>CM059600.1:158889016-163889016 GCA_030412105.1 Cyclura pinguis
GATTATTTAATTATTATTTCTTATTTATTTACTATTTGTTTTACTACCTGAGGTGAAGTAGCAAAATGCTGCCTCCTCCCTTGCCCAGCCAAATCATAGTGCATAATACCAAAGTCTAACAAAGTTATTTTATTGCTTGAGGTAAAATAATTTTAGTACTGAGGGCAGAAAATCCCAAAAGATCTTCTCCCTGAGAATAAGAAAAAGTACAATAAAACTGATTAAATAAGTAAAAATTTATTAACCTTTCACAACAAAATCAACTGCCTGAGGTGGCTGCCTCACTCTGCCTGATAATAGTGCTGGCCCGGAAAGCAGATACTTAGTTTTATGATCTGAAATTGATTGTATTCATTAGATTCAGCCCAGTAATTTAGATTAAGCTTGTGCTTGATGTGTTTCAAAGATGATGCTGTATACCTCGGTTGCAGAACAACAGGTTTTGGTATAGCCACTGTATTACCTGACATTGATCAGTAGAGCAGCTGATTTGTTTAACTTTAAAATGCCAAGTGATGAATATTCTAAGGTAAACCACAGCTTTATAAGGTGATTGACATACCATGTAAATAACTGCATGTTGAAGAATGATAAAACTGTAATAGTCTAACAAATTCTGGTGAAGATAACTGTGTTAGTATTTCAATATAAAAGGGAAGAGTTTTGTAGTGCTTTAAAGAGTAACCAGTTTATTTCAGCATAAACTTTTGCAAAGGACTTGTTTTAATGCAACATTCCTCAAATGTTAAGTTGAATATTGTTTTTGCTGCAAATGGATATGCCCAGGTTACAATATCACTTTGAAAATAAAGCTTTACACACATGGTTATTCCTTTATTTTGTTTCCCTCCCTCACGCTAGCAGTGCTCATTTGTGCCATTTTAAAGCAAGATAAATACTGCTGCATATGAAATGTGCTTTTATGAGAAAAGAAGATTAATCTGGGGAGGGACATTCAGTAAGCTCTATCCTTCTGTTGCTCATTTCTGTCATTCTGTTCAATGTTGAAAATGAGGGTATTATAGAATTGCTTCTTCATTCAGCTGAGCTATCCATTTTCTTTATTACATCTGCATGCATGTTTCCTTCTCCTGATTATCAGGATTGAAAAAGAAAACATATACAAACAAGTTCAGTCCAGATAACAGAATTAAGCAACCTGAGCTATCGTTTGAGATGGTGTCTGAAATTAGAAGCCACAGTTTGTGGTGTACCAGGAAACCAAAACTCAGAAATAAGAGTTGAAAATGAGTTTGCAAATCACGGATGGAATCAAGGTAGCTGAACTGTGTTCACACTGCAAAAATTTCCAAAGGTGTAGTCATGTTAGTTTCTTAATGCAGAAACAAGACGGAACCTAGTAATACCTTAAAAACTGACCATTTTTATTTGGGGCAAGCATTAATGAAATAAGCCTGCACTGATGCCTCTAAAAAGGTGTGTTGCGGTCCCAAAAGCTTATAAAAAATAAAACCTGTTAGTCTTTAAAGTGCCACAATATCATTTCCCATTCAAATTGATGTGACAAACTTAGTCAAGCCTTCAATTCTGGTGATATCAGTTGGAACTCATTTGACCTAACTTAGGATCCAATGCCATTGTTTATGCTAATTAGAGATTCAAATAATGTGTGAACTATTTGCTGAAGAGGCTTCTGGAGACTGAAGTGCTAGGCTGATAGAAAATGAAAGCAAATTGGTGGTATAAATATGAGCTTTCTGTGCATTTGAAAGTGTGTAGATTGATTTCTCAAAAAATGAACACAAGAAACATATACAGTACTAACCTGTCACAATATTATCTGTTGTAACTGGCTTCATAGAATCATAGATTTGATTGTAGAGTTGGAAGACTCTACTGCAAGGGCTGTCGAGTCCAACCCCCTGCCATGCAGGAATACACCATCAAAGCATTCTCAAGAGATGACCAACCAGACTTTGTTTAAAAACCTTGGAAGGAGAAGTCTTCACCATGCTCCAAGGCAGCGTATTCACTGTCAAACTGCTTTTACTGTGAGGAAGTTCTTCCTAATGTTTAGATGGAATCTCTTTTCCTGAAGTTTGAAGCTATTGCTCTGTGTCCTAGTCTCTGGAGCAACAGAAAACAGGCTTGCTCCATCCTCCAGATGACATGACTTCAAATATTGAAATATAGCTATCATGTTGTCTCTTAGCCCTCTCTTCTCCAGGCTAAACATACCCACCACTTTTCATGGGGTATGGTTTTCACGCCTTCCACCATTTTGGTCGCCCTCCTCGGGACATGTTCCAGCTTGTCAATATCTTTCATGAACTGTGTTGCCCAGAACTAGATACAGTATTCCAGCTGGGGTCTGACCAAAGCAGAATGTAGTGGTACTATCACTTTCCTTGACCTAAACATTATACTGCTACTGATGCAGCCCAGCACTCTACAGCATCTTGGGAAACTCTTTTCTGTCATTTGCTATCTGATCTTTTTTTACCGGAGATATTGGAACTGAACTTGGGACGTTTTGAACACAAAACACGTACTCTGGTCCTATAGCTATAAACTATAGTTTAGCATGTTTGTATACCAAACTACTTTTAATGACTAGATCAACCATACTCTCCCTCCCTGCCAAACTTAAAAGTAGCTGTACATTTCTCCAAATTACAGCGCTGGGGGTAAAGGGACACTAAGCAGTTTTCCTGCTATTAATTGCCCCCTTCAATCTCCTATTCATCATAGGGTGGGATATCTGTATTATGACTATTACCTCCACCCCCAGTACTAAAGAATGTTTGGAGGGGGTGGATTTTGAGCAGGGAAATGATATGGGGTGTGCATATCAAATAACCCAAGGAACTGATCTCCCCCAGGAAGCATATGAATATTTGCAGTCATAGTTAAAAGTGATGAAGTAGTTTTGTTTTTTAGCATGTAGTTACCATTCCAGCTTTTTACTGTCTCAGGAATGAAGATTTCAGCAGATCGTGGTCAAGAAATCAACCCTGGGTGGGGACAAGAGCAACACTGAATTGAATGTGACCTAGTGCCAAGAAAATGTGTTTAGGATAAGGCTGCACTTATAATTTTGTAAGATCTCTCTGCATTCTGTTTGGGTTCTGGTCCATCTGAAGAACAGTGCTGTTCTTTCAGGAATGGAAAAGACAGACTGATCACAAAATGCCTCCTTGGCTCTTTCAAGTGAGTTTTCAATGACTATTTGTGGGAATCCTGCACTTCTTTGGAACATCCATTTACTCCTGTAGACAGCTTGCAAAATACAGGTTTATGAGTGCACGTGAAGACCTACATTCAAATCCCCACTTAGCGGAAGCCCCAGAACTGTTTTCAAGGGTGGACGGGACTCAACACTGGCTAGCAGTCTTTTACTAATTTTGCCTCTTTTCAGGAACAAGGCAAATTACTTTCCTCATGCATTAGCATTCAAACATCCTTAAATACAAGGACCTTTACAAACACAATGTGTACTTAGATGTATCCTCCATGTGTTTAGTGTAGCATACTACCAAGTAAATGTGCATACAGTAGATTGCAGGCAATCTTTATTATTCAAAGGAGGGCTCAATGACAATCACTGCCTTAGCAGTACTTGGTGCTTGGTTATTTACTACAGTTGTATTGGATAATGCATGAGGAGGTTCCACTATATAGGAGTATTGGATCCAATTTTGCCAAATTATTTGAGAGGGGCTTAGCCCCTGCTCCAGGTCTTGGAGGAGGCTTGCCCCCCTACCTCCCCCCATTCTGGGTCTATGGGTTTACATGAGGTAATGGTACCACTCTATTCTGCATTGGTTAGGCCTCATTTGGAATTCTGTGACCAGTACTGGGCACCTCAATTCAAGAAGGTTGTCGACAAGCTGGAACGTGTCCAGAGGAGGGCGACCAAAATGGTGAACGATCTGGAAGCCATGCCCTATGAGGAATGGCTTAGGGAGTTGGGGATGTTTAGCCTGCAGAAGAGGTTAAGAGGGGACATGATAACCATGTTTAAATATTTGAAGGGATGTCATGTTGAGGAGGGAGCGGGCTTGTTCTTTGCCGCTCCAGAGACTAGGACAAGGAGCAATGGATTCAAGCTCCAGGAAAGGAGATTCCACTTGAACCTCAGGAAGAACTTCCTGACGGTCAGAGATGTCCAACAGTGGAATATGCTGCCTTGGAGTATGGTAGAATCTCCTTCTTTGGAGGTTTTGAAGCAGAAGCTGGGGGTGGCCATCTGTTGGGAATGCTATGATGTGTGTTCCTGCATAGCAGGGGGTTGGACTCGATGGCCCCTGGGGTCTCTTTCAACTCTATGATTCTATGAGGCAAGTAAATTCCAAGTAAAGCAGGATAATAGTGTCTTTGACTGGGACTCATCACATGAAGTCATTCCTCTTCTGTTATTCTCCTGATGGGAGACCATTTGGAAAGTGTTTCCTTTACAAAGGAGGTCATTAACAGAAATTTTGTGTTTGAAAAAGAAACACCTTCAGAAGAGGGACAACTTCATGTGATAAGACTCAGCCAAAGATGCCATTATCTTGCTGTACATGAGATTTATTTACTTCATGTCATAAGCTCTTATGACACCATGTGATTTTAGGCCAGCCACTAATTCTCAGTCTATCCTACTTCACAAGTACGTTAGGATGATAAAAGTATGGATAGGCATGTAGCTTGAACTCCTTTGAGGAAATACTAAATATCAATGAAACTAGCAAACACATTTCTATGACTATTCAGAACGACAAAGGAGTTACATAGTCACATCAAAGGGCAGGATGGGAGTGGGCTAATGCCATTTATAGTCACATCCCATGCAGGTTTGATCAGAAACAGGTCCAGAGAGTTCAGTGGGACTTCCTGGTAAAGAGGTGGATTGGAGATCTTGTGACACTTTTGAGAACACTGCAAAATAGGCAACAAAATATTTTCTCTCTACAGCCAATGGATTAAATAATGGATTGCAGAAGTATTAGGAAAGGATCTGTATACAAACTGCAGAATCTGAACCTTGAGCCTTGTTCAGGAAGATGGTTAAAGGGAGCTCATTTTCATAGCACAGGTAGTGATTACTCATAATTTCAAGGTACTCCCTCATTTGAAAGACTAGTTAACCCTTTTTACTTTAATCTGTGGACATACAGCATGCCAAAAGAGTCTGAGTTTGCCAAGTCAGAGGAATGCATGCGACCAACAAACTTTTGACTCTGATGGTCTAAAGAAGTATGAGTCCTCCCAATACAGTTCCTTGGGTTTTGCCCTTGTGTTTTATGCCAGTCTTCATTCTGTGGTTCATGGGCAGGGGACCTCACTGCATGCATGTAGCTGGCAATATGATTCCACACTACAGATGCAAATAAGCACACATTGCACAGGTGTTAACAATACACTGTGAATAAAGAGATATACATCTGATTCATTTCTTTAAAGAAATCCTTTGACATGAACCTGCTTTTCTCCACTAAATTGTTCACAGGACACCCGCTTTCCCACATTATGTTGCCCACCTCTCCTTGAGGGGAATCCAGGCCTGTTACAAATCCTTCTCAGTCCTTCGGAAGGAAGGGATAGTCCTCCTATATTCTGCACTGGTCAGGACTCATCTGGTTGCCTGGGTGTTCAGTTCTGGGTGCCTAATTTTTAAGAAGGATGCAGACAAGTTGGAGTGGGTTCAGAGAAGGGCAACAAGAATTATAAGAGGAATAGGGAACAAAGCATGTGAAGAGAGGTAGAAGAATCTGGGCGTGTTCAGTTTGCTGAAGGGAAGATTGAGGGGTGACATGATCACGTTCTTTAAATACTTCAAGGGCTGTCACAAAAGAGTGCTGCTGGTTTGTCCTCTGCTGCTGCAGAGAGAAGAACTAGGTCTAATAGTTTTAAGTTACAGGAGGGTAAATTCTGATTGAATACTGGAAGGAACTTCTTTACAATGAGAATGGTTCAGCAATGGAACCAATTACCTAGAGCAATGGTTCTTAATCTGGGGTCTGGGGACCACTGAGGGTCCACGAAGCCCTGCTGGACACCAACAATAGGGATGTGGCAGTAGGAGGGTTGTGGGTGCTGAAACTGCTCCCTTGTTTGCACACATATCTCCCCCTGATGAAAGGGACATGGCAGCAGGCACAGGCACGCACCCAGACTATGACTCTGCAGACCAGGGTTTGAATCCCCACTCAGCCATGGAAATCCACTGGGTGACCTCAGGCAAATCACATTCTCTTAGCCTTAAAGAAAAGTAAAAGCAACAAATCGTGCCAAGAAAATGCCCACTATTAGTTTGCCTTGGGATTGCCATAAATCAGTTTTCAAATGGGAGAGACGTGATGACTAGAAAGAATTTCCTCCTGTCAACGGTACTTTGTTGTTTGTGTGTTTTCAAGTCACTTCTGATTTACAGCAGCCCTAAAGTGAAACTATCACAGAGGATTCTTGTTTTGTTTTGTTTTGGCAAGATTTGTTCACAGGGGGTTTACCTTTGCCTTCCTCTGAATGGAGAAGGTGACTTGCCCAAGGCCACCCAGTGTTGAGTGAGGATTCGAATCCTAGGGTCTTTCTGCACTACACTGTTCTAGTGTTATTATCCCACTTTCAACGTCCCGTGGAATTCTGGGGTTTGTAGTTTACTGAAGCCAAAGAGCTCTCTGGCTGAGACTTCTCAAGGCCCCTCTCTAAACTGCAAAGGCCAGGAATAATAGTGGAATAGTAGCACTATAACAGTGTAGGACAGAAATGGCCCCTAGTCTCCAAAAGCCCTTAATAAATAAATAAATGTTTGAAAATTTAAATATCTGAAAATTTTAAATAACTATTTGTTTAAATCTAAATGTAAGTCTTTAAATCTTGAGGTGAGTCTTGGGGGTCCTCAGCAAAAAAAAAAAGAAAAGAAAAAAAGGAAGTATTTGCAGGGGATCCCCTGAAAGGAAAAGGTGAAGAACCAATGCCGAGAGGGTTGGTGGGTCTCCTTCTCCGGATGCCTTCAGAAAGAGACTGGACAGCTACCCGCCGGGGATGCTCCAGCTGGAGACCTTGCAGCCGGGCAGGGGCTTGACCGGCCGACCCGCGGGGCCCTCCCAACTCTGCGGTTCTACCACACCCTCCCCCGCGCTCCCTCGGCTCGGATGATAAACGGGGTGGGGAAAATGGAGGAAGCGGCGGCCCACCGCGAAGACCGCCTTCTCGGTCGCCACGTCAGGGCGAGGGAGGCGCCGGGCTCCGTCTCCGGCGTCGCCCTGGCCCGGCTCCGCCTCTTCCCCCGGAGGGCTTGAGGGAGACGGCCGCCTCAGCCACGCTATCCCGGCCACGCGAGACCCGCCGCTCTTGAGGTAAATGGCTCGCCTTCCTCTGCGGGAGAATAAAGAAACAGAGAGTCGTCGGTGAAGGACATCGGGGAGGGGAAGGGAGGGGAGAGGAGGGAGAAGGCAGGGAGGCGGCCAAGCCGGCGGGATGGTGGGGGTCCCCCTCCGGAAAGCGCCGCCCGCTGGTTCGGAAGGGAGAGGCTGCCCTCCAGCCATCCTGCCCGCCGCCGCCGCCGCCGCCGGGGCCTCTGTAACCTTGCGTGCCGCAGCCCCTTGAGACGCAGCCCGCTGCAGAGACGACGCGGAAGAGCGGGCGCCTTTACGGAGCCTACTCGGGAGTCAGCCCCAGGGGCCCAGCGCGGCTTGCTGCGAGGTGAAGAGGCCTCGGAGCACGGTCTGGCGGCCCGCAAAGGCGGCGGGGCGGCGGGGAGTCCAGTTCACGCCGCCGCAGGGAGCGGCGGAAGTGGCGGAGGCGGCAGCGAAGGGCGCCCGTGGAGGAACCCGCGGGCGGGAAGCGGAGCCCTGCGGCCTTTGAGGGGCGGGGGGGGGCCCTCGCTTCTCCGAAGCGGGCGGAGGAGAGGACGGCGGCTCCTTTGAAAGGCTCCCGGCCCTGGGGAAAGTCAGTCAGTCGTGCGTTGCAGGGCACCCGGTGGATTTGGTTGCGGGGCCCCTGGGACGTGTGAGCTATGCTGGCCTATCACGTTATGCCGAGTTGGAAATGGTTGCTAGGATTCGTTCGCCTGTCTCCCGACTGCAAAAGCAGTCTGACTGGTTATACTGACAGCCGCTCCAAATAAAATAAATTGTAATTAATTTGCAGCCCATCCCAGAATAGCCAAGGCAGAAATTCCTTTTCGGGGACAGTTAACCCTCCAGAGGTGTGAATAATGAAAGATTGTGGCTGGTAAAGTTCTGTCTCATGGGTCCAACCCCGTTAAAAATCAAAATATCTGCGTGGGATTGGTGTCAAAAATTGACAGAATGCTAATCTAAGCAAACTGCAAATTGGAGGCTCCAAACCATTTACTTGCTCAATTGGCATCTAGAGCCTGCCATAAAATTCAGGTGAATCTCCTTCATTCCCTTTCCTCATCCATCAAATTCAAAACACCATAAAATAGTGAGGGTGATCAGATTTTTCCAAATGGTGGGTTGTTTCAGAGCTGAGGAAGGCAAAGGAAGGTTAGGAGGGAGAGTAGAGGTGGAGGGAAGAGACAGAATTTGAGCCTGGATATGAGAATGAAGAGAAGGCTGGAGTAAGGATGGGACAGCATAGAGGAAATGTTGGAAGCCTAAAAAAGGACAGGAAAAGAGTGGGAGGGAGAGCAGGTGGTTTTCTCCTTTCCTCTGCAGTGTCTGCTCAACATGGTGAGGACTTGTGACTAAAAGCAAAGTACTACATCTCTGTGCACTACAGTGCAAGGATGAGAACTCAACAAAGATCAAGAAGAGCCATTCTACATGAGGAAAGCCAGGATGTAACATACCTGGGGTTCCTTTTACCCATCAAGAAACGTCCTAATGTTAATAAGAAGTCTCCAGTCCCACAATTTCCTTGTTTGATCTGGTCCCACTCTGAGGCAGCATAGAACAAATCTTTGTCCTGTCCTGTGTAACAACCGTTCCAGGTATTTGGAAAGGGCTGTTGTGTTTCCTTTCAGCCCGAACATGCTTAGTTCAATCAGCTTTTCCTTCATAGTACCTCTTTCACATGCTGAGCAGTTTTGTGGTGTCCAGACTGTTGTAAAATATTGCTGATATCAGTTGCTTTCTTTGTGCCGTTGGTCCATCTTTTTTACTTTTCTTTAAAGAAAATGATACTGCTGGCTGGCTGGATTTTAGTCTCTTACTGATTTCTCTTGCAGTGGAATAATGGCTCCAAACACAGAGCGCACATTTATTGCCATCAAGCCTGATGGAGTCCAGCGGGGATTAATAGGTGAAATCATCAAACGATTTGAACAGAAAGGCTTCCATCTGGTGGCTATGAAATTTTTACATGTAAGTTTCATTTTTATGCAGTGGCAATCTTGTATCAACAGAGAGGGATCTGTCAGTGGAGAAGTCCTGCCACGTTACCCTAGAAAGCTCTTCTTTGCACACTTGTATTTGTACAAGAGAAAGTTAACTGGGAAAGTTAGTAGAGATAGCTCAGAATCAAAAGTGGCTGTGAACAGGGACAAAGCATGGTCTGGTGAGTGCTTAAATTGATTATTTGTGACGTAACTTGAAACATTTCAGCATGCGCTGATGGCCATATAGTTCTTAAGTATCAGTTGATTTATATTACATATTCTCTTACTTTTGGAAACAAATATATCTTCTGGTCTATGTATATATCATCGTAATTCCGCTCATAAGCATTGTATACCCTCAGCACGTACATGGAGCTAATTAAGAGAACAAGACCAAAACGTGGCCCAATTATTTTTGATCTCGTATCAACATGGTATTTCAGTTCATTTAGTTTTGTCTTCACACTGATCAATCTGGTAATCTTCCATTTCTTCTTAAAGCAACTTGTGTAATCCAATACAAACTTGTATAAGTTTTAGGACTGTACTGGTTACAATGACATGTGGTTTGTTCAGTAATAGCCTTGCTAGATCTCTTGAAAGTGACTGCCAAAATTTAAGGTACCAGTAGTTAGTTTTCCCACAACCCGTGAGTTAAGTGTGGTTTATTACTTAAGGTTTGATACAGTATTTTTTCAGTCACTGTGGAAGGATTTAAAGTAGGGGTAAATAATAATCCCTTTTTGCAGCTGAGAAAGAGGTATTAATCCCTTGCTGTACTTTTTCTCTATAGGCTTCTGAAGAACTCCTGAAACAACATTACATTGACCTGAAAGATAGGCCATTCTACCCTGGCTTGGTTAAATATATGAATTCTGGGCCTGTAGTAGCCATGGTAAGTATCTGTATATGAACCTACAGCCACATTATGGATGTTAACTTTTATTCCCGCTAGACCAGGAAACGAACGTATGACCTGCAGGTGTTCTAACTGCAGCTCCCATCACCCCTAGTCACACATGACCAGAGCAACTTTTATCAAAGGGAAAATAAGGAACAGTGAGTCAGCTCAGGAATGCAGTCATTTGGCAGGTTATTTTTTCTGGAGCATGAATGTATAAATCCCATTCCCCTGCACTTAATGATCTGTCTCTTGTGTTAGAGCAATAGAATAAAATGTGTGGGTGGCATGCCTTGTTTGATGAACAATGCAGATGATGGTTGTTGTGCTATTTTCACTCTTTGTTACACTAAGCCTTAAAAGGCTGGAAATAAATTGGGATGTGCTCTCAAACGATAATCAGGACGACAAATACTTTCATGTCACAGTATCACATGGTGCCCTAAAGTTGCAAAGAAATGTATGACTGAGCATTACTTCAGATATCATTGATGTATATAGTATTATAAGAAGATAAGTATAACTTGCATTACCATATTTGTGGGAAAAATAGATTTTTAGGTAAGTCCTATAACAGAGATGCAGTATTACTTGAATATATTTTATGACTCGTACATTCTTGCAGGGCAGATCTGGATTGTTTCTAAAAGTTCACCTGGTCATGATAGAAACATGTTCTTACCACAACAGTTTGATACATTACAATTTGAATAATTTTTCTAAACATGTAATTTTCTTACTGTTTTGTAGTGCTAACCAACCCTTCAATTCTGAATTCTGTTTTTGTCAGAATTAATATTATCAGGGTTGGGCAAACTAAATGGCAGTCTTCTTCTTGAATAATCACCTCTGATTGAACTAACATTTTTTCTTCTTTCTCATTTCACATTGAAAGATTAAGGGGAAGATAGAGGGTAATTTTTAAAAACTTGAGGGAAATTTCAGTACAATTACTAGCTTCTTCAGATGGAAGAATTTGAGACTTTAATTGCAGATCTGTGATGTAAAAGTGTTTTGGGAGACTAGAGTCTGAGGGAAGTTGTTCATGCTTGTTTAAAAACCTGGCACCTTATGGAAAACAAACATTTAAATACTGTCTCCATTGTTCCTAATTAGTTCCAGGGTATTAACTGCTAAAACTAAGCGAAGTCAAGCACCTCTGTTGGCTTTAAAACTTCAGTAGGGAAAGGAGCTACATAATGTACCTTCAGCCTCCCTAGACAGATGGATGGTGACTAGCATATACATTCAGTACCACTGAAGATATATCTTTCACGGATGATTTTTAGTGAAAAGCAGTGCATAGCTTTTATATTGCCTTTTTAAAAAGCTCTTCTCATCTTATTCAGTAGTTTCACCTACTAGCAGTGTGGAGCTTAGTGAAATAGGCTTTAATAACATTAAGAATAGTGTGATTGGGAAAGAATCTTCTCAGATAATCTTTTCTTACCTTGCTTTGTTCTGTGGCTTAGCATGGGCTTCCTTGACATTTTTCATTCATTCATCAGAAGACCATCTTTTTCACCATAAAATCTTTAACTCTTTCCTTTGATAAAATATTGTTGGCAGCCCAATAGCCTGAGGAAAACTATGGAATTCACGGGCTCACCATAAGTTGGCAGGCATCTTGAAGGCACATACACACAGGTATTAACCAAGTTTTTCTTACAGGTTTGGGAAGGACTCAATGTCGTGAAGACGGGCAGGCTCATGTTGGGAGAAACTAACCCAGCAGATTCCAAACCTGGCACTATCCGTGGTGATTTCTGCATTCAAGTGGGAAGGTTGGTGTTTGAATTTACCCTTTTACATGTTAGAACACTTGCAAGCTGCTGTTGAAATGTTACTAGCTTTTAAGCTGTTTAAAAGAAAATGTATAGGACAGGATGTGTACATGATAAGATGCTTCACTTCCCCAAGGAGATAGGTGTAGTTTGTTTACATTTCTCAAGCAGATGGCTGTAGTTCTGTGTTACAGGATGGGCTAAGATGTTTGTTGAGGCTACTCTGATATCAGTGTTTATAATTATTTATTCTCTTTCAGATCTTGATGATAGAGCTGTTTTGTATTAATGGCAGCTATGCTACCATTACAGTTGAACAGTCACTCTTAATTGATTGAAGGTGATGTGTCTATCTTACCTGTGTGTGGTTGCAAAATTGTTAGCCTGTAATTGAATCGTGGGGTAGTTAAGCGTATAAAAATGTACAATTTCCAGTACTGTAGGCTTAGCTGTAAGTAGCCCATTCAAGATTCAGAAAGTAGCCAATTCTATAATGGTCTTGTAACTGAATTCTTGGTCTTCTCTGAAGGAATATAATTCATGGCAGTGACTCTGTGGAGAGTGCTCAGAAAGAGATCGACCTGTGGTTCAAGCCTGCAGAACTTGTGGACTTCAAATCATGTGCTCATGACTGGATTTATGAATAAAACAGACCTTACAATGAATTGTGCCTTCAAAGAAGCATCTCATTCCACTCCGTTATTGACATGGGAGCAATTATCACGGTTACCTTTGTGATTATTGGCACTAATAAAATATCAGTAACATGTATTTTCTCTTCTTTAAAATAAACAAAAGGGTGTAAGTGAACAATTCTATTGAATAATTACTAGAAGTGTCAAGAAAGGATGGAGTCATAACATATGTAAATATTGCAAGAACTCAAGTTTTCTAGCTGTAATACAGGCAAGTCTCAAATTGCATTGCCTCAGTTTATAGTATTTCTCCAGAAGTAAATGAAAGTCACTCAAAGGAACTGCTGTGTTGGCATTGCTGGAAGGTTGGTGTGAGGGGGAAGAAACTGGAATCTTACTGTCCTTGCAGGAATGGGTCTATTTTAGAATAGGTATGTATGAAGGGAGTTAAAAACTGAAAGCTTGGAGTTCTGGTATGACAGGAAGGGGTTTCATCTGCTCGCTTAGGCAGGGGATGATCAAATGGAATTTTATTGTCTGAAGGGGTTTTTCTCTAGCCTGGAAAAGACATGCTTTGATGTTTTATGCATTAAACCTCTAAAACTGGTGGCATCATCCATTAAATAGGTGGGTGGGAGAGATTCCTCTGATTAGAACAGCAGGAATTGGATCCAGACTTCATTACTTTGAGCAGACCCAGTGAAACTCATTAATGTGGTTGAACAAAATTTGGATGCAACTCCAGACACAGCCATAATTGCATTCTGTGAACTATATTCCAGAACATCATAGGTCTTCTTGTGAAATGCAGCATTTAACAATTTTTGGGGATACCCAAGCACAGCACCTGAGTTTAGATTGGGGGTGGGGATTAGTTTTAACCACAACTCAAAGCAGCTGTAGGTAACACAGCTGCCTTTATCTGAGCACCCTAACAAAGAACGTCTCTATACCAGAATTCTAATTTTTCATGGGGTGATCTCCCATTGTAGTATTGGATAATATTGAAGTAACAAAATACTATGCATTCTGCGAGGGCTTTCAAGGAAGGAATGTGCAGGTGATTCACTTCCTAACCAAGCTTTGTCTCGGCATTTTGTCTTACTGCATTCTTCTACAAGATGTCTGCTGAAACATACAAAACAGCAACTACAGTTTACTGTAGGGCTTCATATCAGTATTTTCCTTCCTTGCTATTTTGTAACTTCACACACCTGCACTTCAGGTTTGTCCTTGGCCGTATGCTGCATAGTAGTCATTTTGTGGTTGTGACTAAAGACATTCTAAACTTGTCCACAGGCTCCCAAAGACTGAGCTTTTGGTACAGTGAAGTAAAACTACGGCTGAAGAATATATTGGTTGTTAAACATTCAGCATTTCTTGTTTGCCATCATGTAATTTCCAACCTATAGCAACCCTGAGGTGAACCTATGACAGCGTTTTCTCGGGCATGAGGCATGTGATGCATTTAACCCAGTGGGTTTCCATGGCCAAGCAGGGAATCGAACTCTGGTCTCCAATAGTCAAACCACTACGTCATGCTGGCTCTCGCATTTGGCCTTATTGCTACTGATTTTCCTTTCTGTCTGGAGGAGGGTCTTTTGGAATCTTTCTGAAGGGTATAAATCCACACGTGCTTCATGTAATAGAAGCTGAATCACTGAGTGCTTACTATGAGACTTCTATCCCTGTAAATGCTTGAGTGAGTTAACATCCTAAATTGATGTTTGTTAACTGGTGATGTGGACGAGTGTTTATTGGATGGAACTGAATCCAGACAAGATGAAGAGATTTTGCTTATAACCATCCCAGATTTGGGTAGGGGGTAATTTGTCTAATAAAAGGTTACAGTTTCTGGTCTGTGTTGTATTGGCCTAGCCCTGCTTTTTCATGAGCAAATTACTGCAGTATCTAGAAGCACAAATATGCCTTGTTAACTGGGAAAGAGAATATCACTGATCAAAGTCAGTACTTTTTAAAAGAAAATTCCTGAAGATAGGCCAAAAGAAGACTATACAGCTGGTTTTACTTTAACATTTTATTCTGTGTAAAAAAAGGCAAATTTAGTGAATTATTTTCATCTTGTACACAAAGTTATATTTTAATGCTTTTTTTTCACATCCATGCTTGAAAATCTGCAGTCTGGTAAAAATGAAAGTAACATTAATTTTTTTCAAAAGCATTTTTCACTGAGTTATTTACATTTCATTAGAGGTTTTAAAATGCTCCCATTTGACCACACAAGTTACCAAGAAAATAAAAGATTAAATTTGTACAGATATTGATCTATATATCAAATACATACAGAAATGATGTAAAAACCCTATTCAATTTTTTAAAAACTTCTGCCCTGAAACAGTTTTCCCAAGCAGAAGTTGATGCTTTTTTCTCCTTTTTTTTTTATAAATGGCTGAGGCCTTACTTAAATATGAAAATTAAAAAGAACAAATCAATTTAATCACAGTTTTAATCCCTTTCCAATAAAGGATTGTTACCAAATATATATTAGCACCATAATACAAATATTGATGGGAGAAGGTGTTCACATCACATAAAAATGACAACAATAAAAACAAACAAACACTGAAACCCGTGTTAGTATCAATAGAACAAGAAGTTGATAACTGCTTTTGCTTTCCTCAGATTCGGCAAGAAAATGCAAAACATGAATAAATGGCAGCTGTAAAAAATCTGAGTTGTAGAAAGAAGGAGCACTTATAATGTAGCTCACCTTATCTGTCATGCCTTCTTGGTTTTTTAAAAAAATCGTGCCGTGTGCCAAATACTGAAATTATTAGCTGGCCTTTAGCATCAGTACAGGCCTCAACCACCTGACCAACTATCCTGACATCCACCTGATCTGTGTTAATTTGTTCACAGTAAAATAAAAAGAGAATGTTCTTAAAGTAATTATACCAAAATGCATGCATACTAAAGCAATTGAACCAGTACTAAGAAAGTTCAGTCACTCAATCAGCTCCTGTATTAAAGAGGCCACAAACATTGTTTAGAATTAACACCGGAAGAACAAAAATGACTGAGGCAACTAATTTAGAACAAGGGCTCGTTCAAGAAAGCTTCATGGCATTTAAATTAGAAGCTGTTTAAGAAAAGAAGTGAGTTTCCATACTTAAAATTTCTGTCATACTCACACATATATATCAGGATGTATTATCCTACCCACAGGCAGAAATGGAGCAAAGCTAGAAAGGTTGGCAGTGCCACAAACTTGACATAAATATGCAGAGCTACCTTCAAAAACCTGAGGACTAGCAATATAGCACAAATCAAAACTATCACTCTGCAGCATGATTCCATGTCTATACAGTCTGGCAGGATATTCTGAGACTGGTTCAGGTACACTTTCTGGGCTAATGTGGCACAGATTCAGTGTGGCTATATATTTTTCAGGAGCTGCCATATTCAACAGAGGTAGAAGGAGGGTTGCCACATTTGATCTTGACAAAGGTTCTGTGCCTTTCTACAGTTGCACAACTGGCAGAAAACTAGTAGGTAACTTTTTTAGCATAAAATGTGCGGTGAAGAGGAAAAGCTGAACCTTGTGAATTTCTGCCCATCAGACAGGTGCTCAAGATGCAACATTCTGTCAGGAAAAAAGGGGGCAACTCTACCTACAAGGTACATTGCAATACATCAAGCTCAAGTTTGGATTTTATGATGATAAAAGAATCAAGTTATATACAAGTCCAAGCTTTCATGCTTGCCTGCTCTTCATAAAAGAGTACACTAGTATAGGCTTTATTCTGTATCTTTTTTTCACATTGCAAAGAATTAGGTATGCAGATGGTCCCTAATGAAATCAGAAGAAATACTTGTGCAATTGCTAAATAAGTCCTTTGAAGTTAAACTCTCTGTAACAAATACAGATACCACATGTTGGCCCTAGAGCACTGCAGTCTTGATGCTGACAGTCCTGCACAGAGTTTATCACCTTTATTATGTGTGAACAAGGCTGACAGAATCCTACCTTAATACAGGAAGAATATTCGACTGCATGTTTTACTTACAATTCTTTCTAGAATCTTAGTTTGCCTTTTAGGTCATTCTACCTCTAAACACGGTAGTCTTATAATAAGGGTCATCCTTGTTTTGGGAAGCACTGGCTTAAGAGAAATATTGTTCTCAAGTGAAAATATTTTAGAAGAAAGAAGGCAGGCAGTCCAATGGAAGAGATTTTAAAGCAACCTTGACTATAATTTTTGGAAAGATTGGTTGTAATCTAGTGAACTTACATATGCGTGTGTGCCTTTTGCTCTCCTCCACCAAGAGCAGCCCTCTTTGTGATTTATGAGCTGCCCTTAAAACTGAAGAAGTTTTAAAAACAGCTGCAGTACAACACTTGTAGAAGGGGAGGGCATTGTACCCGAGAGAAAAGGGTAGTTTAGCCAAGACCAGATCTCTCCTCACTCCTGTGAATCATGAACACAATCTTTTAAGAAACGTATGTAATAGCCACCTAAATTCACAAGTATTTGACACCTCATACTCAGTTTTTAAAATATGTATATGTATACATGAAGCAGTTGTCAAAAATGGCCCAGCTATATGAAAAAAAATGGCTAGAAACAGTTCATACATTCCTATACTATACAGAAAAAAAAATGTACTTCCAGTAGTTACTACAAAATTTTACACCATTATCCCCTCTTGCATAGAATGTGGTAAACCTTTGCATATCACCAATGGTATGTACCCAACAATAGAGCAAGATAATTAAGAAAAGAATCAAAATTGCTGGTTTTCAACTTTCTATGCATTTTTAAAAATTCAAAAACCTTTATAAGCCAAAAAATTGTTTCTGGGGCTTTGCTAGTTGCTAGTCATAAAGCCTTAGGCTTAAACGATGTAGAGGTTAATCTACAGGATTAATTCCTTCTAAATCCTACCTTAAAGAGTCAATAATTTGAGTTACATTGCTCTAAGGAGAACTTACTATGACCCAGAAGCAGTTACAGAACATAAGCAGTTAATTCCTGAGAGTTTAGTTAATGAACCTTACTGGTAAAAGCAAAACTATTTGACACACATCATCCTGTCACAATACTGCAGAGTGGAAATGGTGGCATGTTAAATTCTGTGAATGAAGCCATCTGTTAATATCCACATAGATTTAGCTCTTGGAAATATTCCAGGTAATTCAGCATCCTCATCACACCAGTCACTCCAAATTCTTGAAAACTTTTGCTTGACAAGAGCACCATCAGCCAAATCACAGAAAAGTTAATGCCAAAAACAGAACCCAAGCCATCTGCAGGCATGCTAGCTGATTCGCAAGAAGCACAGAGCAATTCTTAGGGGTGAGGGAAGAATGCTGTGTCCCAAAGAAGACATCTGTCCTTCTCTGTTGTGACTTCTTCAGCAGTAATATCTTCTGCCAGACTGGATGTCAAGCCTGTCAACATCTCAGTAAAAAAAAAAAAAAAAAAAAAAGCGCCATTTGAATCTGTCTCCCTTTTCTGTAACAGGAAGAAAGTCCCAAACTGATAACCAGATGTCCATCTGATAACCTCTCTTGTTGAACCTTTGCTGATTATTTGCATGAATATCTCAAGACTTCAAAATCTGAATAGGGAACTATGAACAATTGTATCCAGTCCATGAGCCAATGAGACAGATGGGACCAGAGCTTGATTATCCAGAATCTTAAGCAGACTCTTCCCAGTTAGTTATGTTGCTACTTCTTGGAGACATTCTTTTCAGACTATTTTCTCAACCTATTTTGATACGTATTTACCACTCTAAAACTTGAGTCTTGTGATGTAACTGTAGAAAAGACATGGCATGACTAGTGTAGCTTTAAAATTCAGACTCTCCCAGCTTGTACCAGAAGGTTCATTCATTGCAAACAGTTCTTTTGTGTTTTCGACTATACCACCTCACCTTCTTCAAAGGGTTTCCTGCAATCCTGCTATAATTAAGCTTTTAATTTTTACCAAAAAATTAGAATCTCATTTTTAAACAATGCACAATAAATCTGAACTTGAAAATATTACAAAAATTCTTTTAAAAGCTTCAAATACAACACAAAAGTGTCAACTATTTTTAATAAATTGAAAAATCTTCTTTCCCCCACTAAAATAGTTTCCTCATTCTCCAAAAATTCTGAATTGAAATCTTTTCTGCAGTTAGCAAAGTGCCCTTAAGTAGAAGCCATCAAACTGTTATCATCAGAATGGGAAGTTCAGTCTCAAGCAAGGCTCTCTTTTTTTGTACCATCCTGCCCTGATTTGCACTTAGGGTTCTTGTTTGATGTAGTGGCTGGCTGACCCATTGCTTTCCTGATCAGATGCTCCTTGAAGAAAAGTGTATTCCTCTCCATCTAGCAACTCCTCCTTCAGCTGCAGTGAAGATACTAAACATAAAAAAGGAGGTTAAAAAAGAACGAACACTGGTGAATGTTTGAAGACACTGGGTGTGGCGACACATTTTCTTTCATTTCAGACATTGACACTTCCAGCAATGCTGCAACATTTTTTGATACATTTGTGAGTAGTAAGATGTACAAATTTAACGCTGAGAAGCAAACATCTGGATTGTGCACCTATAATGCAATGAGCTAAACTGATGGAGTGAACTGGAAAATGTGAGCAAGAAAATAAAATAACAGGAAAAGTAGGCATGGAGATGCTATAAGGATTTTAACAAAGATTAATATTTCCTAACTCTGTTTTAAAAAAAGATTTCTTATTTTACAGTGTGATCCTATACACATTTACCTAAAAAGTAATTTTCTGATTTAAATTGGATTAACACTCAGGTAAGGGTGCATAAAATTGCCACTTTAACGTATTTTGTTGTTGTGGGCCTTCAAGTTATTTCCAATGTATGGTGACCTTACGATGAAGTTATTATGGGGTCTTCTCAGCAAGATTTGTTGAGATCTGGTTTGCCTTCCCCTGAACTTGAGAGAGTATGGCCTGTCCAAGTTTACCAAGTGGTTTTCCACGGCCAAGGCCTTGTCCGGCACTCAAAGCACCACATCACACTGGTTCTCTCTACTGGATCACATCTATATAAACTGGCATAGTAATAATTAAAGTTCTGAAGAAAAATACACAGGTATACCTCAGTTAACAAAGTAGATGTCCTCCTGGGCATTACTTTAACAAAAAATTTAGTGCCAGAGGCAGAAATAACAGAAAGAATAGGAATAGGCTCAGTAGTTCAACATGTTTCAGCAAACTTTTTGTGCAAAACTATCATCATCCACATGTGAAAAGAAACAACCAGGTCAAAGAAATATTGCATAAGCAAACCAAACATTTGAACCTTCTAGAGATAACTTGAAGGCTTCTCCCTAAATGCCTAAATCCCACTTTTCTTACCATGTCCATTTTGATAGTCAAATTTATAGATCTAAATTTATAGATCTATAGAGTGTTTCCTTAACACTCTGGGGGGAGAGACTGTGGATGAGGCAGCTTCTCCTTCACAGATTTATCTGCTCTTCCCCACTCTCATTTCATTATTGCCATTCATGAATGCTCAGTCGGGGATTCTGGAGCTGTGGCTGTTGTTCATGTTGCCTGCTGTAGGCAAACACACACAGCTACAGTATGACTGGATACACTAGAATGTCATTCTTCCCAAGCTCAAGTTTTTATTGAAGACATGCTGCCACGACCTGAAATGGAGTCTGTGTTCCTCCAGCCCCTCTTTACAATCTTGCCAATGCCAATGCTGCTAAAAAAACTTCCAGACAGACAAAGGACAAGGAAGAAAGTGGAACCTGGTGACCGTAAAAAGGAGCTTTGTCAGCCACTTTGTTAACTGAGGGATGCTGATATTCTCTCTCCGTGGTGAAATAAAGGACTTTCCCCTCTCTTATAAACATGTATTATTTCCCATCCTGTCCCCTCTTACAAAATCATATAACATCTTCCACAAGGGTACACAAAATTTTAATAGTTACAAATGAAGTTCCCTTCATGTAAGCACAAAGTAAATCACTCCAAAAGGGAAAGATCAAGTCTTGTGGCTTCTTAGCACCAAAACACCTCTTCTGCTATAAACACAATGTCCCAGATCACCAATCCGCACATGGAATATACGTATCACTAAACCAATGCACCTACACACCCAATTAAACATGGATGGTCATAGGTGTAACATAGGTGGGGCATAAGGATTTTTTAAAAATCACACACCCCTCCATTTTACACTGAAGAAGACCCAGTGCAGGAAGAAGTCAGTTATAGAAAACATTAGTTCCACCCAGGATCACCCTTGCCAAACTAATGTACCTGTATTTGATAGTAAGGTAAAAACTTAACTCCAAATGTTGAGGAGGGGGTTGCACCTTTTCATTTAATTTCTGACACAAATTCAAACCCAGAGCCTTCTTCATAGGGGACAGGAATCATCTGGATCCCCAGGTGTTGCTGAACTTCAACCTTAACCCCTGTGCCAACGGTGTTGGCACTGTACAGCACGTAGAGGGCTGCATAATTCTCACTTCTGAAGTGTCTCTTGGAAAAGTAAAGGAGGTGGTACTGGGGGGTTGCTGATTAAATGGGAATATAGAAGGAATTCCCTCTCTCTTATCACCAGCAGAATTCCACTGAGTTCCAGTCTGGATCCAACCCACTGGTTCTTCTCTAGCTTTCCCTAATATGCTACTTTGTAACAGACACAGATATTTAAACAAATCCTCCCTTCATCATTACGATATACTGTTCACAAAGCAGTGCAGCGTAGGCTGATCAACTCAGAGAAGCTCCTTACTTAGGCCAAGGGCAAGTAATAACCCATCAGAGGACAAAGCCAGGGTGCTTTCCACTGTTGCCTTACATGTATGTCAAAATGCACATCTGCACTGTTTCTATAGGCATGGCAAAAGGTTTATTTCTGTCTTAATGGTTTAATAGGCATTTAGCTTAATAAGGAATTTTGGTTTCTGTATTATTACATGGCACCAAGAGAACCCATCAAATAAACAGTATTTAATCAATATGCATATGAATATTAAGTAGTCACATAAGAACTCTTAAGTCACTGATATCTGATATCAGTACTTTACACTCCAATATATCTGTTTTGAGAACCGCTGTTTATGGTAGTATACACTGGACAAGATACACGTAGCTTGCTGACAGAGCATGACTCTCTACCCCTATTCTTATACCATCATCCAGGGATGGAGGTAACCCCCTCTTCCCTACTTCCTCCCTCGGTACACAGCACCTGAGGAGGAGGTCTCCCAAGCATACCTCCAACCCTCTGGCCACTGATTAACTAAGGGAACGAGCCAGGCCATATTCCAGCTGCCCTTATGCACTCTAGGAAAGAAGAACTGCCTGCTGCTTCCAGCATTAGATTGTTCCTTCTTCCCCATGTACTCAAGTGCAGATGGAACATATCCAGGTACTTCCTTCCAGCCAATCATTCGTTGAGAGGAGACCCTACTGTCCAAAGACTCCCTCTAAGCTGCTACTGCACAGCCAGCAAAGGAGTTTTAATGAGGTATCCAATACCTTCTTCCACAACATCCTCAAGGTACATATGTCAGCATAACTAGAGGTTATGCCAACATACATAATCAAAAAGAATCTAGTCATTAATTACTATATGAGCAAACTATCTAAACGTGGCATCTAATGGGAAGTGTGTTGTATCTGATACAGAAAAAAAAATAAATCTAGTTCAGATAGTTTTTAAAAATTAACTCATCTGCTGTTTAAGATGTGATACAACATATGGCCACCAATAGCTGCCTGAAAATAATATATTGATATTAAGGGACCAGAGCAGCAAAACACAGTATTGATGAAGTTTAATAAGAAGCACAAAAAAGTACAAATGAGTCTGTTTGAATGTATTCTCAAATGACTGGTGATGAAGTAACTAAAAAATGAATAAAAATAACCCAGCCATGGTTGGAACGTAGGGGATATGGGAACAGTTTACACTGTAATTGTTGTATCCTTCTATGCTTCTACTATTTCAGATGACAAGATGGCAAGTTCAGTTGATCTTTGCTTTGATCCAGTATCGCAGCTTCCATTATTAATATCTGTGTCAATGTCTTTTAAAAACACAAGAAAGTCTGTACTCTTGAGATGTTAAAGCATTCAGATGCTACTTGGAACCTTACTAAAACACAGGCCACTTGACTTCGGTCTTAGCATGGTTCTATATCATCTTCCTTGCTGATACACACTGCTCTGCTAAATAAAATTTTAAAATAAGTTTAAGTATTAAGAAGTGACATGCTAAATTATACATATTCTATAAAATGCAAACCTATTATTTAGCCAGTGCTACTTTATCTCTAAAATGGCTACATATTTGCCATAGTTATCACAGACTGAAGCAGAAAGCAGATCTCTTTTTGTTTGTTAGCTAATGACAGTACAGAAATGCAGCATCTTGGCTAACCATGCAAGTGTGTAATCTACATACGTACGTGTGTGTGTGTGTGTGTGTGTGTGTGTCCATCCATTCTGCAAGAGCTTTAAGGTCACCAATCACCTACACAGTGATAAAAGATGAAGGAGCTTCAAAAAAAATCAAATAGAGGCTAATCAACCTGTACTGCTGAGGCTTTTCTTTAGAAAAAGACCCAGCAGGAAACAACAATGCAAGCCTCATATTCTATTTGCTCCAGACTTTACTCTGTCCAAATCTGAAGCTGGTGGCAGTTGGATTTCAGGGCTAAAATAACTGTGAGAAACAAACCATATGAGTAGCAGGCAAAGTGGGCTTTATTTCTTAGGAGTAATGACTAACATACCAACTGCACACTATATTTTGTGCAAATGTTCAGTAAACAAGATCTCTGCTTTGAAACCTTTTGTTTCTCTTAGCTACAGATCAAAATATGCCCACGAAAGAGTAGCATTAATACCGGGGTGGGGGAAGCATTTTCTCTTTTAAGTGCACAGTAACAATTGGAGCCTTAAGGGAGATGAAGAAAATAACTGAGACACAGTTACATACACTAATTACTAGAAATATCAGCTATGATAATTAAGTCTCATTGTTCATGATAATGCTTTTATTCTCACCTACACCTTATTCCCCAAAGAAACTGTTCAGCATGTTTCAGTTAAGGCTATTTTGCCAGGGGGACCCCCTCTTAGGTTTGCTACATTCACTGTGGAAAACTGAGGAAAAAATGGGGGGGGCAGTAAACTTTGAACAGTGGAAGCTTTTTCACCATCATAACATTTTTAGAGCAGAAGCTGCATCTGCAAGAGCAATCCCTATGGTGCAACTCACACAAAGGATTTCTTAGTATGTTGAATTGGGTGACCCCTTAGATCGTTAAAGAACTATACTACAATTTAGCTGCCAAGCAAAAGCCCAAAAGAATACCAGACCAAGATATATTTCTGCGTTGGCTCTGCCTCTTTGACATCTGCACTATGTGCTATTAATGGGTGTGGTCTAAAGACACATGACAAGGCAGTCTGAGTCCCTTGACAGGAAACTGGTTATGAAGCCTCTACACACCACCTTGAGCTCCTAAGAAAAAGGATGGAATATTATTAATGCAGTAACAATGAACAAATGGGTCTGTTAGGCATAGTCGTGTGAAAAACAGGTTCACCTGACAGAAAACAAGAGTGCAAATTTTCCTTTCCTTCTTGGGTGTGTGTGTGGGGGGGTCAATCCTTGATATTAGGAAAGTGTTTTTTGCTTTCTGTAAAATGTATGGTTAGATTTTTTAAAAAATCAAGTTCAGATTTGCACAATTAAAGATTTCCTATACTTTCCTAGAGTAGGACTTTCATCACATATACAAAGATAGCACTATTAATAGTATTTCTAAGCAAACTACTAGTCTTATATTGTTTTTTCTGAAATATATACAGTATACATTGAAATGTACAATTAAATTAGCATGTGGCACCTGCAAGTTGCATCTCTTTTAAGCTTAGACACCAAATCTATTCTGGACAGTAAATGTTGAAACTGGATCTCAGCTCTTGATGAAATTAGTGAACTGATATGAATAAACAACTTAAATCAGATAATTCAAAGAACAACCATAAGGAGTTATTGACAGGAGCTACAGAATACACATTTCATCCCTGTCAAATGTTTTCTGATCTTTCAACATTATTCTGTGGCAGAGACAGCTCTTTAGAATGATCAGAGACAAGTATGCTCCAAAATGGAGAAAGACATCTTGAATGATCCAGCCTGGCTTCTAAGTATACAGTACAACGCAAGGACCTCTGTTTAAATTTGGTACCTTTATTAATTTGGGTGAACATGAAAACATTCTTGGAAAGGAGGAAGGAAATAGAGTTATTTCCAGTGAACTGTTACAGCAGTTTCACTCATTAGTCTGAAAATTCAGGGCAAGATAGGGCCACTATAATTCCAAGACAAATCATACACATTTAAAAAAAAAATACTGAAAGTGAGGTTGGTTTGGGGATATCACACGTTCCCCAAGAGAGACTATCCCAAGAAAAGTTGCCCTGAATGCTCCATATCTGCACTGCTGAAATGCAAAAAGTTTTACCATTCTTAATATTTGAAATGCAAACAAAAATGAACAATTCCAGGAAACAAGATAAATTTAAAAGTAGCAATGTGAATAATCACTGAACAATGCACCTGTAGAGATGTTGGAATGGCAGAAAGATGGGGATGTGCAATGAGCTGGATTTAGCATTCTGTTTGTTTTGAATAGCGCATAGTTCTTCAGTAAGTTTACTGGGAAAAGACAGCTAATTTTAGTTCAGGATGTGAAGTCTTCAGCCAGGGCTGGAACATTTTCTTTTCCCAGCAACTGTAGTATACATATGCTCCAGTAGCTACAACTTCCCAAGAAACAAGGGTAGTCAAAGCTACGATTGGATAGGAAGGACATATTAAATATATACCAATCTAGGCACTGGTTTCCATGAGGTCTCCTGTCTTCCTCAACTTGTTCCTCTGGCAGACGCAATTAAAACTGTGTAGCTTTGCAGAATCTGTACTTCCTCATTGACTAGCGGCTACCATGTCATACCACAATTTGCTCCATGGCAGAAATTGGGCCTTTCTTGCTGTGCACCTAGAGAACTATTTGGGGTCTGATACAGGTCATGCAGCCTTATGTGCTGGGGAACACTGAAGTCATTGCTGATATGTTACACAGCCATATCAAGGCCTAATCAAGATGCAAGGGACCTCTTAAGAACAGGACAGAATCCAACAAAGGTTCTGCTAAATTCCAAACACAGTCTGAACTACTTTTATATCCAGGAAGAACTTAATGATCTAGCCAGAATTCTGCATTAGTTGGAATGCACAAGAAAGGGGAATTAGGCATGTTTTCTAGATTTGAAACCTCATCAGTTTTACAGATTTTTCCAAAAGGCAATCTGCAATCATCCAGGGACTTTGAAAACATCTTGGAAAAGAAAAAAACTTGACAGGATCCTTTCCTCACGTGGTGCTACTTTTGCTACAGAAAGTAATCAACTAAGTATTTATGAGTGGGGATATTTTTCATATACAAGTGGGATTTTGTATTAGACTGAAAATAAAACAAAATGCAGGAATTTCTGCTCACAGTTGTCTTAATTTAAGGAGAAGGAGGAGGAGTTACTGTGTGCCTTCAAGTCATTTCTAACTTATAATGACCCTAAGGCAGACCTATCACAGGGTTTTCTTTGCAAAATTTGCTCAGAGGGGTTTTTTCCTTTGCCTTTCTCTGAGGCTGAGAAAACGCAACTTGCCCAAAGACACCCAGTGGGTTTCCATGGCCAAGTGGGGATACGAACCCTTGTTCACAGAGTTATAGTCCAACACTCAAACTGCTATACCACAATGGCTCTTAATTTAATTTAATTTGCCTAATTTAAGGAGAATAAATACGTATGTACACTAACTACTTTGAGAGTACAGTGTAATCTCCAATTCTCTTTATCAGATAAAAGAAATTTAATCAGCCTTTCAAAGTTTGTATCAATATTAAATGATGCTCAGTCGTTAAAGTTCTGGTGTTTTTCTCCTGTTTAATTTGTCAGCACGGCTACTAGAGAGATAAATACAAATTTAAACTATAATTTACATGGGTGATAGATATATTTCTTATCTATTTTCAGGTTTCAAAAAAATCATCAAAATGTGAGTGAATGAATATACACTAATTTTTTAAAAAAAAAATCTTCTGAAAGCACTATTCTGGTAGTAAGGAGGACTGCAGTCATTAATCTTCTATACGGATATCATGTACAGCCTTTAAACAAAAAAAGCTAATAGTACATGAAATCGACCGGGCCTCTTTTCACTAATAGTTTTTTTTTCTATTTCAAAAGGGATTTTCTGAGTTTTGACACAGCATAAAAACCAGGGACTGAACACTTATGATTAATTCAATGAGATGGGCTCATGGGCTGATGCAAGGTTCAGAGGAAATGAATGTTCTTTCTTTTTTAAAAAAAATGAAGAGTGGGGGCGGCAGTGAGTCAGCATGTTTCATGCCTCACCATGCTTGTTCCTCTTTCAACTTTGCCCTCCATCATAAGATTTTTTTTTCATGACCAATTACCTGTTTTGAGGCTGGGACTGAACTCTCTGCTAGTCCTGGGAGGCTGGCAGGCCTCCGGGGCTGTCTGTGCTGGAAGGGTTCGATAATGAGGAGGAGTCAACTCTTCATCACCAGAGAAGCTCCTCCGTACCACACCTGTCATGGGGACGCTCGACAAACTGACAGGCTTCTTCCCAACTGGTATCTTCCTCTCTAAACATCAAGTCAAACTAAAGTAAAACACTTAGATCAAAGTGCATTAAGGAACTTAAGACTAATCACTCACTGAGACAGGCCTCTATGTGGTGCTCATCTGACTCACGGACACCTCTGTGCATGTTCAAGTCTTCACTGACTAATGTCAAGGGAATTCATACTTTGACCGATGGCTCAGCCATATGGTTCTATGAAACATTCTTCTACTATAACACATTTTGAGCAATCACCTTAATTTACAGCTCTCTTACAAACTATTAATGAACGAGCTCACTTGGAGAAATGACCTTTAAAGTAAATTCATTAGTGGAACATGAACATGATATATTGCCCATCTACTTTCTGATTTGATCCCTCTACAGCCATTTAAAATACACT
Organism: Cyclura pinguis; assembly: GCA_030412105.1. Lineage (NCBI taxonomy): Eukaryota > Metazoa > Chordata > Lepidosauria > Squamata > Iguanidae > Cyclura > Cyclura pinguis. Next base: position 158,916,717 of record CM059600.1, read on the forward strand.
GGATAATTTCTGTACAAAATCTTCAAATCAACACATTCCTAGATTTGATAAGCTATCCCAAATAAGACGCTTTACTACGCAAAGCATACCCCTACATTATATCTATAAGCACCTGTTTCTTATAGCAAAGGGTAACCTCTTGACCAACATCAAAAGGTTACTCCATTTAAAAACTGTAAAATCATCACCCAAGTGTCAAAGGCAAATGCTTCCAAATCCAAAGCAAAATTAACTCAGAGTAGCTGTATTTTCCAAGCAACTCTTGTATCAGTGAAAAGCCTTAGCTATCAATTCATGTTTCAATAGAAGTTAGGAAAGTTTTGCTCTACAGAAAGCCTATCCTCCAACCTAACTCAGAAGGCAGGACTGACAAAGTTATTGATTTGGGAAGGCAACATCTTACAGATCACAAATCTAATACATAAAAGTCAAAGTTTGTCTGTTTGTCTGTGTCAGGGGATGACCTCAAATGATTGGCTGTGTCAGGCAAAGACCTCGTGTGACTGGTTGTCTAGAAGATTCTATGGAATCCTGGGGTTTGCAAATTTAGGGAGGGGCCGTTAGAATTCTCAGTCAGAGAGCTCTTGGGCCTGGCCAGTTGCTAGCAGCAAAGAGGAGGGCAGTGTATTCTGTCAAGAACCCAACCTCTGCATGTTAATAACTCTGAATACAGATTGGGGATTGGGGAATATGGGGAAATGTTACAGGTATTGGACAAGACAGTTTGGGGACTTAGAGACACAGGATCTTAAATCTTTCTAACGAGTATTACCTATGAGAAAATAAAATCCCGGGCAACGCCGGGTATATATGCTAGTAGATATGTAAGTGAAAATATGCAACAGCATCTCAACACAAGATTATGGTAACAAAAAAAAGAATAGCATATATGCATTCCTTTGCTGAAGTGTTCTCTGTAGAAGAGGGTTTGGGAAACATCAGTGATCAAAAATACCACCCATAAGCTCGACAAACCAGGAGGTGGGGAAATAGAATTCCTTCAGAGATTGATGAGGAATCAAATTGGGAATTACATTCAATTGAGAATATTTCTTGCTTGCATGGAAAGCATGCAAACAGAAACTTCTCTTCAATAAATCACTTTCTACACAAGAAAAGTGTCAACTGACAGGGTGGGTGCTAGGTGCACCCTGATACTGCATTCAAGAAAGTATGGTGAGTAATGCCTGAAGAGGGCTCTAGTCTATAATGAATAGCAAAATCGGATCAACCTGTAAGACGCCTCCTTGCAACCTAAGCAACAGTTCAGTTCTGCCTTCTGAGTCAGGTGAGGAGCATATCTCAAAAACAAAATGGTTGCCTTCCAACTCCTGGAAGTTCTCCCATTTTCAATTAAAGCGATGGATCTTGTTTTCAATAAAGAATACTCTCACCATATACTTAAAAATTAATTACGTTAATTCTTGTGGACACGCCATTGTCATCTTAGCTAATATTTTGGGTTCAATTCACGTATGATGTTACCCACATCATGTATGAAGTGTTCTGTATCTGATACAACTGTTCTAAACACAGTATTCAAAACACTTCAGTCTAAACTGAAAATGCTGAACTTAACTACCATGTAATGAACTGTACATATGTATCAAGCACCAATTTCTGCTGTAGTTTCTTGATGTCAGCATAATCAAGCACAACACTTTGAGGAAATCCTGACTCATCACACTTCATCTAATTCAGCTTACAACAGGCACAAACTTACATTCTTCTGTTAAAACAACACTAGAGAGCTTGGTTATTAGAAACATCAATTCTTTCTGATGAACTACAGTGCAAGGAGACATTAGTGAGTCACAACTCAAACTGGGTATTCTGGAGATACAAAAAGTGAGAAAGACAGATTGTTTACCTATAACTGGTATTCTTTGAGTGATCATCTGTGTATTCACACATATGGATTTGCAAAGCATCACCCTTTGGAACCTTTTAGATTTTGGTAGTCACCCTTGCTTCCTTCCTAATGCACATTCCTAAGGCACCACCTCTCATTTTATTACCAGTGACATACTTGTATCAAAGAAAATACCAAAAATGTTATCACCAAAGAAGGACAGGCAAGTTGTGTGTGAATACACAGATGACCCCACAAAGCATATCACTTACTGGTAAATAACCTGCCTTTTTTAATCTTTGCACTTCACACATATTGGTGATGAGTCTATTCAGTTGGCGTTTGAGTCTTTGATACAAATGGCTTTCCAAACATAAAAAGCAGAAGCTTTCAGTTTCCAAATAGATATCTTGAATCTGTAAGGTGCCATAAGCTTTCCCAATTCCAAAATTCAAGCTGGTCGGATTTGTGCATTCCTTGTCAAGAATTTGGCCATTAATGGATATGACAATTAGTTTAAAAAAAGGTTATGGCCATCTGTATATGAAAATACCTTACACACTGATGCCAGTCACCAATAACTAGAAACATATTTGACCACCCATACTGGAATTCAGCACATTCTTTCAGTTCACAAATTACAAATCACCTGCACCCTGAGAACAGCCAATGTCTTTGTAACAGAAGTTCCTTGCAAACTGTGCCCCTTTGGTTGTCCAGTAGTCAATTTCTAAAAGAAAACGAGCCTAGGTCTCAACTCACCTAGAAGTCTTATTACATAAACTCTTACCAACAATTAAAATTCACTTTAGAAAGCTGCACTAATGGTCTAGAGTGCCTGTGAGACATTACTGACTAAATCAAATATGATGATAATGCAATAATGTCCGAGCAACAAAACTTCCCTCCATTCATCTCTCTGCTGTAGCATGCCAAGGCCCTTGGGTACACAGGCGATGCAGTGGGATAGGGAGACTGTGCACAAGTTACCATTAAGGTTATTGGAAAAGTGCTTGGATGCTTAGAGATCTGCATCACAGTTTTACTTTATAAATCTTCATTGACATAGATATGCTGAAATAATCCTCACACCTAAAAAAAAATCTAACTACATTAGGACCCCGTATCTGCAGATTCATGATCTGCAGATTCAGTTATCCGCAGTTGGTCAGGATGGCCAGGGGCCAGCGGCTGGAGGTAGGAAAACAGTTCTGCTGCCACGGTCGTGCCCAGAGTTGGCGGCAGATGGGAGAACAGCAGGGATCAAACTCCTCGTTGTTTTCTCACCTCTAGCTGCCAGCCCCAGGCCCGATCGTGGCAGTGGCCAGCAGGAAAACAGCAGGGATCATGCTCCTCACTGTTTTCCCACCTCCTGCCTCTGGTCCTGGGCCCGATCGCAGAGGCAGCTGGAGGGAAAACAGCGGGGAGCACGGGATCCCACACTCCCTGCTGTTTTCCCACCTGCCACTATGATCGGGCCTGGGGTGGGCAGTGGGACAGGGCGTTTGATACTATCCGCGGATTTCAGTATCCACCAGGGCCCCCGGAACCAATCCCCAGTAGATACGGGAGTCCTACTGTACAGTGAATGAGTGGATACAAAGTATTTCTAATTGACAATAAATGTACATAATAACAACCATTTTCTTATGATAGTGTAATGAATATTAAGTAGCAGTAAATGCTGATGAAGTATAAACAACAATTTATTACTTTTTTCCTCAATAAAAAAATAGAATATGTTGCAGTTAACGGCCACAATCCTATATCAAGTTTGGTGATCATACTTGGATAGGGCTTCTTTTCTCCCTTACTCTCTTCTCCCACACAGATGACCATTTAGAGGCTGAGGGAGGGCAGGGGCTGCATTAGAAGTTCTGTAGATGAACCCTGTCCACATGTCCCTCACCTTCTCCATAGCACTAAATGGCTGTTCTAGCCTTCCTTGGCCACCAAGTGGCCATGGGAGTGGGGTACAGAGGCACTGCACAAGGAGACAGAGAATACATCCTTGCACAAAAAACTTAGAAGCACAAATATTCAAAAATATCTCAGCTTATGTGAATGCATATTACCTGAAGAATTCCAGTCAATGTAGTCTCTCTCTCTTTTTGTTTTAATATAAGCGAAGGGGACATTTTCCACTGCTAGTTCCTAGGCAACCTTCACTGTATCTGATGACAATGCTAGTGAAACCTGGTATATTCAAGTGGCTATGATTGTCAGTGGCTTTTGCATCTAGCTTTCCTTTCTAATCCATGCTCATCTTCATAGGTTTCCTTAAGAAATGTTTAATAAATTCAGCTTGGCCTACGGTTCTACACAGACCTATTAAGGAGGAAGCCCCACTTAACACAGTTCCTTCTTTAGACATTCAATTCTGAGCTTGCTAAATGAGAGCTTAGCAACCAAAAATAAGCAACTGGGAATAGCTTAATGGCTCACCTCCTGTTACTTGTCTCCTCCTTTCCTAATCTTGGCTTAATTGGCTGGTATTTCCAGAATGGAGAACTGTGATTTAATGCTAATTTGCCAACCAGGATCTTAAATCAAGTTCAATGTATAGTTCAATATCTAGGCCAACAAACTGACACTGAATTGCAGTTCCCCAGTGTGGATGTAGCCATCAGCTATGGTTTGATTAAGATGTAAATACACAGGACAGGAGAAGCCAAGGAACAGGGAGTCAGCACATGGTCTTGCTACTAATTCTTGGATACTGGACTACAGTTCACTGAGTGAGGAATTATATGTCCAAACCCAATGGAACATATTTCAGAAGCAAAACCAACAGAAAGGTATTAAACAAAACTTTCAGTTCAAAGCCAAGATCTTGCGCATTTTTAGTGTCACTGTATATGACACTGTGGTTACACTGGATCTCAGAATTCTGCAACATGCACTGCAGTTTTGAGCTCTCCTGGTGCACAAAGATTAATTAGTTTCCTTCCCACCAAGTCAAAAGTGAGAGAGAAGGCTGTTTGTGTACTTGCAAAATCACTGGCTGCATGCTTATACAACCTCTCGGAAAGCAGAACTACCTGAAGAACTATTTTTACACTAGTGTAGTGCTCCCAACAGTGTTAAGGCCGACATAATCAGTGCCACCTGAAATCAGACTTTAATATACCATGAAGACTTAGCCATTAAGAGAACTTTAATGTGAGCCTATTCAAAAACTCATTTTGAAATTGTAATCTCTACTCTTTCTTGGTTTCTCAGTCTAAAAGATGTTACTAATCAGAATTTTGTACCACCAGTTATTCTATGGAGCTAGAAATCCATTATTATTAGTATCAATATCATTATAACAGTACTCATATTCTTTTTCCCAGAACTGCCTTTTTTTCAGAACTGGGACTCAAGGAAGTCTACAAAACACACAGTCATAATTAAAACATTCTTCCTAAGCAAAGAGGTCTTTCTAATGTTTTTCCAACCCTTCACTGATTATTACCTCAGACATTTAATCTTATTTGCTTCTTTAATTGCCACAAAAACATTTTTCCTTAAGATGCTATTTCAGTATGAAGATTAAATGGAGCAATATACAGTTCTCTCTCCACATTCACAGGTTTGACCTTTGCAAGTTTGACTATTCGCGAGGCGCACGTGCTCTCCCTCCTCCTCCTCCTCCCATTCCCTTGCATTTTGCCGGGCGCGGAGAAGGAAGGCAAGCACTTGGACAAAAGGCAAGGAAACGAGAAGGCGGCACAGGCAAGCCTGCCTTCTCCCCTCCAGAGCTCCCCCATCTCATTTCTTTGCCTCTGGCCCCAGCACTGAGAACCCATGCGGAGGCAACAGGCAAGGGAACGTGGGGCGGGGGAGGCTCACACGAGCCTCCCTTCTCCCCTCCGGAGCCCCCTCGCTCCCACCCCCTTGCCTCTGGCCCCAGCGCACAAAAGGCAAGGGAACGGGATGGGGGAGCCCTGGAAGGGAATGGAAGGGGAATCAAACGGGGGAGAGTTATTTGTGGTTTTTCCATTTTGGCAAGAGTTCTGTACCCCAAACCCTTGTGAAAGTGGAAGGGCCACTGTACGAAAGATGGGAAAATAATAACAGCCAGCAGCCAAGAAAATATTCAAGATATTCTAAATCGCATCTTCAAAAGCCTCCTCTTTTCACATGAGAGTTTCTATGCCTGCACTAGTCTGTCAGTTTCATTATAACGGATGGTTCTCCTACTGAGCCTGTTCTGTAGCAAGCTGAAGAGGCAGCATGAATTTTGCAGCTATGTGAATGAAATGTATCACCCAAATTACCTTGTTGAACAAGATACATTTATCTCAAACTATTCCCACCCTCCTCATTCTGGAAATAAAAATGCTTCTATGAATGTAGCTAACCAATAAATTATTACGAATAAACCAACACTTACTAAAATGTTAGAATACATCATACTGCACTTGAAAATACTTTTTTTTATTTTATAAGGAGTCCTCCTTATGCCATTATCTATTTTTAAGCTTGAAAACATTTCATTAAAAAGCATCAATCCATTTCCTGACAGAAAATGCAACACATTTCTAATAGGACAATAAAAACAAATAATTTTGTTACCCACTTTTTTTGTGTCCTTTATACTGCTGTGACTTAGATTTTTTCTTCTGCTTTGATGAACTTGACTGGTTATCTCTTGATGCTGAAATATGTTTCAAAAAAGAAAGTTCTGGTTTAACATCACTTTGTGGAGTACAGTATAATTCAGAGTAACTTGGTTTAGGAAATACATTTTGCAATAATACAACAAGACTTCAGATATAACAAAAACATTTATAGATGAAGTAATCTGTGTTCCACAAGCCTTCTGAGAACTGACTTGTGTTATGCCCACTGAAAAGGCAGAGTCCAATTTTTTTTAATCAGGCATAATCAGGTTCTGTGTTTGACAACGTGCGTCTCTTAACCAGAGGAACCAACACAGTTCAATGGAAAATTAAGAGCTATGTTAACCAGGAGCAACTTTTCATATAGCGGTTACTTCTGCACCACCCAACCAGTTAAGCATAAATGAAAGCTTTATATAGCGATCCATTTTGCTACACACGTGCCCTATTGGATCAATCCAAACTATTTTAATACAATTTTATGGGAACATATCAGTGTAAGTAAAAGACCTTTTCTGCTATTGTGATGGGACCACTACATATGTGGTGAGGAACAGAAAATGCAAATCAGGCATCAGACTATAACATTTACATAAAAATAAAGCAGAAAAAGAAATATATAAAGACAGACAAGGAGAGAAGAGTAAAGGAAGAAACTAACATTCCAGTTTATGCAAACAAACACTGACACCAAAATAGTTATCCATAAACCACCATTTATGTTTTCCGTCTGTTAACCTCCGCACTAGAAAAAGAGACATGAGACAAAGATCTGTTGTACAAAGGCAGAGCAATCTTGAAACACAATGACGGCAAAGTACAGTTGGCCCTCTACATTCATGGGTTTCATTTTCACAAATTTGATTATTTGCAAGTTTCTCCAACCCCTGCACCCTCCACCCCAAATGCCTCTTTTCCAGGGGAACCTTCCCTCTCAGAAGCACCAATCAGGAGGCAAAGTCCTTTAAAAACCCATCTTTGATACTCCTCCTCAATCACTGGATAAAATCTCCAGAATGTATAAATAGTCATGTAACGTTTGCTGGAAATGTGGTAAGACCAGTGGTACCTTCTTTCACATTCGGCGGGAATGCAACAGTGCAAAGAGGTTCTGACTTATGATTAAATTCAAAAAATTTTACAGGTGCAGGTTGATTTAGATCCAGAGCCTTTTCTACTAGGTCTTTCCAAATTCAATCAGAAGGAACATTTAAAAAAAAAAGGAAGACTAGTCTGGCATATGACTGACCCACCCCTTTTCCCTCTCTCTCCCTGATTTGGACCCTCGGTGTCCATTCTCCCCATCATGCCTTGCCCCCCTTCCCACAGACACCCACATGCATACCTTTTAATATTTGCAGTTTTTCCACTTTTGCAGATCCCAATCCTAGCAAATGTGGAGGTCCAACTGTACTTTTCAACAATGTTTACACACATATTCAAACTCATTGGCTGATGTTTATTGCATAGACCTGAGGGGTTTTTTTTTTCAGTTGTACTGTGTTGGATTAAAAGCAATTTACTCTCTCCTTTTCCTTGCAAATATCAATCACAATCAAAGACAGAACTGGACTGTACCAGTATAAACACCCTGAATCAGATTTGACCGTGGATAAGACAAATTAGACACATCATCTGGAGTACTAAACAAAGACTGGATGTTATTTTATGTTGGATGGGACCCTAACAAGAAGATGACACTCTAAAAACTGAAACAAAGATGTTGAAGGAGAAGGAATTCTCATTACAGGGAATCTGCTGTATTTCAGCTACATAGAGTCTACTTACATTGTGACGCAGGAGGCTGTAGTTGGTAACCAGTTAGCTGACACCATCCTACAGGATAGAGGTCAGGAGATTCACAGTCCACCCACTGATCATATTCATCTTCCCAGCCATCAAAATGTATCCTCAGAAGACGGTGGATAATGCGAGTTACAGTGGCCACACATACTAGACGGGGTTCCATGAGATCCACAGCTTCCAGTTTCATCGCAACATGAAATCCATGGTTTGGAACTTCCTGGAATAGGGAAGCAAGACAATCATCTTACGCTGTGCATGGAAAGCAAATTTTTGCTATAGTAAATTAGAAAATAAAATCCTTTTTGTCCCGCAATAATCTTGGGCCTCAAGTTTATTCTTTTCTTTGTCTTGTAGGAACTCCTGTCCCACCAGTCAGTGGTAACATGGGATCCAGCTAAGCACTGGATTAATCTGTACATAGGATTTCCCCAAATCTGTTACCCATGTCCATTTTTCCAGCATGGACGGGGCCACTAGATTCAGTGGTGTCAAGTAGAGGTTAACCTGGAAATGCACCTAGTCGTGCTTTACTTTTGCTTTGGACAAGGACAAGCCTCTCTGTTCATGACAGGTCTTGACAGCCAGTCTCTTCTTCAATTATCTCCAATGTGTTCATTCTGTATTTCCATCTTCCATAAGTCTCCCTTGATGTACAGGCTGTACCATATCTCAACACTGCAAGTTTTTCAAAAACTCAACTATGTATTCAGAACGGAACACTTTTACAAGGTTTTTAAAACTCTCTTCTGTAAAATTAACTAAACTTCACAAAACAAAGCTTGCAGAAACTACACGTCTGAGTTTTGGTGCTGCATATCCTCAAAAACAAACAAACAAACAAACAAACAAACAAACAAACTGGAGGCACAAAATGGCACGGCCATTACATTCAATCTAAGCTATCTCTGATTCCAACAAACGTATCCACGTAGCAGTTAAGTGGCTTTGGTCATGTTCCACAACGACCAGACTGGAACACTAGGTGATCACCTATCATTCCTCAATCACTGTGACAGTTCATGGTTTTAAAGCTACAAACCAAAGCCTTGCAGATCATTGCCACTGTTAGAGAGGCTGTCTTTTCCAATAGCATTAAATATGTTTTCCAATAACAACCACAGCTGAAAGCATTTTCTAGATGTTTGGGGTCAGCAAAGGAATTAGGAATATAAAGCATAGATTCACAAATTATGTGAACTGTATGGCAGCTTACCTTGTTAAAGAGCTTCACAGGAGCTGCTACTGAACCCGTTTCCCTGAGGTAGTCAAACCATTTGAAAGGTAGTTTTGCATAACCTACAATAGAATATTTTTCAATGTGACATTGAAATGACAGTATCTCAAAAATATTGTCCTGATCAATCAATATAAATATATAAACACATACACACTCTAACCACTGTGGTAAAAGTAGGGTGAGCTGTCTATCTCATTAAATGAATGAATGATTAAAATATCTATTTCCTAATAATTATTTCTTATATAGATGCCCCATAATCTAAGGTCTCTCCTCTGTCACTGAGTTACACCCCCTTCACAGAAACATCACTGCATGCAAAAGGACCACAAATTCACACAGAACAAGTAAGGATGAGCATTCTCTTAAATACGAAAATACTAAAATGCTGCTATTCAGAAATTTCTGCCTGTTATTCAGTAGCTGTTTGCAGGGTTCCAGTGTGCACACAAAACTCTAAACAAAGCTTCAGACTATACACATGGTCAGTTCTGTAATCCTAACAAATTAGCATCGTTTTGTGTCTCGAGAATAAGCAGTGTTGTTTGTTTCCTAATAAAAACATACAAGCTGCCTATCAGGATTCATCGTGATTAAACATATGAAATACTAGATAGCACGAGAACAATTCTAAACAAATTGCCTTTGCTTAAGATTCTGCCTACTCTCCTCACCTTTAAATTGAACTTAGAGCGTGCTATAAATCTGAAGGGGTATTTTAATTTTTAGTATCTTCTTGCAGCTTTGCATTTCTCAGTGAATCATGATGTCTGAGTCTCTCTGGCTGGTAGAAAGATACTGTTCACCCAAAAAACAGAAGTGGGAGAAGTTTCATGTCTGATGTTCCTCTCTGATTATGAACTGGCAGGTATCCCCTCCCAGCAGAGATGGGCAACTGTGAAAGGCTGGGCGACTGCATTAGCCCCCCAGGAGACCTTGGAGAGCTGCACTTGTTCCCACAGAGGAAAAAAACCCCTAACTTCTAGGGTATGGGCACATTTTCACCATATTTTGCGCCTCTTCTAGTTTTAAATTGGCTACACAATGTGGTAGAAATGGACTCCACACCCTAGTAGACATTTTAGAGCCTTTCAGGGAAGAAGAACCTTTTTGTTTAAAAATTTTTCCAATGTTTGTTTTGACCTGTGTGGCCAGGGGGCCTCCTAACATGGTGGAAGCACCTTCCATACCTATAGTACATGTAGGTGCTGGAGCCAAAAAGTTACTTTGCAAAAAAAAATATTTGTGATAGCTAGGAGGCCCTGGGGACTGCTTGCAGCCCGTGAGGCCACCCTTTGCTTTTGGCCTTTGATCAACAATTAGAAAATGCTAATTTAACACAGTGACAGAAGACACATTTGTAATTATATTCACAGGGGAGAAAGTGGTTAGTGATGGTGGGCTACACCACTCCACAGCAATCCCACTTTACACACCCACACTTCTACCTTTCCTCTATCAACAACGTTCAGTGAGCACTCTTTCCTTTCCTCATCTTCACCTTCATTTAGCTGTTACTTCCTGTGCACTCAATTCACTCCTCCTTGTAACTGCTACACCTCAGCAACAAACTTTTTGAAGGCTGAAGGGCAGCAAAGTGTCTGGTTTTTCAAAAATTGCCCATCCAGTCTAGCATCCTGTTTCCCATATTGGGCCACCAACCATATCACTCTGGGAAGCAGAGGAGCAAGACACCAAGGCAACAGACTTCTCCTACAATTGTTCTCAGCAGCCATCTGATACAGGATGCTATACATGTGTAAACAGACACCCTCTGTAAATGTATCTTATCTCTCCTTTAGAATTCTCTAACCTAGTGGCCACCACCACATCCTATGAAAGTGAATTCTACAGGCTGATTACATGCAGAATGAAGTACTTCCTTTTGTCTGTCCCACCATTCACCTTCAGTAGATGACCCTGAGCCCTGTTCACTGTGAGGCTTAGTTACAAGAAGCAATCACATCATAAGGCATAAGCTATGTGGTTACTAGGCTAAGCTAGGCCGCCCTAGACAAAAAATGAAAGAGAGACATTTACTGAAATCACATATGAGGAGGAGACAGTGATGACAGTAGTGCGTTTGGCCCAGCCATTCTGCAACCCACAGCAGTAACAGGGTGATTCTACTTTCCCTATTACTCTGCGCTAACTAAAAAGTTCCCTGAGGAAGGAAGAAAGAGAAAGGAGGTGGTGAAGGCAAATCCAGCCTGACAAATGTCTCAGTCAAGCAGGTAATAATGTAATACTATTATTTCCTGCCAAACTGGCTGAACAATTTCAAGCTAAACTATGAAAAAGATATGGAAGAAAGGATATGATTTTTTGCAAAGAAGCTTAAGAAAAAGTACTGGATTATTTCCTTTAATAGTGCTTGCAAAACTGTCTACTTCTCTATAGATGTATGAATAGGACAGTACAAGTACCTCGGGGTGGAGTTAGTTCTATCATGTTAATTTCACAGAAACCAACAGGGAATATAGAAGGGGAGGTGGCATGGTAACAAAACCAGTCAGATCCATCGGCTGCCTCGGAACCATCAATTCCAATCATAAGATAGCCATCTGCTAATACCTGGATAAAAAACAATAAAATTTAAGTTAAATACAAATCAATGCAAGAGAAGAAAATCCAAGAGAGTAACTAGCCAAAGTTCAACAGGAATTTAGTTACAAAGATATCAGTTTGGTAGGGCAACGTACATTCATAGGCAAATAATGAAACTGTCCATAAAACTGACGAAGTGACACACAAAACAAATGGAAGCTCTGTTGGTTCCCTGAAAATAAAATAAAAATGAAAATTCACAAGCCAGAAAAGGCATTGTCCATCTGTGAGTTAGGAAATGATGTACTGTCGTCAATTATGATTGATATGGATGCAACAATCCTGATCCCTTAAAATGATTAAGGGAGAAGAAGGCCATAAGACTGCACACTTTGCTACCCTTCCCTGTTAGTTTTAACTATAGCTAATGTAGACTAGATTTCACTATAAAATGAGGGTTCAATATAAGAATTTAAAGAGTGTTTTAGCATCTACTTAGAAGTGGATCTTGGCCAGCATTAGCTGCATTTGAATTTAATAGCAACATACAAATCTAGCTGCAAGTTCCACCAAAATTAGAACTGTTGAAATGTAAGCCAATAATTAGGTAAAGCTCACCGGACTGATGAGTCTACTCTGCTTGGGATGACAAACTGAATTTAAACAACCAGTTTTACCCAGCGTTAAGGTTGGAAGAACAGTGAAAGACAAGGAACTGTGCAAATCTGTGTCAATCCCAAACCAGAGTGAAGGGACTGAGAATATTACAAATGCCCTGACAGTTATCAGGGAACAATAGTATTACACGCTTACTAAGTTATTAGTTATATTTTAGTGCTTGCACAGAAACAGCCTTAATAAAATTTCACACGTCAGTTAGGAACTGCATCTCAAAAACACGTGCTGTAGAGTCTTCTGAGTACAGCATGCTGTCCTCATTACTTAGATGCACCTGGGCTTTTTAAAGGTGGGTGAAAGCAAATTTCTAGTCCAATTCCTTGGTCTGAGAATATGGCATGTGATTGGTCCTCTAAGAACACTTTAAAAAACAGAGGAACTAGCCTGGTATTAGGCAGCAGGCTGTAAATTTTATATATGGTCAGCCCTCCACATTTGTGGATTTCACTTTTGCGGATTTGATTATTCATGGATTAATTGCTGTCGCCTCTGCTGCCTCCCTATGCCATTTTTCATTTGGACTGAAAGCCTCATGAGACTGAAAAACTGCGAACAAGGCTTGCAAGTCCCTATTAAAAATGATGTGGGGCAGCAGTGGAGGTGGCAGTAAGCTCCACCAGCCAGCCACTACTGCCTTCTGAAGGAAGCCTGATGCCTCAAAGTAATCCATGGTGGCTTGAATATAGTGATCACACTTTTTTGGTGTGTTAAATATGGTTTGGGAGAGCCTAGTGTTATTCACATTTTTTTCACTTTCATGGGAGTCCTGTGTCCCTAACTCTAGTGAATGTGGAGGAATTACTGTATTGTTTTAAGTTAGACTGGTTGTTTAGACTGCTAGTCTACAAAAATATATGTCAATTCTCTTACCTTTCTAATTGTTGCCACACATATTGCAGAAAGATTTAATGGATCTATGGCTTCCAATTTCATTCCCTCCTTGAACCATTCTCCACTTGACTCAGTTTCTTTTACCTAAAGAAACCACAGCAAACATCCTTCTGAAGCAACAAGTACAAGCAATATAAAGGCACAAATTAAATATGGCATTCAGCAACCTCCCCCCCCCCCACAGAATATCTCTTACAGGATTATTTTCATACAAATCACCCAGTGACAATAAAGATTAGCAAGCTCCACACACTCTCCATACTAAAAGAGTGCAATGTTGTATCTTCTGTTAGTTTGTCATTAACGAACAATTCTGATAGAGAACTCTTTCCATTATAAACAAAGTTCGTTATGAAACTTCATACCTTAAGAAATAAATGTGGAGGGGCATCAAAGTGGGAATCCTGTTTCTTTGTGATATCTGCAAAGCAAGAAAAGAATAAGATTAAGATTTCTTGTTTACTAGCTCATTCATATTTTTATTTTTTTTTTATATATATATATATATATATATATATATATATATATAAAAAATCCCTTTGAACATCTACAATGAAGCTATTCAAAATCAAACAGAATTATGTTAATCACACTCTCATATTTTGAGAATATTAGTGTGGCATTATTACTATGTTTCAGATAAATAAGCATATTGCTCATTAAAATACGTCTGCCTCTAAGTTACCAAAGATGAACACAGTGCAATTTACTGAAACACCTCTCTGGCTGGATAAGCTTACCAGATCTTTTGAACCGATGTCCTATGCTGCGGGACCAACCAATAGGATGGATGAGTGGGCTGTACATATGGCACCAAAAATCATCTGTTTTGTCTTCGCTGTCTTCATATACTAATCTTAATCTGCCTCCAATTACGCTGTCTACAATTGCTACCCGTGTTCGGCAGAGATGTGTTTTATCAACAACTTCTACTCTCATAAAAGGCTTGAATGGATACTGCATGCTTTCTGACACCTGAAAATAAATATGTGAGTAGCATTAGTGTATGTGCAAGGGCAATTTTCCACATTATTTTCACACAATACCGGCCATATGAATTTGTGACTCCCCACTAGGATACTCACATATCAAACATGCTTTCAGAGATTATAAGGAGTGAAATAAAAAAATTAAATAAAAATTAAAGTGCTGGTATTATTCTTTTAAGCTGTAAGCAGTTTCACTTTGCTAGTCTTTGCAAACTGACCTCTTGCTTATCAGACCTGCCCTTCTCTATGTATAGTGGCCCCTCCACTTTTGTGAGGATTCGGAGCACAGAACTCGCGAAAATCAAAAACCTGCAAATAACACCCCTCACCCAAGTGAGCAAGTGAGGGAATGTATGCACATGCCTTCCCTTCCGGGACTCTTCCCTCCCATTCAGTTGCCTCTTGCCTGAGCATGTGTGCTTTCCTTCCAATGCCCAGGCAAGAGGCAACTGAATGGGAGGGGGAGATGGGGGGAAGGCCCACATGCAACTCATGAATAATTAAATTCATGAAGGTCAAACCCTTGAATGTGGAGGGAAGACTGTACTGAAATCAGAAGGGGTACTGCTCCAAAAGTTTTTCCTTGTGTGAATGTAAACTGTTGAGGATAAGCAGGATTGTCTCACTGGTCCTGAGAAGAAACCCATATCCCATCTTCTAGTCAAAGAGTTGGCCCCTACAAAGGGTTTCTAGGCCATTTCTTTCATTTGTGCTTTTAAGAGATTAAAAATACAAGTTGGTTTCATATGAAAACACTTCTCAAAGTCAGATCTTGTGCAATGGTATCAGGTATTTTCTTCCAGATAATATTCCTTCAATTTTAAGAGGAAAGCCCATCAGAAAATGTGGGGAGGGAAATAGCTACAAGCTAGCTTGTCTTTTAATTCATTCTTGAGTACAGTCAGCTTTAATTGCCTTCTCTGTTTATCTTCCATCTCCCAGATTTGCAATCGGCCAACAAAATCAGAAGCCATCACTTCTGCTATTAAAATGTTAATCAAAAGCAACCGATCTTTCATATTCTTTAGTATAATGTTGTTCTCTATCCCATGAGATTAGACTTCAAAAGCTGGCCTGTGAGAAAGCAGAAGTATGTGTCATCTTGTTGCTATTCATTATTGCCAGCTTTAGAAATAAATTAATTTTAGCCTTGATGTTTAGATCATAACCAGAGCTTAGGTGGGCCATGTGCCTGTGGAAGTAAGACACACCTACAACCCACCAAGTCTGTTCCTCCTCATGCCCCATACATCGGGGGATCAGGACAAAGTCCTTCAAAATCAGGCAGCAGCACCTTTCATGAGGTAAACACAGTTAATCTTCATCCAGGCAAGTGGGATATTATACTCTCCCAGAGTTGTTTTATTGCAGGATTCATAGGGCACCAGGAGAAAATCTGTGATGCTGAGAAACCAAGATGCAACTTGTTCTTAGCTGGCCGGGCAGCAGCTAGTGGTGATGGTGGAAGAGGAGCACAATGATGATGATGAGTAGAGGCGGGTTTTTAAAGGCTGCACAGCCTGACTGGAGCTGCCAATGGAAGGTTCTCCCAGAAAATAAACACTTGAGATGGGGGGGAGGGGGATCCGGGGGTTGGAGAAAGTGAAACTCACAAATCCATGAAAGTGAAACCCACAAATATGGAGGGCCAACTGTATAGTTTTCTTTCTTAGAAGGCCAAAAAATAGCTGGGACAAAACATTTCCTTAAAAATTGACTACATTTGTGTTAAGGTACATTTTTAACAAAAAGGAAAGCTGACAGCTACTCAAAACAAATGTTTCACCTCATGTCAGTATGCACTTCCTCAGCTCTAAACCTTTTGGTATTTTCGAGTATCCCAGATTTTGCACTTCAAAACACTTCAATGGACACAGGGCATTTTTAAACTCGGCAACACAGTGGAATTGTCACTGGGGCCCAAATACACCAGATTAAGATGCTCAGTGGAAGCTTTTTGATCTGTCTTGGTGACAATCTTTTCCAATTAGCCTTACCTTCTGAGAGAAGTCAGGAGGAAGAGTTTTGGCACCAGTTAGTCGTTTCACCAGGAAAGCTTTCCAGTTTGTATATTTGTGTTGAATAGCTGTCAATGGTTCAGGAAAAAGACAGTATTAGCCATTTTTTTTATTTGTACAGTGAACAATGGCAAAATTTCCAGATTTCAGACTTTACTGGTAATCTAGATGTATTATCTAGTGTACAAATACTTAATGAGTCTAATAATCCCATAACCAAGAACTAAACATTTTCACACATGTAATAAATATATAGCTTTTGTTACAGTGAAGTGAGCACAGGTACATTAACACAAGGAGCATGATACAGAAAGCAAGACATTAATAACTGAAGCTCAGTTTAGTATTGCTAGGTTTACTTACATCGAGGTGGCACTAGAGGTTTCCCACTGGTTGCACACCAGCCAACTGGATGGATATCAGGACCACAGACGTTACACCAGAAGTCAAGGTTTGAGTCACTTTCAAAGCCTTCATATCTTAGTAAAGCATTGTAACCTGAAAGAAAGCAAACCTGCATTACTGCAATTTGCAATGCAAATACATCAACTCTACCCCTTGCATACAAAGGTTTCCAGAAAAAGAAATTACTGAGGAAAAAAGAACTTTCTTGACATCATTGCCCGGACTGGTTATGGGAAGAAGGGAAGCTAGTCCCTTCTTTTAAAGACCAATAAACGCAGAGAAGGGGACTACAGGTGATGGTGTGCTTACAAGCCAGCAAGTCTTTTTGCGACACTGTTATAGCATATGCAAAAAAGCTGTGGAAAACATTTTTTTCTAAAATGTTTGCTAATTTGTTTCAAACATTAACTACGTGTATTTGGGGAAACCATCAGCAGATGGCGCTCAACTCATTTGTCCCACCTCTTGTGGTACCCTCAACTGATACCCTGAGACCAATATGCAGAGATCTCACAAGAGACACAGCCTCCTAGCAATCATCTTTCTTTAAACCCCTAAGAAACAGGCTTGTAACTCTAAAAGCTGCACACAAAAGGAGTATTCTAGACTTTATCAAAGATAACTGAAACAGATGTAATTGCTCTTTACTGGCCTCTGTAGAATGGCAAAGCCTCCAACTAACGGTCTCTGTACTTTTCGATGTGTGAGATACTACTATGATTGGCTTTTAAAGCCTCATTAACCTTACTCACTGCCAAGGTTGTAAAGATTTCTGCTGACATAAGCCCTATTCACTTTACTGAAATTTGTCACGTTACAGCAAGGGTGGGCAAAATGCAGACCTCCAAATTATGTTGAACTGCAAATCCCAGGAGTCCTAGCCAATACAGCCAATGACAAGGAATCCTGGGAGTTGCAAACAACAATATCTTGAGAGCTAAACTGCCTTTGCAAAGGAGCAATCTAATGATCAGATGAAAGGACTTCTCTGTGTGCCATAGGCTACATTTCAGAAGAAGGACACCTTTACTGCGTTGTATTTTAAGAAAAAGATCTGCTCAATATTCTCAAGAGTTTTTAAACAGTTATATTTCAAAATACATGTTGTTACATAAAATCTGTAACCTGCTAATTTCACAATCCCAGCAATCCAGAAGACTTTGGTAGGTAGGCTGCAGTCTGTATTAGGGACTTCTACACGTACACCTTCTGAGATGTCTCCCCAGCAAGTCCCCATAGGTGCCTGAAATTCAAGAGGGAAAAAAAGAAAAAAAATGTATGACAAACTGTATAAACTACATTGTAAAAATATACATGTACCATTGCTTGAAACAGCAATGTAAACACACTTTGGGATGAGCCATTTAGTTAGTGTTTATCAAACTGGCAATTCATGGCTTACCTCTGTGAGTGGCACTGAATCCCTATTCCTCCCCTGCCCCCAATATGTGAAGTACACTTTAGTTTCAGTACCCTCATAGAGGGAAAAAAACTGTCTCAAGTCTACCTTCAAGTCTTTTCTTGCATTAAAGATTTGTAATAATATCTGTTCTTAAGTGTGAAAAAGAAGAGCGTCAGTTTAGTTTCCTTTTGCTAGCAATGACCACTGTGTGACAACCCAATTTTTTTGAAATTCTAGCATATGGATTGTCTATAGATTCATATAGAAATGAAAAATATTATTGATCAACACAGCATGGCGAACAGATATAGGACTGACCAGGAAACCAGAGTTTGTTACTATTCATTACTTTAAGCCATTACATCATAAAATATACTTCTGAAGAATATTTTAGACTTTAGCAGTACTTTACGGTACATACATACACACACATATCTATGCGCACACATGCACACACACACACACACACACACACACTGTAATAACTGTAAAAGGAGTGTGTATGCTGGGGGAAAAAAACATTGATCCGTCTTTAAATGTCCAGAATGTTCAAACTTTTATCCATATTAAATTATACCTGAGAAACTAGAAAAGTAAAATGGTCTACTTTCAGCCAATACAAATGTAGCACCAAGCAATTCCAGAGCAACCTAGGTTAGTTTTCAACAGGTTAAGTAGTTTACATGAGAGTAATATAACTGAAATAGGTATACACAAACAAATTTAAACAATGAAATCCTAAACATGCTTTCTCAGAATTAAGAATTTTTCAGAATTATTAGTGTTTGACTGGCCCACCGAAATCTGTGGGACTTACTTCCAAGTAAATGTGTTCAGGATTAGGCTACAAGAGCTGTATATATTGCTCAGAAAATATCAGCATTTTCTTCACAGTTAACTTGTTCCTAATTTTAAGAACAAGTTGGAAAAGAAACATCGGTCTCACTTGTAATACGCTGATTTCCAGCAGCAAGTGGGAGGAGCAAGCTATGCAAAGATGTTCCTTCCTTCACCGCTGGGAAACATTATCTCTTTTCAAAATGCTTCCTATATTTCTGGTTTAATTTTGTAGTGTCAAATCTAGAGAAAGGAACGCTACTATCCAAATACCCACTATATAGCTGAGATAGCTTTTAGGATTCTGACTTCTGCTCAGTCTTATGCAACTGTGCCCTACAGCAGGCCACATGATCCTCTTTTGATTTGCCATAATTTTGACAAAACTTTTGAGACAATCAGGTTCTATCAACTACATATTTTTCAATACTTTAAAAAAAAAGACCCTGCTATATAGCTAAATAGCACTCACATGCAAATCTGAAATCTCTAAATGCACATTTATTTTTGGTGTTTTCACTATATCTACATCTTTCACTATGCACATTCTATGCACAGGAAAAATTACTGTTAGTGTCAAGTCCATAAACTTCCTTTAAATCATATGACATAGACTAACACCATTGTGCTGTTTATCTGAGTCAAAATATAGTAAGTATCGAGTAGGGGAGAGGGGAAGGCAGAGCCAGAGAAGCAGTTATCCTTTTGTTTTAAATCTCTGGGTCAGATTCATGAATGAGCATTTTCCCCTCTCTGTTCCATTGATACCAAAGCTGATGCACCAGGTCTGAAGGAAGTGGATTGGTATAGGGGTATAGCAGAAAGTTAAACTTGTCCTTGTCTGTGAAGATAGCGGTTCAGCTAGTTCCTCCTACACCAATCCATATGGCTCTAACTTCAGAAGAAGAAAGCCATAATGGGTATGGATCTTGTGGGCATCTAATGATGACATACAGTATATGCAGTATACTGTCTTCTCTTGCACACTGCGTTTACTAGCAGAACCATAAGCGTACAGATAAGAACAAGTTTACCTTTTGGACTCATGATGAAGACATCCACCTCGGGCTCCTTCCCAATAAAAGGAAGGTCTGCCTGGCCACCACTTTGATCCAGCGCACACTCTGGAGGAATTATCTGTGAGTGACAGCTGCCTTCCCTGCAAGGTAAGTTGCAATCAGGAAGGTCTTGATGGATGAGGTCCAGATTCATGTAAGTGGGCTTCCCAACCCCCCAAAAAGCTAACCTTATTGTTGTTTTTCTGAGTCTGCAGTTTCACTCCTGGTTTACTTGATGCACTAAAAAAATGTGGCAGAAAATATTTCTGAACTTATCTCAGATGACCCACCTGAAGAATATCCTTCAAGTAGAACACTGGTGCAAATTTTTGTCTGAGAGAGCCAAACAAGGTGTAACTGACGCTTATTATCTTTTACATGTGCAATGGACAAAATCTAGAACCTCCTTCATGAGGGCACACACACATGAAAGGTTTTCCCCTTTCCAAGAATAGTTTCTCCCTCCCTACCCACAACTCAGTAAGTGAACTGTATTTTTTCAGTTTTCAGAAACCTAAAGAGCTGCTTCCAATGATGAGCAGCTTCAGCTTGAAACCAAACAGAAAAAGCCCATCAAATATTTAGAATTCATATACTTCTAAGAACAAAGAGCAATATTAGCATCAGAAAGTAGGGCAGGGAGGTACTAAGTAAACTTGTACAAACTCATCAGTGCCACCTAGTGCAAAAAGGTAGAATCTCTTAAGTAACTGCATACAGTTTATAAATATGCTGAACCAGGAAAATAATTTACCCGGCCATCTACAGCGAATCTACTCAGCAACAAATTCAGTAGTACTTAATCCTAAATAAGTACACAAAAGTTTATTACCATCAGGAATCTGGCTTATGGTGTAGTTCAGAGCACAGGGCCAAAATTTATAGTACTTGATCAATGGTCAAGGTCACTAGAGAGAGCATAAATAACCAGGTTCCTACAGGTACTATTCAAAGATCCTGATCTGTTAAATTTCCCATTTGACAGGCAACACTCTACCTTCTTGAAAAACTTAGTAACATTTTCCACATAACATTACTTCCACTGCTAGACAGGACAATGAAACAACTTCAGGTGCAAAGTTTTAGTACAATTTGTGACGATACTTGATATCTTTAATAGAAATCATGAAATCCCACAATAAAATTCAGCTTGGGAACAACACAAGATATAGATAAGAGATACCTTATTATTTCCACAGGAGAGCTTAGTCCAGTCATTTAAACTAGCACTTTAGGATGACAATAAAAAGGAGTAAGAAAAGTTTATCTACAATCCTGTGTGGAATCTGGACACTTCCTGCAAGGAAGCATGCTGAAAATGTCACCCAACCAAGGGCAATCTGTACTTTCTACAACCAGCTATATTATATGCAGGGGCATTAAAGCAGTGAAGCTATTTTTCTCTGCAACATCAAGTGTAACAAAAAGCTGCTAGACATAGCCTTGAATGTTGATTAATTTAAGAATGGACATGCTCCGCTCCCATAGCAGGACTAGATGAAGTGGGCTTAAAGGAAAAGAGGAAAAATTTCTCTAGAACACTTGGAGAAGCATTTTAAAGATGCTCTGGAGACGGCTCTTGGAACACGATGGACAGACCGCCTCAAGCATGGAAACAAGTATAAAACCCCAACTTAATTTACTGGCATGATCAGCTGAGTAACTAACAACACATCTGAAATTAAATCAGGATAGTGTCTTGCAAATGGTTCAGTGTTACCTATATAGTGGAACATGACTACAATTTAGGGAATGCCTTAGAATTAGCTCCCAAATAGCATTTGCCTATATTACTTAGTTGAGAATCACTGAACTTTATTAGATACTGTATTTGCCTGCGTATAAGATGCATCAGCGTATAAGACACACCCCATTTATACACCAGCAAATACTATTTGCCAGCATATAGATGCAGTGGTATATAAGACACACCCCATTTTAAAATAGTATTTCTTGGGGAAAAAAGTGAGTCTGATACGCCAGCAAATAGGGTAATACCAAAATATCAATTGTACGTGGACTCTGACATTATGAATAGCTACCTGGAGTACACAGGACAAAACAGTACCCTCGTCATTGTGTTGCTTATAAAAAAAAGGATAAAACACATTTAGTAGGATAAGAAACATTTTTAAGACACATTTAATCTGCCTATATTGTGCCAAATTGGAAAAATTGGGAAAATCCATGCCTTTGCAGACATGTGACAAGATGGATACCTAAACAGCCAAACATGGTTGCCAGATCTCTCCCTCCTCAAGCATGGTTGCTACTTTTATGATTCATCCACTATACATCAAGGCAATATTTGAAAATCATTCTCATATTAATCAACTAAGTGCTGATGATAAGATGGCTATAAAAATTTCTCACTCATCAAACAACACAGGGCAAGTTGCAGCTACTCCTAGGTAAGCACACAAGAGCCAAAAAGCATTTCTCCACACTGATGCTACCATCACCAAAGAGGTGTCACATGTTTTTCTGGCTGGAGAAACATAGTGGACTCCCATGGGTCCCATACTAGGAGAAACATGGGTTATAAATTTAAAAATAAATTAAAATATATAGTGCAGTGCTATAGCTCAATATTCATGCTCTCTCTTCTCCAGCTATCACGATCAAACCTTTCTCCATAAGAGATGATCTGAATAGGGATTTTTTTGGTTGGAGTACGTAATGACAGGGACACCTGGTGTATATGTGCGCACACATGCACACACTTAAGTCACCCTGCTTAACACCTGTTGTGTCACCCAGTGAAGCCAATTTCATTACCCTTACCTTTTAATATTGTTTAGTGCTGTTCTTGCTGCACTTACTGTTTTTACAGCAACAGATTGTTCTATTGTTGCGTCTTGGGCTTTACTAATTCTTGGGCTGCTTTGAAAATTACTTTTAAACTGACAACAGGAATAGAAACATAGAAAAGTGTATTTGTCAGCACTTCCCCCTTAAGACATTTAATGCCTGAAGTGAATAACTCAAGCCCTCTAATGGCAGCTTTCCACTCTAAAAACTAATGGAAACAGTTATGTCTAAAGGAATCTTTTCCAAACCTCAAGTCATTCACCTGAAATGTCTTTCATCAATCTACCTTTTTTTTTTTTTAATTCTGAATGAGTAGTTCTTCACTTATGCTTGGCATGCAATCTCCTTTCCCTAAAAGCCAGTTAAAACTCTGGATAAACTACACTAGCCACTGAAAACTTAAGACTTCATTTAATCTTAAGAGTCAACCAGACAATCAAGAACTTGAAAGAAAAAACAAGACTGTTAACAATCCTTAGTAGAAACAAAACTAAAAATTAGACAACTACTAGAACAAGGGAAATATTTCCAAACAGCTATCTACTGTACTTTTCCTGTGTTCTGAAACTCCCCTTTTAGTGTCTTAGTTAAGTGGGTTGCATTCTGTTAGAGCAGAGATTTTAACTCAGCAGCCTGATCTATGATTAGTCAGAAGTAATTCTTGCTACAGTTATTAAGACTTACTCCTAAGCAAGCATATCAAAGCTATTTCCACAATCCTTAGATATATGAATCACTTCAGCTATTCGTCTGATAGAGCTGAGAACCAAAGTTAACCACTCAGTAAGACAGACATGTTCTTTCTTTCTCACTTGCTGCTATGGTTCCTGTAGTATTTACAGTAAACCTTTTTTGCTTACTGATAAAGATGATTGCTGCACCTACTTCCTTTCTTGCTGATTTTGGTTTGTCAACATGCCTAAACTCAATTGGAAGGCATGACAGAGGGAGTGCAAGTAGGATAAGGAGACAAAGAAAAGAAACAGGAAGCACCAGCCATTTAAAAGGCAAAAGAGATCTAGCACACATTTGTCATGTTTTGGTCATGTTTCCCTGATAAGGATACAATAAGCATCTAGCCAGTCATTCTAGATTGTCTCCTCTTTCCTTTCTTAAATTGTTGCTAGCTCTCTCTGCAATGTTTGTGTTGCCCTGCAGCATCCAAAGAATGGGACCATGGGCTGGATATGGTGGATCCTCTCTGAAATATGATAATATTAGCACCACAGAAAAAGTGACATTCTTTAATTTGATAACTACCTGCTGTGTTTATAGAAGAAGTGGCCCTGTGTGCAGTATGAAGGAAAGTAACTTAACTCTTCATCTCTGTTAATAAAAAGGAACTACTTTAACATTATTATGTAGTTGAAGCATAGAATGGACCTTATTAATGACAAAGCACCTTATTACAACATGTTCCTTCTTGCAAAAACAACCTGAAAAACACGCTTGTTCTGAACTCCACCCACATCTTAAGAGAAATAACAAAGAGCTCTCTTTCACACATAGGAGATCTGCAGGTAGTCTGAACTGTACTCACTGTACTCAGCTGAGCAGCACCCCCCACCATAAACTGAATTGTTTATCAAGATGGGCAGGATTTCAAGATACCAAATGTACATGCTATTAAAAGCCGGAGAGCATCACATCCAAAACTCACTCTGAAATTTGTCACAGCAGGTCTGATAGACATAGATGCCTCTCTGGAACTGAAACTCCCTGGATTGAAGTCTTCATATCACTAAGAGTTAAGTACTTCATTTGCCTGGGAGAAAAACGCTTATTTTTTTTTAAAAAAAAACATTAACAGGAACTATAGCTCTCTTTAGAAGAATGCTTGAGTAATTCAATATTCTCATTATTTCATTGCTAATTATTCAGAATAATAAAAATCAAGGACAACATACTTACGTGTTTAAAACAGTTAACAGGAGCTGCTGTGAAACTATTGCTATTGATGTAGTTGCCCCAACTGAAACCTTCCACTGGAACAGATGCTACAAGGAGAAATTTTATTTAGCAAGCTACACAGCTAATTTACTATGTATTTAATACTTAGAAACATTATTTGTTGGGAAAAAACATTCATACAAAGACAGGGTTGGGAGGAAAAACTTCAAAGGGTCTGCAAAGGAACTCTATGCATTACTCCAGCAAACAAACCCATCTAAATAAAAGAATGTACCTTTTGATCAAAGCTACCAGATACAGGTTGGAAGGAAGTAGTGACTGACATCAATGCACATAGGACAATTATTACAGGGTTGAAAAATCTATGGTCCCCCAAATTTAGATGAATTTCTATACCTATGCTATGTCTATGCTCCTTCATCAGTGCTTGGGCAAGACAGGGCTGTTGGGAACAATGTCTGGAGAGTCAAAAACTCCACACCCCTGAACAAAAAAGCAGCAGTTTAAGAGAAGTAGCTGTATTCCCCAAGCTGGTAAGGTGACAATGCCTTCACCCTCATTCCTAATGCAGCTACAAATATGAAAGTAAGGTTCACATGACAAGTTTCTCAGTTTTTTTTTCTCCACAGCTTTTTATCAAAGAATTATATAAATAACTCCCATAATGTATATACAATATTAAAAAGAATCCCCCTTCTTTCTCCATGAAATTGCTACAGCATAGAAAAGTCTTCTGAAAATTGTTCCCCACAGTCAAAAAAGTGGAGTTTTATCTCCATAATCATTATTCAAAGACTTTTAATACCCATGTTACCTGTTTTAGTCTTTGATTGGTTCTGTACCGTCGCTTGGTATTGAGCATATGCAGCTAATTTAGCAACTAAAGGTTGTTTTTGTAGCACTTTAGCCTTCTTAGTTGGAGGTTTTCCCTAAAACAACAAGAGCTAAATAAGGTCCTTTTCAAACCCATGCTGGAAGCCATAGCAGCTTTGTTGTGACTATTCTACTGCACAAAGCAACGAGATAACTGCACAGTATACAAACCAGATTTATCAGACTTACTTTGCATTAAGATGCACAGAATTTGAGGCCAAATAGCAACTCTGAATTATTATCTTTGACTCAGCAACTCAAAAGACAACATTATAGAATGTT
The DNA here is from genome assembly GCA_030412105.1 of Cyclura pinguis. Classification (NCBI taxonomy): domain Eukaryota; kingdom Metazoa; phylum Chordata; class Lepidosauria; order Squamata; family Iguanidae; genus Cyclura; species Cyclura pinguis. The sequence continues at coordinate 158,942,921 of CM059600.1, forward strand.
CTTTGCATTGAGGAAAGGCACAAGCATATGGAATTGTTGAAGTTTACTTTTAAAAACAAGAACAGTCATAATGGATGCTTATAAAGTTATTATTGGTGCAGAAAAAGATTTTTTTTCTTGTGAGGGAACAGAACTCTTGTCAATTTTAATGAAACTGACAGAAGGTTCAAAACACAAGCAAATATATTCTTCTCCACAATGCATAATTTAAATATACAGAATGTTTATCCCCTGCCCTCCATGTGAAGGACAGCCACTGGCTCAGATACTGTAAGCAGAGATTCAGTATATTCTCTGTCTGTGTGTTAACTGCTTCCTACAATCATAGATGAAGGAAACATTCAGATAAAATGCAAACTGAACACAGACGCTAAGGATAAACAGCAAAGGGCTGCCTTCATGCCCTTCATGTGGGTGCACTGGAAGCACTGGATTGGTCGCAGTCAGAAATACGGGTGGATTAAGCAAAATTTTGGTCCAACCCAGTAAAGTTTTAAAGATGTTATTTTATTTAAAAGCAACTAACAGCATGCATTAATCTGAACTCTAACAAATATTAAAAACTTACTCATAGGAAAAAGATAATAAAACTGTGACTGTACCGTTACCTGAAGTCTGGCCAGAATGCTGGCCTTCTTAGAGTTCGATGAGTAACTTCTTGAGCAGGAAACACTGCAGAAACGCTTGGTTTTAGAGTAAAAGGCATCTCTGACACCGACCATTCCGCACATTTCGCAGGTAGCTAATAAGGAGTGGGAAATAACCCATACATTACATATATAATACAAAGTACCACATTTATTTCCATTATTCTAGACATATTTTCTGTTCAGTCCACACAGAGGCTAGGCTCAACCAAATGGTATCTTGACAAACAAAGCAGAGCAATATATATATATTCACAGTCTTCTGTGCACCAAATCAGGTTAACAGCTCTTCAGAATAAATAGTTAATAGTAATTTAGAAATTTCAGACTGTCTTCTTTCTTAATTTTCCTATCTTTCTTCTCCTTAAGACTTACACGGGCAAATTATTGCTTTTGCAGCATCTGAGCAACAAACACCATAAACTTATTAAAGTGAGATTTCATTGTAATTTTCTGACCTCAAGAGGTAGTCAATAATAGAAATATTAGTGTGTTAAAATGTTCAAACCTCACAAAATATTCCATCTATAAAATATTCAGCTCTAGAAAATGATGTCTCAAACATTTCACATTATTAGCCAAGCTTCAGCAACTGTATTAAGAATTTACAATCTAGACCCAAGAAACAAAATAGCTCTTTTCATCCCAGATGTAGTTTATCTTCTTTTAATCCTTTTGCCTTTCTTCATAACTGGAACCATAACCGTCTGAATATCAATCTACATACACAAACATGTGGAAAAGAAAATCTGGATTTTGGCTGGAGGAGTTTATAGAAAAAATGGTGTACTGCCTTACTGTGAGTAGAAGTGAGCAGAGAGAAGTTTATTCTCTGTCAATATCTCACTATCAAATATAACAGAACTATCTAAAATTATGCTGATGAAAATATAAATGTTTTTTACACACCCATTCCAGACTTGCCATCTGGATATGTGTAGACCTGCCCATTGTTCTTGATAATTGGGAGACTTGAGGGTAAAGGAGCAACCTCCTCTTCACTCTCATCAGAACTAGAGCTGCTACTGGTATCCTCGCTGCAACTATCATAACCATCAAACATCCCGAATGAGTCACGTCTCTTCCTTTCTGGCCGTGAAGGATGTTCAGTCTAAAAAGAAAAGAAAATATGAAATTTCTGAATATAAATCCCTGAAAGAAAGCGTTTAACAATTTTAACAAATTTCTACTTAGTCTATAGGTTTAAAAATTTTACCATGTAGATTAAATTATTGAAGAAACATCTGACACAGGTAAATAGATGAAACAATATAACATGCTATTTACAGAGTTGGTTGACATAAGGCTACATAAGCAAAACATAACTTTGTTTACAGACTTACAAGAAATTATGTTGAGCACAAGGTAACAAAATTACGTCAAACACTTTTTATTTAAATGCCACTACTACAAGAGTATCCCGTCTCCCTTCCATTGTGTAACTCAAGCGAAACTACGCTCAGTTCTTTTTATATTCAAAGAAATCCTACGACAACACAGGCTTGTGTGCTTTACAAGGAGTCAGTACTGTTTATTAGCTTCTCTGAAGAATTTTAAAGTCTTCAGATTAGGAGTATTTTTCACCTGTCAATTGTACAAAAATACTCAACAGTCTTCGCAAAGTCAAAAAATACATTTATCCTAACTCAGTGGACCTGACACCATTTGCAAGCAGTCTATCCATTTTGGCTAATCAGAAAGTAGCATCTGTTGGGTTGAATCCAGATTTAGTTGTGTGGAATGGCATAAAAGTACAAAAAAGCCTTCCCTCTCCCCTCTTCTCCATGTCAATTCCTGTAGCCCAGACAGTACTGCACCCGGGGCTGGGAACTCTGCTGAATGGGGAAGACCATCAGAAGGCACAGAATGAAGAGCAAAGGGGATCTGAAAAAGTGAAGCAGATGTCTATTCATAAGATGCCTCTAAATAATTCAGAATACAGATGAAGACAACAATCCTCTCAGCACCACATTTCATCCCATTTGCCAACCTTCATTTTCAAGGGTTTGGAGGGGCTACCACAGGGAGGGGATGGAAAAGTCTGTTTCACCAATCCCAAGACATACACCTACATCTTGGATCCAACCAAGATGGCATCTTTTGCCTCAAGAGTTTTCTGTGATTCCACAACTCGCCCCATGGAAGACATCCCACATGGCAGAAATCATTGTTTAAGAACCCAGAACTAGAACTTCATCTGAAGACTTATTACACTGCCATTTTAAACTTTATACAGAAAACTGACTTCTCACTCGCTAGATGGAGATATTCTGTACTCATAGCAGAACTAGGGAAGAAAAAAAAACCCCTAGACTTAAGAATGTGCCAGTATTCTTCTTTAAAACATCTAAGTGCACCTTCCATCAGTCACTAAATACAGGCAGTCCCTGGCCCATCTAAGTTTCATCTTCAAACATGCTCCTTATTTGAAGCATTCCCATAAAGTTAATGATCTGCCATGGAAACACTTCCATGGCAACTCACAATGAAAAAAAAATGAAAGATGCAAACATCACTAAAGTTAACATTTTGTATAAATTCCAGTATTTTGCAATGGGACAATTCATATTATCATGCATAATATCAGCATGTCATTATGAAAGACAAGCCATTCCCACAGTGCAAATTTTGCCATGTAATTGATATATCAAAACAGCCCCCAGCAAAAAAGTTTCAAATAAGTATACTAAGAAATGGATATTTGCTCTTTTAGAGACAAGGAAAATGGACTAGGATGACAACAGCACAAATAAAAACACAATCTAGAATTCCCACTACAGTTTAAACTTTCCCCCTTCACATTTCTGCCTAAAACCAACTTACATTTGCTAACCTTTATGCAGCCTGTATAACTGCATTCAAGCAACTATTTAAGGGAGTCACTATTGCTCCTGAAATTAGTACAAGAAAAAGTTTTGGCTGTCATCCACATATTGATGATACCACAAATAGTATTTCCCATATACACTCCCCCACTGACTGACTGCATGTAAAGTAAAAAAGAATTAGAACCAAATGGATTTTTATGACACTACACAGATTTTTCACAATGGAGTAGAGCAGGTATCATCCATTACTACCTTCTGATACTGACATGTTCAGCAGGAAAACCACCACTGCAAAACAACATGGTCTACCAAGTTCTAATCTAGGGATGTGTGAAATTGTCAAATTCAACCTTGCCACAGTTCACCAATTTCTACCTCCAAAGCTCATTCTGACTGACATCTTTCACTAGGCTGTGGCTTTTTCTCCTCACACTGCACCAAAATTACAGTACACATTTTCCAAAAGGAACACTTTTCTGCTCACATTTTTCAAATATATGCATTTTGTATACATTCTCCCGTTCAGGCAAGTGTTATTTGTGCGTATTTTTCAAATGCCCACATTATTCTATGTGCATTTTTAGAATATACATGTTTTACTTATTTTTCTCAAGGGGTGCAAATTGCACAGCATACATCTAAGTGTTCTGAGCACAACTGAATTCAGGCCATGAGTATGTATTGGGTAAACTCATAACATGCGAACACAAAGAATATGATGATCCCATTAAAAGAGCCACTGAATGAAAAGTGTGTGTGTGGGGGGGAGACATAACTACTTAACTGTCTTATATAATTCCTTTTCCCTATCTAAAAATCCTTTGCTATTGGGGTACTTTGTATAAAGAAGGGAAAACACAACTCCCTTTGTCCTCATTGAAATGGGGAACTGAAGAAACATTCAGTAGAGAATCCTCATGGGACAGCCCGTGAGGAATTGCAGAAGACTACAAATAAGGGAGCTAATAAATCCAAAGTTTTAGGGTCAAGTCATGGTCCTTCTATCTTGAACCAGCATGGGGTATACACAACTGTGACAACCCAGAGAGACTCAAGCTTTCTAGAAAGTGATATGGCAGAAGTTCAAGTACATCAAACAGTAGCTGAGATGTTTTGTTGAATCTTCCACAAAATCTAATAAATTCTTGGTTCAATAAGCCTGAAACTTGTTGTTGGTGTTGTTGTGTGCCTTCAAACTGTTTCTGACTTACAGCAAACTTATTACAACAAACAGATTAAGGGGTTTTCTTGGCAGAAGGGGGTTTGCCTTTGGTCTCCTCTGAGGGTGAAAGAGTGTGACTTGCTCAAGATCACCCACTGAATTTTCATGAAAAGGATACAAACTTTAGTCTCCAGAGTTGCAGTCCAACACTCAAACCACTATACCACACTAGCCTGAAACTATCAAAGTTAAAAATGAGAAACTGATTGTTCTGTATTCGAACTTCACTTTCTACAGGCCTTCCCCGACCAGTGCCCGCTCAACATGACCAACAGCCTGCTGATGGGTGGTACAGAGAGTTCATCGTATCTAAAGCACCCAAGGTTGAGGGACGGGATGCTGACATACACTTACTGGATCTACCTTGAATAACATCCAGACAAAAAGATACGACTTACAAGACAAAACTCAACATGTGGCCCAATCATGTCCTGTTATCCCAGTTACATGCAATCGGGACAATAATGGGACCTAGGAAAAACCACTAACTGATTCTGTAAAGTACATGTGGGAATTCCAAATGTGGCCTGTAAGCAGCCCTTGCAAGATGACCCACACAGCTGCACAAGCTTCTGACAATTTTTTCACGTTCAAAGTTATATCCCACACACTGTTTCCTTCCTGAAAATCATGTTCACTACACTCTTGTTTGGTGGACTTGAGAGAGAACAGCTGCGATGCACTGACTGTCATGTTGGGAGAGAATAACACACATCACAAGTGTGAATGGAAGGTTGTTCATATGTCTGTGTAAGAAAGGGTGTGAGAATGAGTGACAGTAGGCTCTGCATGTATTTATTGTATGCACTCAGGCTATACCATCAGCATGTGTCCCAAACCCAATCAAGATCCCACTATTTATAATGGGATGGACTTACATATTATTATTATACTTTTTGTTTTGTGTTCAACTGTTGCTAATTTCCCTGAGTGGAATGTAAACACCAGAAGGGTACAATACAAGTTGTTGGATGTATAAAATATATCCCCTTCAGGAAGGATAGGCAAAGACAAAGCCTCTCTCAGAGAAACGGAGTAGCTTTGGATGCAATGTACAAAACCCCAGTTTCCCAGGATTGCCCTTCTGGGGGCTCAATGATTGTTGCCATTAATGCATAAGCTGTCACTAGCAGCTTGTCACCTACAGAATAATATTATGGGTTTAGGACTGCACTATAGTACAACTACAAGAACCTATAATTTACTACAGTGCTTTTCAGGTGCAAGGTATCATCTATCTATTCAATAAATAGATAAATGTTCTTGAAAAGTTTTCAGTAAAGAAGGGAAGAGTTGTACTTAATGTGCACAAATGGGCTAACAATATGTGGCAAGTTAGACAAAAAACTGTGGGTCCTCTACCAGAGGCGTATCTAGGGTGGGGCAAATAGGGCACATGCCTTGGGCACCAATGCCTGGGAGGTGCAAAAGAGCTGTGCCAAAAGATTTAGTGGTGGCGATAGAGGAGGAAGCAGACCCGGAGGAGAAAGAGCAGGTAGCTCCGGCAGCTCTGAGTCTGAAGGGCTACTTGCCCCACCCTAGATAAGCTTGGTTGATGGTTTCCATCCCTGCCCAGCTTTTGGTATGCAAACTTCAGCAGACCTCAAGATGGCAGCGGTGGAGGAAGAGATGCAAGGACAGCCTCAGCAAAAAGACGCCGGGGCTTGATCACTTGGGCCAAGGAAAGTGGCCAACAAGCCCAGGCTAGAACAAGGCAAAGCAGAGCTAAGCTTCTGAGCTGAGTGAACATTCACACCCGAGCCAAGCACACTGGGCAGAGGGAAAGAAAGGAGGTGTGCCGGTAGGCAGGCTGCCCAGGCTCACAGCTCTGCCTTACTCACTTGCTCATATGCGTGTTGCCTAAGATGTGTGCGAATTGCCTGAGCCCGCCATGGTAGGGCACGCATATGAGTGGAGATTTAAGCAGAATCTTTGCATCTTTTGGGAAAAGTGTTGGAATAATGGGCAGGAGCCCCACAGGCTCCTGCGCATTCAATGCTATGCTGAAAAAGGAAATTCAGCAGGTGTCCCTCCTCACGTAACCAGGTAAAAGTGACAACTATCAATTCCCCCTTGTTCACAAGCTGCCACAAGAGCCCTGTCCAGTTTTCCCTCTGACCACCTTAATAGCAGCCCGCAGGCATTTCCTCCCATTGGAGGGCAGAGCTGTGTGAGCCCCACATGGCCTCCACTTACTCCCACCTGCTCCCCACAAAGTCACTGGAGGACAGGATTACCAGAGTGAAAACTGAGGAGGGCTCCTGTCCCTTTAATGGCCAGAGAGAAGAGGGAAATCCAACAGGTGTGGCTTCTCTTATCACCAAGTCAGCAGCCTCAACCCACCCCACCCCCGGGTTTCCCTCTGGCAACCCTCCCTTCTCTCTGCCAACCACTCCCCACAAGAAGCCCTGGAAGACGCTGTCCTGACCCCAGGGACAGAGCAAAGGCTCAAAGGCCAGCCTGCTCCATTTCCCTGGAGTGGGGCGGAAGGAGGGAGGAGCAGGTGCCATTTCACCCGCTGCCTCAGGCAGCCAAATCATTTTGCATCTAGGGAGATGCTTCAGTGCCTCACTTCACCTCGCCTCTTGCCTGGTGCCCACCCTGCGCAGCATGGCTGAGGAGAACATGGGTGGTGGGGTGGTTCTGCCCTCTGCAGCCTCTGGAGGAGATTAGTCACAGGCTCCCTCAGCCTCTGGAGGAGGAAAGAGGCAGGATTAGTGCCTAAGATTTCTAAATACACTGTCTACTTTTACCACACAGTGCTTTTGATGGTATTATAAATTGCTGCTGGCAGGCTCGCTGTGTTCCATTGGGCTTGTGTTTGGTACACCTTCCTCAGTAAGTGTAGGCCGATCCTATGTACCATTGACTACTGGACATTATTTTCTAATTTCAGGAGTTGCACAAACAAAAAAAATAAAGTCTTTTTTTCCTATACAGTTTACATGGGGGAGCAGGAAGGTGGGGCACAACTTCCACACTTGTTCTAGATACTGTTTATGCTAGATACACCACTGTCTTCTACACCAGATAGCCATAAAAGCAGATTTACACTACGTAACTTTAAAAAAAGGAAGAGCCACCGTATAATAATAATTCTTCTATATTATAAAACTCAGAAATTTCAGAACTCTAGAAAGTACCAGGCAGAAAGGCAAAATGCACAATGGTCATTCCGGTTCACATATAAATACTCCCTACACACATATACATATTCTAAGTGGCTTGCAATTTGAAGCTCACCAAGGAAGCAAGTTAGAAAACTATTTAATTCCACAAGTCTCTGCAACTAAGAGGATGTGCATCTTGGCTTGCATCAATGTAGCAACAGCTCATCCATGCCAGTTTACACCCTTTCAATTGCTGTCCCAGGATAAGAGTTAGCCACAGTTCGAAATGTTATGCATATAGATTTGCAAAAAGATGTATTCTTGTTGACAAAGCTCTTTTACATATGCAGCATAGGTAAGCAATTCTCAGACTTGTGTCTTTCACATTCTCTGCCTTTAGTTCAAGCAAGGGCAATAGACAGTTCTTGTGGTTACCCACACATCAATTCACAATACAATGCCAAGGATGCACACAATACCTTCCTGGGACTATTCACTGGAAGATAAGACTAGTAACTTGTCTTTAAGGAATGCTTGCTAGCAGTTACTGGTTTGCTGACTCAGGAAGATTTGCAAAATCAATACACCAACATGTTAATTTTCCGGTGTACTTACCATGAATAACAGACAGACTGGGGAACAGGTCTTCAAGCAAAGGAGAATGACTGAACTACCCTTTCCCAAGTATACACACACTGATGAATTATAGAAGAAAGTCATGGCAAATAAGTGTTACAAACACACTTTCAGATAATAAGCATTATGCTGGGTGCACTGGAAAAGCTATAGAAAGGAAGACTGAACAAAGCTCAGTATCCAATGCTACATTGTTCCAAAACTATTTCTTAAAACTCATATTTAAAAAGCTCATTTAAATACAACTCCAGTTTTAGGTATAACAAAAAAACCCTACATTTTCACAGCTTAGAACTTACTAGTAAAACTAAAAGCAAACATGACCATACACTAAATTGAGCATATAGCAGCATCACTACCAAATATGCTGTAAAAATATCAGTACTCAATGTATTTTAGATTCCTCTTACCATTCAAAAAATATGTCTTTCATAGTTTATACAATGAAACTGGCTTGCTGCCAGCATACCATGTATCTTAATTTGTCACTTTCACTTTCAGTGCCTCATTTCCACATTAGTTTTAAAAGCCCGTGAAAGGAGAAAACTATTCAGGATGTTTCAAAAAGGATTTATGCACACATGAAACACAGGCTTGTCACTATCAATCATCTTCTGTTCCAGGATACTTGTATACACTACTACCCCTTGAAGATGCCTCTAAACTGGTGCAAGTGTTAGAAGAGGAGAGACAGGCAGAAAAGGCAAAGACAGTAAAACTACAGTAACCTGTCCTGGGTTAATAGGTTCTCCTTCTGCCTAATGATCAAATTCTGAAAATTTAATTTGCATAAATTGCTTACAAACAATTTACAAACATTTCTATTTCTTCCAAACACCACTTTCTTTGCTCTCACAAAGCACATAAGCAAGCATATTGGGTGAAAAAAGTCCGTATTAGCTACTGTTCATTCGGCCCTCCTTCCTGCAATTTCTTGCAAAGCACACAAAAATGCTCAAGGTATTATGCAAGGATATGAATCCCATAAAATTCTCCCTTGCACGTCACCTTCTGTCTGTAAACTACAGGGGCAAGGAAAAAGTAGCAATACTGGACAAGGAGCCATCATCTTAAACAAAGCAAAGCAAAACAAACAAAAAAAAGCAGCAGCAGCAGCAAAGCAGGAACTACCTGCTTGTTCACAGTACCGTGCAACACACAGCATGACAGGCAGGTCAGGAAACACGGAAAGCAATCTGGAAGGATCCGCCAGAAAGGCTCGCTCATTCGCACACACACAGCTTGCACCACATGAAAATGTTTCGAGTCCACCAGGGCTCACGCTATAATAAATGCGTCCTGTAAGTGCCAGGGGTTCTTTCGCTGTCTTTTCGCAGGGCAGGAGAACTTTTCAAGCGCCCGCCGCTCCTCACGCGCCGAGACGGGGCGTTAGGAGAAACCAACGGAGCGGGGGGGGGGGCACGCGAGGCGAGGTAACCCCTGGGAACACGCTCGGTCCCTGAGCATCTCGGGGACCTTCCCCCTTGCGCTCCCCTTCCCCGCCCGCCTCCAGCCAGCCCTGCTGCCACGCCGCGACGTGTGTGTACACGGGGCGAGGGTGGGCGGGTGGGACAGGGGACTCGCCCCCAAGCAGCTCCGCCCCCTCCTCACCTCCACTCGCACCCTTACTTACACACTCGCCTCCACACACACTTTCCCACACCCCCACACTCACGGGGCCACGCAGAGGGAAAGAAAGCCAAATTGGCGGGACGCCCCCGTCCGCCGCCAGCCTTGCCGAGGCTTCTCCCCAGGCCACCCCCTTCCTTCCCCCCGGCCCCCCGGGGGCTCTGGGCTACTCACCAGGTCCTTTGTGTTTTCCATCAGGCCCTCATGGGCAGCGGATGCCTCCTCCTCCTCCTCCTCCTCCTCCCCCCTCCCGCCCCCTCGGCTGAGCCCCCTCCTCCCCCGGGACTCTACCCCCTCCCCTTCCTGAGGGGCAGGGCCAGGTTGGAGGAGGAAGAAAGTTCAGCCTCCCGCTTTAACGCAGGCAGAGCGAGAGAGAAAGAGAGAGAGGGGGGGAGAGAAAAGACATTCAACTCCAAGCCCCAGAATATCAACAACATTAGCATAACCGCACTGCGCACGCGCAGAACGGCCCCGAGCCACGGCGCGCCCTCATTGGTTCCCTGGCTGTTTAGCTCGTCCTCGTTCTCCGTACGGCGCTGTTGGCCTGATCTATCGTGAGGAAGAGGGTGCTCAAGCTTGCTGTCGGGCTCCGAGGGCAGCTGGAAGCCCTGATGTTGAAACAACCGCCGCGATTGGCTCGAACTGTGGTGCAAAGTTGCACCGAACTCTTCCTCAGTTTACCTTCGGCTACAGCAGAGATTCTTTGTCGTTGGCGGAAAGGAAAGGGTTAAAGATTGGGTGTTTTAACCCCCCCCACACACCTAAAGAACAATGGAACAATCCGCTCAAAGAGCGTTTCTTGTGAGGGGAAGGGGGATTATGTACATTGAAAAATCGGGGTCATGTGAAAGAGAGGCGGGGCTAGGAAAGTCACGTGAAGACTCTTCCCGAGGGAAATAGATTACAGGCGGGGGGGGGGGAGGCGGGGATTAAGTAGAGTAGAGATTTCCGGACTCCATTTGATCGCTGCCATGGGGGGGGGGTGGAAGAAGGGGTAGGAGCCAAGGATGGGAGCGCTGCTCAAGCGCCTCAACCTCTTTGACGTGTAGTGCTGTTTCTATGGCTCAGCGCCGCCGGCCAGAGAGTTCTACGTGCGCGCGTGTACGTCTCTATGGTAACCAGCGCAAAGACGGCTTCCGGGTCGCGTGTAGGGAGGACGGGGACTCTGTCCTTTTTCCTTCCGGACTGGCCTCGGGAGGCGGAGGAAGCATGGAGGCAAAGGCCCGCGCTCATTCCGGCGCGCCCCTGAGGGGCAAGCGGCCTCGGGCAGGAAAGAGCCGGCGTGAAGTGAGCCCAGACCGAGATGACCGTGAGGAGGCGGCCGCCGCCGCCGCCGCCGCCACCGAAGAAGGCTGGCGGGCTCAGCACTTGGCCCTTCTGGCGGAGAAACCCGCGGAGGAGCGTGGCCTCGAGGAGCTGGTGTTCGGGGACGCTGACGGGGGAGAGGACTTGTTGCGACGATTGCGGGGCACATCCGCGCAGGTAGTGGGGTGAAAGAAGCCTTTTTATTTTGCTCTCGCGTGTTTACAGAGCTGCGCAGACGGGCGAGGAGATGCCACCGTCCTGCCTGACAAGACGGCTCCCACCCTCATCCCTCCCTGACAAAGTGTTTCTGTGCCTTTAAAAAGCTGCCTGGGAAGCAGGAATTCAGTATATGGGCAATCGTGGAGTGGTGGCGAAGGCTTCGCTTAAGGAGGGCAGAAGCGTTGATTCCTTTGATTTAAAGAAACATTAAAAAACAATTCAGTACCAAGGGTTGGGCACTGAAGGGTCTTGCAGTACTATCAGAGAACAGGTAAGCTGCTTGGCCTATTTCTTGTTGCTCCTTTAAGGTGGGTTCAGTCTAATCTCATGATTGGAACGTAGGAATAGTGGGGTATAACCTATTTTACAGAAATAGACCAAACAAGAAAGGAGGAGGAGCCTTATAAATCAAGGATGTTTTCACCTGTGAAGAGATCCATGACTTAAATCTGGGAAGCCAAGTCGAGAGCATCTGGGTAGGACTTAAGGGAGCGAGAAACAATAGGGATGTAATTGTGGGGGTTTGCTACAGGCCTCTGGGCCAGCCTGAGGACTTGGATGAGGCCTTCCTGGAGCAGATGACCACACATTCAAAAAGGAGAGATGCCATGTTAATGAGAGATTTGAGTTATCCTGATATTTGTTGGCAGTCAAATTCTGCAAAGGCCGCAAGGTCCAACAGGTTCCTTGCTTGCCTTGCAGACAATTTCATGGTCCAGAAGGTGGAAGAGGCAACAAGGGGATCGGCTATTTTAGATCTGATCCTGACCAACAGGGATGACCTAGTTGATGAGGTGGAGGTGGTGGGATCCTTAGGAGGGAGTGACCATGCTCTTTTGGAGTTTGTCATCCAGTGGGAAGGAGAAGCCAAGTGTAGCCAGACACGCATCCTAAACTTTAAGAAAGCTGACTTCTCTAAACTTTGGGAGTTACTTGCTGAAATCCTGTGGTCAAGAGTAGTATAAGAGAAGGGAGTTCATGATGGGTGGGAGTTTCTTAAAAGTGAGATACTGAAGGCACAATTGAAAACTGTGCCAACAAGGAGGAAAAATGACAAGTGTCTAAAGAAACTAGAATGGTTGATGAAAGAGCCCTCAGCTGAGCTAAGTGTTAAAAGAAACATGTACAGGAAATGGAAGAATGATGAAACCACCAAAAAGGAATTCAAGCAAATAGCCAGGTGATATAGGGAGAAGGTCAGAAAAGGTAAAGTGTAGAATGAACTCAGGCTTGCCAGAGACATTAAAAACAATAAAAAGGGCTTTTTTAGATATGTCCGCAGCAAAAGGAAAAACAAGGAAAAGATAGGGTCACTGCGTGAAGAAGATGGCCAATTAATACCGGAGGGAAGAGAGAAGGTAGAACTACTCAACACCTTCTTTGCCTCAGTTTTCTCCCAAAAAAATAGAAGTACTCAACCTGGGGGATGGGGAGCAGGTGAGGAAGGGGGGGAAATGCAGCACAGAATAAGTGGAGAAGTAGTACAGGAATATTTGGCTAAACTAGATGAATTCAAGTCTCCAGGACCAGATGAATTACATCCAAGGATTTTAAAAGAACTGGCAGAAGTCATTTCTGAACCACTTGCTATAATCTTTGAGAACTCTTGGAGAACAGGAGAAGTCCCAGCAGACTGTAGGAGGGCAAATGTCATCCCCATCTTCAAGAAGGGGAAAAAAGAAGGCCCAAATAACTATCACCTAGTCAACCTGACATCAATACCAGGAAAGATCCTAGAGCAGATCATTAAACAATCAGTTTGTAATTACTTCGAAAGCAATGCCGTAATCACTAAAAGCCAGCATGGATTTCTCAGAAATAAGTCATGCCAGGCTAATCTTATCTCTTTTTATGATAGGGTTACAGGCTTGTTAGATGAAGGGAATGCTGTAGACGTAACATATCTTGACCTCAGTAAGGCCTTTGACAAAGTTTCCCATGACATTCTTGCAAAGAAGCTAGTAAAATGCAGGCTGGACAGGGCTACTGTTATTTGGATTTGTAATTGGTTGACTGACGGAACCCAAAGGATGATCACCAATGGCTGCTTTACATCTTGGAGAGAAGTGACCAGTGGGGTACCACAGGGTTCTGTCCTGGGCCCAGTGCTATTCAGCATCTTCATCAATGACTTGGATGAAGGAGTAGAGGGCATGCTGATCAAATTTGCAAATGATACCAAATTGGGAGGGGTTGCTAATACACCAGAGGACAGGATCAAATTTCAAAACGACCTTGACAGATCGGAGAGTTTGGCCAAAGCTAACAAAATGAATTTCAACAGAGAGAAATGTAAGGTCCTGCACTTAGGCAGAAAAAAATGGAATGCACAAATGTAGGGTGGGGGACATGTGGCTGGATAGCAGTACGTGTAAAAAGGGATCTAGGAGTCTTGGTAGATCGCAAGCTGAACATGAGTCAACAGTGTGATGCGGCAGCCAAGAAAGGCAACGCGATTCTTGGTTGCATCAATAGGAGTATGGTGTCTAGATTGAGGGAGGTAATGGTACCACTCTATTCTGCATTGGTTAGGCCTCATTTGGAATACTGTGTCCAGTTCTGGGCACCTCAGTTCAAGAAGAATGTCGACAAGCTGGAACTTGTCTAAAGGAGGGTGACCAAAAGGGTCTGCAAGCCATGCCCTATGAGGAACGGCTTAGGGAACTGGGTATGTTTAGTCTGCAGAAGAGAAGGTTAAGAGGGGCCATGATAGGCATGTTTAAATATTTGAAGAGATGTCATGTTGAGGAGGGAGCGGGCTTGTTTTCTGCTGCTCTGGAGACTAGGACAAGGAGCAATGGATTCAAGCTGCAGGAAGGGAGATTCCACTTGAACCTCAAGAAGAACTTGCTGACGGTCAGAGCTGTCTGGCAGTGGAATATGCTGCCTGGGAGTGTGGTGGAGTCTCCTTTGGAGGTTTTTAAGCAGAGGCTGGATGGCCATCTGTTGGGAATGCTTTGATAGGTGTTCCTGCATAGCAGGGGGTTGGACTCGATGGCCCCTGGGGTCTCTTCCAACTCTATGATTCTAATGGTGGGAGTCACTGCTTACAGTTGTCTATCTCATTCACTTTAAAGAAGTTCTAGGAGATCGTAGGATGCATTCTTCATACCTCTGTAGGGTATCAGTGAATTAACTTTCAGTCTGGACAAATCTGGCTTGTGGAACTGAGTAACAATGGCCTTTCAGAAGAAGAAGAAGAAGAAGAAGACGACGACGACAATATCTATAGTTTTCTGCCAGGATGTTGTGGGATGTAATATTTGAAAAAAGTAGCTAAGAGTACTGATTGTTGCTTAAGGGAGGGTTTCATTTATAGTATTTATAGCAAATTTTCGAAACTACCTCATGCTGCATATTTTACAGAGGTTGGAAAACTGAGTAGCTCTTCATCTCAAAGCCATTGGGTATTTTCCAAACTAGATCTGAAATAGAATTCTTTACTATTTGCAGTCTGTTGCCTGTTCAGTACCATAGCGAGTAGTTGCCCTCAGTTCTATGTATTCCATCTGTCTTTTATTATGGGAAACATTTGCAAGTAAGAGCAGCAGATGTGCCCCATGTTGGCTGGACTAGGGGTGAGTGCTAGGATGCAGGTACCAATATTGTGGAGGCTGTATTTGTCAGTTATTTGTTTTTTCTTGTAGAGTCTAGAAGTAAACAAAGTGAGATTCTGTAACAGGAATGGTCAATTTCTTTATCCTCTCTGATGTTGTTGCATGTCACACCTAGCCAGCATAGCGAATGATGACTGATAGAGTCCCACAGCACTTATAGGACCACCATTATCCCAGTCCCTTGTAGGAAACTGTAAAACTTTCTCTATCCTGATCTGTGACTTTTTTTTAAAAAAAATGGTATTTTTCTGTTAAGGTTACTGATGTACTCAGTGGGAACTTTCTGGAAGGTGAGTCTGAAGATTCAGAACTGGAGAATGAAGCAGATGACAGCTTTCTTCCATCAAAAAAGCCAGCATGGATAGACGAAGATGACGAAATTGAGGAAACGTAAGGAATCCTCATAGTAAATTGAGTTGTCAACTGAGTAGCCTAAAACAAGTCTGCATTTGTAAACAAGTCATATTGAATTATGATGGACTTGTCTAAGTTTGCATGTTTAAGATCAGGAAATAAAGGAAGGGTAGGCAATAAGACCCCACAATGAACTACTTGTTTTAAAAATGTTCTCAAAACAGAATTTTGGTTGGTGTCTAGCTTGGAACAATTGACTGGTCCAATGAACTTTATGGCTGAATAGTGATTTGAACCTGTGTTTCCCTTATCTCCATTCAACACCAAGCATACGCTTTTGTTCTAGAATTGACATGACCCATCGATACCGAAAAAGCATGATGAAAAGCGATGCGGAAAGGAAGCTTACAAAAGAAAAACTTCAAAGACGACTTCAAGAACAGTAAGTTTTAGTATAGCTTGTTAGAAGGATGAAGTAATCTTCATTTTTTAAGTTATTCTTTCTTGTTCTAACATAAAATATCTGCTTACGTGTAAAAACTATTTGTATGTAGCTTGACCAGCTGTAAAAGTGGTCTTCTTGTCTCTGTTCTCACAATACCTTTTAAATCAGTTTGTAGTTGTGAATGCTTCCATGTTCTAATTATGTAATAATAAAATGCAGAAATGATACAAACCTATTGCTGCATACTGCTACAAAGTTCTACAGTCGTCCTCCAGATTCATGGGTTTGACTTTGATGAATTGTTATTTACAAGGCTCCTGCTTGCCTCCCCTCCCCCTGCAATTCTCCCTCTCCCATTCCTTGCCTTTTGCCCAGGTGTGCCGTGCCTTCTTTCTTTGCACCCAGGCAAAAGTCAAGTAAATCGGAAAGGGAAGCCCCATGCACTGAGAAGAAAGGTACACACATGCCTCCCTCCCATTTGCTTGCCTTTTGGCCAGGTGTGTGGAAGGAAGGCGTGTGCAGCCAGGCAAAAAAGCAAGTGAATAGGAGGAAGAGAATGAGAGGGGGAGGCAGGCACGCACGTACGCACCTTTGCACACAGGGCTGCCCTCTCCCATTCGCTTGCCTTTTGCCCAGGCATGAAGAAGGCAGCACACCCAGAGAAAGACAAAAGAATGGGAAGGTTAGAGTGGTGGGGGGAGGCATGTGTGTGCCTTCTCCTTGCATGATGCTGCCCCTTCCCATTCACTTGCCTTTTGGTGGGGCATGGAGAAGGAAGGCACCATGCCTGGAAAAAGGCAAGAGAATGGTGTTGGGGAGGCACACACATGCCTTCTCCAAGCCTGAGGCTGCTTCTTCCCATTCCCTTGCCTTTTGCCTGTTGTGTGGAAGGAAGGCATGTGCACCCAGGCAAAAGGCACGAGAATGGGGGAGTGGCATGTGCGTGCCCTCTCTATGCGTGGGGCTGCCCCCTCCCTGTCACTTGCTGTTTGCCTGGGCACCTGGAAGGATGGCTCTGGCAAAAGACAAGGGAATGGGAGGGGGGAATCCTGGAAGGGAATGGGAGGGGAAGCGCTCATTTGGGCAGGGGGTAGTCATTCACAGCTTTTTGATTTTGCAAGGCTTCTGTGCTCAAAATCCTTGCAACAGTTGAGAGGCCAACGTACTTCCTAATATAGAGAAAACCAATTTATGAAAAAGGGGGGAACGAGCCTCTGCAACAAGCATGATTCAAGTAAAGCCAAACAAAGTGAGGAAATGCATGTGGGTGTGTATATGTACTATGAGATCATTTTCACATATTGTTCAGAATGAAAGAGTTTGGATGATGGTCTCTCCATTCCAGAATCCTTCATCTAAGTAACTATTCTCTGTTCTTGCATCACAGCAGAGTTCCATATGTTACTCCAAGAGATTGGGGTAGAGAACAGAATGAGCAAGCCTGGATTCCTCCATTTCGCACCATGTCCTACTACACATTTTCCACTCACTTGATCAACTATTTTAGTTCATTTTCCTGTCTTTGAAATTTGGCTGCTATATACTATTCATAACCTTTCCGATGAGTTGAGGATTCCATATCTGTACAAGGCTGTAGTATCTTGAGTAATAATTGTTTGCAAAGTAAATTTTTCTTCCTTAGATTTCAGGGTGCTATGGGAACAACGCCTTCTTGGGCACAAAGGGGTGTGAAACAGAAGTTGAGAAAGAAGAAACATGAAGGTAAGGGTGGGACTTTCCATCATGAAAACTATAGTAGCAAAGCTAGTTAATGTGCAATAAATCCTGTGTTCAATGACAAACATTTCAGTGAGACTTCAAACATCCCAGGATAAAGGTGGAAATTGTGTGGACCTCTAAATGTGGTTGTCATGGTTAGCATAGCCAGTGGGGGCAAGGAATGCTGGGAGTTATGATCAACAACATCTGAAGGGTCACAAAATTACCTCCTTTGCTCTAAGAGCAGGAAGTATGTAGCACAAGCAGTCTGCATATTTAATATAGTTCTGACATCTTTAGTTTTAGGTAACTCCTCATTAATATAGCTGCATGTCAGTATTTCTAAGCTCAGGTAAATTAAGAAATGGTATATTTAAAGTGATTTCTTCTGTTTAAGATGACAGTGAAGATGAGGGAGATGATGATTTGTTGCGCAAGACAGGCAATTTTGTGGCAACATCTGACTCTCTACCAAAAGGCATTTTACAGGTAAAAAATACTTCATTTTCATGCACATAATGTGCTTTAGTTTTCATCTGGCAAACTCACTATTTTGAGATATTCTTGATTAAATAATAATAAAGGAATTCATAGACTTTGGGAAATCTGACTTCCCTGCAGTTAGTGGAAGTACTGCTTTCATAAGGAAAAGTGTCAAGTAAAACAGTTGAGACATTTTCATGCCTTGAATATGTTATTGGCAAAGTCAAGTGTGATGATTTAATATGTTACATGGAAATTTAGCAGTATCTGAAAATCATCATTTTGCAAGTGGGCTACAGTTATTCATTTTGTCTTCTTGTGTTAAACAATTTGTATCCATGGGAAATTTCCCATGATAACAGCTTGCATCTGAGAAGTTCTTGGTTGCCTGTTTTCCTCTTAGTTACTTTCACTTCTGTGTCATGTTTTCTAGACTGTGAGTCTGAGGCAGAAGTTATTTTGTTAATGGTCTTCATGAATGGTCAGAATAAATATGATAAATATGTTTTAAATAAGTTCTTTGTTTTGCGCTTGAATAATATCACTCTTAGATTCTTGAGACATTTAGCCTGTGCATATTTATTCCTGTAAGTTAGTATATTGTTAAAACCAGGAAATGTAGAAATTGTTTAAAGTATTGTTTACTTCTGATTTTAAATGTTATTTCACCAGTTAACTGAATTACACAGAAGTTTTCAGGAATGTACTCCAATAATGCAGACTTTGTTCTTAAATTTTACATTGCTATACGTCCTGTTTCTTAGAGCTCATGCTATTCTATAATACCTATGTATGTACTTCCTTTTTAGATGAAAAACTGCTTGCATGCTAATAATGAACGCCTGTCTGATGGAAAACTGACAACTGTGCAGTTCCATCCTTCTGCTCAGGTTGTTATGACAGCTGGGCTCGATCGATCTGTATCATTGTTCCAGGTGAGGAGCAACTTAAGGTTGCAGCCGTTGGATTGGGGAAGTGGCTGTATGTATGTGTACTTTGGAAGAGTTAGGGTTTTTTTATCAGGTATTTAAATTCTGGATATACCATGTTGCATTTGCTTTTATAAAAATGTTTAAGTATGCACATATTGAGATGAAAACTGTCTGCATTTTTCTCATTCTAGGTGGATGCTATCACTAATTCAATGATACAAAGTATACATTTGGAAAGCTTTCCAATCTACAAAGCATGTTTCAGTGCAGATGGTGAGCAGGTTATAGCCACTAGTATCCACAACAAGCTGTTCTATATATATGACATGATGGGAGGAAAGATTATTCCTGTAAACCATATCAGAGGTGAGGTTTTAATTAATTTTCACATTTTTATCCTAGTTGCATTTTAAGTAGTTGTCTCTCCATCGCTAAGACTCAATAGGAGTTTTTTCTGAACTAGATAGAAGGTGCTTGCCTAATATTTTGTATTGTCATTTTCACAGCGCATCCACTTTCATTGGTTGTATAACTGGTCTGTTGTTTTCTGTAAATAGACTGTTTGGGGGAACAGAAGAAGCGGTCCTGAGGCTCTCCTTCAGTAAATAACCCGAGTCATGTAGGAGACAGGGAGTAGTATGTGTAGATGAAAGGAATATACCTCCATCTCTGATGCCTAGAATTATATTGGTTTGTTGAAGCCCAGTGAATGGAACATCAAATGCTAATGTTAAGGAGGTGGTTGCCTGCTCAGTAACTTGGATAAAAGTGTTCTGGGCATGACTTGTAAGAAATGGATAATCGTTGCATCAAAAATTTAAAAGATTCTCAGGACATGACTATGTCATGTAGATTCCTTATTGTGTTAGATAACCATATAATGCTTAAGATATTACCTAGTATTCTTCCATATCTTTGGAATTATGGCAGCTATGTAGAAAGAAGGCATAAAAAGTCAAAGAGTAGACCATTATGCCTTTCAACCATGAAGAAGCCAAAATACATGCTGTGGAAGTTTCCCAAGAAAATCCATGCAAGATTTCATACTGTTTTTTTGAAATCACTCTTATAAGTAGCAGAAAGGGTTAATTAGATTAATCTATAATATATAATATGAAATCCAATGTAGCTTTTTAAGCATGTTCAGAAAGTGACTTTTTGTGCCTTGGGATGCAATCCTGATTATGTTCATATAAGACTAAGGCCCATTAAACTCCACAGTAGTTACTTCTCATAGGTATATTGCATGTTAGACTTATTCTTAACTGGGAGTAAGTCTCATTGAACTCAAGGGGGGTTATTGTTGAAAAAATATGATCACTCTTAGTTTCTGTGTAGGTTTGGGTAATTAACTTTTATGCGTCATAGAAGTATCATTGTTTCTTCGCTTTAAAATTAAGGTTTAGAGGAGAAATTTGTCAGAAAATTTGAAGTATCTCCAGATGGAAAATTCTTACTTCTTAGTGGGACATCGGGCTATCTCCATTTGATAACAATGAAGGTAACTTTTCTGTTTAAATGTCCACAAAAAAGTCTCCTTAATTCAGACTGAATGAAGAATTTCTTGGATCTCTTGTCTTTGTTAAATTTTTGGGTTCATCCATTTGAGTTTTGGGTTCTACAAATCTTAATTTATTCAGATGATTTATTTTAAATTGTGACAGTATGTTGGAGACAGTAAAAGAAAATAAAACAGGGGGAAGAAATCAATAGAAAATGATAATCAGAACAGAGCATGCTAGAGGACACAGTGATATGTTTTATAAGTACTCTTAAGAAGTATATTTTCAAAGTTCAGTAAAATAATTGTCTTGGTCCATTCTGACAGTTCCTTCTCCTGCCCCCTGAGACTGTAGAATGGCCTACTTAACAATGCTATAAGTTAATCTTAAGAATAATAATTTGTTAAACATTCTGCATCTGTCTTAGACAAAGGAGTTTGTTGGAAGTATGAAAATGAATGGGAGAGCAGCTGCTTCAACTTTCTCACCTGATGGAAGCAAAATCTACACCCATTCTGGTAAGGCTTTCAGACACGATGATGTGAGGAGCACAATTTGTAGATGCTCCGTGTTCAATGCCCTCATGGAATGACTTAAGTACAGATAAATTTTCTTTCTATAGTATTTACAGGTGTTTCTTCTGCTTTAAAAAACATACATAGTAGCAGAGCTTGGAAGGATCCTTTTTGAAAATATTATTTGACTTTATACAGTCCCCAAAAGAGTATCTCAGCACTATTGGTATCTCCCTGCACCCCCGTTGTAATATAATTGCTTTTTACCTTTCCCCGTTTTTGATTCCTATTTTGAAACAATGTTGAAAGGTAAAAAAAAAGGCCTAAGATTTGAAAAAAAAATCCTTTAAAAATACTCCCCCAAACATTTTTGCTCCCAAAAAGAAATGAAGAAAGGCCATGAGTAAACGTCATTGGTTATGCAAGAAAAAAAAAACCTGATAGTGATGTTATCAATGATGAAATTACTGTGCAAAAGCATACCTTTATGCTGTGCTGCCCCAAAAAATAATGTGCTATAGATGTTATTGTTACTTATAATGTATTACTTCAAAGCACAGGAGAGCAACATGCATTAAAATGTAAAATAATATTGCAAAACTTGGAACTTCCCATAACATGGTGAACTGAACGTCTACATCTTTAAGTTTACATGTCACTGCTTTTTAATAAGATTGTACAAAAAGGAATGCAGAAGCACCTTTTAGATCAACAGGAAAGAAGAAATTTCAAAACAAAAAATAGTTAGGGTGTCAAACCTGAAGGTAGTACAGTAGATTAAACATTTTGATATGTTAGCAGCAGCTACATATATTGGTTTATATGTCGTCTTCCTTCTGTGTCCTGTTTATCAGCTGAGGGCGAAGTCTTCATATGGGATGTGAACAGTAGGCAGTGCATAAACAGGTTTACTGACGAAGGTTGTCTCCGTGGTACGTCTATCACAGTCTCCAAAAACAGTCAGTATGTGGCATGTGGGTAAGTGAAAGCAAAGCTTACTTCTCAGTCAGTATATTTAGGATTACTGCCTTAGTAAAGCCTAAGTACTCTCCCAATTATCTGACAACAAATTCAAGCATCAGCAACGAACCTAGAAGCATCCAGCAACAGCCACTCTCTAAATCAATTCATGGAGGCTTGCTTTAGTGTGTGGGATGCAGGGGGCTTGCGGGGATTTCAAAACCTGATGTGAACTGACTACTCCCAATTTTGAAACCATGAGAGATCTCTATTTTTGGAGAAAGTGCATCCCTTTGCAAGCTCCTGGGGCAGAACTGATCTTCACACCTGCCAGAGTTTCATCAGCCTTGCATTATAGAAAGAATAGAAATACTGAACAATAACTGAAGCAGTTGTTGCCCTGATGCTGCTTACAGCGTGGACAGAACGCAATGTATATCTCCCTCTACCATTAAGGCTTAATTTGAACCAAGTCTCAGTTCTAAAATTTGTCTACAAAGAAATCACAACTAAAACATATGAAATACATGTAATCATCTCTCACCACTGAGTAAAGATAGTCATCCAGTTAGTTCACATGTTCTAATTGTGATCACTTCTTCAGAGAGAGTTTCTGAAATTGAACTTACACACACATTTACCCTTTATCCTGCTGATATAAAATGGCAGTCACGCTAACGAGTGCTGGAAAGTGACTGACGGTCTGTGAAATGGCAGGAGACTACATTAGGGTATTGTATTGCCTACACATCAGCATAGTGCTCAACATGTGGCAAAATCATTGTTTGCTTTCTAGATGTTTTAAATTTCATTTTATTGTACGTATATTAGTGTGTAAGTGTGTGTGTGTGTGTGTGTGAGAAATATAAAGGTGGGGGAGGAGAATCCACGGTTGAATGAAGGTTGGTTGAATCCATGGAGGCAGAACCCATGGATACAGAGGGCTGACTGTATTATATTGAGCTGGTTTTCATTATACTTAAAACTTTTTATGACTGTTAACTATTCCTTCTAGTTCCAGTTCTGGAGTTGTAAATGTATATCCCCATGATGATTGTCTCAGAGAAACCAGTCCTAAACCTCTTAAAGCTCTAATGAATTTAGTCACACCTGCTACTTCATTAGTATTCAATCCCACCACTGAAATCCTGGCAATGGCGTCAAATAAGGTTGATGAAGCCGTAAAACTGGTAAGGATGTTTTACAAAAGAACTTTTCATAGTGTGCTTTATGATTCGTTGACTGCTTTTTAATCAAAATTAAAGACCAATTTGCCAGAAAACATACCATTGAATACATTACTTTTTTAAGGTAATAATTTCAAAGGTTTGTATACATCAATGATTATTACCACAGGAAGAAAATGAATGGACTTATAACTTATTTCCCACCCTAAAATTCCAAAAGGGACATCATTTTCTTCATCCTCCAACAAACTATACTGGCTGTATCAAATATAATTACACTGTAACATGTTGTGAGTAGCCAAAGATTTTGATCTAAATTAAATTGGTAGCCACAACTAAACAAAACCCAGTGATTCAGTGGGATTTATATAAGTGTTGCCTTACCATTTGGCACTTGATTCAGTGGCTATGCTCTAACTGGTTCTAGCAACTGAAGTTAGCCCAAGGCTTGTTTCCTGAATTGATGAAGTTTTATTGTCAGAACACGTGGCTCCCTAATCCACAGTGGGGTTTCTACCCCTTGCCATTAAAGTTCTTTTATTCTTAAGTTCCTCATCATCCTGCCACAAAACATAAAATCATAGAGCTGGGAGAGACCACAACAGACATTGAGTCCAACCCCCTGCCACGCAGGAATACACTGTCAAAGCATTCCCAACAGATGGCGATCTGGCCTCCATTTAAAAACCTCCAAAGAAGGAGACTCGTCCACACTCTGAGCCAGCATATTCCACTGTCACACTGCTCTTGCTATCAGGAAGTTCTTCCAAATGTTTAGATGAAATCTCTTTTCCTGAAGTTTGAAGCCATTGCTTCATGTCTTAGTCTCTGGAGTAGGAGAAAATAGGCTTGCTCCATCCTCCATGTGACAGCTCTTCAAATATTTAAACATAGCTATCATGTTGCCTTTAGCCCTCTCTTCTCCAGGCTAAACATGCCCACCTCCCTAAGTTGCTTTTCATAGGGTGTGGTTTTCAAGCCTTCTACCATTTTGGTCGCCCTCCTCTGGACATGTTCCAGCTTGTCAGTGTCTTTCTTGAACTGTGGTGCCTAGAACTGGACACAGTGTTCCAGCTGGGGTCTGATCAAAGCAGAATAGAGTGGTACTGTAAACTTCCTTTGACCTAGACGCTATACTCCTATTGATGCAGCCCAAAATCACATTGGCTTTTTTAGCTGCTGCATCACACTGCTGACTCATGTTCAGCTTGTAGTGTACTAAGACTTCTAGATCCCTTTCATATGTACTGTGGTCAAACCAGGTGTCACCCATTCTATATCTGTGCATTTCATTTTTTTCTGTCTGAGTGTAATACCTTACATTTCTCCCTGTTGAAATTCATTTTGTTAGTTTTGGCCCAGCTCTGTCATCTGTTAAGGTCATTTTGAATTCTGATCCTGTCTTCTGGGGTGTTAGCTACCCCTCCTAATTAGGTGTCATCTGCAAATTTGATAAGAATGCCCTCTATTCTATCATCCAAATCATCGATAAAGATGTTGAATAGCACTGGGCCTAGGACAGAACCCTGTGGCACCCACTAGTCACTTCTCTCCAGGATGAAGAAGAGCCATTGGTGAGCACTTTTTGGATTTGGTTGGTCAGCCAATTACACAACCACCTAATAGTAGCATTGTCTGGCCCAGATTTTGCTAGCTTATTTGCAAGAATATCATGTCAGAGGTCTTACTGAAGGCAAGATATACTATATCCACAGCACTCCCTTCATCTACCAAGCTAATAACTCTGTCCAAGAAAGAAAGAAATCAGATTAGTCTGATAGGACTTGTTTTTAAGAAACTCATGCTGACTCAGTGATGGTAGCATTCTTTTCTAAGTGCTTACAGGCTGTCTTTTTAATAATCTGCTCTAGAATCTTTCCTGGTATTAATGTCAGTCTGACTGGGTGGTAATTGTTTGGGTCCTCTTTTTTTTGTCTTTGAAGATGGGGACAATATTTGCCTCCTTCAGTTCTCCCAGGGTTTTCAAAGATTATTTCCAGTGGTTCTGAGATTACTTCTGCCAGTTCTTTTAATACTTGTAGGTGTAGTTCATCTGCCCCTGCAGACTTGAAATTCATTTAGAGTAGCTAGGTATTCCTGTAGTGCCACTTCACCCATACTGGGCTGCATTTCTGGTACCACATCATTTTCCCCAGGTAAAGCACTGTTTTCCTTTTGAGAGAAGACCAAGGCAAAGAAGGTGTTGAGTAGCTCTGCCTTTTCTCTCTCCCCTGTTAGCATTTCACCATCTTCTCCATGCAGAGGCCCTGCCATTTCCTTGCTCTTCCTTTTGCTATGGACATCACAAAAACTCTTCTTACTCTTTTTATTAATCTCTCTAGCAGTCCTGAGCTCATCCTGTACTTCAGCTTTTCTGACTTTCCCTCTATACTTGCTGGCTATTTGTTTGGATTCCTCTTTGGTGATTTCCCCCTTTTTCCATTTCTTGTACATGTCTCTTTTAAATTTTAACTCAGTTGAAAGTTCTTTAGATGTCCATCCAGGATTCTTTAGACATCTCCCATTTTTCCTCTTCGTTGGAATTGTTCGTAATTGTGGCTTAAGTATCTCACCTTTAGGAAACTCCCATCCGTCATAAGCTCCTTTCTCTTTTAGTATTCCTGACCATGGGATCACACCCAGTATTTCCTTAAGTTTACTGAAATCACCTTTCTTAAAATCTAGAATGTGTGTCTGACTATGCTTGGTTTCCCCTTCGCACTCAAGAAGAACATGGTCACTTCTATCTACAGATCCTGCCATCCCTCCACCCCTTTAACCAGGTCATCATTGTTGGTTAGGATCAAATCTAAAATAGCTGTTACCCTTGTTCCCTCTTTCACCTTCTGAACTATGAAATTGTCTGCAAGGCAAGTGAGAAATTTGTCATACCTGATACTCTTGGAAGAGTTTGATTTCCAACAAATATCAGGAAGGTTGAAATCTCCCATTACTACTGTATCTCTCCTTTCTGAACGTTTGATCATCTTTTCAAGGAAAACATCATTGTAGTCCTCAGTCTGGCTTGGGGGTCTGTAGTGGGCCCCCCACAAAGACATCACTGTTGTTTCTCACCCTCTTAATTTTTACCCAGATGTTTGCAGTCTGGCTTCCAGGATTTAAGTCATGGATCTCTTCTCAAGTTCAAATGTCCCTGACATATAGTGTTCCTCCTCCTCCTTTCTTCTTTGGTCTGTTTCTCTGAAATAGGTTATACTTCTCTTGCTACATTCCAATCATTAGACTCATTCCAGCAGCTTTCAGTGATGGCTATCATATCATATTTAATTTGCTGTGCTACGAGTTCAAGTTCATTTGAGTTATTTCCTATGCTCTGTGCATTAATGTAGAGGTATCCAAGATGATGGGGCATTCCCCCAGGTGCTTATTTAAGTATCTTTCCTTCCCAGTGTTGGGTTCCTGTGCTGCTTGCCCAGTTCTCCCTATAATAAGTGGACTATTATCTACAGCACTTGATGAACTCTTGCCCTCAAAAATCCTGTCTCCTTCCGTCTCATAACTCAGAACCCAAGATCTTCTTTTTTTGCAGCATCCCGGCATTGAAAATTCCTTGCTTGCAAAGAATCCCCGCTTCTATCCATTTCTGCTGCCCATATTATAGGTAACCCATTAGTCTTAAAACCAAGTATATCCTTGAGGTTTTTCCTTCCATGTCATGATGTTGACCAAGTTCATCATGTGTCAACATTATATTACTGGTCCCTTTGCTCTGAAGTGAAGAAAGGGTTGGATATATACTTAAAATATCTGATAATTTCATGGCATCATACTTATGTAAATAATTACAGTGTGGTGGATCTAATGTGAGGACCAGACATGCTTCTCTGTATTACATGTTAGCTGCATGGTTGCTCAATAGAGGAGAAGTATTTCAGTGGTGCTAACTCTTGGAAAAAACAACCTAGAATTCAGAAGCACAGAAGGATCAAAATGGCTTATCCTGAAAGTCTGAGGCATATTTGTCTCATGTTAAGGACTTAATAAAATGATTCCTCTTGACCCCATATCTCAGTAGGCCATTGTAAACGTTTTGTAGAGCATGTCTTTTTCCTAACCTGTATTTCATGTATTGTTTATGTAGTAGATGTCTTCACAGACTACTTTTGAAACTCAGGAGTTGTTTCCATAAAATACCTCTGTAGATGGAAGGTTTTGGTCCACCTAGGGAGTTGTGCCGACAGACTGGGTTTTTAAAAACATGCACAGCACCTAAGCATTCTCTCTTCCCCGTTATCTGACTATTGTCTCCCCTTCTTAACAGGTCCACATTCCGTCACTTACTGTATTCTCAAATTTCCCAGTATTCAGAAGAAAACAAATATATTTGGCAAACTCCATGGATTTCTCACCAAGAAGTGGATATTTTTGCGTAGCAAATAGCAAAGGCAAAGCTTTATTGTATAGGTATGTAACTTATGTTGGTGGAATTAGGATGGCATTAATTCATAAATTAAGTGTTTAACGTTTGGCATCTGGGTTAACATCTGATTCTGCCTTTGTTACTTAACGATACTAGAATATCAGATAATAGAACAGATTTCATCGTGATTTTCTTGTGGTTTAGCAGGATGGAGAAATAAATGTAATTTCAAACTTTGGGCATAGTGCAGCCCACGTGAAGTTCTTTAGGCGTCGTATGATTTTAATAGGAGCATTTGCTTAAATCTCTTATTTAAAGGAATGGTATAGATTGAGTATGTCTTACACAGGACCAGAAATGTTTTGTATTTGGGATTTTTCAGATTTTGGAATACCTGTATTTGCATATACATAAACACAGTACTTTACAGGAGACCTCTAGGGAGCCTGCAAATGAACTAGCAGGAGTGCCACGTCCACTGCCTCAAAGGTAGAAGTGAGAGGCTGGTGGCAAAATGTTTCAGGTGTTGGAATTTTTCAGCTTTCTGGATGAGGGATGCTCAACCTGTACTAATCAGGTGTTCATAGAGAGAACTAGGGATGCTTAAGCCCTGTGAAATCAATGTGCGTTTTAGGATTTCAACCTTAAAATTGTTTAATTGGATGCATTTACCCCAGGCAGTATGTTCCCTTAAAATGCTTATATTTTCTCATGCTATCTGCAGACTTGCTTGTCATCTTATGTTCTTTGGCCTTTAAAGAGAGACTATACAGTTGGTCCTCTACATTTGTAGGTTTGACTTTCTCGGATTTGATTATTTACAAGTTTCTCCAGCCCTGTCCCACCTCAAACGCTTCTTCTCTGAGGGGGGGGACCTTCCGTCTCTGAGCTCTGATCAGGCCACACAGCCCTTTTAAAAACCTACCTCTCATGCTCTTCTTCCTCCACCAGCCATTGCCTGGCCAGCTAAGGATGTCTGACAGCCCGATTTCTCAGCACCATGAACCCTCTCCTATGCCCCACACATACCCAAAGAAAGAGACGAGCAAGAGAGAGATTAAGTACAGGGCCCCCATGCCAACACCATCTTTCCCCCTTTCCTTCCCTGAGCTGGTTTGGATCCTGGGAGCCTGGTCTCCCCGCCATGCCTCAACCCCTTTCCCATTGACACATACACATTTTGATATTTGCAGATTTTCCACTTTTGCCCTTTACCCCAGTGAATGTGGAGGGTCTCTGTCCTAGAGGAAAATATTCAAGATTTTTTCATAATCCAGTTTAGGAGTACTGTGATCTGTCTTTAAAAGGTAGAGCAACCTGGATTGTTGTACAATAGGATGGGAATAGCATCTAGATTCTTGAAAATTAACACTATTTTAACTTTTCAGACTGAAGCATTATTCCAGTTTCTGAATGGACTACTCTGAAATGAGGTAATTATCTACTAAAATAAAAGTACAGCAGGATTGCTGCAGGTACCATACTTTAAATAATGATTTTGTCACAAGTAGGGGCTATTCCTGTCAGTTTACTAGAGGTTGGTATGCACAACAGTACTGAGAATTTTATCATAGGTGAAGTTGACAGGTCCAATGAACACTCGTTGTATGTCTCATTGTGTTTATCAGACCTTGGAAAATTATATTTAAAAGTAATCTGTCCCTGTTAATTGCATGTATATGTGTGTTTGTGTAGTCTTTAGGATACGTCATTGTTATTGCTCATTAGTTTTTGAAAAGTGATTTATATATATTTTTATATATTGATTGATTGAATTTATATGTCACCTTTTCTCCTAAGATGGAACCCAAGGCAGCTTCCAAAAGGTTTTAAAAAAACATTAAAAACAAAACATTAAGACATATGAAATTATAAAACTAACAATAGATATTTTAAAAAGAATTAAGAAGTAAAAGGTATCCAGTTCCCTGATTAAATGCCTGCTTAAAAGAAATGTTTTTGCCTGCCTACGAAAGGAAAGGAGGGAGGGGGCCAGCTTAGCCTCCCGTGGAAGAGCGTTCCACGGAGTGGGAGTAGCCACTGAGAAGGCTCTCTCCCATGTCCTTACCAGGCAAGTGGTGGGACTGAGAAAGGCTTCCCCTGCAGATCTAAGAGCTCTAGCAGGTTCATAAAAGGAAATACACTTTTTCAAATAGCCTGGACCTAAGCTGTATAGGGCTTTATAGGTCATGACCAGCACTTTGAATTGTGCCTGGAAACAAACAGCTAGTCAGTGAAGCTGTTTTAACAAGGGAGTTATTTGCTCCATGTAACTGGCCTTGGTCAGCATTCTGGCTGTTGCTTTTTGAACCCGCTGGAGTTTCCAAACAGTTTCCAAAGGCGGCCCCACATAGAGCAGGTTACAGTAGTCCAAATGAGATGTAATCAAGGCGCATGTGACTGTAGCCAGATCTGTCATCTCAAGGAACAGGTGCAGCTGGAGCACCAGTTTTAACTGTTCAAATGCACTCTTGGCCACTGCTGAAATCTGGGCATCCAGGCTCAGAGCTGAGTCCAGGAGAATACCAAGGCTGTGAGGCTGAGATTTTGGGGGAAGTGTGACCCCATCCAGCACAAGCAAAGTCCCTATTCCCTGATCTGCCTTTTGACCAGCCAGGAGCACCTCTGTCTTGTCTGGATTAAGCTTCAATTTGTTTGCCCTCGTCCAGTCCATTACTGACAGCAGACTTTGATTCAGTACAGAGACAGCTTCTTTGGAATCAGATGCAAAGGAGAGGTAGAGTTTGGTGTCATCTGAACCCCAAACTCCGGATGTCCCCTCCCAGTGGTTTCATGTCGATGTTAACAGCATGGGGGACCAAATAGAACCCTGAGGGACCCTACAACAGGCCAGTGGCCAGGGAGTCAAACAGGAGTCCCCCAGCACCACCTTCTGAGTTCTCCCCTCCAGGAATGACCAGAGCCACTGCATGACAGTGCCCCCAAGTCACATCCCAGAGAGTCGGTCCAGAAGGATACCATGGTCAGTGGTATTGAAAGCCACTGAGAGGTCCAGCAGAACCAACAGGGATGTATTTCCCCCTGTCTAGTTCCTGGCAGGGAACTAGACAGCCACCAAGGACACCAAAGCTGTCTCTGTCCTATAACCAGGCCTGAAGCCAGACTGAAATGGATCGAGATAATCCGTTTAATCCACTACTCTTTAATTCTTATCAGTTAAAAAAAAACCTTACAGACAATAAGGGAATACGTTAAAATGTGAGGAAAATGCGTCTTAAAATGCATTTTAAGGTAACTAGAAAAAAACTAACTAGAAATACTTGCCAATGCTGTCCTCATTTGGACATTATTTCCCCATTTAATTTGTGTTTTCAGTGTCACTGTTCCATCATCGTTAGAAAAAAATACCCATATAACTGTTACTAGTAACTCACTACTTTCAAGCTGGTCAGGGGACTGTACAGCTTAGTATTGCTATAGCTGGCAGAAGCAACGCTGGCAGATGAACTGCAAAAATGCTAGTTCTTGGATTTTATAGTATGCAGACATGTTCAGTTGTGTCTTCTGGTATCAAATTTGATCCTTCTATTAATTTTTAGCGTTACCATTAAACTGTCAACTAAGCCCTAATGTGTTTGTCTAATTGGTGCCCCGTTTGAATGCTCTTTGATCCACTAGAGGTTTTGATCTGTGTAATTGGGGTGGAATGTGTGACAGTGGTTGCCCTCTGGAGGGTTCAAAACTTCTAGAATAGCCTATGAAGTGTTATGGTGAACTGCAGGGGGTAGGGTGTGATTGTTGAAAACCATCTCCCCTTCCTTTACAGTGATGGAAGCCTCTGGACTTAGCTCTGATGTACATTTACTGAAGGGTATGTTTTATTTAAAACCACCCTTAGTCACACAAAAAAACTTGTCTAAGGTAATCCTGTGAACACCTACTTGTCGAGAGCCATACTAAACTTAGTAGAACTTGTAAGTGTGTATATGTAGGATTTCCCTACACAAACAGGCTTATATGTGCAATTTATTCTGATCTGAGTGGCTCTGCATAAATTTTGTAGACAAAGCTGCAGATATAAATCCAATAGACATTGCTTCAAACAGCATTCAGTACTCTTAAATCCCTCAGTGTTTTAACACTATTAATCATAACATTAAGTGACAAAAAAAAATTTGTAGGATGCAGTCTTTCAAAAAACCAAAATATATTAATTTGTTGTTTATAATTTTCTCTCTGCAGGTGGTATAATCTCTGATTCTAAGAATGTGGATTCATATTCATTACCTTACGGCTTTTCTGTGTATGTACATGAGTATCAATACATACTTTTTAAAAAAACTTGCACAGACCGGTCTCCAGTGTTATTGCCAGTACATTACATTTAAAGGAATCATTTACCTAGAAATTGGCCACACCTGCAAAGGAATCTCACACACCACCAAATAAATTTTGTGCAGTGTGCACTAAAACTGGAAGAAATGGTGGGTTATAAATAGAGCAAATACAACAGGGAGGGCTTTGGGGGAGCAGGGAGAAAGAAAAGGAGCCTGTTAAGGAAAGCAGTTCTAGCCCAGACCTGTTTTCTCAGCTGAGTTTATCTGTATACTGAGAATTCTTTCAATCTATTGTAATACTTTGTATCAAGTAAGTGTTGAAAGGCATTACAGGAGTTAACTTTCAAGCTAGGTTCAAATACAGGAGGCCTTCCGCATTTGCGAGGGATAGGTGCACTGAGCCCCCACGAAAGTCAAAAAACTGCAAGTAACTCCACCCACCCTGGTGCATTCGCACCCTCAGCAGGCAGGAAGGACAAGATCACCCTCCCCACTTTCCTCTGCCACTTGCCCCAGAGTGCAATCGTGGGCAGGGAGAAAGTGAGGAGTGTGAGATCACCCTCTCCCTGCTTCGCTCTGCCACCCACCCCAGGTGCAATCATGGACAGGGAGCATGAGACCGCCCTCCCCGCTTCCTTCTGCCACTTGCCCCAGCATGATCGTGCCCTCAGGGAGCGGAGAGGATGAGATCATTCTCCCCACATCCCTCTACCACCAGCCCCAGGTGCGATCATGGGTAGGGAGAAAGTGGTGAGGGTGAGATCACCCTCCCCACTTCCCTCTGCAACCCGCTCAGGGTGCAGTCGTAGGCGGGAAGGGCAAGATCGCTGACTACTTTTCTAAGGTAGTACATGAAATGTAATAATTTTGTCCTTTTACACTAAGAAAATCTAGCAAGCATTTCTGGGACCAGTACAGTACTGCGTAAATGAATAAGTGGTTGCATTTTATACATTTAAAATACCAACTAAACCCAAACATATCTAAACTTCTAAATTCACATGATGTTTAGCATGGTTGAGATTGAGACTTAGTCATCTCTTGAGTGCACATGCTGAAGTCCTTGCAGCATAACAGAACTGGATACTTTATAGTTTTATCTTGAGTTATAATTATGCTGTGTGTCAGAAGTGTTTTAAAATTGGGGCATGCAGAAGATAAGTCTCCAACACTGTTACTCCACTGACTGAACCACTTTTGTCAGTGGAATCAGGAGATGGGAGGGATTTTCAATCTCCAACACAGGATTTTGACATCTCTTTCAGAGCTGGTTTTCAGATGGCACAGAAGCCTCACAAAGGAAGAAAGTCCAATCACAGTAGGACATGTCCATCACCCTGAAGTTACATTAAGTCAAAGTCAAACTTCCTCAGTGTTACACCCAATGCTTTAAGGTAGTTTGATCTTTATCTGGTGCAGAACATTCACACATCATAGTTATTTGAGCAGGAAAATTCATGTAAATAACAAATCAAATCGGATGCAAATCCATAATTGTCACTAAACAATATATTTAGTATATGATAGATTTGCAAAAGATGCTCCTATTGGCCAAATACAATTTTAGAATAGGCTCATTTTATCAGTGAAACTTATATAATTAGTGCAGGGTTCCCATTTATTCAGTGTGTGTGCGTGTTGACTTATGGCAATCCCATGAATTTCATAGGGTTTTCTTAGGGAAGGAATAGTGAAATGTGGTTTTGCCAGTTCCTTCCTCTGAAATACAGTCTACAACATTGGCAGTCTCCCATCCAAGTACTAACCAAAGCTGACCCTACTTAGCTTCCCAGATCAGACAGGAAGACCTTAGTTATTCAGAAGGTCTGCTTTCATTGAGACTAATGAATTTAAATTAAATCTAGCCATAAAATAAAAAATTGCTGATTTTTTCTGATAGTTTCCTGCATCAGTATTTGAACATTTTAACTGCAACTGATAGCATAACAAATTAGTTGATGCTGGTTATTGCTGTGTATTTATTGCCATTATTCGTTTCCATGAATTTGACATTGCAAGGACCTGGTTTTGTTTTGAAGGCAATCAATCTAATTCGATATCTGCTTGCAAAGTTTATTTAGGTATAATAATCTGAAAACACTGAGGTATATCTTGTCACGCTTTGAAATTACTGGCACATTTTAGAGGGTCATGTCCTATAGATTTAGATAGATTCTCTTCAAGTTTAATTAACTTGGCATCTAAGCTTGGAGGAATGTCACACGGAGGAGTAGGAGGACCAGGTAGGAAACAGAGACTCTCAACCTACACAATCGCTTCAAAGTTCTTGGCCTTATGAACGATGAGGAGCACCAGGAGGAAGGAACAGAATGTCAACAAGAAGGAATCCAACATCGGCAACAGGAACTAGATCAACACTCCCAGCCTCAACAGAGTGTCCAGGCAGTCCTAGAAGAACCTGCTGGTCGAGGAGCCCCGGACAAGCCTCAGAGGAGGCGAGTTCTGGTTGTTGGGGACTCCTTGCTCAGAGGGACTGAACCGGCAATTTGCAAACCCAACAAGTTCAGTCGAGAAGTCTGCTGTCTTCCTGGGGCCAAGATCAACCACATAACGGAGAGGCTAACCAGGCTGGTCAAGCCCACTGACCATAAGCTCCTCATTGTGGTTCATGTCGGAATGAATGACACTGCGAGGCGCAGCTTCTACCACATCGCAAAGGACTATGAGCTTATGGGGACAAAGCTTAAGGACCTTGGTGCGCAGGTGGTCATTTCATCTCTCCTCCCTGTTCAAGGATATGGTGCACAAAGGGAAAGGGCAATAGCAGAGGTCAACAACTGGCTCCGCACATGGTGCTGCCAGCAATGGTTTGGGTTTTTGGAACACGGCCTGAATTTCCATGAACGTGGGCTTCTGGCAAGGGATGGGCTGCACCTCACGAAACTTGGCAATAATGTTTTTGCAAACAGTCTTGCACGGAGGATTAAGAGGTCTTTAAACTAAGTTCTGCTGGGGAGGGAGACAATATTATTCAGGGCAAAGACAGGGCGAGTGCAGGGGGGAGAGGCCCAAATTATATTAACCAAGTAGTACAAGCGTCCAATGGTGGGAGGAGTAGAAACTATAGTACAGGACTCGCAGGAAGGGCCCGGGGATTTAAGTGTCTCTACACTAACGCACAGAGTATGGGAAACAAGCAAGATGAACTTGAACTCCTAGTACAACAAAATAAATATGATTTGATAGGCATCACTGAGACCTGGTGGGATGAGTCTCAGGATTGGAATGTAGGAATAGAGGGGTATAGCCTATTTTGTAGAAATAGACCAAACAAGAAAGGAGGAGGAGTAGCCTTGTATGTCAAGGATGTTTTCACCTGTGAAGAGATCCGTGACTTAAACCCAGAAAGCCAGGTCGAGAGCATCTGGGTAAAAATTAAGGGAGCGAGAAACAATAGGGATATTCTGGTGGTGGTTTACTACAGACCTCCAGCCCAGACTGAGGACCTTGATGACGCCTTCCTCAACCAAATGACCGCACATTCAAAAAGGAGAGATACAGTAATAATAGGAGATTTCAATTACCCGGATATATGTTGGCAGTCAAACTCTGCCAAGACAGCAAGGTCCAGCAAGTTTCTTGCTCGTCTTGCGGACAATTTCATGGTCCAGAAGGTAGAAGAGGCAACAAGGGGATCAAATATTCTAGATCTGATCCTGACCAATAGGGATGACCTTGTTAATGAGGTAGAAGTGGTTGGATCTTTAGGGGGGAGTGACCATGCCCTATTGGAATTTGGCATTCAGTGGAAAGGAGAAGATAAGTGTAGCCAGACACTCATCTTAGATTTTAAAAAACCAGACTTCTGTAAACTTAAGGAGCTGCTGGCTGAAATTCCGTGGTCAGGAATAGTGAAAGATAAAGGAGTTCAGGAGGCATGGGAGTTCCTTAAAAGGGAGATACTGAAGGCACAGTCTAAAACTGTGCCAATAAGGAGGAAAAATGGAAGGCATCTGAAGAAACCAGAATGGTTGAGTAAAGAACTCTCAGCTGAGCTAAGCGTTAAGAGAAACGTGTACAGGAAATGGAAGAGGGGGGAACCACCAAAGAAGAATTTAAGCAAGTAGCCAGCACATGTAGGGAGAAGGTCAGAAAGGCTAAAGCACAGAATGAACTTAGGCTGGCCAGAGACATTAAACACAATAAAAAGGCTTTTTTAAATATGTCCGCAGCAAAAGGAAAAAGAAAGAGGCGATAGGGTCGCTGTGCAGAGAAGATGGCGAAATACTAACAGGGGGAAGAGAAAAGGCAGAACTACTTAACACCTTCTTTGCCTCCGTTTTTTCCCAGAAGGATACAAGCACTCAACCTGGTGGTTGGGGAGCAGGGGAGGAAGCAGGGGAAATGCGGCACATAATAGGTAGAGAGGTGGTAGAAGAATACCTGGCCACACTGGATGAATTCAAGTCTCCAGGGCCAGATGAATTGCATCCTAGGATATTAAAAGAACTGGCAGAGGTCATTTCGGAACCGCTTGCTATAATCTTTGAGAAATCTTGGAGGACAGGAGAAGTTCCAGCAGACTGGAAGAGGGTAAATGTTGACCCCATCTTCAAGAAGGGAAAAAAAGAGGATCCAAATAATTATCACCCAGTCAGCCTGACGTCAGTACCCGGAAAGATCCTGGAGCAGATCATTAAGCAGTCAGTTTCTAATCACTTAGAAAGCAATGCGGTAATTACGAGAAGTCAACGTGGATTTCTCAAAAATAAGTCATACCAGACTAATCTTATCTCTTTTTATGATGGAGTTACTAGCTTGATAGATGAAGGGAATGCTGTGGATGTAGCATATCTCGATTTCAGTAAGGCCTTTGACAAAGTTCCCCATGACATTCTTGCAAAGAACCTAGTAAAATGCGGGCTGGACAGGGCTACTGTCAGGTGGATCTGTAACTGGTTGACTGACCGTTCCCAAAGGGTGCTCACCAATGGCTGCTTTTCATCCTGGAGAGAAGTGACTAGCGGGGTGCCACAGGGTTCTGTCCTGGGCCCAGTGCTGTTCAATATTTTCATCAGTGACTTGGATGAAGGAATAGAGGGCATGCTCATCAAATTTCCAGATGACACCAAATTGGGAGGGGTTGCTAATACGCCAGAGGACAGGATCAAAATTCAAAATGACCTGGACAGATTGGAGAGCTGGGCCAAAGCTAACAAAATGAAATTCAACAGAGAGAAGTGTAAGGTCCTACACTTAGGTAGAAAAAATGGAATGCAGAAATATAGGATGGGGGACACGTGGCTGGATAGCAGTACGTGTGAAAGGGATCTAGGAGTCTTAATAGACCACAAGCTGAACATGAGTCAGCAATGTGATGCGGCAGCCAAGAAAGCCAATGCAATTCTCGGCTGCATCAATAGGAGTATGGTGTCTAGATCGAGGGAGGTACTGGTACCACTCTACTCTGCTTTGGTTAGACCTCATCTTGAATACTGTGTCCAGTTCTGGGCACCCCAATTCAAGAAGGACATGGTCAGGCTGGAGCAGGTCCAGAGGAGGGCGACCAAAATGGTGAAGGGCCTGGAAGCCAAGCCCTATGAGGATAGACTTAGAGAGCTGGGTATGTTCAGTCTGCAGAAGAGAAGGTTAAGAGAGGACATGATAGCCATGTTTAAATATTTGAAGGGATGCCATGTAGACGAGGGAGAGGGCTTGTTTTCTGCCGCTCCAGAGACCAGGACAAGGAGCAATGGATTCAAGCTGCAGGAAAGGAGATTCCACCTGAACCTCAGGAAGAACTTCCTGACAGTCAGGGTTGTCCGGCAGTGGAATATGCTGCCTCGGAGTGTGGTGGAGTCTCCTTCTTTGGAGGTTTTTAAGCAGAGGCTGGATGGCCATCTGTCGGGAGTGCTTTGAGGGTGTTCCTGCACGGCAGGGGGTTGGACTGGATGGCCCGTGTGGTCTCTTCCAACTCTACATTTCTATGATTCTATGATTCTATGATATTATATAATGCAAAACCCATATAAAAAAATAAAGCAAGATATATACAGCTATTAAGGTAAAGAATATTAGTTAGGTTCATCACAGCCTAAAATGTACCTAGTAACAAAACTATCCTATAATTATTTTTCTCAGGAATCTTTATGTGAAGATTAATGACTATAGGTAGCTGTATTTGCTGTCGATGCTTTGTTTTGTTAAACAGAATTAACTCATTTATTTGTACAGGTAGGGATCCTAAGACAAGATAATATACAGAAGTTCATGGAAGCAGAATTTTGTGCCTCCTTACACTAGCATTCCTTTGTAATCCACCAGTTCCCAAGCTTTGGAGAGTCTGAGGGATCCTCTGGAACAAAGTGAGTGTGGGTGAAAATCGACCAAGAGGGCTCTTGAATCCTTAAGATAAGAGAGTTTACATAATGTTCCCACCTCTTCTTATCACTCCATCACTCTTCATTCAGGCCACTACTGACTCTTCAGAGATGTCTAAGTAGTCACAACTGGCTGCAGGGGGGAAATGGGATACTCACCTCCCTAAACTTAACTTGTTTCAGGATCCAAATTGGTAACTGAGGAATTGATATTCTGTAACAAAAACTTAAATAATTCAAATTTGCTTACTCTATGAGACAAAACCTCTTCAGACTAAATATTCAAAGAGGAAATGAATTTGTCAAATTAATCCATTGGATACTGTGTGATGTATGTGTGTATAAAGGAGAAACTTACCTAGGACTATGTGTTGAAAAAAATGTTCAAAGCATATAAAGGAACACTTAATATTGCTAACACTTTACAAAAGCATCTTAAATTTAAAGCATTTAAAGCAAAAATGATTAACACACATTGTCAGATCATGAAATACAAATGTATGCTTAAATGTCTTAATGTCTACAAGAGTAGAAATTGATCAGTATGACCTTCTAAACATACAGTCTTTTTAAGATGGAACAGCCGTCACTGAGATTAATAAAATGAAATTGTACAGAAATACATGCATAGGAACATACAATTCATCTATTTGAGCTACGATATCTATATTTCACCCCATTATGTGTTCCATTAAATGCAAGATCATAAATGTTTCCATTCCAGTCAGAGGATGTGATTTTGTTTAATCTCAATACCTATTGGGTTTCCTTATCCTGGCTATAAAATATGATTAACATTTTAACTGTGGAATTTGGATTGATGAGTAGAACTTGATAGCAAGTTGTTAGCTTTATAAACCTTGTAGTAACACAGAATAAAGTGCAACCATTTGATTGTGCAGTTGTGAAAAGCAGTCCTCTCATTGGACTTAATTCTTTTTTGCAGATTACAGTGGTCCCTCCACATTCACTAGGGTTTGGGGTGCAGAACCCTTGCGAAAATGAAAAAACAGCAAATAACTTCCCCCACGATTCCCCTCTCATTCCCTTGCCTCTGGCCCTGACGCTCCCCAGGGGAAGTAAAAAGAAGATAAAGGGCTTACTGGTACTTTCCCCTCAGAGGGAGAAGAGCACACTGCTGAATTGTGGTGTTTGAGCTACTTCCAGTCACCATCTTGAAAAAGGAGATTCCTCCTAGAGGGGAGAGGTGGGAGCAAAGAGAGTACCTAACCAATCAGCAGCCATTACACAGCAGAATGTGCAGCCACATGGCAGAGAGGACAGACCTCCAGCAGTGGGCAGGAGACTCTGCTCACCCAAAAGGAAAAAACATCCATTTTAGACACAAACCTTGCAAGCCTGGGGTAAGGAAAGTAGGGGAATGGGAGGAAGGGAAGGAGGGAACATGGGTACTTACCTCATGAATAACCAAATTCGCAAAGCTCAAATCTGCGAATGTGGAGGAAGGACTGCAATCCAAATAAATATATGCTCCCTGTTGTTGCTGTGTGCCTTTAAGTCAGTTTTTAACTTATGGCAACCCTAAGGTGAACCTATCACAGCATTTTCTGGGGCTAAGACTGTGATGTGACCAAGGATACCCAGTGGGTTTTCTCAGCCAAGCAGGGAATCAAACCCTGGTCTCCAGGATCATAGTCCAACGCTCAGACCACTACACCATGCCTACCCTCCTCTAAACACGATAGGGACTAGCTCCCTGCAGGGACTATTACATTTTGGACTCTAGAGCTGTAGCCGGGTGGGAAAGAACAATCTGCAGGCCAGATTAGGAGACATTTTCTTGTTGATTTCCTCTCTCCCCTGCTCTGGAGAACTGCTGGCTGCCACCTTGTCAATAATGTAAGAAGTTCTCTCTAGTTCACAGTTTCTCTGAATGTTTGGATTTGATGTTCAAAAAACTGCCAGAAGAAAACCATCTTATTAGAAAAAAATATGGTGATGCTCAAAAATGGTAAGGCCTATACAATTTCACTTTGGACTGTTGGCATGAGAAGTGATGGTTTCGTGCTCTCATGGGGAAACTAACACAACCATTTTGCAACTCAAGAAATTAGCTCCATGACGACTCCTTTATTGCAGATTGGTTTCAATTTATTTCTTTTTTTGATGGAAACACAAGTAATCTAGATCCCCCTGGTTCTCATATTAGTCTTTAGAATGACATCTTAATTTGAGGGCTACAAAAACGTGTGTGTGTGTGTGTGTGTGTGTGTGCGCACATGCACACATGCATTTGCTATATATGTTGTTAAGAAATACTGCAAGTGTAAATTTTATTTTGTTCTGTTTAATTTATATTTCTTTCAATTAATTTCTTTTAAACACTGTCAGCCCTTGGTGAGGAGAAATTAATATGCCCTGCATTGTGCATGTGAATTAATTTCTCATTTTGAGTGTCCCCAATTAATCACCTGCTCTATAGAAATATGGGGGGAAAGGCAAATAAAGCCTATCTTTGTTTCATTTGAGCTAGGAATGATAGAACCTTTTAAGTTTGAAGGAACCGCAGCAGCCACTTAGTCCAAGCAGGAATTTATAGCAAAGGATACCCTGAGAAGTAGACATGAATCTCATTTAATATAATGACAAAATAGGGTCACATTATGCGATAGCATCTTGAAATCAAATGACATATCTGCACTATAAACTGGAAACGGACTGGAACTATGTTACTTGTAAAGAGATTTTTCATTGAACTTTGGATCTTGTTGTTCCATTAAGAAGCTAGGAGTTTCAATACAGCACATTTTGAGAGGCCTTCACCCTTCCAATTGACTGTATCACCCACGCTCTCTTTGGTAAGGTGTAATAGCAGTAGATACACTGACCAGAAACTGTATTTTTAGCACTTATAATTCCACTGAATACTCTGGAGATATTCTGATTATTTTATGTGTGGGCACTATAATGGTGGGACCTACATGAGACATTTTCTTCAAGCATCAGATTCTAAGTGTTTATAGCATTGGAAGGGACTGTGAAGGACCATCTAGTCCAATACACATCTAAAGCAGTCCAAAGATATGGCCATCCAACCTCTGATTAAGGACTTTGAAAAAAATAGAGTTTTGTCACTCCCTGATGGAATCTATTGCACTGTCAAACAACTCTTACAGTCAAGAAGTTCTTCCTATTGTTTAGGTGGAACCTCTTTTCTACTGCCTTGTGTTTTAGTCTCTGGACCAGCAAGAAACAAGCTCACTTTACTTTGTACATTACACTCTCCTACTATTTAGAGATGGCTACGCTATCATCTCTCAGTCTTTTCTTTAAGCCAGATATACCAAATACCCTAAACCAGTCTTCACAGGATGTAGCTTCCAGCCTTTTGACCATCTTGGTTGCCCTCCTTTGAATAGTTCCAGCTTGTCAAAATATTTCTTGAACTGTGGTGCCCAGAAGTTGACACATTCTGTCCTATCTCAGTCCCAGCTCCTTACTTCCTTTCAGGCAGTAAGCACAGAATAATAAATAAAATCCAATAGGGTTCCAAGGCAAGGGAGTGTCCAAGGTCAGAGTATTCATCAAGGTATCCTGCAGGGTAGAAAGTTAGATTAGCTCTGACAACTGGAGGGGAAGGACGTCAGCTTTATAGGTCTAAAAGCCTAGCGCAGCTGTGGCTTAATTGTTGCTGGTTATAAATTCTGAGAGAGTGACACAGGGTCTCTCTTTGCTGTCTGCATTCTGCAAAGCTGGGTACAGGCAACCGCTTTCTATGTCTGAAGAGGCAGGACTCTCTGCCGGAGCTGGCACTGCCTCCTGTTCTGTTTGTGGCACTGTAAGTGCTTCCTGTACAACAGGTCCTGGTGTTACCCTGATTTCTGGGGTCCCGTGAGGGACACTTCAATGTGCTCAAAATACTGGGGAATGGGAATTAGCAAGAGCACTAGTTAGCAATGTGAGAGGCAAGGCAACGTAGCAAGATCTTTTACCCAATGTTTATGGGGTCAGGCCGAGTCAGGACCAAGACACGAGAAAGCTCAACTTGTGTTCCTTTATGAAGTCACAGCAAACTTACGCACTCACTCACTCAAAATTAAGAAATACCGCACAATCGCGCAGTCACACACACAGTCCTAAGAAAATAAAGAGAGGAAAATAGGGGATTTTCAGAAGGATTTTCGGGGAAATACTACACCTGATCCTGTAGCCCGGTAGACGGAAAGAAGCTTGGGAGCGTAGATTCTCAGCACGTGGAGGCTGAGGGGAGGCTCGTCAAACGGAGCGGTAGCAAGTCGGGAGGCAAGTCATGAGCGATCCGATGAGACGCTCAAAATCAGGGGGTCTTATAGGGGAAAATGTGCCTTAGGCTAGTCCATTCCCGGGGAAAACAATGGGTTTTGGGCTGGAGGACAAAGCCTCCGAAAGGTCAGTACTTTAGATGATTGAATTATGACAGCGTTGTCAACAGTGTAGACAGTATGCAAACACGGAGTGCTTGAGAGTTGGATAGTCCGCTCGTCAAGCTGCTGCTCGGGGCAGGGGATCTTTTGTAAACAGAGTGCATACATAATGTGATCTTAAGAAGGTACTTGCCTGGAGGTCTCCTAAAGCTGCAGTCTGGCAATTTCTGGCCTGCCTGGATTTTGTTTTGAATAGTTCAGCTATTTTCGGCCTTGCCTGGGTGTGTGCTTGTCTGGGGGCCTCGCAAGCACATGGAGAGGAGTGAGTAGTGAAGGCTAAATTCTTGATATCAAATTATATCTAATATACCTCAAGTTTGGACTAGAAACTACAGTAACACTGGCATGCCCCCTATTTCAGACTCTGAGTCAGAGTCCATGTTCTGGAAGCAGGGCATGACGCACTCCATGCGAAGTGTGACAAAAGCAAAATGTTGTTTTAAATTCTGACTTACAGTGACCTGACGGCAAACCTACCACACTTGAAAAGATTTTTATACAGGTGGTTTGCTATTAACTTCCTCATGGTCCAGTGATGATTTGAACCCTGACCTCCCAGAGTCCCTAGTCCAGCACTCAAGCCACTACCCCACACCGGCTCTCAAAGCAGAAGAGAGGGGAAGTATTCCCTCTATCCGGACACAATACTCCTGTGGGTGTGAGCTACGTTGGCTTTTCGGCCTGCCTGGTCACAATATTGACTCCTGTTGTGAAAGGTCAAATTTGCTTTTTTCTTTTTCTTGGTTGCATGTTTAGTACCAGAAACAGATATGTATGTGTGTGTGTAGTTTTGTGGGTTTTTCTGCCCACAAAACGACTTGGCTACACTTGAGGCCATTTGAAGTGCTCCTAGGTTGGTGTAAGACGCATTTGTTATTCTGCCTCAGGCAGCAAAATGTCGGGCCTCTG
Source organism: Cyclura pinguis (assembly GCA_030412105.1). Lineage (NCBI taxonomy): Eukaryota > Metazoa > Chordata > Lepidosauria > Squamata > Iguanidae > Cyclura > Cyclura pinguis. The sequence continues at coordinate 158,986,584 of CM059600.1, forward strand.
TGATGGGGATTACACGTTCCTGCCGTCAACAAAACTGGGTAAAGCCCGGTTATGTCCTCGCCTGTCAGTGAGGCCACCCCGACCCGAAACAGGCCGGCTGGGGGGTGTTAGCCGCCTTAGCTCTATTACGGGTGAGGCCCGGTCGAGGCAGACCACTGCCAGATGCTGCTCGCCACAGGGATTGATCCGGCTGATTAAAGGACGGCCCGGGAGGAGACGCCACACCCGGGCAGGGGCTCGCCAGTTGTCGTGGCGACGAGTCGCCTCCCGGCCTCACGATCTTAAACTCCCGCCCCGTCCCCGTCCCCTGACCCACCCTTCAATCCGCGGGCGCGCCTACGTCTCAGTCTCCGCCCCCAGTTGCCAAGGAAGTGAGGTCACATAATATGGCGGCTCGGTGCTAGCTGCGCTGCGCGGAGGGGGAGGGGGATCCGGGTCTCGGGGAATCGGCGTCCATCCTCCCCGCCCGGGGCGCGCTGTCGCCCCCGAACCTCTCCGGCGCTGAGAGACGGGGCTGAGGGCCGCGATGGTCGCTGTCGTTCCCCTGCTCTGAGTCAGGGTCCTCGCCGCTGGGTCGGGTCCAATCGAGCCGCCTCGATGGAGTTAAGAGTCGGGAACCGGTACCGGCTTGGCCGAAAGATCGGGAGCGGCTCTTTCGGGGATATTTACCTCGGTGAGGAGGGGGCGCCGCGCCTGGCGGGGCGGGAGCTGGCGGGGGGAGCTGCCTGCCGCCACAGGGAAGCGGCTGCCGGAGGGGGGGCGAGTGGGGGGGAGCGGGGAGCGGTGGGGCCCCTTCGCTCCTGCCGCGCTGAGGGCGCCGGGTTACCCCCCACCCCGGCCCCAGTGGGCCGGGGGCTCTGTTTCGCGTGAGAGAGCCGCCGCCTCGAGCCCGACCGCGGCCAGGGTCCGCTGTCTTCGCGCTGAGAGCGGCTCCCGCCTTGTTTACTCGGAAGTAAGGCCCGTTCGTGTCCGCCGACTTACTCGGAGGTAGGGCCCGGTCACCGGTTTCGTCGTTGAAGAAAATAAGGACGGGGAGCCGCGGAGGTGCCCGGCAGCTCCCTTTGTGACCTTGGGCAAGCCGTTCTCTTCGTCCCGGTAAACCACTACCACCCTCGGCTGGAGTAAGAAAAATAAAATCCAGCCCTGCTGAGGGGGCCTTATTGGGCCGAAGGGCTCTGGCTTGAGAGTATGGGTCTTGGCGGCATGCTGGGGTTTCACCGACGAGAAATAATATTCAAGTGGGGCTGTGTTGGCTGTAGGGCCTCCCGGAAGTAGTTCAGTTTTACAGAGAGAATTCTCCAGTTCTGTGTACTGTTTTGTTCCTGCAGAATCACCCCTTTTGTGGCTTGTTATGCCTTCTCCTATTTCTTTTTTTAACCCGGAGAAAAATTGTTATTTTCGACCCAGTCCCGCTAGCTTTGATGACAGTATAATTGTGAATCTGAGCCAGAGGCCTGCTAACTTACATCTTTGGTGATGAATCTTTAATAGACCCTTAGGGATGTGGGTTTTCTCTTGCATTCTATATATGGTAAGCTCGTCAGGGTGTCTCCTTTCAAACTGATGGGCTTTATGCAAAGGTAAGCCGGAAAAAAACATCTAATGGTGGAAACCAATGCTGGCAAATAGTTCAAGGTTCAGTCCCACAAAGGCTTATGCCTGTGCATTGCAGTATATACTTGAATGGCTCTAATAGGATTGCTGACTGTGCATACTATTGTACAAGATGAACAGTCGATCCAAATGTAAGCTCCTGGGTTCAAAAATTTATTCATATCAGGAGCAGTGAGTCCATATGCCAAGACTGCTGCCTCTTTGTAGGCAAAAGGGTACTTCCTTACAATTTGCTGTTCAGTTATTTTATTATAGAGTGTGGGTATATGATGATATTAAATAATTTGTGATCTTTTCATTTCCTAGCTATCTTTCAGGAAAGGGTGTGAAAAATCAACACTTCAGTTGAAATAACTGTATATTGTCTTTGATCAGATGCTCATTCAGAAGACTGTGGAAATGCAGTGTTCTGCAATCCTTATTGGGTGGTGTCTTTGCTTCTCCCCTGTAAATCATAAGCTACTCAGACTACTTTCAGAGGTTTCCCTTGCTGCATACTACTTAGAATTATTATTCATTAAGTGTTAGTGAGGTAGTGCTTCTGGAATTATACATAAGGGTGTGCACTCATCAAGACAAAGTATTGTCATTCATTTGCAGTTTCTCCTATAATTAAAGGTGTTGTGCAGGTTGGAAAAACTTTGTATATAGTCAGAGAGGGCATTTAAAGGTGTTGTGCAGGTTAGAAAAACTTTGTATATAGTCAGAGAGGGCATTTATTAATCTTATCTCTAATAAAAGATTCTGTTTGGCTATCACATCTTGGTACAGAGGCTTGGCTTAACACTTTGTCAGAGGCAGCTACCCATTTGATTATTCTCTTTTTGAGAATGACATGCAAGAAAAGACGCAGATACCCTTAGCATAAGTATGAAGATGTTTCAAACTTAGAATAGATACTGATGATATACTTAACCGTAGGTCTACATATGCTTTTTGGCCATCACGTGTGTTACTCTTTCCTTATGTGTTATCTGTCAGACTTGAGTTTATTTTTGCTGTGATACCTAGGAAGCTACAGAGAATAGTGTAAAACATTGTGTTGAAAATATTTAAATGATTAACCACTGTTGTCCCCCCTGAATGGGGGGGAGAGGATGATGACATCTCCCCAAATTTTTAATCCTCGAACTTTGACTTTCTTCTAACACAGAAAGGCCTTCAGAGCCTTGACACAAAAAGCAGTGTCAGATTTTTTGATACAGGTGTTTTTTGGCAGCTGCCAAGAGAAGAATATTCTTGTATATTAAAAACATTTAACCCAGACCTTTTCATGAGATGTCCAGATGCTATAGGCTTTTGTCTCTCTTTCTTCCTCATGTCCATATTGTAGAATTAGAGTTGAACTTGAGAGAAATTTCTCTTTGGTGAAATTAATAGGCTGAGGTCTCTTACTCAATGTAGGGTGTCATTTCCTGCTTCTTTGAGAAGTTTAGGAAAAGTAAAATTAAAAGCTGCTACTTCTGCCTATGGGACAAGAATCTCAGATTTCCAATTAATAAATAATTTACATAGGTGTTCATAAGATTTTCTTACAGGCGGTAAAACAGTTTGAAGTCAGTGGACGTAATTTCAGCAGTGTGGAACTTTTCAGTCTTGAAAGGGTTTGCTCTTGTTTTTAATTTTTTTCTATTTAGTGCATAAAATAAATATTAAATTCCTGTAATAATGCTTCCTCTCCTCATATGTGCATTATTTAAGATGTGTAGCTTGGCTTTCCAGTAATGATCTTCAAGGCAGCCATTATAAATAGAAATGTATGATCTTATAGATTGTTGGTATATAAAGATTTAAAAAATCTAGCCAGTACAAAGGCTTTTGCAAATAACTGTTTTACTGAGTTACTGTTTGTTTGATTATATCCATAATTATTAGATTTAAGGTTAGACTGAAGTCTCCCAGAAAGTCCATTGGAAAAATACTGTTATGTAAAGAAGATGATTGTGGCATTTCTTAACAGTGTCACATTTCTGATACTTACGAAGAGTAAATATCTAATTGGAAGACCTAAAGACATTAACACATTAAAAGTGTATACCTGTATCTGAAATTGGCAATTAGTTCAGCCTTGTTTGTTCCTAGCGTATCCTAAAATTTTAATGACTTAATTTTCACTTGAAACTGCATAGTAATACCATTTTTGAATTGTGAGAATTCTTTCAGCAATATTTTCATCTAGAAGTAATTTTTGCCATTTTTAACAGGCTGTTTTGATTTTGCTATTGTGCATTAGTTAGCCGACAGATTCATTTAGAACTAAAGAATTCTGTGTTATACATCTGTGGTACCAGGTACCAGACTATTTCAGTGTTTCTCAGAATCTGAACTTTGGCCAGATTTTATTTTCTGAATATTTGTGAGATGCTGCCCAGTCACTAAGAGTTTGCTGGCAGAAAATATGCTTACCTAAGAAGGCCTTCCTTACTCAGGAATCTATAGCAAAATATGTATGATTGCAGATGAACCCTTCTTACTCACTGCATAAAGAGACATTAACTACATCCTGCAGTTTTGCTTGGTAGATTTAATATTTTCTTTACCATTATACGGTAAACATACAGTAAAGTAACTAACAGCTTGCCACTTTCCCCTATTGTAGTCCTGTATAGTTATAAGATGGAAGGCTTAGTGGTGTGTGTGTGTGTGTGTGTGTGTGTGTGTGTGTTAAAAATGGCTTCTATGGCGAAAAAGAGTGTGTGAGACAGAATGGTTACAAATATATTATTCCAAGCCTCAGTGCTTGTGTGTTTTAGAAGATCTGGAGCCAGTTTAATAGTACAGCTCTATGGTTGCATGTCTTTGGCAAAAAGAAACAAACAAACTGGAGTCTCATTAGTTATGTTTTGTTTGCTTAAATCAAGGGTGGGCAAAGTACAACCTTCCAGATGTTGTTGGACTCCAACTCTCTTCAGCCATAGCCGGCTTAGCAAGCTGGGAGTGGCAGTCAAACAGTATCAGCAGGGCCTCATTTTGCCCACCTCTGCTATAAATAGTAATCTTACTTGCCTCTTACACAAAAGCCTTGCATGTGGTGACAGACAAGGGTAGTTTCTGTGTTGCTCACTGAGATTACCTATGAGAGCCTCCCATAATAAGCTTCAGAAAGAACAGTCTTAAACCGGAGGACTTGCTGAAATCAGTTTTTGAATGTGCTTAATTTAGACAAGTTTTACTAATAATCTGGGATAAAATTTTGGTGGAAATTAAGAGGAAAATGCGTAAATTATTTGAACCTTTCTTTACTTTTCTTTACTGTATTTTGTAAGGTCCAAAGAAACTTTTAGCTATTTTTATGCATTCAGTGGGCATTAGACTATTTGGGGTGTTTCATAGAATCATAGAGTTGGAAGAGACTCCAGGGACCATCGAGTCCGACCCCTGCTATGTAGGAACACCCATCAAATTATTCCCAATAGATGGCCATCCAGCCTCTGCTTAAAAACCTCCAAAGAAGGAGACTCTACCACACTCTGAGGCAGCATATTCAACAGTGGCCAGGAGTAGGATTTATGTGATCTGTCAGATACTGAACAAGAACTTGCAGTGTTTCTCAGCATTGGGCATGCTGGCCAGAAGTTGCTGGGAGTTGCAATTCAACAACATCTAAAGGTGTGTACAATTCTCACTACTGCCATGTGTCGTGTGGAAACTACCTTTTGAAACTGAGGGGACTTTCAAAGGCAATTTATAACATGGGATGTTGGTTACTTTTTAAAAATGAACAAAAGCTGCTCTTTGCAGCCTGCCCGTTGTATTCTATATAAAGTGATCTGCAGCAGACTTCATTGTGGCAAACGCTTTCACCGAGGTAGACAAACATTCTGAAGCTTTCTCAGTAATACTTTTTTTTTTCTGTAGTGTTATGTTTCAACGTTTTGGAAAATTTCAAAAGCAGTTGTCCAAAATTCTGCTGATGTAGCAGAATCTCCTTCCATAAGTCTACATGTCTTTTTAGTTCCTGACCTAAGCATATTTAATCAGTTTTGGTTTCCTAAACTTAATCAGTTTCTGTTTCCAGACAAAGACAGGTCCTGTCAGAATCAATGAAGCAAGCAAGTCACGACTTGAGTTAGTTCCTATTGTAATAAGTGGGGATTATGTTCAGCAAACTTTGTTGGGATCCAGCTCTTATCCATAGTTCTGCAATGTCCTTTTCAAAACCTGGTCCAACAGCATCTGCTATCTATTTTAAAATGCAGATTTTAGTCACAGGGTTTTTTTAGTCATTAGGTTTAAAATATTGTTTATTTCCTTTGTTACCTAATAAACCATATTCTGAACTAGAAATATCTATTTTAATAACTAAAAATGCAGTTAAACAGAAAAGCTTACAAAATGTGCAGATGAGAAACAAGAATGCCCATTAAATTAAATATCAGAACAAGAAAGAGTGTATAATTTTAATTTGGTTTGATGTAGAGGAAGCAGCAAGGAATTAGCTGTTATGATACGCACAGGTTGTTCATTGGGTGATCACTCTCTGTCTGTTTTCAAGCCTCGGGAGTCATTCTGTGATTCTACTTTGCAGGTCCTGCGAAATATGGAGTGCTAGCCCACTGTCCATTGTCAGATTCTTGGCTTGATAAGTCAGTCATCTATCAGAACTGTAACAGCAGTTCTGGTGTCAGTTACGTTTGGCCTGTCTGGATTTATGATGTTGAGTTTTCTTTTCTCCTTTAGGTACTGATATAGCAGCTGGAGAAGAGGTTGCCATCAAGTTGGAATGTGTGAAAACCAAACATCCTCAACTCCATATAGAAAGTAAAATTTACAAAATGATGCAGGGTGGAGGTAAACATTTCTAATAGCAAACCATATTGGCACTTAGGTTCCAGCTATAGACTGAGAAAGGCATATGGTACAGGAAATGTCTGTAAGAGATTGCACAGTCATTGTCCCTGCTACTCATTAGGGGTTTGCTGCCAAATATTTTTACTTTGTGGAATGCATTACAGCATAATGCTATACATGCTTCCTTAGAAATAAGCTTGAGTTCATTGGGCCTTACTGTTACATAAGTCTGAGTAGGATTTCTAGCTTTAGAGTTCATTCTCATTATTCCTGTATGGTAGCAAATAGTTCTTGATTGAGAGACTGACAGAGTTATTTGACTAAAGAGCCCATAGGTGCTGTGCAGTTTGCATAAGATTTGGGCCAAATGCACTGCACAGTGTATTACACTCATTGTATGGCCTTATTCACCATTTACTTCAGGTATAGCTTTCTTTAACCATGTGTCCTAAAAAAAAAAATTACTGTTCTTTGAGTTGTAATAATTTTCTGTTAAACATAAGGGGAAGTTTAGGCTATTCTGTTTACATTATTGCAAATATTCTAATAAACTGATTTCCATATAAACTTTGAACATGTTTGAATGTAATATTTAAACCAGACATGTTAAATCACATAACATTATTTAGAGCACTGGAACATTTTCTGGAAAAAAACTTTTTCTGGAAAATGGGTATCACTGGTCTGATGCACTGAGGTTAGGCAGTAGTAATGATGAAGAGACTGGGCTACTTCCTCTGAATTACTTTGGAAAAATTGAGAACAAACTGTGATAAGACTGTCTCCCCAAAAAATTGTTCATGGAGTAAATAGCACAAATTAAAAGTAAGTCTATGTACAAATATACCATAGAATGTGTTTTGAATGCTAAGCATTTGGGTGTAGTATAGTGATCTCCAGTTTCTGTCTTATGTTCTGCTTTAACAGCTGACAATTTAATGTGTTTCCACCATACCACCCTGAACATATCTGCTGTTGTTGGATTTTGGAAGCTGATTAGGGTTGGATCTGTTTAGTGCTTGGGCGAGAGCCGTCTCAGGGAAAGAATCCTGCCTGAAACCCTGGCAAACAAATACGGCCACTTGAAATTGACAATACAAGGACAGATGGGCCAGTGGTTTTACTCAATATCAGGCAGCTTCCTACAGGAATGCTGACCAGCACAACAATAGTCTGGTCCTCGCTTTTTGCCCTCCTAATTGAATCTGCTTATTCCTTCTTGCCTGGTTGAGACATTGCGTCACACTGGAAGCATATCTATGCAAGGGTCTCAGTTCCTTCCTCCAGTTCTTGCCCCACCCCCCAATATTAATTGGAATCCTGTAGAGCAGTTAGAAATGCATACACAAAACTTATGCATTCATAGCTGTTTGGTATATATCTTTATGATTGTGACCCTATTGCTGTGGTTGCAGATGCCATCGCTAAAACGATCTTGAACAGCGAGCAGCCACAGTGAGAGACAGGATTATATTCTGCTGTGGTTGGGGTTCAAAAAGATGATGTTTCCAGCCCCCTTACACTGGTGAACTGCTGTGTGGCAATCAGAAGTTGAACCCCTGTCACAACTCCTCAGTGCTCCACAGATCACTGGTGGGAGGGGGCTGCAGCCATCTTCCTGCTGGGTCCTTATTATCTGTGAAAGAGACATCTGTTCCTTTGTGGGGCTGCTGGCTGTTAAGGTAGGTTTGGGGAGTTGGGTCAGAAAGCAATATGCAATTGCACATTTCTAACTGCATTTGTAATGTTGGATCTTGACAATGCATTTTTTTTTCTGCAGTGTGTTGTGGCAGCTGTTATTTGCAGGTGTTTGAAATATATAAATAATCAAATTTCTCTTATTCTAGTGGGCATTCCCACAATCAAATGGTGTGGTGCTGAAGGTGACTACAATGTAATGGTGATGGAGTTGTTGGGACCAAGCCTTGAAGATCTCTTTAACTTCTGTTCAAGGAAATTCAGCCTCAAGACAGTCCTTTTACTTGCTGACCAAATGGTATTAAAATCTTCTGATTTGATTATTCAGTGGGATGGTTTCCTAGCTATCTCTGCTTGTGCTGTCTATGGTTTGCTGTTGTTTTCCATGGCTATGGAGGGGGGACATGGTGAGCCCATTCTGTTAAAGATCAATGACCAAGGATACCACTTAAGTAATTTTTTCTTACATCAGCAAACAAATGTACCCAGTATGAAGAAGGCTTCATATGTTGTCTGTACATTCTTATGTTAGCAGTTATCACTTGTGGGATGGACTAGTTTTTAAAAAGAAATAGCAGATCTTTTAAGTCATTTCACTTTTTATTGTTTATGCCCATAGAGTGTTACAGGACACCAGATTGAACAGTTAATGACAGAGATGACTGAGTACTGAACATGTTAGTGAAGAATTTCAGTCATCTCATGTGATTTCTTGTCAGCGCCTTGTTTGAAAATTTGCCTGAATATTTTTGTAGGCACCACAAAAATATCAATCTGTACTTGATATATAAATATTCTTCCTCTAGAAAACTGGTAATTTTATAACAGTTTTTAATTCAGAAATTGATCTTCTGGAAGGAGTGCAAGCCTTTTTTACCTCTCCTTTTAAAGCTAAAAGTGTTTGTGGGGAGTGTCACAGTTAGTGATAATTAAGCAGGAGAGCCAGCATGTTGTGGTGTATTCAGTGTTGGGTTAGGACTCAAAAAGGCCTGGGTTCAGATCTCTGCTCATTCGTGGAAACCCACTAGGTAACCTTGAGCAAGTCATAGGGCATTTCCGCAGTAGGCTGTTACAGTGCTGCTATTCTATTTTCAACATCCTACGGAATCCTGGGGTTTGCAGTTTAGGGAGGGGCCTGAAACCCCAGGATTCCATAGGATGTTGAAAGTGGAATAATAACACTATAACAGCCTACTGCAGAAATGGCTGCCATACTCTGTCAGGAAGACAGTAGCAAATCTCCTTTGAACAAATCTTGCCAAGAAAATCTTGTGATCAGGTTACCATAAGTCAGAATCAACCTGAAGACACACAACAACAGCAACAAAAAGTATGACATCCTGTTGCAGATGCATATTTATCTCTTAATACAATTTCAGGAAGGTGGAGGTAATAAGGGGAGTCATGTTGTGTGTACTTTGAGTTCTCTGTACTACTGCATGCTGTATGAAGCATCTGCAACTCAGCATTTATCTGTACAGAAGGTGCATTGGAAATGTTATCCCAGTGGTGTGAAATAGATCACTGCATCTAATCAGAAAACCTATTATCAGATTTTAAGAGTAATGAGCAGTGCGTCTGTTGGCTGTCCTGCCCATTTTCTCTTTCCCAATAATGTTAGGCAACTTCAGCATTTAATTTTTTACCTATCAAAGGTGGTCATATTGTTTTTATATCACATTATTTAGAAACATTTATTTCTCTATAGGCATAGATAGTGTAAAGAATTGCATCCCCCTCTTTGTTCCCTTAAATTCCAGGCATCCATCTCATCCCTGTACAGATAGCCTGGCTCCCCAGAACAGGTTGCTCTGGTTCAGCTACAGGTACTGGGAGGAAGGAAGTAAAGCCATTGAGACACAAGCTAAAACTGGTGTGTGCACTACTTGAAAAGTGAATTAGCAAAGTAAGGCAGTACATGACACAATAAAGCAAGAAACATGGCATTTAAACCTGTACTTTAGCAAAGTAGGAATTTATTGTTAAAGCCCAGTGTAAATGAACAATGGTGGTTGTTGTTTTTTCTAAGAGGTTGCGTGTTCAGTAATTTTAAAATCATGTCTTGCAATTAGATAAGCCGAATAGAATACATTCATTCGAAGAACTTCATCCACCGAGATGTAAAGCCTGATAACTTCCTGATGGGATTAGGCAAGAAGGGCAATCTTGTCTACATCATTGATTTTGGGCTGGCCAAAAAATACCGGGACGCTCGAACCCACCAGCACATTCCATATCGTGAAAATAAAAACTTGACGGGAACTGCCCGCTATGCCTCTATCAACACTCATCTTGGGATTGGTAAGCTGGTAGTAGGTTATATCTGTAGTTTCATATAAATATTTCATACAAATCTTCTTTCAAAAAGAGACCTTGATTGAAGGAGATTTAATGAATCAAGTAGAATGTACATCTGTTTCAAAGATTATGATGTGGATGGCTGAGTTCATATTTTTTGCTCAGAATTACATTGGTTGCTTAGAAAAAAAATCTAAGTCACGAACAATGATGATGCATATTATTTGTACAATAACGGAACATAATTTGGTATCAGTAAAAAAAATGGGAAAAAAAAGAATTACATTGGTTGGCATATTTAGGGTTGGAAAGCTCCTCCTGAGATCACATTGTAAACGTTATCTGAGGGTTTTGATTTCTGTACTTTTTTACTTTCCCTGGCGTACAAAACAGTAATCACATTGCTGTGCATACTTTCCATTGACAAGAGATTCTTAATCACAAGGAAGTCTTCAATTCTGGGATATACGAAAACACCTTGCCTTTTATTGGAACCTGTGTTTTGTTCTCTTAAAAGATAGTGATTAACCTTGAAGGCTGTGGCTTGGATCAGTTGTGTGAATTATCTTTAGCTGTTGGGGGTGTAACTGCCTTTCTGGATCACGCCAATTCTCTGTCCTTGATACTGTGGTCTGCATTGCCTAAGGGGGCTGCAGAGCTCCACACACTTCCTTGCACTTTTCCCCTAAGCTCTCCTTGGGTTTCAGAGAATTTGGTGAAGGGGTCCTCACCATCAAAGAAGTTACCGAGAAAATGGGTAAGACTGATGCAAAATGAAACAGGGTCCATTTCCTCTCCAGTTCTCTAGCACAGGCAGAGACTTTGGGGAATACCAATGGTGACTATAAATAATAGTTGAATATTAAGCCAAGCAAAAGCTTGTGAATCCTTGTCTAAGTAGGTGGATGGGTGGGTGCCTATGTCATTGAATGAAACAACATTGCTGTAGAAGTTTTGACAAGATGACCTTTGGATCCCTTCCAGTTCTACGTTAACCTTTACGACTCATTACAGGATGAAACCTTGTCTCTTCCTGACTTATCAGCAAGCCTAAAATAACTATTTAGCTATGTATTTTTCTTTCATGTAAGCTTTTCGTTGTGTATTCTGTTGCTTTAAACATCTTAACCATTTCACCAGATAATAGATCCTAATGGCTCCACTTTTATACTCCTTGTAGAACAATCTCGCAGAGATGACTTGGAGTCCTTGGGCTATGTACTCATGTATTTTAACCTGGGCTCCCTCCCCTGGCAGGGACTGAAGGCAGCTACAAAGAGACAGAAATATGAACGCATCAGTGAAAAGAAAATGTCTACACCCATTGAGGTTTTGTGTAAAGGATACCCTTGTAAGTTTATTCTCTGGAATAGATTTATTGAATATTGATTCTAAAGCTAACTTTTTGCTGAAGCTTGCTATAACTTGATCTTGCATCTCTTGTTGTATATTCAACTTAAAAATTATTATGTGATGTAAATCCATTAAGTAATCTTCACTGATGGTGGTTTAATGCATGTTATGTTCTCTGCATAGTCTATAGATAACTTTCTTTTATTCCCGTGTCCCTCTTCTGCATGGCAGAGAGCTACACTTGGTCAGTGTATTTGTTTCTCTTACCTACATTGGTTGTTGATCACATAGATTGTTCACTGTATATGTAAGGAGATAAAATGCATATTCAGTCAGCACACATAGACAGTGTGACTTATTCATAGTTGGCAGCAAGGCAGAGGTTTTATTTAGTGCACAGCTAGCAACTCTTCATTTCGGAATGCATTTGTTCTTTTAAGTTGGAAAACTGGTAATGCTTGATTAAACTGTTTTGTCTGATTATGTTAATATCCTGGGGGGGGTTGTCTGAGAGAGAGAGAAAATTGCTCTCTCCTTTGAGAAGGAATATACAGTATATCCTTACATTTGTACTTGAGGCAATAGAGCCCTCTCCACTCAGTTTTATGTTGCCTCTGACTACCATTTCAGTGTGATAAAGTATTATACAGAGTATGATATGACAGTCATTATAAAGGAATTCTATGTGAGAAGACGAACATTGCTTGCTATCTATATACATCACTTGCATCACACATCACAGTTCTTTCATTTCAGTCATTAAACAGACATTATGGAGAAGAAAAACAGTGGGATGATGAATCAGTGTGGTTCCTGTTCTTTGCGCTGACTTTATGGTAATATGATACGAACTTTTCTGTTCTAGCTGAATTTGCTACTTACCTGAATTTCTGCCGCTCGTTACGCTTTGATGATAAACCGGATTATTCATATCTAAGACAATTATTCAGAAACCTTTTCCACAGACAAGGCTTCTCTTACGACTATGTATTTGACTGGAACATGCTTAAATTCGTAAGTAAATATTACTACAACTTACTGTTTTTAACGTGGAAAACTAAAATGTCTTTGAAAGAGTTAGATCTCGCTTTTTACTAAATGAAGTGCACAACAAGACTTAATTACCCCAAAACCTGACTAGATATCCACTATATTCTTAATGTTGAGCTCAGTGTTGAAAGTGTAAATTAGCCTTTTATTTCACTCTCCTGCTGCCATTAAACAACCAGGAGTTCCATTCAGACAGAGGAATAGTTATGGGGATGCAGTAGCTGGGTTGATACATGGCAATTTACTTACGTCGTCGTCGTTGTTGTGTGCCTTCAGGTGGCACAAAATTCGTTGTGGAAGCTTTGGAAAAGTGCACATTTCTACATCAGGCAAAGATGGTTAGAAATAAACAGCATACATAGCAGAGAAGGGGGAAGAAAAGTGATGTTAAGAGTCACAGAATCTGTTGTATTGAGTTGGTATGTGGATAGGGTTCTCAGGCCTTTTCCGCACGACGCTCTTATAGCGTGATTGGCCCCTCTCAGAGCTGCAAACCCCAGGATTCCCTAGGAGGTTGAAAGTGGAGTAATTGCGCTATAAGAGTGTCGTGCGGAAAAGGCCCCAGACTACAAAGTAAACTCATCAGACTAAACCCCCATGAATCAAGAGGACGGGGATCAAAAAGTGCAATAAAAAATATCTTTATTGCATGTTTCAGTACATTTTATCACTTTCTCCAGTTAAGATTCTGCACCTACTTGGTTTACTAGAGCTGTATTATGCACCAGATTTTCACGAAAAGTTTTTAGCATGCTCTTCATATTGTAGATCATAAACAATTGACAGGTAAATAGCAAAGTTCTCCACTGAAATGAACAGTGGAGAACCGTTCTCTTCCTTGGCACTTTGTCGTCAAATAAAGAAAATTTTTCTATTAAAGCTTGCCCATGCTGCATTTATTCAGCAGCTATACCCTTTTTCCACAGTGTCGATTTTATTCATTAAAAGTAGATTTTGGTACTAATAACTTCTGTTTCTTTCCCATGATTTTAACAGGCCATTCTGAGCTCTCATTATGCATCCATTTTGTTTTTGAAATATGTATTTCTAGTCCAGTTTCACACTTCTAGCTCCAGTTGTTACCTATTCTTTTCTAATTTGCCAGTTCTGTTAACAAATACTATGCTTGTATCAGAAAAAGATAAATGTTTCTAAATTCTGTTTATTTCATTGGATAGGAACTCCAGAACTACAGCAAACAATTTATGGGAAACTTCCATTTTGCCTTTTGCAAATGTGAATGCAGCATGGATCACTGAATCAAATTATTTTAGTAGTACACTTTGTTTGTTTCTTCAAGCAAGTCAGTATACATCTGAACAGTACTGAAGTTGTTTAGTACATTGAGAACTTCATTGAATACAGTGAAGACAAACACTCCCTATAGTTTCACAAAGGCAAAACAAAGTATTGGTGCTCCCTTCATTTTGGTGAGCTGCCAGAGTAAACCTGTGTGGTCAAGTGTAAAAATTATAAACAAAAATTCACATAATAGTTGTTGATAGGCAGTCTGAGAATGTTCTTACTATGATTTACGAAATTATTCATGCTGTGATGTTTGAGATAAGATGAAGGCCTTTCAGAATCAACTTTATTTAGTAGTACTGTATCTGATTTCTCCCATGTTGTCAGTATTGTTGTCTTACATTAAGTGAAATGCTTGCTCAAAATATGAGAGATTATAGCTAAATTTTGGGCTATGTTCATAAATTTTTCTAAATACAGTGTTCTCTCCAGTTCACACATACAGATTCCCATTTATGCAACATGGTTTCCTCTCCATAATAGGTAGTCATGTGTTTTCTGTGTCACAGTACAGATGGAAAATTCCACTTCTTCCTACATTTTCATTTTCTTCCACATTATTCTTAGTGGATCATGGTTGGCTGCAATGTTAGACAACTAAAAGTCATTATAAAACTTGGAAAAATCACATTGTCATAGTCTCAATCTTACTCCTCTCATGTTCATCTTTTAATGATTTTTAACATGAAAAAGAAATCCTGAAGCTGTCAAGCTGTTGAGAGCGCTCTGTTATTATCTGCAAGTTTCTGAGTGATCTTTTCTGCTCTTAATTGCTGTACATCTAGAATACTACAGGAGCCAGTTAATAGAGATAATTACTATACTAAGGGAAAAGAAAAACATGACGATCTGTCTCCTTCAAGCCCTTTTTGTCTCTGGCAAAGGTCGGAACATGTCCCCATCCCTGGTCTATAGGAAAACTCTCTTGTTCTACAATTTGACTTTTACTACAACAGCAGGTCTTTGGCTTATGTAGTCAATACATGAATCTCTTAAAGGCTGTTAAAAATTTCCTCTGTTAAATATGTCATCAGACAATAGAAAGATAGCCTTTTAACGTCTGTCTGTACAGTTCCCATTAAAATATTTAACCCCCTAAGCTAGAATCCTAAGAACTGCAAGCAGTGCTCTTCTTTGAAAATAACTTCCTTGGCATCTTCCCCCAACCTTAAGCCATTCCTGGGGTTTGGGGAAATCTTTGGGAATGACAGGAAGGGCTGCAGTTGCAAGTGGAAATTGCAAGTACTCACTGCAAATCCAATCTGTTTCCCTCCTTTCTCTTAACACTTAGACTGGCTGATTTCTTGAAGTCATTGATGATTGCAAGATGACATCTTCCTCCATAAGAAATGGGTGAAGAGAATAATTTGCCCAAGGCCACCTATTTAAAATTGTCTGGTTTGGACCCAACATTAGAATAGAATACTCATCTGCTTGATCCTGTTGACTGTCTTTCAGTAGTTCAGATAAGCTCAGCATTGTAGCCTTCAAGCAGAAACTGCTCACGAAAACAAATACATGCTTTTGAGTCCATCATCTGAAATTCAGTATAATGGATTTTTACAAAGTGATTTAAACTGACTTTGTCAAATAAATGCATATGATAGTAGCTTGAGCTATGACGTGTCAGCTGTCTTTCAGTGTGGCATCTGCACTGTACAAAATTCAGTGCTCCATCTCTACCCATATTAACTTGTTTTCTTCGCAGGGTGCAAGCCGTGCAGTTGAAGACGCTGAGCGTGAACGGAGAGAAAGAGAGGAAAGAATGAGACACACACGAAATCCAGCTGTTCGTGGATTACCTTCCACTGCCTCTGGCAGGCTGAGGGGGACGCAGGATGTAGCTCCACCTACCCCTCTTACCCCAACTTCACATACAGGTAAGCTAAAGAATGTCCTGAAACTGACTGTGTGCTAATTATTGGAGACAGATTTTTTTTTCTTAATCCCAAACAGCACTGTATTGCTCAGTGAAGTATTGAGTGTTGATATAAAACACTGAAGTATAAAGATAGTAGTTGGGTCCACACATCATGACAAACCAGGGTTCTGGGAGAATCTTGGCTGTTTATGAACAGCATGTTGGATAATATGGCCCAGCATTCTGTCTTGTCAGGAGCAAAACAAGCCAGGTTCAGGTGTAAAACTAAGCAAGAGTGGAAGGCCTCAGGCTTGTTAGGTCAGCTTGTACAAACACACTGCCTCATTGAGTTTTTGATGAGGTTCTCTGAAGAGGAGAAAAAAGATGTGGTTTCCTATGTCATGGAAGGCTGGTTAATAAACTACAGGGAAAACGTACAATAGATTTTCTGTTCATGGAAGAAAACACGAACTTTTAGTGATCATTTCCATATCCATTGCATACATGTGTTACTTGAGTTTCCAACAAACTCATGGCAACATACAGGGCTCCACTCTCTCCTCTTATCTTCTCAGCGATTGTGTGGGATAAGTGAAGCTAAAAAACAATGAACTCTTCCTGGTTTACCTGGTGAGTTCCATGACTGAAAAGATTTCAGACTGGGTCTCCCCAGTACTTCAGTTCAGATTTTAAATACTTCCATATTGGTTCCCCGTCTGAAGTAACAGAAGTATGAAGAATTTCATGAGATTAATGTGGCCTATTTCTATCTCCTGTTCAGGTCACAAGCAGTTCACGTTTGTTTTTGTTTTTCCTTAGAACAACACTTTGCAGTAAATATTAAGATTACTGAAGTCCATATCCATCCTGTAAGCTACTGCAGTTTTGAATCTAGGTCTTCTACATCCAAATGTAGCACTGTCTGCTGGAACTAGTATTGTCAACTGCATATTGCAAATAAAGATCATAATTGGGGATATATTTCCAGTTGAAGGGTTTTTTGAATATTTGCTTGCTGAGTGTGTGTTAATATGGTTTGACCTGAATACAAATCTGTCTGTAGCCAATGGATATACTTTAGTGTTGATTCTGCAGCCAAGGATAGCAACCAAGATGTCACTAAATAAACATGTAACTTGCTTTTTAGAGCTGAACCCTTGCAAAGTGGATTGCGACACATTTAAAATACAAAATAAACCAAACCATGAAAAATATTCAGAATATCCTTAACATAATAAGATAAGCAGTGGATTCAAACTTACTGAAAAACACTATAAGCTAAGCTTAAACGATTGCAGACTAAAATAAACAAGTCTTTAAAATTTTCCCAAAGACTAGCAAACAAGAATCATCCTTGGGAAGTACATTCCACAGATACAGAGCTGCCACAGAAAGGACCCTTGTCCTTGCTTATTAACAATATGAACAGTTTTCACTCTTACATATAGCTCTTTGCTGAGACATGACTTTTAAACAGCCTTTTCTTGGCAAACACAAGTATAGAAAATCCGTAGAACACTGAAACAATGTATAGACCTTTCCCATAATTATAGTATAACAGCAGAATTTTATAATATTAATTTCTTGAGTTAACTTCTAGTTCAAATAAGCATGTAAAAGATTTGAAGGCTGATGGTTTCAGTAGTTTTAACACAGGATTAGAAATATAAACTTGCTCAATTAAGACAGGCAAACTTAAGGTAAGAGTTACTTTTGGCTGGTATTTACATTCATATAACTTGCCTTTTCCCTTTTGTGTCAGCAAACACATCTCCTCGACCAGTATCTGGAATGGAGCGAGAACGGAAAGTGAGTATGCGATTGCACCGTGGTGCCCCTGTCAATATCTCCTCATCTGATCTAACAGGCAGACAAGATACCTCGCGCATGTCAACCTCACAGGTACAAACAGTTTTGGTCTACATTCCTTTTTATGGGCAAGGGGGATAGGAGTTTGACCTCTATTTACAGCATGATTTTTCAGTGTAAAAATACTCTGGGTTGGACAGTTCACCTCATAATTATGTTTTGATGTTTAGTTCCCCTATTTGATCTGAATCAGCTGAAGAGTTGCTACCTGCAGAGACCCTAGATATTTGATCTTGAGGTTTAATGTGAAGGAGAATATCCCATTGGTTATTACTAGAATCTAAAGATGGGTAGTTTGCTTGTTTAATACCTTTTTGGATTTTATGTATTCACAGGGTACAGATTTTCAGTAGTCATGGAAATTTCAGTGACTTGTTCTATACCGTGAATTGTTAACTGATTTAAAGGTCACCTTTTTTCTAACTACTACAGATCTCAGAAGCGAATGAATGCTAGTATGTGTGACATTTCATGATGAAGAAAGATCAATAAGTGCTCTCCTTTCATGCTTAGTACATACTCAATTTGTCCACTGTTACAGATGGATGGTATCAGTTGTAGCAGTCATGCATCATTTGTCTGTAGTGCCTAGCGGCAACAAAGTACCCCCATGAAGATTTTGACATAGTTTGGGCTGTATTTCGTAGTAAGTTTCCATTTGTGGAAAATGATTACCAGCTCCTGTCTGGTATAAGCACTGTCCATAATTGCATCTGGCATAAGAGTGTGCTGAAAGCTTCTGTACCTCTGAAGTCGTTGTGCCTGGTGAAATAAGAGGAAGAAAGAGGGCAGACTTGTGTCTTACCTGTCTTCCATCATTTGCATTAATTTGTTAGGTACTATTTGCACAGCGACAGATTTTCTTTTCCAGCCCATCTTCAGTCTTTTAAAGTTTGAGAGGAAAATGGCTTCCAAGCTACTTATGAGATAGGCATCCTTGTCAAAAAAATTTAAAAAAAAAAGCTGAACTAGATTTGTTGTTGTTAATGAACTGTACATGTCTGCAGTGACCAACCTCTTGACTTTAGGACTTTCAGTAAGAAATTGTAAGTTTCCCACTACGATACGTGTTTTTCTGTTGTTGTTTTGGTTTGGGTTTTTTTTGGTAATGTGTGTCAGATGTTCAAAATAGTTGCAGCATGAGTCCTAAAACAGGCTGTAAGTTAAATACTCAGTGTATAAAACTAGAAGTATTTTTGGATGGTGAATGTTGTGAAGTAGGACAGCTGTTGACACCATTTTTGTCAGGGTTTTTTTTCTGTTTTTTTTTTTCATTTTTTTATTTTCTGGGGACAGAAGATAAAGGTGGATGAGGTGGATGGATGAGGTGGGACTATCAAATAATATTGGTAGCCAGTCTTTTTATCTCATTGTGGACTTCCCTGCAATTATACATGTGCATGGAACTAGATCTCCCACAAGTCTGTAATGTATTACAAAATGGGTTTTGTCTCGTGGAATTTACAACAAGGAGACATGGATGTGGGAAGCAGTTCACTGAGCTACATATTGTGCAGTCCAAAATGATATCTGTAGAATCAGGTACGAATTTAGAAGCAATAACTTATTATTTGAGTATATGCATGTGTGTGAAAGAGAGGGAAGGGAGGGAAAACAGAGATAACATGCATACTAAAATTTTGGGAAGTCTAGTAGCTGTTACAGAAGCTGTTTGCAAATTAGTCTGTGGCTCAGTGTCAGATAAAAACTGCCAAAGGAGCAAAAGGTTTAGTGGTGATAAATATAAATGTGGAGGATGCATTCCAAAGAATGTTTTAAGAGCCGCAGATGAGATATTGGCTAATCAGGAATGCAAGATAAAGTCATCACAAGTAAGATGATGTTGCTGCATTTTAATAGGAGCCTAAAGTTTAATAGTTTAAAAATGGTAACTTTGAAAACTATGAAGTGTATTTGTTTATTGGAAAAGTAATTTAGAGATGAGTGGAAATGTATTCATTAAAGTATAAAGAAAGAGGAAGACTTGGTGATTGTGATTAAATGAGGCTGGACTTGGATTAATTGTTGGTGTTGTAGCAAAAAAAGTGAGACTATTCTACACAATAGGCGGCAGTCTAAGCACTTGCTAGGAAGTATGTTTCTTTCCATACAGTGCAGTTGATTTTTCACTAAATATGCATTGCACTGCTCCTCCATGCTGTTTACTATCAGGAATGAATAAAATTTTCATGAGGCCATATGAAAACTTCACATTTTGTACTTTTACCAGTGACCAACCACAGGTTCCTGGTGAAGATCTTTAACCTGAATCAAGCTTTTAAAAATATTTGAGCCATTATAATCTTGTAAAAAGTACTAAATGATCTTTGATACAAGTGGCTGTTGGAAAGTCACCCCTTACTGTAGAAGAAAGTGTAATGTAAAAATTCCAGTTCTGTAAGGGGAACATGTATCTCTGTAAGGGGAACATGTATCTGCAATAAAATGCTAAAATATAATATCATAAGGGCAGCCTAGGGAAACCTCCAGATATTTAAATGACACAAATATGTCTTTCCACATGATCAAAGTCTGCTGTTAATAGGCATTAATTATAATGATTATAAATTGTGGTGTGCTGCTGCTTTTGTAGAGAACAGCATTACATGTTCAAATCAGATGGTGGTCTTAATAACTTTCCTGAACTTCCAGCAATTAATCTGGAAATGAGGAAACATGCAAAATGCTCTCTCATAATTGTAGCGGATGGAATGGTACTTCTAAATCTAAAAGATCTAAGAGCCTTGTCTTTGCATATTGACATGGAGCAGGGGAAGGCATTTTTAACTAAGGTTTGAATGTGTATGTCTCGTGGTTATATTAGAGGCTTGCTTGTTTGAAAGAAATCAAACTTTGTGAGGTTTTGAAACACTCTCTTTTGTCCTTCCATCTGTAAAGCCAAGCTCCTGCAGAGCTCAAAGGAAGAGGAAGAAAGTGCGTATCTGAACTGCTTAAGTTAACTAGAATAAAGCACTTTTAGACTCTGAGACGTAATCAGTGGGTTTTGTTTACATCAGGGCCGTTGAAATGCAACCGGATATGCTGTGTGGAATGTCTGCAGCTCTTTTGTTAAGTTAAGAAGGCAGTAAATTGCTAACCAGGCTTGTCTTCCATCCGTTCATCACTTTTGTAGGGTTTCTTCATAGATTGTGAATATGTGCATTGTATATTATGCAGTAATCAGAAGCAAACCATATCTGAATTAGTCACTGTTCCCCTACATGACTGCTTTAGATTCTGATGGCCAGGTAGGTTAAATTCAGAAGTTTCTGCTGGCACAAGTTTTTGATTTCAATTAATTTTGATTTGTGTCTCAACAGTTATGTATAGCTAATTGGGATTAATAATAACTATGTTCAACTTCAAAAGTTCAACTTCAAAGTCATGGTTTTTGAAGCTGGCTTGTTCAATCTAACCACAATTCCAGGTGTAGACAGCATTGCAAATTGTGGATAATTAAACAGGAACAGGGTTCTTTACGTCATGCTAAACCATGATCTCTAGTATGACACATGTGTTAGACCATTTTATCACAATACAGTGAAAAGTTAAGCCACAGTCATGATAAATTTCCTCCATCTTATGCATGAATAAGAGTGGTTTTGGTGAGATAAATTTCTATTCTTTAAAGTATTACCTGAGGTAGAGGCAGAGAGCCTATGATCCTCTAGACCTTGTTGTGCTGCAGTGCTTAGCAGTTCTAGGTAGCATAGTCAATGATGAAGGGCAGTAGGAGTTGCTTTCCAACAGTGCCTGGAGGTGTCATATGTTTCCCATTTCTGGAACAAGGGAATAAAGATTAAAATTGTGGGATCTAGCACTTATTGAACTAAAAGAAATTGGTCTGTTACATACCTTTAAAAAAAAGTGTTTCAGAGCAATAATGTTTAACAGTCCTTCTAAGCCAGTTTGATGGCTTCAACAGAGGGGAAAATCTGTTACTCAGTTGTACTTCAAAGGTAGCTTGCTAAAATCTTGATATTTGTTCTTGCCTAAGGATGTGAGAGAGTTGCCTGCAGCCGGATAACTAACAGTGTCAACAGGACTGTATAACACCACTGATATTTTTTTGGTGGCACTCTTATAGCTAACACATTACTTTGGTGGCTTTCTTGTAGTTCTTTGGTAATAATTTGGGTATTATAAACCTACACAAGTTCCTACCTTTTCTGCTTTAGCATAGGGAAGGCAAGACACCATATCACCTTGCTGTGTTTCCCAGTAGGATTTAATGGAGCAACCGATGAGGATGAAAGATCGCCAAATGAGACTGACGTTACAGCACCAAAACAAATTGGCCAGTCCCTTGGCAAAACTGAATGTTCCCTTCCCTCTCTGTTTGTAGTGCTCAGCTGAAAAACCCTAAAGCTCTCACTCTCTTACAGTCTTTGGAAATCTGACCAAGCTAAAACACAAATCTTTCCTAGAATGTTAAAGAGTTTTCCTCTTAAAAGATTGCTTTGAGAGGTCACAGCCCTTCCTGTAAGTGAAACACAGCCTGCTTGCTGTATGTACATTTCCTGCAACTCAACTACAAGACCTTAGCATTCTGTTAACATTTTCATAGTGATTTTCACAGTCCTTTCAGGAATTTCGTACACCTTTCAGGAACTGAAAAGTACTTCAACATTGTTTAATTATGTGAACTCTTATCCTGACACCCCAGTTAATATTTGTTCTGTCTATGTTAAATCCCAGTAATGATATCTTATGGGTCAACATTAACTCTTTCCTTGGTGAACACTCTAGCAAGTACACCAGGGGATGGGGTGTGAGTGGAGCCTGCGGGGAGCTGAAAATTTGAAGTTGCTGCAAAGGAGGAAGTGCAGAAGGAAGAGCAAATGAGACAAAAAGCAGAAGATGAAGAACAGAAGAGTTAAGAAAGAGCAGCAAAGTAGATTTAAAAGGGACATTTTACCTCTCAAATGTTTGAATTTTTCTGTATAGTATTTAATAAAACTGCTAAACTTCTAGGCCCTGCCAGATTCTTGTTTTGGCCCCTTCTGAAACCTCCTTTAGCTACATATAGTAGGTGGGTTGGATCAACAGAAATTATTCTACACACGTATTAGCCATGTAAAAGATCAAAGGAGGAGTTACTGAGAATTGATACTCACATGGTTTCCTGTAGTTAGAGCCAGTAAGTAGTATACATTAGAGTTTTCCATATAATTGAATAGAATGAAAACCAGGATGTAGATCAGAAGTCTGCTCAAAAATTTTATCAACTTTGGAATCATACTGATGACAGTTAAAAATAGTTTGGGACAGAGATAGAGGAAATAGTAATTTCAAGAATGGTGCAAGGTTTCTTAAGAAGTGAAACAAATACACAAGGTACATCTAGATGTCCATGCAGTTGGATCAATTTTGGGTACTTGTTTTGAATTTGATCTTGTAGCCATCAGGTTGTTTCCAATGTACAGCGACACTAAAGTGAACTGAGGGATTCTTCTGCCAAGATTTGTTTGGAGGGGTTTTGCCTTTGCCTTCTTCTGAGGCTGAGAGAATGTGACTTGCCCAAGGTCACCCACTCAGTTTCCATGGCTGAGCAAGGATGCAAACTCTAGTCTCTAGAGTCATCGTCAAATGACTCAAACCACCACACCATGCTGACTCCCCTAAATACCCTGGCATAAAACCCTCATACTCTAAAGACACTCATAACTGAATGGTGCTTTACCATTAAAACCGATCCCTGCAGAAAACTAGACAGTAAGGACTGGTTCTAACCTAGCTATCTCTCTGACATTCTGTGTTTATGAAGTGTCAGTTTTATATATAGAGTCATTTGTGCCCTCAGCTTCCATTTAAGGAGGTCCTGTCTGGGTACAGGTTTACCACAACAGTGAGGAATCTTGCCACATACTATATATTGTATATTTGCAACATTTTTTTTCCAAATTTGAGTCTCCAGTTTGTTAGATTGAACTTCCCTGGTTAACATGGCCAGTGGTTAGGGGTGATAGAAGCTATAGTTTCAACATCATGTGGGCACCAAATGCTGTGATTTCTGGCCAGAAATTGTGAGTATGAAAGGTCATCAGGGTCCCATAGCACATCCATGACTTGATGCCTCATATGTGTATGGAGTTGTGTGCCTTATCTTTCCCCTCAGTTAACACAGCAGTTACAAGCTAAATGTATGGACATAGGTGTATGCCATAACCTAAAGTGGAGAACCAATTTCTGGTGACTCACCAGATCCCTACTCCTCTTCTCCCATGTGGACTGAATGATGGTGGGGTTGTGGTGATACCCCTTTGTCATGGGTATGATTCCCCATTCTGATGTCATAGGGTCTCCCATGTGCAGCATTCCTGCAGCTGGTACTTAAGTCTAGGAAGTTTCACCTACCATATGTTTTTTATCTGTTGAGGAGGATGCGGGGTGGGTGAACCTGGCTAGCCTCAGAAAAACACCTGCAACTGTTGCTTTGGGAAGCATCTGCACACATTTACCCCATGGGCAAGCTCCTTGATTGAGAGGGGAGCAATGCAAAGGAAAAATCGGCTTTCGTAAGAGGGCTTCCCTCCTCCCTCAGAGGGTGGGGCTTTGGTGAGAAGCCTGCTGTACGTAGCCTTCCAGAGTCTTCCCAGCAGCTGTAGGCATTATATCTTGTGGTAAAGAATGCTGGGCTTGTCAGTCCCTCATCTGGAGAGCTGTGAAATTCCCACCTATGTTTTATAAGCTGTATTGGGACCACTCAGGTGCCATATTAGGCTCACAGAGCAGAAGTTACCTCTCCTTGGCATGGTATGCATACATGGGGTACAGGAGGAGTGAGCATACAGCCAAGGGCCCTAATACCTTTGTAGAGGACTGGCAGCTGACAGTCAACTGATCCTTAGCCTCAGTACTGCTTTTCTTCAAATACATCAGCTAGCTTGATTAACGTCTTCATTACTTGGGTGCTGCTATATAAATTTCTTCACTTAGCAGTTCTCTGTGTTTTCTGTAAATATGCATTATTTCCTAAGTTTGCATTAATTTTCCTTCATGGTAATTCTAAACATTCCACATTTCCCTAATTACATTTTAGAGATTCTGTTGTCCTTTCCTGTTGGGGATGATAGGAGTTTCAGCCCCACGGAAACGCAGCGGAAAAGCCAGAGTTCAGCAAGCCAACAGCAGCAGCCTTGTTCCCCAGTAAGGATACTCACACACAGAGGAGTTTCTTCCAAAACAAGAGGCACTTTATCTTGCAGCAAAGTTCCGTTATATACAAAACATAAGACAGACGGACAAAAGCTTGCGCCAGGCACCAGGTTTGGTCAACAGACAAATACATACTGGCGTTGCTTTGTTATATACATATCTACAACCAATCAGGTAGAGGTTTGCACACCTCCCTCTACCATCTGCACACGACCCCCGTTTCTTCTGCAACCTTGCAATTACCCACAGCTGGGGCATGCTGCAACATCTTTGCAGTGGGCTGATCATTTTCCCAGGGTTCCCTGCCTGGAATCCCTGACAATCCCCTCCAAAATGGTCAGGCCACTGTGTAGGACATTTTTGCACTACATACATGTTATACAGTACATAGGTCATGGTACTTACAGTCATGGGTACAATTCATCTTCCACCTTACACTCTGGTGGCAGGGCCCAGTTTACTTGCCAACTTTTCATGGCCTACTACTGGAAGGGCCTTTGTAAGCAAATCCGCGATATTGTTTTCCAGATACGATACCCCAGTATAGTCCTACACTCAAAATTTCTGCCTCAGTCACACGGGACAGCAAAATACCTTCCTCCTGACCTTTTAGGGATAAGCATAACTTTACTTCCTGACTCAGCAAGTTGGGTACTTCCTGACCCACTTTCACTGGAACCACTGCTGGAACTAGTGCTGACCTCAGTGCGAGGCTCTTTCTTGACCGTAAATGCAGGTTCAGCACTAGGTGGCAGTGTTGAATTCTTTGGTGTGACGTTGAATGAGATTTTTGGCTTCTCCTCCTCAGTACTTTCCTCAGTACTTTCTTCTTCATCATCAGCCATCACCGCACCTCCATCTTCATAGCTTTCAAGTGTATCTGGGACACTGTCCTTTTCCTCATCAGACATCACTGCCCCTCCATTCTCAGGAACACTTTTGTCACTTTTACGCAGGGGAACCAAAACCTCTTGATTACAGTGCAGTCTTTTCACACTTTTCACACTTTTACCCAGGGGAATCAAAGCCTCTTGGTTACAGTGCAGTCTATCCCATCCTGAATGGATTTCAAAGTTTGCACTCCTAGAATACACTATTTTGCCAGCATGGTGTAGAAATCTGTATTTGTTACCTTCATATCCCACAAAGCGTAACCGTCTAGATTTCTCCTCTCCAGATTTTCTGAAACTTGGGGGAACATACACACTGGCAAACTGACCCCAAACACGTAGATGCTGCAGGTTTGGCGCTCTACCATACAATAGGTAATATGGAGTTTGCTTCACACTTGAACTCCACATCCTGTTTAAGTGGTAGTTTGCTGTCTGATGGGACTTCATGTTTATGGTATTGACTAAAATGAATTTTGGAGATACATACATAAAATGGATTAAAGAAATATATAAAGACCAAGTTGCTACTTTGATTATAAATGGGGAAAAAACGGAAAATTTCAAAATTAAAAAGGGCACAAGACAAGGATGTCCCCTATCACCTTTACTTTTTATAATAACATTTGAAATATTAATAAGGATGATAAAAGAAGACTCCGAGTTGAAAGGATGCAAAGTAAAGAATCACGAATATAAGTTAAAGGCATACGCTGATGACTTAGTGATTATATTAGAAGACCCGAACTCAGGTATAGACAACCTTCTGGAAAAGCTGAATCAATTTGGTGAATTGGCAGGATTCAGAATCAACAAGGAAAAAACAAAAATCTTGACTAAAAATTTGCGAGTGGAAGAAGAAAATATATTGGCTCAAAGAACAGGCTTCAAATTAGAAAAGAAAGTTAAGTATTTGGGAATCTGGATCGCAAAAAGAAACAATGAATTATATGATAATAATTATAAAGACACATGGAAAGAAATTAAGAAATCATTAAATAATTGGAATCAACTCCAACTTTCGCTGCTTGGAAGGATAGCTACAATTAAAATGAATTGCTGCCAAAATTAAATTTTCTTTTCCAAAATTTACCTGTAATTATAAATGAAAAACCATTTAAAGAATGGCATAGAGAAATTTCTAAATTTATTTGGGATAAAAAGAGGCCAAGAATAAAATGGAAGTATTTGACTGAGAAGAAAGAAAAAGGAGGTTTCGGACTTCCCGACCTGAAATTGTATTACCAAGCAAACTCCCTGATTTGGATTAAAGAATGGCTAACATTGCAAAATGAAAAAATACTAAACTTGGAAGGAATTGGATTAAGAATGGGGTGGCACGCGTATGTATGGTACAATAAGCATAAAATTGATAAAGAATTCCAGAATCATTATCTAAGGAAGGCTCTCTTAATAAACTGGCAAAAGTTTAAGAAAAAATATTACAGAAAAATACCATTATGGATTTCCCCTCATGAGGCCTTTTACAGTAGATGGTGGGAACCACAGGAAAAAATAATAAAATATCGGAATATGATAATTGTTGGGAAAAATCAAGAAACAAGGTTAAAAACTAGAGAAGAATTGGAACATGAAGGGTTCAAGTGTTCATCGTTTCTCTACAGACAACTTAAAGAAAGACATAACATGGATAAGAAATTAGAAGGTTTCCAAACAGATGAAAATAATAAACAGTTCGAAGACATATTATTCAAATCACAGAACCAATTGACTTCCAAATTGTACAAGTTTCAAATAGAGAGAGAATTAGAAACAGAACAGATAAAACCTTCGATGATTCTATGGGCACAGAACATA
The DNA here is from genome assembly GCA_030412105.1 of Cyclura pinguis. NCBI lineage: Eukaryota > Metazoa > Chordata > Lepidosauria > Squamata > Iguanidae > Cyclura > Cyclura pinguis. The sequence goes on from CM059600.1 coordinate 159,014,289, forward strand.
GGCCATGAGATTCAACTAGAGCACTGGGAGAAGACGTGGCTAGAAACACAAAAATTCACAGCAGCCCAAAGTCTGAAGGAGAACTACTTAAAGATGCTGTATAGATGGCACCTTGATCCTGTGAAAATTAATAAGATATATAAAACAAGGGAGAACAAATGCTGGAAATGCGGTCGAGAAAATGGGACCTACTATCATATATGGTGGACTTGTGACAAAGCCAAAATATACTGGAAAAGCATACAAGAAATAATCTCAGAAATATTACAGATCAGTATTCCTTTGACACCTGAACTATTTCTATTAAATATAATAGAGAAAATACATAAAGAGTACAGAATGAAGTTTTGGAGAATAATTCTTTATATGATTACAGCTGCAAGAATGGAATATGTGCGAAAGTGGAAAAATGATCAGGTTCCACAAATAGAAGAATGGAAAATAAAGGTTTTGGAATACAGGGAAATGGACAAATTAACCTCGATGGTACAAGGGAAAGATCAAGAAGTAAATGATACAGAATGGAGACAAGTAGAGAAGTTTTTTCTCTCAACATAAGAAGAACACAGGAAAACAAGATTTAAAGTTCAGTCATTAAAGATAACATAAGATATGGGATGACAAATTATGAGAAGGCACGTAAAGTTAAGATAGGGGTATTGAAAGAGTAACATACAAAGGACTATTAAGAATTAACTCTAGGGAAGTTAGGAAGTGGAATATAAAGCAAACATGATATGAAATAAGGTATGAAGAAAGATGGATATGAGTTGAATTTTCTATAAGAGTACAATGTACGTTTGGAGATATATATAATACAAAATATTATATATATAAATACTATTATATATTACTATATATCTTATATTTATATCGAATATTGTTATATATGAAGAGATACTTATGTATATTTATACATCATTACTATTAATAAAAATTAAAAAAAAAAGTGGTAGTTTGCTGTCACTATTGCTTCTCCCCAAAGTCCTGCTGGGGCTTGGGCATCCTCCATCATACAGTCTTTCATTTGTTTTAACAGCCCAGTTCTTTCTGCAAGACCATCCTCCCCGGGAGATGCGAGGTTGTTGGTTTTATGCCTTATGCCTTTCTTACGCATCCAGGCTTGCAGGCTGTTAGACAGGAATTCTCCCCCTCGATCTGACACAGGACTGGCCACTTTATAAGGAAATTCCCTCTCAACAGCATTCACCCATTCTTGGAACTTTTCAGCTGCTTGACTTTTCTCTTTCAGCAGATAGATATAGGAGTACCTGGTGTGTCTGTCTACAATTACCAAGAAAAACCTATTTTGCCCTTCAGTTGGCTTGAATGGCCCAGCCAAATCTGCATGTACAACCTCAAAAGGCTGTTGGGTGACACACTTGCTTTTCTTGGCAATGGGGTAAGCCTTTACCTTAACCTTTTTGCACACAGAGCACTCTAGGAACTTAGGACAATTTCCGACCTGTAACCCAGGGCATACCTTTGCCAACTCTTGCAAACCTTTGTAGCTGGCATGACCCATCATTCTGTGGAGGTAATGTACACACTTTTCATGTAGAGGTTTGTTACACAAAGGGTTAACGTTTCCCACTTTTCCTTTGGGCAACATGTGGTACAACCCGTGCTTTTTCACCCCTTTTGCACAAAAAACACCATTTGCAGTAATTATACATTTCTCCCCTTCAAACACCACTTTGTAACCCTCACTGGTCAGTTGGGAGACACTCAAAATACAGTTCTGCAAATTTGTCACGCACAATACATTATTAAATGATTTACCAAAGCATGGCACATATGCAGTACCCATCTTCTGCACCTTGCTGGGTGCTCCATCTGCAAGGGAAATTGCTGTTATGTTTGCATTTGTAACATTACTCAACAGCTTTAAATTGTTCACCATGTGGTGAGTTGCACCACTGTCTAGCAACCACACACCACTCTCAGACTGTTCTTTTGCCACAAACACATGGCCTTCAGCCTGTGACGACTCGCCCCTCCACTTCTGGGCTGTCTTCTTCCCTCTGCTCGGCGCTGGCATTCTGCAGTCCTTCTGGAGATGGCCGACTCTCTTACATCTGTAGCAGCGTCTGGCAAAGCTGCACACTGCTCCTTCTTCCAGGTCAGATGCCTCCCTGGGAGCTGCCTCTCCCTCCTGGCGACTGGCTGTTCTCCCCTCCGACTGCAGTCTGGAATCGAACTGCTTACGTTGGACTTCCTCCAAAATCCTCCCGACTACCAAATCTACAGTCAGCTCTTCCTCACGCACACCCTGGAGGCTGTACATCAAAAAGTCCCACTCCTTAGTGAGGCTTCCCAGCAGAATAAAACTTTTCTGCATTTCTGGGATATTTACCGCTCTGTTGGCTGCCTCTTGAAATAACTGTTTCATCAGCATGAGGTGCTCTCTTACACAGCTTCTGGGACATAACATTGTGTTATACAGTCTTTTCGTCCGTAGCATTTTGGACAAACACGAGGAAGATTGATGCACACGCTTCAGAGCCTCCCAGAGCTGATATGCTGTGTCTGCAGCAGCAGCGTGAATCAACTGGGAAGGACTTAAAGTAAGCCAAATAACTGCTTTGGCTTTTTCATCAGCAACACGATACGCTGCTATCTCAGCAGCCGACGCACTGGCCGGCGGCCGACCCTCGCTCTCCAAAACGTGCCACAAGTTCTCCTTTATCAGAGATGCTTTCACATAAATCTGCCAGCTTTGATAATTCGTGTCATTTAGTCTTTCAAAACGCACAAAGCTTGTTTCAGTCATTCTGCTGCCTTTGTAAAAACAAAACATAGAAACGCAGCTGGCCGGCCTCCTCCTCGAAAGTGTCCTTGAACAGCACTGGACTAAAAATTAATTGTCTCTCTGCCAAAACACAGACTCCCAAAGCACCGGAGAGCCAGGCAAACAGTCAAAAACAGTTCCAGTATCCAGGGGAAAAACAACTACAGGTGCGCTGTGGATGCTGTGCACTCTGGGCCTGGGCCCATAACCACTGTTGGGGATAATAGGAGTTTCAACCCCACGGAAACGCAGCAGAAAAGCCAGAGTTCAGCAAGCCAACAGCAGCAGCCTTGTTCCCCAGTAAGGATACTCACACACAGAGGAGTTTCTTCCAAAACAGGAGGCACTTTATCTTGCAGCAAACTTCCGTTATATACAAAACATGGGACAGATGGACAAAAGCTTGCGCCAGGCACCAGGTTTGGTCAACAGACAAATACATACTGGCGTTGCTTTGTTATATATATATCTACAACCAATCAGGTAGAGGTTTGCACACCTCCCTCTGCCATCTGCGCACAACCCCAGTTTCTTCTGCAACCTTGCAATTACCCACAGCTGGGGCATGCTGCAGCATCTTTGCAGTGGGCTGATCATTTTCCCAGGGTTCCCTGCCTGGATTCGGTGATATTTCCTGCTTTCTGTTTCCTAAGAATCTTAGCATGGGCACAGTGTTGGGGCCTGTGTGGGTATGGATTCACTGGAAAATAATATGGTGATATACTAGAAGACCATGTACATGGATAGTCTTGTTGTGTTAATGGCACAGGGATTTTGCAAACTTACTGTGGAGAGTGTTGTGGCTCTCCAGTTGCTATTGGAATGCCACTTCCATTATCTTTGACTTCTGCTCATGCTAGTTGAGGCCAGTGTGGGTTGGAGTCCAACAGTATCTAGATAGCTACAGGATTCTAAGATCTGTTGTACACTATAGGAAGTGCTGATCTGTCTTCCTTTTACTAGAAAATGGTTGAACCTTCCTTTCACTTCTAGACTAGCGGAATTGTGCAGCTTCATATGCATCAGAAACCTTGTAGCATCCCCTGAATCCCAGTGCTCTTCCTCTGATTTTTGCCTATCTTCTCCCACACCATCCTCTTTTTTTCCCCCTACTGTTTTCTTTTTCTCCTTGTGCCCTGGTATTCATTCAGCCTATCCATTGGTTCCTTGCTCTGCACATTATCAGAGATCAGCTATCAAACCTATCTCTCCTTCTTCTAATTGTTTGAATAGTTGTGAGAGAGGGGACTGCAAGGGGAAACACCATGTGGAACTACCTAGAAGCTGTAGAAATGGCGAAATCAGAGGCCTGACTGCCATTTCTTCACTGATGGTTAGGGAAGTCTGTCACCTACTAACTGTAGCTAGTAACTAAACGTGAATATTTTAAAAACAAAATAATCCTGAGAAGTACATCCCTGGACTCCCATGCCGAGTGTTTGAAGTGTTTTGAGTTTCATGGTCTAGGTGCTGTGGCTAGCTGAAACAGACACTTTCTCCGCCTATTATGGGTAATCTTGACCATGAAAAATGTCTGCACAGCTTTGTTGAACTTAGCATTTCCTGCAATATGAGGAGCCTTTTCAGGGTCTAAACACTGATTGATTGGTGGAACTGAGGAGTGACTATTGCTAAGAGGATAGTTTTTGCTTAGCTAAGCACTACCTGCTACTAGAAAGGAGCATTGAAGATTATGTAAGTATGAATGCGTGTTGTCTGCTTCTGTCCATATAAAACAAGAGTGCAGAAAACGTGCTTGCCGAGCCCATTTTTGAGCCACCAGCACCTCTCCAGATTTTTTTCCAAAAAAAGAGAAAATTTGGACACGGCCTCCACATACCAGAGGAATTGAGGGGCAGTTTTGCCTTGTTTTGGGGACCCGTGGGCCCTGTTAGGGTCAAGAGGACCTGTTTTTGGTAAACTGGAAGAGAACTGGAAATTGGCTTGGTTGATTTTCTGTGTTGTTGTTTTTTTAATGGCTTTTCCTGGAGCTAAAATAGCCAAGGCATGGCCAAAATGTAATGAAATTCCCCCAGGAGGTGTAGGGAAGCCATTTTAGGCCAAAAATGGGGTAGGTGTGCCCCTTCAAGGTTTTTTGGGGGGGCTAGAACAACCCCTCAACCCTTGGCATTTGCCCACCCCAGCATAAAGCAAGGGAGGCATTAAGAACGACTGAATGTGAGTGAATATATGTGTGTGTGATAGACTAGTTGTCAAATAGTTATTCAATCAAAGTGCATATAAAAAGCATAGCATTTGTTACTGTTATATTCTGTGATATTCCTTGGGAGAGTAAGATCATTTTGACTAATCAGTGATAACAAAGTGAAATATGGTGAATCTGGCAAGTTTGTAACATTATGCAAGGGAGGTGTGCATGTTGTTTTAAACAATCAAGAATTCTAAAAGGATGCAACTTCAGTAAAGTGCTTGGTTTTCAAGGTTATGTTTGCATGTTGATGGATCATCATCAGAGCATGCCAGATTAATCTTATGCAAAACTTGGTGCTAATGAGAGATTAGGGCTTCCTTCTTTTACAAAGAGGTTCAGATGCACTGCAAGGTAGTTGCTATGCCTAAGGAAAATGTTTTTTTGAATCAGTGGCCATTACTGGTTAGAAACGAGTTAAAGTGATGACACCTTTTGAGCCGAGAATTTCTAGAACAAAAGGCGCTTCCAAAAATACTGTGGCTGCCATCTGTTGCTGAAGCAGCCTTGCTCCATAGATCAGTTGTCAAAACACATTCCATCGAGCTGTGAGGTTGTCAACTTTATGGGGACTTCTGATCAGTGAAGGGCCAGGGTCTGTGAGTCATCTGAAGTGAACACTTCCAAATGAAAAGCAGCTCCAGATAGTTTGAAAGTATATATTCAGCAGTGGAATTGTTACAAATGGCTGTCTTTTCCCCCCCACCTCAGAATAGCATTCCCTTCGAACACCATGGCAAGTAGCTGCTCGTCTCCTTCTCCTTGGAAAGCAGCACTGGGTGAGTCCCTTCTCGCTAGACACCAGCTTGGTGGGTGGGGTTGGATTAACTCCTGTGGGGACTTCAGACTGGGAGGCTTTTCATGTTCATTCTGCACTTTATTTCCTTCTGCTTTGCAGATGACATAGCATTAGGTGTGCTTCAAGTTAATTTAAATATTTTTTTTCCTAAAAGCTTTAGCTTCACTAGTATAGAAGAAACCAGATAGCATATGTTACAGCCACAAGTCCAGGGTAGCTTCCAGTGTCCTAATGGAGCACTTGGACTGCTTCATGTAGCATTTTTTTCCTTAAACCTAGCTCATCTCCCTGTAAGAAAGTACGTACATTATCAGGTGGAGCAGCATGTGTAGGTACCTTAAGAAGACCTGAACATGCTGTAAACTACATAACAAGGTAAATGGACATTTGCAACCTGCAGTTTGCTATTGAGCAGAAACTTGCATATCCACTTAAAGATAGATAGGTGTGTCTTGTATAAAGCCTACTTTCTTAAGCACATTATTCTATATGAATTACTCACTGTACCCTAGGAGTATAGGGTGCCTTGCCTTCCACATGTTGGTGGACTTCCAACTCACATCAGCCCTAGCTAGCACGCATAGCAGTGATGGAGTTGCAGTTCAATAATGTTTTGGGAGGTCTCATGTTCCCCATCCCTTCTGTACCCCATGGTAACAGAGGACATGATTTGCAGCCTGATGGTAGATCTACAAGAACATCATTGAAAAATCTGGAGATTAAATTATACCCCTTTTTCCTGAAGGAAGAGGAACATTAAAAAAAACCTTGTTACTAGCTATAGAAACATTACATAGTATACAGTCACAGCCATATTATCACAGCTACAAACCTTGAAATAAGTTATTAGTGAATAAGGCAATAAAAACAATCATTCATGAGTTCTAGCATTGTAAAAAGTGGACACTAAGATTGTCATTATTGCCTAATTTAAGGGTGATTTACTTCTTGGCATGAGTAGTGCAGAACATCAATACAGTCCTTGTTCTCTGCCCTTTCCCACAAGCAGCCAAAGATTAAAAAAACATTTTCAAAACTGATAATGAAGCCGGAAGGTGTGCCTGTGGACTCTTTACAGGAGACTCCTAATGCCTGTGTTTGTAGAAGGTGAATGGATGCCTGTGATAGCCGCAGTTCTAATGCTCATCAGTTGATTTTTCTTTTTGTCTTGACAGTCAGTAGGGACTTCACTGGAGCAAAATGAAGTCTGGGGGCAGTCTGTAGCTTGTGACCTATCTTAAGCATTTTAGAACCTGTTCCTTTGGCTTTTTCAATCAGACTCTGAAGTCTTGTTCCTCTGATTCTGTTTTTGGGCATTCTCCCTCTCCCTGCCATTGATAAAGCTCCAGGCCACACTAACTTCTCCTGTTGGTGCAGAATTGCTGTTACTCCTCTTCTCTTTTCTGCTTTTGTGTTTATCTGACTCCACAGCTCTTTATTTTGTTAATTACATTAGCAAACTGATTATCCACATGAGATGGATCATCTGGATAATCCAGCTGTTCAGAATTTCAGTTGAGCAGCAGGATTCTCTTCTGAAGCACCTTCAGTGTGGGGTTCACACTGGGCTATGCTAAGTGAAGACTTTCTACTATCTGTCTGAGCAGAAGACCCTACTGAAAAGGCAGTATCATGACAGAAGATGTAGAAAGACTGCCTTTTTTCCTCTGTGCTGGGATGAGGCAATGTGTGAAAGGGCAAAATAGAAGTTGTCAGACTGCAGTTCCCATTAGCCTTAGCTGGCATAACTTGCCGAGTGGCATGATGGTATTCCTAGTCCAGTCTCTGGAGAGCCACACAATCCCTGTTGTGTGCTCTGGAGGAGACTTAAGATTAGGACAGGGATGGGGTGCACTTTGTGCAGATGGCAGAGTTGGAAGTAGACATTCAGGCAGCTGACTTCCAGGTAGCTTCCCGTATAGGTTGTTTCTCCCTGCCTTGATTTGTGTGGGATGAAAATTTAAACTGGGGGGGGGGGGGTCTGGTGTGGCAAAAACCAACATTTGAGTAGCTGAAATGGGAAGCTGTCAAAGCTGTTATATAGACTGCAACTGGGAGAGATGAGTCACCTGCTTTTAAACACCATTCCTGTTTGTAAACAGTGGGAGTTTTGAGGAAAGAACTGCAGAAGCCAGTCCACCATCAAGGTCCTTGTTTGTGATAATTAACCTCTTTTTGCATGTGAAAACATTGCTGCTGCTGCAGTTAAATACTTAAGACTAGGTCCTGTGAACTGTGCATTAGAGGACTAATCTTGATTCATCCATGTGAAGATGAAATTGTACATTGTGGCAATATTTGGTGTCAGTTCAGATATTTCGCTAATCCGACTGACATAATTTGGCTGCTGGAGTATCATCTGACTGCAGAATGGGGACTGCATCAGCTTGGTAGGGATGGGTCTTTCTCCCCATCCCTGCTTCTGTGCCAGTTGCTCTCCTAATTTTTCTCAGGTTGGCATTTTTTTTATCCGCTAGCCCACTAAAATTATTTTGCATACCTTGCTTATGTGAGCAATGAAGTGCAAAATACTGTCATTGCATGCCTTCTCAGTCACTTATTTAAAGGTGAATAGCACTTTACTTCTCTCGAGTATTTTAAGAGAGGAAATAAAAGCAAATTTTAGTCCAGGTCATTATAAACAGACACTTGCTTCTCATCCTGAGCTGAGAAGCTGGAGAATCATTGTTAGATTTGTACACGCTTGATGACACGTTGGAGATGAAAAAATAGTATTGTAATAAAGGAATGCATTTTTTCAGAAATTGCTCTTGTCTTTATTTTTGCAGAAGCCTTCAGAAACACAGGCTGATAGCAACTGCTAGATCCTAAAATCCATCTAATCCTTATCATTTTAGGCATTTTTGAAGGGATAGATGATGCATTGCCAGATTTGGCGCAGATTTCTGATCGCAGAGTTCATGGGGCCTTAACACTGCATTTGCATATGGAAGGATATTGTAGAACATATTCAAGACAGTGTCACTGCTAAAAATTCCAATTTCTTTTAGGTAACACTTGCATTTATCACCTTGCCTCTTGATTTGGGTTTCATACTGATTCAGGAATTCACCTGAATCATCTGGTCTATTCTTTTTGCCAGCATGTGCTTTTCTTCTCATTCTTCATACTATTTCTCCTTGCTTATGAGGTGCCTTTGTTGCCTTAACCTTGCCACAGAAGGAAAATGCCTTTCACTTCATGGGTGCCGCAGGTGGGTGCAAGCAACGTGGATTCTTTTGGAACGCAATTTTGTGCATTTTCATTTCATTCTCCTGAAATGGATGCATCAGCTTGGTTGTATTTATGGGAAGTGACTGAGATGACTTTAATGGATCCATTTGTGTGCCATTACAGTAGGTCTGGGCTGATATTGATACCTTGTTCCTTGGCTTCAATAGATTCCTGCTCTGGCAGCGACCAGCGTTCTCCAGTCTGCTGTGCATCGGTGAAACAGTGTTGCCATTGAGGGGCAGATAATGCATGGCTGATCTCCTATGTTACCAATGGCTTTTACTAGCAAAACTACCCCAAACTAGAGCAGAAGACATAATTACAACTGGATCTCTCCTTGCCACTTACTAAAGATACTTGCAGGAACATGGACAGAATCCAGCAGCTGCCACTAAAGAGGCTTTAGCCAGAAACCTGATAACCTTATGTGAACTCTGTGCAACAGGGCTGGAAAAGGAAGAGACGGTTTACAGCATTAACCGCCTGTTATTTAATAGCCATTTCAGTTCTCCTTCCACAGGCGGCAGCCTTTACCCCCTTTTTATTGTTCTACTGTAACTGTAAATCTTTTACTTCGTTTAAAAAAGTTTTGTATTCATTTTGCTAAGATTATTGGCTTAACTCTGTAAAGAATTCAGTCTCGCTTTTGTCTGATTTGAAACCTATGTAGAAATGTGAACAATCCTGAAACTTACATCAAAATAAAAGACTTGAAATTTCTTGTAAACTTAAGTCAGGGAGGGAATGTATAAATTGAATTACAACAGTCAGCTTTTATTTTTCACTGTTACTTTTTGTATGGTCCTGTTCTACAGAAGAGGAGGAGAAGGGGTGTTCTCAAGGGTTGCTTTTTTTTAAAAAAAAGAAAGAAAAATACTTTCTGTTTGACAGTCTCGTTCTTCCAGGTTTTTTTTTCCTTTTCATTTTTCCTTCATGTAGTACAGAAACATTTTTTTAAAATGTTTGTTAGACTCTAGGACTGTCCAAGAAAGAGCAGGAGATATTTTGTGGAGATGCCAGTTGAGGTGATAAGAATCTTTCACAGACTGTGAAGAACAAAAGTCAGTGCTCTAAATTTTAGCTTCAAAAATAATCTATTCAGAAAGGTTTAAATGTTGAATGTACAATATCTGCTCTCCTTTGTTCATGAGGAGTTCATGTGAGGAATAGTATCCACAGTCTCTGTTTGGTTTTTGGCATAGATGCCAATGAAATCTGCTCCCACTGCAGTGTGAGTAGTGTTGTTGTAGGTGTACGTCTCTTGAGTGTGCTGAGAAAGTGCTTACAGCCTGCTGTGTTATGCCAAGGCTCAGAGTTATAAACAAAATGTTCCTGCTGCAAGATGCCAAGACTTGAGAACATTCAATCTTGTTGAATTCTTTAATATCAAAGTGTGCAAGTCTGGAACAGCTGGCCTTCAGCTGAAGATACATTTATGTAATGGCCAAAACACTTACCTTAGCAAATGAGTGTGCCAGCTATAGATATGGAAGAATCTTTGTTTTCATGAGCAATATATTTATCCCTTTGTAACCTGGGAAAGTGGAAGGCATGTGAATCATACCAAATACCACTCAAAGTAACATCAGTCCCATTTTGGGAGTGAAGATGCAATACATAGATGTGTTGACGCTTTTTAATCAAGAAGCGTGAAATTGTTGCCTCCTTGGAAACTTGGTGGCTAATTTAACTCCATAATTTTATTTTTCTGTTTGTTTCAAAGCATTTTTTTATTGTTCCAAAGCTTTGCCACTTCTTTTTTAGTTTTTTGGGTTTGGGAATACGAACAATCTTGTCCTTTTTTTTTTTTTAACTACTTTAGGACATTAACCAAGTGCTTATTTAAATTCAAGGTCTGATTTGTTGCAGCCAACGATTGGGAGAGTGCAATGGGAATGTTTTTAATGGTGGTCCATGAAGAATTTTGAGTAATTGTATCACTTGGTTATTATAGATGTTGGTTCTTTGGGCATGTGCACTTCCATTTTGTACAGTTCTTCACTTCCGTGTGCTTTCTTTGTAAATACTTGTGGTCAATGATGTAATGTTAGAGACTTACAAAGGCAGCCTCTTCTTCTCTATATATATCTGGAACCTTCAATAGCTGTACTATACTTAAAAAGTTGACTGATGCAAATTTCTCAACTTGTACTTGGTTGTGGGCAGTCCTTGCCCTTCCATTATAGTTAAATCCCACCATCACCTACTGAAAATATAGTTAGAATGTCTCTATAAACCTGTGTACTGGTAACAGATATCTCAGAACACCTCATTTGTATTACCACTGTATTTGTGTACTTTAATAATTGTGTAAATAAATTCATAAGGACTTCTAACCTTTTGTGCTGTATCCATATCTGCATGTTTGATGGGTTCTCCACATGTAAAACAGGACACATTTGTACAAAGCAACTGAATATTTAAGGTAAGACTTTTAACTGTAAAAAATTCTTGTAGAATTAATATTACGAGGGGAGTCGTGTAGCTCAGCTCTTAATAGAGACTGTTTCCCACATTTCTGTGTTCATATGCATTTAACAGTCAAGATTGTAGCTGTAACACTGTGCTGTAATATGCAAGCTCCAAAACTAGAGAGGTAAAGTGGTAGACTGTACAGTCTAGAAGCATCTTGTTGGGATTACTCCAGAAATGGCAAGGCAACTCTTTAAAGATAGGTCTGTATAATGGAAAAGATCCATGCATTTTGCTACCATTGAGCAAAAGGCTGTTTCCTAGAGTGGCTGAGCAAGACCTACCATATTTGTCAGCATGTTAGACACACTGGCATGTAAGGCACACCCCACTTTTCAAGGGGTATTTTTCAGGAAATTTTTTTTAGTACCCTGGTGAGGCAAAATGCACAGGAGAGGAGAGGAATGAAAAGAGTGCTGCACCAGCCTTTCCCCACTTCTTCCCTTCCTGTTTTGTCTGGGCAGGGAGAATTCCTTTTGCTTGCTCTCCTTTCCCTGTGCATTTAGTGTTACCGTATTTGCTGGTGTATAAGGCACACTGGCATATAAAATGCAGCACATTTTCAGAGGGTATTTTTTAGGGAAGAAAGTGTGTCTTATACACTAGAAAATACAGTAAATGTGAATCCTTCATACTCAGGGTAGTTATATAGAATATTAGTTATATAAGTGGTTAGATATATAAGTTGTATAGGTTATGTTCTACCTTGACTCTTATGACCTTCCAGACAGTTGGATAATCAAGGACACATCATTCTCTTATCAGAAGGCTGGCCAATAGAGGCCAGATATGTATGCTGAGTGAATGAACACTAAAAAATGTCTGACGCATTGACTGAAGTGGGATTTCTCTGATAAAAGTTGGAAGCACCCTTAGTTTGGGTGTAAAATGGATAAGAAAACATGGCCTACTAGAGGAATTTTGTCTGTTGTACTCCTGTGCATGCCATTGCTTTGGGTATATCACTCACAGGAGGGTTTGCTGTGCTGCCTGGAAGAAGGTAATTCCTTTCACATCAGGAGCAAAGTAGTCTTGGTCACATCAACAGCAGAACAGCTTTCCACATGGCAGTGTCTGACTGAAATGAGACAGGACCACAGCTGTAATTATGTGGAGTTGCTACAGGCTTTTGTTTTGTGGACTTCACAAGTGTTCTTTGAAATCTTTCCAATCTCTAGCAAAAAGGAAAAAAAAAACACTAAAGGAAATTTTCCTAAGACATTTTGCCCAAGTCTGAAGGGTTGTTATTACCTACCAAAAATGAAGGGATTATGTAATTCCCATATGGGTTGCCATGAAATTCTTTAGCCAAGCACTTCATGTAAGTCTGGGAGGAAGAGAAGAAGAGGCAGGCACAGCTTCATTGTGTCTAAGCCCGGAAGCAGATGAGTGGCCCTCCCCTCCATTCCAGCTGCCACGGCCCTGGCCTTGTGGGGAGAGAAGAACTGGCATCATCTGCTGTGTTATGTCTTAATTGGATTGTAAGTGTGGGATCATGGAACTGTTTTTCCTTGTTCCTTGTAAAGCACCTTGGTGCTATCTAAATCGATGATCTTCTCCCAGCCCACCTTGCAATACAAAGCAAAAAATGTGGACTTCTTAATATACTTGTAAACTTTCTTTACCTGATTTTTTATAATGATGGATGCCAAAACCCTTCAACCCCATAATTTTTATTTCTCGCCAACCCCTGTGAAAATTTTCTTGCTACATCCTTGTGTAAGCAGCATAGCAGAAGTGGCAACCCAGCAACATTTGGAGGCCATAACTTGCCCACCTATGTCCTAGAGGCTAGAGACTTTAGCTGGGAAAAGTTAACAGCCAGTTCTAGCAGTGGATTCCCCACGTGCGTTTGAGTAAATCACAAGCTCTCTGTTTTATCTTTAAAATGTTCTTAAAAATATCATTTATCTCATCTAGTTGACATATTTTGTCCTGTTATCCCTCCAAAGATCTCATAGTCACATGAGTAGAGTGTATCCCATTTTATCTTCACAGTGATTCTGGTTAAACATAATGAAAAAAGTTCAAATCTCTTTTCTTGAAGCACACTGGTTGATCAGGCCCCATATCTTCCTTGTCCAGGTCTGGCCATCAGTCCACCATATCACAATGACTCTCCAGGTGATATATAAACACAACACTATTAGTCTGAAAACATTTATTCTTCTGGAAGATTCGTTGTCTCCAGGTGATGCTTGCTGTATTTCTAGGCTGGGTGCAGATGAGTGGGCTTTTCTCCTAGCTGCTCCACTTCATTTCTAGGCTGAGTGCATTAGGTAAGGAAAAAGAAATTGGTCCCTTCTCTGCCACTATGCTGCTTTGCCTGTGTCCAATACCTTGGCTTACCAGGTAAGTGCTTAAATATAAAGTTATTACGTATATTATATATTAGTTACCTTGAATGTGGTTTTGTAAGTTTGGATGAAGCTTTTTGTGCTGATCTGCATTTTTACAGGTTGCTGCTGGAAGGGTGCAACTCAGAACTGAATCAAGACCTCTTCCTGCCTAAGATGAGAAATAAGGGTGCCCCCATCCCATTCTATGAGGAAAAACCAACTGGACTGGTAATTGGATCTCTCTTCAGCACTCACAATGGAACAGTGTCATCCACCACGTATGAAGGCATCAAATTAGCTTAGGAAATGGAGGATAGATGCATACCTCACCTCCCCAGTGCTTTGCTGCTAGAATCCGGTATCTGTTACCTGAGACAGTGACTTTATTTTGTATCGTGGCAGGGCACAACTTATTCCTTCTGTCACTGATAGAATCCTAGACTTGGAAGGGGCCCCAAAAGCCACCAAATCCAACCCCTTGCTCAATGTAGAAACTCCAGCTAGAACATCCCCAACAGGTGCAGACTCCTTTTGAACGCATCTAGAGAAAGAGACCCCAGCACCTTGCTAGGTAATCGGTTCCATTGCTGAATCACTCTTATGGTCTATAAGTTCCTTCTAATGTTCAGCTGAAATCTGCCCTCCTGTAACTTAGAAAACATTAAACCTGGCCCTACTTTTTGAGGCAGCAGAGAACACACCTGCACCCTCCTCTCTGTGACAGCCCTTGCCAGCAGTTGCCTCTCTGTGACAGCCTTGCCAGTGGTTCAAGGTTTTATCTCTCTAGTATTTTTGTGAAGTTGATGAGTTAAAAAAAAAAAAAAGAGAGGAAACAGAGAGAAAGAAAGAGAGGGGAGAATAGTGATTTAGTGTTTATAATTGAGAATAGTAAGAGATGGCAGTTTCAGCTTAAGATTCTAATAAGCGAAAGTTGGTACAAGAAACACAGGATGAAAGCAAGATACAACTGGAGAAAGGTCGGAGCGAAGATGGGGAATTAAATAAAGCTCAAATCTTGGTGGATAGCCTTGAGAAAGAACGTAATAAAATGGATGAGGTAGCCATGGATCAGGGGCTGTGAGAGGAAAGAGCTCTCCTGACGAACCCAAGCTCGCCGGCAACACAACCAATCACACTCAAGCATGCGAGCAGCCTCTGCCAGGAGAAATGGAAGCCTCTCAGTCAGCAGTTCCTTGCCCTTCTGTATTAGCGATATAGTAGCGCAGGGCAATTTAGCATCGTGTGTAGTGTCATTATTCACTTTTAAAAATTTTCTGAAAAGGTGTTGGTAATTCTGGGATTGGACAATCTGGAGCATGCCACTTCTGATACTGATAAAAACAAGAATATTGCATCAATTATAAGAAATAAACCTAGCAATTCTAGTGTTATTCCTATGCCAGATTTATTTTTGGATTTAATTCAGTCTGAAAGGAGTGAAACCAAATCTTCAAAAAGATTTAAAAATTACAGTAAGAATTTCTATAGCTTTGAAGATAAGGCTATGGAGCTTCTAGTCACCCCATTGGTTGACACCCCAATTTCCGCCCTTGTGTCAAATGCTGTAGTTCCGAAAGAGGGCAATACGTTTCTAAAAGATCCAGATGAGAAAAGAGTGGATTCAGCGTTAAAAAGGGCGCATGAGTCAGCTGCTGTCACCATAAGAGCTTTGGTAGCCAGCTCTATGTTTGCTAGAGCAGGTCTGTTGTGGATCCAGGAAATACTGGGTGCAGAAGATGTTTCAGCCCATACAGTGCAGAAAGTTTTAGTTAAACTTTAGCAAATTTTGAAATATTTAGCAGATGCGGGACATGATGCTGCGGCTTTTGCGTCACGTTCAGTAGCAGCTACTGCAGTGAGTCACAGGGCTTTATGGTTAAAACATTGGGAGACGGATGCCAAGTCTAAATCTAATTTAGCAAACTGCTTTTTGGTGAAGAGACATTGAAAAAGGGTCTAGTAGAAGGAAGAGATAAGAGACAGGTTCTTCCTTCGCTGTATGAGAAAAGACAGGATAGATGTTGGTCTAGAGGAGATAACTATTCCTTTCGAGGAAATAGACTATTTCAAAGACAGAGATTCTAGAGGCATTAGCAATGGAGTATAAGCAAAGAACAAATTAGAAAACAAGGTCAGCAACAAGCAAAGCATTCGACTGCCCAGTCGGGTAGAGGGACTAAACAACAGTTCTGACTTAGATGGAATACCGGTGGGGAGAAGGTTAATACACTTTAGTCGACTATGCAGCAACATCACTATAGGCAAGTGGGTATTAGAAATTGTTCAAAAGGGATATCAGATTATATTTGTCAGTCGACCAAAGGGAAGGTATGTACCCTCGCCGATACCGAAAGACAAAGAAAAAAGAAACATTGTCTGGACCAAGATTCAACACCTGTTAGAAATACAGGCAATAGAGCTGTGAATCAGAAATGTCAAGGAGTATATTCCATTTTCTTTACTGTCAAGAAGCACAGTGGTGATTACCGTCCAGTGCTGGATCTAAAATATCTGAATCAGTATGTTCAGTACAGGAAATTCAAAATGGAGACTCTACAGTCAATATTACAGAATTTGAAATTAAGTGACTACTTGCTCTCTACAGACTTGCAAGAAGCCTATTTACATATTCCCACGAGTATAGGATGCAGGAAATTTCTGAGGTTTCAATTCAACAACAACCATTTTCAGTTCAAAGCACTTCCGTTCGGCCTTGCCTCTGCTCCCAGAGTATTCACCAAGGTCTTAGTACCACTGATTGCACATCTCAGACAGCAAGGAATATATGTGTTCCCATACTTGGACGATATTCTGTTGAGAGCAAACAACAAGGACAAGGCAGAACAGGATTTGCACTTAACAATTCAGAAGCTACAAGGATTAGGCGTTCCTGTGAATTTCAGGAAGAGTCAACCTTTCCCGTTTCAGAGAATTTTACATTTGGGGGCAGAGATAGACACTCAACAGGGTTGTGTATTTCTTTCTCAGGAAAAGAGAGAAAATTTGAAGTCAGAGATTATGGAGATAAAGACTTTCAGAAAGGTGAATCTGATGAGACCAGCCAGAATACTAGGTCTATTAGTCTCAACCACTCCTTTAGTTCCTTGGGCAAAGTTCCATATGAGATCACTTCAGCTATTTTTGAGACTGTGGCAAAATCAAATTTTAGCGAGAAGGGATGTAAGCCTTCAACTGATAAGATCAGTGAAGAAGGAACTGAATTGGAGGTTAGATCAAAAGAATCTACAAAATGGAGTGTCATTTGTTCACCCGGAAAAAGTTACTATCAAAACAGATGCAAGCCTTTATGGTTGGGGTGCTCATTGTCTAGAGAAGACCGCCCAGGGGAAATGGACACAGGCAGGGAGATCACTCAGTATAAATATGTTAGAGTTGAGAGGGGTCAGGTTAGTTCTTCTGGGCTTTGTGAAGTTGATAAGGAACAGGGATGTGATAGTTTATACAGACAGTGTAACAGTCAAGGCATTTCTAAACAAGCAAGGAGGCACAAGGTCCAGGCAGCTAATGTTGGAAGTGTCCAAAATTCTATCATGGGCGGAAATAAACTTAAAATCCCTATCAGCGGTTCATCTGAAGGGAAGTCTAAATATACGTGTGGATTACTTGAGCAGACACGAAGTTGCTCCAGGAGAGTGGACTTTGAATCAGGAAGTATTCAATGTCTTTCTAGAAAAATATGGTGAATTTTCAGCAGATCTGTTTGCTTCGGCAAAAAATTACAAGTTACCGAGATATTTTTCAATCAGTGGAAGTATAGGTGCAGAGAAGCAAGATGCTCTCAGATGGGATTGGCCAGGAGGCTTGTTATACCTGTTCCCTCCTCTTCCAATATTGCAAAAAGTTCTACAAAAAATAAGACAACAAAAAACACAGGTTCTATTAATAGCGCCATATTGGCCTCGCAGACCATGGTTTCCTCAGTTACTGGAAATGTCAGTTGAGCAACCATGGAAGTTGGCTATCAGTCAGGATCTTGTAACTCAAGGTCCAATTTGTCATCCAAACCCTCATTGGCTCAATCTAACCACATGGAGGTTGAGTGGAGGCAGTTAAAAAGAAAGGGGTTTGATGATAAAGTGATTGAGACAATATTAGCATTGAGAAAGTCTTCAACACAAAAGATTTATGAGTTGACATGGGAGGTATTTAAGAACTGGTGTTTTGATAATTCAGTGAATATTGATATTGTTTCAATAAATGATGTACTTCATTTTCTACAGGACGGTTTGGAAAAAGGGTTGTGTCCTAATACCTTAAAAAGGCAAGTGGCGGCTTTATCAACTGTGATTCATAATGAGGGAAAGCCTCTAACAATGGAAATACATGTTAAATGTTTCTTAAGAGGAGCTACTTTGCAAGCTCCACCAGTTATGCATAGAATTCCTTCCTGGGACCTCCCAATGGTGTTCGACAGACTAACGTTGCCGCCTTTTGAACCTTTAAGGGAGGCATCTCTAAAGTTGTTAACGCTTAAGGTGGTTTTTCTGGTAGCGATTTCATCAGCCAGAAGAGTGTCTGAGATCGCTGCATTATCTGTGAACCCAAACTTAGGTAAGTTTGAAAGAGATTCTGTAGTTTTGACAGTGGATCCTTCATTCAGGCTGAAATGTATGGCTTCCAATCCAATTTTACCTTCAATAACTTTACCATCTCTGTGTCTGAATCCAATACTACCTTTGGAAAAGAGGTTACACTCTTTGGATGTAAGAAGGGCATTGAAAATTTATATAAACAGAACAAAGAGATTCAGATCTTTGGAGTCATTCGTTTCTTTCTATCCAGGGAAATTAGGAGGCAGAGTTTCGGCATCTGCAATATCAATTAAGTGGATTAAGTTATGCATTTATTCCTGTTATGATTTGGCCAATGGTCCTCGACCAAAGCAAGTGTGGGCTCATTCAACAAGGTCAATGTCATCTACAATGGCATATAGAATAACAGCATCATTGGAAGATGTGTGTAAGGCTGCAGGATGGAAGGGGCCTAACACTTTCATAAAACACTATAAATTAGATAGGTTTGCAGAAAAGGCATATGGCATTTGGGAGGTCAGTGTTAAAAGTAGCTGACCAGGAAGTTGGCAGCCATTCCCACCCATAATTTCTATAGCTTGGGTACATCCCAATATGTAGTGGATTGCTCCAAAGCCTTCCTGAGAATGAGATATTAGTACTTACCGAGAATGATCATTCTAGGAAGGCTGAAGGAGCAATCCACCCTCCCAGGCTGCCATGTAGGTGAGGTTGAAGGTAGTATTAGAGGAGTTACAACAGGCTAGGCAGGGCTATTTAACAAAACCAAAGGATGTTCAGGATATCAACGGATATAACTGCAAGGAACGTTCTCCTGCCTCGAGCTGCTGGCGCAAGAGGTTAACCCAATATGTAGTGGATTGCTCCTTCAGCCTTCCTAGAATGATCATTCTCGGTAAGTACTAATTTCTCATTCTATTCACCAGGCTGAAACATGCCCAGCTCCTCGTATGTTTTATTCTCCATACTTCTTAGCCTTGTTGCCCCTCTCTGAACTAAGTACTGGTGTTCCCACTTGGCCTCTACAGAGTTAACTCAGGGCTGTTGGAGAGTGGCCCAGATGAAACTCCAGTTTCGTTGTAATAGAGGACTCATCCTGGCATGTAGTATGTTAGATCTTTTTCATAAAACTGTCAGAACAGGGCATATTTTTTTTCTGCTGTACTTCAGACAACTTACTCTCTGATGCCTGTGGGTAGCTGGGAAGTTTTGCTTGATAAATGAATCAGCGTTACCAATGTGACCGAACTAGGATAAAATGCAATTCTGGCTATAGAAAGCAAGATGGAAGTGCTGCAGCTCTCCAGGTACTGTTGGACTGCAGCACCCAGCATTCTTCATCACTGCCTGGGCTGGCTACGCTTCTGGAATTCAACAGCTTCCAGAGGGTTACATAATTCCTATTTCTGGTTTAAAAATCACTTTTTCAAAACATGCTCAACTGGAGAGAAAAGCTTTCTTCTTTGCTGGAGTTGCATGTTATTTTGATTGAAGTTTATTGTGTAATCTTTGTTTGGTTGCACAGAAGCTGTCACCATCTGCCCTCCTTCGTTTAATTCACACTCATTCACTATTCAACCGTCATACAGCAAAGCCTGCCTGCTATTTTATCCTAATAGTACTCTACCATATGGTCAAGATAAACAAAAACAAAAAATCTAGCTTTAACCTAGTTCTGGCATACAATAATCCTTAGGTTCTTAATTCTGCAATAAAAACTAGTTTCTAGACTTTATAATAGAGTGCACATATATTTAAGAATGGATTAATTTGCCACTGCATATATTTGACAGTTAAAAACATGGATGTTATTCTAAAATTTCTTACAAGAACTGCCCGCTATGTTTTTCTTAAAGTTCAATTGTTCCCTTGTATGTAGATGATTTATCTTATTCTCTCTACAACAAAGGTGAGAAATATTGTTGCCCTAGATGTTAGTGACTGCAGTTCCTATCAGCTCTTACCAACATGATTATGAAATAGGAGGAATGGGAGTTGCAGTCTAGCAACATCAAGAGGGAGACACACATTCTCTAACCCTTCTCTCAATGCTTTTGCACAGAAGGTGTTCACACTGCAGTGTCTTACTGCAAATCCAGATGGGTGTGCTGATCAACACAGATTTTGAAATAACAAAGCAAACAGCCTTTCAGGGACTAAAACAGTGTCTGTTCTGGTAAAATATGATGCTACATGGCGTATTTGCTATTCTTTTGAACTGCTTAGGTTATGAATGAATATTCAAACTGCATAAGAACCACTGTTTGAAAAACAGTTTTTCCATTGTCACATACAAATGTTGGTATTAAAATGCATAATGGCCTCCCCCGTGGGGGGAGGGAGGGAGACAATGGTGCTGATAAATTAAAAAAACATGCTACATCTTCTCTCCTAATTAATCTTTTCCATTATGATTATACTCTGTATAACACTTGAAACAATTTTCCTTTCTACTAAAATAGGACTGTTGGAAACTGGTAAAATAAAAAGCTTGACCAGAATCAGGCTCTGCTGCCTTTTCTGTCATTAAAGAGAGAGTCTGGATAAGGCACAGGATCCAAATGTAGCTTTTATATTTGCTGCTGCTAGGAGTTTTAACAGTGGGGGAGATAAGATTAACCCTTTCCTACCTTGCTTTTCCCCGAGTTTTAAATGCTTCCCCAAAAGCTGCAATTTGCCTTGCTGTGCAGAAGTAAACACAATGTTATCACAGCTGGTTTCTGTACCTTCTCAGAGACACTATGTATTTTTGATCTATAGCTTTCAAGTTTGGAAACCTAGTATGAAATAGGTCTGATAAAAATTAGTCGCTGACTTAGCCCCAGAATCAAATGAAAGGAGCAGAACAACCTAATTTCTATGCTATATCTCTTGAGGCAACAATATTGACAACAGAATAAATAACTTTATTTGCTATGGTTGCAACAGTTCACTAGAAAAGCATAAATCCAAATTACATGGACATTGACATATTACATTAAAGTGCATTTACATGAAAGCAGGGACAAAAGTGACTTCACTTGCTTCCAACCTGTTAACAAGTACACACTCATTTGCAACAATATGTTGACACACATACAGACTCACTCACACAATGACAGTTGATACAAATTCTGCACCTAACATCTGTAGCACAGAAGAGCATTGTTCTGGAAACCCTCCACAACTGCCTTACAGTCATACATTGCAGAGTTACTTGCGCTCCGAGAATAAAGAAGGCAAACGTTTAGAGGAGTTGTCACGTGATAATGATAGTTGAAGTGGGCTAGTTCTGTTAAATAACAAAAAGAGTTGCATAGACTCTGAATAGAATAGCGTAGATGGCAAGTTATATACATGGAACTCAACAGAATACATCAGTCTGAAATAGGGTGCTCATTCCCACCCTGTCATATCCTAGCAGGCACATTAAATTGCTGAACAGCAAGTATATATTGAAGGGAAAGAAACAAGTCTCTTGGTCACTGCTTAAAATCTGTTGCATTATTTCAGTATGTTTGGTTCAACTGCTTTTGTTTGAGCTTTGAATTGATTAAAAATATATATTTAAATATATTTTAAAAGATCATACATTATGTAACAGAGAATTCATGTTAGTTGCTTGCCCATTATGGAAAATCCAGATGCCTGCTACCAGCAATCTGTGTGTGGGAATATCAATAGAAAACATAGTCTTCCCTGCGCAGATTGTGTTCCCACTTAATTTTAGGAGGGAAGGCGGATCTGTGCTGCTTTCCCTTACACACATGTCTTGGCTGTATTCTTGAAACGACTGAGAACACCTGGTCCATGCAAAATATAGAAATGTATATTTGAGTACATACAGGTCTCTGGGTCAAGATTTGTATGTCTGTAAGCTGCTGCAGCTCATTTTTGTTTGTCAAAATGTATGCCTTGTACTGCAATGACTCCTGTGCACACACACACACATTTACACACATACTTTATATAAAAACAGGAGGGAACAAGAGAAGATAATCAAATATAGAATAGTCAAATATCATTTGGCAGTATGCAAGTTATAGCAGGTACCTAATGAAAGCCATTGCTGAAACTTGCAAGGACTCAACCATAGCAAGAGGTAAGATTATTTCATCCTTCACAGTTATCCAATGAACTGTGAAAACACTGACAATTGTCCATTAATGCATAGATTTTTTTTTCAAATAGTAATTTCTCATACAGAGATTTTGGCCCAAGCAAAAGAATTGAAAGGTGAATATAATTCAATAATATGATACCTTTTAAAAAAATGGGCAAAAACATAAACAGTCTTCTGTCTTGAGAAGAAATTAGCAAAGCTGAAATGCAATCCGTCTCCTATCTCATTGAAAGAACTGTCCCAGTAAAAAGGCAATTCCCTCTGTCCTTCGTGTCTGTGATTTCTACAATAAGCATGTTCCATCACCCAGTTAAATTTGTGTTTCCCAGAAATTACAATTGATAAAAGCTTTGGAATGCTGGAAATACAGGGAACAATATTTCTCTAGCATTTGCAGATTCTCAAAGAGTCACTATAGACCCTGCTTCTCATTTCTCATCTCCCTTCTCTCTTTGCCCTTTTCTTTTCTAGGCATGTAGGCTGTAATCCAGAGGTCAAAAGAACTTCATTTTTGCATTGTTTAGATTTATTTTTAAATACATCCTCACTCACTTTTTGATGAATAGCTTTTGAAAAAGAGAGAGTGAGGAAGCAGATAATGTTTAAATCTTTGCTTCCTCCTATGTACCATATTAATAAAATTACCATATTGTTCTTCAAAATCAGAAGTCAATTGCATCCTGAGATATAATAATCCAGAGTATAACACTTGCTAGAGGCATGTCATCTCTCCCTCCTGCCTAATTCAGAAGCGGATTTACAGCCTTGTTAAACTCTATGGTTACCCACAAGAGTCAGTATAATGGAGTACATACTAACCACCTTAAAACAAGGCAAACAGCAGACATGACCTGAATTATGCAGAAGATCTGAGAGAGGATAAGAAGCTTTTTTTGTGCTATTGATGTGTGGAATTTTCAAATAAATTCATTTGATGTATCCAGGAAAATACCACCCCCCGAAAAAAAACACTGACAATTCTGACCTGCATCTTTAAATACACTTTAATTTGAACAAAATTCAATTGTTACTAGCCCGGTGATTATTGAACACTTCATTAAGGAACACATTAATGAAATGTGTTTGTGGAAGAGCCAGCTGACAAATCTTATCATCTCACCCCACCCTTTGTAACTGTTTTGCAGATGCTACTGGCACAAATGCCCTTACCAACCTTTCTTAAGACAATTCAATCTTTAACTTCCATTTTTGAATCACTGTTCAAGGTCAACAGACAGGCATCTCATTTTGCTATGCAAAGCAAGAAATACCTACTTTTAAGATAGGTTAACTCAAGTTTAGCTCTGTATCTTAATATCCAAAAAGCTTTGTATTCCAAGCCATGGTTGACTTAATGTCTGTGATGTAGTTTTTAACCTTGCTTTGGTCATACACTCCTACTACTAAAAGGTAGGACAATGAAGTTTCTGCCAAGGATAGTATTATCAAATAAATTCAGTCTCTCTTTGGTTAGACATGATGATAAAATTGATCACAACTTTCTTAGCATTTTCTACTTTGTGTCTCAACATTTAACCACAGGATAAGCTGATGGGCTGTTTGACAGCTGCCCAGGAAAAAAGATCTTTGCATATGGGATCCAAAAAAGAGAAAATAAGATTAGTTCAAGGTATTACGACAAATTCAGAAATTGTCTTGCAAATGATAATTAACTTCCTAAGTCATTAGGGCTCGATACATGTACACACACAGGCCCACCAACCTGCTTGTGTCAACACTTTCTGTTAATTTGATGTCATTACTGGGCTCGGAAGTGCAGAGCAAAAGTGACACAGGGATAGAAGGACCTTATCTTCCTCTTGTGACCTATGTAAGCAAGGAGTGATTTTCAGCTTCATCAGTCTCTCTTATATTCAGAGCCCTGCAGTCCTTGCATATGCAGGGATGGTGGATGGGGTGGACAACCTAATTCCCCCTCCCCAGTTAAATAAATGTTACTAGAGCCCATTAAGTCATCTCCAGCTATTAGCTATGGAGGCTTCAAGCTGACAGGACTTGGGGGGGCTGCCTACCCCTTCTAGGGAGAATGTACAAGAGCAGGGGAAAAGAAGAAGCCCTGCTCAAGCAGCCTTACCTATATTTTGGGTCTGTGCAACATGGGCTCTGTTTAGCAATGAATTGTCAAGCAAATTGCCTTGCAAGCCTGGTGGTCCACTGTGGCTGTCACTTGGACACAAACGCCCTTATCTAATCATACTAGGGAACTTGATAGTTGTCACAATGCCCTCTGAAAACAAATGGGGTCTAGCATGTGACTCAGAGCTCAGAAAAGTTAGTTTTTTGGACTGCAACTTCCAGAGACCCCCCTACTGGTCATGGCCATACTGTCTGGGGAATTCTGGTAATTGTAAGCCAAAACCAAAAAATGTTTAAGCTCTGGCATGACTTGAGATTACAGCCAAACTTACATATAAACTCTCTAGGCTTCTTTACATAGGAGGTTGTTACTAAATTCAGGACTATGAAATCCATTCTTCCCTTCCTTTCCCCAATAGCTATAATCGTGTGCTCTGTAAAGGTGCATGAACAGGCATCCATTTACTATAGGGAGAAAAGAATAATTGACATTCAGAAATTGATACTGTGACTCTCAAGACTGCTTCAGCCACTGAAAAGTCTGATGTTTCTTTCCAAATGTGGGAAGCTGTGAATAGAGGCTATTTTCTACAAACACCATACTCCCCAATTAAGGTTTTGTCATACCCCTGAATGCATCATACTCCCAAATGTTGTCTTTTGCAATTTGATAGCGCCAACGTCACTTTACCAGCTATTGTAAGTCACAGAAAACAAGAGGAGAACTGTATCCCAGCCTGGATTCATTCTGAAGAAAAATAGAGATAGCAGAGGAGAAAACTGCCTTCTTCACCCTATGCTTCTTGCATTAAGCCTATCTCATTTCGTGATGGAGACGACAGTTCCATTAATGCTTCACTACAATCAAATAATGGGCGCAGTACACTATTTTGTCAAAATGTATTAGCACCTTTTTAATAAAAGATTTTTTTAATTCTGACTCCACAAGTCTTCATGTGCTCATTTGCCTCTGGTTTATTCTAGAAGCTCACATATGTTGGAGGCACACTTCTAAAAATGATTATTCATCCACTGCTTTTGGAATGGCTTCCTCTGTAGAAAGAAAGCTGTGGAAGTCATAAAAAACAAGACATATTCTGAAGGAGCTATATTTAAAGTAGAGGGTCAGTAGGGAGTGTAAAGGAATTGGCATTCTTGCTCTGTTGGCTTCTTAGAACTTAGAACGTTCAGTTTGTTTTTACATAATTTGGGAACAGCCATTGTTAAGGTGTCCCAGGAAGCATCACGGTGCCTTTCTTGGTACTTGTATAATATTTCCAGTAAAAAGGACAATGAAAACAAAAAAACAAAAATGGCTTAAAAATACACTGACAAACCAAAAGTTGGTGAAAATTGTACATGTTATCAAAATCAGGACTGAGCCAAATGATCTAAACACGTTTGGGAAAGGATGGGCTCTAAAACTTTTCTGGAGACAACCAAGTCCCTGAGATTTCTCCTTGCTAAGCCAATCATCCTAAAGCAGACATAGACATGGAAGATACATTGATGTGCACCACATATACACACACTCACAAAACCAGACGATTATTTCATCTGTGTTAAAGGAGAAGTTTATATATAATTCCTCTCAAGTTAAGATATTTTCACCCAAGTGAGCATTTTCTGGTGATGAATAGCAGGACCTCTACACGTGTTTAGACGGCCATTTGTTTAGCTTGCAGCAGTAGTTACACCCAAGCAGTTTAACTTGAAGATCAATCCATTTTAAAGCAGGGAGAAAAGGTTTTCTAATAAGCCAGCTTCCAAAGAGCGATTTCATGAGCTGGTTGGCCTCCAGTTCCCAAACGAGATGGCCCAGCCCTAAACTAGTCGTATTTCTAAAATAAATAAGTGTTGAAATCATCTGATTCTCTTTCTAAAGATTTTGACATTCATTCTTGTCACACTCACACACATGTTTCTGGGTTAGTTACAACTTCCCCATTTTTTTCATCTTTCAGAAAGCGTTCCACTTCAATAGAGTCCACCTTTGTGTCTCCAGGTTGTTTGTTTAACTCCTCTCTTTCTGCCGCATCTTCTTTTACTTGTGTTTGCACTGGTTTTTTGATACAACAGGCATTTCCTACAGCCAGCACCACAGCTGAAGTAACAACTTCACAGCCCGCCAGAATAAAAACAAACATATATTTGTGCGTCGCATCCAAGAGTTTGCCTGGAAGAGAAAATGGACATCTTCAACAACATATTCAATCAAACTCATTTCTATATTAGGGTTGACATGTATATATTTTAAAGAAATACTATTAGTCTGAAGATAGTACATTTAGGGAAATGTACATTTAGGGAAAAAATGAGATAAATTATCTTTCAGAAGAACTCTGATGGATAGCTGCATTATATGCTCTTAGTGAAAGGTTTTGTCCTTATAAAAAAGATCTTGTGAGGATGAAAAATAAAGCTATTTGTTAGAGAAAAAGAGACATGGATTTTCAGATCTTTACCTGATCTCCTGTCTTTTATATTTGATTATGTTATCCTGCTACTCGCAGCTGAGAAACTGAAGGGGCAAATCATTTAAATAATTAACATCAAATTGAGAATTAAAAATCTCTGAAAAACAGTGGAGACCATTTTCCCTAATATGTATTTTAACATCAGGCAGAACATTCTAGAAAGAAACATATATCAAGAGGTCTAAACTGAAAGGTTTAGCAGCTTTGGGGAAATTCAGGTATCTCTTATGAATTTTGTGATAAGGGATTTTTAACTTACAGCACATAGCGTGAAGCACTATTTTTTCACTGCCCACAGCCTGTCTACATTCTTTGGTCCCTGTTCCTTACTCTGTTTCTGAACCTTTTTTTTTCCCTTGTGGCCTTGAGCAAAGGGGTTAAATTTTGTTTTTGTTTTTTTAGTCCTCCTCCCCCTTCACTCAGGCTGTGTCTGTGTTAAATCTGTGTTAAATCTGTGTCTGGTTAGAGAACAGTGGAAAGCTTAGGCAGGACCTAAACACTCCCCCGTTTTGGGTTTCCCAGCAACTGGTATTCAGTCCCGGAAGTAGAATATAGTTGTTAGGTTTAGCAGCCACCAACAGCCTTAACTTCCTTCATTTTATCTAATTTTACAACACTCCAAGTTGGCAGCCATCTCTACAGCTTCTGGCACTGCACAAAGAAATACAGTCGGTCCTCCACGTTTGTTCGAGTTAGAGCCTCGGGTCCCCTGCAAAAGTGGAAAAACCGCAAATATGAAAGTCTGTGTGTCTGTGGGAAGGGGGCCGGGGCGTGGTGAGGAGAGTGAGCACCCAGGGTCCAAACCAGGTCAGGGACAGGAGAGGGAAAAGGGTGGGTTGGCACGGTGGCCTTATACTTCCTTTCTCTCACACGTCTCTTTCCTTGGATGTGGGGGGCACCAGGGGAGGGCCATGGTGCTGGGAACCCAGGGTGTGAGCTCTCCTTAGCTGGCCAGGGAGTGGCTGGTGAAGGAGGAGGAGGAGGATCAGAGGAGGGTTTTTAAAGGGTTGCGCAGCCTGATTGGGGTTGCCGAGAGCGAGGTTCCTGTGTAAAAGAAGTGCCTGAGGTGCAGGGGCAGGGGTTGGAGAAACTTGCAAATACTCAGATCTGTGAATGTTAAATCCATGACTGTTGAGGGCCAAAAGTACTTTGTTTTGTCTGTCCCAAATCTCCTGCCTAACAGTTTCCCTTATAAGAGAGGAAGAACAATTTCTCTTTCAGCCACTTTTGCTGCAGTGTGAAGAGTTGCTCTGTTTCTCCTTGTGCTCACTGGGCTTTAGATTTAAGTGGGTCATCATCTTGACTTGTTACCGCTCGCCTCTGGTAAAGGTACTTGCCCTATGACTTCTTTAATTAATTACCTCAGCTTGCAGCCAGGAAAAAAGGATACGAAATCAGCCTTTTATACCATTTTCCAGGATTCCAGAGCCAAAAATATACAAACACAAGAACACACTATCTGATTGGATGTATCTCTCTTTAGAGCCTGCCTCAGTTTTAAGATCCTTGAGAGAAGGCTTTTTCGCAGTTCCACCAACATTACCGTCATGTTTGGTGAAGACAGGAGAGAGAACCTTCCTAGTGGCTGTTCCCAGGTTCTGAAATCCCCTCCCATGGGAGGTTTGGTTGGCCCCTCTCTCCTTTCCTTTTGCTGGCAGGCAAAGACCTTTTTATTCAGGCAGACCCTGGCCTTATCATTTATGTGGCAAAAAGAACTTTTGATGGGATGCTTTTAAATCTCTATGTGTTCACTGTGCATTGCTCTGTATTTTTAACTGAACTATTATATAAATTTTTTAAACTTTTGTACAATTTCTTTTAACTGTACCCTATTTTTAAATGCTTGTAATCTGTCTTGGATCCTTTACAAAGAGAAAGGTAGGATATAAATAAAATAAAACAGCACATGCGGAAATCAACAGGGACAAAATATGGATAGTTATTTAAACAATAGTCTATTTGTTTTTTGAGCTTTTTAATATTATCATTGTGGCCAGAATCCTCTATCATGATATACATTATTTAACTTTATATATGCCTAGCTACATAGTGGAGGCGCTAAGACACCCTGTTAGCAAATTGTGAAGATGCATAATGAGACACCAGCAAGAGTGTCCTGATGTCCAGAGGCACTCCCTAGCCACTGTCCCGATGCACAATGGAATTAATGTGCAGGGGCATTGGTGCGCGTGGTCCTCTTGTGCATTGATTCCATTGTACATCAGTCACTTCGCTGCCTGCCCTACATAGTAATGTAACAGCAGCCCTTTACCAGGCACAGATATTATGGAACTGCCCAATTCTAATTCCCACAGCTGTAAGTCCACCTCTGAAAACATAAGTCCTCAACACGATTCTGGCCTGGTTTTTTTAGCAATACTTATGCCGTGAGCTGCACTGGCTCCCACACTGGGAGGAAAGCAGGATACAAACACCATAATAAATGTGTAGATAGCCTTGAAACAAAGGCTGTACTCCATTTCCACAAAATCTAATAGACTGCCCCCAATAGATAATTATTATCAACTCCCCCCCCCAAATGCCCCATTACTAAATGGTTAGTGAATTAGCCAAATGAAACATACCTGCTGTAGGTGGTCCAACTAGAACGGCCAATGCCTCAACCAGGAGAACTAAGCCAATGGCACTGGAAAACTTCTGTGTACCAACAATAGCCATGAGAACTTCAAACTGAAGAGCACCAACCATTCCGTAGGAAATGCCAAAGAAAATGCAGAAGACGACCAGACCACCATAGTTGTAGGACATGGATCCCATGAGATCAGTAAAGCCATTAAAGAACATGGCAAAGCTAAAGAGGTAGACACAGCGGGGCCTAACCCACTGCAAGCCAGCTACTATTCCGCAAAGAGGCCGAGCAAATATATCAATGAATCCAAGAATGGTCAAGAGGAAAGCCGATTTGGTGTCCTCATACTTCAGATCCTTAGCATAGCTCACCACAAACACAGGGGGTACGAATAAGCCCAGCACCATGATGGATGCAGCCACTGTATAGATGACGAAGCCACCATCCCTAAAAACACTAAAATCCAGTAGCTTTTTCTTGGGTTGTTTTTCGGCAGCCCCTTTGGAAGCTTCAGGCCTTTTAGGAGCATCCAACGGTCTCATCAGGGCTCCACAAACACAACAGTTCAAGAGCAGTCCTCCCAAGATGAGGAATCCCCCTCGCCATCCATATATAGGCTGCAGTATCTGTCCCAAAGGCGAGAGAGCACAAAGGAACACGGGGCTTCCAGCTGCAGCCAAACCATTTGCCAAAGGCCGTCGCACATTA
This sequence comes from Cyclura pinguis, assembly GCA_030412105.1. Taxonomy (NCBI): domain Eukaryota; kingdom Metazoa; phylum Chordata; class Lepidosauria; order Squamata; family Iguanidae; genus Cyclura; species Cyclura pinguis. Next base: position 159,044,660 of record CM059600.1, read on the forward strand.
AAGTAGCGATTGAGCATGATGAGCGATGGCTGGAAGTTGAGTGCCAGGCCGAGTCCTGAAAAAGAACAAACATTACCATTTAAGCCACAATATAAAATACAAATCACTTGTTCAACAGCACAAGATGTAAAAATTGCTCAGTTATAGTCTTCATTGTGGCTATGGCCCTGTTACATCAGCATCATGTGGTCCAAACCTATGCAAGAGGAGACATGGAGCAGTTGAGTTCAAGCTACATCTGCATCCTGGGGAAACTGGAATCTGCAACTACTAGATTACTCTTTTAAACCCTGCCCACTTGAGAAAAGGTAATGAAAAAGTTCTAAGTCAGAGAAACCTTCTACTTCACAGGAAAAAAAAGTACAAGATAATCACATACATTCTTGAGAGACCTTATTCGGTTTCATTTTTACATTCTGAGGTTTTTTTTTAATTTAAAGTATTTGAAGCAACATTAAGTGGCATATTACTAATTTAGCAGCCATAACGGTGATTACAGGAACTAAGACCAGCAGTGAACTTATACTGGCTGCTGTGTGTTATGTGCTAACAAGTCAATATTGACTCCTAGCAACCCTATGATTTCCAAAAGATCTTATTGTTTGCCACCTTTCTCAGAGCCCACAAACTCAGGGCTGTGACTTCCTTTACTGAGGAAGGAAGTCATTTATTGCTGCATGCAGATAGTTGCAAGGAGTAGCAGCACACCCCACTAACCTGACAAGGGAACAAGGAATGGTTACTGTTAGGCAAAAGGGATTGCAGGGAAAAGGAAGCAACAGGAAAGCCATGTTTTTAAGCAGAGTGAGGCATTTGCCTCAGGTAGCAGACTGCAGGTATTATGAAAGGATAGGGAAATGTTAATAATTTGATCTTATTATTGTGCTTTTACTACCACAAATGTAAAGAGAAACTGTAGAATTTCCTGCCTCATGTACCAAAATAACATGGCTTGCTTCAAGTTGTATGAATCTTGACTGGGTAGGAAGGAGGTTTGCTGGGGGCACTAATTACTGTTTAGCCTCTGGCAGCAAGCTATCCTGGGCTGTCCCTGGAAAACAAAGGTAAAGCTGAAATACAGTCAACAAAGAGAATGAGTGTGAAAGACATATGAATTTTGAAGATTAGGGAAAGTGGAAAGTACTGTGAATGTCACTACTTGACACGTGCATGCTACACTCCTCCAGAAACTATGTCTGTATGTGTCTTCAAGTTGCTTAGTGACTTATGGAGACACCATGGATTTCAAAGGGTTTTCTTAGGCAAGGAATACCCAGAGGTGGTTTTGCCAATTCCTTCCTCTGAAAAATAGCCTACAGCACCTGGTGTTCATTGGCAGTCTCTCATTTAAGTACTATCCAAAGCTGATCCTGCTTAGCTTCCAAGATCAGACTGGATCTAGTGCCTTTAGGGTATTTGGCCATATCAGAATTCCATGACAGGATCAGTTCTTTCCTGCATAGAAATCTCCATGTACATATGAAACTAGCACATCAAGGGAAAGGCTATAGCACATGTAGTATTTTTTCCCTCTGAAAGTGTAGCTTGGCTCAACCCTTCTTCTATGCCATTGTAATGTGAAGCACTGCTGAATGTAAAAGCCAGTCCACTGACTGGTTCTTTCCAAGAACTTTCACTAAGACTTACCAGTAATGACACCAGCAGTAAGGTAGACTTGAATTATATTAGTGGAGAAGGAAGCCAAGATCATCCCAGCTGAAGCGAAGAGGCCTCCAACTAGCATAACAGGACGACAACCAAACCGATTGACACACATGCTGCACAGGGGACCTGAGCAAAAAGACACAATAATTTAGAAGTTTGTTTCTGTAATTGTGCGCAGCAAGAACCAGAATCCATCAGTTAAATTTTGTATTTCTTCTTAATTGGGCTCTTACATTCAGCTGTGTTAAAATCGGGAGTTCCAAGTCAATGGTATGCTGTCAAGACTCTATTTAAAACATTTGTTTTCATCTGACACAGGCTAGTGTTTACCCATTAAATGACTGCAATGTGTAAGACTCAATGCAATTGATTCTGTATGACATTCATCTGTATCTTTATCAGATTCACTTGCAGTTGAGCTGACAGAATCTAGAACACTATGGGGTAAAAGTGTTTTTGGGTCTTGTGATACGGAGAGATGGGGTGGTAACATCCTAACACTGGGCTGAGGAATGTAAGGCCCTCTGGACTACTTCCATCATACTTCACCAATTGACCAGGCTGGCTAAGGCTGATGGGAATTAGCATCTACCAACATCTGGAAGGCCACAGCTCCCCAAGCATATCCCAATTAGCGGTCTTCAGCATCTTCGTTTCTCTCGGGGTTGGAACTTGCTCCTGGGTCCTCAACAGTTTCACCTGGAAAACCAGGTCAGAGCAGGGGCCAAATGTGCTTTTAACTGGGTCACTCTGACTGAACAGGACCTTAACAAAACTTGACAAGCATCATAGGCCATTTCCTAGATTGTTATAGCACTACTATTCCACTTTCAACATCCTGTGGAATTCTGGGGTTTGTAGTTTACTGAGGCCAAAGAGCTCTCTGGCTGAGAATTCGAAAGGCCCCTCCCTAAACTGCAAACCCCAGGATTCCATAGCATGTTGAAAGTGGAATAATAGCGCTATAACAGTCCGGTGCGGACTGGCCATAGATGGGTGCCTTAGTTGTGTCAGATCTAGAGGCCTGTAACACAATCTAGAAAGGCTGCCCTTAATGACTATTCAGAAGCCTCAGCTGATGCCAATTGCAGCAGCTCAGCCCTTGATGAGTGAGTTGCCAAGAGCCCATTACAACAATACACCAGTATTTGCACTGGTTTCCCATTACTTTCTGTGCACAAGAAGAAAGTACTGATTCTGAACTATAAATCTTTTATTGGTTTGGAAACTGTGGACATTACACTTCTCACTGAACATCTTCTCTACCTTTTTCCATCATGGCCTCTGAAAGCAAAGTGCAAACAGCCAAAATATATAGAGAAACATTCTTGGTGGCTGCCCCTTCCCATATCTTTGGAACTCCCTTCCTCTAGATCTATAGTTATGCTAGAACGTCAATGGGAGTATACATCTGAGTGGCCATCAACATCATTCATATTTATATGTGATTTCTGATGTGTAATTGGATGCAAATCAGATTTTTGCCCATGGTTCCTGATTCAGGAAGTGATACATTATCTGTGGGATATAAAGTGGAGTTAAAACATAGCCAATATAGCAATTTATGGATTATGTCAGTGCTATTTGTCCAACTATGGAAACATAGCTGGACACTTCTCTGCCTCCCCCCTCTTGCCAGTGGCAAGATTGTCTAAATACCTTGTACTTTTTATACCCCTTCATTCAAAATACTGTATATCAAATAAATGCAAATACACAAGAATATTAATTATATTTTGCTAACCATCTTGGTGGAATAAAAACTGGAATGAAAACCATTTCACTATACTAAATGGCTAGTTAAAGTTTCACACTGATATAAGCAATCTACTGATAGGCAAAAATTTAAGCTGCAACAATTGGATGCTGTATTCTACAACAGATTCTTTCTAGAATTTGGTGGCATTAGAAGGATCTTAAAAATGTATTCCTTTTTTTTTTTTAGATGGTTGCTGGCTTTCATAATTCTGAAAAGAGTTGTGAAAGTTTCATGCAGTGTGTATACTAGATGTTCAATATCCTGAGTATGACTGTATGATTTTTCAGTGGCCAGGAATGTATGGCCTCTGCACAGGTCCTTAGTTCTTTCCAGTTCCATTATTATTGTTATTGTTATAATCATCATCATTGTTACCATCATATATATTGTACATGCAGCCTTCAAAGCAAGTCACAATATACCCTTAAATTCTACATCTACAGAATCTATAAACATAAACTAAAACACAGTGAATATGATCGTAAGTTATCACTTCACATCATCAGAACCTCATTAATGCCAGTCCATTAGGGCTATACATTTTTTAGAAATGAATAAAGTTCAATTATGCTGAAAATTCTCAGCTATTTTTTTTCTTCTCATAGTTACTTATAAACTCTAACCTTATTCATTATCATTGGATTCCATATTTCCACTGACTGTGACTGTTCTTATTCTCTACATTACAACTTCATCCCTCTGTTGCAACCACGATACCACCCTAAACACATTCAGTCTTGCCTTATTTTAAGAGCTAAATAAGATCAAGCCTGGTTAATATTTTCATGTGAGTCCATCAGGAAATACCAGGGATCTTCAGGTAGGGCTAAGAAAAAAAAATCCCGCCTGAAACCCCAGAGAGCCAATAACAGTTAGAATCTACAGTACTTGGCTAGATAGACCAGTGGGCAAACTCAGCAAAAGGCAGCTTTCTGTGTCTCTATGTCTTCTTCTCATTTCCTCAGACAGTCAAAGTTATGTACCAAAGAAAAATGGCTTACCTGTTCCATAAAGCATGGCCAATAGAATGGAGGAGATCCATGCTGTGTCACTATAGCCAACATTGAATTCCCGGATAAGCTCCTTGAAAAAGACGCTCATGGCCTTTGGGAAGGCGTAGGAGAATCCAGTGATGACAAAGCACCCAAAGAGAACAGCCCAGCCCCAGCCCCCATCTGGGGCTTTAACTCCAGATGGACCATCATCAACCACCACAGCTCCCATGATGAAACTTCACAGGGCTCCTAAGGCATAATAACAACAATAAAAAAAAAGTCATAATAATTCATAGGTAATAGAACAAATAATTGATTCGAGTCTTTATTAATACAGTGAAAAACTGTACTAGTACAATAAACTCTAAATAAGATGACTTATGAAGTGAAGAGATCATCCAGGCCACAGCATTTCCAAATCTTATGCACAGTTTTGAAAGCCGCAGAGTGAAGAAAGCTGACAAGGAAAAATATCTTATCTATTCATTTGAAACGTGAGGCTAGAGGAGCATTCAACAGAAACTCTGGATTAATAAAAAGACAATTGGGTTCAAAGAGCAAATCAAACCAGAATTCTCACTAGAAGCCATGATGACAAACTGAAGCTGTTGTACTTTGGACATATCAAGAGATGACGTGACTTTTGAAAAAGACAATATTGCTTGGTAAAGTAGTAAAGGATGAAAACTGAACTGCGAGTGGATTGATTCAATTAAGGAAGCCATGGCCACAGCTATGCAAGACCTGAGCAGGGCAGGTGATGGCTGCGGCTCTTGAAGATCTCTCAGTCCCCATAGTTCAAAGCTGACTTGACAGCATATAAGTATAATGCGTGCAAAAGAAGCATAACTTTCTCTCAGATGGAACGTTCTCTGTTTGAGGAGGTAGATATGCACTTGTACCAAAAACAGCTGTGATATATTAATATTTATACAGCTGTGGTTCTTTCAGAGTAGAACAGAGCAGAAGGAAAGATCTCTGCTGAGCAGGATGTGTGTAAGTTATACCAAGGATATTAGGATGGGGAAAGAGAGAGTGATGCAAGCTGTTAGGACACAGTTTTTAAAAGAACGTTATCTTCTCAGTGACAAGCATTACAAGGGGAAACATGAAATTCATTTCAAATGTGTTCTACGTGTCAGAGATCAAGAGACAAACAGACATGCAAATATTGAAAATGTGTGTACCACTATAGATGGCTAGTGTCTTTGTTGATATCTTCTCCAAATTATGAAAGAAGAATAATCTCTCTCTCTCTCTCTCTCTCTCTCTCTCTCACACACACACACACACACACACACTCCTGTTAAATAACAGCATTTCTGACAAAGAGCCTTCTCAAAGGCCCTTCTGCACCCACTGTTCATGTACCCTCCCTTGTGAACCATCATACCATCCTGAACCCACAGATCTTACCTAAAATAGGAAGCTAAGTACAATCAGATCCAGTTAATACTTGCACTAGAGACCATGAGGAAACACCAGGAGCTTCCAGGCAGTGCAAAGAAGGGGAAAAGTCCTGTCTGAAACCATGGACAGAGAGTTCAAATTGTCTCCATCACTAATGGCAAAATCACTTTCCCAGACTGGGAAGATTCAGAAGCTGAATAGCAGTGTTGCCTGCAGATGGTCTCAGTTTCAGACTGGCATCTCCTATTTAAAGGGTCAGATGCTATCCTTTTCTGCTTGAAACCCTGAAGCGCTGGTCTCAGTCAGATTGGACAAAACTGGACTAGATAGACAAAGAGGCTGATGTGGTGTAAGACATGTCTTCGTGTGTTCATGTCCTTGCAGGTACCTTATCAGGAAACAAAAGCACTGAATATGGTTGTTTACAGTGGTGCAATGGCAGATTTTGAAGGGCAAGTGCTTATCGTAACTGGATCCAGAGCTATACTGCCAAGTAGTATTCAAAAGTTCAAGCAGTTTTGTTGAGAATAATTATTTAAAAACATGGAAAGAACTTAAACGTGATATGGAAAAATGGAAAAATTTGAATTTATCCTTTTTGGGTAGAATAAATGCTTTCAAAATGTCTTTATTACCAAAGCTTATGTTCCTATTTCAAAATCTACCAATAACAGGGAAAGAGAAGATATTTAAGGAATGGCAAAAGGACTTACAAAAATTTATTTGGCAAGGGAAAAAACCAAGAATCAGATTTAAAATATTTCAAGATGCAAAAGAGAGAGGAGGACTTGACTTACCATCATTAAGAATCTATTATTATGCATGTTGTTTAGATTGGATCAAAGATTGGATTCAAAACAACTATTAGAATACAAATAGAAATACAACTATTAGAAAAATAGAAGAAACAAACAATAGATTTGGATGGCATGGATATCTATGTTATGATAAATCAGCAGTGAATAAAGAGTTTAAAAACCATTGTATCTGAAAGACATTGTTAAAGGTTTGGTCACAAATAAAGCAAAAATTTTATACAAAATTACCAGTATGGACCTCACCACAAGAAGCCTATAAAATCATCCCAACAAAACAAGGAAATATATTAACATATCAAGAGTTATTGAAATGGGAGGGTGATAAACCAAGAATGCGTACAGAAGAAGAATTAAAGGCTAAGGGACATGAACTAAACTGGTTTCCATGGAGACAACTTAGAGAAAGATATAGAATGGATCAAAAATTATACGGATTTGAGAGAAAAGAGAATGAATTAGATTTACTGATGAAAGGAAATCAAAAGAAAAGAATATCCAAATTTTATAGATTATTGTTGAAAAGAGAAATGGAATCAGAAGTAATTAAAGATACAATGGTTAGATGGGCACAGAACTTGAGACATTCAATTGAATTAGAAATGTGGGAAAGAGTGTGGAAAACAGATATAAAATTTACACCAAATTTAAATATAAGAGAAAATTTTTATAAAATGTATTATAGATGGTATATGACCCCAGAAAGATTACAAAAAATAACGAAAAATGGGAATTCAAATTGTTCGAAATGTGATGAAAAGACGGGATCTTTTTTCATATGTGGTGGACATGTAAGATAGCAAAAAATTTTTGGAAGGGGCTACATGATGAAATTCAGAGAATTTGTAAGTTGAATTTTGAAATGAAACCGGATTTTACCTGTCAAATATGCTAGGGCAACAAAAGGAAATAAGAAGTCATCAGAAGATATTATTGTATTTAATAACTGCAGCAAGGTTAATATATGCGCAACACTGGAAAGAAAAGAAATATATTCATATTGAAGAGTGGAGGTTAAAAGTTCTGGATATGATAGAGATGTAAAAATTAGCATTTTCTTTCAAGAATAAATCTAGCCAGAATTTTGAAAAAGAATGGAAAGAAGTATTGGACTGGGCAAAGATATAAATGTATAAGAAATTAAGAAGAAATAATGTAATCGTTCTCTTCTTTGTAAAATGGAAATTATGTTTGTATGTAATGGAAATAAGTAATTGCAACTGGAAAATTTAAGCCTGAAACTGTAGGTTTGTTTGTTTTTTACTTTTGAGATTAAATCTTAATAAAAATTATTATAAAAAAAAAAGTTCAAGCAGTTTTGTGGTCCACACAAACAAAACAAATCCCGCACATGTCATCGATAGGAAGCAGCTTTTTTTTGCATACCTAATAGGTCTTACTTCCCCATTACATACCAAGTACAATTAGAATAGTTCCCAACATATTGTGGTTGGGAAAATCCATATCCATCTCACCCAGCCATGCAACTACTGTGAGGATTACAGCTAAATACAGAGTGGAAAGGCATCTGAGTGGTGCTGTCAGATGACATCATAATCAATAATAATCATCATTGGTTATTGTGTTAATATATCTACTGCCCAGTGGTATCTGTTACTCACAAGGCAGTAACAAACATTGTGGATATTACAATGTGCAATTCATTTCTTGCTTGATTGCTGTCATAAGTATTCTGAAAGATCCAAATATCCAAGTCAGATATGGAGCCAACACTCTGTCTAGATAGCTGAGATCTGAATACATGGTGATTCAGAGCCCTTTCTGTGACATTTAGGCCAGCACTGCACAACTTAGAAGAAACAATTTCACATTCAAAGCCCAGAAATAAACTTGGCAGAGCCTACCACAGCAGATCTATTGCATGAAGCTGCTTTTTTCAGAACAGAAGCATCCAAAGTTTTCCTTCGTCATCTCTTGATGGCTGTTAGAGGAGATTCAATTACAGCAACTACTTAGGCTGCCTGAGCTACATATATACAGACCACAAAGTAAGCATAAAAGCAACAACTTGTATATAAAAGACAAAATCCAAAGAACAGTGCCACTAATTCCACATCCTTAAGGAAACTTTGGACATTTGTCTCTTGAACAAAAAAACAGCAACACAGACTCCAAAACACAAAGCACTTTTGAAACTTAGATGCCTTTGAACAGTATTTTTAAAATAGCATGAGTAGTTTAGATTTTCTTTTAAAAAAAACAAACAAAAATCTTACCAGACCTTCGCTGGAATCCCTAAATTTCTTCTTTGGATTCCAGCAATGAATAACCTGTCCCTAAAATAATGGAGCAGTGTTTGTGACATCCATATTTTTGTATACTGGAAGTTGTATTGTCATCACACGAAAAGGGCTTACTCCTTACGCTTCCAGTTGCAGCAAGAATACAACTTATCTTTTTCCACATCCTGCCTATTCTTACCCAATTTACAAAGAAAGACTTCTTCCATCTCTTACTGAATGATGTGTCATTTCCTATACATGTTTTTAAAACCTGTCATCAGAGTTCCTGCTGGTAATCTACAGTGAAGGTTATCTGAGGTCCATCTGTCTACAACTCAAAGAATGATGCTCATGCAACTTCGATCTGCAAAAATGCCCAAGTAGGCAGACAGACTGTTAAATCAATGGTTAATGCTAATCAGAAATACATTTTTGCCCCTAGAAAAATATAAAAAACTTGTTTTGCATCATCTTTTGCTTTCACAAGAAGCTGAACAATGCAAGTACTAATAAGCTAGCAAATGTCTAAATCCACTGTCTGAGCTCTTGCTTTTGTTAGGAGAAGCTGTTTCAAACTAATAGAGAGAGCAGTTTACCCAGAAACAAATGAGTGGCTTTCTCACACGGACAGTCTGCCCCACAGCTCACTTGTTCAGTAACTCATTACTGTTTTGCTCATGGAATCTAATTCCAAAAGCTAGCTCCCCACAGTGTTTTTATCAAATTTAGTTTGTATGTATTGCAAGAGAGGAGTAATCTTATTATCTGATATGGACAGATATTCTCCAGGGAAAGCAGATCTGTATTTATATCAGCATTTAAATAGATTGACCTCTGGACAGCTTGACTAAACAAAGTTGGTCCCCTCACAGCATGGGAGGCTTCTAGCGGCAGACCTTCATGAAAATTCCATCCTCTTAAACATGGCCATTTTATTGGATGAGATATGCCATTTGGTTCCCATGGAAACTTGCAGCCATCCAAGCATACACCTACTCTCAGCCAGCTGTTCATTCCTATCCTGCAGCCATTCCACCTCACAGTAACTCAGGCAGAAACCCCACTACTTGAGTGTTCACTGTGTACACAGTAGATGTGCAGAACCTTGGACATTCATCAGATCTTCAGTTGCAGTGCAGTTGACAGGGTACCTGGTTCTCATCCTTTTTTAGAACATGGCCATGTGTGCCTCAACAAGGAATCTCAATACCAAGCTTTGTTCAACCAGACATTTTGCCACTGCCTCCTCTACCTTCATGAACTCTTCCAAGAGAAATGTTCCACCTATAAAACCCTATCTGAATTTTGCAGAATCCAGTTTTATTCTTTTCCCAAGGCTGCAAGGTGGCGATCTTGCAATATGGTCTTTAGCAGCAGCTCCATGACAAATGTTCAAAGTAGCAGAATCATAGTAGAACACACCCTATACATACACAGAATACACCCTTTGTGATGAGGTACTTGAGGGGTGTCTCTGAGTGGCACACGGATTCCAACAACAGAAAGTGTCTGGTTATCTTATTCCAACTGCACACTTCACTATATTCTTGCTTATTTTAATCAGTAGCTATATAAAGCACAAAACATACTCTATATGAGGAGAACAAGAAGCCTGTGGCACCTTAAATATTAACATTTTTATTATTAAATCATGAGCTTTCATTTCTTACCAGAAGCCAAAATGACTATTAACTGAGGCTATTGTACACTGGAGACATCATAAGACAATATGACTCACTGGAAGAGACAATAACGCTGGGAAAAGTAGAAGGTAGTAGAAAAAGAGGAAGATTACATCACAGACGGATTCATTCAGTCAAGGAAACCACAGCCCTCCGTTTGCAAAACCTGAGTAGGGCTGTTTACGACTGAGGTTCATGGAGGTCTCAACTCAAAGTTGACTTGCAAGCAAGTAACAACATGGGCCTTCATAAATTATAGTTCACTTCACCTGAAACAGGAAGTGTTATCCTGAATTTGAGTTATATAGGCACAGTGCACATGGCTAGAAGAAAGCCTGAAAATTACTGCCTAGTTATTGAGAAGTACTAACTGTGAAAAGTGTATTACATCCATTTTGAATTATTTCCCTCAGTTTCTAGCTTATTTTCAAAACCAGTGCAAAGTGCTAGCTTTAACCCAGGGGTGGGGATCCAAGACATTGTTTGTCTGCAACTCTCAATACTTCCCATTACTGTCTACTCAAAGCTGCGGTACCAAACTAATAAAATATCTAGAGTGCCACATAATTCCCATCCCTGTTTAATCTTTAGACCAGAGCTTTCCAAACTTTTCATGTTGATGACACACTTTTTAGACATGCATCATTTTGCGACACAATAACTCAGTTTTACTAGCAAACTGGAGGTTAAACTAACCCCTTATAAGAGATACAGACACATATATAAATTGTAGTAACAAAACAGTATGGGGACACAACATATTTCATGAAAACTTTTCATATATTTTTAAAAATATGCAATTTCTAAAAAATAACATACATTTCCAAGATTGTAGGTGACACACCTACTACACACTTCAGGTGACACGCTAATGTGTCGCGGCACACCGTTTGGAAAGCCCTGCTTTAGAGAGCTAAATGGGCTGGGTCCAGTATACCTCGGGGACTACACACAGAGATACCACGAGGAGGAGGGAGACACTGCTTTTAGTGCCCTGACTTCCAGAGTGAAGCTGGTGAATGCTGGGAGTAGAGCCTTCTCAGTCCTAACCACACACTTAATGAACCTTCCTCCCTCTTTAGTTTTGCCTGAATGTTTGGGGAAAATGATGTTAAAAGCCTTTTATGTTAGAGAACATTGAGGTGTTCTATGCTAATTGTATCTGTTATTGTATCCTGGTAATTCATGCTACTCTTATTGAAAGTTGTGACTTCTGCTTTTAGAGCTAATATATGTTGTGACATAAGTTATATGGATTTTGTGGGCCACCTTGATTAAGGTCTTGTTTTCAGACCGAGGTGTGAGATATACATTTGAAAAGAAGGGGAGAGATGGAGACAGAGTGGGATACAGGGAAAAGTTCTGCTGGTGTTAGCTACAGCCTCTGCATTATGACCTTTAACTTACTGTTCTTTTTTCTGTTCTATCACCCACCTTTTTTAAAAAGGTCCCCATTAAAGGTCCCTCCTGTGCCCATTCTACTTGGCTTCCGTTCAAGGTTTGACATTTTAAAATGTAAAATATCGTGTATTCTCCCCTCCCCCTTATATAGTCACCTCATTCTTCCTTCACCTCCCTTATCTTCAAATTCAAACTCTCTGTGCCTGACATAAGCAGGAAACATTTCCCAATAATTCCTGTAATATGGCAGCAATAACTACCGTTTTGCATACCTCCACATTTCACCTTACATAAACTTGTCTTCTCCTACTCTGCTACACAATCTCTCACCTGAGGCCAGTTTTTGAGCAAGCGAGTTAATCTGAATGATATGAAATATAATTAAACTTATTAAAATTTAATGATTAAATGAAAATGGATTTTAAATTCCTTCATGAACACTTGAGGAAGAACATTGGTGCCATTTTCCAGTTAAGGCTGACCCTGCCTCTACGAGAATTCAATTGAAAAAAATAAAAATAAAAAGCATTAACATGAGGTCCTTGCTTTCACCCAAAACTAAAACTGTAAGAAGGGGGTTCCTTTGTTGCTCCCCACTCCGAGTTTGTCATATTAAATCCTTAACAGCAAACACAAGAGACACACTTTGGATAAGCGGCATGACTCTGTGGTATGCAGCTGCAGTTCTTGTTGAGCAAAGACAACATAAAACCTTCCTGGGATTTGGGACAGGAAGGCAGTGTTAGCAGACAGCTCTGCCCAGTGTCTGCCATGAAAGGAACAGTTTATGCCATCAGACTGCAGGACTGCACATTTAGGAAAAGCCAAAGAGGGATTTTCCTAACCATGTAGACAAGCACAGCCACTTTTACACAAAGAGGTATTCAGAGAAATGATTCCCAGTGCTTCCTTGCCAAGTCTACAGCTACAAGGAACCACTTTTGTGGATGAGAATTCCCAGCTGGGGAATTCTGGAAGCTGTAATCCAAAAAAGGAATAATTCCAAGATGTGACTAATTCAATATCTTTACTGTCAAAATAAGACTATTACGCAGTACAATTTTTAAAATAAGCAAAGGTAGAAAAACTAGCATGAGTTCTTCTATCTTTGTTTGCCAGTATAGTGTAGTGGTTTGAGCACTGGACTACAGCCTTGAAGAGCAAGGTTGGTTTGCCTGCTTGGCCATGAAAACTCACTGGGTGACCTTAAGTACATTGTACACTCTCAGTCCCAGAAAACCCCATGACAGCTTTACCTTGGGGTCACCGTAAGTCAGAAACGACTTGAAGGCACACAACAACAGAAGAACTAGAAACTCCAAGTCTACACACGAGGCAAGTGTATGCAGATCACAGGCCCATTGTAAAGGGTTGGGGATGGGGTGTGGATGTCATTGTTTATTTTGCCTTGTTCTGCATGTCTTCCGCAGAGTATGGCCAGCAGCACTTTCTCTCTCTCCCCATTGTACAGTGGGGACTGGGGCAAGCTACTGCCTCAAGGTCACACACAAGAGCATTACTATCCAACAGAAATTTAAGCCCATGTCCCTCAACAAGTCCGGCATTCAATCAGTTATCCCACACTGATCTCTCCTTTTTATTTTGTGGCGCTGTGGTGTTATTAGGCAATGAGACAGTGACAGCAATCATTTAAAAGCAAGAAAGCTTATGTAATCCCTGTGTTCCCTAGTGACCAGCATACTACTGGCACGAAAGAAAGGTCCAATAACAGGAAAGACAGGCAGGAGCCCTTTTAAAACTTCTGGCTGACTTCTGGTTTTGCTAGACAGATGAGCGTTAGAAACTGCAAGAGGTGACATGAACAAAGAGTGGAGCAAGCACTATACAGCTGCCAGACTGGGGTACACAACAAGCTAAAATGACTAAACTGAAGCTGCATCAGGAGACGACAGGAACACTGGGAAAAGGTTGCCAGCCTGAAAACTGGAGATGGCTCCCCTGCCTAAGGGGAATTCCATCTTCTACGCAAGCATTAAAGCAAGGCTTTCCAAACAGTGTGCTGCTACACATTAGTGTGTTGCCTACAATCTTGGAAATGCATGTTATTATTTATAAATCATATATTTTTAAAAATATATGACAGGTTTTCAGCATATATGTTGTGTCCCCATACATTTTGTTATTACGATTTATGTATCTGTCTGTCTGTCTGTCTTATAAGGGGTTAGTTTAACCTCCCGTTTGCTAGTAAAACTGAATTACTGTGTCGCGAAATGATGCACGTCTAAAAAAGTGTGTCACCCACATGAAAAGTTTGGAAAGCTCTGCACAGAAGACCTCTCCAGTTTTTAGTCTGGCAATTCTACGATAATGCTTAGTAAAGTGGGAGGCCATGGGGGAGGCGAAAGAAGACTGCATGACAGGGAAACAGTCAGTCAATGGAAGAAGTCACCGCCCCAAGTCTGCAAGACCTGAGCAGGGCTGTCGACGACAGGGTGTCACAGGGTCGCCATGAAGCGGAGCCGGCTCGACGGCAAATACCAAGAAGAAAAAGATCGAGAAATAACGGGGGCTTGGCACGCCCGTGCGACGCAGGAAAGGCGCACCGCGCGAGCCTGACGAGCGGGCTCCTCGGTCCCAGGGACCTCGTGGCGGCGAGACCGGTGCCCGGGCTGGCACGGCAGCGCTGAGAGGAGTCGGCGCCTCCCGGGGGCGGGCTTTTTTTTTTTCCCCAGAGGAGGCGGGGAGAGCGCGCAGCACATGGGGTGCTTCCCCCTCCCTGGGCAAAGGCGGGCTGTGGGCCCCCCCCCGCCCCGTGCGCGCCCCCAAGCCCAGGCGGGCGGCGCGGAGCGAGGGGAGCGCTGGGGACGCCGCTCCGCAGGCAGACGTGGAGGACGTGACAAAAGTAGAGGCGGAGGGGAGGCGCCGCCGCTACCGTAATTCACCGAAGAGACACGCGCTCACCTCGTGGTCGCGCCAGGCTTACCGTAATGTTGAGAAGGGCACATGCAGAGGGGCGCCGAGAAATACACAGAGAGAGAGAGAGAGAGAGAGAGAGAGATTCAACAACGACACCCCCTCCCATCCGGCCCCCCAGAGGCAGCTCTACGCCGTAGCCCTCTGTGGGAGCAAAATCAACACACGCATACTCGCTTCTTACGCCCATTTTAGTATACCGTGACTGTAATTAAATCAACAGCGCAATACTTGGTTCGGAGGAAGGGGCCAAGCATGCAAAATCTGGACAAACCTGGTATTTGAACTTTTCCTTTTTTAAATCAACAACCATCTCCCTGATTTTTCAGGAGTGTTTAAAAGTCTGATCTTCATCGCGGCTGTTACCGGCCGTGGAGTTTCATATTCACAGGCCATTTCCGCACTACACTCTTACAGCGCGATTATTCTACTTTCAACATCCTATGGAATCCTGGGGTTCCGGCTGGTTCCCCCCAAACCGCAAACCCCAGGATTCCATAGGATGTTGAAAGCGCAATAATCGCGCTACAAGAGTGTAGTGCGGAAATGGCCACAGTATCACTTCTATAGTATGAACGCCGTCTCTCCTATCTTTCCTTACATTTAAACAGGTGGGGCCGAGAACCGAGAGAAACGATTCCTCTCTCTTTCTATCCAGGGCCCACGGACAGAAATCCAGGGGACGTACTACTTTCCTGTCTCTGCAAAGGAAGCGCTCCCAGAGCTTCTTGGGGACACGCTGAGCGGCAGCCAAAGCGACTGCGAGTAAATCCAAAACGGCGTTTCTCGGCAGTAGCGTCTCCGGTCGCCCCCCTGGGCGCTTCGGCCGGGCGGGGGCTGCCGGCGAAGAGAGCCGCCTGCCCGGCGTGGAGGACGGCCCGCCCCCGGGCAGGCAGCACCGGCCGGAGAAAAGCAGAGGCGGGCGGGACGCACGCTGGGCTGCGAGCGGCGGCCCCCCTCCGCCCGGCGCTTCGCCTCGCCCGGCCCCCGAGCCGCTCTCCCCGCTTCGCGCCGCGGCCGCAGCGCCGCCGCCCGTTCCGTGGAACACGCGGGCGAACGGGAGCCAAACTGCCGCCGGGCGCCCGGCCGTTTCCGCTGCTGCAAGCGCGCCGGCCGAACGAGGGCCGGGCGGGGCCCGGAGGGCGAAGCCCCGAGGCGGGACCGAGCGGGCCGGGGCGGGGGCAGGAGGGAGCGCGCGCAAGACCCTGGAAACAGGTGAAGTCGCGCCCGGGGGGGCCGCGCAGCACACAAGCCCCCGCGCCCCATTTCCCCTTCCTGGAATCCGAAGATTTGGGGGGGGGGCAAAAGACACCTCGCTGGGCGCAGTACTCTTTCCTCCCTTCTGTCTCACACAAGCATCAGGTACTAGTGGTACACCGCAGAGTTAAAAGAAGAAGAAGAAGAAGAAGACATCACTAGCATCCTCTCTCTCTCTCTCTCTCGGTCCCTCTCTCTCACACACACGTTCTGCTCTGCCGCCGTGGTCCAGAGTGGGAAGGAAAAAAGGCGATGGGGAGTTTGCTGCAATTAGTAAATCATTCACCTGCAAAAATAAACCGGCAAGCCTGCTTGTCTTCTCGCGGACCACAAGCGCGTGTGGTAGCCTCACCTATACGCCGAGGAGGAGGAAGAGGAGGAGGAGCAGCAGCAGCAGCAGCCTCCGGCAGCGTGCCCCCTCTGCTCCCCTAGGCGGTCGCCTTAGAAACCCGGGAAGGAACGACGCGTATGGATGAGGCATTCAAGTAAATGTTGACTCAGTTGTGAATGTATCGGTGGGCGTGCTTGACATCATTTCTCACCAGAAAAATCGGCCCCAGATGTCACGTGACCCGGCTCAGACCTCCTGCTCCTTTCCGACACGGAAGCGCGCTCTCTGGGCTCCCAGACAGGCAAAAAAGTTAGGGTGTCACCAAAGCATGCAAAGCAGTTTGGCTAAGGGGGGGGGGGACATCCTTCATTTCCTTCTTCCTCCTGGGTAGCACGGTATCAGGAAATAGAGGCTATTTATTTTGTAAGAGAACGCCCTCCTGATTATTGTTACTATTGCTATTGCAGCATCATTCCTGGTCAAGGTCTGTTTGATAGCAACACACTGGACCCTTAAAAAAGCAACATGAATTCCAGATACTGTGGGCAGCTTTCACCTCAGGGAGGAAGTGAATCTGCTCTTGTTTTTTAGTCTGAACTTAAAGGAGCTCTCCATGGTGCTGAACCTATATTGGGAAGGGAGTCAGTACCTTGGAAGCTACTTTAAGCCTCAGATTCAAGTCCAGAGTGGATTCACCACTCCACTGACATGGAAGGCAGCAGCCACCAGCGAAGAATTCTTTAAGGGACACTACACACAACGTAAACAGAGACTAGAAAAAAAAGAAGTGTTCCAGTCCCCTTAAGAAAACCTGCATGTTTTCTTCAAAATGTCTCAGTTCTTCTTTTTCAATTACTTAATTAACTTAAACATTTGTTTATCACATATTGGCCTACCAAGACCCCCAAGGCAACAGACAAAACCAGATAAAAATACTCTTTTAAAATAGACTCAAAACAGTTCTTTTTTAAAAAAATACACACACATAATTAAAATAGTCATCAATCCTAAAGAACCAAAAATGATACAAAACATCTGCTTAATGAACCTGACATCCCTGGGGAGGGAGTTCCACAGGCTGATTGGTGTAACACAAAAAGCCAGTGAACTTGCTAACGTAGCCTCTCGGAGTGGTGAAAGAGACAATAGGGTTTCTGCAAAGGACCTAAAATTCTAGCCAGACCCATATGCAAAGAGACATGTAGGGCTTTGCACGTTAGACACTGGTATAGCAGAGTCAAAGCTCACAGAGACAAAGTCCTGGGATTTTTTTGTCTTAAAGCAGGAACTCTGTCATTATATTCCACCACCATCATTGGGTTCCCCTGTTTCCTCTAAGCTTAGCTGCTATTCTCACAGTTGCTAGAGGGGGAAATAGATTCTCTCAGCAACAATGCACTATTAGGAGCTATCCCTGTTGTAAGCTGAAGTATCTACAGGAGGCTTGGATTTGAGTGATCAAGACCAATTAGCTGTACAAAAGTCTTGTTCTGCATTTTTTTTAAAAAATTATAGAACACAACAATGTACATTTGATTCTCCAGAATGAACTGTCATGATGAGAACCTATACTTCAACACTTACCATTACACCACCTGATGTCAAAACAGCACTTTAAACTTAGCATAAAAGGAAATGTTTAGGTAGATAAATTATACACGAAGGGACTCTGAAATTTCTGTTCAAGTTTATTCTCAAAACAGTGATAGAGACCAGCAGTTGATTTTATAACACTGCATTAATTAGTTATATTTTCCTTTCTTCATTTTTTTCGTAAGATGCAGAAGTGACAGCCCATATCAGATTATTCAATAGAAATTTTGAAAAGAAAAGGAAAAAAAATAATATTCTAATGAGGGGTCTTAAGGAGAAAGCAGAAGGGAACATCTTAACAGTGATTTTTTTTTTTTAGCTAAGCTACACCTGACTCTGAGTCATGTATATATATTCCCCACCCACCTACTTGAAAAATGCAGCTGCAGAAGCTATAATTTCCCATGGATGAGCATTGTGCAGACTTGTCCACATCCCCTTTCTCTTCCACCATTTTTTTCCCCTGCTAAAATTCCTATAACTTACTTTATAAAAATTATGCTTTGCTGAGGGAAATATGGAGGTAGCTACTGGGAGAAAGCTTGGGAGAGGTGCTTTCAAGAAAAAGAAAAAAATTAAGAAGAGTTATTAAACTTCCAAGTTTTTCTCTTCTGTGGATGCGGGAAATTGCAGTCTCTACAACTACTTTTCATGAAATAAATATGTCAGGAAAAACTGAATACAACTTAGTGGCACACATAGTTTGGTTCTCCGTGGAACCATTTGTTTCAATTTTAGCTTCTGACTGTAATGCAAATTACACTACATACACATAGATAGTGGTAATCAAATTCTAATCTAACAAGTACAAAAGAACCAGATTAGAGATTCCAGAAGAGGGGTTACAGAGGGGACTAGAGCACCTTCCCCCTGAGGCTGGCCTATGGGCTCAACCCTCTGCCCTCATCATTTGCCAAACATGCTTTTTTGTAGGCAATATGAACTTATTAATAAGAGGGAGAGGCAGCTGATTTTCCAGGACCCAGCAATCAACCGCACAGTCTTGTTTGCTGTGCCTTCAGAGAAGAACTCTGCTGTGAAGGAACTGGAGCTGAGCCAAGCTGTGAACCAGTGTGTAAAAGAGAGGTGGGAATCAGTTGTTGTCAGACTTCAACTCCCTGCATCTCTCACCACTGGCCATTCTGACTGGGGCTGATGGGATTTGCAGTCCAATAACATTTGGAGGGCTACATGATTCTCACCACTGGTACTGAGTGAGAGAGAAGGTGGAGCTTTGGATGAGGGGAAAAAAGAGGCCAGTTCTTTTCTAGAAATAAGAAGCATTATTTCTTAGGACTACCGTTCCCAAAATCACCTTTCCAGGATCTGTCTAACCTCTATTCCCTGACTAGATATTTTTGTTGCCTTCCACAAGGCAAATCCAGAGATTTCATTAGGAGGACAGTTTTAGAAAAAGGAGTATTTTGGAAATGAACAAGTTGCCTGGTTCAGATGGCTTTCTTGCAGAATTCCATAAAATATTTTGGAATTCCTCCATAGTTCATCTGACAATTTAATATATATTTGAAATCAGTTATACTTTCTGATTCTTGGATACCAAAATCACCTTAATTTGGAAGGCATGAAAAGAACCAACTGTCTGACATCACTCAACATTTCTTTGTGAATTGGGATTTTACCATGTTATTTTCTAACAGATTAAGCAAATTAAAAAGTCAAATACATCACAATCAAGTTTGGTTTATAACAGGGTACATATTTTCACAGAATCTTTGGTTGGAAGGAACCATAAGGGCCATCTAGCCCAACACCCTGCAACGCAGGAATATACAACTACAGCACTTCTGAAAGATAATATTTTGGTCCTATTTGATCTCATAGATCTGAGTACAATAACACAAGAATGAGGAATGGACTGTCTGTACCTCATAACTCTGCTCCCTGGTATTGTGGATAAAGTACGTCTTCAACATTTGGGCCCTTTCACACTGTACAATAGTTGCACTGTGACTCTACTTCAACAGCTATTGCTACCTCCTATGGAATTCTGGGATTGGTAGTTTGGTCAGAAGCACCAGAGGAAGTATTTGGCTGGGAATTTTAAAGACCCCTCCTTAAACTGCCAGTCCCAGAATTCCATTGGATGGAGCCAGGGCAATTCAAGTGGAATCATAGTCCTGTATTTGTGTAGTGTGAAATGGCCCTAAGTATCCAGGCTTATAGCATGAACACCTGTTAAAAAGAGGCCTTCACCCAAACAGGTACCACTACATGTAGTGCAACTCTGTTCCTCATGCTCATGTTATTTAATTGGGTTACCAGATTTCCAAATAGAGCTCAAAAGCACACTTAATATAACTGATAGGTATGGCAAGAAGGAAGAGAAGGGCGGGGGGGTTCATATTTCTTGGTGCTGAAAAATCTTCAGACTAGACTGGTTGTTTGTTTTAAATCTAGAGCTCCAGAATTCTTTGAATTTGGAATGTTAAAACAGGAAAGTAAACTATCACAACAGTCATCATTCAGAAGCAATACATTTATAGCAAGGAACCAGACAAGGTTGCCCACTTTCTCCACAATCATTCACAGTTTGTATAAAAGCTTTTTCAGTCCTAATGAGGCCCTGTATAAAGATTATTAAAATAATCTTTTGAAAGCAGCACGTGAATCACATTGAATCACATTTTCCTGCTTCAGAAATAATAGAAAAGGACTATTTAGTCGATTACGTTATCTTCCTAGAAGCTGATTTATATTTGAGGAGGAGCAGATTTATGGAGAGTGAAAAAGGGAAACTCTGTCCTTTCCCTTTGCTACCTCTTGAAACCTTCCTGTATCCATGGTTTGAATGCTCTGCCATATTTTTTTATTCCTGAAGTTTTAGAAGTGTAAACTGTAAGACTAGGGAAGCATCTGGAAGCTGTTTCAAACATTATATCCATGAGCTATGCTGACCAGCAACAGAGATATCATGTGAGCTGATAATCCTATAGCTCTGCCTCTCAGTTCCTGGCTACCTCTCTTCTTCCACCTCAGTCCACAGATAGGTCAAAAGTACAAGGGTGGGTAGAGTCCCTGCATCCCTGCTTTCCGGTTTGCAGTCCAGTAGAACCCTACTATTAAAATGGCAGAGACATTTCCTATTAACAAAAGAAAGTGGACATTTCATAACATAATTTGGCCACTTGATCTGAAAAAGTGCTACTCAAAGTGGTGGTCCGTTGTTAGATGCCTGTCCATGACCCATCCGTTTGTGAGTCTGTGGCAAGTTTCCATGAAAGGAAAAATGTACGTAATGGACGTAAATATGATGCTGTTCCTTATCCCGCTGGGAAACAAATTGCTAGCCCCTTACATCAGATAGCTTAAGATGCACTATTATTAAAAAAAAGATCATATTATTTGTCTTCCTGAGTAATGAAGGAATACATGTGTATCAGATGTTAGCTTTCTTTGTGTTGTGGAATAACTCCACTCTGTGAGTGAATGACACCTAAGGAGGGAGAGAGGGTGAGAGGTCTACTGGCCTGTAGTTCCAACAGGGAAGGAGTATGTTTGGACTATGGGCTGCTGGGAGGTAAACAACTAATAGATTTTATCTTTCAATGCACAATGCCTCTTGCAAGTCTCCAATAATACAATGATGGCCTCACACCCCAGCTTTCAGAGCAAAGAGCACTTGAGGGATGTGGTTATACTACTGAGTGTTTTTGTTTCCTTGGAGTAAGGCTTAGACAATTGGGCAAGCACAAAGTAACAATATTTTATTCACGCTACAAGCCCATGGTATGTGCTGGAACACCATGGTTTGCCCCATACTGAGCTGGTATTTAAGCCAAAATCTCACCAGTCCAAGTCCATTGTGTGGCTCTGGCCTCTCTCCTATAGCATGATTCCAAATGCTCTCTGACATTCACTTGGGCACATTATTTGCTAGTTCATGTACTTCACATCCTGATATGCAAAGCCATCCTTCCACTACAACTTTTCAGAACTACTTTAATTCAAACTGAAGTCTGTACAGAATCAAAACCTTTCGTTCCTCTCCCACAGAGGCATAATACAGGCTTCTTGCAGATGGCTGTCCTCAGGCCAGAATCTGGTTGTCTTCTGTCATTCCACCTCCTTGTGCAAACCTTTGTTTCTGCCACTAGTGACTGTTGCTGTTTGTCAGAGGTTAATTCTCCCTGCTGTACAACAATCACTTTTGGTCAGCTTTGTCTTCTTTTAGCATCTTCTTGAAGCAAGCATGCAATTTCCCCTGTCATCTTCTATACTATCTGCCTTTCTGAGTTTGACTTGCTGCACTTTCCATCAACTTATCCAAGTCTCCTCCATTCCCCACTCTTCTGTTAGAATCCAGAATATATTCCCTAGGTTTACAGCAAGTGAATCAGTTACTTAAAGTGCTAGTGTAGATTCCATTTGTACAGAGCCTGGGAATGTTATGTTGTTTTTTTTAAACTACATCTCCTTAGGCAGTGGCCATGCTTGGAATTCAGGGAGTCATGGTCTGAAAAAAGTAACTTTTCCAGGCTATGCACATCCTTGACAGTGGAAGACAGAAAGACAGGCACTAAATAAAGGACTGGGAGGTCTTCTGGTTCCCACATCCTTTGTGGTGCCATGGGTGGTTATTCCATAGCAGAACCTTTTCAGTACTAGTATGCAAACTCACCTCAGAAACATCACCTGGTGCGTTTTTTAGAAGAACACCCCTCTGCCCGAAACTACAAACCTTGTGAATTTAGACCATGAGAAGTATGTAGGCAGATCAGAGCCAAGGTCTAGATCTCTAACACAAAGTCAGAGAGGCATTCCCAGCAGCTTCACACTCTGGAAATCCCTTACATTGAAGATTCGCCGCTGAACATCGGTCTAATACTTTTAAAATTCAAAATTACTTCTGGAAAGATTTAAGATAATGTAACTAGTGGTCACATTGTAGTTAACATACTGATTTTTTTCCTCAGTATGCCCTCAGTCCTTGGATGAAATGGACTAGATTAATTCAAAATACAGACAGACAAATAGATAGATGTCCTTGATAACTAAATCACCCAGAAGGTAAAAAACAAACAAAATCAGGATGTGTAACTGGAAAGCCAATCAATTTTTGCATATTGCTGCCACTACTGGTACTGTGATACCTCTTCAGTTCATAAGTAAAAGAATGTTAAGTATGACATGAAAAGCCTCTGCTTGCATAATCTTTTTTTTTTTTTTTTAAAGGTAATTTAGAGCTTCATTCAGCAGCCCTTCTCCAGTGGACATTTCTCCTTCTATAGAGCAGGGACAGGCTCCAATTCCTGCTACCCTTCACCATTGACTAGGCTGACTAGGGCTGATGGAAGCTATAGTCCAACAGCATTTGCAGAGCCACATTTTGTATTTTTGGGAAAGAGCTAATCAGAACAGTACATACACACACACCATTTAAACAACAACAGCAGCAAGATCAATCCTCTACCTCTTTGAACCTCCATTCCATGCATGGGTGCTTTATACTAGAAACTTTATGATTATGCGTATCAGCTAGGACAACAGCCTCAAATCTACCCCGGCACTGAGAGCTCGCCTGTATCCTCTTCTCTGGTTTCATGAATAATTGCCTGCAGGCTTTTCTGCTCCCATGGACACATGCACGCATGCACGCACGCGCGCACGCGCGCACACACACACACAGAATTAATTGCAGGTTTGCAAGGGTTCTTGTAAACGACTGCTAGCAGTGAGTGTACAGATGCACCAGATTAGCTAAAAAGCCATTCCCTATTTAACTAGTTTTGCTTTGTTGTATATGAAAAGTAAAACAGCATCTGCTATCACATCAAAGTCATGGCTATATAGTTCATGTTATTAAAATCCCCTGCTTTTTCCTCTGGAGATTAACAATTGAATCCCTGGAGCTGTAATCAGACAATAAGAGGGCCATTTAATAGTTGTAGATCACTGCTTCAGTCCTACATACATTCATGCTGATGAAGAAGGGCCCACACAGTGATCACTCTGACTTATTGGATCACCGTGCAGCTTGGGAGGCTCAAATTACTCACGTGCACAAATGTTTTGCATGCTCAGAAGAAACCAAGTAATGGGGAGAACCAAATACCCTGGGAAAAGATCTGTTGAGTGAGGGTGTAATTTTACTCCCCGTGCTCCAACAACAGCAGCACTTTAGACTGTCACAAACTATATGCAGCTATACAATTCTGAGCATTTACCCATCAGAAGGAGCAAACTATGTCAGACAGCCACATTAGAATCCAAAAATCAATGTATACCAAGCATTGGACTCTTCCAGATTCTATCAGAATGAAAGCAAAGCAAAGCAATACCAACCTCCTTGCATATTACAGTATATCACATGGTACTGTAGTTTTAGTTTTAATTCTCTTTGCTATTACACTTTGCTCTTATTATAGATAATAGGAAATCATATTTAATTACTGACATTGAATGCCAGCATATATTTCATAACACCATAATTTATGTTAATCCATGCCTCTAAATTCTGTTCCACATCAGATCTTCAAACTGCTGCTTTTCAGCCTCCAGAATGATTGATACACACACATTTGGAAATACTGGTAGTTCAAGATCCTAGTGTGTATGCGGACCTCACTTCACCAATCTGGGGTGAGTCTCCCCTTGAGTATTTGGATGACTCATGTTTTGGGGAGTGTACAGGGTCTCTTAATAATCATATATAGGAGGATGTAGCTACAGACTGCCTATTAGCTTTAATATACAGTTAGAATGTCAAACAGGCAAAAGTCCCACAATTCCAGACAAGATGGGGTAAACATCCAAACAGTAAAGACAGACATATAAACACACTCAGACATGCCCTTTAAAATTAATATTTTGAGCCATTCTTTTTAACATATCAAAACAAGGAAACAGCTAAATAGAGAAGAAATCCAAAGTATTAACGACCCTCATTTGTTTACATAGCCTATGCCCAGGACAGTATTTCAGACCCAAGCAGATGTCCTAAATCTGTCAAAAAACATTGGATTAGATGAGGTCATCATCAATCAGGATCTGAGCACTGGCTGGAGGGACCAATCAGGCCCAAGCCGAGTATAGAGGCAGATTGAGAAAAAGGCCAAATTCCTACAGATAATTGATCATAGCTATGACGGCATGCGAAGCAAAATAAAACAAAAACGCGAAGTTAATCGCCTTGGGGACATTTCTTTATCATTTTTACCAGAGCTTGGAATTTACCAGATCCTGGCACAAGTAATGAGTGGATGTGGTGGAGGTGTAAGAGGAGAAACCACAAAAAGAAATTGGAGGTAGAAGACCTTTTCAACTGCCAACAGTTCAGTCTAGAAGTAATAGTACAGGTGAGTGTCTCTGAGCACAGTAGCTTTCCTCTCCCCACTGAGTAACTGCAGCCCACCTACCTACCTCCATGTGGAACGGGGGGGCGGGGGGGGCCTTCCTGGATGGAACTTCCAGGTAAATGCAAGCAGCCCCCAATATCTTTGAAAATTCAGTATTAGCCATATACTATGACTAAAGTCACTAAGCAGGGTCAGTCCTGGTGAGTATTTGGATGGGAGACCACCAACAAGTACCAGGTGCTGTAAGCTATATTTCAGAAGAAGGAACTAGGAAAACCACCTCTGAGTATTACTATCTTAAGAAAACCATATGAAATTCATAGAGTCACCACTACTCAACAGGCAACTTGGAGATACAACCACACATCCACACATATTATACATTTATCCCCATGTCACATCTGACAGCCTCTCCTACAGACAGGAACTCAAGGAAAGATTTCTTGAGTTCCAGCCTCTTTCCTTCCATCCCCAGGAATTCCACTTTCCATCTTTTGGACCCAGCTGCAGGCTTTAAATCCTAGTGAAATTCAAGGGGAGAACTGGATGATCCCTCAATCTCTTTAGAGAACTAGTCTCTTTATCCCCTGTAGCCCAGAAACCGGGGATTGGTATGAAGATCCGTGGCAGCCGAATCCCCGAACCACAGTAAGGCCTTGTTTTGATGCTTAAAGGGACGGAAGCCCCTTCGGGCTCAGGATACCCCGGCAGACAAAGAGGAGAGCCGGACTTCAGTTCCAGGAAGAAAAGGTGGGCGTGAGGGAGGTAAGCAGGGGGAGAGAGAGAAAGTGAGAGAGATCTCATTAAACCAGGTAAAGCAAAGAGAGCTACGGGAGACTTTCGCTCGGCCCAAACTCCGCTCTGCCAGCGGCGGTCCAACTTGGTCAAGGATGCTCGCGCGAAAATGAGTGCCCCTCCTTGCACAGGGGCGGAGGCGGCGCTCCAGCCAGCCCGGCGTGGTCATGACGCCCATGGGCTCATAGGGGGCGCGACGGCGCCCCCCGGGACGGGGAGGGAGGGCACCGGGACCAGCTGCTTGATGAGAGCCGCCAGGGTCACCGTGACATTGCCACGGAGGAGGGAGCGAAAAAGGGAGTGGGGAGTAGAGATCGGGGAGAGGGGAACGAGAGTGACGACGGCGATCGTACGATATTCTGCACAGAGAAAAGTTGGTTGTGTTTTTAAGGGAAACGAGACGGAGGAGGAGGAGCGCGGGAGAAAAGACCCCGCCTCCCCATCGGCAGCCGCCTTTCCAAAGATGCTCTTTGCGTGAAAAAGAGTCTCCGGGTCTCAGCCCGGCGCGAGATGCTGTGGAATAAGGAAGGAGCGAAGATGCCTCCGCACGTGCGACACGGGGACAGACAGGGGCCATTTCCGCACTACGCTCTTATAGAGCGATTATTCCACTTTCAACATCCTATGGAATCCTGGGGTTTGCAGTTTGGGGAGGATTCCATAGGATGTTGAAAGTGGAATAATCGCGCTATAAGAGCGTAGTTCGGAAATGGCCAGGATGATGCCGGCAGGGAGGGGAAAGCAAAGCGCTCCCAACTGTGGACCTTCCCGTAGACGCCGAGGAGGCTCGCCAAGCCCTTGGCTTCCCAAACAGGCGGGTAGTAAAAACACACCGGCGCGCACGTACGCACCAAGGGTTGAAAGCGCGCCTGGTGGTCACACGCCTCCCTCCGTCGCCAAACTTCAGAGCTTTAGGAAGGGTGGGGGGAGCTCCAGCGGGGGGGTGTCGTAGCCTGAACACACCCCCCCGCGCGCCGCTGACCACCCCGCAAGCGATCCCCAAATTTTGAGCTCTCAGGCGCCTGGCCGGCCTCCCTACGAGGCGCGCTGGCCGGCCCGGGATGCTGGGGAGGACGAAGCTGGGCGGTCTGGGGCCACCTGCTCGAGCGAGTCCGGAGGGCGAGACTCCCGCCCGCCCAGCCCCTCAGCATCGGCATCCCCCCCCCCCCCGGCGGACAGCGCCGCCTCGACGCCTGACTCACCTGGGTATCCCGGGCCCCTGGGCCGGCGGGCGGGCTGCTCCCGCTACGAGGACGCCTCCTCCGGTTGCCGGCCCGGCTCAGCGGTGGTGGGGAACTACTCCGCGGCGGCGGCGGCGGCGGCTCCCGTCCCGGGGCGATTTGGCGCCTGTAGCTCAAGAGCGACACTGGCAGCTCTGCTGTGGGCGACGTCAGGGAGGCAGAAAGGGCCAAGGAGAGCCACTGGGCCAGCTGGGTCCTAGCGCCTCCCCCGAGTTGGTTGGGTAGCTGCTGGTTGGTTATTTGATTTTTCTTCTTTTTAAATCAAGGAGCCTAGCACGGGCGGCAAGAGCTCAGGGGCAGCCGCGATGCCCAGGCAGACACGGGCCGGGCCGGGCGAGAGGCTGGTAAGGGAGGTGGCTCAGGTCAACTAGACTCAAACCAGGGACAGATCTGGTGTTTAAATCAGAACAGGGAAGCCACACAAGACCAAAAGACTGGATCAAAATGGTCAGGATTTGGGGCAGAGAGAAGGAGAGTTATGGGTGTTAAAGCACTAGAAAGCTTTAAGAGGTAGGGGAGCCATCAAAATAATTTGGGGAGAGCATTTAGCACCTTGGACAGCTCCCATAAAGTTCAGATTGAACCCCTCTCTGAATCTGGGATATCAGTCCCAGGTCCCTCCTCCGTCTTGGAACCAACCAGACTATAGTTGTGTTGAGGAACGTCTGACCTGCCAAATGTTCCCAGTTCCCATTAATCCTAACCAGCTTGCAGGGGGGCGAGGCATAATTGGAGTAATGTTCATCCACGTTTGGAGAGCCAAAGTTCACTTCTCACAAATGCACAATGTCTCAGAGTTATGGACTCTTCTTTAATTGGGTTCTTCTTTAATTGAGTGCTGTCCCTTTGCCCTTTTGTGCCTCTGACGTCTATTTTGGATGCCTGTACTGTCTTTCATCTGTTGCCCCTGCTCATCTCTTAACAACAGACAGACACAGCAATCCTGGATCCCTTTCTCTTCCCTCCGGCCTTTGCTAACATTTTTCTTGGGCAACATAACTATTTAGCATTATTTCTGGGAGCTTCTGATTCCTGTGAACCCATCTACTTTTAGAACTGAATTAAGCACATAACCTTTACATCCTGAAACTTAAGCAAAAGCATTTAATGCAGGTGGACTGACTCAGTCAAGGAAGCCACAACCCTGAGTCTGCAAGACCTGAACAGGGTTGCTAATAACATGTTCTCTTGAGGGTCTCTCAATTCAAAGCCTATTTGACAGCATATGACAAAAAATGACCTGAAATCACATTTAAATGAGTTAGTGGATCAAATTCCCCATTCAGCAGACACTAAGGCTATATATGTCAGAAGTGAGAGTTGCTTGTCCCTCCAAATGTTGTTGAATTACAACTCTCAGTGGTCCTAGCCAACAGTAAAGAATACTGGGAATTGCAATTTAGCAACACCTGGAGGGCTGTACAGTTCCCATCTTTGGTCTACATAAAGAGTGTTCAGCTCTGGAGAGAGGGTAAAGCCAATTATCATTCCCTGCACCCTTTGATAGACCTCACTGATGCATCCAGGCATACCAGAAATAATGTTACAGCACTTCGAGTCATCATTTTCAGGCTGTTCTCACTGTTTTTCAATATGGGGGTGGTTCTGGGGAAGGTGAGGCAAGCCTATACATTTGTGGGAGTGTGGACAGGCAGTTGAGGACAAAAAAAAAAAACAATAGTCCAAAGTCAGCCCAAAATGTTCTAATTTTCTTTAGGTTTGGGGGTCTTGGGCAGGTCCCCAGAGGGGATTTGAGATGGCACAAAAGTGGGGTTTGGGTCTGCTTATGGCCTACATCTTCCCCATCCACTCTACATTCACAATCTCCCTCCTTTGGTCTACCTCTCCACTTTCTAAACTCTGTCAGAATGCAATACTGAACCACCAATTAGAGATTAAAGTGAGAAAAATGGAGATTGTTCCTGCAATTCTGGTAACATTTCTATTCTTATTTAAATCATAAATATAACAAAGAACAAATTGGCCCTTGTGCTCAGAGAGATGTGTTGACCTCTGAGCTCTGAAGAAATGAAGTCTGGAAAAAATGTCATATGAGTTATATTGGAAATAAGTCAAGAGTGTGAGCAATATTGACCTCCAAGTCTTGTATTTGACATCTCTAACCTTCAGAATGATAATCACCAGTCCTTTTGTAAATTCACTGCTGATTAATCATCATGTCATAAAAATCTTCTTCTTCTTTTTTTTTCATTAAGAAGAGGCCATTCCAGCTATCCAAACAACTGGTGCACTGTCAGAATGCCATTAGAAGCTACTCAGGGCCACCACTATCTTTGAGTAGGCAGCGAGAGGTGACTGCTTCAGGCAGCAGATTTTGGGTGTCAAGCAAATGGTTATTTATTTAATTTTATATTTCTACCACCATGAAGAGGAAGAGCTGCTTGTGAAATTTTCTGCTTGAAGGTCAAAGTAACTTGAATGGCCTGACTTTCCATGTGCCACAACTATGGACAAAGCATTTGCTACTTTGCCTCAGGCGGATATGTGAGTTGGACCAATCCTGAACCAAGTAACCCTCGAGCAGGAGAAGAAGAATAAACCAGTCAGATGAATCTGCTGTTGTTTCTTCAGCTATGTCTAGACTTGGAGTCATGAAACCACTGTCCTATGATGGAAAATGAAGAAAGAAGTGACAGACACTATTGTCATTTTTTTAAATATTTTGACAGGATATTGTTTTTCTTATAAGTCTTATCAAAGCTGCTCTGCATGAATCTGTCTGCAAAGAGAGTAAGGCACTTACAAGAATGTGAGAAGTGGTCTCAGCTGAGAGTGATCTCAGCGGCTTCTCTTCCTCAGGCTGCAAGCCTATACTGTCTTACCAGGGAATAAGCCTTATTAAAATCAATAGGGCTTACTTCTGACTAGACAAGTATAAGATTGCTCTGTGACTCTTGTAGGAACTACATGTCAAAGTAGATATTAATAACTCATGACACAACTTCATTTAGATAAGGTGACTGCAGCCTGGCAACCTCTGACTTCTTCCACAGATGTCTTAGGGAATGCTTTGCATATTCTTAGGATCCTGGGATGACATGTGTATATCCAGGTGGCTGATAGCTTTTTTTCTTTCCTGTTTTCTTCTTGCCTGTTGATCCATCTGGTGTGAGTGCCCCTGGATACTCATGTTCTGCCACTGCAATGCTTCTTATCTGTATGCACCTGCATGCCATTACCTTTTCCCTCAGGGTAGGATGGTAAAACAGTCCCCTTAAAGATACAGTCCTAATTTTTAAAATGTTATTTGCTGATACCCAATAGCATAGAAAGTACAGTCTATCATCCAGTTAAAGCTGAGTAATTTTATTAAAAAAAAAGTTATGGACTGCCATGGGATTTAAAACGGGTTTAAAATACATACTCAGTTTAGCTAGCTAAAGTACAAACAACTGTAAAAGCTGCTTTGATTATCCAGATCTCCCAGCTGCCCATCTCTTTTAAATATGCAGTTCTGAAATGCAAAATGTCTTGAGTAGGCCCTGGGTAACTGTGGAGGGAAATGGTCTAACAAGCTTTTGGTCTATACTTCACCTGTGTAAACCCCCTTTACCCTCCCCTGCCCCAATATACTGCTCCCTTAGTTTTCATCTATCTGCTTTTACATTGCCCTGGGGTAAAAATGTGCTCAGCTTCTCTAGATTGGATTTCATGGCATATGTCCAAATAGCCTTTCCACTCTCTTTCATGCATATAGATGTTTGGCCTTATAATTTATTTATATTTTTACCCTGCCTTGGAGACAGTTATTATCTCTGAAAGTGGCCTATGAGCTTTATGTCCCCGAATCTACAGTGAAATAAATTTATCACTGAAACCTCAGTAAAACAACATATTTCTTCCCAGAAGTCTAAAGGTTGGTCAAAAAGGAGCTAACCTAACTTCCTAAGAGGGAGTTCCAACTATTGGGGTAATGCTAGTCAAAAGGCCTCATCTCATTTTTCCCACTAACTCCACCTCTCCTGGAAGTGGAACATGTACAGGGACTCAGAAGATGAACAAAGCCAATATTCTCCCTTCCTGATTTAGTCAGTTCCTTCCCTCATTTGTGCGACTGTCACGGGGTCCTGATTGTGCATCACATCCTCTGACGAATTTGCCTACGAGATACATATTGACCAGCAACATGATTTCTGCCCTCAGCCTTACTCTCATTCACATTCACAATCCTACTCTCCCGTGTCACACATCACGCACCTCAGCTATTATGTGACCTCTTAAAATTATTTACTAACTGCTCATTTTCTTTACAAATATAGTGAACATGGGCATGCTCTCAGTTGCTGTCTATGGTTTCCCCTGCAACTTCCTGTAGCAGTTTTGAGTTGCCTATTTCCTGTTATGTTAATGCATAGCTGTAGGCTTTTTAAAAAATTGTTTGAAAAAGGCTTACAAATATATTTGATAAGGTATACACTTATTGTTTATGATGAAATGACCAGGAGCCATTTCATCATATGTGTGGAGTGCCTTCTTCAACCAGAAAGAATGCATAGACATGAATAGATGCAGAGATTGCAGTATGGTGTAGAATAAAAATAGTAAAAAAGATAATACAATGCAAAAGTGCAATCTGTAACACAATTCAATTAAAGCTTAAGGCTTAAATTCAGTTCCTAGCCCCAGCTATAGTAGTCCAATTGAATAAATGGAATTTATATAAGTTTTAACTTCCCATCAACAATCAGTTCAATAGGCCTATTCTAGTTGTCATTAAAAATTGTATTTGGGCTCAAATGTATACAAAATGAACATGAGTGCCTCCTCCAAGAATATTTTCTCCCACCTGGTACGTACTAAGTAATGTGTGATGGAAGACTTGCAGACTTAAGGTATTGTTTCAATTTCCCGCTTGGTCCTGGAAACCAGGTAGGTGACCTTGGGCGTTTCACACACACACAGCCCCAGAACACCCCAAAGACAGGTTCGTCTTAGGGTCACCATAACTCAGAAATGACTTGAAGACACACAACAACAATAACGAAAGGCAAAGCATTGAAAATCACAAATAATGTTGGAGAAACCCAGAGAAACAACCTATGTAAACCAATTTGTTTTGACTTCATTAAATTACACAGCCTTCATCAGTCAGAAAGGAGGCTGCTAATGTTCAACCATACAGATAGCAAGGCTAATGCTCATTTTAGCGCACCAAGGACAATGTCTTTCTCTTTATGAAGACTGTAGTAAAAAAAACAAAACAAAAAAATCACACAACTTGAGATTCAGTGGGAAAGCATAAGATCTAGTAAGGAGAATTCTCATTCAGCCACTCTTACTACCTTCATTGAATTATAACACTTTAAAGGAAGAAGGAAAACATGGATGCAGTCATTGAATGAATGAGTATATTCTGTCAGAAGATGTACATTAGCTGTTGTGCAGTAACAATTAACTTGCTACAGATCTCTTGTTAACCAGTTAAGTTGTGGCCTGTTGTTAATAGCTTGAGTCTTCTCTATTAATTTCTGCCTCTTTATGCAAAGGATCACATAACTGCAGAAAAGCTAAAGGACATTGTGTGCAAACTGCTGTTTCCCTTCCATCAACAAGATTCATCAGCCAACTCAAAATTCAGGAGAGGCATAGCAAAAGCAGTCAAAGAATACAATGCAAATCTGACCAAATCATGTCAGTAAGACTTCAGGGAAAGCCCATCAATATTACCAAAATCCAAGTTTATGCCCCAACTACAGGGGCAGAAGAAGATGAAATTAAAACATTCTATTCAGAAGTCCAGAAGGAAATTTATCATACACCAAAATATGATGTCTTGTTAATCACAGGTGATTGGAATGCAAAAATAGGAAACAGAAGAGAATCCAAGATTGTAGGAAAATTTGGCATAGGATCACAAAATGAAGCAGGAGACTGACTGGCTGAATTTTGCAAAGCCAATGGTTTGTTCACTGCAAACACATGCTTCAAGCAACCTGAGAAATGATGGTATATATTGACATCACCTGATGGCCAACATAAATAGACTACATAATTGGAAACAGAAGACGAAGAAGCTCCATTCTCTCTACCTTGCACTGCTAAAAGACAAATGAATGGGTCTTAGAGCAAATCAAGCCTCAACTCTCCCTAGAAGCCAAGATGACTAAACTAAAGCTGTCATACTTTGGCCATATCATGAGAAGAAACTATTCCCTAAAGAAGAATGCTTGTAAGGTGGAAAGCAGTAAGAAAAGAGGAAGACTGCATTATAGCTGGATAAACTCAATCAAGGAAGACATGCCCCTGAATCTGTAAGACCTGAGCAAGGCAGTTAATGATACAGTGGCTTGGGGATCTCTCATCCATAAGATTGCCATAAGTCAAGGTTGATGTGCCAGCAGTTAACAACAACAACAAATTCTACCTGCAGGTAGGCAAAATCAACAACTCCCTACCTGCCACTGTTGAGTCCCCCCAACTTGAAAATTAGTTCTGGGGTCATTGGTTGTTGTAATGTGTTTTCAAGTCAGTTCTGACTTATGGCAACCCTATAACTGATTTTTTTGGCAGGATTTATTCAAAGAAGATTTGCCATTATTTTTCTTTAAGGTTAAGAGAATATGAGTTGCCCAAGGTTGCTGAGTGAATTTCCATGGCTGAGCAGGGATTCAAACTATAGTCTTCCAGAGTTGTAGTCCACCATTCAAATCCTTACAGCACACTGGCTCTCTACTAGAAGTACACAGTTAAATAATTACTTGTAGTCTGAGCCTCAAAGGAAGGCATAAGCAACCCCCCTCTGAACAAATCTTGCCAAGGTAACTGCATGATAGGGTCGCCATAAGTTGGAAATGACTTGAAGGCACACAGCAACAATAGTTTCAATAAAATGAATAGAATTCAGTTAGAGTTCAGTTAGCAACCCAGATAAATCATTTTGTCCTTAAAGTAGCTGAGAAGACTAATGAAGTGTAATGGAGACTAAGAGTGACCAAATGTGAGGTGTTCTCCGTTCTTTATTGAGAGACGTGGTCCAAGTTTAGAGGAGGCTGGATCAATACAGTTCTAGTACAAATCAGCACAGCTGCCTGTTATCTGTCATTGCCCTTGGTGGGTGGATGGGACAGACAATAGTATTCCTCGCAGGGCATTACTGGCTAGTATGTAATAATTCAGCTGTGTGGTTCTGACTTAGCCTCTTTCTCCCTCTGATACTACCTCTGAAAATCTACTGGTGAAAATGAGGGATCCTCTCCTCTTGGCCATTACTGAAGAGCAAGTATCAGACAGTACTTATTCAATGTACGCACATATGTTGGGTACAGGGCCATGTGCATAGCATGACCCATCCCCAGGCCCTTCAAAGCATGGAATCTTCTTTAGTAAAAAAAAAAAAAACATAAAGGGGAAAATTGATACGAAATGCCTGTATGACACAAAAAGCTGGCCCTGTAATATATTATACACAACAAAACTGGCTAATAAATCAGGAAATAAAAAAGAATGGAGAGCTTGTATTTGGTTGATTAATATACTACCAAGTGATTTGTTTTTCATTATTCTAATAAACGTATGGCCTAAATCCTGTTGGGAGTTCCAACTAATGTAGGTCCACTAATCAACTGGATTTACACATTTGTAGAGCCAGTGTGGCACAGGTGGTCTGGGTGTCCGGCACAACCCTGAAGACCAGGGCTTGATTCCTCCCTCAGCCACGGAAACGCACTGGGTGGCCTTGGGCACATCACACACTCTCAGCTCCAGAAAACCCCATGAGAGGTTTGCCTTAGGGTCACTATAAGTTGGAAATGACTTGAAGGTGCAAAACAACAACAACACTCACAATTCATAAACTGATTAAACGGATTAACTCTCATGAGAACTAACGATAAAGATTCAGGCCTATATGTTTATTGAGTCAGGTGAAGAATGCATGAATTTTCTGAAGAAGGAGGATACAAAAACCAGCCAGTATGCTGGGGATTCTGGGACTGTAGTACAGAACTTTTAATTTTTCCACAGTCTGACCTTTACATTTGAATAGACATGCACAAGCGTGTGCTGTCAACATGAAATTGACTGTGAAATCCTGGTTTGGCTGACCCCTTAATTAAAATTCTATACGCTTTTGTTATTGGCACCATACGGCAGCAAACTTTGCTGCTAAACTACACTTTACCCTAAATACAAAGCATTCAGTTATAGATTATTACATTTTTTACTGTAAAGCTGGTGCAGGCAAGTTCTATTGAATGCCCCCAGGAACTGCTAGGGACCACACAAATCCCCCATTGGGAAAAAAAAAACCAAAATTTGCTAAAAGTTTACTTCCAGTTTTTTGAGGAAAAAGGCACTTTTAAAAGCATTTAAAAGATGTGGGGAGGGACTGTGCCTGGTTTAAAAGGAGATCTATAACTTCTGGTGGCTTACTGTAGTAGCAATTGTATTTCCCCCCCCTTTTTGGCTGAAAATTTGCTTTTGAAGTGAATGGAGTGTCAGGGAGAAGCATAGAGACTCCATTAAAAAAAAAAAAGCTTTGGGTCAGCATGTGCCCACTGGGTCACATGATTCCTAGCCCTCCTCTGCGGGGGGCAGGGGGGGGGACAAGTAAAAAAAGAGTAAAAATGTAAAAAAAAAAGAGTAAAAAAAGATTGGGACCTTAAAGGACATGTTTCTTGTAGTTTATCCCACAATCATAACAACATTTGTAGCTCTGAGAGCAAAGGGAGTATCACAGCTTCCAGTTTTGGCTGCTCGTTGGAACTGTGAGAGAGAAATACAACCTTTTGGACAGTAGCTTAGCTCAAGTATATGAATCATCCTGAGATACTTCTTCTGTAAGTATCATTTTTCTTTTTCTCTCTTTCTCTCTCTCTCTCTCTCTCTCTCTTTTTTGGCAGAAAGATTGCTTTGTGCTTATGTCATACTGTGGTCTTGAATTTTGAGCTGATTGATGGATCTTGTGGATGGAGGAGGGGGCAGAAGTTTGGACACGATGTTCTTTAGCTTCCCTGCAGTTACGTGAACCTTTGCATAAAGAGGCAGAAATGAATAGACAAGGCTTGAGCTATTTTATAAACAACAGGCCACAATATAATTGATTAACAAGAGATCTGCAGCAAGTTAATTGTATTTAACTGCTATTTAAATAACCTTCCTCAGTGTAGGTATCTAATCCTCATGGGATTAGAACTGGTGAGACAACCACTACCTTCTTCATCCATTTTAAGCCATCTCCCCACCCCAACTCAGAGCCACAAAACAGATTGCGAGCGCTTCAAGACAGAAGATCCTCTCCCTAAGTAATCCAGAGAAATTACACACTTGTTCCAACATTTACACCTTAACATTTTAAAAAACCTTTTTATAAGGGAATAGAACTAGAAGTGGTAGGAAAACAAACAGGGAAGGGTTACAAGCTTGGACCTCTGTCAAATTCCATGACTTGAGAAGGGCAACTCCATGCATGTTGACCACCTAATGGGCACTCTAATTCCAGCTCTGCATCAATAGACTAAGCATACCGATACCTTTGAGTGCTCACCCCCATCCCCAACTAGTCACAGCACAAACCTACACATGTCTGCTCAGAAGTCAGGGGGTTCCAAATAAAACAACGTTGCCCTGCACTCTAAAATCTGCTTCTTAGCCTACACTGGAGTCCTTTCACCCTACACAATTATAGTGCTAAGATTCCACTTTACCTGCCAAGCCAACACCCTACAGAAATTTGTAGACTTGTAGCCAGAGTGATGTAACAGTTTGAGCATTGGACTATGACTCTGGAGACCAGGGTTCAACTCCATCCTTGGCCATGGAAATCCACTGGGTGACCTTGGATAGGTCACATTCTCTCAGACTCAGAGGAAGGGAAAGGCAAACTCCATCTGAGCAGATCTGTCCAAGAAAATCCCACAATATGTCTGCCTTAGAGTCACCATAAATTGGAAATCACCTGAAGGCACCTAGCAACATTTAAAGAGGTATTGAGAATTCTCAGCCAGAGAGTTCTAGTGCCTCACCAAACTATAGATTAGTAGCTTATCACACAAGGCAGGTAAATCAGTATTACAGTAGAGTAACAGTGCCTTTGTCTGGGACTTACCACATGGAAGTTGTTCCTCTTCTGTTGTTCTTTCAACAGGAGACTGTTTGAAAAGTGTTCCTTTTACAAACACCACACACAAAAAATTGTTAATGACCTTCTTTGTAAGAGAAACACTTTCCAAATGCACTCCCTTCAGGAGAACAACAGGTAAGAAAAGACTTTATGTGATAAGACTCAGACAAGGATGGTGTTGTTCTGCTGTAATCGCAATTTACCTGCCTTGTGTGATAAGCTTCTAAAAGGTTGCATTATTCAGTGGCAGTCATAAATAGAAACATCACATGCATTCATGCAGTCAGATATAGCACTATAACGTTACCCATGATGCAGCAGTTCTTGGTGTGTGGCAAGATATTTGTGCTGACTCACTAATTTAAACTGCCCTATTTAATCTGGTTCTGGCATGTTATATTCAGCCAACTGCACACATGCAATTGACTGAAAAGCTGCAGGAAGAAACTCTTACTTGAAATTATAATATGGCTTGACCAGATTTTCATGTTTATTTCTCTCACCATAGACCCCCAGACATCTTCCTGAAAATTTAGTATAAATACATGTCTATATACTTTTGCCAATACATGTCCCTTTACTGTATTATAGATGACTGGTCTAGATTTTATGCTGGAGTCATTGTGGTATTGAAATGGGGGAGGAGAGCTACAGAAATTATCAGACTGTGAGAGTGGTTTGTTTAATGCATGCACACACGCATGCATACACACACACACACACTCCTTAAAAATATTTGATAGGTACTTATCTTTTATCTAATCTCACTTTCTGTATCACAGATGTGTATACACACACACATCTACAATTTTTACACACACTGAAATCCCTGTGTATAAATCACAAACAGAGATTTAAAAAGAGATATTGATAATAGATGTAAAAAACAGTATAAGATGGAATAAAGAGTTGACAGAATGGATAGTGGGGCGGGCAAAGAAAAATGGAAACTCAGAGAAAAACAGTAGATGGACTATTAAAATGGGTCAGATATCAGCTGGCCCATAAATAAATAAATAATA
Source organism: Cyclura pinguis (assembly GCA_030412105.1). Lineage (NCBI taxonomy): Eukaryota > Metazoa > Chordata > Lepidosauria > Squamata > Iguanidae > Cyclura > Cyclura pinguis. The sequence continues at coordinate 159,083,203 of CM059600.1, forward strand.
AAGCATGGGAAAATGACAGAGGTTGTGCCCATTGCTAAAGGATAAAGAAGAAGATGGCAGGCAAACCTGCTTGTCAGTGGGGTGTGTGTGTGTGTATGTGATGTCTAGCACCAGCACCAGCACAAAACATAGGCCATTTCTGCACTAGGCTGTTATAGTGCTATGATTCCACTTTCAACATCCTATGGAATCCTGGGGTTTGCAGTTTTGGGAGGGGCCAGCCAGCCCTTCCAAAACTACAAACCCCAGGATTCCACAGGATGTTGAAAGTGGAATCATAGCGCTATAACAGCATAGTGTAAAAATGGCCACACTCTCTTTTTTTTTCAATTAAATTTCCTTGTTCATATCATGCAAAGAAACAAACAAATGAATATGTGCAAACAAATAACAAGTGTTGACAAGTGGTCATACATAAAAACGAAAAGTTGGTGCCCACGAAAGAAAAAAAACCCCAGACAATATAACAACAACATAAGATAGTCCAAGTACAACAATACTACAATTAACAAATCTAACTTCGCTCTCTGATAGAGCTTCAGATTGGTTATCTTCTTTCTTATTGCACTACTCCTTTATCTTATTACTTACAAATTTGACCTTCTTCCTAAGAGACTCTTTAAAATATGTAAATCAATTTGAACCTCTTCTTTACAACAAACTCCCAAATCTATACTTATCACCCTTGACTAGCAATATCTTTCATTATTTCATTGTCGTTATCATTACATCATGATCATCATCATTATTATCATCATTGTCATCGTCATTACAATATAATCATTCTCATCACATCAGTAACATCTGTTGTTTTGTCATCATCATATCATTCCATCATAATCATCGTTACGTCATATTCATTCTCGTTAAATCAATAACTTTCATTGTTTTAAGAGGGTCTCTTATGTTAGCAGCGCATATACAATTATATCATTGCAGGACTTTCTTTTTATACACTTTCTTTTTCTTGTCTCCCTTACAAAAAATTCCAGTTGACTTGATAGGGCCAAATTGGGAAAAGCTCCTGGCCCAGATGGACTGCTAGCAATTTTTTATAAGCATTTCAAAGACCAACTTGTGAAACCGCTACAGAAATTGCTGAATTCAATATTGGAAAATAGCCAAATTCTGAACAGCTGGCAAAAAGCAAACATCGTCCTGATACCAAAGACTGAGTCAGAAGAAGCCACATGTAAAGATTTTAGGTCAATCTCTCTTCTCAATGATGACTACAAAATATTTGCATCAGTTCTGGCCAAACGTTTAAAACAGATTCTCCCTAGTTATATTAATGAAGACCAAACAGGTTTTCTTCCTGGGAGACAAATGAGGGACAGTATGAGAATTGTTATGAATATATTGGAATATTTTGAATCACATAACAAAAAGAAAGAAGCGTTACTCTTCCTAGACACAGAAAAGGCCTTCGATAACATCAGATGGGACTTTATTGTGCAGGCATTGGAAGGAATGAAGTTCAGGAAGGCATTTCTGACCTGGATTAAGTCTATCTATTCAGATCAAGAGGCATGCTTGATTATCAATTCCAATCAATCTGAAACATTTCCTATACAAAAAAGGACCAGGCAAAGATGCCTACTGTCTCCACTATTATTTATTTTGGCGTTAGAAGTGCTTCTAAGAAACCTTCGAAAGCAGGAGAATATCCAAAGTGTGACGATTGACAAAGATGAATATAAAATCTGGGCATTTGATGATGATGTGATGCTTTTTTTGGAGGACCAGCTATCTCAAATAGCCAAAGTAAATAGAGTGATAAATTTGTTTGGTGATATGGCAAGGTTTAAGATTAATAAACATAAAACAAAAATGTTAATTAAAAATATTAAAACCCAAGAGGAAACCCAACTTGAGGAAATATCTGGAATCCAGTGTACCCATAGATTTAAATAATTGGGAATCCAGGTTACTAACAATAATAACCAATTATTTCAGAATAATTATTTAACAACCTGGAAATTTATTCAGGGGAAACTGGAGGTTTGGAAACGGTTAGGTTTGTCTTTATTGGGAAAAATATCGTTGTTTAAAATGAGTATTTTACCACGTATGTTATTCCTATTCCAAATTATTCTGATAGCCATTCCTTATAGGTGGTTTGGAAATTGCAAAAAAGATATAGTAAGATTTCTTTGGAATGGGAAAAAACCAAGGGTAAAGCTCAAACCAATGACTGATCTCTGGGATCAAGGTGGATTTTCTATGCCAGATTTAAGAACGTACTATGTGGCAGCATGCCTGGTTTGGATAAGACTGTGGGTATTCTTGAATGATCACCAGATTTTGGCACTGAAGGGGCATGATCTGCACTTCGGGTGGCATGCCTAGTTATGGTGTGGCGAGGCTGAAGTGCAGAAAATGTTCCTCTGGCATGTAATTCAGAAATCTCTTTTCAGGATATGGATAAACCCCTTCTATATTCTAAGTTGCCATCTTCCATCTCCCCAGCAGAAGCACTTCAGATAAAACGTTTATGGAAAGAGGGAGAATGGTTCATTTATAAAGATCTAGCATACTTAGAAGATAGAGAAGTTAAATTGAAAAACCAACAAAAGCTTCAACAAGAGGGGGTTGTCATACAGTGGTTTTCTTACCTCCAGATCAAAGAGAGGTTTAAAAAGGACATGGAAAGGGGATGTATAACTTTGGAATCACCACCTCTGGAAAAACAGTGGCAGGGCGGGAATACCCACCTGCTGTCGAAAATGTATAAATTAATATTAGGGATTGATCTGGAGGGAGAAACCACTAAAGAATATATGATCAACTGGGTGTGAGACTTAGGACATAATATATATTTGGTAGATTGGAGGAAGGTGTGGAAAAATTGCTCTAAATTTACCCGTTCCTATATTCTTCAAGAGAATGTGTTGAAAATGTGGTTTAGGTGGTACCTCCCACCCGTGAGAATTGACAAAATGTTTGCATGTGCAAAGAATAGACGTTGGAAGTGCGACAAAGAGATTGGTACATTTTTTCATCAGTGGTGGGGGTGCCATAAGGTTAAAAAAAATTGGAGGATGATATGCTCCAGAATTCAAAAAATACTGCATGTTAAAATTGATTTAAAACCGGAATTCTTCTTGCTGGGTATTTTCTATTTGGATAAGGAAGTGGAAGAAAAATTTGGCAGATTGATCTGGTATATGATAACGGCTGCAAGAATTACTCTTGTTACATATTGGAAAAAAGAGTCAGTACCACCTGAGACAGAATGGTTAGAGAAGTTGGCAGAAATTGCTGGGATAGATAAGCTCACCTGTAGGATAGAAAATAAACCAGATATTATATTTTTAAAGATTTGGCAACCATTGTTATTTGTATACTTGTACACTACATTGGAATCAATTATGATTTAAGAAGAAAATCTGATTGAGCAATTAGCCAACAAGAGTCTCAAAGTGGGAAGTGTAGAGAAAGAGGGTTAGCAAGGGTAGTTAAGAATGAGTATTTTGTAATTATGAGATAAGAAAATTTCTGTATGTACTTTATTGTAGATACACTGACTGAGAAATTGATTACTATTTAAGTTAAAAATATACATATATACATAAAGTCTCATTTCTTAGTCTGGAGGGTGGATTGATAAGAAAATTAGCTTTATGCTGTTTTGTCACCAGTGGGGGAGGTCCCTCTTAATGTTACGTTAGACATTGTGTGAAACCCTAAGCCCGTGATAGCTTCCAAAATATTCATATAATTGGATGTGACCAGGTGTGCAAGGGAATGTTAGTCAGTTACTGTGTAATCGGTCTTCATTAGCGTGCGATATTGTTATATTGATGTTGTCATAATATGGTCATGTTGATGTTTTGTCATTTTAGTGTTATTGGTTTGTTAGTGTATGCTAATGTTTGTGTACAGTAATGTACTGTAATATTTCACGTGTTAAAAAAAATTCCAGTTGACTTTACAAGAATGTTCATTGCTCTCATTATAATCATTTTACAATTTATGCAAGAATGTGTATTTTAAACACCCTTAACTCTCACATTGTATTTTATGCGGTTTTCTACAAATAACTTAGAAATGGTTGCCAGGTTCAAAGAAACTTATGGTTTGCATTATTGTCTAGGAAGTAAGTAAGCCTGTCCATCTCTGCTACTTCTATTAATTTATCCATCTATTCTTCTTTGGATGGAATTGCGGCTTTGCTCCAATGCCTAGCATAAACAGTCCTTGCAGTGGTAATCATATGCCAAATTTACCTATCTATCTTCTCCCCCCAAACTATGTTTGGGTCATATATTCTTAACAGGAAAAGTTTTGAATCCAGATCGATCTTTTTCTGTACCACTTTTTGTATCACTGCTCTGACCATATACCAATATTTTTGTACTCTGTTACATCCCCACCATTGATGAATCAAGTGCCTTTTTCTTTCTGACATTTCCAACACTGGTCTTTTGCATTCTTAAACATTTTTGCAAGCCTAACTCGTGGGAGGCATCTAAACATTATTTTCAGGGCATTTTCTTGTAGACTATAAGATCTGGTAAATTTCGTGATCTTTTTCCAAGCTTTTTCCTAGTCCTCTAGGTTACTGTTATGACCCAAATCAATTGCCCATTTAATCATATATTGTTTAATTATTTCCTCCTCAAGATCAAGCTGTAACAGTAATTGATACAGTCTTGACAACAGGTGCTGGTTTCCTTTCCTTATCTCTATTTCAAACTTTGTTGGGTTCTCTTCAATTCCTTTTTCTTTTAAATCTTTTTTAAACCTCTCTTGGATTTGGAGGTACGGAAACCAATTTATTATGATTTTTTCCTGTTGTAGCTGCTGGCGGTTTTTTTAGTTGGAGCACGTTCTCTGATAGATAGGTTAGCTCTTTATAGGTGACCCAGTCCGTATCGCTTCTAAGACCTTTTATTGAAAGCACTTCAGCGGGTGATAAACTGAGTTGGAACTTCGGGCATAAATATCTCTGGTATTCACACTCTTTTTCTTTGTGTGGTAGTCCTTTGCTTGCTTTCTGCCTAATCCAGAGAAAAGACTGTGAAGAACATCTACATCAGCTGGAAGTTCACAGGGTTCTCCTTGCTATTATGTGGAGTGAGGCAATCACTTCAGATGGCAGATGCTGAGGAAAAATGGCAGCATCCTCTTGGTTGTTCTATTTGAGCCCCTTGGCCATTCCTCTGTGTTGGACAACAGAGCTTTTTGAGTCTCATGGCATGTCCTTTCCTCCTAAACTGTTCTTCGGTCCTCAGGTGTGGTGGTGGTTGATGCTATGTCATTGTCAGCATTCAAATGGCAGTCCAGTCAGTTTGGAAGGAGTAAGCACCATCTTGTCCTTTGCCTCAGGCAATTTGCAGGGATGTCTGGGAGGAGGATGTGCTTTACAAATCCAGCTCCCAGACCATTTAGTGCACTGGTTCTTAACCTGGAGTCTGCAGACCCATGGTGGTCAACAGAGCTTTCACTGGGGGTCCACATAAGGTTGCCATTCATTCTGGAAAATGGGAGAAATCCTAGATTTAAGAGACTAAAAAATGTCCCAGCCAGTTGTAGCTGGTTGATGTAGCACATCCCAGATTCCTCAAAGGTGGTAGTGACGATGGTGGCAGCAGTGGCAATGACATGCTGGAGGGTGTTTTTTCCTGCACTGAAGGTTCCAGATGTTACTGAGCAGGTGCACCAGAGACCAGAAGACAGGAAGGCATGAGGAAAGCCCAGAAAATGAAGGAAGATGCCCAGCCCAGACTTTGTGTGGTGAATGTGACAACTCTACTTAAGCACAGGACTAGGCAGCATGCAGAACATCGCTTCCAGGCAGCCATAAGAATAGAAGGGTGTCCCTTTACTCTTGTGGCTGCTTGGAAGTGAAGTGACAAGGGTCTCAGTGCTCCTTTGGTAGAAAGTGTGAAAGAAATGCCATTTCCCGCTGAACCAGCACTGATAGAGTAGAGAGGGTAGGTGCTCTCAAAATAAGCAATTACCCTCTCTACTCCCTCAGTGCTCCTTTGGAGGGAAATGGCATTTCTTTCACACTTTCCCCCAAAGAGGCAACAAGACCTTTCCTTGCCAGGCACTGCTTTGGGAGAAAAAAAGGGCAAAGGAATTGCCATTTCCCCAAAGAAGCACCGAGAGAGTAGAGAGAGGTAGGTGCTTTTAGAAGCACCTATCTACCCTCTCTACTTTCTTGGTGCTCCTTCAGGCAGAAATGACATTTCTTTCATGCTTTCCCCCAAAGCAGCACTGAGACCCTAATTTTCCAGGTGCTGCTCTGGGGGAAAGGGCAAAAGAAATTATCCTTTAAGCTTGCCTCCTATTCATAACCTTCCTTTAGAAAAATCCAGTTTATTCTACCCTCCTGGCACTTGAAGGCATGCTCAGCATGCTACGTCACAGACCATTAACAAGCCTCCTTCCCTTTACATTGTCTATTGGGAGAATAAGGGATAAGGGTGAGCAACTGACGAGGGACTGGAAACAAATATTTGACTATTTAAATCTAAATTTAAATATTTGAATTGTGAGCTAAGTCTTGGGGGTCCCTGGCAACAAATTATATTTACAGGATGTCCTGGGTAAAGAAAAGGTTAAGAACCACTGATTTAGTGCTATAAACACCAAGGCTAGCACTTTGGAATGGAGCTTGATTAATAATTTGACTTGTTTCAGCTATAGTTTCCAAATGCTTTTTAGAAAGGTAGCTATACATACAGTGTGTTATAATGATCTAGCCTGGATGTTACTAGCACATAGATAACTGTGGCTGGACCGACTCTGTCCAAAAGTCAAACTTTCTACACTCACTCCCCAATCTTAGCAGACTAAGGTGGGTGGGCAAAGTAGGGCCCTGAAGATATTGCTGGATTGCAACTTAAGCATTTCTGTGCTGACTAGGGCAGATGACGGCTGTAGTCCAGCAATATCTGGAGGACTGCAAGTTGTTCACTGCTGTTTTAAAAGAATATTGGATTAAATTAAGACTCAGGGACTTTCAGGACAGAGGGCTGCCACCACTTACCGTTAAAAAGCATGGTATCTATCCATTTTTTTTCTTTATAAAGTTTGTTGTAACATTTTTTAAAGGAAGAAACAATGGGAAACATCCTGGAGGGTTACAAATTGAAGTTGACATGTGGAACTCCCACCAACCTCTATGGACGAGGCAGTTCAATTGCACAGTACAACAGCACATGGAAGCACTCTTTGTAGAGCAAGCCCATTGAAATCAGTCTTGATTAACCTCATGGAATCATTTAAATTTACTATTTTACAAATTTTACAAAAGATCTTTCTTTTTCTTTTACTTAAAACACCCTTGAAAGTGAAATATAATAGCAACTTTATTAATGACATTCTGTGCACAATGCATCCACCTTAACAGAACAGCTCCAAGATTTACTATATGCTGGAATCTAAAGTGTATACTATTTTATATAGGAAATACAAGTGCTCCTTTTTTTCTTTGCTTTGGAATTTTATAACTATGTATGTAGATCCACATTGCACAATTAAAGCAGTTTGATCCTACTTCAAGTGCTGTGGTTCCATCCTATGAAAACCTGAGATTTGTAGTTTGACCTGCCAGTGGTACTACCTTTCTGTGATGGTGGGATTGCATGCTCCTGCAAGGCAAGAAGCAATGCTGAAGACAACAGTGCTGCTGGTAGGGTCCCCCATGCCAGGCTTTTGCCAAGGAGCCAGCAAGCTCATGTGCCATTCCAATCCTCAATAAAGGGGACACCAGAGATTGCAGTAACCACAGGACAATTGCATTAACTTCCCATGCAAGCAAAGTCATACTCAGTATTCTACAACAAAGACTTCTGCCACAAATGGAGTGAGAAATGACAGATGTTCATGCTGGGTTCAGGAATGGCAAAAGCACTAGGGATCATATTGCAAATATACATTGCATAATGGAGTACATCAAATAATTACAAAAGAAAATCAGCCTGTGCTTTATAGATTACAGTAAAGCCTTCAATTGTGAGAAACTATTGATCACTCTTAAAGAAATGGGTGTGCCAAAACATTTTATTGTCCTGATATGTAACCTTTCTGCAGAACAAGAGGCTACTGTTAGGAGAGAATACAGAGAAACGGAATGGTTTCCAATTGGCAAGTGGGGGAGTCAAGCAAGGCTGCATTTTATCAACCTCTCTGTTTAACTTGCATACTGAACATATCATATGTAAAGCATGATTAGACTCAGAGGAAGGGGGTGTGAAAATGGAAGGAAGGAAATCAACAATTTAAAATATACAGGTGACACCATACTGCTAGCAGAAAACAGCAAGCAATCATTACTAAAGAAAGTCAGGGCAGAAAGTGTAAAGCCAAGCTTGCAGCTGAACATTAAGAAAACAAAAATAATGACCACAGATGATTTACATAATCTTAAGGAAGACAACGAAGACATTGAAATAGATTTTTCCTTGGCTCAGTCATTAATCAGAATGGAGACTGCAGTCAAGAAATCAGAAAAAGACCAGGATTTGGAAAGGCAATTAGAAAGAGATCAACTCATTTGAAATGTAGTGCTGGAGAGGAGTTCTAAAGATCCCCTGAGCTGCTAAAAAGACAAAGGATTGGGCCTTAGGGCAAATCAAGAACTCTCCCTAGAAGTCAAAACGACTAAACTGAGGCTGTCATACTTTGGGCATATCATGGGAAGATATGACTCACTAGAACAGACAGTAATGCCTGGTAAGGTAGAAGGCAGTAAAAAAAGAGGAAGACTGCATTACAGATGGATAGTAGACTCCATCAAGGAAGACACGCCCCTGAATCTGCAAGACCTGGGCAGGGCAGTTGAGGATAGAGTGACTCGGAAGTGTCTCATCTGTGGGGTCGCCATGAGCTGAAGTTGACCTGATGGCAGTTAAGAACAAAGGAACTTAGACTTCTTTGCTAGACAGCTGTAGTGCTTGTCTACAGAAGGCTGTAAGGACTTCACAAACCTATAAATTGCAGGACTTGATAGGATGGATCCATAATAGCTAAAATGGGATCAAACTGCCATAACTATGTCATATAAAGGCAAAACCAGTCGTCTTCCCCCCTCTGTCAGAGGGCCACTACCACCTCTGCCATGTTAGCCATGCCTAGCTTAGCTGTGCTGTAACCATTTTGCTGTGTCCCCTTCAGTGTTTGGGTAATGGGGGAGGGAGCCTGCGTGGAGCATGGAACCCAAGGTCATTCTAATGGACTTATACAATTTGGTTTGTGATAATGGAAGATAAAAGAGCTGGAGGGGGGGGTGAGAAGGGTTTTAAAAAGTGAAACTTGCATTGGATCCTCAGTTCTGGCAAGGACATTGTCTGTGTGCTGAACCTAATCTGTAACTAGGATAAGACCAGGCATTACCATAGAATAGTCCAAAATCCTTGTAACGTTTTCAACATTTTTGTCTGCAGTTATTAAGCAAAAAAATAAAAATTAAAAAAAAATAATGCGAGCTCAACTGTACTGTTACCACACATACCAAATATAGCCCTAGGAGTTTCTTGTTTCTTTACGCTAGGGTAGTGTTATTGAGATTAACCTGACAAGGGGATACCAGTAATACTGATTTTTTCTTCTTGTATTCTGTGGATCACGGAAGTACCCCAAAGAAATTCTGTATGTTTATTTATTATTAAAATACTGAAAAGTGTAGCTCTCAGAGAAGGGGAATTCTGGTTTGTTTGTTTTTTTGAAAAGTAATTGAAGCAATATAACAATGGAAAGTAATATCACTCTGTGTGAGAGCCAGCATGGTGTAGTGATTTCAGCATTGACCAGGGTTCAAACCCCACTGGGTGCTCTTGGGTGCGTCACACACACCAACCTCAGAAAACCCTGTGATAGGTTTGCCTTAAGGTTGCCATAAGTTAGAAAAAACTTGAAGGCACACAACCACAACATCACTCTGTACTGTATCTGAAAAAATGAGTTTATATCCATGAAAGCTCATGTTAAAATAAAAACCAATTAGTCTTAAAGATGCTGCCACATTCCTTTTTCTCTCTCCCCTCCCTGATGCTTTTTATGCTGTTGTGCCAATGGATTTCATTCAGATGGTAGATGGACGGAACTGGATGAGACCTACTGTTAGAGGCAGGATAAAAGTAAATGTGTTATTTCTAATTTCATATTAGAATATTTCTGAAAACACAAACCCTTACTGCCCTTTATTAAAACATTTCAAGAGAACAGTTTTTCTTCCAGCAAGTGAAACTGTATGATGCTGAAATTAGTTTAAACAATCACTACAGGAAATTAGTCATAATTTTCCAGTCAGATAGGTCACTGGGACTTACTGACGAAGACGATGATATTTTAAATCTTTCTTGCTGCTGCTCAAAGTGTCACGCAGATAGATCATTCTGAGTAGAAATGCCATTCAAATTCTGGCAAAAAACCATGTCCAGCTCCACCTTTTTTTTTCTTTTGAATAAAGAAGAAAACATTTTTACATCTTAGCTCCCTACAACAGGAAATACGATATTTTGACACACCTTCAGCCAACAGTCCTGATTTCTCAATCACAGTTCATGTTTCTGTACTGTAATGTTATCTGAAAGAAAGTTAAAAAAACACAAACATATAATTAAAAGCAGAAAATTGAAGGTCCTGAACGATAATTCAGCATGTTAGCAACTTTTTCAAGTCCTGGATGAAAGAAAAAAAGTGTTCCTAAATCTGGATATTACTTTCATACTCCCCAGTTTCACATTAATAACCATTTTCAAATAGCCAAACTTTAAATTTAACTATTTTTTTCTCTTTATAAATATTGCCTGCTGATTTTTTGATAAAGCATTTAGTATATGGCAAAATGGTAATAATGAGAATAACTAACAAAAATTAAAAATAAAACAATGATTACAAGATTACCAGTATAACAACTGCTACCATGTCAACAAAAAACTAGTAGAAACTCAAAATGATACCATGACTCAGCATCTAACCCTCCTAATCCATTAGCCTCAGACAGAGTGGGTAATGGGTGGGGTTGATGGGTGATCAGTATTGGGAGGGCTGTGGGTTCCCTCCTCTTTACCTGCAGAAACTAAAGTAGCAGAAAATGTAAGGTCCTTAATATAATTTATCAGACCCCAAGAGGTCTTTCTAAAAAGTCAGGTTATGCTGAGGAGCTGTTATGGCCCTGCCCCCCCCCCCCGCAAGATGGATATGGTTTAATTGAACTACATTAACTGGTGTTGATATAAAACGGAACCTGAGGTGACTGGAAGATCAAGTTGGAAAGAGGAAAATTTCGGACTGTAAACATGAGGTTGCAAGGCAGGTCAGCCATATACCCCTCCTAGATGAAACTGAAGTCATTGTCAGGCAGATTGCAAGGCAACTCTAGAGACAATAGGCTTATACTAAAAGCTGGACATCTCTGAGCAGAAAAGGGAAGTTCCCTTAAAACTGTGATTGTTCTTACCCTGATTCCTCATACCTGGATGTTTTCTGGTTTGTCTTCCCAACCTTTCCACAATACAGAGCTCTTATGATAGCCATTACCCCTTTGACACCTAGACACTGAGACCATTAACACCATCTGGACCTTATTGTTTGTGTTGCAACTCCCATTGTCCACTCAGCTGGGAGAGTGATTCACACTCACCACTCTCTCACACTCTCAATTTGCTGAGTGCCACATTGTTACTTTGGACATTTCCGCATACACTGTTACACTGCTATTGTTCCACTTTCAACATCCTATGGAATTCTGGAGTTTGCAGTTTAGAGAAGGGCATTTAGAATTCTCAGCCAGAGAGCTCTTTGGCCTCTGTAAACTACAAACCCCAGAATTTCACAGAAGGTTGAAAGTAGAATAACAGCACTATAACAGTGTAGTGCAGAAATGGCTTTTGATTCCTGAACAAGAATTAGATTACTAAGGACAATTCTTGTTCAGGTAGATAACTATCTAAGTAACATTGCTGCTTTCCTTCACTTCTCTCCAGATCAGTAATTATCACCCAAATCCTAAAAGTCCTTTATCCACTACTTTCTTCCCTTTTCCTTCAGTTAGTCCTTGTGTGAATGCGTGAGTGTTTGGATCTTTTGCATGTGTGTGTGAATTTCTCAATAAAACACATTTTTAGTTTATAATTTGGATTCTCTGGCTGGTTCTTTCCTTCAAGACGCCATAAACATTGATGGAAAGATCTTGTTAAATTACTCACCTCTCACAGGTCTCCTAATTTTGAGCTAATTAATTCCCCATTGTCACATGGAGGTACTGGCATCCCGGATGGACCTCGAGTCACCCATGTTTTGGGGTAACAGAGAAGAAGCCTAACAATGCTAAATGCTGTCTTAGAGAGAGCATTCCATAGCCACAATGGAATAGTCTCTGTGCTGGATTTTGTAGAGGCCTCCCACGATCTGAAGGGACTTCCATGACCAGAAGGTTTTGATCCACTGGGTCTCCTCAATAGCCCCCCTCCCCACAAAGCTGCTTCTCCACCAAAAATATGCTCTGGGGGGCTTGGGGGGAGCTCTCTGGACAGTGGAGGAAGATAGCACCAGGGACAGCAGAGGGAGAGGGAAATCAGCAAAAATTACCTAGCCCCATTTTAATCAGTGAGAACATTCAGAGCAGTATCCAGAGGTACTCATATACTGGCAGAAATGCAGACTGGATCCGGCTCACTGCTTTTGTGTTCATTTGCTGACTTTCAGATTACCTTTTTGCCTCTTCTGGCCTTAAAATGGTCTGGCAGACCGCACAAGTGTGGCAGATCTGCCCTTTTACACCCTCTACAGAGAATGTGAGGGCATTTCAGTTAAAAAAAAAAAGGCACTCAAACTAGACTTTCCCCAGTCCTGCTTAGAGGCAGAGGGAGAATTTTAACTGGGCCCTATGTACAGTCTATGTTCACAGATAAATAAATAAATAAATATTAACACACATACTAAATGTTCCAATACAGATTTGAAAAATACTGTACAGCTGAAAAGATAGTCTTGAAAAAGAAAATCTTCAAGCCCTGCCTAAATGCCAAGATAGAAGGAACAAGCCATAGGTCATAGATAAAGATCTGAGGTTGCTAATCAGGAGATCTTGCATTCACTGTATGTCTACCTCACTGACTTTAAGAGTGGGCAGTCAAGAAGAACTTCCAATATAAGTCATAGCTCATGGGAAACATTGTATGGGTCAGAATTTTACTGTTTTGGGATTACAGCTCTTTCTACATGAAGGCGATCTCTTCACGTGACTTCACGTTTCCCAGCCATTAAAGTACTTTGAACTGGGTCTAGAAATATTGTTAGTAGAGAGAAAAACTCACATACAAAGGAGTGTGTCTGGCCCATGAAAATATAGATCATGCCAGTCATTGAAAAACAAAACAAAACACCACATAGTCAAAACAAAAACAAAAAAAACCCCACACAATCAAAACTTTTATTAGGATCAAGGACAGTCCTAATAGGGGAGGCAGTATTATGCAGTGGTTTGAGTGTCAGCTCAGGACTCTGGGAGACCAGGGTTTGTAGCTATGTTTTGCCCATGGAAACCAGCTGAGTTGGGCAGGTCACACTCTCCTAGCTTGAGAGAAAGCAATGGCATATGTCCTCTGAATAAAACTTGCCAAGAAAAGTTGCCGTTAAGTCAGAATCAACCTGAAGGCACCTAACAGCGATGCTGCTAATAAAGATATTGCCCATCTGTGGAGTTTGTTATGTTACTACTGGTAGAGATAGCTCTTTATGAGGTACAGGAGCAGTTGCTTGTTACAAAGGACAAAAAGGGACTGCTGATATGCAGAAGGTTTATGGCCTGATTTGTATGTTCTGCTTAAGTAGCTCCCTTGTAACTGTAGTGGGAAAATTACCATCTTTGATGTAATGCGTTGGGTAGACACATTGGATTATTTGTGAACTTTCCCCTCTTTAACTGAAGGAGAAGACTGTATTTGTTCAAGATCCAATGCACATAACATGACTGGTAAACTGGGAATTTGGAGGGCAAGTGAATATATACTTAATAGAGTTATAGAAAGGAAATTATGATACCATAGTGGTAGAGGATGATTGTCAATATCTTAGAGATGAATGAAGTCAGTGGGCGTGGTTTGAGAGTCGAGGCACAACAGCAACTCGTGAGCGCTCCTTATCAAGGCTGGAGGCTGATTGTGGGGAACGTGCGAGGAATACAATCAGATGGTATGTTGTGACTCCATGATATTCATATACACTAGTGTGCAGATGAAGGGTTCCAGAGAGGTAGCTCTAAAGTTGTGTTGCAGCAAAAACAGCAGAGACACGTGTCATTTTAGAGAAATTGCTAAATTATAATTTATTAACAGGCTTGATTGCATTTATTTAGGACTTAATAGAGTTTTTTTGTTGTTGTTGTTGCACTACAAGTTTTTATTAGTTTAGCAAACGTAGAAAGATGGTATTCTTAGTATCTATTACAACTTTCATGAATGGCCACCATGCTTGTCTTTACATGGATTCAAGTTTTATAGAGAAGCACCACCGATGATACCTCCTGTATTACATGGTCTGTTGGCTCACTGTTTTCAGTCCCTCCCTCCCTATGAATATATTTGCCAATTGAACAGAATCCTTCAACACTTTGAAGAAATGAGTTTAAGCCACAATACATCCATTATAACGCAACGTGTCAAGAGATCGGTTCTAGCCAAGTCTTTCATCACCCTGTCACCCTACCTCATTCAATGAATATTAGGGGGGTTTCAGACGTCATTGCCTCTTCCACCTTTTCTCTTATTGGGGAAAATCCAGGAAGGAAAAGGAAAAAGAAAAAAGAATAGACTTCTGCACAGTGCCTTCAAATAATTAACAGAGTCCTCCACCTGGAAGTGCCCTATGTTCCTAACAGTTTCCAGTGGAAACATGTCTTGTAGCATCTTGAGATACAGTCTATGAAATGTGCTGGACTTTAAGCTGGCCTGCAACAATGGGCTGGTGGGAAGGGGCGAAGAAAATGAACCCACGGTCTGCATACACCTATGTTTAAAACATAAATAAGGTGTCCGGTCGAGAACTCGCGCTTGGGGCCCCGTCTGGCTCAGCTCTAGCAAAAGGGAAAATACAGCGTTTTGGGTAAAGAACTGCGATCTCACGCTGACGAGGGACGTGAGCAGGTATTGACAGCTACTTCCAGGAGATGTAAAAGCCTTCCGTCGGCGGAGATGCTGTATTAGGAGTTCCGATAGAAAGCATTCAAGACAGCTAACTGCCGGGCGCCTACTCGGACTAAACGCATCGTAAACTGGCGGGACGGTCCCGCACGTTTATCGAACGTGGCTCGGCCGGGGCGGCCGCAAAGGCCCGAGGCGTCTGGTGCAGGGAGGAAGTACTTTCGCGATGCACCGCGGCGGCCACAGTTTCCGTAGCAACGGGGCCTGTGCGGTTGGGGAGGAAGGGAAAAATCTGCCGGGTTTGTGCGGCGACGAGGGGATTTGCACGAAGAGGGTAGGGTGCGACTTAAATACTTGCGCAAATGTAATGATTTCTCTCGTGGAACCATTTTTCCATATTAACTCCGGTCTTTGTTTAGTCGTAGCCATATAGAACGCCTTGCTTTGAGGGCGGACACGGGCACGCCTGTGTTTCGGAACACGTGGAGGATCATACCGCGGCAACCTCTCAGTTTCTGATGATACCTGCCGAGTGACCGACGAGTCGCTACCTTGAACCAGCTGGATTTCGGTGTGCATGACACGCCTGTATCCCTTTGCCTATAAAGCAGAGCGAGAGGTACGCATCAATGATATTTGTATTGCTTGTTATTGTAAGGGACAAAAAAGTACGCACAATGCTTATTTCGCTTCCCCCATTTTAATTTGTGCTATATCCAAGGGCCTTTCTGCACTACACTGTTATAGTGCTGTTATTCCCCTTTCAAGATCCTGTGGAATCCCGGGGTTTGCAGTTCGGGGAGGGGCCTTTAGAATTCTCAGCCAGAGAGCTCTTTGGCCTCAGTAAACTACAAACCCCAGAATTCCCCCAAGAATGTTGAAAGTGAAATAATAGCACTATAACAGTCTAGTGCAGAAAGGCCTCAAGTGTGGGCTTTAAAACGTTGCTGTGAACGTGGCCCTTGCCTTCTTTATGGTGCCGTCAGGTAGTAAATACATCAGAGGAAACTTGAGGAGGAGACAACTGTTGGAAAATAGGATCCTAAATATCACAGAGTTGTTTGCATGATGTAAATGTCACAAATGTTCCATGACAACAAAATAACAGCATCATGGATGAATATAGAATGTGTGGACCTAGGGGTACATATCTAACCTCTGAAGTCTTGATAGAAAGAAAAATTCAGTTTTTATTCATTATTGCATCTGTATAGTAACATACGGAGCCACCTTCAGTGTTAATGTATATGTGTGTGCCTTCTTATTTGTGCCTTCAAGTTGCCTGTGGGCTTATGGCACCCTATAGCATATACTACTTGTTAATAACATTTTATTGAAAGATTGGTTGTGATCCTGTATGTGATTGAAATTCAAGAGGGCTCCTGTACCTTTCACAGAAAAGGAAAGGAAAAGGAAAGGAAAAGGAAATTGCAGCAAGTGTTGTTTAGTACCTGAATGCATGACAAGCAACACCTGCTGGAATTCTCTTTTCTAGGTGACCATTAAACGTACAGTTTTCCATCTGGCAGCCCTAACATAACCCCCGCTAATCCCACTGCCCTCACCTAACTGCTTCCTCTCTTTGCCCCTCTTTTATGTGTATATAGCTTATTCCAAGCGTAAAGGATTATATAAATATATATAAAGGAAGGAGAAACTTTAAATGCACATTGTAAAAACATTTCTGGCTTAATTTTCACACAGCTGGCTTCTCCCTCTTACACGTTTCCAGTACCAACTAGACAACTATATCTGTAAATATAACTTGTTGCCAGGGTCCCCCAAGACTTAGCTAAAGATTTAAATACTTAAATTTAGATTTAAATATTCAAATATTTATTTATTTATTTATTAAAGGCTTCTGGAGACTAGTACTCAAATCCTCTCTCAGACACTGGGTTATCTTGAGCAAGTCACATTCTCTTAGTCTCAGAAGACGACAAAGGCAAACTCTCTATGAATAAATCTTGCAAAAAAAACCAAACACAGTATGATGGATTCATCTTAGAGTTGAAGCAACTTGAAGGCAAACAACAACAAAGAACCATTGACATGGGAGGTTCTTTCTAGCCATCATGTTTCTCCCCTTTAAAAACTGACTTACGGCGACCTAACATGAATCTATCATGGGTGTTTCCTTGGCAAGATTTGTTGCCTTTGCCTTTCTCTGAGATTAAGAGAATGTGACTCTACTGAGGTCACCCAGTGGGTTTCCATGGTCAAGTAAGGTTCAGACCCAGGTCTCCAGAGTCGTAATTTAGGTTGCATGCACACGGCTACCACTGTGTCCCTTTTAACAGGGATGTGGCGGTAGAAATGAGTGGGTGTGGGCACTGAAACTGATCCCTTATTTGCTAATGAGGGAGCATTTTGACCATGCGTGCGTGCCTGCTGCTGTGAACCTGACAAAAGGGACATGGCAGCAGGAATGTGCTTGTACCCAAACTGCTCCATCATTGATAAACAAGGGATCAGTTTCAGTACTCGCACCCCACCCCACTGCCACATTCCAGGTGCTGGTGGTGTCCAACAGCAAGGCTTCACAGATCCCCTGTGAGGGCTCTGCAAATCCCCAAGTTAAGAACCACTGATCTAGACCACACAGAGATCAAATAATCCACTTTCCAGTTTTTCCATGTTTTTGCCTCAAATAGTCAGGCCACTCTATGGCCACTTGTGTTAGCATTTCAACTGATCTAGCATGGATTTGCAGGAACTTCTTTTTTTTAAGGGCCTGAAGCTGATGTTTATGTGTGTGTGCACGCATGCCTTTCAGTCAACTGTTGACTTATGGTGACCATATGAATGTCATAGGGTTTTCTTAGGCAAGGAATACTCAAACATGGTTTGCCGTTGCCTTCCTCTGAAATACAGCCTCAAGCACTTGGTATTCCTTAGTAGACTTCCATTCAAGTACTAACCAGGACTTGACCCTCCTTAGGTTCCAAGATCAAATGGGATGTGGACCCTTCAGAGTGTTTAGGTCCTAGGCTCACACATGTAAGCAACTAAAATGCCCTTATTAGTCCTGTCCCCTTGTTAAATATTGTTGTTCAGTGGGCTGGGGTCCACCCACTTGAGGCATGGATGCTTTGGAAACTGTAGGGAAAGCTGTATTATTTCACCCAGAGTCTCTCATAAAGTTGATATTGAACAGATAATATTAATATTAGGAAAAGTCAAAGTAATAACAGTTACAAGTTGATCACCAATATAAAATCCAGTGTAAGACTTCAAACCATATTCTTCAGATCTTTGCCTCATCTGTAATAAAATAACTATTTTCTTGGTAATTATAAGTGTTCCAGTAGCAAACCAATTTTATAGTGAATGCTGCAGAACCGAGGTCTTATAAACACTGTATTCAACTGTTAATTTTAAATAATATTACATGAGTCAAACTGCAATAGTTAATGGGGAGTATTTTCAGCTGTCCCAAGTCTATTCAAGTAGATTCTAGTAAACACACCCATGCACATATATTTAGTCCTGAATTTCCTGGTACTGCCTTCTTATGGCATCTCTGAACATGTCCTGTAGTACTGAAGTCAAGATCTATTAGATATTTTTCAAGTACTGTATATGCTTCTCTTTAAATATGTCTACTTTTTAAGTATTTTAGATATTTTTAAATGCTGTTTGCCTATATTAGCTAAGCGCACGTCTGCTACCTGAAGGGCAGTAGCAAGAGTGCAAAACTTGTAGTCTATGGTTTGCATGTGGCTCTGCAACATGCTGAGCATGCTCTGATTCCACTGTCATTGCTGCAGAATTTCCCCCTCCCTTTCTCCCGTCCAGTGATCCTCATACAGGTTGCTTTTCCCCCCTGTTTCTGCCAGAAGAACAGAAGATCTGTAACAGGATTGCTAGGATATGTGTAGAAGCAGGAGAATGCATTCCCAGCCTCTGAAGCACCATCGCATGGGAGGCATTGGATCTCTGCTGTGTCAGTGGAGTGCCAGATAGGTTTTTGCCATAAAAAATATGCCAGTGGAACAACCCAGAGAGACAGCAGAGTGGATGTACTGGTGAAGATATGCTGGTGGAATGGGCCAGAATGCGGGAATGGGCAGCCTGCATGGGGAAAGAACGTACTTACCATATATCCTATATTCAGTCCACAGCCATGCACCCATCAATGGGGCATGATGATACTGTGCACATCTGTGATGTGGCAGCTATTTCCAGTAGACTTACCGTTTGTGGAGTTATCGTGACTAAGCACATCCCTCTGCTAACCATTCACCATGTGCACATGATTAGCATGGCAAAGACTGTGCAGTTCATCTGATAACTTTGGCCCAGTAGCCTCTTGCCAAGGCTACTGCTGTCTGCTTTTATCTATTTCTTCCATGGGTTTGGTGAGACTATCATTTTGCTTATGATTGGATTTGAACCAACAATATGTTGAGTGTGTTTGTCATTTTCATAAACAGAAAGCACTTCTGGGATCTGTTGTGCTCGTGGTTGCTATGTGGTCTTTGTGTTGTTTGTGTTGTACCTGCAATCATGTCTACAGTTTAGCTTGTGGAGATTGCCTCTTGCACGTCACATGTAAGCATCATTGCTGGCACAGTTCATGGTTGGTTGGCTGTCTTGGTGTTTCCACGGGTAGTGTCACCATGCCTGCCACTTTCCTGCCATTCTTTTGTATTTTTGGTTGTGTTTCTCCCTCCTCTCCTTGGCCAAGGATGGATTGGATACTGTGGTCATTCTGCCTACACAGTAGAGTTATGCCTCACTCCACCACTGTCTAATGAGAGTGTTTTACTTTACTGGAATCATGGAGGAGGGGTTTACATTTTATTAACTTGGAATGCTTGTGCCCATGTTGATAAAATTACCTGGCATATTCTAGCCCAGATTTTTCTGGCAACTCCCAGAAAATGATATTTGTTGTACAACAGATCTGGAGGGTACCAGGCTTGGGGAAGGTTATTCTAGCCTCATCAGCATTAAACAGAGCAGGGTCATTGTTCCGGTGATTTTATTGGTCTTTCTGCACTTGTATCCCATTTCTGAATTTTAAAAATACTGAATACTTTTAAAAATTCTGACTACTGTTATCCCTGTATCTTAAATATATTAGTGTTTGCATGTCAACCATATAAAAACATTCAAGAGCAGGTTTCTTTGAACACAAAACCCTCAACAAATAACATGTGATCCTCATTTTAGAAGAGGAGGAGGAGGTGAAAGGTGATTGTGCTGTCCTAGTTTTAATCTCCGAGGACCATTAGAAAGGTCTTAACTAAAGACTGAATTGCTAAATTTAACTAGTGAGGCATGTGGCAGGCATCTTTTTAAAAAAACACTCACCAGTCTTCTGATAACACTTCTGTTTTCTTTAATAGAGGACAGGGCAGGACCAGTGCACATGGTGATAAACTTAAAATAAAGAGTTGGTTCCAGATTAAGCTGTTGTCCTTATTCGTCCTTAAGTCTCCAGTGGGATTTAAAGCTGTGATTTAAGTTGTTCAACTGTTTTCATATGCGACTGAAGTTCAGCTAATTCACAATGCAATCATATACATGTCTAGTCAGATGAGTTCAGTTTTGCTTACTCCTCATTGGGTCATTGCAGGAATGTTGACAGAATAGTAGACTATGTGTTCCTGTTTTTACTAATAGCAAGATATATATCTTCTTCATAAACACAGTTGTTAGAAAGGTAAATATTTTCGTTGTCAATGTTTATGTTTAAGGTTCTGGTATACAACCTTGTGTATTTAGAATTAAAGTAAGCCAAAGATATAAAAAAAGAACAAACCTTTGGTAATTTCTAATAGATACTCTAAGCAGAAAAAGGGGGTTGTGAATGTTTTTTCTAGCATGATAAAAATTTGAAAGATACAGCTTCTCCTCATGCTAATTTGTTTCTGGTCAGTTTCATTTATTGTATTTTTGCCTGTCATCCCTTCAGGAAAAAGTTGGAACTTTGGTTCTCAGTACTACTAACAGTGTATTCTGTGGCAATTCTGTACAAACTCTGATGAGAGTAGGACCCACTGCCCCCATTGTGACTTCTCAGAAGATAATCATAGAATTGCACTGTAAATAAATAACTAAATACTCTTTGTTCTGCTTATTCAAAAGTTTTTTTACTTTTTTGTTTATTTAACAAAAGCATTCTACAGAAATTAGTGTTCATCCCTTAATGTTAGTGCAGATTTCTAACACTGATATGATTATGTGAGTCTTTAATGTATCATAACATGAGAAAGTAAGCAATATAAACAGGTTGCTTCTTTGATATTCAGAGCAGTGACTGGCAAATCTCACGCCAATTTTTGGTGACTTTGGCTTCACTCAAGTGAAGAGAGCTGGTGCAACAGATGTTAGTATTGTGAATACAAAACACTCTTTTTTATAATTTTTATAATTTTTTATTAATAATTAAACAACAAAACAATATATAGCATTACAAAACACATAACACAATACCAAATACATAATGAACTTACACAAACCACTATATACTATATATTCTTAAACTTAGTCTATTCTACTATTACATCATAAGTGCATCCCACCATTGGGACCATTAGAGATATAACCACTTCCATTCCCTTCAAAAAGCTCCATTCTCCTTCCAAGGGCTTAGGTTCTGTGGTAAAGAGGAGAAGAATGGAAGCATTGTTGAAGCAGGATAAAGCGGACATTTTGTTTTTGCAGGGGACCCATCAATCCAGGGAAAATGTTAATCAATGTTAATCAACTTAAGCTATCTGGGATTGATGCATATATAAATTCTTGTGGAACCTCCAAATCTCGAGGTGTGGCAATTGTTATTTCTAAGAGATGTGAATTTAATGTGATAAAAATTAAAAGGGATAACAATGGTAGATATGTAATGATACAAGTTGCAATGGGGGAAGAAGACTATACTCTAGTTAATGTTTACTCTCCAAATGAAAATCAAGCTAAATTTTATAGAGAAGTATTTAAAGAAATGAAAGATATTAGGAAAAGATTTGTGATTATGGCAGGTGATTTCAATATGGTTATAGATAAGGAAAAAGATAAATCAAACCCGCTAAATTTGAGATTGACAACAGAACGACAGTGTTGAATGGAGTAATCGAGAAGACAGATTTGAGAGATGTTTGGAGAGAAATAAAAGGAGATGAAAAGAAATACACTTTCTATTCATCAGTACATAGTCAATACACAAGAATATATATTTGTTTCAAAAAATTTAATGTCAAGAGTGGCGAATACAGAAATAGGTAGTATAAAGGTGACAGATCATGTGGCAATGAATGTGGATATTAGTATTAAAAAAGATTACAGGCAATTTAAAAGATGGAGGCTAGACACTAATATTTTTCAAAAGAAAAGCACGGTTGAGAAGATAAAAAAAGAAATGATGGATATTTGGGCAATAAATGATACAGGCGGAGGTAAGACAGGAGTGATATGGAATGTAATGAAGGCAGTTATAAGAGGGATTAGTATAAGGGAAGCATGTAAACTTAAAAGGCAAAGAGAAAAACATATGAGAGAGATGGAGGAAGAGATAGGTGAGCTGGAAAAGAAATATATAACAAATAGGGATGAGCAAACATTATTGATTTTGCAAGCAAAAAGGAAAGAAGTAGAGAATATTTATTTGGAGAAAATTTAGAGGAATTTATTATATTTAAAGAGAGAATATTTTGAGTTTAGTAATAAAAATTCAAAAATGTTAGCCAGGTCCACATATATTAAGAAATCAAAAAATACAATTGGAGTGATTAAGGATAAATTTGGGAACCATTGTAATTTGATGAAAGATAAATTGGTGATATTCCAGGAGTTCTATCAGAAATTATATACTGAGGGTAACCTCAATGAAAATAAGATAACTGAATATATTGAGGAAAACCTGGGAAAGAGAATTCAAGAGGATGATAGAAATATAATGGAACAATTTATAACAGAAGAGGAAGTTGAAGAAGTTATTGATAAATTAAAAGTTGGCAAAACTCCAGGCTTGGATGACTTCGGTCCGGAATACTATAAGACTTTTAAAACAATGTTAATACCTCGATTAAGATCTTTGTATAATAATATATTGGAAGGTGAAGAAATTCCTGCATCATGGAAACAGTCTTTAATTACATTAGTGACAAAGTGAATACAAAATATTCTTGTTGGGGAAAGGTCTTATATCTAGCACTTGGAATGTACAAATAGAAGCTTTGTCTTTTAAGCTGTTTACCTGCTAGGACAAGGATGGGCAAAATGTGACCTTCCAGAGTTTGTCAAAAAGCAGCTCCCAGCAGCCCTAGTTGATGATGAGGAATGCTGGGAGTTGCAAACCATGTTCTGGATGGTTCTACTTTGTCACCTTTCGCCTAGTACATTCTGGAGTTCTTTCTGCAGTTGCAAAAATTTAGATGTGAAAACAATAACAGTGTACATCCCGGAAAAAAAAAAGATAAATAACAGGAATGGGAACATATGTGAGGAGAGAAGATAATCCCAGTGGATCAAATATGAGTAGAGAGATAAATAGTATCAAAATCCAGTCACCAGAGTTTTCATCTTATAGATTGCACTACAGAGCAATAGTAAGATATTAATAAATGAGAATAATGTTGTATTCAAAGGCTGGGAACTTTTGGCAAATGGAAAGAAGTACATGCACAACAGTGATAACCTTTTTTTATTTACCCTTTGTTGGTCTGTGGTATTTTTATTTATTAAGTAGCCCTAGACTGCTGGATAGAGCCAGCATGGTGTAGCAGTATGAGCATTGGACTATGACTCTGGAGACCAGAGTTTGAATCCCCAGTTGGCCATGGAATCTGGCTGATTGACCTTGAGCAAAATCACACTCAGCCTCAGAGGAAGGCAAAGGCAAACCCCCTCTGAACAAATCTTGCCAACAGAACCCCATGGTAGATTTGACTTAGTGTCACCGTAAATCAGAAATGAATTGAAGGCGTACAACAACACCACACAAGAACAACTTCTATGTGTACAAGACTGTTGTATACATAAAAGAAGGAAAGGACTTATTCTTTAAAATCAGTTTTTAGTCTATAGCAAATTTGGGAATCTTCAGAGGGAAATTGTACAGTATATAATTTTACGCGTTGCTTGAAATGGAATTCTTGCATCATACTATAAAAGGAAAAGAGCGAAGTCCAGCCAAATCAAAGATCAGCACTGTCAGTACTGATCATCCCTCCATCTTTGGTAGAGAAGTAGAAAAGATCCAAATAGCCTTCCTGACTGTAGTGCTTCTGCTAGGGGACTCTGACATTTTCTAAGCATTCAAACTGCATTATTTGAAATGCTTCCCCCAAAAACCTGGTCATTATGAGAGCTTTGTGGATTATAGTTAATTTGTTTAAACTGCTGAGTGCTCCCTCCTTGTACCACTCAATAAATCTTTAAAGAATAACATTAACAACAATAATAATAGTACCAATACCACTAAATAGTTATCATATGCAAGGTTACTTTTGTTCGTGATAAATTCGTGCCATATTTTAAACTTTTTTGTTGATTGTGATTTTCTTAGTTTTTAAAAAAACTTGATGACCATCTGCAAGGAAGTGAGTATTCCCCCTGCCTCATAAACACTCACTGATTTTTAAATGAATTGTATCCTTGTCCTTCCCAGCAACAAAGCTATCCAATCTTCCACTAGTAGGGAAGTTATACAATGCTGACGCTTGATCTTATGCTTGAGGAAGTTGTTAGATCTATACTGTAAACATAAATATGTAAACTTCTATATTCTTCCTGTAGATAGCTTTATCAGGCTGTCTGATTTGAAAAATCTGTCTTGTTTTTGGAAAGATTAAAGAGCTGCCATTAGATTGGAAAGAGACAGTCGTCTGATTCATTTGTTGTGGTTCCTAGTGGATTTAACACATCGGATAATGTAGCATAAATGACACACAGAAAATACTGTCCTGCAGGGAAAGCTCTATTGGTTTTGAAAAAATACAGTCAAATGAGATGTGGGGGCAGCCAAATCAATTTGGGCACTAGTAAATCTATGTAAGACTAGGATGGCCTGACTGGAAGCACAGACAAGGAAGAAAGAGGAGCTGAACTCTCCTCCTTTGCATACTTTCTACACTGAAATGATTGAGTCTCAACTGTTTTTCTCTTTGTGTGGACTAGCCCCTCTCAGTAAAAACACTCTAGATGCAACATTTATGGTGGGGGAAGGCAAAGGGAAGCACAAATAAAGGTTCAACTTCCTCCTTGCTTTTATTGTACTTTCTGCCCTCTCCAGAATAAAGACTCTGTGGGAGACACAGTTTTAAGACATTTATCCACCACTTTAATATCTAGATTGGGCCTTAGGTAACAGCACTGAAAAATGCAGCATTTGTATGTCATTGATGAGAATGAATGGTACTTTTTAGAATTAATAAAATCTGTTTGCTAGTTGCGAGTTAGATATATATTTTAAAAACGTTTAGCATAGTTGGATCCAAGATAGAAATGGAGATGATGGCTCTGCCTGGACCTCTGCAGTTTGTTTGATTTTATCACTAAGTTTAATGTTTTATTTCTCATGATTTTACTGGTTTGTAGTCTTTTGCTAACAGTTTTATGGTTTTATTTTTTTATTGACTATATCTTTTTATTGATTATAAGACAGAGAACTTTTAATTATGCACAGTAATTGCTTAGTAGCTGTTTTGTACAGAGAGCAGCCAGGCTGCTTGGAAGGTGTGGTGTTGCCATTCAGTCTTATGTCTCTGCTCTCCCTGTGACTCTTTATGCTAACAAAGAACTTGCTATTGGGTACAAGAGCCAGGTTTATCTTTTACCCAGTCATTAACATGACAAAAAGGAGGAAAAGGCCAACTCACCCATGAATAGGATCAGTCAATCCAGTTCTAAACAAAGCAAATTGGATGACTTTATTGTACTTCACAGCTCCTCTGTGTTTGAAAATTCAACAACAAACAGGTTGCATCTTTAGCAGAGGAGACAGAGATTGAATCAGATGATGTTGGGGTTTTAACACAACGGCATACAATACAGATTTTCTTCCAGTGGAAAATCCCTTATCTAATGTACTACATGTACTGAACCGTTATTAGAGTAGTGTTATTAACTGCATAGACATTACAATATATTGGTTCTCAAGGTGCTGAGGTCTTTAACAAATTTGGTATCTTTGGTCTCACAGCAATACTTAGACTCAAGCAACTTGGATAATCATCCTTTGCCCTCTTTCTTAGGTCAGTCCAATGGATCTCACCAATATTCTAATATAAGCTTTAATGCCTGCTCTAACTCTAAAGACTCAAAAAATATTATACCAGAAGAGAAATTGCCTGATATTACAAGCTTTCCAGATAGTGCTAGATGTATATCCATTTAAATGGCAAATTCCTGATTGGAACTCAGCTTCCAGGGCTAATTTGAATGTTAAACAAATTTTAAATATCAGATCATCCAATTTATTCTCTGTTGAATTGCTGTTTTCATCCTCAGTATGTGAGGGTTCTCCTTTGCTTCACCAAATCCCCTGTCCCTAATTTATTAATGAGGAAAAAGGAACACTTGCATTCGTATGGTATTTTTCCAGCATGGCTCTTTAAGGACTCTTGTATTAGATCATTAATTTCTCTGAAGAAGGAATTAAGTCACTGAGCTAGAGGTACACCATGCTACCCATCAATCCAGGTTAGACATATCTCTACCATGTAATCATCACATGGATTTAGGATTTAGTGACCATACAGAAGTCTCAGATTTAATGACATTTGGTCAAGATATTCCTAGGAAAGTAAATCTCACAGCTCAGGAAAAGAGTCACTCTTCTGCATTAACACTACAACCCATTCAGAAATTACAACTTCTTCCCATTCCAATTTCAGCCTACAAAATTTAGGATTAATCCTAACCTTTGTAGCCTGCAGAATTCAGTTCCATCTGCCAACTTTATTGTCCCTGATTCCCAGATAGCTCTGGTGGCCTCTAAAATGAAAGCTCCTGAGAATAGGTGTATCAGAAGGGATGAAGAGAGTTATTTAGATCTGATCAGTCCTGCAGAATGATACCTATGGCTACTGGAAGATTCCTGCTTACAGATAACGTTCTGGAACAAGGACAGGCAAATAAGGATGGGCAAATAAGAGCAGGGGTAGTTCATTCTGTCAGTATATTTGTTCTTTTCATAGAATCATAGAATCATAGAAATGTAGAGTTGGAAGAGAGCACACCGGCCATCCAGTCCAACCCCCTGCCATGCAGGAACACCCTCAAAGCACTCCCAACAGATGGCCATCCAGCCTCTCCTTAAAAACCTCCAAAGAAGGAGACTCCACCACACTCTGAGGCAGCATATTCCACTGCCGGACAGCCCTGACCATCAGGAAGTTCTTCCTGAGGTTCAAATGGAATCTCCTTTCCTGCAGCTTGAATCCATTGCTGCTTGTTCTGGTCTCTGGAGCAGCAGAAAACAAGCCCTCTCCTTCCTCTACATGGCATCCCTTCAAATATTTAAACATGGCTATCATGTCCCCTCTTAACCTTCTCTTCTGCAGACTAAACATACCCAGCTCTCTAAGTCTATCCTCATAGGGCATGTCTTCCAGGCCTCTCACCATTTTGGTCGCCCTCCTCTGGACCTGCTCCAGCCTGACCATGTCCTTCTTGAATTGGGGTGCCCAGAACTGGACACAGTATTCAAGATAAGGTCTAACCAAAGCAGAGTAGAGTGGTACCAGTACCTCCCTCGATCTAGACACCATACTCCTATTGATGCAGCCGAGAATTGCGTTGGCTTTCTTGGCTGCCGCATCACACTGCTGACTCATGTTCAGCTTGTGGTCTATTAAAACTCCTAGATCCCTTTCACACGTACTGCTATCCAGCCACGTGTCCCCCATCCTATATTTCTGTATTCCGTTTTTTCTACCTAAGTGTAGGACCTTACACTTCTCTCTGTTGAATTTCATTTTGTTAGCTTTGGCCCAGCTCTCCAATCTATCTAGGTCATTTTGAATTTTGATCCTGTCCTCTGGCGTATTAGCAGCCCCTCCCAATTTGGTGTCATCTGCAAATTTGATGAGCATGCCCTCTATTCCTTCATCCAAGTCGTTGATGAAGATATTGAACAGCACTGGGCCCAGGACAGAACCCTGTGGCACCCCGCTAGTCACTTCTCTCCAGGAGGAAAAGCAGCCAGTCATGATCACCCTTTGGGTTCGGTCGGTCAACCAATTACAAATCCAACTAACAGTAGCCCTGTCCAACCCGCATTTTACTAGTTTCTTTGCAAGAATGTCATGGGGAACTTTGTCAAAGGCCTTACTGAAATCGAGAAATACTACATCCACAGCATTCCCTTCATCTATCGAGCTAGTAACTCTATCATAAAAGAGTTTTTGATGTAATATAGTTGCAGGAAGTTTGGGCTATTAATATTGTTAACCTGAATTGCTTTGCTATTTACACATTGAAAGCTGTTCAGGTGAATAAAAAAGGACACTATAGTGTTGACCTTGCAGTTTTGGTATCAACCTCATTGATTGCTAAGGTAACCATTCTGGACAAGTAAACATCTAGCATTTGGGATTTTTAAAAAGTGTAATCTCTAAACGCATCATTGTTACAGTTTATATTCCTCCCCTGAAATCTAAAATTCAAATAGAGGATACCTGCTTCTAAGTTGAGCTTTAATATTTTTATCTACTTATTAAGTTCCCTGAGGCTTACACATAGATCACGGAGATCTAAATGCTAGGACTGGACCTAACGACATTGAGTTAGAAGCCAAATAGCCATTATTAAGTGAACTAAAGGAAGATAACTTCTTCTTCAGTAGAAACTCAGAAGATCTGACATTGAACTTTGCTATCTCCTTTTTTTTTAAGAATAGATAGTGACCATCAGCCTTTAGCTCTTACCATATTTTTCCAGAGAGAAAGATGTGGTTAACTCAAAATCACCTAACTAATTTGATTGTTGATCATAAAATCATAGCATCAGAAGAGATCGTAACAGCCATCGAGTCCAACTCCCTGCCATGCAGGAGCACACACTCAACACCCTCAGCAAATGGCCATCCAGCCTCTGTTTAAGAACCTCCAAAGAAGGTGACTCTGCCACACTCCAAGGCCATGGAAGATAAGATCTAAATGGGCAGCTGGTCTAGGTAGTCTTGTTGTGGTAAAACTGAATTCTGATCCAGTAGTAAAACTGAATTCTGATCCAGCAACTTTTTAAATATCTGTAATAATATCTGAGCAATCTGCCATAGCTACCATTGAGAAACACAAAGATCTGATTCATCTTCTTCAGAAAGAATTAACATAAGCCAATCCCTGTGGCTCTGATGCAGACACTACCAATCTCAAGGATACTATTAGATTTGACAAGGAGTGCCGGTTGAAGAGGAAAAGCCTTAATATTGTTGGTGTATGACACCACAGAAATTGTGCAGATTGCATGAGAAGTTTTGAATGTATGTTGAAAAAGTGAACAGCATGAATAATATTTTATCATACATGGTGGACATGTGAAAAAGGTGAGAAATTTGGGGCTCAAATTCTCACTCTGATGCAGAGAGTCTTAAAAACAAATATTCAGTTAAAACATGAACTTTTTCTTTTGGTGCTTAATGGATGAACAGTTAGAAAATAGACCCAGAAGATCGTTTCAGTATATGACTACAGGGGCAAGATTGATATATGTGCAGAAACAGAAGAACTCATAATTACTTTCTAGGGAGGAATGATTGTTGAAACTGTTGAACTTGGCAGAAATGGACAAATTAATTTGTTTAATCAAAGAAAACCCATTAAGGACAGTTTTAAAAGAATGGAAACCCTTTATGGTCTTTTTTCAAAGAATGTGATTTGATAACTTTGGGATTTGATAATCATGAAGGATTTGATATGTAGAAGAAGTGTAATATATAATTGTAATGAAAAGTTTAATTATGTTGTGATGGAATATAACTGCTGAAAAGAAAGTTGGAAATCACCTTTCATTTTTTTTCTTGCTATGCTATATGTCTTTTCTGTATTTCTCTATATTTTATACTTTTCTGTCTATTCTTTTCTTTCTTTTTTTTCTCTTTACAAACCTATTAGTCTGTGGTCAATAAGGGGAAACGTATATGTTTGTTCCCTATGCAACAGACTGATGTCCCTTTTGAATTCTAATAACATTCTTACTTGAGACACAAGATGCATTTAGAGAAAAATATTCAACTTTTGATCACTGGTCCTCTCTCATCTTGCTGAGAAATACTCTTGACCTCTGCAAGGCAAGTTGTTGCTTTTATTGACCTAAAGTTGGCTTTTGACTTTGTCTCCAGAAGTAAGCTAGGGGAGAAGCTAGATAATGTTTCAGCTGATAAAACTTTTCTGTTATATTAAGGCCTTATATAGTAACAGCCAGCTACAAGTCAGATGTGGCATCCAAGTGCAGCTTTCCAGAAAAATACCTATGACCAAAGAGGACAGAAAAAGCTGTGTTCTTGCACAAACTCTGTTTAACCTATTTGTAAATGACATATAAGATGCCGTACTGAACCACAATGTTCATTTGCCCAAGCTTGGAGACAAGAAGATGTCTGCTCTACAAAATGCCAATGATGCAGCTATTCTTCTGCATTCTAGAGCTGGGCTAAACTATCTACTAAGGAAGTTCTTGAATCATTGTGTATAAAACGGTCTAAAAATTAATGGTTTTTGAAAAGAAAATTTCCCAGTGCAGATGGACATGAGATGGTCACCTTCTGGAACAGATTAGATGTTTTCAGTATGCAGGGCTGGTACTCCATCACCCAATGTCGTGTGCAACTCACAGATCTTTGCCTATCAGTAAGCACAAGCTTGCCTTTTTGCTTTATTTTTATACTGAGGGGGCCAATATATACCCCCTCACATTAAAGTTTTTAATACTAGGGCAGTTGCACAATTGTGTTACATTTCTGCTACTTGGACTGAGGGTATAACAACAGAGTTAGATAATCTTCAGGCTAAATTTTTAAGGGCTCTCCTCCAAATTCTCAGAGATGTTCCAAGTAAAGTTCTATTGTTAGAAATATGGGAATGCCCTCTATTGACAAAGCTTTTGTTGGTAGTTTTAAGATTTTGGCTTACGGTTAATTTTAAGTTGAGCACAGGTTTACTTCTATGTCTATTTTGGGATGGGTACACAAACCGTTGGTCAAATCTTGTCACCCCAAAAGCTGCTTCAATTAATCTGTCAGCATCTCTCCTTTTACATCTGAACTAAGACACAGTTCTCAAATCAGTAAAGCAAAGACTGTAGAATATTGCTTTCTGCGACTTGAGGCTTGTTCATACTCATCATGCCTATCAAACTCATTAGTACAGAGTGTGTTGGGCTTTTTCTTCTTCGTGGTCTCTGCGCCTCACACACTGGGAGTTTTCGCGCATGCGCGGTAACGTTCGGAAGATTCTAGAGCTTAGCAGCTTGGCGGGAACCCCTCCCCTATGCCCGTACTGAGCATGCTCAGCCCGCCAAACCAACGGTCTCTCCTCAGTTCTTTCTCGTCCACCCTAGCAAAGGGAAGGTTCTTCCTTAGCAACGCTATTTGGCTTGTTCTTCGGACTGTTTTTATTGATATTTGACTTCGGAATTCGGTTTTTGACTCTGGCTTTTGGTATTCAGAATTTAGATTTGGTATTTTGGACCTTTCCAACCCCTACTTCGATCTTCTTCTTCGACCCTCGATCTTCTCCGCCGCTTCCTTGAGTTTCCCCCCTCTTGGATTTCTTCCCATCTCCTTTGACTTTCTATGTCTGCACTGTTTAAATTTTGCGTCACCTGTGGTCGCAAGGTCACTCTGTCGGACGGACACAGTGAGTGTCTCTTCTGTCTCGGGGAGACTCACAACGTGAAGGTCTGCTCCATTTGTCGTGACTTCACCACCCAGACCCTGTGGAATCGTTCATCCCGCCTAAAGTCCCACTGTTGGGAGGAGTCTCTATGGGCACGGGATCAAGCGGCCGGAGAGTCCGTCATGTCTCGACCTTCTACATTGAGCCGACCGGCGACCACACCCTCATCGGTACGGGCGGCTGCCGTACCGACAACATCGACGGTACCGGGATCGGTACCGCCCTCTCGGCCTCCGATATTGGCCTTGCCGCGGATCCCGAAGAAATCGTCGGATGCATCAACCTCTAAGGAGGCTCCTGCGGGCTCACAGGCAGCCAAGTCCACCAGGCCGCTTACTGCTGCCCAATGCAAGCGGCCCCCTCCGCATGATGTGTCCAAAGAGAGGGAGAAGAAGAAAAAGAAGAAGGAGAAGTGGGGTTCGCCCTCTAAGAAGACCTGCCCTCCGACACCTCCTCTGACCCAACAGCCTGGGGATCTGGGCGAGGAGTTGGAACCGCCAGAGATCCTAGAGGTCTCTGACGAAGACCAGACCACTGGCTCGGCTGCGCCTTTGGGCCTGCCTGTGCTTGCTGCCACGGTATCTCTGCCCGGTCACCCAGAAGGGATGGACCGCCCAGAGAATATTCCGACCTCACCTCGGGCCTCACCCCGTTATTGGGCAACTTCTGGGAGAAGTGAGTTGCGCTCTCCAGAATGCCCAGTGAGATATCGATCCCCACGCCGGCGGGAGGCCTACCAGGAGCGGGCCTTGTCTGGGTCCCCATTTGACTCGCCGTACTCGTCTGCCTCATACGTAGCGAGATACGGCCGTGAACACATCTGGTGGGAGCAACCAGGCTCATACCGGTCCTGTTCTCCTGCGTATAGAGACCGGTACCACCCTAACATGAGGTACTGGTCGCCCTACTGACGATCGCGCTCTCCATCTCACAGCAGGTACCACCCGCGATATCAGCGCTCACCATCTCGCTCGCTCTTGAGGTCCTTGCGTTACGAGAGGTCCCGAGAGTGTTCGCCGTGATACTGGGCTGTGTCTCCACCTCCTAGGGTTACTGTGACCGTGTCTTGTCCGGTCCCGGAGCCTCGCCCGGCACAGACCTCGACCTCCGCTGTGACCGCTACCCAGACGATTCAGCTCCCGCTGCCTGCGGTTGTGCCGATTGCCACGACCACAGCGTCCCAGCTGCTGGTCGCTCCACAGGTACCGACCATGGTACCGACAATGACGACTGCGCCAACGGTCACTTTGGTGTTGCCACCGCAGCGACCATCGACAGAGAGGTCTCCATCCAAGTCGTCTCAGACTTATGAGACGGACTAAGAGTCTGACGAGTCAACGCCTGCATCACATGAATCTCCACCCTTGGCTTTTGGGGACCCCGCACCGGAGTCGGCACCAGAAGACGTCAAACAGTTTTCCGATATCCTCCTCCGGATGGCGGCGGCACTTGGGTTGAAGGTTGCGGACCCGGCTCCAGTCGTGCAAGATCCAGTGCTCCAGTATGTGGACACCCGTCCTCCATCCACAGCACCGCTACCGTTCTTGCCGACTTTAATGGAAGCCCTCAAACATCCTTGGGCCAGCCAGCGTCAGCTCAACCAATCCCGCACCAGTTGGAACACCTTTACCGGACACAGAAGGAGGAGGCTGAATTTCTGTTTATGCATCTGGTGCCGAACTCCATCGTTGTGGAGTCCTCCGAGACCAAGGGTGGCAGGAGGGCGCACACCACCCCGCTGGATCGAGAAGGCTGCCGTCTGGATACCTTCTGCAGAAGATTCTATTCAGCCTCGTCTCTCATTGCCAAGGTATCCAACACCCAAGCTTGCCTTGCCGCCTACCAGAGGAACCTGCTGGACAGATTCTTTCCTCTCCTGGCACACCTCTCTGAGGATCATTGGGCAAGTGCTATGCAATTCTTTAATGAATCCGTAGCACTCGCCAACCAACAAATCCTGTCATCTAGACACTCAGTGGAGGTGGCGGCTCGGGTGATGGTTGGCTCTGTCGCCCTGAGATGCTTCGCCTGGCTATGATCGGCGAGTTTACAGGAAGACAGCCGGAAGCGGATAGAAGACCTCCCTTTCGATGGTCAGGGGTTGTTCAACGCCATGACTGACGAGGCGATGGACCACCTGGTGAAAGCGCGCTTGACAGCGAAAAAGATGGGGATCCATCAGCTGTCTCAGCCCCGCCGTAGTTTCGGCTCTCGTTCGCCCTGGCGCCAATCATCTTCATCAACCTACCAGCCTCGCTCTCCTCGTTCGGCTCCGTCTCGACCATCGACGTCGTCTTTGGCACGAAGACCTCTCCAGAGACGCCAATCTTCTTCAAAGAAGTCTTCGTCTGGGACAAAGTCCCGGTTTTGACCGCCTTCGCAGGTCGCCACCACAGCCACTCTTCAGCCTGCCTGCCGCCTTCGAAAATCAACTGAACCTGGCCTGACATCTCGCCGAATGGCGCCACATCGCTACGGACTCTTGGGTTCTCTCCATCATCTGTCTTGGTTACGCCATCGAGTTTCAAAGTATGCCTCCGCGAGGCATCTACTATTCCACCCTGGCCAGCTCGGCTCTGCTGGAAGAGATCCAGTCTCTCCTGCACAAAGGGGCCATTGAAGAACTTCCGTCCTCGGCCAGTACCACCGGCTTCTTCTCCCGGTACTTCACGGTACTGAAATCGGACGGTACCCTACGGCCAATCCTGGACCTCAGGGGTAAACGAGTACATCCGCCCCAAGAGGTTCAAGATGGTCACTCTGTCTTCGATTCTGCCCTTCCTTTGGCGATGGGACTGGTTCGCCTCCATCGATCTTCGGGATGCTTATTTCCACTTTGCCATTTGCCTGCAGCACAGACGATACCTACGGTTCACGGTCGACGGTACCTGCTACCAGTACAGGGTGCTACCGTTCGGACTCTCCACTGCTCCCAGGGTCTTCACCAAATGCATGGCCCCTGTGGTATTGTATCTGTGGACGAAAGGCGTCATGATCTACCCTTATTTGGACGACTGGCTGTTGGTGGCATCCTGCAGGCAAAAGCTGTACAAGAACATTCATCGGACTCTGTCTCTCCTGTTCTGCCTTGGCCTCCGGGTCAATCCAAAGAAGTCGCACCTCGAGACGGCGAGGGTCCTCGACTTCATCGGAGCGACCTTGGACTCGGTATCTGCCAGAGCGTATCTGCCCATAGAGCGGGCATGCACCCTCCGTCGGGCTGCGTCAGCTGCTCTCGATGTCCTGACGATATTGGCGAGAAGGATTCAGCAACTTCTCGGATACATGGCCTCGACCACGTCGGTCACTTATCTATCTCTTCTCCGCGCCTGCCCACTCCAGCACTGGTTTCTCAGGGTTTTCGACCCATTCCTGGATGACCAGAGGTGCCTTCTGCAGATCCCTCGACAGGTGCGTCACTCCCTGCTATGGTGGCTACCCTATCGTCATCTGCTGTCAGGGATGCCGTTCCGAGAACCGACTCCTCGGCTCGCAGTAACGATGGACGCCTCCCTCTTCGGATGGGGAGCGCACTGCGGTGATCTCAGAGTTCAGGGACGCTGGATCGACGAGGAGACCAGCCTACACATCAACGCCCTCGAGCTCCTCACCATGTGGAAAGCTCTGAGGGCTTTCCGCAACTTAGTTGTCGGCCGCACGGTGCAGATCCTGTCAGACAACACGACGGCCGTCTGCTATGTCAACAGGGAAGGAGGGATTCATTCGACCACCCTCCTCACGATAGCTCTTCAGTTTTGGGAGTGGTGCGTGTCACTCCAAGTTCACCCAGTCGCGATGCACCTGGCAGGCCAAGAGAACACCACGGCAGACGCCCTCAGCAGGGACACCTCTTGCCACCACAAGTGGTCTCTCTCGGATGCAGCATTCCAGATGATACAAGACCGATGGGGCGAGCCAACGATCGATCTCTTCGCCAGCAGCCAGAACAGGAAGTGTCGCCGGTACTGCTCGAGAGCCGGCCTCAGTCGGGGCTCTCTCGGTGATGCCTTCCAGGTCGAATGGACCGACGGGCTCCTCTACGCGTTCCTGCCATTCCCTCTCCTGGGTAGAGTGGTTGCCAAGATCCTCGCGGACCGAGCCGACGCCGTCCTTGTAGCCCCATATTGGCCGAGGTAGCACTGGTTCGGGCCCCTGCTCGAGGCTGCTCGCGGCCGTCTCCTCAAGTTTCCGACAGCACCAGATCTCCTGTCGCACTCCGACGGTCTCGTTCTCCACCTGGACCTGCTGCTCCTGGCCCTCCACGCGTGGAGGATAACACCTTAGAGGATCCGACCATCCAGGATGTCCTCACCGCGGCCAAGAAGGAGTCGACATGCCGCAACTACCACTACAAGTGGCAGAAGTTCGTTGCCTTTGTGGAAACACGTCAAGAGCCAGTATCGCCCGTCACTCTGCCCACCGTGCTCCATTTCCTGCTCCACCTTCGGCAACAAGAGCTCACCTTCCCATCATTGAAGGTCTACCTTGCCGATATCGTGGCTTATCAGCCACAAGGGTCCTCCTCGGCAGCTCTCTTCAGGGACGCTACCCTCAAGCAGGTCATGAAGGGCCTGCAACACCTTTATCCACTGGTGTCGCCGCCGCTACCACTTTGGTCATTGTCCCTGGTACTATCACAACTGATGCGACCGCCCTTCGAGCCCATGGCGACTGCTGATGACAGGCTCCTGACCATCAAGACTGCTTTCCTGGTAGCTGTCACCTCAGCCAGGTGGGCGAGTGAGCTGACAGCACTTTGTTCGGATGAGCCCTTCCTCGTCTTTCATAGAGACAAAGTAGTCCTTCAGCCGGATATCTCCTTCCTGCCCAAGGTGGTGTCCCACTTCCACCTCAGCCTGGACGTCATCTTACCTGCTTTTTACTGGGACCCAACTACACCTCTGGAGCGTTCTCTTCAATCCCTAGATGTTCGTCGGGCCTTGGCTTTCTACACTCACCGGACTGCGCCCTTCCGTCAGACACCCCACCTGTTCGTGTGCTACGGTGGGCATCGAAAAGGCCACAAGGTGTCCACCCAGAGGTTTTCCAAATGGGTGGCCCAGACCATTTTGCTGGCGTACGAACTGGCCAAGCAGCCTCCGCCAGCTTTGTTGCGTGCTCATTCCACCAGAGCCGTGGCTTCTTCAGCAGCTCTCCTTCGAGGAGTGGACCTGCAAGAACTGTGCCGTGTGGCGACCTGGTCTCAACCCTTGACCTTCGTGCGCCACTACAGACTGGACTGCCGGTCCCGGAGAGATGCCTGTTTTGGACGTGCGGTGTTGTCTTCCGTTCTCTAGGATCTGACCCACCGTCCAACTGGTAAGCTACAAAATCTCCCAGTGTGTGAGGCACAGAGACCACAAAGAAGAAGAATAGGTTGCTTACCTGTAACTGTGGTTCTTCGAGTGGTCATCTGTGCCCTCACACACACCTGCCCAGCCGTCCCCTCTTTCAGGTCCTGCACCGGCGGACGCTAGAACTGAGGAGAGACTGTTGGCTTGGCAGGCTGAGCATGTTCAGTACAGGCATGGGGGAGCGGTTCCCGCCAAGCTCTAGAATCTTCTGAATGTTACCGCGCATGCACGAAAACTCCCAGTGTGTGAGGGCACAGATGACCACTCAAAGAACCACAGTTACAGGTAAGCAACCTGTTCTTCACCTAGCTGAGTATTTAAAGAATTTGACTGCTGTTAATTGTCTTAGACTTTTTACAGATTTAATTTTTTTCCTTCTGAATGCTCTGAAATAGGTTTGCTGTTGTCCTTTACACCTCAAGTTTATGTCCCTGAAGTAAGCAGTAAGTAGAATCCACGAAGCACATTCTTTTACCCTGTAGGTTCTACAAGCAGGTTTGACAACATATGATTAATCCATTATTGGTGAATCCACCAAGACAATCAGCCCAGTTTTATGTCAGATTCCTGTTAGAATATAATAATCACAGCATGACCTTGGTCATTCCCAGGTTTTTGTGTGAAGCAGTCAGGATTAGAGAACAGTCAACCTCTGTCTTAGGGAAAACGTCTGAAATAAGTTCTGCTGTATGATTTGACCCAATTGCTCCTTGTGGTTTTAATTTATCTTACATGTTGTTAATTTAGGTCTATGGACTGTAATAAAGAATTGTTGTTGTTGTTGTTGTATCTACCACTTTATGTCTAGGTTGGCCATTAGGCAGCAACACTGAAAAATGCAGCATATGTATCTCATTGAAGGGAATGAATGGTACTTTTTCCAATTAATAAAATCTATTTGCTATTTATAAGTTAGATAAATATTTTAAAAACAAATGGGATCAATGTGTAATGTAAAGGGAGAGAGCCTAAGGAAGGCAAATTATATTTTACTGTAATTACTTTAACCATTCCTTCCAGACACATCCATTAAGAACTCATCTCAAAATAAGAAAGTGTCAAAAAAGGACTGGAAACAGGTAAGGCACCAAGATTACTAGAGGAAATTCTGTGTTATTAGATTACTTCAGTAATTTAGTAGGATGCTGGAGTTAGAAGCATATAAAATTGAAAAGTAAAATAATAACTGGCGTTTTGATCTACATTTATTGTGCCCAAATGTGTACAGTCAGTTATCCACATTTGCGAGTTTCACTTTTGCAAATTTGATTATTCACAGATTATTTGCTGTCACCTCTTCTGTTTCCCTATACCATTTTTAATAGGGACTGCAAGCCTCGCGAGGCTGAGAAACTGTGAAGGAGGCTTGAAAGTCCCTATTAAAAACGGTATGGGGCAGCAGCAGAGGTGGCAGCCGCCAGCCACCCACTTCTGCCTTGTGAAGGAACCCTGATGCCTCAAAGGAATCCATGGTGGGTTGAATGTGGTGATCATACTTTCTTGTATGTTAACTATGGTTTGGGAGGGCCTAGAGTTATTCACGTTTTTTGCACTTTCACCAGGGTCCTGTGCCCCTAACCCTAGCAAATGAGGAGTGATTACTGTATTTATGTGGAACAGACTTTTTTAATCCTAAAGCAATTTAAATATGTAGCAATAGTTTTATCTTGAATTGTGACCATGAAGGACAAAAATATTAAACAGCTAGTTTCTAGAGCTTCGTCTTAACATGGTTTATTCTGAAGAAAGTCCCATTGTGTTTCATGGGGCTAACTGCCTATTTAGTATATTTAGAGATTACAGGTTGAATGTAACATTCAGTAAATACATTCTTTTTTGTAGTCTCTGTGAATCACACTTGTATATTCTGCATCTTTGTAGGATCTCATTCAAAATGTTGTAGAGCTTAATGAGTTCAAGGTGAGAATCCAGACATTACTGCACCCTTGAACTATGCCAGGGTAGCAAGAAGGCTTATATATAGCCCTTATCCTGGCTTTCCCTTTGGCCCTCTCACACTTTCTTTCCTTCAGAAATAGACTGGAGAGGGTTTCACAAGCATTCAAGTTCTCTTCTTCTGTCCATTCTTGTCTCTCAGCAGTGCAGCAAAGAGCACTCTCTTTTTCATCCCTATCTACCATATATAGTGCTATATCCCACACAATCTCTTGAGAGTTTTCTGGCCTCTTATGAGACTTCCTAGAAGCAGGATTGCATATTTCAATGTCACAACCTTGGGAGTGGGGTTGTGCCAGGTCAGTCTGCCACTCATATGTAGCTCTGAAGGAATGCACAGCTCCTTCAAAAGGGCCCAGGGTGTATTCCTGCCCTGCTGTGGTGTTTTGTTTCTCATACCATCAAAGGTGGTGGGTAGGGTGAAGAAACAGCATCTGGATCATCCACATATGGCTGGGAGGGGTAGAGTCACAGACAGTAATGTTAAAAAGGCAGAGAGAAATAACTATGTTCGATTTTAGTAAAAAATTAAAAACAGGAGTGTTTCGAATTTAAAATCTTTTTAATAAAAAGGGTCTTGATTATATATTGCAAAACAGAGATATCAGGCAGACCTCCTTGGAAAACATTTCACAAGTCAAGTGCTCTTGCTGAAAATGTCTGCTCTCTAGTCCCTACCTATCTAACCTCTTAATATTGCAGAACATAGGCGTCAGAGAAGGACCTTTATGTAAAAGCAAGTTCGTGTGAGAGCGAGTCAGGGATGGGAAGACTGCATTCCTTCAGATGTTGCTGGACTGCAAGTTCCAGCAGCCCTAGCCAGCATAGCCAATGGTGTGTAATGCTATGAACTGCAGTCCAACAGCTTAACATGATTCCCAGACCTGAAGTAGCTAGTTCTTCAGGAAACTGAGCCTCAAACTGTTAATGATGCCTGGAAAGAGGCAAGCAGCCAATGAAATTATTGAAACACTGGTGAAATATGTTCCCCTTGCTCAGTTTCACATAACAGCTAGCCAGTCCACGTTGACAAGTAGCCGTATTTTAAAACTTTTAAATTAGTTTTTAGCCAGTCCTATTTTATTATGTTTAGCTCTTTGAACTCTTTTAAATTGGTGTTTTCTTAGGATTGCTTGTTTAATTTATTTTTATATTTATTTTATTTTATCTTATTTCTGCATTTTAAAATTATTTTAGCTGTACTCATGTCTATAATGCAAGCTGCAATGGGTGCTGTATCAGGAAAAAAAAGGGGATAGAAATTGAATAAAATAAATAATAGAACTGATCAATCAACTGAAGTTTCCAAAAAGTCTTTAGAGGAGTCTCATGGACAGCACACTGCAGTAAGTCACTCCTGGATGTTAAAGGAATATGCTCCCTTTGTAAATTGACCATTGTTGTTCTTGTCCACTGTGCTTTTACTTGTGGTTGGATCAGATCAGCTGTATATGGAAATCATACCCCTGCATTTAAAGGAGGGAGCCAGTGTGATGTAGTGGTTTGAGCTTCAACTCTGAAGACCTGAGTTTGAATCCCCACTTGGTCATGGAAGCCCACTGACCTTTGGAAAGTCACACTCTCTCAGCCTCAGAGGGAGGCAAAGGCAAGCCCCCTCTGAACTAATCCTACCAAGACAACCCTGTTTTAGGGCATCCGTAAGTTAGAAATAATTTAAAGGCACACAACAACAATGTTACATGAAATCTAAGAAGGATGTTGAAAGGAAGACAGTTTTCTCTTCTCTAATTACCAGTTCTTATCTTTCTCAGGTTCAATAATGTTGCACACAGAGAAAGATTTACATGAAGTTCTTATTTATAAAGAGCAAGAACTGAAAGAGCTACAAGCTCGTCAGATGCATTTCCAGAAAACAGCTCTGCAAGAAACCAGAAAGCAACTTGAAGAAATGCACAGGAGGTTCGACAATTTAAAAGAAGATTTCGCCTATAATCTTAAAGTCCTTGAGGAGAGAGACAGAGAGCTGGAGCGTTATGATACCTTGTTCATGCAGATGAAAATGGTTGAAAATGCCAAACAGGCAGAGGTTAGTGAGCTTAGAATACAGGTAGATAAGCTGGAGCAGGCACTAGCTCAAGAATCAAAAAAACAAGAGACTCTACAATTGCAGTATCAACAAAAGCTTAAAGAACACCAGTTAGAGTTGAAGCGGTTTCAGAGGTAAGGAAGAGCTGATGCTGTATAAAAATTCCACTTTCCAAACCCAGGACTGCTGAGTCTAGCATTGTTTAACTACCAAACAATTCACAGCAAACTCCTCTTATCTGTATGTGTGTATTGGTTAAACCAGGACTTCTCAACTATCTAATGTGGTGGACTGGCAGTTGCATCAGGAGCCAATAACGTTTTTGTGCCATATTATTACTGTGTTCACGTAGTTCACTGGAAGCTTGCAACGGAAAGACAGTTGATGGTTCACATACTGACACCAGTCTATAGGCCACCACTTTAACTAGCATTAGGTTAAACTGCAGTGCATTCCCATTATAGTAGATGATGTGCTTTCAAACTTTGTTGTTAATTATAAGGGAGCATAGATGTCATGACAATGTATGACAAACACAACATTTTTTTTATGCCTTTGTATGCCACACAGTTTCAGATTGTAGCCCACAGAAACACCTATATATATAGATGTGGTAGATGTGATGTATATTCTGTATGTGAAGCTAACATTTGTCAAAGTAGAGAATGAAGTATATGCATTTAGGATTTATCCATATCAGCTAGTGTCCCTGTTTTGAGAAGCGCTGGTACATTATGCATCTCATTTTGGTAATTGCCTGTTTGTTTTGTTTTGGGGAAAGAGAATGTCTCTTCTTTAAAGTACTTGCCTAGCCCATCTTGTTCCTGGACAAACATTTTAACAAAGTTTAATTGTGGCTAGATCTGTTTGCAAAAAAAGACATTTACAGTCTGGTTTGTCACTGCAGTTGTCTCCAATAGATGACCATCCCACTCCAGTGTTTTAGATCAGTCTCAGTATTCACAGGACCCTTGATTGATTGATTGATTGCCAGCAGGATCTATAAAAATGAGTGAATGCAATTAGAAATGATAGGTAATAGACAACAAAGACACAAAAATGAGTAAGTTTCTGTCTTCTATTGATAATATTGTTACAGTGATTATAAAGTACAAAGATGGTCTCGAAATACATTGCTTTTTCTGAGTTAATTTTGTTTTCAGTAGTGAGATTACCCACTACTCTTGAAGAAAAT
This sequence comes from Cyclura pinguis, assembly GCA_030412105.1. Classification (NCBI taxonomy): domain Eukaryota; kingdom Metazoa; phylum Chordata; class Lepidosauria; order Squamata; family Iguanidae; genus Cyclura; species Cyclura pinguis. Next base: position 159,125,700 of record CM059600.1, read on the forward strand.
GTTTTTCTCCAAATATAACTGGTTCTGGCTTGTTTAAAAATACTTCATGACAGAATGGTGCACTATTTCAGCGTGTGTTGCCTCCTTTGCAAAATAAAAAGTTGTCCTAGAAATCTCCGCATTGATCTTTTATTTTTCTGTGGAAAGGAGCATCTGCAAAGTAAAGAAATGGCATGCAATTCTGTCGGTCTCTACTTTCCTCATCATACCAGATTGCAAGGCACTGTTACCTTAAACCTCCAATACAACATGGAGAGAATAGCAGGTTATCCAGAGTGACGATGATCCACTTTGGGTTTACCAATGGGATACCAGTTAACCATCCCTATATTAGAATCCATATAACTTTGCATAGAGATCTGATTGACAGATCAATAGGCTACCTCAAGTATGTCATGGCCATTTGGCCTTTTGTTGGCAAAGTTTGTTTTCCTCTGGTGTGTGTTTACAGAGTAATTATTTACTAGCTGATCAGTTGATAATAGCATTTCATGTCTCTTACAGAATGGACTCAGTGTACATTTTGTATGTCATACCAAGTATATTAGTCTTTCAGATGCAATGGACCTATTTGTAATTTTTCACTTCAACTATGGCTTAGAGGAGGATATTGTTATCCAAGGTGTCAACCTGAAGTTCTTTAATCCTAATGCAGTTGTGCATTGATTTTATGCCCACTGTTCCAAGCCATTCCATACAGCTGAAGTGAGCCAGAGGATATGTGTGATAGACAGGCCGTAGTGATCCTGTCGTATGCTTGCCTGCAGGTTCACTTGTTATCTGTTGTATTGTGTAGGCATCACTGCTGCAGACATGACACATTTTATTGGCTAGTTCCAGCTTATACTGTTTAGAGTATTCAAAAATAGGCAAATGACTTTTGATGTTGCTCATACTATCCTTTATTTCAGACAAATTAATTTCTTTACACACGTCTAATATAAGAGCAGTGTATTTGCTATTAAAGTGATTCTTACTCAAGAGAATATAAATAGTAATGACAGTTTAAGCACATACCCTACTTGTTTCATCAATTCTCAAGGGACTTATTTGCTGGGATTTCAGTACATGCAAAACACAATAATTTGTTAAACTTAGCTTTAGTTAAGTTTGTAGGCTCCTTTTAAATTATTCAGTTATATGATTTTCATAAATGTACCTACAATATCATGATTTTGAACCTAAAGTAGGTGCAATAATACTTGTATTATTCCTACTGATGTCTTTTACTCCAAGTCTCAAGTCGAGTCTCAAGTCCTTGCAAGATACTTTCAAGTCAAGTCTCAAATCAAGTCTCAAGTCTGGGACCCAACTTTATACCCCAACCTGTATTCCAGAATTTCTGGGCAGAGTCAAATAAAGTCCGTTTTAACAATTTAAGTAGAGTTGGTCCTCCCCTTTTGTGATTTTGCCATCTGCAGCTTTGGAAGTGGGGAATATGGTCCTTCTTACTTCCCATTTGCAAAGCTTGCCTTCTGCTTTTAGGAAAAGTTTTAGAAAGCTCCTCCTGTATGAAGCAGGGAGAGGCTGCTGAGCAGACCTCAACCTTACCTCAAACCGATTTGCTGTTCTCTCTGAGAAATGTGTCCACACTTTGGGCTTGAGGCAGATTGTCATGTGACCAGTAAATTGTAAGGTTTCTGGAGGAATGTGTTGTTACTGAAACAAAGGCAGCAAGTCAGTCACTAAAATATGCAAGTCTATTTACGAAGTCTGAGTCAGGTCATACAGTACTGAAGTCACTGTCAAGCCTGACCAAGTCCAAGCACCACTTGACTACTCACTAACCAAGATTCATCCCGATTTTCTTCTTCTTCCTAGCATCAAAGAGTGGGCAGGGAGGAGAGAACTGACCACCATTAGATCTTCTCTGACATTAAAGCTGTCTCCCAGGGACCATAAGATTGTGCTATGAGTTACTGCTACATATTGCATTACTATCAGTTCACTTTGGGAATTTAAAAAATATACTATTGCTCTTACATTTGTAGTTCTAAAGACTCTGATATTAGCCATCTTCATGAGGAATGTGAGAATATGAAACATCAGCTGGCGCGAAAACTCCAGGAAATAGAAAGTGAACTTGCTTTGCAAAGACAGGTATGAAAGGTTTGATAAACCAGTTGAACAGGAATGATTTCGCATTTGTGTTTCTCATAGGGAAAAAAGATAAAGAAACCAGCAGTGTACCTTAGTGTTCTTGCACATTTAGTTAACAATAGGCAAGACTGGAATTGGCTTACCATTCTATATATCGGGCAGTATTTATTTTTTTGCTCTTCTTCTCACTTCTGGCAGTCTCCCATTAAGAAAAATTGGTAGGATTGTGTGTAGTAAAATGAGATGGTGTAAAATTCTTTCCACAGAGGGAAAGCCAAAGTGGTGTGCTAAATTCAGCGACCTTGAAATTTCAGGAAGGTCAGAAGCATAAATCAAGACCAGCTTTAGGCAGTTGGAAAGGCTAAATAAACACTCTGGTCTCTGCCAGCAGTCATTACGTCTCTGATTTCAGGGTTCTCTTTCTTTCAGCTTTGTGTATAGTAACATTAAAAGAACTGTCAGCTGACATGACATGAGAGAGTTTAGTTGATTATATATTTAATTTTTAAAATTTTATACTGCCTTATAGTAATTGATTTCAGGGCAGTTTTGCATTCATCACTTAAATTCCCAGTGTCACCAAATTGTCAGGATAGGATGAGATGCTGAAAGGTATACTAAACGATTTGCTAAGTTAAAGCTACATATCAAAGGAAAGAGTATAAATTTTTATTGATTTCACAATGATAATCATAATTGTGAGAGGAAAATGGAAAAGCCAAAACTCTGTAAACATGGGAGGGAGTAATAATAGTACAAAGACAACTATGAGGGCGCAGGTACAGAATTAGTTTCTTTTCAGGAGGCATAAAATTATACTGGAGCAACTATGAAGTTTAGGGAAGGAGTAATACAATCATACAGATGGAAGAGACCATAAAGATGGAAGAGACCATAAAGGCCATCCAGTCCAACCCTCTGCTGTTCAGGAATACACAATCAAATAGATGGTCATGCAGGCTCTATTTAATCTCCTAAGAAGGAGACTCCACTAGGCTTTGGGACAGCATATTCTACTATCCAACAGCTCTTACCATCAGAAGATTTTGCCAAAATTAATTACAAGATTTAACAAGGTGATTTTTAGTATTTTATTCTTCATGTCCTACTGTTACAATAGAGATGGAAAAAGTATGGTCTGTGGGCTGGATTCAGTTCTTGCCCTGTCTCCACTGCAGCCCAGCATCTATCCGCTCCCAGTGCGCCCCCACTTGCTCCCTATATCCCCTCAAAATATTTTTTGTCCAGTCGCTTCTGATTTTGAACAAAGGCTTCCACAGGAGTAGTAGGGCAAAATGATAAAATCCCCTCTTAAACTACCTATGGGATACTATTGGTTGTTTTCAGCCAAATACAGTGGGGTGGGGTGAGCATGGTTTGTAGAAGGTGGCTGTTTTTACCACACCTAGCCTATGTCCTGAGGAGCATAATTATTTTATGTCAAACATAGTGAGCCAAAGAGATCTACTGGAAGGACATGTAGACAGTAGAGCTATGGATATAGATCAAAGGGTAGCACTGTTTTCTGTACGCATCCTAGGTGAATCTCAGAAATGGTTCACACAGACCATTTGAATGGATTTTCAGCAATAATAGCACCAACAGGAGACAAGAGGTCTCTAGGATCAAATTAGCATTTCAGACAGCCAGAAATGTTACACCTTGGAGGCACGCATCCCCAGATGAGATAGTGATCTTGCAGGGAACTACAAGGATGCCTGACTGAAAAACTGAGATCCATCTTCATAAAAGCTGAGATCCATCTTCATAAAAATTCAGCCACCTGGTCCCCAGGACATGTTCAGCCCTATAACTAGATCCTGTTTTAGACTCCATTTTCGGAGTTCTCCCAGACTTAACTGGCAAGCAGTCACTTTGCCAGTGGAAGCTCCCCTCACCCCCTCCCCTTGGCTGAGTTGGGCTCTCCACTTGTTTTTTTCCCAGCTGAAGACTTCTGGATTGGTACAGTATTACCCAAAACTCCTATGTTTCTGTCTTAATATTCACCTCTTTCTAAATTTCTGTAGCCTTGTATACTTGTAGGAGTGAGTGCAGCCAAGTGATTGTATGGATTTTGAATCTTTTTCAATAAAATACTTAAATTTGAACAGTTAGTCTGATTCTCTGTGATCTAACTCCGTAAACACTGGGCTCAAGATCCTTAATTACCCTGCCCTCTTTTAATTGCTACAGCAGTGTTCATAGCTAATTTTCCCCACAAGTGAGAATTTTGACAAGCGTTGGGAATTCCCCTAGGGGACCCTAGCAAGCAGGGTAACACTGTAGCTCTCTGAAGTCCCAGGAGACCAGATCCATCCCTGAATGTTGCCCACCCCTCTATTGTGCTAACACTCTGGAAGCCAAATATTTGCAAAACACCTCAGCTCATAGCCTTCTCACAATGAAATTTTCCCTTTATTCATTAATAAGTTAAAAAGATAGTCGACAGCTTACAATTATTCAATTAACACTTGCAGCCCTAATTTGGACAAATCTATCTCTTTCACATTTTATATGACATGACAAAATTATTCGCTACATTTTTCAATATTATTCAGTATTACATACCATTTTTAATGTTCTGTTTCAGGAACTGATAGTGGAATTTGATGCAGAAATGAAAAAGAGAGAATATGAGTTTCGACAGAAAGCAGATGAAATGAGCAATTTAGTTTTATCTCATGAGCTTAAGGTAACTCTGCCCTCAAAATGTGAAATACACACTACAGTGTTAAAAATAAATCAGCACACTTTGCCATTATTCCTATTTTGTTTATTCTCTAATCATTAAAAGTTCTAGGTAAGCTTTCCATTGACCAGTATGAACTGAATAGCTTTAGGGAAAGATTCCTGAGAAGATACTATTTTACTTATTGACCCGCCCTGTGTTTGCCATTAAAAGATGCTCTCCATTTCAAGTGAGATGAGAATGAAAGAGGAGGCTTTTTTTTTACTTCAGATGTGCAAATATCTACAGCTGACATTGATGAATTAGTTGCTTTTAAAAAATATACTGAAAATATTTTTTCACATAAAAAAATAAATAACTTGCCAACCAGCTAGAGCATCCAGGGTACATAATCGCTTTCATTTCCTCATCACAATAAGTAACAAAAATGTTGTAAATAACAGTGTAATGCTACTGAGCATTATCCCATTCGTTTCAGTGGATTTTCTGTGTAATTATGCCTAGGATTGCAGTTTTATTCAGTAAAATATAGTAAAAATGCAAATACACATAAGCACATGCATAAACTTGTGAAGCTAGATTCATGGGGAGATTATACGCTTTGCTGTTCTGTCAAGAGTCTAAAGTTATCTTGAAAAGTATTTTCATGGGCCTTCAAATGCTCTTAGGGTTTTTGAGAGGAAGTGAAGAGGCCGGTGATGTCATTCCATTTACAGGTTTATTTTGATGGCCATTTAGAAGGCTTCAGTTGAGATACCATGCCAAACCACAATTTGCATTAAGGGCTTTATCACATGAGGCAAGTAAATTCCAATTACTGCAGGATAACAGTGTCTTTGGCTGGCACTCATCCCATCACCTTGTTCCTCTTCTGTTGTTCTCCTAGTGAGAGACCATTTGAAAAGTGGCCTCCTTTTTTCACAAAGGAAGACATTTTTTTTTTTTGGTCAACCCCCACCTGTTGGGAGAATAACACAAGGGAAATGTCATGTGATAAGTCCCAGCCAAAGATGCCATTGTCCTGCTGCAATTGTGATTTATCTGCTTTGTGAGATAAAGCCCTAATCTAGTTTAGAATCCAAATCATAGTTTGAAGTTTCAAATATAAATACACATTGTAGCACTGAGGGGCTTACTACTTTAAATTTTGCACTTGGTTGGCTGATCAAATATTACAGAAAAATTAGGGTTTATTTGCATTGTTGCAGTTGTGTTCAATAGACAATTTTAGTTTTTGGAATGAATACTAAACTGGATCACTATTTTTCATATCCTTTAAGAAAAGTGATGTATGTTCTTTCTTTGTTTCTTTGTGTTTGTAAAGTAAGGTACCCTTTCAGATTAACTTGGTGACAGATGTGGCAGCCTTTTCCATTATTTCAATAGTTTTATTAGGAGAAAGGATGAATACATTGTATGTTTTGTTCTTCTCCTTTGAAAGGTTAAGTTGTTGACCAAGGAACTGGAGGCTTTGAAAGAAGCTGGGATAAAAGCGGCAGAATCTTTGAAAATGGCAGAAGCAATTAATTTGGAGCTGGAGAAAGAAGTCAAATCCAAAGACTGGGAAATAAAGGATCTTGCAGCTGTGAAAGATGTGCAGTACTGTATAATTCCATGGAGAATAAAGAGGAGTTTCTTTTTAGCTCACCTCTTCTTAATTCCTCCTGGTTAATTTTTAATCCAGTTTTTTATGGGTATCAGAGCAAAATTCATGCTTGTTGTAGCTCATGAGGTTCACACAGCAGCATAATATAGTCTAATGCTGTGTGGTGCTGATTTCCAGCATATGTAGTTCTCTGCTTCTTTAGTCTGTACCAAATTAGATAAAAATCTTGTGTTCACACACCAGGGGATTATCTTTACCTCCATCAAAATACTTCCCCAGTGTAGCTGTCAATGTGGATTTCATCCCCCTGTTACTAATATGCTCCCAGTAGACTGCCTTTTCTAAAATGATACATTTGCAATGTTATACATGTCAACTCACAAGTAAGTCCCATTTGAGGAGGCCCACAAATGGTTGGACTGTAACTCCTATCAAACCAAGCCACTACAGTAAATAGTGAGGAGTGATGAGAATGGTAGTCCAACAACTTTGAAGGGCCACATAGTACCCATCTCTATCTGTTTCTTTTTCCTTTAAGAAATTCTTCACGTCCTATTCTTATTTGGAGCAAGTGAATATTTTAAATCCTGACACCATATACTGTATTTTAAATTTTTTTCTTCCCATACAGGATACAGGATTTAGAAAGCAAGCTTGATTCAGTACAGATGAGTTGGAAAAAAGAAAAAGAAATATTTGAGAGAAAGTGAGTTGTTCTAACAGATAAGCTTTCATTTTAAATGTACTGTGCTTATTGCATGTATTAATTACATGGTGGAGGTAGCTGCAGATAGCCACTTTGGTGTTTGGTTTGACTGAAGGATTTTTTCTGCTCTTAGGTGATGATGCTAGTATTTTAGCTTATCAGGCAGAAAAACTTATTTCCTGCCTTAACATTATCATTTTAAAGACAATGCCCTCTACCACATCAGCTTCTTCCTTTATCTACTGAGATTGTTTTCTGCCTAAGCAATCAGTTAATCTGAATTTACAGTCCTCTGACCTCTATCTAATCCTCATCTAACTTGTTTATTCATAAAACTGTGAAGAACTGTGAGTAGTTCTTTGTGCCCATTGTGTCTGTGGGTGTGTGTTTTAATAAACTGCTTTTTAAACTTGAGCATTTGAAAAACAGGTGGTGATTTGGTATGAAGATCTTACCAGAGAAAAAGTCCACTAGGTGCGGATAGTTCTTGGCTCTTTAATAGTTCTTGGTTTTTCTTCTATTCTTTTCTTTTTGACTTTAGATCATAGTGAATAAGTGTTAAGCAGATGTTGTTGACTTGCAAGTCCTATCAGTCTTAGCCACATAGCCAATGGTGGAGGATGATGGAAATTGCAGTCCATCAACATTTGAAGAACCATGTGTTCCCCAGCTCTACTTTAGCCAAGGAATACATGGGAAATATGCAGCTCCAGTTGGGAGACTTCTGCTGTATAATAGGTTTGTTTCCTCTGATAGCCTTTCCCTACCCTTGGCATAAATACTATTCAGTTTTCTACTGTCTGAAAACCTAAAGGTCAAAATAATAATGTAATCAAAACCAGCGGGTATACAGAATCGTGTTCACTGAAGGAATCAAATAACACAAGAAGCTTCTAAGAATGCATTTTTTCTTCAAAACTTTCAGTCTATACAAGCTTTTATAGAGATAACTGGTAGGCAAATAGCAATATCGTATATTTTTTAAAAAGTTCAGTTGACTTTGGTAGATTTATGATATCAAATAATGTATTCTGAAGACTCTGTACAGCACTGTTTTTGAAATCCCATTTAGTCATGTTTAAAAAAACCCTCAGTTTGGGAGTCTAGCTAAGCACATGAACTAATTACAGATTACTGCTGGATGATAGCACTGGTAGTGGCTGCTGCTGGGATGAGAGCAAATACCTAGAGTCAGCATTGATGTAATGTGATTAGGGAAAAGATCTCTTGTTAAGTTGGGTGAGCCTGCATTTAAGGTCTCCCAGTGGTATGAGATCTAACATTTAACCAAAACTGCTGGCTTGAGCAGAGAGCTCTTCTGACAACTTGAAGAGCTGGCTAGAGTGGATTTCCATGTCACATGCAGACATCTGGTTGGGCAGGCGCCTAAAGAAAAATTGGCACACTGGATCTGCTCCAGTGGGCTGCATGTAGGATAGCCAGATGGAAAAGGATCTTGCACCTTCAGGGGTCGCTCAGCAGAGGGAATTACAGTTTTCCTGGTGACATTCTGTTGGTGTTGTTATTGATATTGTGTTTCTTCAAATCGTTTCTGATTTATGGCAACGCTAAGGTGACCCTATCTTGAGGATTTCTGGGGCTGAGAGTGTGTGACATGCCCAAGGTCACACAGTGGTTTTCCATGGACAAGTGGAGAATCAAACCCTTGTCCCCAATGCTCAACCACTATACCATGCTGGGCTGTCATTATACAACTCTTAAAGATACAGAAGACTTTTTCTCTTTTGCAGCTGGCCATCCAACTTACACAATAATTCCTAGAGACCTCATGTGAGCCTCTCAGATATGTTTTTTTTGAAAGGGAGAATAACCACATCAAACCAAAGCAAGTCATATGCAAGATGGGGAGGATTTCATAATTTATAGAGCATTTTTTCAGAGCATGATTCTTGCAGCATCTCAAAGAGGAAATTGTTTTCTTATAATATAAACTTGTTTTTTTTAAGACATTCAGCAGTAGATCGCATTGTCAGAGAAAAGGATGCAAAGCTTTCTTCATTGAAAGAAGCTCATGCAGAACAAAAACTAAAATGGGAAAATCAAATCCAAGAGCTGCAGATGAAGAATGAAACTTTAGAAATAGAAATTCATCGGGCTGAGTGGAAACATACAGATTGTTTGAGAGAAAAAGATACTGTAATTGAAAAGTGAGTATGAGTTAATTTGTCTTGAATTTTGCTCATTAACTTCTTTTTCCAGGATCAATGTGAGGATGTCATCCACTTGTATGCACTGAAACACACATTTTCATGCCTAAATACTTATTTTTGGGTGATGGTAATAGGTCAGCAGAAGACAGGGTCGTCTGTGCATAGCTATGGTGTTCTACCTTCTTGGGTAAAGACACATAAAATAATATTTGCAAATATTTGGGGCAAAAATTAGATTTTGAGAACTTCACAAAAAGAAAAGACACATGAATTGGACTCATAGAAATGAATGTTGTATGCTTTAAACAGCTCATATAATAAAGAGCTATAACAGGATTTGTTTACATTTTTAATTGGGATATACTTATTTATTTGTTCTTGGTACTACATCCAAAGAAGTAGGTATGTATCCATGAAAGTTTATGCAAAAATAAAAACCAGTTAGTTTTAAAGGTGCTGCCACATTTTTTTTCTTCCTTTCTCCTTTTTATGTTGCAAGACACTAACATGGCTACTTTTTGAAAACTTATTTAGAGTATCATGCAGCAGTTGTTTTTTATTTAATTTGTCCCAGGACATGATGTTTCTAGCAAAGAGACTTCTTGTGCCACCACAAGATCTGTACTTGATAGGCATCTTAATTCCAGGTTTTCAGGAAAGTTAGTATTTTATTTAAAGAGGATGCCAAACTTTCCACACTGTGACACAAGATCAGTCACGTAGGGATGTAGGGGCGGGGGTATGTAATTCGTCTTGGGCAGCAATGTTTTTGGGGCATCCCCACCTGTAGCCACAGCCCCAGGTGCCCTGGCCACACCCATGTACCATGGCTACGCCCCATGCCCCAAAGCCACACCCATGCATAGTGGCCATGCCCCTCACACCATAGCCCCACCCCCTCCCACTCCCCTCCACACACTCCAAGCACTGCCACTGCGCAAGATGACTCAACAGGGCACTATTGTGTTTTTTTCAAAAATAATATTGCCTCATCAACTCATGAGGTGTGGCCAGGTAGGGTGTGGTAGACTTAAGGGCCCTTTCAAGCTACACAATTATAGTGCTGTAATTCCACTTCACTGCATCCTATAGAATCCTGAGGTTTGTAGTTTGGTCAGAGGCTAAAGCTCTCTGGCTGAAAACTCAGAATACCCATGTAACTACAAATTCTAGGATTCTCAGCTGATAGGGAGGGAGCCATCCATGAATGGATTAGTTCCCACCACCACCCAGGCTAAGCAATATGTCACATGATCTTAAACTGAAACTTCCTATTAGTCTTCATCTCCTTCTGTTTTATTTCTCCATCTTGCCTCACCCAGGAAAGTTTATATGTCCATCTCCTCTACTTCCACTGGCTTTATTCCTTAATCTTTTTCCCTTTTCCTCGGTTTTCCTTTTCCAATTTTCCAACCTCCGTAAGGTTAAAAAAAAAAGCCCTTAGCCTTTTGTTTCCTCCTGTAGGTTTACCCTTCGTATCTCCCCCCTTTTCTCCCTCTTTCTTGCATATGTGCCTTTTTTCTCAAACATGCTGTTCAGGTTGGGGAAAGTTAAAACTAAAATAATTAAAACAAACTCCACTTCTCAGAGCTCTCCTGCCCCAAACACATCCACGTTGTCTGGGAGTATATGTATTCTTAGCTGCCTTCCCTGAGAGCCACAAAGATATGCACCCAACAGCACTCACTATGGCAATGGCTGCTTCCTCTGGAGCCACCTACACTAACAAAGCTATTGGTGAATTCAGATTGAAATGGATCCTTCCTATATCTATGACTGTGAAACAGCTGAGGCTGCAGAGACTGCTTCTGTTGGGCAACAGTTAGAAACAAAGGCTTTAGCCTCTGAAGGGGCTAGTGATGATGAATACTCAGAAAGGGCTTTGGAAGAAGAGGTGGAGACCAACCCGAATTCTTGCCACTGCAGCCATGGCTTCAGTTACTTGCATAGCGTTTCCAAAGCCCGAAAGAGTATGCCCATGTGTTGCAGCCTCTCATGATGACCATTTTGAAACCCACATTACAGATGGTGGCCATTCTGTAAAGATGTTTTGAGAACAGAGCTGTTTGGAAATAACCAGAGTGAAATATGCCATGGGGAGTCATCTTGGCCAAGGACGTATGAGGGGGTGGCAATTGCAGGCCTGAGAAAGAAAAGGAGAGATAGAAACATGAACGGTTGACCAATGAATGCTTTGACTGCATAAATACGTATTGATAGCCTATATAAATTTAATGCTGTATGTAATCTCCAGTTTTGGCAATTTCTGTGGAAGTGTGCTGTGTTGCTCATGATATCCATAAACAATAAACTTCTGTCTACCTCAAAGTAAGTTCTGTGGAGTGTGCATTATCCAGTACATGTGACACTCTCTTCATGGAGGAAAATAGCTACCAAACATGCTAAACAGCTTGCACAGCCAGGACAGACTGTAGTAGCTGAGAACTCATCTGATGAATACTCAGTCTCCTTAAATGTAGTAAACACTCGATGCTTCCATGCTTATCAGTACTCAGGTGGAAATTCTCTTTATGCGGGTTTTCTGAGTGATTCATCTGATTTAGAGAAGGAGGAACAGTCAGATACTGAGGAACCAGAAGAACCAATAGAAGAGGGACTTCTTAATCTGTTATCTAAAGCAGTTACAGTTCTTGTGACATTTCCGCACTAGACTGTTATTGTGCTATTATTCCACTTTAAATATCCTATGGAATCCTGGGATTTTCCCAAACTGCAAACCCCAGGATTCCATACGAAGTTGAAAGTGGAATAATAGCACTATAACAGTCTAGCATGGAAATGGCCTTGGTTTAGAAGATGTTCAGACTGATTCTGCCTCTACTACAAGTCCTGTGCATACTCCTCACACCTCCCAGACCAAGGCTATGTTTCTTAAACCTAAAACTTCATGCGCTGTCTCACTTCCCTGGTTTTCAAAGAACTCATTAAATCAGAATGGAATCCTCCTACCCAAGGTAGGAAAGGTGTAAATGTAATTCAGAAATCATACGCTCTTTCCCACCAGGCAATGGAATTTCTTAAGGTCACTCTTATTGATGGTCATGTTTCTGCCCTCCTAACCAGTGCCATTGCATCCTAGGAAGAAGGTTCCTCTCTTAAAGATCCAAATGAAAAATGGGGAGATGCAGCATTTAAAACACTCCCATGATATTTGTTTCCAAGCCTCATCATCAGTCTATCTGATGTCCAGAGCAGCCATGATCTGGGTTCACGATACATTCACCAACCAAGAATTAGATGCAAAATGCTTCGCAAGTCTCTTCTAAAAATTTACAAAGCCTTAGCCTTTGTAGCAGATGCCACTAGACTCATTGCTTGTTTCTGTTTGTTCCGTCTTTGCCTTTGCAGTAGCTAAAAGATCTGTCTGGCTCAAGCACTGGAGTAAGGATTCACAGTCAAGAGCAAACGTGGCTACATTCCCCTTTGTAGGAGACTACTATTTGCTGATTATGCTCATAAAGATATCCCCATCAAGACCAGGGATAAAAAGCTATGCCTTCTGTACAAAAGAAGGAAGTAAACAGAGACACTAAACGACTATCTCAGTCCTTTTTTCCCTTTCACCCCATTTCTTACCCTAGGGATTTTAAATCCTTTAAACTTGCCTGGGCAAGATCTCAGCTCCCATTCCACCCATAAGGAGGGCCCAGTCAAGCCCCTCAGTAAGGAAACTGACTACCAAGAAATACAAACACCTTGTGACTCTAAGACACATCAGACAGGAGGAAAGCTATCCTCTTTTCTCCATGCCTGGGAGGCCTCTACATCAGACTGGTGGGTGTTGTGCACAATAAATGAAGAATACACCGTGGAATTTTACCAAACTCCAAGGCACTCTCTAACATCACACACAAAACACCTAACAGTCCAACAGGCCATATCCCATCTACTAGACCTGGGCACCACAGAACTCGTACCTCCCAATGTCTATTCTGTTACTATTTATCATGTCCAAAAAGGGGGGCTGAGTCCATTGAGTTTTGAACCACAAATTTGTGAACAAATTCATAAAGTAGAAAAAATTCTGGATGGAAAGTCTCCAGACTATCCAAGAACATCTCTTTCTAGGAGATGTCCTCTTCTCTGTTGCCCACACAGAAGCCTATTTTTAAATCCATATGTGAAAATAATTTTCATGGTTCATCACTAAAATACCTTCATTTTTGTTATTGTACCACCCATTATCAATTCAAAGCACATTCTTTCAGTCTGGCATAAGTTCCCAGGGTATTTACCAAGCTGATCATAGCACCCATAGCCCCGTTGAGATTACAGGGAATACACATTTTTCTGTACCTCATCAATATCTTTGTAAAATCAGTTTTCTTTCAAGGAGATCCACACACCTTCAGCCAGCTGCAGGCACACGTTGACAACCTTCAGGATGACTTTTTCACTTCATATGCAAATCACAAATTCTTCACGTATTTCATCTGGTTTCACTCTAAGGTCAAAGCCCAGTATACTCTTCAGACTCCCTGGCTTCAGGGGCTGCAGCATACCCAATCCCTCTCTTATCCAGGCTGCTGAGGAAGATCAGGAAGGAACAGCTAATGACACCGCATCAGCCAAGAAGATTGTGGTTCTTCCATCTCTTAACACTCTCCGTTCAGGCACGTCTGATGGTCCCAACACTTTCTCACCTTCTCACTTAAGGGCTACTATTCCACTCAGACCCAGGGTAGTTCCACTTAGTACCTGACTGCTGAGTGGAAAGCATAGTTAGAGGAAGGTCACTCCAACAGGATGGCAAACAACCCTCTGTCCTCTAGATGGAAACCCAGCCTTTAGATCTACAAAACAAGTTGGAAGACTTTTCTCAGGTGGTCTCATAAATTCCATCTCCCCACAGACAGCGGATTAAGAACATGCTGGAATTTCTACAATCAGGTATAGACATGGGACTTAAACCAAATACCCCCTACCCTGCCAAACAGTGACACTAGCATTGCATCTTTTTCCTTCTAACAAAATCTCTCTTTCATCCCATACAAGCATTATGGGATTGCTCAGAAGAGCAACCTTACTCAGCTGTGATCTACAGATTTCCCTTCTGGGACCTTCTCAAAGTACTAAAAGCCCTGTTCTAGCCTCCCTTGGAACCACTTAGAACTGTAACATTCAGAATTCTTTCTATTAAGACCCTGTTTCTTGTTGCAGTCAGCTCAGCCCGATGGCTTTCCAAACTGGCTGCTTTGTCTATCACCCCATCTCATTATCGGTTTGAGGCTGACACAGTTTCTGTATGGCTAGACTGAAGTTTCTTGCCCAAGATAAACTCTACTTTCTGAATCTCATAGCCAATAATATTCCCTTTCTTTTGCCCTCATTCAGTGCACCCTTTGCAAAAACAATTGCACAAACTACATATTTAAAACTATATATTAGGTGTCCCAATACATTTAATAAATCAGAGGTCTCCTTTGTCTCCTTTCATCCCACTCCTTGGGAATGAAGGTATTTTCTGCCACACTAACCAGATAGATTAAAGCATGCATCTTTTGGAATTATGACACCTTGTGCCTCCCCAAACCTGAGAATGTAACATCACACTCAACTAGGGCAGCTGCTGCCTTTTTAGTCAATGCACTCCTGTTTTCTACATTTTGGTTGGCCAATAAAGGTACCACTCTTTTGTGGATTTTGGGTTTTGCATCTCTAGCAGAAATCTGTTGAAATCACATGAGTGGTTCTGTGCACATTCACAAAACATTACAAACTAGACAAGTTTGCTTCAGTCAGGGTCTCCTTCAGTAGGAGGGTTCTGCAACAAGTCACAACACACTGAAGCACTCTCTTATCACCTTCCCATTCACATATACATATGTGTTTTGGTAGATCCCATTCATGAATGGGTCCTTCTCTGCTGGCAGAGAATGGCACATTGGAGGACTTATTGTAAAGATCCATTCTTGCCAAGAAGAAGAAGCCATCCGGCCCCATCCCAGGTGACAACACTTTAATTCTTTTTCTTGAGGCTGGGATATCTTTTCTTCTACTTTCCTGTTGTCTTGGCTTGTGAAGAAACTGAAGGAGAGGGAGATGAGAACCAATAAAAGTTTCAGTTTAAGATCACATGATGTCTTGCCTAGCCTGGGCTATGACAAGAGTTAACCCATTCATGGATGTCTCCTTCTCCTTGGCAAGAATGGACCTTCACAGTAAGTCCTCCAATGTGCCATTCCAGAAGATGAAACCATAGCCATTATAGTACCATAACACTGGAAAATCCTGTTCAATGAAACATTCTCTACATCCCCCTTTTCATTTACTGCTGGAGCAATGGGACTTTAGACAGTTATAGTAGACACTAGACAACCCAGGAATTTACCCCTAATCCAACAATGTTTAAAAGGAATCATTATCAATAAACAGTGAAGGAAGTTCTCTCTAATTTTTAGGAATTAGTTATGATTGTATGATAGACATGTTTTGAAGCTTCCTATCACACAGTACAGTGAAAGTAATAAAAACAGTAGTAAGATTTTTAAAGTATTATTGACTATAATAAGATTTTGACACAAATCCCACTAAGTCAAGGATACCTAAGTCTTAATTGTGTGAAATTGTTGTTAAAATATGGAGTAAGGCAGCTCTCTAGATCAGGAATAACTATGTTAAATACAGTTCTGTTTTAGGTACAGAGCAGCATAACTTAGATGTTTATTAACAAGTGAACACAGCTGGAAAATCTGAATATTTAAAAATGATATACAAGTCAAATATCAGAAACCAGAAATATAGGTTAGTCGTTTTATGTGTGTTCATTAGATTCATATTAGATTTTTAGGATCATACACTATGAAAGAAGAATGAAAATACTAAATGTATTTATGTGTAACAAATAAGAAAGATCAGGTATAATACAATCAAAATCAAATTAGAATATAGTTTTAAGATATATGTGTAAAATGCATGGTGCTCATACAACTTCTGTAGAGACACCTGCATATCCTTGGGATTTTATACAGCATTGGTTCCAAATCATTGCCTACTGACAGAGACGTGGCTCATTAGTAGCAGATTTGGTATCCCACAATAATGGAGCACCAGTTGATCCTGCTTCTTTGATATGCCTTGGGCTTTCAACCTAATGGCATCAGCAGCTCTTAAGAAGTTCTTAGAATAGCCTCAGAATGTGGCCTTTAATGGAGAGAGATTAAGTGAAATGTTTGCTCATACACCATGTACTCAGTTGCAGTGTCTCTAAGTTGTTTCAAGATGCAGGTTTTCTGCCTAAGCACAATGTATTTTTCTCAACTGTGGGCCACAGTTTTCCATGAGAAATATTTCATAGCTTTAGGATAGACTACAAGAATTTGTAACTTCTGAGTGATAGGAAGTTGCAGTATCTTCTTGCTAAGGAAGAACCTGACCCAAATTCTGTTCAGTCAAAGGTGAAATGTAAATTTAGATGCATTAAGTCAGTTTGTGTTTTGCCCTTTGTTGCATATGTTTTGGAGTTACATAGTAGGAGATAGTGTTCAAGCCACATCTTGCTAATTACAAATAGATTGATTTTCCAGTTTTTTGAGTGGACCAATCTTACCAAGATGGTGTCCCCAACAAGTTATTGACTACAACTCCCATCACCCATCAAAATGATCATCAGAGTGGAGATGATGGGAATAGTACTACAATATCTGGATTATACGAAGTTGGAGAAAGCTGTTGTAGGAGCTTCATTTACATTCTCACTTAGATCATATTTCAATGTAAATACAACTGTAGGAATTGCCACTTGTCCTACACCACACTTCTAAACATGCTTGTACTGAATTCTATCTACGGTCTTGCACATATGTCTATAGGGATCTCTGTTAGCTTGACGGAAGCCCTGTCTGCATGTGCCAAAGGATATGTTTGCAGATTGGCTCCCTCTAGTGAACAGGGAATCTATTCTTTGTTGGGATACTTTTTGTTCTCACTAGATTACCTTGCTAGAGTCACTTGCTGTGTCATTATGTGGAAGCATATTGCATTTATTTCATTTACTCTTATTGCCCTTTTATGGAATTGCATTAATTTCTGTTTCTTCTCTTTATTTAACACAATGTATATTAGAAACAGAAGTGTACATATTGGACATGTGAAAACTGTTTTCCAGTTCAAATAGTGTGAATAGCCTTGACAACACTTCTCCCGGATTCAGAATGTGGCTGGTAAATGCCAGGTCAGTGAATGATAAAATAACAGCTTCTGTGCCAGCATTGCCTCTGCAAACAGCCATCCACCTGATCTGTCTAGAGTGGGCAGGGGCCTTTTACACCCTGGCCCAGGAGAAAAGAAGTCAGCCCTCACTGTGATTAGCCTGCACTGCAAACAATTTACCTAGAACTATGCAGGTAAAATTGCTTATGTCCATTCTGACTGGGATGTTATAATTGATAGAGGCCCAGGGCTGTAACTTTGGTCCCAGTTTGCTCAGTGATAATAGATACTTTAAGTTTGAGGACAGGATCCTTAAAGTAGTGAGAGCTACCTCCTGTTTCCTAGGCCTTTGCCCTCCCTGGCTCAATAAAAAGGCCAAGAGAGGAACTAGTCAAGTAGATGACAGGGAAAGGAATGTGCTTTTTTAACAGTAAAGCAGAGTTCTAACATGCCTAAATGAAGGAGTTATAAGAATTTACTGGAAGAACCCTTTCTGAATCCCACCATACTGAATATCTTACAAACAGTTTACAGTAGACAGTTTCTGGGCAAGGTACTAGAGTGTGTGGTGTTGTTCCCATCGCAGGGGCTGCTAGATGTGACAAATTATCTAGATCTGTTCAGTTTCAGGTCTGGTTATGGGACAGAGAAGGTTTTGGTTACCTTGGTGAATGACCTGCCCTGGGAACTAGGTGGGGGAGTGTATGCCTGTTGGTTGCACTAGGCTTTCAGTACCATCAGCTATGGTATCCTTCAGGACAACCCTGCTGGAATTGGACTTGGAGGCATTTTTCTGTAGTTGCTCTCTTCTTCTTGGAGAGACAAGCCCAGAAGGTGTTGTTTGATGCTTCCCATTGAAAACCATAGCCGTTGGCCTCTGCGGTCCATCAGGGTTCTGTTCTCTCCCTCATGCTATTTAACATGCACACAAAACCACTAGTAGAGGCTGTCCAGAATTTTGGGCTCCAATGTCACAACTATGCTGGTGACACCCAATTCTTTCTTCTTTCTACCTGAATCTGGAGAAGCTGTTTCATTTCTAAACCAGGATCTGTCCTCAGTAGTGTCTTAGTTGATGGTGACCAAATTGAATGTTAGTCCAGACAAGGCAAAAGGTGGTCTTGATCAGTCAAAAGGCAGATCAAGGAATAGAAATTTATCCTGTACAGGATGGGATTACACTGTCCCTGAAGACACAGGTGGGCAGTTTGGGTATACTTGTGGATGCCCAAACTTCATCAGTGGCCAGGAGTGCATTTGCACAATTAAAACCAGTTTGCCAGCTGATCTGTAATCTGTCCATAGTGAGACATGCCTTAGTTATATTCCATTTGGATTACTATAACATACAACATACATGAGCTGGTCCAAAAAGCTACAACCAGACCATTCATCACAGCTTGTTATGAGGAGTACACAATTCTCTTATTACAACAGCTTTATTGGTCTGTTTCCAGGCACAATTCTGAGCACTGGTTATGACCTATAAATATAACGCTTTGAACCAAGCTGTCAGAACAACTGTTCTTCCTCATGAGCCTGTCCAGGCTTTGAGATCTTTGGGGAAGGCCCATCTCTCAATCCTGCTTCTCTCATACGTACAAATGGTGGTACATTTGGTGGTAATGCAGAACGCCATTTTGATGGCTGCTCCTAGGGTTTGGACTTCCTTCCTAGAGAGGCTAGATTGGTTCTCTCCTTGCCCTTCCATTAGCAGAATAAAATTCTGAACAGCATTTTGGAAACTTTTTATAAGAAAGGGACATTTAACAGGTGTAGTACTGCTTTTATGTCTTATCTTTTTAAAGGATAAGTTATTTTTTAATTCTAAATATATTTTAATTACATTTTAAACAATGTTTTGAATGCTTTCTATATATAATATGCACACACCTATGTGCGCATGGGTGTGTTTTAATTTTTGAAAGCTGTCTTAAATTCTGTTTCCTAGGGGAAAGACGGGATATAAATAAATAAATTATTTAGTCAGATGTAAGACTCTTGCTATATTAGCTGTATTAATATGGCAAAATTTGTTTTGCCTAGATATGTTCTAAATGCAGAAATATAGAAAGGAAAGTGGTGTACAGTTCCTGTTTTGATTGAATCATAGCTGCATAGAAGATAAACCCTGCCGCAGACCCCTGTTTGTGGTAACATATGTCATTGGCTATTATACCCCCCAAATTAAAGATTTATGCTTAAAGCCAGTCATGTTCATGGAAAGGCAAAGATACTTCAGTTCTGTATCTAAGTGTTTTGAGTTCTTCAGTTTCTTTTGAGTGTGAGCTTAATTTCTTCTTCAGTTTTTTTTATCCACATTGATCTTCTGTTTATGTTCATCATCATAACCTATAGTGAACTATAGGCAGTTCCATGGTAACTGGAACTGGAGTAGAGGGTTGCAAACCTACTGTAGATAGAATCCAAAATGCTGAGGTTGGCAATCTGCTAATGCTTTAGGAAGATTGTAGTGTCCTCACTCCAGGCAGTTGTTGGAATGCCACCCAATGAAGTTATCAGTGCTAATGTCAGACATAGATACCATCCTTTCTCCCTTACATATACAGAAGTGGTTCCCACATGAATGCTAATAATTGTATCTTATCTCTCTCTCTCTCTTTCTATCTCTCTCTCTCTCTATATATATATATGTACATATGTAAAATCTTGTACAGTAGGACCCCCCGTATCTGCAGATTCATGATCCGCAGATTCAGTTATCTGAGGTTGGCCGGGATTGGCCCAGGTCAGGCAGCAGGAGGTGGCAAGGAACCCAATTCCGAGCTCCCTGCTGTTTTCCCACTGGCAGCTGCCGCAATCAGGCCTGGAGCTGGTGGCAGGAGGTGAAAAAACAGTGGGGATCGCGAGATCGCGCTCCTCAGTGTTTTCCCACCTCCTGCTGCCAGCCCCGGGCCTGATTGCGGCAGTGGCCAGCAGGAAAACAGTGGGGATTGTGGAATCACACTCCTCATTGTTTTCCCACCTCCTGCCACCAGCCCTGGGCCCGATCGTGGGAGCGGCTGGTGAGAAAACAGTGGGGATTGCGGGATCACGCTCCTTGCTGTTTTCCCACCTCCTGCCACCGGCCCTGGCCTGATCATGGCGGCAGCTGGCAGGAAAACAGTGAGATGCACTCCTTGCTGTTTTCCCACCTCCTGCCGCTACCCTTGGGCTGAATCGTGGCGGCAGCCAGCAGGAAAACAGTGGGGAGCGCTCCCCTCTGTTTTCCCACCCACCACTGCTGCTGCGATCAGGCACAGGGTGGGCAGCGGCACAGGGCGTTTGGTACTATGCACGGATTTCAGTATCCATGGGGGGGCGGAACCAAACCCCCACGGATACGGGGGTCCTACTGTGTGTGTGTGTGTGTGTGTGTTTGTGTATAAATAATCTTTTATGTTTTATTGTTAACTGGTCTTAGACAGAGGTCTCATACCTATAAGCGGGTTCTACCTTGGCATCAGTTTCACCATCTGATGGCTTTCCAGCACTACCACCTTCACCATGCGGTATATTCACCTTGCCCAATTGAAACTTGAGTTTCTTGAGCAGCTTGGCTTTATGAATATAGACATTGTGAATAGGACAGATTGACTGACATACCTTTTCTATCGCTTTACCAATTCTGTCTGCAATCAGTTTATTGACAATTTTTTCAGCCATTTGTTTGTACTTCTCATGTCATGATTTCCACCATTTTCTTCAGGATTTGGCAGACCTGCTGATGGTGGGCATAGGATGTTTTGCGAATCTGATTACTATGCTTGTCAATGAAGCCAACACAGAAAAAGCAGAGAGGGTATCTATCAGTAGTTTTGACATCAATGTGGGTTTGTAAGGTCCATGCCATGGAAATTTGTCAGGCAGTTTTCCCTTGCACATCCTCTATAATCGGCTTGAACTTATGGAAGGCAAATTGATCGTTCTGTAGGTCAGTAAGACTTACTTTAAATACACAACCCTTAAGTCCATCAGAGGCAATTTTTGTTTCCTGAGTCCTAGTGACTATTGTCTTCCCCGTGTTTTGAACAGTAAACGTTACTGGAGCCTTGACATCATACCACTCCTTCTTTGAAAAGAAATCAACCACTTTCTTCTTAGCACCTTTCTTGCCTCTTTTAGTGGAATACTTGTTCTTACCAACCACCATAGTGCCACACCAGGAATCGAAGAGCTGAACCTTGCTTTTTATACCACCTGTTGAGAAAAACTGCAAACCTGTACATGGTATACTTAAATGCAGTATAAGAGGAAAATATACATAGACTAACCATGTCTAATAGTGAAAAATACAGTAAAAAATTAGAAGCAGTATAGTCTAAATGCAGCAGCATTTAGCAAAAAAACCCCTGGTATGCACAAACAAAACAGTGATTTTCTACAGTGCTCTAAAATATATTAATGTACTTTACCAGTACTTTTGAATTACTTCAGAACATCACCAGGTACATAGAGAGAAAAAATATAATGTATTAATTAATCATTCATCATATTTAGTTCTAAATTAGCTGCAACATATGTAGGAAGAAGGAAGTCATTGTGGCTTTTTCGCTGAAGAGATTGGTTTAATGTGTGCAGCTGTGATAGTAGTGTAAACAGTATGTTCAGAACTGACAAGAAAAAAAAAGGATTTTCTGATTTTTTTTTCTATAGTACAGCATACATTAAATATGCATACATTTATACGCAAGCCTGAGATTTGAATCTGCTGCAGGGGACCTCCTCTTTGTCCTATCAGTCAGAACAATATACTGTGGAAGGACATAAGAGAGGACCCTCTCTGCTGGGGTAACCCAGTTACAGAATTTCCTCTTTTTAGATGCCTGATTGGTTCCAGTGTTGTCATTTCGGCATCAAGTAAAAACAAGTTTTGTTTTGTCTCATTTTGTTTTTACTAAAGCCTTTGGGGCCTAACTGGTTTTATACAAATCTGTACATGTGCATTATTTTAAATCCTCTGAAACTGTTTAACTGATTTTAATTTGTCTTCTTTTAACTTTCTAAATTATTTAATATTCTTAGCCCTTTAAAATAATTTTATTATTTTTGTCAAGTTGTTTTTATTGTATGCCATCTTGAGATTTTCAGAGATAGAGCAGGATATAAATATTCAAATAAATAGATAGTACTGAACTGGAAAAGATAAACAGAAAGCTTATAAAAGCACTGAGAGGTTGCAGTGAACAGCATATGAAGGAAGCCGAAAACAAAATAACTGAAAAGGGATTAATATATATAGCCCCTCCACATTCAGAAGGGTTCAGAGTGCAGAACCCTAGGAAAAGTGGAAAAACCATGTATAACTCTCCACACTGTGATCTTCCTCCTGTTCTCCTCTGCGGGTCCTCCTTCCCATTCCCTTGCCTCTGGCACTGGCACTGGCACTGCCAGGGGGAAGAAAAAGACAAGGTAAAAGGCTTACCAGTATTTTCCCCTCAGACAGAGAACAGCTGGGCATTGAGTTCTGCTGCTCTAGCTACTTCTGGTTGTCATCTTGAGAAAGGAAATTCCTCCCAAAGGGGAGGGGTAGGCAACAATCAAGAAAGCATCTGACCAATTAGCAACCATTAGAAGAGCAGAATGTGAAGTCATGTAGCAGAGAGGACATTCCTCCAGCAGTGTGGAGGGGGAGGCTTTGTTCATCCAAAAGGGAAAAAACATCCATTTCAAACATAAGCCTCGAAAGCCTGAGGGGAGGAATGCAAGGGAATGGGAGGAGGAAAATGGCTGAGGGAAGCAATCAAGTGCCTCACAAGTAACCAAATTTGCAAAGATCAGACCTGTGAATGTGAAGGGAGGATTTACCTAGTCCAAAGGCGAATGTAAGATTTATCTAGTCCAAAGGCCCGAACATACTCAGTTACATTTATTTCATAAAAAGGAGAAGGAATCAACAAACAAAATTAACTAACAGCAGAATTAAACAAGAAGGATAAAGATTTTTTTTTTCATTCAAGTATACTTGAATTCCATGTAATTATTTGCCTGGGTGAAGTTCAAAATTATTATAACATTTTTGTGAAGATTCAATAAAGCCAAACATTGGACTGTTTTAGAAATTCTCCAGCAATTGGCAAGCACTGGTTCAGGGATCTGCACCAAATCCAGTGACCTCCTTTGAGTTGCACTGTGCTCGAGGCTGATGTCTGACAGGTCAGATCTTGCAAAACAGTGTGTATTATTGTTTCTGTTTTATTGTTGGTGAAAAATAGACTCAAGTATTGTAGGAACATCTCCAAGATCACTCACTCAGCAGTAGACTTGGCAGTTGAAGCTAGGGCTCCTGTGTGTACATTCTAGGCCATGAAAGTGCAGTCCCTGCGTGGGGGTGCTACTAATTATAGTTCTGAGGGAAATCAAATACTGTTCCCTGAAACAGGACATTCTAAATGTCCTGGAGAGACAAGCAGAGACAAGCAGACGGAAGGCATCAGCTGTCTGGTAAGGAGAATACAGGGTTTGCATAATGGTTACTCCAAAGCTACTTGCCAATGAGTCAACCTAGAATGTGAGATCTGAATTTCTTCATTAGGAGAGCACATTCTGAAACTCATAGGTATTCCCTTAATACAGAGGGCATGCATAAGAGTGGCACAGATATTTATCATTCCTTATTGATCTTTGGTGCCAGGGAATCAAGTCGTTGCCTGCTAGGACTGACAACTGCAATATCTATGTATTCATCTCATTAAAAGAAATACTTTTATTCTATTGACAGTGGAGCAACATTTTCAGGTGGCCGCAGGGGATGATGCAGTTGAGAGTGGAAATTCTGCTTCAGTCAACTCTGCTGCTTTCAAAGTAATAGCTGTATTAGTCTGTTGTAGCATAAAAAGTAAAGAGGAGGAAGGTATCTAGCAGCAACTTTAACACTCACTGACTTATATTTTAGCATGAGCTCAAGTGGGATATCTTCAGATGTACTAGTAGAGTTATATTAAAGCCATAAGTTTTTAAGTGCACTTACACATTTGTGGGAGTGAGATAGAATACAGTATGATACAGAAAGATGTAAATTTTTATCCTGGCTGTGTATCTTTAGAGAGCTGTTATGTATGGTAATCAAGGGACAAGACCTTTCCATAAACCCAGATGCCAACTCTGTCCCCACATGCACTCTGACAAAAACATTACAAGTACTAGTAACATCATCCACAATGTCACAGGTGCACTTACTTGCTTATCCTGCATTGTGATAGATGCCATCCTATGTCAGCAATGCCCCTCTGTATGCTGCAGTGGACAAACAGAACAGTCTCTATGCAAGAAGATAAACAGACATTAGAAATGGCAATACCCACAAACCAGTTGAAGAACATTTCAGCTTTCCTGGACATACAATATGAGATTTAAAAATGGTGGTTCTTCCAAAAAAAAAAAAAAAATCAAAGGAAGCCTAGAAAGAGAAGCAGCAGAATCTGAGAGAGATTCACATATTCCCAATGAATAGTGGCAGGTCTCCCTTTTTGGTTCCACAGAGTTCACCTCTGAAATTTCAGCTTGCAAGTGGCTGCTTTGGAACTTAGCAATCAAAACAGTCTGTCAGATTTTGAGGTGGCTATCATTATTTCACAAAGAGTATGGCAGGCCACCTTTTTTTTTTATTCTAGAAAGCCACCTGTTTCAAATTTTGATTTTTCAGCTGGAAACTGGGAACTGCAACTTGATTTAAAAACATTCTGTCAAGTTGTGAGGTATCTGTCATTATTTCCTGATGAGTTTTCTCTTTTTTAGTTCCAGCAAGGTACTGATATGGAATTTTGACTTGAAATTCAGAACTGTAACTTAGATGATAACCACAACAGCTTGTCAGATTTTGAAGCATTTATGTGCTGATGCATTATGGTAGTGATGGGCAGACATGCATTCTTTTTTTTCTTTTTTCTTTTTTTTAGTATTGTAGACATAAATTGTTTTTGAAGTTGAGATTCATATCCATATTATGGAAGAACCATTAAACCAGCTACAGGATTGAGAAGTTCGCTAGGCAATAAGTTTAACTAAACAATAAGTATAACTTTTTTTAAAAAAATACAACTTCAATTCTTTAGCTCCTTAAAAAGATTATCCTAAGTGAGGTGAGAATCATATTGTCTGCTGAGTAATTTTCCATTTAATTTGGGATCAAAATGAGGATAAGATTCATATTGTGATATGTTTAGATCAGTGTTCTGGGATCTCTGGAGACAGCTCATTAAATAATTTTGAACTAGGCGAATTACGTTTTGAGGTGTCTGGACACACAATGGAGATTATGCTTGAGCAGAGGAAACAGATGTTTTTCTGACAAGTCTCTTGGGGACTATTTTTTCTTTATTGTTTTCTTCCTCACTTAGCCTTTTGCAGACAGTTTAAATTAGTGAAGTACATCTAAAATGGTAGATTCTCTTAACTAGGACCATTTTCGCACGAGTCAGAACCATCATCTTATAAGCTATACTGTAAAGAACTAAATTTTGGCTAGAAAATACTCTGCCAGTAGAGTATATTATAGCAATTGTCTACAAAATATTCCTAGTAGCAGAGCACTAGTTACCTTGTTGTTTTCATTTGTATCATATAGGAATCTGTTACTTAAGTTATCTGATGTTTCTAAATCCACTGAAACCTCCAGTTTTCTTGCTGTTTTGAATGTACCGAATGTTGTGCTTGTGTTCTCTCTCTCTTTCTCTCTCTCTCCCCCTCTGTCCCCGCCCTTCCTTTGTTTGTTTTGCTTGAAATGGAAAAAGCCATTAATGTGATCAGACTTGTGTTCTGTGTGTTTTTATAGACTTGAACAAGAACTGGAGGCAATGAAAACAAGTTGTGATTCTCAAGTAGCTCAGATGTCCAGGGAGACAATTTCAAAAGATCTTCAGATTCAAGTATTGCAAGAGGAAGAATTAAAGCTGAGAACACAGCTGGCAGCCTTACTTCAAGATATTGAAAGGTGAATCGTTTTTTAAACATTTGCCTTTCTGTATGATTCGTCTCAGTGTATGCCAGCCACATTTGAGCATTTGCGTGCTAATTCTACAAGTAACACAGTATCCTATCTGCACTTAATAACTGATAGTGGGGACACACAGCTGTGCTGCAGGGGAATTAGCTGGGAGCTGTAAAACTTTCCATATTGGCCAGGCAGCCGTCTTTGATCTTTAATCCTAATTGGTTTCCTGTATTTAATCAGTTGCCAAATTGTGTTTCTTCTTGGTGAACAATCTTGGTAAAATCCATCTTTTCTTTTTAGCAACGCACTCTGAGTCATGCTCTCTGATTTTCTTCAGGCTTGACTACTGTAACCTTGTCACCAGATTTCTATTGTCATAATTAATTCTTCCTTCTCTTTCCAAAATTTTGCTTAGTGCTTGAGCTATATAATACCCCATGCTTATTGTTCTTCCAGCCCAGTCTAGTGTCACGCTATGATGAGTATACTGTGACTAAAAAATTGAATGCAATGGAATGAAAGTCATCCAGAAATGTGGCAGAGCTGTACAAATTTCAGCTGTGCATGCTGTGCTTTATGGAAGAAAGAAACAGAATGCAGTTCTCTAGACTTGCTGACCAAAGGACATCCTCCACCCAATCCCCTAGTACATTAGGATGGGGGGGGGGGTAAAATTTAGCCCTGTTTGAACACTGTATCTGAGTCTACTCTTCAACTCTTTTCTCAATATAATCTGAATGAGTGCAGTTTGCTCTAAGTTGATGTGCTGCACTTTGAGGGCACTTGGTTTGAGGGTTGCTGTTCATATCACTAGTGGTCCAGCCTCAGCAGAGAGGGGTCTCATGGTCAAAAGACAGAGAGGGGGCCTGGGACAGGCAATTATCATTTCATCCTGGGGTGGGTTGGTTGCATATTTGAAAGTAGCTGCTCTTTCTGCTGATTCTCTGTTACACATTGCCATAGGTGAAAGTACAAGTTCTTCCTTATGTATGTCTTCTACTAGGGCATGTGTTCTCTCTTGTTGCTGCCCTTTGAGTTGAGATCACAAGACAGTCAGTGGCACTGGTTATCCAGGTCTGTGACAAGCTCCATGACTAGGACTCTTCAGTTTTTGTCTCAAGGGCTATGGGTCTTTTAAGGCAAAAGGGAGAAAGAGAACTAGGTGCACAATGTTGGAAAACATAATGGTTTCTGACATTCTGCCAATAGACGTCTCAGGAGAGAGAATAAGAAAGTTGGGACTGATTACTGCCATGTTATGCTGTGCTTCAGCTTTCTGACATTATTCTACCTTAAAGAGCCAATAGCCTTTAAGACAGAAGAAATTCAATTCTAAGCATGCAGGCTGATGTGACGCCAGCAAATTCTGATATATTGTGGCTGTAGCTAATAAAGAGATGGCTATTATGACATTAAAACAAGAAGTCACCAAGTATTAAGGTCATCCAGTGTGGGTACAGTGGTTAGAGTATTAGTTTAGAACATGGAAGACAGAAATGCAGATCTCCATTCAGCCATGAGGTTTATTAGATAGTCTAGCCAACCTCATAGGATTATATGCCACATTTGACCATACACGGTGGAAAGGCAGGATGTAAATATAATATAGGTTGAGCTGTGCATATTCTAAATGCTTGGTACCAGCAATGTTCCATATTTCAGATTTTTTTCAGATTTTGGAATACCTGTATTTGCATATTTGTACATAATGAAATATCTTGGAGATGGGACGCAAGACTAAACATTGACTTTGCCCTGTCTAACCCTCCACCAGAATTCTTAGAGTTTTATCTAAATAAAGATGAAGAACAGAGCCAGAGGAGAAGGCAGACAATAAATAATCCTTATAAGTGTCCCTGTTCTCTTTCTCAGCCTGCTGTCTCTCTCCAGCTTCATGTCTTGTTCATTTGCTACTTGTGGTATGTATGAAACATGATGCTGGAGAGAGATTTAGGATCTGTGAAATGTGGAAATCCACACCTCCTGCCATTTCACAGGTCCTCATGTCTCTATCTCCAGCCTCACATCTCTTGTGTCTCTTCTGAGCATCTCTCCATAGAACCAACCAGCCGCCCACTTCTGCCTTGAGCAGGAGTGCTGCAGCCACCGCCTCAAAGGCAGAAGCAGGCAGCCGGGGGCAAAAAGTATAGGTTTTTGGAAGGTTTTGAACTTCTAGATAAGGGAGTCTCAACCTGTAATTAAATAAATAAAAAAACAATCCCGGCACGTAGCAAATTACAAGTCTGCTGTATTTTTCTCTTTCCATGTTGTATACACTTATGTGCTTTAGCAGTGTACATATGCAGTCTTCTTTTCTTATATTACATTTTTGGGTTTTCACTCTGGTGCTGCGTTAATGGCCTCTGCTGGAAAGATCTTCTTATAGTTTTTCATATTTTCAGTCTATGAAAGTTTTATGTCTTGTATTCTGATATCGTTGCTCTGTTCTGAAATTTCTTTCCCGGTGTACCACAGGGCTTCTCACAGTTAATGGAAATGATTCAAACCTGGCCCCCAGATAAACCTTCTGTTCTGTTGAAAGAAATGTATCCTGGGATAAGCAGAGTCTTAACCTGCCTAAATATTCTCGCTCAGCTACACAGGTGTATTACCAGTGGATCTTTCTATATCTGTATCCAGAATGAATGTGGCTATCTCCCACTTTGAGCCATCTAACTACTGGTGGGCTGGAGTGCTCTATATTCTATGCAGTACTCTTCGGTTATAAAGAATTTTTAATGCAACATTTTGTTGCATTATTTCAATGATTAATAAGAATGAATTTCTTTCTCTCCTAAATTAACAGTCTAAAAAAATATTCACATTTTCTCCCTGTTTTAGGTATAAACAGCAGCTTTCAAGAGCAGCAGAAAGAGAAGAAAGTCTGGAAAGAGCTAAAGTGCAAATCGAGCTGGACTGGCAGAGGTGTTGTGAAAATGCTGAAAGGAATCAGTATCAGAAATCAGAAGCTCTGATACAGAGCCTGTCAACAGCTAGGGACCAGGTTAGAACTGAATCACTTTTCAAACAGCTTAGCACAGAGTATTAGCAATGTCATCTGTTGTGATGGAAGATCTTATGATGTTGGATTAATCATTCCTCTTGGCTTCTCACAAATACTTGTTTCATCTTTTTCAGGTGGTTAGTACTTTCTTAGCACACTTTTCCTGTAGTATATTCAGCCTGCTGACTCAGAGAATACAGTGAATTGATTTAATTTTAATAATTTATATAAATAGCACAGTAGGCCTTAATATAGGACTAGCTGGCTCCAGGAAGATTCTTTGTGCCTGCAAAAGGGCGTGGAGCTCCAGTGGAATACCAGTGGAAGAAAAAGACAGTTTGCAACTTTGTTGGATACAGCTTTGAAGTAGAAAGGAGGACACAGATAAGAATCTGACAACCTGGGTGTTAACTGAAATGTTGTAGTGTAGTCTACCTGCTGGTAGATCTTGCAATATGGAAAACAACAGCCACTAACCACTTGATTCCTTCCTACAACTACTTCATAAAGACTTGAGACTGATGCATTACCCCTACCCACAAGGGCCTCTATGGGATCTGTCTTTTGTATAAGAAAGCAGGGAGTAACCCCTCCACTCCTTTCTAAGAACCCTGCCTGATGCTCCAGCAACTGATACATGAGTATACAGAAGAATGACAGCATGGCTTGTTTTACTCCCTTGCTAAACTACTAGAAACAGCAATTAATCTACCCCTGCCCCAAGAATAAATGTCTGAGAACCAGACATTATTGCCAAAGAATGAAAAGCATGCACTTTTAGGGTTATGGAGTGCAGCCTGCTTGAAAGAAATGGTCTAGGTCTTGAACTGCCTCTTCTGCCACTTCTGAAGGAGAAGGTAAAGATGTTTATAACTTTGCTAATTTTCTTGCTTTTCTCCAGTTTTTCTTAGGGAAATAGTGTTTCCCGTAAATAGTGCTGCAGCAGTTGTGACCATAAAATATGCAACATAAAAAATGGGGGGAGACACTGCTCAGGATTGGCCCCAATCAGCATGTGTGAGGCTCATTCTTCTGCGTTCACCCAAGTCATTCTTGTCACATTGAATTATGATGACACTGGGAAGACATTGCTTGAGCATTTATTTTGCCAAGAGTAGATTTTCCCAGTTCGTACCTTTTCTCCCAGTGATACAGAACTGTTCTCTTAGATTTTATTTATTTGCTTAATTACTTATATAAAGTATTTCTGTATCCCAACTCACAAGGGCTCTCGAGGTGATAAACAAAAACCAATTATTAATAAAAATAAAAATATTTTAAAAGCACGTTAAAATACTCTTTAAAAACTCCTAAAAGCGATCTAAAAATGATCCTAGAATCCAGTTTTGAAACAGTTAAAACAGCAATTTCCAACACTGAACACCATGCAGAATAGCAGTGTTTTGGCTGCCCAGCAGAAGCTATAAAGTGATGGGGCCAATGTAACTTCCTTGAGCAGGGAGTTCCAAAGTCAAAGTGCTGGTCCAGAGAAAGCCCTTTTATGTATACTCACCAACCTAACTTCATGAGATATTGGGACACGCAACAGGGCCTCCTCTGAAGATCTCAAAATTCTGGCATTGAGACTGAGTTGAGAAGTCTTTCTGGATGCTATGGCATTGAGTTGAGAAGGCCTTCTAGGTGCCATGGCATAGAATTCGGTTCACTTTGCTTATAGACTGAGATGGATGTTGCACCCTGAAGAATCATAACCATAAATGGAGACTTGCAGAAGGCAAATATATGGCTTGTCTGCTGAGGATGTCCTCGATCCTCGTACTTGGTGGCTGTAGTAAATAGACCCTGAGGTGCAGCTGAGTTGTGATACTGATCCTTAAAAAGTATGCCCTCAAATCTTTAGGAAGCAGCCTGAGATGTAACAAAAATGAATACTCATTAAGTGGAGCAGAATGGCTGGGACCATGGAAGACCTGACATTAAATGAGCAATGACAGAACCAATGGAGGAAATTTCCATTTGAGTCCAATCAACTTGAGAATTGGTCCTCTCCTGAATCGAAACCTGCTAGGTTGAGTCTGACTCCAAGCTGGACAGTTAACTGTCTGCTTTGGGTATGGAACCTCATTTGCCCACCCCAACATACATCACAAAGGGAATCTCCTGAACAACTTGACATCCGGTTTTTCTGTACAAAACATCTAAGAAACATTTTCTTTGAAGAAGAGCAATGTGTGCCTGGGTTCAAAAATTCTTTACGTATCGTTGATATTGACAGTCCTTCCAATAAAGATTAGGTATGGTGGATGCATAAAAAACTTGATATAATATGTTGTCTTCCATCTTTTTAAAAAAAGCTACATATGTATGTTGGCCAGGGGATGAATAATGTCAATAATACAAGAGGTCAAGGGAATTTTATCTTAAAATAAAATCTTCTCAAGTTGCAATAATGTTGGTTTGTAGGCTGCTGCTGGACTACAAGAGAGGGAACAAAAGTTACATGAACTGGAAATGACCCTTTCCGCTGTAACCTTTGAGAAGGACCAAGCCATTCAAGAACTTCAAAAACACGGTCACTTGCCAAAAGGAAATAAACAGGTTAGCAGTATTTGTTGCCCATCTCTTGAGTTGAGCTAATCTTGAAATAGCTTACTTTATAGTCAAAACAAATTCAAGAGCACATTATTTTTCTAGGATATTTTGTGTCTAGAAAGAGCTTTGAGTATGACTAAATAATTTCCATAGAGATGGCATGTAACCTACATCGTATATTGTATGTGCAAATATATGTGTTTTACTTTATGTATAGACACTCTAAAATCTTGATTGGACATGGTATTCCCATATACATAATATGTAATACATGTAATAAAACACACACATGACCCTTGCAAATGATACTTCATTGCACAAGGTTCCCCTGTTAATGTGTGACAGCTTAGAGGGTGAAGATGCACATTTAAGCCCTTTCTCTCTGTCCCCCTGTGCACGAGCCCCTTCCTGCTTAGCCTTTGATCTTACTGCATTGAGCAGCAAGCCCCGAAGGATCATTCTCTTCATATTTGTATGAATGCAAGTAGAAGGCTTCACACACTCAAGGACCAGTCAAATAATAGGTCTTGTTTGGAAGTTAAGAGCTGAAGGGAAAGGGGATAGAGTGTATTGGGACATAGGCCTAAATCTTGTTGTTAGCCCTGACCAGTATTGAATCAATGGGATTTAACTACATGTTAATTTATCATTCAACAATTTGATTGAATGGGTTTGTTCCAGTTGGCACAAACAAACAGAATGCCAGCCATAGAGGGATGGGCCAACATGCGGGGTCCCACACTCCTAAACAGTTTGGTCTCACAAGTTCAGTAAATGCCCTAACAGAGCATCTTTGCTACACTGAAGTTCTTGCAGTGTGAGATTTACATTGTGTTTGAAGTAACTCTGAAAAGTAGCAAAATACAACAAAATCCAAAATCCACAAAAGAGTGATACCTTTATGGGCCAACTGAAATGCACAAAATACCTCATACAGAGGTGTATCTAGAGCGGGGTAAGTAGGGCACATGCCCTGGGTGCCAATGCCAGTGGGGCACAGAAAAGCTGAGCCAGAAGATTTAGCAGCGGCAGCAGAGGAGGAGGAGGAGGAGGAGGCAGTGTCCCCGGAGGTAGGGGAGCAACTTCCACGGTTGCCCTAGGTGCTGTTTACGCTAGAGACACCTCTGACATCATGCAAGCTTCTGAAGCTCCACTGGCTTTTTCATTGGGCAAAAGATATTAAAAAATCATACAGGAGAAGGAAAATGGTGGAGTCCTAGGCCTACATTTTGTATCAGATGTTGTTTCTGTTGTAGTTCATTTGTTCTGGAGGGATCTCAATGCAGACAAAAAAGTAAGAAAAACCCTACAATAAATGAATGGCTAGAGACATTAATGAAATAAGTTGAGTTAGATAAATTAATGTTTTGTTAAAAGATAAAAGTTTAGCTTTATGTTTGGTTATATGGTGCCCTTTCATGAACTGTGAAAAAAGAAAGAGGAGAAACTGTGACTAGTGGTTTTGAATAGAATATAGAATTCTTTTCTGGTACACAATGCGAATGGCAAAAAGGTACAATGTAAGGCTGGAAAGAAGACTAGAAAGGATGATTATTGTGAGAAGAATAATTATAGGATATTATTATCTGTAATGCACTTGGGATTGGGCAAGAAGTCAATTTTAATGCAGAATTTTTGGTATAATAGATCTCATGATTGAAATAAAATCAGCAATGTAATTTCTTTGAGAATGGTTTTTTTTCTTTTGTAAATATGGAAAATTGTAAGAATTTTTTTTTTTTAAATACGGAGTAGTTCATGTTTTTATTAAGCAACATTGTGGAAATGTGATTGTGGGAACAGATCAGTAGTGGGCAATGTCTGTCTATCTAGACATTGTTGAACTGCAGTTCTCAACAGACTTAGCCAGCAAGCCCAGCATTAAGGAAGGGTGGGAGTTGCAGTCCAACAGCAGCTGGAGGGGTTGTGCAGGAGTGGGTGGGTGGTTGCTAGCCTCAGACATGTTTTGACATCTTCAGCTTACATCAATATGGTATTGTGGCTAGCTTTGAAAGGCTCCATTTCCTGACATACACTGAAAGAGAATTGCTTTCATTATTTGCAGAGTCATTCTCACTACCCTCTGCCCTTGAAGATAATAGTAAGTAGGTAACTGCCTCAAGTGTGGTTTGTGTAGGGCCAGAAATAGAAAGATGCCAGAAATCTCTCTGCAGAATTCCTCCTTTAAATAGTGTAGTAGATGGAGCTACGGTTATTAACTCTTACTACCTGAGTCCATTTCCGCACTGCACTGTTACAGTACTATTATTCCACTTTCCACATCCTGTGGAATTCTGGGGTTTGTAGTTTCCTGAGGCCGAAGAGCTCTCTGGCTGAGAATTCCAAATGCCCCTCCCTAAATTACAAACCCCAGGATTCCACAGGATGTTGAAAGTGGAATAACAGCACTGTAACAGTGTAAGGTGGAAATGGCCTTAGACTCCAACTGTGATATTGAGCACAATATCTGTGAAGAAAATTTAAGCTACCCCTGCAATGTGTACAACTCATTTAATACAATATCCAGATTGTTACCTGGCTTGTATCTAGAAAATGAAATACATTTGAAATACTAACCTTTGAAATGATGCAAAATGTTGGAATTGCTCTGTCTTTATATTTGTAATTGGAATGTTTAGAGCTTGTTTGAATTTGATAAATTGTCTCACAGTCCGGAATGAAATAATAAAATACAAAAGTAAAGTTTGAAAAATCAATAGGGATCATGTCCGCAACTGTTAATTCAGGGGGAGTTGGAGTGTTTGGTTTTAAAACGCTTAGATATAATAGGTGTAATGGAAATGTAGTGAAAGTCAGTCATCTCTGGATGTAATTAAGCAGGAAGAGTTGGACAGATTTGGGCCTCTAGGTATACATGTGGTGCTGACTAGTGAGCTGGGCCTCTCCAGGCACATGTATGCACATAAACACTTTGCCTCCCCTCCCCTCCCGTTTCTTGGTTCTGTGTTTAATACTGAAACAGAAGCCGTCTGATCCCAAGGAGATGGTGGACGTTATTAATAAATATGAGGTAATATTGGACAAGAGGCCCATGAACC
This sequence comes from Cyclura pinguis, assembly GCA_030412105.1. NCBI lineage: Eukaryota > Metazoa > Chordata > Lepidosauria > Squamata > Iguanidae > Cyclura > Cyclura pinguis. The sequence goes on from CM059600.1 coordinate 159,160,692, forward strand.
TTTTTCCAGAAAAGCTGGAGATAGCTTGCATTCAACCAAAAATAGATTGGACACTTGTTAAAGAAGGGGTTGCACTCCCACCAATGGATTAGATGCATAGTTGGAAATTGTCCTGGATCCAGCACTATTTTTTGAGATGCCGGGTTGATCTTGTTAGCTGGGAGGACTTTTCACCAGTCAATATGCCAATTACATTATTACCTTCAGGAAACAGACTTGGCCAGGGTTATTCATGCTGTAATTATATCCAGTTCAGATTTCTGTAACATACAGCTACCTCAGAAATGTGTGTAGAAACTACAATGTTAGACAAACTGCATTTACTGTGTATACAAACTACATTTAGTACTATGTCCAGACTGTTATCTGGCTTATGCCATATGAACTGTGGAAGTCTGATACTCTTCCATTTGCAGTGACTGCCTTTTTGTTTCTGACCTCCCAGTTCAGTTCAAAGTATCAATGTGTATGTGAGTGTGTATGTGCCATCAAGTTGCCTGTCAACTCATGGCAACCTTGTGAATTTCATAGGGTTTTCTTAAGCAAGGAGTACTCAGAAGTGGTTTTTCCAGATCCTTCCTCCAAAATATAGCCTACAGCACCTGCTATTCATTGGCAGTCTCCCATCCAAGTTCTAACGAGGGCTGACCCTGCTTAGCTTCCAAGGTCAGAGAGAATCTGGGTCCTTTCAGGTATTTAGACAAAGTATCAGTACTGACCTTTATATTTTCAGGTGGTCTTAAGAATGGCACTCGTGCACTCTGATTGGCACCTGAAACCTCACTCAGTGTTTCCTTGCTGGCAAAGAGCACTGTGACAGGCCTTTTCAGACATGGCCACAGATACTAAAGAAACACATCCTAAAGGAGGCCTCTTTGGCTCTTTCATTGTTTACATTTCAATGAGTGGCAAGAACGTAGGTGTTTCAGCAAGTAACTTAGTTCTTTGGCTCTAAGGTGCCCTGAGCTTTGATGTTGAATTTGGAGGTCTTCTCATTCACAAACAGCCTGCTGTCTGCTAAGTACAGCACTACAGGAGAGCAAGAAAGTGTAACCTAAGCCCATTTAAATCCTCATTGCTTTTCTGTGTTGTCAACACAAATGCCATCTGTAATTCCTACCCCTACATAAGACTTAAATCCTGTTCAGCATATGAATCATTGAGAACTATCATAGCATTCCCAAGTCTAAACAGACTGTTCCTGATAGTTGGGTTGCTCTTTTAGTGATGATACTTTCCCCCCTCTTAACAGGTTTTTTCATACACAGTGGTGCCAAAGCTCTGAGAGATCATTTTGAAACTACAGGAAAGATATATCTTGCGCTGCACCCTAGTGGTTGCCCACTGGCTATTGTTGGTCTAAAAATCATGTCTTCTGTGAAAATCTGGAGAATATAGAAGGGTAGACTGTGCAGAATCGTAAACTGAGTCACAGAAATTTTAGATCAAGAGAACATTACTCAGCATGCAACGAAAATGATACATGGTACAATTTGAGTATGAAAATATTCTTTGTAGCGTTTTTAAAAAATGTAAACTTTAATAATCTAGGCTTCAAGACTTATTTAAGATTTTATTCCTGACTTGCTTATCATAGCTTTTCTGCCAGCTTATCTAAACCCCACTCATGTCACCCATCTCAGTCTTCCAGAGCTCATCCCCTGTAACTGGGATGAAGAACTTCTTAAGCTTTAAAGGACATCACCTGGGAAATATGCCATGACAAATGATATTTAATTGATATATCATTTTCATAAATATGCATGAATATTTTGTGTGGTATGTTACAAGTACTAGTCATATAGGATCAAATCCAGGGTTTACCATGAGTGTAAGGGCTTCTTCTGTTGGCAGAGAAAACTGGGATCCAGTGGAACCTCATTGTTCCAGAAGGGAGGCAAGATTTCAGTTTTCATTTATTCTTTCTTTGATCCTGTGGCCTCTAATACAGTTTTCCCACTTCTCTGGAAGATTCCCAATTTTCTGGTCTAGATTTTAGGAGGCCCAGGGATCTGCAGAAGGGAGGGAGACTCTATAAAAATTACCTCCCCCAAACCTTTGATATCATACAGTTTGTAGAATTCAGCTTTTTCAAGCTCTAAATTCAATCCAAGATCTTATCCATAATGCATCCATAATGCATGTTTGGAATGTTGTGTTATTCCAGAAGAAATCACATTTTACTATGTCATTGTGAAGTTACATAAATTAACTGAGGTGCCTGTTTGAATTAGTTGAATTTTCTGTGCATGCCATAGTCATTTCAATTTAATAGGATAAGATGATAGGCTTACTCAAGCATTTCATTTTCAGAAAGCTATTTCTCTCACATTGAACAACATCAGCCAAAAAAACCTGTCCAGCCCTTCTACCTGACTTCTTTTCAACAAGAGACCACAAGAATTGAACCTGGATGTTTTGCATGAGAGTATAATAAACTGTGCCTGACTAGCTATATCTACTCCTGCTGCTCCTAACATTCAAACTCATAAAGCATCACCTAAGATATTATATCGTATTAGGAAGCATGAAATTTGAAGTAAAGTGACTCTATTGTTACTTTATTTGCTTTCTGATCATAAACTTTGAAACCCTTTAAGCACATTTTTGAAACAATTAACAGTAAAGATCTTTTCCTGCTTATGACAGGTGCCTCTGCCCAATTTTTGGTAACCCTTTCACCATTGTGCAGTGCCATTCCCATTCAAAAGTGTGGTTCTGGCTTTCTAAAGTAGCTTTTTCAGGGACTGAAAGGTATGTGTGCCAAGAAGAAGAAAAAGCAGGAAAATTAGTTTCTTCTCAATTCCTTCCACTGGAACTTCTCAGGGTGCAGTCAGGCTGCTCTCATGTAACAGATTCAAATTGTATCTTACATAGTACTGCTTTCCAGAGTGTAATTCCTCAGGCCTTTGCAGTGTGTTTAACATCTCTAGTGTTGCTTTTTCTTCTATGTATGTGCCACTTAATTTTTTAAAATGGTCATTTTAGCCAAAACACTACATTTGTCAGTGCATTTTTGGTTGCTTGCTTGAGTTGCATATTTTCCTTTTGGAGTGTAATTCTGGTTTGCTTCTTCAATTGTTTGATTACCTTGCAGAATACCATAGGAGTTGTTGGACAAGATTTTCCTTCTGCTGAAATCCAGAAATTACAAGAACAGAACAGTACTCTAAGGGCTGTTATTTCAGAAATGAGAAGAGAAATGGAAAGACTTAATAATCAGGCACCTCCATCTGACCACACCAAACTGAAAATGCAAGATATGGATGAGGCTGACTCTGCTGCATTTTCAGTCACTCCTGGTAATAAAGTTGATTGAGTTATACTCCTCTCTAGTTTTCTCTTTTAACAGATGCTTTGTTCATCTTCTTAACGGAACTGTTTCTGTTAGAGGAGTCCCACAAATTCTGACATATGGCTAATAGACACCAATCATACTTTAAGTATTACTAAACATCTTTCAACAGTAGCAAAAATTAATCTTTATCTCATTAGAGTTGAACAGACGAGAACCACTGCAATTAAGTCTCCAGGAAAGGATCAGTACTTTCAAAATTATTGCCTGCTCAGACAGTATATTTACTCCAGAGTATTTCTATCTACATTGAACTTATATACATTCAAAGCATAACTCATGTAATTACAAAGTATGGGGAAATTATTGTTCTCGGGATGACAGGAGGATCAATCCACTACGTATGGGTTGTGATCCTCGCACCAGCCGTTGCAGAAGCCATCGTCATGCCAACAGAAAAAACCGTTTAACTGCTCCAGTCCCTTTCCGGTCAGTTTTTTTTTTCTCCTGCAAACCAGCTAGGTGCGATTTGTCCCTCTCTGGTACAGTAGGTTAGATTTTATGGAAATGGAGCAGGATACAGAGAGAAAAGCAAAGGGGATGAGAAGAATGTGAGTTGTCATGGAATGACTAAAGATGATTTAGTCTGGAGTACCGCTGTACAGCTGGGCTCAGACAAAGGAAAGCATCATTCCGTCCAGAAAACCGCAGTACAGCGGGTCAGGGACGATGGTGCTGGCAGCTCTGGCCATAGACCCAAAATGTAGATGGTCATGGAGAAGAATGTGAGTGGTCACAGAACGACTAAAGATGGTTTGTCCAGAGTACCGCTATACAGCGGAGCTTGGACAAGGAAAAGCATCATTCCATCCAGAAAACCACAGTACAGCGGGTCAGGGACGATGACGCTGGAGGCTCTGTTCATAGACCCAAAATGCAGGTGGTCATGGAGGATGTAAGCAGAGCTAATTTAATAGAAATCTTTTAAAGCTCCAGTGTGAGTGAAGCGGATGAGGTAAAGTTTGTTGGTGGGTGCACACAACAAGCCCCAGACAATCAGAAACCATTACCTAAGGGAAAAGGTAAGGAAAGCTGACAAGTCCGGGGGTGGCAAAAAGCTCCTGAAGAAGTCAGCAGTAGAGCAAAAACTCATGATCACGGCTCCCAGGCGCCATCTTGAAAACAGCTATTCTAAAATGGTGTCGCGTGCGCCCAGCAGGGTCTCAGAGGCTTCTGAGGGAGGCGCAAGAGGCGGAGCTGTAGTGCATATTGGCACTGACGCTGACCCAATCACAGGGTGCGTTGTGGCAGCAGAAAGGGCGGCGGCATCTTCTGCTATGGAGTCACGTCTGGCGGAGCTCAGCCAGTCCCTCTTCAACCAGATAAAGATAACTCCTGATTTTAAGTGCTTCATAACAGGATGGTTAGAGAGTGCACCAGTCCGGAGGCAAGAAATGTGTTACAACACATGTGAGTCGCAGTTAGGCTCACGAGGTGGGCCACTGCAGCACCCTGGAGATGAGTTCCAGGGCAAGATAAATCAGTTGGTTAAAGAAACTGTGCAAGGGCGCAAGTGCAGGCACTTTTTTAAAACACAGATGCCGCCAGTGAATTTTAATAACTGTGATTTTCAAAACTAGATGGCTACATGCAATATGATGACCTTATTTAAGAATACAAATCAATTTAATCTTCTTAATACAATGAATTCACAAAAAAAAAATTGAATGAATTTGCTACTGCTGGAGATGATAATGAATTGCCATGAGCAAAAGGAAGGAGACTGGAACAAGAGGAAAGACCAAATGTTACCAACCTAAAGTTCAGGAACAATAAGGAAAAGTCTTCAGCTGACAAAGAGAAAGGCTATAACGAAAAGGAGGAGATTGAAGTACAGGAGGAATTCAATCATATGGATGAAAAGGATTTTATGTATTCTGATGATGAGGAGGAGGATAAGATGGACTCTGATAGGATGTTTGAAGCAGAGACCTTTTGTGGTACTCTGGCGAGGATATTGCAAAGGTTGACAACAGTGGTAAGGAAAGTAAGTTAGCTTCTGTGATAAGAAAGAAGGGATCTAGAGGTAAGGAGATCTCTATGCCTGCGTTCTTTCATAATAACGAGTGAGTGGTCCCCTCAGTGAAGTTCTAAGACATAGTAACTTATGGTCAAAAGTCATATTATGGAATCCCAAGAGTTAAAGATGCAAGAGTTGATATGAGCCGTGGCCACAGCATTTGCAGCAAGGAATATAAATTTGTTAACAATAAGCAAGACAGTCATTATGGCTGAGGCACTGGAAGGCTGGTCAGAAATCTCACAATAATTTGGGCTTCATTCCTTTTAAAGGAGGTTAAATGTTTGGGAGTCAGGAATTAGAAAAGGTGTTAGTGGAGACGAAAGAGTAGAAGCGGGTAATCCCCACTTTGTAAAAAAAAGAAGAAGAAGAAGAAGTGCATAGGTGGAGTTTTCGGAGCTCTGGAGGAAGGTCATATGGTTACTCTGGAAGAGGCTCCAAGTATAGATCTGGTAGATATCAGTGGAATAGACAGAGACCACAGTTTAATAGACAGTTTCCATAGTCTACTCAAGGATAAGGAAAGCTTGGAAAACTTCCAAGCGAGGAAAACCACAGTATTGACAATCACCAACAATCGGTGGGGGTAAGGCTTCTGTCTTTTGGTCACAGATGGCCTCAGATAACATCAGACCACTGGGTTTTAATGATGGTAAATCAGGGGTACAAAACACGTTTCCATACAAGGCCGAAAGGCAGATTTCCTCCATCCCCAGTGTCAAAAGACGGAAGCAAACAGTAAATTGATTGTCAGGAATTTGTTCACCTGCTACGGGTTGGAGCAATAGAGAGGGTTCCAGAACAACAGGAGTTTTCAGGAATCGATTCAATATTTTTTGCAGTTCCCAAACCCAATGGCAAGTACAGACTGGTGTTGAATCTGACGTACTTCAACACCTTTGTGGAGTATCGAAAGTTCAAAATGCAAACTCTGCAGACAATCAAAGAGAATTTGTCTGTGGGGGATTACATGGCATCCATAGACCTCAAAGAGGCATATTTATATGTCCCCATGAGCAAAGAGGACAGGAGATACCTGAGATTTCATTACCAGGATTGCCACTACCCAAAAGCACTGCCTTTCGGGTTGGCATCAGCACCTCAGATGTTCACAAGGGTATTGATTCCACTGATAGCTTTTCTCTGGGTACAAGGGGTGCATGCATACCCATACTTAGACGACATCTTGGTGAAAGCAGAGTCAGAAGTGAGATTGAGGAAGGATGTACAGTTAACAATCCAAACACTATTGGATTTCGGTTTCCTTCTCAATTCCAAGAAGAGCAGGTTGAATCCAATCACAGTTCTGACACATTTAGGGGCAAGGATAGATGCTTCAAGAGGGAGAATGTTTCTGTACCAGGAAAGATTAGTGAAATTGAGGCAGGAAACACATAGATTATGGGAGTGCAGATCGGTAGATCTGATGCGACTGACAAAGGTTATGGGAATTTTCATCTCAACAACACAGTTGGTTCAGTGGGGAAATTTCCATGCAAAACCACTGCAGAGTCTGCTGCTCAAACACCAATTTGCAGTATCTGTAAACAGACATTACAAGGTGACAGTACCAGAACAAGTTTGGAAGGAGCTTGGTTGCTGGATGAAGAAGAAGAATGATGTTTCAGGAGTTCCCAATCGGATTCAAAGTATGTCCCATGTAACAACGGATGCCAGTCTTCGTGGATGGGGAGCTCATTGCGAAGGTTACTCAGTACAAGACATTTGGATTTCTTCAGACAGGCAGTACAATATAAACTACCTAGAGTTGAAAGTAGTACGCCTAGCGCTGCAGGGATGTCTGTGGCTGGTGGAAAATCAACATATGTAAGTTTTCACAGACAATATGACAGTCAAGGCATACATTTGCAAACAGGGCAGACTGCATTCAGTGCCCTTGGTAGCGGAGTCAACGCAGCTGTTCCGGTGGGCCGAGAAACATGTGAGATTAATTACGGCGGTGCATGCAAAGGGAGAGTCAAATGTTCAAGCAGACTGCTTAAGCAGAAACTGGCAGCATTCGGGAGAGCAGTCTCTCAACGCAGATGTATTCCGCTGTTGATAAGTGTTTTGGTCCGTAATAAGTGGACCTGTTTGCTTCTGGCGGAAATACCAAGCTAGAAAGGTACTTCTCAATCGATGGAAGCAAACGTGTGGAAGCACACAACGCTCTGTCAATGACGAGGCCTATGGGGATGCACTATGCATTCCCTCCAATTCGGATTGCCCAGAGAGCTCTGTCAAAAATCCGCTTAGAGGAAGCATCAGTGGCACTGAAAGCACCATACTGGCCAAGGAGACCTTGGTTCCCAATGTTGTTACAGATGGCTCAAGCACCACCTTGGAGGCTACCATTGAGAGTTACTCATCCAGGGTCCGGTGTGCCATCCGGATCCCAGTTGGTTGAGTCTGGCAGCATGGAAATTGGAAGGAAATTTTTAGCACAACAGGAGTATGCTGACAATGTGGTCAAGACTATATGGGGGTCCCGCAGAGAGACCACCCAGAGGATATATGATAGAACTTAGGAATACCTTTCAGAGATGGTGTGACGCTAACAAGGTTAATGTGGTGGAAGTGAATGCTTCACATATCTTACACTTCCTGCAAGATGGTTTGGAGAAAGGTTTGCGCCCGAACACCTTGAAGAGACAAGTGACGGCGCTGTCTGCGATTCTGAATTTGGAAGCTTACTCGAAACATCCTCATATTAGGAGATTTCTGAGGGGTGCAACTTTGACTTCGTTTCCAACCGTGCATAGGTTCCCCTTGTGGGATTTGAACCTAGTGCTGAATACTTTAACGGCAGCACTGATTGAGCCACTGAGAGAAACATCTCTGAGACTGCTGTCTTTCAAAACTGCCTTTCTACTCCCAATCACTTCGGCCTGGAGGGTGTCGGAGTTGGCAGCACTATCCATGAATGAGCATATGTGCAAGTTTGAGCAGGACAGGTTAACACTGGACTTCAATCCGTCCTTCTTGCCTAAGTGTATGTCATCAACATCTAGGCTGGAAGAAATATATTTGCCAACTTTCTGCCCGGGGCCAGTACGTCCATTGGAGAAAAAGTGGCACACTCTGGATGTGAGAAGAGTAGTGAAGGCCTACATTAAAAGGACAAGAGAGTTTAGGCGGTTGGATGCTTTACTGGTATCCTTCCAACCAAAGACTTTCGGTCAGCGGGCCAGTAAATCTGTCATTGCTGAATACATCAAAGCCTGCATATTTCTTTGTTATGGTGGTACAAAGAAGCCTCAACCAAAGAATGTGTGGCCACATTCCACAAGATTGATGGCAACTTCAGTGGTTTTTGCCTCATTGTGTTCTTTGGAAGACGTCTGCAGCACAGCTAGGTGGAAGGAGTCAGCAACTTCTATTAATCATTACAAGTTGGACAAATACAAGTCTGCACAGGCAGCTTTTGGGTGTCGTGGTCGGCAGGCAGTGTTATAGTTCTAGGCCCACCCAGGTTACAGCTTGGGAAAGTCCCATACGTAGTGGATTGATCCTCCTGTCATCCCGAGAATGAAGAATTGGTACTTATGTGAACAGTCATTCTGGGATGACAGAAGGAGCAATCCACGCCCACCACTAGGTTAGGAGGAGTTGATGCAGGCATACGGTGGGGTCCAGATTTTTGTCTGTTACGCTAGGGAAAGGAACTGACTGGAGAGGGACTGGAGCAGTTAAACGTTTTTTTCTGTTGGCATGATGATGGCTCCTGCATTGGCTGGCACGAGGATCACAACCCATATGTAGTGGATTGCTCCTCCTGTCATCCCAGAATGACTGTTCACGTAAGTACCAACTCTTCATTACATAGGCTAACGCAAAGTGGCTTATTTTACATGTACTAGCCAGTTTATAATTTGAAGCCATATAAGTACTATATGGATGGATAGATAGAAATTTTTAACATACAATTTGAATTTGAACACTTTCACCTGCTGTAATAACATTAAAACTCAGTATTCCCAGGGTCATTTTTAAAATGTAAATGTATGTTTTTATTTCATCTATTGACAACTGTTACACTGTTACAATAGTATTAGAACAATTTCAACGTGTCTGCTAATATATTCCTAAATATAATCAACTAGCGTATTTACCCGGCATTGCCTGAGATTTTATTTTCTCATAGGTAATACTTGTTAGAAATACCTTAGGAATTATTTTATCTTACTTTAGGAGTTAAATGTGGTTGAAATACACAGATTTGAGTTCCTGTGTCTGCATTTCCCCATACTGTCTTGTCTAGTACATGTAACTTTTCCCCATATTCCCCAATCCAATCTATATTCAGAGTTGTTAACATACAGAGGTTGGTTTCGTGAGGGAATACACTGCCTTCCTCTTTCTTGCTGCTAGGCCTCATCTCCACAGCAACTACCAAGGCCCAGGCGCTCTCTGCCTGAGAATTCTAAAGCCTCCCCCCATGCCAAGCCCAGGATTTCATAGAATCTTCACAGACAGCCAGTCATATGAAGTCTTCTCACCTGACACAGCCAATCATATGAGGTCTTCGCATGCCTGATACAGAAAAACTCACAAACTTTGAGTTTTATATATTAGATTATTTAATTTACCTGTGAATCCTCATATATATCTTTATTGTTGTTTAATATTATTCCCACCCTGCCTACAGGGAACAGTAATTATTAATTATAACTCTCCTTTGCCTTTCATGTGGAATATTGGTTTAATTGTCTTATTTACATCATTGTACCCCTCTTTCTCATTTATATTCTCAGTCAATATTCTCCAGTTTCTAAACCAAAACTCTTCCTTCAGTTGCCTCATATAAATCCCTCTTTTTTTCCAGTAAATAAACGTAATATATTCTGATATGTAGAACTGCCGTTTACTAAACTCCCATGTTTCTTCAACCTATATACAATGACTGCTTGCACCTCTTTTAATAGATATTTTATTAAATAGTCCTCATCCGTATTTAATCATACACTTTTAACATTTAAGGTTAAACATCTTTTTTTATTCGGTTCAAATCCCCTCTCCATTGTTCCATTTGTTTCTTGTTTTATTTCCTTCCAAAATATTTGTATTTTACAACAGTCCCACCAAATATGGATATAAATGCCTTTTCCTCTGCATTCTGGGGATAAATTTTTATTATACATGATCATTGAAGTGGTGTTCTATACTACCTTCCCAATTATTCTTCACTGCTGTTCTCTTACCTTATTATTTTTATTTTTTTATAATCTTTTGTATCCATTATTGAATTTGTCTTTTATTTACCCTTATATCTTTTTGTCATATCCCTCTTATATCTTCTAGCAGATTGAATTGATTATCCAATAATAGTTTATAAATTTAACCACCTATCCCTTTATTCTCTTCTTGCCTTAACTTAAGTATTTCCTCTAATGGGTATTGACTTTCTCTTTTAAGTGTAATACTCTGTAGATTTTTATTTATTCCACATAGTTGGAGTCAATACTGTTTTTCTGTCAAAGCCGATAATTTATTTATCTCTTTCTGATTTCCTGAGCTATCAAATAAGTCACTTATTATCTTGTATCATTTCTCTTTTACTTTCTTCAATATTTTCCCTTTTCCATCTTTTCTTTATTTATTTAAATATTCTATTGGATGTCAATTATAGTTCCCCACCTTCAGTTTTTTCCCATTTATCCCATGTAAGCCCTGTTGACCACAGTGGGTCTTTAATTATTTTGAATTTTTCCCCTTTTGCCCTGTTACCTAACAACAATATATATTCAATATTATTCAACTGTTTTTCTATCCTAAGCCATCTCTTTAGTTTATCATATTCCAGAACTAATAATCTTACTATTTGGAAGGCATCATGGTTCTATTACAGGGAAGTCCTCAACCTCCATTTTCTTGAGGCATATAAAATAATATGTTCAAAAATTTTGATTTTTTTATTTCCTGAAATCCATTCCTTAATTTTCCTATCCCATTTCCTTACTATTTTTATTGGAATTACCTCAGGGGATGTTTGGAATAGATATAAAATTTTAGGAAGAATCATCATCTTAAATGCTCTAATCCTAATTAGCATATTCTCATATTTTTCCCCACTTACTTACTTGTCTATTTATATGCTTCCATAATTGATTATAATTTCCTTGAACCGTATTTTTTATATTGGTCATTATACTTACACCTAAGTATCTCATTTTTTTTTAATTCCTAATTTCAAAATCATTATTTTCTCTATTTTCTTTTGCTCATCTCGTTGTGTATTTATGAACATTATTTCTGATTTTTTTCCCCATATTTATTTTAAAGCCTGACATCTTTTCAAAACCTTTTACTATTTCTAGCAGTTTTTCAATTGTCTGGTAGAGCTGTTCCATTATAACTAATGCATCATCTGCAAATAAATTGGTTTTTATCTCTTCCTTTCCTGTTTGATAATCTTTATGCCCAGGATCACTAAGAAAGCTTTGCTGTGATTGGCACTTGCCTTTTTGACCCAGTTTGCAGCATTCTGGATTTCTGGATTGTATGGTCATAATTAGAGAATAAAGTTTTTTTAAAAAATAAAATGAATGTAAAGAAACATTATTAAATACATACTAGACTGCTTGTGAATATGTGTGTGTATACCCTGAAAGTGTTTATATTTTTGTGTATTGCTTGTGGAGTCAGTCATCCTTTCTAAAGCATGATGCCCTAATGCTTTGGTAAAGTCCCCAGCAGATGAAGAAGAGAGCCAGTGTAGTGGTTTGAGTTTGAGTCCATACTCAGCCAGGGAAACCCAGCAGGTGACCAAGTCATACACTCCCAGCCTCAGAGGAAGGCAATAACAACCACCCTCTGGACAAATCTCACAAAAAAAAGAGTACATAATAGGTTCCCTTTAGGGTTGCCATAAGTTGGAAATGACTTGAAGACAAACAGCAGCAAACGGTAGCTGCCACTCTGTTTGAAAATCTCCAAGGGTGATTTAGCCTTGACAAAGGGAAGGAACATCATGCTTTACAGATAGAACAGCTATCTGCCTGTACAATTTTTGGGGTGGATATTTCTGGGATTTTGTTTGTTTGCTCAGACAATGAGCCATTCAAAGTCATCTTGATATCTGCAAGATACTCAGCCAAACCATTTTTTTCCCCAGACCGTGTTCTGTCCCTAGAAGAGATCGGGCTTGTGAAGGACAAACGCTGGGCAATGGACAAACAGCACGAAAGTGCACCTAAACTTCCTGGAAAATCATCTATGTATTCTCACAGTTCATCCAGTTGTAATAAAAGTACTCAAACTTTTCATCAAGACTATATTGTCAGTGGAAGAAATGGTAAGAGAAACAGTCATAAGATCACTTAATGCATCATACATTTCCTTATAAAAAAAATAGGGAAAAAATGGAAACAGCATGTACAGTGGATCCTCCAGATCTGCAAGTTCCAGATCTTAAGTAGATGATCTTAAGCACATCACACTCTCTCAGCCTCAGAGGAAGGCAATGGCAAACCCCTTCTGAAGAAATTTTGCCAAGGAAGCCATAATAGGTTTGCCTAGGATCACCGTAAGTTGGAAACAACTTGAAGACAGGTACAGCAACAATAATATTTGAAGAAACCCTTTACATCTGTGTTAATTTGTATTTAGAATTATTTCTTTCAGGAAAGCATTATTTTTCAATTGTTCTATTAGATGGTATTGTACTATTAGATGGTAAATATATTTTTATAGTGGAATGCTTGTGTGGTACTCAAGTATCTTGAGCACAGTCCTTTCTGAAATACATTTTCTCTTAGTCAGTAGGTATATTTAGACTATTGTATTGGCTGGTTATTCCAGGGATTGTCAGCGTGTAACTACTTGATCTTGGACTACAATACATCATCTCTCACTATTAACTGTGCTGGCTAGGACTCATGGAAGTTGCAGTTCAGTGATAACCAAAGTGTCACACATTCACCATTCCTAGATTGTTTCATTAAGTAAATTTGCTTTGCTTTTTTTCAGTAGAGTATCCACTCAGTTCAGTAGACAGTCAAATCAATTATATCTCACAGAAACTGACTTGTTTTTTCCTGAGCCCACCACCGAGTAGATAACAGTACATGGACAGGAAAGAAGGTTTGCATAATACATGGTGTTCTTTATTAATTCAGTACTCATCTGCTTTATTTGCTTTTTGTCTTACATGTACATTGCTCAAAGACAATGTTGCAACTGAAACTAGTATGAGAAAGCATGAAATTGGAGCTGTTCATATGGATTCAGTGGAAACACAAGAAACGCAAGTGGTAGGAAAGTTTTGTGATACGTAGTGCCATTAAAATTGTAAAAAGGATGTTACCAAGGGAACAAAATAGTAATGGTCAATGAATGCTTTTTTTCTTTGGGACAAAACAAGAATGCTTCTCTAAAATCAGTTTATTATATTTTCACTGTAAGAAGCCTCATAGACCACCTAGGTCACTGCACCTATAACAACTAACAGCCTAGGAGCTAGAATCAGTGCCTACCCTGCAATGTCCACTAGGAGGCAATGTGACCACATGTTTCTCTTGTGTGAATTAATGACCCAGTTACTCCAGTCTAATAAGATAAAATGATTTACATACCTTATGTACCTTATTAATTTAAAAGGGCTGGTCCAAGTTAACTGGAGAGGGCCACAAAGCAGAATAACTGGTGTTTCTGCATTGTACTGCAAGGGACTTGTGTCTCAGCTAAATTTGCAGTTGTATAAACTGAGAGAGAGGCAACATTTTATCTTACTTTTGACATATTATTACATCTTTTTTTTCATATCAGACATCTATAGTTAAATCCCCTCCTTGGAACTGATTGGTTTTACACTCAAATGCCAATAAAACAGAAATTAGTGTATCAATCATACTTTATTTCAGCTTAATTGTGACCACTAACAGCGAGCCTTACAACGGCTTGCATCACTTTGAGAATCTGTGTGGAAAAGAGTTTCACTGTCAAGAGGAATCCACCAAAAATACTTCTCTGTATTTTAAGTGTAAAAGTTGATGAACAGGTGGAATAATTGTAAGATATACCCTTCTGTTAGGGAGCTTAAGAGAGCACAGTAAGGCAAAAATGTGCAAACCTCAAGCTTTTAAATTTTTTCTAGTTCTGAGCAAGTATCTTGCACTTTGTGACTATGAGGCAATGGAAAGGTGTTGCTGTAATACAGGCTCCATCATGTCCTTATTCCTTCCTCCTCATCGTTATGAAACTAGTACTATGTATTTATTTAGTACCTAAGTATCTATGAGAGGCATCGGGGTGTAGTGGTTTGAGTGTTGGACATGGACTCTCGGGGACCAGGATTCAAATCCCTGTTCACCCATGGAAACCCACTGGGTGACCTTGTGCAAGCCAGGCTCTCTCAGCCTCTGAAAAAGAGAGAGGCAAACCTCCTTTGAATATATCTGGCCAAGAAAACCTATGATAAGGTTGCCTTAGGGTCACCGTAAGTCTGAAGCCACTTTGAAGGCACACAGCAACAACCATGTACTGAAAGACAAAAGCAGCCAGTGCTGCATGGGACATTCTCACAGAGCGTAGCTGGAAAAGTTGCTATTTGGACTATAGCTCCCAGAATCTCCCACCCAGGAAGGTCGGAGAATTCTAGGAGCTGTAGTTCAAAAGGTGACATTTCAAACCTTTGATCCATACAGTCTTACCAATATGCTAAAATCTATTTTGGAAGCCTTTCTTGACCTCAAGTTTCCAGTATCCATTTAGAGCAACTATCAAAATGAAGATAGGTGCCAATTAAAGGGAAGCTGCTATGGGGTGTAAAGCTAAGTTTCCTTTCAGCTTTGTAATATTTATAACAGGCGATGTGTTCTGATACACCAAGTGTGGGCTTAACCTTTTGTCTTGTCCCTGCCTACCTACTTGAAGCATGCTGGTTGGCTTGTTTATATTTTCACATGTATCGTTATTCATTTCTATGTCTTTCTCATTTAAAAAGAGCTTAGAAAATTTACTTTTTCAGATTATCAAATCCTACAGCCCATGATTATTCTGAGAGTCAGCAACCCAAAAATAACTTTTTAAAGCTCTGACACAGAGAACCAATCCAAAAAGTGGCATTTTTCCAGCACACTTCTGAGCCCTTCACATGGCATACACTTTGGGAATATCTGGAATAACTGACTGACTTTCTTTTATTGCACGTACCACATGCATTTAAAAATTCTAGTTGTCTCTAGTGGCTGCCTTTTAGGCCCTGATTCATTCTCTATTATTGCAGAATATATATGTTGCCCAACGTTTTCCTTCACCAATATTGATTTGGAGAAATCCATATACTGTTTTCTAGCATCCTGTAAGTGAGAGGCTGCAGGTTGACTCTATACATCTCAGGCAACGGTTACCTGGGACAGGGGCAGGTGATGGACCTCATCAGCATGCAGAAGACAATGCACGACTGCTACAAGATAGATTGAAGGAAGCTGCAAGAAAGATCTGCATTCTGAGCAAAGAGAAACAACAGCTGCTAGAGATGGTAAACAGACTGAGAGCAGAATTTGGAGCAGCTTCAAAGGAAGGTAGGCTTGTTGGAGAAGAAGAATAAGAATCTTGGCTCTTGAGGAGGATCTCGGCCTCTTGAGATTAAGGTAATTAGGTGAATGAGTTGCTGGATGGAGGCCTATTGTAAAAAGAGGAGCTAGTTATAACTTGAGAATGAAGTGCCAGTACATTAGAGAACACTTGCTCCGAACACTGAAAATGATGGGGTTAAAAAATGAACAGACTCAGTATTTGTTTCTTATCCTTGGTTATGGAGTACTGCCACTAGAAGGTCAGAATGGCAAATGTCTGTTGCACAAAAGGAAAAAAAAGTCATCTCTTGTGTGTATTTATGATGTATTTGTAAAGGTTCCTGAAATAAGAAGTTGTTTGTTTGTTTCCTGGAAATGAGCAAGCATGCAAAATGACATTAGTGTGTAAAAAAAATGAAGCCAAACTAGAAATCTTTTAAGCATATTCCATTTCAAAGTTTGAGTTCTATAGCCTAGCTTCTTCCAGTGAAGTTGAGATATAAAGGTCATTGCTTAGAAGAAATGTTCCCAGGCCATTTTGTAACCATCGGTTTACTCCTGTATTCTGAATATTGCCACACTGTGTAATTACAGCTACAGGCAAAATGTTGCTTCTAACAAAAAGATAGACTTGTTAAATGCAGTACAGAAATCTCACATGTATTTTCTTCCTCATGTTTTTAGGGTCTTTGGATTCCAAGCACTCAAAGCAACATCAAGGTCGCACTTTCTCTGGTGCCCTCTACCCTAAAGAACTTGTTAGAGAGACTAAATGTCGTCTTCTAGCCTTAGAACAACTACAGTACCAGCTTACAACACAGGTAGCATGAGCTGGAATCCTATTGGGGCACCACATTAGCATCAAAAGGGTTACAGTTGTTGTGTGAGCACAGTCCCTCATGCAGCCAACCGTTCCACAAGTGCACACATATCCTTCTCTCTCTAATTTTGGACTTGGTAGGTTGGGGAGTTAATTGCCTGTTACACAACAATTGAGCTTAAGGTGATGCCACCCATTCTGCAAGCAACTGTTATATCCAATATAATAATGCTAGCACATATTTACACTGTGCTAAAAGTGTACAGGGTCTTGGCTGTGGTCTGTTTCTCTAGTAGCTGTGGATTGACATCTTGTTCCTCCTGGCAACTTGTCAGTACATATGGTCTTATGCTTACCATATTCACCAAGCTGGAATATTGCCAGCATGGTTAGCTGGCAGAATGCCAGACTCTCTGTACAGACCCTCTGCCCAAAAGCCAGGCTCTGAACTGGATGGTGGAAAGAAACATGCACTGTGCATGCTCTGCTTTCATTGTCCTAGTTTTACAGCAATTCTTTCCATGCCATACTAGCATACAGTTAGCCATGTGCAACTCAGCATTGCTCCAGTAGCACCTCCACTTCCTCTTCTCTTCTTTCAAATGCAGAGTCAGCTTGAAGAACTGGAAGAGTGCAGTACTAGAAGGTTTACAGAATAAGATACTGGCTAATACATTAGATGTGCCTGGGTACACAGAGTGTCTACCAAACTCTCTTGCTGGGGTAGAGTAAAGCAGCATCCCTCCATCACACCACCAGCAGGCAAGCAGGCAGGCTGTTACCCTAATTTTCTGGGAGTCCTGGGGGTCCCAGTCACCAAATTAGTTATTTTAAGTTCAGGGAGGTCCCTGTCACCGAATTAGTTATTTTGAGTTCAGGGAGCTCCCTGTCACTGAATTAGTTAGAGTTCAGGGAGGTCCCTGTCACCAAATTAGTTGAGTTCAGGGAGGTCCCGGTCACTACCAGAGTTTCCGGGGGTCCCAGTCACTGCCCAAGTTCCGTGGGATCCCTCAAAGGACACCTAGTCTGCTCCTTCTCCACAGTGTGTGTGTGTGTGTGTGTGTGTGTGCGCGCCTGCCTGTTACTGCGATGGATATGCCTGAACCCGGGGTCTACAATTTAATATCAACTGGCTATCAAAAATATATCCCTCCGCATACTTGAGAGGCCCCCAGATGGGCACGCACAGGGGCATGGCCGAACGGCTGAAAAATACAAAAAAAATCCTGGTCAGGCCAGTAACTTTCTGCATGCAGCTTCAGGAGACCTCCAGGCAAGTACACATCAAAACTCAGTCAAGTATGCACTTTGCTTCCCACTCCCTCGCCCACCATCTGGTTGCTGCTTGATGCAGCCCCTTTCCATCCAAAAAGGAGGAAGAAGAGGAGAGTGGCTGCAATGGAAGCAGCAGAGCCCACACTGATGAAGGTGAAGTGATCATGGCTAAAGTGCCTGTGCTGCCACCAGGAAGCTTCCTGAAAGCATGACTTTGCCTCACAAGAGCCAGGTTCCATGAGAAGGACAGGGTTGTCTAAGAAAATGGATTTCCTAGAAACATTGCCCCTCTCAAAGATATCTTCTTCATGTCCGACGATTTTGGAACCAAACTATGATTCCTATCTTGTCTGACAGCTGAGGGGGTTGGAAAGGTTGTGAGCTGAACACAGTACACTTTCACAGTAGAACACTTTATTATCTCTCCCTAGACAAGATTCTGGTAATCTTATGCACTAAAAGTGGCACTATCAGATTTTGTGGGCAGAGTCCCTGGAATTATCTCCATTCCCATTAAGAGAAAGTAGTCTCCCTGTGACTGTAAGCTGAGTGGGAACAAAAACAATAAAACAGGCGGTTTGGCTTCTCCATTTGAAGAAGTTAGAAAGCACCAGCTGTTTTTCTAACTTAAAATGGAGAAGCCAAACTGCCTCCGTTTTATTGCTTATAGCCATAGGGGGAATACTTTTCATCTGCTAACACTTCTTGTAACATCCAAAATGTAAGCGCCAAAACCACAACTCTATCAATCTTTTCCTCCCATAATATTGTTTTACCATCTTTGACTGATAAAAGAAGCCTGTGAAGCTTCAAAATTTAGCATGATGTATTTTAAGTCTTTTGGTTGGCTCAGAAAAAGTATAATCACAGAATGGATCTTATTGTTGTTTTTGACTTGTGGCTAACACAGCTACCCCTGAAATGTTCTCATTTTATGATCATAGCACTTACTGAAACATTTGTAAGTAAAGTATTTGCTCTGTATATAGAGTAAATCTGTGACGCCACGAACAACAGTAGCCTTCGATAGTTAATTCACTTATATGCATTTAAAGTCAGTGAAGTTAAAAGACTTAAGCATACACAATTGGATGTGGGACTGAAATTTAGGATGGATGGCAGGAATTCAGTTTGGCCAGAGGAGTTTGATAAAAGCATTATCTCTTTGGGTTTTTTTCTGAAATTCTTTGTTCTTACAGTAATATATCCAATAAAATGGGTGCATATATTGACAGAAAATAAAAGGATAAGCTGATGATAAAGGTAGTAATTCAGACTACTGCTTTTCATTGCAGGAGTTACAGTGTGCACAGCAAAAACACATCTCAAGAAAATGTCCTTTATTTGTTGAGAGCATGAACAATGAAAGTGGCCCAAGTAGCAGCAGCTGTACTAAAGGAGAAATCCCTTTGAAAGAGGTATAGTAGAGGTGGCTTTATATCTTTCAGTAGAGCTTTTGCAGTCTAGTCCTACATCTGTTTACTTAGAAGATGGTCCTACTGGATTCTGTGGGATTTTATCTCTAGCATAGGGATAATGTTACAATTTTAGATGGTTAAATTAATGGTAACTTCTTTTTAAAAAATGAACTCTGCTCAGAAATACATTGTGACCTTGTGTCTTTTGTCTCAAATTTGCTTGACAAATAACTGTGTTCCACTCTTCAAGCACTGTTACAGATTTGAAATGAAATCCAGGCTTCTGCTACCTATTATTGTCCCTCTAATTATTTACTACATTCTCCCACAACTTTTATTATTCTTTGAATCAAAGAAACATAGGAGGTAACCACATGTTATGTGTAAATGTAAGGATTAGAGTCTGGTGGTGTTTTTAACAATATGTTGTTTGTAAAGAGAATGTTTTTCCTTGTTGTTGTTTTTTTACAAAAATTGGAAGGGGAGTGTTTGGAGAGGAAAATCTTTGGATGCCTACCATTTCACTACCTAAATATTTGTGCTCCAAATCCCTTCAACTGCATCCACCTACTTGCAAGGTTTAATGTGCATTTTGACCCTCCCTGCCTTGTTTCTCCCCCCACTTATGTATTTAAAAGCTTTACATCCCATGTTTTCATCTATACAGCATCCCCATGTCAACTTATGCTCAATTTTTTTAAAAAAATTATAAAAGTAAAGAATATACAAAGACCCAATTTAAAAAGGAGCCAGCAAATTAAGCAGGGAAAAAGCTACAGTAAGTGTGAGGGCAGAATTCAGCAGAGATCAAATGATCTGGACAATATGTCTAAATATTAAAAGAGAAAGGGCTAGCTGATCTTCTCTAGGGAGTGCCCACAGTCCAAATGCTAAATCCAAAAAGGCCCGCTCCCATATTCTCATTAACTATGCCTCTGAAATTGCAGAAAACTGAACAAGGCATCAGATTTTGAATACATGGAGTGGGAAGACTTGGGTGGAGGGGCAGACCTTCAAATATGTGCTCCATTGTGGCACTGTCTCATACTTTTTTACTTACACTTGTGGCATACTGATCAAAAATATTGGCCAATCTTCTATCTATTATCCATCTATCCAGGACCCCCTTTCCCATGTGATTCAGGAGCTTGACAAAAAGCTGCCTAATTGTGTTCCTGCATGGCAGGGAGTTGGACTCGATGGCTGTTGTGGTGTCTTCCAACTCTATGATTCTAAATGTCTACTGTTTATTCCATTTTTATTGTGCATTAGATGATTGGATGGAATGTTGGTTAGTCCGTGTGTTAAATAGAAGAAATTTGCTTAGAATTCAAATTGGTCCTAGGTGCTATTGTCTGTTTGTAGGTTGTGCTTTTTTAAGTGACTCTGGGTGAGTTGTGGTTTGATAAAGAGTACACCATAAATTTAAAAGTAAAAGCCATTGCATAGCTTATTTAATCCACTCGTATCCTTGTATGTTAAAAGTTACTGCAGAACTGAATTTGGATGCAGAAAGAATTATGGTTCACTTATTCTGGCCCTGGGCTTTTGACACATCTCCATCCTATGTCATTGTTTTCAGACGTTGGAAAATACTGTCATTTTCACAGGTTCAGGTGGAATCCTTTGTAAGAAATTCTACTGCAGATGCCCTAAAGCATGAAACCTTAGTACCCCGCCAGCCTCAACAGCACCAAAAAGAAAGTGCTAGCCATTTCCAGCAAGGCCTTTTGTCATCATCTGATACACACAGCTCTCTGGAGGAAATCTGGCAGATTCTAGAGATGGGATCAAGCCCTTCTGTTTTCAGCCCTCAGAATAATAATGATCAAGGTAGGTGTGATATGGGAAGAAGTGACTATTTAATTTTACTTTGAGTCAAATTTAGTATAGCAATTTCTGAACTTAAGCAGTGCCAATCGGTATATAATGGAATGAAACTGTCTTGTTTGTGGTTAAATAAGACAGTTATTTGGAGCATTTCCCTCCACTTTGTTCATAGTTCTGAACTGTGTGGGAAACACACACATGCCTTCAGCGATTGATGGCCACAGATCCAAGTGTCCATTTCTGACTTGGGTTTAGTAATTTTCAAATGGTGCTGTAGGGAACCTTCTGAAACACAACTCGCCTGTCACTGCTCTTGTTACCTTGCAATGTGCAGGGATGTTGGATGTATTTCCCAGGGGCTCCCTTGATTCCCAAAAGGCCTAGCAGGCTCTCTACATGAACTGACGTGATGCCCTAGAACATATTGCATCAGCCTTTACATTGCACAAAGATCTGGGAAATGATATTCAGGAACGCCACAGCTGACAAAGCAGTGTGGCAAATGTTCTTGAAAGTAGAATGCACGGAGAGTATTGCTTCAGGTTCTCAGTTGCATATAACTCCAGTTGTATATAATTGGAAAACTGCTGAAGAACTGCTTGAGTTTTTCAGTCTGATTTATTAGAGAGACCCTTTCGCTGTTCTCTATTAGTTTTATCAGTCAGCATACTATTTCACTGTTAATAGAAACTTTTAAGGGAGGAATACCAGTGTTAATTTCCTGTTCTTATGGCACCATCTTTGTTTGGAAGACATATAAAACTATATTCTTAATACATGGTTTATGTCTGTAATGTATTAAAATGGTTCATTTGAATTACAGTAAAACTCTCGGAAACAGTTCCTGCAACACATATTAATATAATAGGGAACACATTTACCCTGCCTAAATGTTATAGTATAAGTGTTGCTTAAGGACTAAATCCATTATCACTCATGCCTAGAGTAGATCCATTGAAGTTAATGGGACTTACAGTAATTGCAACTAACTAGTTGCATTCATTTTGGTGGGTCTACTCTGTTGTTGTGTGCCTTCAAGGTATTTCCAACTTGTAGGCCATTTCTGCACTAGGCTGTTATAGTGCTATTATTCCACTTTCAACATGCTATGGAATCCTGGGATTTGCAGTTTCGGGAGGGCCCAACTATAACGGTCTAGTGCGGAAATGGCCATAGTGGCCCTAAGGTGAACTTATCACAGGGTTGTCTAGGGCTGAAAATGTGTGATATGCTCCTGGTCACCCGCTGGGTTTCCATGGCCAAGCAGGGAATTGGACCATGGTCTCCAGGGGTGTCGTCCAGTGCTCAAGTTGCTACACCATGCTGGCTTTCGGGTCTGCTCTACATAAGACTAATGACAGATTTAATCCTAAATCTGCAGTCCTGAACACACTTATTAAAATTGCACTGAAATTATCTGAACTTATTTAGACTATGCATGATTAGCTAGCCAGTATCTGGCAAAAAACTGACAATTTATTTGTGTTTGTTGACTCCAGTAGTGGGGAAAACTGCAGGAAAAGATAGCTCCTACATTTGCAGAGACTTCTCAACTTTTATAAAAAAAAAAATAAAAAAGCGAGGAGTTCCTAGTAGGCTTCAAAAGCTACAGTGGGTGTAATGGCCTGGCTCTAGAAAGAACTTACTCAGTGGATCTGAGCAAAGGAATCATGGAGGAGACACTGGATTGACCCTGACACTCTTTAGCCAGTGAGAGATGAGAAGAGGGAGAACTGAAGGCAAAGAAGGAAGAGAGGTCATGTGGTATGAGCTTGCAGCTAACTACGCTATGTTAGGGCAACGAGAAGAGTCCCTGGAAAGGGTTATAAGGAAACCAGGGATTGTCCAGTCAGATGGATTAGATTTTCAGTTCCTTTGAAAGGGTCTGGGAAGCTGGGGAAGACAAGCTGGAGTTCGAGAACAGGAAAAGGAAAAACGACCAGCATTAAGACAAGACAGCTGGACCGGGAAAAGTTCATCTGACACTAATTTTATGATGAATTCATCGAATATAAGCGATTTGCAGTACATGATTAGACAGACTGTTTCTAATGAGTTGCGTCAAACTATTTCCAATGAATTGAATGCAATGATTTTACTTTCACGAAATCAATTTAATACGACTAATGAACTTGATTCTTTGATTGATAGGAGACTATTTAACTTAATGAATTCTCAGTCAGTAATGGATGGACATAATTTAAACTTGCAAACGTCATTAAAATCAAATGTGTTGCCTGAGAGAGTTAACCAAAACTTGGAAAGAACTGTGAACATGGAGGCAAATAAGGAAAGAGAGAAAGAGCAAAGAGACTGAGTACAGAGGAAAAGGAGAATGGCTGTTCTGCAAAGTGAACAGGAGGCAGAACATGAGGATGATATGGAAATTCCTGTAAAAAAAGAAAAGATAGGGTATGGAGTTAGAGGAAAGGTCCAATGATGGATGTAATGAAGAGGAGATGCAGGAACAGGTAGAGGATTCTGATGTGGACAGCTCCTCGGGAACGGAGGAAGTGGAAGAGTTAGGTAGTGGCAGGTTGTTTCAAGCAAAAAACTTTAAGAATGTTTTAAAAAGGGTTTTACATACATTAGGTTTGGAAATGGATAAGGATGGAAATCAGTCAAACGATTCAAAAGGAAAGGAGGCTAAGATAGCTTCTGCGATTAAAAAAAGAGAGTTGCATGGTTTTGATATGCCAATGCCTGATATGTTTAAGGAGTTGATTCATGTGGAATGGGAGTCTTCTTTAAATACTCGTAGGTTTTTGGGACTTACTAATAAACTATATTCCTTTGAAAAGGAAGATGTGGAATTGTTAAAGGTCCCTTTATGGATGGGCCGATTGTTGTGCTTATTTCGGGGGCTCTGGTTCCCTGAGAAGGTAATACTATGTTAAAGGATATGGATGAGAAGAGAGCTGATTCGGCTTTAAGAAAGGCACATGAGAATTCAGCTCTAGCTATTAGGGCTTCTGTGGCAACTTCTATGTTTGCTTGGGCAGCTGTGATGTGGATTCAAGACATGATGGAAGATGAGGATACGCAGTCTCGGTCTTCTTTGAAGACTTTATCCAGAGTTAGAAAAATCTTAGAGTATGTGGCAGATGCCAGTTATGATTCTGTGGCATTTATGGCAAGAAATATAAATGCTGTGACTGTTGTGAGAAGGTCATTATGGTTGCATCATTGGGATGCTGACCAGAAATCTAGGAATAACCTTGCTTTTGTTCCTTTCAAAGGGGAGTTGCTGTTTGGTGATCAAGCATTGGAAAAAGTGTTGGTCAAGAGTAGAGAAAAGAAGCAGGTAATGCCTACTTTGCAGAAAAAGAAACCTGAAAGGAGATCTTTTCGGAATTTGTATTATTCCTTTCAGGGTAGAGGAAACGGTAGACAGCAGGATTCAAGATATGGTCAACAGCAGTGGTATAGGCCAGAAAGTCAGTATGTAAGGTCAGGATCTTTTGGTAGAAAAGGACAGGTTGGTGAGAAAGGTGGGGGATCTACCCAGCAGAAGGGTAGAACCCAGTTCTAACAAAGAACAAAATCGTGTGGGAGGAAAACTGCTGCAGTTCAGTGTCCTGTGGAACCAGATTACATCAAACCAGTGGGTTTTACAGGTAGTAACTCAGGGTTTCAAGATATTGTTCGACAGGATGCCGAAAAGTAGGTATGTCTCCTCACTGGTAGCAAGTGTGCTGGAAAAAAGAGAAATAGTTGTGAGAAAGATAGAACATCAAGTACTCATTGGTGCAGTGCAGGAAGTTCCTCAAGATCAATTTTTCTTGGGAATCTACTCAACATTCTTTACGGTCCCGAAAAGCAATGGGACTTATCGTCCTGTCCTGAACCTGAGGTATCTCAACAGTTTTGTGAAATATCTCAGGTTCAAGATGGAGACGCTGCAAACCATAAAAGAAAATTTGACCAAGGGAGACTGGATGGCTTCAATAGACCTGAAGGAAGCTTATCTGCATGTCCCTGTGAGAAATACAGACTAGAAATATCTCAGGTTTCAGTTCATGGGCAGGCATTATCAGTTCAAGGCACTGCCATTCGGTTTGGCTCCGAGGGATTCACAAAGGTGTTGGTTCCTTTGGTAGCCTATCTGAGACAGAAAGGGGTATATATTTACCCTTATTTGGATGATTTATTGATAAAGGCGGACTCTCAAAGGGAGTTGGAAAGGAGTGTTCGGAGGACCATAGATGTGTTACAGACTTATGGTTTTCTGGTGAATATAGAGAAGAGTTGTTTAACTCCCACAAGGGTGCTGACTCATTTGGGAGCAAGAATAGATACCATAAAGGGGAGAGTTTATCTCTCAGAGGAGAGTATTGTGAAGGTAAAGAAGGTAATGCAGAGGTTACTGGAGAGTTCTTTTGTGGATGTGATGATGTTGGCTCAAGTGATGGGAACTTTGGTGTCAACATTTCAGTTGGTGCCATGGACCAGGTTCCACTCTAGAGGATTGCAGAGGCTGCTGATTTCTCATCAATGGAACATAGGCAAGAAAAGGCATTATTTAATCAAGCTGGCAACCCAATTAAAAGCAGATTGGGGTTGGTGGATAAGGGACTCAAAAAATTTGAACAAAGGAGTGCCTTTGGAAGTAAGTCAGTATATAAAGATTACAAACGATGCAAGCTTGACAGGTTGGGGAGCCATGTGTCAAGAGATGTCAGTTCAGGGTATGTTCTGAGACAGAACATAACATAATGTTCTGAGACAGGGTATGTTCTGAGACAGAACATAAATTTTTTGGAGCTGAAAGCGATTCTCAACTTTGGGAGTATAGTGAAGGGCCATCATGTTCAAATTTGGGCAGACAACATGACAGCAAGAGCGTAGGTGGTGAACCAAGGAGGTTTTCAGTCAAAGGCTCTGATAGAAGGGTCAAACAGGCTCTTTCATTGGGCAGAGAAAAATCTGCAATCCTTAACAGCAGTTAAGGAAAGCAAAAGTTGAGAAAAGTTAAGAAAAGGAAAGTTGAATGTCAGGGCGGATTATCTCAGTCAAATCAGATCGCACCCGGGAGAGTGGACACGTAAGTTATGGGGGCCCTTTTCGCACGGCATTTTCCATGCAAAAGAGGGCCTGGAGCGTCGCACGATTGTGAGGAATGATCTGCACAACGCACTCACAATCGCGCAACACTCCAGGGGCCGGCAGGCGCCGATCGCACACCTTTTGATTTTCAGCTAGAAGCTGAAAATGGTGCACGATTGTGCATTGCTCCTGGGCCCCGTGCACATTTACCTGGCATGCAGAGCCTCCGGAGCCGCGCTGGTCGCGCTTCCTGCCCCAATGCAGCCTGGGAAGGTCCCAGGCTGCACTGTGGAAGGAAGAGGTGGGGCTCTCAAGCAAGCAGGCAGCTCGTGCAGAGCCGAAGAACCCTGGACGCAAGAACCTCTCGCCGGAGGCTGCTCGTGCTATCCCTGCACCCCAGCACTGGAAGACGGTAAGGTGCGGAAAGGGTCTGGGTATTTCAGAGTTTGAACAAATGGTTTGGGCCTTTTATGATAAACTTATTTGCCTCAGCCAAAAATACCAGACTAAAAAGATTCTTTTTGATCGATGGAAGCAGGCGTGCGGAAGCAGCAGGTGCTCTATCAGTACTGTGGCCGAAAGGTCAGCTGTATGCCTTTCCTCCTGTGCAGATATTGCAGAGAGTGTTAGTAAAAATACAAAAGGAAAAGGCAAGAGTGGTACTGATAGCACCTCATTGACAAAGGCGGCCTTGGTTCTCTCTACTGAAACAGCTGTCTGTAGGAGATCCTTGGAAGTTGCCACTTCAAAGGGATCTTTTAAGCCAGGGTCCAATGTATCATCCAGACCCTTGGTGGTTGAGTTTGATGGCCTGGGATTTGAGAGGAAGGCCCTAGAGTTTCACGATTATTCACCAGCGGTGGTGGACACTATCATGGCATCTAGGCATCAATGAATGCAAAATATATATAATGTGACTTGGAAGGCTTTTGGAAAATGGTGCAATTCAAATAAGTTGAGCATGTTGGACATCCAAGTGAAGCATGTACTGCAGTTTCTGCAGGATGGATTACAGAGAAACCTGAGACCAAACACACTAAAGCAGCAAGTATCGGTATTGTCGGTGGTGCTGAAGTTTGATGGAGTATCTCTGTCAGTGCATCTTCATATAAAGAGATTTTTGAGGGGTGTAGTGCTGATTTCTTTCCCAACAAAACATAGATTTCTGTGTTGGGATTTGAATTTGGCATTGGATTCTTTAACAAAGGCACCTTTTGAACCAATAACGGATGCTTCATTGAGATTAATGACCCTCAAGACGTCATTCTTAGTAGCCATAACTTCAGCGAGATGGGTCTCAGAATTGTCTGCTTTGTCTACAAATGCGAACTTGTGTAAGTTCGAGAAAGACAGATTAGTATTGACTTTGGAGCCAACCTTTCTTCCTAAATGTGCTTGGAAGAAGGTGACACCAGATGTGGTTTACTTGCCAAGTTTTTTTCCTAAGCCAAAGAATGCTGAGGAAAAGAGATATCATACTTTGGATGTTATGAGAGCCGTGCGTCTTTATATTAAGAGGATGGCAAGAGTTAGGAGAACAGAGGCTCTGTTTGTCTCATATAATCCTAATTCTATGGGACAGAAAGCTTCCAAAGCAGTGATTGGCAAGTGGATCAAGAACTGCATTTTTCAATGCTTTGATGCTGCAGGTAAAGCAAGACTATGTAATGTGTATCCTCATTCAACAAGGTCTGTATCAACAAGTACAGCTTATACTGTGTCTTCTTCATTGCAAGATGTTTGTGATGCAGCAGGATGGTCAGAACCATCAACCTTTGTGAGGCATTATAAGATGGATAAGTTTCAGTCAGAGCAGGCAGCTTTTGGGAGGAAGGTGCTTCAGACAGTTATGAAAAGTAAATGAGATCCTGCCCAGAATGAGGCTTGGATATTTCCCAGTCATCGCGAGAATGACAAGTTGGACTTACCGTGAAGTTTCATTCTGGGGTGGCAGGAGGAGGAATCCACACCGACCCTGGGAAGTAAAAAAAAAAAAAAAATTAGAAAGGGAAATGAAGAGAGAATATGGACAGTGGTTGTACATGGAGTTGATCTGCGGTGATTTTTAACCGTGAGAGATGATTGGAGTTGATGCAGTTTATAGTTTGGCTTGGCTAGAGAAGGAAATTGAGGGAAAGAGAGTGGAGTCCTAATGGAATTAACGGATTTAGAATGTGGACTTCTGCCAGTTCCGGTTGGCACACGGGGAACAACCCAATCATTGTGGATTCATCCTCCTGCCATCCCAGATTGAAACTTCACAGTAAGTCCAACTTCTCATTTTCCTTTTTTAAAATTATTATTATTAAAGAGTTGCAGTTACAACAAATCTGCTTTGCTCCTTAAGGGAGAGTGGGAAGCTTGGGTTGCATGTCTGCATGGCAGGGTCTACCAGGAACTTGTAATTTTTTTTCTATCTCTCAGAAATATGAAGGAGAGGAGGAGAGTATTGAGCCCTTACATTCTCCAGAACTCAGAGAAGGAAAGGGAGATTGGATCTCCAAGAAAAGGCTTAAAAGGCAGCACAACTACATATGATGCACTGGGAAGAGGTGGGCAAGTTTGGGAAAAACCCAGCCACCCACCGACCTCCTTTTTTGCCACAGTGGGCAAGGGTGGCGTGTGTTCTTCACTCATGCTGTCACATTATATCCCTGTCAGCAGAAGGCACCACAGACAGTTACCCTCTGGGATGGAGGCTGGATGCCTCTTAGTTGCTGAAGGGATTTTTCAAATGATAACTGGCCTCCTGGGGATGCATTTGAATGGGTCCTTACTTGAAGGCACATCTTAAACTTTCAAAGGAATTTCTAGTAATCTGGAAGACTTAGTTCATTCTGTTTTGTTTTGCTGCTTTTTAAAACTGAGTTATAAAGTTATTACGATTTCTAAAAGTTAGTCTACCTCTCCTTCCCTCCCTCCCTCTCTCTCTCTCTATGGTGTGTGTATGTATATATATATATGTGGGTATGTATGTATGTGTGTGTGCATGTATGTGTCTGTGTCTGTGTGTATATATACGTATAAAAAACTCGTTGCATTTTCAAAAACTGAGGTATAAATATTACTATTTCCAAAAGGCAGTCTTTTTTCTTACAAAATACTGTTAAAAAGTCTTGTTCATTCTCTTATTTTAATGTAGGTCTGATTATTATAAGGCCCTTTCGGCCGGACTTCTCTTGTCTCATAGTGATCACTTCTGAACTGTGCAGCTGATTTCATTTTGCTTTTGCAAGAAAGATGTCAGTGTCACTCAACTCATCTTTCTAGTTTATAAAAATAAATTTATAAGAATTTTCTTCTTACTGTTAGACTGAAAAACTGTATCTCTTGGCTCTTAAAATTGCTCCTGCAAGCATTTTGTTATATGAATGCAACAGACAATTTTATTAATTAACAATTTCTCGTAAGAATAGCTCCAAGACCATGGTTTTCTCAGTAGTATCGGCTAAGGTCTTTGAAAATAGAATGTGTACAATGGAGTTACACATTATTACAATCTCCTTGTGTAGCAATGCTTATGTACAGTGATAGCTTTATGGCAATAAGGAAAGATAACAGCATGGACTTGCACGTATGATTCATATGCTGTATCCAGATTTATCAGGGGACTGAAAAGACATTACAGGTCAAGAACCTGTTGATAAAACTGAAATTGTGTTTGTACATGCAGATGTCACAGCAACTTTCCTAATGTTTCATGCTCTCAGCTGGTGAAATTCAGCTGGCAATGTTACAAGGACACCAGTTTCCTAACTTGGTGTTGGAAACTTCCATGCAGAATAGGAACTCTGATATTTTGTGCCCAGATGCCCAAAGTCTGGTGCAATAGAACAAAAAATTGTTGCCACTTACAGTGAAGATGACCTATCATCTGATTCATGCAGGTTGATTTTGGGGAAAAGAACATTGGATTCAATCTAGCATTTTGTAATGAGTTTTGTATAGTTTTTCTACATTCTTTTGAAAAAGATATTAATAAGGTCTTTATATAGCCTAGCCATTGAAAAAGACATTAATGAAAAAAACATTAATTTCACTGATAAAATAAGAACATATTTGTGCACTTGTTTCATGTCCAAAAATGACTGAAGCAAATTATGCATTACTAAAGGCTGTTTGCTGCCAGTGCAGCATCCTACTCTATGGTGATTTTAAAGCGAAGATTTTCTTTTAGTTAAAGACATATTCAGAATATAAATTTGTTCTACAGTATAATTATTTCAGAATAAGCTTTACTGGCCTCAGGATGTGACAGACTGTGCATGACAAAGAGCCGTAGGGCTTAACTACGCTTGATGTTTTGAATGCTTTTTAAAAAACACTTTTAAACTGATCAAGTTTATTTTAAAGAAGAAAATAAGTAGCCGCAGGCCTTCAGTCTGAATTAGAGGCCCATGCTGGTTCCTGCCCTAAATCTACCTGCCCAGCTGCTACTTGCCTATGAAAATACTCCTATTTTTTTGCTGCCACATAGTAGAAAATAGAACTGTGGTAAGCAAAAAGCTTCGGGGAGGCAATTTGATAGGAAACTGGCATAGGCCTCTGTTTCAGAGCAAGAGCATGGTCAAGGTCAGGGCTCCATTTGCCCTCCCATCCCCAATAAACTAGCCAGTTTTATCATGCTTGTTTAAAAACTGTGGCTTGGAGGCCAAGTAGTTTAGCACTTAGTGGTCAGCTTAGGCCATAAAGAACACACACCCTTTAATTTCTGGACATCTGGCATAGAAAACTGGTACCATAAAAATGGAAAATCCAGCATTCATAACAATTTAAAAGTTACACCAAAATGTTATCAAAAAACACAACAAAGCAATTGACCAGGGACATGTTCATAGCTGCAGCATAGGAGCATTACATGTACTCATCCTTAGTAATGTGGTTTTGTGTGTGTGTGTGTGTGTGTGTGTGTGTGTGTAGTTTCTACATCAAATGTTTTCTGTTCTAAGGAGAACAAGAACAAGTCAATAATTTATTTCTTGGGCAAGGATAAAGATGTAGGCCAAAATGCTACTTGCCATTCTTGACCCTTTTACTAGGTAAAAATGTACCGGCTCCATTAATTAGCATCTCTTTTCCTTCAGCTTCACTTGAAATTTTAAGACCAGTCTGATTTTTCTGAGAATATGAAACTTTGGAAGTGGTCAAGTTTTATGTTTCAGAGAGACTGTAAAGACCACTGAAAAAGGAACAAGGTGGTTCTGATTTTGCAAAATGCACTGAACTAGTAAGTCCAAATATCTTCTTTGCTTTGTGTCAACTCTCTGGGAGCATGCTCTGCAAGCACATTTTATCCTGTTGCTGACTTGAAAATACTAAGTTTCTGATGCCATTTGCTCACTTCTAAGTAAATTTCAAAATCCAATGAAATTAGTCATCTCTATGACTTGGTGTTGATCAAAGTGTTTGATTACTATGTTTCTTGTAAACCAGAAGTGGAATAATAATTATAATCAGGACACTACTGGCCTTTTAAAAGATAAATAGAAACACTGTTGGGTATAAAACCGACTATATACTCTGTGGCCAGGAGTGGACAAAGTACATGCTGTTTTTGTGGCTCTTGACCTCTGCAGACTCTCCAGATCATGTTTTTTTCTGGTTTAAAATAAAAGAGTGAATTGCCTTTCCTAGTAGCTTCCAGGAGAGACAATTCACCTTTTAAATAAAAACTTCAAAAACTGTTTAACATCAAAACATATCACTTTTTCAAACTCAGAAATGGACTTGTGGCTACTTATTATTTGGGTTTGGAGGCATTTTTGGCAGTCTGTATGGCCCTCAAAGGGTTCCAAGAGCAGAAAAATAGCCCCAGAACTCACAACAGTTACCCACTGCTGCTGTGTTATAAATTACAAGACACAGTCCTTACAAATAAATCTAGCCCAGAGAAAGAAATCTTTCTGTAACTTAGATATGATCATTTTTGTAGTATTCAGTCCAAAATGAAACCCAGCTACCAGGCTTTCCAAAAGACAGCATGGAGATTTTTTCTACAGAATATGAAGAATGGAAACACCTTGATCATCTTGGATTCTTATGAAAAAGTCTATCTGAAATAGATGAATGAATTGCTTAAATGGATGTGTCAAAGAGGAACTGAAGGATTCATTTCAAGACATCTAAAGCTGCAGTCCTAGACACATTTACCTAGGACTATGTCCCTTGAACTCATGAGGCTTGCTATCAAGTAGACAGCTTACATAGTTAGATTGCTGCTATTATTTTATGTGGGCAGATTTTGCTTAGCACACTCATCAACCTGGTAGCAGACAATTTTCATAAAGAGTGTGAGAAATATAATATCCTCTTCTAAGCGTATGGAATTGGTATACATGGACTTGACAATCCAGTCACAATATTTGGAATAAGGTTATGCCTCTTCCCCCAACTCCAACCCACTGTCCAGTCATGTGCAAAGAGCAGGCATTGGCTCGCCCACACTTAAATAAATGAAAAGCAAAATATTCAGTTAACAGACTAACCAGTGCATCTATCTGCTTAAACTGTAGAACTGGGAAGCCAGCATCTCATGTACAGCTATAATCTTCTTTCTATTTATTGTTTGGGAACAGGTCTCAAAGCAATAGCTATTATCATATCTGTGACTTTATGACAAATTGATATGATCGCCTAACACTAGCAAAACAGAGATACAGCTTTTGCATCTATTAAAGGTTAAAAATTATGAAGAAGATACTACTACAGGGTCCTAATTCTGGATTACTTCATAACCTAACTTCCAGTCAACATGACTTCATTACATTGCATCATATCAAACTAGCCTGATCATTCTTTCTATTGCAACTCTTAGCTTTAGGATATTACATGAAACCTTCCACTTATGTTCTGTTACAACCCTAATCATTACATATGTGCATCAAATGTGTTCACAGAGTACACCAATTATGCAGTTAAGCAGTTTGCTCTTGAAAGGTCAAAGGGCTGGCTTCCATGTGGACCATGCCTGGCATGTGGCCTATCAGGGCCCTCAGTACAGCCCTCTGAAATTCTTGCTCCCCCCCCCCCCAATAGTGATATAATGTGGCTAAATGTATTTTCAGGAACTCAGGAACTCGTGATGGGCCATTTAAGAGCTGTTTTGGTCTCCTTGCCTCTTTTAGACTTGAAGTGATTTTTTAAAGTCTGTTTGGGGCCTAGGACAATCTTGGGTGTAGAAAATAGCCTTTGCATGGAAACTTTGGGCAAAAAACCACTTTCGATTGAAATTTTCAAAAATGTTTCAGATAGGATTGGGTTTTTAAAAATGTCGTACTGAGGTCTAGACGAAGGTAAAATTGGCCTCCAGGCTCAACAAATTGGCCCAGCCCCACCACACGTGATTCCTGTGGAAGACAGCAGTGTTACATCCCAGACTGCTCCTTTTTTGTCCTGGAGCTGTCCAGGAGCAGCAATTCGTCTTTTACTCCTGGAGACTTCTAGGAAAGAAGAGGGAGGAAAACTTTTTAAGGAGGTTGTAGGTCCCCTTACACTCTTAAACAGCAAAAATGGTTCCTTCTCAAAACTAGAAGTAGACTTCTGCCCATTTATGGGGAATTTTGTTTTAGTTTTCTGGTCTTGGCAGTCAAGGGGCAGAAAATTAGCTCTCAAGACTCACAGGCATTAGCCACCTGTGCTGTATAGTAATATATTTAGTACTCTGTGCCTTCCTGCAAGGAATAAAGCCTATTTGAGTGGGAGCTATGTTGGATGTGGTGAAAAGGCCAGTCTGGATAGATAAGTAGTATAAATATTCTTGTATCTTGGCTTAAAGAGCAGTTGGATAAGATAGTCTCAGAGACACGACATCTTTACTTGCTTTAAGCACCAACACCAACCTGGTGTTCCATGTCCCTAGGATCTTGTCTCCTGCATTGTGCTGTAGGTTGTAGCACTAGAACTTCTTCTACTTTTTTTTTTAGAATTCCCCAATGCAACCACTCATGCTTGGTGATTTACCTTGTTTAAGATTCTTAATCACTTCAAGCATTTTTTCTTCTATGCTTGGTACATTCAGGGCTGTTCTGTGAGCATCAGTAAGTAGTTTCAAGGGAACTGAGTCAAGAAACTATTCAAGCCTCCCAAATTTTATGTGAACTGGCATTGTGATTCAGAGTACAGAAAGAGCATATTGTGAGTTGGTGATCAGATCTCTCTCCTTTTATGAATATAAGTCATCCTTCTGGATTCTGTAGGCCAGGGGTGGGCAATGTGCATCTGCAGGCCACATACAGACCTCACAGTCATTTTTGTGGCCCAAGGATCTTCTGGGCTCAAAATGAAATTTTGTGACATTTTTAAAAAAAAAAATTTTTTTTTTACTCAAAATGCCTTCTGGGGCCCAGGAATGCCCCAGAATATGCCCCCATGTCACATAGAGTTTGTTTGTGGGCCAAAAGGTGTGTTTTTGCAGGAACAGGTGCAGCCCTATAAGGTCTCCTGGTCTTCCACAGTTGCCTAGTGCTTTAGCAAGTCACTTACTATTAAAAGGCACTATTGTTTATTATGATAGCAACCTCTCTAGCTTTAGAGATTTCATCTGTACAGTATTGGTCCTGTAATATACCACTGGGATAGTACTTTTCTGTATCCTTTTTGCTGTGATGAATTTCTTGAAGGCAGAGAATCTGAGTTATGTTTTTTAAAATTATTTTCAGACTTTTGTGAACCCATTTGTATTTCACAATATTATTTTAAGGCTGTCCAGAATCTTTATACAATATTTCCATTTTGAGACTTTCCCTCTCCTTGTGTTTGGGACAAAATGCATGATAATGTCTCCAGCCTGTCATGGCACTGAGATCTCATACTCAGTGTCATATATACACTCAGTGTTTGCAGTTGTTACCCAGAGATCTGGACAGTTTTTTTTTGGCCAGCTGGTGAAAAAGGTCATTTTGAGCTGGGATTAGGCACAACTGTCAACCTATCAACAGGTTTGTTTGGTACTGACATTGAAACACTACATTGAAGTCCTGGTGGTGATAAATTGATGAAGCAGACAGTTTACAGCAGAGGAAACAATTAGTCCATTAGCTGATGAATCTCCAGGATTCTCTCACAGCAGATGGTACAGTCAGGTTCCTCAGCAATTAAGCCTACCTAGACTCCCAGGGCCAAAACAACAATTCCCTAAGTAGGAATAAACTGGTGTGTATTCCCTCCTTAAGGTGAAAGAATTATAAGAAGGATCTCAAAACTTAAATAGACTGAAGCCATAGAAAGCAACTCTTACTGTGCAAATTTGAACCCAGCATCTATTCAAGATGGCATAGGAATAAGAAACAGCCCACTAAGGGGAAAGGTTGTTCATCTACACATTCCCATTCCCAGCTAGGCCACAAGCAGGGGCATAGGTGTTCTGATGTTCTCATAAGAAGGCAGATGAGCTCCTGCCTTTACGTTAATGAGGTACAAAATAACTCTTCCCATGCCACTAGACAGTTCGCAATGTCTGTCCGTGTTGTTGAGTAAGACTATAAAACTCATCTGCCTCATGGCCAAGGCGACATCCATTACAAAGGGATCATATCAGCTCTCTCCTCACATTCTACCAGTCTGCAAATTCAGAGGTTCAACCTGCCAATGTAATTCTCCAGATTCTCAACCTTTTCATGCAAATCAGAAGCTAAGGTAAGTTATTTTTACAGCTGTCATTCCTGGGCTATACCAAGATCCAGTGTATTACTAAGTTTCCTTCCTAATCTAGTTGGTTTCACTGTTAGCCTAGTCAATTTTATGAGCTGCAGAACCTTAGCTTGGTCGTCTTGGAGTTCAGCTTCTTGGAATTCAGCTGTTGCACAAAATCTTTCCCTAGCTCATCCTTACTGACTTTAGGATTCTTAGGTTTTAGAGGCGAGGAGCCATTTTGAAAGGCTCAGTGAAGACATCAGGAGATAAAAGGTCTGAGGTTTTTTTAGGGGTTAAAAATATATGTCAAAATCCTTTTCACTGACTTCTGCTACCCATTTCATTATTCAGTTAATATATGTAAATAGAGAAGCTAACTTAATCTGTTGCCTGTGTCCTTAGGTAACTAGTGCATAAAAACTGAGATGCATACCTGGAGTAGTTTAATTGTCCAAGACATTTAAAGGCTTGGTGAGTGGGAGAACAACAATATGAAGATAACATGTGCTTGTTAGTAAGCCATGCTGCCTCAGATATCAGATTTCTGTCCATTTATACTATAGCATAGAAACTGACCCATATGTCTTATGTAAATAGGAAGTACATTGATGATAGTTTATGTCATATATTACAGTGGTGAATGAGCAATGGTATGAACCTTTGATATTATGGATAATATTACTGGGTCCTATAATAGTGTTCCAAGGGTAGACATGGGGACAGAGCTTATGTCTGGGCTTGCCACAAGGACTGTTCCCTGTATCTGTGTAGTTGTTGTGTTCCAAAGTATATTGCTGCTGGTAAGTAACCTTTCCAAGTCGGGTGACTGTCTGAAAGCAAGTTCAGACTAATAAGTTATGTTTGTTTTGGATCTGGAAAGGAAGGTGTGGTAAAAGCGGTTCTCCAGGGGAAAGTTTGTTTGCATTTAAGGCAAGGCATTTGTAAGGACAGTTTAAGTGGTGGGATGATCAGTTATTGGCCTAACAGGAAAGGTAAAGGAGGTAACATATCCTCTATCACATATGGTTCCCTGTAATTATACTATGAAAAAGTAGAATTAGCAAAATAGCTGAGTAGTTCCCATGAACTTAATATTAAAGAAAAGTTTAAAGATTGCATATTTCAGTGATCCCTATTTGAATGGGGAGTAAATTTTATAAATATCTGCAATACTGAACTATTCTATTTAGGGTTTTTTAAGATAACAAAGTTAAAAAAAAAGAGAAGAGTGTATGCCTTGAAGTCTTTTGAAAAGTGTCATTTGCACCAAAGACTACAGGTAATGGCTATTAAGTAATATAGTGAGCTCAACCGAGGGTAAATTAGAATCTGGCATTTATATGAATAAGTGAAACCTTGACTGTGCCCACAAAACATCTCTTTGGAAAGCATTTAATAAGGAGAGATACTACATTGATTGATGTTTCATATTCTATATGCAACACTTAATATTTTGTTGCTTTTAATAAAAAATGCATTGGTGTTAGTCTGCTTCAGCCTTAGAAACACTGACTGGAATCCTCTTCATAGCTGAAATATCCAGGAGTTATCTGTATAAGTACTTTTTTGGATATTATATGATATCTAGTACCTCTTTGCCCAGTTATTTTGCCCAGGCTGTGTAACAGCAGCTGTACAGTGCCAGACACAGCTTCCCACCCACCTAAACAGTTGCTGAGTAGCTGGGGAAAGTGCATTGGGAGAGCTCTGTTATGCCTGTTGCCCACCCTCCCATACTTCCTGCATAACTGTGTTGGCAGACCTTTATGTTTCCAGGCCTTGTTGCCTAAGAGAGGTGAGACATGTTTGGAGGTATGAGGAGATTTACCTCTTACTTCCATTGCCATCCCAAGGAAGAGCCCCCAAATACTGTTCACATCATCCTACTAGCTCCTCTCCCTGTAGAGTACTTAATGAACCAGGGAAAGATTGTGGATAGGCTTGATTATGCTGAAAGTGAAAATATCACCTTGTTTTGTCTGTGAAATGAAGAGCTTTAATATCAATCAGGGCTAAAGTGAAAATGTAGGAAATTACACTGTGATTTCTTGTTAGATCATACAAATATTTCACCTTTTGTTAAGGGAGACTAAGGATTCTAGCCTAACCATATAATAATGAAATTTCTGTTATCATGATGGGTGGCTATTTTTGAATTCTGTGCTGAGAGAGTCAGCACGGTGTAGTGGTTTGGCATTGGTGTAGTGGTTTGAACACTAAACTGCAACACTGGAGACCAAGGTTTGATTCCCCACTCAGCCATGCAAACCCACTGGGTGACCTTGGTTGCATCACATAACACATAGCCCCAGAAAACTCCATGATAGAGTCACCTTAGAGTCACCGTAAGTCAAAAATGACTTGAAGGATACAACAGCAACAATACATACCTGTGGGCTTCTGTGCTATGTACACATCTATGGGAACGATAGAAAGAATCTCATATTTAACTGCTGTTGAAGACCAGACTATCCAGTAATGGGCAGATTTTGCTCACAGTACAAAGTTATCCATGGATTTAATGGTTCACTTTCCCCACAAGAGTGGCAACCCTTCATTTATGAAAGACAAGAGTGCAGTGCATTTAGTGGCAGAAGAGCAGGGCAGCAAAAACTGCTCTTTGCCTTGGGTGCCCTCTGAATCTGGAGAACTTTTCCCCACCACACACACACAGTGCTCCAGATGTTAACCATTTATTCTGTGCCAGATTACTAGCCTAGCACCTCTTATTCATTCTCATTCCCTCCTATGATTGAAACTGCCTGTTGCCCAAAGTATGAGCCCTGAGTTGTCCCATCATGAGAAAAGACTGTGTGTGGCATGGAATAGAATGAAAAATCATGCAAGCAAGCATGAAGACAATATCTTTCATTTCAGTAACACAACTGAAGCTCAGTTCTTAACATGACAAGTACTGGATAATAGTTTATTAGACCACCTGTTCAGTATGAGCTTGTAATCTTCCTTAAAGATCATCATAGAGATGTTGCTGGAACTCATATTTCCTGATTTGGAAATGCAAGCTTAATGTTTCCCTCAAACAGGAAGCAAGTATAATGACTGCATAGCATTTTCTTCCTGAAAACCTAAGTTTGAGAAGAACTGTGATTTTTCTTGTAACTCCAGATTTCTAATATGCCCACTCTCATCTATGGTCACTTAGCATAGTTTTCCAGGTCTGATGTGGAGGCTTCTAGCCTCAGCACATAAACACATATATTTAGTAACCTTCTCCAAATTTCTTTGGGGTGCATATTTTCTCCATGACCTTTTTCTTTAAATATCTACCTTAGAATATTTACAGCCACAGATCATGGAATTCACAACTGGAAGTGACTTTTGGAGGCTGTTTTTTTAAATAAAAATGATACCAGATTGCTATAGGGCAGCCAACAGTAGGGGCAGAAATTGGTCCCTGCACCCACTGTGCCTGCCCACCCCAGTATATGCTTTTATTCCTTAGATATGATTCATTCAACATGGACGCTTCCCATGCAGCCCTTGTGACAATATGGCTCATCTCATCTGCTGAAACAATTACTGCATTGATACAAATGTAAATAATTTCAATGTAAATCTTGAAAAAAAAAACAGTGGGTTACTGTGGGTATGTTTTTTTAGAGCTCCAGACCTTAAGAAATTATATGTATTAAAAAAAAAAGATGTCAAAGGGTAGAAAAATAAGGGGATGGTCAGAACAGCAGTAGTTTTTGTGCTGCAATATCTGAACTTAAATGACTAAAATTAAAGAGCCACTTTTATTATAATTCATCAGTATCAGCCCATTTGTCACTGGGTCATATGTTGTCTTTCACTCTTGCCTGTAAGACAAAATTTCAACACCCTATGCATGATCTGGGTAAAGAATGAGACAATGAGAGGGTTGGGTAAAAGATTAACCAATAGAGAGTTGTGAACTTCTTTTGAGCCTAAAGCATGCAATTTCCATTCCATGTTATGCAAGACTTTTAATTTTCCAAGTGCTTTACAAATATTAGCTTATTCTGGTGTGATTTTCTATTCTTGAGAATTCCAGCCATTGAAATCAAAGCTGGTATGTATGAGAAGAATGATTTTGATTATAAGAATAGTGGTCACAAAGCTGGGCCAGGTCAGTTAGTTCTGTAAGATCTTTGATTCTAGGAAATGGCATAGACATGTCCAAAATTTCCATTCAGTTATTTCTGAGTAGCAATAGCAATAGCAATAGCAGTTACATTTCTATACCGCTTATCAGTGCTAAGCACTCCCTAAGCAGTTTACAATGTGATTAGCTAATTGTCTCCAATGTAGAAACAACATTGGAAGATGAAGGTCTTACATTTTCAGAAAAACTGAGCTCCTTCCTTAAAAAAAAAAACAAGCCTAAAACAGAACCTTCAGACTATTTGTAATGTAAACACTTTTCTTGCCTTAATAACAAAACTAAATGTTACTTTGCTTTGTTTATCTATCATGCAGTGGAAGGGTGAACAACCCTTTAACCCTAAAGTGCCAGATGTGTTAGAGGGTGGGCAGTTGGGGAACATGGCAGTAGAAACAACTAAAGGCAATTGGGGCTAGATTATTGCACTCAGATGTTCTCATAGTGTCACACACATTCATGCTAATATGCATTAACACCCATCTGTCCACCTTTTTTCAGACTTCCCTCTTTGCTGGGTGGGGAACAAGACTAGACTATAACCTGTTCCTCAGGTAGCAGTTCATTTTCCTTCCATGCTAGGCCAGAAGGAAGGGAAGACTCTTTTCTGTCTCTCAAGGCAGAAGAAGTATTTGATCAGAGTAAGGTTTGGAAGATGCCAGTTACTGCCTTCCAGTGTTCCCGCAGCAGGCCTGACAATTTGTTCCGGATTTTGATTGAACAATCTGTGAACAGTGGCAAGGGGAACTTGCAGGGAGTGATTAGAGCACCAGCACGTCAGAGGTAGAAACTCATGAGGGATATTCAGATTGCCCCTTATTTAATGTAGACTCACCTAGGTACTGTCTGCTGCAGCTTGAAACACTGATTTTCAGGTGGCCACCAGTAGCATTAATAGACTAATTCACTTGTGAAGAGTAAATACACAGTGGATTTGAAGTGCAGGGAAAATAAAGTGGCACAGACTTTGACCCTTTTCGCACGGCATCTGCCGTGCAAAAGAGGGCTTGGAGCGTTGCACAATTGCGAGGAGCGATCTGCATGATGCTCTAGCAATTGCGCAAGGCTCCAGGGACCGGCAGGCAATGATCGTGCACCCTTGCTGCGTGATCGCGCATGGCTCCTGGGCCCCGCGTGCACTAACCTGGCATGTGGAGCCTCGGGAGCCGGGCCAGTCGTGCTTCCTGTCTCAGTGCAGCCTGGGAAGGTCCCAGGCTGCACTGTGAAAGGAAGAGGTGGGGCTCTCGCGCAAGCAGGAAGCTTGTGCGGAGCTGAAGAAACTTGGACACGAGGGCCTCTCACAAGAGGCTGCTCGCGCAAGCACCACACCCCAGCGCCGAGAAGAGGTAGGATGCGGAAAGGGCCTCTGTCTCATCAATATTTTTGCACACACATTGTTCCATTAATATTTATAACAACACTGCAAGGTAAGTTGGTATCATTACCTATAATCACATGGAGGATCTACGTTGGGAGACAGTAGCTTGCCTAAATTCTCTTAAGGCAAAAATTAGATTTGAACTAGGATTGGTTAAGAATGCTGTGGTCATTTTGGCACATGATATTAAGCAACACAAGAGTGTCTTCTTCAAGGAACTTATAAAGAAGTTCCAAACAAATGCAGAACATAATTGTTATATGGCCTTATAGAGTTTGTTGATCACTAAGTTTCAGTAACAGATATAAACATTTTTGAGATTAATCTATACTCCACTCTACCAGTTAAGTCCTCTTTAAATAATAGGATGTGAAAAGACTCTGCACTTTCAGAATGCAGTCTTTTTGCCAATCTTATAAAATGCAAAGACTGTAAACCTTCAGGAGTAGAAAACAAAATTTCAAACATTTTGAAATGCCATACTGTTGTCAAGGATAAGGTAATGCATACAGACTAACAAAGATATGCTTTTCCCCAGTATTTGTTAATTGTGTGATGATGATTTGTTTTATTTTGAAATATTTGTATAGCCCTTTGCAAATATGCTGGTTCTGAAAGTGGTGTAGGCAGATGATAGTACCTTCAGAATAAGAGGTGC
Source organism: Cyclura pinguis (assembly GCA_030412105.1). Classification (NCBI taxonomy): domain Eukaryota; kingdom Metazoa; phylum Chordata; class Lepidosauria; order Squamata; family Iguanidae; genus Cyclura; species Cyclura pinguis. Next base: position 159,202,783 of record CM059600.1, read on the forward strand.
TATTGATAGTATCGAACAGTGACATAATGTGGCTTCTGACTCTGCTCCACTCAGTGGCACTTCTCCTGGCACATACCCTCTGGAAGACTCCCCCGCATGCCACCCTGGCTGCTTTGTAAAAGATAATGTGATGGTAGCTGCTGACACTGTCACTTGAGAGCTTCCTGGGCTGCAGAGGCCTGAACCTCTTCCCCATAATCCAGTCAAGGTGCCACTGTCTGCTCCCCTAAAAGGTGGCAGTAGCAAGTGTTGGTTGACAGATGTTCTTTGGAGTGCTCTATCCAGTGTCCCTGCTGCTGCTGCTGCTGCTGCTGCTGCTCTAGACAGGTGGTGTTATCATGGTATTATCATTATCAGGTGGTATTATCATTATAATGTAAGCTTTCTCTTCCTTCTGATTTGCAGAGAAATCCCCGCTTGCCTATGAACTTGAAACACTTGAAGACTCTCAAGAAAAAGGCCAAGCAAGAAATATACAAAAAGCACTAGTTGCTCCCTTGAATATTGTAGGTACTAAATTTCACATCCATTCGGAGCTAAAACCAAAAAAGTCATCTTACAAGCAATCCAGGAAGCCTCAGACCTCTCAGCGAATAACCAAAATCCGAAACTACAATATAAAAGATTAACCTTTCACTGATATAAACTGTACCTTTCAAATGATACATAGTTTCGGATCTAAAATAAGCAGATGGTTTTGTTTGAAATCAAATGTAAGTATTAATCCATCCATTTCCTTAGGCCTTCATTGTTTTTTAAAGTCACTAACTAGGATCTTCATTTCTGATTTGTCAATAAAACATAATTAGTGTATGTGCTATTTATTGCATTTTGAAAATGCTTAATTCGTCTTCTTCTTTTGTATGTTGAACTGCTCAAGGATTGTGTGCTTCAGTGTGTGCACACTGAATCAGTGTGCTTCAAGTTTGGTGAAAATCTCTTGAGTCTGAATAGTCATGGAAAATGGATCTCTGTGCTGTGCCTGCAGTAATATATTATTACACCTTATCTGTTGCTTCTACACAGTTCTTCTTCTGTAATTTTAAAACCAGGCATATAGTGGAATTCAGCTGTTTTGTTCATATATCAACAATTTACTCATACAATGGCTATATGCAAAAGAATAATTTATGTCTATGTTTCGTCATACTCATTTACACACACTCCTAATCATGTACATACTTAAATTCATACGGACACACACACAACACTCAGATCTCAATAGGCAAAGAAGAGAAAGTTTAACTTGACCTTCCAGGCACACTGAGATAACTTCAAACCTCTCCCACTTAGCACCAATGAGCTGGAGTGGGGTGTATATGCATAGTTTAAATGGTAAAGACTGTACATTCCTGTTCCTTGTTTTCATTTAAATCACACTCAGGCCATGTGCTTGGCTGGTGGTGGCAAAATTCTGCTGGGGAAGATGGAATACATTATCATTGTTGTTTGCCTTCAAGTTATTACTGACTTATAGAGACCCTTAGGTGAACCTATTACGGGGTTTTCTGAGGCTGAGTGTGTGATGCATACAAAGTCACCCAGTCGTTTTCCATGGCCGAGCAGAGAATCAAACTCTGCTCTCCAGGGACATAGTCCAAACCACTAGTTCTTTTCCTGTGTGTGCCCGTTAACGCTGGTAGGAAATATCTCACTAAGTTGCCCCCCTCTCGCAAGCCTCCTCTTTCAGCTAATTCATTCCCCACCTTTGCAAGGAGGCAGTGGCATCACAGGGTGGCCCTTGTGGCACCTACATTTTGAGGTAACAAGATTGGTGGAGTAACGCACGTACTACCCTGCACCCTTGCCCTGTGAAGTTGACACACATGGCAGAGGAACTGCAGACGTAGGTAACTGTAGGAATCCTAGCCAGCCAGGAACACGTGTGAATGAGAATCTGTGTGCTTAAGCCAAAGGGCTACTGTTGAGTTGGGAATCTTTCCCCCTTCTGTACTGGTTTGTGTATGGCAGCCGCCCCTGCTTGATCACTAGCTTGGCAGTGAATCAAGTCAGAACGCAAGGGCTATGCACAAACTTTCCTGGGAATCACTCCCTAACTTTGGTCTATTGGTGTGGGATCTAGAGTGTTAGGGCTAAGAAACACGTTAGGAACATACACACCTCAAAATCACTAGTGTCTCTGTTTGTGTGGTCTGTGTGCCACTTAAGTCAGACCTGTGTACCTTTGGAAAGTTAGGCCTGTGTGCCATTGTAATTGTTAGGGTGGGTAGGAAGCCCCAATCCCTTGTGTGAGTCTCTAGAGAAATTGCGGTCTGCACACCACATGTGGTGGTGACCAATAGTTGGGCAGTGTGCAACGCTGTGCGGGGCTGCCACTCAGGCTTTATCCTGAGTGGTAGGAAGGTACCCCTCCCTCGAAAAAGCATATAGGCAGGGCTCAGTTATGTTCTTGATTCCTTTCCCCCCACTGTTCAGCCAAACAGTGTTAGGTTCCCTTTCTTGGGTTCGTTTTCCCCCTTGGCAAGTACTGTGTGTGGTGAGCACCAATGATCTCCCCAAAAAAGATCACATGTGGTCTTCCTGTCCCTGAGTGCCTGGTCCTCTAAATCGCCAGTTCAAGGGTGTGTCCTGGCTGGTGGAACTCATGGAAATGTGTGTTGGCATCCTTGAGTTAATTAGAAAAGCCACAATAGGCATTTGTGTGTAGTTTGTGTTTTCTGTTTTTGTGTGTGTGTGTGTGAGCGTGTTAGAAAGCACCCTCGCTTCTCTTACTAATTGATTGGCTGTTTAATTAGCATTCTAATTTGGCACCATGTTCAAAGAACAGAGCATAATGAATAAATTGGAGAAATGGGTTGTGAAAAAAGGAAGCAACTCTTGGAAGGAGGGATCCTTTAAGACTTCAGATCCCTTTGGTACGCTACGTGAAGCTTATTGCACGCAGTGTATGGAGTGGTCACTTTTTGGCCTCTCCAAAGATGCAGTGGCTTCTTGGGGTTTCTGGATGGCCTTAAGTGAAGCCACATGTACCATCCACAAACTCACTAAAGTGGCCGAGGGGCAGGCCACTGAATTAGACTCACTTTGGGTGCAAAACAGTTCCCTGTTGGCAGACAAATTGGCATTTTCATCTGCAGCACAGGAGGCCCAGTCCAAATTAGAAACTGCTTCACTGCAAATCCAGGCACTCCAGGACAAAGTGTCCATGCTTGAGGAGGAGCATGCTAAGGTACAGCATGCTGCCCAATATTTGGCCAACCAAGCAAAATTTCAGTATGAGAATGTGAGCCATGAGGCTTGCAATCTCAGGATTGGTGAAGTAAGCCAAAAACTAGCCACTAGGGAAGCTGTAATTGCTACAGTTTGTCCTGAGATTCTGCCCCCATTTCCTGTGCACACTCTAGAAGAGTCCCTGCCAGAGGAGGCATTACCCAATTCTCCTTGTAATCGAGATTAGAAAAGGCCAGTCCCTCTCAACCCAGTAAAGCCCAGTTCTGTCACAACTAGGAAAGGAAATTCAAGTAGTACAGTGACAGAAACCCAGGAGGTAAAGGAAAGGGTCCCCTGGGAAGCTACAGAGGCAAAGGCCATCTCAGAACAGTTAGGCCCTCTTAACGAGGAGACAGGCATCATGTGGCTCAATGCCGTTGCCCATTCCTACCCCACAGCTAATGGTCAGGACTTGACCCAGTTCGCCAGACTTTGTATGTCTCCTGCAGACCTACCCACCTTAGAGTCAGCAGTGGCAGCACGTGCACTCGTTGCTTTGGACAACCACAACTGGATGAAAGAGATCACCCAGATCTTGTGGCAAGGGCAAATGCACTCTTTGTTGTTGAGAGACAGGTTCCAGGAGAAAACCCAGAGGCTTATGTTGCTAGGAAGAAGCTCTTGGCCATCCTAGTGGGCAAGGTTGTTCCCCCTCCTAAGCTAGGCACATTTCATTTTGACACTGAGGAGTTTAAAACTCTCATTTATGGAGGCTTTGACTCCTGAACCAAGATGGCCCTAGGTCCCATCCGTGCTGACATGCTCACATGGACAGAGTTTGCAAGATAGATCAGGAAAGTGTCTGGTCTCCGTAGGGAGGCCGACACTGTAAGGAACACCAAGGTCAGCCAGAAAGGTACAGACCCAAAATCATGGGAGCCCGTCCAAATGGTGACCTATAGCAATCATGGCCCACACACACAGTACAACACAGTGGGCAGTCAAGGAAACCCAGCTCCTCATGGTAGCTGCAGAGGGAGAGACAAACACTCCAGTGGCAGTGCCAGTAGTCAGAACTGGAGAGACTAGCATGGTAACTCAATTTCTGGCAACAGCCATGGCCAAGGCAATGCTTCTTCTGCCCCTGTGCAATGACAAGGACTGGGAAATCTGAGCCAGACCTCAAACCCTAGGCAGCAGTCTGGAGGTTATGATCCTCAGCAGTTGGTTTATAGTAAGGAATGAAGACATGTATGGGAGCTGCTAAAGATAGCAGGACCAACATGTCTCAGTTCCACATGAACCCAACCACTGAGTTGATAGATGTACTCCTGAAGCTACAGGGAGGCTCTGTTGGAAGCACACAGCCAGTGAATGCAGTCCTACCGAGCTATACACAGAACATGGACATGACAGGTTAGGGACACCCGAGGTCCAAAGCACTTCCCCAAAGAGTTGTGGCTCACATGAAGCCCAACAGCCAGGGAAGGCAGATGGTTAGAGCGGGCATCCAGACCTCATGGACAGAACATCCCACTAAGCTCCTAGTGGGCACTGGAGCAAGGCAGATTGTCCCTCATCCTGACCTAGCCATGAGTGCAAATCCTGAGAACATGATGCTTTCAGAGCACAAAGAAGGCTCATATCTGGCTAAGGTTCAGGAAGAAACCCCCATAGAATCAGAAAAGGCACAGAACACTGCCAGCATGTATGAGAGCCAGGGCAAGGAGAACACACAGCGAGTGGAAGCTAATCCCAAGCTTCCAGTATTCATGATGGTTCCCTCTCTAAGACCCCTGTTAGACACCTGCAGTTTCTCCTGGAATTTCCTTGAATCCCTGGCAGAGAGAGTCTGTTCTCTCCATGCCCTCTTGAAAAGGAATTTCATGTGGGACTGGGAATCGAAGCAGCAAAATGCTCCTGCCCAATCAGAGCACAAGTTAGTGAAGGCATTCACCCTGGCACACCTTGACTCGACACCACACACTCCCCTTGACTGGATTCCATCAGGGGAGATTTCAACAACCGCTACTGCGAACCCCAAATACCACAGAGAGGTGGACTTGGCTCCTGCCTTTCCCTCTGCAAAGCTATGCTGGTGCCAGCTTACATTCATATTCAGTGGCACCCAATACCTTTTTACCCTGGTGATCTTGAGAGAGGCCAAGACAGTCCATGGCTCTGTCTCAGTCACCATAATGCCAAGAGGAAAGACATTATTCCAGGAGGCATTTTGGATAAGTACCAGCCTCCACTCTAAGACAGATACTGAGTGGGCACATCCACTCATACAGGCAATTTCAAAAATACACAAGCTGTCAGCTCTGAAAGACTGGAAAGGAAAGCCCCCAGACTGGGCAACCCCCTCTTTTGTGGAGCAGCAGAGGAGTGGACCAACTGCCTTAATTCCCTTCATGGATGGCAGCCACCTTGAAGAGACACGCTCAAGCAAAGTTTCCCTCTCTTTGTGTATATAGTTTGTGGAAGTTGTAGATTTTAAACTTCTTTGCTTTTTGCAACAAAGACAACGTGGCTCCAAACTTGAACAGCACAATGTCATTCTGGCATTTCAAATTTTGTTACTTTTCTACCTTGCTGGCTCAGCATATTGGATGAGCTGCTAACTCCTAAAATTGAAAGCCAATGAATTGGTGAATTGGCCAATGCAACCAAGCCTCAATCTTTTCTTTAGTCTGCAAAAGCTGGTTTTTCTTTCTCAGTGTTGCATACCCATAAGGCAAGGCAAAACCAATCTCCTTGGAACTTCAGCCTGTCTGCAGAGCATGACTCCCAGCCTTAGGCTGGAGGGGCCCTACCACTAACTTCTCTCTCAGCTTCCTCCCTGAAAATACAGGGTCCCTGTTGACTTCATCTTGAGCCCTGATCCACTGAAAAGGTGTTGGTCCAGTCTACCAACCATGCTGAGACAGACAGCCGCAAGCCTAAGCTGATTCGACATGCAAGGTGACCGCTGATCCAGGCTTCGAAATCCAAAGAATGCTGCTCATTCCTGCTGCACCCCATTTTTTCCAGATACAAACGGGAGGTTGGACTCTCATTCCACCTCTCCAAATATGCAAAAGGCTGCTTTTTCATGAAACCTAAGCATGTCCTCCAACTCCAAACATACACAAGGCCTGTGAACTGTTCTAGACCCTGGAAATGAATTTCCTCTCTCTACCTGATGAACTGCACTCTCATTTTGCAGCTGCTGCTAATCAAATGTTAGCAACTTACCAAATGGACTTTTGCCTTCATTGAAACCTTATTAGCCAGATCGCTGCCTTTAATTGTGGATGTATTTGTCTTTAATTGTTGCTATATGTATGTGATATGTAATTTTAGTAATTTCTGCTTCAATTGCTGAAATGTAATCTCTGTATACATATATTTAAAGATGCCCTGTTCTCCCTCTCTCCTTCTCCCTCTCTTCCTTTTTCCTTATTGTCCAAATTTGTAGTTTAATACCAACTTTACAGGATTTGTGGAAATGTGCAAGAATTTGAACTCAGAGCCAACAGACTTTGCTAAGTTGAACTTTTTTCCTTGTGTTTTATTGATGAAGCATTTCCAACTGCACATTGCTTCTTCTCTGAGTTATTAGATGCTCTTTTCTTTATTTTCTCTCTTTCCCCTGTTTTTGTAAAATTGATTGGCAACATTTTTACTAAATTGTCCACCCAACCAAGTGTTTGGCTGACAAGCATGATGGAGGTTAAATAGCACACTCTAACCCTCTTCTCCTACCCCAACTTTCCTGCTCCCTCTTCCAAAATCCACCAAAGTTTCAAATTATGCAAAGTGGGTCCCATCTAGAAAAATGAAACCTCGCGAGCTCCATGAAGGTTCCATTTGGGGGGGGGGGGATCTGTAAGGCCCTGCTTTGGGGATCCCCAGTATCATTATGGTTTGGATGGGCACCATACCTAATTGCCATCATATGTAATTGGCAACGTACGTTAATTGGCACTAATATCGAATTCAAGCCTGAGAGGTGACGGAGAAGTCAAACTGAGGGAGGGAAAGAATTTGACTGTAAATAGGTCAACTCAAAACTTCCTCCAGGTATGACTGAGTCATTTGTCAGGCAATATACATCATTCCTGTGGATAACAGGCTTAAATAAAAGCTGGAATTTTCCAGGGAGCCCAACTGTGAGGAGCCCACCAGGACACTGATTGACAGATATCCATCCCTTGTACACCTGGATTCCTTCCTCTTTCCTCACAGCACCCACAATAGACAGCTATTACAACATCCATCAATCAAAGCACTAAGCCCACCCACAGGTGAAAGACCCATTGTCCACAACAGATTCCCTTTGTCTTGCATCTGGAAACTTCACTGCCACAGGCTACTTTCAGGGTACAAATACTCCTGATTTCAGGATGCCCAGTGCAGTCTCTCGAAGGTCTACCCGTCACTCCGTCCATCTGGCTCCTGAATGAGAACTGTCCTTAGGTCTTACCTAAGCCAAAATACATTTCTGCTGTTCACTATTCTTCTGGACTGGTAATTATAAATCCCCCCAAACCCCTCCGCCTCTCTATAATTTTTCCTCCCTTTCTCTTTTGGGTAGCTCTTGTGTGAATGTGTGATTGTGTGCATCTTGCGTGCATGCATGAACGAATTCCCCCCAATAAAAACACATTTTTAGCTTACTTTTTAATCTTTGACTGGTTCTTTTCCTGCGTGTGCCCGTAAACGCTGGTAGGAAAGATCTCGCTAAGTTGCCCCCCTCTCGCAAGCCCCCTCTTTGAGCTAATTCATTCCCCACTTTTGCAAGGAGGCACTGGCATCACAAGGAGGCCCTTGCGGCACCTAAGTTTTGAGGTAACAGGTCTCTCTCTCTCTCATGGGAGTAATGAGACAATTTTCATTGGGTGGGCAGAGACAAAAATAGAGGGGCATATGGGTTGGGGGCACTATAAAAGAGGTTTAACGGAAATAAAATTTCATCTGAGGGGACACAATTATAATTTGGGGAACAATGCCCTTGTTTGCTGTCCCATCACTACACTCCTGCTTCCTCTTATGGCGGGAAATTGCAGTCTGAACACTTTTGCCGCCAGAGAAGGTGGCACTGGATTGAAAGCTCTCCATAACTTGCTGCTTACAGGTGAGCCTTTTTTCCTTGAGGAAAACGGACACCTTAGGAGGCTCCAGAAGGCAGGGTATGGTGTGAGCATCATCACAGTGAGCCATGCAGATCTTAAATCTTCTCTCTCTACTTTCAGCACATCCATTCGCATGGAGTGAATTACTGTGGCTGTGCTCTCTTGGGCCAGGGAGGGGTCACAGTCGGTACGCTTGTTTCCTCTAGTGAAGGGAACTCTGTAGTATCGACCCATTTGGGCTGGGGATAACAAAGTCAGATCTAGGAGCCTATCCATTTCATCCTTTGATTGCAGCAGGGAGGGAAAGCAACCCTGTTTAGAACAGGTCAGGCACCTCCTTTCCTGGGCATCTCTGTTTTCACAGGAGTGAGCTTTAATCTATTCCACTGTGCCCCTCACCAACACCAACATAACACTTTTATTGACTCATTTAAATCATATGTGAAAAAGAGATAGAGAGTTAGATGTCATCAGTATACTGGTGCTACTTTATACTAAATCCTACATACCCTCGCTCAACAGTTCATGTATGTGAGGCATGGGAAACATCAGGTCCTAGGGCTGAATTTGATCCTTTTCAATTCCTGTTCCAGAATGGCCGTGCCTCATTCTGTCATTTGGTGGTTTCCCAGCTTTGGTGTTGGTGTTGTTAGTGTGAGCCTTCAAGTCATTTCTGACTTATGGCAACCCTATCATTGGGTTTTCTTGGCAGAATTTGTTCCGAGGGGGTATGCCCTTGCCTTCCTCTGAGGCTGAGAGAGTGTGACTGCCCAAGGTCACCCAGTGGGTTTCCATGGCCAAGCAGGGATTTGAACCCTGGTCTCCCAGAGTCCTAGACCGATACGCAAGCCACTGCATGGTGCTGGCCCCCAGCTTTAGGATGGATTTTCTCCCATTCTTAAACGATTGACATGCCTCTCCTAAAGTTTAGATTCTGGAAGCAAAAGCTTTAAGCTAAAATATGCAGGTGTTTTTGATCCCATACACTTGTGTGAAATCCCTCTTACTGAAAGAGATTTCCTGTCCTTGGTGTGGATGTCAAAAGAGCATAGGACTCAAGACAGGGCCTTTTGTTGTTCTGTAACATAAATGCCAAAAGACAAACAGTAGTCCCCCAACACCACCTTCTGGAATGGGCCTTTCAGGTAGGAACTGAATCATTAATACACTGTCCCCTTTACAATATCAGGGTTAATAAAATAAGTCGGGAACCAATGAGCAGACTGCATTCTTCGAAGCACTATGTCTACATCCTCAGAATGCAGCAACTGAAATTCATTTCATAAAATATATCTAGATGTTACTCTCAGTTCACCCTTATCTGTAGAAACCATATCAGAGATAAGCATTCTTATCCTCTGAGTGCTTAGCAAATATTTCTGAGTGCTTAGCAAAGATGCCTCTGAAGGTTCCTTTACAATGCCTAATGGTGTGGACCAAACTGTAATAGGCCCTCAGCTGGACAAGAGACCTGGATAATGCTGGTATCTCAATATAACAAGGTACTGATGACACAAAACTGTTCTTCTTATATTGCCATATTGCCACACTGTGGGTTTGATAATAACTCTCTCACCTGTGTTTAGATTCACATCTGGAGCTCTTTCACACTACACAATTATAGCAATATGAATTCACTTTAACTGCCACAGCATCATTCTATAGAATCATGGGGCATGCAGTTCAAGGAGGGACCTTTAGCACTGCCAGCCGGAGAGCTCCTCTGGTGCCTCTGACCAACCTAAAGACCTTGGAATTCCATAGGATGGAACTATGGCAATCAAGTAGAATCATATTGCTATAATTGTGCAGTGTGGAAGGACCGCAAGTTTCTGACACTGGATTTCTATCCATTTTCCTGCCTATCTTGTTGTCCATTGCTCCCCAAAAAATGATTTGTCGGACAGGCTCTGCATTGCAAGGGAGAGTATTTAAGAGCAATTGATTCTGCCACCCAAGCTATCTCCATGTCCCACACAGTGACAAGGTCATTGAAAGAATATTTGAGAATCTTTCAGATTCCACCATCCTTTAGGGCAGACTGTCATAATAGGTCCATCATCCTTGCAGACGGTGGCAAGAACAGCTAAACTTCACCAAGAAGTGGTCAGACAAAGGAGTCAGTAAATAATATATTCCTGCGCAGCTGAGATCATCGTTACAAACCATATCACGGGATGGGATGAGGACATGTTGCTAAAGTCTAATGCTTGGCATAGCAACTGTGACATCCTGGGCTACTCTGAACAAAAGGCCTGACCAACAAGTCTGAGATTGCCACCACAGTTTAAACTGGGAGGCAGCTGGGCAATGAGATGGCTCCTAAAGTGTTGGAATTATTCCTCTGTCTTAGTTTAGTTAAACAGGACTCTTCCACAGGGAGATGGAATCCTTATAGAAGACAGCAACACTCACTGCCCAACCTGTGTTGTTGCTGCACTGAGAATCCAGGTGGACAGTGCTGGTCAACTGAGCCAAGTGAAGATGCTAACTGAGTCTAAGAGGATATAAAACACAGAGAATTTTGTATGCTGAAATAGGACATGGAACTTGTTTAAAATTACAATGTGCTTATCCCAGCCCCCTTTTCCTCCCAGGTTTCCTCCTTTGTTGCTATGAATTTGGGGTCTACAGAATGTCCTAATACTCTTGAGTCTAGTTTTCTGAATAGAACAGGAAACTAAGGAACCTGTCCTACTGGAGTGGAACAAAGATAGTTTAAATTAAAATGGGGGAGGTTTGGAAAACTGATTTTGAAACATACGATGAAAATAACATTTCTTATTTTGGTTTGTTTCTTTTATTTTGGTCATATACAAAAACCAAAAAAAAAAAAAAAACCAACCCAGCAATCTTTTATTATTTTAAAGGTTATCTCTCTCTTAGAGTCATAACTTCAAAATAATGAAGGCTAGACACCTGAAACTTGGCATATACGTTTGGATTTATTCTCAATATTCATTCGTTTATTTAAATTAATTTAAATTTGTCTCTGTGTTTGAGGCCTGCAGTATTATCATCAATCAGTAGATGGCAGATTTCTCTAACCTGTGCATATGTTTGCAGAGAAACCAGGGAGGAGTAAACCAAGGAACAAATTATGGGCCTGTTCCCTTGAAAGCAGCATAACTTTGCTTGAGAGATTGGATGTTTCAAACTAAGGATTATTCTAACCTGTGCAAAACAGGTACTTCTATTACTAACACAAGAGGGAATAAATAATTGGGTTCTGGGAGTTGCTTGATTTTAGCTATGCCTCTACGTATTAATTATGAAAACACTAAATATTGTTACTTCAAGGAGCTCATAATGCTTTCCAAGTTGAACTCCCATTCTTTAAGTGATCTCTACAGTAGCACCAGCATCACTTTATTACTGAATTTATTATTGAACAGTGTAGTGGTGTGGATTAGAGCCCACTTCATCAGAGGCAGAAGCAACTTTGAGGTTTGAGAGGAAGAGGAGGTCTCTTTGTTACCGAACAGGGAGTGTTGCATCTGGGTAGAGCAAGTGGGAGGCTATGAATAGGTTCAGCGCTCACAAATGTTCTTGCAGCACTGGGGAGTTTAGCAGAAGATTTTACTTCCAGCAGAGACAGAGTGAACAAGATTCTACAAGTTCTCAGTTTCAACTGGGGAGAGCTTTTGCTATTCCCTGCAGATCTAATAAGGCATAAGGAGAGGCACACGGGCTGTGGAGTGCCCTGAAGCAAAAGGTTCGTGGTCCTCAGTCATAAGAGATAGGTAACAGTTTCCTAGAACCCTACACTTGTGGGGAAAAGAAAACACAATCCCCGGGAGCCCATTTAACGGAGCTGGAATCTGCTTTAAGGACTGAACTGTAGTAACCCAGGAAGCTCGCACTCTTCTGAGGTGAATGACCTGAAATAAGCCACAATTCACAGCCGCTGCTTGCATCACCATGAGCTTCATTTCCTAAACAGAGCCATCCCCCTAAGAGAGTCACCACATCACCCTATCTCCTAGCAACACCCACACAGCCCCTGAGATTGGCTAAGCAACATACACTCCTACGTCCGCCACTCCTCTGATTGGACACCTGGCTCAATGACTGCGGGCCCGAAAAGAAAATGTGGTTCGCTTCGGTACGTTCCGTTTGCCGGGTTTTCCGGGGAAGAACTCGGTCAGAGCGTAACGAGACGAGCGGCCCTCCGCGATCTTCTCCCGGGACGGCCGGTGGCTTCCCGGGGGCGGAGGGAGCCTGCGGCCCTGTAGGCCGACCCGCCCGACCGAGCGGCTGCGACGGAAGCCTGAGCGATAAGCCTAATTATTTCTTTCTCTCCCCGGCGATCGCCGCGCACAGCAGCAGGCGGACGCCGGAAAGGAATTAATTACGCTCCGCTCCCAGGCTCCATCGCAGTGTTTGTGTACTACTACACAGTGATTCATAAGCGCGGCCAAATCTCTCTCGGGCCGAGAGGCTTTCAGCCCCAGCCAGCTGGAAACGTATCCGTGCGCTTTGTGCGCACGAAGCCCTGGGTGGCAACAGATGCCAGCCCGAGGATTAGCTCCCCAAGGCAGGCTGGCAGGCTGGCTGCCCGGCTGGCCGCCTTCTCCCCTCTCGGGAAGGGAATGGTAAAGAGCCCAAGAAAGCGTATGCTAAATAAAACGTATTAGCCTCCGCAAGACTCTGTTGATTCTCCTCGCTTCCACCGCAGCGCGCCAAAGACCGCCTCGGGAAACCCACCAAACTTCTGAGGGGCAGCTGAGGGAGGGAGGCCGCGCGTCCGCTGGGCCTGGCAAGTGACGGCCCCGCGGGCGGCGCGACTTGAGTTTCCTGGGCATGGCTTCACACACGCCAGGGTTCGGTCCGGCCAGTTCATCTCCACAAAGCCGACGAATCTTTCCCCCAAATTAGTTCCAGGTGGCAATCTCCTTCCCTCTCAGTTGCCGCCCTGGAGGACGGAGCAACAGGTTAGGTGGGGGCGGCGGCGGCGGCGGCGGCGAGACGGGGCAGGCCAGGTCGCGCTCACGCGGACGACTGCGAGGAGACTCGACCCGAGCGCGAGACGCCGCGCGGCCCGGGGCTGGCCCAGTTCCTGCCTGGCACCGCTGCGCAGGCGGCTCGGTTGTGGGGCAGCGCGTGCTCTCCGGCCGCTGCTCTTTGCCTCCTTTCCTCCCCTTGGCGGCGGCGGCGAGAGAGGCTCCCGTGGGCCCGGCGGGGGGGGGGCACTGTCTGGCACTGTCCCAGGGTCTGCGCCGGGAGGCCCATCCCCATCTCTCATTGGACTGTGGTGAGGAGCAAAGCTGTCAGCCCATGTGGCGTGGCCACCGGAGGTGGTGGCTGTTTAAATAGGCGCTGAGAGCTAGAGGGAGACAGTGAGAAAAGGACCGTGGGCGCAGAGACACGACGGCGCCGCCGCCAGCCTCAGTGCGCTTCGGATACTCGGAGGACGCAGGACGCGGGAAGGCGGTCGGCCGAGGGACTTGCGAGCAGCAGCGGCCCCCTCCCTCTTTTTCTTCACCGCGGCTGGTGCCACTCGCTCCCCCCCAGCACGGACCTCGCGTGGCCACCCTGCCGCCTAGCCGATCTCAGCGACCTGAGCAGGTAACCCCCGCCCGGCTTGCCCCGAAAGAGGATGGGGAGAGGCCGCCGGCGCCCCGAGGGAGGGAGAGAGGGCTGGTTGGGCGGATGAATGACGCGCAGGGAGACCCCCGCGGGGCTGAGGGAGAGCCGGGCGGGCGCTCGGAGCGCTCCTCGGGCCTCCTCGCTTCCAAGGGCGGGCGATGGGCGGGCGGTGGCGGAGAGGGCGCTTTCGATGCCTTCCGCCCGCCCGGGCTCAGCCGCCCGCCCCGCCGTGCCCAGAGCAGCCCTTCTCTTTTCCTTGCCTGCCCTCTTCCTCTCCGGGCATGGCGGAGGGCGGGGAACTGGTGCCGGCTCTCAAGTGCGCTTCGTTTTTCCAGCCTCCTTATGCAAATAGAGTTGAGCAAATCTCACTAGGCTAAAATGCATCAGTTTTGAATAGAAGTGGGCCCGTATGCTCAGCCGGAAGGAAGGAGCATCGGTTTTCAGGTGCTTCTGAATGGCGGTTGAAACATCTCCTCGCCTTTCCTCTTCCTCCGGAGGAGGCCTTTGGGAGGCAGGGGAATGGTGTCTCCCCGAAGGAGTTTTCACCGAAGGTTCTTTCATCCGAAAGCCGCTTCGAAGCCTCGCTCCTTCATTTTAGTTTCTCTTGGGCCACCCGTATGGTCTCCTTAAAATGGGAACCTATGCAGTGGCTTGATGAATTTCCTTGGGGTAAATTACTTCTTGGGTTCTTAAAAAAAATACGGCTCAACTTCTTGCATTGTGGTTTCTCTAATGTGCAAAATGTGATGGGGGAAATGAAGCTGCGGAGAGGTGTGCATTGCGAGGTTGTGGAATAAAGGGGAGGAGTATTTGGCAAGAGGGGAGATGGAGGCTAAGCCTTGCTGCATTGTAAGTGCTCTGCATCCAGCCATTTTGATATCAAGCAGGGAAGACAGTGGCACGGCACAGCCCATCATTTCAGCAGATCTAGGGAGAAAAGAAGGTTGTTTCTCTCCCCAGCTTTAATTTCTAACTTTTTACATACATTACTGCACAAAGAACCTAAGAGTGTGGAAGATGGATAACACAAGAGTAGAATGTACTATCTGCCATGTTTATTGTGAAAATAAAATTAGGACATCAGATATCCTTTCTACTTTGTTAGGTGAAACATTAGTCTTTCACTTCTTCAGGGGCAGCTAATAAAGAATTCTCCCTTAATGCTTAGAGGAAAATTATTTTTGCCCATCCCTGTAATATGTGGTCCATTGTTCTCAAATGCAGTATCATATCCATATTACCCAACTGGCATCATAAATTTAGGTTCCTATTCTTGTCAATGTCTGGAGCTTGTTTCAAATGCAATAATTTGGGCTATTTAGCTGATTGATTTTATTATGTATTGTACACCAAAGATAATTATCTGATTTGAGTACTTTTAAATTGCATTGTAAAGTAAGAAATGCATGCAGCATAAAGGTTTTAGAGACAGAAAGCCTCTGTTGAAGATGATGGAGGGTGTGTGGTACCACGCCCCCCTTTGCTAACCTAGATATGGCTAAAGTGTGGTTGTCTGTAAGTTTTTAACTCCCTATTGCTTTTTATCCTGAAAAATGATGTTTGAAGCATGATTCCAAGCCAATAGGGTCAGGAAAAATGAGAATATTTAACTGTTACCTTACTTTCTAAACCTCCTGCCTTTTAGAATAAATCTGAAAACCATGAGCACTTTGTTTAATGATCCAGAGAAGGAGCAAAAATTTATATTACTGTCAAAAGTTTCTTTCTCATGCTGAGGCAAGGAACTTTAACCTTCTAATCTCCAAACAATTCGGTCAAAGTTGGGCTTACGACTAAAATACTAGGTCTTGCATTGTGAGACTGGTACACTAATCCCAATGGATCTGCTTGCAACATTAGGGTAAAGTTATTGTGACACTGGTTTCATTTGTTTGATCATTCAGATGTCATTTATAAATGCATTTAAAGTTAACTCTTAATACGATGTGCATATATATGCTACAGACTATATGCACAGACTAACAGGCACAGACTAACAATTCACTCCTATATATGTTAATTCAGAAGCAAGTTACACTAGATGCACTGGAGCTTACTTCAAAGGAAGTGTGTTTAGCATTATAGCCTTGGGCTGGAATCCTAAACACACATAGTTGTAAATAAATCCAGGTGATTTCTGTGGGACCTCTGAGTTACTTGAGGTAGCCTCACACTCTAAGGGCCTTTCTCCACTGCACTGTTATAGTGCTGTTATTCCACTTTCAACATCCTATGGAAAGGCCCCTCCCTGAACTGCAAACCCCAGGATTCCATAGGATGTTGAAAGTGGAATAGCAGCGTTATAACAGTCTGGTGTGGAAATGGTCTAAATCTTAGCATTTAAACAACTTGCAACTTGCAAGGGGACCAGAAAGTAGGTATTAGGATCATAGGAAGCAAAAGTGTATGCTATGTCATAAGCATATATTGGTAGAAACAGGATGAGGTGAAACAAAACCAGGATTCAGTTAGTGAATTCCTTTAATCAAAATATTAGGAACCATTGATTTAATGCTATAACATAAATGGACAATTTCCCCTTTTCTTTGAAGTTAACATAACTTAGAAGGAAACTGTTTATATAATAAATTAGAAGAGGCAAATACTCCCCTTTTCCTGTGTATCATAAATTAAACTATATGTATTATAAATGTAAAAAAAATGTTTGTATAAGGGCACAGGGATACAGTATCATTTTAAAACTATTCCTGTTTAATTATTGAAAATAGCTTTTGCTGAGAAGAAATTACTTTCTATGTCTTCCTTAAGGAACATTGTGCTGGATGTCCCACCTCAGAAAGAGACGGAATAAAACTGCAGAGCAAATAGATACACGTGAATGTCATGATGAACCATGCTTTCAATTGTTTATTAATTGCAGCTTGTCACATTGTCTCAATCTGGCAAACTGTGGTTAATGTTAGCTATGATTTGTCTAAAACTAGCCCACTTCAATGCATAATTTATGAAACTGGCTTGTTTCCACAAATCATAGTAATATTCAACCACAGTTCAAGGTTGGAATGTAATGAAAGATGTGGTTAATTAAAATTAAAAATCAAAACATCCAAACTTCTCCTCCAGTTCTACTGAAAGGAGAAAAAAGGAGTGCACAATGGAGAGCAGAAAGCACAGGGCCAGCCCTAAAATTAGGCAGAGTGAGGCAGCTGCCTCAAGCAGCAGATAACTGAGGAGTGTTTGTGAGAGACAGCGGGGACAAGTTCTTCACCTATTTCTCCCGAGCCTTTCCATCTGGTCCTTCTGTTGGAAAACAGGGATGTGTGCCCTATGTGGCCTGTCTTACATCTCCTAACCTGCTCTCCTCAAGTGCCCTGGAGGACGCTGCTCCATCATCAGTGTTGAAGTGAGATTCAGCTGCCAGCCCAGTCAGTGTCTGTATGTTTTGTCCTTCAGTTTAGGCAGCAAACTGTCATGGGAGCAGGACGCTAACACCATAACTAATCTAGTATGTAGTTCAGAACTGACCTGGTCGTGCCAGTCAGGGAGCTTTGGAAGTTTTGTGTTTCATGCTGTTTGGTCTCCATCCCTTAACTAGCCTACTGTTCTCAGGGGGAGGAAGAAGGTTGCAAGTGGATGAAACTGTTCCATCTTCACTGTTGAAATGAGCCCAGTTAGATTCGGTACACGGAGAGGGTATGTCTGTGTTGGGGGAGATCTTTGTCTTTCACATCTCACAGCAAAATGTCTTGAGCAAGCCTCAGGGAAAGACTAGACTAATGTTTATCATGCTGAGCATTATGTATGTATCATGATATGCAAATACAGCCAATGTGTTGAAATCAGCAAGAATTTCAGTGACAGGCTTTACATTATTTTAAAGTTAAGAGCATAAACAATGGAGGGAAGAAAGCGCTTGATTAGAATAATAGGCAATGAGCTTTAATGTATTTCATGCACAGTTACCACAAGTGCTTTTTGTTTTAATCTTGGGAAGACCAATAATAAATTAGTATTCAAAGCATTGTTCACGTGTGTCTCAGGCTAGTTGATGTAGGATGTATATAGTCAAAGTACTGTGATGAAAGAAAAAATTAGCAATGAGTAATACTAGTGAGAATGACTGGTTATTATAGATGATACAACAAATGCATTATCAGAGTGCCACAAGGTTGCAAAAATATTGTGTAAATTTTTTAGCTGATAATTAAGCCTCTGCAGTGGCGAGGCCTCCTTTGGATTATTTCCAATCATGGAGAAATAATTTTAAAGAGAGCTTTATGTAATGTTGCTCTGGATGTAAAAGATATCTGACAAAAGCATCCAAAGTGGCAAAAGGCTAAAGGTATTACTCATTCTTTTCAAACAACAGAGCGTATTTGATCTTACTAGCAAAGACAGTGAGAAGAAGAAGTACTCTCTGACCACACCTGTAGAAGAAACCTCAACAGAAAGTTCAGTTAGCCACTATGGAAAAGACCAAGGACTAGTTTGCTGTCTTCACCAGGGTGAGAATCATGTGGTCTTCCAGAGGGTGTTGGACATCTGGTATTCTTCACCTAGAGCCACTGAGCACTGCAGTTTAACAACATCTGGAAAGACATATGATTCTTGCCCCCGCTCTGGACCTAAGAAGCCTTGAGTACACATTCACTGAGAGCCAGTGTGGTGTAGGGGTCTGAGCATTGGACTACAACCCTGGAGACCAGGTACAATTCCCTGCTCAGACATGGAAAACCACTGGGCGACCTTGGGCACGTTACAAGAAAACCTTGTGGTAGGTTCGTCTTAGGGTCACCATAAATCGGAAACGACTTGCAGGCACACAACAACAACAACAACACACTCATTGTGTCTCATGTAATACGTAGACCAAACAGTGGTGGTGTAGTTGATAATAATTTCTCACACTACGTGTTGGAGCAAGGCACTGCTACAACCATGGGAATTGCTACTGGCCTTATCTATGATCACCCCATTCTTATATATTATGTTATCCATTTACACGCATACCTCGGGATGGTGAGGACAGCTCAGGTGCATCTTGTGTAAACCTGTCCTGAGAAGCTACATAATTAATGTCTACTTTCTTCACCCCATTATTGATCTGTTGTGTTCATTTCCTGTGTTTACATAAGCAGAGGCACATACAATGGGCAGATGAGGGAATGCTATGAATGGACTCTTCCTCCTCTGCTTTCTGTCTTACTTCACTACCCTGTCCCTGGCCTACTTCAAACCAGACCTGCCTCAAGACATTTTGCTGCCTGAGGCAAATCTGCAAATTGTGCCCCAGCCTGCACATCTATAGCACAGTACCCTAAAGAGGCACAGTGTTGGATTTAAAGGGGTACATTTTATTTCAGATCACATCAGTCCACTTATAGGCACCTTGGCTGGCTGGCAGATAAACAGACAGGCCATTCTTCCCCCTGCACACACATACACCTTTGTTTTGTGAGTGTTTGCATGGTCAGCTGTGGAAGAAGGTGGGAAAAGTAAGTTGGGTTGCTAGAGTGAACTGTGTAATAGCTAAGCTTACCACTGCCGGCAGCGTACCGGTAGCCTACCCTGTGCTATTTGAGGAAGCAGCGACAGGAAGCAGAAGTGCAGAAACATGACCTGCTGTTCACTGCTCACCAGCAGGTAAAACTAGTCTAAGAAGCTATAGAGGGGAATAGACACGAGAGGCCGTAGCCGCCACCACCACCAAGTAGTCTTGCTACCTGAGGGTAGTACTTTGGTTTCACCTAATTACAGGGCCAGCCCTGCTTTGGACTCACGGTTTCATACCCGGCCTTTGCTCCAGCCTGAATCTTCTTAATCTGATTGTTGCACCATTCTGCTATAAGTAGGCTGCAATCACACTGGTGAAGGGACTCTCTTTGTTCTGTGACACGCTGTGAATAAGTCTAGCGCTGTATTAAAAAATGAAAGGTTGAGCAACTCAGATCAGATCAATGATAAAAAAGGATGCCATGAAGGTGCCATCTTTAAAGGCAGCTTCTCTTTTTTTCCTTATGGACAGTTTGGTCTAATAGCATCTTTTTGAAAGAGGAGTTATTATTGTGTCTGAAGCTGGAGACTGATCAAAGTTTTCATGAAGGTCAGAAGTGGCTTGAAAAGGGCACTAGTGTACTTGGTCAACACTAAAAGTGGTGGGAAGCTGCAAGTGAAACACATGAAATTGAGCATTGTATGGGTCTGATCCTGAAAATATGACAAACACCTGCAAAAAGTTGTTTCCAGAGCTGACAAATGAGTTTACAATGCCTGTTTCATACCCCTTCCAATTCTCTGAAAAAAGTTATTGTCTGTTTTCAGATTGTTCAGATTCATTAGTCTGTATCCAACTATACCCTCATTTCATTGTATCACTGAGGCAAATGGAAACATTTTCCTTTTGTCCTTGTAATCTCTTTGGCTTTCAATGCCTTGATTCAAAAAGTCAAGTGATTCGGATTCCTGCTGAGCAGAGTAATATTTCTTAACTTCATTCTAATATACAGTCAGCCTTCCACATTTGTGTGTTTGACTTTCAGGGGTTTGATTATTTGCTAGTTTCTTCAACCCCTGCCCCCTCACCTCAGGCCCTTCTTTTGTGGAGGAACCGTCTCTCTCAGCAGCTCAAATCAGGCTGCACAGCCCTTTAAAAACCTACCTCTGGACCTCGTCCTCCTCCACCAGCCATTACCTGGCCAGCTAAGGATAGATCACAACCCAATTTCTCAGCAGCACAAACCGTCTTCCAATGCCTCGCCCACCCAAGGAAGGAGACAGGTATGAGAGAGGAAGTATGGGACCACCATAACAATCCACCCTGTTTCCCTTTCCGTTCCCTGACCTGGTTGGAACCCTGGGTGTCTGTTCTCCTCACCGTACCTCAGCCCCCTTCCCACAGATCCGCACACATTTTGATATTTGTGGTTTTTCCACTTTTGTGGGAGACCTGTGCTCCTGACCCTCATGAAGGTGGAGGGCTGATTGTATGCTATCCAAAGAGCAGGTAGAACAGGTAGCAATGCTATCTAAGCAAATTCACTGGTTTGTACAGGGTATGATCTCTCTGGGTTCAAATGGATCCAGTTTACCTCTACCTTGAAGGCAGTGATCAGTGCTCAAAACTAGTTCTAATCCAAGATCATTTGTGAGCAATTTTTATGGATGGATAGTGCATCGCTGGAGCTACCAAACCATACTACCTACTAGCTCCACCATGGAACAGAATGGGAAAGACCCTGTGCACATACCACAAGGCAGTTTTGGGGCCCATTCACACAAAAACGAGATCTTAGGGCAATCAGAGTCATGTGAAGTTATTCTACCCACTGCCAAGCCCACTGGAAGTCAGGGGAAGGTAGACAGAGCTGGCAGAAGTGACCCCTTTGTCTCTCTCAGCGCAGCTGAACTGTGGGTCGTGCTTCTCCATGGCATGCCCCCTGCAATTCCCCAACTCTGGGAGCACACAGGCTGGGAACCGCTAAGCTGCGTTTCCACGGTTACACGAGCCAGCGAAGAAACAAGACCACTTAACCCTTTAGACAGGAACAGGCAGTAACACGTAACAGGCTATTGACCAATTTTGTGATAAACCAGTGCAGAAAAGAAACAGTTTTGCCAGTAGATTCATGTGAAGCCATTTTATGAAGCTGACTAAAGAAGTCTGCTAAAGAAGACTTGAAGAAGAAATGAAGTCTCCTAAAGAAAACAGAGGGCTGTTTGCATGGCACAGTAGGGAAAGAATTTCATTTTTATAGATTCTTATCAAACACTGGCTCTTGAACTGCTCCAATAAGATTAATGGAGATGTTTCCAACAGGGGAGCGGGTTTGTTCGTAATTGCACATGATGTGTATAGCCAGCACGGGTCCTTTTCAGAGATCTTCCATTTGCCCTTAAGTATTCCTATCTCAAATGCAGTTCATATCGAAGTACATACTATTCCCAAAGTACATACTATTTCTACACTTGCTCTTTCCTGGGAGACTCATGCAGTCTGAGAAGCTCCCTTTCTCCTAAAAGTACATGTTGATCCACTCTCTGCATCCACCACAGGGCTTATAAATCTCTCAAGTGTCAGATATCTGTGTTTTCACTTCCAATATTACATCAATAAGCCTGTGTATACGTATCTATTGAAGCTGTAGCAGAAAATGGAGTCTAACAAAACTTATTGGTAATATATTGATAAGAAAATCAACAAGTACTTGCTGGAAAAGAAAACCTCAGCAATTGATCAAGAAAGAAAATTAATACCAGTATCTGGCAAGAACCCGTCAAGGGGAAAAATCCATAAGATATCATGAGTCATTTCCATCAGTACATTGCTTAAAGAAGCGCTGTCCTTGTTTCAACACTTTATGCTAATTTATTATATCTTTATTTTTAAAAAACACAGTTTGAATGGATATGCTACCTACAGTGAGGGACACGGGAATTGTTTTTAAGGGCAGCTCTAGTCCAGTATTAAACATATATATTATATTAAAATAAATTGTAAATGTACTGGGGGGAAAAACACTGATAATGGACATTATAGAACAGTAGAAGAACTAAAATTTCTCTGTTCAGGATATGGCCTTTCATTCATTTTTAACATTGTTTGGATCTCCCTTTCTGTCAGTTTCTTCTAAGCTGGGGGTTGACAAACTGTGGACCTCCAGATGTTGCTGGATTGCAGCCCCTATCAGCCCTAGCCAGCATAGCCCCTTGTGAGAAATGGTGGAAGCTGTGATCTAAGTGTGCCTGGAAGGCAACTAATTGACCAGCCTTGCTCTGAGCTAAGCTGAGCTGAGCTTGGATGCACTTGACTCCTCTCATTACAACAAAGCTCTGCTTTCAAAGCACAGTAAACAAAATGGTGCAGTCAGGTGGTGGACCCTGGATCTCTTTTCTATGTCAAGTAGCCTTGACCAGTGCCCTGACGGTACCAGATCACATCTGATCTTGGAAGCAAAGCGTTGGTCAGGCCTAGTTAGAACCTAGATGGAAGAGTGCCAAGAAATACCAGCTGCTGCAGGCTATATTCCAGGGGAAGGCAATGGCAAACCATCTCTGAGTATTCCTTGCCTAAGAAAACCCTAGGAAATCAATGAGCATAAGTTGACACGTGACTTGAAGGCAAATACAGTACAACTCAAAATGGTGGCTGTAGATTGATGCTGGTTCTTGAGCCACTGACTATCAGTCTGCAGGATATTTCCAGGAAAGGATGAAACCATTGTAGTCAATAGAAACAAATAGACTGTTAGTCTCTGCGGCACTGGAGGAAAAGTCTGCTGTTACCGCACATCAGGTAGCTAAGAAGGACTGGCCTGGACTATTACACAGATCTTTTGTCTATGAGAGGGAAAGGGATGTTTAGCCTCCAAGACTGTAATGACATGAAGGATATAGCCCATTCTGCTCCCTCTTCTGGTGACCTTCCCAACATGGTGAGGACAGAAAAAAGCATTTTTGAATTATTTCAGCTTGTTTAGATTGATAAGAGAAGAAATCTATTAATTGCTAATGGATTTAGCTGAAATTTAGCCAAAATTTCAGACTAATTTCTTAATCTTGGACCTGGATATTAAAATGTAAGTGTGAAAGCAATGTAAGTCCTATTTTGTTAGTATGGTATTTATTTCTAGTAAATGTGCCATCCAATTTCTTGCCCCAGTACACTTTCAGATATGTCATAAATGTACAAACTGTTATGCTGGATATTATCATGGACGTTCTCCCAGATGTTTTATTTTTTGTGTAATTTAACATTACTCTCTCCTATATGCATTTCTATGCCTCACTGAACTCTATAAGACTTATTTTTGAGCAAGTCTACACAGGATTGGACTGTGTATGTACATTAGTAGCTTCTAGATCTCACTATAATTTTTACATAAACAATTTTGGAGCCAGAACCATTGTATTCAGTTCCAATTTCATTCATTTCTAAGTAAAACTTGTTATTAAGACAATTTTATTATGAATATAGTGTTCTAATTACGTGGCTTCAGCCAGTCCATATTTTTTCCTTTTCTTCTAAATGTGAACAGAGAGATGGAATTAATGCTATTGTCTAAATCATTCAAAATATTGAGTTTGGGAGGACATGGAGTATTTATCAGTATCTTAATGTTTTAATATTTTTCTAGTTTACTGTGATGTTCTGGATGATGATGCGGTCTGGAAGTATCACACACTGAAATTATTTTTATTGAAATGTTTTGAGATGGTAATATGAATTGAATTATTATCCGCTCATTAAAATAACTGAGAGTTATTTTGAATTTCTTGTACTTTTTAGAAGCTTGTGAATTTTATTTGGAACAATCACAGGATATAAATCTAAAATCAGATAAAAAGTTAGAAGCAGCATCTACTCCTTCTTTTCCTCTTGGACTACTGGCTCAGTCTAATGGGGAAATGGGCTGTTCCTTTTGCTTCAGACGTCCGTTTTCACACAGAGCAATCCTAAAGTTGACCAGAGCTGCCTAAGAGGTATAGTGGAAGTACTCCTCTGCCATCAGAATAATGCTTCTGCTCAGGACAAGCCTGGCACAGTGTTCAAAAATGTTACTTGTTTGGATTCCAGTTCCTAGAATCCACCAACCTGCATGGCTGCTTTAGGAAATTTTACAAGCATTGCCTGGTATACCCATCAAAAAGCTCTGCTGGAATACGTAAACCACAGGTGGTGTCCCTGACAACATTAGGCCCCAAAATGGGGTTTTCTTTGGGAACACTGGAGGAGCCGTGAGAACCAAAGTCTTCTCATTCTCCAGACATATGCATGGATCCAGCTTGTAAATTATGCTCGTGTGAAGCTGGCAAGGGAAAGGGGAGGAATCAATGGTGGACAGGAGAAAAGGGCAAATGCCAGTCCTCACTTCCTGCCCTGTTGAGTTGCCCAGACTTCAAAGGTGATGGCTTTTGTGCTGCTAAGGTCTCCCCACCACCTTCTGATTGCTAAACCGACACACAATGATTAAGACTACAGTCTTGTACTCAGCCACCTAAGTTGCCTGAACAAAGTTGCCTAAGACTACACTGGACAAAAATTACATAGAATAAATCAAGCCCAATGGGTTAAAATTCCAAGTCTTTCGCGTATTTTATACAATTTTTGGTAAGGTATAGTTTCTTCACTGCTCAGCCATATCAGACTGTCAGTTCCCTCTGTTAAGGAGCAATGCTGCTTATTAAGCTTATTCAGTAGTCCTGTTCAAGTCACATGGCAGATGCAATGAAAGCATGAAGAGACTGGGATTTAAGCTGCCTCTGCTAGCTCCATACTCAACCTCCCAAAACTTTTATTAACCTGAGGAACAGTTCCTATGCATGACCATTTCCACACTAGACTGTTATAGCGCTATTATTCCACTTGCAACATCCTATGGAATCCTTGAGTTTGCAGTTTCATGAGGGGCCCGCTGGCCCCTACTGAAACTGCAAATCCCAGGATTCCATAGGATGTTGCAAGTGGAATAATAGCGCTATAACAGTCTAGTGCGGAAATGGCCTATGTCTCTGAATTGTACATGGTTGTCTTCTTGAACTTGCATGTGTACTTTTCACAGCATTCTAGGTTGCATGTACATGTCTGGTCTGTTCAACGTGTATATGTGAGGATTGGGGCCCGTAAGCATTACCACAAGGCCCTTCCCTTCAGTTTGAAGAATTTAATTGCATTCATCATGTTGCATTAACCATACTGAACAATATGGAATCAACCATCATGAATCAACTCCTTGGGCTACGTTCTACTTCTTCCTCTGCTTGGATAACTTAATTAATTTACTATGTATGCCTTGCTTTTCAGTGACTCAGTGATTTCAAGCTTATTTCATTCATACATTTCAAGTGTAGTCACTACACTTCTGTATACTAGAATCTACTAGATTCTAGTACTAGAATCTGGGATCCCCAGATACATTAGTATATCCACAAAAGTCCAGAAGTCCACAAAAACAGTATAGATGTAGTTCTAGATGTATGTCTTTAAAAGAATGTATGAGAAATTAATTGTTCATCCATACCTGGTAATACCATAGTTCTTTTTCACATGTGAGTCATTGTAATGGTTTGTTTGCATCATTTGCTGTTGCTGCCTGGCTCTGACTTTTTATCACTTCCTATTCAGGGACAAGTTGAGAGATGGAGGACGTAGTGATTGCAGGCATAGCAGGAAAACTGCCGGAATCAGAAAACTTGCAAGAGTTTTGGGAAAACTTAATCAATGGAGTGGACATGGTTACAGAGGATGACCGGAGATGGAAGCCAGGTAGGCTCAACAGATTTGAAACTAGCAGAGACCTATTAAGTTGAACCTCCACTCAGAAATTGCAACTGCCCGCAAAACCATTCTTTTCCACTGGCTATGCTCTTTCATCTGAATTGATGGGTGTTTTTGGATATATAGGTAGAAGTGATTCTATGCAGATCCCCATTCAGTTCTGATAAAAAAATTTAAAACTTCCTCTGTGAATCTTTTTATAGCAATCCAACCCAATGCTTGTCTGACTTACTTTTAGAGTTCTCCAGCAATAAAGATTCTACAACACACTTGGACAACCTTTCCCAACATGAATATTTTTAATCAAAGTTTGAGAAATTTCTTGTTTTATTCATGGTAAATAGGAGAATTATTATGTGCTATATTAAGACATGGGTGTACAAGCTTTTTGAGGCAATGTGTGCATCTGGAATTTTTAGAAAATACTGTGGGTGTTGTCACAAAATGACTGCCATGGGGGATGACCTTTTGCGAAATGGCTGCCATGATGGGCATGGCCAGTCACCAAAACCAAAACCAAACAAAACAGAAAATTGGCAAGACTAAAAGGCAAGTAACTTACCCAAGGATCTAGGAAAGACAGAGCTGGGGTCTCAGCCCCAAAGCATAAAGCCATATCTTGGATCATATAATTTGTTTACCCAGCAATAACTAAATAAACAAACAAATAAATAAATGTAAAGTAAAGCAAAAATATTTCACAAAAGGACGATCTGGTAGAGCTAAAAGAAGTAACGTTCAAGAGCCTATATATATAAAGCAAATGCAGAGTTTAAGTTAAAAAACCTAAACACACTCCTCTGAACTCCCAAGTTTTCATTTGGGATCACTCTCTAAAAGTTCTCTTTCTGTGTCATCTCATAGCCTCCACACATACCAGCCGCTCACTTCACTCACTTTTTTGAAACAAACAACCTCTCCAAAACTTTTCTTTCTCTCTTTCAGCATCACACCCCCAGCACACACATGTTCTCTCTCACACACATCCAAAACATACACGTGCACCCTGTTCCCTGCTTTCTCTCACATAGTTGGGCCACCATGTCTGACCCTCCTCTTGTTCTTCTCAGCCCCAGTCTCCCTCTTTCTTCTGCCCCCTTGTGTTGTCTGATTCACAATCCTGTCTGTCTTAGCCCTAGCCTCCAGCTTCCTTGTTCTGCTCCCCTGGGTCTCCTCCAGACTTCCCAATGTCTTGCCCAATCTTTCCCCCTTACCAGAGAATAGCAAATTTCACTTTCTTCCTTCTTTCCAGAATTCTTGAAGCTGGGAATGCTTCAAAACCCAAGTACTAGTTTTTAGCCACCTGCATCTTTACTACCTGACAATGTTTGTGGCTCCACCTGGGACCCAGAGACATTTAGGAGAGTAAAGATGACAAGCAGTTGAGGTCAGTGGTTTACTATGAAGCAGTTCTAGCTACATTTTTTAAAAAAATACATGGTCACAAGTGTCAGTAGGACAGTCACTTTGTAGGGAGGTACCCATGAGTGCAGCTGTGGGCACAGTACCACCTTCATATGGATGTGACACTTATCAAGTTCTCTCGGTCTATGTTGGCTTCAGTCTTCCCTTCAGTTTTTTTTATAGGCAATACTTTTCAGATTAATAACAATGATAATTGTTATTGTTGTTCGTAGTTTGACCTTGAGAAGTTCTTTTCAGTTTCTTTACAGGCTGGTGCACAAGCATCTCATGTTAGAGGAAAAGTAGACTTTATCAACAGCAAAACCCTGCCAGCTGCCAGCTCAGTACCTGAAGTTCTTTGGGAACTGTTAAATGCTGTGGGTTGAATCCCCACAGAGTCATCCTTGGAGAAGGTCTGTTGAAATCGATGGGGCTTAAATTAGTCATGACTAACGTAAGTCCCTTTGATTTCACTGAGGAGAGGGGCAGGGGAGAGAGTTCTGTTGACTATCAGTCAGTGTCACACTGTCAGTCAGTCAGTAGCACAATGTTGGATTTTTGCCTCACAACACCCATTCAGATGTGGCTGGCCCACTAACGATTATTTTTATTCTACAAGCGAAAATCTGGTGTGTACGGTATAATAAGGTGTACTTGTCCATGTTCTTCCCTTGGGCTTCTAAGATATGGAAATGACATTGACATGTGGAATAAATAAAATTTGCCATGTGATTCCTAATTATACCCTCTCTTACAGTAATTATATACCACATGGAAGATGTGGTGAAATGTATTCCTTTTTTCAAATTTCAGGACTTTATGGGCTGCCCAGGAGAAATGGAAAACTCAAGGACATCAGCAAATTCGATGCCTCCTTTTTTGGCGTGCATCCCAAGCAAGCCAACACGATGGATCCCCAACTTCGTCTGCTCTTGGAAGTCTCTTATGAAGCCATTTTGGATGGTGGTGAGTCTAAAATTCTCTGCTCAGAGCTCCAGTTGTGTGTGAACTGAGTACACAAATAGTTTTAACAATCAGATCCAGGTCACACATTTTCTCCCCTGTATGGATGTGAGTGATCATCTGCTTTTCTGGAGATAAAAGAGATCCTCATTCATCAGCATGTCGAATAGTCAGCAGCCAGTTTTGCAGACTGACTTACTGTTTTGTGATTTTTGGCTACTTTTCCCATTTAATGTACTAATTATAGTTGTTCAGTAATACACTGCATATTTAAGGAAAGAATGTGGGATGAAGGCTACATTGGGCTCAGTCTCATCTCAGAACTCTTTTGTGTAGACCTTAAGACTGTGTTATAGGGTTGTGTTAGCTTCACACGTTCAGTTATTGTGCATTCTTTCTTAGAGTTATTGAAGTATAGGAGGAAGGAATGGCTATACTTTAGCCACTCTTTTAATAAATGGTCTTCAGTTCTCCCGTGTTAGCCTTCTTAGGCATGAATTCACAGATATAATAGTTAGCTCTTAGGAGAATTTTTGCAGAAGGCCTACAGGACTAGAAAACTGGTTTTCCTCAGTGAAGGGAATCAGAATGTCCTACGGTTTTTGTTGAGGAAAGAGATGGGCAATGGTACGTGCAGTGGACTTTCCTTATTTTTCCCGAAGTTCTGCAATAGATGACACACAGTAACAACTTAACTCTCCTTTCTCACATGAACTTCACCTGTTTGCCATCCTGGACCCTTTGACACTACACAATTATAACTCTAGGATGCCACTTTTTGGATTGACAGTTTGGGAAGGAACATTTAGAATTCAAATCTGGAGAGCTCCTCTAGTGCCCCTGAACAAACTACCAGTTTCAGGATTCCACAGGATGCACCCACAGAAGGTAAAGTGGAAACATAACATTATATGACTGTGTAGTGTCAAAGGGCTGCCCATCTGCCATACAGTGGGGATGATGTGATTTAGATTCACAGTGAACTAAGTCCTTTCATTGTACTGGTGTTTTCTTCTAAGAAATATTATTTTAGAACTTTCATAAAGTTCTGTTCTACTCTTGTTCATGCCCCATCTCCCAATTCTCAGTTCCTGTAATTTGTTTACTTGCACCAGTTCATGGACTGGAAATACCCACCTCAAGTGCCAAATATTCCTCCTGTTCTAATTAGTTATTCAACAGTTGAAGGTCATGACACGAAATTCACTTCCTCCTCTCTTAGGTATTAATCCAACTGCAATTCGGGGGACAGAAACAGGAGTCTGGATTGGTGTGAGTGGGTCAGAAGCTGGTGAAGCACTCAGTGTAGACCCTGAACTATTGCTGGGGTACAGTATGACTGGCTGTCAGCGTGCTATGTTTGCCAACAGAATTTCCTACTTCTTTGACTTCAAAGGTTTGTATATAAAGACTCAAGTCTAATATTTGACAGTACCTATGTAGTGCTTACAAACTGATGGTAGAATAGATGAGAAGTCTTTCCACAGATGAGATTTTAATGTAGGTAAGAATGTTGTGGGAGTGTTGCACATGGAGTGTACATTCTTTATGAATCTGGCACATTTCATCTAGGGAATTCACTCTGAGAGCTTTATCACACCGAACTGTTGTCTCACAACAAACAGAAACATAATGGGTATAGAAACAATCACTTCTACACTTTCTCTAGAATAGCATTATGGTGCCACTTTGGTGATGCACATTCTCACAATCAGTCTTCTGCACTGCCTCACTGACTCCACCTTCTCTACTATATCCATGCTATGTAGCACATGTGTGCTGTTTATTTTTTCTTTTCTTTTTTTTACCTCAGTTGCACAATTTCAGTTCTGTGGGATGATTTTTTTGATGTTTTGCTGTAATTGTGTAATTCCAGCATGCCGGTGACTGCCATGGCAGTGCAATCATGGTAAAACAATTTTAGAAAGAGATATGTACCAGGAAATAGAGTAAAAACAATGTTGTTCCTGTTCGGTATGTATTTCTTTTTTTATTATTATTTGTTTTGTCATAATTGTATAATTATGGTGAGCTGGTGACTGCCACAGCAGAGCAATTATACAATTACATCAGAACAACTAAAAAAGAAAAAAAAGAAATCAGGGAATGGGGTGAAAGCAACATTGTTTCTGTGCACCATGATGTCTTCTTTGTCTGGACACGGGAAATGGAGTGACTTCACCTTGCTTGGGGATAGGGAGGGGGATAAGAGGAAAACCACACCCAATCATACCACATGACTGCTGGAATATTGGTACTGCAGCAGAAGAAAACAATTGCACCAAGAAGCAATAGTTGAACAGCAGCGATTAATGGGTTTTTCCTGCCAATGAAAAGATGCAATCCAATAATGATGGAAATGCAATGCAACAACAGGAGCGTCCTGATGTCATGTGATAAGGAAATATCTAACATGGAACTAAGCCAGTACAATGATGCAACAACCTATCGTATGATAAAATCCTGAGAATCATTCACAACACTTATCAAATAAATGGTAGCTTCTCATGAACTGCCATATTTGAGTTAAAGGAGGCTGGAATCAACAGTACAAATGAGAACAGTAATACTTCCTCTTCATGAGTGGGAACCTTTTGTGGTGTTTTCTGCTCTTGTACCTTAAAGAGCTCAGCTTGCTTTACACAAGAGATCCTGAATGGGCAGGTTCTGATGGTGACACCAGGAGGACTAACTCATGCTTTCTTCATGGCTTGTGTTCCCAAAGGCCCAAGTATGTCCATCGACACAGCGTGTTCCTCAGCCCTTGTTGCTCTGGACAATGCTTGCAAAGCAATTCGAAGTGGGCAGTGTGAATCCGCCCTTGTGGGGGGAGTCAATCTCATATTGAAACCCACCACTTCTGTGCAGTTCATGAAACTTGGCATGCTGAGTCCTGAAGGTGCCTGCAAGTCCTTTGATGCTTCAGGTGAGGAATTTATTCTTAATATTTAACCTTGCTTCAGAAGTTGCTCTCCACATTGGAGTGGGTTTATAAGTTGGTGTTCTTGTGATAAATTAAGAAGGCAACACTACTCTCATCATGGGCAACAAATACCAAAACTGACAAGGGCATGTGGGTTCCCTTGCAGTAGCCCTTTAGTAGGTGTGAGCAAAATACAAGCCATGGACTGCCTTTGGTCTGCATCACCTGTTTTTGTGGCCCACAGAGTACCTCTTTAGCCCTAAAAAAAGAAGAGCATTTTAAAAAAGAGAAAGAACCACATTCCTAGAAGTCTCCAAAAAGTACATTTTACCTTTAAAATCACTTTTCACATACCCTTGTGTGCCTTTTTAAAGTGTTGAAAGGGGTGTTGGAAACAGAAGTATACATCTGGACACTTTTGATCTTAGCAAGAGTGGGTAAGTCCAGCCAAAAAAATAACCTCCAGAACTTATAGGTTGCCCACCCACCCTACCAATTCATTTTCTTTTTCTCAAGTATTTCTGTTCAAGAAATCTTCAAGAAGAGAGAATACACTACTCTTATTTCAAGATTCTTCAGCCTTGCTTGTCTGAGGCCCTTTTCGCACGGCATTTTCCAATGCGAAAGGGCCCCTCAAACATCGCGCAAATGTGAGGAGCAGTCCACACGATGCACTCACATTTGCGCGACGCTCCAGGGCCTGGCAGGCACCGCTCGCATACTTTTTCATTTTCGGCTTTAAGCCGAACATGGTGTGCGGTTGCGCATTGCTCCCAGGTCCTGCGCGCACTTACCTTGCGTGCGGAGCCTCAGGAGCCAGGCCAGTCACTCTTCCTGTCTCAGTGCAGCCTGGGAAGATCCCAGGCTGCACTGTGAAAGGAAGAGGCCGGGCTCTCGCGCGAGTAGGAAGCTCGTACGGAGCTGAAGAAACCTGGACGCGAGGGCCTCTCACAAGAGGCTGCTCACGCGAGCACCGCACCCCAGCACCGAGAAGAGGTAGGATGCAGAAAGGGCCTGAGAGTTACTTTGTGGTTTTAAGGTCAAATTAGGCATGGAAGTTAGCAAGGAGGTATAGCAATGTGATATTAAAGTATGGAAGTTTCTTATTGCATTCTTTTCCTTCCATACAATTGCATCTTTAGTAAGAACGCTAAGCAACCATAAATATGCGACCTCTGCACGTGATTCTGGGTGGTTTGAAAAAGAAATGTCAAACTAGGTCCTGTAACAAACTGGGGTCAGTTTATACATAAAACATTCTGGACAAATCTAAGACCATTTCTGCACTACATTGTTATAGTGCTATTGTCCTATTTTCAACATCCTGTGGAATTCTGAGGTCTGTAGTTTACTGAGGCCAAAGAATTATAAATGCCCCTCTCTAAACCATAGACTCCAAGATTCCATAGGATGTTGAAAGTGGAATAAGAGCACTGTAACAGTGCAGTACAGAAATGGCTTAAGAGAAGATACAGAAATGTGGGTTTCTCTCAAAATCCATTAATAGATTTGTTATAGTACTTCAGAGAACAGATACCTCAAGTGCATATAAAAGTAATAAGTAATATCTGAATAGCAGGATAGTAATAGCTTAATATCTGAAGAACATAATCATAGGCACTGTAGAAGGGGTATTAGTGAAATGATGAAAACAGACAAATGTTTGAAAGTAAGACACCTTAGCAAAGCAAGGGAAGGTAGCGGAAGTAATGATTTGTTTATAAAGAAATGGGAATCTTCTGTTAACAGTAAAGAAAAGATTCACACAGAGTAGATGCCACATTGACTTGACCACTACAATATATGGTATGAGGAGGGAATTAAATTAATAAAAGCTCATGTATTTATAGCAACATATCTGTAAATTTCATTCTCCCAGTCTTTGCCAGCAGAAAGTGCCATAGCACTCTCTTGCAGTATTTCTCTTCTGGATCTTAACTGTCTTATCCAGGCTTCTTAGAGGAATATCTCTTGCACCACTACTAGAAAGTAATATTTGCATTATTTCAGCACTCGGCTATTTGAAAATGAGAAGAAAGATGAACCAGGGCTACTTAAGATTGGTTCTTTTGGTTTCCCGTACTCAACACTTTTGGGAAAATATGGCTATAAAATCCAGCCATCTAAATAAAATTACATTACGGGGTTGTTCTAATGGCTCTGGATTTTTGCAGGGAATGGATATTGCCGTTCAGAAGCTGCTGTAGTTGTTTTCCTGACCAAGAAATCAATAGCCAAACGGATTTATGCTACCATTGTCAATTCTGGCTGTAACACTGATGGATATAAGGAGCAAGGTAGGTTGTTTTCCTCCTCTGAATCTGTGAGTTTGTCAGATTTCTAAGGTTCCCAGTGGGAGAATAGATGCAATATATCTAGGACAAATGAGGGCAGGTACAAGTGGCTTTGCTTTACTAAATTCAAATGTACCTGTTCTGCTTATACTACCTGCATTGTTGCATCGATCTGACTTAGTGTCGTTTACACCCAAGTGGACAACGGTGCCTGGGGAAGGGGCAGTTTTCACCCTTGCACATTCCTTAGTGAGCCACACCAACATGTCGTCATAAATCTGTAAATGATATCACATCACTTCCAGTTTCAATTTTGGCTGAATTTTGGCCATTTTGGTGAAGTCTGAGAGGTCGTGATGGATGAGGGGGAACAAACTGCCTTGTTTTCAAGGCATTTTAATATGTTTCTGGCAATTTTAAGAGGATAAAAAAAATAGCCAGGAGAGGATCCCCAGACTTTGGGGGTATCTAGTGGGGTTGATACACACAGAAGAAGGGCTGGGAGCTGGAAGGGGGCCCATGGACCACACTTTACCCAACCTCTTCTACATGGACTGGCAGTGGTTTTCCAGAGTTCCAGAATGAGGTCTTTCTCAGCCCTGTCTGGAGATGCCAGGGATTGCATGTGCTCTGTTGGCCTTCCTCAGCATCATGCCTATGAAAAAAAGATATTTCAATAAAGTTTAGATGCTATGGATTATCCCTTCTACTTCTCTTTGGCCTTTTCAGCTTCAAAATTATACTTCAAAAAGAAAACAAATGGACAAATGCCTGGATATTTAATACTTTTTAAAATGCCAAAGGCCAAACCAAAGCATAGAGGGCCATATTCAAGCTAAAGAGCATATGCAAGTTTGTTCTGTTTAAGAAAGCAATCATTTTTTAAAATGTTCCACTGTGTTTGTTATGCTTGGCACATCATGTGCAATCTGTGGAGTAACAGCAAGAACAGTTAGTAAGACTAGTCATAGTATATAAGTAGTGCTTTTGAATGTTCACAGCACTTCATAGTGATTTTTATGAGAGAGGAAGAAGAGGAGCATCAGGGTTATTTCCCTGATTGAACTGAGGAGTCTCTGAATCCAAACACTCACTCTTAGCTGCTATACTTTATCACAGAACTTCATACATACCTAGAGGCCAAGTCTGCTGAAGGAAGATTTAGTTCACAATTTTTAATGTAACCTACATGGGTCTCTCGTTGTGGTTGTGCTTTCAAGTTGGCTATGACTTACGGAAACCTTTTCATAGAGTTTTCTGTGCAAGATTTAATCACAGTAGGTTTGCTACTGCTTTCTTCTGAGGCTGAGAAAATGCAGCTTGGCTATGGTCACCCAATGGGTTTCCACAGCTGAGCAGGAATTTGAACTCTGGTTTCCTGGAGTCATAATCTAACACTAAAATCATGGCACCCCATTTGTTGCCTACTGAGATCCTACTGAGTTCAGTGGGATCTTTTTCCAGTTAAATCAGTATAGCGTTATGGCTTAAATGAGGAAGTACCAATAGTTTCCTCACAGGAAAACAGGATGTGGCTTATCTTCTTGTCTCAGGTGTAACATTCCCTTCTGGATGGATGCAGCAACGGTTGGTCAGTTCTCTGTACAGAGAGTCTGGGATTGAGCCTGAAGAGGTTGAATATATAGAAGCTCATGGCACGGGCACCAAGGTTTGTTCTCTGTCTCCTTCTACTCTTTTCTTTTAGTCTTAGCTTATCTTTTTTGTTTTCCTAAGAGTTCCACTATCTTCTTCTCTTATTCCTCCAGCTACATTAACAGAAATTACACTTTCTGCCTGAAGTCTTCACAGGGGAGAATATGCTGCCTCATTCCAGCTCTACCTACTCCATTATTTTATCCTGGACTGTTTCAGGAACTTTGGGGCACAGATGGAATCACAATGTCAGATTCGTCACTATGAACACATGTATATAGAAAAATGGGAGAGGGAAAGGGAAAGTGGAATGCACACACAAGGAGTCATTTCTCTGATCATACACACGGTTGTTGGCTCCTCACCTATACCAACCTGTTTCACACAATCCACACTCCATTCTGTTGTATACTTGCACACAAAGTGATGTAGAAGAGCTTGGGAGGGTGAGCCAGTACCTTGGGTGACTCTCACATTTAGCCAATACCTTCTCATGATTTCCTGTCTTTCCTTAGGTGGGGGACCCTCAGGAAGTGAATGGCATTGTCAGTGTCTTCTGCCAATCAGATCGACCACCACTGTTGATTGGATCACTTAAGTCTAACATGGGGCATCCAGAACCTGCTGCTGGCCTTGCAGCTTTAGCAAAGGTAGGAAACCAAACTCACTCTCACTGTGCATTACCCCACTGCTTTCAGCTGTGGGGGTGAGATTGGGGTGGGCAACTTCACTGCGTCTGGGAGTCGGTTTTTTTGCCCTGGTCCTGGGATGCCCATAGGAGCTGCCCAGCCTGCCAAAAACAGTGTGTGGATGTCCACTTCTTGATTTTGAAAAAATGGCATTTTAAATGTTAAGCTGAGACAGGTGGCAGAGGGCTGAAACTTCTTAGAAAGGTGACTCACTCCTCCTAGAAATTTCCTTAAGAAATGATTCAGCTTTTCTTGTTTTCCCAGGGAACAGTGTTTCAAGGGGT
This sequence comes from Cyclura pinguis, assembly GCA_030412105.1. NCBI lineage: Eukaryota > Metazoa > Chordata > Lepidosauria > Squamata > Iguanidae > Cyclura > Cyclura pinguis. The sequence continues at coordinate 159,239,105 of CM059600.1, forward strand.
AATCTCAAGTGGGGAACAAGGCTTGGAAAAACAGCCTGAAGGGCCACATCTAGGCCTTGGACTTTGCTTTTTCCCTCTCCCAGTGTGAGAGAAAATGCTGAAGGATGGTCAGCTGGTCACATCAGAGTTAGCAGTTAGAACTAAACCAGTGCACAGAGGCAAGAACTGGTCTCCCTGCTCACTCAGGATGGAGAGACTAAGAGAGAGAGAGAAGATAGTGAACGTAGTAGAGAAGAAAAAGAAGAAAACACGGAATGGAAAGATGTCTTGCAGAGCAGAGAGAACTTCCTTGTCACATCATGTAGGAAAAACACCAGCAGCTTCACTTGACCGATGGCTGGTAGAATATTTGTAGCTGTGGGATTCAGTGATACTGTAAGGGAGGTACAGGAAGTAGCAACCAAGAGCCTTTCACCGATAGAACTACACTGGGGCAGGAGGTGGTGGCATGGCAGCAGAGGAAGAGGTACCACAATCACTGTTATAACGTGGAAAGCAAAAGTCATCCCTGTCAGGAGACAAAGCTGCTTGGGATTTGGCAGGAAGCTTTGTCTTCTTAGAGGGTTGGGGTTTGCTGCCACCGTCATCCTTCCCCATCTTTATGCCTGAGTTGAAAAAGAACTTACACTGATGGAAGAGACTTCTGCCTGTATTAGTCACCAGCAAGGTTCCAACCAATTGATCTCTGATTTAAGGAGCCTTTGCAAGTAGATTGTTCCATTTCTGTCATGCTTCTTCATGCCAAGTTAAGTTTGTGCAATAAGAGGTATGTAGTTATCAAATCTGTAAAGAAAAAAAAAACAATAACAACAATGACAGTGCACATCTATTTGGGATTCAGTTCTGTTGAGTTCAGGGGGCTTAGCTCCAAATAAGTGTATGGAGTCCATCTCTGAAACCTAAAGCCCCATTAATGGTGCTGACCTGTTACAAAGCAAAACAGCTGGAGCCCAACTTTGTCTCCTGAAAAGGGTGGCTTTTTCTACTTTTTCACTTATATGCTTCCCTGAAATCTTTTTGATACAGGGTAGGATAGAAACAAACAAACAAATGTAGCCCTATATTTATTTTCTTTCACAACACCCATTACATCAGCATTTCTGAGCAACCTGCTTGCCTTATTCCTGTATGTAAATATATGAGTAGAGAGGAGCATACATCAGAAAGAAACACAAATAGAAGCTGTGAAAATGGGAAACGTAACTTGACAGTAAGAAAGTAGAAGTGGATGGGGTATTCATAGCAGACTGGATCATGGCTCTTTTTTTCTCTAATGGCCTTTCCGTACCTACACTGTTATAGTGCTATGATTCCACTTTCAACATCCTGTGGAATTCTGGGATTTGTAGTTTACTGAGGCCAAATTGCTCCCTGACTGAGAATTCTAAATACTCCTCCCTACACTGCAAACCCCAGGATTCCACAGGATGTTGAAAGTGGAATAATAGCAAAGGAACAGTGTAGTGCAGAAAGGCCCTAAATGCTGGGTTATGCTGTCTGATAGCAGGTAATATGACAAAGCTGACTGATTAGAGAAGTGGGACTCATGACTTCACAAACAAGGTCAGGACGAGAATTCTGGATCATGCCTTCTATGCTTTATGTTCTTCATAGAAGTTATTACTGACCCACTTATTTTCAGTAATTTTGATACTAAATGACAAGAGATGTTACACAGTAGGAGGTGTACAGTTAAGAAACTTTTCTGTGTCATAAACAATAAAGGGAGTGCATTGCAAAAGCATACCCTTAATGCAGAATATGGTGAACTTTTCAGAATCCCAATAATCTAAGGTGCTGTTTCAAAGAGAGTAGTTTTCTGCCTCACCTAGTAGGTATCAAAATTATATGAACGGCCTATTAGAGAAATATTTTTACATGGTAGTGTTACATTTTCCCCCTCTTGCTGTCTTTCAGGTGATTCTGTCTTTAGAACATGGTCTGTGGGCACCCAACCTTCACTATAATACCCCAAATCCAGATATTCCTGGCTTACAAGATGGTCGCCTCCAAGTGGTTACCAAGCCAACTCCAACAAAAGGTCACATAGTTGGTATCAATTCCTTTGGCTTTGGAGGTGTAAATGCCCACGTTATCCTGAGACCCAACAAGAAGAAATCACCTCCACTGGAGACTCCTCCATTGCCACGATTGGTACAGTTTTGTGGAAGGACTCAAGAAGCAGTAGAGACATTAATAGAACAGAGCAGAAAGCTTCAGGAACAAACCCCATTTCTGAGCATGCTCAATGACATCTCTGGGATCCCTGTGTCATCCATGCCTTATAGAGGCTACACCTTGGTTGGCAGTGAAAATGATGTGAAGGAGGTTCAGATTGCTCAGTCCTCAGGGAGACCTCTATGGTACATTTGCTCAGGTAAGCACATTGAGGTCTTTTCTCTTCTCTGGAGGCTTGAACACCTGTGCCCAGCCTTCTTTTTTTTCTTTAAAGTAATTTGTGTTATGAGTTTTCTAAATACAATAAAAAGAGGGGGAAAATGAAGAAGAAATATAGAAAGAAAAACAGAAGAAAAGAAAATGTGGCTTCCAACTTTCTTTTCGGTAGATATACATACATATAATATAGTCAGACCTCTCTCTATAACATTACATCACACATTTCTTCCACTAGCACCTTCTTGCTAATTGTCAAAACTAAAAGTTGCCAGATGATTTTCTTTTTTTCTAGGAAAAAGTCTATATGGGGTTTCCAGTCTTTCAGAAATTTCTTCAACAGTTTTTCTCTAATCAAAGCTGATAATTTGTCCATTTCTGCTGGCTCAGTCACTTTCAACAGCCATTCCTCCCTCCTGTGTATTATTAAGTTCTTCTTTGTGCATACAACAGTCTTGGTGCCATGATCATGGAGTAACCTCCTATGGCTCTTTTCCAACTGATCATCCATAAGTTCCAAAGGAGAAGTTATGGTTTTAACTGAATATTACTCTTTAAAATGCTCTGCAGCAAAGTGTATATTTGAGCCCAGAATTTTTCAGCCTTTCACATGATCTGTGCCCAACCTTCTGAAATTGCTAGGTTTCAAAGACATGTTAAATGGCTCAATAAGTTTTTGTTGTTCTGTTGTTCACAGAGTGTTGAATCTGCTTGGTTTACAGTTTGTGGGAGTACCAACCAATCATACATATACCTTGGACAGTAGCCCAGAGCAGGTGTTCACTTTGTATATAAACATGTGAGGAGGGAGGGCATGCTGTCCTTGTCCTCTCCATCATTATTTCTGGTTGCTGTCAACATGAGGAGAGTGACAGTCTGAAGCAGAGAACCTCCTTTACTTGTGGGGACGTTTCACAAGTTAGAACTTTAGGAAAACAAGGTTACAGCTAAGGCAGAGAGTCTCTGCAGACAGCTTTAGACCATCATCCTCCATGCATAGAAACAAAAAGAAATGGAGATGAAGGAAGAAGGGCCAGCACACTCCACTTCTTTGTGTATTTAATCTATATGCAAAGCACATGCCTGAATAGGGCTAGTGTGAAGTGACAGTTCTTGCCAGCTGTAGCAGTTTCTTCTAGATATGAATTACAGAAGTTCATGTCTCCACCCACAACCCATGTTGGAACTGCTAAAGGTTCTCTTGCTTTCTCATCCCACAGGCATGGGAACCCAGTGGAAAGGCATGGGTCTTAGCTTAATGAAGCTTGATCTTTTCCGCCAATCCATCTTGCGTTCAGATGAAGCTCTGAAAGACACAGGTCTGAAGGTGTCTGATCTACTCCTGCATGCAGATGAGAACACATTTAATGACACCGTTAATGCATTTGTTGGACTTGCTGCTATTCAGGTAAGAATGAAAGATGTGTTCTTCCCCCATCGGCTTGATGTCTTGAAAAGTGATGCTTCCTTAGGCTTACATTCTCCAAAATCAGTACAGCACACAAGCAATAGGTTATACCTACACCTATGCTCATGATAGTGTTCATTGTCTTGGGGCTCAGTTTCATTCAGATCTCAGTGAGAAGCGGCTTCAGTTTCCATGTGAAAATCTTTACTCTTTCCTGCCAAACCAGCATGGAGGAGGCAGAATGGGGATAGGAAGCCCTGTTCAGGGGTCAGCCCTGACCTCGGTGCTTTTAAGATAATGAAGTGAAGGTCATGGGAGTTTCCTAATTTTGTTCACTGTAGTGTTGCTCAACGGTAGAAAGTAATGCATGTCCTGTTTTGTTAGCCTAGCAGCTGGATTTGAGAGTCTGGTTCTATGTGTAAAGCTAGAGTCAGGGGGTCACTGGTATAAAGGCAGATAACAGACTCCCCTCTCTGCAAGCCACCAACAATGCTGTGAGGAAAAGGATGTGTAACATGGCCAAACAAATCAATAATGTTTTTGAAAGAAAAAAAAAGAATAGGATTTAAGGGCCAGTGCTGTTTGAAGTATCCTCACAGACAACTTTTCAGGAAACAAATAGCCGTTGTGTTGTGAAGAAATTTACCAGGAAGAGATGGCTTATGTTGCTCTCTGTAATATAAAACTCATCAGCTACATGTTTTATGCTCTCCAGATCGCCCAGATTGATCTCCTGAGGGCTGTGGGTTTGCAACCTGATGGGATCATCGGGCACTCAGTCGGAGAGTTGGCCTGTGGGTACGCGGACAACTCCTTGAGCCACGAAGAGGTCATTCTTGCCGCCTACTGGAGAGGCCGCTGCGTCAAAGAGGCCAAACTGCCTCCAGGAGGCATGGCTGCTGTTGGTAGGTGACCAGAACCCTTTCCCTCTTTTTCTCTGTTGTTTCTTCTCATGTTTTCTACAACATTTAATCAAAAGTGTGCACATTTGATTACCTGATGTATTGGGGGGCAAACTGAAGGAGATAACACTTTTCCTTATTACTGTTTATAATGTTTTGACTGCAGTTACATACCATAAACAGTGGTCTGTTTTGTGTCATTAATCAGCCCCCCGAAGGTAGAGCAATCTGTAGTTCAGTTCTGTGAGGCTCTGAAGCGGACACACATCCAGAATGTAACCTAACCATATCTATCTCTAGGTTCCTGTCATATCACCTAAGAGCAATTGTGTCATCTCTCAAAAGTTTCAGTGGAAGCACAGAACAGTTGAGAATATTTCAGGAACTACATTTTAGCAAACTAGATGGTGGGGCATTTCTCTTGTGTGTGTGTGTGTGTGTGTGTGTGTGTGTGTGCACGCGCGTGCCCACACCTTCAAGTCTCCTGTCCCCTTGTGCAACTTCCATGGGTCTAGGGATCTTTTCTGACTCCTGGAACCTGCAGAAGGCATGTACCATGCTGCTGTTCCTGCCAACAAAATTTGCTGGCATGGAGACTGAAAGAAAAAGAAGCTATTTTTTAGAGCATTCTGTTTAGATCAAGGCATGCCAGGGGCATGCACTTTGTTTTAGAGCAGGTTTTCACTTCTGAGAACATTATTCTGTTTTAAAACAGTGCATGTGTTCCCTATGTGCCTTGATTTAAATGAAGTGCACTAAAAAGTACATTTTCTCAGTGCCACTGCTTCTGAAACACTTAGTTTGGTGATCATGAGAGACACAAAAACAGGCACAGATTGTATGTTGTGCATCCCTAAACTAGAGGGTCAGACATTGCCATTAACTTTCTCTGTGGCATTGGGCTAGTTGTGGTTTATTATCTTCACTATTGATGTGATGAAGTTAAACATTGAGTGTGACCTATCTCACCAGATTATTATGCAGGTGGTTGAGATACAAGACTGTAAAACACTCCACATATAGGTAGCAGTACTAGTAGCAGAGGTAGTAGTAGTAGTAGTAGTAGTAGTAGTAGTAGTAGTAATAATAAAGTGTCACTGCCTGTGTAGATCCTTATCTTAATTTCATAGAGGCATTGATTGAAAAGGATATATTAAAAATAGCCCTAGTGTTTATCAGTGCTGGTCCTGCAGCCCTATAGAGAGGCAAGTGGGTATCCATCCCTGTGGAATGAGCAAGACTTTGTTAGAGAGATACTAGCAGCTAAGTCTCAAAGCCTCAGAAAGGAAAAGTGCTGAGATCAAACAGTGGGTTTTAGGCTGATGGCATATTGGATTTTATTTGCTATGTCTAGCTTATAGGCTAGAAATTCTTGACCTCCTTATGAAATGCCCTGCCAACACGCATGAGACTTCCTGCCTGACTGTGTTTAGTAAAGACTGAAGTATTCCATTCTACTTTTAAATGAATGGATGCCTATTTTTATTTTATATATATTTGTACTGTTTGTATTATTTTAAATATTTTATGTTACCATGCCTGTTAGGTTCTCTATTTTATTACTTTGTTACTTTAAAATTGTACCTTATACATCTATTTGAAGAGAATTAAATTTGGAAAGACAGTATGAGTGTAAGGCCCTTTTTGCACCTTACCTTGTTCCGGTGTCATCGCAAGGGGATCACACGAGAAGCCTCTTGCGAGAGGCACTCGTGTACTCTCCGCTTCCCCTCCGCACCAGCTCTGTGCTGGCTGGAAGGAAGCGTGAGTGCTCTGCCTCTTCCTTCCACAGTGCAGCAGGGTATTTTCCCAGACTGCGCTGGAAGAGGAAGCGCGATACCCATGTGTCCAGAGGCTCTGCACACAAGGTAAGTGCGGGTGGGGCATGGGAGGGATGCGCAATTATGCATCATTTTCGGCAACAAGCCAAAAATGATATACTGTGTGATCACCATGGAATGGCTTCGGGAATGTCACAAAATTTCAAGGACATCATGTGGAACGGTCCTCACAATCCCACAGTGCTCCTGAGGACATTTCGCAACAGGACTGGCGTGCGAAAAGGGCCTAATTGTTGTCTGCTAATGAAACAGCACAGGAAGTGATCCTGACTTTTTTGTTTGAAAAAGTAGGCTTTAGACAGACCATAGTTATGTGACTTGAAAGAGACATGGCTTCCCATAGTGCCCTCACAGTGTTCCCTTGTTGAACTGTTGTCTCTGTCAAACACGTTTTGGAAGTTTTTGAAACAATACAAACATCTGCACAACCTGTTTACCTAAGGCCACTGTGGGATGAATGCATACATCATGAACAATGATCCGTTTTTCATTCCTCTCTTCAATTATCTTTTCTTAAAAAAAAAGCCAATGATCTATTGAATTCATTCTCAATTCTTACAAGAATGTTAACCAGCGATCTTAACAGTAATAGCATGTGTATCGATTAGGTATTTTACTATCTTATGAACATTGTGAGGTTTTGTTGTTTGTTTGTTTGTTTGTTTGTTTTTTGATTCTGCCTACTGAGTGATTTTAAGGTTGCCACATTTTCTAGTTAACCTGAAACTGCAGCTGCCAGATTCAATTAATCAAGGTGGTTAGATGAAATCGGATTGCAACTTAATTTGTCTTCCTGAGGGCAGTCTGCTCTTCTATACTCCCTGGAAGTGTTTGTTTCCAAAAGTTATTTGAAAAGTACATTTTTGCTACAAATGAAAGAGAGGAAAGACTTGTTGAAGTATCATGACACAGAGGTTTTGTTCAAGCAACTCTAAAATGCTGGGCTATTGTGATATCAGGCAACTTTATGGATAGGTTGCTGGCCTTTCGGCTATGTACAGTGAGTTGGTGAGCACTAAGCACAGGAATTTATCAAATTTAGTAGATGATTTTTCTTCAACCTGGTTATTGGCCATGATGTCTGGGAATCATGGAATCTGGACCTGTACACCTGGAGGCCACCAGGTTGGGGAAGAAAGATTTTAAACAAAGGGAAAACTCTGTTGGTTGCTTTTATTAGCAAGTTGGAGAATACTTCTCTGTTTCCACAATTAATTGATGATTTCAGTTGCTCTTTTCTCATTTGACTTTCTTTCAAAATATCCAGTCAATGCCTTTATTAAACTACAATTGCAAACCTATGGGATTCCATATTTCTGAGTTTTAGTAGATCTGCCTGTGACTGAATTATTTATCTAACACAGTGATTTTTAACTTTTCTTTACATGGGACCTCCTGTAAATGTGATTTGTTGCTGGGGTCCTCCAAGACTTAACTCAAGATTTAAATATCCAAATATTTATTGAAATATTCAAATATGTATTTATTTATTAAACTCTTTTGAAAACTAGGATTCAAATCACCCTCAGATACTGGGTAACCTTGGGCAAGTCACATTCTCTTGGACTAGGAGGAAGGCAAAGGCAAACCTCCTCTGAACAAATTTTGCAAAAAAAAAACAAACTATGATAGGTCCTCCTTAAGGTTGTCATAAGACAGAAGTGACTTGAAGACACACCAAAACAAAGTGCCACTGACAGGGGAGGTTCTTTCTAGCCATCATGTCTCTTCCCTTTGAAAACTGACTTATGGTGGCCCTATCATGGGGGTTTTCTTGGCAAAATTTGTTGTCTTTGCCTTTCTCTGGGGCTGAACATGACTTGCCTGAGGTAAACCAGTGGGCTTCATTGGCCGAATGGGAATTCCAACCCTGGTCTCCAGAATCATAGTTTGGGTGCAAGAACATGCCTGCAGCTGTATCCCTCAAGTGTCCCCTGCTGCCACATCTCTGTTGCTGCCACTGCTGTAGGTATTCAGCTGCAGCAGTGCTTGATGGACCCCAGGTTAAGAACCACTGATCTAACAGAATTCTATACTACTTGCATATGGAGAAGGATGTGAGATTTGGATAGCACTGAGAAAGATACCCTTGTGCTTCCTTCCCACACTCAACAGTGTTCTCATCTTTATTATGGTGCAACTTGAAATGGTACCTAAGGAATCAAATGTATCCCAGATCTAGCTTGGGAATAAGAAACTAGAAAATCAGCGTTGTGGAGCTTCCCTTATTCCTTAGGAAGACTTCTCTATGACTACTATTAAATGGCTGGGACTCATCCAAAGCAATGCATGTTTTACAGGTATGACATGGGAGGAGTGTAAACTCAAGTGCCCTCCAGGAGTGGTGCCTGCCTGCCACAACTCTGAAGACACAGTTACTATTTCAGGGCCTCAGGTGAGAACACCATCTGAAGCGTTACCTCCGCTGCTGTATAGTTGGGGCATCACTGGAGTCTCACCTGGGTTAAATCTCAGTGGGTCAGGAAGAAATCCCACATTAAGCAGTCTAATTAATTAATTAATATAATTAATTATATTAATTAATTATAATTATAATTGTATATAATTGTATATAATATATATAATTGTATATGTAATTATAATTATAATATAATTAATAATCTAATTAATTATATTAATGCCTGGTGAAGTCCAATCACTTGTGAAACTCCCTCTAAATACTATGCATCTTTTGGATCCCCAGCTCAGTGTCTCCATTCCTTCCAACTGTTAGCTATGTGTTCACTCGATCCAAATTATTCTAACAGAACCATCTTGATACCAGATCAAACTTTTCGTCTCCTAGGCTCATCTGAGAGAGAGTCTTCTTAGCCTTTGCTTAGCCTTTGCTTTCCCATTGACCACTAGTACATTAACTGACTGGCCGATAAAGACTGCCAACAACCAGAATTGTCTGTCAAATAAGTATCTTCAGTGATGCAAAAATACCATAACGTAGGCAAGCATTTGTGAGAGCTAGACCTACCATCATTGAAAATACCCGTGTGTAGCCCCCTCCTCTCTTAGGTTCCAGATACGTAGATACAGGAGAAGAGGAAAAGGTTCTTCAGGTAACCACAACCACTCAGGTCTTTAAGGCTTAAAAAGAGTACTTTGAACCAGGACTGGAATGGATCAACAGCCAGTGCAGATGACACAGTACTGGCACAGTATGATTGTGCTAGCCAGTTCCTGCTAACAGTCTTATCTGGCTGCAGTTTCCTGGCATTTTCCAAAGACAACCCCATGTGTAAAGCATTGCAATAGTCTGCACAGGACAACTATACCTGTCCTTTAATCTTTTCACTTCTCCACATATATTCTTAGATCACTTCTTTTCAGATAACAAGGGATTTAGCTATGTCAGAGAAGTTTTTTCTGTCAAAGTTTCAGGTATGTGTTTGTGTATGGGAAGTATTGGTTCTTTGTCACACGTGCACACACAAGAACACACACTCAGAAACATGCACATACTTTACAGGAGTTTGTTTCAAAATCCAAAGTGGATTTCAGAGTACATAAAACAACAAAAAATCTGTATTTACGACAGAAGATGCCTAATATTTTGGGTTTAAACGAAGGCTGTTACAACATACTTGTACAGATCATTTGCATGTGAGCAAATATGGGGCAGGATGGTTACTTTGGAAGCAGTAGAGCCCAAATCCCCAGCATAAGTGGCAGCAAATTGTTAAGAGTCCACTATATTCTCTTGCAGCAGCACCAATTCAAGTCCATTTTCGTTCCTTTCCTTAGGATCTGGTGTCCCAATTTGTGTCTAAACTGAAAGGAGAAGGTATCTTTGCCAAAGAGGTGCTCAGCGCTGGAGTTGCTTTCCACTCTTGCTATATGGCATCAATTGCGCCAGTCCTGCTTAGTGCTCTGCAGAAGGTAATGCTCCGTAATGGCTTACGTTGGGGTCTTTTCAATCCCTGTTGCCCAGTTTTTATGTGATATTTTGCTTGATGCTTTCTGTTTCCCTTTTTTCCCCTTATAGGTTATTCCCAGGCCAAAGTCACGTTCATCTCGCTGGATCAGCACCTCCATCCCTGAATCTCAGTGGCAAACTGAGCTGGCTCAGTATTCCTCTGCTGAGTACCATGTGAATAACCTTGTGAGCCCAGTCTTGTTCCAGGAAGGCCTGAGGCATATCCCAGAAAATGCTGTTGTAGTAGAGATTGCCCCACATGCCCTTTTACAGGTATTAACCTTGATGACAATTAATGAGCTGAAACTATTAAGATGTCCTGCTTTCTAGCAACAAGAATGCCCTTTCTTAATGCTCCTAATTACCATACTCCATACTCCAAGATCCTCTTTAGTGCCAACAATGATGGCAGCAACAGGAGAGGTGTGTGTGTGTAGGTGTAGTGTGGCTGGTAGCTTGCTGGTCATATCAGAAGACATTCCAGGGATGTTCTGGTGGCCATTCCAGCTGTGGATCACAGCCAGCAGAGCCATGCATGTCATTGTGCCATCAGCAAAAGCAGAAACAGATCGCTTAAGGGAGGATTGGATACCTTTTCTATGGAGGCGTTTAAATAGTACAACTGCTGGCGTGATCTCCTAAGATGATTCCAGGGGGAGAAACAAGGGGTGCTTCTAAATCAGCATTTTATTATGCAAACTCCCTGTTTCATTCACAGAATTTTGTAGGGAGTCCAAATGTAGTTGTCTTCCATTTGTAACCCTTCCATGCTTTAAGAAGAGGAAAAAAAGAGTAGCCACAGAATGCCTTTTAACTGGTTTGGCTGAAAGCACGCTAGAGTTACATGTATTAATATTGTATGTGGGAACCATGTGGTAAGGAAAAACAAATTACAGTAAGTCATAAATATCTCAGGATGTGAAATTGTCGTATTTTATTAAATGATACTGGATCAATCCCACTCTTCTGTTCTGATTGCACAAGGGAGATCTGCTTGGCATCTATTTCGTGACCTTTACGTGCTAGAGAGATGTAGTCCTGTTTACTGGAGTTCACTGTGCTGGCTAAGTTTGCTTAGTATCATTAGTTTTCCCGTTGTTTTTATTGTGAGGTCTTTGTAGTTTATTGATAATTGGAAGAGTTGTTGTGTTTGCTCCACTCAGTGATTTCTGAAAGATCATGAGGTTGTTTTAAGCTGTCTTTAATATATTGTCAGAAAGTTGTAGTAAATCAAAATCTTCTTCTCTGGCAATTTTTCACACAATTTGTTTCATAAGGAGTAGAGATGGATGTTGTTTTCCTGAAAAAGAGGTTTTGATTGTCTTGCTGTGATTTTCAGAAATAGCATTTCTGCCCAATTCACTTGTCATTTGTTATTTTGAGCCACTGGACAAATTCCAAGTAAACAGGTGCACACACTTGTCCTAGACATCATCACTTCACTTTCTTTCACTAGATACGTTCATTCCTACAGCAATAAAGAATGCAGAAACAGGTGTCCTCCTGAGTTGAGCTTTCTCTCAGTGTGGCATGCTGGAAATGCAGGACCTCACATGCGTTAAAAACTCACAGGACAGCCCTATAGATGTCTGCTTAGATATAAGGCTTGCTCACTACAGTGGGGCTGCACAAGGTTGCAGCCTTACCAAGGGTTGAAATGTGAACTTGGCACAGGGTACAAAGGTACGCTTGGCTGCTTGGATCACGATGGAGAAATGGCAAACGCTCATGCCATAAATAAGTTAGTAATAGTGAGATGTACATTTTAAGTTGGTTTAACATTGTTAATACAGTTAGCCCTCCACATTCACTAGGGTTAGGGGCGCAGGGCCCCCACAAAAGTTGAACACATGCAAATATCAGTATGCATGTGTGTGTGTGTCTGTGGGAAGGGGATCAAGGTATAGTGAGGAGAACGGGCACCCAGGGCCCAAACCAGGTCATGGAAAAAAGAGGGAAAGGGATGGGTCATCATGGTGCCCGTATACTTCCCCTCTCTTGCCCTTCTCCTTCCTTGGGTGTGTGAGGGAACCATTGGGGAGAGGGTTCGTGGTGCTGAGAAATCAGGCTGTGAGCCCTCCTTAGCTAGCCAGGGGGTGGCTGGTGGAGGATGAAGACGACCGTAGGCAGGTTTTTAAAGGGCTGCACAGCCTGACTGGGGCTGCCAGAAGGAACCTTCCCCAGGAACAGAAGTGCCTGAGGTGCGGGAGGGGGCAGGCGTTGAAGAAACTCTCAAATAATCAAATACTTGGAAGTCAAACCCACAAATGTGGAGGGCCAACAGTTTGATTCTGTTTTAATGATGATATTTTATATGTTTTTAACCACACTGTAATCATTTTAATTGCCACCTCGATTTCCAGTTTAGGAGGGAAAGTGGGGTATACATAATGACCAAGATAGTTATATCCAATGAAGCCAAGTCCTCAAACCTGCCTTTTCAACCTGGCAGTGTTCCAGCTAAAGGGTTTCCAAGATGTTGCAGACTGGGGCTTGGGGAAACAACCCCTGTAGCGCTCTCCTAGTCTCCGAGTGTGTTGAGAATGGGCAGCTGGAGAGCCCGGCTTACAGTCCTGTCGCTACTGAGCAAGATACCAACCAGCATTTGCATAATCATAATCTACTATATAAAGATCAGCGTTTGTCTGTTTGTGAGTTTGTCTGCATCAGGCAGGCGAAGACCCTGTATGTTTGGCTGTGTGAGGGGAGAAGACCTCACATGATTGGCTGGCCCTGAAGATTCTATGGAATCCTGGGGTTGGCAGTTTGGGGAGGGGCCTTTAGAATTCTCAGCCAAGAGCTCTTGGGCCTCAGGTTGGTTGCTATGGAAATGAGGCCTACCATCAATAAGGATGCCAGAAAACGTTTGGGAAGAATATGTGAGAAAAATTAAAGTGATACGCACAACATAGTTACAGGGTCTTCTCGTCTCACACAGTAGATTGCATGGGTTCCATATGTGAGGAATCTTAAAAGCTGAAATTCAAAACAAAAAATGCTTTCAGAAAAATGTAACACCATTCCACAAATTCAACAGAAAGCAAAAAAAGCAAAAGCCAGTACATCAACATCGCCAGAGAACACAGATTGGACTAGGGACTATAGGGAAAAATTGCAGGTATTGGAATAGGCCAGTTGCTATGGAGACAAAGCCTAGCAGCAAGGAGGACGGTGTATTCCCGCAGGAACCCAACCTCTGTATGTTAACAACTCTAAATACAGATTGGATTGGGGAATATGAGGAAAAGTTACAGGTACGGGAATAGGCCAGTTGCTATGGAGACAAGCGCTAGCAGCAAGGAGGAGAAAAGTGTATTATCTACTTTTTTACTTCCCCACAGTGGTACATAAAAACAGTTACATTAATTTTATAATCTTAAATACACTGACCTTACATCAGCCTGTATACAAAAGAAAGAATTTGTAACAATGTTTCTGTTGCTATTAATGGGATTTATGGAAAGGTCAAATAAGGATAGGCTACCATGTGAAGATACTCCACTGGGATCAGCTGTGTTGGCATAGGCATGTCTTTGTCTAAAAAGCAGCACAGGACAACCAAGGGTTTCACAAGTACCTGCTCCTAGCATTGCTTTGAAAGCTGCCGCCGCCGCCGCTATTCCAGAAAGCTGTGCTTTAGTCGTCCTTGAATTCCATGCCTTCCAGCCCCTCAGGGGCCATGGCTAGTTCGGCTCACAGGGGCATGGAGGAGACAAGAGGGACCACTAATATTAATAAATGTGGACCCTCAAAATATATTTCTGTCAGAGAAGGCATACCAAACCTTCCTCAAAGATGAAGGTCCACCACTAAAAAGACCCTGTCTCAGTCTCCTGATGCAAAGGCCCCCAGAAGACAATCTCAGAGCCTGTGCAAGTTTAGGCAGAAGCTGACAGTCCTCGATAGTAAGGTTTTTAATGTCAAAAGCAGTGCTTCAGATCATGCCCCAGTGAATACCAGAAGCCAGCGCAATTGCTTCAAGACGGGCAAGAAACAAAAACCTAATCCCAATCGGCAAACTAGCTGCAGTAATTTGCACCAACGAAATAGCTGGAACAGTTTCCAAAGGCAACCCTGTGTACAGAAATCTAAACAGAGCGTTACCAAAACATGGCTAACAGTGACACATTTCTGTCTCTTCAGGAGGACTCATAACTGGAGCAGCAGCCTAAGTTAGTTAAGTCATGGTGTTAACCATTTTCAAAGATGATGTAATGTAAGCCACTTTGGAGAGTCAGCATGGTTGTAGTGGTATGAGCACTGGACTACAACTCTGGAGACTAGAGTTCAAATCCCTGCTCAGTCATGAAAACCTCCTGGGTGACCTTGGGCAAGTCACACTCTCTCAGCCTCAGAGGAAGGCAAAGGCAAACTCCCTCTGAATACATCTTGCCAAGAAAACCCCATGATAGGTTCACCTTAGGGTCCCCATAAGTTGGAAATGACACAACAAGCCACTACGAATAGTTCATATCAGAGGCAAAAATGGAGTTGAACTTATTTAAGTAAGTATTTAAATAGTATTGCATTAAAACAGCAATATTTTTAGCTTAATCATAACTAAGTTCACTCAGAGTCAATCCTATTGATTCCACATATGTAGGCTTAGGATTGCTGGTGTGACATGTGATCCTGTCTTGTTTGTTTAGAAGTAAAAGTATGTTCCATTGCATTCAACAATGTGGCTTTCTCCCAAGTGATCATAGGCTTGTAGCCTTGGACTGCAGTCATATTCCTACCTTCCTGAAAGCAAACCCCACAAAAATAAGAACTGATCCTCCCTCCTCCCCATGAATATGACTAATGTGCAAACTCCTGTTTTTGGATGGGGGAGGAACTGACAAGGAATAGACGTTTTTATAGTACACTTGTGTGGGATGCCTCCTAAGATTCTTTAAAGCTACAGGTAATTTAGGAAGAGGATTCAATGCAGTAAGGTAAATGCAACCCTGATTTAACTGTGCAGTCTAGAAGTATAGTTATGCAACAGTTCTTAAGCTTTGTCACCACCCTGGTTGCTTCGCATATACTCTTTTTATCCAGTTTTTCTAGTCCAGTGTCTGATGTAGATTATGAACTTGCTGTGTAAAACCATGTGACTAACTCGTCAACTGGAGCCTTGGTTTTTGAGTTTGTGGATCAGTGTTTTAATTTTGCTGAGTCTGCATGTCTGAAGGGTTTTCCAGAAAATGGGATTGATCCCTGGTGGAGAGAGGTAGGAGGTGGTTTCTGCTGATTACACTTTGCTTTTGCAGCCCCCAGCACTCTCTAATAATCTGATCAGGGGAGTTAGCTTCCAGAATTGCACAGAAAGTGACATTTGGTCAGAGGAGAGAGGACTTACTGAAAATCTCTTTCATCCCCATCTATCAGTGGAAGTCTTCACTGAATTGAAGGCCCCTCTGTCAGTGGAGGGGCAGTGGACAATCCAAGTCTTTCGTCTTTATACGATAAATATTGTTGTTCATACATTATGGCACTCACAGCTACTCTTCTTCAAGGTAGAGAGGATTATACTGCAGTATTCCAAACTCAGTCAGAAATAATTTGTAGCTGTAGTCTCCATCCCACCAGTTTGCATGTCCAATACAGTTTGGAGTACTGGCTGTGATTTGGTTATACAAGTATCTTAGGAATTAGTGGACAGTGCCTATGACATCATTCCTGATAAAAGCCAGTCCTTTTTCCACTGTGCTCATATCGTTTTGTCAATTTTTTTGTGTTCAGTTTTATAATTTAGACTTTCTGAAGGCTGTGTAGTCTTCCTCTAAGGCAATGGGAAACATGTCCCTCTGTTATATTTTTTATAAACACACACAACCACACACACACAATCACACTGCTAGCTTTCCTTCTCAGTCATTTGGGGATAGGATGTTTGTGCTATTGTGCTGGAACTGCTGGTGTTTAGCACTGAATCAAAAATGAATTTTTAAAAATTGGCATTGTGTTGAAAACACGAAAGAGCAGAAAGTAGATAAGGATCTAGTGGTAGATCTCAGGGTAATCTGAAGTAGTTTGGGAGGGATTTCCTTTTTTAAAAAAAATAACTAAGAGCCATGCTCCTGCTGCTCTCACCAATGAAATTCTGTGCTTGTTTACTGTGATCTAAGTCCCAATCTGTTCAGCTGGGCTTACTCCTAGATAATTGCATATAGGAGTTGTACATCAATGAGGCTGCAGAAACTGAGAGTAGATTTGAGATTTATGAGTGAATGACTATGAGTTCTCTTCTGGTACTGCAAACAAATGGCCAGGGTGTGCATTTGTCCAGAGTCATCCCATTCTGTAATTTTCAGAGTATGTTTGCACCCTTGAGTAATGTTTGTGCCTCTGGTTCCAACGATAGAACTTGGACTCCTGCTAAAAAGACAGTAGATAAGATGAGTTTAGTCTGCACACTCTTGCAGTGTAAAGCAAAATGATATCCTTTTAGTTAATTCTGCTTAAAAGGTGTTGGTGATTGGGGGTGGGGGGGGAGGAGAGGGAGGGAAAAAGAGAAGGAGGTTCTAGAAGAAGAGTTGCTCACTATTAGGGTAGGCAGATTGTAATATTTTTATGACTTTGGTAGAATGCTTTATACTTTGGTCGAATGTTGGAATTTATTTCCTTCTTTTAGGCTAAGGGTGGGATTGCTGAGATTGTCTATTGTATGGCTCAGATAGCTTTTCCTAACATGGCAATGAAGTGATGAGAAAACCTTCCCCTAATAAATTTCTGCATTCCACTCACTTAGCAACAGGATTATCATCCTGCCAGAAAAATACTTGACAACTCTAGATATAATGCAGTTTTAGAAGAAGAAAGTTCATGCTGTTTTCTGATAACATTTTGAAATTTCTAGGCAATCCTAAGGAGAGGTTTGAAGCCAACCTGCACCATTTTACCCTTGATGAAGAGAGAACATAAAAACAACCTGGAGTTCTTCCTGACACATGTTGGAAAAATCCACACAACAGGGTAAGGGAATGTTTACCTAGTATCCAGTTTATTCATATGTATATTAATATTACAAAGTAGAACTTCAGTTTTGAGGCTGAGATTCCTCTGGAATTTCAAAAGGCCATGTGTGTGTGTATATGTCTTCAAGTCTATTGTCAGCTTATGGCGACCTCATGAATTTCATAGGGTTTTCTTAGGCAAGGTATACTCAGAAGTGGTTTTGCGGAACTTCCGGTCGCATGGCGTGCGCGAGTGGTCGCACGGAGTGAGCTCTGCAACTCCATGCTATCTCCTGCTGGAATCCAGCCGCTTTTTTCATCTGATAAGCGGCTAGACACCCCCCCCCGGTAAAGGCGGTGCGTAAGATTGCTCGAAGGGGGCTCCATAACTGGTGCCGAGCTCCTTCTGATAAGAGGGAGCGGGAGGCTTCAGGGGAGCTGAAGGGCTACAGCGGATCCAGCAGGGACGCCATGTTTGCAGCACAAGCACCGCCGCCAACTTTTTAAAAAAGAAGACACGATTTGAGACAGTAAGCATCTGATCTAGTTTTTGTTTCATTGATACTGCAACAATTTGGAACTCGCAGCGGTGAACAGGACTGGCAATATGTAGTGACCCAGCAGACTGTGAGTACGTAATGGTGGAAAAAAATTTTTTAGAAGACTACAACTTCCTAAGATAGACTGTATACTAAGAATGTAATGGATTTCACTAGCGGTTTTGATTAAAATAGCATAAGCGGAGAGTTACAGAGATGGGATCGAAGTTTGTGCTTTTTTTGCCTTTGCTTGGTATGAAGAGACTGGACTGGATCGAGAATGTGGTTACCCTTGGTTTAAACTTAAGCTTTTACCTTTCTGTTTTTGCCCTCCGTTTTGATTGAACTGACTTGGAATTTTGGAATCTTGGTACATAATTGATCTGTGTTTGTTCGGAATGAACGGAAAATGGCCATGATATTTGTAGATGCGGAGAAAGCTTTCGACATGATCAGCTGGCCATTCATGAAGACGGCGGTTAAACAGATGCAGGCAGGAGAAAAATTTGTTGCATGGATTGAAGCAATTTACAGCCAACAACAAGCTCGACTGGTCATAAACAGTGAAAGAACACAAAGGATAGAACTGCACAGAGGTACAAGACAAGGGTGTCCCCATCTCCTCTGCTGTTTATCATGACAATGGAAATACTTAACAATGCTATACGAGAAGATAAAGAAATAAGAGGAGTCCAAATTAAGAAATATCATTACAAGTTAAAAGCTTTTGCTGACTATCTGGTCTTCTTACTGGATGATCCAGGGAAATGTATTGAAAAATTGATTACTACAGTTCAAGAATATGGAGAATTCTCTGGTTTTAAAGTTAATAAGGAAAAAACAGTCTTCTTAACCAAAAATATGACTGAAAGAGAAGAGATGGAATTAGTACAAAAAACAGGATTCGACAGAGGACAAAAGGTAAAATATCTAGGTATTTGGATAGCCAAAAGAAACAATGAGTTATTTCAAAATAATTATGAAAAAAATGGAAAGAAATAACAAAAGACTTGGAAAGTTGGACCTCCATGCGTTTGTCAATGATGGGGAGGATAGCTGCAATAAAGATGAATGTTTTGCCAAAAATGAACTTTTTGTTCCAAAATCTTCCTATAATAACGAACATGAAACCTTTCATACAATGGAAGAGAGAACTAACTAAGTTTATATGGCAAGGGAAAAAACCTAGGATAAAATAGAATACTATGACAGACTTAAAAAGTAGAGGAGGAATGGGACTACCAGACTTTCAAATATACTGTAAGGCCGCGGCTTTTACGTGGATAAACGACTGGGTAGACCTACAAGACACGAGAATGTTGGCACTGGAGGGAGCAGACCTGAGAATGGGGTGGCATGCCTACATGTTTTATGATAAAGCAAAAATAGATAAAGACTTCACACATCACTTTATCAGAAAATCGTTTCTGAAAATTTGGGAGGATTATAAAACTAAAAACATATGGCAGCTCCCCACCTGATCTCACCGCAAGAGGCTTTTTTTGGCAGATGGACGGACACAGATAAATGGTTGCGATATGATGATGTAATTGAGAGATCAACGTCCAACAACTTTAAGATTAAAACAAGAGAAAAACTAGAACAAGAGGGAATAACATTAAGTTGGTTCTCTTACAGACAGTTAGCAGAAAGGTTTCAGATGGATATAACATATGGAATTGAACTTAAAGAGAAAACTGGAGTAATTAAATGGCTGTTCGAAAATGCACCTCATTTACTTGCCCAAATATATCAAGAAATACTACATCAGGAAAGGCAAGAAGAAATGGTAAAGGCAACAATGATTTCATGGGCACAAAATATCGGACATTCAATACAATTAGAGTCTTGGGAGCAGAGCTGGAAAAAAACACAGAAATTTACAGTAGCACAGAATCTGAAAGAGAACTATTACAAGCTATTTCATAGATGGTACATGACACCAGATAAATTAAAAAAAGATTTATAATACGGGTACTGGACAATGTTGGAAATGTCAGAATGAGGTCGGTACGATATATCATATGTGGTGGACATGTCCTAAAGCTAAGAAATATTGGACTGAAATACATAACAAAATATATGCATTAATGAAAGTACAGTTTGCTAAGTTACCAGAATTGTATTTGTTAAATATGACTGATGTATTAGAAGGTACTGGTATAAATAAGTACTGGAGAATATTACTGTACATGATATTGAGTATGCAAAGACGTGGAAAACTCAGCAAATACCCACATTAGAACAATGGTGGGGTACACTGATTGAAAACAAAAATGCTGATATGGTCTCTCAGAGATTAAAAGGGAAATCAGACGAAGAGATACAAAAAGAATGGCAAATTGTAATGGGTAATTGCTGGGTACCATCAGATGGAAATCTGTGATTCATGATTTAAGATAAATTATGAGGGGGCTACAGGATATATATCATGAAGCGGGAATATGGAGATGGAAATGCAAGAATCAACAAGTAATAAAAGCACTAAAATGTAGTACAATATTTTAAGCATGTTAAGAAATATTGGTAATGAAATCTAGATCAGTGTGGAAGATCAGAAATATTTCAAATAAGTTGACAGTTATAATTGTTTGTTTTATATCTGAATTTGAATAAAATGATTATAAAAAAAAAGAAGTGGTTTTGCCAGTTCCTTCCTCTGAAATACAGCCTACAGCACTTGGTACCATTGGCAGTCTGCTGTCCAAGTCCTAACTGTGGCTGACCCTGCTTAGCTTCCAAGATCAGACAGGACCTGGTACCTTTACAGTATTTAGGCCTCTCAAAAGGCTGTACTGAAATTTTGTTTAGAAATAATACAATAGTCTACAATATTGGTGTGTACTGAAAATTTTAAGGCTTCCTCCCCACTCTCACAAGACTAGAAAGTACTGTGCTCTTTTCAGAAGAGTCTAGGGGCCCAAAGCATTGTGGTGGGACATTCCTGGGCCCATGCTGACTCTTGGCTATAGGCTAGTATCCCATGGCCAATTATATTCTTCTTTTGGACTCTTGGGAAGAGTCTTCTTAAATCCTTCCTTTTGTGTTCTCAGAATAAATGTCCTTGCAAACAATCTGTATCCACCTGTGGAATATCCTGCCCCTGTCGGAACGCCACTCATCTCTCCATACATTCTGTGGGACCACAGTCAGACATGGGACGTGCCCAAAGCTGATGACTTCCCAACAGGCTCTGGGAATTCTGGAGCTGCAACAGTCTACAATATTGGTGTGTACTAGAAATTTGTATGTATTCCTCACCAAACCCTACCACCTGCAAGAACAGAAAACTGAAAAGCTCAAAGTAGAATGTTCATAGTTTCTCAATGGAGAGAACATATGACTCACCATATGCCTGGTGTCATCACTTTAGCAAGAGAAAGACACTGGTGGGCAGGAGAATAATCAGAAGCAAGGGAGGGGAAAAGCTGCTTTCTTTGTTTGCAGCAGTAAAACCTATGTGGTGAGAGGAAGAGTGAGAACATTTGTCTTTGGATTTTGGGTCAGTTTAGGGAAATAGCTTTTGAACTTCATTGAGCCAGAGGTTTATTTGAAGTTCCAAAAGTTATGTTTTTTCTTCTTTTCTGCAATTGCTGACAGATGTGAATCCTGAATCAGCTGACCATTATTTGATGGGTCACTGTATTGATGGCAGAGTTCTGTACCCAGCAACTGGCTACTTGGTACTAGCCTGGCGCACCCTGGCACGCTCTGTGGGAACCTCCATAGAAGAAATGCCCATCATATTTGAAGATGTTACAATCCATCAGGCAACAATACTTCCAAAGAAAGGTGAGACCAGAAAAGTATCTACCTTTCAGGTACAATATGGTGGGTATTGGGCATTGATTCTTTGAAGTCCAGTGACTCAAAGCCCAATTAACATAGTCTGGTGAAATCTTTTACTTTAGGATACACTTAAATGAAGTGGCACACAATATAACTATAGGAGAGGGAACTTAAATCTTAAAAGAGCTTTTGCTCTATTCAACGTACAGGCTTATCCGACAGGTTAGGGACCAAAGCACTGTCAGAAAGTGGAAATAGTTGAAAAGCAGAATCCAACAACTTGTAGGGAACATGAAGGACTTACAGAGACTCGCCTGGGACTACCTGTGTACATGTGTTGCTTGTAAAGTCTCTCAGCTGACTTGGTGCCCTTTTTCTGAGCTTGCTTTGCAAGTAGAATGCATGTGGACCCAAACAAGCCTCCATAGGCAAGAAGAACTGATGGAAGCCTGCTGTTTCGATGCTTGCAATGCAGACAAATTCCATTTATTTTGAGAAAGGGATCTGCTCTTTCTGTAGGAAAGGCTTGGGACTGCATATGCACAAGAGTGGGCAAGAAGAACTGACAAAAGAGCAGACTCCATATCAAATTAATGAAACTTGTCCTTAGTTTGGAAGTGTTGAAAAAGTGAATTGTCAGATGATGAGGCATTGAAAGGCAGGGGCTTCCTGTTCTGTATCAAAGGAGTATCGCTATATGTAGGATTGGACTTCCTGGCCAATTTTTGTTGGGGTGCTTGCACAGGTATGAAAACAGTTGGAACTGAAGTTCCTCTAAATCAGAGGTGTGCAACTGCCAGGGGTTGGAGGGCCACCATGGCACCTCATAGGATCTTGGATGGCTGCAGCCCTGCCAAGGTGCCTCCTAACAATCTCTGTTATTGTTTAAAATTAGTATTCTATTTATTGTTAAAGTGCCTCACCATGTCCCCTAGGACTGACTTCCTGGTTTGAAAAAGACCTCTCCTGGGCCTAAAATCTCCTGGGGAGTGATGTGGAGGCCTTTATAGCCAAAAAACTAAAGGTGTTGATGCCCCCAGACAGCCTGGAGGGGGGCCACGCCTGGCTCACAGACCACATTTTTCCCCCACACTTGCTTTAATATCTCACCAATCTCTGACTACTTTGCAGGCTCAGCACAACTAGAGGTGAGACTCATGCCTGCTTCCCAGCGTTTTGAGGTGTCCGGGAATGGAAATCTGGCTGTAAGTGGTGAGTAAATACGTTCAGTACCTGTGCTCTGAAGAAATCCAAGTACCTATGTGCTCCTGACCCCTGAAAACCTGTTTTCCTCTATGGATTGCATCTACCAGGAAAAATTTCGCTTTTGGAAGAAACCGCTCTGAACAACCTTCATAACCAGCAAATTGACTTGGGGAGCCAGCCAAGCCCAGATATCCGCTTATCAAAGGGAGACATTTACAAAGAGCTCCGCCTCCGTGGTTATGACTATGGGCCAACGTTCCAGGGACTCCTGGAATCCAGTAGTGATGGTAACTCCAAAAATCCAATTTGAAAAATAGCATTGCTGATCTTCTTTTTGGAGCCTGCTAGTTAGAATGATAGGCTGTAACATTTTAAAATGGTATAATTCAGGCATGAGAGAGATGGGCATTTGCATGTTAGGCACTTTTAGCCACTTTGCATGCTGTCTGTCATATGCAGGAAGGCTATAGCTGAGGACAGGGCTTTATACACTGACCTTGTCTCCAAGATCTCTGTGCACATTGGTGCCACTCCATCATTTCTTGATCGCGAGGTGCAAAGAGGGTCTCCACCCACATTTGTTTGAATGCAGGTAAAACTCCAGTGCAGTCATAAACATCGTTATCAGGATCTGCATCACATGGAGAGTTTGGCTTGCATTCAAGCAAATGTGAGTGGAAGCTGTCTTCAGATCTCCCTCATCAGGTGAAGATGTCAGGAACTGAGGGGAGAGAGACAGCACGTGAAAAGCCCAAGGAACTGGGAGATCTGGAAACCAGTGTAAACACGATTTAGTTGAACTCGCTCGGAAAGCACAGGAATCTTGTCGCAGCCAATACAGTTATTATAGTGAATTGTCATTTTCTAGTTTACTGGGTGACAGGAGTGCCATGCCAGTGATAGTTACTTGCTAATTAGGTTGCTTCTGATCCTTAGGGAATACCGGGAAGGTGTTGTGGAATGGGAACTGGGTGACATTCCTGGACACCCTGCTACATCTGATTATCTTGGGGGAAATGGGAAGAAGTCTGCGCTTGCCAACCCGAATCCGCTCTGTATGCATTGATCCAAAACTACACAAAGAGCGTGCACAAACATACACTGATGAAATCAAAGGTAATTGTGGCTTTTGCTTTTTTTTTCAGACACAATCCCAGTAACTTTACAGAAGCCAATAATTTAAAGTTGCTGTGCCTCCTAAAGCAGAAAGGTGGATTTGTGGAATCCATAAGCCTATTAGTTTCTTTGCAGATGTTAGACTGAATTCTGCGAGATGCTTCTCTGTCTGATATCACTGACCTTTTCTATACTTTGTGCCTGTTCTCTCTTTGCCATACAGCTTTCGATGCTGTTGTAGATCGTTGCCTTGATACCATCACAGCAGGGGCTGTTCAGGTTTCTGGACTTCATGCCAGTGTGGCTCCTCGGCGACAGGAACAGATCTCTCCCACACTGGAGAAATTTTGCTTTGTGCCCTACATGGAAGACGGCTGCTTGTCCTCCAATGCTCAGCTTCAGTCCAGCTTTGAACACTGCAAAGGTAAGAACTATTTGTATGCCTATAATTTCTTCCAGAATAATTGCATTCTGGGCAAAGCAGTGGGCATCAGGGGCCTGGAATTAAATTTATTAGCTTAGGTTTGCTTGATCTAAGCAGTGATCTGAGACCTTTTAGAAGAGGAGTCAGAGGCAGCTGCAATGTGCTAAGAAAACACGGGATGCCCACTGCAGCCTTGCTGCAACTGCTGATGAATTTGCGGGGGGGGGGGGGCCAGAGAAGTAATTGTTCTAGTGTTTCTAAATTACAGCAGACACATTTGGGCTATAACTGAGAGAGAAAGCTTAGTCCACAGGATATGGAGGCTGCATTATAGTCTACTGATTTAATTGCAGTTCCCTGAATGACCCTGAGCCCCTCTGGGTGAGAATCTGATTTCTGTTGTAGGAAAATCTTACCTTTTGGAATAAAAGGTATTTTTTTAAAACAAAAAAAAATCTGTCTTACTAACTAGCATGGTTATTTTTGTTGTCCAGTTTATTATCTGATTTTCCTATATATTTCATGCCACCTTCCTACAGTGCTAATGAATGAATCTATTAAACACACAGATAATGTGGTATGGAGGGGGAGTTTTTTCAGAAACTGTACAAAACAAAAATATTTCTTACTTGCCCGCCAGTCTCTTTCCTGTCTGCACCTACAGCAGTGGTAACGTTTGCCCCATTCAGGTTTCAGTCCCAAGTTGTGCAATGCTGGAAGGTTGACTGCCTTCCTCTGTGTTCGGTCCAGTTTTTAACATAGGTCATCCCAATATAGCAGAAAAAAATAACAAACATATAATTTTTTTAAAAAGTTAACACTAAATTAAACATACATTGGTAAAAATAAATATAAATCAGTGACTGTCAAATTCAGCCTAACAATAAAACTCTGTAGACTAATTCCATTTCATCAAATGCATCTGATAAAGTAGACTTAATTTACAAAAACTTATGCTATCAATTTCTTTTTTTTTTTATACTATCAATTTCTTCCTCTCAGTTAGTCTCAGAGGTGCTACAGCTATGCCTATGAATAAAATCCTACAGTACTGGTTTCCAGTTTTGATGAGTGACATCCTGTCTCTTAAAAGTTTAAGGATGAAGTGCTGGCATTTCCAGTATGTTCATGTGTGTGTGTGTGTTTGTGTGTACGCGTGAGAGAGAGAGTGCATGCATGTGTGTACAGAGATATCTGAGTGATCAACAAGCAGAACTTAATCATTTCAGCAAAATATTTTGGTTTCTGCACTCTCCACTTGCTTAAAATGAAAGTGAGCAATTGAGGAAGGCAGAAGCCAAAATGTTTTGCTTATTAATTGAACTATTAAATTCTGTTTGTTAATTACTCCAATAAATATATATTTTATTGATTAACTGCATCCTACTGGGATCCAGGACAAATCTGCAAGAAGTGCTGCTTGTTTGTTTTCAAGTTATATACATATTTGTGTGTATGTATATATAGGTATATGTATTTTCCACTCAGACATAGAAACCCACTGGGTGACCTTGGGCACATCACACACTCTCGGCCCCAGAAAACCCTATGATAGTTTCACCTGTGGATCACCATAAGTTGGAAATGACTTCAAGTCACACAGCATCTATTAGGAACTTTGCTTGAACAATTTAAATAGGCAGAGCTTTAATCTAAGGAATATAACGGATTAATTATCGTTGGGAACTTCAATCTAGAGAATAACCAACACGTACAGGGAAAGCAAATAAGGGAAGAAATTTTTAAGAGGGAAAATTTGAGAAGTTAGGTATAAGAAATAGGATATCAGATATACGGATACCATGTAAATATTTGTAAATTGTGTAAATATCTGTAGGAGGAGAGAAACGTCCTTGAAAGAAAGAATATGGAAAAATTCTGTAAGTTAGAAATCTATGGTATAGATTATTACAAAGGATATATGAATCGATAAGAAAAGACAGACATGGTGTATAACTTGTTGATAGCTTAGGGTTTAAGTTATAGATTTCTCTGTAACCCATGGAAATGTATAGAAGAATTTCATTGTTTTGTTATTACTGTATTACTAAAAAGATTTTAAGATAGGAACTTTGCTTGAACTGGAGTGGACAAAGTTCTCCCCCCCATTAGCTGTTTTTGCAGACCTCAGCCCCTCCAGAAGCCCCAGGCTGCCTGTTGACTTGTCAAAAAAGCTCCAGGAGCAGTAATCCATGATTTAAGTGAATTGCAAACTCCCCTCCCTACCCACACATCAGAAAAGTCAACATAAACAACCTCTGTTTTTCAAAGCCAGGAATGGATCTTCATCCACTTCAAGAGTGTTTTGGAGGGGCATTTTTGACAGTCCTTGCAACCTCCAGGAGGTCCCAGGGAAGAAAAATGGACCCTAGACCCAGAGCAATTGCCCACCCATTCTCTTGAGGAATGTCTTTCCTTGTCTCTTTGCACATATTTTTAGGAATTGAGAACAATAACATGCAATTTAGATTCAGTTTTAATTTTTTATACATACGTAATTGGGAGTACAGCATGGCTCAGTTAAATGTATTCTGTGGAACACGCTGCATTGTTTTGTCTAGGAAGCATCAGTGACTCAGAGATTTTTGAGATGCTGGTTTTCTTCCTTGCAGTTTTGATCCAGAACTTACAGAAGAAGATAGCAAAGCATGGTGTCAAGTTGGCTATCCCCGGGCTAGAGACCACAAAGGCCCCTCTGCAGATGGAACCTGGGCAGAAGGGTCTCCTGCACATACTTGCAGAGATCTGTCACCTAGAGCTCAATGGAAACCTGTACTCAGAACTAGAACAAGTTGTGACTCGGGAGAAGCTGCATCTTCAGGAAGATCCCCTTCTCAATGGCCTGCTGGATTTTGCTGCACTGAAGACTTGTGTAGACATAGCACTGGAGAACATTACGGGTTACAAGATGAAGATCATAGAGGTGAGCTGTGATGCAGTTCTGCACAGCTATGAAATTTATTCTCTCTGCCTGTGATTTCTTTATGGGCTAATGACCATAAGGGATGGACAAGAAAATTTATGTTAACTGATGTTTTAGGAATATATATAAGCTGTTGTGGATTCCCATTGTCAGGAGGAAACCACAGGTTTCAGATTTTGAACTTTTTTAATTTTTCAAATTATGTAGAAATAAATGCATGCAATTAAAACATGTTTGTTTCGAAAATGTACACAAGCTTACTGTAGTCAATGAGGAAAATGTGGGAAAATGCATGCATTAAGAAAAATGCATATTTAAGTGCATTTGTTAGAAAAAGTGAGGACCAGAGTATGCATAGATTTCTGTGCATGAAGGTGGGAAAAGGTTTTCCAACTTGATACAGAATCCAAAAGGAATGAGAGCGATGGTGGGATTCTGAAAAAAAAAAACCCGGACCAATAGTAACATCCCTCAGAAATGACACGTTGGCTTCTCATTAACCCCTCTTTCATATTTGCAGGCTCTGGCAGGAAATGGGCACTTATACTCACGAGTTACAAGCATCTTAAATACCCAGCCAATGCTGCAATTAGACTACACAGCCACTGACCGAACACTAGAAATCCTAGCATCAAAGGAGGCCCACTTACAGGAAATTGGTGTTTCCACTGACCAGTGGGATCCTGCTAACCCTCCTTCTGGAAATCTGGTGAATGCTAACCTCCTAGTTTGCAATTGCTCCCTGAACACTTTCAAGAATCCAGCAGTGGTGCTCTCCAACATGGCAGCTACTGTGAAAGATGGTGGCTTCATCTTACTGCATACTCTTCTAAAAGGAGAAATTCTGGGAGAGATAGTTGGTTTCCTCATTTCTCCAGAGCTTCAAGAGAATCCAGGTCTTCTGACGCAGGTACATTGTTTCTTTTTTAGGTTTCTCTAGGTAGTTTTTTTTTTTCAGAACTCAGATGTTTGGGTGTTCTTTTTTTTTTTTTTTAAATATTCCGTTGTTCACGTTATTGGTTCCAAGCAATTAACAGCACATGTCTGCTCAGGTGGAAGAACCACTGAGTTCAAGGGCCTTACTGTCAAATTGGTGTGTATATGAGGGTTGGGCAACATGCAGCCCATGGGCCACAGGTGGTTCTGAAAGCCTGCTCTCCCACACACACACACACTGAATGTTTTTCTTAAAAATAAATTGATTTCCTTACACCTGAATGTCTCCAGAATTGGTGGTCTTGAGTTAGAGCAGTATTCAGGGCCACTGAGACCCCCAAAAGTCGGGGGAAAAAATGAAACATAGATTGGACCTCTAAGCACCCTCAGTACACACATGTACCCTCAGTGCATATGTATGCATGTATATATGTACTTTGCATTTCAAGCCCTGAACTGAAAACTGTCCCCCGGACCAGAAGATGTTGCCTACCTTTATTCTATAGGAATCCAGCCTTAAAAGCTTAATTGCAAGGCATAAGTAGGGTCAGTATCAAAGAGGCAGAGAGCCAACGTGGCGTAGTAGTTTGAGCATTGGACTACCACCCTGGAGAGCAGGTTCGATTCCTTGCTCACCCGTGGAAACCCACTGGGTGACCTTGGATGCATCACATACTCTCAGCAACAGAAAAGTCTGTGATAAGTTCTCTTTTGGGTCACCATAATTCAGAAATGAAAGCAAACAACAACAACAAGGACTTCTATTGCACTGCATTTTTAGAGCAGAAAGGGGAAAAATCAGATTCTAGAAACACAAGAAATTATTTTGTTGTTCTGCCTGTGAAAAGCATTGAGGGTTCTTACAATAATAAAATAATCAGTCATATGAGTTTGTGATACAGAGTGATTCGCAGAAACAAACAAACAAATCTTAACACAACTGGGCTGTGATAACCTTTTAAACAAGAAAGGCAGTTCCTAAGAAAGAGGTACCTAGAAGCTGAAATGTAGCCACATTGCTGAGCTCAATCATCTGAATGACAAAATTCTCACAACAGTCAGAAGGAACTGAAATGATCCAATCTCAGACCAATTGAGTACAAGAAGGGAAATATGAGGACAGATTTATTTTATTGTACATAACAAAAAACAAAATAAGATTGGGACCTGGACCTTTTACTACTACTACTCTTCTTCTATTGATTTACATCTTATCTTTCTCTTAATACGAGACTTAAGACAGCTAATAGCGTATTTAATAACAACACAAATTAAAAACTAAACAAAAACTCCAAATAAAAGCACATATATAATAAATAAGTCATTTAGAAACAATAAGAAATTATATAGAAATCATAAAAACAGCACTGTGCAGCATTAGTAGCTCTTTCCAGTCAGTTTCTAGCAGGCTGACACCATACAAATGTTTTAACTTGATGACAGAAGAAAAGCAAGGACAGTGTGATCCTGGGAGGGATCTAGGGAGGCAATTCTAAAATTTGGGACGATCCACTGAGAGGGCCCTCTCCCTTCTCCTTGCCAAAAGACCCTGAGAACTTGGTGAGAAGGACTTCACTAGCTAATCTTAGAGCAATAATGGGCTCATACTTAGAGGCAAGTGAGTAGATGGATGAGATGGAACAGTAAGCTGAGAACATGTCAAACTGAATTCAGTGGGGTTTATTTCTCAGTGCAGACAGAGGATCATACTGTTAGGGCAGCCCATGGCTGTTTTGCAATTCCTCTTCCCAAAATTCTTCTCACTAATAAACATGTAAGTAACATTCAGTATATAATTAATATGATTTGTTTATATATGTTAAAGGCAGCCTAAAATGAACCGGTCACATTACCCTAAATGTAGAGAAAAGGTGAAGAACACAAAAACAGGCATTCAGGAAAATGAACTCTTGACAGCAGAATATTCGGCCTAAAAGCAACACTAGTCACAACTGAAACAGACCCATGGAGTGAATAGGATTAACATAGGTGTCAATTTACCATGCAGTAATTGATTCAGTAGGTTTACTCAATTTGAGATTAGCAGTTGGATTTGGGCCATGGTTTCCAGACTCTTTGATATATATGGAGCCAGCAACTAAGTAAATCTTTGTTTAGACAACACATGTTCAGACCCGTTTTTATCCTCCTAATTTGCTTGGCTTGGCAGGTAGAATGGGAGGAGGTATTTAGCAAAGCCAGTCTGAATTTGGTGGCTATGAAAAAATCCTCCTTTGGTGCAGCCATCTTCTTATGCCGTCGGCCACTTCCCATGAAGACACCTATTTTCTTGCCTGTGGAAGAGACTCATTACAAATGGGTGGAACCTTTGAAGGTAAGGCTTTCAATACAAGAGGTATATATATAGTCTTGTTCCCAGGCTTTCCATGTATATTAAGATTTCTCAATGAGAATCTTTAGGGAGTTTTAAAAGTGCCCTCCCTTGATCCATGTGAAATTAGCAGCTGTCTGCATTTTACACTTTATGGAAATCATTCTTTCTTTCTTTTCCATATTAAGTGGATGGGATTTCTCTTATAGGAAATGTTATCAGATACTTCTGACCAGCCCATATGGCTAACTGCTACTAACTGTGGTACTTCAGGAGTTGTTGGTATGGTGAACTGTCTGCGTCAAGAACCTGGAGGCCACAGAATCAGGTACAGAATTTCATCTCATAGCAATGAATTCAGCATCTGTTTGTTATGAACATCTGGTACCAATGTGAGTGAAAGAAGGAACATATTAAATGTTGTATTTTACTTCCTAGGTGCCTTTTTGTTTCTAACCTGAACGCTTCTTCTGCTAAGCCTCCCACCAACCCTTCTGCCAAGGAAATGCAGGCCATTCTGCAGAATGACTTGGTGATGAATGTTCATCGTGATGGAAAATGGGGCTCTTTCAGACATCTCCAGCTGAAACAAGGCAAGTGGAAAACAGCAAATTTGGAAGGGACACTGATCCAGTCTCACTGCTTGGTAATGGTAACAGTACATAAATAGTCTTCTGCTCCTAGGATATCTTTCTGATTCTGTTAAATGAGAAATGTCCTTTTCAACACAGGGGTTAAAAGGGTATATGTTCAGACTGTAGTCAGAAAATCTTAAGAATGGCTGAATAAAAACAATTGGCTGATTCTACAACTAAGGCCCTATTCGCATCTCACCTTGTCCCAGAGACATCCAGTGTGGGTCCCAGCCGTGCTGGGAGGGGAGCACAACAAGAGTGCTCTGCTTTGCATCAGCTCCTTCCAGGATCCAGGAAACACAATGGACATGCCCCTTCCTGTTGCAGCACAGCCGGGTACTGTCCCAGGCTGCGCTGGGGCAAGAAGCGTGGCCATTGTGTTTCCAGGGCCTCCACAGGGAAGGTAAATGCAGACACACAGCAGGATGGTGACACAATTGCCGATCATTGATGGGGAAAACCTATCAATGATTTGCAGCACGATCATGCCACCTGGGGACAGGAGAAGGACAAGACCACAACAGTGTTGTGCATAAGCATCATCATGGTTCCATCCTTCTCCTGTCCTTATGGCAGGTTGGGAGGGTGGAGCAGAAGGGGCCTTAGTTTGCCCCATTTCTGATGTCTACAATGTGCAGTGCATCTTATTGTTAAATAGACTTATCTTTGCTGTATTTTTGTTTATAAAATGGAACAATGCTGACTGCTATGTATCCTGCTCTTCTCCAGCTCAATCTGAAGAGATGACTGAATATGCATTTGTGAATGTATTGACACGTGGGGATCTTTCCTCCCTTCGCTGGATTGCTTCCCCACTGCGCCATTTCTGCACAACCAATCCCAATGTTCAGCTCTGCAAAGTCTATTACGCATCTCTCAATTTCCGTGACATTATGTTGGCTACAGGAAAGCTCTCTCCAGATGCCATCCCAGGTAAGTTGAGGAACTCTTCTCTAAGTAAAGGATTCACAATATGTTTTTTACCATTTGCATGCTGTCTGTAACCTATCTTTTTACTTCTTGAAAAATATTATCTAAAAATAAGCGGTATTTCATCAAAAACCCAGGCATGAATACCATGAGAAAGGCCTAAAGCTCAGTGCTAAAAAACATGCCTTGGATGCAGAAGGTCCTAAGTTCAGCTCTTGGCATCTTTGCTTCAAAATTTCACACAGCAAATTCTGAGAAGGGCTACTTCCAGAAGCCATTAGAAATCTACTGCTGACCATAGATAGTTCTAAATGAGCTAAAGGTCTAATATAATTTAAGTCAGAATCATATGGGGGAGAAAAATCTCCTGACTGATTTCCATTTGTGCATTCATATATTACTGTCTAAAGGTTAACTTCCTAATACAGGTTGAATATCCCTTATGTGATTTTTTTGGTATTTTGTAGTACCTGTATTTGTATTTACATAAAATACAATATTGTACAGGAGATCTGCAGGAAGCCTGCAAACGAACAAGAAGAATGTTGCAACTGCTGCCTCAAAGGTAGAAGCAGGCAGCTGGTGGGTTCCCAAGAGATCTCCTGTACAGTACTGTATTTTTTTTTTTCTAATCCAGGTATTAGGTCTCTTATATCCTCAGTCTATCAAATCCTCGGTGTCTCTCTAACCTCATGTCTCATACATAAAACATACATAGCGAGCAAATGAAATGTGAGGGTGGAGAGAGATGTGAGGTTCTGAGAAATGGTGGGAATCCAAGTCCTGTGTCCACACTGCCTGCCATTTCACAGATCTTCACATCTCTCTCCAGTCTCATGTCTCATTCATTCATTACTTGTGTTATTTTATGAGATGTGGGGCTAAAGAGAGACTGAGAATCTGAGAGGTGAACAAACAGGTGCATCACAGCTGCCTCCTCGAAGGCAGAAGGAAGCGGCTGGTGGTAAAAAGTTTTGGGTTTTGAAGGATTTCAGATTTCCTATTTTGTAAGTTATTACATACATTTGTCTGAGTTAAGAGTATTGGAATGGGTTCCAAAGCGGGAATTTCTCCCCCATTCTTATTATTAAACTTTTACCTTGAGACAAGTCCTTCACCTCAGTCCTATTATCCTCAACAGAAAATTGGATTTGCATTCTCACTTCATATAACATGATGACTTAATTCCATCATTAATATTTTCTAGAGCATATCATGTATCATATCACATCAAGATGGCTTCTATAGAGACTGCTTTTGCAATTCGTAAGTGTTGGCAGAGAAACCTAATAATTAGGGTAGTAAGAAGTAGGTTCTTATCTTTGCTCTGAATCTAGATAATAAAAAGTCATAGATATTGATCTGACGCATGGAAGAGAAGCAAAGAAGTTATTTTCTATCATGTATTATATCGTAATTTGTGACTGTGACTGCTCAGTCGCACAGTAAAGTGGATTTATTTATCTGTGAGCTGAGATGCAGATTACTAAGAATTCAGTTGCAGGAACAGGAATAAATACTAGAAAGCACGTATAATGAATCAGCAAAAAAGAAGGAGACTAGGCTCCACATGGTTGTACATGGAGAAAATTCTATTCTTTTAAAAAAGCTGAAACATTTTTATCATAGCCACTTCACAGGACTATTCTATTATTAATGTTTTTAGGAAACTGGGCACTACAACAATGCATGTTGGGAATGGAATTCTCAGGATGTGACTCTACTGGAAAAAGAGTGATGGGACTGCTACCAGCTAAAGGACTAGCTACAATAGTAGACTCTGACAAAAGGTTCCTATGGGAAGTGCCACAAAACTGGTAGGCAGTTGATATTTTATTCCCTATGGGACTAGATAATATATACTTTATATGATATGAAGGCCTTTTTTTTCTAAATGAATGTAACTTTAATCTAGACAATGTGCCAATAGGAACAGAACAATGGCTAAATTTTATTTAAAGCTGGTGAAGTGTGGTGTATGTAAACATAAACAGTAGCAAGGTGGTAGCAGGGTAGGTGGGTAGTTATGGCTAAAGCACATGTTTGAAAGTGCGCTGGCTGTAAGCATATGCCAGGTCAGGATGACCTCAGGATGATCAGGTCATAATTTCAGAGAGGATTAGGTGGGAAAGCCTGATGCTGATGGGCTTGGATAATCTTTTCTAAACCTTAAGTTGCGAGCACTCCCAAAAACAATAGCAGGTGAAATTGCCCAGGTAAAGTAATCAGGAACCCTACTGTGAGTGTATCCTACAGAGACTGTCCTCATTCACACCACCTGACCAAAACATTAAGAAATTGTCAGGACTCCCATCAATGTTTGGTCACCTAAAATTAAGACAAGCAGCCCTTCCAGAGTCCTTTGTCAACCCTGTGGGAAAATCCATGCACCCTCCTTCAGGGCAGGAAGTAGGAGATTTAAACTCTAACTCCAGCCCTAGTAAACTGTAGTACTTGGACATAATATGTGGTGCCCAGACCTCTGTTCATTCGTCCTACCTTCAGACGCGCTGTCTGAGCCACTCCGCTTTGACCTTCTGCTTCAGGATCATAACTATCATCTTTTCCACCCAATTTCTCTCTATCCAACCTTTCTTGCCTCATTTTCCAATAGTCTTGTATGGTTCTTGAGAGTGTCCGATTTCTTGTGTGCTTGTTAATTCCAGTTAAAATACACTGTTTAACCTTTAACGGGGGTAATCTCTGCAGTTAGTTCTGGTACACAGATGAAAAGATTCTGCCATTACCTTCCTCTAACAGGCCTCCTTTAAGCCATAATTCTCCCAAATTCCAAGGAGATGCTGGCATTGCAGGTGGACCCTAAAGTCCCCCACCTTTTAGGGTAACAGTTTAGTCATGACACTATAGTCTTTTGTTGTTGCCTAGGCAAAATTCTTTCAGTAAAGGGTCCCTGCCTCCACTGCTCACAAGTGCCAGATGCACAATCCCAGAAACAAGTGGATTTGTTTTGTACTTGGTGTGTGTGTGATCTACTATGAGCTTCTTTAAAATTTATTTTTTAAAAAAACTATCAAGTAGGTAGATGAATAGCTATACACTGAAGTGCTCAGATGCATAAAAAAATTAGCTGGCTGTTACATGTTTATTTAGATTCCATTGAATCAGTGGGTTTACTGTACCTGCAATAAACAATGGATTTAGGCCACAGTTTGGAACTAAAAATATTCACAAATCTAGCTTATGCAAGGTTATTTTTCAGGTATCTTTTTAGTAACTTTTTCCAATATAGTATCAAAACTTACTTAGTAATTTATTAATGATTTCAGACATAATTATCCCACAATCCAAAAAGTTTCCCAGAGCAGGTTACAAAGATCAGCAATAATACATTAGCTTCCAATTTAAAAAAAAGCAAATTACAAAAGGAACAGAGATTGTGTTGGAGAAGGAAAAAAGGAAAACTGACACTATTTCTTAGGCATTTTTTAATAGCCATCAGTTAGAACAGAAATAGTTCAAGAGAAGGAGAAGTGAAAAGTTATTGATGTTCAGTAGAACCAGTGTAGCAGCTCCTTTTCTCTTTTCTCCTTTGCCTCAGTCTGATGGGGACAGCAGATTTTCTGTAGTATTTTAAAACTTTCACCTCAGAAGTGGAACGACTTCCCATGTTCTTCAAAAATAAATTTGTTGTTAGTGCATGTCTTCAAGTTGTTTCTGACTTATGGCAGTGCTAAGGTGAATTTATTATGGGGCTTTCTTGCAAGATTTGTTCAGGAGTGGGAGTTGGCTTTGCCTTCCCCTAAGGCTGAGAGAATGTGACTTGTCCACAGTCACCCAATGGGTTTCCATGGCCAAGGTGGGATTAGAATCATGGTCTCCAGAGTCTCAGTCTAGTGCTCAAACCACTACACTACATAGGTTCTGTCTAAAATATAAATACATGGGTGCATTTTACCTGTGACTCACTTGATACTGAAGTGAAAATTTGAGAGAGGTACCATTTCCAGATTGAGAACTGTCTTTATTCTCTGCCTACTGTAACAAGAGGCATGGCAGTTGTGATAACTGTTTCAGGCAAAAGGAGAAGAAAGAAAAACATATTAATGCTTATGAAAAGCCTCTCTCCTTTTTTCCAGGACTCTACAAGAAGCAGCCTCTGTTCCTGTGGTCTATGCCACTGCTTACTATTCCTTGGTGGTTCGAGGTGGCATGAAGAAGGGCCAGTCTGTGCTTATTCATTCAGGCTCAGGTGGTGTTGGCCAAGCAGCCATTGCTATTGCCCTGAGCATGGGCTGCCGTGTCTTTACGACTGTAGGTAAGTAAGAACATCCCTTTCCCCCCCAGTTACTCTGGAGATTTCCAGTCTAAGAACTCTTTCTGTCTTTGCTCAGTGTTGTTGTTCTTCATAATTCTAACACTCAGAAATATAAAATAGGAAGAAGTTGTTCGTGTTCAGAGACAGTATTTCCCTTCTGAAGCATGGAACAACAACTATGTGCATCTCAATAAAACAAAGATAAAATTGTGCTTAATTCCACAAAGATAAAAATGGAGGGAGAAAATAAGATGCTCTTCAGGCATCATCAACCATAACATGATATACACATTACAGCAGTCAGTGTTATTTCAGCATATGACTCTGTGGAAATAAGCTTTTTCCAGAGACATCATGCTTATTTTTTGATTTCAGGCTCCAAAGAGAAACGTGAATATCTCCAAAAAAGATTCCCACAACTTGATGCAAACAGCTTTGCCAGCTCCAGAAACACCTCTTTTGAACAACATGTCCTGAGAATCACCAATGGTAGAGGTAGGTATAATGACAAGAATTAAGAGCCCTTTAGCAAAGATCTGAGATTTGGGAGCCAGCATTGTGCAGTGGTTTGAGTGCTGGACTACAACCCTGGAGGCCAAGATTCAGTTCCCTGCTCTGCCATGGAAACCTACTGGGTGACTTTGGGTGCATCACACATGCACCATCCTAGAAAACCTTGTGATAGGTTCATGTTAGGGTCACCATAAGCTGGAAATGACCTGAAGGCACACAACAGCAGCAAAGATTTCCAAATGGGATGCAGAATATTTTATTTAATAGGGGATTGTATAAACAGATGGAAATGATTTGCTGGGAAGGTTGGGCAATAGGAGTCCTGAATTGTACAAGCACTGAATTATTGTGTTTGGTCATTCTTGTAGGTGTTGACCTGGTGTTGAACTCCCTGTCAGAGGAGAAGCTCCAGGCCAGTCTGCGCTGCCTTGCTCGACACGGGCGTTTCTTGGAAATCGGCAAATTTGACTTATCCAACAACACACCCCTCGGTAAGTTTCATTCTTTTTCATTTCAGTACTGAAATCCATGGCTCTTGAGAGCTTTACAGGACCAATGCATCACAGACCAACATTTTCAATTATTATTTGCATACAGATTTGATTTCCAGATACAGTCAAGGTGTCTCAATCTCTATGACGAATAACAAAATAGAGTTAAGAAAACAGAGCTGAGCGTATAATCTTTGTGCTTAGCTGGTGAGGCAACATATATTTTATAGGCCATGTGTGTCCAGATATCCAACTTGAAGGTGTATTGTTGACTCACTGGTCCTATCCCACTCGTAGGTATATTGTTAAATGTGATGGCAATGTCTGCTACAATGCCACAGGCAGGGATAACAAAGCTGAGATTAATTGTTTTTCATATCCCATATCAGAGTCTGCGTTAAGATTTGTGAAGTTTTTCTTCATTGGGTTTTTCTCCATTGGGATCAAGGATTCCATTATGTAACAGAAAAGTGGTGTTAAATACACCAGCTAGGATCCGCCAGCTATCCCAATAATGCTAATGATGTGCAAAGGAGCTCAGGCCCTCCTACTCTCCATGCTGCGTAACTGTCTCTTCTCGAACAACTCTGTAAAGATAGAACCATCCTTTTCTAATGATCATACAGAGGCCATATGGTCACTAGCACAGGAGGGCTGTAGCATTATTTCTAACAAATACAACAAGAATATGTGTATTAAGGAATGACAAGGCCATCATGAAACCGAGAGAGTATAAGTTAAGTGCTTTCATGATGATTCCTACTATGACTTAAGATACATCTGGTGCTTTAAAATTTCCAAAGCACTTCACATACACATCTCAGATTCATATATCTCAGTTATTTTTTAACAATAACCCTCTGAAGTAGGTCAGTATTATTATCATGATATAACAAATGGAAAAGATATGGTAGTTTGCTTAAGGCCATTGAGTAAATTCAGGGCAGAAGAATTTATACTGGAACAATCTGTTCACCCTGCCTAGTGTCCTCATCTCCATGGAAGTTCTACTGGCTTATGGCATCTCTCTCACCAGCCAGGGGAGTATCTCTTTACTTCCCCAATGACCACTTTTGTTTAAATAGCCCCATTAAGTCAATAAAATTTCACCAGCCTGGAAGGGGGTCACAAAGGTGACCAAGTGACCAAAACACTTTCTGGATAAGTTCTATAACTAAATTTCCTATTCTGGCATCAAGACATGGTAATGATTATAGCTAATACCTTTTGGAAGCAGTCTATGTTTCTATGAAACTGGTCTCTCTTATGCCTTGTTCATGTTATTCTCATTATTTCAGTTAACAGCCAATAAATGTTACACCTTAAACATAATTGCTTCATTGACATGCTTGTGCTTTGAAGGTGAAACTATTTCTTTTTCCCTTATTGTCAGATATATGAATTGTTTTTAAAATACAAAAGTGCTTTGCTGGCAACGGAAAATACAACAAAATAGAAGTATAACTGTGTTGCTTCTTCTAGGAATGGCCCTTTTCCTAAAGAATGTGGCTTTTCATGGGATCCTGTTAGATGCCATTTTTGAAGAGGGAAATGAAGAGTGGGAAATAGTGTCAGACTTGCTAACAAAGGGCATCAAAGATGGTGTGGTAAAACCTCTGCGGACAACTGTTTTCAAAAGAGAAGAGGTAGAAGCTGCATTTAGATACATGGCACAAGGAAAACACATTGGGAAAGTGATCATCCAGGTAGGATTGGTACCTCCAGATTTAATTTTTTTTCCCCGAATACCTAAGTGCGGAAAATGCACTGAACAACTATGAGTAGTTATAGTAATATCTGCATTTTTAATGTGGCAAAGAGAGAAAGAAATAGAAGCCTGTAGCAACCTTGCATATATAGGTCATTTTAATACTGCTAGTATTTATTATTCATTACAGTGATTTTGAAAATTGGTAGACAACAGCAAAAAAAATCCGCAAGGGAATATACCCAATCGATATAACAAATGATAAAAGGATAAAGATGTCTAAAAAGCAGAAGAGTGGTTAAAAAGTAAGAAAAAAATCATCCGGTTAAAAACATAATTAAAAGTATACACTAAAACATCTGAAAAGAAACATTACTGAGTTCAGTAGGAAAATCAACTGTTTAATTTTTAAAATTTAATTCTTTTTTTTTTTAAACCTGTAAACCAGTGTAAGGTAATGAACAGGAGAGTTAGGTAGGTCTCCTCTGGAAATCTAGCCATTTGTGGACTGAGATGAATCTGCCCAGAACTGAGCTACAGTGCCTTCACTTGAAGATACCTGGGGATCAGGACGGGGTCTACCATAGGGCAGCTGTATTTGATAAGTTCAAATGACAATATGCCAAAGAGGGATGAGCATTTTTACTAAAACTTAGCACAATCCAAAAATGTGAGTAGCAGAAATCACCAGATGTCCCTGTGTATGGCTGATGCTATTCTGTCTTCATGCTTATCCTCGTCTTTTCTAACTTTCTATCGTGATCCACTTTGTCTGGCTCAGAGGCTTCAGCGGGATTATTTACCAGCTGCTTCCACTTAGGTTTATTCTTTGGTTGTTTGCACAAATCTGCATAAATTTGTGAAAGGATATCACATCAGTATGGGCAGAACGTGCAAGTATATGCCTATTCTTTGATTTTTTTTAAATGATGGGAGTTTTTTAAAGCACTTTTTGGAGATGTTGGCCTGCGAGCAGGAAGAGAACTAGTCCACAATGCCTGGGACAGATTTTTCTGGCATAGGATAACTTATTGCTATCAAAGCATAGGACATACTTCACTGTTACCCATGTCTGATGAATTGTTTATGTTGCTGTTTGCAGGTCCATGAAGAAGAGAATCAGTACCCCACAAAAGAAGCTAAGCCAACCCAACTCCCAGCCATTTCCCGGACATCTTGCCCACCAAACAAGTCATATATCATCACAGGAGGCCTAGGGGGCTTTGGACTAGAACTGGCTCAGTGGCTGGTTGAAAGAGGAGCAAAAAAACTGGTGCTAACATCTCGATCTGGCATCCGAACAGGTAGGCTAAAACAAAAAGCAGCAAATAGGAAAGACTGAATTTATGAGAGTTCACAGAGTCATTGAATGTGGAGCTCAGGTTTTTAATTTTGTTCTTGATAAATAATGGATTTCTGTGAACATTAAGTAGGAGTGAGGAAATGATGCCATGGAATTATGGAACATCTAGATTCAGCATCTGATAAAGAAATTAAGAAAGTTTCTTGGTACAGAGATATATATAACACATTTTCACCACTTTAAAAGCATTTGCTTACTAAGAAAGAAGGAGAAGACACCGACCCGGAACCAGCGCAATTCATATGAGAACAAATGTGATGATAGCTAACCAGTTCTGGAAAAAATTCTTCCTTTTTCATAAGATACACACATTTAGGCAGGAAAAATTTCAGAAATGTAAGTCTAAAGAGTGTCAGTTAATGGAGTGCAATTGTGGACTGCATAAAACCTTGAAAAACTAAATGATGGCAGAACAGAATGGTATTGTTGGGAAGACTTTGCCAATGGGTAGGATGAAAACAAACAGCAATTATTTTTACCTACCTGGACCCTTGCAGCTGTGGCACTGAGGGGGAAGGTAGCACTTGGTGCCCTCCCTGGAAGAGACCAGGATGCCTTCTGCCTGGCATGATTGCTGGAGCGGATTACATGGCAGGGGCAAGCAAGTGGCTATGTAAGGCCAGTGCACCCTCCATGTAGCCTGATTTGGTTCAGCACTGCCCAGCCCATCCTCCCACCCTCAATGCAGTACAAGAGTGATCTGATTGCCCTGGGGCCAGGTAGGAATTTTTTTCTCCCCCTGGTCAGCGGGGAGTTTTTTTGCCTGCCCCGTACTGTGTTGAAGGGAATTGGCTTGGGTGGTGTCAATAAATAGGGTGTCACCTGGTAGGTAGCAGGGGAGGAGAGAAGCCTACGATATACATCTTTGGTGCCCCATTCAGGTTTAGGGTAACACTCTGTAACCTCTCTTTCAAGGTCCTGGGATTCAGGGATGGGGAAAGAAGCTACCCTTGAGGCTTGTCCAGAACATGAGCTCTCACATGTAGGGTCCTGGGACTTCTGTGGGAGCCTCCTGGGTTGGCCTTCCAACAAAGGGCATCTGGAGAGCAACCCAGAATGAATGGGTTGCCCTCAGGGCTCAGGTGTGTTGCCCAAGGGAAGGCCAAGGAAGTGGTCATGGGGGTTAACACCTAGCTCTAGCTGATTTCTAAGCAAGTTGCTCTCCCTATCTCACTCATATCCAGGCCAGTGCAATGTTAATAAATGGGTCAAATAAAGTGGGCCTTAGTACTCCAATGTCTTGGGTCTGGAATCGTTATTCCAGGGTTGGGCAGCAATGAATAGCTGTATGTGCATTTTTTTTTGTAGTTATTCCTATTAATATAGTCTCATCTGGGGGAGAGGGGGAGAGAGAGAGAGAAACAAATAAGGATCTGAAGCCAAAATATCAATAGGATCATAAAAGGAGCTTACCCAATATGTGAATTTGTCATCTTGCTGCATTCAAATGAATATTCTTTTATCTGTACAAGACAGATTCCTGCTCTTTCTGTTTAAATGCTACTTTTCAATCTCTAGGCAATTAAAAAAAAACAGATCCCCGAAAAAAACTCTCTGGATTCTTTTTATTGTCAATATATAGCAGGAGGTACAGCTGAAGTATTTGATTATGAAGCAGAATAACAGACCATAACATACAAAACCAAAAACAACCCCATACAAACAATTACATTACAGAAACAAGGTAAGAACAGACATTCTTACCAGCTGTCTCATTCCACAGGGTCAAACAATGGATCTTTTTTCTAGACCTTACCTAACCAGTTAGCATCATCATTATTGCTATATCCCAAATTCTAAAGGAGTCTTTCTCTTGGATTGGAAGAAGTCAATTTTATAAGCACAACCAGTGCCCTGTGAATCCTACTATAGGTTCTTG
Organism: Cyclura pinguis; assembly: GCA_030412105.1. NCBI lineage: Eukaryota > Metazoa > Chordata > Lepidosauria > Squamata > Iguanidae > Cyclura > Cyclura pinguis. The sequence goes on from CM059600.1 coordinate 159,281,579, forward strand.
ATTTGCAGGTTACCAGGCTAAACGGGTCCAAGAGTGGAAACAGCTTGGAATCGACGTTCTTATCTCAACGAGTGATGCAGGGACTCTTGAGGGGGCACAGCACTTAATACAAGAAGCTTCTCAACTTGGGCCAGTTGGAGGCCTCTTCAACTTGGCTATGGTGAGTGACAGTTGCTTAAGACCAATGTAGCTGCAGGGGTAATTTCTCTGTTGTCTAAGTTGGATCAAATTGACTTTTCAGACTACTTTTCTTCTGCAGTTTATGCTGGACAGGTGTGAAAACAAGAATCTATTACTGTATCAACCCATATGTATGTTCCTTGGACAGAATAATTGTTTCTTTCATTTATTTAAAGTTCAGGTGTTAGATTATGATTACATTACAGTTCCTATATTAAACTGAAAAGAGGTAGCAACTGGACAGAACTTTAACCTAGATCTTTTAATCAACAGGAGAGGATGAAGGGAAGGGAGAGGGATCTGACAACACTTGGGGACAGTCATGTTTTATGAGAAAATTTCTTCTTCTATTAACTTTCATGCTGTATATGAGTAGGACATGTCTGACCCTCATGATGCAGAAATACTAATTTATTTTTAAGGTCTTTTTAAGTTTTTTTCAAGGTTATCTTGGCTAGGGTTCTGAGGACCAAATCATACTTAATGCTAAATGCATCTTTAAAGTTTTTTAAAAATTCAGTAGCAGCCCCAAAAGTAGGGGAGCTGATAATTATAACGATTACAGCAGATTGTGAAGGCAGGGTTTACCCCTTTCTTCCCTGCTACAGTAATGGTATTTTGAGAATCCATATTTGTTTTCAAATGGAAGTAAAATACTTTTGTTGAGCTAATTTTGGGGATACTCATCCTTATTTCCTGCAGGTCCTGAAAGATGCAATGCTGGAAAATCAGACCCCAGAGCTTTTCTATGAAGTCAACAAACCCAAGTATTCAGGCACGCTTCATCTGGACCAGTAAGTGGCACTTGTAGAATGAATATGTGCTACTGCTTTGCTTGATGAGCATGCCGAAGTTCCTTTTGAAAATGAGTAGTAAACAGTCCTCCCCTATGTTATTTTGTTCCAGAGTAACCCGTCAGCATTGCCCAGAACTGGACCATTTTGTAGTCTTCTCTTCAGTCAGCTGTGGAAGAGGCAATGCTGGGCAGAGTAACTATGGTTTTGCCAACTCGACCATGGAGCGTATCTGTGAACAGAGAAGGCATGATGGGCTTCCAGGTAATGGTGCAGTTCTTCTAGTCCTGTGGAAATTATTTTCCAAGAGAAGTACCATAGATGAAAAGAAATCTGCATGAAAATAAGTGCAGACAGCCTCATGCTTCTTATGCACCCCCAAAATCTTGGCCTTATAACTGATCATGTTCCCATAGTTTTTTCTTCACCTTACACAGTTCCTACTGCCACATGCTCTGTGATAACCTCTGTGCATTCTCTCTCCTTCTCCAGGCCTAGCTATACAATGGGGTGCTGTTGGTGATGTGGGTGTTGTCCTAGAGACAATGGGCAGCAATGACACTGTGGTTGGAGGAACTCTGCCCCAAAGGATCAGCTCATGCTTGGAAGTTTTGGATCACTTCCTCAACCAGCTGCACCCCGTCATGTCTAGTTTTGTCTTGGCAGAAAAGTTGTTGACAAAAAGCGACGGAGGTAGCCAGCGTGACCTTGTGGAAGCTGTTGCTCACATTCTTGGTAAGTATCACTGTGAATAATTAGCCATAATAATGATGGGATGTTCTCTTCTGGAAGAGTCTGTATAGAGATTGCAGGACCTTCTGCTGTGGCCCCTTGCTTTTATCACAACAGCTAGAGTGCCATCTATTCCATGGGGATAGTTTATAATGCAATTACTTGCTTAACCGCAAATTTGAAGGTGGCCCCTATGTGCTACCTGTGCCCATCATTTTTCACACAATCCGTCAGTGTTATTCCATGACTAAGCTGTGCTGTTTCCATTGTAACATGTGTCCTGACTTGCCTTGCCTCCTACACTTACTATACAAATAGATTTGCTATGTGCTGGGGATGATTTTGCTGAACTTGGGAGCATTTGCAAAACTGTCCCATATGTGGGGATTAGTGTGGATCATGGTCCCAAATTGTAGGTGGAGCAATCTGGGTGCAGTAGAACATCTGGGATTAGATGTGGGAGGAAATGAGGTCAGAGGGTGTGTGCAGGAGTGTGCTTTTCTGGGGGGGGCAGTTTTAAAGGTGTGCACCTGTCACCTCCTTTGTCTTTTTGAAACATGGAAGAAGAGGATGACCATAACAGGAACACCAAACTGGGGCAAGGGTCAGAATGGAACAATACCCCTAGAATGAGGGTGCTCAGACGTTCTGCCCCAAGAGCCCATTTGGAAAAGGTGGAAATTACTGAGTCACCAAATCAGTGCAGGAGCAGAGCCAGCCAACAAGCAGCAGTGGTTGGAGTCTGAGTATGGCGTAATTAGTTGGAAATTACTGACATCATTTCCTTCTGATGTCTAATCATTAATGTCACAACATAGTTTTCCTCAGGCTAACCAGAGACATAGACTCTGTAGGTATTGCAACTCTTCTCCTTTCACTCTTGCACACCTCTCTCCTGCAAATTTTTCATCCTTCCTCCTGTTCCTTTCACCTTCATTTCCAGTTCCTATAGCAGCTTCCCTCTCTTACTCTCTTCTCTATTTTTTTTAATTGTTACTATTTAGTGACGCTAAGCTTTTATCTTTCTTTTGAGTTGTTTCCATTGCTCTTCTGGTCCCTTCTCCTCAGAGAAAGTACTCCCTTCCCTTCCTCCGCACACCTAAGCTTCTCTTACTTCTAATTACTTCTCTCTTCTACCTTTCCCTCCTCTATCACCCACAGTGGAGGCACACACATACACCCAGCCCTCCTGTTTTTAACTCCACCACCCAGTATCAGGTTGACTTCTTGACACTGAGCCAGTGGCCATCGCTGGAGTGTATGAGGGAGAGGGAGATGTCATAGGGTTCAGAGGCATCATTAAAGCTCCAAGTGTTTCAGAGGCACCATTCAAGTTCCAAGTTCTTTCCCCTTTCCCTCAGTCCCTTGGTTTCTTTTGGTTCTCTCTTTTTTCTTCTCTCAGTGCTCACCTATTCATCCATTGTCCACTTCCTCTTTTTCCTTCTTGTCCCTTCTTTCTGCCCTCTCACCAACTTTGCAAGCTGATACCACACTCTCTAAGCAACCCCTGCTTCCTTAGCATTATGGATGATGACAGCAGCAGTGGCTGCTATTGGTCCAGCTAAATGACTACTGCAGCTGTGAAGTGGGGCAGGGAAGTGAGGTACTAGCTACACTACACCATGAGACCCACCTAAAAGTAAACTAGGTTGTCCTTAGTTCACTACTTGAGAAGTGCTGCCTTAGAGCAATGGTTCTCAGACTATCAGATGTTAAAAAAACTGCCTTTGTTTTCCTAGTGTGCTAAGGCCCAGCACCATATGTGTTCCCAGTGGCTGTTTCTTTCTTTCTTGGTAACTCTGCATGGCCCACAAACCCAGTGGCTCATGGACGTGCATTAGTCCACTGACTGCATGTTTGAGTATAAGAATAAAAACTTTTAGTGTACAAGGTTTTGAATTTACCAAGTATTCTGGTGTCATTTTTATCTACTAATTTCACATTCACTACTCAGCCTTCATATATTCCACATTTGAACTTCTTATGTCCTGTGTATTCATAAGGTATTGCTATTACACCATGTATAATTTGCACAAAACAATGGGTTATTATGGGAGAACATTTATAATCCTTCTATATGTTCCCTCATTTTTTTTCTTCAAATGACTATCTTTTCCACTAAGCTTTTTCCCCCCCAAAATAAAGTCCTTCTTTCCTTCTTTCCTTTCCTTCTTTCTTTCTTTCCCCAAGCTGCAAAGCCTTCCTTCTCTATACCTTTTGTCTAGGCTCGTTCCAGATGATGATTCAGAAATTCTAAATTCTAAAGCACTTGGTCTGTTTGCAACACTAAGCCATGATTTAGGATTATGAGAATGAGTGGCAGCAAGCATCAGGCTTGCATGCTTCCCCCAGTCATCAGTGCAGCTGCAAAGAGGAGTTTGGATGTTTTGCTGGCATTTTGGAATAGCCATTGCCTATCACAGTGTCCAAATACACACTTAATGTGCTTGACTTTAACTATAGTTGGCCAAAATAAGCTCCAAACTGTAGTTTTTTGGCATCTTTCAACAAGCCATAGTTAACATTAGTCCCAATTTAAGGTTCTGGCATAACAATAATTTGGAGTTAATCTAAAATGAAACCAGAGATTTCCAGACTCCTTCCAGACTCATGGGGGGCAGGGAGAGTGAAAGCCCTGTTGTGGCTGGTCCTTGGAATTTGGTTTAGTTGTTGTGTGTGAACATAGCAAGTTATTGAAGATTTGGTTCACCACAGTGACCATTAGATACTCAAACACTGGTTTTATCTTCCGATCAATAAAATTGCCATTTAATTGACAATCTAATCTTTAAATTGCTACTTCTTTTACTTTCTCATTATCATCAGCATCCTTATCCTGATCTGGAGGTTTGTTTGAGCCCTCCATTTCTCTTACCTTACACAGATCATTTGCAAATACTAGCATGAGTCAACATCTTCTTAGACAATTTAACAAGGAGTTCATTATGTCCTTCTTCAACTTGCCATAACATTTTTTTTCCATTTGACCATACAGTCATTTACTCTGTGTAGTGAATGCAAATATATTTTCTATAGTGTTCTTACTCCTGGTTTTCTAGTCTCATGCTGCTTAAATATCTTGCCACCAAGTTTTAAAAGGCAAGCATTGCTGCCCCTTTGCTGAGGAACCAGAATTCTGCTTTCTCCTTTCACAACTGCTTTCCTGTTCCTTCCTGTGCAGTCATGTGCTTAGCCACAAGACTGTGACTCACATTCAATCCCTTGAGGAATATAGTGCACAAATGTAACAATGGTTTATTAATTCTGCTCTCCTAGCATGCATCTGCTTGCCTCTTTATGTTTCAGCCTCCACAGGGCAGAGAACCTGTCAGTGGACTAGGGGTAGGGATGGGGGTAATAGATTTTTCCTGTGGGTAAGCGGCTTTTCTTATGGAAAAAAGGTTCCCCACCCTGGTTATAAGGGTTAAACAAACACTGATATACCAATTTTTTTTTTATAATTTTATTTAACAATGAATAATAAAAACATCACAATTCTACATGTCCTTACATACTAGAGGGTCACATTCAAAATGTACATTTTTACAGGTTGGTTATCATTATCTTGTATGTTATATTGTATCATTATATTGTATATTATACACCAACTATCAATATTATTTATTTTTATATCTTCTGTTCTCCTCTCGGTTCTAATTTCTTTTCTTATCTGTTTACCCATATCTCTCTATTCTATACAGCACTTTTACTCGTGTTCTTACTTCCTTATTTCACCTAGTTCAAATTGTTTTTCGTAATTATTAAGTTTTTCTTCTTTATTATCTCTTATGAACGTCTTCATGTGTTTTTATTTAAGTTTGTACTAGTTACTGCTGTTCTTTGTCAGCCATATCTCCTCTCTTGATTTTCCCTTAACCATTTGTCTCTATTTTTGAGAACCTTTTGCTATTTTTCTTCTATACTGTTTCCTGTTTGAATATAAATTTTTCAATTGGTTTCCATTCCTTCTCATTTGTGCTTTGAGATCTTCCTTGTATTATCATAGTTAGTCTGTCCATGTCTCTTAATTCTGTGACTTTTATTATCCATTCTTCTATTTGGGGAGTCTGCTTATTTTTCCATAGTTTCGCGTATATGATTCTGGCCGCTGTAATCATGTATAATATTATTCTCCAATATTTCCCTCTTGTTGATTTGTCTATTCTTTGTAATATATTTAATAGAAATATTTCTGGAATTAGTGGTATATTTGTTTGTAACATCTTCGACATAGTTTCCTGAATCTTTCTCCAAAAAATTTTAGCACAGTCGCATGTCCACCATATGTGATAATACATTCCATTATCCTTGCCGCATTTCCAGCATTTATTTTCTTTTGTTTTGTATATTTTGTTCAGTTTTACCGGGTCCAGATGCCATCTATGCAGCATCTTTAAGTAATTTTCCTTCAAAGTTTGTGCTGCTGTGAATTTTTGAGTTTCTATCCAACTTTTTCCCCCAATGTTCCAAAAGTACGTCACGTCTCATATTTTGCGCCCATCTAATCATGACTGCTGTAATTTGCCCCATTTCTAGTTCTCTTTCCATTAACATTTTGTACAATTTTGATGTCATTTGTTTCTGGGATTCAAATATAATTTTCTCGAATGGGTTTATTTTTGTTGCTGTTTCAAATCCTTCCAACTTCTTATCCATTTTGAATCTTTCTTCTAACTGCCTGTATAAGAACCAGTGGCATTTGAACCTTTCGGCTTCCAGACTTTCTCTTGATTTCATAATTTAGTTTTGTTTCTTTTCTTCTATTAATATGTCTTTATAACGTATCCACTTCTCCTGTGGGTCTTTCCATCTACCAAATAATGCTTCATGCGGTGATATCCATTGGGGGATTTTTCTGTAATATTTGTTCTTTAACTTTTGCCATATTAACAGTAAGGCTTTTCTTATATAATGATTTAGGAATCCTTTATCTATCTTTGCTTTATTGTACCAAACGTACGCATGCCAGCCCATACGTAGATCAGAGCCTTCCAAGTTCAGTAGTTTCTCGTCTTGTAGTGTTAGCCATTCTCTGACCCATGTCAAGCCATTAGCATAATAGTATATTCTTAAGTCTGGGAGACCGAAACCCCCTTTTTCTTTTTTTTCCCCATTAATATCTTCCATTTGATCCTTGGTTTTTTCTTTTCCCATATAAATTTAGATAAGTCTCTCTGCCAGTCTTTAAATAGTTTTTCATTTATTATAATTGGTAGGTTTTGGAAAAGGAAATTTAATTTAGGTAAAATATTCATTTTTATGGCTGCTATTCTCCCCAGTAACGATAATTGTAGTGTATTCCAATTTTTTAAAGCTTTCTTAATTTCCATCCAAGTTATTTTGTAATTATTTTCGAATAGCTCATTATTTTGCTTCGATATCCATATTCCCAAGTATTTAACTTTCTTCTCTAGTTTAAACCCCGTTTTTTGAATCAATTCTTTTTCTTCTTCCTTTTTTATATTTTTTGTCAGAATTTTTGTTTTTTCTCTGTTGATTTTAAATCCTGCTACTTCTCCAAATTGTCTCGTTTCTTCTAGTAGCTTGTCTATACTTAGATTTGGCTCTTCTAAAATAATCACCAGATCGTCTGCATATGCTTTCACTTTATATTCTTGCTTCTTAACTTTGCATCCTTTTATTTCCGGGTCTTTTCTTATCGCACTGATCAATACTTCCAAAGCTGTTATAAATAAAAGTGGCGACAGTGGGCATCCCTGTCTCGTACCTTTCTTTATTTCGAACTGCTTAGTTTTTTCTCCATTAATTATAAGAGATGCAGTTTGGTCTTTATATATTTCTCTTATCCATTCTGTAAACGTATTCCCAAAATTCATTTTAGTTAGCACTTGGAGCAGAAAGTCCCATCTCAAGTTGTCAAACACCTTCTCTGCATCGATAAAGATCATTGCTAATTTCCTTTCATTGTTTTTCTCATAATGTTCAATTATGTCCAATACTGTTCTAACGTTGTTCCGAATTTGTCTTCTAGGTAAGAAACCATTTTGGTCCTCCTGAATTAAATCTTGTAGTATTTTTTTTACTCTTTCTGCTAATATATTTGAAAATATTTTATAATCAATATTGAGTAAAGAAATTGGGCGATAGTTCCCTGGTTCTTTAACACCTTTTCCCTCTTTCAGAATTAGCACTGTGTTTGCTTCATTCCATGATCTTGGTTTTCCTTTTATTATTTCATTGAATATTTTCAGCATTGGGGGTACCAGTTCTTGTAATTTTTTATAATGTGTTGCTGAAAATCCGTCCGGACCAGGTACTTTTGTTGTGTTCAACTTTTGAATTGCTTCAGTTATCTCCATTGTAGTAATCTTAGCGTTCAATGTTTTCCTTTGCTCTTCTGATATTTTTGGAATGTCTTGTTTTTCCAAGTATTCTATTATCTTCCTTTGTGTTTTCCCTTAAGTTTTTATACTGAAAAGTTCTTTGTAATATTTGTAAAAGGTTTGTTTTATGACCTCTTGATCTGTAGCTATTTTTTGCCCAATGTTTACTTCCCAAATCAGTCTCTTGATATACCAATCTTTTAAAAAAACACATTTAGGAAAAGCATTGTTATTTGGCTGAAAATAAAGGATGTCTCTGATTTGAAGTATTGTGTTCAGTATTGTCAAATTAAAAAAATCATATAAAGATGATCCCACAGACTGTCCATGAGAGATGCTGTGTCAACAAAGAAAAGAAACTTGAAGAAGAATCTATCTCAGTTGTCCTAATATTGGTACACTTCTATTTCCTTTTCCACAGGGGTTCGAGATGTGAGCAGCCTGAATGCTGACACTTCCCTGGCCGACCTGGGTCTAGATTCCCTAATGGCAGTAGAAGTACGCCAGACCCTGGAGAGGGACTATGACATTGTAATGACAATGAGAGATGTTCGATCACTAACCATTAACAAGCTACGGGAATTTTCTTCCAAATCAGGGACCACAGACAGTAAGTATGTCCACCTGCTGACAATCTGCCCTGCTTTGGATTTGTGGCACAGAAGAAAGAGCTGATATCAGGAGCCAACAAAATTGGAAGTGAATATTGCAGTGGAGAGCTGCAATGTAGATAGGAGTCTGTTATCAGCAGAAATGTTTTTAATTAGTAAAGCAAAAAAAAATGCTTTACTAATTAGATTTCTTTTTTTTTCTTTTTTTTACTGATAATAGACTCCTATCTATAGCACCCCACTACAGTATTCACTTCCTGTTTTACTAGCTGCTAATATCCACCCTTTCTTAAGAAAATTCGAGGCAGCTAGTGACACAGAAGTTTTCCCTTTTTGCACTTAAAGCAGCAGGAAAAGGAAAAACATTTGATGAAAGTAGTAATATAATAGAATTAATTTTCTTTCTTTTTTTCAGATTTAATACAGTTTATATTATATAACTTGACTATTTTTGATATGGGCTCTGGACATATTCATTAATATTTACTTAAGTAGAAAAGCAAATCTGTTAATGCTTCCTGCTCCTCTAGAACCAGTGTGGATGGGAAATCTCAGCTCTTGCTAAAGATGAGAACTTGCAACACTTGCTAACTTGCAGCAAAATCACATACAGGGTTTTGAACCAGATCTTCTGGATGCCTGTTCCTACAGACTGTGAACCTCCTTTCTCAGCCTTTAAACTTAGCACCAAACCAAACTTATCATAACATGAAAAAACTATTATGAGGATCGTCTACAGATTTCTTAAAAACTTTAGAGTGGCTCAATAAGTCTGCTGTTTGAGTGAGACCAGAGTGCTGTGAACTTTCCTCCTGGGCTCTTTTCCCAGTCTGTACAGTTCCTAAAAGTTCTACTAGCTGCTATGGAAAGCAATGGCAGGGGTAGAAGAGAGAGCTACAGTATCTATATTTTTCCCTCTATGGAGCTAATTCCAGCCTGAGTAGGGGCAATTTAGATAAGGGACATAACATAGGATGAAAGTGTTCATCCTCACTCTCAGCGCATGGCCTGGATCTAAATTTCAGTCCCCATGGCTACAATAACCAAACAGGAAAACCATCTGAGATTTTGTTTTTCACTCTTCAGTATGGTTGTTAGTTCCCTAGAGGTTAAAGATTTATGTAGGATAACAAACGGGAGATACTAGTCCCAAATCAGCTGATGATTGTCTTCTATTAACTAGATTGAATGTGACATGAACTATCTGTATCTTCTTTCATTTTTAGCTTTATCCCAGGAGACAAAAGTTGGTCAGGCTGAACAACCCAGACTGGACCTGAATAAACTACTGGTTAATCCAAATGGACCAACAGTTGTGCAACTCAATGAAGTGAAGAGCACAGAGCCTCCTCTCTTCCTAATTCACCCCATTGAGGGATCTCTCACAGTCTTCAACACCCTTGCCTCTAAGCTCCGTATACCAAGCTACGGAGTTCAGCTGACCAAAGGTAGCTTGGTTATCTTATTGGTCATGTCTTAACACAAAGGCCCTTTCTGCAGGACGCTGGTGTCCCACATTAGGGATAGGAGAAGTACAGGACCCGGATGACGGTTCTGCATGACATCATCCATGTCCTGTCCTTCTCCCATCTCCAGGTGGCACAGTCATGCCGCAAATGATTGATGAGTTCTTCCCACCAATGACCAGTGGTTGTGTTGCATTCCCACCCACCACCCACACTTACCTGAGCTGCAGAGGGTCAGGAAGCGCAATGGCCACACTTCCTGCCCCAGTGCAGCCTGGGACAGTGCTCAGCTGCACTGCAGAGGGAAGAGACATGGCCATTGCACCTCCTCCATTCCTGAAGGCAACCAGTGCTGAGGGGAACACTCCTGTCATGCTCCATTCCCGGGACAGGCTCTACCAGGCTCCCCACAGGATGCCACTGGGATCCAGTAACCTGTGGAAAGGGGGTCATAGCATCTTGTTGTCAGAACAGCTGGAATCCACCTAGGCCTTTCATTAACATCTCAAGCTGTTAAATGAGAATATGTTTTGTGTTCATACATGAGAAAGTATTTGGACTTGAAAAAGAAACAAAGAAAGCCCTATGGCATTCCATTAATTTGAGATGAAAAACAAGGTCAGAATAGTATGTTTTTAAAGTGAGTGAACATGGTGGAGGGGGAGGAGGAGTTAGCCCCTCTCTTGTGAAAATAATCAAAACTTTTTCTATTCCTACCTAATCATCATTCCATTTAAAATATTTCTGAAAAACTATAACATTAAATGAGCTTTAAATTCCCTTATCATATTTCCCTGGTACAAGATTAATTATCTCTAAGTTGGTTAGAGATAGGTAAGCAATATTGTCTATTGATCTTCTATAGGCTGACTCTTTCTATAACTTGATGTCTTCTTAGCTGCTCCTTTGGACAGTATACAGAGCCTGGCATCCTATTACATTGACTGTATAAAACAAGTGCAGCCAGAAGGCCCCTATCGGATTTCGGGATACTCCTTTGGTGCCTGTGTAGCCTTTGAAATGTGTTGTCAGCTCCAAGCTCAACAGAATCCCTCCCATTTACCCAACAGCCTCTTCTTGCTCGATGGTTCTCATTCCTATGTAGCAGCACACACGCAGGTGAGAGATTCTAAGTTGGTCTAGCTATATCTATTTTCAAGTTTCCTTTCAGACTGACAATAGCACACACATCTTTTGCTGAACATATACAGAATGACCAGAGGTGCATTTGATTTCATGTCCTAGTTGGCCAGTTCGTATAATGCAAGATTTAAACTATCTAGCCTGACCAATATTATATCACTGTTTGGCACTGGGCTTCTTTGAATGAAAAATTTTAAATAATTTTGATATGTATACTTTTAGTGATATGTATTGAAGTGTTTATATTATTTTTAGTCTTTTTTTAAAAACATGGTAGCCACTTTGAGTCTTGTTATTGGGAGAAAGGTCAGATATAAATGAATAAAATATATAAATAAACTTTCCCATTCTTGACAAAATATACCAGTTCCAAGATGAGCAACTGAGCAAAAGAAGATTTTTCTTCTTTTTTCAGATACTCTTGGTATTTTAGTCATTTGATCCCTAGCAAGATGATAAAACTTTGTTGTGTTCTCAAGATCTTTTAAACAAAAATTATCTTATGGTCTGTCCCTTTTAGAGCTACAGAGCCAAGCTAACTCCAGGAAATGAGGCTGAAGCAGAGACTGAAGCATTGTGTGCCTTTGTTCAGCAGTTCACTGGCATGGAATATAATAAGGTAATGTTTGTCCATGTTTGTTCACATTGGTAGGAAAATGTATTTTACTCACAACAGTTTCCCTTTGGAAACTGCAACTGTATCTCGTAGTAAAGTTTTTCTTCTCCCTCTTCTCCTCCCTCTTCCTACTTCTTGCAGTTGCTAGAGGTCCTTCTGCCCCTGCCAGACCTGGAGGCTCGTGCCAATGCTGCAGCACATCTGATAACTCAGCATCACAAGGACATCAGCCATGAGGCACTCACTTTTGCAGCTACTTCCTTCTATTACAAACTGAAGGCAGGAGAAAAGTACGAACCAGAGTGCAAGTATCACGGCAATGTGATGTTGCTGAAAGCAAAGACACACAATGAGTTTGGAGAAGGTCTTGGAGGAGACTACAAACTTTCAGAGGTTAGTTGCATTGATCAAAGGAATAAAAAAATTCTTCTAGTATAAATGTATACCCATTATAATTACTTTGCCTTTTAAATAAGAGGGCATTTCTACACTAGCCCTTGGGGTCCCCTCCCTAAACTGCAAACCCCAGGATTCCATAGAATGTTGAAAGTGGAATAATACCACTGTAACAGGCTAGTGTGGAAATGGCCAGAGAGCCTTCCAAATGTAGTTGGACTCCAGATCCAGTCAGCACCAAACCACATGACCAGCAGTCAAGAGATTAGGCACACATAGTCCAACAGTAGCTGGAGAGCTACAGGTTCCTCACCTCTGCCTTAAAGCAACAGAGGCTCCAGTCTTATTTATATTCCAGCCTAATGCCCAAAGAAAAGCCGAGACAGAAAGTTATTGAAGGGCATTAGTGCTAAAACAATTTCCAACAGCAAACTCTGGTTGCTGGTTGTTTTTTTTTCAGGAGTTAATTGCCATGAATGTTTATGTGCCTTCAGGTCACTTGGTGATTTATGGCAAGCCCATGAATTTCACACGGCTTTCTTAGGCAAGGAATACTCAGAGGTGGTTGCCTGTTGCTTTTTCTGAAATGTAGCCTACAGCAGCTGGTATGCGTGGGTGGTCTCCCATCTAAATACTAACCAGGGTTAGCCCCACTTAGCTTCCAAAATCAGACATGATTTGGTGCCTTTACATCTTCCCTCAAAATGAATTCTTCCTTTGAAGAGACTGATCATCCCTTCAGAAATATTACAACAACCTGTGTAAACTAAGTATATCCCATTGTATGTTATAATGTTGAAAATTAATACACTATGTGCACTACATTGCATAGAAAGGTGATTAGCCAAAGAAGTCACTGAAATGGAATCATTGCTTTCTTATCATGGTTAATTGTTTCCTAGTTTCAACAATGAGCCCTAAAAAGCATCAGAGAATCTAATTAGTATTCATGCACCAGTAGCAGCTGGCGGTTCCCGTGTCTGTGGGGCTAATGAATCCGCTCTGGCTTTTAGTCTAAATGTTGGATGAGCATTTCAAGCTGCCGAACCTTTTTCAAGGTAGACTTACCCAACAAGAACAGATTAACTAATCTCCCTGACATGGAAGCTGCTTGCTGTCCTACGTTGTCCTATGGATACATAGTCCTCCCTCGTCATTGCTGTCAACCTATACTGCAACTGTAAATATAATGTCATTCTTAAAATCCATTTTCTGCAAGTTTTTTCTTTGTTTGTTTGTTGGCCATGAAGAAGAAAGAGCCAGTGTGATGTGGCAGTTTGGGTGGCCTCTGGGAGACCAGGGTTCTAATTCCTGCTCAGCCATGAAAATCCACTGAGTGATGTTGGACAAACCACTCTCTCTCAGCCTTAGGTGAAGGCAATGGCAAACTCCCCCTGAAGAAATCTTGCCAAGAAAAAACTAGGCTAGGGTTGCCATATGTCAGAACTAACTTGAAGTCACATAACAAGAACAATCAAGCAGAAAGATCTAGTTTGGTACACAATGGAGATAATTCTCCTAAAGGAAAAGATACCTTACAACCTGCTTAATACGTCTCCAGTTGTGTTTGATTTCAATATGTTTTGGAATGTGGGGAAAGTACTTGAAGATCTTCTCAAATTATTCTGACTTCTGACTGAAGAAACAAAAGGCACATAGAACTAAAATGTGTGTGCTATGTTCTCTTCTCTGTCTTTGTATCCTATGCAGGTCTGTGATGGAGACGTATTTGTCCATGTCGTTGAAGGGGACCACTGTACCATCCTGGAGGGAGATGGCGTTGAGTCAATTATTGGGATCATTCACAGCTCACTAGCAGAACCTCGGGACAGTGTTCGAGAGGGCTAGATGCTTCAGAAACTCTGCTGTCATTGCTAGAGAGAATTCAGACCTAACCCTTAGGACAACCCCAAGGAACTCTTCCTGTAATCCATCATACCATCTGCTCTGCAGCCACATGTAGGAAGCCCCGTTGATCAGCATCCCTCTTTCTCTCTCTCCTTTCTTTGTCTCTCTTTCGACACAGTGACTGTTTTTGCAACTGTTGTAAGGACCTATGCTGATGGCAAGAATTTACACCATTTGGCAGTATGAAAATTAGGACCAGATGTGTGTGTATGTGTGTGTGTTGTGCTTTGTATTGTATTGTTGTCTTAGAAGTATTCCAAAGTGAAACTAACCAAGCTCAGTGAGCAAGGAGGGAAGCTGCAGCTGATTTTGGAGACACCTTTGTCTGTGAAGAGTCAGTCTGCAGCAATATTAGTAAGTTAATTCCATTGAGGGTTCTTTTTTGTAACTATTACTTTTAATTTGAAATATCTAGGTATTTATTGCATTGTTGCTTCACTTAGAGTGTTTTAATACATCACTGACTAAATGATAAGGACAAAATATTCCATTGTGGAGTATTTTCTTTCTGCTGGTTGCCTCAAGTTTTTTTTCCCCAATTTAAACCAAAATTCACCTTAAGAACCATGTGGTTATTTAGACTAGAAGCCACATTCCCAGCCAAACTAACACATTTCTCTGCAGAAGGATTTATTATTTCTGTTAAATTGCCAGTCCCTTGTGAGACTTTAATAGAACAAATTGGTAGTTCTGAGCATGTGTAATGCATGCTTCTCTTACCAAAAGTTGGGGTTAAAATCTCAGATATCTCTTATATCCATTTGGGAACTGCACATTAACCATATGAAGTTTTCTGAGTTCTGTGTCATCATTTCCGCCTGAAAACGTTTAATCTAGCTACTTGATTTGCCCCCATTTGCAACTGGAAGGAGCGTAATTCAGACTTCACATGGTTTCTTATTGATAAGAATTTGATTTTACCCTCCTACAGCTGAGCCATTTCCCTCCTCAGTTTTTCAAAATACAAAGCTCTTCAGCGGTTATCACTGTCTGCTGAAAGCTCCTGTGTAAAAAAAAAAAGAAGAAGAAGAAGAAGAAGAAAATAGAGTCCTATAAGCATTTTCTAGCTGCTTCTATGTTGGATATGCTTGTAGGGGAATCAGTGCATCTTTGCTGCACCAATGATACAGAGGAGACAAACTAGCATGACACGGGATTACTGTGCCTCTCCAAATGGCTTTAGAAGCCAGTGTCTCAGCTGGATTGTTTTACCAGCACTGGGGCTCGGAGAACTGCACATTCATGCCCTACCCACTGGGAGTGAGTGGGTCTAAGCCATCCTCTGTGGACAAGCAGCGAAGTGGCTGGTTTTAGTTCTTAATTTTAAGGGGAAATTACTTTGAAATTTGAAGTGTATAATGAGAACATTTCCAGATTCCAGTTATGTTGTGATCGCTGCTTTTTTCTTTTTTTTTAATTTTTACATTACTTTGATGAATAAGGTCTGGGGTGTCCTTTCTTCTATGGCTCTCCTGGAATTAAATGCAACTTAAACTTTGCTATGGCTTTTATTGTCTGTTATTTCTATGTTCCTTGCTCACTTACTGCTATTTGACTTTTTTTTCTTTCTGAGGGAATAAAGAGAAATTTGCTCCCTAACACCTCCAGGTTAGTTTGGTTTGGAGAATGTAAAAAGCATTTTCTTGGACTATGGCTTTCTCTTCCTTTAATACCTCAGGGAGGTACAGTCAAATAACTGAGCTACATGACTAACAATCATGTACTCTTAAATGTTCTTCTTAGTTCTGCCTTCCTTCCTTTCATGGATGGGAACATTTGGCCATCCAGATGTTGCTGGATTGTAGCTCCCATCATTCCCTACACTTGTTAGGACTGATTAGAGTTGTAATCCAACAACATCTGGAGGACAGCATGTTACCTACCCTGCCTTCTGGCTTTAGGAGCTAATTCAATTAACTTCATTTCCCCATTACCTGAATGGGGGTAACCTATCATGCAGCACTGTTGTGAGAACAGTTGGTGCAAAATATGAGAACTGCTGTTGGGTGCTAAGTATTTATGAGAACATTTCCTCCAGGGGCCATATTTGAAATGGAATCGATAAGCCAGCAATAATGAAGTAGAAATGGAGAGTGGGCTACATTTGAATGTGTATCAAATTGTTTGCAGCAGCTTGCCTTTGTGTTGCAACAAATCACTAGTAATAAACCTAGAAGTGAGAATAAAATGCTTCCTGTAGCAAGATTATCTCTAAGTTGGGTTGCACTGAGAGCCTAAAGTGTGGCATTTCAGTGGTTGCTATGAAACTCTTTCCACACTTTTGAACATCACACACACACACACACACACAAACCCACATATGAGCATTTCTTGCACTATTTATACCATTTTAGTTCATTCTCACTCTCACAGATTTCCAGCAATGGAAGGAAATATGCGTATAGGCTTCAGATAAACACACACACACACACACACAGAACAGATCACATTGCTATTATTTCCCTCCCTTCTAAACATATTAACTCAGAGCCAGTTTGGTATAGTGGTTTGAGCACTGGAATAGCACTCTAGAAGACCAGGGTTCAAATCCCCTCTCAGCTGTGGAAAGCCCCCTGGGTGACTTTGACTGAGTAACTCTCTCATAGTCCAGGGTGAATGCAACAGCAAGAATTTGGTCAAGAAAACCCTTGGATAAGCTGGAGTTTACCTGAATGCACCAACCAATTAGCTCACTCTAGATCTTTATCTTAAAAGGACTTCAGATTCTTAATTTTCAAGAGAAATGGTTTTACCAGTAGAAAGGAAATCTATCTCTGAACAAGGGTCAATGCAGCAACTGTTCACATGTTTTCATAAATCTGCCTTGGTGCCCTGGATTGATCGTAATCATAATTAAGAACAGTCAGGTATAAGGCCTGACTGAGGTAAACAGAGTAGACTTTCAGGCATGAGGTGTGAAAGTCTACGGGTACCAAAAGACTAAGGGATCCTGCAGCTCACTTCTGATTCCTTAAGCCTAGGTAATGCTTGAGTTATGTTTGTAGCCACACCGGTCATCAATTATTGAGGAGCCAATGTTCAACAATCATTGGGTATTTTTTATTTAATTTAATTGGGTATTTTAAAAAAATAGAGGTCAGTTCTTATGACTATTTTATGCAAATGTTCACACTATTAATTATGGAATATGAAAGAGATATTGGCATTTAGATGTCTGAGGAAAAGAAGCACAATTGTTCCTCAGTTATGAATTTCAGAACTGCTGCCATTAATTCAGAAGTGTCTAAAAACTTCACTAGTGCCATGTAACACAATAGCTGAATGGAGTCTGCAAAAATAAATAAAGGAACTATACTGTGTCTTACTCCAAGTAGCTTATTGTGATTACGGCATCTCCACAAACAGCTAACACCTCAAAATGACTAATTTGTTACATATGAATGAATGTAGGTATGGTCTTTGCACGTGCAAAATTAAGCATTGCCCTTAAATCCCATCACCCCAACTCTGAGCAGCAACCTGGACTCTAACCTAGAGGTTTGGGCCCTTGTGCCAAGACCAGGATCTGTGGTGACATTAACCTCTGCGTCAGATTCCTCTGAGCAGCTTGGACCCTTTATGTTAGGGACCTCACACTCCTTAGAGCTGGCTCACCATCAGAAGCAATGTGCCAGGTATAAGCTAGCTGAGATTCAAAGTGCTGAGCCAGAGATCTATCAGCTCCTACGAAGCAGGAAGAACCTAGGAGTGGCCAGAGGCAGGAGAGTCAACGCAACAACTCCAGACAAAGAAAAGCTGTCCAGGATCTTGCATCATTCCTACTTTCTAGCCCGATGGACAGACAGACTACAGCTGTGTCTAGCACCCACCCTTCCTGCTTGGAGTCCATGCAGGACCTCGGCAATCTTCAGTAAGTCCATTAAATCCACCTCTCTTATGATAAAGGAAAACACAATATCTAACACTAATTTGTTTATTTTAAGACATAGAAACACAAATTTAAGCAACAAACACTGGAGTACAAATTTAAGCAACAAATACTGTGGTGCTCCAGGAACTTACATATATGTTGGTATTCTATGTTTACATTTACATACTAGACAAACATTTCCACAGCTATAAGTACAACAACTTACCAAGTCATTAACCCCAGTCCTAAAGTAGCTTCATTTTCTATTTTTGACCACCAACATGGTTCATTTGGCCATAAGGACTTGATCCTCTTTTTGCACACAGCTGCCAGGCTTCAAACAGCCCAGAAGTAGAAGAATATTACTAACCTTTCAGTTGACAGCCAGACAAAGAAGATCTGGAACATCTCCCTGATGGAAAAATCATCATTTACCATCTGAAATATTAGAAATAATATTCTGGCAAAGTCTTCTTCTATACAATATGGTTTCTACCAATAACATTTGGCATGATGTTTTAAACAGATGAGAAAGGATTTGGATTAATTACATTCCACAGTCTTTCAGGCCTGAATGTAAGAAGTTTTTAAAGTATACTAATAATGTAACTATAACTTTAAATCTTTTATATTGGTTTGTAAGAATGAATAAATAAACAGTCCATTTTGTACTCTCTTTCTTCCTGTGACTGAATCCTGCAGCAAGTTTGTCTTTCCACAAGTTTCCACTTAGCCATTTCCACACACTGGAGCCTCTCTTTCACTGTTTGGCTCATATGTAAATGTTTTTAATGTAAAAGAACACAAAATGTATATTCCAGCCAATGCAGATGGTGTATTTACAGAACAGACTAATTTAACCACAAATGACCTCATCATAAGTGAAAATGCCCTTGAAGCACAACTACATATCATTTAGAAACATAAGCCTGTCTCAGAAAACAATACTCTGAATGAGGTTCTCCCACAATCCTGTTACATGCAGTATCAGTTACCCACAATGTCACAATTATCATCATCACAAGTCATTTTTCTACCTCTGAGCCACATCTCTAGTTTCTGTTGCTGTGGATAGGAAATTTCACAATGCAAAACACGATAACATAGAGCACAAGTATTTCTATACCTTTTGTAAGATCAGGAAACACCTGGGCATAGGAACACCTTTTTTCTCCCTTGGGCTACAACTCTCTAAAGTACTATAAAGTTGCTTCTTAACATTTGTCAAACTATATAGACTGGTATAGTATTCTAGCAAATAGGAAAATACTCATCCATTTGAAACCATACATTGTGCGAATACTGCTGAAGACACATAGAACAAAGGTCATAATGCAAACCACTAGACCTAAGCTGCTCCTTAGAACAGGCATTTAATACCAAAGGGGTTCCCAGATAATGTAAATTACCTAAAGACCAGACTTAAGTGGCAAGATCAGAAACTGGCAGAATGAAAGCTACAGTTGGAAGTGTAAAGCATTAAGCAGTAGAATTTAGGAAATGGAACACTGCAGCAGCTGTTTTGCAGTGAACAAGCTAGAAGAAAAGGTGCCATTCTATTGTTCATGAAAATATGGCCCATGATGGCTTAGTGGTAAGCACAAAAATGAGAGACCAACTTTAAAATATTATTCTATTATATCCCATCTTACTCCCAGGAGTGGGACTTAAGGCAGCCAAAAACTTGCATCTTACTATATTTTTAAATGTTATATTCTGCATTATAACCATCTGCTGACTGATTGTCAGGACTGGGAATCATGAAGCCTACAGATGTTCTGATACTGGAAATCCCATCAGCCTTAGCCAGCATAGAATGAAACTGGCAGGTGCAGTTCAACCATGTTCAGAGGGCTTCATGATTCCCACCCCTGATTTAGAAACTCTTCCCCCAAGCTTTTAAATGTCAACACACAGATCTGAAATGGGACCAGAGACAGACTAGAAGCCAGTGCAATGGTGGTATCATATGAACACACTGTCTGTTCCTAGTTGATAACTAGATAATTTGATAAGTTCTGTACCTTATTCAAACATGCAGTAAGTTCCAGCAATCTGCATGATAGGTTACTGGAGCTAGGGTAATTGCTGCCAGGCTGTCACTGTCCAGACAGGTACATCAGTCTAATTGATAAAAATGTGTTCATAGTCACGGAGGCCAGTCTGTGCATCACAGAGATCCACGCAGATCACCAAATTGTGTACCTGAATTTTTGAGAGGACCACAACCTCCTCCAGAGTAGTACGGAAACCACTCAATTGTGCAGATAGACCATTCCTTTACAGTACCTCTGCCTTGACCATATACATATTCAGCAAAACTACTGCTGGCAATTCAGTGCAAGCTGTGGTATTAACATGCAAAAGGCCATGTGATAGTTTATTAATATAAATGACATTATATTTTATTAAGCATGACGTTCAGCAAAAATACTTCCAATTGATGTCCTCCTACTGGATGCAAGCACACATTGCAAAAACAGTGGAAAATATCAAAATGAAAGCAAAACAAAACAAAAACCCAAACCCAATCCAACCTGTAAGTGTTACTACAATTTATCTCCTGAGACGGATATATTGTAAAATATTCTGTAGGGAAGGTTACGCTGCCTCTTGCCAGCTAATATTCTGTCATGACTACTGTGAGGCCTCTCCCCCTTATTCCACTACTTTCTCCACCAGTTATAAGATTCTGCCTAAACCTGCACTGTCACCATATGTGAAGACTTCCACAAATCTTACCACAACCACCAAGTGTGAGGACTTTCCTTCATTCCTACCTCTGCTAACAATGTATGGCCCTCTTCCTGTCCCACTGCTGTGGCCACCAACTGTGCCCTAAAGGCCCCTGCGAAGAACATTATTCAACTTTTATCCCCACATCAACTCTCTCTCTTCTCTGCTGCAGCCACAGACACCATGTTGGAATACACTCTTTATATATCCGTCCCAGAAGCCAAAAGTTCACGACACAAATACAATACTCTATTAGCAGAAGTTTAACAAAATAAAACAGATTAATAGTTTAATACATTTAAAACAAATATTTCAGTCACACTCTTCTCCTGGCCAACTCACATTCTTAAACAACACTCCTTAATTCCTAAATCTGACTGACTGACTTACAGTTCTAATCCTCCATTTATTCACTTCATCATGCCTTAACTCTCAAAGTAACTAAACCAACTGTTGGCCAGCCTTACTGAAATCCCCTGGGACCTTCCACCAAACACTACTCACTTCCAACATTTAATTCTCTCAGCCCCTCCTGCCAGCTCCTTATCTTACTATCTAATACATAAAACAAAAAATTTAATAAAGAGTCTGTGACATCACAACCATCTCTTCAGAGTCCACTGTGTGGCTGTCCAATTCCAGAAGTAATTTGGTGGGGCCTAATAGACCAGGAACACGTGTTAATAACCTGAACCACAGCCCATCAGGATCTGTTCTGTGTCATTATTTTGTGGTTGACACGTGTTGATGCCTTAGGTACGTCCAGACAGCTGAATTTACAACCAGCTTCTCCGAGCTAAGTAAAATCTTTGCGTTGCCTTATTTTTTTATAACTTGGAAAATAACTAATTAACAGTAAGTTAGAAAATGAATCAGTGCTTAACTGAGGAAAAAGAAAGGCATGGCAGGTCCAAAATAAAGTGATATTGCCATTTCTGCACTATACTGTTACAGTGCTATTATTCCACTTTCAATATCCTGTGGAATTCTGGCGTTTTTAGTTTACTGAGGCCAAAGATGCCCCTCCCTAAACTGCAATTCCCAGGGCTTGACACAGGATAGTAAAAGAGTAATAACAGCAGTAATAACAGTGTAGTGTGGAAATGGACGTAGAAAGGCACGGTAGGAATTGGTAAAAAAAGCGAGAGGGCCAGGCTTACTCCCTCCTAAATGGGCCTTCAACAGGATCCTCTTCTTTTTTTTTATGGTAGGTATACTTTATTTAATTTACTAATCTAGAGTTCTATTACTTGTTTGTTTTTTGAGTTTTATATATATAAAAGTATATTTATACATACATGCGTTTTGGAAGTACCGTAATGTAACAACTTGCTTAGTAGTTTCGTTGTTACCCTTTGCTACTGTTTATGCTTTGCAAAAGTAATATATATATATATATATATATATATATGTATGTATGTATGTATGTATATGTATATGTGTGTGTGTGTGTGTATATATGTGTATGTGTATATGTATATGTATGTATGTATGTATGTATATAAAATAATTAATGGGCCTTCAACAGATGGCGTGCAGCCATTGTTATTCTTATTAGGCAACAGATAAGTTTGCTATTTATTCGATTTCTTCCCCACCTGTCTTCTCAGGCAGGACCCCAGGCTGCCCGGGAAGTAACGAGCAACCATTCTGCAGTGGAGCGAAAAAAGCCAGCGATGCCTCCTTTGCCTTCAACGGTCGCAACCAAGAGGGGATTGCACCAGGTGAAAAGCAGCACCTGCGCTCAAACCCCCACTTCTCCACGACCACCAGAGGGGCAGCAGCCGTCTCCAGTTCTCACTCTGGCGACCCTGACAGCAGTGTGGCAGACGCGTATATTTCCGGGAGGGCCAGCTTCGGGAGCTGTCTGTACTGCCATTCGGACAAGAAGCTACCGAGAGTGGGCAAAGTCACAGGGGGCTACGCAGTGCCGTACAGCTCCGAGCCACCCCTCCCCTGGCTTTCGGTAGCCTCCCCCCCGCCCCCGTTTCTTGCGTAAAAGCCAGCGGAGGGTCCGCGCTTAGCCGGGACCCGCTAGGAGGCAACCGAGAGGAGGCGACGCGTCTCCGGGCGGCCTCTTTAGCCAGCGCCGTCGTTTCCGCAGGAGCCTTGTTTGATGTGACACCACCGCCTTGCCGGTCGGAGCGGGATGGCGGGGGCGCCGTCCGGGTGTCTCAGCGCCCTGCCTGGGGCTCGGCCTCAGCGGGCGGCAGCGTAGGAAGCAGGTACCGTCGCGGCGAGAAATAAAGGGAGGCGGGAGGCTCGGGCGAAGGGGTCGCCCTTGGAGGGCGGGCGGGCTCGGCTTCTGGCCTGACGGTGGGAGGACTGACTCAGGCACGCCTGTGCAGCCTGGGAGGGCGGGCTGAGTTCTGGGCACGGCGCGGCTTCGTTGTAGCGAGTTCGGGGTTACTGGGCAGGCAAGGCCGACAGGCTCGATTACCGCCACCTACTGTTACAGCCTGTCTGTCAGCCACCGCCTCGTGTAGGGGTTGCTCGATGGTGCCTGTCCAGGAGGAAGGGCTGGGCTGGGCTGGGCTGGAGGGGCTCCCTTTGCTTTTATAGTGTCAAAGAAAACGTACGGCAGCTCCTTAAAACCAGTCGGTCTGTCTTTAGGTGACAGCAGTAATAAAAATATCTGCCCCTCTGGCTGTGACAGCCCTCCCCAGTCGTCTTCCACTCCAGTGGCATGCAGGCTTGTTTCATAAAATCATAATCAGAAAAGTAAACCCACGTCTCTAGCCATCTCCTCTGGTGAGCCCCGCCGAACTTCCTGTGGAAATGTTGTATATTCTATGTTATGTTATGTCGTTGTGTGCCATCAAGTCATTTCTGGCTTAAGATGACCCTAAGGCGAACCTGTCGGCTTGAGGTGACTCCAGGAATTTTTCGTAGGGTTTTCTTAGGCAAGAAATACTCAGAAGCGGGGTTTGCCAATTCCTTCCTCTGAAATATAGGCCGTTTCTGCACTACACTGTTAAAGTGCTGCTATGACACTTTGGAATCCTGGGACTTGCAGTTTAGGGAGGGGCATTTAGAGTTCTCAACCAGAGAGCTCTTTGGCCTCAGGAAACTACAAACCCCAGAATTCCACAGGATGTTGAAAGTGGAATCATAGCACTATAACAGTGTAGGGTGGGAGGGGCCATAGTCAACAGCAGCAGGTATTTTTTGTCTGTCTCCTATCCAGGTACTAGCTAGAGCTGATTCTGCTTAGCTTCCAGGATTAGTGGTGCCTTAGGATATTTAGGTGATAAGGCAAACCTATAAAGTTTTCTTGACAGAATTTGCTCAGAGGAGGTTACTTTTGCTTTCTTCTGAGGCTGAGAGAGTGTGACTTGTCCAGGGTCACCCAGTCAGTTTCCATGTGCGAGTGGGGATTCAAACCCTGGTCTCCATTACACCATGCTGGCTCTCATTCTCTGTTATATTCTGATAAATATTCTCTGTCCTCTTTTTTAAGAAGGGTTTGTAAATTCCAAACTTCTTAATGTTGAAAAATTTGAAGCAGATACCTAGGGAACATGTATTTGTTTTTCCCTTTAAGGGAATAGGAGGGGCCAGTATCTACCAGTGTTGTGTCTTATTATTTGAAATGTAGAGATATCCTCACCCTACTGATACACCTTCATGGGTCATAAAAAGTGGGAGAAAGCAAATACAGTAGAGGCAAAGGGAAGAATTTTTGCTTACATTAAAAAGTGAATATAAATCAGTCTCAATGGTATTGCTAGAGTCTTTTCACAGACGTGCCTTTTTTTCTTCTTTTCACACTGAAACAGACTAGCGTAGATATTTCTCTGTAAACTTCATAGGAGGAGAAGTGATAAAATTGTTACTTAACTGGAGTTTTAAACTGTTAATCTGGATTTCTTGCACTGTTTTGCTGATGTAAAAATCAGTGGAGGAGAAGATGACAGTGCTGTTTCAGTGCTGTTTATGTAGCATCATTTTCAAAATGACCTTGATTCTGAGTGTGTTGTTACTAAAGTGCAATAATATAGGAGTAAAAAATCCACTGGTTTTTTTTTTTTTTTTTTGGAGTGGCCGGTAATGAATGTACGTCTTTAACAAATCAGAATAACAATATGTAATATAATATGTTATGTAATATGTGTAATATGACAATGTAAAACAAGGCAATTTATAAAATCACGAAATTATCATAAAAATGTCGCAAGACACAAATGAAATGCTGAATGTTCCTGACTGTGGAATACCTTGTAATCCTATAGAAATTACAAGTCATTATTCTGTTACAGGCTGCTACTATATTTTTATAGAACTATAAGTATTATTGGCTGAATTAAACATTATGTTACGTTGCACACACATTTATAAGCACATGAATGCACACCAGGGTTCCATAAATATTTATTTGTATCATAAAAGTTCTCTATGTGTGCACACAATGTGTATGTATTTAAATGAGGATACTCTAAATCTTTTTTGCATTCCAGTGAGTATGCTTACTGTAGGGGACTGTGTATATGATAAAACTGAAAGTCATGTAAATGTCACTATCGAGTTACTGCTTCAACAGTTTGCATAATTACTCTATCAAATGCAATAATTTTTTTAAATTGCAACTTTTGTTTCCAGAGTCAGTTGGAGAATGTTAGCATCTGTTGTTTCAATTTTCTTCCAGTCACAGGAAGATGCCCAAACTTGAGGGGTTTGAGTTCTGGAGAAACACACTGAAAAGTGCCCGTTTTGTGGTTGCTCCCATGGTGGATCAGAGTGAACTAGCTTGGAGACTGTTAAGCCGCCGCCATGGAGCCCAGCTGTGTTACACTCCTATGCTGCATGCTCAGGTCTTTGTCAGAGATGCCAATTACCGTAAAGAAAACCTGTATTGTGATGTATGTCCAGAAGATAGACCTTTGATTGTGCAGGTAATAACAATTACATGATTTCTCTATGGGTTTTTATACGTTTTAAAGTGTGAGGCACTTCTTTTTATAATGAATATTTCTAGAGTAACAAGTTTAAACTACCTAAATGATGCAACATTCATCTTAAAACTCAAATTTCACCTATGTAGATAATGCATGTCTATCCTATATTATATTACTACTGTATTTACCTGGCATTGCCCAGGATTTTATTTTCTCATAGGTAATTCTTGTCTGTATTCAAAGTTATTAACATACAGAGTTTGGGTTCCTGACGGAATACACTGCCTTCCTTCTTGCTGCTAGGCCTCGTGTCCATAGCACCTGGCCTGAGCTCTCGGCTGAGAATTCTAAAGGCCCCTCCCTGAACTGCCTACCCCAAGATTCCATAGAATCTTCACAACCAGCCAATCATATGATGTCTTTGCCTCACACATCCAATCCTATGAGGTCTTCGCCTGCCTGAGATAGACAAAGAGCCAAACTCACAAACAGACAAACTTTGACTTTTATATAGTAGATATTATAGTATAGTATAGTATATATAGTATAGTGTCTTATATGGGTCATTGATTCTGTGTGCCTGAAATCATTGTTACATGTCCAGTGAGTAAACACTTCCTTATAATAATATGACTGCTGCACTTGGATTTCTTCATGAGAGGTAGAATGATGAGAGGTGTTCTTAGGATGTGTCTTCAGGGTCCTTTTTAGTGTCGCTGTGTAACCTGGGACTGCTGTGCTACAGTGGTAGGTTGTCAGATTGGCTTTTTTTTTTGTATTTATGCTTTGTCAGCCTTCCTTGAGATAACAGATACACAATTCAATTTTTCATTGTGGCAGGAGAGTAGCTGACAGATGTCTCTTGGAAACAACTTTTTTGTTTTGCTTCTTATGGAGTGTGTATTTACTAACACAGACTGATGTGTGCATCTTTAGCAGTATCTTCTGATGCTTCTTAGGGACTGGTTGCAACATCACCTCCTTGAGCATATCCTTGCAAAATGAGTGGCAGAATACAACCTAGCATAGATAGTGGTCCATACAACATTACAGAACAGTGCTCTTTTAGAATACAGGGTGTCCAGGCTGAAACTCGTAATGAAAATTACTTGGGACAGTTACCAGGACATAAAATCCTGATGTTTGGACACTTTTAGTCTGTCTGGATTTTCACGAAGACATCTTTATGAGGTAATGTGACCAAATATTACAAAGCGAGTAGTAAGTGTGTACTCTGTTATCTGACAAATTAATAAATATGAAGAACTTGCCAGACAGTAAATGGATGGAGGGGGAATAAGATGTGCTTAATATCTTTAAGAGACTGACAACCATAATGTTTGAGATGTTTGCTTGTATAGTAGTCTGTTTTGTAAACTCATATAATTTTAGTATTTCAGTGTTAAATATCTGATTTATCCTTTGGCTTCTATATACCTTTCACAGTTTTGTGCCAATGATCCAGAAGTGTTTGTTCAGGCTGCTTTGCTGGCTCAAGATTACTGTGATGCTGTTGACCTGAATTTGGGGTGTCCTCAGATGATTGCAAAGAGAGGTATGTGCGAACTAAAACACAGTGAGATGTCTGGGTAAAATGCATTAGCTTTGCTAAGTATATTCTTGGACAGCAGCAATCCAGATGAATTAGAAGGACAGTGCAATTGAAACTTGAACGTGCAAATTTGGCTGATTGTATTGGTAAATACTGCCTGGTAGGTCTATTTAGGAATGTAGCCTTTGCTTCTGCTGTAAACTTAGAATCAATCTTAAGGTTTAAAGCAAATAACAAACCAGTATAAACCTCTTACTTGAAACTTTCATTTATAATGCCCTGATGAGCTGCTTTATTCTTAGATTTTCTTCATTGCACTAATACAACATAATATTTAGGAAATAAAGGATTTAGGAAATAAAGGAACAATCTTTAGGTGAGAAAAGAGCAGATAAGATGCTGAGTTGGGCTACTGAGAACTGCTGATGTGAAAAGAACAGAATTTTAATGGGAACTCTGTACAGAAGTTTGTAGTCTCTACCAAGTGCTAACTTTCTGTATTTCTCGTAGGAACTGTGAGAGAACATCTTCTAAGTAGGTTCTAGTAAATGAAATTCAGATTGTTTAAGTAGAAACATTTCTCTGGGTCTGTATTAATCTTGGTGTTTTATGTAGCACACTGTGAGCTATCCCAGTAGGCTGTGTTTTTTAATTTTTTATTTATTTATTGGTAGGTCACTATGGAGCATTCCTACAAGAGGAATGGGATCTTCTTCGAAGAATGAGTAAGTCCATGAAGCTCTTGAGCAGGATGTAAATATAATAATTGTTTAGAAGAATCAATGTTATGGATGCAATTTTTGATCTTAAAGAAAGCATTGCTTTTTAGATGTCAGCAGAGATACATTTTTAAATTAATGTATAAAGCTAGTGAAAAAAGAAAGGTGGAGCTGGCTAGTTGTAAGAATAAAAGTAAAGAGCAAATTAAATGCAAAGTAACAAATTTTGGGATATACTGTTATATTTATAGTATATAATATATAGGCTTCCCTAATAATAGAAATTCTCCAGGCTGCTCATATTAAAACCATAACTGATTTTAAAACAGCACAATAAAAAATAGAGTAGGGGGAAACTTAAAAGACATCAGCTCAAAATCAAAACAGATCAGAGAATAAAAATCACAGAGGTTAGATGAAGTTAAGTTTTAAGAGTCTGAGAAAAGAAACATCTTCACCAGCTGCCAGAAAGACATTTGAATAAATACAAGGTAGGCCTCTCTGAGGAGGACATTCTTTAATGGGTAACAGTACCAAAGAGGACCTATAACTCTATAGCTACCTGCTCCACCTCAGTTAGTGGGGGCACCCAGAGATGGGTCTCAGATAAAGCTCTCAGGGACAGGATAGGTGCATGTGAGAAGAGCTGATTTTCAGCTGATACAAACTCATCCCTATGCAAAAGAATGCATGATAATGTTCAGCATTTTGTGCTTTTACTTGAGGAAAGATTATTTTGAGTCTTTTGGGCAGAATCTCAACATATTCCCTTCATTGACAGAAGGCTGCGGTCAGTGGAACAGAGAAAGACATCATTTCTAGTTAAAAAATCATTTTTTCTCTCTTTGGTAGCCTACTCTAAATCTGATCCAGAAAGCTTCCAAGGTGCTACAGGTGAGAGGAAGAATGACAAAAAAAACTCCTATTGTCCTCTTTCTGCTGACAGAAGCCTTCTGTTGGGAAGGGAATTAGTTGGATTCAGCCCTGTTTTTTTGCTTGCTGCTCTATTATATAGTAGACAACATATATGTAATGCAAGGGGAGAAAGGAGTGCTGCTGTTTAAAGCTCTGTTACAGATACCAGCAAGAGTTAAGCCCATTTCAAAATTATCTTTGTCTTGTTTTCCAGTTATGTTGGCTAACGAGAAGCTCTCTGTTCCTATCACATGCAAAATCCGTGTTTTCCCAGAAATTGCCAAGACTGTGAAATATGCCCAGTTGCTGGAAGAGGCTGGTTGTCAAGTAGGGAATCTACTGTTCCCTGTTATGTTGCATTAATTACAGGGCTCTAATAGTCTTTGATTACAGAGAAGTACGCTTGAGGAGATTTTAGTAGCTTACATTCCATAAGTAGAAAAGATGAAATAAAGCTGTCTCTGGGCAAAGTTAGGACTGGAAATGAGGTTTCCTGACTTGAGTTCATTGTACTTAAACAAGTTGAAAGCAAAATGTTTTCCCCTGTGAAACAGTAAGATCTGAGAAAATAAAATGCTGCTGGGGTTTGTCACTGAACTGAAGTTCAGGAAAGAAGTAGGAAACAATCAAAGAGGTCACGACCAGTGCTATTGTTCTATCTGTATTTTTATAGAAAGCTATGTATCCACAATCAAGTTTCCTTGTTGGCTGAAAATAAAACAGAGAGTTCCTACAAAATAGGCTCCATTTATGATTTCTGAAGATACTTCCCTGCTTCTAGTAGAAAGTTTGGTGCTTAAAATATTTCAGGTCTGGGGCTTAACAGCTGAAATAAGAGAATTGCTGCTGAATTAGAATCCGTGCCCCACAGGTGAGCTGTTAGAGGCAAAGAGTCATAATGCAAGGCACATAGTGGTAGTTGGGGAATGCTCTCTCATGTGTTCAGTTCACACACATTTGAAAACAAATGTAACTCTGTTCTAGCTCCTGACTGTCCATGGTCGCACTAAGGAACAGAAGGGACCTCTGGCTGGTATAGCCTCCTGGGAGCACATACAGGCTGTGAGGTAAGCTGCTCATAGCTAACATGGTGATGTGAAAACAGTTTTTTCACCCCACTACCAAAGAGCGAGGCTAAATGCATGCAACTAATTATGAAGTTCTAAAAAGTGAGACTGACTCTTTTATAACAATATAGAAGGAAATGTTTTTAGTTTTGACTTGCCCTGATTTTTCTTCTTGCTTTTATTTATTGCATTCTTTGTTTGCTGCCATAGAAAGGCTGTAAACATCCCAGTCTTTGCAAATGGAAATATTCAGTGCCTAAGCGATGTGGAAAAGTGTATTCAGAAGACAGGAGTTCAGGGTGTCATGAGTGCAGGTAGGAGTTTCTCTCCTTAGAAATACTTTCATTACTCTGTTCAGTGAATCCGTGATAAATTCCAGGTCCCAGTTACAGTTATGTGCTGGTGCTTCTTAAAATGCTTAACCAGTTTGAATGATTCAGGGTGGTTGTAGGTCTTGGCACACTCATGTTTCCAAACCTGAATTTGCTCAAGGAATATCAATGAAACATTTAGGGGAAGAAATTGGCAGGTGGTGGAGGAAGTGGTTCTTAACTCTTTCCCTACAGAAACCCTTCCACTCCTTTTCTTCCCTCAGTGGGACTTGCCTCTACACCCATCTAAGGAAAAGAATGTTTAGAAAAAGTGCACGGGCATCAACAGGGAAAACTAGTATTTGGGAAAAGTGAAACAATGTCTGCCCCCACTATTCTCCCCTGGAATTGCTCCATCTCCACTAGCCCCTGTGGAGGTTATGGTTATGAAACAAATTCATGACCATAACCATGGTTTCATAACCATGGTTATGAAACAAATTCCAATTTGAAGATACAGTATGCTCAGAAATGTTCTCTTTCTTCTTAGAAGGCAATCTTCACAATCCAGCTTTGTTTGAAGGAAGAAACCCTGTAGTTTGGGAGATGGCTGAGGAGTACCTGGAAATAGTGCAGCAGTATCCTTGCCCTCTGTCCTATGTTAGGGCTCATCTCTTTAAGCTTTGGCATCATACGTGAGTAATTTGGCTGCTTCTGGCCCCTCATATGACATCCTATAAGTTGATGAGGAATTCAGAGGAATAGCAAAACTAGAAATCTGGGTCCCACCCAGAAAATACCAAATTTGGGTCTGGTTGTAAATCTTTTCTACACCTTAATCCTTGGAGGGTGTGTGTGTGAATGGAATGGTTCACGTTGTCTTTTCCTCAGGCTGCAAGTTCACCAACACCTACGTGATGACTTGGCAAAAGTGAAGACACTGGATGGACTTACAGCTGTTAACCAGGAACTGAAGTTACATTGCCAGGTACCAGCCAAAGAGCCTAATAATTTAAATACATTTGTGATGGATCCCCTCTCTAGGCTGACCCCACAGTTTCAGACCTTTGGGCTTCTGTCACTCACCTTTTCCCCTCAAGATCCCTCCCTGGATCTGATCCTTGGGCCTCAAAGTGATTCCTGTTATGGACCAGTGGATGTGTTGCTCAGGGGGTTCACTGTGATAAGCGTGACCAGACTGTCTGTCAGAATTTAACAGGAACAGCCAAACACAGTTGTAAAAAAAGAAACAAGTAGAAGTTTCCCTATCTCTAGGCCATCCTTTCCCTGTCTCCCTTCTGTCAGAGACAAGCCTCAGTTTTGTATCCTTTCCTCCTCATAGGCCCCTCTTTAGAGCTTTCCCTGAGCTGTGATTGGCTGGCACCAACCAGGTTTGCCCAGCTCCTCCCTTCATGGCATTATTTTTCCCCAGGATGTGGCCTAACACTGTGGCATCAGCTTTGAGCCACCTGTCATCTTTATTTCTCAAGTTGCCTCTGAGCCTTATCTAAGTTTAAAACTTTCATAGCAAATGAAGATGCTGCCAGCTGGCTGGAGCCCCATGGACTGCCTGATTTTAAAAGAATGCCTCTGATCAAAAAAGATCAGAAAAAGAAAAAGAGCGAGGGAGAAGGAGAGAGACATAGAGAGGGAGAGAGAGAGAGAGAGAGAGAGAGAGAGAGAAGCAGTAGTTGCTTCTGGTACTGCGTATTAAGCTGGGGGAAAGGAGTACACAACAACTGTGGAAGTTTAAAAGGGGGGGTGAAAACATGCAGGGGGAATGTTGTAGTTGTGATAGATGTTGGAAGGCAGTAGCTGGGGGCACAGAGGAGACAGTAAAGAGTAACTTAGAAGAGAATGGGCATGTTTGTGTGTATGTGAAAGATGGACGAAGTAGTTCTTGTGTAGGTTTAGGTGGATGCAGGTGCGGCATGCATGTGTGAATTTGAGGAATCTTCTTGATAGAGCATATTTATGCCTGTAGATGAGGACGCCTGTGGGAAGCCAGATGCGATGAATTGGCTGGTAGAGAAAGGGTTTGCATTCTCTGAAATACGTGGGCTGTTAAAATGGAAAACTGGATTCAAATGAAGGGTTTTGTGCTTGAGGGGTCATACCTGCCTAGTGCCGTATACTCCTTTTCTTGGGCAAATGACTCATCTCTCACCCTCCTGCCTTATGTTAATCAAGTGTTTTGTAACATAGGTGTTTTGACTACATCTCCCAGAATACTTTTTCAGAATTATTTGTGTGCCTGTGGCCTGTGCCTGTAATTTTAGGGCCCTAATCTGATCATGCTATGTGCCTCTACCACTTCTCCCTCTCTTAGAGAGGGGTAGCATTATATTTAAAATAAATTTGATGAGCTCACATGTTTCTTGTGTATTTGAGTTTCAAGAACACATTCTTTTTAATTTAGTTTTTCTCCCTCTATGAATAAGGGGGTAACAATGAATGGCTTCAGAGAAAGCTGAATTTGTCATTATGTCTGGCTGTGCTCACAGAAAGAAATAGCGCAATTGAAGGAAGATGAGAAACCAAAGGGAGGATTGCCTTTCTTCCATTGGATTTGTCAGCCATATCTCAGGCCAGGGTGAGTCTCTGTATTACAGTGCAATATGTTGCACAAGGTTATACAGTTTAAAGTCTTGCATCTTGAGGATTAAACCAGTTATCTATGATCTTTGAATGATAGCTTAGCAAACCTGTGGGTATCTGGAAGACAAAGATTTTCCTCTCACTCTGTCCAGCAACAAAAGAAAAAAATGAGTTGAAATAAGTTGAGGTGATGGTGACAGTTTTACCCTCTTTCCTTTGAATAGCCATTCCCGACTCCCACCCCCACCCCAGTTTGTATGCTGAAGAGTATATATAGTTTACCCTGGAATTCGAGTCTGAGTTTGGAATTCCTTCCTAGACTTCAAAATGGATAACAAAGCATAAGCATGTTTTTTTAGTCACACATAAGTATAGTGCTTTCTGAGGCTTCTTGAGGGGCAATAATGTAATTGAGTCATAACATAAGTGGGCAACACCTGTATTTTTGAGAGAGTGGGAGGTGAAAAGAAATTGTTTGTGGATTCTTTTTCCCAAGAGCAGTATGTATGTGATCTTTCACATACATACTAGTATGTTCAAGGAGCCTGAAGTCCTGAATAATCTACCAGTGTATGTACAGTGACATAAAGTACTTTCTTTCATAGCACAGCGAGGAGAGCATATGCTTTATTTTTACCTTCATGTGCCTATCTACTGCGGGTAGGCAAAATGCTGCCCTCCAGAAGTTGTTGGACTAGAACTCCCTGCCAGGCCTAGCCAGTGTAACAGCTGCTGGAATTGCAGTCCAGCAACATTTAGAGGGCAGCATTTTGCCCACCCTTCCTTTTTGCCATATATCAGCTTCTATAAAAGTGAGGACTACGCAGGAAGCAGTTGTTGCCTTTTGTTGTTAAACAGTGTGGTGTTTAACTTTCACAGCCCCAAAGAGACATGCAAGGAAAATGGCACTAGTGAGATAGAAGGAAGTACACGGGGAAAGCGAGCTCTGGAAGAGGAGGAAGATGGGAACTCGGATTCTCTTTCAAAGAACAAACAAAAGAAGAAATTAAGAAATCCTAATAAAAGCTTTGATCCATCTTTAAAACGTAAGATGTAGGACAGCAATATTATAAATTGATAAATGAGAAGTGGGCCCCATGTAAACCACATGTGCCCCTTCTAAATCTGGAACTGTGAGAGGAGTGGTGGAAACCCCACCCCTGCCATTTGTACCCTAAAACAAAGTGTTTCAGGAGTACCCATCTTGTGTTAAAAGAGAATTATATCTCTGAAAGCCACCGAGAAATGTAATTCTCCATTAAAACAAGGTGCAGACTCTCTGCTCACCTTTGTTATAAACCAGAAAGGTTTTTTTTTACATGTGGCTTGCTTTTAATTGTACACCCTTGCAATATTATCTTAAATTGCGTTTGATCAAGTAATGATATGCTCCTTATTAACTGAGCAGTAGATCTGCAGTAGATTTTCAAATGATTTTTTAAAATCATTTTAATGTGAGCATTTTAATATCTGTATATGGTAAATGCCATTTCAGAAGGGGCATTCTCCTTGTATATAAGAGAAGAAAGATTGCCTTTAAAATAAAAAAAAGTATGTTTTTTTTCTTGTGTTCATTTACAAAGATTTAATCAGTTCAGGAGCCAGCATGGTGTGTTTGTTTGAATGTGAGACTATAACTCTGGAGACCAAGGTTTGATTCCCTGCTTGGCCACAGAGACCCACTGGCTGACCTTGGGTGTGCCACACACTCTCAGCCCCCACAAAAGCCCATGAAAGTTTTGCCTTAGGGTTGCCGTAGGTCAGAAATGACTTCAAGACACAAAACAACAATCAATTAAGGCTGCTATTCTAAATATACTAAATACTGTGTTTCACCATGCACAGGAACAAGCAATGCACATTGGCTAAGATGTCCTTAAACTGGGTCGCAGTCTTAATTTTATGCTAGGACTACTTATTCCTAATTGTGTAGACAGCCCAGTGGAAAACACCTTTTTCCTTATCTGATTGGTAACATTTTGTGCAGAGGAAATAAACATCAAAAATAGTGTAGAAATATTAGCCACAAAATGCAGGTTTTCATGTGAGGTGAGTTATTTTGACTCCCAAACCAGATGTGTTCTTCATAGTTGTCTCATGGTAGCAGTCACTGTAGTAGAAGTTTACTTTTAATAGTTCTTTGAAATCCCATCCCTGGTTCTTCATCCATGTCTTTTTAATGATTTTGCATAAGTATTGGATGAATCTTTGGCCTTCAAGTTAAGAAAATAACATTAATTTTAAGCTCAATGTGTGCGCGTTGGTTTCAACAAAATTCCTTTGCATTGTTATGTTCTCTCTTGTCAGTTTTTTTTTTTAAATTAGGATGTAGAAATTAGATGTCAGTAGCTATAATATGAGAAAGACTCCTGTTTGAACTACTGTGTTTTTTTCTTTTTTCAGCTAAATATGCAAAGTGTGATCAGTGTGGAAACCCAAAGGTGGGTCTGTTGCCATCTGCCTCTCTGTTCTTATGAATACTCATTAATACCTTCTTCATCAAATCTTAAGAGAAATTACAATTGCTATGCTCTCTCCCTCTTGCAGTGGGATTAAAACTGCTGCCTAAGGCAAAGCTTAAAGTTTGAATTGCTTTGTCTTCTTTCTCAAAAGAGCAGTTTGCTCAGCAATGAACCACTGACCAACAGTCCTTCTTATAGTCTGAAATGTCAACTGTGAAAACTTTCTTAGAAGGAATCACCTGCCAACCGAGTAGTGGTAAAAGTAAAAGTAGTATGTAGGCAGATTGCTTTATTGAGCTGTGTATATGTGCTACTGCCTGAAAGAAACTTATTAGACTACCAAAACTAAGGAGGAGATATATAATGTTGTTGAAACCTACAAC
This sequence comes from Cyclura pinguis, assembly GCA_030412105.1. Lineage (NCBI taxonomy): Eukaryota > Metazoa > Chordata > Lepidosauria > Squamata > Iguanidae > Cyclura > Cyclura pinguis. The sequence continues at coordinate 159,317,278 of CM059600.1, forward strand.
ACTGCACACTTTAAGACTCTGCTGTTTATGCTAAATAGATATTTTCCACTGTCCTTCTTGTGATTGTGGTTTGCTTTAAGTAGTTAATGAATGTCAGATTTTTGGCTATTTGTATGATGTGCATTTGTTTCAGCAGTTTAGCTACTCTGGTTTATGGTGGTGAGCTGCCATCTGCTGGGTGCCTGTGAAACACAATCTTCTTGCCTTACATTCTGGTGTACATGGCAGTTCTCCAACATCTACTCTGAAAAGAGATAAAAATCTTACTACCTACCTCCTCTTTATAATTAATTGGATATTTTTGTCTGTTGAAGTAATAGAGAGTATACAGTACAATCCCCATATCTATGGGGGATTGTTTCTGCCCCCCGCGGATACAGGAATCCACGGATAGTACCGAACACCCCAGGCTCAATCGCAGTGGGCCATGGGTCTGCTGCCAGAGGCAGGAAAACAGCAGGCAGCGCAATCCCATGCTGCCCGCTATTCCCCCCCCCGGGCGCCATGGCGATCAGGGCCTGCGACCAGAGGTGGGAAAACAGCAGGGAGTGTGATCCTGTGCTGCTCACTGTTTTCCCACTGGGCGGCACAACGATCAGGCCCTGGGCCTGCCATTGGAGGCTCAACCACGGATTATAAATCCACAGATATAGGGGTCGTACTGTACATATTAAAAGGGAAGGCGCCATCACTGATTTGATTTGTTGGATCCAACAGGAGTGGAACAGGAATGCTAAAAGACAGGCAATAGCCTCCATAGCATGTGCTGTTTATAGGTTTGAAAGACTAGCATGAGTGGCAGGGTAAATTTATTTATGATGAAAGTATAGTGCTAAAATAACATTATAGTTATTCTGTGCACATATCAGCAGCCTTCGTTAAATGATAAGCACACCCTTTATGGGACTGTCAGTTCTTGGGGAGATTTTGATGCTGTAGCAGGTACACAATTTGATGGAATTTAACAAATACAGAGTAAACGTAAGAAAAAGTTTTGCCCCAGATGATTTCCTTCTAGTGGCTAAATGATATCTCTGAGAGGTGCTGTTTTCTGAACACTAAGAATATTTGTTATATTGTGCATCCCATAGTAAAATTGATTCAGTGTTTTCTTCTACCCAGTATACACAATGTTCCGGAAGGCATGAGATTAGGACCACTGTCTGATCAAATTGCTCTTGGGTCTGAGCTTCCTTTGACTTGTGTTGGAGGGATCGTTCACCTGGGACAGAATGCTTTACTGAGCCAGGGTTACGCAACAGTCAGTATATAGATCAAATTAAAAGAAAAATAAATTGAACTAAATGAGGCCTCTGCTGCTTTATTGGCTAATGATTATTTCAGTTCTGTTGTTTGGCATATTTGCTTAAGCTTAGCCTCTCATCTGAACATACTTAAGTTTCAAGAACAGTGCATGTGGCATCATCCCATTTCTAGAACTGTACAATTCAGTCATTCTTCTAAAGGTCTCAGCTGGGCCTGAATAGGACTGTGGAAAAGGACACACATTGTATTTACATTGGTGAAGCCTGCATTTAACATGTGCACTTGGAGGGATTTTTTTTTCCTATCAAGGAGGATCCTTTCTCTTTTTTCTATGAAAGATGTCTGAACAATTTTGGGGGCGTGATGTTGATACTATAACCTGATTTAACTCCAAGGAGATATTTCATCTTCCCATTCATTGACATTTTAGGATTCCAATGTGAATATTGAGCTTAATAGTTTCTCTCTTTTCACAGGGTAACAAGTGTGTGTTTAACCTGTGTCGAGGATGCTGTAAGAAAAGGGCTTTTAGAGAAACAGCAGATTGTCCAGGTAAATAATAGTGTGGCTTAAATTTTCTTAAGGGAGGAATTCTTTTAAAAGGATTTTTCAAGTCAAACTGGATAATAGGTTAAGCCTATTGAGTACTGTGCTGCTTTAAAACATTAGTAGATAAAAAAATACAAAGGCTAGATTGTACTTTGGTTTGCCTGATTGGGCTTTTAGGGAAAAACAGCACACTTCCAAATGGTACAGTGCCATTACAGAGGTGGGAAAGTTTTTTCAGTTGTATTTTTTAAATGTTCATAACAAAGAACATGTAAGTGAATCCATGTTCAAATTCTGGCAAGCTATTGAAAAATTGTGCTCCTTTGATAGACCAGCAGAATGTATTTAAATACTTTGATAAGAAAATCTGGGCTGGTCTCAGAGAGTTGAGATGTGCCACAGCACCCACGTGTAGGTTATTGCTCCTACTGGTGGGACACAAAAGAGGGCCCCTCCAGAAGACTTCATGTTTGACCAGGCATGTATAAGGCAAAACACTTCCCAGTTATCAAGCTCCCATACTATTTAGAGCTTTAAATGTCATTACCAGTACCTTTAATTCAAACTAGAACCATAATGGCAAACAGTGCAGTTGTTTTAAAAATGATGCCACATGGTTCCTATAAGGCAGTGGTTCTTAACTTAGGGTCCATAGACCCACAGGGGTCCACAAAAGCTTGAAGAAATGTTATGAATTTTTAGAAAGAAAGAATGACAAATTTGTACAGAATCATTCCATTTAAAAATATTTTGATAGCAGTGTGCATTTACTTGTTTCTCCCTTCTCTCCAAATTTGAAGACCCTGGATGAACAATTGTGAATAAATATTTGATGCACTTGAGAGTTTAAATCTTGAGTTAAGTCTTCATGGTCCTGAACAACAAAAGAAATGTAAAGGTAAAGAAGAGTTTAAGAACTGCTGCCATAAAGTGTTCCTGTGAGCATTCTAGCTTCTGCAGGTTGCACTGGCTGCAGCTCCAGGGGTAGCCCCATGTAGTGTGCATTACAGTAGCCTAACTGGGAAATTAAAAGCGGATAAATTCCTGTGGCCACATTATCCCTGTATACCAGGGGTGGGCAAAGTGCAGACTGCAGGCCACATGTGGCCCCCAGGGGTCAAATTTGGGCTTTTTTTGAAAAAAAAAAACACCCTTTTTTCCCCTCAAAATGCACAAAAATGATTTCCAGGGTCATAGAGGGGGTTTCCATATGTTTGAAGTCGTAGCTCATTACAGTAGAGAACTAAACTTTCCATTGCTAATCTGTGTGTGAGCTTGATTGCAAAAGGGTTCCCACCTCTCAAAATAACTGCTAGGTGACATGTCAAGGATGAGATGGTGTAGGCAAAGTAATTTTTTTTTTTTTTGCTAACTTCGCTGCTGTATACATAATACCTGTGGCAAAGAGTCTTCACCAATTGTACTCACCACCTTCATTCTAACCCTTGTCCATCTAATTTCATTGCCTGTAGATCTTCTATAAACAAAGGAAAATGATGGTCAGATGCATATGCAAAGCAATACATGGAAAACCCATAGTCTGTAAATAATATACCTAAATATTTTGTGAATTGAGCACCACGTTTCCCTGAAGTAGCTACAATCTATAGCTCTTTCATGTTAGCACTTATGAATTCTTAGAAAATGTTACTTTCCATTTTGAAACCTCATATAATTACAGTAATATCACTTGTATATTGAGAGAATTTTGATTCTCTAATTGATGCCTGAGTTCACAAAATAGTGAGTTTTTCCCTAATGGTTGCACTTGAGCTGTAGTTAACCAAGGCACATTCTTCTTTTTGTTCTTTAGGTCACGGCTTGCTTTTTAAAACCAAATATGAAAAAAGTCTTTTGTGGAAAAGCGGGCAATCCAGCCTGGAAAAGATTGAAGTGACAACACAGCAAGGTGAGGTGGAGGAGACTCTGTTGCTCAAAGAAGCTATTGATGGTGTTGCATGAGGCCTCTGTAACTCCTGCTGGATTTGCAAACGGGCCTCTCTCTCCCTCCCTCCCTGGGCCAAAGAAATCTCTGCTTCCAGAACACAAGCATGTGATGTCACAGACCGGACTGGCAGGTCTTATGAAGGAAAAGTTTCTCTCTCAGGGAAATGACCTGTAATGGAAATAAAGAGGATGCAAAGAAAGCTTTTTCACAAGGTGAAATCTTTCAGATTTCAGAGGACTGAGCCAGAAGCACTGGCGTCAATATGCTGCATTGGAGCCACCTTTACAGATACAACTTGCCTGTTTAAAAATTTGTGTGTGGTTTCAGAATTGGCAAATAAATCTTTTATATAAGAACCGGATTTTCTGGAATATTATGAAGACAGCATTTAGGGTGGCACACAAATAAGGAGTTCAGTTGAGGTCAGTATTCCAGGACAATTGGTGTTTAGAGTAAACGGTCACGCTCGAATCATGAACAAAAATAAGTAGCTTGATTCTTCTGATGTAAACATTGTAATTCTCCAACCTTGAGGAATTAACAAAAAGCAAGAAATAGTTTTGCAAAAATCCAACAGAACTTGGTAAAGAACTAGCTGGGAGATACGAAATTTATCAGGTCTTTAGCATTGTCTCTTAATTAATAACCATGTTATTAATTAAATATGTTACTAGTGAAAATTCAATTTAGTTAAATCACTTCAGTTGAAAAAAATGTTAGAAAATGTGCAACTTAATGGAGTTTAACCAATTAATTCCTATCACTGTTTTTTTTTTCCTGAGGTAGATAGCCCAGTTCTAAGTTGTATATCCAAAAAGGTTCTGTGCTGCTGCTTAATGTGTGTTGAGGAACCTGCAGATGTGCAATCCCATTCTATATAGCAAGGGGGAGAGCATCCAAGATGTGGACCAAATGCAGCCTTCCCTATCCCATTCTCTTAGCTTACGCCCTTCATTAGACCTGCTTGGAGTTAATTCGTATCAATATAAAAAGATATAAAGCAATCCTGTAGCATCTTGTTGAGACTGACTGAAAGAAATCTCGAGTGTGTAAGCATTTGTGGACTGCAGTCTGTTCATTCTAATGAGGCAGACTGGAGTCCATGGAAACCTGTGCTAGAAATCTCTTTCTCTCAGTCTAAAAGATACTACAGGATTCCTGCTTGCTGTAAGTAATCCTATTTACTCTGTCCTGCTCTGTCCCCAGTGACAAAGCTGAGAGAGGAAATATTATGGAAGTTGAGGAAGAAGAATGCCTGGATGCAATTTTTTAAAAACATGCTGCTCATTTACATCTGTAATTAAACCCATTTCTGACCCATATATCATGTGGTTGGCCACACCCACCACTGGAGTGGACATACTGATAAGTTTCAACTGGGACAAGGTAGCTCTTTAAAAGAGAGAAAAGGGTTTCCCAACCAAGTGATACATGTTTATTCAGAAATAAACCCATTGTATTTTAAATGAACAAGCAAGGATGAAAAAAAATCAGAGTTTTGAAATGTTCTTCAGATGGTAGAATCATGCTGTGAAAAGTATTCAAAATACATTTTAGGAAAAAGTATTGCCAAAACCCAGTCAAGAACTTCTAAGTCCCATTGACTTCAGTGAAGGAATTAATCATATGTTTAGCTCTGCCATTCAGTATGCAGTGTGACTTACACATGTTTGACAGTTGATGGTTTGTGTGTTGTGCCTCACTTCAAAGTGGCACGTCAATCAGAATAACTGAACTGTGGCCCAGATCTTGAATAGGATAGGACATCATTCTGATCATTGTGTTCTCCATTCTCTATATTGCTAGGAACTTTCTAGTGCAGCAAACATATATCAAACAGCCTGCTGCTATTTCAAGGGCTTGATTTTAAGCTGAGGCTTAACAAACTGTAAACTCATTTCAGCAGCATAGCACATGTTGACACTGCAAGTAAATGACAGATGATGCAGAGGTCACAGCAGTAAGATTGTGTAATTTTGGAACATAAATCTTGAAAAGTAGGGCATCTGATGTATGTACGCTATGGTTTAAAATCTTGGCTTAGGCTTTAATTTGAGATCAGTAGCATGTTGCCTTCCAGATGTTTTGGAGTATAACTCCTGCAATCCCTTACCCTTAGCTGTGCTAGGTGTGGCTGTTGTACAGTGAAACATCTCCGAGCCAAAGGTTCCCTGAACCAGTTTTAAGTCTTTGCAGGCTGATAACATCCATCTGGTTTCTACTAAGCAAGCTGATTTGTGGATCAGTCTCCCACACACTACCCTTGCCCAACTTCAGTATGCAAGGATGGAAAGGAACTTCCTTCCTCCATGCTGAGATCTGACCGTGCTCCTCCCCATCCCTGTAGTTGATCTATCCTGTGGCCTGGAGCTGAAATCAGGGAGGAGTTGGGTTGCTGAGCCTAAAATCCTTGAAGATGCCACGCTCAAAGATTTGAGATTGGTAATAGGAAAACAAGACTGCTTCTAACTTCCTATAAATCTTTTAACATTTTGAAATAGGCAGTGGGAGGAAGAGACAATACACCTACAGCTAAACTAGAAGGATGATTTGTAGCACAAGGTAACACTCCACCCAGGGGAGATTTCGGCAATGTTTGTACAATCCCTGTGGACAAATCTGAGATTAATAGGCTTTATTTGAGGTTTGGCAGATGTGAAAAGACTGATAGCAGCATATGTTTGTTCAATGGAAGATTCTGTATTTATAACTTTAGTCCCAGGGTTTACTAGTGTTGTCATTAAGCCTTCTTAAATGCCATAGAGCATAGAATAATTCTAACATTTCAATCAACCTTTAACATTCTAAACCTCATTAATTGTAATTAGTTAATGTCACAGATTCCCAGGAATGTTTGTTTTTGTATGATGGATTGATAACCCAGAGGATCACTGCATCGAAGATGGGATTTCCAAAATATGCTCATGATCTTTAATGTCTCTTTATTCACCTACCCGGGTTACTAAATGTGGCAAAAGAATAGGCATTTCCCTTTACTATGGATGGTGACTATCTCAAAACAAAACAGGATTTTTGCATATACGAAGAACTGAAAAAAACATGCTGGCTTCTATACTGTTAGCACCCACATCCTATAAAAACAACAAATTCTTTTAATTGGCTTTTGCATTTCTGTCAGTTTTGGAAGAACATTGCACCAAAAGATGATAATCTTTTCAAGGGTAGTGAAGGCACCAGTCAAGACTGTATGGAAGAGGGCTTCTTACTTAAATTAAACATATTAAGTAAGATAAGCCAATAAAATTAGTTGGTTTTTTTTAAAGAGATTGAACTTATATGTGATTTCTTTACTTTAACATAGATAATCTGTTAAATTAGCTATCACAGTGTAAAGGGACTTTTAAGGTTTCCAAAATATTGCCATAGCAGCCTGTGGATACATTAAGATGTTAGCTCTGTTCCCCAAGGACCAGTAGGGCAGTCTGGTGTAATCTCTTATAATATAAATTTCATATATTAGCAGTCCTAACTGATTCTGTTTGTATGAAAATATGGAATGTACAACTCAGTTCCGATGTCCCTGATACCACAGGGTTACATTTTAAGGACTGCTTGTATGTAAGAAAGAAAAAAAATACTATCAACTAGCCTTAAGAAACTTTAAAAAATGGGTGCCAAGATGTCACTGGAGTATTTGATCCAAACTAGGCATCCCCATACTGTGGGGAAGGGTTTATGATGAACTCTATGAATGAAGGATGTGGTAAGAAATTAGTAAATTAAAAATATTTTATATAATTGCAAAATGATAGAATAATGTTTGTTTAAAGGGCTAGTGAAGGTTATTAGCTGATCAGCCACCCATCTCCAGAGCTCAGTGATTAGAAGGAAACCTAGAAGCTGGGCCAGTATGAAAGGCCCTCAAGAGAAGGGTCTTACTATGGAATCAAGGTTTCTACAAAGACTGGAATGAGTTAATATGGATGAACATGGTGGGTCAGATCACAAGAGGTAATTTTGGGTGTGTAGTGAGAAAGAATATTTTAACAGAAATAGAAGCAGCAGTGGAAGGCCCTTTCGGAGCAAATTTAAAAGAGCTCCACAGGGCAAAGCCTGCCTTTTGCATCTTAGTCATAACAATTTTGGATAGGGGGAGAAAAAGAAGTACAGTAGCAGAAATAGAACCCCATCTCTTCCTCTGTGCAGTTTTTCCACTGAGGTCCTCAGTCATGACAGAGCCAACATCTATCGTATGGCACCATCCCAGTCACGTAGCTCTGAGTGGGTGCTGTGGAGCTGTATGTCAGTGGAGCAGTTCGGACTCTGCAGAAAAGAGACACCAAGTTCTACTTCAGGCAATGGAGATTTGGCAAGTAAATGCTGGGAGGAGGTACCCATTGACACCAATGAGAATCTACTGAATGGCATAAAGACCAGTAGCCTCTCAGACCCACCCCTGTAGGATGTTTACTGCCCCACTCAGAAGTGTTCGTTACATGGAGACACTTTGAATGTTCTTTACATTTTGGTTCACTCTGGTTTTTTCAAAAAGCTTTTGTTTCTCTGTCATGAAATAAGGGAAGTTAAACAAGACTAGGTTGCAGAGATAGAGGTGAGTGTTGATCAGTTCTCCAAATTAACACTTTGCTGTCAAATCTTCAGCCACATTTTACATAAATGATAATTTGTGCTTTCACCACAGTAATGAGTGATGTTTTAACAAAGAGGTGAGTGGGGCATTGATTAATTGCTGTGACACAGGGACAACAAGGTAAGCCACTTGGGACAAACATCAGACCCATATGCATCTGCATCCATTCTGAGATTTGATTTTTGGCTTTAGGGGATTATAGTTCTATTTGTCATCTTACCTATTGCAGCATTTGCTCATGCTCCTTAGGAGTCTTGGCAGCTAGGGCAATAGCTGTAGAATATGTTAATAAATGCTACAGTGCAGATAGTGCATATGAAGAATGCAATATGTTGATCAATAAGTAGGTGTTGTTTTACTTTGAAGTGACAGTAGTCATTGGTTCAGAACATCATTACATCACAAAACATATTAGTCAGAAGGTGTTAGAAATCTGTGTGGTCTGGATTACTTATTGCAGAATAATCTTCCCTAATGGAGAACCTGGCTAGAATCTAAGCCAGGGATGGGAAATGTTTGGCCCTCCAGAAACAGTTGGACTGCCAACACCTACAGGCCCTCATTGCTGAGTAGGGCAGATGGGTGTTGCAGTCCAAACAGTGGCTCTGTGTTCCCTTTGTAGTCTCTAAGCACCATCTTGGGTCCATGCATCTCCTGATTTGCAGAAGCATCTAAAATAGTGTATATAGAGCTGAGAACTAGTGGTGCCATCATGTTAGCTGACATGGTGTGGCATATAAGGACAATGATGACTTGGGGCTTATCTACATGCTACATCTAGAGGGGAGGTGCAGAGGCTGTCGGAAGCAGCATGTATGTCACCATAGCCTGACTGTTGTGGTCCCATGCCCTTATTCATCCCACAGAGAGTGAGGCAGAACGCAACACCAATTGTAACCAACCCAGGGGTTAATGCAAGGTGGTTGTACCTGTCCATCCTAGACCAAGTGCCTGCCTGAAGCAAAACTCAGCAAGAGGCAAGTAGCTCAGAAATGTTTTTAAAAATGCAAATAAATAGCCCATCTTCTATCATGGAATGGAAGGCAGAATACATGGGGCTTGAAAGTGCCCTGCCCAATTCAGCACCAGCCAGCCCACCTAACCCCAGCAACATTTTTGCATCATATCCCTTCACACCAGATGGTTTAATGTTAATTATCCAGACTGTGGTTTGGTTATAGCATCAGAACTTTGATCTGCCATCATAAAGTGATTAGCCAACGGTTAACAAGTCTACCAATGCCTGTTAATCATGCTGATGATACAGAACAAAACCTCCAGGTCCAGAAGCAGCATAGCATGGAACAACAGTTTCCAAACTTTTTTTTTTACTTGCATACCCCTTGGCAGTCCATTTTCATAAACTGTATCCCTCACATTAGCAAAACCATCTATAATTAATATAGTTGCTGTTATTTCAAATATATATATGTTGTAACTGTAAATAAATAGCCCACTAATAGGCTATTTATTAAAAAGCAATGGAATAATAAGGTAAACAGACAGTGCATATATATTTACATTCAAAATCCAAAAAAATGTAGCTCGCTCTCTCTCACCACAACCTCCACACACACGAATCTGAAATCCCATGAAGTGTTACATCCCAGTACAGTCAATGGACAAAGAGGCATGTGTACATTGCATTCACTGGCTATAATGGGACATTACACTTTGCATTTTTGTTTTGCATTGGGATTGCTGAAATGGACCCCCCCCCCATAAACAGAGGGCACACGATACATCACAGATTACATTTTAAAAAGCTACATTACATTATTACTGTTTTGCACTAAAATGTAAGATGTGTCCTGAGAAATCCTTAGTGATTGGTCACGGTCTACATTATGTTTCACTTTTTTGTGTGGTTTTTTTTTTTTTACTGTGTCAGTTTTCAACCATTGATCAGTCTCTGGTAACATATGATTGGAAAATTGATTTAAAACTTAAAGCAATAACAAAGAGATGTAGAGATGACAAAGAAGAACTCACTCAATGAACACTGCTCACAAGACTGACAGAGGTGCCTGCTGCTAATAGTTCACCTCTCCATTTTCTTGATGCACTCCTTTTGTGAAAAACAGGCACCGCAACAGCTCCCATTTACTGATCCTTCTGCATCTCCCTAGCCTGAACTGCCCGCCCCCCCCCCACACACACACACAATTTCCCACCCTGGATGACACTGACTGAGGACAGCAAAGGATGAAAGATGCATCAACATATTCAGTACAAGCCCCTCTCCTCAATTTTCTCCCTCCGCCAACTGCTTCCCCTCAGAGAAGTTGGACAGGGAGGAAAGGGTGTTGTCAACCAGCCCCATCCATGCTACACCTAAAGAAAACAGAGATCTTTGAAGATGACAAAAATCATACACAGATCAAGCCCTTGGCCTTGTCTCCCCCCTCTGGTCACCTTGTCCCTTTAGAGACAACCACCATCATTGTGACCACCACTTGTTCCCTTGTGCTTTTCTCTCCACTTGTTTTCACACACATGCTTACCAACATCATCTTGGCCCCAAACCTCACTGAGGTGGGTTGTTCAGACTTTCCCCCTTCCAGAACCAAGGAAGAGACCAATGGTCAGGTCCTTGGGAGGTAGAATGGCCTGCCTTGCAACCCTGGGAACCCGTTGCAAGAAGCCAACTGGCCTGCACTGTTCTCCCCTTGGCTGTCTCTCACTCGGCCCATGGCTTTAGATTTGGGTGCTAGTCGCACTTGCCCCCTCAGAACTCCCACCCCCCCCTACTGTGGTTCCCCTCAGATGAAGTGACCAGCACCCTCAAGCCCCCTCCAGCCCGACAGGGAGGAACAGCACAGCCCTGCCCAAGTTCCACCCCCAAAGTGAGCTGGACTCAACTCTGAAGAAGAAAGCAGTTCCTCCTTGCACGTGTGCCCTTCTGCCCCCATGAGGGAGAGGAGAACTGGAGCCTTTTCCTGCCGTTATTCATTTTTTCACACACCCTTACATATCCTGGTGTGTACCCTTGGAGGTACGTGTATCCCAGATTGGGAAACACCGACTTTCATGATTCATTTTGTGTTACTTTTATTGATGCTTTACCTGCTTTGTTTTCATTGTTATTTATGTTTTCAACTCATGTTTTATGCCATTAACTGCCTTTGGCTCCATTTAGTGGAACAGTTGGATACAAACTTAGTAAATTAATTGCTAGGTTAAAGTCAGGCAGTTATCACAGATACTTGCCAACTTAGTCCCAAATCAGCCATTGAAAGAAGATGCTGAAGTTCCTGAAAGCAGTACAAATAATGGAAGAGCTCATTGGCACAGCCTTGTCTAAATAACAACTTCTTAGAATCTAAAGCACAATATACTAAAGCCCTGATGCATACCAGAACATGACTATATGTTTTCCTTAGTTATAACCGTGCTGATGCCAGCTCCTTCACTACAAACAGCTCAAAGGAAGCGTGGCACTTGGAACACAACACAGGTCCAATGGCATTAATAACTGAAGACTTTTTTCACAGGAAAGGTTATCAGTCTGAATTGACCTAGAGGTTTCCTGTGTAATACACCTAGTGGAGAAATGCAGACACCATGTAAAGGAAGGTAAATTGAAGTTTATAAAACAGTAACAGTTAGGTCATATTATGCCATACGTTCATCTAGTTCCAACTGGAGAATTCTCTCATCAGCAACTTGTTCCTAATACTCCAGTCTTTAGAAGAAAGCAGCTGGCCAAAAAAGCATGTAGACCATCCTCACACAGCATTGAGACAAGATAAGAATAGAGGATAGGGCGCACAGAGTCACACTTATGTTTCACTGGGGGGAAGAATGTTACAAGGGTTTGCACACAAATGGAACTTTTTCCATATCCAAGTAGATAATGATGAGCATAGACTCTGCACTCCATCTGTTAGAGAGTAATGACAGCATCCTTCCTTTGATTTGTAGAGGATTCAGTTGACCACAGTTAAATAAGTACTTTCAACTCTAGAAACTTACTGTACAATTGGATGCTTCACCACGTTGGGTCTATGGACTGTAAAATAAAGTTTGACTTTAGAAACTTACTGGTATTCTGCTCTTGCCACCAGTTCTGCTGTGCCAACTTCAAGGAGAGGGCTAAGTTGCTTAAATGAGCCAGTGCATGCTTGCAAGCAAAGTGGGTTAACATTCTATTATATTGGAGAAGCATTGCCTGACGCAAATTGAAAAGTAATGAATCAAATACATAAAACAGCAGTACTAGCTGAAGCCAGAGGCAACCAGTGGTTAAATCTAAGGTGATGAACTACCAAAACCAAACTTAATTAATCTACCAAAACTCAAAACTAGTGATGAACTAGTACCTGTTTACTGGCCAGGTATGACCTGGTTCACCCTTCCACCCATGGCTCAGATTTATGGCCAAGATAATGTTACTTCCATGCCTAGGGTAATTAGCACCTAAAGTAGCACAGTAAAGCCTATCAAAAAGACTCTAGTGCCCTGGATAACCAAAGACCTAAAGCCAAGTATTTGTCGTGAGAATGGACAGTAAGAAGCAAAGAAGGATGACTGAAACACTTCAAGATTTCATCAGTGCTTCTCTTACCATTAACCTTTGCCACTGCTGCTGTTGCTTTCAATACCATTCTCAATATTGACAGGAGGGTTAAGGGAAATTTTTCCCTCCAGGTATTTGGCCATGCTGGCTGGGACTTCTTAAAGTGGAAATTCAAAATGTATGAAGCACCAAGTGATTCCTACCCCCACTATACAATTTCTTAGGAGTACAAACTATTGTTTTCTTAAAAGCTCAGATTTTTAATTAACCTTAATTAAACAAACATTAACTTATTTAACATATAATTTAACCTATTATATATTAAAAAAAAAACTCAATGCAAGCTGAAAGAGCTAGTCAATCTAAAAAAGAATTTTACATGTACAAATGTCCTTTTTGTATTTCTTCTGAGGGAATTTCTCAAGCTGCATGTCTACTCATTTGCTGTTTGTCCAATCGACCAGAGAAAAAGACAGGCAAGTGAAGGATATGCTTCCTTCCACAATATGTTCAATACGGCATTCAAGAAGCAGGTGGTTTAAAGACATCCTTTTATCATTTGGCACTAATGCTTCCAGATGCTTTTCAAATGACAGCAAAGTAATTTATGCTTTATTCAGATTTTTGGTACCTTTACATTCTGGTAACAATTGTAGATCCATCCCATGCTTGTTAGAGCCCCATAATGAACTGCTAGGTTGATTTAACATGAAACTCAGAGTGAAGCAATTGGAAACAAGTAACTACAACCTCATACACATTTCCATGGGAATCCCATTAAGCTCAGTAGGGTTTATTCCTGGAAATAAGATCCAGTATGATCCAATTGTTATCAGGACAAACGATCATTTCTTGATAACTTAGAACAAACATGGGGAATGTATGCCCCTTCCTCCTCAGCCAATGGGTGAGAGTTACAGCTACATGTTCCCATCACTCATTCGGAAAATGATTGTGTAGCAAAATACAAACTCACCATCTGTGCATTAGTGCTGTGAACCCAACATCGAAGTAATCTCAATGTGTTTTTGTCCTTTCCAATATCATTCTACAGCTGAGAATTTTCAGGTTGCCTTACACTGAAAGTTTATTTATGTCTTTCATATTACAAGTTGTTATACAGGCCTTAGGAATATTTCAGTCAGCAGTGTGATTGGGGGCTTTTTTGAAGGGGAGGAAGGTCTAGTATTTTTAACATGACCTCTTCCACATGTATCAATAATTCTTTCTTCAGGCCAGAGTGGGGAACCTTTCACCTTCCAGATGGCAATGAATTGTGGGACTTTTAACGCAAAATACCTGGAGTGTTAAAAGCTGCCTACTTCTGCCCTAGAAGTTGATTCCCCTCACGGCTGACAGAAGCTGATGTATATTAGAGCCCAACAACCTATGGAAGGCCACACATCTCCCATCCCACCTTTTAGTATCACCGGGCTGAAAGAGAGCAGCAGAGAACTGTCCAACAAATGAAAAGCTAGAAATGCAGATCTGAGCTGGGTGTTCAAGAACTTTTCTCTCCTGTGACTGGAACTATAACACAAAATCACCTCAAGAGCAGCCATGGAAATCATACCTCATATAAATATTTCTTATATCCATTTTTTACTTCACATCTAATATATCGCTCATTATCTGGAGGGGAGAAAAGAAAGACAGCAGAGAGAAAAAAAAACTACTTGCCTTTTGGTAGGGCTGCACACCACCACATTTTGGTACACAAACAGGTCACACACCACCTGTGGCACACTTGTTTGTTGTGGCTTAAGAGCTCTGGCTTCCACTTAAAATGCTAGATTTTTAATAACCACTACTCCACATACTTGATCATGGGACAGCAATAAGTGCTTAAGTGTTCAAGACAAGAAAGTTGTCCAAGCCCACATCTGCTAATGGCTCAAGATATTTTTCAAGCACAATTTATCCACTGAGAGGAGCAACATCTCTAATATGAATGCTAGGGGCAAATATAAGCTGGCTAGCAAGGGTAACTGATACTTGGTATGCTCATGAACAGTGTGCTAACCCAACTAAAAAAAAAATGCAGATTAGCAGCACTCTTCCACTTTGAAATACAATTCCAGTGTGAGCCTCAGTGCAAAATATGTTGTTCGACCATGCCTCTTCTAAAAGCTCTAAATTTCAAAGGCTGGAAATTATTGTCTGCAGACATACATCAGAAGTAGCCACCTACACTTGACACCCTGTTAAGGATGAGATTTCTATTAGTTAAAACAATAGAACAAGAAAACATACCACAAGTATACATTCCACAAAGCTAACAGAATTCCACTGAACATTCTTGACATAGAGAAAGAAAGCAAAAAACAAAGCAAATGACAGTCATCCCCTGAATGCACTGTAGGACCTGACCAACTTCCTGAGAGATCCTTAAGAGTCCAATAATGTCTCGCTAGAAGTAGGATGTGTTATATAAGAGCAACATATACTTTCTCACACCCAATCTCTTCTTCCAGTTGTATCTCAACATAGTGGATAAGGACACGCTTGATTTATTTTAGAAAGGAAGTGAGAGTGCAAATACAAACAAGATAATGGATTTTTCTTCTAAAAGCTAAAGGAAGCAACAAGCGTAAAAACCCAGTGCTCATCAGTGACAACAAGGCATCCTATAGAAATAACGGACAGCACCTGAACTCTCTCACCTTCACCATTCCTGGAAGTTAAGAGCTCTCCCCAGCCATGTCTAATTCTTCATCAGTACTCTTCATCAATAGTTCCCTGCATGGCTAAACAGCAAACATGTATCACAGTTGTGGCAAACTTCCCCTTTAATCTCACATTGCTTTGTTCTACACAATTTCATCACAGGACTAGTCCATCTGGAGAATGATACAGAAAAGCCACACAGACTTATCACAGGCCATGGACACCTAGCTTGTCCAGAGTATTTCTGTTTGCAACCTATGTAAGAAATAGCAGAAGAAGCACTATCAAAAGTTCTCAGTGGAGCAGTTCCCTCACCTTACTTCAGTCATGGTGAGAGACACAGAACCTCATGCAGAGTAACTTAGCCTTGCAAAAAATCAGCAGGGCTTTTCTCTTTCTACTCTTATCCTCTTAGTCTAGAGTTTTAGTAAACGGCAATCTATTTCTCCACATTTCAATCAGCTTATTCTAAACTGACTGAAGTCTATTACACAGTACAGATTTTAATAATCTAAGCTTTCATTAAAAAAAAAAACAAGCAACATAAACAAAAATGTGGAAAAAATTGCACTTTTTCTATGAGAACTGCTTACCTTTCAAACTCCCTGTCAAAGGCTGCCCAAGAGGACTTGCAACTCCAGCATCAATTAAGAAAATATGTACCATTTGCAAAAGCTGCAGCTTGGGCATTTCCATAGTTCACAGGAACTGAAAACAGCACACTTCATACATTTGTCATTTCCTCACACACCTGTGCTAGAGTGTTGATTTGTTTCTATGTTTGGGGCGTATGTACATGAGGAGGGAAAGAATAAGCGCTCAGACCTGCAGTTGTCTTACAATTATGCTTTTTAATGCATAGGAGAGAACTTTGTTTTAAACTAAATAACATTAACAGTGTCTGAAGAAAATCTATTGAACTGTCAAGGGCTAGGTTCAAATGTGTAACTTTGTCCTTGGGATGAACCCCAATGGATGAATCCTAAATGGAACCATATTTAATATTTAAACTATGCCTGTTAACAAAACACAATCTGAGTCTGGCCTGGGACCACTACTACCACTCCCCCCACCCTTGTTTTTGCAAAGGATAAATAAGAAGTGGTTCCAGGAGTTAGAGAGCCAGGCAAAGTTCTGCCCAGGTGCAAGTGAAGGCCCTTCCCTGCCATTTCACCCCCTCTGTTGGTATCCAAACAGGCTAGAAAACACAGCAGTAAATCTCAAAACTAGCCAAAACTCGGCCAAGGATGTGAGAACAAGGCAGAACACAGATTCTGAAAACGGGAAGAACAGACTGAAGTAGACCTGCCCCAGGGTAAATACAAACACAAACCTTGCAGTAAATGAACAGAAGTTCTGCCAGGTTGCCTGTTGGTGTAGCTTGAATGGGATTTGCAGGGTCTGAGACAATACGTCTATCTGAATAAGAAATTCTACAGGCACACACCTGTCCCTCCAGATTCATGCTTCAAATATTATTTACTGAATGAAAACCAGAAAGCTCTGTTGGTAGCTGAAGGAAGCCAAGAGAAGTGGCTGTCTGGGAAATATCCTGGGGGAAAGACAAGACGCATCCAGCACTGACATGCTTGCATGTTCTTGAAAATGCTGCATCTAATGGAAGTTTCTGTTCTAAGAGGAGTTCTCAGACTCTAAAGGCATGCCCGACAGTCCTGCCCCTCCCACACCTAGAGAGTCTGAAAAGGCACCAAAGGAGAGTTGGTGGCGCAGATACGGGGTACACACATGACCCTGGGTGTTGGGGTGTGGGGGAAGAGTCTTTGATGATTCAAAGAGCTTCACATGTTGGTGCTCATCCGCGACTGGCTGTTTGCTGGAGTAAGTTCACCTTGACTTCCTTCTCTTGGAGGAGACTGCAACAAGACAAGACAGACCATTCGCTCAGTAAACTATGAGCTAGAAAGAGACCATGAATTGCCACAGCTGCAGCAAAGGAGAGGGAAACCCCAAAAAGGATGCCTAAGTAATGACTACATTCACCCAACCCCACTGGAATGATCAGGGACAGAGGAGCAAGCGCCTGCCTCAGCAATGAGCGGTAAGCACTGGTGATGGAACAGAGTGTTCATTTTCTCCTCAACAAAGAATAGCAGCAGATTATCAGCCAAAGCATCTCACTCTGTTTGATCTACCAAACAGTTCAGCAGAGTGCTCTAAAACAGAACAGATCTGAGGCTGCAAGGAAGAGAAAGAGCAGCAAGATACAAATCCCTCTTTCTGCAGCAAAAAGTACTACCCTAGTGAACTTTCCAACAAAGCTCTGCACTTGGGCTGTGCTCCTCTTACCCCTGAATCTGTTTCAAGAGTGACCATTTTTGTACAGAAGCACATAGGTTCTACTTTAGCAAAATGAAATATTTACCCCACCAGTTTGTTGCCTTGAAATATTTAAACTCTGGTAAAAACCTTCAGTTCACGCAGCAACATGCCTTGTTCTTGTGGCATCTACCAGCTCATCCACAACACTCTCAGTTATATTCACCCACCAGGCCATCTTCCCTCTGCATCCACTGTTTATCACTGCCCTAGTCTGTTGCAGATGAATGTTTCTAATTCAGACCCTATTTGCTGACCTTCACATGGATCTGATTGCGCAATACAGCCGCTCGTAAGATCATGGCTTTGGCGCGACGTTGGAACTCTTTCCCCATCAGCAAGGACTTCTCAAAGGTGGTACTGCGCTGGTCAACATCCCGCGCATATAAAATCTAGAAAACAATGGAAAAAGTTGCTGGAGAGACTCAGAGAGTTTTAAGAGAGTTTAGAGAATCATTTAGGACAACCCCCACAGAACTGCTGGTAAAAAGCAGTAGTGACAGGGCTTTGGTCTTTGTGGAACATAGCTTGCCCTTGTGATTCCAATTTTTAAAAAAAACTGGAGAGCACTGGAAGTGCTTCTAGGTAAGGTTTTTATCTCACCACTGCCCTACTTCATGCACAGAAGTTTACAAGGGGTGCCACAATTGTCAACCTCTACTCATTAGCTTTCCACATTTCCCCATCAATTCCTTCACCCTTTTTTGTTAACAGAAAATCTATGCAGAACAGAAAATGTAGCAGTGAGCAGAATATCTTCTGAGCACTGATGCTAAGAGCCCTTAATCAAAACACCTCATGTTTCCATTGCCTGTAAAGAGCAATCAAACAGTGGTGCCAGTGCTTGCTGACTGATCAGAAACTCAGTGGTGAACTGGATGGGGCTGCTCGTGGCAGAGCGGTGTAGCTTGTGTCTCTTGCACAAATGCCTCAAATTCCAATTACATGCTCTTCAGTGGCAAACCAGACTCTCTTCTGTCATTCTAATTCTTACCAAAATAGTGAAAAGTTTTGTGTGGCAATTAGACTTTCAATTAAGATATTAAATCAGGGATTTTGAACAAATGGTGCAGGCCCTGGCATCTTGTTATGGTATTTGTATTTATACACAGCTACTAAAGGAATTTGCGAAGCACTCAGTTCTTTTACTCTAATAGAACTGTCATCAGTGCAGATATCAACTGGGTGTGATTGCTCCTTACCTTACTGTGAGAGTCTATCCTGGCATTAATTAGTCCCTCTAGGATTAGCTGAGTGAGCTCATCCTCCAGAGCTGCCACAGTAGTGTTGAATGCAGTGGCCATCTTGCGCATGTCTGCTGACACATAGGGGCTGAAATACTAGAAATGAGAGAGAAGTGTGGAGAAAGAGGAAGGTGTCCATCAATGACTCTCTGTGCTGCATTCAGTGAGAGATGAAATCAGATAATCTCACTATAATTCAAACAAGCGTTTGGAATCCTGCATGGCAATTACCTGTATAAGGGCCCGATTTCGGATCTGAGTGTAAAGCGTTCTCACATGAGGTGCTAGGTACATATCCAGCAGCAGATTATCCTGTGCAGAATAAAGATATCAGGTAAAGAATTAACAGAGGCAGCCTCCAGCTTGCAACCTATATCTGTGATGTTACAAAAGACAACTATACATGGATTTAACAAAATAGAAATACTAGGAAAAAATAAGCCTTCACCCTAGCCTGTAAAGACCATCAAGGCATTGCTTCATTTTCTTTAGCCAAGCACATTTCCTCTGTACTTGCTAACCAATATTCCATTCTCCCATAAGAAGCCTGCTCCCACAGGAGGCAAAGAGCATGTACACTTAATCTGCCACTAACCCAGGATAACATAATCAAGATAGCTCTGCGGGCGCAGGTTTCTACTCTCTCTCATTTGACCATTTCTGAACAGGAAACAATCTAATCTTCCCAATGGGAGGAGAAAAGCCTTGAGCCCAATGCTTATTCCAGGCCCACTCCTACAGTCCAAGGTGGACAGCTGCCAGAGCAGGGACAACACTTTTTATTTCTGTGTCTCCTGGTAGACCAAAAAGTGTACATTCAGAGCAACCAGAACCCATGTCATATTTCTTCTGATTTTGCTTTTTTGCCCCCAAAATGGTTGAGCTATTGGGAAAAGAACTCATCTCCCCTGTCGCCTTTTTGAAGTAGCTTGGGAGATTTTTCAGCCATTTGGCAAGTTATTTCTCATCCCCAAAATGGGTTTGTTTATCTGTTTCTTTTACATGTGGTCTACAGGCTTGGGTGATGTCAAGTCCACACAAAAGGCACAAGGCCCCAAAGCAATCTGCAATTTCCCATCCCTTCCCATCCCTCTGAAGTACATTTATAAAGGTTCAGGTGCTATTTCATAATAAAGCCTTCAAGTGTTCATAACAAATAATGAAGATTCACAACAGAATACAAAAGCAGCATAGAACATAAAAAAAGAAAACGCAGAGGTGTTAAAACTGAGAGGCCTAGACCTAATGAATCAATGAAAAGGCCTGAGTGAGCAGGAAAGTCTTCCTTGGTACTGAAGTGGTGACACCAAGGAAGCCTGTCTGAGAAGTTCTGTTCCACAACTGGGGTGCCACTACTGAAAAGGCTCTCTTCCTAACAGCCACCCACTTTACTTCACTTGTCAGGGGCACCTTTAAGAAGGTCTTAAAGTTCAGGTAGGTACCTACAGAAGAAAGCTGTCTTTTAGATAGTCTGGTCCCAAGTAATTTAGAACTTGAAAGGCTAAAACTAACTCTTTAAATTGGGCCAGGAATGAATGCAACTGACAAATGTCAGGTATAACACAGCTAAATCACCCAGTTCCAGTCTGCCACTCAGTGCCTTTCTTGCTCTGCCCTGTGTTTGATGTTTCTGTTTTGAAGAGTAAATTTGCCTAGCAAGAAAAGGCTCTGACCCTCCAGCATTACAAATTCTGCTGAGCCTCTTCTCAACACATACAGAGAGAGCTCAGATCCCCAGAACCCACCTTCATTTCATCCAGCATCTTGAGACATGAGGCATATTTAGATTCGTAGAACTTGAATATGATGTCACGCACCTGTGGTTCCAGCTCCAGGAAGAGTTTGAAGGAACTGCAAACATAGCAGGAGTCAGAGCCCAAAGGAACCCATTTCCTACATCCCCTGTAAACACTGCAGAACTGTAGAATTCTACAGCTGTCTACTGTGAGAATCCCTGGAAGGTAGACTGTCTGCTTCTAAGGTAACAGTGCACTCAAGTATGTCAAACAAAAAAAGCTAACAGACCCTGATGAATGTTGCATGTGAGCCCCTCAGTTGTGGGAAGGTGTGTCAGGATGGAACCCAGTCTTATGGGTGGGTAGATCTACAATTCTACTGATGTTTAGTTTTCTGAAAATCAACCATGGAAGAATGCCACTGGAAAAAGAGAGGCTGCTCAATAACCTCCCTTCCTGCTACATATCTGCACAAATTTCACATCCCCCACCCCAGCAATGAAAAAAAAAAAAAGATACAGGGAAGTTAAGAATGCAACCCTATGTCTCCATATCTGGTAGTGGGGCTCACTGAGTTCAATCAAACTTGCTTCTGAATAACTTGCAAAAGACTGCTCTATTAGCACAGTAATTACAATCAGCCCTCCACATTTGTGGGTTTGGCTCTCACAGATTTGATGATTTGCAAGTTTCTCCAAACCCCGCCCCCCACCCTCGCCACCACAGGCACTCCTTTTCTGGAATAACCTTCCCTCTTCATAGCTCCTATTAGACCATACAGCCCTTTAAAAACCTGCCTCTGGTCCGCCTCCTCCAGCAGCAGGTGCCTTGCCAGGTAAGGATGGTTTGCAGCCCTATTTCTCAGCACCACAAACCCAATCCGGAGGTCCCCTCACACCCAAGGAAGGAGATGAGTAAGAGAGAAAAAATAGAGGGCCACCATGCCAACCCATCCCCTTTCCTTCTCCATCCTGACCTGGTTTGGACTCTGTGTGCCCATCCTCCCCACCATGCCTCACCCCTCCTTCCCACAGATACACACACACACACACGTTTTGACGTTTGCAATTTTTCAACCTCTACAAGGGTCCAGCGTCCCTAGCCCTTGTGAATGTGGAGGGCGGACGGTACTTCATTAGGGTCATTTAGTGCTCGCGGTCCTACAAATACCCCACCTGCTGGAGATGACATTGCGCTGCAGTTCCTGACGATCAAAAGTGGCTAGCGCACACAGGCCACCGTATACAGCCACATTGCTAGGAGAGAGCAGCTGGAAAAGATAGAATTGATCACCTCTGAAGAAAAGCACTTGGAGTACAAACTTTTTGATTCCAGATATAGACAAAAGAGAGGGAGATAGTCTTACCCCACCCCCCACTGCAGGGTCATATACTCAAGGAACAGCTGGTTCTCAGAACACTCAGAACAAACAAGAAAAACCTAGCTGTCCCCTAAATCAAGTCCCAGTTTGGTTTAGGCCACAACCAGGATCACACCTGACCTTCTACCTCACACCAACCCCACTACTCCTCTTGCTGACATCTCTTCCTCACCCTTACCTCAGGGAAGTCACAGTGATCAAACGAGGCCAGCAAGAAGCACTTTGCTGCCTGCTTGTACTTCCGGGCAGCTAGTTCAGCCAAGCCTAAGAAACAGACTGAGTTAGTCTTTTATCCAGGACTCTAAGGATATGCACTGGCAAAGACATAATGCTGAGGGTCACACAGGATCCTATAAGCAGAACTCCAGAAGTATCCACACTTCTGGAGATCAGGGAATGTAAATACAGAGGTCATAGTTGGGCCTTCCCCTGCACAATCCAGTGGCAAAAAAACTGGGAGAAGAAAAATACAAAACGAAAAAACCTCTGTACATCTGACTCAGACCAGAGACAAACACTCTGCCCACGAATCAGCAAATCACTCACTTACCTGCAGCACACTTCAATTTGGTGAGGATTGCTTGTGTCTGGCTGTCACGTTCTACTCTTTGCTAGAGGGAGAGGAGGCAAAGAATCAACATACGACCAGCAGCAGCTTTTTAGCTAATTACTTCCATTAAGCTTGACTGAGGAGATACTTCTGCTGTGCAATCTCCTTGGCCCTCAGCTAATAAGAAAAGGCAGATGGTTTCACTCAAACCTCCAAGCATGGAATATGTGCAGAACAATTACCAAGCAGGATGATAAGGAAATGGGGCATCTATGCTGATTAACCATGGGTACTTCTGAACCACATCCCTATCTCTAAAGCCAGTACAAATGTCTTTGTTCTTGTTTCTACTCTGAGGTAGAAAAGAGTAGAGCAATGCATTTTAACAGTCACTTAGATTAAGTGATGCTTCAGACAAGGACAGTGTGTAATTTCAGAACAAAGGTAGCTGTGAAGTATGCAAATAAAAACAAAATCCACCTTTACACAATACCATTATTAGGACCAACCAAACAGCCAAAAAAAGCATCCATGTTTTCTGGTTCTCCAGAATTTCTCATCAAGTTAGGTGCTATAACAGAGACAATAGGGGAAGAAACCGATGGATTTTAAGCATGCGTTAGATGTGGCCATGAGTTCTGTAGCTAAATTTGGTCCCAAGATGGAGACTGCAGATACAATGCACCACTGCTGGGTGAGTAAAGTATCAATCAGAAAAATTCAAAAGCTTGCACAATTCTGGGGCATTTTGGTTGGCCCTAATCAAAACACTGTCCAAATGTGGATTTGGTATGATTTCATATTAGCACTCTAACGCAGTGGAGGCCATTCTGATAGCCAAAGTACTGTAGCAATTTCAGTACCCTAGACCTGGGGAGACCTAGAATGAAATTCCCCCTCAGCCAGGAGTGTTGCAGGTTGGCCTTGGGCCAGTTGCTATCTCTCAGCCTCACAGGACTGGTGTGCATTTAAAATTAGAGGAAACCTTCTACATCATGCTGAACTCCCAGAAGAAAAGGCAAGGTAACAACTGTAATAGATAACAATAAAATAAATGTGTGGGCCTGGCTTTGTAGCAATAGACATATTGTAAAAAGTGTACTACCTCTGCAATTTCTGGCGTTGATTCTGCTTTGCTGACATAGCTCAGTACGTGGGACCAGTTCTGAAGGTAAACACTGACCTGCAAGGAAACAAGGAGACACCTCAGGACTGCAACAGGAGCTGAGTAACAGTACTGACAGGACATTCTAGGCTTCTGCGACCAAGAACATTTCTCACATGTCATAGCCAGAAATTACCAGCTAGATGGGATTCTTAAAAATTTGGTCAATGGGTCAGCAGGGGTATACATCAAATGGCAAGGAGAGAAAAACGAGGAGAGTTTCATGTTGTTGGTTATATGCTGGAATATAAGCCCATGCTGAACAAGAATTCCACTGGTATCTCCCTCCACCCACCACACTGGCTGATACTGTTCTTTACCTTGATAACATTGAGGCACATGTTAATGACATGCTTTGCGCTGGTGCAGTAATCACGAGCTCGTGAATAACATTTGAGGGCATTGCTAAGATCCCCACAGTCAAGATAGTGATCTCCCAGGTCATCATGGCCTCTCCTAGAAAGAAAAGACATGACCATCCAAAAATGAATAAACAAGGATGCAAAAAAATCCAAGAACCGCAGAGGCTAAACCAAGCTATTGATCAATCCCAATCCAAAAAGTTTACCTGTTGGATCAGAGCTTGGATAAGTTACTTTTGGGAACTATAACTCCCTCAATTGCTAAAGAAGCATGACAATCATGTCAGGCAGGGAACCCTAGGAGCTGTAGTCCAAAAAAAGTAACTTTTATATGCTGTCCGCAGAATGAAACGCTGAGGGGAAAGGATGTTCTTGTTTAGGACTCACAGATAATGAGAATAGAGACATTTTCATAGATTTTGACAAGTTGCATAATGAGTACCCCAAGACCATTTTTGGAGACTAGAGCATTTTTTCTTCCTGAGTGTAATTATTTATGAAGTCTCCCCCTATACCTTCCTTCTACAATGTCAACCATCCTTCATTCCCAAGCAGCAACCCTGCTCCTTCCACATGTTTACTTCATTGCAAAATACTGTCAAATTTTGCCAATCACAGCAATAAACGAATGTAGTTTCTAAAAAAAGGGATCAAAGTAGAATAAATACACACAACTCTCTCAAACAGCAGAACATATATGGGGTACAAGACCAAGGGGGCGGGGGGAGGCAGGATGAAAGAGAAGCGGCTCGAACACACATTTAACATCCACAAAGTGGTTTCTAGAATAGTTCTGTGGGCCCAAAGAGGTAGAACCTTTTTTGTCTTCAGTAAGTCATTCAGAAGAACTGATGGCTGAAGCTGGCTTCATGGATCGGTCTACCGCACTACATTATCTACCAACAAACTGTGTGAATGGTTCATTGCAACCATGTGCAAGCCCACATAACAATTCCAAAAGGCATCCCATGGATGAAATATGTCATTCTGCTGCTGAGACATATAGTAACTATTGCTAAATCTGGACATTTTTGGAGTAGCTTATCTCCTTGTACATCACCTGATGCTCTCTTTGATTGAATTCCCTTTATAGTTCTTCAGATCTGTATCTAGCTTTTCCAGCTTGAGAAGCGCTTTTTTGCGGGTAGCCTCAACCCATGCTGTGTCTAGCGGAGGTGGCTCTATCCCTCCATCTGGGACAGCATCAGGTGTGTTCTGTAATTCTCTGAAAAAAAAGCAGAAAGCAGGGAATAAGGAGTGGGGGCAACTGAGAATCCACTGTATAGCAATAATGATCTATATGTAGCAATAAGCTACAGGAATGAAAAAGGATATACTAAAAAATTACATCATCTAATCATGATTCAGCAGCTTTTTAAGATGTGATTAATACCATAAAATAAACACACTGTTTTCTGAGTAAATAAAAGTAGAGATCCACATCTATCTACAACCCAGGGACAAGAAAATATGTGGCCTTCCAGACAGTGTTGGCATGCAACTTCCATGATCCTCTACCATCAGCTATACTAGCTGGAGCTGATGGGACTTGCAGTCTAGAAACATCTGGAAAACCACACGTTGCTCGCCATTACTACAACCCAAAAGTTTTGTTAAGTACATATGGGACTGCTGCCACAGTGACTGATGAATCAGTCTGCAGAATCAGTAAAGAATGTCAGCTAAGGATTGGGGCCACCTTGTTTTGTTTCTAGTTTCAGCTAAGGAGCAGTAGGCTATATCTGACCTAAGGATAACACTATAAATACTTGTGTACAAGTAAAAAAAAATTATGACCAAAGATCAACCCAAAAAACCTGGGTCAGCTTATACACAGGTCAATGTGTCCACTGTAGCACTACATCAGGCCTTTTGTAACACCTGATGCTTGAAAAAATTGTGGCAGTGATGGCTCTTTGGCACTTTCCTACTAAGAAAGACAGAGCAGAGGTGGTCAGTGTTCTTTTATGCCCTCCCCAGACAGAATAAGCTCTCACCTTAGCCCATCCTGGGAGAACCTGAAAACACACCCAATCCCCTCTGCTCTCTGGCACAGTAGCTCTTTGGGGTTTCTCCACTGGGGGGGGGGAGGCAGAGTGGAGGGTGTCAGGAGAAACTGAAAAAAGCCCCAATCCTCTCTGCTCTCTCCACAGCTATGGCAGCTCTTTGGGGCTTCTTTGCTGGGGCAGGAAGACTGGTAGGGTTGGGAGAAGCTGAAAAAGCACCAATCTCCTCTGCTCTCTCCATTGCTATGGCAGCTCTTTAGCATTTCTCTGCTGGGGCAGGGAGAGTGGAAGCAGTCAGGAGAAGCTGAAAAAAGAGCTCCATCCAATCTGCTCTCTCCGTGGCAATGGCAGCTCTTTAGTGCTTCCCCATCAGGGTGGAGAGAATGGAGGAGGTTGGGGCTTCTTTTAGGTTCTCCAGAGATGGGCTAAGCTCTCACCTTGAGAGCTCTGTCCATCCATGGAGAACCTAAAAGAAGCACTGAACCTCTCTATTCTCTCCAGCAGCCCTTTGCAATGCCTAGGCAAGAAAATGACAGTGGTGGGGGCCAGAATTTTACCCTCACTTTATCTAGAGGTGGCATCTACAAAACCTGTCATCCTGGTCCCCAAACCTGTCCTCAACTTATACACGAGGTTGACTTATACACCGGTATATACGGTAATCAGAGATCTGGGAAGATCAGAAGGTGACTACAATGTCACAACTTTCGCTAAAACCCCATTTTGCCTGAAGTCTCCCGCACTCCTTTCGAACAATTACAATTATAGACACCTCAGCTTAGTGTGCATCAAAAAAATGTATCTAGAAAATAATCACAAAGTTTTCTTTCTTTGGGCAGGGTGCATGCAACGTCTTGCTAGATGTTAAGGCAGGCCAAAAAAAGAAATGATTGCCAGGTACCCAAGAAGAAGACCCTGTAGTCAGCTAGTATGAACCTTTGCCATCTTAGTACCTGGTGGCTTCAGTCAACTTCCGGTGAATTTCTTCATAAACATCAACATTGAATGTTCTTTGAACAAATGAGAGGGCCATCTTGAGAGCTTCCACTCGCAGCTGTGGGCAGTGGTCGGCAATGAACTGCAGCCGCTCGATTCTCATCAGGCCGCTGTAACTTGCTGCATACTGCTCCAGGTCCTGAATGCCCCAACAGGAAGAAAAGATAATTTAGGTTGTAGCACTCCAACTGTCAGGCTGGCCTTAAGTCTGACAATCCCAAAATAAATAAATAAGAAAGTAAATCAATCATACAGTTCCTACTGGGATTGTCTGCTTTGCAGTTTCTGCTTCCTGTAGCAGGAAAATACACTGCAGTGAGGTTGCAACAACCATCATCACTCATCACACTGCCTACACTACCAAAAGGCAACAGCAGTCATAGATTGACAACATCTGGAGGACCAGAAATTGGCAGCCTCTGCCTTAAAAGGTTAGGAGATTCTATGCCTTCATTACTATGACCATTGTTTTGTACTTGTCTCCTTTTTGTTCTCTCCTCTATTTTGCAGGGCAGGGATCTGTGCACCAACTCTCCCTGCCCCCCATTATGTGCCGGTTGGCATTAACTCAACTGAGACTAGTTTGGCACAAATTTACATTCAGGGCCAAACAGTTTCCTCTGCTAGCAAGTATCAACTAGACGTTGCTAAGAATTCATGTTGGTCTTGGCCTTGAAAACAGAGGGATTTCCAAGAAAGAAAATCATAATATCCTCAAAAATCATGGTTTAGAACAGCAAAATTCTGAGGACACCAATTTCAGAACAAAAGGATCTTTTGCATAAAGTTTAAGAACACTGGTAATCAATCAGCTTGTCAGGATGCTGCAATAAGGAGGTGGAAGAAGTCCCCAATCATTCTGTACAGGAGAAACTGTACAGCTGCCTTTTTAAAGACCAATTCAGCAAAGGAGAAAGAACTGTTATGTTCAAGCCTCAAGAGAAAGAAGTCTGAATGCAACAACAGGTATAGCACTACTCTTCCACATGTATTATGAAGAGTTCCAAGATAGGAAATGGTCAGGAATTTAGAATACTGGCTAGCTGGGTACCTCAGGGACAAAGTTGCTTGCATTCACTCAGAACTTGATGCCACACTTGTTACAGAGCCTAGGGAGGTGTCTAGTGCACTGTCTGGCCAGTTTCCATGAGATCAGCTTCAGTTATTGAGGTCTGAAGATGTGAACAAGATGCTTGAAGCAGTTCAGCTTGACCTTTGCTCATCTGGGCTCATAAAATCTAGCAGGGGTGATTGATTGGGTGGTTCTGGAGGATGGCAAATGCCTCACAACATCAGGGACAGGTGCCTGTGACCTTGAATATGACTATAGTGTGCCTTCTCCTGAAAAGGACCTCCCTGGACTGAAAGGTATATGAGAACTTTCTTCTTTGTGGTCTCTGTGCGTCACACAATGGGAATCTTCACACATGCACAGTAGCTTTTCGGAAAGTTCCAGAGCTGAGCAGCTTGGCGGGAACCCCTCCCCCATCCAGTACTGAGCATGCTCAGTCCCGCCAAGCTAACGGTCTCCCCTCAGTTTCTTTTCGTCCACTGACCTGTTAGCAGCTCAGAAGGCTTCCTCGCTGAGCAGTTCTCTACATTCTTGGCTTTTTTCTTCGTCCTTTCATTCGTTTTAGGTCTTTTTACAACAAAAACTGTAAGAATTGTAAGCATGCATCTTCCAATACCGCTCTTTCCACCATTTCGGTATCAACGGCCTCCAAGACGTCCTTCACCTCAGCCCTAAAGTTATCAGTAACGTCCAGTCCCTTGGTGTCGACAGCCTCAGTACCGGTACCGACCGTAACCTCGCTGACCTTCCAGCTGATATCTTCTTTACCAAGGATTCTAAAGTTCTCCAGGATGCCTACTGTCCCATCTGCCACTGGAGATGCCACCTAGACCTCGCAGCAAGCTCGCAAGGTCCCTACCCTGGAGGAGCGTAAATGGTCCTTGTCACACCATCCTTCTGTTTCCTCCAATAAGGAGGAGGAGGAGGAGGAGGAGATGGAGAAGCTCTGTTCTCCTCTCGCTAGCCATCCGTCGGCTGATTGACCTCCCTCTCTCAGTCCCTTACTGACACCTCCCCCAAGGCAGCCTGCAACATCCACTGTTGAAGAGGAGGATGCTCCCGTCCTTTCACCGGTGCGGGACGCTGTCCAGCTCCCAGTGCTGTCGGTTCCGGCTGCTGCGGATCTTGTATCCAACTTGGACTGTCGGTCTTTGCCACCGGCCTCTCCGCCTGTGACATCAGGCCGGTCTGGAGATGGGTGTCTACAAACTCCACTGGCCCCAGCTCTCTCTTCTGGCCGTCCCAAGTTCGACCGTCCGCCTGTTTCGGACGCTCCTTGGGCTACTTTCCAAGACCAGCTCGACTTAGCGTGGTCCTCTCTCCGGGACATGGTGAAAGGGGTAGATCCCCATGTCGTTGGGACTACCGCTACCACACCGCTTACGAGCCTTCATTGGCGAGAGTTGATTCGCCTTTCTCCTTGGCCTCCTATATCGCCAGGTACAGCCACAAACACCTTTGGAGAGAGCAACCTGGCTCCTACCACTCATATTTGCCGGCTTACCGTGACCGGTACCATCCTGACGTTTGTTGTTGGTCTCCTTACTGCCCTCGACGTTCATGTTCTCCATCACGATCTCCTTTGGGATCTCATTACCAACGCTCGCCTCGGTATCGTCGCTCCAGATCCCATTCGCGGTCTCGATCAGCCTACCACCACCGTTCGCCATCTCAGTCTCACCACGGGTCCCGAGACTATCACCTCATCGTTGGGCCATTTCGCCTCCTCCTTGAGTGACAGCAACGGTGTCATGGCCTCCACCGGACACTCACCCTGCATCTATTCTGCCAACATCTCTGTCGGCTTCGTTGTCGACACAGTCCATTGTTGCACCAATCCCGACCGTACTACCATTTCGTCAGCATCGACTTCGGTATCGATTCGTATCCCGATCTTGATACCGGTGCAAATTCCGGTTTCGCTACCAGCTCCGACTGCTCTACTGGTTGCTCTTGACCCACCTGCTGTTCTTCCTGCGACAGGACCTGCCCGACATCGTCATTCTCAATCCCCTCACTCATCATCTCCTTCTTCTGGTTCTTATGATTCTGATGGTGATTCAACAGATTCCACATCGCAATCTCATACCTCCCCGCATTTAGCATTTGGGGACCCGTCTCCTGATTCAGCTCCTGAGGACGTCAAGCAGTTCTCAGACATCTTAGTCCGGATGACCACTGCCTTGGGCCTCAACATTTCTGGTCCTGCTCCTACGGTACAGGACCCAGTTTTCCACTATGTCAATACTCGACCCCCATCTACAGCTCCAATTCCATTTCTGCCCGTCCTACAGGAGGTCTTGAAACATCCTTGGGCCCAGCCGGCGTTGCTTCAACCGATCCCTCACTGCCTGGAGCATCTTTACCACACCCAGAAGAAGGATGTCGATTTCTTATTCAACCATCCGACTCCAAATTCAATCGTTCTCGAGTCATCCCAAATAAAAGGGGGCAAAAGGGCCCACACGACTCCACCTGATCAAGAGGGCCACCGTTTGGATGTCTGGCCATTGCTTCTGCTCTGGCTCCTCGTTGATCGCCAGGATTTCTAACACTCAAGCTTGCTTGGCGGCCTATCAACATAACATCTGGGATAGGTTTTTTCCCGCTTTCTCACCTGCCAGATGACCACAGAGCTACTGCCATTCAATATTTCAACAAGTCTGTGGCTCTCTGAAATCAACAGACTCTGTCATCCCGAAATGCGGTCGAGGGTGCAGCAGGTGTAATGGTGGGTGCAATCAACCTCTGCCGGTTCGCCTGGCTCCAGTCCGCTGGTTTGACTGAGGATAGCAGAAAAAGGATTGAGGACCTCCCCTCTGATGGCCAAAGACTCTTTCATGCAACTACAGATGACGCTATGGACGATCTTATGAAAGCTCAACAGACAGCTAAAAAGATGGGCCTTCATCCAATGGCTCAACCTAGAAGACCATCTTCATCCCGCTCTTCATGGAGGTGCCCTTCCTACTCTTATAAGTCACGCTCTCCTCGCCACACATCTCACCAATCATCTTTGCCGGCTTCTTCTTGTTGTTCCTTTAGACAACATCAACCATCATCTAAGAAATCCTCCTCAATGGCCAAGTCATGTTTTTGACTACCCCTGCAGGTCGCCACCTCTGCCTCTCTTTCATCTGCCCGACCACCTATCCAGAACCACAGGACTGGCTCACCACCTCAACACCTGGCGCGACATCACTTTGGACTCCTGGGTTCTGACCATCGTCCGTCTTGGCTACGCCACTGAGTTTTGAAATACTCCTCCTCTCGGCATCTTCTACTCCACCCCTAACAGTCTGGCCGTTCTCGAAGAGGTCGAGACCCTCCTCCTCAAAAGCGCCATAGAGCAGCTGCCACCCTTGGCCAAATCCACCGACTTCTTCTCCCGGTACTTCACAGTGCCCAAATTGGACAGCACTCTCCGACCCATCCTAGACCTCAGGGGGGTGAACTCCTTCATTCCCCCCCGGAAATTCAAGATGGTACCCTGTCCTCCATTCTGCCTTTCCTGAGGCATTGGGATTGGTTCGCATCCATTGACCTACAAGATGCCTATTTTCACATCGCTATTCACTCCCAGCGCAGGAGGTACCTCCGGTTTGCAGTCAACGGCATTTGCTACCAATACAAGGTCCTGCCGTTCGGTCTGTCCACTGCCCTCAGGTCTTTACCAACTGCCTAGCCTCTGTGATGTCTTACCTCTGCATGAAGCACGTTATGGTGTACCCGCATCTGGACGATTGGTTATTGGTGGCGTCCTGCAAACAGAAACTGTATGAGGACATTCACATGACCCTCTCCCTTCTTTCTGATCTCAGACTCAAAGTGAATCCCAAGAAATCCCACTTGGAACTCTCTCGCACCCTGGACTTCATCGGAGCCACTCTGGACTCCTCTTGCGCCCATGCCTTTCTACCTGTGAGGCAGACTTGGACCCTGCGCCAGGCCACGGCCACCGTCCTGCGCAGCCCGTCCATTTCTGCCTGAAGATACAACAGCTCCTCGGCTACATGGCTGCCACAACAGTGATCACCTATGCCTCTCGTCTTCGGGCTCGCCCCCTCCAACACTGGTTTCTCCGCTGCTTCGATCCTCTGCTCCATGATCAACGCCAGATTCTGTGGGTCCCCGTCCAGTACAGGACTCCCTTTGTCGGTGGCTCTCCCCACGTCATCTCTTGTCGGGAATGCCATTTGTTGAGCCCCGTCTGACACTGACCATCACGACAGACGCGTCTCTCCTCGGTTGCGGAGCTCACTGTCACAGTCTTGCAGTCCAGGGCCACTGGGCCCGCCTGGAGCTGCATCTCCATATCAACGCATTGGAGCTCTTGGCAATCCTCAAAGCTCTTCGGGCCTTTCAGAACCTTGTTGTCGGACGGACTGTCCAGATTCTGTCGGACAATATGACAGCTGTCTGCTACATTAACCGACAAGGAGGCACTCATTCCTCCACCTTGCTTCACCTGGCTCTACGCATCTGCGATTGGTGCATCCCGCTGCAAGTACATCCCATCGCGGTTCACCTAGCGGGACGGGAGAATGTGATAGTGGACATGCTGAGCAGTGACACAGCGTGCCACCATGAGTGGTCCCTCTCCGACGCCACTTTCCTATGGATAGTGTCCCGATGGGGCACTCCAACTGTCGAGCTCTTTGCAACTGAACGGAACAGGAAATGTCCCCGTTATTGCTCAAGAGCCAGCCTGGGCTCCAGCTCTCCTGGGGACATGTTCCAATTCCCTTGGAGCGGGGAATTCCTTAACATCTTTCCACCGTTTCCTCTCTTGGGCTGAGTGGTGGCCAAGATCACAGCGGACAACACAGATGCTATTCTCGTGGCCCCCTACTGGCCGAGGCGGCATTGGTTCGGTCCCCTTCTCACTATTGCACGGGGCCGCAACATGAGGCTTCAGAGAACGCCGGACCTCCTTTCTCACTCAGCCGCATGCTGCATCCAGACCTCCCTCTCCTCCACCTGCACGCATGGAGGATAACATTCTAGACTCTCCAAGCTGTCCTCACAGCTGCGACGAAGGACTCTACTCGTAGATCCTATGAATACAAGTGGAGGAAGTTTGTGGCATTTGCAGACTCCCGTAATGAGGACTCTTCCCCAACCTATCAATGGTGCTTCACTTCCTCTTGACACTGCAGGACCAGGGCCTCGCCTTCTCCTCCCTTAAAGTTTATCTCTCTGCAATCGTGGCTTATCAGCCACATGGTTCTCCTTCCTCAGTCTTTTTCCGGAATGCTACAGTCATGCAATTCCTTAAAGGTCTGCAACTCCTCTACCCTCCCGTCTCCCCACCGCTTCCTCCATGGTCGCTGTCGCTGGTCCTTTCCCAGCTTATGCACCATCCCTTTCAACCGATGGCCATGTCTGATGACCATCTCCTTACCATGAAAACTGCTACGGTGGGCACCGGAAGGGTCACAGGGTATCCTCTCAATGTTTTTCTAAATGGGCTGCCCAGACAATTCACCTTGCCTATGAAGTTGCCAGGCAACCTCCCCTGGCCCTGCTTCGTGCCCATTCTGCTAGGGCAATGGCCTCTTCAGCAGCCCTTCTCAGGGGAGTTGACCTACAGGAGCTTTGTTTTGTTGGCTACGTGGTCCAGGCCTTTGACCTTCATCTGCCACTACCGCCTTGACTGCAGGGCCTGGCGGGATGCTCACTTCGGTCATGCAGTGCTGTCTTCTATCTTCTAGGACCTGACCTGTTGTCCTTCAGTAAGCTACTCAGGCTCCCACTGTGTGAGCGACAGAGACCACAAAGAAGAACAGGTTGCTTACCTGTAACTGTGGTTCTTCGAGTGGTCATCTGTGCCCTCACACACACCCGTCCAGCCTCCCCTCTTCAGGTACTTGCTTCGGCAGTCTTCTAAACTGAGGGGAGAACATTAGCCTGGTGGGACCGAGCATGCTCAGTAGCGGATGGGGGAGGGGTTCCCACGAAGCTGCTCAGTTCTGGAACTTTCTGAAAAGCTACTGTGCATGCGCAAAGATTCCCATTGTGTGAGGGCACAGATGTCCACTCGAAGAAGGTAAGCAACCTGTTCATCACCCTATTGCAAATATTTCCTTTTGGGGCAAAGTGTGTGGCAGCTGGGCAACTTGAAGTGTTCTTGTGGGGAAACAGATCATCTGGACCCATTCAGATTAGGTTATGGCACAGAAATGGCCTTAGTTGCTCTGATTGATGACCAACTCTGATGGAAAGACGCGGGAGAGCTACTCTGTTGATCTTCCTGGATCTCTCAGCAGCTTTTGATACTATTTATCATGGTATCTTACTGGACTGGATATATGAAATGGAAGTAGGAGACACTGTTCTGAAGTGGTTCCACTCCTACCTGGAAGGTTGGTCCCAGAGAGTAGCACAGTGACATTCGTGTTCAGTCCCATGGCTATAAAGTTCCATCTTATCTCCCATACCGTTCAGTATCTACATAAAGCCACCGGGGAAGACCATAAGGGGGCTCTGAATGAGGTGCCATCAGTATGTTGATGACACTTCTATTCTTCCTTGTCAGCTGACTCAGCTAGGGATGTACAGGTGCTGGACCAGTGCCTAGATGCAGTACTGGGGTAGATGAAGGTCAATAAACTGAAGCTGAACTTTGATAAGACAGAAGGTCTGTGAATTGGTGGTTTTTGAATCCAGGAATTGGGTTAACAGCCTGTACTGGGTGAGGCTGCACCTCCCCTGAAGAAGTAGGTGTATAGCTTGAAAGTACTCTTACATCCATCCCTGCCACTGAAGGTCCAAGTGGACACTAAGGCTTAGAGTGTCAGAACCAGCTTGGACTGGTGCACCAGCTACAGCCTCTTCTGGTCAGAGAAAATCTAGCCACACTAGTCCATGCATTGGTAACCTCTAGATTAGACTACTATGATATGCTCTATGTGGGACTGCCCCTGAAAAAAACTTGGAAGCTGTAGCTAGCGTAAAATGCTGCTGCTTGACTCCTGACTGGAATATCATATAGACAACATATTACACCAGTTTTAAAAGAAATGCACTGGCTGCTAATATGATTCTGATCCAAACTCAAGGCGCTTGTGATTTAAAGCCCTAAAAGGCTTAGGACCTTGATACTTATAGGAGTACCTCTCCCCATATGTGCCTGCCTGAGGATTAAGTTCTGCTGGAAGGTGGCTCCCCCGTGTCTCACCACTGAGATCAACACACTATGTTGGGATATAGAAGAGGGCTTTCTCAGCTGTGCTCCCGCAACCGTGAAATGCCATTTCCCTGGAGGCCCAACTAGCACCAATATTTACTTTATTTAGGTGCCATGTTAAAATGTGCCTGCTCATCAAGGCCTTTGGGCCTCATTCATTCAACTCAGATACTGCTATTGTTGTTGCATATCTTGCTATGGTTTGTCACTGCTGCCTCCAGCACGTACCAGAGTCGGGTTCTCCACCACATAGTTGATATCAGGTGCATTTTGCTGATCTTCTTGGGGGTCAACATCAATCTGCATGGGCTCTACTGCACCCTGCAACAGCAAAGTTTGTGTGTTAAACAGAAGCCAGAAAACTCCTTCCCTGCCCCCATAAGAAGGAGGTTTGAATCTATCACCAGTTGTAACATAACCAGAAAGTCAAAATCACTCTTTTATACCGATCCTGAGGACTTCTATTCTCTTTACATTGTTATGTAGACCTCTGCATTACCCGTTCACTTGACCAACTTTGGCTCTTGGTGGCTTTTCAGGGTGGGAAGCACAAACAAGAAGGGATGGATGCTTTTTCTGAACAGCAGCCATCACACAGAACAAAAGGCAGAATCAAAGACACAGTAATGTATTTATCAGTTTTATATCTGGGAAAGAAACAAACTGACTTCATAAAAAAAAAATGTTTCTTTTGGCTCATAGCTCATTCATGCAAGTTTATACTTATTTATCATCCATACATCCTATCCCATACTGAAGCCTCTGAGCAGGCATCAATATACTAACACAGAACAGCCCACAAAATGTTACTAAAATACTGTAAAATCTCATTAAATGGTGGCAAGCAATATTTAATTCCCTAACTCATTCTCACCATAGCACTATGAGAGCCATGTCCAAATATTAGCTCTTAAAAGCCAGCTCAAAAATGAAGGATTTCTTTGTTTGTTTGTGTAGATGGGTGTTCCATAACTCCGCAGAACCACCACATGATAAAACATGATACACACTCTTGCTTTCCAATCACAGAACATGGAAGCAACTGTTAACAGGAAGCTTCTCATTAAATTTAAAACATTCATGGGTCACATGTAAATTCTTAACTACATTTGGTACCATGTTATATGGAAATTTTAGGATAAAAACCAAATGTATATCCAGCTCCTCAGTGCCATCATGGAAGAGCTAAAGAGTTTGATGAACTATCTTAAGATACTATGAACACATGAGCCATCATACAGAGGCCCATCACTTTTGCAGCAATAGTTTGTTATCCTGATCAGGACCACTTTTAGGGACAAGCGATCTAGGCCAGCAGTTCCCAAACCTAGATCCCCAGATATGGTTCTATTAAAACTCTCAGAATTTCTTATCATTGACCAATGCTAACTTGGGAAGATGAGAGGTTTTATCTGCATCTGGAGAATCACTGAGTAATTGCCTTGGGTCTCCAGTTGGGGGATGGGGCTGACATGAGTTATCTCCCTCTCGATGTGTTGAACATTAAGTCCCTACATCCCCAGCCAGGAGGACACATGCTTGCATTGACTGTGGATGCTGTGAATTCTAATTCAGCACATCTGGCAGCTGCCAGTTGAGCATGGCTTAACTATCTACTCAACTATTTGGTCAAGAGCTAAAACAAGTAGGACTTAATTCACATGGCATGAATAAATCAATTTAGTTTTTGCCTGTGCATTTATCATTTTGTATGACAGAGATGTTACATGTGAAAATCATGTATCAAACTCATGAAATGGACAACACAGACAGTAGGTGAGGGACTGAGATGCTGAATGAACAGAAGGGAAGCTGGAAATGTTTCTTGCGTTGGCATCTTTTGGTCTAGGGCCTACCATGATCCTAACAGCTACCACTTCAGCCTCACACTTTGCACAACCTTGATCTAAATATCATAACCTTAAGAATATGAGCCTTCTACATTTGACTACAGCTTTGTATGTTACAGCATCTTATTTCCCATCATGGCCATCTAGATGCCCACATACAGGTAAGAAGCCACAGCTTTCCTATATTGTTGTTCCCATGATCTACGCTCCTGAGAAGCCTAGAGTTCCTTGGAAGTCGATCAGGAGTTCCTCAATGAGAAAAGAGGTAATGGGAAAAACAAAATTTTCCTGCAAGGCTGCTTGTCGACTATGTCCAGTCCTCCCCTGCAATGCAAAGGAGAGGACTGGAGATGTGCTAGACCCCGGGAAGGCAGCAATGGAGTACAACAAGCTTGGTCCATGTCCCCCATGAACTAATCAATAAAGCCCTGACCATTTTTTTTTAGCTAAAAAATATGGGGGGTATGTGTAACTGCCACCTTTTTTCCTTCCATAGGGTTCTAGATGCACTATCTCCATTCTTAGGCTTACACTGAAAGAAATGTTGAAAACCCAGTTTAGAGAAAGAA
Organism: Cyclura pinguis; assembly: GCA_030412105.1. Lineage (NCBI taxonomy): Eukaryota > Metazoa > Chordata > Lepidosauria > Squamata > Iguanidae > Cyclura > Cyclura pinguis. The sequence continues at coordinate 159,355,296 of CM059600.1, forward strand.
TAACCTTTTATATCATGCAAATCTACTTCTCTCACTCTTTCTGTCACTGAGAGTGACAAAAATAATGTGTGAAATAATGCTTCTCAATCTCTTGGGTTTCTCAATCTCTACATTAAAAAAATGTTTCAGATGAAACTAAAAAATACAGTGTATCTTCTAAAGCTTCAAGAAAATGAAATTGTCTCATTAGGCCTTTTAGTCATTACAAGTAAAGAGGTTGACCCTAGTCTCATTTCATAGACTACATAGACTCCAACTAGTTACTGTTCTTTCTGCTGACTGCATGCCAGGATGAGAAAGAAAGATAACTTCCACAAATATACCTAGTCTTGCATCCTGAAGTTGCAGAATTAATAAGAATATATCAAGTACCAAGACATATCAGCAATGTCAAGGCATTTTCCCATCTATCCCAATCCTATGGGATGAGACTTCCAGCTGTTGCTAGATGACTCTCATCCTCCCTCCCCTCCTGACTGTGCTGGCTGGAGCTGATGTGAGTGAGAAGCCAACAATAATTGATTACTCACTCTTCATCTGTTCAGACTGGCAGCATCTTGCCAAGATTTCAGACAGACCTATACAATTCTGCTATCCTCTCCAGTCCTCCAGCTGCCATGGCCTGAACCCAGGAATCTTACAAAATGTATGTGCTACAGCCTTTTATACAAAATAATTTTTGATAGTGTTCTGGAGAATTTTAACATAGAATTTTAGATCCCTTAGCAATACTGTACAGGACTGAAGCTGGAATCCAAGTTCAGAACAGAATTACCCACATGGAAGACTGTCTCCTTTCATGTGCACTACTCTTATTGTGAACTTAAGGGTTGTGAACACAGCACTCACACACCCTGTCTACCTTTGTCTCTGCCAGTGACTGGCAGAAAAAAAAATCCCACCTTTTCTCTTGTAATTAAACTGGCAGAAAATCCCTTGCCATTTTTCCTTTAAAACATAGGATATACTCGAGTGTGCCTTGTTTTAAAAGAAAACACAGACCAGGAGAGGGGGTGCTCACCAGTGCAGCAGTAAATTTTGCCAGTGACAGCAACAGGGGCAGTAGAGGATATGCAGCCTCTGTGGGAAGGGTTGGGGGGATTCCATGTGTTCTTCCACATACTAAGCCTGCTTAGGTTTTCAGTGAAGGCCTAACTCTTGATGCTCCTAAGATTCTAGGTGGGGATAGGTGGGAAAGTGGCCTTCTTCCAGAAAGGATTTTTTCAGTGGTGCCCCTTCATTTGTGCATCTCCTTCCAAGATTGTTGGCTTTCAAATATCAAATAGAAGTCTTGTTGTTTTCCTGGATTTAGTATGACTGGCTATCATGCTTCTGTTTAAATCAGCTGATGACGTTAGTGTGCTATATTTTCTATTACTAGTATACTATTACTATTAACTACTTTTACTGTTTTAAGTATTTTGTATCTGTCTTGTGAATCACATTAGAAACACAGGATATAAATACAAACATAAAACTTTAGCAGATATAGCCTGTGTCCTCCCTGATTCCATACTCTTGCTCTGCCAACCCACTACTTGTTTTTAATCACAAATATCTTAACTAAGTGACATGATACAACAAACTCTTGTTATTTAAGAATGGTTAATCCATTTCAAAAAAAGGAATGTTTTATTTTTGTTTTAACAAATATGCTGGTAAAACTCAAATCAGTTCTCACTCAGACCCCGTGACTGCTTTCTCCTTTGAGATACCTCATAGAGTAGGGTGCAGGCTGATAAGCAGGCACTCAGGCTGAAGTCTCCAGATGTACCTGGGAGGAAGAGGTCTGACCTACTGCTGCGGGGGGTGTTGTACAGATCTGTCACTGACGAAGAAGCTGAACTCGGTACTGAACTATCCCTCATCCTGTCCTGACTCTCTGCACCCCCTCGCCCTGACACAGAACTTGCTGGCTGCTAAAGGAAAGAAAGGAAGTTAATGCCTCCGCAGTCATCAAAAAACTCACGCATGGTAGGGCTAGAATCATATGTTCTGGCTTTTTCTCTTTGTCACTGCAGGCCTTCATTAATTTCACATTTGTGTTATTGAGCCACATTTCCCCCGCTCCATATAATCATATATTGTCAGCACTCAGGTGGCACAGTGAAGCAACTGTAGAAAGATGAGATTGGACATGAAGATGCTGTGTTTTATATAAATCCCAGGACATCACAGCTTGTACTTATTGCCTGTTAACTGATAAGATTATACAAGCAAAGCAGGCCGATCCCACTGAGTTCTCCCCTAGACAACATCTTTATATTATGCTCCAGACTCATAAAACCTACAGCGTGGGAATCAGAGCCTGGGCACAAAACAGAAACAAACAAAAAAATGTCTAGACAACATTTCTACTAAAGCAAATTTTCCATGACTCCTTATGACATGCTTAAGGTAAGTTCAGGGGAAGTTTAGAAGAGAAATGGACCATGGTCTAGAACCTGTCAAACAGCCATTACAAAGCTGAGAACTAGGAACAGAAACGTCCAAGCTAAGCATGGCCTAGCTTTCACTCCTACACATGAACCACATGTAGCCAATTGTTTTGTAGGTTCAGGAGGTGCCATATTCCAAGTCATCACAGTGTTTAAAAAAAAAACACCAAGGAAGTATGACCCAATTCCCCATTTTATTTTAAAAGAAGGGTTATATTTATGTTCTGATCTCCCAGTTTTATTACCCTTAAAATACTAGTCTTGGGATGAGTACAAAAGTTCATGCTAGAAGCAGCACACACATTTCTTCCGGAAATGTATAACAAAGTATAATTTTAAGGATGCTCTATGAGACCAAGGACATTGTAAACACTGCTCCGTATAAAGATACTATCCCACTTGAAGGCCAGAAACAAGATTCAGTTAGAAGTGCAACTCATGAGCAGCACCTTGAAAGACAGGTTTCTAAGCTTTAATTCTCTTTTAATGATTTCTGGTCACACTTACAGGAACCTGACCACTTAGACTAAAGAATATACTGTATTTCAGACACTGATTTTGACGTTGAACTCTCTAAAGGAAAATATATAATTAAAGACACACAGAAGAGAAAATCTGCTCATGTTTAAAATAAAACATCATCTGAATCCTCTGCAGTTATTCCAAACTTTTAGTGGTCATATTTATTTTCTCATTATGCAAATCTGCTCATGAGTTTGAGATGTGCAACCACACTGAGCAGCATATCATATCCAAGATATCAAGCATTTCTGCACTACTCAGTTACAACAGTATAGTCCTTCCTTTTCACTGTAGATCACAAAGTGATTAGGTTGGAGGAGCCCAACACTAATTCAGCTCCTCCGCCAGTACACCGTTTCTGAAAATACAAAACAGATTCTTCAGCTCAGAGGCTGACAATGAAAAAGTTCTTGCTCCTACCCCAATCATTGCCAGAGACTAGGCATTTTTATGTTCTAAACCTTAAGAGCACACGCGGGGCTTAAACACTGCGCCCCCACACGCACAGGAGAAAATAAAGGGTGACTGGTTCCCTCACTGTGACAGATATGGGACGGGCTTGTGCAGCCCGGACACTAAAGGTCCTCGAGGGCCGCCCTATCTGTTCCTACAGAAGCGTAAACAAGGGGGCCGGGGCAGGCAGTCGTCCGCAGAGCCAAGCGGGTGCGAGCCCTCTCCGCGTGGCCGTCGCCACAGCCGACGGCCCGCTCCGTGGCCCGAGGAGTGGCTCTAAGGCCACCACCGCCTCCGCTCCCCGCGCCGCGCCTTCTCTCTCGACCCTCCGGACCGCGGCGGCCGCCAGGAATGACACGCGCGCGGGCTCTCCCTTCAGCCAGAGGCGCTCCGTCCTCGGCGGCCGCCCAGCGGGACCCTCCCCGCCCACCACGCTCGCGGTCCAGCCAGCCAGGAGCGCACGCCCCATGCGCCCCCCTCCTGACCAAAACCCCCCGCCCCCCGAAACTTCCGCGATACCTGTAAATTAAAGACTTGAACGGGTAGCGGCATATTGACCCTCTCACCAAACGCTTCCGGGCCCTGTCCGCCTGCCCTTTTCCACTTCCGGGTCACCTTCCGAAGATGAGTCACGTCCGCTCCGCAGGTGAACCCCCTTAAAGGGGCCGCGGCAGCTTTTGCTCGCCGCAGCCGATCCCGACCGCCTCTAGGGTTTTCGGCTAAAGATGGCTCCAGAGCTTGAGGCGAGCAACAGGTGAGCAAGAGCAGCGGGGCGATGGCCCCGGGTTTCCTCCACCACCGAAAGACGGCCTTGATGATGCTGCCCGTAGGTAGTAAGAGACGGGAGGAGGGCCCGAATTTCTGTGTGTTTTCCCGAGGGGCGGGAGAAGGAGGGGGGTGGGATGCCGAGGTCCGTGTCTTCCTTTGTTGCCATGGGGATGAGCTGGGGGGGGAGTAGACATTCCTATGGCAACCAGCTTCAGGAGCCCCAGAGGCCTGGAAATGCTGTTTGCTAGCGGGGCTTTCGGGCGTCAGCCTTCTGTCGCCCAGGCAGGCCTCTGCTGGAAATCTACTTTGGGAGGAAAGAAAGTCCGTACTAGACCTTCCAAAGTTGCTGATTTATGTCTGGGATAAAGCCCTCCCACTGACTTTATCGCGACCTGTTGTAATTTGCGATAAGTCGGTGGGAAATTACTTCTGAATAAATTTACACAATATTGCACCTTGAATCCTCCTCAGCTCCTGCTGTTTTCTTTCCTTGTGGGGGAGAAGAATTGGTCTGAGGTGCCATTTCTGTTGAATAGTAGTATATTTATTAATTTTACATATATATGTCTTTTGGGACGTTCAGAACAGCTTAGGGGGAGCTCAGACGCAGACTGTGCTATAAAACTGGCAGCCTGGTATGTTTCTGCCCACTGAAATAAACGGATTTCAGCATGTCTGATTTTGTGTAGCACTGGCCTGTAACCAATAAATACGTGCCGAACACATGGCCATGTTTTGGGTGTGGGTCGTTCCTTTTTCACTTGAATGAAACACCCTTCTAACATCTGTTGGCAACCTTTTCATCGATAGGTGGCCCTCCCTATCTGTGGATTCTTTATCCGTGGATACAAGCCATCACAGTTTGAAAATACTGGATTGAAAACAAAATCCAAAAAGCAAACTGATTTTGCCATTTTATATAAAGAATGCCATTTTACTACACCAGTGTACATAATGGGTCTTGAGCATCCATGAATTTTGGTACCCACAGGGGGTCCCAGAACTGAACCCTAACAGATACTGAGGACCCACTATATTCTCCACAAGGAAAGTGAAAATCTTATGAAAATGTACAGTTGAGAATCATTCATTCATGTTCATTTTTCCTTTGTGACATTTGCTCTGAATACACTATTGGTTATACTCTATAGGTTATACAAAATAATCTTCTAAAATATAGACAGTTGTGATATTTAAATAGACTAAACTGTAGGGTCCTATGATAGAAACTTGCAGTGCAATAGCAAGATGTTTTGAATAACTTGAGCTTGGATAAGGGGAATTTGTTCTAAGTGCATTTCCTTTTTGTTCGTACAAGTCTGCGAGAGTTCTAAGATCTACAGGAGAAGGCATTCTCTTGGTCCTGCCACCATCACTCACTTGGTGAGGACACGAAAGGCAACCTTCTTAGTGGTTGCTCCTGGAACTCCCAGGGGAGGCTAGACTGGCCCCTTCCCTGCTTTCCTTTCACTGGCTGGCAAAGACTTTTCATTCACGCAGGCTATTAATGTGTAAACAGGGGAGCTTCTTACTGGGATGTTTTATTTATCTTTTTATAAACTTTTGTATTTTTATGACATTATTTTATATTGGTCGATATGGTGATTTTAATTATTTTTAAATTTTATCGTGAAGGTTGTTTAATTGACTCTCTAGGTGCCATCTTGGGTCACACTCTGAGAGCAAGGCAGCATAAAAATGAAATTTTAAAAAAACATAAACATGATATAATATACTTTTAAAAAATTTTCTTATAGTGTACACAAAACTCTAAAGTGTGTTAAATTTTATGGTGGCATAACAATGTCTGAACTTCTGTTTTTTTGTTTTCAGCAAATCTTTAAGCTTTTTACAGCTGAGGTGTATATGTCTCACGTCCACCCAAGATGACTGCAGATGGGATGCTGACAAGGCATATTGGCAAGAAATGGCTGCATTTTACTAGCAGAGCCAGGCTTTACATACAGAATTTTCTAATTTTAGTACCAAGCCAGAGGATCAGTGAGTGGCTGTGCCTGAGATGCTGGGGAATAGCTGCCAATCAGATAATACTGGACCAGATGGACTTGTGGCCGGACTCTGCATAAGGCAGTGTCCTATGTTCTTAGGAATCAAAAGCTGTGTGCACACAGAGCAGCCTCTTTACTGAATTAAAGACAGCTCATGGACTCTAAGCATTCAGCTTATTAGCTGATGTGCCATTTTGAACTTCTCTTGTTTTAGCAAATTTAGCTATACAGTGGCTTGAGGAGTTATTTGTTCCTCACACAGAACACAGGACAAGTCTTGTATTTCACTATTAGGATGACAAGTCTGGAGATCAGAAATTGAAAGATAAGTCAGTTTCTGTATTTTCTGAGTGTCGTAAAAATTATGTTATGTGGCTGGAAAATTCCAAGGATGTGACAGTTCAACAAATTCACGATCAGGTTCAGAGGCATCAGCATCACTTGGAAACAATGTTCCAACTTTACACTATGGCAAAGGCCCTTGGGGCTGAAGAATGAGCTTTTCCTGCATTAGGCTCAGTAAGATCTGTTTCCTGCTCTCTGTTGTTGTTTGTGCAGTTCTCCTCTTGCTAATTCCCAGATTTCAGTCCAGTTGGAGACCCAGAAGTTATCCACGGCCACATCCACCACTTGTTTTTAATGGTTCCAGCAAGAGCGATACACCCCTTCAGCAAGTGGAATCCAGCTCAACTGATCATTTAGATGATGAGAGTAATAATATGGTGCCCTTGATGAAAGAGGAACTGATAAAACAATGGAGTAATTATATCATAGATACTAGGAGACCCAGACTGAAAGGTACTGGTAAGATGAATGAGATTCCAGTTAATCCATTTACGATTGCAGACCACATAGAACCTACTGAAGTTACTACTAAGGAAAAGCTGGAACCAAATGATGTCTTCATTGCTGTGAAAACAACAAGGAAGTACCATAAAACAAGGCTAAATTTGCTCTTCCAGACATGGATTTCTCAGGCCAAGGAACTGGTGAGAATACATTTCTCCAGAAAGTTAAAATATGAACTTACTTAACAGAATTTTTTTTTTCATCCGCTTCTACCATACTGCCTTTACAAATTAAGTAGATGGCATATTTTGTTTTCATACATCTGGAATTTAACATCTCCTCTCTTCATGGAAATGTGTAAGATAACTTTGCACTTGTGCTTCCTTTCTCCTGCTGCCATGATTATGTTATGCAGAGTTTTCAGGTACAGTAATGCTCTCCAGAACAGAGAGTTTCAAGTAGCCACCTCATGCATTCAAAGAACATGGGAAGTTGGGTTGCTGGGTCATGCAGACTGGTCCCACTCCTTATCAATGTACTCAGAAGCTCTCCTCTCTCTCTCTCTCTCTCTCTCTCCCCGCCTCTGTCCCCCTCCTCCTCCCCCTCCCCCTCCTTCTCCCTCTCCGCATTCACTGCACATGAGCAGAGGCTCTATATATGTACATCACTATACATGTTCAGCTCTTCCATATAAGGAGACATCCTGACTGAGCGAGAAGCTTCCCTCATGTCAAGGATCTCTGTATGTATGTTGGTGGTATAAGAAATTAGAGACATTAAGTTCTCAATCTTTATTTTGGTAGGAGCTTTTGTTTGGGTGGGGGAATGGGGAATTACAAAATTGAATGATGCACTTGGCTCTTTCTGTACCAAATAATAAAGTCTACGACTTATTAAATCCACACATAGGAAAAGGACGCCTTATTTTGCTTGAGGTTGCTAGAAGACAATAGAAATGTCCTGTTTTTGATTCTTCTGACCAAAACCAATATCAGTACTGCTTTGAAATTTTCAGGAGGTAAAGTACTTCTTTGTTTTTGCATGTTTCCCACAGACATTTATATTCACAGACTGGGAAGATGGTGAACTACGTCTCAGAGCAGGTGAGCAGTCTCCCAGGTTTCTTGAAGTTATGGCATATTTCTGTTATTGGTGAGACACTTTAGCCACCACCCAGTGTTTCCACATGTACCCAGTCACTCCCATCATCCAGTCATATTTGTCCCATTTGTGTGTGTGTGTGCGTGCTTCCTTGATAGCATCTATAGCATTTCTGACATCTGCATAAATATTGGGGAAAGGTGTTCAGGTTTCATATCAAGACTGTCATGCTTGATGTTGGCTATTTTCACTTCATATTTCTTATAACCTGGCCCCTTTGATGCATGGGTGGATCCTGGCCTGCTAAGTGTATTTATATATGCCCTACGTCTTCTTCATACGCAAGCCATACTTCACTTGTTTCTCAAATCATGCAAATCATGCAAATCAAACAAATCATGCAAATTCTTCAGTTATTACCATCTTTGTTTAATAGGGGACCATGTAATTAATACCAACTGCTCAGCCGTTCACACCCGCCAAGCTCTGTGCTGCAAGATGTCAGTAGAATACGATAAATTCCTAGAGTCTGGGCGAAAGTAAGTGAGAGTCACTTATTTCCCTTGGTACTTTCCTTGAAGTTCTCCTTTTTGATTTTCAGTGTGTTAGTATGAGCTACCTTGATCATTGTTGGTAAGCATAAAGGAAATGAAATCATATTTGATTGGAAAAATGTGTAGCAAAGGAAGATATGATCTAATTTTTTGCCGTTGAGGAAAGCTTCTCCACTGGTCTCTTCTCAGCCCAGTGATCTCATCTGCTGTTTTAGTATTGTGATTCTGATGGGTAAGAATCTTCTCCAAAGAAAATATAGCAGAAAGACTAACTCTTAATCCTGCATGACCTTTTCTATACTTGTCTCTTGCCTACTTTTTCTCCAGGTGGTTTTGTCATGTGGATGATGACAACTACGTGAATGTGAAGAATCTCTTGCACCTTCTATCTGCTTTCTCACACATCCAAGATGTGTATATAGGGAGACCAAGTTTAGACCATCCTATTGAAGCAGCAGACCACGTTCGGAATGATGGATCAGTAAGCATATTCTCAAATTGAGTCGTTCTTTGCTCAAACAGATTATTGCACTGTCCCTCTATTCTTGTTTATTTTTATCAGGAATTCCTGTCTCCTTTTGTTGGGGGCTATGATGTCCAGCCACACACAACATGGACTAGGGAATATATTTCTAATGTATGTGGCCCTAAGTGAACATCTGCAGCTGTTCCCACTCAGTTTTTTTTATCTTCTCATATTTTACTGTACAGATATGGCAGTTTGGAAATGTAGTGTGTCGCACATTGGGTAAAATGTACACTTACTAAATTAAATCGTAGACTGCATCCTGCTGTGAAATGGAGCAGGCCTACATGAATGATACAGAATTGCCATCCAGTCTACATACTTTCCGGAAGACAATCTAGTAGAAACATCTATTAATCATGCAGCTGCTGAAGGAGGTATCAGTGAACAATAATTGTATGACCTTTCCACTGGAGATGTAGTAACTTGTTACAATTCTGAGCCATGCCATAGAGGCACCATGTAACATTAGCTTGGTACCAATAGAGTAGGAGGGCCTGCATGCAGGAAGGCCTTTCTTCTGAGCCCAGCAAAGGAACTCACTTTTCCATCTCCCATCCTCTGTCAGCCCCCACATGGACGATCAAAAATTTGTTACTTTGTTACTTATATTTAGCTGCCTTTAGGAAGCACAGGACCCCTCCTCTTCACATGGATTCTGATCTTCAGAGGCATGTAGATACCACTCTGCATCCTAATTATGCTGGTGCACAGGCAGATGATTTGCCGTCTGCACATCTTCATGCTGAGCAATTGCAACCTAATCTTTCTGCATTTTTGTAGTGTGGTACTGTGCATGTCGCTAACCTAAGGAGGTTCTTCTCTTTTTACAGTTACTCTTGCTGAGTTTAGGAAGCATAGTTACCTCTAGGCTATATGTAATTTGTAGACACAAAACATTAGAAACTGCATAACACTGGGAAGGATCTTCTTGAGAAGTGGAAAGAATTAAGTTCAGCATTGTAGAACAAGAAATAAACTGGTCTGTGGATGGTTAGTCCACGAGTTTGCTTAACTCGTATATGCTGTTTATTATTGACTTGCTGTTTTCTGTGGCTCTGGAGACAAATATAACTAGGTGGACTATGCCATCTTATGCAACTTTTATATTATTAGGATTGTGAACCATGCATGCTTATTTGTAAATCCCACAAAACTCAATTTGCTGCAGCTGTATAAAGAGTTGGGAGGTTTTTAAGCAGAGACTGGATGGCCATCTGTTGGGAGTGCTTTGAGGGTGTTCCTGCATGGCAGGAGGTTGGACTGGATGGCCCCTGTGGTCTCTTCCAACTGTAAGATTCTATGACTCTATGATTCTAACAGATACAAGAAGCCCAGCAGCCGATGTATAATTGGATTTCAGCTGTTACCAGTAAAGAGGTATCTCTTAAGTCTTTTGGAAGTAAGATCTTTATTTGTGTCCCCTCAATAAATATTTATCGTGAATTAATTGCTGCTGCTATTGGATTATGATGTAAATTAGACATGTTTGGATATGAAAACTAAACATTCTGAGACTTTCTATTACTTGGATCAAATCTGACATGGCCAGCTGAGCAGAAAACAAACCCATGGTTTTCCTGACAACTTTTTGTTTATCTTGCTAGACCACTGCAAAATTCTGGTTCGCCACAGGCGGTGCAGGATTCTGTATTAGCAGAGGCCTTGCCCTCAAGATGAGCCCTTGGGCTAGGTATGTGCAGCTTGGGATTCCCATCTCCACCTCACCCCCCCCACCCCTCAGAGCTTAAGGGAATTTACGAGGATTTCAATCTCTGATCTTTGGACAGCCTGGGAAGCTTCATTAGTACTGCAGAAAGGATTCGTCTCCCTGATGATTGCACCATTGGCTACATCATTGAAGGCCTGTTGGAAGTGAAATTGTTGCACAGCCCTTTGTTCCACTCTCACCTGGAAAACCTTCAGAGGTTGCGGGGTGACACTGTGCTCAGACAGGTAAGGACAGACGGATGAATCTTACTTAATCTAAGAAGATGCTTCTTCTCCTTGCCATTCCATGAAAACAGATACTGTATTTGCTGGCATATAGGAGTCACTCCCCCCCCCCAAAAGTACTGTTTGAAAATGGGGTGTGTCTTATACACCAGTGTGTCTTATATGTTGGCAAATAGTATTTTCAGTGTGTAAATGGGGTGCGTCTTAAAGACGCAGGTGCGTCTTATACACCGGCAAATACTGTACATTTATGTGGATTAGTAATTGAATCTATTCCTAACATTTTCTACATATAATAAAAGCATCTTGATGTGTCTCATGAAAGTTCACCATGGCCATGGAAAGCCCAAGAGGAAGAAATAATAGAAAAGTAAAATTAGTACAGGTATTTGCAATATCTGTGTCTTTTGTTCAGTGCTCCCTCAAGTTGCTGGTGTGGAACAGTCCTTGAAGATGATTTGTCAAATACAAGTCTGGAAGCAGCTTGACCTCAGAATGGGTTTTAAAAGTGGAGGTTAGAACACACAATATCGAGTGAATGACGGACAGAAATAGAGTGAAAGAATAAGCAGGAAGGAGGGATATTTGGAATGGGGAAAAACAGCAAAAGTATATGTGAGATGCAGTTGTGGGTGTGCCAGTAAGGGCTTAAAAATGGCAGGAGTGAAATGACTGAACATATCAGCTATGACACTCTATGCTGCATACCAAATACTTCTAAACAGAGCTTTTAGTGTTTATATTTATAATCGTTCACCTTGTAGTGCGAGCATAACATTAATAAATAGGAAAAATCAATGTATAAGAGCTCTAAATCTTAAAAGTATACAGTGAAGATCCCAGTACCTTGGAGAGAAAGAAATTTGGCCAGCATAGAGGAAGTTCACTCACATGCCACCAACGCCTGAACCTCCATGTGTGTTGGTATTGATAACATGACCTCCACGGCTTATTTTAACATCTGGATTAATCAGAGAATGGCTTTGTTGTAGCAGAATGTTTTCTTGGCCTGTTGCAAGCTTATTCACCCTGAATAAAATATTGCCCCAGGTGGGTTGAATCTTTAAATTCTTGCTACCCTGTCTGCACATACAGCATACCTGCATCAGCATCAGCAATTGCCAGAAACAGATGATATTGACATGAGATTGCTATATTCATTTGGGATGGTGCATGAGGATAAGTTGTTGCTTTCAAAATACTAGGCAAACCATGTGGAACATAGGGAAGCATTTTGGCACTCACCATTAGAAGGTTTGTTGTGTAACTTGGCCCTCAGTAAAATTAAATAAGTCATTAATGGGTTCAGTTTTAAAAGCAAAACCATTTCAACTTAGGGAGGAATGAAAAATATAAGTGTAGGCTCTTTAAATAGTGGATTTTTAATGAAAGCTGACAGGAGAAAAATCAACCCATTTGAAAAATAATGCTGGAGAAAGGTTCTGTGGATGCTCTTGACTGCTAAAAAGGCAGAATAATATGTCTTAGAGCAAATCAAGCCTGAACTCTCCTTAGAAGCCAGGATGGCTAAACAGAGACTCCTGTACTTTGGACAAACCATGAGATGCTGGGACTCACTGGCAGAGGCAATAACGCTTGGTAAGGCAGTAGAAGGAGGGAGATTGCAGTATGGATAGTTTGATTCAAGGAAACCACAGCCCTGAGTATGTAAGACCTGAGCAGGGCAGTTGATGACCTGGGCATTTGGAAGTCTCTCTCATTCATAGAGTCACCATAAGTTGAAGTCTACTTGATGGCATATAATCACAACAACAAAAGAAATCCTAAGTTCAACTCTTGTACTACAGAAAAACAAAATGTAAATTTGGGTTTTACAACTTTGCTTTGTGTATGCAGTATTTGATGTTTGACAAATGTTATGATCCGTATCGGGCAAGTTAAGAGTTAGGGGCTTTATTCTGTTTGCCTGTGTTCCTTTATATACTTCTTGTCTAGACCTAAGCATAATTCCTGAATTTGTATATATTTTTTCCAGATTACTTTGAGTTATGGTGGTCCTGAGAACAAACGTAATGTTGTGACCGTGGATGAAGTGTTCAGTGTACAACAAGATCCAACTCGGTATGTATCTTGCTGTCTTCCAAATGAAGTCCAATACTCTGGATTTTTAAGTCAAGAAATCGAAATATAAGAGCAGTAAATATTTCTTTCCTGGTTTGACTACAAAATTATGACATCATTAGGGGATTTGCATCTCTGTAGATCAAAATATTGTAAATCATGTGACAATTTCTTCTTGTTCTTCTTCTTCTCTTTGCAGATTTAAATCTGTCCACTGCCTCCTCTACCCTGACACTCTGTGGTGCCCCCCTATAACAGTGAAATGACATCTACCCTTTCAGATGTACCTTCTCTTGGGCTTTTCTTCGATTGAGCAGCTAAAGCTGTCCTTGTAGGAAAATAACAAAGATAAAATCAAAAGAAGTCCACAGGCACATTGGCCACTATTGGAAATGGTCTTTGGAGAAATCTCTAGTCTTGAAGTGCACCATAGCCCATATCTAAGAAGCTTATTTCACTCCTTTTTAAATGTCAGAGATATCCTGTTAGCTAAAACCTAATCCTTACTGTACAGCATTTGTAAAACCTCAGGAATTATACAGTGTGGCAACATGGTTGAGGACTAAATCTTCTCTTAGTATATCTAGAACAAAATAAGCTTCTGAGACTGCAAATGCTAAAGCAGAAGTCCTGATTTGAGAAAGTAATGCAAGCATGATGCAAAACTATTCATTCTGCTTCAGCATTTGTCTCTTTGTGGGACCTTACTTGGAAGAAGTAGAGTGCTTCTCTGCTAATGTATGGAAGTTGGATGAGTATCTACGGAAGACATACTCCCGAAACTATCCTGTTCCTGTGTCCTAGGTTATGGCAGAACCTCTTGTTTGTGTGACTCTTTAAAAGCCATATTATGCATTAACTCAACGTCACAGTTTTTCTAAAAAAGGTGTATGTCTACGAGCCCTCCACCTTCTAGTCCCAAACTGATTTGTCTTGGATGCTATATGCCCTGACCACTAACTTTTTCAAAATAGCTGAAATCCACATTTATATTGGCTGGACCAGTCTGTGTGTCTTGGTTTCTATATTGCATCTGGTCTCCATATCCGGATGCATTTCACAATCAGTATGCTAGAATATACGAAGAAAGCATATTAGTGAACTCTGGGTTCAAAGAGTTAGGGAAACATGACAAGATTTAAGGGCCTTTTACCTCTTCTAACTGGATCAGCTTTATAAACAGTGTTCATGATGCCCACAGCTGCATAACTAACCTGCAGCCAGCATAAAGAATACAGTGCACATGGGCACCATAAAGGACTGGTGTAACACTCCTTGTAAATATAGCAGCTTTCACCAAAAAAGAGGGTTCAATTTGGGAATGTGGTGAAGTAGTGTGGTACATCATAGTCCTGAGACAGAAGAGTACTTGATAAGTTGAAGGCCATTAACAGATATTTCACAGAATCTGTACCACCTCTGTCACCATTAAAAAATTATGTAATCACAGGAGATAGTCTGACCCCTTAAGTGAAAATATTTTGGTTGACATGTAATGGACATATGCACATGTAAGATTCCCTCATCATAATATCAGCACTGAAATCTGCCAGGAGCTCAGTAGTGCTGTAGTCATTTAATATCTGGTTCTGGAGACATGGCCAGACATTTCTGCAATGCTATGCACCCTACCCCCGGAAGCTTCAGAGGCTGTTCAGTAAGTCAGGAGGTGGTATCTGACTCAGTTTAGTGTAGGTTCACATGTGGACCTATTCCACTATGCCGTACAGAATTGTGGCCTTGAAGCAAGAAATCTTAGGGAAGTACTAGAAATGTTTCAGAAAACACTAAATAGCAATTCTGGTAGTGATGGAGAAAGTGTAAGCTCCTTGAAGTATTTCTTTTGATCATCCTTTCTGAAGAAATATCACATTAGTCCCTTCACTAGGAAGAAGGAATTACAACTATTGCCTTAGATGTTTATTTTTGCACCTTTTGTATCCTGTAGACATAACATTTTGTGGGGGAACATGACTACCAGATGTGCTGGAATATTGCAAGACTCAGGAAAACAGTTATGTTTATGGTTGCTAGCCTACTGATTGACAGTAGAAGTAATAACAATTCCTTTTGGACACTGCAATAGCAGCTACATATGCTATTATCTGTATGCCAAGTCACTCCTGTTGTAGTTGCTGCATCATTTATGTTCCAAAACGGTCACCAGAACAGGGGTATGCAACTGCGGCATGGCCTAATTTTTATCCATGTTCTGCAGTAGGCCAAACTACTCCATTTTGGGTCAAAAACTGCAGCCAGAAGTGACTTCCATTGTGGTTTGGTTTGGTTTTTTTTCAGGGGGGTTAAGCTTGCTTAGGGGTATTTTAACCAAATCTCCTGTTTCTGGAAGCCTCCAAGAGCAGCAGTTGATTTGGAGGAGGGGTTAACCTGAAAAATATTAGTAGTGAGGTGTACTTTCCCTGCCCCAACTTCTACAAGATGAACCTAGAAGAGTATTTGCTTACCTTTTGTAAGGCATGAAAGGATATGAGGTGCTCGCTTTGGCAGCACAGGTACTAAAATTGGAATGATACAGAGATTACCATGGCCCCTGCACAAGGATGACACGCACATTCGTGAAGTGTTCCATATTAAAAAAAAAAATGAAAGGATATGAGAGTGCAACATGAAATTTGACATCAAATTTGCAGTCAGAATTTTCCCATTTTAGAGCTCTGATAGCAGAAAATGCTGGAGAACATTACAAAGGGTTGGGGCAAGATCTTATTTTCAATTGTTGAGAGTAGCTTTTGTTTTGCAGTTATCTCCTCCTTTTGGATATCTGCCCCCCCCCCACTGTTCAGCTATGTACTTCTTCTTTATAAATACCTCTAGTTTTTTTGTTGTTCATTCCCATCTCTTCTTATATCAAAAAATCAAATCGTATTTCAGTAAAAATTCAAATTTGGCAAAATCAAAATCATGCCAACGAGTTTCATGCACAATTGCATGATTAATTCTGAATACAGAAATCTGTTTCCTTGGCACATAGTTTTGCATTTGAGGTTGTGAAGTATTCCTGCTTTTTGTCAATGCAGAGCACTGACTCAAAGTGAAGTTTTGGACTATTGATTTGTATGTGTTTAGAGTGTTGCAGTCTCTGTTGCCGTAAAGGAATGCTGGAGCATTCTCAGTGATGCTACTATCACTTTTCAGAAATAAATATTTGTAGAAACAAATCATAATCTGTAACTTGATGCAGTTATCTGCACGTACGCACAGTATTTGAATTAGCATTGTGATCCCAGTATTTTCAGGATGTTGTTTCTAATAGCTTTTTATGAACACAACACCAGATTTGAGGTTCAGGAGAGCCCATTCCAGAGCCACATCTGGAAAAAATTATGCACTCTGGTGACAGCAAAGGACTAAGAACTGAGGCACAAGAAGAGCTAACTAGTAGCACAGCAGAATAATGGGAGATTGCCAGTTTTCCAGGCCTCAGAAGGGCAGTGAAACCTTTACTTGATTCATATGCACTGCTTTGTCAATACTGCCATTCTTAATGTGCCTCTGTATCAGTTTTCATGGAAACCAAATGATGTTTGCACTTGCTGTTTTAGCTACAGCCACAGATGTTTACTGAACAGGGACTCTAACTATACTGGATTCTATAAAATAATAGATTGCTAATTATATTTTCCTATTTAGTAGATTGCATTCAACACAGATACATGTGTCAACATTCAACACACATACACGTGTCAACATTTAGGATAGGTCCTTGTAAAATATATACCCTTAACCAACTTCTCTGTCTAAAATGTAATACTTGAAAATACCTAAATGCTGACTGTACAGTGATTTGTGTCAATTTAATTTTTAATGGGGAAAAATGAACATTTAGGAACAGTTGATGGATTGAGCAGTGACTCATCGATCCTACAATGTGGTAAGAAAATTCATCTTATATTACAGTAATGCTTTTTCCAAATTGTCATGAAACTCTTCAGGTCTGCAAAAGCATTTTACACTAAAGTCACAGTAGGTTTTTTTTTTCATTAGCTACTTAAGTTACATGAATTTACTGTTTACCGCTGTTGGAATTCTGTCCAGGGTAGATGCATAGTGAAAAGTACATACAACAAAGACATTGGTGACCATATAATCTGACCACCTGCCAAGTCTAACTTTTGGCAGAATATTATCTGAAGTATGCCTTTCATCTATCCTCAACTGGGAGGTGACAGACTGCAGACGATTAGGGAAGACAGCAAGATCTATTTCTTGACAGCCTGTAGCACTGCATGGCATCCTGTAAAATTGCAACCTTTGCAGCAACAGAATGAAAATTTATCAGGAATTGGATTTTATTTTGGTCAGGAGGCTAGAGATACCTGTGCCTACATTTGTCACGTAAGGAATGGATTTGGTACCTGGGTGGATACAAAGCAAGCGCTAAGGAATATGTACAACTAATAACTCATTGTTAGAGCCTATGGTTCCTTTCACTGAGGTTCCATGCACTCTAGTTATTAATCTTCACCCTCTCTCCTGTTGCTCTCCACTTCCTGTTGCTGGTCACCAGTCCACTGCACAATGTTGTCCCTCAGGTTTTGCATGATGACTGTGGATTCCTTGTAGAACTCTAGGCTGAGAGTCTCCAGGCCAGCAAGGGCCTTATCAAAAGCAGCCTTAGCTAGTTTTGTTGCTTGCTCAGGGTTGCTGAGAACCACATAATAAAAGGTTGAGTAATTCAGAGCCACAGCCAAGGCCAGGGGGTGAGTTGGTTCCAGGTACCGTTGACTGATTTCCTGAGCCTCCCCATAAGCTTGCACTGCCGATTTCACTAGCATCTCCTTGGTATCACACAGGGCCACCTCAGCCAAGTAGCGATAGCTGTCTCCTTTCATCTTCAGATAAAAGGCCTGGCTTTCATAATCTATCTCGCTGCAGTGCGTCAGGAGTACATGATCTAGGAGGCTGAGAATCTCCCAGCATTGTGTTTCCAGTTCCTTTTTTATGGTCTCACGATAGGCTTCTGCTTGTTCTTTCTGCTTCCCAACTCCTTGCTCCACAGAGTTCTTTAGACGCCGCCAAGAAGAGCAGAGCTCCTGTATTAAGAATTTGTAGGACTTAGAAAGCAGAGTCTTCTCTTCATGGGTTAATGGCTCTTTCTCTTCCATCACAAGCTGCCTCATGGCAGTGACCATGTCCTTGTACCTGCCACATTGTTCTGCTAGCTGTGCTCTCTGCACCAGCTGCTTGCGGCTCAACATGGACAGGGAGAGACCATCAATTGTTCACTGGGAAGAGATTCTGGTCATGTGGGAGAAAACAAGTGATGTCACAGGGAGGGAAAAGTTCTGGAACATTCTGAAGCAGCAGCCATCCTATGCCCATGTAAAGAACATCATATTTCTCTATAGAAAGAATGTGGCATTTAGAATAAAAAATTAGACAAAATTAATGCCTCAGCAGTTCCTAAGTACCAAAAGTCCACTGTAGTATCTGCAAGCTATTTTATAAGTTCTATGAAACAATCTCATAAAAGTGTAAGCGAACAAGGATAAAATGCTCAGGTGTGGCCAGAAACTACAGGCAACTAGCATTTCCTGAGGAGGGAGATTGCCCACTATGAGTTCACAAGAGGCTGCAGTGCTAACAGATGCTTACCTGTAACTATTTGAAAAAACACAAAGCAAAATGGTAGCTTTTACAGGACTACAGGTAACCAGAATATCTAAATACAAATTCATTGTATTTATTTAAAATAAGCTTTATCCTGTTCTTCCTTCCTAGGGAGATGAGAGTACTGTACCCAGAAAAAATATTTAAAATTATAAAAAGAGTAAAGCTCACAGAAGCGAGAGAGAGAGAGAGACATGAAGGAAGATTCAAAAGTGTGATTAAAAAGAAAAAAAATTAGCTATCCTTCTGAACCCAAGCACTAAAGGAACCATACAGATCTCATGGGAAAAGAACTTCCAGAAACAGCAGGGTGCTCAGGAGAATAGGACTATCTAGAGAGACAGCAAAAAGGTCCCCAGTGGAAGAGCTAAATTTTCAGGTACGATTATATGGAGGGATGCAGTCCTTCAGGGAAGCTGATGGAGATCTCTTAAGGGATACTGGAAAAAAAATATTTTTATTTAGAGACACCTACTTTTTTTATATGAATGCTAAAGCAAGAACCAATAATAAATATGTAATTAAAACAAGTCAATAATTTAAAAACTAATAACTTCACAGGCACACAGAGGAAAGTTAACTAAGCTATTAAATAACTACTCAAGTCGATACAGGGAAATTCCCAAACTAAATTAGGTATAACTTTCATATGCTATCTTGTTTTTGCCATTCACTGTGATAACTTTCTGGACTAAGAGACCATGGCTTCCATACGGGCAGTAATGTTGATCTGATTTAGGTGAGAATGATGTTCTAGTTGGAAAGGGCATTCTTTAATTTAGAGACACCACCACTTACACAAATCTATAGAGAATGCTATACCAACTGCAACCCTCTTATAGAAATGGCTTGGTCACAGTTATTCACACTCTGACAACTTCCTAGTTAGATACACCAAGGCTGGCCCAAGAGACAGAACCATAGAATTGGAAGGGGCCACAAGGCCTTCTAGTTCAATCCCTCTGCTATCCAAGAATACACAACTAAAGCACGCTTGAAATATGCCCACCCAACCTCTATTTAAAGACCTCCAAAGAGGGAGTCCCCACCCTCTGAGGCAATCTAAACAACTCTTAAACAGCTCTTACAGTAAAGAAGTTTGTCCAAAGGTTTAGATGGAATTTCTCTTCTTGCATTTTAATGCATTGGTTGATGCTCTAGTCTCTGGAGCAGCAAACTTGCTCCATCTTCTATATGAAATGCACATATATAGATATAGAAAAATAGATATGAAATATGAGAGCTTTAAAGATATCTATCATGTCACTGACTGGCAGAGGCAACTCACTAAATTGCACCACTGTTTAGGCTTAAATCTTGCCTAGCCAGTGTCTTGAGTAAACTGAAGGATTACAAACCTCTGTAACTAATGATATCTTCAGAGGTGTCCCTTTAAGTATGTTGTGCATCTGAGAGGGAGAAGCATGGAAATTACGGTACTGCTTAATTATGGTACTGCAATCTCCCCTGCCCAACTGAAACAGCTGCTCAAACAGCTGGCCTGTTTTCAGGCAGAATTCAAAGTGTTGATTATGACCTTCAAACACCTGTACAGCTTTGGGCCACATGATCTGAAAGATCCTCTCTCTTTGTATGAGCCTGCCTGTGTTTTAAGATCTTTGAGAGAAGTCTTAGCCTCACCACCATCACAAGCACATTTGATGAAGATATGGGAGAGAGTCTTTTCAGCGGCAGTCCTCAGGTTGTGGCGTTCTCGCCTGCAGGACTGCAAGGACTGCAGGACTGCAAGGCTGCTGGCCTTTTCTCTCCTTTCCGTTGGCAAGCAAAGACCTTTTTGTTCAGGCAGACCTTTGGCTCGCAATTTATGTGGCAAACAGAGCTTTTAACAGGACAGTGTTTTTACTGTATTAAAAATCTGTTTGCATCTTTTTTACTGTGTTTTAATTGATTATACTGTTGTAATCTTGTGTTTCTTTACTGAACTATTGTTTAATTTTTTAAACTTTTGTATGAATAATTTTTTTAAATTGCACCCTGTTTTTAAAACGTTTGTAAACTACCTTGGATCCTGTATATGGAGAAAGATGGGATATAAATTAAATAAACAAATAGGTTATGCCATTTTCTCCCCAGGAAGGTTCACCTAGCACCTCAGTTGGTACAATTTTGGCACCAGCCTAAATGCTTTTTTTTTTCCCCAGGTGAGAGGTACTGCTGTTTTTCCCCTGCATTTTAAAATTCTGTATTTACTGTTTTATATTTGAGTATGTTTACTGCTAGACAGCCAGCATGATGTAATGCTTTGAGCATTGGACTACAATTCTGGAGAGCAGGATTTGATTCCCTGCTCAGCTATGGAAACCTACTGGGTGATCTTGGGCATGCCACACACTCTCAGTCCCAGAAAACCCTGGGATAGGCGCACCTTAGAGTCACCATAGGTCAGAAATGACTTGAAGACACACAACAGCAACATTTACTACCATTCTGGAAATACCCCAAAGTACAGTACCTACATAACTAAGTTAAGTAGTCTCTCTCCTGGGACTAACAGGTATCTAATGGCTTGTTTCCAGATGTGTGATGGAGCTGAAGCCACCTTGAGAACTTCAGTGGCAGAGGGAGTAAGGAAAAGTTGGAAGACGAGGAAGAAATCCAGTACAAGACTGAAGACCTAAGGGGGTGAAACGGTCTAAGTGTTGCGCTAGAACTTGGGAGATCCAGGTTCAACCACATGAGCCACAATAACTCTCTTAATGACTTTGGGCAGTCCCTCACTCTGTTTGACCTGCCCCACAAAGCTGTTGTGAGGACAAAGGGGGATGATGTATGCCACTTTGAAGTCACAGAAGGAAAGGTATAAAACTAATAGTCTGAATGTTTGCCAGACAAAAGATCAGAAACATGATAAATACAGGGAACTTGGAGAGGGATTAAGATTTCCATTCCATTCACAAAAGCACAGAGTGGCTCCATATAATGCACCGTAACACATCCATATTGAGTTTCTATTGAAACTGCCTTTGGTGGCAGTTGCTTGAAAGGTGGAAAGCAACATGGAAATCGTTAACAGCAGCATACAGTAAATTGCAAGGTGCTTTCAGCACCCCACCCTTCCGCCAACCTGCCCTATGGGTTTAATAAAAAGTTGGACTATACTGCACCAGTGGTGTAACAGGCTGTCTTTTCTCAGCCACCCTTCCCCTCCCTCAGCTTGCAATATGGGGACCAAGGCCATTTCCGCACTAGACTGTTGTAGTGCTATAATTCCACTTTCAACATCCTATGGAATCCTGGGGTTTGCAGTTTAGGGAGGGCCCCTCAACTGCAAACCCCAGGATTCCATAGGATGACGAAAGTGGAATAATAGCGCTATAACAGCCTCGTGCAGAAGTGGCTTTGGTTACAGTACTTGCTTGACCGCTGTAGCGGGAACGACTCTATACGCAAGATTTCGCCACGGCTTCCAAGAGATGGGGCCACCTTTCGCCAGCCACGGAGGGCGACAGAGAGCAAAACATGGCCTCCGAAGTAACCCGGAATCCCCCTCTCCGGACAGAGGAGGAGCGGCCAACCCAGCCCTAGTCGGGGCATCTCCGCGGACAGGACCCTCCCGCCCGGCGGGCCACCATTTTCAGGCTTTTTAAGGGCGGACCTTCAGGCCGGAGAGCCGAGGGGCGTCCAGGCGGGGCGGGAGGAGGGGGCGGGGCTCCCGAGGGGCGCTGCCCTTTTCTTGGCGAGCCTCCCCCTCCGCCGCGCGGACTCTGGACTTCCGCTGCGGGCGATGGAGCGCTTCGCGGGCCGCAGGGCTCTGGTGACGGGGGCGGGCAAAGGTATCGGCCCCGGGGCCCCCGCCGCTTTGGGATCCGGGAGGATCGCCCTGCCGGCTTCTTCCAAAAAGCTCCTTCTGTCTGCTCCCTTCTTGCAGGGATCGGCCGGGAAGTGGCGGTGGCGCTGCACCGTGCGGGGGCGCGGGTGGTCGCGCTGAGCCGGACCCAGGAGGACCTCGTCGACCTGCAGAAGAAGGTAGAAGCGGACTCCCCACCCCTTTCCGGGCTCAGCCTCCAGATGGCTTTGACCTGCGCTGACCCCTCCCCGGTCTAGGGTTGCCGGCTTCCTTTTACTGGTTAAAGAGAAGAGGGGAATTTCAGCAGGGGTTGCTCGTGATGCAGCCAGGCGACAAGCAACACCTGCTGAAATCCCACATCTACATGACCATTAAAGATCTAGGAGCCCGCTCCAATTTGGGGCCTTTCCACGCTACACAGTTATAGTGCTATTATCCCACTTTCACCATCCTGTGGAATCCTGGGGTTTGCAGTTCAGGGAGGGGCCTTTAGAATTCTCAGCCAGAGGGCTCTTTGGCCTCAGCAAAGTACAAACCCCAGAATTCCACAGGATGTTGAAAGTGGGATAATAGCACTATAACAATGTAGTGTGGAAAGGCCCTCTGACTCTGGCAGGCTTAGGGCTGCCAGTGGCTTAGTCCAGCTGTGGTGGCTAAACATGCTGATTGGAGAATCAGAAGAGGCAGCCTGTCTATTATTTGCAAGGGGCAGAGGGGAGGAAACAACTGTGGGACATGGTTATTTCCCTCATGTGGGCTTCTAAGGGAGAATCGGTAGCTTTAGGGGGCAACTGGGAAAGCATGATATGCTGCAATAAAGCATATTCACATAGTTGTGGGAGTGGGATGGAATATAATAGGATCCAGAAAGATGCAAATCATGACCCTTGCCCCAAAATTTAAAAGGGCGGCATGATGTCTTTCAGATCTTTACAGTGGTCAGTTAGTGTTGATGTGTTTGTTGTTGTTGTGTGCCTTCAAGTCCTTTCCAACTTATGGCAGCCCTGAGGTGAACCTGTTCTCTGGGGCTCAGAACGTGTGATGCGCCCAAGGTCACCCAGTAGGTTTTCATGGCCAAGTGGAGAATTGAACTCTCCTCTCCAGGGTTGTAGTCCAGTGCTCAAACCACTACGCCACACTGACCATGTATTATCACTCAGTACTGCATCTGAAGAAGTGGCTTTACATCCACAAAAGCTCATGTGAAAATAAAAACCAATTAGTCTTAAAAGTGCTGCTACATTTCTTTTTCTTTTGTTTTCTCCCCCTTCCTTCCTCCTTTTTACACTACAAGAGACTAACATGGCTACTTCTTTGAAGATATAGGAACTCTTTCCAGGTGCCGGTACGCTCTGGCAAAACTAACACTGAGACATCAGGTCCATTTAGCTGTAGGAACCATTAACCTGCCCTCTGGGACTTTGTCCTCCTGCTTTGTCTGTGTGCTTTGGAGGAACAGGAACCTGAAAATCAGCAGTCTCAGTCCTCTTGCCATTTTCGTAACGTAACCTTAGTTTGTGAGATTTCTCTATTTTGCTTTCAGTACCCTGGCATCCAGACACTATGCGTAGACATTAGCGACTGGGATGCCACTGAGGCAGCATTGAGCAAAGTGGAGGATATTGACCTGCTGGTGAATAATGCTGCTGTAGCACTGCTGCAGCCATTCCTTGAGGTGACCAAGGAGGCCTTTGACAGGTAAAGGCTGACTCAAGTGTAAAAGTAAGGGGTCTGTGGTTAGTACTAGACAGCCAGAAAAAGATATGACTGATTTAGAGTTGCAAGGTGCCAGATAATAGCCAAAAGCCTGTATGGCACAGCTTAGCGTATGCTACATTTGTCCACTGCAACACACACATATCCATGGCCATTCTGTAGCTGATGGAGAATAGGGAGGAGCAGAGGAGTGTCTGGCTATGTCCCCATAGCGATAGGCAAAATGATCACATCATCAGTTGAAATTTGCTGGAGATCTGATGCAATTATTCTGTATCTGGCTGTAGAACGTAGCCAGACACTTCTCTGATTTCCTCCCCAATCACAGAATGGCTGGGAGTGGGCTGCAGTGGCTAAACCATAAATCCTGTGAAGGGGCTTTGGTTATTGCAGAGGGCGGAATGGAAAACAAAACGCCACAATGATTAAAAAAAAAAACATACACAGATATAAGGTGGATATAGGCCTGTGGATGCCACTATCAGGATGCCAGTCACTGATTCCCAGTCCAGAGGTCTCTTGTGTCCCACCATGAAAGAGAAAGGTGATAAAACCTTTGCCCAAGATCAGTGTTTTAAGTTTTAATCTCACTCTGCCAAAGTTGGCTCACAGAGAGTCAGTGGGGGAGGAATGTTTTATTTTAGATGCTTAATAATTACCATGATAGGTAAGCTGTTAAGGACAGTCAGCACACTCAGGGCTTGTGTTGCAAATTATAGCCATTGTTCCTCCTTTTGGAGGGCTATAGGGGCCCTCCCAAACTGTTGTTGCTTACGTTATTCAACATACTTAATCTGACATTGATTTTATATAGGTCTTTCAATGTCAACCTTCGAGCTGCACTGCAAGTTTCTCAGGTGAGTAGTAGTCTGTGTGGTGTTGGGAGAGCAGTGCTCACTCCTGAGGGGCACGAAGGAGTTAAGCCAAAAGCTTCCATCGTGGCAAGTGTGGTTTTCCAGAAGTTGTTGGGCTGCAGGACCTATCAACTGTAGCCAGCATAACCAGGAAGGGAGGGATGATGGAAATTCTAGTCAAACAACATCTGGAGGGCCACATCTTCCCCAACCCTTCTAGGGTCATATTTTAGCTTCCAGGAGCACTTAAGAAAGTGGTACTTACAGCTCAATCTGAAGAATGCTTATGCAGAAGTAAACACTGTGCTCAGTCTAACTGATCCTTGTCTTCTTCTTACTGCCCTTCAGATTTAACGCCTTTAAGATATAACGCTGGCGTTCCAGTTTGAACCCCAAGCTTTAATGCTCTTTCCCCCGGTCTCTGATATCATACATTTCAGATTGTTGCTCGGAAGCTGACTGCCAGGGGAGCACCTGGTGCCATCGTGAATGTCTCAAGCCAGGCCTCTCACCGGGCTCTGACTGATCACATTGTATACTGTGAGTCTTATAAACAGCAAGATTTCCCTTGCTGTCTTTCCCGCTGAAACAGAGGTGGGAACTGCAAGTGTTTTTTGAATTGATTTCAGTGGAAGCCTTTCGTCGAGCAAGGCTTCTTCATGATGGTGGCAGTTCTGAGAGGGAGACGGGGGGAAAGGAAGAGGAGTAGGAAGGAGTGACCTAACACACAAAAATACCTTGTTTTATTGAAGGTTCAACCAAGAGTGCCTTGGACATGCTGACAAAGTCAATGGCTCTGGAACTGGGTCCCTATGGGGTAAGAACCCAAGCCTCATGCATTAGAAGGTAGCTACCTGGAACAGAAAAGGCCTACTTTAGGGGTGGAGAAAGTGGAGCCCCTAAGCCTCCCAATTTAAAAAAAAATCTGGGCTGATTTTTCACCTGGAAACAGGCTAAAACCACATGCATACACTGCCTTTGCTTGCCTGCACCAAGGTCCTTAACACCTATAAAATGGGGAACACACAGGTCACAATAGGTTTAAAATTGGATAAAATGGTAGCTAGAAGTGGTAATGCATCACTTCTGCGTGTGGGAGGCAGCAATGGAGCATGTGGGCAAAAAATGGCTTTTGCTGCCTTGTACAGTTGCCTCCCTGACTACATGGGTGTGAGGCGGGCAAACAAAATATAATGATGGCTGAAACAGGGTACCCAGCTTCCGTTTAAGCCGACGTGGGGAACGTACAGCACTCCACATCCTGTTGGACTGTAACTCCCAACAGCCACAGTAAGAGATCCAGTTATAAGTGATGGGAGTTGTAGTCTGTATCTGGAGGGCCACACAGTCCCCAGCTCATGAAAGCCAAAGAAGTGGGATGAATTGGCTTTTTCCTCTGGAGTAGGAAGGTTGAATAAGTCAGAGCTACATATAACCCTACTGATCTGCTAGAGGTTAAAGTCCTCATCTGATTTGCAAACCAGAATGGGTGGAATGTTACAAAGCCAGAGCAGAGGATCTCCTGTCGTGTGTGATCTAGACCTTTATTCATTTTCTACTGCCTTGTATTTTCAAGATTCGTGTAAACAGTGTGAACCCCACTGTTGTCATGACTAATATGGGACGCCTCAACTGGACTGATCCCAAGAAAGCTGGATCAATGCTTAGCCGCATCCCTTTGGGAAAATTTGCAGGTAATTTGAAGCACCTGCTTCCTGTGCCACAAGGCAAAAGAAGGTCTGTAGACCAGGCTGAGACCAAAACAGGCTTCTCTTGGGAGCACAGCAAGACTCAGAGCAAGGCCCGTGGTTTCCCAACCCTGCTCTGCCTTTAATATTAATATTAATATTGGAGGTTGAAGAGACTACATCTCTGCTATAGAGAAATCCTCTCCTCCCTCTAGAGGAGAAGTTCAGGGCCACTGGGTATCCCTTCAGGGACAAACAAAAATTGTTCTTCTCTTTCCTGATAAAAGTTTCACATGTAAAGCTGTCAGTATTCAAGAGTGCAAGATGCACAGCTCTCCTGCAGCTGCTGTACAACTTCAGGTTTCATGTAGGGAACTGTGGGAAAGCACTGTCAATAGGGATTGTGAAAAACTTGACATGGAAAAAAATCATCTCAGGTACGGTCCTGGGTGAGGCCTGTTATCATCTCCCTATGGGTATAGGCTGACAGATTCCAGCAAACAGCTGCCAGAGAGAGGATTCCTAGAAGCAGAGGGCAAGCCTAGTCAGGGATAGCAAAAATGGGATGGACTGTCAGGATTACAGAGAGTCTCTTTCCAACCATAAAAGGCCTGGAAGAGCCAGCTACTTTGTTTGCCTCCAGATGCTCCTTCAGCTGCCCTTGTGTCCCTGTCATTACAGAGGTAGATGATGTGGTGAACAGCATCCTCTTCCTGCTGAGCGACCAGAGTGCCATGACAACAGGAGCCATGCTGCCCGTTGATGGGGGATTCCTTGCCTGCTGAAGTACGGTGTTGGCTCCAGTCCCTGTGGAAGGCTGTTCCCCTCAGTGTGATTCATCCTGTCTAGTCATCCTGAAAGTAGTGAGAAATACTACTGCTAGAAATTCTAGAAAGAGGTCCAAGTGGGAGCCTCAATTGTCTGTATCCATGGAAAGAGCAAAGAGGACAGAGTCTGCCTGCCTTCTACTGCTGACTGTAAACAAACCACACTGCCTTACTTATGGAGAAATGTTTATTGTATAAAATAAGAAGTGTTCAGCTCATCACGCTACACAATGGTTTAAAAACTGGACCCATCTCCATCCCAACCCCTGCAAAGCTCTCCATGCTCCATCCCCCAGTCCGTCACACCTGACAAAAGGAAAGGGTTGGCCATCAGTCTCCTACCTGCGTCTTTTTCCCCCTTTTCTTTTCAGACCTTACAGCAAGGCTCTTGCCAGGCAGCTCTCTTGTGCCCAGGCTGGACAAGATAAACAGACCTTCCTGCTCTTTCCCATCTTTAGGAGAACTGATGGTCAAGTAAAACCAGCTCAGGAGCAGCACATGGGCAGGTGGTGCCCTGAAAAGCAAAGGCAGCTCTGGATGGCACAGAAGCTGCTCTGACCCAGTCGTTGAGTGTAAGCTAGTATTTTGCACAATAAAGCACCCCTGGCTAGTTCTTCAGCCTGTGTCCCATTTGCCTTTCGTGCCCCAACTGGGGCTTCATTCTCTGCTCCCACCACAAAGCTCTAGCACCAACAGAAGTTACGAAAGGGCTGGTCTTTCCATTCACCCATCCCCTCCCCAGCACAGAGTCACAGGGAGCATGCTCCCTCCCCCCCCCACCAACGCAGTGCTCCACTCTGGGGAGTGGGACAGCATCGAGCTCCTCATTTCTCCCATGAGGCTCTTTTTACATCAACACAGACGTTTAAATCAAAGAGACATTTAAAAAAACACTGACTTCGTACATGATGAAGGGCCCCGCCCCACTCTTGTTGCAGGACCACCCAGCAAATGCTCCTTCCTCGTATGCCACGAAGAGGGAGGCAATCACAACGTGCTGCACTCAGGCGCCCTCAGAAAACAGTGCACTTCTTGCCTGGCTTTTTTACAGGTGGAGGACAAAGCACGGCACGGATGGCTTCATCGAAGACCGTCTTGAGGCCTCGCTGTGTGAGGGCAGAGCATTCTAAGTACTTTACCGAACCTGTGGGAATAAGAGGAAACAGTGTCACCTAGTAAAGAATGTTTTTTTTTCCCTCTCCACCCTCAGCTATCATCAATACCTGGGAAATGATTGGTCACTTAAAAAAATGGTCACTTAAAAAAAAAAAGATAGTTCGTATGACAGAGAAAAGATGGAAATCACAGCATCTCATCATTGTAGTTTCAGAGCAAAGGCTGTGCCCTTTGCATGTCCTGTGGCAATCATGCAGCCCTCCAACTGTTGCTCTTGTTGAATGGTGACTCTATCAGCCCCTGTCAGCACAGTCAATGGTAAGGAATGATGGGAGCTGCATTCCGGCGACATCCAAAGGGCCGTGTGTTGCTGTCCCCTCTTATTTCCCAGACTCACCAATCTCCCTAGCCATGGCTAGGCCTTGGGGGTACGTAATGGGAGCCAGCTTTTTGTCCCGCAGCCTTTCAATGGTGTCCTTGTCATCTCTCAGGTCCAGCTTGGTGCCCACCAAGATGATTGGTGTATTGGGGCAGTGGTGTCGGACTTCTGGATACCACTGAAAATAAGAGAAATGCGGAAGTGAATCTCCTCAGCTGTTGACTTGGGGAGTTAGCACAGTAGAAGAAAAACAGCACTGGAGCCAAATGGCTATTTTTGGCTCTCTGCCTGTTCGAAGCTAAGAGATGTCCTCAGAAAGGGAGGCCGACCAGGCTCACTGAATGCTCCCCACTGGCTTCTGTAACTCTTAACCACCTTCTCAAGGTATCTCTCGTCAGTTCTGGTCCAGGAGGAGGACGACGACAATGACACCCTCTGCCTATCTGTAGTAAAGCTCTTACTAACAGCAGCACCCCAGCATGATCAGTTCGCTCTACTGAGAAAAATATATATATATGAGAGGCGTATTACCTTGGCTCGGACATTTTCAAAGGAAGCTGGGCTCACCAGTGAGAAACAAATCAGGAACACATCCTGTGGGGAGAGGAGCATTCACTTTCATAGGAATGAATCAGGATAGCAAACTCTCTTGAGCAGATGCAGACTTTCAGACCCTTACCCAACACTCACATGGGTCATTGCTCTTTGCATCCTAGTTCCATCCTCTCTCAGCCCAATCTCTAACCCGAAATACGTGATTTGGGGCAAAGCATATAATGTAGACTTTATTTTAAATTGGCTGAAGATCTGCATCACAGTTACATTATGCAGAGTTAGCTGTGGAATGTATCGAAGAAGGAGATATTAAATCCCTCCTTTTGCAACATCCCAGAAAGGTACATAGACAGGAATATCTTCTGGTTATACTTGCATGTCATGAATCTGCCAACATCCTCTGTTAATAGGGATGACCTTAACATTAAAGGCCATTGCCATTCCATTAATGAAAAACCGCCTTGTATGGTGGCAGAAGAGAAGCCTCTTGACAGTATGCTTTGCAGAATGTTATGCTCAGCAAACATAGTGCACAATTTTGGCCACAATTTTATCTCCACCTGCACAGCAGCAGGTAGCCTCCATACTAGTAGTATAACATTTCAGGAAATTTTGAATCCATGGGTGTAGGGAACAGTTTGGAAAAGCAATGTTTGGAAAGAGAAACCAAAAGAAATGTAGTATTAGCACTCCATACAGATTGAAAGTCACTTTGTTACTTTGGAAACAGAAAATGCATTACATACAACTTAGTTTGGCATCAAAATATTGACCAGAATTCTCTTGGAGATTTACGTACGCATAAACACTTCACTTATAATGGTACACTATCCCAAGTCCCCCCAAACCCTACTTACTGGGAAGCAGTTGCTATGTTTTGGAGGGAGGGTGGCACTTCCCTGTCAATTGGGAAGCAGCTGATCCTACCATGAGCGATCTCTGGTGTGACAGTCAGAAATAGGGTCCTTGTCACTGTTCCCCTTGCTCGTATGAGGGGAGGGTGAAACTGTCAGCCAGCTGCTTCCTGATAGACAGGAAAAAAGCCCCCCATCAACTGCAGCAACTGCTTCCTGGTAAGTGGAGATTAGGGGATATTCACAGTCCCTATGTAGCCCCTAAACTAGGGACTACATAGGGATCATGAATATGAAACTGTTGTGAATGCATAACTAGGTTACACATTTGCAACTGCCCAACAGGACCTTGGCCTTTATTTAGATGCATTAAAAGTATAGTTCATTCAGAAAATAATTACACATTGAATTTACTTTTTAAAATTTTATTTATTGGTTAGAAACAGAGCTACAAGGTAGTGAACTGTAAAAAAAAAAAACCCTCTTTGATTTTCTCAGTTTATGGGCAGCAGGCAAAAATTTCCTAATAAAAACAGGAAGAAAAACCATTAGTGAAACAAAATGATTTGGTCTCCTCTAACCCTCCACTGTGCCAAGCAGATATAAAGCACTCCTTCTGATGAGAAGAACTGGGAAAAGGAAACCAAGACCAGGAATCACAATAATATGAGATTCTGTACACTTACATAAAAGCCTAACTGCTAAAATATTTTTAAAAATAATGTGTAGCGAGTAATGTCAGAAAACCTTGTTCTAAGAGTATATTCCGCAATCCATTCTTTTCAGTCCTTTTTGGGAGAAAAAGGCCTTCCGGTGTTACCTGCCCGGATCTTTATGTCTAAACTCGGTACTTACTGTCTGTGGGTAGGAAAGAGGCCGCAGCCTGTCGTAGTCTTCTTGTCCTGCTGTGTCCCACAGACCCAGGTTTACTGGCTTTCCATCTACCATGACGTTGGCGGAATAATTGTCGAACCTGGAGAAGAAAAGGCTTCCGTCAGCAACAGATAAGCCCTCCTTCCATCACGTACTATATCCTCATAGTTTCATTCTAGACTAACTATGCTAGAGTACAGCCCTTTCTCTAGTTCTCTTTGTTCAACCAGTTAACTATTCGCTGCCCCACATTTTAACCAGGTTACCTCTTCAGTGATACACCACGCGGCCTCTTCAGAGCACCAGTGTGGTGCAGTGGTGAGGCCAGGACTCCAGGAGAGACCAGGGTTCAAATTGCTGCTCAGCCATGGAAACCCACTGGGTGACCTTAAACAAATCACACACTCTCAACCTCGGAGGAAAACAATGGCAAACCTGCCTCTTAACCAATCTTGCCAACAAAACCCTAGGGTAGGATCATATGTTAAGAGTGAATTTGAAGACAAACATCCACAACCCCTTCAGTCTCTTTTGTTTTGATTATTTAGGTGCCCAGCCTATTTAAGTAACTTTTGTCGTATAAACTAAGTCTGAAGGGTAGTAAGAACAAACTATCAACCCCATTTTTTCAAAATATCTTTGCAGTGCTTTCACTGCTTCCACACTAGTTCTTTCTGGTTTCCTCTCACAATATTTTTTATTTTTTATACTGTGGAACAGCACTGTATTTTTCTATGTAGAAATGACGTGTCTTAAAAACAAAACACACAGAATGACTTAGCGATCAGTCTCCAGAGAATGAGAACTAGACAATAAGGGGTAATTGAGAGAGGCTATCCGGGGGCAATTTACAGGATGCGGTCAGTAATCAGTGGACGGACAGGCCCCGCAAGCAGGTGACAACGGGCAGAATCCTGCTGGTTCGCTACACTGGCAGTGGCGCCTTTCCCAGGGCTGCACAGCACTGCTGTGGGAAAGCAGGCAGGCGCCTGTTGGCGGTGGTGGTGTGTGCCTTCAAGTCCTTTCCAACTTAGGATGACCATATCATGGGGTTTTCTGGGGCTGAGAGTGTGTGACATGCCCAGATTCACCCAGCAGGTTTCCATAGCTGAGCAGGGAATTGAACTCTGGACTCCAGGGTCATAGTCCAGCACTCAAACCACTGTACCAAGTTAGCCTGTGTTCATAACTGTGGCTTACGTACATATGTCTCATACAAGGTTCTATTTTGTAGCTTTTTGCACAATGTCAAAAAATCACCCCCCCCACACACACGCAAAAAAACACTATCAAGCCCGGGGAAGGGCTGGTGCTGCTGCTTGCCAGTGAGGGAGGAAGGCAATTTGGATTATGCAGCTCTGAGGGAAAGGGATAGGAGGATGAACTCCTTCAGTCAGCACACTCCTATTTCCTTTCCCCCTCTGAGCTGAGAGGAGTCAGTTTTTCATCGTCTATCTTGCCTCAATGTAGCAGCAGCCACTGGCCCTCCCAGCACTTAACAAATGTAGATGGGAGAGGTTTTGGACAAGGCCTCAAGGGCTACAGAATAGCCCCTTGCACCCTATCAGGGAAAAAAAAATGAAGTGTACCACGCGCCCCCTTGTGGTGCGACCTCAGCATACACAAATATGAGGTTGTACAAAGCCACACATTCATTATTGTCAATAGCTGCAACAGGCACGCGCTGCTATGAGAGTGTGCACGTTGTGTCCATTGAAGATGATGGGACGTGAGCATCATTTTTTTGTTTTACTTGGGGGTTCCTGGAATGGAACCCCCACATATACAGAGGCACACTGTATACATGGAAATGGGCAGGGTAAGCCTTACTCTCCATCTGCTTGATTGTACAGTCTCAGCCAAAATTTCCTGATTCCAAGTAGCCTCTTACTGTGATTTCCTCACTTTCTTCACTGCCATCACAGCTTTTTCCTTCTGCTGCCAGAGCCTATGCTGGCACAGATAGGCCTGTGTAGCACAACACAAAATTTCCAGCCTTCTGTTTAGTTGTTAGAAAGGAGATTGGCTGAATGGAACTTAACGGGAGTAAATATTCCTGAAGCACATTGGCCACAGAGTCTGGCGTTGCTGGGTGATGCAAAGGTACATTAAGTGCTGTATGGAACCTCGCCCTTAATTCTTTTTCCATCAAACTGGAGGAAAGCAGTGCTAACAAGCTAAGCAGGTGGAAGCAATCCTAGTTAACTGTCCTTTGCACTGCTGGAAGTGATTCAATAGCATATATTTCCAAGCACCAAAAACAGAACAAAACAAAGCCTGAAATCTACCTTTTTTCTGCCCCTGAGGTCCTCTAAATGAAAGAATGGTTAAAGCATATAAAATAGTCTGACTTTTAACATCTCTTAACATCTGAACATTTCCAAAAAAAAAATTGTTTTGATGCAATCCTGGAAAGCTTGTGGTCAGAATTCTTTTGGTGATTTATTCTGGTGAAACCTTTCATGATGCCAATATAAGGCATTATGGGTCAGATCACACTAGTTGAAGCGGTGACAGGGGACAGAAGAGAAAGTCACCTCCGTTGCCACAGAAAGCAGCTGTGCTGGCTCCCAAGTACCTCAGGAACCAGCAGCGCATCCTATTCTCTTGACAGAGACAACCTCCTAGACCATCTGCCCCCACACTGCAGAAATTTAATCCCCGCCACCATGACCTACAGCAATGTAAATACAGGCATACCTCAGTCAACAAAGCCTCTGACAAAGAAGCTCCTTTTTACAAAGTCTTTTTACAGGACCACATCTTATTCCCCCATTTCTTGCCTTCTCTCTTGCCGGAGGGTTTTTTGTGTGTGCGTGTGTGTTTGTGGCAATGATATCGGGAGGATGGTGAAGTAGGGCTGAAGACCTTCAGTGCTGGGCTGCAGCTAATGTCTGCAATAAACAATGCAATAAGCTTGACCTGGGAAAGACCTCTAGGTGGCCCGACTGCAGTTGTGTGTGCTTACATACAACAGGCAAGGCAAAAAGCTCCCTCCAAAACCACATGTAAAGAGCAAAACTAAAGGAAAAGGAGAAAGCAGATTAGTCTGCCTCACCAGCTACTCTGGCAGGTTGAAAAAGCACAAATCTGTAAGTTTTGCCACCAAAATGGAAATCATAAGAAAGAAAGAAAAAATCATCCAGAATGCATTTCAGAAGAACCTTTCAAGTGGTCTGTAGAAGCTTCAAAATGCTTTTGTTTGCTTATGCAAGGCTTACCTGACCACGTTGTTTCAATTCACACATGCATGTTAGTTCTGAATAACAAGTTTGCTGAAACATGTTGAACTGCTCTTCTTTTTTGTGGTATCAGAACCTATCCCTATTCTTTCCATGTTATTCCTACCTCTGGTACCAGCGTTTCAGTTAAACATGTAAAGTCCAGAAGCATGTCTATTTGTCAACTGAGGTATGATATCCAACACAGCCAGGACTAATTTTAGCCACAATATTCATACCTCAAAACTCCATGAATGAATAGCATGCAGTCCCCATGTAGGCCACCTCTTGCAGTGATTACATGAGTGGTATCTTTTTCTGTGTATCTTTTTCTTCTTTCTCCACCCACCTCCCCAGAACAGTGGTTCATCTTGACTTCCCAGCAGACATACATGTTTGATACGTTGTACAAAATTAGTTCCCACATAGCTGAGAAGACTATTCTCCAATGCAGGAATTTTTACACTTGAAGTAGCTCCCAACAGTCCCGTTCTCTCAGCACCCAGAACCTCTCAGTGTGGGAATACTTTAAACCACGGAGCTCCCACACTCCACAGCTATGTAGCCGCTAACCCCTGCTCTGACCCCCCCAATACTCACACAGTAGGTATGTACTCTCCGGGGAAGGCATTTGTTGTGTAGCTGATCAACAGACAGGTCTTCCCCACAGCCCTGAGAAAAGGGAAGCAGATCCATAAAACCTTGGTCACAACAGGATAACCACTTGGGGCTTGGAAGAGAAAACTATTGGGCTCCTGACTAACAGTTCAGTCCTTGCACGTGCACTTCTTGATTATTTCTAAGTTTGAACCTTGACTGTGACCTAGTAGTCTAACTAGTAAGCTTTAATTTAGGTTTATCATAAGACTGAATGAAAGGGTTTTTAGAAGCAGCTCTACATTCTATCAAATCCTAGGTCACCGATTCAGTCCTACACTTCGGAGTACACTGGGGTGAACATCTGTGGGAAAGGTACCTATAGTGGGCTGCTCCATCCTTTGTAAGGCTGAAAATAGAACCAAAAGTAATTTCTGGTTTGTACTTTATGGTTGGTTGGTTGGTTGGTTGGTTGGTTGGTTGGTTGGTTGGTTGGTTGGTTCCTTCCTTCCTTCCTTCCTTCCTTCCTTCCTTCCTTCCTTCCAGGGACTGTTTTACTTCAAACTGCTACCCCTTACGGCTTCTATAGGAGCAAGTGATTTGCCATGTTGTACTCTGGAGTGGTTGTTTTGCCCCCCCCCAAATTTTCCCCATTTATATGTGTGTGTGTGTGTGTAGTGCCATGTGCATGACCTGAAGGTTACAAAATGCCCCCTAGGCATGCAGCCTACATTGTACACACCCCAACGTACATGTTATGTTGCCAGCACACCTAAACCTCTTCCATTAATTACTCTACTCATTTACTCATTGTTCTTGGGCAGTGGTGCAGCAGAGCCAGGGCTCGCAGGGGCAAAGCCTTGGGATCCTGTGATTACCAGGGACTATGATCTCATTTGCCACTGCTTTTACTTCCCATTTCCCCATGGGTCTAGCCTCAATCTCCAACATAGCCGAAGGGGTAATGTATTTTCCCAACTAATCTATTTTCCCAGCTACAATATGCCCCACACTGAGAATTTTGTGGTGGCTGTGCCTTAGGTGGGCAAGAGTCATTTGCTTCACAAAAACCTGCTCCTTGTAGAGAGGAAAACTGCAAGACGTGATCTATTTTAAATAGATTAACACAGCTGCCTGCATTTTTGGATACTCCTTGGGGGTGTTGCTATAGATACTGTCATGATGAGGACTGGGAATTCAAGATTTACCACTACCCTGCTGTTCCTGGAAAGGAAATACACTTTGTAGAGTTTTGTGCCACCTTCAAAGACTAATAAATTCCATTTGGCATAAACTTTCACGGACAGGAGCTCACTTTATCAGATGCAACGAGACTGTAGTCCACAAAAGCTTATGCCAAACTAAACTTGTTGGTCTTTTAAGCTCTCACTAGAATCTTTGTTATTTCCGCTGCAGCAGATTACAATGACTGCTCCTTCCCCTGGAAGCCTTTTGTGGAACTCCTTCCAACACACCTTTCATTCAGGCTCACTGTAAACCCAAAATGAAAATTTACTGGACTACTAGGACACAATCAAAATTCAAACTTAGGAATATCCAAGAAGTACACAAGCAAAGTTTGAACTATTAGTCAAAAGGATTTCCTATGTGTTTGCAGTTTGAATCCTGCATGCTTACACATAGATATTTTCTGTATATCCAGTTATCTTCTGCTTTTGTTCAGAAGATAGATCTTAAGAGCAGCACCAGGGTATTTTTTTGCAAACCAAAGCAAGGACATGTGGAGGGATCTCAACACTTTATAGTCACTCTCAGCAATTTTTTGGTGGGGGGACAAATGCTGAACAATATCTTTGTATTACTCTCACATCTGATTGCTAACCATTTTCTCATTGCACTGGACATGACTTTGAGATTAAATTATTTCTTGTTTGATTAAAGATTGGGAGAGACTAGAAGCCTTTCTGCGCTACATTGTTATACTGCTATTATTCCGCTTTCGACATCCTATGGAATTCTGGGGGTTTGCAGTTTAAGGAGGAGCCTTTAGAATTCTCAGCCAGAGAGCTCTTTGGCCTCAGTAAACTACAAGCCCCAGAATTCCACAGGCTGTTGAAAGTGGAATCATAGCACTATAACAGCGTAGGGCAGAAAGGCCCTGGATGTGAAGCCCAGTCTCACTCTTCCCAGAACCCTTTATGCTATAGTGGTCCAACAGCTAATTCTGTCTCCATGATTGTTCAGGGAGAGGGTCTTCTCATATCCAGCAATGGAGCAATCACCTGGACATGGAAACCCTGAAAAGCAGCAGCCTTTGAAAAGCTGAATAACCCCACACAGCATTCATATATTGCTCTTTGAATATTCAAATACTTCACACATTATCTCAGTCACCCTAACCACCATGCCCTAATCACCACCAGAAAGCAGATCAGAGTTACTGTTGGGGCTGGCAACCTCAAACCAGGGATGGTGGCCTGAGAGAGAGTTTTGCTAGGGCAAAAAAAGAAAAAAGGAAAGGAAAAAAAGGGTGCTTGTAGAGGGTACTAGGCAAAGGAAAGCAGATTCCTAAAAGACATACGAGAGGGATTCTTTTGTGCTCAGCATCAGACCCTCTCTTGCTTCCAGTCCAACCTGTCATCATCTACCAGTTTCTCTAGCCTTTACACCAGCTCGCTTTGCTAAATTCGTTCACCAGCAGAATTCTGCTTCTGTAAAGTCTTTATTCTCCTCTGCCAGGCTCTCTTTTCAGACATCTTCCTCCTCCCTACTTACAGACAAGGTAGGGAATCAAAGCGACTGAAAGGGACAACTCTCAGTTTTGGGCCAGTAGGCTGAAGCCAATGGAGGAGGGACCCTTCCTCGAGGCGGGCATCCAGCTCTCTCCCTCTCAACATCGAACTGCTTTTCTTCGCTCCCTCCTCCCGGTCCCCCTGGGCATACGGAGAGGCCACGCAGAGCCCTCCAACCCAGAGAGGGGGAAGCCCTTCCTTCCTCCTCCTCTCCCATCCAATGCCCGCGACGAGGTTTCTTGGCGAAGCGGGGTCAGAAGAACTCGGAGCACAAGGCGGGCAACTGCCCCGAGAGCCCCCGGTGCCAGCTGTCGTGGGTGGGGGGCGTCGGGTGGTCGGCCAACTGGACAGAGCAATTGTTTCCTAAACAGCCTTCCAACCACATGGCGAAACCAGCCTGGGAGGGAGGGACGGGGGGGGGGTAGCCAGAAATTCAAGTTGAGGGGGGCCAACAGGCGGGAGGGGAGCGGGGTTGAAAGCCTCCCCTGGAGACTGCAGCAGACGGGGGGGGGCGATGACAGGGGGGCACCAACTATGGGGCGGGTGGAGGCAGGAAGGCTGGGGCTGAAACGAGGGTAATTGGGGCCAGAGGGGCGAGGCATTGATTAACTGAGGCAACAATAGCTGGAAGCGTGGAGGGAGGGGGGCGGCAGACCCTTGACTGGAGAGGGAGCGATGGGCGTGTGCCCAGATTCGCCGCGCGAAAGCGATCGCGCCTCTGTTCCTCTCCTCGCCCCTTCCCGCCACCTCCCCGCCGCTGCCGCCGGTTCCCTCGGGAGCTCCCCTCGGACGGGGGGGGGGGACAGAGGACGGACCACCCGCTCCTTCCGAAGCCGGCGAGGACGCCTCGGCGGCGGCGGCGGCGGCGCTGGCGGCGGCGCCCCCCCCCTTCATCCTCCCTCTCCCCCAGCCCCACCCTTGCCTTGCCCTGCCCGGGGTCGGGCGGTCGGCACATGGTCTATTTCCCCCCTCCCGCCCTGCCCCGGCGGCCGGCCCTCCCGGTGGCGCCGCTCACCCGTCTCCCACGACCACACACTTGATGGCCTGCATCTGCCCCGGGAGCAAGGCGGGCTGGGATGGCGGCGGCGGCGGCGGCGGGCTCCGAGCCTCTCCTCCCTCAGCGATGGATGCCGCCCGCAGCCGCAGTGAGCGAGCGAGACAGAGCGAGAGAGACCCGGAGCCGGGCGGGGCCGAGGGGAGGAGAATGAGGCGGAGGGACGGAGCCGAGCGGGAGTCCGGCGGCCCCTCCCTGCGACCCCCCGGGCTCCCGGGAGGGGCCTCGCGGGGAGGGAGGCGGGCGGGCCCCGGGGGCGGCCACCCCACCCCCCTCCGCCCGGGCAGGCACCCCCCGGGACGGCCCGGCCTCCTCGCCGGGCGCCGAGGAGCCGAGCGAAGCCTCCCGGCCGGGAGCGGCCGGCGGGGGTCTCTTAGCAACTAACGCGCGAACGGGCGCCTTCGCGCGCCGCCCCCGCGCCGGGCCCGGAGCTGCTTTGTGTCCCGGCGCGCTGATCACCGCGGCGCCCGGGGAGAACGCCCGCTCCTCCGCCCGGCTTTGTGGCGCTCGCTCGCCGGCACGCGGAGCCCCCGCCCTCCCCGGCCCCCCAGGGGTGGGGCCCCCCTCCGTCGAGCGGCACCTCCCCGGGGATGGCGAGCGCGCAGGCGGCTG
Organism: Cyclura pinguis; assembly: GCA_030412105.1. Lineage (NCBI taxonomy): Eukaryota > Metazoa > Chordata > Lepidosauria > Squamata > Iguanidae > Cyclura > Cyclura pinguis. The sequence continues at coordinate 159,395,032 of CM059600.1, forward strand.
CCTCGGCCCCGCGCGCACGATCGGCGGTTGCGGCGCGTCTCCACCCAGCACGGGGCTTTTGTAACCGCAGCGGCTCTTAATTGCCCGTTCCGGACCAACCACTTCGCAACGCTTTTTGCGTCGTACGCTAAGGGTCGCGGGACTGTGTTGCCCGTGTCAAAATCCACACATCTTTGGCGACTGTGAAGCTTTTTGCGCCAAAATCAGACGGAAAGGGAAAGCTGCGTGAAAGGATGTTACTTGCTAGTCCTAAAGTCCCAGCGCTCCAACCCCAGCTGAACTTGCCCGTTTCGCCCAGCTGCAAGTCCACTGTGTTTGCAAAGAACTGCAATAGTATGGAGGATTCGGGAGGCAGAGTTCTGATCTGCGTGGGGTAGTAACAGCAGAACGGGGGCTTCATCCGTGCAGTTTCTGACTGTAGTGCGGCCATTACTGAGTGCGAAAATAATACTAGCCCAGCACTGCTGTTGTAATGCTGTGGCTGTGGTTGGCAATCAGTTTTGCGCAGAGCTACTGAGGGCAGGAGAGCCAGCGTCACGTAGTGGTTTGAGCATTTGGCAACGACCCTGGAGACCAGGATTCGGTTCTGCACTCTGTCACGGAAACCCACTGGGTGAACTTGGTTGCATCACACCCTCTCAGCCATAGAAAACCCCATTATAGGGTCGCCATAAGTCAGAAACGATTTGAAGGCACACAACAACACTGGGGCAGAGGGGAGTTTTTCTACAAGGGGGTAGAAGGTGCTATTACCTCTGGCTTCCAAAGAAGGCTGCCACCAAATACCAGTATTGGAGCCGTGAGATGTTGAAGCCATGCCTCCCGTTTCGCGAGTTGGACTTGGAGGGGCCAGCTTGGGAACCTCCAACTGTCTGATCAGAAGGCCCTGTGCTCAGTCCAGAGATCCGAGAGATCCTCCAGTGAGCAGTCCGGTAGAAGCAGCTGCCATACAGAGTCACCCTTTCCTTGCCCCAGAGGCCAATTTGCTCTTAGACAAGCACACTACTTCACGCAGGGAACTGCCAGTACAAATTTCCATCTTTGCAATTGGTTCTGCCCACTTGGCTGGAAGAGACATAAATCTTACAGAACAGGGAGTTGCCAGCCCTTGAAGATGCATTTACCAGACCTACTAAATGGGCTTGAGGATCTTCCGGGGGAGATATATTTGTATATGCATAGAGAGGGGGAGAAAGAGATTAGCAGACAAATGTTCTGGTACTTCCTGGGGTGGGGTAGGGGAATCTGGGAACTTTCTGTGGCTTTAGGTTTGAAACAGGGCATACTAACTATGTTTGGTGCTTGCACAGTACATGGGGATGTATGTTGACTGTACTCAGCAAAGTTGGCCCTGCCAATAGGCAGAGTGAATCAGCCACCTCAGACAGCAGATTCTGGAGTGGGGAACATCTAACAGACAGAGCTGTGTGTGTGCCTGTCCATCCATACAGCCCAATATATTGGCCCCAAGTTAGCCTGATGCCTTCAGTTATAGCAGAAGCCATTGCCAGTGTTAAATGCCAGTTTGCTCAGCTGGCTCAGGGGTGGATTTTTGGCTGGTCTTGGTTCTCAGTTATTCTCTATCAAAGTTCAGGAGCTGGATTCTGTTTTGGAAGCTGGTGTTGTTCTCCCCATAGTTAGCTGGACTGTGATCTCAGAGGTGGCAATTAAGAGACAACTTTGTGTTTCAGAATTTCTCATCAGGGTCACCATTCTGGACAGACTCTCACCAAGTATTATGACTTTTTTTTTTCTTTCCTGGAAACTCTCTGCAGACCAGCACCTAACAGCTCACAGTTCAGACAGGTCCAGGGACCAACATATTGAGTAACATTGTTTTAGACCATAATCATAGTTCCAGCCAAGACACTGGTTCTACACAGTGAATTTGTATTCTAAACAATTAAATACCCTATGTACCAACACTAACCCTTTCTTTCTTTTTCTTTTTCAGAAAAGGTCACTGGCCTTCATTGGTAACACTGCTGTAGTTTTTTTTTTTTAAAGTAACCACATAAATATAACCTTAAGAAGTATCTTGATGCACTGGTCTTGATACACTGATTTTGTTTATGTGTTCGATTTAGTTTTGAATGCATCCAAGAAAGCTCTACTTTGAAACTGCTTTGTACTCCTTCCCCCATTAGTTTCCTTTCTGTAAAAAGGAAGGAACGAATATAGTCACAGCACTGCAAGAAACAAGATTGCTTGCCTAGTTAAAGCATCTCCTCTCTGAAATCATTTCAGTTTTATGCATGCCAATACACCGGAGGTTTTACTTGTGATTTGTAGATTGGCTCTTCCTTTTTTCACGCAATTCAAAAATATTTTTTTAGAAAGTATCTTTAATTTTTAAAATGACTTTCTCTGCTTTTAATCATACAACAGGGATATTCATGTTTGTTTCCAGGGTCAGAGTGACTTAAAACCACTTTTACTCTTACTTAGGGAAATTTTTGAATCTCTCTTTCTCAGACGCACAGATGATGGAAACCTAATTGGCTCTGGGATTTTGTAAAGTATTTAGTGCTGGCTAGACCTGGTTGCTGAGGGAGAAATGTGTGATAGTAAAGATGGCTTTTTTGCTGCCCTTTGTATTAGCTGCCCTAAGCTTAAAAGGGAACAAATTTGTGCTTTCCCATCAGATCAGTCAAATCCCATTAAATTCAAGTGCAAGGATGCTTGTTGTTGTTTTAAAGCCTGATTAAAAAAACAAAAACAACAACAACCTAGAAGCCTGGGGTGCTGTCTATGTGTACATGGAAAGAGAGATGTCCTTGCCATTGGGCAGCAGGTTGCAAACCCACTGATTGTTCCAGACAGGCATAAGCGAAAAGCTGCCCAGAACCATTCTGCCCAGAACCACAAAAACAAAGCTCTGAAAGGGCAAGGAGAATCCTGATGTAATTTTGTCCTTTTCCTCAACTAGCTTTGCAGGACAGGTTTCTATTTTTCTGTTAGGCTGTAGAGTTTCTAACACTAACAGTGTTGTGGTTTTTTGTATGAGCACTGAACCCAGGTGGTTGCTTAAGTGCTGGACTAAGACTCTGAGAGACCAGGGTCCAAATCTCTGCTTAGCCATGGAAGCCTTACTGGGTGACCTTGGACAAGCCATGCTCTCTCAGCTTCTGAAAAGGACAATCAGAAATTGCCTCTGCAGAGATCTTGGCTATGATAGGGTCACCATAAGTCAGAGTTGATTTGAAGGCACATAACAACAAGAAGAACTAGTACAGTGAAGATTGACAGAAAAGATGCAGGCATTTGAAATTCCATCGTATGCATAACGAGATTCCTTGAATTTTTGATTCATGATAGGTGTGGTAAGAACTACAACACTTCAGAGTTATGTCTCACGTACCAGAAGGAAGTCACTCACTGATCATGCAAGAGTAAGCAAGCACTTCTGTCTTGGTCTTTGAGAAGCCTCAACAAGCATTAGGCCAAAGGTTCTTGATATTGAAACCCCCACCACCTCCATTTTCACTAGATGCTCCTTTGTATTTGGAAAGAAAGATGCTCTTTTGTCAATGCCCACCTCAGACAAAAGCAATGATATACAGATCTGTATCTTTCATCTTTTCTGGGTACTGACAGTTAAACCTTTTTTCCCCCAACCATCCGATAAAAGTGGGGAAAATACGGTTGCCCATCTATAGCCACAGGGTAACTTGTTGTACCACGTGCATTTGTTTAGCATACAGTGGACCCTTCATATCTGCAGGGATTCAGTTCCCCCTGAGAACAGCAAAAAATGGTTCCTGTATTTTTAAATGATGGTGGCGTATGTGTGGAGGCTTCTGCACATCCATATTCATGTCATTGCTATTTTATATATAGGACCTGATGCTCCATAACTGCTTGAATTTGCAGGCCTGGAGGTCACATATATGGAGGTCCACTGTATTTATTTACTTGCTTTCTAAGCATCTCACTTCAGACAGTAGTATTTTAATATATTTCTAATTTCCTTTGGAAGGGAAGTTAGGATTTCTGAGACTGAAGTTAGTTCCCATTTGCTTCCACATGCAAATTTTGCTGCAAATCTGAAATGAAACAAATGACTTTCTCACAGATAAATCTAGGTGAAACTTTCTGAGAAAATGAAAATTAATTACCACTTAGATTTGTATTTTCTGATGCTGAAGGACACTTGCCCTACTGTTTGAGGAAACCAGTGTTCCAAAGCTTAGGAGCAGATTTTGTCTTCTCCAAATTAAAACACAGGGGATAGCAGAATAAAATATACACATGATGTTTCATTTTCCTAATTTGAATGGAAAGAGATCAGACATTTAATATACTGCTGGATCAAATATAACTAAACACTTCATATTTACACATGTGCATTTGTGTACACAAGTAGGTTTTAAAAGTATAAATGCAAACCAACTTAGAAAGTACAAACCATTTTCACACTGGTTTTAAAGACGGGATTAGAAATCAATTTGCAGTGCTTGCCATTTTCATGCTCATAGCCTCCAGAGAGAGAAGACAGCAAAATCAGGATGGTTTGTAAATTAAACCAGCTCCTAGGCCACAATGCTTCTCTCCCATTCTACCAAACACTGGGAGGAAGTGACTGTTCTCATTACCACAATTGAGAAGGCTCCATGGGTGAATTAAGCCTATGCCCTTACTGGGATTCTCACTCTAAAGCCAGCTTTAGGCCAAAGAAATCATGCACTCATGGCAGAGGCATGGTCCCTATAAAGACATATTTTTAGTATGCTTCAGCAATACTGCTGTTCCCAGGGGTGGAAGACAAATGACTTACTAAAAGATCTGATAGCCCAGGACCATGATATATAAAGCAGGCACTCCTTGCAACCTCATCCCTTTATAACAGAAGTGGGCAACTTTTAGCCCTCCAGTCTGCTTTTGGGTTGTGATTCCCGTAATTCCATGGCTTGGCTATTCTGGGTAAGACTGATGGAAGAAGATAGTCAAAAGCACTTGGAGGCCCATAGTTGCTTTTGGTAATTACATGAGACATAGGGAGTAGGGTACTTATTTCATATGTCATCTTACATAGTCTCTCTGGAATTGAGTGAGAAATCTGGCATGAGCAAAAGTGACATCATTCACTATTTCACGTGTTATTGAGACAATGAAAGAGCTGAGCAGATTGAAGCCTTTTCCCAGCACAATCAGCCCAGAGAAGTAATGTGTACCTAATGTATTCTAAGATGGAAGCCATTGTCTGTGATGTCTGAGAATGTTATCTTTGTGGCTTATGCGAACAGGCTTTTTTGCAGACTGCAAACATTGAAGGGATGGTTTTACTTTGGGGGCTTGCAAGATAGTTTGCAGGGTTAAACAAGATTAGGCTTTGGTGCACAACAGTGAAATGGTTTCTAAAGCAGCTGGGACTCCTTCAGTGATGCCTCAGGCACAGCCTCAAGTAGCTGACAGTGGATCTCCCAGAGTCATAAGGGAGTCAGAATCCATGATGCCCATGTGGCCCCACAGCCTGGATACGATTAGCATTCTGTGATTCCATTCCGTAAGATTTCTCAAGATTCCTGCTCAGTTTTTGGGGCCGACAGTGCCCAGTGGGGAACCTTGCACGTAGGCCATAATAGCATTTTGAAGAAAGCTGGCTCGCTGAGCTTCCTCCTCCCTCATTCTGGAGATCTCTGCCTCACGAATCCGCAGCTTCTCCTGTATACTTGAGATTTCGCCCTCTTTGTCCAGCAATGCCTCCCGGTGGTTACTGGAGAGCACTACACAAGGCAGAATGAAATACGGCACTTTCAGAATTTTCTAGTTAAAGCACGGCGAAAAGTGGAGAATAAAATATTTTGCACAGCAATGAGAGAGCATTGATTGAAAATCATTCACACCTACAACTCTGTGTTCACGTTCCCTTGGTAACTTTGCTTGGCCCTTTTCTTTGGATGCCTAAACTGTCTCTAAATGCTCAACCAAAGTCTTTAAGTTACTACAATGCTAGGAATTTAGGGAATGAAAGAAAAAAAATTTGGAGGGGGACAGAATTCTTATTTGGGGGAGTGGCAATGGTCTCATTTTGACACTGTAGCTACACCCCTGGTGGGATATCCAGACTTGTTTCTGTCTCTCAACTATACCAGAGTTAGAAACATTACTTTGTGGACTTCAGCCCCCTACATTCCTCAGCCCACATGGTCAGTGGTCAAAGAAAGCTGGGGAATTCTGGGAGTTACCATTCAAAAAAGTGACTTTTCCCACACACTCTGCATATACAATGTGGGACATCAAATGTTGAGAGAGGATAAGTGTTCTTAATTGAATCAGAAAAAAAAAATTAATTGGCCATCAGGTCTTCTTTGCTACTAGTTGACTAGAATATAGCCTACAGCTTCTGAGGAAACAGAAATCTATTCCCTCCTCAACAAGCTTACCTTTCAGTTGTCGCTCCAGAGCTGCAATCTTTTCTCGCATCCCTTCTTGTGCTGTCCTCTCAGCCTCCAGGTGTCCAATCTGCTCCTGCAGCTCCACTCGCACTTTGTTGACCTCTGTTACTTTCTCCTGTTCCTTGCTGTTCAGCTCCTGCCAGCCACAGCACACAGTGGGTAAACCATCAGTGACCTACAGTCTGAGGAGGCAGGGCTGCTGGCAGAGTCACAAGGCTTACTAACCCCATAAACCAAGGGTGAGAGACTTTGGTGGGTCCATGGGCCAATTCTGCCCCCTCCCTCTGGATGTGCTGTGAGGGGTGCTACCCCATCCAACAAAACTGTTTCCAGGAGTGCAATTCTCCATTATATATATTAAAAATATTGGGGGGGACGATAGAGGATGAGGGTGTCTCCAGAGCTTGAAAAAAACAGGTGGCAACTCCATCCTTGTACTGTACTTTCAATAATTCATGAGTCCCAACACATCCTCTAATATTTTTTCTGTATTTCCTTTAATACTTATCAGCATTAGAACTTTGTCCATGGTTAGAAGTTATGATAAGAAGCTGATGAATACAAACTTCTAGCTCACCCACAATACTGGTATGGGCTAAATTATGTATATATATTATTATATATAGTTAATACACACTGCATAACACAAAACCTGGACCATCAGGCATATGATATTTGTTTATAGGTAAGTTGCTAGACCTCATGGCTATGTAACTTTTGAAAAAAAAAATTTGAAAGCTCATTTTCATCCCACCTTTCCTTAAACAAGTTGAAGGTGGTGTGTTCCTCACTTTTATCCTTAGAACCAACCTTGTGATGTAGTAATACAGAGAGTTGGTGGCTGACCAGTCTAAGGTCATCCAGAGAGATTCATAGTTGAAGAGGGATTTGAACCTGGGTCTTCTCAGTCCTAGTCCAACACTCTTGACCCACTACAACACACTGGTTGTTGAGAAATTGCCCAAAAAGGACTTCCAGTGGTCAGAGCAGAGCTTACCATTTCCTGCTATTGCAGAAAATAACTAATATAACAGAATTATTTACCATGTTAGACATGTTTACTCAGAACTACGCTTCACTGAATTTAATGGGACTTCCTCCCAGCTGAGTATAGGATTGAAGCCTTAGTTTGAGTGCAGAAACTGGGCTTCCTTCTTTTTGGAGTATGCTCTGCTCTTCTCCCCTTTCAAGACAAAGTCTCCCTTTACCTGCTGAAGCTCTTCTACCCGCCTTCTCAGTCCTTCCACCTGCAGGCTCAGCTGATTCTCCTTCGCATGGGCCTCAGCCACAGCTTGTTTCTGCTGCAGACAGTAATTCTGAGCCTCGTCACGAGACTGCATCATCAGCCGCAGCTTCTCCTCCAGATGCTCCAACCGTTGTTGCTGTGAAGTGCCCAAAACAAGGGGAAGAAAATGTAGAAATGTTACATTGGTATATGCTATTCAGAGCTTTCACTCAGTTCATGAAATCGTATTTACTAATTAAAATATTTATATCCTGTCCTTTATCCAACGATCTCAGGGCAGCATACAATAAAACCAGAAATCTTTGTTGATTCAATTGATATGAACTAAATAATTTGTTATTCAGCTCATGTGATTATAAACAATAACTCTGAAAAAGAAAATCAGCTTTGTGTACATATATCATAGCAGGTATCAGAAGCCAGGGTCTTAGCAGACCACAAGCTAAACATGAGTTAACAGTGTAATCATAGATTCACAGAGTTCGAAGAGACCACAGGGCCATCTAGTCCAACTCCTTGCCAGGCAGGAACACACACTCAAAGCACCCCCACCCATCCAGCCTTTTGTTTAACACCTCCAAAGAAGGTGACTCTACCACACTCTGAGGCAGCATATTCCACTGTCACACTGCTCTTACTGTCAGGAAGTTCTTCCTGATGTTGAGGTGAAATCTCTTTTCCTGTAGTTTGTATCCATTGCTCAGTGTCCTAGTCTCTGGAGCTACAGAAAACAAGCTTGCTCCATCTTCAACATAAAATCTCTTCAAATATTTAAACATGGCTATCATGTCACCTCTTAACCTTCTTTTCATCGTCAATGCTATTCTGGGCTGCATCAACAGGAAGACAATGTCCAGATTAAGGGAAGCAGTAGTCCCACGCTATTCTGCATTGATTAGACCTCATCTGGAATACTGTGTCCAATTCTGAGTACCACAGTTCAAGAAAGGTATTGACAAGCTGGAATATGTTCAGAGACATGCAACCAAGACGATCAAAGGTCTGGAAGCCAAGCTTTATGAGGAACAACTTAGGGAGAAGAGTATGTTTTGCTAAGAGAAGAAAAGAGTGAGATGTGATGTGATAGCTATCTTTAATTATCTGAAGGAATGTCATGTAGAAGATGGAGCCAACTTGTTTTCTGCTGCTGCAGAGACTAGAACACAAACCAATGGATTCAAAGACAACAAAAGAGATTCCAATAGGTATTGTTCAACACTGGAATGGACTGCTTCAGAAGGTGTGGACTCTCCTTTCGAGGCCTTTAAACAGAGGTTGGATGGGCACCTTTCAGGAGTGCTTTGGTAGTGTATTTCTGCATGTCTGGGGGTTGGATTAGATGGCCCTTGTGGCCCCTTCCATCTCTATGTTCTACATATGTGTGTGAGCAACTAAGAGAAAGGATGAATAAATGAGAGAAAGGGGAATGCCTCTTTTTAAAATGGTGCATAGTAATTCTTATAAATACTATTAGTTATATGTTTAGTTTACTCCAAAGAACTCAAGGTACCATGTGTGATCTCTCCATCCCCTTATTCTCACAACAATCCTATGTGGTAGCTTACATTGGGAAACCATCATCACCCAATCAGCTTCAGGCCTGTGTGGGAATAACACTCTGGTCATATTCCAACTGCACGATGTTGAATTCTTTCCCAACTATGCCAGTCTGCGGGAGAGACACTGCTGTCCTCCACAGGCAGGGCTACAAGCTAGAAGAAAATATAGGACTGCCAAAGAAAAAGCCAGCCCCATGTAGGGTTCCCCTCCCCACCTGCCAGAACTAACATCATAGTGTTCTAATGTCATGACACAATGTATTCTCCCATTGCGTATCTCTTGGCTGCTACTAGTATGGGTGGAAAAACATAATGATGTGACAAGAAGCATGTTGATTGATCTCTTTGGGCAGAGAACTACTTGTTGCCTAAGTACAGAGCTGCTGTTGGAAATATCACTGTTTCCTCTTTATCCAGCAGCAGCTCTGTACTTCTAGCAACAAGTAGTTCTCTGTCCAAAGAGCTCAATCTCTTTGAACTGTCCAGCTGCATTTACCTCTTCCAATCTGGCTTGGTTCTTGGCTTTGATGAGCTCTTCCTCAACTTGGCCTCGCTCTACAAGGGCAGCCGCTTTCACTCGGCTCAGTTCCTAATTACCAAACAGAAGAACATCACAGGATAACTTCAGGCTGCAATAAATTAACAGGCAGACTTCTTTCCCTATCTAGTTCAACAAGATGTGCACAATCCCAGAGACCATTGACTACATGAATTGCGTATGTTCTTTTCAGAAAGGTAAACTTGGGCAAAAAGCAGTTCATGATGTAGCATGGTACTCTAAGGTGAAACTATTCCTGTCCCACTCACCTCCTCTAGCCCTATGCGGGTGGCCTCCAGACGCTGGATACGTTCCTGTAGGGCACGTTCGCTTGCCTCCATGTGATGTGTCATGTGATCTACCTGCATGACAAACAACATTGGTCAGGAGAAACCTAGCAATCATCTTGCTCTCCTCAGAAAATGGCCTCACTCCCTCATCTCAAAGTAGTCTTGATCTCCCTTGAGTAAATAGAACCCTGCCATACCAGGGATAGGAAGGCTAAGGGTATGGGGTTAAATCTGACCCCTCAGCATCCCAGTCTGGCCTCTAGGCTTCCTCAGATGCTCATACTCCCTTCCTCAGGAGGCTACTGTTTGATGGTTTTCCAGTTTTTGTGAACACCCCCAACCTCGGCAATGCTTCTCCTAAGGCCTAATTACTGGGAATCAGAGCTTTAAGTTAAATATTTTCCATTCTACTCTTCTGCACTTGGTCCCATCCAGCTTTAGAATATAAGCCCCTCAAACAGCTCTAAAACTGAATTTGGTCCTTAGGCTGAAAAAGATTCCCTATGTTTGCTTCATCAAAATGGTTTTGGGGAGAACCTTCAACTCCTTACTTGTCATTCCAGTGTGTCAGAGTTAAACACAGCAAGGCCTATGGTACTGGACCAGCCTTAAGAGGAAAGAAAGGAGGCCTAGAATTGAAGCGTGGGGCAGCAATGCAATATCGGTTTGATCTACTAAGTGGGGTGGAAACTTAACATGGGACAGCACTACTTCTTTCTTTCTTTTTTTTTGGTGAGCAGTTCGTACTTTATGCAGTGGTAATGACAGCATGATGTGCCTGACATGATGACATACATAATAGCCTTGCCATTATACTATTATTTTAAAAGATAATAAAGTGATTTCAGAAGAGGCCTCGTCAGCTTGAAAAAGGCCATACAGGGCTTTTTGATTCAAATTGTAGGTATGAGAGACGGCAGAGACCTGGATGATCGGATGCCTCTCTCCACCAGCCATTCACATGATCAGCATGCTGCAATTTCAGATCACCTAAAGGTGAACTTCTCCATTTTTTTTTGATTGATGAAGGATGTTTATTTTGTTCTCAGATTACATGCAGCACCAAACAGACAAGAAAAAGGGTGGAAAAGGTCAGTACAACCTAATAAAACACCAGAAATACAGAAATTACATACAATTATCAATTTCTTATTGATGAATATTCCCAATACCAATATAAAATGAATAGAGTAAAACGAGATGAAATAGTCTCTGTGATTCAGACTTCAGCATAATAACTATCCTCAATCTCTCAACACGATTACTGACAAAGCCCCCCATCTCTTTTCCAAATAGTTACAAACTTCTCCCCATTCTTCTTGGTATCTATTCAGAGATTTATCTTTCAACAAAATAGTAAGTTTATCTATTTGCATCAAATCATATATCTCATGCAACCATTCATCTATTTCCGGCACTTTCTCTTTTTTCCAGTCTCTAGTGAATAATAATCTGGCTTTAGGTATCAGATATAAAAAGATTTTTCTGTTATGCCTCCCAATAAAACTCTCAATTAGCTCGACCATGTTCAGCAAATAACTTTCAGATAGTGTGGGGAAATTTGTGTTTAATATTTTCGAAATCTCTATATGGATGTTTTTCCAGTATGTTTTGGCTTTTTTACAATCCCACCAACAGTGAAAGAATGTTCCTCTTTCAGCCTTACATTTCCAACATTTATCATTGTTTCCTTTATAGATCTGTGCAAGTGTTAAGTAGCATCTATTGAACATTTTGTAATAATTTTCTTTAAACGTTTGACATCTTGTAAAATTCAAGTTTTTCCATGTTTGTTCCCAATTTTGTAATTTGATTGGATGCCCAACATTCTGGGCCCATTTCACCATCGTATTTTTAATCACCTCCTGCTCAAGATTCCATTTTAGTAATAGTTTATAATATTTTGAAGTCAACTCTTTTATCTCCTCCATCCAAAATAACATCTAAATCTGTCTTTCCATTATTTATCTTCCCTTCGCTACAATCCTGCTTGAATCTAGAGAGCAGGCGGGCGTAAAGGAACCATGGACAATCAAACCCCTCCTGCAAAAGTTCCTCTCTTTTCTTAAACATCGGTGTGCTGTCTTCAAATTTTACCAGCTCTTTATAGGTCCACCACCTCTGTATTTTAAGCTCATCTCGGTGAAAAGTTTCTACTGGGGATATCCATAGTGGGAACTTAGGGCATAACCATTCTATAAACTTTTTCCATGAAAAATACTTAAAAAATATAAAAAAATATAAATATAAATTTATATTTAAAATAAATAATTTATTTAAAATAATATTATAAATATAAATATAAATATAAATAAAAATAAAAAATATAAAAATATAAAATTTTCCTTATGAGATGTTCAAAAAATTCTTTCTGTGGTTGTTTTTTTAGAGTACCATAAATAAAAATGCAATCCGTTATGAATACTTGCTCTTTCAAAGAGCAGAATTTTGCTATGTTCTAATCTTATCCAATCTGTTATCCAGCACATAATATTAGCATGTAGGTAGAGCCTGAGGTCTGAGAGACCTAGTCCCCCTCTTTCTCTAACATCCGTCATGGAAGTCCATTTGATTTGGGGTTTCTTCCCAGCCCAAATAAAGTTAGTCAACTCTTTCTTCCATTGTTTGAAGACATCGGCCTTTATTATTAATGGTAAGTTCTGGAATAGAAAATTGATTTGAGGTAGTAACATCATTTTGATTGCCGAAATTCTTCCCAAAAGAGAGAGCTTTAATTTCCCCCAGGATTCGATCTCTTTTTTGATCTCTTTCCATTTCTTGTTATTATTAAGAAATAAGTCTTGATTTTTCTTTGTTAACCAAATTCCCAGATATTTAATCTTCTTTTCTATTTTAAATTTAATTTTGCTTTGCAGGTCTTTCTCTTCAGTTAACACCATGGTTTTGGTTAACAGTACTGTTTTTTCTTGATTAATTTTGAAACTTGATAAGTCCCTGAAACCTTCTAGCATCTGAGTTAAAGAATCCAAGGAACACAGCGGGTCTTCTATTATAATAACAAGATCATCAGCATATGTTCATACTTTCACTTCAGCTTTCCCAATCTTAACCTCTCTTATAGCGTCATTTTGCCTTATTTGAATCAGAAGGACTTCTATCATAATTAGAAAAAGTAACAGCGAGAGGGACCAGCCCTGTCTGGTACCTCTTCTAATCTGGCAAGCTTTGGTTTTTTCAGAGTTAATAATTATTTGAGCATGTTGGTCAGAATATAATGTTTTTATCCAATTTAGGAAATTATTACCATAGTTCATTTTTTGAAGGACTGCCAATAAAAACTGCCAAGAAACATTGTCAAATGCTTTTTCAGTATCAAGGAAGATTAAGCCTAGTTTCTTCTTTTTGTGAGATTCAACATGGTAGATTACATTCAAGATCATTCTAATATTATCTTTTAGATGACGACCCAGTAAAAAGCCAACCTAATCTTCCTGGATCCAGTCTGATAGCATTCTTTTTAGCCTCTCTGCAAGGATCTTCATAAATATCTTATAATCAACATTAAGCAAAGAGATTGGCCTGTAGCTTGATAATAATTTGGGATCTTTCTCTTCTTTAGGGATCAAAGTCACATTCGCAGACTTCCATGACTCAGGAATTTCTCCCATCACCAGTCGATTTATAATTTCATGAAAGGGGTATATCAGCTCCTTTTCAAAAACTTTATAAAAAGTAGCCGAAAACCCACCCAGACCTGGAGCTTTCCCTGGTTTCAATTTTTTGATTGTTTCAGTGATTTTATTCAAGGTGATTGGTCTATTGAGTTGGTCCACTTGTTCTTCTGTTGGTTGTGGTATATTACTTTCTTTTAGATAATCCTTGCTTCTTTGGGAAGCGTTATCATGCTTTATACCATCTGTATACAGGTTTGAAAAATACTGATGAAAGGCTCGTTTTAATTCTTCTTCTTGTTGTATCGTTTTATCTCCAGTTCTTACTTCTGTAATTATTCTTTTTTCTTTATCTTTTCTCAATTTACGTGCTAACCGTCTATCAGGTTTATTAGCTGACTCCAAGTAATATTGTTTCATATATAACATTTTTCTGTCCAGTTGTAATTCTAGCAGGATTGCATGTTGTTTTCGGAGACTTTTAATCTCTTTGAGGATTCTATCATTATTTGGCCTCATTTTAAATTCATCTTCTTTTTCTTTCAATAAATTGACTATTTGAGCTTCTTTCTCTCATCGTTTCTTTTTAATTTGAGCTTCTTGAGATATGATCAAGTCTTGGAAAACTGCCTTAGCCGCATCCCAGACAGTGTTCAAGGAAGTTTCCTTGTTTATGTTTTCTTGGAAATATAAATTTATTTGTTGTCTAAGTTGTTCAACAACATTATTGTCTTTCAAAATGTGCTCATTTAATCTCCACATGAATTCAGCTTTTGGCTCTTTCAAAGCTATCAAAATTGGGTTATGATCTGATAAAAATTGAGGGAGAATATCAGCTTTTTGGACCTCTTTTATTAGATCTTTGGAAGCAAAGAACATGCCGATTCGTGACCATGACTTGTGCCTTTTTGAAAAATAGGTGAAATCTTTTTTGGATCCTATTTTATGTCTCCAAACATCAATCAGTGTATACTCATTCATATAATTTAAGAAGTTTTTAGGCAATTTTCCTTGTGATCTTTTAATCTCTTTTATTGATTTTCTGTCCATAGTTGGATCTAATACTGCATTCCAATCTCCCATCAACAAGATTTTCCTATAATCATGGTCCACAATAGTAGCAAAAAATCTGTCAAAAAACGGAGATTTGTTCACATTCAGGGTATAAACAACAATCAGCAGGATCTTCGAGTCTCCCAATTGAATTTCCACCCCTATAAAATATCCAGATTCATAAAAAAAATCTCTTTAGGAGCTAGATGACTGTTAACATACATCACTACCCCTCTCTTCTTCTTCCTTTAAGCCGAAACAAAACATTGGCCTAATTTGGAATTAAGTAAGTAATCAGCATCAGTCTTTCTAATATGAGATTCTTGTAAGCAAAGCATGTCATATTTCCCTTTTTCTAGGTAACGGAATATATTCTTCTTCTTCATCAGCCAGTTCAAATCACGGACACTCCAGCTGATGATTTTAAGATCCCTCATCGTTAAACTCTTCCAATGTCTTCTCTACCTGTTCTATAACTGAGGCAGTCTGTTCCATCTCTCTTTGTTCTTCTTCGTCTTGACCAACTAGGTTAGATATCTGTATGTCTTTAAATGCTGTGTCTTTTTCTTCTCTTCTTTCTTCTTCCTCTTGCTCTACCTGATCCTCTTGGTCCTCCTCGGTTGAGTCTTCTTCTACTTCTTGCAATTCTTCAGCTCTGGTATTTGCTTGGTGAGTCCTGAAAAATCTTCATGTCTGTCTTCCTCTATGTTGTGATTGCTCTTGATTATCTTCTTCAGCATTCCTTCTAATTTCTTTTGTTAAAGCCTCTTGATTTTCTTCAATAAATTCCTTCGCCTGTTTCCTAGATGTTGTAGTGATTCGCTTCCATTTAAAAAAGAACGACAAACGTTCAGGATTTCCCCACTTGTAGTCCCCACCTGCTTTCCTGAGCATCTGCGTTAGGAGGGCATACTCTTTTCTAATTTGCAGGATCTGGCCAGGAACATCTTTATAGATCTGGATCTCTTGTTTTTCGATCACTAATCTTTCAATGTAGCTCTTTTGAACTAGCAAATCTTTGACATGTTGTCTTAAAAAATACACTGCAATATCCCAGGGTAATTTATTTCTCCAGGCTATTGGGGAAGTAACACGATAAATCCGGTCTATTTCTAGGTCCAGTTGTTCCACTGACCATCCTAAGAATTGTGCCAGTTCTGGTATCACTTGTTCTTCTAAATTTTCAAATCTTTTCTCCTGGAGTCCTCTCAGTTTCAAACATTTTTGTCTGTATCTGCACTCAAATATATTATTCATATGATGCAGCTGAACTTGTGTCTCTGTAATATCTGCTTTGACTTCTTTGACCTCTTGAACTTTGTCTTCAAATTCTTGAAGTTTAGTGTCTATTCTCTTCATTTCTGCTCTCATCACTTCAAATTCTTCTTTTAGGGAACGCATTTCTCTTTTCAGGTCTGCCTTCATTTCTGCCCGGGTTTTTTTGAGTTCTTGAGTAATGTTTTCTGTGAATTTCTTCATTTTGTTGAGCATTAGTGATTCCATTGTAGAGGTATGTGTTGAAGGAGCTGTTGGTTCAGGTTGAGAGCTTCTTGCCAAATTTTGGAGTTTTGTTTTAGTCCTAGTTGTTGCCATTTTACACGCCCTTATCAGTTATTAGCTAAACAAAATTTTACTTCCTTGTAGGAGGTTCTTGACAATTAATTTAGTGATTGGTAGGTACTATGTTCAGGGTTAATCACTAAAATTATTAATCTTATAATTTTTTTTATCTGAGTTTATAATCTAGTGCCTTAGTATTTTCATACACTATATATATCACTACAATGTAACAATATATATCACCACCATATAACTAACAATAATCCAAACTATTTTGTTTTATAAGTATCTTCTAAAAAATTCTTATCACCCTTCTTTATGATAATAATTATGCACTGAGTTATTCCCAATATTCTTCTACACAATCTTCAATGGAATTCCCAGTAGATTCTCAGAAGTTCATTATACAACAATTCAAGCCCGCAATTAATTTAGGTCTACTTCTTAATTCAATAATTCAATAAGTTCGATTGATTTTCAATGACAGTGATAAATTATACAGTCTCAATACCTACTTTTCAATCAAATCAGAAATATTATGTCTTATATTTTATGCTATGAATCTTATAAATCAGGCACTATCTTCAGTAGTGAATACTATAGCAATAGTAATCAGTAATCAATATTCAATAGCAAAAATGCAGTATTTGGACTTTTGGACTCTCAAAAATTCCTGGCAGCACTAGCTTAATGGTCCGTATTAATTTAGATATATACATTCATCATATAGTCTCTTTTAATTGCTAAATAAACCACCACAGTAAATATTTGAATTGCCAGCAGATGGCAGTATTTACCCCGACTCTTGTGTGGCTTGGAAGGAAAAAAAAGGGTCATTATAGATGTAGATAACGGCGGTCTTATCTTAGCTGTCAAGAGTCCTTGAATGTCCCTTGAGGAAGTCCTGGAAAAAGTCCTTGAAGCAGCTCTAGTTTAGGCTATCCAAACAGCTGCTTTTTCCAACAGGGAGTCTCGTGGTAAGGTTTTGTAGCCCTTTCAAAAAGCAGTTCCCAAATAGTTTGCTGAAACCTTCTACTCTTTAGAAAGAAACTTTCTACTTGCTTCACAAAAGTCTTCCCGTCTTCTCACCGCTCCAATTCTACCTTCTGAAACCTTGAATTAAATTTTAGCCACTGTCACTGTAGTAAACCCAAAGCAAAAATGTCAGGTATTTGAAGCTTGTATAGTTATATGGCCCCCATCTGCTGATACCGCAGCAATTCGCAAAAATAATCTAAATTGGTCCGAGGCCAAGTCTTTTAAAGATAATCTTTATACTGGAATTTTACACATTTTCTATATGCCTGGATCCGATCTTATAAAGCGATGGTATTTAATATTCCCCAAAGTCTGCAGGTTTCAAGATTCACGTATTTTTGAGTTAAAATGTCTATTCCGAAGCGTATAAGTTTAAAGAAAATGCTTACAAAAATAGTAATCCATTTCTCATACCACTGAGTTATCGCAATATAAAAATTAAGAATTTATGAGTCTGTGTAGATCCCAAAGTGTCCATATAAATCCAAAAGGTCTAAAAAGTCCGTTTAATTCTTGGAAATTAGATATAATCTCCATTTGGTTAGTATTTTATATCTATTCCTCAATGACGAAGAAAGAAAAAGTGACAAAAAAAAAAGAGAAGAAGATGAAAGATGAATGACAAAAAGAAAAAAAAGAGTCTCATCTTAAGACAGCTTACAAGATTCTTACTATTAAAAATGATGGCAGGCGCTCGAGTTGTGATCCGGGGAGAGAAACTGCCCAGTCTCACCGGCTATCCCACTGCAGCTTCGGCAGCTCCCAAGCTCGTCCCAATCGTTCCATGTCGGATGTCTCCAGTTGTCTTGCACTTATTTCTTAATGTTCTGTTCACCCAAACACTGAGACCTTTTCCGAACTTTCCGAGCCCCAGGGGTCTCTTCACTTCTTGAAGTGAACGTCAGTTGGCTTTCGTGTCTTGTAAAGCCAAAAGTAGCCGCAGTTTTCGGTTATCACCTCCGCACAGCTGTTGGAAGGACAACCTGTCGTGCCGCCATTACAACTGCTTTTTTGTTGGGCAGCAGTATTTCAAAAGTTCTGGACCAAATGGAAACTCCTCCAAGGAGGAATGCAATTTCCTTGATCCTGCCTCAGACTCTTAGGCAGTAGGTCTGAGGTGTGGAAGCAATTGTAAAAACATTAATTCACTAGTACGGAGAGGTGGAAAAGGACATTCTCCAAGTGGGAAAATCCCTAAGAGGGAACAGAGTTTCTTTGCCAGCTGAAGGGTACTGCTGTCCTAACAGTTTTCTCTTGGTGCAGTCTCTTCACCTTCTTTTCATTCAGTTGTGTGGAAGAGGAAAAAGAGGTTGAAAACTCTTGCAGAGAAAACTCTATTGCCCCTTATCATAGCTAACAACAAAATGCTGAAGCAGGGAGCAAAGTGAAGGTTCACCGACCACAACAAAATACAGACATCCCTCCACATTCACTAGGGTTAGGGGTATAGGACCCCCATGAAAGTTGAGAAGCCGTGAATAACTCTAGGCCCTCCCAAACCATATTTAACACACAAGAAAGTATGATCACTGTATTCAAACCACCATGGATTCCTCCAAGGCATCAAGGTTCCTTCATAAGGCAGAAGTGGGTGGCTGGTGGGGCTTACTGCCACCTCCACTGCTGTCTCACACCATTTTTAATAGGGACCTACAAGCCTCATTTGCAGTTCCTCAGTCTCATGAGGCTTGCAGTCCCTACTGAAAATGGCATAGGGAGGCAGCAGATATGACAGCAAATAATCTGTGAATAATCAAATCTGCAAAAATCAAACCTGCAAATGTAACTTGAGTTAGCTCTGCCTCCATCAGCCCTGCTGCCTGCTCCTTCATACTAACCTGAACACACCTTATCTCATCAGATTCTAGAAGTTAAGCAGGATCAGCTATGGTTCATACTTGGATGGGAGACAGCCAAGGAATACCAGGGATCTCCAGGTAGGTCTAGGATAGAATCCTCTCTGGAAATCTGTTGCAGTCCTCACTCAGTACAATGCAGCTTCCAGAGTTTCTCCCCTACAAGGAGAAGTTCCTCTTACCCAGGAGAGCCACATAAGGTCCCATCACACTTCTCCTCACCTCTTTCAGCCGAAGGGCTTCTGCATCCTCAAGGACCTGCTTGAATCTCTTCTTCTCCATCTCCAAGCGCTCTGAGAGAAAACATGAAGCAGGATGAACAGTGAGGTGCCACCTCTTTAAATCTTCCACTCCTTCTCCAGAGAGTCCAGGCTCTAGCTTGTCAGGAGCAGATAAGACTCCCAACCATGCTCACCTTCAGCTTGCACAGCCCGCAGTTTCATTTCTGCTGTTGTGTGGGTCAGATCTTCCTTCACCTGGAATAGCTGCTCCTGCTGTGTTTTGCACCTCCTTTCTAGTTCAGCTACCTAGAAGGAAGATGCTCTCATGACACAGAGACAAGTGAAGGCTTTGTACCTTAAGACCTCTGGAACAAGTTGAGAGTAGAGAAACCTATGCCAACCTGGCACTCTCCTAGAGTTTTTGGTTTACAACTCCCATCATCCCAAGCTGGCATAGCCAATGGGAATTGCAGTCTCACACATGTGGGATAGGCTGTTGTGGAAGCATTCAGCCAACACTGGTAAGAGGGCAAGTTGGGCTATGAGGAGTTCTGAGGAAGAATCTCAAGTGATTTAAACATTGGGGATACTTGTGCCACTCTCCCACCTGATTCCTGAGCAGGAGGTTTTTCTCATTGGCTGCTGAAAGCTCACGCTGAAGTTTTGCCTCTCGATCCGCAGAATCCTGCAAAGTGAGTGAGTGGCAGCAATCAGTCCCTCTTGTCCACCCCGCTACCCCCACCCCCATTTTTCTATACATTAAGAGAGAGGACCTTATTTCAGTCTGAGGGATTAATTCAACTTTGGAGAGGTTCTTGGGGGCTGCATTCCAGTGGTGTGTGGGGCCAAGGAAGTGGAACTAAAAGAAGCACCACGTTTTACCTTAAAGCTCTCACTGCCAATAACTGGGCACAGCTTAGTACAAGTTTTCAACTGTTCAGAATAGGGGGAAAATGCTACACAGAAGCTGGGAAGCCAACAGGTAGCGATGTCATAGTGAAGGGAGAATAACCCACTGCAGAAGGCTAAAGAGTCAGATTTACCCCAAAAGCCAGAAGGCTCTCTGCTTCTGCTTCATTCAAATCTCTTCTTTCCTCTAAGTGTTCCTCTCGGACACACTTTGAGCACTGCCTTCCAGACCACCCCTACCTCTATCAGCTTTGGGCTTCTTCCCTAATCGAAAAGCTTTTGCTCCTAGACTTCACGCAGAGGCACATATGTTACAATCACACATGATCCCAGGCTTGCTGAAATCACTCCAACCCATCACTCCAACCCACCTTCTTGTGTTGCTGCAACTTCTTGGCCTGGTTCTCCACCAGCTCCGCTTGCTCCTTCTTGGCTGTGCTGAGCAACTCCCCCAGGTTGCACACCTTCTGCTCCGACAGAGCCAAAGCTGCCTCAGTCATCTGGAGCCTGCAAGGCAGAAAGGGTCACACTAGCCACTCTACGGAGAGCACTGATTCTTAGTGAGCATGCTGCATGGCAACTGAAGGAGATGAAATGTAGCAAGGCAAAACCAACTCTTGAAGGAATGTGGCCAGAATCAGATGGCAAAGGAGCTAAAAGCTAAAGACTGCCTTTTCCTCTTTTCTTCTGTCTTCAAGACCTTTCTGTTCAGAAGCCTCATACTGGGGTTGCGTGTGTGCAGAAATATTCTCTGAACGAATCCACCCAGAGTTAATACCCATCCCTTTCACGCTTTTCTCAAGATTAACACCTGTTTTGCAGAACAGGATACATCTTCCACCCCTCAGTGCAGTACTGCCAATCTTTTCAGCAAGCGTGCCTCAAATCAAGTGAATGAGAGACTGATTGCTCTACAGCAGCTGCCTTCCACTTTTCCAGACCTACCATTAGCCAAAGCAGCCTTTCGGAGTCTACTGATTGTTTTAAAGCATCCCTTAGTATGGCAATCAATGCAGCTATTCCAACCCATTTGAGATCAGGCAGCAACCCAAGGAGACCAATCACTATATTGTAGATTGATTGATTGACTGATTGACTGATTGATTGAGAGAGAGAGAGAGAGAGAGAGAGAGAGAGAGATGGCCTCCAGTGCCTTGGTATTGTTTTGCCTCCAAGACAACTGAGGTGAGGAGCAGGCAGCAGTGCAACAGCGGGGAGAACCAATGAGAAGTGCAGAGCTTTGGCTCCATGCACACCCATAGGCTCCTCACGTAAAAATGTCATTTTTTTTTATTACTGGCGCCACGGATGGTATCCGTGCCATAGGCTGAGCATCCACAACTTGAAGCGATCCAGAGACTCCTCAGTGATTTTAGACATACATTCACATACATGATAACAGTAATAAAATAATGTAAAGTGAGAGACTTCTCCCCATCTTTCAAAGCAGATAATATGTGATTTTCAAATTTGCTTATATACAGGGAAGAAATCTCAAGGTACTTAATGGATGGATGATTGTTCTTCTTTTTGTCCAGTAAACACTGTGAGAGTTTTGGCTCTAGATATTTCTGAAGTTACTATTCAAATACATACATACAGACCACGGGCAGTGTACAAATGTAATAATGATTTTACACACTGTAAAATTACTTATTGTTTTCTTTTATATTTATGTATTGTCTCCCTCTTTGGGATTTTATATAGCCCATGAAGAAGGCCCATGGTAGGATATACAGGTCAAAACATGTTGGGCTTTTTAATCAACAAATGATCCATCCATCAATTACCTAGGGATGTCTTCAATTTTTTTCCTCCTGATTTTATTAGGGTGCACTCCAGTTTTTGCTTCCTTATATAATTGGGGAACAATAATTACACCTTTTTCCCTCTACACAGTCAATGATACTGATTCAGACTGTAATCCATACTGTTTAAACCAGAAATAGAAAACCCGTGGTCTTTCAGATGTTGCTGGACTGGAACGCCTATCACCTCCGACTACTGGTCATGCTGCCTGGGACTGATGCGAGTTGAAATCCAAAGCTTTGCCCACTTGATCGACACACAAGGGAAATAATATTTACCATGTCCATCATATGTGTATAATCATCTCTGGACATTCCAGGATGCAAGTGCTGAATTCAGATATTGAAATAAACAAGCTACTATCCTGTTTTTAAATTCTTCGTGCTTACTCCAAAACTGGGCTAAAACAGCAGGGACAAATGTTTTATTTAATACATTTGGGCAAAGAGCTATCATATGGAAGATGGTGCAACATTGTTTTCTGCTGCTCTGCAGCACAGGACCCTAAACCAATGGATTAAAGTGCTAAGAAGGGAGACTCCAACTAAATGTTACGAAGAGCTTCATGGATAATAAGAGCTGTTTAGCAGTAGAAGAGACTATCTCAGCAGATGGTGGACTCTCTTTTGCTGGCGTTTTTTAAATAGAGGTTGGAGGGCTAACCTGTCAGGGGTGCTTTGTGGATTCTTACAGTAGCAGGGAGAGTTGAACTGGATAACATTTGGAATCCCTTGCCATCTTTTGATACACTGCTCTCCTTCCACAGTTAACTTCTTGTGAATTTGAAATGCCAGGCTGGGCAATGCCCACATCCATGCAGACTAGGAATCCATTATTGGATTATACTGAGAATGATAGCATTGTTTCTTCAAACCCTTGTCCAGGCTGCTTCCAGACTCCTGCTCCTACTTACTTTGCTTTTAGAGAGTTCATCACAGAATGTCGCTCATTCAGGGCCTCTTGTAGCTGCCCGACTCGTGCTGCTGACACCCTGCAGGGAGAGCAGAGGGCAAAATCTAAGTACAAGGTCAACCAAACATAAAGCATATATCATGCTAAGAACAGGTAAGCAAATGGCAGGGTTGTGACAAAAAGAGAAGTTGAGTATTGATTAAAATGGGACAAATATGACAAAAGAGGGAAAGGTCTTTAAATAATGGCATATTTTTATGAATTGTCCAAAGCAGCCCAGTGGGTATCCCAGTCACCACCATGACATACCACCCACATTTGGTCTTTGGCTTTTGTGATTCATGATGCCATGACTCTAACTAACAAAGATGCTGAGTTGGATTCAATGGCCTCATTTCACTGATGGAGCTGCTTTCAGCTAGATCTGGGAGGGGATGATTCTCCCTTTCCCCTGTGGATATCAAAAGCCCTCAAAATCTGCTGCAGATGTCTGAGAAACTCTCCAAACCAAGGCTTGAGGTAATTAAAGGTGTTACAGGGCACAGGAAGGGAGAAAAGACAAAAGCTTAACTGTGCTAACCAGTTTTTGAATCCATTTCTAAAACCATTTCATGTACTAGTGCTAGTTACAGAGCAGTCACTTTAGACTACTGAAAAATATGTTCAATAGATAACACTTGAGATTGTGGTGAGAAGAGGTTCGTAATTTTGCTTGAAGGTCTTCACATAAAGAGGATAAACTTTAGAGTGACTGGAACATGAATCGGTATGATTTAGGCTTGTGGATGTTATTGTGTGGGGTCCTCTAGACATTTCTGAACTGCAGTTCACACCATTCCTCACCACTGACTATGGTGGCTCCACCTGTGACCTAAATCCGATTACTAGTCCCAACCAGAGTTTGTTGTTATGTACCTTCAAGTTATTTCTGACTGTCATAGACCCTAAGGTACCCCTACCTTGAGGCTTTCTTAGCAAGATTTGTTCAGAGAGGGGCTTCCTCTGAGGCTCAGAGTGTGCAACTTGCTCAAGATCACCCACTGGGTTTCCATAGCTGAGCAGAGATTTGAACCCTGGGCTCCAGAAGTCCTAGACCAACACTCAATACCATGCTGGCTTTCCCCAACTAGAGCAGTCCCACTGAATCAATGATTAAATTATAAAACAACATGTCAATTTCTATGGAATCAACTCATCTACCTCAGTTGGCATGAGTGACTGGACTGAGGTCCTAGAATGATTAAGAAACGTATATACTTGAAGTTGCATTCTGCAGCTTTCTCATATTATGACTCAGACTATAATCCCATATTTTCTGAAATCATCAGTTGGTGAATATGTGGTTAGATTAGTGATACAAAGTAAAAAAAACTCAGAGAAACATTTCAGCAACCTTTTCAGTTTTGCACTTTCATACTACATCTCAAGCTACTGCTGATTTTATCTGTCAAGAGCACTGGGAGGAAGATCTCACACCGCTCCAAGAGGCCTCTGCCAAAGTAGCCTCCTGGCCTCTAAGACTTGAGCATCAGAGCTATGTCAGTAACTTACTGTTTGCTTCTGTGATATACTTCTAAAAATTATCAACCAATTTGACAATGGGTTTTTTTATTGCATGTAAACCATGAACCCTCTTTTTTGTTAACATAACTAAACACGCAGATAGCAAAGGTGTGCTCTTGAAAAGTGTGCAGGAGGAGCTGTTAAATATTGCAAAAAATACATTTGATAAACCAGAAGTTGCAGTGTGGATACCAAAAATTACCTATTGTGTATTAGATTATGTCGATGTTGTGGTGACCGCAACAATGCCACTTAATATTATTGACAATATTTGTCTTGGGCAAGGTAGTAATATATTTTAGTTTAATTCTGTTGATGATATTGATGCAATGTTATCTGTAGTAAAAGAGGAATAGATTGTAAGATAATTTCTTCTTTCCACTGTACTTTTCAGGCTCATATTGTCCATACTTCATGCTGGATGAGCTGTTACTTTGCACAGAATATTGCTCTACATGTAGATATGTGCAATCCTGTTAACAGCGGTGCATAGAGAGAATTACTATTTTCATGTCTTCTGCATGGGGTGATGTACTTCATTAATCTTCTGGCAGCCATACTGAAATATGATTAATATTATTGGAAACTGGTGTTGGCTCCATGTCTGAGATTGTTCATAGCCTTATATTATAATGTCAGATATGTTTCTAGCATGTTGCTTTATGTTTGTACCACAAAATGAATAAAGCTGAGCCATGCTGGAACATATCTTTGCAAGCATGACTGCACTGCATGGGTCTAGACAGGGAGAAGACAGTATGTTGCCATAACTCACCTGCTGCTTCGGGTTATCTCTTCTCGCTGCTTGTCAATAGTGTCCATCAGATCCAGGAACTGAAAAGCAGGAAGGTAAAATTAACACTACCAGCTTGAAATACATACTTTTGCCATAGTGCTGGGACAGTATCACTGTCAGCTAAAACAAGACTTCTCAACTTAGCAGAGAAGATGACCTACTGTTTTCCACAGTCCTTCAGTTAATATGCATATTTATATTAGATCTTCACCACAGGAACCCAGAGTGATATACGTAGATTTTCCCCCTTCTGTTAACTTAGCATCAACCCTGTAAGGAAGGTTAGATTAAGGTCAACCAGCCAGCTATGTGGTTGAGCAGAGGCTTGAACCTATGTTTCCTCAGTCCGTGTTCATGCTTTATGCACTAGACCACTCTTGGTTTGTTTGCTGGGGAAGTGTCAGTGGTCACAAGGGTAAATACCAAGGTCTTGAACAGCAACCTGCAAGTTCTGTCAAGGACAGAGACAAGACTCCTTAAGCAAATTAGCTGTTAGCGGGAAGTTTAAGGAATTAGCTTTTTAAGCGTTCATCCAAAGTGGGCAAATGTGTTAAGAGGTTATGGTATTTGTTACTGTAGTGCTTGGTTTTTTAAAACAACAACAAGAAATGAGCATTTCTGTTGTCGTAAACTATCTTCTGGCAATTCCTGGCACTAGGTGCAACATTTTATTCTCACCTTCACACAGGTTTTGTTTTAATTTGAAGACATAATAGAACAAACTGTTCTCTTTTCTCCTTCACTTTCCTTTTTTTCTTGTGGCTTAGCACATCGGTGAAACGGAATTTTTGCACAACAATTTTATAATGCTTTTTTAAAAAAATTAAACAGTTCAGAGAGGAGAAAATTTGCCCTTCAAACCATATGACCATCTCAGCAAACCAAGTCCCAAGAAATTGCTACAAACATCTTCCCATAAAGGAAGGATGTGCATTTTGAAATACAATACAGCAGACCCTCCATACTGGCATCCTCCATATCTGCGACCTCCAGTTTACATGGCGTGTCACGTCCTATACCTAAAATGGTGGTGATGTGAATGTAGACACAATGAACCATCCATGCACATGTCACCACCATTTAATAACATGGGGCAGAAAGCATTTGCATTTTTTCCTATTTGCAGGGGTACCTACAACAAAACCACTGCAAATATGGACAGCCCACAGTATATTAATAACTCCAATAAATTCAGCAATAAATAATTCCATTCCATCCATGGCAAAGCTGTTGTTCCACCACACAGCAGCAGTGTGATGGCGAGCTTCAAGAGGCAGTGAAGGCCTGCCAGGACCTTCAGCACAGTCAGAGGAGAGCCACGGCAAGCAAGGATGCTCTGCTGGAGATGCTCTGCATATACTCACAAATACTGTCAGCCTAACTGTTGGTATTAGGCAACCAACCTGTTTTGCTTTCTCCTCCTTCAGGCTCAACACCTCTTTGCTGAGCACTTGTGTCATGTTACGACTCTTGTAGAGGATGGTCTGACGCTCTTGGTTATGTTCCATGGCTTGATCTGAGCCAAAAGAGAGAGAGAAAGAGAGAGAGAGAGAAAGAGAGGGAGAGAGAAGCATTGAAATGCCACCAAATTCTTTACATTCTATCAAGCTGCAGTTGTACTGAAATGTTGCCCCTTCTGATCCACATCCACAGTGGGAAACTGAGTAATTACTATTAGCATGTGCTCAAAATGGAAGTATAACATTAAAAAGGTGCTGTTAGATCAAAACAAAGTTCTGTTTGTTTCATCATCCTCTTGCCAACAGCAAACAGCCAGATCTCTCTCTAGATAAGTCTAGCAACTTCCTTTTCTCCTTATTACCCTCACCACTTTTCTACATAAATGGTTCCAAAGTAGATCACAAAGCAAGATCAAAATGGCATGTCAATATGTCTTTCCTCTATATAAAGCACCCTACAAACAGGGCATGAAGACAATAGTCCTCTCTCATTGTTGCTCCTCAATAAATATTTTTCATTTAAAAAACTGCTTCAGAATACCACACACACACACAAAACCCCCACAATATATATTCCCAGCTTCAGAATCTCTTCGAAAATGTTGTTTCCACTTTATCTTGTGTCACACTGGATGGCAACTTCTTGTCCACCCAATTGTACAGAAATGCAGGCCTGGTGTAGTGACTAAATTGCGGACTCAAGCCACGTAGGGCTGCCACAGTTGCTCACCCACAGCCTTCAGGATGTCACTGGGCACATTGTTCCCGGCCAGTTCCAGTTGTCGTAGCGCCCGGTTGCTATGCAGACAATTCAGGAGCGCACGACCCCCCAGGAGCCCAATGTTATTCCAGCGCAGATCTAAGTGAGAAGCAAAAGCATCACATGTCATACAGGCTGCTAGTATAACACAAGGAGGTCCATTTTTCCCAAGTTTTGGGACATCAGCAGTTGAAACAGACTGGCTTTGGAAGGGTGCATTATAAAAACAATTTAGAGAGATCAATGACTTTCGAGAATTTGCTTTAGAGTGAGAATGGAACATTAATTTCATTCAAGAATTCCTCTTATGCCAACTAGCTAGTTGGACTAGGTGGAGAAAAAATTGATGAATTGTAACAATCCATCATTTAATTTTTGGTAAAATAAGAGATGTTAAAATTCACTGATTTGGGGGCAGTTAGGTGTACTTTGTATCACCAAATATTGGGCTAAAGAGTTGTTTGATGAAACTGCAAATGAACAAAGCCCACTTGGCAACAAGGTTAAAGGAATGAACGAGAGAAAGATCACAAGGAATCTCCAAAGTATGCATCTTCATGGACATACCCACACACCAATACACAGAACCTCCTCAATGGACCTGTGCTTACAAATCCTTGGAATAGGACAGAAGAGGACTTGCCTTCTTCCTGTTGATGTATACATTAACAGCAACAGTACAGGAGATATTTCAGTTACATTTGAGTAAAGCAGAATCATATGTGTAAAGCTGACATAATTACTTCCCATGCCCAAATGTTTTATTAGTGATGGGAACACACAGCTATAGGTAGTCTCTCTGTTGCTTATGCAGCCCATCCAGTGATGCCCTGCTGCCACCACCACTGCCACAGTGGCACTGCCCAAAAGCTCAGTTGTTTTGCCACAGATCCACTAAACCCCCTTCTTCTCCTCTGCTCCAAAAGGCTGTTTTGTGCTCTCTGGTCCTCCATATCCCCTATGCTGTTGCATTCTCTCTGAAGTAGCAGCCACTGATGTTTTGCTTCTTCCTTGTTTCAGACAGGATATGCTGTGAGAAGTTCTGCCACCTTACATAGTTCTGTGAGGCAGGAAGATATTTAAGCACGCTCCTGTACCACACAAGCAACTACAGAGATGGTAAACACAGTGGCAGCTGAATTGCAGCGTAGTGGCAGCAAACTTGGCAAAGCAGTGATCTCCAGTCATTTCCAGGGGAACTACAGCAGCCCCTAAAAACTATCCAGGGCAAAACATGAGTCACTCTGATATACTATTCTAGAATGTTGCTTTGGTTCTCCTGGCAGTCAGGACTCAATTTGAAAAGCAGATTTGTGTAAGAATATCTCAGAGCCAGATTACCATATGAGAAGAGCACTTTTGAAATCACTGCTTAGGGGGAGCAGAGGCAGGGCAAGCAATAAAATTCAGTGGTCGAGGACACCATGGCAAAAACCACAAATCAGTCATGGGTTTTTGTGTTTTGCTTGCTCTTACTTGGTTGGTTGACACTGATAGTGGGGAAATGTACGGAAATATTAGCTTTTGTGGGCTACAGCTCCAAAACCTGCCAGCCAGCATGGCCACTGTGCTGGCTGGGGGATTCTGGGAGCTGTACTCTAAAAAAATAACTTTTCTGAGCTCTGGGTATTGTCTTTTGCTACAGTGATACAATGAAGGACAATTATCCAGTTGCCCCAAAATCATGTCCAATTCTCCAAGTGCTGCCTAGCTGCAATCTGTGAGATGATCACACGAGGATGAAGGTCAGTTGCAGTGCAGATCACTCAGGATGAATAACAACTATCCATCAGACGTAGACAGAGTCCTTGAAGTTCAAGTTGGAATACAGCTAGCTATAGCTTACTAGAATGGTGAGATTCCTAAGACAGTTCTGCATCTCTTCTGTCTAAAGTGCTCAGAGGAATGAGTTGACAAGTGGAGGAAGGATATCTCATTGCTTAGAATGGTGATTCTTAACCTGAGGTCTGGGGATGGCTGGGGGTCCACGGAGCCCTCACAGGGGGTCTGCGAAGCCCTGCTGCTGGACACCAATAGCAGCAGTAGCAACATGGACATGGCAGCAGGTGTGTGTAGTGGTGCTGAAGCTGCTCCTTTGTTTGTAAATGAGGGAGCAGTTTGAGCACGCACAGACATACCCCAGCTGCAACATCCTTGACAAAAGGGACACTGCAGAAGGCGTGTGTGCATGACCAAACTATGACTCTGGAGGCCAGGGTCTAAATCCCCAATCAACCATGGAAACCCACTGGGTCACTTCAGGCAGGTCACATTCTCTCAGCCTCAGAGAAAGGCAAAGACAACTCCCTCTGAATAAATCTGGCCAAAAAGGAAAAAATAAAACCACAATCCCCTCCCCAACCTATGACAGGTTCACTGTAGGCTATAAGTGAGAAATGACTTAAAGGCACAGAAAGTGCCACTGACAGGGGGAGGTCCTTTCTAGCCATCATGTCTCTTGTCTGACTTATATCGACCCCAAGGTGGACCTATCATGAGAGTTTTCTTGACAAAATTTGTTGCCTTTGCCTTTCTCTGAGGCACCTAGCATCTGAATAGATTTGAATCTTAGTCTCCAGAAGCCTTTCAGAAATAATTATTTCAAAATTTAAATAAGTATTTGAATATTTAAATCTAAATTTAAATATAGAAATCTTGAGTTAAGTCTTTGGGGCCCCTGGCAGCAAATTATATTTCCAGGGGGTCCCCAGCTTAGAAAGATCAGTCTTACCTAACTCCTGCAGAGTAGAATTGCTCTTCAGTGCCATGGCAAGTTCTCCTGCCCCCTGGTGGTTGATCTGGTTATTGCGTAAATCCAAGCGTTGGAGGTGGCTGTTGGCGGCAAGGCCTTCACAAAACATGGCAAAGCTTTCTTCCCATATACCTAAGTTGTTCCATTCCAAAGTGAGACTACCAGACAACAAAGGCAAACAGGTGATGTTAAAGGAAGAACCCAGCTATGAAGAAGAATGGAAAACTCAACTGTCCTCACAAAAGGATAAAATACAAAGAATCCTTCTCTCACATTCTGTACTGCTTCTGTGCACACAAGCATATACATATACACTACCACTACGACCAAAATCTAAAAGCAGCTTCAACCCCATTACAGGTCTCCCTTTTATTACTTACCTCCTGATAGACTTGTTTTGCCGAAGCAGTTTCCCCACAGCTTCTGCCCCCACAGCTCGCAAGTTGTTTCCCTGAAAGTAACCAGTCCCCAGTCAGTGTCTTGCTCACAGCCTGGAAAAATGATTTTAGTGACAAAGCTGACGAGGATGAAGAGAGCGGGGGGGGGGCAGAAAAGGGGTTAAAAGTCCCGAAAAACGGGTGCCAGAATCACCAAGTCCAATTCGATGTCCAAGAATCCAAGTCCGAAGTCCAAAGCCAAGTCAAAACCAGAGAAAAAACAAGTCGAAGAGAAGCCAATAGTGCTACCAAGCTCAGAACCTCCGTACGCGACGGCGGACGAGAAAGAACTGAGGGGAGACCGTTGCTCGGCGGGCTGAGCATGCTCGGTGCAGGCAGGGGGGAGGGGTTCCCGCCAAGCTACTAAGCTCTAGAATTTTCCGAAGGGTACCGCGCATGCGCGAAAGCTCCTAGTGTGTGAGGCACAGAGTCCACGAAGAAGAATCTATTTTGGGGCAACCTCCACAATCCTCCAGGCAGGATCGCCACTAGCCAGACTTGCTAAGGGATTCTGGGAGCTACCATCCAAAAAATTAATTTTTCCAAGCTTTGATCCTGCAGCAAACATGTTTACCCAGGAAACATGAGTATATCTACACTACAATCATGAAGCTGCTTTAAATGAATAAATGCTTTAGATCCTGGCCTCATCTTAGGAACCTTAGGAATTAGAGACCTATAGAAACAATATTGTCATCCTCCCCACAAAATTCTACTTTGGGTTAAAATTTGTTTGTGTATTTCCACTGTTTTGAACTATTGTTTTGTGATTCAGTTGCTTTACATCATTTTCTCCAATGTTCGAACACAGACACAGAAGCGATCTTTAAAAATAAATATACAAATTCCCAGGATTCTTTTGGGGACGAAACCATATCAGGTAAACTGTGGTGCAAATCTAGAACACTAACACAGAAACATATATACATCCCCGCATACACAAACAAAATAAGGGCTTAGAACCTGTGTAACAGTACCTAGTTCCACATTACATATTTAAGACTGAGGAACAGGTTAAATGTACTGAAACTGTGAGATCTGAAAATCAATGAACAGGGCTTCTTTCGTCTTAACCCTCTAATTCAGATTTTGCGTTTTTTGGACTCTTGTTTTAAATTATATCCCTGCAAGTATGAAGACCAGAAACATCCAAAAGGCGGGATTCTCAAAACTGCACCAAAATTCTAAGGGTTCACAAAAATGTATTTTCATGGTCTAAAGCAGTAGTGGAGAAAGTGTGGCCCCTGAACTGCATGTCGCCCCCATGGCTATTTTGTATCCTCTGCCCTTCCAGAACCAAAAATTTACCTCCCAAATCCACCTATTCTTTTGTTTTGTTTTGTTCCTGAATGTCACCAACTTGTCCCCCTAAGGAATGTGGAGGACCAATTACACCATACTCCCCCCCACAACCATTTTAGGACCAGAAGTTTTTGACTTTCAACAGGAAGTGACTTGGAAGTTCAAGGTCCCTGGAGGGTGAATGCAGCCACCTAACCTCCAATAGTTGCCTAGATCTGGTCTCCAGGATCTAGCTAGCAGCTCAGGTAGTACCGTTTGCCCTGGGATCACAACATGGCTAAGAAGGAAATCATAATACCCCTTCTGCTGACTGTTCCTCTCCCCAGCCTGCTACCTGTTTCCAAAAACCAAACTTTCATCTTGGATTTTACTGGGGCTTTCATGCTTGAAGTGAAGCAGGAGACTCACCTTCAGGTCCAAAGATTTCACAACAGTGTTAGAACAAAGTCCATGGAGTAACAGTTTAGCCCCTGTAATGGAAAAGGAAAGCTAGTGCATTCTTGTACCCGAAAGATTAATACTTTATTTTTAATACACAAAGTGATGTTCAGAGTTACCTTGAAGACTAGCTTCTTTACTGTCACAGTAGATCAGTTAACCTTTAAGGTCCTGCAATTCCATTTTTGTGCTTGTTGTGCATGAACTAACAGTGTTGCCCCCCTAGAAATTATTCCCCATGGTGGCCAGTTGCTCTGATGTCAGCGGGGCAATGAATCAGCTCTGGATTTTAGTCCAAATTTTAAAGGCACCATCCAAGCTGCTGAATCCTAAATAGTTTCAGCACCTTGGATAGCTCATCTAAAGTTCAGATTAAAACCTGGAGCAAATTCACCACCCTAGTGCCAAGAGAGCCAAATGCTGCCACTGTTTATTCCTGACAAAATTCTCATAAGGCCTTGCCCTGTTTTAGCAAACCAGTTGTATTTTAGAGGAGCCTCTTTGCACAACCCACTGAAACGTACTCTGTATGGTGAAAAACCCAAGGTAAAAGTCAGCAGCTAAATGAAGAGTAAGGCCGTTTCCTCACTAGGCTGTTATAGTGCAATTATCCCACTTTCAACATCCTATGGAATCCTGGGGTTTGCAGTTTAGGGAGGGGCCTCAAAGGATGTTGGAAGTGGAATAATTGCACTGTAACAGTCTAGTGCAGAAATGGCCCAAGAGGCCCAGAGGATAAGACACCACGAACTGTATGTTTAACTACCTCAGTTCTCAGGAGAGACCACAGAACAAGCATCGCCTCATGAAGCGACAGAGCCCCACCTTCTTCGCTCAGCATGCAGTCGCTGAGGGCGACCTCAGTGAACGGGAGTTCGTCCTGCAAGAGCTTGCCTAGGGCGCCACAGGTGTCCACAGAAAGGCTCTGCGTGGCAACATCCAGGCGGCTGCCCCCCGTCGCTTCCTCCAAGCGGTGCAGGACACTCTCCTGAGGCTCGCCGCCGCTCTCTTTGCACAGCCTGGTGTAGGCTCGACGGAAGTCATTCATCTCTACGGCAGGCATTAGCCTTAGTCGTGCCCCCAACGGAGACCGGGGATTAAGAAGAATTCCAGCGTGCAAAAGCGGCAGAGGGCAGCCTGGTGAACAGCGACAGTCAGAGGTTAATGCTACGGCAGACGCTACTTCGCGTTCTCCTTCGGGCGATCATGCTTCGGGATCCTAAGCAAACCCCACGCGAGGGCAGCGGTAAGGACAGCAGCCCGCCCAGGTTCGGCCCGGAGAAGGCGCCCCACGGCAGCAAGGCGGTTTTGTTTCTGGTCGCTTGCCAAGGTTGCTAGAAATACAGCCTCACCCTCCAACTGCCGATTCCACCCCGTGTTACTAAGGAAAATGGGGCATGATGGGTATTGTATTTCAAGCCCGGCTCCCTTAAATCCTATTATTCGGGAAATAAGGCATGCTGGGAGCTGTAGTTTGGAGGCATACGATGGCATTTCGTGGACAGTCCTTCCCTCTGCTGAGTTCCCATTTTATACATGTAAACGGAACACGTTTGTACATTTAAATAAGAGACTGACCTAGTTAGTGCGGATTTTTTTAAATGAGAAACAAGATGGAAATCAAGCTGAATGGATTAATTTAAGTTAAAGGGATATTACAGATATATTTGGTTCTGTTCATATTCTGCTTTCACTGAAGCGGTGACCTTTCCGTGGAATAAGAGACAAACCTTTTAAATAAACATCTGGTCAGTCTAATGTATGCAGCTGCTCTTTCATGTTCTGGGCAGTGGCAAGATGTTCAAATACGGAATGCAGGTTCTTGAGAACACAGGACAACTGACAAATGTGTCTGTTTTGTACTTAGATGCTAACAAATTCATGTGTTAATTTAGGTTTAAGTGGAGGGATGCAGCCAGCCTTTTGCACAATGGCACCAAGCTGTTACTTCTTTAGCTCGGTTGCTTAGGTGTCAAGCAGTTGTTTATTAAACCATTAGAATATTTGTGGTTTATGAAAAGATTCTGCACTATACTATTTGAGACTACCAGGCTTGGTATTTTTGCAGGCAGGAAAGCTACAATCTGACTATTTAAAAATTAAAGTTAATCACGCAGTTATTATAGCACAGATAAAAACCACTGCAAATCAAGCACTCTTGAGAGCTTTTGTGTATCGCCTCCCACCACCAGACATTATTCTTTTCAGTAGTAGAAATAGATGCATTCATATATACCAAGTCACCCTATGTTAAGTCACAGTTCTGAAATGGGTGGAAGATGTCCTGAAACAAAATCAGTCTCACCTCTTTTTAAAACTAAGGTTACGTTTTAATAATTTTAATACAGACAGGTAAATGAATTTTTTTAAAGTTGCTTGAAAGAGTTTGACATACATGGTCTTATTCCCAGCTAACCAACCACATTCTTTCCACACTTTTCCTGGAACACTGTCCTGGCAATTTCACTCTTTTCTAGAAGTTGTTTTCAGTTTTTGCAGTGAACATTAGTTCTTGCTGTGAACTTTCTATAGCCAAGAGAAGAAAAAAGAAGAAAAAAAACCAAATGAGTAGAACAGTATAGAAAAAAAATGTAAAGAAAAACAGGACAACTCAACAAACATCTGATGTGCATGGATTTAGGGGCCTTTCTGCACTACACTGTTCTAGTGCTATTATTCCACTTTCAACATCCTGTGGAATTCTGAGGTTTGTAGTTTACTGAGGCCAAAGAGCTCTCTGGCTAAGAATTCTAAATGCCGCTCCGTAAACTGAAGATCCCAGGATTCCATAGGATGTTGAAAGTGGAATAATAGCACTATAACAGTGTAGTGTGAAAAGGCCCTTAAGATTCTGCATAGAATACACTGGACTCTCATTTCAAAATTTAACAAGGGATGTATTGTTGTTAATAATGTTTGGAGATGGGGAAGACCAGGGACCACTTTTGAACATGCACAGTGGAAACGTGCAACAGTTGCTGCTGACTTCTACAGAGAGGTCCCTTAGTGAATCAGAGCTAGCCTGGCCTAGTGGTTTCAGTGCTGAGCTGGGACTCTGGGAGATCAGTTCTAATACCTGCTTAGCCACGGAAACCTGCTGGCCGACCTTGGGTAGGCCATACTCTCCCAGCCTGAGAGGAAGGCCCCCTCTGAACAAATCTTCCCAAGAAAACCCAGTGACAGGGTTCCTTTAGGATTGCCATAAATTGGAAATGACTTGAAGGCCCATAACAACCACAACAATTATTAATCTGATCTTAGTGAACAAAGTGTTTTTTCAAGCTGTTGGTATTAGGATGCAGATAAATTTTTGGAATGTAGAGAAACAAAGTTTCCATGTTCCACACTTCTATTTCTCTTCTTCTTCTTCCCCCCAAGAGGATTTACACCAAGATCCTCCTATGAAATGATTGCACACCTCTTGTGTTCCAGAATGGCTACAATGCAATTGGCACAAAGTATGCATGATCTGGTTGTACTAACAGTATGGCAATATTTTTCAACCACTTCAGAGTTAGTAGATTGAAGGCAGCAGCCTAGCAATCCAAACTTAAAACTTGGCTTTAAGCAAGTTTATACAGAAGGAAACCACACAAAATTGAATAGGTATATTCAGGAAAGTATGTGTAGGAATGCAGCCCAACAGTCCAGTGTCAAATCTTTTTTACCTGGATGTATCACTTCATTCACTGGAACCAACCTCCAGATAAGTCT
Source organism: Cyclura pinguis (assembly GCA_030412105.1). Lineage (NCBI taxonomy): Eukaryota > Metazoa > Chordata > Lepidosauria > Squamata > Iguanidae > Cyclura > Cyclura pinguis. The sequence continues at coordinate 159,431,275 of CM059600.1, forward strand.
ATCTGGGACTGCAATTGTGCAGGGAAAGTCTATATGCACTTTTTCAGTAAGTCCCACAGATCTTTGAAATGCTATCTTACATATGTTCACCTGGAAGAAAAATCTACAAAATTTGAAAACATTATTTTGTTTTGTCTTGGAAAGCAAGCCACACTGATATAATTTTAGTGCCAAGTAAAAGTAAAACCTCTGCAGCTCAGAGGGAAAACGGAGTCACACTCCATCCTAATAATGTTTCCATAAATGGCAGCTTACCTCTGAGTAAGCATAGTCTGCTGGGCCCACTAGCCATAGCAATTGAAGATACCCATAGAGTGCCTGTTTAATGAGAAGGGCTATCACTCAAAGCAATGGAGAGGATGTACGTGGGAAACAAGCTGCGGGGAAAAAAATCCTGTGTTGTTGTCAATTCCATTACCAGGTGAGGAAAAAGGGGATCAAGAAAGCTGTACATCGCCCTTCCTGAAATATTTACTCAAATCCTGGCTCTTTCTTACACCTCTGTTTTCTCCCCCACTTCACTTTGCTAAGCTTACCTTGTCTTTTCTCAGATTCTGGCCTGATTTTTCGAGCTCTAACCTCTAGACCAGTCTCCTTCGCCCCACCAAAGCAAGGCTTTTAGTTTAAGTCTCTAACTGCAGTTATTTACTGAACCAGAAAAATCATGACTCGAAGATGAAGCAGAAAGTCAACTACAACTCCCAGAGTGCCCGGGGGTGGGAGTAGAGAAGACAGGGAGTGCTTGAAGGAAGTGACGAAAGACGGGCTGAGCACACGCCTTGGAGAGAAAGACTACATTTCCCGGCACCCTGTGCGTCCACGTTACCTGCGCCGGCCGTTTCCGCGCTTAATCTGAACCGGGAGTTGGGGGCGTGGGTCCTGCCTGAAATGGAGGCCGAGGAAGAGAGCGTGAAGGACTTCAAAAAGGTCGGCGGAGTTGGGGAGCGGGCAAAAGCAAGTTGTGGGTTGAAGGATGGAAGCGAGACGAAGAGCAAGCGGCCGTTCGAAGCTTCGACCTCATAAGAGGAGCGTGGGGGGTGTTCTGGTCTTGGCGGGGAAGGGGTGAGGTCCCCGTCGGTCTCGTTTGTTGCAGGGCGGCGTGCGGGGGAGGCCGGCAAGACGGCGCTTGGCAACGGAGAAGAGGCCGGGGGCTCGGGCCGCGGGGGCTGGCGGGCTCTGCCCGTGGCCGCGGAAGGGGCACCCTCAGCAGCCTTCCCCGGGGGCGGAACGTGTCGTGGGAGCAGCGGGGGAGCTTTGGCCGTGGCGGTCTTGCAGGGACTGTAGGAGGAGCGCGTGGACGTGTTTGGGACTGCAAGAGGCAGCAAGAACTCAGCTAAAGGGATTTTATTTTTAAATGAACGGGAATGACCTCCCTAAGGGGTACAAGCCAGGTGCTTTTGTTTGGGATGCAGAAGGAGGAGAGAGTACCAAGGAGGCACCTGCCTGTATAACCCGGGGAAGCGGGGAAATGAGGTGGTACCAGTGTTAAACCTACTTCATGGAATCCGACCCCTCCCTGCCTTAGGGGCCCCTCTGTGTTGGATTTGTGAATCAGCCAAGGCTGCCCACCTACCATGACGTTCCACCTGTTTGAAGGCCAAGTTGCAGCCAGAAGTTACAAGTTTTCATTTGCTGTAGAAATCTGAGGGCTAAGAATATAGAAACCATGGTAATAACCGGTGTTGTAATAATGGGTGACTTCAGCTACCTTCATATTGCTGGGCTAAATGCTTGTCCATGGGTCAAAAAGGAGGTGCATTTCTAGGTATGTTAGATGTCTGTTTCACAGATCAGTTGATGACAGAACTTATTACAGGGTGTGCAAGCCAGATTTGCAGTTGAACTGATTGGAGAGGGGCCATAGTAGCAACATGTATGCTGAATCTGAAATTTGAAAGCATAGCTGTAGAGAGCAAGAAGAAAGTAGAGGGAAATCTCTCAAAAATGTGGAGAACACAAAAGATGATGAATTCTGGCAAAACAAATTAAGTTGTCCATAAGACAAATAACGGTAATAAACAAAAGAACGGATGAGCATACTGCTAAACAAATACTTAAAACAAGTGAAAAAAATGGAAATACATCAGAAGGAGTAAATCAGCCAGACAGGTGCCTAATTGTTAAAATGACAAAAGTGTGAAATGTTTGCTAAGGAAGGAGAGGAAGAGTGTGTGTTGGTCATTTAGGGTAGCAAATTCTGGGCAGCGGTTTACATGTAAACCACTTTTGTGGGAGATGATGCCTGAAGAAGCAAATGACAAGAAAAGGTACTTGATCCAAGAGAGTAAAAATGAGTAATTCACTAGGATCAGATGGCATTACAGATTTAAAACTTTTTTAAAAAACTTAAATGTAAAATAGTTGTATTTTAATGGTTGCATAAAAATATGCAACTTCCATTAATTTTTACAGCATTGCCATCAGTGTGTCTTGTGTCTTACAAAGGTACACTAGCAAAACTGGCCCAAATTTCCAAGGAGCTTGCAGTTTAAAACAGTGAGGAAATAACCAGGAAGCAGGACGGGACAAGGGTGACAAGACATAATGTGAGCAAAGGCCATTACATATACTTGATTTTAAAGATCTAGGAGGAGAATAAGGCCAGATGGGCTCACATGTGCCCTTTTTAAACTGATGAAAAGGATGACTGAGGCAGTATTATTAACCATGTGGAAAAACAAACTTTGCAGGGAATATCAGAATTGTTTCTGGAGAGTGGAATCATGGGTGGAGAAGGTGACCAATTAATAAGGGGGGAAGAGAGAAGGCAGAACTACTCAATACCTTCTTTGCCTCAGTTTTCTCCCAAAAGGATAGAAGTACCCAACCTGGGGTGTGGGGAGCAGGTGAGGAAGGGGGGGAAATGCAGCACAGAATAAGTGGAGAAGTAGTACAGGAATATCTGGCTAAACTAGATGAATTAAAGTCCCCAGGGCCAGATGAATTACGTCCAAGGATATTAAAACAGCTGGCAGAAGTCATTTCTGAACCACTTGCAATAATCTTTCAAAACTCTTGGAGAACAGGAGAAGTCCCAGCAGACTGTAGGAGGGCAAATGTCATCCCCATATTCAAGAAGGGGAAAAAAGAGGACCCTAATAATTATCACCTGGTCAGCCTGACATCAATTCCAGGAAAGATCCTAGAGCAGATCATTAAACAGTCAGTTTGTAATTACTTAGAAAGCAATGCCGTAATCACTAAAAGCCAGCATGGATTTCTCAGAAATAAGTCATGCCAGACTAATCTTATCTCTTTTTATGATAGGGTTACAGGCTTGATAGATGAAGGGAATACTGTAGATGTAGCATATCTTGACTTCAGTAAGGCCTTTGACAAAGTTCCCCGTGACATTCTTGCAAAGAAGCTAGTAAAACGCGGGCTGGACAGGGCTACTGTTAGTTGGATTTGTAATTGGTTGACCGACTGAACCCAAAGGGTGATCACCAATGGCTGCTTTTCATCCTGGAGAGAAGTGACTAGTGGGGTGCCATGGGGTTCTGTCCTGGGCCCAGTGCTATTCAACATCTTCATCAATGACTTAGATGAAGGAATAGAGGGCATGCTGAACAAATTTGCAGATGATACCAAATTGGGAGGGGTTGCTAATACGCCAGAGGACAGGATCAAATTTCAAAACGACCTTGACAGATTGGAGAGCTGGGCCAAAGCTAACAAAATGAATTTCAACAGAGAGAAATGTAAGGTCCTGCACTTAGGCAGAAAAAATGGAAGGCACAAATATAGGATGGGGGACACGTGGCTGGATAGCAGTACGTGTGAAAGGGATCTAGGAGTCTTGGTAGATCACAAGCTGAACATGAGTCAGCAGTGTGATGCGGCAGCCAAGAAAGCCAATGCGATTCTTGGTTGCATCAATAGGAGTATGGTGTCTAGATCGAGGGAGGTAATGGTACCACTCTATTCTGCATTGGTTAGGCCTCATTTGGAATACTATGTCCAGTTCTGGGCACCTCAGTTCAAGAAGGACATGGTCAAGCTGGAGCATATCCAGAAGAGGGTGACCAAAATGGTGAAGGGTCTGGAAGCCATGCCCTATGAAGAACAGCTTAGGGAGCTGGATATGTTTAGTCTGCAGAAGAGAAGGTTAAGAGGGGCATGATAGCCATGTTGAAATATTGGAAGGGATGTCTTATTGAGGAGGGAGCAGGCTTGTTCTCTGCTGCTCCAGAGACTAGGACAAGGAGCAATGGGCTCAAGCTGCAGGAAAGGAGATTCCACTTGAACCTCAAGAAGAACTTCCTGACAGTCAGAGCTGTCCGGCAGTGGAATGTGCTGCTGTGGAATATGGTGGAGTCTCCTTCTTTGGAGGTTTTTATGGGGAGGCTGGATGGCCATCTGTTGGGAATGCTTTGATGGGTGTTCCTGCATAGCAGGGGGCTGGACTCGATGGCCCCTGGGGTCTCTTCCAACTCTATGATTCTATGAGTCTATGCCTTGCCAGTAGTTTGAAATTCTTTAGGAGAAATAACAAGCGTGTGGATCAAGTGATACACTAGACATGCACTTGGATTTCCAGAAAAGCATTTGATAAAGATTCCTGGATAAACTGAGCAATCATTGGCTAAGAGAAAAGGTCCTTTTATGGCAGGGGTGGGGAAGTCTATTTCATTCGCATCAGCCATTGCAGTTTTCAGTAGGGCAACTCCCACTGCTGGCGTATGACATCTCAATATACTTGTTTCTTGTACTTCCTGTTGTATAGACACATCCACAAGACATATGAATAGATAATCGGTGACAGCACCAAAGACACAATATGTATGTAAACACAGTTCTTGCAATAGAAGGAAATATACAGAGGAACCCCACACACATACACAACATTCTGAACTGGGAATGGTGTTACTTGTTTATATGTCACCTGGGATCAAGAGTGAGCGATGTGTAAGCTCAGTCTGCAGATGGCATCAGAACATCATGAAAAGCCAAGCGGACTGCAAAGGGCTCTAAAGGGATTTCTTCAGTGTTGGTGAATAGGCAGCAAAACGGCATGTAGTTCACTGCAAAGTGACTGTACATTGGGCCAAAAAATTCTGGCTTCACATAGGGACTGAACTGATGTAAAAGAAAAGATCTCCGTGATAGATAGTTCACTCAACAATCAGCTTGAGATGCATGATGTGACAGCAGTGAAAAAGGCTGTCTTGATGCTAGTGGTGATTATTATAAAAGGGACTGAAAACAAAATAGTCTTATTTTAATGCTGTTAGAAAAATCAGTGGCACAGCACCTGCATTTAGAATAAAGCATGGAGTTCGGCCACTATATCAAAAAGGGCATGATAAATTTAGAAAACAACCAGTCAAAATGATTGTTTTGCTTGAGTATTTTCCTCATGGGGAAAGGCTACAGCTCTTAGTTACAGGATGACTGGATGAACAAGGTAGATGAAAGTATATGGGCTTGGTAAAACTGGATAGAGAAAACTTTTTATCTCAGAATGCTTGATGTTGAGGTGCTCCAGTAAAATTTATTATAAGGAGATTTGGGACAGACAAATGAAACTACTGCTTCATTCTGTGTATAGTTGACATAAAGAATTCACTGCCACAAGATGTGCTGATTGATGTTTACTAGTGCGGCTGGTTTTAAAAACAGGTTAGACTAATTCAGGATGGGTTTATTTATCAGTGGCCTTTGGTCATTATAACTCAGTGGAACTTACCAGGCTTAGAAGCCATATGACTTTTGAGTCTCAGTCGGTGGGGCTGGGGGCAGATGACATGGCAGGTCTTCAGTGTTCATGTTCTGCTTATGAACTGCCTGGAAACAGAGGTTTCTGACCATGGGAGATAAAATGTGGGTCTAAATCGGCTTATGATCCAATCTGTGTCTTTCTGTGCAGTGTTTTCCCTGTGTTATTTTGTTATCTTGTTCAGCTGCTTAATCTGTATATTCTTTAGCTTTCTTCTCCAAAATTATTGGTATGCTACTTGAACCACATTTAAAGAAATACATACGCATGAAACATATCTTTTTTTTTTCTTTTGGAAAGTACAGACATCCTCAGTTAACAACACCTCTGACAAAGAAGCTCCTTAATTTTTATATCAATCTAGCCCAGCCCCTTTTCTTCGTTGTCCTCTATTTAGCTGGGTATTTTTTAGCTGCATTGGCAGCGGGAGGCAGTGGAATGGTGAAAGAGAACTAGAGAAACACAGACTTTCATGTTGGGTTGCAGCAACATGTCTGCAGTAAACAATGCAATACAAAAACTGAGCTGGGAAAGGATGGGTTTCTATCATAGCTATTCCTGCTGTAGCTGTGTGTCTGCCTACAACAAAGAAGATAAACAGCAGGTGCTTCTAGAATATCTTTGTGTGGCTATATGAATAGCAAAACAGACAGAAGGGAAAGCAGATAACCTTGCCTCACCAGCTATTTCCAGCATGTTAAAAAAAAGCCTAGATTTAGAAATTTGTCCACCAATATGGAAATCATAAGAAAAGTAGAGGGTAGTGAAAGAAAAAGTTATCACTGGATTAATTTTGGAAGAAGCCTTCAGGTAGGTTCAAGAGGATTCAAAAGGCTTTTGTTTGCTTGTGCAAGGCTTACCTGGCTTGGGTTGTTTCCTTTCACATGTGCATATTGTTCATTTTGAATAAAAAGTTTGCTGAAAAGTAGAATCATAGAGACCACAAGGGCCATTGAGTCCAGCGCCATTGTGCCATGCAGGAATGCACAATTAAAGGACTCCTGACAGATGGCCATCCAGCCTCTGTTTCAAAACTTTCAACGAAAGAGATTCTACCACACACTGAGGTAGTGCATTCCACTATCAAACTGCTCTTACAGTCAGGGAGTTTTTTCTAATGTTTAGGTGGAATCTCTTTTCCTATCATTTGAATCCATTGCTCTGTGTCCTTGTCTCGAGTGTCAGAAAACTTCCTCCATCCTCCGTATGACATCCCTTTACATATTTAAATGTGGTTACCATGTCACCTCTTAATCTTCTTTTCTCTAGGCTAAACCTACCCAGTTCTCTAAGTTGCTCCTCATAGGGCAGAGTTTTCAGGCCTTTAAGTGGCTTTTTGTGTAGTGTAGGAACCTATCACTGTTGTTTGAATGTGATTTCTATCTCTGGTACCAAAACTTCTGTTAAAGAAGTAGTGCCTAGGAACACATCTACTTGGTTAACTGAGGTATATCTGTAATCTCTCTCTTTCTTCATGTGGAAGTTTACTGACAGATTTGTGAAATTCAGCTGCCAAACTAGAGGAGTTCTTTAGGGTGTTCCTAGATAGATGCAGTAAGTAGTGTTAGTGGCTAGTTATTGCGTTTCTTTTGTTCTAAAAAAATCTAGAGCAGAGGTGGACAAAGAGTAACCTGTGAGCTGCATGCAGCTCCAGGGCTGTTTTGTGGCCCCCCAGGCACTGAAAAAAATGCAAATTTTTTTTGCTCCAAAATGCAGAAGACTTAAAAAGGCAGTTCCTGCCTGCAGTCTTAATATATAATAGACAGGATATTAAAAGGAGATAGGAAGAATACAGGAAAACAAATAAGCTCAGTCACTAATTTTTCATAAACTGCCTTAAAAAATGGGTGGAGTACAATGGCCATTGAGAGAAATCTTTCTGAGAGGGATGGAGACCATGTTGCAATTGGTCCCATGTAAACCAGTGGATTACAACTGCAGCCATATTGTTCAGTCTTCTTAATTGATAGAGCCGTCAACTAAATCTTAAATTGATCAGCGGGGGACCAATTTTGGGAGCTAAGGGTACACCATTTCTTGAGGTTAGGCTGGTTCTGGGTTCTTAAGATTAAGAAAAGCAAATTTTTTAAGGAAGGGTTTCTCCATATGTAATAAAATTATAGCTTCTCTTTATGAAGCTGCAAATGTACACCTATATGGAGATGCTGATCATATGCCAATTTATTTTTATGTAGTAGATAAGTCAATTAAAATGTTTTAATACACTAACGTCTTTACTCCCATGCAGTCAGGCAATATGTAGGAATATGGGAAGAGGCTTGTTCTATGACCGTACCCAAGATGCAGAATTCCTTGTTCTGATCCGCATAACCATCTTTTGCTGGTCTTTCATTGGTCCCAAAGACTAAGAACAGTTTTCCTACCAAAGCTTCAGGGAACTCTATGATAAATAAAGACAAGAGTTGCTCTTTGATTGAGAGTGTATAGCTTTCAGCAGATGAGAAAGCTTGTGGATAAGGGTAGCAGTAGAAAAAATAAGGGTGGGTATTCATAGGGATGGAAGATCAGCATCAGTATGTGTTTCTCTCCAGCTCCCAGAGAATGAACTGCAAAATTGGTAAGGTAATATATTTTATTTGGCCAGTTTCTTTTGATGTACTCCTACACCAACAGAAGTTGATCTCATAAAAGATATTGCTTTACCTATTTTATATCTCTTTGAAATGGAAAGACAGAGAGATTCACTTTTTCTCCATTAACACCCCTTGATGAATTCCCTTTCCGTGCAGGAGACCGTGAACAAACTGCTCCAGCTCCACTTCAAAGATGACAAAACACGAGGTAATTGCTTTCCCTTCTGTCTCAATAAAGAGGCCAATTCCTGCTGGAGATCTTCCCAAATTTTACTGTAGAGAGATCAAGCCCTGGAACGTCAGAGGTAACCAAGATCTCTCTAAACTGCAACTGGCTGTAATTCCAGGCCTTCTCCAAGAATTTATTTGGTACCGAAAATTGACAAACACTGCTGTTCTAAGATGATTGTAATATATGATGCAGCAGGTAGTTTATAGCACAGAAGCTTCATGGTCCTTTAACTGATGGGGTCCAGCATCTCCTGGCAGTAAATGCTAGAACTGGGCCCCTTAACAACTAATTCTGTCCAGACTCTCTCATGGCCAGTATTCAAGATCCTCATGGTTGGCTACAGATTTTCTGCTGAGGTACACCTCCCACCCCAGCAAGGCCAGTGAAAGATGGAGTCCCGAGGGTTATACTGAGGAAGTGAACAAAGGAAATCAGTGTGCAGGCATGGACAATCTCTCATCTTCATAGCTGTGAGAACTGTGCAAGCAGATTGCTAACAGGAAAATTTATACTCCCAGTTGAGTTGCATGTCTTTTCCCAACTTTAAGTTGCCAAGCCAAAATGAAACTAGGTAATAGGACCTAATAAATACAAATTGACCCTTTCTGTGCCACGGGGCAGCTGGTAATGTTTGGCCGTGATGCCAAGGAGCACTCTAAAACCTATATGCCTGGTTGCAAAGGCCGTGCTCACAAAGTTTGCCTTGGGTTGTGGGCAGACATAACTGTGGTGAGGGAGAGACATTGTTGGTTGCTTGGTTCATAATAACTTCCCCCTATCTCTTCTCAGTCAGTGGCGATGCTCTCTTGCTGATGGCAGAAATGCTTAAAGTGTTTGTTCGAGGTAAGTTGTTATGGGATCCATCTTTGTTCCATGGAATGACAGTCACAATTGGGTGGTGTGATCTATGAGAGGATGAAATTAAGTGCAGAACTCAGCATTCTATTAAATTCCATTTTAATTTTTACAAAAATGATGACAGCCTTTCTGTAAGGTTAGAAGTCAGTACCAGCTGAATTGAGAATCTGGAGAGGTCCAGTCAGAGCTTCGCAGCCTTCCAGGACTATGTCTTTTCCCTTTATTCTTTGACTTTTTGTGGCCAGTTTCTCCTTCCAGGGGAAAAAAAACTACACACACACACACACACGCACACACATTTTGAAACTCCTTAGAACAGGAGGTAAGAACAGGGATAAGTTCATATTGTTGGATTACCTGTCCCCACATTCCTCACCATTGGCTACGTGGGCCAGGGCTGCTGGTAGTGGTGGTCTAGTAACATCTGGAGGACTGAATGATTCCCACTCTTGCCCTAGAAGAAATAGCTACATTGTTCACAGATTCTTTTATAGTTGCAGAATTTGACTTTTGGTCCTAATTAAGTTTTGAAATTGTGTGTTGAATAATGCTTTCCCCTGATTTTAGGGAGTTTAGAACTTCTCTAGTAGCTTAAACTCAGGATCTACTTCTTAGAGCCTTTGTGGCTCTTCATTGCTGGTTGGTTATGTGTACATGTAAAAGAAGAGTTGGGCACTTTGTTTGGGACCATTGTCTCTAGAGGTTGTATTCAATCTTGAGTAAACCATACCAAACCATGAGATTCCAGCACTTCTTCCTAAGGGAAAGCATTAGAGTTAATGCTCCCAATAGGCAAATATGCATGGGTATATATGTAAATACAAGACTGATGAGAAAAAGCCTCAAAAAATAACTTCCCCTCTTGTTTCCCTGAAGTCTCCCCTTGTTCTTAAAGGCTTTTTCTGCTGCATCCCTGACAGCTGCCTCTTTTGATTTGGCCGTTTTGGCTCTGTGTGTTGCAGAAGCAGCTGCGCGAGGAGCACGGCAAGCTCAGACGGAGGACCTGACCAAGGTGGATGTGGAGCATGTGGAAAAAGTGCTGCCACAGCTGGTATGTAAATCCCAGCTCAGATTCCTCAGTTAACAGGATAAGGATGTGGGCAAAGACATCTTAATCCCCTTCTTTCATGGGGATGTTGGCTTTGAATAATACCCTCAACTGGGCACCTGGAACTTAAAAGAAATCGGTTAACTAAGTTGGAAAGAGTGCCTTGTTGCTCCATATTAATGTAAAAAATTCTTAATTTTTGCAGCTTCTGGATTTCTAGAAAACTGATGATGCAAATCCTGCATTCCTGTTACCAGGAGAGCCTTGGACTGACTCCTGGAGCAAAATGGACCACAGACTTTTCATGGAATCTGTTCCAGAGTGACTGCGCTTACTGGAATGATAGTCCTCATCAGCACTCTAGTTTCCCATCCTTCTTCCGAGGTGCCTGCTGGCTGCCTAATGTTGAAACGGCTGGAGTCTTTTCGTTTTTGCGATTGAATTGCTGAAGCCGGTGGCGCCAAGCCATCTGAGGCTGTGCCTCATCCTGCTGCTTCCCATTCACAGCCAGGCAGAGTCTCCACTTTTCCAATGGGAGAAACAGGTGCCTTCCTGTAGGGGTGTGTGGAAAGAGTGAGTCTTCCTGGAAGCTTTCCCTGCCCTGTGGGCTCTCATCACCTCTGGAGGCTTTTTAAAGGCCAGCTTCAGGCCCTGTCTGCAGTCTGAGCTCTTAAACAGGAGCCGAGGCCCAGGTCTGTGCCAACAGCAGGTACCTGATCTTTATTTTATAAATAAACAGTGCCTGTCCCTCAACCTTTTCCAGCATTCCATTGGGGCCATGACATCAAAGTGCTTGGAACCTTTTAACCATTTGATATTCCCCTCAGAAGCTGCTTCCCTCTGCTATAAATTTGTTCTCACAAAGAAACTTCAATAAATCAAAAATAGTCTCCCTCCCTTTTGCAGGCTCCTTGTTGCAATTAATCATAGAAAGTCAAGTAGCTTCAAAGAGTTGTTTGGCCTTCCCCCCACCCCCACCCTCTCTTTGTAGGACGAAAGAAAAACTTTCAAAAAGGGGCAGAATAACAAACAGCATGTGTGAGGATCCCACATCATGCAGGACCCAGCCCCTCTGTCAGCAGGGGAGGGGGAAGCTGTGAAATAGTAAACCTTACACATGGAAGAGGCAGGGCAGAGCCCAACAACTCTAGCTTCACTGCAGAATAAAGGCTAGGCCTGCTGAGGACAAAGTAACAGCATCTTCAGATACAGACACATCAGTGCAGTACTTTTGTACTCAAAGTAAGTCCTGTTGTTCAGTGGGACTTAAACCTAGCTAAGGAGGCAGTCTTGCTGTCACTTACAGGTTAATATCCAAGCTGGGTGACAAGAGTAGTTTGCCAGTGTTGTTTCTAATGTACCCGCTGCTGCATGCTAATGATGAACAGGGACCAAAGGGCGTCATATGCTGTTTCTGACACACCCAGCGCTGGCTCTGAAGACACAGGAGAAGGATTAGATGGCATGTAACTGTTACACATATTAGATATCTGACAAACCATGGTTTGTAAATTGGTAGCCAACATGAAGCACGCAAATGCCCTTTTCTTCTTTCTCTTCCTCAACTTCTTCCTCAACTGTAGGTTAGTGTTTTATTAGCACTAATGCTAAGCAGAGCTCCCATCTTAAGACTCTAGAAAGCAGGATCTACCTGAGGGAGCTTTGTTAGCATCTGTGCTTCTTTATAATAATCTGTGGACAGTAGAAGCAAAGAAAGGGAAGGGGGGACATGTATGCTATGGCTAATGCTTCAATTGCAAACCAAGCTTTAGGTGAAGGATGGGGACCATGTGGCCTGCAATTTCCATCAGCCCTAGCCAGTACAGCCAATGATAAAGAATCATGGGAATGACAGTACCACATCGGTGGGGGTGCTGTCACTTGTTTCCCATCCCTCATTTAGGAGCATAGAAGTCTGGTTTAAAGCACTGCCAATCTAATCTTATATTTCTAATTCTGCTCTGATTGGGAGCAGCTTCCCAGGATAAAAGTTTTGTTCCCCTCATTGCCTGCTACTTAACCTTTTAACCAGATTACAGGGCTGGAATTGTTTTACATGTGAAGTCTGTGCTCTGCCATTGAGCTAGGGCCTTTCCCCTCTCATGCAGAGTCAATGCTGTGGTTGCACTGAACAAAGATAACAAGAGTTTTATGAAAGTTCCTCTATGTGTGCAACAAAAGTGGAAAGACAGCTACATACTCTAGTACATTATAAAAACTGTGCTACATACCAATGACATGCATGCAACCAAACCCTGTGTGTATTTAACAGAAAAGCAGAAATGAACATGGCCAAATTCAGAGTAATTTTATTTAATAATGCAGTCTTAAAGAGATTAATGTATTCACTTAATTTATACCCTGCCGTACCCACCCACCATTCTGGATAAAGTCTGTTCTCTCTTCCAGCTTTTATTTTTCACAGCTACCATGTAAGGTATTTCAGGTTGAGAGATGGGTGACTGGCTGAGTGGAGAGTTGAATCTTGATCTCCCCATTCTGAGTCCTACTGCAAATCACTGTTTTCTTTACTTGTGACTTTCTTTACAGTGACTTGTAGCTTATAGAGACCTATACAGCCTAGAATAACAGTAAAAAAAAATCATTATGCAGAACTTTAACAACTACCTCTTCTACGTTTTGCAGTGCAGTTTACTGAACACTTTATACTGTGAGTGTAGAAGCTTTCATGTTTAAACGATATCTGTCGTACAAGCTTGGTTCGTGTGTGACAGCACAGAATTGCATAACAGAAAACTATTACTGGTGTGGTATCTCGTATTCCACAGTAGTGTGCCCCCCCTTTTCATTTAGTTTGACATATCCTATAAATGGCAATAGTCCAGGTAGCTCCTTTGTATGTAGTTTTCACTTGCTTTTTTTTTTAAGTTAGACACTCCCACAGAATGAGGGAGTTTTGGCTACCCACACAACTTAATTCCCAAGAAGGAAGGGGTGCAAATGTGTTGCAGAACATTTAATATGAATTTGAACACATATACCCACAGTAAAGCTAAACTAAAACACATGTCACTCTCTGATCCATAGACACGCTGATTTTTAACAGGTGCCTGTTTAGATTTTAACAGGGTAAATTCTAGTTATGGTCCCACCTTAGTGTTAAATGAACAGGGTTTATGACAATGCTATCTTTAACTATCACCTATTCCATGAATATTATAGGTCTAAGGCCAAGTACCACTTCCAACTGGAGCAGACCTATGGAATCAGCTGCTGAATAGTAATCTAATACTTAACATTGACTTACCACTTGATTCAATGGGTATACTCAAAATCTGTAAATTAAATTGAGCCATTGGTCAGCTTGGTTTAAACTGCAATTCAAAATGTACTTGAGAGTAAAGTCTCACTGAACTCCGTACAATTGAGAAGCAATGTGTAGGACTGCTAAAAGTCTTGTTCTCTCACTGAGTTCTAGGAAATCTATTTAACTGCAGAGAGAGAGAGAGAGAGAGAACCTGATTGCTTAACAGACTAATTTGGTGAAATAAGGCAAGTATTTCAGAAGAAAGTGCCATGTATTTACTAGTCTTCATTGTTCTATACCCTAAAGGCACCAGATCCCACCTGATCTTGGAAAATAAGCAGGATCAGCCTTGGTTAGTACTAGGATGCGAAACTGCCAACAAATACCAGGTGCTGTAGGCTACATTTCAGAGGAAAGAACTGGCAAAATCACCTCTTGAGTACTCCTTGCCTAAGAAAACCCTATGAAATTCATGGGGTTGCTGTAAGTCAACAGGCAACTTGAAGGCACATACACACACATTTACTAGTGCTTGCCTCCTTCTAATACAGTGTATTCATCATGCTGGCTAATGATGTGCTAGTCAGGATGTACTTTCTTTTGCAAATGAGTATAATTTTCATTCTGAGCAATTAGTGATGGGGCTATGACTCCTTTTGTTCCTAACTGAAGTTAAATAGAAACTATGACAAGATCTATTAATAGCTTTAGCCTGGGAGCATTTCAAAGCTTAAATTCCTCTTTGAAGCATGACTAGCAAGCACCCTATACAGCTAGGCCAGAAGCATGGCTTGAATACAGGAGTCCTGCTGACTGCAGGATTTGGGGAACTGTAATCCATACAAGTAACTTTTTCTAAGTTCAGTCCAGAAGTCTAGTATTTTCTCTCTAGTCATGAGGCTTCAGGCCACTTCATGTATTCCTGATGGATCATTTCTCCTGGGAAAAAAAACACACTAAATGTGTAAATGTTGGTCCCAAAAAGGTCAGGCTGAAGGGGACAGATGCAGTCTGCAGTTTTAAAAATTTAGAAAAGGATAGGAGGTTGATGTCTTGCTCTGATCAGTTAAAGCAGGAAGATCAGGAAAGTTCTTAAACCACTTTAGCTGTCTGTTGATTTGGCTTAAGAAAACAGCACTCCAGCTGAATGAAGCAACTCAGTGCAAGCTTAGCATCTGGTCATAAACCAGTGTTTGTTTAAGTGAAGCTGAAAAATTACCTCTAAAGCAGGGACAAAGAATGCTGATGCTGCACTGCAACTCCCATTAGCCCTGCTTAGCATTGCCATTGGTTCAGAATGGTAGGAGATACAGTGCAACACTTTCTGTTGGGCCACATTTTCCCCATCCCTGCCCTAATTGAAGATACCACTGGAAAAACAAAACAAAACACACACACACAAATTGACCACCCAAAATTGGGGGTTAGGACTTGTGTCTGAATAAACTGCTGCTACAGTACACAAGTGATAGCAGAATTCTGAATTCTTCTGCTACAGATTTTTAAGGGAGTAGCATCTAATAAACATGTGAGTTTTAAAAAAGCTATTGAAATGTAAGGAACTATATGGATGAAATCTAGAAACAGGACTGAGTTTGGGATTTATACGATGGAGCTTCTGTCCCAAAGGCATGATCTTTTTGCTGCTTCTCTCCATCACTTGTAATAAAACATGCAGCAATAAAACAAAATTCAGTGTTTTTACAGAGCGCGCACGCGCACACACACACACACACACACACACACACCCTTTTCTGTCAGGGAGACCCATATGCTAATAGGCCTAATCCAGCCTAATAGTAGAGTGTGTATGTTCTCTTTGAACAGCAGTTCAGCCAGAATGCTGGCTCCTCAGTTATGTGACTGATCTCACAATATAAAGATATGAAATACTGATCACAGAGGGAGAGAAATCCAGAAACCTTTGGTGTCAACATTACCTAGCCCAAACCTAGTGCACTGAAATAAAATGCCTGCCAATCTCCTAGTCAGAGAGGGGGAGTGACTGATGACCTATAAGCACCACATTCTTACATTTTACAGGAAGCGCTAGAATTGGCACTGTTGAAGTGCAGCCTGGATCCAGTTTCTGCTTTATCTTCTGTGGCAACCACACAGATGGCAGCAACGTGTGTAAGACAACAACTATAAGCAGGTTAACAGTTTTGTCTTCTGTTGTCTTCTACATTCTTTTTCCTTGGTGGCTCATTTTGGGATGACGTTAAGTATCTGTTCTCTTCCTATTGTAACTGTTTTTTTCTCCCTGTGCTGACAAGCCTTTTCTCCATACCTTTTCGCTCTCCCACCCCTCCCAATTTTCTTCAAAGCGGCTGGAAGCATTTGGAAGTAATTAGACCTGAAGGGAAATGTTGGCCAGTCTGGGAGACAATGACAAGTGCCAGGAACCCTTGGTGCCCCTTCCAGTCACTTTGAAGTTCATTCAGATGGTACAATGCTCTGTTTTCTTTGTTAGAAACAGTGGGGGCAGGAGGGAAACGGGCCATGACAGGGCCACTGAATGGAAAGCAGGTTACTCTGAACTGATACAGAACCCCATCAGTGGGTGGAGTATACCATTCAGAGGGAGACTGACAGAAAGGCCTCCTCTGTCCACTTAGCTTGAACTCATCTCTAAGTTATGTATACTTCTGGAAAAGTTGTACAGTCAGCACCCATCGATGTGGTTTCACATAAGATGAATGCTGAAGATTTCACCTGAGCTTGATCAACTTGGCTCAGTCACAACACAGAATAAAGATAAGCCAGATCAAGAATTACAAATGTGTAGTATTTCCTTCTAAAAGAGAAAGATGTCCTTTCTTTTGCTAACACAGCAACAGTGTGGGAAGAATCAGGACCTTTGAGCACTATAGCAGGAGCTTTCTGAAATTAACTTAGATATGCAATTCATTGCTAAGGATTAGTGTCCTCTCCTCTTGTGGAACGAGAAGCCCATGAAGGCAACAGTAGTGAGGAATGCTGTGCATTTGTCATTCAGATACACCTGTGGATGTTCTTAAAGAACTGATAGCAATTCAGGCCCTGCTCAGGAACTTAAAAAAAAAACCCCAAAACAAGAACCATGGTTTGAATTCAACAAAGGCTTGAAGAACAGTGCAGTGTCTTGGCCCAGTATTTAGTAGTGATCAAAACTGAACTGTCTCACTCAATGCATGTCTCAGTTTAGAGCAGACTGTATGCATCCATAAAACAGTGCTACATCATTTAACAGTTGGGTGCTCAGCCAGCAGATGTACCTTACTTCTCATGGAATGTGTGCAGTGGCACTGAGGGACAAATGAAAACAAGGCTCTAGTGACATGAGGCAAGAGATGGAATTCTTGGACCAGCACAAGATGAACCAAAGCAGAAGGATTTGCCAAATTGGGGGACAGCATTTCCTTTTCTATAAATATTTATAGGTTTGACATTTCTTGGCACAGAAACCCAAAGGGAACAATGAATTGAGATTCTGACTATGAGCAAAAGAGAAAGAAGTGGCAAGAGGAAGTGGTTACTATCAAATACTATTTTAAATATTCTAAAATAAGTGAAAATGGGTATCTATTTGAGATATAAATTTTATAAAATAAGCCTGAAATGTGTATGATTAGCTTATTGCCTCTTTTGAAACAGAAGTGCAATGTAAATTTACACACATGCAATATCTTCTCTAAACAAAACATGTATCTTATCACTCCATAAAACCATCTAGGTTAAATGTTGGAAATATCATGCAAGAGGTGCTACTTTAATGCATTATGTTATGGGAACTTGGCCATGGAAATGCACTGGGTGACCTTAGGTGTGTCACACACTCTCAGCCCCAGAAAACTCTGTGAAAGGTTCACCTTAGAGTCACCATAAGTTGGAAATGACTTGAAGGCATGCAACAGCAACAGCAACAATAAAGGGATCATTGGAAACTTGAGTTGCTACAAAAAACAAGCATGGGATATCTATTGCATATTTAGGGAAAGCAGTTTTGGGAGCTGAAGTAAGCCTTCTAATGATATTGGTATATCTCCAAATGAAAACATAAAATTGTGATTAATTGCCACACAGATGAGTCCTTTTCGTTACATATTGGAATAATTGTAGAAGTTCTCCATTTTAAAAAAAACATATTTTTTCCTGTTTAGTAATGCTTTTTATGTAATAGTAAATATTTTCATTGGGAACAAAAGCCAGAGGTCTGAAAACTATCAGATATTGTTGTAGAAATGCCAGCTAGCAGTCTGTGTTTTTCCTTTCCACATAGAAAATTTTTACCCATGACCTGGTTCGGGAATGAAGGAGGTGACTTTGCTGATATAAGAAAGCTTGCTACTATTCTGTCAGCAAGTGGCATGGCTGGAACCTCCATTAACCAGAGCCCTTTGAAATTGCTGCTAAGTAGGGATGGTGTGGTACAGCTGTCCTTCATCCCCTGGAACATGTCTGGGAACACAGGTGGTTGCTGCTGCTCCTTTTTGCAGCCATCAGGGCCAGAGACTGGGGCAAAAGGGAGCCACTCCAAGTGGCAAGGAAGAGTAGCAGCTTCTACCACTCCCTTGGCTGTCCTGTGTTGCAGCAATTATGTTCATGTGACTTTCAAAGGCTGCAAAACAGTAAGAAGCTCAAGAAAAAGATATAGGTAGAAGACTAAATGGGCTTATGCATCAACACACATCAACTGACCAAACAGTGAAAATTATGTGCTTCTCTACAGGAGAGAGCCCACAGAACTTCAACTCCCAGCATTCCTTACCTTTGGATTGCTGAGAGTAGCAGTCCAACCACAATGGAAAGAGCCGTATGATTCCTACTCCTGCTCTAAAGGACACAGTAAGTTTCTATCATGGAATAAGCCAAACAAACTGGTTTATTAAAGCCTTGCTCCAAGATTCAAAAAAGGAGCATGGTAGGGGGTAGAGATGTCAAAGGCACAAGTGAATGCTGACTCTGAGGACAGAGATAAAGCAAAACAGCTGACTTCTTCCCACCTGAAGTGAAGTCTGACATCCAGCAAGGAATTGTGCAGTTGACAGGCTGAAAACCTGGATCTGAAATGCTTGAACAATGAGGGCACTTTTATGAAAATCAGTAGAAGATTTAAATCAAATTAAATCAGTGTTCAAGTGGCAATACAAGCTGGCTGTCCATACAGCTGCAAACGGTAACTGACTGTTCAAATAGAAAAAAAATGCTAGAAAGTGCTGCATATAAAAGATGGTGGGCTGCTACTCCTGTGAAACTAGAAGCTCAAAATATAGTCTCCAAGTATGCTGCCTTCCTGCCTACGTCTTCAACAAGCAGTCCATATTAATGATCCCCATTAACTGTACCCCACTGACTTACTTCTATTAAGCATTTTAAAATGTTAAACATAATGAAGACTTTGAGATGACATGGTTTTGACTGGGAATGTCTAGAGTAATTGAGTAGAGATGTGTGATTTTATTACCCCAAATGCTGCAAAAGCAAAACGGGAACCCCAGAGAGTACTGGCAGATCCTAAGTGATGTCTTCATTCAAAATCAGCAGCAGATCATTAAAACCAGAATGCATCTTGAAATGCAGGACATCATTTATATAACTAAAAAAATGGAATGTTAAGGGCCTGGTGCACGGAAGAACCACCAGCATGGGCAATGATAGTGCCTCATATTGGATGCAAGGTGGTGATCATCTGTCTGTATTTCACAGTCACGGATGGCTAGAACAAAGGGTGAGTAAGTGTGGCCTTGTGACAATGTGCAAAATCCACAAGACTGTTTTTGCTGTCCTTGATACCTCCAGAGTCCCTGGACTGCCCTTTTATTGGCACAAAAAAAAGATAGGAAGCCTCCAGGAGTAGCAATTCCCACATGATTTAACATTTCAAAAGCAAAAGGGTATTTCTGTTTATTTCTGGGGGGGGGGTGGGTAGATGTTTTCTGACAGGCATTGTACAACCCAGGTAATCTTAGGAGAGAAAAACCTGGCCCTCAGACATGCTGCAATTGCCCACTACTGTGCTAGTGCCTGAACTCAGAGCTTACCTACCAGATTTTAAAGCACCATTTCTGTACAAAAAACACCATCGCTCAAAAGTTCTTCTCCAACATAGCAAAGGATTCTCACTAGTGTGCCTGCTTGCTTCATGTATTCTAAAATTATACGAAAGCTGGGGGTTTGCTTTGCTTTACTGTGCTGCCCAAATTTATAGCCACAGCATAATTTTGCAGACAGAGGTTCTTTCATCCATTCCCAATACAGGAGAGTTGGCAAGAGGAAATGATACACTGCAATTTTATTCTGAAAAATCAGTTGGTGAGGCCATGCCTTTTTGGCATATCATTTGATATAGTTCACAAAGAGGAAATGAGGCAACTGAATGTGTGGCTTCTCAGCCAGGCAAAACATTGCTCTGAAGATACGTATCACATGC
This sequence comes from Cyclura pinguis, assembly GCA_030412105.1. Classification (NCBI taxonomy): domain Eukaryota; kingdom Metazoa; phylum Chordata; class Lepidosauria; order Squamata; family Iguanidae; genus Cyclura; species Cyclura pinguis. The sequence continues at coordinate 159,451,406 of CM059600.1, forward strand.
CCTTCACCTCTTCCCACCTGAAATACAAACAGAAAATAACAATCACAGCTTTTGCAATCATCTTTGCTACAGTGGAGCCTCCATACTGCTGCACTTCCAATGAACCTCTCCAATAGTATGTACTCTCCAAATGAAATTCAGATCATATAGTCAAATATTGTAGGACACTACAAAGGAAAGATTCCAGGGAGAATCCATACTTCAAGAGTGGAGACCATTGTAACTACTATCCAAGTCAAGAAAGAATAAAAGTACAGTACAACGGAAAGCAAGAAGCCAGTGGCAAATCTTTTGTGGTGCTGTCTTTATGTTCAGATACTGTGTGAAAGCAAAACCCACTCAGAGGGAGAACATTAACTCTGTAGGAGGAGTACTTCATTCCACCATCCCTTCTTGCTAGTTTTCTTGCAGAAAGGAATTCAAAGAGCATCTCCAAAAGTTTTCAGAAAAACAAGTTTTTCTTTATCTCAACAGGATCAATAAAGCTTGGACAACATGCCCTAAGAGGAGTGCCATAAGGAGTTGGGTATGTTTAGCTTGGAGAGGAGAAGATTAAGAGGTGATATGATAGCAGTGTGTAAATGTTTGAAGGGATGTCATATGGAAGATGGGACAAGGGACAAGCTTGGTTTCTGATGCTCCACAGAAAACATGCTCCACTGGACACAGAGCAATGGGTTCAGACTACAGGAAAAGAGATTCCGCTTAAACATTAGGAAGAACTTCCTGATGGTAAGAGCAGTTTGACAGTGGAATACACCATCTCAGAGTGTGGTGGAGTCTCCTTTGGAGGTTTTTAAACAGAGGCTGAATGGCTATCTGTTGGGAGTACTTTGATGGTGTATTTCTGCATGGCGGGGTTGGACTGGATGACCCTTGTGGCCTCTTCCAACTCAATGATCCTATGTAACCTACATTTTCCCCGTGCAGAATTGTGCTTGAGCCACAAACCTATGTGTAGCGTGTTAGACTGCCATGCAGGGCCCCTCTTTCTTGGGAAAGGCTTTGGTTAACAGCAAGTGTGGTAAAAGGGTACCTGGCAGTTTCAGCCACTTTGGCACTTTTCCGGATGGGGGTCTCCTTGCTTGTGGCTGGGGAACTTCAAGAGCTGTTGCCGTCTCTGAGTGTCCTGGTACTACACTCTCCCCAGCTTCATTTGGCTCAGGTGGGGAATGAAGTACAGGTTGTGAACTTGATGGAGCAGTATGAACTACTGATTTAGACAAGCGCCTGAGAGAAAAGATAAACATGCAGATGTTTGTGTTGGTCTAGCTCCACATGTTAAAAGTGATACGCTCCAGTGCTTTATATTTTGAAGTTCATTGCAAAAGCTAAAGATCTACGAGTTTTATGTCAACAAAACGCTTTTCAGTCCCTATGAGGTTGGGCAGTGTGGGTGGCTCTCTTCATTCAACTGTGGTTTACAAAGCTCTGAATGAAAGCACATATGCAAGCAAGCTTTGTCAACTGCCAGCAGGCTCTTCACTGAGCAGGACAATCATCCCCTCCATATTTTAAAAAAGAATTACAATGTCTGCTTACCTGGCTACTAAAATGTCAGCTTCAGAAGGGGACACTGCAGATTCCAGCAGGTCAGGCCTCAGATAGTAATCTATAAACACACAGAGTTCATGTTTGTTAAACAAAGTAATAATTCTCCTCATTAGATACCTGTAACAAAGTGCTTCAAAGCAATGAAGCCCCCGGGTCACCTCTGTTCTTTTTATAAAACCAATGACTCTTCAAGCAAGACTAATCCCTTAGAGACCTCTGCTACAAACCTGTGAAAGAGTTATCTAAAATTCTGATACTATAAGTTTTAAAATCCTCATCAGTTTGTCCAGAGCCCACTCTGTGTACTGGTTGTGTGGCGATTACAACACTAACAAAAACAGAACTGCCAGACAAACAGAGATGATGTCTCACCCTGCATGTAGACATTTTTCTTATCCTTTAGCTCCTGAGGATTTTATACCATTGACCGTTTCCTAACAAACTGCACCATTCAGACAGACTGCTAGATGTTATCTTCAACAAGCAGCACAATTCTGCTCTGATCTTCCCTGTAGACCAATCTTCTTAAAGCCATCTCAGCTGGTGGTCAGGTCCGACTGCTATGGTTATCTGTTCAGATACCATAACAGTATGTATCACAAGAACACTTGTCCTCAGCTTGAAGGTGAACTGTGGCTGGAGGCAATTGTAAAATATTTACACGTGCTTTAGTCATGTCTATTATAGACCTGAAGTTTTGTCTGATCTTAAAGAACTAGATATGAACAGTTAGGACAACATTTTTAAAAATCCCTCAATTTTAAGTAAAAAGGCATAGTGCAAAAGCTTGTATATTCTTATATCAGGTGTGCTTAATCCAGTTAAAAGATACCACTTTACTTATTTTACCAGAATAAGATTCTTACTTACATTAGCTAACCCCAGACACAGCTCCATTGGTTCCCAGTCTATTTCCAGGCACAATTCAAAGTGCTGGTTTTGACCTACATAGCCCCATACAGCTCAAGCCCAGGCTGTTAGAAGGAGTACATTTTCCCATATCAGCCTGTTCAAGCTTTTAGATCTGCAGGGGAGAAGCTTCTTTCTGTCCCACCTCCTTCACAGGCACAGCTGGTGGAAATGTGGGAGAAGGCCTTCTCTGAGGCTGTTCCCACACTTTGGAACTCCCTCCTTAAAGAAGTTTTAGGAAGGCTCTTGCTTTGTTTTCCTTCTGGTGGCAGGTCAAGCCCTTTCTTTTCCAGCAACCCTTTGGAAAGTGATTTTAACAAAAAATGGCTTTTTGGTGCTGTACTATTTTTAATCAATTTTAAAGGAAGATTTTAGTTGATTTTAATTCTATTATCATTTAATGCTGTTTTAATTTTAATCTTAATTTTGTATGTTTTAACCATATGTGTTTTATTGTTTTCTTTGCCTTTTTGTAAGTCACCTTGAGTCCCAGCCTGGGAGAAAGGCAGGATATAAATAAAGAGATGGATGGACACAGGACCAAGAGTTAAAGTCTTAACAGACTGAAGAATTGAACAAGGAAAAGAACATGGAAAGCACAGCTCTTCACCAAATCTCTTCAACAGTACTTAGCACCAAGATCAAACACTTTTTTATTTGTTTGTTTGTTTGTTATGGTTGCCGACCCCATCTTTTAACTGTAGATGTTAATGGATGAAATTGATATTTCTGTTTATTTCACCTTAAACTCTGTAACAGCTATACTCCTCGTAGTCATCTCCATGCTGGATTGACTTCTAAACTAGTTTGTCAGTTTGAACATTTTCATGGCCTAATCTAAAATACCTGGGCCATCAACAGTCTACTGATTCATTCCCAACATGCTAACATAGGGCTAACTGCCTTAGGTGCTCAGATTGACATCAGGAACATTGCTCCTTTTGATGCTTTTACAGCAGCTATGGAGACTCTTCTGGAAAGGAACCAGTGAAGTCAGCCACTCACCATTCTGCTTCTCAGATCCAAAGTATACAACAGCAGCAGGGAAGAGGTTAGCCTGCAATAAGAAAAATCCCAAGGTTAGAAGGAAACAGAAGTTGGAAATGCCTCTTCTCTGATCAGCTGGGGAGCAAATAAGCACTGAAGAGAGCAGCCCATTTTTTATCCCACATCTAAAGTGGGGCACTTGCTTGTCAACACATTGCTGCTCAAGAATAACAAGTCTTGCCTCCATGCTGGCAACAAAGCCCCTTTGACTAATAGACAATCACACTGTAAGCCAACTGTTCTTACCCCCTACAGACTTCCCATCTCACATTCTCAAGCTAGAGTTAAGGAAGTCAAAATATGTTCAGCCACTAACATGTAGAAGGCAATCCTTTCTACCGTTATTGGTACAATAAGAATTGCAAACCTATGAATGGATGCTAGATCTGTGTTTGCCCCTTCTCACATCCCATCCACTTTCTTCTGTATATCTTGTTGTTGGTTTTTTCACTATACTCTAAAGGCACTAGATTGCTTCTGATCTTGGAAGCTAAGCAGGGTCATCCCTGGTTAGTACCTGAATGGGAGATCACCAACAAATACCAAGTGCTGTAGGCTATATTTCAGAGGAAAAGACTTGCCTAAGAAAACCCCATTATGTTCACAGGGTCTCCATAAGTCAACAGGTGACTTGAAGGCACACACATATGTCTGAGGGCAGGAACTGTCTTGCTCTTGATATTTGTTAACTGTTATAGGAACCTTTTCTTGGCTAAAGACTGGGGTACAAATGCTTCAAATAAATCAATAAATGATGGATTGATACAGACAAGGTCACACAGAGTAGATGAGAGTCAGTATGCTGCACTGCCATAGCCAACTAGTGCCACCCATCCATGGAGCTGTTAAAACATACTAGTCCAACAAACCCTTAGTTATGACATAAAAGTATTTTGGTTTTAGATCTGTCTTCTGTAGCACTTTTGATCAGCAAGTTCTCCCAATAGTCATTTTTCTGATCACAATAAAGAAAATTGGTGCAATGAACAACCAGGAGTGGATCCTGGACCTGTTCCTAGAATCTGGTGTGCAACTATCTAATTCAACACATATGTAAATGAAAAGCTATGCAGAATGTCCAACACAGTCACATGTGATGTCAAGAGAAACTTCTCAGAAGAACAGTGATCAGCTAACAATTTAATTCATCTCTTTACTTGATGCAGAAAGTGCTCATGATGGCCAACAGCATGTAATTAAATGCAACGGCAAATAATCATATAAACATTAATACACTAAAATATATAACAATATATAAAAGTTAGCAAAGATACATAAAAATAAGGAAAACTGAAAAATAGAAGCGAAAGGGCATATTTGTCCTAGACTGCTGGAGATTAAAACCACAGTCGCTACCAGCTCAGCTAGAATGTATGCCATAGACTAGGAAAGGCACAACAAGTCCAAGAACATACCAGAGCCAAGGAAAGTCAAGGAAGTCTATTTTAGAAAGTCTTCCTAAATGCAAACAAGAAGGAATACAAACCCTTGCAAAAGACACACAAGGTGATAAACACACACGTGCTCCACAACTGACTATATTGCTGAAAGCATAAAAAGTATTTTCCCTGTGTCCAAAAAACAAACAAAAAATGACACAGAGGCAGTTGAACCATGACATGGGAAAGGAGCACGAGGGTTAGATATGATGAAATCCTAGGACTAATGAACAAATTAAAAAATTAACTTTCTGGGACTGGTTGGAGTATATCTGAGAGGTCTTGACAAACCCAAGTGCCAATTTGCTGATCTGCCCACAAGTATAAGAAACTGTTACTAAACCTGATACTGATATGAGGATCCTGGAAAGAAACCAACAGTCTACCTGTTTTTGAAAAGAGGTTGGAAGTGGGAAGAGTAAAATAACTTAAGGTCCTTATTGGGTAAAACTTGCAGAATAAAGTTTTGGAGAAGGAACATAACAGATCTTAGACAGGGAAGACTTGCTCCATTTCAAACTCTGACAGGGTGTCAGTCATACAGATACAGATGATCCAGCTGATATTTTACATTTGGCTTCAAAAATGCTTATGATAAAATCCCTCATCAAAAGCAACTAAATAAAACTTGGCAGTCATTGAATAAAAGGATCCATCTTTCAGTGTTCTTAATTTGACTGTAGACTATCTCGGGAAAGATTTATGTTTTGAAAGAGATTCTTAACATAAATAAAATTTAACTTGCCCATAAATACTCTGGAGACAGGGATGAACACCAAATTTGCCAGACTAGAGGACAATGCCAAGATATTCAAAATGCTGAAACCATAAGCTCCTCAAGAACCTCACTAAACCAAATGGTTGGCAGCAAAATGGTGAATACGGGGATTATTCTGGCTATTTGATTTCTTTAGCTAACCCATTTGCAGAATGACACTTTGTGCCCTGAACTCCATTGCTACCACAACAACCAAGTCCAAACTCTTACTAACAAAATTTTGCTAAAAAATACTATCAACAGAGTGACTCCTGAACAAATGACATTCAATACAGGCAAGTAGAAAACAATTCACGCTGCAGCAAAACAAACAAACAAAAATTCATCCTTCCCATCATGTAGTTCTACTATCAATGGTGTCAAAGGAGAACTGCTTGCTTTAGGCCTAAAGCCAGACTGCTGGAACAGAAGAGGAAAGGATATACTATAGTCTCTTGCAGGGCAAATGCTGCTACTTCCCTTTTTTGACTGATGCTAACATCAAGAGACTGGAAGTAATCTAAATATAACAGTAAATATTTACACATTAAATGGAAAAAAAACCCCAAACCTTACTGACCTATTCTCTATAGACTTGAAATAGGGAGATAACAAGTATAGCGACTGATCGGATGGGTATATGCACACTAAGTGGCACTCAGATCCCAGGAAAAGAAGACACCCCCCCCCCTATTAACAGCACCTAGTTTCACCTCCTAGATTCTAGCAAGCCTGTCTTTCATGGTGCCAGCTTGATATCCTAACAGCAGGCGAAAAACTTTATTAGTCCCTTTAAAATATTTCTTCTCTCAAGCAGTGGGACCCAAAGTTGCCAGCTCCACCAGAAGCCAGTCACAAAGGCGGCTCTCCGTAAACTTTTTAATTAAAAAAGTACCAGACACAGTTAAGAACCCCGGAGAAAACCCTTATGAAAGCTTTGATGTCTCCACTGCCTTCATCTGAAGGGATCCTACTATTTAGGGAATGGATTAAAAAAAAAAAAAGGAGCCCCCCTCCTCAAACTTCTTCACATACACACTATCCTTTTCACGCCAGCCACAAAGTTGGAAAATGAGGTTTTTGTAGCGTGTTAGTGTTGGAATTTTTTAATAACCTCCCCTCTCTTTTTTCCTCTCCTGCCCAATTATCGTGATGAATAATTAACATTCTGAAGGAGATAACTAAGCACAGCATCTCAGAGCTCAAAGCCCTTTAGTTCAAAGCCCTGCCCTTTTCTCTTCGTTCCTCCAGTTGCTGCCACTAAAACTTCCTTGTCAATCAAGCTCTGGGCACACACATCAAAGCTTCATGTGGGAATGGCCCCAAGGGGTCAGAGAAAATTCATGGCAGGGCCTGTGAGTGAGGCACAAAGAAAGACGAGAGACAGAGCAGAGGAACACAGTCCAAGAATGAGACAGAAACACACGGCACAAACTCTGCAGTGCAGTACACACATACACATACACACACACACACACACACCATGTTCTGATAAGAGCAGCTATCCTATTTTTACTCACAAGTTGACAAATAAGTTCGTCGAGCTCCTCCTCCCCAACCAATTCCCACCACTGGCAAGACATCAGTCCAAAGCAATTTTAATTGGAAGAGACTTAAAGGAATGAGACAGCAGCTTGTGAGCACACAAAATTTAGCCTCCTCGTCACGGCTCCCCCCCCCCCACAATCCTCATCCTGCCTTTTTGATTCCTATGGTCTGGCCAATAAAAATTCTCTTCACAAGAGTTTATCCACCGCTCACCTCTTTTCTTTCAGGCTAGGCACAAGGTATGCTTTTTTTGTGTGCGTACCACTTGTCTGCTTTTTTCTCTCTTTTACGTATGCTTTCCTGGAGTCACAAAGATAACACGCTATTAACAGTTAAGGTAAGGAAAAGTAAATTGCTCAGTAGGTCCTATAAATCCTCTAGCCTGACACCAGGTACAAGATTTGTAAAAGGAAAGTTAATAGACTCGTAAGATAGCTTTAGTCTTCTGGGTCAGGACTCCTTTCCTCGACACAGGAAACACATTTCCAATTTAAGAATGTACAGATAAAACAAGCACTATTGCTCCCTGCTGCTCTCCATCCACCTTGCCAGTGAACTTTGCACATCATTGCTATGCACAGCACTGTTGGATCACATCATCATATCATTTTTGTTCTTATTCCATTGGACAGAATATTAAATGAAAAATGGAATACTTGAGGCCATTTCCGATTTCTCTCCTGGCAGCAACTCTTTCCAAGTTGTGAGTCACTTTCTGCTGCCTCTCTGCTGTGGATTCCTTTGGCTTTTGAATGCTTGGCACTGCTCCTTTCCCGGACAATGCATTTAAGATCAAGAATTGTCTAGAAGTTTCGAAGATCACATTCTCGTGTAGCTTATCTTTTCGATTAACAGCCTGAAAGTCTCTGGAGCTTATGATTTTTTTTAAAGTTCCAAAATCAAAGCCCAAGTTAGGGAACAAGCAGCATCACAAATGATCGAAAAGTGAGATTTTAGAAATAACAGATGGTGCATAATATAGAAACTTATGTTATTTGACACTTAAGCTGAGTCTAGTCCAGCAGAGTGCAGCCCAACCCTATTTGTGAAAAAGCAGGAGCCATCTTTCTAGAAATAAAATTTGAACCTTCTAAGCTGTATTTAAACATGAACAGGTACTTGTGAATTTAATGGCATAGCTGGGGCCTGTTTGAAACCAGTATTTATCCATCTCCCACCCTGAGAATTTTGGATACAGAGTGGGATATAAATATTTCAATAAACAGTAAGTTACCTGATTAACCAGGTAAAGGACAGAGAAGCCCGATGTGAAAAGTGCAAAAGTGGAAGCTAAAAGAGATTCAGTGTATTGGCTTGGTCACAGAAGGAGAATGTGACAGGTCTCTACTATTACAGCATGAGAGCTTCCCTTCATTTATTATATTATACTCTCTGAAGGCACCAGCATATTAATGACAAAATAAAAAATTGCTTTGCTGGACCTGGCTGGGGGTCCAGCTCACCCAATGCTCTCTTGCCAATAACAGGCAGCCAGATACCTCTGGAAGCTTACAAATCAGGCATGGTATCAATCTGTATGTTGCAATGTTATTGTGGGCATTTCTGCAAGAGACACTGGGGCTTAAGTGACCAGACAGTTCAAGATGGACAAAGGTAGAGGATTTGAACACAGATTGTTTTATCTAAGGACAAAGGCACGGGAATGGCAATCAGTTCAGAAGCTCAAAAAGACGTCAGCAACTGTTGGAAAGTGATTATGTCCCATGTGTTGGAGTGATGAAGTGAAGAGACATCAGAGGCAGAGTGTGCTGCAAGGGGACTCCGAGAGTACTCAAAAGATTAAACTACAGGTTGAATATCCCTCATCTGAAAATCTGAAATGTTCCAAAACCTGAAACTTTTGAAAAGTGGAATCCAGTCTTCTTCCTGTAGGGAACATGAGGGAATTACGGAGGCTTGGTTGGGACTGCACACGTATATACACACTGCTTGCGAAGTCTCTCAGTGAGCTTGGAACCTTTTTTCCCTCTTAGCTTACTTTGGACCATACGCACAGGCATGCTGCTTGCTTTGGTGTCTTTTTTCCCCTCTCAGCTTGCTTTGCAAGCAGCATGCGTGTGGTCCAAAGCAAGCCGTGAGGGGGAAAAAAAGGCACCAACTCAGCTGAAAGATTTTGCAAGCAGCATGTGTGTACATGGTCCCAAGCGAGCCTCCGTAACTCCCTCATATGTTCCCTACAGGACCAAGGCAATAGGAGAAAAACTGACAAAAGAGCTGACCCCACATCAAAAGAACAGTATATAATCTCATTATGTATATGCAAATATTTCAAAATCAGAAAAAATGAGAAATCCAAAACACCTCTGGTCCCAAGCATTTTGGATAAGGGGTACTCAACCTATATCATGTTGTTCACATCACCATACTATGCTGATGACCTGCATTCATCCTCCTTTCTCTGCCTAATGTACAAGTTGTCACACCATCCCCAAAGTGAGAAATGAGGATACACTGTAAGGATTCTCTGAATTATTCTGTATCCCAGAAATACATGAGCATTCACTACTACTGTCCAGAACACATGGTCCCCTCCCTGAGACCTAATTCACTGTTCAATGGGGAAGAATGCCCTCAGGCAAGATTAAGTGAGTTATTCTGCAGTTGCAAGGTAGGTACCTAGCTATCCTTCCAGAACCTGAATCAGTCTCTCCAATTCTTGTTCAGCAGAAAAGAAAACTGTTCCCCAAATAGCAACATCTGGGTAACACTGTTACTGCCCCGGCTAGTCCGAGCTTTGGGGATATTAAAAGATATCCTTTTGATATCACAATTCGGCTTCACTTCTCTATTCCCCTCCACGTGCTTGCGAGGCCACCGGATAAGCACGCATACAAGCTCGGCTGTTAATCGCCGTAATATTCCTGGATAATACGGGCAGGCCAGAAAATAGCTGACTCACTGCTTTAGGAGACCTCCCGCCAAGTACTCTAATTAGGTATGCACGCAACTTACAAAAGAGCCTCTGCCCCGCGATGGCAGCTTGATGGGTAAACTATGCAATACCCAAGTACTCTGCGTTTGCATACTGGCTACTCTACTGAGAACCTCTGCGATAACTCAATCATTCAGATTCTGACCTTTCGGAAGCTTTGTCTCCAACTCCAAATCTATTGTTTTCCCCCAAGTACGGCATAGTCACATTCTCCTTATAAAAACCCTTGATTCCGAGACCTTCCTCCGATTGCTCCCAAGTTTCATCCCACCTTGCTGCTGCTTTGCTTGGCGAGCCTCCCCTCAGCTCCATGTGCTGAGCTACACCGCACCCCAGCCTCACTCTATTTTTCCGGGCTTCAGGACAGGTGAGGTATCACCCAAACCAGCAAGCCCTCTAAAAATCCCTCTATACCACTCCAACCTTTATTTTCTTTAGTTATCTTGTGTGAGTGTGTCGCATACACTGTTTTGCTTGTGTTTGTAATAAAACATCATTTATTATTTCAACTTCTGTGTGCTCCTTGACTCGACCCGACCCCGTAGACATAGGGTTCAAGACCTCGGTACGTTACCCTGCCTCTCGTAACGCTAAGCAGTGCTCTGAGCTAATTTTCCCCACCTTTAGTTGAGCACATCTTGGTGTCCCTCCCGGGACCCCCAGTACACAGGGTAACAACACTATTCAACAGTATAAATTCATGCAAGATCTTCAGAAGTAAGCCCCACTGAGTTCAACAGACAATCAGTAATTGCAGATAGGACCACCACATTATAGACTGAGAAACAAAGAGGACAAATGGTGTCTAGAGTGCTAAACATTCAAGATGAACATCAGGCTCATCAACTACAAAATGGAAAGATGAGAGTCTCATTACATTATGCCAAGCCTCAAGACTTAAAAACTTTTTTAAAGTCTGAAAATAAATATTAAAAAAAAGAGAAACCAAAGCAAATAAAATTCCAGTTATTGTGGAAATTAGAATATTATTTCCTGACTTTATAAAGCAAATAGATATATGGGTGACATTTTTTCACTGCGAGGCGGTACCATTTTGAGTCTCTTCTGTTCCTGAAGGCTTGGAGCAACTGAACACTTTGAGAAACAAATATGGTAGCCAAAAGCAAAAGAGGAGGGAGCTATTGCCGCTTTTAACAGTTGTGCAGAGGGAATTTCAATGGGGGCAGCTTGGCAAGTCATGCAAGGTACCCTTAGTGAAATCTCCTCTGAGCAACTGTTATAGGTGCAGGAGCCCTGTCTTTGGATCTGGCCATTCTACCTATTTGCTTGTTTTTTCTTTCATTTTTTTTTTTAAAAGCTGATATCCATCACAAACGTTTAGGGACATGAGAGGCTCTAGGAGCAATGAATCAAAAAGAGCCCTCTGACTACTGTAGTAGTGATTTACCACTCTGTGAATCATCTTGATTTTAAGAACAGAAAGGGGAAAAAAGGTAAGAAATTAACCTGTGAAAGCTCTATGGTTCCCACACTAGTTACAGAGTACTTAACAAGAACATTAATACTGCACCTTTTTTCAAGCATTTTGAATAATCCATGCATTTCATGTAGCATTTCACTTAGAATGCTATCAGAGCCAAACTGAGGACTGTTTCAGACACATCAAGGTATGCTCTGCACCAGGTGCTGATAACTCATGTCATGCAAGAACCAGCTGGTGGAGAATTATCCTGTGCCATCTGACTTCACATTTATAGGTTCAAATAAGAAGTCACTGAACAAGGGCAACTGTGATTATGGGAGTCAAAGAGGTTAAAGCTCATGCCAGCTAGATAGGCCTTGTATTCTGTCCATGGACGACTTAGGTTACAAGGATCTCCCCCATCGTCCCATGATATAAATGGTGATAACTAGTTAAAGCAATATTTCACCTAACCCTCAAGCACACTCCTAAAATCAGTACACACTTCTGCCACAAAAGGATGCTCCAAAAGCTTGCAACTGACTGCAGTATTGGCTTGCTACATTTGTTCAGAGGGCTTGGAATCAGGCAGAGCCTGTTGTCTTTGCAAGGGTGAGCAGAAGGGGGGACTTGCAGCTGCCAAAAGGGGAAGCATTCTTTCCGTTACACGAGCTGAAATGATTAGAGTGCCACAGCTCCTCTGTTAGTTTGATGTTTAAAGATTAATAAGTAAATGAGTGCTTCAAAGGGGACATGCACATGAATGCAGAAATCCAAGCCACTACCATGAAATACCACACAACCACTCCCACCCCACCCCTGCTGCCGTCCTTTCACCAAACACGGAAACCAGCACTTGGAAAATTTAATCGGGAAGCTAGTGGATCAAAAGCTTCTCTGACAAGAGGCAAAGACCATCTCCGGAACGGATATAAACATGAGAACCACGGTCAAAGGGACATTGCCTAAATGGCCTTGTCTCATTTAATACCCAAGAACAAAGCTTCCCAAGCTGATGAGACTCTGATCAAACACAGAGGGAGCCTGAGGCAGCTGGAAGAGAGAGACTTAAAAGTCTGTTACCTTTATCAGATAAAGTCTGAAAGTGGAACATTTGCTTACAAACCAAAATCAGACAAATTTTGACCACTGAGTAGTAATAGTATTAGTACTGAAAGTGACTGGCAAGGTTTGGATTTCCTAGACCACTTTGGGCCATGGACCCATTTCCTCACCCCAACTTTAGAATGTTGCCACTGGTATTACATTGTATGGACACCAGAGATCAGCACATCACGATTAGTGACCCTAATTCTCTGTGCTAAGAGTGTTTCAGGGAGACAGGAAACAGGTGAAAACTTCACCAACTGCAGAGATCCAGCAATCACCTTAACTAAAGAACATGCCATCCCCTCTCTTACCAGTTATGAAGGCTTGGTTCAGATATAATGGAAAAACGCGGCCCAGCCCTCATTACGTCCCAACTGAGCCATGTTCCTTGTCATTATGTGTGCTAATGGAAACAAGTTAATGAAAATTCAATCCAGAAGTCTTACATTTGCTCCTAACTTGGCAACCAATGTTACCAAGTTTGCCCCTGCATTACCAATACAGCAGCAGCCTTCATTTCATTTAGTTTTTTTCATCCTGGAGTCACAACCAGCTCTGCTTACAGCAAAGATGTCAGAGCCCAAAATAGCTCTAAAGAATATGAAGAAGCCCAGAATGCCCGGAAAAGACACCCAACACTGCTGAATTTGGATGAATTTGGGTGACAAGGCTGGGGATAGCTATTGGTAACACTCAGAGAATATTAAGATACAATTGGGGAGGGGTGTGCCGTTGGATGGAAGCATGTGGTGCCTCTTCGGTTCCTTTGAAGATGGGACCACAGCCATCTGCTGCCTTTTGCAGACTCTGGGGTCTTTACCTCTGGCTCACTGCTTCCCAGCACAAATTTCAGAGCCGTGTCAACTGGCCATCTTGAAACCCCTGGATGGAGTCATGCCAGAGTGCGTTCTTGAGGTGGAGGTGGGAGGAGAGGGGGAGAAGCATCTCTGAAAGGGCCAATGAGCTTTGAAAAAACACAAACAGCTGGAGCAGCAGGGACCCCGTGGCTGGAATGCTGCAGCAGAGAAGCCTGCAGTTGATCAGTTCTGCCCTTGAGAATACTTTAAAATAATTCAAGGGACATGGAGAGAGTGCAGCCAGCACAAACAGCAATAACAAAATATCAAAGCAATGCCTTGAAGTCTTTATGGGTTCCAAAAACTCCATGTTGCTGCCAGCCTGCACATTTGCGCTCCTGTAAATAACACACACACACACACACACACACACACACACACACACAGAGTGGAAGCTCACTTTAGCTGCAGCCCCTTCTTCCTGAAGTGGACAAGTTGACAACATTTGTTTTCCTGGCTTTGATCCTACAGTTTGAGTCTCTCCCCTAACTTCCCTGTGGCTATCAGGTTTAACAGTGTTGGCCTGTAGATGGCTTTTCAACTTTCAGGGGGGGAGAAGCATTGCTAATTTGTTTGTTTGTTTAATGAGCCTGTATCCCGCCTTTCTGCCAAAAAAATAAGAGCCCTGTAATTCTGGCACTTGTTCACAGAACTCTTTGGAGATCTAGGACCCTGTTAGGGCAGAGACTATGACAGAGATATTCCTTCATCTGAAGACAGTGAGCTGTCTCCATCTGAGGGAAAAACAAAATAACTCAAGCCTCTGGAAAGAAAAGGGATGAAAAGAGCCTGATCCACTGAAACAACACACAGTGATTCTCTTCTGCCTGCTCTCCAAAGAGTGGGGTGAATTTGTCATATACTCAGATTAATGAGATGTGGTTTTAAGTAACTGCTGTGCTGTTCCCAAAGGGATGAACAGATATAATGATATGATCTATAGGATCACTTTGCTTTATCCTAAGAATACACAAGCTTTGGTGTTTCAAAGAACTCTTCATCAAGATGAATCGCAAGGCAGCAGAAGCTCACGCAGAAAGAAAAAGTAAGTAGACTCTGAGGCCCATATTCACACATTTCTTAATAGGGCTACATTGCTCTTCCTTTTTTTAAAAAAAAAAACTAACTTCATGTTTTTCTTCTTAAAATCCATCTGTAAGCATGTTTTCCACTTCTGTAAACAATTCAGCACCAGCAGTAGTTTTTTCAGTCACATGTTCTGCACGCGCGCACACACCCACACCCACACAAGGCATTGCTAGTCTCCCCGTTTTTGATGAAAAAGGCTGTTAACATTCTAAAAACCACTATAGTCTTATGACAGCATAGGAGCACATCTTCTGCACATTCACTTTTGACTCAGTTGGGGCCTATGGCCAGGTAAGCATGCACTGAATTACTCCCACAAGATAGTTTTTAAAAATCTTGCTGCACTAAATCCCTTAACTGAAATAAAGATGTTACACATACTCAGCTTTCTGCAGTAAACATGTGGGCTTGCTTTTGCTTGATCCAGACAACAGGCAAAGATCCTAGTGAAAACAGAGATAGCTGCTAGAGACAGAAGATGTTGTGCTCTACTCCTTACAAGCACCAAAGTGCAAAGGAACCTGTATTAACAGAACATTTAAGCAGTACAGAAGACTAAAATAAATGTTTGGGTATATAAAAATATGAAATGTGTAGGAATATTAAGAATATTTTCTACAAAGGCTTGGCAGAACTGTAGCAGAAAGAGAAATGTGTGGGTCCATTAAGGAAGAAAGGCATGGTATAATGTCATTTGGACAGGATGGTGAGTGAGGATGTTCCATTGCAATATCACTGATCTGTCCAAGTGAGATATGTAGACAGAGAAGATCGTTTATGGAGCAGTAGCAATTCATCCAGGCAACATTCCACTGTATAGTAGTAGATGACATTTAAAGCAGCCTTCTCCAACTTGGCCAGAAGAGGGTATCTCACTCTCATCCCTGTCTGACGGCCACTGGAATTCCTCACTGATTTTCTGTGTTTTCTGCAGTTTAGTTCTTATTTCACCCTCCTGCAATTATGAGGGCCTTAAATGAAAGCCTGGATTCTCAAATTAGTCTTCAATTGCTATATTCCACATAGAAATGTTTCTTGAGAAAGTTACCTTTTTGGACTACCAACTCCCCAAATTCACCAGACAGCATGTCTGCTGCAAAATTCTGGGATTTATAATCGAAAGAAAAACTTTTCCAAGTCATAGACTTTAGGGATAATGCTTATAGAAAGCTGTCACGATGTGTCCGTATCAGCTTCTAGAGCCCTTATTCATACCGTTGTGCCTAGTCTTACTTTCCCCTTGCAAAAGCAATTGCAATACTATATTTTCCTCCAGTATAAGCCACAAGATGCACAAGATTCCTCAGCCTGGTGCCCTA
Organism: Cyclura pinguis; assembly: GCA_030412105.1. Taxonomy (NCBI): domain Eukaryota; kingdom Metazoa; phylum Chordata; class Lepidosauria; order Squamata; family Iguanidae; genus Cyclura; species Cyclura pinguis. Next base: position 159,467,411 of record CM059600.1, read on the forward strand.
CAGCTGTGCTGGAGTATGGAAATCACTGGAATACACCCGAAAGGCATCAAGTTGAAGAAGGACTGAGTTAGCCATTTCTTTGCCTTGGCCAATGTCATGACACTATAGAAATCCAAGAGCACAGAGGTTTGCCTGTGCAAGCTCCAAGACCAGACCTAAGCATCACATCACTTCAAGCTATAATCCATTTGTTCTAACAGTCATATCTTACCAGTGAGAAAATACTTATTATATGGTGATTTCACATGTCTGATTAGAATTTCTGTTAGATTAATTTATACATCTATTCAAAGGTTTAACCTGATTGAACTATTAAGAATGGCAGAGCATCCCATTCATCAAGGTTGGTGTTTTCTTGCCCATTCAGGTCTGTTTCCTTGTACATGCACAAGACCGCCTTGGGAACTCTCAGTTCCAATTCCCACATTAGTTATACCAAGTCCTCAAAGCAGTACTCCACCAATTACATATGCACCCCACCACATTCATATGTTTACGGCTCAGCTGATGAATGCTGTAAAAGGCAAACACAGAGTTCCCCACCTCATCAGCACCGCTGCTCCTCACAAAGCTGGTGCAGAGGCAGCTCCCATAACAAAATGCACAACTACACCTCCCAGCCAGCCAGGGGCTTAGGCAAAACAGCTCGATTAGTACCAGCAGCCAACAAAAAGGGTATCCAACAATAACAGAGTTGCCAGGGACATGAAAGCTGGAGCAACTTCCGCACCCATTTCTCGCCAGAAAAGAAAGTCCCCCTTCAGCCTCTGCCAAGCTCTCAGATCTTCAGTGGCAGGGAAAGGCTATCCAGGCAGAAGCCATTACGGAGCCTATATACACTGACTCAAGGCAAAAATGAAGGGATGGGGGAAGGGGAAGACTACAGATGAACAAATTCTGATGACAGAGAGCAAAATATCATCCATGATCAGTCAATCTAAACAGAGAAAAGGCAGATGCTGCAACAGCCTAGAAAGTTACAGCAATGTGATCTGCTCAAAGAGTGAAAAGGAGGAAGACTTTTGACGGGGGGGGGAGGGGCATGGAAGGAAGACATTTCTCCATCTTGTTTTGATGTGCCTAAACAGTATTGCAGGTTCATTACTGTCCCTTTCTAAAAGATAGGATATTGCCTCTGCACCAGCTGTTTTTCCTGGGTTATATTCCAGCAACGGTTGGTGCAGTCTGTCTCTCATCCTGGGTGGCGCTGACTCACTTCGGAAGGAAAGCTGTGAATTTGGGTGCATTCCCAGTACTCCAGCCAAATGCCAGACAACACTAGTATTTGCAGTAAAAGCAGTGTAATTTTCAGGTTCTGTCCACACAATTCTGCCAACGAACAGAGGCTGGGTGTATTCACAAGCCAGCAGGACTCTGCTGAAGAGCTTAACTGGGGTGGGGGGGTGAGCATGCCAGCCAAGTACTTCAAATGGAAGGTAGGACTGTTTAAAAGCCCCCATGTTTACTGACAAACACATCTAAAAGCAAACCTTTGCACTCAAAACTGGCAGGCCGGTACACATATTTATAAGTAACTCATGGTCTGTTGTTGCTGAATGTGGACCACACACTTGTAGGTCAAGGAACCACTGGGAGCAGTAGAAATAGATTACCTGTCCCTGCACTGAAGTGAAATTTATTTGAGCTGGAGAGCAGATACTGGTAGTGTTTGAAAGGGTTGTGTGGCCATGAGCCTTTATTACCATTTGGCTCTATAAAACTAATGTACACAGGGCTACATTCCCCTCCCTCAACAGCTTCCACAAGCTTTAACCTGCTGAGGCATTCCCACCGTAATGTATGGATATAAGAAGGTTCACTGTCCCAGACTAATTTATCTAGACCACACTCCAACCCCTAGAATATCCACCCATTTACAATCACTTCTCCATATATCACCATTAAGCTTCTCTACTCATTCTGTTTTTCAGGAAAACTGCCAAGCTGCGGAGAAATAAATTCTCAGTGCTGCAAATTATAGAGGTTTTATTATAAACATCAATGTCAGTGATATTTCACATTTTAATAAAGCAATAGAAACATATCAAAACACATAACTCTGCTTAAAAAGCAGCAGTGTTAGAGCTGTGGAACTTCAGGGACTAAAAACAAATGGTCTCAAGGGTATCTGTCAAAAACTTTTGACTACTGAGACACTTGAAGTGTGACTGCCCACTCTGTGAACTAATACCTGCCTGGGCTGCTTTCACTTTGTCCCAGGTTTTTGAAATGGTCTCATACAGCACAGAAATTTCAAACGGAATGTTTAAGTGACTTTTACAAGGAAGCATTTTTGTTGCTTTGGCAAGCAGGATTTCAAAAACTTTTTAAAAAGTTGCCTTCATCAAAACATCCTATTTACCCAAGTCCTGGAACTTAACACACAGTCAGAGGGAAATGGATCTTTTGTGCCCTCATGACTGCTAAAAGACTGATATTCCAGTACTGGAAAGATAACACATCACTACCAGTGATCTAAGGAACAGAGGATTTAACAACACTTGCAACATTTGAAAAAATGCTATATCAACGTAACTTCAAAATAGACTTATATTCAGATAGTTGATCTGTTTTTACTAAAATTTATGAATAATTATTTCTCTTTTGTCTCCTTATTCCCTTTTGCTGTAATGTTCAAATCCTGTGAGATATAACTGAGAGTCTTACAATGTAATTTTACTTTGCATAATAAAATATTCAAAACAGAAAAAAATGTTCAGCCAATTAAAAGACCTGAATACTTGGGAGGGAGGCAAAGTAATCTGAAACTAAGTTTGGAGACTTTAAATTGACATCTTTAGCAGGTGCAACAAAGGGAAAAACATAGAGAAGGAGAGGTGGTGAGAAGGAGAAAGATGCTCACATATTCTCCAGCCAAACCTCAACTTGTCTCTCTGGGGGCAGTCAACACTCCAGTACTCTAGCAGATTAAAAATAAAGGTGGTTGCTCATTCAGTTGAGGTCAATCAAATGAATACAGCTGATTTGATTGTAGAGGCTATGACAGAAGGCAAAGTTTGTCATTTTAAGATGCTTTGTAAAGTTAAGCAGGGAAAAGGTCCCAATGATCACCATGGGAGACAGCTGATCCAAGCCACTGTGGAATGAGTGAATGAAAATATTTAACTGAGGTGTTTCTAGAAACAAACAGAAAGTCTCTGGAAACAAACAGAAAGTAACCTAGCAAAGATGCATAGCTACATAAAAGAATACTGAAATGAAGGATCCACAGACAGATACAGAATTCTTCTACAGATCATCAGAACTGCTTGGTGGGGGCATAATTCTTCAGAGATAATTTCATGCTAGCTTTATTAAAGAGTTTTCCTGCCCAGGTTCCAAACAAACCAGGAACACCTGCTGCAACTGGATAGGGCAAAAGGCTCCAAAATACATTTAATTTTGCTGGTCTCCCCCAACAAGAAACAGTTGATTAGAACATTTATTTCAACACATCAATATGTTCTCATTTAATAACAGCCAATAGTCCTAAATACAATCAAAATAAAAAAAAAATCTGCCTTAGTGGGAGAAAAGAGGGCTGAACTGAGAGACAAGATGGCAGTAAGGGGGAAGGGTAAACAGGGAACATGAGAGCAAGTTTGGAATTAAACATGTGATGTATCTCAAGCACAAGTAATAGCATTTGGATTTCTGACATGATTGCAGTGGCAAGGGTGGCAAGTGGCAAGAAATGCAAAGCCATCCTAATCTTGATTCCCTGGGTTCCCATTCTAGGATCCATAGACTTGACTCTAGTCTGTGAATTGAGCATTGAGACAGCCTAAATTCTGATTGAACCATCACAGAAGCATGATCATTTTAGAGTAGAGACACTCTTACCTGGGTTAAATTATTTTCAGATGCCCATTAATGGTTGTTACTGTAATTAACGTGAGAACATCTCTCATCCAACCTTTTGAAGATTCTTGCATGACAACAGGCTAATCTGCTTGGAGAAGAAAAGTCCTCCCTCCAAATTCACGGGTTTGGCCTTTGCAAATTTGATTATTCACAAGGTACAAGCTTGCCTCCCCTCATTTTCCTCCTCCCATTCTCTTGCATTCCTCACTGCAGGCTTGCAAAGCTTGTGTTTAAAACGGATGTTTTTTCCTTTTGGGTAAGCAAAGCCCCCCCACACTGCTGGAGGCATGTCCTCTCTGCCATGTGACTGCACATTATGCTGTGTAATGGCTGCTGATTGGTCATGTGCTCTCTTTGCTCCTACCCCTCCTTTTTCAAGATAGCCCCAGGAAGTAACTAAAACAGAAGAACTCTGCTCTTTTCTCTCTGAGGGTTAAATGCTAATAAGCCCTTTACCTTGTCTTTTTTCTCCCCCTGCCCCAATGCCAGGGCCAGAGGCAAAGGAATAGGAGGGGAGAGCTTAGGAGGGGAATCAGGAGGGGAGTTATTCGCAGTTTTTCCACTTTCACAAGGGTTCTGCACTCTGAACCCTCACAAATGTGAAGGGGCTACTGTATATAGTAGTAATACCAAGGAAATTAATCAGTTAGCTGAAGTATTAAAAACAGAAAATCTATGCTCCATGAGTTGAGGGGGGATGACTTCGAAGTAGGCATGCACTATAAATGCTCTGGTGTCCAAACCTCCTGGCTAAAATCAACTGCAAAAAGGATACTTCCTGTGGAACACAAAAAAGTCAGGAGTTCAAATGGATTGCATGTATGGTTTGCCACACTATGTATTGAGCAAAAGAGGAGCAACTAAATGTGCCTCAGTGGGATGGGTGGGTGACAAGGGTGGGTGAGATGATCATAAGGTGAATCAGAACATGTTCAGAAAACATACAGAAAGAGCAATTGAACAAGTTAAACAGATGCTAGATATGTAGTGGTGATGGAAAAATCAGTGCTAAAAAAGCAAGTTTAAAGACAAAAACAAAAACCTGCATTTAAAATATAGCTATGCTTAGGAGTAGCACCCAAAACTATTTAAAAAGCCATACTCTCCCACTGCTACTGCTAACTAGCAAAGCCAAAAGGATATTTTCTTCTGCATCAGCTCTTAATGAAATTGTTTATTATTAACTGTGTTGTTATTCATCCTTTATTGTGTATTAGTTATGAAACCATTTTGATTTTACTTCAAAAGGAAGGCATTACTAATTTTCTGCCTTGCTTTGTTGTGAACTCCTTTGAACATATTGTTTATGGAAAGGCAGTATACAAATAAAGTGAGTGAGAGAGTGATGCTCCAGAAAGCGATCCAGGATCAAGGAAAATATTTTGCCGCACAACTCGACTGATTCCATGGGTGGCCAGATTCTATAAAAGAAGCCTTTACTAAGAGCTTGACACACATAAAGCACATGCACTCAGGCATGGCAAGGACATTGTGTATAAGGTCTGAAGAGAGTTGTAACATTACAGTGCAGAATAACTCTGTCCATCAGACAGTCTCTCCCATATGCTTTCTTTCTCAGACAGAATATTGAAGAACAATTAAAATCTTCTTCACAACAAAACAAATGTTTTACTGCACCTTCATTAAAGCACAGAAAGGGTGGTTAAAACTCCTTTAAAGACTTGGTTACTCCAAAAGAGAGCCAAGGAGTTCAAAGAAGCTCTTGGATTTCAGATATGGATTTCAATCAGTACTTTAATCAGAACCCGCAATGGCTCTACCTCCTCTCTGTAAGCTTCTCAGGGTTCCATGGAAAACGTTATTTCCTCATCTTACCACCATGACAAGTGTGTGGGAATCAGAGATCGTGTTGGGTGGCAGCTGCAGCCAAGATGGCACAAAGTAAGGAAAGATAAGAGGAGCTGCTTTCCCAATGAGTGGGAAAGTCACCCAGTTCAAAGGCACAGGGGACCTTTCTACTAGCACTTCTGCTATTAATTAAAATATCTTCAGTGGCTTTGAAGGAGAATTAAATAAAAAGAAAAGAAAAATAAAGGAAAGACACTGAACTAGCTGCTCCTAACAAGATGACACTGTGACTGAGAAACAAAGGCACAGAGCCTTCTGTTCCAACACCAAGGGTCTGTACGTTTGTTTGAACAGAAGCCAGGCTCAGGTGTTAAATGATCTCCAGGGTCTTTCTTCATCATTCATGATTTTCATTTGTTGTGTACAGTCCTTATGTCCCTCCTGCATCTCACCACAACAGAAGGTCACACTTCTCTTGGCCAAGATCCAAAGAGATGCCTAAGATCACACAAGAGGCTTCCACTAGCCAGTGCAATTCTTGACTTTTTCTCTCAACTCACAAACTATGCTTTAAACCCCTCACTTTCGAAAGCAGTCTGCCATGCAGCAGTATCAGAACAGGGGTGAGAGGGACAGAAAGAGCAACAACCCCTGCCGTCTTAGAAAAACAAGTCTGAAGCACAGGAGTTGTTTCATACTTCTTTGAGTCCTGTATTAAATGTATTAATTTAAATTAATTAAATTTAAATTAAATGAATTAAAATGTATTAAATGTGTCCACTTCCCTCAGACAATGCAATTGCTGCTGTGTGGAATAAATTTCCACCGGTATCCCAGGCCTCTGTTTTGCATTTTGGTGAGATGGCTAGTTATGAAAGCCAATGTGGTGTAGTGGTCTGAGCACTAGACTATGACTCTGCAGACCAGGGTTAGAATCCCTGCTTGACCATGGAAACTCATTGGGTGACCTTGGACAAGTCACATTCTCTCAGCCTCAGAGAAAGGCAAATCCTGCCAAGAAAACTCTGTGATAGGTTTGTGTTAGGGTTGCTATAGATTGGAAATGACTTAAAAGGACAAAGCAACACAACGAAATCATGAGGAAAACCAGTGCCCTCTCCCATCTCATTCTGTTAATAATTCATATTTAAAAAAATACCTAGAGGTTATATGTGTTCCTGTTGTATAATTACATTTTTAAGCAGAATGGAAACCTAGATAACGATGAAATGAAATTACACAAAACTAAATCTTCCTTCACTCCCCTGTAAATGCAGCAACGCCCTGCCATCTTAGGAACTTTCTGCTGAAGTTTTTTAAAAAACCATTTAAAGGTTGAATTCCTCCCTTGGAACACCTGTCTAATCAATTTTTTTAAAAAAGACAAAGGCAAAGAGCCATACAAATCCCACCCACCCTGCTTCTGCCTACTCTACTGCTTGGTCCCTGGTACTTGAAAGAGTTTTGCAAAAGTATGCAAAAATTAAAGTGTAGTTATTTGCACTTTGATTATACAAAAAGGCCCCTGAGACAACAGAAATTCCAACTGGCCACCAGATCATGCTTGGGCTACAGAATCAACTGCCATGAACAATAAAAACACTCCCATAACTAAAGTGCATGGACCCAATGAGTCAGAGAGAAAGAGGCCAAGGTAAGCATATTATTAATTCAAACAGAGACAGACATGCAGGGTTTGTTGTTTTTTTTTTTGAGAACCTTAATTCTTGGCTAGGGGTCTTCAGAAAGGTCTCACATATCAACACAAGCAGCCATGGTATCACTCTTTACACATTTCAGGGCTGCAAGAGTCGCTGCACTTGTGTCTCATCCACATGGCCTAGCTTGGAAACCATGGAATCTCAAAAGCTCTATTATAAACAATTTCAGAAGAGTCTAATCCTTTCTTAATTCAATATGCTCCCTGAAAGGCTCTGACATACATTAAGCAAACATATTTCTGTTACACTCTGTATGACCTGTCAACCTCTAAATGACCCCAGGTATATTATGCCCTACAAATGACAGTTTTGGTCCTGCCTAATGGTTCTTTGGGCAAAAAAGCTACAGTATCAGTTTATTCTACCTTAATTAAACATTAAACAACATTAAAAATCATTAAACAACAAGAAGTCAACAGCTAGTTCAGGCAAAAATTTTTTGTGCAAGTCTCCTTGTCACTGTGAGCCTTCTTAAAAACCAAGATCACAAATTTTTAGACTTCCCAAAAGAGAGACAAACTGTTTACTTGGCAAGGGTGTACTCTCATCTTGAAGCCTGGAGGCAAGGATATCAAAGAAAAAAATGTGTGTAAAGGGGTAAGAACAGCCTATAACAGGGAGGAACTTTAGAGAAGTTGCAAAATTACCCTTAAGAAGGGGGAAGTGAAAGAAAGTCACTCTAGTGACCCTCAGCACTGATAATCAACACAAGCTTTTTAGGTTGAATGAACCACAAAGAAAGGACTGGTAACAGGAACCAAAGTTCCTACTCGCTAAGATATAAATGTTTCTGGTGCAGTTGTTATAGAGCAGCTCACATCTCCTTTTGAAACTATTTCTTTCTAAAGAAGAGATCCATCTCACACTGCTGAGCACCATTTCCAAGTGAGATAACATTGCTGGATATAGATTTGGAAAAGCCTCTAGGCATTCAGCTCATAAAAGATAGTTATTCAAGAATTCAGAAGATGGTTGTTACACTGCCAAAGTTACCTCTCTCCAAAGGGAGGTGCCAGTAACTGACTCCTGAAAAGTACAGAACTTTTGAGTTGACTAAAAAGCAGCAATCTAATTCCTTAACACAGTCTCCTATCCACTGCAATGAAAGATGTTTATGTGGGCAGCATTAATAAATCAATAAAAAGACTTTTAATATTTTTAATTTCATGTGCTTTGTGTTTTTCCCACAGAAATACTAGAACATATTATGGGCTCACTTAACTCGTGCTTCCTTTCTTTTTCCTTTACTTGGCTTCTTTTACAGCTAAAGAGGTCAAAGTTGCAAATTTACACATACAGTGAGCCCTCCACTGTGGGGTTTAGGGAAACAAGATCCCAGCAAAAGTGGAAAAAAACACAAATAAAAATAAAAATCACAAACACTAATTTTTTTTCCGGAGAACACTTCTCTAGGAATCTCTAGGTCCTCCAGCATGGTTCTGCGTTCATCTTCTAAAGGAACTGGGCCACAAACAGAATCTATAGGTCCACCAATGTGATTCTATTGTCTGCTCCAGCAGAAGTGGACCACAGAATCGCACTGGAGGGCTTAAGAGATTCCTAGAGAGAACATATTTTTTTACATGGCAGAAACAAACAGAGTAAGATTTTTTTTAAAAAAAGGAAACAACTGAAATAAAAAAATAACCCTTGAATAATCAGATCAGCAAGTGCTGAACACATTGACATCGTGTCCCACTGTACTACGTATTATGCCATGGTACTAACTCCCAAGTTAATGTGCACAGGAATGCAATCTTCATCTCACATCATCACAACAGAAAATACAGTTGCTCATTTATATCCAGTGTCCTCCTTCCTATCATGCAAACAATGCATCCTGCTATTCCAATCCACGTTGCTTCCCCCTGTCCAGAGTTAGGTAGGCTTAGGTAGCAGAGTTTTCTGTAAAAGACTCTGTTGCACTCGCAAAGAAAAGAATCTTGCTAGAACCTTGTGTACTCAACTATGTGATGCCTGCACAACATCTAACAGCACTAGGAAAGGTAACTAAACCACTTCAGCTCTGCAACTGCAGAATTAATCTATCATTGGCTTTATAGATACCTACATAACAAAATATTCATGTGCTTAAAAACAAAATGGTAGAAAGTAATGAAAACACATCAAACAAAATGGTGGACATAATAATTACCTGGAAGAGCGTCAAACTGTTGTCAGTCAGAATGGTTCTGGGAGGTGTAATAACTAAAGTAAAACACAAAACCCATTAAGGAAGGAGAACAAGCAGACTCTAGAGCTGATTTAGGAAAGAAGAAGAGAGAGACAAACAGACAAATGTGCCTGCACTACCCTCAAAACCAGTCACATACCAATTAAAATATGAGGTTAGTGAAATTGTATCACCTGGTCAAGATAGTGGCGGTAGACTTAGGGATGGTGGTTCTAAAATTTAAAAAAATAAATCTGAACTTACACAGATAAAATGGTATTTCTGGGTCCGCAAGGTGGCTTTTCACGAAGTCCCTCAGAGAACCAACTGTCAAAAAGAACAAGAAAAGGGAGCAAATGTTGCATTGTGAACACTATTCTCTCCAGGGTAGTGACCACATCCCCTTTGGTGCTGTGACCTGAAAACCAATTTAGTCATTGCTTTAAGGAATCATATTGTGTAAGGATCAAGAGGTGATGGCCCAATTGGCCAGCACCTTTTAAATGCAGCCAACTGGCATGTCTCTGAAAGGCAGCCAGCTGGCATGTCTCATTTTCTTGCATTACTGAGTCCTCTGCCTTCATAGTTGGATGACTCCTTCTGTCACTTGTTGGACCGAACAACCTCAGGTTATCCAATGTAGCAACTCATTATCTCCAAGTAATAACAGAAGTGAATGAGAGGTTGGAACTTACTGTGAAGGTTCATTCTTGAATGGCATGCAAGAGCAATTTACTACTGTTGGGTTATCCCTCCCATGCCAGTATAAGTAGCAGGAGTTGCCAAGGCCAACGTTCTTTTTTAGTTCATGTAATTGACTCCCGCTAACTTCACCTTCAGTTTCCTTCTAATGCCTGCTCAAGACTGCTCACGTAACTAACACTTGTAACCTTTCATTTAAATCCATTTTTCCCAACAAACAAGAGTGGGGATGGATTGCTCTTCTAGGCCATCCAAGAATGAACTTTCATGGTAAGTACTAACCTCTCATTCTCTGGATGACAGAGAGGAGCAATCCACTACAGCTGGGATGTACCCAAGCTTCCTCCATCCAGGGCGGGTCTGTCTAGTTTTTTACTGACTGCCCAAATGCAGCCTGTGCAGATTTTTATTTTATCTTTTTTATAGCGTCTAATAAATGTGGATGGTTCCCTCCACCCTGCTGCATTACAAACATCTTCCAATGATGCTGACACTACATAAACAGCACTTGTTGCCATCGGCCAAGTTGAGTGGGCCCAAATATTTTGTGGTCTTGGAAGCCCTTTTAAGTCATAACAGAGGAAAATACAAGCTTTTAACCGTCATGATATGAAAAGCTTGGAGACCTTGTTACCTAATGTCTTTGGGTTAAAGGAAACAAATAACACTTCTGTTTTTCTAACAGATTTTGTTCTGCTAATATATTTCTTAACAGCCCACATAACATCTAGCATATGCCACTTCAAGTGCATGAGATGGCTTTGGACAAAAGTCTGGCAAATATATGGTTTGAAATACCCCCTATTCAAGTGACACTTTGGTAGACAAGGTTGGAGCCAGTGTCCAAGACAATCTGCCTTCATCCCATTTATAAAAAGTCGGATGTATGGATAACGCTGCCAGCTCCTACATTCTTCTGCCCAATGTTACGGCTACTAGAAAGAGAAATTTGAATGTCAGTAACCTTAAAGAAGCTCTACTTAAAGGCTCAAAAGCTAGTTGTGTTAAACTGTTTAACACCAAATTCAAATCCCAAGATGGAAACCGATGTACAGTTGGTGGCATTTTTAAGGTTGCTCCTCTGCTTCAGGATTTTTTTATAATGAGGACATGATGAGAGAATCAAATCGTCCAGTTTTATTATTGTTCCCATTGCCATCACCTGCCTCTTTAATGTGTTTGGTCTCAAACCCTTCTTCACTCCCTCCTGCAAGAATTTCAAGACATCAGACACTTGAACTGTTTCCAAACCCACATAGGGTCACTTACACCAATCCACAAAAACCTTCCACATAAAGTTATATATTATGTCTGTGGAAGACTTCGTTGGTGCCAATATAGTCTCTATTGCTAAATCTGCATTCAATGTCCATGTGGTCAGTTTTACCAGCTTTGACTGTGATGGTATATCAGCCTCTGAAGCAGCAAATCAGGCACGTCTAGCAAACACCAACATTCCTTATGGACATCCAATGTAACAGTGGGAACCACGGTCTCCTTGGCCAACAAGGGGCCATCAATACAGCTGCTGCTTCTTCTTTACATATCTTCACTAATACTTTCGGTATTACTGGAATCAGTAGAAAGGCATATAGCATCCCTGATGGCAAAGAGATTTCCCCAGCGCATTATGTTCTTCTGCACCTGTCCTTCCACTGAGTGAACAATACGTTTGTAATTTGAAATTGATGCCCGAGTCGAGAAAGTCCACTTGCAAAATTGCTTAGAATTTGGAAAACCTCCAAACTGAGTGATCATTCTCTCTGATATAATTGGTTTCTGCTCAAATAATCAGCTTCAACATTCAGAATCCCTTTAGATAGATAGCCAATATCGACATCATCTTTGTCCCTTAAAATTTTGTCCAACAGAGCCGATCTGGAGCCTCACTGTTTGGATACATAGGACTTCACAAGTCTGTTGTCTCCTGCACATTCTGATTCTTTATTAAATGGGTAAAGTGTTGAAGTGCTAACCTCTTCCATTCAAAGAAATTTATAATTTGCTTTAAGTCGAGTCCCATCCAGTCCATTCCATGTGCCTTGCAGTAACCTCTTCCTGCACTCTGCTCCCCAAGCTGGAGAGGCTTGCATCTATTATCAGAGTTATCACTTTTTATGAAGCAAAAGGAACCCTTTTATTAGGTGACCTCCTTGCCTCTACCACCACAAGTCTTCTTTTAATGTCTCTAAGAAATATCACCAGATAATGGCAGTTATTTGCTATGAGCCACTGATGTGGGCTCAGAACACACTGTAACATCTTGGTATGCAGCCTTGCCCATGGGATCAACTGAATTGTTGAGATCAGCATTCCAGTGATTCTTGCCAACTGCAGTAGATCCATCAGGTTCTTCGTCATCAAAGTCTGTAATTCTTTCCTGATCATTTGTTTCTTTTCTTGTGATAGAAAGCATGCAGCCTTTTGTTGTACTTATTTGAGTCCATAGGTGTGTTAATATTTTTGTTGGCTCCAAATGGCTCTTTTCTGAATTTATCAAGAAACCAATATTTGAAGTGTCTGTACTGCCTTTTCCAGATCCCTTTCCTAGGTGCCGACACAAGACCAAATGGGAAAGCCCTGAATTGATAATGTTTCGGTTAGAACTAAACATTTAAATATTTTGGGCAGACTGGAAGCTTCTTTCAAACAGTAGCTAATTGTTGATCTCTAAATTCTTTTTGATGATTTGAAGCATCTCCATCATGAACCTCTGGTATAAAAAAAGGTTATTCAAATATTTGAGATCAAGACAGGACAATAAGAACCATTACTGTTGGGCACCATGAACAGAATCAAATGTACTCCTTTGAATTTCTGGCTGTGAGGCACCTCCTCTATGAACAGCAGATGATGTTCTATCTCCTTCTGAACTGTTCTCTTGTTTTCTGGATTCCTTGGTACCAGCAAAGGAAGATATCTGCAATATGAGTCCTTTGCAAACAAAATGTTGTATCCCTTTGTGACCACCTGACTGATTCAATGATCGATTATTGTTTCTGGCCACAATGTCTCAAAACGCAGAAGTCTTCCTCGCATGAGAATATCTTGTCCATCAGGGTTGTCAGCAGCCTCCTCTAAGCAGTTGGCTGAACCCTCTACTGTTCTGTTGGAAATTTTGCCTTTTCTGGGTAAAGTACTGTGTATTCCACTATGACCTATTAAATCTGAAATCCCCTTGTCTTCCATATTTTCTTCCTCTTCAAAAGGGATAAAACAAACTTCTAAATTGTTTTCTTTCTCATATTTTTCTCTGTATTGAAGGCATTACCTGTTTCTTGTCTTTATTTTCTACTAACATTTTTTGTAGAGCCTTCTCTCCAAACAGAAGCTGACCAGTAAGTGGTATATATATCAAATTTGCTTTTCACTTCTGGGTCAGCCTCCCAATGGCAAAGCCATATTGATCCCCTTGCCACAACATTTGTAGTTATATTCCTAGCAGTAAATACAACAGAATCGTGGCTCGCATCTGCTATATATTGCAGAGACTTCTGTATTTATTCTATTGCTTTAAACAAAGTTTGCATGCCCAAATCTGGAGTCCCTAAAATTTCCTGTGAGCACAATACTGCCACTCTGGCACACATGGAAGTCATAATGCGAGATCCAATTGCCCAAGTGGACTCTTAAGGTCAACTTAATCCTCTTGCCCTCATCCTTAAGGACTGTACAACCCTCCTTTGAGAAATATAGAAATTGGAGCACTGGGCAAATAGGAACTTAAAGTACTCTATGTCCCTTTCCCTAAACACATATAACCTCTGACAGCACCATGGAAGTCTCTTTGTAGTGAGAGAAACATCCCACTCTAAGGCTATTTCCGCTATTATTCCACTTCTAACATACTATGGAAATCTGGGGTTTGCAGTTTAGGGAGGGGCCTTTAGAATTCTCAGCCAGAGAGCTTTTTGGCCTCAGCAAACTACAAACTCCAGAATTCCACAGGATGCTGAAAGCGGAGTAATAGCACTATTACAGTGTAGCGCAGAAAAGTCCTACGTCTACTGACTCTTTAGACATATCAGGCAAAAGAATTTCAATTCCCTTTGGAACTGATTTTTTTCATTACAGAAGCCACTCTGCTATCTTTCTTTCCTTTCCCTTTGCCACCTTGCTCTTCTTCCTGACTATCCTCCAATTCCAGTGTTATGTAACATGTTTCAACATATGCTTGAAATTATCCATACTAAACAACCTATTAGAAGCCAACTCTCATCAGCATCACTATTAAACATCACTATTTGAGTCTGCTTCACTGTCAGTATAAGCTTCATCCTCTGTTTCCTCTTCTGAATTAATCTCCACCTCTGTGTCTGAATCAGCATTCTGCTTTTGCAAATGCTTTGCTTTTGAGAAACTTTTGGCTCCTACATTTGCCTTCCTGCATGTTGTTTTGTCTACCTCATTCATTTCTTTATGTTTGTTTTGCTTAGGTTTATTTTTATTACTTTTAGTTATTTGCCCTACCTTATCACCTCCTGAATTAATTGTACTGTTTAACTGTCACAAATCACTGGCTAAACTATTCATTTTATTATAACCATGCCTTTGTCTCAAATTCATTAAATACATTTGAATATATACATTCATTACATTATTATGATTTATTATATTTCCTTCTAAAACAAATTGTGATGTTGCCCTTGAATTCATTAAATTATTTAATTCTCTGATTACCCTCTAATGTACACTTGTAAATTCACTGTATTCTTGGCCATCAAAGATGAAACACATGAAGTAGACTGCACTGAATCATGTCTTTGCCCTCAGTTCTCTACCAACATATTTCTTAAATAAGATAGGAAGGAAGCCTGAGTATCAGTATTCTTTCACTGCTTAGCTTCTTCCCTGTATACCGAGCGCTTGTCACTCAAACTCTGCATTTGTGTTCCTGGCTCTCTTTGCTGTTCCCATTGCCTGGAAATGCTGTGTGATTCGGTCCCATCTCTGTGTGGAACGCTTGTTCTCAATATGGTCGTCTGAAGTAAAGCCAGGTGATTTCTCCGCCGGAGAATTGTGAGTTCCATTGCCCTTTCACACTGGAAACTCTATCTTCTTACCTTTAGTCTTATTTCAATTTTTTCCACCTTTTTAGAAATATTACTACAGCAATTGGCTTTTTTCACCTTTGTCACTTGGCTTTTCAGCTTCTTGGTATAGTTTGAATATAGCACTTGGGATCATTGTCGCTGGTGGTCTCAAAAATGTGTTTTAAATTTTTTTCTGTTGTTAACTCAAAGACACACTTATCTGTGGTCTCTGAGTACTATTTTCATTTTTATTCTCCGTGGTCGCCATCTGCTGAGTTGCAGTTAGCAAGGGCACTTCTCTCATCCCATTTTCAACCATTTTTTAAAATGTTTCCCTTTTTTTCCCATTTTTCCAGCAAGACCTTAGTATTAGTATTCTCTTCTCCATTTTCTTTCTATTTCCCTATTAATAAATTATTATATTTAAACCTAAGTTGTGGTGAAAGCTCTAAATATGTACAGCTGGCTTGGCAGGAATTTTAAAAACTGAATGTGAAGGTAACAGGAGTCAACAACACTAACTGAAAAAGAACTTTAGATCTGGAGACTCCTAATATGTATGCTGGCATGTGAGGAATAACTCATCTTCAATGAATTGCTCCTCCATGCGATCCAGACAATTAGATCACGTAGGCCTCTATCATCTCTCTCTGAAATCAAGGTAAGACAAAGACTACCATACAGGTATATTTCAGCTAGCAAAGCCCCTGACAAAGAAGATCCTTTTTTCAACGTCTTTTTCATACCCGCACCACTCCCCATTTCCTCCTAGTTCTCTGTCTAGCTAGAAGTTCTTAGCAAAAGTTTTCAGTGTCAGGATGTAGAAGCTTGTCCACAGTACCCAGTGCAATAAAGCTTGAGTTGGAAAAGACTGGGGTTCTGGTCAAATTGAGCCAACTGTAGCTGTGTATACCTACCTACAATAGGCAAGGTAAACAGCAGCTGCCTCCAAAATCCCTTACTGAGCACATATGAACAGCAAAATGGAAAGTGAAAGCAGGTTACTCAATACGTTAAAGAAGCACAGATCAACAAATCTGGCCACGAAACTGGAAATTGTAAGAAAAGTAGAATATGATGAGAGAAAACAACTCACTCCTGGAAGCTTTCAAATGATCTCTAGAAGGTTCAAAATATTTTCATTTACTTATTCAAGGTTTATCTGACCTGGTTGTTTTATTGCACATGTCCATATGGCTAGTTTTGAATAAAAAATTTGCTGACACATGTTGAACTGTTCCTTTTTTGTATGTGGTGTAGGAATCTATCCCTATCCTTTCCACATTATTTCTGCCTCTGGTACCAAATTTTTTGTTAAAGAAGTAATTACCAGGCGCACATCTACTTCATTAACTGAGATATACTTGCACAAACTTGATGCTGTCTTAGTATAACGAAGTAGCAGTCAAACTTTTTAATAAACAGTGCTTTGCAATCAAATCAGCTTTGAGTTATGCTGACCCTATGGTGGCCGTGGTGGCCTTAACTGAATCAAGTCATGTGTAATGCGGTCTTACTTTTTTCCTCCTGCTTTCAACTTTACTGAGCATTGTTACTTTTCCCAACGAGTCATGTTGCTTCATGATATGCCCGAAGTATGATAGCCTCAGCTTAGTCATTTTTGGTTCTCAAAGCATCAAAGAGAAGTTCCTGTTGACCCAAGCTATGTGATAATGAAACAGACTACCTAAGAATTCCTTTACTACAGTGAGTTATTGCTTTGGGGATGCATCCAACTAGATGATTCTGTGTCAGACCTTATATTTGAGATGTTCCAATTACCTCAACCCAGCAATTTGGGAACAAGGTGAAAAGATACACATCACACCAAGGAGCAGAAGCTGCTGAAACCTACTTTGGGCCAGCTTGGCAGAGGCAACTGACAGGAACAGTCACTCAAACTGCTACTCTTGGGTCTCAGAAGGAATACAAATTCACTGGGAGAAATGGACACCTAGTTTCATAGATTGGGTTAGGTGCAAAACAAAGGCAGAAAGTCAGGTTTGTGCCCTGCAATGGAACAGGAAGCTTTAGCCATTTGCTATTTAGAGGTTCAGGAAGCAAGCTTTTGCTTTTAGCTCCTGGCACATTTAAAAAGAGTGGTTGATTTAAATTCTCTCCAACTCCAGTGTTTCCAACTCTGGAGCTCTGGTTGAAACCAAACTGGACCAACACCCTGTTGTTCAGAAGCCTCATCTGAGCATGACTAATGTTGTGGTAAATGGCCTGGAAGAGAAGCCACTGGGCAATTGTCAGGAGAACATCCTGCTTAGAGAACACTCTCAGTTCTTCTCCATACAACACAGTATATATGTTCTCAGCTTTGGAAGCACCACCCAAATAAAAAAACTAGTTGCATTAAAATGTAAACTACCTCCAGAGAGAACCACTAGGCCGAACAGCAAGGAACTGCTCTTCTATTTCAATGTCTCTTACAGTAGCAGCAGCTGAATAGCAAATGAATTCTTACCTGTTTCACCAGGATGGAAGAATCCCTGTAAAATATGACGATCTGGGAAGTAAACTCTCAGTACCACCTAGATGAAGACAAAGAGGCAGAAATCTACCCAGGTAAACTGTAAACTGGGGGTCAACTTGTTGTATTTTGAAGCAAGATCAGTTAATTCTCAAAAATCTGCATCCTATGAATGGGCAATTATGCTTGAAGGCTGACCTGTGACTGGGACCAATCAAGAACAACAGTGGACAGCTGAGCATGTGTCTGAGTCTGAACATGAGCGTGAATCAAGAAGTCCCACTTCAAATCTTGCTTCTGCCATGAACTTACTAGGTAGCTTTAGGCAAGTTTCTCTCTCTCTCTTGCTGTCTGACTCAGGCCTCTCAACTATAATAGAGGAATATATTACAGACACGCAGTAGGCATGACATTATATGAAAGGTTTTCAGCTGAATCAAAGCCCTAAGTAAATTTTAAATATTATCATAGCTTCATAATGGATTCTACCAATGCAGTAAGTGGTAGGAAGATCTGGGAGCAAAGAACAAGGGCAGTAGGACTGAAGAAATCCTGGTACTTATCCAGCCTTAAGAATCCACTCAGGTGCTAGCTAAAGCCAGCCAAGGATGTTTGCCATGTAGGTCATAATCCCAGGTTGATAAATTATTCTGGGAAGTTGAAGGAAACTTAAAGAAGAAGGAAAAATCAGACTGCCAAAGTTCTGGTGGAAGACTTTCCTCAAGGCCACAAGTATTAAAATCCATACACCAGCTTCAAATTACTTAAATTTGTACATTTCATTTTTGTGAAACATTCAAAGTAAAAATTTACCTTTGGATAACGCTCCATCTTCTCCTTCATTTGAGCTTCTCGTTGTGCCTGTGTCATCAAGGGAGCTTCTTCTAAACGTTTCCTAGGAAAATCAGAGACTTAGTAGGCCAACACAGTCAAAAGACCAAAGCAGCCAGCTGTATAGCTACTTTACCCAACCTGGTTAACCATCTCATCATCAGCGTTCATATATTCTGACACTCTGTTTTCCAGCATCCACCTCTGGGCAAGAAATCTCCCTAACGGTCTAAAACCAAGCACTTCTAGTTGTTCTGAAAACAGAAAGGTAAAAGAGGCAGCAATTTAAATAGAAACATTAGGGCCAAATTGTTTGAACCAGCCCTGCACTACTAGATTTCATCTGACCTATCAACTCTGTAACAGCATGCTTCACATATCTGGCTATGCCTCAGAATTAGTAGTCTGCATCAACACTGCATGTCTTTATAGTTAATTCATAAGAACTTTTAAAATAATCAGTTGTACAATTTGTTTTGGTTAAAACAAAAACATCTAGTGCTAATACCCTTTTATGTATTCTTGCCACATTTCCCCCTTGTGGTATAGCAAAGAAGCCGTAAAAAGCATTTATATTAAAACTACATAATGCGTACATTAAAACTACATAATGTGTGTGTGTTATGGTGCCCCCATTAATTTAACACAGTTTTCTTAGGCAAGGAATATTCAGAGGTGGTTTACCAATTTCTTATATGAGTACTTATATTTTGGAAATTTCTTGTACAAGCTCCTAACCTGTATGACTCACTTTGTTCTAATTTGAAAATCAGTATTAGGGATAGGGGTGGAGTGAAGGTATGGAAGCACTTATGGATGCCAAAATGAGGCCCAAACCTTCAACTGAAGATCCCAAAAGAAGATTCCAAAAGAAGGTCAAATCCTTCAACTGGAGATACTGCACTAAGAAAGGAGTTGGACTCGATGGCCCATCCAGCTCCTTCCAACTCTCTGCTTCTATAAACTTTAAACAGAAAGCCCAATTCAACCTGACTATGGTACAATGAAATGCCATACCACAATACCAAAGGAATGATTGGAAGTTTAAAAGGGAAGCTTGATTCATCTGACATTTAACTGAAATTGTTGATTCACTAAGGCTGGTGAGAGGGAAAGGATTTATTGTAATCGGAGAACATACAAAAACAACTTAGAGGTGTTCTTACAACATTCTCACTTAAATGCCAAATCCAGTTTAATTCTGTCTGCCCCACAAAATGATACAGCAAACATTGCTGAAGTTATCATTTTCAGTTCGCTATCAATTTTTAAAATTTATGTTTTTTCAGAATAGACTTCAAAAGAAGACAAATGCATGAAAACACAAACATAGTCCATAATGTACTTCAGTAAATGTCAGTAGTTCACAAGCTTATAGAAGATCAGCTTGCTTCTCTGTAACTATGGTTCTTCAAGTAATCATTAGCAAATTCACATATAGTTTGTTCAGCACTAGCCCAGAACTGATTAGAATCTGCTAGAGCTGGGTGTTGTATTTTTGGCTAGAACCCTCTCTCATTCCTGGTGCCTGCACCTGGCCAAGATTTCTGCTGATCCCCTCAGTTCCTGATCCACAGCAGTGGGAGAGAGCAAGGATTAAAAGAGAAAGCAACCACTTTTGTGGAGAGGCTGGCAGGTTGCGTCAGCACACAAATTTTCATTCAAAGAACCACAGTGACAGGTAAGCAACCTGATCTTCTTTGTACTCTCTCTAATTCACACATGAGTACGTTTAAAAACCAGTGCTTACAAGAGTATGGAGACAGTGCCACTTAAGGATTCTAGACCAGTGCCTCTCAAGCTATCTGATGTGGGGAACTGACATGTATCAAAGTCTATTATCACATCTGTGCCTATTGGCTATCATTGCTTCTTTCTTTCCTGGAACCTCACTACTGACAAGTAGCTGATGATGATCTGTGGACTGACACCAGTCTGTGGATCCGCACCTTGAGCAGTGCCGTTGTAGACCGCATCACTCTCTCAAAATAGGCTCTGCCTAGCTCTGATGTCTTGTTCTGATGGCAAGATAGTAACACTGAATAATGGAAAGTGGACAATAACATTGATTAATGGTTGTATCCAGGTGGCTGCTCTGCAGATATCCTGGAGAAGAACTCTCACCAAGAAGGCAGCAGAAGCTGCCATGGTTCTTGTGGAATGACTATGGGAATCCAGAGGGGTCAACCACTTGGCCAGTTCATGTGACAGGTGGATAGATACCATGGCCAACTCAGCTAGAGGGGACATGATAGCTATGTTTAAATATTTGAAGGGATGCCATGTAGAGGAGGGAGAGGGCGTGTTTTCTGCTGCTCCAGAGACCAGGACAAGGAGCAATGGATTCAAGCTGCAGGAAAGGAGATTCCACCTGAACCTCAGGAAGAACTTCCTGACGGTCAGGGCTGTCCGGCAGTGGAATATGCTGCCTCGGAGTGTGGTGGAGTCTCCTTCCTTGGAGGTTTTTAAGCAGAGGCTGGATGGCCATCTGTCGGGAGTGCTTTTAGTGTATTCCTGCATGGCAGGCAGTTGGACTGGATGGCCCATGTGGTCTCTTCCAACTCTACATTTCTATGATTCTATGATTCTAGATGCTGCCTGGACAATGGTGTAGCCTTCCAAGGACCAGACTAGCAGATGAACAGTCTGGCACATGACCAGAAAGGCCTGGTCTATATATAAAATGCCAAAGCCTTATGAAGGTCTAATGAGTGGAGCTACATCTCCCATGGTACAGATGGATTTGGTAAGAAGACAAGAACAGTGTCCTGTGAGATGTGAAACTACAATGTGACCTTGGTAGAAAGGTAATACTCAGTTTCATAAACACTTTTTCACAATGAAACCACAGTTGTTGCGATGGGTCATGTTCGATGATATGGAGCCCTACAAATCTTCTGGCATACATCACCACTAATGCAAGGAAAGTCGTCTTCACTGACAGATGAAGATCACAGGTGGCCAATAGCTAAAATGACTTTCTCATCTGAGTAAATGTAGGCTCTTTTTAAAAAAATATATTTATTAACACAAATATTCTACACAGTCAGCCCTCCACATTTGCGGGTTTCACTTTTGTGGGTTTGATTATTCACAGATTATTTGCTGTCACCTCTGCTGCCTCCCTATGCCATTTTTAATAGGGACTGCAAACCTTGTGAGACTCAGAAACTGGCTTACAAATCCCTATTAAAAAATGGTGTGGGGCAGCAGTGGAGGAACAGTAAGCCCCACTAACCACCTACTTCTGCCTCATGAAGGAACCTCAAAGGAAGGAACTGATGCCTCAAAGGAATCCATGGTGGGTTGAATATGGTGATCATACTTTTTTATGTGTTACATATGGTTTGCGGGGGCGGCGCTAGAATTATTCATGGTTTTTCCACATTCACAAGGACCCTGTGCTCCTAACTCTGGTGAATGTGGAAGGATAACTGCATATAAAATGACATAAAAGGATTACAAGAAAAACATACATATATCGCAAACAAACATATATACATAGCAATAAAAACTGAACATGATTCAAACTAAAAAAGTTGCATAAAGACATTTCCACACTACACTGTTATAGTGCTGTTATTCCACTTTCAACATCCTATGGAACCCTGGGGTTTGCAGTTTAGGCAGGGGCATTTAGAATCCTCAGCCAGAAAGCTCTTTAGCCTCAGTAAACTACAAACCCCAGAATTCTAGGGGATGTTGAAAGTGGACTAATAGCACTGTAACGGTATAGTGCAGAAATGGCCAAAATACACTTCACAAAATAAACTACAACTACAAATTTAGTTACTTCCAACCCTTCTTGAGAAGAGAATAATAATGAACATAATAATGCTTCTTCTAATCTATTCTAAATATTACTTTAATACATGTTGCCTATAAAATCTCTAATCAAAAACTCCCCTGTTTCATAAACCCATTTTCAAAACCTTATTCTATGACCTCTATTTCTTCTATTGTCTAAAAAAATGCAATGTTAACACCTACATGCCACCCTTCCCTGAGGAAGTGTAGGCACTTTGATAGGTACGTCCTACACTGGAACAAGATGAGAAAAGGGGGTGAAAGTTTCTAAAGTCTTTAGGAAATGCCTCAAACATGGGAAGAAAGTACTGAGATGGTCTTGAAGGAGATGCAAAATAAACTGATATGGCCACCAGAAAGGCACAAAGAGAGGAACAATGCTTTGTCACTAAGAAAAGAAACACTTTATGTAGGCCTGCAATTGTCAGTGGAATGTTTTTCCTTGCAAGATATGTTTCACTTTAGACAGTACGACCTACAAGAAGCCCTATGAGCTCCTTGGATCACTGTCTACATCCCTGGTAGGAGGGATAAATAAGCCTGCTGGTTAATGATAAACTCTTGAGGTACGGGTGTTGCACCCTGCTTTGTTGCTGTGTTAACAGGCACAAAATCACTGGCAAGAAGCAAAATGTTTTCTTGGACTGGAGAAGCAAAAAGATGAATCATCCAAGGATAGCTACCATGGTGTCACTACTATGCAGTGAGCACTGTTGTCTCTGATTTTGATTTTGATGTCCTGGTAATAATGAGAAGCTGTAGAACAGTGGTCCTATACAGCCCTAGAGGAATGCATCTCCTGGTGCACCACCCTGCATTTGACTCCAGCTGCAGTTACAGAGCTGTAGTCAAGAGAATAAAAAAAATAGTCTTTTTGAAAGCCCGGAAGCTGAACAAGTGCCCTAGGCTACTCATGGGATCACACATCACTCATGAGAAATCCACAGCATCTGACTCATCCTCCACTGTGTTGGAAGTTCCTGGGAGATGAATTGCCAGTGGTTTTATTTTTCTGGAGATGCACCACTTTCATAACTATAGCAAGAGTCATTCAAAAATGCCCAAACAGGCGCCACTCTATTTGTTC
Source organism: Cyclura pinguis (assembly GCA_030412105.1). Lineage (NCBI taxonomy): Eukaryota > Metazoa > Chordata > Lepidosauria > Squamata > Iguanidae > Cyclura > Cyclura pinguis. Next base: position 159,490,914 of record CM059600.1, read on the forward strand.
ACACAGAAGGCCACTGTGGAACTGCTAGCAACAATTTGCACTGTGCATCCATAGATGGATCATTTAAATGCACATAGAGCCTTTAAAGACAGCCATAAGTTCTAGCATGTTGATGTGTAGCTGTTGCTCAGCAGTAGTCCACTTTCCTTGCACTGTAAGATCTTTTAGGTGTGCCTCCATTTTAGAAGGGTGGTATATGGGTTGATGGACAATGACAACAGATGGACTGCAAAACACACACTAGCGAGGAGGTTGCTGTGGTCCTTCCTCATGAGGAAAACAGAGGAATTTGAATGAAGGGTCACACTTGGGGAAATTGAATGAATTTGAACAAATAAATATGGTTATTGCTATCAATCCCCAGGAGCATCTACATCTGTGGAGCTATGCATTTAATTCATCGTACTTCCCTAAGAAGGATGACCAGGCATCTCTCGCCAAGTAAGGCTTGTCCCACATTTGAATCCAAGTGGGTAACGAAGAACTGAAGAGACTGTATGGGTTTGATATTCAACTTCAGACTGATGGCTAACTAGTAGAAGCTGACGGGTAAGATGGATGTCCAATACAACTTGCATGGGGATGGAGTAACAAGAAGCCAGTTGCAGATACATGGAAAGACCATGTTACCAAGGGTTTGCCATATATTTTGTGAAAACACTTGATGCTGCTTCAGTTGAGCATGAAACAGAGGAAATGTTGACATCAAGGACAGATGGAAATGTAGCAATATGCATCCTTGAGATTGGCCATAGCAAACCATGCTCCCTCAGGAGTGGGAGGACAAAAAGACAAGGTAACCATCTGTAACTTGGAAGGTATGATAAACTGGCTGCGGCTGTGCAGAGCCAGGATGGGTTGGATTCTAACATCCAACTGGAAAAATTGGTCCTCATGATGCTGCTCACTGGAACAGCCTCTATTGCTCCCTTAGGGAGTAAGGATTTGATTGATTTGGATAACTGCAGTGGAGGGTCATGTAGTGCATGGTACAAAGAAGAAGAAGAGAACTGAACTCAGTGGCATCCTGGTGTTGAATGACAGGAAGTATCCATGAGTCTGTGCTGACAGCTCTCCAGGTGCAAAGGAGGTGAAGAGCCTGTGAGCAAAGTAATGTATTACACCCTCTAAGTCAGTCTTCAAATACGCTAACCATTTGTAAGTGCCTACCTGGTAAAGTCCTGTCAGCTCTGGTACCTCATCACAGTGTGGATTTTGCTGAAGCAAATAAGACAGTGATAGTTACAGCTAGGAGCCAGCATGGCCTAGTAATCTGAATGTTGGACAATGACTCTGGAGACCAGGGTTCGATTCCCCACTCAGCCTTGGAAACCCACTGGGTGAACTTGCGTGTGTCATACACTCTCAGCCCCAGAAAACCCTGCAATAAGTTGCCCTAGGATCCCCATAAATCAGAAACAACTTGAAAGCAAACAACAAAAAGTTACAGTTAGAGAGAAAGACCTTACCCTTGCAATTGACACATTTCTCAAAGTACAATCTGGAGGCCATAAGCCCTCAGGCTCCATACAGGCAACTTCTAACAACAAGTGTAATGAGAGGACAAGATGCATGATGACAGAAAGTATGAACGCAAGAGAAGAAAAAACACCAAGGGAAGGAAAGCATAGTGAAACAGGGAATGAGAAGCATCCTGGAGAAAGAGAAAATACTACTAAGAACAAAGGCTCACTCAAAGGCACAAATGGTCAGAGATTCCTATCTAAGCTTCTGCTGCAGTAGCAGACAAAAAGGAATTGAGAGACTGTGGGAATCTCATCTAGACATGCACACTGAACTGGACAGAATTCCTGCTGCAAGTGTTACACTTAGCTGCAGAGGGTTTTGATCAGTCCTGAGCAGGTACAAAATGACTCAAGTATGAGTCACAGAGACCATGAAAAAGATTGATCAGTCTAATCTTTTCATCTGTGCATTACCCTTTCCATATTATTTTAAAAATCCAAATGAACAGTCAAATAAATTATACTGAAATTTATCACAATCCTGACTACCCTGTTACCACTATTTGTTTCCTTTAACATTTCCATATTGCAGCATGTGCTGTTCAGATGGCACTTCTGTTCTGATTTCCAAAACACAGAGATACTTATCACAATAGTCAGTAAAGATGGTTTTCTATCTTTGGAATTAAATTTTCCATTTAAAATAGAACAGCAATGAAATTCAATGACAGCATAATATATAAACAGAGAATATTATTTTCCAGTATGTTAATGTCAAATACAAAGCACAAACTGCACATTTGTTTTAAACCTAAATTCTTCTACAGCTGCATGAGAGGAATCTCCTTCTAAGGACAGGAAACTGTACAACATAAGAGCCTTTTCTAGGCCACTCTGGAGAACAGGGCTCATTTGTCCTCACGTTTTCACACTCCCTCTGATCTCCAACTGCTTTTCCCCTGTGCCTGGTCCCACTCTGTGGGCATAGCATTTCACCTGTAACTGAAGATTCCAGTTTTCAACTGGACAGTATCACCACTCAGTGGAAAAATGAGGGGGGTAAAAGTACTAACTTAAAAGTGACAGGGATTTACTTTTTGGCTTAGCACCTGAGACTAACATTGAGATCAAAGGGAACTAAATGGGACTGCCAATAAACAAACAAGGAAACCATGAGCTTTGTTGTCCAGTCTTCTATCCTCTTTCCAGTGTTTATACAAGAGTCATCTAAGCAACTGACAGCACAGAAAGAATTTCTAGCAACTTTGTAACCTAGATGCATTGACTAGAGTTACTGAAAACCTACAGGGCATAGGAAATTAAAGCATCAGTTAGGAAAATTCTGTCCAAAGAATAAACTTCCAGCCTTGTAGGAGGCAAGGAATTGTTGCTCAGTTGTATTTATGAGTTCTTTGGAATAGAAATGTGTGTGTATAGAAAAATTACTGTAGCCTATTCTGAACATAGATGGTAGAACAAGCTGTTAAAGAGAGAGACAGGCAGATTTTTTTCTTTTTAAAAGATACATCTAGCTAGCTAGCTATCCAATACCTGTAACCTGAGCATAAAATCTCCACTATCTAGATTACATATTCAGTGTAAAAACATTTCTGTTCCACTTCTGATTCCATGTTAAGGCTTCAGACCTACATACAAATACTTGGCAGCAAACCTCACTGAAATGAGGTCTTTATTTCTGCTAAAACATTGCACATGTGCCAGATTTTAAGCTAGATGCTCCTGTTCTTAGGGGACAGAAATGCAATTCTAGGTTGAGAATAAACCTGCCTAGTTGGAAAATAACAGGCAAGCTCCCAAGTCTCCAAGAAGATGGGGGATACTAAACACAAATAAGAGGGGAGATAACTTTTTCCTCACTGCAGTCAACTATCATAATGCCTCTAGAAATCAAGCCAACACAGACCAATATTGTAATATGTTGTATCAATAAGATCTTGAAAAAGACCACTTAGGGGGAGTAATTTACTGCTAATAAGAAAGAAAACCTACCTCTCATTCTGGAGTTGGGCCAAACGTTTCCTCACATCATCTACTGTAACTTCAAAGAACTCATCAGGAAGGTCTTGTGGGACAGAACCCAGTGGCTGCTGCAGATCTGGATGGCAGACAACTGGCTCTCGCTCCGAACACTGCAAGAGAATGGCACACTTAAGATACAATGCTTGAATCCACACAGAACCAGATATTTGCATTTACAAAATGGTGTCTTTTTGCGAGGTCCAGAAAATCCCACATAAAAGGACTGGCTGATTTATCGGCAGTATACCCATGTACTCTATACGAAGGCTACATAACTGACCATGTTAAAATATAAACTTCATCAAAGGTACAAGGAACAGACCTTAAAGAGCTGCTGTTGTTGCTGTGTGCCTTCCAGTTGTTTCTGACTTACAGCAGCCCTCAGGTGACCTTATCACACAGTTTTCTGGGGGCTGAGAGTGTGTGATGTGCCCACGGTCACCCAGTGGGTTTCCATGGCTGAGTGGGGAATTGAACCCTAGTCTCCTGGGTCATAGTCCAGCACTCAAAACACTACACCATACTGGCTCTCTCTTGGAGCTGTTACCACCTCAGTATTCATGTCTGAATCCAGCATCTCCTTGAATATACAAAATAAGCATAACAGGAAGGTTTCCAGTCTAAGATTTCTCATGCAAAAATGACAGAGACTTTTTTTGAGAGCACATGTGTTAGTGGCAATATGTAAGATAAAACAAACATGTCCTTTGACATTTTTGACTTGGTTGGCTAAGTACAGAAACAAACAGGAAATAAATTTTAAAACAAATCAATCAGGCTAGCACACAAAGTTGGGATATATAAAAGAAAGCAGAAAATTAAAATACAAAAATTTAATACAGAAACCCTAATTCCAAAATCGCAATACAAATAATACTATAGCAAAATCAGGGTAAAATTACTTTGTCACAGCTATGAAATTATATACAATTATAATCTTAATAACCAAAGGCATTCCAACCAATGGTGTGAAGTATATTTTGTTATAGTGATCAGGGAACTAAAAATGTCTCCAAATAATTACCATATCTTCAAGTATGAGTATTTAAACACTGAGAAGACCAGTGCTTCTTTGGATTTTAGAATATTCAGTCCCAAAATACCAATAAAACAAAACAAAACAAAAAACAAAACACAAAGAAGGTAATACTGACTGGCCCACCACTTAGCAACCTCTGCTTATTTCTCAGGCAATGTATTCTGACAGTGTATCAAGCAAAACAGCAACTAGACACAAGATGGTTTTTCGGCTACTTTCATCGGCTAGTCACTATTGCTGTAATTTTCCAGTAGCGTTGAATTGTTCATTAGATTTTTAATATCAAAATGTTTATACTCTCAGACTTATCTTTAACCTCCTACTTCATTTGTTGCTACCATCTCAGTTTTGTGTATTCACTTGGTTTGGTAAAGTCGCCATGTTGCTGTACTCAGTATGAAAAAGACCACTGTTCCTACTACAGGAAAGCTGTTGTCCGTGGAAGCCTGCCAGGTAAACCGTCAGAATGCCTGCAGATGGAAACAGACTTTGGGGAAACTGAACAACCTTCTCCAGAAGCCATAAGTAAGAAAAATGGATTGCTTTTATCACACTCACAGGCCAACTGACTGCAGAAGTAGAACAGATTTTATAGCACAGCAAGATCACAGTTATGTTGGGCTGTTTCCTGTTGTTATGTATCTTCAGGTTAAGTCCAACTCATGGCAACCCTATTGTAGAGTTTTCTAGGTAAGATTTATCAGAGGAGGTTTGCCATTACCCTCCTCTAAAACAGAGAGAGTGACCAAGGTGACGCAGTAGATTTCAGCAGCTGAGCCAGGATCACCCAGAGTCCTAGTCCAACATTCAAACCACTATACCACACTGGCTCTCTATCTTGTGGTACTCTAGATTACATTCCAAGCAGGCACCTTCAGGTTTCTACATCAATGTACAAAACCCTCCTTGGTCTGCAACTACGCACTTAGATCTGCCTTATTCTGATGAGGTAGATAAGGTGGTATGCAACAAAGTTGTTGGCTGACCAACTCTGTGAATCTAGTGGGAAAGAGTGATGGCACCACTTGGTCTGTATGCTTAATAGAATGCTTTGAAGGCCAGCAACCTTGAGTGTCAACGATCTGCCTGGCCTGACCCCAGACTCCATGAACTTGAATGTTCCTATTTATAATCACACCCACATCCCCATGCCTCAATGTCTCTAGCACGTCCCTGTCTCTACTCTCTTTCCCACCCACACATCCCTGGACATCTACTGTCCTATCTAACCCTCGCTTTGCACCACCACCCCTCCCGCACCTCAAACAAGCCCTCTGGGAATAGAAGGAGTCTCTCTCAATTGTCAGTAGAGACAACACTAAATTACAAGGCAAGGTTTCCTCTATTTGTGGGCACCAGAGGGTAATTTGGGAAGTTAAAAGAGTGAGGTTGCGTGGGTGGGACCCTCTGCTACTTTTAGAAAGTCGACGAGAGTTGGGCCTAACTAGAGGGTGAAGGAGCCTGATTGTAGCTTTCTCTGGGCAGAAAGCACAAGGAGTACCCACGAGCTGCCAATCTGTCCTGTGACAAAGACGACTGTCGCCTAACTCTGAGTGTTTAGAGACTGCAGCAGCAGCACAGGACAGATTACTATCTTATAGTGAGAGCCGGAGACTTCATCTCCTGGATTACCAAGAAGATGGGTGCCCACCTCACAAAACCTGGGTGCTCTGTTACCCTTCCCACAACATTAGACATCAAGAGAGTTGATAAAACTATTTTCAGTTAATGCAACACAACTGCTGATAAAAGAAACCAGCCACTAGAGGCATTCTTACCATAAAATGATGGTAAATGGGTCACTAGGTATTATTCTCTTTTCCTCTTTTCTTATTTCCACTTAAGTGAGTTTCAGGCAAAACTCACATGGAAGGGAGCCACTACTGTTACAAGGTTAGAAATTCATATATGGTCATTATACTTCTTTTAGAAATGTTTAGAGGAAAAGATACATCCCACACCATATCCAGACACTCCCCTGATACCAAGGATAGAATCCAGAACAAGATCCATCAGCTAACATCCAGCCATAAAATCCTTATTTATTCTATGAGTAGCAAACTAAAGGACCTAGAATTATAGCAAGATCCCACAAAGAGAAGTAATGAGAGTTCAGCATGTACAGAAATGGTTAAAAACCTAAGTCAGAGTTACGAGGGAAGACAGAATGAGACAACTAAAATGACAACTTTGTGTCACAAGTGTCACATTCCTTTAAGTACAGTTCACTTTCTAATTTCTTACTGCCCATCTAGCCAAGTTGGACTTTTGTATTCTACTTCTTCACTTTTAAATACAAGTCCATTCATTTCATAATCAGACAAATGTCATTCTCCAGCAGCAGAAGGAAACAAAGTCTAGATTCCTCTGAGAAGTACATTCTAAGATCTTTAAAAACATTTTTATTTAGTTCACGCAATACACAAAAATTTCACGCAAGACACAACCACAACTCAGTTGATAAGCAGTTAAGTACAACTGAAATACAATTCATCAAAGTTGAAAAATTAGGGGACAAAGACAATATTACAACAGGAAACACTGCAGTCATTTCATGTCAGTACATTCTAGGATCTTGAGGTCTTTTCTAGGCACTTGTGCAACTGGCTTGATGTGATGTTCTTCCAAATTCAGAGCTGCCAACATTCAGCTCTCCGCTTAAAAGCACTGACTGCTCAATAACTGAAGCAAATCCCAGAAGGGCTATGTCTAGAAACAAATAATTGACTTGAAAATAGAAACAATGTAGCACATTCATTTCCACAGACTGTTAAAAAAGCCCAGGACACCAACAACTTCCAATTTTGCTAAGGATGACTGCCAAAAATGGAGACAAAGTAAATAAGACCTCCTGCATACCAAGCCTTTCCAATAGATCCCATGTAATGTCATTTAGCAGGTCAGCTTTTAGCTTTGGATGTGGAGCTGCAGTTGGGCTACTGGGCAGCATTTCAGTACCCATGATCATCATGGAGCTGTTAGAGGTGCTTCCTGATCTCATTGTATCAGAGAAAATCAGCAAGAACCAGCCATTATGTGTATGTGTAGTATGTGCCACTATGTCTTTAAGTGACAGTCATTTCAAATGAGATGGTTCTTCCATTCCGGGAACCCATTACAAAAGGCACTGAGGGGGAAATGACTATGAAAGGAGTAGCCCCTTTCACCCCCTTCAGTTTGGACAGCCAAACTTAGCCCAGGAAATTCTTCAATCAAAAGAATTATTACAGGCTATCTATGAGTTCAGTACTCTGGTCATGCCACTGAAAGCTACATATTATCCCCTTGCTGAATTATTGTGGTACACAGTTTAATATATATCTATATATACATATACACACACACACATATATATATATATGTATATGTATATGTATATGTATATATGTATGTATGTATGTATGTATGTATGTATGTAGTGTATTCTGTGCCTTTAAAACAAGGTGCTGGGTAAAACTAGCTCCTCTACCCCAATGTGGAATTCTCTGATCTCTAGGGGAATTTGGAGTAAAGCTACCTACTAATAATTAATGTTTTGACATCAAAGTCAAAGCATAGCTAGTCTGTAAACCATCCCAAGCACAGAAATGGAGGGACGCCGGCACAGATTTTATCCAGCCTCTTCCATCAAATCCAAAAAACCACACACAGGCACAACATTAATGGGAAGATTCTTTTGCTAAAATGGACCTTTGATGTTTAAAAATAATTTGTTTTGTTTTGGGGCTTTTTTTCTCTTCTCTCCCCCTCCAGACTGAAAAGGGACAAAAAGCAGATGCCATGTGGCCAGCCCCATTCTGAGGCTGCTGATGAGAGCAAGGCGAGGGAATGGAAGGAATGGAGAATGGAGTGAAACATAATCAATCAGCAGCAAAGGCACCCAAGATCAAAGGGCCTTAAAGCAGCAGTCAAAGCGCACGCTGTTTAATGTGAGAGAGGGAAACCTCCAACAGAACCTGCAGCTGCTCCCAGGACAGCACTCTTCTACAAACCCTGAGAAGGCAAGCTCCAGGAACATCTCTTAAGTGCTCAGCAGTTTAGGGAGCAAAAGGACCCTTCTTAAGGTTGCAGAACAGGTTTCCATAGTGACAAGCAAAACAATGTAAGAAGAGTTAGCACTGGCCTCATTCCAGCATTAGAGCAAAGCAAACTCACTGACACACAGACAATGCTTCATCCCTGTCTTCCTGGATGAAATGAAGCCCTTCTTCCATACCCAAATACCAACCAGATAAAACAGCACTCACAGTGAATTACACCTAATCAGGTGGCATGTTTAAGAAACTGCAGGAAGGGGCCAGGAGTGGACAAATATTAAATTCCACAAAGTAATATTAAATACCACAAAAGACCACCCGATTCTCTATGCTCATAAATATTCATGACTTTACTAGCACAAGATTTGTGATTCATATCATGCACTACTTGGAAGAAGACATGAAAACCTAATTTAATTCCTGAGCATGCCAGAAAGATAGACTTGAGCTGGAGCTGGTATTCTAATATATTAGCGCAATTTCAGTAGATTTCCCACATTTCTCCTGCTGCTACTATTACTAGTCATTTTCTCTACCTCATTTTTTCAAGGTATCTCAGTTACCAAACAGACAAACAAAGGATCAACCAGTAGGAACAAAAACATGAGGAATTCCACAGTAAAAAGATTTCTAGAAGAGAAATGGAGCAAACTTAATTATTAAAGACAAGATGTATCCCAAAGGATAATAATCACCCCTGTAAGTCAACTCTAATTTCTGGAGGATAGTGTCAAGTAAGGTTTCACTGTCATCATCTTCTCCACTGCCTTCTGATACTGTTCCATACTGGGAAAGTTTTGCAGCGATCAAATTCCCACATGTTAAGAATATTAAAGAATGTCTCAGCAATGGAAGTCATTCTGAAAATACAGGCAACACTGAAGGAAGCTTAGATAAATAAAGCTTCATTTCTGTTTCAGCACAAGTATATAGTTAACACTCTGCCTCTAGTCATGAACGTACAGTACAGTAGTTATGCTTAAACTTGCAACCCGTATGTCAGGATCCAAAAATTTGTGTTGCCAGCCCTGTCATTATCACCTAACCTATACCAACTCAGAAAGGTGTTAAAACACACTTTGATGAGCGATATTAGTTCCCACTTTCCCCACCATCTTGTTTCTCTTCAATCAAAACACTGAGTCATACAGCTCAAAGACCAATCTCTGTCCAAGCTACCTCTCATCCATCAATGTCAGAAGCTTTGGGCCAGTGGTTTACTCTAGGATTATGACAGTGGAATCTCGAAATACTAACAAGTCTCCTCCAACTCTTCAAAAACAGTAAAAGGAGGAGATGCAGAGAGAAAATCACTCTATCCCAGACCAAGGTAACTAAGCCAAATCACTACCTCTTTTTCTTCCTTTAGTTTTTCTTGGCTGTTCTTTGACTTCTTTGGCTTGGAAGGCCCTCCAGGACTGGACAGAGATGGTGGTAGATTTGACAATGGTACATCTGACGCTGGAGATATCATTGCTACAGGAGAGCTTCCACTACCCAAACACTGTCTACCACCTACAAATGGCACAAATGGGGAAGGCACAGGCTCTGAGGGAGTTCCATACTCCACTGAGCTGTCCTGGGTTTCTTTATTCCAGTCCTGCTTATCAATATATTTCTTGGCAAGTACAGGATCATCTCTGCACGCTGAGCTTGCTGAAAAGACAAGTGACTGTGGCACAGGTGCACCTGCTGGCTCTTCCCGAGAGGATGTACTTCCTACTAACTCTTTAGAAAGAGATTCACTGTTTCCTGTCTCTGCATGACGAGGGGAGGTAGTTGTCTTCTTTGTGACTACCCTAGAAAAAGACATAAAGGAAAGAAGTAGAGTGGTTACTGGCACTGAAAATGTTGACTTTTTTCCTTACTCACAAGCAGCCCATGTTAAATAAATCCCCCAGGTCATTTCCTCAAGAGAGGAACAAACAACAGCTTCTGAAAATCTCAATACGTCATGCTCCACAGAAGTGATGACTAAAAATAAATGCCACCTTTTTACATGAACTAAAGATGGCATTTTGACTGAATAGCTCCAACTCTTTGGCAACGAGAATTGGGCAAGCAAGCTGCAGACTCCAACCCAAGGTCACATCAGATGATATATAGAAAAAGAGACAGGCATGCTTGTGTACTATTCAAAGAAGAGAAACAAGTCCACTTCTATTCCCATATTAGACATAGGCTGTAACATTTCTGTTGCATATAAAGTATATAAAATTATTAACAAATAAAATTGGTAATGGAAAGAGGAGCATACAAAAAAAAACCGACACAAAAGAGGAACATACAAAAAGAGTATCCTCTAACATATATCAACAGCCAGTAAAAATAAACTCTCCTAGCCATATAGAAATATTGCAATACATGGACATCTGTTCCATTAGAAGCAACATCAGTCTGGTTGAAAGTTCTGGCTAGAGTCTTCCCTGTGCTCCATTTTAAATAAAGCAAATAGGTGATATTGCTCAAATTCCTTCCAGCAGCACTGAAGGTTTAGTGCCAACAGCAGCAGCAGCAAGTATATCTAAACATCAACTGTTGATAAACAGGGGAATACAGCATCTCTGAACATTTCCTAAAATGTACATCTCAGTGCATAGCAAATGTTAAATTTATCCCTTAAGTGAAAAATAAAGAGGGAAGCAAAGGTTACTGAAAAGCAAAGCAATCTGATTCTCCCAACCTGATAATAGCAGTGCCTCCTGTCAGGCCAAGTGACTTCAGACTTGTCTTCTCCAAAGCAGTCTTCCCAGTTACCTGCAATACAGATGGATGCAGATGCTCTGTTTATTGACTCAACTTTCAGAAGGGGTACCAAGAGCAATGCAGGAGCTGTCTCTCAGGTATGGTTCCTACTCTAACTGAAAGCACCTCTGTGTCTGTTAAATGTCCTGCAATGAGGTCTGGGAATTCCATAGTTCAGGGTCAGAGGACGAGCTGTTATTTTAAAAAAAGGACCCAGGTTCAGTTCTTGGCATCTCCTGTTACAGCATTCTCGGGTAGTAGAGTTAAGAAAGACCTCAGCACAAGGCACTGGAATGCTGCTGCACCATTGGGCCAGACAAGTCATTGCTTCACGTGGTCAGGTCCTTCTTGTATTCAAGTAGTAATTTAAATACACCTTAATTTAGTAGTAGTAATCTAAATATGCTTAATGTTTGGTTACACTTATCTACCCTGGGGGGAAACAAAGAATAGCAGAACCATCATTCCTAGACAAGCTTGCAAAAGAGCCAACCCAGTATGCCACTTACAAGATGGAAAAATCAGGGCTCGCTGTCTTATTATGTCCACCTAAAGCAGGGCTTGAACTGTGGAATATGTGTCCCTCCAGTTGCTCTGTAGCTCCCATCATCCCTCACCACTGCCCTGATGAATAGGGCTGGTGGGAGCTGCAGCTCAAAACACATCCGGAGGTCTACATGTTCCTCAGCCCAGGAAAAACGAGAGATCTGTGCAAATCCCAGCAGGAAATACAGGAGAAGGTTGACATTTATTTGTGTGCAGGGGGAGGGGGGGGTGACTCTAAAATGCTGACATATAAGAGTATTAAACAAAAACAAAAACGCTGCAGAGATCAAAACATGAAAAAGCAAATATTTATTAAAATGAAACCACTGTTGTGACTCTTGTGCTTTAAAAGAACTTGAAGAAACAGACAAACAGGTCATTGAGAATGTTTTATGGGCTCAGAGGCTTGAGTTGAGTGACCCATGATTATGTTCCAGCAGAGAGTTTTTTTTCTTCCCCACACAAACACGTCTAGCTTTGAAGAGACCAAAGCTCTTCCATTTCCCTTCTTCACTGAGCCCAGAGAAGGAACACATTTTCCAGGCTGGAAAGCCATGCAGGGTATATCTTGTTATTTTCAGTGGCAGATGAAGGGGGATGGCAGAGCACAGAGTTTGTTGACTTACCTCATCTCGCATGTAAATACAGACGGGGGAGACTTCACAGTGTTGCTCCACGTACTCCCTGCAAGAGAAGGGAAAAGCAAGCATGCCCTGTTAAAAGAGAATCCTGTGCTGGCCTCAGGCCCAGTGAAAACAGCCTGACCCAAATCCTATATTCCTATATATACATACATATAGAGCTACATGTGATTTCCCAAGCCTCGTCCAACAAAGTTCACTGAAGTTGATGTTCCAAGCTCAGCCTACATCTACCAACATTAAGATTTGGAAAAGTTCTATGGATACTGTGGAGTGCTAAAAAGACAAATGAATGGGTATGAGAGCAAAACAAGCCTGAACTCTCCCTAGAAGCCAAGATGACTAAACTGAGACTGTTGTAGTTTGGACATATCATGGGAAGACAGGACTCACTAGAACAGACAATAATGCTTGGTAAGGGGAAGGCAGTAGGAAAAGAGGAAGACAGCATTACAGATGGAGAGACTCAGTCAAGGAGACCACAGCCCTGAGTCTGCAAGACCTGAGCAGGGAGGTTGATGACAGAGTGACTTGGAAGTTTCCCACTCACAGGGTTGCTATAAGTTGAAATTGACTTGATGGCAGTCAACAACAAGTAAAGTTACTACTTTCTCTTTCAACCTTGTGCCTCAGAAAAACAATTCACAGTAAAGTAACAGTATTATACAGGGAAGTAATTTGGGAGTTTCTTAAAAGTGAGATACTGAAGGCACAATTTCAAACAATTCCAATGAGGAAGAAAAATGAGAGGTGTCTAAAGAATCCTGGATGGATGTCTAAAGAACGTTCAACGGAGCTAAGATTTAACAAGGACATGTACAAGAAATGGAAAAAGGGGCAGAAATCATCAAAGAGGAATTCAGACAAACAGCCAGTAAGTGCAAGGAGAAAGTGAGAAAAGCTGAAGCGCAGAAAAAGTTCAAGCTTGCTAGAGAGGTTAAAAAAAAAATAAAAAGGACTTTTTTGGATATGACTGTAGCAAAAGAAAGAACAAGCAAATGGTAGGGCCTCCATGTGGAGGTGGTAAAATGCTAACAGGGAACAGAACAGGCAGAACTACTCAATACATCCTTTGCCTCAGTCTTCTCCCAAAAGGAAAACAATGCTCTACCTGGGGAAAATGGAGCAGATGATGCAGTAGAGAAAATGCAGTCCGGTACAGGTGAAGAGGAAGTACAGGAATACCTGGCTACTCTAAATGAATTCAAGTCTCCAGTGCCAGATGAGCTACATCCAAGGGCATTAAAAGAATTGGCAGATGTAATCTCAGAACCACTGGCAATAATCCTTGAAAGTTCCTGGAGAACAAGAGAAGTCCCGGCAGACTGGAAGAGGGCAAATATTGTCTCCATCTTCAAAAAGGGAAAAAAGAGGACTCAAACAACTACTGCAGTGTGATACAGCAGCTAAAAAAGCCAATGTAGTTCTGGGCTGCATCAATAGGAGTATAGTATCTAGGTCAAAGGAAGTGATAGCACCACTCTATTCTGCTTTAGTCAGACCTCACCTGGAATACTGTGTCTAGTTCTGGGTACCACAGTTCAGGAAGGATCTTGACAAACTGGAATGTGTCTAGCAGAGGGCCACCAAAATGGCAGAAGGCCTGGAAACCATGACCTATGAGGAGTGACTTAAGGAGCTAGGCAGTGATGTATCTAAGTCTTTTATTCCAAGTCTCAAGTCAAATCTCAAGCCCTTGAAGATACTTCCAAGTCAAGTCTCAAGTCTGTGAGGCAACTTTATACCTCAACCTATATTCCAGAATTTCTGGACAGAATCAAATAAAGTCAGTTTTAACAATTTAAGCAGAGTTGGCTCTCCACATCTGCAAGTTTGCCATCTACATCTTCGGAAGTGGGGAATCGGTTCTCTCTTACTCCCCCTTCCAAAGCTGGAGGCTTTTGTGTCAATGGGCATAAAAGACTCTGCAACTTCTGAAGTGGGAAATAGGATCCTTCTTACTCCCATTACTGAAACTTCAAAAGTTTTGGAAGGAAGGATCCTTCCTCCTCAAGCCTGTTGCCTAACACATTTGCTGTTCCCCTCTGAGAAATGCACCTTGCAATCTGGAGGCAAGTCTTGTCTTCTGTTCTTAGGAAAAGTTTTAGAAGGCTCCTCTGATGTGCAGTGGGGACAGGCTGCTGAGCAGACCTCAAGCCCATAGCCTAACGCATTTGCTGTTCCCCTCCTAAATGTGCCCACGCTTTGGGCTTGAGACAGATAATCATGTGACCAGTAGGCAAAAAGAGATGGAAGCATTGTTCAAAGTTGTAAGGTTTCCGGATGAATGTGTTGTGTTACTGAACCAAGGGCACCAGGTCAGTCACTAAAAATATACAAATCTCAAGTCAAGTCGAGTCGAGTCAGTGCATCATTTATTGCCGAGTTGAGTCACTGAAGTGACTTAAGTCTTACTTGAGTCCAAGTCAGTCGACTCAAATCTACATCACTGGAGCTAGGTATGTTTAGCCTGGAGAAGAGAAGATTAAGAGATGACATGATGTTTATGTATAGATATTTGAAGGGATGTCATATGGAGGATGGAGCAAGCCTGTTTTCTGCTGCTACAGAGACTAGGACATGGAGTAATGGCTTCAAACTTCAGAAAAGAGATTCCATCTAGACATTAGGAAGAACTTCCTGACAGTAACAGCGGAGTGTAGTAGAGTCTCCTTCTTTGGAGTTTTTTAAACAGAGGCTGAATGGCCATCTGTTGGACACCACCAGCAACCAATCATTGAGGTGTGGGTATATGATGATACCTTGCGTTCTCAGGCGAGCGATGACCATTGCCATGCACTTCGTAAATACTCTCAGGGTACTGGCCAAGCCAAAGGGCAATACCCTGTACTGGACAATCCTGTCTCCAACTGCGAAACGTAAGTATTTCCTGTGAGGATGGAAGCTCTGTGCAGGCGCAAGACCCGCTGTGTGAGGCACAGAGACCATAGAATGATTCTATGATTGTATGATTTTGTATACAATTACATGCAAAGTGGTCAAAAAAGTACTGTTGCATACAGAGTCTAAAATGCCTCATTAAATTGCACCCTAATTTTAATTTTAGTGTAGAAGATGAGAAGAAAAAAAAACAAGAAAGATGAACAAGACAGGGAGATAAGGTCAAGAAGGTAAGAAAGTAGGATGAGAGGAAGGAAGGATCAAGAAAGCAGAATGGGGGAAAGGACATGTTTACGGGGCTGGAGAAGAGTAATGTTGGTGCATTATTTGGGTATTTAGCTACTTTATCCTCTCTACACTTACCAGTCAGGCAGCGAGATGGTGTGTATAAGTGCTATTACGTTATTATTAAGATAAGATTAAGAAGATGAGATTTTGTTGTATGTTTTCAGATTTTATTTCATTCTGTTTCGCATTGCTGATTGCTGTGGCAATCCCCAGTGGCTGAAATTTTATTTTAAAAATTGAATGTGTTTTCACCACTATTTTCAAGTCATTAATTGGGGAGGGGGCATATCATGAAGTGGCTCTGTGGTAGAGGAAGAACTTGGCCCTGGTGTCCCAGGTCCGTATTTTCCATAGCAGAAAAAGCCACCAATTTTAAAAGGAGATAACATTTATGCCCTGTCACTATATCCACTCCTCATCAGCTGCTGCTTTCATGCCTTTTCACAGTAGTCTGATATAAAAATATTAGCATCTGACAATGTTTATTTTCGTTAACATATTTCCTTGCTGATTTCTGCATAGCAAGTGGATATTAAAGGCAGCCCAAGCTGGGTGCATCTCGTCAGAGGGCAACATTGCCTCATTTTCAGTTTCATGCTATGACTTATCATGGAAGGAAGGAATAAATCCAAAGGGTTTTCCTAACATTTATAAACGCTTCCCTGCTCTTGTACTCTTGTAACAAAATAAAAACAGAGAGGAGGAAAGCTTCAGGACGCAGTAAAAGCCTTCATTCTTCACCCAACATCAACTGCTTTTTAGAAATTAAGTCTAGGAAGACGGATGTTACTCTTTCCCAAACAGAATCAACTGGGTTTAGCTTAGAAGATGAGATTTTAGTAACAATAGCTTAGTCAAGACAGGAAAACAGAGTGCATCAGTAAAAAAACCCAAAAGCTTTCTATGTTAAATTGCCTGCACCACAAAATTAATGATCAGCACTCAAGACTGAAAGAACAGGATCAACAGTCAATACTGGAGTGGATTTTACAATGTTTTCACAACTGCCAGAAAAGCAATTAGGACAGAGCTGAGGAATATGTGGGCCATGGGCCACATGTTGCCTCTGGGACCATATTTATTGCCCTCAGGGGCCATGTTATTTTTACTTCATATACAAACAAATCTCTACCAAGCCTTCAGGCCTTAAAGGATCCAAAAAGGGCCACATATGTGGAAAAATTACCCCCCAACACCCTAGAAGATGTGGGGTGACATTTAGGAGCAAAAAAATGGGAGAGTACAGCCCATGACAATGATTCTTACATAACAACATTTCCAGGTTTTGTGTTTTCTTCAGTCTGCCACCCTAACATGTATTGTTTTATTTCTCTATACAGTTCACTGTTTTCTGCCTCCCTTCTTCGGTGCACATTAACTTTTTTTTAAAAAAAGCATCTTTTCTTGATGTCCCCAAGATAGTTTGAAAGTTGTATCTGTGGCCTTTTGGTCATTATGTTGTACATTACATCTGTTGTGCATAAATATTGCTGAATTCTTTCCCTGTGAGAATTACTGATAGCAAAACGGATGTTCCTTCCTATTTCAATACAACTTCCCTACCTACAGTTTGATGGTGCGGGTAGTGAGCGAGGTCATCTACAATCTGCTTCTCCAAAGTGGAGAAAATATTTTCCTAAAGAGGGAGTGTGAGTGAGAAAGGTGGACAGATTTCTGTCTTTTCAGAATGTTTCGAATAATGTATGTTCCTAACAGAATCCTTTGAGTTGTGCGTTGCTGCTCCCTGTTTAACCATGGCATGCGTAGCAAGAACCTCACTTTCCATGTATGTTCTTCCTGTCAGAACAGCTCTGACAAAGAAGTTTCCAGGACTCTCCTGTGAATGGATGTTCCCTGCTCTATTTTGTGCACTTCCATTCTGCAAAGGAAAGATGCATAAAGCCTTACTTTGCAAGCCGCTGTATTGCTTTCCTGTGATTTTGCTCTTACCGTCTTACCTTAAACAGCACAGGGCTTTTCTAATCACAGAAGAATGCCTATGACACAGTGGGCACTTCCTTAAACTCCTAATAAAGTTCTTCACAGATAAATCAGGACATACTACAGGAATGTTGAAATCTGACAGGGAAACTATAAGATAAAAGAAAAGAGCCACTAGTCTAAATGTGGATATGCCAGATCCTTGGGGATCTTTGTCCAAGACTGTGTCACCCTGATCAAGCCGCCACAAAAGATGACACACACAAAGATCACCAAGAGACGAGATTGTATGCAGTGGTTGGAAGCAAGCAGGCCCCTCCTCCAGCTGCTGCTAATCCATTACGGGCATTCTCTGAGGCAAGCAGACACATCAAACAGGCTGCCATTTCTTTGATGTGCTGTTCTTCAGAAGGAGAACAGCAGGCAGATTAGATTCCCTCATGTAGGGATCTGACAGGGCCTGTAAACATCTTGTGTAAGGACTAGAGCATGCTGGAGGAGGAGCCCACAATAGCTTCCAGACGTTCTTCAGACCCAATTAGGAGAAATGGACACTAGGGACCTAGGGGAAAATTCCAGTGGGTTTACCACACTTGTGCTCCAAGAAGACTTGTGCAGAACTCAAAAGAAAATTCTCCAAATGGGATAGCCAAAGAATGATGGAGAGTATTCAGCAGCCAGACACATGACTGTGGCTACCAGCATCAACCCTGAAGCAGCTACTAAGCCAGATAGGTTACAAAATATAGAAGCACCGCCGAATTACACAATGGCAAAAGTAAACTACTCAACCAGATCACATATGGCTTTTTAGTGTTCCTAGAATTAAAAATGAAAAATCATCCAAATAGCTGTTTTCCAATCCCAGAGGGCAGGAAATCCCAGCTGCGTCTCATGGACTGGTATTAGTAATAATTAGTAGTTCTCTTGTTCTTCTCATCTTCAAAAGAAATGCTTCATTAGTACTATTATACCTTAAGCCTTTATTCCAATCTGGTGCCTTCCAGATGTTTTGGACTTCAGCTCCCATCAGGCCTAAAGCAGCACAGTGAATGATCAGCAACGTAGCAACTTGTAGTCCAAACCATCTACAGGGCACCAAGTTGGGGAAAGCTGTCTTAAAACAGGTAAAAACAAATCTGTACAAGAAAACACTTGTTTTTCAAGCAAGACAAAAGGTTCACCTGATGAACAAGCACTGGTTTTGCAGATAGCAAGACCTTTCTTCAGGTAGACACATGAGGCACCTCTGGACAATACAATGGTAACACTCAAGTCTATCGTTTCTATCTAAAGCTAAGGAAGCTGTTCTACTTATAAACCAATGTCTGATATCAACAATGGGCTTATCAGTTCAGATAAGAGGGAAGTTTTCTGGTCACTAGAAAAGCACATCGATGAACATTTATCCCATGCTTGACAGCATTATATTGCTCCCGAAGACTCAGCTTTGCAGTTTGGACAAACTTTTGAATTTAGCCCTACAAATGGATTCAGTGATGGGAAGGAGAGTGCCTGTGAAGGGCAAGCTAATAAACTAACCGTACCCATCCGTGGAACTGTCTGATCTGGCCATGACAACACAACCTTACTTACAACTAATTTGGATTAATATAATTCACCCTATATAGGGCTGCTTTTGAAAAATGCTTTCAAACTTCAGCTGATCCAAAGACTATGAATTAGAGCCAGTTACAAGGAAGACATGATTCTCTTGCTAACAAGAGCTCCACTAGCTATTAGTCTGTTTCAGGATGTGACTTGAAATGCAACTGATAACCTATATAACCCTATAAAATTTGGGATTCAGGCTATCTGAAGGATCATATTTTCCCATAACAAGCCTGCCCAAGCTTTGAGAACTCTAAAAGAGGCCTTTCTCTTGGTTCTGCCAATCTCAGAGGCATATCTGAATCAAGAGTTTTATTGGCAGCTGCTCCCTGGCTCTGAACTCTCTACAAAGGAAGGCTAGACTGGCCCCTTCCCTATTGTCTATCTCTTGGTAGGTAAGCATTAAAAAAAAAATTTGGGCAAATCTTTGACAAATCATTAGTTTAACTAGCTACTGAACACTGGGGCACTTACAAGTTTGGGGCTATACTTTTCTTAGGAACATATTTTTAAAGTGTGTTTTGAATGGTTTTAAGCTGTTGTTTTAATTTAATTTTTCTTTAATGGTAGATCTTGTTTTGCATTTAACTGTACAGTTTTATTTAATACTACTATGATAGCCTTTAAGTCCCATTTTTGGGAGAAAGGTAGGAAACAATCAATCAATCAAATTAAATGGATTCAGACCACAGGCCAGTCTGCTCTGTAGTGTACAGACAGCCCTTCACGTTCATTAGGACTAAGGGCACAGGCCCCCACAAAAGTGGAAAAACTGTAAATATCAAAATGTCCGTGTGTGTCTGCAGGAAAGGGGCCAAGGCATGGTAGAGAGAGTGGGCACCCAGGGTCAAAGATCAAGAAAAGGGGGTGGGTTGGCATGGTGGCCCTATATTTCCTCTCTCTCACTCATCTTCCTTCCTTGGGAGTGTGGTGCTGAGAAACTGGGCTGCAATCTATCTTTAGCTGGCCTGGCGATGGGAGGAGGAGGGGGAGGAAGAGGAGGAAGTCCAGAGGCTGGTTTTTAAAGGGCTGAGTGACCTGATTGGACCCAAGAGGGAAGGTTCCCCCAGAAAAGAAGTGCTGGGGGTAGGGGGGCAGGGTTTGGAGAAACTCACAAATAGTCAAATCTGTGAAAGTTAAACCTGCAAATGTGGAGGTTTGACTGTATTGCCTACTTGGACTGGCCACCATTATTCAAGGTCTTAGACAATGTTCTCAGTGAGTAGTGGTATCTGAGATTCCTATGTGTTTATCTGAAATGCCAGGGACAGAGTGTAGAAACACATATAAAATCTGTTCCCTCTCACTGAGTGTAGGCTCTTTTCTTAGGGGAGCCCAAATAGAATTAAGATAAACAAACTACCCTGTTGCAATACATTTTGTTTTGAGGCACACATATTAGTACAATTAAATACAATAGCAGTGGGAGAAAGCTAACCAGGCAGAACTTGTGAAAGTTACCTTTTGGACTATAACTCCCAGATTCCTTTAGTCAGCATGACCCCAAAAGCACATTTCCCAAACTCTGCCTACAAGTATTATGCTTTCAAGCTTTTAACAGTTCCAAATTTTACTGTACGTAACATTACAAATACATAACGTTAACTCCCAATTATCCATGTGCTCTCTAGTATTTTGTAAATTTTTCTTACTATCTCATCAAATGGAAGAGACTGAGTGAGGCAAACAGTGGGGAGAGTACCATATGAAGAAAAACCTGACTCCTTTGAGAGAGGAAAAAAATAACCAGAAGTGTGGAATAATTCCTTTAAAATAAACACACCCATTTCCAACTTCAGTGGCATCACTGTGGAGGAAAAGAAACACATACTTATGGGACAAATGAGGAGAGTGTAAATCTCTGTAAATAAGGAGCATCCAAAGTGAACATTATATAAGAGAGCAACAACATACAAACATCAGCAGCATGAACAGAGTAAACTTGTATATTACTTTATGATTAGAAGCCAACCGAATTAGATTGAAAAACAAACAACCCAGTAAAAATTAAACTAATTAAGCCTGCCAGGCTTATGAGGTACATTCAGTGCTCGCTAAGAGTTGAACAGCACAGAACATGTTGCATGCAAGAGGAGATTCCCACCAACATGAGATACTCTAGAATCACTGTCGGATCAAAATTAAAGCAATGGCCTAAATCCAATTGTTAGCCCCACTAGAGCAGATCTAGTGACTCAACGGAAAATTAATAAATCAATACTTATTTAAGTTCCAGTGATTCAATAGGTCTACTTCAATTGGTATAGAAACTGGATTAAGACCCAAACATTTAAAACTTGGTAAAAATCTGAAAACCATCTACCTTAATTATCTATACTAAAGCAGGATTTGCTATAATTCTTTGAAGAAGAATTCTTCATTCTTTGAAGAAATTAGCTCAAGAAAATAGAGTTCAACATGCCACAAACTGGGAGCAGAGGGATGCCTACTGAATGAAGCAAACCCTTGCTGTCTGAAGCAAACCTTTGCTGAATAAATAAATATTTCACAGAATTCTGGCAGCCGTATCTTCCAAAGCAATGTATCACCAAAATCTGATGCACTGATAGTCAAGGTTTCCAGAGAAACAGGTCTGAAGTGCTTTTAAAGCAAGAGATGAAACATTTTAAAACTTATTACAGGAAGACATTTCTTAGCTTAGGAGAATAGGTATGTACATAGCCATGAAAACAGCCCAAGCTGACTCCTAGGATAAGAAAACTGAACTGTCACCCAATTGGCAAGACAAGGTAAATGAATGTTGGCACATCTCCTGATAGACATATACCTTGGTTTTTAAGAGAATACGGATATGTAAGGATCAATAGATAGAGTTCTGTATCATAAAACAGACCAAATAAAATAAGGGTTAAAATTAAGAGAGGAATATATGCAAGATCCCAGATTCAATTTCTAGCAAGCACTTGGAGAAAACCTCTATCTAAAATGAAGTAAAGTCACAGACATTCAGCACAGACCATACTAAGCCCTAAGGTCTGACCCTACATAAGGCAGTCCATATCAGTCCCTACAGCAATAATTCCCATGATTCTGTGCTTTGAGTGGTGTGCTGGTCTGAGTGCTGGGTTAGGACTCTGGGACACCAAGGTTCAAGCCCCCGTTAAGCCATACAAATACACTGGGTGACTTTGGGCAAATCATACTCTCCAAGCCCCAACTGCATACCCACACTGAACAAATCTTCCCAAGAAAATCCCATAAAATATTCACCATAGGATTATCTCAAATTGGAAGTGACTTGAAAGCAAACAACAACAACTACCTGTGCTCAGGAGCAACTAATGGATGTACTGTGAGAAATGTGGTAGCATGTTACAAGTTAAATAATCAAAGGCTCTTGTAAGCCCAGAATATTCCCTCATGCAACTAACTGTCTATTGTATTTTTTGTGTAATTCACTGCTCCAATCTCACCTCCCTCCAACTAAGCCTCTGTTAGAAGTGGCCAATTTTACTGGGTTGGATCCAATAGAAGATTTTTAATCCACTGAATTAAATCCATTGCCTGAGTAGGGGAGAAAGCAGTGATCACTGATTTTTCTCTTCCCTTCAAATCTTTCTCTCTCCTGAAAACCTGCTCCCAAGGGCTAAACACCTTCCACAATAGTGGGGAAGGTGGCATTGTGGCCTGAAAGATGGAGAGGGAGATCATTCAACACTGTCTTCCCTTTCTGCCAGCAGAAACATTGTCACTAGAGCCCTGCTCAGGGATGCTCCAGCCAGCAGAATAAAAATTCTAGACTCAATGCACTGTGCTTTATACTGGGCATGACCACATGTTTTTACACAATGCAGAAACACAGTAGAAGTATCTGAAATTCAAGAGGAGGCAGCTGCCTGTTGTTTTCAAGAATACCAAAATGAACAATATACGCTCCCCAACACACGGATGAAATTTGGGAAGCAGCGGTTTAGAGATGTGATAACTATGGGAAATCAATGCATGTGTAATTCTTCTGATATAAAATATATTTTCTGCACACATTCAGAGCTGGAAGACTACACTGAAAAAGTAAAAGTAAAAGACTACAGTACAGGCTATCAGAGAAAGAATTAAACCCTACTGTAGGCACATTTTACTTGGATCAAGTCAAACATCACAAAACAGTGAGTAAGCTTTGATAGATGTAAAAAGATTTGTATTGGAAGCAGTGCAATTTAGCTTGTTCATAAATTACCCAGATATAGGAGTAAGTAGTGAAGTAGCCACAAGAGCATGACATCAAATTTTTCAAAGACATTAAAACAAAACATGAATATGAAGAGTTCCAAATGAATTTCTCCAAACTGGGTAAATGGGCATCAGAATGGCAAATGTAGTTCATACAGTGGGCCCTCAGTATGTGCTGTAGTTTGGCTCCAGGATCCCCCATGGATACCAACATCAGAGAATGCTCAAGTCCCATTATATACAATGGCAGAGTAAAATGGTGTCCCGTATATGAAACAGCTAACAACTCAAATGAGCACCAGAGAGAGCCTGAAAATATGTGAAATGGAGGGAGGCTGCAGCAGTGTATACCTACACATCAATGTAGTGCTCAGTACAGAGCAAAATCAAGGTTTGGTTTTTGGATTTTTTGTTTAATATTTTCAAGCTGTGGTTGGTTGAATCTGTAGATGTAGAACCTGTGGATATTGAGGGACTGTATATGTAAGCACAAAGTGATGCACTTTTCAATAAAAGCTGACTTTTAAAAAAAGTTAACTTCAGGTACTTTAATGGGGTTGTAGACTAGAGAGGATGACCATGAAAGAGATCCGATCGTGAGGGATAGCACAATGAAAATATTGGTTCAGTGCAAAAAAAAAGAAAAAAAGACAAAATCCATGTTGAAGATCATTAAGAAGGGAATAAAAGATAAAACTGCCAAGGTCATAAAGCCTTTGAACACATTTGTAGTGCAAGTACTTTTGTAAGGCTGTACATAGATCTGGTTGGCACACATATTAAAAAAAAAATACTGTAGAGATGGCAGAAGTATAAAAAGTTGGAAAGGTCTATGTGCCATGCACAGTGAAAAACTAAACTGAACTTTGGGAAGAATCCTAGATCTGGCTGAACAATCACTCTGTCTGGCAAAAATGAACAGAGCTCCTCTCAAACTGACCGTGATGTCAGCTGAAATCAGTGCTACAAACATAACACAAGCCTTCCATGTGAGTTCCTGAAGAGGGATGGATTACGGAGGCTCAAAGAGTGGTCATGACTCAGAGCACCAGTGATATGTCACACAAAGAAAGCATGTATAACCAAGGCTGAAACCAATATAACTCCTAAAAGAAAGTGTTTCAGTTATGGCAGAATGGATAAAGAGAACTCCCCATGTATTTTCTGTATCCTGCCAATAGGTATCATAGTCATGCCTTTCTCCAGTCTCCCTGGGCCAATGGCAAACACTTTTGGAACCAGAACTCTGAATTCTGAACTATTTCTAGAACACCTTCCAGGCAAGCTCACAGATGTATGTAACAAGCAACATAAGGCAAGGGTGGTACTAACCATGGTGGAAGAAACCCCTGCTCTGGTTGGCCGGACCCACTCAGTGACCAGATATAGACATGCAGCCAATCTGGACTGGGATGCAGAAGTGCCCCTGAGAAAGAACCTTCTCCACGGAGAGGCCACAATGATGTTCATTTGGTCAGAAAGCTATGGCTGCTAGGCCATTATGGTATTATCATCGGGCACTGTGACCAATGAGCTCTGAGTTTACAGTATTCTTGCACTGAATGAAAATGGAAGAATGCATAAAGGAGACATGACAGCCGTTTGATCAATAGTGCATCAAACGCCCCATCTTGGTGTTCTGATAATTTGGAGTTGAAGCAGCTGACTTTTTTTGTTGAGGTACACTGCAAAAATATGGTTGCTGCTTTCCGCAAGTAGTTCAGTACTTCTAAATAAAGCAGCTACTTGCTTTAATCTACTTGTAGGCCTGTATGCCATTGTTTTATGAATTCCCTGAATATATTCTGTTACCAGAGACTCCAGGATGTCCTCTCCTGAGTAACAAGAGTACGTCTGCCTCCTTCTGTAACTCATCATCTCTATAATCTCACTTTGCTGACCAATGCTATATAACTAGCATGTGTTTCACAGTTATGTTGTGTGACCAGATTAGCACATATTTCTGAGAAACCAAACTTATAAACAGAAAAGGTGCCAAATGTATGTTCCTCAACTCAGTTATAAACTGTTAGTTAATATGTTCCTCAACTCAGTTTAACTGATGCTCTCCTTAAGTGGCTAACCATTAGCCCTAGGTTATTCCTTTGTAGTAGAGAGTTCCTCAGCCAATCAGACTGTCATGTGTCATGACTTGTAATAGCTCCTGGAAGGATTCTCCTTTGCCCAGGTACTGAGAGCCCAACCACTAGAGATGACATTTTCTCAAAAAGGAATGAAGCATTCCATGACTAATATCTCAAAAGAAACCATCAAAAGTGTCCCAGAGTGAAACTATGCCATGAAGCCAAATCAACTGATGTTACCACTGACTGCTGTAGCTAAGTCCATGAGAGAAGGACAATTTGTTGCTGGTGGCTTACATAAATTAGAGATAAGCTTGACAATATGCTCTTGAGATTAAAAAAAAAAAAGGGTACTCAAGCATGACTCCCAAATTTTGAAGACCTTTTGCAGAAGTGAACGTGTTATTAGTTGATTACAAAACCATGTCTCGTTAGATAGGATATGGCATATGGTTACATCCGCTTCCACCATCTCCTTGGAGATGACCAGATCAAAAGGCCATCCAGTTAGGGACAGATGTGAATCCCCATTACTCTGAGGTACACCACTAGTACCAACATGACCTTTGTAAAACGGTGTTTGGTCTTGGAGTTGAAGATACGTCAAAGAGAAGGGTCTTGAACTAGAATTACATGAATCATATGCAAATTGAAAATATCTCTCTCTGAGATCAATAGATATCATGCAACTCCCAGGATGGAGGGCATTGGTAGCTGGTCTGAAAGTCTTCCTCCAGAAATTCTTCTGAACAATAAACCAGTGCAGAAATTTTAGGCCTCAAGTGGCCCTCCAGTCCCCATTCCTTTGGGAAGAACTAACAACATGGAAACAATCTCACAGTCTATTTGGGAAGCAGAAATTGGCTTGATGGAGTCAAATTTCAATTACAGTGGAGTTCCATATCGCCAGTGCTTTGTCAGATGGAAGAACCCTATTCCCTGGACAGTGCTGAACTCTTGGCCACAATCCAGCTGAGTAGTCTCAGCTTTATATCAGATAAACGATTCTTCAACTTGATAGAAGATCAGATTTGCTGCTGACATTTTGAGGAGAAAGTATTGATATTTTGCTTTACTCCTGGCTAGATCTGTTGACCATGCCCCACAGGTCGTTATAATAAACTGTGGGAAAACCTTTGGTATTAAGGAAAGATAAAGTCCTTCTGTGTCACATTGTTTTTTGATGTAGAAGACAGAATCTTCTTTTCTTTGGTCTCTACAAGCACCAAAGTGAGAGATGCTCCAATGAGCATCTTAAAATGATTAAGTAGACAGATTGGTCTTAAATTTTAAGTCCACATCCCAAAGTTTTAACCACAGGTTCCAGCACATTGCAACCTCAGAGGCCAATGTCTGGATCCTTCACACCATTTATAAAGTTGTTGGCTAAGAATTTGGTGAGACAAGTGAGGTTTGTTGAAACTTCCTCTAAAGTGCTTGGCTTCAGCTGGAATTGCTGGGAGAAGTGCTCTCACTCACAACACTGATGCTTCAGACGCTGTTTAACAGCAAAGGCAGATGTTTCACAGAGATGCCTGAGGGCACTGCTGCATTTGTAATCACTTGTTTATTACATGGATTCTCCCCCTTTTCTTGACAAAACTGTTTTTGACAAAAGAGCAGCCACTTTGAATGGAAGAACTAAGAGTGTCAATTACATTTGAGAGAAGACTTAAAAGCAGGAGTGGGAACTTTTCAGTTCGGGCGACACAATGGATTTCCATGGGACTTTGGAAGGCTACACCACCATCTCACTGCACACAATTTTCCTTTGGCCTAAAATAGCACCCCATGCATCTTAGAGTTAAATTTTGCTATGTTTTCAGCCTTTCCTTGGATCATTTTAGACCCAGGAGAGGACTTTTTTTTTCAACCTTCTCTCAGGGCCATTTTGTAACTACAGATCATGAGAGTCACTATAGGGTGAAAATGTAAAACCAAAACCAAAAACAACCCCCTTTTTTCAAAGCATGGTGAAGTGGGGGAGATTGCAGAACTGGTCTTGCATTAAGAACCCTATTCACACCTGCCTTTAAGTCTGGAGTAGTGGTATTTTCACTGTCTTCTGCCCTGTTTGGCATGAGAATATGAAGACGAAGACAGAGAAGAGAAATTGCTAGTATTAGACAATCGCCACCCTACTCTTCTTTCATACTCATTGCACCCCATCCCAGATTTCTTAATGAAGCCCAATCGCTTCATTTAGATGTTAAAAATCATTGGGGACAAAGTTGTGCCTATAGAACCATGCAGCATAATTGCCAAGAGGTAGAGAAGAAAAATTCCTGAAACCGACCCCTGAAGGTAGGAGCACACTCATCGCAATTCTGTGCCCACTTCTCTCACACAGCTGGTTAATGAGGACGACAATTGCATCAAAAGCTACTGAGAGATCAAAAAACAGTAACAGGTCATACTCAATTTGTTCTTCTCATGATACAGGTCATCCATTAGAGCAACCAAGGCCCAGGTCTTTCTGGAATGTTATGGGTATTGTATGTTTCTAACCACTGGACACAACTAATAATACATTGTTAAGGAGACAAAAGGTACATCTTTTGTAAATGCCTGAATGGAGAGTTCTTTGTGGCAGGAGCACAAGAATGAAGACTGAGGTTAGTCCCTGCAATGTGCTGGAAGAAAAAAGCCTACAAGAATAGCAAATCCTTGCTTGGCAAACAAATAATACTCATCTGCTTGTTGTTATTCACACAAGAATTCAAGCTGGCCCACCCACCCCTTTCCTGGTAGTTCTATCATCTCGGCTTTGGGAATCCTAGTATGACAGTAGGTCAGTGACTCCTTTAGATGGTTATTGGAATGATTTCTAAGCCTGTAATAAATAACTGCTAATTATACAATCTTACAAGGCTGTACGTCGACGATGAGAAAAGGCTTTCAGGCAGAACAGGAGCCAAGAAGTCTTATGAATATAGGGAAAACCTGGGGCAAAAATTTGAAGGTGGCCAGAAAGCACATAAAGAATACTGTGTTGACAACCCTTCTCAAGTATTAGGCAAATCTCCTAGTATGTGAGGAGAGTTCTCTCTCTCTTTCTCTCTCTCTCTCTCTGTGTTAAAGACTCACCAACTGAATTTATAGCAATTGCCTATGATTCATGAAGCTCAGCCCTCTAAGCCACAAAAGAAACAAAGTTAAGTAACAAAATTGTCTTTGGAGTACAGATTATTAGTTTGACATTTGTTTTTGAAGAGCAGCTCTTGTTCTTGAATCCACTTCAGACAGAAGGAAGCACTAAATGTGGGCTGCAGCAAGAGGGAGGCAAACCATCACAGAAGCTTCCTAATCCGTAGACATTACATATGAAACACAGGCTGCTTCTGAGGTAGAACAAGGCGCAATGCAGCAACATGAAAATCCCTTTCCTTTGAAACAACACCTCAGATTTGGAATAGCCCACTGAGCCACTATTTTGAACCAAATGCTTGCCTGGAACCCTTCTGCCCACTCTAAGCACACCCAACCAGACTCTAGCTGCACTGCAGTTCTCCTATATATTTCCTGTTCATCTCATCTGCACCTAAGAGATTGCATGTAACATAACCTTTCTCTAAAAAGACAGAAAGAAAGCAGCAAGCAAGCAGAAGCTTGGCTACATGTATGCTTTTATGCAGAAGGGGGGCATGTAGCCATTGAACAGTGAAAAATAAAACTGTCTCAGGACAGGAAGTGAAGAATTGTGTTGCTCTCGCTGGTAATAGCACACAATATCAGATGACACTTGTGCAACCATGTTTCACAGAGCAACTAAAAATAGCAAAAACAATCCCCCTCCCAAAAAACACTCTCTGCTGGAAAAATCATGTTGTCTTCAGTAAAAGATTTCTGGTGAGTGACTGCACAGCCACAGATATGTAACACTGAGGGAAACTTGCACAGACAGACAAGCTGTGTACAACAATTACGAAGCATATGGACATTATCTGCACAATAAACTGGCTGGGAAAAAAGGCTTTTGGGGCATAGGGGTCAAAGCACACATCATAAACATATGCTAATGTAAGTGTGTGTAAGCATGTAGGTATGAGAGTGAGTGAGTGCAAGATCAGTAGTTTCAGAAAGGCATAACTGTGGCAGAGAAGCAGCAGAGGAAAAGGGAAGCTTAATTCTTTTCCTGCTATTATCTCCCCACTCTAAAATTTGTCCTCAGGAATTCCTGCTCCACAAAGACATATAACAAATGTATTTGGACAGAGGCACAGTTTAAACAACGTGAGGTGAGAAGGGAAAGATCTGGAGTAGGGAAAGAGCAGATGAGGAAAGGGTTTACCTTCTTGAGTGCTCTTCCCACCCATCCCTGATTCTCTGCAATCAGTTGAACCCTCCTACTGTTACTTTAGGCACGCACAATGGCCACTGACCCTTGGCTGTGTGCATCTGAGTATAACACGTAGTTTGGACCAAATGGTGCCTCTCCCCCTCTTTACGTGTCTGGCTAACAGAAGGGGGATAAAAGAATCATCAGTGGCGCAAGTGAGGAATATTCTGTTCCAGTACCATTCTTTCCAAAGGCAGACAGCAGATGCACAATCCAAACAAAGTTTATGTCAAGTTGCCATCTGCCTCCCCTGCTAAGACACTAGTTTTTAGCAGTGATGCCACCCAGATGGTTTAAAGGGAACTAAAGGGAACCAACTGAATGATTCACTATTCCAAGAACATATGGCAGGGTGCCCACACTTGCAGTATAATCTAGTCCTGTCTAAGTGGTAGACATTACTACAGAACTGTTCAACAAGAGCAAGACAACAACCTAATTAAATATATCCATAAGTCTTGCAGGAATCATGGGTGGGGTCTCCCTGAAATAACATCACAGCCATCTATTCATTCAGTTTCATCCTCATTGCATGTGTTTCATGTCTTTGGTTTTTTGAAATATTTGTCTTCTTGTTTTCTCTTTGCACTCACCTGGTCTGTGGAAAATGACGAAGAATATTCCACAAAGTCTGACTGGAGGAAAAGGTGTCTTGGAGCCTAGAACCATCATCCAACTGCAACGCAATTCGTACCTAGGAGATAGAAGCCATCGAATTAGAACAGGAGCATATATGTCCCACATAACTACCAGCAAACCAGATTGTCAAGAATTGTTCAAGGTCACATCCGGCAAGTCAGCCCATCCAGGGTCACATCTGGCAAACAGAATCCTGGCCCCCTCTGCTGGGTTTTGACTTAAGCTTCAGACTAACAGACATCTGTGTCACTTAGCACTTACAAACAGTGACCCCAAAACAAACAACTGACAATGTGAATCAAGTTTTAGTTAACTGATTCGACCGAGACAAATTTGTAAACATTTCATTCTTGAAGAATAGCTACATATTCAACAATATCACACTGGAGAAAACATCATGGATTGAATGTAAAGAAAGAGATTATGTGTTGAATACTTCACCCTATAGAAAACTAGCACTTCTTTTACAGCAGCCAGGCTCTAGTTGGCTTGAGGGCACTTTTCTTGATTGGGCCTCAAATATTTTGATTTTTTAAAAAAAATGTATTTGAAGCCTAATCTTTTAAATATTCCACCTGGATTTAATCCTAGGAAAAGCCCTAAAAACAGCAACCTCAAGGCTTTGGGTTTTGTTTTGGTTTCTTTTTTTGGCAGTGAAAACTTTGAAGCTGAATCCTCCATCTTTTTCATCAGATACCATAACTTACTTCACCACGATCATTTCTAAAGACTCTAAAGATACTTTATTTTCTCCGTTCTAATATCCCATCCCCAGACCCAAACTCTAGACCTGCTTTTATGTATACTACATCTTTGCCCTTTAGTTACAGCCAGAACTTACAAAAAACAAAAAAAAATGCTGCTAATTCAGTACAATTTTCAACAATAATTTTAAAATTCCTTATTTTTAGCATTAAACATCAATGACATTGATTTTCAGCAATGTGCTTCTCTTCTCTTTAATTCATCATTTTAAAGACAATTTTGGTAGGGGACTGACCACTTCTAGTAACTGCAGATGACTTTTCCCCCAATTCCATTAAATTTAACAAAATACCTTCTCAAAAATGCAAAATTCATTCTTTTTTTAAAAAACAAATGTTAATTCCTCTGAGCTCTATTCCTAGTCCTGACATAGGCTTCAGTTCCTGATTCTGCTTTCCCAAATACCCTTTATCTCATTAAGTCTGCTTATGATTTTTAACTTTTCTCGCTCCATTTCTTTGTCTGCTGGTCCTGAAATGGCATGTAACTAAACATGAAAGATTTATGAAGGTGTGCTTCTATTCTGCCGCTATATTCTGGGTACAGCAGTGGCTGGACTATAACACATTTCAAATGGCCAATAAGCAGATGTATTTCATTTTCTTCATACTGAGAACTAGCATGGTGTAATGGTATGAGAGTTGGGCTTTGAGTGGAAGTCAGGGTTCAAATCCCGCTCAGCTACAGAAATCCACTAATTGACCTTGGGCAAACCACACACACTGAAGCTTGGGCAAGCTTCAGAGGAAACAGATGCAAACTTCCTCTGAACATCTTGCTAAGAAAATCCCCTGATAGGGTTGCTTTAGGGTGGGAAATGACTTGAAGGCACACAGCAACAACAATGAATGATTTCCTACACTCCACAGAAAACGAGAAGGTATAATACGTTATATGAACTCTGGATCACAGATTTCTTTATAGTAGCTAAAATTTAAACTATTAAAATGCATAACTTCCACTGTGGGCAAATTTTGACATCTTCCAGTTTGGTATGCCTATTCAGTTTGAAATAACTGTGGCCCAAACAACAGATCTGAAAGCAAGCATGTATGTGTGTCAGACAGAGAATGATAGTGAGTACTTGCGACAAAGAGAATGTCCAAATTCAGCAGCTTCCTTTTGCTAGATAGCTGGCCAAACAGTTGAATCAGGCTATAAAAATGATGCACAGTAATGAACTTTTTTCTATAGGCAGTGAAAGCAAGTTCCCTTTATATAGAGACAGAAGCAAACACCATCCTGACCACAGTGTCTATCAACAGCAGAAGAGCACTGGGATGGGACAAGACAAAAGAGAATGCCACTATGAAATCCTTAGATATACCTCAACATCTAAGGAGGTGTGGTCACTAGTGCAACCATGTGTGCACAGGCATGTGCACATGCTTGAATGCACACACCATAGATTATTCAGAAGTGGTCATCAGCTATTTGCGTGCAGAGTATGCTCCTGACCAGCATACCAGTGTTCATTATTTTAATCATTAAATGCCAATAACATTGTTTTTGAGCAATGCATTTCTCGTTTCTTCAAGAATTCACTTGTTGCAGTTTAGAGCCACTAAAAAATTATTTTCTCTGAATCTAGAAGAAAATGTTATTTCTTTGTCTATCTCAGGACTGTGAATCAAGTGGCCCTCCAGATGTCACTGGGCTACAACTTCCGGCATCCTGTAACTTTGACTATGCTAGCAAGGACTGTTAGGAGTTACAACCCAACATCATCTGGAGGGTCACATGATTCCCAGCTCTCTGACTCCATCCTCAGCACTGCACAACAAGCTCTAGTTGAGGACCCTGTCACAAATTACTTTCCATTGACACACGCCCTGGTTGGCCCCCAAATACTGGCATACAGAGACCATTTTCTTGTTTCTAGTTCCTGAAACAAGAAAAAGAAATGTCTTTCACATAAATAATTTCATTTTCAACAAGAAATTCCACCTGGAAATGTAAATAACAGCAGAACATTCTGGTGGCTCCCAAACAGAAGGAAGCATCGATCCTACTATTTTGAACCCAATGCATTCTGACTAGGGCAATCATGGTCAACAAGAAGTGGGGGAAGGAATCAATCACAGCCTCTTTTGGGGTAAACAATCAGAGAAGAAATTCTGCCAGAACCTATACTCACTTTCTTCCAGCCCAAAACAAGTTTCCATTTGAAATCTTTCGCCATTTGCTTCTATGAGACCTTGTGGTATTTTGGCATGCCACGTAGTCACTTCGGCCCTTGGATTTTTGCAATATAAAATAATCCATCATTAACATGGGATAATCATGTGATGGACTGTAGACACACATGGTCAATTACTGGTATATTAAAACAATAATAGCATCAGCAACATCAGTTACTACTACTACTACTATTTGAGCACAGGATACTCTTGCAGCTGTTTCAGCAAGGCAGATTTCCAATATTGTGAATAATACTAAGCTCCCAGCACCCAAGCCATGAATTTTTAGGATTTTCTATACTATCAACTTCAGTCAGAAAGCCTGAGTCTGTAGGACCTATATGGGTGGTCAAATGACTTCTACAAACATTCAAAAATAACAAACAAGCAATTCCTGCACACACAGCCTTGGTATTCTTTTTATCTGCCTCCTGGTTTTTGATTCTGAGTCAATAGAGGGCTACGTTTTCGTGCTTTAAAAGAGTAAAGTCTTTGAAAAAACACCAATGAAATCTCTCAAGCTGGCAATGCTGCAAGAGCACTGAACCGCCACTGTTATCCTCATCTCACTCATTCCACATATAGCCCTCATCACTGAAATTATCTAAGGATCTGAAGAAAGGGACAGAGGCAGACACAACAAAATCTTCCTAACATTTTAACACAAGTTTTAAAAGTAAACCCTAGACACTACAAAATCTAACAGGCATTAGTGCGTTTGTTGCCAAGGGGGAGGGGGTCTCTGCTGTCATTTTTGCAGCACAGCCAGAGATGTGACCTGCTGGGAATGAAGAGCTTGTATGTAGGAAGTAAAACTCCCAGTCACAAGGGCTGAAGGAGACTCATCTCTTCACAGACACGGCTTTCCCAATGTCTCCATTGCCCAAGATCAACCTTCAGATTATCCTTGGCTGCACAAGAGTGCCGACATCTGACATCACCAGGCTACAAGACTCTTGCCCAGAAATCAACTTTGCCAATTGCATCAGTTTTTTAGGCAATAGTTCAAAGCCAGGCATGTCACGAAAGTCATATTCAGGCAATTAAAACTTCACAGAAACCCCAAGCTACATATAAATATTAATCTCTTATTCAGCACACAGAGAGCCCATGCCAATGAGTTTCTAGGTTTACAAACATGTGAGTACAAGACTGATTAATGGGTAAATTGCCATGTTAGTTCTTTGTAATAATGCACGTCCCTTGACCACAGAGGATTCTGCTTCTGATGCACTACATAAAGGGATTTCAAAAGGCAGAAAATGTTAGGTTAAAAAAAATCTGTGGGCACAAACTAAAAAATAATCACATTGCTTGCTACAGTTCTGAATATAAAGGGTCTAGAAAAATCTCCCGAAAGTCTCCAGAAAATAGTCTGTCTCTTGCCAGGTTATACATATTCCATGATTTCATCATATCAGCATGTCTGCACATCTAAGATATCATCTGATGCGCAGTTACACAAATACCGTTCAATAATTTGAGGGACTAACGCACACACATAACTGTATGCAGGATCACAGCCTCAGAGTGATTTTCTGACATGCTGAATGCCTAGAAAAAGTGATGTAGAGTTGAGTCGATTGACTTGGACTCAAGTCAGACTTAAATCACTTCAGTGACTTGACTTGGACTTCACTTGGCAAAAATTACAAACTGACTTGATTCAACTTGAGACTTGCATATTTTTGTGACTGACTTGCTGCCTTTGGTTCAGTAACATAACACATTCATCCAGAAGCTTTACGACTTACTGGTCACATGATAATCTGTCTCAAGCCCAAAGTGTGGACACATCTCTCAAAGGGAACAGCAAATGGGCTTAAGGTGGGGTTGAGGTCTGCTCAGCAGCCTGTCCCTGCTTCATATAGGAGGAGCTTTCTAAAACTTTTCCTAAGAGCAGGAGGCAAGCTTTGCAGATGGGAAGTAAGAAAGGATCCTATTCCCCATTTCTGAAGTTGCAGACGGCAAAATCGCAAAAATGGAGGGCTTACTCTATTTAAATTGTTAAAACTGACTTTACTCGACTGCATCCAGAAATTCTGGAATACAGGTTGAGGTATAAAGTTGGGTCCCAGACTTGAAACTTGACTCAAGACTTGACTTGAAATTATCTTGCAAGGACTTGAGATTTGACTTGAGACTTGAAGGTAGAGACTTGAGACTAGGAGTAAAAGATTTAAATACATTGTTGCCTAGAAAGTACATACCCATTTAAAAGACAGCTCTTCTTCTTATCCTTAGGACAACAAAACATCATATATTGTCAAACAGAATAATTTTATGATGATTTGTTTCCTCTTCTCTCTCTGTGCGTATCTAGCCTCAAACTACCTGTCAACTTATGGTGACCCCAAGAATATCATAGGGTTTCCTTTTACAAGAAGTACTCAGAGGTGGTTTTGCCAGTTCCTTCCTCCACAGTACCTGGTATTTGTTATTGGTCTCCCATTCAAGTGCTGACCAGGGCTGACTCTGCTTAGCTTCCAAGATCATCTGGTGCCATTAGGGTATTTAGGTCCTTCCTTCCCTTTAGAGGTCTCATGTGAAGTTAAGGTTGTTGTTGTGTGCCTTCAACTTGTTTCCAACTCATGACAGCCCTAAGGCAAACTTATCACAGGGTTTTCTGGGGCCATGTATGATATGCCCAAGGTCACCCAGTGGGTGTCTATGACTGAGTGGGGAAACAAACCCTATTCTCCAGGGTCATAATCCAAACCAATGCTCAAACCACTACATTATGCTGGCTCTCAAAGTTAAGGTAGTACAAAAGAATTTAAAATATATCACTTACTGGTAAATCTCTCCTGTAAAATAAATCTCAAGAAGTTGAAATCTATGACCAGGTCACTTAGAATTACCACTTAATGCATCTACTGAACTGGATAATCTCTTTACATGTTACACAAAAGTACAATATCCAAGGCAGTACCAAACATTACAAGTGTCTATCATATCACACTAAACACACCAAACATTCAACCTGGTTTGAAGCTCCCTCTACTCTTGCAGATTATCTAATTCCATTTCCTTGTTCTTCGTAATACAGCATTCATGTTCAGGCATCTATTTTACTCCACTTCAGATAAAACATACACAAGACAAACTTCCTTCTTTGCCAGCTCAGGCACACAAAACAACAGAAACCATCATGGAAGAGTTCAGCATGAGTGAAATAACAGAAATATAATCTGACAAGAAATGAAATTGTATCACATATCGTGTTTTATCCCATTAAAGGTGTTAATTAGGTTACTAATACCCAGTTGTTTAATATTACAGTCAACATTGCTTTGTGAATGGTCATCGAGATTATTCTACATTGATTTAAGCTTTAACCCATTTAAACCTAATTGTCACAGTCTCATACTTTTACGTTTCATTTTTTATGTGATCTCACTACTTATGGCTCCACACTCACATCTATACAGGTCTGGCAACTTAGGATAAAACTAAACGAATTGGCTAAATTGGCCTTAGGTCCACAAAAAAATGACATAATAAACATGTTAAGTCTTTAAAGTGGACCTGATTCTTCATTGATTTCAAATGGAAAGATATCAAAGTATTATGGTCAATAAATTAGATTCTTCTATATTTGTAAACAATATACTACTTAACATTTATATTGATTTGTATTAACAGCTTAAAAAGCCAGAATTCAGCACAACAAACTGAAGAAACACTATTCCTCCCTCATCTGTTGGATGCTTAGGTATTTCTTTGATGATATTCATTTCTCTTCAGTAATTTCTCTAATTTTAAACAAAATGCTTCTGCAATTAATTGAATCCCATTTCTTTTATTAACTGTTTGGAATTAATTGAATTTGACATTGTTGACCCTTATTACAAAATCAACTGATGCCTCTGATTTTCCTGGACTAGTTTGTCCTATATTTTAAACATCACCTCCCTTTTGTTTAACGAGACAGAAATTCTGCAATTTTTTTTCCAAGGATGACAAATTAGCATTAACAACAATACTGAATGAATTAAACTAGATCCTTTTTAAATTAATTATTTTAAAATGAATTATATTGTGGGTTAATTTATATTTGAATCAATAACCCAGTTTGATTTTATCTAGATTAGTATATGATATGGATTTAAGTTGATTTGGATATACTTTTGCTATGTCTCACAGATTTAATCTGCTGGACTTCTAAAATGATGTACTTCTTGCTGGAACAGTAAAACAGGCATTTGGTCTTCTGGCAGATAGGGAATAAAGGAAAATGTTTTTTCCCACAGAAACTGCTGGTATACCGCCATGTGGGCTTTGTAATTTGCAACCTGTTATACATAAAGCAGCAGGACAGCAGAACTGCTGACCAAAAATACCTAAACATTCACCTTCTCTATAAGCTAGAGTCAAGTGAGTCTGACATCTACCCTTCGACTAGAAGGACTTTACAATAATGGAGCTGGGGACTAGATGACTTAATAAGAAACCTGCACTATCCTGTTAAACCCAATATAGATTTTCCAGATATCTCAAGGCAGATGGGAGAAAACAAGGTATGTTCTGTGGCCAGTTTACCAAGTCTAACAAGGATGGTACCAGAGGTACCACAAGTAGAGCTTGATTGAGGGTACCAGCCCTCTGAAATAATAGGTCAGTGACAGGAGATGGACATATTATAAATTCAATTTCTAGTGGCTTTGAATCAATTCAGCATACAGATGAAAATTTCCAGAGAAGATTTCCAGTTGAGGATTAGCCCCAACTATGTGGGTAGGCAAGTAGATCAATGGAGATGAAAAAACTGGAGACGAGGACTGTTGGATATAGTCAATCAGAATCTGGAAATTGCTCCATGGTACTCCCTATATATCTGGGCTGACATTCAGACACAGTCAGTACCAAAACCTGTCAGTATCAAAAGTCCAGGAACCTGAAGTGACTGAACAATGTCCAATAGCATGACTCCAGGAGAACCTGACGATACAGTGGACTGAATAGTGGATGATGTTAAAGGTAAAGTAGTTAGCAGTGTGATTATAACAGAAATTGTGTATACTGTAAAAAGAGGTCTTGAAACATGGCCAGTACTGAAGGAGAAGTCATTACAAGTGCTTGGTCCTGAAGTAGAGATGGAGGCAGTTTGGACACTGTAACTGTTGGTTGACGTGGAGGAGAAGGGATCCTAATTCTAACTCTCTTCTCTGATCACTTCTGGCCCAATTCAAGGAATGTTACACTCCATATTGCTCATAACTAGGATATTTGAAGGCATGAACCTTCCTGTATGGGCCTAAATATTCTAAAGGCACCAGATACTATCTGATTTTGGAAGCTAAGAAGAGTTAGCTCTGGTTAGAACTTGGATAGGAGAGGGTCAACAAATACCAGCTGGTGTAGGCTATATTTCAGAAGAAATATACTCCAAGGATCATGTGACCCTGCTGAATGAAATGGGCTGTGGCACAGAGGGCTGAGAGGGAAGGGTGGGATCCTGCTTGTAGAAAACGCGCCTGCCCCATCCCAGTACAAGTTTCTTAACTTGGGCCCATTTTCCCCCATTCTTAAAAGCTTAACCACCTCTCCTAAGGCTCAGTTACTGGCAATAAAAGCTTTCAGATAAAATATACTAGTATATTTGGCCTAGCTCTTCCATCTTCAGCCCCGCCCACCAC
This sequence comes from Cyclura pinguis, assembly GCA_030412105.1. NCBI lineage: Eukaryota > Metazoa > Chordata > Lepidosauria > Squamata > Iguanidae > Cyclura > Cyclura pinguis. The sequence goes on from CM059600.1 coordinate 159,530,006, forward strand.
CAGAATGAGGCCCCTGACAGCTTCTCTGAAATTGAATTCGGCCTATGGGTTGCAAGAATTTCCTCACCTTTTGTATAAAGGATGTTTGTCAGTGCTGCATCACTCCACACATCTAGACACCAGTCAGTGTTGAAAATCAGCCTCATTCTATGCCATACACACCATACACGTGGCCATACACAGACCACTCAACCTTTAGTGTAGGTTTCGTCAGGCAGACAAGGCTGACATGGAGAGGAAGGGCAGGGAAGTCAGCTTCAGCCCTATAATGTGCACTTGAAACTGGATCCATCCCATTTTTTTGTCTTAATTAGAATCCTTTTCCCCATCTTCCCACCCAAAGTATAACTGGAACATAGGAAAACCTAGTAGATGCAGACTTAGCCACAGAAAACTTGGATGTGAAAGAAACAACTATAAAAGACTAGTACCCAACACTTTGGGAAGCAAAACATCAAACATACATAGAATAATATTTACAGTATTAAAATAAATGAATGAGATCAGCTATGCTTCCTAGGTAACAGAAGAAGGTTAAAATTAGACCTAACCCTACTGGAGATGTGAGGCCTCCAAAGAGCACATGATTTCACAAGTTATGGAGCTATCCCTTTTTAAAATGCTTTTGGCAGGAAATCAGTCACGGAATAAATTATGTAACTCATTTGCCAAAAAATATTCATTCCAACAGCTCATTTAGGCTACATTCCAGCAACCTAGTCAATTCCTAAACACCACAAGTGGTTTCTCCTCCAAGTACTGTTCACAGCTAAGTGCCTAATAATGATGGGCTGGAAATCCAAAATTCTCCCACGGACTAACAAATGGTAGCAAGCAATATTTTAGGCAGCTGTACATTAAACTTTTACATATACTTAAATCTGATGCTAACATTCTGAAGCACATTAGAATTCTGCCTTAAAGAACAATTGTACAACAATGTCCTCTCCATGAATTTCTTTTCTTGTTTTCTCAGCCATTCAATTTCATATTATAAAAGCAGAGATCAAAGAAGCAGGACTAGAAAGCATGGAAACTGCAGCATAGCCTGTGTCCTGATAGATTTCTTCATGCAGTTTTTAAAGTAACAAAATACCTTAATAATTCACCACATGCATCCATTATCCTCCATGCTTTCTGCTAAGGGAGAAGCAATATAATCTTCTTCCAACAAGCAACTATAAAGATCTTAGCCAGAATATGAGCTACAATCAGATGATAAAGTAAAAAAAGAACATACTACACTTTCAGTTCCTGGTCTATTACGAGAGATTGGCACCATCTCCAGTTTGGCATTGTTGGGCAGGTTGGCAAATCTCCACTGAAGGGAAAGATCCAGCACAGTCCTCTGAAATCTGCAAAACAAATACCAACTTTTTTATCCAGAGGCTGCATCAGACAATTTATCAATGCATTATTTCATGCAAAAACAGATTCTGTCAGTCATGACCATTGACTTCCAAGCTGTTATTCTGAAATATAAACTATTAAAATAGAAGTTCTGTGTAGTGATCGCAGGTTCAGTCCTGGCTCTGGTAAGAGAACTGGAAAAGAATCCTGCCTGAGATCTCACAGAGTTGCTATCAATCACACTAGAGGCAGTATTGAGAAAGACATTCCAGCTGTGGGAAAGGAAAGCTTCAAGGTAAAAGGCTCACCAATCAGTAGCAAAACACACATTTTGCTTCACAAAAAATCAGTGACAGTAAGAACTAAAATCTGCTTATGGAATCTGCTTATAGTCACAGACTTTACATGAGCTCAATCTCCCCAGCTATTTAAATCAGGCACACGCTACCCTCTCCAAAGGTTCATTATGACCGCTTCTGCTAAGCATCCCTTCCTCATCTCTGACTTCATTCAGACAAACAGCCCTTCCAAAGTTAATTGTGGTCCCAGGAATCCCAGTGTCCCTTGGAATTCAGGCAATGAGAAGAGACTTTCTGGGAAAAGGAAGTAACTCTAATTCATCATACAAACTCAGAGACAAAACACTGCCACACTCTCACACTCTCTGTTTGTGCCAGAGAACTTCAGTGGAAAGGGCAGTTGCCAGCTGGGAACCAGAAACAATAGCTACCTTCCAGGCTGCCCCCCTATGACAGACCACTGACCCTTACCCATTCTTTTATATATTAAAAAGAAATATAACTGAGATTTTTTTTAAATGTTACCACTCTATACAGGAGCCTACAGAAGACTGTGTAGAGTGCTTCCAGACAAGGCTTTAAGTTGTGCATTTGCTCTGCTTAAGGGATTCTAGCAACATCTTCCATTTACAGTCTTTCTCTCTGCTTGAGCTACCCTGCCCCCATAAAACTTTGTTAAAAAGAAAGGGACAGAATGATGTCTCTTAACTGATAGAACTAGGAACCACCCATGTAGAAGCCCCTAGAAATATAGAGTAAGCCATCAGCTGACACAGAACCAAAGCATCCAAGCAATCAGAGATCTAGAGACAACTTAGGCATACATTTCCATTTCTCCATCACCCTGACTATTAACCATTGATAAAACGTGTTGAGTTTAAGTAGAAGGAGTAGAAATGCTAATACTCCATGACACTCAAGTTGCTTAATTAACTTGGTTCTATGAACTTCTCTTCCTGTTATGGATCAATCAGCAAGACACATTTCATTCAGGAACAGAGCCTTCAAAGGCAAATAGCATTTACTCTCACAACGGGCTCCACACTGACTACAAAACAGCAGAATGCCCAGCTCTAAACAAATTAAAATATCAGACTCACTTCAAATCATATTCACTGGGACTGAAATTCTGCTGTCTGCAAACTTCTTCCAGGACCTGAAAGGGAGAAAGACAGCAAGTTAATTGGAAATACAGAGCTGTTTATCATTCTGGAGGAGAGTATACTTAAGATGCTTCATGAAAATTAGTTACCTGTTTACATCAACCACTGTAATATATTCTGCATTCTAATCAAGTGGAGGCCTTTATCTGCGAAACTACTTGAGATGGAGAGATCCCTCCTCTAATAACTTTCTGCAACAAACTGACAACTATATTTATTTTATAATTTATTCATTAAAATATTTTAATTCTACTCTTATCATCAGATCAAAGAGTGGCAAACAGATAAAACAGTATAAAATGTGAAAGAAAATATGTTCTGGGGTTACATCACACACTACCCCATGGATATTACTACACTGCCGAAAAAATTATAAAGAGTCCCACCAAATGGTGGGCTGACTCTGGGGCAAAATGACCATGTCAAATTACAGCCATCATGCAAGAGTGCATGGTCTGTGTTTCATTATTCTTTTTAATATCTCATTGGTCCCACAGACTTGTATAGTAGATAATTCTGTGAATCAAGAAGCAGAATGAAATAATTTACTAGGTGTATTCATAGGCCTATATCCAATTGTTAGCACAACCAGACTAGACCCACTGAATCAACAGGAACTTTGTATGCCAACATTTATACAAGCTGTATCAATTCAGTGGATTTTTTTCTAGCTGGAACTTACAACTGGATTTAAAGCATAGTAAGATACACCAGAATGGTGTGGTGCTCTGAGTGATGGACTATATAAGCTATATATACCTATATAACCTATATAACCAGGGTTCGATTCCCTGCTTGGCCACGGAAACCCACTGAGTTATGTTGGGTGCACTACACACACTCATCCCTGGAAAATCTCCTGACAGGTTCACTTTGGGATCGCCGTACATTGGAAATGACTTGAAGGCATACAATAACAAGAAGATGAGCAGGAAAGTAACAAAATCTCACTTCTTTATAGATTAGATAACAGAAACTGACAAATTACAGGAAGGCCTAACCCATAGCCAAGTACAAATTACATGACATGGAAGAAGTTTAAGCACTTGAATCAAAGAATGCCATTTTTTTCATCTACACCTGCCTCCCACAGGTTTTTCTTTCTCCGCGTGTTCAGTACAAGGGTAGTTGGGTAAGCCAGTCTCGTGCAGTGGTTTGAGCGTTGGACTGTGACCGTGGGGACCAGGATTCAATTCCCCACTTGGCCATGGAAACCCACTAGGCAAACAGGGGCATGTCACACAATCTCAACCCCAGAAAGCCTTGTGATAGGTTCACCTTGGGACCGCTGTAAGTCAGAAACAACTTGGAAGGCACAGAACACTATTTTGGTGTTGGGTTATGATTAACTGGGCCATCTCTGGGAGGTTTCCAAATCTGCAAGGGGCTTTGAACGCTAATGGATGAACAACACCAACAAGACGGCTCGCACATCTCATTTTGTAAATGCGGGCTGCTGAGATGGATGGCAGTGGGAGCGGATTTTGTGTGAAACAAGACAAATTCTGACACTTAAACCAAATCCATGGTCTCAGCCAGGCCTTCAGAAGTACCCAAACTGGTGGCGCCTACAAGTTTATGTCTCCTCTGAGGCACTGCTTTTCACACTTTATCTGAGCTGAGTAGGCCTCGAAATTCTAACGAAAAGCAAAGTAGATCCCAGAAGCCTATAGTCTGCCCGCCGTGGGGACAGGACGTATATTTTCGATCCCATTCGGGCTGCAAGTGAGTAGCACGTAGGCCCCGCAGAACCTGCTGCCACACTGAGGCTATTTTTCCCCTCGTTGGGACAAAAAAAGAGGGCATAGTCCACCCTCCTGAAGAGCAAGTATTCTTCCGTTGTACGGCACATTTGCCTTCCCGACAGCGAAAACAACCGCTCTCGACAGCTCCCAACCCTAATTCCTACACTTTCCCAACCCCACTACCACTTGAAAGAGGACAGTATTGTGCGCGCCCCCCCTCGCGCCCCACAACATGGAGCCGGGAGCCACCGCGGGCAGTTAACGCGTCCTCTGATCCAATCAAAAGGAGCCTATCCCTCGCCCGAGCGCCAATCAGCGCAGATTTATCCGCAGAGCTTTCCCGGCTCCTGGGCCGGACCCACCTGGAGCAACGCGGTGCTGGGGCCTACGCGCACCGTCACTCGCCTCCCGTTGGGGGCCAGCACCGAGACAGCGGAGGAGCCCCCGCCTCCGGCTCCCGACATCTTTCCTTTCCTCTCGTCCGCCGCCGCCTCCGCCTCCTCTTCTCCCCCCCCGGTTCCCAAACAGGCCGGCCTCCCAGCGCCGCGCCAGCTGCTGCTGCTACTATTGCCGCCGCCGCCGCCGCCGCCCCCCGCTGGAAGCCCGCCGCCGCTTCTGTAGCCGAGCCGAATGGCCACACGGCGAGGGGGCGCGGCTAGCGCACGGGCCGCCCCGCCTCACGCTTCCTCGCCCGCTCTTCTCCGCCCGGCGCCCGGAAAGCGTAGCCGGGATTCCGTCTTCGCTCAGTGAGAAGACTGCGAGAAGGGAAAGATACGTCTGTGTTCGCGCGTGGGCTGAGGAAAGACCTAGCACGGTTTGACTGTGGGAGACCAGGGTGCCAATCCCCGGTGGGCCACGGAAGCCCGCTCACCGGGCGACCTCGGGCGGTGCACATTCTCTCAGCCTCAGAGGAGGGCAAAGGCAGTCCCCTCTGAACTCATCTTGCCAAGAAAACGCCAGTGGCAAGGTCGCCTTAGGGTCTCCTTAACTCAGGCCATTCCCGCGTTACACTGTTGTAGTGCCATTATTCCGCTTTCAACATCCTGCGGAATCCTGGGGTTTGCAGTTCAGGGAGGGGCCTTTAGAGTTAACAGCCAGAGAACTCTTTGGCCTCAGTAAACTACAAACCCCAGAATTCCACAGGATGTTGAAAGTGGAATGACAGCGCTGTAATAGTGTGGTGCGGAAATGGCTTCAGAAATTAGAACATAGACGGATTGGGAAAGGGGTCTTTTGCCGTTCGTTCCTCTTCACGGAGACAGCGCTCATCTCCATATTGTAGTTCCCACCAGTTCTCCCCACCTCCATAAATAAAGAACACTTTTCCCGCTGCGGAGCATTTAGGCCATTTCTGCACTACGCTGTTATACTGCTATTATTCCACGGTCAACCTCCTATGGAATCCTGGGATTTAGGGAGTCTAGGGAGGGGCATTTAGAATTTTCAGCCAGAGAGCTCTTTGGCCTCAGTAAACTACAAGCCCCTGAATTCCACAGGAGGTTTAAAGTGGCATAATAGCACTATAAAAGTGTAGTGTGGAAAAGGCCATGGTTTTACGCGACTTGTGCATTTCCACAGATGCCCTAGTTTTGCTCCCTTTTGGAGGGGGGGAATCCTGTGTACTTACCAGTATGGCAGCGCTACTTCTGTGGTAGCCTTCAACTTCCACCCAACAGCTAGTAAAAATATAGACACTACTAGGAGAGGCAAATATTGGCATCCTATAGCCTCTTTTAAAAAGAAACACACCTCCTCAGAAGGCTTGTGAAGAAAGTTTGATGTGATATGGGGAGGATGAAGTTCCATCCCAGAAATGTAGCTTTCATAACCTTGGAAAAGTCACTCTGTTTTTCAGCCTTGGTTTGCCATCTGCAGCTTGAATTGATAGAGATCTACCTCACAAAGTAGCTATACTAAAAAAAGAATGTGACATATAGCCCAGATTAGTACTGTAAAACATTCAGTAGTAGTTATATGTAAGACATGCATATAGAAGTTCTGCTCTTTGTCCATTTTCATTTCAAGACTTTGGTCTAGGTCCATTTCCATTTAAGATCTTTTAGGATGATAATCACTTACATATAAAATTCAAATTAGGAGAATAATCATGTAAGAATCAATTCAAATGTCAGTACATAATTAACAAAATTTCAGGTTCTCAAAAAATTTTTGGTTGACACATAACACTATCAGTTTGACACAAATGTATGCATGCCTATTTTGCATGTCAGAGTACCTGTGTATTGCCAAGGCCAGCAGCATGTAAATACTTCAGAGCACATATATATATCACATAAGATTGACTTGCACATAGATTACCACTTCTGACAGGAGATAGTCTGTTAGTAAATTTGTCATCAATGTAGGCGCTCTCAAATTTCATTGTTATTAACTCCCTCACTTCTACATTATGACAGTGCTCCAACACCTACAAAACCTAGAGACATCATCAACAAACAGCAGTTACAACTTTTTTGGGTTACTGCGGTAGGAAATACTCAATGAGCAAAGACATTTCACATTGCCAGCAATAACCATTCAGATAAACTACAGATCTTGCATTTGTGATTCATGAAACTCTGGTATAACTCTTACAGTAGTTGGTGTGCAGTGATTTATTAGGAAAAAGACAGATGCCAGACTGTTGAAGAAACGCCTGTATTACAGTGAATCGTGAAGAAGATACAGAAGAGACATTAACAAAGAATTAGGCCTATCTCATTACAGTACTAAACAATTTCTATAAAGTATTTACTACAATTGTGACAAACAGATTGAGGAAATATAATTGTCAGAATATCCATAAGGATCAGAGTGGATTTTTATCAAAAAGACAGCTAAGTAGTAATGTAAGAACTTTTCTTAATATTATCAAATATGTGGAACATAATGACAGAAAGCCTGTTTTGGTAGTTTTAGATGCAGGGAAAGTGTCTAATAATATTTCTTGGAATTACTTATTTCAAGTATTGAAGAGAATGGGTTTTGGAAAAGATGTTGTCTGGACAATAAAGACAATGTATTCAGTTTAAAAAGCCCAGATTTTGGTAAATGGCAACACAACACTGATTGAGAGACAAAAGGGAACTGGACAAGGCTGTCCCCTCTCACCTTTGCTGTTTATTTTGGTGTTGCAAACTTTACTGAGAGATATCAGGCAAGATGACAGAATATGTGGAGGGTAAAAAAAAAAGTATAAGCTGAGGGCTTATGTGGATGATTTTGTGATAATGATACAAAATCCACTGGGCTCAATGATTCTTTTGGAAAAAATCAAGGTGTTTGGGACATGCTCCAAGTTTAAAGTGAACTGTGATAAAACAAAACTGTTGATTGCTTCTACTTCAGAAGAGGAAAATTTAATTAATTGCTCTTTCCCATTTTAAAGTGGAAAAAAGAGGATTACAAGTCTGGGAGTGACAGTTATGAAGAAAGCAGACTATTGTTTCAAAACAATTATAAAAAAGTCTGGAAAGAAATTAAGAGAGACTTAGAAAAAAACAGGGAAAGTTAAATTTATCCCTTCTGGGGAGAAATACAATAATAAAGCAAATGTTTTGCCAAGACTTTTATTCTACTTTCAAATGATCCCCATCATAAGAAATGGAATATCCTTTGTACAACAACAGAAAGAAATTTCCAGATTTGTTGGCAGGCAAGGAAACTGAGAATAAATTTTAAAACATTGTATGATGCTAAAGAAAGAGGTGGTCTGGGAATTCCTAATATTAAATAGTATTATAAAGCCTGTTGTTTTGTATGATTGAAGGAATGGGTATTGATTATTGATGAGAGACTCTTGAAGCTTGAAGGTCGTGATTTAAGATTTGGCTGCCATGATTATGTTTGGTATAATAAAGTTAAGGCACATGCTGAATTTAAAAATAATTATATTAGAAGAGCTGCTATGAATTAGTATAAATACAGTAGGTCCCTCATAACCACAGGGGATCTGTTCTGGGACTTACCATGGATAGAGAAAAATATGGATAAGAAACACAATTATTTTAAATGAGATGAATGACATGGGTATCCAGACGAGTATGTAGCTTGGAGAGGAGGCTCTGGAACTTGACAAAACTTGACATAACTTTAGCATCTAAGAGAAGGAAGACTTTGTAGCTATTATTTGCAGTCCAAAGCCAGTGCACAAGCCACCGAAAAACATAAATATTAACAACAAATGTGGTCCGAAACCAACATCTTTTTTGTATGCAGAAGGTCAATAACAGCCTAACACTTGCATCTCAAAGCCAGAGCATTAGGCTAGTATTGACCTACTGGCAATATGTCAGAAAGAGGATCATTATCAGGAGGAGGATAATCAGAAGACAATCCTTGATTATAGCACCAGGACAATGGTTGGATCTTGACCTCAGGAGCAGATTATATCAATGGTTGGGGATCTTCTGCAGTGTATGGTTGTTTTTTTCTGAAACCTTTTGGAAGAACATTTTAATAGGAAGTTCTTGTCTCTTTCTTTTTAACTCATCAAAGTGTTGCTGCAGAGGTTGTAATCCTTTGGTGATCCTAGGAGTGTCTTTAATGCTGCATTCCATCCAAGGATCACATTCCATAATTTTGTTCTTTAATGTCTGTGCAATTTGAAACCCTTGTGCAAATTTCTCTACTATCCACATGGCTGGTTCTGCTTCTGTTTCATCTTCTTCTTTCTCTGCTCTGAAGACATCTTAACAAGTTCCTCCAATTCCTTATTGGATAACACTTCTTCATGACCATTGATAAGTTCCTCCACTTTCTCATCCAACAGCACAGCACATATTTCTTCACCAGGCCACATACCTGCATGGATGATTCTCCTAACTTCTCCACCAATATAAAGTCAAAGGCTTGCACGGCCTGAATCCATAGGTTGTTATGGGTTTTCCGGGCTTTGTAGCCATGTTGTATTAGTATTTGCTCCTGATGTTTTGCCTGCATCTGTGGCTGGCATCTTCAGAGGATCTGGTGGCATGGAAGTGAGACAGAGTATATATACTTGTGTAGTCCCCGCGTGGGAGGAAGCAATTTGCATATGTTTAGTTGGCCTGTGTGATGGCCTATTGTTAAATGGGATATCCCCCAGGATTGGATTGTTAGTCAGGGGATATGCATAACAGTGTATTAAGTACATTAGCAATCCATTGTATTGTTTCCTGTAGAGTGACTTCCAGAGTCTGGGTGGTGTTCACTGGCATATTTTTGAGTGTTAATTTTAGCGTTCTTCAATACTGCTTTTGAGTACTGCCTTTGAGGGGCCCCCCAAACTGCAAACCCCAGGATTCCATAAGATGTTGAAAGTGGAATAATAGCACTATAATAGTCTAGTGTGGAAATGGCTCTAGCCAAAAATTTAATGCCTTCTCCATTTTAATTAAGTACCTATCACATACTGTGGAAGTAACTTTTGCAGTTTGAGGTACAACAGCAAAACTAGCATGGATTTCTTATTTCTTCTTCAGAATTTTATGGGTAGAAGATTCATTCATACTATACATCTTACCTACCTCAATGCACATTTTATTTTCTTTCCCGATTAAGTCAAGAACTTTAACCTTCTCACTTAAAGGAAGAACGTTACAGATTCTTTTAGGCTTATCAGGATTGCCACCGTCACCACTCTTATGCTTTGAGGCCATTACAAACAACACAAGGACTCAAGCAGGACTTTACTGGGGACCGTACCGGTTAAGGCCAAGGACTTTACTGTGCAAGCGTAAGAATTTTGCAGAAGGACACTACCATGATCAGATCACAAAGAATAACTGAGAGGCCTGATACGAGATGTGATAGCATTACAGCACATGTAGTATTGTATACAGCAAGGAAACACAAGACATCACGGACAACACGAGACTGCATGATACTGTGAGTGAACAGAGTGCCATTTGCTTCAGTTTTACATTCCGTGTCATTTTCCATATAATACTGTATGTGCTGAACTGTATTTTGCTTTATTTCACTTTATTACTTTGATTTCTACGTTATTACTGTTACATTCAAAGTACAGCAGCCCCTCCAGTTTTGCAACGGTTCAGGGTGCAGAACCTTCAAGAAAGTGGAAAAACTGCAACTAACTCCTCCCACAATCCCCCTCTCATTCCGTTCCAGGGCTCTCCCCTCCCACTCCCTTGCCTTTTGTGCGCCAGGAGCAGAGGCAAGGGAATGGGGTGGGGGAGTTCTGGAGGGGAGGAGGAAGGCTCACAGGACCCTTCCCCTCATTCCCTTGCCCTTTACCTACATGTAAGTTTTCAGTGCTGGAGCCACAGAGAAGAGGATGAGAGAAGGAGCTCCAGAGGGGAGAAGGAAGGTGTGTGTGAGCCTCTCCCCCCATTTCCTTCCCTTTTGCCTCAGCACATGTGCTCAATGCCAGGTCCAGAGGCAAGGGGATGGGAGGGGCAGCTCTGGAGAGAAGGAAAGTGCACACATGCCCCCCCCCATTCCCTTGACTTTTGTCTGGGTACTTGCCTTCCTTCTCCACGCCCAGCAAAATGCCAGGGAATGGGAGGAGGAGAACGGGGGGAAGGCACGCAGTGCCTCATGAATAATCAAATTTGTGAAGGTCAAAGCCACAAATGTGGAGGGAAGACTGTATGTACTTTTGAACATGTAAGACAGCATATTATAAGATGGGCCCAAAATGTTGGGCACCATGTTCAAATGGATGTACAGGGGAAAATGTGGTCTAAAGAGATAAGATTTACTTTGTGTAGTAATTTTAAAAGAAAACATGTACAGTCAACCCTTCACATTTATGGGATGACCGGGCTTGCCACTGCTTCTGCTGCCACCGCCTTACACTATTTTTGCAAAGAGGCTTACAAGCCTCGCCTTCATTTGCAGTTTCTCTCAGTCTTGTGAGGCTTGCAGAAAGGCTGCAAATGCAAGGCAAGACTTGTAAGTTCCTATTAAAAATGGTATAGGGCAGCAGCAGAGGGGACAGCAAATAATCCGGATAATCAAATTTGTTAAAGTTAAACCCACAGATGTGAAGGGCCAACTGTGTAAGATGATGTACGTCTGGTTCCTAACCAAAAATAAGCTGTTGAAAATGTCTAAGAATGTTTCAAACTGATATTGGGGATGTCAGGATAAGGAGAGCTCCCTTTTCTGTATGTGGTGGACTTGTAAGAAAGTAAAAGTTATTGTTGCAAACTGTTAATCCGAATGTTAATCCTACATGTTAATCCAAACATTTTTAAAGGTGGATCTTGTAACGTCACCAGAAATGTTTCTGATGGGTATTATGGACAAAGAATTGGATAGTAAATATGGATAAGTTCTTCAATATATGATAACAGCAGGAAGAACATTGTTTGCTCAAGCCTGGAAATGGACTGAAACACCAACAATGGAAGGATGGCCCAAACTGCCCAACTCATGTGGGTTTTAAAGGATAAACCAATTGAAGATTTTTTTTTTAAAGACTGGAAACTGTTTATGGACTTTTTTAGCAATAAGAACTCTAACAATGTAGTAATCTATGGCTATGCTTACTTGTGGTTATAGTGAATCTGTAATGGTAGAATAGTATTTTTTCTCTTTTTCTCTCTCTTTAATTGCAGTTTGGTTTGGGGGAGTTAAGAGTCCTTTTCTGTTTCAGTAAGTTAGTGTTTAGCATTTTAGTTAGTGTTCAGTGTGTTACTGCCCTGGCTAGTCCAAGATTTGGGGATATTAAAGATATCTTCTTGATATCATAATTCGGCTTCACTTCTCTATTCCTCTCCACGTGCTTGCGAGGCCACCGGGCAAGCACGTAAACAAGCTCAGCCGTTAATAGCCGTAATATTCAAACTACAATACAGGCAGGCCAGAAATAGCTGACTCACTGCTTTAGGAGACCTCCAGGCAAGTACTCTAATTAAGTATGCACGCCACTTACAAAAGAGCCTCTGCCCCGCGATGGCAGCTTGATGGGTAAACTATACAATACCCAAGTATTCTGCATTTGCATACTGGCTACTCTATTGAGAACCGCTACGATAACTCAGTCATTCAGATTCTGACCTTTCGGAGGCTTTGTCTCCAACTCCAAATCTATTGTTTTCCCCCAAGTATGGCATAGCCTGCAGTCACAATTCTCCTTATAAAAACCCTTGATTCCGAGACCTTTCTCGGATCGCTCCCGAGTTTCATCCCGCCTTGCTGCTGCTTTGCTTGGCGAGCCTCCCCTCAGCTCCATGTGCTGAGCTGCATTGCACCCCAGCCTCGCTCTCCATTTTTCCGGGCTCCAGGACAGGTGAAGTATCACCCAAACCAGCAAGCCCTCTAAAAATCCCTCTATACCACTCCAACCTTTATTTTCTTTAGTTATCTTGTATGAGTGTGTCGCATACACTGTTTTGCTGTGTATTTAATAAAACATCATTTATTATTTCAACTTCTGTGTGCTCCTTGACTCGACCTGACCCCGTAGACATAGGGTTCAAGATCTCGCTACGTTACCCTGCCTCTCGTAACGCTAAGCAGTGCTCTGAGCTAATTTTCCCCACCTTTAGTTGAGCACATTTTGGTATCCCTCCCGGGACCCCCAGTACACAGGGTAGCAAGTGTTCTAGCTAATATTTTAGTGTTGTGTTATAGCTTTAGTTTAATTGTAGTTCTTATTTGTGAATTAGATTGTGTTAAAATAAATAAATAATATTTAAGAAGAGAAACAAATGGCGGTTACAACTTTTTTTGGATTAGTGGGAAAATACTCAGTGAGCAAAGGCATTTCACACTGCCAGCGACAGCCACTCAGATAAACAACAGATCTTCTATATACTGCCAGTGTTATTCCACTTATGAGTCATGGCAGTCTAGTATAAGTCTTCAGATACTAGCTACAGAAGTGGAAAATAACTACTTGGTATTTACGTGCTCAACAGGAATAAAATACACTACCAGCACAATTCTAGCTATTTTCTCTGCTCAGCATTCTTTCATAAGTGTTATCTCAGGTCAGGCCACATTACTTCCACACATCTGAGTCAACCTGTCCCCAATGTTGTTTTCTAGATTGTGTCTTGATCCATTGTGCCTCATTCTTTTTCAGCAGAAACCAGCTCATACAGAGAGGAGCTAATCCTCCTTAATTTATGAAGCAAGGTTTTAAGGATTCCATGTATGTAAAACACTTGAACATTCAAATATAAAGAGAAAACATGTTCCACCATTAACAGGAAACACAGGACAATTATTTGGTAACGTTGGAGCATGGTTGACAGGGAAATCATATATACATCTACTCAGAAGTAAGTTTTAGTTCACTAGCATTTACTGTCAGGTAAATGCGTATAGTAACTATTTCCATTTTCCAAGTACTTCTTCCAACCATGCAAACACAAACTACTTTAAAAAAGTATTATGTGGTAATAGATTTTACTTCTGAGTCCTTTGCACTGTTAGTTCCTGCATTATATAACACTGCATTTCCGCTAGTGCTTCTATTATTGGTGTGTCAATATTATAAGCTCACAATATGGGAACTGTTGTGCTTCATACCAAGAAGTTATATGAAAATTCGGTGCATATTAAAAATACTAAACGAAAACAGTAGTCAAATCTAACAAACATAAATACACTTATAATTGAAAGGACTTGTTCAAAGCATTGGATAGAGGCCAGCAATTATATGTGCTTCAGTCCAAGTGCTAAGTAGCAGTCATAAATATATCATTGTCCTTGTTCACAGAGAGTCAAAATAGGTGATATATTTTAGTAAGCAAGCTGTTGTTGGCAAATTTTCCAAATGTCCTTATTTAAAAGAATTTTTAACCTAGGGAAGAACATACGTAGTTTCAAGAAAGAAGTACAACTTATTCCTCTCCTCCCTGTTGTGGGAAAACAGCTTTGAGGAGTGATGAAGGGCAGAAATCCTGGGAAAAGGTAAAATAGTCTGTCTGAGACATGGAGAAAAAAATGGAAATTGGAAGGTAAAAATCTGCTGAACCTGTTACTGCCCTTCTGTAGTTATACTGCTGCACTTCAAGTTCAAACAGCATGTTTATCACCTCAGGTGCTGCCATGCTTCTAACCTCCAAGAGAGGTCAGTTCATAAGAACCTGAGACAGGCTGTGGTATTTAGCAGCTCCTTGGTTGTGTAATTTCCTTCCCAGGGACACTAGGTTGGCTTTCTTACTGGCTTTTAGACAGCTAGTAAAAGTATACTGTTCTGCCAAGCTTCTACTGATAAATACAGGCCTTTGATTTTAGAAATACAGGCCTTTATTTTATTGCAGTGTATGTATTTCACCATAATTATTTGAAACTGTTGGCTTTTTCTGTTTTTTTTTTTTATTATTATTATTATAAGTTACCTCAAGGAGTTGTTGAGTGGGAAGCCATTCAGAAAAATATTAAAGGAACAGATTACGTGATGCAAACTCAGTATCCACTCTGCCACCTATCTCGGGATCTTAATGTTATCCTCCAGAACCAAGACTGGTCAGATAGCTGGTTCAGTTGCATGTATTATTTTGAAACATTTAATACGTGAGAGGTGGCAGACATGCAATTTCTTAGACACATTGCCTTAAGGTCAGGCACGTCTAATTTCTCTCCCACAAGCTCTCACATGATATACAATGTCTTCATTATAATTTGTTCTCTTACTCTTGTATAATGTAACAAACTGTTTTTCAAAGTACTTTGAAAAATAATCTCTCCCTGAACCCTTTCAACCATCTTCAAGCTCATCTAGAAGAAAGATCTCTCGAAGTACTCAACATTTCCAATTCTTTTTGTTTTGATTTTACCTGCATATTCCCAGGTTTTCATCCAGGCACTTTCTTAAAACAACCTGGGTTCCCCTCACTGCTCCTGCATTGTGTTCCCTCCTCCCCCCCCCCCGTGACATTTCACATCTAGATTCATGCCATATTTCAGAAAGTGATTTTCAGCAATTTCTACTGAGCCTTCTTTATTCTTATTAGGATTTATCCTCAGAGTGCTAAAGTGCTTTAGCCTTTAGCAGTATTAGACCAGTTAAAAATTAGGCAGCTATCTTAACTAGTTACAGGAAAATAAAACCAGACAACCAAGTAGCGGTAGATTTCATTTCAGGAAATACTGAGTTAATTTAAACTGACCTGGGTAGTAGGAATGAAAAGTCCTTGGTTATGCTGGGAGTTCCCAGGAGACACTTGGGGAGGAAGAAAACATCATGTGGCATTCCGAAATAAAATTAGTTTATACAGAAACAAAACTGGGACTTTCAGAGACTTTTTGTTGTCTGCAGGAGCTCTCCAGTGCCCAAGTTGTCCCTTGTCTTGCCCTTCAACTCTTTATTACCTGTTCATGGTACTTATTTTTTCCAAAGTATTAACAAAGGATGAGGGTAAGTTCCACAAACATACTGCAACTAAACTAGGAACATCCTAGCATTTATTTCACACCACCTTTACAACAGTTTAATTTGGATTTTTTTAAATGAAACTGTTGAACAGGATGCAGAAAAACTTCATTTGCCCAGCACTGCAACAGAGCAGCGTCAATCCTCACAAAGATAACATGAAAACCGACAGTTCGTATAAATTGACACTACTCTGTGAACAGTTTATGGTACGGATATGTTTCACTTAAAGCTCCTGAATGATATTAGGGGGTAATGATTGATTGATCCAGATAGGGCTGAGGGTCATTCTGATGTGTCCTATCCTATTATTTTTCTGATTGTGTTAAGAGCAGGGTGTCTACATGATACATAGGTATTAGTGAATGCTAAGCGACTGAATAACACCTATTTTCTGAGATACTGGAGGTCATTGATTAAATGTCCAGTTTAATGAGAGAGAGAGGTAGGTTTAGTGCAAGAAAGTATAGAAAAATTCCGCAGAAAATTCATAATTTTCCATTACCGGTGGCGGAACAAGATCTACTATAACCCCCTGTAACTGATTTTAACTTGGTAAAAATTAGGTTGACAAAACAAGCTATTATTTCATTGCTTAGGCTTCCCTTAGTGGAGAGGATCTATTCTCATAAAGCTAAAAGGATCTGATTACTAAATAAAGATACATGAGGAAGATATGAAAAAAAATATGTTTTAGCTATTTTTACACTGATACAAGAGTAGGTTGAAGAGAAGACATTGCATAAGAAATAATAATTTTAAAGTCAACACGATATTATGTTTTTGATAATTATATAACACTGTGTTGTTGTTGTGTGCTTCCAAGTTGTTTCCGACATTTGGCAACCCTAAGGCAAACCTATCAGAGGAGTGTGCTTTTGCCTTCTTCTGAGGCTGAGAGATTGTGCCTTGCCCAGGGTCACCCAGTGTGTTTCCATGGCTGAGAGGGAATTTGAACCCTAGTTTCCAGAGTGGTAGTCCAATGCTCAAACCACCACACCATGCTGACTCTATCACACTGTAGTAATACAGAAAGGGAACTCTAGTATATACTGAGACATTCAATAGTCACTGGAACTGTAAAGAGTTTCAGCCAAAAATACTTTTTCCCAGTGCAAGTACTCCGAACCATTCTGACATGAGCTTCAGCAGTGCCTCCATTGATAAATGCACAAAGCATCCATTAAGATTTATTTAGCTCATGGATTGTGTTTGTTTTTTTTCTAAGTTTCTTGTTCTGTCTCATCCACTCTACTTTGTGCATGAAGTTATTTTATCTTATTTTACTCTACTTTGGAAAAATTTAGTAGGGTCTCTTGTCAAATATGGATGATTTTTCTGAAAGTGAAAAAGTGCAGAACAGAAATCCATATGGATGCAGAAGGGCCAACAGAAGAAAAACAAAAACAAAAGATGGGGTGATAGAAAAATGATTGAAAGGCAGGGTGCAAAATAAGAGGTAGAAGGGAGTCAGGAAGATAATATTTCTGAAATAATGTAAGTGAAACTTTAAGCTCACCAGAAAAGGCCTGTCAGTGCTATTTCCTGGAAATAACTGAATAGAATCTGCATGTACAAAAGCAGGACTTCTACACTGGAGACAAAATACAGCGGGGCTGTTGCGTTGTGTTCCAGTTAATGAATTTACTGGAAGTTTCTGTCTGGCAATAGTTGGAAACAGGATCTTGGGCTAGCCTTGGTTCTGCATTGAGTCACCTTGCAAAATCTCTTTGCAATGTGACTTAGATACTGTAACTATAATAATAAGATCTTTAGAACATGATATATAAACACTCTTTAGGTGATTCAAAGGAATTGTGTGAATTGACATAAATGGGCAATAAACCACAATAGATTTAGTGAGGTTTAATGTTGTCTGATTGTTTTAATATGGTCTTAATGGTTTTGATGTTTTGATCTTATTTTTATGGTTGTATTTTTGTGGGTCTTGTATTACAAAATTTTTACAAATAAATCCTATCAGTTACACTGACTAACAGAAAACCAAGCAGAAACCAAGACTGTAAAGGAATTTGGCAAAGGATCAAGAAAGCAGGAAAAGGACTGATTTAATTTGCAAGACCAACAGATTGTTCATAGCAAAAACATTCTTCAAGCAATCAAAGAGGTGGCTGTATATATCACCTGATATCACCTAGTAGCTAATATAGAAATCAGAAATATAGAAATCCAATAGACTAGACTAGAAATGGAAAACCCTCTGATAAATCAAGACCAGGAGCAGATTGTGACACAGACCATGAACAAAAAGCTAAAGAAGAACACTAAACCACCCATTGTGCCAAAATATAACCTGAAGAATGTATCTGTAGAAGTTAAAGATAATGTAAGAAATAGACTTCTACTATTAAACCTAATTGACCGGGAGCCAGAAGACCTCTGGACTGAAGCCAGGGACATTGTCAGGGAGGAATGCAAAAAGACATTATCCACAGCCAACAAAGAAAGAGATGATAAATGAAACTCTTCAAGCATTAAAGACAGACGAGAAGCAAAAGTAAAAGGTGACAGAAATAGGGTCAGAATCCTGAATGCCACTGTTCAGTGACTTGTGTGCAGGGACAAAGAGAACTGCTATAATAATCAATGCAGAAAAGTAGAAGATGACAACAGAAAAGGAAGAACAAGAACCCTCTTCCACAAGATCCAAGAAGTCAAAGGGAATTTAAACGAAGAGTAGAAATGCTATACGGCAAGCAGAGAAACACATTACATGACCAAGTAGAAATAAAAAGACAATGGAAACTATACACTGCAGATCTATATAAAAGAGATGAACGGATGACAGGTTAATTCAAGAAAGAACCATTTGAAGATGAACCTACAGTTTTAGAAAGTGAAGTGGAAACTGCACTCAGAGCATTTGGGAAAAATATATCACAAGGAACTGATGGCATACCAATAGGTCTGCTTCAAGCTCCAGAGACAGACTCTACTCAAGTTCCAACTAAATTCTGTCAACAAATATGGAAAACAAAACAATGGATTTCCACAGATTGGAAATGCTCAATATAAATTCCAGTCCCTAAGAAAGGGGGTACCAGGGATGATAGCAGCCACGGGACCATTGCGTTAATCTCCCATGCAAGTAAAATGATGCTCAAAATTCTACAACAATGACTGTTATCATATATGGAGCAAGACATGCCAGATGACCAAGCTGGGTTCAGGAAAGGAAGAGCCACTAGGGATTATATTGCAAACTACATTGGTTAATGGAGCACATCAAAGAATTTCAGAATCAGCCTGTGCTTTACAGATTATAGTAAAGCCTTTAATTGTGGAGATCATTAAAAACTATAGGTTGTTCTTAAAGAAGTTAGTATGTCACAATGTTTGATTGTCCTGATATGTAACCTATACACAGGACAAGAAGCTACTGTTGGGACAGAATACAGAGAAACAGAATGGTTTCCAATTGGCAAGATGGTCAAGCAAGACTGAATTTTATCACCCTATCTGTTTGACTTGTATACTGAATATACCATACGTAAAGCAGGATTAGATTCGGAGGAAGGAGGCATGAAGACTGGAGGAAGGAATATCAACAGTTTAAGACGTGCAGGTGACACCATGCTCCTAGCAGAAAATAGCAAAGTCTTGGAATGATTACTGAAGAAAGTCAAGGAAGAAAGTGCAAAGGCAGGTTTATAGTTGAAGATTAAGAGAACTAAAATAATGACCACAAATGATTTACATAATTTTAAAATAGATGAAGACATTGAAATAGTTCAAGATTTTCCATACCTTGCGTCAGTCATTAATCAGAATGGAGACAGCAGTCAAGAAATAAAATGACTAGGACTTGAAAGGTCAGGTATGAAGGAATTAGACAAGATCCTGAAGTGTAATGATATGTCACTGAATGCTAAAGTTAGGATTGTCCATACCATTGTATTTCCAATTTCTACTTATGTTTGTGAAAGCTGGACAGTAAAGAAAGCTGATAGGGAGAAAATCAGCTCATTTGAAATGTAGTGCCAGAAGAGTTCTATGGATACTGTGGACTGCTAAAAAGACAAATAAATGGGTATTAGAGCAAATCAAGCCCGAACTCTCCCCAAGCTAATACTGTCATACTTTGGACATATAATGACAAGACACAACTCACTAGAAAAGACAATAATGCTTGGTAAGGTAGAACACAATAGGGAAAAAGGAAGATCTTCAGAATTTCCGCACTAGACAGTTATAGCACAATGATTCCACTTTCAACATCCTATGGAATCCTGGGGTTTGCAGTTTCGGGAGGGGCCACCTGTTACAGATGGATAGACTCAATCAAGGAAGCCATGGCTGCCCTGAGTCTACAAGACCTGAGCAAGACTGCTGATGAGAGGGTGACTTGTCATCACATCTGCAGGATCACCATAAGTTGACGTTGACCTGATAGCAGTTAAGAACACAGTGGCCATACACAGGCTCATTGAATAACTAGAAGAGGTCGGATGCTGTTTGAAGGAAAAGAAGTGTTGATTTTAGGAACAGATTCTTTTCAGTGTGATTTCCTCTGTGCTTGAAAAAAAAAGAGTATCTCCCATGATTCTGCAATTTTTTTCCTTCGTCTCTGTTGTGCCTTTCAAGAGACTAGCCTTGCTGCTGTGGGGAAGTCCAGAAGGAGTTTATGGTGGCTCGTTAGGCCCCATGACAAACACCATTAAAACAGCAGCAGTCAAGGAAAGTTATCATTGCCTTGTTGCCCTTGGAGTGTTATTTCCTCCTAAGGACTTTTGGAGACTGTAGTGGCAAATAGGGCAAACTTGCCTGAATAGTTAAGATGCTACTGCATAATCTTAATCTAAGGCTGCATAGAGAAAACTAAGATGCCTCTGTAGCATCTTGAAGGCATAATCTGCCCATTCTTCTGATTTCTGCTGGCCTGCTTGTTACCAACAGGAATGTGGGTGCAGTCAGGATGCCCTGAAGGAAGGTCTGGGATGGCAGGGAAAGGGGAAAATGTTCATGGTTTCTCCTTTCTGCCACCACCAAAAATCCAAGGATCCGGGATCAGAATCGGGGAGGAGGGAGCAGATGAACACATAGCATCTTGCATAGGAGCATACATCATGTCTCATTTAGAGAACAGTACACAAGAAAGACCAGATTTAGGGAAACAAGCCTGGTTGCACTCCATTCTGTCTGTGACAGCAGCCTCAATTACAGCTAGGAGCAGCATCTGGATAGCTACCAGCTTGTGTCAGCCCTTTGGCTAATTCTAGCTAATGCAATTTGGGTTCCAGAATCAGAATTCCAGACCATATGAATACACTGAGATAAGCTAATAGCACTGTGAGAAATGTTTAGTTAGCTGTAAAAATTAGCAATGGAGGGCTAAAAACTCATTAATTTTTTCAAAAGCAATGCATCTATGTTATCTGCATTAATAAACTCCACAGTAGTTCTTCACAACGTAAGGTAATTTGACAGTGTTACCAGTAGCAAGGTGCATAGCAAAAATGTGGGCCACATTAGATTCTTGATATCTCAGTGTGGTTATGATTTTTGCTGTACTATCTTTAATAATGAAAACAGAAGTTATGCAAGATTCAGTGATGTATTTGACACCCTTCAAACTATGCAATCGCAGTCTTTGTTGTCGTTGCACGCCTTCAAATTGTTTCCAACTTATGGTGACCAATAAGTCATGGCATTTTCTTGGTACTTGATTTGTTCAGAGTGTGTTTGCCTTTGTCTTCCACAGGCAGAGAGAGCATGACTTGCCCAAGGTTACTCAGTGGGTTTCCATGGCTCATTGTGGATTCAAAGCCTGATCAGCCACAGGAACTCACTCTTAAAGGCAGCATTATACAACACTTCATTTCTGGTGACCCTGCTTTACCTTAGATTTAGAATATCTGTGAGGCTTTATTACATTCTTTTTACATTAAATTTAATGCAACATGCATGTGGACAATCCCCATCATTTTTTACAGCTGTGCTATATGATACAAAACAAGGTGGCTTTTGTGACACTCTAACCTCTTCAAGCACAAAGGCTTTCTGTTCAAGACTGCTGTTAAGGACTGATCAACTCCATTGAAACATTTGAGATACAAGTTACAGCTGTCTGTTTTTAAAGAAAGCGCACATGTTGTACAGAGGGTGTGATAAGAATAACAGTTATAGAAAAATAACTTGGAACTAAGGTAATAATTTATCCTTGGTATCTTCAAAGAACCCCATCAAATCACTTGCAGAGATATTCATATAATATTTTATATAATTGTTGATTATGCTACACTTTAATCTTAATGACTGCAGAAATAATACTAACTGTATTTAGATTTCTTATTGTACTTTTTATAAAACATCTCAAGGCATTTTACCATTATATAATAATAACATTACATACATCAGATTACTAATGTAAATACACAACAGGCATTTAGGCAAGGGTTGCTCAGGACTAATGTACTGTGATCCAGTCTGTATTTGCCTTATTGTAAAAATATTTAAATAAAAAACTAAAGTGAATTTTTCTCTGATGTGCTACAGATGTTTTCAAACCATTTTCATATTTTAAAAAAAATATTATGTATTGTTCCTTCCATGTTGTAGCAGATTCTGAATAAAATCCTAGCATAACAACATGAATGTTTGTTCTTCCAGATGCTTTCAACTTCAGTTCTCAAAAACTTCTGCCAGCATGGCTGATGGTAGGGGATTGTAGGAATTATAGTCTAAAACATCTGGAGGACCAAAGATTCCCATATCTGTTTTAGAGTAGATTTTTTTCAGTGTGAATTCACCTTCAAAAAGGATAGATGAGTGGAGAGATTACAGGTTTCAAGCAAATTATTTCTTATCTGGACCTTTTTTCACTATTAGTACCAGCCTTCATCGTAAGCCTCAGTTACAAATTTAAACTTTCTCCCTATTTTTCATGCTGATGGATACCTGCAGTTTTTCACACTGATGGGTAAGGAAATTCATACTCACTGAATCCAGGCCCAAACTCAGATTGAAGAAGATAGATTTGCTTTTCCAGAACAAGCAAAGGATAATGATGACTATTTTCAGTAATGAAGCATTAAATAAAAATAATCCTAAAGGTTACAAATCACAAAATACAAAACATGGATGATCGCTTGTGGCAACCTGGTTGTGGAATGCTCACCTGTTTCAGACCCAGTTAGTGCCAACATTTCCTTCATTCCTGCACCAAGTTCAAGCATGGAACTAAAGCCTTTGAGGTCTAACAGTTTTTCCAATTTGTACAATGTGCCTGATCTTAACAGTTTGGATTAGTTTGGTATTTTAATATGTTTTTAATCTGTAAATTGTCTTTTACTATTTCAAAATTTACATTGTTTTCATTGTTTAAAATATTTTACTGTCTTGAGGCCTTTGGATATAGAGCAGCATATAAATATTTTTTAAAAGAAATGTGAAAGAACAGCCATGCAACTTACCAGCACTCTTCCTTTGATAAGAATAAAACAAAGAATTCTATGATATTAAAAACATGTAGCTTGCTTTCAGTTTTGGTACTACTGTTAATGAAATAATTTATTTGAAGAGTAAGATGTCAAAGATAGCATTAATTTAGGATTTCCTAAATAACATGCAGATGATAATTATGTTTTTTTTTAATTTATTGAGTTAGTAACAATATGAGTGACACAATGTCAACATTTTTATCAGGGGAAAAAAAACTCCTAGAGACCCACATAAGAGAGACAAAGAAAGAAGAATGGGCAGGAAAGAAGAGGTTATAGCTAAATGATAATACACGTGAGATGACTCAAGCTGAATTCTGGGCATAATCTTCAGTTAAATCAAGGATGGGCAACTTGTGGCCCTCGATATGTTGTTGGACTGCAGCTCCCATCAGTCCTAGTCAAGATAGCCAATGGTGAAAGATGATTCAATCCCATAACCCACTGCAATCCAGTAACTCACTAGTCACTGCTGAGTTAAAAATGTTTCCATTAGCCAGGCTGGGAATGGACCTATTAACAATGAGAAGAAAGTACTCTTACTCAGTATAAGGCCATCTATAGGACAAATGCTTACCCTTTTTACAGTTGAAGAAAATATATCCCCTTTAAACTTGCTGGAACAACAAAGACATGTTTTATTATTACATTTTACAATTACACTGAAAAAGGAAACAGTTTGTTCTTGCAATAAACTGACAGAAGAGTTCAGTTCACAACTGATTTGCTCTTATAAAAAAAAAAAGGAAAAGAAAAGACATAACCAGAGCTTGTTTCCTATTCCACTTTGAATCTGGGATGGCCCCCATTTTCTCTGTCTGAAGCATACAGCTGTTTTCTATTTTGCATCTGAAACTGGCACATCCTTATAAGAACTGTATTACTTCTGTTAGAACTGCACTCTTTGAAGTAACTTGAGCTGAATTATCCAAGTTGCAGGATTCAAGCAATGCCTCCAATTTCCAAAGGCATATAACAATCAGAACTGTTGTAAAGAGGTTAAAGGTCACATTTCATATCCCCTACCACTTCTAATTTGAAATAGTTGTATAAAATTAGAAGCATGGGGAACAGAGGAGGGGGAAGGGAGTACAACCTGGAGCTCATTACAACTCTCTAAAGAGGGATGAATTCATCAGGGAAGAGGTGAATACATCCCAAGCAGTTCCTATTTTTTCCCCCATTGGTGGGTTTTGGTTTACCTCCAAGAAGCATTCCATGTTATACTCTAAAGAGAACTCATTGCTGTTTAAACCTCCGCCCTTCGCTTCCCCACATAAAATAGTTTTTGTGAGGGTTGACCCCACTCTTACCAAATGTTTTCAGCTTAATATTTATAAGACCCTGGGGGGGGAGGGCATGGCTTAGTGGAAAAGCACATGCTGTACTAGCAGAGGGCCCACATCCAGTTCTTTGCATTTCCAGTTAGAAGGATTAGGTAGCAGGTGACGAGATGTGATGTGACTTTGGACTGACTCCCAGGAGAGCCAATGCCAGCAGACTGGCCAGGAAATGGGCCAGATGCTGCTCCTCAAGAGCCTGTTTCGCTCCCATACCCCCAGAATACTCCCAGCACCCCTCAGTGTCAAAAAAATGGAAGGTCACATTTTCCCTTCATACTTGGAAACCTTCAGGAGTAGCAGATTTTGACCTAATCAAACACAGAAGCGGACATTCAGTTCCAGTTTTTCTACCTTGACGTCTTCCTCTTTTTCTTTCTGCAGGGGTCACACCATGGGGAGGGGGAATATAGTCCTCAGTCCGAGTTGCCCATCCCTGTAGACCAAGGGTCAGAAACCTATGGGCTTCCAAAGCTTGTTGGATTATAATTGGGTGTCCTGGATGGGGTTGATGGGAATTAGAATCTAACAATCTTCTAGTGCAGTGGCTCTTAATCTGCGGTCCTACAAATGTTTTCAACTTCAGTCCCCAAGCATGATCAGTGGTCAGGGATTCTGGGAGCTGACGTTCAAAACTTCTGGAGACCAAAGGTTGAGAACCACACCTTCCCCATCCTTGGGGCAAACAGACAAATAGTCTGAGCTGGCACAGGGCAGTTTCCTGTACTGGAATTGTTCATGGAGGCTGTACCCCAAAAGCTGCATAGTAGTATCCATGCTACGGTTTGGCTTTCTAACTACAAAGAAGAGAAAGAATTCTGAGTTTTCAGGAGGGGGGAGAGAGAGAGAGAGAGATCTCCTCTTGAATACTCAAAATTCTTTCTCTTTTTTGTATGTATGTGTGTATGTGTGTGTGGGGTGTGTGTGTGTATATGTATGTGTATATATATATATACATACATACATACATACATACATACACACACACACAAAATGGAGAATTTAACTGTCTTTTATTGCCTTTCATGTTCCCAATATGCATAGGGTCTGGAGAGCCTAGTTCTATAAAATATCAAAGTGACATGGAGATTAGATGACTCTAAGGTCATCATCCACCCACCCATTCTCTGTTTGCTTTTAAAAATATTTTTCTGTGATGAGGAGCCCTGTGTCCCCTGAAAATTTGCAACTTTGGTAGGGCCCTTTTCTCCATGCCATATAGAAGAAACATCTGGACTGTCAGATTAAACCTTTTTCCTTCATGCGGATGAGGGGACGGCATCCACCTCACCTGAAGGCAGGCTAGTTCATGCTGAATGCTTGCGTGTGTCCATTAACACATAGCATTCTCCTCCCACACTTTGCTGCCACCCGCGACAACCAACCACCTCACTTTGTTCTGTGGGCGATGCGCCTGAATTCTACGGACACGGCTTCTCAATAGCAGGTGTTAGATCGAACAAGCAGACCCAGCCTCACGCTTAGGTCTCCTCAAGCGGCAATGGCTAATTCCCTCTGCTATTACAGTTTTTACTGGCAGGGGTGGGGAGGAGGGGGACCGCTTGGTCTCGTGCCAAAGAAAGTTGGCCGCCTGAGTCCTGTACCCTTTGATCTGGGCGGATGGCTGGGCGCTGTCTGTTGCTTCGCCTCAGGCAGCAAAACATCTGGGACCGGCCCTACTACCACGTCCCGCTTAGTGATTTCTAAGCTGTACCAGCCATCATTGTGAGGGGCGAGGGGGAACGTCAAGCCGGGAAGAGGCCTTCGGACGACTTATAGGCTTCTGCGTTAGCCAAAAAAGTAACGGAAGCGGAAGACCGTTGATATTTCGCCCCGTCTTGCCCGAAAAGGGGACCTTGGTTTAAAGCCAGCTCGATTCGCTCCTCCTCGCAAACACGAGCACGTGGGAGCCGAAGAAGGGGCCTCCCGGCGGAGCGGCGGCACCGGCGGCAGCACGTGGCTGGGGGAACCGCGGGGAAGGAAGCCCGCCTCGGGAGGGGGGCTCAAAACAACGGGGAGGGCAGGCGGGAGGGTCCCCGGCGGAGGGTCCCTAGCCCGGAGGAAGCGGAGCAGGACTCCCGCTGGGCCAGAGGGGGCGGGCTGTAGCTGCCGACTCCCGGGGCGGCAATGCCCGAGGCGTCGTGTTTTCCTGAAGCGCCCGCTACCGCCTCGCCGCGCAGGACAGACGGTGGCCATTTCCGCACTAGACTGTTACAGCGCTGTTATTTCACTTGCAACATCCTATGGAATCCTGGGGTTTGCAGTTTCGGGAGGGGCCGTCCGGCCCCTCCCGAAACTGCAAACCCCAGGATTCCATAGGATGTTGCAAGTGAAATAACAGCGCTGTAACAGTCTAGTGCGGAAATGGCCTTTAAAATGCCGCCAAGGCGGCGGTAAGATCCTCCGCGCGTGTGCCCTCGCCCCTCAGGGGGAGCCGCGCTGCGGGGTCTTTGCTGGGCTGGGGGGGGGATGGGCGCAGGGAAGTTGGTTGGAGGGGGAGGTGGGGACTTCAAAGTCCTCTTCATTCCGCCTTCCTTGGAGGCGAGCGCCGGGGCCGCGGGCAGCCCCCCTGGAACGGCGCCGCGCGCCTCCGGCGGGAGGTAACCAAGGTGTTTTTGGCACTCCTTGGGCGTCTCTTCAGATGGGACAGGAGGGGATGGGAAGGCACGGAAGAAAGGAGGACGGCCGACAGAGCGACGTCTGTCGGCTGGGAAATGAAAGTAAAGCCTCTCCCCCCCCCCGTTCCTCCCGCCGTGTCCCCCCTCTTGCGTGTGTCGGGGGGAGGAGAGGCGGAGGAGGGCAGGGCGGGGGCTGGCCGGCTGGCTGCTGCCGCCCCACGCGGCGCCCGGGCTGGCGGCGCCCCCGGCGGGCTCCCCGTGCACTCCGTGCCCCTCTTGTCATGTTTGTGGTTTGGAACGAGGCGGCGAGTCCGTGCGCCAAGAAAAGCCCGAGCGCCCTCGAGCCCCGCCGCAGACCCCGGACAGCGCGCGGGCACCGAGCACCGGCTCCCGCTCGCGACGCCCAGGCGGTGCTGCTGTGCTCGCCGCTCATTGGCGCGATCGAGACGGCGCCGGAGCTGCCAGACCCTCGGCGAGGCACGGAGCAGCGAGCGCAGGCCGGAGAGCCCCCAGCCCCAGGAGCGCCGCTCGCCACCAGGGGCAGAGCGCGCACCCCGCCGCAACCCCAGGCGAGCGAGGCAAGCGATCGCCGCCCGCCCGCCCGCCTGCCCGCCCGCCCTCCAACAAACCGGCCGGCTACGCTCGCGGGCTCCTTCTCCTCCTTCCCAGCAGGTGGCTCCGCGTCGCGATGGGCCGGGGGACCGTGCAAATGCTGCTGCTCTTGGGGCTGCTGCACTGGGGCCCCGGCGGGGAGGGCAGGAAGAGCTGGAGGCGGCGCGGACAGCAGCAACAGCACCATCACCACCACCACCAACCCGCGGCGGCAGTGGCGGCGACGACGGCCCGGGAGCGGAGCGAGGCGGCGGGGCAGCCGGTGGAGAGCTTCCCGTTGGACTTTACTGCTGTGGAGGGCAACATGGACAGCTTCATGGCTCAGATCAAGAGCCTGGCGCAGTCGCTGTACCCGTGCTCTGCTCAGAATCTGCATCAGGAGTTGAGGCTCAACTTGCTGCTCAACAGCTCGGTCACCTGCAACGACGGGAGCCCTGCCGGGTGAGTGCGGATTCCGAATCTGCCCCCTCCCCCGTTTCCCTTCTAGGACCCCCACCCCACCCCCGTGAGTCCTCACCAGCATCACTCCTAGCTCTGGTACGCCTCAGGCTCCCAACAGCCCACCTTCCTCCCTCCTTTGCCTCTTACAAAGCAAGGAACCTTTTATGAACACCCACTGCTTCTTCATCCTCCTTTCTTTCTTTGCTTCCTCTGTTTGTCTCCTCTGGTGATACTTTGGTGGTTCTGTGTCATCCAGTGTGCCAACAAGGATTTTTCTTTCTTTTTTTTCAAGTACAGAGCATGTAAATCACTAGAAATAGCTGAACCAGAGTGATTCACAAACCTCTTACCTGAAGACAGAGTCCTGGGGAAGGGAGAGAGAGAATACTTCTGATTATAACTGTACTTCATTCTTACTGTGCCCCATCCCGTTAGTCTAGAACTCCCAATGTTCACTAAAGTGCTTATGTAGTTATTTTGATTGCTCTCTCCTAATTCAGAGGAGCGTCCTTCCCTCCATAAAATCAGGACTTTTGCAGAATATAATGGATTCAAATAGTCATTTAAAGTTTCACATTTGTGTGGAGATGCTTTTAATTCAGGTACCACAGTTGCACTGCCAACATGATGAGCTTGTTTCTTTGGCCAGAACTCAAGAAATTCTTCAGCCGGTTCTAGAGACTCTGACCATGTGCTGTAAAAAAAAGGATAACATCTCCCCCTTCTTTGTAAAGCACCCTTTTTGCTGAGCAGGAATGCTTGAGAAAGCACCAGGACTGTTTACTATTAATCTCATTTCCTACCCCCCCCCCTTCTTGTTGTAAGCATACTTAGTACTTCAAAACTGCTGAAACCCTCCTTCCCATTCAAGCTCTGCTTCCACCATGTGGCCAGCACTAAGAACACAGCCAGTAACAGGTGGAATAACTCTTTCCTGCCTGGAAATACTTAGGAATGCTAGGAATTTGTTTAATGCATTTAGTTTGGAGCAAGATGAAAGCCAGTTCTGCCTGGCTCATGGTCCCCGAGAAGGCCCTTTGATCAGACTCTGTTTGGAGCTCTTCTGACAGCCATCCTGTTTCTTTCTCTTGTTCTTTAACCAAGTATTTTATGTAACTCTCTTGATATTATAATGAGTTGGTGTATCAAAGAGCTTGTGGCTGAGTGAGCCAGTCTCCCTAATTAAGTTCATGCTGCCTTCTATTTGTTTTTATTTTAGCTACTACCTCAAAGAATCGAAAGGCAGTAGAAGATGGCTGCTATTCCTGGAAGGTAAGCTTGAGGTTTTTTAATTTTATTTTATTTTTAAAAAACTGTTTAAGCAAAGTTCAATCATTTTATGCTCTTGTTGTAAAGAAAAAGAGAGAGAGAGAGAGGGAGAAATGGTAGAAGGGCTTTCCAGCTGCTTTCCTCAAAGACTTGAAGCCTCTGTGTGTTTATGTGCTGGCTGCCTTCTCTGTAACCAATGTCTCCATCCTTTCTCTCCATTCACTGTGGGTGTCTGCCACCTGGAGATTTCTTGGCAGACTAATTATTCACTAACTCTAATCAAAGCTACCTTCAGTGCTGTCTTTTGCTCAGTTGTAAGTTCTTAGAAGTATGTTCTACTGTATTTAATGGGATTTACATGCAGGTAAGTGTGTGTGCCAGCTTTCCCCATGTTGGCTCAGAATAATGAGAATTATCATCAAACGTATGGGAAAGACACCAAATTGGAGAAGACCTTTGTATAGGATTTCTGCTCTAAACAATATTCCATGGAATGTGTTCTGTAGTATACTCAACCTTACTAAGTAAGCCTACAGAAAAGATACTGGCCTGCTAACATGTGCTTGTTTTCTTCCTTCTCTCTATGACATGAAAGTAGCACAGGGACATTTCCATTCAAACCCTAAGGTCATGTGTTTTGAAATAAGTCTAATTCATTTAAATGGAACCTTTTCCCAAGTGAAAAGCACTTAGCACTGCAACATCAGAATTATTAGGAAGTGACTGTAGTCAGCCTGACTAAGATTTACTTTGATGATCATAAAAAGGAAAGGAGGAGGGGAGAAGGAATTTGTGGCAGCTTTGAAACTAATTTGAAAAGACTGATCGATTTTCTACCTCTTCCAGCTAAGTCTGTGTCTGTGATTATCATAATTATTATTTCTCTACATTTATTACTAAACTAAGAAAATACTTTAGACTTTTCAAAAACAATGCCAAGCATCTTAGATATAGATCCAAGGAATTTTGTGGGCATTATGAATTCCAAACAGAAGAAGTCTTCTCTATCTATTCATTTCAGTCCTAAACACATCTGTCTTAATTCACTGAAGCAGATCCATATAGATAATAGGCATCTGTGTGAGATGAACAGGTTGTCTCAATCTGTTCAGTCACACACTGATGGTATCTTCATCCAGGACCACTAGTTCTTGCACAGAATCAAGCCAGAATTAGAACCATAACTTATAAGTAAATCATGTTGAATCCAGTTGGAGTTAATGGCCACAGTCCAGAGGACTGTTATACTGACATGTGCAAAACAGGCTCTTCTTTGTTGGCACAACAGTGGCACACAGTGAGGCATGAAGTCAGCTGCTGTTTTGAAAAAGAAGAAAGCAGCCGTACTTCACCTAGGTCACTTCCAGAGTGGCAAGGTCAGGATAGAAGTTTGGCTCGGTGTACAGCCTGAGGGCATTAGATGAATTCTTTGGAAAAGTAGGTCTGAGTGGATGTCTTCTGAAATTTAGTGAGATTTGTAACACAGTGCTTTTCAAGGCAGATTTTGTTCTGGAAATTGTGTCACCCATGCTCTGAGGTCAACACTGTGTCATTGATGACTTGTATTTTATAGTAAATAGTACGTTGTTAATTTGCTGCATTCAGAGATTGTATTGTATCGTGCAATTGCTCTGAAGTTCCACTGTTTTCAGCGGTGCTTACTTCTAGGAAGCTATGCATAGTATTGCCATTCATAAGGTTTCAATTGGATTAAGTCACATTACCTCATTTTGTTGGATACTGTGTTAGGTGTCCAGCATAAAGTGCATCCTAATCTGTTGACTGATGGTGAATAATAAAATGAGAATCATTGTAAAAAATAGAGATTGGATCAACTCCATTTAGTAGCTGCTCCTCAGATTGTACTGTACCTAAGGCAGCATAGTAGGGAATAAAGGCAAAACTGACATTTTCTGGTTTTTGTTTCGTTTTCTGAATCAGGAGGCTGGTACTGCTTTAACAGAGAGAACTGCAACACTCGGTATGAAACAATGAGGAGACTTATGAGCTCCAAGGACTGGCCCACTACAAGAACTGGTAAATGCTTTATTCCTGTCAGCATGACAGTTACACTGTTCATTGTAAATTGTCCCTACTTTCTGCCTAAATATATCGTTACAGAAATACAATCATGCATTCGCATGTGTGATTTCTTGGTTATAGTACCTTAACGCTATCATGTAACCTTAACACTACCATCATGCATGTGTGATTTCTTGGTTATAGTACCTTAACACTAAAACTGCAATAAGACAGCCCAATAAAATATGTCAAAATTAACAACTGCAAACACAACAGAAATCAAACAGAAAGGAGCTTGATGCACTTGGAACAAGAAAGCATTTCATTATGTGGTTATTACTCTGGAGAAGCACAGCCCTGTATCCTTGCAGTCCTTACTTTTGGAAAGGAAGAGGTGTGAACTAAAACTTCCTCTTAGCGGCTGAAGGCACAGAAGGTACTGGTGGGCAGAGGTACGCGCTGAAGTACGCAGATCTTCGCCCCTCTAACCAGAGTCTTGCCTAGACCTGCTAGGGCAAGAGTGAGCAAAATGTGTTGCTTTTCAAATGCTCTGGACTGCAAATCCTATCAGCCTCAGCCAGCATATTCAGCATTAAGGAATGCGGGTCATTGGAGTCAAATCGTATCTGGAGAGCTCCCCTTTTGTCCACCCTTATGCAAGGCTTGTTACAGTAAATCAAAAAAGCTTTTGGAAATGTGTGTTAGTATTTTCAGAGCAATCCTCTAGTTTTGCTGGATGGCATTAGGAATGGTGTTGGGGAGCATGACCACAGAATTGTCCATTATGCCTGTGGAGAGCTCAGTGAGTATACTGCTGGTGGTGTTCCTATAGGTGATAAGGAAAGAAAAGTTCGAAACTGAGGAGAAACAAGGCACGATTTTTAGTTTTTTAAAAAAGAATCCTCTATATTACTGGGAGGAAAAAAAAGATGATCATTCTTCCTTCTGATTGGTATGGGCTGGCAAGGGTAAGTAGTAGATCTGTCACCTTGCCACCCCTCTCCGGCCCCCTCTTTGGATTGCATAGTTAGAAACAAACTGTTTGGATTGCTGTGCTGTGTTTTTAAAAAGATCTGCTAGTAGATAGTATTATTGTAGGTGCATCTTTGTGGAAAAGCAGCAAAGAAATTAAAGACAACAGTGATGATGGTAATCCCTTACAACAGTCAAGTGATTAGAACAGTTGTTTATTCATACTGTCTTTTAAGTGTCAAGAGCAATATATATTTCAGCAGTGTTAACGAAAGCAGAAAATAACATAATGCTTCTTTCAAAAGGAAGAACCCCATGTGAAAATTCTCCCCTATTTTGAGTGTTGCCTTTCTTTCCTTCTGTCTTTGGTTGTTGTTGTTGTTGATACCTTCTGATACCATTAAAAAAATTTTCATTTAAAACCCCCCACCGTGTGGCACTTTTTATCATATTTGACCTCAGAATGAGGGAGAGTGGTTGAGGTGTGGCTTCTCAGCTGGCCTTTTGAAGTTTGTGCTTTCACTAAATTGGACCATAGCCATGTTAGTATCTTTTCCTGCATCAGTGGATTAGGATATTGCTGTGGAGTTTTAAGGAAGAGACTGTTTTGGGGTGTCCAGGGAGGCCAATGAAGCCAATGCTACCAAAAGGCTGTTCCTGATGGTATCAGTTTTGTGGGCGGACTCACAACATGGCTGAAAAGATCACTGACTCTCCTTGCTTAGCTTTTTTTTATCACTGCAAGAGTAAGACCTAGTTCAAAACCATACAGAGCTGTTATGGGAGTTGGGGTCAAGTTTTCATAGCAGGCCAAACCTCTTACCTCTT
Source organism: Cyclura pinguis (assembly GCA_030412105.1). Lineage (NCBI taxonomy): Eukaryota > Metazoa > Chordata > Lepidosauria > Squamata > Iguanidae > Cyclura > Cyclura pinguis. The sequence goes on from CM059600.1 coordinate 159,563,460, forward strand.
ACAGCCTAACTTAAGAAGCCATTTTGTCCTAAGGACTCAGAATATGGTTAAAGGCTTTGCTCTTTCCCTTTAGAAAGAAATGGATGGGGATTCCTTACTATTAAAAGCCATACAGAAGGCAGAGTTTTAGCACTTGGTGCTCGCATGACAAGCTCCATCTGCAGAAATTCCCTTTTCTGCACAACTATTCTGTTGTGAGGATCTGTTCCCTGCTGTACACAACTATCCTGATCTTGTTTTTCACACGGCTGCTCCAGTTCCTTCACTTCCTTTAACTACACCTGTATTCTCTAATTTTTCTCCAGCTTCTTAATGACACTTTGGTGTAGTAGTTTGAATGCTGGACTAGGGCTCCAGGGGAACCAGGGTTCAAATTCCTGTTCAGTGGCAGAAACTGACTGGGTAGCCTTGGGCAAGTCACACACTCTTAGCCTTAGGGAGAAGATAATGGGAAACTTTTTCTGAATAAATCTTGCCAAGGAAAGCCTATAGCAAGGTCACTGTAAATCAGAGCTGACTTGCAGGGATATAAAAACAATGTTTCTATGGGAGTAACCCCACTGAATTCAGTTGAACTTACTTCTGAGTTGAAATGTATACAATTTCACTCTAAAATTCTGCCTTGTCCTGACCAGTGGGAAGAAGCTGTCCATCTTTAAAACTCCAAGGGAAGGATATACATAGATCTTTTTATCTTCATGGAGTATAAAAATATGAATTAAAATATTAAACTATAATTTTCCCAACTAGGATTCTTTTTTAAGTATTGTTATTGTTGTATGTCTTTTTCAACTTGTGGCGACTCTAAGGTGAATCTATCACAGAGTTTTCTGGTGCTGAGAGTATGTGACATGCCCAAGATGACCCACTGGGTTTCCATGGCTGAGTGGGGAATCGAGCCCTGGTTTCCAGGGTCATAGTCCAGCACTCAAACCATTACACCAGGCTGGCTCTCCTTTTTTAAAATCAGCCTATCTATCTATCTACCTACCTATCTAACATTTTGTACAAATTTACACACAGATATAGAAAATATATCCTTGTGTAAATACGTATATAATTTTATATGTGGATCCCAGTTTACCTTTAATTTAAATTTAATGTCACCAATTTAAAATAAATTCCTTAGGAAAGAATGTACACAGTGTATTTTTCCAAATGTTCAGAATCATAAATCTAATATTTAGATATATGTCCTGTCTCTGCAGGTGTAGAACATTTTCCCCATTAGCATCCCTTGCCATTATATTAGTGTTGAAAGTTTGATAGAAATTTGGTTTACTTTGTGAAGTATGTTTTTTTTCCCCCTTTTGGTTCTATCCCTTAATAATTGTTGAATTTTTGATTTATAGGAACTGGCATTCTGTCATCACAGCCAGAGGAAAATCCACACTGGTGGAATGCAAATATGGTGTAAGTAGAGAGAATGGTTGTGGGATCTGGGAGGAACACATCTGTGAGAAAGTAAACAAGGACAGGAACCAGAAGGGAAAGGAGAATTTAGTTTAAACATAAAATAAACAAGAATTGGTTTTGCAAATTGTAACAAGTAAATCATAAAAGCATGAATGGAACTTATAGATGAAAATAATATGCTTAATAATAAGAGGTTTCTGGTTATGATTTTAATACCCCTAATGAAACCAACTAATTCATGTAGGAAAAAAAATGACACCTATGTTTCTTTCTGAGTTTGTGGCAAAGCATCAGTATTATACTTGAGTCCAGAAAAGACTGGAGCTGAGAAACCTTTGGTCTTCCAGACATTTTAGACTATAGCTTCCACAGTCCTTAATTGACTGTGCTGGCTGGAGCTTTTGGGAGCCAAAGTCCAGTGTCTATAGAGCCAAAAGTTCCTACTCCTGGACTAGACAGATTACTATCAAATGAAGCTATCTTTTGTTGTTAATTAAGATTGTCATGGCAACATGACCTAGAGTGTATTCCAGTGGTTGATTGAGATGTGCATCACCTTGGCCAGCTCCAACATGTCTAGGAATGGTTGCAGTTGGTGTGCTAGGCTAAACTGGGCATGTGCATTCCTAGCCACTGCTGATGGCTGCACATCTTGGCTCAGGGTTTTATCCAAGAGTATAACCAAACTGCAAATATGAATAGGCAGTGTAATCATATCTTCGACAGAGTGAATCCTGGGCCCTTTTTACATGGCATCTGCCATGCAAAAGAGGGCCTGGAGCCTTGTGCGATTGCAAGAAGTGATCTGTATGACGCCCTCGCAATTGCGCAAAGCTCCAGGGGCCAGCAGGCAATGATTGTGCACCTTTGCATTTTTGGCTTTCAGCCGAAAGTGCTGCACGATCGCGCATTGCTCCCGGGCCCCTCGCGCACTTACCTGGCGTGCAGAGCCTCGGGAGCCAGTCCGGTCGTGCTTCCTGTCTCAGTGCAGCCTGGGAAGGTCCTGTGCCTGGGAAGGCACTGTGAAAGGAAGAGGTGGGGCTCTTGCTGGAGCAGGAAGCTTGTGCAAAGCTGAAGAAACCTGGACATGAGGGCCTCTCACAGGAGGCTGCTCACGCGATCACTGCACCCCAGCGCCGAGAAGAGATAGGATGCGGAAAGGGCCCTGGTTCCATTATTGACTTTCCAGCTGACCCAAGGGGACCTCTGTATTGTATGAACTAAGCTTCAGTTTGTTTGCCTTCATTCAGTTCATTACCAAGATCAGATGCTGATCAATAATGTGAACAACTTCATTAGATTTTGATGGAAAGGAGAGATAAGAGTTGGGTGTCGTCATTCATCAGCATGCTGGCCCACTGTTCCAAACAACCAGTCCCAGTGGTTTCAGATAATATGTTAAATAACATGAAAGGAAAGCTGGAACCCCGAAAGCCACCATAAGCCAGTGGCCATGATTTTAAGCAGCAGTCACCACCATCACCTTTTCAAATCCAAGAAGGATCAGGGCCATTATAAAATGTTGTCTTCACATTTCATCCCAGCTAGGCTGTCCAAAATCATATTACGGTCAATAGTATTGAAAACCAGCAAAAGATGGAGCAGAGTCGACAGGGACATGCTCTTCCTGTCTTGTCCTCATTGCTGATTGTCTGTCAGAGCCACTGAAGCTGTCCCTTTCCTGTAATTCCTAAGACCAAAATGGAAATAGATCTAGATATTTTGTTTTAATTTGTTGTAGCTGCTTTGTGTCCCGTGCCAGGAGTTTAAATCAAATGAGGTTAGTAGTTCCTTCTGGGTATAAGTTGTAAAAATTGGTAAGGCAGATTAATTGACAGGTTCCATGTGTTTTTTTATAAGGAAAGAAGCTAAACAGAAAAAGTAAGAGACTAGAGAAAGCTGCACTATCCACACAAAAATAATACACAGGCATGTGGCAGACAGATGCACTGGAGGCTTAGAAGTACTTGAAGCTTCACATGGTTATCATGGGAAACACAAGTTCTATTTTGAAAGGCTGTAATATATATGTGTGTGTGTGTGTGTGTGTGTGTGTGTCTGTCTGTCTGTCTATTCAAATATGCATGCCAGCCCTTTCTTATAGTACTGGTGTTTATAGTGGCCAGCCATAGTTCCCTAGCATGTGACCCAAGATTGTTAAGATTGTACTTAATCTCCTTAATGTGTGTTACACGGTGAGAAATCTAGTGGTTGTGTAGAATGTGAAATAGACCTTAACAGAGGGAGAAATATAGGTTAGTAAAACAAGTCGAATGAGTTTTCCCAGGAGTATCTCTGTGGTACCATCAAATTTCCGTGGGTATGGGATTGGTCTATTTCCATCTCCCTTGGGCTTTATTTTGCCTGACCCCTCTCTCACCCCTCTTTGCATGTCAGAGAAATATTGGTGCTTATATATGTCTTGTCTCTTGCAGTTTCATCCCATATTGCTCAAGCGACGTCTGGAGTGGAGCCTCTGCCAAGACTGAGAAAAGTGAGTCCTTCTGACAGGCTCTTGTTGCCAGACAGACATTATGCATTAAGGGGAATATGGCCTGACTTCTCCACAGTTGTGCAAATGAAGAAATGGTTCTTGCCAATGGGCAGGAAGGAATAATAAATATCTGCTAGATAAAACATCCGGCTTGCAAACCCTGCTTTGTCATGGTTCAGAGACCCATCATGCAGGGTGTCACAGTACTGGCCCAAGGGGGAATAGCTGCATCCTGATGAGTGTCTGAGGCAGCCATTTCATTTAGCTAAACTTCCTCTGCTCCCTGCAGCTAGTACCAAGAACAGAGGTTGAATTTTGCATTTGGTAAGGAAGGGCTGAACAGTGCCAGTATTCACAAACTGAATCAAGAATGCTCTTGATGACCAGGCCTGGCCTTGAGGGACTTCTCCATCCTAAGATCTGTCAGAGGAAACTACACTGGGGAGGCAGTGTGTGACTCAGAAGTGTGCTTCTTGATGATTTGGTCTAAATGGCTATGAAGCATTTTGTTTTATCTCTGCCTAAGTGAAGAAGGGCTTCTCTATGCAGTTGGAAAGTGCAGAAATGCTGGCGTAGCTTGCTTAGTAGTCAGGGACTGTCTTGTAACCCTTTTTTCCAGATTAATGATGCCTCTTCAGGATCTATCTATCTATCTATCTATTTACCTGCCTATATTACTTATACCCCCTTTTTAGCCAAAAAGGCACCCAGAGTGGCTTACAAATTGTTAATTTGACATTTCCCTGCCCTCAGGCTTAGAATCTAATAAGAAAGGACACACAGAAGGAAAAGAGAGTGGCAGTGAGGGAGGAAATTAAGTCAAGCCAATACTTCCTGTTCTTCTCTCCCTCTGAGGCTACACTAGTAGCAGTTGGGATGGAGGGAGAGGCTTTTGTCAGCTGCTGGGCCTTGACAAGATGAAGCTCCAAGGCCAAATGTCCCTTTTCCATTTGGTGACATTTTGCATTGCTGCTCACCAATTAATCATGTATCACATGGAGCAATTTTGCATTCAGATACTTGGGTATTCAGAATCTCATCTCAAGAAAAATCAGACTATTTCAGTCAGTCAGCATTTTCGAAGTGGGCTGAACAGATCTACTGCCTTGGTTTCAGAGACCTCAGTAGAGGAAGTTTTTTTAGCACCACAACTGAGAAGGTGACAAGATCCGCTTCTCTTAACTTTTTTTCCTTTGGGACCTAGGGTCTTTCCACTTTCAAGATCCTGTGGAATTCTGGGCTTTGTAGTTTACTGAGGCCGAAGAGCTCTCTGGCTGAGAATTCTAAATGCCCCTCCCTAAACTGCAAACTTCAGGACGCCACAGGATGTTGAAAGTGGAATAATAGCACTATAACAGTGTAGGGCAGAAATGGCCATAGTTTATCTCCAACTCCTTCAGAAATAAAGGAAACTGTTCCCATCTCCTCCTCCTCCAAGCAGCAGTTCTTGTTTTCTTCCCCAGGAATGCCATGGTGGTTGCATATCTGAGCTGTACTGCCTTTGGCTCCATGCATAGCTCAAGAGAGCTGGTTTGGTTTCTACCACTTCAGGCAGTATGTCAGGGTGGGGAAATGGCCCCTCTGGATCTAGTGCGAACCCACTAGTGGGTCTAGTGCAAAAATGGCCTCTGTTTCTCTACTGTGTTACAGAACATCATGAATGCCCTTCACAGCAGAGGCAAGTTTTGAACTGCAGGCCACCTGGATCATAACTCTGTTAGTTAAACACTGAGATGGACAACATCAAATGGGTCTGGGGGCCAGTTGCTCTGCCATGGGATTCCCTGTGTGCATGCACATGCACACAGATTACAAAATACCCCAAAATAAAAAAAAATGTCAATGGCCAGAAATCTACTTCTGGTTTTAAAAAGTGTTTGTTTTTAGGTTATATACTGAAAGGTGAATCACCACTCCGAGAAGCTTCTAGCAGTGGCATTTCACTTTTATTTTTATCAGAAAAAGGGGATACTCAGTGAGGGCTACACCCCAGGGCTGCACTCGGCCCACCCTTGCACTAAGCTCTGCAGCAGTTATGTCACCATAAGATGTGTTAAGTATTGGCGCAACATGGATTAAAACAGTGGTAGGTTAGTAAATTACAATACAATAACCAACAATTAAATAGTAGGACAGAAGATCTTTCAGGCCATTGTATTTTCATCCCTTCCATATTATTCATTTGCTCCATTGACTCTGTGGTTATGTGCAGTTCCTCAGTGCAAGGGCCAAGATAGTGTCCCCTCGTATCTTATTTTGCAAATCTTCAAATTGAGCATGCCCCAGGATATGTTTTTATTTTATTTTTTTTCCTATAAAAACTCAAAATGTGGGTATATATGTTTTTATCAATCAGAGATGTTTAATGCTTTTTATATATCAGAGATTTTCAATACTTTAAATTGCAAAAAAAAGTTTTGTTTCATTTTTCTCATGTTTTTCCTTTTATGCTACCTAATGGTTCTGCTGTATTCAGTAGGTAGAAGCCCACAGGGACATTTCCTTTTGAAAATATGGGTATTTATGACGATTTGTGCTCTTTATCTAGAGATATTGCTGGTGGCTTAAGATTTTCAAGAGAAAAGGACATTATTCAGGAGGAGGGGCTTGCTCCATGTTGTTGCTGGAGTTACCTCTTTCTATTCCGATTCACCATCTGCAGTGAAAGTGTCTCTTGGTATATTTCTCCCTACTCCATTTGATATTACACACTCCCTAGTACATTTGATCATTGGACTGCTTGCTCCATGTTCTGCTACAGTTGATAGTATTTCTCAAATGAAAGCCATCAGTTTGCTGTTTCGTAGTTAAAGATGCAACCATAAAAATCTATAAAATCCAACTTTCTAGTGTGATTTTTTTTTTTAGATCAAGGCTTCAGATAATGAGCAAATGCTTGATATGAGTTATATTGCTGGAGCAGCAGTATTTACTGGGTTGCTCACTTTTTATTTCCCATAATTTAAGTTTGTAACTTACCATGTATAGTATGTGTTTTTCAGTGTGTACATCCCCATATCTTCTGTATAGAAGAATGTGGTGAAAGTGTTAGTTAAGCAGTTTGCCTTAACTGTGAACATTTTTTTTCCTCTCTCCTTTCCCCACCACAACAGATGAGTTTGTCTTCATGGGTGCCCTCATCATACAAGAGGTTGTAAAGGAGCTGGTGGGAAAAGGTCTTGGGAATGCCAAAGTGCTGCTGCTGGCAGGAAGCAGGTAGGTGTCTGTGGGTTGCCTAGGAAGTGCGGCAAGGGACAGGAGGCTGCAAGGATGTACACTGGCCGGTTGGTCATGAGAATGAATTTTATTCCACAGTCATCTTTTGTCCTCTCGATGGAAAGAGTGTAGCGATAAAAAGGAGAAGAAACTATAGTTTTGGCTACTGCATCTAAATGGTTAGCTATTATTCGTTTGTTCAGAAAATGTCAGAGAATCCCTTATTGCAGTGTACAATAAAGCAATAAAAACAGTAATTACGCAAAATATTACAAAAATGAAGCAACAGGAGCCACATTAATAAGTCTCAATATAATGTATACAGCTATAATGAAGGTGACATATTTTACGTATTTTACGTACAAAAATGTCCAGGCAAATAGAAGTACTCCCTACCAACATGCACATAATGGTGAGATGATCGTTGGATGTAGGGGTGGCACTTCTACAAATGGGAGACCATGCACGCAGAAGTTCTTCATCACCACCACCACCTACCCACCTTCCCCGACTTCATTTAGGAAAACATGGAGAAGAGCTTTGGATGACAACTGCAAAGCTCAGAGCACATCTAGACAGATTGAAAAGTCTCAGATTTTGTTACTATTCTTTGGATTAAAGTAAACTGGCATGGCAAGTTGGTATAAAAAGTCTCTGATCATATCAGCGGCTGGCAGAAAATATTCTGGGATAAACAAAACATGTATGGATCTCCAAAATAAAATAGGAAAGAGAAGGAACAAAATCTGAGACTTTATAGTCTTTTTAATTAATCTGGCTGCACCCTCAGACAGGCATATGTGATACAAGGCAGTCCTTTAGTTAATCACCACTTCTTCTTCGTGCTCTGTGCCTCACACACTAGGAGCTTTCGCGCATGCACGGTACCGTTCAGAAAATTCTAGAGCTTAGTAGCTTGGCGGGAACCCCTCCCCCCTACCTACACTGAGCATGCTCAGTCCGCCGAGCAATGGTCTCCCCTCAGTTCTTTCTCATCCGCCGTCGCGTACGGAGGTTCTGAGCTTGGTAGCACTATTGGCTTTTTTCTTCAGCTTGTTTCTTCTCTGGTTTTTGACTTGGCTTGGACTTTGGACTTGGATTTTGGATATCGAATTGGACTTGGTGACTTTGGCACCCGTTTTCGGGACTTTTCACCCCTTTTCTGCCCCCCCCGCTCTCTTCGTCCTCGTCGGCTTCGTCTTCGCCTTGCCTTCTCTGCCATTTTCCCCTCGCTGCTTCTTCAACTTCCATGTTGGCTCTCTTCAAACCTTGCCGAACGTGTGGTCGTAAGGTCGCTCTAACTGACGGTCATACCGAGTGCCTTTTTTGTTTGGATGAGGCCCATAACACCAGGGCCTGCCCAATCTGCCGAGACTTTACCTCCCAGACTGTTCGGAACCGTTTGGCCCGCCTTAAATCTTTTTGCTGGGAGCAGTCTCTACAGGCACAGGACCGACCGTCAGTTACACCGGCGATGTCCAAGTCATCGACATCGGGCGGACCTACGTCCACACCACTGTCGGCGTCGGCGGCTGCCGATCCAACTACCTCGACAGTTCCGGGCTCGGTACCACCACCTCAGGCACCGATATCTGCCCTGCCGAAGATCCTGCGGATCTCCTCAGCGTTGACTTCGGGGGAGTCTCCTGCGGGCTCTCAGGCGTCTAGACCATCTAAGCTGCTGACTCCTGCCCAGCGCAAGCGGCCTGCTCCCCCGGGAAAGGGAAAGGAGAAGGAGAAGAAGAAGAAGAGGAAAGAGAAGCGTGGCTCTCCACCCAAGAGGCCTGCGCCTCCCACGCCTCCCCCGACTCAGCCCCTCCAGGAAACGGAGGAAGAATCAGAACCCCAAGAGGTCTTGGAGGTCTCTGATGGGGAGGAAACTGCTGGCTTCGCGGTGCCTTCGGGCCCGCCCCTGCTGACTGCCACGGTGTCTCCGCCCGGACGCCCTGAAATGGTGGCCCGCCCAGAGTGTACTCCAGCCTCGCCCCAGGCCTCGCTTCGCCGTCGAGGATCCTCGGGCAGGAGTACACCTCATGAGCTGGAGAGGAGAGCCAGACAGCGATCTCCACGTGACTGGGAGATCTATCTGGAGTGGTCTCTACCTGCCTTTGACTCACCGTATTCCTCAGCGTCCCATATCGCGAGGTACGGTCGGGAGCATACGTGGAGAGAGTATCCGGGGTCGTACCGCTCCTATTCCCCGGCATATAGGGATCGGTATCACCCCGATGTGAGACGATGGTCGCCATATCGTCGCTCCCGCTCTCCATCACGTGCAGCCTACCACCCACGGTACCGACGATCACCGCGTTCCTGCTCCAGGTCGCCGAGTCATCGTAGGTCACACGACCGCTCGCCTCACTATCGACCGGTCTCTCCTCCGCCGAGAGTTACCTCCACAGTCTCCCGTCCATCATCGGAGACTGTCCAGGCACAACCTTCATCTGCTGCCGCTACTGTAACCCAGTCGACCCAACACCCGCGGCCTGCAGTGGTACCGATTACGCAGACCACTCGGCCCCCGCTGACGGCTACACCACTACCATCCACAAGGCTGACTGCTGCTGCCGTGTCTGCTGTGACCTTGACGGTACCACCACGTCAGCCGTCGAGGGAGAGATCACAGGATAGGTCCTCATCTGGGTCCTCCCAGGCCTACGAGTCGGACTCTGACTCCAACGAGTCTACACCAGCGTCGCATGAGTCCCCTCCTTTGGCTTTTGGAGATCCTGCACCGGAGTTGGCACCGGAGGACGTGAGACATTTCTCGGCCATCCTTCTCCGGATGTCAGCTACTCTGGGTCTGAAAGTGGTGGAGCCGGCCCCGGCCGTGCAGGATCCAGTATTCCACTACGTGGATACCCGTCCACCATCGACGGCCCCGCTGCGATTCCTGCCCGCTCTGATGGAGACCCTGAAACAGCCATGGGCCCAGCCGGCTTCCGCCCAGCCGATTCCACACAGGCTGGAACACTTATATCGGACCCAGAAGGAGGAGACCGAGTTTCTCTTCATTCACCCGCAGCCGAACTCCGTTGTGGTCGAATCCGCCCAAACCAAGGGAGGGACTAGGGCGCATACCACCCCGCCAGACAGAGAGGGCCGATGACTGGACACCTTCGGCAGGAGGTTCTATTCAGCCTCATCCCTGATAGCCAGGGTGTCCAACACCCAGGTCTGCCTTGCGGCCTACCTGAGGAGCTTGTTGGATAGGTTCCATCCTCTCCTGTCCAACCTCCCAGAGGAAAACCGGGCGAGTGCTACCGATTTTTTCAATGAGGCGATAGCACTCGCAAATCAGCAAATCATCTCCTCCAGGCATTCTGTTGAGGTAGCCGTGCAGGTGCTGGTAGGCTCCGTAGCGTTGCGTCGCCACGCTTGGCTATGCTCATCGGGTCTCCAGGAGGACACCAGGAGGAGGATTGAAGATCTCCCTTTTGACGGCAATGGGCTCTTCAGTGCAACCACCGATGAGGCCATGGACCACATCGTTAAGGCCCGATTGACTGCCAAGAAGATGGGGATTCACCAGCCTCCACAGTCGTGCCGCAGCTTCGGCTCGCGACCCTCCTGGCGCAGGTTGTCCTCTTCCACCTTCCCATCTCGCTCTCCTCGATCGGCACCATCATGCCCGTCAGCCTCGTCTTCCTCACGGAGACCCCTTCAAAGACGCCAACCCTCTTCTAGGAAGTCTTCGTCTGGGACGAAGTCCCGTTTTTGATGTGTCGCGCAGGTCGCCTTCACAGCCACTCTTCCAACTGCCAGCAGCCCTAGAAGATCATCCCGGCCTGGCCAGACATCTCGCCGAATGGCGCCACATCACCAGGGACTCTTGGGTTCTCTCCATCGTCCGTCTTGGTTATGCCATCGAATTTGCAAGTATTCCACCGCGAGGTGTCTACTGTTCCACCCCAGCCAGTCTGCCCTTGCTGGAAGAGATCCAGTCCCTCCTGCAGAAGGGAGCGATCGACAGGCTTCCATCCTCGGCCGCTACCACCGGCTTCTTCTCCCGATACTTCACGGTTCTGAAGTCGGACGGTACCCTGCGGCCCATCTTGGACCTCAGAGGGGTAAACGAATACATCCACCCCAAAAGGTTCAAGATGGTCACCCTGTCTTCGATCCTACCCTTCCTTCGACGAGGGGACTGGTTCGCCTCCATCGATCTTCGGGATGCCTACTTCCACATCACCATTCGCCCGCAGCACAGACGGTACCTCTGGTTCGCGATCGACGGCACCTGCTACCAATACAGGGTGCTGCTGTTCGGACTGTCTACCGCTCCCAGGGTCTTCACCAAGTGCATGGCCCCGGTGGTATCGCACCTGCAGACGAAGGGCGTCTCTATCTACCCTTACCTCGACGATTGGCTGTTGGTCGCGTCCTGCAGACAGAAACTCTACAAGGACATTCACAGGACTCTGTCTCTCCTGACTCATCTTGGCCTCCGGGTCAATCCGAAAAAGTCCTACCTCGAGCCGGCGAGGGTGCTCGACTTTATCGGAGCGACTTTGGACTCGGTCTCCGCCAGGGCTTATCTGCCCATGGCCCGTGCACGTACCCTTCGTCAGGCGGCATCTGCCACCCTCGATGCGCCGACGGTATCAGCAAGAAGGATCCAGCAGCTTCTTGGGTACATGGCCTCCACCACGGCAGTTACCTACCTATCTCGACTCCACGCGCGCCCACTCCAGCACTGGTTCGTCTGAGTCTTCAATCTTCTCTGGGACGACCAGAGGCGCCACCTCCGGATTCCTCTACATGTGCGGCGTTCCCTGATATGGTGGCTCTCCTTCCGTCACCTTCTCTCAGGGATGCCGTTCCGGGAGCTGACCCCTCAACTCACGGTGATGACAGATGCCTCCCTGTTTGGATGGGGAGCGCACTGCGGCGATCTGAGAGTCCGGGGACGCTGGATCGACGACGAGACCAGCCTTCATATCAACGCCCTCGAGCTGCTTGCCATCTGGAAGGCTCTGAGGGCATTCCGCAACCTGGTCGCTGGCTGCACGGTCCTGATCCTAACAGACAACACGACTGCCGTCTGTTACGTCAACAGGCAGGGGGGAACCCATTTGACCACGCTCCTGACCATCGCTCTTCAGCTGTGGGACTGGTGTGTGTCGCTTCAGGTCTACCTGATAGCCGTGCACCTGGCAGGCCAGGAGAACACTACAGCAGACGCCCTCAGCAGGGACACCTCCTGCCATCACGAGTGGTCCCTTTTGAGGGAAGAGTTTCGGCTGATATGCGACCGCCGGGGCAAACCCGCGATCGACCTCTTCGCCACCGCAGCGAACGCCAAGTGTTGCCGGTACTGTTCGAGAGCCGGCCAAGGCCTGGACTTTCTAGGCAACGCCTTTCAGTTCGAGTGGAACGGCGGGCTCCTCTATGTGTTCCCACTGTTTCCCCTCCTGGGTCGCGTGGTCGCCAAGATCCTTGCGGACCGAGCCGACGTCGTCCCTGTAGCCCCATACTGGCCGAGACAGCACTGGCTCGGGCCCCTGTTCGAGGCTGCCCAGGGTCGACTCCTCAGGTTTCGAACAGCACCAGACCTTCTGTCGCACGCCGACGGTCTCGTTCTCCATCCTGACCTGCCGCTCCTGGCCCTCCACGCCTGGCGGATAACGCCTTAGACGATCTGGTCATTCAGAACGTCCTGACCGCGGCCAGGAAGGAGCCAACGCGCCGTAACTACAGCTATAAGTGGCAGAAGTTCGTCGCCTTTGCTGAGGCACGGGGTGAGCCGGTATCGCCTGTCGGCCAACATACTATGCTCCACTTCCTACTCCACCTTCAGCAGCAGGGACTGGCGTTCTCATCTCTGAAGGTCTACCTTGCCGCTATCGTGGCCTATCAACCTCGGGGCTCTCGATCGGCAGCTCTCTTCCGCGACGCTACCATGAAGCAGTTCACGAAGGGCTTACAACATCTCTACCTGCCGGTATCGCCGCCGTTACCGCCCTGGTCGCTCTCCCTGGTACTGTCGCAGCTGATGCGACCACCCTTCGAGCCCATGGCCCCGGCGGATGACAGGCTCTTGACCATCAAGACTGCTTTCCTGGTAGCTGTCACCTCAGCCATGCGGGCCAGTGAGCTGACAGCATTGCGGGCCGACGAGCCCTTCCTTGTTTTCCACAGGGACAAGGTAGTCCTTAGACCTGACATCTCTTTCCTGCCCAAGGTGGTATCACACTTCCACCTCAACCAGGACATCATTTTGCCAACCTTTTATCCAAACCCGTTGACGCCTCTGGAGCGGTCCTTACACTCCCTTGATGTTCGTCGGGCCTTGGCATTCTACACCAACCGGACTGCGTCTTTTCGCCAGATCCCGCACTTGTTCGTGTGCTATGGTCAGCACCGCAGAGGCCACAAGGTATCCACCCAGCAGTTTTCTAAATGGGTGGCCCAGACTATCCTGCTGGCCTATGAACTTGCAAAGCAGCCTTCGCCAACCTTACTCCGGCCTCATTCCACCAGAGCCGTGGCATCCTCAGCAGCCCTCCTTCGAGGTGTGGACCTGCAGGAACTATGTCGAGTGGCGACTTGGTCCAGACCGTTGACCCTCGTGTGCCACTACCGATTAGACTGCCGGTCCCGAAGAGATGCCCGTTTCGGACGAGCGGTGCTGGCCTCCGTACTCTAGGACCTGACCCACCGTCCTGCTGGTAAGCTACAAAGTCTCCCAGTGTGTGAGGCACAGAGACCACGAAGAAGAAGAACAGGTTGCTTACCTGTAACTGTGGTTCTTTGAGTGGTCATCTGTGCCCTCGCACACACCCGCCCAGCCGTCCCCTCTCTCTCAGGTCCCTTATCGGCGGACTACAGAACTGAGGGGAGACCGTTGCTTGGCGGGCTGAGCATGCTCAGTGTAGGTAGGGGGGAGGGGTTCCCGCCAAGCTACTAAGCTCTAGAATTTTCCGAACGGTACCGCGCATGCGTGAAAGCTCCTAGTGTGTGAGGGCATAGATGACCACTCGAAGAACCACAGTTACAGGTAAGCAACCTGTTCTTTTTAATTTTGCTCTCAGATGGATTGTGGAGAGGCACACTATCATTGTCTTGAGAAAAAAGGAAAAAAATCTGTGGTTTTGATGACAGAGATGTTAAACAGGGTCTGTGTATATGTATAGTCCCTGGGAGAGGAGGTTTCTGTGTGGGGTGCCACAAACTTCTATAGTTAAAGCTGTGGTATTCAACATGATTTCACTGGCTGTTCCTTTTTGATATGATGAATCTTTGGTGTGAAGGTCCTGCCCCCCATCTTTGTCCAGTAGGTGTCACAGCTGATTAGTTTAAGCCACCTGAACTGGTCTTAGATGATCTTTTGGTTCTTCCTTCAAGCATCTCAAGTAGAAGAAATTTTAAGAGTTGGAATAGTATTAAGAGCCATGAAGACCTCAAGAACAGGAGTTAGCAAAATGGTTTCAATTCTTTAACTCTGTGGCACTCTCTCATGGCATATCATTTAACAAATGAACATGCTGAGAGTCTTCTGTGTAACCTCACATGCCTGGTATATCTTTACCATAGACAATTTGGGTCAAAATGAATCCAGTCCACCAAAATCTTGTAACACAGGGCAGTATAGAATGCTCAGCGAATTCTGATTTTCAGAACAGGATCTGAGATATTTAGAGTTTCATGGTTCTACTGTAAGTGATATCGAATAGTTCTGCAGTTATATCGTCCATGTCATTGAAAAACTGATGTTATCTTTGCAGTGCTGGTGGAACAGGGGTGCTCTTGAATGTGGACCGAGTGGCTGAACAGCTGGAACAGATGGGATATCCTGGGATTCAGGTCCGTGGCCTTGCAGACTCTGGCTGGTTCTTGGATAATAAACAGTACCGTAGAACAGACTGCATTGATACCATAACCTGCGCCCCCACAGAAGCCATCAGGAGAGGAATTAGGTACTGAAGTATTCTAAGGTCTCCTTTCCCAGAAAGTCTGAAGCCGAGACATCTGATCTTTCTTTTTCTTTGTAACAATGAGGTATCTACTGCTTTCAGCTCAGGGGTGGGAGCCATGCAGCCCTTCAGATGTTGTTGGATTACAAGTCCCAGCAGCTCTGGCAATCGTGAATTCCATTCCTGTTTTAGCTGACAAAATTCCTACTTGGAAAAGAAATCAGATGTGTGAAACATAGCCATATAGGGGATATACATAAGCTACCATAAATATTTTTATGTAGCATAATGAGAATTTCCTTCATGTTAGTTTTGTTTTTTCAATAGATACTACACTTGATCTTAGCCAATGTGCAGCTTTGCTGCCCTCTACTGCCCATAATTTTTGGAACTTGCACATTGTCCTTTCAATCTCAATTGTCTTGTCAGTTGGAATTAAATATTTCCGGCCGAATATGTTTATGTAATTAACTCCTGGTATCATTTCACCTTTCAGATATTGGAATGGACTTGTTCCAGAACGCTGCAAAATGCAGTTTAAAGAGGGAGAGGAATGGAATTGTTTCTTTGGCTATAAAATTTATCCCACTCTCCGGTGTAAGTAGGGAGAAGAATGTTTTCTGTTGTCTTTTGATCACAAATGTGTTCCAAAAAGTTTCTGATTGTAAGCACTAATAACAGCTAACAGCATCACAACACAGTCAGTGGAAGATTTTTGTAGCTGCTTCATCATTTACTTTTGATGTGATTAGCCGAGCAGTTAAATTTGAATGAATGTGCATATTATCATAACCTCAGCATAAGGGTTTTTTGAGATAGCAAATTACACTTAGAATTTAAGAAACAAAATCTATCTTATTGTTAGAAGTTGTCTTCACTATTTTCTTTTCCATTACTTCTTTTGGAATGAAAATGATATTTAAAAATGTGTCCTTGCATTCCTGTTTCACAGATTAAAATGGTCTTGGACTAACTGATCAGCTAAAACTGGGTTGCACAGTCTTTTTGGCCTCAAAAACCACATGTGATGCTGGCCTTGAAGGTCACACATGCTTTGATATGTACATTTGTATGCACATGCACACACACATAATGTGTGTCTGCATGTGTGCACACACATGTGCACATACCAGGATTCTTGTTTCTGCCCCCTTCTCTCATCAATCCTGATATGGATTGCTCCTTCCTTCCTGCTACCAGCAGCAAGATAAAAATGGCACATTTGAAATTGGAACAGGCTGGCAGGGGAATTTGGAGATGTTAAGGGGAGGAGAGCACCCTTGGAGGGGACCACACCCTGAAGTAAAGCTTTAGTTGATTAATAATGTGTTGATAAAACCAGTGAAAGCTTACCATCCAGACAATGATGAAATATGTTGCCAATTCTTCTCTGTGTAGGCCCTGTTTTTGTGGTTCAGTGGCTCTTTGATGAAGCCCAGCTCACTGTGGACAATGTACATTTGACTGGCCAGCCAGTACAGGAAGGACAATGGCTTTACATTCAGAACCTGGGCCGTGAGCTGAGGAACACCCTCAAGGATGTGGCGTGAGTCTTGCCTCATTGTATATATGTAGCTTAAAAGTCTTTCCTAGGAAAAGGTTGTTTGGGACTCCGCTCTTTTAAAAACTTTCCAGATTCCAAATAAACCACATGTAGAAAAATGCTAAACCTCTGTCAATATCTAATTTTAAACCACTGTCAAAAGAAATGTTGTTTATATCACCTTAGCCTCTCCTGGGAGTGTAAGAGAGGGGACATAGCAGAATTGCCTCCCATGTCCCTTAGAGCAGTGCAGTTCAGAGTGGTGGTCCCTGGACTAGTACCAGTTCCCAGACATTGGCTACCAGTCCCTAAAGGGTTTTGAGGAAAAGGGGAAAAAACAGTTGTAGTCAGTGGGCACAAATATGTTGCTGGCCCCCGGTGCACTGGAAAACATTGGTTGCCAGTCTCCACATCAGATAACTCGAGAAGCATTGCCTTAGAGAACGTGAGGGACTTTTGTTTCTTTAAGGAAATCAAATAATTTGAGGGGCAAGGATGGAACCTGTTGAGATATGTGTGGTCCCTGTACCTTGGATAGATCCCTACTCCAGTTCTGCTGGTAGGTATAATGCTAAGGATTTAAGATTCATCTACTAGGAAGCTCCTTCCACATATCTTCACTATTATCCTAGTGGAGATGTTTATAGGACACTCAGAAAAATCACTTGAGAGAATGGAATGGAAACTTCCAGGGACTGTTGTTTTTTTAAATGGCATAGCCAAGTGAGAATATTGCTTCAGAGCAGTTCATATGAAAACTCGTCCTTTTCCAGGTGCAGTTCAGAGTGCTGGTTATGATCTATAAAGTCCTGTATAGATTACATCCAGACTATTCTGAAAGCTTTTATCTTACCATACAATTCTGTCCAAGTTTAATAATCTTCAGGGGAGGCTTTCTCTTCATCCTTTTTGTGGGAGAAGGATGTGAAATGGGTGTGCTGCTTATATAATACGGGTTTTATGTGTTTGATTTAAATTACTATCTTAAAAGTAATGTTCTAATTGCATGATTTAATGCTTTTTTTAAAAAAAACTTTTCTTCCATGTAATGTTTAGCTATTTTATTTTAACTACTATTGTAAGCCTCTGAGTCCCATTTTGGGAGGAAGGTGGGGTATAAATCAAATAAATAAAACTCCATGTCTTCTGCTAGCCTGTCCAACCATAGGACCTTTCCGTCCTACACTGTTATAGTGCTATTATTCCACTTTCAACATCCTATGGAATCCCGGGGTTTGCAGTTTAGGGAGGGGCCCTTAGAATTCTCAGCCAGAGAGCTCTTTGGCCTCAGAAAACTACAAACACCAGAACTCCACAAGATGTTGAAAGTAGAATAATAGCACTATAACAATGTAGGGCGGAAAGGCCCATAGTTTCTTATACTCATAAAACATCTAGCTAACAAGTTCTTTTATGGGGAATGGCCAGACATTGGGCTGTTACGAAGAAAATGACAACAATGGTCCTCTTTTCCCACTTTCAGAGCCAGCTTTGCTCCAGCATGTTTGTCTCATGAGATCATCACACACAAGTAAGTATTTACAGTGAGATCTGTTCTTGCTTTGTATCATCTCTGGTTAATGAGGCTTAGCACCTAAGAGAGCTCTAGAAAAGACTGTTACCCAAACCTACATTTTGAAAATGACCCCCTCAGAACATAAGTGGGTAGATGGTAAATTGGGATCTGGTAGTAGATCTCTGGATGATTTGGAGTAGACCTCCAAGGGTTTCCAATTCCCAGTTGTTTAGCAATGGCAACAACAAGGAGCTCCCTCAGATAGGCTGCTGAAATGAAGGAAGCATGACCAGAGGATGAGAGTCAGCGTGGAGTTTTTGAGTTTAGTTCTGATATTGAAAACAAACTCTTGGTTTGAACACTGTCCTCAGAGGCAGGTATTTACTTCAACTAGAAGCGTATCTGTTTTCACAGTGCTTTGCAATTGACTCCAGTTGGTGCACTTTAGATTTTTAGCTTAAAACAACAAAGTAGATGCCAGAAAACTAAATTCTGCCCACTAAAGATTGGTCAATTAAGTTTTAAAAAATAATTTGACATACGACTTGTTGCAGAGTCCCCAAAAGTATTTTGTTACTGCTCCCTCCACACAGTTTTAATTTCCATTAATTCATTACATTATACTTTGCCTTTGAGGGTTATCTAAACAGATAGGGGAATGATCTGTAAAAATTTTTTAAAAATGGCCCTCAAACTCTGCCATCATTTTCAGCTTCTAAAAAGTAACAAGTAACAATGAAAAGTAATTGTTGCAGTAAGAAGTAATGAAGCTCCAGTAAATTCTGTTTTTTTAAAAAAGAGTTTTTTATTGAATTTTAAAAGTATGATTATGAAGAATCAGAAAAGAATAAGAGAGGAAAAAAAAGGGGAAGAGAAATACATAGGATGTGAACAAAGGCTAGGCATCTCTACTGACATATATTTCCAGAAATATGTTTTCTAGAAATTGATGTCTATAAAATATATGTTGAGGCATTGACCCTGCATTAAATTTCACATCACAGGAATGTAATTTAAGAGAACATGTGTGGATCTACAAATGCTGAATATTTTTCTAATACAAAATTAATATGTTGTAATATGTTCAAGCAAAGAAAAGTAACCACTGAACACACCCACATTACATACCATAAGAAAGCATTATATACATTACATTGCCATGATTTAGTTATCAGAAAGTTTCTTTCTAAAATTGCCTGTTGATGTCCAGAACCGCTAGAATGTCAATATTTGCTGGGCCAAGCATAGTTTTAGTTCTAAAAATAAGATTTTAAATATTGAAGCTAGGGCAATTTTCCACTGGTTAATTCGCACAGGACAATCTAACTCTTTGTTTCATCTAACTTTGACTTCCTTAACATCAAATTTAGTGAACTACGCTGGTTGATTGCAGTTTCTTTGGGAGTTTGATCTCAACACACCAGGTTGGCTGAGGTATTCAGAGCTGATGGTCCATATATAGATACCAGAAGGTGTTGCAGTTGTAAATTACAGCAACCTTGCACCCATGGGGAATCAATAAGTAGACCACAATATTGAAAATCACAGAAATTCTCAATTGGAACCAATCAGTGAATCCAAATTATAAATTCCACAGTTAATCAGCTTCTTCCATCAAGAAGGTTGTGTCACAGTTTTCAAATCAGGAGTTAGTTAACATGATCATGTGGATTAAATTGTAATTGGCAAGACACTGTGTGCCAAACCATCCAGGCAGCAGGAATCGCGGGGAGGATTGCCTCTAGTTTTCTGGAATGAACAGAACCATAGGCAGTCAGTTGTAAAAGAGGTGATGGGTAAGTGGATTCCAAAATTGCCCAAGAAGAAGTGGCTGAATTAGGCTGTGTTTGCCAGTTACTTGTCATAAGAAAGGCTTTATAGTACAAACTCAAGTCTGGAAAATTGAATCCACTTTATGAAAATAATAGTTGCATCCTGAAATTTTTAGTGAAAAACAGAGTAGTAAAGATCCCAGTACTGTTGTTTTTAAAGGACCATTTTCATGTTGTAATTACCCCCAAAAACAGCATGTTGCATGTTACATATTATATTATTCCAGCATTGTATAGTGGTTTGAGCATTGGACTATGACCTTAAAGACCAGGGTTTGATTCCCTGTTCAGCCATAGAAACTTTGGGCATGTGTCACACTCTCAGCCCCAGAAAAACCTGCCTTAAGGGTCACCATAAGTTGGAAATGACTTGAAGGCACACAACAACAAAAACAGCGTGTTACTTCCAAGCTCTTCTTCCCCTGCCTCTGCTATATTACTGGAGGTCTTATTGACTTTGATACCCAGAGAACTCATTTACTAGGGCATTTCATAAATATAAACATTAAGCCATGAGTCACTGCTCACCATTCTTTTGGAACTTCATAGCCATTCAGCAATGAATGTAAACTTGCTTCTCTGTATTAATGGGTTTGATTCTGGAAAGGACGATACACAGTCTGCAGCAATGCTGTAAAACTTCAGGTCCGTATTTTTTTCTGTGCTGTGGCCTTGTCTCCCACATCTTCCTGTTTGTATCCAGCAGCCTATTCAGTTGTGGCACCTTCACTGTAGACATGCCGTGATGTCACCATCACACCTGCATGTGTGACTCAAGCCCATAGTCTCATTGGGCTCTGTATTAAGCAGCTGTTCTGCCCAATCATGGTGTTGCTATATTGGTCCGCATGAAAGCCTATCTGTTAATGAACAGTAAAAATGGCAGTGATTTTTCATGCACTGAAGTAATCTGTATGGTTTGCTTTTGCAGTCATTGGACAGACATCCAAGTAAAAGGAACCTCTTTACCTCGTGCTCTGCACTGCTGGGATCGTAGCCTCCATGACAGCAACAAGAATGGGAAAGCCCCGCTGAAAGGATGCCCAATCCATCTGATTGACAGCTGTCCCTGGCCACACTGTAATCCCTCATGCCCTACCATCCGAGATCAGTACACAGGACAAGAGATGAATGTGATCCAGTTTCTCATGCATATGGGTTTTGATGTGCAGAAGATGGCCCAGCAGCAAGGTCTGGAGCCCAGTAAACTCCTGGGTATGCTGAGCAGTGGTAGCTAGGAGAGTATTTCGTTGTGGAGGACTGTGTGTGTGACTGCATAAGAAGTGGGGGCCTTTGAGCTCCACTCTCAAATTATTCTGCCCTTCGTACTCACTTTCTACACATAAGCATCTACTCAGACACACAGGCAAAGTCATGCATGCACACTTCTTGCACAGTTAATGTGTTAGCATAAAAGGAACAAGATCCTGCCAACACCGTTTCATTGAAATATTACCTCTACTTCAGGGGGGCAATCTCAGCCCAAACAGAACCTCTGTCTGCAATAATTCAGTAATGGTCTGAAGAGAGCAGTGAGTGCATAGAAATGCCAGCAGCAAGAACCCTCTCCAGGGCATAAAAGGACTTCATATTTTTACCCTTTCCAAGATGTTTTCACATCATAGACTTGGAGCCAGGAGGGGAGGAGAAAGGGAAGCACTCGATTGTTTGTCCAATTAGGAGTTAAGGTATGATTACACACCTTCTTGAATGCCAGTATCTTGCAGGGTAACATAATGTACAATCCAAGCACACAGGCTAGAAAACGGACTTAATCTTATACTCAATTTACTTTTGTATTATTTTATAAAATGATTTTTATTACTTAATTTTTAAAGAAATAAGCAAGAAATATAAGATTAATGATATTGTTTTGTAACATATTTTTTTAAATAATGAAAAGAAAAACACCTTGTGCTATTTTGGCAATGTGAAAATATTTATTTTTAATATGTAAAAGCTATTTATAAGGGCTGACCCAAGATATGCTCACATGTTGTTGTAAAGCTGTAAATACTTCTCCTTTGGAAAGGTTGTCCTTCTGATCACATGTGTGTGGGAGATGGCAAAGGTCAGCATTGGCATTGTTATTATAATTTCCATTAGATCTCCTTGACTCTGTTGCAGTATGCTTTTTGTTACTTGTGAATCAGGAAAGAGGTTGCACTGTTCCTATTCAGCTACCTCCTCGCTAAAATAAGACTTTATGCAGTGAGTGAGTAACCAAAAAAAAAAAAAATCACCTCAGGTCATTTCTGCACTTAATAACGGTGTATCTGACTTAGGCTGGTTTTGTGATGTACCAATGCAATGTAGACTTTGAGACTGCGACATAACAGCTCTCTTCAGAGGGTTGTTAGATGCAGCGGTAGCCCTCTGCAGGTGTTCACCTTCAATATGAATACAGAGAATAAAATAGAAATGGTGTGTGTGTTGAACACAGCCGCCTGACCAGATCATAGATCTCTACTCATTCAGTCCAATTTTTTTTTTTAAATGTAAAATATGCTCGGGACCTATGACATCAGAGGGGGACATTTTGAGGGTACAGCACATGCCCTGCCTTTAGGCCTACTTTTATTGTATGCAAACACTTGCATAGGGCTATGATACTCTGAAGAACTTTTCAGACGTGCAAAAAAGTCAACAGTAAATAGTCAATGAGGACTATTCCAAATCGCAGACACCTTTAACACAGGTACAGTACAGCTACTGTGAAACTACTATACACTTAATGCTCTATCTTGTTCATGCACTGTAAAAAAAAAAAAGGGAGGGTCTCACTTTATTTTTTTCAGGGTGACCATTTTTAGTTGGGGAACATTTTTATTGCTGGCAGGTGGCTGGGAGTGTTCAGTCTTTTGCTGCTTCCTGGAGCAGTGTGGCTCTTCAGAGTCCGCAGGGACAGCTGGCCTCAAGCCCTGAAAGCCAGTCTTCTGCAGATTGCCCTGGCCATAACATTGTTCCAAAGGGGGTTTCCGCAGCAACTCCTATTGGCCCATTTTCCCTCCAAAGAAACCTCCTTAGAATTACCTCTTGACGGAGAGTTCTCCACATGAATTTTGAGGAAAAATAATGGATCAGCCAGCCACCTGTCCTAAAGATCTCCATCACCAGCGATGGCAGCAAAATGTCAAAACAAACCACTGCCCAGCTGTCTGCCAATGGTGAACCCCTCTGAAATCACAAATAAAATTTCTTTCACCACCCCCACCACCACCCCCAAATGAGCTGGGAGTCAAAAAAAAAATGCCGCCTCCAGTCATCCTCCTGAAGCAAAGAAGCAATGTGGTAGTGTGTAGTCACAACGCTAGCATTCTTACGCCCAACTTTTTTTCATTAATGTCACACTGATAAAACTCAATTATAACAAGAACCGAAAGCTAAGAAAATGACACATGGGAGCTAATAATTCAGATTTTGTGTTGCATCCAACAGTGTGAGGCAGCATGGTGGAACAGTGAGTGTAGGACTAGGACTTGAAGATCAAGGTTCAATTCCCCCCTCAACTATAGAAGCCCACTGGGTGACCTCAGGCAAGTCACACTTTCTCAGCTTCAGAAGAACACAATGCAAAACCCCTCTGAAAAAAGTTGCCGAGGTAACCCCATGATAGAGTCACCTTAGATTCACCATAAGTCAGAAATGACAAAGGCACACAATGACGACAGTAGTGCCCTAACAGCTGTAGAATAGGCACCAGTAATAGATCAAATTCCCTCCTACCCCTGCAACCTCCCATACTGCCCCAAATATGATATGGAGAGGGTTGTTGGAGTGAAAACTGAGAGGGCTCCTGTATTTTTAACAGTTGTGTAGAAGAGGGTATTTCAGCAGGTTGCTCATCACACAGTCAGGTGACAGACATCACCTGCTGAAATTCCCTTTTCTACACAACTGTTAAAAGTCAGGAGCCCTCTCCAGTTTTCACTCCGGCAACACTAGGTATGGTTGGCTGGGGGACTCCTCTGGAGAAGATTTCTTGGGCCAAAGGAGAGAGAAGAAAGAGAAACTTCTATTATATAAATGGATGTTTGGCTCATATCATATAACATTGATTTAGATCATTCAGTCCAATTTTTCATTTGTTTAAATGGGTTTGAGACCTTCCCACGAAGATGTTGTCGGAGCCACCAACAGTGGATATTTGGGATTCCCTCAGGAGGTCACAAAAATATTCTCCATCACAACTCATAGTCTTAAATTGAGCAAGCCTGTGTTAAAGCGTCTCAAACACTTTATTATAAAAGGGAGATTATTCTAAAATATAATCTAGATAAGTATGTTGGAGTGGGACAGGGAGACCTGTTTTTTAAAAAAAGGAGATGACAATCTCTGTGTGGGGCAAGTTCTTTGGCAATGAATACAATTCGAAAGGGATTTGTGGAGGCTAAAGAGACATTTTATTTTCAGAGAACAATTCCTAACATGTTTTGAAGTACAACATGTTCCTCTTTGAATGGAAGAGATGGCTAAATTCAGTGACAAACAACCCCTGGCATGTCTAGTTAACCTCAGAAGTTTCAGAATCATGAGTCAGCCCTTCACAAAAGGAGGATGATCTTAAAAATAGTGAATTTGAGAATATGTTTGAAGTTTTTTTTAAATTTATATTTGGATCTCTGAATCTCCAAGGAATATTATTGTCACACAGAGTCCCAGACATCTTGGTGCCTGAGTTAGGAAATACAGATAAGAGCCCTTACAATGGCAAGAATATAATGAAAATACAAATCATTGACGATTTTCTGCCTTTTAATGGTATCACAAAATATACCAGCTGGAATGCCTCACCTTAATACAGGGGTGAGCAAATACTCAGGTTGCAAAGCGGCATACAGTCCTTACCAGCCCTCAGAGGATTGTATATACTTACCATGCCCCCACCTACCTCTTTTCAATAAGTTTTATTGAAAATGCTCCATTGCACCCTCTAGAGAGTATAGAGTCAATTTGCCATGTTTTTTGCCTTCTGAGCCAATTTAGACCTAGAAGTCTTTTTCAAAACAGGAAATAAACTTGAAATCACATCCAGATTTGGGGGGATAAAAAAGTTCCTCCAGGCCTAAAAAGATGAGGGGGGAAATTGCTCACCACTCCTCCCTGAGCAGAGCTACTTAAGGTGGGTTGCTCAAAACCTGTATCAATAGGTTTACTTGTTACTTAATGTAACTTCACATATACTTAGCTAAGTAGCAGAGACACTGAGAAACTCTTAGTGAATTGTGAAGATGTGCATTGGGACACCTGCAAAAGTAGCCAGCAATGTACAATGGTACACAATGCGCTTTCCACACTTTTCTGGTTTTACTTTATAGTAGTGTAACAGCTGTCCTCTACTGGATATGGATGTTATGAAATTGACCGGTTCTAATTCCCAGCTATGCAAGTCCACTTACAAAGATGAACCTCTCATATAGGATTCTGGCCATGATTCATGCACCAATGCCAGTCCACATGTCATCAGCTAATGGGAACAAATATGGTACTGGTCCATGGCACACTGGAGGAAAAGGGTGCCAGTCGCCTACATTAGATAATGTAAGAGGCTATCCTAGAGGGCATAAGAGGATTTCTATTTAATAAAAAAGTGGGTGAGGCGCACAAAATGGCACTGGGGCCACATATAGCCCTTAGGTCCATACCAGTCCTAATAGAATAGGTGCTCTTGCAATTACAGTTTAAAATTTACCATGAAGTTTAGAATGTTACCTTGAAAAATGTGTGCACATCCATTGGGATTCCAAGAAGTTTGTGAGCTAAGCATTTGGAGGGCTCAAGCAATCCATGAAGTCTTTTTTTAGTGACTTGAAATAATAAGAAAAATTAATTGATACAAGAGGTAAGTGCAATGAAATAGTCCAGAGTGCTTTCCACCGTGCTAGCTTTCAGTATCCCTTTCTTCAAATGAAAATCCTCCTCCTCCTCGCCACAGCTTCTGATTTTGAAACAGCATGAACATTCTTGCTTTTACATTTTGGAATGGAAAGATGTAACACCTCAGAATAATACAACAATAATCCAGCACTGGATTTCTATAGTCTCACAGAAGCAACTGTGTTCATTACTGTTCTAATGATAAAGAGTCAAGGCTTAAAAAATAACCAGGAAATCTGGTTTGCAGCCAAAAGCACTAATACTTTATTTCTTTTGTCTATGCAGCACTGCTAGGTCAATGTTGTGAGGAGAAAAGAGGTGAGAGTGCGCTGCCAGACTACTGTGCAAGATTATCTCCTGGCCTCATGACCAGGGTGCCATTTCATAGACCTCCCGTGTTTGCCTGGGGCAGAATTGAACTGGTATTGTCATCAGCTCACCTCCACTAAAAGCAGAATGCCAGTGTGCACTTCCTATGTACCTTTGGGGCAGTAGTATATATGTTGCATGATCTTATACCACCACAGTTATGCCATGATATTTGGAAGACAGAAGTTTCCTTCCACCAGCTACACACTAGCCATGTGATGTTAGCGGAATGGTCGAAACAGGGAATGTTGTAGGCAGTGCACGGCCAGGGCATAGCTATGCTTAGATCCTGAGACTTCCTTTCTTTCCATGATACACTCACAGGTCTAGAGCTGATGTAGGTAATGTCCCTCCTGTTGAAGTGGGGAACAGGGGAAAAATTAAAAAGATGCCTTACATCTACTTCTATGCTGCTCAGACAGGGGTGTAATTCAGTACCCAACAACAGTATATATCAAACAGCATATCAAGCCCACATTGACAGAGTGCTTCAAACAACACTGGGTTCCCTCTGGCCTCATGTCACACACTTCTGGAATTCACAAGAGAGAACCATGATAATGCGATGTTATAGGAAAAGGCATTTTGCACAACAGGGAAACACTCTGTATCACAAGATGTTTATCTCTTGAGCACACATTAAAATTTGTGCACAGTGGTAACTTTTCTTCTTCTACACCGTGGATGGGCAAGTGTAGCTTTCAGGATCTTGTTCAAATGAAATTCCCATCAGTCCTAGCAAGGATGGCCAGTGCTAAGGAATGGTACAGTGAGGATGTAGCATCCAATGATAAATAATGCTGTTTAACCACACCTGGAGGGCCACACATTGCCCACCCCTATCTCAGATGCCAAATAGGGAACTTGCCTTGGTGCTCTTGGCACAAACATCAAACTACACTAGACTAACCAAGTGCCAGGACAGAGCACCCACTTACACACAGGTAGGCAAGTGATGACGGCAACCATGTGGAAAGTATAATGCATATGACTGCCTCCTTTGTTTCACTGCCCTCTTTTTTAATCATATGAGAATGTTCTGTCTTGTCTAAAATGAACTTCTTTAATACCTACCCACCTCTCAACAGCAGAGGTTCTTGCGTTAGCCCAGGCCAGGTGCTCTACTCCAGTCACTGCTACTGCTAGCCAAAAGTACATTAGCACACTTGCCTGACAGGATGTATGGAGCAGAAAGGCTGTCACCACACTCAAGAGTTTCATGAGTGCCCTCAAGTAGAGGGGGAAATACATTCTCAGACACACTTATCTCTCCCTCCTAACCCTAACCAATGGGGGAGGGAGAAACTAAAGCATGATCACTGACACAGTAGCACTTCAGATGATATTACTCCTTCTAACAAGATGCAACTTACTGCTTCTTTCCCTCACTCTGTTCTTCCCCTTTGCTCTCTGCACACATTTCTCCAAAAGTTCAGGAGCCAGACTATGCCCTATTCTGTGCAGACTATGAGGAAGAGGCACACAATGACCAGCAACAATAGTGATGAGAACATTTCTGTCAATTCTTCTGCTTGCTCACAGCTCTTCTGATTGCTCACAGACTCACAAATGTCTTTGCATGATCCAGAAAAGGTCAAGGTTTTCCTAAGAAGGCGATCGTACCACTAGGGACACTACAGCTATGTCCTATATCAATCCCAGCACACAGCTGACAATTCAAACAAAACAAACTGAATAGCTCCTAGCTCATTACTTACTTTTATTCAAGTAAGCGCAAGGTCAAAAATAAAGTCGACCAAGATTCAGAGGCAAGGAAGTCCAGAATCAGGCACAGAGTTCAACAAGGCAAACAGAGAGGTCAGATAAGCTCTGACAACTCCTTGAGGTAAAGGGTGGCAGCTATATAGGTCAGAAGCCTAATGCAGCTGTTGCCTGATTAATTGTTGGCAGATATATATTATCTGGGATTGGCATAAGCTCTCTCTTTGTTGTCTGCGCTCAGCAAAGGTAGGTACTGGTAAGTTATCTTCTATGTCTGAAGGGGCAGGACTCTGCTGGAGCTGGCACTGCTTCCTGTTCTGTACTGTAACCTCTTCCTGTACAGCAGGTCCTGGCATGCTCGCTGTTTCAGCCTCTGGCACGTCCCCTATTTCAGACTCTGAGTCAGAGTCCATGTTCTGGAAGCAGGGCATGACAAACTGCTCTCCTGACACCTGCTGTTGAGCTATTGTTCAACATACAGAAGTCCTAATATGTACCTTCCAACTGTCTCAGATTGGCAGGAATAGACCCAATTAATCTTCTGTTGTCTCACTTTTTCACCTGCTTTTAAGATGTCCCAGTTTCTCTTCCCTCCTTCCACTTTCTCCCTTTTTCCTAACCTTACTTCAATTACTGTAAACTGAGTTCTAAGTGCAAAAATAGTTTTCAGTAAGTCAACTCAGCAGTGGGATTGGTGAAGAGGAGAGGGGATCTATCTTGCTCTTCCTAGTAACCTTGGGTAAAATCAAACAGCTGTAGCATCTTCTATCTTGTATGTACTTCCTCATTCACAATTTTTGCCATCTTCACACACTGATTTTGCTCAGCCAGCTGAATCTGTAAAATGTTGGAGGATATGCCAGTGATGTGACTGGTTGGCAACTTTCACCTGTGTCTTTCCTTTTCAGGACCATCTTTATCTCAGATACAGTGACTTCCCAGAAGGTATTGCTTTTTGGTTGCTATGGAGCAGTGGATAGAGATCCTTCACCCACACTCTAGTATGATCTTGTTTCTTGCTGGCTGAGAATGAGAATGTGAAGCAGCAGGTGGGGAAAGAACGTGGTAGACTCAAGAGCAGGGGCTCTTCCTTTCTGTGCTCATTCAGGTTCCCTGGGACTGTGAGAGTATCAGCTTCTCAGAATGTGTGAAGTAAGAAATAAGGAGGGAGGCAGTGAAAAAGGGAAAGAAATGATAAGGGAGGGATGCTGAAGGATGATGAGTGAATATCATGGGCCATAGTTCTGGATGTAATTTTTATAGAAAAGGTGCTTCTGTTAAATCCCTAGCACCCCTCGGCAGGACTGAACAAGTTTCTGATCTGAAACCCGGAGAACTGCTGCCAGTCAATACTGAGTCCATCCTCTGTGGAATGAAACCAGGCAGGGAGACCAAGGGATGACCTCTTGGGCTGCCACAGTGAGAAGTAGGCCAAAAGGGCAGGTTGTGTATATAATGAGCAATTTCCCAGGTGGCCCCATTTCCCAGTATGGAGTTGTATCTGGATTCAAATCAGGAGCCACCAGGAAGTAAAACATAAGTGGTTCCTCCTGCCTAGGCCTCTTCTTCCATCCCTTGTGCCTCTACGAAATAGGACTGCTTGGAGAGTCAGCTGGGTAGTGTGTGGGCAGGGTAAGAAGATGAATGCCAGGTGGTTAAGGAGTTGCTCTGGTGGTATCTGTAGTGTTGGTCTGAGTCTTGGATGCTCCTTCTTCTTTGCCTCTAACAGGACTGTGGTCTTCCTTCCTTCCTGTCTAAAGATGATCAGGGTATATGTGTTTTGCATCTTTTCTTCTGGTGGAATTCCAGTCATCAGCTTCCCAACTCCATGTGTGGTGTCCAGGAGACGGTGTACCAGGGTATCTCCGTAATGTCCCAACTTCACTGGCTGCACCTGTGTCTATGTGTGATGTGGGTATCATTGCCAACACCATTCCTGATTGGTGGGGTGTGGCAAATGCATATATGCAATTTTTCCACTGATGCTGTATTTCATGTCGTGTGCTCCCCCTCCTCAAATGCACAGACATCAGGTTTGGTGGATGCTTCACTGGTACAGTAGTGGTGGTATATCTGCAACCCAGAACTAGTATGAGTTTAAGCTCACTCTGTCTATGGCCAGTTTCTAACAATCTGCCCTTGGTGTTACTGTTACCAGTTGCTTAAACAGCTGGTGGTAGAAAGGAAGCTGCAGGCTTCTTTGCAACCTTCAGATCTTCAAACACATCAGGAGCTACAGTTCAGTGGTGGAGAACATGCTTTGCATGCAGAAGTCCCCAGTTTGCTCCCCAGCATCTCTGTGAGGACCACCAAAGCAAACAAAAGGAATTCAGGTAGTAGGTAAGAAAGACTGCTATCCAAAGCCTTAAAGAATTGAGAGGAGACAACACACATTCCAAGATTTCACAGATGAAAATCAGAATATGTGTCGCTAAGCAATATCAGAGTGTGGTCAGGATGGCAAAACTTACAAAGCACACAGAAGCTATAAATCCTTTGTGCCACCTACATAATCCCTTTCAGTGTTGTCCTTTTTGGGGCTGTCCCCATGCTGCTGGAGGCATCTGGCTGGGCAAGGACTGGGGGTGGGTCAGGCAGTTGCCAGATGCTTCTCCCTCCCCCCGCTCCATCGTCTGGTGGCCCAGAGGCCTGGGAGCCCACCCTACTCCAGTGTACCCTGCCCCTTTAAGCTCTGTTTGCAAGGCTGTCCGGTCCAAGCCTGATTCAGAAGTTAAAACATTGGTAGGGAGAGAGAAGGCCTTCAAGTCTGGCCACCAGTTATTCCTGCTGCAGCAGGCTGATTAGGCACACAGTTCATCAGATCACCATCTTCTTTTACTGTTTAAATGACAATTATTTCCAAGTTTCTGTCTGTACTCATATGGGAGCATATGCACATTTAATACAAATCTATGCTCTTTTATGTCCTCTTTTGGTGGTGGGGGTGAGGTCAATTCATATCCTCTGTATAAGCAACATGTAAATAGCCAGGCTGGCCCAGGTTCAGGGAAGGAGTATTTGTCCAAACTGCTTCTGGGCCTTACGGTTTGAAGGTGTTGAAATACTTAACAGAACACAAAAGCAACGTATAGCTGCTTTACCTGGCTACTAAAAAATTGAAATCTTCTTTCCTAACCTCTCACTGTCCAGATTTGGCAAGGACAATCATGATTAACACTCTGTTGTTTTACTTTTTCACCTGCATTTTAAATGTCCCAGTTTCTCTTCCTACCTTCCCCTTTTGTCCTGGCTTACTTCAGTTGCCACAAACTGAGTTCAAAGTGCAGAAGTAGTTTGCAATCTGTTATGGGGGAAAGTAAGAGAGGAGGGAGCAGAATCTTTGCCCTTCCCAGTAGGCTCAGGCAAAAGCAAAGTGCTGCAGCCTCTCCTATCGGATATGTATTTTTCCTCATTAATAACATTTGCCATCTTGACATTCACCTGTGTTTGGCCATACTTGCTCTGGTCTTAATCCATGAAATGCTGGAGAATATGTTGTTTTCCTATATGAACTCTAGCCACAACAGTCCTCTGGAAACAGTGAGGAAGTGTCTTTAAAAATAAAACGCCATCACCCACTGTCATTTCAGAATCCTCAATAAGGCCACTTTAAAAAGAGGAAATTTATTTCCCTATATGTCCTTTTGACTTTTTGTAATACTTTTGGTGTGTATTGAGGGGGGCGGCAAACTCAGAGACTGCCGCCAGGCGTCAAAAGCCCTTGCTATGCCACTGCACCTCCTTCCGAGTTAATTGCACTTTGAACTCACTTTGCAGTAATTAAAGTAAGCTGAGGAAAAAGAGGTAAAGTGGGAAATGGAAGGAAAAACTGTGGCATTTTAAAGCAGCTGGAGAAGTGGGATCACAGAAGAGTAACTGGGACTGTCCCTGACAGATTAGGACAGTTGGCGGGTATGAGACAATACTAAATCGAATAGACAAATGGTCTGGCCTTACATCTTCATTGGCATGTGATGACAACAACAGCAAGGACCAACTCTTTTGAGTTTGCTTTTCTGGTTGTATAAGCTGTCTCTGGGACACTTGGGAAGGAGGCATCATGGCTCCCCCAGCCATCAACCATGCTGAGCCATGTTAGGCATATGCATGTGATGAATTCATTTTGAGAAGAGACAAATATAAATATTATTTGTGTGTTTGAGAAGCACATTTCCCTCTGCTCTTCTGCTCTTCATTTTCTCCTGGAACTCTAATCTTATATAGTTTAAATTCGCTTCTAACATTTAAATTGGTTTTCTAATGCAGAAACTAGTGATATAATCCTGGGTGAAACTAAAACCAGCACGCCATTATTGAACAGACCACGCAGCTCATTCCATTCCAGATAAGTCTATTAATACAGCTTCCTATTTATATATACTGACTCCTTGCAACAACACAGCGGAGGGTTACAGCTGCAGAACTGAGATGAAATAAACGGACTGTTAGTAGTCACTTGGGAGAAAGGGATCACTCGAGGTGGAATGAGAGAAGAGAGAGTGACAGAATGCATAAAGAGCACTCAGAACGCAGACCCCAGCAAAGCCGCCTGATTGATGGATCGTAACTGCAACGTACCAGTAAGGCAGGTCAATACTCTTACTGCGGAGGCAAGGCTGTCTCATAAAGCTGCCAGAAACGCATGCTCTGCGGCATAAATAGTTAGCCAGCCAAGACACTGGCGGAGGAATATGCAACTTATGCACGTGGCAGCTGCTGCTTAGTCATCTAGCTTCCGGTGTGCAGCGGCGGTTGTTGTTGTTGGTAGTTCAAGATCAAGAAATCCACATCCAACCACAAAAGGAGCACAAGGTGGTTCTGAACCAATGATGGAGAGCTCAGGAGGGGCACACCTCAACATGGCTGCAGTGACCTCGAATGTTGGAATTGCCCGATTGCTGCAGGCAGCCTTTGGATGTACAACTTTCAGTCTCGTGGCCCACCGAGGAGGATTCAGCATGGCCTACGGCACCTTCTGCATGTCTGTCTGGTGTTTCTGTTTCGCTGTCACAATCTTCATCATCATCTGCGAGTTTACCCACCTTCATAGATGCCTGACCATCTCCTGGGGGAATTTCACAGCTGCTTTTGCCATGCTGGCCACCCTCATGTCCATCACAGCTGCAGTGATCTACCCACTGTATGTCCCATTCAGCTGCCATTCCAATGGATGTGAGGTGAGAGACTTCCGCATATCTGCCAGTGTCTTTGCAGGGCTTCTGTTTTTTGCCTATGCCACAGAGGTGTTTCTCACTAGGGCCAAGCCAGGACAAGTAACCAGCTACATGGCCACAGTATCTGGCCTCCTGAAGATTGTCCAGGCTTTTGTAGCTTGCATCATCTTTGGAGCTCTGGTGAATGGCAGCCAGTACAATAAGTATGTGGCCACCCAGTGGTGTGTGGCTGTTTACAGCTTCTGTTTTGTTGTGACTGTAGTGGTGGTGGTACTCAGTGTCACAGGAAGAACAGCAACGGTGAAGTGCCCCTTTGAGCGCTTTGTGGTCATTTACACATTTGTGGCTGTTCTGATGTATGTAAGTGCTGCCGTGATCTGGCCAGTGTTCTGCTTTGACCGTAAGTATGGGTCTCCACATCGTCCATATCAATGTTCCAGAGCCTCCTGCCCCTGGGACAGCCAGGTGGTCATTGCAGTGTTCACATATGTAAACCTAGTCCTTTACATTGTGGATTTAGCATACTCACAGCGTATTCGCTTTGTCTCACACCCTTAATACCCAGCCCTTCTGCCACAAAAATCATAAAGGATTCTGATGTCAGTTTGGTGAGAAGGTTGGCAATGAATCATGCTCAAAACAGAGTAGTTGAGAAGAGGTCAATCCATGAAAGAAACTACTTCGGATGATTTGGTACCAGGAAAGAAGAAAAGAAGAAAAGACTTTTTCTTGCCCACAGCTGCAATACCACTGCCTTTCCAGCAAACATGTAGGCATACTACAACAGTGGATTTACAGGCCAATGGGTTCTCAGAAGCCTAGTACTGGTGTGGAAGGGGACTGGGTGGGAAACAGGTTTTGGATCTTTAATGTGTATTTAAGAATTGTTAGGTAGTTTAGAGTTGCAACAGTTGTAGAAGGACATTCATGCTAATAAGAACGTCTATGAAAACTAATTGAATTTTTCTCAGCCTAGCAGATTCTGCCAGAAACTTCTGCTGCCTTGAATCCCATGCTGAGCAAAAGGTGGGACATTACTTACTTACTTACTTACTTACTTAATTAATTAATTAATTAAACATTAATTAAATTATGAAGAAATGGAAGGGAAGAAAGATTAGAAAAAATCATGAAAATTTGAAGATTGAGAACCTCCTCCCTACCATGGATAAAGTAACAATTTCCTTATGTATGTACAGTTTGAGAAGTGAAGTAAACATCATGAAGTTTGTGACTGAGAATGGGGCAGGGAAGATCACTGTAACCTCTTGAACAATTGTTCCCTCAAGAAGTATCTGGGGACGCCTCAGTGCCTGTAAAGACTACATGCAAGACATTTGCCTTTTGAACCAAAGCCAAACTTCTGAACTTTTGAAGGAAAGCCAAATTTTTGAATCAAAGTGTATTAATTTAGACAAACTGTTGAGGTTGTTGTGTTTGCAAGAATTAGGCAATAGACATTTATGTAGTTCCTTAAGAACTTGGCATCACTCAAGCTACACATTACTTCATAATTCAGAACATGGCTTGGGTTTTTGTGGTCTTCTGCAAGGTAAAGACATGTGTAACTTTTTTCATAAGTCTAGCTAAGTGATTGCTGCCAGACTTGATCCCAGGATGTGATGATTCTGAGTTCCCAACAGAGAAGAAAGCTGTCTAACTCACTGTGTTGTGCAGAAGAAGGGAGGAAAAGGGGAGCTTATTGGTCTCCTACAGCATGGACCAGGATTTTCATCTTTTTATCTTAAGCCATTTTCAAATCTAATAAACCAAAGCACGTTGTTGATTCAGATAGGTTATATTAAATGTGTGCAAATTGAGTACAAAGGTTTTATTCCAATCCGAAATAAAAATGGCTGATTAGCAAAGGTATCCAGGGTTTTCTTTAACATATGTAAACTACATGCATATGAGAGGTTACACTTGTACTTCTGGAGCATCACTATACTTAACATTTATTCTGCACCACACACCAGTTGTCAAAGGCCTATACCCAAACCCATTATGTGTTTCCTCTTTCTAAACATAAATCCAACATTTTTGTAGCAGAAACGGGATATTACATGTTGATTTCCCCATTTTTTTTTATTGTGTAATGTTTGAAGATATGCACTGCAACTTGGTGTCTGATGAAAATCGTATTGGTTATAAATGTATTGCATATTGAGTCTGTGTTTCCCAGAAGCACCTTTGCACTGAGCTGGAGTTGATAAAGAAGGCAGGAAGCTGTCAAGTGACAAAGTTCCTGGGCAAAGCAGAATGGAAAGCCGGGGGATGCTACCTGTCATAGTAAGAATTGTCAATAGTCATTAGTGATCCTATTTCCAGCTCTCGATTTTAGTGATTGCAAGGGTCAGCTTGTTTTGCTCCACTGAGACAGTGAACGGCTGGACTGTCTGTAACCTGCCAGGTTAAAACATGGTGATCTAAGCTGTAACATATTGAGAAAACCTGAAGAAAACAGAAGTTAACTGAATGATTAATTTTTGAGCAAATTACTTAATTGCAAAACTTTTCTTATTAATAGGCTTGCAGAATCCTAAACTTGAGGTGTCACTTTTGTTTTTTTTTATTTAAAGGTAAGTTTCTTGTCCTCATAGCTGGAAAGAAAAATTAAAATAAAGTATGAGATGAGCATCAGGCAAAATATGAGACTTCAGAACTTATCTGAATGGATGATAAATTGATCCTGGAAATGAAAAATATTTCATCACATCACATCCTGTTCTTCCCTTAACTTCCAGAATGTCTGGTTGCCCAAATCCAACAGAATCAACACTTCAAGCTTCCTTTCCTTCTAAAATTGTAAGCCTTGAGAAAAATAAAATCTATTGTGTGGTATGAGGGAGTCATGAAAAATTCTGGAGTCAGTGGAGTATGCATGAGAGATAGTAGGGAAATGTCTTTTTTACCAGGATATAAAATCTAACCCACCCATTCCTATCAGCCCATCCCTTTCTCATTGTGCTCTCATTGTTACTTTCCTGGCCTTTCTCCTACCATGCTTCATAACTTCCCAGCTAAGCTAGTACTGGTACACAGCTAGCATTTTAACCACACATTCCAGGTTTTGAGGGTTTTTTAACCACAACTTCGGTATCAGATTTACACTATTATCCAGCTTTTGGCCTGCCAAAGATTTACATGCTCTCCACACCAGTGAGCCAAAACACACTCCAGTTTTAAAATCAAATCTGACCTTCACCAGCATCTCCATCCCAGTAGGCATGATACAGGATACAAAGTCTGGAGATTAATGTTGCCACTGTCCTTGGTTTCCTCACGGCAGTAGCATCAAATAATGAGGGGAATAAAGATGGCAGCAAGCAATGATAGAAGCAAAAGCTTTCAGTGGTTATTCTGCTCAGTCCCAGCCTCCAAACCATTATAAAAGCCGGTGGTGTTGGTGAACCAAATCGTGGAGCCAGACCTGTTTCTCCAGGTCTTACTTAATCTTGCTCCAAAGCAGCTGAAGTGATTAATTCTGCTTATTCTAGATGCAAACAAAATATGCTTTGTCTCCACTCACACCATCTACAATAGCTCCAAGGATGTGAGAAGGAGAAAATAGTCATTTGAAGGCACCACTGAGGATGAATAATTTCCATGCTATGGAAAGGAAGAATCAGCTTGCACCTAAAACAATCTCTTTGGCTTTGAGAATGGCACACACTTCTAACACTTCATGACCCTATTCCAGGTTAGACGCCATCTTGGAAATATGAAGGAAAGGCAGCGCATCAGAGAGACACCATATTGACATATTGACTTTCTTCTTCTTCCCAGGTCAATTCTAGAATGAAAGTGGGACAATACATTTCCAAAGCCTCTTCCCCTTTCCTTATCCTTTTCCCTTCCTGAATAAAACTCATGGCTTTGTCAGATGGGACAAAGCATCAGAAGCAAATCAGCCCTTTTCTCTCTGGTATTCAGAAGACCACTCCTGATTTGATAGGTAGGTAGATGATTGATAGATGGATAGATAGGTAGGTAGGTAGGTAGGTAGGTAGATAGATAGATAGATAGATAGATAGATGACAGATAGATAATATATCATTTGACTACAATCAAGCTGCACCATGGTTGTTTGTTGGCAATCTTGCAGACCCTTTTTCTGTTGCCAGAATTTAGAAAGTTCTTTTTTAAAAAACTGCAATCCAGCTGGGGGATTCTGAGAGGTAGAGTCCAAAATATTAATGTTGACAGGCTCTGCATCAGCATGTGGTTCATTATAACTAGCAGAACTGAAGCTGTGTGCAGGCAATGCCATCTGTGGCAGAGTCCCTGTGTTGTGAGACCGGTGGTGGTGTGCTATGCTAATAGTTCTCAGTTGGTTGCTAGAAATGAATGTCTATGGATGCCACAGGTATGACTGTTTTCTTCCCTTCTTGGTGGATGCTCTTCTCAGTGAGGCAGGGGAGAGTTTGGATAAAATGGATTTTCTGCTAGAATGGTAACTAGTCTGGATATGGCTCCTGGCAGTCCTCTACACCAGTTCTTCCTAAACTTGGGTCTGTGGATATGCTTGAACTTCAAGTTTCATGAGCAGAAGAAAGCATGGCTGATGTTCAGGAATTCTAAGAGCTGTAGTCAAACAACAACAGGAAATGCATGGTTGGCAACCACCAAGCTGTACCTAAATGAGTTTCTCTGTGACAGTGGCAGATATCTGGGATCAGTGCAAGCTATGTACTGCTGCCAGTGCTAATGCCACCACACAGCACAGCTCTGTGAAACACGTCTGTCCTGACTCCCCTTTGCTTTTTTTTTTTTTTTTTTAGTTTTCCTGATGACAATTAGGAAACCACTCTAAATTAAATGGGCAATAGTAACATTTTCAGTAAAACAATTCCATGTGACAAGGGAGGACTATAAGAAGCTAGAAAAGGGTGTTGCGAAAATAATTTGAGTCAGCAGCAATTTGAGTACAAGGGCAATTTAAAACCTCGGTTTGGATACAATCTAAGAGAAACATTTCTGTCAGCAAAACAAGAAGAACTGGATTTAATCATTTCTTGGAGACAGTGTAAAAGCAAATCTCCACAGGAAATGTAAGCAATTTTCTTAAATAAGTTGAGGTATTATTTGTGTTTGTATCAATTTTACAAGACCATTTTTGGAGGGTTTTCCACACAAATATCTTAAATAAATCCATGAAGATGTCGAGCACCAAGACTGTTTTCCTCCATGTTGCCAGTATTATACCTCCTACTATTTTCTCCATCTGCCTTGTAGAGGATGGGCCCTGAGTTTTGTAATGTAGCTTGTCAGAACTGGACACACTTGGAGCAGAAGTACATGATACTAGAGATATTGTTTACATGGCTACGGAGAATGAAATGATCTAAAAACATCAATGACACCACATCGCCTACTTGCTACTATCAGCAGTAATTCTTAATTTCCAGTTTGTAGCTTCTATATCTCCCTGACATGCCAGAAATCCTTTATAATTTCTTTGTGGAAATGTTCTACAATCAGTAGTCACATTGCAGGTATGTGCACTTCTGGAACTCTGGAGCATAATGGTTGGTAGGGGGGCGGATGAGACATACAAAACTCCGGAGGAAGCTGGCCGAACATTTCAAGAACTCTAAAACGGGGGTTAACATAGCCTTCCCTCACACCTGTCACGCTCTTTAAATCTTCTTTCCCTCCTTTAAAAGTGCTACATACATTCCTCAAAATAAATTCTATATCACCAATGGAATTCCGAGGGAGGTGGGAATCAAACAAAAGGCAAGAGAAGGATGTCTGGAATGTTGTGAATCAACAGCTGGAAAAGCAACTTATTTTTATTATTATGAACATGGCTTTCATTTAGACCTGATTGTAGCTTATGCCCTGAAAGGTCAAGAGAACTGAACTGCTAGGACACTTCTTCCAGTGACTAGTGTTAATGAATCCCAGATTTCTTTATACTACAGGGTGTTCAGAGAGGATTAATTTATATCTGCAATAGTACACTGTGTGTGTCTGTTCCTTCAACTCATCTGACAGCTTATGGCAAGCCCATGAATTTCATAGGGTGTTTTTAGGCAAGGAATATTCAGAGATGGTTTTGGCAATTCCTTCCTCTGAAATCTAGCCTACAGCGCCTGGTATTGTTAATGCACGGTAAATGAATTTATCTTTTAATACATTTGGCAGCACATATGCTAGTGTTGGGGTGAGAATCAAGCGGGTGTTGGACTTCATCTCCCAGCATTCCGCACTATGGAGTAGGACCACTAGGGCCAGGAGCTGCAATTCGGCAATATCTGGAAGTCTGCATAGTTCTCATTCCGGTATAATAATACGTTCGCTTTAACAGTATTGTCTGGAAATTCAATAGCTAGTCCCAACTAGAATAGCCTCACTGAATCAGTGGCATTTATGTAAGTGTTAGTTTACTACATTTCCATGGACATAATGGAATTGTTCTTGGAATGTATCCACACTGCAGTCATAATAGCTTGAATCTATTTTAACTGCCATAGCTCTGTCTCATGAAATCATGGGATCTGTGATCTGAATTACTTAGAAT
Organism: Cyclura pinguis; assembly: GCA_030412105.1. NCBI lineage: Eukaryota > Metazoa > Chordata > Lepidosauria > Squamata > Iguanidae > Cyclura > Cyclura pinguis. The sequence continues at coordinate 159,603,061 of CM059600.1, forward strand.
TTTCTAGTGTACCCCCTTGAGCACCACCACTCACAAAAGTGCAAATACAAGGATTATATAGAACGAAACCACTGTATTTAAATTAGCATTAAAGTACTATAATTTTGTAGTGTGGACACCCCCCTAATTGGGCACTAGGGCCATACAGCAACATATAGTGTCCTCTAGGGAAATGAAAATCAGTCGTTTCATGTTTGGTGTTTTGTAATCTCCCACTAGTATTCCCATCGTGTCTATCGGTGATATCGATTGATGATACTTTTCCCACCCCTTGCCTCATGGAAATTCATCTATACAATTTTCCTAACATATGCAACTTTTACACTTCCCCTTCCCCCAAGTCTAAAGTGTTTTGGGTGCATTTTGAAGATATACATAGTTTTAGTCACATTTACATACAAATAATATGAGGAAGAAGAGAAACAGGAAGATGGTCACAGTCTCCTCTTGATGGCAGGAAGCTGAAAGATGCATGTGTGTTTTCATTAATAGTCTCAGAGGTTATGAATTGGATAAAATTATTTAAACTCTTTTAATGTAAATTTCTTTTCCATCTCCAGTGCGCTCTAGAACAGATACGTTAATAACAATTTGCATAAAAGGCAATGAATAGGGTTGATTTCCTGCATGTTGATTTCTGACACAAATATAATTTTTGGTAAGAAAACTACATATTCATAATCATGAGCTATCAATCACACTTCTCTGTTTCAGTAGTGAGAACCCTAGTATTCAAATTAATATTTACAAATATTTGAAGTGTTCCAAAGTGTCCTTTCTTTTCAAGTTTTGCCACAGAATTCTGAGTGTAAGTTGCAAATTGAAATGCTGAACATGAAACATACTCCACACCTAGGGATCTGAAGAGGCAATGTTTCCTGATTACTTTGATTCTGGGAGGCATTAAATCTGAAATGTTGCTTTAGCTGTTTACTATAGCAGCTATCATTGCATATGATGAAGAAGATAAGCAATTAATGACCAAGTACACCTTTCATCACATTGAAGAGGCTAGTAAGTTTGGCAGTAAGGTGCAAAAAATGAAAATATTAAAATATGAATTCATTTTACAAATTGAATTTGGTAAAGAACCAGAAATCTATTTGTTAAACATGTTACATACGATAGACCAAAACATAAAGAAAAACTACTCTAGGATTTTTCTGTCTACGATAACCATAGCAAGAACAGAATATGCCAAATTCTGGAAGAAAGAAGAGACACCAAATATAGAACACTGGATCCAAAGCTTATCTGAGATAAAAAGAACAGATATTCTGACAAAAAGACTTAGAGGTCAGCCAGACGAGAAGACAGAGAAACACTGGGGACAATTTTTCCAAAGGCAAAGAACTACAAAATAAACAGATAAATATAAATATTAAGGTGAGGAGCAGTAGATGTGAAAGCTGGTAACAAAAATGAGATTAAGCAAAGCAGATATATAGTAGAAGCTATCTCTAATCACAGAATTTATTAGGAAATGAAGTTGTATATGTATATACAATGTATATAGTATTTATAAGCTATACAACTACGAGACTATGAAATATACTTAAGTTTAAGGATAGGATAAGATTAATCTGGAACAAACTTTCAATGTTGATCTTTTTGGTGATAACAGAGGACTTATGTATAAGATGCACATTAATAATTATGTGCTCTGATAAAGAAAAGTGGAAGAATTATGGTACAAGTAAGTTACAATCAAAAATACAACTGTACGCTATATACAAACTTTTTTTTTATTTTGATGAAATGTTGATAAAAATTGTTAAAAAAATGAGTTCAAATAAAATCCAAACTCAATAATATTTTTATAGGTACATCACGTATACATTTGCTTGGACCACTGTTCATTATAAAAAAAATAACTTAATGAATAAGATAGATGTACAGAGCCATAGATCATTAAAACAATACAGTACATGGGCATAAAAAAAATTAAATCCCTTGACATAAATGCTCCATTGAGATCTATAAAGTCACCTATCAAATATAGTTAAGTATCAAATGCCATTGCAACCCAATTATGAAATACATGTCAATATGAAATATCACTGTAGTCAATTATTTCACACTATCAGTCAAATACACAAATACAGAAACTGTTTTGTGGGTATTATGTGAAGATATAACCAAACAGTGAACATTTATTTTCAGAAAAATGAATCTTCCCTAGGCACCTTAAAATCATCTGTAGGTATACAGAATACTAACATATTATTCAGAATAAATCCGGTAATTTTATGGTTACAGTGCTATGGTTCTTTGAAAGGGTGTCTCTGGGGCCATAGGATATTATAGGTCTCCCCTTCTGCAGGTGCAGAAGGAAGTCTGTTTGCCCAGTCAAGAGATATGAAACCTGCAGAATAAATAGCAGGGCCATAAGGACCTCCTGTGAGATGCTGCTACTTCTACTGTATTTTTTTTCCCACTTACTGGTGTGGGGTGGGGATAGGAGCTGGGGTGGGGATAGGGAACAGTTCTTTCTTCTGTTCAGGTGCAACCCACTCTGAGGACAGTGTCAAGTGGGGAGTTTGACAGAGGTGTCCTAAGGCAAGCTGAGGGAGGACAGAAATGTCCAGTGAAACAAAAGGGGAGAAGCCATGTTTAAATACTTGAAGAAATGTCATGTCGAGGAGGGAACGGGTTTGTTTTCCGCTGCTCCAGAGACTAGGACAAGGAGCAATGGATTCAAGCTGCAGGAAAGGAGATTCTACCTGAACCTCAGTAAGAATTTCCTGACGGTCAGGGCTGTCCGGCAGTGGAATATGCTGCCTCAGAGTGTGGTGGAGTCTCCTTCTTTGGAGGTGTTTAAGCAGAGGCTGGATGGCCATCTGTCGGGAGTGCTTTGATGTGGGTTCCTGCATGGCAGGGGTTGGACTGGATGGCCCCTGTGGTCTCTTCTGATTGTATGATTCTATGATTCTAAGCTTGCTTGAATTTGGTTTTGAGTATAAATAGGACCATGAAAACAGACACTCATTATTTTTCTGAATTTTGAGTTTTTAAAGAAAAGCTGTAAGAAAAATTCTCACAGGAACAACTGACTTTCAAGATCATGTGGGGGGGAAAACCCCCTTAATTCCTATCAGATAACCTTACTACTGTTGTGGCTGCTGGTACACCTCAGTTTTCTCTCTCTTTGGCAACAACAATTCTTTCTTATGGTCCATAGACCAAACAAGTTGAGATTAACAGCATGTAAGATAAATCAAAAGACCATGGAGCAATTGAGCCAAATCATACAGGCAGAACCATTACCCCAAAATGCGGTGACTCAGGGATCCACCTGTGATGCCAGTACCTCCACATAACAATGGGGAATTAATTAGCTCAATTAGGAGGACTGTGAGGGGGGTAACCTAATGAGAACTTTCCACCAATGTTTACAGAGTCTTGCAGGAAACAACCAGCCAAAGATTCCCAAATAAGATAAAATGTGTTTTATTGAAAGACTCACACAAAAGATCTACTCACACACTTGCACAAGAGCTAAGCAAAGGATAAAGGGGGGAAAGTTGTGGATAGAGGAGTTTTCAGAGAATGGGTGATAATTACCAATCTGGAGAGCAGTGAAGAAAGCAGCAATGTGGCTTAGATGAGCGCCTAAGGACAGTACTCATTCAGAAATTGGAGTGACAGCGTGGCGACCAGCAAGCAAAGTACTGCACCAAACCACTCAAAATGGAGGTTCTTATATCCAAAATCTACCGTAAGGGTATGAGTGTGAAAGGCTCTCCCAGCCCAGTGGACAATGGAAGTTGCAACATGGACAATGGGGTCTGGACAGAGTTAATGGTCTTAGTGTTTATGTGATAAAGAGGCAATGGCTGTCGTAATAGCTTTGTATTGTGGAGAAGTTTGGGGGACAATGCAGGGAAATGTCCAGCTGTGAGGGAATAGGGTTGAAACAATCACTGTTCTATTGGGAAGTTCACTTGACCATTGTATGCTCAGAGATGTTCCAGCTTCAGCTTCAGCCTATTATTTCTGGAGTTGCCTTGTAATCTGCCTCACAATGACTTTGGCTACACCTAGAGGGGGTGTTGGGTGACCAGCCTTGCAATCACTCATGTTCAGTCAGTAATTTTCCTCTGTCCAGCTTGACCTTCCAGTCACCTCATGTTCCATTTTATATCAATGCTAATTAATGTATTTGCCAATTAAATAATATTTTCCAATTAAACCATATCAACCCAGGGGGGCATAACAGAACCTTTTTCAGATGTTTTGTCCTAATACAGAAGTTAACTGTTCTCTAAGCCTGATTGCCTCAGACAAAAACTTGTCAACAACCAAGGTCACACTAGGATTTTTATATTCTGATAGGAATTTTGGGCCAATCATCCTGATAGACTGGTTAATAATCATATTTTGTTGAACCTCTTTGTAGAATCCACAGGACAAAAGAAGGTGCTTAATGGATTCTACTTTCTGTTTACTGCAGGGATATAACATTGCAGTGTAAGGCACACAAGCAAATCTAACTTAGAATATTTCAGAGGTGAAAACATTAAATCCGGCCTTTGTAAAGAGCCTACGAGAATTAACAACAGTCAAATTCATTAATATGGAGATAGGTGAAAAGGCCTGACATATTCTATATTCAATTGGCTCAGTGAGCAGGATAAATATGAACAAGCCTGAAGGTCAAAGAAAACAAAGAAAGAGTCTTTGTTTTACTGATTTGAGGGCAGTGTCATAGTCCAGCTGTAACAGGAGGGATGATAAAAGATCGATTGAAGCAGCTTTTTAGACAACAAGCTTTGCCCAATGGCTTATTTAACCACCCTGAGTTCTATTACTTTTGATAATAGAACTATATTAAGGAAAGCATCTGGGAATTTGGAGAAGATCTCTTAAAATTTACCCTGTAGATTATTTGACTCTGTTGTTATTCTCCCCATCCAAATATAGGTATCCCCCACTTTTTGTCAATTTTTCAACATTCCACTTTTTCTATGATCATAAATTATAGATACGTATCATTATTTTGATGAAGGTTCTGCTCTTTTGTCCGTTCTTCTTGCCTTTTTGCCTATGAAGGCTTGCTTGGGACTGCTCACATGCATGTATGTGCACTACTTGCAAAGTCTGTCAGTTGGGTTGGCACCTTTTTTCTTTCTCAGATTGCTTTGGACTGTGCATGCATTTGCTACTTGCAAAGCAAGCTTGGGGGTGGGGAAGGCACTAAGCCAACTGAGAGACTGTGCAAGCAAAACATACATGCACAGTCAGTCCTACACAAATCTGAGCAATTCTCTCATGATCACCACAGGAAGAAGACCATGTTCCACTTTTTTTTTTATCAATTCCACTTTCTGACAGTGTTCTGATCCCTAACCTGTAAGATAAGCAGGGAATGCCTGTAGCAGAAGTGTACAGAAGCTGTCTAACTGTCTTAGCACTGAAGACTTTAATGACAGCTGGTATATTTTAGCCCCTTTGGTATAAAAATAACACAAAATGTCAGACTGACAAGCTTCTGTTTTCTGATAGGCAGCAGATCTGTGAGTAGCCCATGATATCATGTGATGGAATATCAGCCCTAGGTATAGTAAATTTCTAACCTGTTCCAGAATGTGACCATCTAATGTCCATCTGCACTGGGAAAGTTCTTTTCAAAAACCGTAATTTTAGATTTCCCAAAATTAATCTTTAAAAGGGAGAGAAAGAGGGTGGGTTGGCATGGTGGCCCTATACTTCCTCTCTCCTGCCCATATTCTTCTTTGGGTGTTGGGGGGCATCAAGAGAAGTTTCATGTTGCTGAGGAATCAGGGTACAAATTGTCCTTAGTTAGCCAGGCAGCAGCTGGTGGAGGAGGAGAAAGACTAGAGGAGGGTTTTCAAAGAGCTATACAGCCTGATTGGAGCTGCTGAGTGAAGATTAGACTAAACGGCTCCCTCATTTCCAAGGTATTTTTTATTTTTTGTAATACAGTCATCCCTCCACATTCACTAGGGTTAGGGGCATAGGATGCCTGTGAAAGTGGAAAAACCGTGAATAACTCTAGGTCCTCCCAAGCCATATTTAACAGAAAAAAAGTAGGATCACTATACTCCACCCACTGTGGATTCCTTTGAGGCATCAGAGTTCCTTTACAAGGCAGAAGGGGGTGGTTGGTGGGACTTACTGCCTCTTCCACTGCTGCCCCACACCATTTTAAAGAGGGACTTACAAGCTTCATTCATAGTGTCTCAGTCTCACAAGGCTTGCAATCCTTATTAAAAATGGCGTAGGGAGGCAGCTGAGGTGACAGCAAATAATCCATGAATAATCAAATCTGCAAAAGTGAAACCTGCAAATGTGGAGGGGTGACTATATTTGTTCAGCAGGAGTTTGCCTTTGCCTTCCTCTGAGGCTGAAAGAATGTGACTTGCTTGTGGTGTTAATGCAGAAGAATGACCCTCTTCCCGAGCTGTGAGATTTGCTTTCCCAGGAATATCTTGACGAAATGTTATTAAATCTGAGATTTCTATATTGTCATTGAAATCTAAGTCCATTTGATGATCACACAGGAAAGAAGCTTCTAACCTGGATTGATGGGTAGCATGGTGTTACTCTGGCTCAGTAACTGGCAGTTTAGATAAACTTGTCTCAAGCTGGCATAATCTGTCAAGAAGGTCTCTTTGAACTACTGAAGATAACTTAGAAAATCTATCAATAAAAGTTTTTCTGTTGCAGCAGCAGCAGCAGCAGCATCGGTTTGTGCTACAGAGGTAGGCATGGGCTGTTGGGAAGAAAGAGCTAGGCATTTCTCAAGATGAAATAAGGGTTTAATGAAAGTGTCCTTGAAGAGCTGTGCTGGAAAAACACCAAAAACTTTCAAGTGTTTCTTTTTCCTCATTAATAAATTAGGGACAGTAGATTTGGTGAAGCAAAGGAGAACCCTCACATATTGAGGATGAAAATAGCAATTCAACAGAAAACAAATTGGACGATCTGATATTTAAAATTTGTTTAAGATTCAAATTAGCCCTGGAAGCTGAGTTCCAATAAGGAATTTGCCCCTTAAACGGATGCATATTTACCACTATTTAGAAAGCTTGTAATATCAGGCAACAGTCTTTCTGCTTTGGTATAATATTTTTGAGTCTTTAGAGTTCGAACAGGCATTAAAACTTCTGTTGGGATATTGTTGAGATCCATTGGATTGACCTGAGGAAAGGGGAAAAGGGTGATTATCCAAGTTGCTTGAGTCTAAATACTTCTGCAAGACCTGAGATACCAAATTTGTTAAAGATCTCAGCAACTTTTCTAATTGAGAACCAGTATATTGTAATGTCTGTGCAGTTAACAAGCGCTGCTCTGGTAACAGTTCAGTATAAGGTGCATGAGATAAGGGCTTTTCCACCAGATTAACATCACTTGGTTCAGGCTCTGTCTCCTCTGCTAAAGGTATAAACCCACTTGTTGAGGGAGTGTGAAGTATAATAAAGTCATCCAATTTCCTTGTTTAGAGCTGGGTTGACTGCTCATATTAATGGGTGAGTTGTTCCTTTTCTCTTTTTTGTCATAGTAATGACTGGGCAAAAAGCAGAGCTGGCTTTTGCACCCAATAGCAAGTTCTTTGTTAGCATGAAGAGCCACAGGGAAAGCAAAGACATAAGACTGATCAGCAGCAACACACCTTACTAGCAGCAGCTTCCTGGCTGCTATTTGTGCAAGCCAAGTAGCCAGCTACTAAGCAATTACTCCATGTAATTAAAAGTTATAAATAGTCAATAAAGAGTTATAACTATAAAACTGTTAGCATAAGGCTATAAACTAGTCTAAAACAATAAAACTTGCTGATAAAATCAAACAAATTTCAGAGGTCCTGGCAGAACTACCACCTCCATTGCCATCTTGGATCTCATCTTGAACAGAAAATTTGGTGTTAGAACCACATAACATGGAAGAAACAGTTATAGGTTCCCAAAACACAAAAAAGGAAGTGTAACTTGTTTCTGAAAATTTTGTATTCAAAGCTAACAATACATGTGTCAAATGAAACAACCAGGTCAGGTAAGCCTTATATAAGTAAAGAAAAACATTTGAACCTTCTAGAGACCACTCAAAAATTTATTCCAAAATGCATGCAGGAATGATGTTTTTTCTTTCAATAGCCTCCACTTTTCTTATGATTTCCATTCAGTGGCTGAACTTATAGCTATGTTTTTTGTCACGCTGGAGGTTGCTAGTAAAGCACGCTAACCTGCTTCCCTTTTCCCTTTATTTTGTTGTTCATTCATACACAGTAATGAATTCTGGAGACAGCTGCTGTTTATGTTGCCTGTAGTGGGCAGGCACATACAACTACAGCAGAGTCAGCTAGAGTAGAACACCATTCTTTACTAGCTCAACCTTAATTTCATTGTTTCTGCAGACATGCTACTGCATGTCCAGCACTGAAAGTCCTTGTTTTTCCAGATTTCTTTGAGCATTCTCCTAATGTCAATGCTAAGGCCCATCTTTCAGCACCAATTCTTGTTTCATTTTGGATTGTTTCATCGTAAGGTTTTCAAGATCAAAGACATTCAGAAATGGTTCACCATTGTTTTTTCCTACACAGTTCTAAGAAAAAGATTAGATAAAGTGAGACTGCCACTGCCTGAGATTCTCGACCAATGTCACCTCCTTTTATTAAAAGCTGCCCTTCTAGAGCTTCTCCATCATCCTCACCAGTTAAACTGTTAAACCAGTTAGTTTTCATCTGTTGTGGTGGTTGTAATTTCCTGAAAAGTATGGGCACATCTTATCTCCACTTGGAACATTCTGCTTTGGGTAACCCTCCAACGAGTCTAGACTCCTGACAGAATGTTACTTTCAGCCTCTCTGACATACTAAAACCTCTTCACCATGTTAAGATGTGTGTCTGTAGAAACGGAGATGGACTTTACTTCTTAGAAATAAATCTATTTATAGAATACTGTATCTAAAGAAATTATCTTTTTCAAATTTTCCAGCTTATTGCAAGGTCTAAATAAAAAACACTGAGGTTGAGAACAGATTCCAATTGTGGTTTGTTTCTTGGAGCTTTGTGTGAGATAGAATGGTGCTAGCTGAGAAGATCTGAAATTATGTAAGGAAGGCAAGATAGTTTCCCAAGAATGCCTCAGTACTTTTCATTCACTCTGTCTACTGAGTAGAGCTAATTTGGGATACAATATTCCAGGCAGTCATTCCTGACATTCTAACAATACTTTCCCTCCTGTTTAATCTCCATGGAATCTTCAGTGTCTGTATTCTCAAATGCAATTCCATTTAGAAAGGTTGATAGGACCTTAATATGGAGGGAGAACTCTGAGCTGATGGAATCACATATGTTCATCCTATGTTTTGCTTATCTAGCCTCATAGTTCTATGAAACACATTATTTCCAACACAGAATTCGAGTGTGAAGTAAGTAATCATTTTCTGTGCAATCGTAAGGGTTAAAAATGAATAGAAAATTTCAGAAAGGCCACCTCTGGCCTTGGAGAAGCAATATGATGCATTATATGACTGTGCCTGGCAAATAACTTGACAAATTCTCACAAGTAAGTATACACTTAAATCTTGCAGCACTTGTGAATGAATATGTTGAGGCTACAAACTTTATTTTAAAAAATGTATACTCCACATTGAATAATTAATTCCCACTCATCCTTAAGTAATTTTTACATAGCACATTTCTCTCTGCATTACTTAGCTAGCAGATGACAGGAGCTATAGTTTTTTGTGGGTTCAAGATGATAAGCTGAGAACTTCCATGCTAGATGTGTTGTTTTTTTCTCCTTAGAACTGACATAATTCACTCATTCTGGTATCCTAGACAACTGCTGGTGCCAAACAGATGCATTCCAGTGTTTCCCTCACTGAAAGAAGAACATTTAAGACAGTATTAGTTTCGGAAATATGTTTTCTCCTTTTTTGGCTTATTGATCTCAAGTTGAATTATAAACAAGGAAATTATAAACACAGCAAAAATAAAACCACATGGTTTCCCAAACTTTCAAAGCAATTTGCAACTTGAACCTTTCATATGTGGAGTGCAAAGTCCTGTTGACATGGAAAAGTGGTGCAACTGCTGATGGATTTGTGATCGCTTAAACTTTTTACATTGCCCTGCACGCACTGCTCCCTTTTGAAAAGGTTAAACATTCACAGATCACTGACTATAGAGAGAGGGGCGGACAACTAGTGTCCACGTGCATCTGTATGTCCACACCAAACAACAAGTTTAACCATTGGATACTTGTTCTGTCTTGCAATGTGATTTTCCCTGTTACTTTTCAATAGCTTCAGTTTACCCTTTTCTTTATTATCAAAAATATATGTTTATTTTTGTATCTGCTTCACAATATTTTCTGTTTCTTTTCATGCTCAAACCTGAATTCTTTTGTGCCTCCTTTTATCCTTGTTGATTGATTTTCTATAAAGTTTTGAAATGTATTGCAAAATTATATTTTTAAAATCCCTTTTCCTCCCATCTCTTCTTTAAAAATATAGTCTGAATGTTCATTTGCTTTACTGCTGTGTCATGCCTATTCTGTTTTTAATACTTAGCTTTCATAATTGATCAAGGTGTTTCAAAGGCAGCATGTAGCAATAGAATACACAGAAGACTTCAGTGATAAGTGTGAGTTGGGATCCCTTATCCAAGAGAAATAATTTCTGCAAGACTCTACTAGGGAATGCCAGGTGCTGTAGGCTATATTTCAAAGGAAAGAAATGGCAAACCACCTCTGAATATCCCTTGCCTAAGAAAACCCAGCAACAAAGGTCAACAATATGGTAAAACAAACCCTATGAAGAACTAATGGGGGAGTTGAGCATGGTTAGCCTGGAAAAGATAGTGTGGCAAAACAACAGCACTCTTCAAGGACTTAAAAGAGCTGTACTGTAATAAAGAAAAATTAAAAATACACATTCAATCCCACTCCAGACGTTAAAGACAGCAATACAAGATGCAGTAGATTCACTCTTATTTCTTTCTGTGGTAGAGGTACACATAGCAGGTTTAAAATGAAATGCATTGTTATATTAAATGTTGTGTGGAGCCGCAGGTATACAGATCTCCTCCCAGCTGGTTAAAAAAAGCACAGTTTAGGTTGTTGTGGGTTTTCCGGGCTTTGAGGCCGTGTTCTATTAGTATTTTCTCCTGACATTTCCCCTGCATCTGTGGCTGGCATCTTCAGAGGATCTGGTGGCACGGAAGTGAGACAGAGTATATATACTTGTGTAGTCCCCGGGTGGGAGGAAGCAATTTGCATATGTTAAGTCGGCCTGTGTGATGGCCTATTGTATTGTTTCTTGTAGAGGGACCTCCAGAGTCTGGGTATATTTGGCATATTTTGAGTCTTGATTTTAGTGTTCTTCAGTTCTGGTAGCCAGATTTTGTTTACTTTCCGAGTTTCTTCTTTCCTGTTGAAATTGTCCGTGTGTTTATGGATTTCAATGGCCTCTCTGTGTGGTCTGACATAGTAGTTGTCAGAATAGTCTAGAATCTCTGTACTTTCAAAAAGCATTCTGTGTCCAGGTTGGTTTATAGCATGTTCTGCTACGACTGATTTTTCTGGCTGGATCAGTCTGCGGTGTCTTTCATGTTCTTTAATTCGTGTTCAGATGTTGCGTTTTGTAGTCCCTATGTAGACCTGCCCACAACAATACAATGGATGGCTAATGTACTTAATGCTCTGTTATGCATATCCCCTGACTAACAATCCAGTCCTGGGGGATATCCCATTTAACAATAGGCCATCACACAGGCCAACTTAACATATGCGAATTGCTTCCTCCCACGCGGGGACTACACAAGTATATATACTCCGTCTCACTTCCACGCCACCAGATCCTCTGAAGATGCCAGGCGCAGATGCAGGCAAAACGTCAGGAGCAAATATGGCCTCAAAGCGCGGAAAACCCACAACAACCTATGGATTCCGGCTGTGAAAGCCTTCGACTTTACAAAGCACAGTATGCCTCAACAGTACCTAAGGACCCGTGTGTATAAAGGACCACTGTGTACTGTTTTTTTTTTTAAAGATACTGAATTTTTCTGTTATTTTTATTATGATACTGGATTTTTCTGTATATCTTTATGTATATTTATGCATACAGCATTCAAAACACACTAAAAAGTATTAAGAATACAGAAAATCAAATTGCATCACATTCACAAGACAGCAGGAAAAGTACAAAACAGTCGAAGAAAATGATTCAAAAGAGGCTAATGCTGCCTATTACTCGCTAATGGATTTACGAAGCGCCTTCTCTTGAACTGAGCTGTCAGCAGAGATTTGCAGTTTTAGGAAGCAAGGCTTTTAGATCCAATAATGTAATTTCTATACAGGCTGCAATCCGGACACTTAATCTGAGAAATTACACCTTGCACTGCACAAAATAAGACCTTGTCACAGGTCCTCTTCCTAACACCGACGTCTCCGCTATTTAGGAAAAACTGGGCACTGATCCACCACGACTACAGTTCCCAAAAGGCAGCGCGGCCACCATTCTATACCGTGCGATGGGAAACCCTTAGGCTGCAGCAGCCATCATCTGCCGAGAGCAGAGAGGAGAAATTGGGTCCCCCTCGGCCTCCGTTAAAGCGTAGAGTGATGCAACTGCAAACAAAAGTTGCTCCAATAGCAAGCTGGCCACCCGCCGCCTTAGCAACTGATTGAGCAGGACGGCAGCGATGTCACGCCCCCTCCCACCGGATTGGCTGAACTGCTCTTTCCGTGCGGCTTCGCCACGCGACGCCGCGCTCGCTGTTCCCCTCCCCGCGGGACGAGCCACGTGGGCAGCATCCTCAGGTTTGTTCTTCAGGGAGCGGAGCGGTCGAAAGTCGGGGCTGGACCGGAGCGCGGGTGATACGGCGCGGAATAAAACCGCGATAAGGAGTGGAGGGGCGAACGGGAGTGGTTAGGGCGTCTGGGAGGGGAAGGAGGGGAGAGACAAAGGGCAGCAGGTGGAGAATGAATTGGGAAAACCGGAGAAGAGAGGGGTGGGCGCGTCTTCAAGTCGCCCGTCGAGTTACGGCGACCCCGTGAATTTCATAAGGTTTCCTCAGGCAAGACGTGCTCGGACCTGGTTTTGCCAGTTCCTTCCTCTGAAACACAGCCTACACCATTTAGTATTCTTAATACTTGGTAAATGAATCTGTCTGTTAATACATTTGTACACGTGTGCAAGAGCTGGAGTGAGAATCGTATGGCTGTTGAGCTGCAGCTCCCAGCAATTCATAGTATTTTTTAAGGCAAGGGATACTCAGAGGTGGTTTTGCCAAGGAGTTGCGAGGACAGGTGGAGGTGAATAATACAGTCACAATCAAGATGCTCAGTATGCATATTTGGCTTTATTCGTGGTTTCCATAAATGCAAACGGAGTCTGAAGGTAGTTGTGTGTTCTTGGCACAGCATAGGTTGCCTAGCTAATGGTGAAATGCTGTTATTTCTTCTTTTTTTCTTTCTAGGAAACCAATTAGTCATTTCTTAGCAACTGTTGGTACCATGAGTGTGGGTTTCATCGGTGCTGGGCAGCTTGCCTTCTCCCTGGCTCGAGGTTTCACCGCAGCAGGTAGGCCGGCGGTAGATACCAGGCTAGAGCTGATCTGCACAGAGAAATAGTGTACAGTTGGCCTCCACATCCGCAAATTCAGTATCCCCAGATTCAACCTACTGCATCTTGAAAAATATTCCGCCCAATGACAATCTCAATAGTTAAGGAATAAGTACTGAGACCTAAAGCAAAGGAAGTTAAGAAGAATTATTAATTTGATAAAATACTAGGAATAAGAGTTTAATGGATATAAGTGATGTTGGGTTATATCTGACATTGATTGTATGAAGTAGAGAATAATATGTGAAATCAATTACAAATATGTTAAACACTGTATTTCCCCCCATCCCTAAAACCAAACTTTGATTTTGTCATTTTAGATAAGGGATGCCATTTTACTACACCATTGTACGTAATGGGATTTGAGCATCCACGGATTTTGATATCTGGGGGGGTGGTCCTGGAACCAAACCTTGGCAGATACTGAGGTCCCACTGTATTCTGTTTCCAAGGAGCTCTTGTGCATTTTCTATAATTTTATTCATCCTCGTAGGCCTGAGAAAAATACTGGAAATTATAATAAATGCACCATCCTGGTAGTGTGTGCAAATGTACATCTCTCTGTGACTCTCAGGTGACATGTCACTTTTCTGGACTGAGGTGCGTGTGCTAACACGCACATTATATGCAGAAATATCTTAGAGGCCCTTTATGTTATTGTACTGCAAAGGAGGATATAGACCTGATGTTAAGCTTATGTTTTCTTGCTTGTGTATGTGTACACTACAGTAACCTTTGTTGAAATTTCAGTTATAACTGCCTTCCTAATAGCTAGCTGTCCTCTCCTGAATAACCTGTTCCATGGCAAAATATATGCATTGTTGCAAAATGCTAATTGCTGAGAAATCAAGGCAGGTCAAACTATCTATTCATCTTGCATTTTAAAATCCTTCTTGCATTTAATTACTGTTGCCTGAAACCACAGCCTAGAACCCAGTTCAAAAGCTGATGTTTACAGATACTTTCCAATGGTTAATGCACAGAAGAAAATTCCAGCTATTTCCTCATATGTACTTTTCTAGGAGTGAAGTAATAAAACTGGAAGTCAGACTAGTCACACACAAAGAAAACACAACCCTGCAAACATTGAAGAAGAGTACTTAGCTCTTCCCACAGTTCTGGGAAATATAAAGTTCTCACGGATGTGATTCTGTGTGCAGATTTTTGTGGCAGCTGAATGTTTCTGTCTCACACCTTTGCTGTATGGGGTCATTCTTCAAATGGAGAGCTCTTGTATGGGTTGGCCAGTGTGAAAGGAAATGAGAATTAGACTGGTAGGACAGTGGAGGAATTCTGCTGTAGTGGAAAGTTATACCCAGTAGCTGGATGATTCAGCTCAGCTGCAGAAGCAGGAGGCCATAGGACACTAAAGTTTTTTTTTCTTTTCAGGGATATTGGCTGCTCACAAGATTACAGCAAGTGCACCAGACACTGATCTCCCAACAGTATCAGGGCTGAGGGTAGGTTCCAGGTCCTAAAAATCTCTTAAAATATCTCTTTCACACTCACAAAAAACCATGTAAATCTTTAATGTGTTTGTATTAGGTGAGCATTATGCAACTCTGCCCGGCTCAAGGGCTGAATGTCCCAACCACTGCTACCAGGGTTGATGAATATCTTATAGGATAGAGCTATAAAACAAAAATTAGAGTTCAGTTACATATTACACGCAAATCCATGTTAATTCTAGTCTGATGATCCATTTAAGATTTAGAGTGGCTTTGGGATGGGTTGATTGAGAAATGCATGCTAAGAGAGGCATTTCTTTCCCTATGCCATCTAAATTAATACACCAAGTGGCTTTATGCTGTAGTGTTTCACATACAAGCATTTCCCCATAATCACCCATTTGAAACCCTGGGGGAGAAAGCTATTTGGTGTATGGGAACAGATTGGACAATTACACTCATATACACACCTGTCACTTTGTTCTGTGCAGAGTGGCTTTTTCTGTTTCTTTGAAAGGTAGTGAGTTACATTTACATGTTTTCATGTAATGTATATTTTGATCTGTCATTTTTAGCATTGGGACAATGTCAGTCTGGTTGGTTAGGATCAATCTCTATTGTCCAAGAATCTTGGCTAGTTCCAAGTTGCTGAGTGTATCTATGGCTTGTTTATTTTATTTTTATACTACTATCCTACATAAAATGTGTAAGTGTTGCCCATAAATGTGAGGATTAATGCATATACTAAAATCATTTTAAAACATCTAGTAAGGCATTGGTAACAACTTTTAAAATGCACAACAGTGTTAAAACAGATTATAAACCATACATCTTTGCCTGCCTTCCTAGAAATTTCTTCACTGTCATCTAAAAGCAGGAAAAGGGGAAAGTCCTAGTAAGAAGATAACTCCATGTCCATTCTTTCTGCCATGCTAAGACTGGGTTTTACGATGAATTTTTAAAACAGATTTTATTCCACAAATAAGTTCAATGAATGAACTGGAAATCACAAATCGGCCCTCACTGAGCACGACCTCTGCATGTGTGATCCTGATCTCGCACAAAATTTCATGTCCCTATACATAAAGTGGTGTCAACAGGCACATGCCCACAAATGTCACCACCATGGGGTATTATCAGATGCAAGCATTTGTGTTTTGTCTTTCACATGGAGTTTCTAGAATGGAACCCACTGTATATGGTCTCCTTCAGTAGGAGGAAGAGTAAGACAGTACATGTGCATTAATAATTATAAGCAGGGCGTAGACAAGAGCTAGAATAACTGTTAGGTGCAAATATGCCTTGTATTAGCTAGCTTATAAAATGCAATTACAGTCTGCTCTCCTTGCGGATTTGATTATTCATGGATTATTTGCTGTCACCTCTGCTGCCTCCCTATGCCAATTTTTAATAGAGACTGCAAGCCTCATGAGACTGAGAAACTGTAAACAAGGTTTGTAAGTAAGTCCCTCCTTAAAATGGTGTGGAGCAGCAGTGGAGGTGGCAGGAAGCCCCACCAGCCACCCACTTCTGCCTTGTGAAAGAACACTGATGCCTCAAAGGAATCCATGGTGGGTTGAATATGGTGATCATTCTTTTTGTGTGTGTGTTAAATATGGTTTAGGAGGCCCTAGAGTTGTTCACTTTTTTTCCACTTTCACAGGGTTCCTGTGCCCCTAACCCTAGTGAATGTGGAGGGATGATTGCATTGAGAAATACTGTATTGAACCAAATAGTTGCTGTAACTGCATATGTATTATTCTCCCACCTTTTTGTTTTCAAGAGTTCCTAAAGAAGGCCATAAAAGTCTTTTTTCTATTTTATTCTGCTTTTGTCTAGATTTTGCTAATTATATTCCCAGCGAAGGCAAATTGGAGAACATGGCCTCCAAAGTCAGATGCATATCAACAAAGGTGGCTCTAAACATGAACTGATGCCAGGCCAATAACAGTTTGAATGCTTGATAGTGTTGATGCAGACTAAGCCCAGAAAGAAATAAGTAACCAATGCATTTGAAATACAAGTGGTGTGATTTGTTCATCATGCAACATTTGTGATTGGAATTTCTGTCAGCTGCATTTTGTTCTAGTTGCAGTTTTCACACCCTGCTTTCAGATGTAACCCTAAAAAAGAGAATATTGCAGTTATCTGAGCCTAGTTGAACAGTGTCATGAGTAGATTAGGATGCAATTAATCAACCATAGAGAGTTCATAGATTATGCCTTTGGACACCAATGATACTTGGACATCTAGGGATAACAGGGTCCATGTGCAACCATACATACGAAAAAACCATACATACTTGATCATTCCTAGGACAATTGGGCAAAATGTGGCCTGTGAGCTGCATATAGTCCTCCATATGCCCTCTAGATGGTGCAAAGGCACTTTTGCCATGATGTTGGTCCCCCTGTGCCATGTTAGGTCCATAGAAGGCAGTTTTCTAAAATAGGAAATGATTTCTGGTCACTTCTGTTGTTAAAAAAAGGCCTCAAATGGTCCAGGGGCGGCCAAAAAGTGTGGTGAAAATGCACTTGCATCCCCCAAATGCTTGGGGACATATGAGACATTGGAAGATAAAAAATTTATTATTACTCTTATTGCTGTTACTACTACTACTACTTTGGTGGGGTTGAGTGGTAGGCTGCAGTTCTCCAGGCTCTCCCCAGCCTCTCAGATTAGCTGGCGCTGGCTTTACAGTGAAAGCAATTTGGCTCTGTCTAGGATAGACTGGGTAGGATATTTCTGTGCAGATAGACAGAACTCTAAACCAGCAATACAGTTTAATCTGCATCTCTGCTTTCCTCTGTTGGTGCCCATTTCATATGTAAAGGATAAAGTCCTGGGTCCTTGCAGGCTGCTGATATATTGTGTAGTAAGTTCATCATGTTTCTGCAGTTCTCAGTAAACACGATCATGCCCAGTTTTTGGCTGACCCCACATGTCTGATTCTCTTGCCCTTGGTGCTGTGAAACCTGAAAGAGTGAATGCTTTACCAGCTGCTATTCATCTATTTGCAGAAAATGGGTGTGAATTTTACTCTAAGCAACAAAGAGACAGTTAAAAACAGTGATGTCCTGTTCCTGGCAGTGAAACCTCCCATAATTCCATTCATCCTGGATGAGATTGGCTCAGACATAGAGGACCGGCACATTGTGGTCTCATGTGCTGCTGGTGTCACTATCAGTTCTATTGAGAAGGTGAGAGCACCCATCTCTTACAGTTTTCTTCAGTGAAGGCCAATTGCTGGCAAAGTGCAGCCAGTGAAGACTTCTGAAGACTGGGCTAGAAAGAAATATCAGCAGTTCTACATGTTTTTGTGTGGAACTTCTGCAGAAAGAAGGGCAGGGGACTTGCCTGTGCCCAGAACATGGAAAAATCTAAGAAGTTAGTTCTTAGGCTACAGCTTGCAGCATATCCCCCAAGAAAATTTAGTTCTCATCCCTTCAGACACGTCCTGTTAAAACAGAATTGCTGCTCATATCTAGAATGGTAACAACCATCGTTCATTTTCAGGTACACTTGTTAAATCTTTGTGCCTATTAAGAGGTACCTGGAAATGTTATGGTGGTATTAGTGCAGTGCTGATTACATCAGAACCTTAATAAAAACAATTGCCTATATTTCATTGTATCTGAAGAGTCTGAAGTATAATTTAACAACTTTGAAAAGTTGAGGTAGTTAAAACTAAATAATCTGGCTAAAACATTAAGCAGCTTATCCCAACTCTGACATATCAGGAATTATTTCCTGAAAGTGAAATGAAAAATGACTTGTTCAGCCTTGCAGAAATAGTGAAAATGTCAGCCCACTCTCACCAGGGATCTTCTGTGTCAGAGAAAACATTACGCAAAGAATCTGAATATAAAATTAGGTTCCCTTCCCTGAAGGAAATATTACCCGTATCTGTGCTGCCTTGGCTCTTAGTTTGTCTAAAAGATATGGGAAGTGGAAGACTTACAGTTACGGAAGTCTGTTGCTGGATGCTTGGTCCGTGACTGGCTTGCCTGTACTTCTGATTTATGCTTTTGTGTGCTCCCTGTTTTCATTGGTGCTCTGGGCAATCATATTTCAAGTACTGCAAGAATAAAAATAACACAGCCAAGACATGGTCTTAATGGAGCCTTAACCTATTAGTGCTTGTAGCTGCTGACTTGCATTCCACTGCTGTTGGCAATAGTGCTGTGGCCCTGACCAGTGCCACCCTGTGGACACACTCTTAAATTCTCACGGGGATGATGTCATGAATATATAAGCAGTCTTGCTGATTTTAGGCTGTGGACTGTGTGGTTTCTGACCTTTCTGTAAGGAAAGTTATTTATTAATGTTGCACCACAAGATTTCAGAGTGGCATACAAATAATATAAACAGATTTAATTTAAATAGATTAAAATGTGTTAAACATCTTAACAAGTTAAAACAGGTTTATATAGTTAAAAGTTTAAAACTGAGTGCATAATAATCATTTTTGAGCTAATCACTTAGGCCCCAAAGGCTTTAATAAACAGTCATAGCTTTTTGTGACATCTAAAAGAAGCATTGGCACCAATCATGTCTCCAAGTGGAAGCTGTTCCACAACTGGGATGCCATGGATGAGAAGTCCCTCTCCTACTTCCTCACACAGTGTGTTGGCCCCACTCTTGGGATAGAGAGGAGGGCCCCTGCAGCAGACCTCAGTCCTCAAACGTGTATGTCGAGGAAGAGGCACTTCCTCAAGAAACAAGGTTCCAAGCGGCTTAGGGCTATAAATGTTGTGAGAGCCTTGAATTCAGACCAGAAGCATACTGGCTGCCAGTGCAGTTCTTTTAGGACTAACATTATATGATGTGCATAGGATATTCCAGTCAGAAACAGAGCGCCTGCATTTTTCACTAGTTACAGTGTCCAAGTCATCTTCGAGGTGGCTCCACACAGAGCACATTGGAGTAGTCTGATTACCTGTGCGTTTTTGTATGTTCTCTTTGGGTATAAAAGGGGTGGAGAATGGTGGTTGCCCTCCAGACATTTCTTAGTCTGTGGCTCCCACCAACATCACTCATCATGATGGGCAATCCAGGATGGTCACAAGATCAGTACCAGTCCACAATAAAGTGTGTATGTAAAAGGACAGCAGGTGGGGGATTGCAGTGACAAGCTCCATCCCAATTATTTAAAGACCTTAATTTGAAACAGTGAAGCAGGAGTGGCTAGAAGGTGCCTCAGGATCTACTGGTATATCTCAGGGTTATTTCCAGTAGATCAGTGAGGGTTTCTTGATTCCATTTGTCTGCTAGTAGCAACAACTACACTTTCATGTACCAAAATTAATTTACTGAAAAAGAATAATTGGGGGAAAAACAGGATTTGGATTTTCTTGTGAAGGGACTTGTGACCTTTGTTCTTGGGTTGCGTGTATACTTCTTAATCCTAATGTATGTTTGCTGCCTATGTCACTGTTTTACACTTCAACTTTGATTAATGGACCTTATTTTTTTATAGAAAAAAAAATACAGTAGACTCTGCAGATCTGAAGTCTCTTCCCCTCTGCACATATGATCTAAAAAGACCAATGTTTGCACCAAGGGGTGGTATTCATGCATTAAAACCTCTCTACCTGATCTGTAACGTATAAAAAAGCAGAGTTGGAGTTGTCACTGGTATTTGCTGCAAGAGAGTTAATCTTAGATGTAAGCTCCAAGTTAAATGTACTGATTTGTTTCTCCTGTTTTGTATCTCAAGAAACTCTCTGCCTTCTGCCCCACCCCGAAAGTGATCAGGTGTATGACCAACACACCAGTGATTGTACGGGAAGGGGCCACAGTCTATGCCACAGGGACACACGCCGCTGTGGAGGATGGAAAGCTCTTGGAACAACTGATGACTAGCGTGGGCTTCTGCACTGAGGTGGAGGAAGACTTGATAGATGCTGTTACTGGACTCAGTGGAAGTGGACCTGCTTATGTATGTGCCATTTTCCATTCTGCTGTGAAAATCCCATTCCTTTATTTTTGTTAGTTATTCCTCAGGCTGTTAGTCCTGAGGAAACTCCATATCAACAGAGTTACAGAGAAAAGGCATTTTCCAATTTAGGTGTGGCTTCTTAAAATGATGGCTGACTTGAAGTAGACAAGACAGACAGCAGATTTCAAATTTAAAAACATTTACTAAAAAAAAAATTATAATGATACGTCCATCAAAGAAACTTGATTCTAACTATTGAAGAAAAATATTTGAGAAAATTAATGTCTTCATTTAAACTCACCAACTTATTAGTTAGAGTTATGCTTAGCAGAAACGAGAAGTTACAGGTAGTTATTAGAGAGCAATTGACAGCAGAGCAGTTAGCTAAGCGTGTGTGGAAATGAGTGCAGTTAGAGGAGAACAAAGTGTTCTTAGAGAGTGAGAGGCGTGGCCTTCTAAGCTAAGCCAGTTACAGGCAGCAGAGTGTGCAGTCTAGATGCCTCAGCCAGTAATTTTAAATATATACACAGACTAACTATAGAGAGGCTATCCTAGCTAAAGAAGTGGGGAACAGAGAATGCTGTATTTTCCAGCAATTTTCTGTATGTGTCAAAAGTATCTTACTAGGCAAATGGGGATGGGTTAAATGTAGAAACAGAACTAGCAGTATATAGTATTTTTACGGGATGCAGATGTGCCAGCAATAGTTCTGTTGGAGATTAATAGTGACATGTGTCAACCCTGTTATACACGAGTGGGAATCTTGTGACCCTCCAGATATTGGACTGCAGCTCCCAAAAATCCTAGTCAGCATAGATAGTAGTGAGGAGTGCTGAGAGTTGCAGTCCAACAATATTTGAAGATCTACATGATTTCTGCCTCTACCATAACATCCCTGGAGCCATTGATTTATGGGAGCTTTGTTCAGATCTGTCATTAGTCAACAATAAGGACCTTAACAACCGACCATTGGGAAACCATGATTGCCTGCTGGATAAACGTTCACGTAACAGACTTCGGTAGTCCCGGTTTAGGTTTGGACAGAACTGACCTCCAAGGTGGTTGATTTTTCCTTATACTTAGTGTGGAACAGTGTATATGTACAACTAATACTTGGGAACAGGGAAAGCTTACTTTGGGTACCCATCCTGAATGTGCTGGAGGAAGAAAGAGCAACTAGGAACAATTTGTTCCCTGCACTATGTGTCAGGCACTCCTGTTTCCCTTCCCCCTCCCCCCACACTTTATTTTCCTCTGATCTTTGGGTCTCTTAGGCATTCACAGCCCTGGATGCCCTGGCAGATGGAGGGGTGAAGATGGGCCTTCCTCGCAGATTGGCTGTACGGCTGGGGGCCCAGGCGTTGCTGGTGAGTGTGTGCCTCAGTATCTTATAAGCTTCTGCTTCTTCAACCTGTCAGTCAGTACGTATTTATAAATACTAGCCAAGTCCAGGTCTTAGAAAGATACTTGTAAGAAGAATGAATATAATGGGCATGTTGAAGCTCACCATAGCTAAAGAATGGAGGGATGGTGCATCACACTGCTATTTCAGTTATAGATGACTTCATTATGCCCTTTATACTCATTCTGAAGAGGAAGCGTCCAGAGTCTGCACTTGACATCCTTTTTTACTTTGTTTCAAAACATTTGAATGCTTTAAGCATGTGGAAGCCCCTGCCTAGCTCAGCCTTTTTCCTTGAGTAGATTTTTTTGTTGAAGCCACAAAAAGGAAGAGAGATAGAGGCTCTGTGGATGTTTGGGAGGATGTGGCTGAGTTCAGTCAGGGTGATACAGAGTGGAATTCTTTCCAATCTGCTGGCCATCTTGCAGTTTCAAGGAAAGAGCAAAAGGTGTCTCCAGCTGAATCTTTTAACCTGCAGTCTCTTTTCTGAGCTCAGCAGTTCCATGGAGCATTGGAAACAGGGGAGGTCCAGAAAAATGTTGTCTTCCCTTTATAACACAGGTTGTTTCTCGGCTTCCTCCGTCTCTTTCTTTTGCTAGTAAAAAGCTATTGAAAAGAAACAGATGGGCTAGGTATACAGTACCTTTTGATTGATACTGCTTGCCAGAGCATGAAAAAGTTACTTTTTTGAACTACATCTCCCATAATCTCCAGCCAGCATGGCTACTGGCCAAGGATTCTGAGAAAATAATTAAAATCCTTGGTTGGTGCTACTGTCTGTCCATTTGGAAGTACCCCCAACTGATGCTTCCTTGAACAGGTGTTTTGAGTATTTTCATACAAAGGCAGTTAACATTTCTTTTAAATGGTGGTTTAAAAAAAAATTCAGTGCATGTGAAACTCTTTGCTACCTCTTCTGAAGGGTTTTTGACTGCTCGCCCCAATTCTGCAGGGAGCTGCCAAGATGCTGTTGGAGTCAGAGCAGCACCCAGGACAACTGAAGGACAATGTCTGCTCCCCAGGGGGTGCTACCATCTATGCCCTGCACTTCCTGGAGAGTGGGGGTTTCCGCTCCCTCCTCATTAATGCCGTGGAGGCCTCCTGCATCAGGACAAGGTACGTGCAAGGAAGTGAGGAGTGGTCCTTTCTTAGCTGTGTCCTCTGAGCTTCTAATGAATATTCTCTCCCCTAACAGGGAGCTGCAGTGCTTGGCTGATCAAGAGAAGGTCTCCCCAGCTGCTATTAAGAAGACTTTAATAGATAAAATAAAGCTAGAGTCTTCCTCTGCCAACAAGGTCAGCCTGTTCAACAACAAGAATCCTAGCAGCAAGAAGCACTGAGGATCCAGCCTTCCTCTGGTCACACTTTTCTTTCTCTTTCAAAGGAATCTGTAGCTCATGCCATTTGGGGGAGGGAGGGAGGAATATCCTGGACTCAAGGCCGTAGGAAAAAGGAACTTCTAGATTCTTGATTAGATTATTTGAGAGTAACAGAAGATCAGCAGTTTGCAGGGGTTGAGGGTGGAGCACAGTCATCATCCCTTTCTCCTGAGTGAGCAGATCCTCTGAACATTAAAGCTGCCTCTTCTGTAGCTGTTACAGGGTTATTATGTGCAATATTTTATCCTGTTCCTCCTCCAGGGAGGTCCTTTGTTACATCTCCTCACAACAGCTCTGTGGGGTTGCTTAACCTTGGAAGACAATGGCTGCTTCAGTGAGCTTTGTCATTAACCTGGGATCTGAACCTGCATACTGCTCTCAGGCTGCGCCTATTTCCTGTGATTCTTTATCAGATCAGAGGCCAGAGCCCAGGCAAGGGCCCTGGAGTCGCAAACCCTGTTCTCATCAGAGAGTGGTTACTGTCCAGTCTGCAGGACATTCTGGATTTGGGAGATGGGCAGAGCTTGGAACTGTTTTTATTAATACGTTAACACTAAATTTGGTTGATTAGTTTTAATGATGGAGTTGTAATTGCTTCAGCATCAGAAATTTTTTCAGGTCATTTTTAAATTTTAAGAATCTATTAAAATTTCTAAAGCTTGCCACCCCACCCCACCCCAAAAAATCTTCTACATGGTAGTGAATTAAAGGAAAGCAAAAATGTTACCAATACTTTAATGTGTTTTTTAACAGCGAAGAATAAGCAGCTTTTAAAATTGTCCTTTAAAATACTATTTAATGAATTAATTCTAAGCTCTGGGTAGGGCTACTTTCATTTTTAATTCTTGTTACATAGCATACTGCTCCCGTTCCCCATGTATTGCTGCTTCTGCTTTGCCCAGTTGTAGCAGAAATCACAGGTACTCTGAAGTGAACAACTCCTACTGTGCTGCCCACCATAGTAAAGCAAAAGTATTGCAGTCTGTTTCCGATTTCTCTCATCTTCTCCTGCTGGACTTCTAAACTGGATACTCATACACATTTACCTTATGCTATAAACCAAAGGGTGTCCATTTGTATTTGCAGTGGCTCTACTCAGGAGTATAAGAAGCTTTTCCATCTGTCTATACCAGGTCACATTATTCATCCATCTAGCTCAGTCTTGTCTGCTTTGACTGGCAGTAGCACTCTGTGTTCTTGGGCAGAAGTCCACCCTCTATCTCTTGCTTATCTGATCTTTAACTTGGACCTGCCAGTGACATCATCTCTTATTGTCACATCTTGGCAGTACAGGCTTCAAGTATGTAGCACTGCAGGTTTAGTGATGGCTTTGAAACATATCCAGAACTTGTTCAGATCACATGGGTGATAGGGGAGTTACTCACATGACAACTTCTGATTTGCACAGTTAGGGTAGAGCAGTTTAATGGGTCACATTTTGCTGGCAAGAAGGAAGTGTCAGCAATAACCAATAATCGTTGTGATATGTTCAAGAAATAAATAACTTGATGCAGTCATGACATACTCTTTTCCTGTGGAATTTCATTTGCAATATCTGTCTACTGTTCCTGTTTTTTACAAGCAAGGCCTGATATTTCAAGCTAGCTGAAGCTTCACAATAACCAAAGACTTCAAGAGGTAAACAGGAAATCTGAAATACTTAATAGGGCAGAGCATTGGAAAGATAACTCCTTTCCTGTCTCAAGGAGGTACTGCCTCTGAGGTACTGCCTAAACTTACCTAGTCTGTTGATGCTCCTTTGTTTTATGCTGTTCTTAAAGAGAGCTGGGCTGGCAGGAGGATTGTGGGAGCTGTCATCCAAAAACTTAACTTTTCTAAGCTCTGTTTTGCAGGAACATGTGAATGAGGTTTAGGCTCATATCCTCCTTTCTTTTTTCTGAAGGGAGGATTTCAGAAGCATTTACTTCTGATTTTAGACAAACTGCAGTTCCCCATTACATTCACATGTAGTTTCCCATTATATCTGGACTGAGCATTTTTTCCATTTTGCATTCACCTGCTTTGTACTACTCCCCATACCTTTCCAAATGCTGTTCTTTGTACACATATCAAAAAATAAACATTTGTAACTACACATACCCAGTGTCTGGGAAGCTTTACATGGAGAATCTTACTTTTCAACTGCTATGCTTATCTTTATCTATGACTTGTTTACTTGCCAACCAACCAGGCCTTAACTTTTCCCATGTCACTGTGTGCCAATGACTGGAACAAGGAAGAAGGCTGAAGGTGGGGACAAAATAAAATATGCCTATGGCACTAATCACGTGATGATAGCAGACTGAGGATGGCATTGGCCAGGATACTTTTGAACTTAAACCAAAAAAAAAATTTTTTTTGAATTCAAACCATGGTGGACACCAAACCTGCAGGGTATTCTCAGGATGGCACGGTAGAGTAATCCACAAAGATTGGGAACAATCCACAACAATTGGGAACAATTATTCCCACGTGCCAGCCAGATCTGGCAGGAGACAACATTCTTTTTCAGTTGAGTCAGACTCCTCTCCTTCGTCAGTTTTTAATTTCCTGCCAGCGAAACAAGCCAGGTTTTCACCTTCTCTGTCAAGGGTTGATTCGTGAATTAGTGAGAATAGGATTGGCAAGAAATATTGGTTATGTCGAAGGAAATGGCTTCTCAGATGCTCGCAGTGCAGCATGGCTCTGAAGATTTAAAGAAAAATGGAATGAAAACTGTAACTCTGCACATATCCCAAGTTATCTCAGGCTTGTGTGATCTGAAAGGTATGGCCATGTTGAACTCTGATAAGATACCTGAGAACACTTGACAGTGGGTTTCTCAGACACTGGCTTGATTTCCCAGTTCTTTCTTGGGATGTGTTGATACCCTGCGTTAGAGACAAAGACATATTCCTCCCCTGTCTTCTCTTTCTCTGGACACTAAACTCTGCTTTTCAACCTGAGGCCCGGTGTGTGGACTGTATGTTGTATTGTTGTTTGCATGATTACTGTCTCTCTTCAGTTGTGTGTGTGTGTGTGGCTAGCCCTTTCTCTAGGAACTTTGCTCAAAACAGAGTGGGTTTGGTTGTAGCATTCTTTCTGAGAGATGTGGGTTTTTTAAAAAAAATATATGGATGGCTTGTAGACATGATACATACATGCAGCAATATTTCTCTTAGTATTGCTAATCTGGCAATTCTAAACCCTCCAACTTGTATGGAGGCACCTGCAGAGTGAAAACACTTAATTTTATATACACAACTGATGTACATTTATTTTTGCCCTCAGAATATGTAACTATTAATTTTGCTATACTCTGTTGGGAAAGTTGCTTTTTCACTTAATTGTATACAGTGACCCCTCAACTTTCATGAGGGATTGGGGCACAGAACCATCATGAAAGTCAAAAAAGTGCTCATAACTCCCTCCCAGTGAGCACTCCCCCCTCCCTCCTGCCTCCTTTCTGCAGCTGGCCTGGCAGAAAGGCAGGAGGAAGAACCTTCCCCGCTCCAGCCTGATGCCTGCCACCAACACAGCCTTCTTCCTATGTGCCAGCAAGGGGTAGGAGAGTGGAGGGGAGGTTTTTTCCCCTCCACTTTCCTGCCCACCAACACCAGAGCTGGCTTCCTTATTTCTGTGCGCCCTTGCAGATGAGGGGCAGAAGAGGGGAGGGGAGGGAGGGAGGGTCTTTCTTGCTATGCTTTCCTGTCTGCCAATGCCAGCGTGGGCTTCTTTCTTTTGCACGCCTACACGGACAAGGGGCAAAGGAGGGGAGGGAAGGTCTTTGGCTGCCACTGCCAGCATAAACTTCTTTTTTCCTGCATGTCTGCATGGGCAAGGGACAAGGGAGTGGAAGGGAGGGAAGGTCTTTCCCCCTGCACTCTTCTGGCTGCCCTTAGCACATAGTACGAGGGATAGGTAGAGGGGAGGGAAGGCTTTTGTTGCGGTTTTTTTTTGGCACTCTCCTGCCCGCTGCCCAAGTGCCCTGCTTTCTTTCTGCGCATCTGCATGGAGAACAGGCACAAGACTGAACAGAGGGAAGATCTTTTCCCCTGCATTCTCTTGCGTTTTGCCTATGTGCACTGCCTTCTTTCTGTGCACCTGCAAGGCAACAGGCTGGAAAGTGAAGGGGGAAAGTCTTACGTGCTCATGAACCTTTCCCCCTCCAGTTAGCTTGCCTTTTGCCAAGGTAGTGCACCTGGGCAAAAAGCCAGGGAGTGGGAGGGAGAGAATGGGGGGAGGCAACTGGGCACCTTGTGAATAATCAAATTCGCGAAGGTCAAACCCACAGATGATGGGGAGGATAACTGTATTATTAAAAAGATGTACATATCATTGAGAAAATTTGAAGTCCTGAGAAGAGTACAGTTCCTTAACTAATACTTCTGGTAATATGTGCAAAGTAATTGTGTTGAAATTGCAACCTTGCCCTGTGTCTTCAGTTCATGAGACATCATTTGGGGCCACAATCTAACAAAGGATTACGCTCATGTAAGCTGCACCTAACATCCCTTCTGTCTGGGAGCCCTTTCTCCAGTGGTCATTTTTAAAAGTGGAGATTATTATGTAGTTTGTCTTTGTTTAAACAATCTTACTGGCAATGAAAGGACAAAGAGATAGTTGTACAGGGCTTAAACACATTGTGCGTTCAACTTGTTCTAATTTCTGGTCTATCTGCAACCACGCTGAATTTGGATCTCGTTTTCATCAGACCTTTGCATTTTGCTACTTGCTGTACTTTATGTTCATATATTGAGGTTTGAAGGACCGGTGCTACCTTGCACAAGGAATAGCTGCTTCAGATTTACATAGCCCACACTCAAACACTGTTCCATGGCAGGACAGCAATCCAAAAAGCTTTCTATGTAAAACTTTAGAAAAATACTTAACAGAATCACAGAATGACTTAACTTCAGCATTGCCACTGAAGTAGCAATTGAGTGAATGAAGCAGTGCCTGCATGGTTTGTGAGTAAAAATTAATGTGGGTGTGACAGAATGAGAACAGAGTGTGTTTTAAGAGCAACTGTTGCATACCTGGTGTATAAAATAATTGGTGTGCATGGGTAAGATGAATATACTGTGCACTGGAGTTTCCCTATTCCTGGCTTTTAATGTTTGTTCAGGTTGTTTCCAACTTATGGCAAACCTATCATGGGATTTTCTGGGGGCTGACAGTGTAACTTGCCCAAGGTCACCCAGTGAGTTTCCATGGCTGACTGGGGGATCAAATCCTGGTCTCCAGGGTTATTATCCAGTGTACAAATCACTACGCTGGCTTATAATACAGGAGTATAATGTTTTCAGAAAAAAAAGATATACAAATGATTAAAATGACTGTGGGGAAATCTTGTAAAAGAATGGGAAGGAATATTGGTGTAGAAAAGTGTGTGAATGAAGAACCTTCATGTTGTGTCCGCATACAATTAGAGAGGATGCTGTCTGTACCATTCTTGTCTTTGCTTGGGCTTTGTTTCTCATGGGCATCCCTATCTCTCTTGTCTGCTGCCCGTGAACAAACCAACACTTCTGTACTTGTGTGTAGTCATATTATGTGCTGCAGCCTTTAAAGGGCAAAGAGAATTGGCTTCCATCAATATTTTAGCTTCCATCAGTATTTTTAAGTAGGCCTCACAAACCTGTCGGAACTTGGAGGGTCTGCAGAATGGAGGTAGTTTGTTCATTTTCAATGCAATAAATCACTCAGTAAAATATCTCAGTAAGAACCTTTTTAACACACATCCTTGTCATAACTCTTCCCATTTTAACCAGTCCGTAAACTTTCCTTTGTTGCAACTTTGCCATTCCTGGTGTGTGGTACACTTTATAAATGATGAAGGATTTGATTACTTATCTGTAGCCAATGGATGTTTATCAGCCGTGAAAGAAAAATTCATACCAAACAGGTGAATCGACCAGTAAAACTGTCCAGATAAAGGTATATAAAATAATAAAGCAGATGGCAGTACAGAATTACTGTATTTGTGATAGCACTTAACAACAGCAAAGTTTGCATAATCAACACAAAATGTTACAAGGATTGAATAACAACAGCATGGACACAGACATGAAAGGGCACAGTGCTCACTCCTAGGATGGTTGTGCTTGGGAAAGGCTAAGGCCTTCTGTTCTTTTTCCCAGTGAAAGAAACAGTGGAAGACAGACTGCTTAGAACTACTCATCAAAAATAATGTAGCAAACCTGACTAGGAGAGAAAAAAAGAACAAAAGCTGCAGTAGTGTTTAGCAGTCCCTGCACCACATATCAGCAAAAAAGAATTATGAATATGGATAGCAGAACAATGGGTGTTCCTGTTCTTGTGACTTCTACTCTTTCCTTTCCATAGCCAAGTACTTTTTCAAAAGAGATTAGTGCTACTTGACCTTATGATCCGTTCCATCATTAATTTAATATACAAGAAGGTGCAGCAAAGAAAGGGAAAGTGGCATTGTAGGCTTCCCCCCATCACTGTTTCCATAAGGCACTGAACTTCCTATGTGGTCACTGCAGCCCGTTCCTGTGGCATAGCATATGAATTAAGTAGCAATTACATGGAATTTCAATATACAGTCACAGGCTGAATACTGAATTACAAATGAGAATACTAATAACACTTATTTATAACACCCTTTTCACCAAGGGGCGGAACATCAACATATACAATCAGGGACAAAGACAACAAAACACCATAGCAATACATGGAACAAAATCCCCTGCACACCCCGCCAGTCACTACCCATCTCAGCACCTCAAACACAACTCAGAGGCTTAAGATGGTGAGTCAAAGAGGAAGGTCTTCAACCGTTTCTGAAAATGGGTGAGACCCTCCTCCAGCCGAAAGACTGTTCCACAAATGCAGAGCCAGACCGTGAAAGGCTTGGAGCCTTGACAGAGCTGTGCACATTGGTGGAACAGACAATAATCCTTTGCCTGGATGGAACACACCATACTAGCTGAGCTGCAAAGTACTGAGGGAGGTTAGAATACAAAGTCTTGAATACCTGGACCAAAAGTCTGAAACAGGCCTTGGCCTGAACGGGTAGCCAATGAAGGGATCTACGGGGAGAAGAAACAGGTGAATATTTAGGCAGATTTAACACAACCAAGATGGCATTGTTCTGAATTAAAACCAGAGGAAGAAGGGAGCAGGAAGGCAACCTTGCTGGTAAACTCTTACAATAATCCAGGTATGGGATAACCAAGGCCTGGACAAGCAGATGAGCAGTCTATATAGTCAAGGACTTCTGGATCCTGCTGATATTCAAAAGATGTCAAAAGTTAACATGCTTTTGCTGTAGCCCTGATAAAGGAACGTAGAGATAGGCGATAATCCAGCAGGACTCCAGGGTTCCTGGTAACTGAGACAAGCCATTCTGCAACCCTGTAAATCCAGCGGGGGACATGAGAGAGGGGCTGCTGGGTGATCAGGCTGAAACACCAAGATCTCTCTCTTATCCACATTCAGCTTAAGATGATGAGTGGTCATCCACAAAGAAACACATGATGGATAGTCCATCACTGACTTCCGCACAGCGGCATCAATTGATTTGAAACTCTGAAACATCTGAGTTTCATCTGCATAAATGTGATACTGAAAATCTGATTCAGAAATAAAAAATCCAAGGGGGAGTGTATACAATGAAAAAAAGAAGCGGACCCAAGACTGATCCTTGTGGCACCCCTGTGGTTACAGGGAAAGCTTTTGACATAAATCCCCAGAATGACACAGAAAAGGAATGATCACACAGAAAAGATGTAAACTAGGACAGAGCATTCCCTATTTTTCCTAGTGATGCCAGCCAGAATAGTAAGATCTGATGGTTCAAAGTGTCAAAGGCTGCAGAAAGATCCAACAGGATCAACACAGAAGTTTGATGTTGCACTTTTGCCACTAGAATGTTGTTCACTACATGAGTCAAGGCCGTTTCAGCGGAATCCTGATTGAAATGGGTCAAAAAATTGTGTATAGTCAGGTAAGACATCAACTGGGAAAGGGCCACTCTCTCCAAAAATTTTGAAAGAAATGGGAGAAGAGACATAGGGTGATAGTTAGTGCAAAGTGAAGGATCCAGAGAAGGTTTCTTTAATAGAGGATGTAAAACAGCATGCTTAAAACAGCCCAGGAAGATACCTCTTAAGAGAGAACAGTTCACCAAATGGGTTATATAAGGCAGAAGCAGAGACAGAAGAATTGGGTAAAAGAAGGAAGGGATGGGGTAGGTAGGGCAGGAGACATCACAACCTGACTTACGACTTCCTCTGTAACAGGGCAAAAATTAAATTCTGCTTGGGCTGGTGAAGACATGGCTGAGCTAAAGGCTGTCGTAAATCAACTGATGGCAGTGGAGGTGGAGATGCATCCAACAATAATTAACAATTGTTGACACGTTCTGATCAAAGGAAGAATCCAAATCACTTGCAGAAGGATCCTGAAATAAGGGACCCTCAGCACAACCAGCTGCCGGACTCAGTAAGGTATTAAAGGTGGCAAATAAATGACAAGGCACACGGGCTTGAGCTTGACTCCTCTCCTGCAAATAAGATTGTCGAATTCATCAACATGAGAATAATAAGTTGTACAAGCACTCCTCAATCTCTGGCGCAATTCATGTGATTGGTTTTATCTCTACTGCCTTTCTAGCTGGCAGACAATAGTTTATTCCCTGTGCAGCTAAGCATGCAGCCAAGGTCTTGATTGACACTGTATGACTGGACAAGTTCTTGATGGTGCCACAACCTCTAGGGCAGTTTTTATTGCACTGTTAAATTGGTTGTCCAAAACATCTGGTTCTAATGCATCCCTCACAAAGCTCCAGTCCAGTGGAGTGCTTTCCATCTCTTACTCACTCCCTGGTATTCCATTTGGCCATCCATTCCTCCACTGCTCTAAGGTAGAACTTAAAACATCACTAGTTAACTGACTGAAGGCCTGGGAGAAGGAATTCAGAGATATCCTAGATAAATCTCAATAATCCTTCTTTTGTGTGATGGGGGGATGGGGAGGTGGTATCCTAACTTCATGGGAACCAACTCAATATCCAGGTTCCTAAACAGGAACAGATACAATGTTCTCCCAGCTGTATGAGTGAGAGAGGTTTCCAGAATTTCCAAATTAAAAACTTCCAGAAGGGAGAAAAATTCTGAGAAAATGAAGAAGTGTCTCAATGGTTATTGAAGTTCCCATAAATAATATGAACAGGGTTCAAAGACACAAATGCAGGTAACCATTTTGAGAATTCTTCTAGGAAGGACCGATTCACTCCAGGGGACCTATAAATCCCAGCTAATGCCACTGAAGGATGACCTGGTTGCAATGTTGTCACTTCAAAAGTTGCTAAGGAAGTATCACAGTTCATGACAAGGGGCTTAGTGAGCAATGATGTCTTGTATGCTGCACTGGAGATTGAACTCCAAAAGGGATGTAGACTGTTGAAAGAATAGACATCTAATGACACTTCGGAGGCTTGGAGAGAGAAACAGCAAACATTATTGTACAATTGGATGATTTGCTATGTTGGGTATTTGGACCATAAAATAAAGTTTGATTTTTATGTGCTCTAAGGGTGGCCACAGGAATAGCATCATCCACTGATAGCCAAGTCTCAGTGACCATAGCTAAAGCCATTCTGTGATCTAACATATAGCTGCCCAAAAATCTTGCTTTTGAAACCGGTGAGCGAGCATTCCACAATAACAATAACAATGGCACATGTTCTGATAAAGTAGATAAGGGAACAGGTTAAACAGTGAGAGCAGTGCTGATTATGAGTATGCCATAAAGATGTTAACTGTGGCCACTGTAAGACCCATCTAAGCACATAGGATAACAAATGCACCTACAGGCACCAGTGTTTGCTGTAGGACAAATGCCACCTTTATGTACATTTAGCTAAAGCATGCATTCATTCGCCAGAATGTCTGTCCATTCCTGAGCAAAGGGCAGGTGCTCTTATCTTGTAAAAGAACAAAGTGCTTTCCCTCTACTTCCTTTTCTGTTACCTGGGTATGGTTTTCAGAGAGGAAGAGGCACTATAG
Organism: Cyclura pinguis; assembly: GCA_030412105.1. Taxonomy (NCBI): domain Eukaryota; kingdom Metazoa; phylum Chordata; class Lepidosauria; order Squamata; family Iguanidae; genus Cyclura; species Cyclura pinguis. The sequence continues at coordinate 159,636,837 of CM059600.1, forward strand.
TGGTGTATACTATTCTGCAAGGAATGCTGATTTCATGACAGTTAAAGATAGTTTTGTCACAAGACTGTAGACTTACTAAGCTGCTATATTTTTTCCTAGAGTAGAGGCAGGTAACCTGTGAGTAAATGTGCCTTACTTGTTTTTGGGCTTGACTTCCACCTTACTGCTGCAGTGGCATGGGGGCTTTGTTTTTCAAAACAACGATGCTCTGTGGAGGTTTTGGGATTGCCAGTGCTCCCCTAAAGCAAGGTACACAGCCTTGCTTTACCAAAAAGGGTGCTTTCTCCAAGCTTCTTTTTCTTTTAAAACTGGAAGTGAAGTAGGACCTAGAGGATTGTGATTGCACTCTCACTAGTGAGCCTGAAGGAGAGTACAATTTGTCTCCATTTTGCAGGACACTCCTGCTGTGAAGATTTACCATTAGGAAAGAGAGCAATTGGAATTGATTTCTCCAGCTGCTTCTTCTGATTCCATGTGCATAGCTATTTCTTTGTCCTACCCCTTTTACACTGCTGATCTGTAAGTTAATTTCCATAGCATAGAAATTTACTTGAAATCAAAAGACAGCTAAAGTGGTACAATTCAGTCTCAAATTCTGAACTCTGTTCCTAAATAAGTCCAGCACCTCAGAGAACCCCTTTAATGTTAGCCAAGACAAAGAGTGGATTCAGCAATGTATCAAGATAGAAGCCACCAGTCACTGCTGTGTATATGTATATTCAAGTCAGATTCCCCTAACAATTCTGTCCTTCCCCTGACCTTTCTTTGTCCTCCTGCTTAGAGAAAGTATAGAAAAGGCAGTGAAAAGATGGAAAAAATAGGAGAAAAGCCCTAAACTAATCTGGGTGTATATACAGAACTATCGTGAAGTAGGCAAGATGCTATCAAGACATTCATCAAGATTACAGTATATCACATTTCAAAGGCAGAGTGCATAGACTGAACTATTAAAGATGCTTTGTTTTTGTATAAACTAATCCACCCATCATTTGCAAGATGGAGAAGAGGGACTATGTCAGGGGTTGTGAGTGTAATTCTGAACCTCTTGAGGCACTAGCACTGTCTCAGTTTTGGGTATGACTTCCAACAATGTTACCAAACTCAAAACAGTGAATAGTCTCCTCTATACAGAAAATCTAAATTGTCACTTAACAAGGATGGGAAACCCGTAGATCTGCAAGTGTTGGATGCCAAATTGGCATTAGCCACGCCCTACTTCACCAATGGTCAGGTTTGATCCAGTCCAACAATATTTTCAGGGCTACAGGTTCCCCATTCCTTCTTTACATGAGATGAGGACATCATACCTGCAAGCCAAAAGTCTTGGCAGAGATAATAAGTGAGCTTTCTAGAATAGGGCAGCCCTTTCATACCTATGGCTTGTCTTTTTTTGGCAGCTAGGGTACTGTATGAGAACCATATCTGATGTGAGTCAGAGAGTTAGTTTCTTCCTTCCCTGGCCATTAAATCTCAACAGACTTTCAGCCTGTGCACACACCATCATTTACATATCCCAAGTTCCTCACTGCACTACAGACTGGGCCAGGCTCAGCACATTTAGACAAACAACCTTAGCGTTGAAACACCAGGGGGAGGGGAGGAGGACACAATCATCAAGTTACTGCATTGTGCCGTAGCAGTTCAGCTTCCTTTCACTTTTGCCTGAGACGAGGTGTTATATAGTGTGCAAGTGAAACTAAAAGAAGGCAGTTTTGTCTCCTGTGAGGACTGGAGGAGGAGGAGGAGGGGCTGGTGCTGGTGCTGGTGGGGTTGGTTCAGTCTTTCTGAGTCCTTGGCCCCTATGCTTTAAGCAGTGCCTTCACTCTGAGCTTGAAGTCTGCCGCAGCATTCCTGTCCCAGGCACCTAAGCAAGAAGCAGCTGTGAGCCCGGCTTTCCTGCATCAGCACTTTCAGTCCAGACCTCACTGCTCCTGCAATTTCCGCAGTTTTGAGAAAGTGTAGACACAGCAAAGACTGAATAGAAGTGTGGGGAGGGGAGCATTCCTGAGGGAAGAAGGGAGAGAGGGGGATGGCATGGTAGAGTGGGCATTAAAATTATGGTCTGGCTGCTCTGGGAGGTGAAAGACTAAAGGAAAACAAATGTTTTCTGGTCTCACTCTCCTCTAATTAGTTGGTGAGTCAGCTATGACCAATTCATTTCCTTAGGCAAACAGAAGGGGCCAACTGATGGGCCTTTTCACACTGCACTATTATAGCACTATGATTGTATTTTAACTGCCAGTGGCAATATCCTACAGAATCCTAGGGTATGTAGTTTGATCAGAGGTACTAGAAGAGCTCCCTGGCTAAGAATTCTAAATACTCCACCCTATACTACAAATTCCAGGACTCCATAGGATGTTGCCACAACTGTTGACGTGGATTCATAGCACTGTAATTACGTAGCCCAAAAGGGCCCAGATAACCAGTGCCTGATCGTGGGATCCTAGTATTAGGTACAAGAGGCCAAAAGCTATTTAGGCTTTTCCTCCCTGAGCACAAGCACTGCTTCTGGATTGTGGCTTAATGGCAGATTTTCCTCTTAGAGAAGACTGGTCCTAAACCAGTTCAGGCCATTCCAGGGAGATAGCATGCTTGCCAGGAGTGCAGCCTACAGCTGAGCATGTGTCATTGAGCCTGTGATTATTTTGGGATGCAAGAATTTGTCTTGAATCAGCTAGAATCTGGGCTAGGAAACAAAAAATGCCTCTTGACAGTTCAAGTCAGCACCTGCAGGCTGAAAGGGCCCCTTCTGTATAATCATCTTTTTGCTCTAGGTGGTGGCGGCGGCAGCTTCTTCTTTTTTTTCCTGCCTTCATTTCCAGTAGGAAGATGGGAGCTACAGGGCTCTGTTAACTGAGGTTAGTCACAGGGCTGTTGGGTGAGTGATCTCCGCTTATGAGGCAAGCACTGCTGCTGGGCAAAACAAAGCAATGGGCAGAAGTGGTTTAGAAAACTTTCCACCAAGCAAGTCTCTTCTCTAGAAAATTAATTTTGAAACTGCTGGCTCAGGCACACTGTGAACAGACACCTTAGTGTACCAAATACTAGCAAGGGAATAAGAACTGCCAGTCATTCTACAAGGAGCCGAGAAAGGTAACCCTAAAGCTCTGGACGGACCTGATGCAAGATATGCTGTTTCGGCACCTTAAAAGCTAAAGATACCTTCTCAGAAAGAATCCCACATTGTCATGCACTTATAAGTCCCCCTCCATACTCTGTACTCCCCCCCCATCCCTTATGCATCTCATTAATTTATACTACAAGCAATAGCAAACCCGAATTTCTCCAGTAGCTGTGCTTCCTTTGATTCCAGGCTGAAGTCAGTAACACGTCTTGAGTGGTTCTGTCCTGGTACGTGCAACAAAGTGTACCTCTGAGCATACGCAGAACTGCTGCCCTTGTGGACCAATAGCAATAACACTTCACACGCCTTGAGGGCAGGACGGAAAGCCTCAGCACAGTTCTTTTTAAAGAAATGCTGTTCAGCTGAACGGTTGCATCAGACCGATGCTATCCTAGGAGGAATCTGAGTATGCTGTACTTTCCCTTTCGCCTCTGTTGTTCCTTTTTCTTTAGAAATGCATACGTGAGCTGAAGAAAATTCCCCTCCTCTGCTTTCCCTCCCCTTTTTAACATATGTTCCTTGTGCAACTTTTCTTCAAAGTTTGCCTCTAGCCTCGTCAGGCAAATGGAAGGAGTGGCAACCCATATTGTGTCTGCGGACCTTGGCCAGCGAATGCTTTCTCCCTTCGCCCGCCAGACACCTTGCAAGGGTGGCTCCTTCGTGGGAAGGAGTTACACAGGTGAGGAAAGCCCTCCTGTGGCCCAGAAGCGCGTTCCTTTGTGTCTTGTCAGGAGTGTCAACCCCTGGGTTTGTCTCAGGTTGGGCTTTTGGGGCGCGTGTCCAAATTCCCCAAAGCCACCGGCGGCTCGAATTTGTACCCGAGGCTGGAGCAGTCGTGTAACACAAAAGGGGCCTACTCAGTCTGTGACCCACTGGCACAGCTCAAGCCAGGAAGAGCAGAACCCCAGCCTTCGTCTGCCTCTCCCTCCTCCCGCCCGGCACGTGAACCACTTGTTTCCCCGCAGCTCGCTCGCTCGCTCTCCTCTGCCTTGTTGTCTCCCCCCCGGCTCCATCCTCCGCGCCTTCTTTATCCCACCCCCGTACGCGTGTGTGCGTGTGCATATAGGTACACGCACATATACACACACACGTATATATTATGTGGGGAAAACAGCGGAGGGACAGAGCCAACCGAGAGAACCTCTGAGCACCACCCCTTTAAGGCTCGGGGCGGCTGCACCGAATGGCTTCATGAATGGAGGCACGTGACCCAAACATCACGTGACGCGTCCGTGAGCGGCGGCGGCGGCGGCGGACCCCGGACTCTCGGTCCCTCTCAGCTGCGTGGCGGCCTCCCCCTCCCCGCCCCGGCCCTCCCCCCGGCGGCACCGAGCGGAGGGTGAGTGGCGGCGGCGCTCCCGGTTCCCCCTTTGAAGGGAGTGCGTGTGTTCGGGGGAGGGAGAGAAGGTAGCGCTCCCCCCCCGCCATCCGTAAGGAAGGAAGGAAGAAAGAAAGAAAGCGAGAGAGAGAGAGAAGGAATTAATGAGGGAGGAGGGGGTTCTGCCAATAGAGGCTGTGGGGAGCTCCCCCGTCCAATGTGCCCCCCCGGATGTGGGGTTCCGTGGAGTTGGGTCTTTCCTCTGTCCACGGGGGTGTTTATTTGGGGGAAGCGGTCGACTCTTGCTCTGTGCGCGGGGACTTGGTGCTGGCAGGAGGAGCGCCGTCGGCCTCGCTCTCTCCCGCCCCCCCCCCCCCCCGCCGGCAGCCTCTCCGGTTTCCACCCGGGGATTTTCTGGCGGGCTCGGCGTCTTGTCGCGGGGAGAGAGAGGGCTAGGTGGGTCTAGGTGAGCGCCGGGCTTCCGTGTTCCACCCGCCGAGCTTCCTTTCTCTTCGCCTCTGCTGCTGCCTGACTTCATTTTCTGTGGATGACAGGTGGGTGGGCTTCCCTTTGCTCCCCCCTCCCCCCTCCCTCCCTCCCTCCCTCCCTCCCTCGCTCGCTCGCTCTCCATTTCTTTTCTTTCCTCGAGTGGATCTGCGGCGTGGGTGGCTGTCCTTGTTTTCCCGCGGCTTGTCGTTAGCGGGGGAGAGAAATGCCATCGCCACCCGCGTTTTTCCTGGATCCGTATTGTGGTTGAGTTTTCTTGTCAAGTAGAGGGTATGCAAAAGTAGTTGGGGCCTCCCCGCCATGGTCCTTGTTGTTTTTTTTTTCAAGAGCAGGTGCGCCCTCCTTCCCTTAGTTGGGGGGAGAGAGGGGAACTGCTTCCTGCATACTTGTCTCTCTCTCTCCCCCTCCAGAGATGTGCAGCCATGTCTGCGAATGTTAAAGGGCTTGTCGTGCTGACTCATCAGGTGTCTGGGAAGGCAGTGACAGCAGCCTGTATGTGGGGTGGGGCTCAGGAGGGGGGGCGCTGCGAAGGGCATGGAGGATTGAGGGGGTCTCAGTCACCCCGTTGCATTCCCTGGCAGAGAGCCTTCTGGGTGGCGAGCTGACATTGCTGACTCATCAACATGAGGTCACCACTAGGTATGTGCTGCACAAAGGGAGGGGGACTGGCTGGTGCTGGTGGGACCCGGCCAGAGGGCTAGCTGGGGAGAGATCTGACCTGCTGATTCATCTTCTGCCAGGGTGAGAAGGCAGAGAAGCGTGCAAATTCAGCTGGGAAAGAGAATCACCTGAGTGTGTTGGGACAGTTGTACTGCTTTGAGAGTATTCCATACACTGCATATCCGTGTGCAGTGAGTGAGGACAGAAGAATGAGTGAGAGAACGACAGATGGAGGAAGCAGAGGGAGAAGGGGTACTGGGCAGAACTTTTTGCAAGAGATCCTTTTCTGAGAACTTCTCAGTCCTTTGATGACTGTGGTTGTTTTAGCCCAGACAGGTTGCATGTTGCCCTGAATACCTCCTTTTCTTGGTTCTTCTGTTTTGACTGGCATTGTAGTCTTAGTAAAATGACTGGTCCTGAAAACGGTGGCTTTATGGAAGTTCTTCTGTTTTTGTCTGTGCTGTCAGACAAGCACACTATTCTCAAGAGCTTTGTGACGGACGTTGGAATTTTGGCAGGAAGGACATAGAAACGAAGCTTTCTCCTATGTGCCTGTACAAGTTCTGCTGATTTGTACAATGGAGCACATATGTGCAACAAGTGCATGTTGTCCTCTATTGAATCCCTGGTGGGAAGTTCCCCTCAGCAAACCTAGCTGGAGCATGTCGTCATCAACAACCACAACTCTGGAGGGCATCCTGCCCACTGCCAGTTGGATAATGGCTTAGGTAATAGGAGATGGGCAATGTATGTTAGCTGCTCCAGTTACATTTAGATGGGATGTTTTTCTGGAAAAAAAACAGCTAACCATCTTTGTTTAATATGCTTCTAAGATCTGTACTAACCTTTGATTCCTAAACGGTAAGATAGGAAGGATCTGGAAAGCTGCTTAGTTTAAACCCCTTTTGAAGAATATATAAAGCTTGATGCTCCTGTAACAGATCAAAGATAAGTTTTACAGTTTATTTTCCTTTCTAGAAAAAGAGATATTTCTAATATTACAGGGCCCATCATAAACAGAGCCAAAATATTTAGGAAGCAGGCTTGGTTTAAAAACTGAAATAGCCTGCCTACAACATTGTGTTTGCAAGGAGGAGGTGCATAGGCCAGTATTGTACCCTTTATCCCAGTGCAGGAACTGTGTTTTACAGGGAGGGCACCACTACTCTTTGTCCATGTTTCATTTTGAGAAAGCAGGAGGTGATGTTCAAAAATATCTGTCTTCCCATTTTAGTATCTCTGATACTGCAATATGGACAATGTTATCTGCACAGGATATTAGAAATAAGGATATTTAGAAAGAAGTGAAATAACTTAAGGAATGTATGACAAATGGGAAGCAAAATATATGCGTTCAAAAGAATAGGGAGAGATGAATGAAGTTCCGTTTTGTTTGGATTGCATGTACACTTAGCTCCTATATGAGGCTGGAATCTGCTAAGAGCGCACAGGAATAACTGATTTGAGTCCCCGTTCTGTCAGTTCTACTGAGTAAGAGACATGCTCATAGCAAAAGCAGAGCTAAAGCACTTTATATATAAATATATTGGGGAGATATGTCTTCTCGGAGGAGGTAGGATTCTCTGGTGACCATACACGTCTGAAAGTCTTACTAGTAATAATCAGATTCAAATTCGTTTGCCAAGTTAAAAACTCTTAATGAAGGGATCAATATATTTTAGAAGGATAATTGCAAAGCTGAATTCAATAACTTCCTGTAAATGCATGAATGTCTGAAGACAGACGAGCTATGTACTTGCCAAGAGATACAGAGTCCTGTTGGGATGGCTGTTTGTACTACACCTGTTGGAAAGCCTCCCTCCATGGGCTGTCATCGAACTCTTGGTTCCCCTTTGCCGTCATACTGCCTTTCTCATCTCTTACAGCTGGGCCTCCAGTGATGGGGCTCTCTTTACTGCTGGAATGGATGACGTCACCATGTTTACACTAGTTTGATGGCACAGCTCCGTGAACGAGGAATGTTGAGAATGGGGCCTGTGTTGAATCACGCACTCTGCTGTCAGCTCTGTTGTGAGCAAAGAACTGGTGTTGCTTGTGCTGAGTGCAGGCCTTTTGAGTCCTGGCGAAATGTGTTGAGGCTGCACTTTTTTTCCCCTTTGCAGCCGTCGCACTTGGCACTTTCCAGTGTGATCTTTCTTCGGGAAGCTGTCAAAAAGCTGAGAAATCAGCAGTCTGGGGAGTTAAACCAAGTTTATCTCTGTCTGGGTGCCAGTTCTTGCTGGATGTCCTTTTTGCAGGGCATTAATAAGTCCTGCTGCTTTGGCCAGTGGGTCAGGGCTGTTGAATAGCCTCATACCATCCCAATTTATGAAAAAATTTAGAAAGTTTTATTACTTTTTGACCGCCCTTTGTTTAACAAAAAATTAAATGAATCATTGAAGCAGTGAAAGTTATGCTCACCCTGGGTGCAAACTTATGAGATATATCTTATGTTGAAGTATCTGAGGATTCTTAAGCCTTATATGCTGATCCTCATACTTTGACTTACCAGGGCTACTGGGTTTTATGGGGATGTCCTATCATTTTTTCATAACAGTCATTTCTATTACAGTGAGACAGAGAGAGCTGCGAGTAACTTAAGATTCTTTTTAGCCAATATCCCATCCTCCTCTCTTTCCAGATGATAATAAGCAACTCTGTATTCCAGACACTGATCTTGACATATAATAGAGTCCTGGTTCACCCCTCTGGGGTCTTGCTGAGTTGGCAAAGCACTAAGCATGTATATTCTGCTGCAAAGTGGCCTTTTCCCCTGGGATTTTGCTTGAGCATTATTTGTACTTGTCATTGTGAAACTTAGATACTACTGCTTGTGCTGGATTCATAGATGTAGGAGGGATTTTTGGTTATGCAGTTTCCATTTTTTAGAAACTCTCACATGTTTTTTTCACATGAGCACAAGTAATGGTACCTTACATTTTCTCTGATGCGTTGCAAGGAAAGGCCTGACTGTAGAGCATAATACTGTGGCTGTTAAATGTGTGAGTGACTTTCAGTATTATGTTTAATATTCTGTCTTGGATGTTTGGGAGGATACTTGTGCATGCCCTAGCATTCAGTTGAACTCGTATTGAAAGAATATAATTTTTCAACATTACTATGATGTCAGAAAAAGGCCTTCATTCTGTTGGGGGTTTTGTTTAGGGCACTGCTTCTCAGAAAATCTGATGTAGAAAATGGGTAATTTTTCCCCTTCAAAAATGCCAGAGACCAGTACCATAACTGTGCTCATTGACTACAGCTGTTCCTTTTTTTTCCTGGAAATTTGATGTGGACCAACAGCCTACGGCTTATGGATTGGCACTGGTCCATGAACCATAGCAAAAGGAAAGGATATAGGATTTAACTCACAAAAAGGGGAAAAAAGCCAGACAGAGTTAGGATGTAGATATAAAATATATATAAGTGTATAACAAATATTACAAGATATACTAAATAGTAAATCATTCAATTAAAAAAAGTACAATTTTATAAATAGCAGTAAGGATGAAGGTCCATAAGGCATAAATCAGTAAGTGAAGGACACTAGATGGCCAAAAGTGTTCCAACTTGTGGTCTTCCTCAGTGGCCAGTGAAGTTCTTATATTTGCGAGTTTTTTCCTGCAGACAAAGGATAACATGGCAATATAAATTCTTATGAAGTAAAAATGCCTCTTCTTTTTCGCTACCAACACCTGGTTGATGGACTACCCTTTGAGTGGTATTGTTTCAGGGAGTATGGTTGTGTTGCTCTTAACCTAGCTTGAATCAGAACCCTCATTAACAACAGTGGTAATTTTTGCTGACTTACTGTTAAGAATGCTTACTTCCAAATGGTGAGTCCAATAGAGTCTGCAATCAGGGTTGTGAACGGGGTAATGCTTGCTAGCAAAGAAGGATTTATTTGAAGGTTAGTCATTGTCTGGAGCTTCATTCTAAAGGCAAGACTAGGATGTTTAGGTCCTTTCAGTGAGGCAACTGTGATCCATTCTGTTAAGAGCGTGGTAAGCCTTTAATCAAGTGGCCACAGCCGTGTCCTTTGGGCATGTGCACTCTGCTCATCAGCAATTTTCTGTGCTCTAGGAATACGTGAGTTTTTGCTGGCCTGTTAGTGCTCCTGGAAAGAGCTGAAGCCATCCCTTCTGGGGGTGCTGCTGGGGGACCGTTTTCTTGGCTTTTGCTGACACTAGCTTGTCTTAATTCTGTGCTATAAATGCGAGCTGATGTTTTATGCATTTAACAAACAAGAACATGGGCTGTGGGGGAGGAGCATTATGCCATGTAAGTGCTGATGATGTGCTTGGGTGGAAGGTAGATGTAAAACATCCTGGTCTGGATGTACATAGTGATTCTTCTATCCCCAAGACAGTATTGACCACTGCAGCAGATTTTCTTCTTGCTTAGGAAACAGCTGTGACTTCAGAGTTGTTCCAGAAGAATAGTCAAAGGTAGGGTAATTTCTAATGCCTAGGGTAGAACAGTATAGTGTGTATATGTGTTGGGGATGAGGATTTGATCTATAATGCACAATTCATGTCCTGGAGGGATCTCAGGTCTTCTGCAGGAAAGAGTTACTATTTTTGCAAGTAGTTTCAAGTTGAGCCTCCCAAAAAGGTACTAAGTGTTCAGCCTTCTTTTGTTCGTTGTATTGCATGACAAGATTGTCTCAATGGGAGGCCTTTTGATGAAGCCACTTGCCTTCTTTGAAAATGGGAGAAGATGTATCATTAATGCTAAAGAAAGTCCATTAACAAAGGTTATTTTTTGTATATAGTAGTGAAGATTTCCTAGCAAATGTGCCTTTTGTTTCAGAGGTGTTATGTACCTTGTGAATTTTGGTATTGTCATGCTAAGTGCCACCCCTAAACTTACACAGTGGGTTTAGAAATCATGACATGTGGAAGCATTATCAGTATGGGTTCTTTCATTTGCCTTCTGATTCCTGAGCTTTAAGTATAAACCTGATTGTATTTACCAAGCTTATTTCTGAAATTGTAGTTGTTGGAATTTTTACAAACTTGGATAATATTTTATTTAAAAAAATACATTACAGATTTCTCTACTGAAACATGTTCTGGAAGTTTAGAACAATCTGTCATGAGTGACTACTACAAGCTAATAGAATGACTTTGCATAAGTGTGCTTGACTTTTGTACCTCTTAAAGATGAGGGTAGGTTTTGAAAATCTTCTGTTTTGTCAATAAGGTGCCAGGGGTGGAGGATGAGAAAGAGCACTTGGACAACAAAATAACCAAAAGTATTACAGTCAGCCCTCCACATTTGTGGGTTTCACTTTTGCAGATTTGATTATTCACAGATTATTTGCTGTCACCTCTGCTGCCTCCCTATGCTATTTTTAATAGGGACTGCAAGCCCCATGAGACTGTAAGCGAGGCTTGTAAATCTCTCTTAAAAATGGTGTGCGGAAGCAGTGGAGATGGCAGTAAGCCCCACCAGCCCTCCACTTCTGCCTTGTGAAGGAACCCTGATGCCTCAAAGGAATCCACATTGGATTGAATATGGTGATCATACTTTTTTGTGCATGTGAAATATGGTTTCGGAAGGCCTAGAGTTATTCACAGTTTTTTCACTTTCACAGGGGTCGTGTGTCCCTAATCCTAGCAAATGTGGAGGGATTACTGTACTTACTTCTCTTGACTACTGGAAACCCACTGGGGCTTTTTTTTCTTCTCAGCTGATTGTGTATTTTCCAATCCATCACCATTCCTGGTAACATTAGTGGTAAAAGTTACTCAAAAGCAAACAAGGATAGTTCAGAACTACAGCACAAGCAGAGCTGTGCCTGCTAATAAGGTTGCTCACTTAATGTTTTAAACTGGAGGTAAGGTGTTGTTTAGGCTTCTGTATATTCCCTATCATTTCCTCTTGCTCCTTCCTCCCTGTCTTGCTGTTCAGTTTTCTAGATAAAGGAGCACTTCAGACAGGACGGGCCAATGCATATGTACCAGATTATGTTAAAGAGATTCTTTTGCAAAGGGCTCCTACACAATTGTTTCATTCTACAGCAGCTTGATGGGCCATATAACTTTGAAATCCTCCATGTAAAGTAAAGGGACATAGACTGATGTCCTGGCGAGCCTCTTGGACTGCAACTCTCTTGCTAAGTTATACTATAAATGCATGAAGTGTGAGCAAGGCTGCAAGCATGCTGAGTCAGCATGACTGGCTCAGTACAGCCGTGCAGGACCCCGGCTGCCAGGCTATTTTTAAATGTGGTTTCATCCTACTCTGACTCCACCCAGAGTTCTTAATTCCCCCCCTTCCTCTGCCATTTGTCTTTTAAGTTTAATAGGGTGGTGTGGGGCTGGCAGGGACAGAAGTGCTCAGGAACTCTTGTAAGTCCTTTACCTTGATCCACTGCTGTGCTGGTCATATGAGGATCGGTTCCAGTGGGGAGCCCTGCCCACTTTCCTGGTCTTGCTGCTGAGCCAGAGAAGAAGGTATCTGTGAATGAATGCTCTGGAACTTGAGTTCGGTGACCTCTGGCCGTTCTCTTTCTTGCAGAATCTGATTGTGACGGCTTGCGTGTTATGACGACCCCCAACAAAGGAAACAAAGCCTTGAAGGTAATGGGGCAAAACTGGGAGTGTGTGTGTGTGTGTACACCTTTACAGACCTTCAGTGATGCATGTCTTCCTCCTTGTCCCCACAGGTGAAGCGGGAGCCAGGTGAGAATGGGACCAGCTTGACAGATGAAGAGCTGGTGACCATGTCTGTGCGGGAGCTGAACCAGCATTTGCGGGGCTTGTCTAAGGAGGAGATAATCCAGCTCAAGCAACGCCGGCGGACCCTGAAAAACCGGGGTTACGCCGCTAGCTGCCGTGTCAAGAGGGTGACACAGAAGGAGGAGCTGGAGAAGCAGAAGGCAGAACTTCAGCAGGAGGTGGAGAAGCTGGCCTCAGAGAATGCCAGCATGAAAATGGAACTTGATGCCCTGCGCTCCAAGTATGAGGCACTGCAGAACTTCGCCCGGACCGTGGCCCGGAGCCCAGTCACCCCAGCCCGGGGCCCACTTGCTTCCAGCATGGGGCCCCTTGTACCTGGCAAGGTTGCCACTACCAGCGTCATCACGATAGTGAAATCTAAAACGGACGCCCGGTCTTAGTGAAACGAGCACTGCCTGGGCTTGTGTGTGCAGGGCAGTTAGGCACAAAGCTCATCCGGAGTCCCCAAAGCACAACCCTCTCCCAGATGGCCTAGCCCACACAGGCACATGCTGGCCTGCTTGTCACTGCAGTCCCTTTGTTTTTAGCTTTGTCCTGATTGGTGTGACTGATGGTAATGCAACCCTTCTGTGTGAGCAGAACCTTCCTCCCAGAGGTACTCTGGGAAGAGACCGAAGGACCTCAGTACTCTAGCCAAAGAGATTCTCAGCAGCACGGAATAAATTCTTGGGGAGGAATAACCCAAAGCAGGGAGGGTAGAGGTCATAGAAAGTTGGAAGACCTGCTGTAAGTGTGGCTCGATACCATTCTTCCAGGGTTGTGTGTCAGGTGTCCAGTCTGCTGCTTGTAAATTGCTTGGTATCAGTGGCTATAATGGGGGGGGGGTAGTTTGTGTAACCATTTTTATATTAACATCTAGTTGCGCCTTTTATGTTGAAAGGTGGGATTCCTTAGGAGTTTTCCTGAAGGGCGAGGGAAGGGGAAAACTGCAGTTTCCTGGTGTCTGTGCTGCAGAGAAGGGAAAGGAGCCAGGAATGGGCACCGTTGGAAGCGCCTGTCTGGAGGAAGGCAGGTTGTACCATGGTGACTACAGGCCGGTTTTGTGCCTAATGTGTTGCACTGAACAAGACCAAAATCACTAGTTGTTTCCTGTGTTTGGAGAGTATCAAGTGTCTCTAGTGTGATGGTTTACACAACCAGTTTATGTGGTTTAAATAGCCCTTTATTTATGACAGAAACATTCATTTTAAAGAATTATTAAATGATTTAAGTTTCAAAACAAAAATTGGATGAAGAACTGTATTTAACAGTCTCCTTTTTAACCTGAGAGGTGAGAATATTTGGTTGTCATATTCTTGGAGACTTTGCTAGCTCAAAAAAAAAAAAGGCAAATTTTAAAAGTTTCTTGCTGCGTCTTTGTGGCTCTGAGGTTGGTTTTTATACAGAGTTATCAGACTTTTATTTATAAATAACGTAGAGAAAAAAAAAACAAAAAAAGGCTAGTCCTGTTTGATATCTTTTTGCAATTGTACCAAAAGTGACTTATTCTTGAACTCCTCACGCGCTTCTTTTGTGCTCCTGTTGTGTTTAGTTGTCTGTGCTCTGAGGTCTTGTGTGGCGCTGTGATGTGATGGTGCCAATGGCCATCTTTCCTGTGTGGGTGTCCTGTGAGCATTCTTTTTGCTTTCCCTGGGCTGAGAGCAGGGTTTCCTTGGGCATTTCACAGTAGACCTTCTGAAGCCTTTTGTCTTGTTACAAGTTTACTCATGTCTAAAGACATTACATCTTAGCTCCTGAAATTTGAGGTGGATTGTCTTTTCTCTGGCGTATTACCAAAATTTGCTCAGTGGTAGCTGGTGGACAGGGTCCCATTCTTCTGTGTCGCTTGCATCCCAGCTGCCAGAGTTTAATTTCCTGCTGATCCCTGGGTGCCTCAAAAGTGGGACTGAGGAGGCAACTGCTAATTACACAGGAATGTAAAGGAATTAATGAAGCTGACAGCATGTATTACAAACAGGTAAACAGGATCCACATTTCCCAGGTTTGGATTATAGCAGAATCTGTGTAACTTCACCTTTCTGGTAAGATTCATTTGCTCTTGATGGTGCAAACATTTTCTCATCCTTTGGTTGTTATTTTCTAGTGTTGAGTTTGCTAGGAAGTACTTAGGAAACTGGGCTGGAGATTCCTTAAGAGCTAGCAAGTATGGGTGGTCAGTGTGGCCCAGGAAAGTCCAGCTGCACTGTTTAGTTACAGATGCTTGGAAAGTCATTTTGGAAGCTTAATCTCTAGGTTTCCAGCAACAGTCTCTGATAGTCTTTAGGAGCCAGTCAACAAATAATTTCTTTCAGCAGAGGGAGATAATTCTCCTGCATATTACTACCCAAAAGTGTTTGCTCTGTGGAGATGAGGTAGTGGTCTTGTTACGAAGAGCCATCTCTTGTGACCTTGACAGAAGATATTTGTTAGAAAGTCATTCCAGGTAACCATTTAATATGTGAGACTTTGCTCAGAAAGCTTTGCCCTTCAGAGTGTGTGTAACTAATGATGGCTGGGGAGCCCAGGAAAATGTACAGAAAACAAATTCAACAATCTTGCCATAACAAGTGCAAGAAAAATATTATGATCAACAGTTTTTTTTTTTATTAGCAGGGAATAGAATCTCAGCTGTGATGACATTACCAGAGATTGCACCACTGGGCAATATATCATCTGGTAGCTTTTCCAGATTCCAAAAAAACCTCAGTGTATGTTGTAACAGCTTCTGGGTCTCATAGTTAGCGGAAATGAAGCATTAGAGCAAATCTTTTGGGTTCAGACAAGCTGGAAAGCTAAATCCCTACCCACCAGCAGATATCTGAGGACAGGATGCAGTGACTTTCAGCAAAAAGCTATCTTCAGCTTCAGTTGGGGGAAAATCAGTTTGTCAAAGTTATCTTCCTAATACCCACCCACTACAAGAGTTTCAGTGACCCTACCGTAAATTGGAGGCAAGGAAGAAAGAGAGCTTTAAGCAAGGATTGATTGGCAGTTTTCTCTTCCTCATGTCCGTAGGAGCTTTCCCACCCCCATCACCTCACTTCAAGGAACTCTGTGCTGCTGCTGCAAACTTGCCACTTAAAATAGACAGACTGGTCCCTGCTCCACTAGTAGAAGAACGACTAACAGTCCCAGATAACCTTTTGGCATAGCATGTTGGGATAATTTTCTGTTGCTGTTCACTCATATGGACAGCAAATGTGAAAACAACAAACTGCCAAAAAGAAAGATGGGGGTGGAGGGACATTTTAAAAAACAGAGAAAAGGGAGGAAAAGGTTCTGGTGTGGTAGCTTCCATCAAAAATCACACTTTGCCCATTACTTGTTTCTATCTTACTAGAGACTGAAAGAATATTAGGAACTATTTTAAAAATGAGCAACCATAGTATTTCTCAAGTTTTGGAAAACCTAAATAAGGAGAATCATGGATTAAGAAGAATCTTTGCAATTCAACGCTTATTACAAACAATACTTAATACCTTTTTTTGTGCAAAAACCAGTGGTTTCTGCACAGAAAACAAAATATCAGAAAATGCTTTTACCTTCGTAAAAGTGCAATTTTATTTGTAAAAAAAAAAACGTGAATTTTGTGCAGAATAAGTCTGCAGCATTTTCTAAGCAGAACACCATATTTTCTGTACAGAAGCATTAAATGTCATTTTCTGTACAAAAATACCATGTGTGGACTTGGAGCAGAATAAGTCATGAATTGAAAGTCTTTAAAAACTGCAATTTTCAAATATGTTCTTGCGGTTGGAAGAAAATTGTTAAAATTATTCATTGCTTCCTTTGAGAACGGAATTACATCCCTGTTCTCTACCACAGATTTAGAAGAAACGAGTATGAGGCTGCTGCTTCAGCACTCAAAAGCAATTGCCAGCAAGCCAGGAATGTGATCTTTTCCATTGGAGTGTTACAGCATGCTAGGGTTGTAAAGGGCTGAGGAGGCTGCAAGGGTTTGTCTGCCACTCCTAGTTTAGAATGCATAGAAACCAATGGGGATTTATGTAGGATTGCTGAGACCAGAGCCTTTAAGTTTTATTGTCTTGTTTTCCTCTACCTCTCTCTGCATCTTTCCCTCCATCCTGAAGCTGTGCATATTTTCCTCCCTTCCTTGCCTTCCACTTTCTTCTCCTTGCCAAAGAAATCCAAATTTTGTGAAAACCAAACAATTGTGGTCTGCATAAGCAATATTTATGCATACTTCTTAAATGTGCAGACCACAGTAGCAGGCAACTTGGGTTTTCTGGTCACCAAATGAATGATTGAGAGGCAGGGACTGAAATGATATTTTAGGTCTACTAGTCATATCTTGCTTTTGAAGCTGCATGAAAAGTACTTCTGTGGCCTGGGCTGCTTGGTTCACTTTTCAGCGCAGACTCTTAAATGTTAGCTGTCTGGCCTCAAAAATGTGCTTCTCCATTTGTGTTGTGGTTTATTACAGTCTGTGGAAAGCAGCATGATGACCAGAGCTTTGAAATAATTTGTTTAAAATTAATTTGTTAGTAGCTCTGTTTCTTTAAATTTTTCAACATCGATCTTAAAATTCATTGTCTTCATTATTAGATGCCAATGAGTTAGATTTAGGAATATCACTATCTGTGTTAATTTTACTTTTGAGGAATAGTTCTTTTGGTGGGTTGCATTATTTGGCAATTTCAGTGATTTTAATTTACTTCTAAAAAAAGGTAAAACTAATGCATTAACAATGCATTGATAATAGTTTAATTTTAATGAATTAAGGTTCTTTAATAATTTAAGATTCTTGAAAGATTTAACATTGTTAATGTTTCCAGGCTCTGGTGCTTGTTCCATACCATGATATTCAGATGCAGCTTGAATAATAATATACTAGTGGTGGGACTGACTTTCAGGGATAGAAGTTTCTTTTCAGCAAAACAGGCAGCTTAGCAGCCCTGGTTAGCTCCTTTGAATCTAATACTGTCATGGTTGTGTCATCCTTGTATTGTGTGCCTTCAAATCATTTCTGACTTATGGCAGCCCTAAGGTGAAGACCTTTTGTGGAGGTATTTTGGCAAGATTTGTTCAGGGCTGGTTGCCTTTGCCTTCCTCTGAGACTGAGAGAATGTGGCTTGCATAAGGTCACCCAGTGGATCTTTGTGACTGAGTGGGGATTTGAACCCTGGTCTCCCAGACTCCTAGTCCAGCACTCAAACCACTACACTACAGTGGCTCTCAGGATGTTGTGCTAATTGATGTCATCTTTCACATTTCTCAATTGACAGTTCCTGCTCCCTGGAGCTGGCTGGGCTTCCATTGCTGCTTCCTCTTACTAGGTTGTCTGCTTTTCCATCTGGATCTCAGATAACATGAGGAGTCTCTGATTAAAGTCACCACCCTAGAATTTCCAAAGGGTTAGCTGTGTTAGGCAAAAACAACAGTCTGGTGTCATCTGAAAGATTAACATGCTTATTGTAGCATAAGTGTGGCTGGTGTATGTACATGTGGCTATTTTGAGGACCATGGGATGATGGAGGAACACTTTGTTGGAAATGAAAGGCAAAACATACAGACAGCAATAATCATGTTAACGCTAAGATGCATTTAAATTGTTACAGTGAGATGCAGTTAACTTATTACAACGAGCATTCACAAAGCAATATTAATGGTAACACCAATACCGTGGCATTGGTATTTTTGTTACCATCAGTAGCACTTTGTGACCTTTAACAGAAGTGTCATCATTTGTGCTTCTGGCAATTCATTTCCTGCCAACTGTTCCTCCTGCCCTGTCCCGTGCTGGAGCATTCATATATTAGACATCCTGAAGCGATGACAAGAGTCTTTGTTTTGTTTTTCCTCCAGACTTGTTGTGCTTCTTTGCCTTTCTTGGGGTTTAAAAAGTGAAAAGCTCTCGCTGTCTGTGCCTGTGGAGGACGTTGCAGGTGCTTATCCTTATGTACAGCGGAGTGCGTATTGGGCACCCTTTGGCACTGGAGCGTGTGAAGGACTGAAATTCAAATGGTGAATCTTCCAATACCTAGGGAGACCTTTCTCACCTTCTCTTACCCATGTTCAGCCTGTCTCTTTCCAGTGTTCCTGAGTTCTTCCTCTCCCAGGTGCCCCCCTCAAGCCCTTCCTCTTGATTTCTCTTTCTGGTATATAGCATTCAGAGTGTGATGGTTCTTGTTTTCAAGGTGATTGTTTGTTTGGTTTTCCTGCTGTGAAGGGTGATGTGTTTTTATTTCTCCTTTTTTTATCATGGGGCATTTTGTTTAATGCAGCCAGTGGGGAACTTTGCTTTCTAATTGGCTGTAGAGCAGATCCGTGAAGTATAATTCCGCCCACATGTGGCTGGCTTGTGGCTTGGGGGGGAGGGGGAGGGGTTGTTTATGTTGTAGTGAATTGTGTAAAAGTGATCTCTTGGATTATGAAACAATTATTTCTCTCCAGAAGGAAAGAGAGAGAGAGAGAGATTGAGAGAGAAAAGAGAGACTGCAGGTTAGCAGTCGTGATATTTGGTATTTGAGCGTGGGTGGAAGCTTGGTGGCCGAGTTCTTGGTGGGAGAGCTGAGTGACGGTGAGGGTCCCTGCAGGTAAGACACGACATCTCTTGTATTCCTTGGGGCAGTGGTGTTCCTATCTTGTATCTCTTGTGCAGTTGGCAGGATGGCATCTCATTATATGCCACCTAAGAACAGAATTGGCATTCCTGTATACTGGGTGGCTTAAATTGTAGGCAAGCTCCAGGAGTACTTCTCCTTTGCCGTTGGCAGATAAAAGTACTTGCTGACAGGCTTTGTCTTCTGACATCTTCTTGATGTCTCAAGCTGTATTTTGTCAGGAAAAAAAACCCCTACTAATACACAGAAATGTTCTTTTCCTATTTGATAACGTTGCTGCTTCCTCTGATACAGCAGTGGGTGGCTGTGGCTGCTAAAACAAGAGTATTGCTTCTTCCCAGGTAGAGGGACTGGAAGAAGATCTCACAGCAGCCCAGTTGATACATTCAGGCAAGTTCTTCTAAATGGTGAGGATTTATCTGCTTTCTGTCTCCCCTTATCTGATGTGTATGAACTCTGGATGCTTTATGGTAACGAGACGCACAGTGTGACTGAGTGCATAGTCTCCTCATTCCCAATCAAAAAATGTTACTGCCTGTCTTGAAAAAAGGTAGGGATCTCCAGATGGTTCCAAACCAAACTCTACTTGCCCTTGCCCTCGTCTGCAGTTTGCTGTGTGTGTATTACACCCTTTGCCAAACTGGAATATTACACAGAAATGAGGAATTATGATATTCAGAGCACTTAATGAGATGGACTGATGACTGCTTCTGCTCCCCAACCTGCAAATGCTGAGGATAGTCCTTACAATATATTAACTGAAATGAATTCACTGCTGCTTTAAAATATTTCTTAAATGGGGAAGGAGTATTTTAATTAAAAAAAAAATCTCAATCTCCAAAACTAAGAAAATTGGAGATTAATTATGTGCCAGGGGTGTAATTGCATATTGTCAAGTCCTGGGACTCTCCTGTACAACAGTAGAGTCCAACTAATTAATCAGTATTTATTGCTAAATTATTGTCCTTTTTCAATCTGTAGATATCTGATAACTGTTGGGGATTTGTTGCCACAGCCCCAGTGGAGGTGTTGTTAATTTATTTATGTATATAGTGTATGTTTGTTGATATGAAGCATTCTTTATTTTGTATATGACCAATAAACATCTTTAAAGAGGCTGGTCCTTATGAAATTACTAATTGGGCTTGGGTTGGCAGACTTTTTTTTTTCTATTGCTGACAATCTCCAGGGTTTGGCTATTTGTAGTCAATCAATGCCTCTTCTTTGCCTGATGCAAAAAGACCAGAATAGTTCCTCTTTTCTGGATTAGCAACTTCCCAGTAATCTATTCTAACATAATAAAAACATGCAGTTGTTAACCCTTCATTACAAGCGGACCAGATGACTTTTTAAATTTATAAACTACTTCCATCTGAAGCTTTCAAAGTGTTGTACATCAGTAATAAAACACAGACTATAAAAAGCAACGCATAAATCAAGATTAAACATTTATATTCATAAAATAATTCTGTTCATAAATTAGATGGTAAATAACTATATTAGGAAGGCTCGAAAATAGGTAGGTCTCTACATGGACCAAAGAAAAGAAAAAAGAAATGGTTGGCATATGGTTGGCAAATTTTGAGAGGGAGCATTCTAAAAATCCTGATTTGAAGAACTCTAGAGTGGGCCAGGATGGTCCTTCCAAATGAACTCTCAAAGACCTAATGGTCTTCTTGGATATTCAAGTTTCATGTTGCTTGGGGCTTTGTATACTGGTAACAAAACCAAAATGCAGTCAGGTAGCAAAGAATCAACCAGTGCAATGACAAAGCATTCTGTACTAGCTGCAGCTTCCAGACCAACTTCAACAGCAGCTCCGTGTGGAGCCTGAAGTTACCAATGTCTGGACTACTGTGAGCTAACCTGGTCCCACAACAACTGCAGCCGGAGCATACCAGCTGATACTGACAGAAGAGACTCCAGTGACAAAGGTGAAAGACTTTTCCCAAAGTTGCCTTTCCATTTCAGGTACTGCATCTCCCAGCAAACAACCAAACAACCAACAAATAGGACTTTTTCTTTAGTTTTGCCTATTGCTAGGTATTATATTGGCATCTCCAATGATGTCTGGTAACTCTCTTGTACATTTTGTAACAGGCTTTCTGGCCCTGTCCCCTGCTCTTGAGTAGGAGAGGGCATCCCCAAAGACTTCTCTAGCTGCCACCAGCTGCTAATTTATCTCATATGACTCAGTAACTTAGTGGGAAGTTAATGAGGGGTTTGGCTTGCCCCTTTCCACCTCTGCAGAGACTTTCCCTCCCCCTCCTGTGGGAGATGGGAACCCCATACATGCACACACACCAAGAAAAGGCATGTGAAAAAAAAGCATAGAAGAAATCTTTAAAGGAAAGTTTTTATTCTAAGCAAACAATCTTACATTAGCAAAAGGGTATGTTACACACGAAGGCACTTTCCTTCAGGGGTTACTTAAGAGTACTTACAGAGTTACAAAAACAACTTAAGTCATATTCAGCTAAGGTTAAAAAGAAACATAACCCCTAACACAACTAGCTAAACATTCCTGTTCTACTCACAATACAGATGGTGTTTTTTTGGTCTTGGGTGATCAAGGGTAGCTGGGAATCTGGACCGCTTTGCCCAGCCTACGACTACACTTCCCTGGGGAAGGTGAGGCAGGCAGCACCCTTGCACCTCTCCATCAGTCCCAAAGTCTCAAGTCTCTTTCTCTGTCTGTCTCCCTCCCTCATAGCACACTTACTTTTTATAGCTTCTCACTGGGAAGTGTCTCAAAGCTTCCACACATGTCCCCAGACTTTTCATCCTTATTGGGCAATTGTCTCTCAAGATCTCTGGTGCTCCTCTGTGATGCTGATCCTTGACAAATGTAACTTAAAACTGTCACATCATTAAGCCTTTGTTTACCTGGAGGAGACACTGTACCCCCCAAGCTGTGTTGCCCAGATAATGGCACAGCTCATCACACATGCCCTAAATTTCAGATGGTCTGGGAATAGTTGGAGGCTGAGAACCTATCAGCTGTGATTTTGTCCTGTAACCTAGGAAAGATCAATGTTAAAACATACATGCAGACACACAGTACTACAGGTTGGCTGTACTGTCAACCAGTAGATGTGTTGGAAGTATCCTCTCCTTAACCTCTAACCAGTCCTCTGTATGAGGGCATTGGCCACACTGTTGGAACTTTTGAATATCAAAGTCAAAGTCTTGGGGCCACAGGCTCCACTGGAGCAGTTTTTGTTCGTTCCTTGGACTGTATAAAGCCATCTAAGGTCAGCATGACCAGTCTGAAGAGTAAAGAGATGTTCCCATGCATACGGCCTCAGATTGTCAAGCATGTACATGATGCAACATTCCTTCATGAGTATGGATTCGTGAAGGAGTCCCCACAGAAAGATTCTTGCTGAGCAATAGAAATGGAAGCAAGATGCCATCCAGACCCTCTTGCATCAGGACGGCCCCAGTGCCTTTGTCAAAAGCATCTGTAGCCATGATGAATGGCTTATTGAAGTCAGGCACTGTTAAGCGCTAGATCTGACATAAGGGCCTGTTTTAGTGACTTGAATGCTCCTTGACACTCAACTGTCCACTTCACTGCCTTAGGCTTCTTGGAACCTGTCAGATCTTGTTAAAAATGCCACTATTTGGCTATAGTTGGGCATAAGCTTTCTGTAGTACTCAACCAAGCCAAGATTGAACCTGCTTCCTGAATTGGAAGTAGGCCAGTTATGAATAGCTTCCACTTTTGCTTGCAAAGGAGTAATAGTTCCTTAACCTGCTTCATGGCCAAGGTAAGTCACTTGATTGAGTGCAAATTGACACTTCTTGGCCTTGACTGTCAGTTCAGTATCCCTGATGTGTCAGAAGACAATTTCAAGGTATTTCAGGTAATCTTCCCAGGAGTCTGAGAATATCTTAGTGTCATCCAAATTGTCCATAGCAAAATCCCCACAACTTTTCAACAGAGTCTACCAGCACCTGGAAAGTTGCTGGTACATTGTGTAGGCCAAAAGGAAGCACATTCAACTTGAACAGGCCCATATGTGTGATGAAATGCTATTCAATGTTTGGACTCTTCTGCCAGGGTGACCTGCCAGTAGCCCTTGCTGAGTCCAAGCTGGATAAATACTTGGCGTGCCCCAGTTTCTCCAGTATTTAATCTGCATGGGGTAATGTTCAGGGCATGTTACTAAGTTTAATTTTCTGTAATGTACACCAAAATTAATTTCTTATCTCTTCTTGAACACAAGAACAACTAGTGACATGAACTGTGTGAAGGTTGAATAATCCCCATGTCCAACATCTCCTGTACCTCCCACTCTGTTGTCTGTCTCTCTGTGGGAGACACCCATTATGGCTGCTCTGCAGATGGCCTGTGGTCATCTGCTGCTGCAACATGTTGGGGATGTGTTGTGAGGGATAGGGAAAAAAGGTACTGAAATTCACTGTCAGTGGAGAAAACTGGTTGCACAGCTTAGGGTTGAGCCTTGGAAAGAGTTTTAACATCTTCCAGCTACCATCTTCTGTCCAATCATAAAAAGCACATTCAGACCACTCTTCATTCTCAACTTCTGGAACTCAACGTGTAAGAAAGTGTCTGGGTCTGTCATAGATGGGCTTCAATGAATTCACATAATAAACGTTCAGCTTGATGTTAGACTCCAGAAAGTGCATAAGGTTGTTCACAATCCCAATGTGCTCAAGCACTTTGTATGGACCTTCTCATGAATTTTTCATTTTGCTAGACCGGATTGCCTTCAGAACCATCACTTGATCTCTTCTCAAAATAGCCTTCTATGACACACTGGTCGTCCCGGGCTTTCTGGTCCTGTTGTGCCTGGTGGAGATTCTTATGAGCATCCACTATTGCCTCCCTGGGAGTATTTTGTGGATTTGTCACAAAATCACCCACATTAGTCTCTAGAGATGGCAGAGTCCCCCCCCCCCCACACACACATCTTTGCACAAGATGCAACGGGCCTTTCCACATCATGGCCATAGAACAATAACCCAGGTGAATAACTCAGGTTTGGGTGTGATATGGATCTATAGGCAAACAAAAGCTGCTGTAGGATCAAGTCCCAGTCGCTGGGGTATTTATTCATGAACTTGCATATCATAGTCCCCAAGGTCACATTAAACTGCTCCACCAACCTATTAATTTGGTGATGGTAGAGGACCAAAGTAAGAGATACACCCCATGTGCTTCTAGCACCTCATGTGCTTGTAGCAGGCATTGCATGATCTAGGACCTTAAATTTGTACCTACATCCATCAAGATTTCTAAAGGTCTCCCCACCCTTTTTATATGTCCATCAAAGCTTGGACTATGGCTTTAGATGCGATTCTATCAGGGTGGAGAGAGCTCGCTTCTGGCCAACAAGTGCAAAAGTCTACAAATGTAAGCATGCATTGTTTCTGCTGGCAGTCGTTCAAGGGAAAGGTCCCAGGATGTCCACCACCACTTCCTGAAATGGAACATCTGTGATTGGAAGTGGTTGGAGAGGGGCTTTGCTTGTTTGATTGTTGGGTTTCCTCACTCTATAGCAGATCCCACAGGACTGGACATACTCAGTAACATTCTTGCCCATCCCCTCACAATAGAGTCCAATAGATGAACTCCCCTAATCTGTCCTTGGTCCATGTTACCCCAGCATGGCCACTTGGATGATCATGAGCCAGGCATAAAGGAGGACTGGCAGGCTGAGAAAACATCTATTGTTCCATACAGAGCAAAGCTCCTGAACTTAGCTCATGATCATCCCAGAGGACATGTTGGGGTGAATAGACCGAGGACAAATTAGAGAAGTTCTTTTATTGGGAGGGAATAGACAAGGGTGTTACTATGTCCAATCCTGTGGAGTCTGTCAGAGGGTAGGAAAACCCAGCAATCAGTCCAAAGCCACTTCCCACCTGCTACCACCATGTTATCCCACATGACTCAATAACTAAGTGGGATAAATTTGTGGGCAGTGGCAACTAGATAATCTTCAGGGGTCCCCTTTCCTACTCAAGAACAGAAGATGGAGCCAGAGGGCATCTAACAGAAGGCAGGTGGGTTTTGTGAGAAAATGTCCAACTCTTCAGCACAGAGGTATAAGAAGAAGGGCCACAATCACAGATGTTCTCCCACAGTTCTTCTGATCCCAGTGCTGCTATAGACTGGGATCTGATGCATGTTCACGAAGATACAAAATTAACTATCTATAACCTAGTTTGAAAGCACTCAATAAAAAACAAAATTTGATATAATGTATATTAATCTAGCTTGAAAGACTAATCAACCTAAGTTAGGTTTTTTTTTAAGTATTCATGAGATATTCTTGTTTTGTCAATTAAACCTTAACAATAAACAAGGTTTGATAAAGCTTTAGTCTACAGGCTTACATATCAGTCCTGTATACATCAGGGAGTAAGTTTTACTGAAGTCTGTGGAGTTTACTTCAAAATAAATGCTGTTAACCTTTACAATGTTTTTCACAAACAGGTCACAGCACAAGTAAAAGTCAATGTCTGCCCTCTTGTAGCATGTGTCAATATTAAGGATTCTCTACTGTGGAAGACAAGATGAAGAGTTACTCTGTAGAATACTATAGCTGGAATTATGCAGAAACTATTATACTCTAAAAAATTAAAAATTCTTACACAAGTTTTATTCATAAAGCTTTAACTTATGTTGAAAAGGAGACATACACTGAAATTAGCACACATTTTCTATCAAGATTTGCTGTTATATATGTGGCTTTAATATAAGTGCTCTCACAATCTTCTCTAGAATCAGTTGTGGTCTGCACGTGTTCTCAGCCAACTGGCTGGGTATTTGAATAGTAAAGAAATGATTGGCCAATTGATTGTTCAAATACTATAAAATGTTGACCAAGTATCTGAAGCACTGCAGATGGAGTTTAAAGGAGGATTTTGTTTTTCCTCCTGAGAGAAGCACTGCTGTCAGTGGAAGTGGAGCAGTTTACTCTCCCCATTGTGTCCTCTTAAGACTTCTACATTTCTTAAAGACTGCGGTGGAAGGAGAGGGAACAAATGCTGTTTTGTGAGTGGACTGTCACTCGTGCAAAATTACCTTCTGCTGCGTAAAAATATACACTCATTGTTTTCCTAGTTTTATTAAGTAAGAAAAGCAACACAATCCAAATTTACAAAACAAAAAACACATCCTTTTAAACATTGACATCTATGCGTATCTAAAACAAATATTAACAGAACATAACTAGAATTGGTTCCCGCCCTTGTTGCAAGCAGTTCATATTACTTAAACATTTACACCGATCAAGTTATACATTTTATCTCATAATTAGGAATTAGTACTTATTTAATTTCTCAAGTTCATAATTCATTGTTAACTTATTCTAGGCTACTTTATACCACTGATCAATCATTGAAAAATAATATTTATCTATATAAAAACATTAAGACAACAGAATAATCTTCTAAATCTACTTTTACACTTCTCATTTAGTAGTTAACATTAAATATCAAAACTACTGTCATCAGAATGCCTTCTTTTTTAAGAAATCAATCAGCTACTTCCATTCAGACAAAAATTCATTTTGTGTTCAGCCTTTCAATCACTCATTGTTTTTCTAAAAATCCACTGGGTGAAACAAATTACAGTGAGACCTATGCTATCAGAACAAAAGTCCATCTTGTGTAATATCCTTTTTCCCAAAAGAGCCAGACCATTGCTGGTGGGAGCACATAGTCAGGACATGAAGACAATAGTCCTTGGTCAGTTCTTCTCCACTGTTTTCCAAAAGATTGTATAAATGTTATGAAGGCACCTCAGTAATTTCCCTGGACTATCTCTACTACACAGATTTGAAAAATGAACCTAATGTAGCATTTCTAAAATGTTTTTTGTAATGAGCTTATTATAGAAAGCAAGCTATGTGGCTCTTTGCTTCCTGCTTTTACAACTCGGTGTGTGGATCTGTTATAGAACAAAGTTAACAGGTGGAAGTTTTCCATGAAAAAAAAAAACATTGTTTTTCCTTTTTAAATATTTAGCTTACTCCTAGGGCTGTCCCAAGCCATTTTACTGCTTGAGACAGATGAGTAAATAGCTTCCCGTTAAACTAGGTCAAAGTGCAAAGCATACAAGGCAGATCTTAGTAGGAGAGGCAAAAAATCAAACAAGTTTTTTCCTGGAGTTAAAAATAAAGCAGTAAAAAAAAAATTCAAACAATTTGATACCTCTCTAGAACAGTTAACTGGCTACCTCACTCTGCCTGCACCAGACTCTTACAGTGCTATTATTCCACTTTCAACATCCTGTGGAATCAATTTGGTAAGGGAACAAGAAAAAGAAGAGGAGAAAAGCCCTGGGAAACTGGATAGGAGTTCTTATGGAAGTGAAGACACACTACCAATAGCAAAAAATTATGACAAACACAGGTGTGTGGTGGTTTTCAACCCTCGGTCTTACGTTTTGCACTGTAGTTTCCAGAAGCTCCACCCAGCATGGTCAGTGGTCAAGGATTGTGGCATCTGAAGTGCAAAACATCTAGGTCAAAAAAGGACAAATCTTCACTGTTAATGCAGTAATAAAAGTAGGCAGCCCCCCACTGAAAGACATTTAAAGAATAGTTGAGAGGAGATATAAGAAATATTTGGCAGTAGTAGGAAATCAGCTGGCTCAGTCCTAAATATTTTGATGTTGACTTTCTCTTTGAGTACGCAAGACAGCAGTCAAACAATTCAGGATTGCCGGACTGGAAAATGGGGATACTTCCTGTATCTCGTAATTGTTGTTTAAAGGAAATTTCAGGTGTTTCTTGGCACTCAGTCAGGTAACATGTAGCATCGGCTGAAACTCCCTTTTCTACAGAACCCTTAACAGTACAGGAGCCATCTCCAAATTTCACTCTGACAACACTAAACACAGAAGAGACTTGCTTGAGGGTGGTGACTAGAATCAACTGTTGTCATTTAGCTGTTTTTTTTTTCCGACAAGAGTACAGGTAACCAAAATGTTCTCGGTTTGTATTAACGAACACCTAATGACCCTCCCCGTCCTCGTATTTATATATAGCGTGCAACATTTTGAGATCCCACGAAATTCCCGAGGCAAGTACTCCTTGAATGTCCACTTTCGACGGTAGAAACCTTTTCCCGCGTGGAGCGACTTGGCGCAAATATATGCGCTCTCATTAGAGCAGCAACAGTATGGCCATTTCCGCACTAGAGTGTTATAGTGCTATTATTCCGCTTTCGACATGCTATGGAGTCCTGGGGTTTCTGGTTAGGGAGGGGCCTCAAAGGCAAACCCCAGGATTACATAGGGTGTTGAAAGTGGAATAATAGCACTGTAACAGTCTAGTGCGGGTATGAAACCGCTTCAAAGGCCCATGGCAGTCTAACAGAAAAGAAGCACAGGAGAAGCAGGGAGAGGACTCGAGCTGTCAAGCCCGCTGGCGAGGCGACCATGGTCTTCCAGCGTTCTCTCCAGCAGGCGGAGAACACCTGGCCGCGGCCGTCTGTGGACATCGTAGCGTCTCTAATGTGGGCAGTCTATCCCCGTGTGGCTCTATGGTGAAAGCGCCATTATACTTGACATTGGAAGCTAGAGGAGGAAAGTCGTTAAATTTTCTACCGGAAGTACCGAGAAGGACCGTGCGTCCGGCTTCTGTGGGAAAGGAACATAGGCCAGTCTAGAAGCCTCTGTCACTGCTCTGGGAGGCCGGAAGCGGAAGTAGCTGAAGCCACCGCTTGGGCCGGTTGGTACCCGGAAGCTACAGAGGGATGGCAGCTGGTCGAAGTTTGAGTCGCTCCGAACGGAAGGCGGCGGCTCGCGCCGAATTCCTCCGTCAGGAAGAGCAGCGAGAGCGGCGGAGACAGGTACAGCGGGGAATGCTGCTGAGGTACGAGGCCGGTGGCCGCTGCGGCGAGGTCTGTGCCTGGAGGCGCCGCACGCACGCCCCCTTCACTGTCTTAAGAACCTGAGAGTTCTGTTGGATCGGACCAAGCTTTCTGTCCGCATGGGTGGCCAACCAGTTACCTCTGGAGAGGCAGCCCAAAGGGCCTGAGTGCAACGGCAGCCTCCGTCTCGCGTGCGCCAGCGACTGGTACTGAAGACCATACTGCCTCTGACTCTGCATGTAATATACAGTTATCCTGACTCTTCTATGAGCTTACCAAATTCCTCTTCAAAAGCTATCAGAGTTGGCAGCCATGGTTGCATCTTGTGTTACAGAATCCCATAGCTCCCCTTTATGCTGCATAAAAAAGTGCTTCCTTATATCAGTTCTAAATCTACTACTATTCAGCTTGAGTAGACAATCTTGGATTTTACTGTGATGAAAAGAGAAGAAAAATGTCTTTTTCTTTACTTTCTGCACATCTTACTGTTATATCTCCCCTTGTTGTTGTGCACGTTCAAAGTATAGTGACCCTCGGTCAAACTTATCATGGTTTTTTTTTGGCAGAATTTGTTTCAAGACGGTTTGTCCTTGCCTTCCTCTGAGGCCAAGAGAGTGTGACTTGCTCAAGAACACCCAGCAGGTTTCCACAGCCAAGCGGGGTTTGAACCCTGCTCTCCCAGTGTTCTAGTCCCAACAGTCAAACCAGTACACCACCAGAACTAGTTCTCCAAAAACTTCATGATTTGTTAGCACTGTGCTTAAAAGATTTCAACATTAAGACTGGCCAGTTCAGGACTCGTATCCAAGTATGCCAAGCAGCTAGGATCATCCCTAAATCTTCTTTTATACAACAAGACCTTTGTTAGAGTACACTCAACTTTTAATACTGAAAGGAAGAGTGATTAAAACAAATTATATATATGTATTGGCAAGCAATTATATAGCTCTGTTTCAGATTTTTTTTTTTGGCACTTAACAAAGCAG
The DNA here is from genome assembly GCA_030412105.1 of Cyclura pinguis. Taxonomy (NCBI): domain Eukaryota; kingdom Metazoa; phylum Chordata; class Lepidosauria; order Squamata; family Iguanidae; genus Cyclura; species Cyclura pinguis. The sequence goes on from CM059600.1 coordinate 159,666,599, forward strand.
TCCTCCATATGTTTACTCAGACAAGCGAATGTGTATAGGATTCCAGTCTTAGAGTAATTACACACTCTGGCCAGGATCCAGTGAGGCACTTCCACTGATGGGATGGCATCAAGTGGAAGAGTTTGGACATTTTCATCTTTTTGTTTAATCTTAGGTGTCGCAGATTCTTCACAAGCCAGCTGCAGAGCGGAGTGCTGATGAGACTCTCTTTCTGTCTGGATGTCAAGAGATCGTACGAGATCTGGAACGGCTTCGCAAGAAACGTGAGAGATTGCAACGCCGGCTAGAGGAGGTGGGTGTCCTTCTCACTTTACTTTTAAAATGTGAACTATATGCTTATTTTCTGAACTACTTATCATATCTTAAATGATGTATTGAAGTGGTCTATAAAATCGGGAAACAAGTTGTGAGGAACATTGTTATGACCTGGAATTCATATGCTTGAAAGCATCCTATAAAAAACAAATAAATATGTTCAGTGTTTTGATTCATGTTGACTGCTTCTCTATTTTAATGGATAAATTTGTCCCCTTGATTGACCATAACATTTCCCTTACTCCTTCACTGGTTTGCAGCTATCCAGAGTGCTTTCGCTCCATTCTGTATTCTCCCTCACAAAACTTGCAGAACAGGAAACAAAAGAAAGAGTGGTAATAAGTTTAATGAGCAGAGGTCAGTTTTTGTCACTTGAAGAAGTGAGCAGAATGATATGGGACATAGCTAATATGATGCTTTGGGGAAAAAAAACTAGAATCCTTAATTCATTTACTTCTAGGTTTGTGATGAACCTGAAGAGTTGAAGAGAAAAGTCAGCAAGCTCGCTGAAGTTGTGCAAGCAGCTAAGCATCTCATCATATATACTGGAGCTGGCATCAGTACAGTAAGGCTATGTTAATGGGTCGTCTAAGCTCGTCCGTGGTAAAAATAGAATAATGCATTTTTTAGCTCTTAGTACTGGGCCACCCCTTATGGTCGTGATGCGTCATTGACAGATGAAAATTCCTTAGGCTCCCTCACCTACAAGTAAGAACAAGTTGTAAAATACATTATAGCATCTCTAAAAGCAGTTTTAATTGGTTGGCTGGGAACTTTGGTACATTGAACTGTGACAGTTTGCATTTTATTAGATAATGGCCTAATGCTCTTTGAAACAGATTAAGAGAAAGAGGTATCAGAACTATTTCTGACAGTCATCAGTAGGTGGCATTCTAAATCACTGCAATGGACATCAGTGTTGAGAGTGTCACATTGTTTTCTAGAGACTGATAGTAGCAAATAACATCCTTTATGTCTAGTTTCTCCATCTCAGATGTAACATAATAGCCAGACTATGTGTTAGGCTGCTTACGTGTTAAGAGATTTTGACTTGTTTTTGGAAAGCAGAAGGATCCCTCTTGAAGCAACTCCTGCAGCAGGGCTAGGAATGTATGGTCCCTCAGGTGTTGTTACTTCACCTCTCATCATACCTAGCCAGCACAGCTAGTAGTAAATGATCATGAGAGTCATAATCCAAAAAAGGGAGAGCATTCTTCCACACTATTTTGTAAGTAGGAAAGACTTCATGCCTGCTTTCTCCTTTCAGTGCCATGTGCTTAAGAAAAATAGGAGCTAGTTTAACTTGCCTTTGGCAAAGCAGCTGACAGTAGAAGTGAGTTGTCGGGCAGGCTGGGTTTTCTTTTTCTGAAATACTGTGTAAATAATCTGCCTTACCAGTGTAGGAGGTAGAAAAACAAGACGGATTAGTCATGTGTGTGCTACATAAATACCACAAGATGTAACTTGGTCCTGGGTCAAGAATTCTAAAAAAAAAATTGGAAATAGGGGCTTTTTCTAATAGAGGAAAAACCTGAGGACATTTGTTGGTCAGGACTCAGTTTAGTATTAATGGGCTGATGGGTAGATCAGGATTACAAGTGACTTTGATTTTTTGAGGATGGTAGCAGATTTTGTATGGTGGAAGAGCATCTGAGGAGGGGGCTGTGGAGTTGGCAAAGTTTGTAGAAAGTGATAGGCAGAATTGCTTGTGCATTTGGGCAAGGCAAGTAAATTCCTGAAGTGTCCACCCAGAAGGGTACTTTTTTCTCTTATGTTTCCTGGTAACAGGCAGCTTCAATTCCTGACTACAGAGGACCAAATGGGGTATGGACTATGCTGCAGAAAGGAAGGAGTATCAGGTACCCAGTTCATCTTCTTTTCTCACATCTTGGGAATTTTGTTGGGAGACTCTTCCAGCCATAGTGGCTGCACTGCAAGCATCAAGGTTACTCTTTTTTTCCCCCCTGTTTACCAGGGCTACAGATCTGAGTGAGGCAGAGCCTACACTCACCCACATGAGCATTGCCTGTTTGCACAAACACAAACTGGTAAGGACTTTTTATTTGTCGGTTCTATACCTCTGGAGTTAAGGGAGATAGCAGCTGCAAAGAGGGAGAGCAGAGCGTAGTAGAGTTTCTGTGAAAGGCATTATGTGTATCTTATGTCTGAAGGATTTATGATGATGGAGAGGAAGTGGTGTTGCATACATGCATTTTTCTTCCTGACAATTACTCTTACACAGTGCTAAATAAAGTGAAGCAGGGGACATGGAACTTAAGATGGCAAGGAAGCAGAATATAGCTTGTTGGCCACTTGTTGCAAGTTGCAGTGATGAATCTGAAAATGAAACTGCTCAGCCTCTGCAAGGCTAGAATTGTAGATTGAGATGATAAACCATAAATAGTTCTACTTGCCACGAAACACAGCCCAAAATTCATGAAGAACTAGAGGGTTGTGGAATGGTGTAGGTAAAGGTATGGGTCAACTTGGTATGCTTTCATTTCTATATTCTGAGACTGTATAAGACTGTATAAATTATGTTGGTGAATAAATAACATGTACCACATATAGGAGAGGTGGGGAACCTTTACTCTTACAGGCAACTACAGTTGGTTGGCAAGAGCTCAAAGACATCAACCAGCCATCTAGAGCTAGCATCAGAGTGCAGTTTTGGTAGAAGCAGAACAGGGGGAAAAGGAAGGGAAGATTGTTAATATGATGCGAGAACCTTCCAGGTCATTATAGTTGGGAATTGGTAAAAAGAAAAAGGGAATTCTTTGTTTCAACTCCCCAGGATGCTTCTTTCTCTTTCAGGTGAAGCATGTGGTGTCACAAAACTGTGATGGTCTCCACTTGCGCAGTGGACTCCCTCGGGAAGCCCTTTCTGAGCTGCATGGAAACATGTACATAGAGGTGAGTGTTTGCTGAAAGCTAGGCTTAGGGCATCATAAAAGTGCTAAGAGTGCTAACATGCTTTGTGCTTGCATCCAAAACTAGGTTTGCACATCTTGTACACCCAACCGTGAATATGTGCGAGTGTTTGATGTGACGGAGCGTACAGCCTTGCACAGGCACCATACTGGCAGAGTATGTCACAAATGTGGGACACAACTAAGAGATACAATTGTACACTTTGGGGAGAAAGGAATCTTGCAGCAGCCCTTGAACTGGAAGGCAGCAACAGAAGCTGCAAGCAAAGCTGATGCGATCCTTTGTTTGGGGTCTAGCCTGAAGGTAAAATAAGAAAGAAAGACGGTTTTCAATCAGTATATTTTTGCACTATCATTTGCTCATGTGTCTGGTTGCAGTATTTCTAACATCACCTCAAGGACATTCTGAGGATAGAAATGATGTGCTGGTTAACATGTCATCAAAGTTTAGTAGCAAAAATATTTGTTTCAGAAACAGACATTCCTGTAATACACACAGCTTATCAGTACATTGTTTTTCTTCTCAGTGCAAACTTTGGTATGTTTCTTAACACTGCATTAATCAAATCAACAGTCAGTGTCTTTGCTCATAATTTGCCAAGGCGGATAGTAATGTTACATTGATGGCTACTGAGTTCTATTTACTGTATTTGCCAGCGTATAAGACGCACCAGCATATAAGACGCACCCCATTTATATGCCAGCAAATGCTAAAATAGTATTTTCCAGGAAAAAAAAGTGAGTCTTATACACCAGCAAATAGGATATTTGCAAACTACAAAAGTCTTATCAAGCAAACACAGAGTTGGACATCTTAAGGTCATTGACATCCCCCTCAGAGGTATTCATGGGTGAAGTTATGCCTTGTTTCTAGATGTCTGAAATTAAATCACCATCACATTCCTATTTTGGATATATTTTGATTATATCGTCTTTCTCTTTGACAGGTTTTAAAAAAGTACCCTCACTTGTGGTGCATGAGTAAGCCACCCAGACGTCGCCCTAAACTCTACATTGTAAATCTGCAGGTGAGTGTAAGCAGTGTCATTTATGAGCAGACCAGTTTACTTTGGTGTGTTATATAGGTGCATGTGATATTTTTAATTACTTTAATGTGTTTATGGGATCATGAGTGAGTGTTGGAACAATGTATGCAGAAGGTCATGGGCCCAGTCCCTGGCATATCCAGTGAAAAGAAATGGATCTTGAGCTACAGGGCTAAAAAGCGGGGGGGGGGGTGCTTTGGAACTTTGGAGATTTGTGGCCACTTGAAATAGGCAGTACTGGGGTACATTAGTGGTCTAATCAGCTTCGTATTAGTATGACACTTTTGTGATACTCACTTCCATATGGTGTAATTGGAATTTGGACAAGATTTGCTAGTGTATTGCATGTTCATTCTGTCTTGTGGCTTGCAAATAACTGCCTTATTTCTTCTATTGATGGTTTAAATGCTACATGTATATTTCTTCCTGTATTAGCTTTTCCATTCCTCCCCTGTGATAATAGAGAATGAGCTGAATTGCAGAAGTGTATCCAGTTATCTCTTTTTATGTGTTTCAGAGAGCACGTATTGTATCATGAATTATCAATGATTAATTGCAATTTTGTAACAAGCTGTGTCAGCAGGTTTAAAAAAACCCCACACTTTCATTCACAAACAGTAACTCAAAAAAGAAAACTATGCAGGTGAGACCTGAAAGCCTACCTAGGCCAGTATTCACCTAGTGACCAACCAGATGCTATGTGAAGACTGCAGGCTGGGCATGACTACAACAGCACTTCCCACTTGTCTTCCCTTGCAATTGGTATATAAGGCCATACTGCGTGTGATACTGCAGGAAAAATGTCTAGCAATTGTAACTAGTAGCCGTTCCTGGCATTATCCTCCATGAATTAGATGACAATACTGAAGCGCTGTTTCTTTTGCAAGGGATAAATGTGTTACTAGTATTCTTATACTGGAAATCTCCCAGTGGACCCTGAATTGAGTGTGGATTTGATGCAGTAGCAGTAAATCATTAATTCATTTCAGTCACAGTGTTGCAATTCTGTCTGCAGTGGACACCAAAGGATGACTTAGCTGCCCTGAAACTTCATGGGAAATGTGATGATGTGATGAAGCTCCTGATGGATGAACTAGGGCTTCCCATCCCTTGCTATGACAGGTCAGCAAAAAATATGCTAGACTCTTGTAGCAACACGTAGTATTTTTAATTCCCTCTTAAGCAATTAAGCCTCTTGTCTTTGTCTTATACAATATCACGTGCATCTTATAATTAAAGCTAACTCTTTTGAATGTTCCACCGCAATATGGTGGCATAACACAGTTGCAGCTTATCTGAGGGTAGAAAAAGGCGTATTGACTTAGCCCTTTACAGTTAGAAGGAGGATGCTGATATCCCTGCCTGGCTTTTAAGTAGAATATTGTGCATAGCTGTTTTTAACAAGGGCTTCTCTTTGATGTTCGGGGCTCAGAGTAAGGAGTATGGACTTCTCTAGTAATACTGCAAATTAACATCACCTAATCTTTTATTGCTCTGTAGAACAAAGGATCCCATCTTCTCCATGGCTGTTCCTCTGCGACCTGAAGAAGAAGGCAGCCATAGCCGCAAACCTGTGGCCCTACCAGCAAGTCTCCATGAAGTGCCACTAGGAGAGCAGCAGCAGGTGCCTGCTGCCCCCCTTTCTGGTGGCTGGTTTGGCAGGGGCTGTGCAAAAGGCACCAAGAGAAAAAAACTGTCTTGATTATGGACACTTTTTAAAAAATCTCGGGGACCAACTGAAGTTGCTAAAATCAGGACAGGAAATTACATCTGCACTGGATTTGGCCAGGATTGCTGGGCAAACTGGAAAAACCACAGCTGCTATTTTCATAGATGATTTATATAATTAGCCTATAAACAGAGGCCAAAGCTTAGCTGCTGTCTGACGGAAAAGTTGGTGTTTAATACTCAGGGCTGCCAATTAATATTATTAAAAATTACAAAATAATAAAATGGCTGTTTCTTTTTTTTAGAGCGCATCCATGTTTGTTTTGAGGTACAGACTGTGTATTTCTAGTCTCCCTCACTATCTCCTTGTCACATTCAGCAATGTTGCTGGGCACCTTGCTTTGGAATTCACTGTACATCTGAGCAGAGGTTTATTCCTAAACTGAATCTTAAAATAACACATCAGTGGGGGTTTTCCTTGTTGACTCGGGGTACCTTAACCTAGCATTTTGGGGTGGAAATAACAGGGGTTATGTTACACTGTTGACACAGGTGCTTTACCTTATCATTTTGAGGCAAGTCCACCAGTGCAGCCTGGTGGTTTGAGCGTTGGACCAGGAAGACCAGGGTTTGATTTCCCCACTCGACCACGGAAACCCATGGGCGACCTTGGGTGCGCCACACACTCTCAGCCCCAGAAAACCCCGTGATAGCTTAGCCTCACGGTCGCCAATAGCCAAAAACGACTTGAAAGCACACGACGACAACAACAACAACAAAACACACGGCCTTTTAATTTAGGGAATCTGCTCAGATAACATGCCCTCGCCTAGTAGTTTAAGAATATTTTACGAGCGGCTTAGAAGCGCATGACAGGTTGCAAATGGAAACGAAATGGGGCGCTCTAGTCAGCAAGGGGGGAAAAAGGCATGCGCGGTAGCAAGGGGAGGTGGCGAAGGCGGAAAGCCAGCCCGCCAGGAGACGATTTGGGTTGGCCGAGAGAGCTCCGGTATCTTCCAGTCAAGAGGAGCTCGCGGGCTCCCAGCCACCCACCCAAGCGCCGCGGAAAGAAATGGAGCAAGAAGAAGGAACGGGACGCTCCCCCCCACGCCACCGCCTCCCCCCCCGCCGCGCCGCGGATTCCGAAGTGGGCGGGGCGTGAGCACAAGGAAGAGGCCCGTCGCCGTCACGTGACAGCACCCGGAGATGGCCGTTCGCGCGGGATCCGTAATCACGTGAAGGGGGAGGGCCCAGTTACTGACAGCGCCGCCGGGGTCAGGGCAACAGCTGAGAGCCCGGCACTCGCTCGCTAGAGATGCTGCGGAACGGAGCCGTCGGCGCTGCCTCCCCTGCCAGCCACGCCGCTAACCGGCCCGTACGCGTCTGGTGCGACGGATGGTGAGTGCCCGAGACCGGTGAAGCGATGCCAGGGAGGGGGCAGCCTGTGGGTGGGGGGCTTCCCCGGTGTTTCCGCGCAACCGCTGCCTCGGCGTCCCCTCGCCGTTGGGAAGCGCGCGGCTCGAGTCCCCATAGCAACACTGTCCGCGCTGCGGCTTTCCGGAGGGCGCCCCTTCGGAGCTCCGCTCCTCACTCGGGGCGTCCGCCACACGTCCCTGCACCCCGGGCGCTGGAGGGACCGACTCGTTCGCGCAGTCTGCGACCGGACCATTGTCCTATGGGAATTGTAGTCCATCGGTGCCTGTTGGAGAGAGGGCCACGAGTTCCCCACACCGGGTCTGAAGGAGCAAGAGTAGATTACGCACCGTCGCCCAAGGCTGCGACCCTCTGCGTTCACGGGGGAGCAAGCCCAGTGGAACTTTCGGGGGCTTTTGTGTCAGAAAAGGTGCACTCATTGGTGGTCCGGGCCGGCTGCTGAAGCGTTTTCTGGATTCTCGTTTCAGCACTCTGCTCCTTTCCCATTCTGTTAGACTGTTTGTTCTGTCACTCTGTTAGCTGGTGGGCATTTGAACTGTCTAATTCTACAATACTTCCTACTAGCGTAAATTTTTGAATAGCTCTGAGTGCGTGCTGGGTGGCTAACGGAGATCAGCTGAGCTTTAGGGGTTGGGCTGACTTCAGAGCTGAATCAGTCCCAAAGCCAGGCGGTTGGCACCAATTCCAGTGGTGGGTGGGCAGTTACGGCATAACGTGTTCTTGTGGGCATCTCTTTTTTTTCCTATTGGCTTGACCGTGAAGCAGGCAAGTTTTAGGTCCTAATAAACCAATTATTCCTTCTGAAGGGACTGAGTGTTCTCAACTCAGTACTGTGCGGAAAGACCTTTGGAGCTTAGATGGAGGCTGTAAACGTCCCATTGAGAGGTGCTTTTAGGTTGTTCTTTGTCCTGAATTCCCTTTGTTTATAGGTGTGTATATTTGGCTGTAAAATGATAGCTTGCTGATTGCTATTTCTGCCTATCTCCACTTTAGATTGCTTTAGATTGTTTCTTATTGTCCTGGGTGGAAGTTTAATGATCCTGAATGATATTTGCCTGGGCCTTGATTGTAAATGAGCTGTTTATGAGATCACATGGCTCTATCATTTCAGGATTTTACACAAATACCCCACCCTTCTGATTGCTTCCTTTCTTTACGACATGCTATAAGATATCAAGTACATTGGCTCTTTGGTTTGGTGTCGTTTGCGTTATTCCTGCTACTGTTGATACTACTGGAGAATTCTGGAGTTATTTATGTAGTGTTTCCTTTTGTGTGTCTCTCTTTTCTTCCCATTCTTTTTCCTGCCTGACTTTCAGATTGTAAAGGAGTGTGAGAGATATGTCTGTCACTTGTGTGTACTGGCTACACATGTATGAGCTGCACATATTAATAATAATGATAGAAACTATATGTTGGCCCATACTACTGTTTGGATATAAATGACAGAATTTGAGAGAGCTATTCTTTTTTTTTTTTTAAGTTACATATTAAATTTGTATTTTGGCCTTTCTACAAAAAAGTTCAAGACACTGTGCAGGGAAAAGGGGGGTTATACCACATTTTCTCCCTCACAACAGTTATATGAGTTGCTACCAAGAAAGTTATGATACAAGGTGGTGACTGGTTTGAAGTCACCCTAAAATGCTTGTGGTTGAATGGGGATTTGAATCTGGGGTTCTCCCCATCTTAGTTGTCTTAGCTGGAACTGATGTTATTTACTCATATTGTTGTCACAGGCAATCTAGGTTACCTTGTTTATAAATCATTTTATTTGTAGTTTTTACTCTATGACTATTCATTTTTTGCCCTAATATTTGATTGGTGGAGATGGTTTGATTTCAGACAAGATGATAGTACAATCCTTGCAACTTTAGCACCATGCTCATCATGTCCTTTGCAGTAGTGTTCAGTGATGGCTACTTGGGGTGACTATTCCCAAATTCCATTTTGTATTGCATGGTTATTGCCATTTCACTCTCTCCATCCAATTGTTTTTCCCTTGCCGGTTTAAGGACTACTATCCCTTCTAATTTTTTTATACATTACATTATATTACATTTTTAAAAAAGTTCTAAATTACCATTACATTTTTGCAGCTTTACTACTGGTGGCTGGGCTGGAAACCATAGCCCCATGAGGAACATCAACAGATATGTATTTTCTTTGTTTAATTCTGGTCAGTCCAATTTAATGGGGAAACCGTAGAGGAGTTGTTACACTCTAGAGCAGTGGTTCTTAAGCCATCTGATATGGGGGACCAGCAACAGCTGTAGTCAGTGTTTCAGGGACTGATGCTATTCTTATGGCCATTGGCTGCAATTGTTTCTTTTTTTTTTTTCAGGAAACTTGCTTGCATCCCAGTATGAGCCCACAGATTACCTGTTTGAATAGCATTGTTCTACAGAGTTGTTTGTACATGATCATTGCACCTTCTTTCCGGCAGTCTAAACAGGACATTTTTAGAATCAATTTGTTCAGATTCATTTCCCAATATCAAATTCTCAGGGATTATTTTCCATATCAAAATAAACCCAACAACTTAAAATAAAAAAGCTTGATGTAACAGTGAATTTGGAAGTGAGGAGGAAGTTATTTTGGAAATTTAAATAGGGGCATTATGATCAGAGCAATGAGAGATTTTGCTGAGTCTGGCAGCTAGTTTGTGGACAGACGTGCAGGGATAAAGATGGATCAGTTCTAGACTGAAGAAGAATATTACTGGTATTGTCAGTATATAGATGGTACTGAATTTAGGAAATTTGATGGTTTCACATAGTGACAATGCACATAGAGAAAGAATAGCAGACATACTGTGATCATTGTGACATCCCAATGGAGATAGAGGAAGCAGAGGATTGCCTTTAAAAGTATTGCAAGAGTTGTTAGACTGGAAAAGAACCTTAGAATTCTAGCAAACTTCTAGTGGTCATGACAGAGTTCACTGGAATGCAGAGACTGGAGGAAGTAAAGGGAATTGGAGGAATCCTAAATTGTGGAACTAAATACTTCATTGTCAGAATCTAGATGCAAATGTTAAAAGGTGCAAGCATGGGGAATCTTGATTACTGTCAAAGGCAACATTGCCTTATGATTAATGTTTGGTGGCTGCTTTTGGGCAGAGAGCCAGATCAGAGCCACAAGTGGACTTTTGACTCCCCATTTTCTCTTTGACAGGCCATTTTCCCTACTCTTACCTGTCCTACTGCCTGTAGGTGATCAGGGAAGGGACAAGTCATTCTTGCCAGGTTTGCCCATGCTTATATTAGGCAACAGTTGGAGCATGAAACCTGTAATTTTCCTGTACTAGGGAAGGAGCGGGGGGGGACAGGAATGAGTGGGTTGGGATTGATTAACACAGTGCTAGTTAGTGGTGGTCCCAATGTTACCCTGTGTACTGGGGGTCCCGGGAGGGACACCAAAACGTGCTCAACTCAAGGTGGGGAAAATTAGCTCAGAGCACTGCTTAGCGTTATGAGAGGCAGTGTAACGTAGCGAGATCTTGAACCCTATGTCTACGGGGTCGGGTCAAGTCAAGGAGCACACAGAAGTTGAAACAATAAATGTTTATTAAACAGAAGCAAAACAGTGTATGCAACACATTCACACAAGATAACTAAAGGAAATAAAGGTTGGAGTGGTATAGAGGGATTTTTAGAGGAGTTGCTGGTTTGGGTGATACTTCACCTGTCCTGAAGCCCGGAAAAATGGAGAGTGAGGCTGGAGTGCCATGTAGCTCAGCACGTGGAGCTGAGGGGGGGCTCGCCAAGCAAAGCGGCAGCAAGGCGGGATGAAACTTGGGAGCGTTCCAAGGAAGGCCTCAGAATCAAGGGTTTTTATAAGGAGAATTGTGACTGCAGGCTATGCCGTACTTGGGGAAAACAATAGATTTGGAGTTGGAGACAAAGCCTCCGAAAGGTCAGAATCTGAATGACTGAGTTATCCTAGCGGTTCTCAATAGAGTAGCCAGTATGCAAATGCAGAATACTTGGGTATTGTATAGTTAACCCATCAAGCTGCCAGCGCGGGGCAGAGGCTCTTTTGTAAGTTGCATGCATACCTAATTAGAGTACTTGCCTGGAGGTCTCCTAAAGCAGTGAGTCAGCTATTTCTGGCCTGCCTGTATTGTAGTTTGAATATTACGGCTATTAATGGCCGAGCTTGTTTACGTGCTTGTCCGGTGGCCTCGCAAGCACGTGGAGAGGAATAGAGAAGTGCAGCCGAATTGTGATATCAAGAGGATATCTTTTAATATCCCCAAAGCTCAGAGTAAACGGGGCAGTAACACCAGGGTCAGTGCTGGTCTCCAAGGCATCAGCTTCAGTTTAAGGCAAGTCTCTAGTTGGAAAACTAACACATGGTGATAATATGGCACAAATACGGTACCAGTTCCTGGCACATGGGTGGATATTGCCAGTCCCCCACATCAAATATCTGGAGAAGCACTGGATTAATAAACCCTTCAAGAATACATACTTTCTATGCAGACTCCTACATTCATAAATATTCATATATGTAGTCCTACTCAATGTGACATTTCTTGCCATCTGGTTCTGTTTGTTCATTGTAGCAACTTGGATAATGCTTGTTAAGGACTAAAACTGATTGTGTAAGCAGTGTCAGGAGAGCAGTATACCTCATGGCTAGGCGTGGAACAGAGCAGGCAGTGCCAGTTTCAATTAACAGTCTCAGATGCTTTATTAGCAATTGATGGTATCTGCTCTCACGCATTCCAAGACACCAGTGAAGGAACAGCATGTTCTTATCTAAGCAGGGCTCAGCACGTTAAAGCAAACTCTCTGCCCTCGGCAAGGAATAGCAAGGAAGCTCAAGAATAACGCAAGGGATGAGGAAAGGACTTACATACCAAGATTTGGCAGGAGTGGACGGGTGGAGATATGTAATCAGCATCTGGCCTGTGGTCTCATTTCTGGGTGTGCTGTGAAGTGGACTGCTCCCTCCCTGCCTCCAGTGTGGGTTTGCAGGGGAAGAAGGCAAATGGTACCTGGAACTCCTCCCAGTGTCGTCATGGTAACTGCAGTAGTGGCCATGTAGCTGCTGGAAGAGAACTGCCAGGAATGCTGCCTGCCACCAAGGCTGGTTCTGGATTGCTATATGACAAATGAGCACCTCAGTCACTGACTGTTTGCCCTGCTTCTGACACACTTGCGGTCTTCTGGGTTGCAGTGAAATTAAGCCAGAGGAATTTCTGCCCTCTTCAAGCTGTTTTTGTGTTAATCTGTAGCCCACATTGACATAACTTTTGCTCTCATGAAAGCTGACTTTTTAAAAAACATGGGTATTTGCTCCTGTCTGAGATAAAACTTTCTAAAAATTGTCCCCTGTTTCATTCTAGCAGTATAAGTACCTTCTCCTTGTAAATGCCTTGATAGGTGTGTTTATTATGGAATGTGTTCTTCTCTGTCGCTATCCCAGCCACCTTTGCACCCCTGCTGTCTCTGTAATAATTCCTCAGAAATGAGGCTGTACCAATTAATGGTGGTAACACAACAGCGGAAAGCAAGAAAAGGTGTGTGGAGCTTATTCTATACAGTGCATACAGTTGCAGGAGCGAGTACCAATGTGTGTGGCACCTTTCAAGTGCAATCTTTTTTGATTACAAAATACAATCTGTTTTGTAATCTGGATACAAAATATAGGTCATGTAACAGTTTTTTGTTTTGTTTTGTTTTCTTGAAACCACTCCCTTTAAAGGATTTTGGAGGAAAAGAACTTGTACTTGATCTGCCTACACATAGTACATAAGTAGGATGACTGGGCTCAAAGAAGCTTGATCTGTGCCTAGTTGCTCACCTTCTTTGCAGTTTCTTCAGTGGCCTCTCTTTATTTCTGAATCATGTCTTCCAAGGAGGGAACTGAGCACAAACGCAAAGGGCATGAGGCTTCCAATGACATAGGTACAAGTTGAACTTGCAACAAAATATGGAGTGCCACATTTTGGTGTGGGCAGGGGCAGCCTCCCAAGCCAGCTGTGTCATCTTCTTGGATACTTCCTTTCCCTTATGCTGCATTCCCTACCCACCCAGCCCCTCAATATGTTGTGGCTACTGAGCAAGCTTATTCTTCAGTGGTCTTTTTGGAATTTTTTTTTTCCTGTACACTATAGACTCCCACCCCTCCCCAAGTTTGTTTGCTTCTGTTCTCCTGTGCATGCTAATATCCCCTTCATGTTTCTCACTGAACTTGTTGGCCATGATATTATTGGCATTCATAAGGAAAGAGCTTCTGTACCACAAAGTGACAGCAGTTTGACACCACTTTAACTGTCATCCTGAAATCCTAGGATGTGTAGTTTGGTGAGATACATAAAATTTTGTGCTAGAGAGCTTTACTTAACTCCTCTGAATTAGAGCTCTCTAGCAGAGAAATCTAAGTTTCTCATCAAACTACAGATCCCAAGATTCTGTAAGATCAAGCCAGGGCAGTTAAAGTGACATCATGTTGCTTTGATTGTGTGCTGTCCACACTGAAACAGGCATGGTCTCCCACTGCTTTCCATTTTTTGAGCTCAACTGACATTTGGACTAGTGTTTTTTATATTGTACTGGAGAGTCTTATGATTGAATACTATGGCATTTACACAGCCTATTTTCCCTCTTTCTGCCTGTCCAGTAGGTAATCAGGGAAGGGACAGATCATTCTTGCCAGGTTTGCCCATGTTTATGTTAGGCAACAGTTGGAGCATAAAACCTGTATTTTCCTGTCTTATGATAACAGTGAGTACCATGGCATTTACACAGGTCTCTTTGTCTTTTCTATAGCTACGACATGGTGCATTATGGGCACTCCAATCAACTGCGGCAGGCTCGCGCAATGGGAGATTACCTGATTGTGGGAGTCCATACAGATGGTAAGGAAAGTTGTTGCTGGTATATCAGGGAGACTGAGAAGATAGTGTCAAGGCCACTGAGACCCTGCCACCTTTAGATGGGACCAAATGCTTTTTCCTTGGGTCAGGCATCAGGGTGTGCATAGTCTGGCTCTAAATCTTGTCCAGTCTTTCTTTGGCTTTTGATATTTCACCTTACCCGGCCTTTTTTTCCCCTGAGCTTTCTTTGCGGCCATGGCTACCTGAAACTGCACAGAAGCCTAACACTAACCGGATGTTCTCTCCTCTTCTTAATCCCAGATGAAATCTCCAAGCACAAAGGTCCTCCTGTCTTCACTCAAGAAGAAAGGTACAAAATGGTGAAGGCTATTAAATGGGTGGATGAGATTGTGCGAGGAGCTCCTTATGTTACAACACTGGAAACCCTGGACAAATACAACTGTGACTTCTGCGTACATGGAGGTGAGTCCCCGAGTATTTTCTTTTTTGTAAGCTTGTATCTTTACATAGCGAGATTGGTTGTGCTTAACTGTGGTTCTTAGGCTAAAATAAACAGGAAGGTTTTTTAGATATCTTCTAGTAAATCTCATGCTCATTCTCTGCCCTAGACTTTTATCAATTCCATAGTATAATATAATGAAGTCATAAAGTTCTGGACAGATACCTGATAGGATGGCTCGTGTTTTTGGGGACAAAAACAGAGTGGAGGCTAATACTGTCTACAGTGGAGCTTACCAAATGGTGTGTCGCAACAGCGTGTAGGTGTGTTGCCTTCCCTGACTGAAAAAGATCCCCCAACCTGAGTCTTTCCCGCTGCTGCCACTCTTGCGTGGTTTCGGGGGCAGGGAATGTTAGGAGTGCCAGTCTAGCACTCTCATGCCCATTCGTGGAGTAAGAGGGAAAGGAGTTTGCTTGCAACTCCGTCCCCGCAAAGACAGTCAGAGGGATCCAGGCAGCAACGCAACCCCTTCCACTTCGCCCGCACTCCAGCTTGCTTGGCCCTCCTCCACCCCCCCTCCAGCCCCAGGAAAGTTTGACTAAGTAGCTGCCAGCCCAGCTTGAGTGAGAAAGGAACAGTTGCGCTGGAAGCATTTTGCTGGGAAAAGGAGCAAGCGAGCAAGTGCCTGGAAGTGTGTGGGCCAGGGAGAGCACCAGAGAGCTCCAGCCAAAGGCTTCTGAGATCAAAGCAGCCCCTGGCTGATTGACAGTGGTAGGGTGTGACTGGAGGATTGTTCTGCGCTCCTGTCTCAGTACTCCCTGCGCTGGTACCACCCACACAGCCTTGTTTTCTTGGGTGGCTACTGATTTTAACAGAATTCCCAAAATCTGAGCCCAGTAAACCCCTGCATGTGAAGTCTGTTTTGGGATGAGAATGTGGGAAAGCGTATTTTTCTTTTTCCACCTGTCAGTAAGACAGCACTTAAAACAAACACAGGGGCTAAACCACAATTGCAGAAGTCTCTAGGGTTGCATTGCTCCAGACATTCAGCCACCACGAGGGAGCATCTCTGCAAGACTTTTCCCCTGCCTCCCCAGTCCTTCAGGGATTTTGCAAAAAGTCTCCCCTCTCATAGCCTGACACTCCTCCTTCCCCATTCTCTCTCTCTCTCTCTCTCACACCCTCCCCCTCTCTTTCATACAGTCCCCAAGGCACAAATGTGCTTTTAGCAAGTGTACACACATACCTTATACAGGCTCCTCCCCTTCACAAACACACAATCTCTTCCTGTCTCAGTCATGCATTCCTCCTTTCATGCACACGCACACACACACCTACACACCTTCAACACACACCAAACATTTTGTTTCATTTCTCACACACACTTTCCTCGGTGAGGGTGATAGCAGTGGGCCAGGATCACATGAAGGGGACTGCCTTTCCCCACCCTAGATACACCTCTGGGTACTGTGCATGTATAATTGGTTAGTTTAACCTCTGGATTGCTAGTAAAACTGAATTACTAGGTCACAAAATGATGCATATCTAAAAAGTGTGTCACCAACAGGAAAAGTCTGGAAAGTTCTGGTCTACGGAATTGCACTCAGGTTAACTAACAGAACTACAGGCTGATCTCTTTCAAGATGCTGCTTAGTTCATAAAGCTATTTCTCTTCTATACAGGGAAGAATATCTAATTAAAGTCCCTCCCCTCCGCATTTAGAGAAAACAGACCACCTTGTATGCTAGCTCACCATAATTAAAGTATAGTGTGTAACTTTTAGGCTTCCCATGCAGATCTCCCATTTTCCGACATTAATACGATGCCTTTTTTCTTTATAGATGATATCACACTTACAGCGGATGGCAGAGATACCTATGAGGAAGTGAAGAATGCTGGGAGATATAGGTAAACTCTATGTATTGTTGATGTTGATCTGTTCAGAATCCTTGCCTGCATCAGAATAGTGATGCCTGACTGAAACACTCAGTAAACTTATTTTCATTACAATTATAACTTGCTCTTCTTCCATTCAGTTGAGAATGCATCCATCTTGGTTCTTAGGTGATCTCCTGAAAAAATGCTGGCCAGGCCCAAATCCATTTAGCTTTAATCATAGAAGGATTTTTGTTTTGCTCTATTTCATGTGCATTTAAACTGTTCTAACCATGTGCTTTTAAAACAGAAATTGTTGTTCAGGTTTTTTTGACTATGGGTAAAGTAAGACCTTAGCTGTATTTGTGTTTTAAATATTGTAGGCCACTTTGGGTCTCATGCTGGGAGAATGACAGGATATAGATTAAATAAATAAATGAGACTTTGGTCTCCTGCTGACCATTTTCTGGGCCCTTTCCTCTCCCCTCTTTGTTCCATTCTTCACTATGGTGTATTTCAGGCGTGTATGGAGGGAAGTAAGAAGGTGCACATTTGAGGAGACTACGAACATTCTGAGTGGTCATTACCAAGGCTCCTGTCTCACTCTGATCTTGTCTTCTTGCAGGGAATGTAAACGTACCCAGGGAGTGTCTACTACTGATCTGGTTGGCCGTATGCTGCTCATGACCAAGGCCCACCACAGCAACATTGTGAGTCAAACAGAAGGTTGGAGAGTTTGAGGGAACAAGGAGCTTCTATAGAGACAGAACATATCCCTATATATACCTGCCTGAGGACTGGAGGAGGAGTCCTCTTCTGTGTCCTACCTATGGGGGCAATATCAAGTGGGAGGACATGAGGGCCTTCTTCATTACGGTGCACCACTGGAGGACTGGCACCAGTGTTTGCTTCTTTCCAGTGCCTAGTAGAAACATGGGTTTTTAGTAAAGCCTTTTGTGTCTAATTTACTTTGGGACATACACGTACATATTTTTAAATTATTCTAGCTTTTAAGGTTGTTTTAACTGTTGCCTTGTTTAATATGTTTTTATCTTGCTTAAATTATTTATGGTTTTAATCTGGAAATGTTTTAAATCGTGTATACAGTGGGCCTTATTATCCACTGGGATTTGGTTCCAGGAACCAAAATCTGTGGATGCTCAAGTCCCATTATATATAATGGCATAGTAAAGTGGTGTCCCTTATGTAAAATGGCAAACAACTCAAGTACTGGAAAGAACCTGAGGATCAGTGAAATGGTAGGATGCTATAGCAGGGTATGTCTACACATCAGCATAGTGCTTGATGTGCTGCAAAATCAAGGTTTACTTTTTGGAATCTTATTCTAAGTATTTTTGAGCCACAGTTGGTTGAATCCATGAGTACAAAACCTCTGGATATGGAGGGCCAACTGCATTGTACATAGTCCCGATACCCCGTGATGAAGTGCAGGATATAAATATCTAAATACATAAATAGCATTGATTTCCTATGGCTCTCAGGGCTTCAGATCTGAGATTGCTTTCTGGACAGATTGCAGGAATGTTTTGGAGCTTTTCAGGCTCTTTCTGCTCATCCCTGTGATATATGCCATGGTTATGGTTAGGGAAGAAAGGAGCTCGGAGGAGTGTTGTTCATCTTGTTTTTTTTTGTTTGTTTTTTTAAGAAGTGCTGGGTTTGGGGATGAAGGTATTCAGATGAGTTGCATGAGGTATGTTGAGGATGCTACTTAGATATGAAATGAATATGCATCGTTGAGTGTCAGTGTTAGATTGCAGCAGTTCTCCAGATGGGCAGTGTGAATTGTCTTGGGGATACACTTAAATGTGTAGAGGGAAAGCATTTGAATTTGAGTTTCACTTTGTGGTTTGTATGGATTGAGTGTAGCTAAAGATGGAAGCCGAACATTGTCCCACTGAACAATTGCTGTATTAATTTCAGCTGAGTTTATCATTAGATTCATGTAAAATGTTTGGTGGAGAAACCTGGCTGTCCCCTATCAGATATCTGATCCAGCACTTTTTTTTTTTAATTGGATGGGTTCAGTGAGAATTCTTGCTAATAATGCATTTTCTTTCAGGCTGAGGACATAGATTATCGGACACATGCAGACAACCTTGGGAAGGTAAGCACTGCCTGCTGCAGTTGTAATTGAAACCTGGGACCAGGTCAATGCTCATCATGCAGTTTCTGCTGCCTTACTGTGGCCTTCCTATGCTGTGGTATGCCTAGAACAAACTAGACTTTATTGGAGGTGGGTGGAGGTTAAAGTAATTACTTGTCATTCAGTGATCTGCTTATAAACGAAGTGTTCTTCTTCGTAGTCTCTGTGCCTCACACACTAGGAGCTTTCACGCATGCGCAGTAGCATTCGGAAAATTCTAGAGCTTAGTAGCTTGGCGGGAACCCCTCCCCCCGTCTGTACTGAGCATGCTCAGCCCGCCGAGCAACGGTCTCCCTTCAGTTCTTTCTCGTCCGCCGTCGCGTATGGAGGTTCGGAGTTTGGTAGTGCTATTGGCTTCTCTTCACGTGTGTTTTTCTGGCTTTGACTCAGTTTTTGGATTTCGGACTTTGTTTCTTGGATATCGGACTGGATTTGGTGATTCTTCAACCCGTTTTTTCGGGACTTCTAATCCTTTTCTGGCCCTCCCCCCGCTCTCTTCGTCTTCGTCAGCTTCGTCTTCGCCTTGCCTTCTCCGCCCTCTTTCCTCGCTCTTCTTCTTCTTGGGACTTCTATGTCGGCTCTCTTTAAGCCTTGTAAATCGTGTGGTCGCAAGGTCGCGCTAACTGACGGTCATAGCGAGTGCCTTTTTTGTTTGGGTGAGGCCCATAACACCAGGACCTGCCCAATTTGCCAAGACTTTACCTCCCAGACTCTTCGGAACCATTTGGCCTGCCTTAAGTCCTGTTGCTGGGAGCAGTCTCTACAGGCATAAGACCAACCGTCAGTTACGCCAACGATGTCTAAACCATCGAAGTCGGGCCGACCTGCGACCATGCCATCATCGGTGTCGGCGGCTGCCGATCCGACTACATCGACGGTACCGGGCTTGGTACCACCGCCTCGGGCCCTGATATCAGCCCTGCTGAAGATCCCGAGGATCTCCTCGGCGTCGACTTCGGGGGAGTCTCCTGCAGGCTCGCAGGCACCTAAACCATCCAAGCCGCTGACTGTCGCCCAGCGCAAGCGGCCTGCCCCTCTGGAGTCTGCAAAGGAAAAGGAGAAGAAGAAGAAAAAGATCAGGAAGGAGAAGCATGCTTCTCCATCCAAAAGGCCTGCTCCTCCCACGCCTCCTCCGACTCAACTCCTCCAGGAACCAGAGGAAGAATCAGAACCCCAGGAGGTCCTGGAGGTCTCTGATGGAGAGGAAACCGCTGGCTTTACGGTGCCTTCGGCCCCGCCTTTGCTAACTGCCACGGTGTCTCCACCCAGACGCCCTGAAATGGCGGCCCGCCCGGAGCGTGTTCCAGTCTCATCCCAGGCCTCGCCTCACCGCCGAGGGTCCTCGGGTAGGAGTACATCTCCGACGCCGGAACGGAGGGTCAGACAACGTTCTCCACACCACCGGGAGACCTATCCGGAATGGTCTCGACCCGCCTTCGACTCACCGTATTCCTCAGCGTCCCATATCGCGAGGTACAGTCGAGAGCACACTTGGAGGGAGTATCCGGGATCGTACTATTCCTATTCCCCGGCGTATAGGGACCGGTATCACGCCGACGTGAGACAGTGGTCGCCATATTGTCGCTCCTGCTCTCCATCGCGTGGAGCTCACCATCCACGGTATCGGCGGTCACCATGCTCGTACTCCAGATCACCGCGTCATCGTCGGTCCCATGAACGCTCGCCTCACTATCGGGCGGTGTCTCCTCCGCCGAGGGTTACCTCCACAGTCTCCTGTCCATCTTCGGAGTCTGTCCCGGCGCAACTCTCAACTACTGCCGCTACTGTCACCCAGGCGATTCAGCGCCCGCGGCCTGCAGTGGTACCGATCACGAAGACCACTCAGCCCCAGCCAACGGCCACGACTCTTCCGTCCACGAGGCCAACCACTGCTACCGTCCCTGCCATGACTTTGACGGTACCGTCTTGTCAGCCGTCGAAGGAGAGATCATTGGACAAGTCCTCGTCTGGGTCTTCCCAGACCTATGAGTCCGACTCGGACTCCAACGAGTCTACACCGGCGTCACACGAGTCTCCTCCTTTGGCCTTCGGAGATCCCGCACCAGAGTTGGCACCGGAAGATGTGACCCGTTTATCGGACATCCTCCTCCGGATGTCAGCAGCCCTCGGTCTGAAGGTTGCGGAGCCGGCCCCGGCCGTGCAGGATCCGGTCTTCCATTACATGGATACCTGTCCACCATCGACGGTTCCATTACCGTTCCTGCCTGCCCTGATGGAGGCCCTGAAACAGCCATGGGCTCAGCCGGCTTCCGCCCAGCCGATTCCACACCGGCTGGAACACTTGTACCAGACCCAAAAAGAGGAGGCCGAGTTCCTCTTCACACATCCGCTGCTGAACTCTGTGGTTGTCGAATCTGCCCAAACCAAGGGAGGGACCAGAGCGCATACCACCCTGCCGGACAGGGAGGGCCGGAGGCTTGACACCTTTGGCAGGAGGTTCTGTTCGGCCTCATCTTTGATAGCCAGGGTGTCCAACACCCAGGCCTGCCTGGCGGCTTATCTGAGGAACTTGTTGGACAGATTCCACCCTCTCCTGTCCAGCCTCCCAGAGGAGAATCGGGCGAGTGGTAACCAGTTTTTCAACGAAGCGGTAGCACTCGCCAACCAACAAATCATCTCCTCGAGGCATTCGGTCGAGGTGGCCGCGCGGGTGATGGTGGGCTCCATAGCGTTGCGGCGCTACGCATGGCTGCGCTCATCAGGTCTCCAAGAGGACACCAGGAGGAGGATCGAAGATCTCCCCTCCAACGGCAAGGGACTCTTCAGTGTGACGACTGATGAGGCCATGGACCACATCATCAAGGCCCGATTGACCACCAAGAAGATGGGAATCCACCAGCCTCCACAGTCGTGCCACAATTTTGGCTCGCGACCCTCCTGGCACAGGTCGTCGTCTTCCACCTTCCAACCTCGCTCGCCTCAATCGGCACCGTCACGCTCGTCGACCTCGTCTTCCTCACGGAGACCCCTTCGAAGACGCCAACCTTCTTCGAGGAAGTCTTTGTCTGGGACGAAGTCCCGTTTTTGATGTGTTGTGCAGGTCGCCTCCACAGCCACACTTCCAACTGCCAGCAGCCCTAGAAGATCATCCCAGCCTGGCCAGGCATCTCGCCGAATGGTGCTATATCACCACGGACTCTTGGGTTCTCTCCATCGTCCGTCTTGGATACGCCATCGAATCTGCAAGTATTCCACTGCGAGGCGTCTACTATTCCACCCCGGCCAGCTCGGCTTTGCTGGAAGAGATCCAGTCCCTCTTGCAAAAGGGAGCAATCGAAAAACTTCCACCCTCGGCCACTACCACCGGCTTCTTCTCCCGGTATTTCACAGTACCAGAGTCAGATGGTACCCTACGGCCCATCTTGGACCTCAGAGGGGTAAATGAATACATCCGCCCCAAAAGGTTCAAGATGGTCACCCTGCCTTTGATCCTACCTTTCCTTCAACGAGGGGACTGGTTCGCCTCCATCGATCTTCGGGATGCTTACTTCCACATCGCCATTCGCCCGCAGCACAGACGATACCTCCGGTTCGCGATCAACGGCACCTGTTACCAATACAGGGTGCTGCCATTCGGACTGTCCACCGCTCCCAGGGTCTTCACCAAGTGCATGGCCCCGGTGATATCTCACCTGCGGATGAAGAGCATCTCCATCTACCCTTACCTCGACGACTGGCTGTTGGTCGCGTCCTGCAGACAGAAACTCTACAGGGACATTCACAGGACTCTGTCTCTCTTGACTCGTCTTGGCCTCCGGGTCAATCCGAAGAAGTCCCATCTTGAGCCGGCGAGGGTGCTGGACTTCATTGGGGCAACCCTGGACTCGGTCTCTGCCAGGGCTTATCTACCCATGGAGCGTGCGTATACCCTTCGTCGGGTGGCATCTGCCATTTTCGATGCACCAACGGTATCAGCGAGGAGGATCCAGCAGCTTCTCGGGTACATGGCCTCCACCACGGCAGTCACCTACCTCTCTCAACTCCATGCGCGCCCGCTCCAGCACTGGTTTGTCAGGGTCTTCAATCCGCTCCGAGATGACCAGAGACGCTGCCTCCGGATTCCTCTACGGGTGCGCCGCTCCCTGCTATGGTGGCTTTCCTACCGTCGCCTTCTCTCAGGCATGCCGTTCCGGGAGCCGACTCCTCGACTCACAATAACAACAGATGCCTCCCTGTTCAGATGGGGAGTGCACTGCGGCGATCTCAGAGTCCGGGGACGCTGGATCGATGAAGAGACCGACCTTCATATCAACGCCCTTGAGCTGCTCGCCATCTGGAAGGCTCTGAGGGCATTTCACAACCTGGTTGCTGGCCGCACAGTCCTGATCTTAACGGACAACACGACAGCCGTCTGTTATGTCAACAGACAAGGGGAGACCCATTCGACCACGCTCCTCACCATCGCCCTTCAGCTGTGGGACTGGTGTGTGTCGCTTCAGGTCCACCCAATAGCTGTGCACCTAGCGGGCCAAGAGAACACTACAGCAGACGCCCTCAGCAGGGACACCTCCTCCCATCACGAGTGGTCCCTTTCGAGGGAAGCGTTCCGGATGATACGGGATCGCTGGGGCGAGCCCACGATCGACCTCTTTGCCACCGCAGCGAACGCGAAGTGTCGCCGGTACTGCTGGAGAGCCGGCCGAGGCCTGGACTCTCTCGGCGACGCCTTCCAGTTCGAGTGGAGCGGCGGGCTTCTCTATGCGTTCCCGCCATTTCCTCTCCTGGGTCGCGTGGTCGCCAAGATCCTTGCGGACCGAGCCGACGTTGTCCTTGTAGCCCCATACTGGCTGAGACAGCACTGGTTCGGGCCCCTTTTCGAGGCCACTTGAGGTCGTCTCCTCAGGTTCCGGGCAGCGCCAGATCTTCTGTCTCACTCCTAAGGTCTCGTTCTCCATCCCGACCTGCTGCTCCTGGCCCTCCACGCCTGGCGGATAACGCCTTAGACGATCCGACCATCCAGGACGTCCTGACCGCGGCCAGGAAGGAGTCGACATGCCGTAACTAAAATTACAAGTGGCGGAAGTTCGTCACCTTTGCTGAGGCGCGGGGTGAGCCGGTATCGCCTGTCGGCCTGTCTACCGTGCTCCATTTCCTGCTCCACCTTCGGCAGCAGGGACTTGCGTTCCCATCCCTGAAGGTCTACCTTGCTGCTATCGTGGCCTACCAACCTTGGGGCTCTCCATCGGCCGCTCTCTTCCGAGACGCTACCATGAAGCAGTTCATGAAGGGCTTACAACATCTTTACCTGCCGGTATCACCGCCGCTACTGCCCTGGTCGCTGTCCCTGGTACTGTCGCAGCTGACGCGACCGCCCTTCGAGCCCATGGCCACTGCGGATGACAGGCTCTTGCCCATCAAGACTGCTTTCTTGGTAGCTGTCACCTCAGCCAGGCAGGCCAGTGAGTTGACAGTGTTGCGGGCCGACGAGCCCTTCCTTGTTTTCCACAGGGACAAGGTAGTCCTTCGACCTGACATCTCTTTCCTGCCCAAGGTGGTGTCACACTTCCACCTCAACCAGGACATCATTCTGCCGACCTTTCATCCAAACCGGACGCTGCCTCTGGAGCGATCCCTCCACTCTCTTGATGTTCGTCGGGCCTTGGCATTCTACACCAACCGGACTGCGTCTTTTCGCCAGACCCCGCGCTTGTTCGTATGCTATGGTCAGTGTCGCAGGGGCCGCAGGGTTTCCACCCAGAGGTTTTCTAAATGGGTGGCCCAAACCATCCTGTTGGCTTATGAACTCGCCAAGCAGCCTCCGCCAGCCTTGCTCCGGCCTCATTCCACCAGAGCCGTGGCATCCTCAGCAGCCCTCCTTCGAGGTGTCGACCTGCAAGAACTCTGTCGGGTGGCGACCTGGTCCAGACCGTCGACCTTCGTGTGCCACTACCGATTAGACTGCCGGTCCCGTAGAGATGCCCGTTTCGGACGAGCGGTGCTGGCCTCCGTACTCTAGGACCTGACCCACCGTCCTGCTGGTAAGCTACAAAGTCTCCCAGTGTGTGAGGCACAGAGACCACGAAGAAGAAGAACAGGTTGCTTACCTGTAACTGTGGTTCTTCGAGTGGTCATCTGTGCCCTCACACACACCCGCCCAGCCTCCCCTCTTTCTCAGGTCCCTTATCGGCGGACTCTAGAACTGAACGGAGACGGTTGCTCGGCGGACTGAGCATGCTCAGTACAGGCAGGGGGGAGGGGTTCCCGCCAAGCTACTAAGCTCTAGAATTTTCCAAACCCTACCGTGCATGCGCGAAAGCTCCTAGTGTGTGAGGGCACAGATGACCACTCGAAGAACCACAGTTACAGGTAAGCAACCTGTTCTTTTCAAGAACCCTAACTGAACGAGTTTATATCCAAACTGACTGGAGACATTTGGACTAGATGCTGAGTCATGGAGTAAGTTGAAGGCCAAGTGTGTTTCAGGAAATGGGTTTTTGTGCAGAAATGGTTTGCAAGGGTGGAAAGTTTCAGTCCAAACATTTCCTTGAGGTCTTTACATTTGCCTGTGTGTGGGTTTTGAGGAAACTACAGCTTCTCTGGCCCTTCTTACCCCATCTCCAAATAATTTCACTCCTGTATATTGCAATAAGAGTGCCAGTGTGGTGTAGTGGTTTGAACATTAGCCTATGACCCCGGAGACCAGGGTTCAGTTCCCTGCTCAGAAACAGAAACCCACGGAGTTACCTTGGGTACATCTTCTCAGCCCCAGAACACCCTGTGATAGGTTTGCCTTAGGGTCACCATGACTTGGAAATGACTTGAAGGCACACAGCAACGGCAATACTGCAGTGGTATCATGAAACAGCAGACATAAGAACCAGGGAGGTACAAGCTACAGTTGCTCTTCTGCACAATCCACTGAACAAACATACAGAAGGAATTGCTAGGTTGCAGCCTGGCAACTTTCTTAGACAGGCAAATCCATCTCAAGTGAGCTGTTTATAGGATGAAGAAACTATCTGGCTGGTCATGTCATTTTGTTTCCTTCTCTTGAGCAGCACTTATGAAAAGACAAGTTCCAGGGGTGAGCATCAGAGCAGCTTGGTAATCAGGCATCTTTGTGGTTTCTTACAGGTAGCTTCCAATCCTACCAATACTAATAGAAATAGATGCTTAGGTTCTTGGTTTGTGGCATGGGGTATCTACAGTACCCAGCCCCCTCATTGGTTATGCTGGAGATGACTATGCCTTGAGAAGAGGAACAGCTTTGTGTGGCTTGCTTCTGGTCTCAGGGAAGTTGCTGTTTGGCACCAGGGTTCTGATGCCCATACAAAGGGATTAGCTGACTTAATTAACTACAGAAACAGTACCCAGTCGTGTCACATGGGGGAGCTAAAATTCCATTCTATTCTCAACATTTTCTAGCACTTTTAAAGGTGTGGGTGAATTTAAAATTTAGAATTTTTCAAACTAATGTTAGTGCATCAAAACAAAACAGCAATAAAGAGGGGAAATGTGTAGCAGCACAGGAAAGGAAGAGCTTTGTATGCTAGTTGCATATATTTATTTATTTATATTTATTACAGAAACTTTTGAGTCCCTTGACCTTTAGAAGCAACAAAGCATTGATAAAAAGCAGAATAATAAACTAATATTCAGAATCTGATTAAATAAGCAAATGGTACTTGTTCTTATGTTTGTTTTGTCATAATTAAGTCACTTGATTGAATAGTGAATAACCCTTATCAATTGAATTAGATGTTACATTAAGAGGACACAACAAGAGCTGTGGATCACGTGACAGTTTTTATTATATTTCTGAATAAAAATAGGTTTAGTTTCTTAAGCACAATGACTGGCCAATTTAATTCATATTATTTCATGAGCACAAAAAGAAAACTGTGCTCAATATTTCTACAGTCTGAATTTCAGCTAGAATTTCAGCTAGTACTTCAGTTTCCCATGTCTTTCCATATCATTCTTCCTTCTGCAATTATATCTCACAAAACTATTAACCTAGATTTATTAAATTTATGGGAAAGAAGAAAGCTGGAAACCATTGTCATGTTCAAACATTTTCAAAAGGAAATATTCCCTTACAGAGTCAATCTCACCATTTTTTCCCATAAACTACTTGGTTTTGTGTGCAAATAATTCTGCTGCTTTTATGAGCTAAGAGTTATTTACATGCATATGTTTTGTTCTTCTATGTATTCAGTATTTTTCTTTTTCAGCATTAGCTGTTCCCTAGAAATAATGCTTTATGTACTTTAGATAGGATCCAGATTGCTGATAAATATGCAAAAATGCCACCTTAAAGAGCCACATGGTGTAGTGGTTTAAGCATTGGACTATAACTCTAGAGTCCAGCATTCGAATCCCCACTTGGCCAAGGAACCCCCTTGGGTGACCTTGGGCAAGTCATACTCTTTCAGCCACAGAGGGGAAGGCAAAGGCAAATCTTGCCAAGAAAACCCAAGGATAGGGTTTCCTTAGAACAGAGCTTTCCAAACTTTCATGTTGGTGACACACTTTTTTGACATGCATCATTTGCGACACAGTAATTCAGTTTTACCAGCAAACTGGAGGTTAAACTAACTCCTTATAAGAGATACAGACACATACATTAGTTGTAGTAACAAAATGTATGGGGACACAACATATCTCATGAAAACCTTTCATATATTTTATTTTTATAAATAATAACATAGGTTTCCAAGATTGTAGGGGACACACCTACACACTTCAGGCAACACACTAACGTGTCGCGGCACACAGTTTGGAAAGCCGTGCTTTAGAATCACCATAAGTTGGAAATGACTTGAAGGCACACCAGAATAACAACAACAACCCTGCATCTTGTCTAGTTTTGGAAGCTAAGCAGGACTAGCTACTGTCAGTACTTTGATGGGGGAACACCAGGGGCCTCCAAGTAGGGCTGAGAAAGAAACCCACCTGAAACCTGGAGAGCTGCTGCCAGTCAGAGTTGACAGTATAGGGCTGAATGGAAAAATGGTCTGACTCAGCATAAGGCAACTTATTTTGTTCCTGTAAATATCAGGTGTGGGAAAGAGAAATAATAGTTTGCAAGATTTCATGCCAAAGTAGAGCAATAATTTCTCAGTGTCATAGTATGTGAATTAAATTAATAGTGAGAGCATTTCATTACCAATATTAAGTGACTGATACCAAACCCTTCTAGCAAATTGCAAAAGAATCTAATACATTTACATTAAATAGTGCTTTAAAGTACAAGTTAGCAGATGACCAGAAAAGAGCCAGCTATGTATAATTGACTGGCTGAAGTAGGTTTTTTTCTTAATGTAAAATACCAGGTGTTACCTCAGCCTTCAGTTTATTTTTTTAGTTTCTGGTTATGTAAATTATGTTCTGAAACACAAGTGAGGGATGCCTTATTGACTGTATGACTTGCCTGTGCTAGAAATATGGGCTAAACAGCATTTTACATTAAGCCTTCTGCAGGTCTTCCCAGTAAAGCCTGCCTAAGCATTGACATTGTGTTCCTTTCTCCAGTGTCCAAAAGGTCACAGCCCCTGGACTGGAGTTTCTCAGTTCCTGCAAACATCTCAGAAGATCATCCAGTTTGCATCTGGCAAGGAGCCCCAACCAGGAGATACCATAATCTATGTGGCTGGTGCCTTTGACCTTTTTCGTATCCTGGATCTGTTTCTTTGGGGTAGAATGGAAAGCAGAGGTTATATTTCAAGAAAATCTGGGGGGTTCTTTTATCCCACATTGGCACTGCATGATTCCCAGATCTCAGCTGGCTCTCTGTTCATAGAAAATGGTATGAGTGAACTGCATTAGTTCTGCTGAAAATGTTAACCCTAAATTTTCCAAGCAGCAGTTTATATTGCAAGAGCCAGCATGATGTAGTAGTTTGAGTGTTGGACTACAGCCCTGGAGACTAGTGTTCAATTCTCTGCTTAGCGATGGAAAACCACTGGGTGACCTTGGGTGCATTGCACACACTCAGCCCCAGAAAACTTTGTGACAGGTTCACCTTCAGCTCACGTAAGTCAGAAACTACATGAAGTCACAGAGCAACAACTTTACATTGCCACCCCTTGCTTCAGTTTCTCCATTGTGCTCTTTGAGCCCACATTCCTTACTGATTTGTCAAAAATTTAAAGAGCATATCAACTCACAACACAGTTGCTTTAACCCATGTGGTGTAAGTGATTTTTGTTGGGATAATTAGCCTGTTCCAGGGAAGACAGATGGAGAGAAGTAACATGTAATGTTTGGTCTGAGCCGCAAACTGTAATAACTGTAGTTAATATCTTAGTATCATATCCCTCAATAGAAAGCTATTTGAAGAAAGAAAATGACCAATAAAGGATGTGTAAATGACATACTTTAATGGAGGCTTATCATATTTTCCTTAATCTAGTAAGCCTGTGCCTCTCCACCCTCCAAATGCATTGTTAGACAGACATATCCGTGATTTAACCCTTGCTCCTCTTCCCCTTGATCTCCAGAAATTCTTGCATGTTTATTCATTTAAAAAATATTTATATAAATCCTGGAAAACCATTTTGGTAGTTATGAGGAGTTCTGTGCCAAGACTTATTCCATAAACTGTGGAACAGATTTCCCTTTAGCTTGATCCTAGACAAGTAATTGTAAGTCTATAAACTATGTGTGGTAGGGCCTAAATACCCTGAAAGCACCAGATCCTACTTGATCTTGGAAACTAATCAGGGTTAGGCCTGCTTAGTACTTAGACAGGAGACCACCAAGGAATGCCAGGTGTTGTTAGGCTATGTTTCAGAGGAAAGAAATGGGAAACCACCTCTGAGTATTCCTTGCATTAAAAAAACAAAACAAAACTGTGGAATTCATGGGATTGCCATAAGTTGACAGGCAACTTGAAGGCACATACAATGTGTCACCACAGTACTCCTATCACAGTTGAGATGTTCCAACTGAGTATCTGTGTGTGCCATATAGAAAGAAATCATGCTGTTATATCAGTTGCTGAGACATTACCAGAAAAAGAAACACAGGATATGTGGGAAAATAAAGTTACACTTCAGTCCTCTTATTTATTGCCACAGGCCCTTTTTCCCTTAACATATGAACATTCCAGATGTTGGTCATGTGGATTTTCTAGAAAAAGTGCACCAGATGGCAAAGCAGCCTTATATAATTGTGGGGCTGCACTTTGACCAGGTGGGTATCAGTGAGGAGAGGTGAGGAGTTTTCCTCATCTCTTGTCACCTGAATTGAGGAGTTGGGAATATAATATGTTGCTTGTACTGATGTTGATTGCTATTTTAATTACAGGAAGTAAACCTATACAAAGGCAAGAATTACCCTATAATGAATGTGCATGAGCGAACTCTTAGTGTTCTAGCCTGTAGGGTGAGTATTTGGCCAGAATCTTTCTCTTGTAACTCAGGCATGGTCGGAAGTGAGCAGATAAACAGAATCTTGTTGAAGCAAAGCAACTCTCAGTCTGGTTGACTATTTGGTAACTTGAAGAACTGTAGCTTGGGCTTCATAACAGTTTCACAAATAATTCTATGCATTTCCCAAGAAATGAGGTGATTATGTTCTATAAACCTTTCCAGTGCTCTTGGATCTGAAGAGAGGAAAAGGACTTCAGGATTATGCACACATTTTAAAATCGTTTTGCTTGAGGAGAATTCATGTAATCATCTAGCACAGTTCTTTGATGACAGAACAAGCCAGAGTTCAGTGATGAAGGACATGCTTTACACGCAGAAGATTCCAGGTTCAGTCAGGCATCTCCAGTTAAAAAAAAGAGGTATCACTTGATGGGAGAAGTGCTTGCTTGAGACTCTGGAAAGACCTTGTCAGGCAGAATACAACATGCTGGGCTTGCTATACAAATAGTATGACTTCATGTAAGGCAGCTTCCTGTGTTATTTTTACAATGTTGAGTAAGGGTTGCCCAGGGAACTAGAGAGTTTTGCATTACTTACCCTGTTCTGTGATGTGTTATTGGAACAAATGTTGCAAATTAGTGTAAACTGAACTTGCACATTCAGTTCTTTTTGCTGTTGCTTCACAATAAAGATTTTAAAAAAAGAGAGAATGAAAGACAAGTGTGAATGGCATGCATGCAATTTTGGCAGCAAATAAGTGAGTTGAATTTACAGGATTCATGACAGTACACAGGATTCATGACAGTACACAGGATTCATGGCAATAGACATTTTCATTTCTGCGTTTTTGGATTGGTGCTATGGTGAGGCTCCTGTCTACCAAGCAACCTTGCAATCAATGGTACAGTGTTTTATTCCTGGTGCCTCAGAATTCATTAACTGGAATGGCCATTAGTGGATGAAGGAGTCTGAAGTTGTGACTGACTCCTCTCCCCCCTGTTTCCTTTAGTATGTTTCTGAAGTGGTGATCGGAGCTCCTTATGCAGTCACTACTGATCTGCTGGATCATTTTAAAGTAAGTATACTTTAGATACAACGACACATAGGTGGAATGAAAAGAGGGGAGGAAGGAAAAAAGATATCGTAGAGCCAGATGAGATCCTGCACTGGCCTGCTGCCAGCGTAGGAATCCACAACTAAAAAGTACCCTCCGATGGGAGCCTCCAACTTCTGTTTAAAAACCTCCAATGAAAAAACAGTCTACCACTCTCCGTAGGAGACCATTTCACTTTCAAACAACAGAAAGACATTTTTGGCACTTTTAAGACCAATGAATTTATTTCAACGTAAGCAGCAACTCACTTCTTCAGATGGCTTTTTCAAGGCAAGCATTTAGAATTCTGAGCCTAAGAGTTTGTTTTCATTGCCAGAACTGAATGGGGTCTTTTTGCCCACAAATCCATCTTCTGTACTCCTAGCTACTTTAATATTTCCTCATGTCAACAGTTCAGTTGAGATGGAGGTTGGGAATAATTTCACTGCTGCTATTTAAACAGTTGGGAGCAAGTAATTTTCGCTGTTCTACTATGGATCAGTCAGATACCAGTCAGTAAATCCATATTTACTTTCTGCCCACTTTGGGAAGCTTGGGAATGAAAATGGTAGTGATTATGGATCTTTTTCCACAGGTGGATCTAGTTTGCCATGGGATGACGGAATTGATACCAGACAAGGATGGGTCTGATCCATATGAGGTAAAGGAGGAGAAACTTTCCTTCTGTGTTAGTTTTGCTGTAATTTATAATTCAGATCAAATTGCTCAGCATACATGTTAAGGATTGTGCGTCCAGTAATTTGTGAGGCTTGAGCTATCATCTGTGTGACCAAACCTAAAGCCTTTAAGCACTATTCTGTGAGTTTCCTTCCCTAACTATTGTTTGATGGGTTGGATGCAGGGATATTTTTATTGGAAAGAAAGGTGTGTTAGAACCTTTTCTCCAGCAACAGTGGAAGTGCCCACCTTAGGAGGATGAGTTTGCAAGAAGCAAGTGGAAGCAGAAAATGGTTTCTAGGATCCTCAAAGGGAAGAATATTTTTAAAAGAAATCCATTCTTTAGATAGAACTGCCTGATTGTCACTGAACTATTCTAAAAGAGTAAAGATGGTAGGCGGACATGCTCCAGCATGTCCTCCTCCATGATAAGAGAGGGGGAGAGAGAGCACTGGCAGAGGCCAGAAACAAAGAGGGGAGTGGTCAGCCCTGGGTTACTTCTTTGGTACAAGAAAGGATAAGGATTTGAGTATTCCTGACTGAATCAGATGATGTAATCTGCCTGTAATGCTTTGGGATAGATGGCAGACAGAAGAAGCAGGCCGGAAAAGAAAGGTCAGGCTTCTAATAGCTCTCTGTCTAAGCCATCTTATCCCTACTAAACATTAGAATAGTAAAAACAGGTGCAGAAGTTGCCGCATCTTCCAACAAGTATCATTGTCTTGAGAAATGTTTCTGTGTTGTAGTATCTCCTGACAAGAGATTGGGGCCCTATTTCTATTGCTAATTATTTGGGAATGTTTCTAAAGACCTTTGTTTCTAAAGCCCCTTTCTAAACTCCTTATTCCTCATCAGTCTTACTCTGTTCTCCATGTGTTTAGGAACCCAAGAGGCGTGGCATCTTCCGGTTGGTGGATAGTGGCAATAACCTCACAACAGATCTGATAGTGAAAAGAATAATTAAGAACAGGTTGGCTGCCCTTCACTTGAATTTATTTTGCATTTAGTCCAATGACACCTTCCCTCTACTGTACCATAAAACCCCTTCTCACCTGCCTTTACAACTGTGGCCCTGCGTAAAGCAGTCATATTACCAACGAATTAAAAACTGACAGGAGAGAGAAAGTAGGTTCTATAGGACAAGAAACAGCAGCCCTGAGCCAATGTCATCAGTGCCATTTAAATGCTGACAAAACAAAAGTGGGGCCTTGAGGCAGGAATTCCGCATGCTACGCAATTCCTGCTCCCCTATGGTTTCACATCTGTGTTAAAGTCTGTAGCCTGGAGTACTCTAGCTATTTGGCCCTTTGCAGATCCTGAATTATATAGAAATAATATTGCAGTCAGAATCAATTATGCAGATGTGAACAAACCATAGAGCTCTGCATAGTTTATTTGGAGTTTGACTTTGATGAGAGGTACTACTAGCTCCTTTTATTCCTCAGCCTCCGTAGAATGAATCTGACTACCTGTAAGAATCATAGAAATGTAGAGTTGGAAGAGACCACACAGGCCATCCAGTCCAACCCCCTGCCATGCAGGAACACCCTCAAAGCACTCCCGACAGATGGCCATCCAGCCTCTGCTTAAAAACCTCCAAAGAAGGAGACTCCACCACACTCCGAGGCAGCATATTCCACTGCCGAACAGCCCTGACTGTCAGGAAGTTCTTCCTGAGGTTCAGGTGGAATCTCCCTTCCTGCAGCTTGAATCCATTGCTCCTTGTTCTGGTCTCTGGAGCAACAGAAAACAAGCCCTCTCCTTCCTCTACATGGCATCCCTTCAAATATTTAAACATGGCTATCATGTCCCCTCTTAACCTTCTCTTCTGCAGACTAAACATACCCAGCTCTCTAAGTCTATCTTCAAAGGGCATGGCTTCCAGGCCCTTCACCATTTTGGTTGCCCTTCTCTGGACCTGCTCCAGCCTGACTATGTCCTTCTTGAATTGGGGTGCCCAGAACTGGACATAGTATTCAAGATGAGGTCTAACCAAAGCAGAGTAGAGTGGTACCAGTACCTCCCTCGATCTAGACACCATACTCCTATTGATGCAGCCGAGAATTGCGTTGGCTTTCTTGGCTGCCGCATCACACTGCTGACTCATGTTCAGCTTGTGGTCTATTAAAACTCCTAGATCCCTTTCACACGTACTGCTATCCAGCCACGTGTCTCCCATCCTATATTTCTGTATTCCATTTTTTCTACCTAAGTGTAGGACCTTACACTTCTCTCTGTTGAATTTCATTTTGTTAGCTTTGGCCCAGCTCTCCAATCTATCCAGGTCATTTTGAATTTTGATCCTGTCCTCTGGCATATTAGCAATCCCTCCCAGTTCAGTGTCATCTGCAAATTTGATGAGCATGCCCTCTATTCCTTCATCCAAGTCGTTGATGAAGATATTGAACAGCACTGGGCCCAGGACAGAACCCTGTGGCACCCCGCTAGTCACTTCTCTCTCCAGGATGAAAAGCAGCCATTCGTGATCACCCTTTGGGTTCGGTCGGTCAACCAATTACAAATTCAACTAACAGTAGTCCTGTCCAGCCCGCATTTTACTAGCTTCTTTGCAAGAATGTCATGGGGAACTTTGTCAAAGACCTTACTGAAATCGAGAAATGCTACATCCACAGTATTCCCTTCATCTATCAAGCTAGTAACTCTATCATAAAAAGAGATAAGATTAGTCCGGCATGACTTATTTTTGAGAAATCCATGTTGACTTCTCGTGATTACCGTGTTGCTTTCTAAGTGATTAGAAACTGACTGCTCAATGATCTGCTCCAGCATCTTTCCGGGTACTGACGTCAGGCTGGGCGATAATTATTTGGGTCCTCTTTTTTCCCTTCTTGAGGATGGGGACAACATTTGCCCTCTTCCAGTCTGCTGGAACTTCTCCTGTCCTCCAAGATTTCTCAAAGATTCTAGCAAGCGGTTCCGAAATGACCTCTGCCAGTTCTTTTAATATCCTAGGATGCAATTCATCTGGCCCTGGAGACTTGAATTCATCCGGTATGGCCAGGTATTCCTGTACCACCTCTCTACCTATTATGTGCCTCATTTCCCCTGCTTCCTCACCTGCTCCCCAACCACCAGGTTGAGTGCTTGTATCCTTCTGGGAAAAAACGGAGGCAAAGAAGGTGTTAAGTAGTTCTGCCTTTTCTCTTCCCCCCGTTAGTAATTCGCTATCTTCTCTGCGCAGTGACCCTATCGTCTCCTTCTTTTTCCTTTTGCTACGGACATATCTAAAA
Organism: Cyclura pinguis; assembly: GCA_030412105.1. Taxonomy (NCBI): domain Eukaryota; kingdom Metazoa; phylum Chordata; class Lepidosauria; order Squamata; family Iguanidae; genus Cyclura; species Cyclura pinguis. The sequence goes on from CM059600.1 coordinate 159,701,678, forward strand.
AAGCCCCTTTTATTGTTTTTGATGTCTCTGGCCAGCCTAAGTTCGTTCTGTGCTTTAGCCTTTCTGACCTCCTCCCTACATCTCCTAGCTACTTGCTTAAATTCTTCTTTGGTGGTTTCCCTCTTCTTCCATTTCCTGTACATGTTTCTCTTAACACCTAGCTCAACTGAGAGTTCTTTAGTCAACCATTCTGGTTTCTTCAGATGCCTTCCATTTTTCCTCCTTATTGGCACAGTTTTAGACTGTGCCTTCAGTATCTCCCTTTTAAGGAACTCCCGTGCCTCCTGAACTCCTTTCCCTTTCACTATTCCTGACCACGGAATTTCAGCCAGCAGCAACCTAAGTTTACGGAAGTCCGCTTTTTTAAAATCTAAGATGAGTGTCTGGCTACACTTATCTTCTCCTTCCCACTGAATGCCAAATTCCAATAGGGCATGGTCACTCCCCCCTAAAGATCCAACCACTTCTACCTCATTAACAAGGTCATCCCTGTTGGTCAGGATCAGATCTAGAATATTTGATCCCCTTGTGGCCTCTTCCACCTTCTGGACCATGAAATTGTCTGCAAGACAAGCAAGAAACTTGCTGGACCTTGCTGTCTTGGCAGAGTTTGACTGCCAACATATATCCGGGTAATTGAAATCTCCTATTATTACTGTATCTCTCCTTTTTGAATGTGCAGTCATTTGGTTGAGGAAGACATCATCAAAGTCCTCAGTCTGGGTTGGAGGTCTGTAGTAAACCCCCACCAGAATATCCCCATTGTTTCTCGCTCCCTTAATTCTTACCCAGATGCTCTCGACCTGGCTTTCTGGGTTTAAGTCACGGATCTCTTCACAGGTGAAAACATCCTTGACAAACAAGGCCACTCCTCCTCCTTTCTTGTTTGGTCTATTTTTACAAAATAGGCTATACCCCTCTGTTCCTACATTCCAATCATGAGACGCATCCCACCAGGATATAGAAGAGGATATAGAAGAGTCTCACATCTGATCTTTCACTGTAAGATGGTGTTTTAAGAGCCCGCTGGTAAGGGAGGACCTTTATACTGAGCAGTATATTGCAACAGCGGCTTCTTTCTGGTGCGGCTGATTTCTGTCAGGGCCGTTTGAGGGAGCACAAGTAAATGAAGTGTTTAGGGCTTCATAGTATTTTTTTTGCCCTCTATGGCATTCTGATAGTATTTAAACTATATTCCCTTCATAGTTCTCTCGCTCTTAACAAGCTTCCAGATACCTGTGAGACTGTATTGTGTTGACACTGAGACCTATGAGAGAGCCGTCTGCACAACTGCCTCTATTCTTCTGCACAGGGACTAGTGTTGAAACAGCACACACAGGAAGTGGGAGCCCAGCAGAGCTGACAGGAAGAGTCATCCCTTCCAGACACACAACCTCCAACTACTTAAGAGTGCTCAGTGAAATAACTGTTAATTTATTTCTTGCAGGCTGGAGTTTGAAGCCCGGAACCAGAAGAAAGAGGCCAAGGAGCTGGCTGTGCTGGAAGCCATGAAGAAGAAGGAAAAGGAAGCAGCCCAGCAGAAGACAGGCCCAGAAGACCATGGAAGCTAGCATGGAGAAAGACGCAGCAGAATCCTCCCTGCTGGAGTATTTTTCCTGGAGGATAGGATACTGCTGCCAACCTCAGCAAGGCCTGTGGTTGTGATTTTCCTGGTTTCAACTCCACCAGCTGCACGTGGGAAAGATCCAGGATGCTGCTATTTAATTAGCCCAGGCCCACTCCCATGGGAAAAATTTAATATTGACCTCCCAATAACAGATTTTAATTCCAATGAATGTTTGCAACACTGCGTGGTTTTATCTTCTAGCAATATCTCACCTGTTGGAATTGGGGAGCAGGAATAGTCTCTGCTCAGCTTTCTTTTAAAATCTATACATTTCAGAGCACCCCTCTGATTTTTGCCTGCCAGAGACAATTTTCTAATCTTTAAAGCCGTCCTGTCTGGCCTGGCTCATAGCCTACACAGCACTGATAAGATCCCAGAGTACTCCGTCAATAGCAGTACTTGATGAAGTTGGGCCAGATACTTCTGAGGCCTCTCCTTTTCTTAAGAGGAAGGTTGCAGCCATACTGGCCACTGCGTTTCTCAGCTGGGTCCAAAGGAGAAGAAGAGAGCCAGACTGTAGCTGCCTACACTGCCTTACACTGAATCTGGTACATTAAGAGTCTTGGTTAAAGCTTAGTGCATCCCAGGCTTCTCAGTGGCACATGGTGTGTCCTCATTACCCTTTGTTCAAATGTGCCTCTTTAGATCCATGGCTAAGCAAGAGTTGGTGGGATTGCATTATTAAATGTTCCTAACGTGGCATAAATCTTTAGAAACCTTGCCATGGCTGGAGCTGCTTATTAAAGCCCCAATACATTGCTTTGCAATAAGGACTTTATCCTTCTCTGCGCTGGCCCTGTGGCCTCTTCTACAGAGGGACTGAGGCATCTGTTACCCCAGCTGAGCATATTGCCCATTGTGTGTAAATGCTTTGTACTGTCAACGTTGGATGCGTCGTCGTACGTCTCACAGGTGCATCACTTGCCCGAGACTTCTTTCTCATGCAGGGTGGGAACACGTACAGGGGCTGTTCATGAGGCTGGGGTTCTTTCCTGTCTAAGTGGGCTCTTTTCTATCTCTCTTGTGCACTTTCAACAGTGGAAATTAATAAAACATCAATGACTTGTGTTTGTGTCAGTGGCTGATGTTAAAGCTGGAAGAAGTGACCAAGGCTTTTGGACTAAGCAAGCAAGGAAGATGTCATTTCAGTGGTGGAGGTGAATCCTCCTGTACGGTGTTATAAGGTGCTCATTTTCTCAGCGGTGGTGGTGAAGTATAGCTCCATTTGCCATGAGCTTAAGGCAAACGTCTGCACTAATCGATGGAGATCTCCTGTCATTTGTAATTAATAACTGTCAGCAGTGAAGGCATCTATCATTGCACAGAATGGCTTGAAAGTGAAAATGAGAGCTTTCTAGTATTCCATTAATGAGCAAAGATATAATAAGCAAATATAGCTGATTTTTTTTTTTACAGGGGAAGGTCAAAATCTCGGCGTGACCTGCACTGACTGGGGGCCAAAGGAGGAAGGGAAAGACAGTCTATTAACCATATTTCTTATTGCCATGCTGTTTTGGGGCTGTATATTTAAAACCAGCAGGAAAAAGAGGACTTAGCCCTTTCCCCTTCTTCTGTTTTTCAGATCCAAATTCCCTCAAATCTGCTTTTGCTTTCTACAAGAAAAAAACAAAGGAAATGTGAATTGGAAAGTGCCTGGGCTTAGCCTTGTGTCTGTAGGGACAAGGTTCTTGCTGTAGCCTGTGGTGGTTATGAAACTCTGTAGGTGAAGACAAGAGTGAAAAGGCCTCCTTTGGAAACTGTATCTTATGTTAAATTTTTCAGATCTTTTTTTTAGTCTTGAAAATTTGTAGCTGATTATGGGAGAAATGTAATGTGAGAATAATATGTGTGATTAGACTGGAAAGACTTCAAAACAGAGACTGGAATATTCCCTTTCCAAAGGAGCTAGTTGAAAAAGAAGCCAGTACTTTGGTCATCCAACAGATCATTATTTGCTACATCTACTGCAGTCCAGAAAATAATATGCTGAATTACTCATTACTAACATGTTACTGTTACTATGTAATTGAAAAATACAAGAAGATGCTTCCTGGCTGCCCTATCGCTGATTATTGTAATTCTGAGTGAATTACCTCCCACTGCAGTCAGGTACAACAGAGAAGATCATGCGGTTCCCGTGTGCACTACATACAAGATTTGGATGAGTGTACAGATAGAGCTACTTGGTCCCTTGGTCTCCCTCACCCCCAAATAGTTAATCTATATTTTGTGCCTGGGTCTCACTGTTCACATCAACCCTGATAATCAAATGTGGTCCCTGTGCTGCTGTTTTAAGCAACTAAGCTAGCAAAGGAACCCTCCCCACACTCACAGTGACTCTCTGATGGCAGCAGCAGCAGCAACAGTCTCTTTGGAGGCAGGGCAGAATGGACAAAGACGGCGAAGGCAGCCTTCTTGTTGGCTCCTCCTCACTGGCTGCAGAACGCTTCCTACAGAAGGGTAGTCAACCCTGTGACCCCTCCCACCTATTGTTCTGGCTGAGTCAGAACACACCCAATAACAAGTAACAGGCAGAAACTCTTTGCAAAGACGTAAATCCCAGTCCTGACAATTGCAAGTAAAAAAGTAATACCGGTCCAGCTCATTACTGTAAAAAGGAACTAGATGCCAAAGTAATTTATGGCAAGCCATGTTACTTTGAAGTGCAGCCCATGAATTGCTAAGCTGGTATGCAGGTGGGAGTTCATGCCATTTTCTTTCCATGCAAACTGTGTTTCACATTCCATCTGCATCTTACCTTTAAGAAGATTGCGCCAGTGTCCTTCAAACAGAGTTTGAGAACCCTCCTTTGCTGTATTTTTTTTTGTCTCTGAAGGAACTGATGACATGAACTCCTTTGCCTGGGCTGCTTCACTTTACTTCTGAATGCCTATGCACTCTCGTTTTAACCCATGTGCCACTGTCATTGTCTCTGAGAGATCTTCCCCCAGTGTAAGCACTTCCCTGCTGCCCAAAATATTGTTGCTGCCCAGCAGTTGGCACATTTAGTCTGGATCCTCAGCAAAAGCCTGTCGGACTTAAGAGATCCTACCAGTAGCTGTGCTACCATCAGCATAGCTTCTTGCCTGACAGCAACACACAATCCCACCACCTCCATGGTGTGACATAACTCTTTGAAACAAAACAAAACAATAACACTCCGTAAAAGAAGGCAGTAGGAAATTATGAAGTTCCTACCACAGGTAGAAAGATGCAAGACACCCATGACTTTGGGTTTGCATGACCTAAACATAGCTGTTTAGAACAAGGTGTTCTGGAGGTCTCTCATCCATAAAGTTGCAGTAAATGGAAACTGTCTTGACAAGCATTGACAAAAAGGGCTGCACCAGCCATTCCTACCATTTCTCTGCTGGAATGGGCTGAGACAATGTTGACCTCATCTTTCAGCATCTTTCACACTTTGAAGGGCCACCAGGGTGAAGCTGACATGCAGGGAGAGCTTAACAGGAAACCCTCTAAACCTGTCACTAACTGGGAAACATACAACACTCCTATCCACTCTCCAAATACACAGTGTTCTAGTTTGCTTATGCCAGTGGCAACCATTTTCCTTTGATGCAGTAAGTTAAACCAGGGAAGCTCTAATCTTCCATACAGAGAAGAGTGGGCATTATATGCCTGTAGCAGTTATAACTCAACTTCTCTTTTTGAATAGAAATATGACGCTTTTCACCATTATGGGGAAAACTGAGGCTAGATGACTCAACTGCCTGCTCAGTCTGGTGCCCAACTGCTAAAAACTGTTGACAGGCAACTCAAGATCCCTACTGTCCTTTCTCAGGATCATTGATCTTTGAACAGGATTGGACATGATTAAATGAGGTACACCTACAAACTGAGGGCTTTATCGCATTAAGCAGGGCTTGTGACCCACCCTGTCCAGTCCTCTTAGCAGTGCTGTTGGGCATTTAGGAAGATGTGACATAGTCCACATGGCTGCTTTTCACCATTCCTTAGCCAGCGCTGTCTGTTCATTGGCTGCTGAATGAATTCTAACCTAACAAAGTGGTACTTACGCCCTGAAACTTTAGCCCTTCACAGCGTCTCATGTTGCTTTTTAATCTTGGGCTCGTTACCATTTTTGAATTAATTTCTCTGAAAGTTGAGGCTCCTCTGGGCTCTGCTGCTTCTGCAAAGTAAGAGATTTGGAAAGGATTTGTCATTAAATGCAAACAGCTCAGCCCAAAGTGGCAAATCGACCACAGGCTACGCATTTCCATAGGAAGATGCTGCCGCTGGCTTCCAACTCCTTGAAACTGTTATTAAAAATGTCAGACTTATTTAATTTCTGCTTTCCCTGCCGCTATGCAGCCTGGGTCTGGAACTTCAGCTCCACTCAATCAGAAGCAATGAGCAGTGCCTGGCAGAGCTCAAGTTACTCACAACAACTTATTGCTCTTTCTGAGCACAAATCGTTTTGCATTTTACATTTTTCTTCTCTCCAAGTGCCTGTGGGAACTTTTCTTTCTGTGCTGGTGTTTCCTGATGGGTTGTTTCACCCTTGGGGAATGAGAAAGAGGAGTAATGAATTATGAGGAAGGTTCATGAATTTCAAATGACAGCTGTTTACTGATGCCACTCTCAATAAAACCTTTTAGACCTGGTGGTTGTCACTACACACTTTCAAGAGCAACCTTGTTTCCTTGATTAGATCAATGTTCTTCCTTTGGCTGGTTTATCAAGCCTAAAACAACCTAGCTTAATACAGGCTATTTCCTCACCAAGGTTCTAGTGCTTCTTAAGTCTTCTGACATGTGTGAGGAGTAGCAATATTTTTTTCCCAATATGTCATGGGCCAGTACCATATTTCTGTTCATTGGCTACCATTGTTTCCTTCTTGGAAACTTTCTGAGGACAAGCAGTTGGTGGCTTATAAACTGGCACTAGTCCATAAACCACTGCTTGGAGCACCACTGGTCAAAGCTAGCAGAAGTACCATGAAATTGAATGCCCTCTGATCCACTTATTGAAATCAGAGCGTGGAAAAATGACTTTGGGGGAGTTGCTTTCTGTGCTGGTGGGGGGATTCTGGGTGTTGTAGTCCATCAAGTATCTACCCCAAGTTCTGATTAAAACTGACCACAGTTCAACACACCATTTGGGTGCAACATACCAGACAGTGTTACTAGAAATGGAACCTCGTCATTTCATGTCATGTCATGTCACAGTTAAAAAAAGTTCCCCATGACATTCTTGCAAAGAAGCTAGTAAAATGTAGGCTGGACAGGGCTGCTGTTAGGTGGATTGGTAACCGGTTGACCAACTGAACCCAAAGGGTGCTCACCAATGGCTACTTTTCATCCTGGAGAGAAGTGACTAGTGGGGTGCCACAGGGTTCTGTCCTGGGCCCACTGCTATTCAACATCTTCACCAATGACTTGGATGAAGGAATAAAGGGCATGCTGATCAAATCTGCAGATGACACCAAATTGGGAGGGGTTGCTAATACCCCAGAGGACAGGATCAAATTTCAAAATGACCTTGACAGATTGGAGAGCTGGGCCAAAACTAACAGAATGAATTTCAACAGAGAGAAATGTAAAGTCCTACACTTAGGCAGAAAAAATGGAATGCATAAATACAGGATGGGGGACGCCTGGCTGGATAGCGGTACGTGTGAAAGGGATCTAGGAGTCTTGGTGGATCACTAGCTGAATATGAGTCAGCAGTGTGATGAGGCAGCCAAGAATGCCAACGCAATTCTTAGTTGCATCAATAGGAGTATGGTGTCTAGATCGAGGGAGGTAATGGTAGCATTCTATTCTGCATTGGTCAAGCCTCATTTGGAATACTATGTCCAGTTCTGGGCACCTCAATTCAAGAAGGATATCGACAAACTGGAACATGTCCAGAGGAGGGCAATGAAAATGGTGAAGGGTCTGGAAGCCATGCCCTATGAAGAACGCCTTAGGGAGCTGGGCATGTTTAGTCTGCAGAAGAGAAGGTTAAGAGGGGGCATGATAGCCATGTTGAAATATTGGAAGGGATGTCATGTCGAGGAGGGAGTGGGCTTATTTTCTGCTGCTCCAGAGGCTAGGACAAGGAGCAATGGATTCAAGCTGCAGGAAAGGAGATTCCACCTGAACCTCAGGAAGAACTTCCTGACCGTCAGGGCTGTCCGGCGGTGGAATATGCTGCCTCAGAGTGTGGTGGAGTCTCCCTCTTTGGAGGTTTTTAAGCAGAGGCTGGATGGCTATCTGTTGAGAATGGTTTGATGGGTGTTCCTGCATAGCAGGGGGTTGTACTTGATGGCCCCTGTGGTCTCTTCCAACTCTATGATTCTATGATTCTATGATTAAGACAGCTAAATTAAGTACAGAGAGTTTACATAGGGACCTTAGAAGATTAACTATTAGGATGCAAGCAAGCTGGGCCCAGCATGACATTATTCCTAGCTTGTTTTATTTTTCTCATACAAGTAAACGGCTACCATTTATGAAGGCCCCTTCTGCCTGGCTTTGCAGTCCCATGATGGGGATGCACAATGTCACTGTGGCCCTGTAGCCAGTGCGTCTCCATACATCACGATCGTGGGATACTTGCTTAACAGAAAAAATCCATTAAGTGCCCACGATCGCTCAGTGCTCCCATCACCCTTGGCCATGCAGAAGGGGCAGAAGTGCAATCACACACTTCCTTCACTAGCACAGCATGGGAAAGAGGCAGGCTGCACTGCAGAAGGCAGGTGCATGTTGCGCATGCTCCTTTCTGCCAGGAGCTGACTGGGTGTAGAGGGGAGCATTTCCATTGCACTTCCATCCTGGCAAAGGCGCTGCCAGGATCACAATGGGACATCAGCGGGAACTGATGAGGTGTGGAAATGGCCTAAGATGGGAGAAAGTACAAGGATGAATCAGAACACGATGGGGAAAGGTGTTAAATTTGCATCTCCATCCCACTACCTCTGTCTATTGAGAATCAAGCCTACTGTTACCTGGACTCTAAAACCTCTTTCTTGACATCTTGTGATGGAACTCTAAGATTTGCGATCTGCTATATCAGCAACTCTCTACTTTTTGTTCTTCTAATGTTTTGCACTTCAGCACCACAAAGTCTTAGCAAGAATGTCTAAAAAATCAAGAGTGTGTGTGGTTAGGAACCATTGTTCTAGATACCAGTTAAGTCAAGGGGAAAATATTATAAAAGAATCCAGATATTTAGATGTGCTAAATATGATAAACACTGCCAATCTAGTACAAGAGATGGTTTATCATCCTATGTAATGGTAATAGCAAGTTGTTGCTTCTTTCTTAGAAGAAGTATTTTGATTAGAGGTGAGGAGGTAGGTATATTTTGATTAATTAGACAAGGCACCAAACTAAATGTTAAGTTCTCATTTGTGAATGTTCTCCTTGGCATTTCTTACTTATTGGATTCTTTAGGAAGTCAGCAAGACTTGGGCTCTGAGAATCTTGTTGCTGCTAGAAAGTTAGTGGTCATATGTTGCAGAGAATCTTATGAGTCTCACAGTGATATAGCAGTTGCTGAAGGGACACATGAGTACAAATGATGGTGACAAAGTGACTGCTCTTCAATAAGAGGATCAAGCAGAACTCAGATTATGACAAACGGCCATGTCTCCTTGAGTGCTTTGGCGGGATATGATTTGTGGAGGCTGTCTGTCCCCAACCCTCCAGATTTTTTCATGTGTATCTCTCTCTCTTCCTTCCTTTGTACTTATGTATCTGTAAGTATAGATACGTATTTTAAATTATTTGTGTCAGGTACAATGATAGTGAAATAAAATGGATGTGGTGATGAAGGGAGAGAGCCATAAACTCCTTAAAGAAAAGCTTACATGGCAGCTCTCCCTTGTGGGCCTTTGGCTGGTGTTTCCAACATAATATCCTGTAGAAGCAGATGGTGGGAAGGCAGTAGATCTGGACCTATTGGTGCATTAGCAACTGACAAGGACTTTTTATTCCAAATAAGAACAGCAGCAATAAAGTTACTTTTCCCATCCTAAATTATACTACTAAAATGAGGAAAATGCAAGGAAGTGTTACCCCAAAACGTAGGTGCCACAAGGGCCAACCCACAATGCCAGTAACTCCTTGCAAAGGTGGGGAGTTAATTAGTTCAATATCAGGAGTCTAACAAGAGGGGGCAACTTAGCAAGATCTTACTAGCAATGTTTATGGGCTCAGGCAGGAGAAACTCAGCCAACACAGCAATGTAGATAACTAAAAATGTGTTTTATTACAGTACATCCATGTATACAAAGAAAAATTCAAATACACACATTCGCGCAAGAGCTAACTGAAAGAAAGGGAGGAAAATGAGAGAGCGATTGTGGGGGGTACAGGCGATATTTACCGGATCCAACGAGAAGCAGAGAGACAAGATGAGGTGGTTCAGGTACTGGACCCAAGGGCAGTTCTCAGTTTGGGGATCAGATGGACAGAGTGACACTCAGAAGGGTGAAAGGCTGCAAGTTGCAAGCCTGAAATCAGGGGTGTACCCAAAAACCAACCTGAGCTTCTGCCTAGGCCAATCATCCACAGGAACAATGGCTACCGCCTGGCAAATGACCTAGTGGGTGTTCAGGTTGACTTGCTTCTCTTTCTCCCGTTTACAGTCAGATTTCTTCCCTCACTCAGTTTGATCTCTCAGTCACCTCTCAGGCTTGATTTTGATATCAGTGCCAATTAAAGTGTGTTGCCAATTACATACGATGCCAATTAGATATGGTGCCCATCCAAACCATACTAATGTCGGGGACCCCCAAAGCGGGGCCTTACAGAAGCCAAGAAAGGAGTTATGTGTGGAAGGACGGTGAGCTCCATTCATGTCTGATACTCAGAAGAAACTCCTGGACTTTTTATCAATTAATTATTTATGGTTGGCCCTCCACATTAGTGGGTTTGACTTTCATGGATGTGATCATATGAAACTTTCTTCAACATCTGCCCCCGCCCGCCCGCCACCTCAGACACTTCTTTCCCAGGGAAACTTTCCTTCTGGCGGCACTGATCAGGTCACACAGCCCTTTAAATGCCTGCCTCTGGTCCTCCTCCTCCTCCTCCTCCTCTTCCTCCACCACCAGATGCCGCCTGGCCAGCTGTCTCACAGCCCAATTTCTCAGCACCACAAACCCTCTCCTGATGTCCCCACACACACATGCAAGGAAGGAGATGGGTGAGAGAGAGGAAGTATAGGGCCACCATGCCAACCCCCTCTTCCCTCTCCTTTCTCTGGCCTGGCTTAGAGCCTGGGTGTCCTCTCTCCCCAGCATGCCTCAGACTCCTTCCCACAGACACACACATTTTCATATTTGCAATTTTTGCACTTCTGTGAGGTTCTGTGCCCCTAACCCTAGCAAATGTGGAGGGCCAACAGTAATTCTAAGTGTGTCTTTTGATGGATCCCCACATCCTGGGTAAGAACAACGTAGGCCTTCCAAGAGCTTGAACTGTGATCACTTCCACTGTCTAAGATTAAGGATAAGCGGACTTTAGGTTTATCAAATTTATTTTTCTTTACTAGAACATCAAGATCCACCAGCTAGAGATGAGTGCAAAAGACATCTTTAACGAACAACATGCTGTTTGGAACATATTCTATTTTGGATTCTTGAAATTGGTTTTCAGCTTCGAAACTTAAGTGAGCTCACTCCTATTTATCCTCCTTTTCCCACATCATAGCTTTCTTCACTTTAGTACAGTAATTCAACTTGGGAACGTCATTTTCTTGTTTAGCAGCTAGAAGTCAAAAGTCCTTCTCAAACTAATCTACTGCAAACCAGGGCCATTTCTGCACTATCCTGTCATAGTGCTATTATTCCACTTTCAACATCCTATGGAATCCTGGGGTTTGCGGTTTAGGGAGGGGCCCCATTAGATCCCAATGTACACTGTGCTCAGCCTTCTGCCTTAGAGTAGTTACTTACAGGTTTGAGTTAGCAATAGGTAGGGCTTTCTGTCCCAATGCTAATAATATTACCCCCCCTTTTTATTTTTTTAGTGATGTTGGGGCTTCATTATCTAGGGGTCATCAATATCTTTGATCACTGCGATTTGTGTCAGGTTTGCCACTCTGCCCTGTTGAGTGCATTCTCCATCTAAATCAAGCCTTTCTCAACCTTTTTACACTGGATGAACCCTTGAAATAATTTTCAGGTCTCGGGGAACCTCTGCATAAAATGGTTACATCTACAGCTTAAAAAATGCTATTTAAAAAAAAATCACAGCCTCCTGTAGAGCCCTAAGATACTGAGGAATGCTTGTTGAGAAACCATGACCTAAACTATAACAGAAGATTGCTTTTCTCTTTCCAGACATACCAATTTGTTTTAAAAGGATTGGAATGAGAACTACTTTGGTTGCTTCTTCAGTTTGTTTGAGTGCCTGCATCGCCTGGTGCTGGGAACAATGGTGCCATAGCAAATTCTGAAGCATGAGCACTCTTCATGACAATAACACAAAGAGCAGGAGTGAGGCTTTAGGTGAGAAGGCAGAAGGCTCTGACATGAAAAGGAAAAAGAAACTCTATGCTGGCCAAGCCCCACTTGCCCTAGAACAAGATGCGGGGGGAGGGGGGGAATGCCAGAATTTTCCAACAGATCTTTCTCCCCTTCTCTGGCTGTGGGTACAAGAGAGAGTTTACAACAGAGTATCATTCCTGGGGAAAATATTTACCCTTCTCCACCCAAGATCCTGTGAAGATTGCAGCTAAACTCATATGGAACAGGGTCTGCCATCGTGGTGGTGGTGGCAAAAAGCATAATCACCACCATCACCATTGTCACCTCTGATAGTCAGAAGGTCCTGGCAGAAAGTCCTGCGAGCCCTGGCTCTGTCGTGGATCTACACTACCAAACGGGAATAAATAGAACTTGAGAATGGAGGGCGTGCTGCAATCAATGCTCCAACTATTGTGTTCCTCTCTCCCTCCTCGTCAGCCCATTGCCTATACCCCTTGGTGCGGAAAGAGTTAGCATGATGCTCATAGCTCCCAATGTTGGTATCTGCAAGGTCATTTGGAGTGTATTGCTTGTTGTCATCTAATGACATATAATTCTGAGTTCTCAGATAATCTTGGGCTAGCTGCTCTGTGTACCCAAGCGGCCATCACTGAGTAATCAGAGAAAGCTGTACAGTGGCAATCATAGTTCTTAATGAGTAGGATGAAGATTGACTTGGTGAATTAGAACAAGAGCAAGTAAATTAGTGAAAGAGCAACCCTTAGCCCAGTGGCACTTTGGAGTTCTGGGACTGACATCTGCACTCAGGAACAAGGACAAAAAGTATATCTTCAAAAAACAGCTGGAGTGGCGTTTAGAGAATCCAGAGCTACTCACTGCTATCTTTAGGCTTCCTGTCCCAGCCTCCACCTTCTTTTGTGTCTCTGACTACCTGCTTGCTGCTACTAGGGGTTGCCTTTCTCTCTCCTGCAAACTGCAGCCTGCCTGCAAGATCACCTCTCCCTACAGAACCAGGCCCCATATACTGAGCTAGCTGCCTGGCTAATCAGCCAAATCAACACCTGTCCCCTTCCTGCAAGGGAATATAAGCTACCTACCTGGGCCAGCCAGCTCACCGCCAGCAGGGTTACCCCTTTGGGAGTGCCGTAAGAATGAGTATTAGGAACAACTCAGGCCTTCATGTCCTCCATGACAACCATGGGTCTGTCCCAAGTAGTATCAGGTCCCACCCATGCTACAGGACACATTCAGGACCTGGTTTCCTATGTTGGGTGGGATGATAGTGATCTTAGTGCGAAGGAATCTTCTATAGTTCCATTACCATGGACAAATAACTACCTGGTAAAACTTAGACTCCCTGGACTCAGAGTCTCTGCAGGAGTGGAGAGCCAATTGAGATGGTCTACCCCAAGATGCTTATGGATCCAAATGGATTCCTGATGATTCCTAGGTAGGGCCCTGTTGCCTTAGCAGAAGATCCTGTTGAACCCCTGGTGGATCTCTGGAATAGGGAAATGGCCAGGGTGGTGAATACAATTGCTCCTAAGTTTCTCTTCCCACAGAGTGGAGCCAAATGAGCCCACAGGTTCACTAGGGAGCTAGTGGTAATGGAATGAATGGGACAGAAACTAGAGTATCAATGGTAGAAAACCCAAAGTGAGTCCAATCAAATATGGGCTGAAGCCCATTAGAAAATGCACTCTGTGGTGGTGATAGCACAAAGAATTCATCCTTCTCTGCCACCATTTCTTCTGCACAGTGTCACCCGGTGAAGCTGTCTCAAGTGATTGGGGCCTTTTGTGTTCTGTTCCACAGAAGCATCATGTAGGCCACTCAGCAGCCTGCTGTGAAGAGACTGCATGTCACTTTGCAGATAAGATCATTCAGATCAGATCGGACTTGCATGCTGATACAGGTCCAGTTGATGTAATCTTGGCTCCCATTTGTCTCAGAGTAATGTATACATTTCAATTTCTGCAGCCTTAGGATGTGGACAGGATCCATGGAGAGGTAAGAGTCACCGCATGTGCATTGAACCCTTGCTCCTCTTGTAAAAGCAGCCTGAGAGAGAGTGGCTGAGTGGTAACAGGAGTACTGAATGCCTCACTGCAGCAAGGCAGAGTTCCATCATGCCTAAAAGAAGCTGTGGTAATGCCCTTACTTAAAAACAAACAAACAAACAAAATCACCCTTCCTGGAACCTGACTGCACTGGATAATTACCAGCCAGTTTCTAATATTCAATTCTTGAGTAAGATTCTGTAGCATGTGGTAGCCTCCAACTCCAGGGTATCTTGAATGAAATGGATAATCTAGATCCATTTCAATTTGGCTTCAGGCCTGGCTATAAGACAGTGACAACTTTGTTTGGCTTGGTGGATGAGTTATGCAGGGAACTGGACAGGTAGAATGTGTTCCTGTTGGTTCTGCTGAACTTTCAGTGGCTTTTGATATAATCAACCATGGTATCCTTCTGAGCCACATCTCTGGGATGGGACTTGGGGCCACTGTCATGCAGTGGTCCCAATCTTTCTTGGAGGGGCAAACTCAGAAGGTGGTGCTGATGGATTCTATTTGGCCCCATGGCTGTTGCCCTATGGGGTCCCTCAGTGCTCAGTTTTGCTCTTGAATGCTGTTTAACATCTACACCTTCAAGTCCTTTCTGACTTATGGTGAGCCTAAGGTGAACCTATCACAGGGTTTTCTTGGCAAGATTTGTTCAGAGGAAGTTTGCCTTTGCCTTCTGCTGAGGATGAGAGAGTATGATTTGCCCAAGAGTTGTAGTCCATAGTTCAAACCACTATACCACGCTGGTTCTCTCAAATTATCTGAAAAACTGAACATCCCTATATAAGTCTGCCCAGGCTCTAAGATATGCAAGGGGAGAATTTCTCTCAGTCCCACTACCATCCTAGGCATGTATGGAGAGGACACAAGGGAGAGCCTTCTCAGTGGCTGCTCCCAAGTTACGCAACTCCCTTCCCCAGGAGATCCAGCTGGCCCCATCCCTGCTGTCTTTTGCTGGCTGGTAAAGACCTTTTTAGTTAAAGAAGTTTTGTGTTTTTAGTGTATTGCAGCAGATAAGGCTTTTAATGGGGGGTGTATTTTATTTTATTATAATTTCAGCAGCTTTCAGTGCCGGTTTTAATTGATTTTTCTAAATAGAATTATTGTTTGTATTTTAATGTTTACATTAAGATTTTTTAATTATGCTATGATTTTATAACTCTGTACACTGCCTTGAACTCTGTGCAGGGAGAAAATGGAATATAAATAAAATAATAAACAAATAAACAAATAAGAAAATTTAGGAAGTAGGGCTGGAGAAATGAGTCAATGAAAAGGTATTCTTTTCATAGTACTAGAGAGAGCCAGCAACTGCCAGCCCATGATATTTTACTTGCAGGTAAAAGATAGTCAAATTGGATTTCCGCACGAGGCTGTTATAGCGCTATGATTCCATTTTCAACATCCTATGGAATCCTGGGGTTTGTAGTTTTGGGAGGGGCTTGGCCGCCCCTCCCGAAACTGCAAACCCCAGGATTCCATAGGATATTGAAAGTGGAATCATAGCGCTACAACAGCCTCATGTGGAAATGGCCCAAGAGTCAGTGCTTTGAGCACTGGATTACAATCCTGGAGACCAGAGTTCAGTTCCCTGCTCAGCCATGGAAACCCACTGAGTGACCTTAGGTGCATCACACACTCTCAGCCCCAGAAAACCCCATGGTAAGTTTGCCTTAGGATTGCTATATGTAGGAACGACTTGTGCCATTTACGTACTACACTGTTATAGTGCTATTATTCCACTTTCAACATCCTGTGGAATTCTGGGGTTTGTAGTTTACCGAGGACAAAGAGCTCTCTGGCTGAGAATTCTAAATGCCTCTCTCTAGACTGCAAACCCCAGGATTCCACAGGATGTTGAAAGTGGAATAATAGCACTATAACAGTGTAGTGTGGAAACGGCCTTGAAGGAACACAACAACAAGATAGCCCTCATCTCTCACCGAAAAGCGAACTGGCCTGTGATTTGAATTTTACTTCACTGCTTGTGATGTGGCAGTATCCTCCACTCACCTGTCAGGCGAAGGTGAATTCAGATGATGCAGGACAGACTGTGTGGCACAGGCTGCTTTGTCCTTCAACAGAGGAGAGAAGAAGCTTGGTGGTGGAGGCTGCTACCTACCCCACAACATCTGATGCCTGAGAGAGCTACTCATTCTCCCTAATGGTAGGGTTGTCCCTGGTTCCCTCTGTGAAGCTGCCCATCCATGCCTCTAAACCATCTTGGTTAAATACTGGCTTCTCTGAGGGACTTTATGTCATCCTTGGGATGGAAGCTGCTTTCTATCAGTTCAGACTATCTAGACCAGCATGGCAGCACTGGCTCTGGAGATTCTGGGAACTGAGCACCTCTGGGACGTGAGGCCACTGAGCTACAGCCCTTGCCCTCCCTGAGAGAGATGGAATTCTCCAAATTCATCCCATCATCTTTGTCCCTCTGCAACAGTCTGTTCCTTGTGACTGTCACACTCTCTAGGGCCTGAGGCTGTTAATTGAGTGTGCAGGTAGTTTGGGGCTGGGGAGGTGATTAATATGGAAATAGGAGGATGCACAGAGCTAGTGTGTTATTGCTGCCTCAGGGTGTCTGCTGTGTCTTGCAGCCTCCACAAAACAAGAGAATCCAAATGTCAATAAATGTCAGCAGAAAATGGGAGGGGGTGTTACCCTGGTACTAGCCTTGTAAATTGTTTTGGTGTCACATCAAAACTTTTCTGTTTCTCTGGGCATTTTAAGTTGCTCAGTCTGTTGCATTTTTACTGCCTTTTAATGCTGTTCTATGTTTGTATTACATTGGTGAAATTGTATTGAATGATCATTTTTGTTACATTTGTTGTTTACCATTGATATTATTTGATAAAGGGTCATTTAGAAGTACCTTAATAAATAAGGAAAAGAAGGGAAGAGTGTGAGCCAATATACATTCACTCGGACAACTGACACTGCGATCTAGATTAAACTGCACAAAAAGATAGTACGTATAAAGCATTTGTAGTAACCATCTTTGGGCAACTCACAATAACCACAGCAATATTAATAATACAAGTTTTTCAAAGCAAGGGTCTCTTTGCTTTCAGCATGTGTATATTTATAATATATAGATATATGCATGTCAATACAATATATTGTTGTGTGGCTTCAAGTCATTTCCAAATTATGACAATCCTAAGCCATGAGGATTTCTTAGCAAGATTTGTGCAGAGGGGCTTTGCCTTTGCCTTCCTCTGAGGCTGAGACAGTGTAACTTGCCCAAGTGCAACAAGTGGGTTTCTATGGCTGAGTAGGATATGAATCCTGATTGCCAGAGTCATAGTCCAACATTCAAACCACTACACCACACTGGCTCTCAACTGAAATAATATATACTCAATTAATATTGTTACACTCTTGAACTTTATTCTCTGAGTGGCCTATCAGGAGTGCAGGAATTTGACCCACCCAAGTTTTGTTTCCTTGAAACAATATCATGAATTCCACTCACACACATCCAAATGGTTATGGCATTTTGGTGATAAACAGATTATTTACACTTACATCCAGGTTAAGCATAATAAAGAACTCACTGCCTTAGCATAAATAGTACATCCTCTTTCCAGAGCTTCTCTTTGTACTTTATTTTGTCTTTTGTTCCCCCCCAGAACTACAGTTCTGAAAAAGTTTGCATTTTAAAAAGATTTAAAAAGCAGAGATACTGCTTAAAATTACTTCTGATCATAATCTGATGCTACTGATCATGAAAAAATTAAAACTCAAATTTAATTGCAGACTGAAAGACACTATATTTAAAGAAGAAAATATAATAACTAAATTAAGGAAAGAAATGAATCAATATTTTAGAGAAAATATGAATAAAGGTACTCTTGTAAAAGTTATTTGGGATGCTAGCAAAGCCGCCATTAAGAGCTTAATTATACAACAAAAAATAGAGTTGAAGAAGAAGAAGAAAGAAGAGAAAAGGAACACCAGATTTTGGAAGAATTTTTTTTAAAGAGGAAGAAGAAATTCCCATCCAAGTCAAAAAAGAATTTTCGACTTGGATTTTAATCTTACTTAGAAGAGATTAAAATACTCCAAAAACAACTCTCAATTCAGATAGTGTCACAAGTGGAGAAAAATATAAAATTCTTGAAACAAAGACACTTTCAGTATTCTAACAAGGTGTGGAAAAGGTTGGCAAACAAATTAAAGAGAGAAAGAGAAAAGAAACTAATCTTGAAGATAAAATAAGGTGATGAAATACACAGACCAAAAAAAGATATTGTGCAATGTTATACTTTGAGCAACTGAAGACAGAAACTAATTTAAAAAGAGTAAAGGAGTACTTTGATACCAGAACATATCACAAATATCTGATGAATAAAGGAAACAACTTAATTAAGCAGTAATGATAATGGAAGTTTTGGATACAATTAAAGAAATTAAATGGGGGAAAATACCTGGCTCTGATGGTATATCAGCATCATTTTATAAAACTTTTTTTACATTTATTTTTTTTTCACATTTGAAAAAATTATTAAGGAAGAAAAACAGCACAAGCCAAACATATAAAACAACTAAACAACAACAGCAAAAAAATACATCCAAACAAACATTAACAGACATCTACACTTAACTAAAACAAATACTAATAAAACATTATTAAAATTGGTTCCCATCCTTGTTGCAAACAGTTCATATTACTTAAACATTTACACCTAACTAGTAAGTCATACATAATTATCTCATAATTGTTTATTAATGCTTATTACTTATCATTTTAATTATTTACTTAATTTCTCAAGTTCATAATTACTTAGAAAACTTTTGAAGAGAAGTTAACTCACTACAGAAAACAATCAACCTCATATTAGAAGAGAAGAGCCCCTCTTCATAGGGTAATGCAAATGTAACTTTAATCCAGAAAGAAGACAGAGATGTGCTGGATGTTAAGAACTTCAGCCCAATTTCACTATTAAATTTAGACTATGAGATTTTCACATCTAAAAAGAGTTCTAAGGAAATAGATTCATAATTATCAAGCTGGCTTCCTACCAAAGAGACTGAGAGATAATATCTGTACTATGCTAAATAAAATAGAATATTATGAACAATATAAAAATAAGAAACTGGGACAAATTTTTTAGATGAGGAAAAATCATTCAACAATGTGGATTGGCACTTTATGTTCAAAATTCTTAGTCAAATGAACGTCAGATTAAATTTCTTTATTTATTGCATCAAGGCAATAAATAAAAATCAATCAGCTCAAATTATACTTAATGGTGAAAAAGTTAAACTTTGTAAAACAGAAAAGGCTACAAGTTGTCCATTATCATCATTATTTCTTATGATAGTTATTGAAATTCTGAAAAAAAAAGATAACAGAAGATAAAAGGAGTCACTATAAAAATCAAAACGTCAAGATTACAGCCTTTGCCATTTAACCTGGCCATAACATTAGATGTTTCTCTTTCAAATGAAGAGAGACTAACACAGATTTTAGAAGAATTTGGACAGATGTCAGTCTTTAGAATCAATAAAGAAAAACAGTGATGACTAAAAACATGTCAGCAGCAGAAGAAAGGGAATTAGTTATTAAAACAAACTTCAAAATGAAGCAAAAAACAAATAATCTGGGTATCCTCCTAACCCTCCAAAAATCTAGATCTACTCAACAATAATCACAGGAAAACTTGGAAAGAAATTAAACATGAAATTCAAAGATGGCATAATATAAAATTACCTCTTCTTTGGAAAATCTCTGCAGTAAAAATGATCAGTTTGCCCAAACTGAAATTCCTCTTTCAAAACCTCCCTATCATATCTAAAGGCAAGGTGTTTAAACAATGGATTCATTTGATTTGATTTAGGCGGGCAGGAAAAAACCACGAGTCAGATAGACAATAGATGATTGTAAAGAAAGAAGTGGATTGGGACTCCTGGATCTTAAAATGCAAGCACATGTCAGTGCCCTGGTGCCCATAGTAGACTGGATGAAACTAGAAGAATGTTGCAACTAGAAGAGGTGGATATGAAGCTGTGTTGAGACTTGCTGAAATTCCAAAGGAATGAAGTTCATTTCAAACTAAAAGAAGAATTACAGAAGGAAGAGTTGGACTGTACATGCTTTCTGTATAGACAGCTATATATGTCATTCACCGTAGAGGAAAAGGAAGAAGTATTCGACAACACAAATACTGGGATAGATATAGTTTGCATGCCGGGAACACACATATGATGGCCAAATTATACAAACTACTGTTAAAATGAGAAACAGAACAAATAATAAGAATAATAAATTGTATGACCAAATGGGCTCAGAATATTGGATGTAATCTCCAACTGGACCACTGGATAGCTACATGGGAGAATCTCAGATTCACAAAGAGCCAAGTTTTGAAAGAGAATTATTATCAATTAGATAGCACTTGACACCAGAAAAATTGGCAAAAATATATAAAGATTATCATGGCAGGTGCTGGAAATGTAAAACCAAAAAAAGTGACTTAGTATCATTACTGGTGGCAGTGTAATAAGGAAAAAAAATGGGAGTTGATTCATAAAGAGGTGTTAAAGAAACAATTCTCGATGAAGTCTGAATTTTACCTATTAAATATGACTAGTGTTTTAGAGGGGTATATTGAAAGATGGGATTGGAAAATGATATTGTATATGATTGGAATGCCTAGAATATTACATGCTAGAAAGTGGAATGATGAAACACTAAAAAGAGATTGATAGAACTATATGATATTATGGAAATGAACAAACTGACTATGTTTTTAAGGGTTAAAACAGATAAATTTAGAGAAGATTGGAACTGTTTATGTAAGTATTTAAAAGATAAATGGGGGGGAGATATCTCAGTAATTACTGCCATGATAAGGAATAAGAACTAGGAAGAAGGAATTTGTAGATTAAGATTATAGTTCTATTGTTATATGCTACTAATGTTGATTAGGGTGAGAGAATGTTTATAAAGTTAAATAGGATAAATATTCATGAAGATGCATGTGAAAAAATATATATTTTGCATATAAAGTATACAAGATACCTTGTATACTGTAAAATATTTAATAAAAATATTTTGGGGGAAAAGAAAAATGTTTGCATTAAAAAAAAAGAAATTTAGCCTACTAATTAAAGGAGGAAGTGAGGGAATCAATCAGATTCATTCAGATCTTTGCTAGCTATTTCAGACCCGTTAACCTAACACAATAGGGAATCTCAGCTTTATCACCCTCCAAGAAATTCTGAATCTTTTACAGCCTGGGGCTTGGGTGGAGAACCTCTGAGCTTTCAGATGGTCTGGACTTCAGCTCCTTTAATCCTTTCCTATTGTTTCTGGGAGTTGAAGTCCAACCGTTAAATTAAATGATAAGCTGCAGATAACATAGATCCATCACATTGATAGGATTTACATTAGTGTGAATTTACCATTCAGCATTTCAATATGTCTGCTTTAGGGGATGCTAGCAATTGGTTTTAGGGCCAACATAACTCAAACATAAGTCAAAGGTCCCCCCCATCAGCTAGGGACATCCCTGAAAGGGTCTTTTAGATCAGCAATGCACTTCAGATGTTCATTATTTGCTTTCTTCTTTGACTAGAAACACAAGGTTTATAGAACTTGCTGTGAAAGATATAAAAACACAGGAATTTGGATATCAGAAAGGAACTGTGCTCACTCCCTTAAATTTGCTGCTGTTGTTGATTACCATTTGTGTCAAGCTACAGGAAATCAGTCACCCCTTTTGTCCATCCTGATTTAGGTTAACTTCAGATTTCAAAATTACAACATGAACACAATTCAAAGTGCTGGTTGTGGTCTATAAACCCCTATACAACCTGCATCCAGGCTATCTGAAGAACTGTTTCTTCCTATAAGAGCTTGCCTGGGCTCTAAGATACTTGGGGGAAGCCCTTTTCTTGCTTCCACCACTTTCCCTGGGCAATTTTTGGTGGGAACATGGAAAACGGCCTTCTTGGTTGCTGCTCCCATGCTTTGGAACTCCCTCCTGAAGGACCTATGATGTCTCCCTCCTGGGCGGTCTTCTCTTAGCAAGTGAAAATTCTTCTATTCTAGGTGCTTGTAGGAACTGATTTGCAAAGAGTCCTGTTTTAATAGAGTTCTGTTTGCTGATTTGTATCTTTTGTCTCTTAATGGATTAGTTTTTAAATTCTATGAATCATTTAAAGGTACATGAACAATAATATTTATATGTTTTTCTTTATGTATTAGTAAGTACTTTTAACTCTATTTGTTTTAATTTTTGTAAACCACATCAAGGCCCATTTTTAGGAAAAAGCAGGATGCTGCTGCTGATAATCAATAATATTAATAGTAATAATGATGATGATGATGTTACAATCATGCTTCTCTGCTATTTGTGAGATGTGAACTGTTAAGCAGAGTGGAGAAGTTACCTCAGGTAATGGATTTTGTCTTTTTGAATATACAGTACAGTGAAATAAATATTTTCATAGAATCATAGAAATGTAGAGTTGGAAGAGAACACAGGGGCCATCGAGTCCAACCCCTGCCATGCAGGAACACTCATCAAAGCATTCCCAACAGATGGTCATCCAGCCTCTGCTTAAAAACCTCCAAAGAAGGAGACTCCATCACACTCCGAGGCAGCATATTCCACTGCCAGACAGCTCTGACTGTCAGGAAGTTCTTCCTGAGGTTCAAGTGGAATCTCCTTTCCTGCAGCTTGAATCCATTGCTCCTTGTCCTAGTCTCTGGAGCAGTAGAGAACAAGCTGCTCCCTCCTCAACATGACATCCCTTCAAATATTTAAACATGGCTATCATGTCCCCTCTTAAACTTCTCTTCTGCAGACTTAACCTTCTCTTCTGCAGACAAACATACCCAGCTCCCTAAGCCGTTCCTCATAGGGCATGGCTTTCAGACCCTTCACCATTTTGGTTGCCCTCCTCTGGACACGTTCCAGCTTGTCAACATCCTTCTTGAACTGAGGTGCCCAGAACTGCACACAGTATTCCAAATGAGGCCTAACCAATGCAGAATAGAGTGGTACCATTACCTCCCTCGATCTAGACACCATACTCCTACTGATGCTACCAAGAATCGTGTTGGCTTTCTTGGCTGCCGCATCACACTGCTGACTCATGTTCAGCTTGTGATCTACCAAGGCTCCTAGATCCTTTTCACACGTACTGGAATTAATTTTAATTAATGTATTTTTTATACTTTATATACAATAAAAAATATTGGTATAATGGTTTGAATGCTGGACTACGACCCTGGAGCTCGGGGTTCAATTCTCTGCTTGGCCATGGAAACCCACTGGGTGACCTTTGGCACATCACACACTCTCAGCCCCAGAAAACTCTGTGATAGGTTTGCCTTAGGGTCACCATAAGTCAGAAATGGCTTGATGGTACACAACAGCAATATGTCTTCCCTTATTTTTTGTGTATTTAAAATTGGTGTATTAATAAAAATATTTAAAAAAAAGAAAAGAAAAGAAAAAGGCAGAGCTGTCTTATTCCACATGGCCTGTGCTAAGCCAACCTGCTGCTCTTAGCTGAGATGACAAGTGTTGCTGTTGAATTACCTATGTTGAAATAAAATTCACCTACCTATCTGGCCAACAACTGAAATGCTGGGCACTATCCTGCCCTCTTGTCTCAGCAGCAAAAATGTCTTGGGCCAGTCCTGATGTTTGTAACTGAACAAACATAAAATGCTATCAGTTAATAGGCAACAGTTGTATGAACCTGTTAAAGTTAATGAGCTTACCAGTGACCTGACTATTGTTCAGAAAAGTGTAAAATTAATCTAAAGCACTGGAGGGATCTAGGGCAATGACTCCTCATAATCCTCTTTTGGAAGAAGGCATCTGCTTCTAGGCAGGGTTTGATTACCCCCCCAATTAACAAAACACAATGGGAACAATCAGCCCACTGAAAGAAGAATAGGGCAGCTGCAATTGCCAGGGAAAGGGTTGCTGGGCTGAGCACCTGGTTTTATCTTATCTATTCGAAGGTTAAACTCAGCTTTAGGCAATGAGAATAATGGGAGGTGTAAGATGTGTGTAAAGGAGCAATATTTTCCGTAGAAGTTTAGTCACCCAAAGCAATAGGAATGATTTTCCTCTCCGTTATTCTGCTTCTTTCCTTTGCGACAGCAGTTGGTCAGCGTGAGTTCTGAGATGAGCTTAAAACAGATACTTTTTTGAACTAAAACACTCCAAATCCCTCAGCTACTCTGGTCACTGGTTATACTGGCTCGGTGATTCTGAGTGTTTTAATCCAAAAAAATAACTCCTTCAAAATGTAATTTTTGAGGCTGCCCTATGTTCTGTTCAGTCTTTCTTGGTACTCTTCTCATCTTCATTGTCATGATTTTGCAGTTTGTGAATTAATGGTGTTCAACTGTAATATCTTGCTAAGTTATTTTAACTCATTTATGGTCAGTTTTCGTTTAGCTCTGTCTTGTTTTATGTTTGTTGTAAGCTGTCTTGGGTCCAGTGTTGAGGAAAGGGTGGGACACAAATTAAATCAAATTAAATGCAAGAATAGAAGCAGTCGCAAAAAATTGCAGTTTTGATCTCCTCTCCCAAGGACAGGAGTAATGTTATAATTTATTGCATCAACACAGTAACCAAGCTCTGTGATAAGTGAATGAGGCAATAAAAAGGCATTAGAAGTTTACTACTATTAGTGGCAAGGTATCATAAAGGAATTCAGAGAATAAAGGAAACAATCCACCAAAGGCTGGATACTTGTTTCCCTCTTGTTGCTTTGACGTGGTTTCTGCTGCCCGCTAACAGTTTGAAGGGTCACTGGTCTTCACAAAATATTTTACATTTCAAATTTAATAAGCCAAGCATTAAATTTTACAGGGCTAAATATTTTTTCTTATGACTTCAGGCTGTCTTTTAAAAAGTTAACCCGTTCAGTCTGAAGTAAACACCAATGAATCCAGAGGAGCATTTTTTTTTTGGAAAATACTTCCCAACCAAGAATTCTCTTTAAACTTTCATCTCCTTCATCCATTCACTACTATACCAATGGGATTTCAGACAATAAGGGCTTCTTGTGTTTCTCTACCCTATATATGCAGTCTCTAGAACTTTCTCCATTTGTTTGGTCACCCATTTGTGTGGGTGTGTCTAAGCATCCAGACCATGTGGCCAGAGAACCTTCCAGGCGTGTTTGCAAACAGGTAAAAGACTCTTCTATCTCTCCCCCTCCCCACTTCAATATGGTGAGAGCAGGCTCTGCCAAATCACTCCTCTTCTTGAAATTTTCCCATAGGTAGCCAGGGCTTGGGGGCTGCATATATATTTATATGAACACATAAAAATGTAATTAGTGAAGTTTTTAGCCACGAAGTTTGCACACTGCCTATTCACCTTACATTGCTAAAACTAGTCTCAGAGAGACCCAAGGGATTCAGCGCTTCCGCTTGTGAACTCTGCTAAAGGAGGATGAAGCTATTTCCACAGTACATTGTTATAGTGCTATAATTCCACTTTCAACATCCTGTGGAATTCTGGGGTTTGTAGTTTCCTGAGGCCAAAGAGCTCTCTGGCTGAGAATTCTAAAGGCCCCTTCCTAAATTCCAAACCCCAGGATTCCATAGGATGTTGAAAGTGGAATAGTAGTGCTATAACGGCATAGTTCGGAAATGGCCTGAGTCTTAATTGAACAAGTCTTTATCTTTCCCAGAGAATGGGCTAACACTATGGGAATCTACTTCTAATCCAACAAGATTGGACAGATAACTTAAGTGTGAGGAGTGAAATCCAGCCCTGTGAACTTAATTAAGAGATTTTATTTTGTGGCCTTGTAAACCTATCAGGTTAATGAATGGAGTCTGATAGTAGACTGAACTTTGTAGTAGGTAATAGATTGAACTTTGTAGATTGAATTTAGTAGCTAGAACTTTGTCACTTTATTTAATGACACAGTGCAGGGGAGAGGAGATCCAGGATTGGTAGCCTGGGATTCCACCCTGAGCAAGCAATTAAACCAACTTTATCTAGAATTCTTACAAAAACGTGTAGCTTATGAAAGAAAGCAGCATTAATTCTAAGCCTACAGTCACACAGATAGAGAAGCGAAGCAAGGGAGAAACGAGGGGAGATTAGAGAAATGGAAATATTTTGTTCTACAAGGAGGTGTGTTGCCCCCTCGGTAAACCCTGTCCCAGGGTCTACAACTTTGATATAAAATTAATCTAACCCACCAGAGAGGTCACCCAGATGAGCACGTAGGCAACAACAGTCGTACGATCGAAAGAACCAGGTCAGGCCAGTAAACTCCCCAGTCACGTAGCCACAGGAGACCTCAAGCTGTGCCAACCCACGGTGGACAAAAGATCATCAGCTTTTAAGAAGCCAACTGGAAGGGATTAAGAGTTTTCCCACAAAGTTGGGCACTGGAAGCAATAAAATCTTATCAGGCAAAATCCATCTACATAAACTCACACTGCAACCCAAAGCGGCAGAAGATCCTGATACTTGGGTAACACCTTGTTATCTTCCAATATCAAAGAAGATGCCAGTGTGAAGTTGTTTTCCGTTGCTCTCTCCTTTTGTTCTCCCCGGGAGAGGATTTGCCCTCAAGGTAAATTTTTCCTACAAATAGTCCCCGTTTTTGACTAGTTCTTTGGATGCCTCCCAGTCATACCAACTGACCGTTCTCCCTCCCGATAGCTGCGTGAACCCCTCAGCGTCTCTTCGCTGAGTTTCTTTTCTTTCGCTGCTTTCCGGACCAAGGACTTCAGGAAAAGGTGCAAACTACGAATCCTTCAACAATCCCTCTATCTTATTTCCTCTCTTTATTTCTCTTAGTCCTTGGATGCGTGTGTGTGTTTGCGTTGATGAGTGCCACTACTGTTTAATAAAGTCATTCACTGGACCTTTTTGCGTGATTTCTGACTGGGCCTGACCCCATAAAAACTGGGTAAAAGATCTCACTAGGTTACCCTGCCTCTTGCATTGCTATTGCTTGTGCTCCACTGAGCTTACTTTCCCCATCACTGGTAGCATATTGAGGTGTCCCTCTGGGACCCCCAGATTTTCAGAGTAACAGGTGGTTGTGCGGAAGCTGTTATCAGTTTGTTTTGGCTGGAAACATCTTGTCTGTTCTTCTGTATGAATAGAAGGTGCTTTGTCTTAGGTGGGAAGCTATTACTCTGGATGGGTTTTCCACGTATACATGTTTTCAATAATGTGTGAATGGTCTACAAAATTTATTACCCTCGTCTACTTCGGCTAGTGGAAGCGACTTAGCAACAAAAAACTTTCCCATTCTGTATGGTACTTTATGATGCCATTTTAACTAGAGATCTTAGCTTTTGTGGGTATAATTTTTCTTTTTCAAAAAAAGCAGGATATAAATATCTTGGGAAGATGACTGTAGATTTTCCTTGATGAGGGCATGGCCAGAACTGGGCCTTCCCTGAGGCAAAGTGAGGCAGATTCTGAGGAGCTGTCCAGCCATGTCTCTTGAGCCCCCTGGGTACTCCCTTTTTGGAGGACAGAGCCTTGTATATCATATAACATGTCCTGCACTCCCTAAACTAGCCTGTAGCACCCAGGCCTGGTGGAGGACACAGTCATATTGTCACTATTGAAGGCAGCTTCACCTGCCTGTTCAGTCAGCTTCTGTACATGGATGTGGGGTGGGGTGGGGGAGAGGGTACCATTTGTCAATTGTCCCAAGTACAAGAATGTCTTGGACCAGCTCTGACTATGATGAGTTCCTGCACTTCAAAAACCACGACTAAGCTCTTACTCAGCTTACTTTTATGCATTCTCTGTTCATACTGCCTTATTTGCTTTGGCTGATGAAATTAGGTAAAAACTACTTGCTGTGTTTTACTTTCTAAAGCAAATGAGCAGGCAGAGAAATAAGGTGTTTAGCAAGCATGGGGAGCATGTAGCTGCTTCTACAGCCTGACCCCTGAAACCAGGGCCATGCCACCAAGCTGTAGTTGTACAGTACAATATTATAAAAAACCAAGCAAGCAAGCGCTTAGCACATTTTCCTGCCAAACCAAGGCACTCTGCAGGTGAGGAGCTTCTTTTACAGGCAAACTGTGCTTCCCAGAGTCTATTCCAATTGCATCCTATAATATTATATACTGTATTAATGTGGGAGGGTAAGGTTGAATAAGAGAACCAGCATGATGTTGTGGTTTGAGTGTTGCACTACAATCCCGGAGACCATGGTTCAATTCCCTGCTTGGCCATGGAAACCAACTGGGTGACCTTCAGCACATTACACACTCTCAGCCCCAGAAATCCCCATGACGAGTGCACCTTAGGGTTGTTGTGGAGGGAGGGCTGGACCAGGCCTGCTTCTCTTTCTCCCAGTCTGGAGTAGCAGTGTTCCTTTAATCCTCCTATAACACCCTGGCTCCCTCTCTTCCATTTATTCAACCCTGTTTTCCCTTTAAAACCACCATTTTAGTGGATAAAGGGCAAGGCTTATTAATGGTTCTTCAAACAAGATTGATAACCTGTGGTAGCATGTTCTTATAAAAGTAAAACTGAAGAAAATACTCTGACACAGAAATTGTAAAAATAGAATGTAATCTTTATTAAAATAAGACACAGGGGAAAAGGTATTATTTCAAGAATATTGAAACAGTTCCCCAAATATGCTTAACTAATTTCTTCAAATCACTGCAGCATTCCAGAACAGAGTTTTCATGCACACATCTTTGGCTCCCCTTAGCACAAAGGTATCATTTTCCACTCAGGGTTCCACTTTCTGACCCACTCAGAAGTGGTTTGGTTTCTTCTCTGCCCCACACTAGGCCACTGAGAAGACAACCCTCTTTCCAGGCAACCCTTTTGGCTGACTGAAAGCTCTGACTTAAAGTTCTCTCTACAAATCTCACTGAAGGAACCTAGAATCTACTTAATGCTCCCTGCGTATATGTCTTCTCCTGTCTTACCCAGAGCCCCTCCTTCTCACCAGGGCTGGGTTTTGCTCAATCTGGTTATATGACCACCTGTTACTAGGGTTGCTCTGTTAGTCACACACTCAGGCTCCCTCACAGTTGCTATACTTCAGAAATGACATGAAAGCATACAACAATAAGTTTGAATATATGACTGTCTGCATAAAAATGCCTGTCCCCCAAGAATACATCAGGATTACTTTGGACCAATATTAGGAGAATCCTGGAGATGGAAGACAGAGCTTTCAGAGCTTGTTAAGAGTTTTAAAGTAGACCACTGTGAAGTGAGAAGAGTAGCCAAGATACGGGGTAGACACTTTGCCAATATGCTATTGACCAGGCTTATCTGGAGAGCAGGCCCAATGCTGTGAAAAACCCATTAATTTATTAATACTCATGTGATGTTGACCTACATCTAATTTGAGTTAGGCCCTGCCTCACAGGCGGCTGAGGCATCTCTCAAATCTGTAGGTATGTCCAAGGAGAAGGAGGGGAAGTCCAGCTGTCCTCCAGATTGGGTTCTCAGCCTTGGGAAGCACCTAGGTTAAATTTGCAATTGCCTGGCCAGGTGAAGTGAATTATTTTCTATCTCTTCTTACACTAATATAGGAACCGAAGGCAGGATGAATCTAACATTTCATCTGGAGGGAGCTTCACTTTTAATATGAAAGGAAATAGGCTAGGTTTCTGTTTTGCTTCCGTATTTTGCCTTAGAAGACATTTCCATTCAGAAATAGAGAACAGTGTAGTGGTGATGGTGGTTGCTATGTGCCTACAAGACATGGTAATGCTGCCTTAATGGTGATGCTGGTTAGAGTTTTTGCGACAAGATTTATTCCAAGGAGGTTTGCATTGCCTTTCTTTTAGGCTGAGAGAGTGTGCCTTACCTGGAGAACCCTAACTCCTGAAGTCTTAGTCCAACCTCTAACCACTACACCACACTGGCTTTCTTCAGTATGATGGTGCTCAAGAAAAAATGGAGGGCACCGGGTAATAAGAAAAAGAGCAAGCCAGGCAACTGGCAAGAGATGCCAGTAGGAGCCGGAGAAAGGAGTTAAGGCCTGGATGGAGAAGTGAGCATGTGAGGAGCAGTGATGGAAAAGCTGGTGCCAAGGTTCATTAGGACACCTGTTGGTGGTGGG
Source organism: Cyclura pinguis (assembly GCA_030412105.1). Classification (NCBI taxonomy): domain Eukaryota; kingdom Metazoa; phylum Chordata; class Lepidosauria; order Squamata; family Iguanidae; genus Cyclura; species Cyclura pinguis. Next base: position 159,731,883 of record CM059600.1, read on the forward strand.
AAATGAGAATCTCAATAGGATGGATATGTATGTGAATGAGAAGGGTGGGTGAGTGAGAGAGAATGAAAGAAAGAAAGAGAGAGAGAGAGAGAGAGAAGCACATGATAACAATCTTGATACTCTCAGGAAGCTGTTGTGCCACTGATTCCCTGGCTAACACCCACATCTTTCTCTTTAACTTGCTTTCTTCATTCCCAGGTCTCTGGTTTCCCCTCTCTTTCCTCCCAGCTCCATGGTCCTTCAGCCACTGAACCCATGGAGCTCAGGAGGAAGAAGCACACAGTTTACGAGTGCCAATTTGCTAGCTGCTTCCAGCTAGTAATTTTCCAAAGCTGAGCAGTGGCGGCACTTGGCAGGAGCAGATAAACTTATGCCCGTCACAGGCTTGATGGGGCCCAGGAGGGCCTTGGAAACATTTCCTTGTCAGTAAGGGACAGAAGAAAAAGTTCTGCTTGACAAATGGTTGGTATTACTGTAGGGTGGTCATGGGAAAACAAACAAACTTGTTTCAAAACCTGGAGTGGATTAATTTATGAAAGGGACAAGGCAACACCCCTCCCCCAATATTTCCTTCTTTCTCTACTTTTTTCAGTTCCCATTGTTCTATACATCTCCACAATGAGAGTAGTTTAGTCTGGGATTTCCAACTGAGAATGGACTGTGCATTCAGGGATGGGGATCCTGTGGCCCTCCAGATATTGTTGAACTACAGTTCCTGCCATGCCTCCCCTTTGGACAGTCTGGCTAGGACTGGTGAGAGACTGAGTCCAGCAACAAGCAGAGGGCCATAGATTCTCTGGCCCTGATGTAGGTCTGTCAACTCTGGACCCAAAGACTGCAACCAGTAGCGGCTGATGCCTACTGAGGCTGGACAAGAGTGAGGTCACTAGAGGCAGAGGCAAATATATATGGTTTGCAACCCAGATTTTTCCCTTGTACTGTATAAATATACTCTGTCCGTTGTGCTGGCTAGATGGGTGGTGGGTAGAAATGTATGACCAGAAATAGTAAGAGCATATGATATTTTTAAAATTTGATTTAAAAAAAATCCCTCAGTCCTGAATCTTGATTCTGATACAGTTCTCTTAGGTATACACCTTCTGCCTCTGTTGTGTATCTAACATAAGTTTCATTGCTTACAAAAAAGACAGAAAAACCCTATTCACTCATCTTGATAAGGAAAAAACTGTTGTTAAGATTTATTAGAACATTTCAGACATGCACAACCATGGCTCAGCAGACTATCCTGTAAAGGCAAATTCAGTTAGTCTTTCAGAAACCTACCTGAATGTCTTGGCAAAATACCTTAAATGTCCAAGGGTGGATTGACCAGAGCTTTCCCAAAGCAGAGTCTAGTAGTTTTACCAAAAAATCAAAAACAAACTTGAAATAGTCAATCTCAGTATTGACTCAAGGGTGAACAGCCACCTCATTCTAGCTTTCTAGATGCCACCAAATCTCAGTTTGCTGAAAGGGCTCTGAGTCCTTCAGACTAGCTCTCAGCAAGTCGTAAAGAGAAGGGGATAATGGGTCAAGGAAAATCAGCAGTGTCATTCCTCCAGGGGAAAAACAGTCATTCTTGGGAATAATACTTCGTTCCCAAGAACCAAGAGGAACACCACCTAGCAGTTACTTCTTACAACGAGCAGTGCTCCCCATCTTTCCTTTTTGATGCAACACAGCTGTAAACATGAACTTAGCACTGCTAAGAGAGCTCTCTCCCCTTTGCTAACAGTCTACCCCCAAGGATGACATTTGAATCAACCTTGGAATATGGGAGATTCTTGCAAAATAAAGATGCTTGTTGGAGTAGCTGTGAGTCCCCCCTTACAGAAGGCAGTCCTCTATTTCTAAGACTGTCCAGATGGTCCATTGTAAAACTAGATAACCACTAGAAGAGACAGCAGGCAGGGGCCTCAGAATTGCCCACCAATGAAAGATCACAGCTGAACAGCAGACTAAGGAGGTACACAGGTGGCTTGGGCACCATCTGCCCCACCAGGGTAAAATGGATTGTATTTCTAGTTAAATTAGAGTAAATATACCTGAATTTGCTTCTATATGTATTAATTAGCATATTCAGATTTTGTGCAAACCCAGGTCCTTTTTTGGCTGTGCATTTCCCCTTTGGCAGTAATGTGCTTGCTGCATATGAAACACTGTGAATGCCACTCTAAACTTTTCTGTTAAGTCCAGACTTCCTAACCTCCTTTTTCGTACAAAGGAATTCCCCTTTCCCTACTCAGGGAATTTCAGCCCAGCACTTTCCTTGTCGTGGTCAAATGCATGTTCCAGCCTAATGCTCCATCAGTTACAAACATTCCTTTAATATAAAAATGTTTGATTCAGCAAGCTACTGGAAGCAGTAAATTAATGGTAATCTACAGTTTAAAATGACAAGTTAATATATCTGGTCCACAATACAATATGTTGCAAGTACAAATAGATATTACATTCAGACCAACTTTCATGAGAGGCTGTAAGTAATACTATCTTACAATCTGGGGATACATATTGTGAGCTGACAGAGGCTTTCTGCTGGTTTAGTACTATCCATTTGCAGACAGTTCTATCCTGATGTGTATTTGTGTTATAAATCATGCTGTTTTTTCTCTGTCTGTCTTTCACTCTGCAGTCTTGCCATGGTTCAGTAAAGTTATTTTCTATTAAAGTTGTGCTACAGGAGTCTTCAAACTCAAATGAGGAAATTTTTCCAAAGCAATCTTCCTTTAGTCCTTGTTGACTCACAATCTTTCTGTCTTACACAGTCCCAATCTCTTGATGCCTGTTGTAGAATTTCAGCTCTCTTCGTATCTTCCTGGCTTTCAGCTGGCAGGTCATCAGGACCTACAGCTTGGTTTTGTCCTAGCCCAACAATGTGACTGGAGTCCTCTTTGTCACATAATATGCTGACACAAACCTGTTAACCCCAGTGTGTGTGTGTTTTGAGACCCGCATGATGCAATAGTTTGACTGTTGGACTATAACTTAGGAGACAAGAGTTCAAATCCCCTCTCAGCCATGGAAACCCACTGGGTGAGCATGAGCAAGTCATATTCTCTCAGCCTCAGAGGAAGGCAAAGGCAAACTCCCTCTGCACAAATCTTGCCAAGAAAACTCCATAGCTATTTCTGCACTAGACCGTTATAGCGCTATGATTCCACTTTCAACATCTTATGGAATCCTAGGGTTTGCTCCATAGCTATTTCCGCACTAGAGCGTTATAGCACTATGATTCCACTTTCAACATCCTATGGAATCCTAGAGTTTGCAGTTTCAGGAGGGGCCAGCCGGCCCCTCCTGAAACTGCAAACCCCAGGATTCCATAGGATGTTGAAAGTGGAATCATAGCCCTATAATGGTCTAGTGCAGAAATGGCCCATGATAGGGTCACCTTAAGTCAGAAAAGACTTAAAGACTCGCAACAAATGTATTTTGGAGGAATATTGCCGAAGATGGTTTCCTTTACCACATTATGCAATATCACTTGATCTGGGTGTACAGTAGCAGCTGGGGAGCTCACAGGTTGCAGCTCCATTGTTCCCCTACAAATCATTGCTCAGCTCAAGGGGGTAAATTTAGCTGCATTCTGGCAGCAACAGAGGATGTTCCTCTTCCCTGGAGGTACAAGGACAATAGGAACACACCTGGTGCTATTTGGTTGCTGAAGCATGGTCCCTTGACCCCGCACCCCCAGCTACAGTTATATACCTGGGGAGAAAATGGAGGAGAGGAAAGACCCTCCACTCCCCCCTCCCACCCTGGACAACAATGTTCTCCAGAACATATGCTCTGCCAGGTTATGTATTGAATTTCTGCCTTAGGAATGTTAATCATACTTTTTTTTCCCCTAGAAAGAAGAAAATATCATATATCTCATACACTGAACTTTACTACTCTAAAAACCTCTTCCATAAAGAATCTGTTAGTCTTAAAATACTGCAACACTCATGAATAGGATATTGTGGTATGTTGGGATCCTTTTCATCTTTTCCCTGGCTTTACTGAGGTAAATGATTCTTGTTTTTATTGTGTGTGTGTATGTGCCCTCAAGTCGCCTGTCAACTTACAGCAACCCCATGAATTTCATAGGGTTTTCTTAGGTAGAAATACTCAGAGGTGGTTTTAATAGTTCCTTCCTGTGAAATATAGCCTACAGCACCTGGTATTTGTTGGCTGTCTGATATCCAAGTACTAACCAGAGCTGACTGCTTAGTTTCCAAGATCAGATGGAATCTGATATCTTTAGAATATTTAGCCCATTTTATAGGTTGCATTAAAATTGCTGGGGATTTCAGCAGAGCACTTTATAAATATGTGTGGAAAGGGGCTGCTTATTTGTTCTACAAATCAAAACACAATCTATAGCTCATTTTTTAATAACTGTTGTCTTGCCTTTCTAAATGTGCTGGATGAGCCAAAGTCTATGAAGCAAGATGTGTAACATTTGCTGCAAACCACAATTTGAGAATTTCTGCTTTTGGGTCTTTTCCCATTGTCTTTAAAGATGACGAGAACTGGAGTGGAGAGAAGGAAGAGAAGGAAGGAAAGAAGAGAAGAAAAAGAAAGAGAAAAATAAAGGCAACTGAGGGAATATATTGCTTGAATTGTCCTGACTGGAGTAGACCAACTTCAATCAATTGAATGTACATAGATGACATAAGTGTTAAGTTCCATTACCATTTATTCAATGGATCTGCTCTAATTGGAACTGACAATAGGATTTAATCCTATGTTTTTAAATAAAGGATTGAAAGTGAGGCCTGTGTTTCCGGTTGCAAGATCCCAGAGTCATCTGGTTGAAAATAATGAAGTTACTAGTTTACTTAGATGGAAGAAGAAGAAGAAGAAGGAGGAGGAGGAGGAGGAGCAGGAGGAGGAGGAGGAGGAGGAGGATTGTGTTTAAGCCATTCTTACCTTGTTGACATAGATACATAGGCCATTTCTGCCCTACACTGTTAAAGTGCTGTTATTCCACTTTCAACCTCCTATGGAATCCTGGGGTTTGCAGTTTAGGGAGGGGCATTTAGAATTCTCAGCCAGAGATCAATTTGGCCTCAGTAAGCCCCAGGATTCCACAGGATGTTGAAAGTGGAATAATAGCACTGTAACAGTGTAGGGTGGAAATGGCCATGGCTTATATCGTTTCCCTGAAGGAGTTCCGCAGTGCTCCAGATTCAATACCGTCCCTCCAATAGGTGTTGCTAGTGGCCAGCAAAGAGGATGGCCTTTACCTGCATCAAAGTCCCCCCTGCATCTTAAACTCAGCTTTAACATCTACAGATAGGTGCGACTCTTTGATTTTCCATTATCCCATTTCTTCCTCTAAAATGACTTTTAACATCCATGCCTAAGGAAAAAGCCTGTGAGCTTTGAAAGCTTGCATTATGTATTTTGTACCTTTTGGCTGGCCTAATAGTTATTACAGCAATGTGTGTTTTTAAATTTTGCTGTGTTTTGCTGCATGGTCAACATGGGCTATGCCTGAATATATATGATTTGAATGTTAGACAAGGACTCTGAAAGTCCAGAGTTCAAATTCCTGCTCAGCCATGGAAACTCACTAAACTAACTTTGGAGAGAAGGAGGAAGGCAATAGCAAACCTTCTCGGTGTAAATCTTGCCAAGAAAATAATGATGTTTCTATGCCCATTCCTTTTGTTGTTTTGTTGAACAGCTGAGTTCTGCTCCTGGCAGCCCATGGACTTCCCTTTTCTGCTGCAGGGATTCCATTGCTGGCGCTACCCCTTCTCCTGGCTGGCTTGTCGCTTACAATTAAGCTGATACCATTTCTCAAGGAAGGTGGCTGGTTCTGCTTGACAGTATTAGTTACTGCTAGGCAGGGGAACCTCTGCCTCTGACTAATGAGCTCATTTATTTATACAGATGAGATGAGTAAATGAGGGCATCTGCTTCACATGCTGGTAATTCCCAAGGCTTCATCATGTCCAAGATGTGCATACATGCCTGCCTGTCTGACTACATGAGTAGAGTAGTCGTGATCCATGGACCAGCGCTGGCCCTCAGCCTACCAGCTGCTGGTGCATGGAGAGTTTCGAGAAAATAAATAAATAGTTGTAGCCAATGGACACATTGGGAAAAAAATTGCTAGTCCCCCACATCAGATAGATTGAGGAGCAATGATACAGAAAAAGTCAGCTTGTCTTTTCCACAAACTGTAGTAGGACTCAGAACAGAGGTATCAATCCAAAGATGCAATCTGTGCCTAATTATAATTTAGAGAGGCTGAACTGTCCAGATGGCTAAAGGTGGATCTGGAAAGTCAGCTCCTAAAAACTACTTAATCTGTTACACAGCAGAATTGTACACCTACAATCATAAAGTGTGGACCACTCAATTTTATATGGTAAATACAAACAATTAGTGTTTTCTACATGAGATAAGTAAAAAGCACAGAATAGGCATAAATCTCTACAGAGCTTATAACTACATCGTCATGATAAAAGTAATGACAAATGGAGTGAAGTTGTATTACGTTCCATGAAGTTACAATGAAATATAGCTAAATAACACCGTAGCATCCTGAATGCTCCTTCTCTCATGGTCAGACCTGTTTAGTACTTAAGTGTGAGACCAACAGGCATCTTCTAGGGCGGACTGGGAAAGAATCCTGCCTGAAACTCCACAATCCAAGTCAACAATTCCAGGCTAAATGGACTAGTAGTCTATCTCTAGATAAATCAGCTTCCCATGTTCATAGAATCATAGAATCATAGAAATGTAGAGTTGGAAGAGACCCCAGGGGCCATCCAGTCCAACCCCCTGCCATGCAGGAACACCCTCAAAGCACTCCCGACAGATGGCCATCTAGCCTCTGCTTAAAAACCTCCAAAGAAGGAGACTCTATCACACTCCGAGGCAGCATATTCCACTGCCAGACAGCCCTGACCATCAGGAAATTCTTCCTGAGGTTCAGGTGGAATCTCCTTTCCTGCAGCTTGAATCCATTGCTCCTTGTCCTGGTCTCTGGAGCGGCAGAAAACAAGCCCTCTCCTTCCTCTACATGGCATCCCTTCAAATATTTAAACATGGCTATCATGTCCCCTCTTAACCTTCTCTTCTGCAGACTAAACATACCCAGCTCTCTAAGTCTATCCTCATAGGGCATGTCTTTCAGACCTCTCAACATTTTGGTTGCCCTCCTCTGGACCTGCTCCAGCCTGACCATGTCCTTCTTGAATTGGGGTGCCCAGAACTGGACACAATATTCAAGATGAGGTCTAACCAAAGCAGAGTAGAGTGGTAACAGTACCTCCCTCGATCTAGACACCATACTCCTATTGATGCAGCCGAGAATTGCATTGGCTTTCTTGGCTGCCACATCACACTGCTGACTCATGTTCAGCTTGTGGTCTATTAAGACTCCTAGATCTCTTTCACACATACTGCTATCCAGCCACGTGTCCCCCACCCTGTATTTCTGTATTCCATTTTTTCTACCTAAGTGTAGGACCTTATACTTGTCTCTGTTGAATTTCATTTTGTTAGCTTTGGCCCAGCTCTCCAATCTATCCAGGTCATTTTGAATTTTGATCCTGTCCTCTGGCGTATTAGCAACCCCTCCCAATTTGGTGTCATCTGAAAATTTGATCAGCATGCCCTCTATTCCTTCATCGAAGTCGTTGATGAAGATATTGAACAGCACTGGGCCCAGGACAGAACCCTGTGGCACCCCGCTAGTCACTTCTCTCCAGGATGAAAAGCAGCCATTCGTGATCACCCTTTGGGTTCGGTCGGTCAACCAATTACAAATCCAACTAACAGTAGCCCTGTCCAGCCCGCATTTTACTAGCTTCTTTGTAAGAATGTCATGGGGAACTTTGTCAAAGGCCTTACTGAAATCGAGAAATGCTACATCCACAGTATTCCCTTCATCTATCAAGCTAGTAACTCTATCATAAAAAGAGATAAGATTAGTCTGGCATGACTTATTTTTGAGAAATCCATGTTGACTTCTCGTGGTTACCGCATTGCTTTCTAAGTGATTAGAAACTGACTGCTTAATGATCTGCTCCAGAATCTTTCCAGGTACTGACGTCAGGCTGACTGAGCGATAATTATTTGGGTCCTCTTTTTTTTCCCTTCTTGAAGATGGGGACAACATTTGCCCTCTTCCAGTCTGCTGGAACTTCTCCTGTCCTCCAAGATTTCTCAAAGATTATAGCAAGCGGTTCCAAAATGACCTCTGCCAGTTCTTTTAATATCCTAGGATGCAATTCATCTGGCCCTAGAGACTTGAATTCATCCAGTGTGGCCAGGTGTTCCTGTACCACCTCTCTACCTATTATGTGCCTCATTTCCCCTGCTTCCTCACCTGCTCTCCAACCGCCAGGTTGAGTGCTTGTATCCTTCTGGAAAAAAACTGAGGCAAAGAAGATGTTAAGTAGTTTTGTATTTTCTCTTCCCCCTGTTAGTAATTTGCCATTTTCTCTGTGCAGCGACCCTATCGTCTCCTTCTTTTTCCTTTAGCTACGGACATATTTAAAAAAGCCCTTTTTATTGTTTTTGATGTCTCTGGCCAGCCAAAGTTCGTTCTGTGCTTTAGCCTTTCTGACCTCCTCCCTGCATCTCCTAGCTACTTGCTTAAATTCTTCTTTGGTGGTTTCCCCCCTCTTCCATTTCCTGTACATGTTTCTCTTAACACCTAGCTCAACTGAGAGTTCTTTAGTCAACCATCCTGGTTTCTTCAGATGCCTTCCATTTTTCCTCCTTATTGGCACAGTTTTAGACTGTGCCTTCAGTATCTCCCTTTTAGGGAACTCCCATGCCTCCTGAACTCCTTTCCCTTTCACTATTCTTGACCACGGAATTCCAGCCAGCAGCTCCCTAAGTTCCTAGTTATATCTTCAGTGCCAGAAAAAGAAGTTAACTGCAAGTAAACAAATGATCTGTGTAGTCACTTCTGAGCTCCAAGTCTTTAAACAACTGTGTGTGCTTATCTGGAAACTCTGTCCCAACCTGGGTGCACAGAAGTTTAAAGACATATGTATGTGGCCTTCATTTTGTGCATTTGCTGTGGAAACGCTGGTGTGCATGGAGCAGTTGTGGTTGCCACTTAAAGTATAGAACTCCCCTGCAAATTTGAAAAAAAAATGCAAATACAACCCCTACATGGATAAACTCATCAGGAAACTGTTACTGGTGTCAACTCTTTTGCTGAGTCCTTGCCAAACGCATGTTTGCCTCCTAATAATGGTTGAAATTATTTACAGTTCTTGGTTGGACAGTTAATGTCAGAATTCCTGGGTGAGCAATTACAAAACTATTCAAATGGGAGAGAACAATAAAATACTGCTATCGCCATCAGAAAAATGTTGAACTCATGGAAGATTAGTTCAGAGTGCTGTATATTTCCCTCACAGGAAGATGTGGCTCATCTTCCTTGACTTTCCCTTTGGATATTACCTTTTTGATTACCCAGAAACATCTTTCTTGTAGTCTAGCATAGTGTTTAGAGCACCGGAGAATAAAATACATATCTGGGGTAGAACATCTTCTGTGTTGCTAGCAGCACACTCAAGTCTTTGCTGTGAACATGTAGTGTTTTGTTCTTCCAGAATCTGTGCGAATCTGTAGTTGTTGATATAATGCAAGCAGCTTCCATTCTGTGCATTTCATTACAAGCATAGACATTCTGTATATAGAAGTTTTTTGTTACTGTCTTTTTTATGATTTTTCAATAATTTGTATGCTCATCTTTTAAAACAAAACAAAACCCTGTGTTGATAATCAGCAGTGTTGGTGAAGTTGAATTTTACACTGCTCGTCAGTGAGTTATTCATTTAATATGTACGCAAGGAATATCTGCATTGCAATTTAATTTGTTTTCTTTTCTAGCTGCTCTGTGTTACTCCATCCTGTTTTTGAAGTTTCTTTCTGAAATGTACTTCTACCATTTAAAACAAAATTCTCTGATCCTTGTAGATGTGCAGTCTACTTCACAAATTACCTTTGAATTAATATGCAGAGGAAATGTGTGAGCTGCTCTGTTGTACTCCAGCCAGCACAGAGCAAGGCAGGAATACAAGAGGTGAAAGTGATTTTCAGTTTCTTCTTTTACACTGCTGTCAGCTCCCTGAGAATGCTGTAATTTTTCACATAACTTGAACTAAAGCTCCCTGTGACCATGGTGGTTGAAGTGGATTTTGGGGACTATAGTCCAAAAAAAATTTTTCCCCCCCAACCTCTAATACTTTCATCATCCCAAGAATCGTGAGAATCCCTTTTACAGACTGCAGTATCTCCTACGTTACCTCACCCAAAAAATAATGCTACACAATCTATTTTGGCACTGATAAGAAAATGTGTTCCAGGTATGAAAAGCAGACATCTCCCATTCTGGCATGTTTATTAATAGAGGGAGAATGATTTGGTGAACTGGCCAAATGTTGGCAGACACAATATATCCTTTTTTAAAAAAGTCAACAAGGCTGAAAGCACATGAAACTAAAGTGCAGTTAAAAGGCACTGTGCAACCATTCAGTCTTTCCCTTAACATAATTTTTCCTAAACTAACAAAACAAAAAACAAAAAAAGGAAAAAATAGACATGACATGGAACCTGTCATGAGGAAACATCCTGACCTATCCATGCTTTGAGTGAAGTTTATTCACATATTAGCATGCTCTTTCATTGTCAGCTGTGCACCACAGTCTAATGATTATGTTGATATAGAAATTTTCCCCCTTTCTGTGGGGGTTACTCTCAAGTCAGTATGTGCATAGATTGCTCTTTTAATTTCCTTTAGATCCTGGCAAGCCACTGAATTAAGCAATTTGAAAAGGCAGTGACTGAAATGGCCACAGATGGACAGTTCTTGGTGCTGCCGGTGAAAAGGAATTGGGCAACTATTTCATCTTTCCCTCCTTAACAGACTTTTTTTTTCCTTGAAAACAAATAAACAAACAAAAAGGCAAGACATGGAAGATACCATGGGAAAACATAGGATTCTCAGAAGTGGAAGAGAAGAATGCATGTAATCTCCGTCAGGAATGGCGTGATAGATGTCTCATCTAAAAGTGCCCTCAGATTTCTCTAATGCCTGTCATATCTAGGCAAAGGCAGCCTTCTCCCTTCCATGCGCTTGGATTCCGTAACATTGGCAAAAACAACCCCAGAGATACATTTGACTAGATTTCCTTGTGTGAGGAAAGAGGCAGGGAAGCTCCTGAAGGATTGCTTTGCCCTTGCAATATGCAAGCCACTGGGCAGTGCCAGCAGCACCACCCACTCCCCCACATGGACCTTCATCTCTGAGCCAAAGCTCTTTTTGCATCTCATGGGTCCTGGTAGGCAGAATGGACTTGTGGCTGTTGCAGCCAAGGTGGTAAACTACCGGAGAGAGGGTGGTGGCAACAAATCAGCAAAGAGAAGCCAGGTAGAATAGAGGGACCAATGTTCAGTGGAACAGCACATGTTTTGTGTGTAGAAAGTGGCTCTCTCGTTACTTGAAATCTCTGCAAAGCTGCCAGAGGGTTTGGAAAGCTGCTGCTGGAGTGGGCAACAACAGTCCTTTATATGTTACTCTTTCAATACCCCTATCTTAACTTCGCGTGCCTTCTCATAATTTGTCATCCCATATCTTATGTTATCTTTAATGACTGAACTTTAAATCTTGTTTTCCTGTGTTCTTCTTATGTTGAGAGAAAAAACTTCTCTACTTGTCTCCATTCTGTATCATTTACTTCTTGATCTTTCCCTTGTATCATCGAGGTTAATTTGTCCATTTCCCTGTATTCCAAAACCTTTATTTTCCATTCTTCTATTTGTGGAACCTGATCAAATGCCTATATGTACCCCACCACACTCCTGCATGCCCCATACAGCCTGATTTCCAGGGATGCCCCTACCTTGAATAGTTAGATCCAGAGGAGTGGGGGAAAGGGAGAGGAAGGAACTCAGTGAAATTGTAACTCTGATGTTCACTGTCTACAGGACTGAGATAAAGATGCCTGGAAATCATGAACCATATTTTATGATATTGATGTTCTGGAAAACTTGAAAGCTTTTGCACCCTTGTTAGACTGATGAAGAGCTCAGGAGAACTCAAACAATTATAGCTATTTGTGAGATTTTTGTTGCTCCTATTTATTAGATATTGCCCACTTGTGAATTTTGCTTCATTCTATGAAGAGAAGGAAAACTTTAAAATGAAATACAACAAAATTCAAAATCCACTAAAAACCTTTTTGTGGATTTTTTTTTTTTTTTTTTTTGTATTTTGCTGAATGGCCAACACTGCTACCTCTGAATGTCTTCCCCTAAAATGAAGGATATCCACAGTTACTGCGGAGATAGGATGGGCTGCACATGGATTTGAAATGTTCTCTTAGAGAAAGACTTGTCTTCTATGCTGCTTCAATTCTGCCCAGTATTCCTACATCCTTTAGAGAAAAGAGGAAGACCCACTTCTTCCCCCTCCTCTTTTAAGTCTGCAGTTGAGCCCAGTTAAACTGGGAGCAGGAGAATCAAGGAATGGCAGCTTATGCACTTAGAAACTTGCCCTAAAAGGAAGGCAGCCTGCTCTGATAGATCTCCATTCCTCCAGGAGTGAGCCTTCGGCATTCGGTGAGGGCTTATTCTTAAGCAGGTCTGCACAAAGACTTTAACTTCGACGACTGGATCAACACTCAGTGGCATATGCTTTGGTGCAGGACCTGCTCCCCTAGGAACAAAAAAAAAAGTTTTGAAACCTCTGTCAATTTTTTTAGAATGTGATTCATTCGATAACAACGACGCTCCCCAGGCAGAGCAGGACAACTTAGAAACGGCTACCTGGGGCTGCAATAAAGATCCCACCACTTACACTGGGGTCCTGGAATGTTTTTTCTGCGCGCCCTAAACGAGGGTTTTGCAACGGATCCCGAGAGCGGCTCTCGGGAGGGACGTGCGGCGCCAGCTATACCGCTCGGTCTATCAAGAGACAGAGACGCACAAGAGCCGGTTCAAGCGCGTTTATTGTCAGATGCGGCAGGGTGGAAAAACCATCGTCCCTCACCCGCCCGGCCGGACGGGCGGGCCGCCTGTCTTCCGCGGGCTCCCCCGGCTTCTGCTGGCCCCGTCCGGGTGCCGTCCGCGGACCTCCCGGGAAGGCTGGCCCGCCGCCGGAGGCTCACGGACCGGGGCTGCAGTCGGCGGGGTCCAGCGAGACGGTGACATCGGCTTTACACTGAATGACGCCGGGCGCGCCGGGCAGCAGCTGGCAGCTCTGGAGCTCCGGGGCCACTTCTTTCACGCACACCGCCTGGGGAGAGGGAGGGACGGAGGGGGGGAGGGGAAGAGAAGAGAAGAGAAGAGAAGAGAAGAGAGTGGGGATGAGGGCACCGGCGGCTCCCCCCCCCCCGGCCCGCTTTCCCTGCCCCAAGAGCGGCTATGATTGCAAGGCAACTGGGGCTTGCCGCATCACAGAACTTGGGAAAACGCGCTTTTGGACTACAACCCCCAGAATCCCCAGCCGGCGTGGTCGCTCGGGTTCTAAGAGCCGTGGTCCACTACAGGTACGTTCCCACGACTGTTCCCCGGAGTGAGCCGCCCGGACCTCCGCGGAACTTGCTTCTGAACAAGCTTCCCTCTAAACTAGGTCTGGGGAAGTATGCTTTCCAACGGCAGCTCCCATCGTCCCTCAGCATATGCTGGCTGGGGCAGATGGGAGTTCCATTCCAAGAACATTCAGAAGGCCGGCTGATTCCTACGCCAGGTCGAGAGCGCAGACCCCGTGCCTTGGAAAATGACGGCCCCCTTGGACTCGGATCCCTGGTCTCTCTGGTTTCGGACGACCGCTGCCTGCTACACTGACTGGCAGCCGCTCCCCCGGGTTTCAGAGCACAGCCTGTGCCATCTATGCCCGGAGAAGGGAGGAACCGAACCCGGAGCCCTTCCAAGCTGCGGTTCTGCCACTGACCCAGGTCATCTCTGTTGCCACTTAAGCCTCGCTACAGGAACTGAAGTTTCAAAAGCTAAAACAAACGTCGGAACGAGTCTGGGTGGGCCTGTCAGGACTCCTGGGAGTGTGTATTCCTGCCTGGCAGGGGGTTGGACTAGATGGCCTTTGCGACCCTTCCCTCTCGAAGATCCTAAGACCATTTCCGCACTAGACTGTTAACAGTGCTATTATTCCACTTTCAACATCCTATGGAATCCTGGGGTTTGCAGTTTAGGGAGGGACCTAACGCAAACCTCAGGATTCCTGCAAATCTCAGGATTCCATAGGTTATTGAAAGTGGAATAATAGCACTGTAATAGTGTGGAAATAAAGTTTTAGCGAGTTTTCCCTGGATTTTTCCGCCTCAGTCACTCGGAGGGGCCGTTCGGCTCAAGAGCGCCGAGCGCGTCCCCCGGGGCTGCCCTTCCCGGAACAGGGGTCGCCCTCCCCAGGGGTCGCCCCGTCCGGCTGCCGGGAACTTAGCGGGCGCGGGGGGGGGCTTGTTTCTGACTAGACCGCGGGTTCCGCTTCCAATAGGTAACAAGAGCTCTAGATTTCATATGCGGCTTCTGGAACCACGCTGGGGTAGATTTTGCAAACCGTGGACATGTCAGAGCATTTTAACTAGAGCATTTTAATCAGAGATATTTCTATAATCCAATAAATACAAGAATTAAAATCTAATAAAGACCGTGTCCTGAATTGTTAGCCGCCTTGAATCCCACTGTCGGGAGAAAGGCGGTATGATGGTGGTGATGATGACGGTGATGATGATGATGATGGCAGTACTTTTCATCCCATTTCGGATCTGAATCCCTCCCTCTCCCCCTCTCCTCCCTGCCCCTGAGCTCTTCCTTCCCCTTCCTCCGCTCCAGCCGGGATCCTTCTTCCTCCCGGGCGGCGCTGCCCTCCGTCCTCTCCCGCCCCGTCCCTCCATGCCGCGGCTCACCATGTTCCGCAGCCCGGCGGGGCTCTGGCGCGGCTCGGGCATCAAGAAAGAGGAGGAGGGCATGGCGGCGGCGGCGGCGGCGGCGGGAGGGCCGGGGACGCTGCTTTCGGCGCTGCTGCTGCTACTGTCGGTCCCGCTGTTGTCGTCGGAGCGGCGGATGTAGGGCGAGCGGCGGATGCCGGAGAGCAGCCCCGACGCCCTTCCCACCGAGTAGTAGCTGGGGCCGGCCGCCTGCTTGTACCACGCCTCGACGGGCGGGCCGAGCAGCGCAGCCAGGGCCAGGGAGAGCAGCGCCCAAGTGGCGGGTCCCCGCATGGTGCGGCGCCGGCAGCTCCTCGGGTTGGGGCTGGGCGGCCGCCCTCCGTGGCGCCTTATATCGGGGAGGCAGGAGCGGGGGCGGGCGGCTGAGCCGTCTCCCGCAGCCCCCGAGAGCCAGCGAGCGGGCGGGCGGGCGGGCGGGGAGAAGAGCGCGGTGGGGGCGCAGCAGCGCCCTCCCCGCACCTCTCTTCTCCCGAGGGCGCCCTGAGAGGGGCCGCCCCAAAGCTCGGCGGGACGGGAGCGGGCTTCTAGCATGCCGGCTGCGGGGACCGGCCACATCGGTCTTATGTGCTGCGGGACCAGCTCCGGGCTTGGCTCCCCCATTGACCCAGCAAGTGTGAGATGCTGAGGGTCGGGACCAGGGAATACCTTTGGGTGGTAGATGGTGCCAGCCCTGCCCCACACTCTGCCTGCCTAGGTTTCTCAGCCCCACGGGAGACGCCAACCCGAGGCTGTGTTTCCTGCTTTGGGCAACTCCGTCGAGCGAAGGCCGGATGATCCCTGGGAGAGCGAGGAAGGCTCTGGCCATTTCCACACTGGCCTGTTCTAGCGCTATGATCCCATTTTCAACTTCCTGTGGAATCCTGGGGTTTGCAGTTTAGGGAGGGGCCGGCGGGCCCCTCGCGAAACTGCAAACCCCAGGATTCCATAGGACGTCGAAAGTGGGATCATAGCGCTAGAAACAGACCAGTGCGGAAATGGTCTCTCTCTCTCTGCGAGGGGGACTTGGGTTAACGGTATGTCCTTCCTCACAGCAGCTGAGGCAGAAATGTCCTGGACGTGGAGCCACGGCAGGAAGGATGCTGCTTTGGGAGAGTCGAGATAGCCTCTAGCAGTTGTGTCCGCAGAGCTATCCACTCCTTGGTTTATTCTGCTACAGGAACAAGACACCCTTTCTGATTCTATCCCATTTTTCAAATTCAAAGGTGTGTGTGTGTTTCTAAGGCTATCCCAGCTCTACAGGCTCTTTACACGATGCATTCAATAAGGTCCCTCTGCAGTGAATACTCAGTGCACCTTATCAAGTAGGACAGGTAGTGCATGTACATGCCTTCAAGTCATTTGTCCACTTAGCTTATCGCGGCCCCCTGAATTTCATAGTTTTCTTAGGCAGGGAATACTCAGAGGCGGTTTTGCCAGCTCCTTCCCCTGAAATATAGCCTACAGCACCTGGTATCCATTTAAGTACTAACCAGAGCCAACCCTGCTTAGCTTCCAAGGTTAGAGAGGATCTGATGCTTCAGGGTATTTATCTTAAGGTTAAACCATTCAGATTCTGTGCATGATGAGCGGCATGTATACACTTGCTAACCCTCTTCACTTTATCATCTCAGGCACTTTAGTGACCATGAATGCAGGATTTATTCCAGAGGAATTATCACAGAAAAAGAACTGATGGCGATGGAGGAACACTTCTTTCTTCCAGAAATCTACCAATTTCCAGGATTCTGTCCTTCTCTTCAATTTCTTCAGTCCTTCATCAGTTCCTGTACAGTAATTTTCTTGTGACCTAAGGAGCTGTTCCTTGCTGAAGTGGGCTGTGCAAAAACAGTAATTTCTGCTCAAGTTAAAACTATTCATTTCTGTGTAGGATTTGAGTGTTGGACTAAGACTCCAGACCAGGGCTCAAATTCCTTCTCAGCCATGGAAATCCACTGGATGTCGCTGGACAAGGCACACTCTTTCAGGTTTAGAGGAAGGCAGTGGCAAGCTTCCTCTCAATATATCTTGCCAAGATCTATTGCCAAGAAAAACCCAGCGTAGGCTCACCATAAGTCAGAGTCAACTTGAAGGCACTATAACAGTTAAACAGTGTAAGAATTACCTGTGGCCCCACAACTGAGTAGAATGCATTTTACTCATTAAACAATGTCTAGAGCTGTTGTCCTCTTGCAGTGTTGTCTGTGCAGACATCCATCCATGAAAGGAGACTTCTGGTTTAAATTTACTGTAATATCAACAGCCAGCATCTAAGGATATCGTGCAATGCAATGCTTCAAAGATATTTACATAGGTGAAAGCTATTTGGTATAATATATATGTACATTTTTGGTCCTGGGGTCCATGTTGTAGTATTAAATGAACCTCACTAAATACCATAGCATAAAGGTGCAATTTAAGCAGAGGCTAAAGTAGGAAACTTGGCTTTTTTTTTTTTGAGCAGTTAACTGCAGAAGGGGCAGGTTGAGGAATGCTAATGAAGTTGGTTCACAAAACATACGATGGTGTATGTGTTTAAAGTTGAATTTAACAGATTTTAATGCTTATGATACCAGCTATACAGAAAACATCAAACACAGGTTTCTGGAGTGATTAAACAAATTGCTGCAAATATTTCCAGAGAGTATGAAAAGATAGGAGGCATATTCTAACCAATTTGCCTAGATTAGAGGCTGTTACACTGCAAGAGATAATTTTTCATATAGAAAGGTTCAGGTTAGCCAAGATATTTCAGGTTCTCCATGGGGTGCAGTATGGAAGTTCTCTTATTTTCTCCTGCAACTCCCATGGTCATATCAAAGAAATGCAGAGGACCACTATTTGGAGCAAACAATAACATTAAATAAAACAGTGGTTTGTATCTTTTGCTTAGAGTTGCACTGCCTTATTTTCTGGGAATGTACGTTCTGCCCTATATAATTAGGTACCAAACTACAGAGAGAAACCAGAGTCCCTAATGAAGCAGGGCACCTCATTTGATACTGTGGCCTTGCATGAGACACTAACACATGCCAAACCTTCCTACACTGGTCTGCAGTTTGGAATGAGAGCATGAATCACATATAAAGCTTAAGGCACTTGCTAGTACTGCCAAATAAGAACAAAGATGAAACCCCCTTATTGATTCAAATGATCTTTAAAACACCAGAAACCAGCCTTCGAGTTACGTAAAAATACTTTTTAGGCGTAAGGTTACCAAAATGTAGGATACATTTTCCTTGGTATACTGATGTCACAGACATAGAATGGAGGCTGGAATATGTACCATTATTACAGTTTAGCCTTACAAAATGATTCAGCTTCCTGAGGGTGTCAGAAACAAAACCATAGGTAAAATGTTACACCAGTGATAACAGTGACATCTACGCCCTGTCCATGAGAAGGCAAGTGCCACATGAGGAAACTTTACACATTAGGGCAAATGTTGCTTGTAAAAACAAAGAGGCTTAGGAAGTGGCATAACTTTACCACATCTTGTCTACTGTGCTGCCACAGTGTTCTGCCAGTGGGCTGGTGAGCATTCTGCTGGTGAAAATCTTGACCTCCTCTAACACTGACTGCTTTCTAAGGTTCAGTATAACTCAGGGATAGGATTGTTTCTTGCACTGTTTCAAAACTTCCAGAACCATTTGAGTACTGCTGAACCTTTGCAAGGCAGGGAACAGATTGGAAAAATATTTTGAATGCCAATATTCTGTAACTCTTACTTTTGTAAACATCATGAAGGTGGGTGTGCAACTTCAGCAATCCTGCAGGTATGCTATGTAGTTGGAACAATAATTCACAAAATGAGTGCAATAAGTACATTAAATATTCCTCTAAGTTTAAATTAGAGTGCCCACTGCGCTACATTCTTGTATCACCTCCTTCCAATTTCCGCTAACTATAGACAATTGTTCCCTATCTCACCACTAAGAATAAATAGATTATTCAGTTACAGAGTGGAATAGAAACACCCACCTTCTAAGGACATCACTGCTAATGGCCCTTGGGTTTCTGAATGTCACTGCTTTCGGTCAGTTTTCTAACAATCAGAAGACAGGCCCAAGAGAGTAATAGATGCTAGAACACATAAGGACAACCTTTTTAGCTTTAAAAGTAGGACTTCTGTACACAAGACGAACGTAGTTTCAGCTTTAATCAAGAATGTGTCTCTGGAATTGGAAGTCTGAAGAACATGGAAGAGTATACTTCAAAGAAAAGTCACTGTTGTATCCAAGCTGTCAAGCAATCTCATGTGGTGCTTTGCTGTGAAAGGTCACATTTCTTAAGACTTGAGAACTTTAAGAATGCTTAGAAAGTTGTGGGGTTTTTTTGTTTTGTTTTTTTGCTAAAGAACCCCCCCTTCCCACTTTGTGGTTAAACTTGCAATTTAGCTAGCAATAGCCTTCACTGTATTAGAAAGGTCACAGATTGGAATAATTTGCTAACACCACCTTCTCATTTGGGTGCACAAGGGGCCACCAATTACATATTGCAGGCGGGGGTGGCATACACAGCAAAAGGACTGGGCACCCAACAGCCAGGATGAAGCATCAAAAACAGCTGGTCTGTAGGCTGTACGGCTAAATAGCTGCACTAGAAACCTTTTCCTATTAAAAATAATTATAGATATGGTTTAAAAAATAACTAAGAATAATTTATCTTTCCCCACAAGCCACATACTATCATCTCACAATGCTAGTGGGTATTGGCAATAGTTTAAAAATTGTACTCATTGCTGAGGCCAGCTTTGAAGAATCCCAGTTCAGATCGCAAGAGGCAAGGAGCATCAGAGGGAATGAATCACATCACTTCTTGGAATCACCCGCTGTACAAGTGGTCTCACTAAGACTGTGGGCAAGCTTTTGGCAACATGAGCACTTGGCATTACAGCCTTTTGGGAACAAACATATTATTCGATTGCAGGCCAACTGTGCAGCAAGATGCAGGCGCAAATCCTAGTCCCTCCCTGTAATCTCTAGCACCATGTTTGTACTCTAAGGCTTACATCTAAGCTTAAACTCCATGTACAACAGTAGGACTTTGCAGGGTTTGTGTTTTGGTGAATTTGTATTGGCTCAAATATGAACAAGATTGTGATTTAAAGACTTTGTGCTGGCTGAGCTACACAGAGTCAGGAAATCAGATTGCCAGTAAGGTAGCAGAAATACACATCACACAAGATTCAGTGATGGAAAAGAGGTTTAGCTGCTTCATGTCTCAAAATGTACCAAAGGAAGCTGTTTAATAGAAAGACTCCTTTTAAGGTAATTGAAACATTTAAAGTGATTTAAACACACAGCTGAGGCACAGCTCCTGGAAAGTAGCTACTGAATTTCAGATGATTCTCCAAAACACAAACTCCCAAGCATTCCAAAAGGGATCCAGGTAACATCTAGCATACATTAAAAAAATCATAGTATCTTTCTGTTCAGTATTCTAACCTTCTTTCCCGTATAGCCATACACTCCATACATTATATAGACAAAGTTCACAGCTGGGATTGTACAATATAAAGACAGAAAAGCCTTAACTGCAGATAGGATAAAATACTGAGAAAATGTAACCCAAATGATAATATACAGTAGCAGCACCCCCATTTCCTTTGATTCAGTCTTGCTTCTGGTGGTGGTAGGAAAACTGAAGGGATATATACAATACAATAACACAAGAGCAAGTATGCTCTCCAGGCTTGAGGAACAAGTGGGGAGGATGAGACTCCATGAAGCTATTTGAGTAATATGTGAAATCCAGAAGTGTGGAGAAATCTTGCCATGGTCATTCTTTGAACTTCCACTCTTGTCTACACATTGGACAGTGCTGCTGGACTTGCTGGGAATTAAGCCACTTGAGAATGCAATGCATATGGAAGCAATGCGAACACTGACCCCACACCAGTGGGCAGTCATCTCCAGGCACCTTACCTGCAAAACACAGGTCTCATCAGTGCAAAGTTGGGAAAAGATTGCATATATAGGCCAAGGAGAAGGTCAGTGGGCAGATAGTTCTGATACTCACAATCTGGGCAGCAGCCATTAAAGGCCATCCGACAAATGCCACAGTTCTCATCATTGGCAACCCAGAGCCAGGAGGCAACTCCATGCCAGCTCTTGATTTTCACTTTCATTGTGTCTGACTACACACTAAGCTCAGTATCAGCTTAGGATAGCACCTGGACAGAGAAAAAGAAAAACATAAATAGAAATAACTGTTTCTAGAAGTCTTCCAAGTGAGAAAGTCTGTGTTCTTACCAAAGTGGGAGCAGGAATGTATGCAACTTTTTAAACTATTCACCCATTTCACCAGTATAGCAATACAGATGGCTTTATAAATCATGCCAATAGTCACCTTACAGTGTGCATGTAATCAAGGAGGCAGGTTGGGTTCATAGCTTCCCTGTGGATGGTGTAGGGTCACCTATGATCTAGTCCCAAGTTAGGACATGATGAGAGCAGAGATCTTTGGCAAGTTAAAAACAGTGGTTATATTTAGTCTATTTTGCTTTTTACCTATGTTATTAATTATTTTTATAGTACCATCATTTATAGCAGACAAAGGCCAAGGTCCCATTGCCCAACTTTACACCAGTTTAAAAGGCAAGATAAGCGTGGAAGAAGTACAGCAGCTCTGGACAGTGCAAAGCAGGGAACATCACAGAAAGCCCTCCCCCTTGGGATAGAAATCTGCCTTGTTGGCCCCAGAACCATTTGGCAGTTGGCATTGCAGCTTTCATTCCTGATGCAGATGGTTTTTGCTGCCACTCCCCACCCCCATTGCTCCTGCTTATTACACTCCACTTGAAAGAGTGACTTGTAACAAGACATATAAATCATCAACAAGAATCCAGCCCAAAATGGCAAGAGCTATGTTAGTTCAAATCTCTTGCTTTGCATCAGCTACAACACCACAAAAGGAGGGAGCAAACTTTTGGATTCACCATAGCTCTTCTTGAGGTTGCATACAAAACCCCCTACCCCCCAAAAAAGTTAGGGGAAGATAAAATGATGTTGTGCTGGGTATTATGGAAAAGCGCCATTTTAACAGTCTTAAAAGGAAATGGAAGAGCCACTATACTAACTTACGTGAGACCAGGTTAGGTGCAAAAATATTCTCAGGTAGGCTAATGAGGTAAAGCAACAATGACTATTGCTTTGAAAATATTACATTGCAATACTATACTCATGTTACAGGAAGCAAGCCTTACTGAACATAACAGAGTCTGGAGCAGGCAGACGGAATTACATTGTTAAATCTTTAGCAGTCAGTGTAACACTCATGTCCTTCGTAAAGAAGAGAAAGGCATGACAGCCTTTGTTAACATAAAGGACATCTGCATTTTACAATACATCCTCTACTCTGTCTTATTTTTTTAATTTATATGTCACTTTCTTCCTGGAGTGGAACCCAAGGCAGCTCACAAAAGGAATCCGAAAATAAAATGTTAGAACAATTAAAATCATAATGGTTAAACAGTATAAATTTAAAAGAAATATCAAAAATACATCCTCTTCGTTTCTTTTAAACGTCTGGCCTGAAGAAAAGCTCAGCTTAAGAGTTGCATAGTTGCTTCTGTAAGACTGGGCCAAGACAATAGTTTGCTTCAACTACAGCAGACCTGCTGTGTTAACTGTGCATGTTCAAAGCCACCTATCTACTTATGGTGATCCCATGGATTTCATAGGGTTTTCTTTAGCAAGGAATTCTCAGAAGTAGTTTTGCCAATTTCTTCTTCTGAAATACAGCCTATAGTATCTGGTATTCCTTGGCAGTCTCCCATCCAAGTACTAACCAGGGCTGACCTTACTTAGCTTCCAAGATCAAACAGGATCTGGCCCTTTTAGGGTATTCAGGCATACACCAACTGCTGAACGCGAAACCAACACTAATGCAAACCCCACCGATTTAATGACGCTGCCTTAGTTAAGATTAGTAACCAGGTCTTTATGCCATTGCTTTTAACTCCAATATTATGCTATTATTATGTTTGATCTCTTTATATAGCGGTTTACAAAATAACAGCAACAAAACAGACGCCCCTGCCACGAGATTATACTCTTAGTCTTCAGCACTAAGACTGACGGGGGGGGAGGAGGCGGCAAAGGATGAGTGACAGTGTGTGTGCGCACACACGCTTCAAAAGGAGGGTGAAGAAGACTAAGGGGCTCACTTCAGCCACGAGGGAAAAAAAATATCTGCGAAGAGATGACAAGGAAATGCGGCCCGAGGCAACGCTGCTCAAACACTGAAAAGAAACCCATTCCTCAGAAAATGGAGCCACTTGCGATCACAGGGGTCGTGGGGAAGGGTTAGAAACACGGGCGACAAGGAACCATCCCCGAAGCAGGCGGTGGAAAGTAGAGCCGCCGCCCGCTTCCCCTCCCCGAGGGCCATTCCTCGCTTACGTGCGCAGCTGCTCCAGCCTTCCCGCCCAAACGCACCTCCCCCCAGTACCGGAAGTCCCGCCTCTGGAGGTCTTCCCATGCGTCCTCGCGGGTCCGAGCCCATAAAACGGCGAGCGGCGAGGGGGGCTGCGCTTGTCTTCTGGAGAATCAAACGCTCGAAGGCGCGTTCACTCCCCTCTTTCTGTCTCCCTCGCTCCCTTTAACCCCGGGTTCCCCCCCATCCCCGCCTTATCCGTTTCCGGCCCCCAGTGTAGCGCGGCCGGAAGCGTAGGCCCCGGGAGCGGGAGGGAGCCGCCATCATGGGCGACAAAATGGATATGTCTTTGGATGATATTATCAAGCTGAACCGGAGTCAGCGAGGCGGCGGCGGAAGGGCCGGTGGTCGAGGCCGGGGCCGAGGAGCTGCGGGCCGAGGCGGCGGCGGCGGCGGCGGCGGCGCTGGGCGGGCAGGCGGTGGCGGCGGTCCCGTCCGGAACAGAGCCGCCCTGTCCCGGGGAGGCGGCAGGAACAGGCCTGCGCCCTACAGTCGGGTACGTTCCCGGGCGGGCCAGGCAGCCCGTTTGCGGTGGGCCTGCGGAGAGAGGGGTGGTGGTGGGCTGGGCTTTATGAATTGGTTTGCAAAACTTTGCCGTGGAAACCATGCGACCGGGGGCTTGTTAACTGTCCCGGGCGCCCTCTCGGGCTCTCTGCGGGGTGGTGTCCCAGTGGAATCCCAGTCCCGCCATGCGCGGAGGAAGAATCTCGGCAGGGGTCTGGTCGGCAAAGGTTCGTGTGCTGATCTACTCCATACTGTGGCTGGACTCATTTTGGTTAGTCCCAAGTAGTGGAACCAGTAAATCAGTTGTTGATTAGTGAGTCAACGCATAAGTAAGTCCGTTTGATTCGGTGTTTCTCCTATACTCAGCACTCACAATAGGATTTAGGGGAGAAAGCGCAGATACTCATAAGCTACTATACTCGGGGGGGGGGGGGGACGCCGATTTGAAGAGAGCGGTGGGCCATTTTATACCTAGAGGTAGCATCCTTTAGGATATTGGGCTGTTACTGATTTGAGGTTCGTTTTCTTCACAGCCCAAACAACTTCCTGAAAAGTGGCAACATGATCTCTTTGAGAGTGGCTTTGGTCCTGGCGCTGGGGTGGAGACAGGTGGAAAGCTCCTCGTCTCTAATCTAGATTTTGGCGTGTCGGATGCAGATATACAGGTATGTTTTCCCTTTGTTTATAGTAACAGGCAGGCTGGCGTAATGGATTGTTGTAGCTGCTAAGCTAGCTTTGTTGAGTCTGTCTTTATTGTAGACATCCAATAATCTCTTATGGCGAGTTTCACTTGTGTGTTTTTTTCCCTGATTTTGACAGATGTCTTTTTTATTTTGGTTTGGGGTTTTTTTTTTGGACGGGGGGTAAAGGTGTCCAGAAATGGCCACCTGTGAAATTAGCAGTATTACTGTTTTTCTGTTTTGATAGTTTGGGATGGTCAGAAAACTGATTAACATTCATAGGTGGTATTGTTTTGTATAGAGTGCATATATGAGAATTTACCAAACTGAGAGAATTTTATAAGCCTTACAGTAAAAACATCTGTTCCACACTGTTCCTCACTGGAGTGCTTTGGGAAATGAGGATCACTATTGGAATTCCTCCTTGACAGAGAGTCTGGACCTAGAGTTAGCCTGTAAAAGGAAGATAAAAAATGCTTTTACTGTTTTCTATTGCTGAGCCACATTTTCCAGTACAGTTTACTTTTTGAATTCACATTTTTAAAAATTGTAAGATGAATTCAGGTTATGTTTAATTTTTAGAAATCTTCAAAAGAAGAGATGCAGGAGTTTTTATTTAATCTGCATATACTTCAATTTGTGTTTGATCTAACAGAATATTTTATAAGAGAAAACCAATGTATCAGTTGATTGGTAGGCTCAATTTTCTTGTGGGTTGGTTATAGGTTAGATTGTATTACTTCAGATGGTGGTTTGCTCATATAGGACCCATAGTGTTCAGGGTTTTTCCCCCCAATCTTCTCTTGAAACATCCTAAGACAAATGACACTTGCATGGTTTGAGATTCAAACATGGCAACAGTTTACATAATGTTATGCAAGATCACTGACTTGTTCAGGAGTATTTTTGTAGATTGAGCAGGGTGAGCAAGTTAAGGTATTTAGCCCTCAAGACCCACTTTGGGCTACACTACAGAATGTAGAGAAGGTAACTTGGTTTCCAGAATTCTACTTCTGGTTTTAGTTTTTGAGGGATGTGGGAATCCAAACAAAAACACATTGAGAGTGCATCTGTGTCTCCTCAGGAGATCTTCTGGCCTATTTTTCTTATATTTTTCCTGAACTTCTAGAGATAACTAGAAAGGGGGCAAAATTGATATGAAATCTGACTTGTACTTATAGTAAAAATCTGAATGTGAGAGTGGAAGGGTTTACTGCTTTTCTTTTCTTAGACATGCTTGGGAAGTGAGGATCACTATTGGAATTCCTCCTTTACAGAGAGTCTGGACCTAAAGTTAGCCTGTAAAAGGAAGATAAAAAATGCTTTTACTTTTTTTTGGTTGTTGAGCCACATTTTCCAGTACAGTTTACTCTTTGAATTCACATTTTTAAAAATTGTAAGATGAATTCAGGTTAGGTAATCTTTCTATGGAGACCTGAATATTTTACAAAATTCTCTTAACCATGTTCCAAGTCAAGATAATTTCCCACCTTGCTTGATAATTTTTCAGGAACTTTTTGCAGAGTTTGGGACATTGAAGAAGGCAGCAGTGCACTATGACCGATCTGGGCGTAGCTTAGGTACTGCAGATGTTCATTTTGAGAGAAAGGCAGATGCTCTGAAGGCTATGAAACAGTACAATGGAGTTCCCCTGGATGGTAAGTTCTTAACTGTTTGCCTTGATACAATGGTATGGGAAATAAGCTAGCCTTGAATTTAAGCACTTACTGGGTGGCCATAGTTGACAAGTACTGCATGTGGGGAGTATATTTAACATTCCATGTAGGTGAGTGGCAGTAGAAGGATGGAGGCCTCTTTCCTCTCTGCCCAGCATAGAAACCAAGCAGATTGTTGGAAAAGGGGTGTTCCCAAGAAGCAGTCAGAACCTGCGCCCCCCCCCAAAAAAACCCTCCACCATTCCTGTGCTTTTCAAAAATAGTTTAAGAACATTTTTTCAGCTAGAATTTTTTTTGTCCTTTTTGTTCTTCCCAGGACGTCCCATGAACATCCAGCTGGTTACATCACAAATAGATACACAGAGGAGACCAATACAGAGGTAGTAGGCTTAATCTTCTTTGTTACTTGTTTATTAAGATTGTGTGGTAGATTTCAGGTTTACGAATTGCACAGCGGAAGCCCTTTACACTTGAATTTTGATTCAGAATTTTGGATGTGTAGGAGTATCTCCTGTCCACCTCCCATCCTGTAGCCTCTGGGTTTTGGAGTGTGATTTTTTTTAACTTCAGTCGTGTCACCGTACCTCATTGCTCTTCAGAATTCTTCATAGAATGTGTAGCTTGTATTTCTTTTCCTTTGCAGATTACTTACTGTGTTTCTAATTCAGTGTATTTTTTGATTTTAGTGTAAATAGGGGAGGCATGACCAGAAACCGTGGTGGTTCAGGTGGCTTTGGTGGTGGCAACAGACGTAGCCGTGGCAACAGAGGCAGAGGTAGAGGTGCAGGCAGGAGTTCCAAGCAGCAGCTCTCTGCAGAAGAATTGGATGCACAGTTGGATGCTTACAATGCCAGGGTAAGTACCAGTGGGTGCAGGGGGAAAGGGACAAAGGAATCTATTGTCAGAGCTGGTGTGAACTTGTAGTATTGGTCTTCTGATAAGAAAATAAAATACAGCTTCACAAGAAGTACAATGCATGAAGAAGGTGGTAGTTGGCCTTCATGCTGAGCAATATATTGTACTTTTTCTTGCAATTGCTTTTTTGTTTACTGCTCTTTCCCAATGAATGTGAGAACTAACCTCATGTAAATGGAGGCAGTTCAAGCAGCACAAGAAAGTATGTTTCTAATAGTGTAGTAATCTGTTAGATTTTATGATTCTCTGAATTTGTTCTCTGTGGCAGAATGTTGATGAACTATATCAGACTTTGTAAAGCAGGCATCTTTCACAGACACTCTGTTGAGCCCTGTTTTCTCCTTTACTGAGGAATAAATCTGCTGCTTTCTGTTCTTCTGTTCGTATTATTAGTCATGAACTGAAATTAGAACTCACTGGCAGCAGTGAGTTTGTGTGCTGAGTTTCCAATACTCTTTGGATGCAGATTTTAGATCTGCGTTAGCTAGCATAATGAAACTGTAGTCTTAAGTGGCGACCTCTACCCAACATGTTTGCAAAATCTTCATTTATGAATAGAAAGTTTTGTTTATTTTTTATATACATTAAATAACTCTTAAGCCAATTATTTAGACATCCTGGAGCTACTTTTCTAGGACCTTACTAGATGTGAGACAAGATGCTGCTATGAAAATTTGTAGCTATTGCATATGGCATACATTTTGTGCTTGATTCTTTATCAATAGCATCACTTGTGACTTAAAAACCCCCCCACATATTTGGTAAACTGTCACTATAAAATGGCGATCACTGAAAATAATATGGAGGTTATTCTTGTATTAAGCGATTATCAAACAAGTATTAGAAATGCTGACTTAGGTTTACTTACAGTGACACTTCAGATTTGACAATGCCTGTGCACACATGTGTAGGAAAGGGCTGTGAATGTGTAGAATCTTTCCTGTGAAAACAGAGCTTAAGTGAGATGTGTGTCCCCAAACATACTTGAGGGGATGAAACAGAAATACTTCGAAAAAGTTAAGAAAAAAATTTCAAAAACTCAGAAAAAGTTTTAGAGTTTTTTTTAAGCCAAAGCGTGAATGGATTGAATTGATCTGTGCTGCTGAGGAGAGAGAGGTTGCATACACTTATGGCTTTCTTGCCTTTTTGCTAAGCTGGTGAGTAACTGTCTCTCTTTCTTCCTAGATGGACACCAGTTAAAACCGTTGGTGCATCATGTGCATGGGAAGGACTGCAGACATCTCATTCCATGCTCCCCAGCGGGAGGGGGAAAGGTGTATGGCGGTGGCTACTAATATCAAGAATGGAATTTGTTTTACTTTTATGTTTTGGAATAGGTTTTAAACTCATGTAAAGGTTTCTTTCTTTTTTTTAAAATTCTGGAACAGATCTGTTTTGTACTGAGTTATTTTTGGGAAAAATTTTACTGGTTGCCAGTTGGGCCAAGGTGACTTTTTCACCATGGCACTAATAAAATAGAAATGTGTCTAGAGCTGTAAATGTCTGCTTCCTGTTGCAGCTGGAGCCTAGCCTTGGGACTGCAGAAGCCAAGATGGGTAGGGGAGCAGCTGTCTGCCTGCAAGCCCCTAGCAAGAGTTGGTGCTGACTGCCCTTCCCATGGGGAGGGATTCTGTTCTCTCAGGTCTCCTTCCTCCAGTTGGGGCTTGTAAACTGTATATCCCCCATCTCCTGTGTGTTGACTTTCCTCCCTTTGTCTATGCTAAAGCCAAACAGTGTAACTA
Source organism: Cyclura pinguis (assembly GCA_030412105.1). Taxonomy (NCBI): domain Eukaryota; kingdom Metazoa; phylum Chordata; class Lepidosauria; order Squamata; family Iguanidae; genus Cyclura; species Cyclura pinguis. The sequence goes on from CM059600.1 coordinate 159,760,748, forward strand.
CTTTTGCAGGGAGGTGGTGGTGGTCTCCAGTGAAATGGCTCCACTCTTGGTGGTCAAGGAGAGGGAAAAAATCTTGTTAAAGTCATTTTTGTATTTAACACTTGATTCCAAAGTTCAGTGCTGGTCCCACCTCAGTATTTTTACTGTAAAATAGTTGCTGTGAAAATTCAGTGACTCCAACATGCCAAGTAAAGATTTAGTCTTTCAACTTGCAACTCCCTACTGAATTCTTATTTCAAGCAAAATTGTTGGCAATTTTATTATCTGTTCTTACAGCTCCTCATTTATTGGGCTGAAAGTATTTCCACAAATCATGTGGAATGGGACGGGCAGAAAACACGTCAAAATAATGTGTTGTGGAGACACTGTCTCTTTGTTGGGGGTGTGGCATAGTGTAACCTTGAATCAACACTGCCAGTGGGTAGAAGTATCCTCTCTCCAGCCATAACAATATGAGATTTAACAAAGATTCTCAATTTTGAAATCTCAGAAGGATTACTATCTGCATTGTTGCTTTCTTACTGTAACAACAGCTTCCTAATGCTCAGATGAGTGAGACTGCATCAATAATTTGAAAAAAGTAGGTACAGTAATATGCCAGGATTACACAAGACTAATGGCCAGTCTTGAATACTGCTTGAATCTTGATGTCACAGAAAAGATTTAACAAAAATAGCTCTACATAGTAGTGAGATTAGTATATTTATATGTTTATTAAAATATTTACATCCCACCTTTGATCTGAAGATCTCAGGGCAGTGTACAATAACATCAACATGATCAGTTTACAACAGTGTGAACCATGACATGAGCTCAAAGACTAAAAACCTATTTAGCAGTTTAAGTTAAAAGAAGATAGATTAAAACCAGTTAAAAAGATACTTGCTGAATAAGATAATGTTGACAATTTTATTTTCACAATTTTACCTAAATAATCCATAAATAATCATGGTAGTAAATACTAGGCAATCTTTCAGTTGGGGGAACCTCACATTAGCTCCATTTCAGCCAAATAATTACAGAAGATTTATTGACATTGTAGGCTTGAAAGATAAGAGAATGCATGGAAGCTAATGATGAAATACCTTTGTTCCTTTATAAAAGAATAGGCAGGATAGCTTCATTGTAAGCAAGGCCTTCTGTGATTTCTAAACCTTCTGCCATGTCTTTATTAATGCATATTATGTTTTAGTTTATTCCCACTTACACTTTGGTGGATAGGACACATTCTCTTGCTACTCCTAAATGGTTAAAATTAAACCCTGCCTGAAGCTTTAATAACAAATTTCAGAATTTGAGGCTACAGTTGGCCTTCCACATTTGTGAGTTTGACTTTCACAGATTTGATTATTTGTAAGTTTTTCCAATCCCTGCCCTCCCCCACCTGAGGCACTTCTTTCCTGGGGGAAACTTTCCTCTCAGTAGTTCTGATCAGGCTGCACAGCCTTTTAAAAACCCACCTCTTGTTCTCTTTCTTCACCAGACGCTGCCTGGCCAGCTAGGGACAGCTTGCAACACCAATGCCCCACACATACCCAGGGAAAGAGATAGGTGTGAGAGAGGAAGTATAGGGCCACCATGCTGATCCAATCCTTTCCCCTCACCTGGTTTGGACCCTCTATGCCTGCTCTCCCCACCATGTCTTGGCCCCTTTCCCACAGAGGAACACAAACATTTTGATACATGTGATTCTTCCACTTTTCTGAGGGTCCTGCGCCCCCTAACCCTAGTGAATGAGGAGGGCAGACTGTATATTGAAGGAAATGTTCCTCTTCATAATAATGTACAATCTAATATATAAAAGTCAAAGTTTGTGTCAGGCAAAGAGCTCATGATTGGCTGCCTAAGAAGATTCTATGGAATCCTGGGGTTTGCAGTTTAGGGAGAGGCCTTTAGAATTCTCAGCCAAAGAATAGGCTGGTTGCTATGAAGATGAGGCCTAGCAGCAAGGAGGAGGGCAGTGTATTCCCTCAGGAACCCAACCTCTATATGTTAATAACTCTGAATACAGACTGGATTGGGGAATATGGGGAAAAGTTACAGGTACTGGACAAGACAGTTTGGGGAATTAAGAGACACAGGATCTCAACTCTAACAAGTATTACCTATTAAAATAAAAACCTGGGCAATGCTGGGTATATACGCTAGTAATTTATAATACAAGTACCTCTATTTTGTATGGAATTCTCATTAATTTGTTGGGAGTTTTCTTAAGTAATTTAGCATATGGTGAAACATTTCTTTTGCTTCAAAACTTTGATTTATTGCAACCCTAAAACGAACCCTTCACAGGGTTTTCTGGGGCTGAGAGTGAGGGGCGTGCCTAAGGTCACCCAGTGGATTTCCATGACCAAGCAGGGAACTGAACGCTGGTCTTCAGGGTGTAGTTCAACATAAAAAGCATTGTGCTTCTTGAACTGATAACAAGGAATTGTAGTTGTAGCCTCTTCTGATATATGCTACATGTACATTCCACTAAGAAAATTTTGTTAGAACTAATAGTCTTGAAAACTGACAGAACATGTTTCGCAAGGAAGCTGTACCACTTGACATACAAGAAGCTTTTAATGCAATTGCCATAAAGTGGTTCACACTTGTTTGTTTAGGTCTTTACTGGGGCAGTGTAATATAGAGCAAGTTCATTCAGTCACACTGGAATGTAAATTTGATAGGATGGTGGACTGTTGCTTGTTTTGGCCACTGACTTGTGAGCCCAAACCTGTTTGCTTATTTACTGTATTCTATAGGCGAATAATGAAGTGACACTACATAGAATATATTGAATTTCTTCACGTGGCATAGAATATATTGAATTTCTTCACGCGGCAATCTGCTTGGCATTTGTTGGAAGGAATCACAGTGTGCCCTCAAACGCATACCTCCATGCTAAGACTGCACTGAATTGTTTCTTACCAGTCAGGTGTCTGACCTATAGTGTCCCTATGGGTATCGAGATCAATCTCTGAGCTAAAGCTCATAGTCACATAGGAGCAAGTCTGGCATCCCCGTGCTCCTCCTGACGTCCGGGCTATAATTCTACAAAACCCAGCCAGCATGGCAAATAGGCAAAGAGAAGTGTTGTCTAAATCAGTCGGAAAACGATTGGCTTCTTGCCCTTAAGTGATGTAAATATTTATATATTGCTTGGTCACACCTCCCCACCCCCCGGTTGAAGGATATTCACAATTTCGCTGCGCCAAACGGTGGGCTGCGTTAGCTTCTCCCCAGCTCTCCTGGTAGATCCTCAACATGAACGACTGTCATTGCTCAAAGCGGCGTTCTTGTTTCTTAGCAGAGGAACGCCGCTGAACGAGCAGGGGCGGAGTAAACGGTCACTCTGGACTAACGGCGATTATACGGCATGATCTGCTCCGCCTCGCCGGGTCCGACCGTCCGTCCGTGGGAGAGCACCAAACTCTTCAAGCGTCACTGGACCGCACTCCTCTGCGACCCTCAGAGGAGAGAGGTTTCCACACTGGCTCCTGTGAAATCCCAGAGGGTGGCTCCTTTAGGTGGGGATGTGAAATCTCAGGTTCACGACTCTCGCCAGCGATTCCGCTGACCCCGCGCGCGGCCGCACCCCCGCAAAATGGGAGAGCGAGGCCCGCCCCTCCTCCGGCTGTGGCAGGCGCCGAAAGTCCGCCATCCCCGCCCCGAAATGGCTGCCGGGCACAGAGAGGAGCGGCTCTCACTGTCCCCCGCCCGTAACACAGAAAGCTTTCTAACCGTTAGGAGCCCCTCTAGGATCTCCCCTCGCTTGGTCGCGGTTCCTTTTCCCCGCCTTCACGTCGGTAACCAATGTGTGGCTCGCTTGTCGGAAGTGATATCTGAAAAGGGTGGGTCGAGTAGCCGCCCCCCCCCCCGGCTTACTTACGGCAGGAAGTGAGATCAGGTGGTACCGCGGAAGTGCGGGGGCGCGCGCGCGCACACGCTCGGGCGGGGTGGCTTTTGGGCGGCGGCGGGCGTCGTTTGTCACCGGCGGCGGCGGCGGCAGCAGCAGCAGCAGCAGCAGCGGCGGGAGGTGAGAGCTGGTGCCGGCGGGGGTGGCCGGCCCTGGGGCGGAAGCCGGGGGGGGGCTTTTCCTCCGCGTGGGTTCTGTGGACCCTTTTCCCGCCCCTCGGTCCTTTTCCACCCTGCCGTCGGGTTGCTGGCGGCCGGCTGCGCCTTGCGGTGGCGGGCTCGCGCGACTGGATTGTTCCCTGTGATGATGGAAAGGAGGCGCCGCCGCGCCGCGCGTGCCGGGCCCTCGCCTGCCGTTATCTGGGCCGGTCCCTTCCGGGACCCGAGCTGGAAATCTCTTCCTTTCAGTGCGCGCTGAGCCTTGTCCTCGTTTTCTCTCTCTTCCGAGGCTCACCGTTCTGACAAACCAATCTTTTCCTTGCTTTAACGCTGTTGCTTCGGAAGGCAGGAAAATACGTCCCTTGTGTTTGAATGTTCCTGCCGAGTCCCTGCGGGGCGGATGAGAAAGTAAAAGCCAAAGGCGACTCTTTCTCCTGTTTTATTTATATTCGGGTTTCTGGTTCTTGTTGGATAGCTAGATGTTTCAGTGATAGAAGTCATTACGGTACAGTATATTCTGTTTGCTGCCCTGGATATTGTTTTCGGTACATTGTGCATTGTACTTTGATTAGGTGTTGGTAGATCTCACGCTTTTATAGCCCTTTTGTTTCCCGAATAGCTTCCATCAAATGTGCAACGATTGTTTGTCTTATGCCATTTATAAGTCACTTTGAAAGGTTTGGTGGCTCTTGAACTGAGTTTTCATGAAGAAAAAAATAGCTTGAATTGTGAGTGGGCCTAAATAGGGATCAAGGCTTAATTTGGGCCGGCATGTGGTTTTAATGTTAGCTGGAGTCAAGGAGGATGTAGAAAGTGCAGTTCATTCATTACAGTGTCCACACTTCTCTCTGTTTCTCGGTTTAGTTTACTTGACAAGAGTGAATTATTGCTATTCAGGCAGGCTTGAACAGTAGTGTCCTTCCTCCTTGACATGAAGTACTGTTGGGAGGGAAGTGATTCATACTGGTTCAGAGTTTTTAAAGTAGGCATAGATCAGCATTAGAACAATCTTCCTATGTCAGTAGAGGAAGTAGGATTATGTTATCAGAATTCATGTGGAGTAATTTAGAGAGGATTCAAGTAAAAATGGTTAGATCTTTGTTGCCAGGAGTACTTAAGGATTCTACACTGCTTAGAAGTGGTTTGATTATGCTTCTCCTAAAATATTATTCCTCCCTTGGTTCAAGAAAGCAGCTAGTGAGCTTGGATCGCTACTTGTGCCATAGTTTTAAATGAATCTTTTATATTGCATCACTAGTGGTCTTGGCTAAATCTTAGTTGCTGGCAACTGTCTTTACTTTTGAGCCCTTCCTTTGCCCTGTGTTGTCTCCATGTGGCTATCTTACAGGTTATGGTGGAAGGTTGTAAAGGGACTCAACCATAATGTGAGAGCTGATTGCTACACATCAGGAGGTGGATGTTCTATATAATATGGGTTAGTGTAGGCCATGCATCTGTTGCTACACATTCAGGAACAACACATCATAGGGAGTAGGGAAATAATAAGTTCTGTTAAGGGTTTGACAGTTTAATCATTATAGAATGCAAAAATGGTTCAGTGTACATATATTCTTGTGCTCATTAGAGTGTCTGTGCATGTGGCTTTCTTGGCATATGGCTGTCATTTTTTGGCATCAGATTTAATGACTATAATATGTTAAAATGGCTAAGAGAATGTGCAGCCGATTCTTGGAATTTAGAAAGTAGATGCCAGGTGTGTTTCCTCATGTCTCAGCTAAATGGCTGTGTACTGACTGTTCTCTAGTGTAGGTGTGTTTTAATCAGTTGTTCCCCCCTTCAATCCATAGGAGGAGGCAGCTAAGAACTACTTCTAAGTCTGAACATCTAGTAGTGTAGAGTTACCTGCTAAAATGTAAGAAAAAGAAGTGTTACCTGCACAAGCTACTGACACATTTTGCAAAGCTTATGTTAATCTGATGCAAACTTCTTGGCCCTGCAAATGGTGGAAAAAACAAATATTCCCTTGTGCGTGAAGACGCTCCTGCACACTAGAAAGAATGAAAGCTCGTAAAAGCAATGATCCTTGGAATTCTTGACTGTTAAGAGGGTAAAGCTGCTTAGATGCAATAACTACTTTAGCTAAATACCAGTGTTATGTATCTATATGTAAAATGCAAGAGGAGGGGGAATGGGGTACCCCTCTGTTGCAGTCTCTGTCTTTCTCTTTTATTCCAGGTTCCTCATCATATGGAAAGTCTTCATGGACAGAAGAGTCTCTCCTTTTCACAAAATGACCCTCCTTGTGGGGATGGCTAGTGTGTAGCTTTTCCTATCATGTTTAATGTAGAACAAGGTTGGGGAGCATGAAGCCCCCTAAATGTTTCTGGGCTACAGCTCCCATCATGCCTCATTACACTGGCTACACTGGCTAGGACTTCTAGTAGTTGAAGAGGGCCACGAGTTCCCCACTCCAACTATGTGCATCCTGAATAGGATTCTTCTCTGCATCCTTTCTGAAAGTGACCTTTTCTTCTTTTCCTGGACTCTCCTGGGTGCGCTGTAGGTGCTTTCTAGTGGGACTTAGCACTGTTCGTTCATGGTTTAGTTAGGGAGCTGTACTATTGTCAGTCCTGTTGTTGTAGCGCAGCAGAGAAGGATGTGATGGAGCAGAAGCCAGGTTTTTGGGGAGGCCACTGTATATTGAACATTCCTCTTTCAGGAAGGAAGATAATCCTTTTGTTTAAGGCAGGGGTGACAACATGTGGCCTTCTGATGTCATGCTGCAACTCCTAATAGCCCTAGATGGCATAGCTCATAGTGAGGAACCCCATCGACAGCATCAGGTGGGCAGCATGATTCTCACTCTTGGCTTAGCAGAAGATAGTGTTATTGACTTAACCTCATTTCTTTGGAAAAATATAAGCACTCTATTTAATATATGAATTACAATAAACTACAGCCTAGCATAGTGGATCTTGGATGTTGTAGGCTAATTATGATTATGCCAGAAGCTTTCCAGTCTGCCTAATTGTTTAGCTGTGGCTTGCTTAAGTTGCCTTGCCATATTCTGGTGCTTTGCTCTTTAGTGACTCTTGCCAGTCAAGAGCTGCTTCCTTTATTCTACCCTTCAAAGCTCTGGCTGAGCACAGTTCTCACTTTAGTCCCAGTGATCTGCTGGCACTTAGCTTCCTAACAATCTACACTGAAGCTGTAATATTTCAAGTAAAAGCTGATGCTCCTGAAAGGTTTTGCTCTTACCCTTGTCAATATTTTCTGCTGGGTTTCCATGGTGAGACCTTGTATGTGCTGCCGCTTAGCAGATTTACGCTATCAGCTAACAAACAACGGTAGTGTATGTTATCAAGTGAGTGAATGCTGGCCAGGGTTCAGAATCTAATTTGTCTTTCCTGACTCTCCTCTGGTATGGAAACCTCAGCGTATTCTAGCAGAAATAACCAGTGCTTAGTCTTTAAACATTAGACAGTGTAGAATGCTTGAGAGTTTGTGGAAGGGTTCTGTACCAGACTGTCCTCCAGCTACAATGCCGGAAATGTTCTTGCAACAGAGTTCTTTCCATTTTTCTAAAAGTGTTAGCAGATGTGGTAGAACCCAGAGTGAATTACAGAATCTGGTAACTAATGGGGTTTTCTTTGCTTTTTTGCATCCCTTGCTCAGTTCTGCATGTAGGAGCAAGAAGGCCAAACTCCTCACTGATCCCTTCCTCTCTTCCTGCAGCATAACGCATTATCCCTGAGGCTAATGGGATCTTCAGTTCATTTAGATAGAACCTTCTGTCAATGTGAATTAGTGGCTTAGCCTTAGGGACCACTTGTGTGAGAGGCTTCTGTTCTTGCCTCACCCCAGCAGCAAATTTCCCTGGTGGCAAAAGCCCACAGTGCTAAAGGTTCTCCATGTTTGGGTAGCAGGCTGATAAATCAGGATTGTGATTTCTTGGAGGACTTACAGACCTCTCTTTTCCTGAGGAGGATAAATATCTGTTTTAAGGACTTGGATGGATGGGAAATGCCTGTCAGTAGCAGAAATGGAAAATAATACTGATAGGTAATAGACAATACAGTTGCAGATACACTTCTCTGAAGCTATAGATTTATATTAACTTAGAATTTTTATTGGCCCTTTCAGACTAAATGCCTTTTCATCCTGCTTTTCCCCTATGTGGACAGAATTTCTGTATAATAAAATTGGCTTCCCCTGATGGAATGTGTACTGTAAGAATATTTCATAATATGAATGTGCAGGTAGGTGAAAAATGGGAGACATGTGGTACATTTCACGTGCCCTGTGTATAGTAAATTCATATACAGAGTCTGATTCTTCCATAACAATGGGCGTAACTTAGCTCTTGAACCAGAGCCACTGGTATAATTTAACAGTATCAGCCAGTATCTGGCCAGTGATTAAGTAAGAAGTTGATAGGGCTAGTTCTGTGTGCATTGGCTGTGCTGTAGCTCAGTACATGAACGCATATGTGCCTTGGAGTTGCCTGTTGACCATGAATTTCCTGGGTTTTTTTTAGCCAAGTAATACTCAGAGGAGGTTTGGCCAATTCCCCGCTCTGAAGTACTGCCTACTGCAACTGGCATGAAACACTGTTTTGTGGATATACCAGGAGCTATTATTCACTGTGATACCAGTTCAGAGTAGATTTACCAACTTGTGGATGCATTAAAATGCCTTTTTTGAGGACAAGTGAGCTTTTCTCTATATTACTACCAGACATTTTTCAGATTATAATCTGATGTATTTGGGGAGCTGCCTTTGATTTTTCAGCTACAGGGCTGAATTAACATTTAGAGATATTCTTGTGGTAGGGGAGGGAGTCAGAAGGATGGGAATCCAAATACCGCTGTGTTTTTATCTTAAAGCTCTTACTGACACTAAAATTTAGCAGAGGTAGTTCAACCTTTTAAAATGGTGAACAACAAAAAGAGGGAAATCAAACAGTGATGGTATTGTGAGGAAGGGGCGTAGCTGGTTCATTTGTCAAGATGGCCAGATTTGGCCCCAGAACCTGAGGTTCCCCAACCTGGATCTTCAGATTCAGTAGTAGCACAGATTGTTTTACTTCTGCAGGGATTTGCCTTGTTAATGTTATAGCCGCTCTCAGCCTCAGGTGTGCAGGGGTGCACATTGGCTGAGCTGCTTCTCTAGCTATATTTAGGTCTAGAAGTGCTCTTGTTCTTTGACAATTTGTTGGTTCTAAATTGGTACTGAGAGCATTCTAAGCAGTCCTGAAGCTGCAGCACTAGTTAATCTCTTTTTCCTGACTCTTCTTTGTCTCCCCCCTCCCTGCTCTGGGCAATGTAGGTGGCTTTGCGCATTTGTCCGAACAGTCAGAACAGTCCTAGAGATTTGTTTAGTGCTTTCTTCATTTTTAGCCTCCAATTTGTCAAGTTAGTATTGCGATACTTTTCTAGCAATTAGTTTAGTTTATATGGAAAATGTAGACTAATTTTGAAAGGAAGCATTCATGAGTGCTAGGTAGATCCAGTTAATGTTACATGGTTGTGTACTGGCTGTGCATGTGGATCTGTACTCATTCTTGCACTTTACCAATGTATGGTGGTGGCCTGTTGATGATCTTGTAATTCGTAATGTGCCAATATAACTAACCTAGATAGTGCAGTGTGAAACTAAGCAGGGAGTTCAACAGAGGGAATCTCTTGTGTAGTTTCTGTTAGCAAGCCATATTGTCAGCAAATGATTGTCACATACAGGAAACTCTGAGTCTCCAAGTTCTAGTACATGAAGACAAGGAAGTTGTGGTTCTTCAAGCATTGCAGTGATTTAGAAGCTAAATCCAAGATTATTTCAGATTTGAATATATTCGGTTTCCGGTTAAAAACAACTTTTGTGCCGAGCAAATGTGCCAGGAATATATTCCACAATTTGTAGCATACTTTTTTTTTCAGGATGAAAAGCTTGGATTGCTTCAGGAAAGAGGCAGTTAGATTGTGTATGTAAGAACAGTGAATTCCCAGGCATGAGAATGAAGTGTTGCATTTCAGGCCCCTGAATGTCTTGATTTCCACCAAATGCTGACTGCATGTTTCCATGACTCTCTTTATGACTAGGGGAGCAATAATTTTCAACATGCCAAATTCTGTGACTTATATGTGGCCACAAGTTTACTACTTAAGCCCTGTTCAAGTTTCTGTGGAAGATTAGAAATGTAATGTTAAGCTTATAAGTCCTTCTTCCTAATTTTGGCCCTAGAATGATCTAGGCTTGAAAGCAGGGTTGAATGCAGGACAGACCTTTTCCAAGGAGGTAATGGAAGTTCTTGCTGTTTTGTCGTTGTGCATAGTTAAGCATTTTTGGCTTGAGTTCTACCTATATACAGATGGTTTAGGACCTATGCGAATTGCATCTACCATATATTCAAATAAAGCATTCTTATGGTATATTAAAGCAGGCATCCTAACCTGGGTCACCCCAGATATTTTGGATAACAGTGCCTACCCATCTCAAGTGGGATGGGAAAGATAAGAGGTTGTAGTCTGAAACATCTGACTGGATTCTAATTGAGAGAGGCTGTCACAGGAGCTAAGACTCACCGGGATAATCATTTTTTTGTGCTGGAATAATCAGGAGCATGAAGTGTTTCCTTCTAACCTGGTTGCTTCTTTGTTTACAGTTTCACTTCTGCATTCCTTTCTTTATGTGCATCTGTAAAACAGGGATGTATTTTCATGTATTTGAAGTGAAATCTATGTAAATGTGTGCTACAAATCTTTTAGTTTTTAAGGAGTCACAAAACTTGCATAGTAACAGTGTTCTCCCTTTGGAATATACAGAGCCTCTTTCATTGCAGAAGCACATTAACCTCCTTGGATGCTGAAAACCTAGAAACCTTAAAACATTGCCAGACAATTCTCTCACCAAAAGTGTACTCTTTGCGGCTGGGTGTTTTCTTTCTAGCCAGGGTTGCACTTTTTGTTGCCTAAGATGGAGGGACCTCTGTTTTGCATGACTGTAAATGATTGTCCCTTCTGCTATCCTTGAGGAGGTGGAATGTTTAACTGAAGCTGCGGAGCCCTCTTTTAAGTAATTTCAGGTTTTATGCACAGCCATTGTCTTCTATTGCAGGTTTGGGGAGTAGAGTGTCTGAGAGTGTGATTTACAGTGACTCTGCTAATGTTTTGCATGCCACCTGAAAATGGCGGATAAAGGGCCTTTGTTTCCTCTAGGCAGCCTTTATGCTAGTGACCCTTAATAACTGCTCTCTTCCTCCAAGGAAGAGGCTTAGGAGGCTGGGGTAAGCAGTTTGCAAGAACATAGCCTTTCTGTTTGGTTTGAAGCCATTTTAGTTAATGTCGGCAGGGATTTGTGAATGAGTGTGTGAAGGGGGGCTACAGTCTTCCTCTTGTGGGGGTCACAAGAACTTGCTCCACCTCTTCTCTGCTGTGCTATAGCTGCGCAGCCTGACCGGTGCTTTTTTTCTGCAGCTACTTGCATGTGCTGCTGGAGGAAAGCAGCTGTACATCTGCTTTCTAGGACTAAGTATTCCCTCATGTGCTGTGGGAACAGCCTGTGGTAACTGCCTTTTCTAGGAGTCTTGGCAGTTAAAAGGGCTTTCCAGGTTGCTATCAGCACCAGCAGCAACCTTTAGAAGATTAGCCTTTTGGCCTGAGGCGGGGAGAGGCACAGATCCTCATATTTTGTGACAATGCTTCTGGGGTCCAGCTGCATTTTGTGAATGGCTAATCATACAATGCAGTTCTAAGAGCTGCCATCTGGAGTCTCATATGTAATCTGTATAGCCTTAGTACCCTAAAGGGATGAGGTCCCATCTGATCTTGGAAGCTAAGCAAGGTCAGCTCTGGTTAGTACTTGGATGGGAGACTGCTAACTGCTGCAAAGTGCTGCAGGCTATACTTCAGAGGAGTGAAATGGCAAAAACTACTTCCTGAGTATTTCTTGCCTAAGAAAACTATGAAATTCATAGGGTCTCCATAAGTGAACAGGTGACTTGAAGGCATACACACACACGTGCACGTGCGCGCGTGCGCACGCACGCACACACACACACACACACACACACAGAGATTCCCTATATCTTACAATTGTTACTACTGTTTTTGTGCACATGGCTTCCTTACCAGAGAGTGCCTCAAAATCAATGAGTTTCACTGTGGAATAAAATGTGAAGCACATACATAGATTCCAAGATGGAAATTGGAAGAGTGTGTGTGTGTGTGTGTGTGTGTGAGAGAGAGAGAGAGAGAGAGAGAGAGAGAGAGAGTGCACACAGACAAGAGGGAGTGTCTGCATGAAGTTGTGGCCAAACAACACCTGTGAGTCCCTCTGGTTGCTTTTGGATGGGTGGGAAAGAAGGGTGACAGCAAGCCTAGATGTGAAGTTTGGACCTGCAAGATGGTAATATGGATAGTGTAATACTTATTTCTCATAATGGCCACTGTGGAATGCTTCTTGGCTCTCTTTAAGGGGCAGGAAATGAGAAATAGGCAGAAGCTGGTTGGTGGCTGGTCAGCCACATTCATGCACATGGAAAAGCAGCAGAGCTGTGCCAGTAGTAGCAGCAGCTCTTCAGTAATGTCCAAGGCATCTGGACACACCCTTGGGGAGCGAGCCAGCTTCCTGATTGGGAGGGGAGGGGTGTGCTGCTTTCCAGCAACAAGGGCTGCATCATTTTATGCTTCCAGTCAGGACAGCCACTCCTCTGGCTTAAAGGGGCCCTCAAGCTGAGGCCGAGGAGAATGCTGGTTCTTGCTGGAAGCTCCCCTGCGGGGCCCCTGAGTACTGGGCATGGAGTGCCGCCTTGCATGCTGGAGAACATTTGAAAAAGGGCAAAATATTTTTTATTATGGATTATCGTCTGCAATCTCAAGGCTCAGAGGAATCTCCCTTCCCTTGACATCTTTAGTATGCCATTTGTACCTTTGGATTTTTTCATTCCTGGATTTCTTCATGAAGTATTTTTTGTATTTGGTGGACCAGGAGCAGTTTCCTGCAAGATAACGGGTTGGTGCTGATTATGGGTCTTCAAGTTGAACATGATTTTGCCATTCCTTAGCCCTGGCTCTGATAAGCCTTCTGAAGTCAGATGCATCTGCTTACTCTCCAAGTGTTGTGATTTAAGAAGATATTTGGCTACTGAATCTAAGATGGAATCAAATCTTAGATTACTGAATCTTAGATGGGATCTAAGGCTTCTGGTATCCTCTCCACAGTAAAGGAAATTGCTCCTTTGTATTGATCGTTGGTGTGTCTCAGAAATCCCTGTTTTTGTCTCCCCCTCCCCAAAATGGTAAAAGGTGAGGGGTCTAAGCATATCTTGTTTAACACATACAAATTGCAGCACAGACTTGCTACAATAAAAATCTTAAAATAATCTCTCTTAACAACCAGGGGCATCATCTATGGCTGAGCAGGGGTAGCTATTGAGAAAAAACCAAAGTGCAGGTAGAAAGGTAGGGTGAGGGGTTGTGGGGGGATGCTGACTTCACTAAAACCGTGTGAGCTTTTCCAAGTATAAGTGGGGCAAGCAAATTTAAGAATGTCGTCAGCCTTTCACAGAGGGTTAAATTTGGATAGAGATGAGGACTGGGATGCAAATATCTCCTTTTATAGGAGATATTTACAAAATTTCATGAGGAATTTAGCATTTATGACAAAAAAGGGAGTGTGGAGTGTCTGTACACCCTCTAGTAGGAGCCCATTTCCTTGCCATCTCAGTGTGTCTTCCCATTTTAAGAGGCATGCATGTTTTACTATGGGGAAACCACATGGTCATCTCATCTTGCTCGCATTTTCTCTTTTGATATTGTGTATAGATTGCACACTTGGTCATGTTTGTGTGGTTCTTTCTTTCATAAAATGTGACCCTACCTGTGTTCTAGCTGAGTTACTTAATAGAAACCCTTGTTGTTTCTGATCTAACTTTTTATAATCATTAGCTATAATACCCACACAAGCAAATCCTTCTTCATTTCCTGAACCAAGAACACTAATATTTTTGTCACTATCTTCAGATCTTCTTCATGCCCCACAACAGAAAATACTTTCTTGAGGTTTAGACTTGTATTCATTGGCATACTTTTGCCCAGCTGGAAAACTGCTGCATCATCCAAGATCAGTGCTGGCGCATGAATCACTAGCTGCCAGTCCTTAGTGAATTTCCAAGAAAGAAAAAAACAGAAACAAAAACAGTTGTAGTCATTGGGCACAGATATGGTCTTGGTTGCTGACATTGGTCCCTGGCATAATGAGAAAAAAAAATTGCAAGTCCTCCACCTCATATAGCCTGAAAAGCACTTTTAAGACAATAACTGGGAGAAATGGACCATGGTCAAAATTGGTACAAGATAATTGGTACAAGGTGTCAGTATACAGGTTACTAGTATTCCTGTGCAAAAGGGTCCCTCTGCTATGAGAAAGCTCCAGGACCTGATGGCTTCACTGCAAGATATTATAACATTATGGAACATGAGATTTCAATACCTTTGCAAAGCACTATAAATGAAATAATAAAGGAAGGAATACCAGATACTTGGAAAGAAGCTAACGTTGTGCTGATCCCGAAAGAAGGAAGAGATTTGAGCGATGTAAAGAATTATAGACCAATGTCACTTTTGAATACAGACTACAAGATCTTTGCTTCAATTCTAGCAGCGAGGCTTAAAAAAATGCTGTCAGAGGTAATTGATGAGGACCAGAATGGCTTTCTACCAAAAAGAGCTTTGAGAAATAACATTAGAACGGTCTTAAATGTAATCAAATACTATGAAAAGCATAATGAATGGAAAATGGCCATGATATTTGTAGATGCGGAGAAAGCTTTCGACATGATCAGCTGGCCATTCGTGAAGATGGCGGTTAAACAGATGCAGGCAGGAGAAAAATTTGTTGCATGGATTGAAGCAATTTACAGCCAACAACAAGCTCGACTGGTCATAAACGGTGAAAGAACACAAATGATAGAACTGCACAGAGGTACGAGACAAGGGTGTCCCCGTCTCCTCTGCTGTTTATCATGACAGTGGAAATACTTAACAATGCTATAAGAGAAGATAAAGAAATAAGAGGAGTCCAGATTAAGAAATTTCATTACAAGTTAAAAGCTTTCGCTGACGATCTGGTTTTCTTACTGGATGACCCAGGGAAATGTATTGGAAAATTGATTACTACAGTTCAAGAATATGGAAAATTCTCTGGTTTTAAAGTTAATAAGGAAAAAACAGTCTTCTTAACCAAAAATATGACTGAAAGAGAAGAGATGGAATTAGTACAAAAAACAGGATTCAATAGAGGACAAGAGGTAAAATATCTAGGTATTTGGATAGCCAAAAGAAACAATGAGTTATTTCAAAATGAAAAAAAAATGGAAAGAAATAACAAAAGACTTGGAAAGTTGGACCTCCATGCGTATGTCAATGATGGGGAGGATAGCTGCAATAAAGATGAATGTTTTGCCAAAAATGAACTTTTTGTTCCAAAATCTTCCTATAATAACGAACATGAAACCTTTCATACAATGGAAGAGAGAACTAACTAAGTTTATATGGCAAGGGAAAAAACCTAGGATAAAATGGAATACTATGACAGACTTAAAAAGTAGAGGAGGAATGGGACTACCAGACTTTCAAATATACTGTAAGGCCGCGGCTTTTACGTGGATAAAAGACTGGGTAGACCTACAAGACACGAGAATGTTGGCACTGGAGGGAGCAGACCTGAGAATGGGGTGGCATGCCTACATGTTTTATGATAAAGCAAAAATAGATAAAGACTTCACACATCACTTTATCAGAAAATCGCTTCTGAAAATTTGGGAGGATTATAAAACTAAAAACATACGGCAGCTCCCCACCTGGGTCTCACCGCAAGAGGCTTTTTTTGGCAGATGGACGGACACAGATAAATGGTTGCGATATGATGATACAATTGAGAGATCAACATCGAACAACTTTAAGATTAAAACAAGAGAAGAACTAGAACAAGAGGGAATAACATTAAGTTGGTTTCCTTACAGACAGTTAGCAGAAAGGTTTCAGATGGATATAAAAACATATGGAATTGAACTTAAAGAGAAAACTGGAGTAATTAAATGGCTGTTCGCAAATGCGCCTCATTTACTTGCCCAAATATATCAAGAAATACTGCATCAGGAGAGGCAAGAAGAAACAGTAAAGGCAACAATGATTTCATGGGCACAAAATATTGGACATTCAATACAATTAGAGTCTTGGGAGCAGAGCTGGAAAAAAACACAGAAATTTACAGTAGCACAGAATTTGAAAGAGAACTATTACAAGCTATTTCATAGATGGTACATGACACCAGATAAATTAAAAAAGATTTATAATACAGGTACTGGACAATGTTGGAAATGTCAGAATGAGGTCGGTACGATATATCATATGTGGTGGACATGTCCTAAAGCTAAGAAATATTGGACTGAAATACATAACAAAATATGTGCATTAATGAAAGTACAGTTTGCTAAGTTACCAGAATTGTATTTGTTAAATATGACTGATGTATTAGAAGGTACTGGTATAAAGAAGTACTGGAGAATATTACTGTACATGATAACAGCAGCTCGTATTGAATATGCAAAGATGTGGAAAACTCAGCAAATACCCACATTAGAACAATGGTGGGGTACACTGATCGAAAACAAAAATGCTGATATGGTCTCTCAGAGATTAAAAGGGAAATCAGACGAAGAGATACAAAAAGAATGGCAAATTGTAATGGGTAATTGCTGGGTACCATCAGATGGAAATCTGTGATTCATGATTTAAGATAAATTATGAGGGGGCTACAGGATATATATCATGAAGTGGGAATATGGAGATGGAAATGCAAGAATCAACAAGTAATAATAGCACTAAAGTGTAGTACAATATTTTAATCACGTTAAGAAATATTGATAATGAAATCTAGATCAGTGTGGAAGATCAGAAATATTTCAAATAAGTTGACAGTTATAATTGTTTGTTTTATATCTGAATTTGAATAAAATGATTTTAAAAAAAAACCGAAAGGGTCCCTCTGCTGAAAGCTGGTCTGGTGGAGTCGAGAGTTTCTGTCTTGTTAGCTGCCAAGGCTTTCCTAAAGCACTGAAGTCAAGTGTGTTTAATGAGATTATTTCAGCATCCCAAAGCTCCTTTCTAGTTTGTAATGTTTTGAAGCAACGGATCTGGCTTCATTTCAAAGTATTGTCGGTCAGGACTCCTCCCCAGTTTATGCAAATAAGTATGTACTTTGGAAGCAGTACATCATTGACAACTGGGTAGCTTAGGTAATGAGTCGATGGAGCCTTCCAAGTCTACTTCTCTCTCCTCCCCTTCTGAAGGAGGTCCCTTTAGCATCTGCCAGCATTTCCTCTTATCCTGGTTCTGACCCCTGCATACTTATGCAAAGTGAATCTGAGGCAAAGAGGCACAAGAGGATGGAATGGGGGAAGAAATTGAGAACAGTACAGAGAGCCACAACTCTCACCCTCCCTGAAGCAATATAGTTGTAAAAAGTCTGAGCCCTGGGCTCAGTAGTTGAGGGAGAGGGAGCGTCAAAGCCTTTGAAATGTCGCTTGAGGACAGCAACTCAAATTATATCTGACTTTCCCAGAGAACCTCCTGGGATGAATTGCTACTTTCAAGGGCTTTTTTTTTTTTTGGTAGCGTATGGGAGACTTTGGAGTGTCTCTAAGATCATTGAGAATGTGAGTAAGTCTCCTTAACCATGCCATCCTACACAGTAGCTTCCTATTCATCGGCCTGGAATGGCTTGGCTTAAGACATTTTACCTCACTGGCCTTCTCTTTCACTGGCCAATAACAGCTACCTTGTTTATCCTTGAGACTTTTCAGTCAGCTGCTCAAGTTGCCCTGCCTCCTCACCCCTGCCCCCAGACTGACGCAGTTAAGAATTTTGGTCCCTCTGTGTTGTGAGTGATATTGGTTTACATGGGGCCTGGGTTGCAGGATGACCAAGAGTGCAGAGGGAGACCCTGGGACAGGGCAAGCAGCAGGCTTACTGCTTAGTCAATCTACTTCCAGTTCTTAGTGGGGGAGGAGCAGAAGAGAGGGATCCTGCAAATAAACTCTTGCTCCAGTAGCCGGGGGGTGTGTGTGTTTATGGAATGGGAGCAAAGTGCAGATACCCACATCGAGCACTACTTGCTGCTCTTGCTGTCAGATGGGAAGTTTGCTGACTTCTGATTTCTACAGAGAAATCCTGTGATACAGAAAAATCTCAACTGCTGTGGCAGTCAAAGAAGCTCAGTAGCTTTCTTAATCTTTGAGCAAGGATGTATTTCCCTGCAGAGAACAAGTACGGCTATTGCTAGCAGATCTGCCTACAAAGATGCTAGCTAGTGGCCTTAATGTATTAATATGTGTCAATATGTGCCTTAAAGTCACCTGTTGACTTATGGCAACCTCATGAATTTCATATGGTTTTCTTAGGTAAGGAATACTTCGAGGTTGTCTTGCCAGTTCCTTCCTCTCAAATGTAGCTTACAGCACCTGCTGTTCATTGGCATCTCCCGTCCAAGTACTAACGACCTTGCTTAACTTCCAAAATAGATGGGATCTAGTGTCTTCAGGGTATTTAGACACGTTGTATTAATACATCATT
Organism: Cyclura pinguis; assembly: GCA_030412105.1. Lineage (NCBI taxonomy): Eukaryota > Metazoa > Chordata > Lepidosauria > Squamata > Iguanidae > Cyclura > Cyclura pinguis. Next base: position 159,779,395 of record CM059600.1, read on the forward strand.
ATTGTTATTATCAACAATGCTAATACATTGATACTGATAGAAAAGGTGTCTCTGTGTGTACCTCCCTTTCCCTCAGACATTGGTCACCATTTCAGAAATGGCTGAGCAAGAACCCACACCTGAACAGCTGGCCCAGATTGCAGCTGAGAATGAGGAGGATGAGCACTCGGTCAACTATAAGCCCCCTGCCCAAAAGAGCATCCAGGAGATCCAGGAACTGGACAAGGACGACGAGAGCCTACGCAAGTACAAAGAGGCCCTGCTGGGAAATGTCACTATTGCTGCTGGTAAGTTCCTGAGGGCACTGTGTGTGTGTGTGTGTGTGTGTGTGTGAGAGAGAGAGAGAGAGAGAGAGGGAGGGAGGGAGGGAGGGAGAGAAAGCAGCTGCAGGAATCTGCCCCACCCTCACAAATTGCAAGGTGCTCCCCTGAAGGCAGGTATTCAGTCCTCTTCCGTCTGGATGTGTGAGCGGAATGCAGACAGCCTAGATCAGTAATTGGAGGACTTGAGAAAAGGCTTATGAGCTCCTCAGTCATGAAGTGGCTTGGCTTGGAGAGGGAGGGGCTGCTAGCAAAATAGCAGAGCTTTTGCGTTGCCTCTCCACAAACTGAAATATTAGATTTGGAACAAGCTTTAAAAATAAAGCTGATTTTGAACCAGAACTAATGAAAAGGTAGTCCTGGTTCAGGCTTTATTTTTTCCAGACTTTGTGAAAGAGCCTGAAATGATGGGAGTGAAAAAAAGGCAGGGGCAGCAGAATAGGGATAATAGAACTGAGGAAGTAAAGGGGATAAAGATGCCCTTTCCCTCAGTTTTGGGATTTCTCTATGCTTGCAGTCACTTCATGTCTGACACTTAAAATAAAGGCAAGTGTATTGTTAAATAATATGTCCGTGGTGTCTTGTTGATCTTGTTATAGTAGTGGCCCAAGCTTGCTTCTTTGCTCTAAGCCTCATGCTTGCTCTTGTAAAATGACAGAGATTGTTCCAGTAGCTAGACTTGGGGTGAGAATCATACAACCTCCAAGTGTTGTTGGATTGCAAGTCCTGGCAGCCCTACTCACCACAACCACTGGTAAGCAATGCTGGGAGTTGCAGTCCAACTAAATGCAGTCCACCCCTAATTTAATACTTATATCTCCTTTTTTTCCAGATCCCTGCACTCCAAATGTGGTGGTAACAAAGCTGATTTTGGTTTGTGTCACTGCTCCTGGCCCCTTGGAATTGGACCTGACAGGTAAGGGGTTAGATCGGAACATTTGACCTCTCCTATGGACATAGGCTGTGCTGGCCTAGCAGAGGAGCTTTCACCCTCTGTATATATGCTATACAGCAGACAGACAGCCACTTTCTTCCCACTAAATTATGTGGGGATTTATACAAAAGGATTTGCTTTGGACCCGGTGTTGACACTGGAGTAATCATTTGCAGACTTGAGAGTTTCTTGAGAGTTTCCCACAAAGATGCCACTGGGACTTGATGTAAGGGTCGGCTTGTCTCATATGGGGCAAGCTTGTTTTGAAGACATTTTTAAGGTTTCAGATTGACTGATAGCATGAACAAGTGTGTAGCTTCAGTGTCAGTTAAAATAGCCATAATTCATCTAAACACCTTACTTGTCTATGTGGCAGGCAGTCTCTAGGAAAAGCACAGGCTTCAATAACTTCATGCAGGAGGTTCTCATCTGCAGGGGGCGATTCTGAGAAACATCTAACCAGTCTTTCATTGAGAGAGGGAGAATGTGTGTGCAGTTCACTAAGGCATATTAATTAAAATAAGTATGTTGCCAGAGAGATCCTTGACCTATTTCTGAATTATCTGAGCAGAAATGAAGTATTCTAGACCATGGTGGGGCTCAATACAAGCCCAGCCAGTTTATTTAGAAATGGAATGCCAAGAGAAACAGGAACAGCCTAATACATACATCTTTTTGTAGTGTCTGATCTGGATGAGTAGGCAAGATAATGTTACAGTCTACTGTGATGCCATTTTGGTTCTCACAGTCTAGAAAAATTAACACAAGGATAATATTGGTGGTTGTAGTGGTCCAGCTAGGGCTCAGAGCTCTACTTCTGTGGAGGCTTGATTTATTATGTGAATATTACGTGGCTATTATTTCTAACCTGCCTTGTATCAGTGGATTTGAATAGAGGATACAATGTATAAAAATAGCTTCATATGAAATCAAAACCTCATGATTCAGTATGAGATCAGCAGTGACAGGTCCAAGCTAAACAACAGTCATTTACGTCCCAAAAGTTATGGTAAAATGCATAGTGTTGGTGCCAAAGTGAGCTCACTATTAGCACCTGCCAGTATAAAAAGTAAAAAAGGGATGGCGAGGGGAAGGAATCCATGACTGATTCATTTTAGCATCACTTTTCATGGATTTTAATCTGTTTCTTTAGATTCAGTTATGGTGAATTGAATCTATGAAAGCTCATACTAAAATCATTCAGTTAGTATTAAAAGTGCTGCTAGATTTACTCCTCTCCCTCTCCCCAGCTCTTGATAGTGAAACAGACTAATGTAACTCTCTCTGAGCTCCTGCCAGGGTGCCTAGTGAAGGTGTTTCATAACCAGGGTGTTGCAGCTAAGAGGGGCCTTTCATAACTTGCCCTAATGTCCTGCTGTCAGCTGTGGGCTTCAGAGGAGGGCCTCCTCAGCAGATCTCCATACTCAAGGCAGATGTATACTGGGAGAGGGGCTCCCCAGACACTGAGATCCCTACCTATTTAGGTTTTCAGCATCCTCTCTTCTGTCTTAGACTCGGACTAGAGCCATATTAGTAACCAATGCAGCTTCTTTAAAAATTACTGGTAGGTGGTTTCTACATGATCTTCCCTAAAGCAATCTCACCACTGCATTCTGTACTGACCGCAGCATTGTATCATCCTTAAGGGCAACTCCACACAGAGAACTGTGTTTCAGTACTTCAGATGTGAAGTTACCAGTGCAGAAGCTGCTACAGCCAGGTTATCCTTTCGTAGGAATGTGGTAGCTTGTCTGCAAAGTGAAGTTGCGTAAAAGGCACTGGCCTTGAGCTGAACCGAGAAGTCTTCCCAAGCTCTTCAAGGGGGTACAGTTCCGTCCAGGGTAGAATACTTATCCAAATCTTAGACCTAAGAACTAACAGTCTGTGGAGTCTCTGCCTTCTTGGGACTCATTCTCATTTTATTGGCTCTTATCCAGCTCTTTTCGACACCCAGACATTAGTCCAGTATTGAGGAGAAATAGATGGCCAACATACTGATTGCACCCAACTTCAAACTACTTAGCAGTTTCATACAGATCAAGGGTGGACAAAGTGCAATCTATGGGCTTTTTTTTTCAACTTCCTCCTCCCTGCTGCTTCCTTTGAAACCTCCTTGGCCCCCTGCACCTCTGATAAAGAATATAACTTTGCTGACTGAACAAAAATCCCCCCGTGCCACCTTCTGGATCAGATCTTGCAGGTGGGAGCAGAACTGTCATAACACCGTGCCTCATGGTTCACACCTCACAGTGTTTGTCCAAAAGGTTATCACTGATGGTTGTATCAAAAGACATTGAGGAATCAGTAGGAGGAACAGCACTGCCCTCCCCCATCTGGAGCAGCAAACATTTCACACTAAACAGTTATAGCACTCTGATTTCTCTTTAACTGGCTCAGCTGCCTCCTGAGGAATCCTGGAATTTGTAGTTTGGTTAGAGGTGCCAGAGGAGCTCCCCAGCTGAGGATTTGAAAGGCTGTGCCCTAACTGCAAACCCCAGGATTCAACAGGATGGAACCAGAGCAATTAGAGTGAAATCAAAGTTCCGTTGTGTTGCATGTCATCCATCAGGATACCTAAGGCTGGTTTGGTCCCAAAATTGACCTGAAACCAGACTGGAATGGTCCCAGATATCCATGTTTCCTTTTAGAAGCTGACCAGTTGCCATTCTTCCAGGCATCTGGCTCAGAAAGCAATTGTTAGCAGCAGAGTGATGGTTCTTGTATAACCAGGGAAGACCTCTTCAGGAGACCCTTCAGGAATAATATTACAAATAGAAATTACTTCACTGTCCTTTGCTTAATACTTACATTTGTGCCATCTGAGGGATGTTTTTCTCTGATTCCTGTCTCCTCCTTGCTATCTAGGTGACCTGGAAGCTTTCAAGAAGCAGTCATTTATACTGAAGGAAGGTGTGGAGTACCGGATAAAAATTTGCTTTCAGGTAAGGGAGCTCCTGAAAGAGCTGGTAGCGGCTGTCAGTAGGATCACCCTTTGGATTACTCAGTGTCTTGCTCTGGGCTCGGGAGGGAGCATAGCAGGGAAGGGGATGTTGCCTGATGTCTCCTTTTTCTGTTTAGGTGAATAAGGAGATTGTTTCAGGGTTGAAGTACATTCAGCATACGTTCAGGAAAGGAGTAAAAAGTAAGTGCTAAGAACAAGAGCAGCCCCTCTCTTATGGATCCCGTTCCTTTCATCTCCTCTCCTTTTTTTGGAGAGTGGTGGGCAGGGGGAGCCTTGGCAGCAGCCAAGTGCTTTTCTTCAGAGGCGCTGAGTCTACTCAGGGCTGACATGTGATCTCCTCAGTAAAAATGGAACATGGTGTGTCCTCCTTGAACGCCGGCCATGAAGGAGGTGAAGCAGCAAGCTCAGCTGACTGCCCCATGAGGCTTGCTGCTGTTCTTTGGAAACCGATACATTTCAACAGCATATCTCTCTGTGTTTTTCTTCTTTCAGTTGACAAGACTGACTACATGGTTGGCAGCTATGGGCCTCGTGCAGAGGAATACGAGTTCCTAACCCCCATGGAGGAAGCCCCTAAGGGCATCCTGGCCCGGGGCAGTTACAATATCCGATCCAAATTCACAGATGATGACAAGACGGACCACCTTTCCTGGGAGTGGAACCTGAACATCAAGAAGGAGTGGAAGGATTAGCCCTTCCTAGCCAAATCCCCAAGAGTTGCTCAGACAGTGGCTACAGTAGAAACCCCACCCTGTACCAAAGTGCTGGCATCGGACATCCCTCTTCCCTTTCCCCTTTCTAAGCTCACCAGGAAGATCGTTCTGGCTCAAGGCCCCACCCGTGTTTCCTCCTAAGAATTACTGAAAGAAACTGACCAAACCTGTGCCATCTGTACCCAAGCACAGAGACAGAACTGCCCCTTGTCCGTCCTCTGGCCTTGAGTAAGAGGCCCTCTGTCCCGATCCTTCTGAATTCATCTCAGGCAGGGTAGTGAAGGGGAAGCAGTGTTCCCTGCCTCCAGGGTCAAGGACCTGGGAGGCACTTCTGCCTCTGGGTGCAAGGGGAGTGATGCAGAGGAATCCTAATTCCACGCAGAGCTAACAAGGGCCTGCTCCCCCAATTTGTGTCCAGGCTCAATCATGTTCATGGCCCACCCATTTTCTTTCAGGGACTTGGGTTGTTTTTTCATTTGTGATGGTTTCCTGTAACCATGATGCCTTAATGTGTGTAACATACATCCTCCAGGGAGGGCCCCCATCCCCACGTTGTTACACTTTTTTATATGTGCGCCTGTCCCGTCCACACACACCCCTCCCTTCTCCTGATTCAGATCTTCTGGCTGGATGTTCACGCTGCTGATGTTCGTGTCTCCCCAAGGGCTTAAGCAGGGTTCAGGCTGCTATCCTTACATGCTTCTTTTGGCCAGAGAAGCCCTTGCTTCCAGCTAAGGAGAAAAGGGCCTGTCAGTGGGCATGGAAGCTCCTAATCCCACTGTCATCTCCATGTTAGTCCAATCACACAGAAACTGGCTGCAAAGCACTGAAACCCCCAGCGGCAGCCTCTGGGATTCAGGGCTAAAAGATGGGTTGGCCTAGCTCCGTTGCTTCTCATCTGATCTGAACAAAGAGCTTGCTATGGACAAAAATTCAAGAGAGCAGAGAATGCCTTATGTATCTGTTCTGCCTTTGATATCATGTGCCTGGCTTGTCAGTATTTATTATTGCCTTGATTAGATTCTTTTCCTTCATGATGCCCGAACAGCCCGGCCACCCCAGCAAGAGCCCACTGGCATGGCAAACAGAAGCCAGAGACCTGTAGAGCCCTGATCTCTGCTTGCCAGCCAGGTGGGGCCAGGTTCCTGCTCAGTAGCCCTACTCAGTGGCCTACTGTGAGTCCCAAAGTTGTTCTAGATCTGGGACCAAGTGTGTGTGGTTCTTTTCGTAGCTATGTCTCTGCCCCAACTCCTCTTCCCCACTCCTTCCCTGTAGAGGAGATTTTTTTGTTAAATTGATTTGATGCATTTTTTTGTCTGTAAGTCTTAGATCTGGATTAACAAATTTGGAATCATCAGCTTCCCCTTTTCTGACAGTAAAATAAAATAATGAAAGTGACCATGGTTTTTGCTTCTTTGTTCAATTTCTTGTAGGTCTGCTATGCGAAAATGGAGTTGAATCAGTCTGTGATTTGGGTAGGCAAAGTGAAGTCTCCCAGTTGTTGGACTGAACACCTATCAGCCCCAACTGTCATAGCCAGTGTTAAAGGCTGCTAGGAGTTACAGTCAAGCAGTATCTGGAGGTCTGCACATTCCCCAGTCCTGATGTACAAGGAAGGAGAGATCAAGTGGTTACTTAGGAAATTCAGCTTTTGCAGTGATGCAGCTTGGCAAGGCTGCATGTTCAAAAGCCTTCAGGAAAAACTGCCATGGAGTATTCCTGCTTCTCTTCCAAGACCGGACCCTTTTGTCCAGCATTTAAACTGCACATGCGATATGCTCTCAGCCTCTTTGCCCTCAACTGTTTCCAATCCCTTTCTACTTGTGTTGTGCCTTTTCCATAGCCCTTCCACCACTCCATCCTGAACACACCTGATCTTATCTGATTTTAGAAGCTAGACATCTTTAGGTTTGGTGAGTCATTCGGTGGGAGACCGTCAGGGAATAGCTGGGGTCTCCAAGTAGGGCTAATAAAGAATCTTGCCTGAAACACTGGAAAGCACTTCCAGTCAACTTTGACAGTAGTGAGATGAGTCAACCAATGATCTGGCTCAGTATAAGGCAGGGTTGTGTACCTATTTGCCAACTTTTGCAGTGCTCTCTTAATGCAATTGCTTTCAAACTTTCAACAGTCTTTTTAACATCTTGCATGTCTAGATAAAACTTTCCTTATCCCATCCTTGTTGCTTTTTTCATAGCCAAACCTGTGCCTTGCTGAGGGTGGTCACTCGGAGACTGAGGCAACTATTTCATGCTGGCTGCTTCAGTGAGCTTCATGTGTATGTAGAAACAGCTCAGTGTGGGCAGAGCTTTCATGCTATCACCACCTGCCAGGCATGCCTGGTGCTCTTGTAGAAATTGTCCTATAATAGAAGTGATCACTGGTGAGTTGCTCTATTCTGCTGTTTGTGGACAAACGGGGGAGGGAGCCACCCTATTCTTCTCTGGGAGGGTGTTCCACAACTTGATTTAATGTTTTGCTTCCAGGTCATCCAGTGGCAGGTGACTGCATTTAAAAATGGGTTGCTCAGCTGAGTCCCTACTTCTGCATGGCATGGCAGGGGGTTGGACTCAATGGCCCTGGTGGTCTTTTCCAAGCCTACAATTCTATAATTCTATTTTCTACAGAAGTGGAAGTGATGCTCTGGTCATTTCTGTCCCCTATTTTATTCTTTTATGCCACTTTGCAACAAACTGACTAAATATAAAACTGCATCCCAGAGACTTCTGGAGGCATGGTTTGGGGTTTTTTTAGATGAAACGCTCTGAGAAAATACACTGAGGGTGTTGGGGGTGCCAAACCTTAACAATTCTACCATCAGCACATGCAGCTGGCAGGCCACAGGGTACTTTTCCCTGGGCTTGACAATACAATGTTAAGCTTAATGAGGCTTTTGTTTGATGGAGCACCTGTAAATGGCTGACTTATAGTCTTCTGTGGAGATAGCAGCATAGAGGTTCCTTTTTTTGTAAATATTTTTTATTAAAACACCAAACAACACCTAAGGGAATGCTAGGACCAATATCAATAACAAACGGTTTTAACAAAAGATAACCTACTCTAAAAGACAAAAGGCAAGATTACTCTAATGGAAAAAGGACTGAAGGTATATACATGACTACCAGCCCCCCCCCCCGCCTGATGGTTGTGAGATATACTAGAATAGATCTTCAGTGTTATAAAATTACGTAAATACTTCTGCTATTGTAACTAAAAGCTGTTAACCTTCAAAACCCAAAATTGAGGTTCTCCCCCAGGGATTTCTCAAATAAACAATGCACATGCCCCAGTCTTTCTTAAATCTACTTAACAGTCCTTTGATCAAAATAGTCAATTTGTCCATTTCTGCCAAATCAAACAGTTTCATCACCCAGTTTTCTTGAGATGGAATAGCTGGATCTTTCCATCTCTGAGCACAAAGTACTCTGGCTGAAGTAGCACAGAGATTGCCAAACCATGTTTTGCTGTCATGCTGAGCACAACCTATTTGATTCTTAACTATTTTTCTGGAGAGAACAGGTACATGGCGTTCTGAGGGAATCATCACCAGCAGGTGCAAGTACAAGAAGTTACTAAGGAGAAGCGATGGAACGAGCTATGAATCCCTTGGAAGAGAATACAGAATCCCCAGCAGTTAGCCATCCTTCTAGCCTTTTAGTCTGAGGAGGTGATAAGAAGCTTAAGATCTGAAGCAGTGAGAGATCTGATCAAAGGATTTGCAGGGAGGAAGGGGAGGCTAGCAAAGAAGCAGAGGGGAAACTATATTTCTGTTTTAAAGGGAAAGAAAAGAGCAACTTCTCTTATTGGGGAAGTGTGATTTTAAGGAAGGCTTCAGTAGACTTGCCTATTTTACTATGTTTGCAGTTTTACAAGGTCCTGTTTTTGGTTAAATGATTTGCAAAAAAACAAAAAAAAATGCTCAGTATATTCCAATTATGTTTACAGTACATAACTGCGGTTACCACTTACTGAACTATAAAGACTTGGTGCCAGAGAGGAATTCAGGGGCCTAGGTGCATAGAAAAGAGGTTTGTCTGCATGCATACATCTTTGTGTAGTAAAAACAGTAACTTGAAATGCCCTCAACAAGTGTTCAGTTCAGGCTTCTGGAAAGAGGAATCTGTCTCTCTTGTTGATCAGGGAGCTGATGAGGAGGAAACGCTTCTGGTTTTGCCATTGCTAACTTCATCCCTGCCTACTAGCAACACAGACCTGGGTCCCATTGCCACTGTAGAATTAATGCACTATGATTCTACTTTTCAGTGTCATGTTTCCATCATGTGGAATCCTGGGATTGTCAAATGAAAGAGAGGCCTTTAGAATCTTCAGCCAAGGAGCTCCTCTGGTGCTTCTGCCCACACTACAAAACCCAGGACTCCATAGGATGCGGACATGACAGTTAAAGTGGAATCATAGTGCTATAACTGTGTGGGGTGAATGGTCCTCTGGATAGACCATTCACTGAAGGAATGCTTCACTCCAAAAAGTATTCCCCACCCCTGCTGTTACAATGTAAGCTGCTATGCATGGCAATTTTGTGATGTCCTAGCTAAATAATTCTGAAGAATGTGCCATGCCTCTTTTTTTTGAGCAAGAAATGCACAAATGTCCCATTATTATTTTTTTTCAATTTCAATTTTTCAATTTAAAGAAGGTGGAGGTGGTGGAAGTTGGCTAAATGTGTGTACCCTTACAATATAGGGCTGATAGTCAGAGTAAGGCAACAAGGTTTTTGCTTGTCACAAAAAGACAGCAAAATGCACTTTATTTTAGAGAGAGGCACTTCTCGGACTGGTCAAACTTTGACCTTGAAGGTGGGGCTCCATTTACTCTTCTATTGGCGGGGGGGCGAGAAGAGCAGCATTTCTTGGGCTGGTTTGAATTTGACCTCCTTAATCCAAGCTCTCTTCAAGTGCTATGTCTATAGATAAAAGAGAGCCAACAGTGGTTTGAGTGTTGGAATATGGCTCTGAAGATGAGTGCTTGCATCCCTGCTCAGCTGTAGAAACCTGATTGACCTAGGGCAAGTTGCACTGTCTCAGCCTCAAAGGAATGTGAAGGCAAATGTAAACCGCCTCTGAACAAATCTTGCCAAGAAAACCCCACAATAGGTTCACCTTAGAGTTGCCATAAGTCAGAAATGACTTGAAGGCATACAACAACTAATGTAGTTAAAACATACATGGAAGAAGGAGAGGTGGGTGGCTGTGGGCTGGCCCTCTGCTGCTTTTCCCTCTCTTGTGGACAGCAACTTCTCTGAAGAGGAGAGCCTGGACCCAAGGAGGATGCTTTCCTTTTCAGAATATAATTCCCCAATCAGAAGAAAGGGATAAAGGTAGCAGGCCAGCATGTTCTCCCCCCCACATGTGTTTATTTTACTGACATCTATAGTACATGAACAAGAGTAAAGAATGGAAGGAAGGACGAATCACCAAGGAAGAATGCAGAGATGCAGCCCAAGTTTGCAGGAAAAACGTAAGGAACGCTAAAGCTCACAGTGGACTGAGATTGGCCATGGAAGCAGGAAGGCACAAGAAGGAGTTTTATTTTTTCCCCAAATATGTTCGAAGCAAGAGAATGACCAAGGATGTAGTGGGACCACTCTTCAACAAGGACAGTAAAATGCTAACAGATCACACACAAACTCGCGCACACACCAGCAGAAATGCTCAATATCTATTTTGCTTCAGTTTTTCCCAAAAAGAGGACTCTGTGTTTTCATGCAGCAGTGGAGACCTTAGCAAGGAATCTGGATTGCAGATGAAGATTGATAAGGAGTTAGGATTCATCTAGTTAAATTAAATCAGTTCAAATCTGCATGGCCAGATGAACTGAATCCCAGATTATTGAAAGACCTTGTTGACATACTCACAGAACCACTTATCATTTCTGAGAAACCTTAGAGAATGGGTGAGGTGCCAGAAAACTGGAAACAAGCAAACATTGTCCATTTCTTCAAGAAACAAAACAAAACAAAACAAGAAAGTACAGGTCAGTCAGCCAGGAAAAATATTAGAGCGGATTATAAGGAGTCTGTCTGCAAGTATCTTGATGACAATAGAGTGATCAGTATGAGCCAACATGGGTTTGTCAAGAACAAATCCTGCTAAACTAATCTAACATCTTTTTAAAAATCCTGTCACTAGTAGATTGTGGGAATGCTGTGAATCTCATTTATCTGGATTTCAGCAAAACATTTGATAAGGTACTCCATAATATATTGATTAGCAAACTGATTAAATATGGAATAGACAGAAACATCATCAGGTGGATCCATAATTGGTTAGAAAATTGTGCTCAAAGAGTCATCCTCAATAGCTATGCTTCAAATTAGAAGGAAGTCTCATGTGGAGAGCCTCAGAGTTCTGTCCTAGGACTGCTGCTCCTCAACATTTTTATCAATAATTTAGATGACAGGTTGGTGGGAATCCTTATCAAGTCTGCAGCTGATACAAAACCGGGAGGGGTGGAAGATAGGAATAGAATTCAAAGGACTTTGATTAGGGGGGGGGGGGACAATTGCAGAAGTATAGGATGGGGGGGCAATGGCTCAATAGTACTACATGCAAAAAAGGACTTTGGGATTATTGTTGATCATAAACTGAACACAAGCCAGCTGTGTGATATTGCAGCAAAAAAAAAAAAAAAAAGGCGAATGCTATTTTGGTTCTGTATTAATTGAAACATTGTTTCCAAGTCAAGGGAAGTACTAGTCCCACTATATTCTGCACTGGTCAGGCCTCGTCTGAAGTACAGTACTGCTTTCAGTTCTGGGCACCTTGTTTTAGGAAGGATATGAAGAAGTTGGAGCAGGTTCAGAGAATTATATTCAGAGAATGTAAGAGAGATGAAGAACAAAACATATGAGGAGAGGCTGAAGGAGCTGGGCACGTTCAGCTTGGGGAAGAGAAGACTGAGGGGTGACATGATTTCACTCTTTAAATACCTAAAGGGCTGGGCCAGAGAGGAGGGGCAGGGCTTCCCCAGAGGGCAGGACCAGATCTAATGGTTTTAAGTTACAGGAGGGTAGATTTCGATTGAACATTAGAAGGAACTTACTAACAATAAGAGTGATTTGCCAACGGAACCAGTTGCCTAGAGAGGTGGTGGACATCTTCAAAAAGAATCTGGACAGCTACCTGCTGGGGATGCTTTAGCTGGAGATGCTGAATTGAGTGTGTATGTGTGTGTGTGCAGTTAGACTGACACTGACTGCAGTCAGTGGCCTTCATGGCCCCTTCCAGCTCTGTGATTCCAGGAATCAAGTCTCTTAACTTTCTGTGTTATAGTAAATGTGAATTTTTCTATGTCAGAAATTAATTTGACACTGGGATTGGGATGGTCTGCTTCTGTGCCTACCTGCAGGAATAAAATCTGTCTCTTGATGTACGGCGTGTGAAAACTGGATCAAGATTTTCCCCCAAGGCAACTATTTGTGTTTTCTGGCAGTAGGCACTCTGAAACATCAAATTTAAAAGGAACAGCATAGATGGCTTGAAATTACTGGCAATGATGTGGGGCCTTGATGATGCTGGTTTAGTCCTCCCCTTTACCCATATTTATAAGGGGAAAAGAACAATGCTGTGGCAAGGCATGCCATTTTGGAGTGGGAGGCTGTCCACGGGTAGCCTAATCTCCCTGGACTGATTGTAAGGGGCAGCTGGTACATGCGGATGTAATACCCTCTCACTCAGAACACCTCATGGCCAGTTTGCAGGTAGCAAAGCCTAAGCTCTCAACTATATCTCCCTGTTGGATGTATAGTTGGAAAAAAAACAAAAAACAAAGAAAGAGTAGTGTTACATCAAGGTTCTACATAAATCTATGAATTATAGCCTTCATATATAGAATTCATTAGCCAGTGAATTATAGATTTATGCACAGAGGAAATTTATTCTCAGACACTAATGAAGCAAGCTTTCTAACCACGTTTCAGCATGTGTGTTTTTTACCTTGTGTGTTTATAAATGGAAACATTAAAAAATATCTGCTGGTGCCAAAGCCAACTGCTACTCTTGGACTGTTGAGTCATGTGTACATAACCTGGCAAGACTCATATCTATCTCCTCCATACCAGATGTAAGCTCTTATATGAGAAGTTAATAAAACTGATACGATCCCTTGCAGAAACTCTTTGCTGTTTCCTTCGTTGACCGCCAGAGGCTGCTGGAGGGCAAATATGCTATCAAAGCGAATTGGAAATTGCCTCTTGCCAAAGAAAGGCCAAGAAGGCGTGAAGCAGCTGCAGCTGGTGTTCTAGTGATTTCCATGCAGAGACTGGCCTGGGGCCTCCTTTGTGGGATTTATTTTCTATATTGGGCCTCCTTTTCAGGGACGATAAATTTGCATCACAATGACAATGGCTATTGAGTGACTGGCTGGCTGGCTGGCTAGCAACTGGGATCACTCAGGAGGAAAGGCGAACTGGACGATGGATGAGTTAGGGAGGGAGATGCTTGCAGACCCCAGTTAGTTGTGCTTGTAATCCACCTGTCTCCAAGCCAGAGTTTTATACCAACCAATGTGTGTTTATAATGCCCTTTCACTCATATTTGTCATCCTATTCCTTTTGTTTGCCAATGCTTCCCTGGCAATCAGATTTACAGTTCTTGCTGTGACACTGAAGCCACGATGGTGTAAAGAGTGAAATGTGAGAGTCCCACTGGGAAGAACCTGGGTTCAGATCTTTGTTGTTTTTGTTATTTGCTTTCAAGTCGTTTCCCACTTAATGGAAACCCTAAGGTGACCTTATAACAGGTTTTCTTGGCAAGATTTTTTCAGAGAGGATTTGCCATTGCCTTCTTCTGCGATACTGCGGCTTGCCCAAGGTCACCCAGTGGTTTTCCATGGCCAAGCAAGGCTTTGAATCCTGGTTTCCCAGAGTCCTAGTCCAATATTCAGCCCACTAAACACCTTATGGGCACCTCATTTCAAGAAGGATAACAACAAGCTGGAGCACTTCCAGAGGAGGGCAACCAAAATGGTGAAGGGTCTGGAAGCCATGCCATGAGGAGCGGCTTAGGGAGCTGGGAATATTTAGTCCACAAGAAGAGAAGGTTAAGAGAGGACATGATAGCTATGTTTAAATATTTGAAGGGATGTCATGTTGAGGAGGGAGTGGGCTTGTTTTCTGCTGCTCCAGAGACCAGGACAAGGAGCAATGGATTCAAGCTGCAGGAAAGGAGAGTCCACCTGAACCTCAGGAAGAACTTCCTGACGGTCAGAGCTGTCCAGCAGTGGAATATGTTGCCCTGGAGTATGGTGGAGTCACCTTCTTTGGAATTTTTTTAGCAGAGGCTGGATAGCCATCTGTTGGAAGTGCTTTGATGTGTGTTCCTGCCTAGCAGGGGGTTGGACTAGATGGCCCCTGTGGTCTCTTCCAACTCTTATGATTCTATAGACTATGCTGGCTCTCCCAAATCCTTGTTATTATGTGCCTTCAAGTCATTTCTGATCTTTCCTGGCCATTAAGCTAACAGTGCAGCCATTAGCCAGTGACAACTGAGCAGCCTAACATGCCTCAGAGGGTTATAAGAGTAAGAGATAATGGGAGGGGGAATCCTACTCTAAGCCTCTTAGGCAAATGGTAGAATATAACTGTAATCCAACGTACAAATTCTAACTTACAGAGGAAGATTAGTCTGTTAGTGTGTTGCAGGAAAAACAACAAAGAGTCTTGTTGCACCTTGTAGATTAACAGATTTCTTACAGCACAACCTCTTGTGGACCCAGCTTGCTTCTTTGGATTAATTCGTCTCAGCTTCTAATGGTCCATGAAAGTTTGGACCATAATGCATTTGGGTCCATAAGGTTCCCCAATGTGTATGGAAGTTCAGGCTGTTGTTTGCAATTAGACCTGCATATATTAACAAGGAATTCCAGCTGACGTGGCATGCTCAATATGACAAGCAATTGCTGGAGCCTATAATTTCTACTGGATGTTTATCACAATCATTAACAGAAGCTTTCCACAAAAAATTAGACTGTTGCATAACATGGGGACAGGCAATATCTTTAATTCTAGGAATGAAAGAGATTTCAGAGTGTCTCATATGGCCTATTTTCTATAAATGAGACTGTCATTCTCGAAGGAGTCCTGTTTCTCAGGCAGCAATGGTCTAGTGATCATAAGAATAAGCCCTGCTGGTCTGAACATAGGCTGGAGCACCATCACGGGCACACTGAACTCAAGGTGCTCCTTGCATTTACTCCTGGGTCATTTTGTTACCCTGATTTCTGGGGTCCCTTGGGGGACGCCTTAATGTGCTCCACATGATAGGGAATGGAAACTAGCCAGAGCACGAACAATAGCAATGCGAGAGGCAGGGTAACCTAGCAGGTCTTTTTACCCAGTTTTTACGGGGTCAGGCCAAGCCAAAAACCAAACGAAGATGTCCAATAAAATGATTTTATTGAATGAAAGTCTCACACACCAATGCAATCACTCACACACTCACTCAAGACCTATTAAGAAGCAAAAGGGAGGAAAGTGGATAGGGGAACTATTGAACAGATTGTAGCTGGGGTAATACTGCACCTTTTGCTGAAGTCCTTGGTCCGGGAAAAACAGCGAAGAAGTGGAACTCAGCACGGAGAGGGCTGAGGGGATTACTCGACTGACAGGGAAACAGTCTGCTGGTATGACTGGGAGTGATCCAAAGAAACGCTCAAAAACTGGGACTATTTGTAGGGGAAAAAGTACCTGGAGGGCTAATCCTTTCCCGGGCAGAACAATGGATGTTGCAATGGAAAAGAAGCTCCGCAATGGCAACTTCTTTTCATGATGAGGTGTTGCCAAAGTTTCAGGATCTTCAGTTGCATTGGGTTGTGGTGTGAATTTATGTAGATGGTCCTTGCCTAATAGGATTTGATTGCTATCGGTGCTCAACTTGGGGAACAGATGCTAATCCCCTCAAGTTGGCTCCTCAGTGGCTGAGGACCCTTTGTTTACTGTGAGTTTGCACAGCTTGAGGTCTCCTGGGGCTACATGACTGGGGATTTTACTGGCCTGACCTGGTTTTCGATTGTTTGACCATTGCTGCCTATGTGCTCAGCTGGGTGACCTCTCAGGCACATTGAATCATTTTTTAACATCAAAATCGTGGACCCCAGGACAGGGTTTACCAGTGAGGTAACAATGTGTCTTTGTTTTTTATTACAGTTTACACTCAGTGGTAGCTGTTTTTGGTGTGGCTTATTTAGACTTTCTTTGGATTCCTAGCAAAATAAGCTCCAGGCTTTTTCTGTTGCGTCTAAGCTCTGTCACTTAACTTGTTTCAGCGATAGTGAAAAGACATCCAAGAGCTCTACAGCAGTTTAAAGATTCATTTGATCCCAATATAAGCTCATGTAAACAAGTGCTTGCCTCACCACACATTTGGCAAAAGTCATGTCACAACTAGTCTTTGAGGTGCTGTCAGTCCTTCTGTTGTCTTTGCTGAGGCAGACTGATATGGCTGCTCTTAACCGAAACTCTTTGGTAGTGTGAAGTCTGATAGTAAGCTCAGGGCCAGGCTGCCAGCCAGTGATTCTATTTTTTTAAACACCAGTGTTTTCATGCTAAATAGTTACAGCAGTTTGATTCAGCCATGGTTCTAGGATTGCCAGCTCTCAGGGTCTGGGACCTCCTATGTAGACCTCAGAGCATATTAGAGGAATATCAGGATAAGTGTGTTACATTTAAAAAAGTGTACATGTGTATGTGTATGGTTGGCCCTCCACATTTGCAGGTTTAACATTAATGGATTTGATTATTTGTGAGTTTCTCCAGTCCTGCCCCCCTACCTGAGCTGCCTCTTTTCCAGGAGAACCTTCCCTCTCAGTGGCTCTGATCAGGCTGCGCAGCCCTTTAAGAAACCCACCTGTGATCCTCCCCCGCTCCACCAGCCACTGCCTGGCTAGCTAAGGATGGATCGCAACCTGATTTTTTCAGCACCGCAAACTCTCTCCTGATGCCCCTGACACCCAAGGAAGCAGATGGGTGAGAGAGAGGAAGTATGGGCCACCATACCAACCCATCCTTTTCCCCTCTCCTTTCCCTGAGCTGTTTTGGACCCTGGGTGCCCACTCTCCCCAGAGTGACTTATCCCCCTTCCCACAGACACACACATGCATTTTGATATCTGCAGTTTTTCCACTTTTGTGAGGGTCCTCAGCCTCTAACCCTAGTGAATGTGGAGGGCTGAACGTATCTATATTCCTCCTTTGTTAGATTTGGTGTTTTGTGTTTTTTTACTGGAATGGTGTTCTTTGTGCAAATGTGGTTGATGCTAACAACATCAACAGGGGCTGGCCTTTGCAAATCACTAGGGCCTGTGATATTGCAAGGAGTCATCCTTAAGTCTCAGGTTTTGTTCCTGAAATCTCAGGATCTGAAACATTCTTGAGCTGGCAACCTTCCATGAGTCCCTTCTATGGAATCCTCTGATCTGTAGTCTGGAGAAATGCTTAGAATTCTTTAATGAATGTCCCTGAATAATTGGGGTCAGAAGGAGCTAACATCCAGTGACAGACACAGAACAACCCAGCCCCAGATAATGATTAATAGTTGTGGGATGGTTTTTCCTCTGAAAAGTCTTTGAGGAGCACCAAAGCCCTTGCTGCCTCTCAAAGTATTGTTGTGCCCCAAATAAAACAGTGTACTTAGAATGGGCTGGGGAGGTATAGTTGGATCTATAAAATAGTCTCGTTGCAGTGTATCAGCAAGAATTTCTGATTCTTAAATGTTCAGTTATGGCAGTAAGAAAACAGACTCTCCCACTCTAAACCAAATTGCTGAAATGTGAGTGGGGTTGGTTAGGTGGGAGGACAGATTACTAGGGGGGAGGCATATAAAATGAGCAGGAGCAGGAAGGTGACAAACATTTATTTTAAAAAGTGGAAGGTGCAGTACTAATTCTGCTAATTTTGCTTCAAGCCTATTGTTTATGTTGATAGACTGGGTTGTCATTCATATTCCCCATTAAACTGAAATCCTTTGCTCCTAATACTTGTGAAATAAATCCCATTTCTGTTTTAGAAGAAAGTCAAGGAATGCACTATTTTCAGACAGAGCTCATGTTGGTGAACTTCCCTACTTCCACAGAAATGTTAATTTCACTGAGTTGACTGTGTATAAGAAGACAAAGCAGAGAAAGGAGTTCTTATGTAGAAGTGCCATAACCCTAGATGGTCAAGAAGCTGTAGTACTTTCACATCTGTGCTACAGACACAGAATGGAATCTGGCAGGTTGCCTCTCATGAAATCCCCAGATCGGGCAGTGAGAAGAAAGTATGGTTTCTTGTTAAATGCCAAAGAAAGAGAACGCTCTGCAAAGCTGAACTAGTCAAGGTGTCTTGTACAAAGACCTGTCGCTACTTCTGACAGTGCAATGTTGAACATGTCTACTTGGAAGTAAGAAGAATTATACCCTGACAAGTATCCACAGACCTGTGGCCTGAATGTTTTATTGTCAATTGGTGCAACTTGTCTGGTGGCTGCCATAACAATTGTGCGCTGGAGAGAGTGGACCTGGAATATTCACTGAAAATGAAGGTAAGGGTGTTGAAGGGAAACCAGCTGAAGGCTTCAGTTCCACACTGAAGAAGGCCAGACTATTTTCCTTGGGGATATTATAGAAAGATAAAGTGCTATACAGAGTCAATACATTTGTTTATAGTCAGTGGCAGCTGCTTATAGTACTACTTAAAAAAAGATTTTAACTGTAATACTTGATGTTTTGCAATGGTGGGCAACTTAACTGAGCCTTTACTAATTTCCTGTGGGCTTTCTTTATTCTTTTCTTCCTGATTTCTTTTGATGGTGCTTAGAAAGAGTCAGTTATTGATCAAGCTAACCGCCACAGTCTTGCCTGGAAGAGGAACAAGGTCTGTGCTTAGTTGCATCATATACCCTAATGCTAAGAGCCAGATAATAAAGCATTGGTTCTGATCCAGCCCAAATCCAACTTCTTGCAAGAAGTGAGATAGGAACAGTTGTTACGCCCAGGAAACAGGGCAAGCAACACTGCAACAAAACTGAGAAATTTCCAGATGCCACTGGACTGCAACTCCCATCATACCTCAACATTTACTTACATTTAAGTACATTCAGCAACATTACCAAGGCAATTACTGAGTGGTTGCAGTGGGAGAAGCAATGCACGGACATCTTTTGTTCATGTTCATGCATTAAGATACATGCGCAATAGGAGTGGTAACATGTACCTCTGAAAGATCTGACTTCTATAAACAGAGTGGAGGGAGATAATATTTGAAGAAAAATACTCAGTTAAAAAAAAAATAATGAAAGGGATAGAGAAACAACTAAAGAGATAGAGACTGTTTGCTAAATAAAGACTACGGGAGTGTATGTAATTCCGACATAGCGCTGGAAAAGGTGAGATGTGTTTTTGGAAGTCAAGAGCTGTAAACACTGCACTACTGTAATTTGTTGCTACCAATTACTGTAAAATATTAATCTGCAGTGTCTTTAATGTTTGTCAGACTAGTATCATTGACACAAGAGCCTTCTGCAATTTGAGACTGCCAGGCATGGTGTTGCAGTTCCAAGAGTGGTACCAATCAAGAAAGGTAACACTTCATCTCTTTTCAGCTTTGAAAGCAATGGAGATATATGTGAACGCAAAACCTGCAAATTATCCACTGCAGTTTATTATGCTGACGGAACCAATTGTTTCTTTCCACTAGGATCTGAACTCATAGTTTCCTGGGCTAACCAAGAGATGGAAGACCAGGCAAAAAATACTATGTTGCTTGTTTTTTGTGGTGTCTTGTTCTGAGCCTCCTAAATTGACACTGGTCAGCTGCAATCTTACATTTGCCTGGAAGTAAACCCATTGAATTCAAAGAGTTCTCAGTAGAGTCATAAGGTCACGCTAACAATCGACTGAAACACACCACAAGTCATATTAAACACCAAGAAATAAAAAAAATCCTCCAGTGAAATTTAATCTTTGTTTTACTTGCACTTTCACAGCTGGGTTCAAGTAGCTTAGCAAACTGTACTTTCATTAATGTACATATTTTGTTATGTATTTCAGTCCAATATTTCTTAGCTTTAGGACATGTCCACCACATATGATATATCGTACCGACCTCATTCTGACATTTCCAACATTGTCCAGTACCTGTATTATAAATCTTTTTTAGTTTATCTGGTGTCATGTACCATCTATGAAATAGCTTATAATAGTTCTCTTTCAAATTCTGTGCTACTGTAAATTTCTGTTTTTTTTTCCAGCTCTGCTCCCAAGATTCTAACTGTATTCAATGTCCGATATTTTGTGCCCATGAAATCATTGTTGCCTTTATGGTTTCTTCTTGCCTCTCCTGTTGTAGTATTTCTTGATATATTTGGGCAAGTAAATGAGGCGGATTTTCGAACAGCCATTTAATTACTCCAGTTTTGAAAGTAAGGAGAAAGTTTTTCCTGGCAATGAGATTAAGTGATGAGAAAAACCTCAGCTGCATGTGAGATTAAAATAAAACAAATAACAGCAGTTTCTAGGTCCGTCACTAATACCTTCTGGGACTGTATTCCTTACATTTTAATTGGTCTGTGTAAAATTTAGATATGACATTTAAGAAAGCAGTTAGAAATACTGACATACAAGGTCTCATCCATCAATGTATTTTAACCCCCAAACATCAAATTCTCAACATTTAAGCCTCTATTACATTTACCATGCATATGTAGTACTGTTCGTGACAGTCTTCCAACTGCTGGTCTTCTCTCTTTTTTTAAAAAAAAAGATTTTATAGGCTTGAAGGGCTTCCAGCCTTTTTTTTTTTTTTTAACATGGGAGGTCTCCACTGTCTTTGACAGCCGTGTGAAACAGGCATTCCTTGGCCAGGTTTTCTTCATTAATTTTTAACATTTTTTGATCTGCTCTTAAACTACAAAGGATTCCAGAACAGCTCACAATAGGAACTGAAGCAAGCTTGATAAAATTAGAACAAACAATTTGGTTTAAAAAAAAACACAGCAGAATAGAGTTGATATTAGAGTAAGATAACAAACAGAGCCAGGCAAGGATAAAGTATCTGTGTAAAACAGTCTGCTTCCTTGCTTCACAACTATTATTAAATACATTTCAGTTCAGAAAAGAGGTAGAAATCACTGCAGCAGAGCATGCACAAACTGCAGCAGAAGCTGCTAGAAACAAGCCAGGCTAGCTGGGATTAAATGTGAATGGCAAAATAGGAGTTTGCTTGCAGGTATCAAACTGTGGAAATGAGGGGTCCACCCAAGGAAAGAAAAGTTATTGCTTGGTCTGTTTGAGGAACATCTGTCCTGCCAGCTAGACAGATACGATATGCTTATCAGTCTCTGGTTGCCTTTTATGGAAAAGCAAGATAACAAAGTGAGGCAGAAATTTCAAAAACCTTTCTTCCTCTACGCCCGCCCTTGTGTGCCACTGCCCAAGGCAGAGGAAGGGAAGTTCAACCAATTGCAGATAGCCAGCTCAGGCTTGCTTCCAAATGGCTGATTTCCTGTGGCTTCTTTGGGCTCTCTAACCTAACAGGTTGGGACACGTCCTCCCAGAAGGGAGGAAGCCTCAGCATGGGGAACTGGTTTGGATGTTCACAATTAAGAAACAAATACTAGGGAAAAGAGGAGGCAGATACTAGTCTCGTGCTTCCTGGAAGGGGAATGCACTTCCCTCACAAAAACTTGTGCAACTGTTGCTTTGCAATCTTGAAAATAAGAAGACCGGTTAGTCTAATGCATCTGAATAGCTCTCCGTCTGCTTGAATGCAATTTATACATAAAAGAAATGGTGGTAAAGTACAACCTGCACCAGAATGTGGCAGAATGAAGGCACTGCTTGCTAAAATAAGAACTCTGCCCCCAAATGAAATTTTCTTTCAGGTCCCAAATTTCTAGGATAAAAACTCCCACTGAGCATTTAGAAATAAAAGTTTAAGCATCCAAAGAAAAGGAGCAGGCAGAACTACCAAGGGAAGGCAAACACAGCAAATATAAGAGTTCTAGGTGTGAATGATTTTCAATGGGCTTTATCACACCATTTCACAATTATTGCACAATTGCTTTAGCTTAGTTCTGTTTTTGATCTCTCCTTATCACATTATGTTGTCACTCTCTCATCTCTCATTGTTATTGAGGCATCCTTCTCATTTATAGGAAGTGCGCATGAATGGCTCCAATAATGCTGCTCCTCCATTATTGCCTATTTTTTTGATCCTTCCATTCCACTGCAGTTCTGATATTGTGGGAGTCATGTGGGCATTGTTCTCCCCCTTCCTCCTCCTCCCTGTCCCCATGCACTTCTGGTGTCTGGAGAAAGAGGACATCATGGTACAGGTGAACAACGTTGTTTTTACTCCATTCCTTAATGCGTTTTTTATTTATTTAGGTAGTTTTGATGTAATTGCACACTTGCACTGCCCTGCTGGTCACCAGCACACCACAAATACAATGTTACAACAAAATGGAAAACCAACTGTGGCTCTGGAAGAGTGAAATGCTGAAATGGCAGCATAGCAGGAAACGCAATGCCAAAATGATGGGTAGGAAGGCTGCCAATATGCCAAAATTGTGCAAAGAAAAACATATAAAAATATATTGTATGTGCTAGGTACTGTGGACAAGGGAAGGACGGTGGGGTCAGCAGGGTGGTATGGAAGGCTGATTGTGGAAACATACATTACCAAACATCCAGCATAGGGTTATTGCAAAGACGGTGCGGTCGTGATTGTTTCTATAACAGTATGCTTTCGTTTCTTTAAATAACGTGATTGCTGTGAGACAACAGGCTGGTGTGAGAAAGTCCTGTGTCTTACTTTCTATGATGTTGAAGATTTGAGTCTGGAAGAAAAATTAATGCAGAAGGATGGGGAAAGAATTCGTATAAAGAGAAAAAATGCAGTCATCCCCACTGCCCTAGCTTGACTGACACAGTCAGGAAAGCCACAGTCTTGAATCTGAAACACCTGAGCAGTGCTGTTAATAACAGGGCCTTGTGGAGGTCTGTTATTTATAGAGTCACCGTAAGTCAAAGCTGACTTGACATCAATTAACAAGAAGCAGTTTGGCAGGAAAGCCACACTGGCTGAAATGTTCTGTTCCAAACAACTTTAAACGTGCAGAAGACTTTCCCTTTCTGTACGTGGCCACTCTATCCACATGTGACTCACTAACAAATTGGGGATCACATAGCTCCCCAGGCAGCACTGGACGGCTAGCCCCAGCAGCCCAAGGCAGTACAGCCAGTACTGGGAGCTGCAGCACAACATCTGGAGGGCCATGATTCTGCACTAGCCCAAATATACCTGTTAATTGGATCCTGGTAGGTGTTGGACAACCTCTGTCTTTTTACAGTCCCAGGCAGGCACTAAAAACAGGCAGTTGAAGGCCAGGGTACCACACATAACTGGTGGGCTCCATGCTGTCTGCTCAGTGGGTTGCACTTTGTGTCTGCCAGTTCTACCTCTCAGCTGTGGCACTGCAATCCTACTCTCTTCAGCATTTTCTTGGAAGCAGACGGCCTTTGTATGGCTGCACTGACTACTTAAAAGATTAAATAAATGTTCTATTATCCCCAAGCCAGGACTTTCCAGCAATTTAGCCACAGAGTGAATTCAGCATTGTGGTTAAGACATTCTGCTTGCTCTGCCTGGCTCATTGTCCTCTGAATGAACAGATAGGCAGATAGGACTTTGAGCTGTATCCAAGTCATTTAGTGAGGGTGAGCTGAGTATGTGTTGACGTGGCCCAGTAGTACCAAGTCTAACAGGCCCTCTCCCACACTCAGGATGCACACCCTGATGAAGAAAGAAAACTTATTTGGATAATTATGTGTGTAATTAGAACAGCTTGACAAAAACATCCCAACTTCCAGGAATGGATTAATACCAGTGAAATGCAAATACAACTGAGCATTGGAAAAATGTAACTTCCTGTTCAAAACAACCTCCCTCTCCCTTTCTTTCTTTCTTTCTTTCTTTCTTTTTCTTTCTTTCTTTCTCTCTCTCTCTCTCTCTCTCCCCCCCTCTCTCTCTCCTTCTTCCGTCCTTCCTTAAGTGGAACTTGTTGTATTATCTACTTTGTAGAACCATCTCGAGAGCCAGCATGGTGTAGTGATTTGAGTGCTAGACTATAACTCTGGAGACCAAGTTCAAATCAAATTCTTGCTTGGCCATGGAAACCCACTGGGTGACCTCGGCGAGTAACACTTTCTCAGCCTCAGAGGAAAGCAAATGCAACCCACCTAGGAATAAGTCTTGCCAGGAAAACCCTGTGATACGTTTGCCTTAAGATTGCTGTTCGATATGAAATGACCTGGAAGGCACACAATAACAACAAACAGCTGAGGGAATGGAAGGAGGGATGGGAAGTTGTGGGAGTGTCTTGGTTGCTGTGCCATGCAGAGAACTGTTTAGGCCAAGGTGCTGCAAGTGATGCTAGCTATTTCAAGTAGCAAGAGTCTCTCAGTTTTTGCAAGGGGGCAGGCTCCAGAACCTTAGGTGGCCACACTTTTGGGGTCTGGCAGGAGTGAACTGATTTTTAGCACTTTTGACTTTAATAATTCTTGAAAGGTATCCCACATTAATTTTATATCCCAATAGCCATAAATCTGTGATCTGAAATATTAATATAGAAAACAAAAATTTAAAAAGCACACAAAACAATTCTAAACTGCCCAAAAGCTGGCTGAAGCTCTGCTGGATGCTGTGGAACTGCTACTGAACCCAGCTGGACAAGCACCTCTTTCCATGCCTACAAAAAGCTCTTCATATATGACTTGTACCATGAGTGGTAGGGCCTGAAAGAGAGTGTTCGGAAGACGTAGGCTTGGATACAAAGCTTCCTTGCTTCCCTCACAATGCCCGCAAGAAAGGTATATAGTAAATTTGCCTCCTGCTGGTGTCAAAGGGAGGTAATCAGGGAGAAATAATGAACTATTTCCCACCATGTCTCTTATCAAATTGCCACAGGAAATAGTGTTACCTCCAGTAAAGACTCCCTTGATTTCTCCCTCCTGGTACTGCTCTCTTAAGGTAGTTCAAACATTGTTCAACCAACTTCAAAACTTTGTGGAAATTTTTACTGGAAACTTGCAAAGGCAGTATTACGTACTCCACTTACACTTTGGGCTGAATTACTGCTGTACAAAGGCACTGAAAACTGTTGGTATTAATTCTAACACAACTGAGAGAACTCTCTTCCACTGAAGTCAACAGTGAACCTTCCCTTTCAGTTTCAATATCTGTAGGGTAACTTGCACTATTCATTCCATTTCAGAGTTCGGCAAATCTTTTTCAGAACAGCTGTAACCATATTCTCTTTCACAGATGCCTTTACTCGAATTTAGGAGTAAGATTACCTTGCCACACTCCATCTTCATGCATAGAAGGGAACCATGATGCAGCAACCATTGCATGTAGTGACCTGTCAACGCATAGCAACCAAAGCTTGACGAGGTGGGAGAAGTTGATTGTTCCTTATCTAACTATCTGCCTATTGCTCTCCAGTCACGACCATCAAGAAGGCCTTCATTACAACACCTTCAGGGCTGACATGATTTTACATTGTGTTAGCAATAAGTCATCGAAGCTGTCTCTGGCACTCACTATAGCTAGTGATAGAGACTTCCAGCAATGGATCACATCCTTTGCCAAGGAAATAGACAGTCTACAACATCTGATGGCTCCTCAGCCACCCTGCCAGGGAAGACCAGACTCCTCCTCCTCATTTGTTATGTGAGAGAACATCAGGTTCCTTCCCATTTGTTATGTGAATGATTCTCCAGAAACAGGAATTTTAAAGAAATACAAGTATGTTTAGCAATGTTTCCGTTTCTTAGGCTAATATTGGGCATTTCTGTAAGTGTACCAAGAGTATTAGATGTTTAGTAAGTGTTACCCTCTGTGCTGAAGATGCATAATGTTTTTCCCAGAGGAACAAAATGACTCAGATCTCTTAATAAACACTACTACTTTTGTTAGAGGTAAAGAAACCAAAAACTCAGTTACAATACATCCAGGTGTCTTAATCTCTCTCAAATATTTGATATTGGAATCTGAAGTTTCTGATCTCACAGTTCTGCCACTTCCTCCATCTTCCAGCCTTTTAAGCCCTATTGCATTATTTTCTAATGTTCTAATACAAAGGTTTATTTTAGTGGCAAAGGCATGTTATTTCCTGGAAACCTTTTCTATTCTATCAGGCAGGGGTCAGCTTTGTGTATGTCAGATATGAACAAAGAAGTCAGGATCAACTGTTTTAGCTCTCCAAAGGAATCCTCAAGATTTTGTGACCAGATCACATACACAAACATATAGGTGTCAGAATGCTTATATTCTTTACCAGGTTCCTTCTTCATTTAGATTTTAAAACAGTTGTATCTGTAGCTATTGATAGGACTTTGATCTAGAGAGTGGGAATACAGCCAAGCTTACGCAGCTCTAGATGCTCTCATTGCTTTGCATGAGAGAAAGGGACTTACTCCTACACAAATATGTGGAGGACTGCATCCTAAAACCCAAAGGATGCAATATAATAGAAAGTGGAACTTCCTTTTGAGTAAACACCTATCAGCTGGAATTTATTTACAAAAAATGCATTTCTTGAACAGTCAGTTTAATTTGACACTCAAGGCCACATTTCTTATTACGTTTCTTATTGGTCTGGAATGGCTCACGAGCTGTTGGAATGCCTAGAAAGTGGCATTAAAATATATGTCAAGACAAAGCCCTGCAGTTTTCAAGACTGATCTCAGGAACCCAATTGTAAATACAGCACATGTTGCTGGACTGTAGTTCCCAGTATTCATTGTCATTGGCTATGTTGGGTAGGGTTGCTGGGAACTGGACTCCTGTGACATCCAGAGGGCTACATGTTCTCTACTCCAGCAGTATGGTGATAGAAAAGATCAAGTTCCTGGCTCATTTTTTTTAATGGACTAGAAAAGAGTGTATCACACATCTGTCATAAAATTACTTTTCTCTCCTTAATCTTTTCAACACCTGCAAATTAAAGATATGCCTTCAAGGAGGGGAAAAAAAAAGAAGAGACAGTTAAGGTACCCACTCCCTAATATAGCAGCAGCATTTTTAAGTCCACCATCCAATTGAATTTGTTGCTACAAAAACTACTACTACTACAGTTTGCCAGCAACCAGCTTTACCAGAAAGGGAAGTATTTCAAAACAATAAGCAACGTGCATTAAACTTACTGCTTTGAGAAAATGCAGACACATGAAATTTCTGATGACTGGTGGCCTTTTCCTGTCACGTATATTAGTGTTGTTGCTTTACTCTGGTAGATCAAAGCACAGCGGCCACAATTCATCTGCACCCTGACAAGTGGAGCTATATTTGCATCAATTAATAGAATCTTTCTTGAGCCTAACTGCTGATTGACCAGGCTTTGGCTGTGCACTCCATGTTCTTAAGTTACACTGAGATAAGCTGCAATCCTATGCATGCTTACCTGGGAATAAGTTAAACTAAGTAATTAGTGGGATTCAAATATGGTGTTGATCACAATAGTTTCAACCCAACATGTTCCTGGTGCTGCACTAAATTGCTCTGCAACAGCAGCTGCAAAGGGTTTTTCTATTCAGTTACAGAGCATTTGTCAGTTTATTGCATTCTTCCCAAACTGCTGTGCTGAAGCTATGTCTGATTAAAACTGCCATCCCCCAAGCCCTGGGGGAGGTCAGACCCAGGAAAACTGATCACCTGATCCTATTCTAGTTGCTTATGTAATTTTTAAAAATGTTTTCTCTTTTATTGGCCTCATGTGTATTCTCACAGATTACACGGTAAATCCCTTTGAGTAGTACTGAGTAAAGCAGTAGTACTGTTCGAGTAGAACTTCTAAGAGCATTAGAAACAATGGAGAAAAGTATCTCGTCGTGAAATCTAAGCACAGCAGACATTCGCCCCCGTCCTTCACAAGCTCACCGACAGTAGCTTTCTTGGTATACTCGGAAATGAACGGAATGTTCTACAAACCAGTAACTGTTATTTACTAACCCATTAACGGAAAAAAAGAGTGGGCAACCGCTGCATTTTAACGGGAAAACCTACTCTGGCTGCAATTCTACAGCCATTTCCGCACTACACCCTTATAGCGCGATTACTCCCCTTTCAACATCCTATGGAATCCTGGGGTTTGCAGTTTAGGGAGGCGCCGGCCATTCCATAGAATGCTGAAAGTGGAATAATCGCGCTATAAGAGTGTAGCGCGGAAATGGCCTGTGACTACTTGCCAGAGAGAAAATCTCCACTGTACTTCCGAGCAGACAATTACTACAAGATACGCACAGTAACTGCGTGCGTGCGTGTACGCGCGCACGTACAGACACAAAACCACCTAGCTCGGGAAGCCCCGCGACACCAACTTCCTCGTGGCCTTCCACTTCCTCCCCTCCCCTTCCCCTCGTTTCGCGTAAAAAAAAGCCAGCAATGCCGCCTCGCCCCTCCCCCGGAAACACTTCCTCCTCCGCTTGCTCTTCCGGGGCGCCCAATAAACACGGCCCAGTCAGAATCAACCACGAACGAGGTCGGCCTGTTACACTCAAACACGCATGCACAGCACCCAAAAGGGCGTGCCCCGCAAATGCCACGTTCCAAAGGAGAGAGGTGAAACGACGTGGGGGTGGGGGACAAAAAGGGGATCGTAGAGCAAAGCCAATCAGGAGCAGCTAAACAGAGTTCTGCGAGTCGTCTTTCTGCCCAATCGTACGCATCAACGAGGTTGATGTGGCCAATCAAAGCCGACGGAACAGAGGAAACTTTCAGGCTTGTTCGGAAGTGGAAGGAAAGGTGACGCGACCTTTCGGTTGACCAATCAGACCGTTAGGTCGGCCCCAGGCGCCGCTCCAGCTCAATGGGAACAGAAGCGTAGGAGGCGGGCAGCAGCCAATCGGCGGCGGCAGCCACGGGCAGAGGGCGGGTTTATAAGCGGGGAGGCGGGGGTAGAGTGTTCTCTTTCGTGGTGCCTTCTCGCTGCCCGGTCCCTACGCCCGGAATCCGTGCCGTCAGCGCTCGGCGCCGCCATGAAGACCCTCCGGCTCTCCTCGCCGCTCCTCGGCTTCCTCCTGCTGGGCCTGGCCTGCGCCGCCGATGCCGATTTCGAGGAGGAGGAGGACGTGCTGGTGCTCAAGTCGGCGAACTTCGACCGGGCGCTGGAGCAGTTCCCGAACATCCTGGTGGAGTTCTGTGAGTCGGGGCCGGCCGGCGGGCGGGCGGGCGCGCAGTCCCGGTCGGGAGGGGGGCGGCTCCTCCTGCGGCCCAGAGGAGGGGAAAACAGGCGTCGCCTCCGGGGCGGCCGCTTGCTGTCCGAGGCAGCGCCGGCGGGTCTCTTCCGCGGGTCCCCCCTTCGGGCGCTGCGGCGGTCACGTGGGTGGGGTTGGGTCCTTACGGGCTTCGGGGGGTGGTTGCAAGCGCTGAACCGGCTCGAAGAGGGGTCTCCGCGAGGGCTTTGGCTCCTCTTCGGCTCCCGTGATCGCCGAGGAGCGGGAAGGGATTCGTGCACGTTTAGCCCCGTGGCAGCTTCCGCGGAGTTGGCTGCGAGGGAGTTCAGCACAGTGCAGGAGGCTACCGGAGGTTTGCGAATACGGGTGCATGCCGGCCTTAAACAGGCCCTCGGGGTGGGAGGAAACCGGTTCAGCCCTGAACTGCGCGCGTATCTGCAAGTGGTTGTGGGAATGCAAGTCACGCTGTCGAAAGGCGTGTGCCGGCTGACTGTTCTTACTTGCCTTCCTACTCCGCCTTTTGCACAGTGAGTTGAGAGGGGTGTAAAGCCACACTTTATTCTCACAGCCACACGGAGAGGAAGTGGTCTAGGATTAACCAGAAGGGTTCATGCCTAGGTGGGAAACGGAATCTGGATCACCTAGTCCAGCGTTACTTGAGTGAAGAACGTTTTGTGTAAAAATACTTAAGGTATTCTTATGGTGTTGGACGTGCAGTTGTAGTTCTTTAGTGGCACTGAAGGCAGTGGTGAATGGCTATTTGCACTTCTCTAATGAGTCATAAAGTTCCAGATATAAGAGAGAGTTGCACCAAATTGTTCAGAGGGTAAAGGAGCCTTTTGAACTCCTGCAGTTTGAAAACAGAGTGTGGTGGCTCAGTTCTCGTCCACAGTTTTTACCTGAGTTTCATAATTCATGAAGTGCTTTTGTCCTTTTCTTGATCCACTGGACATTTAACTTAAATTTCTGAGATATAAATATTGATTATATAGCTGAAATGAGCTGTGTGGTTGTGCCTAAAGGTATGTCACTATGAAAGTCTTCTGCGGTTGCAATCTTCTTTTGAAAGGTAACAAAGTTAGGGGTTCTTTTTTCTGCCCCCCCCCCCGAGTTTCCTCAAGATTGATAACCAGTTATTAAGCTCTTTTGCTGTAAGCAGTGTAAAGGCACAAAGTGGTGTAGGTAAGCTCATCTCTTGTCTTAGAGTCTTTGGAATAACTGGTTTGAGGTGCTGTTATTCTTGCCTGCATCTTGTTTTATTTCTCTTCTGTTGTAGGGACTGCTCAGTCTCTTACAGGCAAACTGGAATTCTGCATTCACTTTCTGATACACAAACAGCAGGGTATAGTGCTGCAAAGAAGTTAATGGTGGCACTTTATCAGGCATAAAAGCCCTCCATATTGCTTAAGATGCTTAATGGTTTTTTGAGGTACTTGTATTCTTGTGGGTAGAAGATAGTGATAGTGTGGGAGACTGCATGCAGTGGCTTTGATACTAAGTATGTCTGTGTTTTCCTCCCCACAGATGCACCATGGTGTGGTCACTGTAAAGCTCTGGCACCTGAGTATGCAAAGGCAGCAGCTAAGCTGAAATCTGAGAACTCTGAAATCAGGCTGGCTAAGGTGGATGCCACAGAAGAGTCAGAACTTGCCCAACAGTTTGGTGTGCGAGGATATCCTACTATTAAGTTCTTTAAGAATGGAGATAAATCTTCTCCCAAAGAGTACACAGGTGAGAACATGATGATGATAAAACAGTTAAAAAGTTCAGGTAACAAGCTTCTTTGAAGATTTGAGTTTGAAGCACACAAAAAAAGATCAAAGCATTTATTTTTAGCTGCTTCATGCTAATGATATGCAAGAGAACATTGTATAGATGGTCTCCAAGACTGCTAAAATTCCACCCTTCTTTATATTCTTCTTGCTCAGATCTTGTATGTTGCTCTCATTGATCCACTCACTTCTGTTACCTGTGCCCATTAATAATTACAGGGTCTTTCCCTTGCTCCAAGATGTTCCTGCTTGGTTGTCTGTTAGACTGTTCTTTGCATGGTAAATTGTAATCTTTTTAATCTTGAATGTAGTGCTGGCCAGTAATATGCCCATGATCCCTGCTTTGTCTTGCCATGTTTCTGTGCCTTCACTCCGCTCTGAGTCCCCTTAGACTCCTCCTTCATCTTTGATGCATGATACAGCCTGTTCATTGAGCAATCAGACTAATCAGCTCCTCCTTTGCAGTACACAAAGAAGTATTTTTTCTATATTACCATAGCATAGCAAGTAAAATGTCTAAGCCCTTTTTGTGAAACTTGTACTCCATGGCAACTCAGCTTGCAATTAACATCAAAGCCTAGGTGGTACTGCTTGTGGATATTGTCAGTTTTATGTAATTGTTGCTAACATTGTATCTTCAGTTTCATTAAAAAGAACTGGTGTATCACTGAATGGTAAAAATGTTAACTTTTTCTCTCACACAGTAATTCTTTAGGAAATGAGTCCCAAATATCTAACGTGGGGTAGACTTGCATCTTTAACATGCAGTCTTCAGAAACAGAACAGCATGTGCTGAAGTTTCCCTTTTTATACTTAGAGAATGCCTCTGTAAAGCTTATCAGCTATGCTGGCTTTCCCTGGAAAACTGGAATAATACAGTCCTTTTGAATGCTTTGTAGTGTAGAATTCTATCAGCTATAATATACAATCAAATATTGTAATTTTGTGTTAATATGGAGTGCTAAGTGAAGAATTCACAGGAAATTGTTATGAAAACAGACATTGGCCTTTTGAGACAAGTGTAGGTTATGTTGCTCAGTGACTGGTTTCACTGGTTTTGCTTGCTACAGTGAGTGTGAGCCCCCTAGCCTTTCTGCCAAACCTGGAACTCCAGAGAAGGCAAGCATCTTCACAGCAACTATGCTGTAGATGTTTAAAGCCCCATAGGAGCAATTCACCATTTCCTCTTCTGCTGTGAAATTGGGAGGAAGGCTGGGGTAGTTTGGAGCATTTCAGAAAAATGTCAGACAACTTGAAGATTTGGAGTAAAATCAGCATGCCCAGTCTTTGTAGCTGGAGAGAAAAGCTGCTCTTGCCCTGTTGGTTTGCTTTCAGCTTAATCTTTCTATTCACCTTGGCATTGGAAATGGGATTTTCCCTGCAATTGTGTGGGATATCTAAAACCATCTGGAGAATAGTAAAGCTGGGCCAGTAGTCATTCTGCTCTGGCTTTATCTAAGAAGATAAGCAAATGATAGTTTCAGAACATGCACTGTGTTTTGGAGATACACCATAGGCTTGAAAACAGGATTCCCACTATTATGCTCTGTAAGAGTCACAGGGTCCTGATGAGCTGATATTTTTGGTTGGCCAAAATTTGTTAACTGGTGACTTGGAAGGCAGAGTGATGTAGTGACCCAGGGGAAGCTTACTGTCTGCTACTTAACCAGTATGCGCAGAGCTTCTGTTGTATCGACACCTAACAGGGACACCAGTGCCTACATGTACATACCATGTTGCATGAAAGGTCTAGGCAAATAAAGTGTATGGCAAATGCAGGTTATAAAAATGCCCCTGGACATTTTTATGGCTACACAGAGGTAGAAAAATCTACCTTTCCTGTGGAATCAGCTGCTCAGATCAGTTCCGTCACAGTACAGTGGCCCTCCACTTTGGTGAGGGTTTGGCATGCAGAACCCTTGCAGAATGGAAAAACTGTGAATAACTTTGCCCATGATCCGCATCCCATTTCCTTCTGGGGCTGCACACCCTTCCCTCTCGCCTTGGTACATGTTCTCTGCTGGGGCCAAATGCATGGGACTGAAGAGGGAAGCTCCAGAGGGAAGGATGTGTATATGTATTCCCCCCCCATTCCCTTGCCTTTTCCCTGGGCATGCTTGCCTGCCTTCTCTGCGCCCATCAAAATGGGAAGAGGAGAAGGAGGTGAGAAGGCACACGCGTACTTCACGAATAATCAAAATTTGTTAAGGTCAAACCCATGAATGGGGAGGAAGGACTGTAATACCACCCTTAACTTTTCTGTGCATCATTAAAGGTGAAGAAATTAAAAATAATTTACCCGAGGATTTGTAAATAGCAATTCTGTGTTAACATGCAGAAACCTAAGTTAATATATATGATTCTAAAATGTTGCTGAAGTTTGAAGGTGCAAATCTTTTAACTTATTTTTGGCCTCTGACCTGCTACCATATTCAAAATGACAAATAATATTGCTTCTCTCTAAAAATGTTATCACAGTCCCTCACTCTGTCTCAGTCAACAAAAAGAGGTTCATACACTGTTCTCTCTCCTTGATGACTATGGCCATTTCCTCTTTGCTCAGCTGTGCTCTCAAATGTCTGCTTTTTTTTGTTTGGAACTTGCTTCTGGGGTGCCTCTGTGGAGGTCCCTCCCTCCAAACCCACCTTGAAGCCTCTGACACTGTCCACAGGATAGGCAGCGCAATGCCCTCTAGATGTGTTGGGCTGTTGTCCCTCATAATCCGTGACCATTAGTCATGTTTGCTGA
The DNA here is from genome assembly GCA_030412105.1 of Cyclura pinguis. Lineage (NCBI taxonomy): Eukaryota > Metazoa > Chordata > Lepidosauria > Squamata > Iguanidae > Cyclura > Cyclura pinguis. Next base: position 159,813,071 of record CM059600.1, read on the forward strand.
GGATTATGAGTCTTGTAGTCTGGTTTGTCTGTCACTGCGGGGCTTAGTCTCAGTACCCAATAGAGTCATCTCAATGGCTGCTCCCAGGCAGCCCCAGGAAACTGCTTTCCACAGAGATATGGTTCTCAGTGGGTTTTTGTCTTTCTTTCAGGCAAATTTTTAAAAATTTTATTTAGGTAGGCTTTGTGGCTCTTAATTCATTGTGACAGAAATTCTTTTCAATGAGGTGTGCTCTTTTATGTTTTTCACTGTATTTTAAATAAGTTTTAAATATTTTTAATGTTGGGCTTTTAATAGAATTTTTTTTTAAACTTTTCTGTTAAGACTTTAGTTGTACTTTGTTTTAATTTATTGGAAACCACACTGGGTCCTGTGCTGTGAGAAGCACAGAATATAAATTAAATAATAAAGCTCACCATATGGGCATGTGATATGTAAAATAATGTACTTTGTAGTGTCTTCTAGCAGCTTTGGGAAGGATCTGTATGCACCACAGCAGTGTGGAGTTCGAAAAGATGTCGAGGGCCATGTAGTCCAACCCCTACCAATACGGGAATCTATTGCTGAAGCGTTTCAACCTCTATTTGAAAAATTCCAATGAAAGAAAGTCCTGTCACCTTCTGAAGTAGTATGTTAAACTGTTAGAACAGCATTTACCATCCAGAAGGTGAAATCTTTATTTGAATTCACTGGTTTAGGTTTGGTCCTTTGGAGCAGTAGAAAATGAGTTTCTTCATCTTCTGTGTGACATTCCTTCAGATGTTTGAAGATGGTTATCGTTTCTCTCAAGACTTTTCTTTGAGACCTGAGCTACAGAACTGATGCTCACTTAGCAAATATTTTAGTGATTGCACTTGAAGGTCAGGCCTCTGAACATGAAAAAGAGCGTGAACGTGCTGGACACTGGTAGATAGGGTGTAGCAGGTTCTGAAATGCGCCTTTGTTGTGGGTATCTTCCTCACTTCAGTTCGTAGGAGCACCTGGACAAATGGCCTGAGCAGTCATGGGAGAGGATGCACCCTACTGCAGCCTTACATAGTGTTTTTTCTGTTCTTCAAAGATGCCCTGGTGACTATGGAAGAGAAGAACCTCAGACCCCAGTAGTGTTCAACCAAGCAGTTAATACCACATCTTATTCCCCTGGGGACAGGGCTTCTCCTTACCTTGGTAGCTAGATAGTGTATAGCTCTTGACTGCTTCTGGTAACCATGACTTGTGAAGGCTTGGAGTGGGAAGCAGTTTTGTGAAACTGCTTCACTTAGTCCTTGCCTCCTGCTGTGGCTGCCACAACTGCTAGGTGAGAACGGCTTTCCAAATGTGGCCTAATATTCCCTGCATTATGATTTTTCTGCTTCCAACTTCATCTTTCTCAAAAAGCATTCTGTGAATGCCCTGAAACCTTGATTGTGAAGTAGTTATTTGAGAAATTGGTATAGGAAGTGGAAAAATGTAGTAGGATAAAACTTCTCTGGAGGTAAGAAAAATGAAAATAGTTGTAATAACCAAATCCCTGTCTTGGAAGTCTTAACTGGATTCATCAAAAATGGGAAACAGGATGGGGATACAGAGGTACACACAGGCCTCCGGTGACCAAATGGCTTGGACTTCAATGAGGTGGCGGGAGGGGGACAGCTTTAGGGAACCACAAAATTTGGCTGGCATTGCTTGTCCAAATTTCTGGTTGCCAGCACACGGTTGTTCTCTTTCAACCTAGTCCTTTGTGTGCTTTTTTGGACAAATACATTGTGCTCAGAGATGTCTTCTAATGAGGGTGCATAGCATTGCAGCTTTAGTCCCCTGAGACTGAACTGCAGGAGGTTAAGGGCCACTCACTCCCCCCTTCTTCCAGCTCAGAACATTTAGAGTTCATTGTTTTGGCACTGCGGACCAAACCTCTGGGAATACTTTGGCTATTCACTGGCCAAACAGCTACCCCTAGTCTTCCTTTATAGAGCTTGCAGCAGAAACAACCACTGCATCCTCCCTGCTCCAAGCTTTAGAAAGGAAAGCCAGAGTTCCTGTCTTCCCCTTGCCAGAGTTGCTGTAGTGGGTAAAAATGTGCACCTCTGTCTAAAAGTGTTCTGCTTGATGGTACTGGCAAGGGGCATTCCCTTTTCCCTGTGATGGGGTGGACATGATTTGTAGCTGCCCTTTGGTCTGGGAGCTGATTCTCTTAGTTATATAATTGGTGCAGGACCTACTTAGGTTGAGGATCTCCCCCTTTCCTACTGCATGAGGCTTCTAGTTGAAACACAGGCTGCATTTTAACAAGGTTTAAAAACCAGCATCTTTGTAGCAAGAAGACTTGCTACCTTTATTTCTTAGTGAAGTGCTCAGTGAAATCCTTGAACATGAAACCTGTTTGTCTGGCAGAATACATTGCATCATTGATAATGTGACCAAAGTCTAACTGTAGTTGTGCTAGCTTGTTCAGGGAAGCAACATGCTGTGAAGGGTGTGAGTTCTGTGGAATATTTTAGATCTGAGTAGGGCTCCTTTGGGCTCAACAGCACCTTCTGGTGGTGGTTTGGTCTTGAAAGACAAAAGGGGTAAGAGAAAGTTGTAGGTGTCTGCTTGTAGGCTAGATAAGTACTAAATCAAGACAGGTTATGAGACTTTTCCCTGCAAGATCAGGCTAACTGCTCACATTTTATGATTGCGGAGATTATAATGTGGCTTCTTGATTTGCTAATGAAGCTGGCCGGGAAGCAGATGACATTCTTAATTGGCTGAAGAAGCGCACAGGCCCAGCAGCCACCACGCTGAAGGATGTTGCAGCAGCTGAAGAACTAGTAGAGTCCAGTGAAGTTGCTGTGATTGGGTTCTTTAAGGTAATTTTTTTCATTTATTTAACAGGGGACCAGAGGTGGGGAATTTTGTTTTTGTCAGGGGCCATATTCCTTGGAGAGGTAACCTGTTGAGGATCACATGCTGGTGGTGTGAGGAGTTGATGTAAGCAATCTGCAGGGCCATCCCCTTTCTTCTTTCTGTCACCTTTTTTCTGTCTGTGCCCAGCAGTCATGGAGAGGTGAAGGGGTCACACTTCTCCTATGGCCTAATCCAGAACTTTCCAAATTTCTCATGTTGGTGATAGACTTTTTAGACATGCATCATTTCATGACACAGTAATTCAGTTTTACTAGCAAACTGGAGGTTAAATTAATCTCTTATAAGAGATACAGACACGTACATAAATTGTAGTAACAAAATGCATGAGGACACAACGTATCCCATGAAAACTTTTCACATGTTTTTAAAAATATATGATTTATAAATAATATATGTTTCCAAGATTGTAGGTGACACACCACACTTCAGGCGACACACGTGTTGCAGCACACTGTTTGGAAAGCCCTGGCCTAAACTGATTACTTGCAGAGGGTTTTTGATGTTGGCCTGGAAGTACATTAAATTAATCTGTGGGCTGCAAGTTGCCTTTCTCTTTAATCTAGACCTGTGGTTACAGTTCCTGTAGCTGTTAGTCCTGTCTACGCGCAGCAATCTTTGAAATCTTAAATTTGAGTTAAGTTCTTTCATCTGTTTTCTTAGTTCTGTTTTGGTTCCTTGTAAAGTTTTGGGCATGATGGGCATAATGTGGAGTTCTTGAAAGTACCGATTTTCTTCTCTGTCAGGATGCAGAATCAGAGGCTGGCAAACAGTTCTTGTTGGCAGCAGAGTCCATTGATGACATTCCTTTCGGGATCTCTTCCAGCAGCGATGTCTTTGCCAAATACCAGCTCAGCGAGGATGGAGTTGCCCTTTTTAAGAAGGTGGGTGTCTGAAAAAAGTGCCAGTATGTGTTGAGTCCATCTGGCAGCAGTCTACAGAGTTGATGGCACTGCTTCTCCAACTGTTTTCTTGCTAGTTTTTTTTCTTTCTTCTTTTTCTATGTGCAACCATTTCAACTTTTTTGCCTCAGTGGACATCAGTGCTTAACTTTTTCAACACAAGGGTTTGTTTTCCCCAAGAAGCTTTTCTCATTCCTTTTAAGAGAACATGGATTTCAACCTGTAGACCAAGGATGGGCAAAATTTAACTCACCAGATATCGCTGGACTACAGATCTAAGCATTCTCAAGTGGTTAGACCTGATAGGAGTTGCAGTCCAAAAACATAATGGAGGGCTGCACTTTATCCATCCCTGCTTGTTTCCTCCAAGAGTGGTGCTTCTAGTATGATTGAATGATTGTAGAGAAGAGGTACTGGTTTTACCTTCAGCTCTTTTTATAAATAAGGCAGTACAGCTGATTAAAAGCAACTTTATGACCTGCAGCCACTCTTGTGTTAATTTTAGTGAAGTGTGACATATTTTGCACCCGCCTCCACTGAGCTAGTTGTGGAAACTGAATGTTCTGGAAGGACTGTGAAAGCAGAACAGGAAGAGTCAGCGTTGTTGATTGGCCTGTTCAGAACTTAAAAGAGGTGGTGGTCAAGGAAGCCAGAGCTGCAGAAGTGCTTTTCAGGGTATAGTGCCCTGTTACAAGAGAAACCTCAAGGATAGGCAGTTCCTTTAGACTTCCTGTTAGAACCCTAACAAAGTATGCTAGAACAATTTTGAAATAACTGGTTCCAAAGATTGTATGATCATTGGGGGGGGGGGGTTAACACACGTTAATTCATTATTAATAACAGTTCAAAGTAGATAAATATTACAAGATAATCATATGACTCCTCATCTGAGAGAACTGAAAAAGCTTGGTCTGTATTGGGGCTGGTATGCTTTAGAGTAGGGATGGGCAACAGCAAACACAGCAGGGGCCATTTTTCCTTCCTGAGCTTGCCTGGCAGGCTGCAGCAGTGCTTTTAGCATGCCCAAAGTGACATGATGTAACTTCTGGTCACCATTTTGGCCATTTTTTTTAAGGGGTCCCAAAAGGCCACAGTTTGCTCATTCCTGCTTTAGAGGAAGTGTTTTTTGCCTTCAGTTTTCATCTAATAGGGGAAATGATGGTTTCATCTCAGTTTTGCAAATAAGCCCAGGAAAAAAACTTTGCAATTTACAACACTAAAGTTCTCACGTCTTCTTAATTATATAAAAAGGTTGTTAAAATCTGGTTGTAGGGAAGGTTGAAGGAGAGAGCCTTCTGTTTTTTGTAAGCATTTGGATTTGGTTTCTTTATTGTACTGCCACAAATGACAGGTGTTTCTATCAGCTGTGAAGGAGAACTATGTTGTGTAGCTTTCTGGTTGCCGATTTGAGTACTTACTTCTGCTTATGCGTCATGGCTGTGGTTACAGTTTCTTATGGGTGTGTACACACATAAGCGGGTGTGAAGTTTTGGTTGCTCAGTACACTCTTCTTTTCCCAGCTGCCTTTGTTTCTTCAAAGATAGGTGCAGCCTGTGAATGGAATCCCAACTGTTTCTTGCGATTCACCTCTCCCCTGTGTTCCAGGCAGACCTTTTCTTTCAAATACCTGGTGCATGCTTATCCACAAAAATGTTTAGCACTTCATAAATTGCTTTAAGTTTTAACATGGCTGCTTAAAACACTTTCAGATCTGTTCAGAGGTGAGAAGAAGTTGTATTTGTGATTGGCCAGTTCTTCAGAGCTGTGCATATCCTTCTTCTGAATGCTGGGAGGAAGGAGCTCTCAGATATGCTGACCTTTGTGTCAGTTGCTGTTATGCAAGTCTGGATTCTACCAAAGACAGGCAGACAGGTTTCCTCTTGGCCTGATCCAGGCAAGAGGGCTGTGTTTGTTTTAAGAGTAGCCAGTGCGGTTCCACTGCTCTCTTTGCTATAAGCATTGAAGTCGAATCTAGCTGGGCTCTTGAGTAACTAGGTGGGGAACTAACAAAGTGTTCTAAGAAGCCTCCTTCTCTTCTCTTTCAAACAGAGGTGCAAAACTTTCTTCTTGGGCTTTTGCTTGAGAGGCTAAAGTTAAGAGCCTCTGAAATAGATTAAATGCTGGCTGTGAGACGGAAGCTTAACCTATGTCCTCAACTGTTTTATGTTCAGCTCTTTGGTTTCAAAGGAGTGCCATGGCATCTCACTAATAATATCAGAACTGTTCCAAAAAAAGAGATAGTACGCATAAATAAATTGTGACCAAGCAGGGCCAAAATTAATTTATCTCCACAATCTGCCTTGTTCATTTCAAGTGGTTTACATAAGGCAGATGTCCTCTTGGTAGCTGGAGGCAGTGTATCTGAGTGGGAGCCAGTTTTCCTCATTCAGAGTGGCATTCAACTGCTAAATGCAAGTGATTTGTGCAGACTAGGAAAATTCATTGGGTGCCTGTAAACGAGCAGAGATGTCATAGGCAGAAGGAAGTAAAATTCTAGAGTATCCTTTGGATGAAATGTCTGTCCCCGATTAACCTGCTCTGAACTTGAAGAAGAGCTTGACTATTTTTCAAAAGCTGAATTTTGGAGATCTTCGGGAGTCAACGTGCCTTTTTCTCAACCAGTGTTGGGCAAAATATAGTTCATAGAGTGCATGCCGCCACCACTCACAAGACCCTCTCCAATCCCCAGTTTGATCCTTATCTTCACCCATCAGGGCAAACAACATCCCAGAAGCTTCTTGAGGGCACGATTTGTCATTTAAATTTAACATCACCTTCCCTAGGCCTTTTTAGGAACAGGAAGTTGCCCAGCACAATTTGTCACTGGGAAGGCCAAAAAGAATTTCCCCAGACTGAGCAGGGATGTGGCCCGTTGGGTCCCAGGGCATAGCAGACCGACAGACACACTAAAGGTGCATACCCCTTTTGCATAGCATTTCTGAATGTTGGTGTAGTTTGCATATATCTTGGTGGTGATAATGTCTTTGAAGCAGGTATTATTCACATGCCTGCGTGAGAGCAGTGGCTTCTGTAAAATGAGATTTAAATTTGGAACCTCTGGCTCCCAGCACTCTTTAGCCATCACACCACCAACTGCCTAACTTGCCTTTTGTTTCCTTTTAGTTCTACTAGTAGCAGACCTTGTGTTTAGCTTTTAAAAAAAGGTGTTCTGTGACCTTGGCCTATGTGTGCTTCCTCCGGATTGGTGCTGGGGAGCCCATCCAGTGGGGTCAAAACAGTCTCGCTTGTCCCTCATGGTGGATAGCTTTGTGCCAGTGTTACCTCCCCCATCCTCTTTCAGGGTGCCCGGAACGGTTTGGAGAACCTGGAGAGTGATAGGTATTGCTCTGCAATAAAATTATTCCTGGCAATGGAATTATAGTGTGCTCTCTCAAACATCTGTTCCTATGTCGCTAACAATAGCCCTGCGGGGATGTGTTGCCCTCTGAGTAAACTGCTATTTATTTAGTGGCTTCATAGTGTGCCTTGCTGCCTAAGGCACTAACTCCTTTTTAATGACTGTGTTGACTGGACTTATTAGTCCACTTCCAGCAAGACTTGCAACTCACTGCTTGTAGGCAACAGATGCCCACTGTCCATGGCTCTGAGATTTACAGCGCCTTCCCCAGTGTTTGCTTAAGACGTTCTCGAATGGTGATGAGGGTGCCTTTGAGAGAGAGGGTGTCTTTCACAGTCCAGTTTTGGGTCAAATCTCACTGTCCAATTTTGGGTTAAGCTTCTTTCTCCTTGGTACTCTGTTTACTCCTCTGGAAATTTGAATCTAGTGTGTTAGTAAGATGAGAGCTTTGATTGAGATTCCACCCTGGATTTTCACTGAAGCATTTTGTGCCTTGCCTGCAATGCGAAATGGGCACCCGTGGGCCCCTAAAAGGAATGTTCATCCCTTTCCTAGTGGTTTTTTTTAAATGTGCCAAGAGAAGTTGTACAATGACCTATATACATTTTGCAGATTGGACAGCTTGATGTTTATCTTGCACATTTCTGAATAATCTGGCTGTGGAAAAGGACAAGGAACAAGACCAGAGTGCTAAAGCCCATAGTATCTTCTTAACCCTTTGAGGCCCTTGCTCTGGCACGTTTTGGCTTCTTGAGATCTCTGAAGACGTGTCTCACGTATTAGCTAGCATCTCTTCACAGCCATAATATTACCCCAAAACATGGGTGCCACAAGGACCAACCCATGATGCCAGTACCTCCATTCAAAAGTGGGGAATAATTAGCTCAAATTAGGAGGTCCGTGAGCGGGGGGTAATCTAGGGAGATCTTGTCTACCAATGTTTGCAGGCTCATGCAGGAAAGAACCGGCCAGAGAGTAAAAATATAAACTAAAATGTGTTTTGTTAGCAAGATTCACACACACAAGCAAAAGTGCAAACACTCACTCACACGCACAAGGACTAATCAAAGGAAAGGGAGGAAAGGGAGATAAAGGACATTTAGGAATTTGGGTGGTATTTACGAATCTGGAGAGACGTGGACAAAGCAGCGGCGTGGCTTAGGCAAGAATCTAAGGACAATTCTTGTTCAGGAATTGTACAGACAGAGTGGTTTTAGAATGGGTAGAGACTGCACTGGCAGCCTGCAATCAGGGGTTCTTCTACCCAAAAAATAGCCTGTGGGTATGAGTGCGAATCGCTCTCCCAGCTAAGTGAACAATGGAAGCTGCAACACAAAACAATGAAGTCTGGACAGAATTGATGGTCTTAGTGTTTAGGTGACACAAAGGGATAATGGCAGTCATAATAGCTGCATATTGTGGAGAGGTAGAGGAAACAGTAGGGAAACATCCAGGTGTTCAGGGTCTGAGTTAAGACAATCTCAGTTTAGTGGGAATTTCCCATCTAACTCGGGGGTGTTCAGCTCAAGATCTTACAGAGAGGCTACACTGTTGTTCTGAAATAACTAGTTTCTTGCCTAAGTGGTGGATGCGGCTGACCTGCCTTGTTGTGTCAATTTACAGTCAGTAATTTGCCTCTTCCAGCTTGACCTTCCCGTTACCTCAGGTTATCATGTATAGCAACGCCAATTAATATGGTGCCAATCAAATATTATTTACCAATTAAACCATGCTAATAATGGGTGGTATGTGGTGCCATAACAGTGAGAGAAACTAATGAATACTTGGGTCTTAAGAAAATTGAATGCTGTGCAAGAGTAACATATGTTGCCCTCTTTTAGAATTATGGCATATGTCTTATCTGTGCTTGCTTTGCTGTATTTCAGTACAGCAGAGTGGGCTTCTTAGCTGTGTAATCATCAGTTGAGTCTCATTGTGTTTCTTGCTGCAGTTTGATGAAGGCCGTAACAACTTTGAGGGGGAGATAACAAAGGAGAACCTGTTGAACTTCATCAAATCAAACCAGTTGCCCTTGGTGATTGAATTTACTGAGCAGGTATGAAAGTAGTATGATCAGGGTGGTGGAATTGGGTTGGTGATATACCTATTCATTGGGGAATCTGTGCCCTCTGTTGAGACTAGGGAGCCCAAGCAGCTCAGATTTTATTCCATGCAGTTAAACAGAAAGAGAAGGAGTACACAAAAGTATAGCGCTCAAAGTTCATTTCAGTGCTCTTTCTCCTGGTAATGCATCTGTTTTTTTGCCCAGACTGCACCCAAAATCTTTGGAGGAGAGATCAAGACCCACATCCTTTTGTTCCTGCCCAAGAGTGTTACAGACTACCAAGAAAAACTGGATAACTTCAAAAAAGCTGCAGAGAGCTTCAAAGGGAAGGTGAGGACCAAGGAGTGATACACACTTTCTCTTTTTCTCCTGCTAGACTGTGAATGCTAGCATTTAAACCATTTGGATATCACCATTCTATATTTGAACAAATGTGGATCACGATCACAGGACTGTCCCTGCATCTTTAAACTTTTTTAGTATAGATGAGTGAGACTTGCAACAAAAGGTTGCAGTGTGGAGTGCTCCTGCTCACTGTTGCAATTGGTAACCTGTGCCCTCTTCCAGGACACTCTGTCCCTTCCCCCTCCCTGGCCCTCCCCCAACAGTCAGAATTCTTTGGCCACTGAAGTCCTTGGCAAGTCAGTCATCAGCTTGTTTCAAGGGGTTCTACAGTTGTTTTCTTCTCAGCGTTATTTGTACCTCTACAAACCTTATGGTTTCTCAAATCTGGTGAATGCCACTTTTGTGTGAATGGAACCATTCTAGCTGCATAAGGAATGGAGTGGCTCTTAGAGGAAAAGCATTTTTGGTTGTCCTACATAGAATCATAGAGTTGGAAGAGACCCTAGGGGCCATCGCGTCCAACCCCCTGCCATGCAGGAACACCCATCAACGCATTCCCAACAGATGGCCATCCAGCCTATGCTTAACAACTTCCAAAGAAGGAGACTCCACCACAGTCTGAGGCAGCATATTCCACTGCCGGACAGCTCTGACTGTCAGGAAGTTCTTCCTGAGGTTTAAGTGGAATCTCCCTTCCTGCAGCTTGAATCCATTGCTGCTTGCCCTAGTCTCTGGAATGGTAGAGAACAAGCCTGCTCCCTCTTCAACATGACATCCCTTCGAATATTTTTTGACATGTTTTTCTCAGTGCCTTCCTTCTTTTCTCCCCTCCCAGATCTTGTTCATCTACATAGACAGTGATCACACTGATAACCAGAGGATCTTGGAGTTCTTTGGCTTGAAGAAAGAGGAGTGCCCTGCCATACGCCTCATTACTCTAGAGGAAGAAATGACCAAATACAAGCCAGAGTCAGATGAGCTGACTCCAGAGAACATCAGAGATTTCTGCAACAAGTTCTTGGAGGGCAAAGTTAAGGTAAGGGGTGTTTCAAATGTGGTTTTAGGGGATATACACCCCTGTGGGGTGGCTCCAGCACTCCAGATGGCATGGAACTTGGGAACTGCCATGTGGCATGAATCCTTTCAAGGTGGCTTTGCAGCACATCCAGCAGCATAGTATTTAGAGCTTCACGCTGAGAAATGCAAAGGGCAAAGTCAGTGGGGCACAGTGCCAGTATGTAAATAGCTTTAATGTGCTGATAGAAGTGAGCTCAAATCCGAGAGCTGTTCATGGAACTGAGATGGTGTGTTGCCAGTCCAAGAGCTGCTTCTAGCTAATTGGCATGTAGAAGAGGCAACATGGCTCCGTCCTCATGTTGCACGAGCGCTTGGTAGCCTTCCATCTTAGTCTGGAGATGATAACAGCAGCTGTGCAGAGCCAGCAGTTATTTTTATTAATTGTCACTTATAAAACCACTTCCTCAACTCTGCCGTGTTGTTCTCATTTTCTTTTCTTCTCAACTCCTTTTCTTCCTTGCCCTTTTCAGTAGACTTGTGGCTTTCATCTTAACTAATGCAAGGGATGGCGTTAACATGTACTTTTTACAAAGGCTGCAAACAGTTTGAAAAACCAGAAGGCATTGTTAATTAGGCTAAAAGTTCAAGATGGCCTTTCTAAATGGGAAAAGTGGGTTGATGATCAGGAAAGAAAATGGAAGTATTGAGTCTTAACTGGCTTAATTGCAAGGATTGAATAAGATAGATGGCTGCAGTAGAGATATCTATGCAAATATGAGCAATAAGGTGTGGTACGAATACTCAGATAATCATGCTGGGTCAGCCCTGTTTAAAGCTTGCCATATATACTCTACAAGGCTTGTATTGCCACTGTGAAAATAAAGTACTGCATATGAATTTCCCTCATGTTAAACTCTACTTCAAAAACCAGCACATTTTGGGTGAAGAGTAATCTCAGACTTTGATAAGCAAGCCTTCTAATGGTAGCAAAGCTAACACTTCGAAAAGGTTAGGAAGAACTTCAAGAATGGTTACTATTCTAGCAAGCAAGCCAGTACAAATAACTACACATTTAAAAGATTACCTTTAGTCCTGTAGAAGATAAAGAGGGATGGATTCAATGCTCTTCTGTTTCAAGGGTGAGCAGTTTGATTCTTCCAGAAGTTCTTAGATTGAAACTGCATCCTCTCTCACTACTGGGTATGTTGCTTTGGCTAACAGGAATCCACTGTAGTTAGGACCAAATGGAGAAGGCTAGATTATCACCACTTGTTTGAAGGTATCTCATGCATGAGAAATGGAATGCACTGTCTTCATTTAAAAGTGTTCCTAGGATTGAGAAATTCTAAGAGCAGTTCACATACTGAACAAATGTCCAAGGACAATAAATTGAGCAAGTTGCTTTGCAGCTTAGATCTGACTCTGTGGTCTGAGGAAGCATGATGCGAACTCTGGCGTCTCCTGGTATTTTAGCCTAGAGTTCCTGTTAGGCCCAGTTACCATGGTCACTGATCAGGAATAATGGCAGTTGTAGTCACATCTTGATGAACACTTGTCTAAACCAGAGCTGGGCAAAATGTTTTCCATGGCACTTTGATGATTAGACTGACCATTTAGATTAAGGATGGGCAGAGTGCAGCTAGTGTGGTGTAGTGGTTTGAACGTTGGATTGTGGACCCTGGAGACCAGTGTTTGATTCCCTGCTTGGCAATGGAAATCCACTGGGTGATCTTGGGTGTGTCACATGCCTTCAGCCCCAGGAAACCCCATGATAGGTTTGCCTTAGGATCTCCATAAGTTGGAAGCAGCATGAAGGCATACAACAACTAACAACAAAGTGCAGCCTCCAGATGTTTTTGATTGGCTGTGCTGGTGGAATTTGCAATGATGCTGGGAGTTGCAGTCAAACATTGAAGGGCTGTGCTTTGCCCACCTCTGATCAAAAGGGCCCTTCTGATCATAAAAATGCAGTGGGAAAACTTGTTTGCCTCTTCTGTAAAAAGTCCTGGAAGTGATCTGGCCTTGGTACTTGCGTCTTTTTCTCTCCTTTGCAGTCCATGCATTCCTTCAGTGTTACCATCTGGACTGTGGCAGTTTTTGTATGCCTAGGCCTGCTCTTTGTAAAATTCAGCTTGCAACATTCACGTAACAGCCTGAATATGTCTCTCAGTCATTGGGTGGGTGAGGATTGACCTTGAAAGAGGAAGTCTATATTAATCTGACTTTTTATAGCCCACGGTTTGTCAGTTGCTTTGGGCAGTCTTGGAACAGTGGGGGAGGGGGCTTCCTGTTGGGACATTCCAGGCTGTTGCTCTCATGCTGCTACTCTTGCTTGTCGGTTTCAGCCCCATCTGATGAGCCAAGAGATTCCTGATGACTGGGACAAGCAACCTGTCAAAGTTCTGGTTGGGAAGAACTTTGAGGATGTGGCTTTTGATGAGACTAAGAATGTCTTTGTGGAATTCTGTAAGTATTTCAGTGGTAGCGTGGTCTTGAATTGCATGTGTTGAGCCAGAGAGGAATGTTTTGCAGCTTTGCTAGGAAATGGAACATGGGATTGGCTCTTGCTAAACAGATGCTGTACTGACCTGTCACCTTCTGACCTGCAGATGCTCCCTGGTGTGGCCACTGCAAACAGCTGGCTCCCATTTGGGATAAGTTAGGAGAAACTTACAAGGACCATGAGAACATTGTCATTGCCAAGATGGATTCCACAGCCAATGAAGTTGAGGCAGTGAAGGTCCACAGCTTCCCTACCCTCAAGTTTTTCCCTGCTGGTCCTGGCAGAACGGTGAGTGGGTTATAGATTGTTTTGGACACCTCTGTTGGAAAGGAAGTTTTTAGACAAGGGGTTGGGGGAGGAGGGGAATGCTGCCTCAAACATTTTTTACAGAATATCAGTTGGGCTGAACTGTGGAGAGCGGGGATGTCTGGTGGTTTCATAGGTACCTTGGAACCTAGGGTGGGGTAGATTGGTTAGTGGAGGATGGTCCTCATGTTTAGGCTGTCTTTTCCTCGCAGCAATCACGGGGATCTAGTGACTGGCTGCTCTTCAGCTCATATGGGCAAAGGTGAATTTTCCAATCCCTTTTGCTTGGCTGTTCAGAAAGTGAATTCTTCAGCCACCCAGATCCTGCCTTGCTCTTTAAGTGATAACTCGCTTGCTCCTTTGCCTTTGTAGGTTGTAGACTACAATGGTGAGAGGACATTGGAGGGCTTTAAGAAATTCCTGGAAAGTGGTGGAAAAGATGGTGGCGTAGATGAAGACGTGAGTATCTGAAATCGGGGCCATGAATTCCTTCAGGCTCTGCTACGTGTGCAGTGCTGGGGCAGGGTTTGGATGTGATCCCAGAGGAAGGGGAAATTCTGTCTGATGAAGCTACTTATGGCTCCTTGTGACAGTGGAGAATGCTGTTTCCGTAGCAACTCGTAAACAAAGCACAGTTGGTCATCTCCAGATTGAGCTGGTGTGGTGGTGGGGGTGTTCCAGAATAGCTATCATTCCATGTGAACTAGCCAGGCCGCATAAACAGCAATAGGCGACACAGACCGCCATAGCCTGTCAGAAGCCCATCATCCAGAAATGCTCAAGAAACGCTGTTTACATTTCTCTCAGACATGACCCAACTATCTGTAGCTCTCATGAGACGAACCTTCACTGGGCTGGATCAGTCTCCAGCACTGGATACCAGGTGTGCGTGTCCTCTTTAGTCCAACAGTGGCTTCTTTCAGCATGTGTGGCAATTGTTGGCTTGTTCCTTTGCTGTTCGCCATTGTTACTGGTGATGCTATTAGCGCTGTGTGGTATTGTTGGTTTTTATCTCAGTCCAACAGGAATAGCAGACGAACACGATGCCCCCCAGCTAGGACTGCTGTGTCTTCAGAGCTGTGGTTTTCCCAATTATGTTGGTCACAGTGAATAACTGATGACATTGCCTTGCCACATCTTTGCACCCTGAAAACTCTGTAGTGCCTTCTATATGGCGACATTCAGAGTTTTCAGAGGTGACCATATTTTTTTTCCTTTACACTTTGAATTTCCAAAATTGCGGAGCAAGCAGGGCCACTGACCATAGTGGCTGGGAGATTGTGGGAACAGTAGTCCAAAAAAGTAACCTTTTAAAGTTCTGCTGACTTGAAGAGGATGGCTGTCAGTTGTTGTTGGAGCCATCTGATTGGTACAGTGAGTGATTTGATCTCTCTCTGCTTGTCCAAAAATGCCCTTGATTTGGTACCTTGCTCCCTATTTTGAGCCTGATTATGTATCTGCACCAGTCGCTGTGATTCAAGAGTAAATTGGCTTTGTTGTCCAATGTATTACTGATAGCTAGGTGTATTGCTTGTGACCACAGGCTTTTAAGGCATCAAATATGATACTAACATGTAGCTGAGACCTAGCAGAGTGGTGCTGGCTGGCCAAGTTTTGCTCTGGATAGTTTGATTTTATTCAGCCCTATAAAACTTGGGGATTGCATTTTGGTTTGTTTCTAGTTTGATCTGTCAGGTATAAATATCTAGGATGCAGATTGCTTTTATTTGCATTTTATAACACTTAAAATATGAGGTTTGGATCGAAGAGAGAATTCCCAGCTGGAATACTGAGCTTTTAAAATTGACCAAAACACAACAACACTGAAGTCTCGGTTGTACCAAGTGTTGACTTGAACCTAGATTTCATAATAACAACTTCAGCTAGGAAGAGAATGTGGTTGAACTGGTAGATGTGATGTGAGCTAGCTCTTAGAGCTTTTAATTGTATTTCAAAATTACTGAATTTGAAAGATATGAACACATTTTTTTAAAAAAGGAGAAATACATAAGATATATACAGAGGACCTCTGTATGTGCACTCCCTGGATCTGAAAATTCGAGCAATTGCTGAGCATCACATCTTATTCATAAAAGGGTAGCAGTGTGAACGTGGATGTGCTGAAGCATCCACATGCACATCACCACCATTTGATAACATAGGACACAATCATTCACATTTTTTGCCATTTGTCGGGAGGTGGGTGGCTTGTAAAACCAGACCCCCACAGATACAGAGGGATCCACTGTACTTATGGTCAGATGTGTACATTTGAACCCATGTGTCCAACTAAGTATTAGCTTGCAGTTGGTAGATTTACACCTTTGTGTATAAATGAAGTTCTGACACTGAAGCATGATTTCTTGGTTGACATCATTGAATGTCCAGTCAAAAGAAGCATACTGGATTTCTGATAAGTGGTAAAAAACCTTCTGAAATATTTGCCATCTGTGTGTGTACACGCATTGCAAAGGAGTGTTAGCCTGTTCTAGAGTCCCTTGCTAAATAGTATGCAGCGCGCTTGAACCAAAATACATTGGTACTCTGTGCTGCAAAAGGAATAAATACTAAATATTTCTTATATTATGCCACTTTGACATGGATAGTTATTGAAACTGATATTCAAGGCTTGATGAATGGACTTTTCAGGATGAGCAGCTACATTGGTTTCCCCCAAACCTTCTGGGGTTCACAGGCTGTGCAGAGAATAGCTGAGAGTTGCATGCAACTTACAGGTCACACATGTGTGATACTTCTGTGTCAGTGGGGTGGTAATCTGATTGATATCCTAGGCTTCCAGTCAGTTCCTGGGAGATCAGGACTTTTTCAGTGGGATTGTACAACAGATGGGAGAGCTTAGGTTAAAGTAATGTAATTAGTTAATGAGGGTCTTGTAAGGCAGTTAGGGTATCACGTTTGAGGGTTAACACTCTGGAGAAAGCACAGAACCAGATGGCTTTGGAACTCATCTGCTAATGAATAGTTTGCTAGATCTGCGGTACAAATACTACCCTAGTGTCATTCTGACATTAATCTCCAGGTGCTATGCTTGCATTTATCACTTTGTGGATGGACTGCTGTGGTTTTCTTGCAAAGCTTCTCTTAGAATGAACATGAATGTGGCTTGTTGGGCACATCCTCCCATAAACAGGTTCTGCTGCTTCTCCAGGAGCTACAGTAACCACTGATTGTCAATTTTAAAGTATTGCACAGGATTCTAAATGCTGTAGGATTCAAGGTATTGGAACAACAGCCTCAATCCAGAGTTGACTTTGCCTACTATAATTGGTAGGTCAGGCACTCCCCTTGGTTTGCACCTGATTATTTTCATGCTTATGGACGTTTATAGTTTTAATATGATTTAGAGGCCACTAGTGCATTTCCAGTCATCTCTGGGAAACTCAAGTGCATTGTAGGATGTTGTACCTACTGGTAGACATTAATCTTTTTTTAATCTGGTTAGGTGACTTTTTTTCCCCTTTTTTGATTGGGAAAATGGGAAGCCAACTAGCCTGAATGTTAACTTTTGGCTGAATATCCTTTCTGCCTTGTTTGTCAGAATGCTTGAAGACTGTGTGATCTACTGTTTCCATAGCTATTTTTTTGTCCAGAACAGCTTCTTGAAAAGCATGCATTTTTTTCTTGGCCAGCATGTGTTGAAGCTAAGGCTCAGTCTGCTAAAGTAACTTTAATTTTTGAACTTGGAGCACATACATTGGTTACCATAGCAGTAAAACTAATGGCAACTGCAGTGGCAGGACTTTCACTGTTCAAGGAAATTGCCTAATTGGCCCTAGCTGCAGCTGACTGACCCATTTCCCCCCCTTTTCATCTGATCAGGATCTGGAAGATCTAGAAGATATGGAAGAGCCAGATGCTGAAGGGGAGGAAGAAGAGGAAGATGCTACACTTAAAAAAGATGAACTGTAAAGATGAGTCCAATCTGCATATCCCCCAGACACTACACTGTGGCTGCCTACTCGTGCAGTCAAGCAAGTCCAGAAGCAAATTATAACCAGAAGACTCAAGCTGGCTGAAGAGTACAGGGAATGGTCTAAAGTAACCTTTCATCCTAACCTATCTGTCAACTGATTGTTCTAGTCTTATTTTTCTGTTTTTGAAAAGGGGACTGACTGGGTAGTCTGACCTGCTGGGGACTTTTTTTTTCTTCATATACACACTGTGATGTACATTTTCTTTTCCTAGAGTGTTCTGTGATCTGGGTAAAAGCAGATTGAAATGGCAATGTGTCCCATTGCCTAACCTGGGAGCCTCACCAGTTAATGCCTCCTCAAGCTTTAGTCATACTTGTCAAAATGTCGTGAGCTGCTGTTTGCCCAGCAGGGTCTTGGTTACTGTCTCAGCTGTTCTCTGTTCTCAGTTTTGAGGGGCTGCTCCATCATGGAGGCCACCCCTAGATTGAGCGCCATGGTGCCCCTGGAAAGGAAAATGAATGAGAGGGCAGGATGTGCCTCTCTTAACTCGCTGCATAGTCTTGCTTCCCCTTTATGGTTGAACAATTTCTCTCTCTCTTTCAAAGATCAGGAGGGGTAGAGGAGGCGTGATGCTGTGAGGAAGGAGGACCCAATTGTTCCCTCTCCCAAGGTAAAAATCCCAGTTAAGCTGCCATCGCCGCCGCCCTGCCCCCTGAACAAATGTAAGACTTGCTCATAACACATTGCTTTGCGAATGGGTTTCCCAGGTATTTACAGAGCTGTTTCGAAAATGGCCTGCCAGAATGCAACCAAAAGGACACTCAGCAACCCGGATTTTTGTTTTTGTGGGGGTACTTGAAAGCCAAGGAGTGCTACAGGGAGGGAATGTGTGTTTCAGCAGAATTGGAATTCGTTTTGAGCATCCATGATGCAAAAAGAAATGGAACTCATTGGCCAAATAAAAGTTGATTTTAATACTATCCTGTTTCTGACCATTTTATTTGGTTCCTTTTAAGATGATTGTCCTCAAGTGGAGGTCCATGGACCACTGCTGGTTCCTGAGACACTGGTTACCTTGATGGGTTTCCAAGAAGGAAAGAAACAGTTGTAGCTAATGGACATAAATATGATACTAGTCCCTGGTACACTGGGGGGAAACTACCTGTCTCCCACATCAGATGGCTTCAAAAACACTGTTTCAACAGGGTAGCTAACAGAGTCGGAGGGTTGCATATGAATTAAGAATTTTGTTTTGGTACAACTTGCTGGAGTCATCCTGTGCTTTTGCCCAGGCTTTGCATGTTGTAAACATAAAATGTGAGTACAGTCCTCCCTCATTCACAGGTTTGACCTTTGCGAATGTGATTATTTGTGAGGCATGCATGTGCCTTCCTCCTTTCTGCTCGTCCCGTTCCCTTGCGTTTTGCCCGGCACTGAGAAGGTAGGCACGCGCCTGGACAAAAGTCAATGAAATGGGAGGGAAGCGTGTGCATGCCTTCCTTCCCCCCTCCAGAGCCCCCCTTCCCTTTCCCTTGCCTGTGGCCTTGGGGCTGCAAATTCATGCGGAGTCAACAGGGAAGGGAATAGGGAGACCCACACAAGCCTTCTCCCCTCTGTAGCTGCCTGCTCCCATTCCCCTGCCTCTAGTCCCGGTGTGCAAAAGGCAAGGGAAGGGGATTGCGGGGTTCTGAGGGTTCTGTGCCCCAAGCCTTTGCGAAAGTGGTGGGGCCATGTACTTGTCCAACAAGGTTGACCTAGTCTCTTAAAAGGACAGAACCTTAATCTGAATGGTCAGTGTATGTGGTTACATTCAGTGTTCGCTGGTGATGAACTGTCAAGGAGAACTTGCTTGCTTCCCCTCCCTCTTGCAGTCCCTTCCCCCCCAAAAAAAAAACAAGCTGGAGGTTGAGAATCTTATTCTTTGGGAGCAGGTTTTGGGGAGTAAGGAGGAACTGTTGTGGTGGGGAGGGGAACCATTCTCTCCTTTATTCCTCTGACAGAAGCGGTTGGTTTAGCTGGTGTAAAACAGTGCAGCAGTTCATAAAAGCCAGAGTTTTGAACTGTTGAAGACATGACCTATCCATGGTAAACATGTCTAGAAAAAATCCCTGTTGCCACTTTCTTGGATGCAATGCATATTGTGTACAGCAGGGATTCTAGGTAAAAGGTGCAGAGAAACATAAATGTGGTATCCAGTAAAGTATGAGGTGTGAGGGAAGCATTAAACTTTACCTTCTTTATCCCACTCCTGAGTGTTGTAATGTGGGCCTCAAGCATCTGTATGTTTGTGTGTATTTGGCTTGATGTAGGGGATTCTATGAATTACTTCTCAGCTCAGAATAAGAAAATGGGTATCTGACTATTTTTCTCTTCCCTCCCAATTTGTGTTGTATATTTTCTCTTGGACTGTAAGCTTCACTTTTGAGTGAAAAGGCAGAAAAACAGCATATAAATGTACTAACATGTAGAAACAGATTTTAGGCCAGGTTCTCTGCGGACAAGGAAACATTCAAAATTCCCATACTTTATAGAAATAGTAAAATGGGCAATTTAACAAATGATGTTATGTTTTACCTAAGAAGCTTAGAGTAGGTAACTTAGGAGAAAAAAGGTTGTTTCCGTGCCACAGTGTCTTCTTAGGTGGTAATTGTACAGCTCTTTAGATGTTGGATTGCCACTCCCAGCAGTCCTAGTCAGTAAAGTCAATCATGTGGCATGCTGTGGGTTGTGAATGAACAACATCTGGAGGGTGAAGATTCCCACCCTAATCTAGACTCAAAATTTTAAACTACATCTGTATCTTTCACCAAAACTTCAAGTGGAATTCTGCAAGTTGTGGGCAATCTACCTAGATACAGTTTCATGTAATGGATGGTGTCATATTGGAGGAAGCACCTGATTTTTTAAAAAAAGGGTAAGCGTGATCTGTAAAGTATGTTGGGCCCAGGATATTTAGTACTTTCTGTATCATGTCCAACATGTTGAATTGTGTGCTGTCTACGAAAGCTCTAGAGTGCTAACGTAATGATGCATTTGAGTGGTGAGTCTCCTGTAAGTTGAGCTATGATTCTGCGTCATCTGAACTCCACAGCCTATGTATGACCAAGCCAAGCAATTTGGCATGATTCAGCAGGTGTTACATAATTTGGCTTCTATACATCTTGGAGAGGAGTGAGGAGCTATTCAGGATTCTGACATCCACTCCTCCCACCCTACCTCCTCTGATGGAATTTTAGTCAGCAGTCTGGCATCTGAGATTTCGCTTGACATCGGTCATGTTTCAAGCAAATCTTTGCATTTTAATCTGCTATGAATTCGCTGAAGTGTGTATTTTTAAAGTCAGGAACTTCAAAGAAGCTGAATTCTATACTAAATGGGCATATTTTAGATCTGTTAGCAATTGTGGCATATAGGTGGTGGTATGATATAGGTTCAAGAGTTCCAAACTAGGACACTCTTAAGTTCAAGCTTGAATGACTTTGGGTCTTTCAGACATTTTGAAATGAAAAAGGGGGAACCCTTTCAACACCCTGAGCTTGTCTGAAGAAATGTGAGATAAAAATGTAATCTAAACAAAATATATGTAGCCCTACTAATAAAGTACAATGTCAGAATAATGAGGTAACACTGGTAGCTGCTAAGTCTGAACGGGATGGCCAGCCTGGATGGAAAGAAGCTTTACTCACTCTGAAAAGGGTGCTATGTTCTTCCACATCAGGAATGGGGAAAGAAATCATTTCTTACTTTTAAAAAAAAGTTGATTTCCCAGTTCCCCCTCCAACCAGAAATCTCCCAAAAGACTGAAGTCAACAAAAAATGGCAACCAAAAGGAAAGCAACATCACTACCAGTGCGCTTGGATATGGCCTATAATGGTAAGAATTGACCTCTGCTCCCTGTGCACTTATTGACCCATCCCACTTCAGATCATGTGGAACTGCAGTTCTCAACATTCTTTACCATCAGTGAGGTTGGCTGTGGCTTCTGGGACTTGCTGTCCTACAATATCTAGATATGCATAGTTCCCATTCCTGCTTTAGCAAGTCATGCTACCTGGGGTGCAACAATTGATAGGGAATTCCAAAACACAAAGACATGTTGGTTCGTCAAAATATATTTCTACTTGGGCAAAGCTGCTGTTAAGATAAATCAGAATATTGAATAAGCATTTGAATTCTCCAGAACACTTAATCAGGGGAGAAACTGAAATAAAAAACAATTTTTGATGTAGCCAAAGCCTTCCATGTATTTCATAAACACTTTCAAAGACAGATAGTTGAACAACACATCTACATTCAAATAGATATTTAGTATTTTCTTCACAGCAAATGTGTCCTTTATCCTCCAAAGTTTTTGCATAAGGCAGAGGGAGTAGTGGCAAAAATAGAATACTTTATTAGGGATATGTCAAGTTCCATGTATTGGATTGCAAGTTCTATTAGCCCAAGCCAATGAATAATGGGAGTTGCAATTCAATAGCATTTGGAGGACAATGTTTTCCTCATCCCTGATCTACACGGTGCTCTTCAAGTTTTAGGATTCAATTTAAGATCAAAGGGAAAAAGAAAAACAATGGCTTGCTCTCCATTTTTAAAATAATAAATTATTATATTTATATTTAAAATTATTTTAAAAATAAAATTTAAAAAATATGAAATTGGCAGTAAGCTGGATCTGTCTCAAGATTCAAGTCAAACAGTTTTTAAGTAGAGAACAAATTGAGAGTAACGTGTGAACTTCTATGTTAGTGAAGGTAGTGGTTAATTTTAGACCATATACCCTAAAGGCACCAGATCCCACCTGATCTTGGAAGCTTAAACAAGGTCAGCCCTGGTTAGTACTTGGATGGACACTGCCAATGAATACCAAGTACTGTAGGATTTATTTTAGAGGAAGGAACTGGCAAACTATCTGAGTATTTCTTGCCAAAGAAAACCCTCTAGAGCCTACATGGTGTAATGGTTTGAGTATTGCACTATGAACCCGGAGACCTGGATTTGATTCCCAGCTTGGCCATGGAAACCCACTAGGTGACTTTGGGTATGTCATGCATATTCAGTTCCAGAAAACCCTGTGACAGGTTTGTCTTAGGGTCACCATAAGTCAGAAAGGACTTGAAGGCGCACAACAGCAGCAGTAACAAGAAAGCCCTAGAAAATGTATGTATTGCTGTAAATTGAAAGGCAATTTGAAGGCACATATATACACACTATTGTAAATCAACTAGGTAAGTATTTGTACTCCTTAATTAGTGGTACTTAGACTGGTTCTAAAATGACCCTCAGAGGATGGTTGCTACTACTCCTTTACAGAGGAGGTGCTAAAGTGGTGGCCTGAATTATGGTAGAATTGCAGTAAGATCTGAGTACCGTTCTGCATCCTGTGGCCTACACATATTTTTCCTAGTCCGTCCCAAGAAGAGCAGGCAATCATGGCTTCCACATGTTTATGTCCTACAGCTCCCATCAGACCTAGAAACCTTAGCCAGTTGTGGGAGTTGTAGTAAAAAAAACCCAACAACCATCCAGAGGTCTACAATCACTCGTCCCTGCTCTACAGACCGCATGCTGGAAACTGCCTAAACAATTTGTTGTTAATTGCCTTCAGGCTGACTTCTATGAATGTGAACTCTCCAAGTCTCTCAAGTCTTCCAAACTGAGGGCTGTGGCTTCCTTGACTGAATCTCCCCACCTGTAGCACAGTCTGCTTCTTTTTCTATTCCCTTCAACATTACTGAGCATTATCACCTAAACAGTACTCCACTTCTATTTTTGCCTGCTAGAAAATACCCCTCGTTCGTACAACTGTTTCATCTCCCACAGCTGAGAATGATGGGAATTGTAATCTAATATATCTGGAGGATGCTGTGTTGGGGAAGCCTGTTTTATAGGAAGTTCTCTTTGCATGTCAGTATTTGGCTCGAGCAGAATAAAGGGAGATATGGAAATCAAAATCCTTACCCAGCCTGCCCTAAAACAATACTGCTATGAGATGGATTTAAGACTCTCAAAGAAGCAGGCGGATTCTATAGGTCAACTCTGATTCAAATAAATGTCTAGACAAGCATGCCCCTATACAGCGATTACCTGTCAACATCTATGAGGTCCTGACAGGTGTCCAGGTTGTCAGCCACTTGTACTGAAAATATTGTTGTAAGTAAATATGCCACTCTGTCACATGGGGGGAGTGAGGGTGCCTCCTCTGTCCATGAACAGCAGCGGCAGCATCAGTCCAGAAAAACAAGTTGCTGCACGTAGGAGAGGAAAAGCTCATCGAGGGTTTGTTTTCTTGCTCTGCTCAGCTGGACCATCAGACAAGTTGTCACTTGGATTCGGGTAGCTCCCCAAATAGTTTCTGCTCCACAGATTATTCCGAATAGGTTTCTACTTACCAACATTGTGCAAGTGTGCCTGAATTTATCGGATGTTAGTTGAGGGACAGTGGTTGTCTGCCAAAAGTATGCTAGCTTGAGCAGCATGGATCTGGGAAAAAGGGAATGAGTTGAAGAAGGAGAGAAAGAGCTGTAGAAGGGCTGCTAGAAATGTATTTTTGGTTTCTGACCTTGAATACATTAGCAGCGTACCCCCCCCCCCCCAATTCTTTCTCTGCAACTGCAAGGCTACAATGTCTTTGCATTCTTAAGGAGAAGAAAACTTCACTCTTCTGTCTTTGCTATATGGAATGCATGTCTTCCTACATGCAAGGCAAAAAAGGGCACTCTTTTAGCCCATTTCTGCACTACACTGTTATAGTGCTATTATTCCACTTCCAAAATCCTATGGAATCCTGGGGTTTGCAGTTCAGGGAGGGGCCTTTAGAATGATCAGCCAGAGAGATCTTTGGCCTCAGGAAACTACAAACCTCAGAATTTCACAGGATGTTGAAAATGGAGTAATAACACTGTAACCGTGTAGTGAGGAAAGCCCCTTAGTCTCAGCTAGTAAAGGGGGCTTGAATGCCAGTTACCTATCTTTGGAGTGAAGGTGGTTGCTGCTATTCATTTATTTAAAAGTGTATATTGCCAAAGTTCTGTCTGGTAACAGGCTCCCAAGACATTTGGCAGGAAGTGAGAATGAATGCATAACACAGAATAAAGAAGTGTGGTGACCTTCAACAGTTCTGGTGGCACAGTGATGGAGGATGTGCCTCCCGCATGGCCTCTCTCACTACTCAGTTTGGTGCTGGAGGAGTGTTAACACAGAGATGGGGTTTTTTTCCTCCCTTTAAAACAACATACATCCTCCCTACACACCTTGTCTTATAAATGCAATCCCGTTCCTGGGAGTGCGTGTTCACTAGGAAGCAAAGTGCATGGAGAACACACACCTCATTTAAAAGAGAAAAGGGAAGTTGCTGTTGCTATAGCAGCAAATTCAGGGGTGAGGGTGTGAATCCTAGAGGGTTCAAAGAAGCCAATACAGCTCCCCAATTCAACAAAGTGTTCCCCACCATCTTAGGTGCTGCTGCTGTGATCTCTTCAGCTACTGCAGCCACCGCCAATGCTATCTCCCAACCAGGGCCTGGTAGCACCAGATTTTTTAGTCCTGGGAGAGCAGGTCATCTCACAGGGGCAGCTGGATGACACTCTGAAATTCCTGGATCTTCCTGGTCTTCCTCTTGTTGTTGTCATGTGCCTTCAAGTCATTTCTGAACTCTGGCAACCCTAAGGCAAACCATCATGGGGTTTTCTGGGGCTGAGAGTGTGTGACATGCCCAAGGTCACCCAGTTGATTTCCACGGCTGAGCAGAGAATCAGACTCTGGTGTCCAGGGTCATAGTCCAATGCTCGAACCACTACATCACAATGGCTCTTTTCCTAGTCTAAGGAGGGGCTATTGAATGTCTTGGGGCAATAATGATAGAAAATGTTAAACCCGCAAGCCTTAGATTGGGTGAGAACATCTGATTCTCCAGATGTTGTTGGACTGCAACTGTCATCTACCATAGCCTACATAGCCAGTGGTAAGGAACACTGTGTGTTATAGTTCAGCAACAAGATTCATGATTCCCACCCCATCTTAGACACCACAATTGAGGCATTTAGCCTGAGATGAAGAGACAGCAGGCCTTCCCTGTCCAGGTGTCCACCAGATATTTTGAACTACAGCTTCTATCAGTCCTTACCAGCATAGTCAGTGGTCTGGCATAACAAATTGGAGTATAAAGAAGTAGAGAACATCGAGTTGCCTATGGCCCTGCCGGCATCTCATTCTTCTGTCTTAAGTGGGTTACTGAGGGGAAAAAAGAGCACAGTTCCATGACACAGTTCCAGTGTGTGTCAGCAGGGAATGTTTTCATCTTGCAAAGCCTAGAACACCACAAAACAGGGAGCTGCGGGGAGTCTCATTACATCTCCAGTCCTCACCGGTGCGCTGTTTTATCCTCCAGTGCCTGCTGAAAAGGCCAATGAAAACAGCAGACTTGATATTGTTCTCTTTTACAGAAACAGGTGCTTTGCTTATTTTTTTCAGAAGGAGCTGTTCTCATCCAGTTGCTCAGCTAGGGATGCTTTTTTTTTTGAGGGATGTGTGCCATACCATATGGATGGGAGGAGGGGGGAGATAACGGAAATGATGTCTCCAGGAGTGGGAAGTGTTTGCTTTGGTACTTTTCTGAATGTGTGTGTGTGTGTGTGTGTGTGTGTGTGTGTGTGAAGTCTGTTGACCGTCTGTGAGGAAGAAGCTGGAATAGGTGGAACTGCATCAATCTTGTGGGGAATAGGAATGAGTTATTTACTTTTTTGACCTCTGTAGGAAGTTATCCAGTAAATGCTTCTGGCTTCTTAGAGTTTCTGGTAGAATTCTTGGGTTTTCCAGTCACTTGAATGGTTGGGTAATAGCAGCTTCCCAATACTTCCAGCTCATTTCATGACCCTTAGAGGTAAAGCCAACTTAGAACCACAAATAGCTTTCTCATCAGCATGTGCTCTTTCTTGTCTGGGACTTACAGAGTTGGTAACGCATTTTCTCTGAATATACAAGCGCTCTCTCTCTCTCTCTCTCGCTCTCTCACTCTCTCTCTCTCTCTCCCCCCCCCCCCCATGAGTTCAAGCAGTAACATGGCTCAACAGAGGAGCAAAAAGGGAAGACTGGCCTGGGAAACATGAAGCTGGTGCCTAAGTAAATCTGAGAACTGGGCTAGTAAATAACCACTCAAACTAGGATTACCAGAGTGAAAACTAGAGGTGGCTCCTGTACTTTTAATGGTCGTATAAAAGAGGGAATTTCAAAAGGTTTTACTTATCACGCAACCAGGTAACAAGCAACACCTGCAGAAATTCCCTCTTCTACACAAGCATTAAAGGTACAGAAACCATCTCCAGTTTTCATCTGGTATTCCTAACTGTCGAGCACCCCCAAAATGCCACCAACTGTTTGGATTCCTAAAGTAGTTGTAAGGTTTTGAACAAAACTTTCTAAGAGCTGTAACAGGGTTAGGAGATGTTATAGTTTCACTGGTATAATGTTTTTTGGGGGGTAGTTCAGCCTTGCAGAATTTATGTGCTGCAAAAATTGACAGTTCAAGATTAAGTGCTAGGATTTGCTTGTTTGCTGGAATACTGCCACTAAAGAGTCTTCATTTGGGGTTGATATTTCAATATTTCAGTTACAACTTCTGCTGATAACCTTGGATAGTTAAAATGTAGCAAGTTAGAGCAACACAGTTAAAGCAAATCCATGTTTCCTCATGAAAACTGCAGCATGTTAAGTTTGCAGTTCACATCCCCAGAGTCCACTTCGGTGCAGAACAAATTTTCCAAGCTCTTAAAAATGGTTATTTCATGGGCATTTCTCTCATCTAGGAAAGTGCTGTCTACACTGAGTACTGGAAAATCAGACAGTGGACACCAACTGATTCCTGCAATTGATAAAAACAGTGGGTTTTACGAAGGATGGCTTGCAAAATCTTAGGCGGCTGAAATCTGCACATGCAGACCATAGAGCGAGCTTGACCTGTTGACTATTGCACGTCGACAGGTGGACTGTAAGCTGAGACTGCAACTTGTGCTCGAAAAGGGGAGGTTGGAGGGCAGGGCAGCTCAGTTACAAAATCTCATGGCAAATAGCATGAGCTGACTACCCTCAAAATAGACACAAGGAAGCTATATAACAGGAGAGACTGCTGAAAGTCACCAGTCTTCTGCAGGAGATCGCTACATGCGTGCAGTGTTGTCCAAAAGAAGTCTCGAGAAGAACGCCAGACCAGCTCTTTGTTGCAAACCCTTGTGAGGAGAGGATTGCTTGAGTCTCAACACATTATTATATTTTGGTACATCAGAGCTGTGTATCAGTCGTCTGGACTGCTGTATGCCTGTTCTCATTCCTCAAGAGAATTTGTCTGTCACATTGTCTCACTTATCTCTTCTTCGTCCATCTCGAACTACCACAATGAAATATTACTATCCAGACTCACGTCCCAGGTACAGGCGATATGCGAGAAGCTTCAAGACTGTGCGTTTTCCCAATGATGTTCTCTTCCAGGACCACATTCGTCAAGGTGACCTGGAGCAGGTGGGACGTTTCATCCGAGCTAGGAAGGTCACACTGGACACCATCTATCCCTCTGGTAAGTCAGATGTGGGTAGAGACCCAAATGGAGTGTGTGTGGTTGAATGGAGCTAAGTACTAGCAACTCAGCCACCTCATGTCTGGGACATACTGGGGTTGCAAACTAGATAGGTTTATTTTCTTTCTGATGTCTGGGGGTAAACTCACTCTCATTTACCTCCATGTCCTTCAGTCATACCAACATAGGAGACAATGCAAGTTATTTTGGTAAAATTACTTCTTATTTTGAGTGTCTAAGGAAACAGATACTTGGAACATTAAAAAAAATGTACAGTTTTCTGTCCAGCTGATTGTTAATCTATAAAGCATAGTTTTTATGTGAAATATAGGGAGACATATTGAGGTGAGGGTGTCAAAGAACATCATTAAATGCCAGGATGAGTAACAGAATAGATAATAAGCTGAAAAAGAAGTGATTTAGAAATTCATGATCAGCTTTAAAGCTGTTTCACTGTCCCTTTAAGCCATTTCTTCCTGATATTACCTCAGTATGAAAGGTTTCACATAAATGTAATAGTCAGTAATTTCTTGCCAGCTACAAAAATGACAAGTGTTATAGCTGCTGTGTCCAAGTAGACTCTTAAGAGAGTTAATTCACTCCTTACTGATAGGTGTGGCTTAGGCCACCCTGACCCTGGTATGGTACTGGAAGAGACCATGGAAGCCTCTTCTGGAATATTCGTAATATAGATACTGACCTTGAATCACGGCTTTTACAAATTGCTTAATTCTCTAAGAGCTTCCCAAAACATACACTCCCCTAACTAAGTGAATATGTGTGGCATGTTACGTCTTCAACCAAAAAGATGCCCTGTCCTCACTTGCTTTCTTCCCACTTCCCTTCTAGGCAAATTGAGCCTTTAAAATGTCTAGGCCCTAGTCTAGATTTGTAGGAAGCCCAGTATTGATCAGGAAGGGTATCTTCACTTCCAGGACTCCCTCTCCTTAATTCTCCCCCCCAACTTCTCCCCAGCACTTACATACTAAACTAGCAAGCTCCTGTTTTGGCAAAATGATTGTGAAGAGATTACATCCTGCCCCAATCTCTGCTCCTGGGGATCCCCCTGCTAATCTCCACAAGGTCTGGTTGAGAGTATCCCCTTTCCCCATTAGGTATGGCTGCTCTCCATGAAGCTGTGCTTTCTGGAAACCTTGACTGTGTGAAGCTATTGGTGAAATACGGTGCTGACATCAATCAGAAAGACGAGGACGGCTGGACGCCCCTGCACATAGCTTGCAGCGATGGTCATGCTGACATTGCAAGGTCAGAGATGTCAGATTATGTTTACCTCTTTTTGTCTCATTCAGCTGTACGACCCCGCTGACAGGCACAAATTGCAGTCTACATGGCCAAGGAAAATGTGGAGGGAAGAAGTGATTGCTCCAGAGTGAGTGCTAGGCTGAGAGCTTGAGTCGATGAAAGAGAAGTGCCTTTTGGCTCAGAACATGCGGTGGGTGGCTATCTTACAGACAGGGCTAGTCCTCTGTCACTGACTATGACAGGTGTATTTTATCAGCCTGTCAAGTAGTCATTGGTATTGCCCAGATATATGCTATGTCAAGAAGAAGGTGATGATGGAAACCACCTAAGCAGAAGTTAGATCTCTTGCTTGGGGAAAAAAAAAAGGATCACAGTTTCTTTAACCCATCCACACTACCTTGTACACAAATGCAGAGTGGAAAACCAGCATATATGAACTTGACTGTGCATGTGGGGGAAGCCAATACCCATTTCTTTGATTCTATTTGCAACTTATCCAGCAGCTACAATTGCAGAATTAGTAGTTCGTCCAAATCATGTCAACATTTATTTCCATGTGGATGTGCAATTGTATGTGTGTCCACACATAGATGTTTGACTGTATGAGTTGGCCTTAAGTGGGCCTTGAGTCCTGGTGTGGATTTAAGACCGGCGGTCTTATTGCAACAACTATAGCAGGGTTTTGCTGGATAGAGTGCTACCCACGGAGACTAAATAGGTCAAATAATAATAATTTCTATTTCTTTGGATCTGCAGGTATCTCATTTCGCTTGGGGCCCAATGTGATGCCACCAATGATGAAGGGGAGAAGCCATCTGACCTAATTGACCCTGAGTACAAGGACCTTGTAGAACTCTTCAAAGCAGCACGAGTGAACTAACCTTCTACCCCTCAGCTCTTTCCCATATGGGATTCTAGTCTCCGTGGCAGGCAGCCAGGTCTGTTGCATTCAAGAAGGAGGCTAGCAAAGTTGCCTGTACTAGGTTGGCAAGGGAGCGGATAAGCTCCCAAAAGAGACCACAGTTTGGCTGCAATGTGTATGTAATGAGACTGGCTACTTCAGGTTTTCTTGGAGAGCTATGCTTGAGATAGCCCCTTCAAAAAGAAATGTAACCTCCTGTACTATGGCTCACGGCCCAGCATCTGATGGGGTTAGGCTTTAGCTAAAACGGATATAATGGCTGGGACATACTGATGGTATTGTTGTGTAGGAGGTTCACAGGGACGGTTATGAGCTAAACAGGAGTGGGTACCAATTTGTGCAAGCATTGATTTTTCCAGTTCACAACTGATGATCACTGTGACAGAACCAGTGTTATCTCAGCATCATTCAAACTATTTTTCTGAAGGATCCATACAAAATTGTCCTAAAGAAAAACTATCTTCAACTGGCATCTGCTGTGCATATGGACTATCCTAATGATGTTGTGTATAAAGTCTTATTTTCAACATTTGCTTGTCCTAGATTTGCTTTTCTACTGTATTTTTTTATGCGGTTCCGAACAGCTTTTTATTTTTTCAATAAAGTAATTCCCAAAGCTTTGGGTAAGGCATCTTCCTTCTGCTCTCGTACAAATATAGCCATACTTCCCATCCCACTGGTTCTGCTGAATCACTTTGATTTTGTTCACTCAGAAGCCCTTGGACTCCCTCTGGGCAGAGACAATATCCATGAAGGGGAGAAGACATACAGAGTAGCAGCTATCAGGAGTGTAATGGAACTGGAGTTCACAGGGTCAGAAGTTTTGCTTAGCAGGGGCTATAACATCATCTACTATTACACTTTGGATTCCTCTGCTTCCTCTGAGCTTGACTACACTCTCCATAGTAGATGGAGGGGAAATGGATTTTCCCAGCAATGATGGTATCATTATGAGCTATCCCTGCTGTAATGCCAAGTATGCTTGTGTTGGCTTGGTCTTGAGTCAGCAAAATCTGTTAGTTATACAAAAAAACCCTGCTTAATATGGAGAAGAAAACAGCTAGTTTTTTTAAAAAGACAGATATTAACACAGCTGCCAGGATTTTTCAAACTCTCCATGGGGCTACAGGAACCATCATAAATCTAGCTGCCTAACATTGATAGGCAATGTCAAAATTGTTCATAGTAAACATGGTTCCCTACTTTAACCACATTTTTCATCCTGTGAAATAAAGAACTGCACTGAAAATACCAGGTTCTACAAAAGTATCCCGGCTGCATAGTTTTTGATATGCTGTTCGTGGTAGTTCTTTTGAAAGGCAAAGTGGTGAAAAGCCAATGCAAGGCAGAACCTCTAGAACTGTTTTTAACATGTGAGGAGCTCAACATTGGCGTGCGAGTAGTTAATAATTTTGCCTACTTGTATGTGCTGTCTCTTCCCATCCATTCATATTCAAAGATCCTTAAATATGAAGTCTCTTACAAGCATAATGTATACTTAGAAGCGCCCTGTGTGTGTCAAGTGTAGTTTATCACCAAGTTAAGTGTGTACTGGATAGATTGCAAACACGCTTAATTATTCCTTGGAGGGCTCAACAACAATTGCTGTCTTCACCTTCATCTTCATCTCTTAGAGCTGAATAATTTGGAACACTTCTGATTGACAATTTCTGAAGGGACCAATTGCATAGGAGTCTTGATGGTGCAATTTTGCCAGACCACTTGAGGAGAGGTTCTGCCCCCTAACCTAGTCTTAAGGGGGCTTGAGCTCCCACCCCTGGTTCAGGGCTCCATTAAGTAAGAGGTGTGATAGTTACAGAAAATGTGTTGATTCTTAACTGTAAACTGCTGGTAACTATGTGGTCTTTGGTACATCATGAAGATAACAGAAGAAAAAAAACCAGAAAGTAAAAAGTAAAAGTAATTTGGCTTTCTGATTTTAGGTTTTTCTATGTGGTTTCCTGTTTGTGATCTGTTTCAGTTGCAGATATGGTAATTCTGCAGCTGCTACACTGGTAATGGGATAAGAAGAGTGTTTGTTGAAAAGAACTGGCTTTGGTAATGGTTGGGCAAAATGCTGATCTAGGCTCAAAGAAAACTAGATGTAGGAGAAGTGCCAATGGCTGGCACTCAAGAATGCTAAAAATGACTTCTCCTAAATTGGATAGTTTGTCTCATGGTGAAAAATAGTGAATCACTTGTGCCATCTGGGTCAGTATGCTTTGAGTGAAGTAGGGCAGCTGGATTAACTTCTAGGTTGCTGCTTCAGGGTTCCAGCTGAATCAGGTAGGTGTCACTGGGGGACCACTCAGGCTCAGGTACAAACTGAGCTATATTTAGGGCTCAGTATAGCAATTTCATATGCACAATATGGATAGTCACAGTTCAACATCTGGAGAATTTCAGCTTTATTTAATGGTGTTTTTTGGTCACCTATGTGACAACCTCTGAATAGGATTCTCCAAGAAGAAGCTAGAACTTCTATACTCAGCATACGTCTTTGCTCTGCCCCCCCCCCCAATAATAAAAGCAGGAGAAATGAAGCAAAACCAAGGAAATTTGTTGTTGTTTTGTGTGCTTTCAAGTCATTTCTGACTTACCGTGACCCTAAGCTGAACCTTTTACAGGTTTTCTAGGGCTGAGAATGTGTGACACACCCAAGGTGAGTGAGTTTCTATGGTTGAGTGGGGAATCAAACCCTGGTCTCCAGGGCTATAGACCAATGCTCCAACCACTACGCCACACTGGCTCTCAGCCAAGGAAATACATGCATTTATTTAAGCTGATTTTGGCTCAGATTTTTACATTCCCTGTTTATGAGTATCAAAAAGACAGCAGTGTCATTAGGAAAAAAAATTAAAATTAAATCCATAATCAAGCAATATTAAGAGAAGCAAAAAGGCCATATAAAGGAATATTTGGGTGTGATTGCCATATGTTATTTATAACAGAGAGATCATTTCAGTGATTTGAGTGCATTTGGAGATTTGACTAGTGATTTGACTACTGACATTCAAGACTTAAATGAAACTTTAGTTGAAAGGTTATTGTTTCTGCTGAGCTGGAGTCATTTTGAGCTGGCAAGTTTCCATCTAAAAACAATTCAAAGGATGCTTTAGAAAGAGTTTACTACATGGTCTTGAATGGACACCTAATTAAACTCCAAAGTTGAAACCCATATTCAAAGGATCCAGTTCTATAGGCCTATCTAATCAGAATCCTTTTCACTTTAATGGGATTTGCTCCCAATTAAATGGGAGTAATGCAACTCAAGAGTGGGGAGGGCAGCCTCCCTTTCACTGGGTGTACACCACAAGGCTTGGACAAGCGTCAGAGAAAAAACACTTTCACAGTAAAAATAAATAACCCAGTCTTTTTCCTTGCCTTTTCTGTCAAGTGTGAATCTGAAAGGCTACGTAGCAACCAGAAAGCAGAAGTGAGACATTTTTCAAGCGGAACCTGTATTCTAAACAGCCTAGATGCAACTTGCTGACAGGCTAAATGTTAAAAAGTCACATGTGAAAATGACCTTAGCAACAGGATTTTTGGTCATACTGAGCTGGCGTGGGCTGGTGGGGGAAGGCAACAGAAGGAGTAGAGGAACCTCAAATGTTAGGGAAGAACTTCCTGATCCTAAATGACAGAGGCCATTTCCATACTACACTGGTGAAGTGCTATTAATTCCACTTTCAGCATCCTATGGAATCCTGGGGTTTGCAATTTAGGGAGAGGAATTCACAATTCTCAGCCACAGAGCTCTCAGGCTCAGTAAACTACAAACCTTAGAATTCCACAGGAGGTTGAAAGCGGAATAATAGCACTATAGCCGTTTCCGCACTAGACTAGGGCCGGGATTCCACAGGATATTGAAAGTGGAATAATAGCGCTATAACAGTCTAGTGCGGAAATGGTCTATAACTGTGGTAATGGTCAGAGTGAAAAACTCCCCTGGCAGGAGGTGAACTTTCTTTCATCTGACATTTTTACACAGCGATAGTCCTTAGTAGTTGATTCCTGTAGGGCAGGAGGTTGAACTAGATGGCCTTTGGAGCCACCTCCACCTCTATAATTCTCTGAAAATCAAACCAGACACACAGTCAAAGGTAGTTCAACGCTTCTTTCTTTCTTTCTTTCTTTCTTTCTTTTAATTGTAATCGTACTCTTGCTTGTGCAACCCGACGCTGGGGTTGAGGGGCTGGAGAGGAACCTCCCCTCGAGCGCGCCCCTGACTCCCGTTTCCATGGCCACCTTTCTCCTCTCCTTGCCCGGCCGCTCCGTTTCCATGGGAACGCCTTCCCTCGGGTACACGGTGCGGGGGCTATCCGAACCCATTCGCCCGCAGTGCGCAGGCGCAGCCCGGCCTAGGCGCTCTCTTCCGCCCCGGGCCTGGCAGCGGCGAGAGGAGCCGGGACCGGGACCACCCCCCCCGCACCCGGCCAGGTGAAGGGACTTGGCGAAGGGGCGCGAGCGGGTGCCCAGTGCGTCCCCCCTTCCCCGAGCGGGCGCTGCGGCCGTTATTAATCGCCCCTCGAAGAAATGCCCCTTCCTATTCGTATGGGCCTAGCGCAGTGCCAGCCCCACGTCGGCCCTGGAGGGGGTTAAGCGCGACCAGGGTGGAGGGAGAGAGAGAGGGGAGGGGAGAAAAGGCCGGGCAGGTTTTCGTCGCCTCCCCACGGAAATTTGTCCCCTCTTTCCTTCCGCAAGTGCGTGCGTTCTAGGATCCGGACGGGTGATGTCGAGGGAAGTTTTTCGTGGTGGGTGCTGGTGCTGGTAGTAACGGTAGATTAGAGTTTCGGAGCAGAGAATAAGGGGCCCATGGAGCAGGAGGAGATGGGGGCCGCTGGGCTGATCGTGTGGGAATGGTCGAGAGGCTTCTGGGTTTCTTGAGACTTGCTCAAGGATTTCAGTGATGGGATGGAGAGGAAGGAGGTCGGTGTCGCTTCTCCTCGGTCTGTACCACACAGACCCTCTCTGAGGGTAGGGTGTCTAGTCTAAATGCCCACGGTGAACACAGAGCCCGTTAAGCTCTTTTCAGTTACCGGAAAACCCCACCTGCCCAAGATTAATTCTCAGTGAAGTCAATGTCTGTCTTTGTTCTAGCATCACCAACCTCACACATCCAGTGCCTGGGCCAGGGCTGGTCACGAGTCAGCCATGACAAGGTGAGAAGGAAGATGTGGTTGTGAGAACTAGGCTTATGCCAGGAGCAAAACAGTTGTCTGAGATAGCAGAATATATACTGATTTGGACTTTTCAGCCTGTGGTGCTTCATTGTGCTGTGGTGATGGTGGGATGGTGAAAGAATGTCTGTGACTAGAATAAGTATGGGGCGCTACTGATAAGAGATTGGGAATGTTTTGTGACATAAAGGTAAATGGATATATTGAAAGGACTTCTACTTTGTCAGTAGCATCAAACGTGAGAATCTGGTATTTAAATTCTAGGGCCTCTCTACCTTCCAACAAGATTCACTAGATATCTTTTGACAAGTCAAGTCTCTTGTGCTTCTGCTCTTCCTGTACAACAATCTAGTTTGAGCTGTGAGCATGAAACAAAGCATCTTGAGAAGGTGTGTGACAGATGACAACTAAATAAGAATCATCCCCATCTGTTTTGGTCACGCTTCCTTGAAAATGCTGAAGGATCTAGATCAGTGGTTCTTAACCTTTTCTTTACTGGGGACCCTCTGTAAATATAATTTGTTGCCAGGAACCCCTAAGACTTAACTCAAGATTTAAATATTTAAATTTAGATTTAAATATTCAAATATTCATTTATTAAAGGCTTCTAGAGAATAGGATTTAAATCCCCACTCAGACACTAGGTGACCTTGTACAAGTCACATTCTCTCAGTCTCAGAGGAAGCCAAAGGCAAACCCCCCTCTGAACAAATCCTGCCAAAAAACCCCTGTAATAGGTTCACCTTAGAATTGCCATAAATTGCAAGTGACTTGAAGGCACACAACAAAGTGTTGCTGACAAGGGGAGTTTTTTTCTAGCCATCATATCGCTCTGCTTTGAAAACTGACTTATGGTGACCCTAGGGTGGGGATTTTCTTGGCAAGATTTTTTACCTTTGCCTTTCTCTGAGGCTGACATAATGTGACTTATCTTAGGTCACCCAGTGGGTTTCCATGGCCAAGTGGGGATTCATACCCTGGTCTCCAGAGTCATAGTTTGGGGGCAGGCATATGCCTGCTGCCATGTCCACCACACCTGCTCCCACGTCCCTGTTGGTGCCACTGTTGTTGGTGTCCAGCAACAGGACTTCACGGACCCCCTGTGAAGGCTCTATGGATCCCCAGGGATCTGTGGACCCCAGGTTGAAGAACACTGGACTAGATCTCCAGATATCTGGACTATACTTCTTCAATCTCTTTCTTACTTATTATGCTGGCAGGGGTTTCTGGGAGCTCCAAAACATCTGGGGAGTGAAAGATCCCACCAGGCCTAAATGGTTACAAGATTGTTTTGCTAGACATTTGTTTTGAAACAACTTTTTGTGTTTCTTTATTTGTGGCAGAGATCACAATCTTGTCTCATCTCTTTCAGCTCTCCTGTCTCCAGAGTTGTATACAATGGCAAGCGGAACAGTAGCCCTCGGTCTCCAAGCAATAGCAGTGAGATCTTCACTCCTGCACATGAGGAAAATGTGCGCTTCATCTATGAAGGTACAGAGCTTAATACTTGCAAAGGCTGATTCCAGTAGTTGTTGCATCTCTATTGAGTCAGTAGCATGCTATCCTATCTCTTACTCAGTTACTTTCTAGTACTGTTGCCAGTTCTAGTGCTAACATTTTGCCTACTTAGATCTTTTGTTGTTGTTTTGCACCTTCAAGTAGTTTCCAATGTATGATGACCCTAAGGGGAACCTGTCACAGGGTTTCTAGGGGCTAACAGTATGTGACATATACAAGGTCATCCAGTGGCTGAGCAGGGAATTGAACACTGGTCTCCAAGATCATACTCCAATGCACAAACTGCTACACCACACAGGCTCCCATACTTACATCTTTAAACATGTGTAAATTGAGAAAAAATATTGAAGATGATACTCATTAAAAGCCAGTCCATTAGATGTAAGTTTGACGCTTGGAACTGATAAGCTTTTCTTATATGTCAGGCCTATCTCTGATTTTACATCCACCATTATGAACACTGTTTGTCTGCTTCTTTACTTGCATCTTAAAGATGCTTCCATTAGTAAAGGTTCAACTCTGAGTCTTCCAAAGGATGCCAGTACTTGAGCCAAAGGAGAGGGTTCTTCTTTAGCCTCCATGTGATGTCTTCTTCCACTGCCCTGTTCTTCCTCTCTGCAGCATGGCAGTGTGTGGAACGGGATCTTCGCAGCCAGATGGCAGGTGGTGAACGAGGAATTGTGGAAGAATATGTGGAGAAGATGCCAAATCCCAGTCTGAAGGGTGAGTTTCTTTTTGTCTTCTGTGCCTTAATGATGAGATCTGATTTAGCAATGGTTATCCACAGCTTGGTGACATGCAACTTATTGTAGTGCACTGTATGTAGGGCTGCTTTGAAGAATATTCGGGTGTGTTCTAATGGTAGTCCATTGCTCACTGCATATTTATCCTCTATTCTACCATTTTTCTTGGAATCCACTTTGTATCTAAAGGATCATCTCCAATATGTACTTGTTCTGCTCACTCAAATGATTATTTGAGATCCGTTACTCTATTTCTCCACCATTAGAAATGAGGCAGGTGGTTACACAGAAAAGACTATTCCCAGCAGTTGTCCCTTGGCCCTAAGATTTCTTCCCGTGGGCAGTGCATTTGTCTTCATCTCTCTTGGCTTTCGAAGCTGTCCTGTTCAAGAAAGCATTTGAAAACTAGGAAAGCTAATAATTCAACTGCCACTGCCTCCTCTCTCTTTTAGGTTTGTATTAATTTTACTCTGGTTTGATAATATGGTATGATTTGTTGTTTTCTTTTTAATGTTAATTGTCTTAACCATCACAGCGCCAAAAAGATAGAGCAGATGTGTTTAAAACAGATAGATGTAAATGATGGCTGTGAGGTTCTAGAGCTCTAGATAGTCATCATCACTGTTCAGACGGCTAAAGCTGAATCTTCAATGTACTATTTTTTTTAAAAAGTACATGACTGCCAAATCCTGGCGTATATCTTTCTAGAGATAAATGGTATATATTATTGAAAGATCAGAAACCAAAGTATATGTCTATGTGGGATGTGCACTGGGGTGGATGTTGGCATTATTGGGCCATAGCACTTCAGACTGTCTTATCACCTTCCTAGGTCCTGTTTTCTTCCTCAGTAGCAATGTGTCCATTGTCGTAACTCTCCATGTGTCTTTCACCTTCACTAGAAAAGCAGTATGTTAAATGCTGAAAAATTTGTGAA
This sequence comes from Cyclura pinguis, assembly GCA_030412105.1. Classification (NCBI taxonomy): domain Eukaryota; kingdom Metazoa; phylum Chordata; class Lepidosauria; order Squamata; family Iguanidae; genus Cyclura; species Cyclura pinguis. The sequence goes on from CM059600.1 coordinate 159,851,516, forward strand.
GGGGATAGGGGAGAGCAGATTTGCAAACATACACTATAAGAAGAACCTTGCTAGATCTGACCAAGGATCTATCTAGGCCCGCTTTCAGGTCCCAACAGTGGTCAGGCTGCTACCTCCAGGAAGCTCAGAAGTGGAGATATACTCCTGAACACGTAGTGTATTTGGTCAAAAGCATTGATAAAGCTACTTTCCATGAATTTGATGACTGACAGTGTGAATACGAGTATCCCTATTTTGCTTAGGCTTAAATCTATTAAATAGTAGACCTTTTGAATCAACTGAACTTGTATAAGTCTTGACTATGTTCTTGTTGATTCAGTAGGTCAACTCTAATTATGACGAACAACTTGATTTAGGCCTTAGTCTTGTTTAGGGTCATTCTTGCTGCTGAACGTAGGTTACAGCGCTGCGTAGAATTCTAGACTGCATGGATATTAGTTAATACAGTTTAAGGGCTGTTGAGTGAGACTGTACTGTGTAGAAGAACCAACTCAAGCTCATTCATTAGATAACAGTTACCTATGGCTTGAACTAGAATTTAGCTCAGCCATGAAAACCCACTGGGTGGCCTTGGGTGCATCACACACTTTCAGCTCCAGAAAACCCCGAGATAGGTTCATCTTAGGGTTGCCACAAGTTGAAAACTACTTGAAGACACAAAACAACAACACTAGTAGTAATTGTCAGGTGTTGAAAGTCTAGCATATTTGTTCTTGCTAAGCTAGAGGAAGTATTGATATAAAATAATGTGGAGACTTCCATAAAAGAGTCTTATTCTAAGTTGCCTCTTTCTTCTTTTTCTTTTCTTTTTTTCTTTGCAGCATTCAAACCTGTTGACTTGAGTGACCTAAAGCGGCGGAACACACAGGATGCTAAGAAGTCCTAAGCGGCTTGGTCTGGCCCAGCCCAAGTGCTGGCATGTGGCCATTGGTACATGAATTTGATGACTTTGTGTTGGTTTCCTCCTTTGATCTGGATCGTGCCTGGGGCTGGCTCTGAATTTCCTAGGAAGGATTGGCTTCTTGCTTCTCCTTCACAGCATCCCCTGGCCTAGGCTGCCTGCCTTCTTTCTACAATTGGGCCCAGGATTTCTCCTTTTTCCTTAGTAAATGACATTTTACTCTGGTAATGATTGAGAAGTTGATGTGTGTCCTGTCTGACTAGGAGTGTGAATGAGGCAGAAGAATCAGGACCAATTAGGTCTACTCTCTCCCTATAGTCTTCTCAAAGCCCAGCCCTTCTTAGAGATAAGCTACGAGAGGATGATGGGACAGAAGTAGTAAGGGTTGCTATAGTCCATCTTATCAACACAACATGGCGATTTAGACTGAATCATCATATAGTACCTGAGCTTTCGGTCTGGAAGTGAAAGGGTATTGTGCTGCACTATCTGTATATTAAAAGCCGAGCCCCTTGGGACACTGAGGGGTAGGAGCAGAAAGCAGACTAAGATTCAAGGACAAACTCTTTGGGAATTCTGTTGTATTGGACAAAACTTAGTAGTTTCCCTTGCCCTGTGCTGAGAAGGTGCTCCAGGTTTTGCTGCCTTTACACCCTGCTGACTTGACAGCCCCGGGTGTGGGGAGAGGTCAGCAGTGGCATTTCTGAGCTAGCCCCAGAGCCCAGTCCCGGTGCCCCAGGAGAACAGTGGGATAGTCTTGGTATGTGCCGAGCACTGGCAAATGGCAAAAGTGCCCATGCTTGTGTCCAACCCAAGCGCTGATGTTGGGGACCCTACCCAGAGTGGGTAGGCAGGGGGCATGGTGACTGTTGCTTTCCTTTTGTTATGTCCCCTCTTGGTCTGTGTCTGTCTTTAAGGAGTGTTGTAAATAAAAGCTGGTTAGTCATTTTGACATTTTGCTGTCAGAATTTGTTCATCTTAAATTTTGTTCCTATGGTTGGAGCTTGCTCACCAACCTGTATTTGAGATCTGTGTTGTACTCTCATTTGCCTCATGTGACCAAGAGCAAGGTTTCTTAGAAGGAAGTGAATTAATTTTGTTCTTCTTTTGGCCTAATCGCAGTATTTGGAAAGCGTCCGTGCTTCCTCCCTGACCGATGTTCTCCTACTTTTGGGTTACTTTCAAGTTTAGTCATATTTTATAACCTCTTCAGCAAGCAGTTTTTTCTAACTTTGTTTGCAATGCAGCCTAACCTGATGTAGCTGTGTTCTACCTCTTGAAGGATCTTAACCTCTCTTTACCAATAATCACAGGTAAAGGGGAGGATGTCTAGTTATCTAAGAGAACTGTGTATACAACCACCTCTCTTTAGAAAGATTGTTCCCTACATAAGTGCCATTTGATTCCATTCTGTTTCAGCATACAATATTTCACAAACCATACAATGATGTTTACATCTTGATGGGATGTGATTGCTGCAAAGCAATGTTTTGTGTTTGGTCTGAGATAACAGCTAGCATTAAGCAAGAGCCTCCTGCATAGCTTGGTATTTCCTTGGCCAGGTTCATGTTCTAGTATGGTTTTTCCTGTGATTGGCATCAGATTACTCCATTGGTTTCTGCCATTGCAGTATTGATGCCCAAATGTAGCATGGACATTGTTTTTTTGTGTGATTGCATTCAGTGATCTTAGCTGGCATCCTAAGAAGGGAATAATGGTGTGGGTAGATTTATACTAAGATATGCCTGGCAATAGGATGATATGAACTTTCAGCCATTGGTAACATGCCTGGGGCAGGGTGGGGGTGCTGCTAAGGTTTTCCTGCTTCTTAAAAACTGAGTAATAAGGCACTGATACCTCAACATGACGTTCTTGACTTTGATGGGAGTGACTTTGATGGGAGTCATATGGTTTTCCCATCACAGCAAACTGAATCAGTCCTGTTGAAGCATGCTTCAGTCCTCCATTCCTTGCTGTGCTCTGTTTGCTTTCTCAGATCCATCTTTTTATTGAGTTTGAAATCTTACTCAACTTATGCAACCCTTTCTTCGTATTTGCTTCACGCGGTCAATGTTTATGCCTAGTTTCATTTATCTGTTTGTTCTAATCAAATGGAGCATAACAAGTTGGATTAGAAGAGAGTGTTTTTCTCTGCCAACAGGCGGCACACACGGTAGATGGTGACTGCAAAAAGAAGCGTTTTGTGTCAGAATGTCATGTACCTGTTGAGAAGCACAAGATTTGGAATATCAAATGGTGGAAATAAAGCTCACCAGTGGTGTATGATATGTTAAATAAGATTATCCCATTTGATCTTTCAGTATCTTTAAGCATGCATGTCTCTTACATGCGGTACTCTAGTTCTTTTCTGACTGAACTTGAAAGACAGATCAGGAGATGTTCTGATTTTATTTGTTAGCCCAGGCTAAATAAAAAGAACAGTCTTTCAGGACACTGGAATGTACTCTTACTCACGGTAGGTTTATCTGTTCAAAGATAGTCTACTCCATTAATAGTTATTTGTATTTTTTATTGTTCTGATAGTTTATTCTGTAGAATAGTATAAACAGGAAAAGGCAGGAGGTAGTGGCCTCAAATATCTCTGAGTCCAGCTTCCTTTCCTTTGCAGTCTCCTGGGGGAAAGCCAAGAGAATAAGGCCAACTATTCTTGGTAGTGTATCGTTCTACCGCTTGGATCATATCCTTATTAGTCTTAATCTTTATATTTTGAAATGTATATCATATCTGTAGATTTCAGAAAATGTTCCCAGTATTTCTGCAGCATTGATTCAACTACCTCAGAGTCTGGGTTCCTTTGGTGTATGTGTGTGTATGTATTCTCTTTTCTCATGGTTTGGGGACATGCTCTATGAATCTTTGAAACTAGATGTGTTGAGCATCCAGGAAAGTCTGCCTGTCACATATCCAGAATTAAAAGAGTCTCTGGCCCATTCTTTATGAGAGTTAAAGGCCATATACTTGGTCTTGATTTTTTTTTCATAATCATTTATTGGAGCTACATGGTCAATTGTTATTTAGTGCTAATGCCAGCAGTGAGTGGTAGGAAGTAAGACTAACCCAGATTGGCTCAATATGTCAAACCATGCCACAGAAAGGAGCCAAACAGTATATATTCTGACTAGTGTCTGTATTGCAGACCATTTCATATTGTAGCCTCTCAAAAAGATGGATATTTGAAAGATATTTGAGTGATTTTTAGTAAATTATCAAGGATGTCTCACTTTCAGTGGTTTGATCAGAGAAGCCAAAAAACCCCAATGTTACCCTAGTGCTGAAATGAAGAAAGTTTGGAATAAACCTGAAGTTTATTTTTAGAAGGACAGCCTATGAGTACCATTTGGTTCTTGTATTCGAAACAATTATCTTGGTTCAAAATTCCTTCTTTTACTAAGCCTAGGTTGAAGGATCTCAGGATCCTTATTAGAATCAAAGTAAAAGATGCCGACCGCTGAGATGGCTGCATGTATTATAATCAGACCGGAGACATTTTATAGCTTGAATAATCTTCAGATCTTGGGTTAAATTGGAATATTGTGAAAATCTGTTCAAGTCACTTTTTAAATCACTGAAAAAGCTCTGACTGCCTCTGCGCATAAACTTTTTTCATGTGAAGTGACCTTTAATTACTGAAAGAGATGGTCTTGAGATAGATATTGACTAAAGAGTTCACAATTTTTTATTGCAATGTTGGTGTTCACTATTGTTGCCTCCTAGAATTGGAAGTTAACCTACTGCTTTTCTGATAGACCAGAGAAGAAGAGTAGTACCACAAAATGCTATGAACAACGGATACTTAAAAAGAGGAAGACTGTAAGTTAAGATTTTCATAGATTTGGATGTGCTTAACTGGAAAGACCTACTTCATGGTGTCTGGAAACAGTGTCCAGATATTGTGTTCTTACATGTTAAGGCTAAGGCTCTCTCCTTGTCCCTCACAAAACACGTCAGATCCTCAAGATGGAATAACATTCCTGTGTGATAGGTAATAATCTGATCTGCAGTATGGTTTGCACTCATATGGTTATTTGGTGAGGCCCTGATTGGCCTTGAATTTTGAAAGTGGCCTATATTTTTCAAGGGAGCAATGGTTGATTCTCTCCCACACAAGTCAGTAGCCACCAGAGTTTTGGCAGCTCTTTTATTTAGGAACCTAAGCTGTTCATAATCATTTCCCTGTACTTTGGTTAGCACATGGAGATGGGCAACTGAGATGGACCTTATTAAGATATGTACGGGGCACTCTGTCAGAGGCTTTCTTGTTGTTCACATTACGCGATGGAAGCAAAGAGCCCTTGGTCTCTACCTCAGAGTGCTTTCTGAGAGACTTGTGCTAAGTGTTTTCTATACTTAAATGGTAGTATGATTTTCTGAGGGAGCATGAGACACTTGAGTAGCTAGCTGTACTAGAAGCCTGGCATTAAAATGCTGCATCTATTAATATACTCAGATCTGTTTTCCTCTTCTGGTCCAGAGGATTTAATGTCATTTGAAGTCTACTTATTAGAGGCAGCATTTTTTTCTCTCTCTTCACCACGATTAAACTCTGTCACCTCTGCTACAAATCTCTTGCAACATAACCCAGTCTGAATGTGTGATTTGTGATCTCTTTTCATACACGTTGTGGCCTCTTCCCTGCCGCCAGAGTGTGGGTTTTCAAATTTTGGCGGAAAGATCATTCCTAATTTCAAATGTAAACAAAATATGTTTTAGCTTATGTAGGTATAATACACACGCTTTCCGGATGACAGAAATCCCAAGATTTTTATAGTACTTGCTCTATTAGCCCTATACCTCGTCCAGCACTAGTTATAAGTTAAGTGTTAGAAAAATGCAATATGCTTTCAGCAAGCTTGGGAGCTAGGACACATTTAAATCTCTTGTAACAAAGGAGTAATTAAGGGTGCATTTATAATGTATTCAGAAGTGTCTAAAATAGGTTGAGCATTGTCACAAAACCCATCTATGAAAAGAAGAAAGAAGGAGTTAATTTAATCTTATAGTTTAGTGGAAAATTCATAGCGAAGAAGTATGTGGAGGTGGAATACTTCCTTGTCAGTGAGGATTCAGCAGCACAATGAATGGAGATTCTGTGTTACATTAACTAAGAAGAGGTGACTGTGACATTATGTTATTGTACTGAATCAGGACCACAATGGGAGAGAAATACCCAGATTTCTCCAGTGCTATATTTTTTTCTTTATCCATCTGTTTGTCACTTTCATCCCGGAAAATAATAAATATTCTTGGTGATGAAAATGCAATGAATTTTTTTATTTGTTCTCTCACTTCATTTCCAGCATGTTAGCCCACTCCTATAGGGATTCCTACTATTTATAACTACAGGTAGAAGAAGAAGAAGAAGAAGAAGAAAACCTTAAGCATTTGTTCTATGCTGATCCCTTACAGTAATTGCATAGGTGTGCTCACCCAAATGTTGAATATATCTCCTCTCTTCATACCTTTCCCCAGAAATTGAGAAACTTGTTTTGAAACTCAGACTTCAGCATTCTGGATCCATTTGGTGACTTGGAGCACCTTTGCTAAGCTTTGATTAGCTGCTTATTCTGATAGATGCTTTCTGGATTTTGTTGCAAACCATGTATTTTTAATCTGTATTTTTACATTATGATAACATTTAAGTGAAGGTTCTCTAGGTATTTAAAGCATTTACAGAAAAGCATAGGCAGTAAATGGCAAGACAAGGCTAAAATGAAGTGAAAGTTTACAAAAGAGAAGCAGAAGCAAAAATTTTCTTGTGACTATAGAGCAAAGTGTGGTCCTCCAGATGTTGTTAGATTATAACTGTTATCAGCCCTAGCATCATAAAGGATGTTGGCAGTTTTAGTCCAACATAATCTGGGCTTTGTTTATTTTTGATGTTAGAGGAACTTAAAATTGGGAGATGGATAAGGTGAGGCATATCTGCTTAAAGAGGCAAAAAGAAGGTGAAGCTGTGTCAATCCTTATAATGCCCTTTATATCCTGCATTATTTTCTCCTTGGAAGTCAACAACCAATGCAATGTGCAGTCACATGAAACAATGAATTTGAAAGTCTAAATTCCAGCTGGATGATTGAAAACACCCAAAATGGATTGCATCTGCCCTTAAAGTGGATTCCAGTCCTTTCTGTCGGTTGGCAGAACTGTAAGCAGCTTGTGTTGCTGGAAATAAAATTTCATAACATTGACTCAAACAAAAAGCTACCTTTGTTTTTCAAATCAAACGCAAGAAGAACCAGTGTACTCCATGTTCTTTGCCTCAGTGGATAAATGTTTTGGATAAATTGTGCAAGTTATTTCCTATTCTGGCCAGAAGATGGTGGTGTTGGTACAAGGTAAAGATCCAGAGTTGAGGAAAGGAGACTCATTGAGGAATGGTTTGGTAATTAATTACGAAAAGTAACTCAGGCATTTTGGTCACATGAGCATAAACAATGCTGACCAGATCATGTGACGGCCTGTCCAGTTCAGTAGTCTCTTTCAGATGCTCCTCAGGAAAATGTACAAGTAGGATTTATATAGACAAGCATTTGGGAACACATGGCTCTCCAGGTGATGTTGGGAAGACAGTTTCTATCAGTCCTTACCGGTATAGCCAGTGATGAGAGATTCTGGGAGTTACAGTCCTGGAGAGCCATGCATTCCTCAGCTTTGATATAGATGGCTGTCTGCTTTTTATCCCCAACTCCTAAAAATCTTAGGGATATTTGAGAATGGGAATATGCAGTTTAAAAATCTGTGTAAAAATATTATCTATTTGTTACATTGTTAGTCCACCTTTCCATCTAAGAGCTCACAGTGGCATACATAGTACTCGTGCCACCACATACTCCCTTTTATTCTTACGACAGCACATCTATGAGGTAGATTAGTCTGAGAAATAGCGAGTGGCCACAAGTCATCCAGTGATCTTTACATCTGAATGGAGATTTGAACTGTGGTCTTCCCAGTCCTGACTGAACATGCTTTAAGTTCAAATATAGCAGATTAAAGTATGATTTAATCAAGTATTACACCAATCTATTTTTCTTTGATTTGGTCTAAAAAATACCATTAGCATATACAGTTTTGCCAGTTTTAGCACTTATAGAATCATAGAGTTGGAAGAGACCCCAGGGGCCATTCAGTCCAACCCCCTGCCATGCAGGAATACACATCAAAGCATTCCCAACAGATGGCCATCCAGCCTCTGCTTAAAAACCTCCAAAGAAGGAGACTCCACTGCACACCAAGGCAGCATATTCCACTGCCAGACAGCTCTGACCGTCAGGAAGTTCTTCCTGAGGTTCAGGTGGAATCTCCTTTCCTGCAGCTTGAACCCATTGCTCATTGTCCTAGTCTCTGGAGCAGCGGAAAACAAGCCCGCTCCCTCCTCAACATGACATCCCTTCAAATATTTAAACATGGCTATCATGCCCCCTCTTAACCTTCTCTTCTGCAGGCCAAACATACCCAAGCTCCTTAAGCCGCTTCTCATAGAGCATGGCTTCCAGACCCTTCACTATTTTGGTTGCCCTCCTCTGGACATGTTCCAGCTTGACACTCCTCTCAATAGCATCACTGCCCACATAACAAAAGTACCACTAATTGATTAAAATGAAAAGACTAAAAAAAAAAAAAGCAGTAGAATAAATGCATAAAAGCACATTTGAAAGCAATGTTTTCCAGTAAGCTCAGAAGTCATATGTAGAAGTGATTCTAAAACAGCAAAATGTTAGACAGTAAAATGTCAGAACAATAAGATGCTAGAACATTCTAATTATCAAAACCATACTAATCCAATGAAGCATTAAGGGTATAAGATATGGTTAGAACAATAAAAATACAAAAGCAATAAACAGAGCACAAACCATTACTGACTGGAAATCTCACTGATCACATAGAAAGCAAGCCAAATACTATGCTTCTCTTTCACCCAGGAAAATACAAAGCCTTCCAGTTGCGTGTGGAAAACTCAAAGAATTTATCTAATCTGTTCGTATGCTGTCCTTTGTCCAAATCAGAGGTAGGGAATTTTTGGTCCTCCAAGTGTTTTGGATTACAACTTCCACAATCCCTTACTGCTGACCACACTGTTGGGAGTTGTAAGACAACACATCTAGAAAGCCATTTAGTGTGGCATATTAGTCCAGTTGACCCTGCCACCTTTAGACCAGGCAGAGAGAGAAGTTCCTAGTTTGAGAAAAATCTTAATGTCTGAGGAAGTGGCTAATCCTTGAACTTCAGACTGAAATCCAGCTCACTTGCCATACATCACAATGGGTGTTCTTAACCCAGGGCAGTTTGTTATGACACCATCCTAGAAATTCCTGTGAATGGGCCACATAGCTGATTGAGAAATGGCATCATAGTCATGGGATGTCATGGTGTTTGCTGGGTAGGAGTGATCACCTAAAAGCAGTAAATAAAGGCAAGGGAAATGGCACTGGTTTGCTGAGATATCCAGACTCTGAATGCCATTCTGAAATAAATGGATCTGGGAATAATGAACATAGACTGTATTCTGCTAACAACTTGGGTTGATAAGTACTTCCTCTGTTGCATCTGGACCTGATTGTTCTTAGAACTGAGTTTCTCACAACTCTGACTCAGTTCTGATGACACATTTGGCTGAGAGCCACTGATTTTAAAATGTATATGATCGCCTAAATGTGAGCCTTTTATTGTGCAGTTGCAAAATTGTTATTAGCTGCTGAGGTGAAGTTGGTAATAAGATACTGGACTCCTAGTCTGTACTGAAGGTTCTAGGAATTGTCATGGAGTAGTTGCAATACTCTGATGCAGACTGTGTTGCTTTGGATAGGAACAGATTTCTCAGGTTTAACTTTACTATGGTGCCAAAAATGCCTGGGTGACAGATTTGAATTAATTCTAGGACCTGTTGTTTATAATTTAATTTGCAGCAATTCCTTGCACTTTCTTTACCCCTGTCCCTGTGAGGCTTTTATGAGATGAGAACTGAGCTACTGGGCATTTCTCATTTTGTTTCACAGAATGGTGTGGCTTTCAGTGGGCCCAGGGGGCAAAAAAATGGCCCCTGGATCCCTGAAACCTGCTCACCCCTCCACTATAAACCAGTTGGTAGCTCTTTGTGGTAGTTTCTTCAGTTCTGTGGAGGATCAGCAGCATCTTCAGAACAAGTGAAGGCAGCCAATTATTCAAGTTTGGCTGACACCTTAAATTTGTTGTGTAGCATAGTTATCTGTTTTATATCATCTTTTCTAATAGTTCTTGACGTAGTTTGCCTTTTTGATCACTGTGCAATACATCAAGTTGATGCTTTCAGTGAGCTATGTTATCTGCAAGGGTTATCAGATGGATTTTCTACATGATGCTTCTCTATTATTTTGGAATCCAAATGCTTGAAAGATGCAACCTTGAGCTATAATGCATGTTTCTCGTGAGTCATTCTAATCTGTGAGATGTGTGTATAAGTCCATCATAGTCCTTTGCAAGCTTCACTGCATTGGATCAATTTGTATTCTTTAACAAACTCTGCTTCCTTTACTTATTATTAACTGATGGATCCTGAGATTTCCTGCAGTTTACCTTTTCTCCATTGTGAAAATATTGTACTTACCTCGAACCTCTGCTTCCAGTCTTTTAACCTGATCCATGAATGAAATGGGTTCCTCTTATCCAGTGGCAAACAAACTTACATGCCATGGATTTCATTCTGGCTTGGACTGCAGAAGTTAGGATTTTAGAACACAGGTAGCTTTTCAGAATTTCAAATATTTTATTATTTTTAAAAAATGTAGCTGAGTTACACACTTCTAAACAGGAGAGGTTAGTTATTTGTTTTCTCTGCAGTGGTCCACATTTCCAGCCATGCAGGACATAAGTAATCTACCATTAACACTGTGTAGTTACAGATTGTTGTTATTGCCGTATACCTTCAAGTTGTTTCTGACTGTTGGCAACTCTAACATGACCCTGGCACAGGGTTCTCTTGGTAAAATTTATTCAGAGAGGGTTTGCCTTTGCATTCCTCTGAACCTGAGAGAGTGTGACTTACTTGTGGTCATCCAGTGGGTTTCTGTGGCCGAGTGGAGATTCAAACTCTAGTCCCAGACTATGGAGTTGGACTATGACTCAGACTGCTACACTGCACTGGCTGTCACAGCTACCTACACTGTAATCAAAAATATTTTGCCTGCTTATCTGTTCTGCTGTACAGATCCATATGTTTGATCACAGTCATCAGATCTAGTGTGTCACCAGATGGGACCCAAATGGAGGCTGTACTCACATTTTAGATCTGATTGGTCAGCTGCTTGGTCACATGATCTGCTTCAGCACATGAACAAATGTACTGGGTTTCTTTTTTTCTTCTAGAATGGAGTTTATTAACCAATATTGTCTAAAGTTAGTCTTTAGACTTTGGTTGACATTCCAAAATCTCTGTGCAGATTTAGGATAGGTTAACCAAGTTTTTTGCAGCAGGGTGGTGGTGGAGAATGTAGGTCCATTTTGCGTGGAACTTGGTGTGGGAGAAGCGTAGTCTATCACTAGGTTTAACAGCTTGCTGGACTCATGCTTTTGCAGTTGAACAAGAAAATCCTTTCATATTATCATCTAAAATGACATTCATAGAACGCCTCAAATTATTATTTTAAAAAAATTAAGGCCAAAACCAGCAGCTTTTGTGAACTGCTTTAGCTCAGATAGCCTGGCTGGTAGCTTTCCATGCAAATGAGGAAGTGTTTTGAGAAGGAATTCATATCTTACTGTTTTGGCATCAGAGAGGGCATGGATAGGATTGTTATGGTTTCTTTTTTCCATTTTTTAAAAATCCAGCAGTTTAATCTCAGTATCAGTTATTTGCAAGCTTACGCATGTTGACATTTACACCTGACACATCTCCTGAATTTAACTGAAAAATCTTTTATTATTCTGCAAGACATACTATTTGCTCTGTGTGTACTTACACCACCCACTTCCCACCCTCCATCAATGCCAAGGCCACGTACACAAACTTGAATGACAGTCCTTCACACCAGTGAAGCTTTATCCATGCTAAGTTTGTACAGACCAGTGGGGAGAAGTCAGTGAAAAGTGGGGCTAGTATATGCCTTGATGATTTGGATATCCCGTATGAAACAGATGTGATGGCCCTGCTGTTCAGCAATGCTATACCTGGCAAACAAATGACTGTAGCAGTCCTATGCGGGTAATTTTGCCAGTGTATCTCCCTGGTGGCACTACCTTAGCTCCATAGTCCATTATTCCTGTGTTCACGGAAAACAGTGTTTACAAGTGGATACTGTCCCAGCACAATAGGAATTTCCCTCCAAGATCACAGACTGCTTACCTAAGCTTATGTGGAACTGCCATGTGCTTTGAATCTCTGTCATAACCCTCTGTGTCCTACAGTTTGGTAGGCAGAGCATCCCTCTTAAGCAATCCAGAGCTCTCTCTGGGTAAGTGCTATTCCTGCCATTGCATCCTGTTGCCATGGAGGCCCATCCTTCACAGACAATGTGTGTCATGGGCTGCTGTCCTTCACTGCCAAGAGAAAATGTCAGTGCATTCAACCTTCTGCCCTGCACTGTGGTGCACAGAGGCCAGGAGTACCGGAGGAGGAAACAGCACACTGAGGCCCAGGAAATCATTGCCCACTTGGCATGCTGATGCTTCTTGTGCTTTTTCCCATGGGTCTTGTTGGGGAACTGGTTAATTTCCCTGAATGGGCCTCACTTTGCTGGGAAGTGCAGGCAGTGCTAAGAGCTGCTGGGGGATTTGTTGTGATCAGATGGGTACAGTTTGTTTTGGGAGTAGTCCTGGGAGATGTTGATAGTAGGGTGGGTTAGTTCTGGGTTGTACCAAAGGCATGATTTATGGGTGATGGAAATAGACAAGTGAGGAAGAACAGCAACAGCTTCATTTCTTTTTAAAGAAGCAGCTTTCTGGACCAAGGATCATGATAACATAGGACAGAACCTCACACTGTGGGCATATGCTAAACAGGGCAGAATACCTCAGACAAGGAGTGGGGGAAAAATCAGCTTGTACCCTCCTGTGTTATGTTTGGGGTCTGTGCCTACTCCCCAGGCTCCAAGATTTGGACCGTGAAATTGACCCCAGTAGGGCTCTTACATAAGTATCTGTCTGCTCTTGGAGGCTGTCACTAAGTGGCTGTGAGAGACGCAGCATCACCCACACGACAGGCAGGAGCGCCTAGGGTGCTGTGCTCTCTGGGCTGTAATTTATCCTTTCAGCTCAACTCAGAGTGCCAACTGAGACACGACTGCCTGTGTTGGGCACAATTACATGGGGAGGGGGTAGAGGATAGGGGTGGTATGTGCTAGCAATGCCTGTCTGTCTGGTCTGGCTGCTACAGTAGCCGGTCCTAGGCAGTAATGCCATGAATTAGGGCCAGTTAAACATCTGTCTCCCTGGGCTCTTACTGACATGTGGTGCAGTCTTTTTGGCTGTGGGTTCCTGATCCCCATGATGCTTCCCTGCAACACCCTGCCTAAAGGTCCATCATGACGACATGGTCCACCCACCACCACTCCACACAGCCTTGGAATGTCCCCCGCCTTGGAACATCATCAGGCCACATGTGAGTCCTTTGTTGCTCATCATTTTTCAAGGCCACAAAACTGCAGTGTGATTTTTCCCCAATGTGTGGTAGTTCCAATGCAGTCCTCTGTGAAAGCAAAACTGCTGTGTTTTAGTGGATGGCAAACCTGTCCCTTTCTGCCTGCAGTGTGGCCTTAGGCTTGGTGTGTAAATACCAGATGCCGTCTTGCTCCCAAGAGACTCTGACATGAGGGGCTGTAAACTTTAAAATTACAAGCAGTCCCCAAAAGTTCAGTCCAAGAAGCCAAGAATGTTTGGCGCATGAAACCAGTGGCAAAAATGTGGAAGGTTGCGAATGAGGGATGCTTTGTCATTATGAGAATGCAGTGTTTCTGGGGCAGAAGGACCTTGGGGATTAGGGGTATCTGGAGGGCAGGAAGGACAACAGCTCTGTCTGAAAAGAGGTGTGATGCTTTTTTTCTTGGGTGTTACTGTTGAGACTAATATTATGACAGATCAGAGGATGAGTTATATCCCTGCCATGCATTTGACCCCTCAACCATATTTACCTTCTCATAAAGTGCTTTTGTGTTCCAGCAATTTGCTTCAATTAGAGTCATTATCTCAGCCAGAGGCACCCGCTGATGGTAGAGAAGCACCGTTGTGAGGAGGGGAAGACAACAACTCTGACTGTGCCCCTTGCTCATCACTGGCCTGTGAACAGATGGCTGCTGTGGCCCTTGTGTCCGTCCTCAACTGCCCTTAGGTATAAGGAATGAGAGGGGCAGGAAAACAATCAACCCCTCTTCCCACTTTTCAGCCCTCTTGCCCTTCCAGTCTCTGAATTTTCTCCATCTTCCCTTTGACTTTGGGCACAAAACAGCAAATCATTTGGAGGTTTATGGAGTGGCTAGAGCCGATTTAGCTTTCCCCCAAATCACAGGTGCCCGGCAGTGAAGGCCAAGGCTTCAGGCATCTTTATCGATAGCTTACTCAAGAAGCCATTCTAAGTTTTGTTGACCTGTCTCAAGCCACATCGTGGAACAGAAGCTGAAGTACGGGGAAAGCAAACTCTTGTTCTCCACCATTGCCTGGAGGGAACTTGGCATGGAAGGGGGAATCAACAAGCAGTGGAGAAGATCTGTAACTGGGAATGATCCCCTGCTGCAGCTCTTCTTTTTCAGCCTGCCAGTACCTTTTGTCCAAGATAGAGATGGGTAAGTTTCATCTGCTGAGTGCCACTCATCAACAGTGACTAGAGCTGAAGTCAATAATGGATGAGGCTAGGGCAAAAAGTAAATGATCTTACCTTCTCTTTTCTCTTTTTTCCTGCCATTCCCTTCCTGATCTCTGTCTTCCTCCCTACTTAGCTGCCTGCTGGAAAAGGGGAGGATTTCTCTTGCAGTCCCCTGAACTAATTGCTTTGCATAGTTCTTTTGGAATTAGGGTGGGGACAGTAATGAGATCAGGTCAGAGGTTGCAGGTTGCCTATCCATGATCGAAGGAAGTGGTGCAGATGAAATCTGCAGTGGCAAGTGCACTGATTGGACCCATGTTGTGCCTGTGCATTTCACTTTGAGGAGCACAACTAGGGCTAATGCACAAGGCCAGGTACTTCTTTAGGGGTTGGATGTGACTTCTAGCACTAAAGGCTCAGTAATACACCAGCATTGTTTGCAGTATTTCAAAGAGATAGTCCATTGTTACTACTGGGTTCTTATGTTGTTCCATGTGATCCAGTTTAAATTCAGGATGTTTACTAAATAGACTTAGTGCTACTTAGCAAACTCTGACTGTATTGCTGAAGCAGTTAAAACTGGAGGAGGATAATGCAAACAGCTTCATGGGGATGGATCCTATGTGGCTTCCAAGTATCTAAGCAGCCTCAGGAGCTCAGCCAGAAGCACACTTGAGAAGTAGGCTTCCAAAGTCGATCTATTCACCTTTTCCCCTTATTTGTTTTTTTTTATGTTATTCTGTCTCAGTAGCTGCCAGCACAAAAGTTAAATTGTAATCCTTATGTAATTAAATAAATCAACAAAGAAGGGGGCTTGGCCTAGTTGCCCTATGTAATGCTTAGGCAGAAAGGGGGGCCCAAATGGGATGGTGGAATTGATGTTTGTAGCTAAATCTTGGTCAACCTGAGGGTGAAGGATGCCCATGCTCCCCATTACACCAATATATTTTAAGAAGCTGTCCTGTAGCTGGTAATGTCCAGCTTGCTCTCTGCATACTACAGAACAGAAGTTACTGAAGAGATGTCACTGTAGGACTTGGCAGAATCAACAAGGAGGGGTGATATATGCCTCTTTGGTTCTCCAGCTATGAGTTCAACCAGTCTTTTTCTGGGGTTTTGCCAAATATGTTTCTGATAAGTTAAACCAGACACCTGCAGGTTCATGTGTGGATAATACACACTGTCAGCTTCCTTCCTTGACACATCCTATATTAAGAGACTTTTGTAAAGGAATAAGGGAACGTGGCCTGTCCAATTTTGGAGCAGGAAAGCATTTTTCTTCAGATCCTGTTGATTCTCCAACACTGGAATTTTATAATCTTGCCTCTGCTGTGCTGAATAAAGATCCAGGTGTGTCGTGTCCATCTAGTTCTACAGCACCTTGCTCCAAGGCACAGTAGACCATGGCCACTGATTCTGGCTCCTGGGGACACATTTCACAGCCTGACTTAAAGTAGATGAAACCTCAGATGTGGCTGCAGCCTGACCATGGATATCAAGAACAAGAACCACCCAGGTATGGGTATGAAAAATGTGAGATCTCATGGTTTGAGAATGTGGTATTTTGAATTCAATCACTAGGGATAAGAGATGGGAAGGGCTGAAACAGAAGAAGCAACTGGAGGCACTGGAGTTAGGAATGTTAAGCAAATGACTGGCTTCGTGCCTGTCACCCATTATCAAACAGAGGATCTATGTGCATTTATGTACTTTAGCAGTGAGTCAAGTGTTAATTTGGTGGCTGCTTCTCCAAAATGGGGGCTGGGGGAAGCAACAGTGTTTGGGTGGCACACTATATGAGAGACAGGGTCTAATTCCACAAACAAGGGGATTGTCCTGTTCCTAAAATGAGCTTGTGGGGGCTTAAAAGTCACATGCTGCCAAAGCATCTTAGGTAGGTGCACAAAGGAGTTGGAGAGAGCCTGTGCAACATAACTATACTCTGTCCTCTTTGTGCATGGAGCAACTTGGGCACATAAAAGATGCTAGTGCCCTTTTGCGGCTGTATATATGTTCTGCAGCTCAACCTTCCCAGTTTCCTAAGCCTAGGAGCCATTGTCTTTTCTCACAGTGAATTGTCGAAGTCCAGAAAAAGATTCTGAGTTTCTTCCCCAGTGGCTATAGTTCTACTGGGCACTTTCCAGTAGTGGAAGAGCAGATATAGTTGTGACAATATGACTGGTTCTGGACATGAATGGAGGAGGCTGCAGAGGTGAACAGGTAGTAAGTTTCCAGTGTCCTTCTGAAGGGGAAAAGGATTCCAAGGAGACTGCCTACTCATTTTTACACCCTTTCCATTTCTGCATACCTCTCTTGTTCTCCAGCAGAAAACTGAAAAGCCTTCCCACTGATTCCCATGCCTACCCCTAAATTCCCTACATTATTCTTGTCTCAAAGAGTGCCTTGTAAATCAAACTGTGTTTCTAAATGCTCACCTGTGCAAGTGTTTAAACTGTTTCCAAAAATGTCAACAAGAAGATTCTTAGATGAATCCACAGAGACCAGTAACTTTACCAATACCCAGGGTGTATGCTTCAATCAGTATTCAGTTCAACCCTAAAAATGCATCATGAGAGGTAAAGAAGGACATTTTCTTTGATCAGCCAGTTACACCCACTCACTCTGAACCTTATGCTAAGTTGATCTGTGTGTACATGTCCCTTCAGTTTTTCAAAGGAAAGCATGTTAAACATCCCAGTGTAAAGCTCTCATTGGTCTCCTATATGGTTGAAGAACTATGCCTGAGAGAAAGTGACTTGGCCAAGGTCACATCCTGAATCTAGAGCAGAGAAAGGAACCCACACCTTCCATAAATAATACAGTGGACATTGGATTACATTACATGCTTGTCCAGCACTTTAACTGTTGTTTCTTTCTTCCCTCCATCACAGAGAATGATGTGTTTTACAAGAACACAAGAAGCATCATGCAGCATCCAATCGCAGGGCTATCTGGTCCCACACATATTTCCTGCAGTAGTTGACCATATGAGTATGGGAAGGTTCATAAGCAGGATGGGAGGGCAAATAGCCCCTCATGCTCACCAGCAACTAGTGCTGAGAAACATACTGTTAATTGTCAATTAACATACTGTTAATTGATATTGAGGGTAATATAGAGCCATCATGACTAGGAGCCATTTATGCTTACCTTTCATGAAAGTCCCACCAACATGTAATGAATGTGATGGAAATCCCAGCAGCAGTTCTATTTAATGATGGGGAACAGAAACTACCCACCCACCCCTAAAATATGAGTCTGTGTCAGAAGATCAGTAAAAACATGTTTTTGGCTTACAATAGATCTCCACTTACAGAGCAGAGTACAGAGAATGGAAGAAACTAATTTGGTGAAGACCAGATAACAAACCCATGGCAGAGGGCATTCTGTACACACAAAGGGAGTCCACAGTGAAGCATACAAGTGGGAGTAAGGTGGATAGGTAGGGACCACAGAGAGGAAGAGACTGGAGAAAAGCCAGGGAGAAGGGAATGGGGAAATACTAGGAGGGAATGTTTCATGCTCCTGACAAACCAACACACATAGTTCCAACAATGGGGGAGAGCACATAGCATGTTTAATTTGAAGGGACATGAATGCTTCCACAAAACAGGCATAGCATAAGAAGATGGCAAGCTCCATCTCCTTAATGTCAACCACAGTTAAAGGGGATTTCACTTCTCACCACTAGGCGACAGTGCTTGGCTGGCCATGTATGGCACGGCTCCTGCATGGGGCTGGGTTTTGCAGGCAGGCGAAGGGAAGGCAAGAAATCTGCCAACTGCCCTAACTCAGCTGCTGCTTTGATAGTGCTTTCCTAATGTGCACGTTAGACTGCAGAAGTTATTCTGTGGCCGTTCATGTTCATATTTTTTGTACATGTGCTGATCTTTAAAACTTAAAAAAAAATTAAGGCGGAAGCTTTGTTTTAATGCAACCTGGTTAAATTTTAAAAAATCAGCAGCGTGCTCAATGCTTGTAGACATTGTCTCCCTTCCAAGGGTTACTGGAACTGGTCTGGAGTACCAGATCTTGGGCACTGGAGGGGACCTCATGTAAGCACAGGAGGTGACAATTACCTGTTTGTTGCACTGGTTCTAATTTTAATCTGGAAAGGTTAGAACTTCTGAAGGGCATTGCTGGTACAGGACACCTGTTCCTGTCTATGTTGATACATGTAGTGCAGCCGTTTCCTGCTTAGGACCTAGCCTCTGCCTGCATCAAGAGGAGACACTGTCCAAGTTTCCAGGACACATAGCACAGTTTATTGCTGTGTTTGATCCCCAGGGCACTGGTACTGACAAGCAGACACACAGAGACACGAAGGTGGCCCTTGAATCTTGCATCTCCTCCCTGCTTCCCAGAATCACCCTCCTCCCCAAAAATTGCTCCAGAATAAAAGGAACAAGTATGTCAACAACTGTGGTGAGGTGGTACAGCTGCCTTTGTACCTCTGAGAACTGATGGCCCTTGTCCCTGAGTGAATACTTTTATTTCCACAAATTGGCTGTAGGGTAGTACTGCTTACTTCCTAAGCTCTACAGGCAACACTCCCTTCACCACTGTCACCCATCAAGATTTGTACACTTCATTTGAAGCACTCATTTCCTTCAAGAGGCATGGCCACTGCTGCCTTGTTCTGCCATTGCTGAGCACAGCATGTTGCAACACAGACCCCTGTCCTGTTCATGACACTGTTGTTGTTAAGTGATTTCAAACTGAGTTCAACTTATGATGCCACTAACACAGGCAAAATTTTTTCAGAGGTCCTTGCCTTCCTTTTAGGCTGAGAAAATGTGATCTGCCCAAGGTTACCTAGCAGATTTCCATGGCTGAGCAGGAATTCAAACCCTAGTCTCCCAGAGTCCCAATCTAACAAACAACCATACCACACCAGCTCTTGTAACATTCACCTGCATATGTATCTTTTTTTGGTGGGGAAGGAGGGTATTCTAGAGCCCTTTGGGCCCCATCCAAACTTCCTCCCATGATAGTTGGCATGCCTAAGGAGGGGCAGTACTGCTGCTGCTTACCAGAGTGGAAAGTGGAGGCAATTCAGACAATGAAGATGCAGCTGCTCTGGGATCAAAGGTGGAAGGAATGGAGGAGGCACTCTATCTTGTTTCTTTCCTACTTTGGAGCTGAGACCAGCTACTTCATCACTTCCTCTCTCTCCCCACTGGTAAGCAGCAGCTGTGGCAGTCCATAGCCTTGGGATGGGTGGGAGCATGGATACAGAACAGTGTAGGCAGAATGTTACACCTCCACCTGCTTTATGCAGGATCTTGGTCATAGTCATACTGGACAATTAGATACTGGCAAGTTTCTCTGCAGAATTGTCTTGGGGGCCTTTCCTTCTGGCAGAACTTTACATTAAGATTTATTTATCTAGAAGAGAGGGGTAAAATGAATGAAACTTTGGGAACAGCTGAATATATCCTACTAATAGAAGCAACTGCACAACATCCATGCTTTTTTAACCTTTTAGCAAAAACTGCTGACACAGTCTTAACTTGTTCTCTGTAAATATAAGGGCTAGAACCTTTTTGTAAAAGAAGGGAGTATGAGATTCTGAAGGATTTGATCAGTGCTGATCACAGCACAGCCGGTAAACTGTGCAAATTTTCAGAGTTTGCTAAGGTACAGAATCTCTTCCTACCCAAAGTCTATTTGGCACTGTCACTTCTCTCAGCTTATTCCACAACTGGGCTACTCCTGCCTTGTTCCACCTAATGATCATACACAGTGGGGCACAGTCATGGGGCACTGTGCCTGCATACAGGCAGGGCAGTAAGTCTCATTGGATCTCAATAGGTGTTTCCAACACAAAAAACCTTGTACCATTCCATCAACATCTCCAGGCAACTTGGAAGATGACACTGTTTCCAGTCACATGTCCTTCTCGATGTCTCTAAGTTCAGGTTCCTGGCAGTGTCAGCTCCCTTCCTTGGTTTGCAGCGTGGCTGTCCTCTGGGACAAAGAAATTAGACAGGTCCCATGTGATTGGGCAGATAGGTAGACCTGCTTCAGAAGTTGCTCTCGACTGTGTCAGGGAAGTCGTAGCACTGGGGCTGCCAATTTCCACCTGCAGTCAAGTTCTCACTGGCACTGCAGCCTGTCCTCTCCAGGTATTGCGTGCTAGTATGGACTGTGGCTTGGCTGCGCCCCAGCCCATTGAGGTAGTTGCCAACCAGTTTGTGCTTCTCAAAGGTGCTGGCACCCCCATTGCGGACATTGGGTGTGTGACTGTATGTGTGCTTGTACTCCTCTTCTATGTCCCAGCCAAGCTTCCAGCGTGTCCATTTCTTTGTGAGCTCTGACTGTACCTATAGAAATGACAAACCAGGAGACCTGGGTTTTGCCATTGATTTTGTACTTTCTTTTTATTATCTTACTAGTTTTCTAAGACACCTTTAGACTGCTTCCAGTAGCTAGCAGGATATGACCGTTAATAAATGAGTGAATGTCTCTATAAAGCTCACAAGTATGACAAATAAATCTGACATTTCAAGGGCTAAAGCAACATGTTACATGAAAACATGTGCATCTAAAATCTAATGTCAGCTTGTACCAAAAAGCAACTTTGGAAGGGAGTGATTTCCCATGCATAGATGAGATGGGGGGGGGTGTTAAAAATCCTTTCCCACCACCACTCCTTTGTGCTGCCAACTCCACACATTTCCAGGTTCCCAAATCAGCAGTGTGGAATGGCTCTTTGCAGAGATGATGTGGAACCCATGTACTGGAACTTACTGGAGGAAGATACAGTTGGGTATAGGGAGTTATGGTGAGAAAGCAGGAGGCAAAGGGTAATGTATCACCATCACCACCTCTTCTACTGTTTCACTGAAAACTGGCCTTGTCTGAAGGCTATTTTTCCTTATAGGCATGTGGTCACTCTTGCATAAATCCACTTCTCTAAATAACAGGATCTCCATGCGAGATATGCTCCGTCCATCCAATTCCAATTATATGGACAAAAGACACATATGGAAGAGATGAGGCCCTGTAGCCTTGCTTGTATTTGTAACCCAAAAACATCTTCCTGAGCTGTGTAGGCTCTGAAGCTCTGACAATATTTCAAAGGATGTTGCATCTAACGGAAATCATGCCGCTAACACTATTCAGAAGAAGAGAGGTGGAAATCCTACTCCCCCACCTCCCAATAATTTCTCCCATATGTATAGCAGCCTACAACCCGTATGTCCCTGGCCACAGCTCCATTCATACTCACCTCTTTGTTCACAAAGCAGTAGAGAATGGCCACCAGCATTCCCTAGTGACAGAGAAGAATCAATCATCATATGGCTATTTAAAGTGTGTGTGTGTGTGTGTGTGTGTGTGTGTGAGAGAGAGAGAGAGAGAATACATACACACACACACACATACATACATACATACTGACCACTTGGCAATTGGCTAACCAGAAAAAAAAATCAGGGGTGAGGGTACTGAGGGTTGCAAGGTCACAAAAGTGGCCTTGGGGGCCTGCATGCAGCTCATCGGCTTCATTTTGCCCACCTCAGTACTGATGAAGGGGAGAAAATGGGGATGAGTGGGGCAAGGGGTGTCCTATGTCTCACCTGGAAGGAGCTGAGGAAGAGGTCAAAGAAGAGCTTGACGTATCGCAGTGTGCCCTGGGCATGCTCGTCAGTGACAAAGGCAAAAACGACCTCATGGATGCCCAGCAATGGAATAAGTGTCAGTGTGGACTTCGCCAAGCTAAAGCAGAGCATTAGAATGCATTATAAGGAATAGACTTCATCATCCCCCCCTCACAAAAGAGCAAAAAATCAAATCAACAAAATCAACAAGAAAAAAAAAGGAGACACATCTCAAGATGCTTGAAAGTTGGTATTTTACCACTCCTAATGGGCTTTTCAGCTTATAAAAAGCCATCTCTTATATTTATCTCCTCTTTCTTGTCAGCTCATTATCCAGTAGCCAGGCCCCCCATCTAGTGGAGATACAAATGAGCTTGTGCATAGGAAGACAAGAAATGTTCTGGATGCACAGACGCCACAAACCGGTCAATGCAGAAACCCACAAACCAGTGTTCCAGCCCCAATGGCCCATGGAAAAAGTGGAGCTGATTACAAGGACACTCCCAACCAAAAAGGCCAGGATGCTGTGAACAGGGACAAAAGAGAATGTCCTCATCCCGGGGAAACTATGGTGCTATAGGAACAATAGCCAGTACCGGAATTTGTAGTCTGTGTAGCGCATCTGGTGGGCACGGAGCTTGGAGACCAAGATCTGAATGATACGGATAAAAATGAAGAAATTGATCTGAAAGAGAGAGACCCAGTGGTTGAGAGGTGGGAAGGGACAGAACAGAGAGAGTACAGATTCATGTACAGTTAACATGTACTGAACTCTTGCACATAATAGTAGTAATGGTAGTGGTAATAACAACAACAAGTGGTAGTAGTAGTGGCAGCAGCAGCAGTAGTAGTATTTAACTTCTCACTCTTCTAACCTCACAGTGGTTTGCATAGGTCTTCCTATACTCTCCCCTCCAGGTATGGATTATATCCTGAAACTGCTATAAAATTAGGTTTCTTAGAGCATTCAGTAGGCACTGGTACATTTGTACATTAAAAAACTTTCAGCTTTGAGCACGTAGGAAATGTGCTGCAGACATACTAAACTGCACCACCAATAAGCAAGTTAACAGTCTGAGAGCAATCCTGGACTCTGCATGAACTTGAGAAACTCTGATGGAGGTGGCAACTGTGAGTGGTTTTTGACAGCTTAGGCTGGTACACCAGCAGCAGCCATTTCTAGCAATAGTCCATTACAGTTGAACTACCGTAATGGGCTTGATGTAAGGCTGTCTTAAAACAGTAACTGCTCAAGAGCTAGTTGTATGGTTGTGTGAGTGTGAGGAGTGTTAAGAGTGTGAAACATTCAGACCATGTGACCTCCATGTTTGCTGAGGAAGACTGGCTACAGTTGGTACCTTAGGTAGATCTTAGGCTTTTCTATGATGGGAAGATAAATAGCCCCCAAACCTCCTTTTTAATAAGAAAAAGAGCATATGAGAGGCAGAAAAGTGATGCCACTTTTGAGTTCCATTGGAAGAAGGTAACAACCTTGGGCAATGCACTTTGAGATTGAGACAAAGGTGAAAGGGATAAAGGACTCACAAAGATTGCCAGAAAGACAGGGAAACGCAGGATCCACCAGAAACCCATGTTATTGTTGGTACTCCAGCATCTGGAGAAAGAAAGGAAGAAAGAAAGGACTGTAAAAAAAGACAGTCTAGCAAACATATACTCATTCACTTGCTAAAAAAAACACCCTCTTCCCAATCCTGTACAGTGTATTGTGTTTTTCCCACATTTTCAGAAATGTCTCCTGCTAAATTCTGATGGTGAGTGCAGAAAAACAACAAGCTTTCTGCACACCGGCCCATATACATATACTGTTTTGGTACATTGCTTTTCAGAACTTACTGAATATTTTCATAAAGAAATTTCACCACCACCCATGGCACAATGAAGAGAATTGGGGCTCCTGGAAAAAACAAAAAAGAATTACACAGAACAACCTATCTGTTATAGGCAGAAATTTAATCAGCATTACTACTTTACATTCCTATTTCAATGCTAAGAAGTAGAAAAGAGGCCAGTCACACAGCTAACAATTCCAAGATTGGTAGTTCAAAAGTAAACTGCAGAAGCAGGGGGCAGGGACTTATCTGGATTTTGATCTTGATTTGAAGATGGGGAAATTGCAAAGGGAAACCCAACAGTGATACTTGTCCAGATTATCCCCCAACCTATTCATACAGGGTTGGGAGATGCAGTCTTTTTCAATCAAAGGTTTGCTCCCTATGCAAGTATCAAGTTTGGGGAGGCAGGATCCAGACTGGGACCTCAACAGGAGTCAAAGAGTAAAATTCCCCCAACCCCTATGCCAGTGTATCTGTTCAGACTATGCACACTTCTGTTGTACCTCAAACTTGCCTTTAAAAAGCCCATCGTGCAATCAAAAATGGTAAGATAAAGCCATGACCGGACACAGTAATGTTGTTTCTGTCCCACTGGACAAAAAAGATGTTGTAGAGTTTTGTAGGGCTTTAAAAAATCAATTTAACCTGAGAACAAAGGTGGAGGTGATGGGGAGTAAACAGCTTTACTGCAGGCAACAAGTGAAGTCATACTGCTTTCAAACTCTCCCCAAAACATTAATCTGTGCATAGCTTTAGTTGCAACACAGCATGCAGATCCAGATGAAGAAGGTTACCCTTCATGCCAAACTTTAGTAGACACGAGGGATGTCTGGCTGCCAGCCAGAACACCAGTGTCTCCTGCCTGTGTCTCCTAAGGAATCCTTGGTAAAAGATGAAGACATTTGAGATGGTGTCATGGCATTCATAGCATACCACTCTGTAGCTAGTAGCAGCCAATTAAATGGAGTGGGTGGATGAGTGAGTCAGTGATCTGTTGTTCCAGTATGAACTGACCTGCTCCCCTTCTGGGGACTACATGCAGATCAGAAATTAGCTCGCCACTTACTGGATTCCACACTTCCCAAATGTTCTGATGCACTTCTTGACACCAAAAAAGGAGGGGGGAATAGTACGAAATTACATAGAAAATGTATATTTTGAGATAAGGAACATGATTATTTTAAGAGAAAATGCACTCAGAAATGCATGTTTAAATGTGATTTTTTTTAAAAAAAAAAGCAGACCTTTTAAAATCATAGATTAACAAGGACACAGAAAATGTTCCTGTTGAATGCGTGTGGAAGTGACATGGACTGGAAGTCAGACTGGTTCACCTCCTTCCTAGAAAAACCTGAGCATGGTGACATCACATTACACATCTTCTTTTACTAGGTGTTACTAGGAAGACAGGAAAGAAAATATGGGGGTCCTGTTCTCAGTGGCATTTCAGCATCTCTCATGGTATCTTGGTTGGCTCTTGACCTCCCTCCTCTGAGAAAGCAGCAAGCTAGTTCTTTAGTACTTTGTTGGTGTCGTACCAACACCAAGGTGTGGAGTACAAGATGGTGACCCTCCCATGCCCCATCAGTCAAAGTTGGTCAGACTGGCACTTGAGCCAGTATGGCAACAGGATAGCATTCTCCACTTCAGGGGAACAGAGGAGACCAGGCCATCTGGCATATATTGCCCTCACCTCTACCTCTTGCCTCTTGGCATCTCCTGGCTCA
The DNA here is from genome assembly GCA_030412105.1 of Cyclura pinguis. Classification (NCBI taxonomy): domain Eukaryota; kingdom Metazoa; phylum Chordata; class Lepidosauria; order Squamata; family Iguanidae; genus Cyclura; species Cyclura pinguis. Next base: position 159,877,387 of record CM059600.1, read on the forward strand.
TTTCTGCCTAACAGTTAGGCCAGCCTTGGTTTTCACAATTTCTCTTTTTAGAGGAAAGAATCCACAGGCTAGGGAGTCTGGGCTGTGACCTCACCAGCACCCACTCATTCCTGGCTAATTTCTTCTCAGGAGTGCTGCTTACAACACCTCTTCCCCCATGGAGCCCAAGACATACACCCTCTTGGTTACCCTCTTTCATGCCATCTTAACCCCTCTCTCATCCTTTTTCAGAATCCCCTCTCCTTTCTCTCAACACATCATACATTCATTCCAGACCAATCTAGAATACTCCAATATATTTGACCATTTTCATTAAACCAGGGATTAGTGACACAAAAAGATAGCAGATAGTGGTTAGAGTTTGATCACTTTTCTGTTCCAAAGACACAGACACTTTTCTGTTCCAAAGATAGACACTCATTTGACTGAAGGCCCAGATCCTTCAGCCCCACATGAAAGGAATCAATGGATTCTGTCAGTTTTCCACACATGGAACATAACAGTTAACAGCGTCTCTGATAGAACTTGGACTGTCATTTTTTTAAAAAAAGTTGTTGGCATTAGTAGGCACTTTTTAGAAGGTGTAACACATTTGTACTAACATTAGTTCTCATTAGTTCTCAAGTGGCCAAAAATGTCTAAGACTTCCCCAAAATGATCCTTAAAACATTGTGGCTGTAATTAATAAATGTCATGTGTTATACACAGGCCTTCTGCCGAAATATACTACTATTAACGTTAGCATATAGAAAAAGAGGCTGTCATTATCCTCTCATTACTCCATCCCATATCATGGCAGTGTTTTTACTTGTAACACATTACTTGCAAGCTCTGACTTCTGCTACCTGGAAAATTGAACTACAGCCAATAGCAGTGTGTTAAACCATGATATATATTCAGGCTTGGATCCAGAGTTCCTCTTGGCAAACTTTGCTCACAGGACACTCTCAATGGAAAAAGTGGCAAAGAGAGGTAATTTCTACTTATTTCATTCTCTTCCTCTCTGTCATCCTTCATGTCCCTGAAAAGTTGGTCTGGAGAGTTGTAGGACTCTCCTGAATAGTGCGAGAGGTGGTGTAGAGAGGAATCTGTAAATCAGCCCTCCCTCACTTCCAGTGGAAGCCTCCACTGGATCTCAGGGAGCCTTCCATCAACAGAAGAAGCAGTCTGGCTCTAGCCTTCTCCTGACCCTTTGGGTGGTGCTCTTCCCATCCCATGACTCAGAGACAAGTTTGCATGCTCTTTCTTTACAACAGGTACATCTGCACCATTGCCTTGCCCTGCTTTTCCAGGGCCTTTCCCCCTGTTTCTTCCCCTGTGTGACAATGTTGCCTGCCTGGGTTACCCTCTCTCTGCCCCTGCAGTTCTGGTTGAAAGGGGACTTGAGACTCAAGTTGCTCATCTTATTCAGAGCCGTGGTGGCTAACTACTCACCCCAGCCGATGCAGAGGTAGAGGGTGAAGTAGCTGCGCTCAGAGAAGACGGCCAGCACGAGCAAGTTGTGCAGGTAGATCCCTTCCACCAGCAGCCAGCAGTAGTTGGCCACAATGCCGTACTGCATGAACACAGTGGCTGCCCGACAGCCTGCTGCTGCCTGGGAGGTGCAGAAAAGTTAGTGGAAAGAACGTGAAACCATGGAAGCTTTGGCAAGAAACTCCATCCCTTACCCCACACTTCCCCACAATGCCCAGAACAACCTGAAAATGAAGGAAAGATGTTGCTAGAGGTGGCAAATCCCCAGCAGTACCTCGACTGCTCCCCCTCACAAGGTCATCTTGCTGCCTGTCACAAAGGCCAAAAAGGCTGCCCCCGAGATTCCTTATACACAAGCCAACTGGACTGGCAGCTTTTACCATGAGCACTGGCAACAGGAAAGCAACATCCATGATACCTAGAAGTGGCAGGCTGGATTAGAGGGACCAGGATAGGTTGTGTGGCACATTGAGTTTTCTTCTCCAAGAGAAGGGAATGTCCAAAGGAGTGGGCAGCCTCAGGAGGAATTGCTGGGATGCTATCACTTCTATCCCCTAGCATTTGCTGCCTAAGGCAGTTATTTCTCCCTGCCTAATTAATGGTTCAGCCCAATAATGTCATAGTTGGTGTTTTAAAAACAAAAGCTACTGGTATAGGAGCTGTTTCAGTCCTGTGCTATGGTACAGTTTGGACAGGGCAGCATGGAAGGGGAAAGGAAGAGGAGAAACATGCTTTGTGACTTTCCTCAGCCTCAGGGCTTTTCCGCACTATACTGTTATAGTGCTATTATTCCACTTTCAACGTCCTATGGAATCCTGGGGTTTGCAGTTTAGGGAGGGGCATTTAGAATTCTCAGCCAGAGAGCTCTTTGGCCTCAGTGAACTATAAAGCCCAGAATTCCACAGGATGCTGAAAGTGGAATAACAGCACTATAACAGGGTGTAGGGTAGAAAGGCCCTCAGTCTCTTTTTGACAACAAGCTAGTGATGCTGATCAAGTTTCAAAGCACAGCTGATTCAAACTGCTTCATAACAGCAATTAGTACTGAGTTCCCATACTGCTCTCTCAATATGACTACTGAACCAGTGAAGGTTTGTAGAGCATGATAAGGAATTCAGAGGGAGGTATGGCTTAATCTGATTAGGACTGAGGCCTAGAAAGCTTCCCTCTTTTGGATTAAAATTCCCAGAATGCCCAACCAGCACAGCCAGGGATTCTGCTGGCAGGAGGATTTTGGATGCTTTAGTCTAAGAAACAGAGAACTTTTCTAAGCTTGGCTCAGGATCGGCTATCAGCTCCATGAAGGCTAACCTTAGAGTAGTCCACTAGGCCCCCTAATGTGAGTTTTATGGATTTATAATAGAACACAGCAGAGGAACTGAACATATATGGTGGACAACATAGATTTGACACATTATGAATCGATTTACCTTGGAGCTGCTTTATGAAAGCTCTGAGAACTTCTTGAGCTTTATTGCTGGTTCTTGTTAATTTGAGTATGAGATGTCAGCCCCACAAATAATTGGGATAAATAGGTCTTTATAGGTGGGGAGGAGGGGACTGAAGCTCCCTATCTTATGCTACTGGAGAGAGGGGAAACAAAGGGAAGAAGAGAAAGGAGAAGAAACCTTACACCAAAGGGGGGGGTGGGGGAACTGGGAACAGATGTGTCACCTCGTGACTCAGCCAAAGGCCCACGTTGTAGTCGTCAATCTTCTCACTGTAGCGGGTATTGAGCAGCGTGTCGATGATAAGCACTGAGATGCCCTTCAGGATGAAGGAGGCGAAGAGGTTCATGTGGATGTAGTTGCGCATGCAGTGCAGCTTGCTGGAGAGCAGGGAGCTGGTCAGCAATGCCTGTCCGGCAGGGCTGGCACTATGCCCTACCCCTTACCCAGACCCTCCCTTCCGGCTCCTCCTCACCACCTTCAGCCCTCTGCACCAACCAGTCTGCACTCTGCTCCCTCCCCAGCCCCAGCCCCAGGCTCCTCACTTTACTCCTCACTCCTCCCTCAGCTCTGTTCACATTTGTCATTCTGCACCCTCCCTGCAAACTCTAAATGTTATTCATGTACAAGTACCTGGGGGCTTAAGTCTTGTGGCAGCTGACCCTCATTAATGGAGGCATCTAATTAATTAATTAATTAATTAATTGTATACCACTTCCTAGTCTTTAAAAGAGAAATTCCTTCCATTCACAAGACAGCAATATTAATTGGCAGGCATGACACTGATGAGTACACCTGCTCACCTGGCCACAGACTCTGGCTCGCCCCATCACTACTACAGAAACCACCTTGAATAAAGCTGATTTTTCTTTTTTACAACAAACAAAAACATGACATTGCATGTAATTTCTCTCTCTCTCTCCTTCCTACAGCTGATCAGTGGCACCAAACATTAACAAAACTAGGGAAAATCCAACCTCTCCAATGTGAAGTGTAACAGCTCTATGGCTACTGTCTAGCTCAGAAGATGTAACTCCTCTGCCCAGTGGTCAGGATGGAGTGGTGTCCCAAATCTTTTCAGGAAAAGCCATAACCACACTCCCCCTTTTTTAGATGAAAATCATTAATCCAGCCAAAAGCTTCCATATCCTTCCTCCCCTTCCTTCCACCACGGTTGCTGCATGACCCAGCAACAATCCCCCTCACCCCAGAGTCCAGTTCCCAAGGTACCTGAATCCTAGCAGCACAGCCAAGGCAAGGAGAAGGGTGCAGACAGACACTGAGTAGCCAACCGTGTACATCACTTTGAAGCTACCATAGATCCTAGCAAACTTCTCCTGGAAAAGGGAAAAGGGAGACTGGGTTATTCCTGGTCATCTCATCTGCTTTCAAGGGGCCCTTTGCATATAGAAATGGGGGCAGGGGCAGGGTGTGCTCTCACAGGCCACCCTCAGGGCTCAAGCTGGCCCTAAAACTCACCTGGTCTGAAATGGTCTTGTTGTCCATCACACACTGATGGGCGTCACGCAATGACTTCCCTTCAGGGGTGGTCACCCATTGCCCATCTGGGCCACACTTCTTAAATACATAGCCATGCTTCACTGCAGGGGGAAAGGAGGATTATTAGCATCCCACCTCATGAAGTAACTCCATAACTGTGCTCATCCTTGACCATTTCTTGTTGCTTCTCTGTGACTACCCACACTCCCAAACTTCTGCTCCTTGTAGCTCTTCTCCATATTTCCCTCACTCTAGTCCTCTCCGGCATATCAGGCTGACTCCTCTGCCCTCCCCGCCACGCCTTGCCGATATTCCATTTTTACACCTGAAGCCCCATGGCGGAGACACTTCTGGCCTATTTCCTCCACTAAGAGCAAGGTCCCACTCCCGCCCTCACCCTCATGGGCAGGTACCTTGGTCATACCAGGGCAGGAACCAGGGGCAGGAAACGTTGACAGTAGTGTTGGGTTGTGCATCAGGCCAGCATGAGTATTTGTCAAAAGTTCGGTTGCAGACAAGTTCTGTCGAAGAGGAGAAGTCGTTTAGGGAGAGCGTACGTGGTGGTGGGAAGAACAAGCGTGTGCTTGTCAGCGAAGTTAGACGGGTGCTCTTCTTGCTAACTTTCCACCAGCAGGTGAGCCTTTTCTTTGTTTCAGTGGGCCTTTGAGAGCTGACTGCTCATGGGGAAAGGCTCTTTCAGAATAAGCTGTATTGTCTGTATTTATTCTTTTTCTATTTTAATGGATGTGCTTTTAACAGCTTTTAATCCTACTGATAGTTTAACTATGTTTAACGTCTGTAGGATATGAACTTTTAGTTGTATCTATTTTAACTGTTGCAAACCTCCTTGAGTCCAGGCCTGGGGAAAGGCAGAATGTAAACAACAACAAATTCTATCCTCCATTTCCCCCCACCCTTTCCATAATTAAGGTGCTTGCTTTCACGATGACAGCCTTCAGATCAACGGAAACCTCCCGGAAGAATAGGTCCACGCGATACATGTATGGATCTCATACCAAGATGAGAATGCACAATTGCCTAGTTCCTTCCTTTCATTCTGCTTCAACGCATCCCTCAGGATCTACTGCCTTGAAGCTATTTTCAGTGTCATTTATGGAAAATAAGACACTTCTGTTCATTTCCACATATATATTGATCTCTACGGCTTCTTTTCCAATGCTTCAGGTAGTGCCAGCACACCTTTCAGCCTCCACAATTTTTGTCCCACATCCACCACAGCCAGAGGTATACAGAAGTGCATATGGCCCCAGCACATAGCTGTTCATTGCCTAGCAAGGAGGCTGCACTTGAAGAAAGAAATGGGGAAGAAAGTGAGCTGGGCGACAAAACTAACAAAATATCTCCCTGGCAGACATTTTACTTCTGAGGTGGACTAGCAAATGGTGCTCCTCCTCTGCCAAATTTAAGACACCTGAGGCATAAAAATCTCCCAACATGGCTCTTTCCCCACTGTGGCAGCAGAAAGAAACATCATCATAATTAGATCTTGAACAATTTGCTGCCCTCTCAGCTGCTTAAGGTGGCTGCTTCACTCTCCTTAACGGTAGGGCTGGCCCTCTCATTCTCCTTTCTGAGCTACGTCAGCCGATCCCTAACCTCCGAGGTGGGTGTCAGTCTTGTCTCACCAGTAGGTGGCGGCAGGAGGCTCATGTTGCGGTGACACTCTTCGCTATAAGCCTTCCAGCTCTCAAAGAGGTAGTCCATAATCTGGGCTGGGCTTCCCTGAGGAAAAAGGGACAGCAGGGAAACTTTAATTGCCTGGCAGACGTGTGAGTATTAAACCTGAAATTAAGTGGGGGTGGGAGGATCCAAGGCCCTTACCTGGAGGCACAGCGCCAGCACCAGCAGGATACTGAGGAGGTATGATTGGGACATCCCTCTGGAGGGCTACGAAACCGCATTGGGAAGCTCCCAGAGCAGCGGACCGGCTACGGAATGTCCCGGGGTTGGTTTGGCGGGAACCCTGCAAAGTGTAAGGAAAGAGAAAAAAGTAGGGGGGCCACTTATGCTTGCCGGCTCCTCGCTGCTCTCCCACAGACGTTAGGCTCTAGTCCCCTGTCTCCACGGCTGATGACGCAGGCTGGGAGAGGGTACGTTCAGACAGTGGGCTCGGTGCCAGGAAATCCGGGAGTGACAGCTACCCAACGGTGTGGAGTCAACATGGCCGCTGCAGTCTCCACCCAGGTCAGGTGTTTGGAGCCGGTTTCGACCCTGTTTCTGGTTGTTGCCTGGGGGCTCTCTGACCCTCAGGGGAGCTGGAAGGAGCTGAGGACGCTTAGCTAGGTTGCTAGTCACTGTAACCGGAGCCTCTTTTGGGGGAAGCTATTTCAAGGCTGGATTTGGTTCCATGCTGAGTGCCCAGTGAGACATGATCCACTACAATGCAGCACAGGGACTCAGCTTTTCCGTACTCCTCTCCTTCGGACACCGGTATAGCCTGAACCCTAGACAGTCATCCACATGCCACTCACTTGCTAGCCCAAACTTACAGCACGTGCTGGGAATGAGCCGTGTGCAACCAAAGGCAACAGTACACAAAGAAAAGATGCCAAGGCTGCCTTTGCTATGCTTGTCAGAGCAGCCCAGCTTGCCTGGGGAAGCACAGGTGCCCTGACGACTGAGCCCTTTCATCCTTTTCGGGCAGGGATAGAGAACACATCACACTTCAGACATCTCCCATCGCCCTTCAGGCAACTCCCATCGCTCTTCATCATCAGCTAGGCTGAGTAGGATGTGTTGGCCCTGCAGTAAAAAAAACATCTGGAGGACCACATATCACACAACCCTGCTTTAGGGACACCACTGCCCATGAGAGATTATAAGGATATTACTTTCTGGATTACAACTCCCAGACTTCCCCACCAGCACGGCCAAGGTCCATGCACCCACCCCTAGCCAGCTGTCATGCTGGTTGGGGGATTCTAGGAGCCATATTCAAAAAAGTACCTTCCCCAAGCACTGATCCATGATATCTATTTGCAGACTAGACCTGCCATGTAGCCTAAGAAACAGCAATACACTAGATACGGAGGCAGCTAAGTGCTCTGGCCATGCATTGGAGCATATAAATGCACATGAACTAGTTGATGTTGGAAGCAAAAAGTTTTGGAAATCGTGGGGGTTTCCAGAAGAGGCTTTTATTGCGCAGTCGCACGGCCTTACTCATGGAAACTTGCCAGAGATTTCAGTAGGCAGCCCTCCTGCATTTTTTCTTTTGTTTCTTCCATCTTTTTTCTTAGCAGAGAAAATCCACTCAGGCAACAAAACAACAAAATGCCTTTTAACTCGGAGCAGGCTAAGCGCACACTGCCTGGAAGTGCCCAGCATGTCTGGGAGAGGGGGAACCTGGAATAATGCTGGGCTTCATCTTGCCACTGGGGTGACAGCAACAAGACGAGGAGGAAGAGAGGATTGTGTTCCCTGGAACACCAGTAGGGAGGGGCTAGAGGGGAGGAGAAGAGCTGGAGGGAGGAGAGGGGAGGGAGGAGAGGGGAGGGAGGTAGAGGCATGCTGAGGGCACACATGCCCAACGTCCTCATCTCCTCGTGGACACTGGCCTGTGCATTCCATCACACTGACACGGCCTGCTCTGCACCCACCAAGCCAGCAGGGACTCTCCCAATTCAGAGTCAATTTTTATCCCTCTTCTCCTTCCCCCAGTCCTCTCCTAGAAAAACACTTTCTTAGAGAGAGGGACAAATAAGAATGTGCCAGCCCAGTCACTGCGTTTTGACCTCCTCGCTTACAGCTTCTGGCACAGTCCCGCAAAGCCAGCAACAAGGCTGTTAATCATTAACACCCTCTGGGGATCTCCCAGCTCTGGATGAGCCCCAGAGACCTGGCTGTCTCTTAGACCCACAATCCCCACCCTCCAGCTGGCATCTTTCCGGCCTCCCACCCACACCCCATGTACTCGAGATTGGTTCCTTGGCCCAAGAGCGACCCTGTGTTCCTGTAGGCAATTGGGCAATGGCACCCCTGCATTTTTGCAACCCATCCAGGATAAACTCAGATGCACACAAGAACTAATTCCTCCAATCCCCCTCTAATCTGGTTAAAGGGCTCCTGAATGGGATCGCAGTATTCCTGACAAACAAGCTATTCTTGCCGCCTGCCTCAGAGAACAACAGGCCAAGCCTCTGGCACCGGATATTGCCGGAACTCTGCTGGGATTATGTGGGTGCTCTTCCAGCTGCCCCACGAAGGGAAAAGCGCTTGGCCTGAAATGCCAGCATTTACCTATTGTGCCCTAGAGAGCCAGAGTGGACATCTTGGAAATGACTGGTAAATAGATAATGGCTGGTTTGCAACAGATCTGCAAGGGTTTATGCCTGCCAACAGCAACGGGGAAAGCCACCCCCCTCCTCAATATTTTTCTGAATTGGCCTTGTGAAGTGGCAGAACCTGGAGCTGGTTTCTTTGTGAAAGGACCGTGAGCTTAGTTCTGATAACAAACTCTCTGAGCTAAGCAATATGCTTAGAGGCACCCTGCTCCAAGTTCTACTCAGCCAACCTGTGGCCTCCAGATGTTGGACTGCAACTCCCATCATCATGGCAGTGGTGGTGAATGCTAGGAAATGCAGTCTAGCAACATCTGGCTGGCCACAAGTTGCCCACTCCTATACTAGGTTATTTCCCCCTCTGCATAAGTACAGCCACTATTTTGTGCTTGACACCTGCTGGTAGCGCTGGGTTTCTGAAACACAAAGCAAAACAAAACAAATATGTAGTTTCCAGAAGTCTACCCCCCTTGCCTTAAAGCCAGGGCTAACCCAAGATGCTTTGCTGCCTTGGTCAAAGGATAAGATGGCTCCCCTCTCCCATACCATGCACAGAAGAGAACAGGCCTGGAAGTTGAACTGAGCTGCCACAATGGCGATAGGAAGGTCTGCTGTACCTAAGGACAACGGGGCAGTTCGTAGTGATGGAGGACAGGCCGGGTGGCTTTGATCCTCTGTCCTCCAATGAAGTGGAAGCGAGCTGAGGAAGAACCCTCTCACTCCCAGGGTCTGCTGTCTGAGCTGACTTGCCTCTATTGACAGGACTCACTCTAACCAAGAGGGAACGGTCCCTCACAATCCATCAGGCTTGCCTTATAGTAATTGCAGGGCAACAATATAGCACATGACACATTGTAAGAAACCTTAATTTCCCAAGTCAGGTACCACTAGGCTAATAGAGAACCTCTTTGGACAGGAGGGAACAGTAGCTTTCTAAAACCGTGGTTCAGTGAGGATGTATTTATTCCAGTGGAAATAATCTGGGCTTAACAAGAACGTGAGTCGCAGGGGCTAATTTTTCAGCTTTTAGCCGTCATTGCAAAGACAGGCACTAAGCATTTCCGCTAGGCTAAGGTGTGTGTTTGCTTCAGACATTTATGCTCACCTTTTGATTTCAACAGATCTACCAGGGGGCTCCCTGTTTATACACACCACAGGCACATATAACTGAGCAAAGTCATCTCAAATGGATAAAAGAACATGGTTCAGCAGACTCAGGGCCTTCTCAGTGGTTGTGCCACAGCTGTGGAATTCCCTCTAGAAACAAATATTTTTTGTGGATTGTCAGACAGATGCCAACAATTTTTGTTATTCAAGAAGGCATTACTTGGTTATGCCTGTTTTTAACAGCCCTTCCATTTTACACCAGTCTTAATTTAGCTGTGGTTATGCTTAATATGTTACACTGTGTTTTGCTGTTAGTATAGTATTATTCCTTCTGAGCCACTTTGATAGCTGATATTAAAAGCAGGATACCAATTATTTAAAACTGAACTATATAAATATGAGTATTCACTAGGACTATTGTGTCACAGTCTGGAGAACAGGCAAGCATGTTAAGTTAACTATTTGTGAGAATCCAGACCACATTCTTCCCAAAGCATTGCCCACCCTTTGTTGTCTCATTTGTTACCCAGTCTATTGCAACAGTAATGCAAAGCTTTTGAGTGTGAACTGACATAAGCCCCTTGTTTTATTCAAGTCTGGAAGCAGCATTCTTCATATGCTTTGGGTGTCATCCCTAACATGGCATTCAAGTTCCTATGTTCTCCTTTGCTCAGTTTCACCAGAACAGGGAAAAGGCTTTGATCAGAACTGCAGACTGGTGAGTATGTGCATCTGTCAGCATCCCTGCCCCCATGCAACCCTTCCTCAGCCTGTGCCCCCAGTGCTTCTCCAGCTATCTAATGTGGAGGAACCAGGAACATTGTTCCTCCAAATGTGCCAGGAACCAGTACCATATTTGTGCCCACTGACTACAACAGTTAGTTCCATGCCTGGAAACTTTCTGTGAACCAGCAGCCATACTTCACAGACCAACATTGATCCAGGGACCAGCACTTTGAACAGCGCTGTGTTAGAGTATGCTCCCATGACCAGATTTGGCTGGAGATTATCAGAGTTGTAGTCCAGTACATCTGGAGGACACTAGGATGGCGAAGGCTGGGATAAAGTGAAAGTCTTCTCAATTTTGGATGTTCCACAGGGATCATGTAATGCAAAACTACTGGGGAAGAAAGCTGTTACTAGCAGAACATGAATACAAAGTTAACAAGCAAAAATATGTCAGCTTTTGTTGCCTGGAAACATCTAAAGAAATTACTAATATAGGCAATCTATTAAATCCAAAAGAATGTACTTTTTTAAAAAATAACTAAGCCCTGATATTTAGATTAGGAGTGGGAATCATCCAGCCCTCTAGATGTGGTTGGACTGTAACTTCCAACATTCTTCACCATGGGCTATGTTTAGGCCAGGGATTATGGGACTTGCAGTTTCCCAGGCCTGAGTAAGATGCACCTACTCCTCAGACTGTTGGCCCGCCTCCTGATTCTGCCCTAGATGATGCAACCACAGGCAGCTTGTGGATCAAGGGCCAGGGGGAAGAACGCCTCTTCCCCTACTTTGGGATAGGGTGTCCCCTCAGTCCACAATCTAGCGTTGGGGATTCCAATAGCAACTCAGCCTTTTGGCTCTCTCATTACAATACCCTAAGTATATCCACAGTGCAGAAGGAATGGCTGGCTCATGTCCAATTCCCCCTCTTTTTAAGGGACATTGTAAACTCCCCTTCTAAACTCCCAGCACCTGGTCTTGAGGGATCTTCCCAGGACAATCTCCCTACACAGTTATTTTTAGCCCCGGGGGAAAAATTATATTTCCTCAGAGCAGTCCCTAATTGCTACTGCAGTCTGGGAACTGGGAAGCTCATTAATCAGGGGTGGAAGGGAGCCAGTCGTTCCAGAAGCTGTACCCACTGCAGCTGGGCTGAGCTTTCTCCATATTTAGATGGGGGCAGGCAGGCAGATGTGTCTGCCTCAAGCTGAACCTTGCCCTTGCAGCAGTGCCCAGAAGTTTTTGGGCGCCTGCATAGTTCTGGCAGTCTCGCATTGTACTGGCCCAGGTCCCTTGCCCACTGATCCCTACTGGCAACCTTCTTTGCTTCACAGTCCTCCTTATGGGAGCCCTGGGAAGCCTGAATTTTGAGAGAGACCTACACAGTGTATCTGAGATAGCCAAGTCGCTCCCTGCTACTGGAATGAAGTCGTGACTGGCCTCCTGGCCTCAAAGCCAACATGAAGAGACAATTTTACTGCATCTGGCAACTCCTGGCCTGGCTGTGTGTGCCCTGCCACATCTCCATCTGCCTACAGCATGAGACTGGAACTTGGAGAAATGGCATGTTTGTGTTCATGCATGAATGTCTGTGTGCATGTGCACGTGCACATGTACATGGAGAATACTACAACTCCCAAAACCCTGACTTGTTTGTCCACACTGCAGTAACAGTTTCAAATAACCCATACTGAATGGGGGAATTCTAGGGAGTTTGAGGGCCTTTCCATCTACGCTGTTATAATGCTATTACTCCACTTTCAACATGCTATATGGCATCCTGGGGCTTGCAGTTTAGGGTGGGGCCTTTAGAATTCTCAGCCAGAGAGCTCTTTGGCCTCAGTAAACTACAAACCCCAGAATCCTGCAGGATGTTGAAAGTTGAATCATAGCACTATAACAGTGTAGTGCGGAAAGGCCCTTAGTTTGCAGAAGTGCTGCTCAAGACCTCCTGAGCAACTGGGCTCAACAAAGAAAATACTGGGGGGGACGTGTCCTCTTCATCAGCTACCCATCCCTCCAGTGGTTAGGGCAGGCATCTTCCAAGCATGGAATCCAGTTGTTTAAAGGCTCATTGGTCCAGCCCAGTGAAGGTTCCCCAAAGGAACTCTTCCCACTGTCACAGGGTATGCTGCCCTTCCAACAGCCTGAGCAAAACCCTCTGGCCTAAATCATGCCTCTCTATGAAACCTGTTAGAGCCCATCCTGAGGTGTCTTCTCCCCCCCCCCACTGCTCCTGCCTGCCTTCCCCTCACCTAGCAAGAGAGAGCAGCCTTCTGGATCAGGCCCTATGGCTCAGAGGCTCTGCTTTCTGCTCCAACCTAGCTCTGTTGGGCAGGGGGTTTCTGGTACGGAGCCAACTCAGCCACCTCATCCACCTCTTTAAGTTCCACTGAAACTGCAGTTCTAGCCCAGGTTCTCCTTTAATATAACAACAGCTCTGATGGACCCATCCAGTTCAGCATTCTGTTTCCCACAGTGGCCAAAAGGGTGTGCATGGGAAGGGTACGAGCAGACTGCCCCCTTCTCACTTGCATGCCCTAGCAAGTAGCCAATGGTGGTGCATTTATATTCTACCTTTCTTCCAAAAATGGAGGAAGGTTTAGCTGCAATTTTCACAATAGCTGGGGGGAGAAATTTTTTTCCCCAGCAACAAAATATTCTTGAGAGCTATTTCTGTTTTCCTACAAAGCATTTTATGAAGAGTTGATCTTGACACAGCAGTTAAAAACCATTAGCTTTACAAAAGACCTCCCTTTGATGCAGATGACAACTACTCTAATTGGTTGGTTAGGGATACCTTTTTGCACTTGCTGTGGGGCTGTGGCTATGGCAACCTGGATTATGACTACCTGTGGCTCAAAATTTACTCCCTGACTGGCAGCTGCTGCATGGATCTGTTTAAACCCCTTTTGAAACAGTGTAGGTTGGCAGCTACCACTGCATCTTGTAGCAGCCAGGGCCACAGTTTACCTATATATTGCATGAAGAAGTCTTCCCTCTGATCTCTTTGGAATCTCCTGCCTTTCAGCATCTTCCTATCTACTTTCTCTACCCCATGTATAATCTTAAACCCTTCAGACCTGTCCTTTCCCTCCCTTTTTCTTCGAAGTTAAACAACTCATAAAATAACTATTCCTCACAGGACAGTTGTTCCAGCCTTTGGCTGCATTTCCACCTGCCCCCCATGCAAGATCCTTTTTGGGTGCTCCCCAGACTCACTTGTCCAGGTCCTGGAACCAGAGGGACCCAGACCAAGAGAGCCATATTCCTCTGCTCAACACAGTCGTGACTCTCTATAATGTGTTCTCCCTCCCTGCTAGAGTGGCCTCTTTTCTCCGTGCTTGGCTAACGTACTCTAATTACTGTGCAGGCTAATGACCTTGGACCCTGAAGACCCAGGCAGGAAAGCGCCTAACTGGAGCCACATCATGGGGAATCCTTCCTGGGAACAGAGCAGGCTGCATCATATATATAGAGAGAAGATCCCATGCATTTCTCCCACTCCAAGCATTCTAACTTCAGGGTAAACAAGGCATCTGTCTGGAAGACAGCCCAGGGAGGCAACAATGGTTGTGACTCTTTCCTATGTCTCCGTACACAGTGAGTGCACTTGCTGCTGCATTATTCAGCTTAATGGGTTGCACTGGGCAAAAGAAAAAAAAAATCTTAGCACGATCCACCCCACTGGGTTCTTGTGAGATAATCACTCAGACAGGAAAAGAAATTCACAGAAAATAATACATCAGCCTTGAGGTCTAATAATTTTTTTGATGAAAGATGAGATTCTCAGGAAGTTGAATTCAGGCAGATAAGCATCCTCTTTCACCTTTTAACGAACAAAACTTTTAGAAATGCATATTAAACGCACCACTTTGAGTGTTCAGCACTTTCTAATGTTTCATTAGCATCATGTAGTTACCTGTGAAATGGTTTGCAACATTTAATTTCTTCCAGTCTGCTTGCTGCGTGTTTATTTCAGCAAATTACTCAATTATCTGGTGTTATTTTTCCTTGCTGAATCTTACATTCCCTTGGGTGATTGTTTCTAAACTTAAATTTTGGAAAGCAGCCTTTTGTTGTCAGCATCAACTAAGGCTACAATGTGATACGCAGAGGTACAGTGTAATCTTTGTACTTTAGAAGAATTTCTGACACTGTCATCCAAATATTTTAAATGGAAACACAGTTGACTACCAGTATCCTTGATAAGCTAGGTGGTTACTGAGACATAACTAAGTAACCTGTCCTAGCTCAACCCTTTCCCCAGCCCACCTTAAGAGCCAGCAGCCAGATCCGGCAAAGGAAGTCTGTTCAACTTCCAATCAGGGTGCAAGGAAGAAGGTGTTTCTATTCCTCTGCCACCAGCAACTGAGCCTGTGACAAGGACTTGTGACAGGGGTCCTGCTTCTGATTGTTGTAGATTCATGTGCTGGCAATAGAGGTGTTGCAACATTGTACTCATTGTGCAGTAATCAGAAGCTGAAAAGACCTCTTTCATCCAATGTAGCTGCTGGCTCTTAAGATGAACTGGGGTGGCATTTATGCAGGCTTCCGGTAAGACTACGTAGTCCTAGTGAAAACAGACCAGTTATGGATCTGTAACTCTATGTGATGAATCTATAACTGCAATACCAAACACCAGCCATTAACTTCAAACCTATTCTGTGCTGCTGCCAGTAAAACAGAGCAATTGCATTAGTATTTCTCCTTCCAGAGGAGAAAAGTCTTAATCCATCCCTGTTTGGAAAAGATATCAAGAGAGGGAAATTCTACAACATCTAGCCACCTTGGTGGTTTTCCAAGTTAAATTGTCTCCAGGAAAACTGAAGGTTGACCTAAACAACAGATCCTGGCTGCTGTCTCACATGCTTTGGTCACATCCAGGCTGGAGTGGTGCAAAGCATTCAAAAGCAGCAGCTGGTGCAAACGGGTGACTCCAGAGAACTGTCGTATTTGCAGTATTTTACTTCATCATTGTTTCTGGCTCTCGGTTGGTTTCCAAGCCCATTTCAAAGCATTGGTCAATGCCTCCAAAGCCCTTAATGATTAGAGGCCAGGGTATTTAAAGGACTGCCTTCTTCTGCACAAAAGTCAAGTTTCCAAGGGAGGTGTCCTGCTCCATGTCTGCCTGCCACTCTGTGTCAAAATGACGGGGGGCATGCAGGGCCTTTTTGCTTGCAGTGGCCAAACTCTGAAGTCGCTCCCCAAACAGATTTGTCCTGCATTTTCATGAGTACGCCAAGCTGCTGGTTCAGTGTGCTTTTGGATCTGAACTTCCAGTTAAACTGATCAGACATACGTGATAGGAGTGAAAATATCAAAAGCGGCAGGAAGGTTGTCCTGCTAGTGACTGGCTCTTATGCAAACCAGCAGAGCCTCCAAAACTCAGAAAACATATCGCTGCCAAGTTGAAAAGAACAACCAGTAACAGTGGCAACATCAAAACAGTTTCTTTGAAGCGGAATCACAAGATCAGTTGGGGAGCACAGAGAGGAAAGAGCAGGATACCTGTAGGAGGGGCAGCTGGTGGCTGCCATATTAAAGAGGCAACGAATCTACTCTGAGTTTTAGGCTGAGCTTTAAAAGAGCTAGCCAAGATGAAGGACTTATTTGGGGGAAGAGGGTTCAGCATCCTGAGTAGCTCCTTCCATATTTGCACTAAAATCCAGAGTGGATTCAGCAGCCCACTGACCTGGAACCTACAAGCTGCCAGTATTGAAAAGAATACACAGCAATAAATACTTTAATTTAAGACTCTCCTCAGCTGTTGCTGGGAGTTTCCCAGAACCTCTGGAACAGGTACAATCACAGGACATGTCCAGATTTTTATCCCCACAGAAAAGCAGAGTGAAGACAGAAAGCAATGAAAGTTGAAATAAGACCAACACAAGTTGAGCCAGTGGGCCTGCCAACCCTTCCCTTTTCCTCTTGTCCCCTCCCGACATGCGGTTTGGGTGGTACCTATTCCTCTAGAGCTGCATGTGACATCTTCCATCCTCCTGGTGTGATACCTTCAGCCCCAGGCTAGCTTGCAGAGCCATCTGGAGGCAGGTTTTTGACCCATATGCCTGGCTCCCCTCAGCAGAATTGCTCTGGGTTCTGTCAGCTCAGGCTGGAAGGAGGCTGGAGAAGCAGGTGCCTGAAATTAGGCTATTTTTAGGCAGATGAATGACAGGTGTAAGGACATATAGCCAAACAGAACTGTGTTGAGGAACCTATGAGAATGATTTCCCTTGTGTGCATGAGAGAGAGAGTGAGTAAGAAAGAGAGACTTAGCTAGAAAGTATACCCAACTAATCTGGATGCCAATAAGCTGATACTAACAAAAGCTAAAATGTCCCAATCATGGGACAGAATGGGGTCAGTAACTGAGGTGAGGCTATTGCTCAAGCTCATGGTACTTAACAATCTATAGCATTTATGTAGCCCGCTCCCCACACTCTTTCTTGTGTTTTAAGAACTGCTCTCTGGGATTATTGGCTATTGTGTAAATCTCCAGGTTGTGATCTGGCAACCCTACTCATATACCCCTGGTGTGCTCCTTCAGTTTACAGTTCATGCCAACAGAACCCTCCCATGGGATATATTGAACTGAACAGGGAAATTAGATCCTAGAAGACACCATGCTGCCCATTACTATAGGCTGCCTCTAATTTCTTCTGGTTCTTCATGTGGTAACTAAATCCATTGTAAGATTAAAACTAAGCAAACTCTCCTAACCATACAACTTATTAACATAGACTCAGACTTGTTTTCTGGTTTAGGACAGGGATGGAAATGGTTAACAACACATGCCATAGTGGCAATCCAAATGGTAAATCAGTACTTGTATTACTGTGCAAACACAGGCTGGCATACTAGCTATTCCCTGGAGGGCTTTTTTTAAAAGCTTAAACCAAAAGAATGGCCAAAGTTGAAGAGATCATGGGTAATCTTATTTATTAAAAGTATTTTTATCTTAACTGTCAATTTCAAAAGGCGTTCAGAACACGTAATGAAAGACTTGTCTAGCCAGAAATAAATTTCATTGACTTTGGTAGGATTTATTCTCCATTAAGTGTATATAGAGGACTGAAGCCATAAGTAGGAATATTGAATATTCTAATACATGGCTTTGCAAAAGTGAATGGAGTACATAATTTAATGGAAGTCTGGTAACACGCTGAACTGACCTGAGACAGTCTACTGTGCCCAGAGGACCTTAATGCAGAATAAAGCAGCTAATTTTTGAAGTGCTACAAAATTCTTGGTTTTGTACTATAAAGCAGTCTCAGGGTACTTACAGGTGAGGCTTTTAATGTGCAAAAAGCACACTGGGTTTGAACAATTTTTTGGAAATTTCAGATGCCATTGTTACCCCATTTTAACATTCCTATGTAGAATAACAAGGAAAAATCTTTGAAAGTGTGTATAGGAAAATCTGAGAGTGAAGGACAGAGAGAGACGCTGTCTATGGAAAAGTTGGATGACATGTTACAGATTCCCCTTTTTTTCTTTAGCACCTGCTGTTAAGTTTCCAGTTTCAGAATCAACCATGCAGGAAAAATTCAATCAAATTTTCTAGCCAGGTTGCGAAGCTGACTAGATCTGGTTGTGAAAGTAACTTTAGGTGGGCTGTCTGATTAGACCTGATGTGAAATCAATTAGACTGGAAGTGGGACATTTTCAGGTGAAATCAATGGGACTTTGAAGCCTGATTACTAACCAGGCTTATTTGGTTGTAAGTCAGTTTATCTGCAGTCCTTTTATGCAATGGACAGTGCTTTTATATAGACATTTTATTTTTGCAATTGTACTGCTTCAAAAGCTATAAATACAGGCCCACCCAAACGCAAACAAAAGACAAAAAACAGAGCATTCAAAATATCAGGCAAAGGCTATATTTTGTGAACAGTGAGGGGCAGAGAAAAGGAGGGGACACTACTGTACACTAGGGCAAAAACGAGGCAGCAGAATTGGGGTATCAGGTAAGAGCAGCAAACTGTTGGTTATGTAATTGGTTGCTGTTAATACACACATGCTACAAACAATGAAGAGAGATACTAATAAGGGTGGGTTTTTTTTCTCCTTCAGGTTCCAAAATGCCTTAGCTGGTTTGGGGTACCATGTATATTGAGTGCAGAGGGCAAAGCACCATTTGCTGCTCTGTCTCAGGAAACAAAGTGTTTCAGGGACAAGCCTGTGGTCCGCACAGCTAGAAGATGTAATGACTAGTGTGTAGTAATGGTGTGGTTGGGGCATAGTGAGATGCACACACTAAAATGCTGGAGCCCAGCAGTGTGGAGGCCAGTTGCTATTCCACCGGTAGCTAAGAGTAGTGCTACATAGAGCCATGCTTGGTAGCACCAGGAGCCTTCCATCTGAGTCCACCTGAGAACCTCTTGTTCAGTAAACAGACCAAAGACACAGGGTTGATAATGATGCTGAAGTAAGAAGATAATTCGTACATACTGCTTATATTGAAAAATAACGTTAGGTGTTTGTGCCCCCTGTTATACGTATTAGAAAGGCGTTCCAAGACAAAAGCAGCAAACTCTAGGAAACTATTGGCACATGTGTACATAGAATCAGAATTACTTCTGAACCCAGCTTAAAACTAAGGAGTTCTGTGTGTAGTACTGGGCCTCAAGACCATCAGCCAATGCGATCAGGTAGAATATTGCTTTGAAAACCTCAGCATGATGACGCATTAGGCTTGAACTGTGAAAAGAGAACCTGTCTGTTAATCCTCCAAGAGATAAAATTTCCATGTCTCTTAGCACAAGCCCATTCATTCTGCCCTCCTGTTGCCATCATTTCAAAGGAAGAGGGAAATATCCCCAAAATACAGCATAAAGGAAATAGCCAAAATCTTAATGTAGGGATGTAAACATTTCTAGGCTGCATGGGTTTTTGACAACTGACATTACATGTCAACTTTTGACCAAAATACATGAAGACTGCTCTTGGTGAGAAGTTTTGGACATTGATGAAATTATCCTGAAGATGCCAGCTTGTGTGAGCCAAGTCACTAGCCAAGTCTACTAGCTGGGTCTCATAAAAATCCAACTGGCCTCTTCCTGCTTCGCAGTTTTGGGGATGCTTACCAAATCAACAAAGAATTCCCTCCTTTTCCACTCCAGATATGCAATGCTTATCATGGGACTATGAGCAAGACAAAAAGTGAAAGGAGGCAGATCTATTTGAGTCAGAATGGAGAATGTGGGGCCATCTGGATACTGCTGGGCTGCAGTTGCCATCATCTCGCACCACTGATTATGAGGGCTAAGGCTGATGGGAGCTGCAGTCCAACAACATTTGGAGGGTGGCCTCCTATGACATAAAATGAAGAGGCTGTTGCTATTCTTGGAGAAAGCTATAAATCCCTCTTATAAGTGAAAGAAATTGTACAGTCAGCCCTCCACATTTGTGGGTTTGACTTTCATGGATATGATTACTTGCGAATCTCTCCAGTTCCTGCCCCCACTTCAAGTGATTCTTTTCCAGAGGAACCTTCCCTCTCAGCAGCTCCAGTCAGGCCATGAAGCCCTTTAAAAACCTGCCTCTGGTCCTCCTCTTCCTCCATCAGCTGTTGCTTGGCCAGTGAAGGATGGCTTGCTGCCTGATTTCTCAGCACCACAAACCCTCTCCGAATGCCGCACACACCCAAGGAAGGAGAAGAGCAAGAGAGAAGAAGTATGGGGCACTAGGCGAACCCACTCCCCTTCTCACTCCTTTCCCTGACCTGGTAAGGACCCTGAGTGTCTGTTTTCCTCACCATGCCTCAACCCCTCCCCCCCCACTATGATATTTGCCATTTTCCCACTTTTGCAGGGCTCCTGTGCCCCTAACCCTAGTGAATGTGGAGGGACAACTATAATTATATAGCGTGTGTTTACTTACACGAGAAACTGCGCTGAACCCAGTAGGGCATGGTCAGCTTCATGTCTTAAGAGGTGGTAAAAATCTGCTCAAAGAATAGGTGATGTCAGTGTTGTTATTGCAGAATTACTCCCTGTGACAGGTAACAGTCCTGCCCCCAAACACTAAGGTTGCACATATTCTAGGCAACCTACTGAACACTGTGGCTGATATGAGCCTTCTCTTATCACATTCCATATCAACTTCTCCAAGAAATCTGTCCACTCCCATCACTAGCTGGCACCATTCACAATTTAAAAGGAACTCAAGGCCCAGGAATGATTCCCCTTAATGGAAAGACCGTGCCAGGATTTCTCTACCACTTGGAAGCCATGGCATTTACAGTGATTCAATGACAGGATATAAGCAAAAGAGAAAAAAGGAAACTCCCCTATAGATTCTACCTGGTCACAAGGATATGTCCTTGTTTGTTTTGATTCAGGTACCAGCGAGATCAGTAGCCTTTTGCTGCAGGATTGGCCATCTTTGTCTCTTCAGCTTTGTGAAAATTCAGAAGATAAAGCCAGCCTGGTTTAGTGATTGTGGGACACTGAAGTGAAAACCCATTTGACAACCACATTGCTCATCCTAGTCTTATACCAAGCCTCAAGCTGTTACATGTATAGAACTGACAAGGCACAAAGCTCATGAACCAGACAGCACCAACAACACTGAAAAGGTGGTACAGCAAATTCTCAAAATCAGTGGCTATGATGGCAAGGGGTTTTGGGGAACTGTTATCCAAAAACGTATACATTTGAAGCTCTGATTAGTCTAATTTCACACTTATCTCCAACAGGCCAGTTAAGTAACTCTCAGAAACTTTCAAATGGTGTCTGATGAAATGGCTCTTTTCTGATATTAACGGCAATGGATGGAACAATTCTCCATGTATCTGTGTTGTAATAGCTCAACTTAAAGATGAACAACTTCACACCTCAGTTCTTAAAGAACTCTCCAGTTAATGCCAAGAATGTCTTGTTTTAATTTGTCGACTGAATTCAGTTGTATTTGTCATCCGGCAGTAGAATATGCTGCCTCAGAGCGCAGTGGAGTCTCCTTCTTTGGAGGTTTTTAAGCGGAGGCTGGATGGCCATCTGTCGGGAGTGCTTTGAGGGTGTTCCTGCATGGCAGGGGGTTGGACTGGGTGGCCCATGTGGTCTCTTCCAACTCTACATTTCTATGATTCTATCTTTTGTCATTCTGTATGACATGGAGCTTCAGATGCTAGACAAGTATGAAACATGAGCAGCTATCTCTCCCACCTGTTGGCCACTGAAATCTACCCTTCCTCAACCCTACACCTTTCAGATGTGCTAGATTACAACACCCATCATCTGTGGTGACCAGGGATGAAGGAAGGTTTTTTAGTCTTATCGCTGGCAAGAACCAGGCTGGGGGAAGCTGCTGTAATCCTGGGGACAGCACTGTTAGGTATCTGGTGCATCACGTCTTTCATTTGGAACATCATCATGTTGACTTCACAAGATATCATTATACCTCGTTTTATAGCACAAGTACAACTTGATCCTCTGCATGTTTACCCGGGTGTTCTGTGGTACTTACTCAGATGCAAGTAGGCCAAAGGATTGCCCCATTACATTGGGCTCTTATTGCTGAAAAGAGCGACCTGTTACAGAGAATTTGGCACATTTGCCTCACCAGCCTGGCACTAGGGTAGAGTACAGGACTAGTGGGATGGGAATTCTTTTCAGACTTTTCGCTTAAGAACAAAAAAAGCCAGAGAACAAAAACAGAAGCCTCTATAAAAAATTAAAAAACAACTGTAATTGTTCCCAAGAAAAGAAAAGCATTTGAACCTGGTCAAGATGGTAGATTGCACCATCAACCCTTATGAGACTGTAACATGGCATATTCCCTTTCCCAGAACAAAAAACAAGTATCAGAGCTGCTCTAGTTCTCTCTCTTTCTTAATCTCTATCACACACACACATAAACACACACATTCTCCCTCCCAGCCCACTCGACCTTGATTGCTCAAGAGAAAGGCTGTGAGGAAAGGAGGAGAGGGAGAAGTTGCTCTCTTGTTAAGACACAAAGGGATTAGCCCCTAGTGCATTAGTGGTACACACTCCATGGCTCGCTTGGCACGAACCTTGGAGCTACAATCCAAAACAGCAGGGGCTTCAGCGCTTGGCAGGGGAGGGGAATGTCTGAGGCAGGAACTGACGTGATGCCAACATGAGGCTTGCTCTGCCAGTAACAACCCCATGCCCCACTTGGGATCAAATGGCTTTGGTCAGCCTTAGGGGAGACTCATCATTAGATCCATCACCTACATGTTTTTTTTGCCAGGTATCCCACGACACAGATTTCTGTCTGCCTTCCCTATCTGTCCTCACAGCACTGTGACTGCCTCTCAGTTGTGATCTTCATGACCCCCTAATGCCCTGGCTGTCTTGTTTTGCTGTGGAAAAGCAACAGACTAAATCACAGTGGTAACAGGAAGTATCTGATTAGCTGGGACACTTCTCTGATGTCGCAAATAGTGAGGTAATCAGATTTGCCAGCACTTTTCTTGTATGCAGTGTTGAACTGCTCTACATGCTCAGAGGTACAGACGCAAGGGTGATTAAAGAAAGAAAAGAAAAGCAACAGGAGACTTTATAAGGAGTTTCACCATAATGTAAAATGGCATTTGCTAGGCCTAAATTAGCTTTTTAGGACTGGATGAGCTCTGTTTTATTTTAACAGCTCTTCCCCATGGGGGTTACCACAGTCTCTTCTATACTGGAAGGCAGTGAGAATGAGACAGAATGAGAGAGCGAGAGAGCGAGAGAGAGAGAGAGAGAGAGAGAGAGAGCGTGCGCAATGTGAGGCTTTTTCAGAATTACTGATCAGTTACCCTCCCAGGCTATAAAAAGACTGCCAGAAGTTGCCTGGCCCTGAAAGAGAAACAGGAATACTGGAACATAAGAAGAGCCCCATTAGACCAGACCACCAGTCTCTCCACCCCTGCATTTTCTTCATACAGTGGCCCATGGGAAGGCCACAAAGAGGGCATGAATATACAGTCAGCCCTCCAGATTCACTAGGTTAGAGGCACAGGACCCCTGCAAAAGTGGAAAAATTGCAAATATCAAAATATGTGTGTGTGTCTGTAGGAAGGGGGCTGAGGCATGGTAGAAAGAATGGACACCCAGGGTCCAAGCCAGGTCAGGGAAAGGAGAGGGAAAGAGGATGGGTCAACAAAGTGGCTCTGTATTTTCTCTCTCTCTCAACCACCTCCATCCTTGGATGTGTATGGAGGCATCAGGAGAGGGTTTGTGGTGCTGTGAAATCAGGCTGCAAGCTGTCCTTAGCTGGCTAAGCAGCTGCTGCTGGTGGTGGCAGAGGAGGAAGACCAGAGGTGGGTTTTTAAAGGGATGCAGAGTCTGACTGGAGCCACCAAGAAGGAACTTTCCCCCAGAGAGGAATCACCTGGCACGGCAGGAAGAGGTTAGAGAAACTCGCAAATAAATCTGTGAAAGCCAAACCCACAAATGTAGAGGGCTGATTGTAGTATCACTCTTCTACAAGTTCCTCAGCAATTCGAATAAAGAACTATTCTGCCTTCATCCTGAGCAGTAGCAAATAGCCTTCATGAATTTGTCTAAAGCAAGTTGGCAGTCATCATTATATGCTATGGTAGCAAATTTGATAGCTATCTGAAGGACTTCCTTTTGATTGCCTTGAAATCTCCAGCTCTTCAGTTTCACTGGGTGACCCAGGATTCTAGTTTGAGAGTGGGGAAAATCCTCTTGTCTGGCCACTTTCTCCACAAGGTATGTAACATACTCCACAAGCTATGTAATATAGTGCTGTCATTGAATACTAAAATTAGGATTGTCCAGGTCATCCTATTTCCATTTTTTATGTGAAAGTTGGACAGTGGATAGGAAGAAAATCAACTCATTTGAAATGAGAGAATTCTACGGATACCACGGACAGCTAAAAAGACCAAAATATGCATCCTAGAGCACATCAAACTCTGAACTCTCCCTAAAAGCCAAGATGACTAAACTGAGGCTGTCTTACTTTGGCCATATCACAAGATGACATGACTGACTCGAAATGACAATGATGCTTGGCAAGCAGGGAAAGAGGAAGAGCACATTATAGGTGGATAGGCTCAATCAAGGAAGCCACAGCCCTGAGTCTGCAAGACCTGAGCAGGGCTGTTGACAACAGGGTGACCTGGAGATTTCTCACCCACAGGATTGCTAAAAGTTGAAATCAACTTGACAGCAGCTAACAACAACGATGCCTCTCTTTACTTGCCTTTTTTTTCTAAGCTAAGCAGACCCAAATGGTGTAATTCTTTTTCACTGGACAGTTGTTACAGAACCTTAAAAGGGAAAACAAAACTGGCCAACTGGTACCCTATAACTGGACAGAGGAAAAAACAGTGAAAGAGAGAGAAAGACAGCCTGGTGAGATGACCAGTGGAGGCAAATTATACTACCTGTTTTAAGAGGGAGGCACAAGCATCTCTGAGGCTTCTCTTTCTCTTCAGTACCAATGTCACATGTTGATGATGTATTAGAAATTACAATTGATATATATGAACTGGGGGGGGATTTAAATGGGGAAAGCAAGGTCTTCCAGGGAGTTGTCTCTTCTCCTAAAACATCTTATTTCACGTGTGCTTATGGACTGAGGTATAAGGATAAATCAGACTAACAAAATCGTGACAGTGTAAGAAAATGGAAAGGCAGTGGCTTGATTGGAAATGTCCTCCATATGGGCCAGGTGGCCTTCTGGGTCAGAGGAGCTCTGAGGTTAAAGAAACAACAAGGCCAATAGCTTCAATTAGGATGGAAATAAAACAGGTTTTTCTTTACTGTTTGTGTGAGGCGCAGACCATATGAGTTAATACCGCTAGAAACAACAGTGTTACAGATAGCACTACAAGGTGAGTGTAGAAAGCTGGGACTTTGATCCCAGTATATTCCAGGCAGATCTGTAACCTTCTCCACTCTTTTCAAAGAATATAAATAAAACCATCCCTTGTTGTTGTTGTTCCAAACTAGCATTTTTACCCAGAGTTGCCCAGGATTTTATTTTCTCATAGGTAATTCTTGTTAGAAATACCTAAGGAATTACCTTACCTTACCTTAGGAATTAGATGCAGTTGAAGTACACAGATTTGAGATCCTGTGTCTCTAATTCCCCAATCTGTTTTGTCCAGTACCTGTAACTTTTCCCTATACTCCCCAATACAATCTGTATTCAGAGTTAATAATATACAGAGTTTGGATTCCTGAAGGAATACACTGCCCTCCTTCTTGCTGCTGGGCCTCTTCTCCCTAGCAACTGGCCTGAGATCTCTGGCTGAGAATTCTAAAGGCCCCTCCCTGAGCTGCCAACCCCAGGATTGCACAGAATCTTCTTAGGCAGCCAATCATATGAGGTCTTCTTGTCTCACACAGCCAATCATATGAGGTCTTCACCTGCCTAACACAGACAAACAGACAAACTCACTCACAAACTTTGACTTTTATATAGTAGATGAAACTTCCTTCTTTTCCTAGCACATGTAGGCCCTTTCCACACGGGGCAATTGAAACGGTGCAGAGCGACCTTCGACGGAGGTCTTCTGCACCGTAGAGTGGACTGGGGCGGACTACTTTTTGTAGTTCCACACCTCAGTCCGCTCCGAACTGGTCGCGCAGCGTGCTTTTTAAAAACCTCTTTTTAGAG
This sequence comes from Cyclura pinguis, assembly GCA_030412105.1. Taxonomy (NCBI): domain Eukaryota; kingdom Metazoa; phylum Chordata; class Lepidosauria; order Squamata; family Iguanidae; genus Cyclura; species Cyclura pinguis. Next base: position 159,903,551 of record CM059600.1, read on the forward strand.
GTTTTTAAAAAGCACGGAGCGCACAACTCCGTGTCGCTCCGTCGCTGCACTCCGGTGCAGATTTGCAGGCGCGCACTAGTGCGTGCCTGCAGATCTGCCGGGGGCGGGCTTTAGGCTGGTGAGCTTCTCCGGTTGGTGGAGAGCCTCCACCAACTGGAAGCCGCTATTTTGGATGCCAGAGCAGTGCGGAGCGACGAGCTCGCACTGCTCCTCGTCCCGACGGACTCGCCCGGAAGCTGAAGAAGTCCGGTGAGTAGCGTTTTCGCGCGGCTCGTCCCCCAAGTCTAGAAAGGGCCTTAGTTTCAGACGTGTCAGAGAAGCACTGGGGAAAGAGAAAGCAACCACTAATGTAGAGAGTCAGTGTAGTCAGAGTGCTGGGAGCACCAGTTCCTAATTTCCACTGAGCCATGAAATTCACTGAGTGATCTGGTCATTCTCTCTCAGGCTCACCTACTTCACAGGTTGTTGCAATGAAAATATGGCAAGTAGGAGAGCCACATACACAACTTCACTGGAGGAAAGATGGTTTATAAAGATAAATCGAGATCCTATATCACATTTTTAACTATGTAAATGTAAATATAGGTAGGAGAGCCAGTGTGGTGAAGGGATTTCAGCGTTGCACTATAACCCTACACACCATGATTCAATTCCCTGCTTGGCCATGGAGACCCACTGGGTAACCTTGGGTGCAACACACACTGTCAGCCCCAGAAAACCCTGTGATAGGTTCACTTGAGGGTCTCCATAAGTCAGAAATGACTTGAAGGCATACAATAACACAAATAGGGTATTTGGAGTGAAAATTGTAGAAGGCTTGTGTACCTTTAATTATCGTTTAGAAGAAGAAAATGCAGCAAGTGTTGCTTGTTACCTGGTTGTATGACAACTAACACCTGCTCCAATTCCTTCTCCTACACAACCATTAAAGATACAGGAACCCTCTACAGTTTTCATTCTAGCAATCCTGGCTACCAGTGGTCCAAGACACTAACTCCTGAATCCCACCTTAAACTTCAAGGAGCAGCTCTATGCAATGGAGGTCAGGGGCACGGTCAAGTGGGGCATTTCAGAATCTTTCAGGTAATCCCCTCCTGTGCCTGAGACATGGGCGCAACAAGGAGAAAAGCCATGGCTCAGGGCTGGGAGAGGGCTGGCTGCATCATCTGGGAAGTGCCACATTCAACCACAATATAGACCTTCATTCCACAGAGCTGATCCCCGGAGCTTAAAGTGGGATGAGGGCATTTGTAATTGTAGCAACACTGCCATGATTCCACACATGCAGCATAGGCGAATAGGGAGCAGTTATAGGTCTGTAACTCCTGGTTACGAATCCATAGCTGCAATGCAGGATGCCAGCCCCTGCTATTAGATAAATAGGCAGCACATCTCCTCCAGGAAGTCAAGTGAGAAGGGGATTCTGTTCGGGTCTCATACTGGCCGTTTCCACACTAGACTGTTAACAGTGCTATTATTCCACTTTCAACATCTATGGGATCCTGGGATTTGTGGTAAACTGCAAATGCCAGGATTCCATAGGATGTTGAAAGTGGAATAATAGCACTATAACAGTCTAGTACGGAAGTGCCCATACTATCAACAACATGGGCCAGATTGTTTCAGTCTATTCCATCTGAACCCTGATTTCTCTTTGCATTAAAAGATACAAAAGAAGCCTGCAGCACCTCTGAGACTAACAGAGAAAAAGACATTTCTATCCTAGGTTTTTGTGGATTCCAGTCCTTAGTCCACAAAAATTTGTTCTAGAAATGTATTTTTCTGTTAATCTCAAGGTGCTGCAGGATTCCTTTATATCTTTTCTGCTGAAACAGACTAGCGCAGCTTTGTCTTTCAATTCTCTTTGCATTGTTAACACTACTTTGCTAATAATCAATCACCCACTAGCACAGAGAGAACCTCTGGTGCTCTTTTGCCAAGGGGAGAGGCAAGCGGAAGGTGGGACTGCAGCTGCCCTTGCATAACCAGGGAAGGGTCTCTGAACTACACATCTGTGCCTGTTTTGGCCAAGCTGAGAGTCAGCGGGCACAGAATTTGCTGCCTGAGCTAAAGGACAAATGCCCCCCTCCCCACCATTCTACTATCAGGAGGTAAATGGACCAGCAAGGCAACAGGACAGTTTGGGTGGCTCTGTTCTCCAGGAAAGGAAAATGGCCAGGACGCCGGAGAAGTGATTTTGGGGAAAGGGAGCCGGTTGCTAATGCCGTTCCTCAATATCTGCTGCCTGAAGCAGCTGCCTTACACGCTGTTTCATAACAGGGCTAGCCCTGTCAGCAGGAAACCTCTTTTCTAAGGCATTTCTGCACTACACTGTTACAGTGCTATTATGCCACTTTCCACATCCTGTGGAATTCTGGGGTTTGTAGTTTACTGAGGCCAAAGAGGTCTCTGGCTGGGAATTCTAAAAACACCTCCCTAAACTTCAAACCCCAGCATTCCATAGGATGTTGGAAGTGGAATAATAGTGTAACAGTGTTCTCTCTCTGTAACAGTGTAGGGCAGAAATGGCCCAAACGAATGCACAAACTGCCATCCTTCAGGACTTGGAAAACCATTCAGAGGCGGCCAGGGCGAAGGCAGCAAGGCTCCTGGCCCTGCCGGCTCCACATGCTTTGTGTGCCAGTGGGTTCTGATACCCTCAGCTTGGAGGCTGGTGGGTCTTGTACGTGGGGTTACAGAAGCAGCCAACATGGCCACAGTTGTTATTCTGAGGGGGCAGTCGGCAGCTTCCCGGCTCGTGAGGTCTCAGCATGAGTAAGGCCTGTTCAAACAGAACCCTTTGCAATCCCGCTGTTGACACAGCCCAGCTTGGAACTCCGGCACAAAGGGCACAGCGGAGAGGCTGAGACTGAACCCAGAGGACCCTGGTCAAGGCCTCACATCACAGGGAGGATCCCAAGGGGACCAAGAAGCTATGTGGCAATGGCACTCGGTATCCACTTGCACATGTGTGGGCGCACTCTCTCCCTCTCCAAAGCCCTCAGAAGAAGGAACGGGCAGCAATCGAAGAGGTTCCTGGTTCTAGTCTAGTGCACATTAAACAAGCATAAATGCTAAAGGCACATACAGAGGCAATTCCAAATGGTCTTATACTGGCCCAAAAAGGCAGGGCCTTTTTCTGCTTGTTACAGCTGTGGCTCCAGAACACTTTGGGCCAGTATAAGACCATTTGGAATTGGTGTGTGTGTGTGTGTGTGTGTGTGTGGTGTGTGTTAGTACTCTGATAGAATCAGTGCCTCAGGCCATTTCTGCACTACATTGTTATAGTGCTATTATTCCACTTTCAACATCCTGGGGAATTCTGGGGTTTGTAGTTTACTGAGGCCAAAGAGCTCTCTGACTGAGAATTCTAAATGCCCCTCCCTAAACTTCAAACCCCAGGATTCCATAGGATGTTGAAAGTGGAATAAGGGCACTATAACAGTGGCCATTTCCGCACTAGCCTGTTATAGCGTGATGATTCCACTTTCAACATCCTCTGGAATCCTGGGGTTTGCAGTTTTGGGAGGGGCCGCCTGGCCCCTCCTGAAACTGCAAACCCCAGAATTCCAGAGGATGTTGAAAGTGGAATCATCGCGCTATAACAGGCTAGTGCGGAAATGGCCAGTGTAGTGCAGAAATGGGCTTAGAGTGGGTGGGTGGGGCTTGAGTTTTCACAAAATGTGATCACAGACCACCCATTCTCAGAGGTCAAACCGTGAAGCTGACTATCTCTTTCTCGGTGGGAGCACTTAGCTTTACACAGGACCGGGGAGCCTGGATCTCAAGGAAAGTTACTTTTCTGATGCTAATGGAGCTGAAATTTTATTACCAGTCTTTTCTTCCTCTTTGTCCCTTGTCCCCACACAGCCAAGAAGAGGAGTGGTCTTTGCCTGCATTGAGGTCCCTTCAGACTATCTTAACAGACAACAGAAGTAACATCTGAGACAGAGTGTAAATCTATGACTCTTACATCATCACCTTTACTCTCCTCTATGATTTTTAACATCTGTGCCTGATGAAGAAGCCAGTGAAGCTTCAACAGCTTGCATCATGTATTTTCTGCATTTTGGTCGGCTAGTAAAAGTATTGCTCTTTTGTGGGTTTTGTTGCATTTTGCTCCAGGGCTAACACAGCCATGTTAGTCCTGGAGCAAAATGCAACAAAACCCACAAAAGAGCAATACCTGAATATGGTTCTTGGGAAAAGTAAGACACTAAAATACCTGAGAACAAGGCAAAGGTGGAAGGTCTGAGCTCTAAAGTAAAAGACCACTTTTTGAACCCATTGTTTTCTACTCAAAGACCCGTTTCACAGAAAGTAAACTGAAGAGGCTCAAAGACCAGTTTAAAATAAAAAAGAAAGAAAAGGTCAAGTACAGGAGTCTGAGCTTTAAACACCAAGTCACATATTTTGGCTCTACAAAACATACCAAAACAGTTGTTTCACGAAAAGCAAACTAGTGATGTGCAGGGAAACGGGCTAGTGCTTTGCTTTTTGGTACGTCAGCCTCTCAGTTTTAATTTTTTTAAAATGAAAATATAGTTTAAGAAAAAATCAGGAGGGGTGATGTGTACAGGCATATTGGAGACCCAAATATTAGAAGTTTGGTGTACCAAACACCATTAGGGAGAACCAGATTCAAATCCATATTTAGCCAGATAACCTGAGCCGGCTACTCTTTTAGTATAATCTACTTTGGCTTAACCTACTTCCTCAAACAGTGGCAGGGAAGAATGGGCCTGCCTGCTTCAGGACTGCTGGGGAGATGGGACATTGAAAGACTATAACCTTTTACCCCAACCCCACCATGGCAAGCTGTTCCCCACTGTCTAGCTGCTGAAAGAATCAACTGGGTGACAGGGAAGAGCACCCTTGGGCTCACGGGCTACTCGGGGAACAGTCAAAGGCTGCAGTTTGCCCATATGCATTGTGAATATACACATGTAGGTGCTGATCCACTTGTACTGAGGCACATAACAACTGGTAACTTCTACAGACAAAGCCTCAGCACAGACCTTAAGGCAAACCTATCACTGGGTTTTCTGGGGGCGGAGAGAGTGTGACATGCCCTAGGTCAGCTAGTGGCTTTCCATGGCCAAGTGAGGAATTGAACTCTGGTCTCCAGGGTCATACTCTAAAACTCAAACCACTACACCATGCTGGCTCTCAATACACCATGCCTACTGAAATAATTTCCAGTAATCGTTACTTCTTGATAATACAGATCAAAAAGAATTGATGCTGCAGTTGTGTGGCCCCTTGGAAGGCATCCCAGTGGCCATAGAATGTAATAGATCTCCCATCTCTGAGGGAAGGAAGGCCAGTCTCACCTCAGAGGAAAAGCTACGTTTTATATTGTTTTAATTCTATACACAGTTCAATATTAATCTTCACTTTCTTTATGTTTTTAGCAATGTGGTTTTACTTGTATTTCTTTTTATTCTGTGATCTGCCTTGAGTCACACTCGTGGGTAAAAGTAGGATATAAATTGAAAGAGAAAAATCTGACCTTGGAAACACTCTCTTGTCTGCAGTGGAACGTTCCCTAGCCCTCATTTCTTCAGTGTTGAAAGAGGCAAAAGTGGGTACTCTGTGGGTATGTCTGGTAAGATCTGGCCCCACTGGACCTGTAGTTTTCTCACAGGAACTAACAGGAGAATAAAGAACATTGCTGGTGGAACACAGGGCTTTTTCCTCCTTCCGACTCTACCAGCATGAGCTCTGAACGAGGTTTGGTTCTATCCACAGATCTACCTGCCTTGTCCCTAACTGGGGGTATAGAGCTGTTTCCACCTGGATTTATGTGGAACTGTCAGCATAATTACAGCTAGCCCAAAACAAGAACCAGATGGAGGCTGTGATCTTGTGCCCACTTACCTTAGAGTAAACTCCACTAACAGCAGGATGACTTGCTCATAAACAGACATGTGAGCAATAGAAGTCTAAGTGCTTAATTTGAATTAAGGGTTTGTTTTTTGCCAGGCTGTGGATTTTGTGGCAGAAGTTGGGTGCTGGAAGCTGAGGTGTAGTTCACATCACTTTGCCTGTGCACCCTTCAGTGAATCCTCTTGTGAGCTTGCAGTGAGAGAATGATGTGATGGGGTACACTATGCTTTCCAAGTTAATAGTTTTTCAAGGCAAGCTGAGAAATGTTATCATGCTATTGCACTTCAGTGATCAAACATCTATGACGGTGTGATAAAATATCAGAAGACATTAAAAAAAACAATTTGGATTTGTCCATGTAGTAGAACAATCATGCAGCCACTTGACTGTGCCATTTCATTCAGTGCACAGGTATCACTCACTCATACAGGCAGGGCTGCGTGTGTTATCATGACTCGTATATAGTGTCTCTGACAGGGATGTTGCTTTTCTTTGCTCCTCCTCATTATCTGAAGAGAAGAGTGTCTCTGAGCATGCACAAAAGGGGGCAGCACACCCAAGGCCATCCCAGTTACATATTATATTTTTCAGTGAACTAAAGACTGCATGTAGCATTCTCTTCTCCTTGCCACTTTGTCCTCACAACTATTTCCGTGAGGTAGGACATTGACTGAGATCAATTAATCAAGGTCATCCAACAAGTTTCATGGCTCAGCATGGATCTGAACCTGGATCTCCCATGTCCCAATCTAGTACCCCATCCCCATTGTAGCTTAGAGGGCATGGCTTGTGAATATAGTTGAACTCTGGCTCTTGTTTTATACATCAAGCATCTGGCAGCAGCCAAGCCCAAACCCAATGGGTTTGCCCAAACTCAGCCCCTAAAAATGCTTTCCAGAGCCTATAATCAAGCCATGGAAACTTAGGAATATTGTATCACTCGGGCCATTTCCACACTACACTCTTACAGCACGATTATTCCACTTTCAACATCCTATGGAATCCTGGGGTTTGCAGTTTAGGGAGGGGCCGGCTCGCCCCTTCCTAAACTGCAAACCCCAGGATTTCATATGATGTTGAAAATGGAATAATAGCTTTATAACAGTCCAGTGTGGAAATGGCCTTAGTCTCTCATAGCACATGAATTCCATCAGCAAACAAATAGGCAAATAAACATTATACATACTTTATCTAATGTATCCAGAATCATTCACGGCATGTACACAGAATAGGTCCTTTGCTCTGCCTGCAGCCAAAAGTGGTGTCATCTCTCAAAGCCCAAGCAATGAAGGATCTGATGCACACTACTGGAGTGACTCAGACAGGAAAAATGCATACTAAAGGTAAAGCGAACAAAAATTATGGAAGACTGGCTGCCACATTTGGGCTCAAGAATCCATTAGATGTCCTAACATGCAGCTGTTCCCACTGGCCATATTGGATGGGGATTCTGCTAGTGATTTCTTTGTGAGATCTGAGTAAATAGATATATTAGACTACAATGTAGGGACAAGATAACTGAGACTGGGAAGTATGTGAGTGCTGGAAATCTTCACAGCATGCAGCATGAAATCTGTCTACAGTGTGAAATGTTGGAGTGCATGTAACACATTTTTGAGGATTTTTCCTCCATAATAAGGACGATAAATCTAGGGTTGTTGTTTTTTTTTCAAATTGAATTTGGGATTCCCAGGAATGTTAGAGGTGTCATCTAACATTTGAAAATCTCAGTTTTAATTGAGGGGGGGCACTTAGATTTTTGAAGAAAAATCTTTGAAAATGTGGAGATAATGTTTTGCAAAAGGTTTGAAATTAGAATTGGTCTGTGAAAGAGTTAGGAGTTAGAGTTAATTACAGTAATTAGCAGTTAGAGTTAATTACAGAAAGAGTTAATTACAGTAATTAGTGGCCAAGAGATTTGCATTCTTGTACATCTGCTACCAATCCCCTCAATGTATTTCACGGCCTTTATACACACTGTTCTCTAGGTCAAATATTGCTGCCACCAAATACTTAAAATTCCTTTTAGAATGGTATACACTATCAGACAAAAGCTTACTTCCATTTTTACAAAATGCTGAAATATTTATATCTCTGCATATTGTATCTAATTTATCCGTACATGTTTACTTTTCTACAGATAATTTAGATTTTAAAGTAAATACGTATAGAGCTTAATCTAAGGGAAAACTAGACCCCTGAAACAGCATTTTGGAAGGAAACAGATAGATGGAATAGAAATATTCATAATATGCCCAGCCAATGCCACTTGATGGGACAGCACTGAGATGGAGGAAAATTTCTACAATGCATTTTAAGAAGGTTGAGTTTGTGCTCCATTCCATGTTACAGAAACCAGAGGTTAATTAATGGGAGCCTGTCTGCTCAATGTAGCTTTTCTCCAAATTTGCTGTACAAAACCGAAATGTCATCACACTCAAACAAGAGAAACTGAATCCAGGAAAAAAAAATGCAAGACTGCATAACCTAAACTCTCGTGCTGTTGTTTTGGACTAGTTTATAAGGATCAGAGGTCAGAACTCACTCTGGAAGCCAATCGAAAAAGATTACCACTCCTCATACACACTGATCAAGAGAATGGTGTGATTGCTACAGATCCCTTTTGGGTTTCATCATCTCCTGCCTTGTGGATAACACAAAAGAAGTGAGAGATTTTAAGTATCCCCATGGCTAAATCCCCATCGGCTGCAGAGCTGCTCTCGCCAGTGAAATATCCCAAGCAAGACAGTTAGTGCAACAGCATCAGTTCTAGAAAAAGGCACCCAAAGGCAACACTTGGTCAAGTCCCTGTCATGCAAGTATCCTGCCACTGTCAGTAGCAACGGTTACGATGTGTTGATGCGGACACCTTGGAAAATTTTACATGAGATAGCGTGTTTATAGGAGTAATATTGACAGCATGCCCAGCCAAGCCACGGGCGTGGGGAGGGGGTGGTAGAAACCAACACATTCCTGCACACCAGTCTTCACCAGCAGTCAGCTATTTGTTTACACGATGGGGGCATTTTAAACACCTCCAGTTTCAACATCAGTAATAATAACAAAAATAAAGGAGAAAACAAATATACTTTTTCTTCCTAACTTCCTAACAAGGGGACCACTGTAAAACTATACCATATATGTTGTTGGGCATTTGGGACATGCTTGTCATTGATTAGCTAAGGGTGCGATCTATGCATCAAACCCACACACACAGTTAGCTCCTCTCCCCCATGCACACATTCTTAACTCTTTCCTGGACTCCATTTTAGCAGAAAGGATGATAGTCATTAAGTCACTGAACTTTGTGGGCATTCAGATCCATTTGTTAAGTTTTTTGTGTACTGAATTCACCAAGGTGTTTCAAATGGATATTTGGTGACTCTTTTCCCCCAAAAGGGTTTGTAGCAATATTACTCTGTTGCTGCAAAAACAAGAAAGACTCCTGTAGCACCGTAAAGGTTAACAAATTTATTGCACTATAATCTTCCATGGACTAAAGCCCTCTCCAAGAAGATGTCACAAAAGCTAATGCTATAGTAAAAGGGCCATGGGATTCTGTGTTGATTTTGTGACTCTATAATAAAATTTATCATAAACAAACAAGTACACGCATCCCTGCGTAGCTCATCCTTGTATATTATAAAAGCAGATATTGATTTTTCCATTTTTGTACCTTACTGAAATAATTATTTCCATTGATTATCATCTCTGGTTCTTCCCCCCAAGCCCGCCTTGGGGTTGCCGTTCACGTGGGGCAACCTCCTGTCTAAAATTTTGTTTGCTCAAGCCAATGGGCTTACACTTCTTGCTGCCACCCTTTCTCCTGAGCACAGAGCAGATTGCCATTAGTATTAATTAGGTTCAGGTTCCGCCAGGTGTTAGGTGACCGCCTCGGTCAGAGCCTGGGGGCAGGAGACCCAACGTGGTTCACTGCCGTGACACTCTAAGACCCACACCTTGGCTGTAAAGCCTCAGACAGCAAGAGGGAAAATAACACTACGAGGGTAGCATAAATACAAAGAACAGAATCAGCAGAAGAGGAACTGTACTCCACTATACGAAATGGGACTGTGGTCTGCAGAAGCTTGTGCCACAATGAAACCACCAGTCTTGAAGACATCACAAGACTTCTGTTGTTTTGGCCTAACAGAGTAATAAATAAGGCTACAGCTCTGGAAAACAGAAACACCTAGACTTAAGTGAAAATATACAGGGGAATCTAATCTTTCTTTACTAAACGTATTGTCCAAAGAGGACCTGTTGGATGGCTATATAAACTGAAGAACTAAATCCAATAAACATTGCAGATTTACAAAACGTATATATAAGGCAATAAGGAATGGGTTTCTCTTTAGAGGGCTATCCTCAGGATCCTGTCTGTTGTGAAAGAAGGGTCCAGGGAAAGAGGTTTTAGCTCTCACGTAGGAAATAAGACAGATGGAGAGAGGTCTGATGAGAAAAGATGTTCAAGTTGTGCCCTTCTGTAGGTCTATCATTTCAGTCATTTGCCCCTGAACCACCTCCCCCAATTTTAAGAGCACTTTGGGTGATGTATGGTGCACCAGAACGTGCTCTTCAGAAATCACATTGGAAATTTTCTATATACTTCGCGTCAAAGTGGATGCCTAGCCTTGCCGGACCGGGATTTTTTTTTCTTTTTCAGGGGAGGACAGCCACGCTCCCACCCCCCTCCCCCGACGTTTTCCCGTTCATTTCTCGATGGCCCTTGATGGATCTAGGTAACTCGCGCTTCAGCTTTGCGCTGCCACGCGGGTACCCGGATCGGGCCCTCCCCGGGGCGCAGGGGCGATCCCTCGGGCAACGAAGAGAGACTGCTGGGGATGCAGAGCTCTGCCCCATTCGTCTAGGAGCGGGCTCCGAGATCCACGCAGGGCCCCTAAACACGACGCGCGGATCTGTGCCGCCGCCTTCCTCCCCCTGAGGTCGCTCAGTCGTCCCCCTCCGCCGCCCGCCGCCTTCGCCGAACCCCTCGGCTCCCCCGCGCCCGCCTTTGGCGCCCCTCCGTCTCCGGATCTTAGCAACCCCGAGCGAAGCGGCATCCTCGCCCCGACGCCCGCCCGGGCGCAGACGTACCTGGCCGGCGTCGGTTCTCCTAGGCGCCCCCCGGGCGCATCGCCGGGCGAAGGACGGGGCTCGGCGAGCAGAGGGGCGCGGCGCGGCGCGGCAGCGGTCCTTCCAGCTCCCCGGTGCGGCTGCCCCGCCGGCTCGCCACGCTCTGCGGCCCCGCCGCCGCCACCCTCAAAACTTTTGCGAGAGGCGCGCCTCGCTCGCCGCAGCCTCTGCCCGGCTTTGGGGGAGGGACCAACCCGGGCTGCGCTGGGAAGGGAGGGGGATTGGCCGCGGAGGGAGCGGGGGGCGGGACAGGGCGGGAGGGCACCGTTTCTCGCTCTCTGCGCCCCGAAGCGGCAGGTGCGGACGGAGGAGGGAGGGCTCCCCCCGCCAGCCCGTCCTCTTCCCTGCGCGGAGCAGGCGGTCCCCCCCCAGAACGCCGCCTTGCGACTCGCCTCCCCCCTCGGCCGCCGCCACCGAAGCCCCCAGTAAGGGAGGCGAGGCCGGAGGTGGCGGGAATCAGACTGCCCGTCTCCCCCGCGGCAAACAAGGTGCCTGCGAGTTCCTGTGATAGAGTTCGGGAAAGTTACTTTGAGCGACAGCAATTCACGTCGTTCCCCACGCAGGTTCTGGGTGGTGGTGCCCAAAAATAAATATTTCCGACTTCTCTTGCTTTCCAAAGCTTGGAAGAAACAGGTCGCTTTTGTTTCTATCTCTTCTATCTATTGCGCTATCCCAGCTCTTCTGTAGGGCTCTTCCAGTGCAATGTTTGTAAGTGCAATAATTACGCAGCAGTTGTCATGCAAAATTCGGAGGGTGTATACCGAGAGACAGCGTTGTGTAGTGGTTTGAGCTTTGGACTAGGACCCTCTCGGCCATGGAAACCCACTGGGTGGCCTTGGGCGCATCACACACTCTCGGCCTCAGAAAACCCCCTGACAGTTTCTCCTTAGGGTCACCATAAGTCGGAAACGACTGGAAGGCACACAACAGCAACGGCAGCAGCAGCAACAACAACAACATCCATTTACCCTGCTTAACTTAATAGTAATATTTGTTGGATGCTTATTTAGTTGCACAATTTGATCGCTCCTTGCGCTGCTCGTTCGATTGCCATTCGGCGCACGCTTTGAATAGCATAATGGGTGAGTAGCTCCATACGAGATTTAAATTACACAGTCCAATGCCTTCCCCATCTCGGCTGTGATGGTGAATGCGCCTTAATTTCAAGGTCAAAATATGGCTTTTTTTCATGTTTTGTCTTCCCCCCTCCCTTTTCATTTAGCATTGGCTCCTTGCCTTGGTGATCATAATGCGAAGGTACCTTTCCCTTGAAATTCAACACAACAAAGAAGCTTGTCACTAAAATCAGCCTCTGTACAAGAGGGCTGGAGGTTAGCCAACCTAAAAACAGTTCTTTAATATATAGAGATGAATGAGAGTGGATAAACCAGGAATTACAGGTTAGGAGACAGACTAATTTTTGTCCTGGATAAATTGTTGGAAGACAGTAAGGCTGAAACTAAATTAGGAAACATATTGGGGAAGGACAAACGCTGATAAGGAAGAAACTTTTTGGCTTCTGAAAAGGGATGCCCTGCCTCACCAGCCTTTAGGATTTTTTTGAGAATGTGAACAAACATGGATAGAAATCACACAGTAGATATGATACATGAGGAAGTTTTTGACAAGTGCCAGACTGCACATTTTGTTAATAATTTTTAAGTGTGCTTAATGGTGACACTTTTATTTTGAGGGCAAAGAACTTGTGGGTCCCAGATTCAGAACCTAATCCAGAGCAGGGCTCATCACCGATGTCCACTCGGCAATCCCTTTTCCTGGTTGCTATTTGCCCTCCGAAGTGTGATCTGTACTCCTTTGAGGTTGAAAACCAGCATGCTGAGCTCCTAATTGAGACTCAGAGCACAGCATGTTATTGGGCTGATGGCGACTGCTTTTCCTCCAAAATAACAAATGGCAGTGTTCAGCATGTTCTTTTTTTCTTAAACTTTGATAATGATGCATAGCATAATGAGTAGTTTGACCAGACTCCTTGCACCCAGGACTCCGGAATCATCTCAGGAGTCAAAGAATAACAGGGCAAATTCTTTTTTAGATTGGTCACTGGTTTTAAATACAAGAAACAAATAGTAGGAGTATATGGGCAGTTTTCATAATGGAAGAAAATATGCAGGGGGCAGGCAGGGGCAGCTCTGAAGGATCTATACTGGGACAGGTAATATTTAAGCTACCAATAAATGGGCTGGAGGCAGGATGCAGTTGTCAGGCAGCCAAGTTAGCGGGTGATTGTTCTGTTTAAAAGTCTGCTGACAAATAACCCATATCTCTCATCATTCTGACTGCCTGAACACCCTCCCTTAAGTCCCCCAAGTGGCTTCCCCCCTGCTTACAGAGCCATCACAGACTCATCATACTGACTTTAAAAACCACCATGACCTTGCAATGAAGCTGTCCTTCTCCTGCAGTCAGCTCTGCCTTTCCCCTCTTGCTGGCCCTCATGCCCAGAAAATGTGTTCATTGACACCTCTTACTTGCTTCCAATATTACCCCCACCTTTTTTTGGAAATATAAAGGTTTTCCTATGCTGCTATAATTAAGCCTAAGTACAGTAAACGTGGTACACTGATAACAGCAGAAGGGACTATACTTAAGAAAGATCAAAAATGGAAAATGTTGGCCCACAAACACCAGCACAGTGCCCTCCATTTGTTCTGCTTTAGATGTGCCGTATGCATCGAAACCTGCACCAAGATTTTCACCAGGTATGTTGGGTTCTTTTGATGAACTATTAACATGCGTATCGGGTGCAGCAGGCAGATGATGTGTCATGGGGCAGAGGAACGTAAGCTTGGTGAACTGGAAACTCTTGCAAGTAGTTGAGATGCTTTAACCTGAGAGAGAGAGATGTGAGAGTAGGGGTTGCTACAGGAGGTATAAGATCACCAAGATTTCAGTATTACCACATAAGCGTCTCCATGTAGGAAGTACCATGAGTTGAGGAACAAAAAGATTTGTGAATGATTGATTGGCACCAGCAATATCAGCAGTCTCATAAGCCAGTTTTTGTGCTTTGAGGGAGATTTCTTGGGCCTTTACAAAACAGTGGGCAAAGAATTTGGAACAAATGAAGGGATGGAACTGGATTCAGAGAAAATAGCAATGAAATTAGTAGTATCAACTTATCCATTTTTTTTAAAGAGAGGGAGATCAAATATAGGTTGTATTAATTTGTTTGTTTTGCACCTTGGTGTTTGTTTCTTTTCAATAATGTAGCGTTGGCCAGAGAGATTTTCTGCTCATTTGACGGTTTTTTCCCCCAGTAATACAGCTCCTCTAAGGTTTTTGATTAATGAAAAGACCACACAGTGGCTAATGCCATGCAATCCTAAAATAATATAGCTATATTATCCTAAGTACTGGGATAATAATTCTGACTGGAAGGTATAAGTCTACTTTTTGCTGCCAAAAATGTGCATAACGGCCAACTGGATAATTGCATATTCTTCCCCTATTTGCTGTTTGTCCTTACCTCCATTGGCTTCCCCTGTGCTGAATTGTAGGTTGTAAGTTCTTTGGGGCAGGGACTGATCTTGCACAGCAATGAAACAAAGAAGGGACCAAAGATGAATATGCTCTGAAATAACAGAATGTGTAGCAACATGGAAAATTTAGTTTCCTGAAAATAATTCTGAAGTTAGGCACACTGGACTAATAAAAAATAAAGCATTTCTGATGGGAATGGATCTGGCAATGGCTAACCCAGAAAGACATGCTGGAATTGTAGCTGAATGAACATGTCAACTCAGTGTGTAACAGTGGTGAAAAAAAACAAATTCCATGCAAATATGAATCATTATGAAGTCTCTTACAACAAGGCAACTTGGACTCAAGTTTATGTTGTTTTTATTATGTGATTTCAAGTCTGTTGTGTCACATGGAAACCCTATCCTAGGGTCTTCTTGCCAAGATTTATTCCAGAGGAGGTTTGCTGTTCCTTTCTCTAAAGGTAAGAAAATGTGACTTGTGCAAGGTCACCCAGTGGGTTTCTGTGGCAAAGTGGGGATTTGAACCTTGGTCTCGCAGAGTCCAAGCCCAGCACTCAAACCATTATGCCATGGTGGCTTTTCATTCAAGAATTAGGAATCAGAATATTAGATAATATGCAGTAAAAGAAGGATTACAATTAAATTTACACGTGCCCCCCTTTTCTGTCATAGATGGATGGAGAGTTGAAGAAAGAAGAGGAATGAGCGCGGACTGTGAATGGAGCTGTATTCACGCATGGATATAGCATAACATAGTGCTTCTGTGGTCTTGGCCCCATCCGCTGCTGGTATTGCCTCCACCACTGCTCAAGATTATTCACGAGGGAATTCTGCCCTAGGCCAGAGTTTAAGGAGAGATCCATCTGAGAGTTTGATGGGAGAGGAGGGGGAGTGTGAAAGAGAGTGAAAGAGTTGGGGAAGTGTTTGCTGGCTTAGAGATACAAGTGTTTTGCTGTTTGCCAATCTTTAACTTGCCAGCTACTTTTTCCTTTGTCAGTTTGTTCAATAAAGATTTTGTTATATTTTTGTAAAGAGCAGTCTCCATAAAGCACCTCTTTAATCTGGCTCTGTTACACATGCTACCAACAGTGACACATTCATTGGATAAACTAAAACATGCTTTGCCCTACGTCTACAAGGGTGTGGATTTAGGGAAAGCAGCAGAGAGATATAAATGTGGAGAAGGAGCCAATGAGTGGCAAAAATATTGAATGGTGCTGCTTCTCTAGGAAGGGAGAATTTAAAACAGACCTGATTGTCATAGCCCTGGCTTGGACCAGATCTCCTTGTTTGACAAACTCAGAGAGTTTGATGAGAGAGGAGGGGGAGTGTGAAAGAGAGTGAAAAAGTCGGAGAAAAGTTTGGTGGGTCAGAGATACAAGTGTTTTGCTGTTTGCCAATCTTTAATTTGCCAACTACCCTTTCCCTTGTCAGTTTATACAATAAAGATTTTGTTACATTTTTGTAAAGAGCAATCTCTATAAAGTGCCTCTTTGATCTGGATTGAGAAAAAGCTACTCTATCTTTGCCCTGAAGAAAACATCATACAAAACTACTTCCCATTGGTACACTGCGCCTGCAATCTGTTGTTTGATCTGACTAGAGTAGACTCATTGAATCAGTTGGTTTTAAGTATGCATTGATTTGCCATTCAAGCAATTTCCTTCATGGATCTACCCTAGTTGGGATCAACCAATGGGATTCCAACCAAAATTTGCTAAAAAAATTAAATTTGCTACAAAAATAAACAATATGGATTGAAAAGCATTCCTAAAGCTGGAATAAGGAGACTGATCAAATGTCAACGTGATTGTGCAGGGTAACTCCCCTCTCCCACCATGGGTTAGTGCAAATGTCCATCTACCAATATATATCAGATTCAGACTAGTGAGTTTGTTTGTAGGACAAGTTTATCTGTGCCTGTTTCTATGCTGTTAATTTTTCTTTAGACAGAAGAATTTGATCCTGAAAACCTCATGGTGAATTTTCTTAGAGACAACAGAAATAGTTTGGCCTCAGTACTATATGAAGTCTGATCTTATTACAGTACTATTGAGAAGTTGCTTCTTGAGGTTTAGGAAATGCTGAATTTTTCATGGACAATGGTTATTGAAAAAAGTGAGTTTCATAAAATCCAAGAGGAAAATGGACACTTCTTTTGTATTGGAATGCACTGGCATTCATTCAAATGATGGAAGGTTGGAAAGGCATTCATTTGCTAATATTTGTAATTTTTTTCAGTTTAAAAAAGAAGTTCCAGACCAAGAATTGTTGTGAAAGGAACTGATATAGACAGCCAATACTGTGCTATCTTTTAATAAATTCACATTTGGAATACAGTGTATAGTTCTAGTTGCTTGGACTCAGAAAGTATATTATAGATTTGGAAATGGTGCAGAAAGATAGAAGCAAATGTATCAAGGAGTTGGAGTACCTTTTGTATTAAAGACTAAAAATAATGGTGGACATAGCCCAACAGGTTTATGAAATTATGCAGCACTAGGATAAAAAGAGGAACAATGCATTACAGGGGGATAGATTCAAGCAAGAAAGCCACAGTCTGAGTTTGTACTAAAACCTGAGCAGCAGGTTTGTTGATCACAGAGTATCTTAGAGGTCTCTCATTCATACAGTCCTCATAAGCTGAAGCTAACTTGACGGAAAACTAACAACAACAACCACTAGAAGAGTGAAAAAGAGAGGATTCTACTGCCACCTCTGAATCGTAACACTGGAATTCAGTGCAATCCATTAAAATCGCTGGACCATAAACTCAGAAGAAAGGACATGGCCCCTTGACACATGGCACAATTAGCTTATGGAACTCCTTGCTATAAGGTGCAACAGTTGCACACTTCCATAGCTTTAAAAGGGAACGCGGTAGCTTCAAAGATCATGGGCTCATAGCTAAATTAACTCTCCACGTTCAGATGTAATCTGTAAGACAAAGACTGTTGTTTACATGGTGTAACTCTAGGACTTCCCAAAGATGTCCAGTTGGCCACTATGAGGAAGCGGGGGGCTGGGCTAGTTAGACTTGTTGTTCGGTCTCGCAGAGTTCTCTTCATATGTTTTCTTTCAGTTTACATGTGATAGGATGTGAGGAATTTTGCACTGTTACCAGGAGATTTAGGCAAGGAAGTTAAATCATTTGGGCAAGGTCATGGGCACACTTTGCCTTGGTTCCAGTCCAGTAACTCTGGAATTACAGTAATTGATAGGTAGCAGTCTCATCTCCAATGACCATTCCTGAATTCCTGGAATGAAGACCTCAACTGCTTTGTCTAGTTGTGGTTGCCCTGCCTTCTCTTTAACCTATGTGCTGAATGCATACCCTCCAACATTTCATGGATGAAAATCAGGACCCATGCAGCCACACAATGTCAGAGTGTGGCTGAGATGGCAAAACTGATTAATGAGGAAGAACAGCAGCAGTTTGCCTTTGCCTGAGCCTACTGGGCCCCTCTTCTCCTCTCCCTCCGGTAAGTTAACTGAGTGCAAATTACTTTGAATTCAGTTTGCATCAATGGAAGTAAGAGAGAATGTGGGTGAAGGAGAGAGAAACTGGAACATTTTAAAAGCAACTGAAAAAGTTGGATGACAGAAAATTAATCAGGGCTATCCCTGCCAACTCAGAACAATTAGAAAATGTGTGAAAACTTTTTCAAATCTCTTATCTCCTGTCCTGTTCATAGTTGCTATTTATTGTGCCTACGTGGCTCTTACAAACCATTAGACTACTTTGGGAAATTACTGGGGAAAGAAATAAAAAAGTGTTACCAAATCAACCCAGGGGTGACATTCTTGAACGTTATTGATGCTGCCCAAGCAGAGGCAAGCTTGATCAAATCAAAAAATACCCGCTTCCTTCCAGCTATGCTACTAAAAAGACAGATTAAATGCTTCTCTTTTTCTCTTTCTCCCACTCCATGTGATTCTCAAAAGCAGGGCAAGCCAGATTCTAGCTCCTGCTATGAATGTCAAGACCCAGAGACCACTTTTAACCATATGCCATAGAGGTGTCTAGGGACTGTTCTGTATTGAGGAGAAATCTTTACATACATGCATGCAATTCCAGGTTATGTTCCAGCTGTGTGAACATGGACTCAGGCCCAAACTGCCAAGCTCTAAAAAGTTGTCTGGGTGGCAGGAACACAATCTGTCCTCCAAAGATGGTAGAATCTCTATGCACCGCCAGAGGTTGATGAGCGGTTCAGTAAAATATGCAACGTGGCTTCCAAAAAGAGTGGAAACTGAAAGGAAACACAAATAATCTCTCAGCATAAGAAATTTAATGGAAATCAGTACATTTTCCTAGAGTGTTAGGGCACTGGGGAGGAGGGTTTACAGAATGCAAGAATAAAATCAGCAGGTGGGCAGGAAGGCAGGGACAGTTCTTGGCAGAGGTCTGGAATGATTGATGACAATAGGCTAAATTGCCCACCCTGTCTCTCGGCGGAGGGCATGGCTGGCTCATGGATCTCTGAATGAGCACACCTCTGGTAGGATGTACTGTCAGATTCTGTTGCAGGTCTAAATTATATCTACTAATTATCTACAGCAACAAGTACAGGCCGCAGAGTCTTTATTGCAACCTCTAGCTCAGCTTTTCCTGCCCAAGTTCCTGAATATTTGATTTTATACTATATCAGATTCACTGGAGAACCAGTATGGTGTAGTGGTTACGCTACTGGACTGGGAATTGGGAAATGCAGATTCTAATCCCCTCTGAGCCATGAAGCTCACTTGGTGGCCTTGGGTCCATGAATATCTCTTTGTCTGACCTACCTCATAGAATGCCATGAGCATAATGTGGGAAGAAGGGAAGCAGTATATGTTGCCTTGAGCTGACTTGAAGAAAGCAGTCTATAAATGTAACAAACCAAGGAAGATATCAAAATATATGTATATTTATGAATAAATATGAACAAATAAAAAAATGTATCTACCCACAATTAAAGGCAGCAGGGAAAAGGTATGTGAAACTGATTGGTGTGCCTTTGACATGTTCAGAATGGATCACGGGGTACAAGGTCCAAAGTTGGAGAATTATCTAGCTATTAAAAATGTAGATCAGAGGCAGATAGAGACTTGAGACCGTCCTTACTTCACTAAGGCTGTTTTTGAGGCCCTCAGCTTCTCTAGACTCCCCAGATCATCCTTTTTTTGTGGCCAAAAGAGGGCAATTGTCTATCCTGGAAGTGTTGCAGAAAATAGAGATCGAGACCCACGGAGTGGAAATTCAAAGTTTATTCAGCTAGCTGGGTCTCGGTGGAATCGCTTCCAAAGACCGAGAGCCCTGCCCCCATAAATTCACAACAATTTATACATTCTTTGGTACAGTGTTATCATGTACGTTTACGGCACCAGATGCATTGTATAAATCTAATTGGATACTCTACATACTACAACAGACAACAGACCATTCTGTGACTGCACATTCTTTATGTTGCGAGTAGAAATTCTACATTAGTTTGTTTCTTTTTCCATATTCTTCCTCATTCCCCCCTTTTATGCTAAATTCTACACAGCAATTTAAGCATAATTACTTGGTTTGGGCCATTAAGGCATAAGCTGCAGCTTTCCCATCCATAATTTTCCTCATTGCAGATTGGAAGCAGTTTAGCTAGCAAGGTACTATCATACATATCATTAGCCCTACCATTAATACAAAGAGAAATCCCACGAACAGCGTCTTCAGCCATGCTAAATTCGGAAGCCAAGAAGTTAACCATGCCCACACATCGGTAGTCTGCAAGTATGATTTCCTGATATTAGATACCCCAGAGTGTATTTTCTCCAGATTGGTTTCTACTACTCCAGATTCATTAACATAATGACAGCAAGTGGTATTTAACCATAAACACAAGCCTCCTTCTCAGCTGAGGAGGTAATCCAGGGCTATTTTATGCTGAGTCAGTATGGAAGCCAACGAGTCCACCTTTGTCTGTAGGGCACTGATCCTTTTGGCCGTCGAGTTGGCCAATATCTCCAGTTGGGCTGACAAGCGCCGAATTTGTCTTATGTTCAGAGCCACCCCTACTACGGGGAACATTATGGCTCCGAATCTTTCACCCTCAGTTAGGTAAGTATTGTCTGGGTCATATCTGTAGCTCTCATCATATACCCTTTTGACCCTAGACCATCCAAATTGTCTATCCCAAACTTCAATTGATTGTTGTAATGGGTGAAAGGCAATTCCAGCCATCACTAGGCTCCCTATGGTGCACGTTCCATTCCAAACGGGGGGAAGAGCCTTTCCTGCCCAGGACCCACATATCCAATACATACCGGGGGGCAGTCCGTAGATCCATTGACTGCTGTGCCCTATAGCAACTTCCTGAATCCTGATCAGGGGGTTAACTCCTCTTAGATTCCCATACATAGTTACTATATCAACAGTGTCCCCTGTTCCGCATGCGAAAGGGGCAGAAATATTCGGGTTAGTCTTTTTACAATTGGAGTTGTTATATTCCAGGACAAGAATAGTTACATTACAGTTGGGGTAATCTCCCACTGATATTCTAGGCAAGGGATGTTGTCGTGTTCCCCCTTGCCCAGAAGTTACATAGTACCCTTCCTGGGAGATGTTCCACCTTCTTACACACAAAGGAGCCAGGGGTACCTTTCCTGTTCTGCTCAGTACAAACTGGCTGGAGTCCCTTAAGTGCTGTGTCTTATTCATAGTGAATGCATATATAGTAGTGCTATTCCATCCAGTCAGATTCATAGTACTTGCTGGCATTACAGGCCACCCTTGCATGTGTGAGCTTGGCCCATGAGAACATACCCAGCAATTACTGACATTCAGGGTGCTCAAGATCTGATTGACTAGCTGGTGAAACCGATTCACTTCCCAGCCTCCCTCACCTGATTTCACTCCCATCACAAGCAACAATCCCCATATCCACATATTGTTCAGACCCGCAGTACCACCGTCTGAAATGATACAATAGATAGCCAAGGCCTGCTGCTCCCCCTATACCTCCTCCGACCCACAATATTGTTTCCCACATTCAGGATCTGGCCGTACATAAAGCAGTACGTCCCTGGTAGCAAGTGCAGTAGGGCCTAGTCCCAGTCTTCTTTCCTCTCCAGATGGGGATCTGGCTGTGCGCCGGGTGTTCATCTTCCCAGAATGTGAACACAGTAAGGCCTAGTCCGAGTCTTCCTTACTGCTTTCTAGTGATCTTCATCTTCAAGGGTTGCTCTATACTTGGGGCAGCAGTCCAGTCAGTATGGGCCCTCTTTATCCTAGTGTAACACACCCAAGTTCTCAACCCTGCTACCTTCACTGGTAGGGGTTGTCAATATAACCTGGTATGGCCCTCTCCACCTGGGGCTAAGTGGCTCTCCTTTCCAGTCCTTCACCCATACCTCATCTCCTGGTTGGAAAGGATGTGCCTGAGTCTGTAGAAAGGGGAGACGCTGCTCTAACGTGTACTCCCTCATTTTACTCAGAGCTTTCCCTAAGGCACTAACCTCCTCCTGTAGGGCCATATTCTCTAATTCCTTTGTATCTCCCCTCAACCCACTCAAAATAGTAGGGGGTCACCCATACATCAACTCGAAAGGGGACAGCCCTGTGATTCGATGTGGCGTGCACCTTATCCTGAAAAGGGCTATGGGAAGAGCGTCCGGCCACTTCAACCTCGTTTCTTGACACAATTTGGACAACTGTGTCTTTAGGGTCCTATTCATCCTTTCCACCTTCCCTGAACTATGGGATCGGTATGCACAGTGTAGCTTCCAAGTGATTCCCAGAGCGGTGGTTAAGTCTTTGATGATTTTGTGGACGAACGCAGGTCCGTTATCTGAGCCTATATGATGTGGTAGTGCGTGTCGGGGAATAATATCTCAAAGTAGGGCCCGCATGACCTCCCGCGTTTTCGCAGTGCAGGTGGGGTAAGCTTCCACCCATCCAGTGTAAGTACAAACGAAGACCAAGAGGTAACGATAGGCTCCGGCCCAGGGAAATTCAGTGAAATCCACTACCAGCGATTCAAAAGGACTACTTCCTTGGTACTGTTGTCCTTCCGCCATCTTGGGTCCCTCTCAGGGATTAGTTTTGGCACACAGCTGACACCTTGAGGAGGCCAGGGCGGCAAATCCATGTATCCCATTTATATAGACTTCCTTTTCCAGCAGTTGAACTAGAGCCGTTTTTCCTAAATGCGTGGCTTCATGGGCCTTCTGGACCACTGACCATCCCAGGTGTCGGGGCAGGTAAATTCTTCCATCTGGCAGCCTTCACCATCCATCGTTTCCCTTATCTGCCCTGAGATCTTGCCTGGCTGTTTCATTTTCCTCCTTGGAGTAGGTCGGGCTCAGCTCTCTCAGAGAAACCTGGAATAGCGGGGCCATAAGAGGGTCTCTTGTCAATCCTGTTAGTAGATTTTCCACTGTCACTGCTTTAGCCACCTGATCTGCTTTCTGATTTCCCTTGGCTACTGGGTCTCTTCCCCGTTGATGTCCTCGGCAGTGGATCACAGCCACCCTTTTAAGGTTCCAGACTACATGGAGCAGCTCTTCTATTTCTTTACCGTATTTTATACTTTGGCCGGTTGAATTGATCAATCCTTTCTCCTTATATAAAGCCCCATGTGCATGTAGGATGATGAACGCATATTTTGAGTCAGTATAAATATTCACTGTGAGTCCTTCCGCAAGTTCAAGGGCTCGGATCAGGGCAATAATTTCTGCCTTCTGTACAGATGTCCCTGTTGGCAGGGGTTTGGCTTCTATAACCTTACCCTCTGTTACCACCGCATATTCAGCCATTCTCCGCCCCTCTCATACAAAGCTGCTTCCATCCGTGTAGTATGTGACGTCTGGGTGCGGCCACGGAGTATCCCTGAGGTCCAGACGACTTGAGTATACTTCATCCATGGTCTGGATGCAATCATGTTGGGGACCCTCGGCTTCCACGGGGAGCAGTGTAGCTGAATTAAGAGTGGTTGTAGTCTCGAGTTGAATCCGGGGGTTCTCACACAGCATCCCTTGGTATTTCAGCATCCGACTATTAGTGAACCAGTAGTTCCCTTTGTACTCCATCAGGGTGGTAACAGCATGAGGGACTCTGACAGTCAGCGTCTGGCGCAGGGTAAGCTTGTCAGCTTCCTTGGCCAATAGCGTCGTAGCTGCAATGGCTCGAAGACATCCCGGCCACCCCCATGCCACGGGGTCCAGCTGTTTTGAGAGGTAAGCCACAGGCTGCTGCCAGGAACCCAACTGCTGGGTTAAAACCCCTACAGCCACATTCTTCCTTTCATTCACATAAAGGGTGAATGGCTTGGTCACATCCGGTAGGCCTAACGCTGGGGCTTCCATCAGGGCTTTCTTTATCTGCAACCATGCTGCCTTTTGTTCCTTTCCCCAGTGGAACGCCGCTGTCTCCTGCCCTTTTGTTGCCTCTTACAGGGGCTTGCTTATCACAGCAAAGTTGGGGATCCAGATTCAACAGAACCTGGACACGCCTAAGAATTCACAAACCATCTTTCGGTTCCGGGGTTCTAGGAGAGCACACACTGTCTCTTTTCTTTCAGGTCCTAGGGTGCGCTTTCCCTGGGAAATCTGGTATCCCAAATAGCGCACTTCTGTTAGACAGAGCTGAGCCTTCTCTCTTGAAACTTTGTATCTGGCTTCCCACAGGAGGTGGAGTAACTCATCGGTTCCCTTTCGGCACTCTTCTTCGCCTGTTGCCGCCAGCAGGAGGTCGTCCACGTATTGCAACAAGACTCTTCGTCCTGGCTCCGATGGGAACTGTTGCAGATCCTGGCTCAGTGAGGTCCCAAACATTGTGGGCGAATTTTTCCACCCCTGTGGCAAGCGGGTCCAAGCGTACTGGGTCTTTCTTCCCATTACTCCATCTTCCCACTGAAAAGCAAAAATAGGTTGGCTTTGTGGGGCCAGCCATATGCATAAGAAAACATCCTTGATGTCTAAGGTTGTGAAGTGTGTCACCGCCGAGGGAATCAGCCCCATTAGTACATATGGATTGGGCACCACGGGATGGATGGTCACTGTGGCTTGATTCACCATTCTTAAATCTTTCACAAGCCGATAATCACTCTCCCCCAGCTTATGGACAGGCAGAAGAGGGGTGTTCCACGGAGACTGGCATTCCCTAAGAATCTGATACTTCAATAGTCGATCTATGTGCTTCTGTATGCCCTCTATGGCCGCCCGAGGCAGATTGTATTGCTTTACATGTATCAGGGAGGTTCCTGGTTTCAGTTCTACCACAACTGGGGCTATGTATCGAGCTAATCATGGTGGATTGTCCTCTGCCCATACCCCAGGAGGCGCGTAGGGAGTGTCATCCTCAGCCCGACTCATAAGAGTCTGATGAGTCCTCCATTCTTCTTCCATGGGGTATGAGATCAGCAAGCTCCGTGGTCCTCGGAACTCCACCTCCATTGATCCATCGTCCTCAAAGGTGATCTGTGCCCGCAGTTTCGACAGCAAGTCTCTTCCCATCAGGAGCACTGGGCAATCAGGTAAGTAAAGGAATTGGTGTGTAACTTGATGCCGCCCCAGGTCAATGAGGTGTTTTTCCAACAATGGCCTTTTTTCAATCTTCCCTGTGGCACCAACTATCTTCACACAAGTGGTTGTCTTCAGGGCTAAGGGGGTAGTTACAACAGATCAGGTGGCCCCGGTATCGATCATCATGGGAATTGGCTGGCCCCCCACCTTTACCGTGACCATGGGCTCCCCAGGGCCAGCAATGAGGGGCCCCGGTCTGTCCTAGTCCCACTGTTCCATCTCCGCCATCCCTATGGTCTCATAGGGTTCTTCTCCTCTCTGTCTTTCGTATCGTCCATCAGTCACCCGTCCTCTTCCTCCTCTGCCGCCTCTTTCCCGTCCCCTTTGGGGGCTGGTCGGCCCTTGTCCAGGTCGATTGGGGCATTCATTCTTCTAGTGACCTTTGTGTTTGCAAATGGCACACTGGTTTAGCCCAAGCCGAGATCGGGGTCTCCCGGCCCTTTCCATCCTCCTTCCTCTGCCCCTTTTGGGTTCAATTATCCCTTGGGCAGCAAGTGCCGCCACTAATACTTCCGCCTTCTTATGTATGCGTCTGTCCTTCTCCCGCTTCTCTTCTAATTCCCGATTTATGTAGACTTTCTGTGCAATTGCTAACAACTGACTCAAATTCATTCCCTCAAAGCCTTCCTGTTTTTGCAGTTTTTTTCTTATATCCGGGGAACTTTGAGCCACAAAGTCCTAAACTACTGCCCGCAAATTCTCTGGAGCATCCAGATTTATTGGAGTATATTGCCGATATGCATTCAACAATCGTTCCAAAAATTGTCCCGGAGGTTCGTCAGTTCCTTGCACAATCTCCTTTGTTTTAGACATATTCACAGCCCTCTCCATACCTTCCCTCATTCCTTCTAACAGTACGGCCTGATACTCCGTAAGACGGGTAAAGTCCTAGTCATTATTGACATCCCAATGCAGCTCTGTCAGGGACACCCTTTCCCTAATCCATATCTCTTCATTTGGGGTACCAGGGGGTACCTGAGTCTGGACTACTTTTTCTGCCTTTCGGAGAATGCGTCTCCTTTCTTCTGTGGTGAATAGAGTCATGAGTAATTGCTGGCAATCCTGCCATGTAGGCACATGCGTAGCCATAACAGATGTACATAATTCTATCATTTCTTGGGGTTTTTCCATGTATGACCCATAATGAATCTTCCAATTCAGGAGACTGGACGTAGTGAAAGGCATGTACTGATAACTTTGCATCCGGCGATAGCCCCCCTCTTGCTGGGGATCGGGGATCAGCTGGCTAACCTGCCTAAGGGGGGCCACTACCTCCTCTTCATCCCTTTCCTCTTCTCCTTGGACCTCACCGGGGAACTTCTCCTGTATTCCTTTGATCTCCTTGGCCTTTATCTTCAGCCCACTTCTAAAAGCATAAATATCAGTTGGACTGAGGAG
Organism: Cyclura pinguis; assembly: GCA_030412105.1. NCBI lineage: Eukaryota > Metazoa > Chordata > Lepidosauria > Squamata > Iguanidae > Cyclura > Cyclura pinguis. Next base: position 159,930,025 of record CM059600.1, read on the forward strand.
GGTGGGTCCCTCTTTCTGGTCCGGTAGGTCAGGGTATAAAGCATGGGGTGATGGCGACGGCGATGCCAGAGCTATCTGTTCCGAGTTGAAGGAAGGGTTGGCCGGATTTCCCGGTGCCACCGCTTCTGCCTGCACAGCCAGGGCCGGACCGGGGTCCACTGTGACATATGGGGGTGGTGCACTGGGTTCCTCTGGGGGACTACCTAAAACTACAGGGCCCCTGCCAAACTTCTTCCAGGTTTTATCCTTCATCAGCACCATAACTTTACTACACTGTTCCTTACATTTTGCAAGCCACATGGGGGATTCGGCTACTACAGTGTCCCATGAATCTATATAGGGGTACTGGTCTGGGTGTCCAGGGTCCCCCACCACCACTGCATACACAGCCCTAATCTTTTCTGGGTCCAAACTTCCTTCTGACAGCCACCCCACCTTGAATGCTGGCCACTCCACTTCACACAAGCCTTTCGCAATCTGCCTGGCGTCATTTTTGGACATCCGTAGTCTCCACTAAACCCTTTCTTGAAGTGTTTCAACATACATTGGAGCGGCGTTTGTTGACTGTTACCTCCACCTATTTTCCTCCCTGATGGTAACAACACACAGTGGGTCAAGGGGATTGGACTATGGGTAAGGGGTCCTCACAGTCCGACACAGTAGGGTTTAGACAGTCAATTACATGCACCGACCCAGGCACCCGGACTCTCAACGGTATGCGCTGGGAACTGTGATGCCACTCACACGTTCTTTCACCCAAACAACACGGCCACCCTCCTTTTCCCGTCCTCCTAAGGAGTCCTGTGGTTTCAGTAGCCCCCCCCCGGGGCTATTCTACTAGAGCAGGTCCTAAGGGGGTGATCAAGCCCCTCCTCTCCCCTTTTAACACAATTCTTGAGGGGGCACTTACCTAAGGCCGTGTCTATGGCGAATTTCCAAACCACCCTGGATTCCCAAGCTGGCAGACCGATCCCTGGGTCCGACGCCCTCACGAGGAGAACCGTCCGACGAAACATCGGGGGCGCCCAAGGTTCCTGTCGGTGAGGCAAGGACACCAGAGAAGCGGTGGCTGCTTAAGTGGGCAAAAGCCCCTCAGATCCCAGACGAGCCCCCAGAAAATGTTGCAGAAAATAGAGATCGAGAGCCATGGAGTGGAAATTCAAAGTTTATTCAGCCGGCTGGGTCTCAGTGGAATCGCTTCCAAAGACCGAGAGCCCCGCCCCCATAAATTCACAACAATTTATATATTCTTTGGTACAGTGTTATTATGTATGTTTATGGCACCAGATGCGTTAATTGGATACTCTACATACTACAACAGACAACAGACCATTCTGTGACTGCACATTCTTGATGCTGCAAGTAGAAATTCTACATTACTTTGTTTCTTTTTCCATATTCTTCCTCAGAAGTCTCCCAGGAGGCATCTTTTAAATAGGGAACAGGCCCTCCTCCTGAACTGTTTAAACACAGAGACAGACAGACACAAACACAGACACAGACACACAGACACACACTTTTTTAATAACTAGAAGTGGACATCCTGATATTCTCTCCCTCCCTCTCTGGGGCAATCATACATTGTCCCCCTGGAGCAATCTCAACACTTTGCCCCAAAGGGTCCTGGGGCAGAAGGTTTGCCCTGCACCCATCTCTGTTGCCCACCCCAACCTAAATCATGCATTCTGACTAATGAGTTCCAATTTTGGGGAGTCTCAATCTTGGGGAAAAGCAAGAAAGGAAGGAAGGAAGGAAGGAAGGAAGGAAGGAAGGAAGGAAGGAAGGAAGGAAGGAAGGAGGAAGAAGTGGAGGAGGAAAAGTCACAAAAATTCTCTGGGGTTCCACCAGAGTCACAGAGTTTCCTGGGGCAGCCCTTGCCCAGCTTTCCTGTGCTCTCTGTTTTGCCCAGTGGCTGTAGGCGCCTTCATTTCTTTCATTTCCAGACCCACAATTTTCCCAGTTGGCACTTCTAAGAAATGGTGCAGAGTCAGCCAGGCAGCTGCCGCCTTTTTTTTTTTTTTTTTAAGTCCATGCCATTTTCTCCTAAATGCTCCCCTTTAATGATACTTCAAAGAAATGCCACTTTGCCTCCCTGTGCCCTCTTTTTGAGTGACTGACCCTTGGTAATTGGATACAGTGATTATAATCACATTCTAAACTGGATCTTGCAGATGAGCTTGTCAATAGAAAGGGAGATTATCACATTAGCCACAGAAATAGAGACCACAAATCCCTCTTATAGCTGCAGAGTTAATAGTGTTGACAACAGCTGAGAAAATTCAGACCTAGGACTAAGCATTGCCTCTGCTACACCTCCTGCCACTCACCCCTCCTTCCCAAAGGAAACCTGTTAATCTTTTTTATTTTTTTTAAAGCATCTTTCAATCTAATGCCCTTTCCTTCAGCCAGCCTCTGGGGGAGGAATATGCGTCGATGGTGGTGCTAAGTCAGCTGATAAGCTCTCAGATACAGCGCGGCATCCGAGTAACAAATGTGAGGCCCTGAGTTAAAATGGAGAACACCACCCGCCCTGGCTGCGGAGAGAGAGAGAGACATGATGCACAGGAAAGGCCCAGGGAGAAAGTTATGTTTCCTGGAGGACGGCTGCAAAGGGCAAAGGTGTCTCACTGGTGTCAAGAGAGTGGTAATGTTTTCATGTGAGGACATGTCTGAGCAGCCTCTGAGTTACTCTGCTCCACTCCCTGAGAAACCGACTGAGCCATCAGAAGGCCTTTGGGGGCTAGGAAGGGAACAAACACTTAATGCCATGCTGTGGCGCTTGGGGTATGTGTTTGCGAGTGGCGTGGTTAAGCACAGAGTTCAGCGAAGAAGAATTTTCTGAACAGAAAAAGCCATTGCTTTAGAGAATAAACACCATGGCTCCTGCAGCTTGTGACCTGCCTCCAAACCAAACCAGACGGAGGCAAAAAATAAAACAAAACACAGGAGGTGCCATTAAAACCGTTACGTCTCCAAGGCCGCTTTCCAGGAGCGCTTTTACCTCATGGTAAATCAAACCCTGGTACTCAACGTCACCCGTTTGTTTGGGGTAGCTTTTTAATCCTTTTAAACTAGTAGGTAATAACATGGGGAGAGGGTGCTGTGAAGTACTGTAAGGCAGTGCCAGGAAAATGGAAAAGTGGAAAATGTGAAAAGATAAATTATGTTTAAAAGACTAACACAACCAACTCACACATAACTCTTAAGATAGTGTGAGGATATTTAGGGGGTTCTGTCTTGAAGATGAATGATTTGATTCATTAAAGAATATTTGACCATCCATCTAGGGGCAGCCTTGCAGATATTTTGTGCTATGATTCCTGTTATCCTCTGCAGTATGGTCATTGTAGTTCAGAACTTCATGCAGGTACCAGGTTGGGGAAGGTTGATGTGGGGAATCTGTCACAGAAGGGAGGCACCACTATGCTTGTTGGATGAGAGGAAAGAGCAGCCCAGTGGCCTCTGAACCCACTGTGGCCCCATTCACACTTTTGAAAAGCTCTGAAGGAGTCACAGTACAAGGCAGAGGCACGGTGCAATTCCTTATTTATTTTCATTGGTGTCTCTTCCTCCAACAAACCGAGGTCAACACCCACACTTTTTGCCTGACCTGATTTTCTCCTTACAACAACCTTGAGAGGCAGGCTAAGCCAACAGAGTGTGAGATCTGCTGAAGATTACTCAGTGAACCTCACAGCCTGACTGGGAATCTGGTCTCCCCAGTTCTAGCCTGACACCCTCTGATGCAGGGTATACAACCTTTTCAGTCCGAAGGGTCACATGGGCTGCATGTGCATGTATGCACACACACACACACACACACACACACACACAAATGTACATACAAGGCATGCACACATCTCAGTAGAGAAAGCAATCCTCAGCAAGCCTGAATAATTTTGCTCGTTTCTTTCTGTTAGCAACAATGGAGAAAGAGTCTATAGGAAAATAGATGGGATATGAGTGGGGGTGAGTGTACAATTGCGAGTGTGTATCAGAATACTGGGGGGGGGGCAGGTTCTAAATCCATGCTCCAACTGGTACACCACTCTGGTATGTAACTCTCAGTGTTGGAATGCATTTCTCCTCTCCGTGCAGTAGACCTTTACACTGAAGATGTAACTGGCCTGTAACCAGAATTTTTTTCTATCCACGTAAAGGATATTTGAGACTGTAGATTATGATATAGCCAGCACTGCAACTTCATTTTCTTGGAACAGAGAACCAGAAACGCCTATGGGGATCTGGTCTTTTCTGCTGGCTTACCAGGTGAATCAGGGTAATGTGCACCATACCACACTGTTCCACAATGATGAGGCTTCTTCCAGCCTTTCCTGCTGTAAGGCTGAAATGTTTTGAAAGTGACTTCTGAAAAGAATGACTAACACGGAGGTTCTGAAGCCACCCACAGTTGGGTAGTAGCAGGATGATGTTCTGGTACCTAGAGCATCATTATCTCAGTTATGGATGCCTTCTGCATGTCCATTCTAGTTATCTTCTTTGAAGTCACTGCTGAAGTTTTGCTTTAGTGGCTTTCTTTATGTGTAAAAAGGAAAAGAGAAGGCACATAGCAGCACCCAGACTGATTTATTTCAGCCTGAATTTTCATGGTTTCAATCCACTTTTTCAGATGTCCTGCTGGAGTAAAATTAAAGCCACAGCTATTGAAACACAGGCCATTTCTGCACTCACTGTTATAGTGCTATTATTCCACTTCTGACAACCTGTGGAACTCTGGGGTTTGTGGTTTACTGAGACCAAGGAGCTCTCTGGCTGAGAATTCTAGATGCCCTTCCCCAAACTGCAAACCCCAGGATTCCATAGGATGTTGCAAGTGGAATAATAGCACTATAATGTGCAGTGTGGAAATAGCCACAGTTACTTAGTTGTGGGATGTTAATAGGCTACAAAAAGATGCAAATTCTGACACTGACCAGAAACCTTCAAGGAGTGAGTACTGTAGTCTTAAGATAATCTAAGTTAGTCAAATAGCTGGTCTATTTGTCTCCAGGTGTGAAAACAATATAATCTCCATACTTGAAAGTCTAGTCCCTTGAAGTAGGAGATTTTCTGAGGAGAATTCCTTTGCTATATATGTAAATATGATGTGAGTCTGTATTTTAATATATGGAGTGTGTCAACAAATCATCCTCTGTTCATACATTTACTAGTGGATTGGAATTTGTAAATATATTCTAACTGAGCTGTTTCTCTTTCCAATCATCCTTTTTTTTTTTTAAAGAACATCTACTTGTAGTTCAGAAGCTGAACTTCCTGAGAAGTTGAAATTTTTTGTGACTAATTTTTAGGTGTTTCCATTTCTAATGCCAGGTTTGTGTCCATTTATCTTCTTGCATTGAAACTGTCCTGTCTGTCCAATGTGTACTGCAAAGGAGCATTGCTGACAGAGGATGGCATATATCACCTTGCAGGATGAGCAAGTAAAACATCTCTAATGTTGTGGGTGTTCTTAAGGACCTGTAAGGTTGCAACCAGAGTAGAGGAGGGGAGAGAGTTGGTGTTAGGTGCCTATATTTCCATCTATGTTATGTGGCCTGTTGTAGGTAAGGAGAGGTACAGCCATTCCCCTCTTTAGTGAAATATTTTCAGGAATCTTGGTCTATTGGCAGCTGCAAGCCTCCATCTTATCATGTGGCTTCATGTTATTGTCCTTACAAAGATAACAGAGCAATGGTGTGGATGGCAGCATGTGTATGATCCTTTCACATCTTTATATCTGAAGAATGTCTGGATGAGAAACCACTTAAGATTATTATGAACGCTGATCTGAGAATGGAAGAAAGGTGGGATGCAAGTGTAGTTAAAGTAAGACTTTTAAAAAGCCAGTATCAGGTAGCTGTTAGAGCACATGTATTAAATACAAGGCCCATGGGGAGAATCCAGCCCGCAAGGCCATTTCATGTGGCCCTCACACCTCTCCTGCAGCTGCAGCACTCCCCCTGCTTGGCAAGCCCCGTCCCCACATTGCAGGGCCCCCGGCTTCTGGTATTCTGAAGAGGGGCCCAGCAGCCAGCACTCATGATCTGCTTCCACTTCTGACTGCTTCTTTGTCCAAGTCTCACCATCAGAGCGTTGCTGTGGGTTACCATGGCAACACTCTGCATGGTTCATGAGAGTTGGACAGAGGAGCAGTCAGAAGTAGAAGTAGATTGCGAGTGCCGGCTGCTGGGCCTCTCTTCAGAATACCGGCAGCCGGGGGCCTGCAATGTGGGAATTGGGCTCACCAGGTACAGGAGATGGGCAAGGGGCAGAAAGAGCCACAGGGGAGGGGGAGCAGAAAGAGTCACAGAGAGGGTCTGGAGGTAGAAAGAGGCAATTATTTACTATGACAAAAGAGTAGATACATTTATACAGTCTTATAGACACAACTAGCCCTTTGAAGGCAACCATAATGCCGATGTAGCCCAGATGAAATTGAATTTGACACCTCTGTGTTAAGAGTATGGAAGAGTCAGATTCAAATATCTCCTCAGCCACAAAGTTCTCCTCGGGCAACCTTAGTCAAATCCCTATTTTTAACTCTAACCTGTCTCACAGGACTGCTGTGAGAATAACAAGGGATGGGAGAGAGAGAAAGGCAGGACCATTTAATCTGCCTTGAAATCCTTGGCATTAAAGCAATGTAAGAAAAAGGGTGAAAAAAGCAATAAATCAGAAATAAAATGGTATGCTGTTGAGTAACCCAGCTTGCCTTTCTAGCCAAGTATGTCCTCAGGCAGAAGCTGCTTTAAAAAAGCACCCTGCAGAGGCCTTCTGCTCACCATAGGACTAGATTTGGGCCAGCCTAGCCCACGCTCACTGCAAATTAAGCATGGCTGCAGCTTATCAGCACAAGAGTTTTCAGCTTCCAGGAGATGTTCTTCTGGCATTTTTGTTTGCTCAAAAGAGTGGAAGAGAAATTAAAGTCACCCCCGGCCCCAAGAAAAGTCTCAGCTGCTCCTCTTAGAGCTGGGTGAATGGAAAGGCCCGGAATGGTTCTAGCAGCCTAGGGGGGTCTAGATCTGTGCATGGCACAGACACACAGAGAGGGTGAAGGAGGGGTGGGGGCAGTGAAACGCACAGAACATCTGAGAGGCACCAGGCACAAGCAAAAATGCAAGAGATCTAAATTGGACACAGAGCTGAACATGGAATGAGGTCAAAGGCCTGTGTACACAATCCCCCAGTCTCCTGCAGACAGCATGCCGCTGAATGGAACTAGAAGATATGCCAACAAGTTTGGGGTTTGAGTTCATTGGCTTTGCCTGCCAGCCCCTCCTCTTGCTTTCAGCCAGCCAGCCTGCCAGACAGACATCAGTCCCTGCTGGTGGAGGGGGGTAAACCTGCTAGGTAACATTTTCATTTGTTCCCACCTACAGCTCCACCTTCTGGGAGACCTTGAAATTGCTCTAGCAAGGAACTACTGTTCCCTACTTACTTCCTTGTTCCCAAAACTCAGGACCAGCCCTGGCATTATGCAGAATGAGGTAACTGAGGCCCTTTCCACATGTGGGGGGGAGGGGAACAGGCGAAAACGCCCCAAAACGGAGCTTACCGGCAGCCGGGTAAGTCCGTCGCGACGTGGAGCAGCGCGAGCTCGCTGCTCCGCAGTCCTCCGGCGTCCCAAATGGCAGCTTCCGGTTGGTGGAGGCTCTCCACCAACCGGAGAAGCTCGCCAGCTGGAAGCCCGCCCCCCGGCAGATCTACAGGTATGCACTTGCGCGAGTCTGCAAATCCGCGTCGGAGCCGGGCGACGGAGTGGCACGGGGCTGCGCGCTCCGTGCTTTTTAAAAACCTCGAAAAAGAGGTTTTTAAAAAACACGCAGCGTGGCTAGTTCCAGCTGCTCCTGAGTGGATTCTGGTGTGGAACTACAAAAAGTAGTCCACGCCAGTCCGCTCTACGGTGTAGAAGACCTCCGTGAGAGGTCGCTCTGCACCATTACAGAAGCCCGGTGTGGAAATGGCCTGACTGAGACATCAGATTTGTGGTTTTATGTAAGGATAACAGCATGGTGTAGTGGTCTGAGCATTGAATTGTGACCCTGATAGAGCAGAGTTCAATTCCTTGTTCGGTCATGGAGAACCACGGAGTGACCTTACCGTGTCTTTCACTCTCAGCCCCCAGAAAACCTTGTGGTAGGTTCGCCTTAGGGTCACCATAACTCAGAAATAACTTGAAGGCACACAGCAATAACAACAATTGTTGGTTATTTAATTTGTTGTTGTTTAGTTTGCTTTTTTTGTTGTTGTTGTCATCATGGTGATGGTGATGATGACAATGAAGAGAGGTGTTGATAGGTATTTTCTACTTCAGGTACCAAAATAGCGTAGTTTAAGGTCTAATGCACCTTGCTTAGGGTTCAGGGCATCGTGGGCAGGGGGCAGTACCATATGCTGCACTCCCTCAGGTAAGAAAGAGCCTAGGCTTGGCCTCCCTAAATTTTAAGCACACCTTGCTAGAATGGTACAAAACTACACCCAATATTATATGTCATGAGGGGGACTTTTAACATGCTTATATACCACTGACATAGAATTTCGAATGTCAACTGATTAAAAAGAATTGGCTGATTTATTCAATCAAGTGAACATTCATTTTATTGATATGTGAAAATATTAGCATATGAAAAAGCTCCAACAAAGTGCATATTCATATGCTTGAAAAGAAAAAGGACAGTTTAATTTTACATCTGCAAGAAACAAAAGCCCCCATTCATTGCTAGAGAATCTTCCTGTACTTCCCACCACCAAACTGGAAGATGTGAAATATTTCCTATTGTAGAAAAAAAGCGAAATAGCTTTCAAAAGATAAGTCCAATATCTGTCAGTACCATGAAAACAAGAGTTATGAAAGTTGTATTGAGACCAGGCAACATTTCACACTTTTAGGTGTTGTTGTTGATTTCAGCAATATAACATGGGATTGAGGATGGAATCCTTTGACATTGGGAAACAAGTCTTATTGAACACATCCACACTTTTGGTGGGATGGAAGATATACACGATTGTACTGTTAACTTTCATATCAAAATTAATGGGGCTTAAGTGTGTGTGCATGTTTGTTCTGGCTCATTAGTTTTAGCTAAACATAGTCTAATTCAGTTGCCAATGGCTCTTATTATTACAAGAAAATTGCAAAAGGCAACCAAAAGATAGAACTGGAAGAAAATGACATTTTTTTCCGTTTCTTTTCGATCAAGTCTGGTGCATTTTGGCAAATCCTTTTAAGAGTTCCAGTGCCAAAAGCTGATAGTTGTTTACAGCTCCACTAATGAAACAAAGGCAGGGAATGTTGATCTATGATTGACAGTTTAGTTGATTAATTGAACATACTGTCAAAGCTTGCAGTCCTAAGCAGAATCCTCCCAGAGCATGAAAACATTACTTTTTGGACTCTCGTTTCCTGAGTCCTGCAGCCCCCAGGGGGATTCTGGCAGCTGGAGTCACAAACGTCCCTTTTCCAAGCTCTGAGCCCACTGCTCCCATGCGACTGTGCTTGGTTTGCATCTTTGAGGTCCACCCCATAGCATGGCCCCTGGGCAAAGGATAGCTGTTGGCTCTGCTTCTCTGCCTTCATCAAAGTGTTTTCAAACACTGGCCTGTTTACCTTGGGACTGATCCAAAGCTAAGTGATTCCTCTATTCCCTCCCACTGGGTCTAGATACTGGTCTCCCTCCCTGGTACTGTGAGCTTCCCTGCCCCCTTGCCCTCCCATCAGATGGCTCCATTGTGACAGGTCTCCCCTCCATCCTGCCCCTCCAAAACACGCACAGTAAGTGGTAGCTTTCCTCTCACAATGCATGGCAACGTCAGACCAGGGAACCCTGCTGGGGGCTCATTAGTTGGGTTGCGGGATGCCCTGCCCTGTGCCTGCAGTAGATGGACACAAACACCAGGCAGTCTTCTGGTCCTGCAGCTGTACGCTCTGGTCTGTAGAAAGCAAGTGCCCTCTCTTAGCATGCAACGAGCGCAGTGTTTGCAGGACTGGACTTCTGCCTCTGGGAATTATACAACAGAGTCTCCAAAGAGCCAAGCGAGATGTTTGCCTTCCAGAGATCGTGTAACAAGTGGGTAAGGCAAGCAAGACTTCTCTTCCACTGAGTTAGCAAGGAGGTAGGTGATGGGGATGACATACTTTGCCCTGCCTTTTTGGCATCAGTAGGCTGGTCTGGACAGCACAGTTGATGATATTCTAGGATGACCTTGCTGGATTCCATCGAACCCAGCTTTCTGTTTCCAGATCTCCTTGGGAAGAGGAGGATAGAAATTGCCACCTTGTATTTCTGCAGGGACAGTAGCCATGTAGTAGCTGTGTAGAAAGCTACTGTGGTTTGAGTGTTGTACTAGGACACTGGGAGATGATAGTTTGAATCTCCATTCAGCCACTCGGAAACCCACTCGGTCACTTTGGGCAAGTCGCACTCTAAGAGGAAGTCCATGCCAACCTCCTCTGAATTGATGCTGCCAAGAAAATCATACAGTAGAGTTAGTCACTCTTAAGGCACAGATGACTTGAAGGCACATAACAAGGCAGCCACATTAAACTGTTGCAGCAAAGCTAACAAAGTGTCTTGGGGCACTTTAAATGACCAAAATTTTATTGTGGCATAAACTACAAGGCCACTTTATCAGTTGCATCTCATGTCATAATTAGTTTGCTGATGGCATCTGATGAAGTGGACTAGGAGTGGACAAAGTTCTGCTCCTCAAGCTGTTGTCAGACTGTGGCTCCCAGCACTCCTCACCATTAGTTAAGCTAGCTAGGACTGTGGGTGTTGCAGTCTAGCAACATGTATAGGGCCGCACTTTGCCCACCGCTAAAGTAGATCCTAGTCCGCAAAACCTTATGGCCTAATAAATGTATTCCTCTTCAAGTTGTCATGGAATTCTCTGTGTCCCCGCTCCCCTGTATCCTGTGGATTTGCTCACAGCCAGTGTGGTATACTGCTTTGGGAGGATCCATTTTGAACTATTATCTTTAGCAGCCATTAAACAATGAGTTCTCCATGATTTTTTATAACAGTACAATCCTCCACGTATCTACTCAATGTCAAGTCCCACTGAGCTCAATGAGCTTTGTGTGTGTGTACACAAGTGCCTTTAAATTGCCTGTTGATTTATGACAACCCCATGAATTTCATAGGGTTTTTAAAAGCAATAAATACTAAGAGGTTCTTTTATCAGTTCCTTCCTCTGAACTATGGCCTACAGCAGCTGGTATTCATTGGAGGTCTCCTATCTAAGCACTAACCAGGGCTGACCACACTGGCAGAGCTTGGAGTGTGGGGAGGGGCAGGAGGGGGGGCTACGGTGCGTGGGGGCGTGGCTGCAGTGCATGGGGGTGTGGCCAGAGTATGCGGGGACGTGGCTACGAGCCGGGACACCCCCAAAACATTGCTGCCTGGGGTGAAGTGCCCTCCTCCTGCCCCCCTGTTCCTACGCCACTGGCTGACCATGCTTAGCTTCCAACATCAGAGAAAATCGGGTTTGGGGTATTTAGGCCCCAGTAAACTTTACTTCCAGGTAAGTCTATCCATGATTGTAGCTCATGCTATTTAACAGTTTGAAGACATACTGTTTGTTACTATCCCAGATTTTGTGGCAATTTCAGTTTCATTGGAGATGCCTAATTTAAGTAGATTGAGAAACAGATGTTTGTTTGTTTGTTTGTTTATTTATTTATAGATTTATATCCTGTCTTCAGCATATGTCTCCAGATACCTAACAAATAATATAAAATTGCACAATAAAAACAGCAGAGACATGTACAGAATAGAACAGCAGGGTGTGTATATGTTTGTGTGTTCCAATGAATCAGGGACTGAGAACAATAAAACATTAGTCAATCAATCAGTCAGTCAGTCAGTCAGTCAGTCAATCAATCAATCAAATCATTTGCAAGAGGGAATAAGGCACTATCAAAAATAATTAAAAACCTGGGAGAAAAGGATAGACTTTCTCTTTACCTAAAGACAGTAAAGTTGGCACTAGGTAAACATGTCCAGGTGGGAAAGCCATTATTTGGATCCCACTACAGAAAGGCACTCCCCAGTAGCTGCCATCTCACTCCAAAAGTACCCAAAGGAAGCTCTCCAAAGACTATTTGAACCGATGGGCGTACAGACTCATGTGGCAGAAGAAAGGCCTCCAGATAAGTCCTATCTGTTCCCTCCTTTTACCCTGTTTGTTTTCAGTTTCATGCATTTCTGTAGATTGCTCTCTTCCCCTGATCCCAGTTATACTTTTTTCTAACCAGAACACATACACACATCTTTGCAGATTTTTGTTAGAAAACCGAACCAAGTTTGGGACGTCGAAGTTGGCCATAATTACTGCTCCCATTGACAGCTCGTGCAGCCCTTGGAAGAACATGGCTGGTTCTGCTGGTACTCCAATCAGCACGAGTTGGCCAGTGACAACTTTCCCATTCTCCCCTCCCCACTGTGTTTGGGTGCCAGCTGCAAGCCAATGAGACTCTAAAAGAGCATCATGCCTCCCGGCTTGTTGCTCTCATTAAGCCTTCCAGCGAGCAGATATCTGTTTTGGGAGCCACATTCATGAAAAATCTGGCAATGGAATGTAAGAAACGGAACAACAGCATCTGTGCATGTTGTCTATCACTTTGGATACTTGTCTCATTATTCCAGACAGAAAAGAATACATGACATTATTTCTACCACATATGTGTGAGTGTGTATATGTGGCTGTGAGTGTATACATAGAGAGATAGATGATTGGATGGCTGGATGGTCATGCTGGATTGTGGGAATTACCACTCCAAGAAAATGAAATTTTCCAAGAACAGAATTAATATCAGAAACCTGTTTTGTGCTGCTACATGTTATATACCTATAACACATTGATATTCCCTTTTTTAAGGGGCATAGGGTGTTTCACGTTTCCCTCCATTTTATATTCCTAACAGCCCTTTAGAGTAGGACAGATTAAGAAATGTTGAGCAAGGTCACTTGGTGAAATTCTTGGTTGAGTGAAGGATTTCAGTCTTGGCCTCCACAGTCCTAGTGTGGTGCTCTTATCACTGCACTGTGTTGTCTTTCACATCAAGTATGTCTACTATACATCAGCCTATGCTGCCTCTTAATATGCTGCATCTGTATACTTTCACATACAAAGCTGCCATGACAGGACAAAGATTTTCCCTTGTGTAGTAGTTTAATGGTGGTTGGTGGTTGCCAGGCTGCTAGGGCAGGGAATCTGCTCAGGGTTTCAGTCCAACATTTAAAGGGGTATTCCAAGTTGCTGGACCCATTTGGGAGACATGGTTCAGCACCTTGCATAGCTTCTTCAACATCTGGATAAAAACCCAGAGGGGATTTATCACACCCCTCCAGACTGTGGAACCACCACTACCTAATAATCTTATTTGGCATTCAGAAGTGCTTTTTTCCACAGGATTTTTCTGGGAAAAAGGGGAAATTACCCTCATCTGGCTGGGTCCTCACTCTCAACTATGTTCCTAATTGGAAATCAGTCTGTAATGGAGACCCCACCCACCCCTTTGGTTGCAGCTTGACACCCCAGGCAGTTTTCTATACATTAAAACTGCCACGCAAAATTTCCATGAGATCAGCAGTCTAGTGAGTCACTTTTCAGAAAACTGCTAGCAGGCCCAAAATGAATGGCTATCTCACACCTATTCCCTCTTCAAACACAACAGACGTCCTAACCACCTGACAAATGCTCTGTTAAACAGTGGATGGTTAAATTAATCTCTGTTAATATCTGTCTTGACAGATTGTTTATTCTGTTGTTGCCACAGTTATCTGCAGCATCAAACTCCCCTAGGCACTGCTTCCAAACTTTGCATGTCACACATAACCCCAGCCATTCTTACGCTTTGTTAGCCTCGAGAATTCCAGAGCACAGTTCCGTATCCAAAGTGTGCTTTTGAGAACGAGTCTTCCCCCTTGGGGGTGGGGGTGGGTGGGAAGTGGGGTTGTTTTTGTTATTGTTCTGTGTCTTCAAATCATTTCCAACCTACGGCAACTCTATCACACGGGTTTCTTGGCAAAAATTTTTGGGGGCGGTGCCCGTGCCTCTCTCTGAGACTGAGAGAGTGTGACTTGCCTGAATGCACTCATTGGGTTTCCATGGCTGAATGGGGGTTCAGACCATATTCTCCAAAATTGTAGTCTAATGCTCAAACCACTGCACCACACTGGGGAAAAAAAATCTGATTGCTGTGTTTCTTCTGTAGAAGTGAATATGTTACAGGTGATTTTTGCCCCACAGTCCCAATAGGTGGACTTGTCCCACCAAATGTAATTGGTAGGGATATAATTATGCTGAACTGGGTGGCTGGGATGGTGCTCCTGGGTTGTGGGCCATGGGATGCCACAAGCCCCACCCACCCCCATGGTATCTACCTAGCCACACTCCACTCGTGCTACTCATCCTGCATACACCTCTCCCCAGCACTGCCTTTCCCTTGGAGGGCCCTTCGATTCATTTGCTCATTCCAGCAGCAGAAGGTGACTGCCCCCTCCCCTCAATTTTTTGGGTGTCTCTGGCAACCTGATTGCCTCCTTCCTTTGGTCAAGTGGAGCAAGGGGGGGGCATTGGCTGAGGGAAAGGGCTCCTGCGTACTTTAGAGGAGAAAAAAAAATCTCAAGGTACTCTGATATAGTCTCTCATTCAACTGCTTATCCAGGATAGTACAGAAATGGGATTTAGGGACTGTGGCAAAGTGTCTTTTTTGCTACTCATTACCATAGGAAGGTACCATTAGCCCATCTAGGCCAGTTTTGTCAACTCTAAATTGGCAACAGGCCATATTCTTTCCTAGAGAGCCAGAGTGGTATAGTGGTTTGAGCACTGGACTATGACCCTAGGGATCCGGGTTCGATTTCCTGCTCAGCCATGGAAACCCACTGGGTGATCTTGGGTGCGTCACACATTCTCAGCTCCCAGAAAACCCTGTGACAGGTTTGCCTTAAGGTGGCTCTAAAACAGAAACAACTAGAAGGCACATATCAACAATAACAACAACAACCATAAACATATTCTTTCCTAGTCCTACTTAGAGGTCCCTGGAACTCCCTGGAAGTCTCCCTTCTGTGTATAAAAAAGACTGACCTTGTGCAGCTTTTGAGACCAGGTAACTTCAGGGTGGTATAATAGTACCCTTAGACACCCCCCCGATTCAAATAATTTCTCAGCCATGAAAGATGTTTGGTGGATCTTTTCATCTTGCTCCCAAATGGGATATATAACAAACAATAACAATTTGAGTCTAAGATCTAATCTTGTTACTTAAAAACTGGAAGAGAATCAGGTCCACACATCTGGAGAGATTAAGAAATCTCTCACAAAGGCATTTCAACAAGAACAGTTCAGGTGATAACTGCCAGTTCTCAGTTAAATATCCAACTGTTAGAATTCAAGTTAATTCAACAGTTTGTTCTGAATTCATTCCATCATACATAAAAGAATGCCAGTTTGAGCATCCAAGCTTATCAGGACGATACGCTTGTGAGAAATAAATAACATGCTGAACTGAGAAACTGTTCAAATCAGAGATTGTGCTGTTCTGTGCAAGATTCAGGAGCCCTGTATATTTGCACTGGGGTGGCTGGCAGTATATCAGAGGTCTTAGCCAGCTTCTGCTTCATTCTACAGTGGCCCCTCCACTTTTGTGAGGGTTCGGGGAACAGACCCCTTGCAAAAGTGGAAAATTGTGAATAACTCACCCTCCTCCCTCCCCCATTCCCTTCCAGGGCTCACCCCGCTCAAATGCTCTTGTGTTTTGCATTGGCGCATGTTCTCTGCACCAGGGCAAAATGCATGGGAATGGGAGGGGGAGCTCCAGAGAGGGAAAGGGAAGGATGGCGTGAGCCTCCTCCATTCCTTTGCATTCTGCCCCAGCATGAGTGTACTCCACTAAGGCAAAATGCATGGGAATGGGAACAGGAGGGGGAGCTCTGGAGGGGAAAAGGACAGTCCATGTGGCCCTTCCCTCCCCTTTCCTTTGCATTTAGCCTCAGCATTCTCCCACAGGGGCCAAATGCATGGAATTGGGAGGGGGAAATTCCAGAGGGAAGAACATGCACATGTGCCTCCCCAGCTATTCCCTTGCCTTTTTCCTGGGTGCACTTGCCTTCCTCCTCCACACCTGGCAAAACACAAGGGACTGGGAGGAGGGGAAGGCGGGGAAGGCATGCACACTCATGAATAATCAAATTTGCGAAGGTCAAACCTGCAAGTGTGGAGGACTGTAGTTCCATCTAACCTTGGACACAGTAGAGTACCTAACCAGTTTTAGGAATGACTGAGATTTCATGCAGAGAGCACTCCACTATTTTGGCACGGATTGTGTGAATGGAGTGGGTTTCCTGGCCAAACCACGGATCTATGCTTTTGGCATCAATGAGATACTGCATTGGTATGTGTATCTATATATACTGAGAGACCGTGTGTAAGTGTACATGCATACTCACGTTATTTAAATATTTACACATTAACTTTACACAGCAGCAAACCACCAGTCTATGCCATTCATTCAGAGCACACCTCAAAAGATGTAGCAGGTAAACTCTCCCTCAGTCCCCTCATTGCAAACTAGGTTGTGCAGACCACAAACACAATTCTGAGTATGCCCAGAAAGATCCTTCAAGGGAACATGTCGCATATGCTGATCTCTTCTCCAGCACTAATTGGGGCTTGAGAGGGAGCAGTCAGCGCCTGGGCTCCATCTGCCGAGTGGCGCCTGTGCCTGGGGCCATCTCCACATTTCATGTTACTCTATGCGTTATCCAACAGCCCATCACTGTATGCGTCAGGCAGTGAGGATGGACAGGAGAGAAGCAGGGAACACCCTCCTTTTGCAGACAGCAAAATATGTTTTAATGCAGCTTTCAAATTCTAACATGTATTCAAAGGTACTTGATGAAGCTCAGTATTTATACTGGAGGAGGAACATAGCTTGGACATCTCTGTTGACAACATACCTTTCCCTCTGCAAAAGAAGGGAACACGCTATCCCACACAAAGGTGTACTGACCAGTAGCTAGAAGGGGAGCAGCATTAGATTCCTTAGCTCTTTCCAGTCTACTCCTGAGTGTGCCTCAGCCACTGAAAGGTCTATAGCTTATTCTCTTACCTGCTGATACTGGAACTCTGCCCAAAAAAAACAGTCTTAGGAAGAAAGCCCAGCCTCTCTAGGCATCATTAAGCTTTGTTAAAATGACGGGCTTTCATTCTCTTGGCTTCCTTCTACAGCCCAATTAGCACCAGATCCTGGACTCACCTCCAGTGCAAGCTACCAAGTAGGGGGTAGGCAGCAGCCATGCTGTGGTGACAGTGTGCACCTGTGGCTTAGAAACCACTCTAGCATGCGTGCCCTTGCCGGAGCAGGCCTTTTGGAATTAGCAAAATCTGTCCCTGTAGGACTCATACAAAGAACTGCCAGCTAACCTCACATATAATAGAACTAAAGCTGGCCACTGGAATCCACAGCCAAGAACTGTGTAAGCTTTGTCAAGAATTGGTGTAGTGTCATAATGAAGAGTGTGCTTGTGAAGTAGGAAGCTCCACTATACTTCATTGAAAACGTCATCTCTACCCTGTAGCTTTAGGCTATATGCTTCAGGTAGCAAAGGGGTTCCTTCAGACGCTGAATGAGAGAAGCATACAACCCAATTTGCTAGTACAGTTTACGCTGCAACTCAATATTCATACCCAAAATAAGCACTACAGTTTCACAGCTGGGATTCTGAAATACAATATTCAAAGCTTCCAGCTGACTGAATCTGAAGTATGTTAATTTGCAGTCACACACACTCTGTTTCAAAGGGACTGTAGCTTGAAGAATGAGTGACACCTGCTTTGCACAATTATTTTATTGTTACGATTACAAAAGTGCTGAGCCGGCCAAGTCACCACCCTTTGGAATGATGCTTTGCATACAGTGGGTGGTACTTCCCACACGCTGGTGGGTGAGCAGGTGGGGAACACAAGCCAGCAGCAAGGAGGGACAGACAGCAGGTGCAAGAATCACTTCATCAGGCAAGGCTCCAGTGGGCCAGACCCAGATACATTAAAAAAAAAGGGGGGTAATCCAGTGCTACAGCAGAGTTTTCACAATGTCACCATAAAAACAGGACAACCTGGGGAGATTCCACAGCTTGCTAGGCTTCCTCCAGATGGCTCAGAAGGATTGCCAGAGCAGAGGCTAGGCAGGCAGCAGGGAAAGTTTGCTCAGTTTAAAGTACATAGGGCCTTTTTTCCTCTCCATTGTTAGAAGGAGCAGAATTATAAAGGATAAGGAAATCCCCTTTCCCTGCATGTGCTCATTTGGCTCTTGCTCACTAGTTGTCCCTCAGAAGTACTGGTTTTCCACTCTCTGTGGTGTGAGGCCTCAATAGGCCCTTTGGTTTTAAGAGGCTTTGGTTGAACATGGTCTGAAGGATAAAGTAAGAGGCAAATGAAGGAGACAAGAGATGCCAGGCTTCACACAGGAGGGATGGGCAGGCATGTTGCTCGCCCCATGCTGCTTCCAGTCACAGAAATTAAACAGAAGGGACCTCCTGTTGTTCAAGCTACAGACATCAGTGTGAGAGAAGACTGAGGTAGGAAAAAGGACGTAGGCTGGGCAAGGGAAAGAAGCCTTGTTCTCTCAAAAATGTGTATAAATCTGAGACACGGAAAGACTACAAGGATGTCTGCCCGCCTGCATGGTGTATTGCTATCATCCCTCCCCCAAAAGTTAACAGAGCCCCTCCCTGGTTCACTGTAATCTCCTCATCATAAACATTTAAAAATAATTATGATTCTGCCTCACCCATGAATGAAGATCCTCTTTTGCTCACAGAGGGAATGGTGTGATGACTGGAAGAAGGCTCATGCGCCACCCCAAAAACTGTGGCAAAATATTACAAAAAGGAGGCTGAGAAGACAGAAAGGAAAAGAGGTGGCATGGTGGGTGAGACAACTTCCTACCCAGGGTGCTACAGAAGAGAGCGCAATATGGTACAGAACAGTAGAAGAGCATCACGGAAGAGCTGGGGACTCAGGACAAGCATTCTGGTAATAAATAAAGCAGAGGCATTGTTGGAATGCTGGCTTTTGGACAACAATGGCATTGCAGGACGATCAGAAGTTTACTGTGGAATGCTGTGGATCAGCAAGGACACAGTACTGGAGAGAGTACTGTAATGCTGATGGATAGGAAATCAAGGAATTAAATGACTGCTGGCACAGGAGAAAGGCATGTGGAGACTGGGCACTCTTTGCTATCGGGCACTAGAGGAGAAATTTCTGACTGGCTGGCTGCTACACCATTAGGCACCAAACAATATTGAAGGGTTGGCTCATATTCATGAGACTGGTAGGCACTGAAAAGGGGCATTCTGTGAGAGTTCAACTAGTGCCATGGCACTGAAGAGGGCACCATTAAGACCGCCACACCTCGACAAGAAATAGCATGTGCACCTAGGCATTGTGGGATCCCACTTCCCAGGCTCCTGCCTCTCATCTTTTACATCTCTAATAAGGCAGGCTCTTTCTCCCTCAGGCTATCACTTTGATGCCAAAGTATTTGCGTAGCTGCTCCAGGAAGACAAAGGTAAGCACAGTGTGAGGGACCAAGCGTATGCCGGCAGGAACAAGGCCCTGGAAGAAGAAAAATGAGTTAAGTTCAATGACTGCCAGTCCTGGAGAGCTCACATTTTCTCTGATGAATGCTGAACTAGGAAGGGAAGGTGGAATAGAAAACAGAAAGCTGGAAGAGGGTATCAAACTCAAGAAGCCTAATTTTTGATCCCACATGTGTTATACCTAGCCACAGATAAGAATCTGTCCTGAATGAACAGCCAAAGCAGTTTGCCTTATGAAGCTGCTTTATCTTTGCCTGAAAGGCCAATTAGTCCAATATGGGGCTGCAATCACTGGGGCAGGAGAAGAAAAGCTGCAATGTCCAGGAGGCTACCCTTTGCAGTTATCTTCTCTGAAGAGAAAAACAACTGGACAGAAGAAGTAGGGGTGCTGTTGCTGGGCACAGCAGGAATACTGAAGGAATCAGAATCAAAGCCAGGTTGGAATTTACACTGCCCGTATTGTGTGCATGATTGACTTGGCACAATTGCCCACTGCTGCTCCCATCCCTTCCATATTACCTTATAAAAAGCCAGTGGACCAAGCTTAGCAGTTTCCAATGCACAGTGCATCACACCCTGGAGCAGAAAAGAAAAAAGACAAGAACTCACTGCATGCCTAGGCACATTGGACTCCATGTACAAAAACTACCACAGTTCTTATTAGGCTCAATGTCTGATTATCACAGTCTAGACACAGTATCTGCGTCTAGCCAATATCTGGCTATTAACAACAGCAGCAACAGAAGAAAAAAAAACATAGCAAAACAGGCAGAAATTGAGGTCAATATGATGCTCAATGCAAGCAACTACTGAGTGAAGATTCAAGAGGCTTGCCACCTGGGCAGGCATGGGGAATCAGATCACTCACCCGATATTCACCCTGGGAATTCATCAGCCGTGTCTTCAGCACATCTAAGGGCTGACAGAGGAACGTGGCACATCCTCCCTGCAGTTGGGGGCAGGGTGGAGAGACAAACCATTTTGAGATCCTGAGCTAGAGAGCGTGTCACATGACTCATCGGGGATAATGCAGCTGCCTGCTCACCAGATGGTATGCTTGTGACCACTGGATAAACCGGTTATTATCCTATCCTGCCAAACAGTTGAAGAAAATCTTACTAAAATCTTATTACAC
This sequence comes from Cyclura pinguis, assembly GCA_030412105.1. Lineage (NCBI taxonomy): Eukaryota > Metazoa > Chordata > Lepidosauria > Squamata > Iguanidae > Cyclura > Cyclura pinguis. The sequence continues at coordinate 159,950,773 of CM059600.1, forward strand.
TATCACTTGGGTAATTCTGTATCACTTGGGCAGGACAACATAGATGACTGGCTCAACAAGCAGCAACCTAAAATAAAATTGCTATGGGATAAAGAGTTACCCATTATCAGTCAGGGAGCAGACCAAATGGGAAGAAGCTATGGTCATTTCTTACTGGATCCACAGTAGAGAAACCAAATTCTTTGGTGCCCCTTTCCTCCACACTGTTCCTAAGATGCAGAAGAGCTACTGCCACCTCTCCATCCAGTCAATTCTCTCTCACTACATTAACTTACTGTATAAAATCCTTTCAGTATCATCCCAGGCTGAGCTCTTCTGCACTCTCTGCTACTAGTTTCATCTCCCTGTGTACCCACCCTCCTTCCTCCTCTTCATCTACATCAATTGCAAATCAAAGGGCTTGCTGTCTATGTAACTTCAGAACAGCATATAAGACACTACTGAAATTAAAACGAGGATGAAAAATATTAATAGAAGTTGCACCGAAATGAGGATTTGTCCATCTAGTAGGGCCTGAACAGCTAAGGACTGCACAAAGCCAAATTCAGCCTGCAGCTAAGAATGGCTACTGCTAGGCACTTCACAGTCATCCCACCAACCCTTCCCCCTTGGTTTGCCAAGTTTATGCATGAAGCAAAACCATATATTGTGTTTGGCACTGTGAAACACTACTTGGGTCAGGCCTGACCTGCTGTTATTATCACCTTCCAATGAGATTTCTCTCATGGCCCTGTTACCAGACAATTCTACTTTAAAAAACCATGAGCATTCTAGGAATGAAGTGCAGACTGCAATACTTGCAGAAAAGGACCTTCACAACTCATTTTCATCCCAGCCTTGACAGCTCTATGGATATGGCTTTGAATCTCCAACATTCCTGAAGAAAATCATCATCTTCCATTCTAATGGCCTTGCACTCGCACACAGATATATACTTACAGCAATAAAGCTGGCCACAAAATGGGTGAAAATATTGTCTGACAGCAAACCAGTCCCAAGAACCAACTGCTTAGCCTGGTCATAGCAGGAGAGCTGCAGTGAAGCAGAAAATGGCAAGATTTAGCTCTCAGTCTGTCAGTGTTCACAGACAGACAAGCTGGTCAAAGTATCCATCCTGCACTGGACTCCAAGAAATCAAGTAAAACTGTGACTTGCACAAACTACAAACTCTAACCTACACTCCCTACAGTGTCTGTCAGAGGCAGGTTTCCTGATGCACTGGTGATCACAGTGAGGTGAGGCTGCTGTAGTCCTCACACTACCTATCAAGTCACCAGCCAAAATATCAAAAGCAGATTGTCTGGGGGACTGGATCAGATAGCATCCCACTCCCCAACCTGTCCTCAGTCTCTCATGCTACTGCACACACCTCTTTTCTCATCTGCTGGGAAAACTGACCACCTGTTTGTCCACAAAGCTAGGTCTTCCCTGTTTTTCCAGCCCCAGAGAGACAGACAGAGTACAAAAGGTTAACATTTGTTCTGTGGGGATGGGGAAACAAAGCCATAAATATTTTAATATCTTGGGTCAAAAATTAAAGTTGCACTGCTGTACATTTCTGGCAAGCAGTGTTCCACACTCTCTAATTTCAGGGATTATACTAGCTGCCTATGAATTCTCACAGATTTCTGTCCCATACAGCATTCCATTATATTAGGGCTGTCTGCAGATTCTGCAAACACTCACTGTCTTCTGAATACTGCTGCCTTTGAGCAGCTGTCTATGATCCCCTAATACGAAAGCCAGCCCCTGACAAATGGTAGAATGCTTGGGACTCTATGTCTCACTCTCTAGCACCACCTGACAAAAGATGGATGGAGACAGGGGCTCTTCTGTTACACCTCATTGATTCCAGGCACAAGTGTCAGTAAATGCTATTTTCTCTCCTAAGACAAACTTCTGGGTGCATCTGTTGAGAAAGAGAAGGCTGCCTTGTGATGGGTGCGCCACCGTGACTCTGTTGGATTCTTACCTGTCCAACAGTAACCAAGGCCCCTCGACTTGATGCCATCGTTCCCCCAGAAAACAATTTCTTTATCCCTTCTGCAAAGACGAAAGAGATCAGAGTAATTAAATGCACAGAGCAGGGATTCCATTCAGACCCTTCATTTGGATGTCGATCCTCAAACTCTTGCCCCCCTAGATGTCTTGCCAAGATGCAACTGTCTAGAAACAACTGTACTCTCTGTTCATGAACTCTTTTACAACTCCAGCTCTCTCACCCCTGAAGGCATCCAAAGTTAAAAGAGTGCTGTCATATTATAGTTTATGAGGAGCAAAACAGAGCAGATCAATAAATGACTTTGCTGAATTACCACTGCAGGATGGTTTCGCTGGGATGAAATAGGTAAGCATTTGGCCAAAGTTAAGATCAGAAACCTTGATAAGGTACAATTGGGACCGTAGATATTGATTCTCCACCAGAGCAGGGGTTGCAAGATTAAAAATTAAATACGTTGCTAAATACCAGAGCACTTGGGAAGGACAGAGCTGCAGAAATTAATCAGCAGAGATGGGACCAGCTGATGCAGAACCATTGTCCACACAATGCCAAGATCCTGGCTTTCAAATATAACAGTGCCATGGAAAGCGTGCTCTTCAAATATAAGACTGCTTCCACAAGAGATGTTTAGCACAGAATCACCTCCTGGGGATGCTCTATCTCCTGGGGATGCTCTAGCATTGAGCAGGGGGTTGGGCCTCGTGGCCCACGGGGACCCTTTCCAAGTCTTTCATTCTGTGACCCATGCTCCACTTAGAGGGGCAAGGTCCCTAAAAATATCACCATCGCTTGGAAGTCACACTATGTCTTTCCAGTGATCCCTCCATCTTTTTTTTTTCTTCTCACTGCAGAAAATCCATCAGATTTTGACAGAAGCAGTGATGTTATCAGACAACTATATCCATCATAGATCAGCATCCTCTTCGTGGTTTATGCTGGGGTAATTGGGGATTATGCCAACTTAAGTACTTTTCCAGGTCCTACGCAACTACTTCCTTGTGCAACGCCTCTTCCCTGGCTGTGATCAATGGCCAGTGTGGTGGTGTTGGAACTGAACCTGGTTGTCCTCCAGTGGCTGATATGCAGCCAAGGCAAAAGAAGTAGCTTTTGCTCTCCAGGTTTTCCAGGAGGTTGACGGCTGTCTCTTCTTTCTTGACTGCACAACAGCATCCACACCACCAGGACACAGCTCCACCACCACCACCGCCCCACAGGCACTGATAGGCGATGGGGGTGTGTCCCGGCATCACTGTATGGCTAGGGAAGAAGGAACAACCATCACTCTGTGGACTTTCAGTGCAGGTATCCAGGGGAAACTGTTAAATGTTTTTCTAAAGATTTTTAAGTTTTCCTGGGTAGCAATAAGTAATTACACTTAGATGAATAAGCCTTTAGGATTAAATGAATTGTTTTTTTTTAAAACAATGGAAAAATAGCTGCTTAGTTACTTAGACTTTTCCCTTTGTTACCCACAACTTATCTCCTGCTCACAAGCATGAATGAAACACAGTGAGATGAAAAAATGCAGTATCATACCAAAGGGTATGGAAAGTCTATTATAATTTGGCTTGCAGTTTACAAAGAATGAACAATGATTTATAGATGCCAGAAACCGCTCATCTAGAAGCAAGTCTAGGACTTTCTTTTTTTAATTCTTAATGTTACTCACAAAAATATTTCAGTAGATTTTTAAATGCTCAAGGTCAGAATTGGTTCATGGGTGGCTAAGCATACTTAGTGAGATTTTCTTTTAATACTCCACAACAGGAAGGTTTTCACCCCTGAATGCAACTAGCCCTCATACTGGGTAACTACACTTTTGCACAGTTCTACTAAGGGACATTAGCCACTGGTGTCCCAATCAATTTTGGCAGACACTCTATGGACCCTAGATCGGAAATAAGTCAGCTGAATATGAACATGCCTTAGACATACTCTGTTCCTTGTTCTCCTTCCTTGATTCCCAGAGCACCATTAGGCAGTAAGAAGTTACCATTGTGGGAACCTGGTACTGGGCATCAGAGATAGAAAGAGAGGGTTTTACTTTTTTACCTCCTGATCCTTCCTATTTTTCCTCTTCTCTTAGATATAGAGGAACAGTTCTTTTTAGACCCTTCTTTCCATGTGCCCAGAGCCCCACAAATTCATCCTCTCAGCAGACATTCAGACAGCTTGCAGCTACTGAATGCCACTGACCACAATAATGGGTAATCAAGTGAGGCCAGCTTGTTACCAGCTGTGCACACACTTCCTGCCACCAATTTCACTTCCAGGGAGTTTCTCCTTGTTAGCTTTGTGCATTCTGCAGCTACTGTTTTTGCCTCTGAGGGCTTTGTCCATGCCTCAAATACAGTTTCCTACTAGTACCTGCTGTCTGCAGCACAGGACTGGCTCCTAAAACCAGAGTCTCTTATATCCTATGGAAAAGGAGCTGAAACTTTAGCAGATTCTCTTCAATGTCAACTTGTCACATTCAGAGAGAAAGATTTCCCAGAGGCCTCTCACAGGGTAATCCTGCTCGGTGCTAGCTAAGTTCTTACCTTCACGAAACACTCGGTACAACCCATCCAGAGCATGTGAGTAGCTAGGAACCAAGGAGAGACAATTAGCTGCTTGCATTTGCCACATTGCACCCAGATGAAGCTGCCATCCTTGGAAGCTTCAGTCACAAGCCCTCACTCTTACAACTGTGATAGGCATGACAGAACACTGGGACCTGATCACCCTCATCTGAAAAGGTACCTAAAGCATCAAACATTGTATATCTGCCCCTCAATGGCTTAGTAGCTTCATGCAGCTCTTCTTGGGAGGAACCAAAATTTTCAGAGGATGACCCCCCCCACAATTTCCATGTTCTTATTCTTCTCTTCCAAACTTATAGGGCTTCTCACCCTTCATCTACACCCCCTGCAATTTTGATACTCACTTGCGCCGCAGATGGACTGGCTGTTTCATGTCATTCTGCATCCTGGAAAGGAGATATTACAACATTGAGAAGATTAAAGCAGCCTTCCTACCCTATCACCCCACAAAATGGCATCTGAGTTTGCAAAACAAAGAGGGAATTAGCACAGCAGGGAAGGTAACCCTCCAGATGTTGTTGAATGCTCATTCCCATCAGCCCTCGCCAACTTGGTTAGTAGTAAGGCATGCTGGGTGTAGAAGCTCATCAACTCTTAGCAGACCCCCAGCAGTGAGACATGTTCTGAGATTGCAGTAGGAGCACTGCCAGAGTGACACTCCCCTGACCTCCCTTTCCACTCCCTGTGTAAGGACTGACCAAGTGGGTCATGGGGATCCGAACAGGAGAAAAGGAGGAGGTACTGACCTGACATTTACCATGTCAGCTGGGGTCCCCACGAACCCACCAGTGAAACCTGCAACCAGAGAACAGTGCGTGAAAGAGGACTGTACAGCCTGTCCTGATCCAGCCCGTCATCCTGTGCTTGCCAAGTCCCAGCTCACCTCCTAGTGCGCCTAGCAGCACCTTCTGGTAGAAGGGCATGGGCCCTTGGGCACCGTGGCTCAAGTGGTCCCGCACAGTCTCATAGATGGCAAAGCGGGTGAGGGAGTACGTCATCTGAGGAAGCAGAAAGAGTCACAGCAGGATGGCAGCACCATCTCATGCCCTGGCCCTGCTCAGCACACAGAACTGGCTGATCAGCAGCACAGGACAGACAGGCACAGTTTCAATCTTGCAAACTGGCACTGGCCACACTTCAGCTTGGAAAAATTCTTTTTTTTGGGGGGGGGGGGGACTACAACTCCCAAAGGTCCACCAGCCAGCATGGCCACTGGTCCTTCTTCCCCCAAGGCTGCTCATTACAGGAGAGCTCAAATTCAGACCTATTATTGGGAAACTATAATCATGAATTCTGCATCCAGAATGATATTCAAACATAAATCACTGGGGCTGCATAACAATGGTTGCTTAAGCCACTATAACTTGTTATGGAGCCTCTTTCAGGGATTTATCTCATGCACAACATTGTGTGAGAAGCAGCCAAGTTGTCAGTGCACAGAGGAGGAAAGCCACAACGACTGTCAGACATGGACAGTGGAAGCAACTGAACAAGCTGCTGCTGCTCCCAGCTTGCCCTTACCAGTAAAGGTTGTCCAGTCAACCAAAGGCCCAGGTAGGAGAACAATGCAGTTAACAGCACTTGCTTCATTTCAGACCTTCCCACTCCTAAAACCTACTTGGTCTTCCCAGCTGGCTGCAGACACTGGATTCTATGCTCTTACATTCTAAAACCAATTATTCTGCAGGAAATTTGCTCTTAAAGTCACTGAACTATGTGCCACTTGCAGAGAGTTCAAGAGAGCTTTCCTCCTCTGCCCAGAAGTAACTGGAATAGCCTCAGCCTTTGGAGGATGCTGGGAGAAGCTGCAGAGCTCTGAGAGGCAATGATGGAGCCAGGAAGCTGGCAACACAAGAAGCAAGACTGAATGGAGGGTGGGAAGGAATGTCTGACATGGCTCAATACCCACCTGTCGGCAAAGCGAGGCACTCAATCCATTGTAGAGTGCCAGGAAGCCATCGTTGCGGATCACGCGCAAAGCCATCCCTGTCATGCGCATTTTCACTTCCTGCTGGGTTTGCAGATGTACCTATGCAGAAAGAGCAGAGAGAAGAATTGGGTCACGCTGGGTTAGCCAGGCTCCTCATGCCCTGCGGGATATTGCAAGGAGACTGATTAAGCAGGCATCTCTGATGCACAGCAAACTGGTGAATCTTCCAATCAGCAAGATATCACGAATTAGTTTTAACATCCACTTTGGTTCCTGTCCTCAAGGGGCTGGACAGTGCTAGGGGTTACTCTTGCCTAAAGTTTCAAGAGGGACTTTATTCATTTTAAAGCAAAGGGTTCTACAGAGCCAGTTATTTATCTTTATAAGTTCCATTTCCTAATACTATCTGCAATAGAGAGTCAGCATTTTCATATAAGAATGTACAATATTAATATTTTACCATCTTCCCCTCCCCAAAGGAACCTGGAACAGGGCAGGTGGCTTCCAGTTGCCTTCCTCCAACAAAGCTCTTTCTTCTCCATCAGTAGGTGATGGAGCTCCTTCTTTCCATAAAGACAAGGCCTATTTCCAAGAGGTTGCCAAGAAAAACCCTTCCTCAGTTGTGCCCATGTTCTGTCTATCATAAGGGAACAGAAAACTTGGCCCTCGCAATATTTGGCGTTTCAAATCCCAGAAGCTCAAGTTAGCATAGGTCAGGGATTGTGGGAGTTTTAGTCCAAAATATCTGGCTGCCAAATGTTCCCCAGCCCTGGTCTACCAGATACATTTGTCAGACATCTGCTCTGTATTTTGTGCCCTCATAGGCAAGTGAGCAAGATTAATTTTGGATGTCCTGACATTGCAGCTGCAGAATACTCATTCCATCCAACAAGAGCAAAGGACTGTCCTGAGAACATGAAGGGCGCCTCCACAGAAGCTTGTCAGCTCATCTGTGGCTTGGAACTACTGCTCAGTGGGAGTTCCCTGGGCACCATTTCACATGCACATTGCATGACTTCACTGTGGACCATGTTTATAGTACAGCTAAAAGAAGAATCTAGGTGAAAGGCACATAAGCTGATAAAAATCAAAACCACTTGCTGGGCCATCGGCTGGCTGGCCTCCTGTAGAAGGGGAAGGGTCAAGCAATGGGAGGAGAAAGGGGCAATAGCCTTTATGAGTTCTGTACTGGTCACAGGGAGAAAATAGAACAAACGCTTCCATCACCACTTGTTAGTCCAGTCTTGCATCATCCAGCCACGTTCAGGATGATTCCAGGGGGAAGAAGTCCAAACAACTAGATGGCATGAGACTCTTGGGGGAAACTTGGCTACCTTGGGTCCCATATTGGGAGGAAGGAGGGATATAAATAGAATAAAATGAAATGAAACTATTAGAGACTTCTAGATCAGGGGTCTGGAACCTCAGATCCTCCAAGTGTTTTAAATGAAAATCCTTTGCCAGAAGAGGTTAGAAATGTGGAGAACTGAAGTTCAAAAACATCTGGAAAGCTAATGGTTCCTCCACTTTGGTCGATAGATCTGGTACATGAAGGAATGATCCTGAGATCACTTTGGTGGAAATTCATTTCAGCAAGGCTGCAGAGGTACCAGCTGCCAGGAGAGGGCAGTGAAGAGACAGCTGGCGCCTAGATGGGCAGAGTTCCCAGGCAGCCAGTGGCAGCTCAAAGATCCATTGTGAAGGATAAAGCTGGAATTTGCTCATCAAGCAGCTGGCAGGCTCAGGGGACACAAGAGCAGGCCATGAGGGAGGATGAAATATGCAGAGTCTCCAGTGTTAGCAGGTTCATGCTGGCATTAATGTGCCAGTCCATAACAAGGGAAAGGAATGTCTCCCCCACATAAGACCAAGTTAAACATGCATAATAGTGAGGAAGAGTGAGAAAAATAGCACAGGTTTTGCCTGTTCATATACAAGCCAATGGACAAGGAAACTTCAGGGAAGAAGAATTTCCCTTAGCCAAGCCAGTTACCTTTCCAGTTTATTCAGACTGACAAGTTCCTCCTCCTCTATCTGCTCAAAGCCTATGGGCTACATTTGTCCCTTAACCTTATTATGTGAATTGGGGAGAAAGTGCAGCTCTTATGGTGTTGTTGTGTGCCCTCAAGTTGTTTCCAGCTTATGGCAACCTTAAAGCAAACCTGTCGCAAGGTTTTCCTGGCAAGGTTTTTAAAAGAGGGTTTGCTACTGTCTTTCTTTGAGGTTGAAAGAGTGTGACTTATCCAAGGTCATCCAGTAGGTTTCCATCGGCAAGCAGGAATCTGAACCCTTGTCTCCTGAAGTCCTCATCCAATACTCAAACCACTACACCAGTGGTTCTTAACCTGTGGTCTGTGGAGCCCCTGAGTTCTGTGGTGTCTTCACAGGGGGTCTGCAAAGGCTTGAAGAAATGTTATGAGCTTTTACAGTTGAAAGAAAGAAAGAAAGAAAGAAAGAAAGAAAGAAAGAAAGAAAGAAAGAAAGAAAGAAAGAAAGGAGGAAAGGAGGAAAGGAGGAAAGAAAGAAGGAAAGAAAGAAGGAAAGAAAGAAAAACAAATGGATGGCTATACATTGATCTCAAAGAGTGGTAGTCTTTTTCCAGTGAAAGACATCAACTGCACAACATTTCATTACAGTGTCGCAAACTACTCAAAAGTTATGAAAATAACCAATTGATAGCAAACAGCATGTGTACTCAGCATGTGCTACTACTGTATGTGGTGAGAACGTGCAAGTGAATGATACTCAACGGGGGAGAGAAAACAGGTGATATTTTTTGCTACCACACATACACACAGAAGCTGCCTTGAATTAAGTTTCATTGGTCCACAGCAACAAAAGATACTTAAAGGTGGTCCACGGTAAAGAAAATGCTGCACTACTCCATACTGGCTCTCTGCAGCTCTTATAAGTGAGACCAAAATTCAGCCACTGAGCCTTCTGTAGCCAAGGCAGAAGCAAAGTGGGCAACTGAGTAACAGGAAAATTTAGAACAGCCACTCTCAGAACACCTTGCAAGCACCCATGAGGAAGAAAGAATGGCCTACGGCTGTTGGCACCAGCCTCTTGCTCAAGCACAGATGGGCAACTTGCTGACTCCCAACTGTTGTGGGGGGCTGTAACTCTCATCAGCCCTAGCCAGCATAGAGAAAAGTGAGTGACGTTGCAACCTGCAATGCAAAATCATCTGTTTGACTGTAAGCTGCTCACTCCTGCCCTGGAGAATTTTTTGGTAGGGCCAGGAGCTAGAACAAAAACATTAACATTCTCTGCAATGGCTTATCCCCCCAAGCACAAATACCAAAGCTATTTTTCAACTCTATGAAATATGTTATCCAACTCTGATTCTTCATTTCCCCCCCCTTGTTGGTCTGCCTGCCAAAGGTGAATAATGGAAGCAGAGTTCTGCCCTCATCTATTTGATGAAGTCCTGATTGTATTTTTTTTAAAATACTTAGAGATATTCACAGTATCAGCTGTTGAGCCTAAGAAAGAAAGACAAGAAAGACATTGATATCAGGACACCAAAAGTAAAATAAAGATACTTTATCAGGACCAGCTCCTTCTTTCTGTGGGATGTGAAAAGACTCATCTCTATCAGTTAACTCTTAAGAACCAGAGATTCTTAAGAAAGTGTTTTCATGATTTTGTCCTACCGATCTTAGCCAGGAGGCCTCCTCTCTCTGTTCTTTAGCACAAAATCTCATGCCACTTTTGAAGGAGAACAGCACAGGTATAGGTGACTAGGGTCATTTCCACACTAAACTGTTATAGTGCTATTATTCCACTTTCAACATCCTATGGAATCCTGGGGTTTGCAGTTTAGGTCCCTAAACTGCAAACCTCAGGATTCCATAGGAAACTGAAAGTGGAATAATAGCACTATAACAGTCTAGTGCAGAAATGGCCTACATGCGTTTGTACTGAAAGGCCCACTCATCTTGGGAGACACTGTCACTGACCTCTAGGCTTCTGATTTCAGAGGGCCTAGCTCAGAAACAGCACAGCTGGATGTCAGCCACTTGAACCCGAATCCTCATATCATTTGAACGTAACAAAACCTTTGGCTGTCCAAATGTTTCAGACAACACTTCCCATAACCTCCTATCATCCACCATGCAGCTAGGGCTTCCGGGACTTTAAATCCAAAACATCTAGAGGGCCAAGGGTTTCCCATCTCTGTGCTAGGTGTACAGACTATAATTTTTTTTTAACAGGAGCATTTTGCATGATCACTCGGCCCCTGCCTACAGCCCAGCCCAACTGCTGTGGAGGTGACTGGAAGCCTCCCGCACGCCGCTCGCTGCTTGGGGGCAGCCTCCTGGAAAGCGGCCCACGTCTCCAGGCCAGAACGACTGCCACTGCAGGGCGCCCCATCAGATGCCAGTCTGCTACTCCTAGGAAACGAGACACCGCCGGTTGCCAGGAAGAGAATGCCAACCAGGGCCAGCGTCTCCTGCCCGGGCAACGGGGCAGGCATTTCCCACTGCCTGCAATGCCAAAATGGCAGCTGGAGATGAGTGCGGCTGCCGCAGGACGGGGAAACGTGGGTGCGAGGGGAGAAAAGCTTCTGCTTACACGTCCCAACCACACAGACACACACCCGTCACGCTAGGGGTGTGCGTGTGTGCGGGGGGGGTGTCTCCTCTTCCTGCTTCCCACACTTCTTGTCAGGTTGTTCTGGGCGTCCCCAACAGCGAGGGCAGAGAGCCTGGAAAGCCCTCCCTCGGAGACTGGACTGGCCCGGCCGTCACAGAGAGCGGGCGCCGGGAGGCACCGCCACGAAGCCACCGGCTTGAGCAGAACGCGGCCGACAGAACAAGCAGCCAGTGCGGGCAGTGGGCCAGAGTCGGGGGCAGGGGTGCGGAAGGCGCTGCCCCCCACAGCAGGGCAGCCGCGGCAGGGGCGCCCCGCCTTCCCAGCCGCCCTTCCGCCCTCCCTTTCGACGCACCTTGAGCAGGTCCAGCGGGTGGGTGCAGCACGCCGCCCCGCACGAGGCCAGGCCCCCGAAGTACCAGCGGGACACGCGCTTCTCCGCCATCGCGCCGGCGGCAGCCCCTCTGCCCTCGAGACCCAGGGAGCCCGGCCCCGGTGGAGCCACCGTCTCCCGCACTCCCGCCTTAAAGCGGCGACGCCGGCCGGCCCCTCCGCCGCTTGGAGGGAGGTCCCTCTTAAAACAGCAACGTTGCAGGCAGAGGCGCGCAGCTGGGGGCGGAAGGAGGGCCAAGCCCTTCTCCCGCCGCCATAGGCTCCGGGCCCCGTTGTTTCCCCGCCCACGCACCCTCCGCGGCTGGCGGAAGGCTTCAGGGCTTCAGGCGGCGCTGAGACGCCTTTCCCGGCTCGTGGCTAATCCGGGAAGAAATCCCAGCTCCGTTTAAATCGAGCCGCCGAGCCTCTGTAAGGTTCCGCGCCGAGTCAGGTTCACACACCTGCGTGTAACTGCTGTTTGTTCGTGTTTGTGTTTTTTTAAAAAAGACGCATCTGAAACATCTACAGTGTGAATTTTAGAAAAAGGAAGGTGTACCCTACAGGCAAACTTGGCTGTAGCTGGTTTTGGTGCTGTGTTGCCTTAGTGAAAATGGCATCATCTAAGAGCCCAGCACTTCTCAGGGTATCTGGTGGGTCTTTACCGCTCTATTCTGCATTGGTTAGGCCTCATCTGGAATACCGTGTCCAGTTCTGGACACCTCAGTTCAAGAAGGATATCGACAAGCTGGAGCGTGTCCAGAGGAGGGCGACCAAAATGGTGATGGGCCTGGAAGCCATGCCCTACGAGGAGCGGCTTAAGGAGCTGGGTATGTTTAGTCTGCAGAAGAGGAGGTTAAGAGGGGATGTGATAGCCATGTTTAAATTTTGAAAGGATGTCATATTGAAGAGGGAACAGGGTTGTTTTTCACTGCTCCAGAGACCAGGACAAAGAGCAATGGATTCAAGCTGCAGGACAGGAGATTCCACCTGAACCTCAGGAAGAGCTTCCTGATGGTCGGAGCTGTCCGGCAGTGGAATATGCTGCCCTGGAGGGTGTTGGAGTGTCCTTCTTTGGAGGTTTTTAAGCAGAGGCTGCATGGGCATCTGTTGGGAATGCTTCGATGTGGGTTCTTGCATGGCAGAAGAGGGTTGGACTGGATGGCTCCTGTGGTCTCTTCCAACTCTGTGATTCTATGATTCTAAGAGAGTGCTCTCCTCCCCAAAGGGGCCAGGGATGAGTAATGTATTTGGGCCCACTGGCCACAGCTGTTCCAGTAGCCTTGAGCTAGCCCACAGAGAGCTAAGGGGAAGATCTGGTGCAGGGAGGACTGGAAGGGATCCTGTCTTCCAGTCTGATGTTTTCCTTAACAGGTCATATTATACCATTCCAGACTCAAGCCGTCTATGGTCAGCATAAACCAAACTTATACTACCCTGCAAACTGTAAATTTGGGCCAGACACATCTCTTGCTATAAATGTGTGAAAGATATTTGCAGAAATGATGGGGAATGACATATAGTTTCACCAAAATAAGCAGAAAAAGATCATTTATCAGACAATCCCTATCCCAGTATGCCCACTCTGTAAAGCAAACACATCACACTTGGTTAGGGATGGCTGCAGAGATTAGTAATTTATGTGAACCAGCTACCTCCTGCTCTGTTTGGGGCCTTCCTGTCTGATAGGAAACAGAGTTCTGGACAAGATAGGGCTTTGGTCTGACCCAGCAGGGCTTTTCATGGTTTTTTAATTTCATAAATCTTATATAACCTCATAATACTTTTGAGTAAAACCAGCAGATACATTTACAGTCCATTCTTCATCTTTAAGTCACATAGTTCCCCTAACTCTCACACAGTTAGTCTCTAGTAAATTTGGGGAGTGGACATTATGGGGAGGGCAACTGCATACCCCAGATGCAGGGTAGGTGCCCACCCCTGCTCTGGTAGTAGTGTTTAGGCCCACAGCTTTAGAGTAGGAGTATCCAGAGAGCTACAATTCCCAATGGAATACCAAAGGAAATGGCAGGTCATGTCAATTTATCCATGCACAAAATGAGGGATCACCAGAATCCTTGCTGAAACCGGTACGGATTCTGGGCAGGAATATGCACTGTTTAATGGCAGCTGCCCAAAAGGTACTGGTTACTGAAGTCATGATATCCACACTACAAACACAAGGTCTATTCCTGCTACCAGCTACAAGCTCTCAAGGGCTGAATAACTTAAACTAGTATGTATATACACATAAACCGATCCTCAGGAAAAGATGTACTTGGGCTTTCTTCCTTGGAGGGAAAAACAAATGTGAGCCAGTTACGAGGCAACAACACTCTGGCTCCAAAACAGAAAGTAAATACAAATTTCATTCTTGTGCTGAGGTACTACGGTGGACAAAACTCAACATTTCACAAGTGAAAACCAGGACATGTATGGCCAAGCAACATCAGAGTGTGGTCAAGATGGCAAAAATCATTAATGAGGAAGAACACACAAGCTGCTTTTTCCTGAGCCAACTGATAAGTGGAAGATTCCAGCCCCGCCTCTCCCACATGCTGAATTAAATTAATGCAAACTATTATTGTACTTTGACCTCGGTTTGCACCAAGAGAAGTAAGCCAGTGACAAAGGGGGGGGGGTTAAAAACAGGCTTTTTAAAAGCAGGTGAAAAGCAATGGACAATGGAGGATTGATTGGGACTGTTCTACCAAATTGGACAATTGGAGGATATTGGAATCCTATGTCCTAGACAGAACGCAAAGCAGCCTATTACTAACAACAGTTTCCTCTATTACCAGAGATTGGTTCCTGGAAGAATATTACTACACTGAACTAAGACCTAACCGATCAAAGCAGTAAGTGTGCTCTGATGCTTCAGTGCCAATTGTACTCTGGACTCTCGCTATGCAAGTGCTCAGCTTACAACAACAGCTTACAAATCGAGAGCCAGCTGTACAGAATGCCCCCTTTTCCAGGCTTACATTTCTTAAAGGAGTAATAACTGCTACATTTCCTATGCACTGGCACAGCCTGAAAATACCACAGTGCAGTGAAGCGAAACGAAATGGCAGGTGTTGTGGGGCCCATAGTTGCCAAGTGAGGCCACTGGCTTTTGCACTGCTAGCTTTGACTGGCCATGACACAGCATCCTTTCAGGGTGGGTTTTCATTTCTTCCCAGCTGTAAAAAACTGTGACCAGTGGGGTAACTTAGAACCTCCTATGTGCGCCTCGGGTTGTTTCCGACTTATGGTGACCCTAAAATGAACCTATCATGAGGGTTTCCTGTCAAGATTTCTTCAGAGGATTTTGCCACCACTGCCTTCTTCTGAGACTGAAAGAGTGTGACTTGTCCAAGGTCACTCAGTTGGCTTCCATGGCTGAGCAATTACTCAAACACTTAAAACTCCGCACTGGCAATTTTGTCAGGAAATTCGGCTCTATCAACTTTGCTTTGTTCAGAATCATGGAATTTTATCACATGACACATTTACCAAAACTATTATGACTGTTACCATCTATGCCATCTTTTTACTGATTACCATAGTCTCCATTTTACATCACCACTTCTGACAATTTAAGATTACATTTTGCAAATCTGAACACAAAGATTCAAGTCTGCAAAAATACAGTACTTACACCATAATAAGTATATATTTTGAAAGGTGTTGTGGCACCTTGGGAACTAATAATTTATTTTAGCATACATTTATGTGGATGACAATCCACTTCCTGAAGAAATATTCTGAGAAAGTGGGTCAGTGAAAAAGTTCATGCTAAAAATGTTTGTTTTAAAGATGCCAGAAGACTCCCCCATCTTTTTTGTACTGAAACAGATTAACATAGCTACCTTTTTGAAAATTGCCTTAAAATGTGTTAGTCTTTAAGGCAGTCAACCATCGCAGGTCTGGGGGCCAATTTTCTGCTTCATGCTCCTCCCAGTGCTGTACCAATTGTCCAAATGCCAAAAACTTTGGGTAGTTTTGATGTTAAACGGTGCAGGGGAGCCTCAACCTATTTAAAAGGTAAATTGCCACTCTTGAGGCTTCCAGGAGAGGCATCCCCCACTTTTGTTCTCTACAGAAATGGAGCCCAGGGAATCTGGAGAGGTCAAGACACTGGAGGAAAGCTGTGGAACAGCAGATACCAGTAGAACAAAGAGGGTGAGCCTCCCTCCTCCCCACTGCAGCTCCTGCACATGCAACCCTAAAAGCAGCTCTGGAGGGCTGGAGACCATCTGGAGCTGACACCAAAATCAGGAAGGTAGGGAGAAAAGTTCAGTAAATTCCATCAGCCAAACACTGGATTTAATCCTTTGTTTTTTGCAACAAGGCTCCTGTTATATTTTTGTTACTATACAGCTTTCTAGAGCAGGTCCTGCTGCCTCTCTTCCATCCGTACCTTACCAGCTTCACTGGCCACAGGATTCAAACTTGTATCTTTGGTTTCCCATTGCCTTGCTTTGTCCCACTGAGTTACCACACAGCTTGCAGTCCCTCCTCTTATAGCTTCTGTTCTGCCCTGTCTATTGAAGACTTTTTCCCCATACTTGCAAAAAGTTTGCTTCATCCCCTCACATGTGTTCTGTATAGTGATCTGAACATTACTTATTTTATTGATCTAAGTGTGATCTAAGAGCTGACAGCCTACAACCTCTGCCTACCTCCTGGGCTGTGTAGTAGGCTAGCTCTTGCAACTGGAATGTCAGTCTTTCTTATACTAAGAAATTGAAAGCTTTAACTGAAGATCTGTTCTGTAATTATTCTGTAATTCTGTATTCTGTAATTGTTCTGGCACTGACTGTCTGAGCTGGAAAGGGATACAAGCTTGTCCAGAGGAAAGTCTTAGAAACCTTGCGGAAAGATCAGTTGCTGGCTGATCATAGAGTGCACCAGACAAAATGATGAACTAATGTTCTCTTCTGCACTTTGTGGTCCTCTGGGTCTGATTTCAGCAGAAACAGCAGGGAGAATACCACTGCAAGGTAACAGAGATTTTCTTAATAGCAGTGAGAACATTTAGAAAAAAAATTAAATGGATGCTGGGTTTTGGCAGTAATTTGGTACAATGCCATTGTACCAAATCAATTGGCATGGATTTGGTACAATTGATTTGAGCAATGCAAAAAACAATAGCTCTCCCGAAGCCATCAGCCATTGTGGTTAGGTAGCATAGCAGCAAACTATAGGAAAGCTCCTTCACAGTCTCGTATGGCTTGTTTCTTTGTGCACCAAGGTTTGATTTCTAACAAGGGCAGCCACGAGGGGGTTTTGTGGCAATGCACATGGACTGAGATTTTAGGTAACTGTTGCATACCATCAAAATATTGGTGTGTCTAGTTCTCCAGGATCTGACAGAAGCCTTTCCCAACTCTACAGGCAGAAGCCAGGGATTCAACCTGGGCCTTTTGCCTATGAAGTATATCTTCTACGACTGAGCTATGCTCTTTTCCTGAAAAGGAACAGTAGTCTGACAAGCACAACAACGAGTTCTTTATCACTGCTGCACATTGATGCATAGCTAAGATAAAGTTCATGGCATTTGGCATGGTGCAGTGGAAGTGTTGACAGGTGTTACAATAGTGTCTTTTATTTCTATGAGTAATTAGCATTATGGCTAAACTACAGTACTCCTGCCACAGTGCCATCATAGCATGAGTTTAGCTTATTTAGCAGGCAGAAGAATCTAAGTATCTGCCTGGCCACAATTATGCTGTGCAGAATACCACTAAGATAACTGGAGCAGAAGCTGATGTAATATACAAAATTGCCCACATTTTTAACAGTGCAAGCATCTAGCCCCCATGGTAGAATTAAAGCAAGAAGATATATGACAAATTTTGGTCAAAGGCTTCAGCAACAGATAGCAATGAGTAAGTCAAAAACCCTCTTTCACATTCTACCATTACTTCTAGTGAAGCCTTCTAAGGAAATGACTTTCTGTAACAAAATTTTCTCATCTGTCTAGTTACATGCCTTAGTTAAATCCTATGCCAGAGTAGTGTAGTGGTTTGAGCATTAAGTTCAGAGCATTGAGCATTGAGACCAGAGTTCGGTTTCTTCACTTGGCCGTGTAAAGCCACTGGGTAATCTTGGACATGTCACACACTCTCAGCCCCCAGAAAAATGATGGGTTTGCCTTGGGGTTACCATAAATCACAAATGATTTGAAGGAACCCAACAACATACTTTTATGTGGGATTGCCTTTAAAAGGCATTTGGGACTTTGGCTCTAAGTAGGGATGGTTGCAGGGAACATGACTCCCTTGTACAATTTTCCACCTGACATTAAGAACTTTTTTTCAAACTGTAAAAGCTTTTTGAAAGTGGAATAGGTTGTTGTCCTAAAGGGTGATGGACTTTCTCATCTTTGGAGATCTTTAAGCAGATTGGATGGATATCTTTTGGGAGTACTTTAGTTGTGTATTCCTGCATGGCAAGGCATTGGACTAGAATGCTCTGCTGGTCCCTTCCACCTCTAAGATTTTATAAACTTTGCTGGCTGATTTGGGACACAGTTCCAAGTATGACCTATAAAGCTCCACTGTCTTTGTCTGAAAGACTGTTCTCCCACATCCCTCTGAATTTTAAGAGTTTCAGGGATCTTGCCCCCCTTAGAGACATGTTTGGCAAGGACATGAAAGAAAACTTACCAGTAGCCATTCTTAGGTTCTGGAATTCTTTTAACACAGAAGGACTGCTTCATAGTCTCATTTGTAATCATCATATTGTTGCCACAACAGCAAATGACCCTGTTACCCACCTTTAAAAGCCAGTCAGCTATCCAGAGCAAGTGGGGTCTGCTCTACTGGCAAATGGGGTGCTGGAGGATGACAGAACCAGCCCTCTCTGGCTAGCAAGGAGCAGAAGCAGGGATCCCTGTAGGAATCTGTTGCATCTTTCCATTGCAGTATTGCTCATTGGAAGGCTGGTCATGTGAATCTGCAGCACATTGCTCTGCATTGCTCATCAGCAACACAGTTCCCCATTGCTTTGGATGCCTGATTGGCTTTTAAGGTGGGTTTCAGGCTGACAGATGGGAGTCAAAACATGGCTACAATACTGTGGTTATGTGTTTCATGCAGGATCTTGGCCTGCATTTCATAATTGTTAGCCACCATGAGAACACTTTTGGGCCAAAACGTACACCATGTTTCATTTTAAAAAATGAATAATAGGGTATTGCAAAATTCCCAACTTCTCCTTAGTTTTGTATGATTTCATTCTGTCTCAAATTTATGTTGTTTTTAGAGCAAAGGATAATTGAGGACATCCAATGCTCTAATGGAGGAAAATGGATTACAATGTTTTGTGTAAATAAAATACAGCATTGGCTTCTGCAACCAAAACATGTAGCATTTTGCCTAAAACAGTGTTTCAGATGCGTACATATACTGGTCTTTCTAGAGGATTTTCAGCATTCAGCTGTATAGAATTTCTTTCACATACTATTGCTTTTCCCACCATTTCTGGAGATACATTTGGAACCCTTATAGAAACTATTAAAGCTTGCTATGAGCATAGTAGCTAAAGACCATAGTACCTAAAGAACAGAATTTGCTTGCAAATATGGTAATTAAGGCTGTCTCCAAAGACAGACCATAGGTCTCTCACACAAATATTTTTCTGGGGATGGCTAGAATGTGTAGTATAGAGAACCTGTATGTGTATGTACCTTCCAGCTGCCTGTCAACTTACAGCAATCCCATGAATTTCAGTTTTCTTAGGCAAGGAATACTCAGAGGTAGTTTTGCCAATTCCTTCCTTTGAAATACAGCCTACAGCAGCTGGTATTTATTGGTGGTCTCCCATCCAAATACTAACCAGAGCTGACCCTCTTTAGATTCCAAGATCAGACAGGAGCTGATGCCTTTAGGGTACTTGGGTGTACTAAACTTACTGTTTGTTGGGAATATCTAGCATTCTTTAGTAATGTTAGTTTAGCTGAAAATCCCCAATAAAGAATTTAACAGAAAAAAAGCCCTTGGCTATGGGTAGGACCAAGAGTGTTGGAGACCAATTAGTTTTTGTGAGGTCCCCTTTAAAATACAGGCAAAATCCCAAAGGGAAATCCCATCCCCTAAAACCTCCTAAACTCAAGGCAGCCAAGCACATGGAGCTTTACTTGCATTCAGCTCAAGCAGTGTGCCTCAAAAGCTGCCCTTAGGAAACTTCCTGACCCTGTCTGCTAAATATTCACCTCAACATGGCGTAACGCAAGAGTGCAACAACACTGGACCCAGAACCTTGTTTCATACAGTGGTCTCTCTAAAACAAACTGAAAACACCTAATCTCCTGTCAGCCCTTGAACAGAGAACTTCTCTTTGGACAGATTCAGCTAGTCAACCCTTCACTCAAAGATGCTGCAACCCAGCAAGAGCAGAGCTGGAGGCTGTGCTACCGTAAATCACTGGAACTGAGAGGAAGAAGAGAGAGGGGAAGTGTAACTGAGCCACTTCTAGTGGAAGAATCAAGAATCTTGGAAGATGGCATGGACCCAAAATTTTGGGACAATGTTCAAATTGATGTATGAGAAAAATGTGGTCAGCAATATGTGGTCAAGATAAGGAGGGCTCCTTTTTTCATATGTAGTGGACTTGTAAGAAGGCCAAAAAATAAAAAAAAATTAGATGTAAGATTTACATGTTAATTCAACAAAATTTAAAGCTGGATTTTGTAATGTCACCAGAAAAGTTTGCTAGATATTATGGATAAAGAATAGGACAGCAAATATAGATTATTTCTTTGATACAACAGCAGCAAGAATATTGTTTGCTCAAACCTGGAAACAGATTACTGACACTCTGATGACACAGAAATGGATTGTTAAGGATGCTGCATAGCCCAAATTGCCAAGGCAACTTGAGTTTTAAAGGATAAGCCAACTGAAGATTTTTTTAAAAGATTGGAAACTGTTTAAGGAGTTTTTGAATAAGAAAAAATCTAACAATGCAATAATCTGTGGCTATGATTACTAATAATTCTAGTAGGATTTACTTAGATGGATCTGTAATGGTAGAATAACATTTTTTTTTCTGTTTAAATTTGCCCCCATTCATCACAGTTTGGTGGGGGGGGGTGTCAGAGCCCTCTCGTGTTTCAGGAAGTTAGTATTTAGTGTTCAGTTAATTAGTGTTCAGTGCTTTAGTTTAATGTGTTGGCATTGTGTTTTAGTTTTTTCCCCCCTGCTTTTCCTTTTCCAAAAGCATATCTCATTGATTGTGAATTGAATTGTTTGTATAAACTAAAAATTCTTTTAAAAAACCAAAAAAATGCTTGAAAGATGGCCAGGAACAAACTTTCATATCACCTCAAGTTCCTAGTTGGAAAACAGCCTGAATATGTAATAGAAATATTGAAGATCAGGACAGACAAAGTAATTTGTGCACCAGAAGAATTCACTGCCCCTTCCTAGGTTTAACCCGTGCTGACAAATATGATTCTGGACAGAAATAGGATCCCAGTCCTTCTTCTGGAGGAAAGATCAAATCATGAGACAAAATCTCCAAGCCTCTGCCCTCCCAGGTGAATAGTAAGAGGACTATCTCTTTCCTGGCACGATCCATCTTCTAGCACAGGGAAGGGAATCATATGGCCTGTCAGAATTTCCTGGAGTGCAATTCCCAGCACATCCCTCCTCATTGGCTATGATAGCTGGGGCTGCTGGGAATTGCAGTCTGCAATAACTGGAGGGCCACACAATTTCCACCCCTGTTCTAGTAGGTGGCTTTAGGCATAACAGCTCAGTGTCCCTGAATCCTACAATGTGCCTCACTCTGCCAAGTGACTAAGATGAGCTACCAGCAACCCTTTTGGACAGGAAGCGCAGCACAGGTATGCAAAAAAAAATCTCCTCACACATCACTTGTTCCAAAGATGTTCTCGTTCACGTATGCACTTTATGGATTCAGTTCTTTGCAGTGTTGGTACAAATAGCAGACTTCATAGTGCTGAAGACATTCATCAAGCACTGGACCATCTCAGTGGAAAACTCCATCACAGAGAGAAAAAGGCAAGGGTGCACAGCTTTGTGGAGCCACACAGCACCCCACCACCACCACCACCACCAGTCAGCAGACAGTAAGAGCTGGAGGTGAGCCGTACTATAGTTAGGGGACAATCCCCTGCTCCACTTTAGTCCTTTGGCGGTAAAACCAATGCCATTACTCCAGAACCACAGTCCCTCCTGCTGCTTCTAGAGCTGCTTTGATCTTTTCTGCTTCCTCTTTAGATACATTCGCCTTGATCTCTTGAGGAAGAGACTCCACCAGTTTCTTTGCCTAGAACAGAAGAGAGGTAGCTCTATTTAGTAACCAAATGGGAAAAGGTGAATTCAAGAGAAGCTGCCCCACCACACACGTTCCTTCATCTCTTGATCTGGAGAGGTTAAGTCAGCTCCAAGAAAGACTGGCCAAAGAGAACTCTCACGCTAATTTGCAGTTAGCAGATTTTGGAAAGAGGCAATGAACTACTTTGGAGCCAACCCCAAATGGTCTTTGGAAACATCAAGATTCATTGCCCTCCACCCCCACCTGCCAATGTCTTGGAGAATGCCAAGTTCATTTAGTAATGCCAGAGTGCTGCCTCAGTTTTGTCCCTTCTGTCACTTTGGAGTTCTTCTTCTCTGCTTGCTGCCCCCTAATGGCAGGATTGAGTGCTGACACCAGGGATCATATAACACCTAGAAGATCCTAAGACATCCTGCCTCAATACTATGCAGAGGCTGCCTTTCAGAGATTTATACTTTAGCCCAGATTCAGACAGTTGAAACAGGCAGGGAAGTTTGGCAGAAGTGAATCAGCAAATGGCAGCCTCTCGGGGTCACCAGAGTGACTGGTTAGACATACAAAGTAACAGTTTGTGATGCAAATTGACAACACTAAAATGGAGTACCTTTGGATTGTTGTTGTTGTGTGCCTTCAAGTCCTTCCAACTTAGGAAGACCCTATCAGAGGGTTTTCTGGGGCTGAACAGGTGTGACACACCAAAGATCACACAGTGGATTTCCATGGCTGACTCGGGAATTGAATCCTGGTCTCCAGGGTTGGAGTCTGACGCTCAAATCACTATACCATGATGGCTCTGAGGGACCACCAATCAGGAATTGAGCATGAATGTCCCCCAGGTAGTGAGCCACATACCTTCATAACATTCAAAAGGCATTATTAAGCAGAAAAGATCCCTTGATCTTTAGGACTGTAGTACTGGACTCAATTGTGGTGCCACAAAATCTGACTTGATGAAGACTATTTCTGTCATCAAGCCAGACTGCCTGTGCTATAAGCTAGCCCATATTTCTTTTCATGAGTATGGGCATATTCCCTGCTTCCAGATGGCTAACTGCAGGCTTGACTGTGTCATATCTGCCCAAAAACTTGGCCTTGAAATTACCCAGTATTCTGCTATTTTGATTGTACCTAAGATCCAGATGCTCAGCCAAACCACTGGTCAAGTGTCCCTGCTCTTGCTATCAGTACTTAGATGGAATCAGTGTGATTACTGAAATCACTTGCTGAAATAACTCTACTGCAGAACCCAAGGTTTTGCATTTAACATTATTATTTTGCCAGACTTTCGACTGGTTAAACTCAGATGCCCTCAAAGTTAGCAGAACTGGTGTGCTAACTCTCAGGACATCTGAATTTATTATATTTTTACAGTGGGTTTATTACACCAAGACTGTTTTATTTTTGTGAACTGTCACAGTGGCCCTGAATAATCCTAAAAATGATACATGTTTCTATAAAATAAATTAAATAAGATGCAGAAAGCAAGGTAGTATACAAACCTTTGTAAAATGCACCATGTGCCAGATCAACTCAAGGAGATACAACTATTCCGGCCTGCAGGCATTTTGGAAGCATGGTCAAGTATTACACATATTACTCTGTATGTGTTTAAATCAAAAGGAAGTTTCCCCCTGAAATCTCTAAAAGTGCTATCTGCTGAGAAACCTTACACTGAGCACCATCTACTTACCTGGACAAGATTTAAACCCTGCATACAGTTCTTCACTTCCTTGATCAGTTTCACTTTCTCTGCAGCCTTCACTTCAGTCAACTTTACTGTGAAACTGAGCTTCTCCTGCTTCTTGGGGACATCCTCCTCTTCTACTGCCTGGGAGAGAAGAAACAGCCCACTTACAATATGTAGCTAGAGTCCTTCTCAATCTCAAACTTCATAAAGATAGAGAAGGCCAGGGTGGAACCAAAGTTGTTAAGGCCTGAGATGGGGGCAGACCTTGACAGAGTTGCATTAGTTAGCTCTTTCTTGTTTTCTCTTACTTTTCTGTGCTGGATAGGAAGGCGGGTATGGCCTTTCTAATGTAAATCCTCATCTTGATTAAGCAACTGCATTTTGTAACTTGAAACTGGCAGAGGCCTAGGGCTAAACTTAACCAGATGGAAGCGACAGCAGGTTGATAACTGACTACCTGCCTACTTGTGGGCTTTCTAGAAACTCACAGTTGTCCATTAAAGGAAACAAAACCTGGCTACAGTGCTCATGTTCTTAATGAACAACACAGCATTGTAAAGGGCATTGTACTGGGATGTTATAAATGATTAAATGTAACCTCTTGTAATAGTAACTTCTTATGAAAAAGTCAAGAATTTGGTGTGATAGTAGCTAGCTTTGAAGTTACAGAAGTGCTTACTCCACTTTTGGAGATGTTTACCATGTGGATTTAAGCAGATCTTTGAGAGCTTTCAGTTGGGAAACTGATGTCAAGCAAATTAGACTACTATAAAGAGTGTCCCTTGTCTCAGATTATATGGTTCTTGGAGCTCAATAAAAAGATCACTGATAGCTGCAGACTCACTGTGCTCTTTCCCAACCTAGGCAATTCAGAAGTTGACTTCCATAGAACAGATGCATTTAGGGACTGTTTATTACCTGACAGCTAACTGGTCAACAAGGCATTTGGGCCTGTTTGACATAGCTGCTTCCAACCGTGTTTTTTCAGTGCAGCATTAAGGCTTCGGGCGTTTGCTGCACTGGGAGGTATTACAACTGTTTGTCCAAGAAAACTGAGATTTAAGTTGAGTACAGGCTTCCTTATATGGTATGACATTAGATCTTTCTGACCTCTACAATACTGTTGGCGCTATCCCACATTATTGCAGATTTAACATCACATATTGAATCTGACTTTGGTATTAGCCTAGAAAAAATAAAATAAAAGCTGACCTGGAAACAGATGATACATTAGTGTTCTCTTTGTCACAGACAGACTATTAGCAGGTAAAGTGTGAACATTATAGAGGGAATATTTCTGGATTCATCACGATTCCAGAACTCTCCACAGACAGGGGTTGTTGATTCCAAGAGCTATTCTATAAATGGATTGTCTGAATTCTAGTGAGAACTTGACTTCTCTCATACCCTAGCAAATAGCCTTCTCCTTAGAGAGAAACTAATGAATACTTAGATCTATCTAGAATACTAGATGGAGGAGAGTTGACTGACACCTGACTGAATATGAGACAGAGCCTATCTGAAAGAATATACCATAACCATCAAGAATCACTGTTGTTGTTATAGCTATACTGATGTAATGCCATCTAGGCAGGCACAGCGGTTCTAGATGGCTGATCACCTTCTACACACTCAGAGCACCCAAGCACTCTGCTACTAACAGCCCATTGTGCCATGTTTGCAAGATACTCCTCAGTCCAGAATGGGCCAGCTATTTTATCAAACTTTTAGAGCTTTGCTATAATATTTAAAATTGGCCTCGCTACTCTTTACGTACCGAAATTAATCTCTTGGATGTCATACATTTGCATTTGTTTCTAAGAATATTTTTGAATCATTCAGAGGAAAGACAAGATACATGAAGATGTGCCTGAAGATGACAATCCCATGCACTATAGCTAAAATCAGAACTTTCTTGTCAACAGGGGACCTTCAGCTTTTCTATCTCTGCTTGCTAGATGTCTGTTACACAACAACAACATACAGAGATGCTTATTTTTTACTTAAGATACTTCTATATTTGCTCCCAGCCTACCAGGGCTACCAAGGTGATAAACAGATAAAAGCAATAAAAACAGTACAAAGACAAAATGTTTTCAGAACACATTAATATACTCTTTAAATTTTTTAAAAAACAGTTTAAAATTAATCCTCCAGCATAATTTTAAAACAGTTAAAACAGAGCAATTTCAAACATTAAAGGCCATGTAGAACAGCATCTGCATCTACCAGAAGCTCAAAAGAGATGAAGCCAGCCTAATTTTCTAGGATAGGAAGTTTAACAACTGGAGTGCTGCTACAGAGAAAGCCATATTATGTGTACATACCAACCTAACTTCACAACAAAGCCCCCTCTGAGGACCTCAAATTTCTGGCAGGGTCATAGGGGAGAAAGTGGTCTTTCAGATACCCTGGCCCCAAGCCATTTAGAGCTTTGTAGGTCAAAACCAGAACCCTGAATTGTGACCAGAAGCAAACTGGAAACCAGTGCAGCTCCTGTAAGATCAGTGTTGTGTGATCTCTAAAATGCACATCCAATACCAGTTTGGGTTCTGCCATTTAGCACTAGCTGCAGCTTTTGAACACCTCCAATGAGTTCCATATAAAGCGCCTTACAGTAATCTCACTGGGAGGTAACTAATGCATGGACCACTGTGGCTAGATCTGCCTTCCTCAAGAAAGGGCCAAACTTATGCACAAGGCGAAGCTGGGCGTGGATGCTCCTCGCCAATGCAGCAACCTGGCCTTACAAAAGCAGAGGTGGGCTGAGAGCAACCCCAAGCTACAAACATGACCTTTCAGAGAGAGTTCAACCCCATTCAGAAGTGTCATCAAGCAATGCAGAAAAGCTGATAGTAAGGAGGCCATTTCCAAAAATCTACCTGCTTAGATCCACCACAGATAAAAAAAATCCCAGCAACAACTCAGAACTAGACTGAAAGTGTGGAAATAAGGAAGACAGACCTGGTTCACAGAAGTTATTGTTATACGGAAAGGGTGGCCTCTCTTATCTCAATGAGAGAAAAGATTGCTGAAGTGGATGTTTGTAGCCATTCAAATGTTTATTACAGTCATGCAAATTAGATGTGGTCGCCTATCTGAGATGTTACTATTTCCACAAACTGTATAGCAGTCTTCCTCTTCCTGGGAAGCAACTAGCTACTAACCATAATAAATGTAAGGCAACAACAGTTCTACTCTAAGCATAGCTCTTCTTCCACAACTCTCCCAGATGAGCATCCCATTATTAGATAGTGTAATTTGTCATGTATATGTTTGCCCAAAAACAATGGCTGTTTGACACAGGTGAACATGAAACTCCAAGGTGGGCCTCTTACCGGAGTTACTGGTTGTGCTGATGGCATCATCCCAGCCATTGGCATGAGTCCCATATCTTGGATTTTGAGGGTTTTCTGAAGAGACAAGAAGCATTGTTAGCTAACTACTTATCACACACCAGAAGAGAATGAAATCCCAAAGCACCTCATCCCACCTCTACCTCTACAGAAAGAAACCATCAACACTACAAATTGTCCAGGAACCATTTTCCCCAGGTTTTATCACCCAACTTCCCCTGCAAAGAGTGGTACCTTCAACAGCTCGTTGAGATCAGAGATTTCCAACAGGGTCAGGTTAGCAATGTCCTGCACTAGCTGCTGAATCTTGGGTGAATACTCTTTAGGAGCATTGTCCAGAGGAGGTGTTGCAAAGGCTTCACTTTGCTGTGAGCAGGTACACTTCAGCATCCTGATAGGACAGGCTCGTGGCTGATGCTGCCTGTAGAAAGTCAGAGAAGAGGTCATCATATTTCCTGCTTCCCCATATAATGATATATGCAAGCAGCAAATACTTCCCACTTCAAGAGAATAAGGAGAACTGACGAGGAAATACTGAGACAGTCCAAGTGAGGAAGAAATTATATGGAGTGGTTGCTGGTGTTACTGCAAAGGAAGGGAAAAGATGTAGCTTCCAAAAGCAAAACAAACTCTACAATTTTACCTACTACATTTATGAGATTCAAAACTTGGAGATATTTTCAAAAGCCTAGGAAATTCTCTAAAAAAGATTATAAAGAAATTGGCTTTCATACAGAAATGTGTAGCATGTACTAGTGTCATGTAATACAAGGATAGTCCAATTTCAAGCTTGCATAACCCTTTTTTTTCAAAGACAGCCTTTCTCTGCTCTGCTAGTACATTTTAAAATTACAAATTAAAAGCACATACTGCATTCAGAATCTCTTAACAGCCAAGTATACCTAATCTGTGCTAATGGATCCCAAATGTTCACTCCTGCTAAATGCACTGGATCAGTTCAAGGCCATCTTAAGCCAGAATTTTTAGTAAGAATTGCAATAACTCTCAAAAAAAAACGAGCCAATTATCCACCACAAACTACCTTCTATCCACTTCCAGTGTAGCAGCTATTAAAGGAGGCATAAACGACGTTTCTTGCTCAAATTTCATCTTAACCATGAAACCTCCAGGATGCTTAGAAATATCCGCTGAACTCAAGGGTATGGAGAACAGTTGCAGCAAATCCTATGCTAGGGGTCTAGAGGAAAGCAACTCTATCCTGGCCTACTGTATTGAATTTTATAGCAATCTGATTCACAGAAATGAATAAATAAAACATGGCACAAAGGAAAAGAAGATCATCTACTATCACCTGCAGATAGAGTCCTATTAAAGGCGCAGGAGCCAGAGCTTGTGTTCCGCTGGCCCAAACACACCTCCCCAGGGGCTCCAGTTCAGGCCTCAGCGGCATTGTGGCAATAATAACGGGGCCTGCCCCGTTGCAAAAATTACTAAAACAACCCGTCCACAAACATAAGCACAGGGTGGAAACCTTCCTTCTGTAGGGGCCAGTTGGGGCCATGAACCCAGGCCCTCCTTCCCTCCCTCCCTGCGGTGGCTCCTTGGGGCTCCAGGGGGACCGGGCAACACCAGCTCAGCCGACAGAAGCGCCACGACCGGACGGCGGCCCCGGCGGTGCCCTTCTTCCACAGGGACCCCGGGGGCCCGGAACTGTTACCGCGGCCTCCAGCGCAGGTGAACGCGGGTGACCTCTAGCTTTCCTTTCGGCCCTCCCTCGCTCGCTCGCTCGCTCCCTCCCACCCAACCTTTCCGACTGTGGGAGAGCCCTCCCTCTCGTACCGCAGCAAAAGGCGGAGAGAGGCACCGAGCCGGCCGGCGGGCAGCATGGCCATGGCGGGAGCTCCAGGAAGCGGCAGGAAGGAGACACCGTCGGCCGCCCCTTTCTCCTGCGTGCCAGCCACAGAGGGCGCCGAGGGTACGCTCTGCGCACGCCATCTCGTTGGTTGACCTCAGTGGTCCAATCTCCGCAAGAGTTTATCCTACGACGCTCTGGCTTTGGATTGAACTTCGATGGTTGGCGGAAGTAATGTTTCAAGACCCTCTTCCCGCAGCGCCGCGCTAGGGAGTAAAACTCTATGGGTACGAACATATGTAGGGAGTAAGGCAGTAGTCCGTCCGTTCGTCTCGTCAGAACTGGGTTAAGCGGTTGTGGTTTTATTATCTTTATTGCATTGGCACAGTTCCAAACTGTGGAACTGTTTACATTCACGCAGTTACATTCACACAGTTCCAAACACACTTAGAAGCAAGCCCCCATTGCAGCCAACGGGTCTCAATCTTAATGAGGAATGGATCAAAAAAGGAACAAAATGATTTAAAAGAAACACCAGGTCTCCAAATAGAGAAGAAAATAAAATATTTAGGAGTGAACGTACCGAATTAATTTTATTAGTAACAGGGAGAAAAATGCGAGGTTTGGATGTGGGGTTTTTTTTCCCGTCCGTGCGACGAATCGCGTGGAAGCGGCCTGGAAGCAGAAATCGGGGGCTTGCAAAGCTCTTTAGAGGCGTTGGTTTCATAAATCAGCAAGAACATTTGCAGGGCGCTCACTGAATTTAGGATTCAAAAGCTGGGACCACACCGCTGACACTAACATTACAGGTGTACTTTCTCAAATAACCACATGAAAGTAGGAGGAGTATTTAAAAATCTGGCCAGCATAACGGTTGTGAAATCAAAAACCGAGACTTGATGGAAAATGCATAAATTTACAGGCTATTTTCTGGGCTCAGTAGGGGACAATTAAATCAAGGCCACAGCTCCAAACACGCTTGGAAACAAGCCCCTATTGCAACCAATAGGTCTCAATGATGAATGTATTAAAAAAAAAAAAGGAACAAAATTATTTAAAAGAAATACTAGGTATCCAAACTGAGAAGAAAATAAGATATTTAGGAGTGAATATAATGAAAAAGAACCCAGGGATTTTTGATAATAATTATCTAAAAGTCTGGAAACAAATCCGGACCTCAGAAAAATTGAACAAACATTGATAGGAAGGATCACAATAATTAAGATGAATGCTAGAAGGAAACGAAAGAGGTGCACTGCATCTCCCAGACCTTAGATCAGGGATGTCAAACTCAATTTCATCTTGGGCCGCATCAGCATTATGGCTGCCCTCAAAGGGCCAGTCGTATCTGTAAGACTATATAAATGTATCTACTCTTTTATCATATTAAATAATTGCCTCTGCATCCGATTATTACTGGTTTTTAAACTGTCTTCCCTCTGCATAAACTTTATTTGTCTTGGACATTTGGGGACTATTTCATCGTAGTTTATGGTCCCTGTACCTCTGTAAAGTAACACAGAATTGGTCAGTATATCCAAAGTGTGCCTCGTTCTGCCCCCAGGCTCGCCAGGCGGGGGGAGTGCCACTGCTGCAGCAAAGGTGCAAGGGCCACATGAAATGGCCTGGTGGGCCAGATTTGGCCCGCGGGCCTGGTGTTTGACACCTGTGCCTTAGATTGTATTATGAGACAGCATGCTTGGATTAGATTAAAAAGTGGGTAAATTTAGAAAACCCAAGACTTTTACAACCAAAAAGTTTTAATCTAAGATTTGGCTGGTATGCATACTTACATAACAAAACAGCAGTAAATTAGAACTTTTATGATCATTTTATAAGGAAGTCACTGATTAAAGTTTGGAATGTATACAAGAAAAAGTTCTACAAGCAAATACCAGAATGGATGTCCTGCCTTGAACCAAGGCAGGAATCACCCCATATAAGATGTAAAGATTTAATCAGTTGAGAGGGAAGACAGTGCAAGAGTCAAACTAAGAGAAGATTTAAGAGAGCAAGGAATCGAGATTCAGTGTTTCCCTTATCAACAAATTTATGAAAAATTCAAAATAGATATTAAACTTCAAAGTATTATGAAAGAAAATAATGAATCGGATTAAATTTTAACAAAGAACCGGTTGAAAACAATATCTAAATTATACAGGATCTTATTGGAGAGAGAGATGGAAAAAGAAATTATAAAAGAACTACCATCAAATGGGCTCAGAATTTTGGACATACAATAGATCTAGAAGTTTGGTAGAAAGCATTGGTCAAAGATTTAAAATTCACATTATGCATGAAACTGATGGAGAATTGTTATAAAATGTTATGGCACTGGTATGTGACTTCAGTGAAATTATCCCAAAGAGATAGAAAAGGTGATGGAATTTGTTGGAAATGCAAAGAAAAAAGAGGAACTTTTCTCCACATATTGGTGATTATGTCCTGAAGCTAAAAAATTCTGGAAACAGATACATATGATAATATCAAAAAGTTTTGCAATTAAATATGAATTGAAACCTGAATTATATTTGTTAAATATGATTGGTGACCACTCAGTACTCAAAAAGGGTATTAGATTAATGTTATATTTGGTAACCTTGGCAATTAATTTTGCAGAAAAATGGAAAACAGAAGAAAAGCCTCTGACAGATGATTGATAAGTAAAACGGAAATGATAGAAAGTGGACTTGATAGAAATGGAAAAATTGACAACATTATTAAAGGATAAACAAATACAACAATTTGAACAAGAGTGGAAGCTGTTCTTGGATTATATTAAAAAAAGAAGGACAAAAAAACTATTAATGGATGAAGCTACTAAGATACTTAATGTATCAAAATACTATAAAATATTAGTATTATATACACTAAATAATGGGAAACTAGTTAGGATAATGTTACCCTGATTTCTGGGGTCCCGTGGGGGACACCTCAATGTGCTCCAAATAATGGGGAATGGGAATTAGCGAGAGCACAAGCTGTAGCACTACGAGAGGCAGGGTAACCTAGTGAGATCTTTTACCCAATGTTTACGGGGTCAGGCCGAGTCAAGAGCACGACACAATAAAGTTCTAATTTAGTTCTTTTATTTGTAAAGTCACAGCGCACTTGCGTTCTCACTCACACGGAACTAAGAAATACTGCATACTTGCGTACTCACACACACAGACCTAAGAAAATAAAGGGAGCAAAGCAGATAGGGGATTTTTATGAGGGAGTTTTTGGGGAAATACAACACCTGATCCTGTAGCCCGAGTGATCTGAAGAAGGTCTGTAGGAGCGGAGGTTCTCAGCACGTGGAAGCTGAGGGAAAGGCTCGGCAAACGGAGCGGCAGCAAGGCGGTATGGAAGCCAAGAGCGATCCGAAGAAGCGCTCAAAACCAGGTGTTCTTATAGGGGAAAATGTGCCTGTAGGGTAGTCCGTTCCCCGGGAAAACAATGGGTTTTGGGTTGGAGACAAAGCCTCCGAAAGGTCAGTTTTTAGCATGATTGGATTTTGCCGGCGCTGTCAATAGCGCAGACAGTATGCAAATGGAGAGTGCTTGACAGTTGAGTAGTCAGAAGCGCTAATCTCATCAAGCTGCCTGTTCGGGGCAGAGAATCCTTTGTATGCCTTGTGCATACTTAATGTAGTTTTAAAGTTTACTTGCCTGGAGGTCTCCTGAAGCTGTGTGCTGGAAAATTACTGGCCTGCCTGGATTTGTTTTGTATTTTTCAGCTTGTTCGACCGTGTCCGTGTGCGTGCTTGTCCGGGGGCCTCGCAAGCACGTGGTGGGGAGCAGTTTGGAATGGCCAATTCTTTGATATAAAATTATATTTAGTAGACCTCGGGCTCGGACTATGCACCACAGTAACAGTAACATAATTAGAACAATTTATAGGAATAAATGATGTTTATAAGAGATAAATTCAAGTGAAAACACGATTAAATAGAAGATAAATGGGGGTGGGAGAGGGGAATTTTTTTACAATTTTATTATTTTCTCTTGTAATTGGTAATTTTTTTTTTTAAATGATGAAATTGAGATATGTTGATACATATTGGAATATATTTAAACAATAAAAAAGTTTAAAAACCTAACAGGTTTTATGTGTGACTAAAGAATTCTACTTATTTTTAAAAAGTAAGTGGACTATACACCTCAGTCAAAGTTCTGGGAACTGATGCTGTTTTCTAAGTGAGTTTCAGCAGCAATGTGAATGCTAACTCTTAGGACTGTTGCTGTTTGATCTGTTTTAGCACTTTTTGGACAGTGATATTTAAAGGTGGTGCTCTGTAGATCAGTGCCAATTTGAGCCACTGATGGCTGGTCTGTAGTTGGGAGAAAATCTGAAAAGCTAAACTTCAGGATGAGATCTGGCTTACTAGAGTTGTCAAAAATAATGTCAAAAGTTACTTTGCCTATGTCTGGAGCAAGAAGGGGAACAGGGAAATAGAATCACTGCTTGGATAAGATGGGTATGGTCTGGTTCCTGCTTGGAGTGGAAAGAGGGCAGAACTGCTCAAGACCTATTTTACCTTAGTCTTCTCCCCAAAGGAAAACAATGCTCAATTTGGTGCAAGTAGAATAATTAATACAGCAACAGGATTGCAGCCCAGGATAGGTAAAAAGTTATTATAGGAAAACCTGGCCACTCTACATGAGTTCCAAGTTTCTAGGGCCAGATTAACTGCATCAAAGAGTACTAAAAGAACTTGCAGACATAATCTTGGAAACTGTGTCAGCAATCTTTGAGAGTTCTTAGAGAACAGGATCTCCTAGCAAACTGCAAGAGGGTGAATGTTGTCCCCATCCAAAAAAGGAGAGAAAGAAGACCTGAGTAACTACCAATCAATCAGCTTGATGTCAAGACCATGGAATGTTCTAGAAGAGAGATAATTGAATAATCAGTGTGTGAAAACTTAGAAAGCAATGCTGTGATTACTAAATCAAGTTATACTTGTAATCATCTCTCTTTTTACTTGAATTACCAGCTTTAATACAATTTAAATTTAATACGACTTGATTTCAGTTTTTTGTATGTTCTTGTGAACAAGCTGGTAAAATGTTACTGTAGGTGGATTTGTAATTAGTTGATGGCTTGAACCAGAAGATTGCTCAACAATTATTCCTCTTCGTTCTGGGGAAAATTTACTAGGGGTGTGCCTCAGGGTTCTGTGCTGGGTCTGTGCTGTTCAGCATCTTTATAAATGACTTGGGATTATGGAATAAAAGGCACATTTACCAAATTTGCAGATAACACCAAATAAGGAGGGGTAGCTAATATCCAGAGGCAGGATCAAGATTCAAGATGACTGCACATGCATTTCTGAATACAAACTCAAAATAACACTGCATATCTAGGAAGTTAGTTCTAGTTAACTGTAGAGTCAACCAGGGAACGTGATATCCTTTCTTTGTAAAGATGTTCTTTTTTGTACCTTATGCTTGGAACTGCCTTCCAGAACACCTCCGTGATGCCACCTGACTAGTTCCTTCAAATCCTTCTTTGAAAGCACCTTTTCCATTAATGGTATTTGGAATAAATGCACTTTGCCCTGTGTCTTCATTTTCTTCTCTTTGGCTGTTGCATCTCATGCAGTGAACTTTAAATTGTAATTCCTTGAATTTATACTTTTCCCCCATTGGTACTCTGTAAAGTGCCAGGCACACATTTGTGGCAGAAGAAAGGAATGAAATGAAGTGAGAAAACCTTCTAAAGATCCCACACCAGTGCTAGTGTCTGGTCTCCTGAATATGCTGGAGATTATGTGCCAGTGATGACATAATGAGATCTTTGAAAAGTACCAGTCTTGGGCTAGAAGGATGGAAGACACCATCTTGTAGTTAAGACACAAGTATTTAATCAGTGTTCACAGATTGCTGGCCCTTATGCCACAATTAGCCTTGGGGAGAGTCTTGCAGAAAACTTTTTAAAGTTCACTTTCAGTGTTTGTGGAGGCAGTTGAAGGGGATTGTAGTGTTTGGGGAGGGATAATATTTTCATTGGCTTCAGTGGACTGCTTTTTTCTCCCCCAGACCTAATTGCCAGGGAGCAGAGGAAAGCAGGAGGGGAGAAGTCCTTTGTGGTTCATGTAGATCCTCTGGTAGGTTTCCAAACCATTAGGTATAGTTGGCCTGTGATTGTGGGTGAATCCTGTGGTCCTCAAACAGATGGGAGAGCTAGGCCAAAACTAATGAAGTGGATTTCAACAGGGTTTAAATGTAAAGTACATCATTTAGGCACTGAAAGAAAACACACAGATACGGGATGGGTAACACTTGGCTTTACAACAGTACATGTGAAAAAGGTGTAGGGATCTTCACTGACCACAAGCTAAACATGTCAACAGTGGTAGTTTTCAAAGAAGTAACCATATAAGTCTCTTGCAGCATAAAAAGGAACAGAGAGAGAGAAGAAAATGAAATGTGACAGCACTTTTAAGACTAGCTGTTTTTTATTTTAGCATGAGCTTTCATGGATATAAATGTTTGAAGATGGAATGGGATTTGGAGAGGACTTTTCTTCACTGGAGATTGAAAGCAGAGGCTGAATGACCGTTTCTCAGGAG
Source organism: Cyclura pinguis (assembly GCA_030412105.1). Classification (NCBI taxonomy): domain Eukaryota; kingdom Metazoa; phylum Chordata; class Lepidosauria; order Squamata; family Iguanidae; genus Cyclura; species Cyclura pinguis. The sequence goes on from CM059600.1 coordinate 159,985,954, forward strand.
CTCTTTAGCTGTGTAACCTTGCATGGCAGAGGGTTGGAGCAGGTAGCCTTTCTGGTTCCTTCCAACTGTATGATTCCATGATTTTAAGTTTGCAGGAATGAAGGAACCAATTGTGGCCAATCAGGACAAATATGGTGGTGCTGTTTGGCATACTAGGAAGCAAACCCTGCCAGTCCTGTGTATCACATTGCTCAAGAAACACTGTTCTAGGATATATACTGAGTACAGAAGTAGATGTACACTCTAATGTGGCCTGACCCAGAACTAGCTTTGTAGTATTTCCTTTGTATTTTCATATAATACTTTTTCCCTTTGGAACAAAGGGCTTCTTGTAGGAGATGTGCAGATAGGGATTTGCATTATGCTCTAACTGTGCTTAATCTTAGCAGCTGCTAGTAAGAAACAAAAGGGTAGAGAGAGGATTTCTGTTTATATACCACAAATGAAGTACTATGTGGACAAGGGATCCAGAGGAAATCCAAGAAATGTTCTACATCCTTAGCAGTACCACGGCACTGCAGCATTTCACCATATCCCTTAAATACTTCATCAAGGACATGATGGTGGCAAGCTTTGCTGTCCTGAGTACCAGTTCTGTGCCACTAATAAAAGTGGGTCATCTTATTAACTTCCTCTCAGCTCCAGAACATGCTATTTTCTCATTTAAATGAGGACATATTAAAATATTGCCCAGCAAAATGTTTGTCATGAATTGGCACTGCCTAAATTGAAAATTATCCCTCCAAAAAACTTCTGCAGTATCTGTTGCGATCCTCAAGAACAAAAGGATAATTATCTTTTATTTTCACTGATTGACTTTTTGTTGTGGGAGACATTAGCATTCCAGATATACATCTGGGACACAGCCAAAGGTTCCCAAGTAGAAAATGTGACTGAATCAACTCAGTACAGTTCTGTCACATATTGAAGGGAAAGAAATGATTGTGGCATGATTCCTATTAGATTGGCCTCTTTGATGTCCCGTCAGATCCATGAAGCTGGGCCAACATGGGCTTTTGCGTCACCAGACAAGTTCATCTTGGTGTAATCTCCTTTGCTTTAATAAATCTAGCTTAGGACATCTGAGTAGAGCAAGCGGCATCAGAAGGCAGGCAGTAGCCCTAGGAGAAGAGAACGAGGCAGCACGTTTCTGGCAGGTGCAAAGATGCTGGTCTCTCCCATGGCTGAGCGGAACAAGGAGAACATTCTGGAGGTGCTGGCTGACTATGTAGATGATACATGCTCAGCTTTTGGGCTGGAACTCGGATCTGGGACAGGACAGCATGTGGTGCACTTTGCCCAGGCCCTGCCCACCATCACCTGGCAACCATCAGAGATCAGTCCAGCTTCTCAACAAAGGTACATCAGGGTCTGTGGTTTCAGAGGTCAGTCCAGCTTCTCAACAAAAGGTGCATCAGGGTCTGTGGTTTCAGAGGTCAGTCCAGCTTCTCAACAAAAAGTGCATCAGGGTCTGTGGTTTCAGAGGTCAGTCCAGCTTCTCAACAAAAGGTGCATCAGGGTCTGTGATTTCAGAGATCAGTCCAGTTTCTCAACAAAGGTGCATCAGGGTCTGTGATGCCAGCAAAACTTGGATGCAGTAGGACGTTGCAGAAATTGTGCAGTCTTCCAAATGTCGAGCTGCAGCTTCTAGTATTTCTTACAGATGGCTATGCTGGCTACAGCTGCTGGGACTTGCAGTTCAACAATATTAAGAGCTGCACAATTACTGCCCCTGCTGTAGGATGGCAGACTGTGTCCTCCCATGTCCCCTTTTATCAGAAGATAGAGACATGGTATGACAAAATCAGCACTTAGAAAGTGGCTGTACCCAGTGAGTGGGAAGTAGGGCAGAAGAGACTACTCAGAACAATACAACATTCCTTGTGCCTGATAGGCTGGCAATACAGTTCCAAAAATAGCTAGATCAGGGATGGGAGCTGTATAGTTCTCCAGATATGGTTGGAATGCCAATCCTGTGGGATGCTGGGTGTTGCTTTCCAACTTCTGGGGACCAAACTATCTCCTTTTGAGCTGGATCCTTCACCCCAGTGTTCTGTGCTGGACTGACCTTCCATTTGCATATAATCTTGGTAAGCAAAGTAATGAAATGGTGACTGACCTCTGGTCAGCTAAAAATCATGTGCCACAGAACAATGTTGTAGTTACATACGATTTGTTCAGGAAGATGCACTGCTTCTCTGATGGTTTTAATATCTGGTTTTGCTATGGCTGCTTAATCTATGTATTAAAATTAGTGCAGATTTTACATGCTAGATGAGGAACACGAGTATATTGCACTAAAAAATGTGAGAAGAAGGGACTGCTGCCAGCTTTAATTTAGGGATAGGTCCCAGGATGTCTAGACAGTTTTCTAGTTGGCAAACAGATGTATATTCCAGAGGAGGGTGAGAGAGAGAGATGTGGATAGCAGCAGGGAAATAGCTTTAAAGAAAAGTAAGTAGGTCTGGGCAACAACGTCTGTTGCAAACGAGTTCAACCGATAGGTAGGGCAGCAGGTATTTTTTTAATATAAAGGATACTGTATTACTGTTGTATGAAACATTCCTTTCCAACCAGAATTTATGCAACAGGTGTCTGCTCTCTCCCAGATAATCTTCCCCCTTCCTTTACAACAGAACTAAAAGATACAAACAACTTAAAATGGCTTGCTTGGGTGTGACCTATTGAACTGCTTGTCATCAGTAATGTCCCATGTTCTAGTAATTGAATGCCTATTGATCACACATACACACCCCATACAGCAATCCGCCCCTTTAACGTGTAGAATCAGAGCTGTCCCATTACCAAAGCACAGTAGTTTAAATCACTCATTCTTGCTCAGCCTTAAACTGCAATGTGTGTTCATAAACTTCCATTGACAAGCTACTCTTATTGCCTGAATCCACTTTGCAGCCAGTTCTGAGGACTGTGAAATGTCATTTCCTTCCCATTTTTGTACCAGTAACAGAATCTTTGTAATTCTCATCTTTGTTCTCAGTATCTCAGCTTACATCCGTGCCACCAAGGTGACCAATGTCCGAGAGCCTCTCTTCATAGATGTGTCACAGCCATGGGATCACTGGGCTGGCCTCGGTCAAGGCTGTTGCGACTTCATTGTCATTATCAATGTGGTACACATGACTGATCAAGGCCTAGAGGTATAACGTGAGAACCAGGAAAAGCCTACTCCAGTAGTATTGGTTAGGGTTATTATTTGGGATTTTGTTTAGTGGGTGGTATAAAAAACGCAGGCAAGAATTTAATTTAACTTCGTATTTGTTGTTGCTGTTGCAGGGGATGTTTAAAGGCATAGGACAACTGTTGAAACCTGGGGGCATTTTCTTGGCCTATGGTGTAAGTATTGGAAACCCATTCTTAGCTGCTGACCCACTATCAGCAGTCAGTTAAAAACCCAGTATGAAAGCAATCCTTTTGGGAGTGAAAGCAAGGAATAAGACTTTTCAAGTCCGTCTGCACCTCGTATCATTCAAATGTTATCTTCAAGCCACTAAGCATCAGGCCAGAGGGCTGCTCAAACCATGTGGGCAGGAAAAAAACAACCTGGAAAGCCGCCCCCTTCTAGTTCCTGCTGTTTCAGCCCAACCAAATCTTCCTTTCCCCAGCTGTTAGCACAGGGAAATTCTTGCTCTAAAGGGATGGAAGTATTTTCACCTGAAACTTGTCTATTCTGTTATGCAGTTTTTTTAAAAAAAAACATGATTATAAAGTTTATACAGTACAGATATTTCTATGAATGGGAAGACTGAGGTAAGACACAGTAGACACAGCAGTTGTACTTGTAACTAACTGTATCCATAAAGAACCACTGGGGCTCATGAACATCCAGAAACATTCCTATTCTTTAAGGCAGGGGTGGGGATCCAGTGGCCACCTAGACAACATCGGATGGCAACTCCCATCAGCCCCAGCCAGTATGGATAGTGCTTAAGGATGATGGAAGCTGTCACCGAACACTCAATACGTTCTCTGCTCATTTTAAAGTCTAAAGCCAATGTTATCTAACCAGACTCTACTTCAGCCATAGGACTGGCTAGGAAATAGCTGATATTTTTCTAATGCTATCCCAAAGCCTCCAAGTTTTTTTTTCTCCAAACACACTACAGATTCAAAACAATGAAGTACTCCTATCTTAGTAGTAATTCTCATGCTGCTTCCTCTCCACAGCCTTTTGCCATTAATGGGATCATCCTCCCAGAGTGCAATGTGAAACTAGATGAAATGCTCCAAGCCAGGTAAATTAAATCTTCAACAAGATGGTGGTGCCCACCAAAGACATGAGATATTAAAACTAGGGCAAAGTGAAGAGACTACATGGAAAGTTTCATTCCATATACCTCATCATCATTACATTTAACACAGAACAGCATGGGTTATGGATCGCGGAACAGGAATCCCTATACATCTTCTTTGCCCTACAAGATTGCGTATAACCCTTAATTTACTGTTTTCCTTCCTTGGAATAGGTTCTAAGGCTCTGTTTCAAGGAAGAGGGGTCCCATTCCAACTCCTAACACAATACTTCTATGTGGCAGGAATCCTGAATGGGGGCTGCGAGATGTAGAGGAACTCCGTCAACTGGCAAATGCCAACGCACTCCGGCTTGAGCGCATGGTAAGAGGCAGAGGCCAGCCCAACACAATGTGGGCAGAAATGAAACAGAACTGCTGAAAAACTCTATGACTGCCCTTGGTTGCAGTCTGCTTTTTCCCTCCTATGGCTTCCATTTTGCATGTATCCATCCTGCTCTCTGTCCTTTTCAGTTATGTGCCATTTTTTCCCCTCAGCTAGAGATGCCTGAATACACCAAATGCCTGATCTTTCGGAGGAGGGAGTTATGATCTCTGGCTACAGCCTGCGTAGCAAAACTAGGATTGCAGTAATTATAAGGAAAATAAAAATATTAAATTCTGAAATAATAATAGATGCAACTGTAGCTTCTTTGGCAATTTGGTTTTAAGGCACAGCTTCTCCGTGCTCCAGACTACATAGTGATTCCTGTATTCCTTCACAGTCTACTCACACAACAGTGGCCACAACCAGCACCAAGTGCTGGAGAGTACCTCACCATGAAAAGGCAAAAAGTTAACACAGGGCATACAAGGAATCACAGATGAAAAAAGTTTTAAATTAGTTTAATTGTCACTGATTCCATTCTGCCTGCACCAGCCACTAAGTATGAGAGATGAGTCTTCAAAGCAGTGAAGGTACGTCGGATAGAGGAGGGGTGGGGGGGAGATACGGGCCTGGGATACACTATGTTGAAAGTAATGGATTCTCAAAAGGTATTGAGGGAGATGTGGGGGGACCTGATTTGGGAGTGGCAGAATGAAGGCCACTTGACTGGCAAGATACAACCAGAAGAAGTGCTGGGGAAGACAGGAATGCAGGCCCAAGTCATGCTCTGGGTTGGACCCCGTTTGCTCTGGTTCTGGAGCATGCTTACATGCTGCTCCCCACAAGAGAGCAGCTTCCTATGATGGCATATGTGTTCAAGAGTTCTGCTCTGCTCCCCATCTAATGCGGAGCAAGGTGGGTCAAGCCCTCTCCACAGCCAAGGAGTAATATGAAGAGGAATCTGAATGCAATAGTCCCATGCTCCTACTCAGAGGTTCTCTTAGCAGCATTTTAGACAAGGTGGCAGGGTATGTGTGTGGTGTTGTTGTTTCTGATAGCCAGTGTGAGACAACTCAGGGCAGGGGCTCAGTTCTCCTTTCCCCACTGTGGGGATGGTGCAAGGTAACAGCAATGGTGTAGCAAGGACAGCAGTGACGAACAGATGATAGCGTTAACAATGTCATAGAAATCCACCCCTCCCTTTTGTTATAAGACAAAGATTAGTCAAAGGAAATTAGCTGAGCCTCTCCACTGCCCCCTTGTGCCTGTTGCACTTGGGCAGAAGCCTGCTGAGGCGGTGGCTGCTGCTGGGGAGGTCCTCCAGGGGGTGCCATCTGCAAGGAAACAAACAGAAGTTAGGGAATAGGGCACTGTGGAGAAGTTCTTTCACTCCAGCATCTGTGGCAAAAGGCCAGCAGTCAGATAATCATCCTATCAATATTGAGCTGAAGGTAACCAGGTCATGAGCCCAGAAAATAAAACTCATTCCCCAGAAGAAGTTGGTCAAAGACTCACCTGCTGATACATAGGCTGTTGTCCTGACATGTAAGGCTGCTGGGGTGGCAAGCTACTCAAACCTGGTTCCTGGCCAGGGAGGGTTGACATGAGGCTCTAGCAAGGAGAGGGAGACACACAGAATCAGAAATCCCACCAGTCCAAGCTGCCCCCTCTTGAACAACAGGCAGCTTGTTGTTGTGTGCCTTCAAGTCATTTCTGACTTAGGTTTGCCTTGGAGTTGTCATATCATTAGGCTTTCTTGGCAGGATTTATTCAGAGGGGATTTGCCACTGCCCTCCTCTTAGACTGAGAGTGTGTGACCCGCCCAAGGTCACCCAGTGCGTGTCCACTGCCAAGTGAGGATTTGAGCCCCATTCTCCCAGAGTCCCAGTCCAACATTTAAAACCACTACACAACACTGGCTCTCTGGCACCTCTGCAGAGGCAATTAGGAGTTCCCTGCTAATCCTTTCTGCCAGCTAGCTATCTTGACACATTCATGTAGCACAGGAGACTGCATCCTTACCTGCATGTTGTAGGGCTGGTAGCCGATAGAAACTGGCTGATTGCCCATGTAGCCCACTGTGCCACCAGACTGTGGAGGAGCTTGTGTCATGGTGGGGACAGTCTGGGTTTGGGAAGGGGCTGCTGCGTTCTGCAAGGAAAAGAGGGCAGGAGTGGGTAAAGATACAAGGGGGCATGTGGCAGCAAAGAGATTCTGATCTTCTCTGTTTCAAGAGAATGTATACACAAACTTCAACACAATGGCAAGGAGTTACGCAAGGCCAAAAACCTTTACTTCTCACAAGGTAGAAAACTGTATTATACCCCAGACTCTCCTCCAGGAAGCTCAAGGCAATGCAAACAGATTTTCCTGTTTGATCCTCATGACCCTGCAAGGAAGGTTAGACTATGGCCATTTCCTCACGGGGCAAGGGAATTGCCCTGTGACGCTACTCACTGGACTTTAGGGCTTCCCGGTCCGCAGTGCGTGGCTGCCGCTCCGCACTGCTCCGGGGACGAAAATGGCAGCTTCTGGTTGGTCGAGGGTCTCGACCAACCGCTGAAGCTCGCCAGCCTAAAGCCCGCCCCCGGCAGATCGCAGGCTTGCACCAATGCGAGCCTGCAAATCTGCATAAGGGAGTAGGCTCGCATTGGTGCACTCCGTGCTTTTGAAAGACCAGTTTTTAGTGGTCTTTCAAAAGCACGCTGGACAACCACTTGGGGTCATTCCAGAGCGGGCTGGGGTGCGGATCTACATTAAGTAGGTCCGACCCAGTCCGCTCCCAGGTGCAGACGTCTTCCCTGGAGGACACTCTGCACCGTTTTAAAAACCCCGCGTGGAAATGGCCTAAGACTATGACACTGGCTCAACTGAACTTCATGGCTGGCCAGGAATTACAAGCTGGGACTTCCCAGTCCCAGTCCAACAGTAACTATTCCACTACATTGGTTAAGGTCCATTTCACAATACTCCATTCCATACTGGGTAGGGGAAGGGACTTGTGGGTCTGAACTTGCCTGATAGCCCTGGGTAGGAGTAGGCTGGTAGGAGGAATAGGCAGGATTTGTAGTGGGCACTGCCTGCCCTTGTGGAGCTGTCTGTGCATTGTTAGTTCCAGTTGAGTACATGTAGGTGCTCACCATGCTGGGATCTGAAACACAGGTAAGGAATAAGGGAAAGACACCTTTCTAGCATCAGCTCAGTGGTCTCCATATCCACAACCACCCACACTCTTTGCACTCTTTCCCTATTGCTCTTACCTGTTCCTGCCAAAGGCATTGCAGTGTAGGGCCCAGTGCTGCCCTGGGCAGGTTGGCTCATATACACTGTATGCATAGGCGAGCCCTCCACTGAGCTTGCTGGGCTGAAAGTCCCTGGGAAGCTTGTGGGGCCGGATGGCTGGTAGATCACCCCACCAGCAGGAGGCATGGCCTGCAACTAAGAAGACAGGAAGTGGGGTCAGGAAGGGGGTCTGCCTCAGTGACTGCCTGTGCCAAGTAGGCAGCGAAGGGAACCAGGAGAGAAATCCCTGGTCTCTCCATTCCTCCTACCTGAGCGTAAGGCAGGGAGAAAGCAGGCATCTGTGCCCGCATCTGGATTGTTTGCTTCTGTTGCTCCAACCGCATCTGGCGTTCCTTTTCCTGCTCCTGAAGGCGCTGGATAGCCAACTGCCGCTGCATCTCCAGGTACTCCTACAAGTTAAAAATGTGCACATGAGGGATTCACTCCTGGGGCCAGTGTGCTTCAAGCTGTGCTAGGCTCCAGCACTTTCCAACCATTTTCAAGCGGCAGCAAACCTATCTGTAGCTTACCTAGTCACACTTCACACAAGCCAGTGGAAGGCTCACCTGTTTTTTCTGCCGCATAATCTCCAGCTTCTGGGCCAGCTGGATCTGCCGCTGTCGCTCCGCCTCCTCAGCAGCACGGCGCAGCTTCTCTCTATGTTCCTCCCGCAGGGCATTCAGGGCTCCTCGGGCATCCCGGATCTGGGCGAGCTTATCTTGAAGCCCCTCATAATACACTGGGAAAGGGGAAGAAGAAAGGCACTATATCAGGGCTCTAATCAATTGACCAGCCCCAGGCACACTTCCCTGAGACTGCTGGGATGTGCAGCTGCCACCAGAAAAATATCAGGGGTAGAATTCTCAGCAAGAGTGAAAGGCTGGTAGATGTTGGGGTGGGAAGGGGAATGAGATGATATTGTACCAGCGGAATGTCACATAGCTGACTTTGATTCAACAGGGAGAAGAGGGTCCTAACACTGCTGCAGACCCAGGTCTTCAATGACAACAGGGGATAGGGGATCTGGGTACATACAACGGCGTTCATCCAGCTGATTCAGCAACTCCAGCAGTTGGGGGTGCATGCTGTTGATAGACTGGAAGAGCGAGAGCACTGCCGAATCATTGGTAATGCTCCGGCCCCGTAGGTGGTTGCTCTTCATGCGGTTGACAAAGGTGGTGACAGCATTCTGCAAAGCCTTCAGGAACTGCTCGTGGCTCTCATCTGTCTCACCATTTTGGTACTGCTGCTGAGGAGAGATTGGAAGCCAGGAACATGAAGGACCAATTCCCAGCTCAGCTTAGCTCTGTGTACAATTCTGGGATTGCATCTTTATCCTGGATTACCACTCTTATCTCCTCACTTTATTTCTCAAAGAAATAAACTCTCCTCACTCCAAAAAGACAAAACACATAACAAGCTTGGCACACCCCGAGCTCAGCTTCCTTTTAATCTGGCTGCTCCCACTGAAAAAAAAGAACAGCAGCTGCTCACCAAAGTGGCACAGTTTCAATCCCCCTATTTGGCCTGGGTGAACACTTGTGGAAATACAGGTGCAGAAGTTCTTACCTCCACTACGCTTAAGGGGGCAGGTGGGGCCTCAGTGGACTGAGCTGCAGGCTCCCCCATAGACAGTGGGGCTGAAGGAGTAGGGCTCTTGCGCACCTCCTCCTGCTTCTTTTCCCAGTAGTTACGGTTCAGATACCGAGCCAACTGTCAGGAGACAGTGAGAAACAGAAAGCAACTCAGATGTCAATAGCCAAGATCTCACAAAAGACCCGCAACAATCTGGCCTATGAAGCTGAAGGGATAGAGGTGCTCTTACCTCAGGGTCAACGTCCTCAGCTAGAGGTGCAGAGGAGTTCTGAAATGAGACACACAACAGATTCATTTTACCACTGGCAAAGACTGGCTTATGGGGGTATCCTCACCTACCCAGCAACCATTAGGAGATGAGCTGAAAAATCTGCCTGTTTTGAGTTTGAAGGCATGAAAACCAAGAGACAAAAGGGGAGCTGCTCAAGCAAGGGGCACAAGTTGAAAGATCAACACTAATTCTAGGGGCCCAAGGAGCTTTGGTGAATACTACAAAATTTTCATCCGTGATGTGAAGCAGCAACAGGAAGTTCTGTTCTTACTGGCTCTTGGGTCTTAGCCTGCAAGTGCCTGGGTGCTTCTTCTGCACTTACCACAGGTGAGGAATAGAGAGTGCTGACTGGTGGGGCTGAAGAAGTAACTGGTGTTGGCTCTGCCTTGGGATATGTGGAAAATGTGCTTTTTTGTCTCTGCAGAAGAAAAGCAAGATAAAATGAAACAAGTATCCTTTTGTAATCTTCCAACTTGCACAACAACCTTTGTTAACATGAGAGAAACTGGTAGGACATGGAGTATCAGTTATGACCATTTGACAGTTCATACCTTCCATGTTTAGACAAATCTTTATGACAAACGTATGTATGTGATTAGTGATGTCTCAGCATGGCCTTTACTGCTCTCAACCAGATATAACAATATCTGAAAAGCAGTAAGGTGTCTTAGTTACTGAAGTTAAATTTTATTTGTATGATATCTGGCTTGGTTTCTGGATCAGTGACAAACAGTGAATTAGTGGAGGTAACCATCAGGACTAACTTTATCCAGTAATGAAGGATGGATGGATAGGTAGGTAGGTAGGTATTTTTGCCCTAGAACAAGGGGAGCTCAAATGAGCTCTCACAGCAAGAGACTAATGCTGTCATAGGAAAAGGGAGAGCCTTTATTTACGCAAAACAAAGAGCTATGGAAACTCTTTGGAACCATAAGGCAGCCAACCATGGGGGGCCCACAGAGCATTCATGTAACAGAAATCTCCCACCACAATCAAGACACAAACCATCCTTTCCTTCTCCTCAGCCTCTGACTGGGACAATGCAATTGCCAGCTGCAGCTCCTCCTCTTCCTGCAAAGCAGTTTCATCACGCTTTGGAGGCAGCTGTGGAAACAGCAAGGGGTCCTCATGTAAGCAGTATGAAAAGCTGATTGCTAGAGCAAGTGCTCCCCTCTCCCCTCTCAGTCAGGTACTTACCTGAGACTGCTGGGAAAGAGGGCTGGTAAGATACTCAGGAGGAAGCTCTGTGCTAGCCGTCCCTTTGCCTTCTGCTTTCCTGCGTGGACATTAAGGTCAAGATCACAATCACCGCTGACGGCTACCTTCTTAATCAGGTGGAGCAGGGTGGGGGAAAGGGTTCAGCAGCTGCTGCTGCTAAACCATAGTACAGTGGCTTGTAATAAGCCAATTAAGCTCTTGATCTGGAAACTGCACTCCACAGAACACATAGGGAAATCCACTGAGTTATTACAGGAATGACTCACACCAGATCTCACACCTGCAGAAAAGGCTGTCAAAAACACCCAACTGTCCCAGCATTTCAGTACCAGTAAACCACCCTCTTCTATTAAGCCAAGCTCCAATACTTACTTGTTGAGATGCTCATAGCAAGGTTCACACACCCGCACCTCCTTCTCTATGCCAAACTTGGGGATGGTGGAATACTTCGAGGAGCACTTCCCACAGAAAATCTGCCCACATGCCCTACAGTGATGCTGTGGAAACAGTGGACAAGTGAAGAGAGGTAGCTAATCATTCTGAAGAGACATCTACTAAGGGGAGAGAAAGCGCAAAATGATGCTCCTGCATCCGCCTGCTCTCCACTAGATAGCTCTGTGTTGTCATGGCAGGAGAGCTCAGGACAGGGACAGGGAGCTGCAGCACTCACCTTGCGAGTCACCACCCCAAACTGGACTCGGCACCGGTGGCACTCCTCTGCATCCACCCAGTCAGGAGCCTGCCACACAGAAAAAAAGTAGTTCTTAGGTAACAAAAAGGGTATGAGTAAGTTTTGAGATGATCCAAAAGATGCAAAGAGCATTCCCAAGAGGACTGATATGTTGGATTGGGTCAGACAGGAAGAATGCAGGTACAAGCATTAAGGAGCACAAAGGGGCAGTGCAAATGTGATAGGAAAGTTATGTCACAGCTCAGGAATTTTAACATAGAAATTGAAGGTGCTAAAGGAAGGAATGGTGTATTCTATTCTGAATTATATGCCTGCAACTAATGACTGCCAGGGCAGGAGTTAGAATTCAAAGAGCCGTGTTAGTCTGGATCAGTATCCAGAAACATCTGTAGCACCTCTGAGACTAACTGAAGAGAACAAAGTTGGTAGTATAAGCTTTTGCAGACTAAGTCTACTTCATCAGATGCATATGAGACAGGAGATGTGAAGTAATTGGAGGAAGGCTGCTGAAGGAAGGAAGCTTTTAGAAAAGCTCTCATGCTCCTCATTTCTTTCACCCTAAATGTATGGATGGAGTGCGGTATTTGCTGTTTTTGGCCCCCCCCCACCTGGCTGTATATCATAGGAGAGAAGCACAGCTTAAATTTTCAGCAGTGGAAGCAGTATCAAGGACAGTCAAAATCATTTCCCTGTTCAAAGCATGGCTCTTTCCCAACTGGGACACTCACCCTTTCAGCAGCAAACATGGCATCACTCTCCTTGAATTCTGGAAAATCACAACCTGTAGACAAAATTGATGCTGTTATTCTACTGGACTCCAGCTGCTGTTGCCCAAGCCCTTAACATGGGAACTGTGTGTCAAACCTGTCAGGTTGTATAAGTTCTATCCTGAGCACTGCTTCTTGTGTAGAATGCATTGAAGCCATCACCTGACCACTGATGATTCCCTTTCCAGCAAAAAACAACATGCCAGCTCATAGTACAAAAGATGAAGCTATGATGTTCGACTCAGCCCACAAGATCCTCCAAAATACAGTCTAATTGATCTCTTGGGCTGCAATGCAGCATGCATTGTGATAGAAGCACAAAGATCCCCTACAGCTTTGGCGGTCATCCAACTATAGCAGGTCTGGGTTCAAATTTTCAGCCCCTGAATCAAACAGGCTACCAAAAAAATGCCCAAAAAGGAAGGAAACCACCCAAAGTGGCTGAAAGTGGAGTTTTTTGTTTTTATTTTTTTGCAGACAGGAATCTTTTTATGTTAAACAGCGCAGAGAACACCTGCAACCTACTTATAACATAACCTGCTGCTTCTGGAGGCTTTTTCTTTTCTTTTTTAAAAGAAAAGATTTGGTCTAAGAGACCCACAAAAACAACTGAGGCTAGTGTTGCATGCTGACTCAAGAGCCCCATTTGCACACTCCTGCATTAGAGCTTATTCCTACAATGCTGATAAGCTAGGTAAAAGTCTGTTGCCACTTCTTCTTAAAACAAAAGGTGGGGAATATGTGCACCCTAGATGCTGTGGGGACCACATTTCTTATCAGTCCTATCCAGCCTACCCAAAGGTGAACCACAAATAGCCACAACTTCTTCCATCCCTGTCATAAAACAAAATCTCTGCCTCCCATATTCCTCCTACCACCATACTCATCATGCTTAAAATAACATTACCTTTTGATGTGCCAATGTTCCTCAATAGAGCTTATCAAGGGACTTGTTACTATTTTGAAAGCTAAGCAGCAAGACCAGAAAATTAGACTGCCTCATCTCTTCTGGAAAACAGCACCAGGATACCAATAACTTCACGCAGAGGGTCTCTGAGAGACAAAAGCCTCCTTGGTTCTTCTTCCAAGCCTCTAGTCTAGTCTGACTACGCACAGCCACCCATCCACCCACTTACTATCATAATGGTCCTTCCTTACCTTCTACCTTCATGATCTGATATGTGTCCTGGACGACCTTGTACTTGGGCTCATTGCGGAAGGCATGAGCCCATGCTTGGATTAGGTACATGATCTTGTTGCGAACATTGGCTTCAACCTGTCTCTGTAGAGATAGGAACAATAATGATAAGAAAGTGCTCCCAATGGGAGTAAAGCCATAGTCCTCATAGGAACAGCAAAAACAAATCTAATTTGAGAACTGAAACTCAGAGCAATGTCTCATCCCATCTAAGTTCCAGAAATCCCACCTCAGTTGTCTCTTTTGTTCTTAACTCAGTGCCTGAATACCAATATTCTACTTTCTTCACAAATTTTGTCCAGTTGGGAAGAAAAGTGTATGTCTGACATAATTAGCATTTTGGTGCCAGAATGAATGGATGTTTCAACCTTACTAATATTTATGCACCTTGGCACTCTAACTAATGCAAGCAAGTTAGATGGATCTAGCCAAAGGCATAAAAGCCAAACTACTGGCTTCTTAATACATAAATGCATTGCATTTGGTTGTCACTGCCATTCCTTCCCCCAAAGCACAGTCACAAGGACAGGCCTTTGCTGGCAGGGTCTAAATTCAAGTACTAAAGTAGAAAAAAAGAGACCTTACTTACGGATAGCTCAAGAGCAATTGCATTTTGCAAAAACAACTCTAAACAAAACTAACGCCAAAGAATGATCCAGTAGCTGTACATATTAATGTATAAAGCCACATCAAGTTACTCCACTGATTCATCTCGCTCAGCATTGCGTATACTGACTGGCAACAATTCTCCCAAGGTTTTAGGCATAAGCTTTTGCCAGCCTACCTGGAAAGGAGTAGAATGTGGGTCCATAGATACAACCTGGGAGTTCCTGAGGCTCAGCGGTACAGAAGCAAGCAAAACATGTTCTCTACCACTGAGCCATAAAAATATTGTTATAATTCAGTGAGGATAAGCACAACATATTACTTCTTTAAAGTGTTATGTCAGTGGTCCTATGCATCAGCTAGAAGAAACATTTGTCATTCTGTTATCTTCTGAAGGTATGAGAAAAGCAGCGACAGCTTTGCTGCTTATTTGGCAGTGGTCAAGAAAGAACCAAAATCACTATAAAATCAGGCTGCAATCCTTTGTACACATGCTTAGGCATAAGTCTGACTGAATTCAGTTGGGCTTGTCACTCCAAAGACATGTGTAGAATTGTGCTCTACAACTGGTCCAGGAAAACTGGAATTCTCATTGAAGGATGAAGGACAGAATGAATTTTAATACGATGTTGTATTATATTTGTATATGTATATGACATAAACAGAACTTAATAATTTAAGATCTTAATATGGATTCTGCATTTTCTCAATAAATCTGAGGCAAGACTTCTGTAAGATCATGCTTTATATCTTTCGTATTTCCAGTAAAACATAAGAAGAAAAAGCAGCAGCAAGATTGGCACACTTTAAGGAAAGGGCAAACAACTTGGGAGTCCCCAATGTCAAATTGTCAAACTGTATTAAGAGGCTTGTTATCACTTGTTATCACAGGAATGGATATCACTTAAGAGATGTGAAACTCTTGGAATTTGAAGGCCAGAATTTAAGATATGGGTGGCATGAACATCTTTGGTATGATAAAGTTAAGGCACATGCTGAATCTAAAAATCATTGTATTAGAAAGGCTCTCCTACAAGTATGGTATAAGCAGAGACTTTTTACTAAGATAGTATCAGCCACCTCATGCTGAAGATGTCAAGATCAAAGATAAGCTCTTTTTTCATATGTGTTGGATTTGTAAGAAGGCAAAAAAATTACTGGTTTAAGATTTTCACATTAATCAAAAAAAATTTTAAAGGTAGATTCTGTAATATTACCAGAGATGTTTCTGTTGGGCATTAGAGATACAGAACTGGATAACAAACATGGATTGCTTCTGCAACACATGATAATAAGTGCAAGAACACTGTTTGCTCAAACTGGACTGAAGCACTGACAATGGATGAATGGATTGTTGATGAGCTGGCCCCATTTAATGTGGGTTCTAAAGAATAAGCAAACTGAAGACTTTTTCAGAATACTGGAAAACATTTATGGACTTTTTTGAGCATTAAGAAAATGAACAATGCAATTATGGTTATTAGTAATTTTAGTAGGATTATTCAGTTAGGTCTGTAATGGTTGAATAATAGTTTTTTCCTTATTGTTTTCCTTTTCATTACAGCCAAGATTGGGGAGGTCAGAGCCCTGCTGTGTTTTAGTTATCTGTCTGTCTTTCTCTCCCTTTCTTCCCTCTGTTTCTTTATCTTTCAAATGTATAGTATTCTGATTGTAAATTAGATTGCTAGTGTTAAAAATCAATAAATAAAACAAAGTCCACCCTGTGTGTCCTAAGGCACAAGAATGCCTATGGGAAAAAAAAACCCAATATACTTTACTTTCATTCCTCTATTACCATTCTCACCTCTTAGCCATCTCTGTGCCTTGCCATGATGAAAAGTTTCTCTGAAGTTCTCATAAAGTTATCATTCTTTTTCCTAAATTATTTCTCTGAGTTGCTTGACTTCTATTCAAAAAGTCTACAGGACTACTCAAATCTCTGAGAAGAGATTCTGTATTAGGAAGGATGTCAATGCTGCTTCATCTCTTGTTTAAGCACTTTTTGGTACATTAACAGAGAAAGCATATTGTCCAAATTACCTTCAGCAATTCCTTCAACTCTTCCATCGTCTGTTTGTTAGCCACTTCATCATGGACTGTTTGCCCACAGTTCTTTACCACAGATTCCAAGACCTAAAAAAGAAATGCACAAAAGCAAAACAGTCCACTTCCAAATCTCAGATACCTTCCCATCTCATAAGTGATGGCAGCATAAGGTTTGCTCCCTCTCTGAAAAAGTGTGCTGTTGGCATATCTTAGAGGCACAAAGGAGAACAACTTTCCCTTTGTGATCAGGAAGATGACAAGATATTGAAAATTTCTATTCACTTCACATTACCTCTAGTGCATAGAGAGCCACATGTGGATTCTTGTCATTCACTTTCTTCTTTATTGCACTCACAGCATATTTAGCCCTGGATGAAAAAAGAAGATTGAATACCAACTGAGATATTAAAAGCTCAGTGAAGAAAGCAATTGCTAATATGTAAGATACTAAAGCCAGTGGTTTTACCCGTCTAATATAAGTGGCAAATTAACAAATCAAAATTATTTACTTCAAGGCAGGACATATCCTGCATATCTGACTTTTCTATGAAAATGCAAAAACCACAAAGCAGTGAAGAAATAGGCTTCATTGAGCATCTTCCAGCCACTTCTTGGCTTCCCAATTTTTTCTACAAATCCATTCTTCATCAGTCACAGAATCACAACACACAGAACCATGCTGAGATATGTAAGTACAGTTATTACACAGTTCTTCTCTTATGCTATGGCTGAAACTTCTTGTTAATAACAGATCAGTAGTTTCTTAGGATTGAAACCCATGGAAATATTTCCTCCTTACTCTATCAGCAGGGGACACAATTCTAGAATATCTGCCATCAACAGATGGTTAATTGAATTGGCCTGACAATCCTGTTTTTTAAAAAGGGAAAATTTTTAGCTTCTCAGGAGATACACTCTTCCAGTATTAAGATGCACTGATTCCTAGAGCAGATTTAGTATGCAGATCGCTCATTTGACTGGTCTGAAGATATTTCTGGGTGAGCAAGCTCCAGATAGTATATGTCTGCATGTGGATGCAGAAAGATCCAGATTCAAATCCCTGCTCAGTCAAAATGCTGAAGGGATAATTCTCGGCAAACCACATATACCTATCTTATCACAAAGGAGACATACCTGAGGAAAATTAGTGTACAAATGGAGTGAAGAACACAAAAGTTGGGTAATAGGTAACAGGACTTACTGAGTGTCACCCTGACGAATCATATCACAAATCTGTAGGATAGACTCCCAGTCTGTCTCCAAAAGAAGCTGACTGGTAGCTTTATCTGCAAAACATTGAAATAACAATTAATTTTTCAGGTCAAATGTTACAATTTGTATTTGCTATGGAGAGGTGAGGGAATCAGCTAGACAAATGGTCCTTTTTTGACATTTTCTGGTCAAAGAATACAGAGAACTTCAATTAATTTTGTTGTGTGAGATACTTTTCTAATGTTATTAACTATATACAGTCTCCTAGTGCTGGAACAGCCTCTCTGTCCTCCAACAAAAATCAGAGATACGCAGATATGTTGGCAAATGACTCTGCCTGTGACATTTGTTCCTTCCCATTCTATAATTCTTCTACAGTTTTAAATAATTCCACATTTTTTACTGTTGCCACTTTTAATGATTGGAACCCTTTCACTCCAGAAATCTCACTCACACCTTTCAGATTTCTCTTCCAAAGCTTGCTCTATATCACAATGCCTTTGGTGTTATCTTTTTCACTCCACGTCTAAAACAAAGTCTCCTTCTGTATGTGTTCTTTTTGTTTGTACAACCTCAACCTGTACTTTCTCCAGCTTTTTTTTTTCTCCTTATCATAATTCATACTATAAGGTTCTTGGAACAAAACTTGCTAACATTACAGTAAAATCCCACACTCACAGCACTATACAAACAGGAGACAAAAGCTCATAATTCATGGACACCCGTGTCCTGTGTGCCCACTGTCACCCCATTTCCTGATAATCTGTTGACACTCCAGATCAAGTGACTAACTTCAGACATTTTTTTCCCTTCTGACATTTGCCCTGATGCATCATCATGTTCTCCCTTGACTCAGTGTGATACCAGTATTTGCCCGGACACTTCCTGACTATTAGTTACTTGCAGGGCCTGATTTTAGTATAGCGATGAGGTCATCAGAACTACAAAATATGTTAGCTTTTACAAATATCTTTTCTCAGGATTTAAACTAGGTCAGGCTGCTGAGCAAAGAAACTCTACAGCCTTAGTTCGATGAAAAGCCTTTCGCCTATTACCAAACAGCTGAAAACCACACTACTGTTCTGGATCAGCACAACACCGGCAGAGGTCAGCGGGGTTCAAAGGCGTTAGACAGCCCCGCCGACCTCTATGCGTCGGAGACTTCAACCTGGCAACGCGTGGGTCGCTAAAAGTGAATTTTAGTGAATCGCCGCAAGACATTCAATATAAAAGACGAGAATCGACAGAAAAGAGGGGAAAACAATTGCTTCCCAACGCTTCGCTTCCGACACAACAGCGGCTCCCGGAAAGGAGACGTTCTCCCACAGGGAAGGCGCCGGGGCCGGGACCCCGCAACAGCTCGGCCCGCGTAAGCGTCAGGCAGGGAAGGAGGGAGGACGGGAGGGGGAAATCTTTGCTCTCCCGGCCAGGGGACACCGGAGCAAAGCGCACCGGCTAAAACGGATCGGACCGGCGGCCGCTGCCCTGGCGCCCCCTTCTCCTCCCCCGCCCCGTACCTAGAAGCCGCTCGAAGGTGCCGCCGCCTCGCCCCATGGTGCCGCTCGCTCCGAGACCACTGACGACCGTCCGCTGACTCTGCGCCGTCCCGCAGCCGTTTCCGCAACCTAGGCCCCGCTTCCGGCTTCCGCGCGGCGTCGAGGCGGGCTTTCCGGCGACAAACGCTGGCGATTGGTGGATGCGTTATCGAAGTGACAGGTCGTTCCGCCGCGCCTAAACCAATGATGCATTCGTGAGGAGAGTGGGAGGGGGAGGAGGGGGGCCCTCGGTTGCTATGGCAATGGCTGGCCGCGAAGGTTACATGTACTTGCTTTTGGGGGGCTCGGGCGCGGGGAAGACGCTGCTGGTGAAGCGGCTGCAGAATATCCCGGATATCTCTCCTCCGCATAGGGAGAGGGAAACGGAGCGGGGAAGGGAGGGCTGACGGGTGGAAGCCCAAAGGCGCAGTTGCAGTCGCTCAGGAGCGGGCAGCAAGTGATAGGACGAGTCGGGCAGCACCAGAAGGAGGAGGGGAAAAAGGAAGGGAGGCTTTAGGTCTGGTCTGGGCGGCCTTTGGACTCCATACCTTTGGGACGACGGCTTGCATAGTCCCGTACTACTGGCTAGGACTGCTGGGGGTTGTAGCAGTCCAAAGACTGTATAATTTCATCTTTTCTGTAGAGAGCGTATTTGTATCTGTTATTGATAGTTCATACGTAGCGCTGGGCAAAGGGGCACGAGGAGGACCACACAAGATGGATCCTGCCAGGGCAGTCAGTTGCTCGGAGCAAAAGCCAGTGTTTGAGAGAAGGAGAAAGTGTCGGGGGGGGGGGGCGGCAAAAAAGAGGCTTTTTTCCCGTTGTGGGAGACAATAGAACGATCCTGGCTCTCCCAGCCTTCTCCGCTGTTCCTATGAGGATGAGGAAGGGGCTTCATCAGGCTATGGCCCCCAAAGCCTTCAGAAGTTTTTGGACTTCTGCTCCCATGCCTCACCATGGGCTATGCTGGCTAGGGCTGATGAGGATTGTAGGGGGAAAAAAATTGGACAGCCACAGCTGTCCACTCCAGCTGTACCTACTCAGGCCCAGTATATGTGTTATTGTACTGAATCCAACTTTTTTCCATCACCACCTTCCTTAACAGTCTCCTATGCACAGCTTACCTCCAAGGATGGCGCCAAGGAGCTTGGAGAGCCACCGGCTACACTGCCCACGGTATTGTGTTTCTTATTTATTTAGAGTATTTATGCCCCACCCTTCTTGCCTTTTTTTTCCAGTGATGTAGGGTTAGTTAATTTGGTTCAGTGGCACAAAACACAAGCTTTGCATGCAGAAGATATCCAGTGAAAAAAGATTTGGGGAAAAGAATTAGGGAGGTGCTCAGTCAGAGTAGACCAAGGACAAGGAATCGGTGGTCCTTGAGATGTTGCTGGATTCCAGCTCCAGTCAGCACAGTCAATAGAGGGAAACAATGAAAGTTGTCGTCCAGCAGCTTCTGAATGTCCATAGGTTCCTCTGCACTGGAGTAGATGATACTGAGCAAATGAACCATCAGTTTGGCTGAGGGCAAGGCAGCTTCTTCTGTGCTGATACTGGATGAGTGGTGCAGGACTCAAAGCAGACATGACTTTCTGGGCTGCTACTGACTGCCAGTTGTGGCTAAATCTATGATTGAGACAAATTGTGGTAAAGAGGAGTATTGCTGCATCGATAGTTGTTGCCCTTTTAGAGAAGTTATTTATCACTAATGAAATCATATTTCATTGGTTATCATCCTTCTATATGCTACACTTCCCTTTTACTTGGGAAGCAGTGTGGTGCTGCAGCAAAAAAAGGCAAATGCTATTTTAGCTTGAAATAATAGAAGCATTATTTCCAAATCAAGGAAGTAATAGCCCCACTATATCCTGCACTGGTCAGGCCTCATTTGCAGTACTGCATTCAGTTCTGGATGCCTCATTTTAGAAAGGATAATAGACAAGTTGGAGCAGGTTCAGAGAAGGTCAATGAGGAGGATAAAGAGGTGTGGAGAACAAAACATATGAGGAAATGTTGAAGGAGTTGGGCATGTTCAGTTTGGTGAAGAGAAGATTTAGGGGTGACATGATTGTACTCTTTATATACCTCAAGGGCTGTCACAGAGAGGAGAGGACAGACCTGGTCTCTGCTGCCTGAGAGGGTAGGACCAGATGTATTGCTTTGAAGTTACAGGAAGGTAGATACTGACTGAACATTGAAGGAACTTATTGACAGTAAGAGTGGTTCAGCACTGGAATCAATTGCCTAGAGAGGTTGTGGGGTCTCCTTTTCTGGACATCTTCAAAGAGAGTCAGGACAGCTACATGATGGGGGTATGTTAGCTACAGATCTTGCATTGAGCAGGGGTTTGGACTAGATTGCCTGAGACCTCTTCTAACTCTATGATTCGATGACTATAAATTACCACACTTCTATTTTCTACATTAACCCAGGAAAAAAAAACACCAAATCTGTGCTCTCAGTCACAGTAATAATGAAAATCTCTGCTCTACCCATGGGAATTGGAATACCAAAACAAAACAAAAAACAACAAAAAGTCATCTTAATTCTGTGTTGAACAAAATGCTTAATAGCCACTAATGATTAATAGCCTTTCAGTTCTGTGAGGAGTTGGTCCCAGTTAAATATAAATATGGGACTATGTTGTCAATATAAGGCAGCTTATGGCATAGATATACTTTTTGTGTTCCTCTAAACTGACTAGCTGATCAAGTTTTTCTTAAGTATGAGGAAGAGATCACAATTAGGCTCTGCACACCTGCCAAGGTGTGATTTATGCTTAGCTATCATGCTTGTGTACAAGTCATCACTGTAGAAGTCTAATTGATGGCTATATTTTTTGCAGGTAGGCACAAACCTTACAGACCTCTCACTAGGAAAGAAGATTACCATTCGGGAACTGGGGGGATGTATGGGGCCCATCTGGCCCAGTTACTACAGTGAGTGCTGCTGTGTCCTGGTGAGAGCCTCCTTTGCATGCTGTGAATAGTTCAGTGTGTCATATTTCACTCCTATCTCTGTGACTAACCCCTTATATTTGTGTCAGTTAAGCATAAGCACACACAAACATTGTGTAGAGCTGCTGTGTTCTGAGCTGGAGTTGGCTACTGTTTATACTTGCCTTACATGACAGTGCTTCTAAGATGCTATTCTGCACAGTGGTCTGAATCCTTTTGAAATGTTATACTGTAGGAACTCCTGATTACACCAGCAGTGTTACTGTTCACACATCTGTATAAGGAGGCATACCCCCTTATGTAAACCATTTCTCTATTTGTGGAGGAGAGTTCCACTGCCGCTGCCACCACACAACTAGAATGGCCACCAGAACATTTACAGAATGACTGCAAAGCTGTCTTTCTCTGTGTTAATTGGTGGAGCATTGTACTTCATTGGTGTCAACTGGGATCTTGGCCAGTGGTTCTGCTTTTACAAAAAATCTAAGCTTTCAGGAAAACCTTGCTGTGGTTCCACAAAAGAACCAGTCTGTCTGCAGGCTGTGCCACATCATTTACAATGTTTTCTCATAAAAATTACTGGGAAGTTTAGACACTTGGACCAAAACCACTCCCCCTTTTACTTATATCTGAGTCCATCTCTCTCTTTCTCACTCTGCAGTATATGATTGATGCAGCCAGGCCTACCCAGATCTCTTCATCCTGTGTTCAGCTGCTGTCACTGCTTTCTGCTGAACAGCTAGCAGCAGTTCCTGTCCTCATCATTTTCAACAAGATGTAAGAAGTGCTCAACTTGCATTTCCATGCAGGAGTTGTGAGACTAGGGAGGAGGGGAAGAACAATATATTGGACCTCAGTAATTATTAGTAGGCAAGTCAGCTTCAGAATGAGGGAGGAGCTGCATCACAAGGTTCTAGCTGGGGCTTCTTTTTGGAAACAGTTAGCAGGTATATGGGAGTGTATGACTATTTTCTTTCTCTTCTGACTCTAGTGACCTACCCTGCTACATGTCCCTCGTGGAAATGAAGTCTTTATTCCGAATCCAAGACATCATTACTTTTGCCAAACAGCCCATCACTGTTGTAGAGACTAGTGCACGTGATGGCACAGGCTTATCCAATGTGTTGCAGTGGTTTAATTCCACTCTGCGTGATCAAAACTGACTCTCCCAGAAGCTGGAGCTAGTTCTCAACTTAAGGACCTTGACTATACAGGAAGCACAAGCAAGAGAGCTGGTTAACAGGGCTGCATCTGGGGAAGTGAATTAGGAAATGCAGGCAAACTAACTTTCCTCTGCAGGCAGTGGGAATAACACTCTTGTCATAGACTTTGCTATAGTTTGAAACTGATAATAAATATTTTTCTATTGAATCAATATATTGCCTCTTCTGTTTGGCACACCGAAGTGCTGCTAAATATCTGGAACAGAATGCTTGTGTGTAAGGGGAGACCAACTACTGATGTTCACATCCATTGTTTTATTTAAGGATTTCATCTCTCAGAATGTAAGTGCCCATCAGGTCAATGGCATTCTCAATTTTTTTCTTAAATAATCTTTGCATGATGCTTAAGTCAAGCAATAATATGGTTTTCTAAGAGACCCAGAGTTCTTCTGTCAACTTAGCACATTGCAGCTTCTAAGCATGCTAAGTGCAATTGTCATGGAATATGCTGCTCTTCCTTAAGTATGACCAGATTGGTGGCAGCTGGCACAGAGATTGTGCCTCTGGCTTTTATGTGTACATCAAACTTTCCACCATACCCTTCTGTTGTTAACTGCCGCCAAGTCAACTTCGACTTCTGGCGACCTCACGGACGAGAGACCTCCAAGTTACTCTGTCATCAACCGCCCTGCTCAGGTCTTGCAGACTCAGGGCAGCGGTGGCTTCCTTGACTGAGTCTCTCTACCTGTAATGCGGTCTTCCTCTTCTCCTACTGCCTTCCACCTTCCCAAGCATCATTGTTTTTTCTAATGAGTCATGTTTTCTCATGATATGGCTGAAAAATGACAGCCTCAGCTTCTAGGGAGAGTTCAGGCTTGATTTGCTCCAGGACCCATCCATGCCCTCCTATGATTTATATGTTTAACTGTACATCTATCAAGTTTGATGTGAGTAGGCAAAAAGAACTCAAAACAGATGTGATACCTTTATCCTTGTTTTTATATATAACTAGCGTATTTACTCAGTGTTGCCCGGGATTTTATTTTCCTCTTAAGAACTCACCAAACTGTCTTCTCCAGTACCTGTAACTTTTCCCCATATTTCCCAATGCAATCTGTATTCTGAGTTATTTACAAACATAGTTTGGGTTCCTGAGGGAAAACGCTGTCTTCTTCCTTGCTACTAGGCCTCTTCTCCATAGCAACCGGCCTATTCCAGTACCTGTAACTTTTCCCCATATTCCCCAATCCAATCTGTATTCAGAGTTGTTAATATACAGAGGTTTGGTTCCTGAGGGAATAGAGTGTCCTTCTTGCTGCCAGGCCTCATCTCCATAGTAACCAGCCTATTCCAGTACCTGTAACTTATCCCCATATTCCCCAATCCTATCTGTATTCAGAGTTGTTAACATAGAGAGGGTTTGGTTTCTGAGGGAATACACTGCCTTTCTTGTTGGTGGGCCTCATCTCCATAGCAACCAGCCTGAGGCCTGAGAGCTCTCGGCTGAGAATTCTGAAGGCCCCTCCCTAAACTGCCAACCGTAGGGTTCCATAGAATCTTAACAGCCAGCCAATCATATGAGGTCTTCGCCTGCCTGGCACAGACAAACAGACAAACTTTGACTTTTATATAGTACAC
Source organism: Cyclura pinguis (assembly GCA_030412105.1). Classification (NCBI taxonomy): domain Eukaryota; kingdom Metazoa; phylum Chordata; class Lepidosauria; order Squamata; family Iguanidae; genus Cyclura; species Cyclura pinguis. Next base: position 160,010,769 of record CM059600.1, read on the forward strand.
TAGTGTATTGCCCAGGATTTTATTTTCTCTTAGGCAATACTTGTTAGAAACACCTTATTACATTACCTTGCCTTAGGAATTAGATGCGGTTGAAACACACAGATTTGAGATCCTGTGTCTCTAATTCCCCAAACTGTCTTGTCCAGTACCTATAGCTTCTTCCCATATTCCTCAATCCACTCTGCATTCAGAGTCATTAACATATAAAGGTTGGGTTCCTGGGGGAATACACCGGCCTTCTCCTTGCTGCTAGGCCTCATCTCCATAGCAACCGGCGTAGTAAACATGGGCACATTTAACTGAGGCCCAAAAGGTCTCTGGCTGAGAATTCTAAAGGCCCCTCCCTGAACTGCAAACCCCAGGATTCCATAGAATCTTCTTAGGCAGCCAATCATATGAGGTCTTCACCTGACACAGCCAATCATATGAGGTTTTACAGACAAACTCACAAAGTTTGACTTTTATATATTAGAAGAGATATTGAAAGTTTTTGCCCTTTACCCATTCACCTGTATAAATTCATAAGTGGAGCAGTGGCTTACCATGAGCCAATTTTCTTGACTTGCCAGGTAGAACTGACAGGAAAACCCTTTTTTTAATGAAGCTGCATGCAAAGCAATGCAGTAGCATAGGGGTTGTACACTTATATACATACAGGCATATTTTAGTTAACAAAGCCTCTGGCAAAGGAGCTCCTTTTTAGAAAGTTGTTTTAGCCTCCTCAATCCCCTCTTCTCCTTGTTCTCTGTCTAGTAGGAAGGTTTTTTTTAGCAGTATTGGCATTGAGAGGATAGTGAAGGATGGCTAGAAAAATACTGATTTTCTGTGAGAGGTTGAAGCAGGATGTCAGCAGTAAACAAGGCAATAGGATTTGAGCAGTGAAAGAACAGGATTCTATTATAGCCCATCCTACTGTAGCTGCCTACAAAAGGCAAGTAAAAAGCACAGGCTCCCTTCATATTCTCTTCTCAGCAAGCACAAAGAACAAAACAGAGGATGAAGGGGAAAGGATATTAGCCTGCCTCACCACCTCCCCTCAACATGTTACAGATCTGTAGATCACTGAAGTAGAAACAAAAAAACAAAGGAGGGGCTGGTGAAGGAAAAAGTCATTCCTGGATGCAATCTGGAAGAAATCTTCAAGTGGTCTGTAGAAAGTTCAAAATTATTATTTTGAGCAAGGTTATTTTTGCAAAGTTCATCTGATCTAGTTGTTTCATTTCACATGTCTATATGATTAGTTTTGGATAAAAAGTTTGCTGAAACATGTTGAACTGCTTCCACTCAGCCTCCAGGTCCATGCTGGTGAAAGTCATCAGAAGTATCTGCTCTAAAAAGTGGCCTTGGCTCTTAGTTGACCAGCTAACTAAGTGAGTAGTGCACATTATCTCACCTGGGTACTCTAACAGTGTCTCTGGGCTACAGATAGCAAATATGAGATAACGGGAAAGGCTAAAGTGGAATCGATATCCTTGGAAACAGGACACAATGGAAATCTAGTGGATGGTTGTGGTTGTTGTTGTTATTCTGTTATTTCCATGGCTGAGTGAGGATTTGAACCCTGGTCTCCCAGAGTCCTGGGCCAACTCTTAAAGCACTATATCACACTGGCTCTTTTATATGTTATACCACCCTTAAGTCTCTTCCTACCGTCAGTCTCCTTTTTATTGTTTGTTAATTACTGTCAAGTCAGCTTTGACTTCTGACAAGACACTCTTGTCATCAGGTCCTGCCAACTCAGGGCTGTGGCTTCCTTAATCTCAAGTCTATCCACCTGTAATGTTGTCTTTCTCTATTTCTACCGCCTCCTAATTTACCAAGAATTATACAGTCCTCTTTCCACAGCTGCGGGTTTGACCTTCACAAATTTGATTATTCATGAGGTGTAGATCTGCCCTCTCCCCCTTCTATTTTCTTGCCTTTTGCCCGGGGTGCATGCCTTCCTTCGTCACACCAGGCCAAAAGGCAAGCAAATGGGAATGGAGAACACCAGGTGCCAAGAAGGAATGCATGTGTGACCAGGCAAAAGGCGTGGGAATGGGAGGGGGAGAACGGGGGAGGAAGGGACAGGTGCGCGTTCCCTTGCTTGCTCACTTGGGTAGGGGAGAGTTATTTGTAGTTTTTCAACTTTGGAAAGGGTTTTGCGCCCTGAACCCCTCAAAAGTGAAGGAGGTACTGTAGTATTTTCCAATTAGGCATGATGTTTCATGATGTGGCCAAAGTAGGATAGTCTCCATTATTCCATTCATATTTTATCACCCTGTCCTTCACAATTCTTCCTAACACAGTATCAATAAAGAGTATCTCATAGCCTTCATGATTCAAATCTCTTGGAGTGCAGTTATATTCAAACTATAATCAAACTCCAATAAATGGATACTATAAAATACTGGCAGCCAGTTTTCGGCGAATAATAGAAGCTCTGTCTTCATTCAAACATACATTTCTCTGAAAACTAAGAACAATACTGTATTATTCTATAGTACCAGGCTATTTTTCACTAGGAATCTTCATTAAGGTCCCCTTATTAGTCTAAACTGAATGGGAGAAGGGGGAGAGAGAGGGAGAATTCTTTCTCTTGCTACATTAAATAACAGGCAACTCTTAACTGTTACACAATCCTAAACATATCTACTGAGAAGTTATTTTCATTGAGTTAAACTGGGCTTATTTCTAAGTAGGTATGGGCCTTGGGCACATCACACACTGTCAGTCCCAGAAAACTACATAATAGGGTCACCATAAGTCAGAAACAACTTGAAAGTACACAACAACAACAATATATAAGATTGTGGCATTCATAACTTGCTGCTTCTTCCTCAGAAGAATCTCAGCAATAATTCCAAGTTCCTCCTGGTAGTCATACTGTAGGGTTGGAAATCATGTGGCCCTCTTGATTTTGTTGAGCTGCAAGTGCTACGAATTCAAGCCAGCATAGTCAATGATGAGGCATGTTGGGTTGCAGATCAGCAACATTTGGAGGGTCACATGGTTCCTATCCTTGCTACTAAGAACATCTTGTATAAGCACGCACACACATGCACACACACCCCATCTGAGGTTGACACTGGAGTTGTTGCTTCTCCTCTAGTAGACTTTCTTGCTACTCTCTGAGTCCAAAAACTATCATTTACTTATGATGAGATTAGTTTTAGTTAGAATAGTGGAAAATGATACAAACTATCAGTGCCTGGTGTTTTGCTTCCATTTGCCAGTCCAGACCTAGAGACTGGGATAGAGGGGGGCGGAATCGCTTCTACTCTGAGTCCTGGAGGCTGACATATGTGTGACTGTAGACTTGGGAAATCTCTGCAGTACCTATAATCCAAGTAAACATGTGTAAAAATCCAAGAAGTAGTTAACATTTTTAAAAAAATACCGAGTTTCTTAACAGCAGGCAGCTCCCACCTGCCCAATCCAATCCATCAATTGAGGGATCTACTTCAGTGGCTTTCTTGGAGCACTTAGGCTTCCAATACCTAGACTTAAAGATGGTTACAGACAAGGGTTTTGCCACACCATCACCCTTCCTTGCTTACTGAATTGTACAGTGCTCTTACTGTAGTTCTTCCTTGTTTTCCCTCCCCCCCCACAGTTTCTTTTAGAATACTGACTGCAATCTGTTACAGTAGAAACATATGAAACTGTTTCACACTAGCTTTCACTGAAGCATGAGGAATCCTCCCTCTGGAAATGTTGTAGGGTACCAAGTTAATTTCAATATAGCTTCTCCACCCCTCACATTTGTGGGGCAGAAATAGGACTGCCCATTAGAATCAATGGAGAAGATTTTAGCATATCTGTTACTGAGCTGCAGCATACTCACTGAACAACAAAAGGCAGGATTTTCCATGTCATTCTATTGTTCTTGTTCTGTGTGATTTCTGAAGAAAATTTGACTCTCTAGTTCAGACATTTAAAAGTGCAAAACAGCTACAATCAGAATAGGACAAAGCTTCTGTGTGTGCACTGGACTTGAGCTGCAAGTGGGATCTTTGGGTACAAGCAGTTAAACACATTGTCAAATACTTTTTCACAAGCACATAATTAAAGCTGCAGAATCCATTTACCCCAAAGTGTAACTGTTATTACTAACTCAGATGGCTTTGGAAATCAACTAGAGGGTTAAATGGACATGATAACCAATTGAAACCATCATGTTTTGAAGCAGTACGTTCCTGATTACCAGATCCTTCAGCTAATCAACTGCAGGTAACTTTCATTATTATGTTCCATTTATGATCTTTCCAAAGGCATCAGAGCTACCTAGGGACCTCTAAAACAAAATCAGAAGCACACATATTGGAAACAAAAATCTAGCTGGCCACCGTGTGAGCTAGAATCCTGGACAAGACAGACATTTTTACTCCAAGGAAAATAACTCTTATGCTAAAATCCAAGCTAATTTAGTCAGTACTGCGTCCAAATGTGGGGGAAAGAGGTACGCTGACAGCTCTACCATTCAACAAGCTCATTTTGTTTGGTGGACAATGATTTGCATAAATACACTAGCACTCTAAATTTTATCATAGAGTCACCCTGACTCACACATTATCATGGAGCATAATAAATCTGACCCACAAATTTACATACAGTAACGATGCTGAGAGAAGGCACTCATAGAGAAAGGAACGTAGAAATGTGCTATATTCTGACATTGGGTATTATCAGGGCTTAATTGGCATTTGCCAAGGTTCAGATCTACACATGTAAAATTACATATAAAGAAAATTACCTGTGGCCACACATGGGAAACAAATCCATCACCAATGTGCCACACAAGCCCATGCAAAATTGAATACAGGAAAGTTGGTAGAGGCAGCAACATCCAGTGACCTTAAGCTGCATATTCAGGAAAAAAAAACTGGATTTCATATGCTTCATGGAGATTGGTGAGGTGGCTAATGTGATGGAATGTACATAGTTGAAATTCCATCATTCATAGCCCCAGTCCCACAGAAAAGAGTAGGTGGCCCTTAACTACTCAACATACAAGAAAACATGAAGTAGGATGGGATTAAGTCATCCTCTATATGTGAAATGATGCTCACTGTTACAGTGCAGTTCTGTTCATAGCAGTGAAGTAAAAGGAAGAGATATCTATGTAACTGACATGACCGTGGTGTTCTTCACAAGAATTCCACAAACTAAATCAACATTAACCACTGCATAGTCATGACACATCACACTAGCAACAAAAGAGAAAACAAAACAAAACAAAAAAAAGAAGTAGACATGGGGAATTTCAAGAAAACATTGGTTTAATTGCATCAGATCATGATGTCCCTGATGGTTGTTTGAGTAAGCCTTTTACTATTTTCACATTATTCTCCCATAACCTCAAAAGTCCAATATGGGAAGCCCATGGGCTATTTCCCAGTTAAATGTTCCATCTTCTCTTAAAACAAAAACAACAAAAAAAACCCACTTCCATATCTTTCAAGCAGATTAGGATCCTTTAGTCCAGCTGAAGGAAAATGTCCACTTGTCTGTTCATGGAAGCTGGAACTGGTCTCAAATATTAGAAACAGATGTTCTCCGCCTGAGGTTCCTTTACAATTTTCTGAACACGAAGAAGTCCAAAGACTGAAGTTTTCAGCAGCATGGAGCCGTTCCTCAGAACAGTCCTAGCAAGTCCCACATACGTCTCCATCTCCAAAGAATCTTCTTAGGCAGAGAATGATTCATCTTCCAAACATACACTGTTAGGTTGAAAGGGAAATCTGAGCTGTCATTTTTTATCACAGAACTAGTATTCTTCTTTGCACATGCACTGTCCTGTGGCAAGAACGTAGCTTTTTCCAAATCTGTCATTTATTTTTATTTTTTTATATTCCTCATTCCAGAATTGTGAGTGAAATATCTTCCACCTTTATTCTTGCTTATAAATTTTTGTCTCAGGAGTGTGCTATAAAGAATTAGCGAACCCTGTGTTTTGTTATCCTGTTCACGGGACAGAAGAACTAAGGATTTCTAATATCTAGAGCAAACAAGATGGTATAGTCCTATTATTGTTATTTTTGGGGGGGGGGGGAATTCCTTTTAAGCAGGGTGACAGCTCAGGTGGAACAGGGATGCTGAACTCTTTTCTCACCTGTTCTTCCCTCAAATTACCTCCCTTACGGCCACCTGGGGCTGCTTCCAGCCTCCAGCTCCAGAGCCTTGCCAAGTGAAAAGGATACAGAAGGGATAGTTTGTCAGGGAAGGAGGAGCTCAGCAATCCACCTGCTTGTCCATAATGCAGTTTCAATCACACTTTCATCCTGCTTTATGTGCATTTGCCAAGAGTCAGATTCTAACTTGCCAATCTGCCAGCACCGTGTTCAGTTTACTCTCTCCTCAGTTATACAGTTTGCATCAAGAATATTTGCTAGCAGAAGACTTTCACAAAGGAAGTGGGATGTTTTTCCTTTTCTTTCTATATGTCTGTGCAGATATGCTTATGCCCTGGATGGGAGATTTGCAACAATATAGCCAGCTCCTGCCTGACTCATAGTGAAGCCAAAATAAAGTTCTGTTTGCCTTTTACCTTAGAATTCTCTGAGAAAAATGAGGTAAGTGAGGTCCCTTGCTACTCAGTGTACCTGTAGCTGCTGCTGGTATTTTGTTTATTGCACTAACAGAGCAGGAGCAGAAAGAAATTATGCCACAAGCATCACTGAAACACTTCTCTTTGCCTTGGAAGCAGTCAGACTCAGCTATGAGGGCACAAGATGCATTGACTCAGTGCTAATCAGCCTTTATAGTCCAAGACTGTGGAACTGGGAGTCTTACAGATGTTGTTAAACTCTAGTTCCCATCAGTCCACCCAGCAGGGCCAACAGTGAAGACTAACGGGAGTAGTAGTTTATCAATAGTTAGAGTATGTCAGCATCCCCACCCCTCCTTTTGTCCATACAGTAATGCATATGGTAGACAGCCGTGCACTGTCCACAGCCTCTCCTCCTCTGAGCTACAGCCATTTCATGCAGCTCTTCAGTGTAGAGCTCTAAAGGCTTACCTTATCTTCTACTGCACTGCTCTTTCATTTCCCATATATAGTGTGAAGCTTCTGAATGAGAAACATCTTGTCTTCTCCTTCCTGGAATAAAGCTATTTAAGGTTAGTAGCAGGAAAATGATATCCTCAAAAGAGTAAGTGCTAGTGATGTTAAGAAGGACCATAAGGCTGAAACTAATATGATGTGCAAATGCTTGTCTTTTTCCCTCTTGTCAGTATGATCAGTGCAAGAGGGTTTTTTTCCTCCCTGCTACTGAAATGCCTTATCATTGCAGCTGGCGAGATTTGTGCCAAGAGAGGCTGAACATTGCACAGATCCAACATGGAAGGTGCATTGCACCAGTAGACTTTTATGGGCAGACGCTCTGCACCCAGGTCCTCTCCATACCAGTGGAAAGTGGGCCACCGAGTGCGCTCCTGTTTACAGTGTTGTTCTTACGTGCAGTGCATTTCATTTTACCACAATAGTGGCACATTAGTGACTTCACCACAGCCATTCACTAACAAAAACCAGTTGATGAACTGCAGTCATTTAAACTGAAGGTTTGAGAGCTTGATGTTCCGTAGTTCTCAGTAACAGACTAGCCCTGCCTTACACTCAGTACTCACATTGGCAATCTGCTCCTTCAGGAGGGTGATGATTCTCCGTTGACCCTTCACCACTTGAATGTTGAGATAGATCACAGCTCTGCAAATCATAAGGGTGTGGAATATAAGCATCATACTGAGAAGCTGAGCAAGATATGCTCTAAAAAAATGCCCATCAAAAGATGCTGAATGGATCACCAACAGAAGTAATGTTTCAGTCTGAATTCTCACACAAAGAACAGAGGAAGCCAATGTTCCCAGATACTGGGTACACTTAAAACACTCATTTGGGTGAGTGTTTCAGCCTCTCAGTCATTATGAGCTACATGAAGCCTTTTCACTTAAGCCTGCGTGCCTAGACATGAAGCACCCTGTCTGTGTCTACACTACAATTACACTGAGCAACACCAAATCTGTATTTTTAGACAGCATAAGGTGGGGTAGGGCAGACTTCAGGTTTGCAGGATCTGCTTATGTTTTCACTAGAACCCTGAGGTCCATCAGTCTGAATCAGGTGCAAAAATAGTGGATGAGGAAGGTGGACAAGGAATGATACAATGTCCTGAGTACATGTTTGGTTGGTTTACAACACCAAGTACTGGAGGTCACATAGAAATCATCTCCTGATTCACCTCAAACTTTTAGCACTCTAATATAAGACAGGTGGGGCAGAGTACGGATTTTTCTGAATTGCTGTTGTTTGAAAGGTAGAAACTCTTACTGCTCTACTACAAACCATTCCTCTCAGTAGATTGTGATCTATCCTGTGTTTGCCCTTTGGCATAAACAGTACAGGAGAAAAGTTTAAAGTATGCACTTACGTTCTGTTTACTGGCAATACTTACAGTCTACATGTTGGAACTTACATTCTATGTACTGGCAATACTTCCTGTCTCAGTAAGAGTTTTAGCAAATTCTCATAGTGGCATCTCATGAGTGACTTCAGCTTGATCAAGGAGATGCCTCGTCATCAGCCGCCCCCCCCCCTTTTTTTAAATAGAGTACAACAGCTCTGAGTTTGCTGGTGCTGAGTTAGGCTGAGAACAGGGCACACAACCTTCATCCTTATTAAATGACAAACGTATTCCATACCTAGTGAACCCTGTAACTGCCAAACTCTGTACATTCTAGACTGTGGTAAGGACAGTGCCTATAGCTTTCCAGATATAAATAAATAAAGTAGTCCTTTCAACTTACAGCAAAATTCCAGAGATTAAAAACAGGAAGAAACTATTTTGGATCAAGTGCTGATGGATCCAGGTAAACCAGGTGAGATTTGGGCTAGATTGCTCCAGCTCCACCACCCACGTCTTCCCAGAATCATAGATGGTCTCAGAAGTTTGGAAGGGTCCGCATATCTCTGAGGGTCTCACTCTGGAAAGACAAAGACGAGTGTCAAAGGGCTAGTCAAAAAAGATTGTTGTTTTATTTGGCACACCTAATACATTTTGTGTGTGTGTGTGTGTGTGTGTGTACACACACACACACCTGCAACTTTCCTAAACTAATTTATAAAGCAGTTTGTAATATAAACACATCATTATCTTTACTTATAAAAATTATGAGTGAGTCAGAAAAGGCAGATTGACTGTTTGGGGAGATTAAAACCGAAAACTAGGTGGTGGAGGGAACAGAATGGAATATCTTAGAGAAGGGCATAGTTCATTCACTGGTACAGTGAACAGGAGAACTCCTTGCTATAACATGTTGCTGCAGGTTCCACTTTTATTTTAACTAGTATTGTCAAATCTTTGAAACAGCAATAAGGAACTGTAAAAATCCATGACATGCAGGGTTGACATCCAGGAAACAGCTATTAACAAGTTTGTGTTCCACCTAAATACCAAACGAAATCATTGATTTCAATTAACATAGCCATGTACTTCATTCTAAAATTAACCTATTGTCTACATTCACAAATTAAAGCATTAAAGAGAAAAAGATGTCTCTGCTAAGTGAAGACTACTGAATATGCAAATACTTTTGTTTTTATGAAACACAGAACTTCTGGCATCTTGTTCAGTATCCGTCCATCCATCCATCATTTTCCATTCCTCAAATAGGAGACATCCTTTATAATAAGGAATACCTAGCAACCCCAATTTTAACTAAAACTGCCTGTGTATATGTTTGCATATTCAGTAGTATTCACATAGCAGAGACATCTTTTTCTCTTTAATTCTAAATTTACAAGGATGGGCTGCCTTGGATCCCTGGCCATTTTGCAGCTGTTACTGCCCTATTTGCCAACCAAGATGTTGTGCTGCCAAAGAAAAGTCTTCTTGGTTTTCCCTTCTGAAAGGGACTGGGGATGCTCTATCCCAGCAGGGCAATATACTGTGGCAGGGTACTCTGGCTCCTGTATTAGAGAGGGCCAAGGCCATAGCCAAATTTCAGAAGAAATTTTTACAACAACCATCAGTTTTTGCAGAGGTTGTGGTCAGGACAGCCAGTGAGATGTTGGACTATGAGTGTTGGACTATGAATCTGAGAGACCAGCGTTTAGATCCCTGCTCAGCCATGAAAACCCACTGGGTGACCTTGGGCATGTCACATTCTCTCAGCTTCAAAGGAAGGCTAAGGCCTCTGACCAAATCTTGCCAAGAAAATCTCATGATAGGGCTGCCTGAGGGTCGCCATTAAGTTGAAATGACTTGAAGGCACATAACAAGTGGTGGTGGTACAGTTTAGGAGAAGTGGTGGTGCAATTAATTTAGCAACATAGGAAGCATGCCATGTGTGTTACTGGGCACCACTGGAAAAGTGAGAAAGAACTTTAATTACAGAAAGTTATGGAAAGCAGAATTTACAGCATGCCCTATAAAGAAGATGAAGCCAGGAAGGTTTTATGAAACATTCTTCAAGGGAGCAAGAAATACTGTGTTAAAAAGCATACTATGATAGAGTCTGGCATGCCACTTTGAATCTTGGGCTGGGAGAGAAGTGGGATACAAAACAAACAAACAACAAACATGGATGCCAGTTTACCATAGCAGAGGTTTGGTTCAGACATTATTGCCCTGATACAGACCTCTACATCAAGCAGTTTAAAGTTTTGTGGAAGGAGGGACAACTCAGACTGGTAACATGGGGCCATTTTTTATGCAGCTTTACAACTGAGGTGGTGAGCCTTTGGCTCTCCAGAGGTTTTGGCCTGTAACGCCCATGGTCCTTTTCCACTCAACATGCTTATTTGGTTCTCCAGCCCACTATACAGTAAAAAGGAAAGGAAAGGCCCAGAATAAGATAAATGGGCAGAATAGATTTATTTCAGACTTGAGGAGATGACAGAACTGGAATTACACAGAAGAGGGATTCAGTGATTGCTAAACCTGTAACACATTACATCTAGAATGCAAATGCAGCAGCTGGTATTTGCCCTAAAGATCTACTCACGCCCATATGGTGTAGGAGAGGAATATGGAGGCCCCCAGGAACGAAGGAAAGCACAGTAAAGTGATGAAGATAGTGCTCATGTGGGATGCACGCCAGGGTTTGCTGGGAGACTGGCAATTTCTCATCAGGCTGGCCTAGGAAATATAGAAACCTGGAATTAGAACACCTCTGAATGAAACGTAACCACACACTGAGGAAGACTGGCCACAAGGGCATCTTACTTGGCTGCTCTGCATCCCCCTTAACGGGTAGCACACACCTACACCCTTGCATAGGGTAAAGCAACTTGGGGATGATTCTGGGTGGGAAAGAGATAACCACTTCTTTTCTTTGTCTCTATATATCTGCTCCGAAGTACAGCCTTCTAAGGTTGCCCTTCATTAAAACAAAAACACAAACAACCTCAGGATTTTACTACAGAAGTTAGCACGCAAAATGTTTTTGCCCTCCTCGGTACACACAAAGCTGCTTCCTGCTGGCCAAGCACCTCTGTCAGATTTTTACTTCCCTTAATTGTCTTTTAGGCAGATCTAGAGGTACTACTCCCCCTGGTCAGCATGGTTTTTCTCCACCTTGGCTTCTTGGCTCCACAACATTCACTTCTATAATCCATTTCTATAAAGGCATTACCTTCTTAATATAAAACAAGAGCAGCAGCTTGAGAATTTGGACAGCAGGGAGGAGTGGGGCAAAGAAGACCCCCAGCCTAGAAAAAGAAAAGAGGAATGGATATTATTCGACTATCTAGCTGTCTCTTCCTCAGCTTGAGACATGTTGTCAGGTTCTAGTTTTCAAAGAACCTGAAAATGTTTTGAGAGGGAGGGAAAAGAAAAGAGAGGGGTGGGCTGCAGGGGCAACTGACAGAAGAGCTACACTGGACACTTAGGGCCCACCCTATCTACATGTATTTAGAATGGCAATCTAATAAGCTTTTAAAAAGAAAGATGAAAATAAATCTTAAAACTGAAAAAATACCCACTGGCAGCTTGAACCATATACTTATTTATTTTTGAGCTTCCACTGGACTCCAATGAAGTATGTTCAGGCCTCTATCAACCGCAATAAAATCCCAACTGTCAGGAAAACCAATCTTGTCTAAATTTTGAATCCTATATCTGACTCTGCACTTGTATTGCACTTTATGAATGCACAACTCTGTCTATAGATTACCCCCACTCCCGGCTGAAGATATCGCAAAAGGAGATGTACATGTAACCTATTAGTCTCGACAATTCAGTTAAACTCAGTGCTATATGCAGTGTCATGGGCTGTGTTCTTAGTGTCGTGCACAAGGAATCTTGAAATAAACAATCAAAAGCTTTAGAAGAAGAAAGCAGAACTGGTACAAACCATTCTGAAATTCTAAACAGGCGACTTCTCTCTTTAAACCAATATACAGCCACCTGGTACACCAACTATATATCTCGTCCTAGAAAACGTGGGACTTCCTGCTGTCATTATGTTTTTGTAACAATGAGGGGTTTAACTACTATAATGTGCCTACTCATGGCTTTCTTTGGAGACTGTTTGAGAGTAGCAGCTAAAGCAGAATATTACATCTTGCCTCCTCACAGGCATGAAGAAAGGACATATTTAATTACAGCACCTGTACTGGTTTCTGTTCAGTCTCCCAGTTCAATTCAAGGTCCTATTTTTGTCTTTTAAAGTCATTCAAGGCCTTCCCAGAGACACAGTCATGTTTTTCACCAGAGAGAGGAGAAGGGATCTTGTGACAGAACAGAGTTACAAAGAAAAACTACAAGTGGATGAGAATGAAATCCGAATATTTACGGACGTACCATTCAGTGCACTGCAGCACAGAAGAGAATATATGTTTTTGACAAGGAGATTACAGGATTTGGATATAAGCTACAGATGGGAATTACCTGAAGGCCTCTCTCTCTCTCTCAATCTCTTTTTTTTTTTTTTTTGAGGGGAAGAAGATTAAGATAACTTCGGTAGATCAGGCATCTGAATTTCAAGAGAGATACCTCAAAACCAAACTCCAACCAACACAGCCTGATACCAAAAAAAGACCAGCTAAAACTTCAGAATCTAAATCAAAAGGACCAGAGGTGATTGAAGAGACTAGTCCAATGTCAGAAGAAGAGTCACAATCGGCAGAATCAGGAGAAAAGAAAGAAAAGGGAAAAGAAAAGTAAAAGAAGAAATAAATATGAAGATAATTTCTTGGAACGTACATGGAATCAATTCACAGGCAAAGAGGAGACAAGTATTTCATCATTTGGAAAGACTCAGACCACAAATCACAGTATTACAAGAAACCCATATCAAGTTGCACCAAGAAAAATATTTGTACAACTCGAATTAGGAAAATGTTTTACATCCTCGTACTTAAAGAAGGAAAGGGGAATAGCAGTATATGTTGATAAAGCAATAGAAGCTAAAGACATTTTTAAAGATGAGGAAGGAAGATTGTTAGGTGTGGAAATCTTTAAAAATGGGAAGAAAACAATAATAGTTGGAGTCTATGCACCAAATGAAAATAAAGCAAAATTATATAAAGGAGTAAGGGAAAGACTCTCTAATTATGAGTATGAGGACTGGATTCTTTTGGGAGACTGAAATGGAGTCTAGGATGTAAAATTAGATAAATCTATTTCTAAAATAAAAGGACAATTAATGAAAGGGAAATTGCCAATAAGTTTTTTTGATATGTGTGAAGAATTGACAGTAATGGACGTATGGAGACACATTCATTCTGATGTTAAAGACTTCACTTTCTTCTCAGAAGTTCATCAAACATGGTCCCGAATTGACATGATTTTAATATCCCAACATTTATTAACAGAAGTCCAAAAGGCAGAAATATTACCAAAAGTAATTTCAGATCATCACCCAGTACTTCTACAAATGAAGGATAAAGTTAAAGAATTTCATTGGAGATTGAATGATGGACTGTTAAACGATGAAGAAATTGTCAAAAAGGTGAAAGAAGCTTTAAATTTCTATTTTAAAGAAAATATAAATCAAGAAATAAAAATGAAAACTGTCTGGGATGCTTCTAAGGCAGTAATGAGAGGTTTCTTTATATAACAATGAGAGATTCAAAACAAAAAAGAGAGCGAAAACTATCAGATTTTGTTGTTTAGACTACAAGAAAAAGAAAAAGAACTTAAGAAAAATCCTTCGCAAAATGTATTACAGCAGGAGGTTAAAAAGATATGGAAAGAAATGGCTATCCTTGCAACAGAAGAGATTGAGAAAAAACTGAAATATATGAAACTAACCCAATTTGAACAAGCAAATAAGATTGCAAAATGGTTAGCTATAGACTTAAAAAAAGGAAAGAAAGAAAAATGGTCCTTGAACTGAAGGATGATAAGAAATTGATTACCCAACCTGACAAGATTAAACAGACTTTTGAGAAGTATTTTAGTAAGTTATTTCAAGAGCAAAAATCTCCTCTGAAAGGGGAGAAAGACATAAATGTTTATGTGAAGACAATAAACACCTGAAAGATATCCAAAGAAGCACAAAATCATTGAATAAATCAATAACAATTAATGAATTGGAAGAGGTAATAAAAGTGTTAAAATCTGATAAAGCACCAGGGCCGAATGGCTTTACAGCGCTTTATTACAAGAAATTCTTAAAAGAATTGATGACACTCTTGCAGGCAACAATAAAAGAAATCAAGTTCTGGAAAGCCGGAATCTTGGGGAGAATCAAATATAGTATTGATATCAAAAAAGGGAAAAGTTAAGAGAGAAGTTAAGAATTATCGACCAATTTCCCTGTTGAATATTTACTACAAAATTTTTGCATCAGTTTTAGCAAAATGGCTAAGGAAAGTATTACAAGATACAAGATGACCAGACAGGCTTTTTACCTGGGAGGTATATGAGGAATAATGTGAGAACAATACTTGATGTAATCGAGTATTATGATAAAAACTCTGGAAAGAAAGCTGCATTGATTTTTCTGGATGCAGAAAAGGCTTTTGATAATGTCTCTTGGTTATTTATACAGCGGATATTGAATGAATATAACTTAGGGGAGGATTTTTGCAAATAGATTGATAAGATTTAGATTTGAAAGACAAGAAAATGAACTAGATTAACTGTTGAAAGAACATCAAAAGAAGAGAATCTCTAAGCTTTACAAATTATTATTAAAAAGAGACTTTGAATCTGAGTCAATAAAAAACTCAATGATTAAGTGGGCCCAAAATATAGGTCGTCCAATCGAGATAGAAGCATGGGAAAAAGTATGGAAAACGGACATAAAATTTACTCCAAATTTAAATTTAAGAGAAAATTATTATAAAATGTTACATAGGTGGTATATGACTCCAGAAAGACTTAAAAAAAATAACCAAAAATGGAGGTGCAAAGTGCTGGAAATGTGGGGAAAAGGTGGGGACTTTTTTTCATATGTGGTAGACTTGTTCTAAGGCTAAGAAATTTTGGAAGGGAATTCATGATGAAATTAAAAAAATTTCCAAAGTTAATTTTGAAATGGTACCAGAATTTTATGTATTGAATATATTAGGCCAGAAGCAGGAGGTTAGAAAACAAGAGATTATATTATTGTATCTGATCACAGCAGCATGGCTGACATATGCACAACATTGGAAAGATAAAACAGATATTCAATTAGATGAATGGAAAATAAAAATGTTAGATATGGTAGAGACTGAAAAATTAGCTAACTCCCTTAAGAACAAAATGGTTCAAAATTTTGAAGAGAACGGAAAAGGGTAATGCTTTGACTAAATCTGTAAATGTCTGTGATTTGAGTATATTGGTATTTGATTAGATATGTATAAAGGGAGGATAGATTCAACTGGAAACCTTTGATATACAGAAGCAGGGAGGAATAGAAGAATTATAATAATGATATATATATTTGTGTCAATATATGCTTTTATGTACTTTGAATATAATAAAAATTATATTAAAAAAATAAAGTCATTCAGAGACTGAGCAATGAATGTTATCAGAGAATGCCCCTCCCTCTGTGTAATTAGCAGATCCTCTCAATTCAGGTCCCAGGCAGGGGAAGTGCAGGGGCACAGTTGAGAGATCTACTTAGAAAAGCTATAGGAAGAACTCTAGCAGTACCCTAAATATGGCGACAGTGAAGGAACTGTAAAGGAATACATCCTTTTCAAAGTGGCTAAATCAGAGTTGTTTAATTCTAGGTATTTGAGTAGTATTGCTCTTTGTAAGGCAATGGTGGAGATGTTGTCAGACATCCACTCCCATCAGTCCTAATCTGCTTTAGGCCTGGTAAGAGTTGTAGTTCAGCCACATCAGAAGGACCACAGGTTCCCTGCCCCTTGTATAAGGGCTGCAGTTCAGTGATATTGCACATGTGTTGTAAGCAGAAGGTCTCAGAAGGTTTCAAGCACTGGCACCTCCAGAAGGAGCCGGGAGAGACTTCTGCTTGCCAGCGGAGGAGACAACAGTGAGCTAGTTGGACCAGCAGCTTGAATCAACACAAGGCAAATTCCTCTGTCAATTTGTCTCAGAAGCCACTTTAAACACTTCATTTGACCTAGAATACATATGTTTTAAATAAATAATATATTCTAAACATCCTCAGTCTTCTCTGGAAGCAGTTTAATGTTTTTATCTGCAGCAAATTAACAAAATGGATAGCAAAGGGGAGAGGCACTGACTTAGTAAAGGATGGGACTGAAAATCTCTCACCAGGTCAGGGTTTGTCCATAAATCAATTCCAACACATTTCTAGCAATGTCAAACTCAGGTCTCCGTTTACTCTGTAGCTTCTTCTCTAAAATCACTCTGAATAGCAGAGAGAGAGACAGAGAGAGAGAAAGAGAGAGAGATGCTACTTATAAGTAGGACCGTCAGTCAAATTTTAATTGTGCTCCTATAACCAGTTAAGAAACCAAGAAGCCCTTATTATGGCAGAAGTTCAGTACACATATATAGATTCTTTCCCACAGATGCCTTTTTGTTCCCGTTCCATCTTCAAAATCCCAAAGAAAGTCGTCCTATTCCTAGAGGGCTTGTCCACCAAGGAGCAGAGACACCTATCATAGTTCCAAACTTCCTGCCATGAGATTCAACCCACTAAGATTGTATTAGTTTGAGGCTCTTTTTCTGGAGCAGCATAACAATGTAGGCGGAGGCCAAAGCAAGTCCAACAAACTTCAACATGTCCAGTTTTAGTATGGAAGCACAGTGGTGTACTTTCCATATGTGGTGCAGTCAACAGCAAATCTCCTATTGGCATCCCAAGATCCCCTATGGACATGTACAAGCTTTATTCACTCTGCACATAAATGTACATAAAGTGGTTAAGGGAAAATCTTACCAATCTTACTAGTCCTCAGATTTTGGGCTGCAAGTGAACTCAGGTACATTCTATATGCCTGAAGTGGCATTGTGCACAATCTCCCACAATCTGGGAGAGACGAAGTGCTCTGAAA
The DNA here is from genome assembly GCA_030412105.1 of Cyclura pinguis. Taxonomy (NCBI): domain Eukaryota; kingdom Metazoa; phylum Chordata; class Lepidosauria; order Squamata; family Iguanidae; genus Cyclura; species Cyclura pinguis. The sequence goes on from CM059600.1 coordinate 160,028,176, forward strand.
TTTTGGTTTGAGGGGAAAGGGGCTTTTTGAATGTTACCTCAACATCAGCTCTCCAAAGAAGGTGTCCAGGAGGCTGAAAATGAAATCCATCACCACCAAGCGGTAGAGCTCCTGACCTACAAAGGTCTCCCAGCACTGTGGAAAGATAAGGCACCCCATGCATCAGAACAGACGGAAGAAAGGGCCTCTTCTCTTTCCTTACCCACACAGCCTCTTCCATAGGCCTTCAAGCAGGCAAATGCACACCAAACAGTAGACTGTGACAAGAAATGGTTGGAATGCTGGACAAGTTGGAAGATCCAGGTTCAAGTCCTCACTGAGTCATTAAACTCCCTGGCTAGGACTTTGAGCCAATCACATATTCTCAACTTGTCCCTACCTCGGAGGATTGTTGTAGGGAGAACAAATTGAGGAAGAAGAGTATCCTGTCTACTGCCTTGATCCATATACATTGTACTGAGAAACATTACTGGAATAATGTTATTAGTCATTTATTGAATAACAACACAGTGTCCAGACTGTTGGCTTACTTGGTATCAGCTCTTTGCAACTATCCATTCCCATGTGAAGCTAAAAGTACTCAAGTGAGGGATACCATTGAGGTTCTGTATAATAACAGTTACAAATTCTTTATACCTTGCACTGTAGCAACTAATTTGTTACAGCATCCACGTTTTGAACTGAACAATGTTTGAACAGCCAGCTGTCTCCTGCAGCTGCCATGAAGGGAGACACAGGCAAAAGCCTGTTCAGTCTCTCCTGCCCAGGGTGATTGGCAATGAACCTTACTGACCACTTCTTCCCATATGGATCTAAAGTTACTGTTCCTCATTGGCCTGGGTCTTCTTGCACCAAATGAAAGAGGAGTGTGCTGGTGAACTGCACAAGAGCAGAACTCTGTCATCATTTTCACTTCCACTCCTACTGGAAATAAATGGATTTAAGAGCCCTCTCTCAGTGCTCTGGATCAGGAGAAAGTGGCCAAGGAGGCGCAGGTGGAAGTGTGCAGGGGGAAGCTTGGAATCTTAATAGGAAGCCTTTGTGAGCCACCTTGGACCCCTGGAACATGAGCTGTTCCTTTCTATTCTATAATCAAGGAGGGATCTTAGGTGCACTGCTAGGCTTTGATGCTTCTCTCTTGGGAGATGCAGCCACAAAAACACAAGAGGATGTATCTGCAGCCAGTAATATGAAGCTATACCTGCTGACACAGAAAGGGCTGTGTCTCTTCTTCAAGAGCAGGAGGGGAACGATGTGGCTCACCACATGTTGCTGAATGGAAGATACGAAGATCCTTCACCACTGGCTGTGCTGACTAAGTCTGATGGGAAGTGCTCTCCAACAACATCTGTCCACACATTCCTCAGCTCCATTCTAGACTTTTCCCCCAACCTGTTTCTTCTCACTGTCTCATGGGAGGGATGCTGTTACTTTGAAAACCATAAACATAAAAGCCTGTGTTGAATCCACGCCAGCTCAACAGAAAGAGCTTTATTGATCTGAGAGGTCTTTCCACTTGGAAGAACAAAGACATTCTACCTCTTGGTTTTGAAGTGGGAGGGTTGCATTTGCTGCTGACTGAATGCAGGAATACTGATCAGCCCTAAAGGATAAGCAACTACCCTTTTGTTCCACAGATATGCCACAATGTTCAGCTTAGCACTTCCACTGCAATGGTTTGATTACAGATCCTCATCTTCAGCAGAAGTAGGGCTTAGCAACAGGAAAGGCTGCTCACTGCGGTACCCTTTTCTCTTTCAAAAAATTCTTTTTCTCTGATTATAGCTGGTACCCATGAGCAGTCTTTGGGGAAGCTATTTGTGTGCCTATGGTAGCCCATGCAGAACTGACAAGACTGGGACAAAAGCTCTTTTGTTCCAAGTATTCAAAGCTGCTTTTTGTGCTTGGCCTATTGTTTAATGGGATAAAGTCACAAAAGTCTAGTCTTCATTGCTGGACCTGTTCCAGCAGCACCAGGCTTAATTGTCACAAATTCCTACTGACCTGAATTTTTGAAGAGGTCACTTTCCGACTCAGCCAGTGGTAACACAGCAGGCCTAGAATAACCATCTTCAGAATTAAGTTCCTGTAGAAGAAAGAAGAAAAGAACTTCCAGGTCAAAGTGGCTGGTGACCCTGATTTCATCACACAAACCCTCTTGTTACTAGGAGCAAGAGAAGCTCTACCACATCCTCTTTCATAGCTGAAAAATTGTAAAAGAGAAAAGATGGTTCTCTGTAAAATCTGCAAACTCTGTAGGGCTAAGTGCTGCAAGCCACTTTATTTATTAATCTGTAACAGTTACATTGCTGTACCTAAATACCTTAAAAGCAACAGATCCCATCTGATCTTGGAAGCTAAGCAGAATCAGGCCTGATTAGTACTTGGAGAGGAGACTGCCAGTAAATATCAAGTGTTGTAGGCTATATTTCAGAGGGAGGCAATGGCAAACTACCTCTGAGTATTCCTTGCCTAAGAAAATCCTATGGAATTCATGGGGTTGCCATAAGTCAACAGGCAACTTGAGGGCAAATACACATGCAATAGTTACATTTATATCTTTCTTTTCTTCAAATGAGTTCTATCTCTTTCCTCATCATATCATTCTTAGAACACCACTGATAGACAGGTCAGGCTGAGACACAGTGAGAGGTCCAAGATCATCCAGTGAATTTCATGGCTCGGTGGGGGAATTAGCATCTCCCAAATCTGACAACAACATTCTAACTTCTGTGTGACACTGGTTCCATTCTACAAGTACTTTTCTGTCCTTCTTTTGTGCCACATGGTGTTTTGGATTATCCAGAGTGGTGTGGGATGGGTGTCTGTGGTACTGAGGAGTTCATGGTCCTGCTTTACAACATATGGTTGGAAGAGATAGCTTTTTTGGTTTCTGAAAGGTAGATGAGTAAAAATGTAGCAATGTAGCAAAGAACTGCACCATGAAACAAAAGGTTGGAGAAGATACCAGATGGAATAGATATTTGTCATTAAAAAATAGGAGTAATATTCCAGCTTCACTTATCCTCCAAAATAACGACTTGTCAGTCCAAAGTAAAAAGTTAGAAAGCAAGCCTTGAAATAGACACATTTCTGTGAACACTAAACCTATTCAGCATGCGGTTTAGCTGTTAACTGAATCATTTGCTTTGCAATCATATAGGGAAAAATAATAAGGATGCAAATATTGCTTTCATGTCTTATTTGCTAACAATGATAAACTTGGGTGTGTGCAAGGCTTCAAGAATCAGCTGGGCAATAAATACACAGGATGGGCACCAAAGCACTGACTCTGTGAACCCGCCAATGACCCTTAATTGGCTTCCTCATTCCAAACCACAGAAAACCTCAGCAAGAAGGAGCTTACATATGCATTATTATTACTTCCTGCCTTCTTCTGCAAGGTCCAGAAATGGGATGGCCCCCAAATACAGCTGCTGCCTTGGTCCCTGATGTTAACACCCAGTTCCCCTACAGTAACTGGTCTTCAGATCACTTTCTAGCACAGTGTAGGCAGAAAGTTACAAATTGCCAAAAACAGAAAACAGAAACAAACCTCCCACAAATCTGTGCAGCCTTTCTTATTAAAAAAGGGGCACTGAGGTTATCTTAGGGAAAAAAGATTTATTCAGTCATCTTGTTGGTAAAAGTATGGAGGAAGGAAAAGGATCCACCAAGCCATTCGAACCAAGGGGCCAAGTCCAGTACCTGGACTTCTGCTGGAAACACCCAAAACATAAAGCCTAGAAAGTGCAGAAGCAGCAAGATGCTCCTCTCCCTGACTCCATTTCAACTGCCAGGCTTTGGGTTACCTGCAGATAGCGACATACACCTCTAGGACTGGAGACTCCTGCTTCTCCCAAGCAGCCAGGAGGCTGTACATGTACGGTACCAGCAAGTTAATCAGAGACACCAGCAGTGGCAGGGCCAGGAGCAGGGCTTCTTTGCCAGCACGGCTGCTTGTTGAGAGCTTCTCCTGGTGAACCTGAGGAAAAGAAGGAACTGCTCTGTGGGCTGCTTTCTCTCACTCCCACCCCTACCCCCAAAAAAGCATGGAACTGGGAATTCTCTCAACTCTGAGTAGCATCTGCTGACTTGCTCACATGTGACTGAAACTGGGTCGCACATAACAGAACCGGATTTAAACACTGGGAGCCTTCTCTGCGACATCACAACAGCCATGGCAGGCAACTGTAGGACATGGTGAAGGGCCTACAGCAGCACTGTAATGACTAAAGAGTTTGTGTTTTGTGGAAGGTGGCCTTTTGCCTCCCGGAGGTAGCATGAGAAGAACCCTGTTGCTGCTGCTGTTGTCATGGCTGAGTGCAGATGGAGGCTCTAGGCCTCATATGTGTTTCATACCAGAACAATTTAAATATTCTCAAAATAATTCATGGCTACCCCTTGTGGAAGCCAGAGAACAACACTGAACCTTTATTACAACACAGAAGAAGGCAGCCTGTTGTTAGGTCAGCCACCAATGGAAGCAGCAGGCCTTCTCTTTGGAAGAAATCTTGAACTGTGTTGTTGTTGTTGTTGGTGGTGGTGGTGATATCTTTATTTATACCCCACTTTTCTCCTCAAAAGGACCCAAAGTGGCTTACAATAGTTTAAAAAGAAAACATAATTAACACTATAACATATAAAAGTTAAAACACATATTAAACAACAGTAGTAATTAAAACAAAATTAAAATACATATTAAAAACAACAAACCAATCACAATTAAAATAACCAGCACCTTTCTTCTCAATTATCACATATTAAGTGCCTGACAAAATAAGGATGTGTTTAGTTGTGTCCAGAAAGTAGGCAGGGAGAGTGCCAGCCTGCCCTTTCTGGGAAGGGAGTTCCAGGGCCTGGGGGCAGCCACTGAAAAGGCCCTCTCCTGTGTTTCCACCAAATGCACGTGTGATGGTGGTGGGACAGAGGGAAGGGCCTCTCCAGCAGACCTCAAAACCCGGGCTGGTTTGTAGGAGAGTGTATGATTCTTCAAATAATCTGGACCTGAGCTGTGCAGGGCTTTAAAGGTCATCACCAGCACTTTGAATTGTGCCCGGAAACAGACTGGCAGCCAGTGGAGCTGTTGCAGCAGGTGGGTTGTGTGATCCCTGTAGCCAGCTCTAGTTAACCACCTGGCTGCAGTTCTTTGGACCAGCTGTAGTTCTGTATGTATAAGACAATCCTTCCTAAAATAACTCCTACAAAAATACTTGACACTATCTGTTCATGTGACCAGGGCCTTGTCCTACTACTGTTATCAGCCATGCAAAGGGCCTCCTTCTCAGCAGAGGCCAAGAATGTCCTTTTCTGCATTCAGCAAGTCAGAGAGCACAATTGCCACTATGAGTAGATCAAGTCCCTGGGTGAGTATCTTCTAAACTCACTCACCTGATGGATGTATTCTGAGAAGTAGTAGACACCAATGACACAGCCCAGAACAGCACCCAGGGACAGAGTCCAGGCCATCAGCAGGACTGCCAGTCCTTGCAGTCTCTTACACAGGTTTAATGGGTGTGATCTGGCCCAGCGCTCAGCCAGACACTCCTGAAAAAGCCAGAACAAAAACAAACATCAGAATGACACATGAGAAGAGGACCTAAAATGCAACTACCTAGGAAGTCAAGCAAGGAACACAAAGAAATTGAACTATATCTTGGGGTGATGGTGGGAGTTTAAACTGTCTGTGGGATTCTGGGAATGATAGTTTTAAAAAATAACTTTTCTAAGTTATTTGAACCTCAAGCACCTAAGACTTTGGAGGAATCCAAGGCAGTGCTTATAATGTGCTTCTATCTAGAAGGAGATTATATAGATGAATATCAAGGTGGAGCTACTATTGTTTTAATCACTTAGCTGAGGTCTACATAGTTTGGAATGTTAGCAGCATCACAGCTTAGTATCTTTCCTATTTTTTGTGGCCCTGGTGCCAAAAATGCAGACGTTTGATTTCTGGAGTCCCATTATTCTGGCTGCTCAGGGAGACCAGTTTTCCCACTTAGCTTAGTTGTTGCATTTCTACAGCCTTGCCTTCAGCTGAATGCAGATGTTGTTGCTCTGAAGTCGGACGGAGCGCTTCTGGATCACCTTGTAGTCCCAGGCACAGAAGACTTTAACAGCCAGCTCCCCCAACGCACTGCCCACACGGTAGCTCTCCCCAAAGGAGTGAGACATGCTGCAAGGAGAAGATACTAACGTCACCCCAGACTGTTTGGTTAGACATGCTTAAAAAAAAAAAGAGAGAGAGTCCTCGAAGCAAGGTTCTACATGATCTTTGCGTTTTCTCATTATTTCCACTTTTGTTACCACCAGATAGTTGACATCCAATAAAATAGATTGGCAGTGTTGAGTAAGTCCCATGAGTTCAATGAGGCTTACATCGAGGTAGGAATGCACAGAACCAGTGGTGCAGTGGAACTACGGCTTGCAGAGTCATAGCCATGGTACTTTTTGATAAGCAGAGACAATGATATTAACTCCTCCTCTGTCTTTGGGCTGCCTTTTGAGTTTAGTTGCAATCCCATGGTAGCTGGAGGAGAAAGGGATATTCTCAGCAGCTGTATATTGTTGTGAGCTGCCCCTGTTTGTAATCCAAATGATTTGGGGGCACATGCTTGATCCTGAATGAGCAAATAAAACCCACTGGCTTTATCAAAGATCTGCTTCTGGTTGAGATGGTAACTGTCAGAACTGTTCTGCTGATCTGCATCAACACAGTCACCTCCATGTTTGGACTCTTCTTTCTGGTGTCATTATAGCAACTGTCATGATGAAGGCCTTCACCTCAGAATATACCACTGGACTACTGCAAAGGACTATAGCCTTGGAAATACTTTATATGGTTACATTTACAAATTCGGCTAAATTCCCCAAGGGAAGGGAAGAGTTGAGTTAATAAGATCAGGACGCACTATGAAAATTTGAGCCAACCTCTGAACTTGTGGAAGAGACATGGTATAATCAAAGAGTGGATTATTCTGACATGTTTTCTACCAAAAGCTATTACCATCTGGGTCTGTGTTACATTTTCACATTTGAATTCTGAACAGGATGAATGAACTATCCTTAATTTTTGTTGTTGTCGCAGATAATATCTTTAATTTTTTAAAGTAGTTTGTAATTTTTAAATTAAAAAAAAAGAGATTATTTCTGTGCATGGCTTCTCAGAAGCAAGACTCACTGAGATCAATAAACTTTACTCCCAGCTAAGTATGAACAGAAAACAGGCAAGAAAAAGGAGGTTCACCAAGGAAAACAGAAACTGTTGGGAGGAAATGGATCACTATTATTTTAAAGGAGGTGTCCAAAATCAAAAAGAATGGTAGCCAGTATGTTCCTGATCCAGAGAAAGAGTGAAGAAAAATACCAGTTTCCTGTGCAGAGTGAGCAGAAGTTGCATCTCACCTGTACACCAGAAGAATGCATGTCACAAAGAAGGAGACTCCAGTTACAAACAAATAGGCCAGTGGCATGTTGTAGGGCATTCGGACATGCCTATGCTGCCTGCAATGTGTGACATTAGAGCTGGAAGCGCAAGGGTCGTTTAGTGTGAAATTACTGTAGTAGCCATAATACAACAGAGTGTGAGTGAAACAACCCTGTGGACAGAACAGAGAAAAACGTTGGTCCCTCACACCTTGTCAAAAGAGAGAGCCCTAGAAATGGCTCACACATTTGGCATGTTTGACACTTGACTCCTGTAACACGGGAGTCTCATGTACATGGTCCATCACAGAAGTTACATCTGAAGTTTTTTACCTTCTAAAATCATCTTATATACCAAGCTTTCTAATGGCATCAGTTCACACATACATTGTATAGCTCATTCTGCAGATTTATCAGATAATAAACATTCAGGTGTAAATTATCCTCATATTTCTACAGCCTAACAGGTAACAGCTATATACTTGGCCATGACAGTAACATCCCATTTTGGCTTAGCAATTGGCAGTGCCATTCTGCCATTGTTTGAAGGCAGACCTTCCCAAATAGCATGTATGACTGAGAGAGACAGAGAAATACATATTTAAGACTAACATCAGAAGAAGGCAACCTCTGGGGATGAGGGAGTTGGATTGGATCGTAAAAATCCACTGGTGGCTGCATGCTGCTGTTGCAGCAGTACAGCTAAATTTCAGCAGCAATTGGCTAAAACAAAAACCTTGCAATTTTCATTTAAAACAAGGAGTGTGGGGAGTGCACAACTAGTTTGTGAGCTGAACTTCCAGGAAGCTTTCAGGAGCACCATTTAGCTTGAAACTAAAGAACATGCCCCCCACTCTTCTTGGCTTAAAGGAAAACTGTGCCCTTTATGTAACTGTCCTGGCAGCAAATCCAGCATATCTGGCATTTGCAGACAATGGGCAGCCTGCAAAAATGTGTGGGTGCGGTGGATCTACATGCTCCTCACTCTCACAATAGAGGAGCCTGGCTTCCATTTGCACTAAATAAAGCTTTCATGAGATAAGCAAGCAATTCTGCTGCACAATTGTTTCTTGATCCATGGTGGGAATAGGGAATAAGGGAAAAGACATCTTGACATCATCCACCACATGCCACACTGGATTATTCTAGCAGTGCTGGAAGCACACCTGATTTATTTATCCAATGAATACTCACTGCTCCAGTGAAGGGCTCAAGCCCTGTAAAGGCTTCTCTGTTGGGAATGGGAGGAGGGTAAGCCGCCTGCATGGCAACCACAAAGACCAGTAGAATCAGGAACAAGAAGAGATTAAACGTAAGCAAAGTCTTGAGGAACAGGAAATAGGAGAGGATGCTGGATCCAAAGCGACCACTAATCTGTTTAAGGGAATAATGCCAGGGCTGGAGAGTGTGAAGGCAAGACAGCAGGCTGTACCAAAGATTCCGGAAACCCTGCAAGAAAACAGGATACCGACATAGAAGTTCTTCAGCTCCAAAGATGGTGAATTTAAACACTAAGCACCTGAGCTACTTTGGACTAACAAGCCCTTTTGGGCTTCTTCCTATTAGCCTTGGCAGGATACTATGAAGCATCAAACACGTAGCCATTGCCTTCGCTTTGGGAAAACTACCTCTTTGTGGTTCCTCTAATTTCTAGATTCCAAACTGATCTAACTCAAAGGAATAAATTGGTCAATATTTGCAAAGCACCTGATAAAGAAATGCCACAATAGCTGCTTCCTCAAGTCCAGCTGCTTACTCTAAGCAAAGATGTTAAATCCCCCCTGAGAGTGGCTTCTCAAAACACAAATACAGCCTGAAATGAGTCCATATTGAAGAGAGGACAGTCATACCTTCCTCTCGGCTTGCACTTAAGAAATGGTTGCTAAGGAGCACTTTGCCTGTGCAAGGTGAAGAGATTTCACTTCAGATGCAGAATGCCTTGGGCCAAATTACCCTTTGAATAAAGCCATTTCCACACTAGACTGGTATAGTGCTATTCTGCTTTCAACAGCCTATGGAATCCTGGGGTTTGCTGCTATTATTCCTGAAAGGCCCCTCCCTAAACTGCAAACCCTAGGATTCCATGGGATGTTGAAAGTGGAATAATAGCACTATACCAGTCCAGTGCAGAAATGGCCTAAGTGTCACAGATAATTTCAATTTGCACAGCAGGAGTGTTGCCTCTTGGCAAGCCAGAATGTGACAGCCAAAGAAGGCCACCTTTCCCATTTTCCCAAATTCTGAGTGTCAGTTAAACAAAAAAATTGTCATGCTATTTTTTTCATGAAGTGAACCCATCTAACCGAAGGCTGTTCCCTCTATATTATCATGAAATGAGGTGAAACCTTTCTTTTTGCACTTGGTATAATAACTTAGAAAGATTCTCTTAAACATTTAAATATCCTGCTGAAATCAACAGCAACTCTGTGGCTGGCAAAAAAACCAAAGGCAAGAGCCTCCTACAGATTTTCCAACTTTTAAAAACCCATAAAAGAATCCTGTAGAAACCATTCCAACATCAGTTTAAGGAAGACACAGAAGCCCTCACTTTTCCCCCAAAGGGCCTCCAAGTGTGGGGGTTTTCCTTGATACCCCAATAAACATGTATATCTTGCACTTTATTTTTATTATTTGTTAAAATATTTATATCTTGCCCTATTTCATAAGAACTCTCAACAGTTTACCTGAAAAATCAGTTTAATCTATTCTAAACTGTAACAATAATTTAAACATTCTAGAAACATGCTAAACAATTGCATAGTTTAAAAAGGTGAATACTTTCAAAAGCTTAAAAGAGTCTAAAACCATGGATGAAACCATTAGGACACAATAGCTTTAAAAAATCTATTATTCACTTGGCGAAGGAATGAAACCATATCGGTGCCCGGTCTTATCTGTGTGAAAGTCCACAATCAATCAGGCAGTCTTGGCAGTGGGATGCGGGTGAAATCTGGCCCTCTATTAGCAGCATCTGCATTAGATGTAAGCAGAGAATACTCCGTCCTGTTCTGACACAGAGGCTGCCAGGGCGGATTGCTGTTCCTGTACTACAAAAGCAGAGGGGATGAATCATGGCTTACTATGATGATGCGGTATTTAAGCCGGCTGCATTGTGACAAAGGAGCAGTAGTCTTGGGTTTCTGCAAGGTCCCTGAGTAGCCACTTGAATCTTGCCTACAAAAGAGACAGATAGGAGGCTAAGAGCATTGCAAAAAGACTGCTCTTCTGGACAGTATAATGAACTCTCCATGCTGGTTCAGCCACAGTCCCTCACCTGGCCCCTTTATTATCTGTTCCTTGTCCATCAAGAGCTTGTAACCACAAAAGGTAGCGCCTAAGGCCACCTAAAGGTACTAACCTGAGTCTGCGTTTTTCAGCCAGACTTAGTGGCATCCCTTGCAGCATGTTAATGCGTTGATTTGCTGGTAGGCTTCGGAGCTCTTTCACCAACAAGCTGCGCTTGGCTAGGGACAGAAGCACACACGTGGTTAGAGGTCTGTGCTGGAGGAGACAGAAACAACTGCACTTCCTAATGATAGACAATTTAGCAGCAGGAGGAAAAACAAGTCAAAGGGATACCCTTTCTTGACCTTTCACTTTGGAACTGGGCCCCATTAAAACAAAATTATTTTAATGGGTACAGAGAAATAGTGACTAGCAATAAGAAAATAGAATGTTTATGGTGAGGGAAATTGAGGACCAACACTTGAAGTCTCAAAAAACTATTGCTGTTAGCCAGCAGGGCATCATTTACCTGGAAAGGTATATAGATCTTGCCTCCTCTGATGAGAAGTCCAATTATTACAGTGTTCCAGTAATACCTGGAGAGAGGGACTGAGTGATGATTGGGTGGATAACATACAGCAGAGTTGGGACTCGCCCTCCAGATGTTAAACAGCAACTTCTATCACCCTTCACCTTTGTTTATAATGGCTAGAATTGATGGAAATCACTGTCCAGCAACATTTGGAGGACCGCTTATTTGCAGGCTTTAGTAAAATGATCACCACCATTTCTGTGTCAGGCTAATCACTAGTGTTAGTTATATACAGCATGTATTTAGTAGCATCTTGCTCCCAATTTCTTGGAACTGCCTCCTTGCCCAAGACTGCCATCTTCCTAGCTCTTTCAGCACACTTACTGTCCTCTTCCTCATGACCAGTGTCCAGCTCCAGATCAAGCTGCCGGACACTGGGCCGTGCAGAGCGAGACACTTCCTGCAGTGGTACACGGCTGCTCCGACGGCGCAGTCTGGCAGTGCGATTATAATATTGGGACAGGATGGCTCCTCTGCTGCGGCCTGAAAGCAGAATGGAGAGGCACAAAAGAGATGGAAGAAAAGGTGATGATGAGTGCACGTCACCAAAAAGACAGCTCCTGCGCTGCTCTGCTCTGCTCCTGAATATTTGGGCTCCTGCAGTTTGGTTTGCTCCTGTAACTTCTGCTTCATGAAAGGAGTCAGACCAGACCAGGATTGCCCAAGTGTTTCCAGGCAGGTTCACTCCAACTCACCAATGGTTCGGCTTGGCATGCTGGCAAGGATCCTCAGGGTGGCTGAGGAGAAATCAGCATGTTCCACTGTGTCATCTGCTGCCTCCCAAGCCTCATTCCGGCGGGGAGGAGAAGCCACGTAGGCCACATTCTCTGGATGGAAGAGGGAGGAAAGAGGCCTAATTACTGCACAAGTTTGGTTGAAGGGCAGCCAGTTTCCTCCAAGCTGCCCTATTCCAGCTGCGATCCTCCACATTTATGCTTCATCTCTGGCTCCTTTTCCTTTCCCTACCTGAGCATCAAGCAGTGTTTCTTGAGCCTTGCCCTCTTGATGCCACCTCATGGTTTGTATCTTCCTTCCCAATTTGGCTTAATGTAAGGGTGGCTTAAGACAGACTGCTGTCCATGGCCCAACCCTGACATCTCTCTTACTACCACATCACTCTGGTAAAGGAGATGGTGGTTATGATGACCCTCATTTTCCAGTGGGAGAACTTACAGCTAAAGATGTTCTACTACTACTGTAGAAACAAGTACAACATTTCACTTCATATTTTATTTTATTTTAGTCCTACAGACTGTAGTGGGTCTAAGGAAAAGGGTGGTGGTGACCTTCTGCTGGTCCCTTTTTTTTTTTCCTGGCAGGAGGAAAAATGACAGCCATGCTAGAGATGGCACAAATTAGCTCTGTTAAACCAACATGCTTATTTGCAAACATGTACCGATTGTCTGCATAATACGCAATTAGGCTGCCTGACTTGCAGGTGCTCAGATTTTGTATTATTACACAAATCTGTTCTTGAAGTAACGAAAGAAGGAGAGATAGCCAGACAGAGAGTTAGTGCTGCTTGCTTGTTACCACAGCTTTGGAGATTTGCAGAGCTTCAGTGCTGTTAACGAATTGGGTTTCAGAGATTTCTTGAGAGTTCATAATAATCAAATTAGTTTACACAGCACATTCTGCCATCTAGTCTGATTCCTCTATGCCCATAAGAAATCTCCCCCAAGTGATTTCTGCTTGGAGTCCTCAGAAGAAAAATTAACAGTGGAAAACAAACATTTAAAAGTAACAAAGAAAGCAAAAACTAATTTTAATCCCATTTGAGAATCTCACAATTGCACTGCCAAGCTTCTTCGCTAATTGGTGAAGTCATCAATATTCAATCTTCTTGTTTAGATTTTACTCTACTGGGTCTAATAATTGTGCAGTATCTCATTCCTCTAGTGGCTGAAGTTGCTTAATAGAAAAATAAAATACACTGCCGTGGCTGTAATGCTAAAAGGGTGTTCTGATCACTGGATACAGTGGGGCTCTCCCTCCCAAGGGCAGAGATCCAAGCATACAGAAGGAGATTCACCCTCGGCATCCTTCCCCATGCACTTGTAGGATGGCCTAATGCAAGCCCATAACTGGAGAGAGGGCAAACAGAAACATTCCAGGGTGGATCAGAGGAAGTCTTGGGGTTACAGGATCCAAAGTCCTTCCATTCCTCAGATGTCCCCTGGAATTCTACAAGAGTTGTGAAACTGATGTAGTTTCTTTGCCTCCCACTGGGAAAAATGAGACGGGAACATTCAAGAAGTAAAAGAGGAAAAAGCTTTCCTTGCTTCTACCTTCTATTCTGCTAAAATGAGTGCAGTATCCACAGGAGGTGGCAGTTTATGTATCACAGATTCTTGCTTTCTGCCACCTCATTAGATTGTTCTGTACATCACAGTAGATATTTAACAAAATTTGTTTATAAAGAGGATCATAAACAGTTAAAACACGAGGAAGGCCTTGAAGTACACAGATTTTTTCAATCACTATGAGTCCCCCCGCCCCCAGAATCTCATTTGCTTCAGACCTGGGATCATCAAATGTTTCTGAATATTCAGAAGCAAACAAAAGAACTGGAGAGGGTGTGACCCAGTGGAAACTGATAAACCTTTCAAAAACATGACTGGACATAGGAGGGACTTAGAACATGCCTAATAGTGACGTTACAGGCACCATTCAGCAAAGGTACACTTAACATAAATGCAAAGGTGATCTCATCCCTCCTCAGAGAACACTCCATATACTTGTATATGCTGTGGTAGAAAAACAGTACACACACACACACACACACACACACACACACTATTTTTGCAGAAAAAAATAAGTACTGATTTCTTTGCAGTGCCAGCATGTGCTAGAGTGAAGTAACTGTGGATTCACACACAACCCCATTTCGTAGGGTTAATTACAGAATCTGGAAAAGATCTTGTACTTTACCTTCATTGGCTTTCTCCACAGGCTTTGCAGCCTGTGACGTAGCACTGCAGGCATGGTAGTGTATTTTACTTTTCTGTATTTTACTTTTTTTTGCCAACCCTGATCTTGCAGGTAAGAACTACAGTTACATTAAAGAACTGCCTAGTCTTTTCTTTGATCATATTGGCATCAGAAGGAAAACAGTAAGAGAGAAAGCTACTTTTGATACATATATATGTCTCACTCCACCAGCTATTTCTTTGTTTCAGCTAGTTCCCTGCAATGTTCCTGGAGGAAAGATATCCGTCTCCTAAATCTCAGCACTGTATCTGTGGCCCATCTCACCTCTGCCTCTGGAAGTCAGATTCTGCATCTCCATCGTCTCCTGTTCAGCCAGCCAGCTCTGCTCCTGGATTAGCTGGTGGAAGGAATCATGTACGGCACCTTCATCATACGGACTCACGTCCTGGCTGTGGGGAACAGAGAACCAGGATACAAAATTATTCATCACCCAGTGATCAGAATACCCTATTGGCAGATTTCCCAAGAAGGCATCATCTTAGCTCATACCTGATTCATACTGGATAATACTACACATCAGGTATGCAGAGAAAAAGAGAGAGCAGAGAGATCCTGCCAGGAGATTTTTCCTCCCCTTCTTCCAACCATTACAGCTGCTGCTCTGAACAATTGGCTTCAGAATGCAGCACATAAATACAACACAACACACAATTGTGTACAAGAAGAGCGGGGCCTGGGTCTTAAAAAGTTGTTGCTTCAAAGGAAATAAAGGCTATGCCAAATGTTATAGTAAAAGTAGGTGCACAGTGTTGTTGCTTTGTTCCTTCAAGTTGTTTTGGATTTACGGTGACTCTGAGGTGAACCTATCATGGAGTTTGCTGGGGCTGACAGTATGTGATGAGGCCAAGGTCACCCACTGGGTTTCCGTGGCTCAGTGAGGAATTGAGTCGTGGTCTCCAAGGTCATAGTCAAACAGTCAGATCACTACACCACAGCATATAGTAGCTGCTTCTAATTCAGAGCAATGAAAGACATTTGTGTACCCTTGGTCACTGCTCTTGCTTTTTTTAATGACCCACCTGAAATATGAATTGGAGAGGTAATACCTATTGCAGCTTCCTGCCTCATACTTCTGCACTATGCAGACAGAAAGCTGCTTAATATAATTTGGGATAGAAGGGACCCCACATTCACCTGTTAATTTGGATCTACTTCTTCTCTAACATGTGAAGCAGCCACAAAAGAAGATGGAAGCAAAGACCTCATAGACTCCCACCCAACAAACTAGGCTTCGGGCTCTCTTCTTTCAGCCCAATGAGTACACCAGATGACATAGAAGAGTGCAGAAAAAAGAGCCTATAATGCACCTCAAGGTTTTACAGATACTTGCTTACGTATTCTTACAGATGAGACAGGACCCCAAAAAAGCTTTGTGTTGTTTTTGAATGCACATTCTTCAGAAGAAAGGAATCTTGTTTTTAAAATGAAAAATTATGTTTTTCTCAGGACCATAACATGCTGGAAGAAGAAGAGAAACCTTAGATATGCAGCTGAAACCCACTGTGGGAACTAAGCCAAAGGCTATGGATCTTTGCATAGAGCACAAGAGCTATGTGTGGTTGGGCTGCCAGTGTGGCATTGTCCCAGGCCCTGAAGCTTCCAGACTGAAACCTGAGACCTAGGGACAGCCCCTGATTGTGTCATTAAACCTTATGCATTAAGTTCCCACCCCAGTTGCTCACAGCTTGTCAATCAAGCACGCACAAAGACAACACACTTTCCTGTTTGGGAATCAAAACACAAATCTCAGCTAAAGGGGCTGTTTGGAGATGAAGGAGAAATGAGAGAGATTGTTTTCCTTCTCACTTACTTAGGGAGACAGGAGAAGGAACATTTAATCTAACCTGAAAGCAGATGCAAAGCAGAGTGGTGGGTGAGCCCTGATGCCATAAGAACTGGGAAGGGAGGAGGAAACTAACCAAATAAATAATGTGTAACATTTATTTATAATGCCCTTTACACCAAAGGGTGGAACAAGGACACATACACTCAGGGACAAAGACACCAAAACAGAAAGACACTAAAACAGAAAACCACAACAATACATGGCATGAAATCCCCAACACCCCACCAGTCACTACCCATCTTAGCACCTTAAACACATCTCAGTGACTTAAGGTGGAGAGTCAAAGAGGAAGGTCTTCAACCATTTACGAAAATGAGTCAGATCCTCCTCCAGCTGGAGGTCCAAAGGAAGACCACTCCAGAAATGCAAAGCCAGATCTTGAAAGGCTCTCAGCCTTGACAGAGCTGTACATGTTGGTGGAACAGATAATAATCTTTTGCCTGTAGATCTTAAATTCCTGAGTGGAATGTACCACACAAGCCAAGCTGCAAGGTACTGAGGAAGGTTAGAACACAATGCTTTAAATACCAGGCCAAAAGTTTGAAACAGGCCCTGGAGAGCCTTCAGAAGTTGAAGCAAGAAATCAATGAAGCCTTGTAAACCATACCAAGCTGGCGCTCTACTAGATGTGATGGAGATTTACACAGAACACTCTCATCTTGCCCAGAGCTGACTCCAGCAAAACTGGAGAATGTGCATGTGTGTTTTCCATCTGCAGATGATCCATAAAAACTGGAGACTCAGGGCCAGGCCATGAGATCTGGGAACCCTAATGTGAAGACTTATCTCAACATATGGTGAACAGCCCCTAGCCACACGTTCTTGGGTTACAGCTTCTAGTCCCACACTCTATAGATTCCAGGTGGAGCAAACAATGTTTGTGAAGCTCGGTGATCACAGACGACAGGCACAATGGAGATCTGTGTACAGGCCAATTTAGGCAACACAAATGCAAACAACCAACAGAGCAAACATTATAAGAATTCCCTTAGTTTGATTAAATAAATCTCTGTAAAACATTTATCTGTGTGTCCCCTCCAGAGTCCACAGCTGCAGAAATCTTCCCAATTCAAAGCTTTGCTATTTACAGGAACTATGGAGCTTATTGCTTGAACAATCTTTCTTTCATCAAAAGATCAGAAAGCTAATGAAACAATGGGACAATCTGAACTGTTTTTGTATCAGCATATTCCCGGCGATGGACACACTCTGAACATGAACAAAAGCTACACCAATCTGTTATTATCCTGTATGGCTAGCTTTGCACTTCCCCTTATTGATTCCTTGGAGACCAGGTACTGAAGCAAACAATCCACGGTTTGGCCTTGTACAGACTTTTTTTTTTCTCCTCTAGGTCAATTCAAAGGTCAGCATTCTGCATGCATGGATACTAATGGAAATGGCCCTTCTACCCCCAAACACAAAAAAAATCTGAAGAGGCAAAGTGACTTTCCAAATCCTCAGCATTCTCATTGCCTAGGTGGCCTTCTTCACTTTGTGATGAGATTATGATCTTTTATCAAGTAAAAAAACATGTCTGCCACACCCTGTGTTTTGCAAATAATCAGTATTATCTTGAACTACTGTATGTAGGTTTCAAAGTTTCATTTTTCTGAGTTAGTATCCTAATCTTTTGACAGTACATTTGTTGCTCCTCCTGAAAGTCCTCCCTTATCAGACTTCTGAAGCAAGCAGGATGTTATGCTCTATATGAGTAATGAGTTTCAATTTCTTAGTTTTTACTTTCCTAGGAGACAGGAGGAGGCGTATAATTTATATACTTGTTAAATATATATCCCATTCTTCCTTCAGTGAGTTCAAAGCAGTGTGCATGATTTGCTTCCTTTCCACTTTATCCCATACGAAACAGGTTAGGCTGAGAAAGAGTGACGGACCCAGGATTAAGCCAAGTCTTAGCCCAGCAGGGACTAGAACCTGCATCTCACAAGTCCCAATTCCACATTAGCCATCTAACTTTCAGACATTTCTGGTTATCAGAGTGTCTTAGAGCAAAGTACTCTGATTTTTGGCTAGAAATACTTTGGAGCCCCTTGTTTTGAGGAAAAGAGACACTACTAACCTTGATTTAGGTTTTCTACTAACTGAAGTGCCTTGCATTGCTCATATACCAAATTTCAGGGCTCATCTAGGTCATAGGAAAGCAACCCTAGAAATCGAATTTTCATAATACAATATGGTGAAGGAGACCTAAGTGCATTTGTACTCATTT
Organism: Cyclura pinguis; assembly: GCA_030412105.1. Lineage (NCBI taxonomy): Eukaryota > Metazoa > Chordata > Lepidosauria > Squamata > Iguanidae > Cyclura > Cyclura pinguis. The sequence goes on from CM059600.1 coordinate 160,046,485, forward strand.
TTCATATTAAAATACTGTCACACTCACCTCTTGGTTGCCGTGTTCTCCAAGGTATCAAAGGTGAAAGTCACAGTGTGGGACATCCTGAACTCTCTGCTCCACAGTTTTTGCCTATTAATTTGCTTGCCTCCTCATTTTTCTTTCTGAAGGTGTCTCTCAGTGCAGGTTGAAGAGTGAGCCCATCATCACCAGACAAAACTGCTTCCGCTGAGGCTGACGAGGTGCTGCATCATCAAAAGTTTTTACATGATTCTGAGGCCAGGACGTCTGCTCCCACGGCTTTTCCACTCCCTCAGTCAGCAAAGAAAGGCGGAGTTACCACCTCCAACATCCAAGCCTATATAACGCCAGAAGAAATGCAAAGCTATAGTAACTTTCCTTCCAAGTGCGAGAGTTAAAGCAAGTTAAATGTCTACCATAATAGCAATCCAGTCAGCTGTGGGGGGGGGGGATACTTTGAAGAGGAAGGAAACACGCAAGGTTGAAACAAAGGCTGCAGTTGTGTACGGTGCATTGCCCTTGTTCTGTATTTCAGAACTCAGATAACACAAACACAGCTGCTGGAAACAGGACTTTGTGTCCACCCCTGGAGCCTGAAGAGCTGGAGGGAGGAAAGAGGGAGGTTTTGTACTTCCATGAATGAATGGGTAGCCAATGGCTGGCAGGGGGACTTGTAGGAGGTGGGGGATTTGCAGGTGCTTTTCATGCCTCCATCCACATGGCTCCAGCATAAAGATCAACAAAATCAGGCAAAGTTTTTTGTGACTGCCTCAGCCCCAGCTGTCACCACATGTTACTAGGGCGATGAGGGCTGTTGCAGTTCAATGCACAGGGGCTTGGCTGCTTAAAGAGCATAAAGAGTGCCTCCCCCCTGCATTCTTGTGGGTGGAGGGAACACAGTCCCCCTTACCGCTCCGGGAAATAGTTTCCTCATTAACACTGCACTTGCTTCAGTGTGCTTGGAACTGCAAACAAACTGCTTGCTGTTTCCTGGTTAACAGGAAATTTGCCCCACCCCCCACAGTCTCTCTTGCTGCATGTTCCAAAAAAGCTTGGTAACTATCAGCAGGTTGGAAGACGGAAGATAATTTGGCTAGTTTCGAAGTATATTTTATACCAGATTTCTTTTCCCTTTTTAAAATCTATGTCGTCTGAAGCCAAGAAGCCACTTAGTTTATCCTACAGCGTTCAGTTCTGTGAGAGTTGCAACACATTTTTACCCTGCAGGTAGTCTTATTTGAGAGCTTTGCACAGGGAACACCCATTATTTCACAAGCCAGAGTCAGAGACCATAGAAAACAGCTCCGTGGTTCCTTTCTTTCTTTCTTTTTCTTTCTTTCTCTTTTGTTTCGAAATCATAAGCTAGCCACAGAGAAGCAATCCAGTGCTCTACAGATGTTTTCGGCTGCAGTTCTCACAGTCCCCAACCAGTGGCTCTGCTGGCTGGAATGGACAGGAGCTTTGAGCCCAAAATATCTAGAGGACCAGGCCACCTGTCCCCAACCAACATGAATATTGGTCATACAAATGAGTTGGAAGATTAGGAAAGGACTTGGAGTAAGAATTTTTAATTCTCTAGACGTTCTGCTTTAAAAGAAAACTATTATAAAATGTTCTATAGGTAACATCTCACTCTATACAAACTATCAAATATATATAAAAACGTCAAAGATGTGTCGGGGAGGGGGCATATTTGCACATGTGGTGGAAATGCTATAAGGCAAAAAGACACTGGGGACAGAATTTCCAATGACCCCAGAATTGTATTTATTAAATATATTTGAAGGACTAGATATAAAGAAACAAAGAAAATAAGGGGGATTACTATTATATATACTATTATATATGGCGATAGCTGCCAGATTACTCTATGCCAAAAAATGGAAAGATAAGGAAACTACCTCAGAAGAAGAACGGATGCTAAAATTATTTGATATATACCAAATGGATAAACTGACTATGTTGTTAAATAAGCAAAATTTAAGAAGAGTAAAGGATGATCGGGAGAGTGTAATGCAAACATGGGGAAATAAATGGGGAAGATTGGATATTAGAGGTGTAGAAGATTACAACTATGAATAAGAGTTTGTTCCCAGAAAATGTAATTTTAATTATTAGAAGGACAAATATATGAAATATGAATGAATACTGAGATTTTAATAATTGTAATGATATTAGCTATACTAGATATATCTACTATATAAAAGTCAAAGTTTGTGAGTGAGGTTGCTTGTCTGTGTCAGGCAAGTGTAGACCTCATGATTGCCTGTGTGAAGCGAGAAAATCTCATATGATTGGCTGACTGTGAAGATTCTATGGAATCCTGGGGTTAGCAGATCAGGGAGGGGCCTTTAGAATTCTCAGTCAGAGAGCTCAGACTGGTTACTATAGAGACGAGGCCTAGCAGCTCCAAATACTGATTGGATTGGGGAATATGGGGAAAAGTTACATGTACTGGACACACAGGATCTGAAACCTGTGTATTTCAACCGCATCTAATTCCTAAGGCAAAGTAAGGTAATTCCTAAGGTATTTCTAACAAGTATTATCTATGAGAAAATAAAATCCTGGGCAACGCCATGTAAATACGCTAGTCTTAGACAAAGAAAACTGAATATTGTATTTGCTGGCATATAAGACTCACTTTTTTTCCCAAAAAAGCTGTTTGCTTTTTTATACAGTAGTATTTGCCAGTGTATAAATGGGGTGCATCTTATACGTGGGTACATCTTATACACCAGCAAACACGAGTAATAGCAAGTACGGAGATATGGAGATAAATGTATTATATATCATGTATTATATTAAGCATTTGACAGTAAGTAACATATAGTTTGTAATATTTTTAATAAAAAAGGATAAAAAATAACATATAATCAAAATTTAATCAAGTTATAGCAGTAATATAATAAAAACAGATAAGAAGTATAACAACCAGTAAACTCATGCAACAGGTGCTTATCTAAATAGGGAGATCATAACTCAGAATGCGGCAGAATATGATCACAAAAGATGCTGGGGGCATAGCATTCTATAGTTAAGGCAAGGCCATTGAGATGCCCCTCTTTTGAAATTATTAATAGTATAATTTCCTAAATATTAATTATGAGAATAAATAATAATAATGGGTATAATATGAATGAGATTTAGATATATGTAATATCTATATCTATATATACATATATATATACACAAGCAGTATGATTTATAATATGTGGAACAAGTATGTTATGTTAATAGATTAGGAGAAAAATAACAATGTAAGCATTTTTTTGTTACTATTTTCTTTTTTCACCTTTATGTTTATCACCTAATGTTTTTCTTCTTTTGTTCTTCTGTTTTTCCTTTTATAACTATTTTTTTTTTTATAAAAAGAGATGCCCCTCTTTTGTGTTTCCATCAATCACACCTCTGTCACAGCTGAGACTTCACAGGGAAGCAACTTTCCCTTAGACCTTAGGATTTGGTCTCGCTGTTATCAGGAGGCCATTCCCAACGTATCCTGACCTTAAGCCATTTAGATATCACCAACAGCTGATACGACACACTCAAAAAAAAAACTGGTAACCAGTGCAGTCCTTGCTGGAAAGCTGTGTGACATGATCTCATAAGCCCCAAGTTGAGTGTGTTCCTGTAATCCAGTCTAAATGAAACTGAAGTGTGTGTGTCACCACAGCCAGCTCTGACCTCATCAGGAACAGAGGCATTTGGTGGATCAGCCTGAGCTGGGCAAAGGCACTGTTAGCTATAGCCATAGGCTGGCATCCAAGAGCAAAGCAGATTCCTGAAGCACCCCAAAGTGAGAAGCATCTCCAGTTTGTTCTTCAAGAGGAGGGCTACCCCACCCAAGGTTAAATTGCTATGCCAGATTCTATCTGTATATAGACCAAGACTACCTCTCTCTTGTCTAGATTAAGTCACAATTCATTAGCATTCATTCAGCATTTCACTGCTTCCAGGCACTGATTCAGAACATAAAACAGCTTTCTGGATAGTAAACAGAAAGGAAAAAATGGAGCTAGAGAGAGCATATGGAAGCTGCACAAATGCCAGTCTTCATGCTCTCCCCCATCTCACTCAAATGTCGGGGCTCAGCTGCTACATAGACCAGATGCACAAAAGGTATTTGTTTGTCCAGCTGTGGCTGCCAGAGTGACTGCTGCCTCTCATTATCAAGCAGAAGGTTTTGTCTTCCTTTGGCATCAACCCCACAGAATGGGACCCTATGACCAAGCAAGGATCTCTGCCTGTTTCCTCCAGCCTCAACCCAAGAGGGTTTTCATTTCCTGAGAAAAATCTCCACACATCCATTTGACCAGTTTTTATATGATCTCTTCAAAAACAAACAAATTTTGGGGTTTCCCTTGTAGAAATAGCAATGTTCAAGCTTAAGCATCTATAAACGAACTCTGAATATGGATATATACAGCCAGCCCGCCTACTTATCCAGAAGAAATGTGAAATCACAAAGAACCATGTTTTTTTTAATTCCATCAGTTTGCAGAAATTAGAGAGACACTCAATATTTCTGGGAGCAACTGTATACAGCTTTATTCAGGACAAATCTAAGGGGCAGTTTTGTTTCCTTGGTACTCAGTCACAGGGAAATAATCATTATTAAGTGGCACAGTTGTTATCCCACTTCAATTTCTGGATGTGTTGCCTGGTGCATTAGGGAATTAATTGTGGTGCATCCACCCTCTCCTCCCCAGGAGCAGGAATTTCAGACAGCTTTACTCATCTACCCTGTAGGCAAGTTCAGACAGATAGATGGGTTGGGCTGGATCTATTCCTACTCATTTTAGAAACAGCTTTGTATGGGAAGAAAACACGCAAGCCCCTCCAGACACACTGCAGCGCATCTTGCAGAATGAAATTGAAACAATTCTGAACAGAGGGGGAGGATAAATCTTGTAAATGTTGCAGTGTATGCATCTGTAGATGAACGCTGCATATACATATGGTAAATAGCTGTAGGCTTTCCTGTGTAGGAAAATACAGTTCACACATGATGCTCACATGTGCCTGTTTCATTATATGTATATTATAGTAAAACAGACGGGTGTACAATTGCCATAAATAACCGGCACACAGTTACAAGCTTTTCAGTAGAAAATGGCTTTCCATGTAGGAATTCATAAAGGTGTGAAAGGATTTTATCCTTCTCAGGGCCCTTTCATACTACACAAATATAGCATTATTATTTCACTTAAACTTTCCTTGGTGCATCTCATGGAATCCTGGGATTTGCAGTTTGGTCAGAGGCACCAAAGGAGGAGTCGCCTGTCTGAGGATTCGAAAGGTCTCTCCCCTACTGCAAATCCCAGGGTTCTACAGGGTGTTGCCATAGCATTAAAACTGTGTAGTGGGAAAGGCTCTAATAGTTTGAAGAAGCTAAATAAGGGATCAGAATTGTTACTTAGCTGCAACAGGTTAGATGTGGAGAGACAGATGGGACATGACCCTAACACAGAGAACTCTGAATGGGGGCTTTGCAGCCATCTAGATGTTTTCGACTACAACTCCCACAATCTTTTACCATTGGCCAAGTTGAGTGGGGTTTCTGGGAATCAAAGTCTAAAACATGAGACAGCCTATAGGTTCCCCACCTCTGCCATAAAAGAAGATCAAAACAATCCTGCCACAAATAGCAAAGACAGAACAAACAGAACCATAAGGCCACTTCTGATTTTTAACAGTTGGTGGTGTTTCCAGAGTGGACCATTCAGGAAAAAGGTAGTCCAAGGAGTCTGTGTGTGCGCGCGCGCGTGTGCACACACACACACGGGCAACAAAACCAGCTTTGAGGGCCACATTTTGCCCACCCTACAATAAGGCCCTCCCACATGGTGCTAACCTTGGATATCACACATACTGCTCTAGTGCCTTTTCACTGCTATACACCAGATATATTGGGTGGGAGCATAGCGTAATAGTTTGAGCATTGGACTATGACCCTGGATAGCAAGGTTTGATTCCCCGCTTGGCCATAGAAACCCACTGGGTGACTTTGGGCTCATTACACATCACTCTCAGCCTCAGAAAACCCCACAACAGGTTCATCATAGGGTTGCCATAAGTTGGAAACCACTTGAAGGCACACAACAACAACAGTTTGGTCATCAGTCATGCAGCGTGGGCAGTGCAGCAGAAATACCTGGTCTCCCACAGTGAATGGTGTGTGATCCCAGAAAACTGGTCCCTGCCTCTTCCGAGGATACTTCTTTCTCTGTCAATCTGACACGAGGAGGACAGTGGAAAGAAAGCCGTCAGGCTTTGCCCTTCGTGTGTTTGGTAGGTCCCACACCTCAAACAAGAAGCTGGAGACAGCTGGCTTACTTTCCAACAAAAGACTATCCAGAACCCATCTTAACACCCTGGTTTTCTCATGCTGCCAGGGCTAGGTTTAGCTTACCTCCACAGCATCCCACCAAGGCAAGCTTCCTTGATCCCCGATTACATTCCTCCTTGCCTTCCCTGTGCACCTCCTTCTGTGATAATGGAAAGGCAGCATGCCCACGGCTTTCTGTTCCCGCTGTGCCAGGCAGTACAGGCTGGAGTCTCATCTTCTTCCCTTGCCTCTTTTCCATGCACTCTCTCTCTCTCTCTCTGCAGCCATCCCCTTTAAATGATCTCCTCTGATATAATTCCGGATATCCCAGTAGGATTCAGGAAACATCACTCAGCCACACATCCTTCCCCAATTCTGCCTCCCTACACTCAGTGCTGGAGACTCTGGCCTATTTACTGAACACATATTTATTGAATGCATGTTTATTCCAGTTACCTAAAAGTACATTGGCTTTGGACCAAAACTGTTAAAAAAAAGAAAAAAAAGCTCTGGTTGGGAGAGTGGATAAAATGTCAAGCCCACCTCTACTAATCAGATGCATTCCAGTCAAGCAAAAACATATCATCCACTTCAAAATCATAATTAAAGTAAAAGGTTTCCAAAGTTTTCTTGTATCTGAGTCTTCTGTATAATCAGTAAAACTATATTTTTCATCATAACACAGCCAAGAGATATACTTAGCATATCAGAACCACCACCCCTTCCTTGGGCTTCTTCTTCTTCTTCTTTTTTTAAACTCCGAGTAAATAATGCAATGCTTAGGCTGAAATAAGTGAAACTGTGCTGGAGTGTCTAATCAAAAGATCAGCCCATCAAAATCTTCACATTTGCTGCAGTGACTGAAGAGCCTATCCTACATTGCTTGTTTTCTCCCAGGGGCCTTTTGTGGGCAGAAAGGGGTGAGAAACACGTTAAAAAAACCCAAAACACCGTTACATTCCTACCTGAACTCAAGTAGCAATTCTCCCTAAAATCTAGAGTTTTATCTCTCTGAGCAAGCTAAACTTCTGCTCCTGCTGCTGCCTCAGAGCAAAAGCATTCCTTGCTTCCCCTTATACACATCAGCAGAGGCATATCTGGGTTACTTTCCATCCAGTTTCTGGTGACTATCAGCGACCACAGCCTGTGAGTCGGCCATCCTTGCGAGATGGCGGTGCTTTTCCGCAGGATCTCGGCGTGGGTGGGAGAACGGGAGCACCGGGGTCATTGAACTGACTGCTAGGAAGCAGACCTACTCGTTGCCAAAGACTTTTCCCGCTCGCTCCGAATTCGGCACGTTCGCTATCCCACGCTCGAAGGCTGGGACTACCGAGATCCCCCAGAAAAGCGATGGTGTAACCGGAACCCCGCGCAGACCCCACTTCGCAGCCAGTCCCCACGCAGAATACCGCGCCGGCAGATCACCAGAGGCAGACGGCAATAGGGAAACGCGCGGGAGCGCGTCGCGATGGCTCGCCAAAGTTAGGAAACGGAACCAGTTTCTCAACCCTACAGGTGAGGCACAGCCCTTCTCCAGTGATAGCAAGCAGCTCACTCACCAGCCTTCTTGCGGTCTGGATCAGGAGCGTCTCTGCCGAAGAGCCAGAAATGAAAACTTTTCTTCCAGGATCCTGTTCCAAGCAGGCAGACCACACCCTGTGCCTCACCTGTGCTCCAAAGGACGCTGGGAGCCGTAGTCCCCTGGCTTCTGGACCTGCTGCCTGGACCAAGGTCCTCCCAGGCTTGCGTCTGCGTTTTTCGGAAGGAGACACTCTGTAAAGAACTCGTTCGAAGGAGAGGCGTTCATACCAAGGAAACTCAACTCTGAAATCTCTCACGCGAAATTATTCCCATGCAGCTTCCCTTAGGCGGGGTTCTTCCTGATGGTTTGGCCTACAATTCCCATCAGCCCCGGCCGCCACGGCCAAAGAATAGGGATGGCTAGTGGGGCAAAGGTTTGGAGACTCTTACGTTGGGAAAAGGTTGCGTGGGGCGTGAGCGTTATCTCCCGCTTTACAGCATGGGAGACGAGATACCAGCATACCAAAAGTTTCGGCAGGAGGGATGGGGGACTACGGCCATTTCCTCGCTAGACTGTTATAGTGCTATTATTCCACTTTCAACAGCCCATGGAATCCTGGGGTTTGCAGTTTGGGGGGGGCCTTTGAGGAGTAAAAGCAGCAAACCCCAGGATTCCATGGGATGTTGAAAGTGGAATAATAGCACTGTAACAGTCTGGGGTGGAAATGGCTTACAACTCCCCACGATCCATCAGCCAACATTGTCATGCTGCCTGAGGAAATCTAGCATTTTTCCCCCAATCCAAGGTTTTTAAGCTATGTTCAGACGAATTGATACCTCTCCGTCCTACTCTCAGGTGAAGGGCTAGACCAGTCTGCCTGAACACAGTTCTCGGGAAGAAGAGAGCTGAATTGCAGATCATTCTTCTTCCTCCCTGTTCCTTTGCTAAGCTGTCTACAAATAAACTTTCTTGCGCCAAGATCTTTGAGAGCCAGCGTGGTGTAGTGGTTTGAGTACCACCCTGGAGACCAGGGTTTGATTCTCTGCTTGACCTTGGAAACCCACAGGGCGACTTTGGGCACATCACACACTCTCAGCCCCAGAAAATCTCATGATAGGTGTGCCTTAGAGTTGTCCTAAGTCAGAAACGACTTGAAGGCACACAAGAACCAGCATTATCTTCCTGGGATAACATTAGATTCTTAACAGCTACATGATGACTTACATAATTTTTATACTGAATTCACTAGCTTGTATTTACCCATGGGATCCTGGAAACCATATCCACCAACTCTCCCAATATGGCAAGGACAGTCCTGATCAACCCTTTGTCTTCCCACTTTTTCAGCTGCTTTTAAAATATCCCAGTTTCTCTCTCCTCCCTCCACTTTCCCCCTTTGTCCCCAACTTACGTTAATTGCTGCAAACTGAGTTCAATCATAGGATCATAGAATCATAGAAATGTAGAGTTGGAAGAGACCACACGGGCCATCCAGTCCAACCCCCTGCCATGCAGGAATACCCTCAAAGCACTCCCGACAGATGGCCATCCAGCCTCTGCTTAAAAACCTCCAAGGAAGGAGACTCCACTACACTCTGAGGCAGCATATCCCACTGTCGGACGGCCCTGGCCGTCAGGAAGTTCTTCCTGAGGTTCAGGTGGAATCTCCTTTCCTGCAGCTTGAATCCATTGCTCCTTGTCCTGGTCTCTGGAGCGGCAGAAAACAAGCCCTCTCCCTCCTCTACATGGCATCCCTTCAAATATTTAAACATAGCTATCATGTCCCCTCTTAACCTTCTCTTCTGCAGACTGAACATACCTAGCTCTCTAAGTCTATCCTCATAGGGCATGTCTTCCAGTTCAAAATGCAGTAGTAGTTTGCACTCCATTAACTCAGTGAGGAGTTCCTCAGTAACTTTTGCCATATTGACCACATTCTGATCTTGTCTGGCCACACATGTCCTGGTTTTCATCTGTGAAATGCTGGAGGGTATGGGAAACTGTATGATAAGAGTGCTGAGAACTCTGACCTTGTTCTGTCTCACAGAATCACCATGCACAGGAGTCCTTTGGGAAGAAACATCTGTTAAACCAATTTAAACATGCAAACTTATGTCTGTTAACTTGCGAGGGAGCCCAGCTGAACTCAGTGGGATTTAATCAGAAGTAAACATTCTTAGTAGTGCAGTACAAATGTCTAGCATAATTATATGGTATGAAAAAACATAACATTCAGAACGCCTTTCAATTTGTATGCTGGGTTGAGCTTGCTCTTTCATACCCCCTTCTCTGAGTAAATAAAATATAGATTCCCAGGAACACTTTGGAAAATTAGACAGTGGGTTATACTTATTTCAACTTTTTAAGAAAGAATATTCCCACATGGTGTTGGCCAGGTACTTAAAACAGCTACGAAAAGCAAGCATTAAAATTTCTGACTCTGCATCATCTCTTTTTTATGACTGAGGATGCAAAATATGTATCAGGAATCTGAATTTTGAAACTATTAAAAACAACAACCAAAGCTGAATAAAACATGTATGTATGTGTCTTGTCTTCCATCTACAGGTGCCATTGCGTTTCACATGCAATAAAGAACATGGCAACAGGCTTCTTCCAAAGGTTGGAAATGTTATTTTTGGATTACACTTCCCAGAATCTTCTAGTCAGCATGGCCACCGGCTGAGGGATTCTGGGATAAGTAATGCAAAAACTTACCATTTTCAAGCTCTGACTTTTTCCTATGCACAATTACACCTAAGAGAGGCAATGATGTAAACTCGAATCGATAGACTCAGACTCAAGTTGGACTTAAGTCGCTTCAGTGACTTGACCCGGACTTGACTTGGCCATAAATGATGCACTGACTTGACTGAACTCGAGACTTGTATATTTTTAATGACTGACTTGATGCCCTCGGTTCAGTTAACATAATGCATTCATCCAGAAACCTTATGACTTTGAACAACGCCTCCATCTTTTCTTGCCTACTAGTCACATGACGATCTCTCTTATGCCCAAAGTGTGGGCGCATTTCTCAGAGAGGAACAGCAAACAAGTTAGGCAACAGGCTTGAGGCAGGCTTGAAGTCTGCCCAGCAGCCTATCCCCACTGCATATCAGAGGAGCCTTCTAAAATGTTTCCTAAGAGCAAAAGACAAGACTCACCCCCAGAGTGCAGGGTGCATTTCTCAGAGGGGAACAGCAAATGTGTCAGGCAACGGGCTTGAGAAAGAAGGATTCTTCCTTCTAAAGCTTTTGAATTTTCAGTAATGAGGAGTAAGATAGGATCCTATTCCCCACTTCCAAAGCTACAGATGGCAAACTTGCAAATGTGGAGAGCCCACTCTGCTTAAATTGTTAAAACTGAATTTATTTCACTCTGTCCATTAATTCTGAAATGTTGGTTGGGGTATAAAGTTGGCTTCCAGACTTGACTTGGAAGTATCTGCAAGGACTTGAGACTTGACTTGAAACTTGAAGGTAGAAACTTGAGACTTGGAGTAAGAGACTTACTCACACCACTGAAGAGATGCAGAGAGATGTTGTTATAGACAGGGCACCTGAACAGAACATCTCACTCAGTAAGGGTGATCTTCAGTGGGCTATTGTTCTCCCTCCCTCACCAGCATACCATGTGAAACAGAATAATATGTAAAGAGTAATTGCAACACATCTCCCATGTACCCTGCCTAGCTGCAGTTCAGGAAATGGCCTGTTCCTGTCACATGGGTTTGCCTTCATCATCTCTTCAAACAAGCAATGAAAACCACAATTGGGGTGAATTGCTTGCACGTCAATTTTTTTCTTCTTCTTCTCCTCCCTGAGAGAGCCTCATTGCCAGAGAGTCGCTTAGAGATAACTTGCCACAGCTTGGTGCTGCAGGACAAAAGGAGCTAAATGGGAGAGGAGTGAGTTGTGCAAGCTGAAAGTAACCCCTGTGCCAACAGACAAATTGGTTTTTCCCCCCATTTGTGTACCAAAACGGTATGGCTCACATACATGTATGAAAATTATCAGATGGGAACAGCCACCTAGGGGGAAAAAATGTTTCTATTTCTTCAGAACTGACTGTATGGAGGGCTGACCTGAGGTACTCCAGGGACTGAGGCTCTCTGTGAAAACAAGAACGAGGACAGAACTGCTCCCAGAGAATGCAGCTTGGTTCTGAGTGGTACGTAGTATCTGTTAGCTATTTCAGGAAAGAGATATCAATATAATGTTACTGTAAGTGCTATACCCCATTATACTAAAGTTTGCTGCAAGTTTCTTTTTTAAACAGGTCCAGATAGGATTTTATGATCCTACTCAGTTTCTCTTCTTTGTTACTGTTTCACTTTCAAAACGCAGCTTTAAATGTGAAATAGCCACTAGGAGATGTAGAAATTCTGCTGTTATTTTGTGGCTGTCCTAATTCCCAGCCAAACGCAATGGAAGATAATTGAGAGATTAGGCTGTGGTGGTACAGCCTCAAAGGCGGTTGTAAGCCATTAGCAGACAACTTTGAAGTGAAAAGATGGGTCCAGGGTAGATGGGCAATCTGTTGCTTAGATACTAACTCCTGACTGTTTGCATCTTTGGTTATGGATCTTGGGAGGTATAATTCAGAACATCTGAAGATGACCAGATAGCCCACCCATTTCTATTACCAGGCCTCCCTAGTTGGCTCCTTCTTGTTGTTTCAGGGACCTGAAGTAATGGATGACACAGGTGATCTACGGCACAGACAGGCCCAGCATGATGCTCTGTCGGTTTACTCAGATTCCAGCCTGGAACTCTCCCCCGAGAAGCTGAATATCCAAGAGTCACAGCTCAGGGCCCTGCCCTGCTCCATAAAAAAGAAACAATCCCTCAGGTCAGAAGTGAGATCATGTGGGAGAACATAATGGGTGTTGTACAGACTCGCTGTAATGGAGTGAGGTGCTTAAGCCCATAGTAGCAGGTTTAGGAAAACAAGAGCAGGGTGGCACAGGGCACTGTCAGCTAAGGCTTTTTATCATGTAGTCACCCTGGCACATTCACAGAATTTCTCAAGGTGTCTGAATGCTGCCTTATCCCACATCTAAACTACCTATGTTCTGCTACTGCTGCCGCCTTCTTATTTTCTCAGCAAAGAAAATCCAATAAAGAGAGAATACATGGAATAGTGGCGGGATATCTTTTGATCGATAGTGCCCAAAGCTTTCTATCTGGAGAGCACCTCCATAGAATTTGGAAGGAAAAGTGTCTCCATTTTCCCAGTATAACTGGTAGAAAAGGGTGTTGTTTTCTCTCTAGGAAAGGACAAGGTCCGTATTTGATCATCTTGAGCTGTTTTAGCTTAAGTCTGCCATTCATCTTGGCGCAGAGCAATAGGAAACCTTGAGCCACACAGATCAGTTCCATTAGTCCCAATGGTGCAGGACTGTGGAAGTGGTAGTTCCAAACCTCTGAAAGCCCAAAGGTTCTCCATGCCTCCTGCTGCAGGTTCCTGTACAGCAGAGTGGCTCCCCAGAAACACACAGAACAGTAAGATAAAAGGAAGGGAGGGGCTATTTGTGATGGTTGTGTGCCGTAGAGTCATTTCTGACATACGGCAACCTAACACACGTTTTTTTATTGGCAAGATTTGTTCAGAGGGGGTTTGGCTTCACCTTCTGTTAAGGCTGACAGAGGCCGACTTGCCAGAGGTCACCCAGTGCATTTCCTTGGGCTGGCCGGAAATCAAACCCTGGTCTCCAGAGACATAGTCTAGCGCCCAAACCACTCCTTATTCTGGCTATCTATATGTGGTTGTTGTTGCTGCTGTTGTGTGCCTTCAAGTCGTTTCCAGCTTAGGGTGACCCTAAGATGAACTTATCACAGGGTTTTCTGGGGGCTGAGAGTGTGTGACATTCCCAAAGTCACGCAGTGGGTTTCCATGGCCAAGCAAGGATTTAAACCCCAATTTCCAGAGTCCAACGCTCAAAACGCTACACATTTCTGGTTCTCTCTATGTGATAGAGTTGTAAGATTTGCAAATTTTCTTGTTCTTGGTGAGAAAAGATGTCTTGAGAGATCACATATCTTGACATGTCAACAAACCCAGTTGGAAAAACTGTCAGCCACCACAAGATATTTCTCCATTGTATGAGGCAAAAAGACCAGCCATTTTCTTTGTTCCAAACTGCTGCAATTTGAGTAAGAAGCCTCTGCCCAAAACCACTCTCTTGCCCTCTTTGGTAAGCAAATCACACACATGCAGTAGGGCCAGATGGAAAATATTATCTGTGGGTGAAAGAGAGGCAAACAACCCACCTGGTATCTCTGCTTTTAAAAACAAAGTAGCAGCAAAAGTATTTTCTGAGTTTGTGAAAATGCCTTTATTGTGCAAATCCCTTTCATGCAAGGGGGAAGGCCTTGAAAATGTGAAATAAAATGTTAAAAAGTCTCAGAATCTCGTCCAGTAGGGAGAAAACTTAACTTATTCATGTGAGGATGTGTTAAGTGAAAATTTACATCCCTAATATGCTGGTTAGAACAGTCTGGTAAAGAAAGAGACAGTGTATCTGTTGGGCTTATGCGTTTGTGGGATCCTCACCAGGAACATGGGCTGGAATGTATGGTCTCCTCCTAAGCCTTATAGATTTAGAAAACTCAGTCATATTCTTGAATTGTTTTAAGTAATTTTTCAATACATCTTCCTGGATCATCCAAAAATACAACCAAATCATCAGCAAAAGCTTTTAACTTGTATTGATATTTCTTAATTTGAACTCCTTTTATATCGTTGTCTTCTCTTATAGCATTGTTAAGTATTTCCATTGTCATAATAAACAACAGGGGAGACAATGGACATCCTTGTCTAGTCCCTCTTTTCAGTTCTATCAATTGTGTTCTTTCATCATTTACGACCAATCTAGCTTGCTGTTGTTTATAAATTGCTTCCATCCATGAGACAAATTTTTCCCCAGCCTGCATCTGTTTAAACGTCATTTTCATAAATGTCCAATTAATCATATCAAAAGCTTTCTCCGCATCTAGAAATATCATAGCCATTTTCTGTTCATTATGCTTTTCATAATATTCAATTATATTTAAAACCATTCTGATATTATTTCTCTGCAATCTTCTTGGTAAAAAACCATTTTGGTCTTCATTGATAACATCAGACAACACTTTTTAAAGTCTCGCTGCAAGGATCGAAGCAAAAATCTTGTAATCTACATTCAGAAGCGATATTGGTCTATAATTCTTTACGTCAGTCAAATCTCTTCCTTCTTTTGGAATCAATACAACATTAGCTTCTTTCCAGGTATCTGATATTCCTTCCTTTATTTCATTTATTGTATTTTGCAAAGGTATTGAAATCTCATGTTCCAAAATCTTGTAGTATTTTGCAGGATAACCGTCCGGTCCTGGAGCTTCAATCTTCAAATCCCTAATAGCCTCCACCATTTCCATCACAGAAATGGATTTGTTCAATATCAATCTTTGGTCTTCATTAAAACTCATTTTATTCATTTTCTCCAGATACCCTTCAATTTCTTGTTGGTTTATCACCTTTGAGATCTTGCCCATCAACTTCAAATACTAATTGTGAAAAGCTTGTTTTATGCCCTCTTGTTTTGTCATTTTTTTCTTTTCCAATAGCAATCTCCGATATGATATTTCTGGCCTTTATTTTATGCAACAAAGCAGCCAAGAACTTTGAAAGTTTATTTGCTTGCTCAAAAAAGTTATATTTCGTTCTCCGTATCTGTTGCTCTATTTCATCGACATTTAATTGATTTAATTCAGCTTAATTTCATCTGTAATCTAATCTGTTTGTCAGATGGATTTTGTCTCATTTGTTTCTCAGTCTCTTTCATCTTATCCAAAATTGACTGCTCTGTTTTTCTCTTTTCTTTTCTAATCTCTGCGGACCATCTGATAAAATTTCCTCGCATAACAGCTTTACTTGCGTCCCAAATGGTTTTCATCGACAGCTCCGATATCATATTTTCATTGAAGTAGTTTGTTATCTCTCTTTTCGCTTTCACTATATACTTCTCCTTATTCCAGATCTCATCATTCAATCTCCATGTTCTTTCTCTTTCCTTAACCTTCATCTTTATTTGTATCGGATTATGGTCAGAGCACAAATTGGGAAGAATATCCATTTCTGTAATCTTCATCAATAGTTGTTTGGATACCAACATCATATCTATCCTTGACGTTGATATATGTCGATTGGAGTAAAATGTATATCCATCCAGTTGCCCGTTTTTGTATCTCCAAGTGTCATATAAATTTAAATTGTCCATCAAATTAAAGAAACTCTTAGGAAGTTTACCATTATTTCGAGGGATCAGTTTCTGAATTGACCTATCCACTTGAGGATTAATAACTCCGTTAAAATCCCCCAAAAGAATAATGTTGGTGCTAAATTCTCCGGATTTAAAGTTAACAAGGAAAAAACAATTTTTTTAACCAAAAATATGACTGAGAGAGAAGAGAAGGAAATAGTACAAAAAACAGGATTCAATAGAGGACAAAAGGTAAAATATCTGGGTATCTGGATAGCCAAAAGAAATAATGAGTTATATCAGAATAATTATGAAAAAAAATGGAAAGAAATAACAAAGGACTTGGAAAGTTGGACTTCAATGCATTTGTCAATGTTGGGGAGGACTGCGGCAATAAAAATGAATGTTCTACCAAAAATGAACTTTTTGTTCCAAAATCTCCCTATTATAACAAATATGAAACTTTTTCACAATGGAAGAGAGAATTAACCAAATTTATATGGCAAGGGAAAAAACCTAGGATTAATGGAATATTTTGACAGATCAGAAAACTAGAGGTGGCATGGGATTACCTGACTTTCAGATATATTACAAGTCAGCGGCCTTTACGCGAATAAAAGATTGGGTAGATCTACAAGATACGAGAATGCTGACATTGGAGGGTACAGATCTGAGGATGGGGTGGCATGCCTATATGTTTTATGATAAAGCAAAAATAGATAAAGACTTTACACATCATTATATCAGGAAATCGCTTTTGAAAGTTTGGGATGATTATAAGTCTAGAAACATACGGCAGCTTCCCACTTGGGTCTCCCCGTAAGAATCTTTTTTTGGAAGATGGACTGAAACAGAGAAATGGCTGCGATATGGCAATATAATAGAGAGTTCTACTTCCAATAATCTTCAGATTAAAACAAGAGAAAAATTAGAACAAGAAGGAATATTACTAAGTTGGTTCCCTTACAGACAGTTAACTAAAACGTTTCAGATGGACTTAAAGACTTACGGAATTGAAATAAAAGACAAAACTGGAGTAATTAAATGGCTGTTTGAAAATCCGCCTCATTTATTAGCTCATATAAATCAAGAAATATTGCAGCAGGAGAGGCACGAAGAAACAGTTAAGGCAGTAATGATTTTATGGGCGGAAAATATCGGACATACAAGTCAATTAGATTCTTGGGAACAGAGTTGGAAAAAGACAAATAAATTTACGGTAGCCCAGAATCTGAAAGAGAATTATTACAAGATGTTTCATAGATGGTACATGACACCAGATAAACTAAAAAAGATTTACAATACAGGTACTGGACTTTGTTGGAAATGTCAAAAAGAGGTTGGCACGATATATCGCATGTGGTGGACATGTCCTAAGGTTAAGAAATACTGGACTGAAATACATAATAAAATTTGTGCGGCAATGAAATTACAGTTTGCTATGACACCAGAATTGTACTTGTTAAATATGACAGACCTATTAGAAGGTACCAGTATAAAGAAATATTGGAGAATATTGTTATATATGATAACAACTGCTCGTATTGAATATGCAAAGTTATGGAAAACACAGCAAATACCTACAATAGAGCAATGGTGGGGAACTCTTATTGAAAACAAAAACACTGACATGGTTTCTCAAAGATTAAAAGGGAAATCAGATGATGAAATTCAAAAAGAATGGCAAATTGTAGGTAACTGCTGGATATCGTTAGACGGAAATGTATAATTCATGGTATTAGATATTAATAATTAATGATTATTGAGATGACTATTGTATGGATATCATGCAGCTGGAATGTGGAGATGGAAATGCAAGAACCAACATGTAACAATAGCAGTAAAATGTGGTACAACGATATAAGTATGTTAAGAGATATTGAAAATGAAATCTAGATCAGTTTGGAAGAATCAAGAAATAATTCATGTAAAATAACAGCAACATTTGATTGTTTTACATGTGTAATTTGAATAAAATGATTTATAAAAAAAAAAGAGAGAGAACTCAGTCATATCTCCTTGCAGAAATCAGCTGAGAGCATCAACAGGGAGAAGTGTGTCCAGCTGGGTGGCCTTGAGACAAAGACAATATAGGTTCCAGAGGCAGCTTCAAGAGGGTATCTCAGACCTCAGTAGGATCTTTCAGCTCTGGAAGGCTTCTCTGGATGAGATTGAAGGTATGGAAGAACTGGTTTTCAGCTTTATGACCAAATCTACTTATGAAATACCACTGGTATATTGAATGCCCTTCAACTGTCCTGATTTGGCAAGGGCCATGCCAATTAATCCTCTGGCAGTCCACTTTCTATATCGCTTTTAAATTGCCCCCGTTTTATTCTTTTTCTCACTTCCCCCTTTGTCCTTGGCTCATTTCAGGTGGCGTAAACTGAGTTCAAAGTGCAAAAGTAATTGCACTCAATTAATTCAGCAGGAGGGAGAGGAGAGGAAAAGGCAAAATCTTGCCCTTCCCAGTGGGCTCAGACAAAAGGATACTGCTGTGGCCTCTTCCAACTCATCTGTTTTTCATCTTTAACGTTTTTGGCCGTCGTGACCACACTTTAATGTTGCTTGGCCAAATGTTTCTCAATTTTCGTCTTTGAAATGTTGGAAAGTAAGGTATCGGCTGGGTCCAAGCCTACAGCAACAGTGAAGGTTATGACTAAAGGGAGTGTAACCAAGACCTCCAACTTGCTGCTGTGCTCCCAGGAGAAGAAAAGCTCTCTGTCTTGAGAAGGAAATGGCTGGTTGTGTGATTACACGCACAATACTTTCAGATCAACAGAGCCAATAACCTATCTAACCACTAGCCAGGCTGGTGTGGAGCAAGGGAGACCTCTAGAGGCTGGTTGGTTGCAAAGGTTGTTGAGAGGGAAAATTGGGCCCTACTTTTGTATTAACAAAAGTATTTGGACCCTATCTTTGTGTAACCCTGTGGCCATCATTTGCCTAATGATGGCCACAGGGTTGAGGATTTATTATAAATAAAGGGAAAGAAGGCATGTGGTGTCTGAAGAAAAACTGGTCCTTTGCCCACAGAAAGACTACATATATGTTAAATATTTTAAAATAAATGGAAGCCTTTATAGGATTTGCTCACCAGTGACTGGAATTGAAGGTGAATTAAATAAAAACGGTCAACAGGAAGAATCTCCAAGCTGGCCAGATTAAAACTCATTAAGTGACAACTCTATATGTGAGGGAAAAGAGGGTGGTCAGTCTGGGACTGTATTTATTCAGTGTGTCGCCTTCCTTTGCTCTGTCCCTTTTGATGCCAGCCACTCTGCGCTTATCTGCTTGAACTGCTTCTCTGCCAGTGCTTATCTGCCTGAATTGCCCACTTTTGCGGTTTTCCTCTACACACAGGAAACTTTGGCCCGGGAATTCAGTCCTATTTTACCTTCCTGAGGTTCCTTCTCTGTATCAACTTCCTGGCTGTGTTACTGGCTGCAGGTTTCATACTGTTGCCTTTTACCATTTCTCGGGATGTGGCCCCATTTCCTCACATTCTGAGTGCAGGTAAGTCCTCACTTATATCTTCAAGAGTTTCTTTTTCATTATTTATTTTTGTTGCAAATAGTCAAATGCTTTAACAACAATCACACGTTCAATCAAAAGACAAATATTACCTATAATAATACAAATAACATAAGAAAGAAAAAATATTTCAAAGGAAAAAAGAGCAAACTGTAAAGATTAATCACTTGATACAACCTTCTTTTCTTCTCAATTATTCATTCTAAGTCATATTTTTTACACATAAATTTCTCCCCAAGTGAGGGACAGTTACACTGAAATTTATACTGCTGTGCCTGTAAATCAATCACACCTGTGCAGTTCCAGCTTTTAGAAATTGAAATTCACCATCTTGACATTGCCTCAAATGTTCTTATAATATGAAAGAACTTTATCCCAATCTTTGACAAATTTATCGTGTTTTTCCCCTCTTAACACAAAAATAAAACTATCCAGCTGCATCATATAAAAGAGTTTCATCTTCCAATCAGTTATGGACGGGAGAGTTTTCTCTTTCCAAGTCTGAGCTAATACCTTCAAGAGTTTCAAGCATTAGAACAGCTTTCTTTAGCCTGATACCCTACAACTCTCGCTACCCAGCTAGCCTGACAAGTAGTTAGGTAAGATGGGACGTGTAGTCTAGTACATTACAAAAGGGAAATTTGGCTGGGCAAAGCTACTTTAGTTTGTTCCCCTACATTCCAGATGGGCTAGGTCCTGCACTTTCTGACATTAGTTGGCCTTCCACATTCCCTAGGGTTAGGGAGCAGGACCCTTGCAAAAGTGGGAAAATTGCAAGTACCAAAATGTACATGTGTGTCTGTGGTAAAAGGGCTGAGGCACAGTAGGAAGAACGGGCATGTAGGGTCCAAACCAGGTCAGGGAAAGAGAGTGGGTCAGCATGGTGGCCCTGTACTTCTTCTCTCTTGCCCATTTCCTTCCTTCGGTGTGGGGTTGCACTGGGAGAGGGTTTGTGGTGCTCTGGAGGACCAGAGACAGGTTTTTAAAGGGCTACGTGATCTGATCAGAGTCGCTGAGAGGTAAGGTTCCCCCAGGAAAGAAGCACCAGAAATGGGGGGGGGGGCAGGAGTTGAAGAAACTTGCAAATAACCAAATCCCTGAAAGTCAAACCCACAGATGTGGAGGGCTGACTGTACTGGAAGATCTAACCCTATAAAGCCACCTTGTCATTTCTTTAGCTTCTGAGTGCATGAACTACAGTAGTGGCATCAGTCATCGATCTGTCTGGCAACGCTTCCAGGACATCTTCACCGGAGAAGTGAGTCTACAGGAAAAATGATCTAGAGATTAGCTTTGCTGGGAGAATGGGACAACAAATTATTGTTTGACTCTATGGCTAGAAATTAGGGATGGAGAAAGAGAATGCACTAGGAGTTTAATCATGTGCACTGGAGAAGAGGAATGTAGCTTGGAGCCAGGTAGAGGGAACTCTATTTGATTTAAGGTGATTTGGGGCAGGAGAGGCTGCTTTCTGTCTGATTCTTGTCATCATTGCACTCCAGACTCTGAAAGATCTTAGGAAGCTATTATGAATTCATTTAATCTTGAAATATAAGAGGGAGGATGGCTTGCTTTACCCTTCCTTTTTATGCCTCTCCTTCCTAGGGTGCTTTGGAGCATTCCTACCTGTTCTATGGTGCTTATAATGTGAAACAGGATACAAACAACCACTACAAAGTACACTTAGCCTACCTGCTGAGCATCCTGGGATACCTCTTTGTCTGCTTCATTTGGATCTTCCAGCGGTAAGTCCCTGGTAGGTAAGATGGAAAAAACACAAGAAGCTTCACAGCAAAGGGTTCAGGGAAGAGAGGGATTAACATAGGCAACACCTTGCGGTCTGGTTCAAATGCTGACTTGGTCTTGGTGGTGCCTCAGAAAACCACCTGTTCCATACCTCTTACATGCAGTTACGGTTACACATCACTAACCCACCAGATCAATTAACATTCCCTGGAAAAGAAATAATGCTTTTTGGTTGGGGATAGAACATGTTCCCATGCACTGCCCAATAATACTCACAGTTACATGCACTCACGTAAACAATACATGTGAGCAAAACTTCTTTTCCCTATTTTTTAATTCTGTGTCTTTTCTAGAATAAGGCTAATACTTATTTCTGTTGCAACAAAATTCCCTGTATTAGCATCATATTATAATGCATGTGCTTAGCCTTCTCTATGCTAAACATCTCAAATTCATTCGCCATTGAGTCCTCTTCGTAATCTCAGGAGAAATTCCAAGTAATTTACTTGCAAACCTTTCAAGTTAATCCCTAATCTTTTAAGTATCTTTTCTGATGGTCCTTCTCTGGGTGTAGTGGGAGTGAAAAGGCTCCGCTGAACTACTGCTGTGTTCCCCCTTCATCAATGTCTCCTCTGAAGTGATATGTCCATTTCATATTATATACATTAAATATCTTTCTATCTGGAAGAGGTGTTACCCATGTTGAGTCACACCCCTTGAACTGAACTCTGTACTGTGACCCATTGTTATCCTACTATAACACAGAATTCTATAATTCTTGTGGAAAAAAAAATATTTTAGCCTGTGAAAGTCTTTGCTTACCTATGACTCTCTCCATTGCTGTCCCAATGTCCAGGTTTGTGGCAAACTTTGTGCACTGGCTGATACTACAGTGGGATTTCAAACCATATGTCAGTGCCAGAATCTTCAGTGAATGGGATTTCTGCATCCAAAGCCCTGAAGCAGCCAGACTCAAACAGAAGACTATATACAATGGCCTTAAGGTGTGTGAAATTCACCTTTGGAACATAATGATAATTTGGTACCATCCCCACAGACCTAGCCACTGGTTAGTAGATCCATTAAACTAATGTAGATCCATTAAACCAAAGGGAATTTGGTAAGTCAAGTTCCATTGATCAAATGGGTTTATTCCAGTTGGGACTAACTATATAATTTAGGCCAAGGTTCTACTCCTTTATCCATGTCCTCCTTTTAATTATTCATCCATGTATATTCACAACAAATTTGTAATAAGCCCCTGCCTAAACCTGTGGGTAGAATGACAGTAAACTGTGTGTGTAGTCGGGTGCACATAAAGTCTTCTTTCTTCACAAACTGAACTACGCCTCCTGTCTGTAGGATGCCCTTTTTATACCTTTATTTGTTTGCCTTCTTTTTATTTGATTTCCAGTTGGGCACAAAATACTTTCTTGTAGTTAAGAACATGTTAACATATATAAAAAAAAACAGAACTGGTAAAAATTACTTTTTAAGATTTCAAATCTGGAAATCCCGCAGCCAGCATGGCCACTGAGCTGGCCTTGGGATTCTGGGAGTTACAGTCCCCAGAATTAACCTTTTCAGGCCCCACTTATTTGTTAGATCAGGCAGTAGCAATTAAGTTTCCTTGGGGTGAAAGAAAAGAGAATGAATTCTATAGCAAGCCTGGGGAATCCTTGCACTCCAGATTGTGTTAGACTGCAGCTCCCAGAATCCCTCACCATTGCCTATGCTGACTAAGGGTTCTGGGAGTTGAAGTGTGAAATATCTGGAGCACTAAAGGTTCTTCACCCTGTCCCACAGGGACAATAATCAGATTCGGATCTTTAAATTTCAGTTCTCACCTCAAAGAAAATTTCCCTATGCTAGAAGGGACTGTTGATTTTGTTCCACCCATTCTTTCCATCCTCAGTTTATTGTGTGGCCTTTGTGTCCTCAATAGGATTGCCAGGTCAGGACTATCCCAGGCTTAGAGATTTCAGTGCCAAAATCTGAAGCCTACAAATGACCCCTGTCACAGGATGTGGGCCCTGATGATGTTATAAAGGGCAGCTCCTGATGATGTCACAATGCATTATACATTAAGAACCAAGCCCAGTTGCATATTCCAATAAAAAACACAATGTCTAAATAAATGAGGAAAATGCTGTCTCTCCCTTTCTGTCTTTTACTTTTCAAGGGAGCGCTCTCACCCTGAAATTCCTCCTCATGACCCTGAAAACTCTGGGCTCTGAGATGTGGAACCCTAGCCCTAAAGGATTTATGGATTTGTTGAGCCATGTGCATCAGTGGGCCAGATATCCCTTCCCCTTTGGCATGCTTTAACCTTGAAAACAAACTGTTCTGCATGCTGAGGTGTACACCTAGTGACTGACTTTTATTTTTCCTGGCAGATAGACCTAGCAGAAGAGAGTCAACATTTGCAGAACCAGCAACGAACACGGAAGCAGCTGGTTCAGCTCTTCTTGAGGCGCCTGGTGATCAATTGTTTCATCCTGCTGTTGATGGCTGCAGCTTTCTACTCCATCTATGTGGCCACAGAGTTTTCCCAAGGCTACAGTCAGGTGGGCCAATTCAGACCAGGCTGGGACTGTAGGTGGTTGTACCCAAATCCATAACTCAGGTTTGTGTTCTCCAACTCAGTGTCCCTGGTAAGATCTACTTGAAGCCAGACCAGGGATCTTAAGAAGTGGGATGAGGTCTGGACACTAATTGCAAAAGTTGATGGTACATACTCCATTCCCTCTTGGTGGTGGAAGAGAGCCCTGCAAATTCCCAGAAAGTGCCTGAAGTGCACCTCTGCTTTTGAAAGTAGATATAGTATTTGTTGATGTTAAGCAGTACAGAGGAGAACCTTTCAACTGTAAAGTCTGTTTTGGAAGACCCCATTGGGCAGCATCAAACAAATTACCCTTAGCAATGTCTTGCATGTACCAGACTTGGGCTCCAATGTAATATTCATGAAAGCCCTAACATGGAAGGAGTGTGAAGATAATTGCAAAGGAGAAGACTACGTTGTATCTTACGATGGAAAACTCATAATCTAGACAGCAGCTGCTGCTTATCTCAATGCTGTTGATTGCAAAACTGAATGTGTAAAGACTGCCAGCAATGCAAACATGGGAACTGTTTTAGATTCTGGCACAGAAGGACGGGTGTCTTTGCTCCTTAATCAGGATCACTGGCTGCTGCATCCACACTCTGTTGGTAACCTTTCCACAAAGTGAATTTCCATTCCTGGAGGCTTTCTTAGAAAAAGCATGATCCAGGGAATGTGGCAATGTCAAGGACCACAAAAATAGCCACAGGGAGCCACATACAGCCCCTGGGCTGTTCTTGGCCCATCCCTGCTTCACATCTATATATGTGTGGCCTTGGAGGAATGATGATCATATTGATTATGAATTGTTCTACTGTGCATCCTGTTACACTAAAACAACAAAGGAGTCTGTGGCACCTTTAAGACTAACCCATGTAGCACAGCATGATAGGATTACAAAGATTACGATCCATCTGCTGAGATGCAGAGTGTATAGTCCGGATGTGCCAAATTTCTGAGGAAGTGGATTATAACCTGTTAAATCTTGTACTGTAACGTATCTGTTAGTCTTAAAAGTGTGACAAGGCTTTTTGTTTTGTCGGAAGAGCATAGAAAACTTCTGTCCCTTTTAAATTTTACATTTAGTTACATTGAGCCCCAAGCTGGATATAAATGTAGAGGGATGAATTTTCATTGGTGAAGTTACCACTGCACAGTAGACCAATCACTGCAAAATATGCCTGTGTTGGGTCTGGAATACGATTCCCACTGGAGATGTGCCTAAGGTTTGGGAAGTCTAACTATAAAAGATATAGTCTGTCTTCACAGATGGGCCTTTCCACACCAAATCTATGCTTGTACCCCCAGAGTAATGCTGCCAGGCTTGGTGTATTGAGTCAGTACTTGCCACCTGTGACCATCTCCATAGCAAACATCCTCCTGCCTTATCTTTTCCATGGTCTGGCCCAGTTCGAGAACTATTCACCCAGCACTGAAGTTAACCTCACTCTAGTGCGGTAGGTGCTTCTGTTTTGATGGGGACAGATATTTCATAGTGGGAAAAACAAGATGAAGTTTGCACCATAGACTTTAATCTGAATAGCTGTTTTAGATCCAAGATTTCTTCTGTGTACACTGGGAAGCATATGTTGGCCCAGTTGGTCATTAGCCCCAGTCTCCTATGTTGACAATAGGGCTTTGTACCTTTGCAGTCACACAAAGCTTCACGCAAGCATTCTGGATCACTCTGAGCATAGTATGAATCACCCAGCTCTCTTGAGAAGCTCTTATTACTGGAAAACCCATACTTTTAAAATGCAAGATCATTAGGTTTTCAGAAGAAGTGCTACTATACAACTTTTATTTTTGCACACATGAATAATGCACTTTCTTTTCAATATATTCAGCTCTTTCCCACCACAATTCCCCAATGTTCTGCCCTTATTAACCAGTGATGATGATGGTGATGTAACCCAGCATATGGATGATGAATGAAACAGCCACCAGATATATACAAATTGAGATGCAGAGTGCAACAAATGCACTAAAAATATATTGTAGAACATTAAAAAGATTTAGAACTTACAGAAGTTCTGAACTGTATGTCAAAATCAAATAACAGCAATGAACAAACAATATATTCATGTATAATTATCTGTAGATGGAGGACAGAGTGAGACTGGATCCGCTGATCCCACTAACTAACTTTTATGCACTAATCTTAATCTCTGCGTGTAGCCAATGTACATTTAAGAAGGCACACAACTGGATTCTCTCCATGTAATCTGTGTACACTGCTAGATATGAGGTGAATACAAGCACTTATTTTATCAAGTGATAATTTACAATGGTTTGCATATAACTATTTACCATACTCTTGTCTGTTTTATCTTACCAACTGATAGGAAGAAAATTATTCCACACTAGATACAAATGTGGAACTGCATAGTAAACATTCACCTGGATCCACTCTTGGTCAGGTGGAGATCTTAATGCAGTGGTGTGTATGGTAGGAGAGTTTAGGCAAAGTTGTAGAGGGCAGGCTATGAATGTTTTCTCTCTTATGTTCCCGCCAGGTGTGTATTCCTGAAGCTGTCCAGCCTGGGAATGTTCCTGCTCTTCTTGGGTCAGAAAGTCCTATGTGTGGGAGGCAGTAGTGTTCTCCAGTGCCAGCCATGTGGTTACAACAAACTCTATCAGGTGACTAGAGATGCGTGGGATATTCAGACTGGACTTGTCCTATTCAAAGTAAATCTGGCCCATATTCTCAAGCAAGGAGTTGGTTTATCTGTGTGCCACAGTAGATCCTGATGCTGAGACAAGCTGTACAGGACTTTTGAGCATCTGATCCATCTGATTTGGCTTTAGACTTCTAACCATAGCTCTTTGATTGCTCAGAAGTCTTTGAATATTCCTTTTCTCAGCACCTTTTCTTTCACTTTGTCTCTTATTTCACATGCTTTTTTTTTTACTTCAACGGTATCCCACCCAGCAGTAAACATACATGGTGTTTCTTTCTCCAAAATGCTAGGATCAAGGAAAACTCGGTTTATTGTTAGAAATTAATTTCTGTCTCATTTTTAGTTCTTAACGGGTTGCAGACTCTCAACATTCTAGTGCTGATATTTTCCATATATTTTGAGTAAGAGGAAAGCTAATGTTGTATTTGCAGCATCACGACTGATAAAATTATACTGTATGCCTTTACTGTGAATTCAAATTTTCATACTTTTGTTACTATGCCCACAACAATGGGACTTCTCTATACCAACATGTTTAGAATAAAGTATCTTTTCTTCTTCTCTATACTCATGAGCTATTTCCTTTGTCCTGCTTGAACATACAGTGTTGGGAGACCCACATTGGACAGGAAATGTACAAGATGACTATCTTCAGTTTCTTGACCACCTTGGCATCTGCTTTTCTTATTAGCCTGCCCCGCAGGTAAGGCACGAGATCTCAGCCAATGCCAGTCTGATCTGGTAATCTTGTTTCTTTGATCAGCTACCTCAGGTACAGATTAGATAAGGGTTTTTATTTGGATCACAACTCCTAGAATCTTCCAGCCAGTGTGGTCACTGGGAGACTCTGCAAGTTATGGTCCAAAAAATAACTTTTCCAGCCTCTTAAAGGCAGTTGATGGATAGTCCATTAATTCCTTTGGAGGTATTTCAGTGTGATTCTCTGTCAGGATAACAGGGGAACATAAAAGCAACCCTGCTGGATCAGACTTAAAGCCTATCTTGTCCAGCACTCTGTTCCCACAGGGGTCAACCAGGTGCCCACCAGGGGAACAAAGCTCAGGAGCAGAACCTGAGGGTGTTCTCCAGGAATATAAGCCTCTGTCTTCAGAGGAAGCATTTAGCCATTGAGTAACCATTTATAGCCTTATCCTCTGGGAATTTCCCCTCCCCTTTGAATCTATATGTTGGTTGTGGCCATCACCACATCTTGTAGAAGTAAATTCCACAGTTTAACAGCATCTGATGCAAAGAACCACTTCTGTCTCTCTGTAATCTCTCATGATTTAGCTGATTTTGATGACTCCAAGTTCTTATGAAAAAAAAGTAAAAGCTTCCTTTTATCTATTTTGTTTACACTACCCACAATATTATACATGTCCCTTTCTCCCCCTAAGCTAAAATATATCTGTAACTTTTCATTACATGGGAGTTTCTGCAGCTGTCTAATTATCTCAGTTGCCTTTTTCTGGACCTTTCCTAGTACTGTGATATCCTCCTTAAGGTGGATATCAGTGCCCAGACTATACTCTATATTCTAAGTGTGGTCACACATAGATTTGTATAAAGGCGTTACAACAGAAACCATTTCATATTTGCTCCCTTTCCTTGTGATCTCCAACATGGAATTCACTTATTCTAAGAGCTGCTCCCACCAATGTTTTCTTGCAGCTCAGCACAGACCACCTGATCTTGTCTGCAGAAAAGGGATCTAGTGCTTTGTTGTGGGTCATTTCCAAGGATATAGGACTATGGCAGTGGCATGATGCCCTGCTGTAAGAAAGTGTCATCTGTCCGCCTTTGAGTGCATTCCCTTTTCTCTCCCAGGTTGCTGGCTAAGCATTCATCCAGTGTGCTGGCCCAGTGGCTTGGCAAAGAGGAGTTCCTGGTGCCACACAATGTACTAGACATTGTTGCAGCTCAAACCGTCATATGGATTGGGATCTTCTTCTGCCCACTCCTGCCTTTGCTTGGCTGTGTCTTCATCTTCCTTACATTCTATGTAAAAAAGGTAATGGCTGTGAGTATATGAGAGAGAGAGAGAGAGTTAGAGGAAGAGAGAATGGAAAGATGCACACAAAGGGATGGTACCTTCTTATAAACAAGTTACCAAAGATCTGGGCCCAGCCTGTGTTAGAGACCCCAAATCTCTTGGCCCACCATGCACCACACCATGTAACATAGCATGATCCTAGCTGTGTAGGTCTGTGGAGGAATCAAGACCTTACCATTTCTGTCGCTGGCTTTATTCTGATGTTGCATAACATTATAGTATTATCATATAATACAAGCCCCATGTGAGGCCATAGCGAGCACACTCTTCTGATTTTCTCCTTTGCTCACCCACAGTATATCCTGTTCCAAAACTGCCAGCCTTCGAATCAGCTATTTCGAGCCTCCCGTTCTAAATTCCTCTTCCAGGTCATGCTACTGCTAGGCTTCTTTCTTGCCTGTTTTCCTCTGAGCTATGTAATCACCAGGTAAGTTGAGATGAAATTGAGAGGTGAACAACTTAGGCACACTCTGGTGAAAACTCTCCTTGATGGTCATTTTGTTTTCCTTCCAGGGTTTCTCCATCCCGTGCTTGTGGACTCTTTAGGAACTATTCATCTCCATGGGAGGCAGTGCCTGTAGCAGTGTCCCATTTACCTCGCTCAGCACAACATATCTTGAACTATGCTGCTTCCAATGTCTTTTGCTTTTTGCTTTTGATGCTGCTCAGGTGGGTCCTTTTGGGGATCATAGATGGAATACCAGGGAACAGTGATCACACATGGGACTTTCTTGAAGAAGAGTTTGGAAGTTACTTTCTTGGACTACAACTCTCAGCAGTTTACACTGGTGGAGAGAGTGTAAGTGGGGTGGTGAACCCACCCCAGGTCTTAGCCCAAAGGAGCTATCCAAGGTGCCAAAAAAGTTTTGGAAATAGGATTCAGTACACTGGATAGCTCCCTTAGTCCAGATTAAAATTCAAAGGAGATTTACCACCTACCTGACCTAGAAGCCACCTCTGAATCATCAGTGACCACTGACTCCCACAGTCCTCAGCCAATGGCCAGGCTGGCTTGGGACTTCTGAGAGCTGTAGTCATGCCTCCAGTCCAAGCTTTGTAATGAAAGCAATTTTAAAACAACAGGGAGTCAACTGTTTCATCTTGTGCTA
The DNA here is from genome assembly GCA_030412105.1 of Cyclura pinguis. Lineage (NCBI taxonomy): Eukaryota > Metazoa > Chordata > Lepidosauria > Squamata > Iguanidae > Cyclura > Cyclura pinguis. The sequence goes on from CM059600.1 coordinate 160,076,308, forward strand.
TAGACCGCATGACTGTAGGAGCATTTCCATTTCTAGCAAATTTACTAATTATATGCTCCGAGTTACTGAAAGAGATATGTTATTCACTTAAGACATAAGGCAAAGCAGCCTTGTTTCTTTCCCTGGTGACTGTTGGCAGAAAAATGACAGACTACTTGCTCTCTTGCCAACTGAACGCAATTCCTCCATTACTTGTTTCAGCTCATTCAGACCATTCGCTTTGACCAACCATGGCCACTGGAGCAAGAAACCTACCTTGTCTCAGAAAAGAAAGAACTCATTAATGTTAAATGGCTCAACCAAACTTAAGCTGCAACCCTGTACATTGGTACATTGAGTTTGGCAACTCTGATGGAACTGGGAACCTACAGCAGCCACACAAACTGCCAAATCACTCTCTCTTTCCTTTCTCCCCCTCATCCCGCATGCACACACGCTCTTCTATATGAGAATATTGCTTCTTAATATTGAACAGGGCTGCAGGAGAGGCCGAGACCTGTTAAAAAAGGCAATTATAGTTCTTAGAAGCTTCCCGCAGAAACAGTTCTCTTTCCTTCTGTTTCTCTCACTTTTGCCAGAGAAAGGATGGTCTGAGGGGCCAGAAAAAATGTCTTGTGTGGACCATACTTCACCCATCTATGTTATACATACGTGTGAGAGTAAGCCCCAGTGAACTCAGTGATGTTTGATGGGTTTATTTTTTGAGTGGAGTTCTGCTGGATTGTGGCAACAGTGTGTAATTCCAATGAAGTCTAGACCACCAACACCAATAATTGTGGCAATGAAAAGCCATGTCTGAAAAATCAATGTACCAATATTTTAGACGTTAGGATGTTGCCAGCACCTCATAGAAATATACTTAGCTTTGTAGCTTTGTGTTCAGCAAATGTTATAGGAACAAGTGTGGCTGAAGCAACACTGTTTTGGATCTGGTTACTCCTTGTAAAAGATTGGGGGGAAAGCCTATAATGCCTATAAGACCACAGTACAGATGAATTGACTCAGTCAAGAAAGCCACAGGCCTGAGTTTGCAAGTCCTGAGTGGGTGGTTGACAACTGGGGCTCTTGGAGGTTTCTTATTCATAGAGTTGCCATAAGGTGAAGTCAACTTCACAACAATTAACAACACTGGGACTAATTCAACATAACCTGAGAAACTCAGGGCCAATTGAACCTTTACTATAATCTTTTTCTATAATCTTATCCATCATCTGTATCCATTAACCATTATTATATTTGATAACATCTTCTTTAGTACCCGTGACATACTCTGTTTTCAGTGTCTTTCAGTCTGCTTTGTTAGGCTTGAGTGCATCAAGGACCAGTTTAAGACAGGTTGTTATCCTTCTTCTGTTCCAGTACTGTTCCCAGCCACCTGCTAAGGGTTTCAAAGGCTTCCTTGGGATTAGTAAGTGGACAGAGGAAGTGGAAATGCATATTATTTGCATATTGATGATGATAGCTCAGCTCAAATCTCTGGATGAATTCTCCTAGCAGTTTCATGTAGATGTTGAAAAGCCTTCTGGAAAAGGCACAGCCTTCAGCCACCCCATGTCACCGGTCAAAAGTCATTGCCAAACTATCATCTTCCCAGGAATAGCACTGCACCTCAAGCCCCATCCCAGACACAGTCCAGGAGGATACCATGGTTTGTAGTGTAGTAAGCTGCTGGCAGGCCCTGGAGCACTAACATGAACACAATCACTGTTGTCCCCGCACCCCCTTCTCCCTTATTCCCAAGTGTAAGTTGTCTACCAGACTCCTTTTTCACAATTTGACCTAGAACATACTCACTGCTGTGGATACAGGTCACTGGAAACCAAGACTGATGGCCTCTCTTTTTTTCTCTCCATAGCCTAATTCTTACAGTGTACATTTCAAAGGCACAGGCCAATAGACAAGCCATTCAAAGACTCAAGAAGCAACATGAGCTGGTGAGTGGTCTCATGGCTTTTAAGAAGGATGGCAGATGTGAGCAGCTCACAGATTGAGTGTGGGAGGAACCTCCTCCTTCCATTTCACAGTTTAATGCCCTGTGTTCTCAGTCCATGAGCCACTGCTGTTGCAAGATGACATGCAATAGTATCCATCATGGCATCTCTGGAAACTTGTGACTGGGTGAACATTTCTTCTGTGGTCCATGTATTTCAGGGGTGGGCAACTATTGGAGCTTAGGAGGTCACATTTGTGGGCCACACCACTGGCTACATCCCCATGGTTATTTTGTTTCTCTTAAATGCCCCCTATACGATATCAGGCAATTTCAGCACATTCTTAGCCTTTTCAAGGCCATTTAGACCCAGGGATGTCATTTTTCCAACAGGAAGTGATGGAAATGTTCACTTCCAGGTTATTGTCTCATACTCTCCAACATTTCAAAGATGAAAACTAGGACATGTGTGGCCAAGATATATCAGAGTATGGTCAAGATGGCAAAAGTTATTAGGGAGGAAGAACAGAAAAGCTAGGAGGGGCTGCAGCAATTTGATTTGTCTGAGCCTACTGAACAACCTCCTGTCTTCTTTCCCCACTGAATTAACTGAGTGAAAACTACTTTTGTACTTTGAACTCAGTCTGCACTAATGGAAGTAAGCAGAGGCCAAAGGGGCAAAGTTGGAGTAGAAAGAAATTGGGACATTTTAAAAGTAGCTGAAAAGTGGGATGACAGAGGATTAATCGGAACTGGCATTGCTAAATTGGAACAGTTGGAGGATGTGCTGTCTGTTGGGGAAAAAGTTGTCTCCTAAGCCTAAAACAGCCTATGGTGGGAAAACATGGCGGAATTGTCCCCTCTATGTCCCTGGGGAGTATTTGGAAACTCTTTTGAGTTTTTTTTTCCTCTCAAAAAGATTGTCCAAAAGAATTTTGGGGAGAGGGCCCTGGTGGTAATATGCGGACTGTGGGCCACACATTCCTTCCCCTGATATAATGCAAATGTGCACAACCTTTTTGTTTTTATAGGTTGCATCAGCTGTGAGGTGTGTTTGTTTATGCAAACACATCTCAGCACAGAGGGATGACGAGGTTTAAACTTCCCTTCCTGACGCACTGAGATCATAGTGACTGGTGTGCTCATCCCTGTGTAATCATCACTGTAGTTTTTCTGCTGGAGTCTCGGAAGAGGGATCACTGGGGATTGGGAGGAATTTTTGCTTTTCTCCTCTGTAAACTTGCTACTTGTGGCAGAGAATCAGTCTCAAAAGCCATGGAACAGTGTCAACCTCTCCCACCACATACCAGGTGATCAACTGGGTTGAACAGAAAAGAGTTCCTGTGGTTTTGGGGTCATGCAAAGAGCAACTGAGAGTCACTTGTTGGCCCATGGCCACAAGTTGTTCACTCTGATGTGATGTAACCTATTTTTCCTTTGCCCCTTCATCTAGTACGTCCAGGAAAAATGGCATCTAGTGAGGAAACTGGCTCACCTGATGGTGACATCACGACGAGTCAAGAACAGTTGAATCTCTGGGGAAAGCAAATGACTTGCAGACTTTCTTCTTGGAGAAAAAACATGTGTTTTGCTTCTAAGAAAAGCAGAGCCCACAGTGTGATCCAGGTTTACCTAAACTAAATAAGCCAGGAAAGACCAGGCCTTGATATGGATGTTATTACACAACAAGGCGTCAGGACTCTGAACAAAGTTTCTCTACAACTCTTTTGAATAGATATAATACCCTAATAGTGGTTGCTTGGCTGTACTTCTTGTATCAGATCCGAAACATTCCAGTCCACTGAAGCCTACTGCTGCTGTGTAGTGAAAATTATTATTTTGGGAATGAGCAAGGTGTATGGCATAGAAAGCATGTGGCATAAAATGGTAATAAAGACGTGCTTGAACTGTTGTCATCAGTCGTACATACAAGTGGTTTGCTTACAGTTTTGATCATGAATCCCTTGGTCACTGAAAATAAACCAAATGCCTACAAGCATCAAAGGGCATACAAGTGTAGGTTTGTGTTACGCATAGTACTTACATATCATGTTAACTATATTGTGTGGGAAGCTCACATCAGACTCTATGTTTATTAAATGGTAGAGATGCATGTGTATATGTGTGGTGAATGAATATGTATGTGTTTGAAAACAGGGAGAAAGTCTCTATCCTGCCTTGGATAGCCCTGGATCTGAGCTGCTCCTCTGTGTAAGTCCTACTACATTTTACCCAGGCATCATAATCTTAGAGCCAGAGTAATGTAGTGGTCTGAGTGTTAGATTGCGAACCTGGAGATGAGGGTTCAATTCCCTGCTCGGTCACGGAAACCCACTAGGTGACCTTGGGTGTGACACACACACTCAGCCCCAGAAAACTCCATGACAGCTTCAACTTAGAGTTGCCATAAGTTGGAAACAACTTGAAGGCACACCACCACCATCTTCTCCAGTCACATTTTTTAAAAAAATGCAGGTTTATACCCTTTTCTGTTCCTTATTTTGTTGTTGTCTATCATCATTCTAAATCCAGAAATCTAGAGTGTCTGGTATGCTTATCTCCCTTGTACCCCCTTCCCTCAGAGGTGACATCATACTCTCATATCTTCTTTTAGACCTCAATCAAAACTTCAAATCTGTGTACAGTAGCTCCTCAAATTACTTTCTTCTCCACCATTGTCAGTAAGGTCAGAGGTTGTACTTATGGCAAGAAAGAGAGTGAATATGGTCTGGCAGATGGTAGAAAGCTACCTACACAAGCCACAACCTATCTCTGTATCTAAATCCAGCTTTCTGTGGTGGTGTAACTCGTGTTTGCAGTGGGTTCAGTTTAATTGTAGCAAGTGGGACCCGCTGCAACATCAGGTTGCTGTTTATCCCTGCCCTGCAAGATGATAACTCCCTGTTAGGTTTCCAGACAGCTGCAATGGGAGCCTTGTTCTATTCAGAGCTTGGGTGTGCTGTGTGCTGGAAGGGGATAAACATTATGGCATGAATATTAACCCAAACCTATTTCCACTCACTTCCAGGATATGTAATATAACCCAGTGTTACTCAAAGTCACAGTATGGGGGCCAATGCCAGCACATGACTGACAGCCCACAGCAAGCTTCCAGGAAAGAAAGAAAGAGTAGTAGCCAAGGAGTACAAACATTGTCTCCTGGCAAATTAGGAAAAAAAGTACTGCACGTTGCCTGCCCAAGGGCACAGCCAGACTCATTGAAAAGTCTCAGATTTTGTTCCTGTTCTTCCTGATTTTATACTGGGTTAAAATAAACTGACCTAGGGAGCTGGTATAAAAACTCTCTGATAATACTGGGAGCTGAGAGAAACTATTCTGGTATAAACAAGATGTGTATGGATCTCCAAAATAAAATTGAAAAGAATAGGAGCAAAATCTGGAGTTTTTGGTCTTTTTAATCCGTCTGGATGCACCCTCAGATATCCTAAAATGCACTGATATAGGCTATATTATAAGGAGACTACTTCCCTCTCCCAGCCCATCCCTCTTTACACATAAACATTCAGTGTCTCAGCTTCTCTTATACACAGACTTAATTGATAAATTCACACAAGCCACAAACAAGCACTTTGTAAATGCAAGCAGAACAACACACAAAAGGGGAACAGGATCTTACGGAGCAGTCCTGCTCATAGTGTCACAAGGCTCCATCCTCCAGACTCCACAGGTACAGCTTTCCATATGGAGACTGTTGCATGATTCAGCATCCCAGTAGCTCAAAGTCCTGAACCGTGAGTGGAGGTTACTGTTCCATATAATTTATAAACTTATATTTTTGTTTATCTAGGGAGTCTTCTAGCTGTATAGAAACCATGCTCTTATCAGCTTCTTTCACTTATCAGCTTCCTTCACTGCCATACAAGTTCACTACTAGAAGGAATTACTGTGGCAGAAATGTAAATGTTTGAACTAATTATAGTCTTCTACACATTTCCTTCATAACAGGGGTGGGGAAAGTGTATACAAGTCCTCTGTAGCGTTGCTAGAGTGGAAATGGGAGGGTGTTTCTGTACGTTTAGCAGTCATGAAGAAAAGGGAAATTTAGCAGGTGATGCTTCTTACCTTGATGCATGAAAAGCAATGTCTGCTGAAACCTAGCAAACAATTTATTTGGCCCCCCAAGTACCACTTTATCTCAAAGGGAGTTGCAACGATGGAGAGTGTGTTGCCCGCCAAGGTCTGGGGAGGAGGACAAGGCAATCTCTAACTCACCTCTGCTATATAATAACAACAGGAAAAAACAAACACATGGGAAACTTCAAAACACAGTTTTAAACAAATTCTGAACTGCTAAAATAAGAACAAATGTAATGTGTAACCTAATAACCAGCCCTCCCGCAAAAGACACAAGTGGGACGTGGATGAAAATTTTACAGACTGAATGCTCCTGCTTTGTGTGCCAGCCAGCCATTTGTGTTCTCTTACAAGAAAATTCATTCCATTATTACATTTTCTCCCTACATTTTTATCCGGAGGAGCAGGCTCATAACAGAGTCTGGAGAAGGAAATGACCCCTAGACCCACCGAAGTTGCCACTCCTGCTCCAAACAATTTGATTTGTTAACAAAACACAGTAATTCAGTTCACACAAATACGCAAGGAATAAAACACTCTGGCAAACAAGGAAGCTGCTTTCATTCATAACCAAGCCACTTTTTTGGTTCTGAATACTTCAGACCCTACCAAATAAAATGTCAGAGGCAAAACATCTCAGGAGTGGACTAGACTCTAGCATCCCAATTCCATACAGGTGAATATATAGTACAGCACAACTGCCCGCCCCACCCCAAATAAACAGTATTTTCATCTGTGTGCCAAGAGAGTGACAGCAGTAGCAATATGATTCTCAGACCAGGGGAGATTACTTTGAGCAGCACTTCTCAGGGTCCCTCAGAGCTTAGTTCTGTTCCCATGCTGTGTAACATGCATATTAAACCCCTCGGAGAGGTTATCTGAAGTTCTAGGGTTTGGCTTCAACAACATGCTGATGACATCCAACTCTCTCTCCCCTTTCCATCTGATTTCCAGGAAGCTGTTAAACTATGGAACCAGTGTCTGCTGTCCATAATGCACTGTATGAGGGCAAACAAACTGAAGCATAATTTAGAAAGACAGGTGACGTATAACGGAATAAATAAATACATAAATAAATATTTAGGCCATCCTCCTGCCAATGCAGGAATTTGTAGGAAGGACATCTTTGACAGAGATGCTTAATTACATGTTACTCAGTATCTTGATTTATGCCCGGGATTTGCATTGTTGCTCAAATTCATTATTTTTGTAGCATTTACATTTAGGATTTGCATTTAGGATTTTGAAGCAAGCTTGTTATAAAAACGTGCACTACCTGCTGGTTCATTTCCAGGAACAATTTAAAGTTTTGATTATCATTTTTAAAGCCTTAATGGTTATGGAACCTGCATGTGTAAGAACCTTTTTCTCTTGCTTGATTCTGCCTATCCACCATGCACTATTAGAAATTGAACAGTGGGGCAGCCATCTTGGAACGAATACAAAAACAAATATGCCAAGATGATGCTAAGGTATCACTTGCATCAGGTGGGTTAGTATTTTCACTCCCTCTTTTCTAATTTAGTTGAAGAAGAAAGTGTGACTATTCTCTGTATGGTTGCTTTTGGACAAGGTTGGGCAAAATTGTGTCCAGAAAATGAATTTTGGGGCTATTTCCCATCAATTGCAACAGTGGACCCTATGTCCATTCCATGTGTTACCCTGAAAATTGGGGGTATCTCGAGGACACCCAAACAGACTTCAAATTAAGGGAATTAACAGAGAAACTCGAAGCTTGTGAGAGGTCAGGGCAAGGGATCTTTAACCCTATGTCTACGGGGTCAGAACCATGCAAGAGTCAGAGGAACAGTCTAAAGTAAATTTATTAAAACTAACAAAGAAGATCGCAACACACGTTAACAAATAATCATACAATCACACAAGGGCTATAGGAATATAGTTGGAAATAAGAGACAGTTGGGAGAGAGAGGGCATACGGACAAAGATTATAAAGTATCCATGTTGGCAGGCTAGCTAACACGTTCTTGCTAACTATGAGCTGGTTGCAATCTTGCAGGCCTTGCACCACGGAACAGTCCATTTGGAGCTTCTCAGAGACTTGGTAGTCCAAAATAGCAAAAGTCCTTTTAAACTGTGGCACCGTGGCAAAAGTCTTTTCTCTCAGTCAGGAGGTGGCGAGATCAGCCGCCCCCCCATGGTTCCTCAGTCACTGGAGAGGATGCAGGTATCCCCTTGGGCAGGCTCCCGAGTGGAGCGGCGATTATCTTCTCCACACACGCCCCCCCACAATGTCCGGGGGTGACAGTCTGGCCCGGAGAATCTTCCCGATCCTCCGTGGCTGTTGACCTACAACTATTTGGCAACAAAACTGACAACAGGGTTATCCAATACACACAGAAGAAGGCAAATTACCGGCTCAGCGCTTGATGGGAGTTTGAGTGGAACTATCTTCGCTATAGCTTAAAAGTTATGGGTGATAGGGAGTATAAATAGCTACTAGCCTGTATACAGGGGGCTATTTACAGAAGCGGGGGATTCAGAGGGGTCGCCACTCCTCCTCTGCCCCGGTCCAACAATGTACCTTTACCCGTTGTCGAACACTTCATAGATAGAAACAAACGTTTCTGACAAATCAATGGCAGGCAATTCTCGGTAATTCACGGAAACTTGAGGGGTTAGGGCACATAGATTGGGCTTTTGGGTGCCTGGATCTTCCGAATCTGGAATTAAAACGGAGGCGGGATCAACAGGCTGGCCCTTCCATTCCTTGAGCTGTGAGACCTGGAAAAATTTGAGCAGGTCTCCCTTTTTACGAGGGATCCTGACTTGGTATACAGCAGGGGAAATTCTCTTTTCTATGGGCACAGATCCTACCCATTTAGCTGCAAGGGCATGCTTGTCCTTGTAAAAGTTCCTGTAGAGGACTAGCTGGCCCTCGTCCCACTGACAGGGGTGATTTACCCAACCTAGCCTCCGATCCATTTTCTGAAGGTTCTTGCCCAGCTGGGCGGCAACCTGCCTGTGAATGAGGCCAATGTTTTGAATGAGATTTTTCACCCACTCGTCATTTAAAACTACCGGCTCCAGATCAGACGGAAGGCTGGTATCAAGCCAGAACGCTTCCGGTAGCATCAGTTTCCTGTCTGTCATTACCATATGGAGTGTAAATCTGTGCGAAGCTACGGTGCCTCTAAAGGCCATCAGAATTATGGGGAGCTTGGTGTCCCAATCCTTCCCCGAAGCGCTCACTACTTTTCTTAGGGCATCTTTGAGAGACTGGTTAACTCTCTCCACAAGGCCCGAACTTTGTGGATGATAGGGAATGTGGAACCGCTGGTGTATGCCAAGTGCCTTGCACAAATCCTGCGTGACCTGCCCAGTGAAATGTGGGCCCATATCACAATCGAGGTCATGTGACACTCCCCACTGGCTCCAAACATTGTTAAACAACAACCTTGCAGTGGTGGCTGCCGTGTTGTTCCTACAGGGAAATGCCTCGATCCATTTACTGAATGGATCAATTACAACGAGGCAATACTTATTACCACAGGGCGTGGGTGGCAATGGGCCGATAAAATCAATTTGAATTCTGGACCAAGGTCCCTCTATTCTCTGGTGCTGGATTGGCGCTTTGGGTCCTGAGCAGTCTGCATTTACAATGGCACAGGACAAACAGTTGTCCGCCCATTAGTACACTTCCTCCTTCATTGTGGGCCACCAGCCTGTCTCTTTAACCCTTTCGAGCGTGGTATCCCGTCCGCGATGCCCTTGCTCATGTATAAATTTAATTAAATCACCCCTGATGTCCTTCGGGACTATCCAGTGGTGTTGTCCCTCACTGTCCACGGCCCAAAACACACCATCCCGTTCCTTGATTTCAAGATTCCCTTTTGAATCCACGCCCTGTCTGGCTAATTCTGAGATTTCGGTGTCTCCTTTCTGCAGAGTGGCCAAATCAAAGATGGGAGGAATCATTGGTTGTTTGGTATTCACATTTATGGGGGCGATAGGCACACCATCGTCCTTTAAAGCGGCTTCTCTTGCAAACGCGTCTGCGTGATTCCACATACACGTGTCAGAGTCATTCTTTTGATGGCCCTTTACATGCGAGATCCAAGTGCGGGCGGTACGCTCATGTATCTGTGCAGCAATTCTGACCCATTTCTCCTTATGAGCAATGGGCTTGCCATCTGACGTTTTTAATTCATTCTCTAGCCAGAAGGGAAGCCACACTGTGGCTGCCTTGGCAGTCCAATCCGAATCTGTAAAGATTGCAAGGGGCTTATCCAGGGGCTCGTGCTCCAGTATGGCACACAGAGCGTCGACCTCAGCTGCCTGGCTGGAATGTGGACGAGCCTTCCCCTGTAGGGTGAAGGAATCGGTTACCCGAATAGCACCGAACCCTGTCCTGGGGCTACCATCCACGTGGAGTGAGGACCAATCGCAAAACCAGCAAGTGAAGTTTTGCAACTGCACCTCTTTCAGAGAGGTCCCCCATTCTACTGGCCATTCTAAAGTTTTTATCGGAGGGAGAGGGCACTCGTGGGTAGCTTCAGCCACGATGAGCCCATATGGGGCCGGAGTCTTGTGCGGCACCTTTTGGAAATCCACCCGTTTTATCAGGGCTAAGGTCCATTTAGCAATTCTAGCGTTGGTGACCTGACCATTTTGAACTTTACCAGACAAAATATACTTAAGTGGGGTGTGGGGAGTCTGCACTACAACTCAGGCACCACCAAGTATGAACTCCCAGTGGGTCAAGGCCCACACAAGAGTTAGGCAAGTCTTTTCGCATAGGGTCATTTTGATTTCAGGAGGGGACAGACTGCGGGAGGCATAGGCAATAATCCTTTGCGCTCTGTGCGACGGTTGAGACAGTGTAGCTCCAATACTCTGATCAGCGACAGCCAACTGAATCAAGAAAGGTTTGATCATGTCGGGATGTGCCAGCACTGGTGCTTTCGTTAGATCTCCTTTTAATTGTGCGAACGCCTCCTGCTGTGCAGTACCCCACTCCCAAGGCGCGTTCTTCTTCAAGAGAGCATACAAGGGCTTCGCCTTTGCTGCGAATGACTCAATGAAGTCTCTTGAAAAGTTAAACGTACCCAAGAGGGAACGAAGAGAATCCACATCTGTTGGCACCGGCAATTTAGCTATGACCTCGACTCTTTGCGAGTCCGGGGTTCAACCTTCAGCACCAAGACACAATCCCAGGTATTTAACTTCAGTGGACACTAGCTGGGCTTTCGCCCTGCTAGCCTTGAAACTAGTGCTCCTAATTATGTCCAGGACTTCCCTAGTTATTTCCCTGGTTTTTTCCCCTGATTCCGAATGAACCAGAATGTTGTCTACATAGGAGAGAACGTGGGGCCTTGAGGCTGGCTGCAGCCTGTCCCACATTTTAACTACATGAGCATGGCAGATGCTGGGACTTGAGTGGAACCCCTGTGGAGTTCGTTTAAATACGAATTGGCGGCCTCAAAACGTGAAAGCAAATTTATACCAGCATGCCTCGTGCAGCAGGACTGAATTGAAGGCGTTAACCAAATCCACCACACTATAATACCAGGTGCCAGCGGCAATTGCTGACAGAATCTCATTATATTTTGCCACTACTGGGGCGACAGGGGGAGTGGTCGAATTAAGGGCTCTAAAATCCATGGTCATTCTCCAGGTCTTCCCATCTGCCTTGAGGGCAGGCCATAGAGGGGCATTGCAGATGGACTGCATTGGGGCGATTACATCCCATTCTATGAGCCCTTCAATGGTTTTCTCTATGTCTTCCTCTGCCTCAGCCGGGTATTTATATTGTCTTTGAGGTAGGGGATCTTTACCCTCGATTAAGATGCACGCGTTCTTGACCTTCCCACACTCTATTTTATTTTTAATCCAGACCTCTGGGAATTCCTGCACCCACAGGTCTGTTTCCAGGTTATGAATCGGAGCGGGGGCTTTTATGGCGGCACATCTGTGGATGGCCGAGATTTCAGGGGGACCCTGTTCAAGCTGCCACAATAGGCCATTGGCATAATCTGCCGTGAGCTAATTGTCACGGAGAAATCCAATGCCTAGTAAACCCGGATCCTCCCCCTGGTTCTCGCAAGCCTCAATTTCCGTCTCTAACTTCCCTGCTATTATGGGAATTTCCTTCCAAAGGTTGACATGGTTTTCCCCCCCTCCGTATCCTGTGAGTCGGATAGTCTCGGTGGTGGGTTTGCCATGTCTAACCAATTGAGGGTGCATTACCGTAAGGGCTGCACTGGAGTCAACTAAAAGGGTGGCTGGAGTTTTATTCCCCCGGACCCTATTCCAGCCTGTAGGGTGAATCTGCCCCAGTGGTCTGGCCTGAGTTTAGCCGCTACTCCCTGGGGTAGCCTTGTGGGTCCGGGGCATCCCTATTCGGAAAAATCTAAAGTGGGGTAGTGTCCTGCTGGTGGGGGCCCGTCCGTGACTGCGCTAACTGGTGGGTTCATTCCCCTTCTAGCGCTCTCTGCCAAGGCCTCTAAAAGTTCTCCTGTGGGCTTCCGGTCAAACTGGGTCATATCGAATCCCAATTTGGTCATGAGGCCCCAGAGTTTCACCCAGTCCTCGGAGTAAACACTCCGGCCCGGATCAAACCCGTTTGACTGAGTCCTGAAGGGGTTGTTGCCTGAATGAGACTGGGAAGTTCCCTGGGAAGTCTGGGCTGGTAAAGAACGTTCCACATAAGACTTGAAGTCTTTGCCTCGCCAGGTATTTTGTCGTGGAGCCCCGTCACCCTTAGGGGGTGGTCTGGAGTTCCACTGGCCACGAGACGCTGACGCCGGTTCCGATTTTCTGTGTTGTGAGTGGGGCCTGTAATTGGAGTAAGTTACCTCCGCAATAGGTTCCCCTGTGTCCTTCCGAAGTGGCCTTGAGGACATTTTGCTGGATTGGGCCTCCCTCTGCAGGTTGGCCATGATCCTGATTTTATGGCGCATATCCTCCCAATGTATCTCATCTGGATCTAGGGGACCCAAAGCCAATTTGGTCTCCGTGGTTAAGCCTCCATAGAGGAGATGCTTGAATTCCCTGCGATCAAAGTCAGGGCCTCCCCGTGCATCGGTGGGGATTCTGCGGGCTAACAAGGCCAGAAGCTGTTTCCTATTTACATAAGCCTCTGGGTTCTCTTTTGGAGCCTGTTGCTCCATTATGTACAAGACCTCAATTGACTGACCTGGCCAAAGGACTTGGGCTACTTCCCGCATCCAGTCATACCCACTTAGAGCGGAGAGGCCTCTGCTGATTATAGCAGTCTCCAGGGCTGGTCTGTCGGTAGGCGACATACACAGCTGAGCCAGTTGGACCAAATCATTACCGGTGGCAGTCATGTAGGCCGAGGCGATGGAATTAAACCAGACGATCCCCATGTTCCGGTTAAGGGGACCTAATTGATCCGCAATGGTCTTTGCCTCTGTGGCTTTCCACATGGTTCAGGTTTCTGTTTCTACCGTGGTTTCCTCAGGGTCTGACCCTGATGCGCCTTCCTTAACTATCTTTTCCCTGGTCACTACCCGGGTCTCAACGGGTTGCACAGGCGCCTCTGGTTCCACCCAATCCAGATTAATAGGGTGTGATGCCAGGGCATCCTCAGGGAGTGCTGAGCCAATTGCACTCTCGGGGTCACCAAGCAGGACTTCGGGACACACTGCTGAAATCACCACATGTTTAGCCTTTAGCTCCACTTCCAATTCCTTGATGCAGCGGAGACATTCTGAATGATTAGCCGCCTCATGCTGCTCCTTAAATTGGATGGCTATGAATTTGGCTGCGGTTTTTGAGTTGGCTAATTCCTCCTCTACTCTTTCGACGCGCTCCTGCCAGATCTGAAACTGGAGAGTGGCATCCCTTAACTTGTTTGACTTCCGGTGGAGGCGACGCGGCGACTGGACGGAGTTCGCGAAGTTGGTGAACTCCGTACCCTGGCGCGGTCGGTATTTCCTCGCTAAGTGCCAATATCTGGAGGAAACTGACCCCTGGAAAAAGGGGGACACGGAGGGGCTCGAAGGGGATCCGATCCAGTTCGGGGTGCGAGAAGAGAAGGAGGTGGAAAGGAGCACGGACGAACTGCAGGGATCGCGGAGCCGCCATTACCGCGCCGGGCAGCCTGAACAACAGAAAGGCTTGCCGTGTCACCACTGTTTCTTTTTTTATTTTTCTACATTTATCTTAGAAGAAAGCCGTTGGGTAAGTGAGATCCTAATGAATTTTTGCTGAGTTTGATGGGGATCGAGAGCCCTGTTCGGGGGAAAAGAAAGACGTGTCCGAAGGACTTTTAGACCCTAGGACGGGAAAGGGAGAGACGAGAGAAAGAAGTGTGAGGACTTGGAAAACTGCGCTCTGCCTAGAATCTTAAGTAAAACGTTTAATTAAGTACTCGCAAGTACGTGAAGTAGAGAGGGGAAAAGATTGAAGATTGAAGATACTACAATTACAATTGGATAGGACAAAGTATAGAAAATAACACAGACATTAAAAAAAAAATAGAAGAATTTGGGAGTTCGGAAAAAATAATCAGCGGTGGCACAAAGCGGACAGCTTTAATGTCGTAGAAGAAGTGTAGATGAAACCTATCTGTTTGACTATACTTGGATTGTTGGTTAGGATTCCTTAAAAGTAAAGAAGATATAAAGTTGGGACTTTAGGAGAAGAAAAGAGAAGGAACATTAGAACTGAACTGGATTGGATGGAAATTGTAACGGAACTCGAGAAAGTAAACCCCGCCTGTCTGATTAGAAGCGTGGATCTAACATGGCGATTTGACTGTGACCTGATTGTGGAGGAGCTGTTGTGAAGTCGCGAAGCGTGACTTTGTGCTGAAAGAGACAGTGTGGGGGAAAACAATTAGAGAAGAGCTTGTTAGTGGATTTAATTTGGTGATTTGACTGTGACCTGACTGCGGAGGTGCTGCTGTGAAGTATAAATTTGTGGTGAAAGAGACGAAGTTGGAGAAAACAAAAAATAAAAAAAAAAAAAAGAAGAAGAAGAAAGAAAGAAAGAAGACAGAAGAGGGAATTGTTGATTGAGGGTTGGGATTAAATTGAATGTGAATGTGAAGTATATAGAGTTATAAGGGAATCATAAAATAAGGGGGGTTGAGAAGAGGGGTGGATAATTAAAGTGGGTGGAATAAAATTGAGATTTATGTTTGGTATAATATAGATTTAGACCTTTGAAAATTTAAAAACAATAGACCATAAAGGGATAAAAGGCTAAGTTATTAAAAAATTGAAATTAACTGAAATTAATTAAATAAAGCAGTAATATATTGGAATTAATTGGAGTTGGAATAAATAATTTGAAGTTGAGGGGGGGGAATAGTTACTGTTGTTAATACGGTAATCACTATTGTAGTTACACAGAATTAATTGTAACAAACTGTAATTAATTGTAATTGATTGTGACTGATTAATTAATTATTTAATTGGTTAAATAAGTATAAGTAATTGTATACTGAGGTCATAACAAGTGGAATAAGAAGTATATTTTGAGTGATTGGGGAGATTTAAAGATTGTGGATTGAGATACGAGAAAGGTAGATAATTGGTGGGTTTTGTGAGATTGTTGATGGTAATCTAGATAGGAGGGAAATATTTGGGGAAGAGGGAAGTAATTGTAATTGGCTGGAAATTGAAGGGATAAACCAGAAAGGGAGGATAACAAAGATCATATAAACAAATAAGTAAATAGAGATTAAGAAAGTAAAAAATAAAAAGTAAAAAGATTATTAATTGTAAAAGAAGGGATTAAAATATAATTAAGAGAGTTAAATAATCAAAATGATGGCAGCAGGAAAAAGAAAGGGAGGTCCAGGAACTCAAACACAGATTCAATCACTGTTACAAAGAAGGGCCTCAATAGAACTTAAAATGCCAATTTCGGAAGCAAGAGCAGCAGGAACAGAAAATCAAGGGATAAGCTCGGGAACAGATATAACTGAAGAATTACGGAAACTAACAATGACATTCAAAAATGAAATGAAAGAGACAAGAACAGAAATGAAGCAGATGAGAATGGAAATAAAGACAGATATTAAGAAAGAATTAGAAACTTTTAACACAAAGTTAGACAATATATCCAAAGAATTAATACATGTAACTGAAAAAGTGAAGCAGGCGGAAGAGAAAATAATTAAGATGGAAGCGCAGGCACTAAAAACAGAGGAGAGGAATGACCAACTGGAGAGGACAACATTATTATTGGATATAAGGAACAGAAATAAATCGATCAAAATAAGAGGGCTGGGAGAAGTGGCAAATGAAGATTTGTACCAAAGACTGATAAGACCATTGGCGCAGTTTATTGGTTGGGTACCAGAGCAACTGGATCTGGAAATAGATAGGACTTTTCGGGTGAATTCGGCGGTGGCAAAACGAAAGAATGTACCAAGGGACATCGTGATATATTTCTTGCGGGAGAGGGTTAAAGATCTGGTTATACAAAGCAGTTATGTAAAGAAGTTGGTGGTGGAGGGTCAAGAAGTGAAAATTTATAAAGATGTCCATCCAGCCCTATTAAAGAGAAGAAGGGACTATAATTTTATAACGCAAGCGTTGAGAGCCCAGAATATAAGATATACTTGGGAGAGAACTGAAGGTATTTCATTCACTTGGAAACAAAAGAAAGTTATCTTGAACACCGTTATGAAAGCGAACGAATTCTGGAGAAGACATAAAGAAGAACTAAATAAAATAGAAGAAGTAATACAGGAACAGGATAGAGAGAAGAGGAAAGAAAATGGACAAAAAACACAAGGCTTGGATATAAGATTAAGAGAAGAAAATACACAGAAAAGATCAGGGAAAATACGAGAAGAGAGAGAATCAGAGAGAAGACAGGTAGAGGAAGTGATAGAACGAGAGGAAGAAGAAGAGGAAGAAGAGGAAGAAGGTGAAGATATTAATTCAATACAGGACTTAGAATTAGAAGATTTGGGAGAAGAAGGATCGGAAGATACAGAAGAGTAATTAAGTAAGTATAGAACAGGAATTTTATACTACATGAAGTTGAAACTACTGTCCTGGAATGTTCGGGGCATGAATTCCCCTCATAAAAGGAAATGTATTTTCCACCAATTGGAGAAATTAAACTTAGACGTAACCGCAATTCAAGAAACACATATAAGATCTAAAGATTTGAATTACATTAAGAATCCTAAATTAGGTCAGGCTTTCTCATCTACAATAAATAAAAAGAAAAAAGGAGTAACTGTGTATATAAATAATAGGCATGAAGCAAAACAACTATATAGTGATGATTTAGGGCACTGTGTGATAGTGGAAGTAAAAACTCAAGGGTTAAAATTTGTAATACTAGCAGTCTATGGACCATTAGAAAATAAAAGTAAATTTTATGGAAATTTGTTAGAAAAATTATTAGATTTCAAAGATGGGAAATTAATTTTAATGGGGGACTGGAACGGGGTGTTGAATCCAATAACTGATAGATTAGGTAAAGGTAAGATAAATAACAAAATTAATCAAGGGAAGTTACCAAAAAAGTTTTTTGAAATATTAGATTATATGTCCCTAGAAGAGGTAGGAACTAGCACAAAAAAAAAAATAAAGAATATACTTTCTACTCGGAAAGACATAAATCCTGGTCCAGGATAGATATGTTTTTTATAACCCGGGAGTTTCTAAAAAATGTGGTGAATCTAGAAGTAATGCCAAGAACAATTTCAGACCACTGCTCAATCCTGATGACAATGCAATTTGGTAAAAATAATTTTAGTTGGAGATTAAAAGACAGTTTATTAAAAAAGGAATCGGTAGTTAGTAAAGCTAAAAAGGAGATAAGTAGGTTTTGGGAGGAAAATGAGGGTAAAGGACAATCAGTGCAGATAGTGTGGGATACGAGTAAGGCAGTTATGAGAGGCTTTTTCATTAATCAACAGGCATGGGTAGTAAAAAATAGAAAAGAAAAAGAAGAGAAAATTCGAAAAACATTACAAAGAAAAGAACAGGAACTAAGGGAAAAACCGAAAGATTTAAAGATAAATAAGGAGATAACAGTGTTGAGGAAACAATTACAATTATTAATGACGGAAGAAATAGAAAAGAAATTGAAAGTTATTAAACAAAGGCATTTTGAACATGTGAATAAACCAGGAAGGTGGCTTGCGTATAAATTAAGAAAGGAGAGGGAAAAACGAAGTATTGCTTGTTTAAAGGAGGGACAGAAGATATATTACCAACAATCAAAGATCAATAATATATTCGTAAAATATTTCGAAGAATTATTTAAGGAGAAACAATACTCACAAACACAAAAAAGTAAGTTGATAAAATATTTGGAACATATAGACACGAAACGGTTAACAACAATACAAAGAGAAGAATTAGATAAGCCAATTACAACAGAGGAAATTAGGATAGCTATAAGGAATCTAAAAGTAGGAAAAGCACCTGGTCCTGATGGTTTTACTGAGGCCTATTACAAAACTTTTCAAGAAGAATTAATACCATTTTTTGTGCAAGTAGTAAATGCAATTAAGTATCAAGGGTTACCCAATTCGTGGAAAGAATCAAATATTGCACTAATCCCAAAGGAAGGGAAGGATAAGCAGGACAAAAAAAATTATAGACCAATTTCACTATTAAACATTGATTATAAAATTTTTACATGAATATTAGCAGAGAGATTGAAAAAGGTATTAGTAAATTGGATAGGGGATGATCAGAATGGATTTTTGCCAGGAAGACAATTGAAAAATAATATTAGAATAATTTTAGACACAATAGAATATTATCAAAAATCGATTCAGAAAGAAGTAACATTAATTTTTTTGGACGCGGAAAAAGCGTTTGATAATTTGAGTTGGAATTTTATATTTGAAGTAGTGAGTAAGTTAGGGATTGGTGAGAGGTATAAACAGTGGATTAGAGCAATATATGATGATCAAAAAGCTTCTTTATTAATCAACGGTGAAAAATCGAAGCAATTTAAGATTAGTAAAGGTACAAGGCAGGGTTGTCCGCTTTCACCATTACTTTTTATAATGTGCTTAGAAATATTAAATACAAAAATCAGAAATAATAAGGAAATTAGAGGGATGAAGATCAAAGAGCATGAATTTAAAATTCAAGCATATGCGGATGATATGGTTGTAATTTTGGAAGACCCACTTAATGGTATTAGGTCTTTGATGGAAACCTTAAAAGACTTTGGAGAAGTAGCTGGGCTAAAAATTAATAAAGATAAATCAGTGATGATCACTAAAAATACGACTCAAAATCAAGAAACAGAATTAGTGGAATGTTCAGGATTCAAAGTTGAGAAAAAGGTAAGATATTTGGGCATAATAATAACAAAAAATAATTCCGACTTATTTGATAATAACTATAAAAGGATAGGGAAGGAAATATCGGAAGACTTAAATAGGTGGAAGAAATTGCAGTTATCCCTACTGGGGAGAATTTCTACTATAAAAATGAATATTCTTCCGAAGTTAATGTTTCTGTTCCAAAATTTACCTATTTTATTGAATGATAAAGTAATTACTAATTGGGAAAGAGAAATAAATAGATTTATTTGGGATGGGAAAAAACCAAGAATTAAGAGTAAATATTTAAAGGACACAAAAGAGAATGGAGGTTTAAATATGCCGGATCTGAAACATTACTATGAAGCCTCAACATTAATCTGGTTAAAGAATTGGATTATGTTAGAGGATACAAAACTGTTAAATTTGGAGGGATTTAATCTATATTATGGCTTTCATGCATACCTGTGGTATGATAAACATAAAAATAATAAAGTATTTTTAGATCACTACGTAAGGAAAGCAATTTTAAGGATTTGGTTTAGAGTAAAGAAAAAAATATATTTAAAACTACCATATTGGACTTCCCCACATGAGGCATTTTATAGATTAGAGAAAGTTCAACTAAAGGAATGGATATTATATAAAGATATACTTAGAAAGGAAGGGAATATGATTAGATTAAAGAATAGAGAAGAATTAATGAGAGAGGGTTATACATCGCATTGGTTATTGTATTTGCAATTAGCGGGGAAATTCAGGGAAGATATAAAGAATAAAGGGATATCGTTAGATGACACAGAATTGGATATCATAATGAAACCGGGAGTTAAAAAACCATTAAGCAAAATTTATAAGTTACTATTAAAATTAGAATTGGAAAAAGAGAGTATAAAGGAGAATATGATAAAGTGGGCCCAGGATATAGGTCATCCGATAACTTTAAAACAATGGCAACAAGCATGGAAAATTAATCAAGACTTCACAAGAAGTTATTATTTAAAGGAAAATTTTTTTAAAATGTATTACAGGTGGTATATAACCCCGATGCAAATCTCTAAAATATATAAAAATAAGAAGCTTGCAAAATGTTGGAAATGCCAGGGGGTGGGGTCTTTTTTTCACATGTGGTGGCAATGTACGAAAGCAAGTACATTTTGGTCAAAAACACATGAATTAATTGAAAGAACGTTTAATATAAAATATGATAAGCTCCCAGAAATATATTTATTAAATATTATAGATGGGATAGATTTGAAGATTAGGACTAAGTATTCAAGAATTTTATGTTATATTATTTACGCAGCCAGGATTGTTTACGCAAGATTCTGGAAAGATAAGAACACACCATCGCAGGAGGATATCATACATAAAGTTTATGAATTGGCGGAGATGGATAAATTAACATTGATGATGCAAAATAAATCGAAAGAAAGCTTTGAACGAGAATGGGAGATCTTGAATCAGTGGTGGACAGAAATATGGAATGAACATGCCCTGACGGGATTGTATGATTAATTTCATGTAGTGAGAGATAAAATTAAGAACTTAAAATAGATATGAAAATATTGAAAGAAATGGTAAGGAATAATTTAGATTTTCTTTAGTCTGATTAGATAATGAGAAATATTTAAGAATAGAAATAGAAGTATATAAGTTAAGGATTATGATGTAAATTGAAAAGATAAATAAGAAGACGATAAGATAGAAGATTTGCGAGGAAGAAGTAAGATTGAAGAAAATATGTTTGAAAGAAGAAGCTGTATAGATAGCCGAACAGAATATGGTATGTTTCAGTGAAATTTAAGGAAAGAATAGGTGAGTAGGATTGACTGGAAAGAGAAAAGGTTGCGCCCTTCGGTGATTGTAAAAGAAGTCAAAGTATGAATGTAGGGAGAATGTGAAGTTTGTTTGAAAGGATATTATTGTATTATTGTATTGAAATGTATTAAAATGTTGTTGTTTTTTTTCTTTTTTTTGTAATTGGGTGTTATGTGGTTATGTGTTTTGTATAATGTACTATTGAATGTATGTTATGTTATGTTATGTCTTTTTTTTGTTAAATATAATAAAATTTATATTTTAATATTAAAAAAATTTTATTTTTTAAAAAAAAAAAACTTGTTTGCGGTGGCCTGGGTGACGGACGCAAAAGCTACCCTGTCCGCTCGCATGGCCTCCAGCTCGGCTTGAAGCTGGGTGTTTTCTTTTTTGAGGGACTCGGTGATCTTATTGGCCTCTATCAGGGCACTAGTAGTGTCTCTAGCTACCAACCAAAGTCCCCAGGTAGCAAGGGCATCTTTTGATGTCCCAAAAGCACTCTTTCTGGCGTGGGCCTGCTTATAGGTTTCGCGTAATGCTTCTAGTGGATTTTCTACACCTTCGAAAGAAGTGTCTTTCCAGGGGCACTTCCCCTTGTGCAGCACCATCTTTCTAGCTTGCTCACTTCTTCCTTCTCCTGCATGAGGTTTGTGACTTCCATTTTTACAACTCTAACACTCTCACTTTACGTGGGACCAGGACTGTAGTGAGGGGGAGGATCACCGAGATCCCTGTGGGGGTAACTGGGAAACGAACTCAACGGAACTTAACTAGGGAAGAGGGTTAGGAACCTAGCTACAATCCGCCCAAAATGTCGCTTTTGCTTGCCTAAGCCCGGCCTTCCACCTCGACAGTTTAGGGGCAAAAGGACAAGGACCCGGTTCAGGGACAGGGAGAATCACCTCGATTCTGGGGAGACCTCCACCTGGGCTCTGCCTAACAGTGAAGGGGGGGGAGCAAACGCTAAGGAACTTACAGTGCTACCTGGCCAAGCGGCAGGGGAAAAGGGAGAGGAACCTAGCTGAACCGTTCCTAAACTAGTTTTTCGGGTGAGGGGGGGCCCTTCCTCTACCATGGGGAAACCTTCTAAAACCCAGGCGTCTAGTAGGGTTCACCTTACCCACTCAGACTCTTAACGACATCTGTCGGGATTCACCATACCCGCTCAGACAAAACTCCTTGAAAGTCTTCAACTTCCACCTTATACCCTTTTTTTTCTCTCTAGGCTGCTAAAACAATGGTGGCACTTGCCGGCTTCAATCACAATTTCACACACACACACACACACACACTCACAGAGAGAGGAGAGAGGGGGGGGAGTGAGGGGGGAGGGCGGGTCCTTCCTACGAACTCCCCAAACCGCAATAGCCCAAGATGGGAGAGGTTCCCAGGGTAGTCTAGACAGAAAAGGGGGTACAGCTTTCCCTCCCGATAGTAGCCCTTTGGCTTTCCAGTCACACAATTACAGACACTCAGACACACACACTTCTGATTCCGCGTGTTTGTTCCCTACATCTGCACTCCTAATTTCGCGGGATCGCGACTTCCGCTAAACTAGAGGTAAGGATGGGTCCATGACCCTTATCTCTCTTGGGGCGCTGGGGTGCCCCTAAAGTGCAGGGGCTGCCTGCGTTACTCCACCACTGTTACCCTGAAAATTGGGGATATCTCGAGGACACCCAAACAGACTTCAAATTAAGGGAATTAACAGAGAAACTCGAAGCTTGTGAGAGGTCAGGGCAAGGGATCTTTAACCCTATGTCTATGGAGTCAGAACCACACAAGAGTCACAGGAACAGTCTAAAGTAAATTTATTAAAACTAACAAAGAAGATCACAATACACGTTAACAAGTAATCATACAATCACACAAGAGCTACAGGAATATAGTTGGAAATAAGAGACAGTTGGGAGAGAGAGGGCATACAGACCTTAGTCTAGGCGTCCTGGAGACGATTAGTGAAGGCTCGGTGTAAAGCACCAAGGGGAGGCTGGATCCCGGGGCTGGAAGGCTGAAAGCAGCAGGGTTTCGTGGCGAGTCGGATATGTGAGTCGCGTTTAGCTCTCAGCAGCGTCTGAGAGGCTTAAGTGGGACACCTCGGTAGCAGCAAAACAGACCCTTGTCCGGTCTGGGAGGCTCTCCGAAGAGGCTCAAAAAGTGAGGATTTTTATAGCCAATTTCTGTCCTCAGGGTGTGTATAGGCTAGCAAAGTGGTGTTAATGGGCGATGATTGCGGAATATAATGTTAGGCAAATATCACGACCTCTCTTCGGTATTGTTTCTCCCGGGAAAGTCCATGTACATGATAGGATTATCATTCCAAAATGATAGACTTTGATTGTCTATCCTCGCAAAGTTCATCAGCGTGGCTTGGGGCTGAGGCAACCTTTTTATTAATCAAGGAGAGAGTCTATTGTGGCTGCCTAGAGATACGTGCCTGGGAACAACAGGTCGTTGTCTTTTAGCCTAAAGGATGTTGTCTATGTTCCCATACAACAGAAAAGGGCATTGTTGGTCTTAAGATTCTAATTCAAAACCAATTTCTATATGCCACCGACCTTTGCTATCCAATATGGGGGAAGTCATGCCAATTTTAGCGGCCCTCTCTTAGGGTTACTCTGGGGTGTAACACATGTACATGCCATCTTCATTCTTTCTGCCAAAGAATGAATGTAGAACAGTCCCTCTCATTAAGAAATAAACAAGACTTCCTCCAGAAAACCTGTAGAGCTTTTGCTCCTAGCTCATTAAGAATGACCATGTTTCAGATGCTTAATCTTTTTTTTTCTGCCTGTCCTATTTAAAAAGCAAATCTGTATCATGCTCAACAGAGCAAACCACAGCTATCATATGAATCTATTCCACTTACATTTTCCTTTGAGGTCCCAAAAAAAGTACTGTGTAATCATAAACCATGCCTGCGCCCTGCCTTCTCTTTCCACTCTGTACACTCCCCTCTGAAGCAACACACCATATTATTAGAGAGCTTAACAGTCCCATGAAGGAGAAACTAGCCCCTCGTTTCTTAAGAAGAGCAAGACTTATTGAAAGCAGTACAAGATTGTGGTCATTTCCATTTCTCCTTTCTAGTTCCTTATTCAACAGAGAGCTGCACAAGCAATGTGGATAAGGGTACTGATCGTTACATGCTCTTGCATCAACCCCACACACAACATCAAATAAAGATTTAGTGTAAACCATATCATCATCATCATCTCCATGAACAGAAGACTCTTCAAGATGACAAACACTCTCCCTGGTGAAAAATGTTGGGTTTTGTGCAATGTGTTTTGTAGCAGCAGATGCTGAAAAAGTGGGGCTGCAGTAGTTTAGAGAAAGACAGGAAGAGGTTAGAAGCCAGAAACAGTTTCATGGAACAGAAACGGGGATGGTGTTTCAGAAAAAAAAATAAAGGAAATGAAATAAGCTGTGCAGTCTGTAGCACTGGCTCCCAAACTTTTCCTTTACATGACCATCATCAAAAGCTTTTGTAGACCACTACAGAAGCAGGTCTATGACTGGATGAAGTCAAACTTACATATCAATTTGTATTTAAAATGTATAGTACTGTCTTATGTTTACTGATGAATGTACTACATTCTTCACAATACAGTTACCTGTAATAAGCTACCTTGTGTAAAAAAGACAGAATATATAGACCAGGGTGTCCATGCTATTGAGTAAGAAGTACCACTACCTTGGTCACACAGGCCAGACCGATACCATTGCTATCAGAAATCATTTTCATGGTACAGATTGCACTGGATATTTAACCTTTGAGATCTTTCAAGAGACAAAATGAAAGTCTAGCTATGACATGACAGCTATGTTTAAATAGTTGAAGGGATGTCATATGGAAGATGGAGCAATCCTGTTTTCTGCTGTTTCAGAGACTACGATATGAAACAATGGCTTCAAACTTCAGGAAAAGAGATTCCATCTAAACATTGGGAAGAACTTCCTGAGAGTAAGAGCAGTTTGATAGTGGAATACGCTGCCTGAGAGTGTGGTGGAGTCTCCTTCTTTGGAGGTTTTTAAACAGAAGCTGGACAGCCATCTGTCAGGAACGCTTCGACTTCATGCAAAAGGCTGGACACGATAGCCTTTGTGGTCTCTTCTAGCTCTATGATTCTATGATTCTGGCTCTACCATTTTGAGCCAGTGTGATGTGATGGTTTGAGTGCTGGGCTAGGACTCCAGAAGACTCATTCAGCCATAGAAATCCACTGGGTGACCTTGAGCAAGTCACATTCTCTGTCTCACAGGAAAGTAATGGCAATCTCCCCTCCCTCCAAAAAAAAAATATAGCTGAGGAAACCATATGTCCATAAGCCATAACTTGGAAACAACTTGAAGGCACACGAAAACGACACCAAACCATTGTGACCATTTCCCTGCTTGCTCATGCGCTCTCTCTTTCTCTGTGATTCACTCTTCTATTTCATTTAGGGTCTCATTGATCAATCAGTGCAGCCTCCCACAGACCACTTGCAGTGTATTTGCAAACCACCAGTACTTCACAGATCCAGAATGAGGTGGAAAAAGAATACAATCAGAGGGTGGACAAAATTAGATTTATGGACTAATAGTCTGAAAAGGTTTTAGCTAGCACAAGCTGGCTGAAGGTTGCTGGCGAGCACAAAATGATGAAACACAAGCAGCAATGCATTTTGGCTCTTTCAACCAAGAGAGCAAAATCTGGAGCAGTTTTGAGATGCTACAGTTTAGAAACTGTGCCCATCTGCCATGTGCAAAGGGAAAGTACTATAGCTAAACCATTAAACTGTAACAATGCATTTGATGGTTTCAGTTCTGTAAAAAAGACAATAGCTGAGGTCTAAAGTGCTGGATTCATTAAACCAGTCTGATCTAGTCTAACTGACT
Organism: Cyclura pinguis; assembly: GCA_030412105.1. NCBI lineage: Eukaryota > Metazoa > Chordata > Lepidosauria > Squamata > Iguanidae > Cyclura > Cyclura pinguis. The sequence continues at coordinate 160,102,281 of CM059600.1, forward strand.
TAAACAGATCTAAAAGGGCTTGATCTCATATATTTCAACAGGTTCAAACCATCTCTGCTGTCCAAAAAAGGCACGAAGGATATGCAAAGTCTGGTGAAGACCAATGCTTAGATGTTTCCCACCAGAAGTTACACATTAAGCAAGCTTTATAAAATGTATGCTTAAGAAGGCCACTTTCATTTTGCAAGGAAAACGGTTGCATGAAGCCCACAGTCAACACTGTATTTCTGAGATCGAGGCCACATGCAAGTTTTTAGGGCCAGCAGCAGGCGAAGAGAGATGAGGTCAGTTAGCTAGGAAACTGGAGCAGGCCCCAGTCTAGATCAGGGACCCCATGGCAGCTTTTCCTTCAGGCCAAAATCTGTACCTTTAACTACTCTTGCACAAGTGTATTTTAGTGAGGTGTAACATGTTAAGATATTGCACTAATTTTCAGGGAGTATCCCTGTTAGTATTCAAAAGGTGCTATGAGGCTGTTTGTTCAAATATTTGAAACTTTTTGAAACTCTTTTTGCTATCTATAGCAACACTGCCACAATACAGCATGCATATGCAGTACTGTAAGCACGTGTGTTCCAAAGTAATATTTAACAGTTTAATTATATAATTTAAAATGTTATTTAACATAACATGAATGCCCTGGAATTTCTCCTGGTGGTTTAACTCTGAAGAACCACATTTCAGCCTAATTTTTACTCAAAAAGCCTACACAATCAGTTGGTCGGAGGAGGATTGGGCTGTTTCTTTGATCTACCAACAAATATTAAGGCAACCAGGGGCTAATTAATTCAACTGCAGGTGATTTGTACAAAAAAGCCTTCCTGACCACAACAAGTCGGCTGAGAGGCAGAACTACTGCAGTCACAAACCAAGAAATTTCGAAGTCCACCCCAGCCCTTGGCCTCCACAGCGCTAAGGCAAGGCTCAGCCATTTGTGGCCTTCCAGATGTTACCGGACTGCAACTCCCAGCTGGCACAGCTAGGGGTGGGGGACGCTGGGAGATGCAACCCAACAGCACCCTGAGGGCCACAAATTATCCACCTTCGCACATAGGGCTGAGTCTTCTTCTTAGCCTCAAACTGAAACGATAAACCTAAAGCGTAGCCAGAAAAGGCGTTAAAGAAAGGACGGCTCCGAAGCAAGGTAATCGGGAGCCCGCTTCCACGGCGGCCACAACCAGGGGCACCCCCTCGGTTCCTTTGTTCCGGGTTGGGTCTCCTCCCTGGAGGCGGAGTGGAGAGGCGGGACCTGCGGACGAGCAAACACAAGTTTGGGCGAGGCGGCCCCAGAGAGCTCCCGGCCGGGACGGTGGCGGCGCAGAGCGGCAGCGAGGCATGGAGGGCGGCGGCGGCGGCGGCGGCGGCGCGTACGGCGCGGCCAAGGCGGGCGGCACGTTCGACCTGTGGCGCTTCCTGCAGCAGCCGCAAGTGATTGCGCGTCTTTTCAGCGCGGTAAGGGAACCTGGCCTGGGCCGGGCTACTCTGTAAGGGAGCGGGTGTGTGCGCGCTGAAGTATGCCGAGGCCGGCCCGTTCTTTCCCTCCTCCCCCCCCCTCCAACTCGGAACGGGAAGCGCGCAGCCCGCCCGCCGAGCGCTCGGCTCTGAGCGCGGGGGAACGGAGTGACCGGCTTGCGGCTCTTTAAGCTGCCCGTCCCGGAAGCGCTGAGGCGCGGCTGCTCGGGTGGGGCGGTGTTTGGCCGCGGCCGAGGTACCTGGGCCGGGAGCGCCACCGCCGAGGGGCCGCAGAGCGGAACTGGGGCGGGGCAGAGCCGAGCCCTGTCGTGGGCGCCGTCGGGAGCCTCGGCACCTGCGAAGAGGCGCGTGGGGCGTTTCCCAGGGGCGGAAGAAACGCAGCCCCGCTCCCTTCCTCCCCTGGCCGGCGACGACTTGGCCGGGCCCGCCCCGGGCGGGTGCGGCTAGGAGGCGCCTCTACGTCTCTGCCCCGCCTCTGCAAAAGCGCCATCCAGGGGAGAAGCGGGCAGGAGGCGCAGGTGCCCTGACTCGGCGCGCCTCTCGTGGCTGGCGCTGGTCTCCCGCGCTTCTTCCCGCCCGCGAGGGTGTCTGCCTGGTGTGGAGCCCTGTGCGCGGAGGGGGGGGATGTAACCCTCTAGGGTTCATTTAGTGGCCGGGGATCGCTGCTGCTGCTGCGCTTGACCCTGCTCTGGTTCGGGCCTCGGCAGCCCGGCTGAAAAAAGTCCGCCGCTGTGCCGAGGGGGTTGTTTCCATAAGCAGGCCGGTCATATGGGCGTCAGCTGATGGGCTGCGGGCGGAGAAGGGGGCGGGGTGGGCCCAGGCGCTGCCTGGTTTCAGTTGTCTTTTTACGCGCTCCCGCTGATCCGCACGGGAATTTGATCTTTGCTTCCTGTTGTTGTTGCAGTGCCGTTCGGATCCGCCTCCCTAACGTTTTTGGAGATCCCCTTACAATGTCTATAGGTTTAGGGAAATCCCAAAGCGCAGGGAAACTTGGCAAGCTACGGGGAAGGAGAAAGCGGGGGGGGGGGAGAGAAACCTTTTTAGGAAGGAGAGAGCAGCCGCGTTTTATCAGGCGAGTTCCTTCAGAGTATTCTGCGGGAAAGCTACTCTGGTTCCTCTAAGTCAGGGGTGTCAAACTCAGTTTCATCTTGGGACACATCAGCATTATGGTTGCCCCGAAAGGGCCAGTTGTATCTGTAAGACTATATAAATGTATCTACTCTTTTGTCATATTAAATAATTGCCTCTGCATTCGATTATTACTGGTTTTTAAATTGCCTTCCTCCTGCATCAACTTTACTTTTCTTGGACATTTTGGGACTATTGGACCGTAGTTTATGGTCCCTATACCTCTGTAAAATGACATAGAATTTGTCAGTATATCTGAAGTGTGCCGCTTCCTGCTCCCCAGCCCTCTCTGTGCCTCTTTCTGACCCTCCAGCCACAGCTACAGGAGAGGTGCAAGGGCCACATGAAATGGCATAGCTGGCTGGATTCGCCCCTTGTGTTTTACACATGCGCTCTAAGTGATCTCAGAGCTTACAATATGCAGTCCTAGTCCTCTGTGTGCATATATCCACAAACATATTAAGATCTAGGTGTATCCATTCATCTGATGAAGTGGAATATAGTCCAACAAAACCTGGGCTATGAGTTAGGTTTTGATTATTTGCTACACTTTTTTTCCAACCAGGATTCAGCAAGCATTCTCCAAATAGTTTAAAATCTTGTTACAGTTAAAGAAATCATCATCAGTTTTCAGTACTTTGCATCTTGAAAACTTTTTAGGGTGGTAGGGAGAGGGCATTGGAGTTTTGCCGTATGCTGGCACATTACAGGGGTTAATCAACTCATGGTACTCTTAATGCCTCCAGATTATACATGTATTGATATGCATGCATTTGTTCTCACATAGGAACATATGGTGCCTGGAGAGGTTCCTGTATATTTAGTGCAGGAACAGGGAACTGATTTCATTTGCCTGGTGGGATCCCTCCCCCTCCAGCCCTGAGCATGCCAGATGACATCACAGTCATGACTGCATGATTTGATGCCACAAATCGGGGGACAGCAGTGCCTGCTGGAGTTTCAGCAGAGGCCATGGCTTTGTTCCATCTGTGCCTTCTCCATGCGAGAGAGCAAAACTGTGAACAGACCCAAGGGTGAATTTCAGAAGCATTTGTGCTTTCCCTCATATATGACAGCATGGGGCAGGTGTAACCAACTCCAAGGCCCAAGGGTCAACTTCAGGAATGCTCTTGTAGGTCAACCCCCCCCCCCACACCACACACATTTATAGCACTTTTATTCCACTTGTAACTCTCATGGCTGCGTCCTGTGGAGTCCTGGGGTTTGTAGCTTGGTCGGAGGCACCAGAAGAGCTCCTTGGCTGGGAATTGCAAGCAGTCTTCCTAAAACTGCAGTTCCCAGGATTCCACAGCATGCTGCCATGGCAGTTAAAACAGAATGTAGTGTTTGGATTTCAGTAGCTCACCCATTCCATGCTGTATCCCACTGGGGAGAACAAAGTGTGGGTGCAGTTCCTTGCTGTTATACTTGGGGTTTGAAATAGCTGGCAATGGTGGGGATTCCCTGATGTGCCCTTGACCTTTCTAGTTGGATGTTTGAGTTTCATATATAGGTATGCATGGGAATCCCCTGTTATCTCTGACCTTTGAATGGAGATCATGGGGATTCCCCACTCTCTTCCTAACTGGGAAGATGAACAGGGAGGGGTATTCCTTCCCCCACCAACTGTTACACTGGATGAGGACTTCACATAGCCCAAATAAGGTCTGTGGGCCAGAAGTCCCACTTTCTGATGTAGTGAGAAACTTGATGGAGATGAGTAATGAACCTAGCAAGCCATTTGGGCAGACACTAGGATAGAATACAGGAAGCTCTTGCCTTTCAGCTCACCGTTATCTGACAACTCACTCTTTTGATGCTTCTAAATTAACGACAATTTCCATTAATTTGACATAAGATCTGCTGTTCTGTCAGTTCTTTTTGCCTACGGAGGCTTGCTTGAGACTACATGTGCACTGCTTGCAAAGCCAACTCAGGGTTAAAAATGGCATCAAGCCAGCTGAGAGACTTTACAAGCAGCATGCATGCCCATGGTCAATCCCAAACAAGCCTCCATAAGTCCTTCATGTTCCCTACAGTACATGGGTTCCACTTTTCAACGATTTCTGCTTTCTGACCATGCTCCAGTCCCTAACATGTCAGATAAGTGGGAGAAGCCTGTAGGTGATAGCTGAGAGGGTTGGTTGTGAGAGGGTAATACTGTGAGAGAAAGAAAAAGTTGAATTAGTTGTGGGTCTAAAGAACCTGTGGAGGACTTTATCTCGGGGAAAATCAATCAGAGAGGCTCTGCAAGCAAGGAGTAAATATGGGAAGGCCAATTCATTGTGCGTTGTCCACAATACAGGGTATAAAGTAGAACCCCATATTTGGCTTATAACAGTATCTAGCAGCCAGTGATATTGGCAGCAAAAGAGTCTTTTGCAGCTTTTCATGACATGAGTAGATGAATGTGGCTAACCTTCTGATAACATAGTTATGGGTCCTTCTCAATAAGAGGTCAGACCTATAAAGGGCCTTTGTTGCTTTGTGGACTGACCTGAATGATTATCATGCAGATATTATAACACTCACAAGGATGCAGCTGAACTCTTGCAATAGTACTGTTTTGCTTAGTTCACTGTGACTGACTGGTACCTCCAGTGAGTCCCCTCCTTCTTCTGGCTGGCGTTAATGCTATATTATTTTTTTTCTCCCTTTGTCTCTCCTTTGCAGCTGTTTGCACTCATAGTTTTCTCCTGTATCATTGGTGAAGGCTACACCAACCCTTCTTCTGAGGACCAACTGCACTGCATCTTTAACCGCAATGAGGATGCTTGTCGTTATGGTATTGGCATCGGTGTGGTTGCCTTTCTGGCCTGTGTATTCTTCTTCATGGTGGATATCTACTTCCCACAGATTAGCAATGTCACTGATCGGAAGTACCTTGTTATAGCTGATCTGGGCTTCTCAGGTATTTATTACTTGGACACATCACTTGAGGCAATACCTGAGAGAGAAGGGCTGGGCTCTGTCCGTGTTCTCTTCCTCCTTTTCCTCTCCCTCCTCTGCTTTTGGAGTTTGACAGTGGTTTCCTTTGTTTTGTTCATTAATGATCTGTGTGTGTGTTGGAGTAGCTCAGATCGCCTGGCATAGTGCCTGCTTGGGCCTGCTCTGTGCAAATGAAAGTGCCTTCAAGGGAAGATCTTTCAAAAATGTTTAAAAAAAAAAGAATAGTGCTGGTAAGGGGGAAAGACCATGGAATTGGAGCCCTCTTCTTCCGTGACATATCTTAGGACGCATCCAAAAGGACTGGAAAAAAACAGAAAGTCTTTGGTTTTGTTCCTGTCCTTTCTGGGAGGTTTTGTACGTTTTTGTTTTTGAGACCTACTTGATGTTTTCCCCATCCCAATCTATTCTCAGGGAACTCCCAGCATTACCAAAATCTTTTCATTGCCACTTCCCAGGTCAGTTTAAATTAACCCATTATTTCCCAAAATGAAATAACCTCTGCATGGCAGTCTGTTTATGTTATACCAGAACTAGCTAAGATGGCCATAGATAGCAACTGTTTCTAGTACCCAGATTCAGTGGAGATCAAATGAGAGTAGGAGGAATGCTAGCAATAAAAGAAAACGATCCTAATGCTTAACTAGTGTAGTATTGCTAAAGCACTTTAACACTTGTGACTATAACTCCTGAATAAAAATTAGATGAGGCTCAGTGGAAATTGGTGAAAGTCAATTTCTGAAACATTGTCTGAGTCTAGAGGTGACATATGATCAGTGGGAGGGGAAAGAAGAAGAAACACAAGGCAGGGTGAGAGAAATCTGAGCTATTTCAAGAAAGAGTTTGGGTGCAAAATCATAAATATGCAGGCAAAATCAAAATCTAAACCGGAAAGTCTCAACAATTCCACGGACTTTTTCCCTTTCTGAATAAACCCTTGTGAGCAAAATGTTAGCAGTTGCTTTGATGGGCTTACTTGATGATGGCATGTTTACCCCATGAAATAGGAGACAATAGACATATTTCCTCAGGGACAGGAGACCTGGGCCCAGAATTTAACAATTGAGCAAACCTTGGCCTGCAAACTGTTTTTGTGGCTGTTGGATAGCATGCCTGCCTCTTCACTATAAGAGCGCCCTTCAAATGTCGTGGCAGCCAGAGCTCAAGTTGCCATTACTTGACACAGTAATGGTAAAGGAGAACAACTACTATGGTCCAGCCAAAGGGAAAATAACAAAATGGTAGCATTCTTGATTTGCTGTAAGCTAGTGTCCTTTGGATATTTTCCACTTCATTTCCCATCAACCCTAGGTGGGCCCTATAAGTCAGTGGTCAGAAATGTTATTGGCCAAAACATCTCAAGGGACCCAAGTTGGGGAAGGTACAATGTCCTGTGTGCTTATGATAAGCTTGGGAAGACCTTACAGGTAGGCCAAAGGAACTGAACCGTAAAATAACGTGTGACGTGGTTTTCCATCTCATGTTAAGATGTCATCCAGCCTCTTCCTCTGTTGCTAAATACTGATATTTCTTTACTCAGCTCTTTGGACATTTCTGTGGTTTATTGGGTTTTGTGTGCTGACAAACCAGTGGACATCAACACCATCTGCAGATGTAAGCATTGGTGCTGATTCTGCTCGTGCTTCAATTGCCTTCAGCTTCTTCTCCATTTTCTCATGGGTGAGTGAGGATTTATCATTTTCCACGTCTAAGCTCAAGATCTGTCAGCCTGGAAAGGTCAGGCAGTCTACACACTTATCTTTTGGATTGTGGACTGGGTATAAAATGAGAGTTGTTATGCTAGCAAATTTAAGGAAATGAGCTCCAAACCAGGAGGGAATCAATTCATGGTTTATCTCTGTCTTTATAGGGATAGCTCTGTTAACAAAACCTCTGCCAAAGAAGATCCTTTTTGCAAAGTCTTCAAGGAGCTTTGCTCAACCTCCACTTTTCTTCTGTCTAGCTGGAAGGGGCTTTTTTCCCCCCAGCATTGGCATGCGGAAGATGGTAAAGGAGGGCTGGAGAAAGACAGATTTTCAGTGTTGGTTTGCAGCAGCACATGTGCATTAACAATGCAATAAAGAATGCCTGGGAAAGAATAAGATTTTACTCATATTGATCCTGCTGTAGCCTTGCGCACTTACATAGAACAGGCAGGGTAAAAGACTGTCTCCAGAATCACTAACTGAGCACATGTAAAGAGCAAAACAGAAAGAAAAGGCGAAAGCATGCCTCACCAGCTGTCCTGGCATGTTGAAAAAGCACAGATCTGTAAGTTTTGCCACCAAAATGGAAATCATAAGCAAAGTGGAGGATGTTGAAAGAAAAAAAAAATCATCCCAGGATGGATTTTGGAAGAGCTGTCAGGTGCTTTTTAGGAGATTCAGAATGTTTTTCTTTACTTATGCAAGGCTTACCTGACCTGGTTGTTTCATTTCATTAGTTTTGAATAAAGTGTGCTGAAACATATTTTACTCCCTTTTTGTGGGTAGGAAACCATCCCTATTCTTTGCATGTTATTTCTACCCCTGGTACCAATGTTTCTGCTAGAGACGTAAAGCTTGGGAACACATCTGCTTTGTTAACTGAGGCGTACCTGTAATTTGCCATGTGGCCCTTGCTGAGCTTCTTATCTGCAACAAAGGGATCGTGCTAACTTTCCTCACAGGAAGGGTTGTAAAAATAGCTGTGCTCTGTGTATAACTGCCTGGCACATTCTCCACCCTTTAGTACAATACTGTACTGTCTTGGAGAAATCCACTCTGGTTTGCCTGTTGACGGGCGAGGTAAGTAGACATTTGATCCCGTAGAAAGCACTGGGGCACTGTGGCTTGGTTAGTCTTGAAGAGAGTAGAACCATTTAATAAAAAGTCCCTGCACTTCTTGAGATTTAGGGTGCAGAACCCTTGTGAAAGCAGAAAAGCAACAAATAACTCACCCTACAATCCCCCTCCCATCACCTTGGCTTTTGCACACTGGGCTAGATGTAAGGGAATGGGAGGGGGGAGCTCTGGAAGCAAGAGGGAAGGTGCACCTCCACCCATTTCCTTGCTTTTGTCTGGGTGCTTGCTTTCCTTCTCCATGCCCAGCAAAATGCAAAGGAACGGGAGGAAAACGGGGTGGGGTGGAGGAAGAAGGCATGTGCACGCCTTGTGAACAGTCAGATCTGCAAAGATCAAACGCACGAATGTGGAGGTAGGACTGTATATAGATTTATCTTTTAGCAATTGATTCAGTGGGTCTACCCTGGTTGGAACTGAACACTAGGATGTAGGCCTGAATCTCAGGCAGGTATGATGACTAGGCACTAAATAAAGATTGCAACTCTGTAGAAGCTAAGCACTTCTTTCAATCGGTGGCTACAAAGCTAATCCCAGTTTTTCCCTGCAGGGGTTCCTGATCACCTTTGCCCTGCAACGGTACCGCATGGGTGTCCAAGATTTTGACCGCAGCTATGTTGACCCAGCTCCAGGTCCTACACCCCCCTACTCCAGCTATCCCAACGTCAGTCATGAGAGCTACCAGCAGCCACCCTTCACTCGAACAGTGGAGGACTCAGAGGGCTACCAGCCCCCACCTGTGTACTGATTGCCACTAGTACTGTTTGAAGCAGATGGCAGGGACAGCCACATAAGTGCAATTGATTCACTGCTTGGGTTGGGGGAGAGGCCTCTGCTGTGAAGAGATAGAGTGCCACAGCTTTTTTTGTGTGGTTGTGTGTGTGTGTGTGCATGCAATGGGTTCTAAAGTATTCTTGCTGTCCTCTACCCTTTCTGGAAGCTGTATTCTTACAGAAAATGCTTTGTTCCTTTCAGAGGTCTGAAAAGCTTTCTTGCTGATCTGTGTGTGCCTTGAAGGACTTAACTGTTGTAGAATCTATGAAGACTCCTGTGTTGAGAAGGGTTGAATGGTAGTGTGTCTCTTGTTGCAGCTGACTTCAACAACTGGTCTGACACTGGATCAATTTTGTCCAGCACTAGAGGAAACATATTCCTCCTTTCTACTGTAGGTATCTAAGTGGGGATTATTGCTTTTACCAGTCAGTGAAGGTCTTTTTCACCAGATGCCTTGATATCCTTAGCTCATTTTTACTGTTCCAGCCCCAGAGAGGGGCATAGTTCCCACAGCTCCTATGGTGCTGCTTTTCTAGACTGAGTCATGCAGGTAAAGTACCTTCCTTGCCTTGATCCTCAGCTGCAGCTGCCAGAAATGCCAAAGCCTAGGCCTGAAGGCCACCTCTTTCTTTCAAAGAATTTGTATATAAAGCTTTGAGAACAGAAGTTGGATTTCTGTGTGATTTGTCTGCCAATTTTAGTCCTGGTTCAGTGGGAGGGACTGGGCTCTCTGAAGCCTATAACAATCACCTCTCTACTAAATATTCTAATAGAATGTTGCATCAGTAGTTGCCAAATAAAACGGTTTCTGGGATGGAAGATTCGCTTGCAGAAAGCTTACGCCGCTAACCTTCCCTAAATGGATGCGAGGCTTTTCAATAAAAGCTGTGCCTTCTGTAACCTCCTCATGGTTCTTGCCCAGAGGTTATTGAGAACTGTTTCTGCCTTAGGAGAAACACAGTTGGAAACTGCTAATGGATTCAGTAATGTTTTAGACATGTTAAGGGTAGAAATAAACGTCACTCCCACCACTTTAGAATGTCTGGTCAGTTTTGTTGTTCCTGCAATTTCCAGGTGATGGTAAATATTCTGGTTCTGTCACACAGGGACAAGGAGTTTCTTAGTAAGAATGGTGGTAGCTGGGGGGAAGCAACAGATTAAATCCTTGCTGAACACAGAAAAAAAATTCAGTTTCTCAATTGCTGCTACTGCATCTTGTTTTGCTTCTTGTCCAAACACTCAACCAGCTTACTGGCTGATTCTGTCTCTGTGTAAAAGATAGCTATACTGTTGAGGTGCAATGGATATTGGCCATAGCTAAGCCCCTACAAACGAGATTAGAAATCAAATGAGATCCAAGAGAAAAACAGATATTTAATAAATTATTTATTAAGACAGCATTATTTTAAAAACAGCCTTTTCTTTTAATAACTCCTACAGGTATGTACAACAGATCTTTATACTGCCCTCAGAGGAGCAAATGGAATGGCAAAGAAACAGCCCTAGTGCATGTCAAGTACAAAGGCATAGGTGTTTGTCAAAAGGAACGCAGAGTTACTATTCATCAGAGCAGATAACAGTAAGGTTAATCTGTCAGAAGTAGTCACCTAAGGGAATAGCAGTTGCATAAGCAATGGACATGATTGATGCTACCATCAAGTTGGAATAAATTAGCAAGTGAAGGCCTGCAGGGAAATTCTGACTTTTAAAGTCAAAGGTTTATTTCTTCTTGTCCAACTTCTACCTACACACTAAGAGTTCAGCTCTTCCATACCAAAACAGCTGAGGAAAGGCTTCATAGTCTCCAGCCATAGTAGTAATTCTGTTAAGTTAGCAAGGCTCACAGAACTGCTGCATAAATCTAAGATTCATGCTTTGTTGTCAGATAAGCCCGTTGCTATTGAACATAGGCTGGGGCCATTTCCACACTAGACTCCTACAGAGTGATTATTCCACTTTCAACATCTTATGGAATCCTGGAGTTTGCAGTTTAGGGAGGGGCTGTCTGGCCCCTCCCTAAACTGCAAACCCCAGGATTCCATAGGATGTTGAAGGTAGAATAATCACGCTGTAGGAGTATAGTGAGGAAATGGCCAAGACTTGAGAGAAGCTGACTTTAAGCAGTGCTCAACAAGAAAACAAGAGCTCGAATGCAGTGTTTTGGTCTCAATATAAAATAGGCTCTCCTAATAAGTGCTGTCTATCTTCAACAGCTGTGGCTGTTAAACTCAGAGGTAAATACTGCAGGGAAGGTTTGTGCAGGAGGAAATAAATAGCAATTCTGCAAAACAATGACAGTAAGAAATCTTCCCCCTAGGGACTAATGCACCACCAGCAGATAACAGTTTTCAGCACAGAACACCTAAATCCCAAAGTCTGTTGCACTGAGCTCATGCCTTATTTTCCTCTTGCAGAAGTAGACTGTTTCTTCAGTGTGGTCCTTTGCAACAACACAGCTTAAACAGCATAGGGCCAGAATGAAGTTTTCAGAGTTGCTTTCCTGTTCAAGTTCCCCTAACAAACCGTCTCTCACTTCCCTTTATTCAATTTGAGGGACTCCATTGCATGATCTGACGAACAGCCAAGGCCTTCCGGGAAGCAGCAGGATCCAATTGTTTATTCCCTCCTGGTAGGTTCCCTTTGTTTTCGCTTGTTGGCTGCTGGGGTCGTTTCTTGAAGTAGCAGACTCGGCAGACAGCATGGTATTTGTCTGCACCTCCTATCACTTCCACCTAGTTGGGACAAAACAAGAGCTTTAATGGCTTCCCCATTAGCAAATTCCTGCTCTCAATCTAGATCAGGTATACCACTGTCTCATAAGATCAACCCTTCTAAGGAGGGGAAGGAGATACACTCAAAACTTGCCTCCTTCTCTGCTCCCAGCCTCTTTGTATACGATGCCTCACGAAAACAGTCCATGCAGACAGCATTCAGTTTCACCACACTTTCTGCTAAGGGGACTAGCTGCAAGATGTTGCCAAATGCCTACAATCAAACAGCATCACAAATATAACAGGAAATCCAAAGTATATTCTTATTATATCCCAGGTTTTGCCCAGAATTGGGACTCAAGACAACTTATGAGCAAGATCAAATACAATAGACAATTTTAGAGAAAACTTACCTTCCTCTGAAAGGTCCCATCAAGCGCTGCTACAATGACAGTCTTCCCAGCATTAGCCATTGCCTCACTAAACTCAACAATATCTGGAAACTAGATGAGAGAAAAGAAGCCATTACACTTCTAATCTAAATTAAGGTATATCATTCGTTTTTCCCTTGCCTTAATAAGAAAATCCCATTTTGAAAAACAGAAGGCGATTTTCCCCCCTCGCTTCTGGTTCTGTGTGCTACTGATGCCCAGGTGAAAAGTGAAAACAGACTCCAGGATCCACCCAAGTTGCCCACCCTTGGTTTGAAAGGGTTGAGGGCAAGAGAGTTGCGGGATCAAAGGCCGAGATATGTTTGAGGTTAACAAATCTCAGTTCTGTGTTGTCTTCAACCTTCTAGGTCAGTTACTTGCCCTTTTAGTCTCACCAGTTCATCTTCCACTGAAATGGGTTTTAGGACTTCCTCTACTCATTGCAGAGACCATTTAGTACAGGAACACACAACTGTGGGAGGCTTGGGGGCTACATTAGCACCCCACTAGAGATCTTGGGGAGTTGTACTCCCACTGAAAAACAATTTTTTTTGCCCTTGAAATGCCCTCCAGGGTGCATGGAGGGCCCTTCTACCATGTTTTAGGGCCCTTTTCAACAGGAGGTAACTTACAGTTCTTCTCTTCAAGAAAAAGGCATCTCCTTGGCCTAAAGTGGCCCAAGAAGGCAAAAATGCTCCCAGATTTCCTAGAGTGCATGGGGGGGGAGTTTTCCCCAAAATAAATTGATCCTAGAGACCCCTTGTGGCCCTTTCCTGATTTTAGTAAGCAGGAAACACACACCAGCTGTTATTTGGCCCCAACACTGCCTCAAAATTTCAAGTGTGCCCTGACCCAAGCTTTGCCCCTGCTGATATTGTTTTCCATATAGGAGGAGCACTGCTCATCTGTCAGTGCTGCTTCTGATAAGAAAAAGGTATACAACATGATTTCTACCCTTCTAGCAGCTGATGTGGAAACCACTGCTCTGGGGACAATTCCACTTCACATCAATCTCCCTTAGCTGTTTGACCATGAGTCAAACATTTTATCACAAGCAACACTTTCTTTCACTGCTATGAATCAAGAACACCAATATTATGCTACAGGGCTCAGCAAAGAGTGCTGAACTTCCTTCCTATGTTGTTATGCCATAGCCTGTTCAACTACTTTCTTAATCTTCATGTTAAAAATGGGACAGTTCTCTAGACGTTTTTTAAAATCCAATTTCATCAAACCTGTTGTTAAAGGTTGCTTTGCAGTTTCATTTCTGTGCTGCTCATATCCTCCAATTTTTAACTTGTTAAAAATAACAGGATGAGCAGCTTACAGGAGGGAACCTACCGGAAAACAGAAGGTGAGAGGAGACTGCACAGTTCCTCCTGGAACTGGATATGAAGAGAGGGGATGATGAACAGCACCTCTCTGACTGGAACCCTGATTTCTCAAAGCCTTTGAGGGAAGTTCTCACACCCTAGCATCAACTGGCCAGTCCTATATAGCATTAAGTGAGCCAGGAAACAGTTGATGTGAACAATGGAATATTCTGATTATAGTCTGGAATATTCTAGAAAGTCCACTGTAATTGTGTTTTTTAAACCACAAACCCAAACACCTGTATGTATGCTTCCACACATGGTGGAATGAAGCTGCGGGAGATGTCAAAGGAGAGACTGACGTGGGCAGAATGAGCGTGAAGACATCCAGGTATATCCTGTCATGAATTGCTCACTAATGTGGACAGACTGAAGAAGCTTCCTTGCAATAAAATACTTATCAGGCACAAATTGTATGGAAACGAGGGTGCAAATCTGCAGTTAACAGCAATGTCATATTGCGAAAGAAACTCACACCTCAAAGCTACCTAGGGTGAATGTGGGCAACTTGAGGACTTCATGGTTTTACTGGATTCCAAATCCTATTAGCCTTAGCCTGCATAGGAAGTATGTCAATACTGGGAAGGCCACATGTAGCTGAGTTCTGCTCTGTATCAAGAGTGGGCTGAAGTAGTCTTGTAGGAGTGGGCCATCTGTTTTCCTAGAATCCCCAATATTTACAACAATGTGCTACATTCATAAAGCCAAGTGTGGATCCTTGAGATTTTTTTTTTTAAACAGCAAAGACATAGCTAATTTTCATGTGTTCTGAAATATTCACTTGCTCTTGGGAAAAACAAATGCTTTGTTGCATCCAACCAGGCTCAACCAGCTCCAGTGCTCCTTGCAAGAATACCAGTAACCACAATGTGGTTTGTGCCAGAAATGGGTCAGTACAGTACTAGATTACATTCTGCTCTCTCCTGTCCACAATATATCCGTTCCAACCTTTCATCAATATACAACCTGATTGAACTAGCCTGAAATCTCACCAAGAAACTAACTGCCAAGGAACTTATTTGGAGTAGCCTGTGTGTAGTGGATATGCACACTAAATATTGTTTACAGAGGAATATCCTTAGCGTAGAGTCAGGTAAAATATGGCCTGCTGAATAACACTGATTCCTCCATTTTTGTGTATTTTCAGAGCTCCAAAAAGCTATTTTTTGGTGACTACTCCCAGAAATCCTCATTTTTCTGATCTCTGATTCTGCTTCACAGAGCTTACTGTGCAACCCTATACAGGGTATCTCATACGCTCACTGAGCTCAATCGTGAGTGGATACAGGACCACTGCCCAAGCCTCCAGAACTCCTTGGAATAGAATTAGCCATGCTTGACTAATCAGCCTCAGTCAAACAGGGACAGCACAGAAGAACTTACAAACTGGCCTTCATCAATGCCAATCACAGCAGAGCTGAAAGCCTCTTGATGTACATCTTTCAGGCAACAAGCTGACACAGCTTCCATGGTGTTCCTGCATAGAAAAAGAAGTATTTGTGATTGCACCATGGATCAGGTTATACATGTGCTCAAGAGCAAGGACTCAGCTTCTAGTTTCTGCACAAGGCAACAATTTTCAACTTAGATTCCATCACCATGAGAGAGATCTTTAGGACAGGCAGGTAGTTGTTGTAGAAGAATGCTACAGTGTAAACTGTGGCAAATGAACTCTAGAAAAATTATTTGCCTCCCTGGAATATTCCAGTGTGTATACAGAGCATAGATAAGCATTCACCTTATGCATAAAAATATATACTAAAAATATGAGCTTGCTGAAGAACTGCTGTCTTACTGCAAAATTGGCTCATTATACCTATAAAGAACCACCAAATGTGTAAGGAAAGGAGTCCAGCTACAGAAAACTGCAGGATGATTTCCTTGCAGAGGCATGATCAGAGTTTGGGAAAAATTAATTTTTGAACTACAGTTCCCAGAACACCCTGGCTAGAATGGTCATATCTCAAAGTGAGTACTTTCTACATTTTTAGTCTTGCAAAACATTACTTGCATGTGCCTATAGTCACATAATAACCCATGGATAAACTAATATTTGCAAAAGAACTGCCCAAGATGTGGACAGTCACTGTGTTAATAAGACAAGAGTGGAATCATGGAGCTGTTCAGGTGTTGCTGGGTTGGAACTCCCAACATTCCTCACTATAGGTTATGCTTGTTATGTCTAATGGGAGTTGTAGTTCAGCAACATCTGCAGGGCCTTACAATTGCCACCTATCAAAAGCAGTATTATTACAGTAAATAGAAAAAAAGGTTATCTGAACTTAGTTGCCACCCTCATTTTATCAAGTTCCTTATGCATATTTTCCCATTCACACAAGGGCAATGAATTACATTAGTCTCTTTCATATACTTTATTCTAGTGTTGCTATGAATAGACATATATCTATGCAAAATACTCAAGCCTTGATCAATTACTCCCTGCCACCTTTTTCTCATCACCCGGGTCTGAATCCTGCATTGTTAAGATTAACACTATGGTTGTAAACCTCAGAAATGTAAAATAAGCAAAATCCGAAATTCCAAGTTGCCTACACAGCTACTTGGCATAATTGAGGGTGCCTAACAACATACTTGTGCTTTCTACCCATGGCTGCTTACTGAGCAAGCTGGAAACCATGTTAGAATTTTGTCTCAGTCAGGATAAAATGCCCATATAATGCATTTAGGAATGCACCTGTCATGTGTGGATACTCCATTGACGCAGTACCGTGTATCTTTAGCATACTTGATCAGCAGACATTTGTATTGTGCAATTTGGAAACGTCGGACTCGGCGCATGAGTTCAGTACTGCAAAACAAGAAGGGAGGCTATTCAGGAGCAAATATTATTTTATTCATTTATATCCTGTCTTTCTACAAATAATGGAAGTCAAGGTAACTAACATATTCAAAACAATACAAAATCCAAAGCAAAAATATAAGATTTCTAAAACAAACAATTTATAAGTTAGAACACTAAACATTAAAAATATTAGAATGCATTAAAACCATATACAAACCCTTTAAAAAAACCCTTAAAAACAGCATCACACAGCTTTAAAAGCCCAACTTCCTTTGGGGCTTTTAAAAGGGTTTGTAAAAATCTGATGACACAAAAATGCTTTGACTTGAGAGCCAGGACAGGGCCATCTTGCTCTCTATGGAGGGCGTTCCAAAGTCTGAGAGCAGCCACCAAGAAAGCCTTCTCCTTTGTTCCCACCAAATGAGTCTGAGAAAGTGGTAGGAAAGAGAGAAGGGCCTCTCCAGATGATCTTATAGTTCTAATGGGCTCATAAAGAGACATGATATTTCAGATAATTTGGACCCAAACTGTATAGAGCTTTATAGATTAAATAACACCCAGAAGGGAAAAAAATGCTGATGACCAGAAGCAAAATCTTATTGTGTTAGGAGGAAGAGTACAACATCTACTAAACAAGAATGATTTACAGTTCTCCTCCACATTCACTAGGGCTCGGGGCGCTCACAAAAACAGAAAAATCACATACATCAAAATGAGAGCGTCTGTGGGAAGGAGACTGAGGCATGGTGGGGAGAGCAGGCAAACAGCCCAAACCAGATCAGGGAAAGGAAGTGGGCTGGCATAGCCCTATACTTCCTCTTTCTAGCCAATCTCCTTCCTTGAGTGTGAGGGGATCAGGAGAGGTTTGTGGTGCTGGGAAATCAGGCTGCAAGCTGTCCTTAACTGGCCAGCCAGCCACTGGTGGTGACAGAGGAGCACCAGAGGTGAGTTTTTAAAGGGCTGCACAGCCTTACCAGAACCACCAACAGGGTCCCTGGGAAAAGCACTTGAGGTGGAGTGGGGGCAGGAGTTGAAGAAAGCAAACCCCAAGCAAATCTGCGAAAGTCAAACCCACAAATCTGGAGGGCCCACAGTAAGTAGAAAACTGGCTGCTTTGATCACACCACCTCAAAAGAGCCATAGCCCCTGCTATCTGAAAAAAAAAAAATTCCCTGCAGGCTTGCAAAGTTCTGGCAGGCACTTATATTAAAGACATTATTGTTCTACAGACAGACAAAAAGCAGGATGGAAGAGAGAGCTGAAGAAATGTTAATTACCTTTATTCCACCCAAAGGATCCACTCCCAGCTTTATTAAAGGGATGGGCCATTATGACCCTTCTGATGTTTTTGGCTTCAATTCCCATCAGCCTAGCTAGGAGCAAGGGATTTTGAGAGCTGCAGTCCAAAAATAAACCTGGAGGGCCACTGTTACCCATCTTTGCCCTATAGGAAAGAAGGCTCACTGCTAGAGCAATGAAAGTAATGGTTGATTTTTTTTTTTTTTTTTTTTTGCAAACATGGTACAGATAAGTGAGTCAACGTCTTGTAAGCATTCTACTAGACATATAACCCATCACTCCACACTTTGATTCATTTTTGCCTACTGAATGAGGCAGTGGTACAAAAGCAGGCAAAGGTTCTAGATCACAGCCCAGCCCACACACCTATCTTCCCTCTTGCCTCCCCATCCCCTCCGGATGGGTTGAACTTCAGTTCCCAACCCCCCCACATCAGGAATAGTAGATGTAGCTCAAAACACTTGGAAGCGGCCACAGAACCTGTGCCTGTCCACCTATCCCACAGACGCTTTCGAGTCACTTACAGTACCCCTATTAAAGTGTAGCGAACCCCCTGAATCCAAGTCATGGTTGTGCTCGGGTTACCCATACAAATTATAATAACTTTGTGCTTTTATATCCGCAGCACAGATACCTTTTCCCGGAGAACATGGGTCCAAAGATGACCTATAGCGGGGAGAGAAAAAGGTTTAGTAGAATTAGTTGCCCCGAAGAAACACATAATCTACAAACTGCCTGATCGCTACTGTGCAATGATTCCCTTTGCTCAGGCAACTTTACTCGAAGTATGGGCAACACTTCCACGTCCGCAGCTCCCCGATCAAGTAACTCCAACCCGCTTCCTTTCTCACACACAGCCAAGGGTCCTGAAAAACATCACCCAAAGCCCCAGCAATACCGGCTTCCCGCCCCAGCCTCAGATCTACCGTCTCCCAACTACAGTCCTTCCACCCCAAATCCTTAAGGTTCCCTCAGGCTAGCACCACGCACATATCCATCCCCCTTACGTGCCTGGATCTGGCCACGGGCCTTGCAGGGCGACCCTGGCTGCACTCCCGGCATCATCAAGCAGTTCATCGTCCCAGGGCCCGCCGCTTTCGGCTTCTCAGCAAGGAAACACCTCAAACCGACTTCTCTTTCCTACCGCGCGCCCTTCTTGCCCTTTTTTATAGCCGGCGCGGACGATTGTCCAATCAGAATGAGCCGTGGCGCGACACAGACGCTCGAAAGAAACTTAGACGCGTCCTAGCCAATCAAAGATAAGGCGGGAAAAACTTTCTTTAAAGTGTTTGACCGCCCTCTCCTCCAGAGGCTAAATAAGGTTTCCTCCCAGCATGCTCTGCGAAGTCAATTTCCCCCCCCTCCCTCCCGATGAGGGCGGGGGGAGGTGACAACCGGAATAGTCCCGGAAGTGTTCTTGTTAATCTATTTGATTTATATAAATCTCATTTTCCCTTTTATTGTTTGCAGACTATTCTTGCTGTAAAAGGGAGTAGCTGAGAGCGGCAGCGTTTTATTGCCGGGCAAAATCTTCTATTGGTGGGAGATGTGGTAGCCGTATTAGGTTTTGTCTGAAGCCAAAATGACTAAATTATGGTTATCCTACTGTGGACATATCATAAAAAAAAATTATAATACTTCATAAAGTTGAAGGAAGCAGAAAAAGAGGGAAACAACTCTTTTAAAAATGGAGAGATGGTTTAATCGAATGTTAAGAAGTTACTCATATGTTAATTTGTTGTTCCTTTCTCATGCTATGAACTATGAACCAAAGACTTCAGATAAGCATTGGAAATTTTATTTTTGGGAAATAATATGTGAAACTTGGTGTGTTACTTGTCTGATCTGTAAAAAAAGATAGTTACTATTATGGCACTATGTCGTATTGTTAACGACTCTATTTTAAAAAGAGGTTAAGATGACATTACAGATTGTTTGATTCAATCAAAGAAGCCAGGGCCCTGAGTTTACAAGACCTGTGCAGGGCTGTTGATGACTGCGGTTCATGGAGGTGTCTCCTTTATAGACCCGCCATATGCTGAAGCTGACTTGCAAGCAAAATCCACATTATTATCTTGTAGCCAAAATAACAAAGACTTCGGAGCCAGGAAGGGGGAATGAGGCCCTCTGTTGTTTTCAAAAGGGATTGTGGAGGCTGCTATACTTCTGGAAGTTGTAGTTTTAAAAGCTCCCTTTTGTATAGTCATGATGGTGTTGTGATTTAAATCAGTTTAAATGCCAATGTGCAGAGTACTTAAGAATAGCTAGCACACAGTTTTGTTCTTCCTCCAATGTATCAATAATGTAGAAGCAGTTGCAGTATATACAGAAGCAGTGCGTGAGATACTTCAGTGCAGTATCTCCAACTGATGTAAAGCACACGGCCATTCAAAACAGGTGGGACTTGGTGCAGTCCCCCAGGTGTTGTGATACAGCAAGTGCCAGCAGTGCCAGCAGCCCCAGCCAGCAGAGCATTGGTAAGGAATGTTGGGAGCTGCACTCCAAAAATCTCTGGAAGACCACATGATTCCCACACCTGGACTTGGGGCTCCCCTGTTTCAGAGAAGATGGCCTGATTCCAGTTACTAGCCCCAACTGGAATACCTTTGTAAGATTTCAATATTCAGTGGATCTGCTCTAGTTAAGAGTAACAATTAAATTCAGACCTGAGTGGGCTTAAACTAGAGTTGGATGAAAGTGGTGGTAGTTGCTAGGCTGGCTTTGGGCAGAAAGAGATGCTGTCAGGTATTTTGTTGTTCCTCTTGTGATATTGGCTGCACAGTTGTTTGTATGGGTTGTGGTCTGTGAGCATATGTTTTGATTGCATAGTAGAGTACTGAGAAAGAAAAGGGAATATTCTGTAACAGTGTGATCCTCTGTTACATCTACTTAGAAGCCTCTTTCAATGAGGTGCACTCTTGCGTGAGTGTATAGGACTGTAGCTTCAAGCTGTGCGTGGAGTTTTTCCTGAAGATTTTTGGTTGATGTTAATGTTTTTAAAAAATGAATCCTCTGTGGAATCTCACAGACTAACACAGATGGGTGTTCCAGTTAATATTGCATTTTGACAATTGAGAAGAAACATATAGACTGCACTCTGAGATGGAGAAGACTATTCACTCTGTATTCACTCTCAGAGTGCAATCTCTAAGTTTCTGCTCAAAAACAGTCCCCATTGTAGGACATATGTTCAGGTAAATGCATACCTTTCAACATTTCACAGGTGAAAATCGGGACTTGTGTGGACAAGCCACATCAGATCATTGTCAAGATGGCAAACGTTATTAATGAGGAAGGACAGACAAGCTAGTAGAGGCTGCAGCAGTTTTGCTTTTGCCTGAGGCTATTGGGAAGGGCAAGATTCTGCCCCCTCCTTGCCTCTCCTTCCTCAGTGAGTTGAGGGCAAACTATTTTTACACTTTGAACTCAGTTTGCAGCAGCTGAATTCGCTGAAGACAAATGGGGAAAATGGAAGGAAGAGAGAGAGACAGCGGAAAATTTTAAGTGCAGCTGAAAAAGTGGGACGAAAGCGAATTGATTGGGACTGTCTTGGCCAGCCTGTAGAGTTGAGGAGTATGTAATATTCAGGGTTGCAGTCTCAGTTGTGGAGCAATGCTATTCTAAGAGGGGCCGTATTTTTTTTAAAAAAGGAATTATTTGCTTGCTAATCCAATTGTTTGTCCCAATTAGGGTAAACTCATTGATTAAATCAAGGGAATTTACATACGTTTTGACTGTATCAAGTTTCCATTGATTCAGCGGGTCTAGTCTAGTTTTGACTAATGTTTCAGTTTAGGCTATTACTTGAAGTTTTATGAACAACTAAAAGACTTTTAAAGCAATTAGAAATAAAAGAAATCAATAGCCCAGGAATCTGTGTTCCCTCCTTTGAATCTGTTTTATGTTCTGAAGGAACTACCAGCAGTGAGGCAGACAAACTTGCCCAAGATGCCAAAATGCATTGAAAGAGCTCTGAAATAAGAACTCTTGACCACGTTGTGACCTCAACTGATCAAAATAACATGCTCGCTTCTGAATTTGAAAAAAAACCTATTTAATGGAGAAGAATATAATTTTTAAACAATATTAACTTAAATTATGTTAATTATTAAAAGCCAAAACAGTTTCTTTTTGGGATTGACAAACATACTGCAAGAAAAGTCTACCAAAAAAAGCTCCTCATTTTAGTTCTTTATCAGCTCTTGTACAGGCGGTGCAATAGCTTAGAAAATAGTAGGACAGTGGAAAAAATAATTTTAAGAATTCAGGGCACACTCTGCCTGGTTTTTGATCATTCAGCAGCTGCCACAGTTAAATAGCCAATATGAGTTACTAATTTTCTTTTTCAGATTTTCTTTCTTTTCTGTTCAGATGCAGTTAACAGCTGCCTCATTTGGGTAATAAATTTAAAAAATAGCATGTAACACAGATTTGTAATTTGAAAGCTATTATAATTACTGATGTGCTTTCTTACAGTGGAGGAAACGGGAGTGTTTCACAGTGAGCCTTGGCATAGTACATGGTAAATTTGCAAATTTAGTGGCAATAGCGCAAGATTGTTAATGTTGTCATATCTAACCTTATGGCCCTTTGGGAGCTCAGCCATCAACAGGACTATTGCTTAGTGATGTGAATATGGAAGTGTCTCATTTTTTAAAAAAATAATAAATGGCACATTTTCATGGCATCAAAATAATGGCACATTTTTATGGCATCAAAATATTGAAACCTTTGCAGAATGAATAAATATGCAACCTTTTTAATAATGATTTCATTATAATTGTGACCAGAATACATCAACAAAGCTGGAAGGCACGGAATGATGGACATTCACTAAATGGATGCGTGGGTGGAGGAAAGGGAGAAGTGATTAATAAGAGGGCTATTAATCTGGAATGGGAGCAGCAGAGAAGCTAGAGACACAGGAGGTTCAGTGGCATACTGTACAGACTCCAGTTTTATAGACCTATCATGGTATAAAGTTACCCTGTATCTTTGTGGAAAACTGTATTAGGTGTTTTTTCTTTCTTTCTAATATGTTCCTCAGTAGGAGGACATCATCTGTGTTAATAATTAACTTATTATGCACCCATCTACAAGATGGAAATATTAGCAGGACTGGAGGATCCCCAAGGCTTGTGGAAGTACAAAAATCTTTTAGGGGAATATCTAAGGGGACAGCAAAAACAACCCAATGAGAACTGAGTGTTTCAGTGGCCCAGGACTGGTAACTGTTGTTGTGTGTGTATGTAGCAAAGGATGAGAATATTAGGAACAGAGCTAGAAGGTAACATGTTCACCAGAAAGACTGTGAACTGCAAATAGGTGTAACTAAATTACATTTTAACAGCAGTATAACGAGAGGAACATGACTTTACTGGTGTGACGAATAACTATTTCCAACATAGTAAGTTAGCTCTTCAAAATGAATAAAAGGAACAATTCACTTCTGAAAGAGTGGAATGAGTGATTGAATGAATTGGTTTTGAAAAGTAAATTTCCAAACTCTGGGCAGGAATGGAGTGTTCTGGAAGAGAGCTTGGCTGGCTAGAACCCTGAACATGAGCATTCCACGCTACACTTTATTGCAAATCTCAGTTATGATACAGGAAGCCTCTGCCTTTTGATGCCCTGTTATCTGAAGACTCAGTCTTTTGACACTTGAAAATTAAGGACAAATTCAATTAATTTGATATGGGGTCTGTTCTTCCGTCGGTTCTTCTTGCCTATGGAAGTGGTAGGGTTACTTCCGAACCCTCTGATAACAGGTGTAGGGCCATATTTAAAATATTAGGTCTACACAGACCACCCTGAGTAGTCTATGTAATTGCAAATGAGCTCTGAATCAGCCTGCAAAGGTCCCCAGCTTTGCCCAAAGGGACTTCCCTGACCCAAGAAGAACACAGTCAAAACCACTTCTTACATGAGCAAAGAGAAGAACTCTTTTATTGTTAAAAAGAGGAGTTTTTATAGGTTAGGATGAAAATGATCTCATAAAGCATTCCATGCATGTGCAAGAACGTTCATGTTCCCTACAATAGTGGTTTCCACTTTTCAACTTCTACCTAGCATGCTTTGGATATTCTAGTTGTTGTTGTGGTGGTGTGTCTTCAAGTTGTTTCTGACTTACAGTGAACCTAAAGTGAACCTATCATGGGATTTTCTAGGACTGAGAGTATGTGACATGCCTAAGATCACCCAGTGGGTTTCCATGGCGGAGAGTGGAACAACCCTGGAACACAGAATTGTAATCTGAACTGAACTCTTGTACACAGAATTGTAATCTGACAATCTGCCATGCCACACTGGCTCCACTACAATCTGTCATATTTCCCAACAAAATGGGCCCACTCCTTCAATTTTTCACAGCATGCTTTTTCATTAAAACATTGGGGAAAGTGTGTTTAAATGTATAGAGGAGTAACAGATGGCCAAGATATCATCAGTTCAAAGGGGGCAATAAGGAACCATTCAAACAATATGACTCCTGCTAAATGGGAAACAGTGTTTTTTACCCATCATGCTTTAGAGCTCTGTGATACCCATGGTTAGAGAAGCTTCCTGCACTGCAGAAAATACTGCCTCTTTGAGCTATGCCGAGCTGTGAGCCTGTGTTACTGCCCTGGCTAGTCCGAGCTTTGGGGATATTAAAAGATATCCTCTTGATATCACAATTCGGCTTCACTTCTCTATTCCCCTCCACGTGCTTGTGAGGCCACCGGACAAGCACGCAAACAAGCTTGGCCGTTAATTGCCGTAATATTCAAACAACAATACAGGCAGGCCAGGAATAGCTGACTCGCTGCTTTAGGAGACCTCCAGGCAAGTACTCTAATTAGGTATGCATGCAACCTACAAAAGAGCCTCTGCCCCGCGCTGGCAGCTTGATGGGTAACCTATACAATACCCAAGTACTCTGCGTTTGCATACTGGCTACTCTACTGAGAACCTCTGCGATAACTCAATCATTCAGATTCTAACCTTTCGGAGGCTTTGTCTCCAACTCCAAATCTATTGTTTTCCCCCAAGTACGGCATAGCCTGCAGTCACATTCTCCTTATAAAAACCCTTGATTCCGAGACCTTCCTCGGATCGCTCCCGAGTTTCATCCCGCCTTGCGGCCGCTTTGCTTGGCGAACCTCCCCTCAGCTCCATGTGCTGAGCTACATCGCACCCCAGCCTCGCTCTCTATTTTGCCAGGCTTCAGGACAGGTCATCACCCAAACCAGCAATCCCTCTAAAAATCCCTCTATACCACTCCAACCTTTATTTCCTTTAGTTATCTTGTGTGAATGTGTCGCATACACTGTTTTGCTTATATTTAATAAAATATCATTTATTGTTTCAACTTCTGTGTGCCCCTTGACTCGGCCTGACCCCGTAGACATAGGGTTCAAGATCTCGCTACGTTACCCTGCCTCTCGTAACGCTAAGCAGTGCTCTGAGCTAATTTTCCCCACCTTTAGTTGAGCGCATTTTGGTGTCCCTCCCGGGACCCCCAGTACACAGGGTAACACCTGCCTCAGTGAAGAAAACGGCTGGGACTGAAATCTCTCACCAACAGAACTGCCACGTTGAATGGGTCTAGAGCCTTTTTTCCTGAGGGCAGCCGAGGCAGAAATTATTGTTTTTCTCAGAAGTATTGGGAGTGGAGTTGGGATTGCTGGTCACATATAAAATCTTCCCCAATTTTTCCCCCCACAGATATTATCTTGTATTCTGTAGCTATCTGAGTTTACTCAGGCTGTCTGTTCTGGAGTAAACCCTGAATGTACATATTGGATGTCCCTTTACCCTAAATCCCTATGCCAATTTGTTTATTAGCTCAGAACATAGTTTCTTTATTTTATGTGAGATCACAGAGCACAGGTCAAGGAGGAGCAATGGTTTGCTCCCGGAGGCTACATTGGGTCACATGGGGCTGGTAACTTGAGTTGCTCTGCAGCCCAGCATGCACAGACCAAAAAAGAAACCACAGCAGACCAAAAAAGAAATGACAGTGCAGCCAGTGACATGGGAAAGTGGCAGGAAATGACAAAGAAGGTAACAGAGTTTGTTAGGGGAGAAACTTTTGTTTGGGAGGTATGTGTGAGAGGGGTTTTCCAGAGCTATTTCGTATGTGTATGGGGGTGACAGAGGTTGTGGCTGCACCAGGCAACGGGATTTCAGTCTTCCTTGTGGGGTGAAACAGCAAAGTTTGTTCTAAAAGAGAAGCTAGGAAAATCTGTTGCTACATAAACAAACGGAAATTTACTGTCTCTTTGAAGACTAACCAAGGGCATTGTTTTCATGGGCATGAGAATTATAGTGGATGTGCCTGAAAGATAGGTAGGTGTAGGGGTGTGCGTGTGTACGCACACACACACACATACACACAGTAGAAGTGTGCATGAGATTGTTTTGCATTCTTTAAAAGGGTATAATTACATATTCTGAAGTCAGAGAGATGCATAAATCTATTGAGCCAAGCTAGTAAGATGGAAAAGCTAGACTGTGTATTTGAATAGTCTCAGGCACATTGTAAACTCTCATGTAAAGTAATGAGTAGTGTTGTCATTTGATAATGTATTTGTATTCATTTCCTACTGCACTTGAGAGCCAGCATGGTGTAGTAGTCTGAGTGGTGGACCACGACCCTTGGAGACCAAGGTTCGATTCCCTGTTCAGCCATGGAAACCCAGTCCCTCACTTTCAGCTCCAGAAAACCCCATGATAGGTCTCCTTAGGGTCACAGTAAATCAGAAACTACTTGAAGGTACACAACAACAACTGCACTTATGCAACTGCTCAGTAAAAGAAGTGCTCTAGGCAGCTGACTAATGCATTAAAATACTGAATAAAACAATAAAACTATTAAAAGTCAAAGTACAATTAAACTTTGAACAGCCCATGCTGAAAACTCAAGGCATGACGAGATCTTCATCTGATGCCAATAAGATCAAACAACTGCCTTAGGCAGGACTCTCTTGCACATTCCATAATGGGCATAATCTTGCATATGAATGAAATGTGAATTTTGAGGCACCTCTTTTCATTATTTCTTATTTTTGGGATAATGTGCACATTGATTACCACAGGATTTGCACTAACTATCCTTCAGTTTACCTCTAAAATCCAAAATCCACAAAAGAATGATACTTTTATTGGCCAACCAAAATGCACAAAATACATAAGGCAAGCTTTCAATGCTCCACTGGTTTCTTCATCAGGCAAAAGATATGTAAAAATCATACAGGAGAAGAAAAGTGACAGTGTTAGAGTCACATCCCGATGTTTTGTATCAGATGTGATTTCTGTTGTAATGCAGTTAGTTTGGAGGGATCTCAATGCACGTAGAGGCCATTCCCCTTCTTGGCCTTGTAGGGGCAGAGACAAGGGACAATGAAATTTAAACTCCATTAACAGCAGTAAAGTCACTTCTCTTGGGATCCAGGCTGTCTCTGCCCTTTGTTGAAGCTACAGGCCCTTTCTTAGGCAGAGAACATTGAATTTCTTAAGAAATCTGTGTACTGCTACAGTTACCCTGATTTCTGGGGTCCCATGGGGGATACCTCAATGTGCTCCAAATAATGGGGAATGGGAATTAGCCAGAGCACAAGCTGTAGCACTACGAGAGGCAGGGTAACCTAGCAAGATCTTTTACTCAATGTTTACGGGGTCAGGCCAAGTCAAGACAACGACACAAAGTTCTAATTTTGTTCTTTTATTTGTAAAGTCACAGCGCGCTTGCGTGCTCACTCACACGGAACTAAGAGATACTGCGTACTCACACACACACAGACCTAAGAAAATAAAGAGAGGAAAGTAGATAGGGGATTTTAAGGAGGAGTTTTTGGGGAAATATGACACCTGATCCTGTAGCCCGGGTAGTCTGAAGAAGGTCTGTAGGAGCGGAGGCTCTCAGCACGTGGAAGCTGGGGGGAAGGCTCGGCGAACGGAGCTGCAGCAAGGCGGTATGGAAGCCAAGAGCGATCCGAAGAAGCGCTCAATATCAGGGGTTCTTATAGGGGAAAATGTGCCTGTAGGGTAGTCCGTTCCTGGGGAAAACAATGGGTTTTGGGCTGGAGACAAAGCCTCTGAAAGGTCAGTTTTTAGCATGATTGGATTTTGACGGTGCTATCAATAGCGCAGATAGTATGCAAATAGCAAGTGCTTGACAGTTGAGTAGTCAGAAGCGCTAATCTCATCAAGCTGCCTGTTCGGGGCAGAGAATCCTTTGTATGCCTCGTGCATACTTAATGTAGTTTTAAAGTGTACTTACCTGGAGGTCTCCTGAAGCTGCGTGCTGGAAAATTACTGGCCTGCCTGGATTTGTTTTGTATTTTTCAGCTTGTTCAACCGTGTCCGTGTGCGTGCTTGTCCGGGGGCCTCGCAAGCACGTGGCGGGAAGCAGTTTGGAATAGCCAATTCTTTAATATAAAATTATATTTAGTAGACCTCGGGTTTGGACTATGCACCACAGTAACACTACATCTGGAAAACCTTTTAGGTGCTGTATAGTTTACCCCTGTTACTCCATGCTAACTACTATCATGTCTCTGGCTAAGACATGGGGGGGGGCACAAAACCACATTATGGAGACAACTGCATTTATCTTTGAAGTTCTCATGTTTGGTTAAAAAAAGTGGGAGAGGGAGTTGCTAGTCTCAGTTTTCAGACACATTTTAATCTTGGGACTTAGGCCATTTCTGCACTACACTGTTATAGTGCTATTATTCCACTTTCAACATCCTGTGGAATTCTGAGGTTTGTAGTTTACTGAGGCCAAAGAGCTCTCTGGCTGAGAATTCTAAAGGCCCCTCCCTAAACTGCAAACCTCAGAATCCTATAGGATGTTGAGAGTGGAATAATAGCACTGTAACTGTGTAGTGCAGCAATGGCCTAAGAGGATGCAGAATAGATTGTGTTTCACAGCCTCTTCCAGCACCCATGCGTGGGGTACATCTCCCTTCAAGAAACCATACTTGCACAAGGCTTAATGGAAAGGTAAGCTGTAAATCTAATAATAAATTAAACATTGTTTAGAAATAGGTTTAGAAATAGTTATTCTCCCCTCCCTCATGTAACATACAGGTGCTCTTCATCATTGCTTCTCTTCTCCCTGCCCTCTCTTTTCTGAACATGTAGCTATGTAGTGGTTAGTCCCATCTGAATCTGCTGGTGTTTCTCAATTCCTTATTTTGAACAACAATAACTACAAAGGTATCAGCGTGGCTGTGCTTGCTAGCCCTCTATTATTTCCTTGCAGGAGCTGGAAACTCAGTATTCTCCTAGCAGGTGGTCTCCACGGCTGAATGAGAATGCTGTGATTGAAGCTCACAAAAATGTCACAAGTGAAGGTAAAGAGTCCACAGGTAGCCTCACTGAGCAAAAAGAAGAATGGGAATGGGAGGAAAGTAGAACACCAGAGGAATAATAATAATAAAAAAAACCCAGCTTCCAAGAGACCACCAGTATCTGCCGGTTGTCGGACTAGTTGCTAAGATGCTGGAGTTGGTGGAGCTGGAGCTGATGTGGGAAAACAGTCAGTATTTAAGATCTTAAATCAGAACCCATACCCTAGGTTACTTGCCATGGATTAGATATGTGTCAACAGTTAAGTGCTCCCAAGGATGCCCTCTTGCTTTGTAAAGTTGTTGGACCGTGGACGTTCTAATGAGGAGATCACACAGAACAGAAGTCAGCTCACTTCTGGTGTAGCAGAGACAAATATCTCATAGGAAGAGCTGGAAGGGATGTTGGAAAGAAAAATTTCCTCCAAAATTAGTGAGGACCCTTTCTCTCCTCAGGAACGTATAGCAAGGGCAAAATCTACCTCGATTTTCCAGTCAGCAAGCAGGGTCAATCAGCAAGCAGGGTGAGAGGCACCCATGAATATGCGGAGAAACTAGTGTCCAGAAGCTCTTGGGAATGTGGGAGGCCAACATAGATACAGGCAACTTGGCTCCATCTTACTGTATCTTTTGCTCTGCAGGTACCCAGTATGCCCGGGCTGCCACCCAGACTCTGCTGAATGTTCCTTATGGCTTGGGTGAGGGAGAGAAACTTGATGTGTATCTTCCTAAAGTGCACTGTGAAAGTAAGAATACAGGGGATAGTAGAACAGTGGGGACAGGAAATCTGTTTGTGGCTAAGAGGCCATGCGAGGGAGAGGAAATAGGTGGGAAGGGGAGGAGTTTCTGGAAGGCGAGGGACTCTGTTGTTCTGTTATCCCCTCTGTCCTTTTTTCAGCCTTTCCCCTGGTCCTCTATATCCATGGTGGCTACTGGCAAGCCCTCAGGTGAGTTACGCTGGAGGTTGGCTGAGGCCTTTTTGTCCTTTATCCTTGAGACTTAAATATGATAGGTATCCGTTTGGGGCTGCCAGTCTCCTGGCCCCAAGGCTGCTGGGTTAGAGCTAATGACTGAGGGCCCTTTCTGACTGGGTATAATCCTTTGTCCTTCTGTCTCCCCACCTCTAGCAAAGATTTTTCAGGCTTTGTTGCATTGCCCCTGGTGACACATGGCATTGCCTTGGTTGCAGTTGGCTACGATGTGGCTCCCAAAGGTATGTGACTGTGGGGCAGGCAGTGTTTCCTCCCTGCCTATTCTCCTTAGTAGCCTATGGTTATCATACCCTGAATATTGTGGGTTGTTTTTGTTTTCTTTTGCCTAGGCCAGCTGCATATGATGGTCAGGCAGGTGCGACAGAGTGTGGCTTTTGCAGTTCAGCAGTACACAGGGATCAGGTAGGAGTTGTATGGGTTTTGTGAGATGGTGCAGGGTGAATCCATTCTAGCAGCTATGGGGAGGAGAGCCCTGAGGTCCAGTTACAATTGTGCCCAAATCCAGCATAGGGCTTGGGGAACATTTGAGTTCTGACTCCTCTGGCAACCCTGCTACACTCTTTCACCGCAGTGAGAGCCTCTCATTTACTCAGTACAACCATGTCTCATTTCCCTTTAGTGGGGTTTATCTGCTTGGACACTCAGCTGGGGCCCACCTGGCAGCCATGGTGCTCTCTACAGATTGGGCCGAATTTGGCGTTGTGCCAAATATCAAAGGTACTTTTTGGGAAACAATACATTGCACTTCCTCATCTCTGGCAACCCATCTCCCTTTCCTGAACTGTATACCATACTAGAATGTCAGAGCCTAGTTGGAGCCTCTTTGTCTCTAAACTTTGGTGGGTTCGTGTCTTTCTTCTCCAGGAGCCTTTTTGGTGAGTGGCATCTATGACCTGGAGCCCATCATACACACCTATGTCAATGAAGTATTGCACATGAGTCGGTGAGAGCTACCTCTTAGAACTGAAGCACCCAACTAATGAGGGGCAATAAAGCTGCAGCAAACGAGCTCGACTGTGGCAACTGTGTGGTCCAGCACAATGTGTGCATCCATCCATCCACCCACCCACTTTGCTTTTCAACTTCCCACATTGCCAAACCTTTCCCCACTTTTCATCTCTGCACTATCTTACTCTCAGATACGTGTGTCTCCTCAGGGAGGTGGCGCAGCAGAATAGTCCTCTACAATGTGTGCCTAAGTTGGGTGACAAGAAAGCTTGCCAGGTGCTCGTCGCTGTGGCACAACATGACTCATCTGAGTTTCGCAGACAGTCTCAGGAGTACTCTGAGGTGCGTTGGATATTTAGGGAGTCTGTAAGCAAGAGACAATAGAGAGCAATTCCTTAGTCTGAATCCCTGTTTTAACCAAAAGCCAGATAATCCCTTTCCCAACCAAGTTGTTGCAGGACCAGTCAGTTAAGTACTGGATTAACCAAGCAAACATTAAGACAGCCATAGCTAAATAGGGTATTGTTAGTGTATGGTTTATAAATGTATTGTCTTTAGTAAAGACTTCTTGCTCATTTTCTTTGGTCTTACATATAACTCACTGACCATTTTTACAGTTTCACTCTGATGTATGCGCAGAGAGTGCATGTATTTGTATACACAAAGAATGTGTATAAATAAATGTACAAATGCTTAATGCTTTGAAAGCAATTTACATGGCCTTCTGCAGCACTGCAATTCAAGTTATCTGCTCATAGAATCGTAGTTGGAAGGGGTCCTATGGACCATCAGGTACAAACCCCTGCTTAATGCAGGATCTCCAGCTAAAGCATCCCAGCAGGTAGCTGACCAGACTCTTTTTGACAACATCCAGAGAAGGAGATTCACCAGCTCTCTAGGCAATTGGTTCCAGTGTTGAACCACTCTCACTGTCTAGAAGTTCCTTCTAATATTCAATCAAAATCTATCTTCCTGTAACTTAAAACCCTTAGACCTAGTTCTGTTGTCTGAGGCAGCAGAGAATGAGCCTGCACGCTCCTCTTTGTGACAGCCCTTGGGTTATTTAAAGAGTGTGATCATGTCACCCCTCACTCTTCTCTTCACCACACTGAACATGCTCAGATCGTTCAACATTTGCTCATATGTTTTGATGTGAGTGACCAGCAGTTTTTTCCCCCCAGGGTGCCAGGCAGAGGTACCATATTTGTGCCCATTGGCTACAACCGTTTCTTTCTTTCCTGGAGACTTGCCACTGCTGCCCTGGCAACTGCTGATCCAGGGACTGGCAGTGGTCCGTGTACCACCACTTTGCGTAGCATTTTCTAGAAAAATCATTTTGTTTAAACAGGTATCAGTGGCTTCTGTCTTACCCATTTATATCTCTGCATGTGCTTCTATGTGACATGCACATATAGAGGAGAGAGACAAAAAAAAGTGTATGTACATTCGTGTCTATCCAAACGTCGTACATATGTGTGTGTGTTTGCGTGTGTGAAAGGTGAGAAATTTATCTAGAATAATTATTTGCTTCACATTTCTTACCTCTTAATATTACATTGCTCAGTTATCGATCAATTAGTCCATCACTACCTTTCCTCCCAATCTTACTTTCCCTCTAGCTACTAGAGTAATGTATCTGTTAGGGTAGATCTCTGGGTGATTTACAATAGATCAGAAAGGATTTATGCCCACCAATTGTCTTGCAGTAGCAAAATTTTAAAAGCTTCCCTGCACCACTGCCAAATTGGGTTGCTGGAAATGAGGCAAGGTCAAGGTGGGGAGCTAGAAATGGATTTCTGTGAAAGAAATATTGAGGTTGGTTTTATATAGTGTTCACAGTTCTGAGTTGGACATGTGTTGGGAAGCACTCTGTTCTCTGTTTCTCAGCATAAGTCTCCCTGTCTGAGCCACTGCACCAGACTTTTTGGTAGACCTTAACATTGTCTGCAAAAAAGTAGATCCTACAAAGCTTGAAGCTGCCTGTCTCTGTCTTAAGATAAAGAAACTTGCAGTTGTTTTGTGAACACAGTTCTGTTAACTTTCTTATGGCTTCCCCTGTAGGCTCTACGTGCTGCTGGATGGAGTTCCTCTCTGCTGGACATTGGAGAGACAGATCACTTTGATGTAATTGAGAAGCTCTCCCAGGAGGACTATCTTCTCACACAGGTAGATGGAGTTGCAGCAAAATGGTGGGGCCGGTTTTGTGTGTGAGGGATGGAGGGAAGGTGGGAGAAATTTAGCTAGGAGCAATGCCTCCAGCAGGGCAAGATTGCTTGCATCTCCAGAATACCACAGTTCAGAGGACATTTCGTTTGTAACTGAGAAATGCCAGTTGTGGCTCATAGCAAGCTTGGTTTCTGAATACAATAACTTCTGCTGTAACATGTGTATCTACAATGTTAAGTTGCAATAACATGATTAGTTTATAGACAAATACTATTTGCAGAACATAAACTTTTAATTGGCCGTACCACAATTCCATCTTGAACATTCAGATTTGGTGCTTCTGTATATCTCAAACTTAATCTCTGTTAAGTAGCAACCCTGCCTCCCCTCATCTTAACTGTTCATTTCCTCAGCTGTGTGGTTTTCAGAAGTGAGGGGCGAAAGTGAGGGGGATGGAAGGAGGGGGAGGGAGCATTTGCAAGCTGGGGATGAGATTTTAAGTTAAGACAAGTGTCAGTGAGGTGGATGGAAAGAGTGGGTAAGAGTGTTTGCAAGCCAGGGATGAGATTTTAAGCCAGGGTAGGAATGAATGAGGTGGATGGGAAGAGGGAATGAAAGCATTTGTGTAGCTAACATTTTAAACCAGGATGGTGGTGAGTAAGGTGGATGGAAGGAGCGGTGGGAACATTTGTGAGGAATAAGATTTTAAGCCGAGAATGAAGTGAGACAAATGGAAGGAGGGGAAGAGAGTATTTACAACCCAGGGATGACATTTTTAGCCAGGAATAAGAGAGATGGGTGGGTGGGAGGAGGGGACGGGGTATGTGTGAGGGATGAATGTTAAGCTGGGACCATAGTGAGTGGGGGAGAGAGCTTTTACAGATTGACTTCCAAAACAAGCTGAGATTCCCCTGTGCAAAGGTGCAGCAAGCATTATTAGCTGTTTAAAGTATTGGGGAGGGGGTTTCCACTTTTGGGGGGGCTCCAAAGACTTGAGGGGCTGTACTTTGCCCACCCCTGCAATAAATACTTATCCTCATGTTTTTCAATGGTAAGAGTTACCATTTATGCTTCTAATTAAAATTTATTCATTAAAATTTAGGGAAATTAAATAACTCTCAGCTACCTAACCCTATTTCCCCCATAAGTCCTATTGTTTTTAGAGCGCAATTTTCTACAACATGGACTTTTTAAGGAATGCAACTAAAGCATCATAGCTGAACTTACTGTATGTCCTTACATCTAATTATTGAGTGAAGAAGCTCTGCCATCACTTTTAAATGTGCAAATCCAGTTATCAAGTCAAAAATCATACCCACTAGCATGGAATCTGCATCCCTGTGGTGTGATCCCATGTTACCGGAGAGCGTGTGAAAATACATCAGTGATGAGGCTGAGGCTGATAACAAAGGCTTTTACCACCCCATACTGCCTTCTTTGCCATTACAAAGCTGGCTAGGAGAGAAATCCCATGTAGTTACCATACCTATCAGTGTGGGATGCCCACACAGATAGCATCTTGGAAGTATAAACAGACACATTAGAATTTGGGCAAAAGTGCTCAGGATGTAATACACACTGGTATGGTAGCAAGGTATGAGAATTCTGTCTTGTTTTGAAAAAGGCAACATGCTGATGCTTGTTTCTTAATTGATGGAAGCAGCAAAACTATGGATTTTCTGGCCATGGTTTGTTTACTGTGACATCCAAATCTGGTATACTGGCTTGCATGTCCCAAGAACCAGCCCTGGATTATTTCTCTGGGTTGTGGGAGAGAGACAAGCCAGACTTGCAAGTCTGGATATCACAGTAAACAAACCAGAGACAGAAGGATTGCACTGAAAGTTACTAGGGAGCATAAACTTGAGAATTCTGGCATGCTATGGAGACAACACTCCAGATGAATAAACCCAAATTCAGTCCCTCTTCCAGACCTTGGGAAAAAAAATTTTTTTTTGAGGCTGCACCTCCAAATAGCCATGCTGGCTATAGATTATGGGAGCTATAGTCCAAGAAATTAACTTTTTCAAGTTCTGCCCCCTTCACAATTGTACACTCACCCCATGACATTGAGGTGAGTTTCTTACGGAACTAATCTTTTATACAAAACAGCTAACTAAATAATT
This sequence comes from Cyclura pinguis, assembly GCA_030412105.1. Classification (NCBI taxonomy): domain Eukaryota; kingdom Metazoa; phylum Chordata; class Lepidosauria; order Squamata; family Iguanidae; genus Cyclura; species Cyclura pinguis. The sequence continues at coordinate 160,137,624 of CM059600.1, forward strand.
CAAATGTTGTTGCATGCCTTCAAGTTGTTGCCAACTTATGGAGACCCTAAGGCAAACTTATCAAGGTTTTTTTTAGCAATATTTATTCAGAGAAGGTTTAACTCTACCTTCCTCTAAGGCTGAGAGAGTGTGACTTGCCCAAGGTTATGCAGTAGGTTTCTGTGCCCAAAAGGCAATTAAATCCTCATCTCTGGGAGTCCTAGTCCAACCCTCAGACCAGTATGCCACACTAGCTCTCAGATAATTTAATTATGTCCCCATTTTCTGTTTCAGGTGATCTTGAACATGATTTCAAAAGGCTAACAGGTTGGAAAGAAATGAATGTTTTTATCCATGAGCACACCCTCTACTGACCATACATGTTCCAATTATGTTCCATGACATCTTCCAGTTGTGCTCTTTTTATTTGCAACTGGGAATGAGCTTCCCTGCCACCCCTTTTCTCAAGTGCACTTGTATTCTATCCAGAGATTTATTGGGGCAAGACAGACCTGGTCAAATGGGACTCTGAAACCCATTCTTCCTATTTGTGTTTAGAGGGAATTGTTTGTGAAGGGAACACAGCTCCTTTGCTGTAGATTGACTGACACAAGGACAGCTCCCATCTGCTCTTGCGATAAGCTCCTTCCCTCAGAGCGCACTGAGATCTGAAAACATTAAATAAAACTAAGACATAAATTGCAACTGCATTGTGGTTGTAAATCACTTTCCACCAGGGAAATGGTCGGGAAATGAATCTGTGAGCACAGGCGAGACATAATTGCTGCATAAATCACCACTTTTTTTCTATTCCACTTAGCACAGAGCAAGCTGAAGGTAAGTTTCCTTCACTTGGAGTATCAGCTAAATATTTAATGTTCTGGCTACACTTAGGGCTCTTATTTTGAGTCAGACCATCGGTCTGCCTAAACTATTGCTGTCTGTTCTGACTGGCAGCAACTGTTGGGGCATACAAAAAGCTTGTGCTACAGACCTTGAGAAGAGCCAGGCAACAGCAGGGTAAAATTAGATGAAAGGTAGGGAAAACTGTAACTGTTGAGATTCCATTTCACATCAGTCCCCATCAGCAAAGGATGATAGGGGATGCAGTCAAACAAGAGCTCCATGGCTATTGCTGTCCTACCCCCCCCCCCATTAGATACACATGGCATCAAGGTTAAAAATTCTTTATATGGAAGCAAAGGCTTCTAAAAGAAAAGTGGGGATTCAGGGCACAGTTGCTGTGGTAACAATGCTAGGATAGTATTCTGCCCTTTCCTTGGAGTGAGTAAAGGCTCAAACCTATCTCTAATGGCCCCTCAGAGGTTATACATAGAGTCTGATGCAACAAAACAGTCATGATGCAACTTGGCCTGATTCCATACCCCAAAGCCAATCTAAGCTGTGGCATTTGATGGGGGAAACTGCAAACAAGCCCAGCATCAGTGCATGGACCAGCACAAGAATAGTGGGTCTCATTGGAATTGCCACCCTGAACAGCTGGAGCCAGGCCTGACCACAGCAATGTTGTTAATTGCCATCAAGTTGGCTTCAACTTACAGTGACCCTATGAATGAGATATGTCCAAGACACCCTGTTATTGACAGCCCTGCTCTGGTCCTGCAAACTCAGTGTTGTAACTTCCTTGATTGAGTCAATCTACCTGGAATGCAATCTTTCTCTTTTCCTACTGCACCCCACTTTACCAAGTATTATCAGCTTCCCTAATGGGTCACTGTCTCATGATATCCTCAAAATGTGATAGCCTCAATTTGGTGGTTTGACTTCTAGGGAGAGTTCAAACTTGATTTGGTCTACAAACCTATTCCCCCTCCTCTCCCTGACCTGGTTTGGACCCTGGGTGCCCATTCCCCCTATCATGCCTCAGCCTTCATCACACATACACATTTTTATATTTGCGGTTTTTTCACTTATGCAGAGGTCCTGCAACCCTAACCATAGGCCAACTGTACATGGACATCACCAAATGGCTAATATAAGAATCACATAGACTACATAACTAGAGGCAGAAGATGAAGAAGCTCCATTCTGTCAGCAAAAACTAGACCAGGAAGAGATTGTGGCACAGACCATGAATTGCTAATATCAAAAATTAGAGTAAAGCTAAAGAAAAATACTAAACCAATAATTGTGCTAAAATACAATCTGGAAAATCCTTCAGAATTTAAAAGTAATGTAAGAAATACTGTAGATTTGCACTATGAAGCCTAATTAACTGGGAGGCAGAAGAACTCTGGACTGAAGCCAGGGACACTGAGAGGCAAGAATGCAAAAGGACAGTATCTCTAGCCAAAATGAGAAAAAAGCCCCAATGGATAACAGATGAAAGTCTTCAAGCACTTAAGTACAGGTGCGATGCAAAAGTAAAAGGTGACAGAAATAGGGTAACAACCCTGAACACAACTGTTTAAAGACTTGTGCACAGGGACAAAGAGAACTACTATAACAATCAGTGCAGAGAAATAGGAGGCTACAACAAAGCAAGAACAAGAGACCACTTCTACAAGATCTGAGAATTCAGAGGGAAATTTAAACCAAGAGTGGAGATATTCTATAACCAGCAGGAGAATACACTGCATAATCAAGAAGAAACAAAAAAGACAATGGAAACAATATACTGAAGCATTATATAGAACAGATGAAAAGATAACAGATTAATTAATTCAAGGAAGAACCATTTGAAGATGACCCTACAATTTTAGAAAGTGAAGTAGAAGCTGTACTCAAAGCACTTGGAGAAAATAAACCACCAGGAACAAATGGCATACTAATAGAGCTGTTTCAAACAATGGAGACAGAATCCACTCAAATTCTAACTAAAATCTGCCCCCCAAAAATATGGAAAACAAACAAATGGCTCACAGATGGGAATTGCTCACTTATACATCCCAATTCCCAACAAAGGACATACCAGGGATTGTAGTAACTACTGGACCATTGCATTAATTTTCCATGCAAGCAAAGCGATGCTCAATATTCTACAACAAAGGCTTTTACCATATATGAAGTGAGAAATTCCAGATGTCCAAGCTGGACTCAGAAGAAAGGACATGAGGGATCATATTGCAAACATACATTGGATAATGGAATGCATTAACGAATTTCAGAAAAAATCAGCCTGTGCTATGTAGATTATAGACAATGAACAGAACAGACCATAAAAAATGATGGATTGCTTCTAAAGAAATCGACATGATACAACATTTAATTATCCTAATATGTAACCTGTATTCAAGATGAGAGGCCACAGTTTGGACAGAATATGGAGAAACAGAATGGTTCTCAATTGGCAAGGGAATCAGGCTGCATTTTATCACCTTATCAGTCTATCTCAGGGGTGTCAAACTCAATTTCATCTTGGGCTCAAACTCAACTTCATCTTGTAAGACTATATAAAGGTATCTACTCTTTTACTGTATTAAATAATTGCCTCTGCATTCGATTATTACTGGTTTTACTAATAACTAGCTATGAAACTAGAAGCCTAGGAAAAATAATGGCAAGCAGATATTCAAGTGTACAGCTATTGTGCAATTTATTGAAAAATGAGTTTTGAAAACAAAGTTATTTTTTTAATCACTAAACAAATATTAGCAAGCACTGTTTATTACATTAACTTTGTTTAACTTTTTGGTTCCAGTTGAGACAGGCAGAACAAATAATTGTGCTTTCTGCTCCTCCTGCCTCTGTGGCTCTTTCTGCCCCCCTGCCCCTTTCTGGTGAGCCTGATCCCCACATTGTGGGGCCCCGGCTGCCAGTATTCTGAAGAGGGGCCCAGCAGCCAGCACTCATGATCTACTTCTACTTCTGAGTGCTTCTCTGTCCAACTCTCGCAAGCCGTGTGGAGTGTTGCCATGGTAACCCACGTCAATGCTCTGACAGCGAGACTTGGACAGAGGAGCAGTCAGCAGTAGAATTAGATTGCGAGTGCTGGCTGATGGGCCCCTCTTCAGAATACTGGCAGCCAGGGGCCCACAATGTGGGGATTGGGCCCACGAAGTGGGGGGAGTGCCACCCACAGCAGCAGGAGAGGTGCGAGGGCTACATGAAGTGGCCTGGAGGGCTGGATTCGGCCAATGGGCCTTGTGTTTGACACATGTGGTCTATCTTGTATGTTGAACATATCACACACAAAACTGGATTAGACTCTGAGGAAAGAGCTGTGAAAATTAGAGGAAGGAACATCAACAGTTTAAGATATGCAGATGACACCACACTACTAGCAGAAAATACCAGACTTGGAATGAGTATTGAAGAAAGTCAAGAAAAAGTGCAAAGGCAGGTTTACAGTTCAACACTGAGAAACAAAAATAATGACCACAAATGATTTGGATAACTTTGAAGCAGACAATGAAGGCTTTGAGACAGTGGAATATTTCCTATATCTGGGCTCAGCCATTAATCAAAATGGTGACTGTAGTCAAGAAATGAGAATGAGACTAAGATTTGGAAGGACAACTGTGAAGGAACCCATCAAGGCAAAAGCAGGACAAATGCATTGCTATGACAGTATAACAGTGTGGTTTGATAAAGCTCTTAATCAAGTAAGCCACGGCCCTGAGTCTGCAAGGCCTCTGCAGGGTCGTTGATGACAGGGTGACTTGGACATCTCTCCTTCATAGGATCACCAAAAGTGAAAGTCAGCTTGATGGCAGTTAACATTACAATGAGTTTATTACAAATGAGTTTACATTACAAATGAGTTTGTACTGCATTACAAATGAGTTTATCTACTTCCTATCAGCTTTCATAACTGTCCAGGTTTCACAACTATACATAGAAAGTGGAAATATTATGGCATGAATTATCGTGATTTCAGTATTCAATGATATATCTGTACATTTGTGGAGCTTATCTAGTTCCTTCACAGCTGCCCTTGCAAGTCCTAGCCTTATTCTGATTTCTTGACTACAATCTCCATTTTGATTTATGATTGAACTGAGATATAGAAAATCTTTGACAATTTTGATGTCTTTATCCACTTTAAAACTGGTTAAACAATTGTTTATCATTATTTTATTTTCTTAATATTTCTTAATATTTAACTGCAACCTTGATTTTCCACTTTCCTCCTTCACTTTCTTCAGTGGTCATCCCAGGGCTTGTTTTTTGTTGTTTTCATAGCATTGTTGATGTTCCGCCCAATTGCCAATGACCACAGTAATAAACCGTAATTAAAATCCCCACACAGGGAGGTTAAGTTAAGCCAGCTTGTAAAGCCAGGCCTTTCAAAGCCAACATTTTTAATATTGTGGTGGAAGAATGAAAGGAGCAGATCTTTGGGAGGGAGTCTAGATGTGGCAGGAGAGAAGGGCTCCCATTCCCATCCACATCAAACAGGTCTGGAATGGAGAGCCTTACCTCTGTTGATTGTCTTACTGAGAAGGGAAACAGAGATGAAGTAGTGCCTTAGACAGTCTGGTAACGCTGAGTCATATACCACTTTAAAGACCAAAGTGGCAATTTGGATTATTCTTATGATCTTAAGGGCTGCACTTTGAAGAAGTTGGAGTTTCTGGCTGCTTCTTTAGAACAGCCTTGCATATATCATGTCATCGTAGCTCATTTGGGGAATCTATGAGGTTTTTCCCTGACAGCTAAAACTGTCTGTTTCAGAAACAAGTATAGATGATGCACCGGTCTAAACTGGGTGAAGTACGATCTGACTGTGACCATCACTGATGTATCTGGGGTCAGTATGGTTCAGGAGGACTCCCAAACGACATCAGTGACACAATGTTTTCAAGAGGAGGTCTAAAGTGTTCAACATGGAACAAACTCCCATTCCACATAGTCTGTCAGGACCAGCCCTACCCCTTGGGGACAGTGAAGCAAGGATCTCAAGCTGTGGATGCAGAGTGGACAGGACTGTGTATACCACATAACCTGCACTATAACCCCACTGAACTTCCCTCCGATACAGTGAAGGACGTTGTCTGGTTGGCACCTGTTGAAATAAGAGTTAGCTGCCAGTCTGCTCAGCTCTGTAAACTGAGTCAGGCTGGGCTGGTTGTGTAGGTGGTAGAATTATCATCTTGTTCTTTGCCTCAGGAACAAAATGTTTTGGGCCAGCCCTCTAGCTGTTTAGAAAGTTATTCTGTCTCCTCTGGATTAAATTTAAATTTGTTAGTGCTCATCCAACCCATTACTAACTCCTCACTATATCAGACCCCCTGAGGTTTCTGACATCTGCTTTCCTGCTGGGTAATTAAGTTCTGTGTCAGAATATGACACCAACTCCCACCTGGTGTTATAGTGTCGCTTTAGACAGGAGAACGTGGTGGGGGGCGAGGGCGGTGGGATCAGCAGCCATTATTTTATCTACTTAGGTCTGCCACCCTTTTGTTGGCACTTGCATTTAGGAAATATATAACAGACACTGTGGAGTTGCAGCTTTTGCCATCATGTCATCTCCATGACAGATCTGTTGAATTTCTGGCTGTGGTACTGTTTAAAAATTCCCTTAAAGAGAAAATGGTGTCAGCTGTATCCTTTACAAATTATATTTATTATTTAAGGTATTTCTATATTGCCCTTCGTAACATATTTACAATATAGGCATACCCCACTTAGAATAGCCTCTGACAATGAATCTCCTTTTCACAAAGGCTTGTTGCCCCCACATCTCCTTTTCTCCGTCATTCTTTGTCTGGCTCAAAGTTTTTAGCAGCACCAGCACTGGGAAGATAGGAGCGAGGTCTGGAGAAAAACTGACAGAGCTGGGTTGCAGCGGCATGTTTGCAGTAAACAGTGCAATAACACTTGAGCTGAGAAGAATGGAACTTGACTCTAGCATGATCCCACTGTAAGCAAGTGTTTCTGCCTACAGCAGGCAAGGTAAGAAGCAGCTGCCTTCAGAATCCCTTACTGAGCATGAGTGAAAAGCAAAACAGAGAGAAAAACAGAAAGTGGACAACCTTTTCTCACCAGGTACCTCCACCATGTTAAAACAGCATAGATCTATAAGTCTGGCTACCAAAATGGAAATCATAACAAAAGTGGAGGCTGATGGAAGAAAAATTCTTATCTGGATGGATTTTGGAAGAATAATGGGAATGGGAGCCCTTCTCTCCTGCCACATCCAGACTCCCTCCCAAAGATCTGCTCCTTTCATTCTTCCACCACAATATTAAAAATGTTGGCTTTGAAAGGCCTGGCTTTACAAGCTGGCTTAACTTATAGGTCTCTAGAGGGTCAAAATGTTTTTATTTACTTATACAAGACTTATCTGACCTTGTTGTTTCATTTCACATGCACACATTATTAATTTTGAATAAAATGTTCGCTGAAGCATATTCAGCTGCTCTTACTTCTTGTGGTGTATGAACCTATCCCTGTTCTTTCCATGTTATTTCTGCGCTTGGTACCAAATTTTCTGTAAAAGAGGTAATTGTTGTTGCTGTGTGCCTTAAAGCAGATATGCCTCCACTTACCCGCTCCCCCCTAGCATGTTAAAAAAGCATTGATGTATAAGTCTGGCCACCAAAATGGAAATCATAAGAAAAGTGGAAGTCCATAAAAGCCATCATCCTTGACCGCCTTCTGGAGGAAACTTTGAAGTTGTTCCAATGTTTTTGTTTAAGTAAAGTAAAGTAATGTAAATGTTTAAGAAGGTTTAAAATCTTTTTGTTTGCTTATGCAAGATTTACCTGATGTAGGTATTTAATTTCACACATGCAAATTGTTAGCTTTGAACAAATTTGCCAAAATATGCTGAACTACTCTTCCTTTTTGTGGTAGGGGAGTCTCTCTCCCTTTTTTCCATGTTATTTCTCTAACTGGTACCAAACTTTCTGTTAAAGAAGTAGAGTCCAGGAACACATCTACAGTATTTCACTAACTAAGGTATACCTGTATTTTTTAAAGCACTAGTTACCACCAAAGAATGGAATGGTGGCCTATAGGACAGGAAAAAAAATCCTATTGTAACGCAATATGATTCTCCCCAACGTGTTAGGACTGGCCCTTCTACTGAATCCTTTATTTCACTGAGTTTTTTGCCCAGCATAACGGGGCCAGGTTTTTCAAACGAAAAAGAAGAAATGAAACCACGTTTTGAACATACGCAGCCATGTTTGAAAAAATACAAAAACATGCGAAATAAAAAAAAGGGGACATTAAGCGTGCCCTTTTAAAAAAGATGCAACTTTGCAGAACAAAGACTATTTGCTCTACCTAAGAATGGGGAAGGGAAGCAAATGTCTCCCGGATATTAGACAGGTGTCAGAAAGGGGATTTCAACAGGCACCACGCCCTCAATGCTTTATAAACGAGCATGACTCCACTCTCTCCCGCCTCAGGTCCTCACACAGCACAGAAAAGACTACATCACCCAACATGCTCAGCGCTACCTCCTCCAGCCGAGCACAGCCCCCTACACCTTCCTTTTCAAGCCTCTGTCTGTCAGTCACTGCGACTGCTCCCAGCATGCTTAGCGCTGGCTAGGGGCGGGTTTCGTGTCTCAGCCTATAAAGAGCCGTTGTTGTTTCCCCGCCGTAGTTTGAAATTTGTGGAAGTCAACATGGTGGACGCGAGTATTCCCCCAGAACTGGAGCTCTACCTGAAGGAGAACCGTGTGTCTACCTTCGCCCAGTGGCCCTTCGTGTCCGACTGCTTCTGCACTCCAGACCGGGTGAGACTGTTTCTCTACGCCTGGGAGCGTAGTGTTCCCAGGTCCTTCTTACTGAAAGTTGTTCTCTCCCTTTCTTAGGGTGCGGAGATTATTCTGATCTGTGCTAAAATGAGGCTTACAGCTTGGCTTTTCTAAATTCTGCTCTTTACAGCAAGACAGTAGTAGTTTTATTTGAAAAATATGTAGTAGTAAGGGTTTTCTAAAAAGTGCTTTTGTAAGGAACTTTGTGCTTAAAACAAGTCTTTTTTTTTTTCTGCCAGAGCTAGGAAATGCTATGTTCTGGACTATAACTTTCACAATCCCCTTGCTAGCAAGGTCAGTGGCTATGCTAGTGAGCCACTCAGAGACTTATAGTCCAAAACAGTAGTTTTCCAAAGCTTACCTGCCCACTTCCATTGATTTTGGGATTGCAGTCCTTTTAAACAGAGTCAATTAATATACGGTAGGAAGGTGTCAAGAACAGGCAATTGTACCCACTCCTGATTCTACCATGAAGGGTCTCTTGCTTTAGGCCAAAGTAGTTTAAATTGGCAAGAGAAAAAGCTAACCAAAACAGAGATCCAACCCAAGTTTTAAACTGAGAATTCTTTGTGTATTTCCTATTGAGAATTCTTTGTGTCTGTTCACTAATCATGTTCACTACAATTAAATTATTATTTCCACTTTTGCTTCATTCTTTTAGTCAGGCTTTTTACTACTTTGTCTCATTGCAGATGTTTGTGCATGTTTTCTGTGGAGAGAATGTCTTTGAAATATTCCTTTAAAAGTTATTTTATTATAACTAGCACCTAGTTTGAAGTTTATCTGTCAACTGCAGCTCCAAGCACCAGGCTGGAAGAACCTTTAGTCAGTTCTCAACTCCCACCTGCTCTAGTTAGCATAGCCAAAATCAAGCATAATCAAAATTGTACTGCTGCATTATCTGATGGGTCTGAGGTTCCCCGCTCCTTGACAAACCATACCTTAAATAAAACTTATTTGAGAACAATTGGATATGCATAGGAACTTGTGCAGTTGATAATGTCCCTTTCTAGTGTTGCTGCTCTCTGCTTCACTTGGCAATCCCATCCTCACAGAAATACAAATGAACAAACAAGTGTGATATGGGTGATCAATAGAAGGAAGGTTTGGTAGTTAATAGGTAGATTACAGTAGCTTATTTTCATCAAGTAGAAATGAAATGCCTGTACAGTAGGTTTCCCCATAACCGCAAGACTATTATCCATGGTTTTACCTACCCACAATCCACTCCAGAGTCATGGCTGCCACTACTGACCAGGGTCCTTGCTCTGTACGGCCTGCCAAGAGAGGTGCACAGCTGGCTGTCTCATGCCTCTCTCAGCCAAGGGAGAGATGGATGCTGCTTTCTCAGCAGAGGGAGACAGATAAAGCCCAGCACAGTTACCTCCTCCCCTGTGTTTCTCTCATCTGAGAAAGGAGATAAACTTTTCTTTTTTGGTGGAAAGAGGCAGGTGAAGCCCAGCACAACTCCTCTCATGTTTCTCTTGGCCAAGGAAGGAGACGGAAACTTCTTCCTTTATGGAGAGAGGCAGGTGAAGCCTGGCATGGCTCTGCCCTGACCCCGTGCTTCCCTTGGCCAGGGAAGGAGACAGATGTTCCTTCCTTGATGGAGAGAGGCATGTGACGCATGGTATGTTACCTGTGTTTTTTGCCATCCACATGAAGTCTGAGAACATATCCTTCATGGATAGAGAGGACTTGCTGTAATTGATGGACAGAGTATAAATGTTCATATCTGAAAAAAGCTCTCAAATATGAGCATATTTGGTTCTTCATTTAATAGAAAAACTTCTTTCAAGTCAATATTTTCTGGTAGAGGTGATGACTCAGTTAGAGATTAACTATAAAGCCAGCATACTTATATTCAGATTATTTGAAATTATATAATAACACTTCAGAAAGATCTGTTTCTAAGATGAAACATTTAAAATGCTTGAAATGTTAAATCTAATTTTATTTTTTAAAAAAGTAATTGAAAAGCCATCTATATTTTCCCAATGTGAATATTTAAATGCCTGTATACTGTACATAACTATATATTTTGTGCAGTTGGGGATCCTGAAAAAGTTTGATTTCTAACTACCTGGAGAAAGCCCAGTGCACGAAAGAATTAGATAAATTTTCAGATTATTGAATGGAGATCAGAAGCAGGGGCAGCATAAGTATATAGTTCCGTTCTCATCCCTCCCCTCTTCCACATGTTCATGGATGAGGTAGAGCGTAGGAGATATTTGGAGCCATGGTGATGTGTGGCCAGGCCATCTTTCTCACCCTTCTGGTTCAGGAGTTTTTGATGTGTGACTGGAAGTCATGACCTTGTTGAAGAATATTTTCCCCTCCTCTCTTTCTTTTTCTCTGTGGTCTTGCCCCAGTATAGATGGCGGAAGCTGGCTTCATTCACTGTCCTGCTGAGAATGCACCTGATGTGGCCCAATGTTTTATATGCTTTAAGGAGCTGGAGGGATGGGAGCCGGAAGATGACCCCATGTATGTATCATGAAATTTGGAATTGAAGGATGCTTGAAATAAGTGTACCAACTGCTATAAAGAGGCAGCCCTACACAGCATAAGTCCAGACTAGTACTGTAGGGTGATGGAGGCAATCCTTGTAAAGGGTGTTAGCTTTTTATGAATTGTGCACATATTCCTTTTTTTAACTTAAAACTATCACAATATAGCCATTTCAGAGGAACTGAAACCACTTACCATAGCATAGCATGTTTGATCTTTGAACATATGGAGGTATTGGCCAGAGCAGCAGGTATTTACATTTTGCAGTATGGCATGATTTTCATTTGCAAAGAGTACAGATTAAATTTGTGCCAGCCCTCTGGACTGCTGTGTGTGTGTGTGTGTGTGTGTGTGTGTGTGTGTGTGTGGCATTAATCAAGTTGAATTCCCCTAGCTGCTATGTAAGCCAATAATTTTAATAAAGGCCCTTTATTCCATTTTGTTATCTTTAAAGTCAAATTATGTGCTGTAGCCTGAGAGCTACATGAATTGCCAAGCTTGGCATTCTTCAGGCAAGATGTTATGTGCCTGTACTTGTTACAAAGGGTTTCCTTTAAAGCAGACCTGCACAAATATCAAAGTGTCAGCTAGAAAAGTTGGATATCACTAAGATGTGACTCCAGCTTGAGAGATCAGATCTGGCAGGTTTGGTCCTGTTAGGTCCCAGGAGGCATCCCTGTGGCTTTAATGTAGGACAGATCAGATATGCTGTTTCAGTAATGTCTATACCTGCATTATGAAAAGGCAGAGGCCTTCAGATTTCACTGGTCCATTCCCATTTGTTTATGTGGCTGACACCTGTTACGATATCATCTAGGACAAATATGGCAGTCATGGTTCTCTGCAGATATTGTTGGACTGCATGTCTCAGTAGCCATAGCCAGGAGAGCCAATAGTGAGGAATGCTGGGAATTAAAGTCTAGCATCTGGAAAGTCACATAGTCATCCCAGATCTAGGACAGTGCAACCTATATGGCTGGCTTTTGTTTTTGAAAGAGAGCGTGTCTTTGTGAAAAAGATGTATCTTTTCTAGGTATGCACATTACTTAGGCTCGTTTCCAAAGATGATACCTTGCAAAATCTACAAGGAAGGGGACATGAGGAAGATATAGTGTGGGTTAGAATTTTTGCAGTCAAACAGCTGTCAAGCCCACCTGCATCTTCTGTTACCTCCTGCTCCAATGAAGACTCTAAGCTCTGGACTGTGGTAGAATGAACTACTATAAATGCTTCTACATACTGAACTTTTAAAAGACACGATAAAAAAGCCAACCTGGGCTGAAAAGCAGAATCAGTCAGGTAGCTCCAGAATCTATAGTGTAAACAAGACTGAAATGCCTCTCCCACTGCATATTTATAGTAACTATATAAGCTATTTGAAATAATTGGCAAGATGGAACATAAATACTGGCTTAACTTTGACCATGGAAATGGTGGAAAACAGTATTTTCTGTCACTGAACAAGAGAGAATGATCACTAAATCTGGAGTTGAGGTATTAGTTCTAACTGTGGCTGGCAAATGACCTCCCATGATAAGGAAGCTCATAATAAGTTCTGAGGCCACCTTAAGTTGTACATTGGAAAGATGCATGAGAGCAAGCATGATGAAGTGCTGGACTTGGATTTGGGAAGTCCAGGATCAAGTCCCCACCAAGTCATGGAACTTACCGGGTAAGTTTGGGTGCTTTAGCTGGTAGAGGAGAGGTGCTTTAGCTGGTAGAAAATACTCTGGCTTGAATTCCAATGGGAGTAAGCTATCAAAAAAAACACATGATCTTGGAGTTTCAATATTTGTACTGGCCCCCTTTGTCTTTCAAGTTCATTTCAAGGCGTTAGTTATAGCTAAAAAATTTCCAAGCATCTTGTGCTTATTGTAATGTGGAGGCCACTTCTGCTCTATATGAGCACTAAGATCAGTTGAGAGTATTACTTTAAACTTACCATCTGTGTGCCACTCTCTGCTCTTATGGACAAATGCAGAGCTGTATTTGGTGATGTATGGAATATCCTGTTGCTCTTGGGGGTTTCTCTGGCAATGCAACACTTGTTCTATGGTCATGGTAATATTTTTGGCTGCAAGGCTATTCGAGTGACATGAATGAGCGCAAACATACTGGACTGATAGGAAGAGAATTGGGGCATGGTGATGTTCCATTATGCAGCTGGCACATCTAGTGAATGAGATGGGAAGACTCAGAGAAGTTTTGGTCTTTTTCCTAACATCTCTCCACATCTGTTCCTAGGAAGGGCTGTCTTTCTGAGACTCATCAGATTAAAACAGTTCTTCTTACTAATTTTTAGGGAAGAACACCGGAAACACTCCCCCAGTTGTGCGTTTCTTGCTCTCCAGAAAGACATAGCCGACCTGACAATGCAAGAATTTATGAAACTTAGCAAAGAGAGAATGACCAACTTAGTTGTAAGTATGGCTCTCAGTGGAACAGATTCACTCATGCTGCTTCTGTTCCTCGTCTACCTTAACATTTCAGAATGGCTATCTAGCATGCCAGTTTCCTCCATTCAAGTAGTGGGTCATCTTGTGTCTATAGACCTGTTTTTTTACAACTCAGAGAAGAGCTCTTCCCAGTTGTAGTGTGTTTTTCCTATTTCCTTGCTTCCTAAAGCTGCCTCTCCCCATTCCAATCCTTCTTTTAATTTTCTAATAAGAGTTGCTCTGTTTTTTTCTCCCTAGAAAAAGATGGTGAGCCTGAAAATCATTGACATGGAAAAATATGCTGCCAATGTCCGTAATCAAATCCGTTCACTCTGTTCATAATGCTGCTTGTGTGCCTTCCGATGCCCTGAGCCAACTCCTCACCGATTGTCCAACTGGGCTTCAACAGAGGTTGAAGTTCAGTTGCTCTGTGCCTGTATGTTCAGGTCTCCTTTTTTTCTAAATAAATGTTACTAGTTTTCAATGTATTTGCCCTCGCACGGTTTCCTGACCAGTACTGCTTAGAGCTTGTGATTATTGCAATGCCTGAAGGCCTTCAACTTCCTTCTTTCTTCTCCAAGAGTTTCTCTAGTCTAGCTGCTCTTAAAGGCTAAATGGGGATATCTGCAGTACTCTGGTAATACAGTAGTGAATATCAAGATGAAATATACAAACACCAAAGAGGTGGAGGAAGAATGCGGAAGAAGAAAAGTTGAAGTAACTCTTGTTCCTGCCAACCTTTGCTTTGGGCATGCTTGTCTTGGTCAGAAAATTGGGAGGGGTCCAGGATGGGGGTGTTGAGGCAGAGGTTGAAACTTTGTACAGGACTGCAAGTGGCTACTTGCATTGGTTTTAGTATCTTAGTGTTACGCTGATTCCTGGGGGGTCCCGTGAGGGACACCTAAATGTGCTCTCAATTTTATAAGTTGGGGAAATTAGTCAAGAGCACTGCCCAGCAATATGAGAGGCAGGGTAACGTAGTGAGGTCTTGAACCCTATGTTTACGGGGTCGGGCTGAGTCAAGGAGCACACAGAAGTTGAAATAATAAATGATGTTTTATTAAAACACAATCAAACAGTGTATGCAGCACATTCACACCGATAACTAAAGAAATAAAGGTTGGAGTGGGATAGAGGGATTTTTAGAGGAGTTGTTGGTTTGGGTGATACTTCACCTGTCCTGAAGCCCAGTTGGAAGCGGAGAAGCTGGGGAGCATGGATCTCAGCACGTGGAGCTGAGGGGAAGGCTCACTGGACAAAGCGACAGCAAGGCGGGATGGAAGCCAAGAGCGATCCAAGGAAGCGCTCAAAGTCAGGGGTTTTTATAAGGAGAATTGTGACTGCAGGCTAGTTCGGACTTGGGGAAACAATGGATTTGGGGCTGGAGACAAAGCCTCTGAAAGGTCAGAATTTGAATGATTGAATTACAGCCGAATTGTCAATAGGACAGCCAGTATGCAAATACGGAATACTTGAGCATTGTATAGTCAGATCATCAAGCTGCCAGCGTGGGGCAGAGGATCTTTTGAAAGTTACGTGCATACCTAATTGAGGTACTTGCCTTGAGGTCTCCTAAAGCTGCGAGTCGGCTATTTCTGGCCTGCCTGTAATGTGTTGGAATATTACGGCGATTATCGGCCGAACCTGTATGCATGCTTGTCCGGGGGCCTTGCAAGCACGTGGAGGGGAATGGGTATGTGAGGCCGAATTATTGATATCAAGAGATATCTTTATATCCCACAAGCTCGGGCTAGCCAGGGCAGTAACATTAGTGTATGGCTAAGTAGCCTGAATGAGACAGCATAATGAAACTGAGGAGAGGACAAAAAACTGAAGCCGAAACAGGTCCCACTCCCAAAAGAAAAGGATAAGGGGAAGAAAAAAATGAAGAAAGATTTTTTTTCCTCTCCTGGCCTCAAACGTTTCCTTTTGCTTAACAACCTTCCGGGAGAGTGTTTTGCACACCTTTTGCCAGAATGTAAAGAAGGGAGAGATGGAAAGAGGGTTTTAATGCAAGTGCCCCTCTCCACTGTCACCTTGTCACTGCCTCAGGATGACATAGGCAGCAAGAATAGGTCAGATGGGTACCTCTGGTTTGGCACAGCCATGTGGCAAGGATGCTGTATTCCTTAGACAATACTTGAAAAATTGTGGAGAGAGAGGGGAGGGGAAAAGGAGAAGAAGGCAGAGTGAGTCAAGGAAAGAGGAAAGGATGGCAGCCAGCCAGCATTAGCAGTGCTGCGTTACCCCAAAATGTGGGTGACTCAGGGGTCCAGCTGCAATGCCAGTACCTCCACGTGACAATGGAGAATTAATTAGGAGGCCTGTGATTGGGTTGGGTAACCTAATGAGATCTTCCACCAGTGTTTATGGGGTCCTCACAGGAAAGAATGAGCCAGAGATTCAATAGTGAACTAAAATGTGTTTTATTGAGGGAAATTCAATCACACACATATAGGAACCGAACAGTCACACACTCATACAAGCCTAACTGCAGGAAAAGGGAGGAAAGTTTGATGGTGAGATTTCAGGGTAAAATGGGCAGTATTTACCAACCCAGAAAAGTAGTGAAGAAGCAGCAATAGAGTTTAGACTTGTGTCTTAAGGATAGTACACAACTGGGAATCAAAGTGGCATACTGACATTCAGCAACTGGTGAACTGCGAAGTAACTGGTCAAAACTGGGGGGGGGGATATTCTATTTTCCTGCCTGAAGGGGTGTGAGTTAATTGCTTTCTGGCAGAGTAAACAAAAGGGGTCTGAAATGAACTGATTGTTGACAAAATGTTGATGGGAGCAGCTTCTTAATGTCTTGGTTGGGTAAGGTGACTGGGGAAGGTTTCTGTAGGAAATGCGCACAGCAGGTTGCTTGCCTACTGCACCTGGGCTTGACCATTATTTTCTGAGGTTGGGCAGTTGAGAGGATTAGCTCCAAGCCATTGAGTCAGGCTTTCCCAGCTAATCCACAGCAAATTTAGGACCTGGGTATGGTGAAGTCACCTCTGACCAACTTTTGCACATTTTCCCAGCCCGTGTATCTTTGCCCCATGACCTTTCAGCCATAAGTGTATATCACTTAATTTCATGCCAATTAACGTTTGCGAATTAGACCGTATCAAAGCGTGGGAGTGTATGGCTGCTAACAGCTGGGTGCAGCAGCCAGGGTTGGAGGAGCAGCTCTCAGAGCCAGCAACTCCCATAAGTGTGCCTTCTCACCACTTCTGAGTGAACTTTATTTCAATAAAAAAAGTGTGGGGTGGAGTAGTGGAAAGGGAGCCTGAAGCATGTTCTCCTGAGGTAAATTTGATAAAGGGTATGGCTGACTGACAGGTGCGCACATACATACTTTTTCTTTTGGAGGCACCCCTATCTGAGGGGAAAGGCAGGCAGCTTCTCCAGCTTGGACACTCCTTTCCAGAGCCTGCTGTACTTAAAGGATGACTTTTCTTCTGCCCCCTGCTTGAGCAACTATCATACTCCCCACAGTTTGAGAACCACTGATCTAATCCAATTCCCTACCATGCAGGAATGCACAACTATGGTACCCGTAAAAGATGCTCATACAGCCTGTTCAGAGACCTCCAAAAAGGACAGTCCACCACCCTCTGAGGCAATGTTCTCCACTGTCAAACAGTTCTCACAATGAAGTTCTTCCTAATGTTTAGGTGGAATCTCTTTTCTTGTAGTTTGAGTCCTTTGGCTTGTGTTCTGTTCTTCATGGCAGCAGAAATCAAGCTTGCACCATCTTTTATATGTCAACCTGTCAGATGTTTAAAGATGGCTATAATGCCACTCTTCTCTGGACTAAACATACCAAACTCACTAAGTTTTCCACAAAAGACTTGGTTTCCAGGCCTTTGATTATCCTGATTGCACTTCTGTGGCCATATTCCAGCTTCTCAATATTCATGAATTGTGGTGCCCAGAACTTGTGTGTTCTGACCAAACAGAACAGAGTGGCAATACTATGTCCCTTGATTCAGGCAGTGTTCCTAAGGGGGTGAGTCTTCAAGCTAGGAATAATCTGCTTCCCTTCTCTACTGTATCAGAAGACTTCTGCAAGCCCAAATCTTTTCCCTTTAGTGCTTAATTTTACAATAAGGTATTTCATTTTTAACCTTGCCATCTGAAGAGGGCAAAAAAGCAAGTGACTGCCCTGCCTAGCATGGACAAGTCTAATTTCTTCCAGAGGAATAAATTGGCCAATGGGGTGTAATTTCTATCAATTATTTGACATCAGTCCTTTGGTTACCTAGAGATTTTAATAACAAAGAATTTGCTGTTAAACATCTTGCAATCCTGAAGAAGGCTAAGATTCATGAAATTACTAGCAGTTTTTTCTATACTAGTCAATTTTGCTAGCAGTAATGACTGCTTGCAAAGTGGTTGCCCAATCCTTTTGTAATTCAGTTCAGGATGTCTGAAGAAGATTTCATAGGCTCGTTCACCAAGGTTTTATCTTTGGTTTTGTTGCCTTCGGAGGCCTCTGAGTTCCCAAAGCATCTCAGAGGCTCTGAGGAATTTGTGGAGTTCAGAGATTCTTTCAAGAAAAAAGTCAACATTTGGCTATGTTAACCAAATTGTGCTTGTCAGATTTAATCCTTATTTCATTATTCAGGTGAAGCAAGCAGGGTACCAGGTGTAATGCAATGCAGGACAAAGTCCAAAGTGAGCAAGAGAGTAGCGTTCTTATGCATCCACACTGCCTGCAAGTATCAGTCAGTTGAAAAAACTCCAGGATTCTTGTAGACACTGGTGGAGTTTAATTTGGCTGAAACCAGTTTAGAGGGGAATTTTGGAGCTATAGCAAAAAAACTCACTGAATGCATCAATTTATTCCTAGGAATTATTAGTCAGAGATGAAAAACAAAACACCTAGGAACAATTAGGCACAGATGGAAAACAAAACAACATAAGACAATTTTGTGTGATGTTCAAAGTGAGTTGTCTACACTCAAAAAGAACACCAGAGAAAGCTCAGCCATCCAAGTGTTTATTTACCGCCTTGGTGGGACATTCCTTCTTAAATGGACATATAGCTGTACTGTGCAATTCCACTGAGATGACATTCCATCTTTCTGAAGTAAAGTCACAAATGATTCAGAAGATGTGAATAGACAAACTATTTTTCTCAGAACACTATACCCTGCAGTCATTAATGAAACAGTACCAGTATGTTCAGAGTAAACAAAGCAATACTTCAAACAATACATATTAACTACTAACATTCATTACCATAAAGTGTAATGGATACTAGTTTCACTGTCTTAAAAAATCTGACAGCATTTTGTGAATAAACAAAGCACTACAAAAGCAAATGTGTAATTACAGAATTCATCACACACACTACTTTTGATGGCTCCTAAGAAATTAAGAAAGAAACTCAGAATTTGCCAGCCTTTGTAATCATTACGTAGCTAACATAGGTTTTGGAACTGGTGAGCACAACAGTTGCACTCTACTTTTGGGGAACAAACAATGAGTGTTTCGATGGAAACAGTGTACTAGACTAGAACTTAGACTGGTTGCATGAATCTGAGCTGTGCTTTGTAATGTGAGAAGCTGTTGTGCTGAAGTTTGTGGATGCATAGAAATGAGTTGTGCTTCATATGTATGGGAAGAGGAATGAGCAAATGGGTAAGAATTGCATCAGGCCCAACCTGTTTACCTTTGGCCCTATCCCCTACCTATAGCCCCACCCACTACTAGAATGTGGCCTCTGTGAGGTGATGATACTTGACCTCTTGACTGGATGGAACCTTTGGGTGGAGCCAGCAAACTGGATGAGATTTTCAAGGACAATCCATTCCCTTAGCAATCACCAATGAATTCAAGATAGCTGTGTGATAACCAGAACCTACAATAATTGGCAATAGAGCTATGAAGGGAAGAAGTGCATCTTCCCACTCTTCCTTTGTGTGGATTACAAGAACATCTGATGAGATGACTGAAATGCCCATTGGAAATACTGGAGAGTATTAAAACATCAAACGCAAAGATAATCAATAATAAAATACTTGCAAACTGTTTACAACAATGAGGTGCTTAGATGTGGTTTTGAGGAGTGCAGTAGTTTTGTTTTTGGCCACTAGTTATGCTGGTCCTTTCTGGATGGCATAGTCCAAAAATGTAATCCTGTTTCTGTAATTCTTTTTGGAAGCATTTTTTGCTAGGTATTTGGGGAGGAAAGAAAGGCCTCAAGAGACAGACTATTTCTTGCTTTGACCATCCCCATCTGGTTAGAGTTGATTCTTAGCATATAATCCTGCTGTGAAGGACACTTTCACAGTGCTGCTGCCACTGTGCCTTAACTTTCTCCTCTGGAGTTTAGAACACTTTCTGCTGAGTGCTGACAATGAGTGGGCAGTGTGGCTGTGTTTTTCCAGAAGTCTTAAGGTTCTGCTTTTCACTCAGTGATTAAGCTATAATAAACTACCAGAGTAACTGCAGATAGAACAGGGGAAATAATTGAACTGCTCTTTCTGTAAATCATATCATAGCTACCTCTGTCTAGCATGAAGGGAAAACAACTGCTGTCTTCCTGGATGGGACCAGCCAAAACTCAGTGAAAGGCTCCACCTCAACACATTTGGAAATGCTATTTAAAGGGCAGTGTGTTACTGTAAAAGATGGGGGACCTTGAGATCCACCAGCAATGCCAGTGTCTCCTTAGAATTTGGGGGATTATTAGCTCAAAGGAGCCCTGCAAGAGGAGGGGAGCTGCAGGAATATTTTCACCTGTGTATACTAGGACTCTAGTTAAAAGTTAAGCAGATTATTTTATTGGAAATTAATAGACACACAAGAAACCAAGAAGTCTCACAAACTATACAAGACTATTGAAGAAAAATGTGAGAAAGGTTGGATAGAGAGGGGTTTGGAGTGGAAGGGAGTGATATTTACCAGTCCTGGAGCAGAAGATCAAAACAGAGGGGCTCGAACAGGAGCTTGAGGGTAGGACAGAGGAATGGGAGTCTGAGGTGCAGCATGATGCCCAACGTACTACAAATTAAGTGGGATGGAGCCAGGGTTTTTAATACCCTATTTTGTGTCCTGAAGGAGGATATGCAGACAAAGTGGTAATTGTTTCCCCACAACTCTGACAAGGGAGTCTGGAACGGGCTGATTGTCTTAAATTTAGGTGACAAAGCATTGATGAGAGTCCTGACAATCTTTTAATGTCTTGGTTGTGTAAGGTAAATAGAAAAGGTCTCTGTAGGATATGCAGCAGGGGTACTTGACTGCTTCGCCTGGGCAGTTTGCTTTCAATTGTTTCCAGGAGTGCTTATACCTTACAGCCTTTTGAAAGGATCATTCCAAGCCCATTAGCACTGGGCTTTCCAATTCTAATCCTCTCTGAATTTATGACCTGACCATGCTAAGGTCATCCTGACCTGGCTATATGAATACAGTCAGTGCTTCTCCAAACATGCCTTTGGTCATAAATATGTCTAATTTATGAAAAATTGTGTACCCCTCAAAGTGAGGGTGTTGGGTGTGGTAAAAGTGAACAGTTGACTATGATTGAGTTAGTTGTTTACCATTTGGGCAGAGGTGAGGTGGACATTTTGCCTCAGCATCAAAATATTGAGCTGTAACTGGGTGACCCTTAATTTGCATGGGTTGTTGCTAGTATGCACATAGTGCTTTACAAAGGCCAGAGTTTTCAAGGGAGAAAATACAGAGTAACAGAGAAAGCAGAATATGCAATTGCTTTGGCTTAGTTATAAAGTTTAGTGATTAAAATGTACTCTGCTTCAACAAAGATGAAACATCCAAGCAGAAATATCAAGGGAAGCAATTGGTGATATGGGATGGAGAATGAAACATGTGGATTAAACTAGTTGAGCTGGGTGCCATCAGCCTCTAGGTGGCTTGGGCTGTTTTATTTGTAGCTTGACTTTCCCTTGCTTGAAAGGGAAGATACTGCCATTGCAAGCAGAGCTTCAGGTGAGTGCGATTCTACTCTTTGCAAGTATGTACTAACAGATGAGCTAGAGTCATAGAATCATAGAGTTGGAAGAGACCACAAGGGCCATCAAGTTCAACTCCCTGTGACAGGTTCATCTTAGGGCTGCTGTAAGTCAGAAGTGACTTAAAGGCACACAACAACAAAGTGCCACTAACAGTTGGAGGGTTTTTTGTTTTGTTTTTTTTGTTAGCCATTATGTCTCTCCCCTTTGAAAATGAACTTATGGTGACCCTAAGGCGAACCTATCATGTGGGTTTTCTTGGCAAGGTTTGTTGACTTTTTAGCTGAGGCTGAGAAAATGTGACTTGCCTGTGGTCACCTAGTGGGTTTCCATGGCTGAGTGGGGATTCAAGTCACAGTTTGGGTATGCACACACACCTGCCATCATGTCTCCTATCATCAAGAATGTAGCAACAGGAAGGGTGGGGGCACTGAAACTACTTCCTTGTTTGCAAATGAGGGAGCACTGTGGGTGCATGCACATGCCTGTTGCCATGTCCCTGCATACCCCCTGCTATCACATCCCTGAGGAAAGGGACCCAGAGGGAGGCATATGCATGTGCCCAAGCTGCTCCTTCATTTGCAAATGAGAGAGCAGTTTCAGCATCTGCACACACTCCTCCTGCTGCACTGCTGTGGACCCCAGGTTAAGAACCACTGGTCTAGCCCACATTTTACTAGCTTGTTTTCAAGATTAAGAGCTAGGTCAGGCACATTTCTGTTCAGTCCCTGTAATACATATTTAGAAACTTAGAAGAAAGATGATACCACAGTGAAGGAAGAAGATGATGCCCCAGTTATTTTTTCTTGTGATTTGAATTTCTTATGTTGGACACTCCCCGAGAAGTGCTTTATGCCAGAATTTAAGTGTGACTCTTAAATAAGGACTGGTGTGGGTTGCCAGAGTGTTGGTCTCAAGGGGCAAATGAATAAGGTTCACATTCCTCATTATCAAGCTCACTGAATGACCTGGGGCTGGTCACTCTTAGCCTAAGTCAGCCCACAAGGTTGTTGTAAGGATAAAGTGGGGGAAAAGAGGGAAAAGATCAAAAGGATGTGGAAGACCCTTAAAGGAGGAGAAGGACTGTGGATACTGAACTAAGGTAGCTGGCAGAAAGGCAAGCTAAAACCTGAACAAATTAATCTATAACAGGCAGAGTGCCTTTCAGCAGGTATAGATTGCTTCCCTCTCCCCGTCCAACCCATAGCTCCTGTACTTCCAGAATCAGGGCTAAAGTAGGTATGGCAAATTGGTAGCCCTTCAGACACTAACTACGGAGAGAACATCCATGCTGGGTGGGGCTGATGGGAGCTGGAATCAAGCAACATCTGGAGGGCAACAGTCTCCGCATCCCTACACTAAAATCTTAGGTCAAAATTAAGATTGACCTAAAATAAGGTCAATATTTTACAAATTAAATAATTATTTCTAGCTCTGTCCCCCTTGCCTGTTTTCATGTTTCCCTACTTTGGCTTTTTCTTGGTTGGTTTCCCAGAGTCAGAAACGACTTGAAGATATGCAACAACAGCAGCTCCCAGCTGTATTCCCGAGTACAGCTGCAAAGGGGGAAGAGGAGCTCAAAGTGCAGCAGTTCAGGCTGCAGGTGTTACCAGCACACAAAATTAACTGGAGCCGGGAGTGGTGGGAGCGTCCACTATTGGAGTGGATCTCAATATGGGTCTCTGGAGGGAAAGAAGGAGGGGGTTCTCTTTCAGGTATTTCTGGAAACCGGAGGGGCTCTGAAGTGCGGACAGGGCGGGCTGGACAGCTGGGGACGACACAGGAAAAAGCCAAGATTGGCAAAGTTCCCTTTCAAATACGGATCACACCCCAAACTTGTGAGGTAAGAACCTCTCCAACGTCTTCCTCCACGGAGAAAGCGGTGGGCGACGGGTCGGCGTAAGTGGACACCACGGCTACAGTTAATATCCACTGCTGGACTTATAAGTAAACATGGGCAGGATTTGGCCCATAAAGCTATTTGTTTCCTCCAGTGAGCCGCTCAGCCTCGAACGTGGCATCGTCGCTTATTCGCAGTTTAGGGCTGGACAAAAAGCGCCCCCCGACTTGCCTTCCGTGGGCGTCTGCCGCGTCCACAGTCGACCCCCAGAAAGTCGAAGCGGTGCCCGGGGGGGGGGCTGTTTCCCCTTCTTCCTCCCTCCTCCCTCCGCCCGCCCAGGAGCCCCGCCGGGTTGGCCCGAGGCGAGCAAGGGGGCGCCTCCCGCGCTGCCGCGGCGTCTCCCCTCCAGGCGCTCGGCCGGCGGCCCAGGCGGCAGGGAGGCGGGCAGTCGCGAGTCCGGCTCCCGCGGCGCCGGGGGCGGGCCGATGATGGTGCCGCCGCCGGTGCCCGGGCTGCCCAAGTGTGAGGGCGCGGCGGTGCCTCCCGGGGCGCTCTGCCTGGGCGCCGCGCTCAGCGGGGTCTTCAGCTTCGGCCTCCTGGCCGCCGCCGTCGCCACCGACTACTGGTACTTGGTCCGCGTGGACGTGGCGGGCAGCGACCGCAGCGCTTGGGACGCGGAGCGGCTGAGTTCTCACTCCGGACTCTGGCGTCTCTGCGAAGGTAAGGAGCGGAGGAGGAGGACGACGACGACGACTGGGGCGAAAAGAGGCAGGCAGCTGTTTGGCTTCTCCTCTCCCCAAATTTCGTCGTCCGGGCGGCGGGCGCCGGCGGCGGCTCGGCTCAGTCCGTGGCGGGAGAGGAAGCCGGCGTCGCTCGCTGCCCTCGGCTGGCGGTGCCCTGAGGCTGTGGGAGAGGAAGCAGCTACGCTCTTGTGGGCTGCAGCAGCCGCCCGAGAGCTGCCCTTTGGTGCCGGTGGAAGGGCAAGGACGGTCCTCTCCATCCCCCCGGCCCTCTTCTTCCGGACCGACGGATCGCTATGCGCTGAGGAAGCTTGCTGTTTTAACAGTGACGGCTTTCAAGCCGCCTCCCGTTGTCATAGTCTGTCCCCCGGTCTGCATCCGAGGTGCCTCGCCGTCGAGGATTCCTGAAAAGTGCCGCTGCCCTGCCTCGCATCCCCTTTCCCTCACCGGGAGCCGAGCCTTTCCTATTATTGCCGCTGTGCCTGACTCCGCTATTGCTTCATCCTAGGTGCAGATTTGCAGCATTCTGTGGGTTAGGCGGATGCGAGGAGATCAAGAAGTACTGGGGGGGGGGGTGGAGGACTCCTGGTAGGGGAGGGAGGACAGGGGGGCTAAGACAACTTGCCTGGCTGTCAGAGAGACCGTCGAATACACTTGGTGGTCCACTCCGATGCCTAGCGAGAATTCTGGCATCCTTAGTGGTATAATGACTGGGCTCCTCTGGAAACATGTGTCTGTGTGCCTTCAAGTCAACTGTCAACCTATGGTGACCCTATGAATTTCATAGGGTTTTCTCAGGCAAAGGATGCTAGAAGTGTTCCTCTGAAATATAGCCTACAGCAGTCTCCCATGCAAGTACAAACCAGGGCTGATCCTCCTTAGCTCACAAGCTCGTAGGTGATCTGGTGCTTTTCTGGTATCCATGGCCCAGGCTAGATGACAAGGGAGGTAGAAAAGACCCTTTTTCCGGCCTTAGACCTATGCTGGTTTTCTTTTTTTCTGTCTCTCCGGTGTGCAAGCGAGGCTAGAATTTGCTGCCTGCAAAGTGCAGTTGTGGGCAAAAGTAATGGAATTTCTTGGTCTACTTTGTTCTTGCAGTTTCTCGTACTTTTTCAGATAGCAGAGGTCTTTGTTGTACAAAGTGTCACAGGTGTCACTTTGCACAGTTTGGAGGGAAGGGCAGATCTAAAGCCCTCCAGGCTATTAAAAATTAGCAACTCATAGTCAAACAGATGGCCAGATTTATTACCAGGAGCACACCTTCACCAACTTAAGTTACCCCTGCCCCATGTCTGGCATGGACATTTTATAGACATTTTGCATGGGTATGTTCTAAGGAAGTGAATTAGCTGCTGTGACACTGACACTGGTAAAAGGGAGTCCTGCCAGTCAAGTTACCTTGAGAATAATTTTAGAAAGATTGGGATAGTGTTAGGACATTGCTTACTAATCATTGGGGAGGATTTTTAAAAGTTAGGGTTTAGATGTTGATAGGGAATATTTTAGCAGAAGTGTATTTCTTGGTTCTATTATATTTCAACTACATTACATCTTTATAGTAGCTTTGAGGAAGTATATAAGTAGTTCAGTTTTTAATAATAATCTGAGAGGCTGAAAGTTATAGTTGTCTTCTTCTTGTTGTGTGCCTTCATTTCTGACTTATGGTGACTCTGAGATGAACCTATCACAGGGTTTTCTAGGGCTGAAAGTGTATGAGTGCGTTTCCATGGCTGAATGGGGAATCGAACTCTGATCTCCAGAGTTGTAGTCCAGTGTTGTCTTACCCCATGTGGTTTTTGTGTAGTTATAGTTAGTGTAGTTTAGTTTACGTATAGTTTTAGATGTGTGTTTTTTCTTATGTGTGGTTAATATTCTTCTGTGTTATTTTATATCCAAAATTTATGTGTTTAATAAAAATATTTTTTAAAAAAGTTACCCTGAGAAGTAATGGAATCAGATGTACATTTGCTCACCCCTACTATTCTTTAGAATGCCCCCCATGTAACTAATCAAAATAAAAACAAACTTCAGGGATTACTCTTCTATAAGGGCACTTGGGGCCAACAGTAAGTCAGTGCCAATGCCTGCTGTCTGTCTCAGAGCTATTACCGCCAGCTTTTTGTCTCTGGAAGGTTCTGGACAGGCGCTTGTTTCTGAGCTGCAGAATATCCTGCCTGAATTAGCCTTGATGATGGCTTGTGCATCTGCCCCTCTGATGGTCTGGTTCTGTGTTGCTTCCTCAGGGCGGAATGCCTGCATGCCTCTGATTGACCCATTTGGGACAGAGAGCTGGGAAGTTCCAGCATCACTACAACACCTTATCTGTGAGTAGAGAACATTTTGTGGGGCTTGGAACTCTGGAAAGTGGTAGAAGTCTCTGTTTCATAGTTACACTGAGTTTGGAAGTGTGCCTTCTGTTGGTGGGACCACCTTGTTGGAAATTAGGGTGGAGTTTGGCTGGTGCTATCTGTAAAGGCAAAATATGGTTGGAGACGGGCCCCTATCCTTCACTTGGGAGTGCAGATAGTGGGACTGCTTCTCTCTCAAAAGAAAACACCGCAGGCCTTTAAAGAAAGTGTTTTAACTTCTAAAACAACAGGAGTCTTTTTCAACCCTCTGTAATCTGATGTCTGGTACTTCTGTCTCTTTGCCAGGCATGCACCGAGCCTTCGTGGTCCTGCTGCCACTTAGTCTCGTCTTGATTGTTTTTGGCTGGATCTGTGGGGTCATGGGGTCCTTGGCCCGGAGCACCTGCCTTCTTCAGTTCACAGGCTGCTACTTCCTGCTGGGTGGTGAGTGATCCTATGGCTGGAAAGGTCTTGGAATGGTGCCCCAGTGGTCAAAACTGCCACTGAACACTTGCCCAATTTCTGTTCCTGGGGATTATTTACTAGAACCTGCATTGGTGCATAGAACCTGTGTTGGCTCTGGCTGCCAGCTGGCCATAGCAGACCGAGTGTAAAGGTGCCAATTAGTGGCTATTTGTGTGATAGCCACATCCTTGTTGTCATGGAAATGGTATTTTCTCTCATTACCAATTCCTCATTGGTTCTCCTCCCCTTTTAGGGCTGGACAGCAAATAGAGGCTTGGGAGAGAGGCATAACTAAGAATCTTTGTGGCAGCACTGGTGGGGCATACAGCTCTCTAGGTACTATTGACCTGCGCCTTCCATCAGTGCCTTGCCCAGCATAGCCAATGCTGATGGGTGATGGGAGCTGCAGTCTAATATATCTGGAGGGCCATAAGTCACCTAGCCCTGCTTTATGGGGTTAGGGACTATCATTTATTCCATACTGGCCTATTGGTATCAGCAGCCTTTGTTGGCTACTTTGGCTAAATTCCTTATAGTCTTTTCCTCTCCTTTGGCCAGAGTCAGAGAATAATGTAAGGGCTAAAAGTTATAAATAAAACTCAATAAGTAAAATTGCACTACAATTCACAAATGACAAAGTTTTAAGTGCTATGCATTTAATTTTATTCAGGCAGTAAAATTAATTAAAATAGGTTTTAAAATAGGTATTTTGTATATTTCAATTAGAGATGGAACGAATCCAGAATTTTCCGGATCCGAATCCTTGGAAGGTTCTG
Organism: Cyclura pinguis; assembly: GCA_030412105.1. Taxonomy (NCBI): domain Eukaryota; kingdom Metazoa; phylum Chordata; class Lepidosauria; order Squamata; family Iguanidae; genus Cyclura; species Cyclura pinguis. The sequence continues at coordinate 160,165,365 of CM059600.1, forward strand.
GGAGTCCACGAATCTTGAATCTTTGGAATCCTTTTTTTAAAAAAAGTTTAAAAAGCAAGGGAATGAAAGCACCTCTACTGAAAAGTGTTTTTGAAGCCGAATTTGACATCTTTGTTTAATGAAAAACAAATGAAAAAATAGTTTTCAGTCCAGGGAAACACTCACACTTCTTATTAAGAAGATACAAATGCAATTGACATGTTCATCTACTACATGAAGTACATAACTCTCAAGTCAAAAGTATAGAGATTATTACCTTGCAGAGGGAGGCAGCCCTGGGCACAGGCAGCAGGAGCGGACATGGGGAGCAGGACTGAGCACAGGCAGCAGTCCCAGGCACAGGCAGGCTCTGGCGTGTGCACATGGCTCTAGAATTTTGCGCCAATTTTTAAAAACATGGACAAGCCCAGGCCCTGGGGTGTGCAGGGACATGGAGATAGCTGGCCTTGCCCGCTCCTGTGGACCTGATCCGGGGCGTTCTGCTTCCTTAGGCCACGGAGCGTGCAGGGATGCAGCAACAGCTGGCCTTGCAAGCTCCTGCAGGCCTGATCTGTGGTGGTCCACTCGCCCCGGTGGAGGCTGCGGGACATGCAGGGAGCCAGCCACTGCTGGGCCTGCATGCCCCTGCGGGCCTTGTCTGGAGCGCTCGTGTCAACGGAGGCCCCGAGACATGCAGGGAGCCGGCCATCGCCTGGCCTGCACAAGCCTGAGGGCCTCCTCTGGAGCGCCCACGCCAGAAGAAGCCCCGGGACACGCAGGGAGCCGGCCATCACCGGCCATCAATGCGGGCGCTGGATTCGAAAAATTCTGTTCACCTATTTTGGTTCCTGGATTTGGATCCCTGAATCTCTAATCCTTGTCAAGGGTTCAAGGATTCGGTTGGCCCATCCCTAATTTCAGTTCCCTCTCAAGTGTCTTCTTTTTGCTGACACCTCCCTTCAAGAAAGCTAATTTTTAAAAATTTCTAAAAAATTTACATCCCTAAGGAGAGGCTTGATACCTGAGACTGTTTATTTGAAATACTGGTTTCTACAATGTTCCAGGTTCAACTCCTGGCCTCTCCAGTTAAGAAGGAGCAGGTGTCAGTTGATGTGAAAGATCTAAGCCAGAAGCCCTAAACTGAGCCAGGTTAGACAGTCCTGAACTAGATGATAAGCTAGTAGTCTTATCTGCTCTTAACTGTCATCTAGGAAGACTTTTTTAAAAGGTGCATTCAGTGACTTAATCTCGAGTATTTTCTGACTCCATTGAACGTTCTAGTGTACAATAGGAGATGTCCCCAGGAGTGTTTTGTAGATACAGCATCAAGGCTATTCCCGCAGTACACAAAACACCCAGAGCCAGGAAACATGTGAGCATATGAGGTAGAAGATGTGCATTTTGGAGCTGTCATCCCTTCTCATGTGCAAGGAAAATGAATTAAATAGCTAAAAATTTGCTGCTCCTTTATGCATCCAAGGCCAGCTACTCAAGGTGGCTGCCTCCCTTTGCCTAATGGTAGAGATAGCTCTCCTGTCTCTGCCAAGGGAGGCTCCATTTAGTTATTACTGTGATTTATGGGATGGGCTCTCCCTATTCAGAGGTAATGCCTCCTGTCCAGCCTGCCTGTCTGATACGTCTTTTCTTTCCCACCCCATCCTCTTTTCTCTCCTACCCAGCACTGCTGACGCTGTCAGGCGCTAGCATCTACATCTGCTACTCTGGAGCAGCATTCACAGAGACAGTGCGTATGTTTGACCGAGAGCGCTTTGAGCACGTCCACATTGCCTTTGGCTGGTCCCTGGCTCTTGCCTGGCTCTCCTTTGGTACCGAGGGACTGGCTGGTGTCCTGCTTCTCCTGGCTGCTCGGCAGCTCCACCTGAAGGCAGATACGTGTTCGGTGGTCATTTGATCACCGTGGAGAGGGTAGGACGGTGGGGGTGGGGGGAATAACAGCGGGTTGCAGTGGAATTCCTTGCTCTCATAGTGGCACCTCCCCTCACCCTTATGAGAAATCCTAGCTGGCAGCACTCCCTCTTCCTCTGCAGCTGCAACATACATTCCTAGGTCATTTGGAGTTAGAGGGCTAGGGTTGTGGCTGGCAGATGGAGAGGTCTCCCTGGGGGTGTGATGTGAGGATGAAATTCTCACTCATAAGGCCTAGCAGTTGCCCTCTCTGCTAGTTGGTTGCTGCCCCTGTTGCAGCAAATAGTAATCTAATAGTAATGCTAGTCATTCTATTCCAAAATAATATGTCATTTAAAATTAGCTTATTATTGTACCAAAATAATGAGTAATTAATAATGCCTAAAAACTATTTAACGCTTCTATCATGGCTATTAAAAAGTTATAACATCAAAGAGAAAAAAAAAAGAAAAGAAAAATTTCCTTTAAAAATAAGCAAGAGGATCTTAAGTACAATTGAGTCAGGGACTAGCATAACTGAGTTTAAGAGCATGCCTTGGTGTAATTCCACATTGATATGCCAAGCACCAACTTAACTTCTGGTCTGTAGCCTGATAGGATGTTACTGCTCACACTTGTCTAGCACAAAGTGCAACTTCTTCACAGCCAGTTGCGTGTCATGAGAGGAGATGTCACAGTGCCAGACAGCACGTAGGCAGTGCTCGCCCCATGGGAAGAGCCGCACGCTAACGGCTTGCCCTGTGACAGCAATCTCCTCTGCGCTCACAGCCTCCATTAGCTCACACAACCTGGCAGAAGTCAGCCTGGGTGTTAACACTGTTGCTATGACAATATTGGTCTCCACCGTGGCTGGATCTACGGAGCAGAGAGGAGAACCAAGAGCACAGACACCTGTGAGGAAAAATGATGGAGGTCAGAAAGACGGGACACTGTGAGAACCCCTTGCCTTTAACACTTGTGTTCTATCGCAGAAAACTGTTCATGTGAGAGAGTGAAAGAGGAAGGCAGAGAAAAGAAAATGGGAGAGGTTCTCCCTGATTAACAGGAGGGCCTAACCTGACAAAATGGGTTTGAAAGGGGGATACCAACCCAACAACCAGTAAAAGAAATCTACCCTCTGTGCATGGCTCAAGGTAGTGCATGGTATCTTTGAAGGAACTGGACTTCATTACTCTGAGGAGACTTAGAAGTAAGTCTGTGCATCTCTCCATCCTCACAAAATAGGCACCTTGGGCAAAGGACTTGGCATTGCTATGATCCTTCCGTAGAGTCTCCTCTGCATGGCTCAATCCAACAAGGCCTGCTGCTGCCAGAACCCCCGCCTGGTGCATCCCACCTCCAAGGAGCTTACGCACACGCCAGGCTTCTGAGATGAGCTCTTTGGATCCAGCCAGAAGCGCGCCTACTGGTGCACCCAGACCCTATGGAGCAGAAAGGAAAGAGGAACCATGCAACATTCTAAACTCTGCCCCACAATTCCTCTGAAGGACTCTGCTTGTAGCATGGGTACTGCAGCCCAACATCCCCATTTCTCTCTGAGCTTGGCTGAAAGGAATTTGGCAAAGCATCCAGGCCATTCAAGGCATGCTCGTGGGGTTCAGACACAGATTATAGTTAGGGAAACATCATAGGTGCTACATTTGTACTCTTCCACCTCCATGCCATCTGTGATATTTACAATCCCACTAATAACTGCTCACCTTAGAGAGGCAGAAAGTGATGGAATCACAGTGCTGAGAGATATGAATTGCTGGCACCCCTAGTGCTACAGCGGCATTAAGCACCCGGGTACCATCCATATGTACTCGCAACCCATACTGCTGGGCTATCAGATGCACCTGTGTAGAGAATGAGGCAGTCACCACTTGAAAAAAGACAAGCAAGAAGCAGAAGAAGGTAGACCAGGGGAATTCTGACCAGAGGCAGCACATTTAATCAGGGAAGGGTGGTTCTATCTCTCAGATAAAGCTGAAGAGGCAATCCTTGATGGCAATCGAGGCAGGCACGCTCATTCCAGCCATCAGAGGAACCACAATGTCCAGGCAGGAGCTTGCTTACCAAGACTGAGCTTAACCAGGGGATCCTGTGTTGTGGATATCAGTTCTTTATCATTATTTATTATCATAGTTCTTTCTAATAGCATATGGAAATATGCTAACAGCTGAATCATAATTCTCTCTAGGAGCAGGCTTGGGTGTTTGAGAGCCTGACCTGACCCCCACCCCCAAAATAGAGTAGTTTCCCTATTTTTGGACACTTCATAAGTATACTTAAACATACATTTGCAAACTGGTATGACAATGACCTGTTAGCTTCCAGGACTCACTATGTGTCAACTGAAGAAGTAAGGGAGGAAGCAAGGGTGAGAAAAAGACTGGAAAGTTTCTTGAAAGCCATCAGAAAACATCCTAGAGGTATTGAGAATTTGGGGGCAAGGGAAGTACTGTACATCTTCTTTCCACATATAGCAGCGGTGGGCATTCTCTGTCTCTTTTGGCCTACAACACCCATCAGCCTCACCCAACAAAGCCACTGTTGAAGGATTATGGGGATTATAGTTAAAAATACATCTTAAAGTCCAAAGGTTTCTTATTTTGGATGGAGTAGGAAAGAATGGCAATGTATTGCAGGCCACTCTTGTTATTACTGATAAGCCTTCTCAGAAAAACCACATTGGGAAAAGGAATGTTTGTAGTGTATAGAAGGAAGATAGCTCACAGTACTCACATCTTGCAGGTACTTGAGGGGTAGCACACGTCCCCCGGCTGAGCAGTGTGTGTTCTCGAGGCAGATAAGTTCAGGGCGGGGGTGATACTTGCTTTTGTGTACCTGCTGGATCTTCCTTTCCAGTTCATCAAGACAGAAGGTCCCATCAGGAAGATCCTGCAATAGCTCTGAATGGACTCCAGCCACCTGTTCCAGAGCAAAGTGGGTGGGGTGAGGCAATGTCAGTGAGTGTGGATGTTAAATTCCTTGTGATAGAAGAAAAATGAAATTAACCTTGATACCGTATGTGCTATATTGCAGGATTTGATGAACAGAGTTACTGCAGTTCTCTGGGAAATGACATTTTGTATGCAGAATCAGAGGCTTGGGCATGGCCTGTTTTGCTGAGCCATGACCCTGACCATAAGCACTTATTATGTGATCTGGGCTTGTAGAAAATCAGTACCTGTGAATACAGTAGAAACACTGAGACAACAAACTGGTGAGGAAAATATCCCTTTCAGAGACTCTGAGGCTGCAAGTGTTGTCTTTGGGTCAGCTGCTAGACAAGGAGCAGTAAAGCTTTAAGCCAGAATTAGGAAAGTTCTGGCTTTCTAGATGTTGCTTGATTGCATCTCCAGTCAGTTCTAATCAGCATAGCCAATGGTGAGAAATGACAGGAGGTGCAATCCAACCAACATCTGGAGGGTCAAAAGCTAGGCAGTCTACCCTGCTTGTGATCCTGTGTCCATTTAACAAAGTGGGAGTTACTTGGGAATACAAATTAAAGACTTGCATGTAAGACTTGCGTGTATGTCCTGACTGTGAACTACTGAGAAGCCACTAGTTATCTATTGTAGATACAGAATCCTAAACTAAATAGGCCTCAGTTCTGATCAAGCCAGGTGTGTTCACACAGGTGTTTCTGTGTGTATCTTTTTCAATTGGATAGGCTACAATTTAACTGTGAGTGCATAGAACAGGTAAGTTATGGTGAGATCTAAGAAGATGCAGAGGGGAATGCTAACCAGAAGTGTTAGGAGTATAGGAACTATATAAAAACAAGAAGAATATAAAGAAAAGATGTTGTGTGTGGGAATACAAGCAACATCAATCTCAAATATTATTTGCAATTTCAGTGTTGTGCTCTCTTTTTCTATAAAGTGGAAATCACAGGAGTTGGCACCCTGATTTTAAACACATAAGGCAGAAGCAAGTTTTGCTGTTATAATCAGTGGGATGTATTGTGAAATCATCAGTTTAAAATCAGTTTAAAAAGTTCCAGAAACTTATCACAACCAGAGATAACTAAAGGGAGGAAGAAAAGAAAGAATGTCTGTGGATGCCAACAAGGGAGCTTTGTGTAAATACTTTCCCTCATGCAAAAATTAAAATAATATTCCAGTCACAGTGTTATCAGACAGCAAGAAATCCCTTGACAGGGTCAACTGAAGTCAAAGCTTTTTGTTGGCATGGCAGCAGTGCGCTTGTTGCAAAGTATAGCAAAAAGATCATTCACTGACTTGGCAAAGGTCAGGCAGAGACAAGAATACATTTAGAGTGGATCAGGACTGTCACCTAGCTGCAGCCATAGTTCTCTGTATCCAAGGCTCTGGCATTCCTAAGACTCCAGTAGAGCAAATCCAGGACTGTTTTTTTAAAGGGTGTGTATGTGGGGGGGGGGGGCACTTGCTGGCTTTTCCTGATCCCAAAAGGATGCCTTGGAAATGCTTATTAGCCAACAAAGATGAAGAAAAGAAGAGCTTAGGTGTTTGAGGACTATAGGATTCAGCTCTACTGACAGCTGGGCTGCACCCATTGGTTTGGAAACCAACCGGAGGATCTACATGACCCACAAAGGACTTCTCCCCTCCTGCTTCCTCCTGCCCTCCTGGCAAATAGGTCTAAAAAATAAAACCTTCCACTAAAGCCAATGAAAAGTTTTAAGCCTCCTGTGGAAGGCTAGGTTTGGGGCCAAGCCAGGGCCAGCTTTTTCTTTCTCCCTGACTGGAGTAGGAGTGCCCCTTTTAATCTTACTGTTATACCCTGGACCCCTCACTTTCACTTATTCATAATCCTCTGCTTTCCTTTAAAAACAACCACCTTGGTGGAACAAAGAGCAAAACTTATTAATGGTTCTTCAAAAGGACTGATAACCTGTGGTAGTGTGTTATAAAAGTGGAACTGAAGAAAATACTCTCTTGAGACAGAGATTATAAAGATAGGACAAAATCTTTATTAAACTAACAAAGAAGGAAAAAGGTATTGTGGTTTCAAGAATATTCAAATAAAATAACAATTCTTTAAAGATGTTTAACTTTTTTTCAAAACACATCACAGTATTTCATAACAGAGCTTTCACACACACGCCTTTGACTTCCCTTAGCACAAAGGTTTGTTCTGTGCCCCCCGCCCCCGCTTCTACTTTCTGACCCTTTCAGAAGTGGTTTGGTTTCTCCTTTGCCCCCACACTAGGCCAATAAGAAGATAACCCTCACCCCCTTTGGTTGACTGAAGCCCTGGTTTAAAATTCTCTCTACGAATCTCATTGAAGGAAGCTAGATTCCAAATCATGCTCCCAGTATATATGCCTTCTCCTGTCTCACCCAGAGACCCTCCCTCTTACCAGAGCTGGGTTTTGCTTAGACAGAGCCAATCTGGTTATATGGCCACCTGTTATTAGGGCTGCTTTGCTAGCCACATCCCCAGGCTCTGTCACACCTCCCAAGACACCACCCCCTCTTTCAGCTGTTTTGCACACACTGCAATCAAGCTTGAAAAAAATATCTGCTGCAAGAATTTCCCCCAGCTTAGTTGTTGCATGAATGTCAGTGACGTGTGAACAGTGATTAAATACTTGTTTCTTAACTATGGGATGATATCTTTCCTGCCCAAGATAGGTACTTTTCAGATATCTCTGTATGTCATGGCTGGCAGATCATCTCTGGCATGTTCGGGAAACTAGATGGTAGCACTGGTGAGGGGCCTTTGGAAAGTTCTCTCACTTCACTCCTTTCTTTTGCCGTGAATATATGCCCGGCACTTTACAGAGTACAAGTGGGGGGTGGGGGGTATAAATTCAAGGAATTGTAATCTAAAGTTTGGTGCAAGAGATGCAACAGTGGAAGGGAAGAAAATGAAAGCACAGGGAGAAGTGTGTTTATTCCAAATACATTTAGTGGAAAAGTGCTTTAGTGGTTTTAAAGAAGAATTTTAAATGTTTTGTAATGCAATTCCAGGCACAAGAGACAAAAAGCAAATCTTCACGAAGAAGGGAGATTAATCAGAAATAGCTTCCAGATAAGTGATGTTATTTTGATTTTGTATACAGAAATACATGTGTGCAGTTGTGGATTAATGTAACTACATCACTGCTGAGAAAGAAAAAGGTGCAGCTTCCACTAATGGCCACTAGAGGGAAGTACATCACCAAGCTTCTCCCTGTTTCTCCTCAACCATCACCCTAAATTTTGGAAAAGTCTTGGAAAACAGTCCTTTCGTCTGTTTAATGACTTCATTTGCTTTGGCAGCTGCAAGTAGTACAGAGCCTTTACCATAATCTCTTCCAGATATGCCCCTTGAGACAGTCTAAGTAGCCTACTCATTCAGTACTTTTTCTGGATGCAACTTGGGCAAAATTTTTCAGCCTTGACACTGTGCCTGGATCCTCTAAATAGCTTTCAAATATTCCTGAATCATTCCTACTGCTACTTATTATTATATCAATATATATTTATATCCAGTCTTTACTCCAAAAAAGTTTAAGACAGCATACATGGCATTCCTCTTCTTTTTCACAACAACTCTGTGGGGCAGGTCAGGCTTAGAGAATAAGTGGCCCTATTTCATGGCACAGTGAAGGCTTGAACTTGGCCAAACTTAGCCAAACCAAGGCACAGTCCACCATTCTAACCACTGCATTGCACTGGCTCTTTCTTGGGGTGTGAGCTGAGAGATTCCACCAATTATCTAAAGGGCTGTGATGGTCTTCCCATGCCATGTTTAAATGAGTTCTTAATACAGAAGCAATGCCTGCACTGACTGGGATACACATTTGATTCTCTTGAGTTCTCTTCCTGCTTGGGGGCGTTTTTAGATGCTACACAAAAACAAACAACAAATGAAGTTAGCGTGTGCATCTCTGTGTTCTGTATGAAAACGCCTCCTGTATCCCTTGTGCTTCATTAGCCATTCTTGGACTCAGTGGTGCCCATGCTCCGCTGAAATGGCCATGTCCCAAGAGAAGGCAGAGGGAGGCAAAAGAGAAAGCAAGTGCTGTAGGCTCTCCCCCAGGGCCACTTACCTGGGCAACCCCTCCATGCTCAAAAACATGGATGTGGGACTCCTTCCCGAGCAGGACCTGCGCCCCTCGTCTGTGACAGTGGCACATAACTAGGGTAAGAAAGGACAGCCATGAGGAGGGCAGATTCTGTCTAGGAAATGAGGGCAGGTGATGGAGCAGGGAATATATGAGTAATGATCATAGAGCAGGAGGCATGGATATGGGCTTGTCACAGCCATCTCTGTGGACATAATACTTTTGCTGCTGTTTTCGTCATCACTCTAGGAACATTCCTGGGTGAGAGCAGTCATTCACACTCACTCCAACTAGTGCCCTCCTTTTGACAAGTGACTAAGGCGAGAATAAACCCCTTATGCAGGGACCTGGATGCTTGTCTTCATTCTGCACAGAGCCATATCCACCAATTGCATTCTTAGGATTTTTTAAAAAATAATAAACAGCAGAACTGGTGCAGTTAGCACCATAAATCACCATATTCTTTCCCAGTCCAGCCCAACAGCAACAAATGCTTCCTATAAGGGACGGGTCACACCCTTCAGATGTTGTTGGAATATATAACTCCCACCAGCCCTAGCCAGTGCAACCAATAGTGAGGGATGATGGGAGTTGCAGCCCACCAACACACAGTAGGCCACAGTATTCCACAGCTCTCCTGCGAGACTCACCAGCAATGAGGTTGGCCATGGTGGCAGTGGGAACAAACAGTGCCTCTTCCATTCCGAGACGTTCAGCCACCATTCTCTGTAGCTCTGGAGGGGAAAAGGAAGCACAAGAAGGGGAAGGCGAGTTCAGGTGCATTTTATTGGTGTGGCAAGATCACAGCTGTGGGCTCCTTCATAGGATCAGCAGCTTTGGGCATTAAAGTCTCTTATTCCAGTTTCTCTGGCCAAAAGACATAATCACTCAGCTCTATCTTAAGACAAGTCTCATTATTTATTTTTATTTCCCCTTTATTTTGGCAATACAATTGGCCCTCCTTGTTTGCTAGGGTTGCAGGACCCCCACAAAAGTGGAAAAATGACGAACATCAAAATGTGTGTGTGTTTGTTGTGAAGTATGGGTATGATGGAGAGAGTGGGCATGCAGGGTTCAAACCAAGTCAGGGAAAGGAGAGCGAAGGGGGATGGGTTGGCATGGTGGCCCTAGGCTTCCTCTCTCTTGCCCATCGGGAGAGGCTGTGTGGTGCTGAGAAATCAGGCTGTGAGTCATCCTTAGCTGGCCAGGTAGCAACTGGTGGAGGAGGACTGGAGGCAGGTTTTTAAAAGGCTCTGCCTTATAATTCGAGCCACCAAGAGGGAAGGTTCCCCCTAAAGGGAAGTGCTTGAAGTGGCGGGGGGGGGGGGTTGAAGACACTCACAAATAATCAAATCTGTGAAAGTTAAACTTGCAAATGTGGAGGGCCAATTGTATTTCAAAGATTAATGTAAGCAAAGCAACAGTGGATTGAATTTTACTTCTGGGACAAGTTGTAGAGCTAAGCTTTTCAGCTCAGAGGGGTTGGAAACCTGGTGTTAAATCTCACTACTAGCACACAGAAGAACTCTTTCCAGGGACACCCACCATCCATCCTTCATAGCAGGGGTGGGCAAAGTGTGACCCTCCAGAGGCTCTTGAGCTGACAACTCTCACCATCCTTCACTCCTGGCTTTGCTGGCTGGGGTTGGTAGAAGCTACAGTGCACCAGCTGGAGGGTTGTACTTAACAGTCACAGAAAATTACAGTATTAGTGTCATAATAAAAATACAGTAATGTCCAAATACATGTTCTGCCTTTCACGAAATTTTCAAGGTGGCTGTTTCTTTGCCCTTCCCTCCAACAGCAAAGTGTTCCTTGGACAAGCTTCGCTGAGGCTGAGAGTCCTTTTGACAGGTGTGGGTTTGCAGGTGGCCTGAGTCACACTAATAAGTAGATCCAGCATCCTGGCTCCAGGGTACATACCAGAGCTGGAAAAGTAACTTTTATGGACTAACACCATTTCCGCACTACACTCTTATCGTGCTATTATTCCACTTTGAACATCCTGTGGAATTCTGGGGTCTGTAGTTTACTGAGCCCAAAGATGCCCCTCCCTAAACTACAATTCCCAGGATTCCATAGGATGTTCAAAGTGGAATAATAGCACTAGAAGGGTATAGTGTGAAATGGCCTAAGACTCCCAGAATGCTCCAGTCATCAGTCACTTCCCCAGGCTTTGTGTACTCTCAGGCACTGTTATGGGCTGGGGTTCCTTGTGAGCTACACCAGGGTTAGACAACAAACAGCTGGTCCTGCAGAGATAGCTGGACTGCAACTCCCATCACGCCATTAAATAGTGAAGCTAAGAGCGAAGTCTCACGGGACCTGTAGTCTTACGGGGGGCGAGACGCTGTGGCTGCCCCTCCCTGACCGGACTCACCGTTGACCGTGGGGTCTTCCCCGTAGTCATCGTCGCCCACCTCTGCTCGCCCCATAACCTGCCTCATCTCGGGGCTGGGCTGCGTCACTGTGTCACTGCGCAGATCCACCACGTGGCACCGGGACCCAGCCGTATGGTAACGACGGCCACTGGCCCTCCCCGCAGCGGGGACCAGCAGGGGGAGGACGGCGGGAGGCGGGCCAGCAACGCACGGGATGCCCATCCTTGCCTGGATTGTCGGGAAGCCCCGCTGGCTCGGCCGGGCGCTAAAAGGCGGACACTGAGACCCCGCGCGGGCTAAGCCGCCGTCTGACGCCCGGCACGGATGCGCGTGCCCGGGACGGCTCAAACGCCTACCAGCGTTCTCGGACAAGGACTGGCCCAGATGCCAAGGCTCGCGTCGGGCCGCGCTGGCTCCAGAGCGCTGGCCTTGGCGAGCACGCCCGGAGCCTCCCAGGGCGGGGGCCGCGCTGAGACCCCAACGCGAAGACGCGAGGGGCAGGAGAGCCCCCGCCTGCCTGCCTGCCCCGGCCCATCGGTTGGCCGGAGGGCCCCGCGACGCCACGCAAGCGGCCAGCCCTGCAGCTCCCCCTGACTGGACTTTCCCCCGCGCACGGCTGGCGGCAGGCGTCCAACGGGCACGAATTAAGGCCCGCCCCCCGCGAAAGGCCGAAGGGAGCGCCAGCTTTCTGCAGGCGAACAGACTACCGTTCCCGGCATGCCGGGAAGAGCTTGCTTTACAGCAGCTTGGGAATTGTAGTCGTAGTCCCGCCGAACGAATCCCTTCCGCTTTAAGGGGAGGGGCTGTAAACAAAAAAGGCGCGCGTGAGAAAGCGATTCAGTGGCCCGTTCGAGATGGGCCGTTTCCGGGCTACACTCTTATAGCGCGATTATTCTACTTTCAACATCCTATGGAATCCTGGGGTTTGCAGTTTAGGGAGGGGCCCGGCCCAGCCTCTCCCTAAACTGAAAACTCCAGGATTGCATAGGATGTTGAAAGTGGAATAATCGCGCTATAGGAGTGTAGTGCGGAAATGGTTTTGGCGTCTATGTGCTCACTTTAGACGAGTACAACTGCTTACAGTATTTGTAAACATAATGCCTCCGACGAGAGAGCAGGGGTGTTAAAGTGGCCAGTGGGCGAAGCCTATGCATTTTCTTTCTTGCTTTCTGCGGCGTGGTCAGAAAGGTTTGCCGCCGTTAGCTGTTAGGCCATTTCCGCACTAGCCTGTTATAGCGCTATGATTCCACTTTCAACATCCTACGGAATCCTGGGGTTTGCAGAAATGGCCTTAGTCTTGCCTCTGGCCAGGTCGGAAAGGAGGGTCACCGCAGGTTCAAGAGAGCGAGCGGGGCGGACACAGAAAGCAGCGTTTTTGCCTCATCTTCGTCGTTGCTGTCCTGTGCAGCTGGAAATGGGAGAAGTGAACGGATTGGGAGGCGGTGACACCAGAAGTAAGGCTGGAATGCCACCTGTCCAGGCAGGCCGGCCAGCTGGCCGGCCCAGCAAATTCAGCCAGCGTGCATGACTAGATGAAAGTGATACAACAAGCCAAGACCCCCACAGAAACAGCATTCCAGTACCCATAACAGGCACAAAATCTCTATTCCAGGAAAGTGCTGCAGCACTTTTTTGGATAGCCACATTAAGCAAATTCCCCAATCGCACATAACTAGATGAGTGTGGCACCACAAGCAACTGCCCCCCCCCCCAGCTCACAGTGCTTGTACCTATTCTGTGCAAAAAGTATTGCAGGTAAGCACTGGGAACTTTATGGGTAGCCACATGCACCGACAGTGACACAGAACTGGCTAGCATCCACCACAGTGTGTTTCCTGAGGATATTTGGAGACTTTTTGCATTACTCCCATCCTCTCAGGTGTGAATGGTTTGTTGGGTGGCTGTGACTAGCCCAAACTGGTATCCTGGCTTTTTTAGGATCCTTCTTCTGAATGCAGATGTTTTGTCTGTAATGGGTGTAGTATGTGGTTTGGGGGGCTATCTTTGGTTGTCCCATTCTATCCATTCCAGCTTTTATATAGTCCTACTAAAGGGCAAACTCAGCTTCAGAGAAGGGGTGGAGACTTGGTTTTAGCTTAAAGTGCCACCACCAGTAGCTAAGCTTTAAGAGAGGTTGGTATTCGATCTTTAGAAAAATGGGAAAGCCTGTACCACGGATGCAGCTTGATTCTCTACAGAACCCCATAAGGCTGAATGGGGAACCCAGGAGGCCCAAATGTGCCCTCAGGGCCCAGGGTTTTCCATCCCTGACTTAGTGGGATTGGACCCAGTGAACCCAATCCTCTCTATTGGCTTTTGGAGGTGGGGGAGTACAAACAGTCTGAGACAAGCATGGCTTCCTCTCACTTGTTTGCTCTTTCTGCATGGTTGTCATTATAATGGGTTTTCTTTTTTATCGTCACCCTCCAAAGTCAATAGAAGGGAAATGTTTTGTGCCAGGTGTGGGAAAAAATGTGGACAAATTATTTTTAAGGGGCTATGACTCCCCAAATGCTCCAGCCAGCAACTTTATACCATGTTGAAACTGTTCCAGAGGCTGATATAAAACCTCCCTGTGGACTGAACATATGTAGGATTTGGAATACACATACCCCGTACCTTTGTCCATGTCTCTCTCCCCACTTCAGACATTCCACTAGCATAACTGTTGTAAAGGTGTTCTGCTGCTGAATCTAATTGTCTGCTGAATTGCATGGCCCTCAGCTGCCAGATGCAGACTCTAGCATCTGGCATTCCATGCTACAGCTTCATAGGAACATAAGCTGCCTTATAGCAGACCATTCATCTGTTTAGCCCAGCTCCAGCTGGCAGCAATGGCTCTCCAGTGTTTCAGGCAGAATGCTTTCCTCCCTCCCCAGAGATCTATTGTATTCTCTAGTGGTTTCCCATCCAAGTACTGAACAGGATTGGTCCTACTTAGCTTCTAAAATCAGATGAGATTGGGTGTGTTCAGGGTGGTGTGCAATTTGGAATTTATCAGCCATTGTTGCCTAAGTTAGGCTGTAATACGATGAACTAGTGAATTATGTCCACTTGATTCTCCTCATCTCAATAAATTGATTAGTAAACTCTCATACAGAAAACTCCACTAGAGGTAGCTCTCTTGAAGTACAGTATGGCTGACAATATAAGATGCGTATCTTCTGTTTTCTGAATTCTGCAGCATGGAATGCTATGCACACCACTGATGGAAACATCGTGTAACTCTAGATACTTGATGCGTAGAACAGCTTTGTAGGGTATGCTGGTAATTTAGCAAATTCCAAAAGCCAGTTTTGGACAAGATTCCTGAGTCAGAAAAGTCATCCTTATCTCCAGTGTTCTTTAATTTCTGAGAAGTAACATGCTTCTGTTTTTATCCGTTCTTCTTCATGCTTATGGGAAACAGCTGTTTGCTTTGAAGGAAGAGATCCACACTTGTGTTATTAATATAGTAATGATGATGCTATAATTCTATAGCAGTGTACATCTACATAGGTCTTTACACAGTTAATATAACAAACAAACTAAAAGACAGGTCTTATCAAACAAATTCAGTCCTGTGTAAATAGGTTTTGTTGCATTTGGAGGTGAGGACTAAGGGGTCAAACATAAGTAGAATTTCATTGCTCACCTTCCAGCTGCACTGGTCTAGTGTGTTCTGGTTTCCTTCAGTCTGCCCTTAAGCTCCCAGCTATGGCCTTTGCCTTTCCCCACAGCTGAACCACTGCCAATGGGCAGCCGGCCAGAAGGTTATGGGAAAAGTATCCACAGACTTGCCTAATCTCTGGATGTGAGAGGCTGATTTGGCCCATTTTTGCACACAAAAGATGAATGTCTGTGTGTTTAAAATGCTCCCCCACCCAGCTACTACCAGGAAGGAAGTCATAGATGTGAACTCTATTGCTGGGAAGACTTGGTCCAATCTCACTTGCAGTGACAAGCCTTCACAGCAGAGGTGACCCTGGCTCATGGCGCAGCTGCATAAAATGTATTTTATGAGCTCTCCATAAACCTTCTTCTCTTTGTGGTTGACGCATGACGCCTTGTTCTTGAGATCTGTAAGGTGTTTGGCACTGGGACAAAATCAACACAATGCAAATTGGAGATAATTGTCTCTTTTGTCCTGTTTGAAAGCGTCCTCTTAACTACTCAGCCTGCCTGGACTTGCGTGTATATAACATATATGAAAAGGACTCCCAAAGCTTGAGCATCAACATTATTAATGTATAATCACATCTAGTTTGTGTATATGCCCAGGCCCTTTAAACACATACACATGCATGCATGTGTGTGTGCACACCCAGTTGCACTCTGACTTTGCCACATAGACTCATTTTTTTGCTATTCCATTGTGCCCTCTTGCTCCCTGTACCATTGAGCCCTGTAAAGTCATGGAATGAACCATAAACAACCCATCCTACATCTACTTCTCACCCCATGGCAAGGGCCAGATGTTAACAGTCATGCTTTATTTATTGCTTTTATTTCCTCCTGGTTCCAGTAAGTTGTCCTCCTGCCCAAGTGGCTCATTATTAGGCAGCAAGAGGCCTCTAATCTTGCCGATCTGATTTACTGTCACTGAGAATAGCTGCTTCCCGTTACTAGACCCAGGCTTGGGAACGCAGTCATCGCTATACCACGAGACCTATCCTGCCACCGCGTATACCTTCTTTTCCGGTAATTTCACCAGTAAGCATTGGTCCAAGCAGGGCAAGCAGCAAAGGCCAGAGGAAAGGGCATGCCAGCATCTAGGTGAATGGCATTATTGGCGCTGAAACACAAGCTGGGATGGGGGTACTTTTAAAAAGTCATGGAGAGACCAGCAGAGAAAGAAGCTACTCAGGAAGGCTTGTCATAAGAATGTTGGGGGCCCAGCAAAAGATATTGAAGTGGGCGTATGGAGAGGATGCTGGTCACCTCATGAAAGCAGCACACAAGTCTCTTTCTGTCCCTCCTTCTCAAACCACTAGGTATATCTTACGCGGACCCCCCAGAAGCCAACAACTAGGCCAAGGCCAGCCCTGTCATTAGGAAGAGTGAAGCAGCTGCCGCCTTTGACAGCAGGTTTTAGGTAATGTGAAAAGGCGACAAATGCTTATTATTTATTCTAATTGTATTTCCAATGCCATGGAGTAACTTGTAGGGATTTTTAAAATCTTACATGTCAAAATAACTTGGCTTGCTTTTGGTACTACATACCTTGACTTGACCTGTGTGTATGTCTGCATATGTACGTATGCATTCCCGCATGCACATCTTTTGCTGCTGCACTGTAGGCAGCAAATGTCTTGGGTTGGCCTGAACTAGGCAAGAAGGCCCTGTGCTACCACTTTGCCTCGGGAGAGGAGAGTGCCCACTAGGAGCACAGTGCTTCTCATTCCTCTCTCCCACCTCTTCCCTCTGCAAAGAGCACAAAAGAAAAGCCACACAGACTCCCAGGGAAGGTGCAGAGGTTTTGAGAGTTTGCCCACATTAATTAAATTGATGTACTTGGTCAAGGGAGAAAGATACTCTTGTCAAATTGGAATCAATTGCCAAATGTGGCTTGGATGTGCCATTTCCAATCAAGGAGAGACCTGTTGTTTTCCACAGGCCCTTGTATAATGCCTCTGGGCTGTGGGTTCACAATCCCCTTTCCCCACAGCTCAGTCCCTTTGCCCCAGTCCCCTCTCAGCTACCTCCCAGCCTGTCATGACTTTTCAGGATGTTCTGACTTCTTTGGGCCAAATAACATACCATGTTACTTAGATGCTTTGTTTGTCATGATGGATTTTTCTTTAACAAATAGCCAGCGTAGAAGCCTTTTTTGTCTGGTTCAGGACTCTAACCTGGAAGGACAAGTGAGGGGTTTTAATTCCTGTGGTCTCTTCTGTGGTCCCAGTCTGGAATGGACCCCTTTGTACTTCCTGTATGCATGGATGTAGGCTCCCATTGGATTTATTTCTGAAAAACCATGATCAGAATTGAAGGGCTTCAGCTTCTAGTTTGGCCCGTAGCCGTAAACTTCACAGAGTCATCTAGAGCCAGTCACTTTATCTTAGCTTCAGCTACCTCACAGAGTTGTGGAAAAATAAAAACAAAATGGAGAAAAGAGCCATGCATACCTCCTTGAGTCCCTTGGAGGAAAGGTGAGATCAAAAGGTTTAAGAAAGGAATCGAAAAGATTCTTATTTTATCTTCCTGGTGTGGGGAAAATGCGTGCTAAACAAAAAGAATGGATAGATGAATGGATTGCTATTGCAATAGACTTAGCTTGAAGCTCTGAAGCTTTTTCCTAGGACTTGGGAGCTTGAATTAGGATATTACCATCCATCAAAGGGTAGCAACTCAGGAGCTTGCTGCTCAATGAATATGGGTGCATGATATGAACTAAATTGTGGGTATTTCCCATTTATTCTATAGTTCACAGTCCTCATGTGCTTCTATGATGAGGAAATTGCATTTTCTGAGCAAAGGGCAATATTTTATCCAGGAAACATGCAATATAATTCACAGATAGAAAGTACCTGACTGTGGCTGTGCAAACATCACAGACTCCAATTATATTTTAACTGGCAGCATGCTTTCTGGAAGAATGTTGTTTTTCCCCTCACTTATATTCTATTGGTTGCGCAAATATGACATGCCATTTTGTGATTTTTTGTTTTGTTTGCTACTCAGTAGACAAGAAGAAGTCTCCTCCTCCTTCTCCTTAGTTACACTAACCTGTTCCTAAAATATTCTTGGTTGTTAGACAATCTGATGGCAACTTACATATTGAGGTGGACACAGATTTTAAATAGATGAGGCAGACTTCTCAGTATTTTATCTATTATTACTGAGGATTTTTTTAAATGTTTCAGTTTTGTGTTTTAATACAGTGTACTTTGATTTAAATATCAGTTTACTTTTACTTTTTACATATAATTTAATTGTGTTTTTATCATTCATTGTTATTTACAATTATGTTGGAAGCTACCTTGCATTCCAGCCATGGTAGAAAGGCAGGATATAAACCTAACAAGCAAACAGACAAACAGCATATTCAGGGAAAGTCACAATCACAGCTTGAAAACAATACTTTTTCCAAAGCTCTGCCCACCCTAGCTCAATGGAACCTCTATGCCCTGGGGCAGTGTAGCTGTAAATAATTATTTCTGGGAATGGAACAATATGGGAGAACTGTACTCCCCTCATGCCTAGCTTTTGGGCTTTCCAAAATCCACTGATTAACAGCTGTTGCAGACATGGAGCTGTGTGAGTCAGGCTCTTCTGATCCAGCAAGATAGTCATTATATTCTTAACATTTGGGCCGTGATGTTCAGGAGTACAGGAAACTCCTATCCAGTGTAATCACTAGGGAAGAAATGCTTATTTTTATCTATAATCACTAAGAGGATACCTGTTCCAACTTAGAGTATACACCAAAATAAATAAATAAATAGGAACAGTAAACACCTGCAAATAGGGATGGGACGAATCCAGAATTTTCTGGATCCAGATCCAAATCCCTGGAAGGTTCTGGAAATCCACGGATCTCACGGATCTCGAATCTGTTGAATCCTTTTTTAAAAAAGAGTTTAAAAGGCAAGGGAAAGAAGGATAATCTTGGGCAAGACACACTCTCTCAGCCTTAGCAAAAGCTTAGGCAAAGGCTCTGAAGAAATCTAGCCAAGACAATTGTCCTAGTTTTGCCCCAGATTGAAAATGATATGAAGGCCCTTTCTCCCTAGGCAGGAAAATGTGGATTAATCCCCCATTTTCCTGCCTGTGTAAACAGGGCCACATACTACAGTAGAGAGATAATCCAGGTCAAAACTGGCTTTTTTTTGCATAGCTCCTTCTGGCATCGTGGGGTTTGTAGTCTGATGATGCACCAGTACACTTTGTCAGAGAAGGCTGTGACACCTTGTAAAACTCCAAACCCCAGAATTGTGTCTGAAAGAGGTTTGCAAGGGAGCTATGCAAAGGAATGTTTCAGCTGTCCTTGAAATCTCAAGCCTGTAGCTTCCAGTCAAGTACTGAACTTAAATATGAAATGTTCAATTTAAATATCTTAGAATACAAGCCCAGATGTAATTTGTGAAATTGTTAGCAAAGGCCATTATTACTCCAAGGGAAAACTTCACCTACTTACTATCTTCCCTTGTATGTATGGTCTCCCTGGTTTTCAGGTGTCCTGGTCTCCCTGGTTTTCAGGTGTCCCAGTCTCCAACAAACTATTTAGTTGGTGGATTCGAAAATTCAGTTCGCCTATTTTGGCACAGGGATTCGGATTCGGGAATCTCGAATCCTTACTCAGGATTTGAGGATTCGGTTGGCCCATCCCTACCTGCAAATTCCCCTGAAACCTTGGTTTAGAAATACCTTCTGATCATTTATGTTAGGAAATTTATCTAAGGGCTTCTGTGAACGATCCACAGAAGCGATCAGGCCATTCCGCAGTGCTCACACATCTGTTCTTATCGCTATGATAGTGAGTTTTCCTATCCACAACGGGGGAACACCTGCAAATTTTGACCCCACTAAGCTTACAAATTGAGGCGCTCATATTATACTTTTCTTCCAGCATCAAAATTACGACATGCAGATTGTGGATGGGAAACCTCATTATAATACAGGAAGAGCAGATGTGTATTACAGAATGGCCTAATCATGTCCAATGGCTGTACAGAAAGGCCCTAGGACAAATTTTGTCATGTAAATGCCGAAAAAAGTTTCCAAATGAAAGTTTAGGAGCAAACATCATATTTTAGGTGTCATTTCTCTATTCTGGAATGGGATCTTGTATCTGGATACAGGGTTGATCAATGCTAGATCATAGGGCTGATCTTCAACATTTTGTTCCCTGAGGCAGAGCAGGAAAGAGTACCGTATTCTAGCTCATTGTTTTGTGATTGTGTTGGACTGTAGTTCCCCTCATCACTGGCCATTATGGCCAGTGGAGACCTGGTTGGAAAGGCTGAAGTGCTGCGTGGAGCCTTCATCTACAGTGCCTCAGCAACATGAACGAGCAGTAATATGAAAACAAAAAAATGGTTGACCAGACTATCTAATCATGAGAAATGCATAGTTTGTTTGATTTATGGAAATGTATCTTGTCCATTTAATCACTCGTTTAATTTGCTTAGTATCTTACCAGACTTTCTGTCACTTGTTGGCATGCTGACTCCTTATTAGAAGCTCTGTGATAATATTTATTAATTCCAATGGTGTATACAGTTGGCCCTCCACATTCACAGGTTTAACGTTCATGGATTTGATTATTTGTAAATTTCTCCAACTCCTATCCCCCTACTTCAGGTGCTTCTTTTCCAAGGGAACCTTTCCTCTCAGCATTTCCAATCAGGCTGTGCAGTCCTTTAAAAACTTGCCTCTGGTCCTCCTTTTCCTCCATCAGGCACTGCCTGGCCAGCTAAGTATGGCTCACAGCCCAATTTCTCACCACTACAAACCGTCTTGTGAAGCACCCACATATACCCAACGAAGGAAATGGGCAAGAGAGAGGAAGTATAGGGCCACCATGCCAACCCATCCCTTTCCCTGACCTGGTTTAGACTCTGAGCGTCTGCTCTTCCCACTATGCCTTGGCCACCTTCCCACAGACAGATAAACACACATTTTGATATTTGCGGTTTTTCCACTTTTGCAGGGCTCCTGAGTTCCTAACCCCAGCAGATGTGGAGGGCCAACTGTATTTTCATTCTTGCCTGTTCAGCTTTAAAAAAAAAAAACTCTGAGAAATAGCTTTGTGTGAGTGGCTGGGACCAATCTGCCTAGATGCCCTATTGCCAAGGTTTATATGTGTTTATTTTCAGAATATGTCTT
The DNA here is from genome assembly GCA_030412105.1 of Cyclura pinguis. Taxonomy (NCBI): domain Eukaryota; kingdom Metazoa; phylum Chordata; class Lepidosauria; order Squamata; family Iguanidae; genus Cyclura; species Cyclura pinguis. The sequence goes on from CM059600.1 coordinate 160,186,485, forward strand.
GGTGCATATACGTGCCTGGAGTATATACCCAGTAACACTGTAGATACAGTTGGACGTGTGTGTGTGTGTGTGTGTGTGTGTGTGTGATCTTTAGATTTGTGTAGGCTTGCCTCCCAACCCACCAACACCTTACAGAAAAGAAGCCTTACAGGGAGAAGGAGGGAAAGAAGGCTTCCTTGCTGTGCTTGGCTGAATTCACTGGCAACCTCATCACACCTCTCCATGAGAAGCTAAAGCAGTTCCTGGAACTGAGGCTTGGTAACTCCAAGATGAATCTTGCATATTGTTTTAATTATTGATTAGGAGGAGGAAGGGCTCACCCCCTCATCCCACCCCAAGGTAGCAAGGGCATGTCAGCCATATTACTTCTCTGGGATGTATTTGTCAAATAGAGGAATGCTAAATCAATTGAGCCAAGCTTGATAAACGCTGGAAGCTCTCAGCCACTTTCCAGGATGTGTCCAGGACAAATAACGTTTATGGCAGATTGGAAGTCAGGATCAGACAAACCCATAGGAGTACAACATCTGAATTAGGGTGCTTCTCAACAAGGTTTTTGCTGTGAAATTGTATCACAGGATTCACGGGATTTTACAGGGGAGGCAAATGATAACTTCATTCAGTAACATACACAGTGTTTTCCACTGTTTCTCCCATCATTTTTCATACCACCAAAAATGCATTAGGGAGGAAAAGTTGTAACAGTGGTACAATCTACTTTGACTAGTAGCACTGTGAGATTTCTGTCTGCAAGCATTCTTATCCTCACTTCTCAGCCTTGCTAAAGCAGCAAAGATGACACAGGACCAAAGGGCAACTTTGCAGAGAAGCAACTAAAATTGACCTTGAAGGGTCGTACAAAATCAGGATATGCACAAGATGATTCAGTGAAGCTTTGCAACATTCAGGGTTTTTTTCCCCTAAACCTTCAAACCTATATCTGACAGGCATGCAAGTTCACTACCCAGCTCTCTTTTCCCCTGAGCTAAAGGTGGAAATGACTTGAAGGCACACAACAACAAATGAAGTGCTGTGTGTATGCGTGTCTTCAAGATGCCTGTAAACTTATGGCAACCCTATGAATTTCATAAGTTTTCTTAGGCAAGGAATACTCAGAGGTGGTTTTGCGAGTTCTTTCATCTAAAATATAGGCTACAGCACCTCATATTTGTTGGTGGTCTCCCATGCAACTACTAACCAGGGCTGACCCTGCTTGGCTTCCAGGGTAATTAAGCTGTTAAAAGACACTGGCAGCCTTTGCCAATTTTCTAAGAAATCTGAAGTGTGTGTGTGTATGTATGTATATGAGAGAGGCAGGGGGCACCAGAAATCAGTGGGGCAGCCTAGATGGATATAGATGCAACATCCCTGGGTGACTTCTGCTGTCCTTGTTCAAAGAGGTATACCTAATTTAGAAATGGAAGTAACAAGCAAAATGTAAAATTACCCTTTCAAGCTATTCCCCTAATTTTGGCAACAGGAATACAGGCATTTGAATTTCCCCCCACTAGCAAGATCTATAGTTGCTTTGTGGGTTAGCCAAGTTAAAATTGTACGTATGCCAGACTCTTGATACTTTCAGCCATTCCAGTTGATCTCTTATGTGGTAATATGTTACAGTTAAGTCAGTGTGGCTTACCTCTGAGGAGATGCATAGGATTTTATACGACAGGGTAACAGTGAATGAGAAATGGGTTCCCTTCTCTATCTCAGTGCCATGATTGTGATCCAGTTTGCATTCCTGCAACATATATGATTGCTTTTAAAACAAAACAAAAACAAGAAACAAGGAATGCTGTGAGCTCTTACATCTGAACCTCAAACTTTGGCCCTTAGTGTAAACAGATTGCTTAATAGCTGGGGTGGGGAAAGTGCAGCTCATGGGCCACATACAGCGCTAGCCTCATTTTTGTATCACCAAGACCCTCTGTGTAAGTTTCTTGGACAATGTTTAGGCCCACAATATCCCCAAACTACACAAAACCACCCTAAAACATAGCAGTTTGGCTTCTTACACCCCATGATTCCACCCAAATCCTCAAAATGGTAGAAAATAAAACCAAAACTGAAAATGATGTCACGTCCAATTCAGAGGAAATACATCCTTATTGAAAGAAATGTGTCCTTTTTTGGAGCTTCTTCCTAGTTTATGGAACTCTCTGACAAAGGACAGGTTAGATTGCCTTCACTTCTGTTGTCCTTCCACTGACAGGAGAAGACCGAGACCAGACAACTGACTAGTTGCTAAGGAAGGGTCTCTTAATGGATGAGTGCTGAACTTCTTATCAGTGCACTTTTAAATTGCTTTAATTAAATTGTGGTTTAATACGATAGATTTCTGAAGTTGTGTTTTAACTTGTGATTTCTTTGGTTTAAGCGTATCTGTTTTTCATTTAGGGTCTCAGTTTTGGGAAGGAAATCTAAATAAATGCTTCATAACTATTGGCATCTTCAGCTAGTGCAACATAAATGGATTCTGTAGGTCTCAGTCATCTTAGTAGATTCACAGCATTGAAAAAGTGTTGCATTGACACAATTACATGCCTTTTTGGTAATATTCCAGCTGGAGTGCAGATGCGGTGATGTAGATTGAATTCCATAATGTATTTGTGGAGGTCTTTTTTTAAAAAATTCACCTGATCTCATAAGGCACAGCAGGGTGGGTATTTAATTATTTTAAACTAAATTTTATATTGAAAATGAGTCAGTCAAAATTCTGAAAAGAAGCCTCTGCTTTTCCAGTACTTGTTCACAGAGATCCATGGTACTTCCCATGTTATGTAAACCATAAAGGGAAAGTGTAAATCTTACTTGTAGATTGTGTGAGTTGATCATACACACAATCTCTCAGCAGGTGTCATCTGTGCTTTTTCCTGCATGAAATAGAACAAAAACTTTATTTGGAAAGGAGTCTCCAGAAGTTCATAACTTGCCCTCTGGAAGTATCTCAGGATGAATTATAGTTCAGCCACTGCTAGCCAAACAAGGGAGATGATCAGGGAGGCTGCGCATTCTGTTTCTCGGCTAGCAAAGCGTCTCTGTGATATCAGCTTTGAGATTTCACTGTCCAGCCATGGCCCAGCACTGAGAATGCGCCGAGAACTAGCCAAGTATTTGTATTTTAGCATGCAACAGGGAGGAATGGGAGAAGGAACCTAAGCAAGATCAGTTAGAGAGCATTATTCATTTCATTTCACTCTAATGCTACTGTGGGTGAATACTGCATCACAGACCTGGTAGCCCTCCGACTCACCTCCAGCAAGATTGAGGTAGTTGGAGTCATGGAGCAATTCTGAAAACAGGTGTGCAAGCTCTGCTGTTGGAGTGCCCTCTTTGGGTTTCAGCAAATCAGATATGGCAATATTGCCAGGTGTCATGCTCTTGTCCTAGGTCCCAGACAGGACCCTTCACAACAGCCACATCCAAGAGACATGAGAGGAACAGTACTTATGGCAGCTAGTGCAGGTGGAAAAAGCAGAGAGAGCCCAGGCTTCTTGGCAATGTTTATATAGGAAGAACTTGTTAATGAGACCACAGCTGGGTTGGAGGTTGGGCCTATATAACAAGAGGCCAGAATGGCACAAAGCTGTTCAAATCTACTTATTCCATCAGTGATAACAGCCCAGCTGACTCCTGTATTCCTTGCTTGTATTCCTCAAATCTTGGACCTTTGCCTGGAGTATTAATTTTGCCCTCGGACACTCTCTTTCTGGACTCACGGTAAATTTGGACTCAGCTTCTCTTATCCTGCTAACAACTTGGACTGACCAAGACAAACTTTGCCTGCTAGCTCCTGCTAATAGCCTGACTAGACAGCTGGAGGCTTTGGTGGCCTGCTAGCACCTGCAGGACACAAGGTCAAGAGGAGCCCTCTCTGGGCCCAGACTTTGTCCTTTTCAGGTCAGAAGGAGGAAAGTGGGTAGGTCTGGGCATCCTGCTTGCTTATGTTCAAGCTAGTGCCATCAAGGCCAGAGTCTCAGGACAGTGGTCTCAATGGATCATCTTCCTTTTTCATTCTTCTGCAGTTAGGAAATGGGGCTAGAATGAGCAGCAAATGCTACCACCCCTTGGGGAGAGCAGCAGGAGAGACACGTACAGCCACCCTCTCTGCCAGAGCATTTTTCTCTTGACAGCCTCACAGAACAAGAATCTTGCATGTGTGTAGACCTAAGTCTGCAGCACTGGCAGCAGCATGACCCTCGTCTCAGCGTTGCCAGAGTGAAAACTGGAGACTGCCCCTTGAACCTTTACAGTTTTGTAGAATAAGGAATTTCAGCAGGTGTTGTTTGTCATGCAACCAGATAATAAAGCAATGTCTGTTGAATTTCCCGCTTCTGTGCAACCATTAAAGTACAGGATCTGTCTCCAGTTTTCATTCTGGGAAGCCTAACGCTGGAGCATTTGCTCTAATTCCATCATTGATAACCCAGTCTTGCCCCACCCGGCATATTTTTTCTAGAGGGGCTACTAGCAGTAATAATAAGAAGAAGAAGGAAGAGTGGCTCTGGGCATACAGAATGCCTTTCGCTCCCCTCTGAGTAAGCACAGTCACCCCTAGAGAGTCTCAGCTTTCCCATCACACCTCTCTGTGTTTAGAAATTAAACATTGCTGCCTTTTTTTCCAGGGCTGGGCCTGGTTTTCCATCCTGATGTTTTTGATGAATCTGATCCCCGATAGCGTGCCACCCGCCAACCTGTTCATGCCTTTGGTGTTGCCATGGTGACCCCCTCCCACCTGCCACAACAACTTTTCCAGTAAAACCCCTGCAGAAATCTGGGCTTCCCGACAGCCCCGCCTCTGGCTGCATAGTGGATGGTGCTGGGGAAGGAAGAGGGGGAGGATTTGTCGTTTCCTTAACCCTTAACAGACCGACACAGAGAGAAGGGAGGTGGGTTGATCAACTTGTGGATGTTTACGTGATGAAGCAGTGACCACTGTGTACCTGAGCGCACGTGAGAGTTTTGTGGGAGAAAAGCAGACTCCTCATCCACCTCTAACTCCCGTTCTGGAATAACTCCCAGTTGTCTCAGACTTGTTGTCACCAGTTCTGCTTTCCTAATTCACCAATGATGTTTTTTCCTTATTTGCAGTTGGGAATGGTGCTGATGATCAGCACAAATCTAAACATAAAAAGTAGATCCCTGCTAGAGTAGACCAAAGGCTTGTGTTGAATCAAGCCTCCGTGTCCCTCTGTGACCAATGAGATGAACATGGGAAGCCCACAAGGAAGACATGCGCTCAGTGGCACACTGATACCCTGGCAACCTCCAGCATTTCACAGAGGGAAACACATATCGGACACATGTGGTTAGGCAACATCAGAGTGTGGTCAAGATGGCAAAAGTTAAGAATGAGGAAGAACAGACAAGCTAGGAGAGGCTACAGGAAAGGGCAAGATTCTCCCCTCCTTTATGTGCCTGTGTCAGGGCTTGGCAAAAAAAATATTTTTAGATTTCAACTCCCAGCATGACCATGCTGGCCACAGGATTTTTGGAGATGCACTTCCAAAAAGTACAGACGAAAAAGTGGGCAAAAATAATAAAGTCAACCAAGAGTAGTGATATGAGCTGAAGTGCTGACTTTTCCCCTCCATTTTTCATGTGTGAACCAAGTCTTCCCTTTCCTAGTGTAATTGACATCACTAACTCCACTTCTGTTTTGTACAGCATTGGTTCTCATGACAGTGCTTGTAAGGAAAGCAGCACTGCCTGTAATCTCCCCTTCAAAGTGCAATCATTTTCTGATAAAGAATATGGCAACCTTGTTAAGTTAGTCCTTCTCACCCTTCTCCATTGCCAACAACAAAGAGAGATTTCTGTCTAATGGACTCTGCCTTTCTCCCATTAAACCCACAGGAGGCCATCTCTTCACAGCTAAAGCTGAATCTTTCTTTTGTCAATAATTCTTCAAATTTATTGTTGTTTTATGCCTTCAAGTCAACTCTGACTTAGGGCAGTTCTATCCTAAGGTTTCTATTCTAAGGTTTCCTTGGCAAGATTTATTCAGAAGAGATTCTTCTGAAGCTGAAGGAGTGCAACTTGCCCAAGGTCTAGCAGGGATTTGAACCTTGGTTTGGCAGAGTCCTTGTCCAATGCTCAAAGTGCTACATCATGCTGGCTCATGGTAAAATTATTATATGGCCTTTAAACCTTTAGATGTATGCACTTGATCTTAATATATATACATTTTGAAATCCTCTGCTTAAAAAAAAATCCCATGTGAATAAGTTCAAGACACAATGCATCTATCAGCCCATACCTTGAAATTAGCTTCCTTATTGCATGGTACTCTGAATCATTGCTATCAAGTCATTAGGGCCTTTTTTTAGACACATCAAGCGTAGATGTGTGATAAAAGATAAAAGAATAAAAGTGATAAAAATAGTTTGTATGTCAAGGGTGGGGAACTTTGGGACCGCCACCTGTTTTGTACTTCAGTTCCCATGCTATGTCACCATTGGCCATGTTGAGTAGGGCTGATGGGAGCTGAAGTCCAGAACACTGGGAAAGCCAAAAGTTCCCCTCCTATACAGGCTCAGTAATTCAGCAAGACAAATGAATATGCCAGAGGTAGAACAATGGGTTTGGTATGTTCAGTGATGAGCCAGCATGGTGCAGGAGAACAGGACTATGACCCTGGAGGCCAGGATTTGATTCCGCACTCAGCCATGGAAACCCACTGGGTGACATTGGGTGCATTACACACTCTTTCAGCCCCCAGAAAACCCTATGATAGGTTTACCTTAGGGTTGTCATAAGCTGGAAATGACTTGAAAGCACACAACAGCAACAACATTCATTGATGGTGAGGGAAGTCCCTCTCCTTCCTGTGGGGACATAAAAAGACTGTTGTTTAAGGCAGCAGTTCTTAACCATTTTCTTACCACTCACCCCCTCTAAATATCTTTTGTTGCCATGGACCACCAATACTTAACTCAAGATTTAAAACCCTAAAGTGCATCAAATATTTATTTAAAGTTGTTCATCAAGGGTTGTCAGATTTGGAGAGAAGGGAGAAATATGTAAATGCACACACCTCCTATTATAACTTTGTACTGGAGTGATTCCATACAGATTTGTCTGCCTTTCTTTCTTCCTTTGTTTATTTCTATTTTAACTGTAAAAGCTTGTAACATTTCTTCAAGCCTTTGCAGACCCCCTGTGAGGATGTTGCAGACCCTCAGGAGGTCCTCAGACCACAGATTAAGAACTAATGGTTTAAGGCTGTCCAGCCAAGAGAGAAAGAACACTTGGCTTGCCCAGACAAAGAATGGCTTTCTTGTTTATGAGCTGGTATTGGAGCTTCAGCAGTTGTATCATTAACACTTAGTGTTATAGTGGTGGTCAAATTTAAATAGATAACAGAATTATCTCTTTCCTGCAACTACAGAAGCCACCACGGTCCCATTCTCTGTTCCATCTGGCAGTCGCACTAGCAAATAACCAGGGGAGGAACAGTTCTCAGAAATCTGTAAATTTATTAAGGCACAATGTGTTTTGGAAAACAAAATTTCCTTCCTCAAGGGCATTAAGCAGCAAGCTGCAAAAGTAAAAAGCCAAAATTAAGTGATACTTTAAAGATGTAGACAACAGCTGTTTCTTGGTTTGTCTCACTCTAGAGTAAGTAATGTAACGCCTGTGTGTGTGTGTGTGTGTGTGTGTGTGTGTGTGTGTGAAAGCTGGTTGTGATTCAGATCAGAGTCTTCACAGCTGTCAGCTTTATTGGTAAAAAGTGATTGATAGAAATAAATAGATCACTTTTGGGTAATAAAAATGTGCAGCTGTTAGTTTCTCTCATCTGAATTAGGGCCATGGAAGGGAGTAAATGGTTAAAGTCCCTTGGCCTGATAGCAGGATCTCAAACTGAATTGGGTCCCCTACAATCACTCCAAAATAGGAATGTGAATCATGTATACCTCCAGATGTTGTTGGACTGCAACTTGCAGCTGCCCCTGGCCAGCATAGCCAATGGTGAAGAATGCTGGGTGTTATAGTTCAGCAACATCTGGTGGGCTGCATGATCCCCACACCTGCTATATGAGCCACATCTTCAAAGTGTCATCCATTTTGGCTCTTCTAGTCAGTCTCAAAACAGTGTGTGATTCAGTAAAGAGAGTGGAGGGAGTTTATTTTTGTTATCTACTGTGGCAAACAAATGCCTCTGGAGAAGAAAATTCTGTTTTCTATAATGTATTGAGCCTTAATGAGTTTAAGCAGGTCTGAGAAACTGTTTTTCACCTGGTTATTTGCTGCACTTGCTCAGTGCCTTTCCCTTGTGGCTTCTCTAGTCTTGTTGCCAAACCATCCTTGAGAGGGACAGAAGATGCACAGGGGGAGAAGTAAAAAGGCAGCTCATGGTGAGGTAAAGCTCTTGGTCCAATGACCATAGACAGAAGTCAATGTACTGAAATAAAGCTGGGCAGGGTCAGAAAGATCTTCAGCTGTTGCTGCTGTACTTCCTCCAAGCCTTCCAGCCTTTGTGTTCAGTTCAGAGATCAGGACTACGTCCACACCTTTCTGTGCTTGTGTGCAACATCAACTGTCTGAGGAGCTGTGTCTAAGCTGCTACAGTAACTATAATCTTGCAGACTTCTGCATAGATACAACTTGTCTGCTTCTAGAAAAGTGTCATGCTTTTTGAATCACTGAATCAGAGAACTTCAGAACGGATCCCAATGGTCATCTAATCCATCCCTCTGCCAATCAGGTAATTGACAACTAAATGAAACATCTCTGACAGGTGGCCACCCAACCTCTGTTTAAAAATATCCAACACATGAGAGCCCACCCCATCAATTCTTTGAGGCAGTCGTCAGAAAGCTCTTTCTAATGTTTAGTTGAAATCTTGCAATTTGAATCTATTGGCTCAGATCCTTCCCTGTCGAACAGTGCAACTTGCTCCATCTTTCAAATGTCAGCCCTTTAAAAATGTGAAGATGCCTATCACATCTTCTCTCAATCTTCTCTTTTCCAAGTTGAAAATACCCAGCTCCCTCAACTATTCTTCACAAAGCTTGTCCTTCAGTCTTTTTTTTACCAACTTGATCATGCTGCTCTGGGCACGTTCCAACTTGTCAATATCCTTCTTGAACTGTGACGCACAGCATTGGACAGAGTACTCCAGATGAGGTTTGAACAAAGGAGAATAGAACGGAATCATGACTTCCCTTGATGTATGCAGTGTCAAACAGTTGACTCACGTTTAGTCAGTGGTCTACTAAGGCCATTACATTGTTTTTGCATGTAGTAGTACCAAGTCATCTGTCGCCCTTCTTGTGTTTGTATATCTGACTGTTTCCTGCTTATATGCAGAAGTTTACATTTATCCCTGCTTAAATCCATTTTATTTTGGGCAAAATTCTTCAGTTTGTTAAGATTATCTTGTCTACCAATTTTTCCCCTGACGTATTAGCTATTCCCTCCCCCCTGTGTTATTATGTTTTGAATGTGGATTTAACTAGGAAGGGTACCAAAGGTCAGGTTCTGTGACTAGGCAAAAAGAGTTTTTAAAAATATGACGGTTCAGGGGTGGAAGCAGGGGTGCTCTGGGTGGACGGAGTTGCCCTGGGAATCCCTCACATAGACCTTATGCCAGCGTTCCAATGCAATAGGTCCCAAGGGCGAAGACCAAACAAGGAACCACAGGTGAAGTTCTCTGAAATTGGGTCTCCCTTCATGTTTTGGGTTGCCCTCCATTTTGTTTTGTGCGAAAGCTCTATAGTATAATGTCTTCCCCTCCCAGCTAGAGCCAGAGATGGCCCAGGGAAGTAAAGTGCTTTAATTGTTTTCTCTGCGGCCCAGGAATGAATAATTGAGAGGCCTTTAAGGAGAATTAATTAAAGCTGTTATTGACTGTAAATGGCTTTTCCTGAGTTGATAGAACAAATTACTGAGTGAGAGTGTGTGCGTGTGCGTGCGTGTGCGCGCGCACACGTATGTGTGTGCACGCACATGTGTGGGAGGGAAGAACTTTTATGCTCAGGCCAATACTGCCATAATAGGAGTAATGGGGTAATGCAATTACAAAACACAGGGGTGGGTATGATGTGGCCTTCAGATGTTGAACAGCAACTCCCAGCTATCCTTACCATTGGCAGTTCTAGCAAGGACTTCTGAGACTTGCAGTCCAAGTCCAGTTACTACCTCTGCTGCTTATTGTTGTTGTGTGTCTTCAAGTTATTTCTGACTTATGGCAACCCTAGGGTGAACCTTTCATGGGATTTTCTGCCTTATCAGAATAATAATTTCTCCTCTTGTGTTGGTCTCATTTTTATTATCTAGCGTGAGCAAACAGCTGAAACACTTTACTGCTCAGTTAGGAATGATGTACTCATGGCAAAATTAGATGGAAAAATCAAAAAGAAGGGTGAAATTAAAAAGATCCATTTAGTTTGTTTTCAAAATAAGTAAATAAATAAGTGGAGGGGAATAGCTGATTTTGTTAGTCATACGAAATCCAAAATATGCATGTAGTGAAAACAAAAAAACTACGCTAGTTTTCTAAGCCTTCTGGATTCTTCATCAGACAAAGCTGACAACAATTATGCAGAAGAAAAAAGTGATGGTCTCAGTGTTAACAATACCTCAAGTAAACAGCGTGAGCAAGATGCAAACCTATGACAGGAAAACCCTCACTTTTCTTCCTCTGCATGATTTTAACCATCATTTCATAAAGAAGAAGGCATTGGGCTTAGAAAGCCCACATAATATGCTTTATATCTTTTGGTGGGCCATGTTGTGTGTGTCAGCTTGTTTTCTGCTCCCAAATTCTAGATAATTGTGAGAAAAAGGAGTATATTCCAGGGTGTTAGCCCTTTTTGAAATATATATATATGTATATGTATGTATGAAGACTAGATCTGTTTGAAAACACCCTTCCTCAGCAGAGTTTAGCTGAAGTACCCTGCTTCAGTCTTCAGTATCTCCCTGGCTGAGACCGACTTAAGTAAATATGACAGGCAGCAAGCATCAAGTTACAAACTAAAGAACTTTACTAATTGCTTATAGAGTGCATATCCACTTGGAGTAACTGCATTCTGAATAATTAGTGAAAAGATTAAGTAAAAGGAAGAACTCCGGTAAGCTTAAAACTTTAATTCACTATCTCAAAGGAGAAGACAAAGGAGGAAAAGAGGTGAAAAGAAAGTTGATAGAGAAGGGAGAGTTTTTATATGACTGCTGACTCTGGAAGTTTCTGAGGTCACATGATCTGGTTGTTTGGATACACAAAGTACTTGTGACCGTGCATTGCAATAGATAGAAGAGCAAATGGAGGAACCTGGGCTAAAGAATTCAGCACGGGTATAGGCAAGCAGGGGACCCTATGCTATCAAAAAAACCCAACTGCTCTGAAAGCAGTGGGGTGTGTGAGAAATAATGCTTGATTTTCCAACAATGATGAATCAACAGCAATTATTGCTTAAAGGCAATAGGTTTGTAACAACTTCCAAGCACTACAAAGCTCTCAGCAGTACTGGCATTAACCATTCTGCCATAAAGCAGTTTGTGGCAAAATGTGGTGTGGCACAATATACCGCATCCAGTTTTCCTGAATACAAAACAGCTGATAGGGTTAACTAATGTTTTCAGGTGTTTGTGTTTCTGCCTTGCCACTTTGGCTGACTTCAGCTTTTTCTTCTAGAGGTTGCATTCCATACTCCCCTATTTGGAGGAAAAATACAGCCTGCAGGTCATCTTCAGTCCTTCAGTCTCAATTTTGGAGCCCCTGAACCACTCAAAGATACCCTTCCTCAAGCCTCCAAACCTGATTTTCAGGTTCTTTTTGCCTGGAAACAATTCCAAATGCACAGGAACTGCTCACAGGTGTGACGATTTAACTTGCCCGTCCCCCTGAAAACAAAAATAGTAGCCAAAATAGCTGAAAATGATAACCAGAAGTAACAATGTGCATCTGGATGCATGAGTGGGGCCAGCACGGAGAAACTGTGTGAGCGAACGCTGACCTTTGCCCCTTACACGGTTGTCTACCCTGGTCTACATGATTTTCATGGCCTTTCCAATTCTATTTTATATGTTGGTGTAAGGCACAGTATTGATGAATTTATGGATCGCATGGCATGTTTAAATTCAAGTTCAGCTAATCCAGTTAGTGCAGAACAGATAAATGCCTTGCATCATTTTCAGAAGTTTCCAGACCTGTGACAGGTTGAGAAACAGGCACACCCTGCAACTCAAATTGGAGGCCATTTCACTTTTACATACTTTTAAATCAAAATTTGTATTCTGCATCAGTCACTATTCTGGGCATGTCTTCTTCCTGCCAAGAAGGCAAGACCATGGGATTGCTCATACAGATACACAATGGGTAACTTTTTCTGTGTATGGGGAATTATTCTGTGTCTCTCTGCCAAGAATAACTGGAAGCACCATTCACATCCAGTATATGAGGTAGGAGGTAGAATTACTTGCTCCCAAAGGAGGGTGACTGGAGGGAGATGGAGGCGGTGAGACTCGTTCAGATATTCAGTAAGCAGCCTTCTGTTCTCCTTATTTTGGGCTCACAGAAGCCTTTATCTAGTTAATTAAATTCATTTCTCATGGCGCAAGCTGTTGTCTTGTTGCAGGCTCTGGGGCCTTTGTACTCAATTTGAAAGTTACCACTCTAGCTCCTGCACAGCAGCAGAATAAATATGAATTTTTCAAAAGTGTGTGTGTGTGTGTGTGCGTGCGTGCGCGCGCACTACCTGCTGGAATCAATGGGCTGAGACAGTCAAGGGATAAAAGCTCTTTTTAGGCTGATCTTATGAGTTGATAGGATTTATTTTCTCAGGGTAAGAATTCTGCTACACTTGCCCTGTGGTTTTTTTAGAATCTGACGATATGGGCAGCAACTGTTTTATGAACAATCTAAAACGGTGTGTGTATGGGCTAACCATTCTAGCAGTTTTTGGGTGACATTAATGCTCATTTCTTTCTTTCACACTTCCAGAAAATGAGATTTTCTCACTTCTCTTTTCTTTAACTTTGCCAGGAATTTTCTAGGCTACTCAGTGTGGAACAACAATCAGTACATGTCATGGAGTCTGGTCTTGATGAATGTTACCATTGCTCTCTGGTTGCATTTGACTAATGAGGAGCACTGTGCTGGGAAACAAATACAAGAGATTTTCCAGAGGAATTATTACAGCACAGACATGCATTCCTGCCTCTTCACCCCAACTCTAGAACTATGCTCTCAGTTTTTTCAGTAACAAAAACTTTGAGCTGTTCTTTCTAGAATTATACTATAGGGCAACCATTTTTTCAACTGGATGTCATATTGCTGAGGAATCACACATGCTGCTCTGTATCCTCGTCTCCATGGAAAGACCTGGAGTTGAACTTCTACATATCTTGATCTAATGATAAACCAACGTTCTTCTCCTAGGATGCTCCAGGCTTGATGGTTTGTCTGTTCCTGCCACATGATGGCTGCTTTCAAGCCACTTGTAAACTTTTGCTGACCCCATAAATTTTATAGGATTTTCTTAGGCAAGAAATACTTAGAGGGTTTTGCAACTCCCTTTCTCTGAGATATAGCCTACAGCACCTGGTATTCTTTAGTGGTCTCCCATCCAAGTACTAACCTGGTCTGACCCTGCTTAGCTTCCAAGATCATACAGGATCTGGTGCCTTTGTGGTGTTTAGGCCCTGGCTTTCTTTAAAAAGACCCAGGTAATTGTTCTTACATGTTCCATTTTCACCTGATTCCTATCTTACCTAAATAGCTTCTTCTCCACTTCCCCTGATTTGGGTACAGTCTGGAGTTCCAAGCTGGAATGTAAGGGGAAGAGCCATACATCTCTACTGTGGCCTAGACAAGGATTTCCTTTCTTGCTGGCCAGGCTGTTTGTCTTGTGCTCGTGCCAGCCATTAATGAGCTCTGACAGGCCCAGCCATCGGTTTCCTATAAATCAACCTGGTGTTAATGGGGAGGGAGCACAGCCTACAAAGCCCCTTGCTGGTAATTGCTTTGAAAATGGAGCAATTGAGTCAGGAGGCTGACCCCCTGAGAGAAAACACCCCAGGAAGGGGGCTTCTTTTCCTTGGAAATCTGGTATATGAGCGTGGGTCCTGTGGAGACGCCAGTATGTAGAGACGCAGAAGGGTGAAGGATTCTCTTCACTGAGGCCCTCACATGATGCCAAGATGTCAACCTCCTCTTAGTGCCAGCAACAGTGTGCTGGGCGCGGTGATGCCAAAGAGGGAGGGAGCGTCATGGGAGGGTGGCAACAAAGAACTCTACTCTCACACATAGTAATCCTACAGTCGGCATGATACAGCCCAGGCATTAAGGCTTTGAAAGCCAAACAAAGCTGCAGGAGAGCAGCTGGCAGCCACGCTACATTAAATCCATATCATCCCCAAGGCAAGTCACCACGAGTTGATCCCGTGAGGCTAATCCTAAGCAGCCAGCATCTGGTATTGTGGCAGTGGTGTGTGTCAGGAAGTGGGGGGAGCTCGTTTTTCCTGGAAATGGGTCTATAGGGATCATGCCAAGCTTCTAGATTCCAGTAAGGGTAAATAAGTGAAGGGATTTAAAAAAAAAATGCTGCACGCCTCCAAATCCAACTCTGTCATGTTAGCTTTATCTAGGACCTTATTACTCCTCCACCATCTCTCACTTTTGCCCCACTCTTTTGCATAGCTTCTCTGTCAGAACTAGGCTAAGTGAAAGAGTTGACCCACTGTAGACATCACACATCCCTGGAAGTCAAACCGGTGGTTTATCTGGTGCCCTTGGTGGCGAAGACACTCAAGATTGTACGGCAGAGGAAACATTAAGCAGCACTGCTGGCATTAGATGCCCTTAGAGGGCTCCTCTCCTGTCTCTGCTCATGCAGCCCACTGGTTACTCCTGACCTGGCCTAGCCATAAGTATTTCCAGGTCAAGCCTGGGCCTGGTTTCTTGCTTGAGGCCAGCAGTCCACTTAGCCATGTGTAAAAGCTTCTACCATACATATCCTCAGCTTCTTTGCTTCCCTGTTTTTCTCTTTACTCATTTCCAGAGGCTCTGATTTTCTTTCAGTAACTTCTTCCATGGAAACCCACTTGGGTGACCTTGGGCAGTCACACTCAACCTTAGAGGAAGGCGGTGGCCAACCCTTTCTGAACAAATCTGGTCAAGAAAACTCAGCGATGGGGTCGCTTTAGGGTCATCGCAAGTTAGAAATGACTTGAAGACACACAGCAGCAACAGCAACATATTCCGCTACGTTCAGTCCACACCAGTGGGTGCGACACAGTCTAGGTAAGGTGAGGAGGGGTTAATTAGACTGATTATTTAACCCCTATTTAAGTGCAGTCGAGTGAATTACTTTCAAGATGTTTTCAAAAAGAGCCAGCCTTCATTCCTTGCCTTTGCTTCTCTTCTGTCTTCCTGCTACAAGGAAGGCCTGGCAGGAGTGAAGCACATGCATCTTCAAAATTTTCTGCTAGATAGCACTATCCAAACTACAAATCCCAGGATTCCATAGGATATAGCCATGGCAGTTAAAATGGAATAATCTAATATATAAAAGTTGAAATTTGTGAGTTTGTCTGCTTCAGACAGGCGAAGACCTCATCTGATTGGCTGTGCGAGGCGAGAAGACCTCATAGGATTGGCTGCCTGTGAAGATACTAGGGAATCCTGGGGTTGTCAGTTTAGGGAGGGGCCTTTAGAATTTTCAGCCAGAGAGCTCTGAATAGGCCGGTTGCTACGTAGCTGAGGCCGAGCAGCAAGGAGGAGGGCGGTGTATTCCTCAGGAACCCAACCTCTGTGTGTTAATAACTCTGAATACAGATTGGATTGGGGAATATGGGGAAAAGTTACATGTACTGGACAAGACAGATTGGGGAATTAGAGACACAGGATCTCAAATCTATGTATTTCAACCGCATCTAATTCCCAAGGTAAGATATGGTAATTCTTACGGTATTTCTAACAAATGTTACCTATGAGAAAATAAAATCCTGGGCAACGCTGAGTAAATATGCTGGTAGTGTTATAATTATGTAGCATGAAAGAAGCTTAAATACCAAGTCGGGGATTTAGGTAGCTCCTAGAAGTGCCAGTTGAGTGTGTGGTTGGCTTTAAATGCCCCACAGTCCCAACAGAAACAGCAAGTGGCAAACAGTAGGAATCCCTACAGTTAACTCTGGTCACAACTGGAGATAACTGTGGGAATTTCTTTCTCAACTAGCCTCCAGGAGGCAGAATTTGGGACAAGTCATGGCTTGGCAGGAACCTCTGCGGGCTGGAGGCTCCCAATTGCTGCCCTAGTGGTTGCAGACTGTGTGATGGGTATAACTAATAGCCTATTGCTGAGCAATGTGCAAGGGTAACAAAATATGCCCAGAAACAAAACTTAGGCACCATCACCCACAGCACCTTCAGACATTTCCACTCTGCTGGTAAATGCCCTGACTCAACTGTGAGGTGATAACCAGGTGCTTCTTGGAGATCTCCAGGAAGTGACACAGGCCTGTTGTCTCACACTTTCAAGGCCCAGTTTCTTGTGTTACAGAAGCAGAACTGACACATCATACCAGCAGAGGAAACCCTCAGGGTGTGGGCTCAGGCTTACCACAATGACTGTGTTTAGCAACTTTGACACCCTTTAACCCATAGGTTTCTTTTGAATGCAGTCTCATGAGCTCATTTGTGGAGGAGATGCAAAGTGTGACTTTGTATTAAAAAGTAAAAGTAGCCTTGTGAGTCCTAAGGGGGGGGGGGGGATCCAAAATCAGCTATAAGCCATTTCATGGGTCATGAAATAGTATGCAAGATTTCATGTTCTTCATCCCTGTTCATCAGGCTAGATGGAAACAATGCCAAAAAGGGGTGGTTGTGGTGGTGACTGATGATGAAACTATGAAGTTTCTACTTAAAATGGAATATAGAAGGCGTTGCAGACATCTGGATTAGGATCTCCCAGTTGCAGATCAGGTTTTTTGGCCTGGGTGCAATTAAAACCCTTTTAGGAAGGAAGGGAAAATACCTCCTATTCTTCTTCCTTCCTATTCTGTCCTCACCCTCCAGCTGCCAGTATGCTTCACAAATGGCCCAAATGATAACAAATCAGTCTAAAATACTGTATTATGAAGTCATGCAGTTAAAATGGTGCCCTGACTCTTATTGCTAGTTCCAACTAGAGTAGACCCATTCAGTCAACCAGATTTATCTAAGTACTGTATCACCATTCTACAGTTGATTCAGTGGGTCTACTCTAGTTGGGACTAACCAATGTGTCTGAAAATATGTATCTGGGCCATAGGACCTTAAATATAGTAAGTAGTGGCACAAACAAGAATCTTTGCAGTTTTTCACTATGAAGAGATTTGGGGGTATGAAGACATTCTACCCATGCCAGTCAGCCGTACTTTCTCTTTGCTATCTGGTCTTTGTCAAAGAGTTATTGCTGTCTTTTGTTACAGCACCTATGTGGGCGATACATCAGTAGCTGTCAGTCTGTCTAGCTTATCTTTTGACAAATCCAATCCAAATTTTGAGATGGTGCAACTTCTGTATGAGCTCCATTATATACAGTCCCACCTCTGTCTCCCAATCATCTATGTGATGTATTTTCATTTCTGGTCTAGTGAGTAGGAGAACAAGCAGCATTACATTTGGGGCTAGAAAGGTCAAAAGTCGTGTTTTCTGTGACAAAGCAGATCTATAGTTGTCCCCTATGCCTGTTCAGATCTGCATAGACTTCTACTATCTGCGCACCTCATGACCATTTGTGGCCAGTAAGTTGATAATTTTGCTCCACAGTAGCAGAGAAGGATAGTGGTCAAGAGAAGCAGTAAAGATATGTGGAATGGAATTACAGCAGCACCAGCATCCTGCATCTGTTCCCCTTTGGAGCATTTATTAGAGTGGTAGAAGGTCTAAATACCTTAAAGATACCAGTTCAGGAATGATCTTGGAAGCTAAGCAGGGTCAGCCCTGTTTAATACTTGGATGGGAGACCACCAACGAATATCAGGTGCTGTAGGCTAAATTTCAGAGGATGGGAACTAGCAAAACCACCTCTGAGTATTCCTTGCCTAAGAACACCCTATGAAATATATGGGGTTGCCAAAGATCAACAGGTAACATGAAGATTCATAAACACAAAGTAGGAAACAAGTGGCCTTGTGGATGTTGTTGGTCTACTACTTCCACCAGCCCTTACTAAGACATTTGGACAGGGGTTGATGAGACCTGGAGTCCCACAATATGTGCAGGGCCACAGGTTCCCCACCCCTGGTTTATCAATGTCCTATGTGAGCAGGACCAGGTAATGTGAGAATAATCCCGTGCAACTGCAAAGTAATCAACTGCAAAGTAAGGTAAAATTGCTGGTCTAATTTATCTGTGGTGCCAATTTAGTTAGTAGAAGATTTGTTTTTCATTATGTGTATTACTTATTTGCTAGTATCAAGTATGTAGCTGCTGCTGTTCTCCAAATGTAGTTAACTGGTCGGTAGAACACCTACTTCTTGCTTTGATATGGCATCTAAAATTTTGCTAGCATCCATTCAGTTTTGAAATGCTGAAATGTATAATGTTTGAGAGGTAGGGGAACAGAATATGCTGAAATATCAAGGCCACTGTATTGGTTTGCTTTGTTTTTCCTCTCTGATAAGCTATTTTCTCATTTAACACAAGGCAAAAGTAATGGCGTTTTTGGACAAGTTCTGGGAGTGTATGGCAGATCAGGTTAGCCTGCTTATATATTATTTTCCAGACTAGGCTCAGGGTGTTATTTAATTTCTACTTGGTTGCTTAAGAGAGTTTCTGTTAGAAGCATATCTATAACTACATGGATCCAATTCTATTGGATCCTAGAACTACTGGTCAAAAAAATTATCATGCAGATATTCCGTCTTTCCTCCCTTACTTTTTCTTAAAAAATACAGAAAGAGCAGTGGAAAAAAATGGGAAGGTTGCAAATATAAGACCACAATCATCCTCCTGCACCACAAAATCCTGTGAATGAGGTAGGTCAGTTGCATAATAAAAACCTGATCTTGAGGTGACAGAGGGACAAACAGACAGACGGACATGAGCCTTGGTACTGTTTGCATACATTTTAATTCAGAAACAGTCAAACTCTTTTGAGCTGTCAAAGGCCTGTTAGAAAATTTTACTATGTCAGTTGGTCTCTTCATGAGCATTTGAACTCTATAAATAAAAGTTGCAGTGGCTGAGTACTCATTTCTTCCTGCAAGATTTCTGTTTAAAGGAAAGGACCAGGCTGGGTTAAAAAAAGAGAGAAAAAAAACTCCCAAGATTCTCACCTTCTTCAACCCTCTTAATATATAATTTGTGGACTCTGGACTGAGCCCAGTCTGAAAGCATGTGCCGCTGTCTATGTTGTCTTTGATAATTTTCTACATTACAGTATATCTGAGAAGGCTTACAGGTTTTCTTTTATTGGCTGGGAAAGAAGGGCCCATTGTGGCAAAGCTTGATAAGTTTACATGCAACAACCACTAGGTGGAGACAAGGCTTTGAATTAAATGACGATGACTTAAATTGAGCTCTTGGCCAGAGCAGAACCAGACAGTGTAAAATTAGGTGCTACACTGAATGCTTAGTGGGAAGTTGTCCTGTTTTTTTTCTTCTTTACTCTGAAGTAAGTCTATGAGGGCCTGATCTGGGGTTGTCCACATGCAGGTAAAGAAGGCAGAAATTTCCCTCTTGTCAGTTGTTTTTCCAGCCCTAAAGTCACTACCTCTATGAAGGAGTTAGAGTAAGGAACACCATTAAAGAGGGTGGTCTCACATAAAATGGGCGTTGCAAGGTGAAACAAATTACTTTACTTTTATTCAATATTCTAGAGATGTAGTATAGTTGGTATGAAATGTATTGGAGCTAGATCTGACTTCATATTTGGATGACCTTGGGCAGGTTGTTGTTTCCTAGCCAGAAATTCTGAAGCTGTCAAGTAGACATCATAACAAGATATTTTACAGGGCTGTTCTGCAAATAAATGCACAAATTATGTTACATACTCTGGCTGAAATAAGGAATAGGATATAACTAACACAACATAGGATACTTGTTCAACACCATGTATATCTCTTTTTCCTTCTCAGTCCATCTCCAGTTCCACTCAGTCTGAGCACATTTTACCAAATGCAAAGAAACGTTGAAAGGACAAAGCATACAAATGGTGCCCAAATCAGTAAGATGGATTAATCCAAACTTTTGCTGTGCAACCTGTGTGCAGCCACTAACAAGCCCATCCATGAGGTTTGCTGCACGTACCTCACAGCAGGGGACAACAGTATTGTTGCTCAAGTGCCTGACTCAGCAGCAATCTAGGATGATGGCTCTTCAGATTCTTACTTGAAGAACTTGACTTTACAAAGTTTAAAGCCACTGTGGGAGCCCTTGACTTGTGTGCTGGGTGAGGTAACTCCAGCATCTCAGGAAAAGCTATCTCAGGCTCACCTGCAGCAGAAGATCTAGAGAGAACCATGGAGTGGGGTTGAGTCTTCGCAACAACTGCCTTGCCTACAAACCAGAAGGACAGTAAGCCTGTGTACATCCTAGCCTGAGAGAGAGCACCTGGATTGGAAGGAGCAGGACCAGTGAAGTGGGCAGGCAAGCATCTGCCCATTGGTCAAACTCTTTTAGAATTGATAGATTGAAGCATGGAGACACCTGCTTTCATGATTGTGTAGGAGAAGAAATTTCAGCAAGTGTTGTTTGTTACCTGGTTGTCTGACACAGAACACCTGCTGAAGTTCCCCCTTCTACTTAACCATTACAGGTAAAGGAGCTGTCTCCTGTTTTCACTCTGGCAACCCTACTTGCAGTTGCCACACAACCCAGGAGAGCTAAGATCTAAGGAATACAGAAGACTGAGCTAAGAGGTTTTGGCTGGACTAATTTGGAGGCAAAAAAGGTTGCATAAGCTCCCAGTAGAGTTCTGTTAACAGATGGAACAACTCAGGGGCTTAGCTTTGTGCAACCCAATGGTTCATTCCTGTTTCCTTGATTGACTGTCTGGGCTGCACCCCTGTGTTTGTATTTACCTCACAGTGCTTCTTTTTAGGTCATGCCTATTTTTAGTTTGTGTATTGTTCTTCACCTCAGCTTCTCTCCACAGCCTTGTGTTTCTGGATTGTTCCAGAGTCTTAAATACCCCCACTCCCAGGTCGCAATTTACTTCAGGAGGAAAAATATAGATATCATTTATTTCCTACAAGGGAGAACATAATCCTTTTACAGCGCAAGCCTATATATGTCTCCTCAGGAGTAGCTCCCATTAAATTCAGTGGGGCTTACTCTCAGATAAGTGCAGATAGGATTACAGCCTTGGTGTTTGTGTCCTCTGCCACATTACTGAATCCAGAAGGGTTTTAATGCCCCCTTCCAGATGTTAAATGTCATCACTATTTTCTTTTGTGCCACTAGGCCAGGCATCTGTGCAGGAAGCTCCCACTGGAGAGGTTCTGACCACTCTGCCTATCAGACAAGATGAGGCTTGCCTAGCAAATTTGGAAGAAAGAATTCTGGAAATTTTGAGATCTTTTAGGGGAAACCCTGGTTTCCAGTGATTCTTGTGTATTTTCCAAGTTTAGTTCTTTTGTGGAATTTCCATAAAAATTGAGAAGAAGGCAGACAGCCAAGACCTATGTCAGGAATAAATTCAGAAGAATAAGTTCAGGGGAACAAAGATGTGGCAAAGACCTTTGTCACATGGATTTTAGGAAAGAATATGGGCAGTACAAAAATACTTCAGTTAAGAAAGCCTCTGACTGAGAAGTTCCTTTTTAAACAAGGTCTTTTTATACATGCCCAGCTCTTACTTTTCCTGCTTGTCCTCTGTCTCCCTGGAAGTTTATTTAGCAGAATCAGCATTGGGAGTAAGGTGAAGGAGTGCAGGAGAAACACAGACTTTTGGTAGCAGATGCAGCAGCACGTCTGCAACAAACAAGGCAATAAAACTTGAGGTGGGAAAGAATGGGATTCTACTCTAGTTGATTGTACTGCAGCTGTGTGTGCCTCCCTACAGCAAACAAGGTAAACAGCAGCTGCATCCAGCTGCCTCCTTATGAAGCATAGGATCAACAGCAAAACAGAGGATGGGGTGTGCAGATATACCTACTTCACGAGTGCCCCCCCCCCGTTAAAAAGCATACATCTATAAGTTTGGCCACCAAAATGGAAATCATAAAAAAAGTGGAGGCTGGTGAAAGAAAAAAATCACTCTTGGAAGAAGCTTTCAAGTGGTCTCTAGAAGGATCAACATGTTTCTTTTTACTTATGCAAGGCTCCCTCATGTGCTGGTTGTATTATTTCATGTGCATAAATTGTTAGTTTTGGATAAAAAGTTTGCGGAAACATGTTGAACTGCCCTTGATCTTTGTAGTCCAGCAACCTAATCCCACTCTTTCCATGTTATTTCTGCCTCTGGTGCCAGAGTTTCTGTTAAAGATGTTAATACCCAGGAACACATCTACTTCACTAACTGAGGTGTGCCTGTACTTACCTTTCCATAGAATCTCCACATAAAATACTGTCACAGATTTGTGCCCTTTGCTCTCAGCTGCCTTCCCCAGTTCATGAAGCTCTGGTTTCCTTTCTCTGGCTTTCTTCTTCCTCCTCCTCTAAAGCCACCATTTCCCAGGGTCTAGAAAAGGTTATTTTTGGACTACAGCTCCCAGAATCTTTCTCCCAGCATGACCACTGGCCCCTCCTGAAACTGCAAACCCCAGGATTCCATAGTATGTTGCAGGTGGAATAATAGTGTTACCCTGATTTCTGGGGGTCCTGGGAGGGACACCTAAATGTGCTCACAACCATGGGGAGGGAATTAGCACAGAGCACAAGTTTGCAATGCGAGAGGCAGGGTAACGTAGCAAGATCTTGAGCCCTATGTCTACAGGGTCAGGCCAAGTCAATAATAAGGCAGGAGTTGAAAATAATAATAAATGTTTTATTGAAATACAATCAAACACATGTATGCAACACACTCACACAAGAACTATAGAAATAAAAGGTAGGAGTTGGATAGAGGGATTCTGAGAGGAGGTTTGGTATGGGAAATACTATACCTGTCCTGAAGCCCAGTAAAAGCAAAGAAGCTGGGGAGCGTGGATCTCAGCACGTGGGGCTGAGGGGAAGGTTCGCTGGACAAAGCGACAGCAAGGCGGGATGGAAGCCAAGAGCGATCCGAGGAAGCGCTCAAAGTCAGGGGTTCTTATAGGGAAAATTGTGGCCGCAGGCTAGTCCGTACTTGGGGAATACAATGAGTTTTGGGCTGGAGACAAAGCCTCCAAAAGGTCAGTACTTTAGATAATTGAGTTATAGCCAGATTGTCAATAGAATAGCCAGTATGCAAACGCGGAGTGCTTGAGAGTTGTATAGTCCGCTCATCAAGCTGCCTGTGCGGGGCAGGGGATCTTTTGTAAGTAGCGTGCATACATAATATGGTACTTGCCTTGAGGTCTCCTGAAGCTGCATTCGGCAATGACTGGCCTGCCTAGATCGGGATGTGAATGGTTCGGCTATTGTCGGCCACGCCTGTGTGCGTGCTTGTCCAGGGCCTTGCAAGCACGTGGAGAGGAATGGGTACAGAAGGCCAAATTATTGATATCAAAATGATATCTTGATATCCCACAAGCTCGGGCTAGAAACAGCGGTAACAATAGTGTTATAATAGTCTAGTGCAGAAATGGCCTAAGTTCTCTCTGCAGTCTGATCATATTGTCAACTTTAAATCCTCATCTCCAAGAGAGCCACAAATGTCTTATTATTCAGAATCCACATATGGGGATGAGTTGTTTATGATGTGGAAAATATAGGTCTGAAACATACTGTTAACCCCAGCTAGACTAGACCCACTGAATCTATGGGATTTACCTACATGCTGACTCACCATTCAACTATTAATTTAATGGGTCTACTTTAGCTGTTACTGGCCATTAGGACTGAGGCTATAGCCTTTTCCTTCTCTTTCACACCCCTTTCTGTTTTTCTTGCAAAGGACCAGCACCTGCTTTTTCACCTTGAGAACTGACTGGAAACAGAACAGCGCAGCTGCCACATTGTTCCCACCTCAGCTCAGGGTGTGTGTGTGTCCGCACTGTACTGCAACCCAAAGGACACACTTTCAGCCTTAGTGTGCAGCATTTGAGGCTGCTGTTGTCATCAGCTATAATAATTTAAAAAGGGACAAGTCAGTGAAATGCTGTAGGGGCTCCTGTGAGACTGGGAGGGGATTTTTGACCCAAACACTTTTCCCCCTCTTGTGTTTTTGGGAGGACGGAAGCAATAGTAGCACTAAGGCAAACACGAAAACCATCTGCTCCTCCCTCGCATATTCTCTCTTTTGTACACTTGCCTGAGACCACATCCAGCACAACCATTGTGCTGCCAACATTAGTGCTGTGCTGACCTCTTCTAAGTCCTCATAGCTGTATGTGTGTGTGGACACATACACCCCATCTAGAGCCCCTTCCTATTTGTCCTATGCAAGAATCATCATGTGCTTTGACATGCTTGCTCCTTGGCAACCCTGACAGCATTCCAGTTCTAGATGCCAAGTGCTTCCTCAAAATGCCTTCCGTTCGACAGTTCTGTTTATCTAATAATGTATAGTCTGCCCTAGGATGATTGTATAATACCTTAGGATATAAGTCTGTCTTCTGTTACCCTCTCCCCAAAGATCAGGATCTTCCCACCCAACCTCACTACAGGCCTCTCTCTCTTTTCTTCTGCCAGACCTTTTGCTCCATCTACAGATCCCTGTTTCAAACTACCTCCCCATTCTATCCCTTTTTGACAACCTCTTTTATTCTGTCCTTTCCCCTCTTTCCAAGGAAGTAGGGAGGAAATCTTGTGTGTGTGTGTGTGCGCGCGCATGCGCGCACGCCTTCAAGTTGCTTGAATTCATGACCCCCATGAATTTCATAGGACTTTCTTACACAAGGAAGATTCAAAGGTGGTTTTCCATTGCCTTCTTCTGAAATATAGCCTACTGTACCTGGTATTCCTTCGTGGTCTTTCATCCAAGTACTAACCAAGGCTAATGCTGCTTAGCTTCCAAGATCAGGGGGCACGGTGGTCTAGTGTCTTCAGGGTATATAGGTCTTACCTTCTAGTCCCACTAGGTATTCTGAAGAATCTGTTGTCACCCTAGAAAGGCCCCATGGTCCAATGGCACCCTACCTGGCCAATTTTGACAAATCCCACGAGGAAAAGACCAAAACACAAGATGGTTCAGTGTTTCTATAATCATATTTAAAGGACAGAATAGTTGGGAAGAGGAGATTTCTTCTGTGAAACAGGGAAAACTTAAAAATATGAAATCTTCCCATATCTCATTTTCTTGATTATCATTATTCTATTCCCTAAAGATGACAATATAACCTTGTCAGGGAAATAGCCTGATTTTCTTTTTCTGTTTTTTGGCCACAAAGCCACAGTTTTCTGTTTTGTATCTGCTTTACCGCCCCCATGCTTTTTTGTTCCGAGGGGGAAGATAGGATTCAGTATAGTTTCTACATTGGTCAGATGTTTCTTTTTCTGTTTTCCCTCTCTGTGCATGGTAGTGAGCTCATCACCTTCTGAGAAACAGAATGGAAAAGGGCTAGCTAAGGAAGGAAGGGGGTCAACTGGGGATTTCTAAAGGTCACCTACTAATGATGCATGTGCTTCTGCAGATGCCCCCTCCCCAGCTAAGAAGTGGATGCAAAATTCCAGATCCTGCTGTTGCTGGATTCACAATATGCTTGCTATGTTAAAAAAAAAATAGTAGTTGGGAGTTTAAGGGTATTTCTACATCTGGTGCTAAGAATATGCTTTTTTTCATTTCCCCGCTCACATGTAAGTTAAATGATGGAACCTCAAGGATCTTAAAATATCTTTAGATAACAAGGATAACCAGAATAATAGTAATAAAAAACAGTGACCTTCTGCTTTCTGTATCTTATTCAAACCTACTGTTAACATTTGTACACACACTGTTCTATCTCTGTGTGTGAACTAAATGGTTGTATAAGCTTTGCTACTTGAAGTTTCATGAATTTTTCTGTTTTGTATCATATTTATCCTGAAAAATGTTAGTTCCTAATGCTTTACAATGCAATTTTAATGCTTTCGTGATATTTTAAAAAGTTTTAACTGCTAATTATATACATTTGAAATCTCATTCATGTTTCGATATGTTTGTATATTGTCTTTAAAGAAGGGCTATTCGTCAAAAAGTGTCAGGTTTGGCATAAAAACTTCTTTTTTTCAGCATCTGAAGTTTTTCTCTTATTCCCCTTGCCATTTGTGGTGTTGTTCCAGTTTGTTTAAATGAAGGAAAAGGATCAAGTGGAGATTTCTAAATGTTGTGAAGCTTACGTTTGTACAGATGGTCATGTGAATAATAAATAAATGTAATATCATTAGCTTTATTTATATATTTAATACCATCAGTGTACATGGTACTTCACAGTACATAATTCCAGAATGTGTAGATGTGATGATTAGTAGATTCACAAGATTCTTTGCTGTGTAAAAACAAAGCTGTTGGGACAGAAACCACTGGGTGACCTTGGGTAAATCACACTCTCTCAGCTGCAGAGGAAGGCAATGGCAAACCCTTCTGAACAAATCTTGCAAAGAAAACCCTGTGATAGGTTTGAGGGCACCCAACAACAATAGTAACAAACAATTTTATGTCACAAAGATCTGAGTTCATATTCAAATGAAAGTCAGCCCTCCTCTATTTCACTTCTTCTTTTTGAAGAAGTTGGCTGCATCCACATAGGTGCATCTTGCAGCACCTTTGTTGTTCTAGGCCTTCAAGTTGATCAAAAGTGAAGGAAAAGACATTTGAACTAAGACAAGAGGTTTCATTTTTGTACACCCCCCCCCCCGGGTTTGGACAAGCAGCACTGGGACTGACAGAATGGCTTAGTGGTAAAGCACATACCTTGCACCAGAAGGCCTCAAGTTCAGCTCTTTGATTTCTGGGAACGGCTTTGTCTGAAACTCCTGAGAGCTGCTGCTTCTCTCTAAACAACAGTCGACTAGATGGACTGACAAGGGTTTGATTCTGTATGAGGCTCCATCCTGGGTTCTTATGACTGACAGTGCTTCAAGATTTATGAGCTCTGAGAGTCAATATAGATTTTTTTTAAAGGTAATAAAGTAATCTGAAGCAAAGGACTATGATATTATTCTGTGGCTTCCATGTCAGTGGGACAGTGAATACGTTCATGGTTAGTCCAGACATTAAAGGAGCTATCTAAACTGCTGAACTCTCTCCCTCCCTCCCAGGTTCAGCATCTTGATTATAGCTCCACTGATGTTCAGACTAAAACCTGGAATGGATTCATCACCCTACTGACATGGAAGCCACCAGCTGTCGCTGAATATCACTTTCATAGTATTAGGGGGAAAACTGAACTGCATCAGATCCATGCATCACTAATACAGAGGCAAGGAGGCCTACTGAGTCTGATTCAAACAGGTTTTTGTATGCCTCAACTTCATTATGTATATGGGAAACTGAAGGATTTTTTTCTTCTAGTTTTTTTTTTTTTGCCATTGCAAAAAAAGATCAATCCAAGACAGACTGGGTGGATAGTTTTCTATTAGATTATTCCTCCTCCTTCTCCTTCTCTGTGATATTCTCAACTTTTGAAGTCCAAGACAAATGGAAGAATTTGCTCAATGAAGAGAATTTAGAAATGTCACTGAAGGAAGATGGGATGAGTGCCCAAGGCCTCTGTAACAGAAGGGAATCTGTGGAAGATAAGGCAAGAACTTATGGCTTTTCTGTATCACTGGAGGGGAAGCTGGGGCACTCCAGATGCCACAAGACTCCAACTGTCTTTAGCTTCACTTAACATGGCCACTGGTCAGGGAAGCTCGAGTCCCACAACATATGTAGGACTACAGGTTTCCCATTCTCCCTCCTTTGCATACTGATATATTCCATTACCTAATTCTGGAGCTGCAAGCACCCAGAAACCATATAAGAAACAATATTAAGATTTAGGGGATCAGACCTTGGTCTCGGTCTAGAGATCAATGTTTGAAGAGAGACTTAACCCTACTCCTTGGCCAAAGGACAAATAAAAACTGGATGTGGTTGGGATGTCATCTCTCACAGAAACAGCAGTTGCTGTTTCACAGTATTTCATCTAGAATTTCAATGTTACCCCCAATAAATCAACACTCAGCTCCCCCCCCCCGCCCAAATTCAAAGTGACATGACATCACTTCTACTCTTGTAAGAGCTGCTGGTAACAGCCACCCTGTGGAGGGCAGGGGTGAAAAATGACCCCTGCTCAGCCCGTGGTTCTCCACCTCTGATTTAAATGTATCTAATACAACATTCTTTAAGCCCAAATACTCTGAAGGCATGAAATTCCACCTGATTGTGAAAGTGAAGCAGGGTCAAACTTGGTTGGTACTTGGATGGGAGACTACCAGGGGATAGCATGTGCTGTAGACTGTATTTCGAAGAAGGCAATGGGAAACCACATCTCAGTGTACCTTTTTCTAAGAAAACCCTATGGAATTCCTGGAGTTGCCATAAATTGACAAGTGGCTTGAAAGTGCATACACATACAACATTTGTCTATTAGATTAATTAAGGCTAGGAGTGGGGTAATACTGATCAAATGAGATATCACTTTTAAAAACATGTCAGGCAGCTGCTTTTCGAAATGTGTTTTGGGGGAAGAATGTAGGGAGTGTGGGTGTTCTTGGTCTAGCCGAGAGCCAGTGATCATTATGATATTCACTGTTGGGAAGAAGACAGCATATGATCATGAGTTTGGGCTCTTCTCTCTTTGGGCTCTTCCGTCAACAGAAAGTAAGAGTGGGGGAGTTTCTTGCCAAGGAGGAACCTTCTGCAAAACAAGAACTGAAAGTGACCCTCTGGTTTTTCTTTAGCATAGTTAACCAGAGAGACAAAGCCTTACAGGTGTGTGTGGCATAGTAGGAAAGACCACCTGGCGTTTAGGAGAACATTGCACTGGAGTAATGTCTAAATCAGGAGTGAGCAAAGTGTGTAACCTCTGGGCCACAAGCAGCCTGAGGGTCGCTTTTATGGACTATGAACCACCCCAGAACTATGTAAACACTCACCTTGCTGTTTCTTTAGTGGCATTTTTTTTCTTCAAAATGTGATTTTAGTGCTAGGCCTTGCGGTAAAACAGGATGTAGCGCCACCCCAAATCCCTCAAAAATCTGGCCTTTTCTGGGTTTTATTTTAAAATATTTTTCATCATGTCCCAAAATGCTGTGGTCAGTGTTGTTGTTTTTGTTAGGTGCCATCAAGTTGGCTTTGATATACAGCAGCCCTATGAATGAGGACTTCCATGAGCCCCCCTCACTACCAGACCTGCTCAGATCTTGCAGACTCAGACCCATGGCTTACTCGATTGGACCAATCTATCTGAAATGTACTTTACTGAGTCCTATTATCTTTTCCAGTGAATCATATTGTCTCCTGATAGGACCAAGTACAAAGCCTTAGTTTAGTCATTTTTTTTGCATTTAGCTTGATTTGTTATCAGACCCATCGACTTGTCTTTTTGGTGGTGAGAAGTATTGGTAGAACTCTTCTCTAGCACCACACTTCAAATGCATTGATTTTTTTTTCTCTGTCAGATTTTTTCACTGTCAAGCTTTCCCATCCATCTATACAAATTGGAATTACTATGGCCTGGATGATCCTGACTTTAGTATTCACTTATATATTTTTACACTTGAAGAACTTCTTTAGTTACTTCATAGGTGTGCTTCCATGCCTTAGGCTAAATTTATGCAGGGAAAATAATGCAGCCTTATCTTGATCTCAATCCTGGCACAGAACACAATGTTCCTTCCAATCCAGTTTGAAATGAGATCTTTGACATGTCTGAGGACTTTAAGATGATTTTTAAAACCTCAGTTTTAGTCTGGTTTTTGAAAAGAACTGGCAGATCTTTTTTTTTAAACCATGCGTCTTGCAGCCAGGATTGGGTTCAAAGCGAAATTAGAGCGGAACGTGGGAGGAGGAATGGTTGAGAGGCGTGTCCAGAGATGGGTGACCTGGGCTGGGACATATCCATTTGTAGCAAGGGCAGTGGGAAAGGTCAATGTCACTTTTTTCTCTTTGCACTCCAGACATTCGCAAAGCTTTGAATATACTGTGCTGCATATATCAGTAATTCAGAACCTGTGAACCCATACCTCCTCACTTGCCTTCAACTTTACTATAACTATTACTCTGCACCTGAGTTTGCAGGAACAGTGAATGCCCTTTTGAGCAGAGTGGGAGAAGAGCAATGAGTATGTCATGAAGCAAGCACTGTAAAAGCCACTTTCCTGGGAACAAAGCACTGCTGAACTCAGTGGGATTTAATTCTGAGTAGGACTGTAGAAGACTCCACCATATACTTTCATCCTGTACACATTTTCTTGGGAGCAAACCCCATCCAATTCAGTGGGATTTACTTGTGAGCAGACATGTATAGCTGTATGAGGAGATGTGTTGTGCTGTTAAGGCCACAATTCTGTATTAACTTTGGAAGGCCAGAGCCACCAATGAAAGGATGGTGGTGGTGATGGTGCCAGGTGGGTGAGCACAGGTGAACATCTGTGAATGTGTGAATGGAAAAAGAAAACAAAGGATGAAAAGCAAGCCATGTGATCTTTTTGGTAGCCCTTGTGGATATGTGAATGTGTGCATGCACAGCAGGGAAAAGAAATGGGGAGGGGAGATGAGCTGCTGTGCATTCTACTGTTGAGTGGGTGAAAATAATTTGATACAGCCAACACATGGACACAGTGGTTATGCCCCCTTAAGCTGGCTTGGCTCCATGATGGGGGACTCATGTGGCTTGCCTTCCTCATTCCAAGTTGGATTAAAAGGAACAAAAGGACAAGAACAAGAACACTGGAACAAGAACAGTTCACATTGGAGCTGGGGCAGAGCCCTGGTATAGATTAATCGCAAGTTGCCTTCTGATTTCTTAACTACAGTCTCCATGTTCATTAATGACTCAGCCAAGGTTTAACAATATTGAGGTCTCGATCATTGACTTTAACGTTATAGAAGTGGTCCGTGGTCATTATTTTTTTATCTTTAATATTCAGCTGTAGCCTTGCTTTTATACTTTCTACCTTAATTTTCATCAATAAACATTTTGAAGCTTTGCTACTTTCTTACAGTAACATGGTGTCAACTACATATCTTAAATGATTGATGCTCCTCCTCCATTTTTTATACCTCCTTCCTGAAAGTCTAATCTCACTTTCCATGCGATGCACTCTGCAGGGTGGTGTGTATAAAATACAGAGTGATAAAATGTAGCCTTGACTGACCTTCTTGCCAGTTAAAAATCATTCTGTTTTTCCATATTCTGTCCTGAAAGTGCCCTCTTGTCCAGGGTATAGGTTACACAACAAGACAATCTCATTTCTTTTTTAGAGCAATCCATTGTTTTTCATGCTTTGCTACAATCTATAAAGCATTTTTTTCTGAAATTCAATATACTCTATAAACGAATGTTGCATATGCAAAATCATCTGTAGGGCTTCTTCTTTCCCTGAATGTAGGTTTGATATCTGGCATTTCTTGCTCCATAAATGGTTAGACTTTCGTATAAAATCATCACTTCATTTGCATGGAAGATTCATGCAGTGTTCTGACAGTTATTAAAATTCCTACTTCCGTCTTCCTTCAGGATCTGAATTTATATTGAGCGTTTCCAGGTTGTGGACCATTGTTATGTCTTCCATATTTGTTGGCCAAGAATTGCCAAGATCTTTGGAGGTGGCCCACCCCTGCTCTCAAGGCTCATTCCACCATTCCTGTAGATCCATCCTCATAGAGGCATTCAGTTGCTTAACTATGACCTGGGCCCAGGAGAAGGTCAGCTCCCTCTTCCAGCTTTACAGTATCTTTATACAAACATGTACATTTGTACTCAAAACAACAACACTGAGGTCAGTAAGAGCTCTCCCAAAGTGTTCCTTTCACTGGAAAATATTACACAAAACATATTTAATTCAAAACTCTTTACCTGAAAGCTGAATGACCCTGTTTACCTGTGCTTCCTTTCTTTAGTTGAGTCTCTGCGTGTTGCTCTGGCTCTTTTTCTCCTTTTCTCTACATCAGGGCTGCCCAGACCCACCCCTGGCTGATTTTGTAACCGTCTGGCCAATTCTGCAGTTGCCATTTGTTCCTGTTGCCCTCCCTGCCCCCGTCATCATCACCACTGTCAAAAGAAGTGTGTTGCTGTTGAAACTCAGCACTAACACAAAATGGACCCCTTTTCTCCCTTCGGAAGAGAATAAGACACTCTTCCAGTTCCCAGGGCTCTATGGTGAATGGGGAGGCCTTCACAGGTGCTGCTGAATTTCAGTGGCAACTGTGGTAGTGGGAACCTTTCAGGTGGCTGAATTTCATCAGTGAGCGTATGGCCTCTGGTGGATTGGGTGGGGCAATGCAATCCCTCAGCCCCAGTTGGTTCCCGCTCTCCACCTCAGATCTTATCTTATTATCATTTAAATGTGCAGCATCAGTGTGTGTAGTCACAAACAAGGCACAGCTCCATGGTTGTGGAGTGAATATAGCAGCAGGAAGATCTTCCTCTGCGATATTGATACAAAAAAACTCAAACTTTGTGCCATAAAACTTTGGTTCAGGATTACAGTGGGCAACTGACTTCATGGTTTGTACTGAACGCTTGACTGCTTCCACCCAGGCACGGGGCTGGTGTAGACTTTGAAAGGGCTGCCCTCTTTCCAAATTGTCCCACTGTGAGTTTGCTGAACCGATCAAGTGTTTCCTTTGGAAACAGCTCTCTGGTTCCTGCTGCGATGGTTCTAGGAGGCTGAGTCGGGGCAGCCAAAGTAAGCAGAAAGGTCTCCGTGTTTGTCTAATTTTCTTGAGATCTTGCAGAGTGCAAGGATGCTGACACTATTAGATCCAGAGCTGGTTTCGTACTGTTGTGTTTATTGCACAGCGGGTGTTAAGACAGTGGTTCGTGGGAGGTGCATGGAGTTTAGATAAAGGAAGATCATTTTGATATCTACATTCTCATTAGGGATGAGTGAGGAACAGAGATATGGAGCAGCTAGTTCTCAAGAACTACTTGCAAATCAGTGGTTGTTTGCAATTTGTTTCTTTCCAAATAGCCAGAGTACAACTATATTACAGTAAGCATATTCAAGGGTAGCCACATTGGCCTGTAGCAAAATACAACAAAATCCACAAAACAGTGATACTTTTACTGGGCCAACTAAAAAGCATAAAATACATCATGCAAACTTTTAAAGCTTCACTGGCTTCTTCTTCAGGCAAAGATGTTAAAAATCACACAGGAGAATTAAAATGACAGTTACTAGAGTCATAGGCCTATGTTTTGTCTCAGTTGTCAGTTAAGATGGTCTGGTGGGATCTCAATGCAGGCAGAGGCCATGCCCCTTCGTAGTTCCTGAAGGAACTGGGGAGGATCCCTCTAGACCAGTGGTTCCTAACCTTTTTCTTTACCAGGGACCCCCTTTAAATATCATTTGTTGCCATGGTCCAGCAAGACTTAAGATTTAAAACCCTGATTATTTCAGTTTGCTCATCAAAGGTCTTCAAATTTGGAGAAAAGGGAGAAAAAAGTAAAGAAACTAATGGATATTGTAATAAAACTTTTTATAAATGATGTCCATCACTGGCAAAAAAACTGATGCTCTTTGAGTTCCATGTATGACCAACCGTCTGCCCCCTATTCCTTCTTTTTTTAATTTAATTTTATTAATTATATAAAAACAAAGAATAGCAAACAAGCAAAGAAAATATAAAGCAAAAGAGAAAAACGATCATACACACAAAGGCAAAACAAAATCGAATATATAATATAATACTAAGTAACAACCACTAAACAACAAAATTCTTTTTTCTTCTTCAAATTTATAAGCTCATAACATTTCTTAAAACCTTCATGGACCCACCTGAGGACATTGCATACTCCCTGGCGTCCACGAACCACAGGTTAAGAACTGGCACTCTAGAGCATCCTAACTGACAACAGAAGTAGCATCTGAGACAAAATGTAGGCCTCTGACTCTAACATCATTACTTTTCTTCTCTTGTATAATTTTTAACATCTTTGCCTGATGAAGAAGGCAGTGAAGCTTCAAAAGCTTGCATGATGTATTTTGTACTTTATAGCTGGCCCAATAAAGTTATCACTGTTTTGTGGATTTGGGATTTTGTTGTGTTTTGTTGCACTACGCTAGGTTTCTATTGTAGCTTAACTTTATTCCTTATGTGATGCAGCTGAGATTTTATTGAGATCTTATTTTTAAAAATTGCAGGACGGAAGGATGTCACGTGGTTCAAGCGCTGACTTGTGGTGTGCTTCATGCCACTGGCTTATACTCTGTTGTGGTTGTTGAACTGACAGTGAGATGGGCAGGAGAAGAAAGTGTTTTGTACTTCCAAATTTTTTCTGATGAAAACATAAGAAGTAAAGACTTACTCTTTATACATTGCAGCTTTAGTGGTAGCTAACTTCTTTGAGGAAACTTAGGACTATTGGCTAAATCCAAGTTGAATCCCAACTAGAGTAGACCCATTGAAATCAATGCAAGTTATTCAAGTGGTAACAAACAAGTCCCATCCATTGCAATGGGTCTGCTCTAGTTGAGACTAAAACGGGATTTAACCGTGGGACTGTAAGTAATTACTTCTTTAAAGTTACCTTCCAAGCTTGGAAGAGTAAACTAATTCTATAGCTATGAAGTGATTGTGGAAAAATGGCATCATAAACGGTGAACTGAAGAAGCTGAAGAACAGGAAAATGCCTCTTAGACTGAAACGGGGACAGAACGGGTCTGTCAAAAAAGGAAGAAAGGAAGAGAGCAGAGGGAAGGATTGGCTCCTTTTTCCTGACAGAAGCCCTACACTGTTAATATTTTCACAACATATACACATTTCAAGCAGAGCTGCCCTTGCTCTAAATGAGAAAGGATTTTTCTACGTGTAATGTAGTTTATTCAGCACAGGATTTTCAGTCAAGAAAAAGATGGCAGCCTTTAGATAGCAGCAAAAGCTAAAGATAAGAATGCAACTCTTTTGCAGCAGAAAACAATTGACATCAATAAACAGCATGAGAAATACGTACAACTGCGGAGCAAAATGGGACAGGATGTACTTCACTGGCCAGTCTGTGGTGAGTGGTTTAATTAACACTCCTTGCCTCATACTTAGGACAGAGAATTCCCCCAAGGCCTGTTTCTGAGCAACCTCAGAGTGTCATCCAGGTTCCTTCTTCCTCCAAGAACATTTCCCATTCAGGCCAGCAGTCAGGAAAGAGTCAGGATGTACTATATGACTGTTTATGTAGTGCTGGTTTGTGATAGTGACAGAACTTTTCCAAATGACTCTGTAGCTTTGTGCCTTTTAACACCAGCCTGAAGTGTATATCAGCAGGTGATTACATTGTGAAGACCTTTTGTCTGATCATTTCTGCAAATAAGCACAAGAACAGAGCTAATTGTACTATTCTGATGGCTTGTCAGTACCAGTGGTTTCCAGTGGTAAGGGAAATGCAATGTTCACATGCTCATGGACTCTCTCTTTATCATAGCTCTGTTAAAATACGTGCTCCAGGGTGAGTGAAGACAAGTGAGGGACATTCAGAGTGAAGAGGCTGTATGAACACATCCTACCTGTTCAAAGTACTTGTCTGCAGGCTTGTCTGCAGTAGCAGTCCCCGGTTGGTCTCACATCTCACATGGTCTCACATCTTGTGCTCAGAGGCTATGTGTGTAGAGCCTGTTCATACAATCTGCTCAACTTGTGCACTAGTCAGGTATGGGACTGGTGGGCAGTCCTTCCTTCACTCATGTAAATACACTCACCCTGATTATAGTGTTTGAAGAGGGATCCTGTATTTTGAATGTTCCATAAATGTATCTGTATCACATCAGAATCAGGCTTCTGGGCCAATTCACACTACACAATTATAGCAGCACTGTGATTCCACTTTAACTGCCATGGTTCCACCCTATGGAATCCTGTAATCTGCAGCTGAGGGAGGGGCCGTTAGAATCCTCAGCCAGAGAGCTCATTGGGCGCCTGTGACCAAACTGCAGATCCCAGGATTTCCAGAGGATGCAACCATAGTGAGTAAACCACAGGCCTGTAATTGTTCAGGGAAAGGGCCTCAGGGCTTAGTCCTGATGAGCTCAGTTACCCAATTTAATCCCCTTCTCTAACTGAAATCTGAGTAGGTATAATCCCTTTTTAGATTTTAACTCCTTCCTTTTGCCTTTCCTTCTTCCCCAAACACACACACACACACACACACACACACACACACACACGCACACACCCCTATGTGCCTTTGGCATGGAAAGGATTGTGCTTTCTCTGTATCTGAGATCCTTCTGAGAGTTTTCATATATGAAGCTTAAATTTCACATATGAGGCTTTTGGTGAAGTCCCTTTGAAGTGTGGACATGAAACCTACATTGACCAGAACGTACAGCCAGTTTTAAAATTGCTATATTCTACTTTTTATCTCACATTAATATGTAGCAGAAAGTGGCACAAGTGTGAGTCAAGGGCACTTGTTTGTGTCATGCAGGAAATCCTGCTTGGGCATAATTAACCTGCGAGAATGGTGTGGGCGTGTGACTGGGTGGGCAATAAAGATGGCGTGTTTTTTTTGCTACATTGAAACGTCTTCTTTGCTCAGAAAGATGTAAAACTTTGGCTTCAGATGTGCTTCTGTGGGAAGACACACTTCATTCCTTAGTGGCCAAAGTTGCCATTCAGCTTTTGAGAAGCCTGTTCAGTTTTTGAACATTTGACTGTCAGATGACTGAAGGCTCATGACAGAGGAAGAACAGAACGTTTTATATGGGCTCTTGTTCCTGACCTGCCTGATTCCTGAATCTCTCTGTGCCTTGTCAGGAATTTGCAGTCCTATTTAAATGATTTGAAAAACCCTTTTAACTCTTCTCTTCCAGAAAAGCTTATGAACTTTTTTTTTTTTGTCAAGACAGTGATTCAACATGTAACTATTCGTTGTCCAAAGCTGGAAACGATGACTTTCCCATGTCCAGGAAAGACTCACAAGGCAGGAGGCTGGGAGTTGTGGCCTGTGCTGATCATCCCTGTCCTCAGTCCTGCAGGAACCAGATGGCAGAAGAGGGCTAAGGGCTCTGTCTTGGGGCCCAGCCAGGGGTGTGGTTCCTGGAGTTGGAAGGAAACTCACCCCAAGGGAAAGGAGAGTATGACCTCTCTTACCAACATCACTGTATTCCAAGCAAGCTGAGCTTGTCAGAGCATGGTTCCTAATATGATAGCAAGAGAGGCAGATGGTGGGGAGGGGCAGGGATTGTCACCATGGTGTGAAATGTTGATGCAGCTTCCAGAACCATATACAGTTTTGACCCATGTAGCAGGAAATCCATTGACATGCCTCCCATGGGATTATGTAGCTCAACAAATTAAATAAATGGCAATTTGTGATCTTGAGGTGGTCTTTCTCACTTTGCCTAATAAAGAAGGCCACATATTTCTCTATTTAAAGCACTTTTATTCACCTTTGCAAAGTGATACACCCAACAAGAGCAAGGAAAAATTCAGATAAGATACTTCACAAACTTGAGAAGTTTTTCCACACGCTCATTCAGGGGTGGGAAATATTATTTGGAGCATGGCTGAGCCTCTCCATGAGTTCTGTGCCGCCTGGATGATGTGAAGGGGTGCAGTGGCTATGACCCCTCGATTTCCCTCGTCCCTGAGGACCCAGTTTTGCTGCATGTGAAGCCACCAGTTACAGGAATATTCCTGGAGTTGACACTTAGCTCAAGGAATTAGCAGTGCTGTGTGTGAGAAAAGCCAATACCAGGGAAAGGCCAGTGGGGATGATGTGAGCCAGGGGAAGCTCCATTCCTGCTGTTATCTCCCCTTAGAGATAACAGTAGGGATGTAACTTCCAACTGTCCTCATTTGACAGGGACAGTCTTGATTAATCCTTTGCCATCCTCCTTTTTCAGACGCTTTTAAAATGTCCCAATATCTTTTTCCTCTTCCCACTTTCCTCCTTTGTCCTCAGCTTACTTCACTTGCTGCAAACTGATTTCACAATGCAAAAATAGTTTGCAGTCACTTAACTTAGGAGAGGGGAGAGAACAGAGTCTTGTCCTTCCCTATAGGCTCAGGCAAAAGCAAACTGCTGTGTTCTCTTCTAGTTTGTCTGCTCCTCCCGCTGGATTACTTTTGCCATCTTTACCACACTCTGCTGTTGCTCAGCCACATGTGTCCTGGTTTTTGTCTGTGAAATGTTCGAGAGTACTCAGGGACACCACCATCAACATCCCCTTCCCATTTGCAAAAGCAAAACAGAGAATGTGCCTGTGTGCTTGTTTCCCTCTTGCCCTCCCATTGGGAGGGTCAGCAAAGCATGGGGAAAACTCCACATGCAGAGATAAGACTTGGGGAGGGATTTGTGGAAGGGATGGCCCATATGAACATCTTCCCCAGGCAGCATGGAAGAAGAAGGTCTTCCCCAGTTCAGGGGTTGGCCACCCTACTTTGCTCCATTAGTTATAGCTACTTAAAGCAGCATGGAAGAAGAAGGTCTTCAGAGCTTGCCTGTAAAGAAATGTGAAGATAGAAGTCAGTAAGAGGTTTTAAAAAAATGTTAAAGTTTCATTTTACATTAATGCAACAAATAATAAATAACAATAAGCAATGAACCACAACATCATGTTTCAATCAAACAAAAGAAAAAAGCAGGAGAGGAATTAGTTACACAGTTTTCAGAAGGCTACCAAGAAGGCCTCTTTAGCTTCTTAGTACATCCAGTCTTAACAGTAGGCATTCGAGAAGGACCCTGGAAGCAGATTTAAAAGATTATTGCCATTTCCACACTAGCCTGTCGTAATGCTATTATTCCACTTTCAACATCCTATGGAATCCTGGGGTTTGCAGTTGAGGGAGGGGCCTTGAAGGCCCCTCCCTAAGCTGCAAACCCCAGGATTCCATAGGATGTTGAAAGTGGAATAATAGCACTATAACAGGCTAGTGCGGAAAGGACCTATATTGGTGGTGTCAGTCTTTCAAACAACTTAACTTCAAGCCCCTTAATGCTTCACATGTGAAGCCCAGTACTTTGAACAGGGTCCAGTGGCTTATGAACTAAATACTGTGACAGTAGCAAGCTGCCTGGGCTTGGAACAATTACTGTTTCTCAGTTAAACATATCACAGTGGGGTGATGAATCTGCTCTGGAATTTAGCCCAAAGTTTAGTGTGGGCTGTTAAATCCTTTCCCCAGAACAGCTTCAGCATCTTGGATATCTCCTTTCAAGTCTGGACTAAAACTCAAAGAAGAGTCACCACCCACACTGACATGGGAGTCCCAGCCAGCCACCAGATTCAGTAGTTACTGTGTGTCCATGGAGAGATCCTAATAGATGTGCTACGTGCAGAAGTCAGAAATTGCCGGTGTGTGTGTGTTTGTGCAAAGGCATGAGAGCCAGTCCAGGGTCTAAGGCATGTTAAGTGTTTGTGTATACAGCTTCTGAGACCCAAGGCCATATGTGCAAGACCTGTTCCAGGAAATAGCTGAGGGAAGCCAGGCTTCTGAGTTCCCGACAGCAGCATCCACTACTGTTTGCTTCAATAACAGCAAATCAATGGGGGCCTGATCCCAACCAGAACAAGGCCTCCCTGTTCACTGGCCATTTTCTCAGTGAAGTGTTCATTATAATGGAAATGGAGAGGGGTGAGAAGTGAAGATACAGAGAGCTTTTCCAAATGAACAGATCCATATTATATGTGTAATTTTGTCAGGATGTAAAGTTGTTCCCTCTTCTTGCATGAGGAAGAGATTGCATAGATGCTTTCCCTCAGGATCATGATTCTGTTGCAAGGCTATTGCATTTTTAAGTACTCCAAGTGACCCTTGAGCTATCAAACAGTTCTGGGCATTATGTTTTGCTAGTGCACATGTTAGAGTTATGCCTTTCAAATTACAGAACACATGCAGAAAAATTAACGTTGGTGAAAGCTAGAAAGGCTCTACCCTTCTTCCACAACAATGCCCCACTATTTTGTAGACTTTTTTTTTAAGCTCTCTCACAGCACTGAGGCACACATTACTCCTGAATTAGCATTTGCTTAAGTGGTAAATGAAAGCACGGGTTTTTTTTCTTTTTGAAAGGCAATCTCTATCCATTTTTGTGAGGCCAGAATATCCTCCTGTATAGATATGGAGTCATGATTACCTTCTAAATATATCACTGACCTCAACATTTTGTTTATGTGTGATGTGAAAGGGCCCCAGCTTGAGGAGAGGGGAGTAAAAGGTAGAGGAGTGCCAATAGGCTCTCTTTAGGAGAGACATTATAAGATGGGAGACTGGCAGGAAGATGGGTTTGTCAAACTGTGACGCAAGTGTTCTCAGGTGATTGTAGGAAGACAACAGAAACCTCACAAAGTTTGCTCAATGTAAATTTACTCTAGGTAACATTTTCCAAAACTTGGCTGGGTACTTGTTTGTTCAGATTCTGTCTCAGCTCACCAGCAGTGCTAGAGATGGCTTATAATGCAGTCATTAAACATATCAGTAAATGAAAATAACTTGTCAACAAATTCAGGAATATGTGATTTCCTACTTGTGAGGAAGCCCATTTTGCATAATCGGGGCTATTTTCCATCACCACCACTACCTCGCCATCATGAAAAAAATTCAAAAAAGGTGGGCTTCCCTCAAGGTGGCTGGGAAAGGACTGACATTCTGCCCAAAGCAGATGAGCTGGGGTCCTTTCACATTGCACAGTTCTACTGCTGTGGTTCCTACTTAATTGCCATGGCTCTGTCCTTTGAAATCCTGGGGTTTCAGTTTAGAGGAGGGTATTTGGAATTCTCAGCCAGAGAACTCCTCTGGTGCTTCTGACCAAACTACAAAAAAACTCTAGGGTTCCATGGAATGCAGCTATGGCAGTTAAAGTGGAATAATAGTCCTATAATTGTGCAATGTAGCCTAAATTCCCTAAACGTATCAGATCCTGTCTGATCTTTGCAGTTAAGCAGGGTTGGCCCTAATTAGTACTTGGATGAGAGACTGCCAATGAATACCAGATGCTGTGGGCTATATGTCAGAGGAAGGAACTGGCAAAACTATGTTTGGTAAGAAAACCCTACGAAATTCGTGGGGTTGTCATAACTCAACGTTGATTTGAAGGTACACATGTATGTGTATGTGCCTTCAAGTTGCCCATCGAGTTAGGGTGACCCCATGAATTTTGTAGAACCAGAGGTAGTTCTGCCAGTTCCTTCCGCTGACATATAGCCTACAACACCTGGTTTTTATTGGCAGTCTTCCATCCAAGTCCTAACCAAGCCTGACCCTGCTTAGCTTTAAAGATCAGGTGGGATCTGGTACCTTTGGGGTATTTAGGTGCACTGCACAAGCGCAACTGTATAATGTGAAAGGGTCCCTCAGAAGGAGAAGATGTCTGTGTGACCTGGTATTTGTCTTTTGAGGAGGACACCATGCCTTTGGGAGAGGGCTGCCATTTCCTAAGTTGGATAAGGAACACAACAGCTACGTAAGAATTCTCCACTTGCGAGGTTTGACTGAAGTTATTCCTTCCCTTTATGGCCATCTCTGTGCTTCTGGTGTAAATACTGATGGGCAGTAATCCTAGTCCCTTTAGCTCAGTACTCTGCATTGTAATTCATGAAGGTTGGGGGGAGTCACTATTATTGACCGAGTCCACAGGAATAGCAAGTATGAAAGGGAGAGAAAGAACTCTGTGGTTCTTGCCAATCCCAGTGAGATGTAAACGGAAAGCTCAGCCAGGGCTATGTTGGCTGAACTGTCTTCCCCCAGCCGTGACATGCCTGGCTCTCGCCACAGGCTCCAGCGCAGTATGCTTCAACCATGCCCTTGGCAGGAGTCCGCTGCCTTTTCCTTTCTCTGACGAACATAACTTTCTGGCCTGTGCCTATGATTCAGTTTCCCCCTCCTTGGCTTGCCAATCTCCTCTGGAGAGGTTTACAGAAATCCCTCTTGTTTGAAGAACATATTAGTCACGATTCTCTGCTGGGCTTCCCGGGACAAAATCAGCAACAAAGGCATTGATGTAAGGATTCTGTGTTCACACACATGCGCAGACATTGGGGTGAGAAGAGAGAATCAGTGTGCCTAACATCTCAAATTCTTGCTCCCATTCCCTCCCCCCCCACACCGCCTCCGCATGCTTTGCCAGAGCTTCCCTAGGCTGGTCACTGTGAAGTTGATTCCAGCAGTGCTGAATTTTAAGAAAAAGAGATAGTTACACAAACTCCTTTGTCCTGATCTGGGAGCCTTCCTTCCTAATCTTTTGCTTGATGAGGAATCTACAGTTGCTCATTGAGGAGTGGGAAATGCACTCTGCAGTAGCTCATATGCACCTCTATTTACTTTACTTTTACTTCATGTGTTCTGGAACTGATCCCTGAGATATTGAACACTGATACCAGAGCGGAAACTTGATGGATCCCATCCTGACTGCAAATAAAGACCTTGTGGCAGGGCAGCATGTAGCTCACATTTTTGGCACACCAAGAAACCCCAGGTTCTGTCTGTAGGATCTCAAGGCTGGGCTGGGAGGGACCCTTGCCCGCAGCTATAGAGGGCTACTGCCAGCACGGAGTGGGGATGTGGCTGGTCAGGGGCCACACCTGCCGTATTTTTCCTGTGGCCTGCGAAGTGGATGATTTCCACCTTTGGGCTAAACAGTATGGAGTCAGGTGGACCAACTGTGTAGGGAAACTTCTCCCTGTTGCTCTCTAAGTCCTAGGTAAAATCTCACAGCATTTCACAAATGCTGTGTCAGGATGCTGAGGGTATGAAGGGGGAATTGTTAACTACCAATTGCCTGGACGGATTCAGACACCATGTCCAATATGTTTTATGTAAGTAAGCTGTTCAAGAGACAGATATGGTAGTTGGACCAATAATACAGAATAGACTACGAAACAAGCTAAACACGAATACAAGATATCCTGGTAGATCATTGTAATGTACCAATGAAGGAAAAGATCATGGATGTAGAAGCGAATCTCAGACTGAAGAGCAGTTCAAGGGATGGGCAATTTCCACCTCAGTCTCCCTCACAGTGCCACCTTGGCACGTCATAATACACTGGAAACGACCATGTCATTGCCACTCCCCATTTTGAGCCAGGTTTTGGCTTCCACAAAGAGTTGTGAGAGATGGAGAGCCAAACCACTGTGTCTGCCTGCATATGTAACAAGTACTGTATAACCAACATGCCAATGAAAAATTTGCACAGTGAAGGAGAAAACTGAAGGTTTTGTTTTTCTCTTCTTTGTCCTCCTCCTTTTT
Source organism: Cyclura pinguis (assembly GCA_030412105.1). Taxonomy (NCBI): domain Eukaryota; kingdom Metazoa; phylum Chordata; class Lepidosauria; order Squamata; family Iguanidae; genus Cyclura; species Cyclura pinguis. Next base: position 160,229,816 of record CM059600.1, read on the forward strand.
CCTTTTTCGTTTTCCCCCCTTTCTGATAAAAGTAAACAGGTGGGCCTCTAAGATTAAAAATGTGATGTAATTCCCTCACTCCAAGGTAGCACTTTAAGAACTGAGATTAATTATTGTAGTGTACTGGTTTATGGGTGTGTACATGTGTGATGGGAGTGCACGTGCAGGTTATAAAAGCAGGGTGTGTTGTGGTTTACTGCCGGGAAGCAGGCCCCACATGTAGTTATGTTGTGTAAGTACTGCCACAGCCTCTGCTCCTCCCTGTTTCTAGCTCTGAAGTGCCCTATTGGCAGATGGGAGGGAGGGAATCATTCCTGAACCTGAATGGAATCAAAGCAAACTTGTTCTGGGAACTTGCCAAGGCTGGAGAACCCAAGAGACCTAAAGAAGTGGGGGTGGGGATACCACGTTCTCTAGGGAACAGAGAGAGTTTGTGGAGCCCGGCGGGAAACAGCTGCTGCGGTCAAGGGATGTTTTCCTAATGCTCAGCTGCTGGCTAGAAAACTGTTCCAGCAGATGGCTTGAAACAACATGGAGGAGGCTCTACATTCTGTGGTATCACCTCTTTAATATTGCCTTTTTATGTCCTTAACTAACATATGGATTAGGATTACCTATAACTGTTTTGCAGATCCACCCCCCTTTCTCCATCCTACATCCTACTCCACCCCACAAAAACTGAACATACATTTGTCACAGTCCTCAACCTTAGACCTATGGATGTTTTGGGCATTAACTTCCAGAACCTCATCCAGTATGGCCAATGAAAAGGGGTTGTGGGAGCTGATGTCCAAAACATCTGGAGAACCAAAGGGTGAGAAACATGCTGGTGCTTACCAAGGTGCAAATCAGATTTTCCTTGGCCTCCATACCCTTATTCAAGCGTTATAAAGTTGATTAACTGAAGAGGAGGGTGCTTTAACCTCACTACCTCCAGCACTGCTGTCCTCTTTAGAAAAGTCTGAAGATGAGAGCTTGCTTAGCTGGCCAGCTAGATTCCCTCCTCAAGATTCAGAACCTAGAGGACAGCCTTAGTGAACAGCCTCCATGGGCACAGGAGGCTCTCCTCTTCAATGTCTTTCAGAATGTCACTGGAGGAAGGCATTCTCTTTGCATATGCATTTTGTTAACCTACTTTATAATGACTGTATAGGCTTTGTGTAAAAGTGGTAGACCTGATCTCACACTTTTAACTGTAGTTTTCCAGATGTATCTTGCATGAAGTAAAGCTAAAAATAAAAGGATCGTCTTGGTCCTGCTGTTCCTTAAGATGTGTTTTGTCCCAGAGGTGCTTTTCAAGGTGCCTTGTAAAATCTGGCTTAAGGAACGCAGATATGAAGGCATACATGAATGGAAAAAGAAGCAAAGACAGATACAGTGCTTCTTAAAGAAGGCTGCTAGTGCTACCTGTCAAAATTGTGAAGCAATTCTGTGTTTCTTAACTTGATGGATTTTTGGGGGAAAGAAAAAAAAAGATAGAAGAAGTGATGGAGAGATACAAGGGAATTACAACTAGAGGGCAACATATTCAGGGCAGCCACATTGGCCATGAAGGAAAATACAACAAAGTCCAAAATCCACAAAAGAATGATACATTTATTGGCCAACCAAAATGCAGAAAATACATCATGCAACCTTTTGAAGTTTCACTGGCTTCTTCAGACAAAGATGTTAAAAATCATACAGGAGAAGAATCGTGACAATGTTAGAATCGCGGGCCTATGTTTTGTCTTAGATTTTACTTCTGGTGTCAGTTATGATGGTTTGGAGAGATCTCAGTCCAGGCAGGGGCTACTCCTCTTCTTGGCCTTGTGGGGACTAGGAACAAAGAGCAATAAAAGATGGGTAATAAAATGTCAACTCCATTAGCAACAGCAAAGCAACTTCCGTTGAGAGCCAGGCTGTCCCTGTCTTCTGCAAAGCTAACTTCAAAGGCAACTCTGTCTGGAATACCCCCTCCACCCCTGCTCCAAATAGCCTTTGCAGAATAAAAGCCTTGTCTGGCACTGGAAGCACCCACAGTGCGTTGTTGTCACAGTATGCAAAAGGAGCTGCATGGGAAGATATTGTGTGGTTGGGCCCATATAATGCATGGCAAAAATTTCAGAGGGAATTATTGCAACTAAGCTTTCCCTGCGTCTTCCTACAACTTGGGATGCTGTAACGTATTGCCTACCTATTCCATTTTCCTTCAACAGAGCTATTTTTGTGTTAAGAAAAGGATTTGGGAGGAAACAATGTAAAACCACTGAATGGTCGTATGTTCAAGACAACAGTATCTGCACTCCTGCTAAAATTTACTGAAAGAGACAGGACAGTAGCATAAAAAAAACCATTTATGGAGGCACCCCTCAACTTTGAAATCTGGTATTTACAGTGATGTTCCATTCTGTAACACTTACTTTACAAAACCCTCTTGGGTTTATCCCACAATAGACCTTATTACATGCAACAACATTTAGTATTTCCATAGGCAGTTAAGGGAAGCTTCATGCTTTTGTGTTAATACATTAATGTGTACTTATACCACTATCCAGATGAAGAGATTGGTGAGGAGAGAACATTTTAATTTCTAGACAAGGTTACTGCAATCTGAAGACTTTTCTGTAGGAACTTCTTTTAGTTCTGTTCTCATGAAAACTCCTTTTTTGGTGAGGAAACTAGACAAGGTCTATTATGTTTTGGCCCCAGAGAAGAAAATGTAGCCCATTGTGACCAGTAAGCATAATGCTTTATGGATATGATTCTTTTGATCTGTTCTAACTACAGTGCCACAGTTATCATATAGTTAAGTCAATGGATCTAATTTGGTACCATTGCTTGTCCAGTAATAATGGATACTTTTCCAGTTTGTACAGCCCAGTTTGTGGACAGGATCCCTGGAGAGGTGAGATGTACCATGTGTGTAGTTGAATCCTCTTCTTCCTGGCTTATAAAAGTAAGCAGGAGGGGTTGACCAAGTGGATAAGGGTACTGGTGAATGCTTCTTTGTGATGCAGTTTCACCATACCTAGAAGATGCAGTGAGACTTCCGTTTTAAGAACAAAAATAAACTCGCTGCTTACTATAACTCTTTTACATTGGATAATTTTCAGCCATGTAAAGTTGAAGGCTTTCATGGCCGGAATACATAGGTTGTTGTGGGTTTTCTGGGCTTTGGGGCCATGTTCTGCTAATATTTTGTCCTGATGTTTTGCCTGCATCTATGGCTGGCATCTTCAGAGGATCTGGATTTTCAGGCAGTCTGCTATATTCAATTCTTAGTGAAGTTTCTGGAATACATGCAGGGGCATCTTTGCTCCAGGGTTTTCTGGATGAGATGGATGGTCTAGACAGATTTCAGCCCAGCTGGGATACAGGCTGTTTTGATTACCTTGGCAGATGATATGTGTCAGGAGTTGGACAGAGGGAGTATGTGCCTATTGATTTTGCTGGAACTCTTGGTGGTTTTTGATGTAATTGACCATGGTGTCCTTCCTGATTACCTGTCTGGGGTGGGACTTGGAGGCACTGTAAGTTCCAATCCTTTCTGAAGGGGTGAATTCAGAGGGGGTTTTTTTGGTGGAGGGGATGAATTTGGCTAGTGCTGTCTCAAGGTTTTGTTTTGTCCCCTATGCTGTTTATCATATACATGAAACCGTTGGGAATGGTTGTTGTGAATACTCATCTTTCTCTTGTTTCTACCTAAATCCAAGGAAAATTTTCTGATTCCAAATGCACCTGCCTTTCCCTCAGTCCAACCATCTGTGGAGGAGTGTGAGAGAAAGGGCTTTCTCCGTCACTGCTTGCAGACTCTGGGATTCCCTGCTGAAGGAGGCTAGCAATGGGACCTTTTAGCACCTTTGAGATGGAGAGAAAGAAGTTGGTAGTATCAGTTTTCATGGACTTAAGTCTACTTCTTTGATGCATGGAATGAAGTGCCTAGTTATGATTGTGGTGTTGTGGTCCTGAATGAGTCCTCTCTGTGAGTCCAAATTATGAAGATACCATCAATGTACCTCAGGTAGAGAAGAGGTTTTTTGAGTGCAAGAGTTAAAGAAGAGTTGTTCTAGGTCAGTCAAAAGGTGTTGGCAGATTGTGGTGCCATGCATTTGCCCATGGCAGTAGGTTAACTTGAAGGTGTGTGTCATTACCAAGAGTGAAGTAGTTGTGCGTGAGAACAAAGCTACCAACTTTTCTCTCAGTTAGTCTCAACGGTGCTACAAGATTCCTCCTCATACTGATCCAAACTAACACAACAAGGGCCATTTGCGCACTACACTGTTATAGTGCTATTATTCCACTTTCAACATCCTATGGAATCCTGGCGTTTGTAGTTTAGGGAGGGGCATTTAGAACTCTTAGACGGAGAGCTCTTTGGCCTCAGTAAACTACAAAGCCCAGAATTCCACACAATGTTGAAAGTGGAATAATAGCACTATAACAGTGTAGTGTGGAAATGGTCTATGTCTTTGATTTCCTCTGTATTATCCGTCTGCAGAGGCAAAACAGGCCCTTTGACAGCAAATGCCCTTATTGAAACAGGCCCTTGGCTATCTAAGCTTGGTTATAGTTGAAAGAATTTATTGTTTCTTTTTATTTATATGTTCTGAAATGTTATTATTAAGGGTTATCATAAACAGTGTTTTAAACTTTAGGGGATATTTATATATTTTTATCGTATTTGTTTCCATTTGAATATTACTGTTGGGAGGTACCTTGGGTGGAAATTTTGGCAGAGAGGTAGGACATTGAATAAATAGATAGGTAGCACACACATTCACTGACAATATTTGATATTTCAAAGTGTGCAGGCAAACTGCAGCCCACAGGCTGCAAGCATCTTTTGAACCCCACTTTTGTGGCTCCTGAAGCACCCTACTGTATCCGCCAGTTTTTAAAAATTGGTGTGATTTTTTGGGCATTTTAATTTTTTAAAATTTAAAACAAGACTCTTAAATGTGAAGATTATGAGAATCATTTTACCCGAGATATATACCAAAAAATAAGGGTTGTCTCTGCTATTGTATGCCATAGGATGGGGAATCTTTGCATAGGGAGGAGGGCTCTTTCTACAAGGAGTTACTATGGTCACGCAACTGTGATGACAGTATTGCATTTACTCATCTCCAAAATAGTCTGCCTCATGCTTGTCAAGGCAGAATCACCTGACATTCCCTCAAATTGACCGGACCCACATTTCTGGGCCAGTCCAGCATAGCTATTTTGGCAATTCGGCCTGCATGAGTGAACGCCTTTCCCTGGCAGGGATTTGTACAGCCATTACTTCCTCGCCTCCTTGGCTGTGTCCCCAATTTGGGGAGGAAATAGTGGGGTGATGTGCGTGTGTGTAGAAGGGGGGAGAGGAATTAGATGCATGCAGCTCTTACTGCTATAGGAACAGGGGCTTTGTTTGAAACGTTCATCCAAAATGCCACAACACTTTTTTTTTGTATGTAAACACGTGTGTGTGTGTTTTTTCCCCTGACAAGCTTCCAGATGCTGCTTCTCACGGCAGAGATTTACTTGGATGTCATGGGAACCAAAAGATCCAGTTAGTGCCCTCCCCAGTCAAAACATCTGCTTTGTCCCACTGAGGAAGCAGAGGATTCTTGTGAAGGTCAAAGGAGGAGGAAAGAAATGACAAGGTTTAGGTGCAGCAATGGTTTCCCTTCCCCCTCCCCACATCCTCTACTCCTCTAAGGCTTGTTGTCCATGTAAACAGGACTGACCCAAGACATTTTTTCCACCTGAAGAGGAAGAAGAAGAAGATCCTCCCTTCCGTTTAAGAAAGCGGTCTGGGCTGGTAGCTGAATCTTTGACAGGAGAGCGTTCCTGAAAGCAGCAGGCTAGCTTAGGGGGTGCAGAACATAATAAACAACACCCAGTTTTTTCCTGTGACTCCTTTCTGCCACCTGCCAGCTGCTGCTGCCTGAGTCAACGATGCCGCTTTGCCTCAAGCGTGACAGGGTGGCCGTCCACACATGGGAAAATTTTCCGCTGTGTTGTTGTAGTGTCTAGAACTAAATCACTGGGGCAGGCTACTGAGATTGACAGAAAGGCCATTCCAGCATATTATTTGCTCAGCAGCCTGCATTTCCAATGATCACAAAAGCAGGTGGCCTTCTCACAGACAGGAGGGAAGCTTCTGGAACCTTCCATAGGGGTATCTTAAAGCTTCTCCTTAAAATGATATTCTTGCTCTTGATGTCATTTGATCAAATGTCAGTGTCAGCCTTTCCTCATATGGTACCCTTCAGAAGTTTTGGACTATCACTTCCTACATCCACAAGTCATGAGTGGAGGACACAAAGCTGAGGTAGGATTGATTCTGTCAGTACTACTCAAAGTGGTGGTCCATGGATTGTTGCTGGTCCACAAACCATCTGGGTTCTGGTCCCTGGGGGTTTCCGGGAAAGAAACAAATGTGATACCAATTCCTGGCACATGGGAGGAAAAATGCCAGCCGCCAGATCAGATAGCTTGGGAAGCACTGGTTGATAACATTTGGTGTCTGTAACTGGGTGTAGTACAGGCAACTTCAAAGGCCATACAAGGTCTGGCATTACAGCAGGAGGAGTCTGAATGAGTAAGCTCTGCTCCTGGCTATAGTGTGGGCTTGGAAAGTTACTTTGTGGTTCCTGATGAATCAAAGGAGGATTTTTTTTTTTAAAAAAAAATACACAGTGAACACGTCTCCTTTTCCATACTAATTGCATCCCAAACCACCCACAGCTGGCTACTGCTTCAGTGATGATGTAGTTGCTGGTAGATGTGTAGAGAAAACAGTTAGCAATGCTAAAGACGGCAGTAGCAATTTTCTAGTTTTCCAGATGGGGAAACCCTCCCTTTATTCTGAACTTCTCCTATATGTTTCTAGTTGGCTTCAAGAGTCATGAGCTGTATCTATAAGCCACAAAGCAAGGGCAGTGTCTCTGTATGAAACACAGAGGTAGGAAGGTTATAAACCAGGCTGAGTTTTTATTTATGGGCTCTGTGTGTGTTTCTAAATGTTGTCTCCATGTTATCCCTGGGGATATTGGCAGATACACAGAATTAGAAACTTATGTAAATAATTAGTGCCCTCTTTTGTTCATGTAGGATGGGCTTGAAAAAATCACCTCAAACTCGTTCAAAACACCCCCAAATATGGAAGTTCAGTCTAGTTTACATTTAATTTACAGGGCTGAAAGAATGCAGCACAGGCAAGGACAATTTTCAGTTCCTCAGTCTCCTGGCAGCACACATTAAAGCATTTTCAGCAAACTGGAAGTGACTGGGAGTCACTTTTGATTTATAGTTATCTCCCCACATTTTGCAGGTGTTAGGGTTGCACAATGCCTGTAAAATTAGAAAAAACATGAATATCTATAGGCCACAGTGGAGAGCATGCCAGCTGCCTGATTTTGGCTTTGAGGTGGCAGAGTTTCTTTGTAAGACAGAAGTAGGCAGCTGACAGCTTGCCACCACTTCCACTGCTGCCCTATGTCATTTTTAATAGTGACTTACAAGCCTCACCTCATGTTTGCAGTCTCTCTCAGGCCATTTCCGCACTAGCCTGTTCTAAGTGCTATTATCCCACTTTCAATATCCTATGGAATCCTGGGGTTTGCACAAATTTGAGGCCCCTCCCTAAACTGCAAACCCCAGGATTCCATAGGATGTTGAAAGTGGAATAATAGCACTTAGAACAGGCTAGTGCAGAAATGGCCTCAGTCTTTCAAGGCTTGCAGAGAGACTGTGAACACGAGGCAAGACTTATAAGTTGCTATTAAAAATAGGAGAAGGCTGCAGCAGACGCAATGGCAAATAATCCACAAATAATCAAATCGGCAAATGCTATACTCTTAAATGTGGAGGGCCCACTGTATTTGATTTGTGACTAATTTTTGAGGGGGTTTGAGGGGTCTAAATTAGACTGAAGTTCCATATTTTGGGGTGTTTGAGTGAGTTTGAGGTGATTTTTTTCAAGTCAGTTTTTTTTTTCCAAATTGTTTTTGGTCTAGGGGCATTGGAAGCATCTTAGAGGGCTTAGAGGGCACAAAAAAGGAGTTGGGATGCATGGAACCCGGGGTACACTTTGCCTACCCTGATGCAGAATCATAGAGGACAAGAAAACAGATATTTATGAGAGCTAGTGTTGCATAGTAGTTAAAAGCCTGAGGGCACAATATAGACGCTCTATCAAATGAAGTCTGTGGTCTAAGCTTTATATGAGTACTTTTCATATCAGTGAGGTCTATATCAGTGTGATCTGCTTTTTATATGAAAGCTGTTATATGGGAGGGAGAAGTAAAATTGTGCCTCACCTGTCTTAATTCACTGTGCTTGATTGCTTTAAGCTGTTGTCCTCTGTTCCATTTCCAATACGAGAACTGAGGGCCTTTCCGCACGACATAACTATTGCACTATGATTCTACTTTAACTACCATGGCTGCCTCCTATGGAATCCTGGGGTTTGTAGTCTTGGGAGGTCCTGGGGCTCTCTGGGTCAGAATTCTTAATATCGTTACCTAAAATGCAAATCCAATGATTCCATAGAACAGAACCATGACAGTTAAAGTGGAATCATAGTGCAATAGTTATGTAGTGTTGTTACCCACCTAACCCACCTAAAAACTGTGTCCTGAGAGTCCTAATTATTTTATATCAAACACTGTAAGCCATAGAGATCTACCGGAAGGACACGTAGGCAGTGGAGCTATGGAGACAGATCAAAGAGTAGCCTGTTTTCTGTCACGCATCCTAGGTGAATCTTGCAAATGGCTCACACAGGCCATTGGAATGGATTTTCAGCCGTGACAACACCAACAGGAGACAATAAGTCTCTGGGAACAAATAAACAATGCAAACAGTCTGGAATGTGACACCTTGAGGTATGCATCCCCGGATGAGAAACTCATCTTGCAGAAAACTACAAGGATGTTTGGCTGTATTTTCTTTGAGCTACAAAGCTGAAATACATCTTCATAAAACTGCAGCCGTCTGTTCCCCAGGACATTTTTTTCAGCTCTGTCTACCACTATAATTAGCCCCTTCTTCTCCATTTTGGAGTTCTCCCAGACCTGCAAACCGTGATGCTGGTAAGCTCCCCTCAGCCTCAAAAGGCATAGCTGAGATTGGCTTTTTGCTCGTTTTCTCCCAGCTGAAGACTTCTGGATTGGTACAGTATTACCCCCAAACCCTTATCTCTCTCTCTCTTTTGATTTTCACCTCTTTCTAAATTTCTATAGTCTTGTATGCTTGTTGGAGTGAGTGCAGCTGAGTGATTGTATGGATTTTAACGTCTATGTCAATAAAATACTTAAATTTGAACAGTTAGCCTGATTCTCTGTGATCCAACTCCATAAACATTGGGCAAAAGATCCTTAATTACCCTGCCCTCTTTGCATTACTAAAGCGGTGTTCACAACTAATTTTCCCAACAAGTGATAATTTTGACAGGCATTGGGAATCCCTCTAAGGGGTGCCCAGCAAGCAAGGTAACAGTGTGGAAAGGCCCTGAGTCAGACCTCAGGGAGAAAGGCTGCCCTTACAGCCTGGCTGTCGTGGTGGAAGTGGGCAGAGCTGGAGGTGAGTGAGTGCCTAGAGGCCTGGAGGTATGACTAGTGTGGTAGTTCACTTCCTTTCATCTTTGCTTTTCTTGTGATGCCAACATTATTTTCTGTCCTCATGTCCTTTCATCATATTGCCATACCCAGCTTTCCATCCAATAGAAGGCCAAGGGGGATCTGTCTGCCTCTCTGTGTGTCTGTGGGTCCTTTCATTTTACACAATCATAGTGCTATGATTCAGTTTTGATAGCTGTGACTGCATCCTATGGAATCATAGGGTTTGCAGTTTGGTGTGAATGTTGTGGCTGAGAGTTCCAAGTGCCCCTTCCTAAACTCCAAACCCCAGGATTCCACCATATGTTGCCATGGCAGTTCAACTGGAATCATAGCGCTATAAAACTGTGTAGTGTGAAAGAACCCTGTTTTCTTTCTCTGTCTCTCATGTGTATGTAAGTGTGTGTGCGTATACATACACAAATGCAGCCAGGATGGCAATTACAGTAATTCCAAATCTGACTATTTAGATAAAACTTGAACAGGGATTTCATTTATGAGGGCCAAAGAAAATGACGATGATTCTCCCCTCCCCGTCATACCCTCTGCCAGTCACACCTCCTTCTTATATATGAATAGGGCAGTCAGGTGAGAGGTTTTTTTTTAATGCTAACAGTTAGAAAGCAATTTGTATATTCCATCTTTTTTCCTTAACAGATTTTCCAAGTACTTCCAGATGAGGTTTCACTGTGAGATTCATGGAAGGTTGCTGGAGGGCCGGACAACATTGCCTCAATTTGGCAGCCTTTCCATGTTTCCCCTTGGTTTTTCCTCATTTGTTTTCTTATCAGAGGAAATCTGTTAAGGTAAAAAGATGGAACAGCTGTTCAATGCCTTTCAACTGTGACTGCTAGGAGCCTTGAGTCTGAAAGGAATCCTCTTTTTGGGGTGAGAAAAAAGGCAGAAGACGCAGTGGAAAAAAACAAGGGGAGGTTATGAGTGGAGAAGGACCTCATGTGAAACCCACATAAAATCCGGGATGATGCCCATGATTGAGACCTGGTGTGAAACAACCCACAGTCTTGGCTGAAACTTGGGCTCTGTTTCTACATTAGCCTTTCCCCACAGAATGGAAGGCTGAGCTTCTTCACAAGAATGTTGTAAGGATCACTCACAGGAGGCATGTGAAACACTCTGAATGCTCAAGAAGGTCTATAAATAGATGCTAAATATTATTTATTCAGCCTTGTATCCAAGTGCCTGGCTCCTGAAAGGGCCTGCCCCTTGCTGCCCCCTGGGGTTCTGCTTGCTTCCACTTGTTGGATTCGACTGTGAGTTGCCTTTGACAGAAACTGGGAGGTTTGTGGAGACTGGAACTTTTGGGGAATCTCTGGTACAGTTTTTCCTCTTTTACTGGCATAACAACAAAGCTTCTCTTTTCTTCCCATGAACCAGCTCCTGTGGGTGTGTGGGTGCGTAGGAGATCCTTTTAAGTGGAACGTTTCCCGGAAATACCACTGCTGTCAAACGTGAAGACTCTCCTGAAACTGCAGTTTCCTTCACAGTCTGACCACGTGGCATTGCCCTGTTGAAACTACTTGGAGTCTGGTCAAACAGGGAAGCAGATGCTCTCATTTACTGTCCCTCTACCATAGTTCCCAGCTGCTAGTTCCTTTTTCTCATTGCAAATTATGCAAATAACAATGACATTTCCTCCCTCTGTTGCCATCAGGAGCAGTGCCATAGTCAGATAAGGCCTGTGATGGGAATTTCCTTCTATAGGACTTTACCTAATTGTTGGGGAGAAAGTACATTTTTTCTAGGCAACGATCAAAATCCAGATAACCATGAAACTAATTCCATGAAGTCAAGGGGATTATAGAGTCCCTGCCCCCAGCACTAGCAACAGCCCCCATGCTGATTTTGAAACTGTGTAATTTCAAAAGCAGTTCATAATCTGGCATGTTGAAAGGGAGAAAATAAACAAAAAAATATTTTTATTTAACACAGACTCTTTCTACGATGACTGTCAGCAGTCCTTTGGATTCTGAGCACTGGCTTAGTAAATTGGATGCAGAGTTTTGGGACTATGACCCACAGAAACTCCCAGTCAGTGCAGCCAGGGTTAGCAACTGGACTGGATAGACTTTGTTTTGATCCAGCAAGAGCTGTTCTCTGCTCTGCAGAATACAGAATAGCACTGGAAATCTGACCCAGAAGTATTGGAAGGCACTTTTAGTTTGAATTTCCATGATTATACAGCTGTTTGGGGGACTGGGCGAGGCTCTGTTACAAGGCAAACTACCACTCTGAGAAGTTCCAAGCACAGTGACAGAGCATTTTGGCCCATTTTGAGCCAATGTGAGGTAAATGTTCACCCACAAAACAACTTGCAAGGAAGCTGCAGCAGGTTGGATTGACCTGAAAGATGCAAAAAGCCCTCTGGGGACTGCACATGACTGATGGGCCACAATTTCCCCACACCTACTGTAAAAGCTACCCCACAAGAACTATTTCTCCCTCTCTCTCTCGCAATCTCTCTCTCTTACTCTCTCCCCCTCCCGTGTGTGTGTGTGTGTGTGTGTGTGTGTGTGAGAGAGAGAGAGAGAGAGAGAGAGAGAGATCAGGGGACAGAACTGGATTAAATCCAGTTGATTCAGTTTCAATAGCCTGGTAGAGCAAACATTCCAGTGCAGAGCTGCAGATATGTATTACTGGCAGCCAAAATAATTCTGGAAGGGTGTAAAGGCTCTGAAATAAATAACTTACTATAGAAACAAGAATAAAGTTGAACTGCCAATCAAAGCTTCAGTGTGGTTGAAGCTTCTACTTATAGAATCTTACTTTGATATTATAGGCTAAGACAGTTCAAATTTATCTCCTGAAGTGAGATGAATGGATGCCATCCAATTATCTGTTGATACATGTACTGTATACACTTAGATCGCTTTGCTTTTAAGAATACTATCCAGTATCTGTTTATTTCAGAGCAAGCTCTGGTGAATCAACGGGAATGACTTCTAAGCAGTCTTACACAGAAGTGCTGTGCAAGAGTTTCTGATACTGTCCTATGCAGCTTGGAAATAAATCCTGCTGGTCTAAACCTAATTGTTAGTGCCCACTAGAATAGACCCAGTGAATAAACGGGAACATGATATATCAGTACTTATGTGGTACGAATGTGGTATGTGAGTACAGGGGACCTATTTATTGGCCATACAACCTGGCATGGCAGAGGGACAATACTGAAGAACTCAGCAATCCTCCTGCTGTCTGATTCACACGCCCCAATCTGCCTGCTAGGGGAATGGTGTGAGGCTGGTGGTAAGTTTTGGGCCCACTGAGATGTGAGGTGGTTTGATGGGCTCGTTCTGCCACTAGGTGCAAGGCAGGCTTGCAGCCAAATGGTTGGGTTGCAGCCTAGTAGTACCGCACCCAAGTCCCTCATGGGCTCTTCCTTTTGCGGGGAGTGGAGCACCACAACCCACTCCCATTGAAAATGGATCATGCCTAATGCCTTCAACACCATAAAGGACAGGCAAGGAGAAGAAGACCAGCTTGCTGCCAAACTTTGTGCAGTTGTAACCAATCCAGGAGGGTACCCTGCAAGGTCCTTATGCCACAAGTTGGAGCCAATGTTGGACAAATTGATACCATCAGGGAGAAATTCTTGTACAATATGCGCTTGTGGCATATGACCCACTCCAGAAGGTCTGTGAATTGAACCCTGGCTTTTAAAAAATTTTCTTTAGAATGCCATGTACCATAGTCATATCTGTTGCCCACTTTCAAGAATGAGCCAAGGCCCTGGGGCTAGGGAGAACTTTGAAGAAATGAATGTTCCTTTCTGGATTGAATGAAACTTGCTCTGGGTGAACAGTATTTCCTGCTGCTCAAGGACTCTGGCATCTTTTTCTAGAGGATAGTACAAATTACCTGAACGTGGAGCCCCAAAGAAGGCCGGAAAGAGGGCAGCCTGAATATTAATAACTTGAATGGGAACCAACACAGAGATGTTACTGGCATTTTCTGAGATCTTTATAGGCCCATGAACAGCAGCATGGATCAGGCAGGCCAAGGATCTTGCTGTAGAAAGACGTGGCAGCCAGTCTTGCTGTGGAAAAGGTGGTCTTGATCTTGGGTGCAAGCTCCCATTCCATAAGGGATATGAGATAACTGTGGACCATGGCTTCCAATGCTGTTGGCCCCCTTTCCTATGAAAACTTGTATAAGATTTAAATGCCATATGAGGAAGCCTGGCTTGTAGCTGGGGCAATAGCACTGAATACTTCCTGCAGAATTACAGACTCCCAAACGCCCACAGGTCTTGTTGGGCTATCTCCAGAATTGTGAGCCTCTTGCTGTGAAAAGGAGAGAGGGTATCTGCTGTATTGTTATTTACCTTGAAAGACAAAGAGCTGAAATGAGATATTAGGATGTGGAGTACTGTTGGTTTCCCATAGGAATGAATGTAGCAGAGTATTTAAAATTTCTTCAGTGTGTGCAAAAATTCCCATATTTCCACTGTCTGGAAAGTTGTTGCTTACATAGCAGATGTGGGTCACACTAATTCTCATCTGACATAGAAAGATACCGTCAGAGACGGTGATGTGCATAAGATAATTTAGTGACACTTGAAAATTGCCTCAAAGGAAGATGGAAATGAGGTTTCTCAGATCCTAACTCTGTTCTCTATTCTAGACCACATGCTTACTAAACTATAAGAACCAACCAAATGGCTCTGTGTTTAAGGTGAGCACTTTCCACATCTCAAAGCATGAAAATTGCAAGAGCTTTGCATCCAAGAAGTGACAGTTGCTCGAAGGAATACTTCCTTCTTCGCCACTTACTTTGTCCAGACAGGGTACACTACAGCATTTGTTGAGGAAAGTGTATTCATATGTGCAACAGAGTAAAATACATCTCTGAGTGTTTTAAACAATTGCAAAAAGTTTCTGCCACAAACACTGCATTAGATGCTCATGAATATAGCTTTCATTGAAGATTCTTAGTCCTTGGACAAAACTACAGTTCCCAGGCTCCTTGGATGTGAGCCATAACAGATAAATGGGCTTTAAATGGATTTAAAATTATAATGTAGTCATGCCCTTGGTTCCTTGTTCTGAACTCCTGGAATTAATTTCATTGTTTTTACAGTACTGATCTTACGGGAATAATTTTGATCCTATTATCAGAATCACAATGTTACATTTAAACTGTGCCAGACTTAATCATCGTCTAGCAGGGGGTTGTGTTAACAGGCTATCCCTACACTCATTTTTACATTAATTACTTTATGATGGCTGTCAATTGTTAGAGCACTTTGAGCTTGCAAAAAAAATTGCATATTTCAATCTCACTGCTCATTCAGATTATTGCTTATGTTACTGAGATGACAAAACAGCAAGAGAAGGGGTGAGCTGGCTATGATTAGAAAACTGAGGCAACGGAACAGGGAGACAGGTTGATGCCCACTCTGGGACAACGAAGGCTCTACTGCAGTTGTAATTCTCTATTGTGTGCCAGGGCACTGGAGGACTGAAGTATGTGTGTGTGTTAACCCACAATAATGGATGCACAGTCCTGTGCTCCTTGAAGCAGGGAAGTTCTTCTGGAATGCGGATCCCTGCCTCTTACTAGTGGGGAGTAATAATGCAGCTGGAACAGGCATGGGGCATCTGTGACCCTCCAGATCCTGTTCGACAGCAACTCCTACTGTTCCTTGGCATTTAGTCCTTTTCTTGGTCCTGAGAGAATGAAAGCCCTTCTCTCAATCTGCCCCCCTCCCTGGCATATTTGGAGGACATGAAAGAATGCCTTCTTGGTGGCTGCTGCTCCCAAGTTTTGGAACTGTCTTCCAAAGGGACCTTGGCTGGATAGTCCCTTCCTTGTTGTCTTTCCATCAGTAGGCAAAGACTGTTTTATGCAGACAAACCTTAGGCACACAAGGTCCCCAACCCTGGCAGTGGAGCTTCCTTCATGCAGTCCAGCTATACTTGAAAGACACAGGAAGAAAATCCCCAAAGAATCACAATTGCTTAGAAAACACAGCCATGTCCGTGAATCATGGCTGATAAGGCAAAGGAAGATGACAACTCACAGCAGGCATTGTTAAATGGGTTATCCTACAACTGCAAGGGGAATGTGGACTTATTGTTCTCATGTCCTAGAAAATGGCTATACCTGTATATCTTTTGAAAATAGTGACTGTTAAGAAAAAAGGAAAACAATGCCATGGATACAAATTAGTGTGTGTCTGTGTGGATTGTATTGTTGCTACAACTTTGGGCTGCCGCAGATTAATCAAATTTAATACGTTGTCCTTGTGTCCACAGTTTTCTAACCTCTAGTTATTACATATTTGTCCCCTTTTCCCAGTTGGATTCTATGTTTTCAGAAATGGAGAATCCAGCAATCATGACTTTCTTCTTCCCTTGGAATGAGCTCTGGTGAAATCTCATTTACTGAACTTAATTTGTATGTCTACAGCAGACTCTTCATCTCAACCCATTATGCAGATCCCCTGACTTTAACATCATCTCAGCCGTCGTCTTTTGTAACATCTTACCTGATGAAGGGAGCTGGTGATCTGAAAAAACTGGATACATTTTTGGTGCCTTAATAAATACCGATCTCATATAGATGATACAATGCTGCTAGAGATCGTACCAGTCAGATTCATACATCTTGCCTAATATAACTACTCTGTTCCAGATCTGTTTACAATGAATTCAGGCTGGCCCGAGGTTAACCAGTTCTGCTTTGATTTCATTCACAGCATCTCTGGGAAACCTTGTGCCTGGAGTGAAGCCGGGGAGGAATGGCAAGGGAAGGCGGGGGGGGGGGTGGCCTGAGAGAAGAATCCGATGACCTCACAGATCTTGGCTGCTTTGGCAAGAAGGAAAGGTCTGGGCTCAGAGAGGAGTTTCGCTAATGGAACAAGTGAGGAATGTGCAGCTGCCTGTCTCCTTTTACGAGAGTTTATCGTAGGCCTCGCTGGCGATGGAGCAACAGAAAATATGTTACTATGGTTATATGATACACAGCACTTCAAACCAGCCAATGTTGCTTTCCCCAAATATATGCCAGAGCCGTGCCCCCCCCAATCACATTGCAGCAGTATGTATTCATGCTTCTGTTAAGAGCTTCCACTTCCCTGAAAGACTAGTAACATGAATCAGTAAATTTTGCGTCTTCTTCCAGTTTAGGATCCCTGTGTTGAACAAGCTCATTTCAGTATGCTCTGAATCACAAGAGAGTGACATGGTGGCCATTAAAAACAAATCTGAATAAGAGCAGTACCCTTATTAGGCCAGCTAGTCACAAAATAGTATCCAAGTTTTCGAGTTCCTTAGACTTCTTCGCTACTGTTTTAGGAAGAAGAAACCAAAGCAAAGCTGGTTTGAAAATACCAAATTTAACCATTCCCCAGTAGGAACCTAAACTAGCGGTACTTTACACTGTCTGAAGACAGAACATTATTATTTAAGGATATATTCTTTGTGGCTGAAATAATTTAAAGGTACCAGAGCCTGCCTGATCTTGGAATCTAAGCAGGGTCAGCCATGGTTAGTACTTGGATGGGAGAGTGCCAATGAATACCGAGCGCTGTAGGTTGTATTTCAGAGAGAGGAACTGGCACAACCACCTCTGAGTACTCCTTGCCTAAGAATACCCTGTGAAATTCATGGGGTTGCCGTAAGTCGACAGGTAACTTGAAGGTACATACACACGTTTTCTACACCTATGAGATAAAGTTATTCAAGCTGACTTTTGTTCCCTTAAAAAGAACTAATCACTCACCTAAAATAAATAAAAAGGATGAAGGAAGAGGGAGAGAAAAAATATGGCAGCACCTTTAAGACTAACTGGTTTTCATTTTCTTGTGAGCTTTTATGGATATAAATCCACTTCTTCAGGTGCAATACTGAGTGGTATTAAGGCCTTAGGCATCTAGCATAGTTATACAGTTGCGGAAGTCAGAACGTAACGGTATCCAGAAATATGCAAATCATGTCACTTGCATCTCTCTGGGTCCTATTACATTGTGTTAGAATAATTGAAGCAAACTGAGTGAGGAAGATATTACTTTTTTTTGAGAAGCTTGGAAAATAAAGGATAGATAGCTTATATTCCATCTAAAGGAAGGAGAAGGTTGATACTTTTCTGTTTATTTTTCTTTCTTCTTTCTTTTTTTATATGTTTCTTTTCAAGTTTTAATTTATTTGTTTTTTGTTTGCTTAGTTTTTTTTCCTGTTCCTTTTATATATTTATTTATGTATTTGTAGGGTTTTAAGTGCTTTCTGGAAAATGTAAATATATACTATATACATAAAATTTTGTGTGTGTGTGTAAACTGAGGACAAAGGGGGGAAGTGGGAGAAGGATAGATACTGGGATATTTTAAAGGCCCTGAAAAAATGGGATGACAAAGGATTAATCTGAACTCTATCTGCCAAATCAAGACAGTGGGAAGGTATAGGCTTAATAAGATATTGCCTCAATAAAATTTTGGAATTCTTCTTAAGGCCTGCCTGGTTACTTTTGCTTTTTGTATCAAACCACAAGATTCTGAACTTCAAGGTGCAATTAAAACAGCTTGTAATCTGTAGTTTAGCCACTTTTGCTCACCGGAATAAAACAAAAACAACCTTGAGAACTAGTGCACCAAAAAGAACCCCAAACAAAATAAACCAAAGATAGCCTCCAAGGGACCTCCCCCAGTTTTTCAGACCATATGTGATGGTCTTAGGTGAAATTATATTTCTACTCAAGTCACTCCTTTTTTTTGTGACTGTTACAAACACTTAAATAACCTTGTATAGTAGGAGTACATGTCAAAGGCATTATCCCATATGCTTCATGAAAGAGGTAGCTCTTTGTGCTATGCTAAAAACACCATTGTACTGATTCTGAGAAGGAAAAATAAAATTGCAATGCAATGGACTGGATCTAGAGTTAGTCATGCTTACAGCAAAACAGCTAAAATCAGTGGTACTTCAGCTAGTCACGACTCTAAGCATGACTAAATCTAGATTCATCCCAATATTTTAAAAATATCTTTGCAATATACAGTGAAATCCTGTAGGTATCTTCTTGGAAGTCAGTCCCATTAATTCTTGTGGAGCCTACTCCCAGGTAAGTTAGTGTAGGTTTTCAGTCTTCATTTATCTTACAAATAAGGTTTTGTGCTCTGCTGGATCTCACCATGTGCATAATGCTCTTTGTCCTCCCCCCCCCATCAATTGAAATTTGAATGTGTTCTCCAGTGTTTGGAAGCTCTCAGTAACAGTGGCAGCTGGTGACTCCAATGTCACTGAGGTGGTAAATCCCGCCTGGGATTTAGTCTGAACTCTAAAGGGGCAATCTGAGTAATGGATTCTACCCTCGGAATAATACAGCATCTTGAAGAAAGGAAATATGTTGATATAGAAGAATGGAAATTAAAAGTCCTGGATATGGTAGAGACAGAAAAGTTAACATTTTCTTTGAGAAATAAACCTATCCAGAACTTTGAAAGGGAATGGAGAGAAGTTTTGGATTGGAGAAAGACATAAAATAAGAAAAGAAATAAGAATAAAGCAAGATTGTAAGTAATGCAATGTAATAATGTAGCAAGGTAAAATAATAATGTAACAAGGTAACAAGGTAGTAAGGTAACAAAGCAATTGTCTAACAATGTAAGATATAACAAATCCCTTGAGTAAGCAACAGTTATGTATGAATGGAATGGAACATGCAGATTCAACTGGAAAACAAGCTTGGAAGTGGGGAGAGGTTTTTTTATTTTTAATTAAAATCTTTAATAACAATATTTTTTAAAAAAGAATAATACAGCATCTTGGATACCTTCTTTAAAATTCAGGTTCAAACCCAATGTGGATTCACTACCCCCACTGACATGAGAACCACCAGCCACTCATATATAGTAAAATTCCCAAGATATTTTTGAAAAAAGTCATAACTTTTCTGCTGCTTTTAAAGAGGGTTCCCTCTTCATAATGCAAATATAATACAGAAGCTAGAATTCAAAGAATGCTTACCAACCCACATTCTCTCCCCCTGCTCCTTGCCATTTTGAGGCTCATATCACAATCCATTTTTCCATGTCACAAGTGACTTTACTCATGGTTAGAGGACATGTTTACATTCTGAAAAGAGGAACTTTATCACCAAAAAAGAAGACAAAGGAGAACAACTTTTGCATACAATTTGCATATGCTAATTGATGTGTGTGAGGACCAGTGCAGTGTAGTGGTTTGAGTGTTGGACTATGAACCTGGAGACCACGCTTCAATTCCACGCCCAGCCAGGGAAACCCATTGGGTGATTTTGGGCATGTCACACACTCTCAGTCCCAGAAAACTCCATGATAGGCTCACCTTAGCATCGCCATAAGCTGGTAATGACTTGAAGGCACACAATAACAACAACAATCTGTATGCGTAGCTGCAGATTCAGAAAGAAATGATTTTACTGTAGAAAAAATAGACTACATCTTGCCATAATGATGAAGACTGTGACCAAATGACCCAACATGCCTGCCTCCCCGGCTGGGGCAAAGGGCTGATGGGGACCTCCAAGGTGGTGGCTGCTGCCGCCTTCTCTTCTAATCATCCTTCCTCTTAAAACCTGGGTTGGGCTTAACAGCCCTTTGAGTAGAGGTCTACCTTCTATAAAGTATAAAATCTGACCAATGGCCACCTTACAAGTGCCTAGCCATTCTCCTCTCTGTCAGCCCCTTACAAGTGCCTAGCCATTCTCCTCTCTGTCAGCCTGAGCCAGCTATATAGGTACATTTGTTATATGTGCCTTCAGGTCATTTCCATCTTATAGTGACCCTAAGGCAACCATGTCTTGGGGTTTTCTTGGTAGGATTTATTCAGAGGAGGTTTGCCTTTGCCTTCCTCTTAGGCTGAGAGAGTATGACTTGCCCAAGTTCACCAGTGGATTTCCACAGCCAAGCAGAGGTTTCAGTGCTGGACTTCCACAGTCCTAGTCCAACGCTCAGACTGCTACACTGTACTAGCTGTTGTATAGGAACAAGCTTCCGAAGTTTATTGCAAGTTGACAACGCAAATGGGATGGAGTGGAGCAGAGGTGGAAGTAAAGGGGCGATTTACTGTAAATGCCCAGCTGTGGTTCACTCCTTTCCTGAGCTTCTCTGGGAAGTGATGAGTGAAGAAATTCAGGCACAAGGAGGAGCGGTCACTGAATAATGGGAAGGCTTATGCTTCCCTTCCTCCCACTGACCTATTCTGTGGGTTATTCCTGACTCATTCTAGACTAAGCTGGAATATGTGGCCAAAAACAGGAATTGTGTGCAGCTGGGAATTATCCAGTGTCTTGATTGGGAAACACTTGCAATAATAAACTGTTGCAATAGTGTCACCATGACAAATCTTGCTTCCAGCGGGATGTGCTGTGTATTTGGGTCCCTCCCCTCCCTCTTGAATCCATTGTCATATGTATTAGTGATTGATTGTGATGGGAGCAGTTGCTCTCGATGAACTGAATAAAAATACCTGATCTTGTGTATGTACGACCCTGAATCCTCTGCTGGTGCAGCTGTTACCGTTACAATATTGCACAAGATTATTTATGGCAAATGCCTGAGGTCTGCAAGAAGCACAAAGCTCTGTTCCTTGTTGTAAGCAGCAAAAGGAACATTCTTCTAGAGCTTTGTTGTGGGATTGTGGTACACTTAGGCAGTCCCTAGCATTGCATCACTTTTTCAGTCTTCAGTGTTCTATCAACATACTGGTTCACTGTTGCTGCTATCCCTGTATAACTTGCTTCCGGGCAAGTTGTACCATGTTTATGGGATGTGCACCAATGCTTCCTTCTTTTGTAATTACCTGGAGCTGCTTTTTTTGTTCTCTTTGTTTGTGTGTGTGCATGTATTTTCATTTGTGAGCAATCTTGTTTTTTAAAAAAATTGTGCAAGATTTCTGCACAGACATATATTAGTTTGTCCTGTGTGTACGTGACTAAACTTATGCGCATTCAGAGAAAAGGTCATTTTTTTTTCAAAAGGAAAGAAACTTGTGTTTGTGTGATGATTTTTAAACCCAGAGGTATGTACAAAATCAGGAAAAAGGGAGAGATGATGGGAAGAGGTTTTTGTTAAGGGAGCAGCTAAATTAGGTGGCTGTCCACAAAACCAGAAATACTAGATAAAGACAAAAGCAACAGGGTTATGGGAAAGACTGAGAATGGGAGTGGGTGAGTTAGGAAGTATTTATATTCTATTGTCAGAAAATACCAAGTACCAAATCTTGGAAGTACGTTTGCTGCTAAAAATTAACCTCTCGTATAATAGCAAAATAGGCATCGTCCTGCTTCAAAAGAGTCAGAACACATAGCAAATGGGTACATCCAGGATTATGCTTGGGTTGCTAAAACTTCTGTAGTACTCCAAATGGCAAGTGCATGTTTTTAATTATTAGCTCCTGTTTTTATATTCTGTAAGCTGCTCTGAGTAGCAATTTTTTTTCAGGGGCAAACACAGGTTTAAAAAGTATACAATGAATAATAAATGTATAAAAATAAGCAGTGGGGATACACCCTGTACATCCTGAGTCATGGCCCTTTCACAGTACACAGTTAATAGCGTTAAGATTCCACTTTAAAGGCCATTGCTCCATCCTATGGTGTCCTAAGACTGGCATTTCAAGGAGGAGTCTTTAAAATTTTCCACAAGGAAGCTCCTCTGGTGCTTCTGATTAAATTGCGAGTCCCAAAATTCCATTCAATGTAGCCACGGCTATTAAAGTGGAATCACAGCTCTATAATTGTGTGAAAGGGCCCTCAGTCAAGTGATTAGATTGCAGAAGCTTGGATAGATAGCAGCAAATCCACAGCTGATAAGGGCAAGTTTGCATGTTGTTGGATGAAATAAATGTGAAAGGTAAGCGCAGTGTAGCGGTTTGAGCATTAGACAAGGACTTGGGCCCTTTCCGCATGGCATTTGCCATGCAAAAGGGTGCCTGAAGTGTCATGTGATTGTGAGGAGCGATCTGCACGACGCACTCACAATCGCGTGATGCTCCAGAGGCTGGCAGGCGCCAATCGCACACCTTTTCATTTTCGACAGTAAGCCGGAAATGCTGCACGATTGTGCATTGCTCCTGGGCCCTGCGCGCGCTTGACTGGCGTGTGGAGCCTCCGAAGCTGCGCCGGTCATGCTTCCTGCCCCAGCACAACCTGGGAAACTCCCAGGCTGCACTGCGGAAGGAAGAGGCGGGGCTCTCACATGAGCAGGCAGCTTGTACGGAGCTGAAGCAGCAGGGACACGAGAGCCTCTCGCCAGAGGCTGCTCACACGATCCCCACACCCCAGTGCCGGAAAAAGGTAAGGTGCGGAAAGGGCCTCAGTGAGACCAGGGTTTGAATCCCTACTTGGCCGTGGAAACCCTCAAGTTGACCTTGGGCAAGTCACACTCCCTCAGCCTCAGAGGAGAGCAAAGGCAAACCGCTCTGAACATATCTTGCCAGGGCATCAGTGGCAGAGCTTGGAGTATGTGGAGGGAGGGGGAGGGGGAGGGGGTGGGGCTACGGTGCGAGGGGTGTGGCTACAGTGTGGGGGTGTGGCTGCGGTGCATGAAGGCGTGGCCGTGATGCATGGAGGCGTGGCCAGGGTATGCTGCAGTGTGGCTAGGGCCGGGACACCCCAAAAACATTGCCTCCTGAGGCAAACCGCCCCCTGTCCCTACGTGACTGCTAGGAAACCCTGTGATAGGTTCATCGTAGGATCTCCATAAGCTAAAAACAACTTGAAGGCACACAGCAGCAACAACAACAAAACATGCTTAGGGAGATCATAACTACTTGGGATACAATAGTTACAGTTTAGACCCCTCTGGTTAGTTACTGCCATGGATTACTCATTTTAAAAACTTAGTTCTTTTCTTTCTCCTTATTGAAAAGTAACTAAAATAGTGACTTAAAAAAAAAAAACTATCAGACTAGCCACAAGCATGAGAATAGCTAGACCACACACTCTGTAATTATAAAAGTAACATTTAACAAAATCAGTTACAGTTATACCACAAAAGCACTTATATCCCATTATGTTATAACTCTAACGTAGAATAGCTGCATCTGAATTATAAGGAAAAGAAGAAGAGGAGGAGAAGGATTCTTTATAACTAGTTACTACCAAGTACCCTACTTGGTGGCATATAATGCTCCTGAAAAATACTGTTTGAAAATGGGATGCTTCTTATGTGGCAGTGGATCTTATATGCTGGCAAATAGTATTTGCCAGCATATAAATGGGGTGTGTCTTATGTGCTGGTGCATCTTATACACCAGCAAATGGTATTTTCTAAGAAAAAGGTCTGTCCACCATTTCCTGTCACGTTAATTCACTTGACAAAAGCTAGCACAAGGGTTTGAGAAGACAAGACATATTTCCTAATGCATTTATACACTGGAATAGCCTGGGTTTTCTGGACTAAAGCCTATTTCTTTCTTCCTCAGTCTGAATGAAAACAGCCAAAGTGAATGTTGCTTGTGGACACGTCTGCCTCAGGTTTCACCTCCAGACTGTGTGACAATTATGCTCCTCTGAATATCATGTTTGGAGGGTAAATTCAAACACAGAGACCACAAAGAAGTCGTTCATTCCTTGTGACCCTTAATGTATGGAGTTTATAGGCCATGGCATTCTGCTTTCCTGACTGGGTTTTTTTTCCTTACTAACAGGAAAGTGGGTGGACCCAGGCTAAGATTCAATTGCTGCCCACACACATGACTTTTAGTTGCCATTTCTCTGAATGCAAGAACTTGCCACAGTGAACTCTTCTGGAATTTGCTTTTCCCCAGCCCTCAGGAAAGACTACTCTTTCCTCTTAAGCCAGTCTGCACAACTTCTCAGAAGACTCGATATTTCTATGTTTGATGTCTGAAGATGGGGTGGAAATTTTGTGGGGTTCTTCAGATGTTGTTGGACTGCAGTTCCCAGCAGTCATAGCCAGCACAGCCAAAATCATATGGCTAATGTGGGCATGATGAACATATACTCCTCCTCCTCCTCCTCCTCTTTTTCTTTCTTCATGTATATCCTGCCTTTTCCCATTTGGGACTCAAGGTAACTTGCAATAGTTACAACAAATATAGTTAAACTTTCACAAAAGGTTTTTTAAAGCAATTAAAGTATCAAAAAATTAAAACCAGTTGAAAAATATAACCCATTAAAAGAAAAAAAAAGTCCTAGACATTGTAGAAGGCATGCTTCACCTAAAAAATAATGTTAAAAATCAGTTTTCAAAGGCTTGCTAGAACAAGAAGTTCTTCACTTGTGTGTGGACAGCTAAGGAGGGTGCCACCAGTTTAACCTTTTTGGGAAGGGAGATCCAGAGCCCAGGGGCAGCCATGGAGAAGGCCTTCTCCCATGTTCCCATGACATGTACCTGTGTGGTGAGAGAGTGAAAAGGACTTCTCCTGAAGATCTCAAGACACGGGCAGGTTCAAATAGGAAATGAAGTCCTTCAGCTAATTTAGATCTGAGCCATACAGGAATGTGCCTAATGTGTTCTTATCTGAAGGAGGGACCCAAAGAGCTCAAGGCAGCAAAACAGCCTAGATGTTGTAGCACCTTGGAGAACAACCCTAGAGAACAGTATGGCCCAGTAAGGTTTAAGATCACGCAACATCCCTTTATGCTTCACCCAGAGTTCCCCACTTTGGCTCTAGCCCTTCTTGCAAAATGGAAAGTCGTTAAGAGAAAGGCCTCTGACCTAGTGCCTGTCACTCCTTTGTTCATTCAAGAGCCCATGTGGGGCAAGTTGCCAGTCTTAGCACATTGGCTTCACAGATTGTAGAGCCCTTGTATATACAACAGTCCAGATCTGCAGCTACACTTGACTCTGGTGGTGGAGGGCACAAGAGTGGTTGGTCCAGGCTTGAGGATGTCAGGCTGGGAGGCTGGCATCTGAACCTTAGGGTTTTTGGCATGCTGCTTGGGCCCAGAGCTTGCTCTACTGGTTTTTTGAGTCTGTATTCAGGTGACCCTACGTGGTCCTGTCATTCTCTGGTAGTGATCCCAGCAGCAGCTCTGCTGGGAAAGGAGCGCTACAGGAGAGCTTCCTTCCGCATGGGACCGGCTCCCTGTGGAAGGGAGCATCATGGACACACCGTTTCCTTCTGCAGTGCAGCCGGGTACTTTTCCAGGCTGCACTGGGGCAGGAAGCACCACCATCATGTTTCCTGCCCCTCCTCAGGACAGGTAAGTGTGGGATGGTGACGTGATTACGTGTCATTTATGGGGAAAACCTGTCAATGGTTTAATCTCCAATGACACAGCCTGGGGATGGGAGAGAGGCAGGACCATGACAATGTCATGCAGAAGCACTGTTGTGGTTCCACTCCCCTCCTGTCCCCATGCCAGGATGAAAGGACACTGTGGAAAGGCCCCCCCAAGAAAGCCCATTACTCTTTATCTATTCGCTTTACTATTGCCAGTAAATGGTGATAGATTTCTTTATTCTGACATATATGTAGTCTTGAATTTTAGTTGGCACATATAAGAACTCCCTCTAGAAGCCAAAATGACTAAACGGAGGCTATCATACTTTGGACCTATCTTAAGAAGAAGTGATTCATTGGAAAAGACAACAGTGCTTGGTAAAGTGAAAAACATTAGGAAAAGAGGAAAACCCCACCACAGGTGGATTGCTTCAATCAAGAAAGCCATGGCCCTGACTTTGCAAACATGAGCTGGGTAATTGATGACTGTGGCTCTTGGAGGTTTCTCATGTAAGGCCATCATGGGCTGAAGCTGACCGGATGGCAACAGTTGATTATAAAGAATGTGCAAATATGAAAAGGATTAATTATTTGTGGCATTACCTATGCAAGTATGTGTGGTCCTCTTCGTTTGTTCTGTAGCCGAGGCTTCAGAGCATGTATAGGCTGAAATGTGTCAGGTTTTGGGGGCTAATAAAGATTATCTTCAAGCATCCTATCTCCCTTTTCTCGTCTAGAAAATCAGCGACATTTTTTCAAACAATGCTCTCCACATGTGCAGTCTCTGTTCAAGTTGGTTGTAAGGGGAAGTGGTCTTTTGAACTGGTTTTTTACTGTTTCCGCCCTCCACACCTGTCTCACAGCAGATGCTGTCTTAGGGGAACACCTTCTCTTCTGTAAGAAAGAAAAGAAAATGTCTCTGTCACCCAAGGCTTTTATAAATTATGATTAAAATATGTACAAAGTGGTTATTATCCAAAATTTCAAAGTTATTTAAAATATTTTTTATGTGCTGTTAAATTAACCTGGGGACAATGTAAAGTGATCAAAAGTTTCTTAAGCGATTAATCCAACTGATTTGGTGACTGAACATGGCAGCTCTGTGAATGACAAAAAAAAAGAAAAAAAGTGCACAAACATCCTTATGTAATGAAGGATGAGCAAAATGAGGGACAGAGCTGCCACATGATCCTATTTTAGCCAACTAGAATAACAATTCCATGCTAAACTTGTCCACTCAGAAGTAAGGCCCACTGACTGAGTTTCAGGTGTCCATAGGACTTCATTTCTTGTACAGCTTGGACTTGATATTTTTTTTCCTAAACACCTCTGCTCTTATTCTTCTGTCCTGTTTGTGTATAAGCTTTTTTCTTCTTCTTCATTTTCTGTTCACTGATAGCAGGAAGCTCACTGCGCTGTTTTTAACATTGGTGTCCTTTGAAGAAACACATGTAGTGTTACCAGGTTTTCAGAACACCCAAATACCAAATGAAAGCATTGATTTCAGTTAATTTCGCCATGTTTTTTTCGGTACAATTAACGTATCACCCACATTTAAAAATAGCATTTTAGTCTTGTTGAAGGCCCACAACCCCAAAACATAGGATATTTGGCATCTTGTTCAGTGTATATAAAAGAAAAAGTTTTCCAAACTTCAAATAAGGGACGTCTTATAATAAGGGACACCTGCCAGTCCTATAAGGGACAAGCTTTCCAACTCTCAAATAAGGGACGCCTGGAAGCCCTAAACATATGGAGCAAGAGATTTTAAAAATGCCTTGCTTTACAAGTATAGAGGTTGAGCTCAAGCTTACAGTTCAAACTAAAGGAAAACCAAGGTATTTTTCACTTTCCCCATCTAATAACATTGTTGAAAAAAGCACTGAAATTTCCCCTTTTACCATTAGTCTGTAACTAGTGGGTCATAATTCCAACTTGAGTGGGTTGCACTAACCAGTGTCACCTCCTTCTCTCCTCACTCCATATTTTCAAAGCGTTTGGACTTTGCTACAAAGTCCTTCTAGTGTACCCTTGGGTTTCTTCGTAGACTGAACTGCACCACTGGCAGCATACACAGTTGTACCTTGTGGTTAGATAGAGAGCTCCATTAAGGAGGACAAACAACAAAGAGTTTTGTGGCACCTTAATGATCAGCCTGTCTAATGTGGCATAGGCTTTTGTGGATGAGAATCTGTTTCAGAAAGCAAATTAGGACAGCAGAATAATATGCAATCCTAGGGAGTAGAAGGAGAAGTGTGGTATGAAAGAAAGGAGGAAGAGGAAAGGAAAAAGAATGACCAAATGAACGAGCGGTAAAATGAGTAAGCACCCTTTTTAAAAGTAAGTCTCAGAACTGGACAAGCTTAAGAGCACTGCTCTATGCGTTTTAGCTGAAGCTTCTGGTTCCTGGGAAAATTAACTTGCTAGGGCAGCTTTGGATGCATTATAGTGAATGGAGAGTCTTTGGTTCTCCAGATATTTTGGATGATGACTCTCCTAACGCTCTACCATTGGCCATGCTGACTATGGCTTTGGGAGCAGAAGCTGAAAACAACCTGAATTATTCTCATATAACAGTTGCAGTTGCCAGGACTACACTGACTCCCCCCATCCCCCAGTAGGCAGTTACCACATCACAAAACTGACTCAGGTTATCTAGGACACGGGGTAACCTAAATCTAATTTTTAAATCTTTCAGTATGAGGCAAAGCAGAAAATGAGTGGAGGGTTGTGATGTTTGAAAGGGCTGCACCAAAGAGTCATGAATGTTTCTGGCTGGTTTCTGTTTTGATTTCTCAGAACACTGGCTGACAGGAACTGGTTAACTGTGTACAGCATTAGATAAGAGCCAAGCATCCTGCATTTGGTGGAGATACTTTCCTGTTGGGACAGGGTATTTCCTGCCAGTTAAACCAGGGCCAAAGCTTCATTCCTCTGCCCAGCTCAGCAAGTCCACCCCCACTCTATCCCACCCTGTCTCATCTCATCCAGTAAACACCCAGGATGATGACCTTCTACTAGTTCAAGTTCTGGTAGAGAAGCAAGGAGGGAGACTGTGATGTAACTGGCGCATTCACCTAGTTCCCTATGTAATGCAGAACTGGAGATGTTTCTGGGGAAAGTATGGGGCTTGTGAAACTTCTGCTTAAGAGTTTTCTGCTGGACGAGCACGTCACTGTTGACTGGGAGACATTCCAAGAAATGAGGAGCCTTTTGTAAATCTTCCCGGACCTTTTGAATCAGCGATCAATTGCAGCAGTGCTGTGTTGTGTGAAGCAAACAGCTGAGGGCAGATGGAGGAAGGGGTGAAGGGGGACCAGCCAGTCACAAGACAATTCTCTGCCAGAGGTGGAGTGGCACATCGTGCCCCTTCCCCCGACCTTGAAGCCAAAGTGTCTAGTAGGCCGGCCAAGTTATTGTGGCTGCAGAATCTGAGGGTCAGACAAGTCTCTCTCCCTGGCAGTGAAATAACCAAGATCGTGACTTAACTCACTAACCATTTTCTGCTCTTTTGTGGCATGCAGAACTCCTGGGGCAGTTGCCTTCCTCTACTTTACAGTAGATCTCTGTCCAGAGAGAGGCTGAGCCTGGGAAAATTCTTCCTTTTTTCTTTTTCAAAACTGCAGCTTTCAGAATCCCCCGGCCAGCCCTGGCATGCCAGTTGAAGGATTTTGGAAGGGGTAGTTCTGAAAAGGAACATTTCAGCACTCTTCCTAGGGCTGGGGAGAGTGTGTGGTTGTATGAGGTTGTGTGTATTCAACAGTCCAGATGACTGCAGGAGGTAAAGCGAGATTAAGACTGGTATGTCAGAAGACACTGCTTTTCTTGTAAGTCCAATGGTGTCTGGAACTCTGGTGTGGGGATGTCTCTGCCCCCCTTTGGTGGCTTTTGGGAAAACCCTCTAAATCCAGAGGATAGCCTAGGCACCTGGGGCTTCTTTTCTTTGGCAAGCAAACAATGTACCTATTGTGACCCATTCCCTAGAAAAAGTCAGTCAGTATTAAGTGACTGCCTTTCTTGTGTGCCATGATGTCCAAGCTGAGTGCTCTCAGAGGGACCTACAAATCAAGGGCACCCCCAATCCTCTCCCTTGATTGGCTGTTTTCTTTGCTTTCTAGCCCCCACCCGCTACCAATTTATTTCCGTGAAAGAGACTACCCAAATTTTCCATGAATACTACCCTCCCTCCTCCCCCCCCCTCTCCCATGGCAGCTGCTGGAGTAAGGGAGAGAGAAGGCCTCTCATTTCCTGGCACAGGCCAAAGAATAAACAGTGATATTCCAGCTTTTAATTCTGTTGCTGTAGAAACCCAGATCTTAGCAAGGGAGAAGAGAGGGGTGTGTGCTGGCCAGGATCAGATGGCATTGACACTGGAGATGTGTCTCGGCAGGGCCTGGCATGGCGCCACCAGCTTTACTCCGCCTGGACATTCTTGACATAGCTTTCTGACTTGGCTGGGAATCAGTGTTTCCTGGCAGGGCTGAGACAATAGGCCAAGGGGGCCGGACAGGGGCCGGGCCAGGAGGCTGTGCAGCAGCTCTCCTCTGTTTTCTGTGCTTGGAGGAGATGCAGGATTAAAAGAAATACAACAGCCGCTCCATATGCAGAGAGAAGGTTGTGGCACTCCTGACCATGTGAGCTGGCTGATGTGCAACTGTACCGTGCTTTCCTGGAAGGGATATGCCTTGCCTTTGGGGGCTGCTTCATTTTTCTCCCTACTAGAACACCTTTATTTGTAAGTGTGGTCCAAGAAGCAAATGTTCAAGGAATACAGTGGGAAAGTTACTGCTTAGATTTCAGTTCCCAGGATCCCCAGCCACTGTATCTTTTAATGCTGGAAGAGGTTTTTCAAAGAGGACCTTTCCCAAGCTCTGTCTTTGCCCACAGCATTTAGTATTCGTAGGTGGCTCTTTCTTGAGTTCTCTTACAATGTATCTTTACCTATACATTCATCAATAATTTCCACCTCTCTCTCCGTCCCCCAATAAAGTACCAATAAAACATATCAAAATAATGACATCCAGCACCACCCCAACAAAACTTGATCAGCCCAAAGACTTCTGAGAAAGGAGACTGCCTACTAGATATAGACGTGTGTAGCTGTGTTAGCAAAGCAGTAAAAAACTGTGTATTGATGTTCAGTGGTTGTACTTCTCTGGACTTTTCCTTGAATACGTACTACATTCGGTTTGTAGAGGTAACCATGAGGAATAGTGGTGATGGGAAAGCCATGAGAGAGAAACTGGCCCATTCACTGTAGGATCAGAGCTTGGAAAAGTTACTTTTTGAATTACAACTCCCAGTATCCCCCCAACAAGCATGGCCACTTCCCATACTAGCTTGAAGATGGAGGGAGTTGTAGTCCAAAAATAACCAAGTACGACCAAGATGGAGAACTTTCAGTGTTAGCCAAATGGTTCATTGCCCTCCTCTTCCTGTGGCTAGGATGCACAGTAGGCCATAGTATCCAGGATCTTGTAGTGCTTCCATGCACACCACTGGCTTTTTTAAACACTTAAAGGGAAAACCAGAAGAAAATTATGTGTTTGTATAAATGGACCATTATGCAACTTTGAAAGGGGGAGAGGTAATGGAAAGTGAAATCTATTTAACCCTGGCAAAACTACTGAAAGGAAAATTGAAAATTTGTGAAGGAAATACAAATGAAGTACAGAACTGGGAGATGATGAATAGGAGGTAGAGACTACAGCTTGGAGGGGACCCTTGGGTGGTAAGGAAGGCCCAGTGATGTTTGCAAAACCCATGGCTGACTCAACTTCTAGTTAAAATAACCTAAAATATAGTTTCTATAGGTATTTTTCCCTCAACAAAGAATGTTAATCTGTATTAAGATGGCTGTGCACAGAGAAATATGATCCATCTCTACCAGGAGTTGGAGAAGGTTCTGACCATGTTGGCTGGGATTCTGGGAATCACAATTCCCTCCTCCATCAACTTTTGCCATCTTTACTCTATATGCACCTGAAGATACAAATGGGAAAAGACCAGGACTCTTCCAAAGAGGCCCATCATAAGACACCTCCCCCCCACTCCTGTTTCCCTAACAAATGCCTGAATGATAAGGAAACTTCTTTCTGCAAACACAGTCAAGAAGTAGACATGCAGCTAGCACGTTCTCCTCCAGAACTTTCCACTGCCCTTGAAAATCTCCTGAAGCTAAACAAGCTATCTTATCATATCTTCCTATGGTCCAGCCATAAGGCACTGGGAACCGGGAAATGGCCTGAAGACCCAGCAAAACTTTTAGTGTGACCCCAAGGGCACGTCTTACATGTGTATTTGCTTCTGGGAAGCAGGGGGTTCTTAACAGCAATGAGGGGAACAGTAGCTTCTGTCATCTTGGGACCTGGCCATGCTGCATGGGACTCAAACATAAACATCTGAAGGTCACAGCTTTATGGTATCTTACCTCAAACCAGGGCCTGGGAACATGTGGCCCTCCAGATGTTGTTGGAATGCAGCTCTCAATCCTAACCACTGTAGGCAATGGTGAGGAATGATAAGAAATACAATCTAATACTTTGGGTGGCACATGTCCTTGTTCCTTTTAGAAAAGGTGTGAAGACATCTCTCTTCAGACTGGCTTTTAAAACTGTTGTGATATATATTCATTGTTAATTTTGATGGTTTTGTCTTATGTAAAAAGGTAAATGTGGAAAGGATTTTAATGGCATCTTTAAGATTAAACGTTTTATAAATTTTAATCTTAATAGTGCCACTAGATTTCTTGTCCCCATCCTTTTTATGCTGAAGCAGATAGACACAAATAGCTCTGTAAAAACTCTTTCATTTTTGTAGTGATTATTTTAATGTGATTGTTCAGTTTTGTCTGAGTGCTGTTGACCATTTTGTTGCTATTTTTAGTGGAAAGTGGCAGGCAAAGGCAGGGAATAAAGTAAATAATTAATAAACAAGATCTACAGGGCCACAAATTGTCCTTCCTTTCCTTTAACAAGCAACATCATCAGTCTTCAACAACTGACAGTGTTGCTGACCTGCTCCCTGCCCAAGGCTTTCCCTTGGTGACACCTCTCTTCAGTTGTTTTCATCTCAGACAGATGAAATTCCTGATCACTATTCCTCTGGCAGAAGAGGAGCCATGATGGTTGTGACAGCAGAAGGGATCACACTCAGTGATTACACCATCTTTATTTATATTCTAGTTTTATATGTATTTATACTCCTTATACCCCAGCCTGCTTGTTGCTTCTCTGATGTTCTGCCCATCCACAGAGAAGCTAATTTATGCCAATTCAAACCAGTTTACTGTGACTGCCATTGGCTGTCAAAGATCTCAGGCTGAAAATTTTGTCAATTCATTACCTGACACTTCTAACTGGAGATGCTGCAGACTGAACCCAGAACCTTATGCATGCAGTGTATGTGCTCTCCCAGTGAGCAATGGTTCCCCCCTCCATCAAACAGCCTTATGCCATTTTCTGTTGTTCAGTCCCCCCGCCCCCGGCTCTCTCTCTGTGAGATGTTCTGCTTTAGTCCTATGAAGCCTATGATAACACAAAAGGATAGAACTACACATGATGGAAAGCAGATTGTGGTCTTCAGATATCTATCTCAAAGCAGCAGTACGGATGCACAGTTGCTGTTTCATAGTTTCCCCTATGTGAAGCCAAGCTTGGAAAAGTTACTTTTTTGGATTATGTTGACCAAGCTGCCTGGAGAATTACAGGAGCAATCGTACCATAAAAATAGCTTTCTTTAAGTTCTGTCTCTGGCACAGAGAGGCAGACTTGCAGAAAGCTTTATCAGGTGACTTTTGAACATTCAGTATTTTAAAGCACAAGAAGCTTGCCAGAAAATAGCACATATGTGAATATTAAGGTCTGCAGTTGCAGTATCACATGTAATTCCATCCTTTATGCTTCTAGTTTTGGCATGGTAGAAGAAATGAAACAAGACATCTCTTTCACTCCATGTCCCAAGCAGATGACTGTGGGCAGGGATTCTTCAGCTGCAATCCACATGCTTTCTGTGACATAACCAGCTATCTCATGGTCAAAACCAAACCTTGGAAAGTAATTTTTAAGCAGAATAAACATAATGGATATGATGAAACCATCCATAATTGAGCAATGGTAGGAAGAAGTGGCTTTGAGTCCCAGAGCAGCAGTATACTCCAACCCCCTACTGCTTAGTTATGGATGGCTGCAGCATGTCCATTATATTCATTCTTCTTCAAAATTATTTCTAACAAAATTGCTGGTATGAAGCTGCCCTCAGTCATTAAGGATTAGGCTGAACTATGTTTTGCCATCTTTCTAGACAACACCAGCAAGAGAATTTCTTCCTACATGATCTAGATGCAGGTAAACTATCTGACTGCTGCATGCAATTGTTTGGCCCAGATATTTCTTCCACTTCTCTAATGCATTCCTAGAAAAATACTGCATAAGCTGGGACCTGATGCACATATTTTTGAACAGTATGGAGATGGCATGGAATGGAAGCAGAAAAGGAGTTTCATTTAAAAAATAGTGCTTTTTATTATAAATTAATGAATGTTGTCTTTAAAATCCCTTGAATATAAATATAAATAGATGTGCAAAGTTTTCTTCCAAGTTTGATTTTTTGGTTGAGTCTTCAAGCATGTCTAACAGCCTGCAAGGCTGAAGGGTGGAATCTTTATAAAAGACAGAATGATATTGTTTTAGGCAGGTCTGTAAACATTTCTTTCTGTAAAAACAAAACCTCATCTGCCCTTCTAAAACCCTGATATGAAAAAAAAAAGATGAACATACAAAATTTTGATTACAGTTTACAAAAAAAAAACACAAAATTAGATAAGAGTTCCAGGTAATTCTGTTGTTGCTACATTCCTGTTTTTCTTTCTTTCAGTTATTCAGTGCGATTTAGGACCCAAACAAATCTACAACCTATGCTGCAGATGCAAAACAATTCAGCTGAAAACCCATGGATGAAGGCAGATTATCAGTCCAGGCACAGATGCTCAGGTGGAATAACACTTCAAGGAAAAATTGCTAGTTCATTCATCATCCATGTTGTTGTTCCAAAAGCAGTGATGAGATTTCTCAGAATGATGTCCTCCTTTGCTTGCATAATAGCACAGAAAGTGAGTGACAATCTTTCTGTGTGAGATGTGCAGTAATAATTCAGTCCATGGAATAAGAGGAGGATATGAATTTCTTTTTAAGGCTTAGTCTCATGTGTGGCAGCTTCCTTTCAGAAGAAGCTTGGGGTAAGGAGAAATTTTGCCTCTCTAGGAGGTTGAGAGAGGTAAAGACTTTTTTCCCCAAAGTTTCCTCTTAAAACTGAGGAAAAGTTGGTTTTCAGGCACTAGCTGGATTCCAGTGCATCAATGCCATTATCCTGCAGAATGGTTTTGGTCAGAGGTCATTAGAGATGGTGCGGGGCCAGTGCAGAGCAAAAGCTCGTTGTAAACTGTCCATCGGTTAGTGAAGTTTGCAAACCATTCTGTCCTATCCAGCATGAGCCAGACAGACAATTATCTCAAGGAGCAGCAGCCCATTCCATAGTCCAGCAGCATCAGTCCCTCTCTTTGCACAAAGCACCCCCTGGAAAACCATCCAGCACAAACAACAGTAGGACAGTCACTCTGAGCTGGGCAGAGGATGCTTGCCCACGCTGCATGCCAGCCCTCCCCTACCCACTGCAGCCCCTCACATATTCCACAAGCCAGGATGAAAAAAAATCTTGTCTTTCTTGTACATACACCTCCTTTTTCCTCATTTCCCCCTGGCTCTGCTCTTGTGCTTGTGTCATGGCCTCCCTCCTCCTCACCTCCACCCTCTTGGAGGGTAGGATTCCACTTAGAAGGGTGCATCGTATTGGTCAAGGAACTCTTTGATGGGACCCGGGAGCTGGGTCATCTTTTCATAGGAGTCCAAGTGGCCGTTGACCGTCTTGCGGCACAAATGCTGCAGCGTGGACACATTGGAGGAGAGGGGGCGGCTGAGCACCAAGGGGATCTTCTCTCCCCCTGAGTAGATGTAGTAGGCACGTTTGGGGCGGGACGCCTCCCCTGGATGCTGTTGCTGCTGGTGCTCGGGGAGAGGCATGTAGTGGTGGACCAGCTTCAGGACACAGTCAAAGCGGGGGACGGGCTGGCTGCTGTGGGGGTCGCTCTGGAGCGAGAAGCTGCCCCCTTCGCACTGAATCCGCAGGTTTTTGGTGCCGGACTCCGTCTTGACGCTGAGAGTGAAGAAGTGGCGCTGGTCCGAGCTGTCGCGGATGAGGAAGGTGCCGGTGGGTTCGGCGCTCAGCAGCAGGTTGGCCTGTCCGCCCGTCACTGCGCTCCAGTAGAAGCCGCTCTCCTGCAGCTTGCGCACGGTGTTCACCACCAGCTGGTATTCGCTCTTGGAGCTGAAAGTCTTGAGGCGCAGGCTGGTGTCCAGCGGGTGGCTCATCCCGGCGCCGGGGAACTTACTGTGGGTGACCATGGCGCAGGGAGCCAGCTTTCCGAGCAATCTGGGCTGCTGCCGAGTGCAGCGGCGGCGGCTAGGGCAACGGGGTGGGTGTCTGTAAAGGAGGGCAGAGGGAGAAGGCGTTAAAAGACAAAAGGGCACCTCAGAAGCTGCTTCTGCTCCCCGCAGAGGCGAACCCACGGGAGGGCCTCCTCCGCCAGGCGGGCAGGCAGGCAGGCAGCCGTCCCGCTGAAAATCTCCCTCTGTTGTCTTGCCAGCACCAAGGTATTCTCCGATTTGGTCACTATGCCCTTGGGCCGGGCACGAAGCCAAGGGGCACCCTCGTCTCCGCCCGCAGGCTCCCGATTATTGGCTCCCTCCTTTCCCTCCAGTTGCGTTACGCGCACCCAATCCCGCCCTCCCCCCGGCTCCCCCGGCTCGCTCCTGCCTTTCCCGCCCGGCGTTCCCCACGCCGCCCCGGAGAGCGCGGCGCTCCCGCGCCTCCGCATCCTTTTCCTTCCCATCTTCTCACCCCATCCCGGGCTTTTTCAGAAGCCGAGCCGGGCTGGCTCTGCCCCAGAGGTCGGCTCAGGGTCGCCGGTTACCTGGGGAGCGAGGGCCGGGGCGGCGGGCGGCGCGCGGCTCCGTCGGGGAAGCTCGACCGCCAAGGAGGCTCTCTCGCCGGCTTTTTCCGCGCCCAGCTTGTCCTAGTTGCGAAGCCCCGAGAGCCTCTGCCGGAGGATTTTATAAGGCGTCTCCGCGAGCCCCGCCTCCGGGTTCCTGGAACTCAGCTTCTTCTTGTAAGGCTCCCGGCCCCGCCTCGGCCTGGAGGGCGAGCGCGCCCCAGCCAGGCAGCCAGCCAGGCAGCCAGGCAGCGAGCGACCTGCCCATTCCGGGCAGAGAGGCCGCCTTTCCCCTCCCCCGCTCCCTCCCCGGTCCTCTCGTTTGCTTTAAGGGACGGGCGACGGGGGAGGGGGAGCGCGGGCAGGCAAGCGCGGAGACGCGTGGGGCCAAGCGAGGGCAACCGAGCCCCTTCGGGCCCGTGGGGGCTCTGCCGGGGGCCCCGGGGGGAGAAAGCGCGTTCCACGCCGGGCGTCCTGGGGAGGTGGGAGCGCACGGCGTTACCTCTGGGCGAGGGGTAACTTTCCCATGCCTGCCGTCCTGGCGAACAGCAGGAGGAGGAGGAGGAGGAGGAGAGAGCCTGTCCTGACGGACGGCAAGGCGAGCCAGAGAATCGTGGCGCCTCAGGGCGCCGGGTGGCGACACAGGCAGCCCCCGGCAACTTTGCTAAGAAGGGTAGCTGGGAGGAAGCGGGACCCTCTGTGGAAGGGTGGGAAAGCTTAGCCCTGCCTTCGCCAAGCTCTTGAGGCGGCGGACTACATCTCCCACCATCCCCCGCTGGCAATTATTCGTGCCCCGCGGCTTCTCCTGCAGACCTTCCAGTCAGGGTTGCGAATTTCTTAGAAGGCAGTGTTATTATCAGAATCCTGCAGCCGGGCGGGTAGGTTGGGGCTGAGGGGGGCTCCGGGAGTGTTTTCCGCTCCAGCCTCTCTGTTAGTTCCTCTTTCCTATTCCGCTAAGCGCAGGTAACAGAGGAGAAACGGCGTGAGCTGACGGGCACTAGAGGGCGCGTTTCCTGCCCTGCCCTGCCCTGCCCTGCCCTGGGATGTCGCGGCCGGGCCTGTGTGTTACACAAAGCGGGGGCTTGCCAGGTCACCGCTGTGTTACAATTCACAGCGGAGAGACCAAGCCTGGCTGGCAGCTTTTTGGCATGGACCCAATCTTCCAGCCAGCTGGAGGGAAGTCGGCGCTTCTGCTCCTGGAAGCCTGAGGGTGGGGAGCGGGGAAAAGCGATCTCTCTGTAGGCGATTGGTCGCCTCCTAGTGCGATAGGAATATCTCCCCGGCATCTTCTGGTCAAGCCCTGAGCAAGGACTTCAGGGAATACCGCCACTCCCACCACGCTCATTGTGGACCCTGAAGAAATCTAAATTCCTCATGTTGGCGTAGCTAAACGTTAAGAGTTTGGTGAGGAAAATTACCTGGGGGTAATGGTTAGCATGGACCATTTTATACCTTGTATGAGATTGCTGAGTGGGGTTATGTTTGAGAAGGCCAAACAGTAAATACAGAGATGTGGTCTTTTCATAAAGGTCTTCCTCTTTAGAACCAAATGGCAGGAGATGCGTTTTAAGAGGACCAAAACAGC
Organism: Cyclura pinguis; assembly: GCA_030412105.1. Lineage (NCBI taxonomy): Eukaryota > Metazoa > Chordata > Lepidosauria > Squamata > Iguanidae > Cyclura > Cyclura pinguis. The sequence continues at coordinate 160,268,222 of CM059600.1, forward strand.
AATATAAACATTTAAATGAAAGTACTGTATCCTTGGGGTGCTGTTGAGCTCAGCTTTTATCATGCAATCACTGCACCATATTTATTGAATTTCATGGAGGGTCCAGCCGCAGCCTTGTCAATAGGCAGTGCCTACACAATGTCACTCTCCTGTATTTCCCCAAATTCTGTTTTATTGTATTGTATTATTATTTATACACTACTGTTTCCTCAAAGCTGGGATTCAAGCAGATTATGAAATAAAAAAAACACATGCAGAAAAAACATAAAAAACCCTACATTGAAATGACATTAAATTGTCTAGAGAATTAAAAACACTTGAAAGATCCCAGTTTGAAAGCTAATGATAAAAACAGCATAATGCACTAAGGAAAGCCCCAAAGCTTCTAACATTTGTTAAGGAAAGGAAAGACAAAACATCTACGCAGCATCTTTTTATGGGTAGCACTAAGAGCCTTCCTCCTGAAAGTAGTTCCCCAATTGAAAATTTTCTCATATTTTCCCCCTTTTCAGAGCTACACTGTCCTAACCGAGCCCTCTATCTGTAAAGCAACCTGTCGCCCACATAGTCATTTCGTAGGAGAGCTAAATTACATACACAGAACAATGCATCCAGGGGAATCCTCTCCTTGTGCTGCTGTCACTCAGAAGGCATTTCCCAAAATCTGAGCTGGATGATGATGACAGAAAGTTCTGTGTAAATGTTTTCCAATGTTTGCTATGGAGAAGAAGGTCTCCCTCCCTTTCGCCTTCCTCCTACACTTAGCATTTTGTAGTGTTTGGCAGGGTGTCCTTGGACTATGGGAAGACTTGGGGTTTAATTGTCCACAGAGTTCTAAGTTGTTGGTTTGTTTTCTGTTTTTACTCTCTCCAAGGGCAGGCTTCCATCCTATCCTTACTTGCCCTTCTCAGAAGAGCTGCAGGGAAGGGAGACAAACTGAGGCCGAGACATTTTGGGAACAAGAAATGCAAGATCCTCTCTCCCTTTCTTGTCCTAATTCAGTAGCCGAGGGCTTAGGAAAACAGGTCAGGTCAGTGTATTAACCACTGAGTGGATGTGCTGCAAGAACGTGTCATGGAAGGAGCTGGTTTTGCAAGAAGTACAGAAGATGGAGGATGCTTTCTTAGGCAAAGTATGGGCTCAGGTTTGGAATTTTCCCAGGAGGTAAGAATGAGATGCCTGAGCTGGAACAACATAATAGTACATGGGTTAGGAAAAAGAACCTTTGGTTCAATGTGAGGGCCCCATGACACTTTCCCACCACTGCATTTACTGTGGCCATTCCTATGTTTCCCACGATAAATAGACCACACAGGGATAGGAAGATTGTGAGTCTACAGAGGCTTTAGGACTATAACTCCCACATCATTGACCACTGGCCATGCAGGCTGGGACAGGTGGGAAAGGGAGTCACAAATTTCCCTCTCCCTGCTTCACAGAAGGTCAGATATGCTCCTCTAATCCCTGGAAGCTTGCATTGGGACATGTGATGGGCTGTGATTTTCCACAGAATGTCCACTATAAATTTAGGCCCTTTCACTATCGATGTATTTAATGCTAGAAATACTCATACACCATGTACTATGGATGTATTTAATGCTAGAAATACTCATGCAGTAGACTCAGTTGCATGTAAGGTATGACAATTAGGGCTGCCTTGACTGGAATCTTATTGGTTAGTTCCAGCTAGAGTAGACCCTCTGACTCAACACGTAGATAATTCCCATTGATTCAGTGGCTCTAATCTAGTCAGGACTGACAATAGGATTTGACCTGGTCAGTTTAATAGCCCAATAAATGTGTTACTTATTTGCTGCTTGAAATCTGTCTGCCCTCAGGGTCCCACTTTACATAGTCACAGCTCTGAAGTTTCAGTGAATATATACTTCTTTGGTTCATGCCAGGGCTGTGTGGCTAAATGAATGTCCTGGCTACCTATTACATAGTCCCAGTTATGCTGTTGACAAGAAGCACTTCACTGACCTTCACCCAGTGGTGCTCCTCTTGCCTATATTGTGTCTGACATTTTGTAAAATTGCCATTTGAAAGAATAAATAATTTCTTTATGCCTTTACTCAGTGGCTATACCCCCCCCCCCCCCCGTTCACTGGAGTCTTGAAGTGTTGGTGACTGCTGTTTAGAAAAGTAGTCTGGGCAGACCAAAAGGCTCATACCTCTACTTTGTTCCACTGTTTCAGGAACATTACTTAATCAGATATAAGATTCCCTTGCTAACTGCAGCTTTCCACATTGCTCAAACAGTGTTGGAAACACAGAACACCAACACAGAAGGATTACCAATGGAGGATCAAATAGAAAAATACAAATTTGAGTGGTGTTTTTCCTGTGGAATGGCTCATGGGGGTCATTTTTGTTTTTCCTTATGCAAAGGAGCTGGAAGAGAGAAGCAGGGGGGTACTAGTCATACTAGTTGCACCATCCCCCCATTCATATCAGTATTCAGATAGTGGCTGGCATGGTAAGACCAGCCCTGGCCCCTGACTGGTAAGTTCTGGTTAGGATCATCTCCCTACACTGTCCTTCACCTGATGTCCTCTTGCCAGTAGAAGATGCTGGCAGATGTATTAAATCTGACTTTGGGAACAAAGTCTGTATCTACCACTGTATGCGGGGGGGGGGGGGAGGGAGGAGAGAAGAAGGAAAGTCTCTCTTGCTTCAGGGCAGCTGCCATTAGCAGCCAGGAATAAACACCAGCAAGCAGTTCTGGGAAGTGAAGCTGCAATAGAAATGCAAACAAGGAGATGCTGCCTGGAGCTTTTTCCTGGAGTAGAAGCAGAGGGCAGGGATGTGTGAGAGTCAAGCCAGGTGCTGCTGAGCAAGGAATGAAAAGGCCTCACTGGTCTGACAGTTCATTTCTTTTAAAGCCGGGGTGGACAAAAGTTCATAAGGTTGGGGGACCACATTGGGTTCCTGCAGGTCGTCAGAGAGTTAAAAGGATCAGCTGGAGCCAAGCCCTAAGACAGAGTCTCCTCATCTCTTAATCCTATGGCTGGATGGCAGCAGATTGTGGTTACTCAGCAGCAGTGACAGGATTAAACCCTACATTTTCCCAGTAGCAGATAATTCCTAGGTGGTTTTCCACCCAGGCAACTTACAGAGCTGTGTGTGTATGTGTTGCCAAATCATTCATCCAGGCAACTTGGAAGTGTCTGTCTTTCTCTCTGTTTTTGGACTGCAGCTCCCAGGATCTTCCACCTAGCATAGCCGGTGTGGGTTCTACTTGTTTGTACAGCTTCTGGGAGTTATGTTTTTTTTGAATCACAGCTCTCAGAACCCCCAGCATTATTCCACTTAGCATTTGGTTCATTTACTGTATTTTTACCTAAAATCTTATTTGCTGGTTTTGTTTTCATCTTGTCATTTTAATGACTTGTGAGCTGAATAGGGTTTTTTTGGGGGGAGGGAGGGGTTATGAATTCTGTATTTTTATTGAAGTGTAATGAACTGTGTGAGGAGTTTTGCCCTGAAAAGCAATCACTCAAATGTAAAGTTGAAGGCTTTCACGGCCAGAATCCTGGAAAACCCACAACAACCTAATCATTCAAATCCTCTTCCTCCTTCCGTCTTATTTCCTTTAGCTCCTTCAGAAATCCTCCCTCTGGAGCCCAGTTCAGTTTATTTTTACTTTAGTCCTGAACAATTATGTGCAAGGTCCATTGATTTCAATGTATGAGGTGTGAACTTTTTCCCTCCCTCCCTCCCTCCCTCCCTCCCTCCTTCCTTGTTAAGCTACAATTATACACAAAGGGGAAGGAAAAAGTCATCTGTAGGAAACCCTATGGTAGGTTTGCCTTAGGGCTGCCATAAGTCAGAAGAGACTTGAAGGCATATAACAACAGCAACAGCAAAGTTGGGGAAAATGGTGAAAATTTACAGGACACACCCACTGTGCTGTAGTGCTTCGAGCATTGGACTGGCATTCTGAGAGACCAGGTTTGGAATTCTTGCTTGGCCATGGAAGCCCACTGGATGGCCCCAGGCAAATCACACTCTCTCATCCTCAGAGGATGATAAAGGTAAACCCCCTCTGAACAAATCTTGCCAAGAAAACCCTGTGATAGGTTTGCCTTAGGATTCCCATAGGTTAGAAATGACTTGAAGGCACACAGCAGCAGCAGCAGGAACATGTACTGAAGATGGTACATTGAAATGGAAGTGTATAACTGTATGAACATACAAAATCCCTAGCAGAAGTTTTTCTTTTCAAGAGTTCAGGGTTCACAGAACACCCCTCCCTCCCCTCCAGATCTTAAAAGTATCAATTTTGGAAGCATTTGTTTCATGAGGCATCAGGGATAGATGGACAACTTTATTGTTGAACTAACACAGATTCATACACGAATTTGTTGGTGTACAGTATACAGTTAATGAGGTTGACAGGCAACTTGAGGGCGTAACTATGTCCAGTTCCCTCGAAACAGCCAGTAATACAGGGCATAAGCATGGAGCAAGGCCAGCTTTGTGGTTAGCTCTTTCTTTCTTTCTTTCTTTCTTTCTTTCTTTCTTTCTTTCTTTCTTTCTTTCTTTCTTTCTTTCTTTCTTTCTTGGGTGTTGGGGCATTTTTGCAGATGGAAAATCTGCTCTTAAAAAAGGTGTGTTTTTCAATTACAGTAATGCAGGACTAATCAGCCAATTATGTTCAAGTGTGTGGCTATGATGCACTGCACTGTTCTATGATTAATTTATCTACTTTTCACACCCTCCTTTCCTAATCAATTAGCTGTGGAATTCCCCTTCTTCTCTTCCCCTAACTCCAGTGAACTTTGAAAAGCCATTTCATGTTAGCTAGAAAAGCTTAAGGAAGAGAAGGAGGAAGTGGAATAATAATGAGAAAAGAAGGAGGAGTGAAAAAAAGAGAATGAGCTAGTACTGTTACTCCAGTAATGTCATCTTGTAGGTTGCAGAACGGCTCACACTAACTTCCTGATGTTGAAACAAAGTTTGTGGAAACTAGTACTCCACTTTCCAAGATGAGTTACATGTTTAGACTACTCGTTGCTGGTCAACAGTTCCAGGTATAAATGCAACATGTATAATGGCAGGCATGTGAATCAGGACCTAGAATGCAAGGACTGGATTTTTCCTTAAGAAAGTGTCTTGTTCTATAGCCCTTTTCTTGAGGTGTAACTTCCCTCAGTTAAGAAACACAGTGGGTATGTTAAGTGGGGTCTCATTGTGAAATTGATTCTTTTTTTTTTTAAAGTATTATTTATGGAACACCAATACCTACAACAAAACTACAGTTCTCAGGGATTCTTGGAAAGACAAACTCTTAACATTTAAATGGCTTTATAAAGGTGTTGTGCTAGATTCTACTCTTGTTTGGGTCCACTGTAGCCTGCTGTTCCACAGCAACCCAAATGTCTTGTGACATTTTAAATTACAAGCAAGGAAATTCTGACTAAACTTTAGGCACTCTTTGACTCTACACACTTAAAACACTAGGATTCCAATTCAACTGCTGTAATTCCAATTCAACTCCATCCTACAAAATCCTGGGGCTTGTAGTTTGGTCAAAAGCACTAGAGGAGCTCCCTGGTTGACAATGTGAAGTACTGCTTCCTAAACTGCAAATCCTATTATTCCAAAGAGTGAAGCCAAGGAATCATGAAGTGGAATCGTAGTGCTGTAGCAGTGTAATGTGAAAGCGCTTGGGAAGAACTTTCTGATGATAAGAGCTGTTCATCAGTGCAGTGGACTGCCTTGAAGGTGGTGGCACACTTTCCAAAATGAGTTACATGAATCATTGGTATACTTTAGCTGTAGATTACCTATATTGACAGAGGGTTGAACTGGGTGACCACTGATGTCCTTTCCAGCTCTACAATGTTATGATTCTGTAAATGTGAATGAATTTATTGTAGCAAGAACAATTTGAAGGATATGGGTTCTCTTGGACTAGATTTTGTTGGTACAAGAGAAGATATGCCTGAACTGGATCTGTAGGTTTAGTTCATTTGTTTGATCCCATGTTGAATCAAGAAACTGCAGGGTAAGTATGGGTTCTACTGCCAGAATGCGTGATCAAGTGTATCTTCCATCTTACTGAATTCTGTAAGACATTGCTGGGTAGTGAAGCTTCCCTGTGTGGATTAGATTTCTTTTCCAGAGTTGCATGCTTTCAGGAAGAGGAGCAAAGGGGAATGGGGATGGGAAGATGACAATTAGGCTAAACTAAACTGTTGAGCAGTGTCTGCTGATCAGACATACTAAAGTTCACTCAGATCCTTCTCTGGGTAAGGAAGAGGAGTCACATGTCTTCTTGCACTTCAGAAGCCAGCATGACAGACAAGAAGTGAACAAAACTCCTGGCCTTGTGGCAGGAGTAAGATCCTATTCCAAGAACTCAGCCAGGCTTGTGGGGGCTTGGAGACCAATATGTTTATTTAGAAAATCCACACAGTCAGTCCCTGCTGCTCCATAGCTGAGTCAGTCCCTGTTGGGCAAGGCTAGTGTCACGCAGAAGAAGTTTAGTCAGTTCACCATTTACCGTTAGAGGATGGAAATAGATCCTACAAGAGCTGATGCTGCATTTAGCTCTGCAAAAAGCACTCCATTTTCTTCAGGTTATGTGTGTGTGTGTGTGTGTGTGTGTGTGTGCGCGCACACCTTCAAGTCTCCTGTTGACTTGTGGCAACCCCATGAATTTTATAGGGTTTTCTTGGGCAAGGAATACTCAGAGGTGGTTTTGCCAGTTCCTTCCTCTGAAATAAGCTATACAACATCTGGTTGCAGGAGTGGAACTCATGCATGCTTTCAGGTGGTGCTGTACTGCACCCCCCTCTGCCATTCTTCACCATTAACTATGGAGGCCAGGGCTGCTGAGAGTTGTAATCCAGAAAACATTTGGAGAACTACATGATTCCTATGTCTGACCTAGTGGAAACAGGTTTAGGCCATTTTCCTGGCCTCAAAGATGACCTCAGTGAGGTAGGGAACACCAAAAAGACAAGCACTTTGAAAAGTTACTTTTTGAACTTTGTTGTTGTTGTGTGCTTTCAAATCATTTCCAATGTATGGCAGCCCTAAGGCAAACCTATCATGGGGTTTTCTGGGGCTGAGAGTGTGTGACTTGCCCAAGGTCACCCAGTGGGTTTCCATGGCTGAGTGAGGAACGAACCTTGATCCCCATGGTCTTAGTCCAGTGCTAAAACCACTCCACCATGCTTCTGAGCTCTCCAAATCTGCCATGCTGGCTAGGGGGTCTGGGGAGTTATAATCTAAAAAGTAACTTTTCCAAGTTCTGCAAAGGACAGATTGAGTGTGTTCTTGATGTCCTCAATGAGAATGAAGAGTCGCGAAAAATGGCTACATGTGTGGACTTAACCTGTGATAACCTTGTCGGGAAAATGTGAAAAGAAATGTAGGGATACAAACTAATATTATTTCATTATTACCAGATATTATTCTCCAGTGTATGGTGAACAGGAAAAGGCAAAGCTCAGCTGAAGCAAAACATTTTAAATTGTGGTGGTTTCAAGGCATGTTCTTAAATCTCATTGAAATCAGTGGGACTGAACCTCATGGTAGCAGAAGTGTGCCCTAATTTTCTCATTAACAAATAGAAAAGCATATGTTTGGTAACAGGTATATAATCTGACTAGTGAAATAGAGTATGAAAAATCAGGAGAACTGAAAAAAGGGGGTGGAGAGAAAGGGAGATAATAAAAGACAGTGCTAGCAGATTTCAAGTCATCTTGGGTTGGGAATACTATCTCAAAACTGGAAGCAATGTTTTCAAATGTTTTAGCCTCAGTAATTTTAATTATACAAACATCAAAAGATAGGCACAATTACATGAGAATGTGGGTTGTATAATAGGGAATGCTGGAGAAAATGTGGGTATCCCTCTGGGATGGCTATACTTTGAAACACATGTATCTCTATAGAGTCCTAGGGCCCTTTCACATTACTCAGTTATAGCACTATGATTGCAGTCTAATTGCCTCTGGTGCCTCTGACCAAACTACCAAACCCATGATTCCATTGGATGCTGCCACAGCAGTTAATTTGGAATCAAAGTGCTATAACTGTGTATTGCGAAAGTATCTCAGGTCTCCAAAAACTTCAGAGTTAACATTGTACCCCTTGCTGCTCTTTGCTTTCTGTGTCTAGCCTTGTCTTGCAAGTTTGGAGATGTGGTAAGCAAGTGCTGAATGTCACGTGTGCTAAGTTGAGAGATTCTGCTTCTGAAACAGAACAATGACATGCCTTGAACTAGCAAACAAACAAAAAAAACATATCCTCCAAAATTTCATAGATGAAGAATGGGACATATGTGACCAAGCAACATCAGATTGTGGCCAAGATGAGAAAAGTTATTAAAGAGGGATGAGTTAGGGAGAGACTGAAGTAGTCTGCTTTTACCTGAGTCTAGAGGAAAGTGTAAGATTCTACTCCCTCTCCTCTCTCTCCCTCTGCTGAGTTGATTTTGTGCAAACTGCTTCTGCATTCCTTTTGTCCTGATGTGGGAAACCCTCTGATCTCACACCTGTCTCAAAGGCAATGAAATAACATGTTGCATCAGGATGCTCTTGGCACTTAGAATTCATCAAATTCTCCCAAGAAACTTGAATACAAATGAGTCTTGGGTGAATGGTTTGTAGCTAGTATTGTCATCAGGTCAGGACTTTGATGTAAACCCTTAGGGTCAGACTCAGCAGAATGAGTGGGGGTACAAAATGCTCCACGTCTGGCTCATGATATTTTGATGTATATACAACCGTCTTGGCTGCTGAAGTCCAGAGACCAAAATGATCTAAGTCTGCTGTTGTTTGTTGCACCTTTATTGAAGTCATGATATGTTTATACAACACGGTCTTTTTGTTTTCAGATTGTGAAGAGACTATGTTTTTTTCCTTAACCTTTCCATTCAAACTGTAGTTTTCAATCTAAAAGGACCTATTTTAACCACTTCCCTTAAAACAGAAGCCATTGCACTTCATACTGTTGTAAATTGCAGAATATTTTATGTGGATTGTGCAGACAAAATGAGTCTGGCCTAGTTTCATAACTAAGGGAATAGGCTGGAGGCATTTGGGGACTGGGGGAAATATATAATTAACCTTTGCTTTCCCTTTATTTGACCTCTGGCCTGTTCTGAAAGGGAGAGAGCTAAACTGAGTTAATCCATTTATTTGCCATCTTGTATCTAAAGAACTCTTGGTCATGTTATTTATTAAGCCAAATTACTTATCTTGTCCCTTTGTAGTCCTCTATGGAGGTGGGATTCCTCATGAAAAAGTTAATCCAGAATAATTGTATCGGTTTAATCAACAATCTGAGGATCTTCCCTTTGATAAATGCTAGAGAGATCCTAAGAAGTTGATTTAGAAGCCTCACTAATTTCAATGGAACATTTTTTTTTCAAGTAAGAGTGTAGTGCATTGCTTTGTTAATTTATAGTGCCATTGCTTTCAAAATACTATCCTGGGGTGGGAGGGGGAATCATGCCTCTGGAAGATCTTTGGAGTTTCTGGTATTTTGTTCCTTGCCTGCCTTACCCCCAAGGCATCTTGTAGCTGTATTTTAGTACCCTGCTGCCAGATGTGAAAGCCACAATGAGAAATTATAAGGAGAAGTCCAACTGTGCTCTGATCTTTAAAAGGAATGCCATTGGTTTTGGTCAAAAGCCCATCGGCAGATACCAGACAGATCTCAGATCTTTAGGGAAGCCAAGAGCATCTGGGAATGGCAGCATGTCTTTTGGACAATTATTTGTTGATGGTTTTTGCCTTAGGGCTGAATCACAGACATTCTGGCCATTATAGCCCAGAGTAAGGATTTCCTGTCTTTCTTGGATCTGACAGAGGTACAGACACTACTATAGCAACAGAGTTCAGCAGCTCAGCGTGGAAAGAACAACATGATCTGGTTTCAGTGGGAAAAATCTTCTTTGACTTATACTTCAAGAAAAGTCTCTGCTCCTAATTTGTTTGAGAAGTGATTTGGAAATTAGTAGATTTCAAAGGCCAGAGAGTTGCCAGGCATTGTGGGTGAAACCCTCTCCCCTTCCGAAAGTAAAAGGTTTTCTAATGCTTTGTGCTGGGAAGGCAGCTGGGCTTCTCTAAATAACTCTCAACTGTTTCAAGATAAATGGAACTGCCACCCAGTAGAAAAATATTTCAGTGTGCCTTTTTGGGATTAGCAAACATTCCTCTATCTTGAACACCTAATTCTGTATGAAAGGTGAGATCCGGAGCTCATTTACTTAAGAGTAAGCCACACTGAACACTGTGGAACTTAATTCTGGGAAAGCAAACACTGAATCAAGTGATTAGTAACACACAAGTGTACATTTATGGAAACAACAACTCTTGGTTTGAAGGTGTTCATATGAAAAGCTAAGCACTTCCTTCTTCTGCAGCAATAATATGCATCATTGCACTGTAATTTAGCTACCCTTCTTCCCCTTCTTGCTCTCCCCTTGTCTTCCACTGCGTATGTCATGAGGTATTGTATTATTTCTTTGACTCATCTTCACTGCATTTTTTCTTGGAAGGTATTTTTTTTTTAAATAGCACCTCACCCTTCTAGCCTATAACACTTAAAAGACAAATCAAAGGCTTTTACTCTGTTCAGTGCTTGTAGGAGTGTAAAGGACAGGTATGAGCAATGGTGGTGGTTGTTTTCAGCTGAGGGAGAGTGTAGCTGTGCCTCCCATGTGCTGACCCAATTCGTGATGAACTTTTTGTGTAAGGGAATACTGGATACCTCTTTATGCAAATATAAGCAGGAGTTCTGTCAGATTCTGCCCTAAATCATCATTTTACGTTTCAGCACCAAAAGCATGGTTCTTACCTGGGAGCAAGGTTCTTATCAAACTTTGCTCCCAGTCCCTCCAACATGGATCCTCCATCCTGTTCTTCCTTCAATAGGATTGCCAACTGGACAAGAAAAAAAAAGGCGTATCTTGTTTCTATCATCTTAATAGTTGTCTGATGTGTGAAAACCACCAGATGAAGATTTTCATAATACACAGTGGAAGACTATGACCAATTATTGATGTTTGAACTGGCTACAGGTTCAAATGTTAGCAACCCTAACCATTACCCTAACTCCTCTGATTAAGAATTGTCAAGTTACAACTCAGAGATCTGGCATGTGTCTAACTGTTCCACAGCCACAAGACAGGATGGGATGGTGCTAAGGAACAGGATCAGCTATGCTTCTCCTTTGAGAGATACAATGCTGCTTGAAATAGGCAAGTTTGCAGCCAAGACAAACTAGCAATCCAACCTTATTTCTTTTAATGCTTAATATCAGCTTGTTCCACCCTTTTGCCCTAAATGCATATCTAGAGACATCAATTGGCTTATTTTTAAAATTAAACCATCTTCACCATCCCTGACCACTGGCCATATCAGTTGGGACTGATGGGAGTCGTTCAATAACATTGGGTAGGTCACTGATTCCCCAGTGAGTTTCAAGACTCAGTGGGGACCTTAATCATGGGTGAGTCTGAGTCCCACTAGATGACACTGGATCTTTGTATGTGAAAAGAATGAGTAACTGACAAAGGTAACCCCAAAGAAAACAAGTAATGTAGTGTTACAAAAATGTACAGTAAATCCATACAACAAATGGAAGCACTTTTACTGTTAACAGGACCATTTATTTTAAAAATGAAACCTTATTTTCTAGTAAGAAACAAATAGAAAGCCAGTTTGGAAACTAATGAAATCAGTTGAAAGAGGTTTTTATATCTGATGGGAGAATGGGTTTCAGTCTGATGAGCTCTGAGGCTGTCTTGAAAAAACCTTTTGAAAGACTATTCCTTTATCGTTATACAGTCCCATGCGAGGACACACGGAAGACTGCAACAGCTACGTTTACAACGAGGGAAGAATAACTTCCTATGATTTCTCTGGTTGTGGCTGCCCATTTCAGGCAGTACGCTGCTCGCACGAGGAATTAGCTACAGGTACCAGCAAGATCGCCGGAGATCTTGCAAACCCTGCCCACAGTCCTGTGCATTTTCCCTCAAATTCCCCCCACCCTAATTTGGTGGGGCTGAAGCCCACTAAATCACAGCTGTCGAATAATCACTTGATCACAATGATGGTAAACTCGGACAACTGCAGGGCTTTGTGGGGCATAGCACCATAGTAGTAACCGCCTTATCAAAGGCTGTTTCTGCCCTACACTACGATAGTGCTATAACTTCACTTTCAACGTCGTGTGGAATCCTGGGGTTTGTAGTTTACCGAGGCCAAAGAACCAAAGAGGCTGAGAATTTTAAGTGCAGGATTCCATAGGAGGTTGACAGTGGAATAACAGCACCATAACAGTGTAGTGCGGAAACGGCCAGGAAAACAAAACCCGCGCAGAAGGATCTGGTAACAGCGGGATGCTATGCCCGTGGCTGTTCTGCGGTGTGGCTCGGGGGGCTTTTTGGCCACCTGACCTCGAGGAACAACCACCCCTCTCAGCTCCATCAAAGCCGCCGCCGCCGCCACCCGATGGGACGGCGGCTCTCCGCGCCGAAGCGGAAGTGGAGGATCCCCTGCGGCCGCTCACCCGGAAACGGAAGTAGCTAGGTTTCCATGGCGGCGGCCGTGGCAGAGGCTCCCGTGCTATGGCGGCGGCTGTTGGAGTATCTGCCCCGGGGCAGGCCGGTTTTGGCCGCCCTCCTCGGCCGCCTCTCCGACCGCCTGGGCCGAAGCCGCGAACGACGCGCTCGCAGGTGAGGCGGGGGAGAGCGAGGGGCTGCCCTTGAGAAGGAGGCGCGCTCGGCAATGAATCCCTCACCCGGATTCGTGGGGAGGGGGTTCTTACTAAAACTGGTCGGTGCTGAGGTAATCTGGTCTGTGCTTCTTCGGAGAGAAGTTTCCCGTGCTTTCGCGGGCAATCACAGTAGCGGGAAGTGCCCGGCCGTCCCCTGATGCCGGGGTTGCCGGGGGGGGAACCCCAGATCGTACACAGGAGGTAATTAGAAAAGGAATCAAAGGTAAAGCTACTGCTGTAATACTTTCTGCTTCTGATTCGCCGGTGTGTCGACTTCGACTGATGGCGATCCTGTGACAGCCTTGTTGCTAACACCTCTGCTCACATCATGCGGACTGAGGCTTCCCTTGAGTCTGTGGACCTGTAATGCGGTCTTCCTCTTTTGCTACCGCCTGTCACTTTGTTTTGGGGGCTGCTGTGTGCCTTCAAGTCGTTTCGGACTTATGGCGACCCGAAGATGAACAGGGTTTTCTTGGCAAGGTTTCTTCAGAGGAGTTTTGTTCTTGCGAACCTCTTAGGCTGAGAGTGTGTGATTTGCCCAGTCACCCAGTGGGTTTCCATGGCTGAGTGGGGATTCAAACCCTGGCTGCCAGAGGCTTAGTCCAGTGCGCAAGCCATTGCAACACACTGGCTCCCTATTGCTGATGATTATTGTCTTACAAATCCACGGCGTGATCAGAGGTGGATTAATGTTGGCAGATTGGGTCACTGCAGCAAGAGTGATAGAGAGACTGAAGCCTATCACGGGTGAGGAAAGGTTACAAAGTTTGGGACCGCTATAAAAAAAGCTACTAGTCAAAACAGGAATACGTTACCGTCGGAGACAGAGCTGCTCTATGTGTTAATTGGTGGAGACGTGGGATGGAGAGTGCACTTGCAGTCCTTTCCTCTTGGGGGGCTTCACACAGGTGTCTAGTTGTCCACTCTGCAAAAGGAATCTTCGACTAGGTGGGCCATTGATGTAAACCTGCAAGGCTCTTCCTAATGTTCTTTCTGATTACTTCATTGTGTGTTGTTTTTCCTTGTTTTGTACAGATTTCCCCTGCCTTGAAAGGTTGGAATGCCTCTTCTAACACTTGGATTCCAGCTCTAATAAAAGCTTTAAACTAACAAAAACAAAAAACAAAAAAACAAAACCAGGCAAATATTTTTGTTTTCACCCTCTTTTGTTTGGCTGCAGTCACCCCTGGAATGCAGTCTTGTGGAAACTTCTCTGAAATTGAATTTGGCCTTTGAACAGAATAATATTTTCCAAGGCTTGATTTAAATTTGACAAAAGGTTGAGGAGAGGTGAGAAATGGAATAGTTGCTTTACATGTGTGTCTGCAAAGGGGAAGGAAGCATAGCATGAAATTGGGTCTCGTAAAGACTGGGCTTTGTGTGTGACTTTTTGGTTTATTTAATGGTTTGTATCTTTCCCTTGTGAAAAAATACTCTAGAGGAGAGGGCGACCAAAATGGTGAAGAGTCTGGAAGCTATGCCCTATGAGGAACGGCTTAGGGAGCTGGGTATGTTTAGTTTGCAGAAGAAAAGGTTAAGAGGGGACATGATAGCCATATTTAAATATTTGAAGGGATATCATGTCAAGGAAGAATGGGCTTGTTTTTTTGGTGCTCCAGAGACTAGGACAAGAAGCAATGGATTCAAGCTGCAGGAAAGGAGATTTCATCTGAACCTCAGGAAGAACTTCCTGACAGTCAGAGCTGTCAGGCAGTGGAATATGCTGCCTCGGAGTGTGGTAGAGTCTCCGTCTTTGGAGGATTTTAAGCAGAGGCTGGATGGCCATCTGTTCGGAATGCTTTGATGTGTGTTTCTACATGGCAGGGGGTTGGACTGGATGGCCCCTGGGGTCTCTTCCAACTCTATGATTCTAGTAGTGTGCACAGTAAAATGATAAAAAATGCAGAAAAACAACAAAAGCTAAAAACACAGCTGGGAAAAAAAAAACCTTAACGGATTTAAAACTATGTTTAGCAAGTAGTTTGAAATGTTTCTACTGTAGGCTACCGCACTGATAGGAAACTTGCTAATGCCAAGCTAGAGTGCTTCTAGAATTTGAGAGCACTTCTGTATTTTGTACTGTAGAAACATTTTTGTGTTTGTGTTTGCTGCAGCAAAGGCATGGAGGGTGCAGAAAACATGCACGTTTAAGCAAATGGGCCTTGAAAATTTTATTGTTTTAATGAATTCTCGCTCTCTCTCATACACACACACACACACACACACACATATATATATATATGAGATAATTCATAACAATAAAATTTTATATATATAAGTGTTTGAAGATGCTGATGTGTTGGCTGCACTCCTTTGTATTCAACACGGGAAATGGTCCTCAGCTGCAGGAGTTAGGATTAGGCAAAGTCCTTCTACCAGCTGATCTTAGAGATCTGCTGACAGAGTAGTCTGCCAGTGGATCTCCTCTGCTTGCTGAGGTCTGCTGACATAAGAGTTTAAAATGGGGCAGAGAAGGTGGAGAGAAGGCAAGGGAGGAATTTTCTCCAGCCAGGGACAGTTTTAATTAATCTCCATCATTCCTAAGATGAAAGTGTTTTGCATTCAGCAGAGCTTCAGTGACTTAATGTTGGCTCTCTTGGCTGGTTAGAATTATATTCCAAGTCTAGGGGCCGTTCTGCACTACACTGTTATAGCGCTATTATTCCACTCTGAACATCTTGTGGAATTTGGGGTTTGTAGTTTACTGAGACCAAAGACGCTGCTCCTTAAACTGCAAACCCCAGGATTCTGTAGGATGTTGAAAGTAGAATAACAGCACTATAACAGTGTAGTGCAGAAATGGGCATGGTCCAACCCATTGTTTCTTCTTGAATTATGGACTACATGTTTGAGAAACACACATGCTTCAAGAGGGGATGAGTGGTTTGAAAACACAATGCCCAAAGTGCTATACACTTTTAGATTACTGTAAGTATATGCCAGTGTAGTTACTCTGGACTCCACAGTAATATACCCAGTTGTACAGCAGGTGTGATAGGCCTGAGTACCTCGATAATGCAGTGGTCAGTTAGCTCCCATCTACTAAGGGAGAGGGTTGAGTGTGCATGTTTGTGAAGTGTTTGTTTGTACTAACAACTGCCCTTATGTGGCTTCTGAGGCACAATGAATTACTGAGCTATTTTTAGTGTTGTGTGGTGCCCCAAAAGTATTCCAGTCCTAATGACTACTTGAAGAATGCTGAACATATTTTACTATGAGCAACACTGTGTGAAGATGTTTGTCATGTGCTCATATCTTGCTGCATTGCTTAATGCTCTATGTTCCATTTGTCTAATTAGCCAAAGCAGGCATGGTTATAAATATGGTTAATTTGCAGAGGCGAGAAAAGAGGAGACCCTACTCAGTTTGGTTTTGAAGTGATCCTGCTCACTTCAGTTAAAAAAAGAAAAAATCTGTATGGTCAGGATTCTGTGAGAAAGGTGTGAGACTACTGTGGAAATCAACGCTTATTTTGTATAACCATCTCAGCACTGTTCACATTCAACCTGTTATTTCTTAGATATATTGTTTAACCACAGTTGAACTCCTAAGATCTCAAATGATTTTAGTGATAAAATTCCCTGTCCTGTAATAATTTATCTGCCTGTGGAAACATTGCCAGTCCTTTCCTTGTCCAGATTTTGGATGACAGTTTTTTTGCATATATTGTGAGAAATTTTTTGGTAAAGTCTATTTTGAATTTTTCCAAAAGCTTAATGATTAATTTGTCCTGTGAAAGATTTTGATCTTAACATGGAGCCACTTTATAGTGCATCAGATGTTGATGATCATTGTCATTATCTTCTTTATGTATATCCTTTCTTTTCCCCAAGATTGGGACTCACCATGGCTTGCATATTTAAACAATTACAATATAATTAAAACCATTCAGAAAGTCAACACTATAAAAGAATTAAATGAGATTGTTGATTAACTTAGGGCCTTTCTACCCTACAGTGTTAGAATGCTAGTATTCCACTTTCAACAACCTATGGAATCCTGGGGTTTGCAGTTTGAGGGGGGGGTGGGGCTTTTAGAATTTTCAGACAGAGAGCCCTTTGGCCTCAGTAAACTACAAAGCCCAGAATTCCACAGAAAGTTGAAAGTGGAATAATAGCACTATGACAGTGTATGGTGGAAATGGCCTTAGTGCTATCAGTTATGACAGAGAGAGGTTTCACAGCCTTGCTATGTTTAACTAGCCTTCAATTAGACACGATAATAACTGATTCTTGCACTGATTTAAAGTTAGCATTGACTGATTTGTCAATTCTTCTTCACTCCCACCTCACTTATAGGTTTCTTTGAACCCATAACCCATATAATATGTTCAGATGACAGCAACAAGTTTTCCAAAGGACTAGAAAAGCAGCATCTTGTAGGTGTTTGATCCATGTGGAGGAGATCCCTGCATTTAGCTTAGTGCTGGAGCACCACCAGCAGATAGGTGTGGGTATGTGGGGGGAAGTTGAGGGATTTTGTGTGGAGGATGTCAGTTAAAGTGAGGATTTATTGGATATGACAGTGGTAGGAGGACTCATTTCTAATTCAGATTAATTTAATATATATTCTACTTTTCTCCTGAATAGGACCCAAAGTGGGTCAGACATAAGTTAAAACGAGGTACATGAATTAAGAATTAAGAGTAAAAAAGTTAAAACTCAATTAAATTAGATGCCATAGTAAAACATCAATAACTTTAAACAACATAAAATCATTTAAAACCATGGCAAGAACAATTAAAAAACAATGCAGTACTTAGGTTTTTTTGTCCTTGATACTGTTTTGGTGTAACCTTTTCCTGGTCTATGACCGTAATAAACAATATCTATCTCTCTAAAAAACAATGCAGCACCTGCCCCTTGTGTGGAAGACCTTTCTACATGGCCACTTGGTCACCAAATGCTTGCTCAAATAAAGGAAAAAGTCTTTACTTGTTGGTGGAAGGAGAGCAGCTTGCATTTGGAGAAGGAATTGGCAGCCCTGAGAGTCACATTTCTGAGTCCAGAAAAATCTTATCAGTGAATTCAACCAAGCCAGAAGCTTTCAAGAAAGAGTACATGTGATTTGGAGCCGTCCTCTTCTTAGCAGGGGAGCATGGTGATTGATACAGGAAGTGGAAGATTGATTTATCAGCTGTGCTATTTTCTGGTTGGTACAAAGTACTTCACTGAAGTATAGGAAGGTGGTGGTTTTAGAGACTGTGGCAGCAGGATAACACTATGGCCCTTACAAGTTGATTTGAATCACTTTTAGAGCAGAACTAACCAATAAAACCTTGCTCTTTCAAATCTCAAGTAGTTTTGTTTACTTTCGCCTTTTTCATTACTGCATCTAGTGCTTACTCTGCTCTTTCTTAACAGCCTAAGGTCCCAGTCAGTAATATGGGACAGAAAGTACTCTACAAGCAATTGTCCAAAGTGGAAAAGTTCTTTATTTGGGGGTGGGTCTATATTGGTTTATACTGAATTGTTGCAGTTAGGACAAATCCCACATACTGTTTCTGTGTGTGCTCGGTCTGGTGTGCCTCCTGTTAGCATTTGTGTTGTAGGTGTTAAGCAATATGAGATGGATATTTTGATTTTGGCATTGTGGAACATTTGAATGCTTACATGGTTGCTGTCTCTAAACTATACTCTTTCTCTGCTTGCTTTTTTCTAGGAAAGATCTTAAACCATGCAGTTGTTCCACTGAAAGCCATGCTGCTTAAAGGCCTTGATTTGGTTAGTAAACTGGCTAGCTGGTGATACTTCAATAGAATTCAGAGCTAGAGAATGCTGAGTAAACTCAGAATGCCTAGCAGCAGTTATTGATCAGATTGGAAGGAGGTTTCAGTCAGACCACTGCAGGACTCTAGCCTGAGTCTGGTACTATTCAGCATTTTAATCAGTCACTTGTAGAAGAAGGTACAGAAAGAATTGTTTTCAAATGTGTATCTGAGAGGTAGCTTGGAAGAGTAATAATTCCTCCAGCAGATAGGGATAAAAATGTCTGTAACAAAATGGGAAACTGTCCTGAGACAAGTAAAATGGAATTCAAGGGAAACTAAGGAAGAATACTGCATTTAATCCCTTCCCATCAATGTTTAGCCAGATCTGGCTTGGCAGTAATGTACATGGAAAGGATCTTGGGAGTTTACTCAGTTACACCTACTGTTATGTTCAGCTTGCGATGTGACTATAAAAAAGCTAATGTAAATTTAGGTTGCATTAATAAAACTGTGTTTGCCAAGTCAGGGGAAGTAATAGTTCCCTCTTACCTTGCAGTAATCAGGTATTCAAAATACTGTGCCTCATTCTAGATGTTCCACTTTGTGCAAGATATAAACTAAGGGTGGAGAATATGCAATCCTCCAGATGTGGCTGCAGTGCAACTCCTATCAACCCTAGTCAGCACTGCCAATGGTGAGGGAAGATGGGAGCTAACAGTGTGACCAACATTTCCTGGACTGCGTGCTCCCTATCCATGATACAGTGGTGTGGGAAAACAAGTCTTTCAAGGAGCTGGTCTGGAGAAAAGAAGATGAAGGGAGACCCAGATGGCACTTGGCACTTTTTGGTTTGTTGAATGATTGCCACGTGGAAGCAGGCAAAAACTTTCTTTTTACTGGACAGAGGGCAGGACGAGATCACATAGACTTAAGTGATAAGTGGGTAGATTTTGGGTGAACATTATGAGAAATACTTTAACAGTAAAAACTGTTAAGACAGTGGAATCAATTATCTGGAGGTCTTGTGGCTCCCTCACTGGTGGTCTTCAGGGTTTGTTGAACTGTTTGTCAGAGGGTTGGATTAGGTGGGATATAAAAATCGGATACAAAAATGTTTTTAACTCCGATTCTGTGTGCATGTATTCTTGGAGCTGTGTCACTGTGTTCTGTGCATGGTAGCACCCAACAGCTTTACACCAGTGTAGGGGCACTTAACCATATCCTCTGCAACTTCAAATGTGTCTGATTTGTGAAGCATTTGTTCGTTCAAACTGAGAAATACTTTGACTCTTTGTCTTAGAATGAAGTCCATAGGACATAATCTTATTTCATCATCATAACTTTGGTGAAAATTGGCTATCCACATTAATTTTTTTTCTTGTTTGTCTTAAAAGTCAAGCATGATAGCCATTTTTAAATATTTGAGCTTATTTTCTGCTGTTCCAGAGAGTAGGACACAGAGGAATGCCTTCAAACTTGAGGGAAAGGGATTCCACCTAATCATTAGGAAGAACTTCCTAACAATATGAGCAGTTCAACAGTGGAATACAGTGCCTTGGAGTGTGGTGGAGTCTCCTTCTTTGGAGGTTTTTAAATAGAGGCTGGTTGGCCATCTGTCAGGGGTACTTTGATTGGGTATTCCTGCAGGGCAGGGGGTTGGACTAAATGGCCCATGCGGTCTCTTTGAACTCAGTGATTCTATGATTTGAGAAGACGAGCTTATAATAAGGTTGTAATGTGTCACATAAATTTATGTTTAGTTTGTTTCTATGTTTTTGATTCGTTGAAGCACTATAGATGTAGATGCTTGCACTCTAAAACAGTATGCTATAGATGGCTATACTTTAAAACAGTATTTTAACTTTAATAGTAACCTGTAGGTATAACAGTGCGAAAAATGTAATCACATCTTCTGTGGAATTACAGCTTCTTTCAAGAGTTTGCATAGACATGCAACCTTTGAAAGCTCTGCCTTAATCTTCCTTTCTCTCAGCCCAGTCTTTACTCAAGTACAGAACCACTTCTTTAACAATATGTCGGAAACATTACTGTATCTGTTCAAGAATACTTAAGAGGAATTGTATGTGATGCAACATCTTCTCTGTTTTGTATCTTTGGTATCAGTTGTTCTCTTTTGTCTGGCACATTTGGCTTCTTCCTGTAAGTAGCTATGATCATTTCCCGTCACCTGTTGCTAAGATGAGCTTTGGATTCCTCTTATATTCTTGTTTTGAAATAAAATGCCATATTGCCTACAAGATCAATCATATGGAATGCTAAGATTGTGCACTTCCTTATTGTCGTAGATAACCAAATTGATGAGTAATATATAATTAAGCACACAGGTGTCTGTGCTATATATCCTGTAGTATATTATACTGCTGCCCTATTATAATAGGAATGATATGCTGTCACTGTGCAATAGTTGTTGGAGGCCCAAAATTCTCATTTGGCCAAGAGCCAATGAACCATGGGGCAATATTTTCCCCAAACTTGAAAGGAGAATTAAAAAAAAATCGAAGAGGGAGTCTTGGAGTCCTTTCTCTGCAGTGCCTTTCACAGCATATGACTTGCGAATGTGGCAATAAAGCCATTTCTGTCTTTCAAGCCTGCCCCCAGTCTCCAGGAATCCTGCCCGACATTTTTTTTCCCTCTGTTCATGCAACAAGACTGCTGTAACATGGGATATACCTTGTTTACTATCTGGTAGTCAAGCATAGGGGCTTGTATTCTGAGTCTTGATCATTTTAATATTCCTTTTTTTGTAAGTTCAATGGGTGAACTAATTCATATTTTAAAACCAAAACACAATTAAGCAACAACAATACTTAACTGCTTTCAGTATCTAAGTCTGTGCCTACTGTAGACTAAGATACTCCAGGGGTTGCATTCATAATAGTAGTAGTAGTGCTGCTGCTGCTTCTTTCTTCCTTTCTTTCTTCCTTTTAAAAAAAAGGAGAATAAGAGGCACAATCCATATTCCTCTATATCAGGCGTAGGAATGCATTGTCCTTCTAGGAGAGTGGGGGGCTGCCTCCAACTGCAACTGCTCCCACCAAAAAATAAAATAAAATACATATTAAAAAATATTTTTTGCGCCTAAAAGCCTGTAAGAAACACAGATGCATGTTTTGGAGTATACTTGGGCCCCAGGCGACATTTTGAGACAAACTTTTTATGAGGAGGGGGGATTTTTTTTTTGCAAAATTTCAGTTTGAGCCTGGGGGGCTCTAAATTTGGTGGGAATACCCAGAAATAATTTTTGGCATTTCAGAGCAAAAAAAAATTTGTTCCAATGCTTTGATGATTCATAACCAAAGTGTTTTTTCTGTTTTGTTGATTGTAAGATTGTAAGATTGTTTTATTGATTGTAAGAAAGCAAAACTGTGTAATCAGGAGGGTATACACCTGGCTTCCCTGAATCTCTTATGTTGACTTAAAGCTAGGGAGTCAGCTGACACCCCTGACAAACATAGGTTTTATTTTTCAACAAGTCTCTTCTTGCTGGTAATCTATGCTGTTCAAGTGCCGGTATGAGAAGAAACCATTTTATGCAAATGTGGATGATTCCGGAGAAAAAAAGTCTGTTTTTTACAGTGTATTACTACGCTTGGCAGAAATTCACACATAAAGCAAAGCCTGTAGATTTTTGTTGTGGAGTGAAGCATCAAAGGCTGTATTTTCTTTTCCCTTCTCTGTTTCTTTCTAATTTTTTTTTAAATATATCCTGGTCTTTGGCCCCCAAAGGATCCCAGGCTGTTAAGAAAGTTAGTGTTAAAATAAGAAAATTGGTACAATGTCTTTGTATGGCCAAAGTAAAGATGAAAACAATGTTAAAATAACAGTCATCCATATATGCCACTCATGAAAATGGTCCTCTTACAGTGATACATGGAAGTGCTTCTCAAAATATGCAAGTTGCAGTCCTTTGTATTCTTTCCTTTCTCAGTAAGCTAAATTTGTCATCATATAAATAGAAACTAAAGTACCAAGAGCAGAAGATGCATCAAAGGCTGCATTTTCTTTAGCCACCCATCACATGTAGGGTACAAAATGTGGTGGAAGTGCACCCCATTCCCTCGGTGGATATTTTGGAGCATTTGGAGCATTTTGGAGCTTCCGAACATGATGGTAATGCACTTCACACCCCTGGAATGCATTTGGGGGCATTCTGGAGCAAAATGTTTTGACCCTTGGGGGGGCACAAATACAGTCCTGGGGGTTGCATATGGCTCATAGGGTGCACTTGCTCACCTCTGATCTAGAGGCTTGACTGAAATTTTTGGAAATCTTGGTTCAGTTGTAAAATAGTTATGTCCTTCAGTTTCTTTTGTAGCAGTGACTGGGTAATTGCATCTTAACTTGCTGGGTTGTTCAGTGGTAATGGGTAATGTATGCAAAGTATCTGGTATCTCATGCAGGATATGCAATGGGCTAGTTCCTGTTTCTGTTTTTTTGTTTTTAATGTCTAAGAAGGAAAGCTTCTGTACTACAGTTGGTCAGTCTTGCATTATCTGGGAAAAAATTACTTGCTACTGGTGTTACAGGAAGTATGTTGCATTCAAATAAATTCTTTATATTCTCAGCAGATGTTCTGACTTTTCCTTCGTGCCAGCTCATCTGTGTACAGTAAAACATACTGTATTCAAAACAAATCTTTCCTTTTAAAAGATACATTCTAAAGAAATGACAAACAGTGGTTGCTCTGTTTAGAAACTTCCTCTCTTGGCCCTTGTTCCAGTCCTTTGTTAGTTCCCAGAGCATCATTTCCTTGCCAATTTCCATAAAGAATCAATTTCTTGAAAAGTGGCTGGATGGATTAAATGTGGTCTATGGAACAAGGAGGCATAGGAGACCTGGAAATCTGTCCAGTGCAACTGCAGAATCTGATGCTGTATTTCTAGTTCAGAGTTTAGTGGTTTTCATTGGAATAAGAAGATTAATTTTCTTTTTTAAATGCCTTGTCCTCATGATTGCAAGGGAAAAACATTAAATGTTTGGATGTTCTGTGTGTGTGAAATATATTTAACACCATATAGCTGCCAATCTCCAGGCTTTTTAAATATGCAGTCGAGTATGTATTACCTTTTTCCTTTTTGCTTTTCACTTCTCTACCTAAAACTATTATATTAAACCCCATTTTGTAGCAAAATATTCAAATCAAGCAAATCTGCATTATTTATTCTTAACAGACAGGTATACTAGATTACAAAATTCTATGGATATTACATCTATAGAAGGATGGAACCAAGGATATGAGAGGACAGAATTCTGGGTTATATGCGTACTTTTGTGTCCAGAGCGCAGTTCAACCTTATGAGTTAAGCTGGTTTATCTGAAGGCATAACTGTTTAGTACATGAATTGTATGCTGATTCTTGATGATGATGAACAATTCAAGTTTGATAATACAGGATATGGAAATATCCCCATATGAAAATTGTGTTTAGAGAGTGGGTTTTGCCACTGTGCGTTTGTACTGGGACATAGTATCTTCCAGGATTTTGTTGTTCTCAGTAGTACTTTTTGTAATGGAAATTTGATCCATTGTGTTGGCCAAATATACAGGGGGTCTGTTCCAGGATGTGTGTGCCCATTGCATCTGCTGACTATAATGGGATGTGATGCTTTCTGTGACCTCGCATTCGTGCATATGGAGGTTGTGCTAGAAGAGGTTGCATGGTATATTTCTTTAGAAGCAAGCCTCTTTGATCTGATCCAGCTCAAGTTCTTATAAGCAAAAGACAGAGCCAGAAAAGGGAATGTTAAAATAATATGCGTCATCCATTAAGCATTAAGCTTAATTTGGTGTAGTATCCATTGAGCATGACTCAGTGAAAGTAGTGGAAAGCAAAAGTCTGAAACCATGTGTTCATGTCTGGCCTTCTAAGTTTTTCATGCTTAAGAAAGTTACTCTGAAATCTTTATTGTGTTTTGCATCAGGATGTTAACAATAAAACCTGTTTCCCAGATTCAGTCACCACTTATGCAGAAATACAGTAATACACACTGAGGCGTTCCAGTGAATGAAGAGCTATTGACAGAAGTCACTATGTTGTGGCTTATGTGTGGGTGATGATCACTATGAGATATATCCTGTAATCTCTAATTGTCTCTGGTGAAACAGCTGAGGTTTAACAAGAATTGTGGCACTTGGAGCTCACTCAGAGCCACGCTTCCTAAAAATAGCAGTTTCTAATCACCTAGATTTATAAATAGTAGATACTTCATATTCAGAAAATAGATTGAGACCCCTGTTCAGTTCATTTTCTTTTCTAGGGAATTTTGGCTATGCATTTGTGTTACCTGAAGAGGTTTTTTTTTTTTTTAAAGTTCAGGCAGTCAGTTTGATATGAGATATGTTAGCTGTTTTGTATATAGGTGGTGTCGTTCAAGCAGTCCATTTGCAGATGCTTTTGGTTTATGTGTGTTGCTGAAATGAGTTTTTGTTCTATCATACTGATTCCATTAATGGCAAGAAAACTGACCACGTGTGCTTAAAGTTTCACAGGAAAGTCCTTGACAAACATCAGATCCAAAGAGGAAATCAGAGTGTGCCTTCCAGGCATGTTGCTTCCATTTTCTTAACAAGACTGGCAACTCCCAGTGCCACATGACAGTATGAAATTATACTTAAATGTTGGGAAAGTTTAAAGTTGGTAGTGAAGTAGCTTGCTACTCTGTGGAAGAGGAAATCACCCTGTGTCTAATTCCTTTTATCTGTGTAAGGGAACTAGTTTTGAACTCATAGATCAGCATTGAGAAGAATGTGGCCTTCTAATGTTGAATGGCAGCTTCTGTCACCCATACCCAGCCTAGTCAAATGTTGAAGAATGATAGGTGTTTACAGCTCAACAACTTCTAGAGAGCACACTTTCCCAACTGCTGAGATTTGTTAATTTCTTCATAGGGACGCTCTTATCTTTGCCCACTAGCAAAAAGCAAATTTTAAGGCACCTTTGTTTTGTAGGTCCTAAATTATTAAATTATTTACTGAACCTACTGATGTCCCACTTTCTTCTAGTGAACTCAAGGTGGTGTATGTGGCTCTGTCCCTCCCCATTTTATCCTGTCAGCAACCCCATGTGTAAATCAGACTGTAAGAGTGTGACTGGCCATAGATCACCCAGGAAATATCATGGGTCAGTCAGCAGGAAACTGAACCTGGATCTCTGAAGTCCACCATTATAACCATTATTCCACCTTGGATCTAGTTATGATTTGTTTTTATTTCATTTGCAGTAGAATGAGTTATTTTTACCCTGTACAGGTGTTTTGCCTTTGCCTCCCTCTGAGGCTGAGAGAGTGTGACTTGCCCAAGGTCACCCAGTGGGTTTCCATTGCTGAGTGGGCACTTGAATCCTAGTCTCCAGAGTTCAAGTTAAACACTCAAACCGCTACACCATGCTGGATCACAAGTCAGATGTCGATATCTTTAATGAATTATTTGTGGCTTTTGAAAAGACATTGTAATAATCTTCAAATTTAATGAAGATGGATATTTCATCTGCTCGTCCAGTCTTAGTGGTAACTTGGAATGCTGTGGCATTTTAATTGCCTTTCAAGTATGGTACAAGGAAGTTTTTCTTAAGTTCTCCTTTCAGTCTAAGGAGAATGGAAAATTTTCCTCCAAATTACTGTAACCTGGAATTGCTAAAGAAGTACTGAGTCCCCACAAACTGTTGAAAAACAAAACTGCTAGGAATTCTTACATGCCATGAGTCAGATCTCCATTGTGATGAATAGGTGGTGACAAACCAATGGGCTTTCTGGGAAGTGCGGTGGCAAACTGTCTGGGTTTTTTGTGTGTGAGGAGGTAAGCAAACCTTGTGAAGATTCAGTGTTTTATCACGAAACAAGTAAGTGAAATCATCTTCCTGGAATCTGTGGTCATTTGTACTTTGGACCCAGAGTTCCTCATAACGAAGAGTTCCTCATAAAATGCTGTTGAGGTTCATGCCTGTGAGAGTTTTGTAGTGAGGTGTGGACTGTATTATGACAAACCTCAATCAGGGAGCATTGTGGGTTGTAAGCTGCTTGTAAGCTATATACTGGGACCGTGCGGTGTCTGTGTGAGGAAATGCCTTGCTGAAGTACAATAATAGAGATATGACTTCAGTTGAAATTATTTCCTTTAACTCACTTGTCTTTTTTATTTCAATTTCTTTCCCAAAAATCTCAGTCAACGAATGTCACAACCTAGAAACTTGGTGCTGGCATATAGAATTCTCTCTTCCCCAAAGTTTGCTGATAGCTGTGTTATGCTTTATGATAACTTTATAACAGTGGACCTGTTATCATGATATGATCCTCTTACATTGTGGATTACATGACAGAGGAAAGATTGACCTTTCTTAGAAAAAATGTAACAGTAATTATTCAACAAAGACAAGTATTGTGTGCCTTCAAGTTTTTTCTGAATTATGGCAAACCTGAGGTGATTATGTAATTTATAATTTTTTTTGGCAAGTTTTATTCAGAGAGGATTTTGTCTTTGCCCTCCTCTGAGGCTGAGAGAATGTGACTTGCCAAAGGTCACCCACTAGGTTTCTATAGCTGAACAGGGATTTGAACCCTGGTCTCCAGAGGTGTAGTCCAGTGCTCAAGTTGCCACACCAGGCTGGCTCTCAAAGACCACTTGTTATTGTGTGCCTTCAAGTTGTTTCTGACTATGTCAAACCTAAGGCGATTGTAGCACAGGGTTTTCTCAGGATGTGAGTGTGTGACCTGCCCAAGGTCACCCAGTGGGTTTCTGTGGCGGAGCGGGGAGGAATCAAACCCTGGTCTGCGAGGTTGTAGTCCAACATTCAAACCACTGCACCATGACAATTAGGGTGCAATAAAAGCAATCATTTGAAAGAAAAGCCCACCAAAACAATGTTCTTTTAGCAACTGAAGCATGGAGTGATAATTGCAAACTGCAAATCTTGGATATAATTACTCTTACTGCTATTTTCTTAGAATGTATTTTGCTGTTCTTCCTAATTGTTGGTCATATTTGTTAGTTTTCACAGAGTCTCTGCTCTGTAGTCAGGCTAAGAAGTTACTGACATTCACATCAGATGTTTGTTCTTTCTTTGCATACAATATGGCATTTCCCTTCTTGGCAGAGGTGATCTAACTGTGACTAATGTAGTTGAAAGGCAGATGTGTAATGCTTTGACTGTATCCCCTTTGCTCACACACCTGGAGGCAGTTGAAGGGAAATAATACTTTTATGTATGCAACTTAACCTACATCTTTCTCTTATTAGGTCATCATGGCTGCTTTTGGCTCCACTGCTCTCTCCTGCTGTTCCTCAGCTAACGGTCCCATCTTGTTCCCTCTGTCCTGAGGGATCATATAGGTTTCAGTGGATCAGAAACTTGGTTCCAGAGTTTGGAATTGCCAGCTCTCATGTCAAGGTGCTTTCATCTCCAACGGAATTCTATGAACTTATGAAGGTGATTTTCATGCCTCCAGTACTTTTGCCATGGGAGATGGGCAGCAGAGTATAGATCTAAAAATATAGCATTTTCTTCATGTGTATATATCATCGCTTCTATCTCACCACATCTGGAATGGTAACTCAGGATTTCAGATGTGCACAGTTGTATTGTAGCTGTTCTAAAAGAGTTTTGTCAAACTTCTGGATCAAACAAAGTTTTTTCTTACTGTTCTTCAATGAAGTTTTAAAGGTCAGTTTGGTTTTCCTCATTTCACCCAGATTCGTGGAAGTGTGATAAGGGGAAAATATTTTTTCCCCAAAAATTATATAAATTTTACCTAGATATGGTGAAATGGGAAAAGACAGGGGAGGGGCTATGCCTCAGTATCAGAGCATGTATATTCTTGTTCAAATAAGTCAATTTCAGTTTCTGGCATCTCCCAAATAAAAAATTCAGGTAGCAGGGCTGGGGAAGACCCTTGTCTAAAGCCAGGGGTTGGAATTGTGCAGTCCTCCAGATGTTGTTGAACTGCACCTCTTAGCAGTGCTGCCATAGGTGAGGATTTTTCAGAATTATGGTTCAACATCATCTGGCATTTCCACTCAATGGCCTAAACCTTTGGAGATACTCTGTAAAGCATAGGTGATACTATTAGTTTTATGACCTACCTTAGAATAAGGCAGATGTGCCTGTTAAGTCTCAGACCTTTCAGGTAAAGGAGCTCCTTTTTTATCTGTGCCAATCAAATAGACATAGGATTTCTCATTTCATTTCAGGAAGAACAAACAAAAGTGTATTCAGCTTTTTTACAAAAACCCCACACCTGTTGACAAATAAGGCTGAGATTCTGACATGTGAAGGAAAGTGTTTTTAGAGAAGAAGTGTTTTCTTTTTCCTATCACTTTCTCTTACAAAGTAATATAGGTGCCTAGGGACTTGGTGTGTAATAAATACAGCTTCTTATAACTAGATTCCTTCTTAGATGAAGACATTCATATTTTTTCAGTGTCATGAAGGCTTTGTCTTATGGATACTTGAAAATCAGCTGTATCTTGCATTTTACTTCTTAATGCCCCTTCCCTCACAAGAGTTTCTAGAACAGCCAACTCCAACCTGGGAATTCATCGGGAATGATGGGAGGGCTGTCGTAATCTGGGTCTGTCCTTCTGTGCACCTGCTGTTTCACTGAAGGGGTATGCTTTTGCAGGCTGTTTGCCTTTCAAGGATGAATAACAATGCCTATCCCTGACTTAATTATGGCCAGGATTTCCTAATACAGATCAGGGAATCTAAATTCCTTTCTCTCTCTTGTTCTTTCTTTCAGAAACAGATTAAGATGGCCAAGCAGCGAGTAGTTTTGGCTTCACTCTACCTTGGAACAGGACCTCTGGAACAGGACCTAGTAAGTGTTCTGAAGTGGCATGAGGGGGCTGGGGGTTGTTGAGAAGTAGTTGGTTAAGAGGTAGCCTAGTTATAGACTTTCTTGGTGTTGGTCCCCTGTCTCTTATAACACAGGATGACTTTTTCTGTTCTACTTATCTTTGTGCTAAGAGGGTTTTTTTTTTGTGGTAGCATTAGCAATTCACTGTAGAACTGTAAAGTTAACATGTTGTGATTTGTTAACAGTTCTCATAGGCTCCTCATGGATTATTTTGCTGCTCTCTGCCCTTTCCTTCAGTGACATCCAGTTTGCCCTACAGATGCACCGGTTTCTATTGTATGTAGTATCAACTGTTGGAAGGAGTCTGTTAATATGTTCTTTTATCTTCACTCCCTGTCTTTGCTAAAAGACTCATTGTTCTCTCCTATAATGCGTTAACATTTTCGTAATCTTGCTGTGACTAAGGAAGAATTGTGTTACGATAGTCTGTAATGAGAGCAGTATTACAACCATATTTAATGTTCTAAACTGTTTTCTTTGTACTTTATCACCGCATTTATCTATGTTTGTAGAGTTTTAATATGTTTGTCATAGGAAAACGAATCCAATTTGAGTGGAAACTACTCTCTCCTTTGGACTGGGAGCAAGTGGGTGGGTGTCTAACAATGATGACTGTGTTGTATCGGGAGGAGTATGAAGGAGCTAAGTGTACTCAGAAAATTGATGTGCTCTGTATGGTTTTGTATTATTTGTATTGCACATGCCTGATGTCTGAGCATGTTGCATGCTTGGGACAAAGGCTGTCTCATGCTTTCATGCTTGTTTCTTTTTCCTTCAGGTGGATTGCATTGAAATGGCTTTGGAGAATTCCTTGCAAGGAAGTGGAACTTCCAGTCTTACAGTGTCCATTCTCCTTGACTTCACAAGGGGATCTCGGGGTATGTCTGCATCTGTCTGGTCACAGTGGGTTTTTCATGTACCTAATTTAGTCTGCAAAGTCTCTTCTCAAAAATACTGTGCTTACAAGCTCTTCAAATTAAGACACTTGGGCATTTTTTTTATTTAGCAAAAGGTAATCAAAGGCATAAATCAAGTACATTTTCACATCTGTTTGTAGGTATCTGCAGAGCCATAACAATCATAGACAGAATCTTTTGTATGTAAAATTTGGGGGAAAAGGTTCCTGATAGTAGCATCTCTCTCAGGTTTGTATCTTAAGACTTCAGTTTTAATCTTCTCATTGGGTTCAAAGCAAGGAAGTAACTTCATGCAACAATGAGTTACTCCTCTCTCAACAAATGTATAACTGAGTTATATTACAATTGTAAATAGGATAACCATTCCTTTTGCAGTACAACTAGAACTTTACAAAGTTACTTCTATAGATATGGGGTTTAGCTACACTAAATGGTGAGGGGAGAACATCACAGTGTTCAAGCACTGGCTCGTGCTATGCCTCTTGCTGCTTTGCTGTCTTCCTTTTTGTGGTATGGATGTTGCTGGAATGGGATTATGTCTTTCTAAGTGCCCGTATATATATGCACACCCATACCTCCCCCTTTGTATTATGATTGTATTTGTCTGATTCACTTTCTTCCAAGCTGGAAGAACATGACCACAGTGGAGTGCTTTTATGTAGCTTTACATCTTCATCACCAACAACATTGTTGCTGCTTGTTGCTGCTGCTTTGCGTCCTCCTCCTCATAACAGTACCTGCAAAGGGCTGGATTTGGAATGTTCTCAGAATTTGCCGCTCATGCTGAGTGTTCTAGTCCTTTTTAGTTCTAAGTAGATAGGCATATGGTAGCTCAAGGTCAGCATGTATTTGAACCCTGATATCCTGAGAGTTCCAGTTCAGCATTCAAACTCCTTTCTCACAGTTGCTTTATTTTTGCAGGGTTGGTGGTGGTGGTGAGGCTTTGCAGAGTTCCTTCTGAGTACAGCTATACATATAAGAGTTGTTCTTGGGATGTTGTTAAAATATACAGGACTGCAAAAAAATTCCTCCTGGCATTTTTCTACAGTCCTGTAAATTTTACTCAGTAACCAACTCTTTGAGCAACTGGTTCTTCTGAGGGGTGCATTTAAGTAGAATACTTTAAGTGCCTTTTTTATAAGTTCAAAAATATTTATGTATATTGTGCTTGGGTGTGGTTGTTTATGGAGAGGGGTTTGGTCTGTGCATAATGTTAAGACATTCTCTTGTTAATGCTATGGATAGTTTAAAAATTTGTGTGTGTGTGTGTGTTTATTTTTAATGTCATCTTGAGAGACTTAGATATGCTTCATACTGTAGGTAGCATTCAGATGTTCCTTCTCTAAAGTAATTAAAATGTGAAAATTTTAGCTACTTTGAAAAAATATATTACTTGAGTTACTTTTAAAAACTGCAACTATAATAGCAGTTAGCTTCTGGAATGAGTGTGAGTATTGTTGCTATAGTTGTTCCTAATTACCTTTAAAAAGGAACGTTCCAGCTTTACAGGGATGTTACCAGATTAGAGATGCAGGTTTTCATGCTGCTGTGACTATTCAGATGGAGGAAGATACAGGCGTGTAAGTTCTGATAAGCAGTAACCATCCACCAATAATTTTGAGGTGGTAAAAATTAGATGTTATAAAAACTGGCTTAAAAAAAAGACGATTTCAATTCCAATAGAGAAATTGTAGCAGAAATGGTTGTATTTTTGGAAGTCACGGCAGATCTGTTTCCATCTGTCTTCCAGGCCGGAAGAACTCTCGGACCATGCTCCTTCCACTCTTGAAGAAATTTCCTGAGCAGGTCCGTGTGTCTCTCTTTCACACTCCTAACCTACGTGGTCTTCTCAGGCTCCTAATCCCTGAGCGTTTCAATGAGACCATCGGGTTGCAGCATATCAAGGTCTATCTCTTTGACAATAATGTGATCTTGAGTGGGTGAGTCCCTTGTTATAAGGAAAAAGTGGCTAACATCTGGGGAAGGGCTTCTATGGGGGAATTTTGTGAACTCCAGTAAACAAAAAAGAGACCCGTTAAGAGAGCACACACGGCAGGCCTTACTGGTTGTACTGATGTTGTTAGCTGCCATCAGGTTGACTTTGACGCATGGTGACGTTGTGAATGAGAGACCTCCAGCTCACCCTGTCATCAACAGTCCTGCTCAAGTCTTGCAAACACAGAGTTGTGATTTCCATGAATCTATTGACCTGTAATGGGGTTGTCCCCCTTTCCTTGTTTTTTCTGTTGAATCATGTTACATGTTAAACAAATAGGTGATAAAATGCAGCTTTGCCTGACCCTATTGCGAATTGGAAATTGCTCTGTTTTTCCATATTCTGTCCTACTGGTGGCCTTTTGTCCTGAGTACAAGTTACACATCCAGATAATCAGATGTTGTGGCACATCAATTTCTTTAGGAGCAATAAAAGTTTTTCATGATCTACACAATCAAAGGCTTTGCTATACGGTCATCCCTCCACATTTGTGGGTTTCACTTTCGCAGATTTGATTATTCACGGATTATTTGCTGTTACCTCTGCTGCCTCCCTGTGCCCTTTTTAATAGGGACTGCAAACCTTGTGAGACTGAGAAACTGGCTTGCAAGTCCCTCTTAAAAATGGTGTGGGGCAGCAGTGGAGGAAGGCAGTAAACCCCACGAGCCACCCACTTCTGCCTTGTGACGGAACCCTGATGCCTCAGAGAAATCCATGCTGGGTTGAATATGCTGATTATACTTTTTTGTGTGTTAAAATGTGGTTTGGGAGGGCCTAGAGTTATTCATGGTTTTTCCAATTTCTTGGGGGTCCTGGGCTCCTAACCCTAGCAAATGTGGAGGAATGACTGTAATCTATAAAGCACAGGCTGATTTTCTTCTGAAATTCTTTGGTATACTCCATTATCGAACATATATTTGCAGTATGATCCTTTGTGCCTCTTCCTCTTCTGAACACAGCTTGGACATTTGGTATTTCTTGCTTCGTATGTGCTAAAAGTCGTTGTTGTAGAATTTTGAGCATCACTTTGCTTGCATGGGAGATTTAATGCAATGGTCCAGTGGTTACTGCAATCCCTAGTCTTCTCTTTCTTGGGCACTGGAAAGTATATTAAATGTTTCCTTTTTTAAATACTATTTTTATTGAAGACATGTGTTATGTATGTAAAATGATGTATACACACGAGTGTATCTACTAACTAAACAACTAACTACACTTGCTACAACTCAAGGAGGGGTAGTAACGTCGCAATCTGACTTCTGACACCTCAGAAAACGGATACCAATAAAAAGATATTGTACTTCCTCTAAGTTCTGCTTATTTATTTATTTTATAAAATAAATATAAATGATCATATATGATTTAAATGACATCTATACTTATAAAATAGCTCTGTTACTTACTTTAAATGTAAACTACTCTTATAGATTAAAAATAATATTCTGCAGTATTAATTCTAATCTTTTAACTCAAAACTGAATGTTGCATGGCACCCTCATCTTCTCTTAAATAAATTATAACCTTCTCCCACTGCTTTCTTAAATTCCTTCAGAGAGCCTTCTCTAATTAAGGTCATCAGTTTAGCCATCTCAGCCATGCCCAACAACTTTTATCATCCAATCATCTAGAGGTGGTATAGTGGGATCTTTCCACTTCAGTGCATACAGAGGTCTTGCAACCATTGCCATATATTGTATAGTCAGTCCTCCACATTCACTAGGGTTGGGGCACAGGACCCCCGCAGAAGTGGGAAAATTGCAAATATCAAAATGTATGTGTGTGTCTTGGGAAGTGTGGGTGAGGCATGGTGGGGAAAGTGGGCACCCAAGGTCCAAACCTGGTCAAGGAAAGGATTGTGAAAGGGGGTAGGTCAGCATAGTGCCCCTATATTCCCTCTCTGTCACCCATCTCTGTCCTTTGGTGTGGGAGGGTGCATCAGGAGAGGGTTTGTGGTGTTGAGAAATTGGGCTGCAATGTGTCCTTAGTTGGCCAGGCAGGGGCTGGTGGGGGAGGAATCATAGAATCATAGAGTTGGAAGAGACCACAGGGCCCATCCAGTCCAATCCCCTGCCATGCAGGAACCCACATCAAAGCATTCCCAACAGATGGCCATCCAGCCTCTGCTTAACACCTTCAAAGAAGGAGACTCCACCACAGGAAGAGGACCAAAGGTGGGTGTTTTAAGGGCTGTATGACCTGATTGGAGCTGCTGGGAGGGAAGATTCACCCAGAAAAAGGAGCATCTCAGATCAGAGAAACAGGGGTTGGAGAAACTCACAAATAATCAAATCTGTGGAAGTCAGACCAGCAAATGGAGAGGGCTGACTGTATAATTTTTATATAGTTCTTATGAACCCTGTATATTGAGTGTTCCCAGTCTGTGGGCCATTCTTTTGCTTTCACATTTGTTGACAGATTTGGGTTAGAATTTGAGTGGATTCTGTCTTTGTCTAATATTAGTATGTCATCTGTTTCTGGTAATTTATTTCTCCCACATGTTTTGAGAGCAGTTTCCACTTCACTTTCTATAGTTGTAGGTTCATCTTCAAGTGGTTCTTCCTTGAATAAATCTATCATCCTTTAATCTTTTTTAATATTGTTCTTCAGTTTATAGTTTCTATTGTCTTTTTATTTCTTCTTGATTATCCTTTGCTGGTCATCGAGCATCCCTACTCTTGGTTTAAATTTGCCTTAGGTCTCTCAGTTCTTGTGGAAGAGGTCTCTTGTTCTTCCTTTCTTGCTATGCTCTTCTGTTTCTCAACGTTGTTTATTATAGTAGTTTTCATTATCCCTGCGAACAAGTCACTGAACACTTGTTCAGAGTTATTTCTGTCCCTATTTCTGTCGCCTTTCACTACTACATATCTGTTCTTAGTTGCTTGAAGAGTTTCATCTGTCAACCAGTGGGGCATTCCTTTCTTTTTGGCTAGAGATTTTTTGCATTCTCCCCTGACAGTGTCCCTGTGTCTTCAGTCCAGAGTTCTTCTGGCTCCCAATCAATTAGGTTTTA
The DNA here is from genome assembly GCA_030412105.1 of Cyclura pinguis. Classification (NCBI taxonomy): domain Eukaryota; kingdom Metazoa; phylum Chordata; class Lepidosauria; order Squamata; family Iguanidae; genus Cyclura; species Cyclura pinguis. The sequence goes on from CM059600.1 coordinate 160,303,470, forward strand.
TAGTGCAAATCTAATTTTTACATTATCTTTAAATCCTGTGGGGATGTTATTCAGGTTGTATTTGGCACATTGGTTGATTTAATGTTCTTCCTTAGCTTTACACTAATTTTTGATATTAGCAGTTCATGGTCTGTGCCGCAATCTGTTCCTGGTCCAGTTTTTGCAGAGAGTATGGAATGTCTCCATCTTTGATTTCCAATTATGTAGTCTATCTGATTTCTGTATTGGCCGTCAGGTGATGACTGTGTGTACAGTCACCTCTTTGGTTGGCTAAAGAATGTGTTTGTGACAAGCAAACTGTTAGCTTCACAAAATTCCTGCTGCTTTTCTTGATCCTAGGCCAAATGCTTCTACAGTGTTTGGTATCCTCTGTTTCCTACTTTTTCATTCCAATCACCTGTGATTACCAACATGTCCTATTTTGGTGTGTGATCAATTTCTTCCTGGACTCCAGCATAGACTCTTTCAATTTCTTCCTCTTCTGCCTTTGTAGTTGGAGCATAAACTAGGATTACGGTTATACTGTTGGGCTTTTTCAATAAGATTATTTGGTCAGACTTTGCACTGTATCCCTGGACTGCTTTTGCTGCATCTCTCCTCAGTGTTAATACCACCTGATTTCTTAGATTTTCATTTCCTAAGTGAAATACTGCTTAATTATCAGACTGAAAATGTCCTGTTCCTGTCTACTGTAGCTCCCTGCAAAAAGAATTGCAATGTTTGTATGTTCCATTTCTTACTTTGCTATGTCTGGCTTCCCCTGATTCATGCTTCTCTCGTTCTGTGTTCCTTTAATATGTGTTGTGAAGCTTTGGACTTTCCTTTTGTGTCCAAGCACGACAGCTGAGTGTCCTTTCGGCTTGAGCCCAGTTGTATTATTAGCCCCAGTGCTACTTGTAATTGCCCTCTGCTATACTCCACTGGCTTGTTGAGAGCCTTCTGACCTGGGAGCCTCATCTTCTGGTAGTATCTCTTGTTCATTTTGGCTTATCAGGGGGTTTTGAAGGCAGAAGGCTTCAGAAATGGTTTACTATTGCTTTCTTCTGCTCAGTACTAACAAGCATTTGCTATGGTACTATTGCTGTTGTCTCTGAGAAATCCTCTGCCAATGTCACCCCGTACTACTGCTGCTGCCCTGTAGCTGTTTGGCATGTTTAGTCTGGCTCCGATGCAAAAGGCTGTTTGACATGGGAGACCCGACCAGCAGTGCTGCTACCATCAGCACAGCCTCTTGCCTCACAGGAGCACATAATGCCACCATCACAGAAAGATAGTGCCATGGTGAGGATTGTACTGTATACAGTAACTTTATTTTTCATGTTACCATTACTGCAACATCAACATTGTTGCTATTTCTGAAGAAGTTCCCCATGACTCTCCTCAAATTTTATCTGAGTAGGATTGGGGATGTGGGTTAAAGGGGCAATCTCTGCCTATTCATTAGCTTTCTTTATAAATATATTTATATGCGCTTTTCTGTTAGCTGTGTGACGCATATGTGACTTGAAATGTAGGTATACTCCTGATACTGGCACTCTCAGCTAGCTCTTGGTGTTCTTCCTCTTTTTCCATTCCAGGGCCAACTTGAGTGACTCCTATTTCACCAATCGTCAAGACCGATATGTGTTCCTCCAAGATTCCCCTGAGATCGCAGATTTCTTTAGTGAGCTAGTAGATGCTGTTGGGGATGTGTCCTTGCAGTTGCAGCAAGATGATACAGTCAAGGTGGTGGATGGGATGGTGCATCCGTATCAAGGTAGGAACATCATTAGTGGTGTTACGTGCTCATTCAGCGCACAATGTCCAGGTAAGCCGAGGTGTTCTCCAGCCCAAGTGAGCTTCTAATTGTGTACCTCTAGGTTTCAAGGTACAAGCAAGGTATAAGCAAGCTCATCCCAAGTACTTTCAGAGGAAAAGAGAATGCCATCTCTGTGATCAGAAAGGCTCTAGGGTTGGTTCTTAGCCTGGTGTCTGGAGCTGTGTGTCTTTGGTGTAGTTGGATGGGAGTCATTCTTGTATCAGGAAATAAACCTGGCCCCTGGAAATTGGGGTTACCTCCTTGCCAAGTGTAGCTATCAAGGTTTCAAACACAGCAGGGAACAAATATATCTTCTTGGTGATAAGATTAACAATGATAGAAGGAATTTATCAGCAGATGGCATTGTAGCGTGGAAGATCTTGGTGACTCAAGAGCTTTTATTTTTATTTTCTGGGTATGTCCTTTGGGCTGTAAGCTTGTGCGAAACATGCTGATTGCTGGATAAATTACATGCTGGGAAATAGTTTCTATAATCTTGTATTCAGATGTTTCCTGAAAAACCAGGAAGTATGGATAATAGGGAAGGTTTTGTTTTGTTTTGTTCTGTTTTTAAAGCAAGCTTTTCCTGAGAGTAGCATATAGTATCTGCTAAAAGTTTGTCTGTTAATACATATGTCCTGGCTAGTATCATGTACTCTTAGTGAGAGAGTATTTTGCATGCCACATTTGTCAGGGGGATACTATTCCTCTGCTACAGCCTGAAAGAAGCAAACCTTTAGTATGAGATGTAAGATCATATTTAATAAGAGATGTTGTCACCTTCCCTTGAGAGATATTTTCCAAGTACCAGCAAGGGTTCTGTTGTCTTCCCAGCAGCAGAGCTCCTGAGATTTCTGTGGTCAGATGAGTTTCTGGAGAACAGATGCAATAGGAATAGGGGAGGGGAGGGCTGTACTCCAGTGTTCGTTTTTGCATATGCGCACACGCCACACACACATACACGCAAACACACAAAACCCTCATGCCCATCACAGATTTTAGCCTGAAGTCTCTTTGTCTTTTTTTGGTATGTAAATATTTGCTCCACTTCCATTTAATCTGATTTTTGTTTTGTTTTGTTTTTTTCAACCGTAGGCCTCCTCATTTTTGTCATTCACACACAGCAAACTCTGCTGGGTAAATGACAGATGTATGTGGGTGCTACTTTGCATTGAATGAGTTGTGATTGCTTTAGCATGTTCTTTAGATTGAACCCAGTTTTTATAGTTGAAAGTGTTTGCGTATTCTGCCCTTACATTCTCTTTCATGTGATGCCCTGTATTCAGTATTTGGCCCTGAACCTTGCATGCAAGGAAGAGGTACATGCATTCTTTGGAATAAATTTGATGCTTAGGACAGCCTCAGACATTACTTGTAGCTGCTTCATGCTTGGTACTAAAGGGTGCTCTCTGTTTCTCTTACTTCTGGCTTGGACTGTGACCAGGTATAGAAGGGCATTCATATTTCTGCCAGCTGACTTCCCTTGTTAATATCCTGTAACTGGGGGGAGGGGGGGAGGTCTGACAACGAGTGAAACATTTATTTTCAAAAATAAGGCAACAGTGATACAATGGCCCCTCCACATTTGGGAGGATTTGGGGTGCAGAACCCTCTTGAAAGTGGAAAAACTGCAGCTAACCCCCCGATCCCCCTCCCATTCCTTTTTGGAGTTCCCTCTTCCATTTCTTTGCCTCTGGCCTGGCATTCCTGGAGCCGAGGGCAAGGGAGAAAAAAGACAAGGTAAAGGGCTTACTGGCACTTTCCTTTTAAATAGATAAGAGCAGAGTGCTGAGTTCTGGTGTTCTAGCTATTTCCAGTCACCATCTTGAGAAAGGAGGGATAGGAGCAAAGAGAACACTTGATCAATCAGTAGGCATTGCACAGCAGAATGTGCAGCCACCTGCCAGAAAGGACACACCTCTAGCAGTAAGAGAGAGCTTTGCTCACCCAAAAAGAAAAAATGTCCATTTTAAATATAAGCCTTGAAAGCCTGGGGTGAGGAATGCAAGGGAATGAGAGGAGGAAAATGGAGGAGGAGGCAAGTATGTGCCTTGCAAATAATCAAATTCAAGAAAGTCAAATCTGGAAATGTGGAGGGAGGACTGTATTTGCTGAAGGCAAAAGGTTAATATCATCTTGGTGAGTTCATACTGTCTTAAAGAAAAGATTGAGTATTGCTGTTTTTAAAACAGGCAAGGTAGAATTAACTTCTGAAATGAATTGAAGGTTATTCTTCTTGTTTCTTCCTCCTTCTCTGTAGTTTTATAGCACTATATAACCAAAGTATGACAGTCTGGAAGTCTTTGTTCAAAAGAACAATGGCAGTTAATGTTGCTTCAGTCATCAACTATATAATGTCTTCATAAAAATTAGCTCACCATTACAGAATAATGAGCTGGTTTTGAATTTTGCAGAAATCTTCCTCAAGTTGGGTGTTAAACAAGGAAACACAAGCTGAGATAGTGGTGTGTAGGAGAGAAGTGCAAAAAATCTTGCTGGTAAAGAGTAATCCACTATGAACAGAATAATCCTAAAATAGAGTCATTGGAAGCTGTTGGGAGACTGAAGTAACAGTGCTAGATATACTTTGGGCATAAGTGATGCTTCGCTGATATAAGGACTACCATGTTTTCTTTATTTTTCTCTCTGTGTCCTAATTAGTGTTAGAGACAGGTCCAGATAACTGCAAGGTTTTATATTTTCAGAGAAGTTGGCCATTACTTTGTGGTTGCATGTGTGTTTGTGTGTGTGCCTTGAGGTTGTCTGTTGACTTACAGCAACCTCATGAATTCACAGAATTTTCTTAGACGTGGAAGGCCATGGCCTTCCTCTGAGATGTAGCCTATAGTATTTGGTATTCAGTGAGAGTCTCCCTTCCACTTGCTAACCAGGTCTGATCCTGTTTAGCTTCCATGATCAGATGAGATCTGATGCCCTCAGGTACTTGGTCCTAGTATGCTTCAGTTCAGTGTGAGATTTCCCTCTCTTGAGCACAAGCTAACTTAATTAGAACTATGTATAAGCTGTAATGTAACAACCAAACTCTTGTTCTCAGAGTATAATGTGGCTATTCTGTGATGGGTACATTGAAGTTTGTTGTTTTGTGAAACAGAGGAGAATATTTGGAAAAGAGGCCTTTGACCACTGTTTGCCCTAGCAATAGGCTTTAGCAAAAGGAGAAGGAAAACATGTCTTTACCTCAGTTTAGACAACATTAATAGGTGAATTCATCCATTTTGGTACAAATGCCTCCACTTTTTCTCATGAGCCCTGGTTAAGAAGCTTCCTGTGATGGCTATTATCCCCCCCCCCCCCCAAATATACTTGTTTTAATAGGCAAAGCCCAAGTCTGGATTGGAAGGATCTCCCTTGTTATTCAGTGAAATAATGTTGTTTTGCAGATCTGTACATTTTGTTCTGCAGTTAAACTCAAACTAAGGCCATATAATCTACCTATTGTGCTTGAGCAGTAAATGTAGAAAATGTCAGGTAAGTCATACTGAATGGGAAGAAAGAGATACTCCAGTCTTTTTGCACTCTGTTCTTGAAATGTCTTACAACATCCAGAATTGCTTATACTGTTTGGATACAGGCTTATTTTGGGTTTATATAGTCCTCCCCATGTCCTGATGTGGTTGAGCTTCCACAACTCTTGTCTTGTGGGGGATTATAGTGGTATTATTTCAGTTTCTGCAGTTTTACAGATAATGTTGTATAGTGTTTTCCTTAATGGTCGTGTATTCCTTTCTTCAGGAGACAAAGTGGCCTATTGTGAGGCGGCAAATAGGAGAGTGATGGAAGTGATCAATTCTGCAAGGACCAGACAGGAGCAGCTGCACGCTCGGACTTGCCATAGCAACTGTGCAGAAGGAGAAATTTCATTGTCCACAGATACAAAGGCAAATGGTGATGGGCAGCCAGAGCCAGATACATGGATTTATCCACTAATACAAATGAAACCGTTTGGAATACATATAGATGAGATTGTGACGGAGACCCTCCTGATGGAAGCAGAGCGGGGTGCCAATATTTATCTTACCACTGGCTACTTCAACCTCACACAAGCATATATGGACCTGATTCTAGGCACCAGGGCAAAGTATCAGATACTCCTAGCTTCACCAGAAGTCAATGGGTTCTTTGGGGCCAAGGGCATGGCAGGTGCAATTCCTGCTGCCTATGTTTACATTGAACGACAGTTCTTCAGTGAGGTGTGCTCTCTGCGTCAGCAAGAGAGAGTCCAGTTACAGGAATATTCTAGAAGTGGATGGACATTCCATGCCAAAGGTGAGACATAGCAGAGAGAGCTCAGTGAATACAAACAAAGCCCTAAAACCAACCAACCAATCAACTAACAAACAGAAAACCAAAAAGTCAGAAAACCCACAAGACTTCCAAGAGCTTGCTTATTCATTCAGGTAACTGAATACTTAACGTTGAAGCTGAAGATTCAGTTGCATTGAATTCTGTGTTGGAATTTAATTGCAGCTTCCTGATGAAAGAAATCTTGTCACTTGAATAACATGGGCACTCTGCCCCTAGCCTGTACACAAAATTTTGTAGCCTATCCTTATTCAGCTTGGGCGATTTCATTACAGGCAATATTAGCAAGGCTAGAAAAAGGCATGATAAGATAGGCATTTCCAAGATGCTTCTTTTGTGGCAGAGATTTATAAGAAGAATTCACCTACAGAGTCAGTGTGACAAATATGATTTAAATGGCATATTGTGTAAGTTACTGTTTCTGAACCCACACATGGCTAACTTATTTTGGCATGATGTGAGCAATAGGCTAGTTGTGATGGGATTGTATTAGCTACTCGTTCCAGCTTTCTAGCCTTGTAAAATCTGTCTTCCAGCTTATTATCTAAGACAGCAGCTCAACAAGTAGCAACCAAATACAAGCTCCGTAAACAAGGAAGGAGGGGATAGTGTGTCCTTGTCATTTAGTCTGATATTGTTTCTTCATTTCGTGTTGCAGTATTTTAGACAGTTGGGAAAACAGGAAAATGTGTATCATGTTTCCTTGTATGGGAGTAGCTAGAAGGGACATGAAGGTCAGTTATAGTGTAACATGAGGTATTGCTCTACCTACCGAATTTGCCGACCACCCCCTGCCACTCAAAGTAACTGACCTTTGTTTCCTGCCATGCTGGAAGACCTGAATGTATATAGTGGAGAAAAGGATTCTCCATTAATTCAGTGGTCCAGGCTTCTGCTTTGCTCTGAGCAGTGAGGGTAGAAATGAATGGTGATACCAGATACACTAGGGGGAAGGTCCACTTTTCACTGATATATCCTGATTAAACCCCTTTGTGTGTGGGGGGTGGAGGGGCAAGGGATTGTGAGGAGGAGGCCAGAGAGGTGGGTGTGTGGTACAAAGATAGAAGTGAAGTTGTATATCGTACATGCCTGATTTGTCTTTAGTTAAAGTTGAAATCAAAAGACCGTTGATTGTGCAAACATGCACTGTGTTCACTTAGTAGCCCTTTCTAAAGGGCTGGCCCTACTATTCCAATCTGGAAAAACCAACATCAAATGTCCTGGTGTCATGGCAAGCAAAGGTACCTGAATTCTGCCTCCCTGCCCTGCATAGATGTAAGGTATGGAATATCTCTTAGAAAACTAATTCTCAAGATACCCCATATCAGCTTCCCACACTGGAATCTTTCAGATGTGTGAGATTACAGCTCCCATTACCCAACAACCAAGGCTGTTGGCAGCGCTGGTTGAGGATGAAGAGAACTGTAGTCCAACATATCTGGAGAGTGCCAGGTTGTAGAAGGTTGTCATCTAGGTAGGGGTTGTGAGTTCTTACCATTCTGTTACCAAAGTCCATTGAGGCTGTGCAGCCTTGCTGGAAAATGTTAGGCCTATTGCTGAGAACAGCAGAAATTGGTACTACCTCTGCTGAGAACAATAGAGAATACTTTATTGCTGCTGGGTAAATGGTTTGTGCAGTGAAACTTTGCAAGGTAGTTCAAAGTACTTCCAAGGTGGTAGTAAACAGACAGTAAACTTTGGCATGCTGAAGTTCCCATAGTCTGCTTTCCTTTGTAGTGAGAAGCCCAGCTGTCACTTACTGTATATATTGGATTGCAGCAAGCTGAACAGGCTCTCAGTTCCCCTGAGCATGTCCCAAAGGTCGTGTCCTAGTAGGCTGTGCTTCTCCAGGGATCCCTGCTTTTGTTTGTCTGAGACTTGGAGTTGTTAACGATTATGGGAATGCTGCTATCTTCTCTGCCTCTTTCCTGCACAGCTTCTGGGAAAAGGTTTGGGGGCTGGGTATAGGGAGTGCTGCTGACTAAGCCCTATTCTCTTAAGAAAACACATTCATGTCTCTACACACTGGTGTGTAACCACAGTCATGAGAAGTGGCAAGGGAAGGAGCTCCACAGATAACAATGAGTGCAACTTATGTTTGTGCAAGGATTTCTTCTGCCAGCAGTCTTTTTAATACTGTGTGAGGCATCAGCATCTCTTCTCCTTTAGCAGTAGGAGATTGCCTTGCTGAAATTCCGGTTAGAGCAGGATAAAAGATGGCTTCCCAATGTCATTTCCTTCATAGGCTGGTTCAGTTTTTCCCATCCAAGAAGGGAGATGTGGAACAGACACAGGGCATTTGAGAAGAGTTTAGTCAACTGTGCTGGTATTGTAACACTGTTCTGAGCCTTGCGTAATTGCAGTGCCTGTCTGATCTTGCAAAACTAAAAATAAATGTAAAGCACATTGTAAAGCAAGAAATAACAATACCCAAGTAACTAAATACCAGTACCTTGGGCAGTCACACTGTCTTCCATACCACATATTTTTTCTTTTTTGCCAGGTGGTTGAGATGGGAATTTATAGATAAATACATATGAGGAACCCTGCTGGATTCAGGCTGCAGGCCTATCTAGTCCAGTGCTTTGTTAAACATTTCTTACCATCCACTTTCTCCATATGAGTGCTGCCATGTTGCCTGTTTTCTTTTCCTTTCCGGCTATACAGCTCCAAATGTTGTAACCTTTCTTCATGGAGCAATTGTACGAGCCCTTGATTGCCTGCTCCTTTTCTGCACCATTCCCAGTTCTTGTTTAGGTTTCTCTCACCTCTTATGTGCTGGGATCAGGACTGTGTATAGTATTCCTGGAGTGATGGCTTTTGATAAAGGCAGTATCTCAGCAGTTCTGTTGCTGATTCCTTTTTTAAATTACAGGGTTTTAAAAATAACAGCTGCACAAAGGTGAGCATTTTTGTTGAGCATCTCATTTGTCGTTTTAATGCTCATTCCACCAGTTTGGAGTTAGCTTTTTGGACCTTTTCAAAATATGTTTTTGTTCTAGCCACAGCAAACACCTTGCCCATCCCACAGTTCACTCCTTTCATGACCTGTGTTCCATTGCCTGGAATGATATTCTAAAATGATATTTTAGTATTGTTAGGGACTTGGCATTGTAAACATAATGCCTCCCTTGCTGTATGTGTCAGTTCAAAGAGTTTTCAGGTGTGCTCTATAGTTGGTGCTCTCGAGGATTTACAGGCATTTTGCAAACCAAGTTGGGTTACAATTTAAGAGAATCTCTTTCCCCTGCCTTGTGGCTGAGGGGACATTTAATGATTCTTCCCTAGAAAACAGACTGGCAGAGTGGTGGCAGTGAGGGTGAGAAAATGAGCAGCTATAAAACGGCTTCATGGTGAAGTCATAAGCACCCTCTGAGGAGAGCCAAGTATGTTCTTGGAGGAAAAATGTTATCCTGTTGGGTGCATGGTATGCCTTGGGACCCAGATAAGGCTTTTTTTACTGCAACTGAGTGAGGATTGGGACACTGTTATATTTCACCTCAGAGGAATGAGGATTGAGACATTTTCATATTTCATGTCAGCAAATTCAGCCTGGCATAGTCACAGAGTTAACACCATAGTAGAGCATGTAGGAGAAGGAGGAATGTGGTGATTTGCTTGGTCAAATTCCGGCATGCCTGAAGGAATTCCTCCCCCTCTGTTCTGCATCTCTAGTTTGTGTTTTGTGCTGATGGGCATCAGCTCAAACAGTTGGACACTGCCTGTTTTTTTTATAAATGTATGGTTACGGAATGACCAAGAGACATTAAGTTCACAAGAACAATTAGTGGCTTGATAGACAGGCCCTTATTCTGAGTGTGTCAAAGTTGCTATTGATTATTCTGCTTGTGTATAAAAAAGGCAAAGATACATATGAAGTTAGTGAGTGTGGAACAGCTTATTTGTCTTAACCGAGGTTGTAGAACAGCCACTATTGTACAAGTTCAAACATGGACACTAACTTATGAAACAAGACAATTAATTCATATGCACAAGATTGCTAAAGAGCAGTGGGAGTTTTATTCAGCAGCATTGTTCGGATTTAGCTGAACAGTATAATGGCCTATCACTAGTTTTCCTAGCGTTGAGTACTCTAGATTTGCAGAAGTGCACTCTGGTCTTAGCTGCTTGTATGCTTAATTTTTTGATTCCAAACTTGTGTTCTAAAGGCTCAAATGTTAAGACTGTGCAAACATTCCTGCCCATTGCTGGTATCTGGAGTGACATTAAACTTCATGTTTCCATTTCCTACTATAGCACAGGACCCAAATGAGAGAAAGGGAAATGTGTTGTGGGATTTTGCCATATCAGTGTTTTTGAAATAGTTCTTTCTGATTTTTCATGGAAAGAGGATGGGAAAAGGAGAAGGGGGAAATAGTGCAGTAGCAGTTATATCCATCACTTCAGGCACAGAATGTAGTGCAGGAGTACAGCAGTGACTGTGTGAAGGCTACCATTCTAGAACTAGGAAAGGAGGATGCCAACCTCTGCCTTATTACTTGATTTAATTCATTTATTTTGGTTGAATCTCTCCCTCCCCCCCGTAACTAGGATTCAAGGTATCTTACAAATTAAAATGAATACACAGGAATGTCATTAAAATGCACATAACATTAAAATAATTTACGACATCTGTTTAAAAATAGATAAAATGCAATTGAAAAGCAGTAAAGTATGCTTTTAAAAGCTGTTTCTGAACTACAGTCAGCTCCAAGAAGCCTATTAGATTTTTTTTTTAAATAAAATAAACTAGAGATGCTGTTTGTTCTTAACTGGAGAGCCTTCTGTCTTAGAGACAAGGTGATTCCTGTACTATACATTCTCTTCTTTCTACTTGCTGGATTAGTATTCAAGATAGCTGATGGCATTCAAGGAACAGTAATGCAGTTACCAGTAATTTCACAATTAGAACTGCTAAGAACCACAACAAAACATACCAGTTTGAAACACCAAGATTTGTAGAAAGTCTGTGTGATCAAAATTTTCTCAAGCTGGCAATAGAGGCTTTAAAAGAAGGGATGAAACAGAACTGTGGGAGAGAGTTCTTCAATAGGAGCATAGTCACAGAAAGGCCATCTAATCTTCTCTGGTATAGATCCACCCACAGATCCATCCAAACCCAGGATCCACTTGTCTTGGAATGTAGAGAAGGACATCTATATTAAATGTCAAGCGTGGGCAGGATGATAAGGGAAAGGGTGTTTCCTTAGACGTGGTGTTTAGCGCACAAGTTCTAAAACATGTATGACTACGAATAATAACTAGCATGTAGAAATGTGCCTGAAAGCATGCTGGTAACCTTTGTATAGATTCTAGGTTGGACATATGATATGCTTAGACAGATCTGTTCCTGTGCTCATTTTTGCTTTTGCATCCAGGAGAAAGAGAAGTTCCTGAAGACTCTCCAGGCCCCATGTAAAGCCATGACTTAATCAAGGCACAGCACAGCCAGGTCTGGCATCTGTGAATATAAGTGCATTTCACTGTTTTACTTTAAACCACAGCATACTTGATGATTATAAAAAATATAAAATTAAGATGTGCAATTCATATTGTCTTTTTAATTGCTTTTGTTTAAATCTGGGCAAACACTTCTAAGATTTATTGATAGGTTTTTGACCAAAGTAGCACAAGAATTAGTATGTGGCATCATGGCATAGTGGTTTAAGAGTTGGACTGTAACTCTAGAGACCACGGGTTGAATCTCCACTCAGTCATGGAAACCCACTGGGTGACCTTGGGTGAATCACACTCTCTCAACCTCAGAGGAAAGCAAAGCAAACCTCTGAACAAATCCTGCCAAGAAAACCCTGTGATGGAGTCACCTTATGTTGGGCCTGAGGCCCTCTGGGTAGGGCCGTGGTTACACACTCACACATTTCACACTAACGAACATATTTTGGGGGTTAGTTCATGCTGTTGCATTGCTAGGTCAGGCTGCCCTGTATGCTGCAGTCCTGTGAGAATAGCTAAGGAATGTTAACGATGGGAAGCCTGATTAGAGACCGTCCGCTGCCGTTTCGGGCAGGTAATGAGATTTGGCCGCGAGCCTATCATGCACCTGGCCCATGGGTGCCTCAGTAATTGGCATCTGAGGTGGGATAGCCCCCCTCTTGCCCATTTCAGCACGGTAGGTTGATGGACTGGCAGCCTGTTTTGCCACTCGCGTACAAAAAGCCTATATAATCTGTTGGAACAAAGAGAACCCTGCTCGGTCGTCCGCTTTGCCTTTCCGATGGAGTCAGAGTGTACGTATGCTTGTGTGCCTTTCGTTTTTCTTTTTGCTTCTTCGCTTAATAAACTGCATCTTCAAAGACCAGAACTGGCTTGGTTCTTGCCTCCCGGCATCCCACACTTCGAACCCTGCACAGCCACCCAGTCCAGGGAGGGTCATGTGCGCTACACCTTAGCATTGCCATAAGTTGGAAACGACTTGAAGGCACACAACAACAAGCACAGGCCTGGAACCGTACTAATGGTACCACATGTCTAATATTAATGTTTGTTAATTTATGTTCCATGCTTGTACCTTCTTGTCTCATGAGACATTTCTGATTATGCCCTTGAAACTGAACAAGTACTCTAGTTCTGATGTAATCAGGAAACTTGAAACTGAACAAGTGCTCTTAATGAATGTGCCAGCCTTTGAGTTGCAGACCAGTTACAGTGTTTGTGTTTTGTGAAAATGATCACAAAAAGATGGATTGCTATATTTAACCCTCTTCCTGTTCTTGATGTCTGGTATAGTAGGAGTCTTGGAAGAATTAGAAGTATAGTCATGTGTGCGAGCAGATACCCAGGACCATAGTATGGTAGCATAATGGCATTTATTGCATGGTGCCTACATTCTGTGAAAGTATGTTTATTTCAGACTCTTCCATTGAAGTTGCTGCTGTAGTAAGCATGCATTCTGTATTGATGTAGTTCATTTCTTTTGAGGCAGAATGCTTTTTTCATTGGGAGGTATGAGCTCTTCTGTTGGTCATGGAGAAACAGATTTGTAAAAGAGGTGCAGCCTTGGAAATATTGCAATCATCTTATGGTTTCCACTGAAGGAGATTCTGTTTCAGATGTGGGAGTAGGACCAACTTAGGAGGCAGGTGATGTTGCTTTGGGAGATGAGCTCTATCTTATACATTCCTCAGAAGTTCATCTATACTAACACATTTTCTTTGAGGCCCATCCTTTTGCAAGAACAAAGCAGAGCGGAGTGGAATGAAAAACTCAGGTGTAGCTTGTGTTCTGTGGATAAGTACTGATACCATGACTAGTGCTCCTTGCCACTGAGGCTGTTCTTGTTAGTTTAACCACATGGAATAGGGAGTTTGTGTTCTAGACCATGGCCTGATTTGCCCTACAGCACAAAGATGGCATAAGGTGAGAGTTCATTCTCCACAAGTGTAGTGCGATACCCCATTAGGTCTTCTGCAGTTCATGGTGAGTGATATGATACCGTCTCCGGGGAAGTTTCTCTGTTTCCTGGTTGCTTTGTGAGAGATCTGACCTGTTTGCACTTCTGGTAAATCTAACAAAATGTTTTGTTGCTTTTCCTTTCAAGAACAAACTATTGTTTGAAACTCATAATAGCTCCCACGGTCACTTCCTTTGTCTGAAACATTTCCTTTTTCTCTTTGTTTCACGGCAGGTCTCTGGCTATACCTGGCAGGAAGCAGTTTACCTTGCTTGACTTTGATTGGTTCTCCTAATTTTGGGTACAGGTCAGTTCATCGGGACCTGGAAGCGCAGGTTGCAATAGTGACGGAAAACAAAGATCTGCAGCTGCAGTTCCATCGGGTGCGTAACTCATGGGTTGATCCAAGTGCTGTATGTAATAATGGAAATGAGGGAATTTGAAGGAAAACTTTGCTCCAAAACTGCAGCAATTGAAAACTGAACTAAGGAGGTTACACAACCTGCCATTTATGGTTACAATACTGCTGATGTATTCAAGTAGCTGTTGTAGGCCAGAATATTTTGAGAATAACAAAGATGAAGAGAACATGGGAAAAATGTGAAAGTAAAGCCACTTGAGCAGTAATGCAGTTGCATGTTTTCTTCCTCTGGTAAGGTGGTTGTCACAATCTGAGGGCAGCATGTGAGGAGCAGAGAAGCCCGCTGACTTCCTAAGGATAGTCTTTAGAACTGTTCCAAGTACCTACTCTTCCTCATTCTCGGTACCTCCCAATATTTAAGTAACCCACAGCCTGCTGAGTTTTCTAAAAAGAGATAACGGTTTCTAACTGCTTCCTGGATTCCTTCCTTCCCACAAATCTCATCCTTTCAGTAAATAAGTGCCAGTGTTTTATTTTAATGTGTTCTTCTTGTGGGGTTTAATTTAGATTTCTGGTTTTTAAGGTTAATAAAAATAATGACTACTCTGGGTTTGTAGCATTTTCTTGTGTTAATGCTCCTGCAATCTACAAATACATTTCAGATGGGCATGTTAGTATCTTTTTGTTTGCATTGCCTTTATTTATTTATTAAAATATCATGAATAACAAGTGTACATCTACACTTCTAGTTAGGAGGATTAAATAGAAGTCACAAGAACATTGCTTCAATCTTTGCTGCAGTCAGACCACAGACATCATGCATAAATGCTGGCTGCTAAATGTAGGGAGTTGATTTTGGACATGCTTCCCAGCCGGATATTATTCTGTGGCTATTGCCAACTTTCTCCTACTCTGATATTCTCTGCATTTTGCCAAAAAACTCAAGGTATGGATATTCTTTCAATGCTGGTTTTGTGGAAGGCAGAAATAGTGCAAGTGAAGTGCGTTCTGAAAAATTATATTGTAACTCAGTGGAATTTTGAAGTCAGATAAATTAGAACTGTTGGAATTGCAGTAAGAACTCAGGTGACAGCCTAGTAAGATATGATCCCAAATAGTTTCTGTTACTTCTACAAAAAGCAGCTACCTTGTCATTTTGACCATGCTCTAAGGAGTTTATCCTGTCTTGGTCTAAATCTTATGGCTTAGAATTGTTCTGGGCTTGGTCAGATTATAACATGGGTAGCTATCATACTACCAGGGCTGGGAGTGGAGGACTGAGCTGAGCTGGTGTAGCAAGGTTGAAGTTAGGCAGAGGTCCCATAATTGAGACAGGGCTCTGTGTGTACAGTAATCTGTCTTGTTAATTCAGACATGAAGGCATCCTTGTGATGTAAGCATTGCTTTCAAATATTGTGGTGTAACCATTGTAACAGAGACACTTTTCCCTCCAGCTGTATTGTTTGTACTTTGAAGGAGCTTAGTATTTCTGGGAACTGCATCAAAACCTTGACGGCACATTCATTTTTAAAATGCAGCCTAGGAACTTTTCTAAAGAGAAGTGAACAGTCCAGTCGCTAGAGATTAAAGACAAGCTTCCTATTTGGACAATTATAGCTCAGGGTTTGGCTGTGTTGCGGGAAAAAGAATAACTGCAGGGCCAGATCTTGCAATGGTTTCCTCCTTGTTGTGTTTCTATACATGTGTGGGTTGGGCTCTGTGTTAAATTACTTGGGTTTGGCTCAGCAGGCTCTTAATGTCAGACTTTGAAAAGCTTTGGCAGGCTGACCTGAGATTCAGATGTGGGTTCTCTTTTCAGGAGCATACGCAGTATCTCAATTCTAACTACACCTTGCATTGTTAAGGGCAACACAAAGGTAGACTGTTTTAGGAAGAGTTGATGAGGCTTGAGTTGGGATAGTAGATGCAGTACGTGAAGCATCTTTTCTTGGTCATGATGAGAACAAATGTTCAAATTCAGATTGAATAGTACTTTATCTCACTTATTCTAGGAGCAGGAAGAACTCTACTTGCGTTCTGGTACGGTGTCTGCCTCAACCTTTGAGCAGCCCAATCGCTATGTCAAGCTGTGGGTGAAGATGGTGACACATCTGATTAAGAACTTCTTTTAAGAACAGAGAGGCTTGTCCTTAGGTAAGTTTTGTATGTCACCATCAGTTGCCTCCTCTCCTTGACAAGCACCTCATCTAACAGGAAATAAGTAGTTTTGCTGCAAAGAATAAAGCCTAGTGCCAAGTGTCTCTACCAGATGGTTGTTACTAATTGTAGTGAGATCTTTTCTTATTATCAGTCTGTCATGTTCTTCTGGGAGAAGTTTAAACATTATGTATTTAAAAAATACATGTCTTTCCCATCAGTTATGAACATCCATTTAAACTACTGCTTCTCTCAGCAAAAATATAAAAGTGTGTTTTGGAAAAAAATCCAGAATTGGTTTGATGCATTTACACCATCTCCTTAGTGAAATACCAGATCTTTTCCCATAATGTACTTCTGCATATATTGCTATGAGAACAAAAAATTAAATGCTTTTCACCTTTCATAAATGATATAAGATGAATGTGTGTTATACTTTGGCACCCATGCCCAAGTAAAGAAAGAATCCAAAGATGTTGTCCAAGTGGGACTGTAATAGAGGACAATCTAAAATGGCAAGAATACTTGCCCCAACGAATTTGAAAGTCCAGTAAAGCCCCCCGCCCCACTCAAATTAGAGGAAACAGTCTTGTGTTGTATGAGAAAAAAGTAGTCTTCTTAGTTTCCAACCAGTGAGGGTGGCAGTTGCTGGATCCATGGCGGATGGGAACCCTGAAGGAAGTGACACTCTTTTTTAAGCTCATGGGACTTAAAGCTTGGGGTAGGGAAGAACAGGTTGCTTACCTGTAACTGTGGTTCTTCGAGTGGTCATCTGTGCCCTCACACAGTGGGAATCTTTGCACATGCGCAGTAGCTTTTTGGAAAGTTCCAGAGCTGAGCAGCTTGGTGGGAAGCCCTCCCCCATCTGGAACTGAGCATGCTCAGTCCTGCCAAGCTAACGGTCTCTCCTCAGTTTCGAGGTCCGCTGAGGCAAGGACCTGAAAGAGGGGAGGCTGGGTGGGTGTGTGTCAGGGCACAGATGACCACTCGAAGAACCACAGTTACAGGTAAGCAACCTGTTCTTCTTTTTCGTGGTCTCTGTGCCTCACACAATGGGAGATTGTGTAGCTTACCATTGGACGGTGCATCAGGTCCTACAGGATTGAAGAGAGCACCGCACGACCAAAGTGAGTATCACACCGGGCTCGGTAGTCAAGGTGGTAGTGGTGGACGAAGGTTGAGGGCCGTGACCAGGTAGCCACACGACAGAGCTCCTGCAGATCAACCCCATGGAGCAGAGCTGCTGACGAAGCCATGGGCCTCGTGGAGTGGGCTCGGAGTGGAGGAGTTGGTCCCGCAAGTTCATAGGCTAGGTGAATTGTCTGGACAATCCACTTGGAGAACTGCTGAGTGGACACCTTGTGACCCTTCCGGCGGCCACCATAACAGACAAAAAGGTGTGGAGTCTGTCGGAAGGTTGAGGTCCATTGTAAGTAGAAGGCTAGAGCCCAACGCACGTCAAGCGAATGGAGTAACTGCTCGAGCGGCAAAGCCAGATCAGGATAGAAGGTAGGTAAGATGACGTCTTGATTCAGATGGAAGTCAGAGACGACCTTAGGGACAGATCTGGACGCAAAACCACTTTGTCACGGTGGAACACCAGGAAGGGTTCATTCAACCGTAGCGCGGTCAATTCCCCTGCCTGCCTGGCTGAAGTGACAGTGACCAGAAAGGCTGTCTTTAAGGTAAGGAGACGGTTGTCAGATGCGGCCATCGGTTCAAAGGGGTGGCACATAAGCTGAGAGGGAACAAGTGACAACGACCAAGGTGGGAGTGGGGGGGAGACAGGAGGGTAGAGGTGTTGAAGCCCTTTGAGCAATTGCTTGACTGTAGCATTCTGAAAGAGGGCCACGGAAGGAGTGCCACATGGCTGGTAGGCTATGATGGCCGAGAGGTAGACCTTCGGAGAAGAGAAGGTGAGGTCCTGTTCCTAGAGCTGCAACAGAAAATGCAGCACTGTTGACAACGAAGCTGGAGACGATGCCTCACTTTGGGTATCTGCAAAAGCCATGAATTTCTGCCACTTTCTGGACTCCTTCCTGGTGGCCGTGAGGACAGCTTGGATGGCAAGGGAGTCTAGAAGGTTATCCTCCAAAGGCGAACCAGCCTCAACACCTCAGGAAAGGCAGGATGGAAGAGAGAGTGACCATCTTGAATTTCTGAGGGAGAATGTAAGAATTCACCCCCCTGAGGTCCAGGATAGGTCGGAGAGTGCCGTCTGATTTGGGTACTGTGAAGTACCGGGAGAAGAAGCCGGTGGAACTGGCTGAGGGTGGCACCTGCTCTATGGCCCCTTTGAGGAGGAGGACTCGATCTCCTCAAGGAGGGCCAGACTGGCGGGGGTCGAGTAGAAGAAGCCTAGAGGTGGAATACTTTGAAACTCGCTGGCGTAATCAAGACAGACGATGGAAAGAACCAAGGAGTCCAAAGTGATCTTGCGCCAGATGTTGAAGTGGCGAGCCAGTCCAGGGGTTCTGGAAAGGTGGACGGGCAGATGGAACAGCGGTAGAGGTGGTGACCTGCAAGGGAAGTCAAAAGCGGGACTTAGCAATAGAGGAGGACTTCTTGGAGGATGGCTGGCGCTGTCTGAAGGAGTGTTGGGAGGAAGCTGGAAGAGGGGTCTGAACAGACGCATGGCAAGGGGAGCATGACCTATAAGAATAGGCAGAACGCTGCCATGAGGAGCGTGACGAGGATGGTCTCCTGGACTGAGGAGTGGGATGAAAACCCATCTTCTTAGCCATGAGGCAAGCCTTCACGAGGTGATCCATGGCCTCATCCGTGGTCGCATGGAAGAGGCCTTGATCATCGAGGGGCAGGTCCTCGATCCTCTTCCTACTGTCCTCTGCAAGCCCAGCAGAGCAAAGCCACGCAAAACGGCGAAGAGCGACGGCCCCAACCATCACTCGTGCTGCACCTTCGACAGCATGGTGAGAAGACAAGATCTGCTGGTTAGAGAGGGCCACAGACTCATTGTGGAATTGGATGGCACTAGTTCTATGCTTGTCCAGCAGATGAGAGCAGAGGAAAGAATCTGTCCCAGATGTTCCTCTGATAGATAGGCAGCCAGGCAAGCCTGTGTATTTGAGATCCTGGCAGTCAGGGAGGATGCAGAGTAGAAACGGTGACTGAAGGTGTTCAAACGGTGGCTTCATGATCTGGAGGTGTTGTGTGAGCCCTCTTACCTCCCTTAGTCTGAGAGGATTCGACAACTATCAAGTTCATTGTGGGATGGTTAAATAGGAAGTCGACATCCTTTTTCTGGCTCCGGTAAAGGTGCTCCAGGCAGTGAGGGATTGGCTGGAGCGAAGCCAGCTGGGCCCAGGGATGTTTTAACACTTCCTGCAAGAGGAATGGAATCGGAGCCATGGAAGGAGGCCACGTGTTGACATAATGGAACACCGGGTCCTGCACTGTTGGAGTGGGTC
Source organism: Cyclura pinguis (assembly GCA_030412105.1). Taxonomy (NCBI): domain Eukaryota; kingdom Metazoa; phylum Chordata; class Lepidosauria; order Squamata; family Iguanidae; genus Cyclura; species Cyclura pinguis. Next base: position 160,322,948 of record CM059600.1, read on the forward strand.
CAGAAATGTCCAGGCCAAGAGCGTTGGCCATCCTGACCAGGATGTCAAAAAATTGCTTGACATCCTCAGGAGCTGAATCAAGGGTTGGATCTCCAAAGGCCAACGGCAGAGAGGTATGGGAGTCAGGTGTGGAATCTGCGGAATCACTGTCGGAATCATAAGAGGCAGATGACTGAGATGGGGACCAACGTGATTGGGGTCAATCCGGTACCGGAGTGGAGGGAACAGCCAGCAGAGCACTAGTGGAGACTGGAAATGCCACTGGGGCCGGTATCGTAGCCGGTACTGGAGGCGGTATCGACGACGTTACCGACATTGGTGCCGAGGACATCGGAAGAACTGCCGGGATCGGGGCAACGATGGATTGCGTCAGTACTGAAGTTGTTAGAGATGTTGGTAACGTAGACGCAAGGTGGATATCTGGCGGAGGCTGAGAGACCGTTGCTGTCACCCAAGGAGGTGGTGAGACCGGCCTTCGACAAGGCGACCGGTCATGGGGCCGGTGGTGGGTGGGAGAGCGCCGATAGTATGGAGAACAGAACCGAGAATGGATCCTCTAGTGTTGGTATAGAGAGGGGCGTCGGTAGTGAGACACAGAAGAGCATGATGGAGAGCGAGGCACAGAGACCACGAAGAAGAAGTGGTGACCCATGGCCGGGCATGCAGATGTGAGGCCCAAAAAATTCCCCTCAAGAATGTGCCGATTGTTCTGGGAGCCCCCATGGAAGTGGGCTTTTGTAGTGCTGCTCCTGTTCAGTTTCATGTGCCAAATAATTAATGGCACATACCTTGAATGTAATGACCAGTAAGAAGATAGGATTTCCATAATCTGTTTCAGGGTGGTGGTGAAAATACTTGCCTTCCATGGTCTTGGTGCGGTTTCTCCCCTTCATAATTTTACAGCATTTGAGTATTTGATACTAAAAAATTTAAAATTCTATATTGAGGCAATCCGAGTTAGGTTTCACAAAACAGGGCACCTAGTGTCCTTATGCAAACTTAGTCTGTTTTTTTCCCCCTTATCTGGGAGGGGAGCAAGGACCCATAAAAAGCCTTATACATTCCTCTCTGTCTTTTTGAATCCTGGTTTTGAAAGGGGTGGCTGCTGTGCTAGGGCTTCCAAAGGAAATGCATACTGTGGCTAAAATGTTGCTGGTGACAAGTGACATAAGTGCAGTTCACTTTTTAGGATGTGGTGCAAAAAGGTTCTCCATTGTCCAAGCTTTTCAAGGTGCTAAGTAAATGTGTCCCCTGGCACAATTTGAGGAGGGGCCAATTTGCTGTTGTGCAATGGGAGTGCACATCAGTGTGATGTGAGTTGTGCGGTACAGTGGAGAGGTGAGGTAGTACATCCATTGCATAGCTGCGAAGCCACAACTTTATGCTACACAACTTCATGGCCATTGAAGTGGGATACTTTTGTGGGTGACACAGGCATAATAGCCCATGGAATCATATCTCAGCTTGCAGGGAAGACTTCAGGAATACTGGGCTGGGGTGCAGCACTCTAGGGTCAGTAGTGGATGTTCTTGTGACTCTAAACAAGTGGGAAGTGAATCTAGATGGCCCTTGCAAAAAAAAGAAATGTGCACAGACCTCTTTGTTTTTTTCTACATGCTGGTACAGAGCCAGTGCTGAATGGACAAGCTTCATGTCATTGTTCATGGGCTGCAACAAATTATTGCAACCATTCTGTTTACATTCACCTGCGTAGGAACACCACATGAGACACACTTCTGAGAAGTACACTTTATTATTGTCAACTTGCAAACAACTCTGTAGTTCTGTATTTCCAGAAAGGGCGATGGCAGTGGTAACATAGTGGGAAGGGCTTTGTCAACTCAGGCTTTAAACTTGTAAGAGCAAAGCAACTCCAGCAAGAATCCACTTAGCAGGCTTCTCTTTTGTCTTCAGGTTGAAGGTCCAAACATAAGTGGGACCTCGTGTGCGTGTTTTGTAAACAGGACACTCATACATGCTCTTGGTGTCCATGCGATCCACAGGGACGGCTTTGATGAAGATGACTGGCATGGAGGGCGTCAATTCCTTCAGGCGTGCATCGCTGATGACACCAGTCTGAACATCCCAGCGTGCACCTGCAGCAAGACCAGATAGAATTCTCAAGACCAGCTGCTTCATCTGAGAGCGTGCTTCGTTGGCAGCAAGTTCAGAGCAAAGGGAGCCCAGCATGACACCCAGCTTTTTATCGTTAGCAGCATGGCTAAAGGCTAGACTCCTTGGCTTGGATGTGCCTTCATGCCATCCCAGTAATTCACATATGCATTTACAGTGCTGTGAACATGATTTTTTACAGACTTGGATTTTATGCTGCCCTGAGCCTGTCTGTAGACGGTGTTCTTTTGTTACAGAAAGCTGCTGTAAGACTTGTAGACAACAGTTAAGACCTGAGCAGTAACAATTAGGCTGCTTCAGCTCCCTTTAAAATAATTGCTGCTTTAAAAACAAGAGAAGGTTTAACCTAGATACTACATTCCCTGCCTAGAAACTAGGAATATTTTAACAAGAGTAATTGAACAGTTGACTGCTCTTGCTCTCACCCACAAAGTGCGAATGCAATAAAATGGGCAGGTGCTGCCCCCTGTTGACATGCAATTAAAAAAAAAAAGCCGCTACCAAACCTGTCTCCTTTATTGTGGTCAATTGTTTGTTGAAATTACAATTGTAGATTTGAGACTTGGAAGTTTTATGAGTGAAAAAAGTCTTGCCCAATTTTTGAAAAAAGGATTTTTTTTAAATGATGGTCCTGGCCAAATAGATTGGTAATTCTGGTAGAAATGCTTGTGTTTAGAAATAGAAAACAATCTTTTTAGAATTCATGAAACCTATTAGGCACCCTATCTTCTCATACTTTTTTCTCTGATGGTGTTTAAAAGAGTTGAAGTACTAAAGACAGACTAGAGAGTAAATCTCTGCCTCCACATTCCTACTCTGAAAGAAATAATATAGGAATGAAACAGAGCCTTGGATGGGAGAGGCTTGCTTCTCCTACAGTAGAAAATAACAAAGCAGAATTAGCACAGACTCCTGCTGCAAAATGATAACTCTGTTGGAATCATCTTTGTGACTGCATAAATGTGTGTGTGTGTGTGTTAAATCTGTGTAAGTATTTTCTTTGATGTTGCCAAGGTGGTTTCCTTTTTACCCCTGGCTTCAGAATGGCTGCCAGATGCCACCTAGTTGCTGTTGTGCCCCCCCTCCCAAATAAGCATTGATTGACTGTCATTGCACAGTTGGAGAATAAAGAGTAGCCACCTTCCTCTCTACCGTGCAGTGTATCTACATTGGTGGACAGACGATAGAGAATTTTTCTTCTTTTGAGGGATACCACATGTCAGTAATGAGCAAGGCTGAAGCTAGCAGTGTTCTCCCCTTCTTCCTCTTGTCTCTGTGCGTAACATACGTGTGTGTGTGTGTGTTGCTCTTTAGAAACCAGAACTGATTTCTTTCAGAAGACTTTTGAATGTAGAAGAACAGCTAGCTGAAACTACACCAAGGAATGAAGGCCACTCAGCCATCTGATGGTCAGTAGTAATAGCAAGACAGTATTTACCTTCCATGAAGAGTCCATGTACATAGGAGCCCTCTCGAGGTGGAGCTGTCATATCTTCCCGGTTTTTCTTGGTGACTTCCACTGAAAGGCACATCCTGTCAAGAGGCCACTCATTTTTTCTAGCCATGGATTGCATAATGGCTGTGAGGAAGGACTGAGGGTTAAAGAAGCCTGCTAGCCATACCGTTGTGGGCAGAGCAAAATCTGTTGTCCAGGCCTCCAGCTCCTGAAAATGAAAAGGATGTTGGAACATTATAGGTAAGCATGCTTAGAAAAGCAAATTTTATGTTGCACATTTGAGCTATTCCTATATGTTTACAAGGAGGCCCACAATTTGCATTGGCAAAATGTGCTTTAGTCTAGGACAAGCAGTGGCAGAGGGTCCATGGGTTTCTACTCACCCCATTTTCCAGGCCCTGGAGCCCTATGAGCTCTACCTGCTCATTTTTTTTTTCAAAACAGGAAGCAATAGGGTGGTTGTTTCAGTTTTGAAAGCTAATCTTGGCCCAAAAAAGGCCTGGTGCAGCCTGGAATATCCTTTAAAATTGAGAATCACTCCTCTGTGCAATTCTCTATTTGAGGCCATTGTTGTTGTTTTTTCTCCCTAGCAAGGGAGGTGGGGCTGCAGACTGCACAAATTCCTACCCCTGACTTAGATGGATCAGGAAATGGGCATGACGAAATAAGTATTTCTGGAGGCTTGAACTATCTCCTTGGCACACCTGTAATTTAGTATTAAAGGGATGCCAAGGTACACAAGAAAGCGAAAAAGATCATCATAATCCTTCCCTGCTTTTAACATCTCCCTGCAAGGCACAAAAAGGATCATGAAATCTTCCTCCTAAAAATATATCAAGCACTGAGTGTAGATAGCATCTTGCAACCTGTGGTTTAAATTGAAAGATCCTGCTCTGCATATGCTATTTCTGGGTGCTATTCATTTTACCCCATCTGAAGTATTCTGCCTGCATCCTGAAGGTTCTCTTGATCCTTGAGCTCATCTATTAGAGGACTGCAGGAGGGAGAATCAGCAAGCTGAAGTCCGTTCCGTTTACAGAGGGTGATCTTAGGGTCTAACGGAATTTCTGGATATATTCCTGTTTCTCTATAGCCATTAAAATATGCTAGGTCTAATACTGCAGTGTACTCATTCTGCCATTGAAATGACTTGATCATAATTGTGTGTACTTGCATTTCCCTTTATTGTTCATCTTGGTTGGTTTGGTTGAAAACAAAGATGAGCTAAATGGGATGCTGACATGGGAAAAGATGTAGCAAAACTCTGAAAGAGAACAAGGAGCTAGGTAACAAGGAGCCTGAGAACCTGACCACACTGCCTCTAATTTCAGGTCGTTTCACAGAAACAGTCATATTTTAAACACTCTGAAAAACTCCAGAATAATGTGTCAGATCCTATGCCAATATGTACACTTCTATTCAGTCACGTGTTAGGGCTTGAGAACAGGCAGCCCTTTGCAACTCCCAGCATCCCTCCCATTGGCAGTGTTGGCTAGATCTGATGGAAGTTACAGTCCAAAAACTTCTCGAGGGCAGTGCTTTGCTTACTCCCTCTCTAAAGGCAGCATGCTTGAACTTACATATTACAGTGACAGCTGTAATTTTGTTTTGCTAATTCTTTATCAAATATGTATTGGAGATAAATGGGAACAGTTTATTTATTGGAGATAAATGGGAACAGTTAGTGCCAGAACAGCTAGTTGAGAGCTTTCGCCAGATAGAAGAGGAAATGCTTAAACTGATGTTTTCAACTTCCCTGAGAATTCAGCTACTGGGCTTTACATTAAATTCCATAGCATTTCTAACAGCTGAGAACCTATATGTAGGAAGAGTATGTCTTGAAAAACTTTAACCAAGGCAACGTCTCCCTCACCCTGATCCGGAGCAGTAGGTCAGCATACCACGCTGCCAAACCAAACAATGATGGATAGGCACGGTTTGTCCAGGAATCAGGCACATTATCATAGTAAAGAGCATTTGACAGTTCTTCCATGTCTGTTGTGATTGTCAGCTCTCCCTTTAGGGAAAAATAAGTTAAAATAACAGTTTTCAATAGGTTCCCTCCATTAGCAATATTGCTTTGTGGCTGAACAGTTGAGGTTGTCTTTCAAATTTTACATAATCTCATGAAAATGAGGTCTTGGTACTTACTGTGAATATCCATTCTTAGGTGGCAGAAGGAGCACTCCATGCACTCCTGGGTTGTTCCCCACATGCCAGCTGACTAGACAGGAGTCTGAGATTCTTTTTGTTATGCCTATTGACTCCTTTTCCCTTCTCTATTCGTTTTGTTCTAAAGCCTTGTCTAACAACCTAATTCTTCTTATTCATTTATTCATTCCGTCCTTCCGTCCATCCTTCCTTCCTTCCTTTATTTATTTATTTGGGTGAAGCCACAAATTGAATGAGGGTTGATTTCCCCTCCTGTCATCTAAGAATTAATATTCATGATAAGTACCAACGTCTTATTCTTTGGATGGACAAGGAGGAGCAATCCCTGCACTATTGGAAGTTACTCAAGTCCTAATTTCTAGGGTGAGAGTGGCTGCCAATTGGTCACCGCATGGTTTGCAGCACTGTGTGATCCAGAAGCCCCCTGTGAAGAATTGAACTTACCTATCTTATAGTGGCTTATAAACGTGGAAGGCTCCTTCCACCCAGCAGCATTACAAACATCCTCCAAAGATGCTGAAACTGCATACATGGCACTAGTTGCCATAGAGTGAGTTGAATTCAGCCACATGTGCTTTGGTCATGGCATCCTTGCATAATCGTAGAATAAGATAACATACGCTTTCAGCCATTGAGTAATCATTTGCCTTTAACACCGTATTTCCTAAAGTTTTAGGATGGAAAGACCAACACCTCTGTGTGTCTAAAAAGAACAGGTTGCTTACCTATTACTTTGGTTCTTCGAGTGGTCTTCTGTGAAATCACACAATGGGGTATTTTGCGCCTGTGCGATATAGCATTCGGAACCTTCTGGAAACCTAAAATCAGGCATTTTGGCAGTTAGCCCATCCCCACATCCCCAGGGTATATAAGGCCCCTCCCAGAGTAACGGTCAGTTCCTTCACCGCCATGGTAGCAGCTATAGGAACCAACGAAAAAGACATCAAGTGGGGAGGCTGGGTGGGTTTGTGTGACTTCACAGAAGACCACTTGAAGAACCACAGTTACAGGTAAGCAACCTGTTCTTCTTCGTGGTCTCTCTGAATCACACAATGGGGAGATTAGCAAGCTGTCAAAGATGGAGGTGGGAGATGTCAAGTTGTCAATATACGCCAGTGATAACAAAACAACATCAGATTTTCCTCTTTTTTTTTAAAAAATGTAATAAATATTGCAATACAATAAATATTATAAATATCATAAATATTATTAGAATAATAAATAAATAAAAGTAAATAAATATTTTGTTTACAACCAATCATGTTGTGTTTCTTGAATTCATTCAGAAAGGTTTTTTTTTTTTGGTTGTTTGCTTGTTTTCCTTTTTTCCCCCATGTAACTGCAGAAAACAAAACAGCCCTACCAAAAGACGCATCACTCCTTTCCCTTGCATCTACCCTATAGTGGGAAATAAAGGTTAACAGCTGCGACCACGTAGCAGCCTTGTGTATTTTCTCCAATTGTACACCATGCATGAAAGCAGCCGAAGCTGACATTGATCTCGTGGAGTGCGCCCTTACGTTTACTGGCAGCTTTCTTTTAGCAATCTCATAACACAACTTGATTGCGGAAACAACCCATTTAGATATCCTTTGGGAAGAAACAGGTTCCCCTAGTTTCTGACTCGAACAACAGACAAATAACTGCTTAGTTTTCCTTATACTCGCAGTGCGTTGAACATAGAAAGCTAACGCCCTTCTGACATCAAGGCAATGCAGCTTTTTCCCCAGATAAGTTTCTGGATTCTGCATATAAGCTGGCAAAACAATGTCTTGGTTCAGATGAAAGAATGATACCACCCTTGGTAAGAAGGTGATATCTGGTCTTAGTACTACCTTCCCTTTATGAAATCTCAAAAATGGTGCATCTACTCTTAGGGCTGCCAACTCACTTGCCCTTCTTGCAGAAGTCATTGTTACCAGGAACAGTGTTTTTCAAGATAACAGCTTCCTATCACAGGTTGCCATTGGTTCAAATGGCCTACGTGTGAGTTGCAACTACACAAAATGTAAATCCCAGCCCGATACCAGGGCTTGGGTTGGAGGGTATACATGTTTATAGCCCTGTCAATATCATTTAACAGTCGGACTAGAGAAACAGGAAGGTCTTCCCTTACTCTGTAGGTACCAAGAAATGGCTACCAGATAACATTTCACTGAAGATAATGACAGTCCCTCAGTACCGAGGTGTGTCAAAAAAGAAAGTATGTCTGTGGTACCGCAGGTCTGAGGTTGGGTACTGCAATCCCTCAGGTACCTGCAAAATTTGTCCCATTTATAGCCATATGACTTTACAGTCGATGGTTTGTGAGCTGCTCTTAATATGTGGCTAACTTCCTCTGGGAAAGCAGAGTCTACAGTATCTTCCACGCAGTCAACTGAAGTTTCTGCACATCCGGGTGAAACTCGGTACCGCTGTGCATCGTCAGCAAGTTCGGTATTGATGGTAACTTCTGGTACCGATGTTTCGACAAAGTAAGAAGGGGTGAGAACCATGGCTGTCTCGGTCACGATGGTGTTATCAATATGATCCTCGCGTTGTCCTGTCTTATCTTCGAGATCACCTTTGTTATGAGAAGGAACGGTGGAAATGTGTAGATGAACGGTCCCATCCATCTTTACAGGAAAGCATCCTGCAGACTCGTTTGGTCTGTCTGTTGACGAGAGCAGTACATCTTGCATTTCTTCTTGTCCTTGGATGCAAACAAAACTATCGACGGTACCGCCCATAGATTGAACAAGCTGTCGATTACAGCATCGTCCAGCTCCCATTCGTGACAGGACATCAGGGCTCGACTTAGGGCATCCGCCCATGAATTGTCTGCTCTTGGCACATGTATCGCTGATGGTGTTATCCTTCTGGAAAGGCACCAGTTCCAGAACTTGATTGTTAATTTCAAAAGCACTGTGAAGTGAGTCCCTCCTTGTTTGTTGATATAAAACGTTACAGTTGTATTGTCCGTCCTCACTTGCACTGCAAGACCACGCAAGTGCAGTTGAAAAGCTCTGAATGTCTTGATGACATCAAGAAACTCCAGAACATTTATGTGTTGACATTTTTCCAACAATGTCCAATGTCCTTTTACAGATACATTCTGCATATGCACTCCCCAACCGTCCATGGAAGCATCTGTGGTGACAGAGACCACAGGTGGATCTGGTAGAAACGACATGCTCCTTAGGACATTTTCTGCCCTCAACCACCAGAGGAGAGACAAGCACACCCCGCTTCGGAATCGTAATGTACTTGTTTTGATGATGCAGAAGTGGACTGAAATTCCTTATGAACCAGTGTTGCAGACGCCTCATTCTCAATCTTGCATTTGGAGTCACCATAGTGGTTGAGGCCATCAATCCTAGGGCCACTTGTATGCCTCTGGCTCTTACATGTTGAGTTATCAATAACTGCCTCAGAGCGCGTCACATTTTCTGCCACCTGTCGTCTGGCAGGAAAGCCAACTCCTTGGTTGAGTCCAGTACAGCTCCAATAAACTTCACTCTTGTTTGTGGTACAAGGTGGGACTTCTTGAAATTTATCATCAGTCCTAGTGTATTCAGTAAGTTCACTGTAGTCTTTAGGTGTTTCAAAGCCTCCTGTTTTGTCAGAGCAGCTATAAGCCAGTCGTCTATGTGTGGAAATAGAACAATACCTCTCTGTCGCAGATATGCCACCACCACAAACATACACTTTGTGAACACCCTCGGCGCCGTGCTTATGCCGAATGGGAGTACTCTGAATCGATAAGCTTGTTTCCCCAACACAAAAGCTAGAAACCTTCTGTGTTCTTTCCTTATCGATATGTGGAAGTAGGCATCTTTTAAATCCAGTGTCACAAACCAGTCCCACTTCTTCAGCAATGGCATTATTGATGCCAAGGTTACCATTCGAAACCGTTTTGTTGTTATATAATAGTTGACACCTCTTAGGTCTAGAATGGGTCGAAGACCCCCATCTCTCTTTGGTACCAGGAAGTATTTGGAAGAGAAACTCCTTCTTAGTTGGGCATATGAGATCTTTTCGATTGCCCCTTTCTGCAACAGAGTTGCAGTCTCCTCTTCCAGCTCAGGGGACGAAGGTGTGATACGAATTCATCCTACTGGTGGTAGTCGATGGAATTCTGTCATATAGCCCAACCTCACTACATCCAACACCCATGAGTCTGTTGTTATCAAGGCCTATGTGTGGATGAAATTTGATAGTTTGTTTCCAAACGGCTTTTTCTCTGTACCAGAACTTCCAACAGTTCAGTCGGTACCGATGTCGACAGTGATGACAGTATCTAACGTCGCCATGCCGTCGATACCAGTGGAACAGATGGTATCAATGGCAGTACTGACATTTGGGGTTTGAGCAGAGAGATTTGGATCTTCGACAGAAGAAATGACTGAAAGATGTTGACAATGCGCGAATGAGGTATTGTTCAGTTGGTTGTCAAACGCACCATTTCCGTTGGTCTTGTTTCTTTTTATATTGAGGTTGTCTGAATTTGAACATCGGAAATTTCCTTGAAGGTTGTTGCTGTCCTGATGTTTGACGTTGCTGCTGTGTGGGAGTCGGACTTCTTGTTCTCGCTGTGTAAGGTTGGTAACGGCAATATCGATACCTGGAGTATGATGACGATGGTACCGGGAATCCATACTTTTTAGCAGTAGTGCACATTCTTTGTGTGTGTTCTAGTTTGGTATCTAGTTTGGTACCTTCATTGAAAAGACCTACAGAGTCAAAAGGGAGGTCTTCAAACACACTCTTTGCTTGTTGAGACAGACCCGAAGATCTCAACCAAGCATGTCTCCTCAACGCTATCGCTCCAGCGATTGCCTTCCCACTACAATCAGTAATATGCTTAGAGGTCGTAACTTGTTGGGACGACAAATGATAGGCCTCACCATACAGAGAAGCAGTGGTCTTTCTCTCATCCTGAGGCAGCATATCCGTGAACCTTTTCATCCTAGTCCACAGAACGGCTGATAGGCACCCATACACGCTGCATAGTTTGAGATTTTAAACAACAAGGCAGCATTTGAATATGCCTTCTTCCCCAAATGGTCTAGCTTCCTTCCCTCTCTGTCAGTAGGTGCCACATGAAGCTTCTGGGATTATCTAGACTGAGCTGCATCAACAATTATTGAGTTTGGCTTTGAACGTTGGGTCAGCCACTCTTGATCACTCTCAATCAGACGGTACAGTGCTTCTACTTTCTTTGATGTGGAAGGAATAGAAGATTGGGAATCCCATGACTTTTTAACAGTCTTTAACAAATAAGGCAACGGTGCAATGATAGACGGTACAGGTGCTCTATCATGCGGTTCCTCGAAAATAGGATCTTGGAGATCCTCTTCATCAGTCTCCACTTGAAGATTCAACGATCTGGACATTTGCAGAACCAGATCAGAGAAAGAGCGGACATCATCAGTGGGTGATATACGTTCTGCTGTCCACACAAAATTAGATTTAGACTGCTCAGGTACACTGGACACGTGAGATCCCTCAGACTGCGACACAGAAGGAGATCTCGCTGTACGGTACCGAGGAGAACGGTACCTTGATGTAGACCATCATCCAGGAGAGACCCACTACAAAATGAATGTTGCTGGACTCTGTCTGTTTCTTTTTCATGTCTAGATCCAGACACTGCACGCAGCACTCTACGGCAGAATGGAGTTGGAGACTTAGTGGATGACCTCGGAACATGAGGTCGTTGACTAGTCTCCTCTCTATACCAATGGCAAGTCAATGAGTCTTCCTCTCGATATTGAGAATGCCTGATCGCCCAATGAACGTCATCAGTACAAGGAGAGACATCCCTGGAGTCAGTGGAAAGCTCCTCTTCAGGATACCGTTGATAATGGTATGGAGGTATATCCCTCACATAACAGTACCAACGAGGCAATCTCTTGCGTGAATGTGATCGCCTAGAAAGTGATCTCAGAGGCAACGGCGGAGTTCTACGCTGACGCCTCGGTGGGGAGGTTAGCTCAACAAGATCACGTTGTCTCGATCTCGAGTGTCCACCACCATGAGATCTTGACTCTTGGCAACGTGACACAGACCCCACCGAAAGGATCAGAGAGGATTCCATGATCTTCCCTTCAGAGGGAACACAAACTTCTTCAATCTCACTGGATGGTACAGTATCTCTGTACACATTGTGAACAATCACATGATGAACATCCTCCGTTGTTTTATCAATGGAGGTGTCTGGTACCGTCGGAGACGGAGATTGGATTGGGGCAGGTAGACTGGGCTACTCAACCCTTTTAGATGTTTTTGAAGGCTCTTCTTGTGATGTCCTTCAATTTCCTCTTTTTCATTTTGTCTTTCTCACCTTGAACCATTTTCTTCGACAGTGAGGTGGAGACATGCTTTTTTGGATCACCTTTTTTCTTTGATGACACCGAGAGCTGGACAGGTTGCTCTCGATCTCGAGACTCTCCTGAGTGGTGTCGATCTGCCGAGGGTGCTAGTGATGTTTGAGCCATTTTAGTAGGCTGAACAGGTTTTCCTGAAGTTGTGGGTTCAGAGGCTGACAAAACCTGCTCCCGCAAAAGTGCCTTCAAACGGGCCGCTCTGTTCCTTCTTGTCTGAGAAGTAAATAACTGGCAGTGTTCACAATTTGCCACGTTATGGCCCTCACCCAGAAAAAGGAGACACTCGGAATGACTGTCTTTGTTGGGTATTTTTCCTCCACAGGTTTTGCAGTGTTAAAAGTTGCCATACAAAGTAAAGTCCAAATCGCAGAAACACACTCATAGTCCAAAAATGCGCACCATGTCTGACCAACCACCAAAAAGCTGCCAAGAGATAATCAGAAACCAAAACCAGTCCAAGATCAAAAAACCGTTAAATCTATCAGTCAGGCTGAGAAAGGCTCTTCACTTGCTGCTACCGCGGCGGAAGAAAAGGAACTGACCGTTACTCGGGGAGGGGCCTTATATACCCTGGGGATGTGGGGGATGGGCCAACTGCCAAAATGCCTGATTTTAGGCTTCCAGAAGTTTCCAAATGCTGTATTGCGCAGGCACGAAATACCCCATTGTGTGATTCACAGAGACCCCGAAGAAGAACTATTGTGCTTTTCATGTATTTCTTAACTGGCCTCCTCACATCTAATGTGTGCTGTTTCTAGGGTGGAATTTCAATAAATGCATATTCTGATACACTCCCTTGTTTAATAGGCAGTTTGGTAGAAATCTGGGGTCTAAGTTCATGTCGTGTTCAAATTTGCACAAATTCAGATCTGTGGAAAGTTTGGCTAACTCTGAGACTCTCACTGCAGATCTTATTGATACTAGGAAAACCACTTTAAAAGAGAGTAACCTTAAAGAGGTTTTTTTAAGTGTTTCAAAAAGGTGGTTATTAAAAACACATTTAGGACTAAATTCAAATCACATGCGGGATATCTATTTTGGTGGTTAGTGGTGCCAACATAGTAACCCTCTTTAAGAATCTTTCCACGTGGGGATGTGCTGACCACACATATCCTCCTGTCCTCAAAACTGTTTCCGAAGCCGCTATTTTTTTTTTTTAATGTATGAGGTCTCAGACCCTTACAAATACCATCCAGCAAAAATCTGACCACTTCACCAATTTGGATGTCTTCTAAACTAACTGAGTGACTGAGACACCAATTCCTAATTGTTCTCTCCATGTCATATTATAGATTCTATGAGATAGAATTCTTTCCAGGAATTGCCAAGGTTTCTTGATGGACAACTGCAGTAGATTCAGAAACTATGGGTGTCGAGGCCAGTAGCAACTGCTAGCACCACTTGTGGCCTTCTCTGTTCAAATCTTTGTCAATGCCTTCTGTATAATTAGCTGTGGTGGAAAAGCATCAAGTACACCCAGTGGCTCAGGCAGTGTCAGTGCATTGTGCCGTTCTGCCTCCCCCCCCCCATGTATTGAAGAATATCTGCTTAGTTTGAAATCCTCTCTAGAGGCGAATAAAATGGCCTGAAATGGACTGCAGAATTCTTTTAATTGTTGAAGTGCCTCTTGGTTCAAGGACCATGCTCCCTGATGAATTCTGTATCTGCTCAAATAGTCCATGTGGACATCTTGTGAGCCCTTTAAGTTCACCACTGTTATGGACTGCAATGACTTCTCAGCCCAACAAGGTATTTTGTTTGATTCCTTGATTAGGGGAATTGAATGTACTCCCCCTTGGTTGCAAATGTTGCATTTTACTGTCATGTTGTCTGTGCACACTGGAATGTGTTTGCCCTTATTAAGGTTGTAAATCCCAGAAGTGCTAATTGCACTGCCTGTAATCCCAGAATTGTAATCTGTAATCCCAGAATTACAGAATTGTAATTGTGCCTCAAATCTAACTGTGTCCATTCTCTTTGAATTGAATGTCTCTCATAGTGAGCTCCCCATCTGGAGAGACTTGCATCTGTTGTAACCATAGTTTTCAGGTGTTTTATGAAAGATATTCCCTAGTTTATCTTCTTGTTCTGAAGCCACCATTCTAATTCTTGATTTAGAGACTGAGGAAGACTTTGTAATGGTACAATTGCCATCTGACATCGCAAGAGAAACTATTTCAACATTCTTGTATGGAATCTTGCCCATGGTGTTAATTGGATTATTGAAATTAGAAGGCCTAGAACTCCTGCCAGATGCATTATGTTTGCAGATTTCGCTGTCAAAAGCTATTTTACTTTTTTCTTTCTCTTCATTCTTCTTTCCTGTGATAGGAAAAGGCATTCCCTTTTGGCATCTATCAACGTGCCTAAATTTGCCACTGATGTTGTCAGTTCTAAATTACTTTTCTCATAGTTCAACATGAACTCATGTTTCTGAAGAATGTGTATTGTCACCTGCAAATTGCTTTTGGTTCTGTCTCCCTTCCTCAACATCAGCACGATGTTGTCCAAATGAGAAAAGAGCTGAACTCCTTTCTTTCTGAGATGTACTATTAGTGGAGTCAACACCTTGGTGAAGACCCTGAGAGCCAAGGACAGACCAAACGGAAGTGATTTGAATTGGTAATGATTGCTTTTGAAGTGAATTTGAAGGTATTTCCTGCAAATTGGGACCGGAGAAATTTGTCGATATGCTTCCTTTAAACTGATTGAAACCAACCATTCATTTTTCTGCAAATTTCCCTGAACACTGTTTTCCATCTTGAACTGCTGAATTTCACAAATCCATTCAAGATGTTACATTTAACACAGGTCTGTAAGTCCCATTGCCTCTTGGCACCGTGAAAAGGTGGAATATATTTGTTTGAGTTTCTGCACTGGATAAACCTTCTCAGGTTTCCAGGAGATGATCTGTTTCTTTGCATATTATCTTCACTTTTCTCCTTGTTTCTTGGGACTTGTATATGCTACTTGGTCTTTTTGTAAACAAAATCTTGTATGCCTGAGTAACTACTCAAACTACCTGGCAATCCATTATCAGTTCTCTCCCAGTCTATATCCAAAACACAGTAGCTTTCCACCCCCCAGAGTGTTCTCCATGTCAGTATTGCTGGGATTTGCTTCACCATTCTGTTTCTGCCCCCCACCCCGCCATATAGAACCCTGAGCCCTGGCTCCATCCAACGTGATAACTCAGGTTTTTAAATGTCATTACTTATGAATTTTTGGGGGTCTTTTTAATTGCTTCATTCTCCACCAACTTCTCTACTCTTTTGTTTTTCTTTTTCTTTTTCACTACCAAACCCTCCAACTTTCACTCAAAACAATGAAAATCCTTTTTAATACTCCATTTTCTTTATAGCAAGAGACTCACTAGGCAGCAGTCATCTGGGAAACAACCAGGAAGTGTGTGGATTGCTCCTCCTTGTTCATCCAGAGAATGGCATCCTTTTTTATCTGAGGGTTCTACTAATTTAAATAACCATATCGTTTAATTAAAGATCCTGTTTTATATCTTATACGTTTAAGATTGCATATCATGTAATAAATGGACTGCTATTGCTCAGTTATGGTGAAGCTTTCAGGTACCTTCCCTCAAGGTGATATTAATGTTACAGTAATTGAAATTTCCCAGAATTTGCCTTGCTAAGGAAATGAGATATACCTTCCCAGCTAGTTCTGTAATGCTAGATGGGTATCTAATTGTGATATGAAATACTAATAAAACTTGTTTCTGCTTTGTGAGCACCCTTCTGTTTTATAATTTCAACAGGATTGGCAGTATCCAATGTCTGTGACCTGGCCTATGACTCACAAAGTTTCCAACTGCCTTTGTTGTTGATGTTAGTGATCTTTTTATTAACATCCCTGTTCAACTCTTGCAAACTCAGGGCAATGGCTTCCCTAATTGAGTCTATCCCTCTGTAATGCAGTCTTCCTCTTTTCCTACTGCCTTCCACTTTCCCCAGAATTACCATCTTTTCCAATGATCCAGCTGCCTTGAATCATTGCTTTTGTAACGAGGGCATTTCCACAACCAATCGGCTGCTACCTTCTTTGCAGCAGCCATGCATTCTTCTGCTTCGAACCTGGGACAGGTGTTTATTTGATTTTAAGAAAGCAAACATGTTCCCCAAAGTTGGAGCAAGGCTATTTCTCAGTCACTCACACACCTTTGCCAACTTATGCATCACTATTATTGACTTTTTGGAATGTCTAATAACAACAATTGATAGTCTGGAAAGTGTCCTTGGGAGGTGAATTTCCCCTCTGATGAAGTCCACTTCCTATCAGCAAATGTAAAAGAAAAGTACTCAAGCAAAAAAACTTTGGAGCTACGTCTTTCAGTTTTCATGTGTGTGTACATGGACTGCTGAATATGCAATTTTCTGGCTGGAAAAAAGAAGAGTATAACAGTCTTCAAGTTTGAAGTGCCTTTTGGTATAATTAATAACTGGAGATGGGAAAACAGGAAAAATAGAAGCTGAAGACTTGATGACCCGGCACTGCCTGAGAGAACATGCTCTACCTCCTTTTTCTGTGCCAGCAAGATAAATGAAAAGCAGATAAAACAGCTGTTATTCTAGTATAGTGTTAGCAATAGCTTATCATCTACACCTACCTTCAATCCCAAGTTTAGTTCTTTCAGAGAACGTCTAATTTCACTGGTAAGAATGTTCATTCGTTCACATTCCTGGAAGGCAACCACCACGTAGGGGGTTTTCTCAGCTGCTTTTGCCATGATTTCCACCATATTGAATGGCTCTGGAAGTCGATCCAAAATTTCATCTAGCACAGATTTTACCTGTAGCGGAGAAGGCCAAATAAATGTCTCCCTTTGGCTGAGGCCCTAGTAGCCTGTGGTCAGACTGCAGGTCTTCACCAGTGTACTTATGTTGGTTGTCTGGAGGGCAGAGGCTGCTCTTTCCCCACTTCTTCTCCAGATGCACAACAGTTAGCAGGGGGCTCTCTGGCCCAACTCCAGTTGTGCAGCAAGGGGGAATTATGCAAGAAGGTACTTGGCATACCAGCATAAGACGCCTATATGTTTCTAAACTTCCCTCTGCAGTGATAGCAAGCCTAAAACCTATTGCTAATCAGAAACAAGTAGTGCCAAGTTAGGAATTCAGAAAGTAACAGGTCCTTGAAATCCAAGGCTGAAGGAAACAGGCTGGTACGTCTTCTTACCTTTTCCTCTCGGGAAACACCGGTTCCTCCTCCAGCCTCTGACTCTTTGGGCTGCATTTCTAGCACAGTGCGGAAGAGCTTCTCTGAAGTGACAGTGAGGAAGCCAATCTCTGCATTAGGATGAAGCCCATACAGGTAAGGACTCTCGGGCGGGAGGTTTTCATCGATATAGTCATGATATCCCTATAAGACACATTATGTGGAACATTAAAGGTTTTAGTTGCTGCTCCCTGGCAGTTACTCTGGCCCTGAAGGCCAGTTTGCACATCCCTGCTTTCACATTAGCTTCCAGAGAACTGTGTGCTTATAACCAAAACAGTTCTCCTGTGACTGGCTTGGCTGTTTCCGTAGGGGCTTTATTCAGCTTTCACATGAGTGTAACACATTTTCTCATGACCTGTTTTTGGTTTGGTTTTGCTCTGAATTACCTTTCTCTGTCCTTTGTGTTGAAGTATGGAAGTATCTGTAGTTGTATTCCTTTCTTCACGTCTTGGTCCTATTTCTCCTGTGGCAAATCCCTCCCTGAATGATTCTTAGCCCAGCATGCTAAGGGAGTCTCTCTTTCTCATGCACACGTTTGTACCTTGTAATCAGTGTTGGGTGGTATAAGGAATCCTGGGGCCAGAAACATTTCTCCCTCCAGCATTTCCATACGGATGTATTCGCCCAGGTAGGTCCGGCATAGTCGGCGGTCCCAGTCATCAGTGATATGTCCCCCATACATGATCTCACCAAAGAGATACCGCAGGTCATCCCAGGGAACCTAAGGAGAGATGCCAGCCCAGCGTGGAGGAATAAGCAAGACTTGGGGGATCAACACTAGAAGGAGATCAGAAGAATGCTACTAGTTGGGCGATATTACAAAGGAACCTAGCATTTGCCACAAAATAAGATGCCCTTTTGAGAAAGACAGGAATGTATCAGGACTTTCTTAAAAGGAAGTTTTGGTCTCAGAATAAAGAGAAAAAGTGATGCAACGACCGAAAGCAAATTCAGCCATTCTATGACAAATAAAAGCAAAATACTAATTCTAAGAAAATGTGGCATTACTACTCCCCTCCTGGCTTAATGACAACAAGAAAAAGCTTGCCATGAGTGCCAGAGATTAAGAATTGGCTAACAAAATGGTTTCCATCCTATTTAAATAGCATGCTGCACAGACTACAGCCTTATAGTAGCAAACATTCATGACTTTCCAGTTAAGAAGAGATTTGGCTCTAGAGCAGGAATTTCAAGTTGAGAATTGCAGGCTGTTTACTCTGAAAGGACAGGTTGCTTACCTGTAACTGTGTTTCTTTGAGAGGTCTTCTGTGAAGTCACACAAATGGGGTTTACGTGCCTGCACAAAACAGCATTCGGAACCTTCTTGAAGCCTAGGAGTACCCTTTGGCAGTTGACCCCCCGCATCCTCCTGGGGAAGAGAAGGCCCCCCCCCGTATAACGGTTGGTTCCTTCGCCACTGGAGTAGCAGCATGGGAACCAACCATCCAGCAGGACATGATGTGGGGAGGACGGGTGGGGTTGTGTGGCTTCACAGAAGACCACTCGAAGAAACACAGTTACAGGTAAGCAGCCTGTCCTCCTTCTTCGTGGTCTCTGTGAATCACTCAAATGGGAGACTAGCAAGCTATCTTGTTTGGAGGAGGGAATGTCATGCTTAATTTTTTTTTTCCTATCATCACAGATATCAACAATTACATTTTCAATTATTTTTTGTCCTTTAATATACATATACATATACATATACATATACATATACATATACATATACATATACATATACATATATATATACATATATATTTTTTGAATAAACTGTAGCAGTATCTTCACCATGCCAATAAATTAAAATTTGTTAATGACAAGGATTCATTTCTCCATTCATTTTCAATTTTTGGTGTGTGTGGTTTTTTTTTAACATCACAGAAGAAAATAAAACTGCTCTCCCAAATGCTGCATCATTTCTTGCTCTGTTATCTACCCTATAACGAGAAATAAATGTTATTGGTTGTGACCATTGATCAGCTTTGCATATGTCATGTAGTTGTACACCATGAAAAAAAACCAACTGATGTCACCATAGAGCTTGTCAAATGGGCCCTTACAGAAACTGGAAAGTATATTCATTCATTCATTCATTCATTCATTCATTCATTCATTCATTCATTCATTCATCCCTTTCTGTGACAAACCAGATTCCCACTGCTTTGGAACACAATAAAAAACAAGCAACCTTTTTGTTTTACTAATGGAAGCATTATGTTCTCCATAAAAACAGTAATGCACATCTAGCATCAAGGCAATGCAATCTTTTCTCCAAATCAGTTACTGGGTTTTCCATGTATGCAGGTAGTACAGTGTCCTGGTTCAGTGAAATTATGACTCCACCTTAGGTCGAAAAGTAATATCTGGTCTTAAAAACAACTTCCTTTTATGCAAACACAAGTGTGGTGCATCCATTCTAAATGCACATAATTTGCTGGCTCTCTTAGCATAGGTTTTGCCACTAGAAAAATAAAATAGCCAAAGAGAACAATCGTAAATCACAGTTTGTCAGCGATTTAAAGGATTTATGTGTAAGTTGTAACAGTACTACATTCAAAAACCCACCCTGGTACTGCTAGTCGTACTGGGAGGTGTAAATGTTTATAACCCGGAGGAAAACTCTTAACTGTAGGGTCCATAAAGCTAGAAAGTTTTCCTTGTTGCTGAAGATACCAGAAAAATGCTGACAAAGATAGATCTGCGAAAAACAATATATGCACGGTACAGCATAATTGGAAATCGATCCTGTTGTCCTTTAAGTAGGAACAAGACTTCTCCATTGTAGGCAAACCATTTAGATGTGAGAGGTTTGTGAACAGCCAAAAGCATTTGGTTTGTTTGTTTTTCTTGAAAGTTGAGGTGACCTCGTACCAGAATGTGAGCGCCTGCCGTGAGACCTTGGAGGCAAGGATGGTGTCCTTCGCCGACACCTTGTTGGAGAAGTTAGTTCCACAAACTCATGTTGCCAGGATCTAGACTGTCTAACCTCAGGGGATCTCGACTCTCGGCCCCGTGTTATGGACCCCACAGAAAGGATAGGTGAGGAATCCATGATCTCCCCTTCAGAAGCCACATAAACTTCTTCAATCTCTCTAGATGGTACCATGTCTCTATTCACATCTTGGGCAGTTATGCAACATGCATTCCCTGCCGCAGTACTCGGTACCATTGGAGATGGGGATCAAATTGAAGCAGGAAGACTAGGCTGCTCTACTCTTTTTGATTTCTTTGATGGTCCTTCATGTGAAGAGTCCTTCAACCTCCTCTTCTTCTCTTTGTCTTCTGTTTTCTGTCAGGAACAGTACAGCTTGTTGTCTTTTGTTTTCAAATAGGTCCAACACAGTACTGTCCATTGGAGGAATATGTTACTTATTCCAATCTCATTCAACCTTCATCTGTGGCAAGACAAAGGTGTTCTGTTGAGTGCACCTGCCAAAAGGTTTTCTGTCCCTGGTAGATGAACTGCGGCATGGACGATCTTCTTCGAGAGGCAGAAATGAATTGCCAACATCAGTAACACATGCGACCAAGTCCCTCCTTATTTATTGATATGGTATATCATTATTGTGAATATGGAGGATGAGTCCTAAGTGCACATCACTCACTCGTCCTTCTGACTCAGGTTATCGCTAGCAAAAACACTGTTTTCCATGACAGCAAGTTAATGTCACACTTTGCCACGAGTTCAAATGGCCTATAAGTCAATCGCATTATCAAGAAGTTCAAGTCCCAGCCTGGTACAGGAGGTTGGACTGGAAGGCGTAAATGCTTATAAGCTTATAAAAGTGTCTCAATCATAGGGTCCAGAAACAAAGATGGTCTTACTTCTTGTTGTAAATGACAGGAAATTGCTGCTGCATAACACAGCATTGATGGGAATGATAGCCCGTCAGATACCAACAAGGTGAGGAACAAGAAGATATCCATGGTACCACAGGTCCGTCGGTCAATATCATTGTCTCGTAGATAGATCCAGTATAGGTCTTTTTTCGACACCAGGATGTCAAGAATGTTGTAAGCAGGAGTAATATTGGTATCTATTCTGGTTTGATGTCGGGACCATGCTCGATGTCGAAATCTAAATAAATCAATGATAGGAATCTGTTTGAAAAGGTATTGTCCTTTGGTTGTCAAAACTCTACGCTTAGTTGATCCTGTTCTCTCTCTCTCTCTCTTTTTTTTTAAATCTTGCAGATGATAACTTTCTGGAGGAGTGTTGTTGAAGAGTTGTTTGCCTTTGTTGTCATGTAGGCAACAGCTCAACCCTCTCCTTGTTCCAATTTATCATCAGTAGTACCATTGAATAGGCCAGCTGATTCAAAAGATAAGTAGAGCGTAGGTACCAAGCATAGGTATCAAGCATAGGTACCAGGTCTAGGTATCAAGTGTAGGCACTAGTCTAGGTACCAAGCCTAGGTATCAAACCTAGGTATTGAGCCTAGATAAGGAGTCCAGGCACTGAGCTTAGGCACCAAGCTCAGGTATTCAATTTAGGTATCCAGCTTAGGTATTAAGACTCTAGCCTAATTAACAAGAGTCTTAGAGCTGCCCGTTCACTAGCTCTTCTTGCCGAAGTTATAGCTACTAGAAAAACAGTTTTCCAAGATAGGAACCTCATGTCCTTTGATTAACTCTAGGGAGTTGTCTCCCTGTATAGATGACTTGTAATGGATACATAGACAATCTCGGTATCGAAGGGAGTATGCAAAAAGCCGTCATCGTAATCAAGATGAAACAGAAAAACAACCTTGTGTTCTGAGGTCGAAATCTAAGTCTCCGATACTGATGTGTCGGAAGGTGTTGCCAGCAACATCTAGAGGACCAACACGTCATGGAAATTCCGAGCAAATTCACCAGCCTAGGTACAGAGCCTAAGTTTCAAGCATAGGTATCCAGTCTAGGTATCATGCCCAGGTATCCAGCCTAGGCATCAAGTGTCGGCATCAAGCCTAGGTATCAAGAGTCCAGGTATCCAGCCTAGGTACCCAGCCCAGGCACTGTGCTTAGGTATCAAGGCTAGATATCAAGGCCAGGCACCAAGCCCAGGCATCAAGTCCAGATACCAGTCCTAGGCACCAATGTCAGGTATCATGGTGGTACAGTATCATACTATCAAGAATTGACCATATGGTAGTGTTGACAATGCACCAAGCTCAGGTACTCAGAATAGATACCAAGCGCAGGTATCAAGCTTAGGTACGAGATCTAGATATGAAGCCTAGGTACCAAGCCTAGGTATCAAGCTTAGATACCATGGTAGTATACATCATCGTTGATGTCAAGAGTTGATGGTATCATCTCCTTGAGATCGACAATACCGTGATGCTAGAGGGGTTGACTGGAGATCGCCTCTATGAGAATGGCAACACTGTCAATGGTAGAAACCATGGATGGGACCGATGGCAAACTGTATATTTAGACAGTACCGATTGGTAAGGGAGCTGAAAGGGAATGGTCCTTCAATTCTCAGTCATTCCGTGGATTGCTGTCGGTACCGGAAATCGCCTTGGGTGCACTGCTGTTGAAGAAACAGTGAACAAGCCCTCTCGGTGCCATAAATTGCCTTATAAATACCACCATTACAGACGTGGTGGGGAAGGGTGTGGCCAGAACAGTGTCATGGAAGGCACCGGTTTTACTAGAGCAAAGCCCGAAGTGGCCGGTCTGTTACGCCTCATGTGCGGGAGTTAATGATGACAACAAGAATTGTGCAATGTGACCCTCTTGAGAGGCAGGTAGGCACACAAGTCCATCAATATCCAAGATCTTGCCTCCACACAAAAAGCAGGGTTTAAAGACCGCTACCGAGGCCACCCACAGAAAAATTCTGAGGGGTCGTAGAGAAGGAGATATAGCTTCCTCAGTTATAACAAGAGGAAGATTCTGCGCTGCTCCCAGTGAAAAAACAAGTTTGCTTGCTCCTTCCTTTTATGTTTCCAGCAATGATTCCTCCTGTGAGGGATCATTCAATTTCCTTTTTGGCAAAGTAGGAGGCTGATGTTTACTCTCAGTCCCTTTCCGAGAGGATGCTGACGGTGCCTCATCTTGAACTCATAATATCATGTTGATTTTGGAGGAAGATAATGACAAGTGGGCCTGGAATGGGAGAGCTTTATAGTCTTCCCCCACAAAAAAGCCATTAACGAGTCGCTCTATTTCATCTAACTTGTGGGGTAAGTATTTGACAGTGCCCACAAGACCCGATGTTAACGCCCCCTCCCAAGCAAAGGAGGCATTTAGAACGGCTGTCCTTTTTTTCCTCCACATGACAAACAACTTTTGAAAGAGGTAGTTGCTGTACAACTCCTCGACCAATTAAATGGAAGCCAAACCAGTAGGCAAAAAGGGAAGTTGAATGTTAGAAACAACCACCAAAATGCCAAGAAAAACATAAGTATTTAGTCAAATGTTGTTTAAAGAAACCATTAAATCAATCTGAAAGCTAGAGGAAGGCTCCTTTGATGCTGCTACCGCGGCGGAAGAAAAGGAACTGACCGTTATACAGGGAGGGGCCTTATATTCCCTAGGAGGATGGGGGAGGGGTCAACTGCCAAAATGTCTACTCCTAGGCTTCGAGAAGGTTCTGAATGCTGTTTCGCACAGGCACGTAAACCCCATTTGTGTGATTCACAGAGACCACCAAGAAGAAGCAGAGGTTCTGCTGGCAATGTCTATAGGAAGAACGATTCACCCCCATTAAATCCGTCCCCCCACAATAAGCTATTCTGTTCAGATTTTGGGGGGGGGGGGCCTTGGGATCTGCATTCTGCTTTTTGATTTATTAAAACATCCTAAAAAAGAATGACAGTTTTCTATTCCCTCCTAAGTTTTAATGTTAATGTTGACCAAACCATTGGAGAAATACTGGGTTATTGGCTATTGCTTAATAGTTGCTTTTCTATGGAACTCATTCATAGCTAATTCATTACCTTCACATTGGCTTCCAAGTAGTTATACAGTACATTGATGGAAATGGTGAGATCTCCATTGTTAAATGGATAGGACCTGTTCCATCCTTGAGCTCCAAATTTCCGCCGCTCTGCCACCACTGCATGGAAGTAGCAGAGGGCAAAAAGAATGCATTTGAATTCAATTTCTTTGGTACACATTTCCAGGGTATCCTAATAGGAAACAAGGAAAGCAATCAGCAAGTGTGTTTCTGCAAGCAGGAGTGACAATAGGGAAAGGGTCACCAATGTGGAAGGCTTTTTGACTTGCTCCAGTACTGTCACCTCCTACAATATCATCACTTCAGTAGTGGGCTATATACTGTTGTCACTTAAGGTAGTCATCCAGCAGCAAGCTATGGCTCTGCTTTAAAATACTCAAAATGTAGCTAAGAGTTCTTTCATAGCAAGCATTCTTACTTGTTACAGAGGATCTCTATAATTCCATCATCTAACAACCGTCCTCTTGTATTTTCCCTGTGATTCCTTAGTCTTATGTTAAAACTGATTTTTTTCAGAAGAATGGAAAAGTAGCTGAGAGTACAGCCAGGCTGTTCTGGGGATAGCAAGACTTCCAGATCATCAGCCAATCAGCCAGTCACACCCTGAGTCCCTGAAGAGGAAGGAGGAAGAATAAGGGATATTCCTCCTCTAGTGGCTGCACCCGCATGTCTATCACACCTAGTCTTTAGATGCAGTAGATAATGCGGAGTCATAATGCACCAGATGCAATAGATAACGCGGAGTCATAATGCATAATGCAACAGCAGAGTCTGCTTACCTGTGTAAAAAGATCTAGGGCTTTGTGTAAGTTGGCATACATGCCTGTTGGAGGCTCATTGGTGATTTTAATGGCATTTTCCAGGAGTCCCTGGGGGATAATATGTGCTTCTGGGCTGGGTGCTGGCTCAGCACTCATAAATACTCGGTAGTCATCATGGCTCCCGATGCTGTATCGTTCAACCTTCTTATCCAAGGTGCTCAACCACTTGGCTACCAGATGTATATTCTATGGGGCACATAAACTTATGTGTTAGAATTTAAACCTCAGTAGTAGCTGTAGTTCCACCATGCCAGCCAGAGCACTCTTTTAACTGTAGCTTTAGGGTT
Source organism: Cyclura pinguis (assembly GCA_030412105.1). NCBI lineage: Eukaryota > Metazoa > Chordata > Lepidosauria > Squamata > Iguanidae > Cyclura > Cyclura pinguis. The sequence goes on from CM059600.1 coordinate 160,348,366, forward strand.
CTGTTGAGTGAATCATAATCTGTTTTAAGTTTTCCTCCTGCCACCAACTCCCAGCCCCTGCCTTAGATCCAAGATCTGTGGATGGAAGGGTTCTGCTCCCCTCTGATTTGGGGAAATTTTCCCTTCCTTCTACACCACAATTCACTCCGTCCAGTAGGGTTTCCCTTTAACCCTCTGTAAGATTTTCAAGGGGATGGGAGGGCTGCCATAGGAAGAGGAAGCCCACTTCCATCTGTTCAGTGGCATGCCTGCAAATCTGGATCCAACGCACGGAAGTAGTACCCTGAAGGAAGTGGGAAATGGATACAGCCTGTTCTACCCCAAAGCTGAACATTTCTATCTCAACGAGAAGGGAAAACGCTCAGTTTCCTGCACATTTCCATACCATGTTCCAGTATGGTGATGCATTCTCCGTTGCGCCACTTGGAGGCTTAAAGTTCCCTGAACTCAGAACACTTTGCCCATGCTGTAAGAGCCAGCCTGTCATAGTAATTTGAGTGTTAGACTAGGACTCTGGGAGACCAGGATTTGAATGGCCACTCAGCCATTGAAACCCACTTGGTGACCTTTGGCAAGTCACACTCTTTCAGCCCTGTTGTGGTGGCAGTTATTGTGTGCCTTCAAGTTATTTCTGACCTATGGCGGACCTATCATGGGATTTTCTTGGCAGAATTTGTCCAAAGGGTGCTTGCCCTTGCTTTTCTCTGAGGCTGAGAGACTTGCCCAAGGTCATGCAGTGGGCTTTCATGGCCAAGCAGCACTTTGAACCCTGGTCTCCCAGTATCTTAGTCTGTCCTAGTCCAGATCTCCAACCACTATACTACGCTGGCTCTCAGCCTTAGAGGAAGGCAATAGCAGGCTTCCTCTGAATAATAACTCCTGAAGAGAAAACCCTATAACAGAGCTGCCATAAGTTGGGGTCAACCTGAAAGCACATTTTAAAAAAAATCAACACATGTTGTGTATTACACTCACCACATTCCTGCAAGTGTACCCAAAGGAGCTCCTTATGCATGAAATGGGACTCTAACTGCTAGTTGAGTTGAGGGTTTGGCAGACTGACCTGAGGCTCATCTAAGCATCCACCAAACTCTAGCTCTCACTACCCCAGGGACTTTTTAGAGAAATAGTTCTCTATTGTATTCAGCTTTACCTTCCAAAAGGGGGAAGGGAGGTCCTACTTCAGCCTTCACACCACATATCTTCCCCGACTTTGCACTACTTCATTGGAGGAGAGAGAGAGGGATCAATTCAGACTGCAAAGTTGCAGGCTTCCCTGGATGTTTCAATATAGAGACGGCAACTTGAGCACAGGCTTTTAACTAATGCCACTGTTGCATCCTGCTTAATTCCCTGAACAATCACCAACCAGCTTATATGTGGAGCATACCTATGGTGGCTTTTTCTTTTACTAGATTACTGAGTGTTTGAGCATTTCCAATGGCAAATACCGACCATTATTATTTTGCTAAGAGATTACTTACATTAGAAATGCAAGGGAAGCATGGATCTATGCGCTAGTGCTTACAAAGCCATAAGGAATCCCATTGCCATTTCAATACCTGAAGAATGACCCAATGTCCCTCTACTGCAGCCACATCTAGAGCATTTTCTGCTACGACCTCTTGTCCTTGTCCTAGGGACACATTGTGGATTTTTCCATTGTCTATAGTGAAGCCAAGCTTTTGACCTAGGAAAATTAAGAACATTTAGAAGTGGATACCTTCACTGCCTATCTTTGTTTTGTTTAGCTTTTTTTTTTAAACTTTTTCTATGTGTAGTGCTATAAAGTACATGCATTGAAGAGGGGATACCAGCTTACCTAGGGCTTCGACATCTTTCAAGGGATCAACACCAGGAGACAGAATGAAGAATATTGGTGTAGATTGACTGCTTTCTTCATATGACTTGGAGAATTCAAGACTTCGGCCTTCAACAAATTTACTCCCCATCTTCTCCTCTACAAAGTTCCTGAGAAAATCATATTTCACAGCAAGGAAATGGGGCAGGCAGGATGCATAGTCAGCGTTTATGATCAGTTTGTGCTGACAAAGGGAATTCATGAAGAAACTAACACATTTAGTCATTAAGTAAAAATAAGAAATCTGGGCTGTAATCTTATACATATACTTACCTGGGAGAAAATCCCACTGAAATCAGTAGATTTACTTCTTAGTAGACATGCATAGGGTAACTAAAGCAAAGACACCAATGCCTGTGAACTGACAAATCCACTAAGATCCTCTTGTTAATACAGGAAACAACTGTAGTTCCTCAAAGTCTGAGAAAAGTTGACTTTGAGCTATTAATCTGCTGCAGAAACAATTAAGGAAGCATTCCCAATTTCTTGTTTAGGCTGTTGAGCAACTGCTCAAAATAAGTGCAAAGGAAGAGTTTTTTTCCAAGGCTGTTTCAAATAACCCAATATATTTTTCATTTTGGTAACCCTATAAAGATTAGTCAATGTGGTGCAATGGTTTTGAGTGTAGGACTAGGCCTTTGGGGCAGGGGGCAGAGTTTGAATCAGCACTCAGCCATGGAACTCCAGTGGGTGTCCTTGGGCAAGTCACCCTCTCTCAGCCTCAGAATAATAATGCTCAATGGTGAAACCCCTCTGAACGGATCCTATCAAGAAAACCAAATTACCACTTTTTTTTTCTGGCTTTAGAGTATCCCACAAAGCTACACTCCTATACTGTGCTGTACCAGCTGGTCTATGGTGAAACTGTTCTCATTCCCCAAGTACAGGAATCCTAGCTTTTATCTTACTGCCTAGGCAGTGTGAAGAAGGCAACACGTACTTGACTGCATAGGTCATGCGGTCTGGCCTCATGCATCGCATCATGCACAACTTTTGGAGGGCTGTCTTGTTCTTCCACTCTTTGGGGAAGACTTCTTTCTCTGGGGTCTCAGACTCCACAAACTTTTTCCACCGCTTAGCAGAACCTTCAATATCACTGTCCAAGTTCTTGAACTCATCCATCTCAGAAAGTACCTGACAGCAGAGTGACAAAAGATATGGTGCTTGAATATTCTTTCCTAATGTACTTGACAATATGTCTTCATGTAAAATAACACAATCCTCTTCCAGTCCCACATATTCTCAAATGTGGAGCTTGTTTCTTCAGTCCTCTGCTGACAATTTCTCTTACTGCTGGTGTATTGCCCACTCCTGTCCGTCAGCTGAAATGAAAACATGGGTTCAATTGCACATTATGGAGTGTGGCAAGAGCAGGGCCATGTGGGATAATGAAGGTGCTGTGCTTCATGCTAAAAGCATCTGATTCTTGCACCAATATTAAAGGGCTGTTCCAATTAAAAAATGCTTTGCAGAAATAGGAGAGTAGGTCTAAAGGGTAGTGGACCACAGCCTGTGGTAAGCACTGGAAAGAGAAAAAAGCCACCATCGAGTGGACTTAGTCTAGCTCATGACTTGGCCTACAGCAGGTCTGGTATGCCCCTCCCCAGCTCCAGTATACCTCTTACAGAGTGATTCCCCCTTCATGTAGCTCATGTGGGGAATCCCATTGTTATCTCTGGTCTGGGCTTGGAGACAAAAGCAGGATTCTTCAGGTTGCCTTACTTGTATTCCTATCAAAGATGACAGGAGCTGTAATCTTCAGGACATCATGTTCCCCATATCTATTGCAATGGGTCCCTTTGAGCTGTTAAAAGGATTTTAGACTAGAAAGAGACAAACAAACCTTAATTCCACCCCATCCTTGTCCAGATAAGAAATCTACTGGAGAGGTTACTCCAGCTTTAAAGGGAAAGCGCAGGAGAAAATCAAGTTCCACTGGATTCACTTCTTTCTTCACCAGCAAAACCTGAAGAAGGCATGAAATTAAGAGTATTAGGACTCTCTGCTCCAGGTTCAGTGAAAAAGTTTGGGGTCTGCTAGATGGGTCTGTCAGATCTGTCATGAGGTATCAGGACCTATTGCTGTACCTCCCCTTTAAAAAAAAAAATCCAAATGACATTTTGCTAATCATATAATGTTTTGGGTTATTTCCATTCTTTTTATCCAGTATTCCAAATTATTTTTTTAGCATCCAAAACGTGACTTGTTAAAAAAAAATACACTTCATTCTTATGTGGGTTATGAGGATGTGTCCATCGATGTGCCCAATCCCTTGTCCCTATTTTCAGGATGTTTCTGCTACATAGTGGTATCCCCCGCCTCAAGCCCAGTGCTTCCCAAGTTGTTGTTGCTGTGTGCCTTCAAGTTGTTTCTGACTTATGGAGACCCTAAAACAAACCTATTAGGGGGTTTTCTGGGGTTGAGGGTATCTGATGTGTCCATGGTCACCTAGTGGGTTTCCATGGCTGAATGAGGAATCAAACCCTGGTCTCCAGGGTCATAGTCCAGTGCTCAAACCACTACGCTGCACTGGCTCTTGGTTCCCTAGCACTGGAGAGCAATAGCAGATGTGAGCCTTTAAAAAAAAAAGACAACTGACTAGAGGGACAGCTGCCTGGGTCTTCAGAAGGTGCAGTCTTAGTAGTACTAAATATGCCTCTCAATTTTGACCTTACCTGACCAGTTTACGCTGCTTTATCTTTCTCCCTGGCCATTGTATTTATTGTTTCCTATCTACTCTGTGCTTTGGCCTTCTACATTTGTATCCCCAGCACTCTCATTGCTTCCTCACTGATAAAGTGGCCTCTCCCTCAGAGCTTTCTCACTCAGTATTTTATCCAGGGACATCCAAAGACATTTTTGTTCTCTGGAGCAGAACAGCAAATTGTACCCCACCCACCAAAACCAAAGTGCATAGTATTCTAAGTCAGCCATATTATTTTGGCAGGTAATACAAGGTAGGTAATTCCACAAGTACCGCTTCTCGTTCTTGGCAATAAAGATACAATAGAAATGAATTAGAAAGCATTAAATACTTTCTATTTTCATGTTATCTCAAATCTGTTGCCTGAGGTAGCTGCACCACTTTGCCAAATGGCAGGGCTGGTCCTTTCCTATAAATTTTTACTCATTATATTTATTTATTTATTTATTTATTTATTTAATTTATATGTTGCCTTTCTCTTGGAGTGGGACTTAAGGTAGCTCAAATAAAGAATCAATTAAAAACCTAACAATAAAATTTCAAAAACAATTAAAAATCATCACATTAAAACAATATAAAAGTTAAAAAATAAATAAAACACCACCCCCAATAAGGAGCCTCACACATTAAAAGCTTGCTTAAACAAGAATATCTTTGCTTGACAGTGAAAAGAGAGCAAGGAGGGGGCCAGCCTAGCCTCCTACGGAAGAGATTTCCAGAGATTGGGAGCAACCACTGAGAAGGCTCTCTGATGTGACCTCAGCAAGTGAGCCTGTGATGGTGGCAGGACTGAGAATGCCTTCCCTTGTAGATCTTAAAGACTTACAGGCAGGTTTGCTTAGGGAGATTTGCTTTGCTGTGTGCCTTCAAGTAGTTTATGACTTATGGCAACTCTAAGGCAAACTTATCACAGGGTTTTCTTGGAAAGGTTTGTTCAGAGGTTCCTTCCTCTGAGGCTGAGAGAGTGATTGCTTTCCCATGAAGCTAAGAGAGTATGATTTGCCCAAGATCATCCAGTGGGTCTCCATGACCAAGTGGGGTTTTGAACCCAAGTTTCCAGAGTTGTAGTCCAGCATTCAAACCACTATACCACACTGGCTCTCATCTAGGGAAATAGAGTTCTTTCAACTTCCTATAAGTTGTGTTACAACACTTTTATCCAGCTCATACTCCCACTATTGGGTGAGCTTTACCCTCCTGCTGAATGCTATTGTCCTTTGCAAAGGAATCAATAACCCATCATCCTTCATCTGTAATAAAATGATGCCCCCTCTGTTGTCCCATGTCCACACAACTATATGTTGACTAACACACAGAAAAGTGATGCTGACTGATTCCAACGCTTCAAGACAAAACCACAAGATCATTTCTTTAGCTTTTGTTAGCATGAAGTCATCTCACCTGAAAGGCAACCTGGGCTAGAAAAATAAGCTTGTCTCTTTCAAACAGTCCCCGAGCTGTGTACATGTAGACTGAATATGTGATCTCATCTGTTAGATTCATCACCCTGTGTTTCACGTCATCTGCTGGAAGAGTGCGTTGAATGGCTTTCTCAAAGACCACATGGAATGCCTGGTCAGAAGATAAGTCAAAACACAGATTCAAGAAGTTTCAGATGATCATACAGCTTAGCATTTTATTAAAATGTACAGATGTGGGGAAGCTATCTTCATCCAAATGTAACATCACCTGATATTTGGACTCTAGGTTGCCACACTCATCAAGATCCCAGTCCCTCTGGTAATATAACTTGAGAAAAGTTATTTCTCCCTGGTCCTTAGTTGGGCAAATTGTGGTAGCCATGCTACCATTGTCACCCCTGTTATATTTCACTGTGATGGGCAGATAGTCACCCTACCATACAAGTTAGCTGTAAAATGAATTGCAAAAAGACTGTCAGCAACTTAGGTTCTGTGATGATGGAGGGTAAACTATCCTCCTATGCAAATGAAATCAATGGTCCATCCAAGGAATCTATTCCACTGTTAGTTACCTTTAGGGAGAATTGATAGATGGGATTGATTTTGTTGAGGTCGTTTAGTATAAAATACAACAAGGATGCTCTTTCTGCAGCTGGCCTATAGTTCTCTCTAGCTTCATTAATTCGCACTTCAGTAATCTTAGCTTCTTTCACCTAAAAAACAAAAACAAAAAAATCAAAGCAAGCAATTGTAAATACACAGTCTATTAGGACTTTTGAGTAAAACTCTCACAATATACCTCTTCAGCCCCTTATTCTGCTGCTGGGCTAGTAGCTCATACCCATTTTCATCAGAGATCCCAGCAGTTCCTCTTGGTGCCTAATATAACCATTGCCCCAATATCATAGGAACAGAGGATCCCACTCACCTTTTCTTCTATCTCATTAGCTGTTCTCTTGGTTGTCTCTAGATTTTCCACCAGGGCTGTGTCTCCAAGAAAGTTTCCTGAGGCAGCAGAGAGTCTAGCCAGTAAGGAGTCCTCCAGCTCCTTCAGGATGATTTTAAATTCGTTTTGTTGCTTTGTGAGAGTGGCCTATAGCAGCAAACAGTGCAGCAGGTGGGGAGAGATGGTTGAGAATATGTTAGAAGTATAAAAGGGTTCTAAATAACTGTTGAAAGGCTTTTGTCTGTTTAACACAAAGGTGGTGTTTAAAGGGGAAGGCATTGTTGAGTAAAGAGATATGGTGCTCTAGCAGAGTGGGGAAGCTGCCACATCAGTCTGTGAGGAGAAAAGCAGGCCCAGTCACAGTAGTTACCATGAATTCTTGCAAAGCAGTCCATGCTGTTCTTTCTCCAGTACAATTACCTTCAGTTCCTCCAAGTCAGGTCTCTCCTTTGCCACCACAGCAGCTAAAAGTTGGTCCTCCAACCCATCCCTGGTGACCAGAAAATTGATCAAGGTACACTGGGCCTGCATCTCTGGTTTGTAGTGAGGGTTGAAATACTTGGTATGCAGGATGAGACGGAAGTTGGGATGGTATTCCACCTCCTTGTCTCCTATCTTGATGAACCTGTGAATTAGGGTTTTTAGAAGAGATGAGGATACTAAAAAAACCCAGAAGAGAAATTTATCAAGTCTTCATTCTCTCACACTATAGCAATTAGTGGAAAATAGTATCAACTTCTTTTGTTGTAGCAGAGATCCAGCATTAGGCAGTGGAAAATCCTAATGTTTTTACCTTGGAGAAGATGGTTCAGCACAATGCAAAAAAATCCAAGCCCTCCATGCTATTCTCATATAACTAACAAAAACAAGGGCTTACAGTGCCTTAAACGGATACTACCAAGATGTATTGTCTGAAAAAATGTAAAGTCAGGCACCTGAAATGGAAAATAATGGAATAATGGTTTATATAAAGGGTTGCATGAATGCCCATCCCTACAGGAGATGCACACAAGGTGGTAAGGGGTGGTCCTTAAAGAGTCTGTATAGCAGCAATGGTGCCCTTACAGGTATAGAAAAAAATGCATAGCAAGGGTCAATGTCCTATTTTTGAATACATCCAAAATTCATGAGCACACATAGGAAAGCAGTGCATGTTACAAGTATTTGTTGTTGTGCTTTTTAAAATTCTTCCTAAGAACTTGAATGACTCCTGATGACAATTATATGTAACTTGTAACACTGAGAAAGGAGGGCATCTCTCCTCTCCTGCCCCTTAAAGGGCAGCTCTTTAACAGAAGTCTGCACATAACACCTTCTGATAGAAAGCACAAAAGTAGGTCTAAATGCATTTTGTGTACAAAGAGCTGTAGTGTTGATCCCTGCAGATTAGGTTTGCTTGGCAGCCCTGCAGCTATCTTAAGCATAGGCATCTTCCAGAAAATGTTTGAACACGCCTCTTAAAGGAAATGAAATAAGACCCATGTCAGGAATCTTTTTTGGTGGCAGTAGGAGGATTTAGTTTCTTCATGTTTGCAAATGCACAAATACCAGAAAGGAATATGCTTGCAGTTTCAGTCCCACTTGAAAGCAGGAGATGTGAAGATTAAACCGCAGTTTTTCAAATTATTACCCCAATCAGAAACATACTAATTTGCATCTGGAAATAAACTTGACATTTCCCAGCAGATGTGGTGTGGGGCTGTGGGCAGGGTCACACTACTGGTCTGGAAACTCTTAGGCAACAGTTTGTACTGCAAAACACAAGGGATGCAAGTCAAGAAAAATAGATAGGAAATTCTATATTTCCTTCTGACCTTGAAGAGCAGATCAAAATGGGAAGGGGATAAAGAAAATATACTGGTCATGTTCCTGTTCAGGAGAGGCCTTATGAAAAACACACTGGTTCATAACAAAGAAATGAACTCACATCCCTAGACTGCTCATCCTGAACCAAAAAGCATCTGCATTGCAATTACAAAGGTGTGACAAAAAGATTAAGGCCATTTCCGCATTACAATGTTATAGTGCTATTATTCCCCCTTTCAACCTCCTGTGGAATTCTGGGGTATGTAGTTTACTGAGGCCAAAGAGCTCTCTGGCTGAGAATTCTAAAGGCCGCTCCCTAACCTGCAAACCCCAGGATTCCATAGGATGTTGAGAGTATGGAATAATAGCACTATAACAGTGAGGGTGTAAATGGCCTAAGAATCTGCCTCCAAAAATTCTTGTTTCAAAAAACAGGTGCTTACCATGCAAGAGTAAACTTACTTTCCTTTCTTGATAGTGTTCCGACCCAGCAGAGGATCCAATACAGGCTCCACCGTCTCTCCAATGTTCTCAATGAGCAGAGTGTCTCCATCAGAAATAGCATGTTCAATGATGTCTAGATAGCTGCAGAACCAGATGAGAACATTTTAAGCATGACACATAGCATTGAAAAATGCACAAGCAGCTTTTAGACTGCACTGAAGGACACTGAACAAATTTGCTCACAAACGTTCAAAATAGCAGTGACCAGAAAAAGGTGCTTTAGTATGTGGGAATCACTAAAGCTCACGGGGCTGGGCTTCCCCATTTTCACTACTGCCGGGCTTGTCTGTTCTAGGGTCTCACAGAAGCAGAATCTAATATTTTCTTCTGTTGACAGAAAGGTTCTACTTATAAAGGCTGTCTCTGGACCCATATCTCCTTCCCTCCCAAATTCATAGCATTTGGCAGAGTCCTTTGGCCTTTATGTATCAGTTTGAAGGACTGGAAGAGGTGCAGTGATGAAAAGGAAGAAGAGCAGGGAATCTTGCCCCGTCAGCTTTGATGTGTGAAGTGAAACTAGATCCAACCTACTGACTATGAGGAAGTGTCCCACAACAGTTATGAAATTTGAAGAATACCACCTTGGGGGCATAGCATATCTTGCCTTTGGATCTGTAGGCAAGCTTATGTTGAGAATAAAATCCAAATAATGAGAACAAAATAGTTTGGACTCAACTTTTTCTGTCCAAGACGGATAGCCTTCAGGTCTCTTCCATGTTTGTTCTTAATCCACTTGATCCCTTGGAGCTGGGCATCTACAATGAGTGGCCAACGCTCCGTATTGCACAGGATAGTTGCATTTTCTGTTGACATGCGGTCACTGGGGAGACCTTGGTTGTTCCATGTTGCTATATCTGCATCGTCTGTTAGAAGGCTCAAAGGATCCAGACCAGGAGTGATAGGAATTGGCACCTGGTGAGAAAGAGCGTTATCTTTGAGGCCATAGAGGCACAGATTGTTTTTGTTTGTTATAGAACTGTGTGGTGGGCTACAGTCATTCATTTGGGTGGAGTATAGGCAAAAAGTCAAATTCATGATGGACGACTTTGTATCCTCTGGTTAGAATCCTACACCCCTTTACTCGGGAGTAGGCCCCAATGGAATCAGTGGAACTTAATTTTGAATGGTTTTCATTGTACAGAATATTTTGTGCTGTCAAGTGCCAATGATTCTCTGGGACAGCTGCAAGGAACAAATGACTGAAGATGTATTTTGACATGAGAACCATTGTTCTGATGTAGTTTCGCAAGGATGGGGCTGGACTGGAACATTTAAAGGTTCTCCTCTCTCCAAAGTTCTGCATACTGATATTATATTTTCCTCCTTTAAGCTAATTATCCATATTTAAGCTAATTGTGCACATTTTGTCTCTTCTGGTCTACACTAAATGGCAGCAGCTCTCTAAAATTTCAGTAAGAAGTTTTTTAGCAGCTCTACCTAGAGTTACTTGATGGGGGTGAATCTAGGTGAATCCCTAGACACTTTGACAAGTTATGTGGTCTGTCACTGATTGTTTTCTGGTCAGATTCCAAGGGAAGCTAAACCGTTGAGACAGTGGTTAGAATCCTCTTGGGGACTTATGTCTTCATAAGTGGGCCTTGACCTACAGGAATTAGAAGTGGGCAGGTCTGTAAACGTCTGAATCCAGTAAAGGGCTGCTACTATGTTACTGTGTAGCAAAGCCCGCAAAGTGACTGATGCACATTGGGCTGGATACACAACAGAACTGATCCACATTGGCACTGATAAGTATTGGTCCCATTGTGAATCTTCGCAATCACTAACAGGATTTCTGAGTGCCTCTGCCATGTGGCTAAGGATTCTTGTTGTGAGCCCTCAAGTTGTTTCTGACTTATGGGGACCTCAAAGGAGACTTTATCATGGATTTTGGGTAGCAGGATTTGTTCAGAGGATGTTTGCCATTGCCTTCCCCTTAGATCTGAGAGAGTGTGACTTTCCCAAAGGTCATGCAGTAGGTTTTCATGGGCGATCCTAGGCTCCAAAGTCATAATCCAATGTTCAAACCACTACACATGCTGGCTCTCATAGCTAAGTACCCACAAAGTTCTGCAATGTATACTGTGATAGAGAATTTCAGCTTATGCCAATAACACCTTACAATATTTATTAAAATTAATTTTTAATTTATTAAAGTTAAATTGTGGCTTATGGCCTTTTGAGCTAAAGAAAATTAGTTGATGTTGTGGGTCTTGCTCCCACGGTTCATAATACATCTCAAAGACAGCAGTCTGTTCAAAACATGGCCTCCTGCCTATTAACAGGGACGGGGCATTGAAATCATGCCTTGCTAGTGCTTAGAGAGCTCCAGTGGCTTCTGGATGGTACTTGCATTCAAAGCCCTACATGACTTGAGACTAGGATTTGTGAAATTATGTCTTACTCCACATTTAACCTGTCTGTACTTTATGGTCTTCCTTGGGGGCCATTTTCTGGTGACTTTGCTGTTTGAGGTGAAATGGGTGAGGAAAAAAGATCTTGGTTTTGGTGTCCTGCTCATGGTGCTCCCTAGGGCTAATGTCTTTAAAACATCAGGCAAAGACCTTGATGTTCCCCCAGGCTTTTAATTTCAGGCGCTTATCACACAATGTTCCCATTGCACAATGTCTGGATCTCATCCTGGCAGCACCACTGCCAGGATGGGATCGGGACCTGAACGCTCCCCAGTGTTCGGCTGCCGGCAGATGGGTAGCATTGTAGACACACTCCTTCCTTCCACAGTACAGCCAGTCTCTTCCTCGGCTGTACTGCAGAAGGAAGTGTTTGATAGTGCTTCCACCCTTCCTGCATGCCTGCAGCTGATGAGATCATTGTTCAAAGGGAGGCCATTATCAGATTTTTGTTCCCAGTAATGGCATACGGTATAATCATGATGGCTGGGGATGCGACAGCAGCGGGATCACAACAACATTGTGTGATAGTATGCATCACAGACTGCCAGCAATGCGTCCCCATGCCTCAGATACATTATTTCTTCTGTAATTGTTTTTCAGTGATGCTTATTATTGCTGTCAACTGTTCTAGCAGTTTATATAAGCTGCCCTGGACATTTTGAAACTGAAGGATGGCATGCATTAAAGAGGAATTGACTTATAGCCTAGCATCACTGGGGTCAGAATTTTAATTCCTGAGCAAGGCAAGCACAGCTCACCTGAATTTAGTTGCTTCTTCAGACTGTAACTCCATGAATCTCTTAGCCTGCACTCCCAGTAACTTTTCCATGCTTTGAGACTTGCCAAAATACAACATGAACCCCTGCATAAATGCCTTTGAGTGTATGCTTAGGTGCAAGTTTAAGACACAAGTCCAGTCTGCTACTGAACTTAATTACCTTTAGCTGTTGTAAGTAAGGAGCCCAGAACTTGTCCAGCAGCTCAGACCTGTATTTTTTGGTAAAGTAGCCAACATAGGAAACAAATGCAGTAATTAGGAGCACGTCTCCACACAAAGTCTTTTCCTGTTCACGGAAATTTTCCACAGATTCAGCCCAACGCACGTTTTCTGATGCTAAGCCACCAACAAGCCTTAAGAAACATTTCAAAAGGAGAGATGCATTTGGTTAGCACAGTGCAGGACCGTCCGTAACCAGTCTGATATTCATTGCTAGACTAGAAGCAAATAAGCTCTTTGCCCTGAAATGCATCCTGAGTAGGGTAAAGTGTGTCCAGCGACTTCATGCCGAGGACCAGCCTGATATTCTACTGCTGTCATAACTTTGAGATGGTGCTCAGGGTGACTTCTTAGGTCTTGTTCCAGCTCTGTGAAGTTACTCTGTAAGAGCTGGGTCTTTCAAAACTTAAATTGGTGGGACTACTACAGATTATCTTATTATTCTTGGCAAGTTGCACTGGTTCTCAGCTTGGGACTGCTCTTGGATTCAGCATTGCTCCTGGAAGGTAAAACAGCTGCTGTGACCAGAAGAGCCCCCACTTTGGTTGATTTATTGTCCAGAAGGTCTGTGTGCTTCAGTCTGGAAGATAATTGCAGTTCTCTGGAGGTCTTCCAAAGGCTTATCAGTGGTGTAACCATCTCTCACAGGAATTGTTGATGGGCTTCCATGAATGGTGAGTCTGAGGAAGGAGGCTACCATGGCATGGAATTCATACCCCATGATATCAAGCTTGCAGCCTTCTTTGTCAGCAGGCATCAAATGTGGATTACCTTTATTTTTCTCCTGTGATACTTCTGTAATAGAGTTTGCAAATGGATGCTTTAAAAGAAAACTGCAGTCCTTGTCTTGAACACAAGCTCAGTAAGAGGTGGAGAGTTGGAAATGCCATCTAATCTCTATCTTGCATCCACTTCTTTCATATTTTATTTACCTCCTCTCTATCCTAGTCATGTTCTGTGTGAGATTTCTTTTTGGGACAGAAATATATTAGCTTGAACTCAGAGGAATTATCATGAATGCTGGCCAACATTACTGAAGCAGGTAGTGACTGATTTGATGGAAATGGTGGAGTTTGAGGACAAAACTTGTAGAAGATATTGGCTTGGGATTTACGGTGGCTTCAAGAATGGGATGGAGAAGAGTCATAGAACAGACTCACATGCCTGCTAGTTCTTTCTAGGAAGACTTTTCTGGAAGGTCAGAGGTTCTAATGGTGTCTTTCAAAGTGAAGGTTGTCAATCTGACTGTGTAGTTACAGAGTGTCTGCCTTGGTGAAGTTCCAGCAGTGTTTGCACTTGTCTTGCCCAAACAGAGGAGGAAATAAGGGCATCTATTGGATACTGGGTTTGTACCCCTGCAGCCAGGACACTTCTTAAAGTATTGCCCAGAAACCAAATGCCCCCAGTCCTTGAAGGATGAGACGATGATAGATTGAATGGGCAGTTATGAGAAGAAAGCAAGATGACACACACAGAGAGAAAGATCGAAGAAGAAAGGAGAACAAAAACGTTATTTGAGCATAAGGTTGGCTCAGAAGCAAAAGAAGCCAGAGCTTCCAGATTGAAATGTGGTAGTGGGTGAAAAGGATTTGAGGGAATTGCCAATGATCTGGATCAGAGATGTGCACTAGCTAGGTGATGTTCTTGCAAAAGTAAAAATATTAATGTAATGTAATGTAATGTAATGTAATGTAATGTAAGGTAAGGTAATACAATACAATACTATACTATACTATACTATACTATACTATACTATACTATACTATACTATACTCAGCTCTACAAAGTTCTATTTAGCTCTGCATAGATGCAGAACAACCTGTCTGTGTGAGTCACAGAGATCATGAAGAAGAAAAAGAGTAATAAATATTTTTAATAAATAATAATTACACTTTGCCTTAAAAGACTGCTTTCAATTGCTGGAATCTTTTAGAAGGGGAGAGATATACACAAATCAGGGCTAGAATCTCCTTGCACCCCTCCCAGATGTGAAATGGGGTTCCTCACGCGCACAACTTCACATTCTTGGCATGCCTTTTGAAAAGATATCTGGGCACTACTGAAAAGATACATGGCCTTTTGTGTGTGTGATATACCTTCTGCAATTTCTGGTAAGAGACTGTGAGTGGTGGTTTTTGGGGGCTTTTGAAGATCAAAATCAGCTAATATCTTGAACTCCTGCAGGCCCATAAAAAAAGCAAAGAGTGTTGCTTTCCTTTGAACTAACAGACTTCCCACATTCTAATTGCAGCTTTTCTAAATAAACAGTGTATCCTTGACTCACTGTCTTTCATGTAGCATTCATTTTCAAGGAAAGTTTCATACCATGCTGGGAAGTATAACAAGTCTCCTCTCAGTAGGGTCAACCATAAGCCCTTGAACTTCTGACTCTGAATATTTAAAATAATGAGTGATCCCTTCAGATCTAGAAGATTTTAAAACGATATGCTATCAATATGTAATAACATTAGGACTCTTTTAATTTATTTTTGACATATGACTTTACCATCTACTGCTAAGTTGTTGGTTTTGAGCTTTCTGGAATATTATTTTCCAAAAAATAACAAATGCTACGATTCTTGGGATTCTGACATAAACTATCACATTCCGCACCCCTGGCATAAATTCAGAAAATGTCCCAGCTTGAATTTTATAGTACTTGGTGGAGGAACTCATAGATCATATCAGCAGCACAGTTATTACCATCTTCTTGTGATTATATTTCATATGAACAGATCTGGGGAGCAGCATTCTAGGCTGAACATTAGACTTAGTCGTTTGGACAGATGTAGATGTTGGCTTTTGTAGCATCTTCAGATCTTAATCCTGTTCTGTCTCTTAAAAATTTCTGAAGACAAAGAAGTATGTAACATTGGTCCTTCTAGAACCAAATTATTTGTTATATGAAGAAGATCCATGACTGTCTGAATGACTTTTCTTTTAGCAACATGGACATAATTTTAAAAATGTATTTACTACATTTTTATTTTTTCTTTCTTTGAAACATTTCATGGCACTTTCTCTCAGGCTCCCCCCTCCCCCTTTCTTTAATCTTCATAACAAGATATCTGTGTTGATTTGGACTTGGAACATGTGATGGTTGTAAGAGGTACACTTCTTACCCAGTTTCACTGCTGCTTTTTCTTTTTCTTCTTCTCCAAAAAGAAAAAAAATGTGGCAGCCCCCATATGCATTTCATATCTTTTTTTGTTTAAGTTGGAGATGGAGGATAGATCACTTCCGTATGTTGTTTGGCTCACAGTGAAATAGGAAACCAGAGTGGAGATCAGCCAATGCCAGCAAGGAACTTTCAACAGATAACTTGTTAATATGGTACCTGTTAGCCAATGAAATGACTCTGTTAGTTGCATCAGCCTCTTGCTGGCACTTGATTTTCTCAGCGGTGGCCTTTTCAAATTCAGCCGTGAGATTGGCTAAGTTGGCATTCAGATCCTTTAAAAAATAAGTTCGCAGTTACTTTCATGAAAACTCAGCTCAGTCTAGAACAGCAATGGGAAATGCACAGGCCATGGGCCAAATTTGGCCTGCCAGTTGTTGCTGCATGCCTTCAAGTCATTTCCAACTTATGGTGACCCTAAAGCAAACCTATGATGGGGTTTTCTGGGAGCTGAGTGTGTGACATGCTTAAGGTTACCCAGAGGGTCTCCATGGCCAAGCAAGGAACTGGTCTCCAGGGTTGTAGTACAGCGCTCAAATCACTACGCCATTCTGGCTCTCCTCACCACGGCTGACCTAAATTTCCACTCCCTCAAAAGAGAGAAGGGTTAAGCTAATAACTAGTCTACAACATTAAGGCTGCAGCTGAGCTGCTTTGGTCCTCCCTTGTCATCCCAAAGCAGCAGATGCAAGGGAGAAACAAAACCAGCTGTTTACTCCTGAGATCAGGACTCAGGTGGTTCCTTGAAGCTCTGAGTCCATGTTGCTTCACCTTTGCCCTTCCCCAGCTAGTGAAGCCAAGAGAGCACCCAGGCTGGCTGTCCATTTAGCCAATGTTATGAGGCACAATCTAAGTCTCAAGGTCCCCATTCAGCTGGTTCTATGAAGCAGCTGGTGAGACAATGTCGCTACTCCTCCATCTTCCATATGCAAGAAGGATGAAGGGTGTAGCTATCTCAACCAAGGTGTTGGCAAGAGAAGTACTAGTTGAGAAACTGACTTCTGCGTCCTTGGGTTTTTCCAACTAGGGAAATCCTGTGCAGAATGAAGTCTTGACTGAAGTTTCAGTTGAGAGAGTTTCAACTGATGTATTGGCTGAGGACCCATAGCATTAGATACATGGATCCTGGTATCATCTGGCCCTCTGGAATGTGCAGGGAATAAATATATGGAGAAAGAATCCAGTTCCTGGTTCCTCCAAAGTTCCACATCCCTATTACATTAAGTTCAAGTGATACACCTCCTGTTTCTTCCAGTGGGGAAATACTGCACAAGCTGTATCTTAAAACTACACCCAGAAGCATCTGCTGGCCCCTTGCGAAAAACAGGATGCCAGACAAGAGCAAGTTTTTATTTGAATCCATCAGCATTCTTTTGTTCATCTAGTGTGCTCAGCTTCCACCTCTGTCATGAACTGGAGACATATTGGCTGAAGATGACACGCTTAGCTCATACACTGATTTTCCATTTACAGAGACATAGGGGGAATGTCACTTGACCACTACAGGCTTAATTTGCTAACTCACATATAAATAATACCCTTCCTTGCTCAGAGGCAGTGACAAATGTCAGTTGCTTGAACAGTGACATTTACTTGGATGGGACTGCCTGGGGCCCTGGCACTTTACCAAGGTGAGGTTATAGTGCACTTAACTGCAATCTTGTTTTTAATCATCGTGAGTTTTGCCTGTGCCTCTGCCAGTTCATTATTAGCCTCTTCCAAGGCTTGCCGCTTGGGTGCAACATTACAGTAGACTTCGTAGAAACGAACAATGTTCAGGCACCAAGAACACAAACCAGCTGCAGCCGTAGACTTAGACAGTATAAATTCAGGATCAAAGGTTGGATCATTTTGAAATGGTCTGCAGAGAGAAGGGTTCAAAGCAGGGCCTTTTATACAGAAAGAAGTAAAAGCAGCTTTAAGATTTACAAAGGTACCATAAAACAACTATCATGTCTACGTGCTGCATATGAACAACAACAACTACAATAACCACCATAACAAAGACAACAACAAAGTTAGGAGGGATATACACATACCTCACTAGTTGTATTTAATTAAAAAGGGAAGTTGGCATACTGCTGGTCTGAATACACACCGTTCACTGCATAAAGGTCTTGGTTAAAATACTGAGCCACATAAAAGCTCTGCCTGCCTTGTCTCATTCTTTGAGCTTTGGCCTTAATTCTCTGTGATGTGAAATGGGGGTAGATTTATACACACTTGAATCCTATAGGCATCTTGGAGGCAGCATTTGGAAAAGTTTAATTTTTTGGATCGTAAAATCCCCCATGTTTGAGATTCTTGGAAATGTAGTTTTAATTCTCCCCTAGCTCTCCTTGTATGAGCCCAGCATGTGCAGGAAGATGTTTTCCCCAGGATACTAACAAGAATCTCCTCTTCCTAGGAGAAGTAGATAGGGTCAACCAGAACAAGAACTGGTATGCTTTCTGTCTGCTTATTTGAAAAGCAAAGGCAGTACCCTCTTTAACCTGAGGACCAAATTCAATTTCAGAAAAATCAGCAGCCACATTTTGAGGGAGAGGCAGAGGAAAAAAGTTGGGTCCAAAAATACCAACATATTTCAGCTTAAAGCTTTTACTGCCAGTAACTTAAGTAAGTAAGTAAAGTAAGTAAAAAGGAAATATGAGGGCATTTTCACTATATTTTTAGACCCTCCCTCCCATTTTAAGCTCAGAGGAGGCTTTTTTAAAAAACATAGGAAGTAAGGTCTGGTCACTTCCTGTTGTTCATAAAGGCCTCCTCTGGGCTTCAAATGGTCTGGGAGGCACAAACATGGAGGACATTTGGAGGCATTTTATGTGTAAAAATCCTTGATTTTTTTTTTGTGTGAGGGAGGTGTGGTGTGGTGGCTATGACACTTCAAGGGAGACTAATGTGGCCCCCTAGGCTCCCATGGTTGCCCACCCTGCCTTAGATGATGGGTGTGGGACCTTGTTGAGGCTGAGCCCTAGGTAAGTACTCTGCTTCTTCTGATCCAGTTAGGGGATGGCAGTAATTTCTTTTGATGTAACAGCATTAATGGAGCCTCTTCTTACTTAAAAGCTTTCAAGCACGCCTCTGGAATATGCTCTTTGTCAAATTTCTTCAGGGAATCCAAAAATGTGTCCACTTTGCCCATCATGCCTTTTGCTGCCTTCCAGCTTCTGTCCTTTGGTATCTTGCCACCTGGAGCTGTAAGGATCATTACTGCAGCTGTCACATTAACCACAGCTTCTGGAGGAGACCCAAAAGACTTCAGTTCTGTCAGGTTGTTCTAGAAAGACAGAGAGAGAATAATGTTGGGGCAGAATGTGGTGGGAGAGAGAATGATTTTATTTTCCATAACATATGTCAGAGCTTTAGCTACATACTGAAAATTCTGTTATAACCCAATAGATGTTTGTTGACAAAGAATTCAAATCAAAAACAATATTTAAGCATTAAATAGTGCTCTGAGATTTTTATTTTTGGAAAGGTGGGAAATTTCAAGACCAGTGGATATATCATCTTGGAGGTGGGGTGATACAGAAGGCATGATACAGGAAGCACAACATTTTGAAGTCACTTATAGGGCTCCTTCTCACAGACAAGGTCTTAATCTGCAGAGGCTCAGGCTAGAAACAGTCTCAAATTCTTGGTATCCATATCAACTTCAACTCTGTAGAGGTTTGCCATTTCTACTGAATGTCTGGAGTAGAAGAAGAGTCCCAAAGAATTTAGTGTCAGTTTCTAAATTTTACAAGAATTCCCATAATTTCAAAATATTTGAGCCTGGAGATGTTATTTGGAAGGGAAATGGAGCATCCCAAGAACTTTACTGTCTCTGCAATCTAATTTGACATTGAACAACCTTGAACTAGAACAGAATGTATCCCCTGGCCCATTGAAAAGCCCAAGATTTGTACCTTGTTGAGAGTGTCCAGTGCTTCCTGAGCAGCAATCAGTGCTGGTTCAGCTTTGGCTAAATCAGTTTCACAAGCCCGTTGCTTTTCTGCTACATTCTGGATACAAGAAGTACAAGAAGGTGTGAAGAATAAATGAAAATTCTGAAGTAAATATATCCACTTTCTGTTCTCTCCTAACTTTTACGTTTTGGGGCCATTGTCTTGTATACCTGTCCAACTGCTCCAGTTGGACAGGGACTGTCCCAATTAATCTTCTGTCATCTCAATTTTAGTTGCTTTTAAAATATTCCACTTTCTTTTACTCCCACTTTCCCCTTCTGTCTTCAGCTTACTGCCATCGCTGCAGACTGAGATCAAAGTATAAAAATAGTTTATACTCAATTAATTCAATGGGAGAAGAAGAGAGATGGGATAGAGTCTTGCCCTTCTCAGTAGGCTCAGGGAAAAACAAACTTGCTGCAGCCTTGCCTAGCTTGTGTGTTCTTCTTTATTAATAATTTTTGCCATCTTGACCATATTCCAATGTTGCCCCCAGTTTTCATCTATGAAATGTTAGGAGGCATGCTCTTTTTGTTGAGAACCATTTTCACAACTGATGCTGAGAAAAGGAGAGTACACTTGTGAAAAACCAAGGATATCACATGTGGACACAGTCCAATTGTCTCAGAAGTTTGCTGATAGGAACCTCCAGCAGAACGTAGAAAAGTGTGCTGTCAAGAAAGCTTGATGGAGTAAGATCAATTGCTGCAAAGAAAAAGGCAGCCATTCTGCAAACACAGTGGAGAAAATGGTGGGTCTGAAGAGACCAAAGCCATCTCTCCATCTTAATGCAGCCAGGTTTCTATGGGATGGGCATGTGGCACAATGCAGTTTTAACGGCTTTATTGCATATTGCTGTAAATATGCACCAACATAGTGATGTCAATTGCACAATAGATGTCATGGTTTTGAGCTCACCTGCTGCATGGTGGCTGACTAGCCCTCACCCCAAGTCAGAACTGTGAGACAGAGCCATGTGTGTGTTTGTGGAAAGATTGGCTGCATGGGCACCCGTGTTTACCAGCCTCTTGAGGTGCTCTATTTGGGCAGTGTGAAAAAAGCAATGAGATAGCACAACTGCTTGTGTAACTATATTTATGCTAGTGTCATGTTTCAACAAGACGCAAGCCCATTAGTGTTATCACAGCTAAATGGAATGCTGCAATATTTTTAATGTGAAAGGAATCCACTGAAGCAAAATCTGTCAACAGTTCCAGACTTCAGTGTTTGTAATGCAGCACCTTTGCTTATTGTTGCTAACCATTCCTCTTCTTGTACTGATATAGTTCACAATGAGCAGTACTGGGTGATGGAGCAGGAGACTTGCAGCAACTCACTTAAGGGGCAGTCTCTGCTACACTGCTAGTTTATGTGAAACATGTTAGAAGTGCAACCATACTTAGCACTGAAGAGTCAAGAATGTCTTAGAGAGGGCAGCAGTAATAGGGTTAGACAGTGTGAGTGACCCCAAGTGTCCTCTCTTCTTGTTACCTATCCTGACCCCTTCTGAGATGTAAACTGTTTTCCCACCTCTTCTTCTCTCTCAGTTCTTCCCTCGAACAAAGCTAGATTAGATTAGCATCCTGAATAACTTTCCTATTTTAGAATGGAGTTAATAAAATAAGGCCCTGAATTTGTTTCTCTAAGCCATTCATGTTTTTGCTCCTTAATCAGGATCTCTAACCACTGCAGGCATTCTCTGTCAAAACAGACCAGCCATGTTTTTTTTTATTAAAGCTATACCAGATAAAATACATATCAATAAACATGGTATTACTCATAAAAGCAATAATAAAATCTGCAGTATCTTCTTATTCTTCCTGTATCCCTACCTAGGGTAATTTATTATTTACAAGTATAGTATAATCGTACTTCTAAACCAAAGATATTTTCTATTTCCATTTTTGCTCCTGATACATACATATGAATATATATATTTTTGTGTCAAACATTACTTGAATCATTACTTAGTATCACTTATTTAATCAGTTTTATTTAAGTGTTATCCTCGTTATTTAAAAACTCATTTTCTACCTCATAAATTAAAGTAACCACTACGTGTTAGTTGTTAATTTTATATTTTTTTGAAAAAAAACAAAACAGACCAGCTACTATGGTACCTCTGTTCGTTTCTTTACAAGGAGGATTCTGCTTCCCACTGACAACTGGATACAAGTTTCACTTACTGTGTTAATGACCTGCACTTTCAATTCTTCCTCATCAGCAATTGCTTTCTCCCTGCTTACTTTCTCAGTTTCAATCCCCACCACCTGGATCAGTTTGTCAGCATCTTCATTCTTATGTTTTAGCTCCAGCTCTTGAACAGCAAGTTTAGCTTTCAGATCATCAACCTATCAAGTGCATCCAGAGGGAAAGTGAATTACAAGACTGAGCTGAAATTAAAGTGTATGTACATCTGTGTGTGTGAGAGTGTCATGCCCTACTCTGCTCCCTCTCCCCCCAGTGAAATGCATTTGTCTGTTTCAGTAATTTTTCATGGCCTAAGAAACAGGGTGAACAGATTTGCTCACTGAGGATCAGAACAAGATGTACTGCCTTCACGCTGCTCTGGTTCCATGGCATCACCATGTAGTCAAACCTGATCCACTCATGTGGTTCATGTAGAACCTGGTAAAGTTAATGCCTTCTGCTTTCATCGATTTGGAGTTGAGACGGCATAATGATATCTGATCTGATTAGTTGTGTGATGACATGAGATGATACTGCTCTTTCCCTCATCTCAGACTGGATGGGACTGTTTTAGAAAGAAGACCTCATAAAACAAAAGTGCGCCAAGATCTCAAACCAGAGGAGACGGGGTACCTGTGATGAGTCAGCAAACAATGCATAAACAAGGATGTTGAGGAAGGCTATGTCTATCAGAAATTTTTGTTGAACCACTAACATCTTTCTTTTTGCTTCAACATATTAGGGAGGTGAGAATTAAGCATATCCTAGGCCTCCCGGCACAGAGGTTGTGCTCTCTACCTACCACCTTCTCCAAAGGAGAGGAGTTTTAAATAATAATTAATTTTGTTTCCTAGGGAGTTTAGGGAGAGGAGGAGGGAAGAGTTATTGTAGTGGGAACATTAATACATATGTTATATTTATATATATTTATTGAGATAAATAATTCATCAGCCATATGTGAAATACTAATAGTTTTGCATTATTTTATGGAATATCTTTTCTGTATGTATATCTGTTTGTTACTCACTCCAATAAATACATTAAAAAAGAAAAGAAAAAAGATTCACCTTCTTCAAAAAGGTTAAAAAAACGCCTCTGAAGTATCTAAGGTGCATCCTGCTAACTGTGTGTGTGCATGGTGAGGGGGTCCAATTTGCTTGAGCTGCTTTCATTCCTGTCCACTCTTCCACTTCAGAACTAAGGCAGGGGGGCAGGATAGGGAAAGAATACTCCCTCCTTTGGTCCAACAACCTCACTCCTAATTAGATTAACACACTGCAGCTTTTAATGAAATACACACTTACCACAAGAGACCAGACACCCTTAAAGTTCACATTATAGAGAGTTATATAAACATATAGAGTTCCCACCTCCATCCTTTCAAAAGCCAAAGTCATTCTGGGCAAAATATGAGCTGGGGTGCATGGTGAGAAGATACAGAGTGGCAGCTTAACCTTTTCTCTGTGAGCTAATTTTTCAATACAAGAAAGCTGTGGGAAAGCTATGGGAACTTTCCCCATACCCACCCTGAAAAAGCTACTTGGGAAAGGAGGATGTTGAGACTCTGAGCTGGAAAATAAGTACAGGAAAAAATATTAAACAACTCTTTTCCATTCTCTTTTTTTCTTGTTTAATGTTCAAAACCCCCATGAAATTCATGGGGTCTGAGATTGACAGGCAACCTGAAGGTGCCCTGCACACACATGGACACACGCACAATGTTCAGGCATCATAAGTTGGTTTAAAAACAACAACGACACAGGTGGTGAGGAGTCATGCAGTTCCATGTAGCGTATAATCTGAGTTGTTATGTACTTGCAGGGAAGGTTAGGCAATGAATTAAATGCAGTTGGAGCATGCATTGGTCGCTCATCTGGAAAAACCTTTAGTCATGTGTAAATAATTGAATTTCTAAAGGGATGGAATATCTTTCAGATCGTTGCAGAGTTGGGTGGGCAACAACCTCACAGACGGTGGCCTTTCTCTCAGATTAGCTCTTTGATATTACACAAAATACCAGAACATTTGTATTCTTCACCATTCCTCAGTGATGACACAGCATCCAGTGCATATGTTGGGTTCACAGTAACTAGACTTTAAATGGCAATTCTCTGTAGACAGTGAATAATGAACCCAAGGAGTGGTCTTGTAACTGTCCCTCCAGAACAACAAAAAATGTTCTTTTATTCACAGACATACCTGGGAGGCAGTACTCTGGAGTTTCATCAAACCATTCTCCAGTCTCTCAATTTTGGCAATGAGTTCCCTTCTTTTTTTAGCCAGCAAGTTCTGATAAAGCTTGATCTGTTCCAGGAAGGTCTTTGGAGTAGTATAATTATAGCGCCTCTCAGTGGCCAAATAAACCTTGGACATTTCATTAACCGTTTTGTGGACATGCGACATAAATAGGCTGATGGATGTCTTAACATCAGGCTGTAAGAGGAACCACGGGGTGTCAGTTGGCCTTTTTAAAAAACGATGACTGATAATCAGAGAGGCAGTGAACAAAAGTAAGTTGCCAGTGAAACTTACTAATTCGGGACAAAAAACTAAGTATTAGGATTTTTGTCACTTTAGCACTGAAGAAAGGATGAGTTGTATTCAAGCAAAGCAAAACTTGAATACATTTGAATGAATCCAGATTTTATAAAGCAAACTGAGCAAAATTAGTAAAAAGCCTACATGAGAGCCATTTTTGTCTCAGTTCCACTTCCAACCTTTATCTAGTTCCAGCCAGCATACTAACTTGACAATTGCAGTTACTGGACTATGCAGTGTTAAAACTAGTGAATCCAGATTGCCATTTAGCACTTGATTCCATTGTGGAGAAGCTGGTCTGTTGTTGCTGAATGGCTGCTACTCTAAGGACCTGAGGTTTTGTACACTCCAGTCTCCTTTGTTTAAATATACACCATGAGTGTTGCTGCATAATACAGAGTCTATTAATGTTTAATGTATTTAGAAGAGGAAAGAATGTGTACTGAACGAAAACAAAGATATAAAGGCTTCTGCTGATGAATATTAGCATTAACTAGTCTCAGGGGGACACTGATGTTAATATTACTCAACAGCTGAAATGGGACTCAGTGGTGTGAGACTTGCATCACTGCTTTATATCTGCTGCATGTCAAAAACAAAATAAACAAACATGGCAGGGTGGCAAGTCCTTTCCAAGAAGTAAAAGCTTCAGGCAGGAGTCTAGAAAGCTGGGCTTTTAGCAGAATCACCCCACTATTCCATGTGTTGTGTTAAACTGGTACTGTAATAGGAAAGAGAAGTACAATGAAAATGCTTTAGTCTGCTTTTATTTGCATATGTTTTTTAAAAGTATTGTGCATCATCTTGGGCCCTGGTAGGCTGAGAGGTGAGAGATAAATGGTATAAATAAACAAACTCAAGTACAGTCGGCCCTCCACATTTGCAGGTTTGACTTTCATGGATTTGATTATTTGCGAGTTTCTTCACCCCCTGCCCCTGCACCTAAGGTGCTTTTCTGAGGGAACTTTCCCTCTCAATGGTTCCAAATCAGGCCATTAAGCCCTTTAAAAACCTACCTCTGGTCCTCCTTTTCCTCCATCAGGCACTGCCTGGCCAGCTCAGGATGGCTCACAGCCCAGTTTCTCTGCACCACAAACCCTCTCTCAGTCCCCCCGCACACACACAAGGAAGGATATAGGTGAGAGAGAGGAAGTATAGGGCCACCATGCCAACCTCTCCTTTCGCTGATCTGGTTTGGACCTTGGGTGCATGTTCTCCTCATCCTGCTCCTTTTCCACCGACACACAGACACATTTTGATATTTGTGATTTTTCCACTTTTGCAGGTCCTGTGCTCCTAACCCTGGCAAATGTGGAAGGCTGACTGTACTACAAATGCTGAAGTCCCCAAATCTTATAACAGCAAGGGCAGAGGTTAACACAAAGCACTTTAAAAGCTGCAAAACTGAAAGTCTTAGTGACCAATATTGTTTTTTGATAATGATATTGAGGTCTCTAGACAAATCTGCTTCCCATACATCCTGCCTCACATCACAAGCATTGCTGATCTTTAATAATCGAGGTTGCCATCCTAAGCACACTTACTAGAGTCCATTTTGCTGAGTGGGATTTCCTTCTGAATAATATACTTAGTACTGCACTGTAATATATGAGTTATACTCTTGAAAACAGAGATTCATATGGCAAGCATGCTTCTAAGTAAGGTTTCTGCCTTGCTACTCAGCTCTTCTTCAATACAGGCACACAACTGAGGTGCATGAAGCACAGAGACCATGAAGAAATATATAATCCATATCTGTCTTTCTGTAATTTTCCATGCAATAATCAAATACTGCATGCATCAAATTAAACTGCAGAGGAATCTGACTTGACTGTCCAGACTTTTCCTGACCGTAAGTGAAATCACCCCTCCCAGTTCCTGCCTTTGGAAGAGAGCTGTTCTAACACCCTTCTGCTTTTGGCTGGGTGGGAAAGGACTGGAAAACAGATTAACTGTAGTGATGATGAATATGTGAAAAGCCCAGAACCTATTCAGAAACTAAATCAAAGTTTTAGAATCCATTTATTTAGCTTGCATAAGAGTTGAGATTTGGTTTAGTGTCCAGTTTCCTGTTTTCTTTAAAAAATTGTTAAAAAATTAATCCTTGATGGCTTTACCTTGGGTAGCTTACACATGCCACATCATTTCTTAGCCTTAAAATATTGCCTGTCTTTATGCTATAGAGATGGTAATAACAATTTGGAGACAGAAAAGAGTGGAATTGGAGTTGAGTAGTTTCAGAGCTCAAGAAACAAAAGAGCCATACATACAGTTCAGTTAGATCATCATCAGATTATTGGACAGGTGCTATGGTAACAGGAGACTGAAAATGTCTAATTTTTACTTCCCCTTATATTAAATCAAGGAACTGTGGTCTCTTCTAACTACAATGGAAATAAATCAGGATCAATGCAATGTGAAACTGTTCTTAGATAAAAGTTTTCTCTTTCCTGCTTCTCTTCGCAGAGCAGAAGAGGGAAGAGAGGGTGGATTCCAAGAGCCGGAGGCTCTCATTTCCATTGATCTAAACTATTATTTAGATCAGGTTCAAGGTCTACAAATCCTAGAAGCCCTAGTCAACATGGCCAATGGCAATGGATTGTGCCAGGAGTTGTCCAGAACATCTGAAGGGGCCAAAGTTTCCCCACGCTCGGTGTAGATGATCATTTAAACTGGGACAGAAGCTCAGAGGCAGAGCAATTATTCCTTCTAACACATATATTTTATTGAACCCATGTTGAATAACACACACACATACACACATACAAATATATCTTAGTGGCAGTGAGATATCTGGGTCTTTATGACAACTAGCAATTGCTCATCTTACTCTTTCTAAGTAAAATGTGTGTTAAGGTGTTGATTTTAGTGAGACAGGAAAAAAAAATGCCATTAGCTCAGCTCTTAAGGATGTCAAAGAATAACAGTACCTCAGCAGCACACAAAACTAGTAATAGGCCATTACAGAGTACTTTAAGCTTAGAAACACAACGCCTACTGAATTGACACTGTTAGAAAAGATACTGCTATAAAAGTAGGCTCACCTCTATTCCTTCTGTCTCCTCTAAGAATCTTGCACTGACAGACACCAACGCATCATCTGGCCATTCATGAAACCAGTCGATTGCAGTGCAGTTTACTACAGCAGGGAACTTTCTTGCTCGCACTCGGAGGGTGGACCCCACAGGTGAGAAGCACAGGATCACCTGGAGCCAACAGAGGCAGGGAGAAACACCACTCAGCAATTGTTCTGCTTGCCACATGAACAAACGTAAGAGCAAAGTTTGTGGAAGGTTTTATGACTTCTGCATCTGAGGGTTTCAATCTGAGTTATCCCCAGGGGTGCAGCTGGCCACGAGGGAGGGGAGGGGAATGAAGGCCATGCATCCCCAAATGAGAATTCTGCCCCCTCCCATGAAATTTTCCTTCACTCTCCAAATTTCTATCATTGTGGTAAATTATAATTTTTACTGAGCATCTAGAAATATAGTTTAGACTTTCAAAGAAAAGCACCAGGCAAAATTACTAAATGTATAGGAACAACTTTCAGCATCTCCCTATCTGCAGCACTAGAAACTTGAGGACTGAAGGAAAATTTCATTGGGGGGCAGAATTCTTATTTGGGGGGCTATGGCCTCATCCCCCTCCCCATCTCATTTCTCATTCTTTGTAAGAGAGTTTTCAGTCCAACTAATGACAAAGTATCCTTTATGACAAAAAGGTGAGTAATTGAACCTTAGAATCTGGATCCTGCTAGGCCATCTGGTGAAGAGAAGGGTAAAAAGTGGGACAGGCAGTTGTTGGAGCCAAGAAGGCAGCACTGGATCTTGGAGATTAGGGATCTTGGAGGGCTACCCCTTTGCTTTCTCCTCATCCTGTAATTTAAAAAAAAAAATGCCTCGCAGTGCCCCAGGGACATTTCTCCCTTGCCCCCAGGGGGCATTGAGCAGCAATATTTTTGATTCTTTCAGATCTCCTCCAAACCACTTTTAGGGAGCTGCATGCAGCCTGCAGAATACAATTCATCCACCCTGGTATAAAGGGAACAAGTGGTAATTATGGTGACTCTGCAGTGTATCCAGCAAGAGTGCAAGACTCATAGTGAGTGCAGAGGAAAAGACTGTCCTTTCAGCTGTTTCAGCAAAAAACTAAAGCAGAAGCAAGGCTTTTCAACAGACGACTTGGCTGTGTGGATTTTTATCCTGTGAGTGTGGTACCAAATGCAATTCAGACTTTTTCTAAATCCGAAGTCATTCCTTTTCTGAGACACTTTTACACTTGTTAACTAAAGCTCAGTAATTGGGGGCACAGATAAGTTCATATTGGGAGGATATTACCTCACTTTTTAAAAAAATGGTAGAGAGTAAATCCATGCAAATTTTTATCCTCCATCTTAAAGGGTCAGCCATAGAAGCGTATAATCACGCTTCCATGGGATATTCTCCAATTGCTTCAGAATCCTTCACAAATCCCCAAATGTCCTAAATTAGTGGAGGGAAGACAGGGTCCACAAATGTACCAGGAATGTATGTACACCTATATGGCGAGTGCTTCTTTTACTTATGGCTAAGGGAACGACTTTAAGAATCCTTGAATATCAGTGTATTCATTGCTGTCAGAAACAGTTTTCCCTTTTCAGATATTTTAGATTATCATATTTCAGAACTACATTCTGAGACTTGGTTCAACCACCTTCTGGTTTAGAGCACTCAGGAATCTGTTCTTAAAATGTTTTACCAGTATACTAACACAGTGCCGGCCTAAGAATTTTTTTCTGCCTAAACCAAAGTAATAGGGCACATTCTTTTCCTTCTATTGCTAAAGTCAACGTTCTACATTCATACCTAGGGATGTTATCCTCTGATAATTTCATTCCTGAAGAAAGCAAAGAATAATCTTGGCAATTTTCTTCTAACTGTGAGGAAGTCTTCAAAAACAGTGCAGTTTTCAAAGACCATAAATATTTGGGATTCATTCTGTGCAAACTTCATGTGCAGTTTTGCAGAGAAAACAACATTTTCTGCACAGAGTATAAGATTTCTGTAGAAAAATATTATTTTTTGTGCATAAAATCTTGTTTTCTATTCAAAAAATGTGTGAATTTTGAGGAGAAATAAGTGATAAAACTACAAAGATTCCCATGAACTCAGGTTTCTAGTTGTCAGGCTTTTGTGACACTTTAAAAACATGTTTTTCAATCCTTTTTCAAATATTTTTCCGTTACATTCACATTCCATTTCATTTTGGGTCTTCATTTCCTGAAAAAGTCAGTAGATTTGGTGTTGTAGATACAAAGGTACTGGAAGTCAACGTAACATGCAAGCATACCCTACCTTTAGCTGCCTTCGGACTTTGTCAATGAAGAATTTCCAGCAGTTTTCCCTTGTATCATGAATGCCAAGCGATTTCACCTGAGGCCTCATGGAACCAATAATATTTTCTACTTCATCATCCTGGAATAGCCCAGGGATCTCACCAGAAGCCAAGAGGTCATTAATCAGTACCAAGAACTGCTCTTCAGCAACTTGTGAGTCCGTCATGAGAAACACGGTGGGAGTGTTCTTCACAGCTGCCTTGATGTATTGAGCAGCCAGGTCGGCCTGAATCACAGAACAGACTCTCGTGAATTTCTCATATTGAGACAATTTCAGGGGACCATCTTTTTTTACTGAAGTGGAGGAAGGTTTTTTTGGTAAAATGATTGAATTTGAGACAAGCAAGAGAGAGCCTTTCCACTCTGCAAGATGAACCCAAAGTTTACATTTTGGAGGACTGTGTTACATTTTCAAATTGTAGCCACTGGAAAAGTAAAGTGGCTGCAAGCCACTGAGCATATCTGTCTTGGGCCCCAAATTCTGGCTTCCTCAAAGCTGTCTCTGGGCTAAACTATATTAAATATCTACCACACTGTTTCCTACTCCAAAGTAACTATGCATGAACTTGATCCAGATAAGAAAGCCTTATGTTTCCATCCTTTATTTCCCCTCCAAAATTCTCTTCTTCCCCATGTGGAGTCTGAAAAAATTTTCTCTCTCTCTCTCTCTCTCTCCACCAGAGGAAGTACAAATTACTGTACAGGAAGTAATGGCCATAGTGAGAAGATTTCAGCCTTCTCTACCCACAAGTGGTGCTCTCAGTCTGCATCAGCTCTTCATACGCTTACCTGGTATAAGAAAGAAACTGAGGCTCACCTGCATATTATGGCGTAAGAACAGTTGTTAATCCCAACAAGAGTAGATAGATGGAATCAGGGGGAACTTGATAAATCAACACTTAAGTATGTTCCACTGATTCAGTGGGTCTACTTTAATTGGGACTAAGAATTGGATTTAGACCAATGTATTTTAACATAATGGGTAATGTATTTGAATGGAAGAAACATGAACTGGTGTATTTCTTGTTGATCACTAGATGCCACTCTTGCACTTCCTAAAAAGACTAGTGGAATTACTGGAGTTTCCCTAGGACAGGGCTTTCCAAATGATGTGCTGCAACATGTTTGTGTGTTGCCTGAAGTGTGTAGGTGTGTCGCCTGCAATCTTGGAAATGTATGTTATTATTTATAGATCGTATATTTTTAAAAACATATGAAAGGTTTTCATGAGATACGTTGTGTCCCTGCACATTTCATTATTACAATTTAGGTATGTGTCTGTATCTCTTATAAGGGGTTAGTTTAATCTCCAGTTTGCTAGTATAACTGAATTACTGTGTTGCAAAATGATGTATGTCTAAAAAGTGTGTCACCAACATGAAAAGTCTGGAAAGCTCTGCTCTAGGAAGTTCCACCTGTCTATTGCTCAGAGTCAGAACAACATCGCTCAGTGTCATAGGATCAAGCAAGTCTGGAGAAGCCTAATCACTGCCACAGTGCTAGAATGCATCAAACTGTGTTCAGATGCACAAGTGTTTTGTGTTAGCAAAGTCATGCCCGGCAGCTTCATCTATTCCTCAAGCACGTAGCACTACTTGAATGTGTGGGGGAAAAGGGCTGACAGCCAGTAGATGTGTATGCAACTCTCCTAACACATCAAATGGCTTTCCTAAGGATCTTAGGATCCTTACTTGACTGTGTGGAAAAAAACACAGGACACTACAAAGGATTTCGCTCTATAGACATCAGAAAACAGCATACTATGTATTGAGATGATTCTCAGAACCCACTAGATAGATAGATAGATAGATAGATAGATAGACAGACAGACAGACAGACAGACAGACAGACAGACAGACACACACACACACACACACACACACAGATAGAAGCACAGGTACTGAGAGGCAAAAAGTACAACATATTGAGACCCCCAGAGAAATGCTGAAAGCAGCACCTTCAGAACAGAGATGTGAAGAATATTCACAAATTTTCTTTCTTTGATGAGAAAGAATATATTGACACAGGACACCCCATCAAGAAGACAGTCAACTGCCAAGACCCTTTACCCTCTTTTCCCATTCTTTTCCCTTAATTTTCCGTGCCAATGAATTTTTTCACACAAGAGTCATGAAATTTGAAACATCATTCAAAAATTCACAATAACTCTTGTAATCACACCCAATAGACTGAAAACTTTTTAAATAAATTTTTCTGCAAGAGTGAAATACATGAAGATTTACATCTCAGAATGCACTAAAGTAACAGTGAATCAGTTTCCTCATAAGATACAAGAAAGTGTTTTTGAGTTCTATTCTCAACCCTGCCATTCATACAACTACTTTAGTTTGTATGGGAAAAAAGTATGCACAGGCAAGTTTGTGAGAAAAGTTCCTCAGTTTGATCTTCAATAACAACAACAAATAATGGAAAGCCTGATCTCTACCCTCAAAGGTCTTGCTGAACCAACACACACACACACACACACACACACACACCACACAGCATTTTGCTCTAGCACGTTCATATTTTGTTACCTCGCATTGCACATTCCTGTTTCCCCCGTCCCCCACAGTCCCTGGTCTTTCTTGGGCTGAAAGTTCTCCCCCTTACCACTTTTTATGAATATACACAGTGCATATAGTCCCATCATACACAGATAACACTGTGCCTGAAAACATCATGTTTGGCTATTGAGATCCAAGATGGATTCGTGGGATGTATTAGTGTCAGTTGTTAACTTGGCTTCTACTGCAGAATGTTTAGAGAAAACCATTTTCCTTCTCACCTTCAGGTCTGGAATTCCATAGCCTTTCTTCAGTGTGATCTGAAACACATCCAAGGAGCTGATGTAGGCAGCCAGCCGAGACAGGCTCTGCTTACCACTACCCCCTACCCCCACCAGCAAGGCATTCCCCCTGGGAGCCTCCAAGATGCGATTGATCCGGCATACATGAGCTACAGCATCTTCAAACAGCACCTGCAAGAGGCAAGGAAGGAATCACAACAGCACAAACCACATCAAATACAGTACAGACCAGAAGTCCAACATTACAGCTTTTTATCTTTCCATTTTTGCATGACCAAACTATATTAGCACTGACTAACTAGTGCAGTCTGTATTTAATCCTGTGCCCTGTCTTGATGTGTGCTTGAGCTATTATTTTAAAAGAATAAACGAGCAAACAAATAAGAGTACAGTAACACTGCCCCCATTCACACAAACTCATCATTAAGGCTCTGAAGTTATTGGGGGACAAGTGTTTAGCAATGCCCTTTTATCCTGGCCATTGTCCCACCCTGCCAACTCCACCACCAGGTGTTTCTTTTTCTATGTTTATAACCCAAAGGTATGCCTGTCCATTCACTGATTCTGCTCAGACACTGCATCTTTACTCTTCCTGCATTCCCAAGTTTCTACCACTCTGGCCACTTTCCAGAAGCTCAAAATGAACTTTCCATTCTAGTTATTAAAACATGGCACAACCCAGCAAGGAGATATTGCTGAGAACTCCTAGCACATATAATCTATAGTCATTGTTCAGCTATCCTGACTTTTCCTCCTGAACAGCAATTTTGTGGAAAAGAAAATAAGATAGAAAAATGGAGGAGGGGATCATGCACCCCACAGGGGCTTAAATAGTGAAGTGAGTGCTGTCTGAATCTCCTGAAAAATTCTGCAAATGAAGCTGGGCAATTCTACAATGAAAGCATTATTTGAAAGCACAGGAAATATTTGTTAACAGAGAGGCACAGTATTCTGTTGATATGTTTGGCACTATTTAATTAATTTAAGCCTATTGCAGCATTTACCAGTCATCAGATCAACATACATTACATAGTGAAAACATCTTCCAGAAGTTTTGGACAGCAAACCCCAGCATCTATAGCCAAGAGAGCCAACTGGCCATCATAGATGGAGATGATGGGAACTGTAGTCCAGATAGTGTGGCCAGGTGTTCCTTATTTCAAGGGATGTCCCTTATTTGACAGGTAGAATGCTTATTCCTTACAAAGCTGGCAGGTGACCCCTTGCTATAAGAAATATGCCTCATTTGAGAGGCCGTTTCCGCAGTAGACTGTTATAGTGCTGTTATTCCACTTTTGACATCCTATGGAATCCTCGGGTTGCAGTTTAGGGAGGAGCCTTTGAAGCCCCTCCCTAAATGGCAAACAGTAGGATGTTGAAAGTGGAATAATAGCACTATAACACTCTAGTGCAGAAATGGCCTAAGTCTAACACATCTGGGGAGTCCCACATTAGAGATGGCAGTCTAGAGGATCAGCCGCATTTTCACTTAGACTCTCCGCCCTAGTTTCACTCACCAAATTCATCACAGCATTGACCTCATTGTAACTGTCCAGAGCTTCCACAAGCAGCTTATTCAGATACTGAATGTTATGAACAGGCAGATATTTGGGTTCTCCAATTCCCTGAGCAAAGTGACAAAAAATATTGGGCTTTGCAAAGACAATATTGTCACCCAGATCCTGCAGAAAGTACAAATATAGGTTCCATCAGTTATAAAACACAACAATCTTCAGTGTATCTGAAAGAAGGCACACTTTAACCACTGTCCTGCTGGCACAGTGGTTAAATGCTGGTACTGCAGCCACAAGATTGTGAGTTTGATCCTGCCGGGCTCCAGGTTAACTCAGCCTTCCATCCTTCCGCAGGTTGGTAAAATGAGTACCCAGCTTGTTGAGGGCAATTAGCTAACACCTGTAAACCACTTAGAGAGCACTTAGCTGATAAGCGGTATAGAAATGCATATGCTATTGCTATTGCTACTTTGGGATTAGGTGTTACATTTGTGCTTGGGCCTAAGTGAGTAGTCATTTTCCACTCTTTCTTTTTTCTTCCTCTCCACTGTAATTGAGCTGTCATTACTCAGTGCATTATTCAAAATGACCATTGCGGTCTGGCTGACACTTTGGACGATCAGTTTGGAACAAAAGAACTTGAAGAGAGAAGGGTAAGCAGATGGGAGCTAGGATCTTGGACCAACTAGACATAAAACGCTACAAATATCTTGGCTTCCCACTAAATGAAGCCTCAGTTCTTACACATGGTTAATCACCAATGCTTCTGTTTCCAATATAGGGGGAACATTCATAGAGATGTCAATTGGTTGTAAATTCTAGACCACA
Source organism: Cyclura pinguis (assembly GCA_030412105.1). NCBI lineage: Eukaryota > Metazoa > Chordata > Lepidosauria > Squamata > Iguanidae > Cyclura > Cyclura pinguis. The sequence goes on from CM059600.1 coordinate 160,383,394, forward strand.
ATCTGAAGAAAGAATGAAAAAAGATTAAAAAGACTACTTCACCTCAAAGTATTTTTTGCAAGTAGCCATCATGACCCGGCCAAAGCTCTCTTGATCTTTTTCTTCCACAAGTTTGTCACAATAAACCCTCTCAGCTTCATGCAGCCAGAGTCGAACCAAGTCTGAAGGTATTTTGAGGCACTCATGTGTGGAGAACAGCAGTCCCTGCCAAAGAGAGGAGCCTCAGCACTTGTTGCCTGGTCCAAAAGCAAGAGGGCGTGGCAACAGTGCTTTCAAGAAATGGACCCCTGTGAAAGAACATTCCAAAAGGGCACTTAGCTCCCATATGACTTATCTTCACCATTTCTGCTATGTTCTTTCATGCCAGGGTCAGCAATGGTGGAGAAGGAAACCTGTAGCCCTCCATATGATGTCAGATTGCAATTTCCATCAGTCCTGCCTACCAGAGCCGGGGTGAGGGATTATGGGTGTTGCAGTCCAACACCAGTTGGAGGGCCTAATTTTTGCGGGTTCTTCTTGTGATATATTGGATTATTTCAATTGTTTCTTTTCAGGTACTTACAAAAGCAGACCCAGAAAAATCTAGAGCAGTACCAAGAAGAGGGTATACGTGGTCTGCCTTCATGCTCACTTCAAAGGTCAACACTGAGGCTAAGATAAAGACGACATCTGGGAATTGAAAGACTAACTATGGAGCTGGGCAGATTCTAGCACTGTCACTGCTACTCCTGGCCACTTCAATAGTTTCCACAGATCTCGAAGGTGAGAGATGTGAACGTCAGTAATCATAGTTAGCTTGTTATCTGATTTCAGACTCAGCTGAGTGAGCATGAGACTACTGATGAGACATTCCCTTGGAGAAATGCAGAGGGCAGGAAGGTCGTGTGCATGCATGGTGAAGTGAACTCTCCCACCACAACCATTCACAGGATGAATGTGGTTGTATCAAAACTAGCACTTATCAATCAAGTCCTTGTCTATTTCCATATATTCTTCAAACAAGATTCCCCCCTGTACTTGCTGGTCCCCCACGGCCAGTTCAAATGCTACAGGCCCTGTGTGTGCCACTGAAAAATGCTCCTCCATGGCAGGGCTCCACACAGAAATGGTATTTATTTGTTTACTATTATTTATTTGTTTTATTTTGTTCACTCATATCCTGCCTTTCTCCCAGTAATGGGACTCAGGGCAGCTAACAACATATTTAAAACAATACAAATTAAAAACCCTACAAAAACATTACTAAAAGTATAAATATCAGATTTTTTAAAAAATTAAACAGTTTATAAGGTTAAAACAGTAACTATTACAAATATTAAAATTCATTAAAAGACTACATGCAAACATTAAAAGCAGCACCAAACAGCATTTAAAGCCCAACCCTAGTCAGTTTGTAAAAGGTTGATGGCACAAAAATGTTTTAACCTGCTGATGGAAGGAGAGTAAGAAAGGGATCATCCTGGCTTCTCTAGGGAGGGCGTTCCAAAGTCTGGGAGCAGCCACTGAGAAGACCCTCTCCATTGTGCCTACCAAATAAATCTGAGAAAGTGGTAAGACAGAAGGGCCTCTCCAGATGATTGTAGAACTCTAATGGGCTCTAATGAGTCAAGCTGTATGGGTCTTTATAGGTGAAAACCAGCACTTGGAACTCTTAAGTGTTCTATCTGATTGGGGCAGATGATGTGATGTCTCCTAATCTATCAATATAATTCTTTTGCAAAGCTTGGGAATGTTAATTTGTTGGACTGTGACTGCCAGAATCTCCCAGTCTACTGGCAATGGTAGTGGGAGAATTCTGGTGCCTATAGAACAAAAAGTAACTTTTCCAATCTCTGCTCTTTTGCCATCTGCTAAAGAGGAATGGAGAAACAATACATTCAACATTCCAGACCAGTGGCTTGCTAATGTTTTATAAAGAGAGACCCACTACTATAATTTGGCCTTATTATCACCAGCAGAACCTGAAGCTGACCTTCTGTTATGTATGTGGTCATAAAGAAATTCACAGAACCCCAACAGTCAGAGTAAGATTCATTTTACTGATCTGAGACTTGACTAAAAATAGCAAAGAAAACGGCAAAGTAATGTAAGATTCAAAGGAATGGGATTACACTCCTTTTCCCTCTGAGACTTTGGACTGTGTTATCCCCGTTGGGACTTGGGAGTCCCCAACACTGGTAGTGCTGCATGATTCCCAGACTTGCTCTGGCTAGATTGTAAGATGGTTTGTGAAATGATTTGCCAACCTAAAGAAATGTCAATACAGAGAGCATGGATGGTGCCTGATGAGTCTGTGGTGTTGCTGAAGGCAGCAGAATGCTAGGAGAGAGGCAATTTTTAGAAGTGGTAGGAGAGGGAACAGTTAGGAAGGAAAGACAAACAGAATGAGGTGTGGAAAGCTGAAAAGAAAAAGGCATAGGAATCAGCAGCAAAGTCTTAAACAAGGGAGCAGGAGAGAAGAGCCTGTGAGGAGTGAACACTGGACAACATCAGCATGGGAATATCACTTTATTGTGGTACCTGGGCAACATTATGGTACCACCTAGATCAGACCTTTCCAAACTTTTCATGTTGGTGACACATGTTTTAGAAATGCATCATTTTGCAACACAGTAATTCAGTAAGTAATTCAGTTAATGGAGGCAACCCCTCTACCCAAGCCTGGCCTGCCACCCTTGCTGGGGTCTTCCTTGGCCTGGGGTGGAATCAATGGCAGCGGGAGAGGTATCCCCTTCATCTGGGCCTGGCCTGCCACTGCAGCAGGACAGGCACCCCTCCACCCATTATGTTCACACGACACACCTATACACTGCAGGCAACACGTTGTGTCGTGACACACAGTTTGGAAAGCTCTGACCTAGGGTTTTGTCAGAGGAAAGATACCTTATACATTTAAGGAAAGTTCCCTATGTAGTACCTAAAATGTCTACATGCTGAGTATTTGTGTTGGTTTCAAATTCCTCCTCTGGAATACAATTGGAGGGTGATTTTTACCCTTGGCCACAAAAGTATAATAAAGCAAAGCAGTATTTCATTGCCTTGTGTTAAAATCAAGTTGTAAAAATGCATAAGAATAGAAACACTGACAAATCTCAAAAAAGGAGGAAAGCCTGGTGGTGGTTGTCTGTTTCTAGGAAAGCCGGTGGTTCCCGAGGGCCTTCTGTACATCGCAGCTACATGGGTGTTAACAGATTGCGTTTCCTTCTGCCAGAACAAGAAAGCCTCAGGAGATGTCATACTATATAAATTCATACAGGCAGTAGGGCAAACAGGCATGCTGAATCACAGGAGGGAGACTATGGACACCACAATGCAGGAGCTATTTTTGAAACTGACAACAGTGGGGGGAAAGAGACAGGGTAGGGACGTCTCAGTATAAACAAGATTTGCCAGAAGCTCTGTGGAGATTGCTGAGATAATAGACTGTGATATAGCAGGAGGAGGAGAGGGCACTGAATCAACAAATCTCTGTACCCCGCCTCTATGGGGCTTCCCCCTTCCCATTCATTCTTCACAATACTAACGTTGGACTAACATTGCTACAATAGGACACTGATGAGGCTTCAAAACCATGAATTTATCATGTTGTAACAGTTCCAGCTTTTCCTCACACCTATGGAGAGTTCCAATTTAAGTGTGAAATCAGCTTGGTTAACATGGCTGCCATTCTCCAAGCCAAAATTTAGCATCCCCTTGAGAATGGAAATTGTTTAAGTTGCAGTAAGAGGGTCTTTTCTTTTCTTTTGCTCTGTTTCATAGCTTGCTGTGTTCTCAGGGGTGGAGCTTGAAAAATTACTTTTTTGGACTAAAGCTTTCAGAATCTTCCAGCTAACTTGACTAGCAGTCAGCTAAGCTTTTAGATAATGGAAGCTGTATTTCAAAAAGTCAGCTTTTCCAAGTTCTGCTGAGAACATGCGCTGTAAAATAGCAACTGAGGTAAAAGCAATGCTAAAATATTGATAGAGAAATGATTTTTGTACCTGGAAGATGTTAGACAGGTCTCGGAGATTAAAAACATAGTGAAATTTTATGGCAGTAGGAAGAAAGGTTGATGTTACTTTCTGATGCAAAGCTGTTGTGGAGAAATACAGCACATACTCATTTTAAAAAGGTATTAGGATTGTTTGAAAGGTAATGAGGTAAGTCAACCTGAACCAGCAAGTCACAAATTAATTTACCATCGTACAGATCATCAAACATTTTCAACTTAACAGACAAATTATTCAAAGCAAAATTTGGATGTTTTGCCACTGTCATATTGCTTATAAGAATGTCAATGAAGTTCTCCTGAGCAAAGTTCAGGGCCTTTCTGCATGACACTGTTATAGTGCTATTATTCCACTTTCAACATCTTATGGAATCCTGGGGTTTGCAGTTTAGGGAAGGATAGAATCCCGTAATGAATCCTCAGCCAGAGAGCTCTTTGGCTTCAGGAAACTGCAAACCTCAGAATTCCACAGGATGTTGCAAGTGGAATAGTAGCACTATAACAGTGTAGCGCAGAAAGGGCCTCAGATACAAGCCTTGGAGTAAAGCTTTTAAGGGCACAAACAAATGGATGGATAATCATTTAATTAATTTTAATTGTTGGTTCAATTTGTTTTAAACAAGCAAATATTATTTCCCGGTTTAAGAAAGAAGGGAAATAAGCAATGTTAGGAGATCAGTAATTCCCATACCCCTTACCCTCAGGAACAGATGCTAGCACTGCCAATTAAGATGTGCTACTGGAAGGAGGAGAGAAACCTTGGGTAGACCAGTACCTTGTAAAAGCAGAGCCAAACTCCCCAAGGAATATGGATGCATATGTAAACCCTGCCCCCCAAGGTCTCTACACATGGGGCTAGCATTTAGAACTTCATTCATTTTTGTGAAAAAAAATTGAGCAGTCGTCCATTTCTGCACTACACTGTTATAGTGCTTTATTCCACTTTCAACATCCTATGGAATTCTGGGGTTTGCAGTTTAGGGAGGGGCATTTACAATTCTCAGCCAGAGAATTCTTGGGCCTCAGGAAACAACAAACCCCAGAATTCCACAGGAGGTTGAAAGTGGAATAATAGCACTATAACAGTGTAGTGTGGAAATGGTCCTTGTGATCATACTTGTTTGAATGCACTTACAGAGCTTCCATGATTAGAAATGCAACATGGCTTCTTACCATGGGAGCTTTGTAAAACATATTTTGCCAAACAGCGCTTCCAGTCTTTGCCAAATAACCTTTCCAGATCTTTGTGCTGAAGGTGTGAAGATCTTTATGACAGCTGCACTCCTGGGGATGTTGGGGGCTGGGCTTATATGAGGCTCACATAATCCCATACACAATTTACCCCTACTTGTACGCAGACAAATATTTGCATGGGCTTGCAATCAGCTATTCATCACTAATCGCCAGGCAGAATCAACAACGAATAATTGATTAGACTGAGCTTGCAAACCGGAAGAGTCTAATTAAAGACACAAGGGCCCCTCCCAAGCCTTAATAGCACTCTGCCTTTTTCACTCAACCTGGTGCTGTAATTTCATTTTATTCGGAAAGATAATCATAAATTGGTTTGAAAAGAAACAAGAAGCCAATACAGAAATAATGGACTTCAATATTCTGACAAGGAGTGTTAGATTCAGACATTCAGTAAATGAGGCAGTGTGTGATAAAATCCTCATCTGAAACCATAGAAGGACTGCATCTGAATGCTCCATAAAAATGAACAAATAATAGTAAGTCCAGAGATAGGAGCTAGTACGGAAGTCACCACTGGCCTTGAGACCCAGAGACTGTCAAATCATTATAATCCAGAAGAGAATGGCTCAGCTAGCTGAGGAAAGTGTTGCGTTTTCCCATTTCTTTTAAAAAAAAATCACAGATTTAATGCTTGGAAAAGCTAATGTTCAACAATGAGTATTTTCCAAAATACTCATTGTTGAACATTATTTCTGGACATTACTTCATCATCTTGCAGGTTATAGATTTTGTCAAATACAAAGAAATTATAAAATGACAGAAGTTTTCTCTGATTGTTGATGTTGTTGTGTGCCTTTAAGTCACTTCCAACTTATGGGAACCCTAAAGTGAACCTATCACGGGGTTTTCTATGACACACCCAAGGTCACCCAGTGGGTTCCCGTGGCCAAGTGGGGAACTGAACTCTGGTCTCCAGGGTTGTAGTCCAACACTCAAACCACTATACGACGCTGGCTGGTACGTGTTTCTTTATACGGTGCTTACCCAGAGCTGCAAAAACAAGCTGTGAATGAACCTTCTGGATCACCATTGGGATATTTCGAAGGGCCAGGTGCTGACCTAGGATAGTGCTATAGATGGACATGAGAGCATCTTGTCCTGGGAAACTCACAGCAAACACACAGAAGTGTCGCTAGAACAGAAGACATTTACAAGGTTCATTTTGTAGTGACAGAATCAGCTACTTAAGCAAACAGCACATCTTAAATCTTTAAACAAAGCCAACAGTCTCAGACATATTCAGATCTTTTCCTTCTCATTTACTAAAATTTCTGTAACAAGTCTCTGATAAGTACCTGGAGTCTGGAGTCAATAGTGAAGGATCCAGCGGTTGGATTCATACAAGCAACATACTGACAGTTGTGGATATCCTTTAGTGTCAGCTTTGTTCTATCATACCTAATAGAAAACAGAGGAAGGGAGATAGTCCAACAGGGAGCAACTGTAGAAATTATCTCCTAGTATTTGCTTCCATCGGGAGATCTTCCTTTCTTGCACACACATTTAAAAAGATGACATGGAATTACGACTTCATGAGAAGCAAAAATGATATTTGATATGATATTTGAATGTAATGGCTTTGCAAAAGACAGCATGGACAGCCACCTGAGAAAAGCATGCTGGGACTTAAGATCTACTACTTATCCGTGACCTTGTTACCCTGTGTACTGGGGGTCCCGGGAGGGACACCAAAATGTGCTCAACTAAAGGTGGGGAAAATTAGCTTAGAGCACAGCTTAGCATTACGAGAGGCAGGGTAACGTAGCGAGATCTTGAACCCTATGTCTACGGGGTCGGGTCGAGTCAAGGAGCACACAGAAGTTGAAACAATAAATGATGTTTTATTAAAAACACAAGCAAAACAGTGTATGCGACACACTCACACAAGATAACTAAAGAAATAAAGGTTGGAGTGGTATAGAGGGATTTTTAGAGGGGTTGCTGGTTTGGGTGATACTTCACCTGTCCTGAAGCCCGGAAAAATAGAGAGAGAGGCTGGGGTGCGATGTAGCTCAGCATGTGGAGCTGAGGGGAGGCTCGCCAAGCAAAGCGGCAGCAAGGCGGGATGAAACTCGGGAGCGATCCGAGGAAGGTCTCAGAATCAAGGGTTTTTATAAGGAGAATGTGACTGCAGGCTATGCCGTACTTGGGGGAAAACAATAGATTTGGAGTTGCAGACAAAGCCTCCGAAAGGTCAGAATCTGAATGATTGAGTTATTGCAGAGGTTCTCAATAGAGTAGCCAGTATGCAAACGCTGAGTACTTGGGTATTGTATAGTTAACCCATCAAGCTGCCAGCGTGGGGCAGAGGCTCTTTTGTAGGTTGCGTGCATACCTAATTAGAGTACTTGCCTGGAGGTCTCCTAAAGCAGCGAGTCAGCTATTTTCTGGCTTGCCTGTATTGTCCAGAAATATTACGGCGATTAACGGTCAAGCTTGGTGGCATGCTTGTCCGGTGGCCTCGCAAGCTCGTGGAAGGGAATAGATAAGTGAAGCCGAATTATGATATCAAAAGGATATCTTTTAATATCCCCAAAGCTTGGACTAGCCAGGGCAGTAACAACCTCCCTTAGGAAGCATTCTTAAAATAATCCAAATAATCCAATAGACCTGGTAGCCAGCTCTACTGTGGCCATTTCTACAAGTCCCACAGGAAGGAGGCAAACATTCAGTGCAAAATGCAACTAAAGGGATTTCTTCTCAATTATGCTGAATATTTAACATAGTGAAGATGTCACAGTCTCCATATCATTAGCCACAGTGTCTCCCATATGTTATATCTAACATCAGAATTCTGAACTCAAAGAAGTTACATAATTTGCTGTAATTTTCTCCTTAGCACTTTGTTTTAAGCAACTTCTAACAGGGAGGTGTGTCTCATAACATTTGGCAAAACTAAGTCTTGACTAGTTTTCTCTGGAACTGCCAGTTCTACAGAGGCCTATAAAAGTGGACATCTTAAAACGTGGATGTCTAACAATGTGGCAGAACTCCTACTTGGAAGACAAGTACACACCAAAGAAATGTAGCTTTGTGCCGGATGCAGTGTACAAGGAGAAGAGTATTGTTGAATGTACTGTACAGACTTGACGCTGAAGAAGTGGCATTAGTTCAAAGCAAAGGGACAGTTGTAACTGTATGTATGTAACTCTACTGCAAATAGATTAGTGTATTTTGCATTGTTCTGGGAATTTCAGAGTCCCTACCTCAATGACAACTTTCCAGTACAGAACTTGAGAGACCAAGGCTGATTTGGGGGCAATGGAACACAGGCACAATTCACCAGGATGCGACAGTCCAGAAGGATGCTTAGTTTGACTATGATGCATACATTTTGTCTTTCTTGGTATAGTATTGTTAATCAATTGTTTTAAACCTCTATTATTCATAGAATCATGGAATCATAGAGTTGGAAGAGATCACAAGGGCCATCGAGTCCAACCCACTGCCATGAAGGAATATACTATCAAAACAATCCTGACAGATACGTATTAACATCTAACATCCATTATAAAAATTTCAAAGAAAATACTAATGTGTACAAAAAGGAGTCAGTATTCAGCCAATATAGATTCTAGTTGACCAAAGAACTACTAATTACCTATTAAGAAAAAATAATTATATTCTAATGTTAATTTTACAAAAATATATATTTCAGATTCAGCATAATGCACACCTCTCAATAATGGCTGCTGAACTTGTGCCATGAACTTATACTGTTTCCAAGAAAAGATTTATAAGGGTGCCCCCATTCTTTTAAATAGGGATCAAAATCCAATTTATGCACCCCTGGAGAGACCACCAGAAAGTCTGCACATGTAGAAGGTCTCTGTGAGCACAACTAACATCTGCCGTGTTCAGCTGCATCATTCAAATATGAACAATAGTCAGTGTTCACAGTCCAACTGTATTCATACCAGTGCCCATGGTCCATATGCTGCCGGATCAAGGTATGGGGAGCCACAGTGCCATATTTGTCGACTTCTGGCATGTTCATGTCATCAATGAAGTAAATAAGCTTCTTTGTACCTGGGGGACCAAAGTTCCTTCCCGATTTCTTCTCCAGGGGCTTCTCAAGTATAGCTAAGCAAGCAGAAGATCATAAATAATAATAAGCATAATAAAAATAGATTAGGAGCCTGATCAGGTAGAATATCCTCAGACTTCACTGCTGTGTGGGACAGGCCTAGGTGGAAGCTTTTAAAAATAATAATGTGATATCAAATCTACACGGAAAAGCAGCCCTATTGCAGTGAAAGAAGACTCATGTAAGACTGAAACTGACTAGTCTGAAGGCTAAGGGTGAAGAAGCCCAACGCCACTTTCATCTGGGCAGTCAGATCACTGAAGGTTTCCATATAACATATTGCAGGGTGAGTGAATGGGACTGGCATTCTGGGATGGTGGTGGTAGTGGCAGTGGTGAAACGGAACAGTTCTCATTTCCAACCACGACGTATTCAAAGTGGGAGCTAGTCCATGCAACTCCAGCTTATCCCATTTACAAGGCTCCTGACATACACAGTGACCCTAAATAAGTACAGTCAATACATAAACAGATTCCGTTCCCATTGTTTGCTGAACGTGCATAGGATAGGAAAGGGGACTGTTGTAATGATCTTATCGCAAACCTAAATCATTACACAGCTTGACATGTTGTGTGAAAAGCACTACTGACTCAAGGCAAAGTGAGACAGGATGCAGAAGCTGGTTGGCATCAAGATGACAAGGGGTCAAGATATGTTATGCCTCATTAGCGATGTTAGGGACACTGTCCAATAGGAACCTGAACTAATACCATCATAGGCCTAGATATCCTAAAGGCACCAGATCCCATCTGATCTTGGAGACTAAGCAGCGTAAGCCCTGGTTAGTATGCAGATGGGAGACTGCCAATGCATACCAAGTGCTCTAGACTATATTTCAGAGGAAGGAACTGGCAAAAACACCTCTGAGTATTCTTTGCCTAAGAAAAACCCATTAAATTCATGGGTTGTCTTAAGTCAACACGTGACTTGAAGGTACACACACACAAACACACACACACTTCAATGCCATGACTGTATGCCTAGCACTACTTCATAACAAAATGGTCCGGCTCTCTCAGCAATGCATGACAAGTCAAGTGCTAGGAAAATTTAACCTTCCCAGACTTCCTAATGGAAAGACAAGATTTTCATTTATCATTTCAGCCTCTGTTACAGGTTCCACTACTAGAGAAGTGAGGCTGGTTGTTATTTGAAACAAGGCCTTGCAGCAGCGCCCAGATTGTGAAACTCTCTCTTCATGGAGATTAGATTTACTGCTTTTCTATTGTGTGTCAGGCAGAACCATTATATAGTTCTGCCAAGCTTTTAACAGTCAGTCTTGCTCTTTGATTTTCCTCTGGCTTTATTGTAATGAAGATTCTCTTTTAATCCTGTTCTTTTTTTTAAATGGTGTTACTTCTTTAAAAAGTTTTATATTGTGTGCTCACTGACCAGAAAATTGATCCAGAAAATTGACCAGAAAATTGATCTATAAATATGCTAAATAATTAAATAAAGCTAATCTGCTGTAACATATACTTGCACATTTGCTGTATTGCAAACTGGTGAAGTGGCTGTAGGGTGTGAAAACATGATAAATAAATAAATATTGTGCCAATACTGTTAATACATGACAATGCTGTTTGCCCTTTTGGCTTCAACACACTACCTCTCTATACACTGCATAAATTGTCCAAAAAAAGTTGTTGCTATCATCATCATCATCATCATCATCATCATCATCATCATCATCATCTAATATTACCTATCGTGTTATAATTTGTTCCTAGGTATTGCTATCTGTCATTGATCACAATAGATAGACGAAGCCAATCCCTTTACCCTGCAGCATTGCAGAAGTTGTGTAGAAATTAAAAGGAACAGATTGCACTATGTAATCATCCGTGCTTAGAGTTTCAAGCTTATCAACCATCAGCACTGACTTCCCAGTGCCAGCATTCCCAACTAGCATCACAGGCCATTTCTTTTCCATTAGTAGATCCATGAAATAGCGAATCCGAATAGTTTCAGTTGTGTGGACCATGGAAGCCTGTAACACAAACAATCATATTAAAGTACACTGATTTTAAAATCTGAATTCCATAAAGCTCAAGCAGTAATATCTAAGGGAAATAGAAGAAGACATCAAGGCAATAATAGAAAACAATTTACTAATATGACTTGCAAAAGAACAGTCACTAGTCGGAAATACACTTCATGTTAAAAGCATTCTCCAATCACAAATCCAGTAACTGTAGATTTAAATTGTACACATTATTTATTTTAGACATGAGAAACATGATTTTAACAAGGGTGATAAAGTAATCCTTGGGAGTGGATGACTGAGGAGTAATTCTCTGCCATTCTTTACTTGTAGATGGCTATTTTCTTTTATTACGGAACAGCCATGGTTTATTTGTTTCTTTTTAACAAAGCATATGTATAAGAAATATAGCTATTGTCTCATCTTTTCTCTCTGAATCTTCCATTCTTTTCCAGAACTCATAAAACTCAATTTTTAAAAACACTTTGGAAAATTATAGATGATGCACCATTGTTCAATAGCATTTTTGCCAGTTATAGTTTCCATAGATTGCTCTAACCATTACCTTTTTTATGGTTTGTCCCTCCTTTTCTGGGACTCCATTACTTTACACTTTCCCTTTCCAAAAAGCATTGCTACTGTGTCTCTTTTTTCCTTCTTCTTTCTCCCTCCCTCTCTCGCAGATTACAGACACAAGGCTGCCTCCAGCTTCCTTCCTTTGATTTAGCTTTAAGGACAAAAAGAACTAATACACTTCCACTTTCCTCATATATTCTTTCCAGATTGGGATGATATCCTGGACTAGGTTGTGGCCCATGGTATCTTCAAGATGTTCATCATGTGATGTTCAAGAACTATCCATTTCCAGCTGTCTCCATAAAGAGGCACGCCACAAACTGTCCAGCTCCCGTTACAACAAAAATAGTCAACATACAGGGGAAGCTGTATTGTTGCTGCATACCTAAAGGGGCTTATTCATATTAACATGAAAATGTGACTCTGGGAAAAGGGCAAGAAACCCTCAACTCAAGGCAGAGAAAAGTACATAAATCAAATGGGCTTGTGGTAGGACTTACTCTTGCTACACTTCATAGACAACTGGGATAATTGATTTACTGATGAACCTTTTGCCAGCAATTGGATTCTCAGTTTTGCAGTACTGCACAGAAAGCCAGACAAATAAAACAAAAACAGACAACAAATTGTTTCTCACAAATACCTGCAATGGGACGTCTGGGTCCAGCTCAAACGGTGGTACTTTATCAGTCCAAGGCATGAATTTCTTTGTCTCTGGGTCAATATAATAGTCAAAAATAGTCCCTTGAGAAGGAAACTTGATGGTTTTAAATTCATTCACCCACCATTTACTGAACTCCACACGATAGTCCACAAGCTAAGGAGATAAAAATGTCCAATTTAATAAGCCTTTTCTATTGATTTAGAAAAAATAGATCACCAAAACATTAACTCTTCTCTAGAGATGCTAGAAAACATCTAAACAAATCCTATCAAAACTAAATTATTTTTTTTTAAAAAAAAAGGTGCATCCAGCCATGCGCTGCTCCTGAAACAGCCAGTGATATAGGGCAAAATCGAATGTTTGCTCAAAGGACTGACCTAAAAAATCCTTTACCTACTGTAGAGTAGGGTGGTATCCACTACTGAGTTGGCTCCTCTCTCACTCTAGAAGGAATGAGGGCTGGAACTTGACAGTTGTTTCATAAGACTGTTCCACCTACAAGGGTCTTCCAGATCATGTGGTAAGTAGTCAATGTAGTACCAGTCCTGCATGCCCAAATAATCTAGTCAACCTACTTGGGAGGCAAATTCCAGTGTTACTCCAGGCACATGGAGCAATGGAAGTGTCTGTTGATGTATCTCCACAATTGAATTCCCTTTGAGAACTGAATCAATAAAATGGCATCTTTGTACCTAATACTCTTCATCTTATATTTGGGCACTAGTATGATGACACCTGGAGGTATATGGAATAGAACATGAGTACTTAATAGTCTAAAAGTACCTGGTCTTGGAACATTGCTCCTCCAAATGCCCAGAAGCAAGCAAACACAAAATAGAGTTCATATAGCTCTTTGGAAGAATCTGGAGGTGTGTTGGTTGGAGTTAGGAGACATTCCAGTAGGTAGAGGATGGTTTGTATCACAGTCACTTCAGGTACAGGCGTTATCTTCTTGAACCCAAATTTCAGTTTGTCCAAACACGTAGGCAAGTACTTGTCAAACAAGATCATCAAATTGGCTTTTTCAGATTGTACTTCTCTGCGCTCAATCCAGCTACTCACCACTCTGCAGAGTAATTTAAAAATAAGTTAATAAATATGGTCTGAATTTGTACACTTGGAGTATTTCCTATCTTTCTCAGGTTGGATTGCCTCATATCCCCTCCCTCCTCTTATAAACACTGCATCATTTTTAGAATAGTCCCAATTAAAATGTAGGAGTTTTAAAAACTATTTAGATGCCTGAGAAGAGTACCTCGTTGTTGTTGTGTGCCTTCAAGTCATTTTTGGCTTATGGTGACCCTAAGGTGACCCTACCACAGGAGTTTTTGGGGTTGAGAGTGTGTGATGCACCCAAGATCACCCGCTGGGTTTCCATGGCTGAGCAGGGAATCAAACCCTGGTTTCCAGGGTTGTAGTCCAATTCTCAAATCACTATACCACACTGGATCTCTTGGAGTACCTCATACTGTCTGGCAAATTGCAGTAGCACATGAGTAATGTGAAAAGATTGTTTAAGCACTATATTTGTTGGAGAGCTTGGAAAAGTTACTGCAAGAACCAGTGACTGCAAGAACCAGAATCCTCAGTCAGCATTGCCAGTAGCCATGCTGCCTGTGGGATTCTGGGAGTTATAGTTTAAAAATATCCCAGATTCTGCATGTGTTATGTTGAAATTCTGGGTTCTACCCCCTCCCCGCTGTGTAAATCACCTTTCCTAATATTCATTTATGGTAGAATCAGCAGGTCTTGATTCTGCAATGCAAACATGTTTGAAAGGGGAAAGAGCTGCAGCAGAACAACAAAAGCTGATACACTCCTGCAGCTAAAGTGGGATATTCAGGCCTAGGACCAAATTCCTGTTCATGAACTAACTGTGTTGTCGTGAGAAAGTCAATCTTTGGTAACTGTTTCCCTACATACATTATGTGGGATGATGACTAATAAGGGAAGAGTTTGTACACGGAAACATTTTATAATATCTGGACTGTGAAATAAGAGTAAAGTACTTTGAGACCCAGCATGATGTAGTGGTTTGAGCATTAGAGTACAACCCTGGAGATCAGGGTTTGATTCCCCACTCAGCCATGGAAACCTACTGGGTGACCTTGGACACATCACACACTCTCAGCCCCCAGAAAACCCTGTGATAGGTTTGTCTTAGAGTCTCCATAAGTTGGAAATGACTTGAAGGCTCACAACCGCAACATACTTTGTCTTTCTGTAACCTACTTCAGGTTAGAGATATTGACTAAGATGACAGTGGATTACCACTGAAACATAGTTTCTGTCTTTTCCCTTCACCAAACACAAGCTCTGTCTTGGCTTGCCTTCTGTGTAACTAAGAATGTCATAGAAATCTGAACAGAATCTATTTAGCATTGAAATTTCAAAATGCTGACAATAGAACAGCTAATACAAGTGCCCACATATTTTGCAGGCAGGGCAAAATCTAGACAGGAATGTATGTAAATGCTTCTACAAAGCGATGCAGTTTTGAAATTTCCACACCTTTGCATGACATCTCTCATCCATCACTGTCTTACAAATGAGTTCTGCTTATCTTCCTCTGTCCTCTCCTCCCTCTCTTCTCCCTCCTTTCCACTGAGAAATCTTCCCTGGCCAAGGATAAGTGTGAAGTGCTTACACACACTCTCTCTCACTCTCACACACACATAGAGATACACTCAGAACAGCATTTGCGTGATAGTATTTCTGCTGCATCTTTTTATGGGCTAGAAAATGCTGCTGAAACAAATCCAATATCTAGGAATAGCTCTATGGCAACATTACTTTCCTTTGTAAGCTATGTACAAGATGTGACACTCCACAAAATATCATGAAGGCCAAATCTGAGTGCTCCCTGGCAGTTTAAATTTATTTTCTTTTTATTTTCTCTACTTCTGTATGCACTTTTGCAGACAGTAAACCCTATTGAACTCAGTGGGTTTTATTTTTAGGTAGGCACACAGAAATAGAAGATCTTTATGAGAGAGATTCTCCTTCAGAATTGTGTGTGTGTGAATGCACCCATATGTGTGCTCAGCCTGCCTAGAGAATTTGAGTGAATGAGGTGCTTAAATGTCTGCCAAGTTCCTATAGTCTGGCTTGTGTTGATGGTCACCTCTGGTATGTGTGCTGCATGGACTTGCCTGGACGTTTAAACCCTTCCCACTATCATTCCCTAACCTTAAACAAAGTTTAGCCATGACAAGCTTTGGGAAGTAGATTGCAGGAAGTGCCATTTGTCTGGGGCAAAATTTCAGAATTAAGAGCAGCCAGAACCTTACAATGCCATTATTTCATACGCAAACATAGACACAACAAGAGACAGAAAAGGAAGGTAAGAAGGAAAAATGTACACTTCATAACTTAACAATACTATAAAGCCCATGGTTCATTGGTACACCTTCACAATTATACACATTAGAATACATACAAAGATTTGGGGGAAAAAATCCACATTTGAAAAAAAAAATAGATGCCAACATGGCTGCCTGGCAGATGACAGAACAGAGCAGAATACACATCCTACCAGAAGACCTGGGGATACCCTTATCTGTAGCAGCAGGGAGTGACAGCTTTTACTCTTTATGCCATGAAAGAATCCAGTCTTCTTGGAAATGCAAAACACTCATATTCTGCAAAGGAAACAAGAACTCACGGATTCCAGCCAAGGTCAGCAGGGTTAATGTACAAGATTCCCGCTCTGGAGACTGTGGCAGGTGTGGCTGTTCTGAGGTGGCTGATCTCAAACACGAGCCTCATGGTGGGGTTGAGTGGGATTCGCTCATTGCTTGCTAAGGTGAGGACCTAGGAGAGAGAGAGGGAGAGAGAGACATAAGCATGACACCGCTGTCTTATCTCATAGAAGTGGGTGCCAGCCACCAAATCCCTGGCTTGCTGTACTAACCTTGTTGTCATCCATCACAGTATTCAAAGACTCAATCCACATTGGATCTATATCACCATCCAGAACAATCCATTTGGGCCCTTTATGTGTTATATTAGCCAGGTCTCGCATGACAGTTGAAAACAAGCCTGCCCAGAACAAAACATGGGATTTTATTATTGACACATAAGCTCTTCAATTATACTAAAAGATGGTCAGAGGTAACACACTTTAGAAGCATTGCAAGTAATATATATATATTAAAAGCTGTTTAAATGCTTCAGACAAATTCTGAATTTTGAACTAAACTGGGTAGGTTGGGTCAAAACAAATGGGATGAACTAGCCTGCTTCTGATCAGAATTGGATTGGCTGATCCAAAATAATTCAGACAAATCCAGAGAAAAAAACTTCAGCTGGGCTATATTAAGGAAAGCACCATGGAGGGGGAGGAGGGAAGCTAGAGTTTGTGCACTGACAGTTCCAGCTTCCAACCAGGGACAAGGATCTCACTAGTGCTCAAAAATCACAGAGCTTTTTACGAGGGAGGGATGGCATGAAGTCACTGAACTATATATAATCAGTTCTCTTGCAGAGGTTTGTGCTCATTAGATTTAGTTGGAAGCAGTAGCTCTTAGCCTCAGGCCAGCCAAGTATTCTCCACTTTTAGTGCAGTATTTTAACTTTGACTATTAGTTCTGCTATTTAGCTTCACTCTTCTGTGCAGCTGTGCTCAGACTCTGAACCTTGGGGAGACTCCTGGGAGTTCTGGTACGCCTTCTTTCATACTAGAGGGACTGAGCCTGCCTGGAAAGGGTGGCTTCCTTTCTCCTCTCCCCTTTTTACTTTTTCTCTTCTGTCTTTCTCTACTTTGTGTGTATGTCTCACCTAATACTCACGCATGTGCACACACAGCTTCCTTCTGCACAACTGGCATGCAAATATCACAAACATTAGAATGAAAAAGGCAGCAACTAGTGGGTTTGAGCACCCCACTGATGGTACATGCTTTTTAAAGACTGTATTTCATTTTTTGATAAAGTAAATGTTATAGGTGACTAGGACAAGAAACCCTGGAGCTACCTGTCTGTAATTCAACAGGGGATCCCATGTATCAAAATTTCATCCACTTCTTTCAAATGCAAGTTAATGGGAGACCTAAAGAGTTGGATTTCTAAAGAATTGTGGCCTGGTCCAAATTCAAATCAAGCTCTGAAAAAATTTGGGTAACCTTTGACATAGACAGGCAGGCAGGCAGGCAGACAGGCAGACAGGCAGACAGGTAGTAAAGATTATTTCCAGAGACCAGTCTAGATTGACTATCCGTCTATCTATTTGTCCGTCTATCTGTCCGTACACACACACAAAGAACTGAATAATTTATTTTAAGGAACTTAAAATTTTACCTTAAGATCAAACTTTCTTAGTCTGAACAATTGAAAGTTATTCAAAGGTCAAACTAGAGACAGTAATCTCCTTATAGAGGGACTGATGTAATGCTTGCTTACCAGATGTTTTGTATAAACCAGTTTAAAAGATTTAGGATTACGTATACTTTATAGGAAAAAAAACCCCACTGGTTTTTGCAGTTAGGTTTTACCCTGCCAAGTTAATTCAAACAATGTGTAGCAGGAGGGATCAAAGCAATTTACAATAAAGTCTTTTAGACGACATAATTATAAACCTCAGTATTTTGAACTAAAATTAGCTGCACAGTCTTATGCATGCCTACTCAAAAATAAGCCCCACTGAATTCAACTGGACTCACTCCCAAGTAAATGCATATAGGATTATTCTTTAAAAATGCATAATAATTTCAGGTAATGCCAGACCCTGACGTTTTTCCTATATTAAAATATTTCTGGTTCTGAAAAAGCCAACGAGAAAGCCTTTGCGGGGGAGGTGGGGGAAGGAAAGCATTGAAAAAAGAACACTATTTTAGTGTCATGCTGCAAGAAAATTTTAAACGTACTCTCAATGTGGAAAAAACCCTTGCAGTTCAAATTACACTGTTCTAAGAACTTGTCACAGGGTTTTTTTTTAATATGCACATGATTATCTGGTCTGCTATGTTACAACTATTTCTAGGGCAGGATGTCTGCCAAAAGTGGGCTCCTTGTTATTTTAGACAAGCTGTTTGGAAAGCAACTGGTATGATTCCTACCATCCTTCCATTCTCTGGTAGCTGGATTAATGATTCCAAATAGCTCATCACAGGTTACTGCTTTAGGGTCAAGGTCAATGGCAACAGGCTTTCTTTTCATGAGCTGATAGGTTTTATTCAGAGATTTCAGCACCTGCCAAGAGAAAGAAATCAAAGGCTTTGGCCATCTTAACTATTAGTTGTCAAATAATGGGAAGAATTAGCCACTCCAAGATGGCATCTTCTGCTGAGGGGAGAATGAGAGGTTGATACCTACTGTGAATGGTCATTCTAGGAAGGTGGAAGGAACAATCCATACTTGTGGGTTATCTCCTCATGCCAATCTGATCGAGGCAAGACTTCATCAAAGTTCTTTTTCCATTGGTTTCATTATGTCCTGCTTTTTCTCCTCTTCAGTTTGATTGCATAGCCTTGCTGACCAACATATGTATAGCCTAGACAGAATCTAACGTGCACACACACGTGCGCAAACACACACACACACATTTCTCTAGGTGGGGGTGGATTGCTCCTTCAGCCTTTCTAGAATGACCATTCTCAGTAGGTATCAACTTCTTATTCTCAGATAGGCTGAAGGAACAATCACACTTGTAGGATATACCCAAGCTATCCACCTTATGGGTGAGAATTTAATCTATCTCTGTCTACTTCTGCTTTTAGCACTGTTCTCCCAAATGCTGCTTGACTAGCCCTAAACTTATCTACTTTGTGCTGTCTGATGAATATTGAGGACTTCTTCTATCTTGCAGCCCTTCAGACCTTGTCCGCTGATGCTGCCATTCTGTAAGCTGTTGCTGTCACCATCGACCAAGTAGAATGGATGCCCACTCTCATTGGCCAAGGAACTTTTGCTAAATTGTAACACATATAAATGCAATTCTTTATCCACCTGGGCAACATCTGTATGGATACTTTGTGTCCTAGAGTCCTCGGGTTGAAGGAAACAAACATTGTTTCTGTTCTTCTTAAGTGTTTAATCCTTTGTGTGTATACTTTAACTGCCCTTCTGACATCCAAAGAATTCACTTTCTTTTCTAACAGATGTATTAGATTCGGGTAGAATGTTGGTAACTCCACTGACTGGCTTTGATCTCTCATTAGATTCATCTTAAGGACAATCTATCTTCCTCAAATCTGCAAAAATTTGGGTTGACAGATAAAGATATCAGTTCTGAAACCCTTCTAGTCGATGTTATTGCTACAAGAAAAACAACTTTGAAAGATAGAAACCTCAGGAAAGCTCCCTTCAATGGTTCAAAAGGTGATTTTGTCAGAGCATTTAAAACTAGATTTAAATCCCAATGCAGAAACAGGTGCAATATTGGCGGTGCTTGTAAAGCTGCACCTCACAAAAATCTTTTTATATGTGGATGTGAAGACAATAACTTTCCTTTCCTGTCATGTCATAAGTAACATCTCCTACATATTCCAACAATATTTCCAACCTATGCAACACCTTTTGCAAAGTGTGGGCACTAATGTCTTCTGAGGCCAATATTTCTTGGACTCATAACATCTCTGCTCTTACAAATATTCATGTTGCTATCGCTGATCTGACACTGATGAGGCCTCATGTACCTTCGTTAGTGTGTTCTCTAGCCTTCTTTCATCCTAGTCTTTTAGATCGGTATCCCCTTCTCTAGGGAGAACTGAATTCAAAACTAGAGCTGAGATTGGAGCATCCACCAGAGAGGTGGTTAACTGATCCATTAACTCCTTATCAAACATGCATAACTTTTTGCCATAACTAGTAAACCTTCTGTTATTCACTGGATTCCCCCATTCACCCTCAATTAGGTTTTTGAATAATTGTGGTAGAGGAATCAAAACATCTTGTGATGGAACTAGTTGCATAACTGTTGCCAATTTTACCTCACCTCTCTTACTTTCCTGTTTATCCTGGTTTGAATTATCACCTGCATCCACACTCAAAGTCTTGAGTATTTTCTTCAATAGACCCCAAAATGTTCTAATTCAAACAGTCTACCTTTTACACTCTCATTCCCTGATTTCTCTCCAGAATCCTCCTCACTGTCTGACCCACTATCCTTTCTGTGGTCTGAGCTTGACTCTATATCCAAAATAGGTATGTCTTCCTCTGAGATATTTTCTTCCACTTGTTCTTGTATTGCAGCATGCTTAGTTTTACCTCACATGTTGCACTCTTATTAGATGACAAGGCCATCCCATCATCTCTTTGCACCTTTGCATTTACAGATTGGTTAACTCTAGGAACATCTACCCTAAGTGTGGACAATTCATTTGCATTAGCAATACTATTGGACCTGCAATCATTACCCAAATACATGGTACAATTCATCTCTGTACTTAGCACCCTTGCCTTAAATAATGAATTAGAATTAGAAGAATAAATTTGCCCCAAATAATTCATTAAATGATTTAAATTAATTAAATTGCTTAAATTATTTACACTATTTAAACTAGCTATGCTATTTAAATGATTCATGCTGGTGGGATTCATTGAGTCCATTAGATTCTCATTGTTCCATGCTGCCTGTGTGCTTGAGCACACTGTTGCTCTTATCAGGTCTCTAATACTTGTCTCTGTCATTGGCCTGCCACACTGTGACACGTGCAATGCTTGCTGTACTATGTTTGCTGTTCTGCTTCTGCTGTCTTTGGCCTGCATTGCACTGTCTCATAAAAAGGGTGCCACGTAGCATGCAAACTGGTTTTGAAGCCCCCCTCCCATTGAGGCTCTCCTTATTTCTTGTGGCAATGACTCCTCATTGCTGCCTTTTCCTATGCATCAATGGCTGTCCACAACTGAAAGCTAGCCATTCTGAGAGCGGGTGATTGGATGAGTAGTCTTTTGGAATCTGCCCTTCCCTTCTGAGCTGAATCTCCCTTTGTGAGATGGCAGCCAGAACTCACTATTGAATACCTGAGCTCTGCTAAGCCCTTAGTAGACTGAGAGGACTTTGCTGGTGCCAATTTTACCTTTATTTTCTTCTTTAATTTCTCCTTACATGCCTTTCCACTTTCTTCTTGACCAGTACCTTTTTTGTTTTCTGAAAGCACCCACTGCTGTGGAGGTTGGCATGCAGAATCGCTCTCATATGAGCTTATGAATATTTTCTTTAATAGTGACTCTGCTCCTAGCTTGGAGCCTTCCACTCACCAGACCCACCATTTTTGGAGGCCCAAATCTCCATCTACTCACCCTCAGAGATTTGCAAACTCATGGACATGAAGGGATTAAAAACTGACATGTCTCCACCATTCTGCTTCCATCTCTTTTCCGCTGGCAGCTGATCATCTTTAATACTCTCATCATCAGTTTTCCTGTTCTTGCCTCCTAATTTTGTCATCCTCACTTTATTTCAACTCACTAATTAGCTATTCCTGGCTAATCAACCATTTAAAACATATTTCGAAAGAAGGGAGAGAGATTTTTCACAACCAGTTGGCAAAGCAGGAAATAAAAACCAAAGGGGACAGCAAGCAAGATGTAATGGAACCAACAGAAAATTTTTTTGATGAAGTCCTGCCTCAGTCAAGTTGGCACAAGGAGATAACTCACAAGTGTGGATTTTCTCCTTCAGCCTACCTGAGAATTGAATTTCCCAAGTTTATCAAAGGTTTCCAAGGCTAGTACAATGCTTCTCTTACCAATTAAAAAATGAACAAAGTGAAACAAAACAAAAACCCAAATAAAGCAGTTGGACGCATCACAGGATGGAAGACTGATCTCTTGCCTTCTGCCTACAAACTAGGAATATGCGACACTCTGCTCCAACATCCCACATCAGCCTAGGAGTCATTCAGTGTTCAGACACATTGTGCAACAACACTAAACTGCAAAAAGCTCTGTGGTCAAGGAATGCTTGTTTGCTAGTAGCATCAGATCTCAGCCTGATGCACAGAGTAGTAACCATGATGGTGTTAGTTGTGACCCATTCTTTGTGGAAGGTGTTGAGGAACGACATTGTGGATGAATTGAAAGGGACTAGTGCTGGCTAGGATTACCTCATGGGGAGTACTGCTTGTAACACACTCTACTGAAATGAAAGAAGTAATATCATTCATGTGAAAAACAATCACACATTTTAGCCCTAACTGAATCTTTCTTTGAGAAGCAGGGGATTCAGAGTGTCATTTTTGAAATTATAAATATTTCTCAAGATATCCTGGGAAGGATGCCAATTTCTTGGGAAAACATCTCTAAATAAAACATTTCAGAAACTTTAATTAGCTTCCACTAAAAATGAATGCTCACAATGGAACTCTTGATGCTTGGACCTTAACTGATGGTCCACTGCTCCTACCTGGGACTTGCCAGAACCAGCATTTCCAATCACAAACACAGAGTGTCGGACTTGGAGTAACTCCTCTAGCTGCACCACCTTCAGCACAAAACTTTCCTCAGGCTGCAGCTTGAGCTCAAGAACGGCCTGCTTGATAATCTGAGAAGACAAGAAATATGTTAAAGCTAAAGATGGAAAGATCTGTCTATTTCTGGCCCACATCAGTTTTGCATGGGTTCATTCATAAGTCTTTTCCACAGTGGTTCTTCATTAATCAGCATTTTTAAAATGTAACAGATGCATTTTTAAATGCATTTTTTCCTAACGTGCACATTGTTATAATCTTTTTGGCACGTTTTTTGAGCAGAGAGCTGCACTGTAAAACTGGGGAAAGTGTGACTTCCAGAAGATAATGATTCACACATTGGATGGCATGGCAGGGATCAGGCTAGTTAGGTTCAAAGCGTAGACTGAGCAAAATACTTAAGCATTCTTTATCAAGTACCAGTTGTAGATACACGACAATAAAGTAAAGTTGGCAAGTAAAGTTGGCAGTACAGTGCCTGTGGCTAAGTCTGACTTTTTGCTAGACACCAAAACAATTTGGATTATTTGTTTGTTTGTAATTTTTAACCCCCCCCCCCTCAAGTTTTAAAGATACTTGAGGGGCTGGGAAGCAGCAAATCCCTGATCTGAAAGTTGCCCTTTCCTCCTGCTCTCTCATGTACTGATCTCTGGCCCCCATGTAAGCCCAGAACATTCTTCAAATGAAAATAAGAGGTTGGGGCAGCTAGAAGTTTGATGCTTTCTAGCTAAGCAGCCAGCCAGCTAAGGAAAACTGCTGCTTTCAGGAACAGATTCTGGCTAGAAACTTGTTCCTCTCACTCTCTGATTGGCTAAGCACTGGAGCGATGGTGTGCCCACAACTAAAGAGGCTTCCTTGTGTAGAAAAGGGCCCTGGAAACTTTCAATCAGGTTTCTTTATGGCGGAGCCTCTCCACAACACTATAACTTTTTCCACTGAAATCACAGGAGCCAGACACTCAAATCTCCATCCTAACTGATAGGGAATAACATTTGAACCCAATGTACCCCCAGTCCCTTGCTTCAACCAACGGGAGTGAATTAATTCACCTTTTCAAAGTTGAGATCACGTTTTCTGGGTACGTCAAGTGCTGGGAAAAGGTCTCCAATAAGCCCCATGAACACAGGCAAGTCATCTGTCACAATCTTGGGAATGTTGAAGTCACGCAAAGCTCTCATAAGGACCTGGTCCTCAGCCCGACCAGGGTCTCCTCTCTTCAGGGAACCAGCCACCACAAGCACAGACTTGATAGCTCTCAGCCCCCAGTCATAGTGGTCCTATCAGGACAGAGGTGCCATCTTAGTGTGGTATACAAACAAAAGGCTATCGCTTAAAGCAAGACTTGAAAGGCATGTAATTGCATAAAAGGCGAAGGAAGAATTCCTCTTTCTGAATAGGGGGTATACTAGTATGGGTATTCTCTCTTACTAAGGACACTAATGAAACTCTTGAGTGGCTTTCTGCAAACCCTAAAGCTTTAAATTACCTGCAGGCAAGGGATCATACTGAGATGAGCTCCATGAGGTGGCAGCAGCAACAGCAGCCATTACAGGCTTTTTATTCCAGTAATCCAGACGTGAACTTTCTGGCTGGGTTTTCATGTTAGCAGGCAGATTGAGAACAAGAAACCAGCATGGCACCTTGGAGTGATGGCTTACCCCTACCTTCATTACTTAAATGTCTCTCAAAAACATTTGCCATTTTGCTCCTACAAACTCTCCATTGCTCTAAAATATTCTGTGACAGACAGACCTGCAGAGCAAGTTCCAATTTACCTGCTTGGAAAGCAGCTCCTTACACAGCGTGTAGAGTGTAATGAATTTCCTAGCTAGAAGCCTGGCATCAATGAAACCTTCAGCAACCAGCATGATCTCACAGATCAGTTCAAAATCCGGAACCACCATGGCACATGGCCTAAAAGAGGATGAGCGAGACAACAACTGGAGTGATTATGCTGCAGAAACAACAGTCAGCCTGTTCATTAGGCTGAAGTGAATATTCAGTGCAAATGTCAGATACAATCACATTTCAAATGCTCATACTCGAAACCATCCCACTTATACTTGGTCATGTCCTGCTGTGACAATTTTACATGCTGTATATAATCTGTCTTGAGAGTTTCCCTGTTGGCAATCCAAGTCAGTAAATGCAGCTGGTATTCTGATATTTGATGAAAAAGTGTTATTTGAGGATCATCAGATTGAAAGATGGGTGGTAAACCTTTAAAATATATACATACATACCTTCTTTATTGGGCTATTTCAATACAGGTCCAAGAGCTAGTGCCTTCTTTCTCACACTGTTTGCCCATTGTTTCTTATAGTTTCTTACAACTGCTCATGTTTTTTTAACCAAAGAATCCTACATTTTGACCCTTTCACACACAAAGTTACTACTAGTACCTGAATAAGGCTTTCAAATTTTCAGGCAGTTCAGTTCGACCTGCATATCCAGGATTCATCGTTATAAACATTCCAACAGTTGGTATAAGAGAAATCATCTCTCCAAGGAAATTAAAGGTCTTCTTTTTGGCCCTTATGGCATCTTGAACGCATTTAACCTAAACAGCGAATAAAATGTCCTACAGCTTATTCACCTGAAGATAGTCGTGAGAAATAAAATGCTTAGAAGCATTTAAACACAAACATAAGTCACCTTCTTTTCATTTAGTGTTTGTAGCATAGGAACCTTAAGACATTTAGGTTTGGGGTGAGAAATTGGCTCTCAGCTCCCAGGCACTTTTCCATCTCAGGTGTATCGGGTGGAGCTTGGAACTGCTTTGCAAAACCATCAGGCAAGCACTCCCTCCTTTAAACAACTGTGGAGGGCTCAGTTACAAATAGCAGCAGAAGTGTTTACCTATTCAGAGTGAGATCAGAAAGCATTCTCTCATTCTGAACTGGATTTGTAATGTCACATTGCCAAAGCTGGTTGGTTTAACACCAATTAAGAAGAGAAACCAGTTAAGAGGAGGCCAATGGTATCTACCTTCATTCAGAAATGACTTTATAATATTGTGACATAGCCAAATTTCACTGAATATGGCATTTTTTGTAGTCATCACATACACCACATAGTTCCCAGTATGAAAATGCTTTGGTTCTTAAACCATTAAAAATCTATACATCCTTGCAAATTGGGTTGAGAATAACATTTGAGCAACAATAAAAGGAGGGGGAAGGGAAGATGTTGGGTACAGTTTATAAACCCCTGTGACAACTCAATTTTTTACTTAAAACATTTGTTTCAAAAAATAAATTCAGCTTCTGGGAAAATTTGAGCACCCTGTGTTTCAAGTGATCACCTTCTTTGAATCAGAAATACTCAAGCACCCCTGTTGCAATCATGAAGATTTTTTGCTCATGACTGTTGCTTAAATAACCTGTAAGGGCACATAGGATGTTATAGAGCATAGGAACAGGAGGATTTCTACTCAGCAAAAGGCAAAGAAAGGTAGCAAAGGATCACATGGATCTGAGGCCAGACCATTTTAAAAAGGGCTTCCATGATGAGGCAACTGCCACTAGTTTTGCACACAGAAGCCACGAGTGTGCTTACAAGCAGCACAGACGAACTAAAATAAAAGGGAGTCCACAAATAAAATTCAACACTCAGACTTCTCAGAGTCTCAAAGAAGGTTCTGGTTGAGACCATTCAGTTGGATCCAATGCAGCTCTTCACAGACAAGAGTTGTAATCCAATGTAGATTTCCTTGAACTAAGGGAGGAAGAGGAAATGTTCTGCTGGTGCTTCTACCATGTAGCTTCCCACAGTATCTTCGGTGATGTTCTGGAGGCTTCACCAGCAACCCTCTTATTTTAGGGGGAATCAGCAAACCCTGGAGTGCACACATGCACATGCTCCCTTCTGTTAGCAGCAGGGCTTTGTGAGCAGAACTTGTCTCACAGGATCTCATTCCCACTATCTGCCAGGGACTGTTTAAGCCCAAGAGAAAAAAATGACAAGTTTTTGACTGTGATGATGATGACGATGATTTCTTACCTGCCTTTCTCTACAGACTGAAGTGGGGAACAACAGATGAAAATACAGCGATAAATAGACACAAAACACAGTTAAAAACACAGACGTCAATTAAAAATACATAATCAGTTAAAAGAGCATAAGAACAGGTTGCTTACCTGTAACTGTAGTTCTTCGAGTGGTCATCTGTGCCCTCACACAATGTGTGTGTGTGTGTGTGTGAGGCACAGAGACCACGAAGAAGAAGAACAGTTTAAAAAGCACAGATACATACTAAAACCATCTGGATAGGCCTATCAGAAGAGATTGGTCTTTAATGCTTTTTAAGCACAGACAGAATATGCAGCTGTCATATAAAGCTAAGAGCATTATTAATGCCCTTTTATTTATATGTAATAGCAGGACACACTGAGAATTTTTACCTGTACAGCAATTACTGACAGGACTTCCACTGAGATCCGATTGAATTCATCAAAGCACCCCCATGCGCCTGTCTGGGCCAGCCCTTTGTAGATATTTCCACAGGACTAGAAAGGAAAAGTTGAGGCAACCATTCAGAAGAATCTTATTTCATCAGTTAATTAACATCTTCTATTTATATACGTATTGTTTTCCTATAACAGTAACATGACTCACAGAAAGACACACTTAATTTGGGTGGGGGGAGAGAGAAAATTGTCATAAGGAACAAGAAGTCTGTTCTTTTCTTGGATGTTCAGAGTGTGTTATTGTAAGGGGTATAATTAGGTGTGCCATATTTTTAAAAATGCGGTGCTTCATAGAATTTTACAGTGCCAAGTACTCTCTATGGAGGTGCAACATCCTAGAAGAACATGCAATGCTTTAAAAATAACAGATACTCCTTAAAGTATGCACAGTACTGGGAAAACTGAGTGCACTGTATTGTACCTCTGAATGCATGGCTAATTACTTCACACTTTTTACCCCTGGAGATGATGTTTCACCTTCAAGCAATTTACAAACAAACCAGGTAAGATAGGCAAGATTCTTCTTGAAAATAATCAGAGATCTTGTTACCCCAAAACGTGGGTGCCAAAAGGGCCCACCAACGATGCCAGCACCTCCGTTCAAAAGTGGGGAATAATTAGCGCAAAAGAGGAGGCCTGTGAGAGGGAGAGAAACTTAATGAGGTCTTTTCTATCAATGTTTATGGAGTCACGCAGGAAGGAACCAACTGAAGATTTAAAATGTGAACTAAAAATGTGTTTTTACTGTTAATAAGATTCACACAAGCACGCAAGAGCTCAGACACTCGTACACTCTCACAAGGACTAACCAAAGGAAAGGGAGGAAAGTTGGGACAGAGGATGTTGAAGGATTCAGGCGACATCTACCAGTCCAGAGAGCAGCAAAGAAAAGTGGCAATGTGGCTTAGGTAGGCACCTAAGGAGAGTTCTTGCTCAGGAATCGGATGGCCAGAGTGGCATTCAAAATGGTAAGAGATTGCACTGGATAGCCTGAAATCAGAATTCCTTATACCCCTAAAATATCCTGCAAGTATGGGTGTGAATTGCTCTCCCAGCCAAGGGGACAATGGGAGTTGCAACACCAACAATGAAGTCCAGATGGAGCTAATGATCTTAGTGTTTAGGAGACAAAAGGGTAATGGTTGTCGTAATAACCGTGTATTGTAGGGAAACATCCAAGTGTTTGGGGACCAGGGTTGAGACAATCACAGTTTATTGGGAATTTCCCACTTAACTCCGAGATGTCTGACTTGTAAGCATATGCCTATTTTCTTGAGAGCGGTTGTGCTATTAGCCTGACAATGGTTTGCTTTGTGCCTAAGAGGTGGATGTGGCTGACCTGCCTTGCAGTTTCACGTACACAGTCAGTAATTTGTAGGGATGGGACGAATCCAGAATTTTCCAAATCCCTGGAAGGTTCTGCAAATCCACAAATCTCACGAATCTCGAATCTTTCGAATCCTTTTTTAAAAAGGGGTTTAAAAAGCAAGGGAAAGAAAGCACTTCTACCGAAAAGTGTTTTGAAGCAGAATCTGACATCTTTGTTGAATGAAAAACAAATTAAATAATAGTTTTCACTTTCAGGAAAACATACCCATTTATTTCTTCTTAAGAAGATACAAATGCAATTTAACATGTTTGTCTATTACAGGAAGTACATAAACTCCTGAGTCTTGATTCTTTCCATAAAATTAAGAACAATCAAAAACATGTTACTTTTAAACTTGTAATAGTTCCTGCCTGAATGGTTTCAGGGCAATGTAAACAAACAAAAAAACACAGCTGAAACCTTAATGCAGATTTTTGTTCAAATACACCAGCATTCTAACTCGCTCTGGGTCTAGCCTACTGTATTTTTTATCAGCTATGACACCTGATGTGCTGAAGAGTCTTTCTGACATTACTGTTGATGGTGGTGTGATTAGGAACTTTTTGGACAGTTTCCTCAAATTGGGATATTTTTGGTTGTCCTTCCAGTACTTGAAGATGTCCACAGATGGCAGAAGCAGTGGTTCTGACAAGTAGGCACTGATTTCATCTTCAGGAGACAAAGTGCAACTGTCCTCACTGCTCCTAGATGGGGTCATCAATTGAGCATAGTGACTCCACATGCTGTGAACTCCTTCTGGTTCACTTGACAATGCAGGAGTAGTGTCTCTTTCCCTTTCTTATGATGACTGCAGCTCAGTGACATCTGCTTACAAACGAAGATCAGAAATTTCCATGGCCAGTGTTAATTTCACTTGATCAAGGTATTCTTTGTTCAAAAAGACACTGGCTTTGAAGTGGGATCCAGGAGAATTCCAAGAGCGTACAGTTTTTCCGTCTCCACAGACTGATAGTGCCTTTTCAGAGACGTCAGCAAGTAGTTTCGGAAACCCTGGATGGAACCTAAGGTTGATTTGAAGTTTTGGAGTGTAAAAGTGGTGCTATTCCTAAAAGAATTATTTCTGAGATGATCACTTCACTGGAACTGGGCACAAATGTCGCTCTATCAAACACATCTAGGAGTTGTATCACTTCTTCTATAGTGGTCCATTGTTGAGCAGTCAGATCCATCTGGAAATTCAACTCTGAAGCAGATAGTAAAACAGCTTGCTTTTGTTCCATGAGATGACTGAGCATGTGATACTGAGAATTCCATCTAGTTGGCTCATCTTGTATCAACCGATAGGGTTTCACACCTAGCTTGGCTTGAGAAGCTTGTAACACTTTCATGGCTTTAGAGGAGTGCTTGAAATGTCCCACAGTACTCCAGCAGGTGGACATGATCCCCTTAATTTCAGTCTTGTTCAGTAAGCCATCTTTGACAACTAACTGAAAGGTGTGAGCAAGGTAGGGCAAATGGTCAAAGGTACTGCGTTCCAAAGCTGCAACCATATTCGGCCCATTGTCTCTCATGACATACACAACTTTGTGCAAGAGATTCCATTCTTTCATAGTGGTGCTGATGAAAGCTTCTATCGCAGATGCTGTGTGGGAAACCTCTGCAAAGGGAATGCATTCTAAGCACAAGTGATGGTACTCAAAGTTGTCATCTATGAAGTGAACTGTCAAACTGAGGTACTTGTCACAACTTGTGGAGGTCCACAGGTCAGTTGTCACTGCAACAAAGTCAGTGTTCTCTAAAAGATTCTCCACGTTTCTTTTTCCCTCTTCATACATCTGTGGGATCACCTTTCGGGCAAAGTGTTTCCTGCTTGGGATGCTGTACCGTGGCTCAAGGTGGCTTATCAACTTTCTGAAGCCTTTATCTTCCACTATGGACAATAGCTGGTTATCTTCACAGATCATTTTGGCAACCCACCTTGTGATGGTTTTAGCTCTTCTGTCTCCAGGCTTGAAACGTTGAGTAGTGTACATGAAGGCTTTCAGAGTCAGTTGGAAAGAAGGTGCCGTCTTGCTTTTCACTGGGGGTGATTCCAAAGGGCTTGGTTCTGCAAAGGAGGAAGCTGCTGAACTTGGATTATAAAAGGAACTGGTGCGAGAGTCGCAATAACAGCTCTATCATCTGTGTCAGTACTGTCTTCATGTTGGGACTCAGCTCTGACAGTCACAGCAGGGCTTAAGGGTGAAGCTGGAGTCACTGTAGAAGGTACACTTCTTTTTTTTTCTTTCCAAACGAAGAAGTGAAATATTGACCTAGTTTTGTGTTGTATAAATACTTTTCCTGATTTT
Source organism: Cyclura pinguis (assembly GCA_030412105.1). NCBI lineage: Eukaryota > Metazoa > Chordata > Lepidosauria > Squamata > Iguanidae > Cyclura > Cyclura pinguis. Next base: position 160,414,502 of record CM059600.1, read on the forward strand.
TCTTTATATGAGTCTCTAATAAAAAATAATAAAAAATAATAATAAAATAATAAAATTGTGGTCTCAATCTCTCTAAATGGTGAAAAATCTGTCTTCTCTTTGCTTGTGAATTTATTCATTGCACGTTCCATGAAATTATCTTCATATTTGTTCTTTTACTCTCTTTACTTCCCTTTTTTCTTTTTCTCTTCTGGCTCTACCGGTTCCAACTCTTCTTCAGATATTGGACTAGATTCATCTGCCGGAGCTGCTCCCAGTTGTGTAGTTTCCACTAATTTTTCTGATTTCTTTTCTTCAGTCCTTGTTACTTTATATCCCGCTTTCAGATAATTCTCTTGAAATTCCATTGCTTGCTGAACAGAATTAATCTTCACTCTCTTGCCTTCAAAAAAGAAGGAAAGCCCTTCTGGAATCTCCCATCTATATCTTATTTCTCGAGATTGAAGGCTCTTTACCAGGAATGCGTACTCTCTCCTACTTCTCATCACACTTGGTGGTACATCTTTAAAAATTTTAATTTCATTATTGTCATTATTGTCAACAATTAATTTTTCTTTGTAGTTTTGCTCCATGATTAAATCCCGAATCTTTTCCCTAGTAAAGTAAACTACAATATCTCAGGGTAAATCTCTCCGCTTTGCTACTGGCGATTCAATTCTAAAAACCTTATTTATTTCATGTTCAGATCTAGTTCCTCTTTGACCTATATAAGGTGCCACGATGTCTGTTACTCTTTGGTGTATATTCTTCTCTTTTTGTTCAGGAAGACCTCTTAATTTCAAACATCTACTTCATTGACACATTTCCAATCTCATTATAGTTTCTTTATCTTTTTGTTGTTTTTTCTTCAACTACTCCACCTGGTTTTCCAATTTCTGGCTTTTTTCCCGAATATCTTCCACTTTTTGATCCATTGTTGATAAATCTGTTGTTAATTTTTGCAAGCTCTGATTCAAATTTTCTACTTCTTTTCTCAAATCTTGTTTTATTTCTGTTCTCTTTGTTCTTATCTCTGTCCGTGTTGCTTTTAACTCTTCCATCATATCATTTCTCATTTTTTGAAGCTCTTCTAGTAGCCTGTTGACCTCCATTGTTTTAGACCCTGTAGATCCTCTCCTTTCTAAAACTTGTGGTTGGATTTGTGTCTGTGTAGTCTTCTTCTGACCTGTAGCCATACCTTACTTACTACTACCTTCTACATATGTTCTGGAGTCTGTAAAATCAAATCTCTAAATCAAACAATCATTCAAACAGCTTATTCTCTACAGTATATCAGTTATTATAATAATTATTAAAGCTTTTATATACCAATAATTACTATTTTAGAAAACCTATATGTTTCAATATTATTTCAATATATATGTACTTTTTATATTATTACTATTTTTAGAGAGCTAATTTACAATACAAAATCAACTATATTTAAATCTAGAATATCAGAATTCTGGTTTCTTACGATCTGTTCGTCTATCACTTATCACTTCCGAAGATTAATTCATTTATAATTTCAATTCATATACTAGTCCATTTCACCTTAGTAGTCTTTTAACAATTAAAGATTAGACAAGGAAATCTATTAACATATCAGGAGTTGTTGAAAAGGGAAGGGGACAAGCCAAGATTGTGCACAGCAGAAGAATTAAAGGTTCTAGGACATGACCTAAACTGGTTCCCATGGAGACAACTCAAAGAGATTTAAAATGGATCAAAAATTATATGGATTTGAAAGAAAAGAAAATGAATTAGACTTATTAATGAAGGGTGACCAGAAGAAGAGAATTCCCAAATTTTATAAATTATTATTGAAAAGAGAAATGGAATCAGAAGTCATGAAAGACACAATGATTAGGTGGGCACAAAATATTGGACATTCAATTGAACTAGAAACTTGGGAGAAAGTATGGAAAATTGATATAAAATTTACACCAAACTTAAATTTAAGAGAGAATTTTTATAAAATGTTGCACAGATGGTACATGACACCAGAAAGATTACAAAAATAACAATTAAAGATTACTAATGACAATCTCTCTTAGAATCTTCACTTCTCTTCTTGAGGCTAATCCAGTTCAAAAATCAAGGGTTAGTCAATCATATAAAATATCCCATCTGTCCAAAGTCATGATTCCTTTACTTTACAAGTTCTTTAGAGCAGTTCATTCAAATTTCATCCACTAGAAAAGAGAAAAACTCAGTCTTGTGCATTCCCCCTTTTAAAGTTCATTAGTACTACTTGCAGTTCATTTATCACCAAGTTTCTATTTCAAAGTTATTTTACAATCATAACACTCTAACTCTTCACCTCTTCGCTTCTTTCGATGAGGCTATTCCACCTCAAGTCCTTTAAGCTTTTTATAAAAGTTTTATAAAGTTTTTTATAAAAAAGAAGAAAAACTGTTCCACAATAAAAAAAAGCTTATAATTCATTAAGATATTTCATTTGTCCATAAACTTCTATTTCGAATTTGACAATCACAACACTCTGTCTCATCGCCTCTTCACCTCTCTTGATGAGGGTAATCCACGTCAAATCCTTTAAGTTCTTTAAAAACTGTTTCATATTAAAATCTTAAAATTCATAAAAATATGTCAATATGAATAAAAATCCAAACATTTCTTTTCACAGAAAAAAACATGAAGAAATCTTTCTGTTGTCTCTAGTGGAGTACTTTCTACCGCGTTTCCCCCCCTTCCGATCTTCAAATCCTCTCCTCCTTCCCCCTTTCTCCCAGTCTTATAAAAAGAAAGTTAAAAGTGGGTACTTGAAACAGAGGTTCTTTTTTTTAAAAAAAAAAATACAGTCCCGACAAGTATGCAACTACTCCTCAAGCTTCCGATTAAAAAGTTAGTACTCAAGCTTTAAGGGGGGGAGCTCAATCAATTATTTCCGGGGGGGGGGGAACGTTGCTTTTCAACTTGATTCCAGCACACCACATCCACCATTACAGCCTCCGAATCTTCCCTGTCACCACCGCTCCACAGCACCTCACTCCCCATGTCCACACCAGACAATCCCAACAGGATACTAAATGTAAGAGTTAGTTTTGAGTTTTAAAGTCTTTTGAAATCTTACTTTTCTTCAGCGTGTTTGTTCAACTGGTTGCTTAAGTTAACCCTTCTTTTAAAAACGGTTCTCGCCGGCGCTTGTCAGATCCAACTGGCAGCGAATCCGTGGCATTCAGCTCCGTCCTTCGTCCTCCATCCTTTCTGCGCCAGTTCCTCCTCCCCTTCTCCACCGGTGCCGGGATGATTTGGGCCCTGTGAGCTGCTCCGCTCCCCCTATCTGCCAAGGGGGAGTTTTTTAAAGGGGACCCCAAGGTCCCCCGGGGATGTTCTCCCCTCGGTTTCGCAGCAGGTAGTCCTGAGCCAGCAGTTCAGGCTACCAGCTGCACCAACATCATGGCCGGAAGTCCTAGAAAGTGCACTTCTACTACCTTTCAGGTTTTGAAATTGGGCTGAATGTTGGGTTCTGATGTGTTTCCACATGGCTGAAGTAGTATGTGAGCCTTTCCCTCTGGATATATTTCCAGAACACAGTGCAACGGACATAATTCTCATTACATGTAATTTGGAAGTAACTCCAGATGTTGGGGGATGCTTGAGATGATGCCATCTCCTGGGTTGACTATTACAAAACAAAACAAAAGGCAAGGATAATCTTGGGCAAGACACACTCTCTCAGCCTTAGCAAAAGCCTAGGCAAAGGCAAACCTCCCTCTGAAGAAATCTGGCCAGGACAATTGTCATAGTTTTGCCTCAGGATCTCCCCAGATTGAAAATGACAGGAAGGGCCTTTCTACACAGGCAGGAAAATGTGGATTATTAATACCACATTTGCCTGCCTGTGTAAACAGTACAGTACAGAGATAATCCAGGTCAAACCTGGATTTTCTTTGCATAGCCCTTTATGGCATCCTGGAGTTTTTAGTTTGATGATGCACCAGCACACTTTGGCAGAGAAGGCTGTGACACCTTGTAAAACTACAAACCCTTCCAGTCAAGTCTCAAGTCCTGCTACAAGGAAGGCACTTAAAAAACACCCCACCAGCCTCCAGTCCAGTCCCAATGCTCTACCTTGACGTCCAGTCTCAAGTCAAAAGAATAGAGAAGAAGAGAATAATGACCTTGCAGAGAGAGTCAGCACAAGCAGGCACAGGCAGGCAGTATGAGTGGGTGCAGGCAGGCAGCCCGAGTGGGTGAGCACAGGCAGCCCGAGCAGATGAACACACAGCATGAGCAACCACAGGCAAGCTCCGGTATGCATGGGCAGCTTTATGCTGCGATTTTCACGCACCCAGGGGCACGTTGGCCAATCAGGCTTTTGGTGGGCTCCAGAGCCACCAATTTTGAAAAGAAACAAGCACATTTGATTGGTGGATTCAAAAAATTCGATTTGCCATTTTGGCACCGGGTTTCAGATTCCCGAATCTCGAATCTTTGCCCAGGATTTGAGGATTCAAGGATTCGGTTGGCCCATCCCTAGTAATTTTCCTTTTCCAGCATGATTCCAGCATAGATTTCTATCAGTACCTGAGATCAACTGATATCATGCCAATTGAATAATATTTGCAGTTAAACTATGCCAATCATGGCGGGGTTTGCGGTGCCATAACAATGTGACCCACTGGGTGTTAACACTTCCAAATCTATGTTTGTCTTGTAATGTTTCAGTTGGGGCAACTAGCATTTGCAAGGTGAAGTGGCAGACAGAAATGGGTGCTTAGCCCTCTTCCTGCACACCAGTTTCTCCTAGAGGAGCCTAAATACTCTAAAGGCACTCTGTTCCCCACAATCCTTCTTGCAGGCTGTTTTTCCCTCAATCAGGTATCAAGACGGGGAGGGATTTCTTTCCTTCCTTCCTCTGTTCTCTAGTGTGTGTGACTGAGGGAGATAATGGCCTGCAAGAAGCAGTTACAAGGGAAACTCAGTGAGGAGGGGAAAGTTAAGACCTCTTTTCCAAGTTGACTGTGTTTTTATCCCCCTGCAAATGTCTCCCTTTACTCTATAATGACTTCAGCATACAGGGCTCTGTCAACCTGTGGTTGCTATATTAATATATTGTTGTGCGGCATCATGGAGTTTTTCTGGGGCAGAAAGTGTGTGATGTGACCAAGGTCCCCCAGTGGGTTTCCATGACCCTGTGGGGAACTGAACTCTGGTCTCCAGTGTGGTGGTCCAACACTCAAACCAGTAGACCCACATTGGCTCTCTCTTTAATGTATAATCACCTATATTTCAGCTGCCCTAAGGACAGGACCTGCAATGAAGCTCTCTTAAAAGATCTAAGATCCCTCATGAGGCATGTTTTTTATCCCAGTGGACAGACATAAGACACCCTAGCATTCAAAGACTGCAGAGCCAGTTGGAAGGATTGTGTCAGCCATGACAGGCAACAAGCTCACTGTGGGCAGTTCAGTCTGTGTAACACTTCCCACAGCTGGCTCTAACTACGCCATTCTGTGAAGAAATGTTGTTTTAGCACACAGAAGCAATATTCACACACAGGACAATGGGCCAATTTGAATGACAGAAAGGGTGGATTTATAAATGTATAATTGCAGATTCAGCTCAAATGAAGGGAGCTGGCCGGGAAAGGGCAAAAATGCTACAGCTGTTACCTGAGGTACAAAAAAATGCTTTGTTAGTCTAGAAACAGTACTGCCATTCGGTGGAGAGGAAGGGGGCCCCTTTGATTCTCATTTATCTGTAATGTACTTGCTAACAATCTTGAGGTCTGCTAGTAATCTCCATTGTAAGGCTGGCCAAAGTATCCCTCCCTCGTTTTCTTTGATGGAAATTTGTACCTTATAGTCCATTTGCTCAGAACAGTTGAAGACATACACCATGATCCCTACTGCTCTGCCCAAGTCTTTGGTGGTCTCAGTCTTCCCTGTGCCAGCAGGCCCTGCAGGAGCACCTCCCATGATCAAGTGGAGAGACTGTGTCAGGGTGATATAGCATCTGCAAAAGACACAAAGAAACACCTGTGGTATCAATGAACACCCTATGAGTGCCTCTGGGGCTGGGTTGGGAGTTCTCAAGCTGAGCAGCTCATACCGGTCAGTGAGTGGGGTGATCACCAGGCGTGGAGTGTTGCCAAGGTACTCATAGGAATACTGGAGCTGAGCATCACAGATGTTGGCAAAACAGTGCCTCTTCTCTTCATCCCATCGATGCCGAAGTTGGGACTGCCATGTAAAGGCCTGGGAGCTTTCCACCTGTTGACCAAACATAAAATCATTTTCTTTACATTGAAGAATAAGCACACTGATATTTCTTTTCCTCTTCTAGTCCTTCAGAACTTCCTAGATGTATGGTGCTTCTGTTATCATGGGTTAATGTCTAATGTTCTACCATTGCCCATTTTGCAGTCATGAGCAGACATCAAGTGAATTTCCATTTTAAAATTATAGTATTTCAAAAGGATTCAGGATAGGGCCTTAGCATCCCTATGCCATATCTCCCACTATATGGCAGAGCAAAAGTCTCTTCACGCCTCCATTTTCACATATGTGTGTAAAAAATGAAAAAGAATGTAACAAAAATGCATTGTCAGGGAGACTTGAGTGCACAAGATACCTTTGCTGTAATCATTTTGGCAATGACATCTCGGGCATGGACATCAATGGTACAAATGGTCATAATCTTCATTCTGTCTCCTGGGGTTAAGTTTCCAATAAGTAGCGTAATTAATGTGTTTAACTGGTTAATCTAGGAAAAGAAAGAAAGAGGACATGGAAGGCCTGTCCTTCTAACAATGACAAATAGGGACTTTGCATGCAGAGCCAACATGGCGTAGTGGTTTGAGTGTTAGATTAGGACTCTGGAGACCAAGGTTTGAATCCCCACTCAGCCATGGAAACCCACTCAGGAACCTTGGGCAAATCACACACTCTCAGCTTCCAAAGAAGACAACGGCAAATCTTCTTTGAGAAAATCTTGCCCAGAAAGCCCCATGATAGCTTAGCCTTAGCATCTCCATAAGTCAGGAATGACTTGAAGGCACACAACAACATGATATGCAGATGTTTGCCTATTCACACACACAGTGCTAGGAAATCACTTTCAATGACAGAGCTATGTTAACCCTAGGCAACAGCCAGTGAAAGCAAAAGATTCTTTACTGCCCAGTTGAATAATCTAGCATTGCACAGAGCAGAGACCAGAGTTTTGAACATAGAAAAAGGTGTACCTGTTTCTTATTGTAATCTTTAATTGCATTTTCGTAGCCTTCTTCCAGTCGTGAAAAGGCAATGCCAACTTCTGTTGTCCACCAGATCTGAGTACATGTTAGAGCAATCTGAAACAACAGCCAAAGAGTTCTGTGGAACACTGGAGATGACAGAATCATCCTTAGATGATTGCAGTTTGGGCTCAAATGTGCAGCTATGGTAGGGTGAGCTGATTAGATTTTACTTAGGTTTAACTCCTCTGAAAATACTGAACGGACATCATGGCTGCTTCTGGCTCTGTTTGCTCCTCTATCAGAACTCATACTTTTTTCTCTTCCTCCCTCTTTTCTTTGCACTTGACATGCTAAATAACCCATTTTGATTTGTTTTCTCTTCTTACCTGTGCAGGGTAATCAAATAACCACTGCTCCCTTGGCTTTTCCTCATAAGTGACTACAGCTTCAGAGATTTCTTTGCGTAACGTACTCTGCATTCTCTCTAGCAATCGGTTCAACCAAACCTCCACCTAGAAGTAATTTTTCCAACTTTATGTTATATGCAGTGGTGCTTTACTGATGAATATAGCCATATATGTCAAATCATGTTCTTTCACATATGGAATGCTACAATTACTATTAAATGGCTGTTTGGAATCACAATATTATCTCTCAAACTAGTTTTCATCTTGTGAAGATGTTGCCTTTTACCAGTGCTTAACTATAATATTTTATTGATTGGAAACAACACACTTCCCTATATATTATAGTGGCATCATGAATCAGTCTTCCCTTACTCCCGAATTGCCAAGGAGGGGACTCCAGCTCCAGTGATCTGTCCCCCGTAGGGAAAGGAGTAAGGACAACTGTTTCTGTAATGAGTGTCGTCTGAAACGTGGCTGTGCAGAAAAGCCTTCTCAGTGGCCACATGCAATGCCACAAGTAAAAACAGGTGGACTTAGCAATCCCTTAGTAATCATGCAAATCAATTCTCAGAATTAACAGCAAATTTAAATTAAATCCTACAAACCTGTCCAGATAAGTCACATTCCTTGTCAAAATCAACATATTCATCTTCTTTGCTGTACATTCCCAAGCCAATCTTGAGAGGTTTTCCACTTGTATCTAATTTGAATTTCAGCTTGGCCATGCTATCAAATAACTTGGACAAGTGGCGGGACACCTTCAAGAAAAAGAACGGGGTATTGAGACACAAAATATAAGGGTATCCAAAACAGAAAGATGGAGATGATGGTGAAGAAGATGGAGGAAAATGAGATGAGAGAGATATTACTTTGTGTTTGTTTTAAAGATAACCTATGCGTGGGGGGAAGCTTGAGGAGAATGAGCACTGAACAACCTAAAACCCCACACTGTCTAGATGAGAGAGGATATCTAACATCTATTACAGACCACTGGTCCACTCAGCCCAGTACTGTCTTCTCTGTCCAATGTCTCAGAAGAGTATTTCCCATCACCAACTGCCACCTAAGGCAGTTATCAAAGGCAGAACCAGGGACCTGCCTTATGCAAAGCATGTACAATCCTACTGGTTTACAGCTGGGACGTTGGCCAGGCAGTTTTAGACCTAGACTTGATGATCTTAAGCCTTTCTAGGATCATGTGTGTTGTATCAGTAGTGAGGCACACCATCATCCTTTCCCTCCCCACCCCACTACTTGGGAGTAAGCACTACTTTGAAAGGGACAATACACTTTAAAAAGAAATACATGTCTGCCTTTCACATACAGGTTGTTTTTCACATACAGGCAGGGAGGAGCAACATCGATCTCAGTGGGGTCAGAGGTGCTTAGACCAGCCCAGGTACTGACACTGTTTGCTGCTGCCTCTTCACCTGCCACTCTCTGAATAGTTACAGGATAGGGACCTTGCATTTCAGCCTACAAGTCCAACTCTACCTGTGCCATTGTTTATAGTCCCCTTCTTTAATTGTCAACCAATGTCACAGATAATATCTATATTTTCAACTGATTTGTGATGTTTGCTTTGGATGAATAAACTTCTTTACTGAGTTTCTAGTTTTCTAAAGAAGGTCTGGAATGCAAGTGCCCAACTTCTATTACAATCATTCCAAAGAAACCAGGGTGCTCCCTTCCATGCATACCCTACCTCAACTGGGTCATTGCCATTGGACAAAATATCCAGCAGGTCAGCAGAGGACACAAAGTAAAATCTGGGGAAAGCCAGCCTCTTTGTTTCCAGATATTCAGCCAAAGCCTTTTCACAGAGTGCCAAACTAAAAGGCAAGAAGCAGAAGAGAGTGAAAGCACTGATGTGTCAGCTGTCAAAAAGGGCACTATCAACACTACTATTCTTTATTCAGTGCCACTGACATACATGATCCATTAAAACAGGAGTAGGCAACCTGGAGCCCTTCAGATGTTTCCAGCTAATATGTTTTAGTGGTTTGAGTGTCGGACTATGACTCTGGAGACCAGGGTCTGAATCCTTCTCTAGCCATGGGTGACTGTGGGCAAGTCACATTCTCTTTTCCTCAGAGGAACACAAAAGCAAACCCTTTCTGAACAAATCTTATCAAGAAACCTCAAGCCTTAGGGTTGCCATAAGTCAGAAACAACTTGGAGACACACAACAACAAAGAGTTATTTCTCTCAGAGAAATCAAAAGCTTAACAAGTTGTTATCAAACAGGTTTGAAATAAGTCAAAAGTGAAACTGGAAGCAGGTTGCTTCTCTATCAAGAAACATGTTCTTTGGCTGATTTGTATATTCCTGCCTTTCGGAAGAGGTGTAAGGAGATATCCATCAAAGGTCCTTTACCACATTCTTCCTCAGACCAGCATCTTCATCTAGACTGAAGCTCTGCACTGGTTGCTTACACTTGTACACTTTGTATGGTTGTATATTTTTACCCCACCATGGCACTACTTTTTTATAGCAGTGTGACTGCATGCTCCTGTGAGGGGAGAGGCTCTGTTGACAGTGGCAGTGTTGCCATGTCAAACTGGGTTTTGCTGAGGAACCAGACTAAATGTGCCAAACAGCTACTGGGAAGCAGCAGTAGTGGGCCGGGGTGGGGTCACATTCGCAGAGGATTTTTCAGACAAGGCAATGGCATCATAGCTAACTCTTATTAGTACTTACTACACTGAAGAAGGCAATAGTAAACCATTCCTGACACCTTCTGCCTTAAAAACCCTATGATAGGACAGTCCAAAGAGAAAATGCCAGAAGATGAGACTCCCAGGTCAGAAGGTACTCCAAAAGCTACAGGGATACAGCAGAGGGCAACTACAAGTAGTGCTGTAGTTAATGATGTAACCGGACTCACACTGAAAGGACATTCAGTTGTTACATGCTCAGAGGTGAAAGGAAAATCAGAAGATGCACAACATGTATTATAGGAACATGAAATGTGAGAAGCATGAATCAAGAGAAGCTAGACATGGCAAAACAAGAAATGGAAGCATAAGCATTGCAATATTCGAGGAAAGTGAGCTAAAGTAGACAGAAATGGGACATTTTGACTCAGAGAATTACACAGTGTTTTACTCAGGAAATAAAAAGGTAAGAAGAAATGGGGTGGCATTAATAGTGAGGAGAGATGCAGCAAAAGAAGTCAAAGGATATGGTGCAAAGTCTGACCGAATCATGTCAATAAGATTTCAGGGAAAATCCATCAATATAACCATAATCTGAGTTTATGCTCCAACAACAGAGGCAGAAGAAAAAGGAATTGAAAAATTCTATGCTGGATCCAGGAGGAAATTGATCACACATCAAAACAGGAGTTCTTATTAATCATAGATGATGGGAATGCAAAAGTAGGAAACGCAGCAGAATCAAAAAGATTGTAGGAAAATTTGGTCTGAGATCAAGAAATGAAGCAGGAAAGCAACTGACTGAAATTTTGCAAGGCCAATAATTTGATCATCACAAACACATTCTTCAAGGAACCAATATGCAATTGTGTACATAGACCTCACTTGTGGGCCAATATAGAAATCATACATATCATATCATACATAATCATATCATACATATCATACATAATTGGAATCAGGAGATGGAGAAGCCTCACTCTTTCTGCAAAAATAAGATAAGGAGCAGATTGTGGCACACATCATGAACTGCTAATATCAAAAATCAGTGTAAAGATAAAGAACCAATCATCATGCCAAAATACAACCTGAGGAACACCTCTATAGAATTTAAAGATTATGTAAAAAATGGATTTGCACTATTAAGCCTGATTGACTGGAAGCAAGAACAACTCTGGACTGAAACCAGGGACATAGTCAGAAAGGAAGGCAAAAAGACACTATCTGCAGGGGAAAAAAGGGGGCAGATGAGAAGCAAAAGTAAAAAGTGACAGAAATAGAGTCAGAATCCTGAATGTAAGTTTTCAGCAACTTGTGCACAGGGACTAGGAGAACTACTATACAAGTCAATGCAGAGAAATGGATAATGACAACAAAAAAGGAAGAGCAAGAGACCTCTTCCACAAGTTCTGAGAAATCAGAGAGCAATATAAACCAAGAGTGGGAATCCTCTATAACCAGCAGGGGAACACATCATTTGACCAAGAAGAAATAAAAAAAACAATGAAACAACACAACTGAAGACCAATATAAAAGAAATGAAAGGATGACAGATTTATTCAAGAAAGAACTGTATGAAGATGATCCTACAATTTTAGAAAATGGTGGAAGCTGCATTCAGAGTACTTGGGAGAAGTAGATCACCAGCATACCAATAGAGCTGTTTCAAGCTACAGAGATAGAATCTATGCTAATTCTAGCTAAAACCTGTCAACAAATATGGAAAAACAAAAGAATGGCCCATAGACTGGAAACACTCAATATACATTCTAGTCCTCAAGGAAGGTGACACCAGGGATTGCAGTAACCACAGGACCACTGCATTTATTTTCCATACAAGTAAAATGTTGCTCAAAATTCTGCAACAAAGACTTTTAGCATATCTGGAGAGTTAAATACCAGACGTCCAAGCTGGGTTCAGGAAAAGAAGAGGCACTAGGTATCGCATTGCAAACATACATTGGACAATGGAGATGCCAAAGAATTTCACAAGAAAATCAGCCTGTGTTTCATGAATTATAGTAAAGTCTTTGATTGTGGAGATCATGAGAAATTATGGATCACTGTTAAAGAAATGGGTGTGCCACAATGTTTGGCTGTCCTGATGCATAACTTGTACATAGGACAAGAGGCTACTGTTAGGACAGAATACTGAGCAACAGAATGGTTTCCAATTGGCAAGGGGATGAGGCAAGGCTGCATTTTATCATTCTGACTGTTTAACTTGTATGCTGAACATATCAAAAGGAGGCACGAAAACTGGAGGAAAGAACATAAATTATTGAAGATTTGCAGATGATATCATACTACCAGCAAAAAAACACCAAAGACTTGGGAAGATTACTGTAGAAAATCAAGGTAGAAAGTGCAAAGGCAGGTTTACAACTGAACATTAAGAAAACAAAAATAATGACTGCAGATGATCTACATAACTTTAAAATAGAGGATGAAGATATTGAAATAATTCAAAATTTTCCATATCTTGGCTCAGTGATTAATCAGAATGGAGACTGCAGTCAAGAAATAAGAAGAAGGCTCGGACTTCAAAGGGCAGCTATGAAGGAACTAGACAAGATCCTAAAGTGTCAAGATATACCGTTAAAACTAAAGTTAGGATTGTCCATGCCATTGTGTTTCCAAGTTCTATGTATGGTTGTAAAAGCAGGACAGTGAAGAAAGCTGATAGGAATAAAATGAACTCCTTTGAAATGTGTTGCTCTACAGATACTGTGGACTGCTGAAAAGACAAATGAATGAGTCTTAGAGCAAATCAAGCCTGAACTCACCCTAGAAGGTAAGATGACTAAACTGAGGCTGTCGTACTTTGGCCATGTCATGAGAAAACGACTCACTAGAAAAAACAACGATACTTGGCAAGGTAGAAGAGAATAGGAAAAGAGGAAGACTGCATTACTGCATGGATGGACTTAATCAAGGAAGCCACAGTCCTGAATGTGCAAGACTTGAACAAGACTGCTGATGAGAGGGTGACATGGAGGTCTCTCATTTGTAGAACCATCATCATAAATCAAATCAACAAGAGCAACATTTTTACATTTCAGTAACACCAGGCTAGGAAATGCCATCTTCCTGACCTTTGCTGCAAGGCCTCCAGCTTGTCATAAAGACCTGGTTTATTTGTTGCTTCAATCACGTTGGGAGTTTTTACTGCATCAGCCATTAATTCCTGTTAGGAGAAGAAAATGGATTTGCCAACCAAACAAGTAATAATAATAATAATAATAATAATAATAATAATAATAATAATAATAACAACAACAACAACAACAACAACATTTATTTCTATCCCGCCTCTCCACAAGGATCGAGGCGGTGAACAACATAAAATACATTAAATACATTAAAAGAGATTAAAAACATGCCCAATCCTCACCATCCACCAACCCACCTAAACCATCCCCTTAAAACACACAATTAACAGTCAATCAGTTGACTATTAACAAAACAAGAAGACAATTGATGGGAGGCGATGGAAATGCTAATCTTGGAAGGCCTGTCGATCAGTCTTGACCGCTTTCTTAAAGCAGTCCAGACTGGTAATATGCTGGGTCTCCTCCGGCAGGCCATTCCATAACTTGGGAGCGATAGAAGAAAAGGTCCTCTGGGTAACCACAGCCAACCTAGTTCTAACTGGCTGCAGTAAATTCCCCCAGAGGACCTTAATGTGTGGGGCGGATTATATGGGAGAAGGCGATCCCACAGGTAGGCTGGCCCCAAGCCATGAAGGGCTTTAAAGGTAATAACCAACACTGTGTACTGTGCCCGGAAACTAATAGTACAATCATCTCTCCACATTCACTGGGGTTAGGGGTGCAGGAGCCCCACAAAAGTGGAAAAACTGTGAATAACTCTAAGCCCCCTTGCAAACCATACTTAACACAGAAAAACCATGTTCTACATAGTCAACCAAACATGGATGCCTTCAAGGCATTGGGGTTCCTTTACAAGGCAGAAGTGGGTGACTGTGGGGTTTGCTGCTGCCTCCATCTCTGCCCTATGCCATTTTCAGTGGGGACTTACTAGCCCTGTTCACAGTCTCTCAGTCTTGTGAGGCTTGCAGTCCCTATTAAAAATGGAACAAGGAAGCATCAGAGCTGGCAGGAAATAAGATGTGAATAATCAAATCCACTAAAGTGAAACCTACAAATGTGGAGGGCCAACTGTAATTTCCTTCCTGCAGGTTGTAATTCAGTATAAGTATGTGTGGGGTGTGGGGGCTTTCTCACCTTGAAATCCTTGTCAATGGAATCAAAACGCCTCGAGTCCTCAGGAAGCTGATTCCGAATATCTTCTGACCCAATGAAAATGCTCTCCAGATGGCTCCAGGTTCTCTGGACTTCAAACCAGATGGATATCACAGAATCAGCAGTGGACAGTTTCTGCTGCCAGCTGGTGACTTCCTGAAGGAAATGAGCTAAATACTTAGAAGTCATCAGATTCTGGAGCTGCACCTGGTTTTCTTCAAGGGTCTCTACAAGTACTTCATCAGACTTGAGCATCATAGTTCCAGTCCGATGGTGGGGCTCATGTTCAAATTGCATGGTAGACCAGGTACTATCAAGAGCTTTCAACACCTTCAATTAGGAAAAAAACACAGGCAGGAAAATTTCAGTCTTCAAATATTTAAAAATAAAAGTATATGCAGATGATCCTCCTGGGTTTGGCTAAACTATGGTTGCACCATGGTTGCACTAATGGACCTTGCCGCAAAGGCTGCAACATCACTGTACCAGCTATGTCCTGCAACATCTGCTCTAATTTACATAATGTTTTCTGAATAGTGCATGCACTCACATCCACTGACCCAAGAATTTCTTGCACTCCTAGAATTTCAGGTCCCACAAACATCAAACTATTGACACTCTAATGGAAACTGCTGCCACTTCATTAGGATTTCTCAAAGCTGAGCCAATCCTCTTTTCATTTATGCATTTCAATAAAGTATCTCCTTTGTGAGGAACAATTGCATTAGAGACCAAAGATGACACAGAACCGTCAATCAATGGGATAGCTAATTGGTCCATTTCCTTCTTATCAAATGTATATACATTTTTACTATAGACTACAAATTTTCCTAGAACTAATAGTAGTATTCCATTGTGCCTCAAATCAGAAAATAACTTGTCATTGGAATCTCCCGAGACCTAGATGACATTTTTCAGCACTGTCACTACGCTACTTTCCTTTTTATCTGAATTCCTTTCCTGATCTGACTCCCCTAGACCAAGTGTCATCAGTACTTTTCTGAGCAGACTTTAAAACCTAACTGCCTCAAACAGTCTAAATTTGCTGGCCTCATCAGTACTGTCCTCCACTGAGATCTGGTCACTCTCAGAGTCAGATTCTCTGTTATCTTGTAGGAACTCATGTTCTTTTCCTGTTTCTGAGTCTGTACCAGACAAGCTTTCATCTGTATCCAAATGATTTCTTTTCTTTGTACGCTCCTTATACACTACATGTTTTGACTTACTACTACATTTTCTAGGTTTCTCTATTTGTATATAAGCTATATCCTGACCTTGCAATTCCGCAGCCATTCTCCTCATAGTATCTGGTTGCCCATAAATTCCTGTCTCCCTTAATTGATTTATTAAATTCATTGTATTTAATTCATCTTCAGTAAACCAATTCATTGTTGATAAATTCACTTTATTTAATAAATTCATTATATTAATTAATACGTTTTAAATTCATTGCATTAACTACGTTTTGCCTAGACCCACTGCTTTGAAACTTAGGCCATTTCCACATTAGATTGTTATTGCACTATTATTCCGCTTTTGACATCCTATGGATGGGCCCCTCCCTAAACTGCAAACCCCAGAATTCCATAGGATGTTGAAAGTGGAATAGTAGTGCTATAGCAGTCTAGTGCAGAAAAGGCCTTAACCTCTACCTCTCTAATAATTAATTCTTTAATTAATTCTCTCATTGCAGGTAACTCTGAGCACAACTGGTTGAACTAGACTGCACTGCCCTTCAAACACTGACTAACATACTTGCACTTCATACTGGGTCTGGCTGAATAATGTGGATAAATAAGTCAAGAAATCTCCTTGCACTTCTGGCATGAGGCTTGGGTTTAAAAGCAACATTTTTTTTCCTTTTGTGGAGGAAAAGGCTTCCCCCGTGCTCTGCCCTATTTCCTCCAACCTATGTATCTGCATGTTCAAATCCAACAACTGCAGTGATTGGCCGGAGGACTTCCTTCTGCTTGCCCCTCCCCTCTGAGGAATTCCAAATTTGAAGATGGGAACTGGAAGTCACCCTTGTGCTATGAACTGTGGCACTCTGCCTTTCTCCGCTTGTGGTGGTAGAACTAGCAAGTCCTTAGCTTTTCCTTTATTCCTTTACCTCATCTTTCTCAACCTTTTTAGGCAATAAAAGGGCTTACCACAGAAGCCTGATTTTCTGAGACAGGAGACCTTTCCTCCTCTACACTCTTACTGGAGACCAGAAATATTTTCTTTAATACATATTCAGCCTTTCCAGGCCCACTTGATTGGCATTTCCTTTTATTTATTTATTTTTTTACATATCCCCTGACAATGCCATACTGCCTGTCTATTCACAGGAAAAGTCTGTCCAGCCTCATCTTGCTAACTTTAAATAAATATTCTTAGTTAACTACAGAGAACAATTAATCCTAACCAGATGGAGCAATCAGCCCTAACCAGGCAGGAGAAGAAAAACTGGAGTTGAGGGGGAAGGAACAATGGTTATAACAGGCTGAAATATTTGTCTTCTGCCTTGTTCAGTGGTTGCAAAGGGAAGAAGAAGTGGATTGCTCCTTCAGCTTTCCTGAGAATGAGTAGCAATTGATCAACAATCAATAGAGCGCTGAAAACAAAACAAAAACCTGCTTGCAGCTAAAGCACGAAACAGCCTGGTTTTGCCCTTGATTTGAACAATCTCTGTGAGATGATCTCCTTCCAACATAGGAAACAAATATCTTTTAAGAGTGTGAGAAGCCCACAAAAAAGATGAATGTTGTAACTTGAGAATACTGTATGTCAAAAAGAAAAGTAATTGGCAGGTATAAAATGTAATGTGGCAAAAGCAGTACCTTTTCCATCCCTGACTCTTTCACAGCCTTGTCCACAATACTACGAACCTCATCCTCATACTTGTGAAGATTCAGCTGAAGGAGGTCTGCAAGTGTTGTTTCATCAGACATGGTAAATTTCACCTAATGCAGAAATAAATGTTGGAAAGACTGTCAGGCCAAGAAGACAGTCTGTCATTCTTATTTTGCACTGCAATATGTGAATACTCAGGATATTCACTACACTGCTACAGTGCTATTATTCCACTTTCAACCTTCTGTGGAATTCTGGGGTTTGTAGTTTACTGAGCCCAAAGAGCTCTCTGGTTGACAATTCTAAAGGCCCCTCCCTAAACTGCAAACCCCAGGACTCCGTAGGATGTTGAAAGTGGAATAAAAACACTATAATAGTGGAGTGTAGAAAGGCCCTCAGAAGGAACTTACCTCCAGGTAAGTGAATGTAGAATTGCAGCCTTAGGCAAAATGTAAGAGAAGGAAGTGCTAGAGTGAGCTTTGTAGAAGTATTGACTTCATTTTACTTTTTTAAAGATGTCAATTAGAGAAGAATCTCTGATATGAGGTGAATAATATTTCTGCAGTTCTCTTTCAATCACTGTTCCTTGTCAAATCATATCAAGTGTCTAGATTGCTTTCCATGTCACATCTATCATCCTTGCTCTGCTGTTTAACAAAAAACAGGAATACACATACACATGCACAAGAGAGACTGTCACAGACCAAGAAATGAACCTCAGTTTTTAGAAGCTCATTATATGTGGCTTTTGGCAGGTCAATGGAACATGAAGTCAAACTCATCTGTCTCTAGTTCAACCAGAGGTCAGCATGATTACTTGAGCTTTTGTTCATGAAGATCCAAAATAGCAGTGGTAGGACGGAAGACTAAAATAGGCAACAGAATATTGTCTTCACTTCAGATCTCTGAGTTTGGGCTGATGGTTAACAGGAGGAAGCACGTAGAGGACTTTTTGAGATGCTGAGAGTTGGCATGGATCTGTTTGTCCAAGACATTTAAGTACACGTGATTTGGATAAGGAGGATGAGTATGGTAGAGAAGCCTATCACAGACAAAGAGCTTTAACAAGAGAACCAACTAATAGCTACAGGGTTTATTAAAGGAATAACAGAAAATGGAAGCATTCTTTATAACCGTATAGCAAAGCTTTCCAAACTTTTCATGTTGGTGACACACTTGACATGTGACACACTTGACATGTGTAATTTTGTGACACAGTAATTCAGTTTTACTAGCAAACTTGAAGTACCCAGAGGCATAGCTAGGGTGGGGTAAGGCAGCCCCCCAGTCCTGGTATCGACACCCTTGCCAGGGAAAGGCCCCAGCGAGAGCAGTGGCAGGGAGAAAGGCAGCCCCCTCCTACCTGGTCCTTGCCCACTACCATCGTTTTTGTCGGGGAAAGGCCCCAATGAGAGTGACAGCAGCAGGCCAGGCTTGGGTGGAGGAGTGTCTTTTCGGTCAGGGAGGCGACACATCAACACACTATAGGCAACACACTAATGTGTTATGACACACCATTTGGAAAGCCCTGCTGTATAGTATACCTGAGTGGCTTGCATGAGTTCTTTCCAATGTCTGTCTCGGATAGCTGGATTCTGGAGCTCACTCACAGCTCGGAGAGATGTGATCATGTTTTTAACGGTGTTGTCCAGTCCCACAAAAGCATCCCATGGTCTCATTTCCTTGTCTAACCCTCTCACATCTTTAGCAAATTTCTTGCAGTCAAGATCCATCTGCTCAACATTAATTTCCTTCCATTTGGTTGTCTTCCAGTCATTAATGCTTTCATTTACCTGAATTAGAATACATATATACATATATACATATGGTTTTTCTATTTACTCTAGTTTTGTATGAAGCCATAATTACTAGTTTAAAACAAATTTCAGTCTGCACTTTATTAATTGAAATTTCATGGATTTTTCAGTATTATTTGTTTTAGATCTCTCTCTCTCTCTCTCTGTTTAGAGAGAAAGAGAGAATTATATTTTTATATCTGTATTGTTTTTTTTGTGTTCTTCAATTGTTTTGTACACTACCTTAACAGAACTTTTAAGTCTTGAAGAATGGCTTAGAAATGTGTTAAAGAAAAAGCTGGAAGGAGAATGCAAAGCAGGGGCACATATTATGTTGGCTATGTGACATCCCTAATAGGGCAGTGACAGAAGAAACCTATGCTTTTTGCTTTCCTCCTCTTTCCGATCAGAGAATGAGGGGTTGGTACTTACCAAGAATGTTCATTCTTGGATGGCCTGGAGAAACAATCCACAGACCAAGAGATGAATCAGGAGTCCAAAGTCCAATGTCCTGCTTCATCAGCTGGCACAGGTAAATAACCCAACAGTATGAGGATTGCTCTTCTGGACTCTCCAGAGAATGACAAATGAGGCCACTCTTATGGAGAAGGGGGTAGCACTGCTATATAATTCACTGACTGGCTGTTTAAAGACTGCTTGGGCACACTTGA
The DNA here is from genome assembly GCA_030412105.1 of Cyclura pinguis. NCBI lineage: Eukaryota > Metazoa > Chordata > Lepidosauria > Squamata > Iguanidae > Cyclura > Cyclura pinguis. Next base: position 160,434,319 of record CM059600.1, read on the forward strand.
CTGAATGACACACCAAAGGAATGGTCAATGTCTGCAGAAATAAATGGAGGAAAAACATCTATAGTTATAGAACAGCTGTATTTTGGAGAATTCTGCTAACAACTTTCCATGTAGTTTGTGACCTCTCTGGGGTCACTGATCTTTCAGTGTTGCATGCTCCCAACTTTCCTGGGTCGCAAGAAGATCCTAGGCAGAAGTTCTGGCTGAGATTAATTATGTGTGAATTAGCAAGGATGCCCTTTTGTGACAACTGCAATTTACGATTATGGCAGCAGAGCAGAAGAGGAGGCTTTCCTGGATGCTTTCCTGGCTTTCAGGATGCTTTCCTGAAAAATGAGAGATCTACTATGCAGCCCTGGCTTCCTAGACACAAACCTCGGGCTTCCAGGTGCTCCTTCCTTTCTTCAGGCAGCTCACAGCTCTCTCTGATCCTCTTTCTCTCTGCTTGTTCTAGATTCTCACAAATATGACTGTCCAAAAAACAGGGCAGGCCCTATGTCCTTGCAGGTAGATTCACCATTCAACAACTGCTAAAGTAGGGATAGGAACCTGTAGCCCTCCAGTCGGACTCCACACCCCATCTGGCTCTGATAAAATAGCCAGTGATCAGTGATGCTCTGAGTTGTGACCCAAAAGACATCTGGAGGAGCACAGACTGCCTACTCCTGTGCTGAAGGAACATTTATACACTTTTGCCAAAATATGAATTCTAACCAGGCAACACTTCCAGGCAAAACCATGTTTTGGTAGAGTGGTTGGATAGTAGATTCACAAGAAAATATGCATACTTTGATCTACAGGATGAACAGTTTTTGCAGCCTGAATTATTTTTATCTGAGTTCCACAATTTGATGCCAAAATTTGGGGTTTTGACCTCAACATTTTCACTGCCTTGTGGTGGAATTCAACATTTCAGTTCAGGAGTTCTACATCTACAAATGACAGGTTCAATGTCTTACCAAGACAATCATATCCCAGAGCTCCTTGAGCAAGCGGACTTCCTTATGGCAAGCTTTCAGCTGCTTGTAATCTGGGACAGATACTTCAAACAAACTTGCTGACTTGGAAAGGGCTTCCATCTCTTTTTCCATAGTAGTAATCATCTTTTGTTGCTGGAAGCAGAAAATGAAAAGGCATTAGCTAATGTTTTAGCCAGTTGAATGCAGATATTATGTTGGCGGCAATGGTGTGGATTGGCTGCCCCACCTATGTACCTTCTCAGCATATGTTAGCATAATGTAACTTGTACTGATGCCAACATAGAGGGCAAATATAGGCAGATGAGCAACAGAGGAGAATTGTTGCAGTGTGCTTCTGTGGAAGCTACCCTGCAAGATAGATTAGCTTCAACACTGCTGAAGGCTACACTGATATATGGTTGATGGAACATGTTCTAATTGTCGCTGGTGACCATGCCCTCATACAACCGCACACCAGGAAACCACTGAGACCAGACAGCTTGGCTGATTATGTAAAAAATTCTGTTTTGCTGTGACACTAAAAGTATTCCTATTGTTCCGTAGGGAAGAAAGAAATGCTACCATGTAAACATTACCATATCTTAAGTAAATTACCTTGTTAAGAGATTTATAGGGGTCAGGATCAACAAAAGTGAAAGGTGCATCTGCTCGGAATTTCTCTCTGAATTCGTGTTGTTTAATCTAAGAGGAAAAATAAGAAGAGAGTAGTCTGGTTAAGCAGGATGATGCAGCATCTGGAAGCCAGGGCTTGATCTCTGGCACTTAGATGAGAACAGTCTGGATGATGTTTTAAGACACCAAAACAAATAGTAGTTGTGGCAAGAGAGCTTATGGGCCACCACTCTCTAAAACATTCACAATGTGGCACAACCTGTAGGGAATAATGAGGCACCATTCAAACCTTTTATTGGCCTTATTTGTTACCATTTTTCTTTTCTACACTCTTAGTGCCTTGTATATGCCATGACATAAGAACATGTTTTGTTTTCAGAAAGATAGCTATGTTTCTATCAGTGAATCCATACTGTACAATTAAAACAGTTTCATACCACTTTAACTGTCATTGCTACCTCTTATGGAATCCTGGGATTTGTAGTTTGGTGAAGCTATTTAGACTTCTCTGCTAGAAAGTTCTCCTCCCCTCAGCATGTCAGCTGGACAGAGGAAATGGTTAAGCACAAAAGATACCTCAAACTGCTGACATTTTCTTCGGATAATTGTAACTTCATTGGCTTGAAGCGGAGCAACATTCTGCTTGACTTGGAATGACAGCTTTTTAGTGTTATTCCATTGCTCTGGCAATTCCTAAAAGGAAGCAGAAGGAGAGCTCTCAAAATATTTTGCTCACAAAACTGGGAGAGAGCTGGCTATTCAGTAAAACCAAGAAAGGCAGTCACAGAACAATGTAGGGAAGGAGGGGAGAGTGAAAAAGAAAGCCAAAGAGTCAAGATGCAAAATGGTGGAATAATGCTCTGTCCATCCAGGTTTGCAGGTTTTTGAACTTTACTCACAGCATCAATAAAGGGAAAATATGCATGCACTATGTAGGACTTAAGCTTCATCAGTGGATGCAGAGATCATGCATGATCTTGGAAGGTTGTGCAGCCATCTACACATTTTGTGGACCAGATGCATGCCTGGATGGGGGCATTCTTAAAGGCTGTACCTTGCTTCTCCACCAAACATGTATGAACATATTATACAAGCAGCCAATACTTGGGGTTGCTTGTCTTCTACAAAAGGAAAGAAGCCATTTGATTCCCCTTTAAAAAGGTAAAATTGAAAACCACCTTTATCCAAATATCTTCAATGAAAAGCATCCAGTAACTTACCTGCAACTGAGTATGGATCTCTTCAGGCATTTCTTCTCCGTAGAGTTTTAACAACTCAATAGTCTGCTTCAGAGGCTCAAACATATTGTCAGTCGCTGCCTGTCTATCCTTGACCCTCATGAGGTGCCCCATTACTTCTACAAGCCCATCATAGTCACCTTCTTTCACTGGTTTAGTCAAGCCTGCGTTGACCTCTTTCATGAAAGCAGCAAGATCCTGAAGGCTGTAAAAGAAAGAACAAGTTCCACTTGGGATACCTTGACCTATTTCAGTACTAAGGGAAACAGAAAGAAATATGGGAGTCATATCCAGAAGGGTACCTGTGTCTGTGTGTTACAGTAGAAACAACAGAAGAGCTGTACTTTGAAGATTAACAAACATTACGGGATATATACATTTTGTGGATTAAGACAGCAATTTTTAGGATTTCATGTAAGATGGTTGACTCCTATGTCCCTTTGAGGAGGTAGAATTTGCAGAAGGCTCTAGAATCTTATTTGGGAGCCAGACAGAAAGAGAGAGAGAGAAAAAAAGCTAACAGCTGCTGAAAATGATTTAACATAATAATTGTCCAATTCTGGAAACCAAAGAAGGTCAGATCCTTCAGCTACAGGATCTAATACTTCCTTTCATGGTTCTTAGTGGTTTTTCTCCATTCTTACAAATACTAGAAATTTAGAAACATCCAAAACTGTTAGGAAATATTTCTTCACACAGTGAAAGGTGCCAGGTCTTTTTATATTATACATTCAGCCATCCACATTTGTGTTTTTCACTTTTGTGGATTTGATTATTCACGGATTATTTGCTGTCACCTTTGCTGCCTCTCTATGCCATGCTGCCTCTCTATGCCATTTTTAATAGGAACTGCAAGCCTCATGAGACTGAGAAACTGTTAACAAGGCTTGAAAGTCCCTATTTAAAATGGTGTGGGGCAGCAGTGCAGGTGGCAGTAAGCCCTACCAGCCACCCACTTCTTTCTTGTGAAGGAACCCTAATGCCTCAAAGGAATCCACGGTGGGTTAAATGTGGTGATCATATTTTTTGTGTGTGCTAAATATGGTTTGGGAAGGCCTAGAGTTAATCACGTTCTTTCACTTTAACAGGGGTCCTGTGCCCCTAACCCTAGTGAATGTGGAGGGATGACTGTACTCTTATGCCTCCTAAGAGCCCTCTGACTACAAGCAGTGATGGTTCAAACTTATGCTCTGAATGGTTGCAGCTGATCACCAGGCAGGCAGGCGAGTGGAACTGTGCCATTAGAATGTGCACCACACATTGCCAAAATTATTTTCATCCTACCTGGTGGTGACATGGTCAATGAGGTGCTGCTTGAACATGAGGCTCCAGCGCTTGATGGTATTTAGGAGGGCTTGCTTGAAGGGACGGCAGTCACTTTGCAACCAACCGTTGAATACTTTGGTGTTATCAAACTTAGATACTTCCTCATAGAGCTTCTCATAAGTGTCAATCTAGAAGGCCACAAAAAGCCATGACACAATGGGAAAGTGTAATCCAGCAAATAAATATTTTTACATGCCCACCAGAGCTTAGAAGAAATTAATTATAAATAACTATTTACTGATAATCAATTTCCCCCAAACCTTAACATATATAATATTGCAGTTGGAATTTAACAAAGGAATAACCTCACTTCTTTTATAACAGAGTGTGGCCTCACGAAATGGTAGTGGCTCATCATGCTCATAAAGGGTGATGACACTTTTCATGGGTTACTGATATGGAACAAGTAGTAATCTGGGCAGTGGATTGCAGAAAGCTGGACTGAGTGGTTTAGCCATGCTGAGAGCAGGACTATGAAGGACTGGAATGGATACCTCCCCAAATGTATGGATCAGACATGCAGACACAGCTGCACACCACCTCTCACCTGTAGCTGAAACTGTTCTAAGGTGGGTGCAACGTGAGGCAGGTATTCCTCTGCATGGGACTCCAGTTCTTCAGGTGTTAGGGCCCGGCCAAAGGTGAGGAAGCGCTGCATAAATTCATGTGGATCATCCATCCAAAGGTATGAATATTTCTCAAAGGAATCTTGATATTCCTCACCTTGCTTCATGGCACTGATCACAATGTTTGCTACCTCCTCTCGCATCTCCATCAATTCTCCTGTGTCTTCTAGGTCAGACTGAAAAAATGAGGAATATTATTGCCAGTAGGGACATGAATGAGCAGAATCATCCTGAGTTGGGGAACTTTACTTTTTTGGACTATGACTCCCAGATTTCCTGCACCAGCATGGCCAATGACTCTGCTAGGGTTTCTGAGAGCTGGAGCACCTAGAAATAACATGTCAGCTTGTGAGCTTGTCAAAGGTTAGTGGCTGGCCATTGTGGAAAATAAGATACTAGACTACAGCCATTTCCACACTACATTCTTATAGTGCTTTCAACTTCCTGTGGAATTCTGGTGTTTGTAGTTTCCTGAGACCAAAGAGCTCCCTGGCTGAGAATTCTAAATGCCTCTCCCTAAACTACAAATCCCAGGATTCCAAAGGAGGTTGAAAGTGGAATAATAGCACTATAACAATGTAGTGTGGAAACGTCCTACATTTGTCTGTCATTTGAACAAAAGTTCTCTTTTGACATTCTTGTATTTTGTCTTTATGTTCAGCAGATGTTAATGTTATTCATGTCATAGTATACTCTATTTGCTGGTGTATGAGACTCACTTTTTTTCCTGAAAAATACTGTTTGAAAATGGGGTGTGTCTTATATGCCAGTGCATCTTGTATGCCAGCAAATAGTATCTTCCAGCATATAAATGGGGCACATCTTATATGCTGATGCGTCTTATACACCAGCAAATACCATACATACTTCACCAACTCACAAACGGTAACATAAACATTAACAGAACTAAATTCTTCTTCTAATTTGTAGGGGACCTGCATGTCGGCATAGCTGGAAACATACTCCACAACTCTGAACTGCAGTTCTTCCAGCACAAAAGGATTTTCATTTCATTTCATTTATTATGGCAAACAGCACAAAAGCTTGTAGGCTGCTTAGGCTTCTGAAACTGAGCTTTTATTTTTAAAATGTTTCTGGCCCTTGTGACTGCAACCCCACTAGAAATATGCAGATAGCATTTTTTTTAAAAAAAAAAATAATCTAAGAGTGTAAGTGATCAATTTGATTGTACTGGTATTATATTCCCATCTGAGAGTATTGTGGGGGTGGAATATAACTGCTGTTAAGCACGGAAATTGTGTGAATTGTTGAAGCCTGCTATAAATATGGCAGTCATTCACTTCTAATAATGAAAATTGCTTCCTTTTTGTTACCAAAGATAAATGTTTTTGATGAATGAGTGAATGAATGAATGAATATTTACTTCACAGGTGTGCTGCAGCCTCTAATTCATCTTCAGTAAGAAAAAAAAAACCAGAATGGAAATAATATCCGCATGTGCCAACCTAGGAGACAGACCCATATGGGTGGCAAGAGTTTGGATAACTCACACACTCTTTGACTTGCAGGCACAGACACACACAGTCCTACATTTTTATCTTTATCATAGGAGAGACCTTCAGGTTGCACAGCTGAGCAGTGAAGCTTCCAAGAACAGAGCCCCATATAAAGGTGATGTTCCAATGCATCATCAGAAATTATCATTGTTCAGAGAATTACATAGATATATAAACCAAACCAAAAAGTCACATCCAGTACTTTGCACCCCAAATTAAGGAAGAACTAACCTTATAGCTGAGTTTTCCTTCTGCCAATCGTGGTATAAACTTAGCTGTTTCATAGATATCATTCATCAGATTTTCTACCACTTCCAAAAAACCCTGGTCTGCTCCCACTTCTAGTGACGGACGGTACCTCAACTCATCTTTATACAGTTCCATGCGCACTTCAAACAGAGGGGCTGCATTGGCCTAAAACACAATAGTGTATTCGAGTCACTCTTTTACCATTCTTATATTCAAAATATAGTTTAAATATTGCTCCATTAAGTCCCTGTCCCAGCTTTCTACATTTATGGCTATGACCTCTATTCTGTATGACAGAAATTGTATTGATGGAAAATGTGTAAAAGCAGATACCAGTTTTCAGGTATTTGAAAATATACAGAAATGTTCAGAAACCTGAATGTTTCTCAATAAGTAGAAATGAAAATTTATCTAAATTTTGCCCACCCTTTCTTTCCTATATTCTTAGGATCCCTATGCAATCCTATCACCATATTTGCTGCTAAAAAATTGTTAAGTGTACAAAAATCAGTATTACTTACAAAGCAATGCTTGGAGGAGACTGAGTTAATGTTCTATTGGGCCATGCCAATGGCGGAAGGGGATGGAAATAGGACTTCCCTATAGGAGGTTTTGGTTTTTTTTTCCTTTTTCAAATTTCTTTCCATTAGTATCAATAGGAATTAAAATGCCAAACCAAATATTATGAATCTATATATGGAAATGGAGCATATTTAGACCCAAGTTGCTCCTACAGCAATCTAGGAGTTAGGGCTTATGGCTACCTTCTTTTTATATCCATGGAGCTCTTGTGCCTATAGCTGGAGACGTTCAATATAGAAGCTCAACCCACACTGAACCCTTTCCTTGTGGGCAGAAGCATTTCTACCCCACTGTAACATTCCTCAGATTGTTGGCTGAAGGAATCAGGAGTGCTTTTTTAGTCTAATAAAGAAAATTTGTTCCCTTGGTTGTAAGTGTATCTACCTAAATTTATTCTGATTGCAAAAATCTATGTTTTCTAGTGACAGAGGCTGGATTTATTCAGCTTTGAAATGAAGTAACACAAAACTGGTAACAAAGATATGTGTCTTAGAAAACAATAATTTTAAAAACCCTTAGAAACCTCACCAACGTACATCAATTGACATGTTGCTGAGTAGAAACTGTAGTGATTTGCGGACAAACTTAAAGTAGCCATCCAAAACAATGTCATCTACGTATTCCACATAATTAGACCATATTGCTATTTTCTTATCAGCCTTGAACAATTCTACATTTTCCTGTAAATAGAACAAGTCGTTAGCTCAGATAAGCAATGCTCTGAGGCTAGCCAGTATTCTTTGGTTAATGTAAAATACTTTAGCAGTTACAATGGCAGAAGATCCACACAAAAAAATACTTGGTCAACTGAACCATTAATGACAAAACCACCAACAGATGGAATTTCTGATTGGAATAAGTGTCTGACATGTCATTGTCACTAAGCCTGATACGTTAAAGATCAACCACAGTTGCACAAAGCATGCCATTCAAATAAAAAACACTAACAAACGAGAGAAACATGCATATATACACACTTTGCAAGGCAGTGCTCTCACCCTGAGATTTCTCCCCCGTCTAGAAAACTGGAGAAGAAAGACTGGACCCTGAGATCTAGAAACCATAAGCTGGAAGATGCAAGACTCCCTGCAGCCTCAGTAAAAGATAAAATTCCTCTCCTGAAAGCTTCCAGAAGAGGCAGTTTACTCTTGGGATGAGAAAAAGGGCATCCTGTGGAGTCCATAGGGGTTAAGGGCTACTAAAACAGGTTGGAGAGGGCCGCGTGAGGCCCAAGGAGTGCACTTTGAAATAGGGTGGATCACGTGTCTTCCCTTACACAAGACAGTCATCTATCTGAAAATGTCCTCTATTTGGAGGTCTATCCAGCTTACTAAAGATCAAGAACTATCAGATTGGAGGTCAACATGGTTTTTGGAGCTGCTTATCAAGAATTAGCACCTGGACAGCAGATGGAGCAAGGAGATATACAAGTATTCAGGCTAGAAGAGGCCCTCCCCAAGGCCCTTTCCGCAGCTTACCTTTTTGCGGAGCTGGGGTGCGGGGATCGCACAAGCAGCCTCTTGTGAGAGGCTCTCGCATCCCCATTCCTTCAGCTCCGCAGCTGCTGCCTGCTAGCGAGCAGGTAGCGTGAGAGCCCCTCTTTTTCCTTCCGCAGCGCACCCTGGGATTTTCCCAGGCTGGGCTGGGGCAGGAAGTGCAAGTGCTGTGGCTCCAGAGCTCCACACGCATGGTAAATGTGTGCGGGGCCCTGGAGCGATGCATGATCGCGCACCATTTTCAGCTCAAAGCTGAAAGTGCCTGCCAGCCCCTGGAGCATCGTGCAATTGCGAGTGCATCGTGTGGCCCGCTCCTCACAATTGTGCGATGCTCCAGGGGCCCTTTCCATGGCAAATGCCGTGTGAAAAGGGCCAAATCATCTTCTAAAGCAGGGCTGGGCACCTTCTGAAGCCTGAAGACCCACACCATCCAACTTTCAGTTCCTCCAGAGCATCCAAGGACTGCAGTACACTGTTATGGTCACCATTTGGAACGAGCGGAAGTGACTCTTGTTTATCTTTGGAGCCAGTATGGGGTTTCTCTGGGGACTCACTGAGCTCGGCAATTTGGGATGTTTGCTGCCAAGTACATGAATCGTCTCCTCCAGGAAATGTAATTTTTGTGCTCTTTTCTTCTGAGATGGAAACCTTCTTTCTACCCATGTGAGCAACTAGGAAGGTTGAAATAGGGTTGGCTGCTGGAGCTACTAATTAAACTTTTGTGTTTTGGGCCACTGTTACTATTTTAGGTTATTTTCACATAGACTCTAATTTGATTTTATGCTCTGAGTGACACTGAGCATCTCTGAAAGGCAAGATAAAACTATTATAAATTAAAGAATAAATAACTCAATAAATTGTATGTTGTCTCAGCTCCAAAACCAGAACAAACAGTATATTCCATAGCATCTCTGATAATGATCAAAGCTAGAGTTATTACAAGAAGTAGGCAATCTCACACAAAAGACACCCACATGCTTTGAAAAAGGAAATACAGATACCTGCATTTTGCTGTAACATGCAAAGCAGTTCAGATAATCACCCACCAAAGAGCAAAGCAGGAGTGGACAACTGTGGGAGGTGGTGGTGGCGGCGGCTAGGAGACTGTGGGGCATACTCACCCACCGTAACCCTCCCCCCATGATTGCTCCCAAATGCCCCCTAATGCCATCTAGAGGTGGTGAGTCAAAGTTTGACCATGTCTTTCAGCCACCCAGGCCAATTTAGGCCCATGAGAGGCGTTTTTTTTCCCCCCCAAAACAGAAAGTGGCTGGAAGCCACTTCTTGTCATGGGCTTCCAGGACCTAGATTCAGACTCAGAGTCTGAGACAGCAGAACCTGCTCTGAGCCCTGGCTCAGACACTGTAACAGCAGAACCTGCAGAGCAGATAGTACCACCACCCACCCCAGAGACAGAACAGGGGGCAGTGCCAGCCCCAGCAGAAAGCCCTGCTCCTTCTGACATGGAGAATGACTTACCAATACCCACGTTCACCCAGTGTAGACACCAAAGGGATTTCCTATGCCACTCCCAGTGAATTTATGCCAAACAACAATTAATCAAGCACCAACTGTGCTGATCTCTGAACCTATAAGAGCTGAGCCATTCTCCTCCAGATCTTGTCAGTAATTAATTGACTGTTTCTCCCACCGGGCTTCTGTTTGTTATCCTTGCCTGTTGTTCTTGCCTCTGACTTGTGTTTATATTGCCTGCCTCTGATTTATTGACCTTGCTGGGACTGCTATTTGTGTCTCATTTGTAAGACCGTTTCCTTGCTAAAGTAAACTGACTACTTTGCTGGCAGAACCTCTTGCTGTGTGTGCTATCAGCTGCCTTTGGCTGCTGGCCCAGACCAAGTGTGGACACTTCTAGTTTACTTCCAGTTTTGAAAAGGTCTTTCTTCGGCCTAAAATGGTTCAAGGCCCTACCCAAATGTGGCAAAAATGTCCCCCACATCTGCTAGAGGGCATTTGATGGCATTTTTTTTTTACCCCAGGAGTCCTGGAATCCACACCCAGTCCATGGGCCACACATTGCCCACCCCTAGAGTACAGAAATGGCTGTAGCTTAGTGGTGGAACACATGTGATACCCAGGTAAATTCTCTGCCTGAAATCTTATGAAGTTGCTGCCACTTAATATAGGCAATACTAAGCTTGATGGAATTATGGTCCGATTCAGCTTTAGGCATTTTTATATTTATGGAGGTATGTTAAAAAGCATTCCTGTTTCTAAGAGCTGCATAGTCCCAACTATTATGACTCTCTCACCTCAACCATAGCCTGGATCTTTAGACCAGCATCTTTAACTGCTGCATAGCGCTTGTGTAAATACGTTTGTCTTCCATCTAGGTCAAGGAGTGCTGTCTCCTTATTGTCTTTCCTTTCAAACAAAGGAGTAGCTGACCATTCCTATAAGAAGCATCAGACATATGAGAAATTTCCCCTTATATAACTTGGAAAAGAACAGTTCATGTACAGAGGAGCAAAACTAAATACTTATCAAGGAACAACCTTTTTTTATTATTATTTCAAAGTGTCTTATAGGTACATACCTAGAAAAAATAATTTCTCAGAAGTTGCTCACCTGCATTAGCTGTGAAATATTCTCCACATTTAACTTAGCTTTCTGAATCCTTGTCTCTAAATCATACAAGATATTGCGCATCTCTTGAATATAGTTCATAACACCTGGTTGGGATGGGATGGGGAATGAGGAAACAAATAGTAAGCCGATGCAGATCTCTTAATATTAACCATCAAGAGTCTCTGTACGAAGTCATAGATGAAGATTCAAATAACAAGAAAAGAGATTCTAACTAAATATTAAGAAACAGTGGAAGGTCTTCTTGCAAAGTGGTGAATTCTCCTTCATTGGAGGTTTTTAAAGAGAGGTAGGATGGCTACCAGCCAAGGATGCTTAAGCTGTGGATTTCTGCAAGGGCAGGAGAATGAATGCTTGGGGTAACTCTTCGGGCTTTGCTAGAGATCCTGGATATAGACAACAGATGACTGTATGGCAACACATGTCTCACATACAAAATGCCAGTTTCTCCTCCTTCAGTGCCAGTCTCTTTCTGCAGGAGCCCTCCATCCCGACACAGAGATGGGAGGGGAGCAGGACCATGATGAAGCTTCTGCGTGACATCGTCACAGTCCTGTCCTTTTCCTGTCACCAGGCGGTGCGATCGTGGATTAAATCATTGATGGGTTTTCCCCGTCAGTGACCCACAGTTGCACGACCATCCCATACTTACCTGGCCTGTGGAAGTGCTGGATGGAGGTGCTTCCTGCCCCACAGCACCCTGGGAAAGTGCCCAGCTCCACTGCAGAAGGAAGAGGCATGTCCATTGCGTTTCCTTCGGCAGGGAGCCAGCCGGTGCTGAGGAGAGTGTTTGCGCCTGCGCTCTCATTCTGGCAAAGGTGCTGTTGGGACGGTGCTGGGACAACGCCGGAGACAGGTACAGTGCAGAAAAGGCCCCACTCTCTGTGAGATTTGTCTCCCCTCCCAGAGAAGCATGGAGAAGCTTCCCTGAGATGTCAGTCGCTACCCTGAGACTTGCAACTCTACAGACAGGTGATACAGGTTTTTGATGCTCATAAACCACACCATAATATTTTGGGCCATAAAAAGAGGAAAGATGCAGCTAGCAACTCTTTGGGCCTTTCTGCCCTACTCTGTTCTAGTGCTATTATTCCACTTTAAACATCCTGTGGAATCCTGGGGTTTGCAGTTTAGGGAGGGGCCTTTAGAATTCTTAGCCAGAGAGCCCTTTGGCCTCAGGAAACTACAAGCCCCAGAATTCCACAGGATGTTGGAAGTGGAATAATAGCACTATAATAGTGTAGGATGGAAAGGCACTTTGTTTTGTATGTATCAATCCTGCTGTGTCAGGTCAAGTTTAAGAGCGGTTGTTTTGTGGCCATTTAGTATGACTAACAGATGGACTCAAAAATTAGCATAGAGTACTTTGTCCATTTTGTTCTCTGTGCTAAACAAAATGTGGGGGGGGGGGCATGATTCATGACAGAGAAGTTATAGATATCTGTACCTTCATTGCTCCAGAACAGATTAGTCTCAGCTTTCTGCAGGCCAACATCAATTTCTTCCAGCTCACTCTTGACCAATGGAAGTTCTACTGGCAAAATTGTTAGCTTGATCTAAAAAAGAAGAAACTTTTCTTAGAGTGCATACTTGACTTACTTTGAGAACTGTGGAAAGAATGTGCTATCTGGAATGTTCCATCTTTCACATCAGTCCCACCCTATATGTTTAGAGGGATCTGGACAGCTGTACAAAGCAGGCTTTGCTGGAATGAATGACTTTGGATTAGGATTTGTCCCTGGCTCAACTGCAGCTCTCAAAAAATCACTTTAAAGTATCACAAATGCATCATTTCAGACATGTTAAACATTGGTATAAGAATAGAAATAGAGAAAATTGTTCATTATTTATAGCTGCCCAGAAATGTTATCCTATGATTGAATATCAGATTCTACCACCCATTACTGGCTGAAGTGGTAAGACAAGATTTGTAAATCAAGAAAAGGGCTATGGGGACCCAGGCTGAAATTTCTACTTAGCTATCATGTTTACTGGGTGACTTTCCTCTAGCTCTTTGTCTGGGTGTGGAAAGAACCATATATGCCACCTTGAACTTCTTGAAAGAAAGGCAGAATATAAGCTTAGGAAATTCTGGCAGGAGCAGAGGCCTGTTTCCCCTCTTGAATCCTTGGAGTTTGTGCTTGTACAAAAAATTCCCACCCCAAACAAATAAACAACAAACAAACGACCCAAACCACAAAACTAAAGTGATATGACATCACTTCTGTTTTTGGCTTGAGGAATTTCAGGACATTTTTTATGTGTTGATGAGGGAACAAAACTTCTGTATTTTGGAATGGGGTTCGCCTCTCTCTTTTTTGGACATTTAGCCAAAATTAATTTGGGAAGTCAGGTTTGTGGGGCAGACGTCCTGGGGCTAAAAATGGAGGAAAAGTTCAGGGGGCCCACAGGCCACGTTTTTCCTACTCATGAAATGTATGAATAAACTAACAAAAGAGGGGAAAAAAGAAGAAAATATATATCACTCTTTATTGTTTCCTGTCATATACCTTATTGTACCAGCCAACAATGAGATCCAAGTTGTCCACAAACTTCCGGAAAGTTTCACTTTGAGAGAAGAGACTTCCAGCACTTTCTGGAATGTCTTTCTGCTGCTGAAAATTCAGGTACTTGACTTCCCGGAGAACAGCAACAAGCTGCACAATAAGACAGCAAAATAAATCCCCTTCCATAAGCTGAAAAGAACTGAACTCATGGTGTGGTGTCGAGTCCAACAAACCACATACTACGCAAGAACACTAGTTGAGCCATAAGTGCTTGTTTTTCAGATGCTAAGTGGCATGGGATGGGGGAAGAAATCATGATGATGGATGATGATAGCTCCAGTAGCAGTAGGCTGGTGAATCTGTTCTGGGTTTTAGTCTAAATGTTAAAGGAGACATCCAAAAGGATGAACTATTTGGAGGAGAGGGTTCAGCATTTTGGTGGCTCCTTTGGACTAAATGGATTCACCATGTACTGACACTGGAGCCAACAGCCTCTGCTGGCACATAGCATGTAGGGGAGGTATTCTTAAGCACTGCTGCGCTGTGACAAAGTCTGAGGACATGCTTGCTGCTCCGCCTATCTGGTAGTGCAATCCCATGAAACTTCCTCTTAAAGTCAGACTCAGAGTACAGGTGCTGGACATTTACTCATCTGTCCATCAGTGCCTCTTGCGAATGCAGCAGTTCCAGTTTTCAGGCAGAAGTCCTTCCCAGATGCATCTGGAGCCTGTGATTGCCTCTTTTCATGGACCTCAGAATTGTCCACACAGTAGGGGGCTTCAGCACTGGCGGGCAAGTTTTTAATTTCACCCACTTACAGGGGGCAGGAAAGGTACTTTCCCTATCCATTACCATTCAAGCATCCTTAAGTGTGAAGCCCCTTACAAGCACACTGTGTAGTTGGAAGTGTCTTCCATGTGTTCAATAAATGTGCATGGGATAGATCGCAGGCAGGCTTTATTATTCTTGGGAGGGATCAACAACAATCACTGTCTTAATATCACTCAGTGCTTGACTACTTAGTACACTTCTGATTGATAATTCCTGAGTAGGATCAACTATATAGGAGACTTGGTGGTCCAATTTTACCAGATCATTTTGGGAAGACTTGAGCCCCCTTGCTATTGGGGGTCCTTGTGTTCTGCCAATGAGCTATGGACCCTCCCTTCTATCATATTTTGTTGGACTTCAGTTGCCGGCATTTCTCTCATTGGCTATGCTGGTTAATGGGGCTAATTTGCAATCTAACAGCATTTGAAGTGCCACATGATTCTCACCCCTGGTATGAATGTTATACTCTTTATCTGTGTATGATTACTAATATGATCCCCACCCCCATGACTTAAAGGTTTAAAAAAAGCAGACACCATCATGTTAGGTGTCTAGCATAACACCTTGTTTGGCTCTTTGCGTCTGAACCTTCTTATGTTTTTGTTGAGTTTTCCATACATCAGTGCCATGAGCAGGACACTGTTACCTGCTCTAAACTGGCTGCTCATGGTGCTCTGGACACATGCTTACTAGACACTTCAATAACTGAACTAAAGCACATGTGAAATGCAGAGGAATAGATGAAGACTGGGGAGCCTGTGGCCCTCCAGCTGTCATAGCAGGCTCATTTCCATTAGCCCCAACCAGCCTGGCCAATAGTGAAGGATGATGAGAGCTGCATTTCAGAAAAATCCAGAGAGCCCCAGGTTCCTCATCCCTGGAACAGAGCCCGTTTGGTGGGGAATGTGCTCCAGCCTGCTGCTTGAAAAATCAAGCTGGATGTTTCCTCGCAACTAAACCATTTAGTAGAAACAGTATGGTTAGAGCACTTCCCCACTTGTGGATTGGCCTGACAGTTAATGCCCTGCTCAGGTACTTGCAGTAACAGGTTGGGGCATTTAGTACTAACTAAGCCTACAAACTCATTAATGCTGAGTACTCTACCCCATGTTCTAATAATTCTAATACAGCCATCTCTGGCTTATTTGACAGGTTAGGGACTAGAGCACTGTCAACCACTGAAAAGCAGAATGCAGTCGACTGAGAGAAAAAGTAGCATGTGGTTGCAAATGCTGTGTAAAAGATGCACTGTGCATAATTTTTAAGAGATACATGTGCAGTATGTCTCTTATACAGTATTTGCAACCAGACACTTTTTTCCCCTCAACTAATTCAGCTCCATCTTCCTGTTCAGTCGGTAACCCTTTTTAATTACAACCAGAACCCATGTATTTGACACACGGTCAAAAGAGTGGACCATGCATCAAATATATGGATTCTGACTGTATGAAAAAGATTGAAAAAGTGGATTGTTGAAAAACAGGAGGACACTTTTATATGGGCATCTGAACAACTCAAATCCATGTTTTTTACATTGGACTCAGACTCTACAGCTATCCTGAGCATTTCCTCTGGCTTTCAGGGATTGAGGGGAGAGATGTGATATGGGTGATATGTGTCATAGTCTGCCACTTCTGGTGGGGAAGTATCCAGGTAAATTGACACAACATGGTGATATGTTGGAATGTTATTCTCAAACCTCTTTGCTGAAGTTCACTCGAATAAGCTTTGTCTCTGGATCTCTCTGGATCAACGGCTGCTCTAGATTGAACTGACAGTCTCGGTCAACCCGTTTGATCCACTCTTCATAAATCTGCTCACGATAACCTTGCAGAAGACGTATCATCTCATCATACTTTCCATAGATAAGCTTGGCTTCAGAACTGGCCATAATACTGCAGATTCAAAAGAAAAGCCTCACTGTCATGTAGAAAACGACACTAAACTAACATGAGAAACCATGAGTTTAAACATTAATTTGGAGAGTACTGGTGCTGGTGATCGGACATTCTCTAATGCCAGATCTCAGATAGGATGTTACTTACGGATGATCAATGGCACGCAAGTCTTTCCTTGGTATTTGTAATCTTTCCTGGAGTTCCCAGGCCCACTTCAGTTGCCCAGCGATAGGTGGCATGTTTTTGCTTATGGGAGGCACATGGTCTCCTACTTTTGTGGCAGATATTTGGGCATCATACAGAATTTTTGCATTGTCCAATTCAACGTTGAACATCTCCAAGAGTGTTGCATAGTGGGGAGCTACATCTGCCTTGATCAATGGACGCTCCAACAGAGATGCAAACATATGGATTTGCTAAATGACAAACATTGCAACCAAAAAAATGTATTAGATCATCAAAAAAATTTTTTTCTCTGAAGGACATCACTAAACTATCAAGAAATATTTGCTAAATCTGTTTTGAATTATGCTATAAACGAGTGGCCACCAGCAACAAAATGTTCTGTGTGTGTGCGCGCGCGCGCGCGCACCCGTACGCGTGTCCTTGTGCATGCTCCGAGGATTCCAGCCTGCCTTCTTTCTTCCAGGATACTCTTCCAATCCTGTGCATCCCTCACCTTCCCATCTTCTAATTTTCTAGAAGTGGGACCAGTAGTCGTCTTAGCCTGTTGCAGCAAAAATGAGTTTTGTGGCACCTTAAATACTAACCAATCTTATTTGACAAAAACTTTCAGATTCCAGCTCACACTTCTGATGAAGTGGGCTGGAGTCCACAAAAGCTTGTGTCTAAATAGAACTGGCTGATCTTGATTATGGTTATCAGTAAGTGGAGAGATCTCTTAACTTTCAGAGTTTGACTTGGATTGCCAATCACATCTGTTGTGTTCTCTAGTACCCTTTGGGCAATGAAATGACAGCATGATCTGGCAGTATTCCAGGCCCTGTTGTCAAATCATTTAATATTAAGCCCTTCTCTCTGTTCTTTGGAATAGAAAGTTCTAGATTATACATGACAGTAATATGTTCCCTGATAAGTTATTCAGACCAAAGTCACTTTTTCCTAATTATTTGGCTTAAATTTGGCATCTGAATGCCCAGGCAAATTCATGAGCACATTGTCTGCAGCCCTGAAGCTGATGCTGCATGGCCTCAGACTTTTGCATCAAATGCGTGTGGATTGTACAGCAGCATCAAGAGCTGGAAGATAAGGGAAGCAGGGAGGCACTACTAAATTCTTTTCCTTCTTTCCAGTTGTTGACTTAGAATTATTTGTTTTTGTCTATCCAGGTCGCTTCTACTTATGGCTACCCTATCACAGGGTTTTCTGGGGCTGAGAGTGTGTGATGTGCTCAAGGTCACCAACTGGGTTTCCATGGATGAGCACAAAACTGAACTCTGATCTCTACACTGATCACTCTGATCACTACACCACAGAAGTTGCACCACCCCATTTTCTCAGCTGCAGAGAGGAGGAATGAGATGTTACAGCTTTTGGGGCTAGAAGGCAGAATTTGCCTTTAAGAAGACCTCCCCCATATCATTTAATATTGCTGATTTTTTGATTTGGTGTTAGAATTGTTATTTCCTTTTCTAGAAATTCTTTTCTACATCTTATGTATCGCTTCGGAGCTGTCAGGAAAAAGCTGTATAAAAACGAACTTAAGTCATCGGGCCCTTTCACACTATATTATTACAGCTCTATAACAGCCCTGGCTGCATCCTGTGGAGTCCTGGGCTTTGTAGTTTAGTCAGAGGCACCAGGAGAGCTCTCTGGCTGGGAATTCTAAAGGCCCCTCCCTCCAGTGCCAATCCCAGGATTCCATAGGATGTTGTCATGACACATAGAGGGGAATCATGGTATTACAAAAGTGTCGTGCGAAAGGGATTTTATGTATTAAAAAAAATACAGGGGATATGTGCCTGTTCCCCATTCTCTCCTGATTGTGTTTTCCTCACTATTACAATTTCTTTGGCTGCTTGTTATTTAAAAAAAACTGCAAAGGAAAGAATAATGCAAAGGAGCATCATGTATAGTTTGACACTTTGGGATCAACTAACATTTGGAGGACAATAGAGCTGTGCTTTGCAGAAAGCTGCTATACTAGCACTTACTTCACAGTAGGCATGCCAAGAATTCAGCTCTGCTTTGCGTGCTTGGGGAAAGATATCTGACTTACCTCTACCCATGTTGCTTTGGCCTGGCCTGCTATGCCCATCATCCACCCTGTGCTCTTAGCTTTCCACCTATCAAAAGGCAGCTCCCAAAATCTTTTTCTTACTGGAATTCAGCCTCTGAGCTGAGAAATGTTCCCTATTTCAGCTCTACTAATGTGAATGTGTAGTTGTTGCTTTTGAACTGGTGGTTGCAGTTGAACATGCTGTGATAGTCTACAGTATGCTATCAGATATTCCTTATGTTCCTGTATAAGCCTGGCCAAGTTTTGAAATCTTCAAGGGAGAGCCTTTCTCTTAGTCCCACCACCATCACCGATACCTTTTGTGAGAACAGGAGAAAGGGACTTAGTGGTGGTTCCCTTGTTGTGGAACTCCCTCCCAGAGAAGGCTAGGTTGAAACTACCTCTGCTCTCCTTCTGCAGTAGAGAAAGATATTTCTATTTAGCATGGCTTTTGGCCATTAACTATCTTCTGCAGAGAGGTCTTTCAATGGGTATATATGCTATACTCTTCTCTCTGCACAGATCTGTTAAGTTTTAAATGCTTTTAAGCTGCTTTTTAATCCCTTTTTTATATGATAGTTTATTCAATCATTAATAATAGTATGATTTATTTTAGTTATATTGTTATCTACATTGTAAGATGCCTTGAGCTCTATGTAGGAGACAGGTAGGCTATGAATGCGTGGACACATACATACATACACAGTATTTGACTGCATGGGAACTATTAATTCTGGTGTGCTAGCAAAGGCCCATCTTGTGCAGCTATATGTTTAATTGGGGGAAATGGAGAGGAGGTGGGATGAGGCTGATAGTTTGCCATCTTAGGGGACTTTTAGTTGTGACACAATCTGAGAAGTAAATGCTTTGGTGGCATCAGCGAAGAAAAAAAGACACCTTTCCCCCCAATTATGAAGTAGAGTTGGATGGATCTTCTGTGCTAGCTAGAAATAGAAGAAATTTTCACATATAGAGACTTATTTTACTGCTTTGCAGCTAAATATATCTCAGTTTTTGAATAAGGAACATTCAGATTTGGGAAAGGTACCTTGACAGCAGATTCAAAACTGCAGCAGTCAACAAATCCTTGATAGAAGATGGTGGCCAAACGTCTATCCAAATCCTGAATTTTGATTTGGAAGTCTGCAAAATCTTCATCAAATTGCTTTTAATAGTAACAACAACAGAATGAATTAGTTCTGCCATGTGCTATATAGGCTGGTTTCTAAAAGTTAATTAAATAAATGTACTGAGGCAAAAGATGAGCTAGGCCAATTTTTCTTAGAAGAATATCATTTGTTGATACAGTGACTAGAACACACTAGGATTTCCTGGTCTATGTTAAGCCAACAATTTATCAGTCAACATTGTATGTGTGTGTGTGGACATCAAGAAAACACTAACCTCATCTGCTGGATCTAAAGGGTCATATTTGCATTCAGCAAAGACCTTCACATGTTCAAGAACCTCCTCGTAAATGTGTATTACTAGACTCCCAAGGATATTGCCTCTCACACCACCCAGCTCGATTTTTTCCAGTTTGAGGAATTCAATTGCTGTCATGTACAGTTCCTGTAAAAATGCACAGCACATGTATACAATTAATTGCAGGGTTCTTGCTTTGTGCAAAAACACCACCACCACAAACAGAAACCCAGAATCTGAAAGGAGATGATCTACAGAAACCCCAAGGCATTTTTACAATAAGCTTCACCATCTACATTCTCTCTGTCTATCAAAAAAATGCCATAGATCGTAAAAAGTAATTTTGTTTAAGATTGGTTGGTTCTAACACAAACGATTAAAAATGGATCATCACCTTAAAAATTAGTTTTCACTCTTAGCAGCCTGCAGATTTCTGCTTATATTTTATGGATTAAACATATATTGTATGTCTATAGTTACATCAGTATATCTGTATCTATATGGCTACAGACAATATATATCTGCAGTATCAAGTAACCTATGGCTGTTTTGTGTTTCAGATGAATGCTATTCTCACCTCTATTGTCTTCAGTCTGTGGAAAAATGAATTCATTCTGGTAAAGACAAGCGTAGATGGGAACTCCCAGTACTGTGGTTCTTTTTCCTGCAGACAAAAATAAAAGATTGCTTATGCAGACCTGGCCACACTCAGCTGTGTTAATAAATACCTTAAAAAAAAAATTCGGAAAAGCAGAATTCCTTTGCAGCTCTTTTTAGTGAACTGGAATTTTCCTCAACTGTATGAGTAAATTTCCCAGAAGAACATAATGTGATTAGGGAGTGGAAGAAAGACAAAGCCCAGCTTCCAATGATTGATGAGCAGTCTGTGTCCTGAAGGACTAGAACTTGTGGGAGGTGTGTGTGTTGTAAACAGGACTGATTTGCAGAGTTCTGCCCGCAGGAGCCAGTGGAGGACACTATACTGCTCCCCTGTGTGGAAAAGGAAATCACTGGGACAAAGAGGTCTACAGGATAAGATATGTGTTTAGTAGAATAACTTTCTCATGTAGGGCCATTTCCTCACTAGACTGTTACAGTGCTATTATTCCACTTTCAGCATCCTATGGAATCCTGGGGTTTGCAGTTTCAGGAGGGGCATTTAGAATTCTCAGCCAGAGAGCTCTTTGGCTTCGGTAAATTACAAACCCCAGAATTCCACAAGATGGTGAAAGTGAAATAATAGCACTATAACAGTCTAGTGTGGAAATGGCCTAAGTGAGCTACGTTATATAGAGTTACCAAATATCCATTGGTTTACCAATCCAACTTTTGAATACAGAAAATAGTACACATTAGGAATCTAACAATTATTTGTATTACCTACTGAAACAGAGAGCAACTGTCTCACATAGTTAAAAGGAACATAAACCAGTTAACTGAATCATTTATCTGAATGAATTGAGGTGATTTATCTAGAATGTGCTGCACTGTGAAGCTCTGAGCAACACTTGGTCCAAGAACTGTCAAAGTCTCCTGGTACCAACCTTAAAAAAAGCTGGCATCATATCTGAGCAGCAAGTGTTGTAGGTCTTGTAGAGTTTCTCTATGACAGAGATCCCCAGCTTAATTCCTGACAGCACTTCCTCAATTTCTCCTTGCAGGCCTTTCATCACTTCCTCAGGACTCAGAAAGTTACGTGTCTAATAGGAAAAGAGGTTATCAAAGAAAATACTGAGATGCATGCACAGGGCCCAAGGAGCCAGGTTTTGAAAATGAAACTTCATGACACTTTGATTGTATAAGACACTATTATCAATGGCTGAATTCTGCTGGTAGCTGTTGGATGCCAAAAGAAGATTGTTACAGAATGCTTTTTAACATTGTTTCTATTTGTGGCCCTGTTCACACCTAAAAATAGAAGTACAATAAACATGAAAGTATCAGCATGAATACTATTTGTAATCCCATCTAGAATAGACCCATTTGAATCAAATGTTGCATATTGAGTTAACACATCTATAAATCCCATTGATTTAATGAGTCTTTGCTAGTATGGACTACCAGAAGGATTCACACTATTTTGCTCTTAATGGGACTGCATTCCCTACAATGGCTCCTCTCATCTTCAAGTGACTGTCATCAATCAATCAATAATTTTTTTTACGGTTGTAGACTAGCATGAGAAGAAATAACAGATTCTGGCTTAAAAAACATAAAATATGAAATGCATAAAACAGAGTGGCATAAAGCACAAAGCAATAAATACAATAAATACTTAAAATTCACATGTGGTAATAGTTTAGCTAAAATCAGTTATAAATAGTCCCACGTGTCGATTAAAATCCTTTATCTGAGTCAGTATATTAACCTTACTTCTTTGTAACTCCCTTGGGTAGCTGGTTCTATATTGCTGTTCTCTACTGCCAGTTTGTTATCTGCCTACAAGTGGCAATGCCAGACACACAAAATCTAGCAACCTTATTTGTAATGTGTGAGTCCTAGTCAGCAAGCAGATAGGAAATATAAAATGCTTCTGTTCTGCCAGGGATATTCTGGATGATAGGTGTAATTAGGGCAAGACGCATCCCTTGGTAAAAAGGGCAGTGTAGAAAAACACAGTTAAAAGATTCTACTGTGCCATTAGCACAAAGACAAAGATCCTCATGACATGGGATCCTCCTGTATTTTCCTTCAAGTACAGCAGATGGTAAAGCATTATTAAATCGTGCCAAAGTAAAAGCCTTCCTATACTTAGGAATTATTAAATTGCTAAGGTAATTAGGGCGAGTGAAAGGTAAGTGACTGTTACTGATTTCTGCTGCTTTTCTGTCTCAGTTGGTACTTGACTAGCAATAAGGCAAATGGTTTCCAAATCTCATACAAATAGGAGCTGGAGCAATGTTTACAGAAGACTGTGATAACATAATCCATCACCTACAACAGCAGCTGTTTCATTGCCAGAAAGCAAACCCAAGCTTTATTACTGCTGATTCCTCACTTTGTCATCTTTGATTGCTGAAATAAAAATTGTCAGTGAGTAGCAAGCCTGATCTCAATAGAGTAGTGGCCAAACTTCCTACTAGCTTCAGTGATTCAAAACTAAACCAAAGGAAAGAAGCCAGAATGGCAATGGGCAGACACTTCTGTTCAAATTTTTATGCTTCCTAATGGAAGAACTTGCAGTAGTGGGCAGTGGAGACAGCAGGAATATCTTGGGTCAGCTTCATGACCCTCTTTTACTTGGATAAACTTAAGGTGGAATATGCAGGGGAGGGCAATGTTTCTATTTTTTTCACTTTTTTCAAGTTGTGTGTTTGTCCAATCCTGTTTATCCATCAGTTTGCCATTTTAACATCACATAGACTTGAGAATTCACCTCCATTTTTATGCACTTTTTTCCTTGGATATGCATTTTTATAGGTAACTTGGATATGCACATTTTTGCAAGAAAATTTTCCCAATATAATTTTCCCAATATAATGCATCATTGTATGCTATTTTCCCTAACATATGCAAGCTGGTATGTCCTATAATATAAACACTTGCAAATATTTTTGGATCAGATGATTACTTTGCAAGAGCTGGCAAATGTAAACAGTAAAGCATAACCACATTTCAATTCAATGTACATATTTGTTAGACTTGCATCAAAACGCCATACTAATTCTTCCTCTATTCCTTGTGTGGTGTCTTTCTAATTCTATATTATACATTAGTTCTCTGCCAGAGGTGCCAATGGTGAAATAAACCCTGTTTTATTTTATTTTTTTACTCCTTCTTACTGTCAAAAAATTTCAGCATCTGCAAAACAAATAGGATTGTTTTTGAAAGCTATGAAAATCAAAATAAAGGCAGAACTCAATTTTCATAGAATAGTACCATTTCAATGAAGAGATTGCAGATTTCTTGCAAAATCACAATGACCCGAGATGGAATGTTATAGTATTCAGAATTGGCCCAGACCAAGCATACAGTATACACGACACTGGTGATGAATGTTGGCAGCTGGGTGGACGTAGAAAGAGCAAAGATATTAGCAAAGTAAACAGCATATGTCTAAGACAATAACAATAGGTTTAAGCCATTAGTCATCTTTATTCTTGTGGCACTACCTCACCTCAAACACTTAATGCTTAATTTTCTTAGGCCAGAGAAAATAAAACCTTTGGTATTTATTTCAGTGAAGGCAGTGGTGCAATGATGAGGAGTCCAAGCCCAGCAACATGAATTCTTATTTCCAGAACTTCTGAGCTTCCAAAGAAAGAATTCATTGTGAGGCAGGAGAACCAAGTAAGTGCCTGGTTTTTTTGTCTCACCCATTCCATTATCACTTTCGCCTAGTATATAAGCTGGCAACAGAGCCAAGCGGGTTTCACATAGCTTTAACCATATTTAAAGACTTGGTGCTGTACCTTGGTAGCAATAGCAGCTGGGAGGGATAGATTTCAGTTGAAAAATGTCACAAGGAGAAAAGGGTTAACACATGCTTTCCTGCACTACAGTCCTGGTCAAGATTGTGGCCCAAAGCTCAGGCACTGTTCAAGCAATGTATGATTTGGCCAGCTATAAAGTAGAATGGAGGGTTTTGATCCTGTGTATGTACATTGGTATACCACATTTCTATTCCGGTGAGATTGCGTGCTCCTGTGAGGCAGGAGGCTCTACTGACAGTAGCAGTGGTACGGGTAGGATCTCCCATGCCAGACAGGCTTTTACTGAGGAGCCAAGCTAAATGTGCCAAACAACCACTGGGCAGTAGTGGAGGGGTGGCACTGGTGAAGGATTTCTCAGAGACGACAGTGGCACCATAGCTAATGCTTGTTAGTACTGCACACAAGGAGGCATGATAAAACCCTTTTGAATGTCTTTTACTACAAAAACCCAATGATGAAGCAATCTAGAATGAAACAAGGCATTGTGCCAGAAGATGACACACCCAGGTTGGACGGCACTCAACATGCTACTGGAGTACTGGAGAGGACAACCATGAGTAACACTGTGGCTAATGACACAACTGAACTCAAGCCAAAAGGAGGGTCAGCTGTTGACATGCTCACAGGGCAAAGGAAAAATCCAGAGCTGCACAACACATACTGTAAGAGTATGGAATGTGAGAAGCATGAATCAGGGGAGATAGACATAATAAAACAAGAAATGAATGTATTAACATTGCAATACTTGGGGTAAGCAAACTAGAGTGGACAGGAATGGGACAGTTTTAGTCAGAGGATTACACAGCGTTTACTCAGGAAATGAAAAGAAGAAATGGTGTGGCATTTATAGTGAGGGCAGATGCAGCAAAAGCAATCAAAGGATATGGTGCAAAGTCTGACCAAATTGTATCAGTGAGACTTCAGGGAAAACCCATCAATATAACCATAATCCAAGTTTATACTCCAACTACAGAGGCAGAAGAAGAAGAAATTGAAAGATTCTATACTGGGGTCAAGGAGAAAATTGACCACACAACAAAACAGGATTTCTTGTTAATCATAGATGATTGGAATGCAAAAACAGGAAACTGAGCAAAATCAAAGATTGTAGGAAAAATGTGGTCTATGATCAAGAAATGAAGCAGGAAAGCAAGTTGAAGTCAACTTGATGGCTGTTAACAACAACGTGCCAAAGAAGAAACACACTGTACACATGGAACAGGGAATTAAAAGAGAAGGGAGACCAGTTTCTCATTCCAGCCCTGCAGTCCTCCATGGACTGGATAACATCAGGATGCATAGCCACCCCCACTAGTGACATAAGACTCCTGGCTGAAGCACTGGGAGGTGGGCTTTTCCACCCAGCACTTCAGCCAGAAGCAAGACATTATTCCCCCATCCTCTTGACCATGTGAGGAGGAGGAAGGGGAAGCAAGTATTGTCAGTCAGTGCTTCTACGAGGTCCTGCAAGCTCTGTCTGAGAGCACTGCATTTTGTCTTCCTGTGGGATCTCAGAATTGCTTCTAAGGTGGAACGGGGCTCAACACTAGCAGTTTGTTGCTGTTGTGTGCCTTCAAGACATTTCAGACTTATGGCAACCCTAAGGAGAACCTAACAAGATGTTTTCTTAGCAAGATTTCTTTGGGGAGCAGTGGCCTCTGCTTCCCTCTAAAGGTGAGAGTTGAAAGTGTGAGTTGCCTAAGGGCAGGCAGGTTATTAAATTTGCCTACTTGCAAGTACATGCAGGAGGAAAGCAAATTAATTTTCCCATTCAAACATCCGTGAATATGAAGACTCTTACAATGTGTACTTAGAAGTGGCCTCCATGTGTTCAGTGATAGTTTACTTCAAAGTAGATATGCACAGAGCAGATTGCAGGCAGCCTTTATTATTTGTGGGAGGGCTCAAAAATAATCAATGTCTTAATATTTCTGGAGGCCTGATTTTAGTACACATCTGACTGATAATTCTAGAGGAGGCTCAACTATGGTCCAATTTTCCAGACCGTTTCAGGCAGGATCAGCCCTCTCAGACCTGGTCCTGGGGAGGAGGCTTCCCTCTCTGACCCATTCTGGAGTTCATGTTCCTCTGCCCTTGATGAGAGCAGAAAAGAACACTTTGTTATCTTCAGTCACTGATCAGAGGTAGCAAAGATGACCTTTTCTTGCTGGTTGACTGTCAGCCCCCTAGAACTGGTGAGAGCTTTGTAGTGAGTGTCAAACTTTCTACCAACCCCAGTAACAAAGGAGCTGTCACCTATGTGTAAGCAATACAGTCAATTCTAACTCTCACACATTATTTACCCCTTCTCTATATACCTGGTGGTATTCAGCTTGTTCTGCTTCCTCCAAGACAACTTTCAGTGGCTGCAAATACAGGTTAATATCCTCAGCTTCCTTTAGTCCTGCATAAAAGGGTAGGTGAATTAAGGAAAGGCTTGACCAAATAGTTCTCAAAACTATTTGCATATACATCACAAAAGATCATTTCAGATTTTAAGAAGTATGGTTATACCTGCAGATACATCCTTGAAAACATTTGTCAATGCTGGCCAGTAACAGCTCTTTGACCTCTCCAAAATATCAGCAATTTTTTTAACTTGAGGAGCATACAACTGGAACAAAACAAAACAAAAATGCCACCACATTTTCATTTGGTTTTCATTACCATAGAGGACAACTGGGAATCCTGTTGCCCTCCCAAATTTTGTTGCACTGCAGCTCCCAGCATCCCTCACCACTGGATCTTCTGGCTAGGGCTGATGGGAGTTGGAGTTCAACAATCTTTGGAAGACCACACAAGTCTCACCCCTGCCATAAGCTAGTATCCAAACCTGAAATGACCTTCAGCCTACCTGGGCATTTATGCACTCCAGGTTGACCTGCCGACTATACCAGAAATCAAATTCCGCTTTGGGCAGGGGGTTCAAACCATCCAAGAGAGGCTGTGCAGAGTCTTTGCTCAGGATATCTCGGATCTGATGAGACCAGTCGATGATGATGGTTTCAATAGAGTGTAAGAGTGAACTGTCCACGGCTAAAGGCAGACTGAAAATCCACAAAGAGCAACATGGTAACACGTAAATAGTTTTTTAATGTCCAACCCAATAGCTAAAGGATAACACCACCACCACACTGCCCTTTAAATATATGGCCAGTTCTTCCTCCCTGCAATGCATATATATAGAACACCAGCATAGGTAGACTACCAAAGATTTCT
Organism: Cyclura pinguis; assembly: GCA_030412105.1. Classification (NCBI taxonomy): domain Eukaryota; kingdom Metazoa; phylum Chordata; class Lepidosauria; order Squamata; family Iguanidae; genus Cyclura; species Cyclura pinguis. The sequence continues at coordinate 160,462,101 of CM059600.1, forward strand.
GCAGTCATAAAACTTGAAATATTTGAATGGAATGTCTACATAGGGCACTCAAGCACAGATACACACGGGCATCTGAAAGTATTTAGCTGATAGATGAGTTAGAGATTGATGGAAAAAGAGGAAGGGCTGCATGAGTGATGCCAGCAGCTCAGAATCAACTGAAAGAGGATGGAATGCTGTGGCAGCATGCAAAGTACATCCATGCGCTGCCTGAACCTCTGTAGTAACTGTCACCTAATATTAGTGTATCCTGCCTTTTAAAATAAGTGAACATGGATGGATCCCACATCTAATGCATATACACGTATAAAAGAGTAGCAGACATAGGCAGACACTATTCAAAGCCACCCACTCTTCAAACATATCATCTGCACTGTCCACAGTGTCCATGTGCTCTGGCAGAGGAAGCAGTGTTTTTCCTTTAATTTTTCCTCCCATCACAAACATCTCATTCTTTAGCCGGTGGGCTTGCCGTATCACATCGTCTGCTACCACTCGAGGCCATCCTGCCAGGTTTTCACTCTTCAGGAATAAGGAATAAACCACCTGGGGAGGGAAAATTATTTTCTTGAAGTTGTTGTTGTTGCATGCCTCCAAGTCATTTCTGATTTATGGTGACCCTAAAGTGAACCCATCATGGGGTTTTCTGGGGCTGAGAGTGTGTGACACACCCAAGATCACCCAATGGGTTTCCATGGCTGAGTGTGGAATTGAACTCTGTTCTCCAGGGACATGATGCCAAACTCAAACCAGTACACTGCACTGGCTCTTGTCGTACCTCTCTGTTTTTCAGTCATCACAAGTAATAGTACCTGGCTCAGGGTAAGATTAATAAAAGGAAAGCAGCTCTTGAAAATACAGCTTTTTTAGAGGAAACATCTGCAGCCAGAATTTCTTTATGATCAGACCCCAGGCCTATGGTCCAACTTAATCATGCAGCCAGGACACCACAGCCTTGCCAATTTCACACTGGTACTGCATAACACAGGCAAAAATCCACTACATCAATGTATCGTTGTGCTTTGCCAAGGCACAGATTTAGCCATAATCCATCCAGAAGGCATAAATCAAAGAAATGGTAAGGCCTTGTTTGGCAATTCAGCGAAGATGGTGGCCCACACTGTGGCATCTGTGACAAATGCTAGAATTTGTTAGGAAAGGGGGTGAAAATACAGATAGAATACTAGCAATATCATAATACAGTATCATAAAATTAGCCTATACTAATGATCAGATCTAGTATACGTCTGCTTTCTGTGCTTCCTAACATGTGGAAAGAGCACTAAAGGGCTAGACTACAGCTGTGGTCCCCAAAGAGAGGTTCCCAAATGTTGTTAGACTCCAACTCCCAGAAGTCTCAGCCAGCATGGCCAATGGTCAAGGATTCAGGAAGCTGTAATCCAAGATGTAAGGTTGGGAACCACTGGTTTGAAAGCATTCACAAAGAGAATAATAAACTTCCTGAGGACAATGTTGTTTGTATCATCCATCCAAGTATTCCAAGAAGCGCAGGGAGAAGAGAATGACTCTTTAGTAAGGTACAGAGCAACATCCCACATCACCACTCACAAACAAATTCATAATGAAAGATAAAATCTGAGATGGGGTGTAGACTGCACAAACCACTCCTACCACTTCTTGGGATGTGTTGTGGCACTGACATGTCCTCCTAAATGCTTTTAATGGCTATTTATGGAGAATAAAATAACCAATCATTTTCACTAAGGTGGTTCTCAGGAGGCTTGGCTCCTCTCATTGTTTAGCTTGTAGAGGGAATGAATAAAACATGCTACTGCAACATTGTAACTATTGCTAATCATGATTTGCAACAACATATTAAATATCAATTGCTGCATGTGTCCGGGTGAGGGTTCTTAAAAAATTATAATACCTTGCTATGAACCAATGTACCTCAGTCACAGCAACTTTTCTCAAGCTGCCATGTTGCTCGCTTTACCTTAGTAAAAGGCTGCTGCTGCACTCTGAGTATTTTCCTGGAAAGCTAGGCCATTTCCGCACTGGACTGTTATAATGCTATTATTCCATTTTCAACATCCTATGGAATCCTGGGGTTGGCAGTTTAGGGAGGGGCATTTAGAATTCCCAGCCAGAGAGCTCTTTGGCCTCAGTGAACTACAAACCCCAGAATTCCATGGGATGTTGAAAGTGGAATAATAGCACTATAACAGTGTAGGGCAGAAATGGTCTAGACAGCAGAAATGTGCTAGACAGTGGTACAGCACTACAGGCTTGATGCTGAGGGATTCCCTAAAGATCTCGAGCTGTAGGGTTTAGTTTACTGATTCCATTTCAGCCAGTCAATCTTACTTCAAGGAGCATCACAGAAGGAATTCTACTCTCACAACAACAGTATGAGGTTAGGCTTAGGGAACAGCTGGAGAACTTTTGGGTCTCCAGATGTTTTTGCCTTTAATCTCCATTAGTCCCATTTAGTGTGACCAAAGGTAAGGGATAATGGAGGTGGCGTGGAAAGTGTCTGGAGGGTTGAACATCTTCTACTCCTGATTTAAAAGTTAGTTATATTTTCCCACTTCCAAATTTAACACTGTGATGAATGAGACACAGTGACTTGGTACAACACTGGAAAAGGACAGATTCCTACTCCCGCCCCCTGCATAACTTCACAGCAGTTTCACATTTTCATGCAATATTGCAGCTGCAGCCCATGGTCCAAGGGGGAGGCTTATCCCCAAATTGCAGGGTAAACCACTCCAACCCAAATCCAGACCATAAGCTGCTGGTGCAACATTAGGAGACTAGCTGGAGGCAAAACCGGAGCAAGATTCGTCATTGGCTGCCTGTCACATGTTTTTGCATGTGAAGCTAAACCTTAACACCACCTTCTCCTTCTGGTGGCTGAAGAAGGAAGTCTAAAGTAGTGAGAAATACTAATAAACAGCACAAACTCACCTCCTCTATGACAGCCATCATCTGCTCTACGGGAGAAGGACTGATATCTCCTACAATGAGCGCATCCATGAAGTTGTCCTTGGTAATGTTTTCATGCTTCTTCTTCACAAAATAAATCCCTTTATTCTTCAATGTTGCTGGGAAGCCAATGCATGGAACAAGTTGTCCTGTGGGGTTCAGAGTGATAACCAGGGCTGTCAAATCTGGCTTCTCATAGAACTCATTGAGCATGGTGAGGACATCCTCACTGGTTGAAAATTTGGACCATTTGTCAGGCTTAACATGGAGATAGAGGGTGCAGTAATTCTCTATGAAGTCCAGTCGTTTGTCTGTCGTCATCTTGATTCTTCAGTACCTAACCACTGTGTGAACAAAATAAGGCAGAGAGTGAGCTGGAAAATCTCTCTCTTTCTCTCTCATTTTTCTTGCATCTCGAATAAAAGAGCCTTACCAACATGCTTCAGAACTGCCCATGAAGTGTGTCTATATTTTCTTTCATGCTATGCTCTCTTCATTTTTATTTTTTTTTATTCATAGTCTTTATAACATATATACACTTGTATTACATATATCAGAACCTATAAAACATAAATCTCTCAGCATACAACCTAGACATGTGTAAGGTGAAATCAAATTTAATACCAGATACATCCATAAGTCTCATCCTCGTTGTATGCTGGGTATTTGAACAACGTTATGCTAACTCATGTTTTGTAATATTATAATGTTAAACTATAAGTTTTAACATTATCATTAAAATACCCAACCCAACAATAGGTACCGATTGTTTGTACTTCATAAAGTTCTATTTGTGGAAAGAAAACAAACAAACAACATACAAACATATAGAGAAAAAAACAACAACAGCAGCCTCCTATCCATCTTATTTGTCTTCCTCCTCACATTTATGGGTTAACTAGTCTGTCATATTATCAGTATTTCTATTAAGAAACTTCTATCCCACTTCAATTCTTGCCCTAGTAACTCCCGAGTCCTTTAAACGATCTATACCTGGACTAGCATTCAGCTAAAATTTGGAAACCCATCCCAAATTAACAGGATTCTGTCAGCTACTAAAGCATATTATTGATCTTGATTTCTTTAATTCATCTATTAAATGTTGCGAGTATTCTATGTTGTCGGGTTATTACTGATGACCCTGTGACTCTATGAACAAAAAAGTCATTTTAGAACTTTAATATGATGTTACAAAGCTTTAATAAAGTATCTCAGTAGTCAAGGATTAATTGTCACAATGTTCAGATGCAAATAAATTTTGGGTTACCAAAATCCACTCATTTTTCACTTTTCTTTCATCTCTTCCCTTAATGATATGTGATAGAATATCCATTGTTTTCATTTCAAGAATCTCATGGCACCATTCCTCGAGAGTAGGAGTATCATTTTTTTTCCATTTTCTTGTGAAGGCTATCCTAGCTGCTGTAATCAAGTATAGCAGAATCCTCCAATGTTTGGAAAGGTTTGAGGGCAAATCTTGAATCATGTTTAAGAAACAGAATTTAAGCGACATAGGGAATTTATGGTTGAAAATTTCTGAGATTTTGTTATGTATACTTATCCAAAAAAAAATTTTTTTCTTGTATGTCCACCATAAATGATAAAATGTGCCCAAATCATTCTTACATTTCCAACAAGTTCCAGAGGTAGATTTGTATATCTTATTTAGCTTATCCGGTATTAAATACCATCTATGTAGCATTTTCATGTAGTTCTCTCTTAAGCTTTGAGCAGTGGTAAATTTATATGTCTGTTTCCAGCTCTGCTCCCAGTGCTGTGTTTGGACTGGTTCTCCTATGTTTCTCACCCATTTAACCATGGAGTCTTTTATTGTTTCCTCTTCTCTTTCTCAAAAAAGTAAAATTTTATAGAATTTTGACATTTGCTTAGTCTTATTGTTAAAGATTATTTTTTCAAACTCATTCTTGTCATCTTTTGTTGAAAAAACTTCTAATCTAATATCCATTTTAAATCGATAAGGGAACCCATTACACATTATATTTTCTTTTGCCAGTTCTTCTCTGGTTTTTAATCTGACAGGATTCTGGGGAGAAAAGTGAATTATATCTTTATATCGGAGCCAACTTTCTGAAGAAGTTTTCCAGTGCCCAAAGAAAGCTTCCTGTGGTGAAATCCAAAGCGGCAACTTAGTATAGTAAGATTTCTTAAATTTAGTCCAGACATTTAGTAAAGCCCTTCGCAAAAAATGATTGGAAAATTCCTTGTCAATTGCTGCTTTTCCATACCATAGGTAGGTGTGCCACCCCATTCTCATATCCACGCCTTCCAGTGCAAGTAGTCTTTCATTTTGCAAAGTTATCCATTCAGTCAGCCAAGTTAAACCACTTGCATAATAATAAGTTTTCAGATCAGGTACTCCACATCCTCCTCTTAGTTTGAGATCAGTTAGTATGCTCCATTTTATGTTTGGCTTATGGCCAGCCCAAATGAACCTAGTCAGATATGTTTTCCATGTGGTAAACGGCTTATCATTAATGATTATAGGAATGTTTTGGAAGAGAAAATTCATCCTGGGTAGCACATTCATTTGGATAGTCGCAAATCTCCCAAATAGCAAAAGGTTTAATTTGTTCCAATTTTCTGGATCTTTTTTAATACTATTCCAAGTCTTTACATAGTTATTATTGAACAGTTGATTGTTTTGCTTGGTTAGCCAGATACCTAGATATTTAATTTTCTTTTCGATTTTAAATCCTGAGATCTTGACTAGTTCGTCTTCTTCCTTCTTACTAAGATTTTTTGTCAGAATTGATGTTTTATCTTTGTTGACTTTAATTCCTGAATATTCACCAAACTCCTTTCAGACATGAATCAACTTAGCCAAACTTAAAGCTGGGTCTTCTAAAAAGAAAACTAGATCGTCTATATAGGATTTCAATTTGAAATTATGGCCCCTTAAATGAAGTCCTTCTATGTCGATATCATTTCTCACTGTTCTATTCAACAGTTCAAGAATTGATATAAAGAGAAGTGGAGATAATGGACAGCCTTGTCAGGTTCCTTTTGCCAGATCAAAAATTTCAGATTTTTCTCCCTTCACCACTGTCTGGGCTTGCTGTTCGTTATATATAGCTCCTACCCAGAACAAGAAGTTCTTTCCCGCATCCATTCTTTGAAATGTTTCCATCAAAAAGAGCCAATTCACTGAATCAAATGCTTTTTCAGCATCTATAAACACCAGTGCTATCTGTTTTTCATTGTGACGTTCATAGTACTCTATTATATTTAGAACTGTTCTTATGTTGTCGCTTAAATATCTTCTTGGCAAGAAGCCATTTTGGTCTTCATGAACTTGAGAAGAGAGTATTTTTTTTCAGTCTATCAGTCAAGATACTTGCAAGAAGCTTATAGTCAACATTCAACAGAGAGATTGGACGGTAGTTTTTAATGTCCGTCGGTTCCTTACTCTCTTTCAGGATCAGGGTTATATTGGCATTCCTCCATGTCTCTGGGATGCCATTCTCTAAGATCTCTTCACATGTTTTTTGAAAGGGGAGGGCTATGTCATCACCAAAAATTTTATAGAAGTTAGGGGAAAAATCATCTGGTCCTGGAGCTTTGGTGGTTTTCAGTTTCTTAAATGCTTCTGTTATTTCTACATAGGCAATAGAGCGGTTTAGTATTAATTTCTGATCATCTGAAAATTTCAGAATGTCTTGGCTGTCCAAATACATTTGAAGATTAATACCTTCTTTCTCTGAAGTAAGTTTCCTACTATAAAACTGTTGGTAATATTCAAAGAAAGCTTTCTTAATATCTTCTTGTTTAGTGAAACTTTTCGGGCCTGATTTAATTTCCGGAATTAGCCTCTTCATTTTTCATATACTACTTAATATAGAATTAACTGTAGCAGCATAAAGATGAGGGGCTGAACTTTTTTTAGAATGGGGTTTCCAATTTTTGTTTCTTGGGATGTTTTGGACTTCTGTTCCCAGAATCCTCTGGCCATTGGCCATGCTGGTTGGAGCTTCCGGGAGTTGAAATCAAAAACACCTGAAAGTCCGCAGGTTGAAAGCCACTGCTGTAGTGAAAGACTCCACCACCACCTTTAAGGTAAATGAAAGCTCTTTTCAGCTCATGTATATGTGTATAGTAAATGAATCATGTTGGCCAGCTTTGCCACCCGCTGCTCCCATCCATGCTGATGCAAGCCTCTAAAGAGCTGACTATATATAGGTTTTGAACATTTGACCTGTTCTTTTCAAAAAGGCAGGAGAACATTTGTCTCACATAGAGAGAGACTTGAAAGGATGCTTTAAACAATGATTTAGATCAGGATATGGAGGTCAAGACGGGGCAAAACCAGTAGGGATGGTCCCTCTTACCACACAGTCACATGTCTTAAAACAAATGTTAAAATTTTCTTATTCACATAACAAACAGACTGGCACAGAAATTGAATAACAATGATCATGAAAATAAATTGTGTAATTGGACTAGAAACTGCACAGATATGCTTACAGTTTTACAGACACACAATGGCCTAAATTCCCTTTTACTCAGGTAAACCCACTGAATCCATTAATGTTAGCTACGTATTGACTCACCATTTAAGCACTGACTGAATGGGTCTAATCTAACTGGGACTCACAAACAAAGTGGCAGCCAAAGGGTGATTAAAAAGTGGACCAGAAGTGATAGTGTAACTGTGGGATGGTTAGAATTTAGGATCTGATCAAAGTCAGGGGAAGGGTACTTAACCTTTTCCCCACAGGTCACTTTCCTGATCAAGATAAACTGTTCCCAAGTTCTTTTTCTGCTTGTAGAAGAAAAGCTGAGTGAATCCAGTATCTCGTTCCTGTGGGTTGGGAGAAATTTGTGAACACACTTTTGATTTGAAAAATGGTTCAGAATGAAAGAATAGCCCCAATTGCCACTGCTATCAAGCTCAGGTTTCTCAGCAGCTACATTAAAGTGAAAAGTAACTGTGATTAAAAAAAAAAATCTATGAGAAGACATGCCATGTGTCACCTCAGTTTGCCTCTTAAAGCAGATGCAGATATCATGGCCAAAGTTGTAATTTAGTAGCTCCTCCATTTAGATAAATAAGAATACTTACAAGAGTATTCCTAACTCTTACAAGAGATGAGCATCCTATGTCTGAGGGCAAATATAATTAAGGGAACCACGACCTCCACCTTCTTCCTTGACCAAAGTCACTGACAGGTTCTGATTCTTCCACCTGCGAGTCACTCAACTGCCAAGGAACGTTCCCTCCAGTGAGGTTCTTGTGACATCAACTATTAACTGCCACATCTTGCTGGAATCTTCTTCCATTGGCATCCAGTTCATTGCTTCTGAAGCAACCGGTTTCTAAGGGAAAAATGTCCGTGCATGTTATTGTCGGCAATAAATTCTGAAGAAAATGTTAGGGTACCAACCCTTAACGGTGTCAGGGCACCAACCCTGAAGACTGGCCGACAACCCAGAAAATGACCAGGGCACCAACCCTGAGAACTATTTGGGCGACAACCCGGAAAAATGATCCGGGCACCAACCCTGTCAACTGTTAGAAACTGTTAGTGAAACGACACATAGGGTCAGACCTAAAATATTAGGTCCGCACAGACTACCTCAGGTAGTCGACACGATTGCACGTGAGCTGTGAATCAGCCTGGAAAGATCCCCAACTTTGACCAAAAGGACTCCCGTCCCTCAGCAAGAAAGCAGTCCAAAGCACCTCTTACATGAGCAAAGGGAAGAACAGTTTATTGGAAAAGGGAGGGGTTAAATAGGTTTGGGATGACAATGATCTCATAAAGCATACAGTGCATGTGCAGGAATATTAAGAATATTCGCTTTCCCCGGACTAGAATTCTGATACATGGTTAACAATACAGTAATTTCTGGTTAACAATCAACAATGAACCTTGATTCACACATGTATTCATTCACCAATGAAGTTACAGAAAACGTGCTCGGAACCGATACTGAGAACCTAGGAATTTTGCCAAGTAATGTCAGCATAATCTTAAGTAGGACACGGAGCTAACAACAGGCACTTTAAAGTTGACTAGAATTCAAAATGGAGGACTTTAGTTAAGCAAATACAAAAGGCAAAGAGAGAGTTTCTTGAGCTTAGACATTTAAACAGGCAGTATCCTCTGTGAATTAAACTGTCCAGGGCACTGAATCTCCTAACAGCCCTGCAGAGTAGACCAGGGAAAAAGATGGGAAACACTGTCCATTTGGTCTGTACTGTTTTGCTGCTAACATCATCATCATCAGACTGTTGCATTTCAAGAGCCAGGCATCTGGGGTTTCAGTTAGGATACGGGCACAACATTTTTGGATGTTGCATTTAGTTTGTGGCAAAGCAACCATAAAATATTGTGTCACTATGTTGGGCTTTTTAAAGATCTCATATATTACCCTGTTCCTCACCATTGCTAAAAATATTCCTTTAGCAATTTCCTCACAAACTGATACGTCAACATTCTTGATCAGCGATTGAGTGGAAAAGCTTTACTCCTCCCACTTTCCATGGAAGGCAAGGCCATGCACACGCCCAGCCTGAACATACTATGTGCTTAGCTTGAGACACTTTCAGTCATTTCCCATGAAATAAATCTCACAAAACTGGGCAATAGGACAGCCACTAGGTCGCTACTTCTATGTGAGTATCCCACTGGCCACCCCCCGTCATTTGTGAACAAACGGAACATCTTGTTTGGAGGCTTTAGGGATAGCAAAGTGGCCACACTATATTTTAAGATTTGGAATGCCTCCTCCTTGTCCTTGGTCCAACCCTGAGTGTCTGGAGCCACCGTTGCAGTCATGGCATGTAATGGCTTGGTTAGTTCGCCACAGCAGGGCAACTGTGGTCAGCAGAAGCTGATTAGTCCTGGAAATCTTCTCGTTGGCTGCTTATACTTTCTGCTGTATTATGGCAGCTACCTACCCTCTACTTAGGATTTACGCTGATAGGCGTTTAAAAACCTGCACACTCTCCTAGCAACCTTTACATTGTAGTACATAGAACAACAAAGGATAAACAAACACAAACCATAACGTTCAATCCATATCGTAATAATCATGGATATGTAGTCCAAAAATTTGCACCTGCCTAAAATTATGACAAATGAGAAAGCATACTAAGTCAATTATGACACCACCTTAGGGAAGAAGAATGTGTAGGCTGATAATTACACAGAAAGAAACATTATGTTTCCAGGAATGATTGAAATAAGTATCCTGTGTGGGTTGGTTTTTTTTTTAAACATTCATGTGTATGAGTATTTTTTTCTAAATCAAATACAGATTTAGATACAGATACAGATACATGTAATACAATACAGTGTAAACATAAAATTTCACAACAGTATCAAATAATGGCAATTATATCCACACAAATCTGATATCTGTCAGACTTTGCTAAGGCTATAGAAAATAAGTGTCCAGATTCTTGTATCCGAAAACTATAAGAATGTTGTGGTTTGCCACCAAACAAATTCTGTTCACACAGAAATAAAACTGGAAAATCTGATAAAATCCTACACATGCCTCATCAAACAGGAGGAAAATGTAGTGACATAAAGTTTTTCTAGATAACGTATTATGGGAGAAAAAATATAGCAAAACAATAGAGGTGCTATGCAAGATCATATGTAAATAAGAAAAATAATTTAGCGTCAGGGTGACCAAGAACAGAGATGGAAATTGTGCAGCTATCTATATTTCTAGGTTTAGCTTCCATGGCAGTTGGGTGGGTTTTAGCTCAGACTTTGAAGAAGCTATCCCAGGTGCCAAACCTATTTTGGGATCAGACAAAAATGCAGAGTAGATTCACTGTCCCACTGCCAAGGAAGCCATCCCCCACCACTGTAGAAGGATTGTCCATGAGCCCTTCATTTATACCTCTTATGGGGAGGTATATATTTCCAGCAGTATCAGGCACTGCATAGTTACTAAACTGCTCTATTCTTACCTCCAAGCAAGTTAAGAGAGGTGACTAGCAAGGTAAGCAATCAAGGGGGTCAGCACTGAGCAGGAGAGGAGGTATCCAGACAACAAAATCCAATGCAGGGTTTTGTTTCCATGCGGGAACTGAGAGGATAGCTACCACATTTTGACTAGCGTATCAAATGGTGTTCTGGCTTGACCATGCTTTTGGTGATAGTTATTTTTGCTCCTTTAAAATCCAGGCAAAATTGCAGGTGAAATTTTTGGACTACAGCACCTAGACCCTTCTCCTGAAGCCAGCTGGTCTCTGATTCTGTAACTGCCAAGTGAAGACCCTGAAGCTACCAAGTGGTGATCTTCAAATCAGTTATGATGACAGCAAACACAAGCGAACAACAAAAGCCAAATAAAATAATCTACTCATTATAAGTGAATAAACAGATAATATATTTGATAGGTAAGAAGACCCTTAAAAAAGAACCCAGAAAACTAGAACTGGTAGACACCTTAGACGGCAACAGAATCAAAAAGCTTATTGAAAAACAATGCCTTCAAACACAAGCTGAAGAGAAAAAAAACAAAAACAAAAACAAAGAGGAAAATTATCTAAAATCCTGGTCAAGGAATTTCTCCTCTAAGGGGCTGCCACAGAGAAGTCTCTCTTGTGCATTGTCATTGCATGTACCTCAGAAGGCCATGCCTCATGAAAGATGCATGTACCGGCAGATCTTAAAAAATAAATGAGGAGACACTCCTTTAATTTGGTTCCAAGCTCTTTAGAGCTTCGAAAGTAATAACCAGTATTGTGAGCGGTCCTTGAAAACTATCCAAAGATCTGTTCAGCTGATACAGTGATGGGGGTGTGAGCGAGAGACACATGACTCCAGCATTAGACCTTGAGCAAAGTTATAACAATAAAATTCAGCACAAAGTGGAGTTTCCAACTGCTTTTCAAGGGTAACAACAATAGACTGTTGTGGGAGCCCAAACGATGCTAATGCATTTATAGCTGGCTATGAGTGCAGTTAGCTCACTAATAAATAATCTGTGCAAAAGCACGTCTGACCACACCCACCACTTGAGCATCTAATACAGGTAGGGAGAATCTTGCAGCAGCTCTGTGCTGAATTGTTACTCCAAAATGTGAGTGACTCAGGGATTCACCTGCAATGCCAGTACCTCCATGAAACAATGAGGAATATTAATTCAAAGAGGAAGCCTGTGAGAGGGGGGTAATCTTATGAGATCTTTACACCTATGTTTATCAATACTAGTATAAGGAAGAACCAGTCAAGGATCTCAAAAGTAAGCTTAATGTGTTTTATTGGGGGAATTGCTATCATGTACGCAAGAATCAAGGAGTCACGCAATCACTCAAGGCTAACTGAAGGGCAAGGGAGGAAAGTTTTGGATAGTGAGATTTCAGAACAGAATGGGTGATATTTACCAATCCAGAAAAGCAGCAAAGAAGGTGATGTGACTTAGAATCAAGTCTAAGGATAGTACAACAATTGTGAATCAGAGCAGCAAAGTGGCAACCAGCAATCAATGCCCTGGAATTTGACTGGCCAAAAACTGAGGTTTAAATACCCTGTTTCTTCCTGGAGGGCAAGGTTGTTAATTCCTCTCAGGCAGAGTAAACACTGCAGTTCGCAGAGCGGACAATGAAGTCTGGAATGGGCTAGTAGTGTTAGGTGACAAAGATCTAATGACAATCCTGATAGCTCGGTAATTGCTGGACAGAGGTGGAGACAAAAGGGAAGCTTCCTTGGTCAGAAGGAGAGGAGCTAAGACAATCAGCTGTCTTGTGGGAATTTTCCAGACGCTATCGTCTCTAGGAGGTTGAGTCATTGGAGACTAACTGCAAGCCCATTATTGCTGGAATTTCCTGGTGATTTCCTGACTATGATCTGGCTACACCTGGAGGTTTCTTCTGACCTAATTCACAACGCACACCTTCGGCCGGCCTTTTCCACTTGTCCAGTATGGCCATTCAGTCATAGCGGGGTATTTTTTATATTTATGCCGATTAATATATTTTGCCAATTAAATCAAATTTTGCCAACTAAACCATATCAAAGTGTGGGGATGTATGGCCTGTTAACAGAATATGTTGACATCCTGCCACTTGGCAAAGTGAACTTTAGTTTGCTTGTTCTAATCCAGATCATCATTGATTCCAAACCTTCTTTGACCTCTGCAGCAGAGAAGAGCAAGGTGATATTGGGTGCCTTTCAAGATGCAGTCAACCTGCCTTGCAATGGAATGGAATTTTACAGCAGATTGTCATCCATCTGCTGGAAAGTCATGTTTTCTCATTTTTTTCTTAGTAGAAAAAAAAATCTGTTGAAGAAGGAAAGACAGACCAGCTTCATAATGCCATTTTACTGGAAGCACTAGGAGCTCTCCATCTGGAAGCATCCATAGAGCATACCAATGAAACCCCACTCCAGCTATCTGGACAAATTTATTCTGGTGGCTTCAAATAGATGTATAAAACCAAAGTGGATAGGCTCAGATCCTGCTGGTCAACAGGACAAGATGAACCTCCTAGCACTACCATCTGAAACTTATCTACAAGGAGGGCGGAGAAGTATCCCAAAATAGCTTCCCATAAGCTCCATTTTTGCAAGATAGTCCAGAATGATGCCATGATCAACCGATAATATTAAAAACCGGTGGAAGGTCCAACAAGAAACATCGGGGACATCTTCTTGCTCCAGCACCACCCTATCCCATTCCTGGCATGCACCCTGGCATGCGTGACCAAAGCTGTTTAATTAGCCCGGGAAAATGAAGATTTTCATTTGAGTTAATAGGAGCTCATCCAACTAACTACAACACAACTATAATTTTAAAACCTCTGTTAAAGAAAGCTGCAGCTGGGATAAACTGATGGTCCAAGTGGTATAGAAAGAGCAGGACCCCAACTCTCCCTTCTGGCTATGGCTCTTCCTGGAAACTGGCCAAGGATACTTGACGCAGCCCTTCCCCTTATGGTAGGACTCCATTTGCATAAACACTTCTGTGATGATTCAGGGCCCAGCCTACAATTGCATGTGTTTAAAGATACCGTGAAAGCACAGGATGGCTTTCATTGAGGAAACTGCCCTAAAGAACAAAGCTTTGCTGGCCTAATTGCCACAGCTTGTAGAGACTTTCCACTTACTGCTCTGTAACCAGAGCCACAACACCAGTTGGACATAGGTGGATGCTTCTGTCAAGATGAGCTTCCCAGGATCCTGCTTGGGAGTGTGTGGTACTGCATTCCCCCTTCTCCTCTTGGCAGCAGTTATGCCTTTTGTGTGGCTAATTGAACAGAAGAAGGCCCTGGATGTCTACGTGGAGGAGTATGACCCTTATTACAGTTACACCCTTAAGAAGAAAGAGACCAGGCTTGGCGCCACTATCTATTCACTCAACATGACCTCCTTAAAATGGCTGGATGGTGAGTCTCCAAATGGAGAGGGGAGAATCTTACTGCTCTTTCCATAGGAAGAGGGAAAGGGGCATTCAACAATGACGAGGCTGTTGCAGTTTCACCTTGGGAGTAGGAAAATGGGGACCAATGGCTTGGCATTTAAAGTAGAAACAAAGTGCTAAAAATGAGCAATGTGAAAGATCTTCAATTCAAAGGGAAAGGTGAGACCCAAATGTGTGTCTGTTTTCAGAGTCTGAGGTGGACAGATCAGTTTGGTGGCATGAGCTGTTCATTGTTGTGCCAAAAGTCCAAACAATGAAGGACTCCTGTTTGTTGATTCCCAACTCTGGAAGAAATGATGGTGTGCCTATTCCAGATGTCGACTATAACGTCAATGACATCGTTGACGCAGCAAAATCTACTGGATCGTAAGTAACAGGTATCTCCAAGTAATGAGTAGGGTTAGCTAGGTTGTATGCTAGGTAATAATGCTAGGTAGCATTATCAGTTCTACAAAGAGAGCGCACTTGTGAGGAAGGTATTCACAATGGAAGTCTACGCCCTAGAAAGCAATAAACATTTTCTATGTGAACCCAGGGCTGGTCCAAATATTATACCAGGACTGGAAACTAAGCAGCCTCCTTGATGTTGTTAACTGTAGCTCCCAGCATCCCTTATTATTGACTGCAGTGGCTGGGATTGGTGATCACTGTAGTCTGACAACTTTTGGAGAGCCACATAATTCCTGCATTTATGTTATATAAAGCTGTTTCAAGTAATGGATTCTGTGCATCATGAAAGTGCTGACAACTGTTTGTTTTTCTTACTCTGTTTTTGCCGGACAGATGTGTGTGAGATTTTTCTGCCACGTGTTACAAAATAACTGAAGGCAACTTGCAGGCACACACACACACATACATATATTCATCTTGACTGTGGGATGGAGGGGTGTAATTTGCTTTTCAGCTTTAAGCAGCAAAAAATTGTGGGGCTGAACTCATTCCCCTGGATTGATTTTGTCATTGATATCTGCCTAAATCCACTTGTTTTTCAATAAGAGCAGAGCCACTGAACCAATGGAAATTACATACATTGCACTGATTTAATTGGTCTAGACTAGTTGGGACTAACAGTTGGAATCAGGCCATATTCTGTAAGCAAATAACCATATGGTGTAACTATTACAGTACCTTTGCTGGTGATTCATAATGTCTCTTTAATTACTGCTGGAGGAAGAAGCTACATCTAGGCACTGAGAAATGACCTTAGCTAAAAATAAAGCACACAATATTGACAAAATATTATATGTATTCTCTTTTAAAGTTTCCCATTTAAAATGTTGATGTAGATGATGAAAAATCTTATTTGTTTATTATGATATTTACAAGCTGCCTTTTGACCATAAGGCTCTCAAATACAGAAGCACAGAAAAGAAAATTATACAAGCTTGTAATTTGATCTAGCAGCATACTTTGGGAAGATCACTGTCTTTTTTGTTTGTCTGGCAACTGTAGATGTGTGACTTGTTCATGGTAACTGGGTGTCATTTAGGGGAAAGATGGACAATTGTGGCTCTCCAGACGTTGCTGGGATGCAGCTCCTATCGTAGGTCACTATGCTAAGGCTGAGCTGAGACAGCCCCAACAAAATACTCAGGGTCACATGTCCGTCCTCCCTGATTAAAGTCTGCAGGACATGATAACAACAACTTTGTGAAGCATAGTGACCAGTAGTCCAATTCACAGCCTGACCATCTAATTTGTTTTTGTCAGATTCTGGTTAAGTGTCTGAGCCCCCCACCCAAACATGCATGGATTCTACCTATAAAGATGGCATAGCTTACAAATGGACATCAATGAAGACATCAGATGAAAACTTCACATCTTCTAACAAGCTTTCATGGGTGTTGCTTGATAGGCAGCAGCAGCTCATACAAATAAAATGTAATTGCTGGTTCCTGTACACTGTTTCGACAGTTGGGGTGTCCCATTACATCACTTGATTTATTAGTGCATGATGGAGCCATGAGTTGCCCTACCGTGTTGACACCAATGTCATTGGCCTCTCTGACTTGGGATTCCTGAGGACATTTGTTGCCTTGATGTTTCATCACTAAGCATGAACTGCATTCACATGCATGGCAGAGTTGGTATCAATGATCATTCATCTGCTTTGACTTTGCAGGTGTGCAGCTCTCTTGAGGCAAATCCCAAACCAGCCAAACACCTTCCATGTAAGTCAGGAGATGAATTATACAGCCTGTGTATGGTTTTTCAATATTAGGGGAGGCACTATCATGTGGCCTTTGTGCCGTGTGTATATTTGTGTGTGTGTTTGTGTGTATGTGTTTAAAAAACCACAACAACTCCCTGCCCCCTTTTAAGGTCAAAAATAGCTTCTGGGGTGATGCTTCCCAAGCTATCTGATGTGGGAGGCTGCCAATTTTTTTTTTCACCAGTGTGCCAGGGACAAGCACAATATTGGCCCTTTCCGCATGCGGTTATTAAGGCGGGCCAATGCGTCTTGCCACGGAGGTCTTCTGCACGTTGGAGCAGGCTAGGTTCAGTTTATTTACCTTCATTCCGCACGTAATTCCGACTAAATGCGCCCCCATGTGGTGGTAAAGCGCACTATTTGAAAACCAGAAGAAATCGGTTTTCCAATTTTCCAGATTGATCCTATTCGTACTTTCACAGTGGTGCAGACACGTACATTCAGGCCAATGCGAATTGGTGGTCAGGGGAGGGCTCATGGGAGGGGCCAGGGGGTAGTATGGACTTACGCACGTACACAATGACGTACCATGCAAAAAGAAAAAAAAGGGCCAATCACAGCTGATGGGGCGGGGTGAGGGGAGTAGCGGTAGTGGCCACAGTGGAGGCAGTGCGGATTCATGAACTCGCACTCCTCCGAATCAGAATGGAACATACGCAGTAGCTGTGCGGAAGGAAATGAGGGAAAGTCCACCTTATTTCGAGCCCAGAAAATCCGGTAAGAAATGGCACGAACCAATTCACCAGCTTCGTGCAGAAAGGGCCATTGACTACAGTTCATTGACTACAGCTGTTTCTGTAGAGGTTTGAGGGACTGAAGCACTGGGATGGCTTCAGGGAGCTTGGGGGCAAAAGCCACCGTGTTTAGGGGTGGTTTTTACCTAAAGCACAACTATTTTGTGCAGCCCCAATAAAGAATGGTCAAAAATTTGAGGTCTTTGACATCAGGGCTGTAGTTTCCCCACATCTTGGGAGACCAGCCTTGTGCAATCTTCTGCCAGAGAAGGAGAAGCTGCATGGCACTCACTTCCTACCCTTGCTGAAAAGAGCACTTGCGAATGCAGAAGGATAAAAAAGCATCTTTGTGCCATCCCTGAGCCACTAATGGGTATTCAAGCAAGACTACCAACCAGAGAAAATCCACCAAAACAGAATGGCATTCTAATGCCTGTAGCTTGTGGCATAATATCACATTCAAGAAACTGATCGCTGTCCTTTTCCTTTTCTCTCTGCTCCCTTTCCTTTGCCTTTTTCTGTTGATTTGCTCTGCTTGACAAGGCAATAGATCAATGAACTAGCCTTAATGGGTACCTTCCTCCCACTATGCCTTTAGCTGAATGAATGTTTCCATTCTTTGTGAAGCAAATGGATATGAACTAGAATAGGACAAACCCTTTGGATTCTTTTGGGGATCCTGAAGGGATGAACCAAAGATGAACTCATGTTTGATATCTTTCTCTCTTTTTCTATACTATATCAATTCTAGAAAATTCCCATCCAAGAATGTAAGAAAAGGTCTGAAGATGGAGGACTGGGTTGTTCATGGTGGAAATTCCTGAATGATATGACTGCTCAGCCACACACACTGTTGCTATTCCCAATGGTCAAGGTAACTATAGCCTCCCTGTACTCCAGAATAAGAGTGGGCAACTGTGGGAGGCTCAGAAGAAACATCAGGACTTGGAAAAGTGAGACCTGATTCATAGAATCATAGAAATGTAGAGTTGGAAGAGACCACAGGGGCCATCCAGTCCAACCCCCTGCCATGCAGGAACACCCTCAAAGCACTCCCGACAGATGGTCATCCAGCCTCTGCTTAAAAACCTCCACAGAAGGAGACTCCACCACACTCCGAGGCAGCATATTCCACTGCTGGACAGCCCTGACCGTCAGGAAGTTCTTCCTGAGGTTCAGGTGGAATCTCCTTTCCTGCAGCTTTAATCCATGGCTCCTTGTCCTGGTCTCTGGAGCAGCAGAAAACAAGCCCACTCCCTCGTCTACATGGCATCCCTTCAAATATTTAAACATGGCTATCATGTCCCCTCTTAACCTTCTCTTCTGCAGACTAAACATACCCAGCTCTCTAAGTCTATCTTCATAGGACATGGCTTCCAGGCCCCTCACTATTTGGGTCGCCCTCCTCTGGACTTGCTCCAGCTTGACCATGTCCTTCTTGAATTGTGGTGCCTAGAACTGGACAGAGTATTCCAAATGAGGTCTAACCAAAGCAGAGGAGAGTGGTACCAGTACTTCCCTCGATCTAGACACCATACTTCTATTGATGCAACCGAGAATTGCATTGGCTTTCTTGGCTGCCCCATCACACTGCTGACTCATGTTCAGCCTGTGGTCTATTAAGACTCCTAGATCCCTTTCACACATACTGCTATCCAGCCATGTGTCCCCCATCCTATATTTCTGTATTCCATTTTTTGTACCTAAGTGTAGGATCTTACATTTCTCTCTGTTGAATTTCATTTTGTTAGCCTTGGCCCAGCTCTCCAATCTGTCCAGGTCATTTTGAATTTTGATCGTGTCATCTGGCATATTAGCAACCCCTCCCAATTTGGTGTCATCTTCAAATTTGATCAGCATGCCCTCTATTCCTTCATCCAAGTCGTTGATGAAGATATTGAACAGCACTGGGCCCAGGACAGAACCCTGTGGCACCCCGCTAGTCACTTCTCTCCAGGATGAAAAGCAGACATTGGTGAGCACCCTTTGGGAACGGTCAGTCAACCAGTTACAGATCCACCTAACAGTAGCCTTGTCCAGCCCACATTTTACTAGCTTCTTTGCAAGAATGTCGTGGGGAAGTTTGTCAAAGGCCTTACTGAAATCAAGATATGCTACATCCACAGCATTCCCTTCATCTATCAAGCTAGTAACTCTATCATAAAAAGAGATAAGATTAGTCTGGCTTGACTTATTTTTGAGAAATCCATGTTGACTACTCGTGATTACCGCATTGCTTTCTAAGTGATTAGAAACTGACTGCTTAATGATCTGTTCCAGGATCTTTCCGGGTACTGATGTCAGGCTGACTGGGCGATAATTATTTGGGTCCTCTTTTTTTCCCTTCTTGAAGATGGGGACAACATTTGCCCTCCTCCAATCTGCTGGAACTTCTCCTGTCCTCCAAGATTTCTCAAAGATTATAGGAAGCGGTTCTGAAATGACCTCTGCCAGTTCTTTTAATATTGTAGGATGCAATTCCTCTGGCCCTGGAGACTTGAATTCATCCAGTGTGGCAGGTATTCCTGGACCACCTCTCTACCTATTATGTGCCACATTCCCCCGCTTCCTCACCTGCTCCTCAACCGCCAGGTTGAGTGCTTGTATCCTTCTGGGAAAAAACTGAGGCAAAGAAGGTGTTAAGTAATTCTGCCTTTTCTCTTCCCCGTTAGTAATTCGCCATCGTCTCTGCACAGCGGCCCTATCGTCTCCTTCTTTTTCCTTTTGCTACGGACATATTTAAAAAAGCCCTTTTTATTGTTTTTGATGTCTCTGGCCAGCCTAAGTTTGTTCTGTGCTTTAGCCTTTCTGACCTTCTCCCTTTTCACTGATTCTGCTTCCTTAAGTTGACTTGTACAGTAGACATTCAGCCATACACAAATGAATGAGAAAGATTAATGTATTGCTGTCTTAATGGCATAATAATTAGAGTAGGTGGCTGTATTTCCATGAAGAAAGAAAGCTGGCTCTTCCAGAAGAACTTCGTCAGCACCATAATCTATTCAGAGTCGTTCTACTACTACTCCTTGATTCAGGTGCTGCTGATTTGAGTAAATGACTGGCATCACATTGGAAATAGACATGACAGTTCCAGAATCCAATTTGTTAAAAGTTTAGAACAGTTATATGATCCCATAAATTCTGGGATGTGAAGGAACATAGTACTTTTTCTCAGATTCTCTTCAAACTTGATGAAATATTATGTTATTACGGTTATATACAATGTAATTTCTTGCTATATTATTTTGATCTGCTATTATACCCACAACACTGGGAGAACTGTAGCACACATACTGATCTGCTTATGGGTAAGAACAGGCCACACCATTTCTTGACTAAATACCATGAATCTGGGATCATGCAGGCCAAAGTGCTTCATTAGACAGCTCGCCTGCTCCCAAGTCATCTCATTCCCACCAGCCTGAGTGCTGTGGGGAAACAAATATGGGACCGGGGAGAAAAGCCGGACTCAAGGGACTTACAGAGACATCTGTCAGTCATTTGGGTTTGTCCTGTCTCTAGGTGCGAAGCTCTAGTAAACAGCCTTTGAGCCAGGTCAATGGCTAGCAACTCACTCTCCCCCCAGATCCCTTGCAGAACCCCTTCCTAATGTAGAGTGGGGTGCCTCATGCCTGCTCCACCTTGAATTGGATCTTGCGTACCTTCCAACATTTCACAGAAGAAAATCGGGACATGCATGGGCAGGCGCCATCACAGTGTGGTCAAGATAGAAAAAGACATTAATGAAAAGGAACATACAATCTGGGATTGGCTGCAGCAGTTTGCTTTAGCTTGTGCCTACTGGGAACAACAAAGTTCTTTCCCCTGCTCTCCTTGTCTTCCTGCTGACTTCATTGAGTGGAAACTCCTTTTGCACTTCAGAATCAGTTTGCAGCCATTGAAGTAATGGCAAAGGGGGAAAGTGGGAGGAGGCATAGCCCCTGCCATATGTTTGTCTGTTGGATGTGTATTGAGATAGCGTATTGTAGTCAATGTAGAAGTCTGCTGTAGAATTCCCTAAGCTTAGTTATAACGTAGAAAGTATTTAGTGCTAATTGGTTGTTTTAACAATGTGTCTGTTAGGAGCCTGCCTATGTTCATACAGAGTATCAATTTGTTAATTGGTTTACTGCCAATTGCTACAATGTATCTGGTTGGGGGGAAGATCAGAGCAGGCAAAAATGAAAGTGCAAAGGTTGGTGTTTTGAGAACCTGGTGCTTCTAAGATAAGAGGCAGGAAATATGTCCCTGGCTTGAGGATGTGAAGTGGGAACCAAATGTGGGTCTGGGAACTGTTGGAAGAATGGTGTGATGATAGATTTATGTTCCTCCCCAAACAGCTCTGTGTGACTAAATTTTGGCATTGTATCTATAAAAGGTGTAAGCTCCATGTCTGCTTTAGTCTCGGCAACTTCAGAAGAAATGTCCTGCATTGCCTGCATTTTCTACAAATAAAAACTACTGTCTACCTCAGAGTGAAGTTTGTGGCTGGTGGGTTATCCAAAAAAATGACATAGAGTGAGAAATTTTAAAAGATATTTTAAAAACAGATGAAAAAAATGGAGTTGCTCTTTATTTTATTTATGGACAAGGAATAGGCATTTCAAAAGGCAGCACTCCCTCTCTCCAACAGTCTTCAACAGCTCTTGTAGGTCTCACTTCCTGCCTTGACTAGTGGGTTTTTCAGTACTGTACAACATTTATTGTCCAACCATGTTTTCCCTTGTCAGGAGAAGGAAACATGGGGTGGGCTTATGCTGCTCGTGCTTTTCTAACAATCAAAGGTGGTCATACAGGCCTAAATCCACTGCTAGTTTCTGCTAGAGAAGACTCATTGAATATATTCATATTGACTGAATAAGTCTTAATTGTCTCAATTATTGTTCTATTTGAAATTTGTAAAAGGACTACTGCCATTGCAGATTTTGCCACAAAACTCAGCTTTCAACCTTTGTAAATCAATCAATGAATGGAAAGAGCCCGTTCTGTGGCAAAAATGGTCATCCTTTTAACATTAGCATCTCTGTATCTTTAATGAGCAGGCAGATGAGGAAATTTCAGCGGGTGCTGCTTGCCACCTCATAGTGCTGTCGGCCTGTAAAGAAGCTGCAGCTTCCCAAAGGTTCCCATCGACTCTGCGAGAGAGTCTGGAACATTTTCTTATTTATTTTACAGAACTGTATAGGACCCTGGTATCAGTTGATTTCTGGGTAGTTTACAAAGGCTCCAAGGCCAGTGCTTCCTGCATTGTAAAGTGATAACCTAGCTTGATCAGGAGATCAAGTTCAGAAGCAACAGCAAAATCTTGCCCGTCTCATATGTTCTAGCTTTATGCAACACCTCATTATATCAAAGCTGGAGGACTTTGTAGGCTCAAGGGAACAATCTCTCCCCACCAATATTTATCAGCAGCAGTAGGTGAAAATCACATTTCTGCCTTAAAATAAGGTATATGTGTTTAAAAGAAGAATCGCACTTCTCACAGGCTTCTGTGTCTTCCTTTAAAACAGCAGGCAATTCCAGTAAAACAAGGCATGTGTTTCTTGCACATCTTGTTTTAATGTGAAGAAATATTGATCATGAATTTTCGGGTGGGGGGGGGCTCCATGGGCCACAATGCCAGCTGGAGGGCCACATGCAGCCCATATGGCATTGGTCGCCTACGTCTGAGCTACCCAGGTCAGATGACTCACATTAAAGTAATGATGAAAAACAGTCCTTGTTGCACACTAATTTTAGTGATTTTTTTAAAAATTAAAAAAATCCACAACAAGAAAACTAGTGACTTCAGGACACAGAATTAGATGCTGACTGTAACTTCATGGATTTTCATACATTTTAGCAAAACGGATCACTGAGGATTCTCTGTCACATTTCCTTTACAGCTTGCTTATTCGATGTTATCTTTGCAGGACCTTAGAATCCTCTTAATGATTACAAAGGAAAAATCTTAACATGACTTTGCTGATATCATGCTCATATCATAATGCATTCGACGCCTTTCCCCATACAAGTATTTCCCAATGCTGGAAGATACGATTTTGTTTTCTTATGTGTAGGCCACTGTGCGAGCCATGGACACTGTAACTGCTTTCCTGTGGAGAGAATCTGATAGAAAGATGAATATCACAAAATTTACATTGGCAGGCATTTCTAAGGTAGGTATGCACTGGGGGTCTATCCTCTAGCCAACTCCCCATTTGCATCTTCATCCTCGTCCCTTCTGGGCATAGTGAGATCCCGCCTCCAGCAGGGGAACACATGCTGGCTTGCCCATCATCTCTTTACGTCTTTATTGTAGTGTGGGTGGAGCTCCTGGCTCACAGCGGCTGTGGACAACAGGGTGGTTTCTTTCTTTCCATTCCTTGCTGATCTTCTGAATATGAGTGTGGTGAGTTTCCCCTTGCTTTTGCTCCACAACCAGAAAATGAGTAGCCGTGACGTGACGATTCTGTGGGCAAAGAAATACTGCCACATACAGCTGGGAGACCGAGAAGTGAAACAATCCATATGGATCTGCTCTGCCACAGAGCAGTGACAGAGTTTGGAGTATGTGGAGGGGGGGCAGGCGGAGGACAGGGGGCAGAGAGGCGGTGCTACAGTGCGTGGGGGAGTGGCTATGGCACATGAGGGTGTGGCTATGGTGCACGAGTGGGGCTACGGCACGTGGGGTGGGGCTACAATGCATGGGGCATGGTTACGGTGCATGGGGATGGGGCTACAGTGCATGGGGTAGGGCACAGCACTCCCATTGCCCCCCCTCCCTGTGCAACTGCTACAGAGTTGTTGTTGTTGTTTGCCTTCAGGCAATTTACGACTTACGGTGACCCTAAGGTGAACCTCTCGTGGGGCTTTCTTGGTAAGACTTGTTCAGAGGGGGTTTGCCTTTGAGAGAGTGTGACTTGCCCAGGGTGACCGAGTAGGTTTCCACAGCCAAGTGGGGACACAAACATTGGTCTCCAGAGTCATAGTCCAACGCCCAAACCATTGCACTGTGCTGGCTCTCCTGCCAGAGTACAGCTGTAAAATTGGTTTGGCTGAATCCCAAATAACAAAGCAAATCAGGCTCATTTGGATCAAGTTGTCTAAGTTCTGGATTGGAATAACACAGAATGAAGCACTTTGGACTAGTGCAGAAATCCAGACATTAATTAAAAAAAAGTGGGGAGAACTAGACAGTCTAACATGACTATATAGGGAGATACCAAGATGATGGGACTCTGGGGAGCCGGGGGCAGCAGCAGGGAGTTGGGCTTTACTCACTGACAGCTAGTTTGTTCTTCCGTCTGGGACCCTTGACAGTGCGCTCCTACTCCAGGGCTTACGAGGAGGGATTATGCAAGATGATTGGAGTTGTTTCCTCATATTGTCTCTCAATACTGTGTTAGAAGCCAATCACACAAAAAGTGTGGTGACAGATGTGCAGTTGTTCATCATCATTGTCATCGGGTGTTGGTCTTAATAAGTCTTAATTACCTTTTGTTGTGCTAAATAGCCTTGTTTTTTACATTTGTTTTTCTCAACCATTTGTTTGTTTATTGCTTCTCTCCATGTTTCAGGTAGCGAAACTTATCCCTCCCCCAATTTCTCCTAGTTGTTGTTGTTATTTAGGTATTTAATAGAAGTCAGGCCATATGAGTCACCACAGAAAGGCATAAGCATTGACTGGGATCATTTTCTGAGATGGAAACAGATCCAAGGATTATTTTCTCTCTACCTTCACTATAAGCAACACATGAACAGGGGCAAATAAAAAAGTGCTAACAGTCTGCTGAAATATTTTAAGAGGCAGCCCCAGGTAGTATTGCTTAGAGCTAAGGCAGACTTAAAAGTCAAAGCAGTCAGCTAGCAGGGAGTTAGCAAATACTGTAGAAGTGCTTACTTCATGACCTCTCAACTCAGGAAGCAGCAGCAGGTTCACGTTTCCTCGTCAACTCAACCTTAGCTCAGGGGTGAGGCTCGTGCTGTTGCAATGCATCCCCCAGCATTCCTCACCATTGGCTCTACTGGCTAGGACTGCTGGCAGTTGCAGTCTAAAAACATCTAAAAGGTTGCTTGATTCTCACTCCTTCTTGATGGTGGCTTTGGAAATATATTTCTGTTTTTACCACCACCAGGCCAGTCTTAAGAGTGTACAATTTTGTGAAGCAGAATGATGGGAACTGCACATCATTCGGTTTTATTCAGTAGAACTCAATCCTAACAAAGGAAAGCGGAATAGCACATTGTGGACAGGAGAGCGGAAGTCAAGAATGTGGTTTGCTACAAATGTACATGTTCGGCATTTCAGTGATCAGATATTGGAACAAGATACCGAAATACTCTGACTTACTGGCTGGAAGATAAGAAGGGGCCAATCAATTCAACCCCACCCCCCGAAGCATAGGTCTAGTACGGCACTGAAGTTTACTATGGTACAGTTGCCATGAGATATCGAGAGCCTGAATATTGATGCTATATTAGAACTAAGTTATAAGTATACCTGTTCTCCATAGTATATTATCACAGATTATTAAAATTTAAGATTTATGCTTCCTATGACCTCATAAACTCTAAAGCTCACATTTATTTGGCTTTGGGCAGAATTTGCATCACCAGTACCAATCATATTGTGGATGGACCTTTTTACTGAAGTCTTTACGTGATGCAAACATAACACAACAGTTGGATGAACCCCGATTCAAGGAAATGGCATCACATATTGATCCTCTAGGTGAGTGGTTCCTGTAAGATTACATTTCTGGAAGAAAAGGGAAGGAAAGTAGGAAAAAGTGGTGGGAATGAGCAAGCCCAAGCAGAAATGGCTGAGTGACAGTGGCCATTATGGAAGAGGATGTCATAATGCAAGAGGATAGGGAAATTCAAGCCAAAAAGTCATGGAAAACAACCCTTTTCCATTTGCCTTCATGAACTGTTGCTATGGCTCATGTACAAGGGCTCCTTTGTATCTACCTATCTTGGGAAAGTATGGAATCCTCAAGAATGTGAATACCACACAGGAGCACACACTTCTGTTCTTCATGCTCAGTGGCTCCTCCATTCTTGGAGATTCACTGCTCAAAAGAGCCCAACCATACTGGTGGAGGAGAGTGATGGAAAAGCGTGAAAGGAGGCATGTACATGCATCTATAGTACATTTCGATGTTGTTGCTGTCATGTGTCTTCAAGTTCTTTCCCACTTACAGTGACCCAATGTTACCCCTAAACGTAGGTGCCACAAGGGCCCACCAGCAATACCAGTACCTCCATTCAAAAGTGGGGAATAATTAGCTCAAAAGAGGAGGCCTGAGAGAGGGGGGCAACTTAACAAGATCTTTTCTACCAATGTTTTTGGGGTCATGCAGGAAAGAACCAGCTGGAGATTTAAAATGTAAATTGAACAATTGTTTCTATTAACAAGATTCACACAAGCACACAAAAGTTCAAGCACTCACATACTCACTCAAGAACTAACCTAAGGAAAGGGAGGAAAATTGAGATAGAGGATGTTGAGGGATTTGGGTGATATTTACTGGTCTGGAGAGCAGTGAAGAAAAGTGGCAATGTGGTTTAGGTAGGCACCTAAGGACGGTTCTCACTTGGCAATTGGATGGACAGCATGGCATTCAGAATGGCGAGAGACTGCACTAGGCAGCCTGAAATTAGGAGTTCTAATACCTGAAAAATATCCTGTGGGTATGGGTGTGAATAGCTTTTCCAGCCAAGTGGACAATGAGAGTTGCAACACTAACAATGAAATCTGGATGGAGTTAATGGTCTCAGTATTTAGGTGAGAAAAGGGTAATGGCTGTCATAATAGCTGAGTATTGTGGAGAGGTGGGGAAACAATAGGGAAACACCCAGGTGTGTGGGAACCAAGGTTGAAATAATCACAGTTTGGTGGGTATTTCCCCACTTAGCTCTGAGATGTCTAGTCTATTAGCATTATCCTATTGTCTTGAGGGCGGCCGTGCTATTAGCCTGACAATGACTGGGTTCTTGACTAGGAGGTGGGTGCAGTTGACACGCCTTGCAACCTCACGTATACAGTCAGTAATTTGCCTCTTTCAGTGTGACTGTTCCGTCATCTCAGGCATCATTTTATATTAACATCAATTGATATAATGCCAATTAAATAATATTTGCCAATTAAACCATGCCAATCACGGGGGATGCGCAGTGCCATAAGACTAAAGCAAACCTACCATGGGGTTTTCTAGGGCTAGGAGTGTGCGATGCACCCAAGGTCAGGTTTCCATGGATGAGCAGGGAATTCTACCCTGGTCATAGTCCAACACTCTACTACACAATGCTGGCTCTAGTACATCTCTGTACTGGAATATGAATTCTAAAGAATATTTGCAATTAATAATAAAAGACTGTGTTTGCCTACCTGTGGGTAAGAAGATGAAACATAAGGAAGTAATGACAGTCCTACAAGATGAGACCAAAGGCATATATTTAGTCCAGCATTCTCTGCACACAGTGGCTGACCCATTGCCTCTAGGAAGTCCACATGTGAGACATGAATGCAACCACAGCTTCCCAGTTTCATTCCCCAGTAAGTAGAGAAGAAACGATAATGCCTTTGATATCAGTAGCTGATAAAAGCATCACTGCATGAAGGTGTGGATATCCAGTGATGTAGACTCGAGTCGATAGACTTGGAATCAAGTTGGACTTTCAGTGACTCGACTCAGACTCAACTTGGCAATAAATGAGGCACTGACTTGACTCGACTTGAGACTTGTATATTTTTAGTGACTGACTAGCAGCCCTTGGTTCAGTAACAGAACACATTCATCTAGAAATCTTACAACTTTGAACAATGCCTCCATCTCTTTTTGCCTACTGGTCATGTGGCAATCTATCTAAAGCCCAAAGTTTGGGTGCATTTCTCAGAGAGGAACAGCAAATGGGTTAGGCAACGGGCTTGAGGTCTGCTCAGCAGCCTGTCCCTACTGCATATCAAAGGAGCCTTCTAAAATGTTTCCCAAAGAGCAAAAGACAGGACTTGCCCCAGAGTGCAGGGCTCATTTCTCAGAGGGGAGCAGCAAATGTGTTAAGCAACAGGCTTGAGGAGGAAGGATCTTTCCTTCTAAAGCTTTTGAAGCTTCAGTAATGGGGAGTAAGAAGGATCGTATTCCCCATGTCTGAAGTTGCAGATGGCAAAATGGCAAATGTAGAGGGCCGACTCTGTTTAAATGATTAAAACTGACTTTATTTGACTCTGTCCAATAATTCTGGAATTTTGGTTGGGGTATAAAGTTGGCTTCCAGACTTGAGACTTGACTTGAAAGTATCTTCAAGGACTTGAGATTCGACTTGAGACTTGAAGGTAGAGACTTGAGACTTGACTATTTGAAGTAAAAGACTTAAATACATCACTGTGGATATCATATATACAGAATGCTTTTCAACACTGTATCTCTAAGATTTACCCTTTAGCTTTCTATAGCTGTTGTTGCTTTTCCACAAAACATGTTAGCAGAAATGTATTCATACACGAGGATATATTTAGGTAAAAGCCTGATTTGCCTTCTGCCACCTGCACACTACTTTGAATAGATAAACCCATTCAAGAAATTTGCTTTCCTGCATCCCATGGTGCCATTTTCTGTTGTTCCTCTCTGTCTCTCATTACAGTAACACCTCATTTTTCCATTCAGAGTACAATGGACGATACAGTAAGCAGGCCAAGTACATCAGTGTTGCAGCAGGAGATGAAATCTTCCAGCCGGACGACTCCCACTATTACTTTTCTCAGCTGAGAGGAGAGAAACTTTTCCGGTGAGTTCTATCTCAGATTGTCCAACTCCTCTCTCTCCCCAGAGGAAATGAAGAAACAGTCTGTGTGGTTACAGGGTAGATAATACTGCTTACAGATCCAGTTAGACAATGTAAGATGAAGACGGAGGTGAGACAAAGAAGACATACAAGGAGATCGCTCAGTTATGGTAAAAGCCTGATTTCTTTGCAGCTTTGCAATTTGAATGATGCATGTACTCAGCAACATATCATAACAGTGGGTCAGACATCCCTTCTGTTCTGCCACACTTTTAAAAATTGCATTACATCTTTGCTAAATCCTTTATCAATGTACATGTCGCCTTAATTGAAACAACTGAGAAGGCATTGTGAATATTTTGAAAGGCTTCGATATTGAAAGGTGGGGATAGAATTAGAATAACCATCCTCACTCCTGCTTTCTAGCCCTCTCATCTGCTTTCCGAGGTGACCAGATCCACGTTGTGCCTAAAAGCAGGGCTGGCCCTGTACCCTCCCCATCCCTCCTGGTCTGTTCCAGCTGGGAAGCTCTTTTCTATGTGTTCACTTGTGCTGAGCAGACTTTGAAGGTGCCTTGCTATTGCTTTTCAGGATCATTCCCAATATTGGTCATGGTCACACACTTTTACTAGGCCAAAGAGTGACTCTCCTGGACTCGCTCAAAGCCTTTTATGTCAGCACCATGCAGAATCTGAGAAGGCCCCAAATCTCCTGGAATAGGACTCAGGTGAGAAGAGCTAATCACAACAGTTCTCATCATTAATAATTACATGCTGCATGTCTGAAGTATTTGGTACAAGAATTAGATAATGGAAACAAGAATGACATTTGGACTGTAGCCTTGTTGCTGCCCCACACTTGCGTAATTAAGGTGGTGGCAGCAGGAGACAAAGGCCATGAATGCGACAGGGAGACACTGGAGAAATAAACCACTTGGAGCAAGCAGGTTTTGTCTGCTGTCCCTCACCATGCTGCCCAACCCTGGAAAAACTGCAGCCAATAGTATAGTGCCCTGTGGAATTCCAGCCTTGGTCATTTGCCAAGAGCACCTGCTTGGCCTCAGGACTTGGATCTCTGAGTCAAAAATATTTGTGCTGGGAGACTTGCTAGGGGTATTTGTAAGCCAGCCTTGGTAAATGTTGTTCTTTGCAGACAGATGGTGAAAAAAATAACATGAAATTTGGTTGTTAAACATCTGTTCTTTGCCAAGCTTCAGATTTATTGGCAAATGTCAAACTCTGCATTTTCTAAGGTAATTGTTCTGGCAGATACCAAAATTTGCAAAAATCAACAATTCCCTTTGACTCTCTAAAACCCTATCAATTAAGAATAATATTCACAAGGCTCCTGCTGGTTATGAAAACATAGGAAATGTACCTCAATAATACAGGATTCATGTCTGTAACTATATCAAAAGAAACCACATACTATGTATAAAGAAGATCCATTCTTCTGCTTCGTTTCTCTCCCTAGACAAATACTTCTGGCATTATAGACCTCTTCACAGATCAAGAGCCTTCCTCAATCAAATGTTACGTTGCTAACACTCTTGGATCTAAAAGGTAGGATTCTTTAAATGATATCAAATTTTTAATAGTGAGCTGAACTCCAACAACCTGCAAGTGTCTCATATCTCATTTGTCACTTTCAGGCGAGATTTCCGGTTAGTTGTGGGCCCCGGTATACCTAACCCTGTACTATGGTGTAAATGCAGTGTTGAAAAAGTGGTAAGCAGATCTCAGATTTAGTCTGTTGTGTCTTTGCAAAAGTGGAGGAAGTCAAGGGCTTTCCCACATAAGTAGTTCGTAGACAATAGGCCAAGATTCAGTTTGACTGCTGGCAGGATGTAAGTCTCTTGCAGGGTAATTGCACTGCCAGTCATGATGCCAATGGCTGTTTCATTCTTCAGCTGTGTCCTTCCTCTGGTGTGGCTCCAGAGGAACAGCTGAACACTCCCTCTGTGTCACTGATTAGTTGTGAGGGTGTGTCCAGGAACCATTTAGGTCCTGTTTCTGAGGACGGCAACACTGCCATCACCTTGTAGCTAAGCCCTCTCCTTCTTACCTGGTGTGGCACCTAGAAGCAGCCCAGGCACACCCCCTATGGCTAACCAGTGGCTGTGTGTGGAGGGGAAAGCTGCACCCAGAAGTCATCCAGCCGCCTTGCCCAAATAGATGTGGGGTGACCATGTTGCTCAAAAAGGTAAAGCATCTCTCTTTGTGCAATGTTTTAAAAAAGTACTTGTGCTGCTACAACTGGGGGTTACACTGGTGATTTTTTTTTCATGTGCACCATACACTTTACCCCATGCTTGGGCTGCTAAGTGTGAATGTTTCTATAAGGCAAAATAATGCCATCTGTGTTTTAAAAAAAATAGCTGGGGAAAAGCCAGGGTTCTCAGTATGAAAAATATCTTTAGAGAAACCTCTGAGTGGTGGGAACCTCAAAGCAGCCCAAGGAGGACTGAGCATGCTCAGTGGCCATGGAATGCCGACTACTGGTGTGTGGGGGTGGAGGGGGAGACCAGGAGGATGGGAAACTGAATAGAGTATCCTTAACGAAGGTACTGCATAGCATGACAACCTGCCGGCTGGAAAACAAAGAGTACTCTATACTGTAACATTTTGTTACAGATCTCACTGATTCTGTATTGACAAACATTCTAAAACACATGGTTACAAGCAGGCCAATTAACAGTGTACTTTAATTTGCAGATGCCGGGTGTTTATAAGGCAGAAGTGGACAAACCATCAAAGGGATGGAGAGGATTCTTTATTGAGGTAAATATCAAGAAGAGCTAGGTCAACCCAGTGCACAAAGAAGTTGGCTAGAAAGAAAAGTCTCCCCATGACAGAATCTATGCTTGTGGAGCTTAGTGAAGTTATTTTTTTAGATGGCAGTATCTGGGATCTCTCAGACAATATGGCCAATGGTTGATTTTGGGAGTTTGTAGTCCAAAATAGTAATTCCTCCAAGCACTGCAAGGGAGGACAATAATGGTAGCAGGCATGGAGCATGTCTAGCACCCTTATCTTTGCTTCATCTTCCTCACGTGTTCATTACACCCACAAGAACATCTGGAGAGGGCTCAGGCATGTCAGTCATGGAGGGCATAAATAAGTCCTGTTTGCACCAGATTTTGCCCTGAATTTTCTAACCAGAATCTTCAACTTGTCTTTCAGCTGAGGATGATGAAGCAATTAACTGTGATCTGAAAGGAGCCATGTATATTATTAATAGGAACCGAGTGAAACAAATCTATCTCGCAGCTCCTTAAGCTGGCATGAAGTGTCACATTGTTGGACACTGTGTATGTGCATGTGCTTTCAAGTTGCTTGTCAACTTATGGGAACTCCATCAATTTCATAGGGTTTCCTTAGGCAAGGAGTACTCAAAGGTGGTTTTGCCAGTTCCTTCTTCTGAAATATAGCCTACAGCAGCTGGCATTCGTTGGCAGTCTCCTATCCAAGTGCTACCCACAGCTGACCTACTTACCATATTTGCCAGCATATAAGATGCACTAGCGTATAAGACGCATTCCATTTATATGCCAGCAAATACTATTTGTTGACATATAAAATACACTGGCATATAAGACGCATTCCATTTTCAAACAGTATTTTTTTGGGGGGAAAGTGAGTTTTATACGCCAGCAAATACAGTAGCTTCCAAGATCAGATGACATCTGGTGCCTTCAGGATATTTAGTAAAAATGCAGTTAGAGATATAAAATTTATTTCTTATGTTCTGCAGCTCAATTAACATTTGGGTGTCTCCTCATGCTATACATGCAGCATACATTCCCATTCTGCAACACAAAGCACTGAGGAAATTGCTACTTGTTTTCTAGGTCACTTTCCCAGGACCTGGAGGCAACACCTACGTGTTCACCTCAGAGCTCCACATCATTCCAGACACATTTCCATGCATGGACTGCAAGGGAGAGCAATGCTATGGGAAACTCGTGTAACAACATCTGCGGATGGTGGGGCTTCTGCTGCTGAGAGCATGCCTGAAGCAAAGGGCTGGGAAGAATGCAGGGTCCAAAAATGCAGGGAGCCCACCTTCTCCTGATCTTTTCTCCTTGCTTCTGCTTTTTTTTAAAAAAAAACCAAATAAAACTTTCCCCAGAATTCTTGCAGGTTTGCTTTTGGTGACATTTTGTTGCCTTTCAGAAAAGGCACTTTTCATCAGCAAGGAACATTTATTCATTTATCAGAAGCATTTTTATCCAGGCTTTTGGTCCATGCTTCAACCTCTTAAGGAACTTGTTGTTGTGTGCCTTCAAGTTGTTTCTGACTTACGGTGACCCAAAGGTGAACCTATCATGGATTTTTCTGGGACCGAGAATATGTGACACACCCAAGGTCACCTAGTGGGTTTTCTTGGCCAAGCAAGGAATCAAACCCTGGTCTCCAGGGCCACAGCCCAGTGCTCAAACAACTATGTCACACTGGTTCTCCCCTAAGGAGATCCCCCCCCCCAAAAAAAGTTAAAGCAATGCTACAGAAATCACCAGAGAACAGCATTGAGTATGT
Organism: Cyclura pinguis; assembly: GCA_030412105.1. Taxonomy (NCBI): domain Eukaryota; kingdom Metazoa; phylum Chordata; class Lepidosauria; order Squamata; family Iguanidae; genus Cyclura; species Cyclura pinguis. The sequence continues at coordinate 160,495,706 of CM059600.1, forward strand.
TCAGGAAGAGAGGTAGGGTAGAAATGAAATGAAATGCCAGCTGGCAGTCAAGAGGGTTGTCAAAGAATAATTGGTGTGGGTGCAAAAAGCAGGCTGCCCCCAGCATGGAATTCCACAACTTCAGAACTGCTACTAGAAAGGTCCTCTCTCTTATGCCCACCTGGCACCCTTCTGGTGATGAAATCAGTGATCAGGCTGGCTTAGGGGATTCTAGCTGTAATTTTAAAAAATAACATCTTAAAGTTCTGCAGGGAGTAAGTGAGAACAGAAGGAGGTACCTTCCTTTTTTAAAAATCCCTATTGAAGGAGGGAAGGCACACTGTCGTTTGACGGTCTTAAAGACATTAATGGATTGAGAATCATCCAAGGAAGTCCCCATCATCTCATGTCATGATAAGCCCTCTGAAGTGTGACTGTAAAGGAGCCAACTCTTGATGCTCTGAATTAGCATTCCTCTCATTATAACTGAATTAGAAGGCTTGGGGGTTGCTTACCAAAATTAAGAGGCATGGCAGGATATCATTAAGCTACCTCCTGTTTCCTTCCTGTCCTAGTTTCTTTTTCCCATCAAAAAGCCTTTTTTTCCTTAATCAGATGTAATGTCTGAAAGCAGATAGCTTGCTTGTATTTATATAGTGGGCAAATGCCAGCCTGTTTAAAAATATCTCATGTTCCACTGTCCAGCCAGATTCTCTCCCATTTCCTTGTTGATGTCTTGTAAAAATTTTCTTCTTCCTTACAATGGGAATATCAAGGACATCTTTCCCTTTGCAACATGATCATTCTTTGATCCAAATTTCCTTAGCTTTTACAGACACACAGTAACAACTCAGAGAAGCCACATTGCTCAGAAATCTAACATTGAAACTAGAAATTAAGAGACGACCTATTCCTACAATTAACTTCTTCCCTGACTTACAACAAAATTTCCTCAGCAATCAGATTTTAAAATTAAAGCAATTTTTTTTTCTATTGGCCAAATACAAAACAAAATATACCAGTTCCCCATGGGATCTCAAGTATTACTTGCATGTCCAGTTCTTTGGCTAGGATTGTGCTCCTAATCATGGAAGTGGATTTAAGCATGGTGTCATCCAAAAGATTTGTGACCATCTCAGCTTTCATCCATTTATCCCTTTTCTCTCATCCATTTCTCACGTGTAGGGAAGCTAAGGAGGGTTACTCAATATGACCTTTTTATCAATAAGAAGAACTGAAAGGAAGCTACTACTTGCATACAGAATAGTTTTGTTTGCTGTCTCCTGCTGCAGTACATACAGAAGGTGTTACCTGCAGACTTGTCATATTAAGAACGTGAGCTGTATTCCTTCAAACAAACGCATTTTAAAAGGACAAACTATCCTGCTTATGATCCCCCTTTTGAGAATGTCTGTGGCACTCCTGATCACATCTGCTGCTTCAGAAAGGCAAGAGAGTAACAGTCCCAAGCCTCAACTATATTTTAGAGAAAGTTTGCATTTCTGATGAAACTGGAAATGAGGCCCCACAAGGTGTCACTATGTGTTACATTATTCATTAAAAGCGACTGAACAGGAAAACTGTACTCCTTTTCCCTATCCCTGATATCAGGCTGGTGCCCCCATAGGTGAATTTCATTTAAAGTAAGAGTGTCCAGTTTAAAGTGCCCGTTGTTTAGAGTGTCCATTGTTCACACTTTTTTAAAAATGTGAGCAATGTAATAAATAGTTTGCTCTTTCTAGATTTTATGGGTGGTCCCTTTTACAGTGTCAGGATCAAATGACATATAATTTATAAGATCTGTAATCAGATCTCTTCCCATCCCCATTTGTTGTTTACCACACTGTGCAAAGAAACAAAAAATGTAGTCTTTCTTTACGAATCCTACAGGACAAATAATAGTTTCAAGGTAGTTTAGAATGGGGGAGTGTTACCCTGCTTGCTGGGGGTCCCTTAGGGGCATTCCCAATGCCTGTCAAATTGTCACTTGTGGGGAAAATTAGCTAAGAGCACTGCTTTAGCAATGCAAAGAGAGCAGGGTAATTAAGGATTTTTAACCCAATGTTTACGGGTCAGGCTCAGTCAGAAATCACACACAAAAGTCCAATGGATGAATTTATTGAATAGTAATAGTTCGCACTCATGCACACACGCACACACACATCCAAGGGCTAATAGAAATAAAGAGTGGAAATAAAATAGAGAGATTGTTGATGGATTCACAGTTTGGGAAATACTGCACCTCTCCTGAAGTCCTTTGGTCCGGGAAGCAGCAATCGAACACCAGCTCAGCGAAGAGACGCTAAGGAGGGAGGGAGACCGGGAGGCATCATAATCTTTCTCCTTGCCTTGGTCTCTCCTGCATAACTAGCCCAAAACCAGAGACTATTTGTAGGTAAAATTTACTTTGAAGGCAAATCCTTTCCCGGGTAAAACAAATAGGGACAGAATAAGAAAAAACAACTCCATATCTGGCATTTCTTGGAAGATAACAAAGTGTCATCTAAATAACAGGATCTTCCTCCACTTTGAGGCTGTGGTGTGAGTTTTTGGAGATGGATCTGATAAGGTTTTATTGCTTCCAGTGCCCAATTTTCCAGGAACACTTTTACTCCCTTCAAGTGGACCCCTTAAAGGTTAAAGGCCTTTTGTCCACCATGAGTTATCACAACATGAGGTCTCGTGTTGCTACGTGACTGGGGATTTTACTGGCCTGATCTGGTTCTTTCAATTGTACGACCATTATTGCCTGCGTGCACATTCGAGTGACCTCTCTGGTGGGTTAATTTTATATCAAAGTTGTAGACCCCGGGACAAGGTTTTGCAAGGGGACAACAGGAGGAAGGGTTAATGGTGGGGGATACTAGCAGTTATGGGGGAGAAAATAACTTTCCAAGCTCTGATCAGTGTCCTGTTTGGGTTTGATTCTAAGTCCCATGCTGCTATTTTAAGTTGATGACATATAAAAAAACGTAAGGAGTTTTGAAAGATCCATCATCTAGTTTAGTCTTTTGGTTATTCCTGGAACTTTCTGAGTCATAAATTATGTAGAAGTTCCCGGTGCTTTGCTGTTTTCTCTTTAACATATTGTGTGTGTCTTCAAGTTGCCTGTTGACTTATGGTGACCCCATGAATTTTTTTTATAGAGCTTTCTTACGCAAGCAATACTCAGAGGTGATTTTGCTAGTTCCTTCCTCTGAAATATAGCCTACAGCAGTTTAAAACTTAAAAGGATTAGTTATATGTCAAATTAGAAGATACGTCAAAATGACAAAGCAACATTATGAATAAATCACAGATAAAACAGGAGATATTAGTTAAACCATGAAGGCAGATTCCTACCAAGAGTATGACTAACAAAGTTTCTGTCTAGGGTAGTTGTCTCTTCTTTGGGAAACTATCAGTTTCAAAACAATCTGCGTACGGTTACATTTAGTTACCAACGTGAAGTTGCATTACCAGTATGTGATAACTTGGGGGAGGGTTGACTCAAAACTAACTGTTTAATCAGTCTATGGGATGTGCTTTAAAAATAAACACACATGCACAAAGTAATGATGAAGTATATGAAGGTAGACTTCCCCTAAATAGCCTAAAACAGTTTCATAGGTTTGCCAGTATCTGTAATCGCTTTCATAATGACAGAAAGCCTTTACCTAAAAACTGAGAGGAGAATGGTATGGGGTGAGCGGGGATACGTCTGTGTGTGAGAGAGATAGATCCAGTCCATTGTTGGTAATTCCTGTATGAAGCGTTGATGTCAGTCATCTGGAGTGATACTTTATGCTCAGAAATGGAAAGATCCCACAGTACCATCACAAGATGATTGGGTGATGAAGCTGATGGACATGGTGGAGATGGACAAGCTGATGACCTTAATCAAATAGGATCTTTGAATGGATTTAAGAAACAATGAGAGAAGGTTATGTTTTTAAGAGGTGTTTTGGGAGAAACATGCATTAATAAGATTTGAATAGTATGGCTAGAAATATTATTGCAGAATGTTACATTTATCATATCATAGTATTATTATATTTAATATAAGTAGAAGAGTAATTAGTCAAATTTTATGTAACTATTTTTGTAGATTAGAAACAAGATTTAATTATATTAACTTTATTGAACTTTGAAGAAGTGTAAAATAACTATGCTCTGGTGAGTTGGAAGTCGTACGTGTAACCTTTTACCCCTTTTGTATTGTTTGTTTAGATAGTTGCTGCTGAATTTTTTTGAAGGCTACTTTTAGCCCGATGCCTATATGCTATAGCAAACAGTTTCAGCAAACACACAAAATGACACCATGGACCAAGGCTGACTATATTCTAGTCTTCCAAATGGGAGAAGAATTAGAGGGGAAGAAAGGAGAACCTTTTCCTCATATATGTTGGAAGCAAAGAGGCATCAACGCTTGTGTGGCGTGATTAATAAAAGGTTACTCTGGAGAGCACGCCTGCCCTTTTGTTTCACCTGTTCCTTTGTTCTGTACATCCCAGCCTTTTAATTCCTTCCTGCCTACAAAGGTCATATCCCCCTTCTTCCAAAGGTTAGCTACTCCTTTTGTCCCCTTTTGTCTGGGAGGGAGCATCCATGAGACTTCTGCCTCAGGATGCCTTATACTCACTAACAACAGCCGGCTTTAGGGACTCTTCTAATGAAATTTAAGTAATCTTCTTTTGTCTACCTCTTTTCCTCTCCAAGACAGATTTCCTGAAACAATAAATGTAAGTTTTTCCTTTTCTGGTAAACCTTGTAAGAGCATCTTGAGTTTTTTTTCCCTCCTGTTTACTACCAAAAGCTTAAATTGTACTGGCATGCTGCACTCTGCTTGATATAGACACAAAGAATTCCTACAATATATGTGTGTGTTGATACATATTAGTTTCAAAGAAATCATGTCCCATTAATGGCAACCACTAGTTTCCCACTTAGAAATCCCCCATGGTGTCTTGACTGGTGGGACTTTTTGGAACTGAAGTCAACATCCAAGAAACACTAATCTGAAAAACATCATTCGGTCAAAGTAGAGGAGAGCTGACAAGCAGCAGCAACCCCTGAGAAAGGTTCCCCATCACTCCCAATGCTGCAAATGGTGCAGGCAAATGGGTTGTAGGAGAAGGAAAGAGTCCTTTGGCTCAGCACAATAATTGGAAACAAAACGTTCTGCAATGGCGTAGTGAAAGAAACTAAGATGTGTGGGGCATCTTCAGAATAGCCTGTATTTCTGGGGTTACTGACCGTTTCTGTAGGGTCAGGATCTTTTCCAGGGTCACCACACCAGCATAACTCTCCACTCTCCTGGTGGCTGTATTGTCTACAAACTTGCATGAGGAGGTATCCGATACCTAAGGAGGCTCTCAGAGGTGCAGCAACTTACAGGCATCGCTGTGTCCTCCCAGTCACTCCACTCTCTCTTACAATTCCATCTTCCCTGGCAGCTCTGTGCAATTGACTCTGAATACACTTGCGTACCTTCGTGCTTCACTGGCTCGCAGCAAGATTCCAGCCTAAGTCTTCCCCTGAATATTGAAGAACCCAGATTTTGAACATGTGTAGCTGTGATTTACCAGGAAGTGACAGCTGCAGTGGTAAAGGCTTGAAAGGTGAGAGAAGACAAGGCAGCACAGCCAGAAGGTACACTGAAGGAAATACAGCAGAAGTGGCCTATAAGAGGCTGAGCATATGCCTATTCATTCGGCTCAGAAAACATACAATAACAAATCACCCCCAAATCCATGAAGGCTCCTCAGGCACGTTACAGAGACCTTGCCATTTTTAAAGCAAACACGTTATACCATTATACGTAGCGTGCTGTGATGCAGCAATGTGTTTTTTATTTCCTCAAGGTGTTGAAAACAAAGACAGAATTCCCTAGCATCCAAACCCATCCTTCCTTCACAAGAAGAAAAGCCTGTAATGGTCCATGAAGTAGTTATAAAACTGCCTATATGGTTTTGTTTCAGTGACACTGGGCAACCACCCTACATCTCATACTAAAAATATGGGGGTGTGGTGCCCAAATCCCAATTCAACTAGAGATGTAGTACGGAATTTTATTACAGTGCTGAACTTTACTCTTGGCTCCTCTTTAGTAGAACATCATAGCCTTTCCTATATGCATATTATGTGAATCACAGATCTAGCGAAACAAAAAAAAGTTAAGAATGCTCCCTCCAAATTGTTTTTAATTGTACAGTATTCTGCCTCATTCACTAAATTTTACGGGGATCTGTGTGGTTTCTAGATAGAATCATAGAATCATAGAATCATAGAAATGTAGAGTTGGAAGAGACCACACGGGCCATCCAGTCCAACCCCCTGCCATGCAGGAACACTCTCAAAGCACTCCCGACAGATGGCCATCCAGCCTCTGCTTAAAAACCTCCAAAGAAGGAGACTCCACCACACTCCGAGGCAGCATATTCCACTGCCGGACAGCCCTGACTGTCAGGAAGTTCTTCCTGAGGTTCAGGTGGAATCTCCTTTCCTGCAGCTTGAATCCATTGCTCCTTGTCCTGGTCTCTGGAGCGGCAGAAAACAAGCCCTCTCCCTCCTCTACATGGCATCCCTTCAAATATTTAAACAGAGCTATCATGTCCCCTCTTAACCTTCTCTTCTGCAGACTAAACATACCCAGCTCTCTAAGTCTATCTTCATAGGGCTTGGCTTCCAGGCCCTTCACCATTTTGGTCGCCCTCCTCTGGACCTGCTCCAGCTTGACCATGTCCTTCTTGAATTGGGGTGCCCAGAACTGGACACAGTATTCAAGATGAGGTCTAACCAAAGCAGAGTAGAGTGGTACCAGTACCTCCCTCGATCTAGACACCATACTCCTATTGATGCAGCCGAGAATTGCATTGGCTTTCTTGGCTGCCGCGTCACATTGCTGACTCATGTTCAGCTTGTGGTCTATTAAGACTCCTAGATCCCTTTCACACGTACTGCCATCCAGCCACGTGTCCCCCATCCTATATTTCTGCATTCCATTTTTTCTACCTAAGTGTAGGACCTTACACTTCTCTCTGTTGAATTTCATTTTGTTAGCCTTGGCCCAGATCTCCAATCTGTCCAGGTCATTTTGAATTTTGATCCTGTCCTCTGGCGTATTAGCAACCCCTCCCAATTTGGTGTCATCTGCAAATTTGATGAGCATGCCCTCTATTCCTTCATCCAAGTCACTGATGAAAATATTGAACAGCACTGGGCCCAGGACAGAACCCTGTGGCACCCCGCTAGTCACTTCTCTCCAGGATGAAAAGCAGCCATTGGTGAGCACCCTTTGGGAACGGTCAGTCAACCAGTTACAGATCCACCTGACAGTAGCTCTGTCCAGCCCACATTGTACTAGCTTCTTTGCAAGAATGTCATGTGGAACTTTGTCAAAGGCCTTACTGAAATCAAGATATGCTACATCCACAGCATTCCCTTCATCTATCAAGCTAGTAACTCTATCATAAAAAGAGATCAGATTAGTCTGGCATGACTTATTTTTGAGAAATCCGTGTTGACTTCTCGTGATTACCGCGTTGCTTTCTAAGTGATTAGAAACTGACTGCTTAATGATCTGCTCCAGGATCTTTCCGGGTACAGACGTCAGGCTGACTGGGCGATAATTATTTGGATCCTCTTTTTTTCCCTTCTTGAAGATGGGGACAACATTTGCCCTCTTCCAGTCTGCTGGAACTTCTCCTGTCCTCCAAGATTTCTCAAAGATTATAGCAAGCGGTTCCGAAATGACCTCTGCCAGTTCTTTTAATATCCTAGGATGCAATTCATCTGGCCCTGGAGACTTGAATTCATCCAGTGTGGCCAGGTATTCTTGTACCACCTCTCTACCTATTATGTGCCGCATTTCCCCTGCTTCCTCATCTGCTCCCCAACCACCAGGTTGAGTGCTTGTATCCTTCTGGGAAAAAACTGAGGCAAAGAAGGTGTTAAGTAGTTCTGCCTTTTCTCTTCCCTCTGTTAGTAATTCGCCATCTTCTCTGCGCAGCGACCCTATCGCCTCTTTCTTTTTCAGTCTTCCATTTGTAACTCTGCCAGCTTTCCTCATTGCCCCACCTTTTTTCTTACCAAATTCCTCCTCTCCCAATTCCACTGAGAAGATGGAAACACTACACAATAATCTTAAAACTACTAGCTATAGGATGTATCCAGATGGCAAACGGGCTCTCATCTACACTTTTCACATACCACTGTGAAGAACTGTAGGGAGTAACCATGGACGCTGAAGAACATTTTGCAAAAATTCTGAACTTCAGTATAGAAACCTTAAAAAACACAGCCCTCAAGAGAGAAAGAGGTTGGCAAGTTAGATAATTAAATCTAGAGAAGATACTGCCTTGTTGAAATTAGTTTCCTTCTGTCTACTCAGCCAAAGCTGACACACTGCTACCATCTGCTGGTCATCAGTTAGGGCAGCACTGAAGTTTAAAAGTTGAACTACACTTTTGAATCGGGGGGGGGGGGGGGGGGTTAAGTACGTCTTAAGGCCAGAATGGACAAAGTGCAGATCTGAATCCTGCTTTAAGGTCCAGTATTAAAATGCCTTAGATTTCAACAAGAACTTTTTTTTAAAAAAAGCAATCAGATTCTAGTCACACTGCAACAAAACTAGTGTACAAAGTTAGTCTGCAGCAAAATTACCCAACACCTCCCACCTAACTCAATCTCTATTAAGGAAAAACAAAAACCATTAAAAGAAGCAATAACCCAGCTATCCCTCTTCAATTTTGCTACTAGGCGCTATACAGTGACTGCAACTCTCCTACATAGATGAATTCATTTTTGCAGAATCATAAAGTAAGTCTTGAGATAGCAATGCCAGCAGTGAACACTAAACGCCACCCCTTACAAGCCTCTTGTCTGCAGTTTGTTTTCTTGCGTTCCTTGAAATGAAACAAAGTTTTACTAAATTTGTCTTAGAGCAACAGAGGACAGGCAGGTGAAGAAAGATAAGAATGTGCTATAGTTTTAGTACCGAATCTTGAATCCCTTAATATTTCACTAGTACACCTTTTTTTTAAAAAAAAAAAAGTCATGTTCTTAGTCTTTACAGAGTGTCAGTAAACCTGGCAACAATTTATTTAAAAAACAAACAAGCAAACGTTTTGTGAAACTAAATGCCTAGAAGATTGAACTTTGTGACTTTGCATCTGACGATTCTTCCCTCTTAAACCCTGCCACAAGAGCGACAGCTTCCCGAATCAACATTCATGAGATGTATGCATTTAGATCATTTCACTCTCCTCCCCTCCTGATTCTCCCTGTAGGCCTTGGCTGCCCTATTTATTCCATCTTGTGTCCATCTGAAATACATCTGGACTGTACTAGACACAAGAGAAATCTGGGGGCATAAACATCTAACCACAATCAAAGCTGTATCCTGAAAAGAGGCAAATTTCTTGCTTTGAGTTCTTGTTCTACACTATGGTGTGCATGCTTGAAATTGAGTGGTTTAAACACAGAAATTGTTGCCCATAGATAGAACTGGTCATGTTTTTATTTTGCTCAACTGAGCAATTACCTTGCAATTATGGTTTGCCTTTCTTTAGTGAATGCAGATGCCATTTAATTGTTGTAAGGCCTTAACAATTACACTACTACTGATCTAGGACAACAATGATGCATAAATCTCATGTCTGCGTGTCTTTATATGCAACTCCCAAAATCCAAAAATGTGCTGAACAAAGAATAAGAGTAGTTCATCTCCCCTTTGAAAATGAACAAAACATGTGAGCTTTGCAAAGATATGCAGGGAAAGGGCAGATATAAACAGAAAATGACTGGAATTCTGTTGGTGACATAGGTGGCTGAAAATGGGGGTTAGGAGTTTCATATGCACTTACAAAAGGAGGCATCTAGTAACTTGTTCTGCAAGGCCCTCGCCCCTGGCATAACAACAGCCAGGAGGCTGCTGGGCGCAGCTTTGCTCTGTTGATTGGCTATGGGGATGTGCCCAGGCTCATCTTTTTGAGCACAGAGGAATGAAGGAGCAGCCTTATCCTGGAGGCAGAGGTTGTTCCTTCTCCCCCTTGGTGCTCCAGAGCAGCCACATTGGCCCCAGTCTCACCCCTTCAGCTGTTCCATGGCCAGGGAGACGAAGGTGAGCCCTGGCAGTTGTTGTATGTGCTATAGGAAGCAGCTGGGCATAAGTACACCAGCAGAAATTTATACTCCACTAGCATAAGACAGGATCTCAGCTACAATGTAAGCAGAATGATACAACATTGCTATTAGTGAGACGATTCAGTGTACAGCTGCACAGAGTTGACCTTAAAGTGAATTATTTTTGTTATCCACCATACACACATATGCAAGCTGTGTTCCATGCAGAAAGCTGATAGGTCAACAACTGGTTTGTCAGCTAAGTAACTGTGGAGATGTGCAAACCAGAAAGCCCACCAGTTGCAGATCCTCCTGCATATCCTCTAACTTACCCTAAATCTAGCAATGTCTTCTTCAAAGCCCAACCCAGGATTTTGCATTCACTTTTAACAACTAGTAACCACAGTGCCCAATATATACCTTATTGTTTAATCCTCTGAATCTAGCTTGGTCGACCCCCTGCATCATGTCCCTATCTTGCAGATCTAAAGAAGATGCCCAGGTTACTTTGACATCAGGCTAGTCACCAACCAGCAAGTCCACAGTTGCATGATGCTTTATTATTCTCAAACAGGAAATCTAAACATTGAAAGTTCCCTCTAAAAAGTAATTAATTGAAGTTATCTTCCTAGCATTCCACATCCTTCCATAGTTACTTACCATAATAGTTGCAATTTTTAGGTAACCACTTCTTTAAACTAAGAAAAATAATTACCTTTTAGTTACTTTAAGCATACGCATCTGGATGCTACAAGTGTGATACAAAACACACATTTTCCTCCTGTCTACCTTATTGTCTCCTCTAGTGAGAGGAGCAGCCAGGTGAGATTACAGCATGAGGTAGCATTTGAGCCATGTGATACTCTTCCTCCACACATTTAGTGAAGCCACACCCCCGAGTATTATAAAATAGAAGAACTACAGTTATACACACACAACAGAGTGAAGCTATCCCTCAACAAATGATAGTAGTACTGTGATTTCCTTACATGTTCACTATGGGGGTGGACAGAGGAGAGATTGATTACAACTAACAAATTGTTTTTAACCAGATACTTCCAAATTTCTGCAGAAAATGCACAAATAACTGTAGACCAGAAGAACAGAGGCAGCCAAAGGTGGGTATCAAGCCAACTGTGAGATCAACTTTTATTTGCTGCAGTTGCTCTGTGCTAGAACACAAGGTTGTGGCAAAACAAAACAAAACAAAACCCTAAAAAAGGGGATTCAAAACAGAACTGTAACCAAACAGTCTGAGCTGGAAAAACTTCTACCCTCCTCCCACATTCCCCTTGTGTCCCAGCAATGTTTGAGAATCCTGTTAAATTTCACAAAAAAACAATCTTCATATTTAAAACAAATACAAAATAATCTATGAGGAGAAAAATCTATACAGAGAGTATGTACATCTCAGATAAATAGGCCAATACTGAGGTGGGGAACTGGAGTTTGCCAAGAAGGTGCACAACTGGCTAATATGCCGCAGGCCTTTACGCGGGAAGGCAGCTGTCTCCCTGTTCATCTCCCACCTCCCTACAAATCTCCTTGTTTCCGATATACGCCAGCACTTCCACCCTCTGAAACCTCACTCTCCCCTCCCCAACCCTGGGCTCCCAACAGTTCCCCAACCAACAACCGCCTGCTTGTGCTTCAGGGCTAAGATCTGCTGCCTCCCACTGGTCCAGGGCAGCCTTCATCTCAAGCCACCTAAACCCATCCCTACCGAAAGTGCAACTGACACCCGATGCTACTAAAGAACCCGGAACTAGGTACGTAACATTTCTTTCTGTTGTACAAAGCATGCAGTGCTGAGGGTCTCTTCTTCTCTGACCATTCCTGAGTCACCAGTTCTGAATGAGTTCAAACACAATCAAGGCTGCAGTACGATCTACTGCAGAGATAATATCCTGCCAGACTGCTGGGTGGGACGGGGAGCCAGCAGCTGTTGGCAAAAGCAACCGGTAAAGCACCAACAAGGGTTATGCCACCAGCCCCGCCCACAACTGCATGCATGCCCACCAGCTCACACTGTCACTGCCTTCTCATGATGGCATAGTGGCCCAAGTGAGCCCCTTGCTGGCCTCACTCTGACAAAGCATCAGAGGCAGCCTAAACAGTGCCCTCTAGAACGAAGGCAATGAAAATCCTGGAGGCTGGCAGCCTCACACTGTTCACCCATGCCAGCTGTTTGGGGCTGACATTCTTGGTTGTGCACTATCCAACATGATTAATAAAATTTCTTGTTAAAGAGAGCCCCCCCCCCCCAAAATAAATGTAACAGAGTGCATGACTCAACTGGTCTGGAGGAGGAAACCACCCAGCTTGCCTGACCAAAGAACGAGGAATTACGGCAATATCAAGTGCCACGGGAATCTCCATGCCTCCAAGGTAGTCTTATCCTCCACTCTGCTGCAAATTAATCTATGCCTTTGGCAGTCCATGACCCATTTCAGGTTCTGGGTCTCAAGAGTATCATCCTAAAGCCTGGCACAACTCACACTTCCCAATGGTAAATCAAAGAGGTTTGTGCCCCTTTGGGTTACACATAGCTTGAAGCTCTCTCTCTCTCATCAGTTTGGGCAAGTGAAGAAGTCAGCTCCAGTAGCAGGAAAGACCCTAACAACCTTCTCTATCTGCCACTTGGGCTACCAAGGTTGTAGTTGGTGCAAACTGCCCAACTGAGGGGCTGGCGGAAAGATGGCATTCTCATGAATCTTTAAGTCCTTGAGAGTTGGTGGCTGCCATACCTCCACCCCCACAACTCTTCCTGCCCCCAAACCAGAAAAGAATAGCAAAAGCTGAAGCTAGTCCCCTCAGGGTGGCAATACAGAGCAGGCAATTCAGTGTAGTCTCTCATTCCCCTCAGTCAGGGGTCTGGGAGGCGACCCCTGCCAATGCTGCGGCTGATTGAGGAAGCCAGGTAACTAGTGTCTCTTGGTGGAGGAGACCTTCTTCTTGCGTGCAGCCAGCATCTCATAGAAAGGGTCCCGGCTAATGGCGGCTCTGGAGGGAGTGGGGAGAGAGAAGGAAAGCAAGCAACATTAGTGGAAATCCCACGCCGATCAGAAAAGCTCTGAATGCTCAAATTACAGGAAGACCAGAGGGAGGGAGGCCTTTTTACACAGGTACAGTAGGGACTGATTTAACTGAAGTTGTTGCTGTGTGCCTTCAAATCTGACTTATGGTGACCCTACGGCAACACTATCACGGGGTTTTCTGGGGCCAAGAGTGTGTAAGGCACCCAGTGGGTTTCCATGGCTGAGCAGGGAACTGAAACCACTATGCCACACGGGTTCTCAGTTTAAGAGGGCAGGGGAATTAGGGGCCTGCAGTATGGACATTTTTCCTCTCAATGCAAGCAATTCCTGAACATAACTGACAAAGGTCAACAGGGGAGCTAGCAGGGACCCCATTTTCTACTGCATTCTCCCCTTTTCACTCAGCCAGAAGGCAGAGGAATTAATTCTCTTTCTGCTTTCAGCCAGACACTTTGCCACATCTTGTTATATCAAGCTCTAGCAAATTCCCCAGATTTCTTCATTTTCACCCCTGCTTTTCCTGCCCTTCTTGCACTCACTTGATGCACTTGATCCATTCTTCCTTCTCCTCGGGGGTGGGAGCTGAGATACGGTACACAGTGTGGTTCCCTTCTACAACACGACCGTCTGCCTCAGTCTTACAAGCCTTGATCACTTGGTCTTTGTTGTCAGGGATATACAGCTCAAAACAGTTCTGCAAGAAGTGAAGAGGACTGGTGGCTACCACTGCTTCAAAATGATGTGAATTGCAAGGACTGCAAAGACATTGCTAGCTGTGGTCACAGGGATTCTGCTACATGTACTCAGTTCCTTAGGATTCCCATCAAACCAGCAAGTGTCTAATTAACTACTGTTTCCTGTTTCATCCAAATTGTGAAACCATTGTTAACAGCTCCAAAACAAGCCAAGATATCAAAATAAACCTTGATTTTTTTTTAATATTCTGGTTTGTTCTAGGGTGGTAACCATAGTTCCTACTTTCATTCAAACCAAGAAACTATGGTTATCAGCTTTCTTAATTGATCCAGGGTTGTGGCAGAAAGTCTGTTCATCTGCTGGCTTAATATTCCAAGATACAATTATTCAAACATGGTCACTGACAGCAATGCTAACGTGGCATCTACTGCTACCCAGATCCTCTGGAATTCCTCACCACCTGGTCACTGCCATGGAGCTATGTATGTTCTGTGTTAGCACCATGTAAATATAGATAACAGTATTCTGTGCAAAATTCACTGCTACCTTGAGAAATCTAGCATCCATTTGCACCACAAGTAGGTTACTTCTCCAGGTCCAGGAGTTGCCCACACCTCTTACCAAACCAGGGAAACTGCATCCCTCACATGCCCATCCAATAAAAAAAAAAAAGAGAGAGACAGAGAGAGAGAGAGAAATTGAGAGAGAGAGAGAGAGAAAAGTAAAGTAAAGTAAAAGGTAATCCATTCCTTTGAGGGGTGGTAAAGAGCATTTTGTCAGGTTTTGTAGGGTGGTTTTTTTTTGAAGAGGAAGTGTTGTGATCCAGAAATATCATCTCCTATTTTGGAAAAAGGCCATCCCCAAACTGGCAAAATTTCCCCCACTACACCTAGGACACAGGGGAGGGGAACACTACAATACTTTTTTTTTTTTTATAAAAAATAAAAAATGGATGTGGCGAAGGGCTACACTGGGAGCTTGTGGGCCACAATTTGCCCACTCCTACTTTTCATTAATTACATTTTTTGCCTTCAGGGTAGTAAAGAAAAGAGAGAACTATACCATGGTACTAAGAAAAGCTGAACTTTGCAGATCTGTTCACTTTGTACAACTTCTGTCTGTTATGGGAACTAAAGAATGCTATACAAGCATATCTGAATGCACTGATCATTAGCTAGGCCTTCCGACACATTTTTCAAGCTTTAAAAGCATGAAGGACATGAAACCATGGCTCTCACTCCACCCACCTACACAGCATCCTCTGACCTTAGCATTTACTCACCGGCTTCTTAGAATCCTCCACCTCACGGATACTCAGATTCTCCAGTGGAATGATACCTCTTGGTTCCTTGTCCTGCAAGGCAATCACTTTTATATTCAGGAGTGGCTTAGCATATTAATTCTAATAAATCCCACATACCTCTCCATCCTAAAGCTGAGCAATGAGAAGATATTCTCTCTCAGAAAGATTAATCCCTGAAGCTAATGCCGACAGGGTGGGCACATTAGTGTACTGCAGTGAATGCATTAAAGAGACTTATGGTACCTTAAAGACTAAAACATTTACTATGGCATCCTGTGACTTTATATTCAAAACACTTCATCAGAGCCATCAAATTCTGTTGTTCCATCACACGGCTTCCCATTCTAGCTGTAAGAAGCATCACCAAGTCACTCAACTTTGATTAAAAAAAAATTCAAAGCAGAATAATCATCCTGTTGAATGATTTTGTGTACATGCACAATTACCAGAGTACCCTGTGCCACTCACCGTGGTATACTCAAAGTAGTAAAGGCAGTTGTCTGTCAAGATGAACCAGCGTCGTTTCCATGTCTTCACCCGGCCACCTGCACAATGAAGAAGCAAGCTTGACAACACCTGCCCAGACTTAACATTGGCTCTGGGCACAAGAGCAGCTAAGGCTGAGGCAGAGCTAGAGGCCATGGGCACGAACAGATAGCGTCCGAGCGAGCAGCATCAAGAATGCAAGCAATGCCAGCCCCGTATCACAGCAGCAAGTGGCTATACAGCGAGTACAGCAGCTGGCAGGCAGGAGAAGTAGTGGTGCTGGGGTGGTGGTGGGTGTGGAGGGAGGGAGCCCTACTGCATATCACTGAGCATACATTCATTTGCCACCCCCTGAGGAAGAGACATTGTTTTCCCCACAGGTTTTGGAATAAGCTTAGGCTCACTGTGAGCAAAGCTTTCAACCTCACCAGAACTGCAAAGAAATTGGACCCCCCCCCACCAAAGAATTTTGCTTAGCTCTAACTTCGTATCTTGCCTTAAAGATGACCTCTACTGTTTTCAAAGAAGATTGAACAGGAATGAGGAAGAATTTCCCCAACAGACTGGCAACCAGCTTTCACCCAGGTCCCTTTCTTCTCCCGCCTAGAGTCTGACTATTCTCTGTCTTTTTGGTCCTTCTCTTTCATCACTGAGAGTGGACTATCTCATTTGCACTGTCCTTGGCAACAAGGAGAGGTAACCAATATGCCAAGGGCGAAAAGGAATTAGTGGCATTCCAACCCTGTTCCAGTGTAGTTTTCAAACAGGGACTCCATTTAGCCTTCAGAAATGGGCAGAATGAGCTACATTTCAGGAAAAAGGAGGTAAGCCACCGAGCAGGTGGTCTTTTGCAAGTTGGTCTTTTTTTTCACACTGCACAATTATAGAGTTTAATAGCTACGGCAGAATCCTGAGATTTATAGTCTGAGGAAGCAGTAGAGCCCTTTGTTTGAATTCTGAATACTCTTCTTAATACTAGCAGCCCCAGGATTTCACATCATGTTGCCATGGCAGTTAAAGTGGAACTACAGTGCTATAATTATGCTGTGTGAAAGAGACTATGTCCTACTCCAACTTTGTGCCCTTCAAATGTAGTGGACTGTAACTGGCCACGCTGGCTGAGGAAGACAGGATTCCAATCACCTAGCAGACACCAGGCTGGGAAAGGTTGCTCTGCCTATTACAACTGGTTTCAGAGGTGGTTCCTCTAATCCAGCTGTTCTCTCTGTGGTGGTGCAAGCTGGCTTGGAAGTGCCATTCATTAAGAAGAAATGCCTCCATTCTTTCACGTATGGAAATGGAGAGCTTCTTCCCCTTTCCTGAAGTTGATCCTGCACTCACTGCCCAGGCCCAGCTACGAGTTTTAAGAAGAGAGTCGAGAGACAAATTGCAAATTCAGGGTCTTGAGTATGGCAAAAGGGAACCGAGTATCAACTTTTGCAGAAAGTGGCAAACACAGCATGATAGCCCCGATCTCAGGAATTGTCAAGTAAGAGATTCTGAGACTGACATGTCAATGCTGTATATGTGTATGTGTGTACAGTACTGAACAGCAAGCCTAAGGAAAGGTGTACAAGGTAACCAAAGCTGCCTAACCCATTAAAGCACAAGATACTGTGTTCCACACAACCTTTTCAGTCTGGCCTATCCCAGTCAGAGGCTGCAACACAGTGCCTCACACAGACTGCTATGCATCAAAAAGGCTAAAGACAGTGGAAAAGACAAGCAAACCTGAAAAGGTCTTGAGGAGCAGTGGGAGGATGAGGATGGCTTTCAGTGCTCTCTATCAGGAGTAGCTACTCTCTCAAGCCCAAGGAAGTAGAGATGAGCCAAGAAAAGATTAAAGATGCAAAGGTCTACAGACCCACCCTGGGAGGCCCTGACAGCCAACATACAGCCACAAGAAACAATGAGGCCTCATTCAGCAACACAAGAATGGAAAAAAAAAAAAGCAAAAACCCAAGAACAAAAAGGGAAAAGGAAAAAGCCAATGGCTTCAGAGTGCCTGCCACAGTCCACAGGGAACACAGAAAACCCCAGTTGTTCGAGGCCCTGACATCTTGGGATGGCCCGATGTATGGCCAAGCTGCAAGACCCTTCTCAAAAGAGTCACTGCTAGGAACAGAACAGATTATAACTCAGCAGTAGAGCACAAGGTCCCCAAGTTTAATTCCTATGATGTCCAGCTAGAAGGAGCAAGTAGGAAGGGATGTGAAAAGCTGCTATCCAAGCCATTGGAAAGCTGATGCTTCTCATAGTAGGCACAATATTGGGCTTGATGAGCAGATAATCTGATCTGGTCAAAGGGAGCTCTCTACAGTCCTGCTGGGAGGCTACACAATAGAAGGCCTCCTTTTAATACAAGGTCCACACAGGTTGTGTGAACCAGAAATATGATTCTGAAGCCCAACCGGAATTTCACTCACTAAGGTGTTTTAACTCTAAATATCAACAGATAATTTGGGGCTCTTAACTTGGTGTATTCCTCACATAATTTTGATACAGAATCCCAAAGTGAAGCTGCCAATAAATCATAATTTGAAAGCAAACTTTTAAGTATCTCAGAACACGCAGACAAGTTCAAGGGACAGAGATGTCTTTAGAGGGCTGCAGAAACTTTCTTAACTCTTTCTAAAATGATGTTTTCATGGTGGCTATCCAATATTCAAGAAGCCCTGTTATTCTGGATTACTCCAATTTGCTGTCAAGTTTAACAGCTGAGAGAGCAGGCCCTGCAATGCATTATGCAACCTTGCCACCACAGCTACAAGCCAGGAATGCGCAATATAATTATGGTATATTTTTGGTAGCCCAAAGACTCCTGGAGGAAGAAAAAAAGGCACAAGAATTTCTGCTGATCAGATATTTATTTTAAGCCTTTCCAGTCCCTGAAATGTTTCTGAAAATACACAGCTGCAGCTTATGCTTATGCAACAAAGTAAATAAGCAAATACTACCTTGTCTTAGGACAATGGGAGCTGGTGGTCTCCAGGGAATCAGTACAGAAAATTTGAACCTTGCCAGACTCACCAGGACTCTATCTGCAAATTGGAAAGAGTGACCTACTTCACAGGGCTGGTGCAGAGATCACAGGGATAAGGATAAGGGATAAGGACTATAAGAGGATTTGCAGTGTTATATAAATGGACTGATGGGAACTATGGCTGTGACACAATGGAGATTTTATCAGCCCACAACTGGTTCAGCATTTGACTTAGTGGTGTCACCCATGGGATCTACCTCCCACATAAGCAGGGCTCTTCCCTTCACCAACCAGAACCACAGCACGGCAATGGCAATCAGCATGCATCGCTTTAAACAGGATTAATATTGTATTAGTCTCTGTTAAATAGTTAGCACTTCTGACGAGGGCTTCTCCAAATGAAGGACTTTGTTAATCGCTGGACTTCTCTGTTTTAATCTTGCTCTCTTCGCATATGATGTTGACATTTCTTCATTTTAATGAAAAGTGACATACTATATTATAATTTAATTGTAATTATATTATTAGTATAATTTAAAGGATTTCTCTATCTGTCTGTTATGCTCTGCAAATCCCCTTGCTTGGTCACAGAATCTAACAGTATCTAACCAAAACAAAGATTGTAATAAGCTTCTGGACTCATATTTGTCAGCTTCAGTTACCTCCTGAACTAATACATTGGATTTTGGTAATTTTTGTTCTAGTAAAATTCTGCAAATTTACAAAATAGTTTAACTTAGTATTTAGACGTAACTTTACATCCCAAAAATGTTTCTGCAAGTTGGGAACCAATCAGCAAACTTCATCCTTGGTGGGGGAAGACTGCTGGTGTTACTGCATTTTGCATGGAACTCAATGTGAAAAAAATTAAGGACTGCAGGTGCTACCAATCAAACATTTACTTCTTTTAAATCTTAAGCAAAATCATCAGTATCATCCAGATGAACATCTAACATGAATGCAGGAAGGAGCCTTCACTATGAAGGTAACATTGCTCCCTCTTAGTCCTAGCTTCCCCTATAATGATAGTGCAAGAGGCTAACTGTGCTGCTGAAGTTGGCCACACTTGTGGGTTTTTAAGGTAGAAAAAGCACATGCTTAGAAACCAACAATTATGGCTACCTTCAGCAGCAAGGTTAGCTTCTCACATTATCATGACATGAAAAGCTCTAGGCACACAGCACATAGTCTCCGAAGGGAAAAAAATGCCAGGGGAGAGAACTTGATGGGGCATTCCAAATTCTCTATGTACATATGGGGAACAAGCCTGGAAAAGTTACTTTTTCTGGATCACCACTGCCCCAAACTTGTAGCCAACATGATTATTGGCCATACTATTTGGGAGGATCTGGGAAGCTATATTCCCAAAATGTAGCTTTTCTGAGCTCTGGAGGACAGGGGGTACAGTGAAGTGCTTTATAGTGATATAGTGTGCACTGTCCAATAAGTACTCATCGTCCTAACACAGCTGTATGCCCCTGCCACTGCAAAACAGATCTGATAGTTTGTTTGCTGAGGAAGAGAACTGCAGTTAACTCAGCTGACAAATAAATGCAGGGCTAGCGAAGAGCTGTGCTCTCTGGCAAAAAAGAGGCCATATCTTCTAGCTGGATCAGTGAAAGCTGTGCAGTCACTATGGCTGAATTACAGCATGTGGAAAAGGCCCTTTGGATTAACAAGACAATTCAAGGCTCAACAGGCCTACCATAAGCATACAATAAGCAAGAGGGGAAAAAACCCACAAATGTAGATGCTTTCTTATCACAAGATAAAT
Source organism: Cyclura pinguis (assembly GCA_030412105.1). Taxonomy (NCBI): domain Eukaryota; kingdom Metazoa; phylum Chordata; class Lepidosauria; order Squamata; family Iguanidae; genus Cyclura; species Cyclura pinguis. The sequence continues at coordinate 160,516,069 of CM059600.1, forward strand.
TTGCAAAGAGGTAACAAAGCTGATAGCAAACTGTTTTGAGGGTAATCACGTCTTTGTAATAGCGTTGTAACTTCCCCACTTCTTACTTCTCTAGCGCAAATTAAGATACAGATCTTATTCTGGGAAATATCCTAGTTCTGGGGTATGAGTATTTTAATAAATAATAAGGAAATGATTGATTCAGCGACCAAGAAGAATGCCGAGGCTGGAGGTGGGCAACTGTTTGCACCCTCCAAATGTTACTGGACTGAAACTACCCCAATCCTTCACCACTAGCCATGCTGGCTAGAAATGTTACCCCAAAGCATCAGGGGGTCCACAGCTGTCCATGTCTGGCCAATGCAGGGGAGAGGGCACCTGCTAGATGAAGGTACGGCTCGGGGAGCTTCTTGCTCTTTTTGACTGTTGGTTTGTTTGTTCTTGTACCATGCAGGCCACAGGTGCTCCTATGTGCCCCCTGCCACCCCCCAACCCACCAAACCATCCCACATCTTGCCCAGTTCCCCAGGGACTGTGCAGCCAAATAGCAACAGTGGCAAGAGCAGCAATGACTAATGTATCACCAGCACTTCAAAATAAAGAGAGAACAGAAAAATAAAGAAGCACTGCAGCACGCCCCTAGCCCCCGGCGAAGCTAGCAAGGGGATATGGGGGTACGTACCTCCTGGAGTTTGGGGGGCAGGGAAAGGCAGAGCCAAAATCATGGAAACATACAAAATGAGGGAGAAAAGAAAATTAAAAAACAAAGGACTTCAAAATTTGCTCACAGCGCACATCCCCACTTGCAGTCAGCAGGGGGTGCTGCTCAAGCTAAAAGGTTTTTGAGCAAGGGTAGAAGGGTTGGAGGGTGGACACAACTTGAGGGAAGGCCAACATCTCTCCTGTTAATAATGCAGGCCATTCTTTCCACCATAACAACTGAAAAGGACCAGGACTGCTCTTTTGGAGTCACCAGCATACCCTGGTCAAGAATGTAGCAGCCTTTGGCAGAAAAATTTAGTCCCATTCCTAAATATAAGGAATTTCTGGTGGCATGAACATGTTTGCCACAGAAACCTCTGTTGGACCATTAGTCATTTTAGTGCCAAGGCAGGTGATAGGTGTTAAAATGGCCTGCAGCCAGGACACCTCCACGGGGGTAGAGTCAGGGTGGCATGCATCACCAACGGCAAAAGGATTCAGCCAGGGGACAGCCAAGAATCATGTCTCCAAGATCCTGACCACATAAGGAATTACCTCTGGTGGTTACCTCCTCGTTCTGGAGCATCCACAGACACAATGGTCTTGGGGCTCTTAGCTACTTCTTTCCTTATCTGCCATGTTCTCTACTAGGACTCTCAGAATTACATTCTGGGCAGTCCTAGACACTGACAGGACTGGAAAAGCTAAAAGATGTTGTCTGGGTTTTGACAAATGATACAGGAAAATCTCTTAAAACATGTAGTAATAAAAAAAAATCTGCAGGTGGTGTCCATTACAACCTTGGGCCACAGGGCAGTCATGCAAACCAAGGGAACTAATTTACACACAGTTTCAGCCTAGAGTGATCGCCAGCTGAAACAACCTTATCCATATAAAAGAGTCCTAGACATTTCCCTAGGAAAATGCCTCAGAGTTCTTTGTTTCACTGCCCTCAATTGCCCTCAAGGAATGGTAGCCACAAGAGGAATGCCCAAGGGGGAGGTCACATGGAAATGGATATCCAATGCAATGTCTGGACTCTTTGTATTGATGTCTCTGAAGGATCTGAATATTTTGAGCCACATTTAAAAAAAAAACTCTCAAAATTTGAAATCCAAATAGCCAAGCTTTTATGCAAGATAAACACACACCAAGACATTCCTTTGGAATGTTTTCTGAACTGGCACACAAAGATATTGAAAGTTTGAATCTCATGGGCAAATGCTCATTCCTGTTTGTTACAGTCAAGGCTTATTTTACTAGAAGGCAAGAATCTACACTGAGACCCCTTCACCTACCAAGAAGAAATTAAGAATTAATCACCAGTTGTGATGTACGTTATCCTATGTATTCATTTTGACAGCCATCTCGGCTATAGTACAGTCATGTCCTCTACATTATCTCCTTTGAGTTACCCAGATATAAATATTTAAATTATGTAGCTAACTTGGTTTTTTAAGACATAATAGTCACTCCAAGGTTAGGTCTGAATGCAAACAACATATTGGATCCACTGGACCAGCCACCTCTGGTTTCATGGTATTCCCTATCAGATTTAACTATATATCAAGATCATACTCAATGTACGGCTTAATCTATACAAATGGCTTTTGCGCCAATTCCATAACTCCCAAACATGCTTGCTCGGGAAACACAGATATTAAAAATAGCCCAGAGAGCCAGCATTGTATAGTGGTTTGAGTATCAGACTGGCGACCAGGGTCTGAATCCCTGTGAGGCCATGCAAACCCACAGAGTGACCTTGGGCAAGTCATACACTCTCAGCCTCAGAGGAAGACAAAGATAAACCCCCTCTAAGCAAATTTTGGCACAAAAACCTTGTGATGGGTTTGCCTTAGGGTCACTGTAAGTCAGAAATGACAAAAGAGCCTGTTAGCTGTTCCTGCATCTCTGAAGTGTCACTGCTTTGACAAAAAGGTGGTCTGAAGAAGGAGATAGAAGAAATGGGACTCAATTTTTTTTTCTCATGTTTATGAGGTGAGGAAACCCTGTTTTGAAAGGGCATATTTGGAGGCATGACTGAGTGGAAGGAAATTAAAAGTTAGATTTGAAAAACTACAGACCCAGATGAGAACCATCAAAGTTTGACATAAAACCCAGCTCTTTCTGCCTTCCCTTTTCACTGAATACCTTTTACAAATACAGCTCACAGGGCAACAGACCAGGAAGCTGTGGCTATTTAGATACTGGTGTAATACAAGTCTCATTACCCCTGTTTGCCATGCTGGCTGGGGCTTTGGGAGTGGAGTCCTTCATCTGGAAGGCAACAGCTTGCTCACTTCTATCACAAAATAATACAAAATCTACAAAGGAGTGATACCATTATTGGTGATCCAAAATGCACAAAACACATCATGCAAGCTTTCAAAGCTCCACTGGCTTCTTCATCAGCCAAAAGATGTTAAAACCAACTGAACTACAAAAGAAACAACATCTGATGCAAAATGTAGGCCTATGACTCTAACATCATCACTTTTCTTCTCCTGTATGACTTTTAAAACATCTTTTACCTCACTCTTTCGTTGACTTTGGATTTGTTTTATTTTGCAGAGCTATCCCTGAATATGTTTCCCGTCACAAAAAAATTGGAAACTTAGGTTGCTGAGACAGCCATAACCTATTTTGTTATGGGCAAGGTGTGCCCCTTCAGCAGTTGACAGAGTGCTGCTCCCAAGTATTCTTCACCACTGGCAATGCTGTCTGGGGCTGGTAACAGTTGTGGCACAACAATATCTTGCAGGCCATACTTTGCCCAACCTTTCTATAAAACATTCTCTGAGCATGTCAGTATTCTTAATGGTTGCTTTCAAGTGGCCTAGTCTGGTTTTGTTGTGTGAGCAAACGCAGTTTCCAGTCACTAGCATCATGCTGTGCAGCTTCTGTTTCTTTTCCTATAACAAAATATACAGCACTCTGTGATCATGTGTGGTCCAGCCTTGGCTGAAAAGAACAGAAAGCAAGCAGTATAAAATGTGAGCATTCAAACCCAGGATAGAGAGTGTCAGCTCAGACATCATTTGTCAAACTGCATAGGGTGTGCATCTTTCTGCTTAGAACCATAACATCTGTTTTGATTTTGTCAATGAAAGTCTCAAAGCAAAATCAGAAAGGTTACATTCATAGACGAATAATTCCATCAGCTGTATTTCATTTAGAGATTCAGACACAGCAAATTTGAATATTCAGAGGATTTGAGTTTTCAAATTTGATTTGCAGATTCCAAGAGAGAGAGCCCTAAATGGTCCGGGGGGGGGGGGACACAAATCAGCTAGGGAACTTGCTCCAGCCAAATCCTGGGAAGAGAATTGAAAACTCTTGAGTGAGCAGGAGGAAGAGGGTGGCCAAGTGCTGCACAAGGAGGGCTGGTGAATGCCTCGCAGATGCCATGCATGCACTGCCAGTGCGTGGGATGCATAAGGCGATGCCAGAGACTAGCCTGCAATGTGGAGGTGAGAAGCATGGCACCATCAACAAAATCTTGAGCTTCTGCTCAGACAGTTGTGATTCATGATCTTGGAACCAATGGAGACCTGATTTTGCTTGTTGTTCCTAGGACCCACAAAATTAAGATGTCTTTCCCACTTCATGTTCGCCATCCCCCCAACTCAAAAAAAACCACAACAACAAAAAAAAAACCTGCTTTGACCATACACAGGTTAAAGAGAACCACAAGAAATTAGCCAGAACCACAACCAAGACCGTCCTTGCCGGATAAGCTGCCCAAGCCAGGATGATCAGATCTCCCAAGTTCTGGACTGCATGTGGCCACCAAAACCCATGCAAAGAGAAGTCACCAGACTCCTGCAGAGCTCCATGCTTCCCTGCAGCCCATGCCATGGCAACAGCAGCCCTGCTCCCTGTGGCCCAGGCTTTGCTTGGTACAGACGCACTCACCGAGCTTCAGCAGCCAGCCTTCACGGTCCGGATTGAAGAAGGTGTGAGTCAAGTCATTACCATCATCCTCAGGGATTTTGAAGGGCTCATTTTTTATGCTCTCATAGAGATTCTGGTAGGGACAAGAGAAACACAAGATGGGTTATTTCCACAGCAACAACTTGCACAGCTTCCTCTGTTTCTGCAAGTCCAATTCCTAATTCCAGGTGACCAGGATGAGAAGAGACCACAGATCAACTGTAGGAGCACAGGGTTCACATACAGAAGATTCAATCCCTGGGTTCTCCAATTAGAAGGATCCAGTAGCAGGAGGCATGAAAACTCTCTTCCTGATATGCCAGTCAAACAGACAAATAGCTCGCTTGGTAGACAAACAGTCTAGCCTGTTATAAGCTGGCATCCTATGAGCTCATCCCTCCTGCTGCCCCAGTCAACATCCAAGCTTTATTTTCAGAATGCTACTCCCGCTTCTTTTCCACAATGCTCACCCTGAGCAGCTCCTCTGGCAGGTCCCCACCATCATTGATGCCGCGGTTCATGGCAATGAAGCGTTCCACACTTGGCTTATCCTTGACGTTTGGGTTATGCAGGCTGGTGTTCAGCATGATGATGGCAAAGGAAAGCACATAACAGGTATCTGGGGCAGAGAGGGATAAAGAGGCAGGAGGGATGACACATGGTATGGGGCATCCTTTTGATTCCATTACAAAGCTCCAATTCCAAACACACATGATTTGCCAGGTTTAAAGTGTGCTGGTTTAACCATGAAAATCATAACAGGCTTTGAGCTAGGCTGTTTGAAAGACAGTTCCCTCCCACATATTCACACCCAACCCTTACTATCTTCTTCAGAGGGCATGGTGCAAGTGCCTCTGCCAAACAAAGTGAGACAATTAACCACTAGGGAGAAGGCCTTTGCAGTAGCAGTACCCTCTTTGTAGAAAAGGCTTTAGGAGACACCCTACTGGGAGCTCAGTATTTCTTGGTTTGTTCCTCACTTTTAGGAACAGAGCAGACTCTCAAGCCACCCCAGCTGAGACAAAAAGGGGATTCTGAAAAACAAAGAAAGCTCTCAGCTTCATACTTCATGCAGCTCAGCCACTGGCTCTTCTTCACTCCTCAGCAACAAGCCAGAGGATTTGGCAGCAAAAGCCAGAAGAAAATTCTGCTAGAGGTCCCGGACAAAACCCTTTACCCTACGGAAAATTCTCTTCCACTCTACTACAGCCTGCACAGTGTAAGACAACAAGTCACAAACCTGTCGACTGGAAAACACCAGGGTTACATTGACAGTATCGTTGTGCAAATGCTTCCATCATCCGGTCAATCTTCTGAGCTTCACCTGGCAGCCGGAAGCTCCAAAGGAACTGCCTGTAGGACCCAGAAAAAAAAACCCCAAGAATATGTCCAGGTAAGATTGTAAGCAAAGATGCTACAGAAGTAAAATCACTTAGTAGACAGGCTACAAGATAAAGCAGAAACTTCTACTCCTGCTCTGCTTTCAAAACACAGATGTCATCTTTCCAGGGCAGCCCCATAGTCTAACCTTGTACTTTTTCTTGCCTCTCAGATCAAGTTCTTTGGTGTAGGAAGCAATGAGGGAAATAGAGGATTCAGCTCTGCCCCCCACACCACTATCACTCACCGCAATGCCTGTACAAGGTTGAGGTCAGTAAACTCATGCAGCTCCACAAACGAGTGTAACACCTGGATATTGAAGTCATCTCTATAGTAAGGAAGAACAGGGAGAAATATAGGAGTAAGCAAGTCACCCATTATGTACAGTTACCTATCACACAACACTACTAGACCTTGTCTGCTGCAACTAAGTGCTGTCCTCTCCTTCCTTGATCACAGGAAGCTTATACCATATCAGACTATGAATCTGCTTAGCTCAGTACTACTACACTGACTAGCAGTGCTGTCCAGAGTTGCAGCTAGGAATTGTTCCCATCTCCTGCTCCTTTTAGTTAGAATGGCAAGGGAGTGAGGCTGGGACTTTCTACAAACAAAGCTTGTGGCTTACTACTGAGTTGTGTTCCCTCCCCCAACACTATGAGCAACAAGGTGCTGAATCAACATACATTTGAATGTGCCCTAGCACCTGAGAAGCTTCCAAAGTACATTACATGGCCAAGAACATAGGCTGGCTGTTGCAAAGCTCTAGATATTAAGCAGTGCCAAGTCAGCTTTGGAAGAGCATTGCCAAACACTGACCAGCTGCAGAGAGAACAAAACAGTAGCCCTAAGCAGCTAAAAAAAATCACAATACCATTTGCCATTTTTCCCTACCTCTTCTCTCAACCAGAATGAGCAAAAAAACAGCTCAGCCACAGAAAATCTCCAGGCTGGCTGGAGATGATCTACATGTCTGCAATCACAAAGCAGGGGCAAATGAAACCTGTGGGTTTCTTTAGAGATTCCCCATGCAATTGTGTCTCATTGAATGCTGCAGAGGCACCAGAATCAAGACGGAGTGACACAGCTACTGTGAGAGAAGGCTGAGGGTTTCAGGCCAAACCTTAGAGCTCCCTCTCAATTACCTTTCACCCAGGTAGTCACCAATGGCAGTCTTGTTGAGCCCTTCCCCCTTATAGAGAAACTGGGCAATATCATCCCGTGTATTCTTCAAGAGGTCATTCTCTATCAGGAACTGGATCCCCTGCAAGCACAACAGAAAGAAGAACACGTCTCTCTGGACTGACTGGACACTTGGCCACAGGTATGGCAACGAAAGACATCTATAATGCTATGCAGCACCTACAGGGGAGATTTCAAATGGCCATGTATGTTATGTACATTATCTCAGCTGTCCCTACAACAGGGCTGAAGGTAGGCCACATTACAAGCAATGCAGGGGAGAGCGTCTGGGGCCACGGGCGTAGTGGCTTCCCTCAGACCACTGAAGGAGTACTGTGACAGAGGGAGATGTGAACTTCCTAGTTCACAGTTCACATTAGTGCCACTATACTACCCCTTTTCTAGGAGTGTATCTGCCATCTTGGCATCTCCAGCATGAGCCATGATTGTCTGTCAAAAGACCTAGGTAACTCAAGGCTCTAGAGGTGAGTTGGGCTTACAATTTTAAAACTCACATGAGGGTTTTGGGGATGGCATTGGCACATTTGCTTCCCCTGAGTCAGAAAGAGAATGCTAGAATGGACAGGAGAGAGTCAAATATTTTGGGGAAAAAGGGAGAGAGAGGGGAAGTATACAAACATGAGATAAAATGGGGGACACACACAAACAAATCTGGGCAAAAAAAAAAAAAATGTGTCAGCACCCAGTTTGTGATCAGACCCCTTTAACCTTGCCTGCAGTGAAGGGCCTTGGAGTGATTCCTAGAACTTAACCCTGCCAACAGCACAGTTAAGCCCGCATGGGTTACCTTCTTGGGGTCCATGTTGAACTTCTTTCTTCCCATTGCCACCTGCTTGTTTCTCTGCATGGTTTTCCTAGATAACACAAAAGATTTGGTGTGATTTCTTTCCAATTCCATCATCAAAAAACAGTCTTTAGGGTGGGCAACTGGGAGGGGCTGAGGGGGGTACATTAGCCACCAGGAGACCTTGGAGAACAGCACCCCCTGCCACTCACACAGTCCACAAATATACCAAAGAATGTTTCACCCCCAAATGTTTTCACCTTGTTTTTGGCCTCCTACTCAGTTTTAGGCCCAGGAAAGGACTTTGTTAAAAAAAACAACAACATGAAGCAATTGGAAGTCAATCCCTGTTCACATCTTGGTTTTTTTTTTTTAAAGGCCTTCCTGCAGGCCTAAAATGGCCCAACAGCCAAAAATGTGGCAAAAGGCTCCCACAACCCAAAGAAGACATTTGGGGCCAAAAGAGCATATGAAGGAGGCACACTTTGTCCACCTTTACTGTAGTCTTTACTCAGGCATGATTCAGAGTACTTTCATTTTGTGATGCCCCTGCCCCATTCACAGAAATTTGCAGTGGGATCTAGGTTTTAAAAAACAAAAAACCTCTCTCGCTTCTTTCTGTCCTTTTTATTTCTACAAATCTGAGAAGAAGACAAAGATGGGATAGGCATACAATGCTTTTGTAAACTTTATTTTATTTTATTAAAATAATAACAAATAGATACAAACAAAAGCGAAAAACTAAAATGAACAGCAAACCTACTAATAAAACAATAACACAATCCAGATAAACAATCAAATGCCTTCTGTCTGATAGGACTAGCAACCCTCTGGTTGGGATCACCCTGAGTATCAGACACAGGGCAAGCAAGGATTCAGATACTTGCTTTTCCATCTCCAACAAGATGCACCATCTTTACCCCTCAAAACACACACATGCAACTTCCATTCCTACTTTCAAGTCTAAGTTCTGAAATACAAGTAACTATATCCCCCAACCCAAAATATAAATCCTCTTAGCCCCAGCTGAATATGGTGGAACAAAAAGGCCTCCCAGCACTAAAATGGAGCCTGTGACAGGGAAACGGCACCACTTAGCAAGCAAGTCTCTGGATGATACTCCAGATGCCCTTACAGAATAAGAAGCAGGAAGAAAGAAAAGCCTTTTGGGTTGCCCTACATTGTGAGGGCTTGGCCTCTGTAGGGAAGAGCAAAGCAAACTATATTGAGTGATTGAAAGAGACGTCACATGTCAGTTTCCATTGACAATTCAGGCCACCTAATCTGCTAGTGACTCCATCTGCCCCAATTCAGCATTAACAGCCACAGACAGGGAATCCGGTGCCAGATGGGAAAGAAGACCAGCATTACAAGAATTGTGGGGGATGGACTGGGGGTGAGGTGAGACCTAGAGCCATTTGGGAAACTGATCAGAACCAAATATCCCTTGATGATATTAAGGTTAATGAGAAGTCTGGGAGCTTTCAGGCCCATGTTACTATGCACATTACTGAGCACTGATGCATGCACAGACATACAATCACCCTGTTCATCTCAACAGTAAGATGATTTTCCTCTGCCTCTTGGTAGGCCTAAGACACAGCTTATTGGTGCTAACCATAAGCAAAACCTCTGCTCTGAGTAGAAGAGCCAAGATGGACATTCCAGTTCTGAACACTACCGTAAAGAAATCCAGACCAAAGGTGTCTCATTCTGTAAGACAAATGAGAGTCACGGAAGAGGCCAAAATATTTTATGCTGTGATTGCATGGGAGCACTTATTTTTGATGATATAAATACTTTATGTATGTGTGAGTATTGCTTCATACAAAGCACAGGCTAAGCGCAATCTGCATCTGGCACAAAAGGGTATGCACTGGCCTTCTTGAAGAAGTGGACACTTCCATTTCACCGGGCAGATTTGACCCTCAACATCTATTCATGCCACAATTTCTTTCAGTACTACTGTAGAGGTTTTGGCAGTCTGCTTGCCTTATTCTTTCCACTATCCACTCTCACAAGGCAGTCAAAACAGGACAACAATCTTCACTCTCCCCACCTCTCCAAAAGAAGCTCAACTCACCTCTCTTCTGTGGAGCCCAGGTTCTCGATTTCATTAGTCACCTCTGCTATCTCATCTTTCAGACGCTGGGGAAGGCGGGGGGGGGGGAGAACAAAAAAAAATGAATGAGAAAGAAATGCTCCTGATCACCTGGAAGGGAGGAGAGGAACAGCATTTTTTAAAGGACAAGATCTCCATTACCCCACAGCCTCGTCTGACCTCTGTGCCTTTCCCCAACCTCATTAATCCAAGCTGGATGGTGATAAGTGACAGGGGTGGGGGTGGGGGGAGAGACGAAAGATAGAAGAATATAAATATTTCCCCCACTGCCTCCCTACAGATCACAAGAAAGACTTGCCAAGACAACACCAGCAAGACTCAACAGTCTGCTGAATAGATACACGGAAAAAAAAAGAGAGCAGGCTGCACCCACAGATCTAACAAACAGATCTCCCCTTTCCACTTAAGGGGAAAAGCCTGTTCCACTTCAGACACTTCATTACTCATCAGTGACAGCCAAAGTCTGCTGCAGGCACCCACCGCCCTGGGACAAAGATAGAGAGACGTCTGCCAATACGGGAACTGAGACATACTGCACTGTGGATGCCAGTCTGTGCGAAGACATACTGAGGCATACTGAGCTCTTCTAGAAAGGAAGGAAGGAAGGAAGGAGGAAGAGTGAGCCTCTGGGGCTAACAGAATTACTGGGTTAATCTCATTAGGAAGCGTCCAGCATATGGCAGTGATTACCTGCTGCTCCTGCGTTATTTATTGCTGATGGGATTGGTGAGCATCCCTGCCAAGCACAGGACCCATAAGCAAGTTGATGCAAGGAAAAGGAAGGCAGTGCCAAAGCCAAGTGGAGGCGCCTATTTGGCTAAGGGAGAATGCAAAGATTGGGATGAAAAGAGGAGGTCTTATTCAGCATTACTTTGGAAGACACATCCCTTTCCTGAAGAACAACACACACTTTAAGTGGTTACCTTGTACCTTATAGGTATGGAAGAGCTAGACGGCAGGTGGCTAGCTGTACCACAAAAGCAAGCGCAGAAGCAGAATTCTAATATCCCAAACCCTCCTTCTACCTTATCAGGTTCATGAGATGCATCAGTCTGACAGGCCAGGGCTAGAAGTGGAGGGCAAATTTCCCTCCCCACCAGCTTAATGCTTAGACACGGGCACCCCACTGGCTAATTGGTGCCTCCAGCCATTTTCTCACCCTCTCTTCCATTGCCAGAGTAGCCAGAACCATGCTCCTTGCTGATCTGTAGTGACATGTGCCAGGACCCTGCTGTGTAAATCCTCCAGGCTGCAATACAGAGAATCTTTCTGGGGGAGGGAAGCAGGAGAACCCAGCGCTTCTTTTCCAAACAGAGGAATGCCAACAAGAATTCTTTGCTGCTAACCCAAGATATTACTACCTGGGCAAGGAAAAAGAACTCTACACATGCCCAAAGGAATTTATTTTTATTTCACATATTCTGGGCCAACTCATGGCAATGCAAAAAGTTATGTTCCAAAAGCAATTTGGAGGGAGCAACCAAAATGAACTGCAGTTAGGTGGCCTACAAGTAGCAGAAGGGTAGAAGGAGGCTATGAGACACACAGAGCTCCCAGTAATGTAATAACTACTTGTTTCTCGTGTAAAATGCTGCCCTAAACCAAATCTAAGTTCTTGTCCACACTGAGTGACAGAGACTCTCCAGGGTTCTGGAGAAGGTGCCTTTTACCTTTTCCAGTCCTACCTGGAGATGTCAGGAAATGGAGAGGCTAGGGCCTTCAGTATGCCTACAAAGCACATGCTCCCCCACCAAGTTCCAACCTTTCCATGTGCCGCTCTTATCTTTATTCTCATCCTGACCCAACACACCTGTATGTCTGCCAGCAGCTCCTGCTTGCGTCGGCGGATGTTCTCAAGTTCCTGGCACTCCTCAGGGGTCAGGTCGCTGGGCACTGCCAGAGAACGAAAGAAAAAGAGAGGGGGGAATTATTTACAATAGGTGCACCTATACAATGAGACAATCTGCCTTTTGCAGGACAGTGATCATTATTGGCATCATAATTTTATTGTACAATAATTTTTTTTTTTGCAGCATACGACCACACATCTGAGTCATCTCACTTTTATTTCACTCTTGAGGTTTTATGCTTCCATATAGAATTCATTGTTGTAAGACATGAAATATCACCACAATGTGTCTGCACGTTTCTGAGAAACATGCAGTTCTTTCCAGTCCCATTGGGAACTGGAACTATAGGTGTTTGTACAACCCAATACCAAAAAAATGACCTTTGATACTTGAAGGACCTCCTAGGTCGTCATCATACAGGCAAGATCAACATAAAGACCACATGGCATGCAAAGTTTTGAAATTTAATTTTTGGACTACAACTCCCAGAATCCCCCAGCCAGCATGGCCAGTGGTATCAAATTCCCTCCATTGTTTTCTTGCCCCACATAAGAATAGAACAGCTATACTGAATTTTTCATATGAGGCTACAGGTGCATTAGCTCACAAGCCATGAAAGTATACCTTCAATACAACGCTAACGATATCAATGAAAATCCAGCCTAGAACATTACAAGAGAAAAAAGCATTATATGGTTTTATGAGAGGGAAAAGCAATATTTTATTTTTTTAAAACATGCATCGAAGTTGCTAGGAAGGCCAAAGCAGCTACTGAAAAAGCATCAGCAGAATCCTTAAGACACATTCCAAAGTGCGGAGAAGGTCAGGTTCAGTATGAGAATGACTCCTGAAATTTAAAAGCTGTTTTGAAAGGAGAGACACAGCAGACACAGCTTCACCCCTCAAAGCGTTACAGCGACAGGAGAAGTAGCATGCAATAAAACTGTCTCTGCCTCACTGACATTCAAAAAGGCCCAGGAGCTCCTTCTCCCACTACTAAATCTTGCTAGCTTATAGCCTGCTTCTGCATTAGACTCTGAGCCTACGTTTAGAAACATGTTTTTGAAAACCTCACACACACCCCAGGAGGGATGGGGGAAGCAATGGTGAATTCCAGCAAGGTTGATGGAGATGGGCTACCTCTTGCAGAAAGTCTACTCTTTTTAAATACCAGAAATACCACTACGTGACCAAATTCTGTAGAACATCAACAATCTAGTCAGGTACTCCTAGCCATTTTCATAGAATATTTTATTATTTTATCACTGTTTCATTTTATTTTATTGACTTTATTGTATTTTGTGGGTTTTAACATTACTGTACTGTAAGCTGCTTTGGGATTTAGGGAACAAAAACTAGTAATAAATGAATGCCTAAGTAAGAACGTTAGGACATCCTCACTCCTACAGTATTAAGTGGGGTGGCAAGTATGTTTCTGCCACAAGTACCAGAAACAAGGGGACCAAATTGAAGTCTTATGCACACATATTCAGAAGATGAACATAGTGGGGCTGAATCTAGGTTTTGCTATGAAAGGCACTTCCAAATGTGCTATTAGAATAGGTACAACACAGAGGTGCCTTGCAGCTACTGGTCTCACACTAATGGCAGCTCACAGAGGAAAGGTACACACATGACAGTTAACTTAAAGCTTCTTTCAAGACAGAATCTCAAGCAAAATGGAATTATAGCAGAGTTGATCAAAGTGTGTTTTCCCTAGATGCTAAAGAACTTTAGTCCTAGCCAGCATAGCCAATGAGGAGATATGAAGTTCAACAACATTGGAAAGTCCCACTGTGCTCATACTTGATCTACAGAGGCCAAAATCAACCAGCACTTTCTAGCAAGAAACTGAACTTGTATTGAGTAATCAGTAAGTCATGCACAGCCTAGGAATATGACAAAACACAGTAGCAGGGGATAGGGGAGCAGTAATGAACCAAAGACCCTATCCTACAGTTGCATAGTGTTTGGTGGCTTCTCACATCTGCAGCTAGCAGAGACAGACATTCTTCAAATATTAATGGAGGAGTCTAAGCAATGCCGCCTTCCATCACATTCTGGATCCTGCAGACAGACAGGAGTGTACTGGGTTGACCCTGCCAGGATTTTTGCTGATCCAGTTGGCTTCACATGGGACAGAGGCCAGCGGCCAGTACAGTACAGGGGTAGATTATACAGTTCTCACCACCATTCCAGCCAGACTGCGAGGGCTATATGATCCAATGGCAAAACATCAAGCTGGCCAGCCAGTGGAACAGAACTGGTAACAGGAACCTTTCCACTTTAAAAGCTTCCCTGATGTGTAGACTGCGCAGGGAAATTGGTCCTTACTAGAAACATAGATCCATAGTTGGGGTGTGAAGCTTAGCCCCAGCCTTGAGCCTACTCCAGAGAGAACAGAGCTCCTAATACAACAAGGCTCCATTGTGTGTTTGGTGGAACAGAGAAACCAAACAAGCGAAGCGCCTTTTCGTTTGCTTTGCAGTTGGACACGAGGGCAGGAGCCCAGAGCCAAGCTTACTGCAGCTACAGCATACAAAGGAGGCTGCTCTTAAAGAGGCAGTGTGCTTCCCCACTTCCAACAGGCAGGGCAGATGGGACAACACAGAGCCCTTCAAGGCATACCTAAGTTTGGCATTTGACTTGCCCATTACTTGTCTTTAACTGACCAATGTAATTTTTGAGCAAGTTCTAATTTCTGCAAGTGCTGTCTTTTATCAGAAACACAATGAGCAATCACAAGGAGCCCCCTCTTCCGCACAGCAAACACTACAATTCTTTCGTAGACCTCACTCTGGAGCACTTCAGATCTTTACAGGATTGCCAATCTTCTTCAAAACCAAAATGAAACTGAGAGCATCTTTAAGTAATTGCAGAATTCTTTTTCCAAGAAGAAAAAACATCTTCCTTCCTAATCAAAAAGGGGCAAAGTGTCTCCTGAGCATGTACAAAACGCCTCTGAAAAAGAAACATTTCCTTTCCACCTTGTGGATTATGAATTCTGTGTCCTTCACTTGTTCTGATACAAGAGCAAAGATCATTAACCTCCCACCTTGTTCACACTGCCTAAAGAAGAGGCCTCAAGTTATATGATAGTCAGTCATTCAACCGAGGAGAAACACTTCAGGCTCCACAGTCAGCTAAACTGCTCATTTGTTTGTTGAATTTATTGTGTAAAAATGATGCCAGCCAAGGTCCTCCTTTGATTAAGGGGGGAACCTCTATGGAAGTGCACAGCATGCATGTCTCTGAATATAAGCACATGCATGTGCTCTACACTATAAACAGCTCCCACTCCCAGGTCATATCCTGTCCAGTCAACAATCTCACCCCCTTCCTTCTCTCCCCACGCCACTTTGCCACCTGCGGAATGGCCCAAATTTTGGTTACAGAAGCCAGATTCTCATACAGGGTCCAACAGCAAAATTAAGAAAAGACGTGCCATCATAGGAGCTAGAAACAGGAGAAGCTTTTAAGATGGAGAGGTAAAAATTCACTCATGTTTCCTTTACAGATTTCTGTTTAATGATGCCAGCAGTTAAACTAGTAGGACAAGCTTGGCCTTTTAACTTAACCAGGCAATGATAGGGCAGAAGGTGCCCTCCCTCCTTCTATCAGAATACAATAAAACAGTAGGCCCTCACATGCACAGGGATATTTGTGATTTCATAGACTACTTGACTAAGGCCAAACAGCCAATATCTGATTGGTCAACTGACTACCATCCCAGACTCTTGCAATGCCAGCACTACAGATAAACACTGGTCTAAACAATGTTACACAGGAGAAGGATGTTTGCATATCTGCCTCCATATGTTTACAGAGACAACAAATTAAACAATGCACAGTGGATAGTTGACATGAAATACATCTGAGACAAAAACCTTCTAATCAGTTAGGACTGGACTGCAGCATTCTCCAAGGAGTGATCATTTCCCCACACAGACACTCAATGGCACAAAATCCCCCTGCCCTATCCGCTGTATCAGGGATAGACAACTTGTGGCTCTCCAGAAGATTCTGGACTCCAATTCTCTTTTGCTTCAACCAGGCTGGCCAATAAAGAAGGAGAACGGGAGGAGTCATCGCCTTCTAGACAGGCACAAGTCACCCAGCCCTTCCCTGTATGTCACTGTCTTCTCACAGGACCAAGTAAACCTGGATCTGACATCTGCTGCTACCAAAGTGCAGGAGTGGATAAGACTTCTAACAGTACTCACATATTCTGCTTCTCTCATTACTTGCCAGTAATGCATGCAACCCTTCCTTCCATGACTATCTACTTGAGCCTCTATGTAAGGAAAATACAGTTTGTAACAATGAGTTTTCCTGACAAAGAGAGCCCATATCAGCTGGATCAGGAAACCTATCTAACTCCCAAAGACAGTTTGCCTTCTGCATCTGTTTGCGTTAAGGAATAGAGCAGTGTTTTAGATCACAATCCAAATCAGGCTGGTCAGCATGTTTAGTGTCAGGTCTGACAGGAACTGTAGTCCAACACATCTGTAAGGTGCGCAAGGTTGGTGAATGCAGATATACTGGAGGACTTATAAAAAGAGGAAACACAAAACAAATCAACTATCCCTCATTCCAGTCACTATTATTCAAAATGTTCTCCAGTCACCTTGGAGATTAAATTATAGATGAGATTAAATTATGCTCAGGCATCCTAGGAAAAAGCCAAATAAACAAGACACTACGAAGTTAACTACTTGCTCTCCTCAATTTCCCCTCATTTTTGCTCAGAGGTCTGTGCCTCTGATTTCCTTCCCCCATCCACACCGGGACTCACCTGTTGGTCCCAGCCTATGATGCACAAGGTGAGTCCCCTTTACCCATCATACTTTAAGGTCCCTGTTATCCAAACAATCACACTCTCAGCAAGCTACATAAAACACTCTCATGAAATATCCTCTGCCAATCCTTGCTCTAGACATTCTCCCCACTACCAAGAGCTATATTGGGGAGAACTATGTTCACCCCCAATACCTATATTTCCTCAGAGTTCATTCCAGGCACCACTAGTTCTGCTTTAATTTGGGAACCTTACATACCCACACAGAAGAAAAGTGTGCCCCCAGTTTCCAACTGCTTGGAAGCATGCTCTCTCTTCCTCCCATACTCAGATTGGGGAGGGAGATCCAGTTCCATAACCAGATTTGACAGCTGGAGGGAGGAGAATTTCTGGGACCAGATGAAGAAAGATTCCTGTACAACAGCCAACCAATTCCTAAAACCATACGAATGTTGCTAGTACCTGCCCTTTAACTCTTTACCCTTTTCTTTGGGTCAGCTTAATGCCCCACCACCACCCAAAGACACATGGGCTTAGAGGAAAGCAGCATTTACACAGCACCCTCCATCTCCAGAGTAAGCAATGGGGGAACGTGAACTAGGCAGGCAGGCAAAGGAAAGCACAGCAATGACAGAACTGAAAGGCGCGTGGCACCAAGAATGACTGTGACTTATGAGGCTTAGCACGAATAAGGCACAGGCACATTCTGCTGAAGAATGCAGTTGTGTGGGATGGAATACAGCAAAGACAAACAACAGTGCTGCAGGTAGATAAAGCACGAACAGAATCCCCATTTACAGCACAGAGAACGAGAGAGAGAAAGAGTGCCTTACCACAGTTTGCCGCCTTGCTTTTTCCTGCCTGCTGCCAATGCAAACCCTGTGATGCACCATCAGTACACTAGTAGCCCATGTGCTGGGGAGCCCAGCCCTGTCCAGGGAAAGGGGCCGTGTCTCGGCCTTCCTCTCATTCTCCTCGGTGGAGCTTCTCGGCTGGTGCTGCCTTCCATTGAGGAGGCTGACAGCTTTGGAACCACCCACCTGCCATTGCACAGAGCCCAGGCATTAACCCCCACCTAGCCAGGCTGCCGCTTGGAGAGGTGACAGAGCATGTGCACACAAATAACCAGAACAGAAGTGAATGAAACTGATAACTCAGCAGCAGGCAGCTCTTGTTCTTTCAGGACCAGCTCCCTCCCCTTCCAAACAGAGGCTGACATCTGGGCTTCCTAGTGGAATTTTGTGCCCAAGTAGCAAATTCTTTCCTGCCGCCTAAGAGGAGGACTCTTTTTCCCCCACATGTGGGTGACCCCAGTTTAGAACCTTCCCAGAATCCTGTATCAAAAATGCAAAAGTTGTCGGTATATCCATTTTATTCCTGGTTCACTATATCAAGTATTTCTTTTGCTCAGCATCAAACATTTCAACAACACAGCTTTGTGCCTCTCCCATCAGACTATAATTCAGGCCAGACTTCCTCAATCGAGCAGCCTTCAGATGTGATGTTCTCCCATCATCTTCACCCAGCATGACTGTTAGCTGCGACTGAGGGAGTTATAAGCCGGTGAGCCTAGAGGTCATCATGCTGGGAAAGGCTGAGAGGGGTGTTTTTCATTTTGTGCAACCTAAACTTCAAGCACACAAAATCTGACTTGAATCACAGCAGAATTCAGCTTTTGCTCCCAGAGTATGGTGACATTTAATCATGGTTACAAAACACAGGCACCAACTTTTTAAAAAAAATTCTGTCTTGTGATTTTTGTTTCATGGATTCAGGCTGGCATCAATTCCTTTTGCATCACTTTCTACTAAATTTTCAGACTGCGCATAGATGCCCCAGCATTAACCCCACCCCACCCTGCTGACATGGACACAGATCCTCTTTCTTCCTATGCTTTGATTTCGAGTTGTTTATTTTAATAAAAGGCAACAGATTTTCTTATTCTGCACATCCTCTCTTGGGGTTTTGGGGGAAGTTTTCTATTGATCTGATTTAAAAGGAATCACATTGTTCAGTCCAATTCTTTAATAATTGCATCAGCTGCTTTCCAAGCTGTGTGTGTGCCATCCAGTTTCTTGACTTATGGAGACCCCACGAAGCTTCCTTACCTCTCAGTAATTCATTGACACCTTCTTTTTCAAATATGCCAAAAGCATACTTGTTTCCTTCAATACCATAAACAGATCTCTGTATCATCACTTTAAAATAACGGACCTTAGGCCAACTGATTATCTCTACAATTTGTTCTTGGGCAGATATATTTACATGATACAATCCTTTTCTTGTTTGTAATATGTACAGTTGGCCTTCCCTCCACCTTTGTGGGTTTGACATTTACGGATTTATTTGCAAGTTTCTCCACCCCCTGCCCCCCCCACCTCAGACACTTTCTGTTTGGGGGAACTTTTCCTCTTGGTGGCTCTGATCAGGCCACACAGCTCTTTAAAAATCTGCCTTCAGTCCTCCTCCTCCTCCTCCTCCACCTCCACCACCACCACCACTGCCCAGCAGTTCGGGACAGCTCATAATCCAATTTCTCAGTACCAGAAACCTTCTTCCCCCACATACATCCAAGGAAGGAGATGGGCAAAAGAGAGGAAATATAGGGCCAACATGCCAACCCTTTCCTTTCTCTGGCCTTGTTTGGACCGTGGGTGCCTACTCTCTTCACCCATGCCTCCGCCCCCTTCCCACAGACACACACATTTTGATTATTTGTGATTTTTTCACTTTTGTGAAGGTCCTGTGCCCCTAGCCCTAGTGAATGTGGAGGGTGCACACATACATCCACACACATTAATTACCTGCAAGATGCTTGGAATCCTTTTCTTTTAATAGAGAAAGGCATTCAGGAAACAGAAATCACCACCACCACCACATTTCCCCATTCTAGGAAGAATATTCCTCCACAATACTCTTCTCCTCTCAAATCCCCACCAGCCCAGTAGAGTTTCAGGTTTCCATTGAAACTATCTTGCTTCTGAAAATGCCTTCATGCAGATGAAAAGAAATGGTGGGGGGAATTGCACCTGGCTGCATGAGGTATTTTCATGGATTTAAGGACTGAAAGCAAGATCCTTCAAACTTCTTAAATGTCAGTGTAGTCTATGCATCCTATTTTTTAAAAAAAAAGTGGGGGGAAATTGACAATCAGACAATTCCAATAGATTTAACTTAACTTAAAGTTATGTACATTTACCTCCTTATTTTCTATTCAACTCTTGTTAATGAGCTATTTCATATGCTGTTAGCTCATTCACATGATCAGCCAGAAGGTGACCTTTTTTCCCCCAGAATATAAATATGCTATTCAGTGCAGGAAAAAAACAAACAAACTGAACTATAATAATCTTGGTAATCAGAAATGAACTCCCACTTTGTTTATTCCAGGAAACACAGTTAACAAATTTGGGTGGAAAAAATGAGGTTTCAAAAAATACATATTAGGAGACAACAGGCCTGCACCTCAGGGAGAAGAGATACTCAGGAACCCTGGAAAGGGTGAAATGAACTCCTTGTTTATGCCCCAAACTATTTAGAACTCCATGCAAAGAACCTGAAATTCCACGTAAAGAGCTGGTTCATGATTTCCATCTCCTTTGATACACACTCACATCAGGTTCAGTACTGCCCCCCTGCAGCTTAATCAGTCAGAAACCTGTTCTAGCAATCTTGTTTACAGCTCCCACTAGCAATGGATTCCTGCTATGGGAAAGGCACATTAGAATCCAGCATCTTATAATCCACAGGCAGTCATATTAGCATTACTTGACTTGTCCATTTCCTCCCCCATTTCAGGCCATTCTCTCTACCGTCAACATAAGTTAACTCTAACTTATGGTGACCCTATCATAAGGCTTCCTTGCCAAGATTTATCCCAAGGATAAATCCTTTGCTTTTCTCTTTGCCTTTGCTTTCCTCTTAGGAAGAGAGAATGTAACTTGTTTAAGGTCATACAAATGTTTCAATGGTTATGTGGGGATTTGAACTCTGGTCTCCTGTAGTCCTAGCCCAACACTTGATCCACTACAGCACAGTAGTTCTTATTCTCTCTGCATATAAACTGCAGCTTGAGACTGAAGTACCTTGTAGAGGTATGCACACACATCCTTTTATTTTTATTTTATTTATTTATTTTTTGCATCTTCTTGTGTAACAACTTGGAACTGAAATGCATGTTACTTGCATTGTTTTACACCTTCACAGTGTTCACTTATACACATCAAGCAGAAACAATGCCCATTAAAGAATTAAAAATACATACCTTTAAAACAAGTACAAATATGCTTTAGTCACTACAAAATATGCATATAAAATGGACACATTAGAAGGGTGTACAGAAAAAAAATTATTTTGAAAAAAATGTATACAAAATATGTACACATTCTTACAGGAGAGAAAAGAGTGATTTCTGGTGTTGCAACCAGATATGGAAATGAGAAGAATGTCTGTGGGAAATTGAGAAATTCTGTGAGTGACAGATTTTCACATCCTCAGATGTAGTCAAGGATCATTAATCACCTGCAAAGAACTTTGCCCCACATTGTGACAAATTCCCACATGCACTTTTGATCTTTTAAACTCCTTCAGGAGTTTAGGCATTCTTCATCTTTCCACACCAAATATTTTTCCTGCATGAATACTTTGCTATATCCACTTGGAGTATTTTCATTTTACAGTATACATTTTTCAGGACATAGTCAACATGTGATTTTGCCATTCAGGGGAAGAGTCAGAGTGAAAATTCATCATGCAAGAAAGTCCAGTAAGCTACCTCATGGGGAGTTTATGAGGAGAAAATTAACATGAGCATTTTCATTAATATCTTAAGAGTCAGTTGAGAGACAGGACTTGTTAAAGATTTCTTTTCTACCCCAAGCGCATTCATTGTACCTTGGACAGACAGGAATTGTCAGAAAAGCAGTATGGGAGAATGGGTGGGAGGGGGCTGAGCGTATTTACAGACAAAAGGCTTGGGAAGTGCCACTTAGCACAAGCAAATTCCTTTGACTTTGTTTTAGACTTCAGCTCCCAGAAGCCCCAGCCAGTTTGGCCAATGGTCAGGAATTCCAGGAGCTGAAGTTCAAAAGGTATGTATGACCAAAGTTTGGGAACCACTACTTTAAAACTTTCATGAAGACATAGCTTTTCTATAAGCCTCTGAATCCATTAAGCTCCATGAATTTCTGCAGCTTCCTCAATTCAGTGTCCTACAAATGTTTTGAACTTCATTTCCATCTACTCTAAAAGGAATGATAAGGAATGCTGGAAGCTATGGACTAAAACATCTGAAAGGTATCAAGAAGGCAACCCTACTGCAACTAAAGCCTATAACCAACTCTATATATGTTTAACTGAACCCACTATACATTTTCTGCATTCACCACTACCTCCCATTTTTCTTTCCTTCACTTCCTTTTATTTAACCATTAGATTTTAAGATCCCTGGGACAGAAACTGTTCTTCTTGTACTCTGTAAAGTACTATGCATATCAACAGAACCAACAATTAAAAGCATATTGTACGATTTCACTGCCATCTCTCCCAACCATTAAATCAAGTGTGGACAATACTGGGGCACAGCTTTGACTCAGAGCTGGGGCACTTGTAGAACTGCAATTTATAAACACACACAGTTATAGCAAAAGATGTATGAATACCAAGCATCCTACTGCATATTAAAGGCACCAGGCTGATAATAACATTAGCAAAGGGACTTGCAACTACCCATTGTATCCCCCACCGCCCTAACTCAAGTCCATCATAATAATTCATGTACTTCTTATCCTCGACAGAATAAGATTCCATAGAGGCAGAGCAATTATGCTCCTCTTTACCACTTCAGACACAAATCCAGTAGGGAACAAACCAGTTCAATCTCCTACATTCATCACAACAGCCAAGGTCAGGCGGCCACTTCAAAGTTCCTCAAACTCAAGATGTCTTCCTTGCAGCACTTGTGAGAGTGTGAAAACTGCACATCACAAGGTGGATAAAGGGGAGACTCTCCATGCAGGCCCAAAAACAATGCTTTATTCAACAACAGTTTCCTTCAAGATAGGCCCCCTGGTGAGTGTTGCACTTCCAGGTATTGTCACAGGAAAGCAACCTCATCCATAGGAGGGGTTTGGTGCCACACAGTTTCTGAAAATACATTCTGACAAAGACTGCACATACTACATATTTATTTGGAAAGAAATCTAGAGAGTGAGACATCTTCCAGCTGAAGGTCCTCCACGCCACTAGATTTGTTCACAAGTGACTTCACATAGCATGCTAAGGTATTCACTCACTAAACCATTCCTGAATGGCACTTTGTGGATATGCAGTTGACACCAAGGAGGAAAAGGAGAGCTAGTATATTCCACAAACAATGCAGCGTGTTGCACACAAACACCAGACAAACAAAACATTCTAGGGCATCACAGGGACACTGCATGCTGCATTTGTCTCCTGGCTTCAAATGTTATGGCACTGTGTATGGTAAATTGCTGAGAAATCCCACCATAAGAGAAAAGAATTTTCTTTCCCTGCCATTTCAGTTACCATTTTGCCCAAGTCCACAATATATTGCTTCCACTTTGTTCAAGAGCAAAGCAATTACCTCTGGCTCTTCAAACCAGAACTCTCCCCAGAAGCCAAGATGACTAAACTGAGATTGCCATACTTTGAACATATCATGAGAAGACATGACTCACTAGAAAAGACAATGGTACTTGGTAATGTAGAAGGCAGTATTAAAAGAGGAAGATCCCATCACAATGGATAGACTCAATTAAGGAAGCCAAGGCCCTGGGTCTGCAAGACCTGAGCAGAGCAGTTGATAACAAGGTACCCTGCAGGTCTCTTATTCAAATGGTCACTGTAAGTCACGGGTTCCCAGCCTTTTTTCACACGTGTACCCCTTACCAGCCCATTTCCATAAACTGTACTAGCAAAACTGTACTAACAAAATGTTTGTAATTAATCTGGTTTCACATTTCAAATTATCACAAAGTGGAAGAGAGTGAAAGCTGAACCTGTGAGAGATGTGGCACCAAGCATGCACATTGTAGTGATGTGTTTGCAACACACTGTTTAGGGAGGGACTCCTCAGCATTTGCCAAAATAACAGAGCAAGGGAACAGGGCTTTTCTCAAGGTTAAATAGCAAAGGAAACCTGCTCCACCACTCATCATAACATTCAATTCATTTCACAACTTTTGATTTGTACCTTGTTTTATACTGTTGAAATGTATGTGCCTCTTCCTACATTATTCAATGTTTTTTTTGGCATACTTCTAAATGTCCTAGTTTGTACCCTGGAGGAACATGTGCCCCAGGTTGGGAATCACTGATGTAAGTCAAAGTCAGCTTGACAACAGTTAACAACTTCATGGGTCCTCTTGAGGGGTTCTCTTGAGGGAAGCTAATAGGGACAGAGGTGAGAGAAATAAGCCGTTTTCTAGGATATTCTACCAGCTCAGGAGCCACCACCCATGTTTTTAGGCAGGAGGAGCATACTGTTTGCCACATATGGGCAGCTTTCAGTCTAAATGTGGCCCTTGAAGGCCACATAGATGCCCAAAATGGCACCTGGTCCACCAAATTCTCTGGCAAAGTGTCAGTTCCACAAGCCTGTTGCTCTAGTGGAAGGAGGAAAAACCATTATTTTCTTTAACACTTGCTAGTTCTATCTACACCTGCTGGTGTGCAGCCCTCTGACCAGTCACTACCTACAGCCCTCAGGGACAAAAAGACTGTCTACTATGTGAGTGATGCAAAGCAATGATAGCCTGTGAGTCACCACATTTGTCCCCCAGAAACAATTTGTCCATGGCAACGGCCACAACAGCCATTTTTGTCAGGTGGAGATGTTAGCTCGGAGAAGTGTCAGCCAGGTAATAGCTGTTCCTGAGAGACAGGTGCAACAGAAAGAGCGAATTATGTGTCTCCTCACTTCTAGAGTTACATAGAAACTTCGTACATTGTTGTCTATCCAGGTTTGTACGGAGCTGGGAAAGACCATGCAGCTGGCATCCATCAATACACTACAGGTTGTATTAAATATCTCCACATTACACATATACTCTTGCAGCTTAAAAATGTGCCACACCTGTGGGTTTCAGGTAAGGGCTTCTGCAGCCCTTAATAGTAGACAGAAGCTGTAGCATCACTCCAAGGCAGGCTCAATAAAGAGAATATGTGGGATTAACTGAACTTGAACCATTACATAATATTTATAAAATACATGAAATGCAAATTTTTCTGTGAACCAATACTCCAATAAGCACACATTATTCTTGATAACAAGAGTTAGAATTAACAAGTATCAAGAGTTTAGAGAGTTAAATCAGGATATTTTTTGAACATATTGAACAGACTAGATCCATTAAATGGTCCCTTAAAATAAAGTCTTTGTTTACTGAACTATGATTTCTATTGTCTTGTTGTTTTAAGGGCAAATGAAGAAAAGAAAAATGAATTACTCTCAAGTACTTTGATCCAATGGAATCACACTTCCCAATGCATCTTGGAAAAACCTCAAGCAACTAGGGACCAAAGTACACCTTTCACGCGCAAACAAAAACTGCTGATGGTAACCCAAGAGCTGCTGCATTTTACACACAGATTAGCACAAATAAGCCTTGGTTATGTCAGTTTCAGGGAGGAAGCATTCACATGCAGGGAGATGTATCCTAAGAGGAGAGAGAAGTCACAATATGCTATGGTTTGTTCAATGCATCAGGCAGGACCGAATTCATCATCAACATGGTGTAGTGGTTTGATCACTGGACTATGACCCTGGGGACCAGGATTCAATGCTTCACTCAGCTATGGAAACCTACTTGGGCATGTCACACACTCTCAGCCCCTAGAAAACCCCATGATAGGTTCCCCCTAGGGTCGCCATAAGTCAGAAATGACTTGAAGGCACGCAACAATACAGACAGAAAGAAATCCCTTGATCGTTACCATGCCAGCAGACTAAAAGGGAAAATGTATGTAAAAGCTGTGAGTTCACAAATTTGTCACAGTAAGACAGAACCCTGGTTTCCCCAGTGACAAGTCCAGACTAGGTTGCACCTGGAACAATTATATGAAGACATGGCCCTGTATTTAAAGCCTAGCAGAGTGAGCCAAGAAATGCAAGCATGCATCAGTAAATTACATGCTAGTTCCACAACCCTGCCAAATAAATGGTCTTCCCTTCGAAAAATCAAAGAAAGTCTATTTCATATTCACTTAGATCCTTCACAGAAAAACCCTTACATGACGATGTCAGTATTCAGGCTAAATTTACCCAAGGCTGGTGGTCTGGAACAGGAAGGAAGTCACAAGACCAAGGCTGTAGAACAGTGAAGTGTTGCAATAACAGCTGAGGAGCACACTTAAGACAAGGCTGGAAAGATGTTAGGTCCTCTTTTTTTTAATCAAGAAAGGATAGTTAGCATGTGGTGCACCCCAAAAGAGAAAAGGATTGGAGTCCAGGCTTTGTGAAGTTGCCCGTCTCCTACTATAGGGTTAATATGCTAATTATCTGGCCAGGCAAATGCTGTTAAGTGATCCACCAGCTTTAAAGGAGCTAGTCAAGATTCTGAATCTATTTTGGTGATAGTGTTCAGCACTTTGGCTAGTTCTTTTCAAGTTCAGACTGAAGCCTATGATGGGTTCAGTTCCCCACTGACACAGAAGACACCAACCAACACTACTTACTGGAACACAGGAAACCACATTATGCCAAGTCAGAGCACTGGTCCATCTCGCTCAGAATTGTTAAAGCCACAGGTGCACAGAAAGAACAGTTGGCCCTCCACGTTCTCAGACTTAACATTCACAGATTTGATTATCTGTGAGTTTCTCCAACTCCCACCCCTTCACACCTCAAGTGCCTTTTTTGAAGGGGAATCTTTCTTCTTGAAAGCTCCAATCTGGCTGCGCATCCCCTTAAATACCCATGCTGGGTCCTCCCCCTCCACCAGCCACTGCCTGGCTAAAGACAGCTCACAGGCCAGTTTCTCAGCACCATGAACCTGATGCCTCCATACACCCAAGGAAGGAGATGGGCAAGAGAGAGGAAGTACAGGATCAACACGCTAACCCATCCTTTCCCCCTCTCCTTTCCTTGACCTGATTTAGACCTTGGGTGTCCATCCTCCCCGCTTTGCCTTGGCCCCTAACTTACTTTGGAATCTACTAGTAAAATCTGGAGTAATTTGCAGTAGATTGACAAAGTCTGTGCTCTCAATTAGAGATGTGAAGGCCAAGAAAAGAAATGGATGAATTCAGAGAAAACACTTCCCCCACTCTTCAGTTTTTCTACCAGAAAAACTGGAAATTTTAGATAACACTAGAGGAAAAAAAATCTCTCATGAAATAGTCTCATTTTTGGAATCACTGAAGTGCTTTACAAGGCGTTTTTATTCAGTCAGTGCATATAGAATGAAACTTTTTATTAAAACCATCTACAGCAATAAGAACGACATTCCAGTATATACAGTGACCATCTTCTGGCACAATCTCCACATGGACGAATGTGAGGTCCTGTGAAGCGTCGCATCCCATTACAGTTACTTATAATTATTTTTTGTTTTATACAGAACCTGGAGCAGAACCTCCACATATACAGTGGGCACACTGTATTGTAGAGATTAATGATTTCTGTGTTATAAAATTTAATTTGCTATACAAATATGCTGGTAGTTCTTAACACTTTTACTACAAGATTTTATATAATACTTCCTTTTCTTTAATTAAAAAAAGTTGTGAGATCTTTTTTCAATCTTTATTTTTCCTACTATGCAGACAGTAACCAAGGTAATATTAGGCAGCACTGAACACAGCAGCATGTAAACCTCTCTCTCTTCCCTCTACTACAGGGCATATAAACTTGCACAAAATCATGGCACTTCTACCTTTGACACTGCAATCCTATGCACACTTAGGAGTCACTTGCACCACAAGGTAAAAAAGCAGTAAAAAAACAGCTTGAACATATATTAAAATACCATTACTTGGGAAATTTTAATAAATATTCTTATACTGTACATAAAAATATAACTGTATATGCTAAGTAACAAATGGTACACTGATGCTTTTCAAGTAGTAAAATAGGTTCCTGTTTGATAAGACACGCAATACTGTATATATTTCCAGTTTTACCAAAATGTTTGGTACTTTTCCCAGGCGACAAAACTGTTTTTTTCCATGGCTTTAAAATTTCCAGAAGCCTAGGACCTCATAACAAAGCATGTGTTCTTCTACCACAGAGCAGATAAACAAAATGAAACACAAACAAACAAACAAACAAAAGGGTCCTAGCTCAAATATTATGACCAGCAAACGTAAAGAAAAATCAGAAAAGTATCAGTAAAAGCAGAATAGTCAGACATATGTTCACAATGTAAGGAAACAAACAACCAATTCA
The DNA here is from genome assembly GCA_030412105.1 of Cyclura pinguis. Lineage (NCBI taxonomy): Eukaryota > Metazoa > Chordata > Lepidosauria > Squamata > Iguanidae > Cyclura > Cyclura pinguis. Next base: position 160,544,227 of record CM059600.1, read on the forward strand.
CAAATAGGACATACATGGCCCAGTTTCACAAAGTAGCACCCAGACATTTGTTAGTAAATTAAAGGTTAACTTCAGAAGCCTTTTTCCTGCTTTAGAAAAAGGAAATTTTCCTGTAAGAGTGAACATTGATCTTCAGCTTGATTTTAATTTCTCATGAGAATGGAAAGACTTTATGTAGCAAAGGGCTTTTTCCTGGCCACTGAAGAAGGCAAAAAACATCCACATGTGTCTGGCTTATTTATAGCTAATGACTCTTGACTTCTGCTATTGTTGTGATTTATGTCAGCTGCCTTTCATGTACAAATATCTGTATGCTTCTTTGTCAAATATTCACTCATGTATTTGCAACAAATTATGTGAATTTCTTATCTGCGAATTGGTTGTTCACTTCGTTACAGTATGTGTATATGTCTAATGGTTGTAGTTTGTGTTAAATTACTTATACCACTATTTTCTCCAATTAGATTTACTCCTTCTGTGACACAGCTACTGTGCTATTTGAATATCTCAAAAAAGTTGTGATGCCCACAAAATACCTGGCACAAGAAGTTTTAAAAACTTTTCATTTTTTATTGGTATTTTTCTATTAAAAGGTATAGTTGCACATGTTGTTTCTTTTTATAAGTTTGATTTTTTTTTCACCAAAAACAAACAAACAAAAATATTATTGCTGTAGGCTGACCCTGACATTCCAGGATAAAAACCACAAAGAATTATTCAACAAAAACTGAGAAACTTATAAAACTGTAAAGACTAATAAGCTTACTATGGTATGAAGTTTTGTGGGTTAGCTTCACTAAATGCTGGAAATTTTATTCTGGTTTCCAGGTATGTATGTCGGTTTTGCAAAATTAAATCTAATACTGTATGGGAAGACGGGATTTTTTTCTTGCAAGGAGAGGGCAGGAATGACAGAGGTATTTTTTTAATCACTCCCATCTTGATTCCCCTCCCTGTCCTAGAGACCTACAGTAAATATTAGTGGGGCGGGGGGCTGCAACTTGGGGAAAAAAATCATAGCAAGAAAGGGTTAAAAAAGGCACCCTTGCATTACAATCTTGATTCTTACTACCTGGGGTTGCCATTGAATTACACTCTGGAAAAAAAAAACGACAGATATCAAATTTAGCCCCCAACATTATTTTTTAAAAATATAATTAACATAATAAATATAATTAAAAATATAGTTTGGAATTATATAATTATATAATATAATTCATTATCATTTTTAGAAATCATTTTAAGTTTGGTTTCAGGCTGTTTAGCTTCACCGACATTGCCATCTTTTGTATGTGGCCTGGGTCTATGCTATTGGAAAGACCACATTTTCCTTGATGAGCCTATAAGAGCTCTGAGATATTCTGGAGAGGCCCTTTTCTCTGTCTTACCACTTTCTCAGGTGGGACCAGGAGAGAGGACCTTCTCAGGGGTTGCCCCCAGTCATTGGAACCCACTTTCTAGGGAGTTCAGGATGGTCCCCTCCTTGCTCTCTTTCCACTAGCATCTGAAAATATTACTGTGCCACCAGGATTTAGAAACTGAATGGGATGGGCTTTTAATGATGTGCTATACTGTTTTATGTTTTGTATACAACATTCTTAACATTCAGTGTTTTAACTCTATACATTGTTCAATTGCTTTTAAAATAATTTTTCCATGCTCACGTTTATCAGTTTTCTACACTTTTTAATCTGTATTGTTTTTAAATATGTTTTTAGCGGCCTTAAATCCCACCGCTGGAAGAAAGGTGGGATATAAAATGATGATGATGATGATAAACAGTTGTGAAATATAAACATCGATCCTGTTGGTGTTTAAAGTATTCATTTTTGCATGTTGTTAAAGTTAATACTTTTTTTTTTTAATAAATGGACCACTCCCAGGCAACACGCAAAATATGTAAAGGTATATTTTGACTTGTCAAACATTCAACTGTCCTGCTGGGCACACCCCATATTTCTCCCACCCTGCCACTAGGACTGAGAAATACTGCCTATCTCACAAGCTTTCTGCTCTGTCTGTCCCAACTCATGCGGATGCCCACGTGCTCAGGAAAAGTCATGTTAACACCTTTTGCACTCAGACTGGGAGCAGAGAAAGCAGACATCCTGCCCCAAACGCACGTTGCCTCATAGAATCCCCATGCTCTCTTCTCTGAAGTCTTCCAGGTGTCTGAGGGCGGAGGTGGGTGGGAACAGGCAGGAGGTATCTTGCACTACAGACACGCCAGAGCATGCAGTTTGAAATCTGCCAACAGAAACTCCTGCCTTACAGGAAAAGTGAACCTCCCTCCCTCCAACAAGAGACAGTAGGAATAGAGGACTTCCACTCTTGGAACATCTCTTCAAATCTCTAAGCTGCAACAATTCCACCAAGATCTACTTGGTGCTGTTTGCTGTAAAAGTTTTTGCCATCATCTATTCTACTCTCCAGGAACAGCCTAGGTCTATAGGATGTACCCTTTATGAATCTCAAATTGCTTTTCTGCACAACAATATTGATGGCAGCACTGCTGTGGGAGATCACAAGGTCCAACTTCCAAAGAATTTGCTCAACATCCCCCACTATAGTAACAGATTAAACTCGTCTTACTCACGCCCCCAAACCAAATGAAAACCTTCCTGCTGAGCAGCTTAACCAGCTACCCAGTGAGGAAATTAGGGGCTTCCCACCACCCACACTCACCACTCTCCATCCTGAGCACCATACTGCCAGCAGCAATGAGACCCAGCAGACCGCTGTCCGTGTCTGTTCCCAGGTAAGTGCAGCTCGACTGGGCAGACACCTGCCTCTGACTGGCTGTCTGGCTGCCGCTTCCTGGAATGAGTCAGGTCTTGTCCCGGGCTGATGGGCGGTTCTCGCCTGGGACGGATAAGCGTCATTCATTCCAGTCCTGGCTGCCTGCAAGTGAGATAACCAGCAACGCCCTGTTCCTGTGCTGAGTTTCAGGCTCTGGAGGGCTGTTAACCCTGCTTTGTGGTACAATACATATCAAAATACTGTGGAAGAAACATGCTGCGGTGGTTGGAGCGTCAGAAAAGGATTGGGAGAATCCCAGCTCCGAAGTTTACTAGGTGCCCTTGGGCCAGTCACTATTTCTCAATCTATTGACACAACAACTCTATGGGGTGGATTAATATTGGAGGGGGGATCTATGTATACTGCTCAGTTAGAATGGATCTCCCAAAGACCCAGCAATCTCTGAAAACAGCATTTGTTAAACCAAGAAAGGGATGGTAAATATTTCAAAAGGCGTTTTGGAAAGAAAATGGCTCTGCAATGCTGCGCTTTTAACAAGTGAGGTTGCTATCCTTTGGTGGGTATTATGTTTATACAGAAGGCTCTGATGGCCCAGAGAAGAGGATTAACAAGGTGTCCAGCACAGCCCAACCTACAGTCCACCCAACTGCTCCCAGCCATAGGATAGGAGTGCTGCAAAGTGAAACTAGCCCCCCATGTTGCCAGTCTCAATATCTGCTCAGGCTTCTCAGTTCAGAACCTTGAGGCTCAGGAAAGCAAGAAGCACATCAGACACACTTTCCTCTCACTAGTTTCCATTTCTGCACACAATCACACATCTTAGACTGGGGGTAGGCAACTTCTGCTTCAGGGAGACAATACCCTTTCCAAGATCTGCATTCAACTTTCAATGGTGGAGCAAAAAGAGGGGGCACACTTTTACTTTGAAACCAGGCACACAAGCAGAATCCACTTTGTTTTAGCCATGACTGAGCATGATCTGGGGCACAGGGCACCATTTTCAGTGCCTTTGAGACTATGGAGGGCCACATAACACTGCCACAGCTGCTATTCTGGGTATTCAGCAGTAAGCTCAGGTTACTCCAGCTGTTGGAGTAATCTGTTTTGCTGTGGACTCCAAACAGCAGATTTATCTGCTTCTAACTGGTTGTTTTAGAATTCCATCAGCTCAAAATTAAGGTTTTTTTTTTAAAGAAAGAAAAAAGGAGAAGTGCTGAGTAGCTCAAAGAGCTGCATCAGACTCCTCCATTGGCTTCACAATTTCCACCCCATTTTAAACAGACAAATTTGACCAAGGACAGTTGAATGCAGTTAGACTACACCCTGCTTTAAACTCTTGCTGGGATTCCTGGAACTGCCGTAGGTCTCCCCCTCAACATCCTGTGAAGCGTGGAACTAAAGAGGGAATCCATGCACGTGCATCTCAGTCAGCTGCCATTAAAGAACTGGTTGGAGCCATCTTTCCCACATTGCTAGCTATTCAGCCTGTTTCATCCATTTCAAGCTAGAAAGGCAAAACAGCACATTGTCACTTGTGCCCTGCTTTGCCCTTTCCATCCAAATTCATACTGGCTGCCCTTCTTTCAGCTGGAATCACAATCAAATCACTCATTTGTCCCATAACAGAAGGACAGAGTGCTGAGGATTCAATACTCAGAACCCCTTGTCATGTTTCTAGATCTGCATGGAGGGGGATGGACAGCTTCTAGGTTACCAAGTAGAAAGGGTGGCAGTGTTACTTTATAGTTAAGTAGAGGAGGGAATGTAGACATGAAGTTTTTCTCACCAGCCCTGGCAATGGTAACAACACCCTCTCATTCCATGAACCTGAAATATCATGTCACCACAAGCAAGGGCAGTGGCTATTCCATCACCACACCACTGCTACCAAAAGATAAGTGTGGAGATCTAGCTTCAAGTACAGATATACCTAAGGTAGAAAAAGACAGAACTAAACCTGTCACAAAGCAGCACTAAGGGGGAACCTGGTTCCAAGGTTTTAAAAAATCAGTAACTATACGCTCCCCACTGAAAGCCAGCATGGTGTAGCAGCTTGAGCATTAGACTATGACTCTGGAGACCAGGGTCTAGAGATCAGGGGCTCAGCCATGGAAACCCACTGGGTGATCTTGGGTAAGTCGCTCTCTCAGCTTCAGGGGAAGGCAAGGGCAAACTCCCTCTGAACAAATCTTGCCAAGAAAACTGCACGATAGTCTCACCATAAGTTGGAAATACCTTGAAAGCACACATTTATGAAAGTGGAGTGTCCTGAGGTACACAGTTAAGTACTATATCACAGATGTTGCTGCTTGTGCACTTTTGAAAATGTAAGAAAGCTGCATTTGCAGCCAAAGCAGGCCAAAAGGAACAGAGATAAATTGGACCTGCACTGTCCTCTGCTGGTTGTATAACGGAACTGCTTTTCTCAGTGCTTCTAAATCTTCCTTCCCACCCGCCCTTCACTTCTTAGGATTTTGAAACAAATTCTTGTGCTGATATTAACAAGCTCCCTGCCACCATCACTATTGCAGTGTAACACACACAGGATGAGGAAAGAAACTGCACATCTGCCAGCAGATATTTGTGTAAACCTTCCCCAGTCTGGTGCCCTCTAGAACTGTTGGACCTCAAAGTTACATGATCCCCACAGTCAGCATGGTCAATGGCTGGGGTGGCTAGGGCTGATGTGAGGTGTAGGTAACCTGAAGGGCACCAGTTTGGAAGAAGCGTGATACATAGGACATCATGATCATAAAATTATTCTTTGCCCTTTAGGGCTTCTGGAAGTGATGTCAGAACACACATCAATTATTCTAGAACCACCCTGCAATTTTGCTGGTCTAGCACTGGGTCCTTCCTCTCCTATAAGCATGATATCTTGGCAGCAGTCAGACGAGAGGATACGCTCATCAGGGAAAATAGTTGCACAAGTAAGTGAAACAGGTGGGGGGGGGACAAGCAAAGGCTGGCATTCTGTTATCATCCTGACCTTTCCTCTTGTGGGCTTTAGAAAGGAAGGGGCACTGTAAGAAGCATTTCTGTTCCTTCTCCACCACTGCTCATTTACTCGCTTGCATCAATTAGCACACAATTTCTTCTTTTCTACCCACAAGTTCATCTACTTCCCTGGAGGGAAGGTTTGCAGGAAATGATCCTCTCAGAATTCAGGCACCAAACCAGTAGTTATTGGACCATGGCTTCATTTGCTGAACCAGTCAAAAAATTGCTCCCTGGGAGGTCAAGAAATAAAACAGTTAATGAATAAACGTTCTAACACAATTATACAAAAGGAACATAACACAGGCCTGCCCCTGAATTCTCCATTTCCTAAGCCAAGACTGCAGCTGAGGGAGAACAAGTGGAAAAGAAACTCACTTCACGCTAGAACAACGCTTCCTAAACTATCTGATATAGAAGACCAGCAGGGTTCTCCGCCTCCCCACCAACAATGTGCCAGAAACTGGTGCTATATCTCTCACTGCCTACAACTATTTCTTTCTTTCTTGGAAACCTGCTGTGGACCGAAAGCTCCCAGATGGGCACTGTTCTATGGACCATCATTTTGAGTAGCACTGCCCCAGAAAGCCTTTAGAAGCGAGAAACCCAAAGACTGCAAGTTGAGCTCAGCAAAGGAAACAGAGAGAGAGATGGGAGAAGGAACTATTTTGGAAACTTGCTCTTTAAGGTAAGAAAATATGGACATTTCTTTGGTTTACACATTGTAAGACACATGCTGGGAATCTGGCTGTAAACAGACTTGTATGTGCCCCGCGAAATTGCCAGGGAGCACAGGGTTCAAGGTACCTCAAGAACTTCCTGTCCCCAGCTGCTATTGCTACCACATCCTGTTTTCCTGATGGCAGCAGCCTATCACTGTTGCATGAGAGACAGTCGACTTTAATGCTGCCAAGAAAGGGGCCCCAAGTCTACTAGGCCTGTCACTACGTCAGCAGCATCATCTGCTTCCGGGAAGAAGGGGAGGGGGGGGAGAGAGAGAGAGAGAGGGGACAAAGATATGTGTGTGTGTGTGTGTACATGTACATATACTTACACTCCTCTTCTCTCACACCTGAGATACAACAAATCCAGCAGTGTATTGCCTGGAGTTTCGTGGTTGTGGAGTGCAGGTGGCCTGGTTTCCATAGACACTACCTGACCTCTGTGCCTTGCCCCCCAAGGCTGAATCCCCTTCTGTCTGACTCCTGGGATGGACTGGCCATCTGGGAAAAGTCTGCACTCCACATAACCAGATTCTTGGATCCCCCTTCACATCCTTTGCAACAAACCTCAGCTGTCCCTCTTTATGAGTTTTGGGATGGTGAAGGAAGCCCTTTCCCAGTCTGGTACACACTACAGGCTGTCAGCCATTGCTCTACTGTGCCATGCTGCCAGACTGGAAGATGCCACTCAGACATTTGTCGATGTGCTCACTCTACAGGAAAATGCTTAATATGCATTATTTTGAGTTGCCAGTCCCAATCTACAGAACACTGATCTGCCTCTATTATCACTAAAATTAAGCTTTTCCCATTTTATATTTCAAGATATTGTGAATCGTATAATCAATCCCTGTTTTGTACACCCAGCAATGATGCTTTTGAACCAGGGGATTTGAACTTGTAGATTCTTAAAGGTTAGCCCTAAATTTTTTGTCCAGCAAACCTAAATTCTGAGACCAGAAAAAAATACATTTGCATTTTTCATGTAGGAAGTACCATTTCTGTTTTATTCTACTGAGAATATAAGATTGTCAGAAAAGGAATGGACATCTGACCTGACTCCCCATGCACACCAAACGACAAATGATTACCTAGTTTATTAAATCATTAACTTTAATTTTTAAAAATCAAAAGTGTCATGCACTATTAGCTAAATGTTACAGAGAAACAAAGAATTTCAAACAAGCAAACAAAGTACATTAGGAATGCTTTCTATAAAGGTGAATGATTCACTGAACAGTTATTCTCTTTGTATTTAACTGTCAGATGCCTGGATTATCCCTTAAGCACTTTTCAAAAAATAAAAATGCAGCTAAAATTGCAATCTCTAACAATTGCCTTTGCTCTTTTTTGGATATACCTATTCATGGCAGGTGGTCAGCAATTTGGTCATTGCCATCTTGTTTGGATGACTCTGGGATTAGAAGACAGGCAGCTCTACCTAACAGATGAAATCATAATAACAATGAAAAGGTGAGGTCCCACCTAAATAGTAGCATTTTGAGCTTCATGGAATATTTTAAAATATTTTACTGTGGCTGAGTAGATAGTCATTGACTGACAAACCAGCTGTTCGTCAGACTGATTAAAGGAAGTGGAAACATTGTGGAAACATTGTTTTGTTGACATGGAGGAACCAGGAAACTTCCTCTATAATTTTCTGGAGACCCAGATAAATTCTGATTTCTAAGGCTTATGCAGGAATAATCTATACATTTTCTTCACAAATACAGGGGCTAGAAACTTGATTAAAAAAAACAAAACAGGAAGACAGAAATCACTTCCTGGGGATCTTAGACAGAGCTACCAGTTTCTATATTATTTGCCTTCTTCAGCTGTAACGGTCATGCTCTCATCTACAGAAATCCCTAAATGCCTAAAGATGAGACATGAGAAAGACAAACAAGTAAGCTCTGACTTCCAGAACTACATCAGAAGGCAGATCACATCAAACTTGGGGCTTTGCCCATGAACCAGGAAGATCAAGTTCACAAGATCAGCTTTAGCAGAGAGGACTGTATCTGTAGTACCTGAAATAACTCCCTCTGATTTTTAAGTAGCTTTAACTGTGGATCAGTCTACCTTATCTAAGAACACTGTTTGTTCAAAAAAAGCCTCAAATTTATCAGAGAAATCAGTACCTCCACCCATCCGCTTTTCACACAGCAAGGGAGCAGAGACAGAAAACAAGCTCATCAGATATTTACACTAGGGTTGACATCTTCTTCTTTTCTCTGGCAGTGCTTCTTCTCGACAGGCAGGCATTAATCAGGTGAAGCTTTCTCTATTACCATTTCCTCATGCAGGGGGAAATCTACAGTCAGTTCAACAGTCACACAGGCAATGATCAAAACATGTGCCAGAAAAACAGTGGCAGACCTCCTCCAAATGGCTAGAGTAACCTGACTTTGTCATAGGTTTTTTTGTTCTGTCAGAATTGTTTTGCTGTTTTACTGTATCCCATTATTTTTATTATAAGATGCCTTAGCCACAGTACTCTTCTGACAAGGCAGGAAATAGTACTTACAAACGAGAACACTGGGTCTGGAACAGAGAAGGACAAAAGCCTCAGGAGCGAGTTTTGTTCAAGCACGACCTACATTCATACCTCACAAGGCAAAATGCAAACCGGCCCACAGACATTTATAATCCATTACATTGTTCTTTTTGTTGTGTGCCTTCAAGTCACTTCTGACTTATGGCGACCCTAAGATGAACCTATCATGGGTTTTCTGGGGCTGAGAGTATGTGACACACCCAAAGTCACCCATCAGGTTTCCATGGCCAAGGAAGGAAACATTACAAATTCATAATACTCTAGGGAAGTCAAGCAAGAGGTCACAGCCACAATCCCATTGCTGTGCATTCAGGCCACTAAGCAAGAAGATGACCTTTTGTAAGGGTTGCTTCAGATACATTTTCCCTTCATTCTTGTGGAAGTGTAAACACACAATCATCCATATGTACCACATCTGTATAGAGACAGCATAACTAACTCTTCTACAAAATAAATATAGGTAAATATAACTAGCTACATCTGGAGGGCAACCTGTCATTTGTGGTGTGCCCTATATCCAATCTGAGTCTCAGTGTGTGAAGAAATGGATTCGGAGGTCAAAAGCAGAAGTGTTTTCTCTTCTGTTCTAATCAAACACAAGGCCATGAAGAATAGTCAGCTCTGCCTCCACTATAACTTGAAGGCTAGGGGACACACTGCTAATATCATTTCTTTTCAGCAAAATATTGTTGGATTTCCATTTTGGCAATTAAGGTTTGGCTCTGTACCAGTGACAGAGCCTGGGGGCCAAACTGTTACTTGCCAAATGAAACCATTTGGTGAATCAGTTGGCTGACGAAATCAAAGCCAAAATACTCTGGCAGGAGGCTACGGGTACACTGAACTCTTAGTCTCCCCGCCACTGCAAACCAACTGAGTGACCTCCGAGTTTATAAGCTCAAAGCAGGTAAGGTCACTTAGGCCAAATGTCAACGCATGAAAGTTGCCTCGCAAGAGGAGGAAACCACAGTGCAGATAAAGGCACTGAAGACCAACAGCCTACGTCTGTCATGACTCATCTTGCAAGAGAGGGCATAACAGTATAAGAGTAATACAGATGCAGAAACATACACAGTCCTCCCTACCTCACTTTGTTTACCACTGGCCACAGACATCTAGAGAGAAAACAGGGGAGGGAGGGCAAGTTACCTACCTGCTTTGGTGGCCGCCAAAGTGGAGGGGAAGAGGAAGGCTTGGAAACTGGAAGCACATAGCTCACTGACGGTGCCCATGGTGATGCCTTAACAGGGTGCCCTCTCGAGTCTGGGCAGGGGCTGCTGCCCTTCCTCAGGCAGGAAGGCCTATCTCGTCAGAGCCAGCCAACAGGAAGCTAAGGAAGACAGCCTGGAGTCAGTTTGGAGTCCAGCTCCACAGCACCAAATGGTTCTCCAAAGCAGAAGCAGCAGCAGCAGCTGCCACCACCTCCTCTTCCAGACGGCGGGGGGCTGGGAAGGAGAGACACTGAGCAAGGGATCTCTAGTCCAGCTGAAGCAGAAGGAAAAGCAGAGGCTCCCACGCACTGAGGCCAGCCAATCCCAGCTACCCACCGGGAAACTATTACTATAACCGTACAGTACAGCTGACGGACGAGACACACAAAGCCACTTAGACTGCAGTCCAGTTTGGGAACTTTTCCCTAGGTGCCCGCCCCAGCCACTCCTCCCAGCTGCCCAGGAGGAGGTTTGGCCGAAGGGTATTTTTAGGTCGGTTTTACCCGGCTTCATTCTTAGGGCTTTAAGCATCTAGCGAGCTGGGCTGTTGCATGGCAACAGTGGCTGCATAAAGGGAAGGTGAACGAAATATAGTGTGTACAGACGCCAAAGAGTGTGGTGTGTGTGTGTGTGTGTGTGTGTGTTTATGAGTAGAGAAAGTGTAATAAAGCAACAGAGTGGGAGAGGTAGAGCCAGCAGGATATCTGCTTCTGTCTGTAGAACAGTAGAAAAGAAAAATCAGGTGAAGCAGCATGTGGATCTCTCTGCTAGGTACAGTTAAAGGGAAAACCACTTCTCTAGAGACAAAGATCCCACACCTCAGGAAGCAGCTAACACCCAAGCAAGCTAAGAGAGACAGGGACGAATGACCAGCAGTAGTGTCCAAATCTGTAAAGCGTGTAAAAGGGCTGCAACTGTATAGTATATGGGAGACACAGCAACTACTGGCTGAGTCTCAGCTGCTTTTTTTTTTTTAATTGTCATGTGAGCATAAAAATCAGCTAAGTGCTTGGACAAGGATAGGAGTTTGGCTAACATTTTTTCCCTTTCTCACAGCAATTAGCTATTTTGCAACTTGCTGGGGATCCTTCAAAATTTGGTGAATGCACCTATCCCCAAGCAGCCCATGAGTTTCTTCAACCAGACAATGTCTGCTTTAAAAACAGTCAACAGTATGAAACCAATATCATACTGACTAACTGCACAATCCCATGGATGTCTCTCCTCGCTGCATCAGCCCAAGCCAGCTCAATGGGATTGATTCCCAGGAAAATGTACATAAGACTGTAGCCTATGTAATGCCAAATATCTAGTCTAATCGGACATAATTTACATAAATACTCTGGACTACAAAAATCCAGGTATTTGTTAGCTGAGAAAGGAAGGGCAAAATGACAAACAGTTGGGGCACAGGAGTATCACATGCTTTTCACCAAGCCGCTTGCAATACACTAAAGGCAGCCTGTCATCTCAGAAGAGCAAGCAGCACTGGTGGGCTGCTGTGAGATGCACAAAGACAACCTTGGTGACTCTACACCTGTTTGCTTTCAAGCTGATTTGAATGCTTCCTCACATCTCTGTTGCCTAAGTCTCAGGCAGGCAGAAGCCTGGAAGCCAAACACACCCAGTGTTTCTAATTCAGTTTAGTCTCTTCAAGAGGGCAACTGAACAGTGCAAATTTGGCATCGTTACTACATTATCAAGGAAGCAAAAAGCAACCTTTGCCTGAGACATGAGCATAACAGTAGGAGCTCCATTCAAAATATGCCAATCAGGTAAGGCATGTGACCTCACTACTGGAAAATTATACAGCACAGACAGACACGGGCATTCCTGCACCCTGAGCTTAAAGGGACAATGAGAAGAATGTGGAGAAACTGGTCAGTAAGTGTCTATACAGGGTGAAGACAAGTGGCCTATTAGATAACGTTTTGCATGGGGTTGCTTCTGTAGAGGATTCTTAAAGAATAACTTGCCCCCGGGCCGATAGCCCAACAAACAGGACTCATGACATCAGCCTGTCCTACTTTTTGATTCTGTGCCTGCCTTCTCCTTCCCATGAGGACTATAAAGGGCTGTCAACTTCACTGGAGCAAGAAGTGCTGCGGCAAATGTAGGAACGGCAACTGAAAGAAGGCACAGGAGAAAGGGATAGAGGCCCAGGTGAACAGCTCAGCTGCAGAGAATGGAGGGAGGGGGGGTGAGAGCGTCCACAGGTGCTGGGATGTCTGCCAAAGGCCTGAAGGCTGCTCGAGGTAGGCAGCCACATGAGTCCCTTACCTTAAAGGCAGCCCCACAAACACTCCTATAGCCTCTGAATGACTTCCTACGAATGGCTTGCTATCAGAATAAAAGGGGATGAAACAAAATCCATCTTTCGTACTACCATACACAAAAGTAATATATAGCTATTCTTCAGCTGCAGGTGAGAATACTGTCCAAATATGGTTCAGTTTCACTATTCACTCTATCTGGCTATCAGAACCGCACGGAATTGCTGGTTTAAAAATTAGATCAAGTCCCTAGGGAAATTCTAGTCTGAGGAAATACTTTCAAACTAACCCCAGGAACCTGGAAACCAGAAACATAACACCAAGTTCCTCATTGATAGAAAGTTCAATCTTCTGGAAATTCCATTAATAAAAAGGGTGAAGAAATCATCTTAATATCATAACACAGGCATACCTTCATTAATAAAGCCTCTGACAAAGAAACTCCATTTTACAAAGTCTTTTTATGCCTCTCCAGCCTCCTCCTTTCCTCCTGGTCCTCTATCTGGCTTGAAATTTTGCTTTTTAGCAGCATCAGCACTGAGAGGATGATGAAGGAGGGCTGGACAAACAGAATTCTGGTGTCTGGTTGTAGCAATGTGTCTGCAGCAATCAATGGAATAAAGCTTGGGCTAAGAAGCTTGAACCGCTGCTGTATGCACCTGCCTAAAACAAGCAAGACAAAAACCATCTGCCTCCAGAATCCCTTACTGAGTATGTGTGAACAGCAAGACAGAAAGAAAATAAGAAACCAGCCTGCCTTTACAGGTTCTGCCCAGCGTGTTCAAAAATATATATAACCTGTATATTTGGCCAGCAAAACAGAGAGAATAAAAAAGGTGGAGGCCAGTGAAAGCAAAAACTATCTCTGGATGATTTTGGAAGAAGCCTTCCAGTGGTCTCAAAAAGATTCAAAATGTTTGTTTACTCATACAAGTCTTACCTGATATAGTTCTTCTTTTCACATGTGTATATTGTTAATTTCAAATGAAAAATTTGCTGAAATATTTGGAACTGCTCTCCTTTTCTTGCAGTGTAGGAACCTCTCCCTATTCTTTCTATGGTATTTTATCCGCTGGTACCAAAGTTTCTATTAAAAAAGTAAAATCCAGGAATACATCTACTTCACTAACTGAGGTATACCTGTATTTTGATATGTTTCAGGATGTATTGATCATGAAGAAAACATTCACTTAAAAAAGATTACTGTAAGAGCAAGCCAAATAAATTCCTCTTGGCTTCAGTTCTCTTGCTCTTCAGACAGAGGCAAACAAAACAATTGCTTCCACACACTAAATTGTTTCAGGCCCCCAGCAATGAATATTCCCAGTAAACAAATACTTGGTCTTTCTTCTCAGTCAATACCAATCAGGCAATAATTTTTTCATTGAATAATAGAAGGAAGGTCAGCTACAACCACAGTTCTTTTATATTACACAATCTATATGCCACTGAATAGAAATAAAATGGTTTCAGAAACTGGCCAGCAACCGTGCCACTCAATTAAATGGCAAGTTGTGGAAAATAAAGCATTGCGTCTGGACAAGATGTTTCTTTTCAGAATGTTGAACAGGATGGGCAGAAATGAGGAAGTTATGTTTGGAGCAGTATAAACAAGGAAAATCAATCTGAGGGCAATAAAAAATAACAAGATGATGGGAGCCATGTTTTTAATAAGCTGGCATGTCCCTTGGCATAAGAACAGAGTATATCAAAGAACCCCCATCTCACAGTTTCAAAATTCTTCTGAACAATATTAATACATATATTTAATGGAGGGAAGTGTCTATGACAGAGCCTTCCAAACTTTTCATGTTGGTGACACGCTTTTTAGACATGCATCATTTCATGATGCAGCAATTCAGTTTTACTAGCAAACCGTAGGCTAAACTAACCCCTTGTAAGAGATACAGACACATACATAAATTGTAATAATAAAATGTATGGGGACACAACATATCTCATGAAAACCTTTCATATGTTCTTAAAAATATATGATTTATAAATAATAACATACATTTCCACAATTGTGGGTGACACACCTACACACTTCAGGTGACACACTAATGTGTCATGGCACACCATTTGGAAAGCCCTGATCTAGGGCTCAGTAATACCAACACAAAGAGACAGATATATACACTGACTACATGGACATCCAGAGAAATAGTTTTGTCAAAATTCAGCATAGCTTAGATTAGAAGGGACGCTGGCCCTGAGAGTCAAGGCCAGGGGGTATATTTTCCCTTCTGAACCTAAAAAGGAAATGAAACCATAAAAAAAAACTATTCTTGATGCATAACACAGAAACTTGGAGAAGACAGTGTAACAGGCTGATGTCATCCCAATTTCCCCCACCCCTGATGTGGAATTACCCACCTTCCTCTTAGTTTCAGTAATGGGTGGGTATATGGAATTGACAAAATTAAGGATTTTTACAATGGGATAAGAAAAAAAAAGGAGCCATCCTATTATTGGCTCTAACCAGAATAGGCCCACTGAATCAACAGGAAGTGAACACTTTTACAAGTTCCACTGATTCAATGGTCTACCGCACAATGTTAAGTCAAACTGGACTTAAATATATCAAATTCTGCAACTTGCCTCACTCCAAGAGATCAAACAACAATGACTGTAATCATCCCCATCGGTCAAAAATATTTATGTGCAACTGTATGACTTGCATATTCTACAGGTACAAATGCATGACACTGAAATTGTACAGGCTGATGTTAGAAACATAATATGGAATAAATGCCAGTCTTAATCAGGTATGGGAGACAGTCTTTGGTGTCATTATTACTCTAGAGTAGTGGGCCAGAATTTGGAAATCTACACATTTGAGAACAGTGTTAGCCAAAATCAGATACAACTGTTTAAAAGTACTGCAGAGATGGCAACTTTATCAGCCCAAACTCAGTTATATTCATGCTGGCATTAGTGTTAAATGTTGGTGTGGCCACAGCACTATAGGGATAAATGATCCTATGTGGTGGGAACATATAAGTGTAAAACAATTTTGCACTCAAATCTTTACACTGTTATGGGATATTACTGGACAACATTTAACAAAAGGTTCAGAAGGTAGTTCTTGTCCCCATCTATTAATTCCAACACAAATTTACATCACTAACATATTCATCATTTTTCTTACGGTAGCAGCCAGAAGGCAAACCCAACTAAATAGAAAAGAAGATAGGGAACTAAACATTAAAAACTGGTGTTCCAAAGTGTGGCAAGCTGCATTCAAGGGCTGTGTCATGCAGAAAATAAAGCACATGACGCAACTGCCACAACAGGACAATTTTTAAGAAACTGAGTTTGGCGTTTTCTCTTATGTCAAGAATCAAAACCACTGGTTGTCACTACCAATGTCACAGACTGATTTATGCAAGCATCCCTTAAGCATCCCTTAAATTTTGAGGAGGAGATGACGGCCATTTTCTCTACCTTGCATTTTCTCTAGGATATTAGACCATTTTTTTTAAATTGGGGGGGGGGGTTGGTTGGTTATTTGATTTGTTATTGTAGTCCATTTATAAAACAATAAGAGGAATGGAGGTAACTCCTTGTGGATTAACTTTGAAGGCTAGATCCACCACCTTTTTAAAAAATCAACTCTGTGGGCGTTTATCAGGAACACACACGGCTTTATTAGCAATTACTGTAGCTAATGTTTCCAGTAAGCACATTTGCAGATCACGTAAGCAAAGCTGGGCTCTGTTGCCTCAGAAATACCTTGGAGAGAACAGAGCCACAACTGGCCCTGAAGCAGTTTTGCCATCTCTGTTTTTTGTTTCACAGCACTCTACTCTCCAGAGTCCATGACCATAACAGAAGGATTTAACTGTGTTTGTTTTAATTTTTGTAAGCTGTTCTGAGTACCAGTTTTGGGGAAAGGATGGAATAAAAATGAATGTAATGAATTTATTATCTAGTCATACCTTGTCTGGCAGAAATAGCTCAGCACTTCAGGTTCCTGTCAATCCCCAAAAACTATTTGTCACAGAATGAGTTCAAGTTCCCAGGACATGATACTCGAAGCAGGGACAGCAGTACATGAACTGCCCTTTTTCACTAGGCTATCTTCCCTGCAATGGACATCAACAGAAAATGCTCCTTAAGCAAAACCAAACTTTGTCAGCTGCTGGGGCAGAGGCTCTTCCACAAAGCCTAGCTGATGACCATTCTTACACTGTAAGAATAAGCCACAGAAAAAGAACTCAAAGGAGCTGCTGATGACTTCTGCTCCAAATGAGTAGGCAGGGAATGAACAGTGCTTTTCACTGAAAATTTCTCACCAAAGGTATGGTCAGATCCAGATAAAGTCCCACAGTGCCTCAGCTATAAATGCAATAATACATAAACAGTTAGCAATAGGACTTCTTGAAGTGCTATTTCTCAGAATAGGAAACCAAGTTCATCTGTACAGTACACAACCAAGAATTTGTCCAACAGGAAAGAAAGTAATGACAGTAACCCAGTGCTGGGAAATAAGAAAAGAAGCTTCTTGGAGAATGGAAACAACAAATTCTTAGTTCTGGTTTTCACTGAATAAGAGCAGCAAGTTATAGCAGTACCTGCCTGCCAGGGAAATGGGTAAGTTTAGAGCAATATTCTCTAACATGGTGCCCTCCAGATCTTTTGCACTCCAAAGTCTCTGGATGCCAACAACTTGGGGGAAGTCTGCCTCTAATATCACCTCTAACAAACAGTTCTGATCAAAATATAGCTCCTACTCCTTTAGATCACCTGCAAGCAATCCAGTGCCCTTCAGATGTTTTGGGCTGCAACTTCAGAGCAGTGAAATGCCATGGTTAAACTGATGCCACCTGACTCTAGCTGGTATTCTATGTACTCTAAAACTGATATTAATTGGAGATAATACAGAAGCATCTGAGAACATCTTGCAGTTGGTTTCTTTTTATGAAAGAATTGAGGAAATGGTAAAGAACTTGGAGTATTTTATGGCAGCATCTGATGAACTTATTTACCCGATGACTTTTGTTTTCTCCAGCTGCATTTTGCTTTTTCTGTTAATGTGTTAACATCTTTTAAAATAAATGACCAAACTATTCAAGAGATTAAAATTCAGTAATTTGTTCCAACACTGTATGTAAACATTTTATAGTTTGGATTAGCATGCGCTTAATTGTCTAATATCCTCCAGGAACTGTATAGCTGCAATTTCTGTAACATAAACATGCTTTTGCAATACAGTGATTTGTGTACCAAACAGAATCCAGTGCTTTAGTCATCAGTTATGTTCTATTTAGCACTTTTTAACATTTTGCTTGGAAGTATTGTCCTCATTCTGTTTTACAGGACACCCACTCTTATTAGAATCAGCCAACAAAATGAAAGCTGAGGGATTTTAAGAGTTAAGTACTTAATTACAAATTACTCAATTCATATAGGAAATCACTGGATATTTAAAACAGCTGTAGCAAAGCAAGTGTACCGCTAAGCAAGCTAATACTTAACAGGAAAATCATCTAGAAACTTCTACAGCTAAATCCCAGAAAGGGTGGTGGAATCCTGCAAGAATTTAAAAATTCTTGAGCACCAGTATGGTGTAGTGTTTTGAGCACTGGACTACAACCCAGGAGACCAGGGTTCAATTCTCACTTGGCCATGGAAGCCCAGTGGGTAATCCTGGGCATGTCACACACTCTCAGTCTCAGAAAAACCCATGATAGGCTCACCTAAGGGTCACTGTAAGGTGGAAATGATTCGAAGGCACAGAACACCTTTAAGAGAGAAGTCTGAGAGACTGCAGATTGAAAAGGTGATATCTAGCTTGCCCTACGAAAAGGCCACAGGACAGAGCAAGCTAATTGGACAGTCTGCTTATAAACAGTAAGACAGAGGGTTAGTTTTCAGCACACACCCACTTCTCAGGGCACAAACTGCAACTAGTTTAGAGCCATACCTCAGCATAAATTGAGAACTCAGACTTTTCAGTTCAAAAAAACAAAACAAAAAAGAGTATATCTCTGAGGAAGGCTGACAGTGACACCATCCCTTGAAGAGGAAATATTCTACATAGTTTTTTCCCCAACTTCTCATTTATTGGTCCTCTGATCACATAAAGATATTTCAATGGGAACTCAAGGCCAGTAAAAGTTGCTTCATACTGGTCTTTTGGAACGGAGGCCTTCTAATCTATTTGGTTGCACCAGCCATGGGTCAGGGGAAAGGCAGAAAGAACTACATAAGTAAGACAGTCCTCCCGGGGAGCCAGTTCCTGAGTGTGAAGAAGACTCCAGTGATGAAGCTTCAGGGGAAGGGAGGCCTTTGTGTAAGTTCAGCAATGGCAGGGAGGGCAGGGCACCCAGCCTTTCCCTTTCTGTTACTGGATAACTGAGCGCCTCCCAACAAGCAACCAACCAACCAATTTTAAATCTACAACATTTTAAAAATGTAACACAATGTAAAAAGAACACAAAAGCCAGCAGGATCATGACAACTATGTTCCTCATTGCACTGAGTGTCACATGTACATTATCTGCTGATTGGACAGAGGTTATGGGTATGGGCTGCAGTGAACTCCAGACCCTAAGGGAGCAAGATGGTTTCCTTTAAGGCCAAGCCAGCTGACTTAGAGCAGCTGAGACAAGCAGAGTAATCAATGGACAAGGCCCTCAGGGATACTGCAGTGCCATCCCACACCACATGATGGTTCTTCTGCAATCACAGAGGATAAGGAGATCATCAGTACCAAAGAGAAGGAAAGGAGACCTTAGAAAGGATCTTGGAATTGTAATAGATAGCTCAGTGAAACAGCTGGTAGGTGGATGCTGTGCAAAAGCTGAATTCCATGCTGGGCACTGTAAGAAAAAGAACTAAACATAAAACTGCCAATATTATTTTAAACGATGGGTAATGCTACACAAACAGAAGTAGCTCTTCACCCAGTGCATAATTGAACTGTGGAGCTCAATACCACAAGATCTAGTTACGGATGCCAAATTGAATGGCTTAAAATGGGGAACTGAATACATTCACGGAGGATGAAGCCATCAATGCCCACTAGGCGGGATGCCAACATTATGCCTCTGGGTCTTCAGTTGTCAAAGGAACATGAGATGGAGGGTGTAGATGTACTCATGTCTTCCAGGAAGGCTTCCCAGAGGCCACTGATTGGCCACTGCATAAACAGAATGTTGGCCTAGACAAGCCTTTGGTCTGATCCATCACAGCTGCTCTCATGTTCTTGTGAGTTAAACAGTGGTCACCTAGTTGCTACTGCTTTTGAACAGCTGAACTCCATGGTCAGGATCTCCATTACATTGTGCAGTTCCATATATTGAAGTTATTCCTGCTTTGTAGATATGTAAAAGACCAGGACAGGGCCTTACCTGGCTCAGAACTCAGGTCTGAGTATGGGACATTTCATACAACTAGAAAAATGGGAAAGAGTTTGGAGATCTGGATTAAAACTTATGAATTGTTATGATTATAAAGAAAATGTTGTTAAAATGATGTACAGGTGGTATTTAACCCCTGTTAAATTAGGTAAAATATATAAAAATATTAGCAACAAATGCTGGAAGTATAAAATGCAAGAGGAAACATTTTATCATTCATGGTGGACTTGTACGAAAGCTAGATTTTGGATGTATGTTAATGGGGACATACAAAAAATTTTAAAAGCAAAAATTGTGTTTAGACTGGAATTATTTCTTTTGAACATGTTAGACCTTGAAGATAAAGTGGAAAAATAAAATAAAATATTATGTTATATGGTGATAGTGGCTAGGATAAATTTTGCGAGATACTGGCGACAGAATTCAACTCCACTACTTACCCCCTTCCCTCCTCAAGACTTTCCACACTTTCCAACATCGGTTTATTACATCAAGATCAAAATAAATCCCCTCACTTTGAAAAAAAGGAAAATCCTTACATATTAATTTATCTCTGAATTCAGAGCTAATAATTTCTAACCATCAAAGCCTAGTTGAGCTTCCTCACCAAATCTGTCTTTCACATACTGTATGAAGGGTCTCCAAATTTTTAATTATGCTTGTTTGGAGTTTCCCTTCAACCAATTAGACAATTTATCTATTCTTGTCAGTTCCATCAACTTCTCCAACCATTCATTTATTAGGGGAGTCAAAAACTTGGTTCCTGAAACACAACAATGTTACAAATGTAAACTAATATAAAATTTGTTTTGAACAAGATGGTTTACAGCCCAAAGAACACTGGCAAATAAACAGAGCTACAATTCCAAGAGCTGCTTAAGGGAAAATGAGGGTGGGGTCCATAATTTCCAAAAATACAATGTTTGTCCATTCCCAAAGCCACATTTGGTGAGATAACACAAATGCAAGCATGGACAAGAGACATGCCAGACAGAGCAGCCAAGGAGAGGACATGAAAGTGTTTAAGCCTCCCTCCACCCCGGCAATCTAGGTGCACAGAGAACATTTAAGAATGGCTTCAGCAGAGTATCTGCAGAAGAGAACTAGGAGGACAGCTAAAACAGTGCTGCTCAAGCTATCGGATGTGTTGAACTGACAATTCCCTGCTCTCACCTACTAGGGAATCAAGGGACTTGGACTTAACTCTTTGAAGTTACTACCTCCAACAAAGGTAAAACTTTTTCAATGGGACTGCCCTTGGAAGGTTCTACCTATGTAGCACCTAAAAGATGTTTCCAGATGCAACAGTACAGAGGCTTCTTGAGAAATTAATCCAGGACAGACACAGTCTGGATCTCAAAGGAAGTTATTTTTTCTGTTGATAATGAACTTTTATTGCCTGGATCTTATGTCTCTTTTGTCTCCCAGTGCCTAAATAGCCAAAAAAGAGAGCCTGCTTTGATATCTCTCCAGACCATCTTAACTGATAGCAACAAAAACGACATCTTGACAAAATGTAGGCCTGTGACTCTAACATCGTCATTTTTTCTTCTCCTGTAAGATTCTTAACACCTGATGAAGTCAGTGGAGCTTTGAAAGTTTGCTTGATGTATTTTGTGCATTTTTGATTGCCCCATTAAATGTATCACTGTTTTGTGGATTTTGAATGTTGTTACATTTATGCAGTGTTATTATTCTTATTGTCTGGTTTCCTGGAAACTCACCAGAACTGGCAGCCAGTGAGTTGCCAATGGACACCACCACTTTGGGTACCAGAAAGATACAAACGCTTTTCCATCCACTTATTTTCCCCTGTAATTCTCTTCTCACTTCTTCAAACATGGACAAGCACGCAAGTGTTCTTACATACACAAAGCATGCTATGATGCAAGCATTAATCTGGGAACCCACTGATTATTTTTTCTGTGTGTGGAAGGAATAGTCCCACCTCCTGTAAAAGCTATCCTTAGTTTAAGTGAGCCCTAGCCCTGCTACTTTACTGAAATGAACAGCAGCACATTTTCCATGGCTAGTAAGAACGTCTTTCCTCCATCAGAGGAGTTAGAAGCCCCTTGGCTTTTCTGAGTCATACGTGCAATCTCCCCATCTCCAATGCAGCCCATCCCCTTTCCCTCGTCAGTGCTTTTTACAGAAATCCTTTAATCCTGGTGGCTGGTAATCCTCTGTGCAGCCGGATTAGTGCCACGGCCAATCTGCTCCAGGCAGGGACAGCAAGCTAAAGCCCCCAAACCTGCATACCTGGGGCACAGACACAGACACATACACTAAGAAGCCAGAAAGCTAGAAGGTGACAACCCAGCAGGCTAGAAATTAGTAACATTCCAAACAGAGGGAGTATCAGACAAGATCCAAAATGGACTTTATACAATCCAAATCTATCCTTAGCATCTAAGATACTGATCACTTCTAGTGTTTTAACGCAGAAGGGAAAAAAGAGCAAATCCTAATTTTTGTCTGGTTCAAGTGGCAGAAGATCATGGAGAAGGGAGAAAGGCTTCTGAAATGCAGGTCAATGTCTGAGCCCAGTCAGAAGGGGCTGAGCTTAGACTTCATAGAAAATGAAGGGGGAGTAATGTAAAAATCCTGCTTCAGCCTTTTCCCAACCTGATGCCTTCCAGATGTTTTGGATTATAACTCTCAAACACTAGCCGGCATGACCAATGATTAGGCACTGACCACAGTAGTCCAAAACACCTGGAGGGTATCACCATGGAGGAGGCTGCCCTGTTCTATAAAACAACTCCCACATTTCTCACCTAACCAGTGAATTAATATGCATTCTACCGAATGTTGCTCTGTTAAACTATTCACATTTTCTCCACAACTGTGAGGCCTAGAGAATTCTTATGCTTTTGCTAATAGCAAAGATCTAGAATTTTAGTACAGAAGACTAGACACCATGTATGACATTTAAGAGGTTTCTTAACGTTGCCCCATCACTTATATCTTGATGTCTTTCCCAATATCACAGCAGCACAATTATTGCAGGGATAAAAAGATTATGAAGGTTTGCACCTCAAAAGCAAGTAACACACAAGATGAGGGACAGCAGGCATTAAGGAAATGTAAGGGGAACCTTGCAGACTTCTGAAGTATGTAATTTTTTTTTTTATGGAAAGTAACAGTGAAGGAGTTGGAGCCCGTAATTTGGAACATATCTTCATCTAATTTGTCTTTGGCCAAGCTGCAGCTTGTTGCACACAGAGCTCAAAGTCAGTTCAGCTTCTCTCCCCAGTGATCAGAACCAGAAGACAGAAGCTGCATCCTCAGCAACATTCCACCCATGTCTGCCTTCCTCCCCCCATCCCACCAGAGCAAAGCGTCTGCACATCAAGAGAGAGTTCCTCTGTGAAAGTGCTGACCAAGCAAGCCACCTCTGTTCTGAAGCGACTTCTACCCACAAAATTGTCACTTCACTGTAAGCAACCATTTCACCTCTTTCACAATTCAACAAAGCCAAGGCTAGGAATACACCAAAAAATGGAAGTCTAACATAAAATCCTGAAAACCTCAACCATTTTTCCCCCTTTAATCACGTTTCTATCCTTTGTTAGCATCTGTGATGTTTTGGAAGTATTGGCAACCACAGTAAGAGATTATCAAAGAGATATTTTCTGGTGACCACTAGACAGGGGTTATGTGGAAAACAAAAGCTTCAGAATCTAAACCACTTTTGTTATCCATTAATACTTCATGCTTTCCTTCTTCCTAGAACATTTTAAGTCTCCCACTCACCCATCAACCAATTAAAAATAAAAGGAAACAAATGAAATGCATGGACATTCATATGACAAAAGCATGCAATATTTTTACCTGCACAGTGTAGACAGCACACAAGCACAAGAGTTTACTGCTTTCCTACTACCAATAGAGACTTGTATTGAACTACTGATCCTACTAAAATCATCTCTAGTTGGCCAAACAAAAAAAAAATTAAGAATTCTAAGGCACAACACTGCAAGCACCTCCTCCCTTGAGATTTCCACATCTGGCAAAGCATCCCTCCTGGAGGATCAATTTACCTCATGAGCTCAGAACAGATGGATACTCAACCTTTTCACTTAGTAAAAACTGGAGAACAAATACTCACTGATATCCACAGTGCTCCTGATTAAACACATAGCATCATCATGAAAGGAATATCCCCTGGAGTTCAAAGCATAGCAGATTAGTAGAAATCACCCAGTGCTGGAATTTAATTGGAATACATCAGCAGTAGCAGACTCCAGGGAAACAGCACCACCTTCTGGCTCCACAGCATCATTTGGGAGATCATTAGACACATTCATAAGGCCAAATGAGAAATTTCAAAGGCAACGTGGCCCCCTATAAAAGCATACCTTCAGGAAGTTACTTTTTTGGACTAAAATTCCTATAAACTCCCATACAGTATGGCAGGTAGATTTTGGCAGCTGTAGTCCAAAACAGCAACCTTCCAAAGACCTGCATGCAACTGTGCGGATATATTTCCTTGTTGGCAAGGGCAACATGTCTATGGCAACAAGGTTGTAAGGTCAATATCAGACGCCTGCCCACACAGGTCCGCAGGAGATCGGTAGAGAGAAAGCCTGAGAATTTGAATGGAGGCCAATCTGATTTAATAAAGCAATACACACATCCCAGTGCAAATCTATAGCATTATGTATTTAACTGTTAGCCTAGAGTAGATGGGTCACTTGCAAGCCTAGACTTAATGTTCTTTCTGGGCAGCTGCTGTATGTCAGGGGACATAGCAGCTGCCCACAAAGGACACAGGCCTGTACAGCAACTGTTGTGGTGGGCCGGGGGGATTCTACACCAACTGAATGAAACATGAGACCATCTCCTATCCCGTGTCCAAAGCCTGGAGATTTTATTACCAAACTAACAGACAAGAAAATGCCCACTGAATGCAAACCACAATGTGGAGAAGGTAGCATAGTGGTTTGAGCTATATGACTATGATCTTGGAGACCAGAGTTCAATTCCCTGCTCAGCCATGAAAATCCACTGGATGACCTTGGGCATGTCACAAACTCTTTGTCCCAGAAGTTTGCCTTAGGGTCACTGAAAGTCAGAAACGACTTGAAGGCACACAACAACAACAAAGACTTGACGGCTACAGAAAACCTAGAGGACAAGCTATTGCAGTGCTAGAGCCAAACAGCAAAACCCAAGAAGTTGTGCAATAAAAAATGGGGTGGTGTTTTGAAAGGTACATCCACTAGATATAGTTGGATAAAATCTGAAGTTGTATAGCCCTCTACAACCCCACCAAAAGACTCAGTCAGTGAGGCACATTGTGAGAAGAAGAGGGAGTCTGAGGATATTCCGCAAGCTGACACAGAGACGGGCAAAACAGGGAGAAGCTATGTAACGAGTTTGCATGAGACTCAAAAAGAGGAACCAGAATATGGGGCAACCACACAGCAAAGAGGGAAGATGTACTACAGAGGATGTGGCATTCATCTCATGAGTGCACACACAGCAGTCTCTCTCCTGTTTTTCTCAAACTGGCATAGGTTAAAAGAGGGGAGTGAATCACTAACAGTTTTAGAGCTTGTTCCCTGTACTGGGATCATTGAACTGGGAGAGACTTCTACAGTAGCCTCCTCTGTCCCATCACACAGCACAGCATGGAATCTGGATTGACAAAATCAACGAGAACATTCAAGTGAGAATACCACAGGCCAGAGATGCCCTTCAAAAAGCTTTTCTAGAGATATTATTACCATCACATCCATTTGTAAGAGTGCCCTTGCTTCCTCTTGTGCTGGAGCAACTTTACAAAACCCAGTCAAATCAGGATAAATTTAGCCTTCCCTGTAAACAAATAGGCTTAGTCAAGCAGAGTCAATTTCAAAAGTGACAGCACTCTATGTTACTCAACAAAGACTAAAGTAGAGAGACAGAGGGTTTGTTCTGAGTCTCCAACAGGACAGCCCTTATGCGTGTAGTATGCCACTGAAAGGCACACAGAGATCCATGTGATATTCCTGATGAAAAATAGTATCAGGGTGATAGGAGGCAGGAGAAAGTAAATCCTAAGCCACATAATCCAAGGGGCATACTAAATGGACCCTTCTGCATCTTGCTCTTCTTCCAGTAGATTGAGGGTAGAGAGCTTCTTGCAGCCCCAGAGCCTGACCAATTTCAGAAAGGTTCTTTGGGGCCACATTCCAGTGCTGGGTGAGGCCAAAAGCGGAAGGGTAGGTACGGGCCAAAAGTCGAAAAAATACCAGCTTATTTTTGCTTGGAGCTTTTATTGCCAATAAGGAAGCCTTACAAGAGGTATTTCAACCTTCTGGATGGAGAACCACTCATATAAGAAGTGGGAAATCATCAAATTATGGTGTCATGGGGAATGGGGCACAGACTTCTGAGGAAGCTCAAGAGGGCTGGATTGGGATCAGCACCTCAAATTTACCATCACCGCCGAAATTGAACAGGGCAATTGCACAAGCATTCTGGAGCCCCTGCTGAAGTTACTCACCAGGTAAATACTTAAGTTTTCCTGCTGCACTGACTTGCACTGCACTTGGCTCTCACCCCATTCCCTCTCCAGTCTCACAATATCATCTAGATGGAAATGCACTGGAGAAGACTTGAAATCATAGTCAGGCTAGAAAAATCCCTCAGATCTTGATGTCCAGGGAAGAGGAGGAAGAATAGGAGGAAGAAGTTTGCATACAAGACTTGGAAATATTTTCCAGGACTTTCCAATGCTATCAGGAAGAAATCATCGCATGGGAAACCAAGGGAAATAATTAGCTGAAACATACTCAGCTGTCAGTAGCAACCAAGCAAGACATTCAGCTCAGCCCAGGGGCTGGTAGCCTGACTAGGGGTGGGAGGACCACAGAGAGCATCTGTCCCTAGACATACTGTTGTCCCTAAGTTACCTCTGCTGATGAAAATGCAGGGCTGCTCCATGTGAACGGGCAGCACTACCAGGTTGGGAATACACACAGGGCTAAATAACATGGT
This sequence comes from Cyclura pinguis, assembly GCA_030412105.1. NCBI lineage: Eukaryota > Metazoa > Chordata > Lepidosauria > Squamata > Iguanidae > Cyclura > Cyclura pinguis. Next base: position 160,571,101 of record CM059600.1, read on the forward strand.
GTGAGCAGAACTGGGCAACCTACCACTTGCCTGAAAGGGAGATTACCACTATATATCCAATCCAGCGCTCCCAGGATGCTCTAGACATGAAGATGGCTGCACAGAAAGTTTTAGCAGTACATTTTGTGCCCCAGACATGGTCTCTGGGATCACAGCTGGCATAGCCATGTACTGGGTGAATTAAGAACAAGCTTGCTGGGGACATAGCAGGGGACATATGTATTTATGTGTGACTACTGCTGGAAGAGAGCACAACTGGCCTCCCGGGTCCCACCCTGTGGCTTTGGTGGTTTTTGTCCTCAGCCTGGGTCTGTGTGATTAAACAGAAATGTGTCCATGCCACCCTGCTGAGGAGCCACCCGAGGTTCAAAGCCAATTTATACCAGAACAACACACCAGCTCAGCGAAGTCACATCGAAAGGGCATCTGGCCCTAGAGGCCACAATGCTAATAGACTGGATAAAACAAGCCTAGGGTGTGATCCGCATGTGTCACACAAGAGAAAGAGCACGCTGAGCAGGTCTCCCCCCTGCATCCCAATGCGTGTGTCACACAGCTAACACACAGATGAGATCTGAACCCCTAGCTCCACCGGGGAAGCCTCTCAGCCAGCCACTTGCCCATAACTGGGTCATACATATTAATTCATTCTCTTGGCGCAATGATACTGCAGAGTTGCTCTCAACATTAAAGAATTCAAGTGGATTCAGAGGAGACATGAATGAGATTAATTAAAAACACACAGACACACACATATATATTTCTGAGAGGCTTCTTCCCCTGCAGTGTTGTATACACAAAGCTGAGTAAGCCACACATTCATGACTTGTTGTGGAACCAACCCCACTTGTGAGTGACCCAGTAACAAAAAAGTATTTTCAGCACAAAGTTTGACCCTCCACAGTTCACTCGTTCTGTGTTCAGAGTTTAATCATTGCCTTCTCCAACCTAGTGCCCCCCGGATGTGTCATATTAAAATTCCCATCAACTCCACCTAGCCCAGCCATGCTGGCTAGGGGTGGCAGGAGCTGTGGTTTAGCACATCTGCAGGGTGCCAAGATGGGCTTGACTTATAACACAAAAGACAGTTATTCTCATTTACTTGGACAACACATATCCTGGATCATTATAAAAACTGTACATCTCCTCCCCCTCGCCAAGGCCAGGCACATTTCCTTCATTATGAAAGAGAAAGGCTATCCCATTAACAGCCTGCTCACTAGAGGCAGACTGGACAGCAACCGGAGCAATAGACTGCAGCCAAAAATACTGGCAATCTCCTTTGCTTCTTTGAAGACAGCTTTCCAGAAGCTACATACTTTGAAGTTTTAGCAACCTTCACATTATTTGTCACAACTTTTCTGAATTTATTCCAGTTCCTTATACACGACCGTTTAGTCAGGAAGTGGCTCCACCTCATCACTTGTGTAAGAGATGCAAAATAGCTGCCTTCACAAAAGCCTCAGCTCCTTCAGGCCTGGCTCAGCTCCTTCTTGCTCAGGGTAAATCCATCTCAGAGCCACTGGAGTTAAAGAGTACACCACTGCACCCCTGCCCCGAGTGTTGCCATTTTGTGACCGTGCACAAATCTCCATCACAGGTTAAGAATACAGAGCTCTTTTAGTCGGGTTTGGGTAAAAGATAGGGCTTGGCTGAGAGCCCTTCACAAGTCATATGCGGGAACTAGCTGGCAAGGCAGCTCACCTAAAACCTCACCAGAAAGCTGGCTGTAGGGCTCCTGCCACCAACACCCTGTGCCACATTTCCAAAAGACAGCCTGCAGGGGCAGGATGGGGCAGGCAGGTCAAAATCTATCAGTTAACCCAGGCCCCAACAAACAGCCTCCCTTCCGCATGAGAGACACAAATGTGACAGCTGGGCTAGAGCTTGGCTCCAAAAAGAGCCATGTTCTCTCCTTCCACCCCCATCCCCTCCAACAAGACCAAGGGGAAGGAAAGGGAGGGAAGGAGGGAAGCAAGCAGAAACGGGAAGCATCTGCTACCCATGCAGCTGTTGCTAGCCTCTAGTCACCCCACAACCCCCCTCTAAAAACTCCCCCCTTCTCTCAGAGCTAGTTTACCCTTCTCTACCCAGCTCATGTCCCTGCATGCTGCCCAGCAGACAAATGCCTGCATGGTCTTCTACCAGGGGGGTGTGCACGCGCGCACACACACACACACACGCACACAGCTGCCTCTCAATGAACCTCTCCTCGTTGCCTTTCGCAAGGGCAGCCACCCTTCTCTCTCCTTCCTCCCCAGCAAACCCTTTAGGGGGACCTCCATTTCCCACCGCCTAGAAGGCAGCAGAAGGCCAAGTTCTCCCACATCTCATTGCCCGTCCCTTCCACGCTGAAAGACACCCCCTTCCGACGCCCTCCCCTCCACCCTCCCCAGCCAGCCCGGCAGCGGGAAGCAGCAGCTGTCCTTCTTGCCCCGCGATCAGAGCACAACAGCTGTCTGGAGACCTCCTTCCCCGTGAGGGGCACCCTCCGCCCTCCGTGCCAACTCACAACAGTCTTCGGCACACAAGGGGGAAGGAAGGCGGACAACGGGGACCCTCCCCCGTCCCAGCCGAACACCCACAGGCAGAAAGCAGGTGGGGCGGGCGAGCAACCCTCAGAGACGCCACCCTTCCCCACTGGCACCCGGTCCCACGCCGCCGTCCTCTCTGCTTCCTACACGGTCCCGGCGCCGCCCTTTGCCCGGGACCCGGCCGCCGCCGCCGCCCCTCTCGACGTGGATCTCCCCTGAAGCCGGCGCCTCCTTGCGGCCAAATCCCCCCGCCCCACATCTCCCCGCCAAGTCTTGCGCGTTACCAGGGCCCTCGCCCTCTCGTCCAACTCAGAACATGCAACAGAGGACTTCTCCTTCTCCCAAATCCGGACAAGTGCGTGTGTGCTTGCGTGAGAGAGAGAGAGAGAGACCGCGCGGGAGAGGGGTTCCGCAGGGACCTCAGACCAACCGGGTCCCGCCGCACCCCGACCCAAGGACAGTCTGCAGTCGGTCCGGAAAAACACACACGCACCCAAGGGCCACTCCCCCTCATCAGCGCCGGCGAGACCGAGGCACGCTTCCTCGCTCGCCGGCCCGCACCGCTGAGCAAAAGCAGGCACTGAGATCCGCAGCGGTCCACTTCCTCCAGCCCCGGCGTGCATTTAATTCATCCGCTCACCGTATCCGCTCTCCGCCTCCTCCTCCTCCATGTTCTCGGCCAGACCGTACCGCGGCTGCCGCTGAAGCTGAATGCGGGGCTCCGGCCGCTACTCGGCGAGCTCCTTCCCAGCGCCGCGCACACGTGACGGCCACAGACGAGGGAGGGGCGGAGCTCCCGAGGGCGGTGGTGGGCGAGGCTTGCGGGCCACGCGAGGGCCGGGCGGAAGGCCCGCGGCGGCGGCGGCGGCGGCGGAGGGAGGGCTTGTATCTTTCGCTTCCACTGGCGCCGCTCTGAAAGCGCGCCTGCTTCTCGGGAGCCGCCGCTTTCCCGAAAGCCCGGCAGGCATTTAGGCGGGGAACGGGGGAGAGAGAGGAAGGAAGGGACGCTCCTTCACTTGCGAAGGCGCGTGTTGTTTTTGGCCGACGACGAATCCCCGCAGCAGAAGTGAGGGAGGGGTTGCGGCCCGCCCGAAAGCTGTCGGTTCACGCCTTGCCCGCTCCGGCGCAAGTGGCCATTCAGTGGCCTGGACTGGGAGGTGATTCCTGAGACAGTAGGGCGCGCGTCCCCAAGTTCACACGGTTCCCTGAGAGGATGCGAGAAAACGCGAGGGGGTTAATTCAGAAGGCTGCTGTCAGGTTGTCAGCCAGCTCCCCCTTTCCGGGTTCTTGAGGCTGAGCCCAGAAGTGCCGTTTAGGAGGCCGCCCATTTCATTCATAGCGCAGCACTTCGATTCTACTTTAACTTTTGTGGTTCCTGTTAAAGTGTAACTGCCCAGATTCCTGCCTAAAGCGTTAAGCTTCTTGTTCCTTCGCTAGCCTCATAGTCATGGTGAGGGCTAAGGAATTTTCCCAGCCGCTTGTTAGAGAACAAGATAAGCTGCTGAAACTTTCCCATAACAACTGCAGATGTTTTGACTAAAAATTCTGTTCTCATTTGCTTCTTGTTCACTGTCTTCACACTGTCTGCCTATCAGCTTGCTGTGCAGACACAGATTGGAAAATGGATTTTACCTAGCTTTGCTTTCTCATGTATTACAGCTTTGCAATAAACACATAGTTTAGTATATTTTTTGGCCTCTCTCTCTGGTCTTTTTGGATGTATGCTGTTTTGATCTACTTATGAAGCACTGGTGGACTGTGGGTCATGCTAGCTTACAGCATGCCCCCTGGAATTCCTCAACAGTTCCATCCTGGGGAACCCTGGCATTTGCAGTTAGGGGTGGGGAGCTTTAGAAATCTCAGCCAGGGAGCCCCTCTGGTGCCTCTGTCCAAGCTACAAACCCCGGGATTCCATCAGATGTTGCCATGGGAACTAAAGTGGAAAAATACTGCTTTAATTGTGTTGTCTGAATGGGGCTCCAGTCAGAGTTCTCTGGGAAGTATCTATATATCTAGAACAGAAGGTTTGGTTTTGTTGGCTCTAAAGAGGATTCCAACCTCCCACCTCCCATACATCTTCCTAGGACAATTCCCAGGGCCCCAGTCCTCAGAGCAAGCAGGGTCTCCCTCCCCTTCATCTCCTCTCATCTCTATGCTGCTTCTATTATATAGGCTGCATGGTATGATACTGAGAAATATGGTACTAAGCCTTAGCCTGTAGGACTTAACATCAGTTAATGTCCTAAAAGTGTTTACAAGTTGCAGAGCAATCGATGTAAAAGCAGTATGAATTGGAGAGGAGTGTGCTGCACCCTCTCAAGTAAATGATGTTGTGGCAAAGTAGGTATATGAGCTATACCTGTTGGATAATACTTGTGACTACAGTCATCCCTCCACGTTCACTAGGGTTAGGGGCACAGGACTCCTGTGAAAGAACTGTGAATAACTCTAGGCCTTCCCAAACCACATTTAGCACACAAAAAAGTATGATCACCATATTCACCCCACCGTGGGTTCCTTTGAAGCATCAAGATTCCTTTGTACGGCAGAAGTGGAGCACCTCCACTGCTGCCCCATACCATTTTTAATAGAAACTTACAAGCTTCATTCGCAGTTTCTCAGTCTCACAAGGTTTGCAGTCTCTATTAAAAATGGCATAGGGAGACAGCAGAGGTGACAGCAAGTAATCCATAAATAATCAAATCCACAGAAGTGAAACCCACAAATGTGGAGAGCTGACTGTACCAGAATGATGAACAAAATACAGGCATATCTCAGTTAAGAGAGTCTCTGCCAAATAAGCTCCTTTTTGCAGTCTTTTCATTCCTGCCCTGCCACCTTTTCCTAGCTGGAAGATTTTTAACAACATAGGCACTAGGAAAAATGTTGGAGAAGGGCTGGAGAAACCTTTCAGGTGTGGGATTGCAGCAGTTTGTCTTCAATAAACAATGCAACAAAAGCTTGAGCTGTAAAAGAATGAGATTCTATTCTAGCTGATGTAGTGTAGCACATGTGTCTGCATACAACAGGCAAGGTAAACAGCAGCTGCTGCCAAAATTCCTTATTGAGCATGCATGAACTGCAGAACAGAGGGGAAAAAAAGGAAGAAGAAATACTTCAGCTCCCCTCACCATGTTTTTTAAGATCTATAAATTTGGCTACACAAATGGTAATGGTAAGAACATTGGAAGTTGGTGGAAGAAAAGTTATCCCTGGATGCAGTTTGGAAAAGGCCTTCAAGTTTCAAAGACTACCTGACCTGATTGTTTCATTTTACGTGGGCATATTCATGTTAAGTATTGGATAAAAAGTTTGCTGAAACATGGAACTGCTCTTTTTTGTGGTGCAGGATACCAAATTTTCTGTTAAACTAGTAATGCTGAGGGACAGATCTTTGTTAACTGAGGTGCGTCCGTAATCATGTTTGTAATCTTTTTGGACTTTTTGTGTTTTTCAATGGAAATACAATCAGCACTCTGTTCTTAAAATATTTATGCATAAAAGGTTCTGTTTTATTCTTAGAAATAAACACAGGGACACACTTTTGCCAGATTATTGGTGAACTGTTCATACTACCTTTTGAGCCAAAGCACTCCCCTACTAAAGTTCTTGAATACACATGCATCCTCCAATCCATAACTTGGGAAGATAAGTTTTTATTGTCATTGCACTAACTAAAGAAGGGGAATAAAGGATCCTTGAATCATTGGGGAAGGGCAATAAAATCAGTCCCCCAGGTTTTGTTCTGAACAATTTCTTACCTCCTGGGAAGCCAGACATTATGCCTATTATTGCTTCAAAGCCTAACAAATCTTCTGTAATGATGTAGGAAGTTGTTGCCACAGCAAGCCAAAAGCTCTTTTCCTAGCCTTTCCTGCTATCCAAATCAGCAGGCAAAATGTCAACTCTCCATTCTGCAGAGCACAGGAGGCTATAATGCTTGTTCATACAATGCCACTGTTAATTAATGCAAACCTCTACTGGGCTTTTAGCCTTAATAGCAACTTTAAACCTTTTACATTCCCCTTCTCTTTTGTGTGCCCAGCCCTCAGCTCTCATTTCAGATGTTGGCATGGGTTGTATTTTCACTGTTTCTTACTGGAACCTATAAAGGAAGTGCCTCCATTACTGAAGTAGGGGAGTGGCTCTTCTGCAGTTATTCAACAGTAAATTGCATTTAGACACTTTGGCAAGTATAGTAGCAGTGCTAAGCTCAGCAAAGTACAGGTATACCTCAGTTAGCTAAGTAGATGTGTTCCTGGGCATTACTTCTTTAACAGAAACCTTGGTACTAGACATAACATGGAAAGAATAGGGATAGGTTCCTACACCACAAAAAAAGAGCAGTTCAACATGTTTCAGCAAACGTTTTATTCAAAACTAACAATATACACATGCAGAATTAAACAACTAAGTCAGGTAGGTCTTGCATAAATAAAAACATTTTGAGTCCTTCACAGGCCACCTGAAAACACTTTCCAAAATGCATCCCAGGATTTTTTTCTTTCTTTCAGTAGTCTCCTTTTCTTATGATTTCATTTTAGTGGCAAAATCTATCAGTCTGTTTTTTTCAGCATGCCAGGGTAAGTGGTAAAATAGGTTTAAGGTGCCCCCGCTTTTTCTTTTTGTTTTGCTCTTCAAACATGGAGGCAGCTGTTTACCTTGCCTGTTGTACATAAGCAGAAGCAGCTACAGTAGGATCTCCTAGAGTAGCACCCCATTCTTTCCCAGGTCAAGCTTTACTGCATTGCTCACTGAAGAGACAGTGCTGTAAACCAACCATGAAAATCTGTCCTTCAGATGGAAATTATGTTTGTAATGGAATGGAAATAAGAAATTTCAACTGGAAGATTTAAGCATGGAAGTGCATGTGGGGGGGTTACTTTCAAGACAAACTTTCAATAAAAATTATGCAAAAAAGAAAGAAAGAAAGAAAGAAAGAAAGAAAGAAAGAAAGAAAGAAAGAAAGAAAACCTGTTCTTCTTCTGCCACCCTTCTCTATCTTCCCAATACCAACGCTGTCAGAAATAAAACAAAAAACCTCCAACTAGACAGAAGACAAGAAAAGGTGGTGCTGGGCTGGGCATAAAAAGGAACTTCTTTGTCAGAAGCTTTGTTAACTGAGGTATGCCTGTACATACAGTAGTTCCACCCTTCTCAAGACAATTCTTGCACATCCTCTAGAAGCACAGGCCAAGAAACCACTGACCATACGTTCACACCTTCTTTTGTTGCTTCTAAAACTCTCCATATCTTCTACTTCTCACCCTACACTAACTTAAAAGAATCTTTAATATCTGGGGGAGGGGAATCATTTTAAATTGTTATTGATTGTTAAAATTGTGATATGGTTTGTTTTTTCCCTGCACTCTGCCTTAGACCCTTTGATATGAGCAAGATATAAGTATTTTTTTAAAAAGAAAATAAAAAAAATGAATCGTAAATAAAATGAAAATAAAACTTCCATCAGTGAAGCATGGCAAAGCAGCATTGTTTAGCATGATGCACATGCTTAAGGGCAAACTAAAGGAAAGACAGTGAATCTGTATACTTGTGCTTATGAAATCTACAGCAACACAGGGGGTGGATGGGGTAAGAATTGCATGGGTGTAGAGAATGTGAAAGTTAGGCACTTGAAGCCATCATAGTAAGAACATGTGTGCATACACACACACATCACCCTCAGAACTATTTAGGCTTATCCATTATATTTCATATGAGCCCAAGACCCCAGTAACAATATAGAGGTAATAACGTTATTTTAATCTGTCTTAATTGTTTCATAAGTTTTGAGCTGATAAAGTTCTGTTCTTCTCTATGCCCTGTTATTTTACAGCCTGGTCCCAAGTTATCTTTTGATTCCTAAGCTTTGAATTCAAATATATGACAGACAAAAGCTGAGAATCATGCATCCTTTCAGATGCTGCTGGACTGCAATTCCCAGCACCCCTAGCCAACACATTCTTCATGGTCAAGAATGCTGGGAACTAGACTCCACCCCACTGCAGATTTAGACTTTTATTCAGTTGTTAGGCCCAACTAAACTAGCTTGGTTGATTGAATGAAATGTTCATTAAAGATTGGCTAAATTCCCATTAATTCAGTAGATCTACTCTAGTTGAGACTAACAACTGGATTTAGGGCCAAAGCTCTATCTATACAGATGTTGACATAATAGAAGATTGTGACCCTACTAAGGTATTTCTGAATAGTGTCCATTATACCTTGACAAAGTTGCTCAACTGCAAGTCCCAGCAGCCCTAGTAAAATTGATGCTGGAAGCTGCAGTCCAGTATCATTTGGAGGGCTCACACTTGTACTGTGTTCAAGCCCTGTGTCACAGTCACACACGTTTGTTTTTATGTGCCTTTTAGTCCACTCAGATTTTTGATGACACTATGATCAAGATTTATTCAGAGGTTTGCTGCTACTTTCCTCTGAACAGCACCTGATGTTGAAGCAGCTGCAACTGCAGCCATACATACCACAAGGTACATGGGTGCTGAGAGTAAGCAGAATTTAAAAATCACAGAGAAGGAGGAAAGGCATAAGGCACTAGGCAAGGTAGATTACCAATCAAAATTGGGTGAAAAGATGATCTCAGCATGCACTCCAGATTAAAGGAAAGGCCAGGGGGTGCAACAGAAATCCTACAGAAAATGCAAGAAGCTGTCTCCATCCCATCCTCCCCTACCACCTACAGAATACAGCAATAGCCATAGTAGGTAAACACTGGCTGAGAGCTCTTACCGTTCCCAATGTAACAAAGAGTGGCTTCAGCAGAGTTACTTTATCTTTTATTACAGATGGGCAGGGCACTACTGAAAATTGGGCACCCCACCTTCTTCCTCACTCATCCACAAATGATTGCAATTGACAGGCTGAATAAACAGGAGACATAGATAAAGCATTCCTTTATTGCACCATGAATCGTTGCTACAACAAGGGCTACTGCAGTAAGCCCCAGCGTGAGGTGCAAAGTTGAACCCATGTTCAGGGTCTCTACATGTTGGCAGGAAACTGCAGAACAGGCACCGCCAGAGGGAGAGAGAGTGCTCCCCAATGAGAGAGTGAAGAGTCTAAGTGCCCCTCTCCCCAGAGGGAAAAACTGTCTGTTCAAAGTAAATGCAATGGCCAAAATTGGTAGCTGCTTTGATGTGTTACACAGCAGAAGGAATTAAGCAGATTTTCAACCTTTGCACCCAATCTGTGTTTAGAAAAAATGGGTGCCAATGTTGAATAAGCAACAAGATGAATGAGATGCAGTTGGTGCAAGAATAGGTGGGATGTACATGGACTGCCCCTCAAACTGATCATGCACTTTTGGGAAGTTTCAGATAAAGGACAGCCTGCCCAGGAGACAGTTGCCAAAGTAACTCCTAGTCCAGCCTTCCCAAACTGGGGCCCTCCAGATGTGTTGGATTTACAGTATTCATCACTCCTGGGGAGAATGCACACTGTAGTCCAACAGACCTAAAAGATGCCAGATTAGAGAAGACTATACTAGACAGTAGAAAATGCAAAGGAATTAAAAGCCTAGCCAGCCTTGCAAAAACAAGAGTTCTTTCCCCTACCACCACCTTTGGCCTGACAAGTACCCAGTGAAAAGCATGACACAGTCAAGCTGACTCTCTTTCATTTTGCCAAGAAGCAGTCTGCTCTACCTTGCTGCCAACGCAACAAGGTTTCAAACAGCCTCTTCCCAACACAAACCAAGGTGGGAATCTGCTGTGAGTTTCAGATCCTCTAGGAGCCATAACTTCAGTCAAGCAAATTGTGCCGTTACTTTAGTGGGAAGTTAGTTTGCACAACAGCCTGAGAAGCCTGATAATAGACCTAAGTAAGGAAGTTTCAGTCTGCAGATATGAGGACTGAAAGGTCAAATATTCCTTGGTAAAGAACTTCTAGTTTAACATGTACCAGGATCTTTTTTTCTTTAAAATGTGGTGGGCGCATTCAAATACTCAATTCCCCACCTGTCAAGTCTAATGTGGTAAGACTCCAGCAATAGATACATCACTACCTCAGTGTTCTGTGACTTAACTATGGCTAGTGGATGCTACTGAAAATTCATGGTTAAGCTTCACTCTATGATGGCCCAGTGATTTTCTTTTATTTAAAACAAAAACAAAACAAGAGGAGGAGGAGGACACCCAACTATATAAGGCAGGCCAACAACACTACCAGCTCTCCTTTGCTGTATAGAATGTGTTCTCTACAGCAGAAATGGGACATGGAGAACTTAGAAAAATATTTCTGTTGAGGAGTATTCTGTGCTCACCTGACAGGCAGAAACTAGAATCAGGACACACATGGCTGAAGAAAAGCCATAAAAGTTACCCTGTCATTTTGACACAACTGGGTGGCAGGGAAAGGGGCAAATGTCACTTTAGGCAGTACATCATCCACCTCTTTGGAGTTAAGACATAGCTCTTGGCTTTCTTCACCTCCTGGCAGGAAAGGCAGCAGAAGGACAGTGTAGCTCATCAAGCCTAGGCCTAGTGTGGAGGTGAAGGCAGTGTGGGAATGAGGGTGTGACTTTCATTCCTGAAGGTTATTCACCTCCAGCTCCACTCTTGCTCCATACCAAGGCCCCACTGGCGCCCTGCGATGGTGCCTTCCCCAGGCAAAGGCTCCTTGTAACGCTTCTGTAAACACTGGTGACAGGTGCCTGCTTTCCCCCAGAACACGCACAGAAGATCCACTGAGAGCCCTCTGAAATGGCAGCATCCCACTTGAGTCAGGAGGAGGGCTTTCTCTGCAAATTCCATAATGAGTTGGCAGCCTGCAACGGTTGACATTTCAGTGTCGGTCAGGAGCAGCACCAAGGTACAGGAATCTGCCGTAACACCGATGCAGCCATGGATTCATCTGTGGGGTAGAGATTCACGGCAGGTGAGTGCCACAGGAAAACCTTCATCTAACTGTACCATCTTGACTACTGGTCAAAGAACCAACGATTTTGAAACCACAAGGCAAAATAGCTGTCTGCATGTGCATGCATAACATTTGGGTCCAGGATTCCTACAGAGGTCCCTCCAAGATTTCACACAGGCAGAACACAGCATCTGTATCTAGAACAGCATAGAGTAAGACTCAGCAAGGTCCACAAGGACCACATTTGACTTCCCTTACAAGCGGTGCTTGTAGCTATAAATATATACAAACGGTGTATTTATATACAAATAAGTAATCAGAAACAACTAGCTACTTCTCATTAACCTCTTTTTTCAACAACAAAGCTATAATTATATTACATTCCAACTGTAATTTAACAAGGAGCAACTTCACACCTTTTGTGGCGTAATTATAATTTTTAAAGGTATGTTTATTACTATAAACGTGTGGTCTCATGAAATGGTGGAGGAGATGCTCTACACGGTTCTCTGTTGAAGGTGTTGAGTAAGTGACAGGCTGAAGGGGAGGAAGGCGCCTTGTAGCACAGTCTTGCAAGATTCAGATTAAAAGCAATTATATTACTTAATTTTCAGAAACGGGAAAGCAATTATAGCATTATAGCTGCAATTTTAAAAAGTAACTACTTGGAGACACTATGCAAGATAACTAGTTAATTGTTTTAAAAATAACTGGCCACAATTAGACACAAATTTTAAATCAGAGGCGGGACCCATGAGGTCCTCCCTATGTCATTGAACTTCAACTCCCAGCATTTTTTACCAATAGCTATATTGATGAGGGCTTTTGGGAATTGCAGTGCAACATCTGAAAAGACAGACCTCTATTCCAAAGCAATCCAAATATCCTCCAGCAATTATTATCCATTTGCCCACCCCCAAAAAAACCAAAGTATTGCCAGTCCAACACCCTCTCTTGATATGAATACCCTCTAAGTTCCTCACCATCTCAGAGTCGATAGCTCAGACTAGCCAACTTAGCTGGATGTGTCTCAGCCCAGAAATTGCGCCGGCTTTGCAATTTCTGGAAGGCATTGAAGTTTCTTTTCCGCTCACGTTTGAATTTCTTAATTTTCTTTACCTGCCATAAAGATAAGAATGTACATTTTTTCAATTTCTAGTATTAAAGATGGCATCCCCTCCAAAAGCAGCTCAGAAAGAAAATCCCAACTGCAGACAGGAAAGTAGCTGGTAAGACAGACAAGGAATTGGTGGGGCAAGGTGGGGGGAATAACCAATTTTTATATCTTTCTGTTCATTAGACAGCTGTTCCAGACTAATGTAAGGAAAAGTGAGTTTTTGCACTATTGATTCTTGGGTTTTGCCACTAGTTTTCTTTGCTCTACTCATTCTGTTCTTCTGAAGAGAAAATTCTTGGATCTGCACTAGGGCTCTTCCAAAGGCTTTTTTTTTCTCAAACTGAGGTGTGGTTGGCTGAGGAGGCCCTACGGTTTGATGGGCAAATTTTCTCCTCTCTGAATTTTTCTACTTTTTTTTTTTTAGTTATAGTGTGAAAGTGCCATTTCACTGAAACAATACAACACTGTAATAACTCTTAAAAATTAAAGAGAAGGGAATCCATTGTTCTGCTATGTCTTAAAGAAACCTATCAAGGATAAGAATAAAATGTTACAGCTCGTGCCTGGGATTGCCAAAAAGAGTCTGGAACAACAGAAGCATCATATGAATATTTTAAAAACAAACCAACCAAGAACTACAGCAACAAATATAACAACGTCCCAATACGTTTGCCCTATTTAGAGGACTCCTTAGTCAAAGCTTCCAGTTGAAGCTTCCACCTTGTCCTGAGTGCAAAGAGAGAAGATGGAGAGATCAGAAAGCAGAATAAAAGATAAAGTTGTTTTAACAGAAAGGCAAATGAATGCTACAAAACAAGAATAACTGAGCAGAGGGTAGAAGTAAGAGGACTAATATGCAGGTAAGGCCAGATGTTCAGATCAGGGGAGCGAAGAGGCAAACAGGAAGGGAAAAAAATGGATGAAGGGAGTTTGGAGTGACCAGATGACCAATCAACATTGACATCGTGTGGCTTTTTTGCCTTCTTTAGGAGGCAATGGGCATAACTTGCTTTGTGTAGATTATTCTTCTCATCACTGGAGACAACAAATGTCCCACTTCATGCAGTGATGTGTTTTCTGGCTCTGGGTATTCAGGCACTGCATTGAATATTCCACTACTGGGTCCTAGAATTCTCACTAGGGTCAGGAAATCTCTCTCATATTATGGCACCCAATGGAAGATTTTCAGCGTGCCTGGATAGGGGTTAAAGTCAACCAAAAAGTTCAGCTGAATGTAATGGCTAGACTTGCAACTAATGGTTCCTTACCTTCCCACTGTCAAATTCTTCATCCCAGTCATCAATGACTGTCTGGCTCCGGGACCATGCAGCATCATGCATGGCATCCTGGCTGACAGCAGACACTTCACCCTCCCATGTCAGCACTGCAGATCAAATGTAACAGTACAAAATTACTAGGAATTGTGGCATCCCTTTTCACTATCCAGCATGTGGCTTTGCCTCATTTCTTCCCTGAATAGTAGTAATCATCAGAAATAGGACATTAGCATACCTTCAGGCACCTCCACATGAAACTTAAGCTTTTACAGAATGCCAAAGATCTCAATTATTTGTTTTCTTGCCTTACAGCCTCATGTTTCAAGAGAGGAGAAGAAAAGACCTCCCAAACATGTTTGCTTCCAATATGTTATGGCATCTGCAAGAAACTTTGTATCCAAGGCCAGGGATGGGCAAGAGTCAGATGTCACTGGACTTCCAAAAGTGTGGGCCAACATAGCAATTTACAAGGGGCATATGCTTCCCATCCCTGTTGTAATAGACTCTAACGTTTATTCTGTTCTCCTTCATCTTTGCTTAGCTCCCTAAAATCCCCCATAAAGACAGCTCCAGTAGGAGAGGTTACGAATCTGAAGTCAGGGATAAGCCAACTGAGTAGATTTGCAGATTTTACTCCTTTCCTCCTTACAGTTTTTTTGTTGGTGTTGCTGTGATCTGATCACAGAACTCAGGATTCTCAGCCTTACAGACAAGTTGGACATGTGGGTGCAAATACATGGACCTACACTCTTTAGAGTCCCTGAACAGGTTTTTAAAATCAGCTTCACATCACTCCCATGGGTTGGGAAGGCCTTGCTTGCTTGTTCTACCAGTCCCTCTTTCTCTCGCCAGAAGTACCTTGCTTTCCATAAGCCTTATCCAAGGAATCCTTTAGTAGCTCCTGGACTACATCAGATGGCCCACTCTTAAGTTGAATCACTTCCTTCTTCGGACTCAGGATGTTCAAGGAGCACTTGTCCTCATGTCTAAGCTGGCTGCTACCGGCCAAGGTTCCTGTGGTAAGAGGAGAGTGCAGGTTTCTTGAAAGTGTTGCATATGCCTACCTTTTCCCCTTCTGGAGCCGTGGTGGGACCATCAAGGACATGCTGCTGGGTGGCAGCAAGAGAGCAGACAGCAGGAACGAGTACTGTAATTAATCAATTACTCCCCAGGGACAGATGCATTCAACTTCACCTTCAAGGTGAAGTTAAGCAAGACACCAACACATTCCTAAAAGTGTTTCCATTTCTCCCACTTTTCTCCATGACCCCCAATCTACCGCGAAACAAGGGCAGCATGTAACTAAAGAAGTTGGACTCCCACATTAATCACAAAGATCTGTTTAAATTGAGTATCACCACAGAAACTGCCTTTCCATGATAGAGTTCTGATGGATATACAGCCTTGCTTACATGGCCACTGGAGGCATCCCAAATGAGGAATGGGTACATCTGCTCAGCAAGGAACAGGTGTCCACTTTGCCCAAATGAGGCAGAAAATGTTACAAAGTCCAAGGATGGGGGAGAAAAATCACATTCTTATATTGGCCTAGTACTGGCTAGGATCATTTATGTATGTTCGCTTGGTTGGTTTACATGAATGTGTGGAAGCTACTTGATTTCTTTTGAAAACAAGAGGACTATAAACAGATGGTGGTTCTTGTGACTCTCAAAGATATCTGCATGATTCCTCCTGGAATAAAAGACAGTTTGATATACACTCATCGACACTGGCCCTAAGCACAGCTGATCTGGTCTGCAGCAGGTGTGTGTGTGATTATACGAGTGTGTAATGACACTGACAAAGCCAGTGTGGTGTAGTGGTTTGCGCACTGGACTAAGACCTTGGAGCCCAGGGTTGTTCCCCACTCGGCCATGGAAACCCACTGGATGACCTTGGGCGCATCGCAAACACACAGCCCCAGAAAACCCCATGACAGGTTTGCCCTGGGGTCATCGTAGGTCAGAACCAACTTGAAGGCACACAACAACATCTAACATTATCACTACACAGACTGCTGGCTCCCTCTTTCCCCGCCCCCCACGGAGCCACATCTCCAACCTGGGGGGCTGACTCTTGCTGAGGAGAGGCCATTCCCATGTTGTTTGTCTCGGGGGCTGCTCACCGCAGGCGTGGACCCCCCCTGCCCCTCCCTCTTCTTATGCTTCCGGTGTTCGCTCTCTCCAGCAGAGCTGCCTTTGTCTGAGTCTGTTGAAGGGATCTTCTGCTTCTGCTTTTTCTTCTTCTTCTTCTTCTTCCTCTTCTGCACGTCGTAGGGCTCCTCTTCCAATACTTCTTCCTCACGCTGTGGAGAGCAGCTGTGGAGGGCAGACAGCGGATTTTAAAGAGTGATAAAAAAAAAAATAGAAGGTTAAAAGCTTCACTTCCCCGTGGACACAAGAGCCCCCAAGCCAACACTGCTCCCGTAACCTGGGGATGGGGGAGGCAAATTCTTTGCCTTGCAGGGAAGTCTTTGTGGCTTTCCACCCCGCAGGAAATGCCAGCGCTTTGTTGCCCTGGCAGGAAAAAAAGGCTGTGCCCTCCCTGAAGACTCAAGGCACTAGGAGACCATCCAAGTGCTCCTCATACTTAGGCACCAGGGCAACACCTCAGCACAAAGAAAAACAACATGCTTACCTGTCCATGGAGGTTGGTAAAGTGGTGCAGTCTTCCTCCCTCTGCCGCAGCCTCTTTTTCTTCTTTTTCCGGACGGAAGTGCTTAGACTAGAATCTGGTGTCCTGGAGTCTAAAGATATCCCTCCTTCTTTTTCCCTCTTGGCCGCCACCAGGTCACTATTCCGTACGGAAGAGGCCAATACGCTGCCATTTTCCTTCAGTTGCCTCTTCTTCTTGGGAGGGCTGGGCAGCCAGGCATCCTCAGCACTGAAGTCCATTGTGTCTGAGCTGCAATGGGTACCCTGCTCTTCCCCTGGGATACTATTCTTCCTTTTCCTCTTTCTCGAGCTGGCAAGGAAAGGCTCTTTGTTCTTGCCCGGATACAAGTGGCTGAGGGCCTGTGTGGGCACAGCAGGTGGTGACAGAGGGGCAGCACAGAGGCAGCGTAATTTGAAGCTGGATGAGGGTGTGGCGTTGACAAAAGTGCTGTCGGCTAGTTGCGGAGGTGCTGAAGGTTTGGAAGCAGGTGAGAGCACCCTACAGAACCACACATACGTAAAGCTAAGATGCAACAGATTCTGAAGCTGTAGAAGTCTATGACAGTCTCAATTTTACAGAAGAGACAGTGCCAGCATCCCCACCAAGATAAAAGAGAAGTGTCCCTTACATCACCCGTAAGGGGAAAGAAAATGTTATGAGCTACTGACACATATTTGACTGCTTCCAGGCTCAAACATGTGTGGCATCAGATTGGAAGAACAGTGTTTTTCCCCTTTTCAAACGGCCCAACCACAGCCGGGCCACCATTCTAAAACCCAGTGTCTGCCCCTAAAGTTGCACACTACTTCAACCCACTTTCAAACAGAATTTTGTGGATAAAAAATAGGACAGACACACAGGGAGGAATATGAACCAGAACAGAACAGAACAGAAATGGAACTTTGTGGGTTGCAGAAATTGTGGAGTTCCTTCAGTATCAAATCTAGTTATTGGAATTCAAGTTCATGGAGATACAATGGAAGAATTCAATCAGTTCATAAGAATCTCTTTGTGTTTGAGAATGCAGGACAGGAAACTTCTGAGACATGCATTTCTTGTTGGTATCCTAGTTAACTGGAAGCTACTTCCCTACAATATCTTCCTTCTACTACACGTTAGGGTTCACAAATGTACGCCACAGCACACTGCATCCTGCAAAAAAACCAACCCACTTAATTCTGCTGGTATTCCAACAATGCATACAAATCCTGTTACCTTATCCTAAATAAGTGAATAGGTTTAAAAGCACTGATATTAGCTGCAAATAATGAAGAACATCACTGTAGCAAGGAAAATATTCAGTGCTGAGAGATGCAGCTGAGCAGCTCTGCTGATGACAATTTACAGTGAGTCCGTGTGCCCAGGAGGTCTGTTTATCCCTGGAGAAGTTAGATCTCCTGTGCTGAAGAAAACAGACTGCTGGGTGCCAATAAAAAGCCTGCCAAAGGCTCGGGAGAGAGAACTTCAAGCAAGAAACTGCTTTTCAGCACCATCAATGTGCTGGCAAAGACAGCCAGCCTTAATGGACATGACCAATTTTCACTGTTCAGGGTAGAGGCCAAAAAAAAAAAAAATCTCCCAAACCAGACACAACACACATTAACTGGTGAGCTCCAATGCCGTCCCTAGACACTTTTGGGCAGAACTTGAGGAATTGTTGGTGTTGTTGTGTGCCTTCAAATCATTTCCAACTTATGGCAAACTTAAGGTGAACCTATCACATGGCCTTCTAGGGCTGAGAGACTGACCTGCCCAAGATCACCCAGTGGGCTTCCCTGGCTGAGCGGGGAATTGAACCCTGGTCTCTAGTTCTGGTTCTGGAACACTGAATACCATCCCCATAGTTCCTTATTGCTGGCCATGTGGCATGGGGCTGGCAGGAGTTGCAGTCCAAGACAGTCTGCCCCTGCTCTAACAATTCCCTCCAGGGCTCTGCTGAGGAAAAGTGCTGAAGATTATAAAGGCAATCCTCCCCAACTGGGTGTCTCTCAGGTGGCTACAATTCCCAAAATCCTAGTCAGCCATTGGTCAAACGGAGTAGGATGATGGGAACTGTACACCAGCAAACACAAAGGGCACCTGTTGGGAGAAAGCTACCTTATAAAGAATAGTATTACAGTTCATATAAAGTGCATGGCAAGAATCACTTCCTGGGAGACATCCAGGGTTATCACTCAGAAGAGTAGGTGAGGCATTGCTTACCTGGGACAGCCAAGCGCAGCGGCGCAGACGGGTTGGATGGTATTTGTGGCAGCTGGTGGGGAGTGGGGCGGCGCTCGACGCTCACTGCCGCTCACTTTCTGCAGTGTGTTGCTGCCCTGTAGTTATCGACATAAATAAAAACTTGGTGGTCTAAAAAAGGAGGTTTCCGTGACCCCAGGGGGCAGAGGGTGGAATAAGAAGAGCGGGGAGGGAAAAAAACAAAAGAGGCGGGGTGGGACAGGGAGGGGAAGAAGAATCAGAAAAGTGTTTGTTGTTAGAAACAAAGGGAAAATAAGGAAGGACATGTAAAAGAGACAGAAGTGTTAGAATAAGTAGAATAAATCCCCATCTCCCAGCAGCACGCTAGGCCACCTCTCCCAAAATGCTGCCACCTTGAATATCTCTGCCCTGGCCCTCTAAGTTGGAGAATGTCTCCCTTTAAGTTGCATCTCAGATATTAGTGGATAGAGCCTCACCAACCAAAAGGAAAGACGGAGACCAGCTCTACATCAATTTCATCCCCAGGCTATGGGAAAGCAGACCTCTTTGCCAAGAATCTCAACACAAGGCAAGTCCCATCTTTCTGGGGTCCTAAATAAGGAGGACTCAGGGTCTGGCAGGCAAGAAAGCCTCCTGGGCCATTCCCCATGCAATATATGCTACTGAGCATGAAGCACTGCCCCAAGACTGAAGTAGTTCCCTGCTCCTTCCCCAGTCTGGGAGAAAATGGGGCAAAATCCCCCCCTACCAAACGCACCTTCTTGGCAGAAAGTGCCAGTTTCTTTGCAGGCGGGGGTGACATGGTACTTCCCAGCTCCAGATTGTTCACATTAGCCAGCAACGGTGACTTTAGCTTGGCAAACTTGGAATCCTCGGAAACATGTTTCCCAGAGGCACAGTCTGATTCCTGAGAGGAGCAGTAGCCACTGATGCCCATCGTTGTCTGTGAGTGTCCCTTGAGGGAGTTATGTGCAGGGCTGGACGAAGAGGAACTGCTAGAAGACAATGACGATGGCGACAAAGAAGAGGCCAAAGACGAGGAGTCCTTATTTGCCAGCTCTGTGCCTCCTTCACGCATTTTGGCCTCAGGGTCTCCTCTAGGAGGACCTGCTAGCTGTGATGATGACCCTATTCCCTTGTCTCCCCAGGAGCTCTGCTTGCCCATCTCTGCCTTGGCACTGCCGGTCTCACCAAAGTCCTGAGATGTTTTGAGTGGCAGGAGGGGCTGTTTCTTGGACCTCTTGCTTAAGTCATCCAGGAAGGCTGGCTTGGTGGGGAGTTTGGGAGATGAGAACCCAATGGTGGGGATGAGCTTGGGAAGAGGAGGAGAAGGAGAAGGGAGGGTCCCATTCTGAAGTTTGGGGTGGGAAGTAAAGGAACTGCGGGGAATGGGGACACCAGATTCCTCAGTTTCTGAAGTCTTCTTGACTTCTTGCCTCTGTGTAGAAGACAGACAAAGGTGCTGGAGGAATACAGAGCCAACACTACACAATATAGGACTGCTGTATCTGCATAACAACAGGTACACAAGCATATGCATGCGCGCGCACGCACACACACACACACACACACACACACTTTAAGACCCCTAGCAAAATGCATTCCAAGTCATGCTACTATGTTAAAGTAATACAGCTACTGTACACATTACTCCTCTTGTGTTAAAATTTCCTGCACCACATCTACTGAAGAGAGTGAAACAAGGGTTCTGAATGGTACTATTAAAGTGTATGGTCTCTGACCTAGTTCTCCAAACAGGAGAAACAGTAAACTCTGGGTTGCATCACAATTCACACTGAAGGTACATATGATGGAACACTCCAGTGTATGAGGTGCAGGAAGAAGGCTACACACAAAAGTTAAGATTTCAGGGAAACAGCTAAGCTGGAACCCCTCTCTTTGCCATCTAGCATTCCACATAGAGAGATATAAAATCCTATGAATTGCAGTCCAAAGTAGTGTAATGCTAACCCTGGCTTACCACTTCAATGAGAACCAACCCTCATGTAGAGTAACAGTGGTAATTACATTGCCACAACTTCTAGAATACCCTGATAAGCCATAAAATCAAAAATACTAATTGTCTACAGATGTATCAGGATGGTTGGTTCCTCCTCAAATCAGCTCTCAGACGCTCTCAGTTTTGGGGCTGCTTCCAGATTTTGTACTGGGAGCTTTACTATCAGAACAGCACCCATATTCTATAAAACACAAACTCCCACCCACTTCTAAGAGTTTTACAAGACAACATTAGACCACCACGGTACATATGCCACATAGCGCAGGACCCTAGTTGACCAGACAACAAATCTCATAGCCTCGTATAAGCTGCTGGTACGCTCAAAGAATGTTAGAGCAACACTCCAACATCTCACAAGTCAAGGAGATGACTGAGTCAAACTTTCAGACTTGAGCACACAGTTTTAGTGTCCTTTCTCAATTTACTTAAAATCTTACAGGCCACAGGATTCAGCTTTTCTTGGCCCAGAATTTAGACTATCTGCATGCAAATGATTCTTTCCTTCCTCTTTAACAGTTTATGTTACCAAGACTGACCATCTATCTCTGGGGGACAGGTGGACTGAGTCAATGCTCACTTTACTCATTAATGGTGAAGACAGGGCACCATTGGTCATGCTTTTCTTCATATGGTCAGGGACTATGCTTGCTCGGTTGGGCACAGGGCAGTTGCTTTTGGAGACAGGACCTTCGGGATTCTTCCTGGTACTTGGAATCCTTGAAGAAAGAGCAGTAGAAAGAAGAAAAGTGATTAGACCACTGTTGTTGTTTTTCAAACCCTGCTCTGCATATAAAGAACCTGCCCGATAGCCAGCGTTTTAATCACATGAAAACAACATTAAAAACAATAGTGGGGAGGAGATAAAGAGCCAGATAATAATAGACTAAGACTCTGAATCTAGAAGGCCTGTGAGAGGCATCAGACAAACCTCCCTGGATGGAGAGGGTGCTATGAAGCTTGGGAGCTAGAATTGAGGAGGTCACATCACTTGCCACTTCAAATCAGAGGGACCCAAAGAAGGATCTTGGGCATCTTGTGTAGGATAGGACAGCCCCTAAGCTATCCCAGTCTCAAGCAATTTAAGGTCTGAAAGATTAATTCAGAAACCTGGAGGTGAGACCAGAAAAGGTGCCATGTAGTGTCACTGTAAGACTGGAGGGGTATCTTCCACATCCTGGTTACACTAGCAAACTTGCTACCATATTTTATGTTTACATGCCTATTGAACCAGACATCTGAAGGACATTAAATATGGGAGTTGGACTACTGATCTCACATTGCATAGTGCTATCTACTTAGGTTGGTAGTGGCTCTCCTCGTTTCTCAGCCCTACTTGGAAATGCCAGACATTGAACTCAGCACTTTCTGCACAATAAGCATATTCTCTGTCACTGAACTACAGCCCTTCCTCAATAAGAAGGATGGGTGAGTTGATTACAGAAAAAAAAATCTGTAAATCCACATTACATAAGACTGCCTGGGCTCCTTGTCAACAGAGACAGGTCAAGAACAAACCTCAGCTTCTCTTCCTGTCCAGACTGGTATATTACCATCCCTAGCAACTCAAACAGCCAGCTCCACTACCTGTAAGTCCCAGTTGATCAGCAGAAAAGTCAGGGACAGACATCAAGAAGAGGGGCATTTTGGCTGGAAAGAGAATGACTTGTGCTGTGCAACACAGACATCCCACTTACCTTAGATAGAACAACACATAAGCCTGTTGGTTGAGAACAACTTTGATGTTGCTTGAATGTACTAGGGAGTCATTCATCTGGTACCACTGCCCATTACTAGCCTAAAAACATAACGAGGAAAGGAAGATTTGTAATGGTCTCCCAATAGTGATGGATAGAGGGGAGGAAAAGCAGCCTAGTTCTTCAAGGTGTGGTCATTACTGTCGTTAAAATGGAATTAAATCAGGATGGGGAGCCTATAATCCTCCAGATTTTCCAAGGTTACAGTTCTCATCATCTTATGTTCACTAGGACAAATAGGGCCATGAATCCATCCTCAGCTGGAAGGTCACAGATTCTCTATCCCTAGATTACAAAACTGGTTAATTAGTGGCTGTAAGCTGTCATAGCCAGAAATCCATCTTATATATTCATCTCATGCAGTGAGTGATATTCACCGTGGAAGATAACCTTAGAAAAAAGATACTGCTACCTCACTCTGCTTGTGAACTTCCTTGGGCCATCTAGCTGTCTGCTGTAAACCTTCCATGCAATGTTAACTATTTATATTGCTGGTTATACTCAGCAAGACTAGAAGTGTGAAGACCTGGAGGAAAAACTCCTTATAGCAAAGAAAAACACTGTTCCACTGTTACGTTTTTTTCTGAGCCTTCACATTCCTAAGTATGATGACAGAACACAACATTTCTTATGATGTGCCATTACTTTCAGATAGCTCCTAGCTTTGGACATGGTCACAGATTTGCACGCTTACACGTTATGCAGTAACTGAAATACATTGTTGCGAAAGCTTCACGTTAAAATGCAAATCATCGCTCCAAGTGCCAGAAATACTGCCCTAATGCCACAGTTACCCCTCACCTGGTATCAGAAGGCAAGGACTCTCACCTTGACATAGCAGTAGTAATGTCCTGCGTGGCAGCTGTATCCTGAATGTACAAGCACAGCATAGAGGCCGTACATGACAGGGTCACCACTGCTTTGGGACATGTAGGGACGGATATTCAGGAATTCAGGGTAGCCTACATCCTGGAAAAGAAAGGGTAATAGTCTGCAAGAAATTGTCCCACTTATGTAAAGCCTCTTAAGTATATAGGTCTATATCACTGAGAAATGCAAAACCATACAAGGCACGTAAACACAAGGAGTTCATGGACATTAAGACAGGTTTCCTTCTGAAAGAAAAATTTTTTACAAGGGGTGGAAATCATGTGGCCTTCCAAATGTTGTTGGACTACAATTCCCAACATTCCTCACCACTGGAAAAGATGGCCAGGACATCTAACAATGTCTGTAAGGCAACGTGATTAGTTGACACAATGCCAGCAAGAACTGGTCAGCTGAGTTTTTCCAATGTTCTTCTCAGGGGAAGGAACACTGCTTACATTCTCCCATCTTCCAGATCTCCATACCTTGGTGATCTTGCCTCCACTGAAGTTGGCAAAGCGCTTGAGAGAGATTGTGAGTACGTTGGATGCTCGATGGATGGTAAAGCGCTTGCTGGCTGGCACCTTCTTCTTGCACCTGCAGGAAGGAGACATAACACCAACATGTCACACATACACACAGCATGGGATTGCTGCTACAGGGTTTTTTTGTGGGGGGGGGGAGAGGTGAATGAGATATTCTGAATGTCCACCTATAGTACTTCTGCAGCTGCTCAGCTGCACCTGACATGTGAGACATTGAGAGACCTTGTACACAAGTTGCTTTGCTACAGAGCAACCTCCATGTGATTTGCCACATATCCATCTGGAGTACATGCTGCAGTCTCTAAATATTTAGAGAAATGGTTTAGTTTCAAGCATAAGGCATCTGTAGCAAAAGTAATACACATTGTACAAATGCATACTAGAGCTCTTTCTTCCCCTCAGTAATTCCCCCCACCTAGTCCACAAAGTGTCAATGACATTAATCTGTCACTGACTAGATGAAGCTATCCTTTCCCTGCTGCATTTTTTTTAAAAGTCCTGATTTATATTTTAAGAGTGAGTCAGCAATTCCTGGAGCTGCAGAGTAGAACAAATCTGCTTGATCTCACATTAGCCCTTCTATTCTAGAAATATGCTTCTTGGGTTTGTTTTTTTTCCCTCCAAGGCATACTTAAGTGAGGAAGATGGCTCACAGGCAAATAAGAGGGAGCAGGTAAGGCAAGAAAAAAAGCCAAGGTAGAAGGCAACTCACTTGGCACACATATAGGCATTCTCCCCACTCAGCACATCTGCCTTTACAAATAACTCTAACGCCCGAACAATGTTGGCAGCTTGCTGTAATGAGAGAGAGACAGAAGAAACTGAGAAGAGAAAACTACATGAGCATACAAATCAGCTAAAAATAGCATCTTCTGGGTTACCTACACTTAGGGGTTTCTCCAGACTCAGATGTTTATAATCCTGACTTTCCCCACCCTGGTGCCCTCCAAATAGGCTATAACTCTCATTACCCACAGCCAGGCCATCTCCGCACTAGACTGTTATAGAGCTATTATTCCACTTTCAACATCCTCTGGAATCCTGGGGCCAGGCCGCTCTCTAAACTGCAAACCTCAGGATTCCACAGGATGTTGAAAAGTGGAGTAACAGGGCTATAACAGTCTAGTGCAGGAATGGCCTCAGTGGTAGCCATCTGGATGACGTGAAGCCGAGGGAGATCAGGCCAGCCAAAGGAACATTCCAAGAAAAAACCAGCATCTCTTTGGATACAGCTCCATTCACTCCTCCTTCCCGGCTGCTGCTATTTTAGCTGAGATAGAGTGAACCTTCCCCCTTTGTACGCAGATAGCATGATAGCCCTTGTTCTCCAGGAATGTGGGAGATGCTGTGCATCTTAGGAAAGTAGTAACTCTGGCACATCTTCCTCGGGCATATTAATCCCATGACCCCTCACTGTCTTCAATTCTGAGTAATTTGTTTTGGTCCTGAAACACACACCCAAATGCCATCAGTAAAACCTTCACAGCTATTAGAAGTCGTGAGAATATATGCCCACAGCATGTCAAGATTCACTGTGGCTTATTTTGATAAGAAGTTCAATATGAAGGGCTTGAAGACAAACACATAATGAACTAGAAGACTAAAACAAGTTTATGCACTTTAGATAGTGTGGAATTTAACTCATACTCAAGGGTCTGATTGTCCATCACAATCAACAAAAACTGCAGGAATATGAAGCATTTTTATTCGCACCCTTCTTCTAGAAAATATTTAATTATAAAATCTTGAATTTCATTTTAGGAACAATTAAGACTGCATAGATTTTTATCTTCCATGCCTTTAGATTACATTGCCGTATTTCTACTGAGTCTGTCAATGTACGCCCTGAAAGATAGAGGCTTAAATTTAATTTTAAAAAACCCACTGAGATACTTGGGATTCTAAAAAGAGCCCATAAGGAGTTGCACATATATTTAAGTTCTTTTCCTTTGACCAGACCATAGACATTCCTCTGCTTGCATGACGCAACCAAGATAATTTACCAGAGAACCACAACAACAGCATAAATGGAAAGAAACAAGCGTTTGCTTGTTTTTTTTTCTGAAGACACACATTGCCTGAATGAATGGCTGTGGATGTGGCCAGTCCATTCCTCCATTCATCCTCTTGAAGTCCATACATTCCACCATCCAGTTCTCCATAAGGCTGCCCTCTCCCAATATTCTCTCATTCTTTTTCATTTTCTATCTGTTGGCGATCAACTATTACATATGACCTACTCGTTACACTTTTCTGAAAGCTATGGGTGGTAAACATGTTGCTATCCAAATGTTGTTCTACTGCAGCTTCCAGCTTTCCTCACTATGGGAAATGCTTGCTATGGCTGATGGAAAAAACAGTGCAACAACGACTGTGTTTTAACTTTTGTATCAAGCACTGTTTAACTGCATTGGTTTTAAAACATTGTATTCCACCTTGGATCCCGTGCTAAGAGAAATGACAGATATAAATTAAATAAACCAACAACATCTGAAGGACTGCACAGTTCTCACTGCTCCTGTAACCTAACAGGAGCCAGAAATCACTGCAAAGCAATTTATATACCTACTAGTGTATCTACCCAGCATTGCCTGGGATTTTATTTTCTCATAGGTAATAACTGTTAGAAAGATGTGAGATCCTGTGTCCCTAATTCCCCAATGTGTCTTGTCCAATACCTGTAACTTTTCCCCATATTCCCCAATCCAATCTGTATTTAGAGTTATTAACATACAGAGGTTGGGTTCCTGAAGGAATACACTGCCCCCCTTCTTGCTGCTAGGCCTCATCTCCATAGCAACTGGCCTACTCATAGCTCTCTGGCTGAGAACTCTAAAGGCCCCTCCCTAAACTGCAAACACCAGGATTCCACAGAATCATCTCAGGCAGCCAATCATATAAGGTCTTGGCCTGACACAGCCAATCATATGAAGTCTTCATTTGACACAGACAAACAAACATATAAACTTTGGCTTTTATATACTAGATATCTATTGTAGGAGTGGGCAGAGCATGGCCCATGTGCAGCTCCCTCAGGCTGCTTTTGTGGCACCCAGAGTACCCGGGGGGGGGGTGTCAAAAAACTGTCACTGTTCTTGCCCACTAATGCTCTTTAAGGGTCATGGGGGACATTTTCCACAAGCTTTTGCCCCCATCCAGGTAAATTTAGTCCCAGGAGAAGCTTTTTCCAAACAGAAAGTGAAGCAGAAATGACCTCCAGAATAACTTCCTGTTGTTAAAAAAACCAAAAAAAAAACAAAACAGCCTCTCCTGTACTAAAAATGCTCCAGGAGGCTTAAAAACATGGCAACATGTCACCATACCTCCTAGAGGGTGCTTAGGGGCAAAGAACTTTTTTCTTTCTTTTTTTACAGGGAAGACAAAGCCCTTTAAGTTCCCCTGGGGGGCTGTTGTGGCCCCTCCCTAGCCTTTCACGGTTGTCCACTCATGATCTATAGAACAAATATATACACACACACATATCAGCATATCTTTCTATTGATTTTTAAAACCACCGAGTGAAAAAAGATAAAACAGTCGAACAACTCCGGCATACCCTGATCTCCAAAGCCACATCCAGGTAGGGGTCATAGGTGTCGGAAACACTCTTGCACATTGAGCACTTCACTGCAAAGAAAGCAGAAGAGTTGCTTGCCTGCTCTTCACAGCCACAGCTGCGTGCCATGGTCACGTTCCACAACGGGAAGGATGAGGAAGTGACAGTTCTTTTTCTAGCCCAGCAAACCCAGCAGTGTGGAAGTCACTAAATCCCAGGATACCCCAAATCCCCTTCACAGCCAAAGGAAGCCAGCAGTAAACTGACTCAGGCCCGCTGCATGCCCACAGGAAGCTTGGCACTGCACATGTACTGCTGGCCAAAGGAGGACAGTCTGGAGGAGTTGTGGTGTTATCACTAGATTGAGTCAAAGCTTGAAACACCAGTGGGGTGGTAAAGAGACCTCCCAGCCAAACCTCACCAAGAAATCAAAAAAGGGCAGGTCTGGGAATGCCTAAAGCTCTTGAGGGAACTTCCAAAGCTGCGCTCACCACGAGATCGGAGGTAGCCACCAAAGATCTGATGCACCAGTGTGGTAGCCTGGGTCTGACGATCCAGCCTGGAAAAACAAGCCCCAAAGTGTTCAGAGAGACCGCAGCAAACTTCTGAGTAAGACTTCTTGAATTCAACCTAACAGCTTAGACAGAAGAGCAGCCAAAGAGCACAGGGAAATCCTTTCCTTTCTTAGTGGGACCACTGCTTTAGTACTGAAGTTTCCTTCTTTCCGTTCCCTGGGTGAAGAGAGGCAGCCAGCACCAGCTGAATGGCTGTTTACCTAGCAAGTTCTCCTCCCCCAATCATATCCTTAACAATTTGCAAGACCTCACGCTTCCACTAAGTTCCATGCACAAGGTTTCAACATATTCACTTCTTCAACTCAGTGAAAATGGAGTTGTCCCTCCCAACCACAGAAACAGGGAACTGTCCTTACTTAGTATACCCATTGAGGCAGGCCTTCTGCATAGCATCAATGGTGTAGCGCAAGAACTCATGAGCATCCTCCTGGCTGCCAAAACGGAAGTGCCGAGCAATCTCTGCCAGAGGAAGAAGAAAGAGAGCCCAAGGTTTGTTTCTTAAGCCCTTTACCAGAGGCACTGTCCTGCAGCCCCAAGGACAGACGATATCAAACGAGACTCAGAAATTGCCCTATCTCAATTTTATGTTATAAACCAAAAATCCAGACTGTGTAGCAAGGAAATTCCAATTTCACACTCAGCATAACTAATCAAGATGCTGATGAGTGCAACATATGGTGCATTCCTAGCTTCATATTTGTATTTCTGAAATACTTCCAGCTGCAACATGAATGGTTAGAACAAGGATGAGCACTTGCTGGCCAATTTCTGCCCTTCCCCGCACCCCAGAGAACAGAAGTGATGTGACACAACTTCTAGTTGACCTTTCAGCAAGTTTCTGGCCACAACAAAGACCTTTTCGTGAGTTGGTAAGGCAAACCACATTTACATGCAGTTTTAGTGCAGAAAATTACCTGGATTTTTAAAATTAAGAACTGGCAGCCTGGGAGCTGCAAAAGGCAAGGGCCAGGTGAGAGCTGTGACCTACAGGCCACACTTTCACCACTGTAAAGGAAAGGAAAGGAGCACTCAAATGCCCCTAATGTCATGAATTATACAGACATGGCTGGCATGACTTTATATTGCTCTCAGCAACCAAGAGATCTATAATCTTTGCTGTTTTTAAAAAAGGCAGGTTTTTTTCCAACATTTTATGTCATGCCCTGTATGCATACAACTCACCCTCAAATACACAGAATCAGTGGCCTCTTAACCCTATATGAGTTGATGAGATGTAGTATGCTCTTATGCAACTTTTCAAAAAGTTCCTCCATTGCTTACTTTTAAGATCCCTGATGAAGGACACTGGCTTGATGGCGTTGCCGCTGTTCGCGAATGCCTGTATCATGTGATTCTGCATAATGCACATCATACAAAAGCCTCCCTGGTGGCCTGAAAGAGAAGAAATCACGAATTACTTCAAAATCTTTAGAGTGATATCCTGCTTCCAAAGAGCAAACATTTATTTGACAGGGCCAGAAAGCCCAGGAAGGCAGCATACTGATCCTGGTCAGCCTAACAAAGGATGTATGTCCAGTCAGTACTATGTAACTTGCTTACAAATAATGACAGAAGAAAAACAAAGGGAAAGATATGCCTCAATGCAAGTGCTGCTTTGCCTCCAAGGTTAAACACCTCCAACAGTAACTGTACGTCCATCATGCATCATTTGCGGGGGGGGGGGGGGGCATTTCTCTCTGCAATGTAACATCACAAGAGCAGAATGGGTGCTTATCTGCAGGCATTTTCTTATTGCTTACATCAGGGAGTCCTCATCTTGCCAGCAAGGCTTACGCTTTGATTGCAGTCAAGCACCATGAGCCATTGTATAGCTTCCCAGTCCTATCATTAGCTACATGGCAGAAACTTCTGAAGAGGCCAAAAATGCTACACTTTTCTGCTGTGTAGCTGAAGTGGCCAAAACATTAACAGAGAAGTAAGCTAAATTTCTGAAGCCTGCATATAATTAAGCCTGCAAGCAGTATCTTCAGGTGCAAAGTGGTCATTGCGGTAATCCAGGCAGCTACAACCCAAATCCAATCCCAACCACATACACATCTCTCCATCTCTCTCTCTATGAACTAGGAGTCAGCACTACCAGCAAGGACGGGATGGTTGCTTGGTGCAGCAGTTCTCACACAGCTGAATGCTGGCTCTCCTCCTTTGCAGCTGTTAACACAGCCTGACAGACCTTCGCTACAAGGATGAATGCACTGGCCTGTAAAGTAGCTTCCTGCTGCAGAGCACTCTTTGTGGTAGGGCGAGATGCACTGCGTGCTAATTTGTCCTTGGATCTACATGTCCTGCCTCCCTCTCTTCCATTCCTTCAGAGCCAGCATATGGCAACCAAAACCGACCCCCTGTGCTCACATGGCACTAAGGCCAGGTTACTGCAGCTGAATACAATGTGTTTCCTTTCAGCACACATACTGCTCTAAGACTTCAGCTATGTAAAAGCAATGAATGCAAATAACTCTGCATTCTTCCAAACCCCATACAAAGAGCAACAAAGTACAAACACTACAGCTTCTTCTTGTTCTCATTATCTGCCTTCAAGCCGTACAACAAGCCTATCCTAGGGTTTTCTTGGTAAGATTTGTTATTCAAAGAAGGTTTGCCATTGCTTTCCTCTGTGGTTGAGAGAGTGTGACTTGCCCACAGTCATCCAGTGTGTCTCCACGGGTGAGTGGAGGTTTGAACCCTGGTCTCCCAAAATCTTAGCACAACACTCAAACCATTATACTATGCTAGCTCTCACACCATAGTGAAACCTTCACTTAAAGAAAAAATCATTTATATTTTCAGTTGTTTTCTTAAATACTGTATTCAAATTCTTCCCACATCAGATGTTCTGTTAAAGCAGAACCTATAGTCATTTGGGGGTTGGCGGGGACATTTTTTCTCCAGAGGATATTAATAGAAGGGAACACAATGCATGGGAGAATTTTAAGTATCCCCTGGATGGATGGAAAAAAGAAGCGTTCTACTCAAAGCATGTTGAACTGTATTGTATCAGAACAGGATTCTTCTCAGTTCTGAGAAGACTAGATATCTGAAAGATTTTTATGAAAGCAGACTTTGGTGTGACTTCATAGAAAGATAATATTGATATTTCACATTTGCGTGGCACTTTCAAGTGATCAAAATCACCTGGTACAATCCTTACGACAACCTTGTAAGGTACAGGGATGCTATTATCCTGTACATTTCAGGTGGGAGAACCAAGGCAAAGAGACTGGCTTGCCTTAAACCACCTGAGGAATTCATGGCAGGAATTCATGGCTACATGTGAATGAGGAAACCCATAATTCACAGTTCTCTTAGGGGGTAATCCCGTGGTTCCCTGGGAAGTTATCTCACAGGCTGAAGAATGGAGCAGGTACCTCTTTCCACCCAGGGAGGAGGTACATGGGCAGAGGGAGATCTGCTCTTTCAAGGGTACTGGTTGCAGCTGCAGAAACCTCTACAGCCCATGCTGCTCTGTTACTGGTGCTGCAACAACAATAACAGTGGGGAGAAAGGGGAACTGGGGCAGATCCAGAAATTTCTTATTCTCTCTGGAATGCAGGAGGGGAATACACCAGTCCTACCACTTCAGCCATCCCTTGTCCCACTTTCTATCACGTCAGGCATAAGGTCAATAAGGCTTTGGACTCTGTGGTTCTCCTATCGTCAGTTTACCCTCTTCCACCCTCTTCAAGATTGCTCTATCCTCTGCTATGCTAGTTGTTTAGACCTCTAAAGCAGGGAAAATCAACTGAGGGTCTTAAGAATTTGTCAGACTTGTGAATTCCAGCAGCTCTGGCTAGGACAGCCATGGTGAGGGATAATGGGAGCTGCAATCCAGTAACACTAGGAGGGCCACAAGTTGCCCATTCCTGGTTTGCTTCCAAGCCCAACACTCACACCTTTTGATTAAGTGGCACTGGGATGCAAAGCAAGGCACCAATGCAGCCTCTGCCTTCTGCAACTCTAAGTGAAAAGACACAGATCAATGTGTGCTTTGCCTCTGACCACTGGTTGAAGCATTCACCTTTCTGCATGCAACAAAACACACCAAAGTCCCAACATTATACTCACAACTGCGGCTGTGCTCCTTGGAAAGAAGGTAATTGGCTAGAGGCGGAGTGTATGTCAGACACTGTAAAGTGGAGTTGAGGAAGCAAGTGTTGCCCAGGTTGTGGAGACCAGCTCCAACACGGTACACCCGCTCCCATTTCAGGGAGAGACGCTCCAGAGGAAAGAGGACCTTCTGTGGGGCTGGCACTCCATCGGCTCCCAGAACATGCTCAATGCCTGCAAGAGAGAAAGGAGGAAGAGTCAGCGATGCCAAACAAAACAGCAACCAGCCCAGCCCTGCCCCATACAGGCAGAGCATGGGAATTACCTTGCTTTCGATTGGGTCCCTCTTCAGAGCCCTTGTGCCGACTGGGGTTTTCTGTCTTCGGGTTCAATAGAACGTACTTGCTTTTCAGGCTCTCTAGTTGGTAGGAGAAACTTTTTGAGGCTGGTTCAAACTCAATCCTTTGCAGCAAAATCTTCTTGGCAGAAGCCGCCAACAGTTTACCCAGCTCAACATCATCAGCAGAATCCTTCCGTCCAGGCTTTAGGGCTTCTTTCAATTTGTCCACTATGGGCATGGTGCATCACTCTGTGGCAGCCCAGGCTGCCTACTAGAAAAGGAATTTTGCTCTGCAGGGCAAAGCTGTAAGAGAAAGTATTTGGCCTCAAAACCAAGGGTCTCCACTCTAACATAACTCCCTCCCCAACACACTCCTGAAACAGAGCTTAAATACGTGTAACAAGAATGACTTTTTATTCCCTGTTTATTCCCATCTGTTTCCCCTTCCCCGTGCTTTTCACTCCCCTGAGCTGAATTTTACACCGTGAGCCTGCCCTCTTTTACTCTGAGAAATGCTGTGCCCACTGATAGTGCTACATAAACCTCTGTGTGTGTGTGTGTGTGTGTGTGTGCATGCACACATGTGTGTAAGTGCCTCCAAACTGCCTGTCAACTTATGTAAGCCCATGAAGTTCATATGGTTTTTGTTGGCAAGGAAGGCTTAAAGAGGTGCTTCGCCAATTCCTTCCTCTGAAACATGGTATTCATTGACAATCTCCCATCAAGTACTAACTGGGGCTGATCCTGCCTAGCTTCCAAGATCAGACAAGATCTGGTACCTTTAGAGTATTTAGGCCCCTTAAACCACTACCACCACCATTTTAACTTCAAAACCAGGGAATCTACATTTAACTCCAGAAATTTGGAAGACAGCCCTGAGTTTGGCACTCCACTGAGAAAACACAGCCGAAAGTTTAGATTTCCCAACTACAGGATTTTTTTTTTCAAATATGTTCACGGTAACCATCGACATATGTTACAACGTAACTACTAAGAAAAACTGAGAAAACGAAGAGAATTTTTTTTGCAACAGACATTGTTCCTGTACTTTAATCATGACATGAAGTAGAAACATGACTACCTTGAAGGTAAGAACACAGTATTTTTACATGTAAGATAAAAAAATGAAGTGCATATACATCCCAGGAGTTGCAGCTAGAAAGCATGATGCCTCCAATTCAACTGTAGCCAATCAGGTCTGTAAAATATGTAAATATTAAGATCCCTTGTTCTGTTGACACAGCCTTCTTCAGCCGTCAACAAAGAGAAAGCTCCTAAGGAAACAAACTAAAGCTTGTGTATACAGAGAGCTGTCACCACGAAAAAGACCACTCTTATCAAACAAGGTCTCTAAGCAACCTCTCAAGAAGCTGGTAGCTAACTGAAAATCAACTTAAAGAGTTATTGTGGGTTTCTATTTTCTTCTGAGTTCTGGAACTATATGAGCCACGCTCTGCAACAAGCAGTTTACATTGTAGCCTTTAACTATAAAGTCTTGAGATCTGTCACATCCTTTGGCAGGCAAGTTACCAGCATGTAAGAAAAACACCGCTACTCCTGAGGACTGTCTGAATTACCCCAAAGCTTGATATGCAACAGAAAGAGGATAATGCCCAACTGAAAAAAAAAAAGGTGTCTCCTCTAATGGAGGATTTAAAGCATGACTGAGTATTTAAAGTATATGCTGAGTACAAGAACAC
Organism: Cyclura pinguis; assembly: GCA_030412105.1. Classification (NCBI taxonomy): domain Eukaryota; kingdom Metazoa; phylum Chordata; class Lepidosauria; order Squamata; family Iguanidae; genus Cyclura; species Cyclura pinguis. The sequence goes on from CM059600.1 coordinate 160,605,182, forward strand.
ATGTTAACTATAACAGAATTTTCTGACAGAGATCCTTACACAGGGCCCTTCTGCACTACAGTGTTATAGTGCTATGATTCTACTTTCAACATTCTCAGGAATCCCGGAGTTTACAGTTTAGGGAAGGGCATTTAGAATATCAACGAGAGAGCTCTTTGGCCTCAGTAAACTACAAACGCCAGAATTCCACAGGATGTTGAAAGTGGAATTATAGCACTATAACAGTGTAGGACAGAAAGGCCCACAGTTTACCTTCTACTGGATTCACCTTCCAACTAGTGCTGTTAGCAACAGTCTCTTATGAAGACCCTAAAGAACACAAAGGAGCCTTTCATCAGGAACGCCGCAAATACTCTGCCAGACCCAGAGGTCAATCTTGGACACACGTATGAGAGCATGCAGAAAGGCTATTGTGAAAAATGAAAAATGTGTAATATTCTTATATGGGGCAGATGGGTCATAGCAACATAGGTAAACAGCTCACCAGACACAAACCTGCATTTCTGTGAAAGCTGCAATGCAATGGAGGTATTAACCTGATAGCACTTCTAAATGTTACAGTCCCTGCCTCCTGGGGGACTTCACCATACAGAATCAGTTTTCAAGAATAATCTCACCACCAGCATCACATATTCAAGATGCAACACCTCCAACACCCACAGCCGCATCCCTATGCTGGGAGTTTCTGCGGGTGATGGGAGAAGGAGAAATGGTTCTTTAGCAAGGACACTTCAATATCCAGCACCAGCTGGGGCTTAGACATGCACTTCATATGGCCAGTCCCATCAAAGCTTTTAATAAATTCCAGTTCCTGGAAGCAACTCCCTCAATTTAACTTGTGTGACCAAGTTTGCTCACTTGCACCTTTTTGTTTCCAGCAGGGATTGAGGAGATGCATACTAACGAATTATCCATCAGAAAATTGCTCTGTAGGTATGACAAACCTGTCACCTTGTGCGTCAGGCAACAGGACTCAGCTGAAACTCACGCAACGGTCAAGGACATGTAGGCTACAAATGAGACAGGAACATCACCGAAGGGGTGGTGTTGCCCATGTGCACCCTTGCACCTGAAGAGCAAGTCAGCCTCAGGAGAACCCTGGCATCTGCCCTGGGAGAAGGTGTCTCGGAAGTGGCACGTGACCACACACCTGGGCAGCACAAAGGCCACCGGGAGGGTGGTGGTGGGGTTAGGAGCTAATACGCCAAGGGGAAGGGAGTGTTTGAGCGGGGGCCTTAAGAGGGCCAAGGCCAGCAAAGCACCGGGTAGCGGCCAGGGGAGCAGGAGCAAGGCCCTCCGGTTCCGCTCGGTTCCGCGTATTTCTCTCCTTAGCCAATCCTCCCTCCCCACTTCCCTCCCTCCCCCCACCGAGCACACACACCGGAGCCGGGGCCCTTCCTACCACGGATCCGGCGCCTTCGCCCGCAGAACCAGCACCACTGCCGCCTTCTCGCTCCCGAGGAACCTCCGACGCCCCTGCCTGCTGCGAGGCTTAACCAAGGCGCAACAGCGGACTCCAATGCGGCCTACGGCACGGGTGCAAAGGGCACCCAGCAGCCGCCTGCTTCCTCGGGTGATCTCATCCAAGGCCCGGACCCGGAGCGGCCTCTCTGCGGCCCTCCTCGACACATCCCGCCACCGATCCCGGGGTTTGCTACAAACAAGAGCCTGGAGAGTTGGGGACCCCGGCTGGAAGCCGGGCTCACTGCGCCCAAAGGAGTACGACTGGCAACAGCGGCCCTGGGAGCGACATACTGGTGCGGAGGTAACAGAGTCGTGAGAAGACCGGGAAAGAAAGAGGGAAGGGGAGTTATGCTGCCAAACACCAGATTCCCCACAACCGATCCACCTACCACGGCCCAAGGTGTCTCCTCCGCGTCTGATGCAGAGAAGGAGTGGGACGGGGGGAGCTCGGCTCAGTTCTTTAACTTGTCTGCATGCAAATAAACCGCGGGAAGGGGGTGCCGGGCGCTCCCTCCCCGGTCCCACACTCACCATCCGGGGTTGTCCAGGCCCCGGCGCCCGTCCCGCGTGCGCGCACATACACACGTGTCCTCGCCGCGTACAGGAGAGACCGAGCGCGCCGCGGGAGCCGCTAGGCCGGCGCCGTGCAGGGCCCAATGCTCGCCCGAAAGGGGCGGAGGAACGGAAGCGCCCCGCCCGCCTCTGACGCAGGGCGGCCGCTCGGTGCGGAAAGGGTAGCGCCGCCTGCCGCTCTCTGAAGCCCGCGTTCTTTCCTTTTTTTTTCAGGGCGAGCGTCTGGCGCTGCTCCTTGTCCGAAGGCTTAAGCGTGCTGCTGGCGATGCGAACTTAGGAAAAAGGGCTCTGGTGTCCTTTTGGGCTGCCCCCCTCGAGCCATAGGTGAGGGACCGGGGTCGCCCGGCCGCCAATTCGGAGCTCATGATGGCGCGCCACATCTCCGAAAGCCCTGTGCCTGGGCGCGCGCCTATGCTGAGCGAAGGCGAGCAGGGGGGAGCATGGCGCGTGATAAGAAGAGGAGGAGGAGGAGGAGGAGAGGATTAAGCATCCAAAAACCGCAGTGTCCCGCAGAGAGCGGATAACACTTCCTGCCACGTGCCGTGCAAAAAGGGCAAGGGAGAAAAACAGCCAGCTTGGGAGAGCACATAGGAGCCTTATTTAAAAGGATCTGGCCGTGCTGCAGTTGACACAACGCAAATCGATGCCCGTTGTCGGGGCGGGGGAAGATTCTTTATGGCCAATCTGCAATTTTATTTATTTCCCAGATCTTAAGAGGAAAGGTTACAGCTATGCTGTCTGTGAGGGAGGGGCGGTGTCTTCGAGCAACTTGGGAATTGGAGAGCATGATGTGGGTGCTGTGACCGAATTGGTGCCTTTAGGATGAGGGCTTGAGTTTGCACAGAATGCCATCACAAGGCACCTTTCCAAGAAGACCAGCTGGTGAAGCTAAAAGTAAGATGCCCAAAAATTGAAGTAGAAGGCATAAGTGGAACCATGAGCTCTAAAACACAAAACCCCTCTTCTGAATCCACTGTTTTCCTGCTCAGAGACCCATTTAACAGAAGGCAAACTGAGGCATCTCAACAGTTAAAAATTGGCCAAGTAGTTGGATCTGAGCCTTAAATGCCAAGTCGCATATTTTGATTCTACAAAATAACCAACCATTTTATAGAAGGGGGCCCAGTAATGAGCAAAGAAACAAAGCCAAAGGTTGCCTATCCTAGAGTTACACATAAGGACCCCATGGTGCATTTGCCCACCCTTTCCACCTGCTTTGGGGCACAGGCAGAGCCCTGTTTCCTGTAGTGCAGCTTTCTAAGCAGTGCAGTTTCAAGTCAAACATACCAAGTTGCCTAACACTGAGTCCGGCCATTGGTGGGCGGTGCTCTGCCCAGCTGATAGCATTTCAGTCAGAAGCCAAGTTCTTCCCAAAGCCTCCTGCTTCTTAATTGAAAATGCTAGGGATTTAGGATCTTTAGTGTGCAAGACATAGAGCATAGTGCTATGCCATGGAGTTATGGATAAAATCAAATATATGTATTTTATTATTTATTAGTTTGATTTTTAGCCTGCCTTTCTCTACACAAGATCGAAGGTGGACTAAAGCAGAGTATGGTTAAACTTTATACAAAAGTTTAAAGACAAGTAAATATTTCAATTTTAAAAAGATCAGAACAATAGGAAAACACCAGATATAATAAAAAAGATAAAAACACAAGACAGAAACACAAACCCACCCCAAACTCTTTCCGTTCCATAAAATATAAGCCAAATGCCATCCGTCTTGTGTTATGCTCCATTGCAGTGCAGAGATCCTTTTAGACCTCTGAGGCCTTTGAATGTGGTCACTAAACATTTACAGCAGGACATTTCTATGGCCCCAGGACCTGCCAGGGATCAGAAATGCCCCCTAGGTGGTATGGAGGTCATTTCCAGCAAGTTTGAGGGCCTCCTGGGATTAAAAAATGCAAAAAAAAAGTTTTCAATTTTTTTTTTTTTTGCCACCAAATACCCTCTAGAGAACATGGGGGCATTTCCACCATATTTTGGTGTCTCCCAGGCCAATTCAGGCCTACAAAAAGCAAAAACGTGGACTTCCAGATGTAGGAATTAATCCAGGAAGAGATCCAAACTGGGAACTTATGCCTTGAAGGAAATTATAACCCCCACTGAATCCCCATCTCTTGACTTTCAACTAGCTGGAAGCACCTCTGCCTTGTTTAGATTAAGCTGCACCTTGTTCATCCTCATCCAGTCCATTACTGGCAGCAGACACTGGCTTAGAACAAAAAGAGCTTCCTCAGATTTAGCTGGAAAGGAAAAACAGTTGTTATCAGCATACTCCCGCCCCCAACATGCAGAGTACCTGTCTGAGCCATTTCATATTTATATCAAACAGAATGGGAGGCAAAAAAGAACCTTGAGGGACTCCAGAGAGAAAATGCCATCAATGGCCAAAGGGCTGAACAGGGAACCCCAGCACCACTTCTGGGATGTGCACTCCAGGAAGGAATGGAGCCACCAAGAAAGAGTCTCTCCCTTTAGACATGTTGGAACCAGGCCTCACCATAACGAGGCATTGGCCACGGCCTTCACAGGGTAGGACAAAGCATTGGAAGCAGGCATCATTCATGCCTCCCCAGTAGGAAATGGCATCACATCACTTTTGGTGTCACATTTCTGTTGCAAAACAGCCATTTTGGGAGAATGTGGAGTTTTGTGGGAGATAAATAGATTCAAATGTCTAGATTTTGGTGGTAGTTTGGGCAATTTTCAGTCATCTTGGGACAGTTACTCCTCCTCTCCCAAAACTGGAGGGTCTGACAGCTTTGGGGCCCCGAAAGAGGATGGGGGCCACATGTAGATCACACTTCCACCTCTGCCCTTTATCCACTCAACCATTTCTCCCAGCCAAATCTTTTCCATGTAGCAGGAAGGACTGGAACCTAATACACATGTGGTAGTTCTCACCTCTCCAAAGATCTTGTCTTGGGCTGCATAAACAGTAAAATATCCATTACCACTGTACAAACGGGGGCTAAATTTACATCCACTGGGCTTTTATCAGCTGGAGTATAAAAATGGATTAGAGTGATTTTGCTTGTAAAATACTCAGCAAATTATTCACAGTGGGTTCTTGGAACGTCTTAATTTTCTCTTCTTGTGACACAGGTTGTTAAAGATCCATTGTCACCCAAACGAACTCTTAGAAGATGCAAATGTCTGCCAAGAATTATTTTTGTTGTTGCTGGCACTGCCGTGTAGCTCCATGAGGGATGTTGGAAGTCCGCCGGTACCACAAGCTGAGGAGGCTCTTAACACCATCCCTGAGATCCCCCTCCCAGGTGTTGAGCAATGGAGTGGGTGGAACACCAACAGAAATCCTTTTCTGTCATGTCTGCACAACATAACACTAGCGCCATGTAGGCATCGATGGTTCTGTATGGCACCTGAAGAGCTCCATGACCATTTGCTAGGAAGCCATGAAGCATCCTGTGGAGATATGGGGAAAAAGGGGGACCTTTCTCCCTCTCAGCGCTGCCTTCAGCCTTGGAGAAGGAGCTAGGAATTTCCCCCAAATTCTCTTAATTCCAAGCTACCACCACCCGCTGATTTAACCCACTCTACAGCAACGCAGTGGGATGTTGCTTGGGGTTTTCCGGTCTTTATCTTCCAAGATCCTTCCTTTTCCTCACCTCCCCCCTTCTGGTATGAGGAATCCTATCCGCACACGCACCGAGGAAAAAGGCGTGGGAATGGAGAGGGAACAGAGGCTTTACAGAAAAATATTTATTTTGAACAAGCCAGGTAGACAAGAACTAATGCTCATGAAAGGGCATCCCCCCCGCCCCCCCTTCAGGTACGCTTCTTAGTTACAAATAATTGTTAAGTACAAATATGTTCTCAGAATCAGCCAAACTGTCCAAAATGAGAGAGTTGTAAAGCAGCAACCTCAACACATTCTATGCTACTCACAGCAGTTAGTCATTTTTAAGTTGGTATTTTTGGGGACAGACAGGAGGCGGCCTCCTCTGCCTCTCAGGACTTCCCTCACTCCCCTCCTGGGCTCTCCTAAGCTTCTAGAAGCTTCTGTCTCCACCTCCCCCCTTCATTGGCTAACTCTGTCATGTGACGGCCAATCAATGTAACCTAACCCTTTGTGGGCATGAGGGAGAATTAGCTCTCTTAAGCTGTAATACTTAGATAATGGGCAAAACCCCGTTAGCACGCATCCTTGTCCAGAAATACGGCACAATCTGCACACTTGCTTCCTACTTAATCTAGGCAAAATAGGAGAGAAAATAAGTCTGGGGTCGCTTCCGTTAATTTTGAGAGCTGCTAGATGCTTTCGGTGAAGAGGATGCACACATTTGACTATGACATTCAGTTTGTTTCATTATGAATCACTGTTTCTGAAATAGTGGTTTGCCATCACTTAGAAGAGCCATGGGTGATATAACCTCCAGCTCTGAGAAAGGAGGGCTTGAAGGGCATCAAAATGGAAGAACAGGAGTCTTTTTTTAGAAATAGGGACCACGTCAATCAATAGTCCTGAATACTAGAAATCAGAGATCAATTTACGCCAGGGGCACAGTCTGGAGAAAACTTAGGATCAATCCTTATTCTAGCTTCATGCAACACCATGCCACTCTTCTGAACAGTTCTCAGTGGCTAAAAGGCACAGGAGGAATTTCTTCTGCATACAGTGCCTGCACCTGAGTAGAAATAAAATATACTCAAGACAAGTAGAGACTATTTTATTTGATAATACTGTTTATTGTCCGAAGACTCAAGTGTCCACGTATGAATTATACAAAGCATCAGAGACATGCACAGTCTGCTTGTCTATTCAACAACTTTCATGTGTTCCCAGCACAAGAAAATCTCAGCTTTCAGAATCCAACAACAACAAAAGAGGTCCCCCTGTCCCTGCCCCCCTCCCATATTACTCCACCCACCAAACAACATCCCAGCCCCAGCTCCCCGATAAGCTTTAAATTATGGCAGCGTTAAGATACTTATTTTTCATACTTACTAAGCAAAGATTTGAAAATAATGTAAACTTTTTTTTAAATATTTTGAATTGCTGGCATGAAGAAGGGGAAACTGTTAAGTGAGTGTGTGCATATATATATATACCAGGGAAGATTCAATGTGGCCCTAAAATCAACAACAATAAATTAAGCCAATTGACGAGCCTTTGATAACTGCTCTTCCATAAATAGATCTTTCACAATGGTTGCCACTGGAATGGCAAATATATTTTGGGCCATTTCCACACTATACTCTTATAGCATGATTATTCCACTTTCAACATCCTATGGAATCCTGGGGTTTTGCAGTTTAGGGAGGGGCTGGCTGGCCCCTCCCTAAACTGCAAAACCCAGGATGCCATAGGATGTTGAAAGTGGAATAATTGTGCTATAAGAGTGTAGTGCGGAAATGGCCTTGCTCACTGGCAGGCACAGAAACTGCAAACTGGCTAGCAAGAAGCAGTCACATGTCACAGCCAGCCTCCAACCTCTAGAAGAAAAGGCCTGTGCGTGTTGCGGAGGCATGAGGAGGAAGACAGAAGAAGAAATACTACTACTACCCCCCCCACCCGGCACTGAGAACGAATGGGAGAGACTCCACCCTCCACATATTTCAACCTTCTTCCCACTATATGTTAGAAGCTTCCAATGCAGAACCCCTTTAAAAAAAGAAACAAGAATAAGTGCAAATCTAACAGCTAAACAAGGAATTTAAAAAAATAATGGAGCAGATGAATGATACAACTGATTGCCAAAACAAATAGAAAACATTAAAATCAAAGAATATCAGCACAGAGAGAGGGAGGGGAAGGAAAGAAAAAGAGAAGGGGTAAATGTCACATAGACTATAACCATACAGGAAGCAAAACAGGAGTCTTATATTGGACTGAACAGATTTTTTTTCTTTTTTTTCTTTTTTTAAAATATATTGAAATTAAACAGACTGGTCCAATATGACATCTTTAAAACTTTACCTTGATGAACAGCATGAAAAAGCTACTAAAGGCAGGTCTGTTTACAAATTTTTTTGGACACCCTCCAGACTGATTTTGAGTATAACAAAGGAGGGCAGGGAGTACGCAGCAAAGGAAAAGAAATGGCTCAGAAACAGAGGGATAAAAGGTTGGAGGCAGAGACATGAAGTGTTGGTTTTTGTTTTGTTTTTTTTTAGGTAGCCAAGTTCTGATTCATTACTGCAAAACAGCATTTTATACTCACAGTTCACAAGGACAAACCTTGACCTGCCAGCTCTTGTCATCACATATTTGGGAAGAAAACACACACTCCTATCTTCTAAGGAGCTCTTGGCACACAAATCCATTTTTATATAGGGCGGACGGCAGGGCCTATAGCTATGCTAGCCATGTTAAATATCAATACACTACACAGAAAGAATTTTCAACCAGTGGAAGAAAGACACCTCCTTTGGTTGACAAAATGCTAAACCCTTAATGAGAATACCAACTCTTTGCACTGGCCAGGGAGGGTTTTGGCACCAGATTTATGTAAGTGGCACAAACAAGCAACAGGATGTGGGTAAAAGCACACAATTTAACTAGGAGTCTTGATGCACCAACCCAAATTCCTAAGCAAATGTACTTTTACTGAAACTTGACAGCCGAGAACCCTTAGCCAGAATGTTCACATGTCTCTCAGGTTCAGGGGCTTAATATCCATGAACTCGCATTGTGTCTTTAAAATACTACCCTTGGAAAGAGAGAAGGACCACACCCACCACCCTCTAATGGGTTATTCTCAATAGACTGTTTTGTTGTTAAAATGCAACTCTTCTCACCAGTGCAAGAGGAAGTCATGATTCATGACAGAGCCACCACCTTCTTTTACAGAGGCCAAGAGACAGATTAACACTTGTTCCACTATATGTGTGTTAAATGTGGCAAACAGAAGAAAATGACTCTGAAGCACTGAGCATAGGGAGACATTTAACATGGGGTGGGTGTGAAGGACTATACATGGGTTTCAACCTAGGCAAAAGCCAGCTGTGAGAAAACAGAAGGGATGGAGACTGCCTCCACAACAAGGGATGCCCTCTCTCAAGGCAAGAAGAACCTGGTAGGCCTGCTACACAGAATCAGAGGGAACACCTTTCAGCCAATCATACTGTTCACTCTTGTTCTCCCCACTGTGCCTTGGCATGTTGGCAACTGTGACCCAGAAAGAAAGTATGCCTTGGCACAATGCAGTAGGGGAAACAGACTAAGCAATATACAAGTGGTATAGACATCCCTTTTCTTAGCCCCCCTCCACCCCCACCATTATTGTGCCTGCCTGGGAGATCTTATTTTCATGCTGTTTCCAGGAAGTGATGTCAAAGGTGGACCAATCTTATTTCTTACAGGCTTTGTTGCTATTGGCTACTGGACGGCTGTGACCCTGGGGACTCAAGGGTCCTCAATGTCAAGGAACTCTTGCTTAGGTGGAGCAACTCCACGATACCACGCACATGAACCGTCACTCCGCTTGATGCAGGCATAGTGTTTTGCCTGCCGCCCATTGATGTTCTTCTCTGTCACCCAGTCAGTCCAAAGACACTCATCCTGAGCAGAGACGTAGCAGGGGATGGAGGGGCAGCGAGAAATCTGCGGGGAGAGAAGAGGGATGCCATAAGCACGCACAGGCTTGTTGTTGCTGTTTTGCACCTTCAAGTTTTTTCCGACCTATGGTAATCCTAAGGCAAACCTGGACTCTTCTTGACAAGATTTGTTCAGAGGGGGTTTGCCTTTGCCTTCCTCTGTGGCCAAGAGAGGGTGACTTGCTCAAGGTCACACCAGTGGGTTTCCATGGTCGAGCAGGGATTAGAACCCTGTTCTCCAGAGCCAGAGTCCAATACTGATTACCATCACAGTCAGCCTAAAAGCCATTTGTGAGAAAAACAAAAGAGCCTTTTGTTTGGAACCAGACTAAAGGTCCATCCAGTCCAACGAACTGCTTCCTATTGTAGAACTCCAAATGCTTCTGGGAAGCCTGCCTTTCTTTAAAATCTTTGACTCTAAGCATCTCATACTCAACATAGGACTCCAGAGCATGAAAGCAGGGTTAACTGGAACCTGCTGTTGTCTGGCAAATACTCATCTTTATTTTTATTATGCCTGATCATGGTGCTCTACAACTTTATCTAGAAAATCTGCCTGAATATTAATGTCAGGAGCATCTCCTTGATTTTCTGTGTGGTGATATAACACTTCAGTGGATCACATTAAAACCAAATCTGTATCCACATTGTAGATTTATAGCAGTCTGACACAACTTTAGTGGCCACGACTCTGTGCTACAAAATCCTGGGATTTGTACTTTGGTGAGGTACTTAAGACTTTTCTAGCGCACTCTTCTCTGAATTGTAGCATTAGAGCTCTCTGTCAGAAAGTTCCAAGTACTGCAGCTACAAATTGCACAACACCACAGGATAGAACCATGGTAATTAAAGTGGTATCAAAGGTGATACAATTAGGTAGAATGGATACATCCCAGGTCATGCTGGAGATTAACTGCAATGAAGATTGGGTCGATCTGGTAAGTGTTCACTCTCCTCAGCTCACTAAGAAGTGGATGTTGCTCCCTTGCCGAATGCAGGCTCAAAATTAGGAGAAACTGGGTATGCTTTGAGGTGGAGGGCTCCTAGCAGCTATGTTACCTGGTCTTCTTCCATGGATTATTTGTGGTAAGAAAAAAAATGGAATAAACTGAAGGAAAACACAGGAAGGTTAAAAATGGAAAACAACATTGTCTGGACACCCGATTCCTGTAAAATTCTTGGAACATGGGGGGAAACTGCACAATAAAAGTTGTATCAGGGAGCTCTCCAAGCCCCCTTAAGGTCTAGAGTTCATTAGCTGCTGCTTTGTTTATTTCTCACTTAAGAATAGGAGCCTGAAGTTGTACTGATAGCGTAAAGCTTGGTGATAAGAAAGTTTAGGCAGGACAAACTATAAATATCCATTTTAAATGTTAAAGAGGCAGACTACTGCACTGCTTGGTACAAAACAAGTGAAAACAACACATCTCCAGCTGGTTCATTTTCCTATTTGCACCTCAGCCTCCCCCCTTCCATGCCACGCCTTTTGCCCTGTGAGATCCTGATCACTTGTCACATTCTGTGCATAGATTCATGTGTATGCCCAGTGATGTTCTTTCTGATTGTTCGTGTTACTTGTAATCTGCCTCATATCTTGATGGGAAATAAACGACTGGCATAAATAAACAAACCCATTGGCAGGGACTGAAGGCAACTGCCTTTTCCCAGTGTTGCTCTGCAAGCAGCTGGTATTCAGTGAAACACTGCATCCAAGTCTGGAGGTTCCAAAGATCTAGTCATCATGACCAGCAGGCACTGACAGCACCCCTGCCCAATTGATTTCTCTAAGCCATCCAAAAGAATCATATTCTAAACTGTTAACAAATATTGCTTGGCAGTTGGGGGCCAACCTTTCTCCAAGATCAGAATGGCTGCACTGTTAGAGAGCTAACTGAGCAAGTATCTGCTGGCTTCCTTTCTGCTGAACTGAAACAAGCAGTTTCAGTAGTTATACAGCAGCAACCGTGCATGTCAAGATACCTCAGCCTGCTCTTCAGGCTTAGCAAAAAAACAACTATCTGAAAAAGCAAGAAGTTAAAAAAAAAGATGCAGTTTCCAAACAATTGCCTTGTTGTATAAATAACACACAGTTGTCACTTGTCCAGATGCTGCAGGTGGGACCAATAGCAAATAGCTTTCCCAATCTTTGCCATTCCATTCTACAATATCATAACTATTTTTTTAAATGCATCTGTCTTATGTTGAAGAAGTGACTAAAGCAAACCATTTCTTTCAACCCAATTAAACTCACACATATATGGAAGTAGGATGTCCAAAAAATGGAACTGGACTCATTTAGATATACCTTGCACTCACAGCCCATCTGGTACCGCTGGTTCAGACTCTTCTTCTGGGTAGCACTGAGAGAATCCCAAGAAACGATGAAGTCGCACAGAGTGATGTGCATCCTGCCATTGCCCTCAGATTTCCCTGGCAAAGCAAAGTGTTTGTTAGTTGGAGCATACATGGGGCACACACATATGCATGCACACATGCACAAACACACACACTGTATCAAATGCTTCTTTCTGATTAGTTCCCAGAGATACTTTCATAATTCTGGGAAATCTCTCAGGATGTACTCATGTGCTCTTTCCATTTCGGTCAGCACTTGATCTTCCAAAGAGCAGCCAGAAACACGCTCTACAGAAATTCCAGAATCCATCTCTATGGCCATGAAGGTTGCACTTCTTGTTATATCATCAGCCACGTTAAAAAACAAAACAAAACTTTACGACAAAAGTCAGCACAATGCCTCACTGCACTTAATGCTGACTTTTATGTTGCTTCCTGCTTCCCACACCTATTTAATTAAGACACCCCGCAGTTAATCATTTTGAGAAACTGAAAGCATTTCAACATTTTTCCATTATTCAGTCCCTAACTACTATTCACATTCTTAAAAAGCTTCTGCCATTGCCTTTACTCGATTAAATTTTTTATGCGAGCTGAAAAGCCCCAGTTATTAAAAGTTTGTCCAGGCAAGCATTTTGAAGAACCCACATCTTGTCTTTTATAAAGACTAACATCAAACTGTTTAAGAACTGTGATACTCTATGGCACTGTCTAGAAACGCAGGTCTGGCATTTTTGTTTGGGATTTACAACAGAAGTGAGGGAAGATTCTGAAGGAAATGTAGGCCGGCAAGGAAGGGGAATGGGAAAGGCCCCTCTCCCCTGCTTTCTCCAGTACAAAGGATTTGGGGAAGGTTCCCATCTTCTATGTCCCTAATGCTCCTCAGCAGGTGCTTCTCTCCACCTGTTCCAAGGACAGCTGTGGCCGGGCACCAACTACCAAGGCACACCAATATGACCATCCCCAACAAACACCACCACCTGCCTTCCCATCCGCATGGCAGCATGACGTAGCTTCTTTTGTCGCACAGAGTAGAGAAACGCCTCATCATTCTGCCAGCTTTCATTTGCACCTGTGTTTTCTTCCCCTAGGAATTTATTCCTAGGAACATTGGTAATAAATCACTAAAACGCTATGGGATGAAACAATGTGCAGTTTCTTAATTATGAAATCATGACAATGAAGAAGTTTTTGCCTTGGGACTGTCCAATATGTGAGGAATTATGCCACTTCTATATCCTGAAATAAAAGAATGCTTAGTGGATGAAAGCTGGAATGTGACCAGAGAAAAGGGTGACCAAGACAATTACAATTCTGGAAACCAAGCCTATGAGAAAGGATTGAGGGAACTGGGTATGTTTAACATGGAGAAGGCTGAGAGCTGCCATGACAGCCATCTTTACATACCTGAAGAGGTGTCACGTAAAAGACAGAGCTGGCTTTCTGCTGTTCCAGAGTCTAGTCAAATGATTCAAGTTACAAGAAAAGAGATTCTACCTAAACATTAGGAAAAATTTCTTTACTGTTAGAGTTGTTTAACAGTGAAATACACTGCCTTGAAGGATGGTTGACTCTCCATTTTGGGAGGTCTTTAAACAGAGGTTGGGTGGGCATCTTTCAGGAGTGCTTTAGCTGCATATTTCTGCAGAGCAAAGGGTTGGACTAGATGGCCACTGTGGCCCCTTCCAAGATTTGTGATTCTATTGACCTCTACTTAACAAGAAGCTTCAAATGCTAAGCACTATAAAACTGCCCATAACACCTCATTACAGTCTCAAGAGCCCTGGTGAGATTCTGCGTGTGTTCTTCCTATTGAGCTGATGGTTAAACCACTCTCTCATGTCCTTTCATGGGAAGTCCAGGAGATGGCGCTTGACAAAGCTTGACAAAACAAATTTCAGTAATTTCAAGAGGTTGGCTGGGCAGCAGAGGGCAGTTTGTCAGGTATCAAGGACTAACCTTCCTTGTACCATAGAGCAAACTGCATCTGTTTCATTTGGGAGTGTGCTTCATTCTAGTGACTGTCAGTCCACATAGGACATATAAGAAAACGTGTAGATTTGCTCTTTGTATATTTTTGTGTTTGTTTTAAACATATCTAGACTGACCTTTATCCCAATGGATTACTGGGTGCTGTACAGAAGCAAGAAAATGATAAAACTAGACCAAGGCAATAAATCCAGTTCAAAATGCCTGGGGAAGCGTCATATTCATTCTCTTCTTCCTCAGCCTTTTGGGGTGTTATAAGCTAGTTGTGATATTTTACCAATTTCAGGCCCTGCAGATTAGTTATTAGAAGTAAAAGGTCTAGACAAGATAAAACTGATTGGTTAATTGATAGTGAACTTACTGGGTTAAAAAGTTTAGAGACACTGTATATTCCAGCTGTCCGGGTACAGTGCCTGCTAAATATAGACAGAGATAACAAAAGAAGAGAGTGGGAATCTGTCCAGATGCAATGCACCTTGTTAGTAAGGCTTGATGACAGATAGTTAGATCAAGAAATTTTTGTTGTGTGCCTTCAAGTTATTTTTGACATACAATGACCCTAAAATGAACCTATCACAGGGTTTTCTTGGCAAGATTTGTTCAGAAGGCCGTTTTCCTTTGCCTTCCTCTGAGGCTGAGTGTGATTTGCCCCAGGTCATCCAGTGGGTTTCCATGGCTGAGTGGGGATTTCTAACGTGGTCTCCAGAGTCACACTCTATGCTCAAACCACTATACCACACTGGTTCTAGAGATAGTGACTTTTAATTCTGAGCTCTTCTGATATGCGGTAAAGCTTGTCTCCTTATCAACTGATGATCAGATGAGGAGATTCAGCCACAGTATAAGATACAGCCACCTCAATCCAGCTAGAGGGCAAGCAGTCTAAGGGACAGCTTCCTATGCTGTTCATCATACAGAAAGCAATGCTCCTCTCTGCATAGCTGATCAGGTGATGTAAAGTATATTTCTTACATGATAAGACAGGCAGACCCTGATTTTATAATGATATACTGCTAAACCATGAAAAGTTTATAAGAATGCCTAGACTATGTAAGGCTATGTAATGTGATGTTCTTCCCCTTGGAGTATATGAATGCATAAACTAATTGTTTTGCTGGAAAGATTGTAAGGCTGCCTGCTTATTCTTAAGGAACACAACTATTCTGAAATTCCAAAGCTTAAAAGAGTTTTAAGAGGAACACTGATGTTAATTTGCCCACTGGACAATACTGCTAAGGGAGTTCAGGTGACCAAAATAGTAAAAAAGAAGGAACTCCAGCTAGAAATAAATTGGCATGTGAAGGCAAAGAGTCTTCATTTCCTCTATAAAGAGATGGGGTGGGGGAACCACACAAGGTTGGTACATGAGAACAATGGTTCTCTTTTCCTTACCTGCAATAAGATATTCCTTCTTGCCACCAACATCCAGCGTCACTCCACACACTGCTGAGGAAGGAGCCGTGTAGATGAACTCAATGTCTTGGTCAGGCCCTTTAAACATCTGGGAAGGAAAAAGACACATGAGGCCAAGACCAGTAATTGTTGTTGTTGTGTGCCTTCAAGTCATTCCTAACTTATGGGGATCCTCAAGCAAACTTAACACAGGAGTTTTTTGGGGCAAGATTTGTTCAGAGAGGTTTCTGTTTGCCTTTGCCCTCCTCTGAGGCTGAGAGACTGCCACTTTCACCAGGTTGCCCGCTATGCTTCCACGGCCAAGCAGGGATTCAGACCACGGTCTCCACAGTCCAACACCCAAATCGCTATGCTATGCTGGCTCCCCCGTAAATGTATCATGGGGTAAATAAGCTAATCAGAAAAACACAAGACACTCCAGGGCAGAAGATGGCCCAGTGATAAACAGTATTTCTCTTCATGCAGTAAGCAAAGGTATTGTCAGTGGCCATCCTTTCAGCCACAGCCAGTTTCCCTAGTACTTGGATAGGGTGGGGAGGCAAGATAATACGGTGACACCTTGAAACCAATACCAACTATTTATTTTATCTATTGACCAACTGGAAGAGAGTGAGGGATGCAGATGCAGACAAAGACAACATCTGGGCCTGCTCTCAGTGGGCTCTTCTTTCCCCCAACCCCTCTGCCAGGGTCAAATGACATTGGCTGTCCTGTGGGAAGGAACATCAGGTGTCAACTCCTACTCCAATGAAGGCGGCTGTGTTCGGTTGGCAGGTTGTTCTGACTCTCGATGCACTACATCTACTGCAATTTTAAAAGTAATTGTTTGCGTGTGTAGATTTAGCATTTCAAAATCTAGCATCCTTTGGATTTTCTGAGCAACAGCAGATACAGTAAATTCATAAAAACAAAATAACTATATATGGACTTTTCTCCAATACTCCATTGTGCCAAGCAAAATGATCCCCTCCACCCCACCGTATAGCAATGTCACAGGAACTCAGTGCACAAACACTAGCCAAAGAAAAACAGGAGCCACCACAATCTGGATAAAGATAAGAGAGTGGGGACTCTGGACCTGGGATAGGACAGCTTGCCTGAGCAGGATTAGGGCATGGGGCATGAGATGCTCATGCACACTTGCCTCAGCGCTGTTTCCCTTTTCCCTGCTCATCCGCAAACTGATCCTTTTCCCCTGAAATCTCCCCACAGAAGTGCACAGAAGACAGACAAGAAAAAATAGCGATCACACATGCACTACTCACTCACATCAGTCTATTCAATATAGCAGCATGGGACAAATGGCTGCCTCAATTCAGCTGCTCTAAATCAACCTTTCCAGATGTAAGTTGCAGAAATTAAGTATTCGTATGTGTATCAGTCAGTGAAAGTTTAAGATGTGCTCTGAAAATAATGTCTCCCCTGTCTTTTTTTTAAAAAAATCTGTGATGTCCTAGAAGAGGACTTCGGATCATTTGTCATAATGAATATGCACAAAACTATTGAAGCTTCTCCAAAACCAGCTAAGAGCAAGGAAGCTTTAATAGATTCATTGGTAACACTCACCCTCTTCTCGGGTTTCAAAAGACTGGCAAAGCTAATGCAAAATCAACAGAGCCTCACAAACCCATGTTATAATGCCAGCATTCTTAAAGATTCCAGAAACGAAGAAAGCTCTTAAAATGCTCACCCTTTTCAGACCCTGGTTGTCTGAAGGCAAGCAACAGGAAAGGGGTAAATGTTTTCTTGACCTGCTGGTGAACAAACAAACAGAGTGTACGCCCCTGCTGAGTTTAGATGTCCTGAGTACTTATGGACCAAAGCTCTGTGGCTTATTTAGCCATTCTGGGTATAAGATGAAATGAATGGGCATGTTTCAGGATGCAGCTGGTGAAGAGCACTTCTGAGTTCTGGAGGAACCCTCAAACTTGTCCTTGTGTGTAATATGGTTCTACATATATTCTTTAAAAAAAGAACTTTGCCACCTTTGTCCTTTGCCACCTTTGTCCATAAAGTAAACAATTAGTGTGTTGAACTAAGAATGGACAGTATGACCTATTTCTAGGAAATATATCCATAAATATATCCTGGAACATACTAGGACAAGTCCTAGAACAGGTAAATGCATCACACCAAGCAATGGGATGGCTTAAGACACTCCATTAGAAAGGAAACCATATTCTCAAAACATGATCATGTTCAGTGATAGAGCCAGCTTGCTCTGAGAAGAAATTCTAACTGGATGTTTTTTTTGTAAGGAGGAAGGGAATTAGTGGTGGTTGCCTGCTGCTTCTATCACCTAGCTGGCTTTTGCTGGCCAGGATAAGAGAAGATGATTTTCTGGACTTTTTAAATGAGCTTTTTGTTTTTTTAACTGCCCATCTGCATTGAAATAAATGGGAAGATGAAGCTATACCTGCTCGAGACTAATGCCAGTTTCAATCCTCTGGGAGACTGAAGGTTTTGGATCAATTGGTTTTAGCTTACCTCTACCAGCTTCTCTATAGGATGAGCTCTTCTCTGCCTTGTGAAGGCCTCTCCTTCTGAGAGCTGTCCAGTGGGGATGGATACTGAATCCCTAAATTGTTTGTCTGTTTTGGGTTTTCTAGTGCTTAAGTTGTTTTCTATTCTAGCTGCTGTCAAGAAGAGTAGTACTAAATCTTTGTTATGTGGGCTAGTTCTGACAATCTTTAACAACTGACTGTGCAAATAATGGATCCAGGTAGACTGGAGGTGGCACTGTGTTTAAATTTCATGAAGTACCACCCAAAAGCTAATTACTTCAAGGCAGGACCAGCAGGTGTGTTATGTTTCTGTCTATGAAAAATCTATGTCTGTGTGACAGAGATATATAGAGTGACATTCCATGTAAATGGGACTCTCATCTATTGTTTTTTTACCTTTATCTGCTTGATCTCATACTGGATGCGTTTGATGGGGTTCCCATAGATGTCATTACCGGAGTCCACCTCTTTTGCAGAGACAGCCTTTGCTCTGATCACTGAAACACAAAGACACAGAGGAAATTATTGGACAGATGCAGCACTGCTGCTGGGGACAGCCTTCCCAAGGCTTTCTACTATCCTAGCAACAGTCAGTCTCCAACATTCATCTGTCACTGTGCCAGCAAGAGAAACTCTGAACCATTAATCCCTGCGGACAGTATGTGTTGCATGCCACAAATAATAATAATAATAATAATAATAATAATAATAATAATAATAATAATAATAATACAGTCTTTCCTTTTCATTTTACTCTCTACGGTTCTGTCATTATAGTCACTACGCACAATCACAAAGAGAGCTTGCAGCCATGGTTGAAATTCCTTCTTGCTCTATTTATTTCAGAAATAAGGCCACAGAGATGCACTAAGAGCAACCAGATTCCAAGACAGGGAAAACATGCAGCTGAAATTGTTGCAGTAAGGATATTTGTTGCTACTAAGACGTGGAGGTTAAAAGCTTTTCTTGTTAAATATATTTGCCATTGGAATTCATCTCTTCTTTAACTATCTGTACTAAAATGCTCCTATTTTATGCTTGACCTCTACTTAAAACCTTCACGTACAGTTTAACAAAGACACTTACGGCTGTGCTGGAGAGCACCAAAGATTCCAAGCAAAAAGGACACTAACTTTTGAGTACTGTTTGCATATTTTAACCAAGTAAAAAGATAATCAGAATACTTAGAGTCATGATCAGAGTACTTATGTTGGGTCTATTGACCTCAACATTATGTCTTCTTCCATCTAAACTTCACATGGAAGTTCACAAGAAGAGCACAACAATGCTCTCTCTCGCTCTCGCTCTCTGCTGCCCTCCAATTACTCAACAGGAATTTCTGATTAAGCTCTGTCTCAAATTAACTCTCACACACTCACAGTGGTGCAATTCATGCTCTTACAAAATACTGGCGCAAAACTCACAAAACATATTCTCAGAGTCATCAAGCAGGAGTGTACAGAAGGTTGACTAGGATCTACTGGTAGATCTCTCAATGATTCACAGTTGAGCAGCAAGGTTTTTGACTCCAAAACCTAAATCCACTGTCCACTAGATCAACATGAATTCCCTCCCACCCCACTATAGCCCCAGATGCCACATAGAAACCTGTTTCAGAAGGTGCCTCAGCCCTCTGCAGCAAGCTTTCAAGATGTGTGAGGGAGGGCACCCAGAGGTGAACAACAGAATCTCTTTACAGCAGAAGTAGTGCTAGAATCATTCAGTTGGATTCAGACCAACCAACAACAACAAAATTATTTTCAAAAAAACAAACTAAATTGGTCTACTGAAAAGAAGGAACACAAATGGACTGTTGTGTGATAGGCCACTGAGCTCAATTCACTTGGTACTGAAAAATCTTAGGCTCTGGTTGTGTTTGGGGTACCTTCTTCTTTAAGTCGAGGTACGTGTCATTTAGAGCCAGTGGGATGTAGTGGTTTAAGCGTCGGGACTATAACCCTGGAGACCAGGGTTTGATTCCCTGCTTAGCCATGGAAACCCATTGGGTGACCTTGGGCACATCACATACTGTCATACAACTATAACAACAACAACAACATGTGTCATTTGGAGGCACCCAGCATGGTGTAGTGGTTTGAATGTTGGACCAGGACGCTGAGAGATCAAGTTTTAAATCTTTGTTCAGTCATGGAAACCCAGTGGGTGCTCTTGGGCAAGTCACACTCTCTCTCAGCCATAGAGGAAGGTTATGACAAACCTACTCTTAATAAACCTTGTATGTAAAACATCATGATAGTTCCTAGGAATAATTCTTAATTCCTAATTCCAGCCCTAGTTCTATCTATCCCAGCTGATAGAGCAGGCATTGCTTTCTTTTAATATAAGTTCTGTTACAGTGTTTATAGACTTTACACCTCAGCAAAGGAATGCAAAATGATAATCAAAGAGTCCAAGTGGATCTCTGCCAGAAATCATGATCTTCTGCACATCAGCTTCCTGCAGGTAAACTACAAGCTGAAAACCACTGGGCCACAAGTAGAAACCATAAGTTAAACTATACGTGATTTGAAAAAGAGTGTAATCATAGGCATCCTGAAAACATAAGAAAAACAACACACATTACAGGATGTGTCAAAATACAACATATCTACTTTAAATATTACTAGTATATATACCCAGTGTTGCCCAGGATTTTATTTTCTCATAGGTAATACTTGTTAGAAAGATTTGAGATCCGAGCCCTTTCCGTACCTTACCTTTTTTCAGCGCTGGGGTGCGGGGATCACGTGAGCAGCCTCCAGCGAGAGGGTCTCGCGTCCCCGCTGCTTCAGCTCCACACGAGCTGCCTGCTCCCGAGCAGGTAGTGCAAGAGCCCCGCCTCCTTCCACAGTGCAGCCTGGGAGTTTCCCAGGCTGCGCTGGGGAAGGAAGCGTGACTGCCGTGGCTCCAGAGGCTCTGCATGCACGGCAAGTGCATGTGGGGCATTTGAAGCAGAAGCAAACAGGTAGCCTTCCAGATGTTGCTTGACTACACTTCCCATCATCCCTTATCACTGGCTACATTGTCTAGGGCTAATGAGACCTGCAGTCCCATATCATCTGGGAGGGAACACAACTCTCCTGCTTCTGCTTTAAAGCCTTGGGTTCCCTTGCCCAGGATTTGCTCTATTCTTTGTTTTTGCATAATTTGATCTAAACTGAGAAATGTAGCTTTCTGTATTCCATGATGTCTTTTGCAGTTCTGAGAACTAGAGAGTTAAGTTTTTACATAAAAGATGAAAAATCAGGGCTAAGAGTACAGATATTTGTAACACATGTCAGTGGGGGTGGGAGAAAACAGTTTTTAAAAGTTCTCAATAGCAACAGCAGGCCCTCACAACTTCCTGTAACAACAAAATTCCACCAGTAAACTGTTCAGTGTGTTACGAAGAACTTGCTCTGTTTCTTCATACACATGTTGCCAATCAGTTTAATAGGGTCTAAATTCCAGAGGGTAAGCCATGTTAGTCTGCAGCAGGCAGCAAAAACATCTGAGAATCCTGTGGCATCATAAAGACCAACACATTTATTGTAGCAGAAGCTTCCATGAGCCAGAGCTTGCTTTGTCAGATGTACAAGATGCCACAATGTATTCGTTAGCCTTTACTATGCCAAAGAACTCTTTTTTCTTGTTGTTGTTTAACTGTGTCTAGAGTTTCTCTTTGTCAAGGCTGAATGCCTTTTCCTTTTGCTATTAAGAAGGGCACAAGTCTGACTCAAAATCCTGTTTACCAGCAGATGACTTCTCAAATAAAGCTGCTTTATACAGTGAAATCACTGGTCCATCTGAACTAGTTCTGTCCACTCTCACTGGCAGTGACTTTCTGAGTCCTTAGGCAAATTGCATAAGCTCATGCATATCCACCCTAGATGCATAAACTCAAGGCTGGGCAACCTGTAGTATCCAGAAGCTGTGGGACTGCATTTCTCAGCACTCTTCATTTTTGGCTGTGGGACTAGGGCTGAGTATTGCAGGGTGACAAAATCCAGAAGACCATAAATTGCCCACTTTTGTTTCAACTAGTGATGCTGGTGGTTGAACCTGGGATTTTGTGCATGCAAAGTATGTATTCTCCCACTGAAGTACAACCCAGTTTCACTGAATACTCCCTTAGAAGGTTTTGATGCTGTATCTTTGCATTTCTTCTTGAGGCCAAACCTTACACTAGCTTGGAACTCATAGCCTGAACCAATTATCAGTAGAAATAGCAGACCCCTTAATAAAAAGATTGGGCCGTAAGCAGCTGCATCAAATCTCTTCCAGTCATATGTTAGGCCTGACTTCATGTATCAGAGATACAGAGCATGCAGTCTTTCAGAGTCACTGGACTGCAGCTCCCATGATCTCTAGCCTGCACAGCCAAGGGATGATAGCAGGTGACTCCACCAACATCTGGAGGGGCATGTGCTCCAAATTCTTCCAGATATGATGGTGTCAGCATGCCGTCCAAGCGCACTCTGTGGCCAGGTAGACAAAGTGCAGCACCAGAATCAGCTGCAAGTACCAAGGCAGACTCTGGGGCCCTTGCTCCCTCCAGATCCTTTTTTCTGGTCCTCCAGCCTCCAGAGGGGCAACACACGCTCCACTGTCTAGCATTAAAAAAAAAATCAATTTTTCAAAAGTAGAACTAGACTTTCAGCCACTTCTGATTTTGATTTTTTTTTAATTTTTACTTTTTTGGGGGGGGGGGAATCACATTTGCCAGTGTGTATGACCTCCAAATGAAAAATGAAAACCACTCTGCTCAAGAGACCCATTGCAGCTGCCAACCCCTGCTCTGTGTAGCCTCAAGTCCTACAGCGCATTACCCTCACCATAGGCATTATGTCCAAAACACAAACCCACCCAGTCACCGCTTTACCATTTTGGAGCTCCTGCTGAGTAGACTGCTCTCATTTTATGCATAAAGCTATCAGAGGGTTGCAGAAGCAGCAACTGAATATTCAACAAATGTGGAGAAACCAATATGTAGGCTCCTTTGCTTGGGAGAATGGCCAGCAGTATTGCATGGGCTAGAAGTTTAACCTCAAGTTTAAAATGTTCTACCTGGCTGTGGCCAGCTCCTGGCTATCTCAGACCCCTGCACAAGAGGCCTCCACAGTGGTCCTCTGCCCAACTTTGGCTCTGCAGCTCCTCCAAACATTCCCAGGCAATTGTCCACTCTTACTGGGCCCAGTGTCCCAAAATGCTTTTGTGCCCGTGGTCTGCAAAACATACACTGGATATTACAGGCCTATGAGTTCAGGAGTATCTGGGTTTCTACTCAGGGCACAGCAGAGCCTGCCTGTAGACCAAACCACTGTCAGTAAATACAGCATCAGACTAATCCACAACCAGGCGGACCACAGTTTATCCTGGTCTTACAGGTATGATTGTCCTCCTCTTTTTTGCTTGCTGTTTCCCAAGTGAAGTGACTCTGCAGTATCTGGCATTGTTGTTGCTGTGTGCCTTCGAGTGATTTCCGACTTATGACAACGCTAAGGTGAATCTATCATGAGGTTTTTTTTGGGAGGGCTGAGAGTCTGTGACTTGCCCAAAGTCATCTAGTGGGTTTCCATGGCTGAGCAGGAAACTGAACTCTTGTCTCCAGAGTCCTAGTACAATGCTCAAACCACTTTATCTTTCTGGTTCTCAACATCTGGCATACATTACATGAAATCTATCAGCTTGGGGACACTCTGTGATGGGACAGCAGGCAAGATATGACCTGCTCAGCCATGGATCACCAGAACCATAAGCAATCAGGTAATTGTTACATGCAAAACCCTTTTCTTGCCCACAACCTCAGAAAATAATTTCAAGTGGAAACTATGAAATGAAACTGGGGACATACATACATCCCTGATTATGTGTTAGTAAGGCCCAGGCAGACTACATAAAACTGCCAGGCAGTCCAGTGGCAGCTTGTAATCAACCATATACTAGGTGGTTCCCGAAATTCTAAGTGACTGAAAAACATTTGAAGAAATGAAAATCAACAGACAATGTGTTAGAGGCTGTGAAGAATAGGACAGACCGTATTTCCTTGCCTTTTCCTTGAAGACTGTGGTCAACAGGTAGAAGAGAAAGTGGTATTTTAAACAAACTGTACTCAGTTGATGAACTGTCAGAATTTAAAATGTGTATCTCTACTGGTCATGCAGAAAGAGCAATGCAAGAGGACAGTTGGGGCAGTTTTGATACACTGAACCAAAAGGTTGATCCATAACAGTATGAGGAGCGGCTTAGGGAGCTGAGGATGTTCAGTCTGCAGAACAGAAGGTTAAGAGGGGAGATGACAGGCATGTTTAAATCTTTGAAGGGATGTCATGTTGAGGATGGAGTGGGCCCGTTTTCCGCTGCTCCAGAGACTAGGACAAGGAGCAATGGATTCAAGCTGCAGGAAATAAGATTCTAATTAAAACCTCAGGAAGGACTTCCTGATGGTCAGAGCTGTCTGGCAGTGGAATATGCTGCCTCAGAGTGTGGTGGAGTCTCCTTCTTTGGAGGTTTTTAAGCAGAGGTTGGATGACCATCTGTTGGGAGTGCTTTGATGTGGGTTCCTGCATGGCAGGGGATTACACTGGATAGCCCCTGTGGTCTCTTCCAATTCTATGATTCTATGATTCCTTTGATGAGTTTCATAGCCAGAAAATTTGAAAATCATTCTTGGAAGCCAGCTAACATTAAGGGAAGAAATGCAATGGTAAAGACCATTGCCTAAAAGTCATGAAATCTCTTTTAATTAACTTTTTAAAAAAGTCAACACAATGCATCCACTAGGAGCATAAACCTCGTCCTGATCCAGAAATATCTCTCCCTTCAAAGAAAAAAACAGTTTTGCACTAATATCCAGCCTGGAAAAGCATTGGGTGGCTGTCGGATTGGGTGTTAATTTCAAGTATATCTTTTTGTGCCTGGCTACAGGCAACAGTTTTAAGCATCCAGATCAGACCTTGGAAAACACACTTTTGAGAACTATCATTCCCACAGTCTCCCAACCAACACGACCAGTATAGATTCTGGGAGCTGTAGTCAAAAGAAAGTAACTCTTCCCAGTATTTGCAACCATTGCAGAGCAGGGAAGCATACCTTTCTGTCTGCAGGGCTCAATCCCAGCATCACACATATGGTGCATCCATCATCAGGCTCCGTTTCAGAGCTTCCTCTGCCATTTCGTCTGCTGCAATCTGCCTGTGGCCTGGCCTGAATGCTTTTGGCCTGGCCGAGATGATTGTGTGACAGTGGCTCAGAGTCTCTAGGTCTGGCTAATAGTTATGGCTCCAGCCTTTTCCACTCACGTGCTGCTGAATCACTGGCAAAAAATGCAGCCTCGTAGAAGGAAGATTTCTGTTCTGAACAGTGTGGTTTTGTAGAAGGGGAACTGCTGCTTTGCGCTTTCTAAGCCAAGCATCTAGCAGCTCAGCCAAACCAGGGACTGGGGCTGGGGGGAGGGCAGGGAAGGGAAAACAAGAGCAAAAGCACACACACACACACAGCATGAATAAATCCCAAAGAAAAGATCAAGGAAAGGAAACCCCTATGCACCACTGCCTGTCATTTGTTGCCCTGCAAGCAAAGGAAAATTCTTACTTTGAAGGACTGGGAGTTTTAGTAGCAAGGCACGGACCCTGCATGTTTAGCAGGAGTGCAGGAAGAGTAAATGTGCACCAAATCAACATATATTGTGTCTAACTGGTGACATAGTGGCAAGCTTTTTGCACAAAAACAAACTACTAAAAAAAAGGCTTGCAGACATCCATCACTGTGAAACAGGCAGACATTTCTTTTTCAGAGGGGTGTCTGCAGCACAGTCAGAGAAACAGAGGCAGTCATAGTAGACATGGAATCCAGTTTCCTAAGTATTTCAGCTCTCATTAGAACATAAACACAAGTTCTTAGCCCTCATGACTATGAAGGGACATTTGAAAGGGTATGGGTAGCAATACCTCCTGAAATCTTAGAAGCCAAACAACCTGCCAGATAAGACTTTTAGTATGTAACAAAACAAATTTTAAAAGCTGCTCATGCTGTGATTGCTTTAGGGTGAAAAAAGAAATCAATGTGGAATAAGTTTTACTCGATAAAATATATAAAAGAAGTTATATCATTTGATTTCCTTAGGGAAAAAAGGTTAAAGTATAGTGGATATTGTAAAGAATCACCGAGGGATAACGGGAAAATAATGATTGAAAACGTAAAAGAAAAATCGGGGTATGAAGATGTGATAAATTTGATTAAGATTATATCCCATATCTCTGAAAAAGCTTACTGATACGAATGGATACAAATGGGTCTGGATCCTCTGTTAGCTGTTTGGAGGCTCTGGGGGAGGATAGGTTTGATAGGTTGAAAATGCATTGTTGTAAAAAACTTTTTTTCCTTGTAATAATATTGTAATACAGTATATCTTAATGTATATTAAGTATGCGACTAATAATAAAGGAGGGGAAACAACTTTTAGCAATAAGAGGAAAGGCTTCTATGCTCTTGCCCCTCCTTTTATGATAGAAACCATAATAAATTAGACAAAATAAGGAGAATACGCAAATTTGCACTACTGGCACAAGTCATACACAGCTTTTCTCGACACAGAAGCAGGATCAACTGAGTGCAGATTTGGGGCTCTCTGTGTGTGTGTTTTAAGCACAGAATACAAGAAGGCCCACACTTTACTTTTCCAGCATTAAACTTCCATGTGTTCTAAGACATGATGTAGCTCCAGGGAGGATATCTATGTATTTCAAAGTAACATGGAAGCTGCTTCTGAGTATAAACCCTTTCATTATCATGACATCATTACAAGAACTTCTTTGGGCAAGCTTCTGTTTTCCAGTCTTAGTGTCTTGTCTGCAATCTCTCATTCTATTAGCACAAAAGGTGGAGATAGCACATGGATGGTAAAATGGGAGAATGGATAGGGAAGACGCAGGTTCTGACTGACTAAACTAAAGAGAAGCAAGGAGACAACCCTCCAGAGCCTAATTCCCTACAGCTAATACCCCATAGCATGCATTAAACCCCCTTACAGCTTAAAGCAAGGGTGAAAAATTAAGTGGCCTTCCAGATGTTGTTGCACTACCCCTCCCATCAGCCATACCGGTGATAGAAAATGCTGCAAATTGTAGTCCAACAACATCTGAAAGGTCATATGACCCCAGTCCTTCCTTTAAATGGAAGATGCCTCCTTGGAACTTGAGAAAAACACACGAATGTAACTGGCCCAGGGCATCTTCCTGAATCAGTTATCCTTCTCAGTTCAATCTAACACAAGCAAACCCCATGCACTTTAGAGCAAGAGGCTGGAAGAAGTGTTCATAGCTGACCTACACACCTGTCAGCTCCTGAAGCCACCACTGAAACCTGTTTGAGCTAGGGAGCGCTCAGCTTGAACCAGAGGAACTGGCTGGGAACATCCCTGGAGTGGGGCCCATGGACAAACATTGCTGAGTTGAGAACTTATAGCAAAGGAACTGTAGGGCTGACAGCTCTCTCTGAGGCAACTCCACAGATTTTATTAATAACAAAAATAAGCAGCAATCTACACATTTGATGATGATATGCAGTGACCTACTTCTGACCCAGCATAAATGGAAAATCTTGAGCTCTCCATACTACTCTAATGCATTTCCCCTCACCCACAAAAAGACATGCACTGCCAAAAAAGGACAAAGATTTTCACAACATTGGTGTATATGAATTATATTGTGAATGTATTCAACCTACTTAAGTGTTAGAGCATGGAATGGGAGTCAGTCTCCCTCCTGTTCTTTTAAAGTTAGGGTAAATTCTCTTGGTGCTGTAGGCTACCACCTCTGAGTATTTCTTGCCTAAGAAAATCCTACAAAATTCCTGGGGTCACCATAAGTTAACAGGCAACTTGAAGGCACAAATTCTCTTCACGCTAAGTATGAATTTTCTTTCTGTAGAGACAACAGTATAGAAAGCTGTATCTTGGCCATATGAAAAGCGAGAGAGAAAGAAAAAGAAAACAAAGAAATCACTGTTGAGACTCACGGTGCAATAACACACAGAATAAAGCAACAACAAAGAGGACAATAATCAACATATAGTGCTCACAAAAAGAAACAAATGCTGCCTCACACAGGTGAGCACTTATTTGTTCCGGATCTGAAGACACGGGGCAGATGCAGAATCTGACTCATGATGAATTGTAGAGAAGCTAGGAACTCAGTAAGACATCTTAAGGGTTAGCAAACATCCTTGTTGTTCAGCACTACTGGTTCAAGATACCACACCCCCAGCTTATAGCTGGGGAGGTGGGGGCCAGGGGCTTGACCTTATAGTTGTGCTGGTGGAACACGAAGGTACACCTCTGTCTCCAAATCTCAATGTAATATCATGGCCAGGCTCCCTCCTTCCTCCTTAAATTACAACTGATTTTGACTAGCTACAAAGGCCAAATATGGTGGATCCACCGCTACAGAAAGGAGCATTAAATACAGGCCCTTTCCGCACCTTACCTTCTTCCAGCGCTGGGGTGCGGGGATCGCGCAAGCAGCCTCTGGCGAGAGGTTCTCGCGTCCAGGGTCCTTCAGCTTTGCTCAAGCTGCCTGCTTGTGCGAGAGCCCTGCCTCTTCCTTCCACAGTGCAGCCTGGGACCTTCCCAGGCTGTGCTGGGGCAGGAAGCGCAACTGGCGTGGCTCTGGAGGCTCCACACGCCAGGTAAGTGCATGTGGGGCCCAGGAACAATATTGCGCACCATTTTTGGCTTCTAGCTGAAAATGAAAAGGTGCGCGATCGGTACCTGTGGCCCCTGGAGCTTCACGCGATTGTGAGTGCGTTGTGCAGATCACTCCTCACAATCGTGCAACGCTTCAGGTGCCCTTTCGCATGGAAAATACCGTGCGGAAAGGGCCACAGTTAGTATCCCAGCAGAAGGCAAGAAAACACTACACAATTGCATATAGGAGCCAGGAACACAAGTGTACATGCCTAAATATATACTAAAACTCCAAAAACAGAATGCAAGGGTAATATTACACACTAAGGTAAGAGAGTATGGTGTTACTATTGTTGTGAGCCTTCAAGTCCCTCCTGACTTATGGCAACCCTAAGGCAAACCTGTCACAGAATTTTCTTGAAAGAATTTGGTCAAAGGGATTTTGTCCCTGCTCTCCTCGAAGCTCAGAGAATGTGACTTGCCCAAGGTCACCCCAGTGGGTTTCCCTGCCTGAATGGGGATCCAAAGTGATTTGTTACTGATGCCAAGTCACATGTCATCCCTAAGAACTGCCACTCCGCTTTCTAACATCCCAATTCTAATAAAATTTATTCAGAAAGGAGTCACTATAATTTGGTGTAATTTCAAAACAAGGACCACAACCTATAATGCTCCCTCCCACAGGCATTGTATATACATTTCACTTCCTGTGTTTTTTCCTACTATTTTTGTACAAAGTCAGCTTCAACTGCATAACTACGATTGATGGTCAAGAAACAGCACCACTGAGTTAAACAGAATATGGCTGTCACCTGCCTTCAATCTGTATTCATCATTACATGGGACGGGAATTATCTGAAGGGCTTCATCTCTTTATATGAGCTTGCCTGTGTCTCGAGATCTTCTGGGGAGGCCCTTCTCTCTATCCTTCTACCTTCACAAGAACACCTGGTGGGAACACAGGAGAGGGACTTCTTGGTAGCTGATCCCAGGCTCTAGAACTACCTTCCTAGAGAGGTTAGGCTGGCATCCTCTTAGCTATCCTTTCATAGGCCCTTTCTGCAACTTACCTCTTCTTGGCACTGGGGTGTGGGGATCATGCGAACAGCCTCTTGCGAGAGGCTCTCGTGTCCCTGCTGCTTCGGCTCCGCAGTTGCTGTTTGCTGGCTGGCCATCAGGCAGCGTGAGGGCTCCACCTCTTCCTTCCGCAGTGCAGCTGGGCATTTTCCCAGGCTGCGCTGGGGGAGGAAGCATGAGCACCACGGCTCTGGAGGCTCCGCACGCATGGTAAGTGCACGTGGGACCCTGGAGCAATGCACGATCGTGCACCATTTTTGGCTACAAGCTGAAAATGAAATAGTGCGTGATCGGCACCTGCTGGCCCCGGCACTGTCGCGCAATTGCAAGGATGTCGTCTGAAACACTCCTTGTAATCGTGTGACGCTCTGGAGGCCCTTTTGCATGGCAAATGCCATGCGAAAAGGGCCTAGTCAGGTGAAGACCTTTTTGTTTTGGCAGGTCTTTGAGAGGTGACTGCTCAGGTAGAAATGGCCTATATTTGTTCTTCTTTTTAATAGTTCTGCTTTTAACTAACTTTAATTTTATTGACAGTTTAATTGCATTTTCAACTTCTGCATGATGTAAAACATTTAGCTATAATCTGTTTTACATTTTGCAAGCCATCTTGAGTCTCACACTGGGACAAAAGGAAAATAAATATAAATATCATCGTTGTTGTTCTCATCACCACCACCACTACCATTCTGATCATCATTGTACGTTGTAAAGAAGGACTAAACTTTACTGTCTTATCTTGTCTCTTATGCTTCTGTAGTAGTAAAGGGTGGAAAGGAAAGAGCATAAACATGACAAATGGCTTCTGTAATTTTATATATACCAAAAGAGCCCTGCTGGACTAGACCACAAACCTATTTAGTCCAAAATTCTATTCACACAGCAGCTAACCAGTTGTTTCCATGAAGGTTGCCAGAAGGACATGAGTGTAACGGTATCCTCCATCTCACATCCCCCTAGACACTGATATACAGAGGCATACTTCCTCTCATGGAGAGCCAGTATGGTGTAGTGGATAAGAGTATTCAATTACAAGGCTGGAGATGAGGATTCAAATCCCCGCTCAGACATAGAAACCCATTGGCTTTGGGTAAGTCACACTCTCAGCCTCAGAGGAAGGCAAAAGCAAATCTCTTTTGAACAAATCTTGCCAATAAACCCACATGATAGGTTCACCTTAGGGTCACTATAGGTCAAAAATGACTTGAAGGCACACAACAGTAAACTTTCTCTTATAATGGAGGGACTACTTATAGAACAGACAACTTATGGAAGGGAGTCCTTAATTCATCCATCTAAGGCAAGCCATATAGTTCCCTTCATTTCCAAATATATGTTAGTGTTGCCTTTGACCCAAGGGGAACATTAAACAAATGGTAAGGATGGCACAATCAAAAGAAAATCTACTCTTCTTTGAGTGCACTGCCCTAGGTCTGGTATCTAAAGAGAGTCTGCCATCTAAGGAGCGATTATACTCATACCTGAGTAGGTGCTATGCAACCAAACGCACATGATCTACAGAAGATCAGCAACATGTTCATGTGCCACATCCTTCCCACTTTTAAACAAGAATGTTATGGTGCAGAATTGATCATCCCACAGTCAGCAACAATACAGCCAGAAGTGTACAGTAGGGATCCAATCTAGGTACAGAAACAGAATGCCATACATGGAGTTCCCATTTCATACGTTCAAGAAACTGCAATAATAGCTAGTTGAGGTGAATTCTCTAAGCAATGAAATTGATTTCCCATGTATAGGAAGGCCCAATCCAGAGCTTAGCAGGATGGTTTCTTTTCTTTTCATTTTTTTATTTAGCATGTTAAGTTCAGAAGAGACCTGCTGCACTGCAAACCATCTTTCAGTCCTTGGAATAGAGAAATCAGATGCAATGTTGGGCTGGCCTCTGGGTGAGCCTCCTTTTGCTGGCATGATCTTAGGCAAGCATGATCTCTTCTTCGTACTGGTCATCTATGGACCATTCTGGCACAAATAAAAAAGAGACTGAGGCATCACATCAGAGAAGTCTATAAGAGAAGCACCAAACAATTATACCACTCTGATCAAACTATAATTGCTATAGTTCCATGCTACCACTTAGGATTTGCAGTTTAGAGAGGAGTATTTAAAATTCTCCACCAGAAAGCTCTAGTGCCTCACCAAACTACAAATCATAGGATTCCACAGGAAGAAGCTGTTAATGGCAGTTAAAGTGACAGCTGAGTGCTTTAACTGTGTAGTGTGAAAGAGATCCTAGCAAGGCAAACCTGAACCTTTCTATCAAAACAAGCCACGCTACATATTATTAGGCAAAATCTGGTCTTCTGCCATCTACCACAGGCTTATTGAATTATAACCTGCAGTGTTTCAGAACTGTGAGAAATCTCTTAGTCAAGACAACGGCCTCTGTGTTACACACGGATATAAAAGAGTCTGAATGAGCAGTGAGGCAAATTAGAAAAAGGTGTACAAAATGTAAAGCAAGACATAAGTACAGAGGTTTTTTTAACACAGAATTTTGCTTTCCACATGGGAAAAGCTAGAAAGCCTTTTCAGAAACTGTAAGATGCATGTAAACAAACGACAGGAAGTCTTAAAAGTACATAATAGTAATGCAATCCCAGCTACAATCTACAGATCTGTGGTACTGGCAACACAAAACACAATAATTATGAGGTTTAAATGGATTCCATGGCAGATGTCCCAGAAAGATTTCCAGAGTAAATTATCAGAATGAAGTGACACATGGAACTACAAGACATACAGTCTCCAGATCTTATAGTAAAAAGGCCCTCCAATGGCATTTCAATTTCATCACCTATCAGTTCTCCCTATTTTGATCCCGAAAGGTTTAAAGCCTGCTGCTACAGCCTTCTATGGTCCCTTGCAATATACTGCTCTCTTCAGAGCTTGGAAAAGTTACTTTTTGGACAATAGCTTCCAGAATACCCCACCACACTAGCCATGGTGACTAAGGATTCTGGCAGTTGTAGTAAAATAAATAGCTTTCTTGAGCTCTGCTTCTCCTTTCCCCTTTCCAGAATTTCATATAGTGAAATATTCTTATGACCAGCTGAGGGACTGACCGACTAATCTCCAGCATAAGCTGCCAAACAAGACAAGTCTCAGCAAGTGGATTTATTAATTGGCACACAATTTTGGCATGGTCTTATAGAAAGAATGCTCCCAGTTTAGTGAGCCTTGAAATATGTTAGAAAATGCGAGGAGGTTGTCCATGACTTAGGTGGTTTGCTACTTTTTAAAATTGTGTGGGTGGCTCGATTTGATTTTAAGAGATCTGTACCATGTGGATGCATGCTTCTAAAGGTCTACAGCTGCCTAGTAGGGAAACCTCTACATCCATCCCAGTTCCCACTGCTTACATTCCAGAAATTTAGTGCTTTCCTTCTTCCTCTATTAAGGCTTCAGCACCTCTATTGGAAGAAAAAAAAAGTATCGGGGCAACTGAATGTAGAAGAAATTCCAGTTTTCTTCTGCCTGGCAAAGTTCCATTTGGAGGATCATTATGAAATGAAGCAAGAAGAGAACTGCCAACATAGAAATGCTTTTACACTCAGCCTGTACAATTTTGATGGATCCAGGGACCCACCATGGCTCACACCGCCTCCCACTCTGCCCTTCCCCTGCCAAAATTCAGTGGCAATTGCTATAAGCCATTAAAACAAGGAGGAAATGGAGTTTCTCCCAGTTTGCCACTGAGTTGCAGTAAGAAACTATAAAATCTCATTGAAAGCCAACATATTATGCTCACTTTAATGGTGCTTTAGCCAGCGTGATGTAGTGGTTTGAGTGACAGACTATGGTTCAAATCCCTGCTCAGCCATGGAAATCTACTGGGTGACCTTGGACAAGTCACGCTCTCTCAACCTCAGAGGAAAGCAAAGACAAACCCCCTCTGAACTCTTCTTGCCAAGAAAATCTCATGATAGGTTCACCTTAGTGTTGTCATAAGTTGGAAATGACTTGAAGACACACCACCATAACAACAACAACAACAACAACAGTGTTTAGCAGTTGCTGCTGAAATTTGATGCTGAAATTTGCTGTTACATTTGGGCAGCTGGAGGGGTTGAGGGTCATAAAAACAGCACTGGGGTGCTGCATGCTGCCCATATTTATACAAATCTACAGTGTGAGCATACTTGTAATACTGTATACCATTCTCATCATCGCAAAAAGGATATTGTAGGCCTGAGAAATGTGTAGAAAAGAGCAATGAACACTATCAAAAGGGTGGAGCAACTCTGTTCAGAAAGGTTGCAATGTTTGGAGACTTTTCCTTATGAAGAGTGGCTATACTGTTTGGGACTTTAGAGTTACAGAAAAAAAATAGTGAATCCAGCATGGACTTTCACTAAGGTTTTTCTCCCTCTCTCACAACACTAGAACCCAGAGTCATTTGCTTAAGAGGAGATATGAAAGATGTAGGTCAGACGAAAGGAAGGATTTCATCACACAGTCCATATTTAAAGTGTGGTATTCACTACCACAAGAGGTGGTGATGGCCACTGGCCATTTATATGGACTGCTATAAAAGGGGAATAGTCAGACTCATTGAAGATAATCAAATGGCTTCTAGTCATTCTGATTGTAAATTACGTCCAACATCAGAGGAAGTATGCCTCTGTACGCCACCTTTGGGGGAACAAATGTGCTATTGCCCTTGTGTCCTGCTGGCTAGTGGGCCTCCCAAAGACTACTTGATCACTGTGAGAACAGAATACTGGACCAGATAAGCCTCTGGTCTAATTCAGTAGGGCTCTTCTTATATCAAGGTTAATGTACTTCTTTTGCTTTATAAAATCAGACCCCACCCCACCCCCTGCTTCAAACACAGAATAAGATTTTTAAAAACAGGTGTATCTCCTCCCAATTTGAGATGAAGACTTTAAAATATAATTACAATCAACAGGAGAAATTGGGCTTAGATCAAAGGAGATCAAATGTTCTTCCATTTCAGAATTTGAGTCTTGAGTTTAAAACATCTCCCTGCTTGGTGCTGGAGATCAAGGAAGATGACTGATCAGAAACAAAGAGGAAGTACGCTAAAAGGAAGTGATCCGCTCCAGCCTTAACAAACAACCGCAACAGCTACTGGATTTCCTTGGTGTGCTATGAAATACAAGCAAGGATAATCTTCTGAAATCCCAACTCACCATTTCCACTTCCTCAGCTCAGTGCTTGCACACATTTTATTCAATGAGCAATATGTCTACATTTTTCATTTAACACCAAAATAAACAATTAGCAAGAGTTTCCCTACAGCCCCTTACAGCTTCCCATCTGGTATGTAGGCCAGCACCCCAAACTAAGGTCACCTCTCCCATCTCAGCCACTTCCTCCCACATAACACAAGAGTCATAGAGACAACTATTTCCTTCTTTTCCAAAGTACAGCGCAACAACTGCAAAGGATTCTGGATGACTCCCTTCCTTGACCAGAGTGAACAACAGCAATCGTTCTGTTAGAGTCCCTCCCTTATAAACCTTGGGTACTCACTGGTGGTGGACTAACATGAGACAAAATGAGCTCTGCTATTCACAGGAACAGGCTGAGCTCAGAAACAAAGTGGCTACATTCCCTATGAGTTAGAGATTGTCCTTTCTGACTGCCGTATTTTGGGCTAATCTGCATGTCTCTCTCCCGGAAAAAAAAGAAAAGAAAAAGAAAGTAGTTTAAGTCCCAAGGCAGCCCAGTTGCATTCCTACAACTTATCACAGCAAGGGTTCCAAAGTCGTCTTTGCTTGTTGTCCTGGAGAGAACCTATACTAAAACCTAAATCATTTACAAGTGCCAAATAAGCAGCTTAAGTAGTTAAGGAGGGTGGAGGTTGTTGCTCAGGTGTTTTTTGGGGGTAAGAACCAACAAAACTACAATTGAATATGGACAGAATTAGTAACGCTAGCTACTCCTACATCTTTTGGGGGCCCATCCAGGCTCTGAGATCTTCCAAAACAAGATAGAAAGTGTTTTATTTGCCAGACACAAACACAACAAAAGCAGCAGGGTGATTCTAGTTATATCAGATCCATACTCTGAATGCCAGATAGCCTGTCCATGTTCAAAACTACATTTTTATAGGCATTTCTTTCCACAAACGTAATGATCATTCCCATTCTGAAGACAAGCCTGAAAATGGTGGTTTTCTACTAGCATCTTCAGCACTCACTACCACAGCACAAATGCTCATGATTCTTGGGAGAAGAAAGCCAAGACATATTAAGGTGGCACATTCTGGATGATAACAGAAGAATATATAGAAGAGCCTGCACCTCTCTAAAACAGGGGAAGTCTGTCCAGTGATGTTCTGGCACCTTCTCCTGTGCAACCTCACCAACCGAATATCTCAATCATCAGTGCATATCTCTACCATACTTTATATGCACAGAGAGCAGAGACGAGTCTCACCAACCTAACTCAAAGTACTGCCTTGTTTATATAGTATAGTACACAGGCCTGCATCACATATATTTTCAAAAATTATACAGGAGAATGAATTGCCCTAAACAACATGATGTAATTTTTCAACACCCTCTGACACACACAGAAGACACTGTATTGTTGCATCCTACAGATATTAGTTGACAAATCCCATTTCTTTCCATCTTTTTTTCCAGTCTGCACCTCTCTTACTCCTCATTGAGACTGGTGCCCTCAATTCTCTACTTGGACCAAACTACATATTACATTACATACAAGAACATAACACCATGTGGATCTTTTCTAAACTTTAAATAGCAGCCAGGGACATGAAGATTTGGATTGTGGTGGGGGTTTCAAATCACCAGTTTTTGTTTTTTTAAAGATATACAAAATGCCATACAGTAGATTTAACATAGCACATCAGGTCTCGGATATGTAAGCACTCTTACCTACTCATTGGTTCTGCGCACTGCTTACTGGTAACTATTATTTTAAAAAATTATTGGGCTTACATACGAGTCAAATATCTTTACTTTCCTTTAAAAAAATTTGACTGTTCAGCATTAATACTCAATTAAATTTGTATACGGTATTTAGAAGAAACTGAAATCTGGCTACATTAAATTGTCTTAAAATGAAGTGTGTGTGTGTGTGTGTTTGTGTGTTGAGTAATTTAGCGCTTTGTCATTCCACACGGAGGTTACTGAAGCTTGATGTGAATCTTCCTCTCACACAAGGATTTGAAATGGTGCTCCTACTACAAAAAGAATGAAGGGTACAAAAGGAAAGAGATAGTGAGGAAGAAGCCCTGCAAGCTTCCAGCTTCCAACTTTCACAATGCACTGGGCATTGCTAATTACATTTTGCCCTCCACAGTCGCTAGGGTGAGGGACACAAAAGTAGAAAACCCGCAAATATCAAAAGGTGTGTGTGTCTGGGGGAAGAAGGCCGAGGCGTGGGGGGGGGGGAACAGGCACCCAGAGTCTGGGAAATGAGATGGGTCAGCATGATAGCCTTATACTTCCTCTTTCACACCCATCTCCTTCCTTGGGTGTTGGTGGGGGGCAGCAAGGGAGGGTCTGTGGCGCTGAGAAATTGGTCTGTGAGCCATCTTTAACTAGTCGGCAACTGGTGGAGAAGGAGGAGGACCAGAGGTGGTTTTTTAAACAGCTGATCTGAGCTGCTGAGAAAGAATGTTCTCCTGGAAAACAAAGGGGGGAGGGCAAGGGTTGGAGAAACTCATAAATAATCAAATCTGTGAATGTTTTAACTTGGTTTTAATTTTTTTTATTGTTTCATCTTGTTTTTGTATCCTGCAGATTTTTAACAATGTTCTTTGTTAATTGTTTAAGCTGCTCTGTGCCCTAGCTGGGAACAAGTCATGATAGAAATAATAATAATGATAATGATAATGTTCAAAACCAGTGTTAAGGAAGTTTAAAACAGTTATTTAAAAATAACTCACCATTTGTAATTAATTTTTTTCTTAAAAAAAGGTGTAAGTACATTATGATTGCCACTTAACAAGGGATACCTTCACTACGTTTGCAATGCAGTTTCAACTCATTAGTTATTTTTCCCATTATGGGGTGTGCAGCCCCACTAAACGGTGAAGGAGGAATATCATGTGACTCATACACTGGCTTGTGATGCTCTTTGCTGTCCTGCCTTGCACCTTATTGTTAACGGTTGTGTCAAATGATGAAGTGGACAGCAGGACAGGGTGTTTCTGTAATACACACCAGTTCAGATGGGTTTTTAAAGCGGCTAAAAATAATGAACCAGTTACTCCTGAGAAATGGGGAAAGTCAACCACAGTCCTTTTTAAAATTGTCACTCTTTCTTAATGTGGTTGCTTCATTCCAAGCTCTATTCTGAATTTGGAAGAACGTAATACAAACATACATACACCCCATGTCTGATTTCAGGCTGTGCTGCACTCGCCCTTCTATGCTATTTGCTTACTACAAATTATTTTAGATGCAAGTATAAGTAATGTATTTAACAAGGTTTATCACCCACCTTACTAGTACCCCAGGGACAATCCCAACCAATCATCTAAGTGCTTAGGAACTGCTTTATGGTTCTGTCTAGGATCTGTCAGCACATCCTGCTGCATTTAAGAGAAGAAAGAAGAACTGGAACCCGAACTGGGTGTTCTGGAAGCTGAATTTCAGCACTAACACAGGCTGTGCATAAAGAGAAAGGCTCATGTCAGTTGGCAGGGCAATTAAAAACACCCCAGCCATCAGCTGGAAAGACCTTCAGGAGCTCAAGCAGAATGTGGATGGAGCTTTCTGAAGGTTTTTTTGGCTGATCTGACATGATAAGCACTTGAGAGGGAGGGTTTGGTGGGGCGGGGGAATGCTATGTGGAAATCATAGGAGCTAGAAGGAAAGAGGCTGTCACACACTGTCATCAGCTGCCTAAATGTCATACAAAGCTGCTAAGACAGATCTGGGATCTGGAATGGAGCCCAGTGGGGGTGTTTCATCATGAACTGTTACTGTGGTAGATGGCACGAAAGCAATGCCAAGAATATTGTAATAGTAAATTGTAGAGAGCATGGCGACTGCTGTCTCTACTGCAAGCAAGCCTGATGGAATGCAAGCAGAGTAAACAGACATCTGTTGTTTCTCCACAGTCCATGTCAGCTATGAGGGTTTCCACAAGGGAAGTTAAAAAATGGCACAAATGTGCATGTTTCTGCATATCATCTCATACCTACATGCATGAAAAAATAATGTAAGAATATGAAAAGAGCCTGCTGGTTGCAACTAATGGGCATCTTGCTGAGTGGCCAACCAGGTGCCTTCAGGAAACTCACAAGGGCAGGAAGGCACTGTTTTCTTCCCAGCATCAAGTATTCAGAGGTATGCTGCTTCTCAGCAGGAAACCTCCATTTAGCTAAGGCTAGTAGCTACTGGTACATCTACACTCAGGCCACCCTCAACATTAAACAGAAAGCAGCAGCTACTTCAGGCAATGAATGCTGGTTAGTGGAACAACAGCCCCTCACCACCACTTCCCACACCCTCCCCCTCCCCCTTCAGATGTAGCACTAACTTGCCAGTCCCTTATCATTGCGTGACACTGTAGGAAGCATTAAAATGTCTTGGGTTGTCTTTATCTGTTATCAGTTACCTAATCTAAAAGATTAGGCAAATTCATGGATAATTCAATATTTCTTTTTAACAAGCAAAGCCCCTGGTGTATGTGCAAAAGCTATGGAATCATAATCCACTGCATTCACAAACATTTGTGACCACTACCCACAGCACTAGGCAAAATAAATTCCCCGTGCCTTCCTCAATATCTTTCTGCTCAAGCAGAAGAAACATGAAAAAGGATGTTGGCAGGTACAAGAAAGGTGCCAGTAAGTATCAATTGAGCCAGTGTGATATAGTGGTCTGAGTGCTGGACTAAGATGCCAGGAGACCAGGGTCTGAAGCAGCCACGAAAGCCCCCAGCTGTCCCTGTGCAAATCAGCCTCAGAGGGAGGCAATGGCAAATCTCTCCGAAGAAATCTTGGAAAGAAAACCCTATGACATGCTTGTCATGCTTGTTGACTTTAAGCCACAGTTTTCTTCGGAAGCAGGTGCATGTGTTGCATTCAAAAGGCCCACATTCAGTACTTGGCACCTTTATGCAGAGGTAGAATGGAATTGCTCGGAAACCCTAGTGAGCCACTACCAGCCTGTGAGTAAAAAGTAGTGTATGAGACGAGCCAACAGTCTGACTCAGACGAAGGCAACTTCCTCTGTTCCTTCTGTTCCTACACCAAAATGATAAAATCTGCCAAAAAACCAGGTGTACCCAGGATAGAGAGCTCAGGAAACCAACAGAGACTTAGGGTGACTCACTGACAGCTACACTGCCTTTCCTGTGGCAGCTTTTCTTTCCAATCTGCTTTTCCCTTCAGACAATTCACAGCAACTTCTTTCTGCACTCCCAAAATTAACATCCTTTAGCCAGTGAAGTATCCTGGAAAGCTAATTACGAGCAACAAAAACCTACAAGAAGGGCAAAAACAGGTTCTGTGAGGAGGAAAAAGGAATGCTGATAGTAGTAGGGGCCCCCACCACAAAGCATGGCTTTTAGGGATGGAATCAGGGTAGTGAAGACAGAAGAAACACAAAATTCTGGACCAACATTAGTTACAATAATTCCGAAATCCAATATGATACTTGGCTTCCCACTAATGGCAGCAGAAAAGCTCTTTCCCATGCTCATCCACACTGAAGCTCAAATGGTATGTCTCTCCTTCCCTCTATGCTGTACTAATTTAATTTACTTTAATCTAATTTAATGCTAAGATGTGTGTCACTGTCTACAGTCAGCCCTCCACATTTGTGGGTTTCACTTTTGTGGATTTGACTATTCACAGATTATTTGCTATCACCTCTGCTGCCTCCCTATGCAATTTTTAATAGGGACCGCAAGCCTCGTGAGACTGAGGCCATTTCCACACTGCATTGCTATAGTGCTATTATTCCACTTTCAACATCCTGTGGAATTCTGGGATTTGTAGTTTACTAAGGCCAAAGATGCCCCTTCCTAAACTGCAAACCTCAGGATTCTATTGGATATTGAAAGTGGAATAATAGCATTATAACAGGATAGTGTGGAAATGGCCTATGAAACTGCGAACAAGGCTTGTAAGTCCCTCTTAAAGATGGTGTGGGGCAGCAGCGGAGGTTGCAGTAATCCCCATCAGCCACCCACCTCTGCCTTGTGAAGGAGCCCTGATGCCTCAAAGGAATCTACGATGGATGGAATATATTGATTGTACTTTTTTGTGTGTTAAATATGGTTGGGTGGGGGCTAGAATTATTCAAGTTTTTTTTCCTGTGCCCCTAACCCTAGCAAATGTGGAGGGATTACTGTACATTGTTCAGCATGTGACCAATCACTTCTGTGTCTACCATTCCTCATACTGCATTTCTTATGTGACTTAGATATTCCTTTCCAGTTCCAAGCTGATTCATTTTCCTATGTAGCACCCATTCGTTAGCATTCTTTTTTTCTTTGACCAAGTGCCAAGAAAGACTATGTTTAACTGCTAAGCCACAATGACACTGACCTCTGGGTCTGGACTCAGGCAACTTTCATGTAACAACAGAAGGGGATGCGTGAGGGTCTGCAGGTGTTACCACCATGAAATATGATTTTTATGAACTGATAAAAGGTCTAGAAAGCTCCTTCATGTGAAAGGAGGACAGACTCTGTAGCAAGATGTCTCTTTAACAGGTATATCCCATTTTATATCTTGGGTCCTTGCCAGTAAAACTTAAACTGTTAGAAGTAGAGGTTGGAAAAGTTTTGTTTTGTTTTTTTGGACTATAGCTCCCAGAATTCACCTAGCTATCATGGCCAATGGTTTTAAGTAACTGTTAGAAATCACTGGAGCAGTGAATAACCAATGTAGCCTATTTCACTCCGTTGATACTAGATTTACCGACTTTTCTCAATAAGCTTTAGGATTATTCTGCTTGAAACTGGACTTTGGTATTTAATTTAAGGGAAAGCAATGGAATAGAAGAAATTAAACTGTACAGTCCAATTCCAGAAGTGCTCAGGGGCTCAGGAGGTCCTTGCTGGTAGTGTTGTGGAAACTGAGGCATGGTTCAGGAGCACTGGTTGCTTAGGATAGTTTCAGTATCCATGAAAGAACAAGCAGGACCTTTTCATGATAGTCTCAGGGACCTAAAAGGGCCCTTTGGGGCCCAAGACTTCAAAGGAACAGCCACAAGATCCTTATAGGCAAGACCTTGTCCGCTATGAATATGTGCTCCAGGGTGGATGCAAATAACAAATTCTCATAGCTAAGAAATGTCTACTCCCACGGAAGGAAGAGATACTGGAAAGCAAAAAGAAACCGCAGACAGCTG
Source organism: Cyclura pinguis (assembly GCA_030412105.1). Classification (NCBI taxonomy): domain Eukaryota; kingdom Metazoa; phylum Chordata; class Lepidosauria; order Squamata; family Iguanidae; genus Cyclura; species Cyclura pinguis. The sequence continues at coordinate 160,647,121 of CM059600.1, forward strand.
CTGCTGACAGCAGCCACTCAGTTCCTGGACACGTTACAAAATCAGGGGAGGCAATTTGGGGCACATGGAGCGTCTGGAACTTCTAATGGACACAATCACTATAGCAGAGAGGCCGCCTTGCCAAGGCATTTCCAAATTCCATCTGTAGAGCAAAATCTGGAAGCTGGGGGCCTGGGCTGCTTGTTTAATACGTTAAAATTTAATAAGTGGATTATTCACGGAAAAATGGAATTTGAGGCCTGGCCCTGCCAGGCCCGGCCCTTTCAGCAGCTTCCAAGTTGAGCAAACCGAGAAGGGAGGAAGACAACGCCTACAAATAAAGAGTAACTGGTTAGTGACCCAGTATCAAGTGCCTAGTTTAAAAGGCCAAGGCAGTCTGTTGTTCTCTTTCTCTCTCTTCCCATCCCTCCCTGTCCCTTTTGCCAGCTGCCAAGCATAAGGGACACACAATGACATCACAAAAAAGGAACGATCTCAACCCTTTCCCTTCAGCGTTTAGCTGAGCCGGCAGATGAAGACGTTGATTGAAACAAGATGGAAACACGCAGTGCTAATTTTTCTCATAAGGGCCTCAGCCATGCTGGGCGGGAGGCCACGGTGAAGACATCTCTCCACGCACACTGAAAGCCAGTACCCACAATGCACCGCTCTGGGTGGGAAGAAAACGAAATGGTCTCCAAAGCCCAAAGGCAGCGCGAGAGGCCGCAGGTTGCGCAGGAGAAGCCCTCCGGCTTCCCAACCCAGCCGGAGCAAAGGCCTTCGTTCCTAAAGTGCAGAGGTTAGAGAGGACATCTCCTTCTCCCTTCTAGAAAAGGCATCTGGCAATCTGGTTAACTTCTGAAAAGGAAAGTGCTGGAGGTTTGGGCCTAACTACAGGCCACACCTACTAATGTGGAAGTCTCATCCTCTAATCCTACTCGGATGCTTGACAGCCTTATGAGATAACTCAGTAGTGAAAGGCAAGAGGCACCTTTTCCTTTAGTATTTCACATATTTCAGAATTATATCCTGGCACCGCAAACAGTTTCTGTGGTTTGGGTGAAGTTTCTTACTTCACTGATTGCACCACGTAATTAGATTCCAGAGATTTTTTAAAATCATTTTTAAAAACTAGTACCTTTTGAAGAGAGTGGTTTAATTCCTCTGTCCTTACGCTAAAGAAAAGGATTCTTAAGCCAAATTCATTAGCATGCGTGCCAATGTGTCTGTCCACCCACTTCCCCATTTCTGGACCAGTCACAGGCTCTGATGACCTAGACAGATGACTTTCATGCAAAAATAAACTAGGTGTTCTTCAAGAGTAATCAGAAGGCGAGGAGTACATTATGACTTCATGACCCTCCTCAAATACTGCTCACATTGGCTATTTGGTTCTTTTCTGGAGGATCAAAACAAACCAAGGAACATGGGCACTGGGCACAATGAGAGGTTTGTTTGTTTGTTTAATGCAGCCTGGACTTCCCGATTTATGAGCGCACTGGAAAGAGATGGTAATGGGGCAAACATCAGTCCCAGAGCACCACAAATCAGAAGCACAAATTGATGACCTGCAGCTGAAAGTAAAAGTGTAGCACAAATATGGCATCCATTACCAAAGAATCAAGTTTCTCCTACGGAGGTGGGGCAGTTGCTCTTCCTAAGCCAGGAGCTTATGGGACTGTGAAGGTATTTATGTATAGTAAGCAGATGGAAATCTGGTTTCCGCTTCGTGATGACCCAAGCTTCCTTATGTCCTGCTGTCTGCCTGCTAGTACCATTAGACAAGTTCAGTGGCCTTGTGTGCTTCCATGCCTCCTTCCATCTGTCTGTTTGGCTTAGTCCACTCTGCTGGGTCAAAAAGACTTCAGGCTATTGGAACCCTTCGTCAGGTGCCAGACCAACACTGGAATACTTGCATTTTGAAGTTTTAACAAATTAATTCACCCCTAAGTTACTTTGCTGTTCCCTCCAAATATTAATAGCAGTGTATCTGCCCCATTCCTGGGAAGCAGGAAACAGTAACTTTGAGCACATGCTAAATTAAAGCAGAATTCTTTAGCAAGCTGGTTTGCTTTACCTATCCTTCAATTGGTTTATAAGGTTTTGGGAGGGGTGGGCATTTGGCTGTTCCCTGTTCTCCCTTCTCCATTCTAACAATGTAGGGTGTCTTTTTTTTTAAGTTGCATATATTTAAATAAGAGCATATATTCCAATAAGAAAGAGCAGACATTCCACCCTCACTCAGTTCTATGTCAGAGAAGATGGCTCTGTGTTTTCTGTTTCCCCTTGTGAAGTTTCATTTCCCAGTAGTTTCTTCTTCCAGTTTCCACCTTCTCCTCCTCACCCATCCCTTCTCAATATCGAAGCTATTTCCCACCACCAGCCCTTGGCAGCCCACATCTTGCAAGAAGAAAGCCATCGCCAGAAACTGAGGAATTCGAGTTGGTGGTTGCATTTGTGCTTTCAAACGAATTCCTGTGGATCAGGTCAGAGAGAGAGAGAGAGAGAGAGAGAGAGAGAGAAAGAGCTGGTTCGGGCGGGAGGGGGAGAAAGGAAGGAAGGAGGCGAAAAGCAAGGGAGGAGAGAGCAGTATTGAGGAGGCTGCGCGTGTATGTTTTTCAAAGACGAGAGGGCGTGGGAGTGGAAGTGGTCAGTGGAATGTCAACCTAAAGAATCCGCAAAAACCCTTGTTGAACATCAGCAACTCCTGGCTGGGGCGCGGGCAGGAGGGAGTCAACATGCTGCCACCCCCCCCCCTTTTCGTGGCAGCGCTTTTCTCGAAGGGTAAAGGGGTGGGGTTGTTTGGGCTGCTCACACAAGTGAGTTTGCAGCAATGGAAGGAAAAAGGGCAGCTCGCGTGAGTGCGGGGAATAGAAACGCAGGGTGGGGGGATCACGCAGGGAGAGAAGCCGCTAGGGGAGCCGCAGAGAAAGGGAGGGTGGCCGTCCTTTTCTTACCTACATCTGCATTGCAAAACGCCTGTTGCGGATGCACTGGGGAGCAGCTGCAGGCGTCGGCGAGGCGGTCCATCCTTCCCAGGAGCAGCACGGCCAGCGAGGCCAGAAGGCTCCGGAGCGTAGCGCTCATCTTTACAGGGAGGGAGCAACGGGCGGACGGGCGGGCGGTCAAACAGCGAGGCTGGCGAGATGCGAGTGCTCACGGCTCCTGCCGCCTCATCCAGGCACACACACACACCCGGGCGCGCGCGCGCACGCACGGCCACACTCGGGCTTCTCTGAGGCTCCGCGTCTACGCCGGTCCCCGGGGGGGACTCGTGGCGCTCGAAGCAAGGAGGCAGTCCCGAAAGTTTGGCTTGATGACGGCCTCTCTCTCTCTCTCTCTCTCTCGGGGTGGGGTAGCAAGGGGGGGCGGGAAGAGAGCGCTGCCGCTGGAAGACAAGAAGCCCCGCAGAACGTGGCGGCGGCGGCGGCTCTTCTTCTTCTGCCGCTGCTGCCGCTGCCTTCTATGGAGGTGTTTTCTTCGGCTAAGCCTGGCTTTCTAATGGGCTCTGGGGATTCGCTGCCCCTCCTCTCCGTGGCACTGGGCCAGAGCGGGCGGCTGGCTCAGCGCTCTGGCGCTGCTCTCCCTTCCTTCGCCTCCGGCCCCGGCTCGACTCGCTGCTCTGCAGCGCTGCGCAGGGCTTTCTTTGCTTGACAGCTCGCTCCCGCCCTCCTCTGTCCGGAGCTCGCTTAGGGAAGAGCAGGCGCACGGCGGGCAGCCCCAGAGGGTCCGACCCAGTCGCAGCAGGGCGCCTGCCGAGGCGGATCAGGGAATGGTTCAATAGCGGCAACAGCAGCAGCGCCGACGGTAAAAGGGCGAAGGAAGGCGGCGCCATGTAGTGGCGGCCCCCGCCTCCAACGTCAAAGTTAGCACACTCTCAGCTGAGTCTCCTTCACTGATATTACGTTGTTATTGTTGTTGTGTGCCTTCAGGTCGTTTCCGACTTAGGGCAACCTTAAGGCGAACCCGTCACGGGGTTTTCTTGGTAAGAGATATTGAAAGCGGATTTGCCTCTGCCTTCCTCTGAGGCTGAGAGAGTGTGACTTGCCCAAGGTCACTCAGTGGGTTTCCATAGCAGCGTGCGAGTTCAAACCCCGGTCTCTCAATCTGTCATCCAGCACTCAAAATTATCTCCTCACAAAACCCAAGTACTCCAGAACACCAGTGAATTTAACCCACATGAAGCACTGACGCCCTCCGCGGCCCTCCCCTCTCTTTACAGTGTCAAGAGATAGCGGGGAATCTCTTACCGTCCGGGGAGAATTCCAATAGTGGGCGGGGCCAAAACCAACTGGGCGGGGCCAAATCCTTTATTAATTTGGACCTTTCACCAAAGGACCTTACTGCTTCTACTCAGTAAGTAAGCGGCAAAGAAACAGCTTCCTGGCTGAATAACAAAACATATTTCTTCAGAGCTTTATTTTTCTGCTCTAAATAGCCTCTTAAATCCCATTATTGATCAGAGATAAAAGAGGCCTTGTGCTGCATCCAACCAGAGATTTCCCATGTTAAGAACCTTCAAACTGATCCTGAATTATGCTAACCCCTATCCTTAGGGTTTTCTTGGAAAGATTTATTCAAAGGAAATCTCCTCTTAGGCTGTGCCATTACCCCCTCTTAGGCTGTGAGAATGTGGCTTGCCCAGGGTCATCCAATGGATTTCCATGGCTGAGCAGAGACTCGAATCCAGGGCGACCAGAGTCGTAGTCAAACACTCAAACCACTACACTACACGGGCTCAAAAGTCCTTTGTCCTTGCCTTAAATCTTTCCCTGATATCAGTCAGCAAGCCTGAATACTCCAAAGGCATCAGATTCCTGCCTGACTTTGAAAGCTAAGCAGGGTCACCACTCCCTAGTACTTGGATGAACACCACCAATGAATACCAGGTGCTGCAGGCTGTATTTCAGGGGAAGGAGCTGGCAGAACCACCTCTAAGTATTCCTTGCCAAATAAAACACCATGAAATTAATAGGGTTGCCATACGTTGACTGGTGACATGAAGGCACATACAAACACACCAGCCTAGCTAGAATCAAGACTGTCTCTATCTCCTATCTCCCATTCAGAGGGCACCCCACCCCCAGAAAATAGTTGCTTCAGCAGTTCTAATTATCCTCTTTCTTGCACTAATATCCAGAAAAGATGGCCAAGTAGCAGCCATGAATCTGTCTACAGTTTAAGGGTGATGCCAGATGTCAGGTACTGCATTAAAAAGGCCATTGTTGGCAGAGCAGACAGTGTTAACAAAAACTCCAGAAGACATTCTGATGTAATTCTACTGGAGGAAATACAGAGAAAGTTGTAGACATGCCTTGCAAGTAGCGCCAATATCAGCCATGCATTATGTTATCCAGGGTTGCAGAAGATGGTTAATGCCAGCCTATCAGTATCAGGACTTTATTCTGGAAAGAGATGTGATCACTGGCATTAGAGACATAAGCTTCCAGATCACTGTCTCAGTTTTCTTGGCAGCTATGATCTCTGAATTCAATGATTAATCTTTTTAAAGTAATAATAATTTATAATTTTGCAACAGTTCTTGGTACCTCAGTTCAAGAAGGATATCGACCAGCTGGAGCGTGTCCAGAGGAGGGCAACCAAAATAGTAAAGGGTCTGGAAGCTATGCCCTATGAGGAGTGGTTTAGGGAACTGGGTATGTTTAGTCTGCAGAAGGGAAGGTTAAGAGGGGACATGATAGCCATGTTTAAATATTTGAAGGGATGCCATGTAGAGGAAGGAGAGGGCTTGTTTTCTGCTGCTCCAGAGACCAGGACAAGGAGCAATGGATTCAAGCTGCAGGAAAGGAGATTCCACCTGAACCTCAGGAAGAATTTCCTGATGGTCAGGGCTGTCTGGCAGTGGAATATGCTGCCTTGGAGTGTGGTGGAGTCTCCTTCTTTGAAAGTTTTTAAACAGAGGCTGGATGGCCATCTGTTGGGAGTGCTTTGATGTCTGTTCCTGCATGGCAGGGGGTTGGACTGGATGGCCCCTGTCGTCTCTTCCGATTCTATGATTCTAACAATCCACTTTGATTACCCCTCTGATTCCAGATGTTTGGGGCTGTTTATGGTTCCTTGGTCAAAGATCTGTGAGCAACAAGGAGACATGTATTTTCAGAAATGAGGTGTTACCATTTTCTCTCCATCCTAGCAGGCATTGCCAGGTGTAAACTGACACCCTTGCACACCTACCAGCAACTCATCAAGCCTGCATTCTCCATCTCGAGACTGCCTTTAGATGCTTAAAACATGACTAAAAACCCAGTCAAATTTTTGGACCACCCCCCCCCCGCCATTTTTAACCACCTGTTTGCATGAAGAGTTCTGGAAAGCCTGAAAGTTTGCACACTATTATGGAATTATAATGGATCCAATTAAAGATATTGACTGCCTATGGGTTTTGTTCTAGAGAAAGAAAAGGCTTCTACATATACCCAAAGATTCTCTCTATATTTTGATAAGTTTTAGGGGTGTGTTGTGGTACTGAAAACAGTTCCTGGGGTTAAACACCAGCAATCCCTGGCTCAGAGTAAACTGTGGAAATTACTTTCAGTGCTGTAGTTCAACTCTTAAAAGTATTGTAGGTTCCCACCCTTGTTGTGCCAGATGGAATCTTAGAGCAATAGAAAAAAAGATATTTCAGCTGTTCTCCACAAGTTAGGGAAAACACGTCACCTTGTTCCAATAAGCTCCTACGCTTCTCCTAGCCCTAAACAGAGCTTGGGAAAGTTACTGTTTAGTCTATCACTTCCAGAATGCCCCAGTGGCCTTGCTGATTGGGGGATTTGGGGTGTTGTAGTAAAATAAAAACATCTATGGCCAGAATATTTATTGTTATGTGCCTTCAAGTCATTTCTGGCTTATGGCAATTCTAAGGCAAACCTATCACGGGGTTTTCTGGGGCTGAGTGTGCATGATGTACCCAAGGTCACCCAATGGATTTCCATGGCCGAGTGGGGAATCAAACCTTGGTCTCCAGGACTGTAGTCCAGCTCTCAAACCACTATACCACACTGCCTGGAGATCAGAGTCTAGTTGCTGGGAAGAAGCTGAGAAGTGCACAGCTTGTCTCCTTGTCATCAAGAGACAAAAAGCTCGTGTGTGGTTTGTGTTTCGGGGTCTTCATTCATAATTCTGAACAGGCATTCTCAAGCATTATCCGAGTTAGCTCTGCTGAGCTTTCAGCCACACTGTCATCTTGATATGCACTGAACTTCATCTCAATCAGGTTTCCAACCAAGGCCACTAGGGATGTGCTCTCCTCAAACTATCTGAAAGGTCAACCTGTGTGTTGGGTGCTGAATTTGCTGCATCTTCTGTTTCTAGGAGCTGCTAATGTGCTCCAAGAGTTCTGTTGTTGTTTTCTGTTTTCTGAAGCGTTTCCAAAGAATTGCCACATATATCCAGATTGTTATCAGTTACTCACAGCAGGGACTGTGGGTCTCATCTTGACTAGAAGCCTGGGCATTTGACATTGACACCATTCTCCCAATGATCATTGTCTGTTTTCCACAAGGACAAAGGAAAAGCTTGTTCTCTTCATTCCCAACTATGCCCTGTGTCTTGTAAACAGAGCCTGGAAATATGACTTTGTTGGGACAGCAACACTCAGAATCTCCCATTCAGCATGATCAGTAGTCATGCAGGCTGGGGGATTCAAGGAATTGTAGTCCAAAAATTTCCTAGCTTTGCTTCTAACCAATTTTTCTCTTACTGAGATGTAATGACTGCCTTGAATGGCTCTGTGTCACTTACCCTGAAAACAGAGAGAGATCAGACTTTGCCTGTCTGGACTTCAGTGTCCTCCCACAGAACCTCATGTAGGCAGGCAGGCACTCAGGCTTGTTGTTTGCCTTCTTCATCCTCACTTTTGAACTCACCAAGAGCATTTGTCCATTTCTAGGAGTCTTAGTAGACCACAAGCTGAACATGAGTCAGCAGTGTGATGTGGCAGCCAAGAAAGCCAACACAGTTCTTGGTTGTATCAATAGGAGTATGGTGTCTAGATCGAGGAAAGTAATAGTACCACTCTATTCTGCTTTGGTTAGACCTCATCTGGAATACTCTGTCCAGTTCTGGGTACTTTATTTCAAAAAGGATATTGAGAAGCTGGACTGTATTCAGAGGAGGGTGGCCAAAATGGTGAAGGGTCTAGAAACCATGCTGTATGAGGACTGACTTAGGGAGCTGGGTATGTTTAGTCTGCAGAAGAGAAAGTTAAGAGGGGACATGATAGCCATGTTTAAATTTTGAAAGGATGTCATATCAAAGAGGGTTGTTTTTCACTGCTCCAGAGACTAGGACAAGGAGCAATGGATTCAAGCTGCAGGAAAGGAGATTCCACTTGAACCTCAAGAAGAGCTTCCTGATGGTCAGAGCTGTCTGACAGTGGAATGTGCTGCCTTGGAGTGTGGTGGAGTCTCCCTCTTTGGAGGTTTTTAAACAGAGGCTGGATGGGCATCCATTGGGAGTGCTTTGATGTATGTTCCTGCATGGCAGGGGGTTAGACTGGATGGCCCCTGTGGCCTCTTCCAACTCTATGATTCTATGATTCTATGATTTTAAGCTCACACCAAAATGCTGAGGGAAAAAGATACCCAGTCACAGCCCAGCAGCCCCCAAATGTTTCTGCCCCCATGTGTGTATGTATAGATATTTGCAACAGGCACAGAATGGTTCTGTCTGAGTGTTTTGACAATGCCTGGGTCAGGAAGCCAGGCTGGGGGCGGGTCCTGTAGACGGCCAGGGAGTGGAGCCGGCTGAGCGCCCAGCAGTGAGTCATGGCTGCTGGAGATAAATGGAAACACATGTGCAGCCATTTGTGGGCTTCACTGCTCACAGCAGAGAAAGCGTGGACACTTAGTAAACACAGGCCAAGGCCTGGTCCACCGTTCCCACACTCACTGTTGCAGAGACTGAGGCACGGAGGGTGGAGGAGGGCTCTTCTAATTAAATTCCGAGGGCTGGCCCAAAACAGATTGTTGCCTGGATTGAAGCCCAAATGCCGCTCCCTCCCATCCTGATAGGGCCTGCATTTTGGAAGAGTGTTGCTCTACCATTCAGATATCAATTCCTACCTTAATCAATTCCTTCCCACACCTCCAAGCTGTTTAGTTCACTCTGCTTCATGGCAGGGCCAAGCCCAAAAACTCAGCAGTTGTTTTGCCTGATGTTGGTCTAGCTTGTTATTGCTTATGTACTGTGCATACAGTGGTACAAATCCTGAAGTCAGAAACAATTTGTCATCAGTGGTGGGGGTGTTTTGTACTACATTCCCACCATCCCCAACTATTGGTTGTATTGGCTAGGGCTGATGAAAGCTGGGGTTCAGCAATATCTGGAGGGCCATAGGTTTCCCACCCCAGTTTTAAGCATCTGACATCCCTCCCACTCCAGTACAAAAGAATATGAAAGTGGCTTGGTTCCACACATGGGGAAGAGGGGAAATTATTTTACAGGTCAGTCTATTTAGGAATCATAACTATTTCATTATCATGAGGTGACATGACTCACTGGAAAACACAATCATGCTTGGTAAAGTGGGAGGCCACACTACGGGTGGATTGATTCAGTCAAGATGGGAGTCACAGCTCAAGCCATTTCCTCACTAGACTGTTATAGCTTATCATTCCACTTTCAACAGCCTATGGAATCCTGGGGTTTACAGTTTAGGCCCCTCCCTAAACTGCAAACCCCAGGATTCCGTAAGATGTTGAAAGTGGAATGATAGCGCTATAACAGTCTAGTGTGGAAATGGCCCCAGAGTTTGTAAGACCAAAGCAGGGTAGCTGAGGACCTGGGATTTAAAGGTCCTCAGCAGTGTATGTACTGTGTGCACAGTACATTTGCAGTGTCACTGTTAGGGCCTTTCTGCACTATACTATTATAGTGTTATTATTCCACTTTCAGCCTCCTATGGAATCCTGGGGTTTGCAGTTTAGGGAGAGGCATTTAGAATTCTCAGCCAGAGAGTTCTTTGGCTTCAGGAAACTGCAAACCCCAGAATTCCATAGGAGGTTGAACGTGGAATAACAGCATTATAACAGTGTCGTGCAGAAAGGCCCTAAGTCAAGTCAACTTGACATCAGATAACAAGGACAACAACAAACACATATATCACACATTTCAGTTTTAGATATTTGTCCATTGAGGTGTCACAGTACTTCTCTCACATGAGAGACAGAGCTGCCCACTTACCCCGTGTCTTTTAATTTCCCATGGCAGTTCCTTGCAGACAATATAGTAGTTAAGATGGGTGCTGTGAGATATATCTAAGATGTTGTCATGATTTCATGTAGGACATAGACCTTAAAGAGAGTTGGGAAATCCCACTGTGCTAAAGCAGGAGATGGCCTTACAAGCCCTGTGCACTCAAAGTTATTGCTTTGAGGAACTGCCAGAGGGAAACAAAATTTGAGTGGTCTCCCTCTAGCATTTCACAAGGTAGCAGCTGAGATGCCCATTCCTGGGCAGCTATTTCACTCTTTTACTAGTACAATGAGTGAGAAGGGTTGTGGATCTTCTCAGATAGGGGAATGTAACTATGACTGGTCCAGGAACCAGTTTTCTGCTCACTGAACCTTGCAGGGTTTGCATGTGCTGCCAGAAATGCCTAGGGAGTGGGGCAAAATGAATGTGGTTGGAAATCCACTTTGGATTGAAAAACTGATCATTATATATTTTTCGTGTTAAAAAGTGCAGGGAAGCATTTCAAACTAAGGGGGAATTCCTACACTCAAGTCTGGAGCTGCACTTTGCCCACCACCGCTCTGACAGGATGTTGAGTACGCTGACCAAATTGTTCATCTCATGGTTTTTTGAACAAAACCGACTGTTTGACTAGGATAAGCCAATATAATATAATCTCACAGTACAGATATGTGGTATAGATATGTGGTGTCAGACTTACTACTTTATTTCCTGTTATTATGCAGAGAAGCAGCAGGAAGGGCATGATGCAAGTTAGAAAAAAGGAACTCTGTGTTAGCGTGGTCTTAGGAAATCTTGAAAAGTTCTGTGTGACAGCAAGGAATGACTTCTAGTGAATGCGTTATGTTCTTTTCAGAGTAACAGTAGTCCACTTGACTGGAATCATTATAGTTGGTCCACTTCCCTTTTCTGGAGAATCCAGATAAAATCTAGTGTCTTCTATTCTGTCCTCCCACCTTTTTTCAGATTTGATCTGTGCTATCTTTGTTTTTACTCATTTTCAATAAATAGCAGCTGGAGCATTTAGTCTACCCAGGATAGACAGACAAGTCTCTGCTCAGTGTTTTTAGGGCTCCTGGGCCTTTATTTTAACATTTCCTGTTTGCAGACTATAATCGTATTATTGTTTCCTCTTAGTAGTGGTTCGGGGATTAGTGATGAATGGCTTGTTAGCTGTCTCTTTAAAAGTCTTTCTTTAATAACTATAATGGCAGATCTGGTTCTGGAAGAGGGAAGCCTCGTTTTCTTTTTTCCTTTTTATAGTGAAACAATGCTGTTTTCCTATATGAAGTGTCAGTTCTTTAGAAGACTGCTACATGAGGAAGAAGAGGTAACGGAACAGAAGAAAGAGGGAGAAAAGAGAAAGAGAGAGAGAGGGAGGGAGGGAAGGTAGGAAAGAAAGAAAGGGAAGGAGCGAAAGAAAGAAAAAGAAAGAAAGAAAGACAGACAGACAGACAGACAGACAGACAGAAAGAGGATGTAATTGCTGTGGCCACATCCACCACTATGGTTTAAGCCCTACCTACAGCTGGCATTAAGGTTATACGCAAAGGAATATGACTCTGAAGAGAATAAAAGTTGCCCATCCTCCCCAAAGTATTACTATTTATGTTGCTATGCAGAACCTTTCTATTTTAATTTTTGCTGGCTGCTGAAAAGTAGTGCCTTAGTGATAACAAGCTATGGTAGGAAATACACCTATAAAAACAAGAGATCCCTAATGGCTTGATTGTCGTTTTGCTAAGCACAGGACAAAAATATTTGGACATAGCACAACAAACATTTATGAGATCATCTGGGGGAAAAGCAAACAGAAGAATTGTGAAGAATTGTGCTCTTGAACCAGGAACAGTGATGGAGAGAGCTTTGGCCCTGGATACTTAAATCCATACTACAGGAGGGTGAATTTTGAAAGAGACCAGACAGCTCTGGGCTATATTGTCACGAGATGGGAGTCACATGCAGATGCAGCTGATGTTGCTAGAACATATGGCAAAGGAACATTCTCTGCGTTCCTAGTATGGGACCAACACCACTGCTAAGCCTCCTTACGAGGCATTTTTGGGAATCCATGTTTGCTTTGTTGTGGTGTGGCTTTCTGGTCTGAAATGCTGACAGTGTGAGTTTAGAGTCCTCACACCTGAACAATTCAAACAGCTTTGAAAATGCTGAGCCTGCTCAGGAAATGACAAATTTCTGGTATGTGTGTATGTTGCAAACAGGGTCTTTGAGGTTAAAATGGAAACCTCTCTAGAGCAGGAGGTCTACCACTGCCCCCACAAGGGGATATGAGGACACTGTGACACACCAGAGAATAAGATAAGAGAACCCAGCAATCTAAACGCCTCAGCTGGAATTCAGTAATGCAGTTAAGGATGTGTTATGAATCTGTAACTGATCATAATTACAAACATTTTATGCCATAATTGTGAATGCACCCCCAAATCTACTTTACCAGGCAGCTACCAGATTTGGCAAAGGAGGTCCATTCATCTGAGGATTGGGGTGCTGCAAGATGATATTTCCACCCCGCCTCCCGCCAGCCACCAAAGCAGTGATGATCAGAAGCAGGACTGGTGGTGTCATTCATCCAGTTAGCACCAGTTTGCTGGAAGCAGTTGTTAAAAGATATGGAGGCTGCGGAGGTTAAAATGGGAACCGGGAGTAGTGAAGGGGAGCAGGAGGAAGAGACTGGAGTGGGTGGGAAGGAGGGAAAGGTAAGAAAGTCAGAGGGAAGAAAGGACTAGGTCCTCTGAAACCATGCAGGAGAGCTGGGGAGAGGAACTGGTTGTTAATTATTTTGAATGACGTGATTGAGTAGGACCCCTGTTAGAAGTCTTCATCACAGCCTCACTGGCTGATGGGGGTAGGGGATGGAACTTCTTGATCATGGTCTCTGTGTCTCACACAGTGGGGTCTCTGTGCCTGCACAGAGAACCTATTGGAATGTTCCAGAGCTGAGAAGCTTGGCAGGAACCCTGCCCTCTCCTGTATACCACGCATGATCTAGCCTGCCAAGCTACCATCTCCTCAGTTTCTCTCTGTCCACTGAATGGGTAGCTTCTGTTGGTGCTCTTGCTTTCAGTATACTTTACTTCCTATCCTTATTTCTCTCTTTCAATTCCCGTGTGTGTGTGTGTGTGTGTGTGTGTGTGTGTGTTTAAAAAATCTTCTCCTGTTCTTCCCCATTTCCCTTATTGCCTCAGCTGCTCTCTCTAAACTTTGCTCATCCTGTGGCCATAAGGCCTCTGTCTCCAGTGCTTATTCCGAGTGTCTGTCTTGCTTGGGGCAAGGGCACAACATCATGCAGTGAAAGATCTGCTGGGAATTCACTTCCCAAACTCTGAAGAACAGAACTTCTCATCTGAAATCACATTGCTCGGAGAAGTCCCTTCAGGTTACAGAGCAAGCACTGCTAGCAAGGCTTTGTTTACTGCCTCTACCATGGTCTCGAGGGTAGGAGACAGCTCAAAAAGATCTACAGTCTCCTCTCTCTCTGGACTGGTACCAAGAACCTCAGTACCAAAAACATCTTTGTTGGTACCACTGCACCGTTGTGTGTTAGTACAGAGGGCTACCAAGGAGACCAATGCCCCACAGTCTACTGGTGTTCCAATGGCTGGGGAAACTTCTGGTGTTGCCAATCCTCAGAAGGAAAAGTCTACAAAGAATGGACATGGTAGTGATTGTCAGGGATTCCAGGCAGGGAACCCTGGGAAAATGATCAGCCCACTGCAAAGATGTTGCATCATGCCCCAGCTGTGGGTAATTGCAAGGTTGCATAAGAAACTGGGGTCGCGTGCAGATGGTAGAGGGAGGTGTGCAAACCTCTACCTGATTGGTTGTAGATATGTATATAACAAAGCAACGCCAGTATGTATTTGTCTGTTGACCAAACCTGGTGCCTGGCGCAAGCTTTTGTCCGTCCGTCCTATGTTTTGTATATAACGGAACTTTGCTGCAAGATAAAGTGCCTCCTGTTTTGGAAGAAACTCCTCCGTGTGTGAGTATCCTTACTGGGGAACAAGGCTGCTGCTGTTGGCTCGCTGAACTCTGGTTTTTCCGCTGCATTTCCATGGGGCTGAAACTCCTATCATCCCCAATAGTGATGACCCCTCAGCATTGAAGGACAACAAAAAGAAGAAGCCAAAGCACACTGATATTACTCAAACATCGACTTCCAGTTCCATGCTGACATCTACGCCCTCAGCTACGGTTCCTTCAGCACATCTTCCTTCAGCACATCTTCAACTTGCACTGGTGCCCACAGTGCAAGTTGAGACCAAACACTCAGGCTTGCCAGCCATGGGCAAGTCTCCAGAATGACCTCAGTGCATGTCACCTCCACCGCCACCAACTCCAGGCAGTTGGCATGTTCACAGTCAAGAACGCCCACCCTTCTACAGGAAAAGATCCTACATCTTTCCTTGTGTTCCTTACTGTGCCTATGGTTTGCACAAGGACTGTTCCTTCACCTCAGTGTCATAACTAGATTGGTACCAAGGGGAACACCTTTGGAGAGAGCCTCCGAGATTGTATCACTCCTATTCTCCATCTTATAGGGATTGATACCATGCTTGGAATATTTGCTCCTGATCACCTTGGTGTTTGATGTCTCAGTACTGTTCTTGGTCCTATTTCCAATCTTGGTCTTGATCTCCATGTGTTCAGTGGCATCCAGCTACTCCCCCATCTCTGTTCTGGTCTCTGCAAAGGCATCACTTTCTCTCTCTGCCACCAGTGCCTCCATGTGTCACCTCACCTCTTCCACCAGTGCAGAATGTAGTGTGGACATCCCATCCTCCATCTCTGCCACCTCGCACTACAGCTATGGTCTCCAGACCACCTCTTTTGCCTCCGGTCTCAACCTTGGTGCTGATATACACTGAAAAAACTTCTGTTGTGACCAAGGTTGTTGCCTCTGTTCCTTCTCCAGCTCTTCCCTCTCAGCCCTCATCTCAGCCAGCGCCTTTGGTACCGACCTGCCTGCATTGAACACCTTGAAGTTTCTTCAGGTTCCTTATGGGGTGACTATGAGTCTCATTCTTCCGCACCAGAATCACCTCCTCCTTCCACTGCTGCTACTCCCACTGCTATGGATGATACAACTCCTGAGATGACTCTAAGGGATGTCAAACAGTTCATCAATAATCCTCCACATGGCTAAGGTGATTGGTCTCCACATTTCTATACCTCCAGACTTGGTATCGGATCCAGTTTTTCAAATCGTGTATATATAGCCTCCTATTTCTACCCGTTTTATCTGCTCTGCAGGAAGTCATCAGTCAGGATTGGTTTCAACTGGCTTCACTCCTCCTGATTCCACAATGTTTGTAGCATCTTTATAAGATCCAGCAACAGAACATGTCTTATCTTTTCATGCACCCAACTCCAAATTCTATTGTTGTTGAGGATTCACAGACAAAGGGTGGGAAGAGGGTGCATTCCGTGCATTCCATGCGACCAGACAAAGACGGCAGATGTGTTGACATCTTTGGCAGGCAGTTGTACTCTGCTGCTGCTCTTGCTGCTAGAGTCTCCAATATTCAGGCTTGCATGGCAGCAGCTCAGACATTGACAGCTCAGCAGGTCCAGTCTTCCTGCCATTCAGTAGAGTGTGGTGTGGTTACACTAAGGAAGTATGCCTGGTTGTGTTCTGACAGTCTCTCAGAAGATACTAAGAGAAGAATTGACGATCTCCTCTTTGATGGGCAAGGCCTCTTCTGTTCCTCCCCTGATTGGAAAATCTGTGGAACATCTGACCAAAGCCAGGCTCACAGCCAATAAGATGAGTTGTGGCCAACAGCAGCAACAACATAACTGCTCCTACTGGTCATCTTGGAAGTGTCAGTCCTCTGCCTCCTGGTGGTCCAAATCGCCTTGGAACTTCTTGCCGTCTTCAAAGCCTTACACATTTTTGAGAGACTAATCCCGGGGAATATCATCCAAGTAATTTCAGACAAGATGACTGCAGTCTGTTACATCAATCACCAAGAAAAAACACACTCCACCCCTCTACTGGAGTTGCCCAATCTCCTCTGAGGCTCGTGTATACCATGCAGCATTCATCCTGTCACCATCCATCCATCAGGTTCAGACAATGTTTTTGCAGACTGTTTGAGCTGTGCCAGTGCTCTTCAGCACAAATGCTCTGTCTCCAACCAGACCTTTTGTCACATCATATCACTCTGGGGCAATCTTGATGTAGATATAGGGTTGCTGCACAGAGAAGATGGCGAATTACTAACAGGGGAAAGAGAAAAGGCAGAACTACTTAACACCTTCTTTGCCTCAGTTTTTTCCCAGAAGGAAACAAGCACTCAACCTGGCGGTTGGGGAGCAGGTGAAGAAGCAGGGGGAATGCGGCACATAATAGGTAGAGAGGTGGTACAGGAATACCTGGCCACACTGGATAAATTCAAGTCTCCAGGGCCAGAGGAATTACATCCTAGGATATTAAAAGAACTGGCAGAGGTCATTTTGGAACTGCTTGCTATAATCTTTGAGAAATCTTGGAGGACAGGAGAAGTTCCAGCAGACTAGAGGAGGGCAAATGTTGTCCGCATATTCAAGAAGGGAAAAAAAGAGGACCCAAATAATTATCACCCAGTCAGCCTGACATCAGTATCCAGAAAGATCCTGGAGCAGATCATTAAGCAGTCAGTTTCTAATCACTTAGATTTCTCAAAAATAAGTCATGCCAGCCTAATCTTATCTCTTTTTATGATAGAGTTATTAGGTTGATAGATGAAGGGAATGCTGTGGGTGTAGCATATCTTGATTTCAGTAAGGCCTTTGACAAAGTTCCCCATGAAATTCTTGCAAAGAAGCTAGTAAAATGTGGGCTGGACAGGGCTACTGTCAGGTGGATCTGTAACTGGTTGACTGACCGTTCCCAAAGGGTGCTCACCAATGTCTGCTTTTCATCCTGGAGAGAAGTGACTAGCGGGGTGCCACAGGGTTCTGTCCTGGGCCCAGTGCTGTTCAATATCTTCATCAATGACTTGGATGAAGGAATAGAGGGCATGCTGATCAAATTTGCAGATGAGACCAAATTGGGAGGGGTTGCTAATACGCCAGAGGACAGGATCAAAATTCAAAATGACCTGGACAGATTGGAGAGCTGGGCCAAGGCTAACAAAATGAAATTCAACAGAGACAAATGTAAGGTCCTATACTTAGGTAGAAAAAATGGAATACAGAAATATAGGATGGGGGACACGTGGCTGGATAGCAGTATGTGTGAAAAGGATCTAGGAGTCTTAATAGACCACAGGCTGAACATGAGTCAGCAGTGTGATGGGGCAGCCAAGAAAGCCAATGCAATTCTCAGTTGCATCAATAGGAATATGGTGTCTAGATCGAGGGGGGTACTGGTACCACTCTACTCTGTTTTGGTTAGACCTCATCTTGAATACTTTGTCCAGTTCTGGGCACCCCAATTCAAGAAGGACATGGTCAAACTGGAGCAGGTCCGGAGGAGGGCGACCCAAATGGTGAGGGGCCTGGAAGTCATGCCCTATGAGGATAGACTTAGAGAGCTGGGTATGTTTAATCTGCAGAAGAGAAGGTTAAGAGGAAACATGATAGCCATGTTTAAATATTTGAAGGGATGCCATGTAGAGGAGGGCTTGTTTTCTGCTGCTCCAGAGACCAGGACAAGGAGCAATGGATTCAAGCTGCAGGAAAGGAGATTCCACCTGAACCTCAGGAAGAACTTCCTGACGGTCAGGGCTGTCCGGCAGTGGAATATGCTGCCTCGGAGTGTAGTGGAGTCTCCTTCTGTGGAGGTTTTTAAGCAGAGGCTGGATGACCATCTGTCGGGAGTGCTTTGAGGGTGTTCCTGCATGGCAGGGGGTTGGACTGGATGGCCCCTGTGGTCTCTTCCAACTCTACATTTCTATGATTCTATGATTCTATGATCTATTTGCATTGCAAACCAACAAGAAGTGCTGGAATAACTGCTCCAGAGCTGGCAAGGGGACAGGCTCACTGGGAGATGCCTTCTACTCCCTTGGAAAGGTCACTGCACTCTCTCAATGAGTGAGTCTTTTATATTCAATATGCTGCCTTCTTTCATCAGTCTTCCAACCTCTTTGTCTGTTACGGTGGTTGATGCAGGGCGCACAAAGTATCAGCCCAGTGTCTTTCTAAGTGAGTTGCTGAAGTCATCCAGATCTCCTATGACCTTGCATACAAGCCAGTGCCTCCATTTCTTTGAGTGCCTTCTACAAGGGCAATGTTGGCTTCTGCAGTGCCGCTTTACAGAAACCCACTTCTAGAACAGCAACTTGGTCTTAACCTTCTACCTTTATTCATCACTACAGACTGGACTGTAGAACTAGGCAAGATGCCTGATTTGGTCATGCTGTCTTGTCCTCTGTCTTCTAGGATCTGATTCACCATCCTTGGGGTAAGCTTTTAAATCACCCATTGTGTGAGGCACAGAGACCATGATGAAAAAGAACAGCTTGCTTATCTGTAAGTGTAGTTCTTCGAGTGGTCATCTGTGCCCTCACAGAATCTCACCCTACCCTCCCTCTTTCAGGGCCCTGCTGTTCAGCGGACTTCGAAACTGAGGACATGGTAGTTTAGCGGGCTATGTCATTTATAGTATGAGGGAGGGGGCAGGGTTCCCATCAAGTTACTCAGTTCTGAAACATTCTGATCGGGTCTCTGCATAGGCACGAAGAACCCATTTTGTGAGGGCATAGATGACCACTTGAAGAACCACAGGTACAGGTAAGCAACCTGTTCATCCTCCTCCTTGCACCCCGGACATCAGCTGAATGGGCCTCCATTTCCCGATCTGTGGCTGCCTGGTAAAGTAGGGTGGAGGGGGAGGTTAGACCAAGAGATGCTACTTAGTTGTCATTGCATCTGGGGAAGTGGATTGATATCCACAAAAGCTTATGCTAAGAAACAAATAATATTTTGGTATTATAACGCAAATCAATAATACCATAATACCAGTAAAAAAAATTTAAATGTTAAGTATGAGAATAAAAAACAACAATGGGTTATAATGAGAATGAGATTTAGATATATATGACCAAAATATATAATCAGTATGATTTATAATATGTTGAATAAGTAATATTATGTAAATGGATTTAGAGAGAAATAGAAATGTAAGCATTTTTGTTGTTGTAACTTTTTTTCCTTCACTTTTATGGTTATCACATTATGTATTTTTTGTGTGTGTTTTTTCTTTTCTTATAATTAAACTAAATTATCAACTACAAATGTAGCGACGCATAAGTGTATTTTCTCTCAGCCTTTCAAAGGTGGAGGTTAAGACACCAGAAGAGCACACACACCATGCACATAGAATGGCCAGAGGCAAAAGCCAAGAGGTAAGCCACTTTTATTCCAAAAAAAGCTGAGGAGCAGAAAGAGGACACCAAGTCAAGACTGTTCAAACAGGCTTCATTGCAGCAGCATCTGTTAAGCTCAAGGAGGAAAACAAAAAGTATCAGTTCTCTCAGCTGATATCAAATTCTGATTGATAAAAAGTACTAATTCAGTATCAAGTTGGAATGTTGGATCTACATTTGGAACGCAGCCAGGACAAAGAGTAAAACAAGTTGTATTGAATGTGACTCAAGGGAAGCTTTTAGCTTTTTACAGAGCTTTTATTCCTCTTTCTAAAAAAATAATTTTTATTTAAAATTTTTTGAAATACATGAAGAATTACAGAGATTAAAAAAGAGAAAAGATACAAAATTGAGATACTATAGAATAAAAATTAAAAAGTACAAGCAAAAATAAAAAGAAGAAAAGGAAAAGAGGAGGAAAAGGTGATTTCTATATATGGTCACGTCTACTAGAATAATTTATATGCAAAAATGGAAATCAAATTAAAAACCTTTGACAGATGATTGGATATTAAAAATACAAGGCATGATGGAAATGGAGAAACTGATGTTATTGAAAGAAACATCTATTCAAAAATGTGATAGCGAATGGGAACTGATCCTTGAATGTATTAAAAAACTAGGAGGACAGGAAGCTATCATCAAAAATAATTGCAAAGATAGTTAAAGTATCAAATTTAATAGAATATAATATATTTTATACTATGCAATAGGAATTTGGTGACATTGACACAAAAAGATTAAACTAGAGGAATAATTATAATTCATTTTACTAATAATTCCATGTGAAAAGCAAAATGATGGAAGATAGAAGAGGGGTGTAAGAGAGAGTGGTAGAATCAAGCGAGAGACTGGAGTTTTATGTGTTCTAATATAAGAATATTTGTATGAAAAAAGGGAAAGAAAAAAGTATATGTTGATGTACATTTTGCTGTATTTATTTTATTTTCTAATAAAAGTACTTTTAAAAAAAAGAAAAAGTGATTTCTGATCTTCCTTTCGGCAGTTATATATGCATATAAGTTATTCGTACCTATTTCTCAGAAATTACAACATCTTTGCCTCTTTTGATAGTCTATTCTTTCTAATAATGAAAACCAAAAGTTATCAAGTCATTTTCCTTTTTGCAAAGAGTCTAGAAGGGGTTTCCATTTTTTGAGAAAAGTCGCTAATGACCTTTCTTTAATTAGACCAGACCATTTATCCATTTCTGACAAATCTATCAGTTTCAACAACTATTCCTCCATAGTGTATAGTGTTGAATTCTTCTGTCTTTTGAGCATACAACAGTCTTGCTGCCATGGTAGTATACTGAAGCAATCTTCCATGACTCTTTTCCAGCTGTACATCAATCCCAAAAGAAAAAGTTCTGGTTTTAATTGAATATTAGTCTTTAAAATCCTCTGCAGCAATGTCTGAATTTGAATCCTTTTTTTTTTTGCTTTTTCACATGTCTACCACACATGGTAGTATGTCCCTTCCTGTTGTTCACATTTCCAACATATAGTAGGTATATCTTTATGCATTCTATACAATTTCCCTGGTGTCATATATCCAAGATACATAATTTTATTTAGAAAATTCTTTATAATATCACATAAATTTCTTTACGTATAAAACTCCATTGACCACATATTTTCCTATTGATCCATCTGTGTATTATAACCAAAATTCTTAGCCCATTCTATCATCTACTCTTTAACTTGTTCTTCCTCCATTTCAAATTTCAACAAAACTTTATGCCTTTTAGGAATTACATGTTCGTCATCTGTACACAGTTGCATTTCAAATTCTGACTTGTTTTGTTCAAAACCATATATCTTTTTATCTGTTTTAAATTTTTCTGATAACTGTAAGTAAGAAGACCATTGAAAACTATATTCCCGTACTACTAACTATTCTCTTGAATTAATTTTATATTCCCCTTGACAAATGTCCAGTAAGTTTTAATATATTAGCCATCATTCTTTAGCTACCGTTTCTCTTCTATAAAAAGTTTCTTGTGCTAAGACCCATAAAGGAATTTTCAGGCACAATCTGAGTTTATATCTAGTCCATATTCTCAGTAAGGCATGTCTCACAAAATGATTTTTAACATCTACATTAACTTTGAGTTTATCATACTGTAAAGATCTATGCCATCCAACCCTCAGGTCATGCCCTTTCAACTCTAATAATCTTTTATTTCTCAACAACACCAATTCTTTTGTCCAAACCAAACAGCTGGCTGCAAAATACAATTTCAAATAAGGTAAACCTAATCCTCATCTTTTCTTTGCATCTTGTAAAACTTTATATTTAACTCATTTCCCCCTTGCCGTACAAATCTCAATGTGTCATTTTGCCATGGCTTAAAGGGTACATCAATTATCAAAACAGGTATTGTCTAAAACAGGAACACCATTCTAGGCAAAACATTTATTTTTATTAGAGAAATTCTCCCCAACAGTGACAAATTTAGTTTCTCCCATCTTAACATGCCCGACTTAATCTCATTCCATGTCTTAACATAATTATTTCAAAACAACATACAATTGATATCATCATAGTAATACCTAAGTATTTAACTTTCTTCTCAATTTTGAAATTAGTTTTGTCCACCAGTTCAACTTGATTTGCTGTATTCATATTTTTCATTAACTTATTTGTCTTTAGATTATTGATCTTAAGGCCAGCCAACACCCCAAAATCTTTTAATTTTTTCATCAACATTTCTATACTTCCCAAAGGCGGTATCGCAAACACTCTTAACTGATAAATTTTATTTAAAATTTTATTATGAGAATGTTGGAGTTTCAAGGCAACAGAACATAAAAATATAGCATAATACACCTGTATTTTCTCCCAACCTAACAGAGGTGGATTTTTGGCACCAGAGAATCACAAATACCATGCACACAGAATAGCCAGAAGTGAAAGCTAAGAGATAAGCCATTTTTAATCCAACCAAGGCTAAAGGGCAGAAAGAGGACTCCAGGTTAAGACTGTTTGAACAGACTTGATTGCAGCAGCATCTGTCAAGCTCAAGGAGGAAAACAAAAGGTGTTTTTTCAACTGATATCAAATACCAGCTGATAAGAAGAATTAATTTGATATCCAGTTAGAATGTTGGATCTACATTTGAAGTGCAGCCAGGACAAAAAGAAAAACAGGCTGTATCAAATGTGACTCAAGGGAAGCTTCTGACAGAGCCTTTATTCCTCTAGAAAAGAGGTTACTAGCTTTTTATGTGTTCAACTTGTGACAAGGACACGCTGCATCAAGAAAACCCCAGTAGCCACTTGGCCAATGTAAGGAAACAACACTGATAGCATTGGGGATTACAGGCATGCTATTTTTAAACTCAGTGATCCTTTTAATACAGAAACCTTGGCCCAGCTAACATGCTTTGTTCTCTCATTGGATGGTATTATCAGGAGAACCTGCTGGAGCAAGGCAGAGAAAAGGGAAATGATCTGAAAAGCTGATATATTCTGACTGTTTTGTTCAAAAGCATGGTGGGGAAAGGACCTGGATATCTTCTAGACCTTGAAAGGGTATCAGGCTGCTTGATTGTTTCTAATGATGTGGAGGGGATGGTTCTGCTGAAATGACAAGGAATATGTTGCTCTTTTCAAAGTTATAGATTAGCTGCACGCTCCAAGAGAACCTAGTGTAAAAATGAGAGATAGACGGCTCACCTCTGAAAGTCAGGTGGAATAAGATCTGAAGAGGATTGTGTGGAACACATGGGCTCTCACCATTATCTTTTTCTGGAAGGTATTCTTACGATTTTCATAACAAGGCAGATTTAACTACAGTCCTCCCTCCACATTTGTGGGTTTGATCTTTGCAAATTTGATTTTTTGTGAGGCATGTGGATCCCTTCCTCCCATTCTGTTTCTCCCATTCCCTTGCCTTTTGTCTTGTGGGAGGAGGGAACACCGCGTGCAGAGAAGGAAGGTGTGTGCGTGCCTCTACCCCATTCCCTTACCTTTTGTCCTGGCATGTGTGCCTTCCTTCCCTATCCCTGGGCAAAAATCAAGGGAATGTGGGGAAGGCATGTGCATCTCCCTCCCTATTCCTATGCTTGCCTAGGTGTGGAAAAGGAAGCCACACATGCAAGGGCAAAAGGCAAGGGAATGGGAGCGGGAGTGCAGTAGGAGATTTATTTGCAGTTTTTCCATTTTTGTGAGGGTTCTGTACACCTAACCCTCATGAAAGTGGAGGGGCCACTATACAGCTCAAACAACTGTTCTGGAAAAAGCATGGGAAGTCAGATCTCTCCACAGCAACGTTCATTATTAGATTAACCCCAGCAAGGTGTTCCAGAGCTTTTAACAGTGACCATTCATTTTAAATCACATCTGTATCCAGTTGCAGAGCCTCCGTCTTCTCTAGTGAAAGGGCTCTCCTGGCTCCAAAGTAAGTCAAGGCCTCACCTTTCCAGGGCCCTTTCCGCACCTTACCTTTTTTCAGCACTGGGGTGCGGGGATCACGTGAGCAGCCTCCAGTGAGAGGCTCTCGCATGCCCGCTGCTTCAGCTCCGCATGAGCTGCCTGCTCCCGAGCAGGTAGCGTGAGAGCCCTGCCTGTTCCTTCCACAGCGCAGCCTGGGACTTTCCCAGGCTGTGCTAAGGCAGGAAGCGCGAATGCTGCGGCTCCGGAGGCTCCGCACACACGGTAAGTGCATGCGGGGCCCTGGAGCAATGCATGATCACCCACCATTTTTGGCTGAAAGCCAAAAATGAAAAAGTGTGTGAGTGGTGCCTGCCCTACCCTGGAGCATCATGCGATTGTGAGTGCATCATGCTCCTCACAATTGTGCGATGCTCCAGGCACCCTTTTGCATGGCAAATGCCGCGCGAAAAGGGCCCCGGTTAGGTGCTGCATAATGAAATCCTGTAACTGAGTATCTCTGCAAGTTAGGCTGTAGTCATACTGTTACCCTGATTTCTGGGGTCCCTTGGGGGACATTTCAATGTGATCCATGTGATGGGGAATGGAAACTAGCCAGAGCACAAGCAATAGCAATGCGAGAGGCAAAGTAACTTAGTGGGATCTTTTTACCCAGTTTTTACAGGGTCAGGCCAAGCCAAAAACCAAACAAAAATGTCCAATAAATGATTTTATTGAATGAAAGTCTCACGCACCAACGCAATCACTCACACACTGACTCAAGACCTATTAAGAAGCAAAAGAGAAGAAACTGGATAGGGGAACATTGAAGGGATTGTAGCTGGAGTAATACTGCACCTTTTCCTGAAGTCCTTGGTCTGGGAAAAACAACGGAGAAGTGGAGCTCAGCACAGAGAGGACTGAGGGTATTACTCAACGGACAGAGAAAGAGTCAGCTGGGATGGCTGGGAGTGATCCAAAGAACTGCTCAAAAACTGGGACTATTTGTAGGGGGAAAAGTACCTGGAGGGCTAATCCTTTCCCGGGGAGAACAATGGGTGTTGCAACGAGAAAGAAGCTCCACAATGGTAACTTCCTTTGTGTGATGAGATTACAAGGTGTTGCCAAGGTCTCAGGATCTTCGGCTGCATTGGGTTGTGGTGTGACTTCATGTAGATGGTCCTTGCCTGATAGGAATTTATTGCTATCGGTGCTCAACTTGGGGAAAAGATGCTAATCCCCTCAAGTTGGCTCCTCAGTGGCTGAGGACCCTTTGTTTATTGTGGGTTTGCACAGCTTGAGGTCTCCTGGGGCTACGTGACTGGGGATTTTACTGGCCTGACCTGGTTTCCGATCGTTTGACCGTTGCTGCCTACGTACCCATCTGGGTGACCTCTCAGGCACATTGAATCATATTTTAATATCAAAATTGTAGACCCTGGGACAGGGTTTACCAGTGAGATAACAATACCACTCCAGGTGAACATGGTAAGAACAGTCCAGCAGGAGGTAGTTTGGGAAGATGTGGCTACACTAAGCTTGCAGGTTTGGGATTCCATAGGCTGAAGCCAGCTCAGCAAAGCTCTTAACTGAGTCTAACAAGATTTTAATTTGTCATGAGTAAACGTACCTGAGTAGACAGAAGGAAACAAAAAATGAGAGCAATGCTATTAAACTGACTGATAATTTTTCTTCTTCTTCTTCTTCTCCTTTATCTGATAGTTTTGAAATGTTTAGATCTTTAAGAATAATGCTTTGTGTTTCAAAAAACAATTTAAAATGAGGCTTTACATTTGTGTTAGAACAAGAACAATAAACAAAGACAATAATACAACAATGTGATAACATTGCCTAACTTCATTCATACTTGCAGCCGTGCATCACTGTGTGACATGCTTGTGTGTGTGTGTGTGTGTGTGTGTGTGTCTGTAGAATAAGATAAAACACTAAAATGGAAGTTTAAAGCACTGCAAAACTAGCTATATTCATGTCAGTCTATATTACCCAGAAATACAGAAATTCAGTTAATTCTACAGTTTAACTGGATTCAGTCCCAGAGACAAAGCACATGTTACACATATATGCAGTAAAGACCACAGAGGATTTATAGTGTGTTTTTTGATGGAAAAGAACCCTGTGAGGTAAAAGAAAAGTGAGCCCTTGAGCTTTTCTCTGCTACTTATTTTTCTGTTCAAAGTCACTTAGTCTGCATTTGTGTTTTTAAGGGTATTTATAAGAGCATCTGAAATTTTCTAGGTAGAATAGCTTGTATGGCTCAGTATCGGATAGCTGAGCAGATGTCCCAAAGCTTCTATCAATTAAAATCTCCCTCCAGAGAATAAGTAGCACAGTGCTTTATTTGATTAAATGACTGCTTTGAACAATGAGCAAATGTAGCTCTGGCTTTCACACTCTCTGAATTCCATACCCTTGTCCCCAAGTAACACGTGGGAGCCAGTGTAGTGTAATGGTTTGAGTGTTGGACTACAACCTTGGAGACCAAGATTCGAATCCCTGCTTGGCCATGAAAACCCACTGGGTGACCTTGTGAGTGTCACACACTCTCAGCCCCAGAAAATCCTGTGACCTT
The DNA here is from genome assembly GCA_030412105.1 of Cyclura pinguis. Taxonomy (NCBI): domain Eukaryota; kingdom Metazoa; phylum Chordata; class Lepidosauria; order Squamata; family Iguanidae; genus Cyclura; species Cyclura pinguis. Next base: position 160,673,655 of record CM059600.1, read on the forward strand.
AGGGTCACCGCAAGTTGGAAACAACTTGAAGGCACATAACAACAACAAAGAAGTTTCTGTCCTTCCATGAAGTAGACACATTCCAAATATAGCTGGGAAGCAGAACCATATTGAGGATTAGCATCCTTAGGATGGTTTTGCTTGTAGGAATATTTGGTGACTATATTAAGCAAAGTGCAGTGACACCAGTGCAATACATATGAGCCTATGGTAAAAACAGGAGAAAACACTCAGAATGCTCTTGTAAGGTAAAGAAAAGAAAAGCTTACATTTATTGTTTGAAGAAATCCATCTTGGGAGAAAGTAAAGGAGAAAGATGAAAGAAGTTGACCTGAGTCTTTAAAAGCTGGATGTCATGTGTGGATGTTAGCTGGCATTCATTATGAGGCTGGCGCCTCACGGTTGCTCCCTTCCCAGACAAAGGACTAAGTAACTTTGGGGAGAAGTGGGGAGTCGCCTCTGTAGGCAGGAAAGAAGCAAAAAGGCTTGAGTACATAGATCAAACAGAGAAACAGAGAGATGAAATAAAAGGGAAGGCACGTTCTCTGGAGAAAGCCAGCATGCTGTAGTGGTTTGAGCACTGGGCTATGACCCTGAAGACCAGAGTTCGATTTCCCACTTGGCCAACCCACTGGGCGACCTTGGGCGTGTCACATACTCTCAAGCCCCAGAAAACCCCATGATGCGTTTGCCTTAGGATTGCCATAAGTCAGAAACAACTTGAAAGCACACAACAACAACAACAACAACTGTTTGATGGAGTTCCCTTTCTCACTAATCGTTTTGCAGGCATTGATGCTTCTTTGTCTCCCAGACTCTCCTCTGTCTTTTAAAGGGACCCTGCTTTACTGTAGTTGGCAGACTACTGATATATCTGCCAAACTTTTTGAGGAGCCTGCGTGGACTGAGTAAGCATTCTGTTTTAAGTCATCATAGCGAAAGGGGGAAACATTAGGTACAAACCAGCGTGTTCCACTGCCTGGTTCGAATATTGTGGGGATCATCTTGTGAGAAAGTTGTTTTGGGGGCTAGCTGTTTGGGATGCCCATGCAACTTGACATCTGGTTGCTAGGCAACAGGAATAGTACCTCAAGAATGAAACCCGGCACAGTGGCGTGTGTGGGAGGGGCTTATGGATGACAGAATTCTATATGAGGCACAGATTCTGTGTGCATTTTGAGCCTTCAGTGAGAACTAGCCAGAGAGAGGGTGGCTTAGTTTGTGGTTAAGCGGCTGAGGAAAAGGCACAGGGAACTGATGTCTAAAGCAGGGACTGAGGTCAAAGTCTGTCAAAAGTTTAAACTGCAGATGTGTGAAAACTGTACTACAATTGAACTCCAACAAGATACTTTATTTCCACTGTTAACTATAATAAATGTGACTGTTTTATAACTAGTGAGTTGGCCTGAGTTACCTAAAATTACTGTAATAAAGAGAACACATTACCTTAAATAACCAGTTTGTTTCTGAGGAACAGTTAAAACTCTAGCCCTGTTACATAAAGGCTTGTGATAAAAGATGGAGTTAGGGCACAGTGATATTGATGGGGTGCTTAATTGAACTGGAACTGCCACACCCATGTGACGGAGAAGCAGGGCCTGGCACATTTCTAGTCCAGTGCTGATGCACAGAACACATGATTTCAGAGCATAGACATGTTTGCTCTGTTGAGTCCTCACGGGTCTCGTCTGACAAAGCTGTTCAAATTTGACAGGCCTTCCGTTTTTACCTGCATCTTTATGAGCAATTCGTTTTCCAGAGCACTCAGCTTGGCTTTATAATAGGCATTTATATAAATTGACAATAAATCTGGGTTCCTGAATCCTGGGAAATGAAGAAAACGTGTGTGGAAGTGGTCCTCATAAACCATCTATTAATCTCTTGAGTTGCTAGAGTTTTACAGTTAAATCAACACAGACAGCAACTACAATTAGACTTTAGACATTGGGGGCAGCATGTTATGTGAGCAATAGTTCAAGAATCCTTGCAGACATTGGGCCTCAAAAAGTTGCCTTCTCTCTTTGCTATATAAGGATTTGCCTTTGTCAGTTGTTATAAAACACACAATGGTTGTCATTACTATTATCAGAATGAGTTGCTACACATACAGGGGGGTCAGCCAGTGTACACCCAGTAGCCTAAATATGACCAGGTTTCACCAAGGCAAGAAGATTGTTAGAAATGGAACGAAGCACAAAAAGAAGAGGTGACGAAACACACAGACTGGCCGTGTTGATCGTGACAAATTCCACAGTCCGTATTGTGATTATGCCTTTATTGGGCCAACCAAAAGAGCAAACAAATCTCTGTTCAGATATTCAAAACCACCAGTCTCTTTCAGACAATGATGTTTTTAAAAGCAGGTGGGGACACTTAAAGAGTCATATAGCCTGAATGTTGTATTGAGATAGTACAGGGACAAGAGACAGAAGACTATCCAATTAGGCTCATCAGGTTATACTCTAATGGTCCTGAATCCTGAAAGACAATAAAAGCCTTTTTTTTTTTAAAAAAAATCTATTTTGGAAATACAACTAACTTGAACACTGTTTCAGTTCAGTGGGAAGGTCACAAGCCCCTCCGTAGATGAAGGGCAGAGAATTCTTGAAGTGCAGCAACCGAGAATGAGACAAGATGTCCAATACCATGTAAGAAAAACATGAAGGAATGAGGCAGTGTACCTTCATGCTATAAAACTGTAGCACCGTGATTCCATTTTAACTGTCATGGTTCCACCGTAAATTTGCAATTTAGGGAGTGATATTAAGAAAACTCAGTCAGAGAGCTCAACTGCCTCACCAAACTTCAAATCCTTGGATTCCAGAGGAGTTAAAATGGAATCAAAGTGCTATAAAACTGCGTACTGTGAAAGGGCCGAAGAGGTAGTCTGGCTTTGAGCTCTGGCTGTGCAGACTATATGCATGTAGTCCCTGACTAAGTATCCTTGAGGGAACATTGCCCTTGATCGGTAGTAGCCAAAGCTCTCTCACTGCTGCTATACCATCACCACCATTAGCAGTCCCTCTGGGACTGAGACAGAAGATGGGTTTGGGTCTTTGGAGATCAGCACCAGCTGCACAAAGAATTCCATATTGCTCCCCCCAGAGCTAGCTGGGTCTAAATGCCTGGTCCTAAGTAGTCCATCCTCAGTGCCAGAGTCCAGTGAGAGATCACCCATGCTGCCACAGCAGAGGAGATTTCCCCAGAAACCTCACTTAAAATACCTGAAGCAGAGGATCCCTCAGTGCCAGGTGTTTGGGGGCTGACTTTCTCTGGATCACTATGTGAATCCTGTTTTGGCCAGTAATGTCTGAAGCTACAGAAGTGCTGCCAGTAGAGGGGCAAGTAATTTGCTTCACCCTGCATAATGGAAGGACTGGCCTTGCACTTGATGGACAAAACATTTCAACACTTCTGTTCTAAAACCAAGCTAGAGTAGCAGTATTTGTGCTAGCTGTTCAGTAACAAAATGTGATCATCAAACTATAATGTTACGTTTCCTGCATACCTGAGGCACTCCTTAGGCACGGAGAGGCATATTTGTTTGTAGCTTAAAGGCAAACAGCTTTCTTTTAGTGACTGACAAAGACCTATTCAGAGGACTTTCCTGGATCTACACAACCATCACTTGAAGGCCTTTGAGTTCACTGAGAATATCAGTAGAAGAAAAAAGACAAGAGAGAGGAGGAAGAAACTGGCCTGCTTAAAACCTTCACTGTATCCTATGGAGTAGATTACCATTGTTCTTGTGTTTGTGGTTAGTGCCTTCAATTCATGGTGACCCTATCCTAAGATTTTCTTAGCAAAATTTGTTATGCAGAGGAGGTTTGCCATTGTCTTATTCTCAGGCTGAGAATGACTTGCCAGGGTCGCCCAATGGGTTTCCATGGGTGAGCAGGGATTTGAACCCTGGTCTCCTATAGTCCTAGTCCAACACCTAAATCATTACACCACACTGCGATTATTGTTAATATGAGATTAATCTGCCCCACAAACGTTATACACGAAAACTTCGGGGGGGGGGAATGTCACTCAGGTTATAGCAAAAATGTGCAGGACTGGCAACCCATTCAATAGCATTATATAGCAAAATGGGAGAAAATTTCAAGAGGCAATAGGAAAAAGTCATTTTCCCTTTTCTTAAACCTCCAACCTCATCAAGTTCTGAGCAGGGCTTTGAAACAATCTTGTTCCAAACAATTTAGGAATCCTGAACAGAAAGCACCACCATTAAGGGATGGGAAATACACTTCATATTATCATGGGTCTACATTTGTATGTTCAGAATGAAAAATAGTAAAAAGTGTGCACATTTTTCTTCTCAAAGCATATTTAATGAATATAATTATAACACATACTAATGGAAATAATTCTGGGTCAGTTAAATATGAGATTGATGTGTGGTACTCCGTTCCTCAATGTGAATATGTCTCGAGCCAGATATATCCAATATGTAGGTAATCAACAACCTGTTTTGAGGTGTTCTTATTGGCACATCTCTACAAATTTGCATCGGGACTCATACAGTTGGTCAACGTGGGTGATGGATGCAATAGGGAACCAATGTTAGGAACCTCTGAGGTAGTTCAACAAAGAATTTGGAAACAAGAGTGATGAAGCAATGCCTCTGGGTTCCTGAAGAAAAGGCTTCCTATAGGTACAGGGAAAAGAACTGAAGGTAAGTAGGTTAGGGAGGGAAATTAGCCAAACATTGGATGCAGCTAGCCCAAGAGCCCCAAAACTATAGCAGGATGCTCTCAGTTCTTTGCTTAGTCACTAGTGAGATGAACCATCAAGTTTCAAAAACAACATAGTCATACTATGTCCTTTCCCCTGTGAGGCATAGGCTTGTTGAGTCTCAACTGACACAACTGTCTGTACCCCCTACGCTGAAGCCATGTATGCCAAACAGGGGTCTTCCAAGTGTTAAAGGCTGTTGGCCACACTCCTAGAGTGGCTGGACAAGCATTACTGAAATGGCATTTGTCGCTAAGCAACAGTGGATGCTTCACAGAGGGTGAAGCATTATCTGGGTATACAAGGCAGTGCAGTGGTGCAAAAAACAAAACAAAACAAAAACCCCAAGAAAATTCTGGTCCTGAAATGTGGGTTCCTCTCAAGAGTAAGATAATGTTATGGGTAGATGAAAGAAACTGTCTTGTCAAGCAAAACATGAGAAGATTTTAGATGCAAGCAACAAAATGTCTAGCCATATTGCATTCTGTAGGTCTCTTTGATTCCCTTAGAGGAAATTTGGACTCAAGAGCAATCACACAGTTTGGGCAAAGAGCACAAAAGAGAAAACAATTTGAGTGCAGCCCAGGTATGTCTAGACAAAGAGTTCCATAGTTTGGCTCTACAGAATGAACTTCCTTAGCTTTCTGGCTTGTCTAAGCTTGGACCAGCCAATTCAGACTGAAAAAAGCCAGATTTTCATTGGTGACTTTTTTGGAACAAAAGTGGTCACTACGAATTTGTGCAACCAGTGAACCAGTGTGGTGTAGTGGTTTGGGTGTTGAACTAGGACTCTGGAGACCAGCTCTTCAATCCCCACTTGGCCATGGAAACCCACTGGGTGACCTTGGGCACGTGACACTCTCTCAACCTCAGAGGAAGGCAATGGCAAGCCCCTTCTGAACAAATCTTGTCAAGAAAACCTTGTGATAGTTCACCTTTGGGTTGCTATAAGACAGAAATGACTTGAAAGCACACAACATAATCAAGGAGTACCTGTTTGATACCTCAACTAGCTAAATTCCTTGTGGTGAGGGTGCTTAAGGACTGATAAGTATTCCCAACAAGCCTCTTGACTACCAATTTGTATATTACCCTCACAGGCTACTTGATTAAAGCAATGACTAAGAGGTCAGAAAATACATTTGCCTTTATCCAGAGTTCTCAGTGTTTTTCTACTCACAGCAGAAGACATGTAAGCCATGAACTTATTTTAATAATGTAGAGGGCTTTTATCAAGATTATTTTATCTTCATGAATCCCATGACTCCCTAACAGAAGACATATTAGATTGGTTGCTAGGGAGATGCAAACACAACACTCATCACAGCTGAACTTCTTAGCAAAAGTCCATAAAGTGCTACTCAGTGCGTCCTTTTGCTAATTTAGCTTATACAGTAAAGAGCAGCCAAGCTTGTTCTACTTAAGCTTATGTGACAAGGCTCTCCATATAATATGGTAAGACATCAAATATTTGTTTTGTATGCCTTGTAATCTTACAATGTGATCCAAATGTTATGTGTACATAACAGCAAATGCTATGAGGCACACTGATCTGACTTGACACATTTTATGTAAACACTATACCACACCCCTACAGACCAAGCTGGTTCTCCCAAGGACTGACCGTGCTCCTTAAGTCTTCAGCAAACCAGTGCTGCCGTCTAGTGTCCGATCCTTCTGATCCTCATCCACTATTAAAAAGCAATGTACTGATTCAGGATAGAAACAGATTGTATTGTGGTGGGGGTACTTTAGAACATCTGATTTGAGGAAACCCCACAAAACCTGCGGCAGAGTTTATCTTCTGTGTCAACATATGTTGCTCTACTGGGAAAAAGGGGCTCTTGCTCATTGGTGGAGTAACAGTGTCCATACAGAACGTCCCATGTTCAATCCCTGGCATCTCTACGTAGGGCTGGGAAAAACCTGTGCCTGAAACCCTGGAGGGCCACTCCCAGTGAGCATAGGCAATTCTGAGGCACAAACACCAATGACAGTTTAAGGCAGCTTCATATACTGGGGCTGTATGCAAGTCATTTCCAACTTATGGTGACCCTAAGGTGAACATACGGTTTTCAGGGGCTGAGAGTATGTGATACGCCCAAAGTCACCCACCGGTTTTCCATGGCTAAGCAGAGAATTGAACTCTGGTCTCTAGGATCATAGTTCAGTGCTCAAACTACGCCATCATCCTGGCTCTCAGCTGCATGCGCATTTCCTCAAACGGTGCAAACTTCAACTGTAAACATTATGGTGCAAACCAGGGATAAGACCGGCTGCCAGTTGTGGGGGGGGACACAGCAGCCCCTTACCCCTATCCAAAAAGACCAGAAAACTGAAAATAATTCAGGCCACTTCCTGTTTTAAAAAATGAGCCTGCATTGGCCTCAAATGGTGAAAGGGCCCTCAAAAATGCACCAAAATGGTGAATAAACTCAGAGAGATGGTTTTAAAAAAAAATGAAGCAGAAATTTTGGGGAGGGACATGAGGATCCCAGGAGGAAGGCAAAAATTGCCTGAGCAGGCTACTTGCAGCCTGTAAACCACACTCTGGCCATCCCTGATGTAAAAGGGTATAACTGGGTTTCTGTGTGATTCACAAAGACTGCATTCCCACATGCTTTAGTAACACTCATGTGTTCTTGAATATATATACAGAAGTCTGCCTAAAAGATGACAGAAGCATTCTGCATGTGTTTTCTGTCTTCTTGGAAGCTAGAGTCAAAGCAACAGGTTATCAGGACTATTTGTTACATACTTCCAGCTAAGCAAAATCACCACAGGCCCTCAGACTAGGAAAACAGTTCACAATTTATTGTGAGAAATACATATAGTTCTAGAGCCACTGTAAAAGCACAGTAAAATGTTCAAGAAGGCGTGGAACTAAACCAGGTTCACATGACCCATCCTGTCCCACAGGAACACTGAATACTGCAGCCAGAATAAATTGAAACTGCTCGTTTCAGCTGTAATACTCCTATAGGACTATACTTTCTGATACCAAATCAATCCCACCTTTAAAAAAAAAAAAGTAAAAATAAAGGATTTAGACTTGGATGCTTCTCTATGTATCCTGCGACTGAAATATTTAGTAAACAGCATCCTAAAGAGAGTGCTAGGGCCAAGCATGGCTTATGATGAAGTCTTGCAACTCTCAGGATTAGTGATGGCATAGAGTACCTTATGGAAACAATCCCTTTGCCTCACCTACAAGGAATCAGACAGAAGACACTTCTGCTCACCTGGAAAGGTTCTGAGCAATGTTGTTACTCTTTCCCTGTTGTACTCTACAGAGCCTAGAACTTTTTTGGATTAGAATTTGAGAGTTGTAATCTCCAAAAGATAAATTTTTCTAGTTCTGGTATCAGGCATATTCTGGACCAGGAGCCCAGTTTGCCTCTAGGAAGTCCCATCCAGTTAACATCAAAACTAATGAGGGAAGAGGCAAAGGAAGGCCTTCTGAACAATTGGATAATAACCTTGCTAGACAATTAGGGGTGAATATACCTCCCCCGAGCAGCAAAGGCACACATGAATCATAATAAAAGTGGGTGGAGGATTATTGTAGAGGAATGTCAAGCCAGATCCTCATGAATGTTGTGCCAAACCATCAACTCAGTTGAGTAAAACAGGGGGTCAGGGGAAACCAGACTAGTTCCCTTGCAGGGCTCAATGAAGCAGAGAAATTAAAACTGCAGGGGCTCTGCCCACTCTGTACCACTAGAGGTCAGTACAGAAACAGGCCACAATTACAGAAGCAATTTTACTTTTATAAAGGTGAAAACTATGCCAAGGCAGCACTCCACTGTCCCATCACGTTCAGCAGCTCAGCCAAAGTCAGAGGAAGTCACCCAGGATGCAACTCCAGCCCCATCTCCTCCTTCCATTTCACTGGCACTGTCCCACAAGCATCCATTCTATCAATTAGATAAACTCAATTCCCTCATACTTGACAGAACCGATGCGGGTTTCAGGCAACAGGCAACGCCCATCCAGCATGAAGGCAGTGATGTATGTTGCCACATGTCCAGCATCTTCCTCAGACTTCAATGCCACAATTATCTGGTCATCAGTATCGGGCACAAATTTGAAAGAGGAAAAGCCATGGGTGGGGATGATATCGCCCACATGGCTCACAGTGATATCAGCAAAGTCTGGCGTGGAACTAAGAAGTAAGTTGGTGCCACGGCGCTCATCCTCCTGCTCATTGTAGCGTCCATGACTGGCACGGCGTGGCAGAAAGAACCAGCGCTGGAGTCTGTCACTCCAGGAGGCAGACTCATGGATCAGGTAACCTAGGAGGGGATGGAACAAAAAGGGCTATCGACAGGCACAGCACCAGAGACACGTATAACAAAGACACACAGCAAGTCAGTCTCCCTGGGGAGAAAGTGGGCAAAGCTCAGAGCAGAATCAGGAAATGGAGACACCGACATCTGGGAAAGACTACTATAGGCACTTACCTTGACAAATCACAGCGTAGACAAGAACAAAGAGGAGGCCCTTATTGCCTATCAGCATCTCTCTAAGCACACCCACATCCTGTCTTCTCAAATTCCTCATACCTCCTTGCCTGCCTTTTTTCCCTAGTCCATCTGGTCCTTAACAATAAAGCCTCAAATTCTCTGAAAATCCCAGTCCTGGAAGCAGAATGACACAAAGCAGACAGATGCAAGCATGTTCACTTTGCCACAGCCCTTCAGCCTAAGAATCCATCCATTGCTCACCTGGGGGTTTGATCCCAGCAGCTGTCCTGAGTGCGTTGTAATTGGCCACCCAGTTCTCATGAGCCACATCGCCTTTATAGCCGATGACCTTCACCCATTCAGGGTTCTCGTTCAGTACCTCCCCTGTGGTTGTTGTCCATTCCTTGCCCAAGCCTCCCACATACAGATGCTCATCCTTCACTGCCAGCCACTCTGCCTTAAACCCTAAGGAAAGCAAAGGCATAACATAGAACATGATGGTCCCACTCTATAACATACATCATGGCTACTCGACCATAAGCTAGCTCTGTTCCCTCATAGAGAGGACAGGTGTGTGCATTGAAAGAAGAATTCATTTCCCACGAGTCTGTTCAAAAGATAGCCAAGCTGCCCTTCAGTAGGTTACTTGTAGGACTATCCCCCCCACCTGAAATTGGATCCCCTGGGCATTCTTCATCCAAACCTTTGTAAAGAATGCTAAAACTGATTGAGATACACTGCCGGGCCTGTTCAGTGGTGGCACTGCAGTTATGGAATTCCCATTCTAGATAGGTCTGGAAGGCTCCCCCTGTTTTGAAGGTGGTGGAGACTATTACCTGACCAACTTTTAAATGGGCCCCATGGTTTTCTCCTCCTGATGTACTTTTGTGCCACTTTTAACTGGCTTGTTTTAATGCTTGCTCTTTTTATTGTTTTTACTGATTTTATGCTCTCAGATTTTGTTTCTTAGATGTATTGATTGTATGTTATTAATTGTTGTTAATTTTATTGCATATTTGGGTTATTCAGTTTGGAAGTCAGCTTGGAAGTGGAGGTTTTTAAGGCCAAGAGACAGGGTAAAATAATTCTAAAAAAGTATCCTTTCATTTTGTTTGTAAATGACAGCAATAACAATCAGTCTCTCAGCTGACCATTAGCAAGGAAGACAAGTCACTTGAATTTAGAAAATAGTTTAACTTCAGTTGGAGAATCTTGTAGAACAATGGTTCTCAGCCTTAGGTCCACCAGAAACATTGGACCTTTACTTTCCAAGTGCCCACTGGTCAGAGGTTTTGAGAGTGTGAAGTAGAAAACATCTGAAGGACCAAAGGCTGAAAACACTAGTGCAAGTGGACTGTGGGTCAGGCCTACCGGGGACAGAAGGCTCAGTAATTTTGAGAATGCCCCCAAAGTTGAGATGGCCATAACTACATCTGGGGCCTCAGGAGCCAGGGAGATAACACGAGTGTAAGGGAATTCTCTAATAAGGAAAAGTAAGCTCACCCTTGCCAACAGTACCATCACCATCAGACAAGATCACCCAAGGTATTACATTGGTGCCATCAATCTGATAGACCACACCAGTGCGATCGTCCACAGCATAGAGCTTGCCGTTGAAGACTACCAGTTCAGAAAGTTCCATGCCACGTCCTTTCTCAGCCAGGTGAGATTCCAGCTTATAGTCCTGGGTATCCCATTCAACAGAGACATGGTCTCCACTGGACGACAGCATCAGGTAGCCTTTCTTCAAGTAGCTGAACCAAGTATGCTCACTGAGACCCTTGGAGTTCGTGTCGAGGTCTGCAATGAGTCCAATGCGATAGCGCACACCTTCTGGAATCCGCTGGGGTGGTGAAAGTGGGTAGGTGTCATTGTACCGTTCATGGGGCAGCACACTGAGCTGCCAGTTGTGAGCATTGGGAAGAACTGGCCTGCTTGTCGAAGGTGAACGCTGGAAGCACAGAAGCAACAGTACAAGGACCAGGGCCAGAGAGGTTGCCAAAATGGCCTTCCAACGCAAGCGGAAGCGGGGGTCAGCTGCTTTGGTCATGGACGCCAGCACTGGGAGGCTGCCCACACTAATCCGCAAGGGATTCAGAGACTCATCCCATTGCAGACGTGGGCGGGTTGGGACGGGCATGAGCCTGAGGTGCCCAGGAACCTGGGAAGGAAAGAAGAGGGTCAGCAGGGATGTAAAAAGAGTACAGCTGATGCACAGCTGTCATGTGGGAGGGTTAGTAAGCATGGTCATAAAGCAAAGTCCTGTGACACTTGTCCCTGTCTATGGGAGAAAGAAATGTGAAAGGAACAACAATAACATTAACAATAACAACAATAATAATAATGATGGACAGGTGTTGCCAGTAGGGCAGAAAGCTAGGCAACTGGGTCACGAACTCTTCAGGGAAGGGCAAGAAAGAAGGCAAGCTGAGGGCCAGCATTCCTGCTGGAACAGGGGGGAACTACAGAAAAGAAACTGATACAATCTAAGTGAGTGATTCTTTAACCTCGAGTATAGGGACCCCTTGCTGGACACCAACAGCAGCGCAGCAACAGGGACATTGCAGCAGGGGGATGCCAGTGCTGAAACTGCTCTCTTGTTTCCAAACAAAGGAGCAGTTTGGGCACATGCACACGCATGCCACTGTGCCCCTTTTGTCAGGAACATGACAGCAGGCATGTGTGTGAGCTTAACTTGCTCTATCATTTGCAAACAAGGCAGTGGTTTGGGCACACACACTCCCCCACCCCCTGCTGCACACATCCCCTGCTGTCATGCCCCTGATGAAAGGGACATGGCAGCAGGCATGTGCACGCACCCAAACTGCTCCCTCATTTGCAAATCAAAGAACAGTTTCAGTGCCCAATTCATCGCCACCACCCCCGCTGCCACATCCCCAATGAAAGGGACACAGCAGCAAGAATGTTCATGAGCCCAAACTATGACTCTGGAGACCAGGGTTAAGAACCACTGTTCTAAGTAGTTTAGACTGGTGTAGAAATCATGTGATCTGCCAGATGCTACTGGACTGCACATTCCAACAGTCCTAGCCAGCATGGCCAATGGTGTGGTATTCTAGAGTTGTATGATTCCTATATGAGCTTAAGCATTTCATTTGAAATTAGTCAGTTCCCTCTTAGCTGGTTAATTAATCAAGTCATCATACAACCAAGCCTTTAAAAAATCTGCATTTTGCAAAAACAAAAGAAAGGTAACATTGTTTTATCCTCCCCACGCTTTCTCTCACCCTTCCCCCAAGAAGCTCAAACAGTCCTTTCAGACTGTTTAGGTTGGAGAACAGGGACTGGTTCCAAGGTCACCCCTAAATTTTGAAGGAGAATCTCAACCCTACTCTGAGTTCATTGTTCTTGCAATGGTGTCTCTTAATACACAGTCTCTCCTATCCACTGTTAGAAGACAACAGCATTTTTAAAACTAGTCACTAGACCAGAACCAATACAGTGAACAAACAAGCAAGCATGCTCTTAACTTATAAAGTTTATCTCCAACAATTAAACTGACCAACACAAATTAATCAAGTTTTACTAATTAAACACTTGAACAAAGCAAAGCTGGAGTCCAAACAAAAAGGTACATTAATGGAGGAAGTTAGTTACAGAACATAAAATGGAGGCCACCTGTCCTTCCACTCCATTCCTGGGTCCCTGATGCATCCTTGCTTCAACTCCCGTTTCCTTATCAGCTAGGATACTCCATGGATATAACCTCCTAACCTTCTAACTTTTGACTCTGAGAATTCAGAAGTCATTTCACCCACCAATAAGTGCCCCCCCCGCCCGAACACCGGGTCCGTACACCATTTTGAGTACAAAATACCAAGGTCCCTATCCTTCCAGACCTGTTTGACTGTTCCCAGCTCATAGCTTGCTGGCCGTTCTGGGGACCAGCCGCACCTGCAACAGGTGGCAGAACGCAGCTCCCGGATCCAGGAAGTACAGTCAGGAAATGTCAATAGGTCAAAGATTGTTGAGTTGCCCAACCAGTTCTTCTTAAAGATACAACAGAACTTCCTTCCCGTTCTGTTCAAAAAGTGGATGTGGTCTAACGGGTTTCAGGTTTTGCCAAATCCAGCATTCCTGTTAACTCTCATAGTGATGGGTTCTTTCAGTACGACTCCTTACATACCAAATTGTATGTACAACCTGCCCTAGACAGAACACCACTGTTAACTTCCAAACACAAAGACTGTTTGCTGAAAAATATGCAGACTGGCCAGAGTCGCTCTTACACTGGGCGTCCAAACACTGTTGGGATGCTCCCTTTTTGTCAACAGCGGCCCAACCTCAGTCCCCCTTTCGCTATCAGATAAGGCTGCCAGGCAAGGGGTGGCCAGTTTTAGCTGAGGGAAAGTGCCCATCTGCTGGGTATTGCAGTGGCAAAAATATTTCTGCCTTGAAGACTCTCTGCTGAAGAAGCTGATCAAATGGACCCACAGACTCTCTCAGCTAGACACACAGGAAAAACTTTAGCCTTATGAGGACTGGGCCAAGATGAGTAGAGAAGCAGCAGTGACAACTTTGTGCTAATACAAATGCCTTTTTATAAGGGGAGGAACAGCTCCATTTTCAAAGACATGTTCATGTGAGCATGAACATCCAAGAAAGCCACCCTGCTGCTTGGCCATTTTTGCACGCCGGGGTGATGCATTCTTCTTTTAAGCAAGGGGCATTAACACGTCAGACATTTTAAGCAGCAGCATTGATGGAGCACTTAAAGGGAAGGTCCTGCCTCCGCCTTCTTTAATATGGTGCCTTCCAGATGTACTGCATAAGGTTGCCCAATTGGCTTCTCCCTGTGCAGCCCCTGCCCCGAACCAGTGGGGCCCCACTTGCTTTCTCCAAGCAGTCCAACTGGTCAGTGGTCTGTAGAGGGAAAATCGGCTTCTTGGAGAAGATCAGTGGGAACAAGAGATCTTTTCCAGCCCCAACAATTCTGCTTCTGAGACTGCTGTTTCTCAACTAATTATAGTGATGCAAAGGCATCAATCTCTGGAAATTGCTGGAGGAGGGCTTAAGCTTTCACCATCAGTTCCCAGATCTTTTTGCACAGGAGTGCAACTCCTCATACATGTGCACTGAGCCAGGGCTATAACTGCAGGCATCCCCAGCCAGAATGGTCATAAGCTATTATGGCTGGGGATGATGGGTTGCCCAGTCCAGCACATCCGAGGAACACCAAATTAGGAAGGCCATAGAAACGAATAACGGCATTCCTTGTGAAGCGGATACCACGGTCTGGTCTTTTCAACGCTGCCCGGATTGTTCACGACGGGCGAGTAGAAGGAGGCACGGGGGCAGGCGCGGTGACTTCGGGTCGCATCCTCCCAGGGCCGCGCCGCCGCTGCGGGCCTGCAGGGAGAGGAGGTGGGGTCGACCCTGCACCCGTGGGCGCGCTCCCTCTTTCTCAGCCCGACCATCACGACAGCCGGGCACCTGGCCCGCCAGGAAACCTGCCCGCTCCAGGGCGGCGCGCAGCCTCCGAGGGTGGGACTGTGGGTGCCTGGTCGGCGGCCAGTGCCCCGCCTGAGCCCTGATCAATGGGAGAAGCCGGAGGGCGGCAACGGGAGAGGAAGACGCACAGCCAAAGGACACCCCTTCCCTCTTCCTCGCCGGTTCTTTTATGCAGCAAAACAACAACAATACAAAGGTATACATTTCCCCCCTCCCCCGCCAGCCACTCACCGATTAGGCTCCTCCCCGCGCCGGGAACAACCGGAGGGGGGGAGGAGGGAGAGGGGGAGGGAAGGACCTTCCGCGCCACGCCCGCCCTCATGCCCTCCTTCCGAAGGAACTACACCTCCCAGCATGCATCCCGCCTGGAAAACTACTACGCGTCCCGGCAAGCCCCGCGGCCTGGAAGGGGAAAACACGCGGCGGAACTACATCTCCCACCATTCTTTGCGCCCGAATGTTAGGTTGGGGCGGGTCGGCAGCTGTCATCGGGATCGCTCCCGGTAGCTCCCTTTCCGTCTGTAGCTGTTTCGGCGCGGCTCGCCGTCAAGAGCTGGCGGGGAGGTCACAATGGCCGGCTTTGAGGGCCTCCCAGAGCCTGTCACTGGGGTCCTGGCCCGTTCTGAGGAGATTTCTTTTAAAAATGCAGCGCTGGCTGCTTTGTGCGGCGGCGCTGCTTTCCTCAAAAGGGAGGCAGGACAGCTTTTCTCCCGGTGGAGGCGATGAACGTGCTCAGACCTCTCTGCCGGGTCTATGGCCATTTCCGCACTAGCATAGCGCTATTATTCCACTTTCAACATCCTATGGAATCCTGGGGTTTGCAGTTCCGGACGGCCCCTCCCTAAACTGCAAACCCCAGGATTCCATAGGATGTTGCAAGTGGAATGATAGCGCTATAACAGTCTAGTGCGGAAGTGGCCTTGGTCTAGAATGGCTGTCTAGAGGAGTCACAACTTAAAGTAGTCTGGCCCTATCGTGGTGAGATCTGCTGTGGTTCAGAGTACCAGACAAAGAACTTATGGTCTAAATAACTAGAGACAAAAAAAATCCGCTCGTCAATGGAATCGCCCCTCACCCCATGCATTCAGAATGCAACTGTTAAAAAGAGGCTTTTCTTTAAAAGGGTGTCCAGAACTTTTAAAGAAAGGGCAGTTGGAGAAGAAAGGACTTGGCAAAAGTGTTAGGATGTGAGTAGTGGATGTTTGAAGAGATGGGATGGGGAAAGCCTTGAGCTGCAGTCAAATAACTTGCTTTTTTGTGTGTAAGATAAAAATAACAGAGATTAGAAAGAAAAAAATAGAGCATTTTTTGGTTAACAAGCAGACTTTGAAAGCACAAAACCTTTGATGTCAAATGTGCTTTGTGTTTGTTTTTTTAAAAGTAGCAACACTTCTTTGATACAACCCAATTTCACTTGGCTTAATTTGTTTTCTTACTTTTTATATTTTTAACTGTAATTTTATTGATTATTTTTTTAATTGATTAATTTTATTGTACAATCAACAACACATATCCATCAAGATAAAAAATACCAATAGAGTGAAAGAAAAAGTCTATGTATGTATCACATATATCAGTTTCTTAACTAGAACTCATTATTTTTTTCTTATCTAATTCTTCATTTATACTCTTCTCTTTATAATACTGTACTAAAGTTACAACTCCTCCATGATTTTCTGTACTCCTAATATGGTACTTTCTGTACATTTTCTTCTTTTTCACCCCCATCCCCAATTTTGGTTTCATTTGTACATTTTATAAATAAATTAACAGTTGATGTAATATTTTAATTGTTTTCTAATCCTTTAAAGTTTAAGTCAGGAATCCTCCAATTGTCTAATTCCGTCTTTTTTCTTTAAAAAAATGATTTTTTTTTTAAAAAGGTCTTGTTAGGTGGCATCACATCCATGTGGTAGCTAATAGAGAATGTGAGAGGATGCTGAAAATATCGACTTCAAGGCTGCCATCACTGTTTGATCGTTATGAGGTCAGGTATTCCAAAAGAATTCAGGACTATGTCCAGAACAAGGGCAATTTTAGGACAGAAAGGTTCCAGTTTCCATGATAATGGCCATTCCCCTTGTTCTGCTTCATTTCAGATTGGAGTGGGAGTCAAGCAGTCCTCCAGATATTGTTGGACTGCAGCTTCCAGAATTCTTTATCAAGCTGGCTCAGACTGCTGAGACTTGGAGTTCAACTACATCTGGAGGGTTGCATTATTCCCACCCATGTCTTAAATGGTTTAGTGATTTGTTTGTTACAAAATAAATAGTTGTCTTTATAAGGCCCAATTGAAATGTTGTGTAAAGATCAGTAAATTTTTCAATTCTCCAGAAGTTTTCTTTACGCTAAATAGTTTATGAAAACTGGAGTTGGTGGGACTGGCCATATGGCCATTGTCCCAAAATCTTGCCCTATGATCTTCAAACCATGGGAAGAGTCTGGCATGCATAGCTAAGCGGTCAATTCAGCACAACATGATTAAGGAATACTTTTGAATTCTGGCAAGGCTGTGAGTCTTTTCTACTATCTCATTTTCATTTCTTGCTCCAGTGGAAAAAAATACATGATTTTGCATACACTGTTTTGGTGCACAGTATTTATAAAGGATGGTTGGGGTAGGAAGCATGATAGGTATTTTTATTGTAACACAATGTAAAAAGAAAAATACAAGTCCAGTATCTCAGCCTTTGTCAACCCTCAGTGGTGAATCCCATGAGGCCAGGGCAAACTGAGAGAGAAGATTCTAACAACCTTCTCAAGAACCTTGTCCACAAACAGGCATGTTGTGCATTGTAATTTGGACTACCACATGTACACCAGGAGATATTCTCTGGGTGGGCATGAAATGGGCAACAGGCATTTTTCCCTCCTATAATATGTGATGCTGTTGACTCAAAGCTGATGCCATATTTTGGTAGACCTTCAGACATTGCTTTGTTATGGCTCTGTGCACCCTTCAAGATTGATATGGTTTAATTGGCAAATATTATTTAATTGGCAACTACATTAATTGGCATTGCTATAAAATGGAACCTGAGGGGACTGGAAGGCCAAGCTGGACAGAGGAAAATCACTGACTGTAAACATGAGATTGCAAGGCAGGTCAGCCCACACTGACTCTAGGCGCAAGTGAAGTCATTGTCAGGCAGATTACAAGGCAACTCCAGAGACAATAGGCTTAAGATGAAGCTGGACATCTCTGTTCAGAAAAGGGAAGTCCTCACCAAACTGATTGTTTCAACTCTGTTGCCTCACACCTGGATGTTTCCTTGTTTTGCCTCTCAAACCTCTACACAATACAGAGCTATTATGATTGCCATTAGCCCTTTGTCACCTAAACACTAAGACCATTAACTCCATCTGGACCTCACTGTTTGTGTTGCAACTGCCATTGTCCACATGGCTGGACGATGGGAGGGTAGTTTTCGGGTATAAAAACCCTGAATTTTGAATGATTCAGCGCAGTCTCTCACCTTGCTGAAGATCATGCTGTTGGCCAAATTTTTGAACAAGAACTGTCCTTAGGTACCCACCAAAGCCATATCAATGCTTTTCCTCACTTCTTTGTGGACTGGCAATTATCACCTGAACCTTATCATTCTGCTATCCACAACTTTCCTCCCTTTTTCTTTTGGTTAGCTCTTGTGTGAGTGCCTGAGTGCTTGGATCTTTTTTGTGTGTGTGTGAATCTTTTAATAAAATACATTTTTAGTTTACATTTTGGATTTTCTGGCTGGTTCTTTCCTGCAAGACCCAGTAAACATTCATGGTAAGAGCTCGTTAACCCCCCTCTTGCAGGCCTCCTAACTTTGAGCTGCTTGATTCCCCATTGTCATGTGGAGGTACTGGCATCACAGGTGGATCCCTGAGTCACCCATGTTTTAGGGTAGCAGCTGTACCAAAACCCCTTGGCACCAATCTTCTGCCTTCTGCTACTGTATTTCTTCTACTTTCCCAGCTCCCAAAATTGTCCCTTCCCAACACTTTATCACTCATCAACCAGGTTATTTTCCTATCAGCTGGAAAACATGGAGTGAGGGGCCAGCTTAGTTCCTATTTAGGTGCACTGCCATTTGGTGGGAATGCTTTGTCAAAGGAGGCTGGCTGGTTGCCAAAGTGGGTAGCAGGACTTCTGAAAGGGACCAGATCTCAGTTCTGTATCTGCCAGCTGATTAGCTTGCCTGAAATACAGTGCCTGGGCTGACATCAGCATAAAGATGGGCATTGTGTTTAAAGTGATCTAAGACGGGACCTGCCTGACATACAGTATAGCCAAACATCTATCTTGGCTCCTATAAAAGTGCAGCTGCCAACCAAGGAAGCTTGTTAGCAGGCCTGAGGAGTTGATGGGCTGGCTATTTGAGCATCCAGCATCAAATACTATTAGCTCTCACATGATTTGCTCCTTCAGTGAAATGGCAGAAGTGACAGGAAATGGAATGGAATGTCAGTATGTCTTTTTCCTTCCTTATAGCTTTGTCTCCAAAAATAATGCAATACTGCATTTATAAATAGCTCACATTATTTTCTTTGTTGTGATATTTACGTGTATTGTTTTGTTCAAGGTACACAGAGCAGTATTGTCATTTCACAACAACCTTGTGAGGTAGGTCAGGCTAGATAATGGTTCCAGTGTCACGTAATAAGCTTTATAGACAAACAGTGTAGACTTTTTTTACTTGGCAAGATCCAAACCCAGAGCCCTGGTTAATTTAACTTCCTGTTTCTCCACAAGATATCAAATGGGCAGTGTATGCATGAAAAGTCATAAGTTTTCTTGCTTTCTCCTGATCCCTACAGAAACCAAGTCACCTACTATATCAATTCGATACCAAGTGTAGTGTAGTGGTTAGAGTGTTGGACTGGGACAGGGAGATGAAATTCATTGGGTGATTGTAGGACAGTCAGTATTTGCCTGTCCTACCTGAATGGGTGTTGGGCTGAAGCAGGGAATAAGAGAAAACTTTATACAACTTTTAGCTGATAGGTAGAATATAAATTCAACAAATAAAATGTTCTTCAGCTCCCAGAGCTGTTGCAGAAACATCCTGCTGCTGCCTGCCTTGATAATGGACTGAGGGAATTAGGAATCTCCATAGCGTAATCTTCCATACAGTCATGGGGTGAAGTGATGGCGGTATATCCTTGCCTTCTCCTGTAGCTATTAAATTACAGTTGATCAAACACTTTCTGGGACCTGCTGGCACCAGGATTTTGCACCATCAGTATGTAATACTTGCTGTGTTTAGGGTTCCCAGTCTCTAGGCCTGGCCTTGAGTCTTAGGGCTTGGACATTCTTCTCTGGTCCTCAGACCAAAGGAGAGGAATTTCAGGATGAGAGCACTAACTTGAACTGTGTTGGTGTGTTTTCCTTTGTTAGACCTGTGTGCCATTTTTTCCCCTTTTTGTCTATATGAATGACATACTCTGAGCAATTGTGTTTGATGCTTAATTTATCATGCTTAGTGGAGTAATGACAGCCTGCATCCTGTGACATCATTGGGGCCATCCTCAGGTTTTTGGTTTTATTCTGGCAATCTCAGAGTGGTACTAACCTGGCAACCCCAGCTATGTTACTTTTGGCTGTTTTGTCTGCTGTTTCTTGGGTAACAATCAAAGAAGCAATGTAGTTATACAGTACATCACAACCACTGTTATTTTTATTAATTATGATGTTATGATGTTACCTATCTTGATTTGACTTGTCATCATTCTCTACTACATAATGGTCAGTTAGTTACACTATGTCAGCACCATTCAACAACAGATTGTTTTATGAAACACTTAAACATGCTTTTTTCTTACTGAAATACCATCTCTTTCAACTTCCAGTTCCTTACTACTCCCTGGCTTTAGTCCCTATCTATCAGGTACCACTATGGCCAGTCATCACTCCACAGCAAGGAAGGCCAACTGTTGCTGGTCAGGGGCTCTTAACCCTCCCCTGGACTTTAGCAGGCCACACTGCTGCTTTGATCCTCAACCCCTCTGCATCAGAAAAAAAAATACTGAAAAAATGGCAAATAGCACCTCCATTCCCTGAAACCACATAGAGTATAATGTTATTCTCACCCAAGTGCATTTCAGGCCTTTTCCCATAATGGCCTGGCTGATATCTCTGAGAAGCTTACAAGCAGGGCATGAAGACAATAGCATTTTCCCAGTGTATGTCTCCCTTGGTAATTGGTATCCAGCATATACTGACTCTAATTCCTGAGTGTTCCAAATAGCTATCACAATCTGATGACCATGGACTGCCCTGTCTTCCATGAAGTAGTCTAATGCCCTTTCAAAGCTATCTTAACTAGTGCCCCACCTCCACATCTTTTGGCATTAGATTCTGTATGTTAATCATGTCCTGTGTGGGGAAGTCATCTGACCCTTTCTTCGGATGACTCCAAGTTCCCACCATGGTGAGAAGAAGGTGAAAACTCTGCTGAGAACATAAAATGCTGTGTGTCAGTTCAAGCCTGGCAAGAGGATAAACAGAGAAGAAATAAACAGTTCAAAATACTGAAGTGAAGTATGTCTTCTCTTGTTTATGATTTCAAGTTGCTCTAGTTATCCTTTCCTGAATTCAGATCAGGGCTTGAGTGTCAGGTTTTGCTGCTACTGTTATATTTCTAATGTACCTTATCCCAGTCTGGGACTCAGGGCAGCTTATAAAAGTTAAAACAGATATAGCTAAAAGATCACCTCCTGCCAAAGTTAAAAATATAGTTGAGGTATCTATAGAATTAAAAGCACGTCCATAAAAAATGGAAGACTACAGCACAGAACATTATGAAAAGCTCTTTTTCTCTGAACAATCAGCCCTCAAAAGACCTGAAACAAAAGTGTCTTCACCATCCTACTGAAGGATAGTGAGGAAGGTGCCAGTCCAACCTCTCCAAGAAGGCTGTTCCTCTCCTGTGTTCCCACCAGATGTATCTGCGAGAGTGCTTGGACAGAAAGGCTTTCCAGAAGATCTGAAAACACAGGAAGACTCAAATGAGAGATTATGTCTTTTGAATAACCTAGACCTGAGCCACATAGGGCTTTTATAGGTCATAACTTGATGGTAGCTAGTTGAGTTGTTACAACAAGGAAACTATGTGCCTCTCAGCTAACAGTGTAGCTGCAGCTCTTTGGACTAACGAAAGTTTCTGAAGAGTCTTCTAAAGCAGCCCTGTGTAGAGCACATTGCTGTGTGCCTTCAAGTAATTTCTTACCTGTGGTAGCCCTAAAGTGAACCTGTCATGGGATTTTCTTGGCAGAATTTGTTCAGAGGGAGTTTGCTTTTGCCTTCCTCTCAGGCTGAGAAAGTGTGACTTGCCCAAGGTCACCCAGTGGGTTTCCATGGTCGAATGGGGATTTGAACCTTGGTCTCCCAGTGGCCTAGTCCAGCACTCAAACCAGTACACAGTGCTAGGTCTCATAGTGCACAGTACAGTTGTCCATTACCGTTGTTTACCTGCATGTTGAGATTACTGGTTCTGTATTAGCCTTACCGTTACAGATTTTACTTTGGAAAGAAAGTAGAATCATTTTATGGTGGGAGATTGGTTCTGCCAGTGGCCCATTACCAGTTCTGCCTTTTCTGCTATTCATTATGCCAGTATTTCCCTTACAGTCATGACATACATGTGTGAAGGGACTGGTTTTTATTTTTATTTGTTAGGCAGGGAGATGTGCTTTTATATCTGTTGCAATAGTATTATGAATACAGGGAGTGACCTGTTTTATCAGTGAGTTAACTAATGCCAAGAGCTTTGTCTTGGCATGTCCTCCTTACTCAGGCCTTCAGAAATTTCATGTGCAGTTGAAAAGTCAGCAAGTAATCAGACACAGTAGAAGGCAACTTTGTATGTTGGTGATGGCTAGGCCATTTCAGGAATTCTTGGAGGAAAGAGATTATCTGGACCCATTTCAGTCTGGGCTCAGGGGTAGGTGCAGTGCTGAAACAGTCTTGATCACACTGACTGATGACTTGCTCCTGAGGAAAGACAAGCGGGGGGAATGCAACCCTGCTGATCCTCCTAATCTCTCAGCAGCTTGAGATACCATTGACTGGTGATGTAGATTTGAGTTGACTGATTCGGACTCAAGTCAGACTAAAGTCACGTCAGTGACTCGACTCGGACTTGACTCGGCAATAAATGATGCACTGACTCGACCCGACTCGATTTGACTCGACTCTTGTATATTTTTAGTGACTTGCTGCCCTTGGTTCAGTAACATAAGACATACATCCAGAAACCTTATGACTTTGAACGATGCTTCCATCTCGTTTTGCCTACTGGTCACATGGTGATCTGTCTCAAGCCCAAAGTGTGGGTGCATTTCTCAGAGGGGAACAGCAAATGGGTTGGGCAATGGGCTTGAGGTCTGCTCAGCAGGCTATCTCTGCTGCATATTGGAGGAGCCTTCTAAAACTTTTCCTAAGAGCAGAAGGCAAGATTCATCCTCAGAGCGTAGAGTGCATTTTTCAGAGAGGAACAGCAAATGTGTTAGTCAACAGGCTTGAGGAAGAAGGATCTTTCCTTCTAAATCCTCTTGAAATAAGAAGGATCCTATTCCTCACTTCTGAAAAATCCTCCAGCTTCCAAAATGGGAACTAAGAAGGATCCTATTCCCCACGTCTGAAGCTACAGACAATAAAATCACAAATTTGGAGGGCCGACTCTGCTTAAATTGTTAAAACTGATTTTATTTGACTCTGTCAGTCCAGAAATTCTAGAATACAGGTTGGGGTATAAAGTTGGCTCCCAGACTTGAGACTTGACTTGAAAGTATCTTCAAGGACTTGAGACTTGACTTGTGACTCGAAGGTAGAGACTTGAGACTTGACTTGAGACTTGGAGTAAAGGACTTAAATACATCACTGCCATTGACCTATTGGACTGACTATAAGAAGGCAGTAGGAGGCACGGGACAAGATCCTACATCAAGCAGACACAGCATAATGCCCTACCCACGCAGTTCTCTTTTCTCCCCCTGTCCTGTTAGCTGTGAAGCTAATATCCACATTCATTGAATATCCATGTCCTTGGAAGGAACAACAGGACTCTGACTCTATGCTTAACTTTTCAATGGATAAGTCTTGAGGGTCAAGAAACTGGGCTTGGAGGATACATTCTTGATGATGCATATATGCAAAATCTAATTACTACCTTTTTTTGCCCAAGGCAGGGGGAATGCAAGTGACAAAATGCCAGTTGGCAAGGGGCTCGTCGTGTCTGCACATAGCTCTCTGCCACTTGTATTTCCTGGCAGCAAGAGGAAAAGCACCTATGTAGACCTCCGCTTAGGTGGTTTTCCTTTTGCTTCCAGGAAATATAAAAAGCAGAGAGCTATATGTAGGCAAGGCTAGCCTCCTGCTTAGAGAGCCAGCATGGTGTAGTGTTTTGAGCATGGGACTACAACCTGGGAGACAAGGGTTCAACTACCTCCTCAGTTGTGGAAACCCACTGGCTGACCTTGGGTGCATCACACACTCTCTGCCCCAGAAAACCCAGTGATAGGTTTGTCTTAGGGTTGCCATAAGTCGGAAGTGACTTGAAGGCATACAGTAACAATAACACCTCTGCTTCTTTTTTTTCCTTGGCATTCCAACTCCCCAATATTTTTCCTATCTTGTCTTCTTCTGTGTATTTGTTTCTCAGCATAGCTGTACAGAGCATATCCTATTTTGTTTATTTGTAACATTTTCATACTGTTTCCCAGCTGGCTTACATATTTTCTGCTCAAAACAAGACAGAACCTGCCCTCAAACCAACTATCTAAACATCATATACAAAAGGAAAAGAAGATGGGATAGGAAGAACGGGGAAAAGCAAACTTAGGCAGAAATTCTTTAATAGTAATAGCTGGAATGAAGGCAGTTCATGAAGAGGAGTGGTTGGCTGATTGCTCAGCAAAACCAATGGAGTAATCTTGGTTCCCATCCCTCCCTCTGGAAATGTAGCACTTTAGACTGGATCATAAAGTGCTTTGCATACGATATCTTCTAATCCTTGCAGCAACTCTGTAAGTATTACTGTCCCCATATTTCAACTGGTGATGGCTCTGGCTGAAAAAGAACATCTTGTCTAAAGTTATTTAGTGAGAAGAGATCAGAGTCATACCTCCTAAATCTTAGCACACTATTTTACCCATTAAACTGCACGAGCTCACCCTTTACCCACTCACCCTTCACTAAATATTAGTAGTCTGATGGGTGAATTTCCTGTCCCAGTGAAGCAGATTCTGGAACAGAGTGAGCAAGCTGTAGGCTGAGAGATGAGAACATCCTGGGGTGCAGAGTTCCTTTCTCTTTGGGGCTCTGATACTGGGCGTGGAGGCGGGGGAATAGCACATCTGTTGCTCAGTAGAATACATGCTGCTGGCTTCTGCTTTTGAAGCTGAACCCAGCAAAAATGTAAATCAAGCAGAGATTACAATACCTATGCAAATAAATTAGATGTTATAAAAATGTCTTAAGTCTCTGAAATGCTCTCTTCATCAAAGGAAGCCAGACCCAAGTGGAGTTTGCCTGGAACTTCTTGCCGTTTGTGGGAGGTGGGGTACACAACACAGAACAGCCAGAGGTGAGCTGACAGTGGGATTTTGTGCCAGGCTGACATCAGTTTCAGAACTGTCGATCTTGCCTGCCAATCTAATCTCCATTGCTTTACGCAGCAGCTGCATTTTCCTTCCCTCCCTCGCTCCCTGGCTCTGGACCCCAACATCTGGATATACTTTTTGGCAAAGGAAACCGGCGTTCTCTACCCCAGCTGTGGGTGCTGGGCATGCATATGGTTAACGGCAGCTGTGCTCCCATCTGAGGGAGGAGGGCCCGGCGTATACAGTGTCTGCCCCTTTCTTTCCCTCTTTCTCTCTCCCTCTTGGCTTCTCAGAAAGCGTCTTTTCTGCTCAGAGCCTGAGATCTGAAGGCTACAGAAGCAGGGCTGCCCGCTTTTCCTCCTCTCTACCCCACTAGCAGGGTGGTGGTGGTGGTAGCAGCAACAAAAGTGTTTACTCAGAGGAAGGGGATGCTCTAGAAGAACCAAGGCAAAGGCAAGCAGTGGCTCTGACAGCCTCTAGTCCTGCCCCAAAGGTAGGTGCCTGCCAGCTGGCCAGAGCGCTGGGATCAAGTGCTTGAGAGGACTGTGTGGAACTATGTGTCTATGAACACAACAGAACTGAGATTGAGAACCTATGTTGGCTCGGACATAGGGAGTGGCTGGGGTTTAATAGTTGAAGGCTGTCTGGGAATCTTCCATAAGGGCCCTTTCTCCAGAAGGCACTGGGGCCCTTAGATTGCTGATAGTTTAGATGTTTTATGTGGGGAGGAGGGGTGACGCGGGGGCAGATCTGCCACATGTGCTGTCCCCTGTCCATTACACCAGAGTGAGCAACTTGTAACCTTACCGATGCTGTGGGAGAGACAACAGTGATAAATGATGGGAGTTGCAGTCCAACAACATCTGGAGAAACTGCCTGGAGTAGGGAAATTGCTTTTGTCTCTCACCAGCTTGCTACACAGCCCAGCTTAGAACTGGTCTGTACAAAGTTACAAACCTCATTAGAGGTATAGTGCCTTGTGCCTCCTTATTAGACAGGAGTTGGTGTTTTTTTTAAAGGAAGCAACCCCATCCTTACATAAACTCTTTTCTGGGGGAAATGTCAGCTAGGGACAAGCTTTACCAAGCAGTCTGAATGAAGCACAGTTGCCCTGGCACAGGAAATGGGAACAGTGATTCTCTCCCTGGATCCTATGCCTGCTGGCATGCTTGTCACTAGCAGCTTTTGAGTAATTCCCTGCAATTGGCTGTGAAGAATTGTGGACCACTGCGGGTCTTTCCAGGTCAAGAGTGGGTTCCCTCCCTTTGTCCTTTATGCTCCTGTCCAAGAGGTTTGGCAGCTGTGAGGTGAGCACAGAAGACCCAGGATCCTCTCTTCCTCCTCCCCTGCCCACCCTCCAATTTCATCTCTGGAGTATGAACTGGGGTCTCTATAGCTGAGGGGAATTTTTCCAGGCTGTGATGTCACACAACAACAGCGACGACAGCTCCTCATTCCCAGGCATTACCAGCTGCTGTATCAGGCCCTTGAGGGATGGAGGGTGGCCAAAGTGAACCGGAAAAAACAAACAGAGTCTCATAGCACACATCCCTGTATGTCTCTCTGCTCCCGCCTCCACATATACAAGCCCGCGTTTGTCCAGTTATGTGTCCTGCCTCTCTGAGTGTGCAAATATGCTCGCTCCCAAACAGATACAAGCTCTTTTATGGATATATGCCTGGCTCACCATTTTTGTGTGTGTGTAGCTTTCTCCTTACAGCCCTACACTGCTAAATTATGTATTGAATTGTTCATGCTGTTACTTGTTTCTTGTCTAGCTCTTGAGAGATTTTTCATGTTTAATAAAGAAGAGTAGGTGATAATGGGGGTGATGAGACACTCAGATTTCTTGTGCTTCACATGCCAGCTTTTCAGGACATGTAGCTTTACTAACAACAAGTAGAAATAGATTGGCTTCCTCACTAGTATAAAATATGGTCATATTGGAATGATTCCACACCATTTTAAAAATAGCCTAAAATAGCCTGGCCATACAAGAAGATCATATAGCCTATCTCAACATGCTTATGTTCAGTGACTCAACATGGGATGGCAGTTCTCTAACACAGAGCCACCTTATCTATGTGTGTCAGGGCTGCACCTTGGCTCCTGTAAAGGTCTTTCTGTCTTGTGCAGGATAATAGATTGTGGTCTGTGGGGACAAGTTCTTGGGGCATGTATGTTGAAACTAAGCAGGGCTGAGTCTGGTCCTTGCTTGGATGGGAAACCATCTCTCAATTCCCCTTATGTACTGAGTGTGATGA
This sequence comes from Cyclura pinguis, assembly GCA_030412105.1. NCBI lineage: Eukaryota > Metazoa > Chordata > Lepidosauria > Squamata > Iguanidae > Cyclura > Cyclura pinguis. Next base: position 160,701,181 of record CM059600.1, read on the forward strand.
TGTAGAAAAGATAGGGTATAAATACTTTAAATAAATAACATTATAATTTGTTCAAATATGAGGATTTTACATTAATGACATATGTATGTTTCTTTGTGTTTTTGTGTGTGTGTACACATGTGGCCAGTTGTCTGTGCAGATGAGATTCCCACCAGCATATGGCATACACAATGGCTAGGATTCTTTTTGTCACAAAAGCACGTGCCTTAAGACTAAGTATGGTTTTCTTTCCAGTCCCCCGCTTCTTTTTCTGGGTATTACTAGAGCTTAGAAAAATTACTTTTTGGTCTGAAGCTCCTACCATCCCCCAGCAAGTACTGGGATTCTGGAAGCTGTAACTTAAAAGTGAAATAATCCCAATGTACAAAGTTTGCCTACTTGGTCATTAATACAAACTATACCTGTATTAGTGTGTGCTGTTAGGAATATAGTAGGGTAAGTTGTATCAGTGAGTTCTTCCTATAGACTATGCAATTGTCAATCTCTTTCTATGTGACACACCATGAGCATATAAATTCACAGTATATAGCAAATACAATGTGGGGGAAAGGTGCATCTGCCATGTACAAGGAGCACTTATAAATGTATTATGTAGTATGCAGTGAGAATATGAGAGTGACGAATGCTAGTTTCATTGCAAAGGGATCTATACTCCTGCATTACCTAACATCCTGAGAATTATAATTCTCTGCAGGAACTAAGGTTTCATCATCCTCAGAACACTGCACTTCCCATAAATCCTTGGAGGAAGGCAAGTACATTTCGAAACAACTTTTATCTCTAGTACAGATCAGGTACTCATGAATACAATATAGAATGACTTGTGTGCTCTTTGTCCAGCACCAGATACTAACATATCCATATACCTTATGACTATTGCTCAGCTGGAGTACATGCATGTGAGGGTTGGATGCCAAGTCTGTAAATATGGCCTGCATGAGAACAATTCCTACTTGCACATGGCTCTTAGCAATGTCGTTTGGCCCGCATGCCTTATCATTCTGCTCTGTGAGACATAATGTGATGTTACCATGAGAATCCTCTGGTTCTGGCTTTTGACCCAGCTGAGTGGCTTATTCCCTGAGAATATTCCCAGAGGCCCATTGACCACACATCTTAGGAGCCTTGCCCATTTTCCTTGGCATTGCTACATGGCTTTGGTTAATGATAGAAAAAGGGTGGGGCACATTTTCACATGCTTTTTTATACTCACATGCAAACTGACATGGAATTACAGGCTTGCTCTAAGAGAGAACTACTGGATTGCTGCAGGAGGCAGCCAAAAGGCACTCAAAAGCGGGTGAATCAGGGCACTATCCCAGTGCTGTTGTAGACAAAGAGTGGTTTTCTCTTTAAAACCTTTCCCAGTCTTCAACCACCCATTTCTGCATCTCCAGTTTAGATGAAAACAGTGTGGGGATTAGGAAATAAGACTTTTCAGGCCCCTTTGGGATTTTTCTTGCTCAGTTTGTCCACATTAAAGGCTGAGCTGTACTTTCTGTAGCAAACACAAGTCTGGAAATCTCCACCACAAAATTGTGGTGAAGGGGCAATTTGTGAGTGAGACAAAGTGGACAAAGGGATATTTAATTCTCCATCTGACATTCTGTTTTCCCCTTGTAACACTTCCCAGTTTCTTGGAATGGCAAACACTCTACCTCTACCTGGTGATTCTTGCTTTGGGGGAAACCAGTGGCCACTCTGCTTGGGGATCATGGGAGTTATAGTGCAGATTGCCTCAGATAGTAAGTTGATTGTGTATAAATGGATCTCAACCTGCTGGGGTTCAGTAGCCCTCACTGTAGGATTACAGTAAGAGAGACGTGTTTAACCCAGTACCATCTACTTTTCCCTTTTTTTCATAGAGCTGTCAGATCACAAAGTGGACATCCGTCACGGACTAGCAATACACACACTTCCCTGGTGCCTGTCCTCCTTTTTTCTGAGACACATGTACCCCCATTCAAAAGACCATCAGGGAAATAACCATTGGAGCCAGGCTGCTGTGTGAAGAGAAGAGTAGCTCTTGGGCATCTCACTTTATTTAGTTTAAGTACTGGTTGCTCTGAAAGATCAGTTAATATTCAGGACAATTTTCTGGCTGGCTGGCAGATTCAATGAACTCCTGCCTTCCCCCTGAGACTCAGATGTATTTCACACTACATAATTATAGCAGTTTGATCCCACTTTAACTGCCGTGTCTCCATTCTACAGAATTTGTAATTCCATGAGGTATTTAAAGTGCCTCCTCAAATTAAAAACCTCAAGATTCCATGGGATGAAGCCATGGCAGTTAAAGTGAGATTGAACTGCTATAGTTATGCAGTGTGAAAGAGACCTCGGCAGAATGGTGAGCAAGTAGGATATTCTCTTGGCCTGTCCTTTTCCACAAGTCTGTTCCTCCAGCACTTCTACTTGCCTAACTCTCTTTTCTTCTTTTTTCTCAACAGGGCCCAAAGCAATGAAAGGACCCGTGGTACCAAGCGCCCTTTTGCTCATCTGCCTGCTCTTCCAGACTCATTGCAATGAGAGTGATGTGGAAGAGAGGCCTGGAGCACCAACACAACCACCATCCCAGTATCACGCTTCCAGGTGGGTCATGATGATGATGACAAAACCAACAGCAAGCTACAGCTTTGCCCTTGAGTTGTGGCAAACAATCCTGCATTGTGCTGCTCAGCTCACCTGCAGAGTGATTAGAGAAACAGCATACCTGGGCAGAGAACCAGCATGTGTAGTGGTTTGAGTATTGGACTATGACTCTGCAGAACAGAGTTTGAGTCCCTTCTTAGCCATGGGAATGCCACTGGGTGACCTTGGACAAGTCACACTATCTCAACCTCAGAGGAAGGCAATGGCTCCCTCTGAACTCCCTCTGAACAAATCTTGTCAAGAAAACTTAGTGAGTTGGAAAGGACTTGAAGGCACAGCAACATCGACAAAAATTACATGGGCAGTAGACCAGAATGGCTATACGCCTTTAGCTAGAAACACTGATAATTAAAGAACTAACTTCATGATTTACTTTAGTGCCCAATTAACCACATTAATGTGCATTTTCTGTGCACAGTTAATGCACAATTAACTCTATTGGGCTGCCCCACTTTAAATGAAGCCAAAGGCTGCTGGGCGATAATGACTGGAGTAGGTGTCAATGACTACAAAAAGGGCCTTAATGTCTGTATCAGAGGCATAAAATTAGTCTTACTTTAACCAGAGTGAGCATTCCGCTATATGACTGTACTGCAAAAGGTCATGTTTTCTAGTATCCCCCTCCACCCTGCTCATAAAATGTGCCCACTTCTGTAAATTGCTACAGCTTCAAAGCTTCATCTAGCCTGAAGCTGGCCTGGTCAGTGCAGGAAAGTTTAAGGACACAGTTGTCTTCTGATAGGCACTCTGAGTGAGGCCAGCCCCAAAAACATTTTGCTGCCTGAAGCAGAGCAACAAATGTCCCTTCCTCAACTCATCCAGTTACAGTGCACATTCAGCAAAGCCAGCCAAGCAGGAAATCCCATAATTACCTCTCCCTGTGCCTGACAGTAAAAGATACAATAACCAAATAACCACTAGTCAATTGACAGAGCATTTGCTGTCCATTCTGGGTGCAAAAGCTGCTTCCTGGGGTGTTTGCTTCACCCTGCCTCATGGTGGATCCTACTTGGCGAAGTGGATTGTCCCACAAATTTTATTTTGCCCATTTCTCCCCTAGCAGAAAAGAGCAGCAAGACCCTCCCACCAGATTTATTGAGCAGTCGTAGCTGTCTAGCATAGATCTCCTGCACACCAACACACTCATTCTCATCCAATAGACAAGGGAAGGTTGTTGAAACATGGCTGCACCTTTGAAGACTGCTTAGTTGCTGAGTGAGCAAGCAGGTTCTGGTTCCAATGAGAGGGTTTCACATTGGGAATACCAGTGAAATTCTTAGCCTTTGAAATACTGAAACCACATTTCTTTCCCTCCTGCTCCCCTGAGACTGCAAATCATCTGTGAGTTCAGCATTTCAGACAGTACAGTATTCTCTTTAGGAATTATGGGGCCCCATTTTAGAGCACATGAGAAAAGCACCGGGACAAAACCTTGCCAAAGCTGTGCACTTTCTTCCCTCATTAATGCAGTAATGGCAATTACAGAAATAGATGACTGTGTCAGCTCGTTCTTGGAACTGTGAGAATTTCCCCTAATTTTCCAACTAGTATCTGTCGTTCCTGTAACAGGCCAGTTCTGTTCACCCAAATCTGGTGCCAGTCAGCAACAGCCTGCTACAAGTGATGAGAAAGTAAGACACTGTACCTATTTAATGGGTACAGCTGGAGGGCGTATCTGTCTCACTAACAGATGCATAACTACTAAGTGAGCTGATTGGCACAGACCCAGTGCTGAAGTGTGCAGAGTGAATCTATTTGCTCCTCAGATGTTTAAGGCGCAGCCTTCACGTTTATTCTGTCTGACCTGCTTTTATTTAGAGAATCAGGATACTCTGGAATCCTCTTCAATCCAGTTGGCTTATTCAGAGCAATGTTTCCATCCCATCTCCACAGAACACTTCTCTTCATCCACACTGGATGTAGCTGAAGCATGGATTGGAAATTCATACTCTCCAACTGTCCCAGTTTGTCAAGGACAGTTCTGATTAATCCCCTGATTTCCTCCTCTTTCAGCTGCTTTTAGAATGAACCAGCTTCTCTTTTCTCCTCCCTTCTCCTTCCCTTTTTTGTCAATTGCTATTGACTGAGTTAAAAAATGCAGAAGTTATTTGCACTCAATTCGCTCAGTGTGAGCAGAGGATGAGGGGCTGAATCTTGCCTTTCCCAGTAAGCTCAGCCAAAAGCAACCTGCTACAGCATCTCCTACTTATGTTTTCTTCCTCATCAACAATTTTTGCCATCCTAACTACATTCAGATGTTGTTTGGCTACATGTGTCCTGGTTTTCATCTGTGAAATGTTGGGGGGTATGGAAACTGTATCAACCACGAGCACATGGATGGACTGGGATTAAGAGGGCATCCAGGATATGCACAGCTGGCTTTCACCCCCCCTCCCCCATTATAGATTTGGAAGAAATGTCCCAGCCAGCCCAGATTTGCCTTTTATCAGAAGCCAGTGAGAGCAGAAAAAGAGAGTAAAGAGAAATTGGTTATTTGCTTATAGTTGATAAGCTGGATCCATCACAGTGTTTACACGGGGCTTTCAGTAATTCATGTCAACAGGTTCTACCCTTTCTTTCATGTATTTCTCTAAATTCAGGGTCACCTAAAATAGGGGCAACTGAGTATTGGCTAAGATGAAGTGGCTAAGGTTGCCAGGATGAAACCTAGAGACACTTCCTGTCGTTTAATGGTTGTGTTGAAGAAGGAATTTCAGCTGATGTTGCTTATGATGCAGCCAGGCAACAAGCAACATCTGCAGAGATTCCCCTCTTCTAAAAGGGGAAATATGTGGTATTGAGTTCAAGTTCCCTTTTTCTCCTTTCCTCCTCCAAGTTTTATGACCCAGCCTATTTGTGCTCTTTCTGCCTTTCAGGGCCGAGAATGAATATGAGAAATACAGCAAGCGGTCTAGAGGTTCTGAGTGTGTACGCTGCTGTGATCCTCCTGAACGCCTGGCAGCATACCCGATGTACCAGCCTTTGCCTCAGATCAACATAACCATTCTGAAAGGTAAGGGGCACTAATTACACCTCTCTGGATTCAGAACTTAGGCTATAGGGAAAGAAGGCAGTCATGGAAACATGAGGAAACAGGAAATTGGGTTGGAGAGGTTCTACTTGCCCTTCTAAGTGGAGACCTTCTTTGCTGGGGAAACTGCTGCTCTTCCTGCCTGGTTGTTCATTCATCCAAGGCCTGAAGCCAGTGGATAAGTTTAAGTAGGAAAACTGGGTTTTAGTACAGACACGTGTTATCATGTCCAGATATACAGGTGTGAATGGTCCTCTGGTGAATTGCCATCTGCTGGGCTCCTTCCTGGGATGAGTTCTGGTGAAGGCAACATAATAGTGGCACATTTGTTGGAGCCAATTGGCTCTGGGAGAGCCATTTTACTTTGCTACAGTATCCCCAGTGTAATGTTGTTTTGAGCCACTGTGAGAAATTAAAAAAGGGTCTCCCAACTGAATCTAGCAAAAGCCCCGCTGGATCATCAAACTAAAGCCCTCTGTTCTTCAGAATCCTGTTTCATAGAGTGGTCAGCCAGGTGCATTTGGGCAGAGGGCAATAACCCTCTCCTACTACTCTCTAGCAGCTGGTATCCTGAGGCATGCTGCCTCAGAGCCTAGAGACAGTATATGACAGCAGCCATTGACAGCCTTTTTCTTCCACGAATGATTTGTCTATTCTCCTTTTACAGCCATCTAAAATGGTGGCCATCACCACATGCTGTGTCATCAAACCCAAGTGCCTGGTACTGTTTTTAACACTAGAGTGATGATTAAAACTAATGGAGGCCCAAGTTGGGCATCTGAAGTGGACTCTTGATACAGCAATGGGACTCTGGCAGCAGTCTGAGCATTCTGCATGCTGCATACCCTCCAACATTTTGAAAATGAAAAGTGGGACACGTGGCCAAGCAACATCAGAAGGTGGGCAAGATGGCAATAGTTATTAATGAGGAAGAAAAAACTAGGGCCATTTCCGCATGGGGTGAGGGAATCGCCCTGTGACGCTACTTACCGGGTCTCTTGGCTCCCCGGTCTGGTCCAGGCTGCTCCGGAGCAGTGTGTGCTCGTCGCTCCGCACTGCTCCGGGGACGAAAATGGCAGCTTTCGGTTGGTTGAGGGTCTTGACCAACTGCTGAAGCTCGCCAGCCTAAAGCCCGCCCCCAGCAGATCGCAGGCTCGCATCAGTGCGAGCCTGCAAATCTGCACAAGGGAGCAGGCTCGCACTGGCACGCTCCGTGCTTTTGAAAAACCTCAAGAAACAGGTTTTTCAAAAGCATGCTGGACAACTACTTGGGGTCGTTCCGGAGCGGGCTGAGGTGCAGAACTACACTAAGTAGTCTGGACCCAGTCCGCTCCCAGGGGCAGACGTCCTCCCTGGAGGATGGACTGCACCGTTTCCAATACCCCGTGCAGAAATGGTCTAGGAGAGGCTGTAACATTTTTCTTTTTGGCAGAGGTCATTTCGGAACCGCTTGCTATAATCTTTGAGAAATCTTGGAGGACAGGAGAAGTTCCAGCAGACTGGAAGAGGGCAAATGTTGTCCCCATCTTCAAGAAGGGAAAAAAAGAGGACCCAAATAATTATCGCCCAGTCAGCCTGACATCGGTACCCGGAAAGATTCTGGAGCAGATCATTAAGCAGTCAGTTTCTAATCACTTAGAAAGCAACGCGGTAATCACGAGAAGTCAACATGGATTTCTCAAAAATAAGTCATGCCAGACTAATCTTATCTCTTTTTATGATAGAGGTACTAGCTTGATAGATGAAGGGAATGTTGTGGATGTAGCATATCTTGATTTCAGTAAGGCCTTTGACAAAGTTCCACATGACATTCTTGCAAAGAAGCTAGTAAAATGCGGGCTGGACAGGGCTACTGTCAGGTGGATCTGTAACTGGTTGACTGACCGTCCCCAAAGGGTGCTCACCAATGGCTGCTTTTCATCCTGGAGAGAAGTGACTAGCGGGGTGCCACAGGGTTCTGTCCTGGGCCCAGTGCTGTTCAATATTTTCATCAATGACTTGGATGAAGGAATAGAGGGCATGCTCATCAAATTTGCAGATGACACCAAATTGGGAGGGGTTGCTAATATGCCAGAGGACAGGATCAAAATTCAAAATGACCTGGACAGATTGGAGAGCTGGGCCAAGGCTAACAAAATGAAATTCAACAGAGAGAAGTGTAAGGTCCTGCACTTAGGTAGAAAAAATGGAATGCAGAAATATAGGATGGGGGACACGTGGCTGAATGGCAGTACGTGTGAAAGGGATCTAGGAGTCCTAATAGACCACAAACTGAACATGAGTCAGCAGTGTGATGCAGCAGCCAAGAAAGCCAATGCAATTCTCGGCTGCATCAATAGGAGTATGGTGTCTAGATCGAGGGAGGTACTGGTACCACTCTACTCTGCTTTGGTTAGACCTCATCTTGAATACTGTGTCCAGTTCTGGGCACCCCAATTCAAGAAGGATATGGTCAAGCTGGAGCAGGTCCAGAGGAGGGCGACCCAAATGGTGAAGGGCCTGGAAGCCATGCCCTATGAGGATAGACTTAGAGAGCTGGGTATGTTCAGTCTGCAGAAGAGAAGGTTAAGAGGGGACATGATAGCCATGTTTAAATATTTGAAGGGTTGCCATGTAGAGGAGGGAGAGGGCTTGTTTTCTGCTGCTCCAGAGACCAGGACAAGGAGCAATGGATTCAAGCTGCAGGAAAGGAGATTCCACCTGAACCTCAGGAAGAACTTCCTGACAGTCAGGGCTGTCCGGCAGTGGAATATGCTGCCTCGGAGTGTGGTGGAGTCTCCTTCTTTGGAAGTTTTTAAGCAGAGGCTGGATGGCCATCTGTCGGGAGTGCTTTGAGGGTGTTCCTGCATGGCAGGGGGTTGGACTGGATGGCCTGTGTGGTCTCTTCCAACTCTACATTTCTATGATTCTATGATTCTATGATTCTATGAGTCTACAGTGCTCCACCCCCTCTGGTCCTTTTCTACCCTGCTGATTGAATTGAGCGCAAACTACTTTTTCACTTCAGATTCAGTTTGCAGCAACTGAAGTAAGCTGAGGACAAAGGGGAAAGTGGAAATAGGAGCAAGAAATTGGGACATTTTAAAAGCAGCTGAAAAAGAAAATGGGATGGCAGAAGATTAATTGGGATTGTTCCTGCCAAATCAGAACAGTTAGAAAGTATGATTTTGATGTTGGGACTGCACACTGTAAAACCTGTACTTTTGGAGAGAACATAGCCATAGCTTCCCCTGCCAGTTCTCCCTTAGGTTCTGCTGTCCACTCCTACCTGCTGTGCAGCATGCCCAGGGTCTCATTTTCATACATTAGGTAAATCCTGTTTGTTGCTACAACAGATGAGCGGAAAGACCGGACAACAGAGCCAGAGGAAGAATAGGTGGAAAAAGTTGCAGCTGCCTTGACTTCTAATGCTTCAGAGAATTTGAAAGCACATGGGCAGAGTTCCAGGCTATGCCCTGGCAACCCTATGTTCTGTGCAAGGTAGAGCCATGGCTCAGTTTTCAGGACCTGTAGTTTTGTCTATTCTCCAAAGTATCCCCTGTCCCAACCAACATTGTATGCATTTAGCATGGAGCAACAACAGAGTGGGATTCCAGAAGCAGAGGTCAATTTGCTTTCAGCCTCCTTGTTTTGGTCATAGGGTGGGGTGGATATCTTTGGATGAACCTTTAGGTTCTTTAGATTCCAGAGGGGCCTGTTTGGGATAAAACACATGAGCTAAATAAATTTCCTGGCCTGAAAGCACTGCTATTATAATTTTATCCAAGCCGCTTCCTTAACCGCCAAATTAGTCTTGAGTCCAACCCAGGACTTCAGAGGTTGCATTAGGACATGGCCTGATTGGGCTGGAAGAAAGTGAAAGATGGAGAAATTGTGTCATCAAAGCAGGCCCAATGTTGCTGAACCCTTAAAATCTTAATACATTTTAGAGATGGGTGTAGCTGGAAAATTGCGTGCGTGCGTGCGTGCGTGCGTGTGTGTGTGTGTGTGTGTGTGTATGCAAGGTTGCTCCCCTTGGGTAAGTGTTCTTTCCCCCTAACTGATGTTCAAATGTCCATAAAACTAACATTTTAACATTTGGATTTGTTCAGATTACATTCCTATGTCATGTGTTTCATTTAAGTGGAAGCCTCTTACCTTGCCTTCAAATTTGCTTATGATAAAATTCAATGGCAATTCTATTTAATACAGAAGACATTTGTCAGGTGATTTTTTGTGGTAATGAATGCGTCTTTCTAGTGCCTGTTAGGAAATTCAGGGAAGTAAAGGCAACCCGCTTGGCAACAAAAAGGTAGGCATAATGCTTACTAAGGCCATTTCCGCACTAGACTGTTATAGTGCTCTTATTCCACTTTCAACATCCTATGGAATCCTGGGGTTTGCAGTTTAGGGAGGAGCTGGCCGGCCCCTCGTGGAACTGCAAACCCCAGGATTCCACAGGATGTTGAAAGTGGAATAAGAGCACTATAACATTCTAGTGTGGAAATGGCCTAAATGGTCAACCAGAAAGTGACTGTACTTAACGCACTGAATCATTTTAATTCACGGCCTCTCTCCTCAAGAGCAGAGGAGAGAAGGGTACAACCATGTTACCTCCTGATAAGTTATATGAAAATGTGTGCACTGCTTTTTTTTTATTTTTTATTTTTGAGACAGAAAGACTGTCTTTCCAGATGGCCTCATTGGCTGTCTCCCTTGAACATAGAGGCTAGGATTGCTGAGGTGGTACTCAGTTATGACCTCTTTATTATTCAGGTGAGAAAGGGGACCGTGGTGAACGTGGCTTCCAAGGGAAGATGGGCAAGGCTGGTTCTGCAGGGAGAAAGGGCCAGATGGGCCTCAAGGGACAAAAAGGCAGCATGGGAGCTCCAGGGGAGCGATACAAGACCAGCTATGCTGCCTTTTCAGTGGGCCGGAGGAAACCTCTGCACAGCAATGACTACTACCAGACACTCATCTTTGACACCGAGTACGTGAACCTCTATGGCCATTTCAACATGTTTATGGGCAAGTTCTACTGCTATGTGCCAGGTGTGTATTTTTTCAGTCTCAATGTGCATACATGGAATCAGAAGGAGACCTACCTCCATATAATGCACAATGCGGCTGAAGCAGCCATCTTGTATGCACAGGCCAGTGACCGAAGCATCATGCAGAGCCAGAGCCTCATGCTGGAGCTACAGGACCAGGATGAAATCTGGGTGCGGCTCTTCAAGGGTGAGCGTGACAATGCCGTTTTTAGTGATGAATATGATACATACGTTACCTTCAGCGGATACCTAGTTAAGCCCAGCTCTGAGCCATGAATCTGCAGGCAGATGGACAAAATACTGCTAAGAACTTCTTCTTACTCCATCCTTCCAGTTCCTTTCTATGTACTGTTTTATAACACTACCTTTCTGCCACACTCTAGCTCTGAGAACACCTATAGTACTTGGATCTTTATACACATCAAATCATGGCCACATTTCCCTTGGATAAGACTTTTTGCATCCTCTGACCCAACTGCACAACCTCTCGTCACATTGCTTCTCAATTCTGATCACTAGGGATTCCAGAGTCAATACTAGAGACAGCCCCTATACCTTTAATAGTTGTATAGAAGAGGAAATTTCAGCAGGTGGTGCTTGCCACTTTCTTGGTAACATGTAACCTTGATGAAATTCCCTCTTCTGTACAAGAACCTCTCCAGTTTTCAGTCTGCCAGCTCTAGACCTTGTTACTGTTACTGCAGTCCAGAAAGTAACTTGCTGGATTTCTAATTACTAACATACTACTGTTAACTATTGTAACATTGAAGAATACTAGAAAATGCTCTCTGGTTGTCCTGTTTCTAAATCATCACAATTCTGAGTGGACTATCGTACTGGGACTATCCCTCTCCACTAATCACACAGGCACAGCACTGCAGACCAGTAGGTGTCATGTTCACTGTACACAGGTGCTTTGGGCAGGTGCACTGAGATAATTAATCACTCAATGTATCTTCATTCCTCATCTCCCTCTCTCCCTTGCAAATTTTCTAAATCTCATGCTTGAGCTGGCCTCAGTCTGCAGAGAAATACCCCCCCTCCTCTAAATACTATCTCAGAGCTCACATCAATTCAGCAGTCTAGGAGCATGCCTTGTGCCACTGTTTGGAGCAGCCAGCTTCTCTCTCTCTCCCCACCCGTGCAATCACATTCTCTCTTTCTTGCAGAAGCAACCACCTCTTTCCTTAGGATAGGCAGATGGAGAAATGGGCAGCTAACTTTTTAATTTCCAACTGACCTCTATCTCCATTGCATCTCACCTTTACCATGATTCTTCTCCTGCAGCTTTCTCCTTCCTCTCTCCTTGTTGCTGGATCCACTCCTCCTCACTAGCTGTACAACATCCTATAAAGAAGGGCTACTTCTACTCTGAAAAATAATTAAAAGTAATTATAACACTGGCTGTTACAGACAAAACAGTGACACTGTTCGAGCACATCATTTCAAAAAGTAACTATTTGGCAGCTGAGCTTGTTATAAATAACACATTACTACTAAGGTCTGCATCTCACCCACCTCCATTGCACACAGCCATGAGCCTTGCCATCTGTATTCCCAGAGGGTAAACTAAATATTATCCTGGTTGGATTATCAATTCTCTATGCCCTATGAAGATTTATACCCTTAATAAATAGTCTCATTAGATTGATCTCTGGTTTTATTTTGCTTTGCTGTTCCCAAATTTTGAATTCACCATTTTCAATTATTAAATTCCATCAACACCTACTTAAATCATGATTGCAATATTCCTGTTCAACCCCACCAACCTCGGTCCTTAGCCCTTTCCTGTACAGTCATCCCTCCACATTCACTAGGGTTAGGGGCACAGGACCCCTGTGAAAGCGAAAAAAGAAACCGTGAATAATTCTAGGCCCTCCCAAACCATATCTAACACACACAAAAAAAGTATGATCACCATACTCAACCCACCATGGATTCCTCTGAGGCATCAGGATTCCTTCATAAGACAGAAGTAGGTGGCTGGTGGGGCTTATTGCCACCTCCAGTGCTGCCCCACATCAGTTTTAATAGGGACTTACACAGCAGTTTCTCAGTCTCATGAGGGTTGTAATCCCTATTAAAAATGGCATAGGGAGGCAGCAGAGGTGGCAGCAAATAATCTGTGAATAATCCATAAAAGTGAAACCTGCAAATATGGAGGGCTAATTGTATTTAGATCTGAACTATTTCTTAATCTCAAGGTGACGTCTCACTCTAATGGTTTGAGCCCTGCTCACTGTTCCTCCTGGCAATTCAGGCCAGTCCTTCTTCCTGTCAGTGATTCGGATCCCTCAGTGCTACCTGCCAACCAGTCTACCCTTGCTTCACCAACTCTGCAAGGAAGAAGACCCCCCTCCCTCCCTCTCCCTCAATGGCACACATTTGCCACTGAGACCTTTCCTTTAACAACTGAGGAGTCAGGGTTTTCTGCAACATATCTGTGCCGTCTTCCGTCACCAAGGACAGGTGCTCCCTAGGTATTATTGCTGTCCCAAATCTGGTGTCTTCCTTACCCCTTCCCCATGCTGCCTAGAAGGATATTAATTAAAATTTATGTAAACATTCTACTCTCAGCCTATGCTTCCAGGACTTCCTGAGGCTGCCAGCTGGGAGGTCTCTGGGTTGCTGTCTCCCCTCTTTCTCCATCTGATGCACGAGGAAGTTAACAGTCTGTTCTCACCCAGTCTTCCCAGCAACCAGCTGAGTCCCTAACGGACAGCCACCTAGTATCTGGAAGTGCCCCTTGAGAGAAAGTGAGTGGGCGGGTAGGGAGGGCAAAATTGCCATGACCTGCCATTACATGTGTGTGCGCGCGTGCCTTCAAGTTGCCTGTCAATTTATGGGGACCCCATGAATTTCAGAGGGCTTTCTTAGGCAAGGGATACTCAGAGATGGTTTCACCAGTTCCTTCCTCTGAAATACAGCCTACAGCACCTAATAATCACTGGTGGTCTCTCACCCACATACTAACCAGGGCTGATCCTGGTTAGCTTCCAAGATCAGACAGGATCTGGTGCCTTTAGGGCATTTAGGCAATACAATACATTACAAAGATACAAATTTGGGCATCGCAATGGACTGGAACATGGCTCTGATATCTTGCTAATCTCAACATAGCCATGTCTTCTATAACTCCATAGGAAGTTTTAGTGAGGGTACACAATCACACATCTTGCCACACTCCTGCTATCATTGGCCTTAGCTCGGCATGGAATCTCTGGTAAGAAGAAGCCTCCTTTTTACTTGTAGGGAAATCTCTGCTGTTATCTCCAATCTCTGCTCAGAAATTGCACGGTTTTCTTACCTCTGCCTGGAGGAGGTGGGGCTTTGGGGGGTGTTGCAGTTGGCAGGCCAGAGTCCATCTCCACTGTAGGCTGGATGAGGTCCAGAAAGTATGCCCCCCCCATGTAAAGACCTACTCATCTTCAATAGTATTTTTCTTATTAATCATAAAACTCAGTAGTGCATAACCCCCATGTCCTACACATTAAGATAGTCTGGAAGCAAAAGGACTATTTGCTGTAATTGAGGAGTTCCCATTTAACTGGAGAAATGGCACCATTTAATGGCAATTGCCTTCAAATACTTTCTGTTCTGTTCCTGTCTTCTGTTTTGACCTGTGAACTATCGCCTGTGCCTGGGGCTGCCAGGTCAGGATTATTCCGTGGCTTGAGATTTAAGGACAAACCCCTAGTGATGGCATCACCCATGATACATTAACCATCAGTCACAGTTACAGAGAGTTGGCCTTTCATGTATAAAACACCAAGTCTAACAGATGAAGAAAATACATATACACACATTTTTCAATGCTGTGCTCTTGCCTAGAGATTCTTCCCCATTGCCCTGAGCATCAGAGAAGAGAGGCCAGCCCCTGAGATCTGGGAACCCTACTCATTCTGCAAGTTGGAGCCCCAGTTCCTTGGCCTTGAGTGCCACACACCATAGCAAAGCTCAAACACAATGCTAGGTTGGACTCCCACAGTAACAAAGCCTTCAAGTTCGGCACAAATTACTTTCAGTGTCCTACCCCTCTTGACTGTTGTAGGAAAGGATTACATGGATCTTTGGTGCTAAAACTCTTTTATGTCAGTGATTGGTGGGTGTCCTAAAATGTAAACAAACAAGACACAAAAGTTTCTATTGCTTTTTTTGGACTATAACTCCTAGCCCAGCAAGGCTAATATAGTCCTCAAAGTAACTTTTCTAAATTTTGCATCTTCAGCATTTAGCATCATGAGATCCGGCCAGTTGTATCTTTAGCTCGAAGGAGATCTCCTGCACTGTCCAACTCCTGATCTCCCGATACCAAACACGCCTGGGTGCAATTGGGCTATGACATGTGCCCACCACACCACACCACACCGCACCACACCACAGGAATCCCTGTTGGATAAGTCCAGCCGCTGTGGCTGGCTCTGACTTCAGATGCCCACACTGCCTCAGTGGTCACTTAAGGGTGGAATAGGTGTAATGCCATTTAGAATTGGCACAATGATGTGGGAATTCTGATCCAATTGGGACCCTGGTGAGAGCTGGAGTTGGAGGGATTAACATTTTACCTCCCCACTTCCCCATCCTCATTCTTGTCAGAGCCCCAACAGCTGTTTTTTGCACTGAGATTGGAATGCTTAGATTACTCCAAAACAGGGGAACAACTGCATATTTTCCATTTTCTAGCAACCCCCCTCCCTTCCTCTTTGTTCAACAGGAAGCAGCCATGTCCTGCAGGCATCCAGAACCAGCATCACTGCTACTCAGGCTATGGAGATGCAGGTGGCATATGTGTGTACACACACACGCACTATGCTACTCATGAATTCTGCTTTTGAATTAAACATACAGAAGCAATTAGACTCACTAGCCAGGCTCTTGGCAAATCTTTCCTTCTATTCTGCTTTTCATCCCTCATGTACACGAACTGAAATCATTTGGTTCAGGAGACAGAGTCAGAGTTTCTCTTTATAGGCTCCTGTTTTTGCACAAACACCTTTTCCCTCCAAGCATGGGTCCACACTTTCTGAAAGTTCCCTTGTACGGGAAGGGTGCTGGGGAAAGGAGATCCCAGTTGCTTGCCAAGTGAACCTCTGGTATGATGGAGAAATAAACCAAGGCATCGTGGAAACCCTGCTTTCAAAACAAAAAGAAAAATAAATTATACAATTCATACTACTTCTTAGTTCTCAAATCATGAACAAACAGGAAGTTGTCAGAACTTTGTCAAAGGTGCACAGCTTTTGTAATTTGGTTGGTTGTCCTGCATTAATATTCTCAGGCTACTCAATTGCATGCCCTCCAACATTTCACACATGAAAACTGGGACAGGTGTGGCCATGCAACAACAGAGTGTGGTCAAAATGGCAAGCATTATTGATGAGAAACAACAAGATAAGCTAGGAAAGGCTGTAGCAGTTTACTTTCATCTCAGCCTAGTGGAAAGGGAAAGATCCTGCCCCTCTTCTCCCCTTCCCCCATGGAGTGAATTGTGTGCAGACTACTTTAGCACTTTGAACTCAGGGTCTTTCTGTACTATACTGTTATAGTGCTGCTATTCTACTTTTAAGATCCTATGGATTTCTGTGTTGTTGTTTTTTAGTTTACTGAGGCCAAAGAGCTTTCTGGCTGAGAATTCCAAATGCCCTTTGCTAAACTGCAAACTCCAGCATTCCATAGGATGGTGAAAGTGGATTTATATCACTATAACAGTGTAGTACAGAAATGACCTTAGTTTGCAGCTATTGCAGTAAGCCAAAGACAAAAGAGGAAAGTTGGAGGAAGTGTCAGAAACTGGGGCATTCTAAAAGCAGCAGAAAAAGTGGAACAACAAAGGATTAACTGGAAATGTCCTTCCCAAACCTGAATAGTTGGAGAGTAGGAAGGAACTTACAAAGCCACCTCTAAGTATTCCTTGGCTTAGAAAACGTGATGAAATTTGTGGGGTTGCCATAAATCAACAGGTGGCTTGAAGGAGAGTGCGCATACATGCAATTACAGCACTCTGATTCCTCTTCAATTGCCATGGCTGCATCCTATGGAATTCTGGCATTTGTAGTCTAGGGAGGAGCATTTAGAATTCTCTGTCACTGGTGGAGCTCCCTGGCTGAGAATTCCAAATGCCCTTCCCTGGACCAGCCAGTCTTGACTTTTGGCCTTCTAACTGTATGGGACTTCATCTCCCAGAATCCATCATTCCTTCAGCCAGGCTGAAGGAAGCTTCTGGGAGTTGAAGTCTGGAACAGCTGGAAGATCAGAGGCTAAGAATGACTGCAGACTACAGATGTCAGAATTCCATAGGATACCACCATGGCAGTCAAAGTGGAACACTTATGTTATCATGTGGAGTGTGAAAGGGTCCTTGCTGAGTACCAGTACTGACCAGCTTAACAGTACTTTCCTAGGGATGGGGAGGGGGTAGAAAGAGGTAAGGGAGAGATGGAGAAGCAAGAACCTGGCCTCTGAAGTGATGTGCTAACACTGTAATTGGCAGAGCAGGCAATGTGAAGGAAGAAAAGGATGAAGTCACCACGCTGAAGCCAAAGGAAACATTTTGGGTGGCGGCCTGTCATGCACAGCTGTTGGAATCCAGCTTGTTGATCTCCATGTCCAGTGTGGCACATGTTAATAAGGCACAGAGCTCCCTAGAGTGTCCCACATTTGATAGGTAGTTTCAGCTTCCTAAAAGGCAGGACCCAGTTTTAGAGCAGACTTAGGTTCCTTCTAGACTGCACTTTTATCATGGCCTTGGAATGCCCCCGTTCACTGAAGTTAAGGGGGAGCTAGATATCATTGTCTTCAATACACAGACCTCCTTTGTTTCCCCTTTGTTGCTTCTTTTTTTTCTTACCAAAGAGAATCTCTTAAGGGGGAAAAAAAAAAGACCAGCTGCCCAATGCCTTTGTTTTCAGAATCACACCTACACATAGAGCCCATAATTCTGACTGGGCTACAGGGAGTGTCTCGGTAATCTACTGTGCTTGCTACTTCTTCAGGTCTGTTCTCTTAGCCCTTTCTTGTGCGAGGCACAGTAACAATGTGGAAGTCTCTCAGATTGCTAGGTGGGCAAAGATTTCATGGTCCTCAGGTGATACCATCTCTTATTCCCAGCTGTGCCAGCTAGCAGATGCTGGCCAGCAAATTTGGAACGTGAACTGTTCCTGCTTAAACAAGGTGCTTTGTTTATCCAAGTGCAAGGAAGGAACATGAATAGAGTTGCAAGTGATGACTGCTCCTATCTGCCAGGTGGATACTGGTTGAGAACTCTCTGCAAATCATACCTTCGATACACCTGCATGCCACAGATAAGTGTACAATCTTCACAGGTAACAGCAAACCCAGGATTTGTGTGTATGTCTGGGAATGTACAATGTGAGAAACAGCATGCACCTCCCAAGCAACATTCATGTAATCAGCTCTCACCATTAAAATTCTAGAGCACACCATGCAGGCCCCATCAGGGATCACTCTTGGTGCCTCTTTAGTCTTTCATGTCATATTTGAAAAGTCACTAAGCTCAGAAGAAGGATGCCGGCTTTTACTGTAAACACATCCCATCCAGCTCCCACCCCCAAACCCAAATAAAATGTTGCCAAATCACTTTTCATTATTTACATCTAATAAAGCATGAAACCAAGTGATGTTTGAAGGAGCCTCTTGTAATTAATAATGTACATGGAACATGCAGATTAGATAGGGCTTGAACTGCAGATGGCCGCAGAGGATGCTGTTATCTCCAAAGTTGTATACAATTGTATGTGCTATCTAGGCTCTTGGGACATGCACAGAGCTTGTCCCCAGATCATATCTGAAATGTGTTTAATCCCCCTATAAAGCCTATCTTTCAGTTTCTTCCACCCAGCAGTGAAGTTTCCATGGAGACATAAAAAAATAAATAAGCTCCTCTCTGGGATCCATTGTTTGCATTTAAAGAGATTACGCCAACTCAAATCTAGGCCTCCTTGTATAAAAACAAGCTATGCTGATTGCATGGGGAGTCTTTGAAAGCCCCTAACTAGATGGTAGGAGGTTCCCAGTGTGGTATTTAAACAAGACCGCACACACCTGTATATTCCAAGTCCTGGAGTCAATCCCATGCAGGAAAAATTTACAAGTAAATAAACTGGCAGCTCAGTCTGACTCTTGTCTCCCTAAAATGAATTTAAAGGAAGAGTCCCTCTAATCACTTGGGGTTTTTTCTTTATAAAGAGTACAGTCCTGTAAATGGATATGCTTTGGTAAGCTGAATGAAAACCATAGATATTCATAGATTTAAGGTGTGGAACAGATATTGTGTAAATGCAATGCAAGGAAATGGGAGGTCATAATGCGCAGTTCAGAAGCATTCTGTTACCCCATATAAGAAGAAAATGTTGTTTGAAAAACAAGGTAGATTCAATATGAACATTTTCCATAACTTACAATGGACTACGCAAGGAGATACTACAGTCAGGCAGCTCACACCACCATCAAATATGGTTGTTTACACATGTAATGGTTTGTTGTTTTTGTTGTTGTTTGTTGTTTTTGTTGTTGTTAATTGCTGCCAAGTCAACTTCTACTTGTTGGTTTAGCCATTAGTTGTTCTAAAATTAAAAAAAACTTAGATTTTAGTAATTTAACGAATTACCAATGTAAAAATAGTTTATTTTCCCAATTTTAATCCTATCCTTTTCATCAACTCATCAAAGAATAAGCAGCCAAGAAAAATAAGCCCGGGACAATGAACGGATGTAAGTTCAGACACCATGGTTCAAACAAGCAGAGTTCATAAGCAAATAGCAGACCATGGTTTTTAGCTGTGGTTAATTAAACAACCACAGTTTGTATTCAGGTATTGGTTCAGATACAACAACAACAAGCCAGAACTCAACAAACCATGAACTGCCCTACTCTTAAGTAGGAACCTGGCTACGGTGGTAAGCCAGTGTGGTGTAGTGATTTGAGTGTTGGATCAAAACTCTGGAGACCAGGGTTTGAATTCCCATTCAGCTACGGAAACCCACCGGGTAACCCTGGGCAAGTCATACACTCTCAGGCTCAGAGGAAAGTGAAGGCAAAGGCAAAACTTTGTCTGAACAAATCTTGCTAAGAAAACTCCATGATAGCTTTATGGTTATCCTATGTTGGAAATGACTTAAAGGCATACAACAGCAGAACACAGTGGCACTGTGGAGGCAAAGGGTGTTAATCAAGAGCTGCCAAGTTGGCATTAACTAATTATAGCAGGTAAATAATGTTAATTTCCTGGAACAATCATGTGAAATATGATGTAATAGCTCTGAACTTTAGCTTCACAGATAAAAGAGGTCTGCGAAAGAAACAGAATAAAGTGTATGTGCAGGTAAATAATGACTGAGATACATCACTTTGGCTAAATGTAAATATCTACTGGTGTAGTTACATTATGCGACCCCTGTCCTGAATATGAATGTATGTAGATCAATGGCCAAGGTCCATGGTATACAACCCATGTGCAATAGCAATGTGTAAAGGCAATGTATAGGGGCAATGAGCACTCACACACTATTCTGTGTGCTTTAATATGTTACCATATGTACAATGGCCCCGCACTTGCAACGCCAGTTATACTGCCATCACCTGGATATGATTGTTGGGTAATATCCCCCCCCAAATCTCTCTGCCTGTGTAGCACAACTTATCCTGAATATGTCACTAACAGGGTGCCAGCCAATGTATTACGAGGAAGAGCAAAGACAACTTGTAAAGCAACATTAATGCAAAGAGGCCTGAGGTTAGTACACCAGTGTAAACTGTGTGTAGCAATTAGCAAATCTAATGGCCCAGCAAAAACAATCCCCTGTCGCTTGTTGTGGGGCAGCAATAGTATGCAAAGCCAGAAATGGACTTGAGAGGAAGCCTGTTTAGAAATGAGGGAGGCCAAAAACAGGAAGTAATTCTGTCAGATATTTTCCTGCTAGAACTCTTTTGATTACTATAAATCCTATTTCTTGTAAACATGGTACGAGAATGTGAAGGAACATGAGATGAAGTGGGATGGGCCCACCAAAGTCATAGGTGTTAACATGGAGAGATGACTTCTGAACAAGCCATTTGGAGGGTGGATTATCAAACAGAAGGTAAACACGAACTGGTGTTTAAAAAAAAAAGGGAGGGGGAGAGAAGAAAATTAATAACGGAACTACAAAACTAGACTTCATTGTTTATTCCATACACATGAAGAATGGAAGTTACAATACCTTCATACCTAAGTTATTTAATATTTTGTTTCTGAGTTATTTTGATATATGACATGAGCTTATTAAAACAATGTGGAGGGAGCTGTGGCTGCATGCTTCAGTGTGCCCCTCATCACCTTCCTACAAGAATGGAAAAGGCCTGCAAAGGAGCTGCAACTGCATTGAAGTAAATGTGGTTACAATTACAAAGCTCCATGTGATGGGCGGGAGCTTGGTCTAATCAGGACTCCTGATCTCGTGGTGCTCTTTAACTCTGTGTACAGATGGACGATTTACAATTCCTTGGCACCAACAGGAAGCAGTTTGAGGGGAGAGCGTGGGGCTGGAAAGCACTTTCCTGGGTCTGTTTACAGTTTCAAGAAATAATGCCTGGCAAGAGTTCAGAAAAGTTACTTTTTTGAATGACAGCTCCCAGAATCCTCTACTCACCACACTGGCTGGAAAATTCTGGGTGCTGCCATTCCAAAAAATGAAGAAAGGAAGAAAGAAAGAGAAAGAGAGAGAGCGGGGGAGAGAGAGAGAGAGAGAGCTTTCCCAAGTTCTGTGCCTGAGTAGGGTTATAGATACAACTCTATCATTACAGTCCCAAGATATCTTCAAGCAAGCTGTTGTAAAAGATGTCTTATTTCTAGCCAGCGCAACAGGAAAGATTTATTCTCAGTGTTCCTTGTCTAGGATGCAACAGCCACTCTGTATGCTGTTTGTCATGGGTATATGGGTGTATCTATGGAACTCAGGCAGAAATAAAGATGAACTGGGAAGGGAGGGAGAATTTAAAAGTGCATCTTTATCCTCTGGGTGTAAATAGCAGCCAATCCATTGTGCTTCTTTTCAAGCTTGTCTATTACATACATTCATTTCAACCAAATGTCTGCTTGTCTTTCTTACCAAACCAGCGAACTGCCTAGAAACAGCTGATTCACCACTTTCAGAGCACACAGGAGCTACTTGAAAAGCTTTGTTCCTTGGCACTTACTCATGATGCATTAGATGTGTGGTCCCCATTCACAGGACACCAGGTGGCACACCAGGATTAAATCATATTGAGAGCGGGATGGAGGAAAAGCCTGATCCTGCGCATTGTGACAACTGTACACAGCAGGTTTCCTACAGGCAATGCAGCTGTTAAGTGGGAGACAGATCTGACCCCAGGTTGCCCTAAGATATTTTGATGCCTAAAACAAAGGAAAAAATAATAACCTCCCCTCCCAATGCAGTCCATGTAGAGAAGCCGTTTGGACCTTATCTCAGCTCTCAGTTTAATGCTAAATTGCATTTCAACACTGGCAATGGGATGCGTCCCCCACACCACACCTGAGGGCAGTGGCTCTTTCAAGAGATGTGGGACAAGGCTTATTTCACACAGATCTCTGTCCATCAAGAAGGAAGATCATCTGGGGCAGGAATTCAGGCGGGGTGGGTGGGTGCAAGGCTGCCCCTACTGTTCCTCTTTTTGCTGCTTGAGGCAATCACCGCATTCTGCTTAATGGTAGCACCAACTCTGATCTGACATGTGGGACATAATCAAGAGGGAGTCTTCTTGCATAAGCTTAACTCGTATGTTCAGGGACATTTGCAAAGTCTGAGGTAGGACTTCTAGTTCAAATGCCAGTTTCAGGTCTCGGACTGGAACTGAAATGGTTATATCATTTGCTGCTTAGGAGTAATTTTAGCAAGGCAGCAACATCAGACTGACAAAGGGGCTTCCTGCTGGTCAAGATCTCTGCCTCAAGTTTCTTGTGAGTGGTTATATTCCTATATAGAAATCACAGGGTGGAAAGAGAAGAAGTAACTGCACAGGTGGAGGCAGAAGAATCCATAGCTGTCTTCTACAAAGTATGTGCATTGTTTGTCTTCTTGCTAGAAGACCTCACCAACTGCACCTGCAGCAAGTGCAAATTGGTAGCTCTCTTGGAAGAGAAACTCAGTGCACGACAGTTACATGCTGTGTTCCTTCAGAGCATAAGAGAACACGAAGACTTCCTGGAGAGAACCCAGGGAGAATGGGTCCTACAGAAGCAAGAAGAAGAACTGCCAAGGAAATGACAGAGGCCTGTAACAGTGAGGAAGCACCCTGGAGGAGTGTGTAGCTCAAGCTTGCAGGAATAGAATAAGAAATGCTAAAGCTCAGAATGAACTAGTACTGGTTTGACAAGCAAGGAACAACAAAAAAGTGTTTCTCAAAAATGTTTGAAGCAATAGAATGACCAAGAAACAGTGGGGCTGCTTGTCAGTCAGGATGGTTTAATGCTAACAGGTCACAACAAAAAGGCAGAACTGCTCAATACCTATTTTGCTTTAGTTTTCTCCCAAAAAGAGAACAATGTGCTTCCATGCAGCAGCAGAGACCGTGGCAAGGGATCTGAATCAAGGTTGACAGGGCAATGGTCCTTAACCTTTTATTTACCAGGGACCCCCTGTAAATATAATTTGTTGCTGGGGATCCCAAATACTTAATATTTAATTATTTAAATTTAGATTATATTATTTCAATTTAGATTTAAATATTCCAATATGTATGTATGTATGTATGTATGTATGTATGTGTTAAAGGTTTCTGGAGACTAGGTTCCAAATCCCCTCTCAGACACTGGGTGATCTTGGGCAACTCATATTCTCAGAGGAAGGCAAAGGCAAACCCCCTCTGAACAAATCTTGCAAAACAACAACAACAACCTTGTGATAAATTCACGTTAGAGTTGCCATAAGTGTGAAGTGACTTGAAGGTACACAACAACAAAGTCCAGCTGACAGGAGGAGGTCCTTTCTAGCCATCATGTCTCTCCCCTTTGAAATCTTACTTATGGGAACCCTAAGGTGAACCTATCATGACATTTTTCTTGGCAAGATTTGTTGCCTTTGCCTTTCTCTGAAGCTGAGAGAATGTGACTTGCTTGAGGTCACCCAGTGGGATTCCATGGCTGAGTAGGAGTTCGAACCCTGGTCTCCAGAGTCACAGTTTGGGTGCTGTGCGCATGTCTGCTGTATTGTCCCTTTCATGAGAGATGCAGCAGCAGGATGTGTGATGCAGAGGGACATGCTGTTAGGTGTGTGTGTGTGTGTGTGTCCACACTGCTCTCTCATTTGCAAATGAGTGAGCAGTTTCAGCACCCACACCCCCCACACTGCTGCATCCCTGTTGTTGCTGCAGCTGTTGGCATCCAACAGTAGGGCTTTGTGGACCCCGTGATCCCAGGTTAAGAACCACTGTGATAGGGAATTAGTCGGGAATCACCTAATTAAAACAAGTTCAAATCTGCAGGGCCAAACCAACGGCATCCCAAAGTACTGAAGAAACTTGCTGATGTACTCTCTGAACCTTTTGCCATCATTCTGGAGAAATCTTGGAAAACAGGTGAGGTGCCAAAGGACTGGATAATAAGACAAAATAAGACAAAAAAGAAGATCCATGAAACTACAGATCAGCCAACCTAACCTCGATACCAAGAAAAATATTGCAACAGACTGTACAGAAGTCTGTCTGCAAGTGTCTTGATTACAGTGCAGTGATCAGTCAAGAGCAAATCCTGCCAAACTAATCTTACATAATTTTTTTTGATCAGGTCACTTGTTTAGTAGATGGCGGGAATGCTGTGGATGTCACCAATCTGGTATTCAGCTAAGCATTTGAGAAAGTCCCCAATAGTAGTTTGATTAACAAATTGATTAAATGTGGGATAGATGGGAACACTGTCAGATGGATCCATAATTTGTTGGAAAACTGTGATCAAAGAGTCATCATCAATGGCTGTACTTCAAACTGGAAGGAGGTCTTAAGTGGAGGGTCTCCGGGTTCTGTCCTAGGGCCATTGCTCTTCAACACTTTTATCAGTGACTTAGTTGACAGGGTGGAGGGAATCTCTGAAAGTTTACAGATGACACAAAACCTGGAGGAGCGGCTAACACATTGGAAGATAGGAACAGCATTCAAAAGAACCTAAATAAACAAGAGAACCGGTCTGAAATTAATAAAATGAAATCCAATAAAGACAAATGCAGTATTCTATATTTAGGCCACAAAAACCAAATGCATGCTTATAGGATGGGAGAATATATGGCTCTGCAACATTACATGCAAAAAGGACCTTGGGATTATTCTTAATCATAAATTGAACATGAGCCAGCATTGTGATGCTGCAGCAAAGAAGGCGGACGTTATTTTAGCCTGCATTAATAGAAGCATAGTTTCCAAGTTGAGGGAAGTAGTAGCCTCACTATATTCTGCACTGGTCAGACCTCATCTGGAGTACTGTGCTCAGTTCTGGGCACTTCATTTTAAAAAGAATATAGACAAATTAGAGCAAGTTCAGAGAAGTGCAGCAAGGAAGGTAAGAGGTATGGAGAACAAAAGGAAAGGTTGAAGGAGCTGGGCATGTTCAGATTAGTGAAGAGAAGACTGAGTGGTGACATGGTTTCACTCTTTCAATACTTCAAGGGCTGTCACAGAGAGAGGGCAGAGGTCTGTTCTCTGCTGCCCCAGAGGACAGGACCAGGTCTAATTGTTTGAAGTTACAGGAGAGTAGATTTCAACTGAACATTAGAAAATACTTCTTGACAGTAATAGTGGTTTGACAATGGAACTAGCTGCCTAGAGAGGTGGTGGGGTCTTCTTCTCTGGTCTTCAAAAAGAGGCTAGACAGTTACCTGCTGGAGATGTTTTAGCTGGAGATCCTGCACTGAGCAGGGGGTTGGACTCAATGGCCCATGAGCCCACTTCCTAGTGCGTGATTCTATGATTTTACAATTCTATGATTGTATAAGGAGGAACAATGATCTTCTAAGCAAGCTTCCTAAACAACTCCCAATTACTTCAAAACTGACTTTTTTGGTTAATAAACAGTTGGTGTAACTTGCTGATAATGCATTTGGTTAGAACTTCTATGCACTATGTGCAGGACAAGACAAGGAATATGTCATCTGGGGACGTACTAAGCCTCCTTCACAAGGTCTCTATGTCTAAATGGGTCTATAGAACTTTTTTGCTTCCCAGAAAGCAGGAAAAACATGATGTTCCACTAAGGTAAGATTATGCTCCATTTCTGGCTTGCATCCATACTACCTCAAAGACAGTCTCTTTCTTCATCTATCAGCCTCTTCTAAGATCTTCAGGGAAAGGCTTCCTTTTGGTTGTACCGCCATCACGATCATGTTTGGTGAGGATGCAGGATAGACTCTTCCTGGTGACTGACTGCTCCCAGGTTGGGGAATTCCATCCCACAGAAGGTTTGGTTGGCCCTCTCTGCTCTCTCTGCCTACAAGCAGCAAAGATCTTCTTATTTAAGTAGGTCTTTAGCTTATAATTCATGTGGTAGAAACGGCTTTTAATGAGGCTGTGCTTTTATTTTTTAATGTGTTTTAAACTGTTTTAATTTAGTTTAAATTAGTTTAATTTAGTTTTTTTTAATGGATTTGTTTAACTGTTTTTTTTTAAACTTTTCTACAAATAGATTTTTATCAGTACCTTGTTTTTGATATAAGCTGCCTTAGGTCATGTACAAGGAGAAAGGTGGAATAATACTTATATACATTCATACATATACACATACATAGATATATACATAAATGGTATGCCGTCCTCCCCGCCCCACTCCCATTGTTGTTTTGCCTAACAACTTTGACAGGGTTCTGGCTGTCAGGCTCGGAAAGGCCCACTGCAGGTGCCATTGGGATCCTGCCAAGAGCTGCCGTTTGCTGTTTCCATCAGTCTTTCCTTCTGTTTCCTGGACGTGTCTCCCTAGTGCACAGCAGAAGTACATTTGGATGGCAGCTGACCCATGCACAGCAGCTCATCTGATTCAGAGTGGATGGTTATAATTTTATTCTCCTGCCCCCACGCAATACTTGATGTTGCATCTAAGGCCCTTTCCACAGGACAACACTTTTGCTCGTTGTTCCAATGCAATCCCAGCAGCACCTCTGCCAGGATGGGAGTGTGTTCCCAGTGCTCCTTTCTGCATGCGACTGGCTGACTGTGGAAGGGAGTGCGAGGGGAACACCCCTTTCTTCTGCACTGCAGATGGCCTTCTTCCCATGCTGCAGTGGGGAATGAAGCGCGTGATCGTGCTTCTGGCCCTTCTGCATGGCCGGCTGCAATGGAAGACTCACACGATTGGGGGTCATTGACTGAGCTTTTCCATCAATTATATATCCTGCAATTGCGCTGGCATGAGATGTGAGAAGGGTGGGACCACGAGAACATAATGGAGAAGCATTGCCGTGGTCCCACTCCTCTTGTGTCCTCATGCTGGGACGCCAAAGGGCCTAAGACAGTGGCTGCCCACTGCAGATCAGAGCCTAGCTTCTCTCCCATCCAAAAACCTTTTCAGCTCTGAGTGAACACTTCTGTGGATCAGGGTGTGTGTAGGTGACACACTGCAGCAGTGCTGATGGCAGCAGGGATGGCAGTCCAGGTTGGCATCACCAAAGTGGGGAGCACTGACAGCACCACGCTGACAGGCTCACTGAAGCCTGGTGCTGGCATCAGTTTGCACAAATGTTATGAGTTCGGAGTAATGGGTACATTATACTCTGTTACGCCAAGGCCTGTCCTGGCCTTGGATTTGCCCTGCAGGTCAGTGAATCTCTTTTTTGTTGTTGTTTCTTTCACACACATGCACTCATACCTACCCACTTACAGGCAAATCAAGAGTTCATGTGCCCTGCAGGTTGGGAGTGATGAAGGTGGAGTTCCAGGATAAATCAGGTAAGAGGCACAGGTAAGGCTGCTGAGCCAAGTCAGATTCTTTTTTTTCCTAGCTTACACTGTGTTTGGTCCCTTGATTCCTTTCCTAGCAAGCATTTTTATGAAGCCCATCACATATGTGGCTAATACTAATTTTTCACATGAATAGAATTAATTTTCCTGTTTGTTCTCTGTTGACAGGAAAACTATGAGATTCTGTTTTCCTTTTTTAAAAGGTAGCTGCTATTATCATTAAATGTCTAATCCAGTTTGGTGCCTGCTTCTAATTCCTTCATAAAATCACATTTCAATAACACCTTTCCCATCACTTGCTTAATTTCATTTTTTTCCCCATAGGATATTGCACAGAAGCTTTTTTCCTCCTCCCACCCACAAAACTCTAATTGCTTGGACTGTCTTGTTCTCAAACTCTTCCAGGCATAATGTACTTTCTGTATCTGCCAAAAAGAAATTAAAAAATAAAACAAAGCAAAGTAGTCCAAATGAAACATCCTGCATGACAGATGAGAAATTAAGCAAGCAATTATGGGAAAAATATATTGATTTTTTTTAAAAAAAAATCCACACACACATATTATATATGGATTTTAATTTTTTGGGGAAAAAATGCTCAAGATGGCTGGCACAAGAACTTTAAAATATACATGGGACAAAAGAGACAAATGGAAAAAGCTTCATAGCTCAAGCTATATTGGCAACTGGGGTGGAAAATCTAAACAATACCCCTCCACTGTGAAATACACTAACAACGCAAACATACACAGCTATCCAGAAGTTAAACCTTACTGACCTGAGTGGGAATCACTACTGGATAAGGCTGAATAGTATTATAGCCCAAATATCTGCAAATTAGCCAACGTGAAACTTTACTTCAAATGTATTTTTCTTTCTCTCTCACCCAGGTCTTTCACTCCCTTGCTGGTAAAAATGGCCCCCTGCACCCCGTCACACTGGTTCATGTCTCTGAGGAGAAGGACTGAGAGTGGGCCATTCACGCGGCACAAATATAGTGTTATATTCCACTTCAGCTACCACGGCAACATCCTATGGATTCCTGGGGCCTGTAGTTCAGTGAGGGAACAGAGCGCTCTGGCTGAGAATCCCCAAAACTGCCAACCCCAGGATTCTGCTGGAGGCTGCCATAGTAGCTGAAGTGGAATATCATGCTATAATTGTGTAGCATGAATGGTCCCAGTGACACTTGGGGCCTTTCTGCACTCCACCGTTATAGTACAACTATTCCGCTTTCAACATCCCATGGAATCCCGGGGTTTGCAGTTTAGGGACGGCATTTAGAATTCTTAGCCAGAGAGCTCTTTGGCCTCAGGAAACTGCAAACCATAGAATTCCGCAGGGTGTTGAAAGTGGAATAATAGCACTATAACAGCGTAGTTTGGAAATGGCCTTGGTCTCTGAATGCCAGCAGCAGGGGCTTCACTGTGACACGGGCTCTTTCTGTGAACCACAATATGGATAGTGACCCATGGGATCCCTTGTGGGAGGGGAAGAGCTGTGTATGAATGCATATGGGTGGTATGCTCCACAACAAACCTAATGGGTTAATTAACTACTTAGTCCAAGCTCTAGGAACAACCCTGAATGGTTCAGTACAAATGCATTTCGCAGTGCTAGGTGCGGCAGCAATATTTGTCAGCTCAACTCCAGCATTTCTTTGAAAGTATCTTGTTGGCTCTAAGCACAACTATGATGGCTTGGGCCTGACCCAAGACATTTTGCTGCCTGAGGTAAAAGCAAGACAGAGCCTCCACTTCGCCCTTCCATGCAGAGCTGTCAACGAGACCAAGAAATGAATTTTACTTTCCCACCTGCGGTATGAAAACATCACACCCTAGAGGTAGGGGGGCCAGTTCGGAGGACACGAAAGGCAGGCAATGCAGCAGCTGCAACCGTGCCTAGAAACAGATGGCCATTTCTCAGCCCCCAGTATCTGCCACCAGCAGGGGCTGGCTCCTACTTGGCCTCACAGTGAGGACAGCCCTGAGTTAGGCTTTGCAGCCTGATGTCGAAATTCAACAATTTAACTCTGATCTGTTTCCACATGCTATTTTGTTTATCTCCACTTTTCGCCCTGATAAGCCTAGATATCCAGCTGACCTCATGACCCGCTTCCCATGTCTTCACACAAGTTGATGTACTATATTGTCCCTGGGCCTGTTGCTTGCAACACATTTGGTTATTAATTTCCCCTTTTATATCACTTCTGGAATTAGCACTGAAATAAATGAGAGCTTCCCAACCCCCACAGTCCTCTATATTCAGAAGGCCTGTTGTCTTCATAGTCACAACAAGAGAAATGATGCCAATTTGACCCTTTTTGTCTCCTCATTACCCTCCTGTTCTCTGTCTGGAATCGCAGCGCCCGTTCTCATTTCCAGGAGGCACTTGCACATTTTTTAAAAAATAGCCGTATCCCTTTCTTGGCAT
The DNA here is from genome assembly GCA_030412105.1 of Cyclura pinguis. NCBI lineage: Eukaryota > Metazoa > Chordata > Lepidosauria > Squamata > Iguanidae > Cyclura > Cyclura pinguis. The sequence continues at coordinate 160,731,259 of CM059600.1, forward strand.
CAGAGAAACATGCCTTTCCCAGATGGGTGCTAATTTTTCTTTTAGCCAAGGTGATCTTGGAAGGATGCTTGGATACACTTCAAATTGTTCCTGCCTTCCCATTTATCTTGTTACAAATTATGTTACCTTTGCCAGCACTTTCTAGTCTGGCTGAGGGCTTTTGCTGGATGTCTTCCTGCAGCACTTTGCCCTCCAAGTTTGTCATACTACCGATGGGCTGTAAAGGCATACTCTTTTTGCTTTTCAGACTTTCTCTTGATGTTTGCAACTGGTCTGGTAGCCTCTAAGTAATTAATTCATGGAACAGTTCTGTACTTTTTGATGTCAAAAGTTCATTTTCTGATGACCAGCTAGCCAGTACCATATACTGCTCTCTGATTACTACTAGGGGTAACCTATGGAGCATGCCACTATGTCAGCGGTGGTCACTGGGTTTAGATTACTGCTAATCTCTAGTCCAGATCCCACAGGAACATGGGAGAGAGCCTCCTTGGTGGCTGCTCCTAGGATCTGCAACTCTCTTCCTAGGGAGCCTAGACCGACACCCTTCGTGGTATCTTTCTTTGGTTTGACACACTTTTGGGGAATTGACTGAACATGGGGAAAAGGCTTGTTAATAATGCACTGTATTGCCTGTGAGGGCAGATGGGGAGTAGTGGTTCAAATCCCCACTCAGCCATGGAAACCCACTAGGTCACTTTTACACTCTCTCAGCCTCAGCAGAAGGCAAGAACACCCCCCCCCCCGAACAAATTCTGCCCTAAGATAGGTTAGCCTTTAGGGTCACCATAAATCAGAAATGACTTGAAGGCACACAACATTATGTGTGGTTTTGTTAATGGGTATATTTCATTAAATTTCTTTTAATTCTATCGATAGCTAAAACATGTTTTAACTTCCACATATTTTTAGTGATGTGAATGTTTACGTAAGCTGCCTTGAGCTGCAGGGCTGATAAAAAGGTGGGCATTATATACATTGTTATTATAATTGTAGACACTCTGCCCTGAATGCATGAAAGTGAGAGGCAGGGTTGTGCAGCTGGCCTCTTCCCCAATATCAGCCTCCCAGGTAATCCTGCCTCCTGACCTTGATGTGCCAAGACAAAAGTCAGGACAAAGAGTACCAACACGTATACAGCAGCAGGAGAAGCCTCAGCTGAACCACTATAGCTGCCAAAGGAAACATGGAAAGATCAGAGCTAACGCTTCCACTACCTCCCTGGAAACCTGTCTGCTATCTATCAATCATGGTATCACTTGCTGACCATACTTCCGGATTGGCCATGCATACAAAACATAGCACAGCAATGAGGTGCCTGGCACAGTGTGTGGCATCTTCTTACCTAGCAGATATACTCCCTCCTGTCCACCCACCTATAAGGCACAAACATAATTCTCTGTTGCAATGGTGTAGTGGTTTGATCATTGGACTATGGCCATTTCTGAACTACACAACTGTAGTGCAGCAGACTCCACTCTCAACCGCCTATGGAATCCTGGGGTTTGCAGTTTAGGGAAGGGCACTGAGAATTCCCAGCCAGAGAGCTCTTTGGCCTCAGTAAACTACAAGTCCCAGAACTCCACAGGATGTTGAAAGTGGAATAATAGCACTATAACAGTCTAGTGCAGAAATGGCCTATGAGTTTGGAGGGCAGGGCTTGAATCGCTCCTCAGCTATGGAAACCCACTGGGTGACCTTTGGCAAGTCACATCTTCTCAGCCTCAGAGGAAGGCAAAGGGAAACTCTTTCTGAACAAAGCTTTCCAAGAAAACGCCATTAAAGGATTGTCTTACTCTCACTATAATAATGACTTGGCATATGATGATGATGACAACAGCAGCAACAACAACAACAGATCACAGGACCCAAGAGGGGTAAGCAGTTCAGAAACTGAATTCTACTGAGGTTTTAATGACCCAGGGTATCTAGGCAGCCTGCTGGAGACTGGCTGTCTGGATTGGGGACTCTGGGTATAACAGAAATTCCATAAGAATGCCTTAGAGTCTGTTCCCTGCCCAGTTCCAAATCTCCCTTGTAAACATGCACAGAAAAGATGCTGGAAGAAATACTTGATAGAAACATTAATAAGACAAAAGGTCAAACAATTTTGTTGTTGTTTTTTGCAACAATCGTTTATATTGCACTTCTGCTTTACCAGCGTGTCACAATCTTTATTGGCTTTGTTCTCACAGTGAGACTGGAAAACGTTGGTCACCATTATTTACATTTTAATGAAAGGAAACTGTGGCTGAAAGATTGTGATCTACCCAAAGCCACAAAAGAATTCATGGCATAGATGAGATTGAGACCAGGTTTTCTAGATTCATGTCCAGGCCTCAGACCACTCCCTCCTCATGATACCAGCAAATATGAATCATTCTACATTGCACACCCAGTACTTTTCTCTGTCAAAAGAGACTTATCCACATCCCTCTGACAGACCCCCTGCAGAATCTCATTACTAAGGGGAGGGATAGTGTAAAATGCAAAGGCTATCCATTTTATATCTCTCAAAAACTGGATTGTTTTTGTGCTGTTTATTTGTGTGTGTTCAGCATTTGGAAAGTCATCTCTCTGCAAGGAGAGTTCTCAGGGGAAGACTGCAATTTTATTGCTATAAGATTGAAATGTATAGGTACACCAACCTTGGGATTGACACAGAGATCAGAAAGTTTGGTAACATATTTGGTTAATCATTAACAAGCTGAAAAATCAAATTCAGTTGTACATTTGCTGTTAATATATGTCTTCAAGTCATTTCTGACTTATGGTGATCCTTAAGTAACCCTATTACGGGTTTTCTTGGAAAGGTTTGTTCGGGGGTGGGTTTACCTTTGTCTCTTCTGTGGCTGAGAGACTGTCACTTACTCAAGATCACCCACTGGGTTTCCATGGCTGAGTGGAGGATTTGAACTCTGGTCACCAGGGCTGTAGTCCAATGCTCAAACCACTACACCACTCTGCTTCATGTATTTACATAGGGAGCATATGTAAAAGCCTGCAATAAAAACCTTGTGAGAATGGAAGGTGGAAAATGTTATCCTTGATTATACACTCCTGCAAAGCTTATACATTCGTACATCCTTTTAAATGAATCCAGAAAGGAGTTATCCAGGAGCTCCTTGCTTGGTGCCTTGCTGTATCCCTACCTGCAGCCGTATGGCAAAGGGCAGGCACATACTTCCTTGGCCTTTTGTGGTGGGAGAGGGTGTGAGGACCCCGTGCAGCATCCTTCTGAAGCTGGGAGAAAATAGCAGCACTCTCCATCCAGAAGTACAGCCAGATGCCACCCTGCCTCCCTGCCCCAGCCAATAAATGGCTGAGAGAACGAACATGCGTCTGTCTGCTCAGGCAGCAGTAGCCAAGGTGGAATACATGGGTGGACCATTATGCATTGCCCCACACCATGTAGGGTCTTTGCCAACACATTGTCTATAAAGTTAGATATTTCTTTGACCACAAACCCTAAAAAGGTAAAGCAACACGTAAAGTACAGCACATGTTTGGCATTTGCAAATGGACAAGAGAATTGTTTGTGGCTCTCTCCTCCCCTCCACCCACACTTCGGATTTTATTGTTCTTAAATGAAATGAGGAGGTGCACAGAGGTAGCAGTCTGGTCTCCTTCTCTTCCTGACTCTCTCTGACTGCAGAATCAGCAAAAAGAGGTAAAATGAGGAAGGTAGGAAGGGATATTTGAAATTCTCATTGTAATACACAGCAGAGGATGCTGCAGGGTGGGTGGGTGGTGGTGAAGGGGAGGCTCATCTCAGTGCAATGGCTTCCCCTTTGCAACCTGTGAAATATTTTAAAACCCTTTTCTTACTCATGGGCTCCTCTTTTAGTAGAACCCTGGTCAAAGATAACAGATTCAATCTTTGGAAAGGGGGCTGTGCTCTGGTTGTGCATCATGGAGGGAGAAGCAAATGCTTCTCTCATTCCAGTTCTCATCTGTCCTGTTTAAACATTGCTGTTAAGAAGGACCACTGGGGCTTGGGAAGTGGCCCTTAATTTATCTTTAGAAAGAGGGACATGGGTGGCCCAGAGATTTCCTATGGTTGGAGGACAGGATAGGAAGGTGGTCTAGATTTGCATCCAAATATGCTTTACTACTTTGGAACACAATAGCAAGCATTACAAGAGTAGATATTAAAATGAGTATCATAAAAATGAAACAACTGTTGAAAAAAATGGAGTGACTCATTTGTCACAGGGTTGGAAAATGAAGGGCTAAATGCTAGAAAATTCATATATACTTGTTGGATTGATTGATTGATTCACCCAGACCTCACTGTTTCTTCTTCAGAAATGTGTTCTTCTTCAGAAATGGGTTTCAGGGTATTTTTTAGCCCTTTCCCCCTCCTTCCCTCCCTCCCTCCTTCCCTCCTTTGGCTGTTTCAGTCTCATCTACTGGTGAAGAAAGCAAAAAAAAAAAAAAAAAAGAGAGAGAGAGAGAGAGAGAGAGGTTGAGCATTTTTGATAGTACACTGGACTGGTCTCAGCTGTAAAGATGGGACAGAGGGAGAGAGAGAAGAAGGGCAGAAGCTGTCTGTCTGTCTGTCAGTTCCACTGTCACTCAGCTGTTGAGCCTGCCTCCTCCCCACAGTGGAGCAGCAACAGGCAATGCACAAGCCCAGCCAGTCAACCAGCCAGCCTCCTTTTGCCTTGGTTCCCGTCATGCCTCCACTCCCTTGTGGGGAGGAGACGGGGTGAGCAGCCTTCAAGCCTTTTGCGGACCCCCTGTGAGAGCACCCAGATCCCCAGACCCCGGGTTAAGAACCACTGGTCTACAGCATCTGGTATTTCTTGGCAGTCCCTACATCCAAGTACTAACTAGGCCTGACTCTGTTCAGTTTCCAGCATCAGAGAGGACGTAGTGCTTTCAAGGCATTTAGGCTCCCTGACATTTGTTTTACCCTTCCTGATATTCTCAGGGAGAACTTTCTATTGTGGCAGTTGGATGGAAAATTCCTTGAGGGGGGGGAAAAAAACCCTGTTTGAACTACTTGCAGTCTTCAGATGGTGCCAGCTGGTCCCTGTCAGTCTCCCATCTCCAGTGTGGAGCTTCCTCAGTTCTCCACGTAACCCTCCCTGAGATCCTGACTGTACTCACAGCCCTGCGACTGAAGCTCGGTGGTTTTCTCTCTCCCGCTCTGCCCTTCCATGGCCAAAGATAACAGGGATGTGGCCTCACCCCGGCTGAGATGGGGCTGTGGGGTGGGGAAATCCTCCATCCCCTTTCCGGAAAACTCCCCACCCCTGCTGTTTCCTCTACCAAAAAGGCAAAGACCTGCACATCTGGCTTAACTATTGCTTCCCAGAACAACTCTTCTAAAGCAGAGGTAAGGAACCTTTTTCTTCCTCTATTAGGGGCCATTAATCTACATTCTTGAAAAATCAATTGGAGACCATGTCAGGCGGCTGGCAGCCAAATGTATCTGTGATTTCACCTTTGTAGGTGTGGATTAGATCAACTGACAGCTGGCTTGATCCATGGTTTCGAGGGCACCCTTCTTCAGGTTGGATGCTGCCTGTTCCGGGGCAGTCTCTCACCTGAAGAGTGGGCAATTTGACAGCTGGCATTGGAGGTAGGCATTGCTGGGCTCCTGTCAAGGCCCACATCTCTGCAGCAGAAGGCCCATCGCCACTTCCTAGAACTTGTCCCCCTTCACTTCCATCCTTGCTCTTACTTCCTGTTCGTGTTCCCACTCCAAGCAAGCAAACAAGAACAGTGAGGTGATAGCAGTCTCCATTTTTGTTCTCTCTCTGGCCAATTGTGTAGATGTGACCCAAAAGAAGGCAAGTGTGTGGACAGCAATGCTTTGCAGCAGAGGAAACATACTGAGGATACCTTACCAAGGTCCTCCAAAACTTGGAAGCTGACACTGGTGAGCCTAATAGGTACTTTCAAAGGTGCCCCTCTTGAGAAGAGCAAGTCAGCCTGTCTACCCAAGCTATGCTTTCAAAGGTGATCCCTCATCTCCGTGTTTTCTTTCACATCTTCCATGCCCCACATTCAAACAAAGGAGATTGAACAGAGCCATTTTGGCACTTCTGTTTTGGCCCTCAGGATTCCAGCTAGCCTGCCACTCTCCAGGTTCCCCAGCCAAATTTCCTGTTCCACCAAGTAGGGCACATTTTTACATGCATAAAGACTTAGAAATATGGTTCTTTTTGTTTATTGAGTAGCCTTTGGTGTCTTGCTCTGTCCTTGCTAACAACTCTAAAAGCAATCTAATGTGTCCCTGTCTAGGTAGATTCTCAACCAAAATATCTCACCTTACATGCTGCCTTAGGCTTCTCCGTCCTGGCACTGAACTTCTCTAATGTTAGCTCTTTAGGGGGTTATGCAGAGATTGGGGAGCTGACAAAGCAGTGGCTTGTTATCCCAGTCACATCTTTCCGCTCTTGTTGCTCTATGCATCCGTTAATCTCCTGATTTGTTGGCAGTGGCAGATACCACTTGGTTGGGACATTTTAAGAGTAGGGTCAGGACAGGGAATGGGTATGTGCAGCCCTGTGTATGTCGTTGGAGTTTAACTCCCATTGTCTCTCACCATTGGCTATATTGTTCAGGCTTTAAAATGCTGCAGCCAGACTGTTGGTCAGAGCTGAGTGGTTACAGGCCATGTGAGTTCCCTTGTTACAGTTGTACTGGCTACTGCTTGGTTTCTGTGCAGAATTCAGATGGCTGGTTAGGACCTATAAAACCCTGCATAATCTGGGCTCACACTGCCTGAAGGACCATATTCTTCCATATAAGCCTGCTGAGATTTTGAGATTTTCAGGAGAGCTTTTTCCTCTGAAAAGGCTCAGGGAAGGTTCTGCCACTCTCAGAAGCGCATCTGCAGAGGTGTAAAAGAGGGCTCGCTTGCCTCCACGAAAGCAGAGAAAGACCTTTTCATTCAGATGGTTGCTAAGGAGGGGGCTTTCTATCGGTTGTCTGATTTTGGACTTGCTGTATATTAATAAATTGTATTTAATTTTACTTCTTAAACTCTGTTTTAATGTGAAAAGACTTAAGTCCTATTTTGAAGAGAAAGGCAGGCTACAATTCCAATAAAATAAAGTAAATAAATGAAAAGGTTTGATGAGAGCTGCAATTCAATAATATCTGGATGGCCACACTTTACACTTCCCGGTTTAGTTCAGTGGTACAGTTTAGGCAACTCCAAACTGACGTAACTTTGTTTTGCTTAGTGCACCCATGGGGTGCCAGTGAAAGGAGAGGCGGAGGGGTCCTTTAAGGGACTCCAGGGAATGCACTGCAGCTATATTCCTGGGACTGACAGCAGAGCAAAAGGAATGGGTGAATATGTGAAACTAGAAAGGTAATAAAAGTACTAGGATCGGCAAGGATAAATAAATAAAACACGCACTCACTCACTCCCACCCACAAACACAGAGACCTTCTGAAAACAGAAATGGTGTGAAGGTCACTGGGGAGAAAATGAGATTAATTGCATACAGCAGAATGACAGTCCTGGAAGTGGAATAACAGTGTCCAGATCAGAACAACAGTGTAATGATTGCCTTCAAAGGAGAAAATAACTATGGAATGACAATTCCCAGCCTGAAATAACTGTCCAGAGAGAAATGAAATTTGAATGATAGCATCCAGAGTGGAATAACAATGGAATGATCATATGCAGAGTAGAAGAGAGTTCCTAAGATAAACTGACTGTCAAATTAACAGTGTCGAAGAACAGAAAGTTAGCTTTGGGAATTGGACAACATTGTGGGAATGAAATAACAGTGAAACGCCAATTCAGCTGGAGGGCACCCAGAACTCCCTTCCCCCAAGAACTGGGTTCTGCCTACCACTGTCCTTTATCTATGCAGACTGATTGATAGCAAAGAAATAAGCCTTTCCCCCATATTTGAAGAAGTAGTGAAAGAAAAAATACATCTCCCAGTTCCATTTTCCCCTTAAATTATGTCAAATTTGCTTCTGTTTGGGTTTTTAAACTACAAATCTACATTTGGCAAATTCAGTGTTGCACATTTTGCTTTAACTAGTTAGTCCTCTAATGGAACCTTTGCGTGCAAACAATCTCTGTTGAATTTTAATTTGCAGACAGTTTAAATGATCTCATGCCAGATATATGTTGCTTTGTCACTTGGTACACTCAAATGTTTATCTGTAAAACTGAGCCGGCAGAAAGAAAGCCTGTATTCCACAGCTTACTTTAGTTCTGCACATTTGATTTTCCGTATAGAGAAAATTGTTTACATCCTCATTTTGCACTAAGGGAAGTAGGGAAGATCTAGGAATCCAAGATGCTTCTTTGACCTTTCTATTCGGGAGGTCTGAAAAAACATTCCTTTTTTTTTTTTAAAGCCGTTTATCCATCCATTTGATCTTAGACAAGTTTCCCCAGAAACCATCAGACAAGCACACAGAATAGGTAACTGTGATGAGATACAGGCACCATCATGGCTTGTCTCAATTCAGTAGTCCATTTATTAACTGGTTATCCTCCTGTATGTGGAATTTGAGTCCATATTCCTGAAAACTACCCATATAGATAGCCACCCATTTTTTTTTAAAATAACATTAGTTTGTTTCAATATGAATCATACAAAACAATAAATATGTATGTACTACCATATGAAAAAAACATTATTTTGAAAATCCTCATTAAAACCCTGATAGATAATCAATTGTCCCATGTGGTCTAATTATATTTTAATTTCTTGAACAATCCTCAATCTAAAACATCAAATATACTTTCCTCTTATTTATACTGGAACTCCGATGGTTTGAGAATATCAGATGCATTGCTTGTGAAAACAACAAATGGTTGCCCTATCTCAATAACCATGACTGTTCTAGTTGCTTCCTGTGTGTGTTGCCTAACACAGCTTGGCCACATTCACAAGACCTGCTCGTTTATTCTTGTCAAGGTGTTTTCAAGTAACATTTGTGTGTCCAAATGGACACCCAGCCTTGGCTTTGGACATCCAGTAGAGACAAAGGGCAATATAAGATTTAGTCAGGGAACTGCAGCATTCTCACCCTTTTCAGTGACTTTTGCAAATTTCTGGATCCCTAAAATAAAAATAATCCACAAATATTTATCTTCTGTAATCCAAGATCAGTTGTGTTTTAAAAACTTTTTTTTTTCCTGAGCTTTAATAAGAGCTGTAGAGATTTTTCTTCCTTTTAATTCGGGTACAGTTCAGTGGCGAATAGCTATCTGTGTGTTTTCAGGAATATAAACATTGCTAAGATACTAATGTGTGTAACTGCATTTGTGTGAGAGCCAGTACAGTGTAGTGGTTTGAGTGTTGGACTTCTAACTCTAGGATACCAGAGTTCAGATTCCCACTCTGCTATGGAAATCCCCTGGGTGATTTTGGACAGGTCACGTTCTCTCAGCCTCAGAAGGAAATCCACAAATCCTTTCTGAACAAATCTTGGCAAGAAAAGCTTGTGACAGGTTTGCCTTATGGTTGCTGTAAGTTGGAACCAAAGTGAAGCCACACAACAACAACAGCAATGTGTTTGCAACCCTGTATGGACTTCCTACTTAACCCCCCCCCAAAAAAAAACAGCACAACCGTTTATGGACAATTTTAAATGGAAGAATGGACATGAAGTAACAATTCCTTTAAAAATGCCCTGTTCTATTACAATAACAGTAATGATACAATTACAAATACTGACACTAAAAGAGACTTCCTCAATGGTAATTCTTTTAATAAAAATACGTTAAAAATAACAAAAAAAGGTGCCCTGTTCTCAGGAGTTGGATAGTACAAAGCTTGCTCAGCCATTCTCTGCCTGAGGTAGGACAAAAAATGGTGTTTTCCACTCCCGCGGGTCAGGGGAAGAAGTGCTGAAGTCAGCCAAGTTTTGGCACTTGACACACCTAACTGCAAAAATGCCACAAGTACCAATCCTCCTTCTTGGCAATGAGAATACAGTAACAAAAACACCATAATCAACCTTCTTCCCATGACAACCACAAAATTTGCCGCCTGAGCCACACCACCTAATGGTAGAGCAGCCATGGGACCATAGGAAGCTCACTTGCCAAAGAGTTAGGCCATTTCCGCATTAGACTGCTACAGCGCTATGATTCCACTTTCAACATCCAATGGAATCCTGGGGTTTGCAATTTAGGGAAGGGCTAGCTGGCCCCTCTCTAGACTGCAAACCCCAGGATTCCATAGGATGTTGAAAGTGGAATCATAACGCTATAACAGTCTGATGCGGAAATGGCCTAAGGTGAAAAGCAAATCTGATCCTGGAAACTGAGGGCAATCCCAGGCCATTTCTGTCCTAGGCAGTTATAACGCTATGATTCCACTTTCAACATCCTATGGAATCCTGGGGTTTGCAGTTTAGGGAGGAGCCTTTAACCCCAGGATTCCATAGGATGTTGAAAGTGGAATAATAGCGTTATAATAGTCTAGTGCGGAAACGGCCCCAGTTAACCGAACAGAAACGAGTCGTTACGACGAAAAGTGCTCCCAGACTGAACCAATGAAGAGTTTTAACGCTGCCCCCTCTTGGGCTCACGGTTTACTTTCCAAAGTCATGAATCAAGACCCTGGAAACGTTTTCCAACGGCGCCTCCAGGAGCACGCAGAGCGCACCCCTCTTTCCGAGAGGTCCACCAGGGCCCTCCACCCAAAGGCGCGGCCCCCAAGCCGGGGGGACACGGCCACTTCCCGGCGGCGCGGGGCATGCCGGTAAAGCGGCCTTAATTTGTTTTTGCCAGGCGACGGACGGCGGGGGCCCCAGCGCTCCCTCCGGGCGCCGACCCCGCCTCCTGCTCGCGCTCGGGCCCCGGGCTGGGCGCTCGGCGCCGCCGTGGAAGCGTGGACCCGCCGCCCGGGCCGCTGCCCGGATTGGCCGGCGCCCGGCCTCCCGCTGCTTCCATGTGACCGGGCGGAGGAGGAAGGAAGGAGCGAGCGAGCGAGCGAGCGAGCGCGCGCGCAATGGAGAGAGGGGAGCGGGACGGAGCGGCGGGGAGGCGCGGGGCCAAGCGAGCCGCGGAGGAGAGCGATGGCAGGCGCGGGGAGCCAGGGCCGGCCAGGGGGCGCTTCAGGCCCGGCCCCGGGTAAGGAAGCGCCGCAGAGCCGCACACGGCGCCCGGCGGGAGAGAGGAGGGTCTGCCCGCTTCCCTCCGCCACAGGCTTAGTTGGGGGGCCGCGACAGGGCAGCCGCGGGGGCAGCGGGACAGAAAGAAGGGAGGCCGCTGGTCCAGGCTCCTTGAAGACCATGTCAGTTCCTCTCAGAAAGAGAGAGCCCGCTCCATGTGAGCTTTGGCCGTGTGTACTGACTAACGAAGGGAAGGCGCTCTGCGTGTGCTCAGGGGACATTCGTGTTGCATTCTTCAAGAGGTCCAGCGGGGATGGTCGCTTCTGCTGTGTGAACGTGTCGTGGGGAGTAGCCTGGTACTGCTCCATTTCTGCGAGTGAGGGCCATTCCTGATGCACTGGTGGACGGGCATGTGCCTAGTCTCTTCAGTCAGGGGGCTTTTTTAAGGCAGCCGTGTCTCAGCTACCCGAGGCACCCTCGGGGGCTTTGTTTCTTTGGAGAATCCCCGTTGGCTTCTCCAGCCCTGAGCTCAGCTGCTGCTTTCTGGAAAAGGGGTGTCTCTGGGGTGGAGGAGGCCTGGGCTTGAGGCACATCTTGTGTTTGGGGCTGATAGTTGATAGTTATTCAATGGTGAGCACAAAATCACTCAAACACCTGCCCTTTCCTTCATCTGACTTCCACTGAATGGGCAATTACTCTGTGCAGATGGTGGCTGTCCTGGCTGAGTGAGTGGCCTGTACCTCAAGAGCAGCTCTTAAGCCTCAGGAAGCTGGAGGAGAACACGGGCTGGCTTTCAGTGCAGAGGGCACCCCATCTCTGGCACCCCAAGTCTTTGGGTTCATTTCATAAGGAAGACTGAGGGACTGAATGGTGGCTTGATGTCAGTTTTCTTCTCCTAATGGGAAGGATGAGAGGGTAACGAAAGAGCACCCATTTGGCAGTATCCTGTGCTGACATAAATGGCGCCTTACCCAACAGCACTGGGAGTATTTAATAGAAACTGCACTCCCAAATTGACTCATCCAAAGTGGCACAGCCAGACAGACTAAGACAGGCCTCTCCTTGGCCAGTTTACCAGTGCAGTGTTAAGTATCTACTTGCAGGTAAGTCCCACTGGGTTTGGTAGGACTTACTCCTGGATAAATGTGAATAAGACTGCAGCTTTTGTGTGCCAGGACCAGAATCTGGCCTCATGGTATATTCTGGAGCAGCTGATTAGCAAGGAGATATGGTGCCAAGGGAGAGCCAATGTGCTGTAGTGGTTTGAGTTTTGGACCTGGGCTCAGAGAGATCAGGATTCAAATTGATCTTGGGCAGCTCGCACTCTTAGCCTCGGAGGAAGGCAATGACAAACCTTCTCTAAAGAAATCGTGCCAGGAAATTCTCTTGATAGGTTTGCCTTACGGTTGTCCTAAGTTGGAAACAATTTGACCAACAGAGTGGTGCCAAAGCAGGACTGTAGCAAAAGATGAGAATACAAAAAACTTCTGTATATCCTAGTAAAATGTCACCAAAGGTACTCCACCTGCTTCAGCAGTGCTGTCCTGGGCCTCTCTCAGCAGCAGCAAGCCTGGCTTGTAGTTGATCTCTTCCCCTTGACAGAGCTCATCCTTGTTTCCTCAGGCTCTAAAACAAGAGCTCCCATTAAAAGACTGTTGCTCTTCTTAATGGTTCAATTCACTCCTTAGACAATTGCTCCTTTAAAAGGCTCACTGATCCTTTAAGAAGGGCAAATGTTGAGCTTGCCTGAGGCCCTCTCTTTTTCTTTGAACTCTGTGGTTGCCAGTTCCATGCTTCTTGCCACACACCCTCAGCCACAGACTGGGGACATGCCTTCTTCTTTCACTTCTTCCCTGATGGGAATGTGACAGAAATGTGAGCAGCACGTATTCCTTTCCTTTGGTGAGCGCAGTTTGCAATCTACACAAAACTGATCCGCATTCCTTCAGTAGGCTGTGATTCTTCCTTATCTGTGGGTTGGGAGAAGGAGCTGAAACTGGTAGGACACAGGAAGACAGTGGATATTGCTGATCCATTTCTGAGCCTGTCTGTTCAGATCCGTGCAGGGGCCCTCTTTCAAATCCCTCCTTCCCCCCCAAGTTAGTGGTAAACTGGGGAAACTTGACTGGGATGACACTTGGAGATACTCAGTTGATAGCATCCTTTCCATGGAGTTTCTTCCTGGTCAGGCTTCCCTTAACCTATGTGGGTGTGTATATGCCTTTGAGTTGCCTGTTGATATATGGTGACCATGTGATTTTCACAGCGTTTCCTTAGGCAAGGAATACTCAGAGGTGATTTTGCCAGTTCCTTCCTCTGAAATAGAGTCCTTTTTTCATCACCAGGTAGAGAACAACTTTCTAGGCTTCCTGTATTTTAAACATTGAAATAGTTTAAACACCTGGTTCTTATTATGTTGTTTTTTTCTGTATGGTTTTGCAGTGATCTTATTGCTTTGTTTTGTGACCAGGTATATTAATGAACATATAATGAACATTGATTTTATACATTAATGTCAGCCTGGCTATATAAAAAAAAAGGTCTCCTTTACTCTTGGGGAGGAAGTAGAGCAATAAAGAATTCCCAGATGAGATATCTGACATTTCTTTCTTTATTTTCAGTTTGCAGCTTGATATGGAGAGCCAAAGAACTTCTGTTCTTCACAGAGTGGTCAATTTTGCTCCTGATCCTCTCCCTGGTAAGGCTTGGTGTTGGATGGCATCAATTTTTAAGGCCTCTGGTGTAGTTCCAGTTGTCATCTTGGGATTGTTAGTACTGATATCTTTCCTTCTTCTTCCCAGCCAGACAGTATGACAGGGAGACAACTAAGCCAATCAGCTTCTACCTCTCAAACTTGGAAGAGCTGCTCGCCTGGAAATCAACCAGTGATGACACTTTCAACGTCTCCACAGAGCCACTGGCTCAGCGCCAGCCTCCCCTTGACAGCCGTAGGCCCCGCACGCTGGTGTGCCATGACATGAAGGGTGGCTACCTTGAAGACAGGTTGGAGCTGGGATGGATGCTGAAAGGGGAAGGTTTTTAGATCAGGAAGTCATAATTCTTTCTTTGCCCCAGAAGCAAGAAGCACAAGCTTGTTGTGGCTGGGGAAGCTTTTCTCCCTACAGGGATGTGAAGGTGGCCCAAGTTGTGTGCAGTGTACTAGCATTAGTCACTATGTATGTGTGGCCGGAAAAGTTGCTGGCCTAAATTTTCTCTCCACTAGCCAACTAAGAGACTGGTGGCATCTATCTCTGATGGCATAGAAATGCAGTGGGCCAGTAGAGGTGGGATGGAGCTGAGCATTACTTCTCCAACAGTGCACTCAATTACCTGGTTGACATTCTGTGTCACATATGGCAGCTAGGTAAACAAATCCAAGCAAGGATGACTTATGTTTTTGTTATTTGCCATCAAGCTTGCTTTGACCTATGGTGACTCTACGAGTGAGAAAGACCTCTAAGAGCCCTGGTTATCAGCTGTCCTGCAGAGGTCTTGCAAACTAGGGCTGGACTGTGACTTGTTTGACTGAATCAGTCCACATGCAGTGTGGTCTTCCTTGTTTCCTACACCTTCTACATTATCAGTCATTGCTGTCTTTTCTAGTGAATTGTGTTGTCTTTTGATATGACCAAAGTATATCAGCCTCAGTTTAATCTTTGCTTCTAGGGAGAGTTATAGCAAGCATTAAATATTCAGATATTTCATGTACATTATCTCAGTAATTCTTACTCTAGCAATATATGGTAGGCCTTTATTATTGGATCTGCATTGCAGATGTTGTGCGATGGTGGAGGATGAAAGAAGTTCTTCCTGTATGATAGAAATCAGAGTTGCATAAATAACTTCTGATTCACACTCTTAGAGTCAAGCTACATAGGAATTAGCACTGTGTTTAAATGGTGTGGCTAGGACTAGACATGTCTGTATCTTATAGTAAGCATCTATGGGAGATCCCTGCCTAGAGTGGGACTACTGCATGGTGGTGAGTGGGTATCATAGGCTAGAAGGAAACACAGCCAATGGCAGGGATAGGGAGCCTGTTGATGATCTACTGCAGTTGTTGATGATCTACTCACATCATTGGCCAAGATGACAGAGATTGATGGAAATCATAGTCCAACAACATTGGGAGAGTCACATATTCCTCAACCCTGGTGCGTAGTATTGAAAGCTGTGAAGAAACCCAGTCAAAAGAAGGAGCTGTGTTCCTTCTGGTTTGATTCTTGGCACTGGACATCTGTGACCAAGACCGTTGTATTAGTTGCACTGGGTACTCATAAACGTTCCTGCTTTGTTGGCTTCTTGCACTGCTTGATTAGTGTGGGAGGCCTGAAAATGAGGGTGTGTAAGGTTGGGCTTGTGGACACTTCCTGTACTAAAAGAGAGCAGGGAAGTATATCTGGTTTGAGCAGGCATTGGAGAAGCTCCTGTGGTTAGTCCAAAATCTCTTGAGAGGAGGAGGATGTCTGGGCCACCCTACCTTCAGGGGGAAAAGGTTAATCACTATATTTGTTGGAGTATAAGACACACCCCATTTATACACTTGCAAATACTATTCGTCGGTGTATAAGGCACACTAGTGTATAAGACCCACCCCATTTTTAAACAGTATTTTTCAGGAAAAAAAGTGAGTCCTATATGCCTGCAAGTAACAGTAGATTGGTTTGAATATTTTCCAAAGCTTAGAAACATTACCTTTTTTTGGAGTACAGGTCTCTGGATCTGCCAGCTACAAGGGCCAGTGACCATGCCAGCTGGGGGATTCTGGGAGGTTTTGGTCCGAAGGAAAAGGTTAAATTTCCAGACTGTAATGTGGACAGATAATAGGTGAATGCGTTGTGCCAAATAGGTCTTTGCTAAGTCTGTCCCCATTCTACTGCTGTTAGGTTCATCCAGGGCACAGAGGTTTGTGACCCTTATGTGTTCTACCACTGGCGTTACATTGACATCTTTGTCTACTTCAGTCATCACACAGTCACCATCCCACCAGTAGTCTGGACTAATGCTGCTCACTGCAACGGTGTCCTCATGTTGGGTGAGTTTGAGGAAAATCAGCTTAGCTGTACCACTCTCTGGAACACTGGATGTTCATGTTGTTCTGAGTTTGCTGCAAGGAGATGCTTCCAGTTGCTAATCCTCCCCTTCCCCCTTTCAGAGCTAGAGAGGCTTGGGTTGGAATGGGCTCTGTGTTGTGAGGAAGCTGGGAGTGGATTGTTCTTCTCTTGTTAGTTGCATTTTTGTCCTGTGCTGTAAAATACCTCCTGCTGTCAAAGTCTGGGACCACCTGCAGCCTGGATTCTTGTTTTACTTTCATAGCATCCTCTTTTTGAGAGATGCTGGCTGTTTTTGCTGTTTGCAAGCTTTATAACTTTGCTTCACAGGGAACTTTGCTTCACAGGGAAGCTTTATAATGTTGCTTCTGACATATGAATTCATACTGTTGCTATCATGTCCTACTTGTGGGCTTTCTATGGACATCTGGTTGGCCACTAGGGTAAGGAAATGCTGCACTTGACAAACCTTAGGGGGAGGTCTGGTGTGGCATGGCTGCTTTTATTTTTATTGCATATGCTTTGGTGGCTGTTCTCTCTCTCTGGAGGTTTCCACAGGACCAGCGCTAACCTGGCTTTCTTTAACTCGGTACAAAGACATTTGTGGCAGAGCAGGAAACAGAAAAAAAATCAGTTTTTCCTTGTGTTTCCTCTGTGTGTTTCCTATAGGGACATTCATCACAGAGTGGACAGATGGTGGGAAGATGTGTGAGTCCTTCCTGGCAGGAGAGGCAGATGCATATCGTGCCGTGGCTGAGCAGTTGGCTGAAATGGCGCGGTTCTATTGTTTTGATGGCTGGCTGGTCAACATTGAGAACTCTTTAAGTGTAAGCATCGTCTAAGTTCCCTGTCTTGTCTCATACAGGCCTGGGCCTACCAACCCAAAAAGCAAAGAGGACTGGAAATAGACAATAGATGAGGTGTAGAAAAGAGACAAAGTCTCAGGTTGTTGAAAAGAGAGGGTTTTTTTTGGCCTGCAAATATTTTTTTTCTCATTCTTCAGAGGCTGTTAAAAGAAAAGGGAACAATACATAAGAAACAGTAATTACAAAAAGACACAAGTTACAATGTGCAAAATCAATTGTTTGCACATATTTCTTGCACAAATTACATAAATATTATCTCAATTTTTTAAAAAAAAATGCATATTGAGCAAAATAACCTTGTGGATTACAAAATAATACTTACTTTACAACTATAGAATTCATCTGCGAGAATTCTGAAAAGAGTGTGCCCAAAGCTTATGCCTTGGAACTGATAGTTTTACAAAGGAGGAGACGGTATACTATCCCAGTTTTTCCTTTGTGCATCAAGAATGTCCTAACTATAACGACTCTACAGCAGAGTGGAAGTGTAGGAGATGTGTTTCCAGGCTGAAACACATTAGGCTATAGTAATATAATCATTCTTGCTACTGACACAAAGCCAGAATGCAGCGAGGCTTTCTCTGTGAACAAAAAGATGGCCTCATGGCAGTATAGTATACCTCAAGATGCTTGTTTTTTTATTGTATGTTTTAACACACCTGTTTTTGACTTAATTCCTTTAAGAATTAAGTTATGCACAGGTTATGCACATGTGGTCTGACAACTTGAGAGGAAGATGAACTATATCTAGGAAGTTGCAGGATGCAGATACATTGTGTACTTCTTAAAAGACTGGCTCACAGATAAAGACTGTGTTTTTCAACTCACTTCTGTGCAGGGTAGCAGTTCAAATCTGCATTAGGATCTGTTAGTGTACAATAAAGCACATTACGTTTTCCAGAGTGATCTGTTACAAAAAGATGTGATGGTGGCTGTGCATCCTAGAGGCACGCTCACTGCCTTTAGCAAAGAAAGTCCCTTGTGAACCTGAAGTGCAGGAACTCTGCAGTTATATAACATTTTGCAGAAAGTTTCTGTCCCTGCAAAATATCATAAGACAGTTTGTGAAAGCCCGTGGAAAGTCCTATTCTTTTAAGGTGTCTTAAGATCGCTGTATTGTTTTCAGGGCCAGGCAGGCTCTGTAATTGAGAGAGGAGGCTGGCAGTAGCATCTTAGAAATACTGCCCCACCCACCACCTCCTTCTTGCCCGAGACAGCATGGCTTTTTTGCCCATCTGCTGCTTCCTTTATATTCATGACTTATTTGCCCATTTTTCCTCCAGCTTTCACAAAAATCTAATGCAACCACTGTGTTCAGAACTGCAAGGTTTTGGTCTAAAATCTGGCTGAAGTTTCTGGTATTTCTCCCAGCTCCAGTTGTCACGGACTTCCCAGTGGCGCATGGGCTGTTCTGTCCTCACATAGCTTCACTTGGGGAGACTTCCAGGTACAGGAAAAAAAAGAGTGGCTTCCCAAAGATGCAGCCTCCCAGCTTACTGTGCAATCCTTTTATGGCAGGTGTCAGCAACCCAGAACTTGCCCCACTTTTTGCGATATTTGACAGCCCAAGTACACAAACTTGTGCCTGGAGGACAGGTGGTGTGGTATGACAGCGTCCTGAGGAGTGGGGAGCTCAAGTGGCAGAATGAGCTTAATGAGAACAACAAGTGAGTAATGCGCCAACCCCTATCCCAAAACAAGTAACCTATATTTGATGGTAGTTTTTGGTCTGGGGACAGCAGTGAAGTGAGAAGAGGAGCGCCTCCAAACTTAGGACTTGTCCCTATATCATCATCTCATTGCGTCTTCCTGATAGATGCTGTTTGCTCTGGCACAAAACAGCATTCCTGAGGGGGCAGGAGTCCAGTAGGAGAACTAGTATGGGCTTGAGCTGGGTAGACTTGCATTTAGATCACTGCCCAGCTTTGGTTAGATTTCCATTTTCCAGCCAGACCTGCTCTGCAATACTGATGTGCAGATAAGATGGGGTAATTTTGTATGTACTGCCTTGAGTTTTTTTGGAAGAAAGGTGAGGCTGATGGTAATGATGATAACCTTCATGATGGAAGATTAAGCCATCAGTAACCCTTGATGAAAATTTTAAAAGTTAGGTTAAGCTGAGAGATCGTGAGTTGCCCAGCGTCATCCATTGAGCTTCTCAGTGTACCACCAACAGGATATATGGACAGTGAATGTACAGGGTATATGAAAGCACCATGTACTCTTTTTCCCAGTATATCCTCATCTGGGTTGAACTCAGGGATTCTTGTCAGACATGAAGAGGCCAGCACTCATACTGGCTCATCCCCTTTGCCACGCTTCCAGTAATTCATGTAGGTAGAGGTATCAGGAGGGGCCCGTTGAACCAGAAGACTCTGGAGGACCCTGGAGGTCCTTGGCTAGCAGTGGAGCAGAAACTAAGGGAAACACAACCAGCTCCCCTCGTATCTCTTTGGGTGACAGTGCTTTGTGTGTTGTGTTTTTACAGGGTTTTCTTTGATGCTTGTGATGGCTTCTTTACCAATTACAATTGGAAGGAGGAACATCTTTTGCGGACAAGAGAGCTGGCAGATGATCGTCGGATTGATGTTTACGTTGGGGTGGATGTTTTTGGGCGTGGTGAAGTTGTGAGTGGTGGCTTTGATACAAACAAGGTAGGTAGCCTGCGAGATGATGTCTGGGAGTGTGATTGTACTAGTCTAAGCTAGATCTTCCCATAGGGCTAAATGTGATTCTGCACTGTGGCTGTGAGCCAGAGGGCCTTAATAACTAAGGATGTGGGTAGGGTTGTTAATGTAACCTCTTTCCACATCAGTCCTTGGGACAGACAAGGCAAAGCTTTCTGAGAAGGAGGTAGTACCTCGAGTGCTTTTGGTACCCCATCCCCCAGAGGGCCATGCTCTGGAATCCCACAAAAAGGGGAAATGGTAACTTGGTGTTCCCTCTGTTCCCACAGTCACTGCGCATGATTCGAGAACAAGGCCTTTCAGTGGCCATTTTTGCACCTGGCTGGGTATATGAGCACTTGGGACCGAAAGACTTCCCGAACAATGAGGACAAGTAAGCCTTGTGGGTTGGGGAGAGTGGAAGGGCTTTGGCTAGCAGGGAGAATGGAGGAATCCTATACAGTTAGTAATTCCTGGGAGTTGGGGGTCAGTCTATACCTGTCTTGGCTGTCCCCTCCTTTTCTGCTAAGGCCAGGCACAAAAGGGCCGGGCATGCTTAAGTCAGGGGTCTACTTGGGCCAGGCATGAGGGCATTTTTCCCATGCACCCTGAAGTGTGGCAGTAGCCCTTTTCTCATATCTCACCAGGCCCTTGGTGTGATGTACTTCTTGGCTGTGTTAAGCGGTACAGTACGGCTGCCTAGTAACCTCTTCTCTTTTTTCTAGGTTCTGGGCACTGTTGTCTGAACTTCTGCCAGTGCATAGTGTTGGCTCACTCCCCTTCTCTACCAGTTTCAATCTGGGCATGGGCAAGAGGCATTTTGTCAAGGGGCAGGTAAGAATCCAGGGAGAATGAAAGGAGGGAGAGAGAGAGGGAGAAATCCATAGGGAGACCTTGGGCTAACACACCAGCCAGCATCCTGTTAGTGACATACACAAACATAATTCCACCTTCTTTCCTCCTCCTCCTCCTCTTCCTCCTCCTCCTCCTCCTCCTCCTCCTCCACAACAACAACAACAACAACAACAACAACAACATAATAATAATAATAATACTTTTTATTTATATCGTACTTTTCCCCTAAAATTTTTACTCAAAGCGGCTCACAGTTTAAAAGAACAATGCAATTAAAAGCATAGAAAAAGGTGAATGTTGAAACAGAATTAAAGTATTTACAATGTTAAAACAGTTCACCTCTCACGTTAAAAGAATAAAATGTAATTAAAAAGATTTGTGAAAATCTCTTAAAAACAGTTCAAACAATGCAGCATTCCTTATCCTGTTCTTTAAAAACTTCCTGTTTTAAAAGCCTGTTGGAATAAAAAGATTTTAACCTGCTGACAGAAAGACGACAAGGAGGGGGCCATTCTGGGCTTCCTGGGAGAGGAGTTCTGGGGTTCTGTGGCAGCCACCAAGAAGGCCCTCTCTTGCTTAGAGCCTGGGGTGGCTTATAGAGGGGGATACAGTCGGCCAAGTAGCCTGGACCTGAGCCATATAGGGCTTTATAGCTCATAACCAGCACTTTGAATTGTTCCTGGAAACAAACAGGCAGCCAGTGGAACTCTTTCAACAGGGCATGGTATGGTTAGTATGATTTCTGTAACCTGCTCCGGTTAACAGTCTGGCTGCAGCTCTTTGGACCAGCTGAAGTTTCCGAAAGGGCACCCCCAAGCAGAGCATGTTACAGTAATCCAAGCAGGAGGTAACTAAAACAGATCCAGCATCACAAGCAAGAGGCACAGTTGGCACACAGGTTCTAAATGTGCAAAAGCACTCCTGGCCACTGCAGAAACCTAGGCCTCCAGGTTCAAAGCTGAGTCTAGAAGTGCTCTCAAACTATGAACCTGTGTCTTCAGGGGCAGTGTAACCCCATCTAACACAGGCTGAATCGCTAAAGGTCCCTTAAAACTCACTGTGTTGCTCTGATAAGCACCATGCAGCCATTCTGTTGCTGGTGGAGAGTAGAGGGGATTGGAGAAGTATCTAGCTGTGTTCCCTTAGCGAGATGCTGGCAGATGACACTAATGGATCTTTGCGGAAAATGTATTCAGTTTGCATCTGGCTATGGGAAAAGACTCTTCTCTGACCCCCCTCCCCTTTTCCTAGCTAGACATTTCTTTGATTCCTCCCCAGCACTCTCCACTAGCCACTGCATGGCTGTTCAGAGGGAGCTATTGAAGCAGCATGGTGAGTCCTGGGGTTTATGAGAGTGGAGCTGTGGTGGAGTTCCATATGCAGAATTCTTACACCACTGTGTATTGTGGCTCTGTCTCTATGCCTAACTTACCACACAGGGTTGCTCTGAGGATGAACTGGAAAGGAGGAGAGCTATGTAGGCTCCTTTAAGCTTACTGTAGTAAAGACAGGACGTAAATGGAATAAGTACCACAGAAACAGCTCTGATGTATGTTCCTGACTTCTTAGGCACCTGGTTTTTAATACCTTGATCCCTAAGCATCTAAATAACAGGTGACCCTGGAGTCATGATCTTGCAGTGTCTTCTGGATGTCTAATGGAACTGTATTCCTAACCCAGACAGCTGCTAGCGTGCTGGTGACTGATCTTAAACTCTTACTGTTCTCCTAGGGCAAGTACTTCTGAGATAGCTTTCCTGTTGAGTGGGCTGCAAGAGGATCTGTGAGCCTCACGTCCCATTACATAATTGTAAGAAACCCCCCTCCCCCAGCTTTATAGGAGCACAATTTTTTAGCCTCCTTTTGCGTTATTGGCCAGCTAATTTTTGAGCTGATTTTCTCTCTCTCCCAAGTGTTTTTACAGGGAAGTGCATTTTTTTGACATAGAGGCCCGTGTTCTGTTCTTTCTCTCTTAACATATGACTAATCCCTTGTGCAGCCAAATGATGCTTTCAGATCGTTAGCACGCTGTCTCTGTGGCGAAGTGGTATCTCTGTGTTTGCTTTACAAGGGAGAACCAGTATGTGGATGTGTGTTTTCTTTAGCTGCTAATCCATTTCCCCTGGCAGCCCCAGTTTTCTCCTAGTCAGGGCTGCAGTCACAGGTGTGTGAAAGGAAACTCAAGGTAGAAAGGAGGAAGCCATGGCTGAGCCTTTACTTTGCATCCAGAAGGTCCCATGTTCAGTCCCTGGCATCTCTTGTTAGAATTGGGGGGGGGGGGGCAGGCAAATTTAACGTGCCCAAGAGCCAGGTTTGTGCCCCCGCAGCAGCCGTGGATGTGAAATAGCAAAAAAGTCAAAACTGAGAGCAACCAGTTCTGATTTTTGGTTGAAAGAACAGTGATAGAACCACCACTCTTGTTGGCCTTCAGAATGGAAAACCCATTTTGTTCTCCTAGTTTTGGTGTGGAGGCATCAAAAGTGGCTGCTTGGGGCTCTGCTCCGTCCAGAAATGTCCTTGCAGTCCAAGCATTTTGCCCACATTTGAGTTAGAAAGATGATGTAGCAGGTGATGGGAAAGGCTTCAGCTTAATTTCCTGGTGAACTATTGTCCCTCAGAGGGCAAACATGCTGACTTGGAATAAAGCAACTTACTGCATAAGCAATTTTTTTTAAATGCGATTGCCAATAACTTAATAAGTTTTGTGGTAGTTTGTTCTGTGTGCCACTTTGAGTACTCTTCAAAAAGAGGTATAAAAACAATAATCATAAAAATAAATGCTGCCATCAGGTTTTAGTGCACTTGTGTGGTTTGTGGTTAACTAAAGTTATTGAGGACAAAGATGAAAACCTTAGTAAAAATCCTCCTCAAGGGATAGGTGTCAAGCAAGGGCATCCTTGCTTGGAGGTCCTTGGCCAATCCCAGCCCCTGTCAAGTAGTTTCCAGTGCAGTCCTGGGCACACCAGGGCAGAAGTGAGTCCCATTGTTCCCTGGGACTTGCTCTTAAGGCTGCAGCCTGAGTGCCTGAAGGCTTCTTTTTACAGGTCATCTGGTCTAAAAATAGGATAGCCTTTGGAATACATTTTTTCCTTCCCCTGTGGATGGGTCTGCAAGTGCTTGCAGGCTAGGAGGAAGGCTTTGAACTACTTCATAGGAAGGGATAAGCGCATTAATTAGGTCATTAGAGGTTTGGGTTTTTTCTTCCCCTTTGGCCAGGAAGAAACTTTGTAGTGCAAGAGGCTTGATGCTTCCATATGGGAAATAAAATGATTTGCACACAGAGGTGAAATGCAAATGCAGTGCGAGACTGGCTTGTAGATAAAACTGTTCTGAGCAGAGAACAAAGGTAGGCTTTTGAGGTTAGGGAAGTACAACTAGAGTCCTATTGCAGAAAGATGTCAGAGGTCACCTGCACTGCTACAGCCTGGAGCAGCTCTCTTTTTTTCATCAGGAGAGTAGGACAGAGCCATGGTACAACCTGAGTGCTCAGGAGATCCAACCAATATACACCAACCAGAGGATGCCAAATGGTGGCTGGTTGCGGACCCGGTGCTGCCTGCAGGATGCCTGGTGTGGGGGCAGCTCTCTGCTGCTGGAAGGGACCATCCCATCCAACGTTGATTACATCACAGCAAGGTGAGTGCCAGCGGAGAGGGCAGAAGTTGGTTTGATCACTTGTTAAGAATGCAAAGTTGGTTTGAGAGTAGGGGTGTGGATCAAGTGGCCCTCCAGATGTTGTCAGGTTGTGACTCCCTGCAGGCTGGAGATGTTGGGACTTGCAATCCAACAGTACCTGAAGGGCCATACTTTGCCTAAAGAGCAGGGCTAGCACATGGGAGAGGAGAGACAAAGGTATACTTTACTGGGGTCTGGAACTTTGGAAGAGGCTACGCTTACGTAACTGTAAAGAAAAAATTGAGGATAAACTGGAGCTCATACCTATGGGTATTTACAGAAGTGTGTTTCCTTGTCTCTGTACATCTGTTTCCAGATCTTGTGAGATTTGCTGGAACCAATCTGCTTAGACCAGCACTAGAGCAATCTCAAGCAATGTTTTGAACTGCTGGGTCTCTAGGCCTGTCCCCAACTTAAAGCCCTTCTCTAAAATGGAGAGAATGTTAAACTAGGCCTGTGTAAATTGAAAGAACAGAGAGATTTTTTTTTCCTGTCTATTTGACATGATTGATCATGTTGGGAACTATGAGTCTTAAGTGTGCCTTGTGCACTGGTAGGAAGGAGGGATGGCTGGTGGGGAGGGCAAAGCAGCACATCTTAAGACAGTAGGAGCAGGTTCTTCATGCAGGATTTTAGGCTCCAGAGATAAGTGTCTAATTCATTCACAGTCACAAGTTTGATGCAACTTTGGTTGATGTCAGCTGAGCATTAGAGCACAGATTCAAAGCAGCCAATAATATTTTTGTATCCCATTCAGTCCTAAAATATGAGAGCCTGGGGAGATGGAAGAAGAATCTAAATGTTTACAAGTATTGCATAGAATTTCTGAGAATTTTCTTTATGAAATATTGCACCTGAAAAAAATGTGCAAATCTGCTCGTGGAAGAAACAACTAGTGTTCAGTGGATTATGGATTTTTTTTTTGCACTCTGTTAGTGATTATGGCATACATTGAAAAAAGTTTCAGCAAGCTGGTACTTATAAAAAAAATAGTAGGCATTCTGAAATGTGGTAAGCCTGGCATTGAGTGCCATCTTTTCTATGCAGTATGAATGTACAAAAGGAATAGATGGGGCAGGGTTTTGAAAATCTTTAAAGTTAATTGGTATGTTTGTAGCCATGTTGCTTCCTTAGGGGAAAAAATCAAGACACTGAAAGAATAATCTGTTTATTAATGATTCCAAAGCTGTAAAGCAGTTGGCAAATTTTAGGACTTAGACTAGATGTTTCACAGCAAAGGCAGACATTCTTTTGAATTATAGAATGCATTACAGTAATTTCAGCAATAAAGTAGACCTTTACTTGTATGTTCGTGTGCCTCCAAGTCACCTGTCAACTTATGGTGGCACTATGAATTTCATAGAGTTTTCTTAGGTGAGGAATACACAGAAGTGCTTCTGCCAATTCCTTCCTCTGAAATGAAGCCTGCAGCACCCGATATTTGTTGGTGATTTCCCATCCAAGTGCAACCGAGGGCTGACTCTGCTTAGCTTCCAAGATCAGATCAGATCTGATGCCTTTTGTTCATACTTATGAGATGAGGGGTTGTGGTGTCAACGTGGGAAGAAGATCCTTGTTACAAATCTGTATCAGCCCCCTAAAATGATGCTTGGGTTAGCCAGAAAGTATAGAAGCTTTGCCCAGGGGAAAGAAATTATGGCTGACAAGTTGACTTGCCAATTGAGTGTTCTGAAGTGGACTTCCAGATGTTGGTGGACTGTAGCTACTGTCAGCCCTAGCTGGTATGGGCAATGGTGAAGGATGCGCTTAGTGCATTGGACTCAAGAGCAATATAGATACTATGTGAACATACTTTTATGTGAGTGTACAACTTTTGCCCTGTTTCCATGCAAGTTTCTGTGTGGTAAAGAATGGGAATTTGGATGGTTTCAAAGACCATGTAGTCCAACTATGGTGTTCCCAGGATTATTTTCAATTTAAAAATGATTTTTCAAAAGTAGCAACACTTTTTTCTTTCCATTGAGATGTAGTCACTCATACCTCTTCCAACTGTCTCTTCCCTAATCTGCCACACCACTGGTATTATT
Organism: Cyclura pinguis; assembly: GCA_030412105.1. Taxonomy (NCBI): domain Eukaryota; kingdom Metazoa; phylum Chordata; class Lepidosauria; order Squamata; family Iguanidae; genus Cyclura; species Cyclura pinguis. Next base: position 160,757,474 of record CM059600.1, read on the forward strand.
GTTATTGCAACTTTCTTTCATGAGGTCATGTTTAGCTTCTTCTAGCTTTTCTTCCATGTTATGCCAAATGCTTTGTAATGTTTTTATTTTGCTGTGTTCACAAAGCTTTTCCAGGTTCTTCATTCCACCTGTATTTCTTCCTTTATTTTTAAAGGGTAAATCGAAATATATGCATTTTTTCTGCATACCCCACCAGTCCAAGGCATCTCATGAAACAGTCAAATAAAACAAAGAAAGATCCTCCAGGCCAGAAGTCCTGTGGTGCTTTTGAAGTGCATCCCAGAGGACAGAGTGGACTTTGCTGTCTGTTCAGGGAGGTGGAGGCCTGTCCTGCCAAGCCTTCCCGTGGCAGGCAGGGAAGCCTTTGCTACCCTTGCAACTCTGCTCTCAGTGCTCTCGCTTTGGTAACAACAAAAGAGGGAGAGATTGGGAGAGGCTCTGAAGCCATTGGATCCAAAGCTGCCCCCGCCCCCATTCTCCTGGCATGCCTTTGGTATGGGGGAGGGAGAAGTTTGCCATTTCTGGGGCTGTTGTTGCAGTATTTCTACCTCACCCTGTATCACATGTTCTCAGGGTGGTGTACAAATAAAGCAAATATAAATGGGTTAAAACAGTTTAAAACAAAAACTTGGGCAGAATGGAAGCCTATTAAACATCTTAACAAATTAAAACAGGTTTAAAAGGTTGGAACTTTTTGAAACCATGTGCTTAAGCACTTTAAAGTAGACAATTTACGCCCAAAGGCCTTGGTAAAGAGCCATATTTTTACTTGGCACCTATATGAAACTAGTGTTGGTGCTAGTGAGACCTTCAAAGGGAAGGTATTCAAAAGCGAGTGTCACTGCAGATGAGACCCTCTCCCACCTTCTCCCTCTCCCAAACTTGCTTGGGACACAGAAGATGCCCCCCCGCCCCCCCCGCAGCAGACTTTAAATCTTTGGGCAGGTGTATACAGGGAGGAGAGCCATTTTGGTGTAGTGGTTTGAGAGTTGGACTACAACTCTGGAGATGAGGGTTCGAATCCCCTCTTGGTCATGGAAACCCACAGAGTGACCTTGTGCAAGTCATGCTCTCTCAGCTTCAGATGAAGGCAAACACAAATTCCCACTGGGCAAATCTTGCGAAGAAAACCCCATGATAGGTTTGCCTTAGGGTTCCTACAAGTCATAAACAATCAAAGGCATGCAACAACAATATAGGGAGAGGTACTTCCTCAGGTATCCAGGTCTTAAGCTGTTTAGGTCTGTAAACGTCTGCACAATGATCTTGAATGCAGACTGGAAGCATATTAGCATATTTTGTCTCTCATATTTGTACCAAAGGGAGGGAAGAGATGGATGGAAAATGTACCACTAACTTTGGCTCTCAGAAGAAAGGAGAGGAGGGGAAGAAGAAAGATCCTTCCCAGTTCCAGCCAACAATGTTTTTGATTTGGTGTATCCTCTTTTGCAGCTTCTTTCTTTCTCACTCCCTTAGGAGAACCCCTCTCATGGTTTAATAAACCTAGATGATGGCAGTGGAAGGTAAAGCTAATGCTGCTGTCCCTTGAAAGCAGGTGTCCTGCAGTGGCAGTCCTTAGTGTTGTTCAAGTGGGAATGAAACCCAGTTACTTACTTCTAAGACAGCATAATTAAGACCAGGCTAAAAAAAGGTTGTCAGAGACTCAGTTCTTCCATTTTGATAGGTACTTTTTTATTTTTTTATTTTTTTTTTTTTGGTATGTATTTTATTAAAAACAGTAATGATTTTTTTTAAAAAAAATCTGTTGGTAAATGATATCGAGCCAGGACCTCCATGTGTCAAGTAGCTGGATGAAGAGCTAAAAGCGGTTGTGTACAACTCACTGGCAAGAAGAGATGGTTGGCACTGAGAATAGCAGAAAACCATCTGCAGACCTATTTCAGTAGCAAATTGCCTGAAAATAGCATTCACATTTGAATACTGCAAGCAGCCTTTCTCAAAATGGCCAGTGAGTCTAGAGCCACTCATAAGAAATGGTAGGCATTCTCCAATGGGGCAAGCATGCCCACCTAGCCATCTTGTCTGTTGGATGTGCACATGCCAGAAAAATTGATTGGGGGGGTGATGCATGACTTTAGAGTGGCAAAGGCCAGAAAAATAACAGAATCTTAAGAGTTGGAAAGGACCACAAAGGCCATCTGATCCAACCCCCTGCCATGGGGGAATAGAGGGCTAAAGCACAACTGAAAGATGGCCATCCAGCTGCCATTGGAAGACCTCCAAGGAAGGAGAGTCCATGCCCTCTGAAGCAGTCCATTCCAGTGTTAAACAGCACTTACAGTAAAGAAGTTCTTTCTAATGGTGAAATCTCTTTTCTTGTCATTTGAATCCTAAGGTTTGTGGTGTAGTCTTTGGAGCAGCAGAAGACAAGGAAGTGTTAAAGTTAATTGGTGTAACGTTTGCAGCTGGGTTGGTCCCTTAGGATGAAAATATATAAAAAGATCAAGACACAGACAGAATAATCACTTTACTAATGACCCCAAAGCTATAAAATAGTTGGCAAATGATAGAGAGGTGCAGCACATTGCTCTGGACTTTCCAGAAAGGGAAACTGCAGGAAAAGTGAGGCAGGAGAGACTCTGGTCAAGAGAAATGACCAGCACAGAATCAAAAGAGGCTCAAATAAGGTATTAATGCAGCCATAACCAGAGCATGGAAAAGTTACTTTTTTGGACTGCAGTTTGTAGAGTCCTCCAAGAAGGCCACTGTTGGCTATGCAAATTGTAGTCCAAGTTCCAACTAAAGTAGACCCATGTGACCAGTAGATGTGTGTTGACTTGTCCTTCAGCCATTGATTCAGCTCTAGTCTGAACTAGCAGTTGGATTAATCCAACTATCACTCTAGTCTGAACTAACAGTCACTTAGAAATAATTTTTTTCTAGCCCTGGGTATAACCTTTGGACTTGCAAAGCTGTTTGGAATCACCCTTCTTCCGTTTACTTCTCATTGTGCTATTTTGCCCTTGTAGGCTGAGCTCTTAAGTGGCTCTGCAAATTTTGGAAGGAGTGGGAAGCTGGCTGAAGAGGGTGCAGATCACTAGCAATTCTGCTGTGGGTCTTCTTGTCATGTTACAAAAGTGGCTCAGTCCACACCAAGGCTGTGCAGAAGAGCAGGAGGCTGCTGGGCTGGGTGATATGTTTGGTGAGGTCACTGAGGTAGGCTTGTGCTTGGGGAGGTCAAGGGGGCTGCAGGGAGGACGCCACCCACCCTCCTTTGGTCCTCTGTTGGGGGTCTAGTCCCAGCAGTGCCAAATGTAGGTGTTCTTTGCTCAATGTAGACAAAGATTATGGGCCTGGCTCCTTCTAAACCCCTTCCTTTTGCAGGCCGTGCTGCCTATTAGTGCCCAGAGTTGGCACTGACGCCTTCCTCTTTCTGTCTCTCTCTTCCTTTCCGTCTGGTGCTTGGGGGGGTCACCAGGCTGTTTTCATTCCAGGTGGCAGCTCCCCGCCGAGTGTTCCTGCTCTTAATATATAAACAGGCCTCTCAAGATGTGGCCTTTGCCCCACAATTCACCACACGCCGGTGGCTGTCGTCAGCCTGTCCTCCCAACCCTGAGTCTTCTTTGCCAGGTAAGCCAATCTAGTCCTGGCCCAGGCCTTGGAGGTCTCCCTTTGGCTGCCCACAGAAGGCCCTCTATGGTTTCCTGTTCCCCATGAGTGGCCCAGCAGAGCAGAAGCTGGGCAAATGGCAGAGAGGGCTTGGCTCAGCTTCCTTCCCCCCACTGTTTTCTCCAATTGCTGTCTTTCTTCCAGCAGAACCAATGAGGCGTGACCCTTCCTTACTCCTCACACCCCCTCCCCGCATTGTCCAGTTCCTTAGGGGGTGTGGACAGCATGGAAAACATGACTGGCAAAGCCGGTGAGTGGATGATGAGTGGCAAAATGCTTTGTTCATTTGCAGCTCCTTCCTGACATTCTTGAGACTTTAATTGAATGGAAAGAGTTTTATTTCATGTGTGGCTGCAGCTGCACGAGGGACAGGAAGCATGGTTCTCTGGATGATTGGAGTTTCAGTTCACATGATCCTGCAACATTGGCTATCCTGGCTACGGCTGCTGGGAGTTGCAGTCTAACAACAACTGGAAGATTATGTGTTCACAGCTTGTTGTGCACTGTAAGCTCCTCTGGGCAGGGGCCTGTGATAGTGATCTTACTGTCTGTAAAGCTAATGAATTAACAATTGAGTCTTGTGGGGATGACATCTGTGTCTGGTGGCAAAACACCCATCTGCGGACAGTTTTGCACGGACTTCTCAGTGCTTTGCAAGCAGCCAGACTTTGGCAGCTTATTGTTTCTCACTCTCCCCAGATGCTATGAGCTGGAGCTTCAGAACTGTTTTTTGGATGAGCTGTCCATCACTATATCCCGTCAACAGCACGGCCAGGATGAAACGTCCTTTGCCTGCCGCTTGGGAAAGATCTGGGTAAGGAAGCAGTGCAGGGGAACAGCCTGAAAAAGTAGTGCAATGGAAGTGCTGCTGCCCTAGCTCAGACCACGTGCTGCCAGGAGCTCAACTTACTCCTTTGTTAGCTACTCTATAGGTCTGTCACAGTGTCCCTTCAGGTCTGAGCTGGGCCCAGAAGGAAGGTTCCCATTCTCCACTTCTTTAAAAGAACTGTCACATCATACATCCATGCAAAGTTTTCTCCCTTTGAAGGAAGTTGATTGAAGAGCTGGCAATGCTCTCAGCGATTATCAAGCCTCTCTAGAGCTGGCCAGTGTTATCCTTGCAGCAGACTTAACTCCAAAGGTGACATCTTCTGTAGTTGCAAAACCATGTCTGTTGCCAGCTGAGTAATCTTCAGTTCATCTTAATTTATGACCCTGTCAGAGCATTGCTGGTGCTCTGCAGCATCCCAGGGTGGTGCTGGGGCTCCAAACTATCCTTGATTTTGCAAGCTCTTACCTCGGAGACAACCCCTGGGTCCAGTCTCTCTCTGCTGACTGTTTAGCTTCCCAGTCCTACGGTTCCCCAAACCCTTGCATATTGCCCTTCCTGCACGGGGTGACCATTTTCCTTTAATGCTCCTCTTGTGTTTCTCTACAGGTTGTGGATGCTGTTGCCCTACGCTCACCCTCACCGGCTGCTATCGCCAGTCCAGTATTGCCCATAGATGTTGCCCATGTTCATTGGCATCAAGCTTCCTCTGGTTGGCTTTCCCTCAGTCTCACCTTGCGCTGGACTTACCCCTCTAGCAAAGCCGTACGCTTCCGTGTGCACTACCGGAGCGGGGCGTCCGCCAGTGGCCCAGAGTCGCCGCTCCTTCTCATTGGGGAGGCACATGCTCCCCTGTATCGGGTGACTCAGCTAAGAGTGCCTGAAGCCAACTCAGAGTCTTCTTCCTGCCGTTTGGAATTCCTAGTGGAGCCGGTGCCTGAGGATGGGTTCCAAATAGATCCTGCCGTGTGGGGGAAGCTAGTCTTTGTATATTCTGACCCAAAGTTACCCAATACTGCCAGCAGTGACTCACTATAAACTAATTTATATTTTGTGGATTGTTTTTAAATAACAGGCTCAGCTCTGTTATATTTCACAAGGGAGATAAGGCTTTTTTTTTAAAAAAAATCTGCTATTAGGATGCTTGTTCAAGTGCTCAAGCCTCAGAAATACAGCCACCTAACACCTCTGTACTGATACTCAATATACAAAGAAAGTATTTCATTGGCTAAACATTAATGTGGCAGTATATTTCAGGGAAATAAATTGTTAACAAAACAAGTCTGATCCTGGTGATGGGGAATGAAGTTTCAAATAGCTTTATTAATTCACAGCGTAAAGTTTGAAATATCCTTTATAAATGTGAATGTCCATTAAAGATGTTACCAATAGTTAGATGTCAGTAATTTTGAAACTCTGTAAGGTTATCACACTGAACCTCTGCTGATTCCAAAATCCTGACGTACATATTTGATCATTTTCACATTTTACTGATATAAGTAAAATTCTAATTATCAAGGGATTTCAGATAAATCAGGGAAACTGGAAGGCTGTAGATTTTTGATGCTGTAAAAAGGACACCAAAGTGCAACTCTTGAGGAAAGGTGTATTGGAACTATTGCTGTAAGTATACTTCCTTAATACATAAGCAATCCAAAGTTGGTTGGAAAAATTGCAACCCTGTGAAGCAGATGTTTCTTGCTCTTGTGGGTAAATTGCTCCAAAAAGAACAGGGAAGAACAAAAAAAATTGAGAGCATCAATTGATTTCCCCGCCACAAGTGATACTCATGACTAGAATTTTTGTTGTGGTTACTAATGAATTAACAATAAAGTTCTTTTCTCTTGATGTGAGAAATGCAGGTTAGAAGATCCATTTTAGGTGGCATTTTCAGCAGTAAGAAAAAAATGTGCTTGCTTCTTCAAAACTGGCAGAAAAAGTTAAAAATCTGAATGTTAAAACATTGTATTGCTTATGTTGTCCATAGTGAGGTATGGATGTTTAAGGAAATTGAGAATGTGCTAGCACACTGCAGTCACAATTGGCTGAATGTATCATAGTTGAATAATAGTCTGTTTTCTTCCTTCCTTTCAGCCAAGCTGAGAAGAACAATTGACTGTGCTTCAGGAGAAGCCAGGATCTTAAACTAACTTCAAATGGTGTTGTAAAATCCTGGCTTACTCTGGAGCTGCAGAACGAACCTTAATTTCCTCATTTGGATGCAGCAAAATATGGTTAGCAAGTTCCTGGTTTGATGATCACTTGCAAAATGAGAAGAGTTGGGCTGTATGTAATTGAATTGGGCTACTGCATCAATTCCTCAGAATGGAACTTCAAAAATAACCATGCAGTTATAGCTTGAGCCACAGGGTGGGAGTAAAGTGTTGTGCCTTGCAAATTGGTGAAAGTGAATGGCGCTCTGCAGCTTGGAGGAGTAAGCTGAAACCCCGTTATTCCCATTCCAGAATCTTGCAGAGCTTTGTGCCAGCATCTTGGCTAGTTTGGCAAATGTTGGCATTAATACTTGGTTCAGAAGAAACCTGTTAGATGTAGTGACAACAGGCTGCTTTGGATGTGTTGATTTGCTCTTTTGTCTGTTAGGAATGCAAGTATATGGAGAGTTGTGTCTGATCTGAAACAAGTGGAGAGCCAGGAGCATAAGCCCATCCTTTGGTCCCTGTAATGTTTCTCTTCTGTGGCTAGAGCTGGGAGAAGAGTGCAGCTTTTCTCGTGATTGACTGAGGGTATTGTGTGTCTGCTAACAGAGTAAACAAATAGCAATTTGAGGTACAGAGTAAAGGAATTTGGAAACTAGGGAAGTGCTGCTCACCCAGGACGAAACTGGAGAAGTGATGCCCACAGGGAGCATGATGGCATTTTTGTTCTTGGTTTGTAAGTGGCATGAAGCGATCATAGCCTGCCCTTCTGCTAGAAGTCATGCCCACCCTTGTGTTTTGCAGGCCATCCTCTTGTCTTCATTTCCTAAAAGGGAAATTCGGCACCTTAAACCACCCGGAAATATGATTCTCCTCTACCACAAAACGCCCACCCACACCTTGTTTTGACAGAAAATACAACTGTTAGAGAACACAGTGGACTTCTGGCCACTTCTGGTTTCAGCAGTGAAAGTGTCCTACATTAGGCTGGGAGGGGGGTGTGGGGAGTGGTGGAGGAATTGGCTCCAAGACTAACCAAAGTGCAACCACACCTGTGGGCTCCAGGACTGTGCTACTGTCTGCTCTATGTCTGGAGATCACCATCCCAACTGCTTTGTTTTTCACACAACCATTTTTGTACGCTCGCTCTCTCTTTTGCACAGATACACACTCCATTCCCCCCCTTGAAGCTTTGAAGCAGAACCTGCAAGAGAATTGATAACGGCAATTATTCCTTTACAGTCTGGCATGCAAGCAATTAGCAGCAGGGAGTTTGGCCAAGTATGGCATGCGCTACGATTTCAGCTTCTTTGCTGCACAAGCCATGTTCCCACATGTGGTGATGGCTTAAAGCAAAGGAAATAGGTGTGTCGACACTTACGCATCCAGTCCTGCTTGGATGGGCATGATTTCTACAAGATCAACAAACAGACATTTTGAAAAATGCTGGCCCTCCTACATGTTTTTAGGCATGCTGTTTTCTCCTTTGAAATGAACCCTGCTGGGGCTGAAAGCAAAGTCTTGTATTCCCAACACTTCCCCATTGCCAGAGCCTCTAGTTCACCTTCTTCAGATGATCAAGAAATGGTTATTATCTGCTTACATTCCCCTATTTCTTGTCCTCTTTTCCTGACAGGAAACTGTAGCTGGATCTCTAGAAATAGGCAGGGCCAGGAGAGAAACCAGACTCTAGACTGCACCCTGTTGGGCTGTTACACTGTGATACCTCCTGGGGTATCCCTACATAATGGGGTGGGAATTGTATGGCACTCTAGATGTTACTGGACTGCAACTCCCACCACCTGTAGCCAGCCTAGCCAGTGCCAGGGGAATGGTGGAAATTGTAGTTCAACAACACACGGAGGGCTGAAGGGTTCCTGGCCCTCCTTTGTTGTTGGGTGCCTTCCTTTCCAATGTATAGTGACCCCAAGGCAACCCCTTCATGGGGTCTTCTTTGGAAAAACTGTTCAGAAGGGAGTTTGCCTATGCCTTCCGCTGAAGCTGAGAGAATGTGACTTGCCCAAGATCACCCAATGGATTCCCATGGCCAAGTACAGATCTGATCCCTTGTCTCCAGAGGCTTTCACCTTCAGTGCCAATTCCTTGGTGCCCTCCTATGGGCATCATTCACGACATTTATCCAGTCCCCCAGTAAAATCCTGAGCCATCCTCGTTGAAGAAAGAAACCTTTATTAATAATCTTAATAATAATAGTAGTAGTAATAATCAATAAATAATAATAATAATAATACTGTTTATTTGAATGTTCACACCTTAGAAGCATACAGAATGGGGTGGGTGGCTGATGCTCCCAGGGTGGGAGAGCAAATGGGCAGCAAATGGGAGGAGGAGGAGGAGCTTTGTACAAGAGGAGGGAGGCAGGACTGGTAAGGTGGGGGCTATGTACAACAGGAATAGAAAAGGAGGATCATCTGGTTGCTGGCGTGTCAGGAGCTTTAATGCTGAATAGAAAGTGAGGTTTCATGAGATGACTAAGCCCAGGTGGGGTCGGGGTCAGGGGTGGAGGAGAGGAAGGGAAGCCCTGAGTCCATCTGGCTCCAGGGTGGTATGTGGTGGAGGAAAGCAGGCCGTAAGCCATGCGCTCCTCCCACCATGGGCTGTGACGGGAAGGAAACTGGAGGAATGGGAGGATGCCCAACTGGAAAAGCAGTCTCTGGGGCTTGCAGAAACGTTTGCTCACTTTGTGAAGCAAAACAGTTCTTGTCTCTTAATTAGCCTGGCACGCAAGGCTGCTCCCCTCCCTGACTCCCCACCAACCACTACTGCTGCCAGGGTGGGGTGGGGGGCGCTGCAATTCCCTCTCACTTATTTGGCCCTGCAGTCCTTTAGGAATATGCGTGCCCCAGGCGGTGGGAATGGCAGCTTCTCCTGCTTCTCTTCTCCTCCACCACCACCACCACCATCGCAAGGGGGTGTGCAGTGCTCACAGGCCCCGGTTTGGAGGGGCTTGTGGTTGAGGAGGCGGGTTGTATCTCAGGTGATCTCAGCTCTCAGGTGAGCCATGGAGCGAGGCCTGCTGTGGGGATGGTAAAGGGATGGAGGTGAGCAGGGAGGGGCTGGGGAGGGTGGTGATAGGGAGTCTGACCCCAAGGGGGCTGGTGGGAGCTGGGATCCTCAGGGGGAGGGGAAAGTGCAAACTCTTCAAAGGAAAACCCCTCTAAAACCCGAGATTCCCACCCACTGGGATAAGCTAGCTGTACCCCAAAAGCCCCCGCCCTGGCCCGGCCCGGGAATCCCCAAGGCCAACGTGACAAATGGATGAACCAGCAAAGCACAAAAAGCAGGAGGAGGTTCTGGGAAGCAAAAAGCAGGATCGCTAGCCCTGCGGTGCGCTCGTGGCGTTAGTCTGCGGTGTGGGGGCGGCCGCAGTTCTTCTCCAGGAGGGCTTGGAAGGAAGACGTGGTGGCCCCGGGGCCTGCAGAGTCCAGTCTGTGTGCCAGAGTGCCTGTCCCTCCTGGCCCCGTGGTCTGCAACAGAGGAGGGGGGCGAGGGAGCAGGGCACGAGTCTCCCGGGCGTGGACGGCTTTGCAGAGTCTGCGGGCGGCTGCCGTCCCGTCTGTCCGGTGGGTCGTTCGGTGGTTGCGCTCCGGCTGGCCTTTTGCTTTGGGGGGGCGCATGTGTGGACAGAAGGGGGCTTTCACTCGGTCGCTTGGCTTGTTTAGTTTTGTAATTGTTTTGTTGCTTTGCTTTAAAAAAATGTTTGTGCCCTTCCTGGTCCCAGAAGGAAACAGCTGAAGGTTTCACTACAACAGAAAACAAAAGGCAGAACGTTCTATGGAGAAACCTGCAGGCACTAACTAGCCTGGGGGTGGGGTGAGGTGGGGTCAGGGGAGTGGGGAAAGAGTGGGGCAGCAGGAGGGGGACAGAAGGGCTTTCTGGCCCCAGGGCGGCCGTTGGCCTAAAATGTTTGACCTGGGAAGTGGGGGCGCTGGCACCCACTCCCTAGCCTCCTTCACCACTGCCCGTCCGCCCTCCCAGCCCTGCCTCTCCTCTGCCCAAGTGCCTTACTCTCCCATTGCCCTCCATAAGCCTCTGTGAACTAGGTCAGCACAGCAAAGGGAGGGGAGAGGCTGTTGCCCGCCTCCTGGCTGCGCTTGGTGGCCCCGTGATAAAGGAGCCGGGATCATCCAGCCCCTCTGGGGCTGCTCCCGGCCAGCTCCTCCATCAGACCCTTTGCTAACGGCGGGGAGGGAGGGGCGTGGGGCCTGGTTGGGTCCCTGGGAACCTGGCAGAAGACACGCGGCCGCTGTAGGGTCTTCAGTTTCCTTCCCTCCTCGCTTGGAGACATTGCCCGAGTCTGCTCACTGGCCCAGCCCCGCCCTCTAGATAGCCCCGTGGTGGCGGCGACAGAGTGGGGAAGCAGAGATTTCCGTGCCCAGAGGGAGAGGAAGGAAGATCCTCCCTGCGTTTAAGTTGGAGGCTATCTAAGCATGCTAGCAAGTGAGGGTTTAGGGTTAGCGAGCCTGAGCCTGTTGGTGTTCCGTAAAAGCCTCAGGTCCAGCCCACCTAGCGCTGTTGCCGTGGATATCCATCCCATGTGGGTGAGGAGAACGGGCAGTTTACATCTGAGAGGGACGAAGTCCTGAGTTCACTTAATGGTATCCTCTCCCTCAGTCATGTGAGACCTGAATGCCCGTGGCACAAAGCGGAATGCCTTTGTGGGCATACCCCGAAGTGAAAGAGCTGTCCCGGAACTGGGAACTGGGGGTTTGGAGGCTGGGTGGCCTCTGGGGGAAGCAGGAGGCTCTCCTTGAGGTTCTGCTTGCTGGTGGTTTGTTTGTTTGCTTTTGGTTGGTGGAAGCACACACCAGTCCCAAATTTTCCAGGCTGGTGGCTTTGCAAAATGAAAACAAACTTGGCTGTACACCATCAGAGACAAGTGGGGGGTGAGACATGAGAGACGGCTTGAGGTAAAGAAATCAGGTGGGTTTAGGCTGCCGAGGGCCAGCAGCATGGGGTGGGGGCCCATGTCCATTTGATTTTGGTTTGGTTTCTAAGGAGCAGTCAGTGTTACTATTGTGAGGAGGGGCTGGGTCTGTCTTGCTAGTAGGGAGTGAAGCGGCTGTACCCTCCTCGGTATAGACTAGCCTGCAACATCAAAGACGGAGAAAAAGCCAATCAGTATAAAGGAGAGGCACAGCCCATCCCTGCCCCATTACTTCAGCCGATGTGATGGTCTCTAGACCACCCAGGCTGGCAGAGGCCTTGTTTTTACGGTACTGGTCAGTAGTGTGGGTGGACACAACTCCCAGCATGCAATGCTGTTTTGGGCCCGGACTTACAGGAAGTCCAGATAATAGTGGATGGAGAAAGCTAATATCCATTTTTTTTTAAAAAAAAGCAAACAAATCTGTGTTTGGGGAAGACAACAGGGCTTTTGAAGCTGTTTCCTATGGGCCATTCCAGAAAGAAAGGATGAAAGATGGTTCCTAGTGAAACTTCACCCCTCCATGCCCATGTCTGGCCCAGAATCCTCCCTCTGACCTTTTCTGCTCACCAGCTGGTGGCTGAATTCAGTTGTGTAAGCCTGCAGGGTGCGTGCCATAGGCCACGGGCTGGTGAAGAGTGGTCTTCCAGGTGCTGTTGAATTCTAACTCCCATCATCCCTAGCCTGCACAGCCAAAGCTGAGGGATGATTGGAGCTGGAGTCGCAACAAGAACTGGTGAGTGAAAGGTTTCTTATTCCTCCTATAGACCATTTACTGTTTTCTCACTGAGAAAGAAGGCTCTTACATCCCCAGGTGGGTTAGTGACTGGCTGCTGGTGAAAGAGCCGCCGGGGAACATTTGTCAATAGCAAAGGTTATTGCAGGACAACTTAGATGTTTTTCATTTTTGATGCAGGACATAAAGTTGACTACAAAGAGGCATCCCTGCAAAAGGCGTGGTAGTGTGTGTGAGACCAGGAAATGGCAAAGTGTTGTCTGCCTGCATAGGCACATGCTCTTTCCCACACCAGTTCTCTACCTAAGAATGACTTGCTCCTTGAAAAACAGTTCCTAAGCAAATGGCCACTTATACCCTGAACAAGCTATTGCTTGCTCTGGATGACTGTCTATGGAACCAGGGCACTGGAAGCTTGCATTTCAAGGCAGGTTGGTTAACATTTAGGAAGTCTGGTAACAGCCACAGGTGTCAACAGGCAAACATCTGTGCCTCCACTGGCTATGTAGGGAGCAGGATCTGTGCCAGGATGTGTGTGTAAAAGTGTGAGCATTCTCTCCTGGGAGGTTCCTTCTCAAGTTTTCTTTTCCTGTGAAGGGGCTGACAAGACTGCCGCTGGGCTGTGAGTGTGTAGGTGCTCCTAGAGGCATTGCAACACTCCCGTTCCCTCTGCCCCTTCACCCTACACGGTCAGCTCAAGCCCCATATGGCATGCTCCCCAGATGGCCTGCTCACAAGGAGGTGGCGGTAAGGCCAGGTTTTCTTACCATGGTGCCAATGCTGTAGGTGGCAGCAGGGCTGATGGTGTGGTGGTAAGGATCTGCGGCTGCATAAACTCTGCCGTAACTAGGAGCGAACACAGGGGGCAGCGTTAGAAACTGGGGGATCGCAGAGTTGCCAACCCTAAATGTTCAAAAAATCATGAATCAGGCCCCAGATGTCACATCTTTTAAAGTCATGATATGCATAACAAATTGCAGTATTCTTTTCTAAACGCCCCACTGTTAAACATTCATCCCCTCATCTCCTCCCCTCCCCAAAGTCATTTCAAGATTCAGACTTCTTGAAAAAGGCCAGATGTGTTAACAGTGAGTATGCAAGGGATGGAATCCCACTGGTGATGTTTTTGAAGATGATCTTCTGGGCAGCCAGAATATGCCAAGAGGCACTGGTCACAGGGATGAAGCCATGCCAGGGAACTCCCAGCTGTTGGGAGGAGAGGGGCACTGGAGAAGGATGTACTTGGTACTTCCTCCTGCAATGGCTCTCAAAGTACCCAGACTAGCATAATCAGATTAGATCAGCACTCTGACTTGATTTTAAGGCTAGTCTTTAAGTTCAGAATGGAGAGTTGCCTGTTGGTGACATATGCTGTCACCAACAGGATACCATCCATTGTGAACCTAAAGACCAGTCTTAAAATCAGGTCGGAGCATTAGTAGCAGCAGAAGGAGGGTGGCTTTCACTGTTGCTGTAGCACTCATAGCCCCTTCCTCTGCTGCCTCTGCTAACGTATTTACTGTAACCAGTCATTTGGGTGTGTGTGTGTGTGTGTGTGTGTGTGTGTGTGTGTGTGTGTAGACTGCGCCCTCTCTGCTTCTTCTCTGGAGTGCAACAGCAGTGTGTGCATGTGCGCACTACACATATGCTCATGTTCTGGGGAACAGCTCTGTCCTCTCCTAGCTACTGCTCATCTGTAGAGCTGATGTCCAGCTGCTAGGAAGAAAGAAGAGCTTCCAGCTACAACACAAGACTGGTCCTTCTTCCTTGAGTGCTCAAGGACAACCAGAACATGACTAGGGGCACCACCTCCAGCTGATCAGCGGTCGGGGGATGGAGCTGTACCAGGGATCCTCCAGCTGTTGCTGCACACCAGGCAGGAGGTGGTACTTGATACCTCTTTCTGCAATAGCCCCTCAAGTACATGCATGGACATAATCAGGGTTACACTCAACGTATGTCACAAACAGAATTCTACCAACTGTGAACATAAAGAGCAGCCTTAAAATCAAGTCAAGCATTGGTCCTTCTCACTAAGCTTTGTTGAATCTTAACTGGCAGCAGGTCTTCAAGGTCTCAGACCAGAATGGCATGTTACATGGCCAAGTTGTAGACCTACTAAGCATTTGCAAGACTTTCCTGATGGGAAGAGCTGTTCAACAGTGGAACCACCTTCCTCCAAAGGTGGTAGACTCTTCTTTGTTGGAAGTTTTTAAGCAGAAATTGAATGGCAAACTGTGGATTTCTGCAGTGGCAGGGGGTGGGACCTGATGGCCCTTGTGGTCCTTCCAACTCTATAATTTTTATGTATTTCCAAACTTTGGGCATGGCATCCACTGAGAAGTGGCATGGGAAGGGTTGGTTTGTGGTAGTGGAGAGTGTGAGACAGACTCATAATCTAAAGGCAGTGGGAGCAGTAATTAAATAAATGCCCGTCTTTTCCTTAGCGAGGACAGAGCAGAGACACTGGGTGCTCAGAGATGGAGATATTTTTCTACACCTTAGAAAAATCTGGCCAGCTCCTAGAGGCCTTGTGCATTTGATGAGGGCAATGCAATTGTTAGGTAAGCATTTATCTGATTCAAGGGAGGGTGAAGGGCAGTATGAAGTGCAATGTGGTAGTTGGACAGGGAAGAGGGTCAGGCTGAACAGAACTGGCACGAAGGAGATGGAAACTGACTAGCTTTGTGGTTGGATTTGGGAAATGGGGAGGGAAGGAGCAGATCCTTTGTCAATATTGGATCATGTTAACTGAGAGAAGGAAATTATAAGAGGATTTTGAGAGAGCAAGAATGAACAAAGAGCCAAATTCCAGAGACTCTAAGGCCAATACTCCCAGAGAAGAATGGAGTTATAACTTAATACTGATTTCAATAGCTAAAGTCTTAAGCAGTGAACCCCCAGGGGATTTTATAATAAGAATACTTAGTATTTATAGAGTGATTTTTTTCCTAAGTGCTCAAACTCCTTCACATACATTATCTCAGTAATCCTTCAACGGCTCCATAAGGTAGACCAGTATTATTACCCCATATTGCAGATGGGAAGGCGGAGGCTGAAAGACAGGGGTTCATCTGAGGTGATTCTTGTATATTCATGGCCAAGAGGAGTTTTGAACCTTGGCTCATAGTTCACTCTTTCAATCAGTGACACACCTCCACTTATAAGATCTGTCTAGACAAAAATATCTGTACCTTTTAGACCAAACAATAGCTAGGACACACCACTTCTTTACTTGAGGGATGATACAGAGGGCAAAAACATTGTATCACTCTGTGTGTTTATGTCTGTTCATACACGTGTATCCGTGCACCAAAATGGGCTCTTCTTCAATGATTTTTCTTCTAATGATAAACTAACTCAAACAATCAAGTGGAATTCTAATTAAATTCTTTTAAAAAGGGAAAAAGGTAGTAAAGGAGCTGAGTGGATTATTAAATGCAAATATGTTTTTCACTAACTCTCCAAGAAAGCACTATTGGTCATCATGGTAACAATTAGGGTGATTTGAAGCACAAAAGAAACATGGGGTGGGGTTGTTTTAAGATGGATTTGCCCTGTGAGAGGGGCTTTCTAATCCATAGAATTTGGTTCCTTTTCCACATCATGGCTTCACTAATGAAATATGTCCACACAGAAGACAAAAATCCCGTGGGTGTATGATAGGGGAAGATGTGATCTTCATTTCCATGAAGAACTGGAGCAGGAGAGCAGTAAGAGGCAGGGGATCGTGGCGTATGACCTCCACACATGGGGCATGAATCACTCACAGCATCCTACCACTGATTCTTTTTCTCCCATACTTGGCCAGCATTGTCAATGGTGCTCCTCACAGGCTTGCAGGGATGGGGAACACTACTTGTTAATAGCGGTAATGCCCCACCTTCCTGACTACCTAGGAGTTACTTGTCAAAATGGCTTTAATATAGGGGGTCACCTGTTCTTCATCCCTTGCGCCTCAGAAGAGGAGTCAGTAAGCCAACCAAATATGCGTAGAAAGCACAGGACTGCAAAATGTATACCATGAATTGATTATAATTACAAAAACATAATCACAGAAATAAATGGGTGAACTCAATACCAAGGCCACTAAGCATTTAATTGTATACAAAACAAGGTAGGAACATCACAAATTATACAAACCTTGTAAGAGGTAATCAATATATTGCAAAAACATAGTGTAAAATTGCAAACCAAATAAACTGAAAGGACAGGACTTTTAGATTATATCTTTCTTCAATATCTCTTCCTCAGTAGACTTCTTGTTACACTGTTAATTATGAGAAAAACTTGCCAGCTCTCTTTGAACATTAAATGCCATGAATAAAGGGTCAGTAATTAAAAAATATTCAGAAATATGAATCCACTGAAATGCTGAATAACTTTCTCTTCCAAACAGTCTTTGTAATCTTTTTGTAACTATATTGATCCATGCTATAGGTTTTGCAGCCGTGTGCAGTCTATGCAGTTTGATTCGGTCTGGTTCTGACTGCTGCCTTTTTGTATGATGTGGGAGGAAGAGAAGGCAGCTTGATAGTACTGGAAGGCAAGCGAAGTCATGAGCAGCAAGATCATTCCCAACAAAAGGTCAATTTGCTTACCTGTCGCTGTAAGCTGCTGCTGCAGGCTGGGCATATCTGTAGGCTGCATAACCCCCCTGGAGCAAAGAGAAGAGACCAAGCTTTAGGGTGAGGGTTGTGATCATCTGCGTGCCTAACCTGTCTAGGTGATCAGGGGAAGAAGGCACCTCTTTGTGTCAAGAACCTGGTTCTTTGAAAAGAAATCGGACATAGTAGGTGCTAAGCAAGCCTAGGAGGGAGGCGTGTACCCACCACCCAGAAGACTAGCCCAACACAAGTCTCATTAGCATTCCCCGGGGGTCTTGCTAACATTAACCTGCAAAAAAATTAAACATGCTGAGGAGAGAATGTCACCTCCCCAGCGGGTGGCGGTGTTAACGAGATGTCGCCTCTGATAAATCCGTCAGAGCCTGCCTGAAATATTGCCCAGAGCATTTTAAATATGGAGGGGAAATGCCGCCGTAATACAGCATGCTGACACTGGACCGAGAAATAAATCCTGCCCTTTGTGCAAGCAGATGCAAGAAAGGAAGACACTATGCCACACCTGCACAGGCATGCGTGTGCACATGCACACAAACCCCAACCTGTCTCCCCTCTTCTCCTGTCTTCCACACATTCAAGGTGCTCTCTCACTGCTTGGGAGGGGAAACCTTGTTTTCAAATACCTCCTTTGCTGTCTAATGTTCTTTCCATTTTTGGAGACCTTACAGAGAGTTGCCTTGGATTTTTTTTAAAAAAACAGTATGTCCCTAGGAGATGTATAGATGCCACTTTGGTACTTCTCCTTCCCAACATTTTGGGACTAGGGAGGATATAGTTCACCTGTCTTTATTAATCTTTTTAATGGTCCCAATTCCAGCACTTTGCCTGCCAAGTGTTCACCTGCTCATATCATGAACAGATGGGACTTGGAACAGATCTGAAACACTCCTCTTCAAAAGGGCATGGGGCTGTTTACCAGCATGGGTCACTGGCCATGCTGGTTGGGAATTGTGGGGGTGGTAGTCTCAAAAGGTAACTTTTCCAAGCACAGGTGGGGAGAGTGGCACAAGAGACAAGTGCTCGGTTGTTGTAGTCTAAGCTGGAGCTTAAATGAACAAGGCAAATCTCCAAGAGCAGCTGAAAGAGATGGACTTACATAAATTTCAGCACCGTAGAATCCATCCTGGTAAACCACTCTGCAAAGAAAATAGAGGAAAAGCAATAAAGGGGAAAAAAGATGACTTCTAGCTTTAAATGTGCACAAAAAACTTTGAAGCCCATTCTGTGTGAGTGCATATTTCTTTCAAAGGGGTAGCCCCAGTCCTGGCACCTAGCAGACATTTGTAGCTTGCATTTTCAGGGCTGTTAATTGCCTTCCTCTGCCATGACAGTGGGGGAGATGCAAATGTGCTAGTCATCAAGCTTGATGGGGTGATCTGCCTGACAGGCAAATGGGATGACCAGAGAGGAGCAGATGCTCTTTGGGGAATCTGGGTACAGCCACTTTCAGATAGGCTTGAACATTTGTGTTCTTGAATATTCACATGGGCACTATGACAGCTCTGGGTTCATTTTAATCTTGAGAGGAGAGAAAAACAGAAGAAAGAAAAGAAAAGGAAAAACAAGTTTCTAACCCTCAGGACTTGAGGCTACAAAAAGGGTCCGTTAGGAGGGTGACTACCCCAGTTCTCTTTCCCCTCCCACATGGCCTCTTGTCATGTTTTCTTGCTCATCTGTCTTGGCTGATCCTCATGTGTATGTTGCTGCCAAAAAGCAAAACAAAAACGACAACTCTACACTACACAAAATGTAAAACAACCAGTTTCAAAAGAGAGCGTTCAAGTAAATATTTTGTGCAAAGTATAGCTGCATGAATTTAATGGGCCATGGAATCTGAGGGTTCCTGATGAAGAAAATGCATCACTATAGAATGTGCTCTCCCAGCTGTGAGGTAAATGTGAAGGGTAAAACTGCCACATGGGTGTCTTGGATGCAGCTGGTCTGTGGTTCTAGCAGCCATGCCCACTGCACTCATTTAGCTGCCTAGCAGCACAGTCATGTCACTCTCACTCACACACACACACACACACACACACACACACACACCACATTTTATAGCAAACGTAAATCATTTATCATTGTAGGAAATTTGGAGAGTGGCTTTTACCAACAAGGACTAAAGCAGGGCAAACTGGTAACTGTGGCAGAGTGTAGGAGCTCCTGGGTGTGCCTGGCTACTGAATGCCTTGCTTTCCTATTGAGCTCCTATGCTGCTTAAATCCAGACGAAGCAGCCACTATCATAACCATACAAGTACACTCCATACAGAAACTTTAGGTGGAAAAGGAGGGAAACCAGGTGATCCCGTTTACTGACTCCAGGTCAAGGGCAGACCATTTTGTGGGTCTTCAGCTGTTGTTAGGGAGCAGCCCTTGCTGGCATAGCAAGTGGTAAAGGGTGATACCAGAGAATTGCCACCCTCGCTCTAGAAAAACACAGCTTCCAATTCAGCACTTGGCAAGTTGGTCTGACCTCCACCTTGGCTCACCTGAGACTTGTTTGTTACTGCCCTGGCTAGTCCGAGCTTTGGGGATATTAAAAGATATCCTTTCGATATTATAATTCAGCTTCACTTATCTATTCCCCTCCACGTGCTTGCGAGGCCACCGGACAAGCACGTAAACAAGCTTGGCCGTTAATCGCCGTAATACTCGTAAGACAATACAGGCAGGTCAGAAAATAGCTGACTCGCTGCTTTAGGAGACCTCCAGGCAAGTACTCTAATTAGGTATGCATGCAACCTACAAAAGAGCCTCTGCCCCGCGATGGCAGCTTGATGGGTGAACTGCGCAATACCCAAGTCCTCTGCGTTTGCATACTGGCTACTCTACTGAGAACCTCTGCGATAACTTAATCATTCAGATTCTGACCTTTCGGAGTCTTTGTCTCCAACTCCAAATCTATTGTTTTCCCCCAAGTACGGCATAGCCTGCAGTCACATTCTCCTTATAAAAACCCTTGATTCCGAGCCCTTCCTCGGATCGCTCCCGAGTTTCATCCCACCTTGCTGCCGCTTTGCTTGGCGAGCCTCCCCTCAGCTCCACGTGCTGAGCTACATCGCACCCCAGCCTCGCTCTCCATTTTTCCGGGCTTCAGGACAGGTGAAGTATCACCCAAACCAGCAACTCCTCTAAAAATCCCTCTATACCACTCCAACCTTTATTTCTGTAGTTATCTTGTGTGAATGTGTCGCATACACTGTTTTGCTTGTGTTTAATAAAACACCATTTATTATTTCAACTTCTGTGTGTTCCTTGACTCGACTCGATCCCGTAGACATAGGGTTCAAGATCTCGCTACGTTACCCTGCCTCTCGTAATGCTAAGCAGTGCTCTGAGTTAATTTTCCCCGCCTTTAGTTGAGCACATTTTGGTGTCCCTCCCGGGACCCCCAGTACACAGGGTAACATGTTGCTGGGACCCAGGGGAAAGGGGGGTGGTGGCTGTGTCTGCAGGGCCCCCACCCCACGGGAAAGCCCTCCTCATCCCAAGGGAAGCACCCCTAACCCCATGGGAAGGGCCCCAATCCTGCTGGATACTCACGCTCCGTAAGTGGGGATGGGGGGAGGTGGGGGAGCTGCCCGGAATGTGTTGTAGACTGTGCGCCCCCGCCCCCGTAAGTGTGCCCCCCGGTATGCTACTGCTGTTCCTGTGGCTGGATATGGGAAACCTGTCACTGAGAGAGGGAGAGAGAGAGAGAGAGGGAGAGAGAGAGAGAGAGAAACTCTCATGAGCAAGAGACTGGCATCAGCCAACATGCTAAATTGTGCTTACCCATCCATCTTTCTGCATGGTAGGCAAGAGGTCTTTAGAAAAAGAAGCAAAAATGGGCTTAAGATATATATAAAATATGCTCATGGGCCTGGAGGCCGACACATGAATCTGACCTTCACTCTTCCCCTGGATTTAGAAAAGATTGTTTGTCTGTCTGCTTAAGTTATGTTGCAGCTGTCTCCCAACACTGGAACCCATGATGGCTTACAATGTAAGTTAAAATAAAATACAGCTAAAACAATTTGTAGTGCAATAGATTTTGTTAAAAAAAAGCAGTTAAATAAACACTCTTGTTAAAAACACTATTTTAAAAGCATCTGAAACATAATAATGAAGTTAAAAATATGGCACCCCATGTAAAGACCCTTCTACAAAAGCCAATTACCAGCTGAAAGGATCTTTGCCTGCAAGTGGAAAGACAGCAGAGAAGGGGAAAATAAAATCTTTTTTGGCCTACAGGTCTCAGAAGACCTCAGCAGGCATGGTTAGTTAATATACCAGGTGAAGGATCCTGGGAATTCTGGTCCCCTCCCCCAAAAAAGTAACTTATGTAAGCTCTGTTATGGACAGATTATAGCCCATTCCTGCATCAGATTGCTCTTTGAAAGTCTACCGCTGAGAATTGTAGTGCAAAGTCATAACATTTTCAGCTCCTGCCTCCCCCCCTTGCACCTGCCCCTCCTGGAGCCCCCAGCTCCCATTCCCACCAGTTCTAGAGAAGAGTAATGCAGCAAGGTCTCTCCATTAACATTAGTGTGCCTCCATCCTAAGGCAGCCTGTTAAAGAACAATTTGGTTAGGATGGTTACACCAAGAACATGGATACTGCAGGAGCAGCATGGGGTGAGACGAGTTTGTGGAGGGGACTATGGTGAGTGAAAGAAAACCAGTTCACATCACAGTTAACAAATCCTTTAACAGGAAAAAAAGAGCAGATGAAACCCTAGTATATTTAGGGTGTGAATGGATATGGCAGCAGGAACAACTGTTAGGAGGTGTTACAAGGTGTGAAATCTAGAAACAGAGTAGCCTGAACTACTGGCCCATCTGACTGAGAGAAAGAGAGCGTGTGAATAGCTTAAAATCACTTGGAAGCCTCACGGCTGAGTATGGATTTGAATCTGTGTCTTCCATGCACATTAACCATTATACTATCCTTGTTTATCCATCACCTTTTCTTGGTTCCTTCATTGCTAGTAAGTTATGGGAACAAAAAAAGAGCTAATTCCTGCCCTGAGATCTAGTGGTGTTATTAATCCCTAATGGACATCTCTTGTCCAAGGGTCTCGTCTCATCCATACATTACCTGCATAGAACTCTGGGCCATAGACAGTCCCCACCACAGGGTTCAGCTTCCATCCTGGGGAGAAAGAACAAGGAGATATGAAAGCACTACCATAACTCATGCCTATCCTGTGCTGTTGTTGTCTGAGGAATGGTTGAGAATCTGAGGAAAGGGGCTGGAGAGATACCAGAGGCCCCTGCGCTTGGAGAGAGAGGGTGGTAGGCCCAGTGAATATAGGGGCCTGAGGAACACTGGGTCCATTTCTTAAGCAAGATGAGGAGTGCCTGTTTGCAGGCTCCAACCCCACATATCTTGTTTTTCCATTTCTTGAGACCCTCCACCTACCAGAATTTCTTGAGACCCTGTTTCCCAACTTCAGACATGGATGCACAGGAGAGAGCAAGCGTATCCAGCAGGCCCAGCCCATGTCTTGGAACTTACTAGTTCTGGCCTATCACACAACTGTCCTCCTGCCATATCCCTAGTCCCTTACCATTTGTGTAGGGATTGGCTGCCTTTTTGTTTGTCATCACTCGTGCTGTCGCATTGTTTACCTAGAAAGATAAATAGGCAGACAAAGTTAGTTCTTGGCAGTCGTTGGGTTCAAATAGTATCCCTGGGTCTTGGGAGGGTATCTGGGATTGGAGATTCAAGGAAAGTTTCAAGATCCACAAATGCCAATTAGGATTTGAGTCAGATTTTCCCACGGACAGGATTGTCAAAGCTTTGCCTATAGTGCCAAACCAACCAATCCCTGAAGTCCTTGCTTGCTGATTTTTGAACCTCAGACCTCTTCTTCATCTGACATGGCCTTGACTCCTGACTCACAGCTCTTCCTACTGCATCGGGTTCAGACAAAACTTGAAAGCTATGGCTTCTAGTTTTGGGCATTTTGCAAAGAAACATTCCTGAAATTCACCATTCCCACTGCCATCAGGTTCACAGCTAACATGCAAAGCCTTGTCCATGCTTCGTGCACAATGCAAGTACCATTCACTGGACAGGGGGTGTGATGCCACAAAAGGGAAGGCCTCAGAAACTGAACACAGAGCAAAAGGGCAGGAGCTCCAGCAGAAGATGATGTCTGGGTCAATAACAAAGCATTAACTATTTCCCCCACCACCCTGACAAACCAGGGCTACACAGTTCTGGGGGCACCATTTGTGGCACAGCACTCTGTGTGAACAAGCAGGGTCCAACAGCTCTCCCAGGACTGAACTAAGGCATTGCTTGTTTGCCACTTTTCATTTCTTTGCACTAAAATTACTCATCACAGAATCTTTTAAACGAAAATATATAAGAGCTAAGCAATTTCCTGGGCAGCACCACTGGTCTGCTGCAGCAAAACACCAGAGTCTTGTGGTACCTTAAAGACTAACAAGTTGTATTTAGCAGATCTGGCATAAGCTTTTGTGAACTGCAGACTGTCTTTATCAAGTGGCAATTTGACTGCTGAAGTGCTGCCTATGGGGTTTGCAGTTTTAAAACACACAATGGTTCAATTTAGGCCATTTCTGCCCTACACTGTTACAGTGCTATTCCACTTTCAACATCCTGTGAAACTCTGGGGTTTGCAGTTTAGAATTCTCAGCTAGAGAGCTTTTTGGCCTCAGTCAACTACAAACCCCAGAATTCCACAGAACGTTGAAAGTGGAATAGCAGCACTATAACAGTGAAGTGCAGAAATGGCCTTAGTTTCCTAATCTGGGAAACCTGGAATGTTCTGGGATATCCCACATGTGCCCATGGGTGGCTTGTAGACTGAACAGAAGGGGGCACGTGCCCGCATCATTTTGAGGTAACCCCACTCAGTTCACAAGCCAACACGGCTTAAGCTTATTTCCTTTTAGGCTCACCTCCTTGGCTCCTGGCTACTGCCACCAGACTTGCTGGAGACATTCTATCTTCCTTCCCTTCTACTCTGCATCCTTTCCCTCCCCGGCCCCTCCCACCTATAGAAATCAACAACACAGGGCATGCAACATCCACTCGCCCGCCTGCTTTTTCTGTGAGGCCCCAGAGGCAGATGTGCGGGTATGTATGTGTGCTTTTTAAAACAAGGGTGGTGCTGGGGTAGCGAATGTGATTCCTTAAGCCCGACGCAGAGCAGGCAGTGCACCTGTTCGCACCTCAATCTTGCGTCCCTCTACGATGGTGCCGTTCAGCTTCTCCCGTGCCCGATCGGCATCTGCACTAGTTTCAAAAGTTACAAACCCAAAACCCTGTGAGTGGGGGAGAGAAAGGAAAAAGGAGAAAGAGAGAGAGAGAAAGAAAGAGGAACAGAGAGCAGGGGGAGGAGAGGGAGGAGGAGGAGGAGAAAAGGATGAAGAGAGAAAAAGGGGGATGGGCGGGAAAGGACAGGACAGAGAGAAGGGGTGAGTAAAGGAGCAGCAGAGATAGAGCCCTCCAGGGCCTGGGAGGAGAGGCAGGACATGGACTCTCCAGGCCACTCCAAGTGCTGGGGGAGAAGGAGCAAAGTAAGGAGAAAGGGAGGGTCAGGCTTGAAAAAGAATAGGACACAGAGAGTGGCTTCCCAAGAGTCGAAAGGGGCAGGATGAAACATGGAAGAGTTGCACTACAGCTTTCCCAACGGGAATGGACCCCCCCAAGGGGGTCGTGGATATGAATGTTGTCCTGGGTTGATTGACTGGTGTGTACCACTGGTTTCAGCCAGCCTCCAAAAGAGACAGGATTATCCACTCCCATGCAGGAAGGTTAAGGGCAGGGGTGGAGAGTTCTTCACCAAACCAGATGGTCAAGCGCACTTGACTCCCCAATGTCACTGTCAAAGCTTAAGGTAGCTGGGGAGGGAACAGGGAATTGGATCAGGGATGAAGCACAGGTGGGGAGATGTTTAACCCTTCCTTCCACAGGCCATTTCTACAAATGAATCTCCCCTCCAGATGCTATTAGCCCTGCTGGAGGAAAACAGACAAACATCTTGTTGTTGCTGTTGTTGCTGCTGTGTGCCTTCAAGTCGTTTCTGACTTATGGCGACCCTCAGACAATCCCGTCACAGGTGTGTGTGATGCATCCAAGGTCACCCAGTGGATTTCCATGGCCGAGGTGGAATTGAACCCCGGTCTCCAAGGATGTAGTCCAATGTTCAAACCACTACACCATGCTGGCTCTCAGCAAACATCTACACTGCAGTTATCTTTCTACCCCTAACTGCAGGAAAGCTAAGGTCAGCTTTTTTGATAGGGAGTGGTAATTGGTTTGGAAACCCTGGGGTGTGGAGAGGGGTAACCCTCCATCCTTCCACGATCCAATTCCCCACCTCCAGCCCCCACTGCATTTAGGTCCTGCATTACGTTCACAGACTCTGGTCACTTATTACCACCTCCTTGGTAGTTTGGCTCAGGAGCCAATACTGGAACTGACAGCAGAACTTAGAGTACTCAGCAGCGGTGTTCTTTGGGAGACAGAAGGGATTTCAAATCCCTGACAAACTCTCTTTTAAACATTGCCCTATCTCCTTGAAAACAAAATTCATTCTATGTTAACAAAGCATGTTAGCATCTTATTTCTGAAAGATTTTTTTCAAAAAACCAACTCATATGCAACTCTCATCTCCACCGACCTTTTACTATGATACCATAAGTAAACTACTTCCTCCTCTTTCCCTTTGTTGGTGTGATTTCCACTTTCACCATGAGAGGGTGTTATTTTCCTGCATTAAACTGCCTCAGCTGTGGAATGGTGGCTCTTGGTTTCATCCTCTTAAATGCTCTAGCTTCTTGCAAATGTGGGACCCCCCCCCCCAAGTTAAGTGCCTGCATTCAGCACATTTGCTTTCAAGGTGGAAAGTTAAATTGCCAAAATGAAACTTTCAGGCCATGGCTGCAGGGTTTTGTGGCTGGGGGTCAGGGGCAGGGGAAAGGTTGTAAGAAGCCAGAAGGCAACTTGATGCACAGGAAGGAAAAGGCAAAGGGACCCAGGAGGAGCAAGAGTGTAGCCTGGCCCCAAAGGAAGACACACCTACACTGACATTGGGGCTGTACCAGACACCAAGAGGCTGAACTCACCTTGGAACCGCGCTCATTGAAAATGATTTCAACATCTAGGATCTTTCCAAATTGCTGTAGCAGAAACAGTGAAAACAGAGGGAAAGGGAGACCAGAAAGTAAAAATGGCATCATTGTCACATCGTCACGTCGTCATCATCTTTTTCTCACCCCATGTTAGCAATACAACCCCCCCACAAGGCTCTGATCCCACAAGAGGGATCAGCACAATGATGTTTTTCTGGTGAAAGACTGCACAGGCCACAGAAGGTGGAGGCGGCTCAGAGGGCAAGCTGGACAACAGCATTCAATCCCAGCAGCATTAGTTTTGCCTTCTGTCACTGTCTGAGTACAAGCCCCTTTCCAGAGAGGCAGCACATGGTGAGGTTAGGTGGCATGTGTGTGTGTGTGTGTGTGCGCGCGCGCGCACGCATGCATGTGTGGTCAAGGGGAGCTTATGGACTCACCCCAAACATTTGCCGCAGGTCAGGGTCCCGGAAGCGGAAGGGGATGTTGGAGACATGTAACCGCTTTGGCTGCTGCTTGTCGGAACCACTCTCTGGCGGGTGTAGCGTCTGGTTGTCTGTCTGTGCCGCTTCATCTGTCTGCTGGGGGAGAAGAAAGGAGAAAACGAGAACCATCCTGTGATTCTGCCCCCACATCAAGCTGTCTGCACAATATGCACAGTTCTCACTGCCCCTGACAAAAGGGTGGATGGTGTGGGCACTGTGGACCAGTGCAATTGTGCCAGAGCATAGGTGGGTGGGTAAAGATTTTACTTGGGGCTAACAGGTCCTGGAGCCATGAACCTTGCAGGGTGGGTGCTGGTGGCCTTTGTTTGACTTCCTCTCTCAATCTCTCCAACCCCACTAGAGATCTGGATTGACTGACTACTTGCAGAGGCCGTACCTCTTTCCTTATTCCATTCTCCTTCCCTTTCAGCTCCACCTCCCCATTTCCCCCTCCCCCATTAATTCCTTCTGGGCTCCCATTATCTGCATGAATTTGGGCCATGAGTTTCGTGTAGCTTTTGGGCCACAGTTGCCCATTTCTCCTTCAGGTTACTGACTAGGAGAGTGATCTGTAGATACAGACAAAAACGATGCTATGCAGCTGCCAGTCTTGAGTGGAATGCCAAGACTACTGGTATGCACAAACAGCAGACATGCTAGAACTGGGATTATGACTTAGGAACCCCCCGGTTCCCATCTCACTTAGTCCATTCATCCACTGTCTGATGTCAGGCAAGCCATTCTAGCCTAACTCTGTCTAGCTGCAAAATGGGGATAATGATATGAGGATTCCTAAGATTCTTGGGCACAGGTGTTTGGGAGACTTGGACGACAACTGGGGCAGACCCTTTCAGGGGTAGCGGGGGAAGGGGAAATAAGTAATGCAAGAGGCCTGTTGTGAGCCCAGGTCTGCCTGTGAGCCTGCATGGGGACAGCCATGTGGGGAGGCAGGGCTCGTTCTCTCAGCTATGGGGTGGCAAAGAGCCAGCCTGGCACTCAGGGATGGAGGAACGGCTGGGAACTGTTCACTCAGCACTTCTTCGCAGAGCTGCATTACAACCACATCATTGGCACGATGGGATTGGCAGGCAGCCAAGCAGGTAGATTACAAGTGATTAGGGACACAGGGGGAGCCAGGAAACTTAAGCGTTGAGCCACAAATGCCCATGGGGGCCAGCAGGGGGCTGGAAATGCCTTGGTGTGCTTGCCTCCTGCCACAGACTCTGCGCCTGTGGTCAAATTAGCAACAGGGTAAGGCAGACAAACTGGAAGGAAGTGGAAAGACTCCCCCAAACTGATAAGCCCCACCTCCTCCATTTTGCCTCCCAAAATATACCCATGGTCATCTCATGCAATTTTGTGCAAGCATCCCCCCAACCTCTGTTGCGTATTCTTGCAAACCATCTCTCCCTCACCTCCCTTACTAGCCTGAATAGCTTGGGAAAGCAACTCTTCTGGACTATAAAATTCCCTGAGGGGGCACTACCATGGGAATTGTAGTCCACAATTGTAACCTCTCCCTCAGTTCTGCCTGACTGTCTCCTTTCTTCAATCAGCCCTCACCCCACCCCGTGCTCTATACAACTTCTGTAGAAGGAACCCCCTCTCTCCGTACCGGTACGGTCTGTGTGCCTGCTATGGACTGCGTGCTGGCGTCGGTGCTGGGCTGTTCAGGGTGGCTCTGTGCTGGCGTGTAGAGAGTCAAGGCGTGCTCAGGGACTGTGCTCTGCCCTGAGTAGTCCTGTGCCGGGTGCGGGTGTGGCGGAGGAGCGTACTCTGCAGGGATGCCATTCTGGGGAGGCGGTGGATATGTGGCCGGGGGATAGGGCTGGGCCATTGCGTCCGGAGGAGCCGTGGCGTCCTGGTTGCCCTGCAGAGACACAACAGGAGAAATGCATTTAACCTATATAACTCATACAGTTAACATGATGGGCCATCAATGTGAAGACCTGTGGGTGATTATCCCACACTGCTTTCCAATATAAAAGAATTGACACAAGCTCACCCAATGGCCCACCCAGGTTAAGAATGACTACAGAGCTTCGAAAAATCTTTTTTCTGTGAGTAATATCGAAGTCAGAAACATCCATGCCATCATATTTCAGATTTCTACATATGTGATAGCTGGAGAGTGAAGACAGCTGACAGGAAGAAAATCAACTCATTTGAAACACGGTGCTGGAGGAGAGTTCTGTGGACATCATGGATTGCTTAAAAAAAAAGGTGGGGAGGGGGAGAATGGGTACTAGAGTAAATCAAGCCAAGGAGCCCTAGAAGCCAAGATGACTAAACTGGGGCTGTCATACTTTAGACATATCATGAGACACTGGAAAAGATTATACCAACTGGTAAACTGGAAGACAATAACAACGAAGGAAATTCATATTACGGGTGGATTGATTCAATCAAGCAAGCCAGAGTTCAGAGTCTGCAAGACCGGAGCAGGGCTGTTGATGACCAAGAGTCTTGGAGCTCCCTCATTTATAGGGACACCATAAGTCAAAGTTGACTTGGTGGCAAATATCAACATAAATTCCACAATCCCTCTGCCAGTTTGACCAATGGGGGTAGTAATTCAAGGAAATAACTTTTCCAAGCTGCAGTAATTGTCTCCTAGTGCCAAGCTGTAACTGCAGGTTTGTCTTATTTACCACAGACAGTGAAGAGTTGAACCAATCAATGCAAATTTTGCATCATGTGTACCTGGGGATCAGAATGGAGGATGATGTAAAAGTACAATCTTGGCAGGTGTGCACATATCTACTCTGGGTTTGGTAAATTTGATTTAAATCTTTTGGCAGCTGCTGGGAGAATTAAAGTGAAAAAACGGCACGGCAAGTGAAGGCAGGCAGATCGGTTAGGTTGGGAAGAAAAGGATCATATGTTGTGAAGGACAATCAAATGCTAGCTTCAGTCCTATTAGTTAGTCCCAAATAGAACCACTGAATCAACTGTAAGCGGGGAGTCAACACACAGGTCAAATCCACTGACACAATGGGTCTACTCTTGTTGGGACAAGCAGCAGGATTTAGGTTGTTACTTCTTCACCCTGAAAGGCCTCCGTACTAATTGGAACGTTTGTCTTCCTTCTACATCCCTCTTTCTGTGTTCAGGATAGAAGTCTGTTCTTTAAAAAATGAAAGCTGGTATTCTCAGGAGGCCAAATTCTGTACCCAACGCCTGCTTCTTTGCTGCCATTGCAAGGCACATAGGTAGCTGTGAGCCAGGAGGTCTTCCGTGAGAGGTAGGCTGGGAATAATTTTGCCTCCATGTTTCCTGCAGCTCAATCACCTGCCACCAAGGAATGGAAAACAAACAAGCAAACAAATATTTCATGCATTTCAGTGGCACCTTTCAACATTTCCCAAGATGGCTTACAATATGAAATATGACATTCAATATCAATATAACAAAGTTTATAAAATCATCCTTCAGTTTTAAATAAATTTACCAATGAGTCAGTTAAAAGAAGCCAAATCCAAAAACTGAACCACAGAAATAGAATATATTATAAAAAGTGTAATATTGTGCTGGAGGAAGGAAAAGTGCTGCTTGTGGCTGCAGGGTCAGTCCCAGGTATTTTTTATTCTTGTTAAAGGTGGACCAAGCTGACTAGGCAAGGGAAGGCAGCGGGATGCTTGTTCATCTATGCCAGGGTGGGCAAATGCAGCAGGGTTGGGGGCTGCATCCAAGCACCTGGAACTACTTGGGGACTGCTGTTTTTTTTTTTAAATCATTCTGGCCATTTATAGAGAAATAATTTTTAAGCAGGTGCTGGAGCTTGGGGGACAGAAAGAGGGAGTGGGAGAGTCTCAAGGTGAAGGGCAAGATTTTAAGCCAGGACTAGAGTGAGCTGGACAGGAATGATGGGGTGGGAGTATTGCTGGGCAAGGGATGCTATTTTAAACAAGGAAGGAAACTTTAAGCCAGGACTGGAAACAGTGATGGTGATGGAAGGAGGCAGTGAGATACTAGCAGGTGACGCAAGGGATGAATCTTTAAGCTGGGACTGGAGTGAGTTTGGGGGATAGAATAATGGGGTGGGAGCAATTGTACAACATTTGTTCACTGCAGGAAGCTGAGGCTTGTCCGTGCCAAGGCGCAGCAAGCATCCTTCACTGTTTGAAGCACAGGGGTCTACCCACTTTGCAGAGGGAGGCAAAGGCCTGGGGAACCACACTTTGCCCGTCCTTGGCCTATGCTAACGTTAACTTTATTGACCAAAGTGCAGCTGTCTTTTGGAATGTCAGGTTTGCTAGGTTGCAAGCTTATAAATAAAAGCAATCTTTACCCTGAAATGTGAATGGGAGCCATGCACACCAGACCCTTGGATCATGATATCATTCAGTATGTTTCCTGGTAGGCAGCACAAATACAGGGAAACTTGTACATTATAGCTGTTATCAGGAGTGGAGCTATTGTGTGTGTGTGTGTGGGGGGGAATGGGGGCATTATCCCTTCAAATAAAAATTCTGTCCCTTATGCCCCCACAATCTTAGCACTGCAGCAACTTAAAGCTTAAGTTGAACATTCAGAAATACAGTTTAAGCATCTATAGAAGAGGGGCTGGCAAAGTGACCAAGGGAATACAAAGACAGCAAACAGAAGAAGAATTCTAAGCATGAATGCTCTTCAATGTCTCACTCTCTGCAATGCAAGAAATTTGGAAACTGAATGAAAATTTCTCTTGGGGGACATAATTCTTATTTGGGAGAGCAGGGCTCTTGTTCTGCTCCCCTGTAGCTACATGTCTGGCTATTCCTTTTCTTCTGGTTCCCAGCAAGGATCAAACGTAATTAAGTTACCTTGAAATGAAAAAAACACCAAACCAAACCAACCAACCAACCAACCAACCAACCAACCAACCAACCAACCAACCAACCAAATCAGATTTCTTCAAAACCACCACATCTGTTGTGTCACTATCAACATTCGAAAGAGGGGTAGGGTTTGTCGTGGCAGATGATGTTTTTATTATGTAATCAGTCTGCCTCAAGCATGGAGGGTCTTTGGTCTTTCACTTGTAATCTCCCACACTTCCTCCACCATCCCTGCCTTTTCTTTTCTTAAAACCAACCAGCCAAACAAACTCTGTTCAGGACTGGTGCACCATGGAAAGGGCACAATGCTCTGGGAGTCCTCCTTATGGAAACTCTCCCAGTAAAAAATATAGAAGAACTTGACTACTTGTTGGGATCCATCTGCCACATGCTGGCTGTAAGCTTACATCATCTCAATGTAGCATAAATATATGCTGGTAGAGTTATGTCATGCTTAAATTATGCAAACCCCATACAGAATAGCAACAGCAACATCGTACAACACATGCTCAGGAATGGGCATGCCTGGATAACCACTGCACCATGCACAATGATGGGGCACAGGTGAAGATGGATGTACCTTTTTGTGCATCCACAATTGTGCAATGTACCCATTTATACATCACCACGTGCAATTCCACTTCTGCTGCCCTGAGCTGACTAGGGCAATGGTATAATTTCAAAATAAACTCACCACATGTGTAGTGCAAAGCATGTCTCTGTAAGTCACTAACAGGATGCTGAGCATTGTGTTAAACAGAACTAATATTATTGGACTGGGGAGGAAAGAACTGTTGAGGCTGCCTCTATGCTAGAGACACTTACTGCTGCATCAGCACTGCTCTACTCAAATTTGTCAGAAGTGGAGCTAAAACAAAACATTTCGCACAGTACTGAACAGAGTGGTAGATTAGCCAACAATGTCCTTCTCTGTCACTGAGTTCTTTTGATGATGTTTACTCTGAACTAAGGCCTGCTCACCAAATATCCTTTCCAAAAGCAATTAAAAAAAAGTCCTATTTGCAGGTTGCACAAAGGAGAAGAAAGGAGCAACCAAAAACAATCAAGGGGCTGAAGCAACTTTCTGTGAGGAGATGGCAGACTATAATACGTGAGGTGGAGGTGGTGGTAGGTTTTGAGGAAATGCACAAGAAGGAATTTTTCTCCCTCTGTCCCTCTGTCCGGCACATATCATACCAGTAGCCAGGGGTCTTCCAATGAGAGTGAGTAGGTGGTGGGAGACACAGACTGGCTAAGAGGAAGTGCTTCTACACACAGGGCAGTAGCAAACTACAGAATTTGTGAAGGACACCCTCTTACACAATGATCATCCAACTTACAAGGCCACCGGACAAATTCATGGAGAATAGGGCTGTAAGTGGCTACTAGTCAAGGCAGTTAAACACCACCGGATGTCCAGATGAATGGTGCTATACCTCTGAAAACCATTTGGTAGGTAACATGAGCAGGAAGGCATTATTGGGGGCTTCCTATTGGAGCATCTGATTGGCCACTGTGTTAAAAGCATCTTGGACTTGATAGGCCTTTGGTTTGATCCAACATGGTTATAGTTGTCCCTCCACATTTGTAGCTTTGACTTTAATGGATTTGATTATTTGTGAGTTTCGTCAACCTCTGCCGCCTGCTCACCTCAAGTGCTTCATTTCCAGAGAACCTTCCTTCTCGGTGGCTCTGATTAGGCTGCATATGTTTTTAAAAACTTTCTATGATTCTCCTCTTCTTCCAGCAGCAGCTGCTTGGCCAGCTATGGACAGCTCGCAGCCTGATTTCTCAGCACCACAAATCCCTCTCCTGATGTTCCCACACACACACACACCCAAGGAAGGAGATGAGTGATAGAGATGAAGTATAGGGCCACCATGCCAACCTCCCCCCTCTCTTTCTTTTCTTGGATCCTGCGTGCCTGCTCTTCTCACTATGCTTCAGCCCCCTTCTCACAGACACAGACACAGACAGACACACACACATTTTGATATTTGTCATTTTTCCACTTTTGCTAGGGTCCTGTACCCCTAATCCTAGCAAATGTAGAGGGCTGACTGTACTTTTATGGTCTGGTTTTATTGTTTCTGCTTATCTATGCTGGGGGATTAATGATGAATAGTCTGTTAATTGCCCCTTGAATAGCCTCTCTTAATTATCTGCTTCTATTCCTGGAGGATGGAGGGCAGCTTTCTGTGCAAGAAATAAGTAATAATGTTGCCCCCTTGCCCACGGGAACAGAAATTAAAAGAGGCAATTCAAGGGGCAATTAACAAGCTATTTATCATCAATTCCCCCAAATGAGATCTACAGGAATCAAAAACTCTACTTGTAAACAGGAAACTTCATTAAAGGTATCAGAGCCCAGCAAAGTCTCAATGGTGCTTACCTTTTTGTGATAGATTATTGTACCTCCCTGCAACCCCTGCCCAACAAGATCTGAACAATCCTGGGAGGATGAGATGAAAAAATACTCAACTACATTGTCTAGATTCCCAGTAAAAAGAGAACAAAATACAGAATGGTAAGATGAAAAAAATTAGTGTGTGGACACAATCTAAGACCTTCTAGCAATCTAAGAATTTGTCCCAGATCATGTCAAACTACACTAGCGTTTTAACTAAAATTTGCCCACTATTTTTATATTTTTAAATCATAGCATCAGTATTCTTATTCAACACTACTACTATTTTTAAAATACTGGAATTGCTGTTCTCTTCAAGTTTTCCCTAACTAAAATATTGTTTAAGATTGTGTGCTTGTGCCTTCAAGTCATCTGTCAACTTAAGGTGACCCTATGAATGTCATACAGTTTTCTTAGGCTAGGGAGTACTCAGAGGTGGTTTTGCCAGTTCCCTCCTCTGAAATATAGCCTACAGAAACTAAAGATTACTAGATTATTATAAAATCTTTTGTCAGCAATAAGCCCTAAATTTCACTTCATACTCAGATAATCCTTCTGAGAAAAGTGAATGGCAAGTCTGAAATATCCCAGTATTTCACTTCTTCCATTTTTTTAATATTCTCTTACTGTCCACAGTCCCCAAGGTGAAGTAGAAATAGATACAACTTGAGGAACATTTTTTTAAAACAAACATACAAAAAACCCTTCCAGTTTTAAACACACACACACACACACACACACATCCTGAACATAGTTACAGAAGCCAAACCTAGCATGAGGGACCAAAGACCATACAAAATTGTACAGTCTTGATTGCCAGTCAGAAACTCAAAAGGGATAGAGCCAGGCTGACTTCCTCTGTCGTGTGTGTGTGTGTGTGTGTGTGTGTCACAACTGAGGTGTCACTACTGAAAAAGCCCTGTCTTATATGCACTGAGGAAGAAGGGAGCAGATGACATGCCAGTTTTAGCCTAGGCAGTTGCCTTTGTGCTAATCAGGTATCTGGAATAAACTAGGTAGGTATAGATGTGAGCAAGAAAGTAGAAGGACCGTCCACCACAATCCAACTTGGGTTATCCTAGTCTGTTGCCAGCTCAGGGCCAGGTCTGACAGAATTGTGTTGGTAAGGCTGGATAAGCCCCAGGTCCATTAGAAGAGAATACACTCAGCAGGTTCTAACAAAAGGCCAGTACAGGAACACCGGAAGAGGAGAGGTTCCATCTGTAGCTGAAATTCATTCTGGCTGGGCTAGTGGAAATGTTCCTACAAACCCCCTCTTGCTCTCTCTAGAAGAGAAAGAAGCCACCATTTGGAAAGGAGCAGACTGCCTTCAACCTCCTGCACCCCTAGACATACCAGGCTTGGGTTGGTACACGGGTATGTAAATAAAATACGCTTCCTTCACTGAATTCAAGGCTGCAGGGTGCAAAAACTGCTTGAGGCATCCTCTGCCTTGTGGTTGCTCCACATGGGAGCTGTAATGGCTAATCAGCTTGCCGTTGGTCCCCCTTCTCTCTCACACACATGGGGTGGAAGACTGGTTTCCATGCCACACAGTCACAAGCTGATACCAGTCATGTCAGGTAGCGGTACGACTGCATTTATCCACTGAACGGGAGCACTCTGAGCAGGTCTCCCTGTTATGTAACTGTACATAACCGTTCTACACATGAGCCTCAGTTTGAGAAAAAAAGATAGGATATAAATGAAATCATAACAAACAACAGCAACACCAGCACCACACACACAAAACCTAGCAGGCACTATCATACTCCAAGCCCTCTGCTTTTGCAAATACAATTTCATGCACCTGCCTGCAAACATACAGTTTCACACCTCACTGCTTCCTTCTTTCCCCTCCTCTCATTTGACACTATATCCCTTCCCTTGAGCTGAAAAACAGCCACCAGCCCCTCTGCTAGGATACCAAGTTCTGTTCTCAGATGCTTTATAGCCCTCACACAGAAGTGCGCCTCTCTCTCTCTCTCTCTCTCGGGATGAAATACATCCACAGTTCCTGGAGCCGAGACAGGCTCTTTAATTGTGTGTGTGGTTAATTTATGACAAGGCAAGATCACAATGGGAAAAGCTTGGGCAGGCAAGCTTTCCTTGCTTGAAGAGAGAAACCTTTCCACCCTGGGCCTTGTCCCTAGGCTGCTATCTTCTCCCCAATCAACCCCTGGAGACTAGAAGATGCTGCCAGAGCCTGCTCAACTGGGACATGGTAGTTAAGAGAAATACATTTAAGAAAGTATGGAGAAAGCCGCTGTTTAATCTGCCATTGGTTCAAGGGTTATTTGGTTTTTCCTGCCTCAAGTCAGCACCCAATCTTCACGGGGGAACTGGGTGACAGAGAGATGCCTGTCCATCCATCTCTCTATCCATCGTCATTATGAGTTCCTGGCACTACCCCGTGTTAGGCCATTTCGCACTAGGTATGTTTTATACTGGTGAGGGAGTGAGAGAAGCAGAAGAATAAACTTGGAGATCTTAGTATCTTAAACTCGTGCCTCTGCTGGACAAAGGAAGTTTTGATGTCCCCTGAAAATTTTGTTTCAAAATTATTCTTATTCTCTCTCTGTCTCTGTCTCTCTCCCTCTCCCTCTCTCTCTTTCTGTCTGAATGAGAATTCCCTCTTTGCCACAGCCTGAGATTGGGAGACCTCCAGTCAGAAAAGGGCAACAGTAGCAAGGAGGGACATGACAGGGCCCTAAAGTTCTCCCTGAGACAATTTCTGAAGCAGTGACTCTATAAGAGATGGAAGACCTGCAGAGTGTTTGGGATCCAGAGGAGATAGCTTTGGTTCCTTCTTTGGAGTTGAATGACTTTCCCCAAACGACTAGCAGTTGACAGTGCGTTTCCCTTTCATTCTGCTTAGATCAGGAGCTCAGGGAGGCATTCCAGTTCCATCAACATGCACACGTGTGTAATAAGATGTGTTCCAATTTCTAAGCAGACTCTTTTCATGTCACCATACTATATAAACCTATTTTCCCTAACCTGGTGCCTTCAGATGTTTGGATTATAACTTCCATCAGCCCCAGTTAGCATGGCCTATGGTCAGGAATAAGGTGCTTGTAGGCCAAAACACAGGTCCAGGTTGGGGAAGGTCAAGATAAACCTTTAGGTATCTGACATAATCCTGATGTTTGTTTTAGGACTGAAGGAAGCTCTCTCCATAGTACCATCACTTAGCTGCCAACCTGCATCTTGCCACAGATCTAGGTTGGAACAGGACACTAACCGATCCTCAGAGACATCCTCCCCCAAGTGTGCCACCTTAAAATTACAGGAAGAAGCTCCTGAATTCTGCACAGTCCCACCCATTTCACATACTGTGCTAATTTCCAAGGTGTGCTTGATTTGTGTGTGCCACACACTCTGCACTTTGGCAGAATACAAGATGGTGGCGGCTGTGAGGCCATCACTGTGCATAAGTTATGACTGCTATCATGATGCATGAATGAGGTTCCCACTGTGAGTTTGGCAAGTGGAGCCTTATGGATTCACAAGGTATTCTGCTTTCCACAAGTAACAAACAAGAGCCTCTGCACTAAAAAAGGTTACTCTTTCTGACTGCTGGTATCCTTAGTCAGGCTTTTATGTCTTCAGAAAAAGGGCACCTAGCAATGCAACAAAAACACAGGTGAAATCCTGTTGGAATTTCTCTCCTACTAGACGATTGGAAAGCAGTTTCTGCAAAAGGATTTTGCCATGTAAAACCATAATCTGTCAAAGGTTAGAATTTTTTTTTTTAAAGGACCACAGCTACTCAGAATCTGCCAACCAATCTCTGATTTAGCTTTATATTTCATCTGTTCCTGAGGACATGGACTGGCCAAAACCACTTAAAATGATCCCAGTAAAACTTATAGAAAATTTACTTTAAAAAATGACAAGGGCAGGGTTCCAATACAGTATTTGGAAAGCCACCAGTCTGAACCGATAAAGATTTTGGTAAGTATGTCAGATACAGATAGCAGGCCTCCATATCTTTCAGCCCTGGTCCTATGGTATAGACAGCTTAGGTGGGTTTCCCGCATGTGTAAGGCTCATTTGGGCCCCTCCTCCCACCATATCTTATTTATGTACAGATAACAAGATTTTGTTTTCCTTCTCAAGGGTCTTCCACATTGCAACTCTTTCTACCAAGTGTTCTATACAAATGAACAGAGAAATGGGAGAGAACTAACTGAGAACTTTGTGTATGGATGGTTTTCTCAACTGCAGCTCCTTTGTACAGTTTCATACAAATGGATGGCCAAAGAGGCAACAATGTGTATGTGTGTAGTGGCCTGCAATGAAGAAAACCATGTAAGATAGAAATACACCATGTCCTATACCGGTGAGGGGAAGCCTATGATGGGGTGTTGAGAAAGAACACTGGGGTACTGGGTCTCAAACAGGACACAGGAAAAGGTGTAACAGTAAAAGACTGTGCAACAACTTAACAGGTCAAGATAGGGTACAAGAGTGGTCACAGACAGATTCCAAGGAAGAGATGACCTATTCCTCCAAGACAAGGCAGAACAAGATATTCTGCCATCTAGAATGTGTGGGTGTAGACACATGGCGCCCCACTCTTCTTCCCTGCCAAACTATCTGCTCCCCTACCACCGAAAGTGATACAGGAACATGGCCAGGAGATCTCTCCAGAGACCTGGCACACTCAGCTAATTCTTCAATATGGGTGGGGAGCATCTCTCAAGAGCTGCACTATCTGATTCCTGCTTTGGCATTTTCTGCCACAGGAGAGGAATGTGTGCCTTTCTCTCCAGCACACTAGCTGCAGCACTGCCTAATTCTGATAGGCCTAGGAAGTCACACCAGCCACTTTCATGTTGTGGCATTTGCTGGAGGAGAAGTGCAGCTGGGAGGGCTCTCTGGAGGGCCTGCTCACCTGACACCCTTCTTTGAGGAATCCTCAGAAGAAGGCTTCTGGCCCAGTTGGCAGCAGCCAGGAAGGAGCGGCTGAGGGAGGGTGAGAAAGAGAGAGAAGATGTGAAAAGGACACTGAGGCCAATTTGCTGTGTGGGGTAAATATTTTCCCATGCCTAATGGGAGGGCTGGCCCTGCATAACAAAGGGCTGGATGTGGACCTGAGCTCTTATATAGCCCCTCAGCCCAACTAATGCTACTTGCAGGATCTCCCTCCCTGTTTGGAGAATGGAGATCCTTATATGGGAAGTCCTTCTCTCTTCAGGCCTGGCATCTTTGGCTTCTCTGTTAAGTTTGATTTTACATGTTGTGCATTTATCCACAAATGCAGTTGAATGAGAAGCCCTAAGGGGTTGAGAATACCAGTCCTTTGGTGAGGTCTGGCTCAGGGCAGGAATCACTGGGTCAAGAGAAGGGGCTAGTTTAGGCTTCAAAGATCTCTGGTTGTGGGACTCAGGCTCAATGATGTCAGAGTCCAGATCCAGGCGCCCCAGTTCTGTTACCCCAGCTCCTAATGTGGATGAACTGTCTTCTCCCTCAGCGATGTATTTTGAATTCTGCAACATTTCTGCATTGTAAGCCAACCACCTACAACGACTGTTGGGCTAAGAGTTCCTGCTGACAGGATGAAGGAGACCACTAATAAACCACCCATTTGGGATGGGTGGAACAGGGAGAGCTAAGCTGATTTTTTTTAAAAAAAAACAAAAACCCCTAACTAAAAACAATGGATGTTTCCTCATTGTTGTGTGCTTTCAAATTGTTTCTAACTTATGACAACCCTAAGACAAACTTATCATGGAGTTTTCTGGGACTGAGAGTGTGTGACGCACCCAAGGTTACTCAGTGGGTTTCCATGGCTAAGCGGGGAATTGAGCTTTGGCTTCCAGGCTCGGTGTAGTCCATTGCTCAAACCACTCCACCATGCTGGCTTAAAAGCTTTTCTTCCCTTTGGAGAATTTGTGCGTATCTGTTTGGTGCCAAATAATCATCTCAATGCTGCTGTTTGCTATCCCCCAGGATGCAGCACTTTGTGGGCCGCCCAAAGTATTACATCCTGTTAAGGAAATAAAAACCACAAAAAAATTGGGTCCCCTGACTTTCCAGCTACACAGATCACAAGAGGATTGCCATTTTCAGGCAGACCCTCACAACCGCCCTTTTCTAGAAATACAGTCCTTATCCTAGGAGACATAACAGAAAGTAAACAGAGATGTTGTTGTTTTAAAAAGTAGGTTCACTAGTGAGGAACAGAAGGTACTCTACAATTTTCCACAGCTGCAGCATCAGCAAGCTGTTGTTCTGCAACATTCTCTCAAGAAAAGGATAACACAATGCCTAATGTAAAAGTTGGCAGCTCCTTCAGCCCATCAACTGATTTCCCTAGCAACTCCCACCTTACTGGACCAGCAGAGCCAAGGGAGATGTGTTCACTGTGGTCTTCTAGATCTTTGCCCACGACTGGGGGCTTTCTCTACCCACTTTATGTGTCCCCGAGATACCATAAGGAGGATGTATCATGTAAAATGGTGGAACTTGTGAGATGGAGTAGTTCATAGCTTCACAGTGCTGGTAGGAGTGGAGAAGAACTCAATTCAGGCCAGGGAGCAGGTGCAACTGCAAGTCAAAATGAATGTTTGCACAAGGAACCATAAATAGATAACTCTGTGGATTACTTGGCCCATGCCTGACCTAAAGAAGCACAGAACAAGCCATGAACACAAAACAGATTTCCACCTGGCCACATTTTTACAATATAGCCACTCATCATGAAACTCACAAAAACTAAAACAAGCAGGAAATATCTGCCTGCTCCAGTGACTTAAAAAATGACTATATGTGACAGGCAACCAGGGCTGAGACTTAAAACTGCTACAAAACACAATTTAAGAGAAAATGCATAAACCTGGACAAGTCCGTCAAATGCAGGGATGAAAGTGGAAGGATATAAACTCCCACTTTCAAACAAGAAACGTTTGTAAAGTAGGGAGGTATACTTTGCACACCCCTCTTCTACCTTTACATCAAAGAACTTTCAACCTTTCTGGGAGAGTCAGATAGTACAAGGTTGGTCTTTAATTTATGGCTGAGCCAAAACCAGACCCTTCTAATTTTCAGCAACGTTTATGGACTGCAAAAAGTCTACCTCTCCCAAGGCAATTTTTTGGAAGTGGGGGAAAGACATTAAAGGCTTTCACTGCTCATGACAAGTTTGAAAAGATGAGTTGAGAGCATGCACGTGCCATCTTTGGTATCTGGCATTTAGCTAGTGTTCACAATACACACACACACATACAGAGAGTGAGACAGCGAGAGAGCGAGAGCGAGAGAGACACACACACACACACACACACACACACACAGATTGGGAGAGAAAAATATAGGAAGGGGAGAGAGATGAACTCCAGTTGGCTGCTGCTATGATACTTCCCCCAAGCCAGATCTTCCTTTTCCTAAGCGCAAGTGAATTATCATTTGGCCAACCAGATTTGGCTGTGAAATTATACTACTAAGGGCACAGGAAGTTAAATCACAGAGAAGACAATGCATGCCCTCACTCTAAATTAGCTTTGTTTGGATTTAGTGAGATAATCTTTTAGCCAAATTGTGATGGGGTGAGTGTGTGCAGTCAATCCAGTCATGAAAGATTTAGGCATGTGGGACTTTCAGAGAACATTTCTTACACACCTTTTTGAAAATGACCAGCTGCAATATTCAGCTCTACTCTATTCTACTCTTATGAACTTGAACTATGGAGGGAAGTAGCTCCTTCACATGTGAAAAACCCACGTCAGCATTTATTGTAGGTAATATCATTCACAGCCACAAGAGTGTTCGTCTGTGTGTGCATGCATGTTTACATACATGTGCATGTGCACATGTCGGGATTCACAGTCCTGAATGCATTTTTTTTTTAAAAAAATATACTTGGTCAGTTCAATGGAGTTGAAGTGAAATTGTAATGCAGGTGGAGATGTGTCTCCATACTACAGATAATACGTGCACTATGGCCATCTGGATCAGTGACACATTTAGATACCTGCTTATGAACACAATCTCTCATGCTGAAGCTTGAAAGAAGTATTTTTTTTTACAATCCCGTGGTGATCATTGCGTAGCCTCTCAAACCTAAACCAAAATAATCTTACAACAGAATGTTTTGATAAGCCTTAAATTTACTTACATCGGGTTCAACGTTAACACATTAGATCAGAACATTTCTGACCAGCTGTTGAAACCTTCCAGAAGAAAACTCTATGACTTTTTAATGAAACAAAGAAATCATCGACTGAATAAATTATTTGCAAGAAAGCTGTCACTGAGTTTTTTACAGCACCAAGCTACTCACTCATTTGTCGTATGAAATGCTGAGAGGTACTTTAATTAAAGAACATACCATTTGGGTTTACTGCACCATCACCATAATCATTATTGTTATCAACAGTGAAATCTCCAGACTAGTCCACAAGGCTTCCAGCAACCATATCCACCTCCAGCATACTGTTTGGAGTATTTTGGACTGACACTCCCCACCCCCCGCCATGACAGATAAATATCAGTTTCTTCTCTTGCGATTATAGAGTAATCTGTAACCTTTATGCCACAAAAGGCCAGAACAGGGGTGGGTAATTTGGAGATGCTGATCGAGGGGCCAATTTATGCTCTCAGATCTGTCATAGGTCACACAGCCCCCTCTCTTAAGTCCACTCCCAGTTCCTGTCCTTCAGATACAACCTCATGTTTCACCACAGAAAAATAGCTTAACCCTTAATTTAAAAAGGAATTGTGTTTTCAAGAGTGTGAATTCCTGTGTTTTAACCAATCCCACTACCAGAATTAAGCCAGTGCAGTGCAGTGGTTTGAGTGTTGGATTAAGATTGTGGGAGATCAGAGTTCAAACTCCTGCTCAGCCTTGGAGGTCCTCTGGGTGACATTAAACAAACCATACTCTCTCAGACTTACAAGAAGGCAATGGCAAACCTCCTCTGAATCAGTGTTGCCAAGAAAATTCCAGCATAGGACTGTTGTGAGCCAGAGTCAACTCGAAGGCTTGTTACAACAACAACCAGTATCACACATGGGCCACAAAATGGGTAAGCTGGTGGTTGACTATTCCCGACCTCTTGACTGGAGGAGAACCTTATGGTGAAATCTTGAACTCAGAGGTATGCCCCACTGAGTTCTATACAGCATATTTCCTGAGAAAAGTGCATATGATTGCAGGCTTAGGCCCAAACCACATGGAGCAGGGTAATGTTGTTGCTATCAACCCCCATCTACTGCATTCCACTGGTAGTGTAGAGTTGATAGTGCAGTCTGAAGTAACAGAGTTAACATTCCCACCTTATCTCTGGAAATGGAAGTCAGTGAAGTCAAGCAGAGGGCAGGAGAACATTAATGCAATTATAACCTAATACAAGTCCCCCCCCCAGCAATATAATAACGGGCAGATGCAATGCCTTTTATCAGCCTGTTGAAACAACGATCAGATTGCTGGATATAACACTTTTAAAATTCCCGCCAAACACCATGTTTACAGGAAACTGAACAGCCATAGCTCTTCCACGGAGTTAATTTATTAGGATAAGGCCACACAAAAGTAAAGGCTGCAAAGCCAAGACAATTTTCCATAACGGAGGGGGGGGAATGCTGGGGGGAATTCAGTTCAAACTTCAGACTGTATCAGCTCAGAATGCCGGTGCGTATGAGGAGGGACAAACATTAGGATTCTCTCCAAGTATGCCCATCAGGGAGAGGACTATGGTAAACAGCTCTCTGATAACTATATATATAACTATATATAATTAAATAACTATATGGAATTTTAACATGGAGGGAACATACAATGCGCACAGACACATACAGACACCTGGACTAAAATTATACAGCTCAGAATTTTACTATTGCATTCCGTGTCTTTCATTTACTACAAAGTGAAAGTTACAAGTGAGAACCCAATTAATTCCAGCCCTGTAGAGACACAGACAATATGAGATGAAGTGGGACTGATATAGTGACCCTTGCATGCGCACTTCTCTGGGAATGTTGTTGTTGTTTGCCTTCAAATCACTTCCACCTTATGGGAACCCTAAGGCAAACCCATCATGGGGTTTTCTGGGGCTGAGAGTGATGTGTCCAAGGTCACCCAGTAGGTTTCCGAGCAAGGAATCAAACTCTGGTCTCCAGTGTCATAGTCCAATGCTCAAACCGCTACACCATGCTGGTTCGCTCTCTGAGAATAAGCTTAATTCTGAATAAAAATACCCAGGACTGTACCATGAGGGTTCAGTACCCCAAAATATGGGGAAGTGCAAACCATTACTTACATGATTCAAAATCAGCAGCAGGCAATGAGATGAAATGTTTGTAATCATGAAAGACAAGGAACGTAGTGGTCTGTACCGTGTACTAGTCACTCAGCCGACTGAATGAACTGTGCTGAACATCAGGAGAGGAGTGTATACCTCAGCAACAGAATCTCTGCATATCTCTCCATACATGCCAAGTGATGTCTGCATCCTTCCTGTACTTCTCGACAGACACAGTAGTAACCCACACTCCCCAAAGGCTCTGATAGGAGTTGCACATTGCTATTGTGCCAACCAAGTTTCTTAGAACAAACATGGACTCAACTGCATTTTGCACTGTACTGCCTTCTTCCACCAGTTTCTAACCGGTCCTCTTCAGCCCCTCCCCACTCCACAGAAATAAACGTCTTTCCACCAAATGCCAGCCGATGGAGGGCTGCCAGATCAGCTTTAATATAAATATTACAAACATACTCTCACATACCTGCTGCTGCTGCTGTTATTGTTGCTGAGAGACTACATTAATGTTCTGAAATTAATGACTGACAGGATAGTCCACGGTGTAGTGATAACCCAGAATTAGAGGCAATTGTATCAAACAAGAAATATCTCTTAAAATAACAGACATCTCACAATCATAATCAGTGGCTCATGGGACTGGCACCTGTCACCAAGAAAAAGGCTTACCTCCACCTCACCTCTTCAGAAACTGGACAGAAGGAGCCATTATTCCCAGAGAGCTAGAAAGAGTGAGATGAGGATGGGGATGTATGGCAAGGACAGA
This sequence comes from Cyclura pinguis, assembly GCA_030412105.1. Taxonomy (NCBI): domain Eukaryota; kingdom Metazoa; phylum Chordata; class Lepidosauria; order Squamata; family Iguanidae; genus Cyclura; species Cyclura pinguis. The sequence goes on from CM059600.1 coordinate 160,802,232, forward strand.
GAAACCAGAGGGGGACTTTGCCTTACTGTGTTTACATCCCGGCCTCTCCCACTTCACCTTCTGGCAATGACGCTTTGTGCCAGTGTACCTGTATGGGCACAGAAGCCTTTCTAAATGGTAAAAGCAGTTGGTGGTGGGCAGCCAGGGGTGGGAGAGTGGGTTTCTGGTGTGTAGGATAACAGATGGGACAGGGACATGTGTGGAGAATACACCGAGCAGTGCCCCACTTGCCACCTATGGAAGTTGCAGGTCCTAATCTTTCTTCTGAGCAACAACCCTGATAATCTCCATTATTAATTTGGCCTGCCTCAGCATTCATCACCATGAAGACGATTCCCTTCAGGGCCCATTAGGCTCACCCGATCTCCAGAGTGTCTCTGTGACACATTTGCTCAGATCTATAGCTCTGAGTGACAAACCTCCTAGCAGAGGAATAAAGACATGATCACAACACTCGTCTGTCTGGAACAGAGAATGTACAAGAAGTGTTGGGACTGAGTTGAACAGCTCCTCAATTAAGTCTCCTGGTTTGCTCCCCATTTCCCTCCTCACATACACTCTAGAAACAGATCTTTGAGATTTGTTCCTGCAGGAAATTGGTTTTGCATATTGGATCCCACGACACTACCTTCCTCAAATGTCAAACGTATAATGTCTCCTATTCTCCGCTTCCCACAAACTAACATTTAAGCTGGTCACCCATCCTCCCTTAGTTCTATCATTCTTGTTGTCTTCTGTGGTTTATGCCTTAATGAGAGTGGACAGGTTGAGGGGAAAAGAACACATTGGCTGAGATCCTATATAAAGCTGGCAGAGGGTAAAGCCCTATTAGCAGACTTATATGGAGGCTGTGCTGCTACAGAGGGAGGATGGAAGAGCAGAGTCCAGCAAGAGCAGCAGGAAGTTTTTCTGGTGTATCCCTGAGGCCTATCTGTCAGGGGTGGAGTTGTGCTGTTTGGTAGCCAGTGAACGGCTGATCAAACTTCTTGCATAAAGGAAGTACTTCATACCTCCTTATACAATGTTGCAATTGGTAGTTCTCCTAGTGTAATCTAGTTACCCTAGTGTAAAGGCCCACCAGGGTTCCGTCCATTAACTTTCACTGACGTGTGTGTGTGGTCTTCAGTGTGGTCTCTGTGAGAAAACAGGCTGTTTCTCAGACTGTGTTGTCAATGTTAATGGTGAAAACTCATTAAGGCTAGCTTAGATCAGTGGTAAGCATCTTCATGTGGGTCATGCTTCCAGAAATGCTCATCCAGCTGCCAGAACAAGTTCCACAGAAACAGAGAAAAGTTCTACTTATGCTAGAACAGCACCAGCATTTAATAACAGTTTTGGTGCAACTAATATGCTAGAGGGATTTTTTTTTTTTAATGTGGATGAACACCCAAGAATATGGCCCTCCACATTCAGTCTGAAAGCTTCACAGACCAGAATTCTAACATCTTATTCTGAGTATGAATGATAAATGCCAGAGAAGGGGATGGGAGTTTGGGTTTGTTTTGATGTAAGGGGCCATTTAAACAACAATTCCAAATCTGAAGTGTGAATTGGCTCAGTATGTTCTACCACCTCAGAATTCCACAACCTTTTTCTCCTGCACAGGCAGGCCAGACCTTTTCAATTGGCTCTCATAGCCTCTTGGACATCACTTCTCATACATCATTTCCAGCTCACGCAAACCCAGTGCAGCTGCTGCCTCCTTGCTCTCAAATATAGAAGCCTAACAGTGGGCACAGCCTTGTCAGGGTAATTTGGGGGGAAGCGAGACAGCTGACAACGTGCTCATATAATCTACGCTGTAATCAGAAGTCACATCAGAGCCTAGGAGCATAGGAAACCTCACCTATGGGCTCTTCCGCTCTCCCACCTTATCCAGGGCTGGTTCAAGGCATTTTGCTGCCAGAAGGAAAAGGACAAGATGTTTTCTCCCCATTCCACAGATAGAAGCTGACTGGGCTGGCAGGTGAATCTTGCTTCAGCAATGACACAGACAGCTTTCTCCATCACACCTGTGGGGAGAAGGCTAAGTGTGTGTATGTGTGTGCATGTGTGCAAAGCAAACGATGTTTTGCACACCTCTTGCCATCAACTGCTGCCTGCCTACAGGCACTACCTCACTCTGTTTAGTAGTGACAGGTCCAGGCCTTTCCCATGCCCGCTTCTGCATTTCCTTGTTTCACACAAACACTCTTCCACAGATTAAAGAGTGACAATTGGAAATGGGAAGAGATGAAACACATATGAAACATACACAAATTGCAAAGAGCTACCAGCTGCAACATGGCATTGCCTCGTCTGTTCCTAAGAATGAAGAAGGAGCCTGTGTTGCAAGCAGGCAGCCTCTTCCAGGATCTTCCTCCTCTCAGGGGAATCTTCCTTGCACCCAGTCTGTTCAAGCTCTGACTTCTCCCCACTCTCTCCTTATACCACTTGCCATTCTGCTCTGGACGCTTCTGCAGTGCCTGGCCCACTTTGCCTAGCCTGCCTCATTGGCAAAGCTCAGAGTTGGATCTAATCTTGCACTGATTAAATGTCCCTCATTAACGAGTTTCTTTAATTAATGGAGTTTTTGGGCTTGCTTGGCTTGCTCTCTCCCTGCTGCTCTCTGCCGCCTCAGCACAAACATGGGGCCATTCCCTTTCGAGTCATTTAGCGAGTGGGGCCGGTTCCTGCCGACACCGCACTTTGTTGATGGCGCCTGTCGTCTCACGCCTGATGACTCCATTTTAAACATTTTCCCCCTTTTATTTATTTATTTTTGTTGTGGGTGGGAAGCAATAACCTTAAATTCCAGTGAAGTCAAACTTTCACAGCAAAGATACCAAGACTTTCTCTGTGGGTCCACCAAGCCAAGGCTACGCGTCCTGCCCCTTGCCAATTACATCCATGCTCTGAACCTCAAGACATCCTCTTCTGATATGTCAGGCTGCAAACAAAATGTTCTCCCATATCTTCTATCTCTTTACATGAACAGAATGGGACGTCATTTCATTCTCCAGATCAAACGTGGGCAAACTTTCCAGTCTGAGGCTTACCTCAGGCATGGAAGTTGTATGACGGATAAGGCATGCAACCATTGCACTCTGAGGAAGGTACCTCCAGCCTGGTCATCCGCATCAGATTTTCAGGTAGTTCAAGGGACAAGCAATGATTGGGTAAAGAGTGACTCTGCAGCAGGAACACTTGCCACAATCTCCAAAGCAACAGCGATGGAACTGGCCTCAAGGCAATATCCAGACATCTCAGGACACTTCCGATGCCTGTGCTACACCCTGTCTTCATGCCAAGCTCTGCAAGAGGATATGAGGGAGGCTGAGGAGCTCGGCTGTATCCTCAATTAACTGAGGGCCACAAGGGCACTGGGCGACGCTCAAGGGCTAGAGAGAAAACACCTAAGTGCCAGATGCAGTCTACAGTTTGTAGTTCATCCACTTCTGATGGTCTGATCGCCACCTTAGTGCATCTGTATAAGAATGATTACTGTCAGAATGTGGTTTTGAAAAAGTATAAAATTATACCATGTATTAAAATCTCGCAAATAAATTATTCTGGCTTTCAAATCCATTTGCTGTCCCAGCAGATATTTGCCATGAGTGTTTCCAATACAGCTCCCTACTCAAGATTAATATTTTTCTGCATCTTGCATCCTCATTCTCTACCAAAACTAAGCCTAAAGATATGTAACCAAATTCACTTAACATCCTCTTCCTTTGTTCATCCTTGCCTCCATCTCCTTCTCTTTTCCCTGCAGCTTCAACCTGCTAAATTTCAGATTGTAATCTCTTTGGGGCATGGACCTGCTTTTTTGTTACAACTCCATAAAGCTGTAAAAACACTGATGGTTTGATAACCTCAACAGTAACCACAACTGTCAATATTTAAGGTGAGTTATAGTCACTCAGCTCAGCATGCATATACAGTCTGGAGACAACAGCACAAGGGACAGAATACAAAACTCAGAAGCCCATTCATGGGCTATTGAACCCTGTCTTGGTAGTTGTGTCTTCACACCCTCCCTACATGCAGAGGCAGAATCAATCTACATAACCACCAGAACTGAGCTGTGTAGCATATCATGGGCTTACTGCCTCACTTAAAACTTCTCCCTTAGTGACTCAGTGTTTAACATCAGAATCTACCCGGGCTACAGATTTCTAGCATACTAACAGACTGCCTTGTATAAATACGACACAAGGGAGGGGCCGCACAGTACAGCTGCGTGCATGTATTTCCTTGCTCACGTGACTTCAATCAAGCCTCCTTTGATTCAAGGAGGAACAGCTGAACCAAGGAAGCAGTGGATCCCCCTTTGCTTTCCTTGGATTGAAATAATATTTTGTTGTTCTTTCTTGCTCTCCCATGGATGTTGCTACTACAAACAAATTCTGCTAATATCCTAGGAGCAACATAAGCCAGCGCCGCCAAATGCTTACTCCACAATAACATACTGCATAGATGCCAATATTTAATATACTGGTGCAAGCATGCAAAGAGCCAATAGCACGCATGCGCACATAAACACACACACACACACATCCCTAACTATCTAGCTAGCTACTGGTATCTTCATAGTGATCTGAATGGTGAAGGGCAGGTGCTGAAAGGAAAGTCTGCCCTGTGCATTGCAGTACTTCTTGCTCAACTAGGGCTGGGTGGGTGGGGGTGGAGGAGGGAGCTGAGGATAGGGTTCTGAAAGCCTGGATTCCTCTATACGATGGTGGTGTCAGGGGTTTCATGCACATACTGTAGTCTCCGTCTGTGTTTTCTGGGTCTGTGCCAGAACAAAGCTAGCTGCCAGATAAAACTATGCTCAGAGTGTTATGTTCCCAGCACAAAAGCTATTAAGCAGCAGAGCTTGGTCCAAAAGGCCCTCCTCTCCTTCCCTATCTCAATACTCCAGAGCCACCCCACTTGTGTTCATTTCAGCACATCATACAGTCTGCAGCAGGCAACCCCGCCTTAGTAGGCAACTCAAGGTCCCCCAAGCTTCTTTTAGAAGCTTCAATAGGAGAAGTCTGAAGTCTCCCCTGGCTCTTGTTTTCCCCTGGAAGTGTCCCACACCAAAGGTACAAGAAACTTAGGATACATCCATAAATATGTCCTCGCATATTTTACCTGTATTTAAGCTCCTGCCTAATCTTGGAAGCTAAGCAGGATTAGCCCTGGTTAGTACTTGGAGAACTGCCAAGGAATACTGGGGTGCTGTAGGCTATATTTCAGTGGACGGAACTGACAAAACCACTCCTGAGGACTGCTCACCAAAGAAACCCTATGAAATCCACGGGGTCATCATAAGTCAAAAGGCGACCTGAAGGCACATATGCACACATTTAAGCATGCTTGAAATGTCCTATAACTGTGTCCTGTTTTCTAAAATGGATAGTTCTTTATGTAACATCCTCTTCTGAGTGTTACTACCTTTTCCAAGAATGACCCTCCAAAGCATCAGTGGCTCATCTGCCAATCAATGGCAAATCCACCCACTTTCTGTGCCTGACCCTGGGGACTAGGCCACGATGCCAGAAGTGGGGCTACAGCTCTGGGTGACTTGCATGCTGCTTCCTTTTTTTTTTCCAATTTGGCCTCCTTTTCACACAAATGCCTGTCGTGGGGAAGCTAAGGTCCCGCCGGGGAAGCAACTGCCTCCCTGAGAAGGAACTGACAGCTCCTGCCATCATTCAGCAATGCACTGACCTGTGAATATTTCATTACCCTAAAGCACTGTACCATCCATACAAAGCAGGGAGACTGGCCAGTGGGAACCAGAGCTAGTCACATTGACAGGGGAAAGGGGAGTTGTGGAGGTGTGGGTCCAGTGGAGCTGGAGAGAGGAAAGGCAGGTTGCAAGAAGGAGCTTCCTAGAAGGAGCCAAGGGAGATGTAGTTTCTCAGGTCCCTGGAGACTATGATGAGGGGGAGAGCATTCCCTTAGGCTGTTTAGTGAGCTCCCCTTCTGCACAGCATCACAAGTAAAAAGGCAACTAATTGTAAGGCAGAGGAAAAGACAGCTGTTACCACCATTGTCCACTGTGACACTTATCCTCAACACGGGTGAGGGCTGCTGAGGTCACCAATTGCTAGGTGCAGGGAGGACTGGACCCATCCCTGGTGCCATGTAGAGGAGGCACATTCTTCTAACATTTTCAGCCTAGCACACTGTGGCTTCTAATTAAGACCCCCCTGGAAAAACAGGCTCTGGGACCAGACACGCAGGGCAAGAAAATGATTACCGGTAGCACCAGCGGAGAAATTTATATCAAATAATGAATTTCCATTTCAGAGCCCATTTTACTGGCAAGAGAAGTTGCACAACTGTTGCCAAGGCACAAAGAGACAAATGTCATGGGTAGGGTGGGGATGAGCACCAGTGGGTAAATGTGCCTTACTGGATCCTCCATTCTGATCTCCAGGGCTTCTTACCAAAACGTGGAGAAAAAAACTTTCCCCTTCCCCAGTTCCTCTAGCAGAGCTTGTAGAATGTCCTGGCATCACCAAGAGGAGGGGCAAGGCTTTGTAGTAATTGGACAGGGGCAGATCTATAGTTTCAGATGGAGAAATATTGGCTATGATCAACCTCCTCTTGATGTATGTAGATTCTACAGCTGGAGTCCCAAGAATTCATTTGGAATAAGAAGAGACTGGTTGAGAACCCTCAGATTCTCTGGAATTACATAACAGCAGTGAATGCTACCCTAAACAAAACTCACCTCTTCCTTGGCACTCCCTCTCACAGCTCAAACAAACACAATTCAGTCCAACCTCAGGATTTTGACTGAATACCCTAAAGGCAGCAGATCCCAGCTGACTGTGGAAGCTAAGCATGGTCAGTCCTGGTCAGCACTTGGATGGGAGGCTGCCAACAAATATCAGGTGCTGTAGGCTATATTTCGGAGGAAGGATCTAGCAAAACCACCTCTCAATATTCCTTGTCTAAGAAAACCCTATGAAATTCAGGGGTCACCATAAGTCAACAGGCACAGATACACACACACACACCTCAGAAAGGCAACCAATTCTTTCTACTGCCCTTTCTCATTTACAACCCATACGAACAAAAGGAAAGAGTTTCTTTTTCACTTCCTCCTTATCTCATAACCTGCAAATCTGGGCCAAAATATAGTACAAAGATGATGCCCTAAACAGTGCTGTGGGTGGGGTGGAGGAACACATAAAAGAACAGCTCAGGCTGAACTCAGACTAGCAGGGTGGCTGGAAAGCAAGGTCTAAGATGCTCCCCGTGACAGCTTTGCCGGCTTGTGCTTTGTATCAAAAAAATCTCTCTGTTAGACAGAAGGCAAGAAAAGAGCAAGAGTGCAGCCTAAACCTTAATACTACAGCAGACAGCACTCTGGCCATGTGCACATTCATTCTCTATCACTCTGCCTGCATGCTTGCATGTATGCACACAGATGTGTATGCATATGCACACTTTCTGTGCCACAGGGCCAGCAGGCTCTAGGGGTCTACCCACTGCATGTTTGTGTGAGGTCTAGTTCTTGGCTTCCTTAGCTGGAAAGCAAGGAGCTGAGACAGCATGAAATATTAATGCTGTAAATGGTGCAATTTCATCTGCATTCAGCCAACTTCATGTATATTTCAGAGTGTGATGGGAGGATAATGTTGTGTAACTGAGGGAAAATGGGGGACAATGTGCTGGGACAGGGGGTACAGCTTGAGTCTCCTGCCTTGGCACATTCAATAGCCCTGCCAACCAGCGGCCTCAGGCTCATGGAAAGGATACTCAGGCTGGCAGTGTGTGGATTCTAAACTGGCAAGGCAAGGAGGAGACAGACTGGTATATATAGCTGTATCCGCTATGGAGGACGGTGTTATCTCTCAGCCTCACTCAGCACATACCCAGCATTCTCAGGACACAATAGTCACAGCTTACAACAGGCATATCTATCATGTCGAAGGCAGGGTTGTTTAGGTCCGTGTGTGTATGTGCCTTCCTAGCTATAATCCCCAAAGGCAGACTGCTCCCTGACTCAGTAGTGTGATACTGTCCCCAAGAGGCCACAGATGCTAGGGTATCTTTTCTAGGGTATCTTTTCCTTCACTGGTAGGATTAGGATCATGATCGTACTTTTTTAAAAAAAACAAAATTTAAAACATTTATAGGCTTCGTTTCCCCTTTCCATCCATCCATCCATCCATCCATCCATCCATCCATCCATCCCTCCCCCCTCCCTCCCTCCCAGTGTCCAAACCATACATGGGTTTCAGGCTTGTGTACTAGCCCTAAGTGTCTCCTTGCTTGTGGAAGCAAGCCATGGGGTTTTAAAGTCTGTTGGAGGCAACAGGACCTTTCAAACTGCAGATAATATCACACACAGCATAGAAAGTGACTAATAATACCACAGCCATTTCTATGCATTGATATATTTCTCTTTCAATTTATTAGGAATTTCAGACACAAGCCTTCAAATGCTCTGTGTAGGACTCTGTGTTGCAGACTTCAAGGTTTTGTCAAAAGGAGCAGTCCCACATTGAGTTTTCTGTCTCCCTAAGGCAAAGTAAAGCTTAGCCTATGTCTAGCATGATCACATTATGTATTTCCTTGCCATGCTCCACTTTACCGTTTACTACTAGCTGCTCACGGAATATCAGGAAATGATGGCATCCGGAGACAGGGACCTGTTATTACTCTCTCCTACGATAGATCCACTGAATCAACATGATTTATTTATATGTTGACACACCATTGACACATCACTGAGTAATGGATTCATAAGATCTACTTTTATTTAGAGTAACCAACAGGATTCCAGCCAGAGTAGGTTATACTTTGTATTTCCATAATATTACTGCATACTACCTTGCGGGACAACTGGACAGGGGGAGCTGCTTGGGTGGTAGCCTCTGGCTTCTTTAATATGACTGTGCCATCTTCACTCCAACAGAGCAGTTTTTACAGTATCAGCATAAAAAAATAAGCCCCACTAAAAAAGCATGAATTCCGTAATCGTTCTGAGCAGGCTATGCTACAGAGTTGTTACAACTCTGAACTGATGTTCTGATACTTTAGACAACCTTGCTATACATGTCTGTGCCATCAAGTCGCCTCCTGACTGACGGAAACCCAGGAATTCCATACTCAGGGCTGTTTTTGCCAATTCCTTCCTCTGAAATGTAGCACACACCACCTGGTATTCCTTGGCGGTCTCCCATCCAAGTACTAACCAGAGCTGACTCTGCTTAGCTTCCAAGATCAGATGGGATCTGGTGCCTTTAGGCTATTTAGACCCACTTGCTACAGCCCTTCTATTTTCCAGCATAGAGAATTCCTCAGCAGAAATCTCTAAAGCCATAGCGCAACACACTGAAAGCCTAGCAAAAGTGAGTTTTGCAACAAAAATGTCCTAGAAGTTTTTCCAGTGCTGGTTGTATTTGAAGATTATAATAGCATCTCTCCTCTAAGGCAAATAAAGGTTAAAAGGAGGGAATGCAGTTTGGATTGGACTTTTTTTTAAAAAAAAATCAAATAGATATTAAAGGAAAGAGCGCTGTTCTGTGTGAAGAATGTTCACAGATCAAACCAGAGAACTAGGTTTACACTAGTTTTTTTTTCTCTCTTGGTGTGAAGAATCTGCAGTGTGAAGAATGTTCACAGATCAAACCAGAGAACTAGGTTTACACTAGGTTTTTCTCTCTCTTGGTGCTGCAACATCTGGCTCACCTAAGCAGCCCACAATGCATACTCCCCCATATTCGCCTTTTCTCTGGGAGATGGGGTGGATTTACAGGCCTCCATTTCCTCTGTTTTTGATGCTACGAGTGATTGGTCACCTGTTCAAGGGAAAAATCTGATTTTTAGTGCATACCTACATAGGTATCTAGCTGTGATTAATCAAACTCTTTTTTAAAACCTGAACTTTTTTTAAAAAAAAGCTAAATAAGTGCACACATATGTAGTGGACTTTTTTTTTTAAAGGAGGGAACCTGAAAATGGAGAGCATGATGTCCCAATTCTCCCAAAGTAGAAGTACTATATAGTGATTTCTGGCACTAGGAAAAGCACAAATTACATGAGGTCTTTCAAACTTCTTGCATGCTTGAAACACTGTGCCTTGGCATGTGGCAAATGACTGTCTTACAAAACCTGCAGATACTGTCCTGTATTCATTAGCAAGTGACCACAGAGTGTGTGAACGTGTGTGTGAAAACAACAGAGGGGAGGACAGGGGGAGGGAGGGAGACAGAGAAAAAGAGAGAGAGAGAGAGAGATACCAAATGAAAGGGGCTGCAGTGAAGACTTTCTCCTAATGACAGGGTACAGCAAGGCCCTTCCTTATTTACTAATTGCTCTGAGACTTCAGTTAGGAAGGCTCTTAACTTTTCATCTGGCAGGTATTCTGTGCCATTTAACAGCTGTGTGACAAGCAGACATTCACTGAGTGAAGCTTTCTTTGGCATGGAGATGCGGTGAAGAGAAAAGCTTCCACTGCTCAATATCTGTTTGCTGTGCAGCTATTAAAGGCACAAGGGACACTGCTAGACCAAAAATGTCGAGAAGCCTGCCAACTAGTCCCAGCTCCAGGTGTTTCAGGCTCCTTGGGCATCTACTGCAGTGGCATCAATTGCTTCTCTTTCAGTCCACCACTGCCTACACCAGAATGACAGACAGGTGAACAAGCAGGTTGTGGTGCTGAAAAGGATGAACAAGTCCAAGGGACTCTTGTTAGGAGGCCTCCGCTGGGAAGTGGGCCCTTGGCAGATGCCTACTCATGCCTACCCTCACAGCCAGCCATGCTGCCAACTAGATGCACACCTGCAGGTGACAACATATTGTTTACATATAGTCCACTGAAATATCTCAACGCTGTGCTTAACTGTGGGTCAGTGAATGGGAGCTCCTCCCATGATTTTCTTTTCTTTTGGAGATGTGGTAGATGGAGCCTCTGGGTTGTATCATCATCATGTACACCTCACCTTTTCCTCAAAACCAGGACTCAAAGTGGTTTACAAATTAAAACAAGTACAACATACATAAAAAAAATACAAAAAGCAGAATTAAACTATTAATAACACGCAAAAAAATACGCTGTGTAAACCATACAATTAAAAATGTCACAAAGCAGTTTGAATACAGTGCAGTGGCTTCTCCACTTTCACATGGGCTGGGGGTGCTGTACCCTCGTGAAAGTGGAAAAAGCATGAAAAATTCCCCTTCCATGCTCCCCGTCCCATTCCCTTCCACCTTCCCTTGCCTTTTGCCTCGGTGTGCATTGTCTGGGCAGGGGCAAAATGCGAGGGAATGGGAGGGTGGGGGTCTGGAGGGGAGGAGGAAGGTGTGTGTGTGCCTTCCCCTCCATTCCCTTGCATTTTGCCTTAGCATGAGTCCTCTGTGCCAGGACAAAATGCATGGGAATGGGGGGGAAGAGGAGAAGGAAGATGCACACATGTCTCCCTGCCCTCCACTGACTTGCTTTTTTCCTGGGCATGCTTGTCTTCATTCTCCACACCCAGCAAAATGCAAGAGAATGGGAGGGGAGGAAGGGAGGAAGGCACATGTGTGCCTCACAAATAATCAAATTTGCAAATGGGGAGGGAGGACTGTACATTTAAAACAATACAGCACATTCTTTTCTTACATGATCAATATTTTTATACCGTTTAATCTTGTTTTTAATTGTACTGTTTTAATTGTTTTATTGGCTTTTTAAAAAAACATTTTAATTGTATTTTGTTTTTTAAATGCTGTAGGCTGCCTTGGGTCCTGAATAAGGGGAAAGGCAGAATATAAATCAAATAAGTAAATAAATACTCTTTCTTTAAAAGCCTACAGTTGTTAAAATCCTATCACAATAAAAAAAAAAAACTTTGCCTGCAACAGAAAGACAGCAAGGACAGCATTTTTTTTAACCATTTAAAATATTCTTGGTTAAGGCTGGATTTCTGTCATTTTTGTAAACAACCAATATTTGAACAGTCCCAGAAGTTCTCTGACTGGATTGTAATAAATATTCTCTCTCTCTCCCTCCCTCCCTCCCTCTCTCTCTCTCTCACACACACACTTAAAGCTAGACAGTTTATTAAAAATTCCCACCCTGTTCCCTTTTCTACTCTTTCCAGTCTAATCCCACTTCCAAAACACCTCCTTTCCATTCCCCAACACAAAGCTACTCTTCATCACATGGCTCCTGAAGTGAAAGAAGGACTACATTTTTCTATTCCTTCCCAATTCAGATCCACCAGCTTATTTCCCCATTTTACTCTGATTTCCCCCTATTCAGCTGGTTCTCCTGTACCTAACATTTCAATTTAAGAATTGGGGTAAAACAGGAAGCGATAATTCTTATTTCTCTGTATGTTATTTTATATTTTATATTTTATATTTTAATGGAATTTTGGGTGTTACTGGACCGTTGTTTTACATTTTAATGGAATTTTGACTGTCACTGGACTGCTGCTAGGGTGAAGTGTCTAATGTGATGGTGCCTCATACTGTATCTGTTCCTTCCCTCATTGTATTTTGGGCATGGTACAGGACAACTTTTGTCTCCCTATTCTGTGACACATGAACCATAAGGGCTGGCTGTTTCTGATCAAGTGGTCTAAAGGAGACAAGCAAGTCTCTTTTTTGGGCTCCTTCTATGGACTACGAATAGAAAGTGAACAACAGAGTTATGTGGGACTTTGAACGGATGGATTTATCAGAAAGGTCTGCAGTAGAGGAACAAAGCTGAGTGACTGCACAAACTACAGGTTTATGAACAACATGACAACTATGTTCTGATCTGCCCAGATGAAATGATGTGACATGGAAGACATGTTTCGTGTAGTTCAATCAATTTCCTCTGCCCACCTTGACAGCCCATCAAACTGAAATCCAGAGCTCTGCTTTGACTTTTTAAGCGCTGTTAGTTCAACCACCTTCGAGAGAGGCTTGCCACCAAGAATTTTCTGTCTCTCAGTCAGATACGTAACCCCACTGCTTATCCAGAAGGGGATCAGGTTAGATACTATGATTCTGAAATAAGAATATTTAACTTACACTGAAAGCATGAGACACAGTGTTTGAAAATGACTTGAAATTATGTCATCAGTTCTTCCTACTGGGGAGCTTGTTGTCTTTAAAACAGAGATTATGAACCCTCCATGGCACTGGTCAGTGACTGCTTTAAAGAATAGTCTGAGGAGACTGATAGTCTCAGAAGTCCGAGGGGGGAATAGGGCCCTCAGTACAGAGTGATCACTCCATTATGGCATGCCTCCCTGACTTTGAAAATGCAGAACATTTGCAAAAAAATAATCAGGAATGGAGACAGATTTTTGGACAAGACCTATTACTATAATTTGCACATAATCCAAGATCCAGGATTTTACAAAGAGAGAACTCCTTAAGACAAATAAATCTCCTTCCTGCCCATTTCATCATGGATTCCAGAAAATTACAGCTATAAATGAGGGCTGCAGGTTGAAGATGAAGTTTGGTTGAATTCTGGAGCAATGCTACGGGTCACGGATACTTCGTTCCCAAAGACATCCTATGTCTTGCTCCTTGGTTTGAGAGTCAGTGGTGTAGTCACTAGAACACTTGACTAACGCTGAAGAGATCTAGGTTCATATCTATCCCATCATCATGCTCACTGGATGACCTAGGGACCAGTCAGTCTCTTTCAGCCTAGTGTACCTGACTGGGCTGTTACAAGGATAAAAGAGGAAGATGAGAACCTCTGAGCACCTCTGAGTGATATACATGGAAGTGTAGTATAAATATAATAGAAAAAAGTCAGTGATAAAATAGAATTTAAAAGTTTTTGGAGCATGACTATAGCTTAGTGGTAGAACATACGAACAGAGTAGTTTGCACTGGACTAGGCAGACAAACTGTCCTGCTATAAAGAAACTTTCTATGGACACATCTAGACTGATTGAAAAGTCCAAGATTTTGTTCCTGTTCTTTCCTGGGAAAGAACCTGGGAAACTGGTATAAAAAGTCTCTGACCATACTGAGAGCTGACAGAAAATAACCTGAGAGAAACAAAATGTTTAGTCTGCCATAAAATTACCATGTTTGATATGTTAATATCACAGTTTATTCAGGATATAATTAAAGCATATAATTTTGTTACATATGGAGCTACAAGGCCCTGAATGTCTTTGGTTTTGCCAGTTTGAGGAGCAAGTAAAACAAAACAAAAACAAACCTCCAATCCAATAACAATAATAAAGAAATCAGCAGTAGTAATGCAGTAAACAACAAAAATGATTTTGTATCTACTAATTCTCCTTAGTGTCAAGCAGGCATCGTGCACTTATTCCCATAAAAAGAACTGAGAAAAGGATATCAAGTACACAAATTGTAATGATCTGACACTGTTTTATTTATTTATTTATTTAATGCCCTATTTTTCTCCCATATGGGAGCCAAAGCGGCTTATACATTAAAATGTCAAAACAACATGTTCAACATGTTCAAACAATATAGCTAAAACAATATGTAACATAAAATTTTAAAAAAGCATTAAACAATAACAAGCCACTTAAAAATATTAATTCAAAACAATTAAAGACACATTAAAACCATTAAAGCCTTAAAAACCAGCATATCCATTGCATAACCTCAACCAGTTAAAAAGCTGAGGCCCTGTTTAAATAAGGTTTTTGGTTACTGGTGAAAAAAAGAGGAGGCAATTGACCCTCTCTTGGAGGAAAATTTCACAGTGTGGGAGCAGCCACTGAGAAGTCTCTCTCTCTCGCCCTCACCAGATCTACCTGTGATGATGGTCGGACTTACAGAAAGCCTTCCCCCTAAAGATCTTAAAACTTAAAAATATAGGGAGATGTGGTATGTACATTGTTTTACTATATCCAGTCTTACACAAAAATCTTCCTCTTACATTGTTTTAGAAAAGATTTTGGGACAATAAATATGTGAACACCTCATCTCAAATGTTTTATTCCATCATTCTAAAAGAAAATAGACAACCATTCATTTAAAAAAAAAATCTGGAAAAAAGTTTGGGGAAAAATTTTTCCCCCAGAATTTCTTTTTCCTGGTCTTATACATCTCTAGGGTCTATCAAGGGGATTTTAGGTCAACAGTTTCAAGTTTAAGAGGAACTCTAAAACACTGGGAAACAGAAACCATAAATGACTAAAACAGGTATGCACATTCTCATCTTCTTATAGAGAAATGATGAACGCTTGCAGATGACACTGTTAATACTCCGTACTGCCATGGCATTGTTACTATTCTGTAAATCCTTTAGGATTTTTGTGAATTCCACAGAATTCATGAATTTAACAGAACAAAATTCCATAAAAAAATAATATGAACTGTAGTTTGTGCTCTTTCACACAGATCACATACATACAAATTCTTGCACACAAAACAACCTACAGTCCCACGCAGGCTCCCTGGCACTAGAGTGATTATAGAAAAAAGGAAAACACATCACCGAAAAAGGAGGACGAAAAAGAGCACAAGTCTGCATAAAATTTGCATATGCTAATTTACAGCCATAGGTGTACATTTAGAAACAGTTATTATATCTTGCACAAAAGTATTATATATTTCACCAACCATACTGGGAAGATTGCAACCAGGAGAGCTGTGTGCCTACCCAGTTTGCTGTTCCACTAATAACAATAATTGGTAGAAAAATTTAAGGACTTACTGCTCTTTCTTCTCATGATTCTTTATCTTTAAACAGAACTTGGACCAGACAATCCTTCAAAGAGATTTTGCCTTCAAATGGAGGACTCTCCTTTGCTGAGAATATGGAACACATCCATGTTCATGCAACTTGTCTGTCCACCCTGCCTGTCATGATATTCTGAAAAAAAACTTTAGTTCTAGACAAAATGGTGCAGCTAAACACACACATGCAATGGCCCACCCTCATGTGGACACTGTCTCTCTCACACACATGCACCAGACTAATAGGAATCAGGAGCATAATTTTTCCTCTAATTACATATTCAGCACTTCTGAGAAAATGAGATTTGGGTAATTCAATTGGACTGAGAAACAGGGCTCTAATAAAATGGAATTTGTAACAATTCCACAGTTAAATTAGTTAAATGGAGAGGAAGGAGCTCTGGCAAATTGACCCCTTGCTCTCCTAATGACTAATCAGACATTTGAACCACATTGTGCTAACAAAGCCCGTGGGCTGCTGCAGAACCACGAGGAAAGAACAACGACAACAGAGATGGGAAAGGGACAAAGCTAAATGGGGTCTCTTATGGATCATGCAGAAAGGGACTTAAAGATGCCGGTTGTTTCAGTTTGAACGCAGTGTTGGGGTTGCCTGTTAGCTGTGTATAGGTCTCACTCATGAAATCAGAGGAATACAACTTTCACAGGAAAAAAAATGCAGCATACCTTTATTCTTCCCAACTAGGGTTAGAAATGTGAATTCTGGGAGAAAAGTGCCTAGTGATTCGAAGCAAGGAAAAAACGACAAAACAGATGGATTCTACAAGTATTTTTCCTACTTCCTACATCAAGGTACATTCATGAATTTAAAGCTGGGCCACCTTACGGGGAAGGGCAGTAGGCAATCTCAGGCCATGCCTGTACGAAGGGCTCTCCATAGGTCGATCCCATTTTGAAAGTATTTTGGTATGTACCTGGTTTGGAAGTACCTGTGCTGTACTCCAAATCTTCCAGCAGCTAGCTCACTCAGGCAGTTTCACTGCATTGTCAGTACAGGACAGTTATGTACTGCATAGTTCTTTTATTTATTTTTTTTAATGTTCATTTGACTTCTATTCCTCCTATTTCGACTGAAGCAGAAGAAGGGCAGTAGGTACAGTACACACATAGATTTCTGCTTACTTATCCCAGATCTGAGAATCGGCAAACAAGCACTTACAAGCAAGGCATCTCACCCTTGCTTAACTGAGGATGCACTTCAGTTATTTTGATTATTTTCAATAACATGTTGCCGTTAGAATAACATGTTTCCCTGCGCGCCTGCCTTCCACATTTCCCAAAGATGAATGGGGGGTGGGTGGGGTGGGGTTGTTCAGGGAGAAAGAATAAAAGATGTGTGAGCAAAGACAGTCGTCTCTTACCCACTAATTTTCTTCTTCATCCCTCTATGCAAAATGACCATATAATCTTCTAGGAGGTGAGCAAAGTGTGTCCCATGGGCCACATGGAGCCCTTGAAGCTCCCACTGGTTACCCAAAGCCTCCAAATTTATTTTAAAAATATTAGTGTGATTTTGGGGCAACCTTTGCACCAAAACTGCACAGAAAGCTCCCCAACAGTTGAAAATACATGCAAATACCCCCATCCTACCTCCTCAAGGACCTCTGAACCTCATACTACCCCCAAAATACCTCTATTTTGTTCTTCTTAAAATGGTGACAGGAAGTGACAGAACATCACTTCCTGCTGTGATTTTAAGAAGGAATACAGAAGAAAACCGGTATTTGGGGTTGGGTGGGTGTGAGTATTGCCCTTGGAGTGCTCAGGGTGGATCCGGCCCCTGGTGTTGACACAGTTGACCACTCCTGTCCTACTCTGCGCTATTGGTCCATCATTGATTGAGAGTCTCCAGGCAGGATCGTTCCTGGCACCTGCTCCTGAAATTCTTTAACTGCAGATACTGGCAGGGTTGAATCTTAGATGTTTGCATGCACAGCTCCTGAGCTCTACCACTGAGCTATGAGTCTTCCACAGAATGGATTTTGTCTCACTGACTCAGAGGTGACTCTACCATGAGGCAGAAAAAGTCAACCATATCAGCCAGCTAAGATTGTGTGTTATGAAATAGCAGCAATTTGTTATCTAATTTATGATGACTGCAATTTACAGTCAGGGAGGGGGAAGAGGTGCTTTTGGAATGTTTTGCTCAAGTGCCAAAATAACTTAGGTATTTTGTAGGGTTGCCAGATCAGGAGTATTCTAGGCCCCGAAATTTTGGGGCCAAAATCTGAGACTCACTAGAACCCCTGGGAATGTCATAGCTGGCTGGCTTTGGTGATGTTACAAGAGGCAGCCCCTCGTGATATCACTAAGGCTGATATCCCAAGGATCAGCCACAGTTGCACAGAGTATGGCACTCCAATAAATAATACACAGGCAAACATGTGAGGAAAACGCATACTTTTCAAGGCAGTGCTCTCACCCTGAGATACCTCCCCCTACACTGTAGACCATCTGGCAACACTAGTATTATGTACCCTGACACTGAAAAGGAAAAACCATTTGCTGTTCTACCTCATGCAATGAGATATTCTGGATCAGTCCTGTATTAATATTCACTGCTATCTATCTATCTATCTATCTATCTATCTAGCTAGCTAGCTAGCTAGCTAGCTAGCTAGCTAGCTAGCTAGCTATCCATCCATCGTTTATGTGAAGAGTGGGGAACCTGAAACCCTTCACATGGTGTTGAACTCTAATCCCAGCCAGTACAGGCAGCAGGCAGACATTATGAAAGCTGTAGTCCAACAAAATCTGGAGGACTACAGCTTTCCCACCCCTGCATCATGGCCAGCTACAGAGGAGCTGACAAACCACGTTTCAAGAGAATACACACACACACACATGTACAGTCCAATCTCCACTTCTGTGAAGCCAGAGCCAGTATTTGCATTCCAAAGCACCTTGGTCCACTAACAGTCATTGCAAAGTGCTCCAGAAGAATAAATATAGATCAAGACAGATGTAAGCCTGAATCCTACTGTTAATCCTGAGTAGAATAAACCCACTGAATCAATGGAATTTACCTGTGTGTTGACTCATAATTCAACAATTCATCGAGTGTATCTTCTCTAGTTGGGACTAACCAACAGAGTTCAGGCTGCAATCTTCTTAGAGCAGTGTGGTTACTCTATAAAAGCCTTAGATACAATCACCCAGATTTGCCATTTTCTCTTTGGGTCAGAATCTGGCAGAAACAATATTGCCCTGCACATCTGAAGCAGAAACCTGAGGATTTGCTGCCTGTCCCACTCCATCACATTGTCAAGGATCCTCCCATCATGAAAGTTTCTCGAACAGTTTTCCACTTTTAGTTAATAAGTCAACAAACAAGCAAACAAACACTACTTTAAAAAATAAAATCTATAAAAGTAGAAAGTCTAAGACCGACGATCAGTGTTTGATTCACTGTAATGACAGACACACATCTTTCTGTTACACTGCATCCAGAAATCTTCACAGAGTTGCTGGGGGTAAAATTAGAGAATACACAGATAATCTGCTCCTTCAAACTCCAAACAATAACAACAAACTACAACATAGCACTGAGCATTCTAGCTCAACTCAGATTTAAAAAAAAAGTGGAAAGTGAAGATCAGTTCAAGAGAGGTAAGAGTATGTATTTTTAGAAGTTTATTAAAGAAAGAAGATTACAGGTTGAGGTGAACTGGAAGAGAACAAATATATACATATCAGACTTTGCACTATGCTCTGTCCCTGAGGTGCTCCTAGACAAGGCTTTTACCTATGCGAATTGCCCTACCTCAGTTGCACATTTACATGATGGGTTCAAACATTGCAGTCTTCCATTTATGATCCCTATTTTCCCACCATTTCTTCAATTTCCTCCCTGCCTTGAACAATCTGTTAAGGAGGAATGGTGGAATGGCTGCCCAATATCTTTTGACTGCTAGTGCTGCAAAAACTTGGGACGGGGGAATATCCACGGGTCCTTTTGATCCATGGTGCCATCTTCCTTCTGAACCCACAACTCTTACACTATCATTCTTTTTTACTGATTCTGAGCAAATCAACTATCCATGCCCCACACCACTGAGCCATTTCAAATCTATCCATCTATCCATCTGAAAAGAAGAAACACAGCTGGTGATGCAGACAGTTGAAGAAAACCTGTAATTCCTCAGACCTTAGCAAATGTTTCACCCAGACACCTTTTGTGAGAAGGGCAGACACAGCACTGAAGTATTAGCTGGGACAACCAGAAGATGCCAAGTAGAAGCAAGGTTCAGCCCCAGAAGTTGAAGAACTCTGAAGCTAGGAAAGCAGGGTGACTGCTTGTGGATCCATGGAGATGAGCTGGGAACTGCTGGTCAAGACGCAAGCCCTATTTCATCTCTACTTGATCTTCCCACTGAATTAGGCAGTTGGTACGTCCCTCCAAATTCCCACACTTTGTGGTGCATCAGCAGGAAGGGGAGGAGAGGGAGCATAAGGCCACAGCATCTCTGATCCATCACCCTGGCAGCGCTGATTGGAAAGGAGAGGGGATCGATACTGAGCGAGAAGGTGTCGGCGTCAGGGATTCGTGGCTGTCAGGGCCTCTGAACAGGCTGGTGAGGGCTGGGGAAAGTGCTCTGGCTCTGAGCTAGGTGGGAAAGTGCTGAAGTGGCCACTTGGATGGGGTGGGCGATTAATGGAATCAGGTTATAGCAATAGTGCAGTGAGGGAAGAGGATGGAGGAGGAGGAGGAGGAGGAGGAGGAGGAAAGTGTTGAGGAAGGGGATGAGGAAAGAAGCACTGTGTCTATCTGGAGCTGGAGGCTGCCTGCAAAATTGCTCTTGGGTCTGTTAACAGAAGAGTCCAAGAAGAGCAGGGGTATACAGAGGATGATCACAGACTGAAGGTGTCTCCTTACACATACACACTGCTCTGTCATGCTGCCACCCAACAGAAATATCTCGGTGTGAAGCTCTTCTTCCAAAAGACAGGGCTGTCAGCACTACAACCTCTGGCACATCTGGCAATCATCTGGCAAGAAAGGTCACAGCTTCTGCACCCCCCCCCAGCAGCCATACACACATGCACACAACATCACCAGCATCAATTGCATATTAGCTCCCAGACACAGAGCTAAAATGACCAGCAAATACTGATGAATGCTTAACATTTGATCTGTATTATACACCAGAGATGAACATGTCCTTTGGGAGTCGCAGCCACTGCTAAGGAACCCTTTAGGACTGCTTCTGACATCATGTGTGAAAGCAGCTGTAGTACAAAAAGGAACTTTCACAGCACATCTCTTAGCTGTGGGGTCACCCTGGCTCTGTGACCACCATGTGTACCTGCAAACTGAACACTGGTTCAGCCACCAGTTATTTCTTTCCTCTTAAACCCGAGGAAGAATGTCTGCCTTTTAATTTTTAAAAAGGATGTCATAATTTCCCTGCATTATGTGTTGACTTATTCTTCACCGATTAAAAAATAAAATAAAAACATGGAACCTTTTTAAAGAAAGCAAATCACTGCTCAGGTGACAGAGCAGGCAGAGGCTTCCTGTGGATATGAGGGGATTCATAGTTGCAAAGCCATCTTTTAAAGAGTGAAGTACCAAAGAAAAATAGTTATGTTCAGACTAATTGCAGTTGGGTGTCTCTAGAGTGGCTCCATGCCTAAGAAGTTGCATACGTCCTCCTCTTATGTTTCTCTATTGCTGCTTTAGTAACATCTGAAGAGGAACAGCCAGAAAACCTACAACTTTATTGTGTTGGAAAAGCTCAGAATAGATTTGCATGAATTCCATAGCAGAATATGGACTTGGTCTCAAGAGACTGAGTTCCTTTGAAGGCCACAATCATAGAATCATAGAAATGTAGAGTTGGAAGAGACCACACGGGCCATCCAGTCCAACCCCCTGCCATGCAGGAACACCCTCAAAGCACTCCCGACAGATGGCCATCCAGCCTCTGCTTAAAAACCTCCAAAGAAGGAGACTCTACCACACTCCGAGGCAGCATATTCCACTGCCGGACAGCCCTGACTGTCAGGAAGTTCTTCCTGAGGTTCAGGTGGAATCTCCTTTCCTGCAGCTTGAATCCATTGCTCCTTGTTCTGGTCTCTGGAGCAGCAGAAAACAAGCCCTCTCCTTCCTCTACATGGCATCCCTTCAGTCTTCCCAATCAAAACACATTGTGAAGCTACTCTGTCTTTCCTTCTTCAATGGATTTTCTTTTTTTCTTTTTTCTTTTTTTAAAAAGACATGGGAAAACCCATGAGGGTGCTAAAGGTAATGCCATCTAGACACACAGACCCATCAAATCTTGTGACTGACACACAGTGATCAAACAATTATGAAATCCTCCTCTGGAAGCAGCCATCATTTGAGCACCTACATCACATGATCTGAGACTGCAGTGAATCTTCGTTTCCACCTGAGGTGCTACATCCCACAAACCCTTCATGTATGACCATGATGGGTGGGGCTGATGGGAGCTGTAGGCCAAAATTTTGGGAGGGCGGAAGGTTCTCCACCTCTGATGTAATCCATTTGTTGTCAAAGTACAGATGTTATGTAACAGGGAGGCTGTTTGTCAGGTCAGTGTTGGCTCCAATGTCAGAGGAGGATAGAATCCATTCTGGGTGATCCTTAAAGGATCCACTCAGATTCACCACCCTAATTGACACTGGGGCCATCAGTTGCCGTTTTGTCAAGTCAGCCACACTGTGTCAACTCATAGTCTCCTCAAACAAGAGTATCAGTGGCTGCTGTGGTATTGGTTGGTTTGGCGTGTATGTCTGTGGTGAAGAAAAGCATTTTTTTAAAAAAATTAAGGAAAAGCCACCAGTGACAAGAGGATTAGGGAGGCAGCCCTCACCTCAGTCAGACACAGCCACTGCCTGCCAGGATGACAGCATTGCGATATGTATCTGGTTAGAATTTCATAAAAAGATGACAAAGAAGAAGCAGAAATGCTGAGTTTCATTTGTAAGCTAATTAGTCTAATTAACTCTAATTGACTCTCTACAACACACAGCTCCCAGATCAACATGCTGGCTCATTCTGTTTCTTCCTTCCTTCCTTCCTTCCTCCCTCTTTTCCCTACAGAAGAGTTCATTTTCACTGGGGGAGGCACTACTCAGCGCTCACCAACCAGCCACTCTGAAGATCAGCCCCTCCAGTGATGCTTCTTTGTCTCTTAGCGAGGGGAAGACAATCTTCAGTCCTCCCTTCACTCTGACTTGCATCTTCCACAATCCCTTAACACACGACTAAGCTAGGAGAGGTTGATCAGGAGGTAGATGCCAAAGTATCAGAAGGGCCAAAGGTTCTCTTTCCCTGCTATAATATATTGGTTGTCAATGATATGGTCAGCAGTCTTAGGTCATTTCTGCACTACACTGTTACAGTACTCTTATTCTGCTTTCAACACTGCGTAGAATTCTGGGGTTTGTAGTTTACTGAGGCCACAGAGCTCTCTGGCGGAGAATTCTCAAGACCCCTCCCTAAACTGCAAGCCCCGGGATTCCACATGACGTTGAAAGTGGAATAACAGCACTATAACGGTGTAGTGCGGAAATGGCCTTAGTATCAACCCCTCCTTATCAATGAAGGAGGCAATCCTCTGTTTTACATCACTTATTCCCATCTTCTTGCTCCCAGCCCCAAAGGTCCCACCCCCTGGTTCACAAGGACATTACAACATATGTGGATGGACCTGCTTCATCCCTTTCACCTTTTTATTAAGGGAAGACTACTAGAAGTATTAACTGTTAACAGTCCACCAGACACCCAAAGGTGCTGTGCCTTTAAAATCTAGTCAGGCGCTTCTGTGGTGAGCAGCTGATGGTACACTGGACTTGGGACTGGACTGTGGAACACATGAACCCACTAGTGATGTAGACAAAACTCTCCTTCTGTCTGTTCCTCTCTTTCTCTCTCTGTCCGTATGCTTTCAAGTCACCTGTCAACTTAAGGTCAATCCATTAATTTCATAAGAGTTCTCTTAGGTAAGGAATACTCAGAAGTGGTTTTGCCAGTTCCTTCCTCTGAAATATAGCCAATAGTATCTGATATTCCTTGGCGGTCTCCCATCCAAGTGCAAACCAGGGCTGACCTTGCTTAGCTTCCAAGATCAGATGGGATGACTCCTACCTATATTTTTCCCTTAGTAGGAGAAGAACTGGATAAAACGAGATAAGTGAGTAAATCTAGGTGTCAGGTAATCTCAAGAACTCTAAATTTTGCTCACCAGTTTGTGACATTTTAGTTCATCTTAACATTTCCCTTCTTTGGCTTTCTTGCTCATTCCAAGAGCTACTGTATATATTGTGAAGGTAAAATTTAAAGCACAAAAGAGCTGCACAGGTAATGAGAACTGAAATTTTCTCTTGCATATAAACTACAGTGAGTGTTAGATTAGACTGGACTGGTGTCACACTCACTAAAAAGTTTATCCACATCTGGCTTAATTAGCAGATTAATCAATCAAAGCTTTAGTTGTTTAATCTGTAAGGACGGATTTTAATTAGTTGGGCTGTATGTTAAGAGCACGCATTTTAAAAGGCTATTTCGGTTATGGTGAAAAAATTCAGGGTTGGCCCAATCCTTGGGCAGAGTGAGGGAGGCACTTCAGGGAGCTTACTGTTGGTGTCGCTTCACACAGTATTACGCTATATTTATATTCCAGGAATATGGTAGATCCAAGTAATATTGGTGCCTGAGGCTGGGAAGAAGATGGTGCTTCCACTTATCAAGATCCAGTACTCAAAGCCAGCTAAGTTATTTTGGTGCAAAAGGCAGAAACAAAGCACTCCAAATCTGCTGCCTGAGACTACTGCCTCACGCTGCTTTATGATACAGCTAACCCTGCTGGATGGGTAGACAGGGGTTGCATTTGCCATTTTGCTTCAGGCAAGAAAATCTCTTGAGGTGTCCCGGTATGTCACTGCTAATGGGAATGAAGACCAAAACATTAAAAAAAAAAAAAGGCTTTCCTCCTAATAATGAGCAATACCTTTTGTTTGTTAAATGGTAAGCTTTCTTATATCCTTGTGTTTCTGAATTAAGAACCAATACTGATGTTTTGGAAACACACAGTTAAAAAGAAGTGTAATTGATTAGTCAGTTAAAAGGGAGACAATTAATCAGCTAAAATGATTTAAGTGGTAGACAGACTGAGAAATAATTATCTGAACACAGCACCAGTCACATGGCAGCAAAAATTCCTTGGACGCAAAGAACAAATATTGTATAAATACTAAACTATTTCATTATTTACTCTTGTGATGGAGCACTGGAAGCACCTGATGCTGGAGGCTCTGCAGCCGGGGCCTGAGCCTTGGTGCTCTTCACGGTCCTAAAAGAGACTGTGTTTAGCCCTGTTTGATGTCACTAGCTTGGGAGCAGAGAATAATCCTCCCAAGGGAATGAAGACAACACGAAGGATCACTCAAAGGGGCTTCTGTCTCTGCCAGAAGGATATGATCATTACAAGTCAAAGCTCCTGGATCAAACCTAGGCAAGAAGAGCACATCTCGAGGCAGGATCTGAAGTAAAGATTTAGCCTTCAAATTAATTTTGGTTTCCCTGAACTCTTTTTGCCCTGGTCTGGTCTCTGTTACAGAGTGCTTTGGTCCTCTCTCCTCCCCATATTAAAACCTGAGCCAGGCTCACGTATTTTTCTTTGGACCTTTCTGCACTACACTGTTATAGTGCTATTATTCCACTTTCGACATCTTGTGGAATTCTGGGGTTTGTAGTTTACTGAGGCCAAAGGGCTCTCTGGTTGAGAATTCTAAAGGCCCTTCCCTAAACTGCAAACCCCGGGATTCCATAGGATGCTGAAAGTGGAATAAGAACACTATCACAGCGTAGTGCGGGAAGGCCATGGGTTTGCCTCTGAGCTACTTAGTACCTGCCTGGCTCTTGCATCAGCTCCACTAATGGGGAGTGGATGTTGTGACTTCCAGGTCAGAAGAGTACTGAATCCACTCCAGGTTTCAGTTTGGACTTTAAAGGGGCTATTTTACTTGCCAAAATACATTCTGCACCTTCAATAGTCCCTTTCAAGTTTATTCTAGAACCCAAAGCAGATTCGCTTCTCCTCTGACGCTAGACCTTACCACCGAGGCTGCCTCAGACTTGCTCTTTAGACTGTGCTTTCTGCCAGTGACTGCCTCATTCCTTGTAGAAACCGCCCAGTGCCAGGGATGACATTTTTGCAGGACCTCATCCAAGCTCATCCAGAGGCTTGTACCGGATCCTGCTGATTCAGTGTGTAAACTCCATCAGTAATAGATGTGCCTCTCAGATACTGCAAGAAGGTTATTCAGAGCTGGCAGAAGCTCTCCAGAGATGACATAACCTAGAGCCAGCTGGATCTCTCTAGATTCCATAAGGGACCTGGCAAAGAGAAACTCAGGATGGGACACAGTGTGTGTGTGTTTTTTAGGTAGGGTGGGGGAATTTAAAAGAACCAGGTCACTCTTCTGAATGAGAACTCCATTGGGCTCCTGATCCTCTTTGCCAGGTACTCAAATGTCTGTGATAGATGCCATGGACACCTTTCCTCCCACCAGAATTCTTGCAAAGATAAGGCAAACTGACAAAATCGATCAAAACATCCAACATCTGCAGGATCACATAGATTTCCAGAAAGGTCATGCAGGTAAGTATGACCAGGAAATGATGGTCTGGATGGCCTACAAAAGTGCTACTGAGCAGACAATTTGAAGAACCTCAAACAATTTAAGAGCAAGTTCCCAACACTCATGAAAGCTCCTAACTATGCAGTTTCAGGCAGTTTCTACAAACAGATGAAAACATCAGGATCATTTGCAGTAGAAAGGGACCAGGGCCACATGTGAATGGCACAGTCCCTTTCCACAATCCAGCTGTCTGTAGATATGACTTACACAAGTGCCATCCTTCTTTCAGGCTCATCTGTTTAGTCTGTCATAACGTTTGCCTTATTGTTCCTGACCCCAGTTTGCCATGCTAATCTTTGTAATTAATTACAGTAGTAGAAATGAGGCTTTTTGGTTACAGGATTTCACCACGGGATCCTAAAGCTTGTAGCACAGTGAGAATTAAAGAGGAAAAGAACCATATCAAGCATAATTATCCATTTTCTCTTCAGTTAGTGCCAAACGTAACAAAATATAGGAAATATCTGCTTCAAAACCTGAAGCTTCACCACTGTAGTGGTTGTAAAATAACTGGATTCTTCAACAGAGGGCAGGTGGAAACACAGGCAAAGGCATGGGCACTCAAAGAAGAGTATCAGATGATTTGTTCGATGCCCTTCTATCAACTGCAAAATGGTAAGCAAAACAAGAGCTTTTGAAGTACATTTGAATGGGTACAGAGTCCATTTTCCTGAGGACAAAAGGTATAAAGATTCATATATCTTCTCATCCTTGATGATAAAGGGTGTCAACACATTTGTTGCGAAAAAAGCAGGTGTTTCTTTTTAACTTTTAGAGACTTTTGTTGAGGAAAAAATCACACGTGCAGAAAATATGGGGCTCGTTTTAAATGCAAAAATAATCTTTGCACAGAAAGCAGTGTGATTTACACAGAATACTCTGAGATATTGCATGGCACGGGCAAAGTGTAAAGTTCCACTAAGCATTCCTCTACTTCCTTCCCATCTCCACAGGTACACATGCTATCTTTCTGTTGCTGAATGCTTCCTCCCCCCAGCTTTTTAACAGGTTAGAAAGGCTCGGGTGATAGTGGCCACGCAGCACCCAGCTGTGTTTCTGCAGCTGAATGTATAAAGGAAGTCTGTCAGAGGTTCTGGAGGGATGTTCCAGAGGTTCAGAAGGATAAAATTTTCTTTGTATGTCCAGCTGCACAAATGTAGTCACGTCCTGCCTGGCTGTGAACTCTGCTCCCTCCCTGGCCACTAAATGGCTGTGGAGGGAAGGTGATGGGCATCAAAAAGGAAGACTGTTTACATGTGGGGTCATTATATGAAGGATGTGCTGGACACCTCCTTCCCCAATGACCCTTAAAAAGATTTCACCAACAGGATTCTTGTCACTGTCTTCAGTGTCAATATTCTTTCCCCTACAAATGTTTTTTCACACATATAAATGACAAAATGTGAAAAACTATTTTAAAAAGTGAAAAAATTGTAATGCCTATCATCAGATAGAAAACCTTTGCAATTATTTGTTTTTGTACCTAAAAATAAGTAAGTGAAGATTTACAGTCCTGCCAAGCTCTAAAACCTATGTGGATTCAAAGTGATTTTGTATAGGCTCAAAAACGTAAAAACAATTACACTGGCTATATGCCCCTTGAAAAGAGGGTATCACAAAGACCAAGGGGCACCGAGGCTCCTTACATGCTTCTCTCAAAGTCCTCTCCACTCACCAAAAATTATGGAGGTTGACATATAATGGGGTTTAGGTAGAAGTTGTCCTCTATGGCAAAAGGGGTATCGGAAGAAGTTCCGTTGTGTGGAGAGATGACTGCAAAATAACCTCCCAGTCGCTTCCTGTAACTGCTGATACCCTAAGTTTGGACGTAGATGCCCCAGAGGAAGTTGACTTAAGCTGGGAGGCACAAGGAAAGAAAGATGCCAAGATCTCCTTACTCCCACCCCATAAGAACCTGACCTTGAATCAACATCAACAACCTGAAACCTCCCGAGGTGGAGAAATGAGGAAAGAGTTTTCTCTCCTCCTTCCCATTCTGAAATGCTGCAGTCAAGCTGTTGTATCCGCAGTGCAGGGAAGGGGTGAAGCTGGCCCTTTCCCTCCTGACTGCGTTACTGAGATGGCAACTCTCACAGTGGGGTGCTTGTGCATGTTTTTGAGCACACAGAACACCTCCCTTTTCCTGTTGCAAATTGGTGCTGCCTGGGTTCAGTAAGATTGGCCCACTTTATGGAGCTGCTGTCTGTCCCTGCAATGCAAACTATGGGGACTGCATGTTACGTGGGGGTTTGCTCAGATCTGTGTATTGCTGTGATGGAAGCCTGATTGAAAAGCTAGCAGGAAGGGAAATAAATGGACGAAATGGATGAGTTTTCATACTAAGGAACTTGAGCAAATTGGCCAAGTTTGCTGGAAGTCAGCAAAAGGCTGGCACCCTGGCTCAGGCCACCTCAGTCAGGCCCCCTTTGTCTGGAAAATGGCTGCTGGGACCATCTCCCTGGCATTACATCTCTTTGCAAAAAGAAGCCATCTCATGGAGAGAAGGCCTCTCTTCACTGGCTGCACCGGTCACTCCAATGAATGGCCCTTAAAGCACTCATACCTCAGAGGCTGACCATAAGTAAGAGACATCACTGCCACAGCTGTCATATACAAACACTTTCTCTCACTCGCACAATGGTTAAAACCCAGGGTCTGTAATCAAGGATCATATCAAACCATTCCCACACTTACTTGTTAAGTCTCCCCTCTGGTTGATTCAGACTGTACAGCCTTTCCTAATATGGATTGTGTTACTGTGTGCCTTCAAGTTGTTCCCAACTTACGGCAACCCCTAAGGTGAGCCTTTTAAGGGATTTTCTTGGTAAGAGTTGTTCAGAGAGGATTTAGCATTGTCTGAAGCTGAGAGTGTGTGACTTGTATGACCAGGTCACTCAATGAGTTTGCATGGCTGGACAGGGATCTGAACCCTTGTCTTCAGAGTCATAATTTAATACTTAAATCAATGCACCACACTGGTACTGTTCTTTATTTAATTAATTTAATTCTAATTTATTTTATGGACTAATATGTCTAAGGCATGAAATCAAGAAACTTCAGTCAGCAGAAAACAGAATTATTACGTTGGCACACATTACCTGGAATATTACCCAGCCTGTGGTGTTGTCCATGGCAATGGCATAACTCAGCAGGTTTATCCCCTCCCCCTTTCAAGCAGAGGAAGATGAAATGGGAAGGTATGTGTGTGCGTGTGTGTGTGTGTGTGAGAGAGAGGGGGGGAGGGAGAGAGAGCGAGCGAGCGCACAAGACCATTTATTAAACCCAGAAGATGATTCCTAGTTAAATCGGCACACTATCACCACCACAACCTCCTGTCCCTCAGCCCCAGCTCAATTCCATCCATAAAGCAAATGCTGCAAATGAGCAAAATGAATTGATAGATGCCAAAGGGGAGCCTATAAACATCAGGGTTTGCATAAGAGAGTAGACGCTCTCTGAATTTGTCAAGGTGATCAGGGCTGCACATCAGAGCTAGCTAAGTATGGCACTTATTTCATTCGGGGCAGGTTTGCTTGGGTTAACATGAAGGCTGGGGTTAAGGGAAAAAAAACAAAATCAAAAACAAAACAACCAACCAACAAAGCAAAAAAAGCCCTGAAACACAAACACGCTAAATCTAAGAATGGATGGGTAAGTATCTGCATTTCTGGATTTGGTGAAGATTAGTAATGCTATTTTGAGAAGTTCTGAAAGTATGAGCGTTCCTATACAGGTTGTTGAAACACATAGACACACACACACTGTAACAGCACAGGATGAATGGAACCGATAGTATGTAGTTACATGTGCAAGATTACACTTACATCAGAAGGTGTAATTTCAAGTCAATGTGTGCAAGAAAGGTAGATTAGTGGGGTAGGTTGATATAGACATAAATATACATACACAGTGTGAGCTCATAAACACAGTTTTCCTTCTCTGCTCTCTCTCCCTCACATACGTACAGAAATCCTTCCTATAATTAAACAACATGGACTAAATAGCTAAATTACCATCAGTTCCCATTTCATCTGATCTCTCTGTGTGTCTCTTTCTCTCTCTTTTTCTGATGTGATCTTGCAATATTTTAGACAAGGAAAAGGTGGACTGCAAAACAAAATGAAAATGTAGCAGGGACAAGATCAATTGACAAAAGCTGCTGTATTAACAGGTTTTCAAGACTTTGTCAAGAAACCCCTGGATGAAAAGCATTTTGCCCTGCTGTGTCTGCTACCCAAACACAGCTTTGCAGACTGAGGGCCTTGGGGGCGGAAAGGATCCAAACAAGGTGATGAGTGTCAAAAGTAAAGAATAATGAAAGGATTGAGAAGGTGGCAATAAGGATAGATAAATAAGACAGGATTTCACTTGCAACTGTGTGGTTAGTGGTGAAAGAACATTTATTCTCCAGAGACATTTAACCTGACGACATCATTTCCCTCCCCTCTTAGCTGCCTTTAAGCTATGGAAATTATCTGTTCAGGAAGACACTGCTGTCGTCTGGGAGATGCACTCTGCTTGGGGTGACCCAAAAGCTTTATAATATCCCCAGCTACCTTCAGACTTCAAACATGTGGTGGCATGTGGGAGTGAATTTAACAGTGGTTTTGACCCACTCTGCGAATTAATGCACATTAACAGAATCACCCGTGGGCTACACTATCTGCTAGACACATTACCAGATAACCAGGACGTTTCATGGTGGAACTCGCACCAAGTTGGTCAACAAGAAACCTGTTTGCTACAGAAAATGTTAATTTTTTTCCCACCTAATAATGTTGAGGGCAGTTTTTAAACACCATGCCACTCAGCAGGATGAACACAATCTCTGCTGATTATGGTGCACTAAGGAAAAGATGCCACAATTGTGGCAAACCTCCTAGATAGTTTATTAGCATTTCCCTCCTCCACTCCCATCACTACTCCCCCCAAGTTACATGTCCCTCAGCTTAGCCACTACACTGAACCAATTTTTCATTTTGCCCAATCAGATTCAGAAGCACTGGGGTGGTCCCCTTCCTCTTCTCAGTGTCTCACTACCAGCACCCTATAGAAAAAGATAGCCAGCTAAGTAGTTTTCGGGCATGTTTGGCAGGTGATGCTACTCTATGCAGAGAGCTTTGTAGCCAAGTTCCCCAGGGGCAACCCAGCATAGTAGCTCTTGGAAAATACAGGAACCGTTCCATCAGTAGCCTGAAAGCCCTCAAGAGAGGCGAAGATTCCCAGCCCCCTGTGTAGTCTGGTTTTCCAAAAAAACTAGTTATGGAGGAACACAGTGAAATACTAAATAGGCCATCCCAGGAATGGATGAAGGATTGGGTGGTTGGGGGTGGTGGTAGATGCCATATCTTTTAATAACATTAAAATAACGACAAATCCTGCCTTTTACTATAGCTTCCATTCTCTTTTTTTTCCCCCTCAAGAAACAACTGGTGCTCAGACATCTGTGTGCATGTGCAAGGAATTATGGCTGCTTTTTATACTGTTCTCTGTGAGCAAGCTCCACTATTCTATACCCTCTTTTAGGACACAATAAATACACAAAGCACTTTGAACAGCCTCTAAATTTTACAAACACTCTTAAGAACATCAGTTCAAAATTCAACCCACAGATTTTTTTAAAAAAAGGACTTGCAAGTTTGATTGCTGTAGTTTGTTGATCTGTTATTCTCAAAATTACAGAAATGTTAGTTCTTCAGTTCGATTTGGTGCATGGGTCACCTTGTGTGACTGGATGACCATGTCTTCAGAACTTGAAATATAACGAATGGATTAATTAATATTAAAGCAATTCAACTAAATCTTTGGCTTAACTAGGGACTGAATAAATCAAACTTAATGAGCCAAATGTTCAAATTTTATTCAGATAGTGGTAACACCCAATTTGTTTCAGCCCTGCCATTTACTATTGATGCTCACTGCCAAAAGAGTCTGGTAATTTGTATCAGCATTCGGTCTGGTCATTAGACAAACAACAATAATCCCTCAGGGAAGGGTCTAAATACCTTAAATGTATCAGATTCCATCTGATGTTGGAAGCTAAGCAGGATTGCCCTGGTTAGTACTTGGACAGAAGACTGCTAACAAGTATCAGGTGCTGTAGGCGATATTTCAAGAGGAAGGAGCTGGTAACACCTCTGAGTATTCCGTGCCTAAGAAAACCCTACGGAATTCATGGGTTCTCCATAAGTTGAACAGGTGACTCAATCCTCACATCCAGCTACAAACCCCTGTGTTTTCTTTCTACCTCCACACATACACACACCATCATCATCATCAAACTATTTAAAAACAGATATAGTCATACATGTGCAGTAAATGCTGGTGCAGACTTACATCATAAAAGCAAACTGATATTATTTAGATTTACATTTAATTGGAAGTCCTAGCCAGAGAAGTCCCACTGAATCAGCTGCTGAATGGTAAATGAACACTCATGTAAAATCAACTGCTGAATGGGTCTAGCAATAGGATTTAAGCTTTAGTGCCACATTGGTTATTTATCTAAATACAGAAGAATCTGCAAGATCAACATGCCAATGCTTTGAAACTCCTAGTTTTCTGAAATCATTCTGAATCTTCCTGTTAATAAAAGAATTATATTCTTGCTAATAAAAATTATATAAAACCTTTTGGCTGTGATCCCCCCATTTTCAAGTTGAGCTAAGTACTACATTATACCATGCACATTCTACACACATCCATTAAGAGGCACACAAAGATGTCAGACAATTAACCATGACACTATTCTTCTATTTTGTGTCCAGCTTTGAGGCTCAGAAGGAGATGTGCTGAGCATTTAATGGGCCCATGGGAGTGTTAACTAGAACTTGTTTCAGTGGTCCCTTCAGCATTTAACATCTATGGACTGCATGCAAATATTAAAGACACATGAACAGAACTCTTTTGTGACACAACTTTTTAGTAGTTTTACTGTCAAGGTTGGGACTACAAATTCAACTTTTTACCTTTGGATGATGAACTTTGTTTTTAACAATATAACTTAACAACACAAAGTTCATGGTCATTACCACAGTGGTTGAATATGCACATCACAATAAGCTACAGTTCGTGTCAGCTATGGTTTGCTGTTTTAGGTATCAATTGATCCACAGACCACAGTTTGTTTTCTTCCTTACTGGACTGTTTTTCCCCTACCCCTTTCATCAGTTCCTACTGGGGGAAACAAGTGAGGGACAAACCATGAATATGGGTTCAGATGTAACAACAAACCTCTAATTGTAACAACAAGCTTCCAATCGTGGTTCGAAACTGGCTAACTAACCATAGTTTGGATGTATGTCAGAATTCAGTAACACCGCATGCTGCTATCTGTGAAACCAACCACTATGTTAGATCAATGGTTCTTTTAGCTTATTGTCCTATCTCAGTTATTAAAGAGTGTAGCCTGTTTCTAGGGAACCCACGGGGAAAAAAATATGAGTGATGGAGAATGGCAGGAGAGCCATTCAACAGAAAGCTCTGAAGTTCTGTTAAAGAATGGGTAATTGTCAAATTAGCTAATTGTTATATGGGGATATGTGAGAAGACACCATTCAGAATTTCTCTTACAATTATCAAAACGTTTTGACTCTGCCTGAAAATGAAGTTATTTTGTTGTTCACACCCAGGTTCTGCAAATCAAGACACAAGTAGAAACAAACCAAACATAGCTATACAGTGTCTCCACCTCCCCTTCATGTGACCTTTGCATGTATGAATGTGAGGTTGCATGAAGCACTGTGTCCCATTATAGTCAATGGATGTGGCACACCCGCACCTATGCTGCCATAGGCATGCGCACATTGCATCCATTGACTTTTATGGGATGCAATGTTTTGTATTTTTTTTGTTTTACGTGGGGGGACTCAAATGGGACCCCTGCATATATGGTGGGTGCACTGTTTACCCATAGCCATCTATTGACAAAGGCCTGCTATGGGCCTTTGTAAATGGGCCTCTGGTCACTATGCAGTGTGACCAGACTGAGGTAACCTGCTGTTAAAATGCGTGTTTTCCACTTGCCTTAGAAAGTTTGCTTGCACAGGTCCCGCTTCTTAGAAAGTACCCATTTCAGGCAGTCCTACTAATTGCAAAAATTAGGTTCTTATATCCCATATAATATTCTACAATAGGACCCAAAAGCAGATGCAAAGCCCCTCCCCTTAGCCATCATGCATCATGCAGGAGGACCTCAAGGGAAACAACCCCTGGAACAAAATGGGGTCACGATGTGAACATTCACATTGCAAATTGCAGCTTCTGCACAGGCCTATAGATAGGACTTTTCCATAAAGGTCTGCTGTCTCAGCCACTTATGTTTTGCTTATTTTTAAGATACTACAGTATTTTAAATTAACAGGAACTTCAAATGCCGAGTACTGACTTCTGACAAACATCAAACATGTAATTTGCTGACCAGCTCCTCCAAATAATACTGAACAAACCAAAAATAACTCACACACTCATTCCAAATACATATAGCCTTCTTTCTACCCATGTGCAAAAAATCTGCAACCAGAGTGCAAGAGGCTTGGGAAAATCCAAAGAAGAAGCGAAGACAAATGCAAGTGAAGAAGCTCCATCAGAAAAGGCTAGGGAAATAAAGCTACTCAGTGAAGCCCTCCTTCCTCTAAATTCCTCAGTGCCAATGTTGTAGGCTCTAGCCACTCAATTAATGAACTTACTTGCAATATCTCCTTGCCTGGTCTAAGGGTAATGCAATAGGCATCAGGGTAAGCAAGTCCATGCGGCTTTGCTGAAGAGTTAGCAGACTGATGTGCTATGCAGTGTGACCAGAAGCAGAAAATTAAAGGGATTCCACTAAGAGAACATCCTCCTTGTTCTAATCATTTTAACCCAGATTGTCTAGTTCAAAACATGAGAAATCCCCCAAGTGTTCCCGTCAGGCATTCATAAGGCCCTCGAGTAAGCGATCAGAAGTGAGGGATATTTTCTGAATGAGCCTTTTTTCTCTCAAGCAGTCCCAACCACAAGAAGGAAGATACTGGAATTTACAGGAAGACTCCCATCCAAAATTTCCTTCCTTCGCTAGGCCAGCTCTTTAACTGACATGTACACACAGACAGACATACACAGAGAGAGAGAGAGAGGGAGAGAGGGAGAGGTCAGAAAACACCATCTATCAGAGAATCTCCCTTTTCTAGACATAGTGGAGCGAAAAAGCATCTGCCTCACTCTGTAAAACTTGAGGGAAGTCCTGGATTTGCAGTTTTAAAGCCTTCCATTCTATGATTTTAAAGAACTAAGCCAGACAATAGTCGCCTTCCTTCTTTCGTGCAAGATCTTAGGAGAAAGACCATAAGGGCCCCCTCTACCCCAAAGCTGGCTGGCCACATAGACCACTTAGTGCCAGTGGTTAGGATGCCATGAATATTTAAAACTCCTTCGAGTGCAAATGGAGGGGCTAGCACAGCTGGGAGATAGGGATTTCCGATGCTGCAAAGAGGTTTTGTGTGTGTGCATGTGTGTGTTGTCGGGGCTTTTTTCTGAAGCAAACACTTCCTTTCCTCTGGAGACCCTTAGGCAAGAAACCATGTGCAGTTTCAGGTCCACAGTGAGGAAGTGAAAGAAAGTGCAGTGCTACTGCTGGGGGTGATGGCATGGGCATTGCACTCCCCCTCCCCACTGGCTCTGTGGGAGAAGTTAAGGAACTAGACTCACACTGCAGCGAGATTCTTCAGCTAAGGGGAGACACGCCTGGGATTCAGCTGGCAGTACCAAAGCTGGCTGGAAACTGGGTTGCAGCACTTCGGAAGGCCAACTTGAGACAGACAGATTTATATTTTCAATGACTTCACACCCATACATACAGAACAGTCACATCCAGACACCCTGGGCCATAACATTTGACTGCAACAGGAAGGAAACCGGAACGGTAGGGTGGGGAGCTCAAGAAAAATCCACCTAGTGCCATATGATGCCATAGATTTTATACCAAACAAGGATCCTTTAAAAAAGAGACTTCACTGCTGCCATAAGCAAACATGTTCTATATATGCATCACAGTCACCCATTTTTCTAAGGAGGCACTCCTCAAAGTTGAACAGGGTGGTAACAGCTGTTAGAAAACAGGAAAAAGTGTCACCCCCTCGATCCTGAGTTTCCAGTTCACGCTATACACCCCAGTCTTGCCACCAGCACCTCTGCGGGCAGACGGCACACAGGTGCTACCCTGGAACCATGAACAACTCATGGGACAACTGAGTAATCAAAACGTACATGCCTTTGGGGAAACGGGGAATAGCAGCGGTGGGAGGGGGGGCGATGAAAGCCCTGACCCATCGGTGGAGGCGGGATATCTCAACCAAGAGCGAAGCAGGAAGAGATGCAAAAGAGGTGGACTTACCTGCTGGAGGTAGAGGAAGGCTGGGGGACACGGCAGCGAGTGTGGGAGCAAAGCCGAGTTGGAGACCAGGAGGCAGCCTGAGTTAGCCATCGAGCAAAGCATGTGTTGCCGGCAAGCCCGGGAGCAATTACCCTGGCGGCTCCCTCTGCTCCCAGACCCTTGACTTCTTCCCTTCACAGTACTTACTCTCCTCCGCCGGCCCCCCCCCAAGCACGAGTGTAATTCCCCCCCCCTCCTCGTTTTGCGGCTCCCTCGTGCAGCGCTATTTAGGAGGGCTCCATTGGAGAAGCGGCACGCTGTGCCCTCGGCTCAAACAAGAGGAGGAGTAGCGTGCAGGCTGAGAGTCACTTGGTGCCATGAGGCGAAGCTGCTGAATGAACGCATGGTCCGCAAAGGGAGTGTGTGTGTGAGCGAGCGAGCGAGCGAGAGTGTGTGTGTGTGTGTGTATGGCGTGCGCGCATGAGGGGGGAGAGAGACGGGAGGGAGGCCGGGCTGAGAGGCGGGGGAGTCCCCTGTGCATTCAGACATCAAACAGCTCGCTGTGAAACCAAGAAAATCCAGAACAGCTGAGCCTGCACTTAACCCCTGGCTTGCTGCGGCTCTGCCTCTTGCCCTGTGATAAATAGGCCACGAAGCAAGTGCAGACACCCAGTCGGGGTACCTGATTTTCAGTTAGTTGACAGAAACAAACCGAGCTCTTGCCAGCCACTCCGGGGGCATAATCTTGGGATCCCACATTGAGGGAATTCTGCCTCTGTGGTATCCACACTTCCCTAAGCGGTCCCTCCACGCCCCTCCCAGCGTGCCAGCTTCTGGGGAGTGAAAGCTTTGCTAAGACATAATCTCACAGTAGATAGCCAGTATAGAAACTCAGGGCTGCAACCCACACCATTTATCCGTCTAGGCTGTCTGTTGTACTCTCTTTCTTTGTCTCTCTCACACACACAGAGGGTCCAGAAATCAAGAACACCTAAACTGATGAAGAAACCTGAATGCCCCTCACACACTTAGAAAAAACTCTTTTTATCCAGAGAAAGAAGCACGCACACCCCAGATTCACACACACACACAGCTGATACTTGCACGCAAAAGCCTCGCATGCCCTGTGCCTGGACACAGACTCACACACCTACAGGCACGCCAGGCCTACACAGATGAAAGCCAGCTGACCTCTCCGAAAAATATGAGCAGAGTTTGGCAGGAGATGCATTTGCCGGATGATTCCTGAGTGCTGGGCAGCCTGTCCCATAGGAGAGCCAATAGATCCCAGCTCACTGCACAGAGCTGGTTCCCAGCCGTTTTTGCAGGAACAGGAAGGCATTACCTTCTCTCTTCCCAGCACACAAAGTCCTGTGCTGTCTGGAAACCTCTTCCTAATCATATTATGGGTTTGTGGTGACCATCAGGAGGCAGTCCCTGCTCTCTCTCTGCCCATAAACTGCTACCCGAATAAGTCAGAATACAGCAGCCACATCACAATTCCTTGTCATGTAGTTTGTTTGTGATGTAGCTTCAGGAACATCAGTCTCCAGCACACACTCGGTACAAAGTGACTGAATGTCAACCCCGTTCACTTAAATTTGAGGGCTATTTGGGAGATGAATAAAATAAGACTGGGGCAGTTTTAAAGCAAGGTAGTCAGAAGACACTGGGAGTGATACAGAGATGTTTCAAGTATAAGTTCACTTAAGTAATGATCCCCTCTTTGTCCCTTGAAATGTGTATCAATGACAGGACATATGAAAGAGAAGGGAATGTTTTGGCTTCTGATAACATGCAGAGTGCCATTCTATCCAAGAGTATGGTACACAATTCTCCCCTAAAGCACAGATACTTGGAGCACTTGTGAATTATCTTTTTCTTGAAAAGGGAACAAGCATCTGTTTCAAAGCACCATCTTACAAAAGAGGATTTTAAAAAAGGCAATGATATCCACATCGTATGGCTCAAAAGCTGTTTCGTATGATTCTCAAAGGTGCTGGATGCCTGTCTCATACAAGTTACATTAAAAAATGAGTTTTGGTCATGTGTAGCTTCTCCCGCCATTTGCAACGCCACTGGGATTGTGTAAGTATAAGTGCCTGTTAGAATTATCCTTTCGATGTAACTCCTGTTGGACAGGAATCCTGCATTTTAAGATCTGCAGTGAAACGTGAAGCTTACACAGGCATCTGTACCTAGTGGAAATTCTTCCTTCAGTGTAACTTGCGCACGTTCCCTCCAGCCCCCCTGACTTTACATTCTCCTTGTCTGAGAGTAAGTCGGAGGAAAAAAATTTGCCCAAGTAAGCAAAATTGTGGGTGGGTGGCAACCTAAACATAGATTTAGGTTCTCTGGCCACATCCCCTCTCCTGTACTCAATAATCCTGAATTACATACAGACATTTTTGTAAACATACATGCATGCATCAATATATAAACAAAACATTCTCCCTGCTGCTTTACAGGATGTTACAGCCCAATAACTAATCATATAGTTTCATGGACACTGTAGCAAACAAATAATGATCTGCATTCACCTATCATTTTCTTACCATGACTTTACATTCTCACATTGATCGATTTTATCCATTTGGAGTCCCGTTCTGAGTAAAGCCTACTGTAAAGTCTTTGCTACTGATCTCTGACTTCACAGTGATGTTTAAGGCACTTGTAGGAAACCGAGAATACATGAAAATCTTAATGGAGGTAGAGGAAGGAGCCCCATAGCTTGAGCACTGATGCATCATGCCTTTTCTGAGCTCTGATGAACACAACCAGTTCACAGCCTATTTTACTTCTGTGCAACAGATACTGTTTATGTGATAACATTTTGGCCATGATAGGCAGATGACTAACAGGCATGTCATATAATTGCCACATTAGTAAATTTGGTTGCAAGGATTTATCTGTGTTTGCGGATTTTGAATGAATACCATCCTAAGAAATGATGGCAAGTAACAGTGTGTAAACCACAGCTCACCAAGACAGATAATATACCAATGAAACGTATAAAAAAAATTGAATGCATGAACTAAAATGTTCCTAGTGATTTCAGTTAAAGAAGCCTGAGTTCTCACTATATGTAGTCAGCTAAACAACAGAGCATCCTAGTAAGCGGTTCAGGTTCATGCTCTAGGGGTCTTCAAGGACAGGAAATCCCATAGTCATGGGGAAGTTGCTGACAAAAGTAATGACTCAGTGCAATGCACTGATGCAACACACCTGTTGCATGGATCTCCCTGTACAGTCCCTGGC
The DNA here is from genome assembly GCA_030412105.1 of Cyclura pinguis. NCBI lineage: Eukaryota > Metazoa > Chordata > Lepidosauria > Squamata > Iguanidae > Cyclura > Cyclura pinguis. Next base: position 160,842,178 of record CM059600.1, read on the forward strand.
TCCATGGGATTCCTGCAGATTGTGGAGAAGGCTGGGCCTTTTATACAGAGGTTGGAAGCTAAGTCTGAATGAAACAGATGAAACAGCCCCTGCTTTCAGGCCAGTCCTCTGAATCTCTGGTGACTGGCCCAGCTTTGCTAACTGCTCAGTGCTGAGGCACTGCAGGGCTCAGTTTAAATGTGTACCAACCAGCTGCAAAGGCACTTGTGCTCCGCTTGGCTGTGCAGCATAAACGTGAATCCTGTGTTCATTTCAGCCAGAATGTGGGGTACATTGCAATTGGGCTGCCTTCCAAGGCTCAAAGGCAGAATATTCCCTGCCAGGCGGAGATGCTTCTAAGTGAGTTTTATTAGGTGATTCTTCCTGGTGCAGCAACCATCTGAAAAATGCTGCGTTTTAAGAAAAGGGCCTTGAATTGTTCTCAGATCTGGCTCCAGCCCCCACCCCATACAGAGGCTGTACTCTGTCAGAGCAGTGATATTATCATAGGGCCCTGCCCCGCTTTTTTTCACCTGTAATCCCAGAGAAACACTGACCTCTTCTATGAGGGCCTTGCTTGAGTACCACACGGTACAAATATTGGTGGAATAGTGTTGAGTCCAGTCACTGCTTGTTGCTTTTGGATAAACAAATTTTGGGCACTTACAGACAGACAGTATGAACAGAAGCTGCTGTGAGGCTTGGTATCTTGACACATCTGCTCAGGAAGTGATGTGGAATTGGAGCTTCACTGGGGAGCTGGCTGAAGCACCCCTTGGTGGCTTCCAAGAGTAGGGAAACAAGGCAAACTAGAGATTTATGGGTATGGATGACAGGGCTCCTGGGGAAAAGGGAAGTTTGGCAAGAGTCACAGAAAGCAGAAGGCTAGTCAAGGGTTGTCTGTTCTCAAAACAGAGGGGGATCTGACAAAAGTTGCTGCAGTAAGGTTGGCTGGTGAGATCATGGATCTACGTTACTCCTCCTTGCTAACTCTTGGCAGCAGAAAGGAAACTAAGCATGCCAAGGGGTGGGCCACGTTGTCTGTAGTCTGCCCTTACTCCTGATCAGTTTCTCAGGCTAACCAGACAGCCTACCTACCTGCAAACTTTCAGTGTGGTGCCCAGAATGAAGCTGCTGTAGTAGTAGGAAAAGAAAACAGAGTGACTTTCTCAAGGAGGGGAACATATTTATCTGTATTTTGGAGACACAGCCTCATAATACTGAGACTATGGCTCTGCAGAACTTAGAGGAAAAATAAGAACTAATGAACAAGAGATGGCAGGAGTCAGAGAATACACCAGTTGTAATGCCGCTCATAAAGAAGCGGCTAAAGATAAGTAAGGATGCTAATTGGATGCAACTGTCAAGTCTCATCAACCCCCTAAAGCAATGGTTACAATATCAGAAACCCCCCTCCCCCTAATATAAAGGGAATAATAAAATCTTGACCTGCCTAGACAGTCAGTTGAAGTTTCTTCTCACCATAACCTCCCCTTCCCTTCCAGAGGAAGAGAACAAGGTCTTCTGATATTGTTGTGCGCCTTGAAGTCACTTCCAACTTATAGCGACCCTGAGATGAACCTATCATGGGGTTTTCTGGGGACTGAGAGTATGATGCACCCAAGGTCACCCAGTGGGTTTCTGCGGCTGAGCAGAGAATCAAACCCTGGTCTCTGGGGTCTTAGTCAAATGCTCAAACTACTACACCACGCTGGCTGATATTATGCTGACCAATTTGAAGGAAGAGAGGGAGCCCGTGTCCTCCAAGGCTAAGGAAAGGGACAGGAATACATCTCCACTGCCCAAAGGCTTAGAGGCTAAAGCAGCAAGAAGTCTCATGGCTCTTGAAGTGTTTCTGAGCTGCAGACTAGCATCAGGGAGAATCCTGGCTGTTCTTCCATGTTTTGGAAATCACTTAGGCATCACAGGGGTTCCTTATGTTTCTTTAGGCACAAAAAATGGGGAGCAGGCTCTCCTCGATTCTCTCATTCTGGCCAGTCCAAAAGATGTACTTGTTGGTGTAATTGTGGATCCTTGTTCATGGCCTACTCTCCATTCGCTAAACTTTAACACAGTTTAAAAAATATACACAAATTCTAATCAGGCTTTAGCAGCCACCTCTGCACTCTCTTTCTGCCCTTTCTCCCAATCAAGAGGAGTCCTCTGACAGCACAAAGCTGTGTGTTGTAGCCAAGGAACCTGCTAGGACTTGGAGTTCTAGACATCTGTAAAATACACGATAAATATACGTTCATTTTCTGACACCTCACACTAATGCTAACACAACACAATGTCAAAGGCACATAAGAACAGTGTAATTTGGCAGCAAGTGGGCCTGTGAATCTGATGGTGACACAATCATTCTGATACCCCCCCCCCGCTCCATGTGTGTGTGTGTGTGTTTTGGAGAGATAATGTTCAGGAGTATTTTTGGTAGATCACTTAAGAAAAGCAGCAGCCAAAATCTCCTGTATGAACTAAAAGAAGGGATACATACATGTCTATAGTTTCCTATGAGGCCCTTCACTAGTCATAATCTGTACACTCTTGGGAGTTCCATTTCCGTCCAAACAGGGGGCCTCCCCTCTTTTACATGGCTACATACATCTACTCCTTGATGGGGTTTCTCCAGGGTGTTTTAAAGAGCTGGTACAGTAGGACCCCCGTATCTGTGGATTCAGTTATCCGCAATTGGCCGAGATTGGCTGGGGCGGGCGGCAGGAGGTAGGGAGGAGCGCGATTCCATGCTCCCCAGTGTTTTTCCACCTCCAGCCACCAGCCGCAAGCCTGATCGCAGCAGTGGCCGGCGGGAAAATAGCAGGGAGCATGGGATCCTGCACTCGTTTTCCTACCCGCTGCTGCCGCGATCAGGCCCAGGGTGGGTGGCAGGACAGGGAGTTCGGTACTATCTGTGGATTTCAGTATCTGCGGGGGCCCTCGGAACCAATCCCCCACGGATACGGGGGTCCTTCTATGTTGTCCACACTGTTGCTCCATGTGAGAAATGTTATTCCTTACAAGATTACTGCTTGAAATTGCATACTGGCAGGCCTGGTTTTCAAATGGCAACTTGGATCCCTTCCTTGCCAGAAGATATGCTTAAGGGGAAGGTACCCAGACTGGCATCTCAAGTGGGAGGCTGCAGCAAACCAAATGCGGAAAGGGGAGATTTACAGGCAAGGAAGCATCCTTACATCTCATTCTGAATGTCAGGTTAAAATGTTCCCTCATTCATGGATCTTCTTTAACAGAGTATTTAGAACTTGGGAAATTACTTTTAAAAGTAATTTGTTCCTGTTGCTTGTTATAATTTGCCAAAAGTAAACTTCTGTCATTACTTACTATAACTTTTAGTGAATTATACAATGGGTTGTTCATTGTATTCCTTGTTACTTTTTTAAGTACTTTTGGAAGTGGTGGATGCTCCTGAGAACAGGAAAGAGAATAGCATGGAACTTGAATAATTCCATCAAAAGTCTCTAGAAATGCCATGTAAAGGTTACTTTAAAAAGTAGCTAGAAATGTTACTTGTTACGCCAGTAAACTAAAATTCATTCCCACTCATCAAGTTCTTTTTGTAATGTAACACTGTTTTGTAATAATAACAATTTTTTTAAAAAAAACTTTATGGGTAGCTGCATCACTTGTAATTGGTGACTTCCAGTCACTGGGAACAGCCAGCCAGCTTGCTGCCTATATGTATTTCACCTTGCCCTTGCCCTTGCCCCTGTTTAATTCTCTGAATCTGTAGACCATGAGTAGGAATCATGTAACCTTCCAACTGTTGTTGCATCGCAACTCCCAGCATTCCTCATTATTGGCTATGCTAGCTTGGACAGATGGGACTTGCAATCCAACAACATTTAGAGTGTTACATGATTCCCAGTCCCTGCTGTAGATTGTAAACATACCAGACTACATCCAGTTGTTAGCCCTAACTAAATCTGACCTACTGAATGAATGGGAAATTGTAAGTTCCACTGATTCAATGGGTTTACTCTAGTTGAGACTAACAATGGGATGTGGGCCATCAAGAGCAATACTGTAATCAAGGAGTACAAGTGATGATCAATGAGAGAGAAAAAGCAAGACAAAGCAAAACAAGTCACAACTGTATTCCTCAACCCCTTGCTTCTTTTGCAAGTACTTCTGGTATCCGCCTGTCCCTTAAATGTCAAGTCACTTCCCTCTCCTTCTCTCCAAATCTCAGTTCTAAAATGACTTCTTCCTTAATTGTTATAGCTCTACTTGTTTTGCAATCAGCCACCATACTCATAATTCCTTTTGCCAGACTATGGCCTCACGCTCCTCACCTTTGGACCTTCACTTCTCTCTTGTATGACTCCCTAGGAGATCACCACTACACTCCTTTTGTGATTTATACAGAACTTATCCCTTTTCTCCAGACCTTTTGCTGCTGCTCGGCTGCACTGTGCGATCTAAGAGGTGCTCCCTGGTATCCCATGTAGTCTCACAGGGAAGGATGAATGAGGAAAAGATTGCTCTTAATGAAAATGAATCAGGAACCCTCCAGCACTGCAGTCAACCATTGATGCTCCTCACAGGAGGCCAGGTTTAGTGTTTAAAGGAACACTTAGAAGGGCCTGGTCTCAATCCTGCTACCTCACCCTGCTCCTTAAGGGGGAAAAGCTTGCTTTGGTGATGGTAACTATAATGGGATAGTAAGCAGTGGTGGTGGCCCACACCTCCTGTTTTCCTTTTCCTGTTTCTATGTATGAGTGTGTATGTGGTGCTAGCTCACCTTCCATATTGGAGTTAGGTTTAACTGGCAATCCAGTCAGCCTTTCTATGTGGAATGGGATGGCTGTGTAGGAGGTGCCATCTGGGCTGCCTCAAGCACAGAGATGGTGGCAGTATCTTTTTCTCTCACAGACTGGCTGGTTACAATTCAGCCCCCATGATCCCTGACACTCCTGATACCGCCAGCAGCAGCTGCTGCTCCTTCAGTTCAGAGTTTGGGGCCAGGAAGAAGGCATCTTGATGTACTTCAGTATCCTCTGCAGAGCATGGAAAAATAACTTTTCTTGGTCTACAAACCCCAGCCCCTGCCCCCAGGTAGCATGGGCAATAGGAGGTGCAGTTCAAAAAGTGGGGTCTGCAAGCTTTGGTCCTCTGTATCAGTGCAATAGATCCCGTGGGAAGACTCTTCAAACAGGATGCTCCTTGGATTGCTAGCACTATCCGTCTAAACCTGCAGATAGTAATTCAGGCTTCAGGATGGAACTAACTTATGCTAAATAAAAATAGTAATTATGTTTTTGAAGATTTATAGCAGTTGCTGCACTGCCACTACAGCAACACAAAACATTTGGGGGATATGGTCCTTTGCTAGAAATCTTTATCAAAATCTGCCAGCTGCCAATCAGCACCTAAGATTTCCATGTAGGCTATTTCCCTCTAACTTATTTTTCTGAACAATGGAGAAACCTATCCTCTCCATAAAAATAATTTCTGTTTCTGATTGTCCTGGGATATTTAACTTGGCCATTATAAAGTTTTTGTCCTGTGGAAAAATAAAGAAAACAAGACAGAATGACATGTTTTCCATGTGTTTAAACATTCAAATATGCTTTGTTAGCCTTTCCCCCATGCAAGTGGCTCCCTATGACCTTTGCACTCTGAGATGGTATCAGCTGCTCTCCCACCAAGCTTAGATTTGTTGTTGTTGTTGTGTGCCTTCAGGTTGTTTCCAACTCATGGTGACCCCAAGGTGAAGCTATCACGGGGTTTTCTTGGCAAGATTTGTAAAGAGGGGATTGCCTTTGCCTTCCTATCAGGCTGAGAGAGTGACTTCCCCAGGGTCATCCAGTGGGTTTCCATGGCTGAATGGGGATTTCTAACATGGTCTCCAGTGTCATAGTCCAAGGCTCAAGCCATTTCACCATGCTAGCTTATATACTGGGATATTTCCAATTGCACTGCAGAAGCAATGTTTTCTGTTGCAGAAAAATGCATCGAGAAAAAGGGTAAGCAACTTATTCCCCTGCACGGGGAACAGCTTTCCCATTTGTCTTTCTAAACAGCTTATTTTATTGCAGTTAACACAATTTAAGTATTCTGTTTTATCAAACTGTGCAGGTGCCAACCTGCTGTGAGTGTACACGTTACACTTATTTGTTGACATTTTAATTCTGATATTAAAATGCTCTCCAAGCCAAGAGTGGAAAACTGAGGCAGCTCGTATAAAACTTATACATGGGATCAGAAACCTAACAGTGTGAAAACCATGGATTCAGGAGTCTTTTTAGTTGCCTTCTTATCTCCAGTTCTTCAGCATTACCATTTCCACATTCTCCCCCAGGACCTTCTCCAAGTCATGAATGCTGGCCAGAAAAATGGAAGCCAAGACCATTCTAACAAGCAAGATTAAGAATAAGGATACTTGTGCCTCATGGTCCAATTCTTGACTTTATCTATATTCATTGATGTAAGTCTTTATGTTCTTTTGCCAGTTTAAACCTACATCTGCCTCTGAGCGTAACATGATACGTAACACCTTGTGGCACCAGGGAGCCAAGGGAGGGTAGCCTCCTTGTAAGACAACAAGGTGTGTAGCATGACCTTGGCTGCAAAGGGCACTCTGAGGTACAATTTTTGTGTGTGGGGGGGCAGCCAGGACCTAGGACAGGTGGCTTCTCAGCAGGCAGGTTGGCTTTGAACAGCAATTATGTCTAAGTTGGCAGAATGGAACATGGTTCAGAGCCTGGGACTCAGCAGGCATGAGAATTGCTTGGTGAAGGAGATGGGAGTCTATGGAGAGGCACACATCACAAATATGATGCCCCCTAAGGCCTGGTGCACCACAATGCAATAACAGTTTTCTCTGGGATTCCTCTTTCCTCAATTGGCTTAGCATGCTGGCTTGTCTCCTTTGTACAGGATATTTTACACTGTGTTCCCTTTGGTTTCTTAACTCTCACCTTCAAATTTGAAGGGCTGTTTCTGAAAGAAAGAAACAAGCTTCTAACATATTACTAGGTTTTATTGCTAGCAGTTCCTTGAGTGCCACCATCAGTGGACTGGATTTAACCAGTGGTGGACACACTAGGAACTTTTTCGGTGCCAAAGGAGATGAGAAATGGGTTTGTGGCAGGCACGGGATGGGCGGCGGGGGGGGTAAGGCAGGAGGCATAGTGAAGGAAAAGGGCGTTGAGAGGGTTGGAGCAGGGCTCTTCTGAAGGAGGCTGACTAGTTGGTGATTAGGGGAAAATGGGTAGGAAATATGCATACCCACTTGTTGTGTCAAATACATTTCTCCATTAACCCATCTCCTCAAAGTTCAATTCACTTCTGAATGTGACCCCTCCTCCACATCAATCCTCCTTCTTCTCCTTCCACAGCTACTGCATTACTAGGAATCTTCCTCGTACCATGGAGGTTTCTAAGCAGATACCTTGTCTAGTCATTCCTGCAACAGTAACCGCAAAGCAACATATATCTGGAGCTGAAAGAGTTAGACTAAGGCCATCTCCGCACTACACTATTACAGTGCTAGTATTCCACTTTCAACATCCTTTGCAGTTTAGGGAGGGGCCTTTAGAATTCTCAGCCAGAGAGCTCTTTGGCCTCAGTAAACTACAAACCTCAGAATTCCACAGGATGTTGAAAGTAGAATAATAGCACTGTAACAGTATAGTGTGGAAATGGCCTAAGAAACAACAAAAGAGAGCAACATACCCTCTTATCATGGGAAAGCAATCACTATCTACCCACCTATTCCCCACTCCACAGCTTGGAAGTAATACTTCATAAGTCACAATGTTACCTGTAATGGGTTAATTATGGTTGTAATGAGGGCTAAATGATAGTCTTTGTGCAGATAACATTTCTCCAAACAGTGAGTAACATTCATTACTTTTTTGCATATTATATGTGTTATAATATATAACATATGCTACTGCAAAATGGAACATTCAGAGACAAAACAAGAAGCTAAAATGATACTTTGCTCATGCTGTGTTTAGGATATGTCCAGATGTACCTAATTTTTATGGTGAGCTTGGTTGTGGAAGTGCACCCAGGGCATTTTGGGCAGTCATGGAAACCTCCTTTTCAGAAGGAAACTGTTCTTATGGTTTAAAACAGAAGCTGGGCAGACATAGGCCTGGCCCTATGTGGTGTGTGTGTGTGTGTGTGAAGGAGGGAGGGAGAGAAAAAGAGGGAGGGAGGGAGAGAGATTTTTGGAGGGGGGATTGAAGTGGCCTTGTGCATTTTTGGCCCTAGCACCCAGGAAGGAAAATTCTCCCCACCCTTGCTGTAGAATCTAGGAAGTGAGAAGGCTCCCTTGATACCAAGTGCAGCTGTTAGTCCCTCTAGCTCAGTATTATCTTTGCTGACTGGTTCTCCACTGTCACAGATGGGGCATTTACAAGGTGGTCCTGGAAACGCAAGGGCTTGAACCTTCTACATGTATTCCTTGTGCTCTGACACTGAGTGAAACACATTTCCTTTCTGCTGTGTGGGGGTTGGTTGGGGTATGTTTCCTGGGTTATTAGTATGCTTGTTACCACAGCTTGAGAATAATTAGTAAAAAGTAACTATTTACTTGGAATTACCACCACAATAATACAGGTATAACCACATTATGGACAGCCAGCATGGTGTAATGCTTTGAGTACTGTACCAACCCTCTCAATCAAGGTTCAAATCCCCACTCAGCCATGGGAACCCGCTGGCTTGCCTTGGGCAAGTCACACTCTCTCAGCCTCAGAGGAGGGCAAAGGCAAATCTCCCCTCAACAGCTTTTGCCAAGAAAACTTGCTTATAGGTTCACCTATTGGAAATGACTTGAAGGGACACAGCAACAACAACAACAACAACCATTACAACATTACAATTTTCATTTGCTGAAGAATAACTTCACTTCTTGTGTGGTGGTCTTGCAACGGCTTAGGATTTTTTTTCAAAGTTATAGGCGCTGTGGCCTAACCAGTGGCCATGGTGGCTGGGGTATTCTGAGCACTGTAGTCTAAAATGATAACCTCTTCAAACTCTGTCTCTCCAAGGTCCTTCACTCTACCCAACTACAGTCATACATCCCACTCTGTCATAGCAGCTTTCCATGCAATCCTGGAGTTTGCAGGTTGGGAGAACAGCAGAGTTCTCTTGCTGAGAATTCTAAAAGCCTTTCCCTAAAGTGGCAATCCCAGGAGCCATAGCAATTATAGTGGAATATACCACTATACCATGAAATGGCCCAAGGACTAAAATTGGGGCTGGAGTTGAAAGGCATGTAAAGAAACCTAAGTGCGGACAGCCAGAGTCCTGCAGATTACTGACTGCTAGAATCCTGCAGTGATCTTGACAATGACAGAAAGAAGAGGGATCACCAGAGTCACACTGGCACCACATCTTTTAGCTCCCAGATACAGACCCTGAATCCTGCATTTAGTGGACATAGTTGATATCATCATCATCATCATCATGTACATTCTTCTAAAAAACACCCAAGGAAACAACATATCTGTAGTACAAATCAACATTAAGACAATATATCTGTAATATAAAACTGCACCTCACCCTGAGAATAATAAATCATACAGCTATCCCATTAGCACAATGCCAGTTATGAAAAACTGTCCAGTCTCATGCCACCCATTGAAACTGTGAACTTCAAGTTAGGACCCTTGTGGGTTGCAGTCCCCAAGCCAGACACCACTGTTGGAACGATAATTCCTATCCCACAGGCTACATGGAGCAAACTTACTCATCATACCCGAGAGCTTGCCCTGCAAGAGATCATGGAGAAATGGTGGCATGCTGAAGTCTAGGCCACAGACCTGTGCCATTAGGGTTCTCCAGCCTCTAGCAATGGGACAGAGCCTGGAAGAAATAGGCAAGCTCAGGAACAACACTGTAACAACTCAGTTAATTCTTGCTGGAACACATTGCCTCTTCCCTGGGACTCAGAGGGTTCTGAAGGACTTGCTCTTGAGTGCTCTTCCTTTTTAAACCTGTGAATGAATACACAGGCAGACTTCTAGTCAGTGTCCTGCTGAAGCACTCTGGTCCAGAACTGTGACTGGCTGCCCCTTCCAGAATCAGCCATGGGCTCATGTTTTTCAGAATCGGGCTTTAGTGAAAAGAAAAATCCAGACACTTTCTTGTAAATGATGTACAGAAAGCTTCCACAGAAGTCTTCTTTGCTAAGGCAGCATAAATGTTTAATTCACAAATCAAGTGGCAGCTCAGCAGGGGGCAAAGTGGATTTTCCCACACATATAAGAATATCCTCCCCTCCCCCAGGCTGAGCCGTGAAAGACAGCTACTGTTTCACAACTCCCAGTCTAGAAAGAGGATCTATGCTAGATTTTAGCTCCTGTTTTGTCTGTAAAGTCACATTTCTCTTTCACAGTCTTTTAGAAACAGCCTCTTCTTTGCTGAATACTGACTGAGACAAAAGTCCACAGGAAGTGAAGGATAAATCCGTCCTGACAGAAACATATAATTAACCCCTACAACACACAGCCACCAGGATGGAGGTTAAGAGCAGAGATTATAGAGGAACAAGATAGATCAGGAGCTGATCTAACAAATAAACAAAAAAGCAAACAAACAAACAAACAAAAAATAGTGAGGCAAAGCACCTCTATAGCCTGGTCCTAGGTATGCTTTCCCAAGAGTTAATTCCATTACATTCACTGAGACTTACTTTCAGTAAGGTATTCACAGTACTGCAGTCTTAGCATCATTCTGTATTAAGTATTCAATACTGTACAGACTTACTGAGAACTCTTAACAATGAGATAACCCTTAGAAGTGTCTGGGCCAAAGCTAGTCTATTGACACTAAGCCCCAAATACTATACAGAAATAATGGGATCACTGATGCTTTTTCTGACTAGCATCCACATGTCACTACAATTTTCATTAGGAAAAGAGTGTAGAAGGAATGATTAACCCACACCATACATACCCACAATAATCCTGATTCATAATGAAGATCTTTGGAGACCTGATTGACAACAAACTCAGTCTCATTTTTGCACCAGGTTAGAAACTATCTATTACAGTCTTTGGGTTCTAGTGAGTTGAGCCAATGCACACATACATGTGGCTTTATATTGTTTTAACTTCAACTTCTTAAAATATGCAATCGTGTAATTTTTTTAATAGAATGCTTACATTATTTTTATTGTTTCAAATTTTATTGTCTTACTTTTTAAAACTGTTCAACTGATTTTGTTGCAAGCTTCCCAGAGTTCTTACAACAGGGGGTGGGATAGAAATATTGCACAATCAATCATCAATGAAATATTTCCCTCTGCTCCAACCTCCCTCTTCCGATATGTTGGTATTCAATAAAAAACAAAACACAAGAGAGCCCAGCATGGTTCTGTGACTATCATGGGAGTACACTTGTGTGCTGAGCAATAAGAGCTTGGTTGAAACAAACTGGCATATGCCTTTGGGAAATATGCAAAACTAATGCCCAACTTAAATATTCAGGCTGATAAGATTCAGCTTCCTAGCATCCAGGGTCAACAAACACTGAACGGCTCAGTCAGGAGCAGTTCTGGGCTCACTGATGCTTAGAATCTTTGAACCAGGGTTAACCAGCTTTGCTTCCTTTGGAATACATTCTGCAACCTATCTTGGATGTATTAATGAGGACAATACCTTTCCTGTCGCTAGCGGTTCCCTCTAACTTGAAAGACTAGAAAGCTCTAATCAAACGATCTAGAAAAAAGAGTTAATTATAACCAAATTCTGGAGGAGGATATAAATCTCCTGGTTTCCAACATGGAGCCATTTGGACAAGTGCTTCCTGGGACAGATTAGCCCCCATCTGCCCAGCACATAGGAAACCTGGCAACAAGCTTGGAAACAATCAGCTGTTGCCACTGTTGGAGACAGGATAATAGGTTGGATGGTTTTTTGGGAATGAACCAGGCAGGTAATTCCTGCCTTCCTGATCTCACTATCTCAAGCAGGTTTCCAAATATCAGAGCCAGCTGGCTGCTTCCAATGTAGTTCAAATAGTCAGGAATCCCAACTTTAAAAATTACTAATTTGTTTTAAAGCACTGTGACCCAGAATACACCTAAGATAGCTATATTTAAATATTTGAAGGGATGCCATGTAGAGGAGGGAGAGGGCTTGTTTTCTGCCGCTCCAGAGACCAGGACAAGGAGCAATAGATTCAAGCTGCAGGAAAGGAGATTCTACCTGAACCTCAGGAAGAACTTCCTGACAGTCAGGGCTGTCCGGCAGTGGAATTTGCTGCCTCGGAGTGTGGTGGAGTCTCCTTCTTTGGAGGTTTTTAAGCAGAGGCTGGATGGCCATCTGTCGGGAGTGCTTTCAGGGTATTCCTGTATGGTAAGGGGTTGGACTGGATAGCCCATGTGGTCTCTTCCAACTCTACATTTCTATGATTCTATGAAGATGATTTTTAATTTTTTTTTGATGATGTGAGTTTTTGACATGAAAAATCAGCTTCTGAGGATGCTGAAAGTCTCTTACCTTAACCATCTTCACACACACACACACTGTTGTTGCTGCCCTCCCTTTTGTATGATGGCCTCATGGATTTCACAGGGTTTTCTTAGGCGAGATATACTCAGAGGTGGTTTGTTAGTTCCTGCCTCTGAAATATAGACTACAGCATCTGGTATTCCCTGGTGGTCTCCCATCCAAGCACTAACCAAGGCTGACCCTGCTTAGCTTTCCAAACCAGATAAGTTCTGATTGGACACTATTTTTAGGATTCTCTCATCCTCACTTCACCAAGCCAGTCAAGCAGGGATTCTCTATAGAAAATAGTGGTATTACAGTGCCACATCAACACAACCAGATTTGGCTGATATATCATTAAGGCTAAATGACTCTTTCCCATTTCCTCACACACTGAAGTGTGGGAGAGGAGGATAAAGCCCACACAAATGGAGTTAAGCTCCTTGTCTTGCTGCATTGCACTGATAGTTTCATTTCTCACTTTGAAAGACCTTTGTCCAGATCAAATTCTAGACATGCATATAATTTTACACTTCCTCTTTGCTGAAAAACTGATTCTGGTTGAGAGAAATAATAACTATTGTACAACCATTTAGACTTACCAAAATTCCAAAGTTGCTGTCACAATGTTTACAGAGGACACAAGGAACCAGGGCAAGGAAAAAACAGAATTAGACAGAATGAGGTAACCACGGTCAGGGTGGCAGCTGCTGAGAGGCAGCAGTTGCAGCCCCACAGACTTTCCAGATTTTAATTAATTTTTTTGTATTTTTTTAATAAGAAGAATATTCTAAAAGTATAAATTGAATATGTTTTAATAATACAACTGGTTTAATTGCACTTCAATATTTTTCTCATTGGGTTTGCTTGGTACTTGGTTTTTAAAATTATATTATAAGCTACCTTGGATACTATTTAAATAATAATAAATAATAATAACATTTATTTATAACACCTTTTATACCAACATAAAGAAAAAAAAGATGTAAAGAAAAAAAGAGCAACAGAGAACAAAGATCCCTCACACATACACCCTGGAAGCCATTTCTCTGCTGGATAACAAACTTGTTTCTGTGACACATGGCCATTCTGCACCCCGTAAAATTAGCATGCTGTCCTCAGGGGGAAGAGAGGACATTTGGTAATCACCAGTGTTGAAGTCTGCTAGTCAACTGTTAACTGCTAGTCCAGTCAACTCCTAGTCCTGTTTGCTTCTGCAAATGGAATCTGGATAGGGAGTCTTGGCCCTTCTTTGCCTCCAGTAACAAAATGTGCCAGTCTCCCCTGTCAGGAAAGGGGTAGCATCTGCCCATGAAAGAGGATGATTAAAAGAACTGGGACAAAGAACAGGAAGGCTACATAAAGTTGTCTGAGAAACAGGAAACTCAAGGGTAGTGGAAAAAAGTGAGATGATGTGGCCTCAATCTCTGAAGAAAATACACAGAAAAACATCTCTTGCTCTCGCTCTCTCTTTCCCATATACACACATAAGTTTTGTAAGAAATGCTTCTGATAAATGTCTGCTGATGGGAGAGTGAGTGCAGCTCTGTAAGCCCAGGACTTACCTACATGATTCTCTGTCAGTCTCCTCACTCTCCATGTGCCATTTTCCTCAACTATAACATGCCAATTCTATCTTTGGCACAATCCTCTTGCAAGCCTTCAGAACTAGTTATAGATGAAGTGAGAAAGGTCTTGATGTGTACTTTCATTTCTGCTACCAGAAGCACAGGAGAGTAATTAATGGGACTGTATGGGAGTCGATTGGGGTGCCTACAAGTTGGCATGGTTATATGGCACCAAGGGAAGGTATAGCTTTCTGAAAAGGGATAAAAGGGAAAAGGCAGGGGACAGATGTGTGGGGCTCTGTTGCAGAGGTACATATGCTGGCATTGCCATGCACACTTACTAGAAAGATACATATTTACTTGGAAATAATCCTTATTAAGCTTAAGAGGTCTTACTGGTCTGAGTAGATATGGATATTCCATTTAGTACTTCTGTGTTTAACCTATAGGAGGATTGCTTGGCTTCTAATGATTCAACAACAAGAGTAACAATAAGCAAAATAGACCAGGCATATGGGGGAGGGATGAATGTTGTGACACAGTGATATCACAGGTCTTATATAATGTGTGGCAACAACACTTCAGTAAGCCACTGCCCACACAACACTCACAACTGCAATGAAGGTTGCTGTTTAAACGACGGAAAATGTAATTTTGCTCCAACAGAAGTACTATGATATAAAAGAACACCTGGATGACTCTCAGTAACAAGAGTAACAAATGTGCACAGACACTATGGCTACAACTAAGCATTGGCTGTATTATTTCCTTTTCCTTTTCTTTCACATTAAAATAATAATTTTGAAAGGTTCTAAGACAGCATCAGGATGAAAGTAAAACACTTAATGATTCTGGCTTGAAGAGGCACATTCTGTCTGTCTGAGGTGTGACTGGTGTGGATCATTAGATTAGGCAACTCAGAATAACTCATTTTGTACTTTGCTGCAAATGCAGGAAAAGTTTGCTTTGGCTCAGGTGCTGGTGGCTCATAGACTAAACAAGTTCTCTTCTTTCTTGACAGTGAAAGAAAGGCAAGTCTGCCTGGGAGCCCATTTACACTACACAAACATATCGGTCTGATATCATTTTAACTGCCAGAGCAACATCCTGTGGAGTCCTAGGGTTTGTTAACTTGATCAGAGGCACCAGAGAAGCTCCCTGACTGTGGATTGTGCCCATCTCACAACTGCAAATCCCAGGATTCCATAGGATGTTCCCAAGACAACTAAGGTAGAATCATAGTGCTATAACTGTATACTGTGAATGGGTCCCAGGCTTCAGATTTTCTTGTTAAACTCATGGTGGGTAAACAAGAGCCATTCCATGTTCAGGAAAGGACATGCAGTTTCTCAAGAATCTGTCCCACTTGTCCATCTTCTCTTCTGTATTTTCTTCTCATACATATAGGGCACAAAACTTTCGGGAGGATCTGAAAGCACCCTCCCTGTATGAGGGAAAACCTAGAGCTCAGCAAAAACTATCTTTCTTCACTGTGTGTGTGGGTGAAGGGAAAGATTCTTCTAGTTAACCAATACTTCAACAAAAGCAAAGCTTTTTACGACCTCTGACAAAGAAATGGCAAACATTCCCCATGTAATCACATTTGCCTCTGCAGAGGAAGAGTATGTGGGGCCAGCTGAAGACACTTGGGCTTTAGGGGGTGCTGCAAAAGTTACCCACTCACTCAGGTCAAGGAGCTTAGTATCCAGAAGCCAGTGAAGTTATTTTGGCACCCAAGGGAAGAAATTCTACAAGCACCTCTCTGCCTTCCTGAGAGTAAAAATAGAACAATAGCACATTAAATACCTAACAACCAATAACTAACTATTTTATGACAGCCACAATCTGCTGCCTGAGATGGCTACTTCATCATACTCTGAGAGTCTGTGGAATGTGGAGAGGTGTCAAGGGACACCTCCGTAACTTGCAAGAATATAATTGTGGTTACTTCAGCACTAGGCATGTGATCTGGAATTGCTTTCCGTAGAAGTCCCACAGAAGCCAGACTATAAGTTGTTGCAACCCAGTCACATTCTAATGTTCTCTGTTTCATTCTCTAGTACATTTTAGCTTTGATTTGGGTCTTTTTTTTTCTTTTTTTTTTGTAATAAGCACAATCTAAGTGCTAGCTAGTATCGACATGGAATACCTTATTGAAACTTTTCTTTAGGGGTACAAAAATACCCTCCAACGTTTCACAGATGAAAACTGGGGTACATGTGACTACGTAATATCAGAGTGTGGCCAAGAGGTCAAACGTTATTAATGAGGTTGGTTCTAGGGATTTTGAAAAACCTTGGAGAGGCAGATGGGTATTCTGTTTTCATTTTTTAAAAACCTATTGGGTATGCTTTTAAACCTCCTTCACGTGTCTCTTAAGTGGTCTACAACTGGAAAAGATGAACAGAACAGGGCAGGCTGAGAAATGGTTACAGTTCCCTTAATTGACAGCTGTAGCTTCCAGTAGGGGAATGACTTTACCAGGTCTCTCCTTTTCATGAGTTCGCTTCTTATTTTAATATTCAGTGCTGTCTTATCTTTATGGGCTACTGTCCATTTAACAGGAAGTTTCCTCCCTGCTTATTTGCAGTTTTGCAGGAGACTTTAGCTGAACATATCATCTGAGTAAATATGAAGGAGGGATGTTGGGCACAGGAACATTGTAATAATATATCACTCTGTCTGGAATGCCTGGACCAGCGTACTTCAACATTATTTATCCAGAAGTCATTAGCAGTACCAATTTAATTCTGCTTCCAGATGATTATGGCAAAGCAATGCCTCATGCTAAGCTAAAGAGTTGGAATAACCAATCAGTAACAATAAAACAGAATATACCTTGTCCAGCTTAAAGTAGCTTTGTTTGACTCTAATCTATATCTCAAAAATAAGTTTGTCAGCATTTAACAAGAGCCACTGGCCATCAGAGTAAATCTACACAGCACAGTTTGTACAATCAGGAAATATTGAAAGGGCTCTGTAAAAGGAAAGGTATCTTTCAGCAAGGACAGGTCCGCAATGGAAATAGAAAGTGGGTCATGCAAAGTCCAGAGCAATAAGTGCTCCAGTAATTATCAAATGTCAGGCACCTATGAGTATGTATTGTTAGTACATGCATATTTTATGAACTGGATATGTTTCTAAACAAGAGCCAAGCTTTGGGCAAGAGTTTAGCAGAAAATACCAAGCACAAAAGAAGCCCTGAGGCAATGAACAAATGGCAAAAGATAAGCAGCACTGTGAGTGTTGGGATAAGATTAATAGGGAAGGATCATCTGCTACATTGTTCAGAGACAGAAAGTGGGTAAGTGCACTGTGTACGCACAAGATGATGTGAGCAATGGCAGCAGGAATCATGCACAATCACCGAGCACGATGTTATTCAGAGGCATTTCAATGATCCAGGGACCAGGCAAGAGCAAAGTATGTGAGACCCAAGACAGTAACCTGTTGCATCCCCCACCATGTTCCTGAGCCCTAAGATTTCTATTCTGTCTTCATATACTTTATTGTCACATCAGTGCAACCACCAGCATACGTTTGAAGATGTTCAGATCTACCTCTTTAAAGCCAATAATGCACTTTTTTCTATTTGATCAACACCATTTTCTCCATTATGGTCAATGATGACCATTGTTGAATGACAGCCAAACTGTGCTGTTCCAGAGATTATGTCCTTCTGGTTCTTATGCATCATCCAGGTCGACTACCAACAGTGGTGTATCTAGGTTCAACAGCACCTAAGGCAAGCATGGAAGTTGCGCCCCCGGCGCTGGTGCTGCCCCATCCCCGCACAGGCCCAGAAGGACCCTGGCTGGGGTGATATGGCAGTGATGGAGGGCGGGGTGGCGGCGGCGGTGGACGGGAAGGCTGCTGCTGCCACCGTTGCCTCCCCGCTGCGTCAGGCCAGGAAGGACCCCAGCAGGGGCGGTGGGATGGTGGTGGCAGGCAAGGCCCAGGCAGGAGGGTGGGGTTTTTTGGCGCACCTCTGGCATTGGCAACCAGAGCACGCACCCGAGTTCCCTCACCCTAAATGTGCCTTTGACTACCAACAATGAAAACAGCTAATGAAATGCACCAACATTCAAAAATAATACCAGCAGCGTAAACAGGCCAATGAAGCACTGGTAAAAGTTGGATGCCAGATTATATCCATCTTCTACAAGAAATGCATCCCTGAAATGAGAAGATCTTTGTCACACAGCAAAATACTGTTGGGGAGGGCACCGACTGTAGCCTTCCCAGGGACAAAGAATTACACAGTTTAGGTGCAGCTGTGCAGACGCTCCTGTGGGCCACCCTTATTAATCATCAACATTTTGAACCATGCTGTCCAGCTCCAGTTAGCTAGCTGGAGTAGGACACTAATCCTTGTCTACAGGCAGGAAAGAGATAGTCTGTCAGTTTATCCTGGGGCTACTCCCAGGTTGTAGAACCCCCTCACAAGAGACAAGGTTGGGCCCATTCCACTCTCCTTCCACCTGCAAGTAAAGATCTCGCTATTTAAACAGGCTTTCGGCCATTAGCTGATTGCTATAGATTTTTTTTAATGTAGGTGCTGCACTTTCTATCTTTCCTTCATTTGTTTTGTTTTAAATGCTTTTAAACTGTTTTAACTCAATGCTATTTTTAACATGACAGGTTTTTAAAACTGTTCTTAATTCTTTATTGTGATTTATTTTAGCTATACTCTGTTTTAATCTGTATGGTAAGCTGTCTCGCATCCCATCTTGGGAGAAAGGCAGGATAGAAATGAAATGAAATGAAATAGAACTAAAAATGTTGCATTTCTCAGAATTTGACTCATATCCTTGATTCAGTCTGGATTTTGTATGGGCTTTTGAGAGCTCCTGTTCCACTTTAGCAGAGAAATGTGTGCACCTTTTTTTAGTGTAATGTTTAAAATGTTCAGATTTTGTATATATTTTTCAAGTGATTAAAGCAGGTTTGTGCACATTTTTCAACTATACATTTTTAGTTTTGTGCTTTTCTAAAATGGTTTTGTGCACATTTGAAAACACCAAAACACAGTGCAAGGTTCAGGAACGTATGAATGGGCCCCATTCCATTGAGAGCCTCAGGTGGTGTAAAAATGGGTATTTTTGTACAGGCATGTAAACTTAACAAAATGCCCATTTCAGTTTCTAAACTGAGGGATAGGAGGGATGAAGGAATGTTTTAAACTCAGCCAGTAACTTGACATAGTCTACTGGCATGTATACTTAAACACTTTTGAAGAATTCAGGGTTCCACTGAGTTTTTACAGTGAATACAGGCTAAAACTTGCTTTCTTTTTTATGCTTGACTTAGCACAATCTACATGGCTGTGTGCCATATCAGGTAAGAAAAAAAAAGGCATGTAACATCAGGCATGTGTTACTTTAAGAATTCAGAAACTATGGACTGGCTCCCACTTTGAGCTTGTTAGATCTGTACTGATCATGTCGACATGCCCAGAGGTGAAAGGAAAGTCCAAAGCTGCACAACACATATCATAGGGACATGGAATGTGAGAAGCATGAATCAGGGGAAGCTAGACATAGCAAAACAAGAAATGGAACATATAAACATTGCAATACTTCGGGTGATGAGCTAAAGTGGACCAGAATGTGACAAAGTATTTTGATGTGTGTTCCTGCATAGCAGTGGGTTGGACTGGATGGCCCTTGTGGTCTCTTCCAACTCTATTATTCTATGATTCTATGATTTTGAGTCAGAGTATTACATACTGTTTTACTCAGGAAATGAAAATCTAACAAGAAATGGGGTAGCATTAATAGCAAGGAGAGATGCAGCAAAAGCAGTTAAAGTATATAACACACAGTCTGACCAAATCGTATCAATAAGAATTCAGGGAAACCCCATCAATACAAACTTAATCCAAGTTTATGCTCCAACTACAGAGGCAGAAGCAGAAGAAATTGAAAGATTCTGTACTAGAGTCCAGGAGGAAATTGATCACACATCAAAACAGGATTTCTTGCTAATCATAGATGATTGGAATATAAAAGTAGGAAACAGAGCAGAAGCAAAGACTGTAGGAAAATTTGGCCTAGCATCAAGATATGAAGAAGGAGAGTGACTGACTGAAACAGTTTGTTCATTGCAAATACATTCTTTAAGCAACAAAAGATGTGAATGTATACATGGACATCTTCTGATGGCAAATGCAGAAATCAAATAGACTACATACTTAGAAGCAGAAAATGGAGAAGCTCTATTCTCTACAAAAGCAGACAAGGAACAGATTGTGACATAGACCATGAACTACTAATATCAAAATTTAGAGTGAAGCTAAAGGAGAGCATTAGATCAACCATCATGCCAAAATACAACCTGCACAATATCTCCACACAATTTAAAGATAATGTAAAAATATATATATGCACTATTATGCCTTAACTGATGAGGAGCCAGAAGAACTCTGGACTGAAGTCAGGGACACTCTCAGGGGGGAATTCAAAAAGACACTATCTGCAGCCAAAAAAGAAAGAGTAGCCTCAGTGGATGACAGATGAAACTCTTTAAGCAATTAAGGACAGATAAAGCTGACAGAAATAGTGTCAGAACTTTGAATGTAACTGTTCAGTGACTTGTGCATGGAGACAAGGAGAACTACCATAATAATCAGTGTAGAGAGATAGAAGATGACAACAAAAAAGGAAGAACAAGAGATTGTTTTCACAAGAACTGAGAAATTATAGGGAAATTTAAACCAAGAGTGGGGGTGCTCTATGACCAACGGGGGAACACATTGTATGACCACGCAGAAATAAAAAGACGACAGAAACAATACGCAGAAGAACTATATAGATGAGATGACAGGTTGACAGATTCATTCAAGGAAGAGCCACATAAAGATGAGCCTATAATTTTAGAATGTGAAGTGGAAGCTGCACTTGGAAGAAATAAATCACCTGAAACAGATGGCATACTTACAGAGCTACTTCAAGCTACAGAGATAATAAGTAAAGTCTGTCAATAAATATGGAAAAGAAAACAATTGCCTACAGATTGGAAATGGTCAATACACGCTCCAGTCCCCAAGGAAGAAGACAATAGGCATTGCAGTAACCACTGGACCACTGCATTAACTTCCCATGCAAGCATATTGATAGTCAACATTCTACAACAAAGACTTTTACCATATATGGAGCATACCAGATGTCCAAGTTGGGTTCAGTAAAGAAAGAAGCACTGGGGATCACCTGCAGACAAATGTTGGATAATGGGGCACACCAAAGGCCATTTCTGCACTAGACTGTTAAGTGCTATTATTCCACTTTCAATATCCTGTGGAATTCTGGGGTTTGTAGTTTACTGAGGCCAAAGAGCAATCTGGCTGAGAATTCTAAATGCCCTCCCCTAAACTGCAAACCCCAGGATGCCACAGGATTTTGAAAGTGGAGTAATAGCACTATAACAGTCTGGTGCAGAAATGGCCAAAGAATTTCATAAGAAAATCACCCTGTGCTTTACAGATTATAGCAAAGCCTGTAATTGTATAGATCATATAAAACTCTGGATCTCTTTTAAATAAATGGGTGTGTTACAATATTTGATTGTCCTGATGCATAACTTGAGGTTGCCTTCAGGACAGAATACAGAGAAACAGAATGGCTTCCACTTGGCAACGGGGTCAGGCAAGACTGCATTTTATCATCCTATCCATTTATCTTGTATGTTGAACATATCATACATAAAGCAGGATTAGACCCAGAGAAAGGAGGTGTGAAAACTGAAGGAAAGTAAATCAACAATTTAAGATATGCAGATGACACCATAGTACTAGCAGAAAATAGCAAAAACATGGAAGGATTACAGAAAGAAAGTCAAGGAAGAAAGTACAAAGGCAAGTTTCCAGTTTAACATTAGGAAAACAAAAATAACGACCACAGATGATTTACATAACTTTAAAGCAGACAATGAAGACATTGAAATAGTGCAAGATTTTCCATACCTTGGCTCAGTCATTAATCAAAATGAAGACTGCTGTCAAGAAATCAGAAGAAGACTTTAACTTGGAAGGGCAGCTATGAAGGGACTAGACAACATCCTGAAGTGTGAAGATATATACTGAATACTAAATATGTTGCTGGGGAAGAGTTCTATGGATACTGTGGACTACTAAAAAGATAAATAAATAGGTCCTAGAGCAAAACAGATCTGAACTCTCCCTACAAGCCAAGATGACTAACCTGAGACTGTTGTACTTTGGACATATCATGAGAAGGCATGACTTACTAGAAAAGACAATAATACTTGGTAAGGTAGAAGGCAACAGGAAAAGAGGACGACCACATTACAAACAGACAGATTCAATCAAGAAGCTACATCTCTGAATCTGCAAGACTTGAGCGAGGCTGCTGCTGACAGGATGACTTGGAAGTCTCTCATATAGGGTTGCCATAAGTCAGTCAACTTGATGGCAGTTAACAACCAACTAATTATGTGCTTGCATACCTGAGTGTAAATGGCATGAGGAGACACACACAGGTCTAGTTTGCTCAATTAATTTCTTCTCACACCATGCAGTCCTGGCTGTTCCCAGAGATGGACAGTGGGGAGGGGGAGTGGACAAACCACGGCAGGACCCAGAACAAGCACCAGCAGTGTCAGTGGTCACTTCTGTGATTGTTCTGGCTGCTATGATGAAGAGAAGAAGCTGCCTGCTAGCCATTATCTGTGTTCTCCTGCATCACATATTAGGTCTGCCTGTGCCAACTCATATTTGGAAAAGAAGGCCAAGCTTATTTGTATGGGAGGGAAAATGGCTGTTCTTTGGTTGTCACTTTGCTTTCATAAACATTGCTCCCTGTCTCATGCAAATGCTTATCTTCCAAAAGGACACAAACCACCTCTATATACTATAGCTCTCTCACCCAGCTTTGGAGCAACTGCTCTTTCCAATCCTCTTCACACATGTACTATGACTTAATTTACGTTACACAATGTTACCCCAAAACATTGCTAGCCTTTAGCTGAATGACTTGCCCAGGAAAAAGCTGAGTCAGACTCACATTTTTAAGGAATGAGCAGGAATAGGTTGCTACAGTTGTTCCAGCTGGGGGAAAGGGTGGGATGGAACAATGAATCACAGAGACATTGCTGAGGTCAGAAGGCCAAATTTCATCTCACAGAGGTGAATCTGGATTATCATAGGCCTGGCGCATCATGGTCATTCCTAGTCTGGTAGTTCAAGTACCATCAGAAGCGAAACATAAATCCAGGTTTATTCAATTCTAGGAAGGCAGATAAGTATTCTTCACTTAAGTGTTAACTACATGACTTAGCAAAATCCACCATCACTACCACCAACCACCTCCTCCTTGAGCCAGTGTTTGCCTACAAATGCTAATTAATCTGAACTTATATGTAAAATTAGAATTTTCCATTCATTAACTTTAGGACCAAAACTGACAATGAGGCAACCAAAACAAAAAATTAAATAGTTTTTACTTTTCTGCTGTGGACCCAATTCTTGATTGCACATTTTCTTCTTGCCCCCACAAAGACCTTAATCACACACTCTAAAGCAAGTATGGGGACAGACACAAAAGACAATAACAAAGTCCAGCTGGGACTCATGCAGGCAACTTGCTGAGAGTAAGCCCCTGTTTGAGATAGTGTTCATGAAGGGGGCACCTTCTTTCTGGGCAACCTCTGTATCTATAGCACACCCTGATGACTTCCAGTGCTTTCACACACATGGAATGGCTGAACAACATACAGTCATCCCTCCACATTTGCTGGAGTTAGGGGCAGAGGCCCCTGTGAAAGTGGAAAAACTGAAAATACCTCTAGCCCCTCCCCAAATCATATTTAACACACAAAATTATGATCCACGTATTCAACCCACTACATATGTCTTTGAGGTGCTGGGGTTCCTCTGCAAGGCAGAAGAGGCTGGCTGGTGGGGCTTGCCACTGCCTCCACCGCTGCCTGATGACATTTTTTTATAGAGACGTACAAATCTTGTTCATAATCTCTCAGTCTTGTGAAGCTTGGAGTTCCTATTAAAAATGTCATAGTCCAGTAGCCAAGGTGGCAGCAAATAATCCACAAATAAACAAAAGTGAAACCCACAGATGTGGAGGGCTGACTGTACGATGTTCAGCTGCAAGAAAGCAGACCAGTTCAAGAATTTTCCTTCTAATAAGAAATGGGAGTGGCTCTGTCAAAGCCTCTTCTCTGAACAAGGAGTTTACTTAGTACCAATACCTTTTGGTTCCAGGCCTCCATCTGCTGCATCTTGTGCTTTAAGCAAAGAAATTCCCAAGTTAAAGCAAGGGCTAGAAAAAAAATTGCCAGTGGCAGAAAATGGATGCTCATGGCAACTTATGATTATTCCCTGCCTCTGCATGCCTACTGAACTCCAGTTGCTTCTCTGCCTCTGCAACATTTCTTCTAATTTCACTGTTGCCTCTCCCATGGACAGACATCAGCCAAATGTTACCTAGACCCTAGGTGCTGAACTAAGAATACATAAAATAAGGCACCCTAATTTCCCAAGGCAATAAAATAAATTGGGAGAAGACTAGAGGGCAATAAATTTCCTCCAAAGTATGCAGCCATCTGCTGTTACCCTAAGAGACTGGAACTCAAATGCATGAAGACAGAAACAACTCTAAAAAGCTCTTGGAGCCCAACTGTGGCTTTCTTAGGAAATGTTATGACAACCCAAAGTTAACACCTGCCATTGGAGCACTAAAGTTCAACTCCACCTGTCTGCTTTTCCTAATGAAGCCACACTCAGCCTTTAATAGTACGCTTAGTTCTCAGAACTTTTCCTTCTCCACTTGGCTGAGTGCTCACTACTACCCTGTAGACTTAAAACCTGGATGCAGAAGGGGCCTGGAAGCAAAGCTCAGAGAGAGGCCATTTCCATGCATGATCCAACTGTACAGTGCCTTTCTTCCAGACAGCCCCTCTCCTTTTTATCATAAGGAAGCCAAAATCGAAATGGGGGTCTAGTTGGAACTGAACACCCACTGAACTGTGGGCTTTGTGTTCCATTCTATGTGGACTCATTGGTTGAGGAATACAGACATGAAGATCATGAAAGGCATTGAGAAGGAAGCAACAGGTTTCTGTAAAGATCCTTCACACCCTCATTCACACTGTGTACCTGTAATCCCACCATATTCCACTTCAAAGCAACACTCGTCCCCTGGTAGACAGATATTTACTACTTCAGCAGCCACCATCTGTGAGTTAAGGAAGCACAACATCATGCAGAATCACATATGTTCAGCTGGGCCCTTAACGGCCTACATAGGCAGAGAACTTTCTACTGAAACGAAAGGCATGCAGTCCCAACCCCCATCTCCATAGCACCTGAAGGAAAATCTTCTGTCTAAAAGCACTGCAGGACACTCAGTTGGGAATATGGCATCTAATGCTAAATCTGCTTAAATTCACATTCCTAGCATGGGATATCAGGAACTTATTTGGGGCCCCACTCCCACTGGACAGCAAAGAAACCAGCAACACTGTGTGCTTGAGAACACCCACCACCAAACAGTTTGAAAATCTCTGGAAACCAGCAGGAACATACAAATGAGCCATCCTGGACTCACCCAATACAGACTCAAAACAGGGGACCTACCCAGAAATACATCATCATGCTGCCAGCTGGGATGTCCACAGAGAGGTGATCCGGCCCAGGGTGCTGGGTGTCTCACCCTGCCCCTTAGCTTTCTCCGTCCTGCGATGCAGACTGGGGCTCCCCTTTTCACAGGTACAACCCCGCTGACAAGAGCTGCAGGCCGCCGTGTGCCTCAGAGCTGCGTGCCATGGGGATCCGACGTGCCAGCTTGGTGCAGGAACTGCAGGTGGGAGTTGGGGGGGGGCTTCCAGGTGGGCAACAGAGGGTGGGGAGGACGACACTGCCAACAGGCAGTTGGAGCGAGGGTGGAATTTCCCACCACTACCACCCTCCCCCCCAAAAAAAAGAGGGGGGAAAGAAGAGCCAGCTCCTTGGAGTGAAATGGAAGAGAGAAGGAAACCCAGCTCAGAGCCTGGACCTGTTCTTCCCGCAGAGAGGGAGTAGGGCTGCCTGAGCAGCACAGGGGTGGCTGGCTGGATATATGGCTCCAGTCAGATAAAAGGCACCTCAGCGAGCGGACCCGAGCGGTCTAAGTTGACAGGCTTGCCGTGAACGGGATGGGTGGGGGTGGAGGGGCTTTGCTGTGGGAATGCATGCATGTATGTGTGTGTGTGAGAGAGAGAAAGAGAAAGAGCGAGCGAGAGAAAGATAGAGAGGCAGCTGGGAGCGGAGGCTCCCGCCGCTCTGACACTCTGCAGTGTATGTCCTGCCTCAGCATTTTCCAAGCTACCCTGTCAATAAGGAAACTGGCCGCTCATGTAATTAACCTGTGAGGTGCCAGCTCTCTCCTTACTACTGGTGCTGAGCCTCCAGGCATTCCTGCTGCCCACTTTACTAAGAGGCAGTCTGGACCACGGTTAAGGGAGAAGACAGGGGGGTAGTGAGTGACAGGCAGCCCCTGCTTTAGGGGTCACTCTCAGACTCATGTATTACATTAACAGGGACTTCAGGCTGATGAGAAAGTGTCCAGATTTAGTCTTCTCAACACCAAGCCAGTAGGGAAAAGGTCTTGAGGCCTGACTACAGAAAGACTCTCCTTGTGCCAAATGTGAGGGAGAATCTCTCCTCTGTAATGGCTTACTAGGCAAGGATCTAGGAATGTTATCATGTATACTTTTGTTACGATACTATTCTCGTATTTCTGAGGAGGGTTTCCAAGGCCTTTTCCCATGTCCTCCAACATTTAACAGATGAAAACCTGGACATACGTGACTGAGCCAGGTCAAGTGTTGTCAAAGGGGTGTGACAAGGCAACAAGACAGCAGAAGTTATTAATGAGGAAGAATATACAAAACTACCATTTTAAGCAGAGAAACCTTGTTGATTATGTACTGAGTTTAAGAAAGGCAAAATTCTGCTACCTCTTCTCCTTTCTCCTCCCTCCTGCTGTGTTAACTGAGTGAAAACTACTTTCTACTTTGAACTCAGCTTGCAGCAATCAGAATAAGCCAAGGATCAAGGGAGAAAATGGGAAGAAGGGAGAGAAACTGGAACATTTTTAAAGCAGCCAAGAAATCAGAATGGGAGAGGATTAACTGGGACTGTTCCTGCTAAACTGGGGTGAGAGGGTGCAGAGAGAGAGAGCAAGGGAGAGACAGAGAGAACTCCTTTCCTGGTCTGGGGTTTCTGTTCGTAGCTCTGCTGGAGTAAACAGGACTTAACGCTGGTACCAATTAGCCCTCCTTGCAGCTATATTGCAAACTACTTGGGTTAACCACATTGTTCTGCCTTGCAGCTATTTTGCTAACTACGTGGGTTACCATCTCTAGGCTCAGGTACCATCTCAGGTAAAGACACGGCCACATGAGGGTGTCTTGGGTGGTGTTATAGAAGTACTTTGTTCCTGTGACAAGCAAGAAGAATATTCACTACGCATTTTAAGTCTCCTCCATGTCAAATGAAAACTATGATGAAAGAATACTAGTCATTCTAGCAGAGGGGTATATGTTAGTACCAGCATCTCCTTCTGTGCCCTGATGCCCTGTGCTGTTAATATGTTCATGCCCCAGATCCTTGGGTTGCCTTAGTAACCTTCATTCTCTTGGCAAAGCATTCTCTGTCTGCTGGAGCCCAACGTTCCTGCTTTGCCAGTTCTTTTCCAAGAGAAAACTCCCTGTGAATTTTAAGGGACAGCTCATGTGATTGCCCACCAGTCCCTGCAATTGATCTTTTTGTTTTCTTTTCTTTCTTTTCTTCTCTTTTGAGAGTCAGAGGAACTTGAAATCCTCTGAAGAGTCAGAAAAGCCCCATTTCCAACACGTTCTGATGGCCCAGGGTCAGAACTAGATTGTGAGAGATGCCCAATATCCTTTTCTCCTCAGCTCCTTGTCCTTTTTCTCCTTCCACCTCTTACCAGGAAACTCTGGGAGCTGAAGTTCAAAATGTAACTTCTGATGACACGCAACGCAAGTGCTGTCCACTTCCCCACAACATCTTCCATCATTGACTATTGCTGGGTAATATTCAGCAGAAGAACACTGCATAACATACATCATCCTACCCAAAGCTTCACCAAGAAAAGAAACGGGAAATGGAACTATGCTTGTCTCACAGCATCACTAGTTCTATCCTGATAGTAAGTGAACTCATCATTGCAGCATCACGTGACTGTAGTGTACCTAGAATTGCAGGCTAACATCTGGATCCTTATTACATCATTCTCTTAGCCACCAGGTAGGGAAAATGTAACTATGTAATGAGGCACAGTGCTGGAAGCCCAGCTGTCATGCCCTGCAGCAGGTTTTGGTGACTCTTTGCTGCCCCGCGCCCCATGTTTTGGATCACACAGTTCTTTATCATGGGCTGTATATGCTCTTTGTTGGGAGAACCAACATACAGACAGCCAAAAGTTCTCTACACCTTTGCAGCAAGAGTTTTTCCTCCTTGTGCTTGAGTAAGAAGATGCAGGGCTCCTACTAGGGCAGACCTACCACTTGCCTCTTATATTCATGGAAAGACGAATCTGCAATAGTCATGCAGTCCACAACCAATCTGCAGCTGAGGTAGGGATGTATGTGAGTGTGCATCTGTATGTGAGGGGAGGGGAATATCCATCTGTCTGTCTAAGGGAGAAAAGGGCTGCTATACCTTTAAGAACCCCCAATTTCTGGCACAGATTCTTCCAACACAGCATGATGTTGATGGGAAACCCATACCTGCTAAATCCTGCTCCCTCCTTGTTCACTGTCAAAGGGAGAGAGGCCTTGTCTTTAGGGAATCATCAAGCCAAGTGCTTTGCTGTGTGGCCTTTGATTCGTTTGTTGGTTAGTTCATACAGTGCTTTGATTGGTCCAGGGCACAGCTGTTGTTCTGCATTATGGGATTAAATATTCCTGTGTGCAATTCTTCGGTGCTCAGCACTGTGCATAGCTATTCTTGCCCATTCTGAATGACAGACCAGGGATTGATATTAACCCCTCCATCAACTACTGTGTCAGAATGAAATTGGGAGTTCTGCACAAAGGCAGGGCATTCAGCCATCAATCCAGTCACTGTTAGTTGGGTGTTTTTGAGCCAAGGCCCTGATTTTGACTCACAAAGATTGACCACATGAGAGCAAAACCTGAGGCCCTGAGGCACATATTTGTTTCCCCCTTCTCCCTACCACCAGCTTCGGGAGCAGCTTTCTCCGACTGTGCACAGAGAGACTTGAGGGGCAGGAATGACTCCAGCAAGAATGTAGCACAGTGATAAATGACTTTTGTCCAGAATGAACACACACAATCCATCCATCTGTAATTAACATTCTGCGGAATCACCTACCACCAGCTTGGCATCAGGGTGGACTGTTGTTTTGGTTAATGAGGCTGAATTATGCCACTCAAAAGCCCAGGTGGGAAGTTCAAGTTAATCGAGCAAAGAAGTCTAGCTATCTGGAACAGCCTTCTTCAACCTCAGGCCCTGGAGATAAATTCTCCTAGCTGAGTGGGGATGGTGGGAATTGTAGTCCAAGACATGGGGAAGGTACCACATTAGCAAAAGTTGACCTAAAGCAAACTCCACAACTGCCCTGAGGCACTTTGGAGATTGTCTTATTCTGAGTCCTCTTACTGTTCCGCTTAAACTAATACCGTACTTTGAGTACCAATTGGCAGTGGTAATCCAAAACTTGGCAAAATTACTCTTTTGCACTACAACTCCCAAAATCCCTCAACCAGTAGGTGCTAAGCCACTAACTTAAACATCTTCCTTAGGGCCATAGCAGGGAGAAAGCAAATTGGCTGTCAGTTTGCCTAAATCCCACACAGAATGAGTTTTAATGTCTGTGGTACAGAGGGTTCAGCTAGTCATGACTGTTAAAATATTAAACGTGCACAGAAACGAACTGAACACCCAGCATTTTCCAAGCTAGTATCGTCACAGGCCCCACAGACTCCTGTAAAAGACTTTTAGCCTTTCTGCTCTTGGGAAAGAGAACTAGTACATAGCACTGCACACTGGATCTGTCCTTCAACATGCTATTCTGCAGCAGTGGGACAGGACAGCCCCTCTAAAACCATTCACTGTGATTAGAAGTTAGACTTGTTAGTCAGAAAAACTATGGCCATTTCTGCACCTTACCCGATCCGATTGTCCTCCTGTCGTGATCCTGGCAGTGCCTTTGCCAGCAAGGGAATGTGATGAGAATGCACCCCTCTGCACATGGCTGGCCTCCTGCAGAAGGGAGTGTGAGTGATATGTGCATGCCTTCTTCAGTGCAGCTTGACTCTTCCCCATGCTGCGCTGGGGAAGGAAGTGCTTCCTGCCCTTCCACATGGCCAGGAAGAAGAGAAGCATCACACAATCATGGGTGCTTAATGGATTTATTCTGTTAAGTGAATGTCCCGCGATTGCAATGGATGGGGGTGGAATTTCAGCAGGACCGCAATGACATAATGAAAAGCATGACCCATGGACTGCCGCTATCACATCCCTAATCTGGGACTGCGACATCATGCAGAAATGGCCTATGTCTCCTCTCCCTGGGTGTTCCCTTATGTGGAAAGCTTTGAGAGAAATGTGTAAATTTGGGGAGAGCCACTGTATGTTTCTCCGTGTCCCTTCCACTTCAAATTGACAACAAATCCTCAGGAATATTTGGATACATTCCACTTTGGAGTAGCCCCTTTCAGCCTCTTCTCTGAATGAAACTGTGTTTCAGAACTGTATCTGAAACACAGTTTTGCAAAAATATGGCACAGCTGGCTTCAGGTCTCCTTAGATTTCTAAGATTAAATTTATTAATCTTTTGAAAGAACAAAACAGGCTTTCATGTGGGAACACAAAGCTAAAATTCATCCACTTGTTTCACGCCTGCCATTTCTGAGTGTAAACAGAGTAAGTGGGCAATGACAGGAACTGAAAAATGGCAAATACTGTGGAGTTCCAAAAAGAATTCATTAATGAACTTAAAGCCAGAGAAAGTTTTATGGGAGTTCCAAGAAAGAAAGAAAGAAAGACAGAAAGAAAGAAAGACAGAAAGACAGACAGAAAGAAAGACAGACAGACAGACAGACAGACAGACAGACAGACAGACAGAAAGATCTAACCCTACTTTCGCCAATGAGGAGCTACCAGAAGAACCAAGAGGTGGGAGAAGAGACAAATATCCATTAAGACTTGTGGAAACATGATGCTTTCATGATCTCTTCCTCTTTTTGCTATCTGGATGATATGGCTGAAAAATTGTAACTTTAGAGTAGGGTTTAATTGTCAGAAAACTGAGTTTGTTGTCAAGGAACTTGCAGTACTGTTAACTCTGACTAGCAACAACACTCCTGAGAGTGAGACAGAGATCCTTCCAGTGATCTGCTAATGGGAGATATTAGCAATTAAGCCCAGGACCCACAGCGTGTAGAATGGAGGTCTTGGACCCTTCTCATCCTCCCAAAGTTGATCTGGTATGGAAGTCATATGTATCAGCCATGAAGCTTCTGGTTTAAATTTTACCACTAAGTTGGAATGGACTGGGGTTCCATTCATACAGGAAAGGGGAGATACAAATGCAATAAGTAAGTGGTCTCAGGGTGCTATTTCTCAGCCCTCATCTGTGATACCAGTAATAATACTAATCTAGTTTACAGGGTTTTTGGAAGGCTTATGAGAAAATGAACCTGAACTGCTTGGAACATTCTAAAGGCATTAGAGAAATGCTGAACAGTATTATTACTTACTACTATTTTCTAAAACTTTAGCTTCACTTGCAGACTCTGGGATGCTAGCGATATAGATAAGACTCATCAGATGGCAGCAGACCAAATGCTCTTGTCTTTTGAGATTAAAGATGAATCTATGTTGAATTTCTTCCTGTGTGAATCTAATAGAGAACTATGATCCTGTCAGCTATTTTTACGTCTTTCCTAAGTGAATTTATGCTGGAGCAAAGCAAAATGGCTCTGGCTGCACACTTGGATAAAGAAGGGGTTTCCAAGTTCACAGCCTACAGACTCCGTGCCTCAAAGGCTTCTGGGAAATGAAAAGGAAATGATTGTAGTACCTTTGAAATCAGCCAAGCTTCCCCCGTGGTGCTCACTCGCTTTGGGCTCTCTAAGAAAGGAAACAGAAAGAAAGAAGAATTAAAATCAATTATTGTTATGGCTAAAGCACCCACGGTCGATGCCATTTGCTCACTGACTGGCAACATTCTTTCCGAACATGCGTTATTATCTTCCTATGAGTTTCCGGAAACCTGCCCAAGCTTCAAACAGAATGGCAATACGAGCCACGCTCCTGTTTGTACAAGTAAACCAAGGAGACCGCTGCTAATCAAATGGGCTTGACTGAAATTAACAGTGATCTGGCTTTGCTTATGTAGTACATTTATATGATCCTACCCTTTATCTGAGGGACCTCAGAGTGGCAATTTAGTTTCACAACCACTCTGTTGTAAACCTATGCTGTGGAAGGTCATCAAGCTACTTAACCAAAAGATGCAATGCTTTCTTTTTATATTAAATCAGAAGTGGAGATCATGATGCTCTTAGAATGTTGCTGAACTTCAATTTCCCCTCAGCCCCAGCCAGCATAGCCAATGGTGAGGGATACTGGGAGCTGCAGTCCACATCTTAAAGGGTCAAGCTTCCCAGACACAAATTTCCTCATCACCATGGCCAGTTCCAATCCTTTTTGAGACACATCTGCCCCCATTGCACTGTTTACATCTCCTTGTGCTACAAATTCAGTGTCTGCTTGCTTCACAAAAACACATGATCACACCAAACCGTTATGCTTTATGAGTCCAGTTTGAAATTATTACAGTTATCTAGGAGGGGCTGGGGCAACAAGGGAGCTTCAGATCTGCTGGAGGATATAGAGCTATAATGACTGTGGAGTAACACCAGTGTGCTCTCTGCGACCATTTTTTTTAAAGGGACTAGTTGTGATCCATGGAATTCTGTCAATATGTTTTTGCTGGAACAAATGGATGAGTTGTTTTTGTTTTCCTTTAAGAAAATATGTGCCCTCAAATAAAGTGCACAGCTAAGCACAGGATTCAGCTTTAAAAAAACCCAAGTGCTATATAACCTTTGCATCTTCTGTTTATTTCCCCATGGCTGGAGCTTTGCTCTCCTTAAGGCAGAATTGCTTTGGGCCCCCTTTGCACATTCTTGTGGAGGATACTCCAAGCCAGGGTCCTCCCTGTCACTCCTTGAGTTCACAGCCCTACAACAGCTCTTAGATGCTTGGGCACTCTGCTAGCATTGACATGCAATACAGACATCAAGTGAAAGCCAGTGGGATATAGAGATTTGAGCACTGGACTATGAGCCTGGAGACCAGGGTTCAATTCCCCACTTGGCCATGGATATCCACTGGATGACCCTGGGCATATCACATACACTCAGCCCCCAGAAAACCCCATGATAGGTTCACCTTAGGGTCACCGTAAGTTGGATGTGACTTGAAGGCACAAAGCAACTACAATGGACATCAATTATGGAAGTTCTTGCTTGGCCGAACCCAATTCAGGGATAATCACAGCTTATTAGGCCAAGTCTCACTTCCATTAACACCATGAAGATATCCATTCCCATCACTGTGGCTTTCCTGGAATTTACCCTGCCTGGTAATAACATGACCACAACAGCAGAAGACACAAAACCTCTCTGCTGCTGCTGCCCTGGAAAGTGCAGCTGCTTGTCCTCAGTCTTTGTAGACCTCTAGGGAACAGACTGTGTGATCTCAGCATCACCCAGGAAAAAAATCTGAGTTCTCCCTCTCAGCCATAATTGGCTCCAGGGTCTTCCTTGAACAAGGAGTTTTTGTAAAGACCCTGGAGCCAATTATGGCTGAGAGGGAGAACTCAGATTTTTTTCCTGGGTGATGCTGAGATCACACAGTCTGTTCCCTGGGCTCCAATAGAGGATCCTGGCAGTGGAGAGTGTGGGGACCCAGACATACTGAAAAGACTCTTGGGAAATAAATAATAGAAGGAGGCTGAGAGATGGCAATACCAGGAGCAATTTTATTACCATATCATCATAAGGCAGGCACCTTACTTAAATGAGACCCAGTCAGTCTAAGAGGATTTTCTCAGACAGAATGGACAGACATAGGGTGTAGAGTGGAACAGAGACCAGTATCCTTTGAACAATCAGAAATCATTGCGGGTACTGAGTTCTAATTCACCATTCCAGAATCAAGTAAGGTAGTGAGTGAGGTGCTAGTAAGGCAACTCTTTAAAGCACCCATGGTAGCAGAACCCAAGAAGAAAGGTAATTGCTCCATTCATAGGCAACTACTGCAATACAGTTAAGTATCATGTGTGTTGCTACTTGTAATCAGAGCAAGGAATCCAGCTTTTTCCCCACAGTGCGATATGTTCATCAGTGCTTAATGGTGTCAGTTACTGAGGGGCTCCCTGCTTAAACTCCTCACTGCTCTCTTGTGGATATTGGTTAATTGCTTCCCTTGAGACTAGCCTGTGCTTTACACAGGTTTGGGCAGCTGGATGTTTAGAGTTAAGAAATGCTACCCAAGTAAGCCAGGAAGGGTGTTAGTTATCTGTGCTCTTTAACACCTATCTTTGCAACAACACATGATATAAAGCTTCTCAGCCCCATGACATCTAACGATTCTCCCCAAAATAATTATTTATTTTGCCTAAAAAAAAAAATCTGTATTTCCTCTATGAACCCTCTCACAGTGACCATCTGAAGGGGTACTCCAAAAAGCCAGATAGAAAGATGGGTTGCACAAATATTCCTGCAGGAAGCACTCGTCCCTTGATAAGGTGTTAAGGTGTTTGATAAGGTGTTTAATGTCTGCATGGGGCATGCACTGAGCACAAACTTCCTGTTAGATGGGAGGCATGCGAAGCCCCCAAAGGCTAATACTGAAGTCAACATTAGTTTTAAAGATGGGCTACACTGAGGGGAGAGTGGAGTACTGTTGGCCAGGGCCCCTCCAAGACCTTTAAAATTTGCTGCTGGCACGTTTTTCACCTACCCTGCAAATGTTAACAGCTTTCTTTGGCAAAGAGGCTTCCGTGTTCCTCATCCAATTAGGGAAGGTATACTTAAAAATGTAGCCACTCTTATCCTTCCAGTTAAAGATCCCTAGAAACTAAGATTTTGGTCATAAAATTCACTGACTTAAAAGAGAAGCAAATGAGCTCTGTGTTTAGTCCCTGGATGTAAAGGAATTTAGACAGATGGATAGACAGACAGACACATAGATAGTCAATACAATACCCAATATAAAGTTAACACAATACAGTTACAACACTGTAATGCTTGTAATCTTACAACGTTACCCTAGTAGTCCTGAAACATAACAGTTCAAATATATAAAGCACAACATCTTACATCTAATATTTCTTATTCTGTTAGCAAAGACCTTCTTTCTTCCTGATTCACTAGCACATCTTAGGCCCCTGAATAATTTTCATTAGTACTCACGTTAACTTTTTGCTTCTTATAAGTAAAAGCATTGGCAATAATTGCATATAGAAGACCATCCAGCATATACCTCCCTCCTTTCCAATAAACAAGAAACACCTACCATCTTTCCCTAAATATTTGACTGTCTTAGACTTTCCTGGTGGCATATTTGTTGTGGGTGTGCAGAACTGGTTATAGCAGGCCAGAGTTAAGAAGTGAACCCCAGCTGGATCCCATCTTTCCTACAGAGACATTTACCTGGGAAAAGGACACACAGCATAGTTTTTCTATTTATTCTAATCACTTCTACTTTGGTTTTCCACTCTTGCAAGGTATTTAAAGCAGGTAAATTCCACAGATCAGGTAACATGTTTTTAAAAAACATAGGCCATTTCTGCACTACACTGTTAAAGTGCTATTATTCCTTTTTCAACATCCTATAGAATTCTGAGATTTGTAGTTTAGCGAAGGGCATTTAGAATTCTCAGCCAAAGAGCGCTTTGGCCTCAGTAAACTACAAACCTCAAAGTTCCACAGGACGTTGAAAGTGGAATAATAGCACTATAATAGTGTAGTGCAGAAATGGCCATATTTAAAAAAACCCCAATGCATATCATAAAGTGTTCACTCCCAGCATACGGGCAGTAGTTTATAGACCTAGGACTAGGAGCTACAGAGTCCAAGTAAACACAGACCCTCCGCCCACCCCCTCCTTTCATCCATTAGCCTTTCAGTTACTCCTGTTATGTACCACATTCTGTCCCTCCTCCTTTATAATTCCTAAATTAATGTTCCTGTTTAATTAAATTCATTAGCTCAGATTATCTAGTGATATAACCTGCCCCCCATCTCTTTCCTATTTTCTGTCCCTCTCTGTACGCAAGCAAGAGTGAAGAGTTTCTTTATGGGCCATTAAAAGCGTAATGTTTAATTTATCGGTGCATTCTCAGGTGGGTGGGTTGGCTGGTCCCAATGTCAACACTTTTAATTAAACGAGAAGAGCTTTTCTACAGGAAAGGGGGCCACATTTCCAGTAACTAATCAGGGAACCACTGGGGTGAGGGCTCTGCTCAGACAACATAGGCAAACATTGTTCTTCTTGCACATGACACACAGAGAGAAGAAAATCTAGTTTGAATGAAAGAACTCATCAGTGTTAAGTTTAAGAGACAGCACTTGAAGTCTATTTGATAAGAATCGTTCTCGAATTTTGCTAGCAAAGGTGATCTGCCAATCTGTGTGGGATGCACTCACTGGCCACAACTCATGTTTCTTTCTTATGCTTTGGTCTTTTGTGGTACATTCCCCATAGTACTTCACTGACTTTTTTTCATTCAAAAAATCTGCAGCTCCTATTATTCCCCTTACGCCATATGCCCTTCACCCCCTTGCCCAAGCTGAAAAGTGGGCTCCAACTTCTGCTATAAACCAATAGCTTTTTCGTCACAGAATCTACGTTCTCTATTTTGAAAGTTAGGACCCTTTCACACTTCCTGACTGAAGTTCTGTGATTCTACTTTAACTGCCACTGTTGCATCCTATGGAACCCTAGAATTTATGTTTTATTTTATTCTGTTTAAATTTCTGTATTAAAATACCCCTTGCACTATTAATAAATAAAATCTATCCACAGTTTGCACCTCATTAATTTGTATTTAGAAAGATCAGTTTCATTATTTACAAAGGAAAACTATCTTACTCATACCTGATTATTATAAAATGTATCTTTCTTTATTAGTGTATAAATCTGTATAAATTTTAGTATAAATACAGTAAAATTTACTTTAATGTGAAACATATTTCAGAAACAACATCAGACTGTTTCCACACACAAACCCATACCTGCTGACTAAAAGTTTCTGTTCCCATTGACTAGTGCATTTAGTTCCTTTTCCCAGTGATGATAGTGTATTTAACGGTTAGTGTAATTTCAGCAACAAAGCGGATTTAACATGCACCAAGGTTCTATGCATGCCTGCAACCGTGCTGCAGAGTATGAAATTCACAAAGCATGGATAGAGAGCCTGGCCGCATTTATTTACTCCCCAGACACATTCTGTTTGGACTACTACTTTCTGCCTGTGGTCTCTCCTTGAAGACAGACTGGAAATTAGAGTTCATGGAGAACACAACCACTGATGTGAACTGACTATACAGAATACATTATGTCAGTTTTAAAAAACCAAACAAACCACTACATCGCTTCCTGATCAGTTTCTGGATTTAATTAAAGATCCTGGTTTGCTCTCACTCTTAAGGATCTAAAGAATTAGTGACCAAGATACTTTGAGTACTGCCGACTTCCATGTGAACCTGACTATTAAAAATTTCCCTTGAGACTCTACTGTGCTTCCCTCTGGCCTTTCAAGCACAGCAGTTCCTACTGTCTGTTTTAACCTGACTTTTACCATCTTTCTACTACTTTGTTTCAGTATCTTCTATTCTGAATGACAACTAGTTTACTGGGAAACCTATGTCTGAAGAGTTGATTACAAATGAACACATTTTATAATGAAGTAAAATGAGTGTATAAATAAATAATTTGTTATTCAGTGTCCTTTAAAAAAATTGGCTGAAAGGCAGGACAGAAATTGAATGAATGAATGAAGCCACTAATTGCTTTCACACATTACTGTGATGTTCTATTTTAGAGATGGACAAAGTATGGCTGTAGGGCCACATTAAGCTCCTCTATTTCTGTGTCCCTTGGCCCTTCCTCATTTCCCAAGTACCCCTTTTCTAGCCAAAAATGGGTGATGGGAGAATTGCCTCTCCCAGAAGTTTCCAGGAGCACCACGCCATCTTTTATCTGTGTTGCAGGTCTTTCCTGCAGTATTTAACTTTTAATTCTGCCCCTGCCCCAAATCAGAAACAGATGTTTGGCCACTTCCAAGTTTCCATTTTTTAACAATTTTTGGCATTTTGTGCAGGCAGGTCCCAGGAACAGCAAACTGGGCCCTGGCCCCCCAATTTCCTTCTCTTGCTCCATGTTCTTTGCTTTGCAAAGTTGTCAGTTTTTTACGTGACAAGAACCTGACTTTCCTTGCCCTTATGGACCTGTTTTTCTTGCCATTGTATCTTCCCTCTCCAATACATCCTGTGTAGCTTTAGAATAGGGGTAGGCACATTTTGGTCCTCCAGCTATTGTAACTCCCTTGAGCTTTCACCACTGCCTGTGCTGGCTAGGCCTGATGGGAAATAAAGGTCAACAGCATCCAAAGGCTCACAGCTTACCAACTTTAGAACTAGCTGCAACACCTTGGATTGGTCCAGGTGGGCACTTTTGAGAAGTCTTCATCTTAGGGGAGCTACCACTGTTGAGGAAGTACTTTCACTAGTAGCATATCCTGTGCTGCAGAGATGAGAACTGTATGGCCCGCTACATGTCAAATGGCAAATCCCAGCTGGTCTAGCATAGCCAAACTGCTGGGAGAGGCAGTTCAATGATATCTGGAGGACTATGCATTTCGCACGCCCACAGTTACAGGCTCAAGGTTTTGGAGGTCTGTGGGCAGTACGCCACTGTTACTGAAGCACATTTACTTAAGTTGGGATTGAGAGTGATAAGAAGAAGAGTGACTATCTTCTTCCCTTTCTCTTTTATTCCATCTTCTTCCACAAGCATTTCAGTTCTGAGGCTTGGATGACGTATCTACAATGTCCTGGAATGGGCAAAAGTGAGAGGTGGCAAGCCAAGAAAGCAACAGGCTAAAACCATCCCTCCTGGGTCCTGACCTCATGCCCACATCAGTACAGTGTCATCCAGTCAATGCCCTTGCTGAATTTTGTCAACTCCCATTACTGCATCTGTCCTTGGGTACTTCTCTCTCCTCCTCCCCCCGCAACCCCCACAAACAGGCAGGCTTCTGTCACTTTTGCAGGCACTCCAGGAAAAGGTTGGCAGAAGGAACCAGGCAGAAAACTGCTCTGTTTGTCCCTGGCAGCAGCTCCTCCCAGATACACACGGCCACTGGGACTGGCTCCCAAACAGAATCCATGCTGCCCTTCCTACATCATGGGGGGCTTCCTCTCCTAAGCCCCATCTCCACCATCTCCATTCAAAGCTAATCTCAGATATTTCCAGTCCTCTCACTGCTCCCTCATGACATGGATCCACTTTAACTACAAAGCTAAATAACAAGCAGGAAATATCAGAAAATGGGCTGGTGGGGCTGGGGGGCAGATTTGGAAAGAAATGAGGGGAGGGGAGGGGAGAGGAAAAAAACCACACACAAAGCAACTTTGCTTGGGCTGGCTGTTGGCTTGCCAAGCTGGAGAACAGAGCAGTGATGGCACTGTGCCGCTCACTAAAAGCATGAGTGTCACTAAATCAATAATTCATTTACTTTAATGAGATAAGTACTTTGAAAACTAATTGCAAACCTGCTCCATTTACTCCAACCCCGGTTATAGGCCTTAATGTAAATCGCACAAGTGCCGTGAGAGGAAAGAGCTGGGGGAATCATGTGTCATCTTTCTCCCCTCTTCGAAGAAAGAGAAATATCCTTCATACACAAGAGAGGGCCTGTAAGTAGCCACTTCAATCAATCAAGGCATCTCTTAGAACTCCCACTCCCCCCCAACCCCACCCAGTTGCACCTCTGAGTACTGAAGTGTCCACTGAAAGGGAGATCCCAAGAGGAGGCCAGGAGCAAGGCCTTCAGTTCTCCCCAGGAACAAATGCTGGTGATGAGAATCACAGCTTGGGAATATAACTCTTTTAGACTCTGATTCCCAGAAGCCTCCACAGTGCCTTAGAGAATCTGGGAACTGTAGTCCAAAAGGTAACATTCCCAAGCTCGGACCAGAGTGCTACATCAGCCATCGACAGGAGAGCAAGATGTTTGAAGCATGGTGCTGCTTTAAACCAGCCTGCCTAACAGAAGGTAATAGACAACAGGCATGACTTGCTACAGTGCATAGATTGCTGGATGGAGGGGAGGCCAAGGGAGGAAGCAGGCATCACAAACCTTTGTGAACTGAAAGTGTGCTCGTACAGCCCCCCTATCCTACAAAACGGTGGGTTTGAGGGAATTTTTGGCTTGACTTTCACTTGCATCAGGTGCATGGTATATCCTCATGAACTAGCACATCAGCCTGGGCATTTGCTGCAAATCCTGGCCAAGTGTAAGCTAATGGCATGAACATGTCTGCAAGGTGATGTATCCAGAAATCATGGCAGGGTCATGGAAAACTGTAGCCTCCAGGGACTACTTTGGAGAGAGTCATAAGAACAGGTCACCAGAGATGGAGACATCTATCCCCACAACCACATGGCATTTGCTATTAGAATACTGATAGTATCTGGATCACCTGTAGAGCACTACAGTACGGCACAGCATAGCAAAGAACATACCGGGAAAGAATAGCTTCCATGCTAGTAGCTACCTTGGAAAGATAAAAGTCTGGCAAGTTCTAGCGATGGACAATTTATTAGTTTCTTGTTAAAGAGCCTAATAAATTTCATAGCGCCTGCATGCCATTTTTAGAATTCAAAAGGGGGGAAAATGAATGGATGATGTAGCAAAAAGGTTAGCCAGACAGAAATGGTTTTGTTTAACAAAGGATCACACTAAGAATGAATATGTGCTTTAATTTGTATTATAATTTTTAAAGTTTGCTATTACATTAATTATAGATCAAATCCTCATAGAATTCTGTTAGCAAAAACCCTCATTTTGATCTAATGAGATTTGTGGTGGTAGACTGTGTTGTATCTTTTGCCATGAAAAATGTAGTGATTGAGTGTGTGTGTGCATGGGAGAGGGAGGGGGGGGAGAGAGAGAGAGAGAGAGGGAGAGAGAGAGCGAGAGAGCGAGAGCGCACTGAGTACCTACAAAAGGCAAATGCTGTTCTGTGGTGTTCATTAAGAAAACCTTACAGGAACATTATATATTAGCCAGAATTCTGGTTTCTCTATGCATGTGAGCTGACATTATGAATCAAGATGCTTGATGTAGCACAGTGACTGAGAGGAAGCTGTATGTTCAGATCTTATGTCAGCCATTAACTCCCTGGACTGCCTTAGGCATACCCTCTTTTCTCCTCTTGGCTCTGTCTGTGCAATCAGGGGGTAGCAGGACTAACTTATTGTACAAGGTTAAGGATTACTGATATAATTATTGAGAGATCCAGATTGGCCTATTGGTTATAGAGTGCCAGACTTGGACTTGGGAGAAATTCACTGGATGACTTGGCCACAACCATTCAGTCTCAGCTTAGTGCCACAGCTTGGGAAATTTACTTTTATGGACTATAACTCCCAGTTTCCCCCCAGCCAGCATGGTT
The DNA here is from genome assembly GCA_030412105.1 of Cyclura pinguis. Classification (NCBI taxonomy): domain Eukaryota; kingdom Metazoa; phylum Chordata; class Lepidosauria; order Squamata; family Iguanidae; genus Cyclura; species Cyclura pinguis. The sequence continues at coordinate 160,883,954 of CM059600.1, forward strand.
GACTTTTCCAACCCTGGTCTGACCTGCCTCACTGGGCTATTGTGAAGCTAATTTGGAAGAAGGAAGGCCATGAATGCTGCCTCACATTTGCCAGAAGAAAAGCTTATGTGTCACCATTCTGAACCCTCAAAGGCACTATATTAATTCTGAATCAATCTAGTCCTCCATGGCTGAAGCTCTTCCCCCTTCAGAAGTTTGCAACGTTCAGCCACAGAAGAGCTGTGTCCAAAGGAGGCCTGAACATGCCCAATAGCAGGTAAAGGGAAAGGAATTAGGGGTGACCTAATTCCTGAAGTTCTGCAGTAGATCCAAACAGCACACCACAAAAGTGTGGAATGAGAATGTTTGAAGAAATTAAAGCAAGCAAACAAACAAACAAACAAACAAATCTTTAGGAGAAAAACAACTTGCGCAAAAGCAGTCCAATGAAGGGACCGAGCATGCTCCATGGGCACAGAATGCTGACTGGTGGCAAGGACAGTGGAAAACTGGATGGAAAGGGCTCAATCCACAATGAAAGATCCCAGACAGCTGGAGGGGAGGATTCAAGCCCACCCTCCCATATCAGGCTAGAGGGGACAGAATAGCCCTGAAATGATCAGATAAAACTGACCTAGTTGAGCTCCCTCAGGAATTATCAGTCAGATGTACACTAAATGATCAAGCACTATATTCTCTCTCTCTCTCATACACGCATTTTTTGTTCATTCATTCCTGGGAGGACACAACTATACTGACATCTACTGTAGTTGAGCCCTTCCAGGAATACATATACTGCTTGTGTATCTATTGCCTTAATAGACAGCCCTCCCAGGAATAGCAAAAGCTGCAAGCCATCTATCCTATGTACACCTTCTTGGGAATAAGCTACAGTGAACATATCAAGGAGATTTCTGAGTGCGCAGTGTTGTAAGAATGTTCACAGTCAAGGATGACTGAATGGTAATGGATGGGAGAAATACCATCCCAACTGTGCCCTCAGGAACTATGATGGCTCTTGGAGATGCCTGGGGTGGAATCTGAATCACAACAGGAGGTAGACTGTCCTGCTCACAGTGGTTCCAGTTGTTTTATTAAGCCAAGGATGAGCTTGGCTCCCAGAGCAGGAGAATGGAACAGGGGAGCTTGTGACAGCCATTTTTTTTCTTCCTCCGGTGGAGGAAAAACCTGAAGAAGAAAGGCCTGCTACAACATTGTAACTCAGGGTCATCTTTGAGTAAGTAACATTCACTAAGTATGCTTTTTTCCTTGTAATTTTTGCTTATACTCTGCCTATGCACTGGAGCTAGTTTCTCTCAATACTTTAGGCTTTGAGACATTGATGGCTGAGATCTGAGTCATGGAATTGTTCAGTCCACCCACTGCTAGTGCAGGAATTGATTCATTACTCCCAGATTCCTTAGTCAGTTGCTGCCAACTCACATCTCATCAGTGTTTATCTGGAGTTGGGATTTTTGTCCAAATATCATCACTTTATACTTGTTCTCAATGAATTTTCAGTTTCCATTTTAAAGCGCATTCTGCCAGTTTAGAGAGATCCTTTTGGATCACTTTGCACTATCTTTGTTCTGACTACCCTGAATAATTAATTGCTGTCAGCAGAAGTGACTATACATTATACAATCTCAGTTCCAGGTGGGACACCCACCATGCTACTCAGCACCAGAATTTTCCAAATGAGGTCTCTGCACATATATGAAAACTCCTATGTGTGAGCAACAGAGACCATGAAGAAGAATCCTTCATCTTCTAACGTATCACATTAGCTTTCACTCTTAAAGTAGCGTGGTGGAATAGAGGGTGTGTTAAGAAACTTAGGTTATTAAAGTCTTTTTACAGTTGAACAGAGATGAGTTAGCATCAGCAAGCAAGGACACTTTTCACATGCTGTCACATCTGTTCAGTTTTCCTCCTGGTGTAATTCCAGTTTTCTTGCAACCACGAATGATCTAATTGTGATAGTATTGTTCTTTCTCTCTCTTTTTTTAACTGGCTGGGTGGTTCCTTCTGTATGTATCCTGATTTACAGATTGGGTACAGACACGTAGGGACGATTCACCCCAGGTGGCAATGTTTCTGGGGCATCCCGGCCCGTAGCCCCGCCCCTGTGTGCCCTGGCCACACCTCTTGTGTAGTGGCCCTGCCCCCTCCCGCCCTCCCTCCCCACACTCCAAGCTCCGCCACTGATTGGGTGACTGTGTTTAGGACACGTAAGAGGTATGATTATTCACAGTTTGTCCTGGCCCCCATTCTCTCTTTATTTCCAGTAGGAGAGGGAAAAGGAAGTATGTCATGGATGAAGCTTTCTCTGGGGTAGTCATGTTCCTCCTGATACTTCCTTTTTTGATTATTTAAATAAGAGAATGAATAAAAGACTTTAAAGTGGCAGTGGAGTTGATAACGGGTGGTATGAAGTTTTTGTCTTGATAGTTCCTTCGCACATGCAAGGCAGAACTCTATCAGCCCTAAGATAACAGTTTTCACAGAAGAAGACAGTTCGACTAGGTAACTTGAAGATTCAGAAACAAGACATGTTTAAGAGGACCCAAGATTGTGTGTAGTTAGCCAGTGTGGTGGAATGGTTTGGGCACTGGACTGCAACTCTGGAGACCAGGTTTCAAATCCTTGCTCAGCTATAGAAACCCACTATGTGACTCTGGGCAAATCACATTCTCTCAGCCTCAGAGAAAGGCGAACAAACCCTCCTCCCCCCCCGAACAAATCTTGCCAAGGAAACTGTGTGATAGGTTGACTTGACTTGAAGCCACACAACAACAGCATCGTTTTGTGTGTGTGTGTGTGTGTACATGGGTATCTATGGGAAGGGAGAGCATTTCACCATTCCTTGGAATCCCAAATTCATTTTAATTCATATCCCGCTAATCACTAAGGGATACAGAATAATCTATAAGATCACTTCTATTGAGTTTCTGGCTGCAGACTCATACTGTTTATAGTGTTGTAGGAAAACTCTGGATGAATAGTCAGTTCAGATGAATCCTGCTTGTTTGCATCTAATGATACTGCTTCTGCAAACTGTATAAGATTTGAACACCCCAGAAATACAATGATGATATAAATCTGGTAGAATGTAAATTTTTATAAATATGATTTAGCTTCAGTATGGCTTTTATAGTAATGAAGCTGCTTACAACAGCTCCTAGGCTTTCCTTACTATAGTATATTGGCCTTTTTACAATCTGAAAACATCAGAAAACACCTTGTATATGCTAACCATTATATTTACTGAACACCACTGACAGCTATGTGTGTCAGCTGGGGAGGTGATAATGGACCAGCTGCCCTCCTTGATGAGCCATAATTTCCCAGATTCCCAGCATTTCTTTTCTTTTTTTTCAAAAGTGAATCTCTAGCCCTTATAGAAGTCAAGGCAAAATGTGCACTCACTGTGCTACCCATTTGTTTTGTACTTGCTTCAATGTTTTTAGAAAATGAATTAGAATAATAGAATTATAGAGTTGGAAGTGGCCCCACAGTTATCAAGTCCAACTCTCAGCTCAATGCAGGAAATCCAGCTAGAAGATCCAAGCAGGTAGCTGCCTGGTTTCTTTTTGAATTAAAGTCATGCCAGTGACCAGGGATACCTCCAAATGTGTGGGGGGTGGGTGGGTGGGAAGGCTATGGCAGTCCCTGGTTTTGTTCCTGTATGAACCAATTTTATTTTGGAGACCCATATGGAGTTGTCCTCATCCAGAAGTATTGCCAAAGATATTTTATTCCCACTCCCCAGGTCAGTTTAAATCAACCCAGTACTTTCTAAAGTGAATTTATCAGTTACTTGCTGTGTGCTTTTACTGTCTCCGATGGAGTAAAGAAGGCAGCCAAGAAAACACAGCTATTGTTTTCAGGATACCCATTCAACAGATATCAAGTGAGAGAAAGAAGAATATTAGCACTAAAACAAAATGATCCTAATGCTTAACTAGTATAATATGGCTAACACACTTTAGCACTTTGACTTTAACTCTTGATTTTTTTGGGAAAAAAAAGGTTCAGTGGAAATTGCTGAAAATCAATTTCTGAAATGTAACATGAGACTGGATGATCAGTGGGAGGGAGAAAGGAGGGGACTCAAGGAATGGAGGATGGAGGGAAACCTGGCATATGTCAAGAGAGAGGACTGGATGCAAACCTGTGAATATGCAGGTGCAATCAAAACAAAAACCCCGCTGGAAACTCTTGATACTTAAAATAAGCCCAGTTGAGCCTGATACACTTTCTCTCAGAAGAAGGGATTAAAGCAATTGTTTTGATCTACCAGGTAAAAAGTGACTTCTACCTCTGCAAATATAGTTTAATAGAGCTGTGACTGATCTGTAGTGTGTTTACCTGCTTCCCTCCAATCTGTGTATTCATGCAGATTGTTTAAGTTTATGTGCTCTATGTGGGAAAACTTTTTTTTGCAAAGAAATCAGTGTGTTTTGCATAAGTAAAGCTATATTAAATTACATTTTTCTTTTTATTTGGGGTATGCATAAAATACACTGTCTTGTTTTAAAAGAAATATTCCAGAAAATGCTCTTTTATTTATCTAAAAATGCTTTTTGCATAGGAAACATGGTTCATGTCAACACAGTTTAAATACTTGAAGGGAAGTTATGTTGAAGATGGAGCAAGCTTGTTTTCTGCAGCTCCAGAGACTAGGACATGGAGCAATGGATTCCAATTGCAGGAAAAGAGATTTCACCTAAACATCAGGAGGAACTTCCTGATGGTCTGAGCTGTTCAACAGTGGAATATGCTCCTTTGGAGTATGGTGGAGTCTCCTTCTTTGAAGGTTTTTAAATGGAGGCTGGATGGCCATCTGTTGGGAGTGCTTTGATGCATGTTCCTGTATGGCAGGGGGTTGGATTCAGTGGCCCTTGTGATCTCTTCCAAGTCTGTGATTTTAAGTGCATGACACACACTCAGCCCCAGAAAACCCCATGATAGTTTTGTCTTAGATTCTCCATAAGTCAGACTTCAAGGCATACAACCACAACAATTCTCACTGCAGGCCAAGACCTGAGGGGCTGTCATTATGAGCTGCTGCACTTTAAACTTTACCACTACGCTATCACTGTTCTGGGAGAAAGAGGGATAAGTAGCAGCATTTCCAGATTATGGGGTGAGCTCACTTAGGCCATTTCTGCACGGGGCGAGGGAATCGCCCCGCGCTGCTACTTACCGGATCTTCTGGCTCCCTGGTCCGGTCCAGGCTGCTCCGGAGCAGTGCGTGATCGTCGATACGCTCTGCTCTGGCGTCCAAAATGGCGGCTTCCAGTTGGTCGTGGGTCTTGACCAACCGCTGAAGCTCGCCAGCCTAAAGCTCGCCCTCGGCAGATCGCAGGCTCGCATTGGTGCGAGCCTGCAAATCTGCACAAGGGAGCAGGCTCGCAGTGGAGCACTCCATGCTTTTGAAAGACTGGAAAAATCAGGTCTTCCAAAAGCACACTGGAGGACCACTTGGGGTCGTTCCGGAGTGGACTGAGGTGCAGATCTACACTAAGTAGTTCAGACCCAGTCTGCTGCAAGGTGCAGACGTCCTCTGTGGAGGACGCACTGCACCGTTTTTATCACCTCGCGTGGAAATGGTCTTAGTGTGTTGAACCCTGTTCCAAATCTATCATTAACCATAATTTAGGCCATAACCATTCTGAGTAGCAAAGATGTATTCAGCACTTTCACAAATCTGCTTCAGCTTCCTCATAGCAGCCACTGAGAGCTGCTCATAGCAGCCACTGAAAGCACTCTGAACTTTGTGAGATCAGTCAGAAACATTTGATATTTTTAGTTTACTTGTAGAGAGCTGGTGTAGTGGTTTGAGCTTTGGATTATAACTCTAGAGACCAGAGTTCAGTTCCCCGCTTGGCCATGGAAAACACCGGGTGACCTTGGGTGCACCACACACTCAGCCTCCAGAAGACTCCATGATAGGTTTGTGTTAGGGTCACCTAAGTTGGAAATTACTTGAAGGCAAACAACAACAACAACAAGCACACTGAGGTTGCCAGTTTATGCAAGTTCAAAACTCAAGCAGTACAGTACATTAGTGCTAATACTGATAAAAACAAGGACTGGATTTAATAAGAGCAATTTATAATGAGAAAAGAAAGTATGTTAGCAAAAAGAGTAAACCATACATTGGAAACTTTGTCTAGTCTGAACACTGAAGTTTTCATCACCATCAGTAAAAAGCACACAGTGGGATCCCAGACTTCATGTCTGCCTCATTCACTGCAGTTGTGCCCAGTGGACAAACAAACCATATCAATTCCATACCACACAGTTCTTTTTTCAGTCTGCTCTCCTTACTGCTGATTTTCCTCCCTCCACCCCGCTCCCACCTTGCCTGACATGCTTTATATTCTACCTATTGTAAAATCAGTTAAACAGAGACTCTCCTCTTGGGAGAGAGTGCCAGAGAGGAAATTAGTTTGCATCTGGGATAGAAGGTTCATTACAGGAAAGAAAGAAAGAAACCACTGAAAGGACAGAATAGCTGCAGTCTGAAAAACTCTAGACAAAATTGGGAGCCTGTCACTGGATTTGTCTTGAAACTTGCACATCAATTCAGTTTTCTAATGCAGAGAATGTGGTCAAAAATATGTTTGTCCATGCATACATTGTGGTTGTAGGTATTTATCTGTAAGAGTGCATGCACAGTGTACATCTACAAAAGGGGTGGGAAATGTGTGGGCCATGGATTGTATCTAGCTCACTAAGGCCCCAGGAACTCCTCCTACTGAACCTTAAAAATGGCCAATCCATAGATGCTTCAGCAGTGTTGAGTGTTAGTGTGTGTGTATGTGCCTTCCTGCTGCCTGCCGACCTATGATGACCCCTTGAATTTCATAGGGTTTTCTTAGCAAGGGGGATACTCAGAGGAGATTTTGCTGGTTCCTTCCTCTGAAATATAGCCTATGGCACCCAGTATTAATTGACAGTCTCCCATCTAAGTATTAACCCAGGCTGAACCCCTGCTTAGCTTTCAAAATTAAATGGGATCTGGTGCCTGCCAGGCAATATTGGCTCCTGGTGAGAGCAGGGAACAATGGACCAGGTTTTGGTCTCACATTTTTGAGACACTTGGAAAAAAAATTCCCCACAACGACAGGGAACTACACAGCTTTTCTATGGAAGCTGTGTATCATGACCAGAAAACTGTGTAGTTTTCTGGAAAATTGTACAGTTTTTGGTGCAGCTACTGAAACCCGCGTCACTGTCTTCACAGAAAGGAAATTGTGCAATATTCAAAGCAGCAAAGGCTTCAGTCAGCCCAAATTTTTTTTCCCTGCCACCTAATACTGTATTTGTGCAACATTCAAACCCACAAAGGTGGTGTGTGAAAAGACTACAAGCACAGTTTTTTAGGAAAATCAACAATTTAAGATATGCAGAGGATACCATATTGCTAACAGAAGATAGCAAAGAATCAGAATGATTACTAAAGAAAGTCAAGGCAGAAAGTGCAAAGGCAGGTTTACGGTTGAACATGAAGAAAACAAAAATAATGACCAAAGATGACTTACATAACTTTAAAGCAGATGATGAACACATTGCAGTTTTCCAGATTTTCCATCCCTTGGCTCTGTTATTAATCAGAATGGAGACTGCAGACAAGAAATCAGAAGAAGAATAGGACTTTGAAGGGCAGTTATGACGGAACTAGAGAAGATCCTCAAGTGTAAAGAGATATCATTGAATACTAAAGTTAGGATGGTCCATGCCATTGAAATTCCAATGTGTACATATGGCTGTGAAAGCTGGACAATGAAGAAAGCAGATAGGAGGAAAATCAGCTCATTGAAATGTGGTGCTGGACAAGAGTTCTATGGATACTGTCTTCACCAATGACTTGGATGAGGGAGTAGAGGGCATGCTGATCAAATTTGCAGATGATACCAAACTGGGAGGGGTTGCTAATGCACCAGAGGATAGGATCAAATTTCAATACGACCTTGACAGATTGGAGAGCTGGGCCAAAGCTAACAAAATGAATTTCAACAGAGAAAAATGTAGGGTCCTGCACTTGGGCAGAAAAAATGAAAGTCACAAGTATACGACGGGGGACGTGTGGCTGGATAGCAGTACATGTGGAAAAGATCTACAAGTCTTGGTAGATCAGAAGCTGAACATGAGTCAGCAGTGTGATGCGGCAGCCAAGAAAGCCAATACGATTCTTGGTTGCATCAATAGGAATATGGTGTCTAGATCGAGGGAGGTAATGGTACCACTCTATTCTGCATTGGTTAGGCCTCATTTGGAATACTGTGTCCAGTTCTGGGCACCTCAATTCAAGAAGGATGTCGACAAGCTGGAACGTGTCCAGAGGAGGGCGACCAAAATGGTGAAGGATCTAGAAGCCATGCCCTATGAAGAACGGCTTAGGGAGCTGGGTATGTTTAGCCTGCAGAAGAGAAGGTTAAGAGGTGACATGATAGCCATGTTTAAATATTTGAAGGGATGTCATGTTGAGGAGGGAGCAGGCTTGTTCTCTACCGCTCCAGAGACTAGGACAAGGAGCAATGGATTCAAGCTGCAGGAAAGGAGATTCCACTTGAACCTCAGGAAGAACTTCCTGATGGTCAGAGCTGTCCAGCACTGGAATATGCTGCCTCGGAGTGTGGTGGACTCTCCTCCTTTGGAAGTTTTTAAGCAGAGGCTGGATGGCCATCTGTTGGGAATGCTTTGATGGGTGTTCTTGCATACCAGGGGGTTGGACTAAATGGCCCCTGGGGTCTCTTCCAACTCTATGATTCTATGATTCTACTGTGAAGTGCCAAAAAGACAAATAAATGGCTCCTAGGGCAAATCAAGCATGAACTTTCCCTAGAAGCCAAGATGACTAAACTGACAGTGTTGTACTTTGGCCATATCATGAGAAGACAAGATTCACTAGAAAAGACAATATTGCTTGGTAAGATGGAAGGCAGTAGGAAAAGAGAAAGACCACAGTATGTATGGATGAGCTCACTCAAGGAACTCATGGCCCTGAGACTGGAAGACCTAAGCAGGGCTGTTGATTACAGGGTGATTTCCAAGGTTTCTCATTCATAATGTCGCTATAAGTCAAAGACAATAGTTAATCTCAGCAACTGAGTTCCAATTCACCATTCCAGAATCAAATAAGGTAGGGAGTGAAGGGCTTGTAAGACAACTCTTTAAAGCATCCATGGTAGTAAAATCCAATAACAAAGGAAATTGCTAGGTTCACAGGCAACTGAAAGTATTGCTGCAATACAGTTAAGTACCATGTGTGTTGCTACTTGTAATCAGAGCAAGGAATTCATCTTCTTCCCCATAGTACAATATAGTCATTAGTGTTTAATGGTGTCAGTTTCTGAGGGGCTCCCTGCTTAAACTCCCCACTGCTCTCTTGTGGATATTGGTTAATTGCTTCCCTTGAGACTAGCCTATGCTTTACACAGGTTAGGGCAGCGGGGTGTTTAGAGTTAAGAAATGCTACCCAAGTGAGCTGGGAAGGGTGTTAGTTATCTGTGCTCTTTGACACCTATCTGTGCTCTTTCAGGCATGATATAAAGTTTGTCAGTCCCAGGACATCTAATGATTGGCTCAGCCTGCCGGGATCCAGGTGCCTATGAAAATGTGGATGATGTAACCCCCAGACCCTCAGTGGCTATTCCATTCTGTTCTAGAGGTTTGTGCTTCAGACAGGTATTCCTCCCATGAATGTAAACCCAACACTCTCTTCTGCACTGCACTCTGCCTGCACAGCTGATGGTCTATTGAGCTCTTAGGCAAGAGAGAAACCAGTGATATCCATCCTATGAAGTAGAGTGAAGATCCAGTAAGCCCAGAACTATGAGGACAACTGATGTACTGTCCAGATTTTGACACCGATGCCAAAGTTCCCTCATCCACGTGACTGCAGTGTTAATGAAAAGAGAAATTCCATATAAGCTTTTGAGTCTATCTGCTCTGCACCTGAGATGGAAACAAGTCATCCCAGCCCAGACACTTACCTCACATATTTTTGAGGGGGGAGGGAAGAATCTTTTGCATTTCTTCTGCTGACAAGACACTGGAAAAGAACTTGGCCTATTTATCAGTAAAAAGACCTGTCTAAATTCAGTGGCACTGAACATTCAGCCCACAAGTTTGGGACTGCATGATGCCCTCTTTGTGGGAATGAGGCAGAGACTTTAACAAGGATTTGATTATGACAATAGGAAAAATGGGGAGGAAAGGCAGTGAACAGCCCAGAAAGTCATGGCAGTGGGGTGCGGGTGGAAACTAGAAACTACAATGCTCCTGAAAAAAGGGGTGTAGAGCGAGAAACCCACACAGGAAGGATAGGAATAGGTTAGTGATTAAGGAGAGGCTATTTATTTATTTATTTATGGGGATTATGTTCTCTCCTTTGACATATTCCCAGCGGGGTCCATACAAAATTTAAACTGCAGTAGAAACAAATTCAAATAACATTTAAACAGAACCATTTTAAAAGAGTTTCATAAAATCAACCAGCAGAAATGTCCTTTCCCTACAAAACCAGCTATCAAAGTGATCAATGAGGAAGAGATAAAGCAGGTCAGATTAAAAGGCAGAGATGTCTGAATGCAACAGGTAACACTGCATAGCTGTGCTGGGATCTAAACATAAAAGGGTTCAGGTGTTCACATAGCAGTAAGTAAACCTTGGAGTGGTGGCTTTGAACTCCTGCTATTGCTGCCAGAGGCCTGAGAGCAGCAAGGAGCACATAGTGCCTCTCCAGTCTGGCAGTGAGATGCAAGGCGACCGTACCAGCAGTGACAATCCCTTCATAGATCTTTTTGCCACTGCTCCCATCTCAGAGAGGGGAGGGTGGAGTGGGGCAGGAAAATCAATGGGTAACTACTCAATTAATCACATGAGATGTCAGCAGCAGATGAGGATGGGGTAATTGATCAAGACCCTCAATAAGGTCGGTGTGGTTGCCTGCGTGGAGGGCAAGACCCCTACATCATTATTTTATCTGCAAGAGGTGTTGATGAGCAAGGGCTTCTGATTTTAGTGTTAGTTGCAGTTATAGCAGCAACACAAACAGAGGCTGTGCCTTTGCTAAAATTTTTAAAAAGGGGAAATGGAAATCTCTTTTCCACAACAGGGAATTCCTTGCACTGGGTCCCACAGTAAGATCAAAGCTATATGGTCACTTGCTTGGATTTGGGCTGGGGGGCAGTACAAGATTTACATATTCATCCACAGTGCTTCCCCCTGTGAGCTGAAAGTTTGCTACAGTACTCAGCAAAAGACAGAGAAGGGGTGTGTGTGTGTGTGTGTTGCTTTTTGGAGCTTGATGTGACCTGTGTGTGTCCAGAGCCACACTCTTCATCAGCTTCATCATTCTTTTTCCCATAGAAACTAATGGGTTTCTACAAACACTCAGCTTCTGTTGACAGTTTGCAAGAAATGGCTGTATGTGTCTGCTCCCAGCAATACAGGAAACTGTATGGAGGTAATATTCCAAAGCTATATCACAGAAGTCTCAAGTCATAACATTTTGCAGCTAACAGACTTGTGAGTCTGATGCTGGTAAAACACTTCTGAAAACTGCTGAGAATGCTAAAGTGATTAGGAAAAAAAATATTAAAGAATGTATATGTCAGAAACAAGCAAATCATGAAAATGCATGATGCAAAGCAGGCAACCAGGGTATTTTGTCCCTGAGGAACCCAGACAACAATAAACAACAACAACAACAACAACAACAACAACAACTGTATTTTCCAGTAACTTTTTTTCAAAAGTGAGGGAAGAGGTATTCTACAATGATTGGCCAAGACTGTTAAGAAAAAAATGGATTTTATGTCCAGAAAACATACAGATTGTAGACAATTTCTACATAACACCCTGAAAAGGATCTGAATACACAGACTGATGGTTACTATTTCTATGCAAATTACATTATTTATGTAAAATAATGCAAAATTAAGACAAATACAAAACCCAAAACCAGAAAAAATAGTTCTGAAATTCAATGTAATTATGTAGATTTATAATAGCTACATACATTCAATTAGTTTTGCCTTCTTACTTCCATAAAATATAACCTAACAAATTTAAATCTTCACTTGTTTAAAGAGATGGGAAGTTTTTTTTTGTCTCAAGTCATTTTATAATTTCTGACTATAATAACCAGAGCTATCTGTATCTGCAACTTTACACAAGAGCAGCAAATTCAGCATTAGATATTAGATCCAAACTTCACTGCCCTGTGCATCTCAAGGTCTGTTTTTAAATAAAAGCTTTTAGTCCTTAAAGCAGTGAAGATAACCCTCAGCAAAACTATACAAGCCAAAATTATACACTGTATAGTATACAAGCTTGAAATCGTACAAACACAAGTGGTGTTTAAATCTAATCTCTATTCATTTGGGATGGGCTTTGACCTCCTTGCAGCTCCTTCCTCCTCTCCAGGACTAATAGAATGAGAATACATAATTTACATGCATAATTTATATGTGTACCAGAATTCGATCTACCTTGGTGTAGAATTTTGACAAAAGAAGTTTGGCAATACTTGCTTTTTTTAAAAAAAAAACATTTTCAAGATCTTTGCAATGGGCAGGCTATATAAAAACACAGTTTCTTTATGAAATTGAGACTACAGTTCTCATGATGTTGGTAGCCATTGTAGTGGAGTGGTTTGAGTGTTGGACTATCACTTTGGAAGACCAGGGTTCAAATTCCTGCTCAGCCATGGAAATCCACTGTGTAACCTTGGACAAGTCACACTCTTTCAGCCTCAGAGGAAAGCAAAGGCAAACCCCCTCTGAATAAATATTGCCAAGAATACACTGTGATAATGTCACCTTAGGGACCCCAAAGGTTGGAGGCACGCAACAACAAGAAGAACAACAACACCTAAACACAGAATAATAAAAACGCATGAGAACCTACTCATGTAAACAAAAAGAGAGAGTGAGGAAGATGGAGGAGGAATCTGGGATTTAGAGATTTATTACAAGAAGGAGCTTGATCTGAGCAGATTGCCTATGGTCTTATAGCCTAGACTCAGATTTGATGCCTGTCACTTCTAAATGCAGCAGAGAAGACTAAGACCATTTCTGCACTGCAATCTTATAGCTTGATTATTCCACTTTCAACATACTATGGAATCCTGGGGTTTGCAGTTTAGGGAGCACGCTCAAAGGCCCGTCCCACAACTGCAAACCCCAGGATTCCACAGGATGTTGAAAGTGGAATAATAGCACTATAATATGCTAGTGCGGAAATGGCCAAAGTAGCTTTTCCTCTCTCTGTCAATTGCTGCTGGAAATCCTACCCTCCTTTCTAAGCTCCTCTTCACACAGTTTCTGCAGCAGGTCTACTTTGTCTCTTAATGATGTAGTTTCTACTGTCAGCTTAACTTCCAGCATGGTTGTTTCCAGTGGTACCTCTGTGGTCCAAGCAGAGTAATGGGCAGCAAGTCATCCCATAATGGTAGGATGAAATGCTCACACCACTAGACCATTGGGCGTCTGGAACCAGCTCCCAAGTTGTAGTGGGTAAATCCTTCCAGAGCTGTGATTTGGTTATCCTGAATGATACTGTTCATCCCAGTGACGTAATTCCTAATGACATGACTATTGCTGGCAAAGATGAAAGTGTGAAAACATGAGGCAAGGTCAAATTATACAACAAGAAATTCTTATATATTACCATATTATAGCAAATTCCCTAAAATACATTGTGGCGATACTTTTATTAGGCCAAACAAAAGGCACGGAATAGATTATGCACACTTTTGAAGCTTGCAGGCTTCTTCATTTGGTTAAAACTAATCTTTCTTGAGATGTTAAAGCTGAGTTTAAGATGACAAGAGGGGTATGCTTCACGCAGGTAAAGGCCACATCCCTTTCAGTGGCTTTGATATCTAACCCTGCAGATGTGGGCTAGGTCTCAAAGGAACTGCCCTTGTTTCTGGCAATTGAGAAGGAAAAGTTTTCTGCCTTGCCTTGTTTTGGTGTCCCAAGTGCCTCATGGCTAGCATCTCAAGAAAGATGCAGCTCTGTGACCCTCCATCACCACAATTAACATCAAAAGGTTATATAATGTATTTTGAGCATTTTGGTTTACCTAAGAAAGGTATCACCTCAGCGTGGTTTTCAGTAGTTTGAATGGTCAACATGCCCAGCCCTGAATATGTATCTCACGTACTACCAGAATGCTGTGGGAGAGAGCCACACTGACACAGTTGTGTAAATTAGCTCTAAGAGAAGCACTTGAATTGACTGGATGTGCAAGGCAGAGATTATTTATGTAAGGCTCAGTTATCAGCAGGATAGTACCAATGTTGTACAATACAGTACCAAAACCTGGCAGAAAATGAAGGGAGAGAGAAATTTCCTATTTGAAAACTGTGTTGAAAATAGTGCAGATTAGCTAAAGGAAGCAAAGTGACTGAATGACGGGTGGGGCAGGAGGATAAAATTGCACTGAAAACTAGAATGTGCAGTTTTAGTGAGATTTTCACCAAGGACAGAATGACACAAAGAGAGAAAAAGAAAGAGTTTAGGTGGCCAAATTCTCCCCATTAGCTTCCTCAAATGGTTGAAAACCCTGAAATTTGACTGGTAGTTGAGGAATTTTGAATACTCATTACAACTCTAGCAGTCACATCACTGGTTAACCAACCTCATGCTAAACAATCACAGCTCAGTCCTGCTCATACTTTTGCAGAGGAACTGCATAAAGATAAGCTGAGGAAACAATAATGCTTAAGTATTTGCACATATTGTCTCCAGGATGTATCTGCTCATAATACTACCAACTGAAATGGAGAAAAAAAATCCTTTTAAAAGTAGCTCATCTGTAAAATATCACCACTGTTACTGCCCTGGCTAGTCCGAGCTTTGGCGATATTAAAAGATATCCCTTGATATCACAATTCGGCTGCACTTCTCTATTCCTTTCCACGTGCTTGCGAGGCCACCGGACAAGAACGTAAACAAGCTCGGCTGTTAATAGCCGTAATATTCAAACTACAATATAGGCAGGCCAGAAAATAGCTGACTCGCTGCTTTAGGAGACCTCCAGGCAAGTACTCTGATTAAGTATGCACGCCACTTACAAAAGAGCCTCTGCCCCGCGATGGCAGCTTGATGGGTAAACTATGCAATACCCAAGTACTCTGTGTCTGCATACTGGCTACTCTATTGAGAACCGCTACGATAACTCGATCATTCAGATTCTGACCTTTCAGAGGCTTTGTCTCGAACTCCAAATCTCTTGTTTTCCCCCAAGTACGGCATAGCCTGCAGTCACATTCTCCTTATAAAAACCCTTGATTCCGAGACCTTCCTCGGATCGCTCCCGAGTTTCATCCCGCCTTGCTGCCGCTTTGCTTGGCGAGCCTCCCCTCAGCTCCACGTGCTGAGCTACATCGCACCCCAGCCTCGCTCTCCATTCTTCCGGGCTTCAGGACAGGTAAAGTATCACCCAAACCAGCAACTCCTCTAAAAATCCCTCTATACCACTCCAACCTTTAGTTTCTTTAGTTATCTTGCACGAGTGTGTCTCATACACTGTTTTGCTTGTGTTTAATAAAACATCATTTATTATTTCAACTTCTGTGTGCTCCTTGACTCGACCTGACCCCATAGACATAGGGTTCAAGATCTCGCTACGTTACCCTGCCTCTCGTAATGCTAAGCAGTGCTCTGAGCTAATTTTCCCCAACTTTAGTTGAGCACATTTTGGTGTCCCTCTCGGGACCCCCAGTACACAGGGTAACACCGCCACCAGGAAGACCAATTTGATCCTTTGCCTAGAAAAGGTACATCAAAATATAAAGAGAGTACTGTATCTTAAGAGCTTTGAAAGGGATACGATGGCTAATTAAGAAAGGAAATCCAGACTGCAATCTTATCCATATATACCTAGGACTAAGTTTCCCTGAGCATAGTAAGATGTCTGAAAAAAATGCATTGACTTGTACTATTGGTTACTTCAGCAGATGTAAGAGATGGACAACAAGACTTTTGTTTACAGTAGGGACAGCTGCCTTGACTAACCTTAAGGACACTATTAATCAAGCATGTCGTTCTAGGTTGGCTATGGGGGAGTCAAAATATGGAAGCCTGTCACAGAGGAGGAACTGAGTCCTTCTGCATTAACGCTCTTTACATAGTTTGTATCACTTTTATTTGTTCCCATTTCCACACTAGACTGTTATAGCGCTATTATTCTACTTTCAATATCCTATGGGATCCTGGGGTTTGCAGTTTAGGGAGGGGCCGGCCTCCTGTGACTGCACTGGTATTATCTATTGCACATTTCTCATACACATATAGTTCTTCCCCATCAAAATAATTCCCTCTAATTTTACTTTTTATTTTTCACTTAAGAAATTTATTTACTTGCCCTCTTGTTCATCCAATAATGTGATAAAATGTACAGAGTATGCGGGGGGTGGGTGGCGGGTGGAGCAGCAATCTTCACAGATAACCATACTGTTTTGTTTGCTTCTGCCAGTGAAAGAAATAAGCAAATTCTTGAGGTGAATTCATGTGCAGAGGCAAATCTACCATAATAAAGATGTATGAAAGAGAAAAAAAGAAAGAAAGAAAGAAAGAAAGAAAGAAAGAAAGAAAGAAAGAAAAGAGTTTTGCTAGTAGAGGGTATACAATGGTTTAGAAGTGCTCTGAAGTGAAGTGCTCTATGAGAAAAACAGGGAATGAATATATGATCAATGATATAGGATTAAAGACTTTGATTTGGGCTGTTCCTCCTCACCTCTTGTGAAAATATTAAGAACAGACTGTTCAGAACAAACAAACAAGCAAAACCTGCCAGTCCAGGCACCAATCTACAACTGTTACCATCCTGATTTTTTTCTCTGAGCTTCCATCAACAAGGGATTCTCAGCCTCTTACTGGCATACAACACGACAGTGCAGGAGTAGTTGGACAAGGGATAGGGCTTTTATGAAAAATACAAATCCGTTGCAAAATTGATTGGAAACAATAGTTTCAAAACGCAACAGCCCAGAGCGTGGAGGGATTTGGCTAGGCGTGAGGATTTTGAAAGTGCTGCGGGACCCATGACACAAAGGATGAATAAAATACAAAGAAAACTTCTGTGCAGAGATCTCTAAGGGATTCACTGATGCATTACTTTTAAAAAGGGGAGGGCAGTGAAGCTAGTATATTTCCCCCCCTCTTTCAGTGGCTTAATTTCATTTCAGAATGAAGTACAAAAGCAAATTCAAATAGCCTTTTTCTTCTCGATGCTGCTGCTGTCTTTAAATTGGCATCGAGTTTGTTTCCCAGGAAAAGTTGACTTGTTCTTTTTTTAAATAGGTAGACACATCACCAAACAGCACTTATTTATTCTGTCCATCTTCTGTTGGTTACAGCACTTCACTTTTGTTGGGCTCTGCTTATTTGGTGATGCATTCTTGGCCAGTCTTTGTAACACTGCTGCAAGCTATTTTAATATCAATATCCCCACCCCCAGTCCCGTACTGCAGCTCTGGCCCTTACTTCACAGACATACACCCGTGCCTCCTTGCACTTCTGTCTGTCAAGGGCTTTGGCAGGAGCAACAAAGCAATGAAATATGAAGGAAGTGAAAGATGATGACTCATGGCAGCTACAGTGGGGATCACCATAAAACCAACCAGTGGTGGAGAATCCATTTAAGAATACAAATTATATATCATTTGGTGTTTCCTCTGACTAAGGCCATTGCGAATAAAACCAAAGTACAAGAGAAAAATAGTGACAATAAACCAACCATTTTGTCCAGATTGACTAACTCAGTAAAAATGGCCAGTTATTATATCATCATCATCATCATCATCATCATCATCATGATGTCCTCAGGAAGGCTGGAAAAATGCCAGGTTAACTGGAAATTTATGCTAGCAATGAGGAATCTGAAATATTTTATTCATATTTGTACAGGACCGTACCTAAAATTTTGATGCCAGTTCTCTTTAAAAATAGATAGCTGTACCTAGGAATTTTTCCAGCTCTGGACTAATTTTCTGGATCAGTTTTCAATATCTTTGCAGATATACAAAGATTAGTTGAACAGATTCTAAATGATGCAACTTAGGGCAGATGTTCCCCCTTCCATTTGGGATTCTACATCTTGGAGAATGTAAATAAAATTGCCAAACACTTCAGGGGAGAGGAAAGAGACGGCAAGAGGTTTCAAAGGCCTAAGAGGAAAATGAAGTCTCTGTTTTAATCTGTTGTTAAGCTGCCTCAAGTGCAAAGGGAGGAGGAGATAAAGAAAGAAATGTCTGGAATGAAACGAAATAAATACATTGACCTATTTGGGTATAATGGCCATCTATGGCAGACACTATTTGGGGTACAGGATATACAGCAATGATTTCCCAAGGCTTGTTAGAAGCAGGAACATAATTGACTGCCCTTCATGAACAAGAGGAAGTTGCCCTAAGTAACAGAAAAGCAAATTTAAATTAACTCTTAGAAACAACTATTCAAACATATAAGAATAGCTGAGCAGAGGAATGAAATTCCCAAGCGAGGTCATAGTATTTTTTAATAATAGACTTTTTTTGAGGGGGGATACGCAATTAATATTACTCAGAGATGGTATGAAGTTTTATTAATCCTGCCTGCCTGTGTTGGCAGATGAACTAAGTGATTTTTGAAGATATCTCAAATTACTGCCTTATCGTTCTTTCCACAATCAACCCCTGATTTCCTCCAGTCATTGTGCATTTGAGGACACCAGCTCTGCAGAACTCTCCAAATAAGCATGGGTCATATTCATACTCGCTCAACATTTCACAGATGAAAACCAGGACATGTGTTGCCGAAATGGCCAAAGCTATTAATGAGAAAACAAACAAGCTAGGAATGGGCAAGATTCTCATCCCTTCTTTCCTCTTCCCCCTGTTGAGTTAATTGAGTGCAAACTACTTTTGTATTTTGAATTCAGTCTGCAGCAACTTAAGTAAACTGAGGACAAAGTGAGGGGATGTGGGAGGTGTGAGAAATGGGGACATTTTTAAAGCAAATGAAAAATGTGATGGCAGAAAATTAACAGGGACTGTCCCTGTCAAATTGGGACAGTTGGAGAGCATAGAGGCAGGGCAGCTGTGATTGGAAGGCCTCAGATGTTATTGGCCTACATATTTCCCCACCATACTGACTAGAGTGAAACATCTGGAAGGCTTCAAGTTCCCCACCAGATGACATGTAGATATTTGCCACAGACAGAGCAAAAGCATCTTTTGACATTGGCTGCTTGAGAGCTGCCACCCTTTTGGCAGGGTTCTTTCCCAAGCTAGGCTACTTTCAGCCATGACCACTCCTGCTTTTGGATAGACTATGAAGGCAAAGGCAAAGCCCCCTCTGAAAAAATCTTGCCAAGAAAAACTCTGATAGGTTCACCTTACCGTCACCTCAGGTTGGAAAGGCAACCTATGGTGACCGCAGCACACAGCACAAATACACAGCTGGGAAAAGAATGGTGTTTGAGCAGACAGAGGAACGATGCATTTTCCCAAGGACTGTGTATGAATTTCTCTCTGAATCACAATACAGCTGGTGTTCCATGTTTGCTATGATTAGGGGCACAGGACCCCCATAAAAGTAGAAAAATTGCAAATACCAAAATGTGTGTTGATGCCTATGGGAAGGGGGCCGAGGCATGGTATGGAGAACAGAGACCAAGGGTTCAAACCAGATCAGGGAATGGAAAGGGAAAGGGGTGGGTTAACATGATGGCCCTGTACTTCTCTCCTGCTCATCTCCTTCCTTAGTTGGGGGGACATCAGGAGAGGGCTTGTGGTACTGAGAAACTGGACTGTGAGCTATGAGGCAGCAGCTGGTAGGGGAGGACCAAACGTTCATTTTTAAAGGGCTGTGTGGCCTGATCAGAACTGCTGAGTAGGAAGGTTCTCTTGGAAAAGAAGCACTCCGGGTGGGGGAAAGGCAGGGGTTGGAGAAATTTGCAAATAATCAAATCCATGAAAATTAAACCTGCAAATGTGGAGGCCCAATTCTGTTTGTAACTGATCTTTGGATCTGCACAGATCGAGGAGACAAATTGGTTAATACTAATTTCTCTGGGATTAGGTTTCTGGATGGTGGTATTTGGCCTGCTTTTCACTCTAGCAGGGATTTCCTCCTTGCATTTTACATCTTAGTCAGAGACTGCCCCTCCCTTGCCACAGTGAGAAGGACTGTTAACCCTCTTACAAGAACCAATGAGAGCAGAGAACCCATTATTCTACAGACCTGAATTCACACGCACACACGCGCGCGCACACACACACACACACGCGCGCACACACACACACACACACACACACACACACACACATTCCTAGCATTCCCTGGCATCAGGGCACAGCCTGCCCATCTGGAGTCATAGCCCTACCACAAAGTGGCATATTTTATCTTGATGTGTCAGGATTTATATAAAAAGGGGATAGTTCAGCTCTAAATGTAATGAGTTAGAAGAACAGCCCTCCAGTGGCTTCCTCCAGCGAGCATGGCGTCAATAACATTGATTGCTAAAAATAACTAATAACCCAGGCCTGGCCCCGGCTGGGAGCTGCTCAAAGCAGGATCATAAAAATCACTGTATGCATTTGCTGCAGACAGGTGTGCTCCCCAGACAGCAATGAGAGCCTGGGCTCACAGGCTGCAGCATGAGAAGAGGGAATCTCCACTCCAAAGCAGGAAGCATCCTTGGCATATGGGTGCCCACAGCAGACTGTACGTCCCTATCCTGGAGGAGGAGATGTTATAGGAAGGTTGTGTAGAAAATACAGGTGTCTGGCTCTATCACAGTTTGACAAACACGGATACAAGTGGAAGCCTAGGACAAATAAACATCAGGCATGGTATAAGAAAAACTGTGGTGGGTCAGTCGTAAAAAGGCATGTGTTCGAGTGCGTATCTCTGCTGTGCACATAAGTGTGGCAGATAGACTGGTGGCAGCCTTCCATAATACAGACTACAACCCATCATCTCAGCAAGCATTGCCTCCTGAGCAGAGTAATGGGAGAAGTCATCCAACACTCTTGGGTGATACTAGTGTAGTACAGACTAGTTTTCGAGTTTACATATGGGTAACTGAGAGGATGATACAACCCAGGCAACTGCATAAAGAAGAGAAGACAGTGGTGCAGTTTCATGTCCAAAAGCAAGTAGATGTATAGCTTTGTTGGGTGTGCAGGTGTATTTTAGAAGACTACAGGGTTAGGCCATGGAACCAGAGCTGTTCCTGAATGTGGTAGTACAAGGCAAGCGTCATCGTGAAGTTGGGATGATTTTTAGTGCCCAGGGTGAGCAATTTTAAAGGAGCCTGGAACTTTGAAAGGTGACACACAATTTTTGGTAATCTTTGATGGGATGTGCTAGCTGGATTGGTAAGACAGAAAATAGGCTAGACATTTGGCAGGAGTTCTCTAAATTCCTGTAGACTAAGCTAAGGTGGATGACCACAAACAAACAAGAAAAACTATTTTAAAAATCTATACTGTAAACTGAATTTTTGTCAGCCATATTCTGGTAAATACTACTCTGTACTCAGTCTTGTGAATGGTTCATGCACATCTTAAGATCACACACTCTTGAACTGTCTTGCTGTGTAAAGACTTCTGAACTTGTGTTCTGTACACATATACAATCACTTACAAGACTGGGATATGTGAAAATTCTGAAGTTGTGAAATTATCAGAGAAGCCATTATACTCTGAAGAAAAACAGTCATGTGCATTAGGGGCAGATTAATTTGACATTTTCTTCCCCCTTTCTCAATCTTTTTCACATTTCCACATCAGTTTTTACATTTAAAAAATATTCATTCACATTTTCTTGTGCATTTCTCCTCATGCAAATTTTTTACTCACAATTGCTCCACATATGCATAGTTGCAAGCAATTTCATCTAAAATAATAGTTTGTATGTTATTTTCACTAACATACACATACACGTGTGTGCACTGTTTCCAGAAATATGCATTTTTGATTGTAGAACTTCATATTAAAGTAAGAAAAGCACATTCACTGAAGAATAACTGTGTTTGGATATGAGTATCTATTTGGGAAGTGTTAATTAGAGAAGTTCAATTAAAACACAAGCTAAACAAATTTCTCACCCTTCCGTAATGTGAACTTACCTAAGGTTGACTTGCTGGCGTATAGTTTGCAAGAGAAGAAGGAATTTAATGCAGGCATCCAATCCTAAATCTTGACAATGATGGGAGGAATGGGTCATTGCCAAAGGGTAATTTAACGAGTAGCAAAACTGGCTTTATTCAAGGACTCAAGCACATAATTTCATGAAAGTCCATGGCAGTAAACTTGAAGCTGGTGAATTGAAAATGGGAAAGTGAAGCAGCTAAAATTCTTCTTGGGGATGGCAGTGGGAGGTGGAGGGGGGAGGGAGGTGAATTTGTTTGCTCTCCTATGTCCTGAATGCCCACTGATGTTACACATCAAGGAATTTTGTGTGAGAGCTTCTTTGTTAAGACAGACAGAAACAGAAACACAGAAGGCTTATTAATCAGACCAACCAAATCCAGGACAATGCAAGACAAACACTTCCGCCACCCATCCACAGACAGACAGACAGATGGGCTTGCAACCAAGTACACAAACAGAGCCAAAACTAAGTAACTCAGATTCTCCATCAAGAAAAGATTAAGCCTGCAAACTGGAAAGACTCCAAATTAAGTACATATTTGTTTTGCTCCTGCTGCTGAGTGAGAGAAGGGGAAAAGAACTTGGGAGTACCATCTATTTTCATTTAAAATCCTCACCAGGCATCTCAGGACCATTTGGCCCTGCCAATAGACTTTGGGTGCTATCTTCATAGTGGAACTTCTGTACCAGGGCATTTAAAGGAAAAAAAATGCAAAAGCACAAATGACCAAGCAGCTGTATTCAATGCTCAGTACCACATTTAGGCACTTTCCCCTTTAGTTGACTGTCCCAAGGTGTTTGCTACTGACAGCCCCAGTCAGCACTCATTGCTGTAGCCCTTTTGATTCTCAGTAGCCCAGCATTGTCCAATCCAGCCCATTAGAAGACAAGGAGGGAAGGTTATGACCTCAGGACTCAAATGGCTTTGAAGATACAGGATAGTGCTATGATCCTACATTGGGTAATTGGAACTGAGATTCAGCATATCTGTCTGAATGCCACCAAAAAAAGGAAAGCGGGGGGGGGGGACTGAGAAAGGGAAAAAGAAATCTAGTGGCAATAAAATGCTAGGCTGCAGCTAGCATGGCGCACTGTTATTTGGTTTGCTGAAAATGAAGCTGACTTAATAGAGAAGGAATAAAGTGTTTGAAAATTAACAACATAAATGTCAGCTCTGATGGCTAGGATATTAAACTATACTGCTATTTGAGTACCTTTTTGCAAATATGGTCTTTCTCAAAAGCTGAAACGCAGTAAGAGAGGAAAACAGGAGAGGAGGGGGATATGCACAAGGCAGAGTTACCTCCCGCTCTAAGGGGGGGAAAAGGCTTTCCTTACTGCCTGGCAGTATTTGCTGACTTAGGGTCATATATCATGGGAGCCATACGGAAGCTACAAAAAAAAAATGCTTCCATGTGCTGAGAACTGCCTGCCATACAGATCAATCCCTTCACATGCAATGCCTCCAGCCAGTGCCATAAATGTATAGCCCTACATGGTAACTGGTTTACATATGCCATGTCTTCTGCATGGAGCTCCCACCATATGGACTTGTGCCTCCACTCCAAGTGGTTGCTCTAACTAATGAATTGGCCCTTGGCCAGCACCTGGGATGTCTTGATAGACTGTTCTAATAACCTCACCATTCTGTAGACCGGACAACCAGATTCTACAGTCAGACTCCATAGTGGTGCATTTCAGGCACCACTCATTTATTTCATTTGGTTAATTCTGGATTTTTACAGAAGCTGGAACTTAGGGGAGAAAGGACAGGGACCAGGGGTTGTCAGATCTAAAGAGAGGGATATATGAAGAATAGGTGGAAACACAAGAAATGTGAGAAGAAGGAAAGGGGATGTGAACAAAAGAGATAGTCAAAAGCAGGCTCTGCACCTTCAGGTGTAAAGGGTGTATACCAGGATGATGCTCTTAGGGATAGTCACTTGGCTCTCAGAAAAGTTATTAAGCAACATCTCACTAACTCAGTATTTTCAATTATTCTTTAGTATGTGTGTCTGTGCCTTCAAATCACCTGTTGACCCATGAATTTCATAGGATTTTCTTAGCCCAGGAATACTCAAGAGGTGGTTTTGTCAGTTCCTTCCTCTGAAATATAGCCTACAGTACCTGGTATTCATTGGTGGTCTCCCATCCAAGTGCTGAACAGGCCTGACTCTGCTTAACTCCCAAGATCAGATAGGATCTGGTGCTTCCGGGATATTTAGGCTGCTCAGTTTTTCTTACTGTGATCTATTCTCATGGCTTTATTTGTAATTTTTTTCTGAACTGCATTGTAGGCTTTTGGGGTGGTCAAAAAGAGTGGTATAGCAATATGAGTAGTAAACTTTAAAATCTGATCTAGACTCTGTTCTGTTGGCTTGCAGAGCAGGCTTGTTGTCCTGCCACATCACACCCTTTATTCTCTGTGGAGAAGAGCTGCCATCTCCTCATTGTAACATGTGGAAAACTGGAAGCATTGTAGTGCTGGGGTGGGAAAAGCTGAACTTTAAGAAACTCTCTGATTTAGAGAGGAATGCAGCAGTCGTTTTAAAGCAGGAACAGAGAACATGTGACCTTCCAGATGTTGCTGGATTTCAGCTCTCATGAGCACTCTGCTGATGGGAGTGGCAGTCTAACAACATCTGGAGAGTCACATGTTCTCCCATCATTGTCTTTAGAGCTTTCCCTTCCAACTGGTCTATAAACATGTCTTCCATAGAAAGTGAAGCCCAGCAATGTTTATTATTTGGTAGCCATATGCCATGAGTCCTAATGCAATTATGGTGGTGCAGAATTCTAGCTAATCCCATTCAAGACTTATACTAACAGGTGCATGCCTCTGTATGTTTTCACCTCTGTGGCTAATTGCAGCTTTAAGCAGGGGAAATTCAGATCAGGGCTCTGGCACGGGAGCAAAGTCTTGGAATGCTCAATTCGAATTGCTTCCAACACATACAACACACACACACACACAGAAAGAAGGCAGGAAGGAGGGAGAAACAGGGAGAGAGATGGTTTTAGGAGAAGAAAATTACATGGAAAGATCCAGACACAGATATCCCAGCTAAACATCTTGCTTGGACCTAAAGCTTCCTGGAGCTGCTAACTTGGCGTGCTGCAGTGCTCATCTAGCCGCAACATTCTGGAGTCAACTATCTACCTAAATCCATCCAATCTATCAGTTTTGTGTGGTGAGGATACAGATATTTCAGTGATTCAAAGTATATAAGAAATAAGATAGCAAGTTACCCTGGTTTTCCCTGTCCCCAGGGGCCAAGTTAAAACATACTAAGACCTTAAGCAATGTCAAGTTGAAGAGGCCTCATAACACCCCCTTCTGTATTAATGGAACAGAGATTTATTTCATTTTATTTTTACATAGTGGTCCTACATAACTCAATATCCAGAAACATAGCTCATTTAAGTTGTGTATAAATCTGACATTGCCTGTCTCAGTAACCTAGAGGCTAGATCACCCGATTACTTGCTCCATACAGAGTTATGCTCTGTTCTTGGCCACTCAAAGTGCCTTTAATTTTACGAGGTAAACATTTGTGCAAAACAGGGTACATACACTTATCGGCAGAGCAATTTCTGCAATCACAACCACTGTCACGGCTCAAGAAACATATGTCAATATAAGATGACTTTTTCCACTTCAGATGTGGGCCAAATGGTCATAAAATCACAGAGCTGGTAGGGAATCAAGGGACATTTAATCCAACACCAACCAAAAGCAGGGCCATTCCACTATTTGCTTTCCTCTATAGACTACAACTTGCCCCAAGCAGCCAGAAGATATTTGCCACCATATGCCAAAGATACAAACTGAGCAGTAGACATTAACAGGGGAAGAAATAACAATCAACAACAACATCAAGGTTCCAAAAGAGGCATAAACAAGCTCACAATCCTATTAAGTAGAGAAAACATTCCACCAAATGGCTCACAGACCCTAATTCCATCTCAAAGTAAACAAAAATATAATGTTGAATGTATATTCAAAACAAGGGACAAACACTCTGAAACTCCCAGGGAAGGTCACAACGAAACCTATCTTATTCTCCTGGTTTGCTAACTGACATCAAAACAGAGTTTCATGGTTTGGGTCAAACAGAACTTACTGAAAAACAGGATCTTGAGACCAAAGCCAGTCTATGACGGGAGGAGGAAGAGGAATGGAGGGCAGAGGAAGCCGGAGCATATGGCCACTGTGCCAGGCCAAAGGATTTTTAAGGCTTGGACAACAGTTCAAAGGCAGCCAGTGTGTGTTGAAGGGATATAGCGTTATTCCACAACTCAAAATTTGTGACACTGCTTGGGCTATCCTACAGCAGGGGTGGTGAAACTTCAGCCCTTCAGAAGGTAATGTATTTGTTCATGTCATGTGTCACCACCCACAGTTCCCCAGCACCTTTGCCCTTAACTCCCAGAACTGAAGTGCTCTATCTCTTTCCTACAGAATATTTGCCTGTATGCAAAAACTAGCAAACTTTTTAGAATACTATTTCCCCTGCTGACCAAGTTTCAATTTACCATGACAAATGTTCTTATGATGGCCATTCACACTTTCACTATGCTATATGTACGAACCTGCCTGCCTGCCTGCCTGCCCGCCTTCCTTCCTTTTTTATATTCCACTTTTGTCCAACACGGGACCCAAAGTGGCTTACACTGTATGTTTAAAGCAAAACAGCTAAAACTACCTGTGATAAAAAAATTCAAAAATCATTAAAGAACCATCCATTTAAAAACATTAATTTAGAACAGTTAAAAACTAATTAAAATCTAATACATATAAAGAACCAGCATACCCATTGCTAACTAGTTAAAAGCTGACAGCTTTATAAAATAACAAGGTCTTTGCCTGGTGGATAAAGAAGAGCGGGAGCGGGCCAAATAAGCCTCCCACAGAAGAGAGCTCCAGAGCCTGGGAGCGGCCACCAAGTGGGCTCTCATAACCGGGCAAGAACATGTTTCTGCGAGAGGAACGTGGAGGCGAGCCAGTTTTAGAAGAAATGTGTACGTCTAATATAGTCCTAAGGGGGTGACCATTTTTATGTGGCCATGCATCCACCTGAGATACAACCTTGGTGTGTGTGTGTGTGTGTGTGTGTGTGTGTCTTCCTGTCTAAGAATAAGGAAGCCTAGAATGAAGAAAGCACAGGAGAGCAGTGATCACAGTTACTTGTAAGTAATCCCTAATTAACGAGGCTCCCTGACTCTGAAGTCCGAGGGTTATTGCAAGCAGCAGCTGCAAGACTCTCTAGTCTTTTCTTTTTCGGCTGCAGCTTTGTGGGGGGGATTGGGGAAGGCACCATGGTGAATTAGAAGAGACTTTTGTTACATTTAATATCAATTTATTTTTCAGACTTGCTGATGCAGCAAGATTGTGCCGCTTGGAATTTATGATCCCTCGAGTAGCGCAGGCGCAGACAATCTACTGGGGGAATAAAAAAACTATCCCCTGCTATCAGCAGAAAAATATCAAGAGACCATGGAAAGAGGAATGGTAGTGCTGTTCTGAAGAGACTGACAAGGGACATGCCTTATAAGTGCGGTTGTACATAGTGGCTGAGGAGAGGACTTGGCTTGTGTCTCATTTCCAGGCTCCATCTCTTTTACATTTCTTCTGCTTTTTAAAAAGGCTTATCTTCTCAGTACAGTACCCCAGTACCTGATAAATGGATACTCCCCTTTCTGGTGCTCGGTTTCTGTCACCTATTCAAGTTTCCATGAATGAACCCAGGCACCTGAGATGCAGATTTGGGAATTCGAACATTCCACCAATAGTACCCCCGACACACAAACAACCCACTCATACACATAGGCAGAGAGAGAGACAGAGTATTCTAAGGGCTAGAAACCAACACTAGGATTCAATGGGGTAGTTCACTGACAGAGTTGCTTCCATCAGCAGAGCCAGAAAGTGTATATGTGAATAATCTCCCTACCCCCCTACCCCTGTATCTTCCTTTGTGCCTCCAAAACTGGATTCAGGTTGGGAAGGTTGGAAAATCCTCTGGAGCTGGCTTTTAGGCAGCACTGAAGGCTAGGGTTGGGAAGGGAATAAAGTTCTGTCATGCCAGCAGGCATCTGCTAATATGATGTTGGATGTGGACCTAAGTTCTAATATGCACTTCAGTTCTCAGCAGGATGAAATCAGACAGATCATTAATCTAGCCTTTGATCACACCCTTTGCTGGTACGGTCTGGCAAAGGAGGATTTTTGGACAAGGAAGTAATTAACAACACAGATGCTAAAAATGGAGATTACCTTTATAGCAAACAGTGCCTTTTTTAGGGTGGGGAGGGATGACAGAGAGATGCAGTGTGAGAAACCACACAGGCTTCTCAGGGCACCAAAATACCCCTTCCCTTCCAGACACCACTCCTTGTGTATTTCTCTTGCCAGCATCGCTGGGCAAAGTTCTTGTTGTCTTGTCTTCCTGCACCAATCTACAAATGGTGGCATAGCTCAATATGCTGCACCACAGAAGATACCCCTCCACCCTCGACTCAGTGTTGCATTGGATGTATGAATAACCACAGCAAAATTCAAACTTAGGCAGCAAACAGCAGCACTGTAGCTCCAAAGTCAATGAGTGTTCTCTTTGCTGGCTGGCTGAGGAGGCTGCTTACAGAAACGGTGGACTCCAGACCATTTGGTTGGGTTGCTGACCATCTACTACAGGCTAATAAGCTAATAAGCAGGCTGAGACTAGACTGGTGGGTGATTGGGGGGTCCTCCTCCCGCCTGCAGTTGCCTAGGAACACCCTGAGATACAGTTCCTGACTCTTCCCTCTCCAGCCAAAAAGCCACTAATCAAAGAGCCATTATTACATATCCCCAAGGGGGCTTTATACAAAGTGATGTGTAACCCAAATGGCTGCTGTAAACAGAGCTTTTAAAAGGGCAGTGTGCAAACGTAGCCTCCCCAAGGATAAAGAAGATTATCTCTCTATTTCTCTACCTTACCACCTTAGTGCTCTATTAATTATTATCTATTACCCATTCCTTGCTCTGCATGCTACCCACAAATCTGTTAGAGAGGCTTTCCAAGACAACTAGGCTACAGGAAGAGGGGTCACCGTGGAGAGTAACACACACCATTTGCAGGGAGAGTATCTTCTTACAGAAGACAAAACTGCAGGTCCAAAACTTGCATGAGGACAGGACTAATTACCTAAGAAAAAGAGAGATGCTGGAAGCAGAAAGGTGGATGGATGGCATCAGTAGATAGGCTCCTTGTGCTTCATTGTGCTCCAACGTATTTGGTGACCAGATCCTCTCTCTGAACTCATCTTTACCCCCTGAATGTGGGAGGGTGGTCCACAACCAAATCCCCCCTCCCTCTCTCCCTGACTCTGGTAGTCTTTACCCCTAAATTTTTATATCTCCATTTTGAGAGGTTCACTTGGTATTAAAGGATCTAGTATTGCAAAGGAGGACAAATGAGCTTTTGAATTTAGCCTGGTGGAAGGAGAAAAGAAACTAGTTCAACAGGTTAGGGGTAAAGATATAGAAATATCCTGAGAAAACTCCAACTGCATTGGGAGCCTTGCAGGATCCAAGAAAGTTTGTGCTTGAGAAGCAAAAGTTACAGTGGAAAACCGCAGTATTCATCTTGGGTCAAGGGCAAGGTGGATGCCAGGGGTTATGAAAGATGATTATATACTAGAGACACTAGCTTAAGTATAGTTGTGTTTTCATTTCAGTTTGTTGTGTGATTTTTTGTGTGAGTTCCTTTTAGGTTTTTTTTAAAACTCTTCTTCTTTCAATAAAGTTCTCCTAGAGTTCATCACTACTAGACACAGAAATATGTTATTAAAGGATGGAGAACTTCAAGCAAACTCATGCCCTTTCTCCTTGGGGTGCTCTTCCTTTATGGAAGCTTCAGCTCTAATTGTTTATGGGTACATTGCAGGGCTCCAAGTTTAGAGAAGGCACCACAGGGGAGAGGGGGCTTAAAGAGATGGGGTCAGACAGCTGGTGCCCAGGAGGGAGGATCAGAGATGCCAACATGGACTTGGCAAAGGGGCATCCAACACCAGGTTCATTCAGATAATATCATTTTCTCAGTTACCCACTATGGGGAGAATTTTAGTTATTTATTCTTTTACTTCCAAACATTTCTTTATAGTTTTTCATTTTTAAAAACCCTGAAGTGGTTCTCAATGAAAATTAAATCATTAAAAGTATAAAACAATAAAACAATAAAAGCAATAACTTCCATAAAAAAAGTCTTCACTGAAAACCAAGGGTAACTAATAGAGGAAAATGAACAAGAAAATGCTTGGAGGAACAGATGGGTCTTTTGTGGATGGCAACAGCAGTACAACTCTGTTGCTCACCTGACGTCAGTGAAAAGGCCATTCCTCGTGGTGGGATGAAGGCTCTTTTCCACAGCAGGCAAACTTCACTCTGCTGTGGCAGAAGAAGCCAGTCTTCACATTTGGAATATATGGACCATGGCAGTCTAGACAGGAAAGAGTGGTCTCTCAGACAGCCTGATTCTGACCAACACAGGGCTTTGGAAGCCAAAGGGACCTTGAACATGGCGCCAAAATGGTACGTGCACAGTAGGAAGTTTCATTAAGCAGCCCAGCTGCCACATTCTGTACTATAATTGCACCCTTCAAACCAGGCTCCCCCCATACCTCTACATACAGCACAGCCTTGACGTTACCAGAGTGTGGATCACTGTCCAGGAACTGTTGTAGCTGCTGTATCAGATGAATGTGAGCAATAGGCACTCTTTGACACTGAGGCCACTTTGGCCTTTAGTGACAGAAACGAATCCAAGAGCAACCCAGTGGACTGTGACCCTGTCCCTGAAAGGCAGAGTTCAAGTACCATCCAGGGCAGGTAAGCTTCCTAAACCCCAGGCCCAGGAACCACTTAGCCACAGATTTCCATCCCAGTACCCCTGCCCTGGTTTCAGTAACACATGATGGAGTAGCTCCCACCTTTTTAATCTAATTATGGATAGTTTTGGTCTCATAATGAACTAAGCTGACAATCAAAATGCACATCACCTCCAAAGTGGAAGGCCTAGAGTTCATATAATATATACTTCTGTTCTCTCAGCATTTTGTCAGTTTATTTTTTTTTTTTAATATATTATTGGCTTAGTATCCTTACCTACTTAATCCAGGAACCTCAAGATATTTTAGTTTGACAGTTCTAGATGTCGAGTGCCCAAATCACATACTGATTTGGCTGAGCACCCATCCTACAGTCAAAGGCAAGAAACAATTTGCAGCCTAAGGGTACAGTCCTCAGCACATCTACTCAGA
The DNA here is from genome assembly GCA_030412105.1 of Cyclura pinguis. NCBI lineage: Eukaryota > Metazoa > Chordata > Lepidosauria > Squamata > Iguanidae > Cyclura > Cyclura pinguis. The sequence goes on from CM059600.1 coordinate 160,915,401, forward strand.
AGTTAAATCTCACTGCTCCCAAGGGAGTGTGTGCACAGAACTGAAACTAAGCCATGCCATTTTAGAAAGGAATTAATACTCATTTTTCCTAATGGGACTTCCATTTTAGGAGATATAGATAAGAAGTTGTTGTTGTTGTGTGCCTTGAAGTTGTTTCTGATTCAAATTGTTTCTGGGGCTGAGTGTGTGTGATATGCCCAAGGTCACCGAGAGGGTTTCCATGGCCAAGCAGGTGATCGAACCCTGCTCTCCAGGGTCACAGTCCAATGCTGAAAACACTACACCAAGTTGGCTCTAATCAGTAAAGATTATACTGTAATTCTGTTACCCTATAATTACCCTGTAATTCTGTTACCCTGTAATTATGAAGTATAAGGCTGCTGGCCTTATACTTCAGTGCAAGACAGCAGACTGATACAAGAAAGATGGCAGGGAGCCACTTGGAAAGATGGGAGTAACTTTCCCAAGTCAAATTGCTCCCAGAAGCCCTTTCAGTCTATATAGCAGTCTCCCCTGCTTTCTTCAATATAACCTCTCTGGGGATAGTGTTCCCCTTAGAAATCTCCTTCAGAATTACAGTGCTAGGAGCATCACTCATTTTTGCATTTGGGAAATCAGTCCATTGCCAGCCCCATGAGAGCCTCTGGGGACCCTGATGACACTGCAAGAAACCAAGAGGAAGTAATTAAGGAGTCCCAAGTGAATGGGTGATTCTTGGGACTGATCTGATAACAGGGAGATTGCCAGCACAACAGGTTTAAGGCACAAATATTAGGGTATCCCTTCACTCAACACATTTCAGAATTTTTAACGTAGGAGTGGGAATCATGCAGTCCTTCAGATGGTGTTGGACCATAGGTCCCAGCAGCCCTAGTCAGGACATTTGGTGTGGAATGCTGGGACTTGTAACCCCATTACACCTCAGAGGCTTCATATTTGCCACCTCCTGCCTTAACCTCTTTAGGCAAGAGACGTTGCTATAGCTGGATCTACTGCACTAAGCAAGGGGTTGGACTTGAGGGCTGCTGTGGCCCCTTGCAACAATATGGTTCTGAGATTCCACCCTCTTTCCCTACCTCCTGTTGCCAGTAATTTTACTCTGCATGCACCCACTATTAATGTGCTGTTAATACCACCACACTGGAAATGGTTATAACTGAGCAGTGAGCAGTGCTCTGAGGTGATCCTAACCACTTTCAGCCTGTTGCTACTGCAAGCACATCAAAGCAGTATGCTCAAAATTGAAGTCACTCTTCAAAGAGGGAGATCTTTGTGTGATGCCCTTTCTTGTGCCTCAGGCTCCCATATATATCTCCCCCACCCCTAAAAAAAAAAAGGCATTGCCATGGAAATCTTCACTGCTCTCAGTGACAGGATTAATCTCCTTTCCTGCCGGCCCACACAGTTAAGAACATCTGATATTCAGTTGCCCCTTCATTCATTCACACTCTCCTTGGAGTGAAGATTGTTCTATGTGCAACAATGGGACCACACAGGATAAGACAAAGGTTAAAGATACCTGGAAGCCTGTCAAGGGGTGAGCAAAACATTTTCACCAAATTCTCTTCCCAAGGCTAGCAGCTAATACATATAGTCACTTGGACAGTCTAGTAACTGAAGTGACTACTCACATGCCTCCAGAGTTATAGCTACATGGGAGTAAAAGGAAGGCATTGCCCCCACATAAGAATTTTCCCTCTAGATGAAAATTTCCCTTCTGTCTCCAAATTTCTAGCACTGCAGAGAGAGTGAGATACTGGCAACCATTCACACCTAGAACTCTTCTGTTTGCTGTGTTCACATTTTGTTGATCACTTTGTCTGTCTCTTTTCCTTGGATCCCTAAACTGTATTTCTAAATGCTCAGCTGAAGTTGATTACCGCAAAATTATAAATTTGGGGACTGAAGGAAAAATTCATTAGGTGGCAATGGGGCAGAAATCTTACTGGTACAGCAACAATCACATTTTGCCCCCTCCTCATAGGTATACCTTTTCATGCTGCCTTGTGGAAGGGAGAAGACTCTCAGAGGAAATGGAAAGCAGCCGTCTCAGCTGTTTGTCGTTGTGTACCTTCAAATCATGTCTGATTTATGGTGATCTTAAGGTGAACGTATCATGGGATTTTCTGGGTCTGAGAGTGCGTGAAGCACCCAAGATCACCTAGTGGGTCTCCATGGTAGGGTGGTAAATTGAATCTTGGTCCCCAGGGTCACAGTCCAACATTCAAGCCACTACCCTCCACTGGCTCCAACTGTTTATGGTCAAAATATTCCCTAGCCTAGTCTATGACTATCTCTTCCATTATCATTGATGATGCCATTGGCTTTTTGGATGAAGTGCATCCAAGGTATTTCTGGCTAGCTCTTAAAAACCATGCTCTCAGCAGCCTATTTAGGAAAGTGTGGCCAGGAATATCTCAGGAGACATTTTTCATTTAAGCACTGGAAACAGAATGTGGGGAGGGGAAGGCGCAATGGAAGGAAAGGAAGGTAGGGGACAGAGCCCTTCCTTTCCCTGCCCTTTTCCCTCCAGCTTTTACGTGTGCATGTGTGTATATATGTAAACAGGGAAGGCCATGGGGGGGGGGGAGAACATGGGCCATAGGCCACCACCCAAGGTCTCTCCATGTTTGGCTAGAAAACCTACCCCCCCCCCCAAAAAAGAAGTTGGAGGGATTTTTAAAAGTAGAATTCCGAGAGGCAAAGGCATCTCTTATTATGGTAACCATATACTCTCCACCGCACACCCTGTGCTGGTTCATTATAACAAGAGAATGGGCCCAAAGACATCCTGAAGCTCAGTCTAGGATATGTGGTAGAGCAGCAAAATAAATGCACATCTTGCTTTCTCCTACAGAAACATGACTTCAGCTTTAGAGAAAAATCCAAATGTGACTCAGAGGACATCTTGCTTACTGCAGGTAATGACCTCAGCATGAGCCAGCAGCACTAAGCATTGGCAAGAAGTGCTAACACAATCCTCGGATGTCTCTAAAGAAAGCTTCCAAATCCTGTCTGCTCACAATCATTAAGAAACGCTGGGAGAGCTAATACTGACAGTTTGATACAATTCTCCTAGAAAGGAAACACCACCCCCAGATGGTCATATTAAAATACAGTCAGCATCACCTTCTTCCTTGTCTGTTCAGCATCAGAGGGACTATACTGATATACAAGGAAGAGTGGTAAGAGTGACTAGAGCATGGACCTCGATATTGCTGGGACGCAGTTCCCACTGTCCCTTGTCATTAGCTGTGCTGGCTAGGGCTGACGGGATAGATGGTCCAAAAAGTCTAAAGGGACACACAATGACTATGCTTGAGTTATAGTGTCAGATTAGAACAGTGAAATCTTGAGTTCAGATCCCCACTCACCTATGAAACTCCCTAGCTTATCTTTGCCCATATCCTCTGTCACAGCCTAATCCATTTCACAGGGTTGCTGTGAAGATAACATGGGGAATGGGGAAGAGCTCTGAGTTCCTTGGAGGAGCAGCGGGGCAAATACACAGGAATATAAAACTCCCCGTCCTCCTCCTAAACTAAAAAAACAAACAAACCCTCATTTTTCCACTGTAATTTAAATTAACAGAGTCTGTCTCATTGCATCTCATCCTTCTGGTAAAGGATCCAATAGCCTGATTGCAAAGAGATCTTTCTGAAATAAAGGAAATGCAGGCTCAGAACCAAAAATGGAGAAAAGAAATTATTTCTGATCTCTGGATGAGATCTACTTGAAGTTAGTAGCAATTGCTTACTCATTCCTAAATCTCAAAGTACAGAGGCACAATGCAATAGCAGACCGATGATCCATACAGCTGCCCTCACTACTACTGAATGTATTGCAAGGGTGTGGGAAGATTTCACAAGCTCTTGCCAGAGCAGGTATGGAAAGGGAAATTGTTAAGTCATGAAAGAAGGAGTCAGAGCAAGCTAGAAACAGTGCAGAGTATTTCCTGCCTACCATGCTGCCTCCTCTTCATACACCTCCCCATCATCTATGGACCAGAGGCAGCCCTGACGTGAAGTGGCTAATGAATGGTAGGAGCTATCTAAACCTTTATCACATATACACTCATGCTTCTGTAAGAGACAACTTATTTGGTCTTGGTTTTCATGTATCAGTAGCAGACACGGAAGTTCTCCAGCAAGGAGACACTGATGAAATACATATCTCTGCAGCCACCTTAAACATTCGGGTGCTGGTATGGATCAGGGCTCTGGTTCCTGTCCTTGCAACTCTAATAAGTACCTCCTACCAGAAGCATTCTCATAAACTGTAACAGTCCTGCCTCACAGGGCTGTCATGAAGATAAAACCAGGCAAAGCATTGTATACCTCCCCAAGGAAAGGCAGAGTAGAAAAAGATATACACATATACAAGTAGATCTATTATTGTTCATTTTCTTAGTATTCACTGCCCTTACAACCAGAAAATTTGGGTTCCATCACACGTTAGCCAGTTGTGTTGCTCATCATAGACAAAGGGAACTATGGAACTTACCTCCCCTTCCCAGGTTTGGACTACACTGAAATTAAAAATTCCTCAAGGGTCTGATTGCTCTTGTATTGACTCCCATGTCTATATAGTTCAGAAGAATAGCCTATTTTCATAGGCATTATTCTCCTGCTATTCTCTGCAACCAGATTTGGTTATTATTCTTTTAAAAAAGCTTTTGCCAAATATAAGAGTCAGTCTGGGCCCAAAGGACCAAAAACAATAAATATGAGAATGAGAAGATAAAACTTTGCTCATGCATTCACCATCTTCACCTCCTCAGAAATCTCAACCTGCTCCTTGTAAGGGACAGCTAACAGGTGTTTCCTCCCATCAGTGCCCCAGCCTTGCCCAAAGTAGCTGCCTTCACTCTCCTTTGCTGTAAGCACAGTTGCTGTCTTTGGCTTTCTTGCTCGCTCTCCAATACAGCTCTAGTTACTTCCAGTCTCCAAGATATTTAATGTACATTCCCATCTAAATCATGGCTGAAGGCTGGCCTGCTCATTCGCCTGTGCTCCATTACAGAGAGAGCCCCGCGTGGCTGCACCGCAGTTCCGTTTAGTTTGCAGAAAAAAGCAGCCTCTCAGGAGAAACCCACCCAGGAGCCGTCCAGTGCTGAACTCTGAGATGATGGACGATTATGGACCATCTGCACTTTCAGAGCGGGATAGATTTATGAGCTATACAGACAGCTCAAAGAGTGTCCATTACTATAACTCACTGGCCTCTTCGGAAAGATTCTAATCAGGTCTTTTCTGCCACCACTGCAACGTCTAGGTTAAGAACTGGCAAGAAGAAAAATCAATTACATTTTTTTTAATATGGTCTTGGCAGCAGCATGGGGCAAAGTGTGTGTGTGTGTGTGCGTGTGTGTGTGTGTGTGTGTGAGAGAGAGAGAGAGAGAGAGAGAGAGAGAGAGAGGCTAGAAATTGACTCCAAACATCCCCTACCACAGGCACCTTCTGTGTACTTAATACATAGTGTGAGAATACAAACTTTGTAGGCTGCGGCTGAGCAACTTCCTATTGTTTGCAGTTCATCTGCCACACCCCAAACAGAGAGGGGTTTCTGAACAAACAGGGGCCATAACCTAGTGGCTGGAGCATGGTGTGAAATCAAAAGATTGTAGTTGGTGTGTGTATGTGTGCTTGGAGGTATTTACCCTGAAGTCACCTGTTGACTTATGGAGACACTATGAATTTCATAAGGTTTTCTTAGGCAAGGAATGCCAGTTCCTTCCTCTGAAACATAGCCTACAGCACCTGGTATTTGTTGGCAATCTCACATCCAGGTACCAACCAGGGTTGACCCTGTTTAGCTTCCAAGATCAGGCATGTCTGGTACCTTTAAGGTATATGTGCATAAGGCTCTCTAACCTCCCCCTGGCTGCTGACTACTGTAGGACAGCTTTGTACGTAGGTACAAAGGTACCTTATCGAATCAGTGTCCTCCTCCTCTCACTCTTGTGACTTCATTTGGGCTCACAGCAATGACTTCCACTGACTGATTGAATTTTTGAGGGGAAAGAGTGATTTCTTTTGATGCATTTAAAAGCTCCCAGTCACTTTACAGGGGTAAGTACTACTTCTTGAATTATGGAAAGAGGTAAATGGCAGTTTTGTGTTTACATATATATGTATCTTAACATCCATGCAATTTTCTGGAGGCATAGAAGATTTAAAAGCATGTATTTCTTATGCACAGTGATTTGGGGAAAAAAACAGATGGAGGGAGAATGCAAGGTTACACACAACACACACACACACACACACACACAAATATGCATTTACAAACCCCTCAATTTCTCTTTCTTTTCTCACCTTTATATGCTGCACAAGGCCAATGCCTCTGAACATGGAAAGTATATTAATGAATAACAATGGCCAACTCCCTGCACTTCTGTTGGCGTTTGTAGCTGTGGATTATGGCTGTCAGGCGGCAATTAAAAAGGTGTCATAAAATGCTAAGTGTTCATATTTCATGGCTCCAAGTCTCCTCTGCTGCAGGGAGGATTGGGCTGGAGCGAGATGAGCCTGCTCCCTTGGTTTTTATTGTTGGATTGGGGGGAGGAGGATTTCTTTCCTTGGGGAGGCTGTTTGCAGAGCTCATCCGGAACATGTTGAGCCAACGGAGGTGGAGGAGGAATCTGCCCCAGTGGCTGCCTTCCCCCCAACCTTTGAGCAGCTTTCTCTGGAGACAAATTATTTCTTTCAGTTTTTTGTGGCCTGCTGTTTGTAGCCGGAGGCCAAACCACTATTTTGCAAGGTGTGGGAGTTTGTTTCCTTGCAACAATGTGAGAAAAACAAAGTTTGGGGGCAGGATGGGAATTCAAAGGCTGAGAAGACGCTGCCACAGACAGAAGCTATGCAGGCTTCCTGTCAGCCAAGGCCATATATTTCATACTGCCTACTCTTCAGCTCTTCTTTATCCCTCCCACCCCAAATCTGGACATTTCTACATATCAGTTCTGATCCATCCACAACTCCCTTGTCCTACTTGATGCCTTCCCTCAACTCCAAGGATACATCCAGCACCATGACTATAACCTATTTTGTTTTAATGGTTGCTCTGCTTAATCCATAGAGCAACTGTGCTGACCCATATCTTGCTAGTTAACACTAGCAGGATCAGCATGGCTGTTGCAGCTGCAATTCAAATTCAAAGAAAACAACAGAGCAATGGGAATGCCAATTTGGCATGCTATTTTGCATTTCTCCTTTCAATTCTCTTTCCCTGCTCCCCAAATTCCTAATTAGAGCTACACTAACTGGAGGATGCAGCAATCCAAATCCCCCGCTGCAGATCAGCTTCTAAGCAGGGACCACTGAAGGGCAATGGCATGCACTGTATCTCATGGTGAAGTACAGGGGCCAAAGCATATTCCATGAAATCCCTGGTCATGAACATCCTAGGGAATGACAGGAAATTTACTATCTAGAAATCCATACTGGAATATGGAGATAATAATCTCAGACCAAGTTACAGCATTCTTTTAAGGTAGGGATGGGAAACTTTTCACCCTCCAGATATTTTTGGATTACAACCTGCACATCCCTTTACCATTGGCCATGCTGCCATGGGGCTCAAGGGAGCTGAAGTATAAAATATCTGGAAGGTTCATTATCTCAATACCTGTTGTAAGCCTTACTGAGGTAATACATATGAAATACTTTGAAACCCTGCGTATACATTCTGGGTATTGTTATCATAACTTCTTTTATACCTAATTAGATAATAAAAGTATGAATATTATATCTGAGAGAGCTATACAGTCTAGAAGTGTGGTTGAGCACAACCTTTAACAAAACACTTGGGGATTTCACGGTGGGTTTTCATTAACTGGGTGAGTGAGAAGCACACATTCATCAAGGTCTCCACAAACTAGGAAACCACAGTCAACGAAAATGACATCTGGTGGTAGGCTTCCTGTTTCATGTGATCCCATTAGCTGAGAGCTTGTTCAGAGCAGATTCCTTACTAAGAAAGGAGTCTGCAAAGTCTGTGAAGTCTAGAGGTTTGTGGACATTTTTCAAAAGCAATTGGGTTTAACAGACACGATTATCACACCTCTGCTATGTCACGTTCTGGGTCCAGCACAGTGCCAGCCTCCCCAGTCCAAACCCAGGAAGTCCATTCAGCTGTATTTGAATTCAGAGCTGGCCCTACCATAAGGAGAGTGAAGAGACTGCTTCAGGTAGTAGATGTTGGCAGGGGGAGGGAGGCAACAGTAGAAGCCTCCTGACTGTTCCTCCTGGACCCCACAGTCCTCCTGCTCTGCCACACCATTTGTCTGGGCCTCTCTGAACAAGCCTGATGCCTCAGGTGTACTGGAGGACACTGTCACATCAGTGTTTTGAAGTAAGATTAAACTGTATGTCCAGCCTGTTTCTGCACATGGAATGAGGAGGGGCCAATAACTTGTCCTTTGCCTCTGGCAGCAAAATGCCTACAATCTTTCTGAATTATAAGTCACATCTAGAGGATGGAACATTAACCCCTTTCTCACTAAACTGACTACCTTCCCATCTCGCCACATTTATAGCAAAGGGTACAGGAAAAAATAAAAGGGAAACTTTATCTGTGGCAGCTGATATAGAGAACAGGTGGGATAAGGCACTTTTCCCCACATTATTAAAATGTAATTTTAGAAGGAAATAAAAGGGAAATATTGCCCTGCAATGTTAAGCATCTCCAAGAACACTGAAAACATTTTTTTTTTTCATATTAAGAGAAAATACACAGAAAGAGACATTTTGAATTAATGATTTGTCAGAAAACAGTATGATTGATTTGGGGCAAAGCAATTGAATAAACTGTAACAGTGCAGAGCTTTGTTTTGCTAGCATCCTTTTTGTATCCAGTATCTAAAGCTGCCAGCTCCATATGAAGCAAACTATTCCAATTGGTTACTTATATAAACACACTTCCTTCCCTTGGACATCTGAGTCAAAATTTGGTATGAAACTAAGTTGAACCATTCTGTTCAGAAACTGAATGACAAGGATCCAAGTCTATGCCAGTCCATCTTCTACCATGCATCCAGCAAATAACAGTGTCAGTAGCAAATGAGATTATAGATGGTATTTGCCTATGGTGCTGAACTGAGCTGTGAATACTTGTTTATTCATTTTGAAGAAGACGTTCAACATTTCCTTCCATTCTATATGGAATTTCAGAAAGCATGTGGAGAAAAACAGCCAGCCACAAACTGTGGAGCAACATGTTAAGGCAGGACTCAAGCATCCTTTCTAACACATCCTGCAGTTTTAAAATTGACAAATGTCTCTGCAAATAAACAGTACACACACACACAACACCAGAATACTTTCCCCCTCTGTCAAGCAGAGTCTGTTCCATCAACTAGCAGGCTGGATTTATAAATGGCCACACAGCAACCCTGTTTACTTGCTTGCTGAAGACCAAAAACAAGACATGCAGCAAAAAGGTGAATACTAAGAGTCAAACTACATCCTCTGCTTATTGGGTAGCAAGCAGCAATATCTCCTTCCTCCTAATCTTCTTCTTTTTAAACATTAATTAAGTGATGGGAAATTTGGGGTGGATTGGTAAGGGAAGGACTCACTATTCCTATAATTAAGATGAGATGTAACAGCATACTACAAAGTATGCGCAATGTCTAGTTTAGCCCTACACCAGCCATGTTTGGAAGAATCCTATGTCCATGGCTTCACTGATTCGTTTCCAGACCTCAGCATTGCACCTCAATGGCCTTAACCACTCTCTCTTCAATAAAAGAGAGAGAGAGAAGCGATATAAGACAAGGGGTTCCCTTGAGAGACTCTAGGGTTGTAATGGCCAACAGCTGTAACAGTCAACTGCTGGCCTGTGGGCAGAAACCAGACCTGAATGGATGCCTCAAAGCAGCTGAGAGCAGCTACAGAGATCTGTGGTTAGAGAAGAACTGAGAACTTGTGCTATGGGGCCAGCACTGTGCGGAGGCTTGCTCTCCTCGCTTCCAAACCAAACATGTATCTTACAGCTCAGGTGGTGGTGATGGTAGAATTATGCACACACACTGTTAGATCTTTTGTGGGTAATATTGGGAGTATTTCATCCTCTCACAGTGCTACGAAGCAAAACAGTGACACTAACATCTGAAATCTATGCATTTCTTCACCTTCAACCCTTTGATTTTCACTGACCATAGGCAAGAAGGTCAGTCAAAGAATATACAGGCTGTATTGCTGTGTTTGTGTGTGTATGTATATGTGAGTGAGTGAGCTAGGGTACACACATGCATGCAAATTTTTATAGACACACATTTAGTGATTCTGAAATGGTTATGAAGAGCTTGCCCCTCTTCTCAGAAGTGCTGAAAGGCTCTAATGATCAAGTGTAAGAAAATGGTCATCACTGTTCCATGCAAAACACCCGAGCAGCTATTTTCTTCAACAGACATCTATCTCCATTCCACAAACCTGCCCATCAAATCATTTCATTCTGCAGTAAAGTTTGCATGGTCACACTATGAAGACAAGTATCTTCTCCAGTGCAAACTGTAGACAAAAGTTGGTCACACAGTTTGCTGCAGTTAGTCTTTAGGAAGAGCTAAACTTCAAAGATAAATTAGAGCACAACTTGGGGAAGACTTGGCAGGATGCTCCAAAGAAGGATGGGGCTAAAAGGCAGTTCAAAGCAAAAAATCAAAAGCAACCCCCCCCCCCAAGGCACAATCCCTTTCTTAAGAAAATGAGAGGGGACTTCTACTATGGTCAGTTGCCATACTGCAAGTAGAGCATTTACGGTTTCAAAGCAGGCAGCAGCTATTCAAGTAATCGTAGCCTTTGGGGTTCTGCTTTCAGCAGTCAATTTTCCAAGCTTGTCTCCTGCTGCCTGGAATTCCTGCTCTATTCTTGCAGAATGTGTCTCTGTGAAACACCACTGTGTGTGTGTGTGTGTGTGTTTTTAAACAGGAAAACAGGCATTGTCATCATATTTGCTTCTACTACAGACTGTCTCTGGACATGACAACGTAATGGAAAGTGTATGAAGGGGGTGTTCTATACCAGGGCTTCTCATCCTTATCTTAAAAGATGCAGAAAACTCAAGTTTTCCAGTGAAGTACAGAGAAAAGCACCATAAAATGTGATATCTAATCCTGTCCATCTCCTTTGGAAGAAAAAAAAATATCTAGGAAATTCCCTCTTTCACCCTCTGCCTGATTCCCTTATCAAGCCCATCAAACAGAATTAGATGCAAGAAAGCCACATCCTTTCTAGGTCCATTGTGCAGTGTTCAAGTAGGGTCCCCACTGTATCGCTTCTTATTCTGTGTAATATTCATCATGCTGGTTTATTTATGGGCCCCCTTATTCAAGAAGGTATTTTTCAGGCCTGGTGAATAAAACATAAGCCTCTGCAGTTTGTCAGAATGCATGCAGCTTTTCTGAAGTTGGCCTGACAAACGGTCTTTGGTTTTCTCTGACGACTGCACTTCGAGAGGAATACATTTGTATTTGGATTCTTGGCACTCACGGGAGGTAGAAAAACTTTCCCCAATGGAATAAGGGGAGATTTTTACAGCTTTCTGGCAAATGGTGATAAACCACTATGGATTATCATAGGCTGCAAAGCAAAAAGCAAGGAGTATATACCAGGGGAAGAAAATGTGCATTGTTGGCCTGAGTGCATACCCAGGATGGGAAGACAAGAAATTCTTAATAACTACTCTATAAAATATATCTATGGAGCTGTTGTGTGAACCTTCACAGCACACGCGTGCGTGCACACACACACACACACACACACAAGAAAGTGAGCTTCAGTTGAGCTCTGTTGCCCCTCATGTTGGTACATGTAACTTTCATTTGCCCTCTCTCACAGATGAGACCTCCGATATCCATCGAGTTCCCATTACCTGCTCCCAAAACCATATCCTTAAAAAGCATGTCAGAAGAACTTGAATGAGAATTCCACCTTTCAAAACATTTATTAGTCTCTGAGTTCCTCTGACTTTAACTAGCAACGTTTCAAACCTACATAAAAGTAATCAAATGATTTTGTTTAGGTTAAAATGGATAGGGAATATGAAAAAAATACAATGTATTTTTTTTACTGCCTCAGAGGCAGAGTTCCAGCTTCTGGAAAGCAGGATGGACCGCCTCGATCACTTTAGCTTCAGCTATATGCTCCTTCATTCAAATGGAAAGACCCTGGTTCAGCCCAAACGTTTGGTTCTAACTTATTTGTCATGCCCCTGTCTTCTGGTTTCTTTGTCAATTTATAGGTTGCTCCATGAGGTCTCTGTTCTCCTTTCCAGTAAGTTTATGTTTCCAGGCTCAACGCATCATTGCCTTTTCCTGCTTTTGCCCTGTAACATATTCCAGCCCTGAACAGAGGGGAACAAAATAGATTATTAGACAGATCTCTCATAGATTCACTGATGTTGCTCAGGCAGAGGGATTTGGTTGGGTGAGAAAGGAATTAATTTAAATTTTTAAATTTTCTTGGTAACTGTGTTTTTAGGATGAGCCACAGATGCCTGCCATTACTTTACAGGGCCATCTGATGAAGTTATAAAAGAAAAGAAATAAAGCAGGTAAGTAAGTATTACACAGTTCACTGCTGCCTTGAAAAGTCTCTTAAATCAGCTCTTGGCCAGACAGCAGCTTCCACTATGAGTGGTTTGGTACCACAGTTTTAAATCTGGGGCACGAGTAGCACAAAAGAGGTACCAACTACCTTTGAGGAGGAGAGGAATTTTGGGCTGGGATGAGGTTGTTCCTGGCTTTGACAGAAGAATTATTTTGAGGTGTGCTGCTTAGATCGATTTCCCCATACCTCATCTGTCTTTTAGAATAGCAACTGCAATGTCCACTCATCTACAGTGCTAATTCCAAATAAATAGTATATGGTCAATATAAAGAAATGAATGGTTGGCCTCTCTGGTTCCTTTCACATTTCACTATTACAGCACTGTGATTTCAATTTAATTGTCATGGTTCCATCCTATGAGAACCTGGGAATTGCAGTTGAGGGAGGGGCTTCTAGAATTCCCAGCCAGAAAACTCCTCTGGTGCCTCTGACCAAACTACAAACCCCAGGATGATTCCACAGAAGGCACCATCTCTCTTTCTACTTTCCTCTGAGGAAGAATGTAGCCAGGAATGGAACACAACTTATACACTTGGGCCAGGGGAGAATGTTATAGAACTGAACACTGCCATCTCAGCTGGTTATGAAGATGAAATTGTTTATCACCAATTACAACAAGAGTGGCAATTGGTATGGCAACTGTCAGCAGAGATTGGGATGGCCAGGCTATGGAATCGGGGAGTCTGGGTAGTTTTTCTTCCTTTCTTTTTAGCCATAAGGTAGGGTGGAGTGATAGAAGAGGAGCGTGTATGTGTGCATCTGAAGTTGAAGTAGGAGTCAGCTTGGTCCCACAGACTGCTCCCCTCCCCAAGCAAGGCAATTTCTGAAGTTCAGGAGATGTTTTAAGTTACCATTGTTGTTGTTGTTGCTGCTGCTGCTGTTGCTGTGGGCCTTCAAATAATTTCCTACTCACAGTGACCCAAAGGCAAACCTATCATGGGGTTTTCTGGGGGTAAGCGTGTGTGATGTGCCCAAGGTCACCCAGCGGATTTCCATGGCTGAGTGGGAATTGAACCCTGGTCTCCAGGCTCATAGCCCAGTGTTCAATCCACCAGACACTGATATCTGAACCAATTTTTAGTAATTTCAGAATGAAGAACTGGAATCAAAAACGGTGGGATCATAGCTATTGGCAACAGATTACAAATTCTCTGATCTTATTGACAGGATAAATCTAAGTCATAAAAAGGGTAAATTTCAGGAAAAGAAATCCAGGAACTACCTCTAAAGAAAGCAGACTGCAAGACTTCTTTTCTGTTATTAGCACATATGGGCTAAGAGAAGCTTTATGGTGCAGAGGGTGGCTACATCAACACAGAAAACTCTCAGAAGTAGTTTTAGTTAGTCTCTAGTGCCAACAAGTAAAACTCATTCTAGATTTTGCCAGGAAACTTTGCTTTAAAGCCTCCACCCCTGAGTCCTTTAAACTAAACAGAAATAAAAAATGTTATACTGCCAAAAGCGTATTTTTAAATCAAGGATTTACTTCCATTTTTAAAGATCCACAAAGCAAATTAAATTCAAATGACATCATTGACAGAAAATCCAGTTTCAAAGATAGCCAGTTTCTGAAGTACTTTGTCCATTTTAAGAAAGACATAGACAAATAAAGACAGGTTCAAAGAAAGTAAACAAAAGTGGTCATGGGTAGAGAAAAACTTTCCTGCAAGGAAGGATAAAGTAAATGGGTACGCTGGGCTGAAGAAGAGAAGATGGTGAGGGGTGATGAGATACGATAGTGCTCTTCAGATACCTGAAAAAGCTGCCATATAAGAACTGAGGAAATAATTGTTCTCTGCTGCTCCAGAGGTCAGAAATGGATTGCTCTTCAGAAGAGAACATTTTGATTGAACATTACAAGAAATTTGTGATGGTAAGAGCAGTTTAACAGAGCAGGCAATTAACAGGGTGTGGCAGGAACACAGCCATCTAACTGCAGATACTCTAGCTGTGGACTTCCCGTGTCCAGCAGGCATCTGGGTTAGATGGCCTTCAAAGTCCTATAAGATTTTACTACATCAGTCATGTCAATCCAGCTGCAATGCACACACACCGCCCCTCTCACTCCCCCACTCCCCCCTCCTCACACTTAACTCAGTCTTCATTGTGTCAGTTGAGGAATTTCTGGCACTCATCCAAATCCCCATTATAAAAATCAAACTGTTTAAAAAATGGAAAAAAGAGAGAAGCCAAGAGATTTCCCTGTGCCACCATCTGCTAATTTATAGGGTTATTTGCATCAGCAGTTTAGAAAGAATCAAAATGATGTCAAGAAAAAAAAAATTAAGATCTTCCACAGTGGAAGCATTTTAAAAAAAGTGGAGTTACTGATTTTTACGAAAAGAATCTGCAATTTGGTGATTTGTAAATGAAGATGACTGATATTACTTGTAGTATCTGCTCACCCTGAAGCAACTTCTAACTGCAGTATAAAAGAAAACAAAGGTACATTTCTAATAAACTGAGCTTCCCCAAGCTGTACCATAACAAGCTTGCTTTGAGCACACAGGGCTTTATCACACTAGGCAAGTAAATCGCAATTACAGCTGGGTAATATTGCTTTTCTGCTTTTGGTTGGGACTTATCACATTACCTTGGGTGGGAGATCATTTCGAAATCATTTCTTTTACAAAGGAGGTCATTAACAGTTTTTTTTAGTGTTAATAAAAGAAACACTTTTCAAAGGGTCTCCCACTGGGAGAACAGCGAAAGAGAAATGACATCATGTGATTAAGACCCAGCCAAAGACATTACTATTGTTGTGTGCCTTCAGTCATTTCTGACTTACAGCAAACCTATTATAGGGTTTTCTGGGGCTGAGAGTGTGTGATGTGCCCAAAGTCACTTAGTAGGTTTACATGGCTGAGCAGGGAACTGAACCCGAGTCTCTAGGGCCATAGTCCAAAGTCAAACAACTACACCACACAAAGACACTATTGTCTTGCTGGAATTGTGGTTTACCTGCCTTGTGTGATAAAGCCCATAGTCATAACGAAACCTTCCTAAGTGCTAAGATCTTGCTGGCAAGGCCATGGAAAAAAAATATAATCTCTCACTTAATTCTCAAGAAAGTGGGGGCAAAGGTTCACAGTTCCAAACACCACCTTCACCATGGCAAGTGTCCCACCTCTCTGGCTAGTACAACATGCTTCAGATTTCCCTCTAAATTCAGAGCTGAGAAAGGCACCATCTCAACAACAGATTCTTCTTCTGAGGTCCTCAGACCTCAGTACATTGAAAGAGAAATTATAGTGTACTCTCCACCTCTGAGCTGGAGCTGGAAAGGGAACCAGATAATTGTGCTTGACTTTCCATAGGTTATGGCAACCAAGATGAAACAACCACTTATCAGCCCTTAAGTATAAGCAAAAGGATCAGGCTGTGCAACAAAGCTGTCTCCATAATCCAAACTAGAAAGTATCTGCCAGCTGCTTCCACATATTTGTACACTTTAAGAGCAGAGATGTTTTGGGGAAGAAAAATACCTCCTTGACAAAACTTGTTAAGAAGTTCCCAGAGCCAGTCCTTGATAACTAACTTAGGTTTCAGGGAAGGGGAAGACCTCAGCTTGGGATCCTAGAAAGCTACTACCAGCCACACAAGGCAACATCAGTCTAGAGCACAGGCAGGCAATGTGCGACATGGCCTCTGAGACTAACCCAGACTCATCATCAGGGGAGAGGGATATAAATGGTACCTCCCAGCAGCCTCCAGGTCCAGTGATTCCCTTTTTAAATTAGTGTCTTGTGACATTTTTCAAAACCAGAAATAAACTTTTGGTTACTTCCAGGCACCCTGGAGGGTCCCAAGTGTAGAAAACTGGTCCCCAGGTCCACCAAAGTTTCACCCTCTCTAGTATGGAAGTCTTTGTTGAGGTTAGTAAAGTTATTAATTAGGTCTAAGAATCTGCGAATTCCCTGAACCACCACAGCCAGTAGCTATGCTGGTTGGGGAATTCAGGGAACTGTTGTCTCCCCCCCCCCCCCAAAATCACTATACTTACTAACTGAATTCACCCTTGAACTTGATGTTTGATCATTCCTGAATATGAACATACACCAGGATGATCCTGCTCCCGCTCCTTCCTCCATGCAGTCACTCAAATGCATACTGAAAATGGACAATGGGCTGAAGTGACAAGTTTTGCATGTATGTATTCATTTAGCATTTCATTTTCCAAAGCCGTCCCTTGAGATCTTGGGTTCTGCAGCAATATTTTAAGCAACAAACAAAGGCTAAAATAACCTCTTCATAGATATACTAATCCCCTATTGCTTTTAACCTAAACATGAAAGAAGCACACAGTCCTCCTAGCAAGAGGCCCCAGGAGTATTATGTCTCATTTGTCTATAAATACTTTAATAAGATGGTGAGCTTGATTCATTAGGAATGAGGAGGTAGGCTGAGTCCCAGCCACATGGCCAGATCCAGTCTGTGAGCCAAAGATCAGACAGATGGTGCTAAATGCCTGAACCTCCTGAGATGAAAGGAGCAACCAACGCTTCTGGAGTTTAAATGCTATTATCGCTTCATTGTTCCTGTCTGTCTGGAATCAAATTTAAGAGAAAGCAGAGACACCTGGCTTGTTTCAGTTACATCCAAGTTTCAGCAATATTTTTGGGAGGTGAGGCCCTCTGCTCTGAACAGTTTGGCCCTCTGCCCTACCTGCAACACCATATGCAGGATCCATATGCAGCAAACATAGTCTTTTGAAGCAACTGGCTTTGGGAGAAGGTGGGAGTCACTCACAAGTGAGTGTGGGTAATTGCTAACTCATTTCACCTCAAGAGAGGTTTGTATAGTGGGCTAGTTATTATATACAACGATATAAATGATGGGGGAGATGATTGTGTCATCACAAGCCCTGCTCAGTTCTTGCCAACTTATGATCATGGCTTTTTTTTTTTAAATTGAATTACTCCATTTGTAATGTAGTCATCCTCTTTCCTTATTGCCTTCAGCTTTACATTGTTTTATTACCTTCTCCAAAGAGTCATGATATGTTTGCAGTACAACAGCCTCAATTTAGTCATGTTGGCTTCTAGTGAGAGTTTGTTCAGGCTTGATTTGCTTTCAGACTCATTTATACCTCTTTTTGGCAGTCCAGGATATCTGTAGAACTCTTTCCCAGGACTACATTTCAAATGAGTTGATTTTCCTTCTGTCAAATTTCTTCTCATACTGCTTTCGCAACCATACATAGAAATCAGAAATACTATGACATGGATGATTATGACTTTAGTATTTAAAGAAGGATCTTATTTAGTTCCTTCAATAGCTGCCCTTCTAAGTCTTCTAAAGATTTCTTGACTAAAGTCTCTACTTTGATTGATGACTGAGCCAAGGTATACAAAATATTTAACTATTCCTATGTCTTCATTACCCATTTGAAAGTTATGTATTTTTATCTTTTCTTCAGCTCTAACTTTGCTTTTACACTTGCCTCTTTCGTTTTCCTCAGCAGTTGGTCCAATTCTTGGCTACTGTCTTCTAGCAACCTGGTATCATCTGCATATCTTAAATTATTGATGTTTCTTCCTTCAGTTATTTCAGCTCCTTCCGTCAAGTCCTGTTCTCCATGTAATACATTCCGTATATGAATTAAATAGATAGGGTGGTAAAATATACCCTTGCGTGACTTACCTTGTCAACTGAAAACCATTCCATGTCTCCATATTCTGTCTTGACAGTGGCCTATTGTCCAGAATTTAGCTTACATATCAAGACAATAAAATGCTGTGGCACAGCAACTTTTTTTTACAGTGATCCATAATTTTTCATGATCTACACAGTCAAATGCTTTCCAGTAATCTACAAACTTATGCTGATTATCTTCTGAAGTATTTGGTAATACACTCCATCAGTTAGCAAATGTTTGCAATAAGATCTCTAGTGCCTTGTCCTTTTTAAATGCAGCTTGGATATCTGACATTTCTTGCTCCCTAAGAGTAAATATCTTTGTTGCAAAATCTTGAGCATCACCTTGCTTTCATGGGAGACTAGTGAAACTGTTTGATGGTTACTGCAATCCTTGGTGTCTTCTTTCTTGGAGAACTGAATGTATATTGAGTGTTTCCACTGTACGAACCAATGTTTTGTTATCCATATTTTTTGGTAGACCTCTGTAAAAATCTGCATGGATTCTCTATAATTTGAACCAGCAATACTGGTATGCCATCTGTTCCTGGAGATTTATTTCTCCCAAGTGCTTTGAGAGCAGTTTCCACTTCACTTTCTAAAATTAACTAATTAAATTAACTCATAATTAATCTATGGACTTTGCTTCTGGGGAGTGTAGTGATGGCCATCAACTTGGACAGTTCTAAAAGGAAATCAGACAAATTTATGGAGGATAAGGTTATCACTGGCTACTACACTTAGAATCATAGAGTCACAGAATCATAGCGTTGGAAGAGACCCCAGGGGCCATCAGGTCCAACCCCCTGCTATGCAAGAACACCCATCAAAGCACTCCCAACAAATGGCCATCCAGCTTCTGTTTAAAAACTTGCAAAGAAGGAGATTCCACCACACTCTGAAGCAAGACTATATTGTACTATCATGTTCAGAGGCAGTGCGCCTCTGTACATTGGCTGTTGGGGAACATGAGCAGGAGGGTGCCATTGTGCTTGTGGGCTTCCCAGAGACATCTGCTTCACAACCATATGGACAAAATGCTAGACTAGGGAGGCTTCTGAGCTGATCAAGTAGAGACCTTATATTCTTATTTTCACCAAAATGGATTTTATCTGCTAAGTTTCTTCTTTCACTGTTATCTTCATTATCAGTCAAAATATCCTACTGATAATCACAGTGAGAGCAATAGACACACAACCTGCAGCAGAAACAGTTCACTTTGAAAACTATGTTCAGTTTAAGGAGACGTCTAATTTTTTCCATCAACAGACTCATCTGATTCCAAGGCAACATTCTGATTGCTAGGTTTTGCTTTCAGACTCATG
The DNA here is from genome assembly GCA_030412105.1 of Cyclura pinguis. NCBI lineage: Eukaryota > Metazoa > Chordata > Lepidosauria > Squamata > Iguanidae > Cyclura > Cyclura pinguis. The sequence goes on from CM059600.1 coordinate 160,934,974, forward strand.
GAATTTGCAGGAATTTGGCTAAAGCAACTCAGGGAAAACCTTGGAGGCTCAACAGTACAGAATGGTGAGGTAGCACTTTTTCTAGAGATGGTGGCAAGGTCCTAGTGCTCCGTATTCATTTACAAGTGGTACAAGTTTGAAGGAATTCTAAGGAAGGCATTAAACTCTGCTAAAATGACTGCAGGTGGACAAATACAAAATCTTCAGACTGTATCTTTCCCATTTGATCTTGTTTCTATGCAGCACCTATGATGAACTGAAATCTGTATTTATTTATTACATACTGTAGCCATTCAGGATGCTATGGATGATATTTTCCAAAAATATACTTAAAAGCCATGCCCAGATCCAAGTACACAGTCTAAATTACAGGGTAAGTTACAGCGTAAAAGAATTGGGAGCTCTCCAGGTACAACTGTAATACAAAATTATTATTACTGTTATTATTCATAATAGCCTTTGCTTTCAGAGCCTAGCTCTCCTCTCCCACTTGGCTTCCAGCATTGTGCATTTTACACAGCCTTTGTGGATTTTGTACGAGAATGATTCAGAACCAAATTGCTCCAGAGGTCTAGAAAGAAGTCCTGGGATCTCTCTGCTCAGCCCTCTCAGCTGCATGAAATATCTCATAGCTCCCTTGCTTGCCTCTTCGCTGTGTAGCTCATTTATTGATCCACCAGGATGGTTAGCAAAACCAGGGGCTTCACAGTTAGATTTCCCCCCTTCAAACTGGAAGCTGGTCTATTCTCTCCCTCCCCCCGCATCCCAATCTACAGATCCCTCTGCTTCTTTATGTGTTCATTAAAGCTTCAATAAAAGTGTGATAAAAATGTCTTTTTCTGTGGTTAACTGCACTTCCCAGTTTAATATGCATTGTCTCCTTCTTAGGAGAGATGTTAACTGCTTAAAGAATACAGAGCAGTAACAGCCTCCTTCAAACTGTTTCTAAGTTGGTAATGGTGGGGCTCAAGACGGGCAAGGCAGTCACCGTGTATTTTGCTTACTTGGAGGTATGTTTGTACAGAGCAGTGAAAACACAAAATACATAGCATCAAAAGAAAAATAACAATTGTGTACCAACTGAAGGAGTTACCAAATTGACTACTATGAAGACAGCGATAAAACAACAAAAGAAATATTAGAACAGAAATATCAAGCATGGTATGGATAATGATCATAATAATAAATACATCAAGGAAGGGAAAAATATATTCCTTTTCTTGTTGTTATGTGCCTTCAAACTGACCCTAACTTATGGTGACTCTATCATACTGTTTTCTTGGGAAGATTTGTTCAGAGGAGGTTGGCCATTGCCTTCCTCTGAGGCTAAGAGAGTGTGACTTGTCCAAGATCACTCAGTTGGCTTCCATGGCTAAACATGGATTGGAGCCCTTTTCTCCAACAATCCTAGTCCAATATTCAAATCACTACATCACAATGACTTTGTAAGATCCTATTAAGGAAATACAAAGATGGTCTCCTAAAACAGCCTTCCATTCAATAAATACTGGGGAAATGTATTAGCACATACAGGACTATAGACAAAATATTCTTGAGAGAAAATGCAAAACATGTATATCCACCAAGCTTGAGATGTAGCAAATCTCCTGCTGCAAGATCTGTTGCTGCTGGTAAATAGCAAGGCAGCCATACTTGGTGACAACACTAAATTGTTTGGAGTGGTCAGAATAAAAATGGATTGCAATGAGCTCCAAAAGGATCTTTCTGAACTGTGTGAGTAGCGAATGAAAATTTAAAGTAAGCAAATACAAAGTGATACAATTTGGGATGAAAAATCCTAACTTCTTATCTATTCTATCTGGATCCAAACTGGCAGTGACTGATCAAGAAAAGGTGGTAAGTACCTCAGTGAAAATGTTGACACACTGTGCAGCTGCTATAAAAAGATCCATGTTGGACATAATTAGGAAGGGAATCAGAAATAAAATGACCGTCATACTTCCCTTGTACAAATCCACGGCATGACCACATCTGAATATACTATGTACAGTTCAGGTTACCATACTAAAACTGGTATTGGAAAAGATGAAGAAAAGGGCAACCAAAAGAGACTGGAGTAACTTTCCTAGGATGACAAGTTCTGATGCATAGGTTCTGACATTTATATATGAAGTGACCATACTTGGGAGTGCTATTTACAGATCTGGCCAACAACACACCTAAAAAACAAAATAGCAGGGTTGAAAAAGTTGTAGAAAAGGACAACCAAAATTATTAAGCTCTGGAGAAATTCCAGCGTTTAGAATGGTTGCAACACTGGAATTGCTGAGTTAAGAACAAAGGAGAGTAAAGGAAAATTTAATTAAACTTTATAAAATTTTCCAGGGAGCAGAGTAAAAGAATAAGAGGGAGTTCTTCTCCCCTCTCTTTATTGCTAGAGCTCAGGTTCATTCATTGACAGTGAATGGTTAAAAATTCAGGACTGATCTAAGGAAGTATATATTTACACACTACATAATCAGACTGTGGAATTTGTAGAGATGGCCAACAAACTGGATAGCTTTAAAAGAGGATTAGACAAATTTATGGAGGACAAAGCTATCAGTGGCTACTAGTCATGTTGGCCATCTATTACCTGTAACATCAGAAATGATATGCCTCTCTATACCAGCTGCTGGGGAACACAAAAAGAAGGGTGATACATACTTTATTATCTATTTATTAGTCATGTCTATATGATAATTTTGCTCCAGTGTGCAAAAGGCATCATGCATAGCTCTCTAACCATCTGCTTTATCGTCATAACAATCTTATGAGGTAGGTCAGGCTGAGAGAGGGTGACTGTCCAAATGTCATGCAGCCAGTTTGATAATTCAATGGGAACCTTAACCTGGATTTCTCCAGTCTCAGTCCACCTGTTGAACCGTTACACCAGGCAAGCTCTCATCTTCCAAGAGGGCTTCCCTTCAGCATTCAACTGGCCACTGTGTGCAAAGAGAATGCTCGGCCAGATGGGTCTTTGTTCTCACCCAATGTGGCAGCCATACAACCCTCTTACCACTTGCTGATCATCCATAATAAAGTAATATGCCACACACACATTTCACATGGAAAAAACTCAGCTCCTCATTAACAGTGGCTGAGCATTCACCTGTTGTGTAGTGATCAAAGTAGGTGGTAGGCAGCTAGCTATTTCATACTTTTTTCAGTGGGTGGGTTCTCCCCAACTTCCACTCCATCTACTCTCCTCATTTCTACTATGGGCTACACATATGAACACAGCAGTCAGTTATACCTACATTCGAATTGACATGGGGATAGTGTTAGGAAATAAAAGAAATACATCATACTTTTTCACTTCTCCCACTCAGCAACCAACAGGTGTTGAACTACAATTTTCACTACTCTCAGCAAACTGGGGATGATGACAGTGGTAGTCAGTTGACATCTGGAGAGTGTTAGGCTGTGGAAGACTATGCCACAGGGTGCCAGAGGCAGAAGCCCAATTACAATTAAAGTCCACGGTCTAATTAGGACACAATACAAAAAGCCACTCTGTTGCAGCCTGCTGAACATAGGTGAAAGGAGAGGCCCAGGAATCACACCTGACACAAGTGATTTTATTAAAATATCAAGCTTATTAAGTAGTGAAAGGACACTTTATTTTAATGCCACTGTTAATGCACACTCAATTTCATTTGCTCACTGATGGAAGCCAGTCAGAGGAACAGAAAAAAGGAATGGGCTTAATGCTCAAGAACGGAACAGTGACTGAGCACAATGCAACAAAGACAAACAAAAACAGTGTTACCTGGATATAGTATAAGGCTAATCACTGGAGTGTTTGAAAAATGCCAAACAAGGTATGTGTGAGATGGATAATAAACATATATAGTTTGTATGTTACTCTCTGAACTCATCTTAAAGAGGGGTCAACAGGGAAAGTGTGAATATGTTTCCATCCTTCCTGATCATCAATGTGTTCCCACCCCAATTTTGCCACCCCAGTTCTCTCAGGGGATTAGATGCCCCATAGCTGAGGTCTGTTTCTTTAAAAGTACATTGAGCCAATTAAAGAAACCTTTAACCATGCAGTGAATCAGAGAAAGGCCAAGCTTTTTCTCAGCAACAAAACTAAGACCAAAAGGAGAAAAGGGCAGAGGAAACTGAGAATAAGTGTAAAAGAACTGGCAAATCACCCAGCCATCCTACCAAGTACAAATCTGAGAACTAGGAAATCCAATGACTGGTTCACACATGACATTTTCTAAACTAAACTAAACTTAAAAAAAAAAAATCCAGGGGTGGGCTGAATGTGACCTGCTTCTGTGCTTTCTGTTCAAAAGCAAGAGGGTTTAGTAAGGATCTCTCAAAAACTGAAACATAATTTGCTTATGTTAAGTGGTCCTGACTACACTCTCTTGCTTAAGAACATCTGAAGTGCCCTTTGAATCAGATCAAGGTCCACCTAGCCTCGCATTCTTTGCAAGATTCCCTACAGCAACCAGCAGTCACTTGGTGGAACGAGTCCCTTCAATCAGATGTGGGAACCATTATCCTGGCCCACCTAGAAATTTCTCCTAATTGAGCTTTACACAAATGGGTGAATAAAGCATTTGCCATCTCTGTGATTGCTACTGTGTTAGCTAAAAACAGGGTGCCCTAGATAGCTTTTCTGAAGAGATCAAGGTTGGTTTTGTTAAACATGCCAGAGGTTGTATATTATACACTAAAGCATCTGGCAAAATTGTTTTCTGAGTGGGTACTTCTGAAAACCAGAGGGATTTCTTAAGGGGTGCTTTTAAGTGGTCAGTGGTGCAACTAGGCAACTTTAGACCATGGATTTAATGGTTTTAGTTCAACTGTTGAAGCCTACATTCCCTGTAACCCATGCGTTACTACTGCTTCTTCTACTGCTTAGAGAAACAAGCAAACAAAAAGAAAAGAAAAGTGCTTGCTACCTTTGATAAAAAGAAAAAAGAAAAAGAAAAGAAATTTTCTTGAGCATTTGCAGTTCCATATTTTAAGCTCATTTAAATCACACCACCATCATGCCTACAAGAATAAAACTAAGTTTGCTTCTGCTGCCTTTGTGCTAATCATTATTAGTTGGGAATAAGCACAGTTTTGTTCCAGAAAAAGGAAAAAACAAAAATCATTAAAAGACCATCTGTAACAGTGTAAGTGCTCATCTGGCTGGCCCAACTGTATCACGTAAAAAAGAAAAGATGCTACTGTGAGCACTCTCATTCTTAGAAGATTTCAACATGTCCATGATACTCCAGGTGCTGATATGCCAGACATGTTTTCTCCTGCTCCTATACTTGCTGCTCTCTCTGCTCACTGGACTTCAGCCCTTCAGCTATAAGTGCACTACTGCCATGGTCACATCATCATCATCATCATCATCATCGTATAATAATATAATAATATAATAAAATAATAATAATAATAATATTTTTATCCAGCCTCTCCACATGGATCGAGGTGGCGAACAACATTAAATACATTAATACATTAAAAACAGTAAAAAACATACCCAATCCTCTCCACCCACCAATCTATCTAAGACCAACCCCCTAAAACACACTACAATCAATCAACTATTAAAGGAACAGCAAAACAATTGATGGGAGGCGATGGAAACGCTAATCTTGAAAGGTCTGTTGGAAGAGATCAGTCTTGACTGCTCTTTTAAAGCAGTCAAGACCGGTAATGTGCCAGGTCTCCTCCGGCAGGCCATTCCATAACTTGGGAGCGATAGAAGAGAAGGTCCTCTGGGTAACTGCAGCTAGCCTAGTTCTGACTGGCTGCAGTAAAATCCTCCCAGAGGACCTTAGTGTGCGGGGCGGATTGTATGGGAGAAGGCGATCCCGCAGGTAGGCTGGCCCCAAGCCATGTAGGGCTTTAAAGGTAATGACCAACACCTTGTACTGTGCCTGGAAACTAATAGGCAGCCAATGGAGAGACTTTAGAATTGGTGTTATATGGTCAGTTTTAGGTCTTCCGGTGACCATCCTGGCTGCACATATCTGCTAAAGTGACAAAACTGTCCCTGGATGGGCTGGGATGCCCTGGGAGGTTTCTCACTATCTAGCTCACACTCCAAAAAATCCAGAGCTGCCAAAGAGATAAACAGAATTATTGGTACTGGAATCAACTTTGGTACTGGAGTTGATAGGAGAACTTGCCATGTTAATCTCATTGGAAATCAAGAGGCTCTATGCCCAACAATAATGATGTATGTCCTCTTAAACTAGCTACATGTTCCACTTTCTTTTACCCCACTTGTCCTCAATAATAGTATCCACAATAATACTATTATTTGCTCAAATTGGCTTGAAGTATTCCTAGTCAAGAAGTAAAGAGCTGGGGTGGGATGATCAACTCTGGAATATCCTACTGCCTGTGGAAGAGATTTTTAAATATCCTAATTCCTCTTGTGTATACACTCAGTGTTCTGTATTTTGAGACCCCTCCCCCAAAGTTGCTCAGGCTCTGGATTAGCTGGAATCAGTCTTGATCCCAAAGAATGTTCACCCATGATAATCTGAGGAGCTAAGGGGGTTCTCGGAACAGGGATTATAAAAAAAGACTGTATAACAAGTGAACCATTGACACAGGAAGGAGTACTAACAAAGTAATACTGGAAGGAGCAGGCAACAAGGAGAGCTGTGAACTGACGTGAACACCACATCAGACAGAATCAAGATAACCTGCAGTCATAGCTATCAATCACACTGTGCTACTGAATCACTTCACTATTGCACAAGAACACTGCTTCCAAGGATATAGCCTCTGAAGCAGCATCAGGTTATCAGCTCCATAGCAATGTTAGACAACAAGCATAACCCAAAGACCAGCTCTGGAGTGAAAAAAGCCCCAGATCTAGGTTGCAATGTACACTCAATCAAAGGCTGCAATGTACACTCAGCATTACAACAAATTTAACTAGCATTAGTTACATATCAGAGAAAAGAAGAAAAAATATACTTTCTTTTCACTAATTAAGACTAATTTTCATAATAAACCAAAACCATTAAAAGAACTGATGTAAAGCATAAGGCAAACCTTTGCTCTGGATGCTGGCTATCATGGTATATTGCTACATTGTTGTGCTTCTGTATTACAGTCTATCAAAGTCAGCACCCCCAGAGCAGAAGAAATCAAAACATCGTGAATAAAGTGCAACTTAAAACTCCTATCATCTGACAGAGTCTGAGCAGAGCCTACTAACATGCAGCTCTTTTATTGATGCTCTCCTCTAACAAAGTCGATGCTGGCCTAGCTTCCATGTATGCAGCACATTTGCTCAATTAGAAGGGAACAAATAACGCAATAAGCCAACATGGTCTAGGTAAACACTGTGGAAAGCAAGTCAGACTTGCTGCAGCTTCTACACCTGAAGCAGTGCTGTTCCTCTAGGTTTTTGAGTGGCCATGCTGGGCAAAAGGCAACTTTCCTGTAGCCTTTTAATTTCTATTTGTACCTACTTTTGCCTCCGCCCCAAAGTAGGAAGCTATAGTTAAGCATAGCTTTCCAATATATCTAATACCAGAATTCTGATTAACTAGTTCTAAGCAATCTAGGATTCCTGAAAAAAAAATCCTTGTTTAAAACTGGGTTTTGATCCTGGTTTGCTTGGGAGTAGTTCACTATAGTCCCAGTTACTGTAGCTTCCTGGTATGTTAACATTCTTGCACAAAGGGAGGAGTAAACTGGGAGCAAATAGTGAGATGCACTAGAATACAGCTTCTGCAAATAATGGTTTGATAAGCCAAGATTCATGGTTTGTCACCACATGTAATCATCATACATATGGACACTGAAAGCGGGGAAGAATCTGGCCCAGGGACCTAATCTGGTGTACCAAGGGTCACATCACCCCACTCTTCCCCCAAACTGATGAACTCCACATGGCTACTCTCTCTGAAGTGGAAGGATATCCCCTCATATACCACTAGCTTTTACAACTGGACAAGCAGCGTTGGGAAGGATACTATTGTTAGCTTCGGCCACTGTTTGGAAACAACAATGAGATTGCTGTGTGCGCCTCCAAATTGTTTCCAACTTACAGTGACCCTAAGGAGAACCTATCATGCAGTTTTCTGGGCCTGAGAGTTTGTGATGTGCCCAAGGTCACCCAGTGGGTTTCCATGGTTGAACAGGGAACTGAATCCTGGTCTCCAGGGTTGTAGTCCAGTGCTCAAACCACCACCTCCTGCTGGCTTTCTTGGAAGGAAAATACCAGCCTGCTAACTCCAATCCAGGGTCAAAGGCTTCCCATGTCATCTCCAACCATGAAGTGGCTTTCTCCATGCAGAGGGAAACATGGAGCTTCCTGCATGGAGAAAGCAGAAAAGTAGAAATGGACTTTGGAGCTATATAATGTCAAGGACTGGTAAGGATGGGCTTAGGGTAGGACCCTGCCCCCTGTGATCATCCCTCCTACCAGATTCATATGGGGGAGAAATAAACACAGTTCCTAAAATGTCATGTATGAAGCTAAGACTAATAGATTAATTGGATTTGGATAAGCTAAAATCAAAATTATTCATCTTGGTCCAAAGGAAATGAAATGAAATGAAAAAAGAGAATAACCATGTAATCCATGAGGTATATTTAAAATTTCTGGAGGAAGAAATGCCCCAATGTGGTAAAGATTCATGGAAAACAGGAAGCTGCCCCACTAGCACCCCCAACACAATAAGTGATCAGGGGAGGCCAGAGGAAAGAGACAAAGCTACCTTGTGGTTGAGGTCCAGATAATGTGGAAGACAAATTCTCCACCTTCAGGATCCAATTAATCTGCACACAGACATTAAGAGAGGAGAGAAATGCCTGTTCGCTAGCCACAGGCAGAATCTTGATAAAAACAGAGAAGGACCCATCTTCCAAGATGCTTGATTTTAGACAAGGTAGAAGTGAACTTGACTGTTCCACAGAAATTTCTTTTCTGCAAGCAAACACAGTAGGTTCTCTGTTTTACAAATGGGTTCACAATAGGAGCTGCAAAATTGATTTGGAGTCTATTTCCAAATGATGGAGTCAGAACCCTCACTTCTTAGTGGTGACGTTGGAGTTACTCTGGGATCAGAACTGCCACTGTTCACTGAACCAGAAATTGCACCTGTGGCTTTATTAGCAGGTTTAAGACAGCAAGATGCTATTCAGAGAACAGTAGCTCCTTGCCCCTACAACTGCAGTGGTCCATTTATCCGCTCTCTTCCACACTGCTGAATGGAAGTCCTGGCTTTGATGGCAGGCCAGGATGGGCTTCCAGATGGAGAGCTCTTAGAGCTTCTAATCAGAAGATTTTGTGCAGCCATCCATCTATCCCCTGCCCTCTCTCTCCCTCTGTGCACATATGTGTACGTGTAAAGAAGAAGAATCAGTAGGAAGGCTTGAGCTAGTTACAAGTGGAAGGCAATGATGCCTAGACGCTCCCCAGGAAAATTCAGTGAGAATATAGAGAACATCTCATTTCTAGCAAGACCTCGAGGGAAAGAACATGTCCCTGTAGTCCTAGGATATCAGATGGTCCTCATAAAAAATATTTCACTGGTGTAGAGTGGTGAATCCCAAGCCAACAGGAGACAGCAGCAAGCCTACCTGTGACCTCGAATGGTTCAGATCTTGCCTTTCTGTTGCACTGGGTAGCACTGCACTCTTTCGAGTTGCATTATCCTCTTAAGGAGACTGCCATTGCCAGGTTGGAGGAGGGTATGTCAGGAGTTTGAAGGAAGAGAGTGGGTCAAAATGTCTGTTTGCTTAGGGGTCAAAGCTCACACACGTTCTGTGGGTAAATAAACATTTATTCCTTTTCTATGTGCAGGCAGAAGCTAATTACTCATCTGGTTCTCATGGCCCTTACTATCCTCCAACTTGCAGTAAAATGAAGGATTAAAAAGCATTCGATTCAATCCAGTTTGTAGCCCCACTGTAGCCCCACAGAACATTTTTAGGACAAAAACTCCACTTGAATTCCAATAAATAGAGCTAAATAATGCTGTCCTTTTTACCACCAAACAGAACAAACCCCTCCAAAATGCCACCCAGCAGCTTCTGGGAGGGACACAGCTTCAGTTCCTCTTGCCCAAACTGATGGCCACACTGGGGCATTGTGGTCTTTGGAGGAACCCAAAACATGGTCCTTCAGGCTCTATGGTGTACCCACTCGCTCAACAGCAAAACTGAATCTTGAAGTTACAGAAGTGTTATACTACCAAGAAAGCATTTAAAGGAAAAGTGAGCAATTGTGGCACCCCGGATGCTGTTGGGACAGCAGCGTCCATCTTCTCTCACCATTTGCTGCACTGGCTGGGGCTGATGGGTTCTGCAGTCCAATTTGGAAGGCCACAAATTGCCCACCTATGTTTTAAAGCCAAAGTTATCCCAAGCTTTCTGTGCCTCTGCCCTTTATGCTGAGCAAGAAGCTTATCTTTCTCCAGTAATTTAAAATGTGATCCCTTTTGTGCTAACTTTATTGTAATCATAGGCTACTAGTCTTCTTGCTCCTGCTTGAAAAGAAAAATCAGGCTAACTGGGGCCTGAACCAAAACATCAGCTGCATATATTTTTTTGAATTGTGCTGGCACTTGTTTACATAAAAGCCACTTTGGGTCTCATATTGGAGAAAAGTAGGATATCAAATAAAGATATGGGGAGCATTCTTAAACCTCCTCTTGCAGCCAGGGCTGGGTTAAGTCATGTTGAGGTCCTAAACTATGTCTAATTTAAGAGTCTACATAAGATTACCAAAAAAGTAAAATTATTCTGACACTTACGTAAAATTTGAAAATAAAATGTTAGTGGGGGGGGGGAGGAGGGAGATTTTATAATCCGAGGTCCTAAACAGTAGGATATTTAGCTTGAGCCTAAATCTGGTACTGCCCCCCCCCACTCTAAACCTGGGCTCCTACAAGGTTCCTCTGTTCTTCAACCCCGCTGGGCTCACCTTCAGGATCACAGCACAGCCAACCCAGTGCTTGTTTGTTTCACCAGGCAAGTCTTTCCCAGCTATGCTGAGCTGTGTCAAACTGCCACTGATCCTGCCACAATCTGTCATGGCCCCAGTGGCTTCTTCTACAACACTCCATCCCCATCCCTTGCTTGACAATACGATCTGAGAGGCGGAAGGAAATCCCTTCCTGCTTACAACAACACTTTAGGATCTCACGGTTGCCTCTCTCTAGCCCAGAGCTTTCCAAACTTTTCATGTTGGTGACACACTTTTTCTACAGGCATCATTTCACGACATAGTAATTCAGTTTTATTAGCAAACCCGAAGTACCCAGAGGTGTATCTAGGGTGGGATAAGGCAGCCCACCCTGGTCCTTGCCCGCTGCCATTGTTCTTGCCAGGGAAAGGCCCCAGCGAGAGTGATGGCAGCAGGCCAAGCTCGGGTGGAGGGGGTCTTTCTTGGCCAGGAAGGCGACACACCAACACACTACAGGCAACACAGTAATGTGTTGTGACACACCGTTTGGAAAGCACTAGTCTAGCCAAACTGAGATTTGCTTCTCTGCCCTCCTGCCTCCCTCCCCCATCCCCCTGAGGTTTTTAAGCAAGATATTCCTCATATCCCACTGGGGTTATTTAATTTGTAATCCCCTCTCCAGTGGAATCTATCTCTGGCTGCTGCAGCCATAATATGTTTGCATCATCACCACAGCAGTGCAGAGCACAGGGATTGTTCCCACAGTCCCTCCACACCAGTGATATGAGGGGTTTATCAGCTTATGGCCCCCAGACTGAACCAGCGCTTTAGCAGAACTCTCTTTCTCTTTCTCTCTCTCGCTCTCTCTCTCTTTTTCTCAAGCTATTGCCCGAGAGGTTAATATTCTGCTGTGAACAAACCGACTCAATTAAATTAACACTGGCCCCAGCGTCCCCTGCCTCGTGCCTGTTTGCTCAATTATCTCACCCCAGATGAGCCAGCGAGACTGCAGTGCTGCTGATCTAGAGATGGAGATGAATAAGGCACCACAAGACAGAGCAGGTGGGGCAAGCAAAGCATTTGCCCTTCGTGATGGACCTTCACCAGAGGAGACCACCCCATCTCATTACCTGCCCCATATTCCTTGGAATGTGTTGCCTTGCCACTGAGGTTGGAAAGAACAATTGCCCAGAAATTGTTTTAAAATCCCAATGGAATGGCCCTCTTTTTCTCTTCCATTAAAAAAAAAAAGTCCTGCAGCCCCTTAAAGGTAAACCAATTGCACTGGTTTCTGTGGAGACATTAATGTCATTTGTTTTTAAAGCACCACAGAATTCTTCTTGCATTTTTAATCCAACAGATTGCCTGTCTAAATTACATTCGAGGGCCACCTCCTGAGCTGCAGAAATTCCCAGGCCTCCATGACAAATGGTCAACTGGCAGGGATGTTTTAGCTGTGGACATCCTGCATCAGCAGGGGGTTGGATTCGATGGCCCTTGAGGTGTGTTCCAACCCTACACTTGTACAGTCCTATGGCAAGACTGCTGGGACTCTACAGGACTGCTTAATCCCCTGCCCAGTCCGATGCCCTTCCCTTGTCATGCTAAAGAAACCAATCCAGTCTGCCAAGATATACAGCGAGCCATGCACAGATCTAAAAACCTGGGTATGGCAGTTGTAACTAAGCTGAAGGACATGTCAGTGAAATAAAGATGTGCACTTTCTCCTCTTTTACCTCCATTTCTCTTGTCTTCTCTTGTCTCGCTTGTGCTGAATTTGAGGTTGTCACGAAAAAAAAAAAAGCCCCACCAAAACGAAACTCTCCAAAACTGTCCTCTTGTACTTTGTAAACTGTCATACACATTGATAATCCCATATGAATAAAATAATATATAGCTGTGGGATGTATCCATTACATATTCAGATGCTTTATCACAAGGTTGGAGGTGAAGCATCACGGATGTCTTCTCCTGCTTCTTCGTTCTCTGACTTCTTCAATCCCCAGGAGCATGGAAGAGGTCACAAACCAGCATGCCCACCTGCTAAGCCCACTGGAGTCTTTGCTTTCTGATCTGCCAGCCTGAAAGCAACAATGCTGGAGTCAGCCTCAGAGATATTCACAGCTCTGCAGCTACCACAGCCCACCATGTGGCAGAGGACCTATTCCTGGCTTGGGATCTGGAGGCATTTTGCCACTCTTCAGTGAAAGGAGTACCCAGCAGCAGCAAAATAAAGATGAATGCAAAGGAAGTCACACTCAGCAGCAGAGGCAGGCAACATGATGACCTTCTCATAGTCTGATGACTTCCATCCTCCTTTTAGCTAGTATAGCCAAGGATCTTGGACTATAGGAATAATTATCCAAAATTTGTGGAAGGCACTCACTGCTGTACAGGATATTTCAAACATGTGCCCACAAAGAAATAGGGGATGGCATCAGAAGACCTTGCTACAATGAGAGGGATTTCTGGTATTATTCTCCCTTTCACAGTCAGAAGATTGGCTCGGAGGAAGACCTGCCACAATTGACACTTGTTCCAGTCTCAGAAGCTCCTTGCGGAATATAAGAGATGGCCTACATCTCAAAGGGAGTTTATTTTGTCACTGCCAATGGAGACAGAAATTTTATTACTTGGTTTTTACTGCCTTTGTCTTCAGTTCTCACATCGGGGGGGGGGGGCAGGAGGTGCTACCCATGTCAATCCTTAACACCATCTTAAGCAAACATCTCAAACAAATTGCAGGTCTGTTTTTTCTTCTTCTGTATGATTTATAAACTCTTTGACCAATGAGGAAGTCAGTGAGTTTTGAAAGCAAGCGTAATGTATTTTGTATTTTCTGGTTAGCCTACTAATGGTATCACTACAATGTATATTTTAGATTTTGTTGTATTTTTCTGGATGGGTAACATGGCTGCCCCTGGATATAATTTTCTGCAGAAAAAAGAAGTCTCTGATCAGTCTACTCCACTCTTTCTCAAACTGGGAAATGGGGAAGGAGCTGTTTGTTCCATGAGGCTCCTGTGTTATATCAGTAGAACCACTTGGGTAATTGTCCATTTCCTTTCCTTGTTTGAAAGACATTTGGAAGGATCTTCACAGCAACTCCCTTGTGTTCCATGAAGCCCAAGAGAGTCATTTCACCAAGTTATACTGCAAAGGGGGAAAAGAGAATTGCAAGATTTTCCCAGAGGAGGACTCTGCATGAACAACAAGCTCCCGTTTCCAGCTAGGAGAAAATGTCTGGAAAAAGCCAGCCAGTGAGGTTTCTGTGGGCTTTTTAGCTTCACTGGTACTGAGGGGGTTAGATAAAGATCACTCCTTCCTCAGCTACAAAAAAAAAGTCTGCTCCTGAGTCCTGTGAGTGCCCCCCTTGAAAGGAAATGGCACAGGGACCCCAATGGCCACATTGTGAGGGAGTGGAGATGGTGTTGGAATGGGATGCTGTAAAAATGAAGTCTTCCATGAAGTTCCTCTCCTGCCGTCAGATGGAGGGGGACAGGAAAGGCACTGATGTGTATAAAAGGGAAGGTAAAAGGGTGCTCAAGTGGAGCTTGGATTAGATGTGATTGTGTTCACAGCCATACAAGGGAGCTGCAATTGACATGCATTGGTACATACCTCTTTTTCTCTGTGTGTGTGTACATACCCAGTGAAAGAAGGAGAGAAAAATAGTCCAGAACTGAGGTTGGGAAAGTGAACTTGATGTGGGGCAGTGAAGAGAGAATGTAAGTTGAGGCCTTACGATGAAAGAATGTTTTGTAAGAGTGTCTCAGTGGGGCAAACGTGAAAGGATAAATAATACAGGAGGAAAGGATGCAGCTATGGTGTGTGTGTGCATGTGTGTAAAATGAGAGTATGCTCCTCCACATGAAATTTTCTTGCAGTCTCCAAACTTCTAGCATTGCAGGCAAAATCACCAAGGGAAAGTTAGCATAGCAAATTGAGGAGCTCTTAGGGGTGAATGATTTTCAGTTTCTCACTCTGCGATGCTATAAATTTGGATACTGAGGGAAAATTTCATGGGGTGGGCTGAACTCTGATTTGGGGGTACAGTGCTCTCATTTTGTCCCACACATAGCTACACCTTGGGAAACCCATGGGCACTGGCATCCAAGAGTCCACAGAAAAACTGTAGCTGGCCCCAGTTCACAGCATGGTTGGTAACCAATGCCAAGAAGTGCAGTCAGTTCAGGAGTTAATCTGAACGGCAGTGGGATAACCAAGCCAGCTCTGCAAGTTTGTATACAATGGAACTGTCACTGGATTTCTCTACAGCTTGGATGAAATTGTCTGAAGAGAAAATGGTTGAGGAATGTGAAAACAAACACAACAAGGAGAGAGGAGAAAAGCAGCGAGAGCAACACGACCAGGTGCCTGCATAAGAAGTCACATAAAAAGGAATAACAATGTGTGCACCAGAACTGCAGCACTTCCAAGCTCCTAAGGAAATAACTACCTGAGCCAGTGCTATCAGGGCTCTCTGCTCCTGGTCAGCAGCAGCTTCCATGACCACTCTATGGACAAATTTAATGTTTTCATGCTCTCCTTCTCTACCTTACCTCAGTTGCTGCGTGTGCACACACACACACACACACACACACACACGCCAGCAAGACCACCTGACACAGAGATCGTCCCTCAGTGTTTCAGCACCTTCCTTTCACTATCCTCTACTTGCAGTGTTTCTAGACTAAAGCTACACATGAGCTGCAGACAAAGAAGAAAACTCAGGAGCAGCTTACTGCGGTTTCTGCCAACATGGAGGGAAGAAGAGAGTTTTTGTTGCCCCCCCTGCATTACGTGCTTTTCCCAAATCAGGCCCATTTCAAACAGTATACTGCGAAAAACCTAGCGGCTAGATTGCTACTCAAGTACGTACCACCTCTAATTGCACAAGAGCGTCTTACCATTCCCTACCAGCTGTCTTTCCCTACCTCAGTTCACAGACCCTGTTATTGAAGGGTTAAAGGTGGTGAACTGGGCCGAAGCCACCTTACTTGTGGGAATGCCCCTTCCATTTATGGCAATTCTTCTTCTACCTTCTTTGACAGTCCTAGAGTATTGATTCAAATCTGACCAACTGAACACAGAGCACCCTGAAAACCTTGTGTGTGTGTGGGGGTGAAATCTGACAGAAAAACTATCCACCTTATCCCATCCTGTCAACTATCACAGTAGCGAGATTCAGCCGCACCAAGCCCAATGCTTCCTTAATCAAGATACGTCAGTTCTTTGAGCCTCGTTGATGAGTGAGAGGGGAAGGGGGTGCAAGAGGGAGACGAGGCTTCACGGTCTGAAATGATCTCTCCATCACATCTTTTGTTCTTACCCCTCCCTGCATTCACTTTTTCTTTTTTCTTTCTTTTTTAAAAATTCTGTCTCTTTCCAGGCACAGCACTCCTTCCTCCCGGCTTCAGCAGCCCTCCCCGCCCCGCTTCTTCTCCTCTTGGCCCCTTTAATCCCCCTCACCATCCTTTAAAGCTCCCCACTCCCGCATCTCTGAGTCAGGCTCGGTTCCCGGGAAGGGGGCAGGGCACCAGCACAGCAGAAGGATTTAATTGTGTGTCAAAATTAAATCTCTTTTGATGAAGAACAATTCAACTCCGGCTCTGTCTAATCAAATTAACAAAGTCTTTTTTGATTTTCAATTATCTCTTTCACTGGAACACTTTATCCCATGCTCCTGCGATGCCGCTGACAAGCCCCGACTAACAATTAAGGGACTAGCAATTAAGGCAATGGTACTGGCCCCTTCCCACCCTGCTCTTCACTTCACAGCTCCAGAGGGGCACAGTGGCAAAAGGGACACTACAGCCAGACTCTTGCTCACGCCCCGCTCTGAGTTACCCTGACCCTTTGTGGAGGCCATATACAGATGGCAGCAACCTCATGAGCATCCCAAAGGCCAAATCCAGTGTTCAACATCTCTGTGTTCCCACTGGCCACCAGGTGGCTACACGATGTACCAGCCATGTGGTCCCTGAAACCTTTGGCATAGGATTTAGGGCTACTTCTTTGAGATTGCTTCCAAGGGCTCTGGCCACAGAGAATTACTTTTCCTGTCAAATAACCAGCCAATGTCTGACAAAAGCCTG
Source organism: Cyclura pinguis (assembly GCA_030412105.1). NCBI lineage: Eukaryota > Metazoa > Chordata > Lepidosauria > Squamata > Iguanidae > Cyclura > Cyclura pinguis. The sequence goes on from CM059600.1 coordinate 160,951,972, forward strand.
CTCAGCACCTGCAAACATCGCCAAGGCCAACAAGATTAATGCTGCCAGATGCTAGGGAAGGATAGGAAAGGAGCGCTTGCCTCAGAGACAAAAGCCAATCCAGTCACCAGGGTAGGGATGGCAGTAACCATTTGGCAAGAAACAAGATCCTCTTGGATTGAATTTTCAAAATATTAACAAAGCTGACCGGTTTTGTAGTGAATAGGTGGGCACGTGAGATGGCTATGCGTGATGCCTGTACTCCAGTCCTCATTGTGGTGCTGTGGTCAGTTCAGTTACAACTGGAGAAGGATGTGGCGCAGTTTCTTTTTATTGTTTCTCAGGCACATGAAGAACAGTTTAAAAGAGGAGAAGGAAACAAAAAAAAAGTTACCACCTGATGTAGCAGCTTGGCAGAACCCTTTTTTGCATTATGGTACAGTAGAGTCTCAATTATCCGACATTCGGTCATCCAACATTCTGGATTATCCGACGTCGCGGCTGCTTGGGGGCGTGGCTTTAGGCATTTCCGCGCGCCCCAGACACGCCCCCAAACATGGTGGCCGCGACGGGCAAGGAGAGAAGGGCAAGTGAAGCCTCGCCCCAAAACACGGCCCCGAGTGCAGCAGTGGCGGCAGCGAGCAGGGCGAGTACCTCCAGTCCCCAAAACAAGGGCCAAAGCATGGCAACAGGTGATTTCAAGGTGATTTCTTTGACCCTCCGGATTATCCGACATTTTTGACTATCCGACTATTAGCCTGCCCGTTTATGTCGGATAATCGAGACTCTACTGTACTAGGTACTATAGTGTTTGATGCTCCCTGCATTTTTCAGTCTGTATGAGGTTATCTGTGTCTAAAACATACTGCTGCTGAACCGAAACTTTGTTTATGGTAACATTTTGGTTTGAATTTCTGAGGAAGAGTGAGGGCAAAAGCCCTTTCAATTTTGGGGTGAGTGGTGACAATTCTACGTAAACTGCAGGAAAAGGAATTTAGTGTGCAGAAGCAGTAGCTTTTCCATTTCTCCTTTACAGTAAGTTATACTACTGTGAAGTTTCTACCAGTAGCCATCATTTCCTCACACAATGACCTTTCTAAAAACAATGTTAGTGCTGAGATCTCTCTAGCCACCTTCAATGCAGAAGACACACAAAGACAGACAGACAGATCAAAGAAGCAGAATAAGATAAACTCCTGCTGAACACTACAGATGTCCTTGGGTTTTCTTAAAGTTGCAAGCGAATGCTGGGGAAACTTTTTGCCTGATCCATAATGCTAGTGATTTGTAAGGCAGAGGAGTTAGCAGTTAAGCCAGTCTTTTTACCTATTCATTTTGCATGGAAGTGCTCCAAGCTGCTCAAAATCTTGTGCCAATAAGAAATACCACCTTCATTGTTTTGAATCCTCCTTCCCATCCAAAGGACTATCGCCAGCTTACTGTACTCCCCGGGTTCTTTACATCCCTCTCCTTCTTTTGTGGCTCGTTCCACGTTGGCCCTTGTTGATAGAATAATCTCTCTCACACAAGCCAACAGAGCCTACTTTCAAATCCCTCTTTAAGAGGCATGTATTCCCAAGAAGCTTTCCTTGACTATCAGACAATGGGAAATATTAACTGGTCTTATTCATTTACTTCCCAAAGTCAGTTCCCAATACGCCAACTCTTCCCTTCTCTACACTGGCATATTGCATTGTTTGGTTTCAGATGTATCATATATCCTGAACATACGCTGCTTAATAAAATGGCAATTAAGAACTCTACCAAACAGCTTTAAAAGTAGGTCAATAACCATACCAGAATATTTCATAAGGGTATAACTGTGTGCAGCAGCGTCCTTATTTTGTTGGGTTAAAGTCGAATCACTGACCTGGATAGACTAAGGGCTGAATGCCTCAACACTAGCATTTGTCACTTAGGAAGCAGGACCTCCTGAAGCTCCTAAGAAAGACTAGGCAGGGGAGTCACAAATTCCTCCCTAATATTTCAAGGTATACCGGGAGAGTTCTCATACAGCAGTGCAAACTTCAGAAAGAACACTTGTCCCAACACCACTCCTGCACATTCCTAATAACGAATGGCTTAGAACTGCAGTGAATAGCTTTTCCTATGTTCATGCATAATGCCCTCCACCTTGCTTTTCTGAGGGTCCCTTACAAGGGACTTTGTGATGTGAAAAACCAGGAAGGCCATTTGAGGAAATTCACAGAGAGGGGGAGGCACTCTCTTTCCTTCCACTTTTGCTTCATGCCATGCAGGACTTTTCCTCAGGAATGCACATATTGCCAGACAACCCACTGGTTTCACACACAGAGCAATTATTGTTATACAGTTATAATATATAAAAAAAATATGAACAAGCAAATGGGAGTATGTAGTAAAGGTAAATTTCAAAGGCATAAATCTTGTGCTTTAAATAAAAGGAGGGTGGGATTGTGTCAATGAGGTATAAAACCAATGACAGTCACAACAAATGTTCATAACATTTCTTAAACTCTTTTCTTTTTTTAATCTCCCCATCCTTATCTTTCCTCATCAGAAATGTCGAAGAATGTCTTTCTATCTCACAGAGGGCTTTCTATCTGCATCCCCACCCCACATATAAAATACCCATGAAATGAAGTTCCAGATAGGAATACTGCATTGCTCTGGCAAGGAGGAGCAAATGAGATTGCGAGAAAGAGGAAGGAAAAGGGAAGCACCTTCTGAAGCAAAGGAAAATGCATAAACATAGACCATACATTTACCCCATTGAAATGTATTTTATTAGTTTTGTCTGAGCTCTCTAATCTATTAAGGTCATTTTGAATTTTAATCCTGTCCTCTGGGATATTAGCTACCTTCCCATTTGGTGCCATCCGAAAATATGATAAGCATGCCTAACTTCTAAATCATTTATAAAGACGCTGAACAACAGCAGCCCCAAGACAGAATCCTGAGGTGCTTCACTTACCACTTCACTCCAGGATGAAAAGCAACCATTGGTAAGCATTCTCTGTGTATGGTCTGTACCCAGATCCACACACTGACCTAACTGTAACACTGTCTCACCCACAGTTTGCCAGCTTGCCTGCAGAAATATCATGGGAAACATTGTAAAAAAAAAAACAACTTACTGAAATCAAAATGTACTACATCTATAGCATTCCCCTGATCTACCAAATCAGTTAACTAAAAAAAGAAAGATAAAATTAGTTTGGCATGACTTGTTTTTGAGGAAACCCAAACTGGCTCTAAGTAATTACATTTCTTTCTAAGTGTGCACAGACTGACTGTTTAATTATCTGTTCTATAACTTTTCCTGGTATCACTGTCAAACTGGTTGGTAGATGCTTGTGTCTCCCCTCTTTTTACCCTTTTTGGAGACGGCAACAACTTTTGTCCTCCTCTAATCTGCTGGGATTTCTCCTGACCTCCAAGAACTCTCCAGCAATGGGACAGGGAGGTTTATTAGCAGTGTGAGCCCTACTGTAAGACAGAGTGAGACGGCCTCTTCTGGTGACAGATGCTGGGCAGCACAAAACACATAGAGTTCTATGTGCCACCTGACCTGCTGCAATCTCACTGAGATTCCTCGCTGCTTTCAGGTGTAATAGAGGATGCTATTCTCTTACCAGCATTGAAGCAAGATCTAGTTTACAGTCTGCATACATGCAGATGTACACCTAATACATAAAAGTCAAAGTTTGTTTGTCTGAAGACCTCATATGATTGGCTGCCTAGAAGATTCTATGGAATCCTGGGGTTTTTACTTCAGGGAGGGGCCTTTAGAATTCTCAGCCAGAGAGCTCTTGGGCCTGTCTTGAATAGGCCAGTTGTTATGGAGATGAGTCCTAGCAGCAAGGAGGAGGGCAGTGTATTCCCTCAGGAACACAACCTCTGTATACAAGTCTGAATACAGATTGGATTGGGGAATATGGGGGAAAGTTACAGATACTGAACAAGACAGTTTGGGGAATTAGAGACACAGGATCTCAAATCTTTCTAACAAGTATTACCTATGAGAAAATAAAATCCTGGGCAACGCTGGGTATATACGCTAGTACATTATACATTCAAACCAGCACAGACAATGTGAGCCCTTTCACACAGTGACAGCACCTATAATTTCACCTTAACTGCTATGGCGCCACCCTACAGAATCCTTGGATTGGGAGTTGAGGGAGAAACCTTTAGAATTCTCACCTAGGGAGGCACTCTGGTGCCTTTTACCAAACTACAGATCCCAAAATTCTACAGGAGGCAGCCATGGCAATTAAAGCAGAATTGTACTGCTAAAACCGTATAGTATGAAAGAGACCTGCGTCTTAAATGTTAGAATTCTATACCATTTAAACTCTTTTTTAAGGCTTTTAATGTGAAATCACAACTCAATTAAAAGGTGTGTCAACAATATTGTCTTTTCCAGTAGAGATATGATATGAGGAGGGTTTCCATTCCTCCTACCCCACTGTACTCCCCACACTCACATTCCTTGATTGGCTTCCTCTTGATAAGTCCCAACTAGAGTACACTCATTCAGTCAACTGTTGAATAGTGATTCAAACATGGTTAAACGGTCTTAATCCAATGGGTCTACTCTAGTCAGGGCTAACAACAGGATCCAGGGCATTATACCACCTGATGCTCTGAACGTAATCTGGAAGAATTTACTACAAGAGAAATATACATTCAGTAGCACCTACCCACCCATCCCCAAATTTAGATAAGAAAGAAAAAGAAGCATCCCATGCCTTTCATTCTTGGGAATGTTCATTGTTAACTGACTAAAACTACTAACAGAATACCAAAACTAGCCCAGGAAATCTATTAAGAAGAACAGCTTCTGAGCATGGCCAGAGTGCCCTGTATACTCACAGCATCATCCTTTTAAACATTCCATTTGAAAGGAAAACTTCCAAAGAGGACTGAATGCTTTTCACTTGCTCAGTCTCTTTTTTCAGGGAAGTATGGAAGGAACAGGAAGCAATTTCTTCCAAGTCTGTACATTCCTGTATCCAATGCAAGTTTGTCACTAGTTACAACTGAGTCACTAGTTGGCTTTTCTGGTGTCCTGAGAGATCAAATCCAGTTTATTACAGCAGCACTTTAAGTTTGAAGATTGCCTCAGGTAAAATTGAAAGATCTTGGGAGGTCTGGAAATGGCACAAACCACAAACATAATCCTGCAGATTCTATTATCTCTTTTGTCCACAATTTAGCCCATTTTCCTCTCTCTGTCATCACTGTGTGTTCTTGCAATCCTTGCCTCACCTCACCTGACAAAAGCACAGCTGTTCCTCCGCTCATCATCCCTGCAAAACCAGAGGCAACAGGACTATCTAAATACACGGCAGTAGGAATTCAATATTTTCTATGGTTCCTAACAAATGACAGTGATGCTCTTCAGCAGTGATTTTTAAACTGCCTAAAAGTATCATTTGTCACCAGAGACTTGAAGACCTAACTCAAGATTTAAATATTTAAATTTAGATTTAAATATTCAAATATTTGTTTAAATATGCAATATTTATAACTTTATTAAAGGGTCCATGAGATTAGGATTCAAATCCCTGTTCAGATACTGGGTGAACTTGGTCAAGTCACATTCTCTCAACTTCAGAAGGAGGCAAAGGCAACCCTCCTCTGAACAAATCTTGCAAAAAAAAGAAAAAAAAAGTGATAGGTTTAACTTAGGGTTGCCGTAAGTGAGAAGAGACTTGAAGCCACACAACACCAACGTGTCACTGACCAAGAGAAGCCATCAGGTTTTTCCCCATTGAAAACTGACTTATGGTGAACCAAAGGTAAACCTATCACGGGGATTTTCTTGGCCAAGATATGTTGCCTTTGACTTTCTCTGCGGCTGAGACAATGTGACTTGCCTGAGGCCACCCAGTGGATCTCCATGTCTGATTGGGAATTCAAACCCTAGTTTCCAGAGTTATTATTTGAGTGTGTACATATGCCTGCTGTCATGTCCCTTTCATCAGGGATGTGGTAGCAGGGTATGTGTCGGCAGATGCCAAAACTGCTCCCTCATTTCCAAACAAGGAGCAGTTTGGGCACACACATACCTGCCATCGTGTTCCTTTTGTCAAGGACACAGCAGCAGGGGGTGTCGGTGCTGAAGGATGTGGTGGCAGGTATGTGCCCAAACTGCTCCCTTATTTGCAAACTAGGGAGCAGTTTTTGTGTGTGCACAAACCTGCCACCATGTCCCTCAGTGCCTACACCCCCTCCGCTGTGTTCCTGACAAAATGGACACAGTGGCAATCATGTGCACACACCCAAACTGCTCCCTCATTTGCAAACGAGGGAATAGTTTTGCCATCTGCAGTCCCCCCCCCCCCCGGTGTTGTGTCCTTGTTGCTGCTGGCGCTGCTGGGGTCCAGCAGCAGGGCTTCACAGACCCCCTGTGAGGGCTCTGAGGATCCCCAGGGGTCTCCGGATCTTGGGTTAAGGACCACTGCTCTTAAGTATCAAATGAGCATTTGTGAACAGAAGAAGAAAAAGAAGTAACATTAGCCCCAGAAGAGGGTCTGTGCATATGAATATACACATGCTCCATCAGTCACACAGTGCTGGCTCTGCCATTAGGCACAATAAAACAGCTGCCTCATGCAGCAGATGTGAAGGTATTACAGAAAGGCAGGCAATTTTTAGCTAATATATTTGGTATTGTATTTTTACTAACTGCGAGGGACAGAGATACTGGTAAGATTTTCTGCCTCAAGTGCCACAATAACTTGGTTGGCCTTTCACACTATGTATCACAGATTGGCACACACAGAGAACATGTTCTGCTCCGCCTCAGGCAGCAAAATATTTGGGGGAAAACCAAAAACTGAGGATCAGAGAAATCTTGTGAGTATGTTGTTTGACAGCTTCTGAATCAGGACCCGCCCATCCTACCTTCAAAGCTTAGGACTTTGCTCTAACAGACAATGAGGGTTTCACACCATTGATAAGCATGTTTTACGGCTGCAACAGAATGAAAATGCTGTTACTGTATGCCTTCAGGTCACTTCTGACTAACAGTGCTCCTAAGGTGAACATACCATGGGGTTTTCTTTGCAAGATTTGTTTGGGGGGGGGGTGCCCCATCGCCTCCCTCTGAGACTGAGAGAGGGTGAATTGTCCAGGTCACCCAGTGGGTTTCCATGGCCAAGAGAGAATTTGAACCCTGGTCTCTGAGTGTCCTAGTTTAGACCACTACACACACTAACTCTAAAAGGAAGTGTGCATGTGTGCCTTTAAGTCATCCGTCAACTTATGAAGTCCCAATGGGGACTTCATAGGGTAGGGACCCAATGAGACTTCATAGGGTAGAAAAGCTTAAATTTTAAAATGAGCAGAAGATCACACAAAGACAATTCTGACTGGGCTTTGCAATTTGCAAACAGTACAGTTAGATGTGCTTAGTCCGAAAAGACAGAGGCAAAGGCCACTGGGCTTAAGAGGGAATTTCCCCTCTCTTTTTCTGCTCTTTTTCTGCTCCACAAAGACCTTACTTTTCTTCTCCCCTCCGCTCCTCTCCTAGCCTTCAATCTCTCGATTTTCTTTTTGCTTCTACCCAGTGAAATTACTTATATCTCAGTACAGTGCTGATTCAAAAGTGGAGAGAGGAACACTCATCACAAAGCTCTTAGTCAAGGTTTTTTTTAAACCCAAAGGGGTAAAAAGTCAACATGTTGATTCCGATATAATAAAAAGCCCATGAAAAAACTAACCAAGATATGCGACAGAGGAGAAAATAATCAAGACTGTGCTGTCTCCTTTGCACCATCGACACATTTAGTTGAAGATTCCCTGTGTGCACACAAGTGGTACAAAGCTTGTGACAATATAGCTATGACCCTGTGAGTTGCGCAAAGAGTACTGATGCCCACATTCACAGAACAGGAATTGGGACAGTCTGGGCCACAGACTACATATATAGCTCCCAAGACTGATCTTGGCCCCCAAACAGATACACATGCCCATACCTACACTCCTTCAAGACTGGGGGCGCAATGCTCCCCAAACGATAAAAAAAAAAGTTCTAAGAGCAAAAATAAACTTTTGGACACTCTTAGCAGCTTTGTTTCATAGGAGAAGGTGGCAAATAATGTCTGTTTTTGAGAATCTGTAGAATCAGAGCTTGAGCTTGCAGATCCTTGAAGCAGGGCCTGCTGTATTTCTTCCTGTCTGTATCTAGTTCACACACCCCATCTGTTGCTACCTAGGGGATGCCCTTATTACCCTGATAAACACCAAGGAAATCGCCTGCACTTTCTTCTTGAGCTGCCAATGGGAGAAAAAGAAGTCAGTTTCATCGCTGCTCCCTTGTCAGTTTCCACTCAATTTCCTTTGCTGGTTTTCAGGCATTAGCTCAATACTGCAGAGTTCGTTCAGGCTGCAAACCCTGCAGGAGGAAGCATTGCTTGTTGGGTTTTTTTTTTTTGGTTGTTGTTACTGCTGCTGTTTCTGCTTTGTTTTAAAGCACTGGAAATGAGTTTTAATTCCTATTGATCTTCAGTTCAGACAATGCCATGAAGCTCAGAATTGGTGCCTACAACCTTCAGCCATGCCAGCAGCCACATTTAAAAACTGGGTGCATGTAATTTACGCAAACCCAGCGTTCACTAATTTCACATGCTGCCACCACCCACTGAATTCCGAATATATACTTGTAACTGAACAGGACAGTGGGACCCTGTCAGTGAATTGCCAATCTCTATGCTTAAGGACCTTTCCTTTCCCTCCTCCTTCTGAGTGAGAGAAGTTCTATCTAAGCGTGTGCTGAAGAATGGCGTGGGAATGAAGAGGAAACAAAGGTTTTACAGAAAAGCATTTATTGTAAAGGCATGCAAGTAAACAAGACAATAATACACATGAGAGGCTCCCCCCTCCCAGCTATGCTTAAGTTACAAGTAGTTATAACAACAGATACATTCTTAAGATGAGAAGCTATGCCACGTACTCCCTGCTGGGGAAAACCAGTGTTGAGCTCTGAGCAAACCATTGATTTATTGTAAAAGCTTCCAGTGCTCTGCTAAGCTGCAGCACACTCTAGTGGACCCAGCATGGTCTGCAGTCAGCCACACAGCCGCAGTGGCAAAGGAGGAAAGGAGATGCTGTTTCAGACCATTCCCACAACCACCACCCTCAAGTGCAGTTGTTTCCATATCCAGAATGGAAAGTGTCATATGGGTGGCACCCACATCAGTATCATTCAGCAAGAACAAGGGGGTGCTGGGCTGGGCTGGGCTGCCCAAAGTGAAGGGGCCACACTGATTATGGCGCTAGGGATGAGTGAGTAGATCAAACTATATTTTACTCAGGTTCTCATTCTACCTGTGTTACATTTCATTGATACTGTTTCCATATCTCATTGCAAATTATTATTTAGGAAATTGTATGAAAACACGTACATATTTTTGTGTACATTTTTCAACATGTAAGCACTTCTAAGCACACTTTCTCACATGTGCATGTTTTGCATATTTTTTTTCTATGCAAACTGCATCACTGACTATGGAAAGTAGAACACATAAAGATCTGCATGTGTCCCAATTCATGTTTAGTTTCAAGAGATCAAAAAATTCAGTAAGTTCATACTGAAATAAGAACTGAATAAATGTCTTGCCCCTCCCTAACAAAAGTTGCATCTAATAATATGTCAGTGCTGGCTTTGTGTCACCATTTTTGTTACAGCTTCCAGGCCCACACAAGCGTTCCCTTTCCCTGCCCAACCTCAGAATAAAGAGACAGAAGTATGGCACTTATTAACTGGGGCGATTGCCTCTATTGTGGGAAAGAAGGAAAGTTATGCTTTCCAAAAAAAGCGTGTTACTGAAATTTCATTTCATTTGGAATTTGCGGACACATGAGCAAAAAGGTACAAAAACTACCAAAGTTTAGCAACTGAGTATTGGCGTTTGAACTGTTTTTATACTCTGACCTGGTTCCCTCCTTGGCAAACAGCAAGGCCCAAACGCATCCTAGACAGACACATTTAGGGAAGGCCTTACCACGCTAGAAAGATATTTTTTATAAGTATAAACAATGGCTTAGCCTTGCAGATAAGAACAGAGGGAAAAGAAAACAGTATCTTCTATGTGATGGCCGATCTTCATAAATCCTTAGGATGGAATCTTCTACTAGATCAAAACTCAGATATTTTCATAATGAAAGGGGAGGGAGAGAAAAAAATCGGGGGGGGGGCGGCTCTGGCCTAGCAAGACCAACCCCTCCCAGGCAGCTGGTACTAATTTCCCTTACTCTCAACATGTATTCTATATTTCTTTCTGAGTCCCAAATGTGATCAGACCCAGTATTCCTACTTCCCCTGAAGGCATCAAAGGCAGCAACTCTGCTGACAAATGACTACCCCTCTCCCTGGCCTTATCAGCTCTGTAGCTTTTAGTTGCTACACAGAAAACGAGGCTAACGCACTCTATTCACTAGAGACTGTCCTGCCTCTGCTACAGAGCATACTGCTGAATATAGTACTGGTGCCATCTGCTGGGAAAGTTGTGCAGTTGAATGGGAAAGTTGCTCTGCTGTTGCCTTGCTTTCCCTTGTGTCTTCATACATGAGAAGGAAACATTAGTCATCAGCTAGGCTGATAAAAGCTAGATACCTGGATACCATTCTTAGAAAAAAATCTAGAAGGGTTATCAAAAGAACATTGATTCCAAAGAGAGAGCAGTGTAAAGTGTGCTGCTTTAAACACAAGACAGAGTTCTCAATTCCCTTAAAGACTGACAAATTTATTTAGCTTTTGTGCAAGTGATGTGTAAATCTGCTGCACTGATTAAACACCAACCCCAGGTATCTGTAGCAAAACTGGAAATGGAAGCAATTCCAAAGGTGATAGCTGTAGCTAGAAGATTTGGCTAAGACAAAATAAAAGCAGCAGGGGAGGTATAAGTAATTGAAACTCTGAACTAAATCCTAACTGTGGTGTGAGTGGCTAACATTTGGCAAACTGTGATCAAAACAGAGACAAAAGCCTTACTGTTTGTAGCATGCCCTCCAACATTTCCCAAATGAAAACCAGGAAACGCATGGTCAAAATGGTGTGGGCCAGGCAAGAAGAGGGCAAAAGTTTTTAATGACGAGGAACACACACAGCTACTATCTTAAGCAGGGAAACCTTGGCATTTGTGTACTGAGATTAGGAAAGCCTGGGGAAAAAACTTAAATCAATGAATATAATACTCTGTATGTGTGCAGTGTGAGCACAGTATGATTAACAGTAAATATTATGTAATAATCCCAGCAATGGCACTACCTACAGGGCAGCTACTGTGCAACAGCACTAGCATGAGGGGGTGGCACTAGTGGAAGATCTCTCAGAGGCAATAGCAGTGACACCATATCTAACACTTGCTAGTATTATGTAGAAGGTAAACCCCTTTTGAGTATCTTTCACCCTGAATCCCTATGATGAGGCAATTCAAAATGAAGCAAGGGATAGTGCCAGAAGATGAAATTCCCACATCAGACGACACTGAATGAGTGAGTGGGGTAGAGCAGAGAACAACCATGAGTAGCGCTGTGGCTAGTGATGCAATTGGTCTCAAGGCGAAAGGACATTAAGCTGTTGATGTGCTCAGAGGTGAAAGCAAAGTTCAAAGCTGCACAACACATAGGAACATGGAACAAGAGAAGCATGAATCAGGGAAAGCTAGACATAGTAAAACAAGAAATGGAATATATAAACATTGCAATACTTGGGGAGAGCGAGGTAAACTGTACAGGAAGGGGGAACTCTGAGTCAGATAATTACTCAGGAAATGAAAATCTAACAAGAAATGGGGTGACAACTATAGCGAGGGGAGATGTAGCAAAAGCAGTCAAAGGATATAACGCAAAGTCTGACCAAATCGTATCAATAACAATAAAGGCAAACACCATCAATATAACCATAATCCAAATTTCCATTCCAGCTACAGAGACAATAAGATGATGCTTGAAAGATTCTATGCTGGAGTCCAGCAGGAAATTAATCACACAACAATACAGGAATTCTTGTTAATCATAGGTGATTAGAATGCAAAAGTAAGAATGAGAGCAGAATCAAAAATTGCAGGAAAAGTTGGTCTAGGATCAATAAATGAAGCAGGAGAGCAACTGACTGAATTTGTGAGGCCAACAGTTCGTTCATCACAAACACATTCAAAGCAACTGAAAAGGTGACTGTACACACAGACATCACCTGATGGCCAATATAGAAATCAAATAGACTATATAATTGGAAACAGAAGACAGAGATGTCCTCCAGTCTCTCTGCAAAAGCAAGTCCAGAAGCAGATCGTGGCACAGGGCATGAAGAACAGGTTGCTCACGTGTAACTATGGTAATCTGGCCCTCACACATATGGGTTTTTGTGCCTGAGTAGAGACTCGCCTCAGAAAGTTCTAGGGCTGAGGAGCTTGGTGATGGCCCCACCCCTCTCACATACTGTGCATGTATCAGCCCACCAAGCTGCTCCTTAGTTTTGAAGTCTGCCAGTAAGAATCCAGGGACCCACAAAATTGGGACAAAGGGCAGGAATGTGTGAAGGCACAAATAACCACTCAAAGAACCACAGTTATAGGTAAGCAACCAGTTCTTCTTCATCATGGTCTCTGTGTCTCCCACATAAGGGTGACTGAAGAGCTTATCACTGGATGGTGGGCAGCTCACAGGAGGACTGATGAGAGAACTGCATGGCCAAATCTCACATCCATTCTTGATCTGCAGTCCAGTTTGCAGTAGTGTATGAAAGTAGATCGCTGCAACCATGTCTCTGCCCTGCAGAGCTGTAGCAGCGGGATGTCATAGAGAAGAGTGGAGGAGGAGGTAACTGCTCTAGTAGGATGTGGCCTGAAAGACTGAAGTGTTGGTTGCCTTGCCAAGTCATAGGCTAAGTTCATTGTGTGGGTGCCGCGTTTGGAAAAACACTGGGAGGATATGTTTTCCCTTCCAAGGACCACCATAGCAGACAAGAAGTCTGTTGGCCTGATGGAGGCTGTTCTGATTGAAATAGGCCAGCGCTCACCTGACATCGAGGAAGTGTAGAGTCTGTTTCAGTGTCGAGGTGGACTGAGGGTAGAATGTTGGAAAGACGTCCTGGTTGAGGTGAAATTCAGAACCATCTTTGTCAGTAAGGTGATGTCTCGTTGCAGGATGATTTTGTCTCTGTAAAAGACTAAGTATGGTGAGTCAGAGTGCAGGCTGTGAGTTCACTGGCTTTGCTGACAGAGGTGATAGCAACAAGGAACATTATCTTCCGGAAGACAAGGTGGTCATCAGCAGTCGCCATGGGTTCAAACGATTTTCTGATGAGCTGGGAGAGGACCAGCAACAGAGACCAGGGAGGAGTTAGTGGTGTCACTGGAAGATATAGGTGGGCCAGGTCTTTGAGGCCTCTTGACCAGGAGGTTCAAGAACAGTGAGGTTGAGGAAGAGGCACACTTTCAGGGATGAGAACTCCAGACCATTCTCCTTGAGGTGGAGAAGGAAGTGAAGCATGGTAGACTGGTTGGTCATAGAGGCACTCTAATTCCTGGAAGCAGTGAAGGCAGCGAATTTGCTCCACTTGTAGGCGTAGGAGTATCTGGTGGATTCTTTCCTGGAGGCTGTGAACACTCTGGCTAGCATGGTAAATTCAGGAGGTTGTCTTCCAAGATGCGAGATGCAGCATCCCAAACTCAGGATGAAGAACTTGTCCATTAGAGTACGAAAGGAGGTCTGCTCTGTGTGAGAATCTCATAAATTTCCTTTGCGATAGGTGGAGGTTGTGAACCAAGGCTGTCTTGGCCAGTAGGGTGCGATGAGAATGGCATTGGATCCATCCCTGGAGAGCTTGACCACGATGCTTGGAAGAAGTGGGAAGGGTGGCAAGGGATGCATCAGTTTGTTGGTCTGCACTCTGAGGAAAGCATTGCCTGATGAGTCACAGCCTCTGCCTGCTCTGGAGCAGAAGCGTCAGTATTTGAAGAGGTCCATGACTGGATGGCCCCATTGTGATGGGATGAAGTGGTATGCTGCCATGGAGAGTGTCCATTTGTGTTGAAAGACCAGGGAGCAGGTGAAGGAGTCTGTGAGTATGTTGTTCATCCCAGCTACATGTATTGCTATGGGATATATGCACCTTTGCAGGCACCAATTCCAGAGGGAGGTTGCCAGGTGGAGCAAGGTAGAGGAATGTATGCCCCCCTTGCCTGCTGATGGGACAGACTACTATGATGTTGTCAGATGTCACTTGGACTATCCTGCTGCAGAGTCATCTGTTGAAAGCTCTGAAGGCCTTAATGACTGCCAGGAGTTCGAAGGTGTTTATATGCAGGAGGGGGCTTCCCTCAGGGACCAGTGACTGTGCACCGTCATGTTGCTGCAGTGGGCTCCTCAGCCAGTCATGGAGGATTCGGCACCATGCAGTCTGGATCTCTGTGAGGTGAAAATGCATGCTCATGAGATTGTGTCCTCTGGTCTACCAGAGGAGGGAGCACCAGACATCGGGGCAACCATAATCTGTAGGCTCTGGCAATGCCTCCAGGGGTTGAAGTGCTGGATGAACCAGTATTGTAAGTCTCCGGACTGGAGGTGAGCAAGGTAGGTCACAGCAGTGGTTTCTGCAATGAGGCCGAGGAGCTTCTGGATATGATGAGCCATGCACTGAGGCTCCCTGAGGATCTTCTTTACACTGGTGTGTAAGGTGAGAGCCCTTTGAGTTGGAAGGTACACCAAGGCTGACCAGGAGTCCAGGGTAGCTCCAATGAAGTTGATCATCCTGGTAGGTTTGAGGACCAATTTCTTTGGGTTTACCTTAAGGCCAAGGTTGTGGAATTGAGTGAGGGTAAAGTGGATGTCCTGATACAGGGCAATCCGAGATGACAACACCAAAAGTCAATCATCCAAATACAGGAAGATCTGGACACCTCATGTTCTCAGGAAGGAGATAACCACAGCCATAGATTTGGTGAAGACTCTCAGGGCCATGGGGAGGCAAAATGAGACCACTCAGTATTGACGGAGAGCTCTCTATATAGCAAATCTGAGGAATTTACAATACTGGGGGAAGTGACATCTTTAAGTCTTTCACTCCAAGTCTCAAGTCCCTACCTTCAAGTCTCAAGTCCTTGCAAGCTACTTTCAAGTCAAATCCCAAGTCAAATCTCAAGTCTGGGAGCCAACTTTAACAGAACAAAAGGAGGTGGTGTGGCGGGGTGGGGGGTTAAGTTTCAATAACTAGCAAATCAAGAAGATGTGCACAAAGTTAGGTAAAAAAAATTATCATGGACAATTTCAACCAGCCTTTATTTAAACAAAGCTGTGCTGTTAATCAAATGAGGAGAGGTTTCATATTTACATGAACGGGAAAGACTTTAGAATCTGACTAAGGATCAAGGTGTCTAATGGGGAGGGGAGAGAAATGGGAGGATTTCACATTAACATCCATGGGACCTCAACCCCTAACCCTCCTCAGCCCAGATGTCCAGACCATTCCGTGTCCACACTCACCAAATAAAGGTGCAAACCCCTGTTTTCCCCCTCTTAACTCTTTCTACTCTTTTGCTTTCATATAAATAACTTTTCCCGCTCTTTTGCTTTTCTATAAATCTGGAGTAAGTTGGTAAACAAAGAAGAAGCAGAGAGGTGGGTATAAGGACCCTGTGAACCTCTGGTTGGGTCATCAGCCTAAGATTCCCTCACTGCTGATTGGGGAAAGGCTGGAGGGGGAGGTGGGACAGAGTACCAAAGGCTGCAAGTTGATCATTTAAAAAAAAAGCCAGTCTCAAGTCTAGTCCTTCTCTCCCTCATTTATTGAAGTGACTTGAGTCCTACTCGAGTTCGAGTCAATTGACTCAGGTCTACATCACTGGCTGGGGGTGGATCGTGATATGAAAGTAAGCATTCTATAGATCTACTGATGTGAATCAGTTCCCTTGTTGCAGGAAGGGAAGGATGCTTTGGAGGGTTACCATCTTGAACTTCCTTGGTTTGATGTATTTCTCCATCCCCTGGAAATTGAGGCTTGGGCAAAGGCTTCTGTCTCTCTTCAGTATTGTGAAGTAGTGGGAGAAGTCTTGCCTGTAGGAGTCAGGATCTTTTCCATGACTCCCTTCTCAAGAAGGGTGGCAATCTCCTCCGAGAATGCTTCTAACAGCAGTATACTCTGGAATATGCAGATGGGAAGAGTATTTGAAAACTCTGCGGCATAGCTGAGGTGAACAGTGGTGAGGATCCAGGTGGCTGTAGTGATGTTCCACCAGATAGAGTAATAGCAGTAGAGTTTTGGTGTTTGAGAGCTCTGGTCATCTGATAGATGATCACCTGAGGTGTCATCTGGGCAGAGGAGTCAAATGCATAACCTTAGTGGTGTGTTTGTTTCTTGGTGAGGGAGTGCTGGGAGTGCTGCTACTTGAAAGGGTATTTGTGACAGCTAGAGGAGTACTGGGACTGAGTCCTTGCGGCCTGCAGGGAGAGTTGGGTGCTGTGAAGGATCTGGACAACCTCCTCCAAAATGACTTTGAGGATCTTGGCTGCTGATGTAAGAGCCTGAACACCATCCTCTTGGCCAATATGGTCCATGCCATTGAAGGGAAGATCCTTGAAAGTCCTTGACATAGCAACATCAGTGGTGCTTGCTGAGTGAAGCCATACATAGTGTTGGAGGGCCATCGCACACAACAAGATGTTGTCTGCACACTCAACAGAATGTCTGGTGGACTGGATCTGTTGCATGGTCAAGGCATGTGCTTTCTGCTCAATGTCAAGGGCTGTGTTATGGTGCTCTTCTGGGAACTGAGGCATTGAGAGCATTTTCTCCCAAGGAACATCTGGTACATTGTCATGCAAGCCTGCATCTTGGAAACCCTCACAGACAGCACCGAGGAGGAGCAGAAGCATATGCCAAACATATTCAGGTGCCTGCCCTTCTTGTCCACTAGAGTGGTATGCTGCCTTCCTCTGCCTCTGAACTGGAAGGCTTCCATCATGATCAAGTTTAGAGATAGGTGGTTGAAGAAGAATGGTGTACTGTTCTGCCTGGTCTTGTAGAGGTGTTCCAATCTATGAGATGCTGGCAGGAGGCACAATAGCTTGAGGACCTCGATCAATGCTGGAAGTAGTAGGATCGTTACAGGGCCTAGAGCCTGGGAATCAACCATTGTGAAGACCACGTCCTCCACTGATGTCAGGGGAGGTGTGACGTCAAGGCCAATATGCTTTGCCATCTGGAGGATGATTGAGAACATTTTGACGTCCACCAGTGGCAGGGCCAGCATGGTATCTTCTACCTCCCCTGGTGGAGAAGGTATGTGGGCTAAAGGTGAATCTGGAGAGGACAACTTGGTCTCATATTCTCCTTTGGAGGACTCTGCAGTTATGGCCAGAGGAGAAGTGGTGGAACTGGTACTATGGCTGCTGCCAGTGTTGCCAAGGCTGTTGTCGAGAGGACTTATGCAATGGCAGGGAGCAGAGAGGGCAGGATGCTTACACTGGGTTGGTGAAAGATAGCAGATGTTGAGATAGGCACTGTGAAGGAAGAGTCAGTGAAGGAGCCAAAGGAACTGGTGAGGTTCATGGCCTGGACATTGTGGCTAAGGCCATCAAGCAGTGTCTCCAAGCAAGACAGAGGCAAGTCTGGGAAGTGGTGTGGGCTAGTGTTGGCTTGGGGCTCCATGTTGCAGAGAGATCAATGGCAGGCTGCGAGGGGAGCAGGAGACAGGTTGGTAGCAATGAGATATAGAGTACCGGTACTAGGAAGAGTCATGGTATTGGTGGCAGCTGTCTTGGTAAGATGGAGAGTATGAGTGGTACAATCATAGACACTTCCTCCAAAGGTATTTGTGGTGATACTGGTCGAGGTAAAAGGGGAGTCCTCACAGTAATGGCGGTCACCTCAGTAAGACCTCCTGGGAGATTTCCCACATAAGTGGGGACCGTTCCTTCCTGGGCAAGTGGCAGTGGTGCCATCTCCCTGGTGACTCCTGGGGCTGAGGTGAGATGGCTATGGTCATACGCTGGGCAGCAGATGTTGGCTCCTTGGCAGGACAAGGCTGTGAGTCCATTGACATAGCAGCGATGAGGAGTTGCCGGAAGAACTGGAGAGACCTCGGCAATGGCCAAAAGGCAGTGTTTATGCTTTAGCCTCTTCTTTGGCTTCAGGTCATCCTGATTAGTCAGAGCCAAGCTGCTGGCTGGCACATGCCCTTCGGGGCTTTGTTTGAATGAGCCATGTTGTCTTTGTACTTCACCTTCACCACATGTGCTCCCTGGGTCCTGAGTGTCCAACGCCGAGACAGAGGCAGTCAGCTCAGCTGGCTCCATAGTAGTGATGGGGTAGCACCATGATCGTCAGTTTCAAGGAGGCCGCTGAAGAGGTCAATACCAACGTGGTGGTCGAGGAGACTTGTTTTTGGCATTTTGGTCAGGGAAACGGACACCGAGTAAAGGGAGACACTGGAGGCCATTTGGGTTACCACCCGGAAGGACTACTTCCAGCAGTAGCTCTTGAGATAGTTGGTTCTGTTCTTGAGGGTTTGTGGTCTGAAGCCCTGGCAAATGGGGCACTTAGAGACAATACGAGTCATGTTCAGGCACTAAAGGCACTGGGAGTGGCTGTTGGAAAGTGCAACCTTCGTGGTGCACAAGGAGCAGATTTTGAAAAGAGAGGTACAGGCCATAGAGGCTAGCACAAGGTAGGGAATAGAATGGGGAGAGGGTGCAGGAAAGCACAAGGAAAAAAACTTTTTTTGGAAGAGCAGAGCCTTAAGAGAGAGGAGAGAAGGAGAAGGGGCGATACAGAGTATAAAGAAGGCAAAATAACACAGAAAGGAGGAAAAGAAGCAAGAGGTACTCAGCAGAACAGTCAAGACATGTTGCTCTGTTGGCAGAAGAAGAGAAACTGAGGAGCAGCATGGCAGGTTGGGACATGCACAGTATGTGAAAGGAGTGAGGCCACTGCCAAGCTGCTCGACTCTAGAACTTTCCGAGGTAGGTCTCTGTCTGTGCACAAAAACCCATATGTGTGAGGGCATAGAGACCATAACAAAGAAATACTAATATCAAAAATCAGAGTAAAGTTGAAGAAGAACAATAAATCAACCATTGTGTAAAAATAAAACCTGGAGAACATTCCAGTAGAATTTACAGATAATGTAAAAAAAAAAATAGCATTGTTAAACCTAATTGACTGGCAGACACAAGAACTTTTGACTCAAGCTAGGGACAGGGAGAAATGCAAAAAGACACTAACTGCAGACAAAAGAAAAAGAGGCCTCTACGGATGACAGATAAAATTGTTCAAGAAGTTTAGGACAGATGAGAAGCAAAAGTAAAAGATGACCTCCAATTTTAGAGAGTAAAGTAGAAGCTACACTCAGAGCACTTGTGAGATATAAATTACCATGAACTGATAGCATACCCATAGAGCTGCTTCAAGCTACAGAGACAGAAGGTACTGTAGCTCTAACTAAAATTTGTCAACAAATATAGAAAACAATGCCCCACAGATTGGAAACCCTCCATATACATCCCAATCCTCAAGAAAGGGGACACCAGGGATTGCACTAACCACAGAACCATTACATTGATTTTCCATGCAAGGAAAGTCATGCTCAAAATTCTAGAACAAAGAGAGAAGAATACCAGATGTCCAAACTGGGTTCAAGAAAGAAAGAGGCACTAGGGATCATACTGCAAACGCACTTTTAATAATGGAGTGCACCAACAAATTTCAGAAGAGTATCAGCCTGTGCTTACTGATTATATTGTGTAGATCAGTGGTTCTTAACCTTTACTCTATTGGGGACCCCTTGTAAATGTAACATGTTTCTAGGGGACCCCAAGACTTAACTCAAGATTTAAAATTTAAATTTAGATTTAAATATTTCAAATATTTATTTAAATATTCATATATTTATTAATTTATGAAAGGCTTCTGGAGGCAAGAATTCAAATCCACATTCAGATACTGAATGACCTTGTCCCTGTTACTGCCGCAGCTGTTGGTATCCAGCAGTAGGGCTTCGCAAACTCCCTGTGAGGGCTTAGTGCCTCCCCCGGGTTCTGTGGACCCCAGGTTAAGAAGCACTGGTGGAGATCAGGAAAATCTGTGGAGCACTCTTTAAAAAAATGGATGTGTTATGACATTTGATTATCCTGATCCATAACCTGTACTCAGGACAAGAGGCTACTCTGAGGACACATCATGTGTAAGGCAACATCAAACTTGGAGGAAAGAGGTGTGAAAAGTGGAGGAAGGAAGACCAACAGTTTACCATATGAAGATGACACCATACTACTAGCAGAAAATAGGAAAGACTTGGAAGAAAGTCAAGGCAGAAAGTGAAAAGGCAAGTTTACAGCTGAACATTAAGAAAACAAAAATAATGGAGACAGATGATTCACAGAACTTTAAAGTGGACCATCAAGACACTGAAATAGTGCAAGATTTCCCAGACTCTGGCTCATTCATTAACCAAAATGGAGACTGTAGTCAAGAAATCAGAACAAGGCTAGAACTTGGAAGGGCAGCTATGAAGGAACTGGGCAAGATCCTGAAGTGTACAGATATACCATTGAACAGTAAAGTTAGGATTGTCCATGCCATTGTAATTCCAATTTCTATGTATGGCTGTAAAAACTGAACAGTGAAGAAAGTTGACAGGAAGAAAATCAACTCTTTTGAAATGTGGCGCTGGACAAGAGTTCTATGGAAACCCTGGACTGCTAAAGAGACAAATGAATGGATATTACAACAAAACAAGCCCGAACTTTCCCTAGAAGCCAAGATGACTGGACTGAGACTGTCATAGTTTGGCTCTCTCATGAGAAGACATGACTCATGAGAAGACAATAATTCTTGGGAAGGTGGTAGGAAAAGAGGGGGGAATGCCTGACAAATGGATGGGCTCAATCAAGGAGGCCACGGCTGCCCTGAGTCTGCAAGGCCTGAGCAGGGCTGATGATGGCGACCTGGAGGCCTCTCATTGATAGGGTTGCCATAAGTCAAAATTGACTAGCGGGCAGTTTACAATAAATTACTCTAAAATCAAAATGAAGATGAAGGAGGATTGGTGGGGGGAGAAACTGGGGCATTTTGAAAACAGCTGAGAAAGTCAGATGGCATTGGATTAATCAAGACTGTCCCTGATAAAAAGGACAATTGAAGGGTCTGTCGCAGGATGTGAGAAGTCTAGCCGACTGGCCCTTCCAGGTTACAGCAAAGTCCTGTTTCTTCTCCTTTTATGTCTCTACATCAGGGATTTCCAAACGGTGTGCCACGATACATTAGCGTGTTGCTTGAAGTGTGTAGATGTGTTGCCTACAATCTTGGAAATGTATATTATTATTTATAAATCATATATTTTTAAAAATATATGAAAGGTTATCATGAGATATGTTGTGTCCCCATACATTTCATTATTACAATTTACGTATGTGCCCATATCTCTTATAAGGGGTTAGTTTAACCTCTGGTTTGCTAGTAAAACTGGATTACTGTGTCGCAAAATGATGCATGTCTAAAAAGTGTGCCACCAACATGAAAAATTTGGAAAGCTCTGCTTTATACGCGCTAGATCAGTATGGAAAGCAAAACTTCTGTAAATGGGCAGAGTATTTCTATTTAAAGTGCAAAGCCAGAAATATTTACTTTGGGATATTTATTAGTTAACACTTTGCTACCTATAGGATTGCTTTTTTTCCCCCTTCCTCTTCTTTAACAATGAAAATTAAAGCCATAAGCTGGTTGCTAAGAGGTACTATTATATACTGACTGAAAGATATTATTATTTTTAGCTAAATGTTTTTGGTTGTAATGTAACATACATGTTCTGAAGGACCAATTATTGTGATCCCTAATACTGAAAGGAAACACATATAAGAGGTATGAGTAAGAGACACCATTTAGCTCAGTTTAGCCTATTTAGCTTCTCAGGTTTTTCCAAGACCATTTAAGTACTTAAATTTAAAATGCACTTATATGCATCTGAGTATATCCTAAATTCATCTAAGTCCATCGATATACATCATATATGGTTTCTTCCCAACAAGGTACAGTCAGAAGTAAAGTTTGGTGGAACAATTAAGTGACTAGGATTACACATCTCCTGAGGTAATCAGAGTCTTCCAAGCAAATACATTTGTCTATATGTTTATCCTGCAGTGGAAGGGTAAATTTCAAACTCTTCAGATATTCAAATCAAGTTTTGCTAATACAGCCAAAGTAAATATGCTTAAGATCAGACAAGTACAGGCACAATGTGAAGAACAATGATATTACTGATGTCCTATTCACATCATCACCACCATCATCATCATCTTATGTCCTCCCTTTCTTGTAGAACTAAGATACAGCTGTAAGTGCATATCCTATATTTGCATACATTTGCTTTTGCAACTGTGTCCATATGTTCTTTTCTTCCTCTAAATGAGCTAAAACTATTTATCTCAAATCAACCTTGCATCTTCCTTTAGCCTTCTCTTCTTGGAATTGTTCGTGTTTATTTTTTCTGTTCCTCATCCCTAAAAAAACCTCTTGGCCCCTGTGCCCTTTATTGCTATAACTCAGCGGCATAGAAGAGGGTCCCTCAATGCCCGGATTATCATACTGTACTAAAACTAGCAGAAAGGAGAAGAGTGCCTGTACTTTACAGTGTGTAGAAGAGAAGTAAGATTCTGGAGACATGCCTGAAAATACCAAAGAGCACTGCTTATTCATACCTGCCTTCTTACACCCAGAGTTTCCCCCTGAATCACTGTGATTAAGGCCTAAGAAGAGTACACGTGTGTATAAAGATTGGAAGAAGTTATCTTTGGGACCACCATTCCCAACATCAGCTCAGAAGTCCTTAGAATCAACTTCTCTGGGACTTGTAGTCTCCAAAAGTTTTTTAAAAAACAAAAACAAAACAAAACAACTTCCAAATTCTGGCTGGAGATTTTCTTGTACTACACTACGGCATGTCTATAGTACTGAACCACAGCGACATCAGTTTGCATTCAGAATACATCCTCGTGTAGAATAATTCTCTCTTTTTGGACAGTGTTGTTCAAAGGACATATACTCATTCTCTGTCTCTGTCTTTCTCTCTCTCTGTCTCTTTCTCTCATACACACACACCTCCACCCTTCTTTTTGGCATTCATAGTTTGCAGCTTCTCACGGTCAGAGCTTTCAGTTATGACTTTGCAAGCTCACCTTCAAATCCCACAATTTATGTCATTAAGTTCACTGGCTGACCTTATCTTCTGTCTCCTTCTCTGTATAACCTACCGCATCAGGTTGTTGTGACAATAAAATTGCAGCGGGTAAAAAACCACGCAGGCTATCTTGAGTTCCTTATAAGGGGCAAGCTGTTGTGATGACTGGATCTGAATGGCAGCCTTCAGATCTAGACAGGGCCTGGGATTCTTGATAGTTCAGATATGAACCTGTTCACATTTTTGAGGGTGGTATCAGCAACCACAAGGATGCTCTACCAGCTTCCCTTAAAAGAAAAGAAAAGAAAAGAACAGATTTTGTTGCCACTAGAGGTCTCCCTCAGAGAGCACTCTGTTTATGGGTGGGGGGAGAGGGACAGAGAGATTTTTCTACTGTCTCCCCAAATTCCAGGAGACAGTACTCAAACAATGATTCCCATTAGAAGGGTTAGGCATAGGGGCAGTTAAGGTTCTGAATAACTGATTATCTATCCACCTCAATCCCCAATTAATTAATTAATATTTGTATTTACATACCACCTTCTCCCAATACGGGATCTAAGGCAGCGGTGTAAGTCAAAAACAAAATACAACTAAAACAATGTCTAATATAAAAAGTTTTTAAAAGTTAGGCAGTACTGTTTAAAATTAATTTAAAAATTGATTTAAAAGCATTAAAAACATGCATAAAACAAAGATCCAGAAACAACATTACTTGTGAGAGCAAATTGTGGGTTCCATTTTAGAGCACGTTTCAGCCGCTAAGAAAAGGAACCCTATAAAGGACCCACCCACCTCATCAGGCAGTCTCAGGGGCCACATACAAACAGAGGCAAAATGGTCACCTACTCTCAAGTGGCAGCTGTCACTTCAACAGACTTGTTCCACCCAGTGGACTGCTACATACCACCACCACTGTCCCAATCTATCAAAGCACTCATCAAAAAGGTGGAAGGTTCATGCCGGGAATATGAAAACTCTGCCTTTCCAGATTGTTTTGAACTACAGCTCCCACAGTCTCTTACATTTGGCCCATGCTGCCTGGAGCTTCTGGGAGATTAAGTGCAAACCAGCTGGAGAAGCAACAGTTCACCAGCCTTGAATCATGATGGGTCACAATTTGGCACAAGAGCTGACACTGTGAGGAGCAGCTTGCCTTTTGGCAAGAGCTCTAGCCCTTGAACACAGGCAATGTTCACAGTGAAAACTGGACCTTACAAAAATTGAGTGCAGCACCACAATACCCTTTGAAGCCAAGAAGCCACATTTTTTTCCCTGTGTCACCGAAGCCCAGATCATTTTTCCAATTAATTTTAATTCCTGAGCATTTGGTGGTGCTAAAGACAAATGTCAGGCATTCCAAAGACATTAAGGTTTGGGCTGCCAACTAACTGGCACCATCTTCTGGACAGTGATCAGAAAGGCACAAACAAGGGACCCTTTTCTGAGATACAAATGCAGCGATACGTAGGTATTATGGATATAGCAGAATGCCAATTTCACCAAATTCTTGTTAGCCAAAGCCCCAAAAGGCTGTCCAAAGTATTTGTCAGCTACGGCTCATCCATATGCTTCGCCTTCAAAATATTTGGAGCAATGAGACAATGCTGGATGTACAAAATAAGACTTCAAATGTGTTGATTTCTCAGTCAAAAACACAGCAACACACATGCTGTGCCTCCACAGCTGCAAGATGCTCCACACAATGCTAATAAAATGGTGTGCTTGATCTAGCCAAAAGGGAAAAAGAAAGTTACAAGGGAAATTACTCTGAGACTTTGAGCACTGGAGCAGTAGGGGATTATGGTACAACTTTATAGCTGCCTAGGAAGGGTAACTGCTTTTGAGCACCCAGGCTGGAAGAGTGAGTGAGATACAGAACACCGCTAGGAATTCACAAACAAACTCAGCAAGGGGGTCTAAAATAGTTCCAGGAAGGAATAATGGGACACTGCAAAGAAATGAATCATTAAGAAAAAGACAGAAATAAATCCTGGTTATGCTTCAGCAACCCATTCTCAAAACAGCATCAGGACAGTTGCAACATGCAATGCAACATGCAGAGATATGCTGTATTCAGTAGAGCCTGGACTGGCAAAAAGAAATGCCTTCAATGAATAATACAAAGGCATTCTGTTCAAAACAGCATTTGATGTTTATTTCTGGATGGTCTCTGACTGGTAGCCTTTATCCTTTAATTGCATCCTGTATGTATGCGTACGTGTATAGTTGTGTGATACATATATATACAGATAGAGAAAAACAGCTTCTAACCATTTGTTAAATGCCTCGCACTCATTCAGAGGCTTTCACCTTTAAAGATCTAAAATACTTAGGACTGAAATTCTTGAAGGAGTGCCTCTTTCTACAGCAGTTGTCTGCACATTAAGATCTTTCACAGCTGGCTCCTTCTTTGAGTGCTTCCTATGCAGGAAAACACAGGTTGTATCTATAAACAACAGAACCTTTTCTGGGGTAGCACCACAACTGTGAACCCCCTACCAAACAGAAGTGTACAGCAATCTTTTCATTGATAGGACAGGTTACCGTAATATTTTTCTTAACTGACAAGACAATTTAAATAGTAATATTGCCTCTGCTTGCGCTATAGGTTTTTATTTGCATCTTCTTTGTTCTGCTCATTGTGGATATGTTATCACATTGTATTTACATTAGTATTATCAATTTTATTGATGCTGTTGTACATTACCTGGAATCTACATGACTAAGTGGCAGTTTTAAAATTAGTTGTAGTATCCAGCATTGCTCAGGGGAATCATTAACCATTGTTAAAGACTGTTCAGTTTCATCTGCTCTGGAGGACAACTGCCTCTTACTCTTTGGAAGCTCAAACTATCCTCATGTTGCACATCAGTCTCAACTGACCTTGGAAGTTGGACATACAATCTCATAATTGCTGGAGATTCATGTTAACGGTCAGTTCCTGAATGTATCCCTCCAAACCCACAATTTCAGCTTGGTCGGGCCTCAACTGAATTGCTTCCAAGGAGCTGCAGATCTGGTCTCTGGGCAAAGACATCTGCAGCACTCTTCTGGTCGTAGAATGTGCTGAGAGAAGCAGTTAGGGCAGGATCCCTAGGGAACTCTCCAGCTGCCTGTTTTTGATGCATCCCACAACCAGGAGAGTGCTGCAGGCATCATTTCCCAGTGTCCCAATCTGCAGTGCCTCGGAAACCCTTCAGCTGGGTCACTACCTGGCTGAAAAGGTGGGCTCTTGGAGGGTCTGTCAATAGTTGAACTATCTGTCAATAGTTATGTCTGATGATCTTGTCCAACCAAGAATGACAAAATGCCCCCAAGTAAATTATAGGCACACTGCCTTATCTACCTGTTAAATCAGACCATGTCAAAAATTCCCTCTAAATTTGGTGAAAATCAGTCCGGTCAGTTTACACATGATAAGTAACACACAGACAAAACATTTAATCTCATTTATACAGTTATACATCATACATCTCTGCAATCTCCATCAGAGCAACCAAGAAAGAGTTATGGGTTGACAGTATATTACTTAGCAGGATGGCCCCTACAGGTAGGGACAGGGCAACGAAAAGCTGATTACTTGAACTACAACTCCCATAATCCCCCATGCAGCATGGTTACTTAGAATTAGTTTCTTCCAAGCTGTAGGTAGGATCTAGGCCACATGACCGAAAAAAAAATGCTTTTACAGAGGAAAAGGCACAAAGGATTTCTTGCTCTAATCCTTTTGCTCTTTTCCATTTCTACTGTCAAGGGAAAAAACAAACAAAAGTTTGCAAAGAATGTTGCAGGAACACTTCCTTACTACTGTCGGCCCTCATTTGCTGTTTTATACCACTTCTAGCAGACGGTTTATTCCAAAAGCCAGGTGTGAATTAATTCACTTCCTTCTTAAAAGTGCAATTGTCAAGAAAAACAGTAACAGTAACACAAAACTAAGAGTTTGTTTATATGGAGAACTCATGATTTCCACCAGGAGTTTCCTTTTAAATGAAGAAAACATTAGAAAAGAACCAGCTATGGTTGATGCCTGAAATCTCCATAGAAAGAAATTCTAAATCCACTTGTTTCCATGTATGGTCCTCTGAGTGTTCATTCTGTCCCTCCTCTGCATCTGCTCAGCTTCATCTAGATCCTCAAAGTTGTTAGTCTTGTGATTGCATTCATTACCTCACACTGTTTTGGTGTTCACTGAAAAGTTTCTGTAACACTGCCTCTGAGTGGAATTCTGTGTGAAGAAAGACCTATGTAGCCTACAGTTCACTTTGGCTGTAGAGTAAAGTTGTTCTTCTTAGCCTAGAAATTGGACATTACAAGACTTGACAACAGTAAAGGACATAACTGGGCACAAAAGGATGTCACTGCTGTCATAGGTAGAGAAATCAAATGTATTTAAAATTTCCTATACAAACATACAATGCTACATTGTACATCAAACTATGATCTTGGTTGCAGTTTCCTAACATTATTTTCAATTGCCAGAACTGGAGAATTCAGCCCAGTTATTGCTACTGACAAATTTCAGCCACAATCCTTAACAGCATGAACAGTGTAACCTGCAGCAACAAAACAGAAAATCTGATAGAATCCTCTGGCACATCCAAACATGCATACATATGGAAAAAATGCATTGCATACTTTTAAATTTGCTTCTGCAACATGCCTTACAAAGAAAGTCTGTCATGGGAGATTCTATATTCCTGTCTTGACACTTTTCTGCAAAAATTGAAATAAGGCAAATACACTTGCACTAGAACAAGCTGCTATGCTCTATGTATCTGTGCACGCTCACATTCCCAAAACATAAACCTTGTGTTCCATATAGAGGATCCCATACAGAGCTAGATGCTACTGGAGGAGGTAAGAGGTGGTTTCAAGCATGTTGGTTCAGTGTAACGCACAGAATTGTGCAAATTTTCCGTACGAATGGCTTCTGGTGTGATTGGTACACAACAGAGTGACCAAAGATGGCACACTCCAAATGAGGGATTGTTCAGAGACTGTTACCCTCCCAGCCTTGTGCTCTGGAGGCAGTGGTAGTTTCTCTTTGGATGGAGTGGTAGTTGCCTATAGAATCATAAAATCACATCACAGTTCCTACCTATTATACTCACTGAATCATGTAGAAATGCTCATATATTTGAGTATCCATGAGTCTGCTTACTGCAGCAACACAGCAACTTTGGGAATAAAGGCCCTCCTCTTCCTCTCCCATCCTTCACTGCTCCCCTTTTGCTCACATTGGAAACCTTCTAGTTCTCATTCTCCAGTTCTGGAATTCAGGTCAAAATACCTGTATTGCTCAGGTGCAGCAGCCCATGAGCAACTAGGAGGCTCCAGCGGTCTATCACAGTCCATCCCCAGCTGCCCGATGTCATTGCTTAGTCAGCCTTAAAGCCAGAGGGAATAGTTTAGCCCTCAGCATTTGTGTTGGGAAGAGTCAGGCAAGGCCATAGAGGAAGGGATGCTGCTATTCTCAGGCACGCATGCCTGTCACTGTGGTAACAGGGAAGGCGACATTGCTGGACAGAGGCAGCTGCCACCAGGCTCAGACGATGCAGAGTGAAGGCAGGCAGGCAGGCAGGCAGGAAGAGAAGGGCAGGTCAGCAGGAGGTTAAGCAGGGGCCTGCACCCAATTCTTCCCCAGTGCATGGGGATCCCCACTTTCTCCTGCTGTGCTACTTAAGCTTGGCCTTGTCACCTTCCAGCTACTGCTTGTCCTCCCCGCAGCTGCTGCTTTGGTGTGCAGTTTCCTGCAACTACTTTATGAATTAGCTATTTTGCTATCTCCTGGATGACGAAACAAAGCCAGACACTCTTCTGTTCCTACTCTAGTCTTAAAATGCCTCTCTCATGATGTAACCTGTATTTTTGGCCATGTCTTGCTCTATAAGCTTAAGCTGATTCAGTGGGAAAAAATAGATGTTGCAGTTGCATTTTTGTTGCTCTGTTTCTCTCACCATTAAAGACAAACTTTTCAGTTTTTAATAGTGTGCAATTGTGCGAAAGGTTAATATGTTTTCGGTTCAGCAGAAGGGCAGCTAATTAGCTAATAGCCTTCCCCAGTCTCCTCCCCTCCAGTCCCAGTCTTGATTCCTTTCAACACCAACAGGAATAAAGTGATCACTGCAATTACCTGCTCCCTAAAGCCACTACATGTCACTGAGAATTATCCAGAGCAGGTGAGAAAAAAATTCTCTCCCATTGATTCATAGATAGAAAGACCAAAAGCCAAGTCCTTCCACCCTGAGACAGTGGAATCAGGGAATCCTATGGTTTGGGAAGTTACTTTGTGTGTTTCTACCTACATGTTCCCTAAAATCAGGAAGGGAGGCAACATTTGCCTCACACTGTGAGGATCCCATCATTGTTGCCCGCTTGAATCTTTTCGGAGAATGTAAGGTGTGTATGTGCCTTCAAGTTGCCTGTTGACATAAGGGCAACCCCATTAATTTCATTGGGTTTTATTGGCAAGGAAAAATTTAGAGGCAGTTTTGCCAGTTCCCTCCTCTGAAACAGAACCTACAGCACCTGGTATTTACTGGCGGTCTCCCATCCAAATATCAACAAGAGTTACCCTTACTCAGCTTCCAAAATCAGACAGGATCTGGTGCCTTTAGTGTATTGAGGCCAGCTTTTCAGAAAACAGGACTACAGAAAACCAACTGATAGAGTGTGACCCTCCGTGCGCCTGTCACAGGTTGCTCACTTTTTTGTTTTTGGATCATAATCTCAATTACATTCAGTTTCATCTTTGCAGATTTGATTATTCACAGATTATTTGCTGTTACCTCAGCTGCCTCCCTGTGCCATTTTTAATAGGGACTGCAAGCCTCGTGAAACTGAAAAACTGCGAACAAGGCTTGTAAGTCTCTCTTAAAAATGGTGTGGGACAGCAGTGGAGGTGGCACTGAGCCCCACCAGCCCCCCACTTCTGCTTTGTGAAAGAACCCTGATGCCTCAGCGGAATCCACGGTGGGTTGAATATGGTGATCACACTTTTTTTGTGTGCTAACTACGGTTGGGGAGGGCCTAGAGTTATTCACGGTTTTTCCACTTTCACAGAGGTCCTGTGCCCCTAACCCTAGCGAATGTGGACGGATGACCGCAAGTTCAAGGGAATGGCTGGTGCCCTGATTCAGATATGCAAGTATAGAAACGGCAGCAACTAGTAACAGATCAAAAGTTATTTGTAATCAATTCTCCAATAACAGAGGTATAAAAAGATACATTATGATAGTAATACAACACTCACTAAGGAAGAAATTCACTCCTTTCATGATGTAACATTAACTCTTCTTATTTCTATCACTTGTAATAATTTTATCATTAATTTTTACCATTTTGTTAGTACTTTATATCATTACGTAATTGTTCATAATTTTTATCAATTAAGCCTCACTGACTTCTGTAGGTTAGCGTAAACAATATTACAACCTCTAATCTACTGACATTGTAACATGTAGGGAAGGGGGAATCTGTTGTCTTTTGCTATTGTCTTCACTCTCAAATGGTCAAGGCAAGCCTCCTTGGAAAATTTAGTTTTTAAAAGATAAATTTACTGTACAGTATAGTTTTTCAAGTTTACAAAAACTTGTCCATTGATCTTGGGTATCATTTATGTGGTCAGGTCTGGGCAGACTGTTATGCCATATTTTTTTAAAAAAAATTAATCTCTTGTAGAAATCCATGTATAATTTCTTTTTAAAAACTTCATCCTCTATGTGTTTGTGTAGTTTTATTGTTATCTTAGGCTATTCAGGCAGATTTTGTACCACAAGCCAACAACATGTACCATTCCAGTTTTTAAAAATAACTAAAAACTAAATATTTTAGGTACATTTTGAGAAACAGGGAAATAATTGCAAGGTGCCACTTTAAGGATTATATTCCAAGCCTATTGGACAATGCTTTCCAGTGGCAGTCTGTTCTGAGTCACATGCCATGTCCACTGTTTATTTCCAAATGAGATTCCAGGTACAATTTGAAAACTCAAATTTCATTCAGAAATAGGGAAATTATTTCTGTCTTAATACTACCAGGCTTAAGTTGAATACTTTCTTCCATTACATACATTTTTATATATATGTCACAGTGTGTGTGTGTGTGTGTGTGTGTGTTTACAAGAATGGGAAACCTTATCTACATTGAAGTGCAAATAACAAGAATATCCTGGGGTGAAACTTAATTTAACGCCACAAAAACCTTAGGCTGTGGCAAGGAATTAATATAACTTCGATGCTCCATGGAACAAAGCTGCTGGGGATAATGTTGATATTGCTATTGATGATGATGATGGTGGTGGTGGTGGTGGTGGTGATGATGATGATGATGATGATATACTGAAAAAGATGTGGCTGACATCCCTCCAGTTCTGGCAGACTGGCACAAGCTTGGCCAGCATGAGATGCCAGGCTCTGGCAACTGAGCTGTGAAGCCCGCTTCTGGAACTGATCCCCTACTTGACTTTCTCCCCAAAGGTGCAACCACCTGCTGCTCCAGCTGTGAAACAATCCCAGAAAGAGATTTGCATCTGATGCATTTGGCAGATATGGTGGTAATCTCAGCAGGGCACATGAGGATGGAGATGATCTCAATTGGAAGTAGAAGAGAAGGGGAGGGGACGAGAGCTCCATATGTTACCAGCTGAGGGCATGAATTAAGTTTATGGACAAGGTGAATCCAAGGCCATTCCTTGGCAGAGGGTTAGACATACTGTCCAGTTAAGGAATGTTTTGCAAAGTTCCATCCTATCTCAAAAATAGAAGTGAAACCAGGAGGTCACGAAAGAGCTAGGCAGATGTCACAGCAGCTGCTGCTTTGCTTCAGGTGGCACTTTTAGCAGCTTTGTTTCACAAGCTCCAGCAACTGCTTCAGTGTTTAATGGTCCTTGTCTTGTGGGCAATACCTCCCTCCCCCCATAACCCTGTAAGATGTTACAGGGCAAAGAGGGGATATCCTTTACGCCCCCTTTATTCTCATAGGAGTGCTTCTCAAAATACAGAATCAGAACAGCCTCCTTGAGCAAGATGAAATTTACTGTAAGCAAAATCTTCTGTTGCTGTGGAAACTATTAAAAATAGATTCTCCCATGTTCCCTCAACCCCTACACATGAGCACATACAGACACATATATATACACACAGGGAAAGAGCATGTGAGAGCAAAAGAGAGAGAGAGAGAATATGCTACAGCTGGGTTCCTTCACTCTATGTTATTATTGCTTTTTAATTATGAATAATTTCCTCCCTTGCATGGGAAGATGGATTTCTAAAAAAGCACAAAAACTTTCCAAACTGAGTCCCTTCAGGATACATATCAATATGCAAACGAAGGCCGGCATGCATTTCAGAATGTTTATGCCACAGGGTAAACACAACAACAAATCAGCCTAGATTAACTCCTTTCATGCCAGCAACCTTTCTCTGTTAAAAAATAGTCACTGCTGCTCTGATCATCGGCGGAGGGAGGTGGAGAGCAGGAGGGTTTTTGCTATGGGTCAAGAACTTTTGCAAAATATTATGATGCAGATATGCCCCTGAGTCATTCTGCTTTCCATCTGTACACTTTCCAAGGCAGACTACTACAGCATTCAGGATTTTACAAGACAGCTGGCCCAGTTCACAGTGTTAAATGCTAGAAGAAACTAACAATTCATTGAGCCCGAAGTCTCATGTACAGCACTAGTCAATTTATTATGTGAAAATCCATAGCCACCACCTATTCCTCACCATTTTCCACTCATTTTGCTTCATACTTCATTCTCCAATTACTGAATAAACATAAGCCTATGAAGGGAAACTTTAGGACTACTTCAGCAAGAGAAAAGTATATACAGTGGGTCATTAGTATCTGCTACGGTTTCGTTCCAGGATCCTCATTTTGAAAACTAAAATTTGAGGATGCTCAAGTCCCATTATGGACAATGATGTCATAAAATGGCAAATCACATTTTTTTTTTGGGGGGGGGGGATATTTTCAAGCCATAGTTAGTTGAATCCATGGATACAGAATCCAAGGATACAGAGGGCTGACTGCACGCGGCTCAAGCTTTTGCACATTCCTTAAGTTAGCAGATAAGTTCCACCATATTCAGTGACTCCTTCCTGCACTGGTGCTTCATATTGCAACCTAAGCTTCAGACCTTACCGTCATGAACCAAATGGTTAAATGTTTTGTTCCCCAAAGCTCTAGATGAGTAGTTCCCAAACCTAGGTCTCCAGATTTGAAGCCCAAATCTCAAAGTCCCCAACCAGCACAGCCAAACATCAAGGATTCTGGAAGCTGTAGTGCAAAATTATCTGGTGACCTAAGATTGGGAAAGTACTCCTTCTAGACATTCTGAATACACCAAATATGAAGACAGAGCCTGATCTTCTTTGCCAAGAGCTATTAAAAGACTGTTCATTCTATGAATCTTTTAAATCTTACCTTAAGCGTGCCTATCACAATATTGTCCAATCATGTTCAATCACACACAGTCATGCCAATCATTGTAATCACTCTGCAAACCCAGAGCATTAGCTTTCCAGCTTTACACTGCAATTAGAGGTATCTCTGTTACAGGAAATACTTAAAACCATACCCTTCCCTGAAAGAAACTGGCACAGATATTTCTATACCGACTTCACTAGTGACCCTCGCAAAGGAGTTCAAATAACTCTGTCTACCACAAATTTGATTCATGATAAAATTTGCTCCTCAGCATTTTTTCTCCTCACACCAGCAGTACCCAAACAACAAATGACAGTTTAAGAATGATCAAAGCATCTTCTTCCTAGTTTTAAGCATTTTGGTGCCGGCAACTCAAGACAGATTCTGGTTTCCTCCAGAGTTATTATTACATGATAAACCACAGACTCCTATAAGCTTCTTAAAGGAACTGGGCCACAGACCCCCTATCTAGCCAAGGAACTTGTTGGCACAAAGACCAGAATGCTCATAGAGAAGGACACATCTCTGTTGCAAGTAAAGTGCAAATTGTATAAGATAGACCCCCATGTGTATTATTGGCAAATTCGAGTTATTAGGGGTGAAAGGAGGTGCTCACTTTTTTCCTAGATCTGGCTTTAAATTCACTCTGATCAGACCCAAGAGAAAGAAAGAATATCTGCAGAGTTGCTATTACTACTACTACTACTACAACTATTATTATTGTGGTTGTTATTATTTATTCTACCTTTCTCCTGTAAATGAGTCTTAAAAGTGGCTAACATTAAAATTCAAAATTTATAGAGTTGAAAACATTAAATGTTAAAAATATTTAATACCTTAAAATATTAAAAACTATACCAACCTTATAAGCAGAACAGCATAGCATTACAAGGCCCCAACATACCAATTTATAAAAGCCTTATGACACAAAAATGTTTTAACCTCTGTAGGAAGGAGAGTAAAGATAGGGCCATCCTGGCCTTTCCAGAGAGTTCCAAGGTCTGGGAGCAGCCACCAAGAAGGTCTTCTCTCTTGTTCCCATCAGACGCACTTGGGACAGAGGGAAGGGCCTCTCCAGATGATCTTAAGGCTCTCATGGGCCCAGAAAAGGAGATACAGCCCTTCAAGTTACCTGGGACCAAGCTATATAGGGCTTTGTAGGTTAAAAATAGCACTCTGAATTGTGTCCCAAAACGGACCGGCAGCCAGTGAAGTTGTTGCAGTGAGGGAGTCGTGTGCTCCCTATAGCCAGCCCCAGTTAACAACCTGGCTGCACTTCTTTGGGCCAACTGTAGTTTCTGAGCACTTTTCAAAGGCAGATCCACATAGAGCACATTACATCCAAACAGGATATAACCAATGCATGTACCACCATGGCCAGATCTGACTTCTCCAACAATGGGGGCAGTTGGTATACTACCTTTAACTGTGCAAAAGCACTCCTGGTCACTGCTGAAACCTGGACTTTGTCTCCCCAGTTCGCACACAAAAGTGGGAAGGAAAGCTGCAGATTCTATCTGAAAAAGTCCGGGTGAGGTTGGTATATAAAGAACTGTCCTCCACACCATCAGATTGGTCCATGGCCCACCCAGATTTCATCCCTGGCAATTATTCTTACCTTCAGTTAAAGCAATGGATTGCACAAACCATGGTCAAACATGGATAATTTTAGCCCAGCCCAGGCTTGGGTGTAAGTGATGTACCAGCAGTACACACACTCTAATATTACAGATCATCAGGGTGCACCAAACAGTGAGACACAGTAATTAGCACTCACTACATTTTCTCTCTTTTCCTCTTCCTGTGACTGAGGCCTTCTCTTTCCTCCCAATCTACCCTCCCACCCATTCCATCCCTTTTCTCCTTGCTTTATGCATGTGTTTCTAGGCATATGTTGCTGTTAATGGCGCTCCTGTCGCTTTATCTGCTGGCAGAGATTGTGCTATCTAGGGAACCCTCTTGGCACCAGAGCCAAGATTTGCAGCTCTAAATCACCAATGGGGGGAGTCAAGCTGCTATGGAAGGGAAACCTGGAAGTCATCAACTTTCTGCTCAGTGGGTTGTATAATAATGCCTCTAGCAATTGCTATCCAGAGGTAGACCCCAGAAAACATCTGCACTGGCCTGATATATTGCTCCGTGTACAGGAGATAGAGCGAGCAGCATCATATGAAGCAAAGCTTTTATTTAAAAATATGGTTGAATTGGCTGATCATTAGATTCACAGTGCATTTTATTTTATTTACTTCTAGTAAGAAAGAAGAAGAAGAAGAGTGAAAAAGGAAGGCAGTTTTGTACAAAGAACAATAAAGATGGATGACATTCTTAGGATGCTTCAGAAAAAAACATTAAAGGTGACAGGCAGGTAGTTTCCATATCACTCACCTCTGTACATGGTTGTTGTTATTCATTGTTAGTTTCAAGAGCTAATCGTGAAAAAAAGGAACCCCAAAATGAATAAGATAAGATACAATCCAGAATGAACATGACAACAGTTCTCTCACAAGTCCTTTTAATACCGATTGAGAATGTGGAATTAAGAAGTTGGGAGAGTTAGGCCATTTCTGCATTAGACTGTTATAGTGCTATTTTCCACTTTCAACATTCTATGGAATCCTGGGGTTAGGCCCCTCCCTAAACTGCAAACTCCAGGATTCCATAGGATGTTGAAAGTAGAATTATAGCACTATAACAGTCTAGTGCGGAAATCGCCTTAGACAGCAATCAGAGTTACAAAGCAACCTGCAATAACGTAGTAGCTATGAAGGTAGGAAAGCCGGAGTGGGGGGGGGGTAGGGGGGGCGGAGAGGTAAGGAGCCTGTATTTCAAAAGTAATGCAAAGACTGAAGACATTGGTAATTCTTGTGCAGTTTTGGTATAATGAGCAATGCTCTCTAATAATTTTTTAAAATTACCATTAAAAGGCATTTTAGGGACATTTTGAGCAAAGGTTTTCTCATTTGATGTCCTTTCTTATCAAAAGAAAACAAACAACATAACACAACAAGCCATGTAATGACTAGCCAAATAATGGCAAAAAAATCACATGGGGGCACTTAGGGACAAGTTATGTAACAAATTAATTTTCTAAAAGTAATTTCCCAATCTCTATTCCCTTCTGAGTATGAATTAATTTCTTCCTGCATCACTTCATTTTGTTCACATCAGCTATTATTTCAGCATTGTTCACAAACGCTATTTCTGAAATGATATTCTTTCCTTAAATCTCCCTGCCCTCAGCACAGAATAAAGCCTCCCCTTAAGATTTGTGGCAGAAGCACCTTTTTGCTAATTAAAGTAGCAAGGTGGGGAAAAAAAACTCTTCAGGTGCCCTGATACAATGCTTCTTACAGACTACGATACTTCAGGCAACCCGATGCAATTACGCAACCAGAGGTGGAGCAAATTTCTGAATACTTTGCGTGTGGGTGCATAAAATCAACTTCTGGTTGGAGGTGATTTTTTTTCTTCCATGGAATTGGTCCCATTGACTAAATCAAGTTTTTCAGTCAAAATGGAAAAGCACATTGAATGAGAAACAACATAACCTTGCATTTATTCCTAGCACTCCTCTGGGTGTTAGATATACGAAAGTCAAAGTCACTACCTAACAGTGAATACAGAACAGCAAAAGTTCATAAATATGGGTGTCATATACCCTGATTTCAGGGATAATGGAAGGGCATTTGTGCCTACAAACTATATGGCAAATTTGATCATTCCCAAATTCAGAAAAGCATTTACATTAGGTAGATTCAAGGCTCTCCCATCAGCATTCTGGGAAAGAGATTCAGGAGGTTTCTTTTATCAAGAGCAACTGTGCCCTGGTGAGGTGGGGAAAGTATAAATAGATAGATGTGTTTTATTTCACCTATCTTTTTATCAAGACAACTGACTCGCTTCTATCATTCTAATTCTACAGAAAACTCCTAGCAGATCCAATGAATTCTGTTTATTCTATCATTTGTCACATCAACATCCCCAAGTCACAGAAAAAGTGGCTAGTTTCTGAACAGCTACCATTACCTGCCACGGTTTGCTGATAAAATGATAATATTTTAATATATTATAATGGTTTTCATATTAGAGCTTAATAGTTTCTATATTATGACATTGTATTGTATTTTATACTGCACTGTACTTTTTTTGCTGGTTTATTTGATTGTTTGTTTGCATTTTTCATTTTATACATGCTGCTCTATGACCATCATAAATGTCATTCATTGATTCATTTCATCCGGATGTTTTGAACCAGGTAAATATTGGTAAGTATACTATAGCACCATAGGCTCATTTCCAACATTCTGTTTAAAGGAAGGTAGAGCTGAGGGAAACCCCCTCATGTTTATCTACCTATGTAATATAATTACTTACATCCCATCTTTAAGTATACAAATCCTTCCAAAGCAACCTACAAATGACAGAAAGCTGTCTTAATAAAATAGCATACAACTTCAAGTACACTTTGGGAGAAGATCCGATTGTGGTACCGTGCATTTAAAAAGGGGCTACAGATCACACAAAGTGGTTTAAGCAGCTCAGGCTAGTCAAGGGAGTGGGTGACCATGTTTGAAAAACAGCCAAAAACACACGGACACATACATATCTGAAATTGAAGGGTGGGACATATACTCAAGAAAAATAAGCCACCGGCGAATGAAGCCGTTGAATCAAAAAGATAAGGTGAAGAAATAGGAGATAAGACAATGAATGTAAAGACATGACCCATCTAAGCACAAAAGTTGCAAGGCTCAATTGATTGGACTGTGAACAGTTTGATATCAACTGAGGCAAAAAATCTTGCCTGCTGGTTTCATAGCCAACACAGTAATATCTTATATAGGCCTGTTGACAGGTGCTGCTGGTACAATGAATATAGTTCAGAGGTTCATCACTATTAGAATGCAGACACTGCAGGCTTCAAACTGATACAGATTCTGGTGATCATCATAAGCCCTCTATTTGACTCCTGAATAAGTAGTGCCTTTAAATAATCCCTTTAATTTTGGAATGAGCCCCTGCAGCATATGTCCAGCTGGAATTTTCCAAGTCAGCCTCAGTACTAGAAAGACAGTGATCCAAATGAGAAAAGTCACAAAGAAATACACCTTTACAATTGTTTCTACCATAACTTGGAAGGGTTATTTTTCAGAACTACTGATCCCAGTATCCCCCAAGGCCCATGATCAGTTATCACAGTCCAAAACCAAAAATGCTCCAAACCACTAAAGGTTGGGGGTCCCTGGACTTTAATCCTGATCAGTCATTAGCCATGCTGTTGGCAGAGTCCTCTTCCTTCCCTGAAGCCAGCCATGGATCCTGAAATTGGAGATGAAAGAGCTGGAACCCTCCCTAAGACTAGGTTGGGGGGATGCTGAGGCCCACCCCAAAACTGATCAGGCAAAATTGGATCACCAAGACTCCTCTGTAGCTGAGTTTCCTCTGGAAAGATCAGTCAGAAGTGTATTAAATGATCAAGCACTAAGAAATATTAAGGCTAAGATTGTCCTTAAGCCCTTCCAGGATTGATAAATGCTGCCTACAGTCTATCCTATGCACCCTTACTTCACAGTAAGCTACACTAAAACATGGTGAGCACTTCTAAGTACACACTGTACTCACCAAAATCTTCATATTTAAGGCTCTTTGAATAATAATGGATGGGGAAAGTAATTTGCACTTCCTCCACAAGTACCTACAAATATGCAAAATGAGTATCAATCTACCAGTCAGGGTTGAGGGCCCTCTCCACCTTAAAAATAGTTCTGGGGGCCCTGAAGCCAGCTGCTGTGCAAAGGGAAGGGACAGGAATGCAGTTCTGCAGTCTTGCGCCTGAAGACAGAAGGCCACATCAGACACTTTCCGCCCACCACCTTCAAAAGCCAGCTGAGCCAGCATCTCTTTGCCCTTCTCTAAGAGAAACACTCTTAGAGGCCACCTTTAGTCTACCTCTCCCCCAATCCAAAGTCCTGCAACTGAGATTACATAGTTGGCAATGGAAATGCTTGTTCTCCTGCCCAAAGCAACTAGCCCAGGGTAATGATAAATAAGAGAAACAGAATGAAAATGCCACATTTTTCAAAACAATCTATCAAAGTGAACCCATGTAATCTAGATTCATTAGGTGCTCTTGCTCCTGAGATGACTGTGTTGTCAAATTGCAAAGAGAGGAATCCTCCAATCTACCATCACCACAAACTCCCTGGTAAGGTGAAGAGAAAGATTTGCAGCATGGGATACATATTCATCCAGGCACTGTTCTATAGTGGCTCCATTCTTTCTTAGAGGGGCATTCTTCAAGAGTGGTGCTGGGGGATTCCAGCTCAACTCCTTGGCCACTGGCCTGTGGAGTCCCTTGGTCTTGTCCCCTATGCTATTTATCATCTACATGAAACCACTGGGAGAGGTTGTCCAGAATCTGGGGGTCAAGTGTCACCAGTATGCTGGATGATACCCAGCTCTATTACTCCATTCCACCAAATTCCAAGGAAGCTGTTTCTGTGCTAAATTGGTTCCTGGCATCTGTAATGGACTGGATGAGGGTGCATAAATTGAAGCTTAATCCAGACAAGACAGAGGTGCTCCTGCTCAGTCAAAAGACAGGTCCAGGAAAGGGATTCAGCTTGTGTTACATGGGGTTATACTCCCCGTAAAAATACAGGCTTGCAGTTTGGAGGTACTCCTGGATTCAGCAGTAAGCCTTGAAGCTTGCTTGTATCCTTTTGATAGCCTTAGCTGGTAGCAGCCAGTCAGCCATCCCACACATCCATCTTTGCCAATTGCTCCTATTGCCGCTTGCCCACTATGCAGCCTTTTAAATCTGGCCATTATTTTTGGCCTTTAGCTATGCTTTTTAGTACAGCTGTGCTTGAACTTTGAACCATGGAGGTGCACTTAGGGGCTCTAACCTGATATGAGAGGGGTTGAGCCTACTTGGAAAGGTGCTTTACTTCTTCCTCTCCTTCTTTACTCTTGTTCTTCTCTCCTCTCTCTCTCTCTCTCTCTCTCTGTGTCTGAGCAACAGCGAAAGAAAGAGAGAGCTACACACATAAACTTTCTGACAAGCAGCACACAAACATCATACAGACTGGAGAAAGCAACCTGAAATAGCAGGATTGAGCACTCAACTGACAGCATGTGCTTTTTGTGGATGGGTGGTGGGTGGGAAGGCAATTTTAAAAGGTGGCTAGCATAGAAACCCATGGAGCAGCCTGCCTGCATATTGGCAGCAACTATCTTCTCTGAAGGGGCTACCAGGTCTCCAGATTTCATGTGCTTGTGGGGAAAAAAGGTTATAGTCAACTGAATCTCTCAATGCAAGTCAATGAGAGAGCCAAAAACTCCTGTTTTCAGATCTCTATTCAGACTGGATCGGAATCAGATCAAACTGAATCTGGGAGCACCGAAATGACATCGAAAATGAACTGAGGGATCCTAGCACAGCCTTAATATCGCACACCCCAAAGAGGCTGTTTTTTGGCTGATATGCGTAGTCACTACCTATAAATGGATTTATTGTAGGAAAAGATCTCTACTCTGTGAAGCCTGGGTTGCAGACTGCCTTCTGACCACACAGCAATCACATTGCTTTGGATCCAGCGGGACCAGTCACTCTCAACTCGAAACACTTATGACGGAATCCACTTCAAATACCACATGGACTTGTGTGTTTATTATTTTTGTGGAAGGAGAAAATGTTATATTAAAGATGTGGCCCTAAGCTTCTTATTGAGAATGTTCTGTAAGCCTCTCCAATTAAGTGGTTGGCAGCCTTAGAAGAGAAACTAGAAGCATTTGATGACCAAGCTCTTCTCCCCCGCTCCCTGAATGTCTTAAGCACAAGTGCTGACTTTCTTTTACAATTGACAGCAACAGAAGAATGGGGAAATTCCCTCCCTCCCTCCCTCCCTCCTCCTCCCTCCCTCTAATGTGCATCCTAATATATAGGCATCAGTGGTTGAACTCCTGCCTACAGAAATACTACATCCATGCAGAATGGTGCTCCAAACAAGAGCTCCTTTATTTTTAGATGTTTGGTGCTCGGAAGAAACCAAAGGTAATGACAGGGGAGAGGAATGCAAATACATGAATATTCTTTGCACCACCTAAGATACCATTTTGGGGATGCAGAACAGCTAAGGCACAAGGAACCTAGCTAAAAGCAAGTTTCTCTTTAGGGCTAGATGTCTGTTTGAAGTCCAGGTGTGTGCCTAGCCTACAGTTTCCCTTTCGGGCAGGGCACCTTGTCATGCATAGTGACAA
Organism: Cyclura pinguis; assembly: GCA_030412105.1. Taxonomy (NCBI): domain Eukaryota; kingdom Metazoa; phylum Chordata; class Lepidosauria; order Squamata; family Iguanidae; genus Cyclura; species Cyclura pinguis. Next base: position 160,993,815 of record CM059600.1, read on the forward strand.
GGCTGGCCTGTAAGCGGGAACCTGGAAGGGTTGCTTGACAGCCACTCACCTCCTTCTCACCCCTGCACCCCCTCCCCACCCATGCAGTCCTGTCAGGCTCTGTTGGGAGCTTAGTTTCCTTTGGGCCTTTAATGGCACTTCTAATAAGCTGCTTATGAGCCTCAATGGCTGTGCATGCCCAGGAAGAGTTGCCAGAGGAGGCATGCAGGGTGCCTCATTAAAATAATTAGTCTAACATCTACAGGACAGCAAAGAAAGGAAGTGGAAGAGCACACCCCTCACTATGTACCAACTGCCTAAGCCCTTGCTATGAAGGCCCGTGTGAGGGTCAGAGTGGACACATTTATTAAGGCTCCCTGTGCGTCACACAACCCCAGGTATCCCATCTGGTCTGCCTGCTGTATCCTCTTCTGAATTCCTCTGCCTGTAAAGAACATTCAATCAACCATCCCTGTCCCATTTCTGAGCATCATAAACAAAAGAAACCTCCATTCACTGGATTAATCCGGCCAATGGGCTGTGAAAAAGGTCAGCTATGAACATCTGTATGTCACTGATTCTTGTGGATGAAAAGATACAAGTTCAAACTGGGTTAAAAATGAAAAATCTCATGCTCTTCCTCCACTACTATCACCACTACTTAACAATTTCAAGTGCTCCAAGCTGTAATCTTTGTCATAAAGCAAGAGTAGGAAATATATATTGGGGGGAGTGGCATGGGTGATATCCCCCACATAAAAACCCAAGCCTTCCACAGGCCAAATGATATGGGGGTGGTGCTGTTGGGAGCTACATCCCCTACATAATTTGATCTCTGAGGTTTGCTGCATGTAGGTCAAGGACAACAACCGGCTAGAGAAACCAGCTTTAAGACCCAGGTGCCAGCTGTAGGAGTGCACCTGCAGTTGGGGGCCTGGGCTGCTTCCCCTACCCTGCACTTTCCTGCATTGGAGAGGATGTAGGGTATGTGAAGCTGTCTGTGAAGCACAGGCACAGGCTCCGGCTCCAAACAGGTGTTCCTGTAGCTGGCACTGGGGTCTTGGAAGATGCACCCTCTCTATGCCTTCTCCCTCTTTGAAGAACATGCACAGGAGGTAAAACTGCCTACTGCTAACTCTGACCAAGGGAAAAACACATTAACTATTTGGGTATAAATAGTTTTAAGAATTTAGAAAAATTAAAAGAGAATAATTTTAAAATTCTAAAGCAAGAAATTAAAAACAAATTGGATCAATACAGGAGAATTAAACTTTCATAGTTTGGAAGAATAGCATTGATTAAGATGAAAATTTTGCCAAAGATTAATTTTTTAATAGGGATGTTACCAATAGAGATAAAGAAAGAAGAGATCAAGGTTTGGCAAAATATGATTAATAAATATTGCAATGGAGATAAAAAGGCAAGGATTAATAAGAAGAGGTGGTACAAAACAAAGGGAAGGAGGCTTAGGTCTCCCTAATTTGTGGAATTATTATATGGCTAATCAAGTAAAATGTATAGGAGATATTATTTCATATCCAAATAGATTAAAGGAAGCACTTACATTAGTATGGGAGCATGATTTTAAAGAAGTAATAAATATGGAGAATTGAGTTAAAATATGAGATATGAGAATATTGAGGTCTATGTTGGTTAGAATTAAGGAAAATTTTTATAAGTTAGTTTGGAGATGGTATCTAACCCCATTAAAATTAAGTCAAATAAATGCTGATCACTCTAATCTACGCTGGAGGGGTTGTCAAGAAATTGGCTCCTACTTTCATACGTGGTGGGAATGTGAAAGTGTATTGAAATTTTGGTGGTTAGTTTTTACGGAAACAAAGGAAATAATTAATCAAAATATACAGTTAAATCCTAAGTTAGCTTTGTTATCAATATCTGATAAGAAACAAAGTAAGGGGCCAAGAAGAGAATTAATTTCTATTTTATTAACTGCAGCAAGGTTAGGAATAGCTAAGAACTGGAAAATAAAGTAAGATACACACTTAGATGAATGGTATAAAGAGGTATGGGCTATAGCTACTAATGACAAACTGACGTGTAAGATTAAAGTAAATAAGAGGGAATTAAAAAGAGACATTTTTATAGATATTTGGGTTTTTTTTATTAATTATGTGTTAGTAAAAGGGAAAGGAAGAAAACCTAATGAACAATCATTACAATTTTGGAAGGGGAATGGAGCTTTTTGAAGGGAATGGAGGTGGTTATATCTCTAATGGTCCCGATGGTGGGGTGCACTTATGATGTAATAGTAGAATAGACTAAGTTTAAGAATATATAGTATACGGTGGTTTGTTTGTTTAGGTTCATTATGTATTCGGTAGTGTGTTACGTGTTTTGTAATGTTACATATTGTTTTGTTGTTTAATTATTAATATACCAAAAACCCTGACCAATGGGTATGTGCTGCTGGCCTTTCCAGTGACTAATCAGAGATAATAAGGGATTCTTCCCTTCCCACTCGCTTTCCCTGGTGGGTGGATCTTTCACCTGCAAGTGGGACTTTGAGAGAACAGAGGCTGAGAAGGGGCGTTCCCCAGATCTCTTGCACATCACTGCTCATGGGCCAAATTAGGCCTACTGACCAGAAGGTAAAGTCAGTCAGTATTATTATGCCCCAGAATGGTGCTGGAATGGAAAGTTCTGAAGACGAGAGAAAGCAGCCTATTTAAGGCCACCTACTAAATTCATGGCAGAGGGGAGATTAAAATCAGGGACTTCCTTGTTCATACTTAATCTGCTGCAGTGTACCTGGTCAAACCCTCGGGCTGAACTCTTTTATCAAATATTGAATTAAAATATCATAAATCGGTTAAAGAGAACCAGTGTGGTGCAGGACAGCCAGCATGATATAGTGGTTTGAGTGTTGGATGAGGACGCTTGGGAGACCAGGGTTGAAATCCCCACTCGGCCATGGAAACCCACTGGGTGACCTTGGGCAAGTCACACTTTCTCAGCCTCAGAGGAAGGCAAAGCCCCTTCTGAACAAACCTTGCCAAGAAAACCCCATGATAGGCGCCCCCTAGGGTCACTGTAAGTCAGAAGCAACTTGAAGGCAGCTCAACTGAAAAGGCATCACAGCGATTCTGCAGTTATAGCAATGTCAAAATAAGGATAAAATATATTCTGAAACAAAACTGGAAATTTGACAGAAGAATTTTTGGAAGGAATATATTAATATATACACATAAATATAGGAACTATTATAATAACTAATTGTTAATTAACAGCTACCTGTTACTGCCCTGGCTAGCCTGAGCTTGTGGGATATAAAGATATCTCTTGATATCAATAATTCGGCCTCACATACCCATTCCCCTCCACGTGCTTGCAAGGCCCCCGAACAAGCACACACGCAGGCTCGGCTGATAATCGCCGTAATATTCCAACACAATACAGGCAGGCCAGAAATAGCCAACTCGCAGCTTCAGGAGACCTCAAGGCAAGTACCTCAATTAGGTATGCACGCAACTTTCAAAAGATCCTCTGCCCCGCGCTGGCAGCTTGATGATCTGACTATACAACGCTCAAGCACTCCGCGTTTGCATACTGGCTATCCTATTGATAATTTGGCTATAATTCAATCATTCAAATTCTGACCTTTCGGAGGCTTTGTCTCCAGGCCCAAACTCATTGTTTTCCCCAAGTCCGACCTAGCCTGCAGTCACAATTCTCCTTATAAAAACCCCTGACTTTGAGCACTTCCTTGGATCGCTCTTGGCTTCCATCCCGCCTTGCTGTCGCTTTGTCCAGCGAGCCTTCCCCTCAGCTCCGCGTGCTGAGATCCACGCTCCCCAGCTTCTCCGCTTCCAACCGGGCTTCAGGACAGGTGAAGTATCACCCAAACCAACAACTCCTCTAAAAATCCCTCTATCCCACTCCAACCTTTATTTCTTTAGTTATCTGTGTGAGTGTGCTGCATACACTGTTTGATTGTGTTTTTAATAAAACAACATTTATTATTTCAACTTCTGTGTGCTCCTTGACTCGGCTCGACCCCGTAAACATAGGGTTCAAGATCTCGCTACATTACCCTGCCTCTCGTATTGCTAGGCTGTGCTCTTGGCTAATTTCCCCAACTTATATAATTGAGAGCGCATTTAGGCGTCCCTCCCGGGACCCCCAGGAATCAGGGTAACATATACTAAGAAATATTGTGATATAAAAAAAATTGAAATTGTGTGACAGTAATTAATTAATTAAGAAATAAATAAATGAAGCAATAGAGATATATAGATAACAATTATATAAATTGAAGAGAAAATAACAGGCAGTAAGGCAACCAACAATTTTGAGAGGAGGAAGTAGGAAGATTGAAAATTTTCAACTTGGATATGAAGTACTGCTATTATTATAAGTTATTTGGATAAAAACTGAAAGCATAGTTATATAATTGTGTTATATTGGCTAATTTGTTAGATTGGTTAATGAAGAATTTTTACTCTTCTATTAGTAGACCAATGAAATAATAGTAATTGTAACAGAATATACTACAATGATATATGCTTTTTTAAAGAAAAGTTACTTTTTTAATAAAAATATTATAAAGAAACTAAAAATGTATCACCAATTAAACCAGACAAACATTTAAAAACATGTTAATTAGAAGAGGCATTCCTCTTCATTCATAGAAAGAAGGGAGACCTCCTCAAAGGTTTCAGAGCTAGTGCAATTTATACATCATCATCATCATCATCATCATCACCATCATCATCAAAACTGTGTGGGTGGAGGAAGGAAGCCTATTTTCCCTTCCTAACCAAATGGTTTTAGTTATATCCTTCAGAACTAAAGAGGATTTAAGAAACTAAAGAAATCTTTATTGATCAAATGAGTATCAATCAGGTGACATGCAACAATGCCCACAGCATTCAAACTGATCAATTTAGCATTGCTGGCTTCCAGAAGAAGCCTTTGTGCATACACGGGTAGTAGATGTGGGGAGAAGCTCGAATGATTTTTAACAATATACTGGAACACATGGCAATACAAGAGATACACCAAATGTCAGGGAGAGCAACGGATCTTCTCTCAACATTACTGAAAGGTCAGCAACACTGAGAGGTGCTCATTATAGCTGACACTTGGATAAGCCATTGTCCAAAGGAGCCACATTTCCCCTTACAAATGACCTATAGACCAAGGTTTCAGATTTTCATATCATACCACCAAACTGAAACTATCACAACTTGTTTTTTTTTTTATAGTATTGACATACCTGGAAATCTACCCTTAGAAGAGTTCAAAATGCACCAAACTTCTCCATCAAGATATCCTGAAAAAACTTTGAGAAATGTATTGACTTCTGATCAAGAATCATATTGAGCAACTCACAGGATTTTTGCTCAAATTCTCAGAGAATGAAGGAACACCTACTTCAAAAACAGGTCACTCAGAGCTCCTCAGAGTTTTGTCTTACAATGAACAGGCAAGTGTGCTACAGCATGCTTCTTAATTGCTCAACTGTTTGTTTCACTCCTCCAGCAAGTGGGACTGAATAAAAAAAGTAAAAGATTCTTTGACTGTGGTTTGTTTACTGTTACAGCTGAATCAGGATCCCTGGCTTGTTCCTGATTCTTCAAACTAGAATCAGAAGTCAGAATTTTTTGTTGCCTTCCATGTCTTGGTCAATGCCTTACAGTAATGGCTAAGCCAAAGTTTACCGCCTACCTTTCTGTACATTCTCTATATGCAATTCTATTTCTTTAACAAATACTACTTTTGTTTGTAAGTACACTCTTGATATCTTTCCCTGGATTGTTCTAATAGATAGGAGTTTACTGTGGCTAACCTATGAAAGAAGAATGAGTTTGCATGTGGTTCCTTTGATCTTGCCCCTTGTGAAGTAGCAAGTTGTCCCAAGATTTCAGCATGAATGAAGAACAGAGTGTTCTCCACTCAAACAGATCTGATCCTGTTGCACCAAATATGATAAAATAAATAATAACTTTATATGTATATATATTTTAAAAAATAGTTTGATACAATTTTTAAAAAGTCTACCATTGCATCATTCTCTACAATGCAGAAAAGAATTAGGGAGTGAGGATCTGAAGTCCCATGCAATTCTGCAACCAGCTTTATGCATTGATTATGCTCCTAGCAGCCTTCCAGCTCTAGTTTTCCATATCTATAGAGTGCCCCCCATTCTGATGTTTAATGCAGCTCTATTGTCCAACCTACACTTTCTGTTTGGCTTCTTATTGCTTTCATCTGTTTTAGGTGATACAACCATAAAGAAAGGTGTAATTGCTCTCCTGCACACTTCAAGCCTGCTTGGATTAGGAGTTAAGATTGTCCTAACTGGGCTACAGAGTTCTCCATCTCCTAGATGCAAAAAAGGGAATTGGCTCCATTCCACTTAGAGCCATCATTTTTCAATAGCTTCCTCCTCTTCCATGCTACTTTGAAGTTCAGATGATGAAACAGAAGGGCAATGTTTGCTCTCCTGTCTTTTGAAACCTTCACAGCTGCCCTACATCCTTCACTTAACTAAGTATGAAGTATGTGGCCAAGATCCTATTCACTTTTAGGGCATTTCCAACCTACACTAGTATAGTGCTACTATTCCACTTTCAACATGCTGTAGAATCCTGGGGTTTGCAGATTCGGGAGGAGCATTTACAAAGCTCTTTCACTTCAGTAAGTTACAAACCCCAGAATTCCACAGGATGTTGAAAGCTGAATAATAGCATTATAGCAGTATAGTTGTCAGAGTTCAACTCCCACCCTATGCCACTCTGCCAGGAAAGAAAGGAAGGTGATAGTACTTGCCCAAAAGGAGGAGGCGGTGGGGAGCGTCCAATGGAAATAATCAAGTACAAATGTTGAGCCGAGCCAAAGTCAAGGTCAAATCCAAAAAGTTCAGAATGCTGAAGGTCTGTCCAGAAAGGGTCAAGAGAGCTGGAACACAAGGGTCATAGGAGATTGAGTAGTGATTTGCTACAAGCAAACAGCAAGCCACACTAACAGATTTATATAGCTGACAAAACCAGGTGTTACTCTTCATTGTTCTGTTTTTCTTATTCTCACCAAAATGGCTTCCCTCTGAGCTGTTTGTTTTTGTCTCCTCTGTGATTAGAGGCTGGGGGACAAAGGTGGAACTAATTCCTCTAAATCATTGCTGGTCCCCTCCCTCTGGCATTGGTTGCAACAACTCTGTCTCAGCTTGTCTTTCAGCTGATGGGGGTGTTGGCAAGATAGTTTGGTCTATCATTGGCTCTGTTTCTGGCACAATCAATTGCTCACCAACCTCTGAGCCGTCATCTATCACACTAGTGTGGAAACGGTCCTGGTGTAGGCCAAAGATGCATCAATGCAATTTTGCTGGAACCTACAGCTGTGCAACTAACTGCACAATAGACACCATGCCCTTGAGCTCACCTGTTGTACCATGGTCAATTTGCTCCCCACTTACCAAACTGAAAGTATGTGAGAAAAGGCTTGACTGTAAGGGTTCTGGCCTGTGGCCAAGTCCTTGCAGGATCCTGTCTAGTACCTCAGACCCCAGCTGGCTACTCTGATGTAGGGCAGCTGGAGCAGCCAGCTGCCAGCTAGATAAGGGCTGGGGTTACTCTGCAGCCTTTGCCATAGCAACATGGTCTTCAGTGTTGCCTGTAGCCTCTTCTGAGTCTCCAGTGATCCTGACTCTTGGACTTCTGCCTGTTTCTTGGATTTGCCTCTTGCCTTATGGACTCTTGTTGCCTAGTAGGCTTCTACTGCCTTGAACTCTTGTTGTGCCTTGGCCTCCTGCTTGTCTCCTTGACCTGCTTCTTGCCTCTGGCCCTGTGGACTCTTGCTAAATGAAAGACTGCTGCCTTGGACTCTTATTGTGCCCTGACCCTTGGCTTCCTGATCTAGTGCCCATCCTCTGACCCAACCCCAGTGCCTGCTCCAGGCAGCCCTTGCTGCCCATGCCTTGGACCCTGACATTGACAAATGACTGGCTGAACAAAGGACTGCACTTATATGAACTCAGAGAAAGCATAACTGTTTTAAGAATTATTTTTCAGCTAGCACAGTTCCCAACAGGATAGAAGCCATTATTTTAGTAGCTAGCTAGCTACCAACATGCAATCATGCCACCTGTGCCAATGTCAGACTCCTATTTCTCTGTTGCTTACTGTGCAGCTGCTATGGGGCTGCAATACAAAGGAACATGAAGTAGCTTCTTCTGCTACTATATGTTTGGTGTCCATAACTTTCAGAGATAAGGAGTAGTGATCCCACTGTGGTTTTCCTAAGGGGTTCTTATGGCTAAGGCTAATCCTATTTACTATTTCCTCTAAGGCTGTTTTATGTAGTTAGCCAGCCAGCTAGACCTCCCTTCTTATGCCATATAAACACATCATCTGACTGTTATCTGCAGGCTTGGAAGACTCCACCATGTCTTAATGACAGCCGTCTGTCTGAATGCCTCTCAAGCAGAGGATATTCCTTTTCTTCCTCCCTGCCCCCCAAACTCCGAATGATTCCTACCTCTATTCCAGAAACACAGAGAGGCTGTTAAATAAATAATGCTTGGTAGGAAGGACAGCTGAGGGACAGGAAAGCCTGCGGCTCCTGCAAGCAGCAGCTGCCAATCAGTGTCACCCTTAATAACATGTGTACTGGACTCTAGCTTAGGGTACACAATTGTAAGTATGATTGGGGGGGGAGAGACAGAAAGAGAGGGAAGCAAGCAAGCATCCATGCATCTCTTTCTTGCACCAAAGCTATGTGTGATGAACTTAAAATAAGTGAAAAAGCCAGGCAGAACTCCATTCTTCTTGCACATCCACTCATCCACCCCACTTAGTCCAGCACTTAGAGTAACTGGTGTACTATCCGTAAATTTGTGCAATCTACAGTGGTTACAGGAGTCCCAGTGCTTGCTGTGGGAAAAAGTTCTGAAGAATGGAGACAGAATCCAGTCAGGCAATTCAAGCAACTGCTAACAATCTTGCAATGGTCTCCTTTATCATATGAACATTATTGTTCTGGCTGACAAATATAAGAGGCAAATGAGAAACAGACGCCCCACAGTTTAAGAGCTATTCAGAAATCAGAGATGATTTCTAAAAAGTTGTAATGATGGAAGCCAGGATGAGAGTGAGAGTGAGTGAGAGAGAGAGAAATATGACCTCATTCTCCCCACTCAATGATTGTGTCTATTTGTGTATGTGTGGGGTAGGGTTACTCTCACTGCTATGCACAGGTGTCAAGAAATAACACAGGTAATGGTCCTTTAACAAACAGGGACCTCTTTGAGATCCTTAAGGTGCTAGCTCAGTTCTTCCAGATTTACTCAGTCTCACCAAACTGTTGCACTTGAAAATGCATTCTCAATGAACTGAAAAAGGTTGAGAAGAGCTAGGAAAGCATCCAGACCACTGGAGACAATTTGAGGAGTGATGCAATGATCCCATATGTCTTTGCTTTTGTCAACTTGTTTTAAGGGACTGAACTTGCAAAACCTCAAACTTGGCTAGCTGGGAAAGAAACTGGGTTGGTTTAGGCTCAGATAAGCCTGTCTAGACAACGATGCATTTACAATGCTCATTTAGCCCCATAAACTGAAATCCTGGACTGATCTGGGTTGTTTATGCAACTTGCAGCAGTAGTCTCTGTAGATGTTTGGGTGGCTAAGTTGAGAAAGAAAGCATGAATCCAGGGAGAATGGGGTGTACACGTGGGCGGATGTGAAATTTATTTCAGAAGAAGAAAAAAAAGCGTGGGTGGAAGAACGTTTGGTTGAAAATTAGTTTTCATTTTACTTTTTAAAAAAATTATCCACGGAAGGAAAGAGTAAGTGGGGGTTGAGGAAAATGCCAAAATATTGCAAGCCGCTCTGTACTGGATGGTAAACAGGGTATAACAGCTTTAAAAACGCATACCATGAGCACATGAAGTTGCAGCTAATTAGTTCAGATTTCCTTCTCCATAGACATGAGTAGTCCCTGGTCCCTTCCTACCCCCTGCTTCTTCCCCTTCAATGAGTTGGTTTCCCTCTTGCAGAAGGAAACAGCACCAGTGTTCCTTGGCCTTCTCACTAGCTCTCAACCTCTCAGCTGTTGCTGCACCATTTTTCTCACACTGCTGAAGCCATGGCCATTTCCTTTTCCCACTTGCTCTCTCCCCAAAGAATCAGAGAATGACAAGGTAGAAGTTCAGCCTGATGAAGTGTCCCTGTGGTGGTGAGGCAAGGCGCCTGGAGTGATCTATGACAGGGATAAAGCCAGGAGAAGGGTGAGGCAGCAATTGGCAAGGGCTGACTATAAATCCTGGAGCTGACAGGGCCACAGATGAGCTGCTTATATGGAGTGGGGGGAGAGGAGAGGGTGAAATCTGTCTCTGACTCAGCCCTGCCAGAAGGTATGAGAGCTCCACTGAGAGGGAAAAGCAGCCCATAACAGGGTGAAAATTGGCAGCTACACACTAAAAAAGCTCTCTCTGCCCCCTGTCCAGCGTTCTGTCTGTCCTCAGGCCTCTGCAAGGGAAGGGACTCCTTTTCACATCCTGAGGTTCCACACGCCCTACACAAAATTTATTCAGACTCACAAGGAGCCCAGTAATCCCTGCTATGCCATAACAAGTGAGATGAGAATGAACCTGAAGAGCATTTCTGGGCATGTCTTGAGGGAAGTGAGCTGAATGTGACAGTTGCCCTCAGAAGGCCAGGTCATGCAATATGCTCCTGGCCAAGGCCATGGACCAATCACTGAGGGTTTGGGGTTATAGCCGCACTTCTGTCTACGTACAAGACCCCTTTCTTCATCAGTGAATTGATAGCTTCTACCTTGTAAGTCAGTCAGGCTGCACAAATGAGGGTCATAACATCTGACCAGTTACAGCCTCAGAGAGAGACACAATGGACAGTCTACCAGAGTAGATTTTTGGTGGTCTTCTTTCTCCCCTTCTTCCTTAATTTTTGCACCATCATGCCTTCTGAAGAGTTCTGAGAGAACTCAAAGGTTTGTCATGCTTCTGATATTTTTGTAATCCAATGAAGATATTATGCAGCCCCTCAATTATATTTCTGGCCATACCAGAACAGCTTCTTCTTACTCTTTCCACCAGAAGTTGTTATGAAGCTACCTTAGTTTCCTACCTGTCTTTGAGAGCTTCCAGTCATGAGAGTAAGGTAATGATCCTGCCATGCCTTACCCTTGGACGGTAAGATGTAGGTTTCAGAATATGAAAGTGGTGATCTGACATCAGGTGTGAGCAATTTTGTACCCTTCTAGTTGTTGTTGGACTATAGTTCCTATCAACCTTAGCCAGCACAGCCAATGGTGAGGGAGTATGGCCTATAGTCAAACATCAGCTGGAGGACTACAAGTGTTCATACCATCTCATATTGTATTTGAAGAACAACAAAAAGAAAAAAAGCTTCCCTCCTTTTTCTAAAACAAGGAAATGTTATGCAAAGAACTGGGGCAAACTAAACTTCCTAGATGCCAGACAACTTTGCAGCTAAGTCAACTGAAGAAGAAACTTCTTCCATGCTCCCAACCCAAACATTCTTCCCTGTGTGCACACACACATATAATCAAGATCTCTTACCATGTAGAGGCCTCATAAAATAACAGGGCACCACAAGAATAATTTTATTATAAATTATTCCATCTGCTGCCTTGCAGCAGGAGTGCACTTACGTGTGCATGTGGGTACTTGCAAAGGCAGGTGGGTTTACGCATACTTGAGCTTGCATGGAAACAGAGATTGTCAATGTGTACAAAATATGGAAAGATTCTGTAACTCACATACTAACGTGTTTTCCTTTCTATTCTGCTCCATGAATTTTGGAGACTTCCTTGGCCAGCACAGAATGAAACTGCAGCAACCCTGATGACGACACTGGAATTGGTGAGTTCAAGAAACCGTGTTTAGTGATCCTCACTCCACATAGTATCTCTCTTAAAGCAACTTGTGGTTAGTCTTCCATATGCAAACTGTTTCTAAGTAGTTTCAACCATTCACAGTATCTATCAACCTGTAAAATCTAGAGCAAGGGGGAAGGAGATCTGAGGAAAAGGGCAGTGTGAAAAAACTTCTATACAATGTGTCTAGGGATAGTGTGGAGTTATGTGGTTTTCAGCAACAGAGAACAGAGACTAGGACGCAAGGAACCAAAGAATATGAAACTGGGAAAAACCAATAGTAGATATCTAGAAGAGAGAAGCAGAGGGAGAGAAGAAGACACTTTAATCCCCTAAATGCCTTAAGGAACCAGATCATGTCTGATTTTGGAAGCTAAGCAGGGTCAGCCCTGGTTTGTACTTGGATAGGAGATCGCCCTTCCCAACCAGGTACCCTCCATATAAGCAAATTTACAATTCTGTAGACCATGCTATCTCATAGTAATGGTATTTGCATTTTAATAGATCTGGAAAGCACCAGGTTGTTCCAGGAAAAGCAGAGAATTCAGGTAGAAATGAATTGGGGAAAGGGGGGGGGGCAAGGTAAACAGGGAAATAAAGAAATATTCACTTGTATGACTACAAAAGGCTAGCCTTCTGTTAATATTCTGGTCCACAATCTAGCAAACTCCCACTTTTTCTGAGTCTACTTTCCCACTGGCATTCTCCTTTCAGTCATGGTGACTGTGGGATTTGTAGTCTTAAAAAAATTTGTCCTAAGCTCTGGTGCTCTATACAAAGCCACTGTAAAGGGAAGAAAAAAAAGCAAAGCTGCTACATACAAGGTGATGGATAACATTGTAAGAAAACATGTTACATAACAGAGAACTGAAGCAGGGTTTGGAAGGAGTCATCCTACGCTGGCAGTAGAGCTTCAACAGCTGGAGAACGAAAAATACATACAAATAAATGAGTACAGGAAAGATGATGTAACCCATTTTCCTGGCCCAGTAATTACTCTGCTGTGGGAAGATTGACTGTACATTTGAAGACAGCCTATTCTTAACTTCTAGCTTGTGGAGTAGCACCATCCAATTCAATAAGAAATATGCCAAAGCAAGACACCAGTGATTAACTTTTCTGACAACAAGTCTGGGCTAGTGCTACCTAAACATAAGACTAGCAGGTTACAAGCCCTTCTGAGGACAGCGCTACACTGATTGTTGTCATGTGGTACACTAAAAATGGGCAAAATATGAAAGAAAGGGCACAACTACTACATTCTACACAGAAGAGCCATAACTGGATCTCCCAATGTCTGGAAAACAGCTATTCTGGGGACATGCACAATCAGTAAAGAGGGTTCAGTGCTGGAGGTGTAGGGATTTAACCCTTCATTCCCTCAAAGTTGCAATTAGCTCTCCAATAAACTTGGACCCAGTGAGGTGTAACAGTTTGAGTACTGGACGATGACTCTGGAGACCAGGGTATGAATCTCCACAGCTATGGAAACCTACTGGCTGACCTGGAGCTAGTCCCACACTCTCAGCCTCACGAGAAGTCCATGACAAGTCCTCTCTGAACAACGCTTGCCAAGAAAGCCCTCTGATGGCTTCACCTTAAACTCACTGTAAGTCAGAAATGAGTTGAAAGCACACAACAACAAATCTAGTGCAGAGAAGCAGGTACCCCTAAGTGCTGCAGTTGTTAGCACCCTTATCAATCCAGAACCAGCTTATCTGAAGAACATCTTTCTCCCGCAAAAACCTTCATTAAGTTTAAATCAGCTTTACAGGCTGATTAATCCTGTCATTACGTGAGATGAAATAAACCAAAATAAGACACAGAGGCTTTTCAGGTGGTGCCACCAATACTCTGGATCATTCATTCTGGGAACTTCTTTTGGATTCCTACTTTCTATATTTTTATGCATCTATTAAAAAGTTTCTTTTAATCTAACAGACTCTCGGTGTTTCATAACTGGGAGCACTGAGGAATGGTTCTGTACTTAACCAATATGTCACTGCAGTGCTATAGCTGTAATAGTTGCCGTCTTACACTATTTATCTTGTATTTTGTCTTTATAGTTTATTTCTGAGTTTATTTCATTCAAGGTGTTTAAAGACTAGGCAGAACAGTAACAAGAAGTGGGTGGGATCGGGAGAGAGAAGCAGCAGCCATTCCACAGGAGCAGATCCCAAGCTGCCAGCTTGGGAGAACATTCACCGGTATAACAGAGCAGGCGGAAAGGGCTAACGTCTCTCCCAGAATGTCACTTTGGCAAGCCAAATCCTCCCCCGTAGCTTTCAAAACAAACAAAGAAACATTTGTCAATTTTACAACCCTTATTTCCCATTCTCCACCATTCTCTCATTTTATCTTCACAAGGAACATGTCAGATAGGTTAGGCAAGGAAGAGGAGGCCAATGTTCCCCAAGAACACCTAGTGAGTTTCATGGCAAAGTGAAGATCTGAAACCAAGAAACTACCATTGCTATTGCCCCACCAGCTGTTAATGGTGAGGAGTCCAGGCATAAATTGCCCAGGCAACTACTAAATGCACACACATATTCATATGTAGGGAATAGTTACCTTGTCTGTGGGGAACTGCTGGTCGGGGAGAGTTAGAATGTCTTCCCCTCCAGAAATCCTGATCGGGATGGCAGTGGAAGAGGCCTCAGTATCCATACCTGAAACCATCAAGGTAGACATTTTCTGGAGATATGTTTTCTGCCACCCAGCTAGTTCCTGCTGAGATAGGCAGCAAGAAAAGGTGAGAGGGGATTTGCAGGCTGCCAAGGGCTACCTGGCATCATCAAACTGCCCACACTGTGATTTAAGAGATCCCATGTACAGGCAAACAGTGCATACATATCAGTGATACATGCTGCCCTAAGCCTGTAAGGCTCAGAATGACCTACAGAGTGGATCAGTCCTTTCAAAATGGTGCTTGAGCTCTACACGTGTCTAATTGTATATAATTCCTGCCACCTTACTCTGCATGGAAAAGAGATGAAAACAGGACATATGCACATGTCAACACACACACCCTCTTCATTAATCTTATGGCACAAATTAAAAGTTGGATCAGCTTTTCTAGCTGAAAACCTACAGCAGGGATGGAACTGTGTGGCCCTCCAGAAGATGTTGGACTTCATCTCCCATGAACCCTATCCAGCATAGTCCATGATGAGGAACACTGGGACTTACAGTCCAACATCTAACACATCTCTATATTAGGGCAAGAAATGAGACTCCTCGAGCACTTTTTCCTTCCTTCCTTCCTTCCTTCCTTCCTTCCTTCCTTCCTTCCTTCCTTCCTTCCTTCCTTCCCTTTCTTCTTCCCTCATATTATCAAGGGAATAAGAAAAAAGGCACCCCCAACTCCACCCAAATGTTTAGGTCTGGAATGACAGCAACTGGGGTGGTGGATGCTTCCTTCTAAGCCTTAGCATTGAAACTGGTAAGCAAGAGCATGATAGGATATGAGCACTGATTTCAAGCTCTCATCACAGGCAAGGATGACAAGGAAGAAAAAAAGAACAGAGGGCAGTGGAAAGTTTTTTAAAAGGGGCAGAATGTAGCCTAGATTGCCTGTAGGGATGCTGACTAGTGCTCTGGAGTCTGTGTGTATCAGTGTGTGCCTGTGAGAGTGCATGTGCACATGCGCGCTCACTGCCACACCTCCCCCACTGATGTGTCACAATGATCGAGTACAGGATGCATGCACTGTAATGGTTTCATCAACTTAGCTCCTTTTTATGAGAAATTTGTTCCGATCGCCCTGCTCTCCCCGGCTGCTGTCACTGTAACGGATGCCAGAGCAGAAAGAATAATCATCGCAGTAAGAAAACTTTGAAGCAGAGAAAGAGACTCCCTTGGGAGGGCTGAGCAGCAGAGGAATGCAGAGGAGAACAAGCACAAGATTAAACTGCTCTTGCAGCCACCTCAGGGCTCCCCCCAGCCCAAATATCCAGCTGCTCTCCTACTAATCTCCACAGGGTTAAAAAGAGAGAGCGAGAGAGAGAGAGAGTAAGGAGGGAGACAGACACCAGTCTTGTCACCTCAGCCTAATAAGACAATACTCAGAAAGCAAGTCGGACTGCCTGCAACATTCTACAGCGTTGCTGCTGCCCCAACAACACAAGAAGAAAATCTTGTCAAGGATCAGACAACAACCTTGACAAATTACTCAAGGTTATCATCTGATCATTTTGCTAGTGCTTCTCAACTGCAACTCTTTGATACCTTTGCTTAGTCACTACAGCATTCAGTTCATTTGTCCACGCAAATTAAGGTTGCCTTTCATCCAGAGTGGGGAACTTTTCACCCTCCAGATGTTTTGGACTCTGGCTTTTAGAAGCAACAGCTAGCATGGCCAATGGTAAGGACTGTAGCAGTTGTAGTCCAAAACCTCTGAAAGGCTTAAATTCCTGTGCTTAAGTCCCTCCATCCAGCTAGTTCCAGCCTAGGTTTGTCAGATCTTTGGCATCTCAAAGACAGAGATTCACAACAGGTTAGCCTACTATTAGGAGAGAAAAGTCTGGTCTCCAAGTTGGGTAAAAGTCTGGTAGTTAGTTCAGGTGCTTTTATTTACTTAATTTTCATTTATACCAGTGTGCCTTAAGAAAATTAATACATGCATATTTGTTTGCTTTTATTATGCCTATTTTAGTTTAGCGTTTTATAACTTTTAAAAATCTAATTTTATGAAAAGTGGCATACCATTTATTTAAGCAAAGAAAGCAAAAACGTTCTATACAGCTATCACTGATGTTCACAAGTCCTTTACCGTCAAAGTATAGATACGTTAATATTCTGTACTAGGTCAGCACAGCTGAGTCTAACATATTCCAAACTCAATGTGTGTAACAAGTACAAAGCAAGAGCTAAAAAAGGGTAACTTAAAATAAATGAAACCAGCTACAGGACAAGCAAACCACTTCGGAGAAGGAGCCATGTCACCTAGAGGCAGCTGTATCTAGGGGGTCTCATAAACACACCCCAAGCACATACATGTGTCATCAAGCAACCCTCTATTATCATATACACTCCCTGCCAAAAAAAAAAAAAAAGGAGATGAGGGGAAATCGGTGATCAGATCACCAATGTTTATAGTTGAGAATTTTTTTTTGTATATTCTCCTTTTATTTAGTTGCAAACATTTATAAAGGAATGTTATTTACAAAGATTAAAGATTATTTACAAAGGTTTACAAAGATCTTGTAGAAATTACAGACTTAATATTCTCCTTACATAATATAGCCCAAATGAAGGAAAATAAAGGAGGTCAAAGTCAAATATAAATATAAATCGTGCTATCTAAATTATTCTCTAAAAGCTATAACAAAAGTTTCCCCTCATTTCTCACCAAAATATGTAATCAGATCTTCCCACTGATTCTTAAAATTGTTTAGTGACTTATCTTTCACCATGCTTGTCAATTTATCTATTTCTAATACTTCATAAATATCTATAATCCATGCATCTATGGTGGGAGGTTCTTCCTTTTTCCATGCTTTCACATAAACAATTCTACCTTTAGTTATCAGGTTAAGTATTAATTTCTTGTACCGTTTCTCAACATAATTCTCAATTACATTAAACATATTTAACAAATACAATTCAGGTTTCATTGGAAAGTTCTTCCTTATGATTTTTGTTATTTCTATATGTATAGTCTTCCAATATCTTTTTGCTTTCTTGCAGTTCCACCAACAATGGTAAAACGAGCCTCTTTCAGATTTGCATTTCCAACAATTTTCACTCCCTCCTCTATAAATTTGAGCAATTTTAACTGGAGTTAGATGCCATCTATATACCATCTTATAGTAGTTTTCTTTAAATGCTTGACAGGCTGTAAAATTTAAATCTCTCCAAGCCTGTAACCAATCATCAAACTGAAGTGGATATCCAACATCTTGAGCCCATTTTATCATACTGCTTTTAACAGTCTCGTTTTCTAATTTCCATTTTAAGATAAGCTTATATAGTTGAGAATTAATAAGAATGGGACAGCAGCATAATACAATAAGCTTTAACATTTCTGCTCCTATGAAACTTCCCACTACCCAGATTGTTCCAGTAAAAATACAATGGGGCAAATCATAGCAGAGGGACTGGGGAAACAGTCCCTAAGTGAGAAAGTATTTGTAAAAAAGAATTTTAAAAAGCCCAGTACAGCTGCCCTAATCTCAACTTCCCCAGCCTGGATTGCTTATCACTAAAAAGGGCACATCGGGAGAAGTAACTGTGCCCCTTCCATGCTGTTTTTCAAGTTCTTTTCACAGACCTCCTTCTCCAATTCATCTTCTGCCTTTATTGATTGCAGATTGGACTCCTTGCTGCTCCTGCTCTGGCTCAGCAGTTCTAGCTACACACTGTGCTGCTGCTACAACTACTATGGTCCTTCAAGCTCCACAGCAACTGCCTGAAATAAGGGCTTGCACACTGTTTGGCTGGACAACATGGCCAGCTGCTCCCAGGCTACACAGGAAGCCCTACATGCTCCTGCCACAAGCACACAGCTCCACAGACTGCCTGGATCAAGCTGGTCCAACAGTAATTGCAGCACACCTCATGTGCTGCCGCCACAGCTATGGTCACCATGCATTCCTAACATGTACATGTTATGTGCCCATCACATATAAATCTTTTCTTTTACAAGTTCCAGGCAGTCAAAAGGATTCAGTGGAAAGCCAAATGCATGGAACCCTGGCAGGTTTTCTAGCTAAAAGCCCAGATATTTAAACTGCTGACCAAAAAGAAGAGTCCTCAAGCCTCTGTACCAAATGTTTGAAAGATGGCAACCTTCACCCATCTCATAACTCTTGATGTCTTAGTCCTGATCTTATTTATTTGATTCAGTTGTCAGATTTATATCCTGTAGCAGTCCAAAAAGTAACTGTTCCAAGCTCCAGATTACACTGAGAGTTACAGACATGAGGACATCTAAGTTTTGCTCAATTGGGAATTTAAACTGGGGTTTCCCCAAGCCTAGTCCCACATTCTAACCACTACATCACATTAGATTCCCTGTGTAATCAGCTGAAGAGCAAGAGACTCTTTGGCTTCTTTGTGGATTCTGGCTTCCTGAGAGATCTTGTAGTTACTCATTTCCAAACCCACTCTCACTATTCAAAAGTAGCTTTTACATGCCATTCTACACCTGCTTTGCAGTGGAGTCTTCAAGATCCTAGACATTTCAGCAAACTGAAATCTAAATAGGGCTTGGAATATATCTCCTCTGGACAATTCCCATAATTTCCCAAAGACTCAACACAGTGGGTCATGATAGCTGAGGGGGCTGTAATTCCCCAAAGTAACTTTTCCAAGTCAGGGCACTTTGTTCAGGAGTGCACTCACTTTCTGAATAATCAGCATCACACACAGAAAAGAGGCAATTTGCCAACTCTGAGAGGAGAAAGGAAGGGAGATGGAGGAAGAGAGAAAAAGAGAGAGGACAGCAAAATCAAAAAATCACATCCCCCTCTCCTGGCTAGCATCTTATGCCTTGCCATAATCTACCAATTCCATGGCTTTCAGTGAGTACATATTCATGTCTGCCAGCAAAATGTAAAGCAGAACAACAATGCATGAGGCATGGGACAGGATGGAGTAACCCCTACAGCCCTAGGCTGTTTGCACATTTCATGCCACATTTCACACTTCTTTGCCAGCATCAGATGTTGCAGGCATGCATCCACATACATCCTAGGTTGCCCTACGCTTGCTTGCTTTTCAGGGTCAGGAACCAGTGACTCTCTCAGAGAAGAGAAAAGTACTAGAATTGTTCTCTAAACTAGATAAGAATTGCACAAGTAAGATTGACTGGGGTAGACTCGGCACTTCTTTTTTATACACTCGCTATACAACAAGTATACATCAAATCCTTTTTGTCAGGGATGGGGAATCTGTAGCCCTCTGGATTTTGTTGAGTGTCGACTCCCATCAGCCCAACCAGCATGGCCAATAGTCAGGGATGATAAGAGTTGCAGTTCATCAACGTCTGGAGGGCTGCAGGTTCCCCAAGCTGTCTGTCAGGCCACGCCAGTATGTCCAGGCACACCTGAAGTGACATCATGCCACTTCTAGTCACCACTTTGACCGATGAGGGGTACGGGGTGGGTGAGAAAGCTGAACTGTTTTATGCACGGCTGATTTAGGGCCATTTTCAGGTGAAAATCACCTTCAAATCAGCTTGTCTGGGAGCTCTGGAGTACTACCAGGTGCTCAAGGGCTCTACAAATTGGGACTTGAGGGCCAAACATGCTGCAAAAGTGAGGTTTGAAGTACACACTCCCAGAGTCTGATGTAAAAAGATCTCCTTATGAAGAAGTTGACAATAATGGATGGGGGCAGATGAGGGGAAAGGCAGCGCCCCACAGGTCTGTTATACACATGAAAGTGATGTGCATTTATATAGCAGGGGTCCAAATCTTCCCAGGTGACATGACAAGTTGTACTAGCATGATTAAAAATGGCTAAACCAACTGGGAGGTAACTTGATACAAACAGTTTCCCATATGAAATGGCTCCCATTCATTTCTACTTTTTTTTTTTTTAAATGTAATACTCAGCTCTTTGTACTGAGTCAGGTGGTGGTACCTCAGGATCCAGAGATGCTGACTCTATTAGAAACATCTCAGACATGCTGGAACATTCTCAAGACCAGAGACCACAATAAAATTCTCAACCATAAAAGCATAACATAAAAGGAACAACAACAGACAAAGGTAGCTCTAAACGAAGTCTGAAGATGCACTTTCCAGGCACGGTTCCAAAGAAACACTGCTGGGTTCACTACAAAAACAAAAAACAAACAAACAAACAAAAATGGAAAAACTCTTCCGAGTACCTCCTGATTCCATCATTATATCAGCACCATACTCAACCTTGCTGTTTATATAGGAAGAACTTGCTAATTAGGGCACAACTGGGTAGGATGCTGAGACTATATAACCAGAGGTCAGGTTGGCACAAAGCTACCGGAACCTATTGACTCGGTTGGTAGTGACAATGTTGCTGACTCCTGCATTCTTTGCTCCTGTTCTCTGGGCCCTGGATCTTTGTCTGGACTATAGATTCTGCTTTCGGACACACTCTCTCTCTGGACTATTGGTAAATTCAAACTCGGTTGTGCTAAGCTTGCTATGAACCTGCTTTAACACATCCTGTTTTGCTAGTTACTGTTATTTGCCTGATTACACAGCTGGAAGCCTCAGCAGGCTGCCAGCACAGGACAACATGGTGGCAGGCGTGTGCATGTTCCCAAACTATGACTCTGGAGACCAGGGTTTGAACTCACGCTCAGCCATGGAAACTCACTGGTGACCTCAGGCCAGTTGCATTCCTTCAGTCTTTGAGAAAGGCAAAGGCAACAAATCTAACCAAGATAACACCCATGATAGATTCACTCTAGGGTCTCCATAAGCCAGTTTTCAAAGGGGAAAGACAAGATGGTTAGAAAGAACCTCCCGCTGTCAGTGGCACTTTGTTGTTGTGTGCCTTCAAGTCACTTCAGACTTATGGCAACCCTAAGGTGAACGTAGCATAGGGCTTTCTGGAGCAAGATTTGTTCAGAAGGAGTTTGCTTTTGCCTTCCTCTGAGGTTGAGAGAATGTGACTTGCTCCTCAGGGGCATGAGGGCAATTTTGCCAACTCAAGTATATCAAGTCTGAGTGTGTCTTTTTAAAAACAAACAAGGAAGTAAACTGAAAGTTGACTTCTGATTTTCAAAGGCTATCTACTGGGTCTAAAACAGCCCAGGAAGCTTCCAAAACATGGTAAAACTGCTCCCAATAACTCCACAGGGAAGTTTTTGGGAGGGATCCAAAAAGGTAAAAATAAAATTAATTCCATGGTGGGGGAGGGTCTGTGACCCCTTAATCCCTAGCAATCACCTGCACAGATTTAAATGAATAGCTTTTTATATTTCATTTTAATGATGTATATGTTAACCAGATATTAAACAGAAGGTTTGAGTTTAAGTTTAAAAAAAGAGAGAGAGCAAGTTATTATTGACACAGAAAAAGATACAAAACACAAACCTGACTTGATGTAACTAAAATGTTCCAAAAAAGCACAATGCAAGACAAGTGCATCTTGTCTTTCCTCAGTTGCTCCACTCTCAGAACTGAAAAGCAGACTTCACAAAACACTGAAAAAAGGCCAGCTTAGGTGTTCTGACTCATTCACGCTAATTTTTAGCATTCCAAATACCCCATCTCAGCTGATGTTTCATTTTACAAAATCTTGGTAACAGTGAATCTAATATTGTATTTATTCCTGAGTACCAACTGTTCTCTACAGTACCAATTTTCATAAAAGTTACAAATGCTAAGTCTACAGTGCCCAGACCAACATCTTAACAATCCAAACCCTATATAAACAACACAGCAAATCTGAATTAACCACTGCTATACTCTTGAATCCCTCTGTGCACTCTTTAGGGCAGGGCTTTCCAAATGGTGTGCCACGACATGTTACTGTGTCGCCTGAAGTGTGTAGGTTGTCACCTACAATCTTGGAAATGTATGTTATTATTTATAAATCACATATTTTTAAAAATATATGAAAGGTTTTCATGAGATATGTTGTGTCCCCATACATTTTGTTACTACAATTTATGTATGTATCTGTATCTCTTATAAGGGGTTAGTTTAATCTCTGGTTTGCTAGTAAAACTGAAATTACTGTGTCGTGAAATGATGCATGTCTAAAAAGTGTGTCACCAACATGAAAAGTCTGGAAAGTTCTGCTTTAGGCAAATCACAGATCTCCTCTGCTTCTGCTCACAGAGGAAGCAATGGGAAGGGTGAGATGGAAAGACATAACAATTCACTGTCAAAAACAAATCTAGAAATGTGAAAGAAACTTTAACCCCATGCCCAACTAGATTTAAAGCTGAAGGGAAAAATTTGGTCTCCTAACACAAATCAAACCAATTAATATTGAGTGCACACACTAATTGAATTCTACTTTTGTTAGTAATCAAGCTAAATGGACAATTAAGAGTCACATTCTGCACAAGCACTCTTAGGATGTTAAGGTGGAAATGAGTTCTTAAAAATAATTAATTGACAAACAAGACAAATCAATTTGAATTATGCTTGAGTTGCAAGAATATACAGTATATGAAAGGGATTCTGAAGTAGCCTTATAGAAGCCTTCTGAATATCTAATGTAACTCTAACCCATTTCACACCTTCCAGATGCAACCATGTAGAATCGCATATAAATAAACTTAACAGAAGCTCTGCAGAAGCAGCTTGCACCCTTGTCTTGCCCAGCTCCAGACACTCCCAAAACAGAACAGCTTCCCACTGTGTGAGATATGGACTGAATCATCCAGTTTTGAAACATCCAGTGCAGAAGTATGGCTGAAAGCTGCTCCATCTGGAAGATGAAAGCAGCAGCCATCATAAAAACACATAATAGCATGGCCTTTTCAGGGGAGGCACTTAAATTATGGGATTTGTCCAGTAATATGGACCTTGTACTTATCTTGCACATTTTGAAGAGACAAGGCAAGTGACTTCCTTCACCTTGGCTTCATCACCCTTGTAATGAACAGAAATGGTTATTCTGCTCTGATATCACTGTGGCAACTTATCTCAGCAGCCATTGGATTACCTGTTCTGATGTCACAGAGGTTGCTCAGAGGAGAGCTCAGTGCTTTGACAATGTCTCCTTTTTTTCTGTGGCTGTCTTATCCTTTTTGTATTTATCATAAACCTCTTATTCCAACTTTTAAATCTCTCCAATCTCTTGGCCCTGTTTTCTACATTCCTTCATTCTGCTGCTTCTGAACTTCTTGTTAAATCCCATCTTGTGTAATGTGTTTCTAAGGATGTCCTCTGGCTTCTCAGGAACACATGCAGCCCAAGGAAGAGGAACAATGCAACTAGGCTAGCAGTCTCTGATCCCTACAAAACACACAAACAATTTCTCATCAGTCCAGCAGCTTACATTTCCCAGAAACCACTAGGAGGAAAATGATTCTCTAGTATTAGCTTTCAACTGCACATACAGTTTTGCCAAAAGTTAAAAGTTTTTTTTTCCCACACTAACAGACTTAATAGGACCAGATCAAATGCTCAGGTACTTTCTTCCTCCCAGTGATTTGGGCTCCCTTATATTTTGATGTTGACTACTTCTCCCTGTTTCTCTATTGTAACTATCAATCCACTGAGAATGCCAGTCTGGCAACATCTCATCCTCATAGACTTCAGTACTACAACCCACTGACTCTCTCCATCAGATATACAAAAGCATTCATTTCTTGTCACTAAGCTATTTGGCCCATTGAAAACTGATGGACATTTTTCCTATCAGTCAAAAATGCAACCTATGCAACTTGCTATGAGAGTACTGGCTGTGGCACAAACCAGAGCCATAAGAGGAAAAGCGGCTTACACAGACAGCTCCTGGGACTCTACTGCAAAGCGATGATGCACTGATAATATTGTATGTGGGCATGACTATACAAAAGAAAAAAAAAATCCAGCTCTAAGATCTAAGAGCTCTCTCGGTTTGGAATTCTGCTTATCCAGCCTTTCAGAATTAACTGATTCATTGCACAAGCAGGAAGGTGATACGGCAGGATGAGTGTATGTGAGATATTGTTTAAGGCAACAGTTCGAAAAGCCCAAGGGACTTCCAGCCCAGGGACTCCAGAGGACCGAAAAACAAAAACAAGACAAAACAAAAAGAAAAAACCCTGCATGATTCCCACCTACAGCCCGCCCACAGTTTATAGGAATGCTAAAGAGTCTGTAAACATCCCATAAGGCCATTTAAAAAAAAATCAAACTCAGCAAGAAGTCCTTCAGTCCTCTGCCACAAGATGGTCAGTTTTATATACATGTTGCTACACTGTTTTCTTGTAGTTCTTTCCAATGCCACCACTTTTTCAAAAACATACTGGAATTAACTTTATGAATAGCAATTTCAATAAATCTATGGTATGGTGATGAAGGGTTAGGATCCCATCTCTCTAAACCATACTCCTGATTTAAATTCAATCCTTGCCCCTGCAGCTTCTTTCAGAAGAAAATTATATTCAGAGATTCAGTTGCAGATCTTGCATGAAATACCTAGTTTGGCCCTGAGGGCGACAACAGAACATGGAAGACACAAAGTGTCGTTCAAGTTGAGAGAAGAGTGATTGTGCAGCCACTGTTACCAAGGGGAGATTGGAACAGACAGTAATTGTCCTCCAATATCACAAATATGAAAAAAAAAACACAAGAAATTACTCATCAGTTCTATAAACTCTTGTCAATTATGTCACAGTGCATCATTCACCATGTCAATAAAGTTTCATTGAGTTGGACTGCTTTATTCTCACACTTCGCCCTTCCCTACTCCCAGGACAGTGAAAAGGAACCACTCAGCCAATTTCCAGACTGTAGCAGAATTTGTAATAATTAGCACTTGGGGTGCAGGCAGCTCCTGCTGCCACTAATGTTCAAGGTTGGCTGAGAGAGTAAAAAACAGAGAGCGCACTAAAAGATTGGCATATTGATCTCAAGAGCATACTGGCTAAATTGGAAGCTCAGCTCTATCTCGATGGGGGCAGGGAGTGTGCTAGTGGCACCATCTGACTATTGAGTGGGAAAAACAATTGATTGGTGTTCCAAGCCTCTTGGCAGGCAACATGGTGAACGTAAGCAGGGAGAGAATTAGGAAGAACGGGGAAGCACAAATTCTCCATCCACGAGCAGGGTGCTCTTTTTCACACACGTACACACCCACCTCTCCTTGGATTGTAAAAACATCCATTCTGTGGAAGCTTCAATAGCCTTGAACAACAAAGCTGAATTCTACTGAGGGTGGCAGGATATTAAATTCCTGAAAGATGGTGGAGAGAGAGGGAGAGAGAAAAAGGGAGAATGTTGCCTGCCCTTCAAACCCAACCTTCGTAAGGTCTCTGCAGACTTGCCCCACTCTGTCTTTCTACCCTTACTTCCCTCACCATGACCTCTCCTCCTGCTATTCTGTTTTGCTGAGTCACCTGAAAGTCTCCTGTCACCTTAAACTATTTGGCTCATACTCTTGTTGCTCTTTGCATCTGGAATTCCCACTCAGAACATACGTCTTATAATCTCCCTCTCTGTCCTTCAAATCCTTCCGTTTTTCTTAACCCCTTAGTCCTCATGCCAGTCATGTGCAAGGTTCAATGTATCTAACTGTAATGTCTCACAGTAACCTCTTGCGCTACCCTCAACCATCCCTTGGTGGTTCTCCCAGTTCTCAGACTTCAGCCTGTCATTCTTGTTGATAAAACTATCAAAATGTTTGTCTAGGCAGACAGGCATGGTGCTGTGTAACTAAAAAATCATACTAATACTCATAAACTTACAGATCGACACTTCTGTGCCTGAAGACATGCAGAGAGAACTGAATGCGTCTTCTAATTCAATTTCTGTCCAAATGTATTTCTTTACCACTGGGAGTCCTGCAGATGGGGTAGTTTCCCAAAAGGTTATCCATTTCTGCCACTGTTTTCCCAAATATATAAAACCACACAATCATTTTAAGACAGAGAAGCACGC
Organism: Cyclura pinguis; assembly: GCA_030412105.1. Classification (NCBI taxonomy): domain Eukaryota; kingdom Metazoa; phylum Chordata; class Lepidosauria; order Squamata; family Iguanidae; genus Cyclura; species Cyclura pinguis. The sequence goes on from CM059600.1 coordinate 161,020,213, forward strand.
CTTGAGCATATAATGGCCTGGTTTAAACATACCATTCCTGAGAGTGATAGGATCATACATACCATTCTTGCCTTTCCTATCCTGTCTCCCCAATTCTCAGTGCTCACAGTCTGGTTCAAACCAACCATCACTAGTCACTGCATCCATAATAAGGAATATGGCTTAAGAAACCATATGTTTAAGATCCTGATTTGTAAATTGACATTAAACCACGGTTGCCTGTTTGAGATGTAATGGATGACTGCGGTTTAATTAAAGTAGGAACGCAAGGCTTCAGGACTGGAGGTATGAGAGATAGCTCTTTCTGGCTGCTAAATTATGGTTTAGTGAGCTGTGAATTGTACATTCTATGTTGCGTGAGAATAAATCCATACGAAATCTAGCCACCAAACTATAACTGGGTGCCATGCTTCTGCTCACTATTTCTCCAACACACCTCATTTAAAATATACAATCCAGTTTACTCTGTAAAAAAGGATAATGCAGGCCCTTGGTGAGTGAATGAACTTCCAGGAAAGGAAATATCTTTTCTGCTCTGTATGTCAAATGCATTTTGTGTGCCACATACATTATTAGAACAACTATGCTCAGCAGTGTAAGAAATCTGCCCAAGAAATCGTTAGGAACTGAATAAGTAGATATTACAGGAGAAAGAAAAAACCACACATGTATGTCTAGAGGTATTGGTTGAACTGGAAGATATCCATGAAGGTACTGATCAAAAATGATGCTTAATCAAGCATGCCTAACTGCTGGTGACCTCTGAGATGGATTGCCCACTTGGTTGATTGCAAGATGCAAAAAAGGACATGCCTTCTATACCTTTACTAGTTGTGGAGAAGACAGCATTTCAGCAACTGCCACTAGGATAATATGCAATGCTGACTGAAATTCCCTCTTACGTACACCTACTACTAAAAGTATAAAAAGAAAATCCATTTTTTCATCTGACCATCCTACCACAAAGAGTGGGCAGTTTTTCACAGAAAAGCTGCAGAAAATCAGGCTGGGAATTGAGCAGTTCTCTATGTAAAACCCTAGAAGTTTAACTATTCCATGCTTTAAAAAATAGCAAAATCACATTTCATGTTTTTAAAAATATAAAGGAAAAAATGGAGAGAAAAGGAAACCTGATAGAGAAGCCATATCTTCAGTATGTCATAAATATTTGCTTACTTCATTCTCACGTGCACCAGTGAAAATATTCAAAAACTTTCTTCTCACTGGACAAAATTATGAGACTTTCTCAACATTTTTCTGATTTTATTTTTCTTGGCTGTTCTGGAAAAAAAACTGCACCAAAATTTTTCTTCTTTTGCACAAAATACCTTTTTGTGCGTGCAAAAACATTGTTTTCTGTCCAAAACTCCCAGCATACTGCTTCTTTTATGAAAAATGAAAACTCTTGTGCTGACTGATTTTTTTTTTCCAATGTAGCATCTTAAAATGTTACAAGGCAAACAGGTGAAGAGACACTGGTGTCGAGGAGGGAATGCTAATGGCACCCAAAAAGTAGAAAATTTAGTATCATGGATATACCATCATCTTACCTGATAGTGCTACATCATCATAGTTCTATTGCAAGGGGAGGTATTTGTGCAAACAGGGAATGCCAGTGATGTTTAGGAGACAATAACTTCATTAAATATTTTTAATGACTTTCATAGTTCACCATCATGAAAGCAACTAACACCTTCTAAAACATGAAAGAGAGAGGTCTTCTTTTCCAGGATGTGTGTCCATATGCTTTTGAACTTCAGCTCCTATGCTCTCTTCCCAACCAGGCATGTTCTACAATGCCCCATTCTCTTCTCATAATCAGCATCATGAGCACACTGAAACTTAAGCACCTATGGTTATTTTCCCACTTACTTGCCACTAAATTCAACAGGGCTTACATCAGAGAAATCACACATAGGATTGTGCTGTAAACTCTTGCTACTCAAAGTAATGGTCCATGGACCAGCTGCAACCTGTGAGCCACTGGTTGCAGTACTGCAATAAATTTTCAGGAAAGAAAGCAGTAGTTGCAGCCAAGGGTCACAAATACAGTGCTGGTCCCTGGTACACTATAAAAAAAATTGCTAGTCCTCTCCATTAGGTACCTTAAGAAGTACTGCTGTAACCATTTACAGACAAACTTCTGTTTTAATATACTATTAGATGACAAACTTAATACAACTCATGTAATTGTATTACTTATACAATAAAATTCTACTAAACTTTCACATGTAAACATATTTCTATATAACAATGAAAAGAAACGTAGTATGGGTAAAAAAGAAAGTAAAAATGTTGAAGTATTTTTGTTGTTGTTGAGGATGATTAAGTTTTTATAGGATTGGTTTTCACAACACTACTACATAGGAACCATAGATATCTGTTTTAAAAGAATGTGTTTCTTTAAATGAGAAGTGTAGCCTCTGTATTTTAAAAGGTCAGTATAATATGTCTATTTAATTATAGACCACAAATGAATTGGTTTCCCCCTTCCTAAGTCTGAGCTCCTCCAGAGATGACTGTGAAAGACATGTAAACAGGCACTTCATTTTCTCTGTAACTTGATGGATGCTTTCAGGGGAGCATGCAAAGCCTCTTCTGGAATTTAAACATAATGCATGCTAATGTATAAGTATATATAATTGGAAATAGTATGCTCATGTTTACAGACTTACATATAATGATTTGAAATTGCAATTACACCTATTTTTAGTCTGCATTTGGAATCCAAAGAATGAAGGGTTTCCTATAATAAGTTTATTTATCCAAAGGAAAGGTATGCCAGTACTTACTGTAACACTTCTATTTTCAGGAATAGATGGAGGATATTCTTCTCTCTCTTACTCCAATAGGCCAGGATTATAGAAACATCCTGTAGGAGGAGCAACCTGGGAGAATCCAGTCTTCTTCAGAACATGAAATGTGAAATACTTGACCATGTGGCCTAACTGACTGGACTATGTGGCCTAGCTGACTGAACAGTCCAGAACAGAGAGAACAGTGAATAAAGAAATAAGAGAATACGGTCTCCCAACACAAGAAGAGAAGAGGTAGAGAAAAAACTCTTCTAGTTGTGTAGTCTTACTGTAATCCTTCCCACATCAGTAGCAAAAGAAACAAACTCTCCTAGGTGGGGAGAGCAGTCTTATGTCCACTGCTGAAAACAAATGCATCACAGTGAGTACCCATATTCCAGCAGCAGAGGGAAGACATCCTGATGTGGACACATCAGAGTTCCACAAAACAATGGGTCGGTAAGCTGGTGGTATCTCAGGATGAACATTATTTTTTCACTGTTTCTTTGCCTGCCAAAGAAAATCAGGTAGTTGTTACACAAATGTCAATCTGAGGGGCATTAGCGGCTAGAGTAGCAGAAGTTGCAGCACTCTTATTAGAACAAACAACCTTCCTACGCATCAAGGACCCCAGGGCCTCATGACAGGTAAAAATCTGTCTGTCTGTTTATCTGTTTAAATTCCACTTTTCCCTCATATGGGATCACATGTTGAAACATTTTAGCTAAAACAGTCTGAAATACAAAATTTAAGAAAAATTAAATACAACCCATTTAAAGGCATTAATTTTACAGTTAAAAGCACATTAGAACATCTTATGCATTAAGAAGCGGCACATTTCTTGCATTACCACAATCAGTTGAAAGCTGAAGGCCTGTTTAGATAAAAAGGTCTGGTGAAAAGAGAGCAGGGAGAAGGTCAACCAAGCCACCCTTGGCAGAGGGTTCCCTAGCCTGGAAACAGCCACCAAGAAGACTCTCCCCTGGGTCCTCACCAAATGTACCTGTGACGGTGGTGGAACTGAGAGAAAGCCCTCTGGCAAAGATCTTAAAATGCAGGTGGACTTGTATAGGAAGACAGATCTTTCAAACAGCCTGGACAGAAGCTGTGCAGAACTTTAAAGGTCATAACCAGCATTTTGAATTCTGTCAGTGACACTGCACTACCCAAATCTCTAGACAACCTCTCCCAGAGGTTTCATGTTAAATGTTAAACAGCATAGGGACAGAACTGAACTTTGAGGTTCCAGTGGCCAGGTGGTTGGAACAGGAGTCCCCCAGCACCACCATCGGAGTGCTCCCCTTCAAGAAAAACTTAAGCTATTGTAAAACAATGTTCCCAATTCCCACCCCAGAAAAGCAGCCCAGAAGGATATTGTGGTCAATGGTATGTCTAGCAGAACCAACAGAAACACATTTAGTCTATCCCATTCCCAGTGTAGGTCATCCCCCAAAGCAACCAAAGCTGTCTCTGTCCTACAACCAGGCCTGAAGCCAGATTGAAATGGATCCAGATACCCATTTCATCCAGGAACCAGTGAAGACAGAAGGCTACAACATACTCCAAGAGCTTGCTTAAAAAGGGAATATTGAAGACTGGTCAGCAATTGTCTAGTACAGTACAGTGGGTTCAGGGAGGATTTTTTTCAGTAACGGTCCCACTACAGCCTATTTTAGGCAGGGTGGAATCCTGCCTTGCTGCAGCAAGGTGTTCACTATGCCTCTTCCCTACTCAGCTGTTCTCTCTCTGGCTGCAAAGGGCAAGGATCCAATATATATGTGGTGACTCTCACCTCTCCAAAGATCTTAACCATATCATCAGGCTGCACAAACTGAAAAATATCCAATAACACAGAACTAGCAGGCACCAAGATTACATCTACTGGATCTGTATCAACCATAGCATCTACATCAGAGAGGATGTGAGTGATTTTATCTGCAAATTATGTTGCATATTCCTCCAAACAGGTAGTTCTGTGGTCTGCATTTTGTTCTTGTGGGGCAGAATGCAGAAATTCACACTTTAATCCAGTTAGTCAACAGAGGTGACTAACCCCAAGGTGGAAGGCTGAAAAGAAAAATCCTAACTTTTGTAGTCAATTTAAGATTAATTTGGGTGACTCTATGAACATCCAGAGAATGCCACTACTTTTCTAGAGGCCGTGTTGAATGTTGGGCAAAAGATGCCCATATTATTGCTCTTGTTCCTGATGAATCACCAAGTTTATTTCAGGATGGCAGGAAGTCAGATCTGCATGTAGAGCCACTGAATCCAGAAGCAGGATACACAATTCCTGCCCAGTGGTAAGATTTCCTAATTCTAGTATTCTTCTAGCTGAGGTAATACCTAAACCCTTCCAAGACAAGAATTTTGAAGGTACTTTTCTCAGAGGTCCAAACAGTCATTTTGGCAAAGTTTTCAGCACTTTATGTAGGCGCCAGGATGAGTCACAATGGATGGTAGTCAATCTGATCTCTAAGGCAGCCTAAGGAAAACACCTAACATGAGGATGAGAGATGAGCTGAGAACCTTGCCTTCCATGGAAGAACAGAGGAAATGGCAGCTATTTGTCTCTTTAAAGTGTTAGGATGGAGATCTTGGTCCAACCAACCTGCAAAAAGCCTTGTACAGTAGGTACTATCTATTTCTCTGCAATGCAATCATTCCCACTTATATGGGTGTATGTGCCTTCAAGTCACCTGTTTACCTATGGCAAGCCCATGAATTTCAAACGGTTTCTACCTTTTAAAAAAAAAGGTAGCGCAATAAGTCCTCTTCAGCTTTGCCATTCTCATAGAATCATAGTGTTGAAAGAGGCTTCATGGGCTATCAAGTCTAGCTCCCTGCTCAGTGCAGTATCTCCAGCTAAAGTATCCTCAGCAGGTAGCTGTCCTGCCTCTTTTTGAAGACATCCAGAGAAGGAGACCCACCACATCTCTAGGTAATCAGTTGCATTGCTGAACTGCTCTTACTGTCAATAAGCTCCTTCTAATGTTCAATCAATGTTCAATCAAAATCTATTATCCTGTAAGTTCAAACCATTAGACTGTGTGCTACCTTCTCGGGCAGCAAAGGACAGGCCTGCCCCTTCTCTTTATGACAGCCCTTGAGGTACTGAAAGAGTGCAGTCGTCTCACTCCTCAGTCTCTCTTCACCGATCTGAAAATGCCCAGCTTCTTCAACCTATCCTCATATGTCTTGTTCTCGATATCTCTTATCTTGTTGCCCTTCTCTGAACTTGCTCCAATATAGACAACCTTTTTAAAATGAGCCACCCGGAACTGCACACAGTACTCCAGATGAGGCCTGACCAGCACTGAATATAGTGGGACTATTACTTCCTTTGACTTGGAAACTGTGCTTCTATTAAAGCAAGCTAAAATAGCATTCACCTTGGTTTCTTCTGCAGCATCACACTGCTAGCTCATGTTCAGTTTATGATTAACAATAATCTCAAGGTCCTTTTTGCATGTAGTATTGTTGAACCATGCATCCCCCGTCCTATAAGCATGCATTAAGTTTTTGTGGCCTAAATACAGAATTTTGCATTTGTCAATTGAATTTCATTTTACTAATTTCAGCTCAGTTTTCTAATTTATCTAGGTCCAGTTGAATCGTGTTCCAATGTGTTAGTTACCATTCCAGTTTTGTGTCATCTGTAAACTTGGCAGAGATTCCCTCTGCCCTGTCATCCAAGTAGCTGATAAAAGTGTTGAAGAGCAATGGCCCTAGGACAGAACCCGGAGACCCTCCACTTAAGACCTCCTTCCAGTTTGAAGTGCAGCCATTGATGATGATTCTTTGAACACAGTTTTCCAACAAATTATGGATCCATCTGACAGTGTTCCCATCTATCCCACATTTAATCCATTTGTTAATCAAAATACTATGGGGGACCTTCTCAAATGCTTAGCTGAAATTCAGAAAAATGACAACCGCAACATTCTCACCATCTACTAAATCAGTGATCTGATTGGAAAAAGATAGATTAGTTTGACAAATCCATGTTGGCTCCTACTGAACACCGCATTGTCATCAAGATACTTCCAAACCATCTCCTGTATCAATTTGTTCTAATATTTTTTCCTGGAATTGAGGTTAGGTCAACTGGTCTGGAATTTCCTGGATCTTCATTTTTGCCTTTTTTTTTTTTTAAGAGACAGACAATGTTTGCTCTTCTCCATTCCTTTGGCACCTACTCGTTCTTCAAGATTTCTCTAAAACGGTGGGAAGGGTTCAGAGAGTACATCAGAAAATACCTTCAGTACTTTGGGATGCAGTTCATCTGGCCTTGTAGATCTGAACCTGTTTAGGTTAACTAGGTGACTCCTCACTAACTCCCTATCAATCTTGATTTGCAACGCAGATTCCTTGCCAAAGTTTCTGCTGTTGCATGGAGGTGCACAGTTCTCTTTTTGAGAAAAAAACTGAAACCAAATAGGCCTTAAGTAATTCTGCCTTTTTGTTGTGATGACGTTTTGCCATTCTTATTGAACAATTGTTTATATAAAGGAAAAATAAGGGAGTCTGCTATCTCTTTAATAGGGTGGGCTCTTCCACAGAGCTTGAAATGACTGCTGTGGAAACTATCTGCCATTTTGGTGCCTTTCACAAAATTGGGAGCCGGGGGGGGGTTGCAGGAGAATTTGCACACATAAAAGACCTCCTCTCTGAAGGTGGAATTGCTGAAACCCACAAAGAAGATTTCCACTTTCTATGGCTCCCACCAGCACTCTCAAGCAATAAATCAGCAGCCCAAATCAGTTCTGGTGGAGGTGTCTGTTCTTGGGAAGACTTTTAACTGCTGCCACAGTTTCCTGGGAGATCATAAGACACTCCAAAGTGCAGAACATGGAACTAAGAGACCGCCCAGCTGCCACAGGCAGAAGGAGTAGGGGTTACCCCAGAACTCCTGCATTTACCCCTAGAACTCAAACTCCAGCCTCTTCCTGAGACCCAATTCAGGCCAGATGGTATACAATGAGACCAACAGCACTCTGATGGACTTATCCTTGTTGGTCCATGTCACTTGTGTTCTTGGCTCAGGCCACCTCCAGGCCTGCTCATAGGTTTAACAAAGAACGATGGTGCAGGGAGCAGGGTGGGGGCAGGTCACTGGACATGCTGAGCATACTTATCATCTAGGGAATCTGACATCAATGACAATGAAGTAGCTTATAAAAGCAAAGGATAAAATGAGCAAAGAGCTTGCCCTCAATGCTACAGCTTACTTCTTTGTCTTGCTGAAGATGACTGTCTCCACAGACTCAGAGAAGCAGGAACAGAAAACAAAGCTAGAAGGATTTTTTTTCTCAAAAAGAAGAGATTGAGGAGAGCAGCTTTTTAGCAAGAATAGAAAATACACCCTATCAGAGTGAAGGCAGGAACAAGAATGGCTCTTCCTAGGCTCCTGTTCTTAGAGGGTGTGTCAACAAAGCTCTATCATTCCTGCATATCAGAGAAACCCATGGCAGGATGTGTCTTTCTACTACTAGAAAACATATAGTGAATATTGCCCAGCCCATGATATTTTTCATATAGGGGATACTGAACCACCTGGAAGAATGCAGTGGAATCATGCAGACAGCCTCTGCAGTGAAGAGATGTTCTCAGGAAAGGACAGTGGGATCTGTGAACCAAAGGTTCTCTACTCCTGCAAAGTTTTTGATATTTAACTCTCACCTTTGCCATTATCTTCCTTACACCACCTGCCTACTCGCCCACTCATTAACCTGCTCAGTTGGGGGTGAAAAACAGCTAGAAAGTGCAGAAGGCTAGGTGTGTGTACTCATACTTTTAGCTCTAGTTCCACACAGCTATCTAACGCAAGCTACAGGCACAATGCGCTCCACTCCTAAAGATCCACCTACTTTGTCCCAAAAGAAGGTGACCCGCAAGGTATGTGTGGGGGAATCTTCATGCCTGGAAGAAGCCAGGCAGGTTGAAGGTGGCACCCCATTAGTGACATACACGAGTCTGCGTACAGAACTATTCCACTATGCTTAGCCATGCAGGATAGCAGCCAGAGTCTGTCAGATATGATAATGGCTGAGACACAGAATGTTTGGATGTTAGAGGGAGAAAAGAAAACTGGGGAGAAAGAAGAGGTGGGAACTGACCTGCCTTCCCTTTAAGGCCTGATTAGTGCCCACACTGGTGTCATTCTGGTGTCAAGTGAAAATGAGGGTGTTTGATAGAGCCTATGGGACCCAACTGATTTCTTCCAGATCTCCACATGTATATGATTTTAAACCACTTTAATTGGTTTTCAAGTGCTTTTAACTAGTCAGACAGGTTCATATGTTTTCAGTTTACTTAAATACATTACTCTTACAATTTTAAAATGCTTTAAGCTGCTAAAATTGATTTTAATGTTGCTCGGACACAGACAGGTTAATTTAAATAAAAGGAAGGAAGGAAGGATCGATCTGTGTGAGGGATTTGATAGGTATTGGGATACGCGATGTCAGGTTTAAATAATCCCCAGTACTGCTCTGAATACATGTTGCAGAAGGAAGGCTAGAAGAAGACATCTTTTATATTTCCCACTCTCCACAACCACTGCCACTTAGTCCATAATACAGTAATAAGATGCTTGGGTTTAGGGATAGTTCAGTGTAGCACAGCAAGGGAAGGTCTGGAGAGAGTGGGGAAAAAAGTCTTTTATCCTTTTCTGAATCTTTCTGAAATCATGCCCCCCCCATTGTTCTCTCTCTGCTGGCAGGCAAAGACCTTTTCATGCAGGTGGGCCTTTGGCTCTTAATTCATAAGGCAGAAGGGGCGTCTAATGGCATGTGCTGTGCTTCTATCTTTTTTTGTTTTGCTTTAGGTGTGCTTTTAACTGATTTAACTTTGTGCTCTTTTGTTTATTTTTTCAAACTTTTGTTAAAAGTTTTTTTTTAGCTGTACTTTGTTTTAATTTGTTGTGGGCCACCTTGGGTCTTGTACTGTGAAAAAAGAGAGATGCAAATTAAATACATACATACATACATACACACACGCATTGCATTGCATTGCATTGCATTGCATTGCATTGCATTGCATTGCATTGCATTGCATTGCATTGCATACAAACAAGGTTCCTGTTTCAGCCTGCTTGAAGCTCTGAAAAGGTAGCACCTCTCTGAGGGGACTGGGACAGACTGCCTTATATTGTCGCAAATCCCCTTGGACTCTAACCTGCACATAGTCCCCTCTACCATTATTTTGCCTAGCCTCTTCCATACCTTTTATTATTATTATTATTAATATTCCACTGTACTACTGGCCATCAGTATTTCTGATGGCAGACTTCCAAAGGTCAGCCATCGTATGTGAGAAAATGTTTTTTCTCTTGTTTGTTTCAAACTCCTGCTTGTTCATTTCATTGAATCTCTTCCAATTCATGTGCTATAGGATGGGGAGTTGGAAGGGAATCAGTTTCTATTTCCTTGTTCTAGCTCCCCGATTACTGGTGTGTGTGTGTGTGTGTGTGTGTGTGTGTGTGTGTGTGTGTGATCTGCTCTTTGAGATGGTAAAATTCTAATCTTACAGAAACGGAGGTTCTATAGAAGAGCATTCTTTTGCTGCTGCCCCCTCTGCCTTGTTCAGTACTATTAGTAATATTTTTTTTAATGGTGTCATCACAACCATACTGTATAATGTGGAAGAAAATATTCCCAGTATTCCTCGTTAAAACAAAACCCATGCTGGGTTGGGCCAAGAAAAGCCAGGCTAGTCTGGAATTTCATTCCCATAATGAACTCTGGGAGCCCATAGGCAGGATGTCAGCACAGTGATATTCTCCTAGTCATATTCCCCAGCAGCTCGTTTTTGGCGGCACCCTGCCTCAGCCTGTGGAGGTACTGTGTAGCCATCATGACTGGCAGTGATCTTTCCTCATTACTTCTAATAGTTCACCCTCTCTGGGGCCACATTATGGTTTTCGTAGGCCCTAGGCACTCTTGTATGCAACTCCCCATCTCGCCTCAAAGTACCACTAGGGATGCTTTTGTAGGCCCTAAAATCCTGTTGTTGTAGGACCTTAAATTTTCATAGAATCATAGAGTTGGAAGAGACCCCAGGGGACATCCAGTCCAACCCCCTGCCATGCAGGAATACCCATCAAAGCATTCCCAACAGATGGCCATCCAGCCTCTCCTTAAAAACCTCCAAGGAAGGAGACTCCACCACACTCCGAGGCAGCATATTCCACTGCTGGACAGCTCTGACTCTCAGGAAGCTCTTCCTGAGGTTCAAGTGGAATCTCTTTTCCTGCAGCTTGAATCCATTGCTCCTTTTCCTAGTCTCTGGAGCGGCAGAGAACAAGCCCACTCCCTCCTCAACATGACATCCCTTCAAATATTTAAACATGGCTATCATGCCCCCTCTTAATCTTCTCTTCTGCAGACTAAACACAGCCAGCTCCCTAAGGCGTTCTTCATAGGGCATGGCTTCCAGACCCTTCACCATTTTGGTCGCCCTCCTCTGGACACGTTCCAGCTTGTCGACATCCTTCTTGAATTGAGGTGCCCAGAACTGGAGATAGTATTCCAAATGAGGCCTAACCAATGCAGAATAGAGTGGTACCATTACCTCCCTCGATCTAGACACCGTACTCCTATTGATGTAACCAAGAATCGCATTGGCTTTCTTGGCTGCTGCATCACACTGCTGACTCATGTTCAGCTTGAGTCCTAGATCCCTTTCAAACGTACCACTATCCAGCCATGTGTCCCCCATCCTATATTTGTGGATTCCATTTTTTCTGCCTAAGTGCAGGACCTTACATTTCTCTCTGTTGAAATTCATTTTGTTAGCTTTGGCCCAGCTCTCCAATCTGTTAAGGTCATTTTGAAATTTGATCCTGTCCTCTAGTGTACTAGCAACCCCTCTCAATTTGGTATCATCTGCAAATTTGATCAGCATGCCCTCCACTCCTTCATCAAAGTCATTGATGAAGATGTTGAATAGCACTGGGCCCAGGACAGAACCTTGTGGCACCCCACTAGTCACTTCTCTCCAGGATGAAAAGCAGCCATTGGTTATCACCCTTTCGGTTCAGTCAGTCAACCAATTCCAAATCCACCTAACAGCAGCCCTGTCCAGCCCACATTTTACTAGCTTCTTTGCAAGAATGTCGTGGGGAACTTTGTCAAAGGCCTTACTGAGGTCAAGATATGCTACATCTACAGTATTCTCTTCATCTATCAAGCTTGTAACTCTATCATAAAAAGAGATAAGATTAGTCTGGCATGACTTATTTCTGAGAAATCCATGCTGGCTTCTAGTGATTAAGGTATTGCTTTCTAAGTAATTACAAACTGACTGTTTAATGATCTGCTCTAGGATCTTTCCTGGAATTGATGTCAGGCTGACCGGGCGATAATTATTAGGGTCCTCTTTTTTCCCCTTCTTGAAGATGGGGACAACATTTGCCCTCCTCCAGTCTGCTGGAACTTCTCCTGTTCTCCAAGAGTTCCTAAAGATTATTGCAAGTGGTTCAGAAATGACTTCTTTTAATATCGTTGGATGTAATTCATCTGGCCCTGGGGACTTGAATTAATCTAGTTTAGCCAGATATTCCTGTACTACTTCTCTACTTATTCTGCGCTGCATTTCCTTCACTTCCTTACCTGCTCCCCACGCCCCAGGTTGGGTACTTCTATGCTTTTGGGAGAAAATTGAGGCAAAGAAGGTATTGAGTAGTTCTGGCTTCTCACTTCCCCCCGTTATTAATTGGTCACCTTCTCCACACAGTGATCCTATAATTTCCTTGTTTTTCCTTTTGCTGTGGACATATCTAAAAAAGCCCTATTTATTGTTTTTGATGTCTCTGGCAAGCCTGAGTTCATTCTATGCTTTAGCTTTTCTGACTTTCTTCCTACATCTCCTAGCTATTTGCTTGAATTCCTCTTTGGTGGTTTCACCATTTTTCCATTTCCTGTACATGTTTCTTTTAACCTTTAGCTCAGCTGAGAGTTCTTTCGTCAACCATTCCGGTTTCTTTAGACACCTGCCATTTTTCCTCCTTATTGGCACAGTTTTCAATTGTGCCTTCAGTATCTCACTTTTAAGAAACTCATAGGCCCTAAGCAATGTGCCTGAAGTATCTAAGTGATAAGGTGACCCTGACCTTCTCTACCTCACCACTTCCATTTCAGTCTTTTTTGTGATGGCTGTAATATATTGAAGGGATATCTTTTGGGACACACTGGCTTCAGTGCAGTTCTTTGATCCAACTGGAATAAACCCATTGAGCCAATGGAACTCAGACAGGTTTTGACTTAACAAATTCCCATAGACTGGATATATCTACTTTAGTTGGAACCAACAATTTGATTTAGGCCTACACATTTATAGTCCTCAGACCTGGGGAATTAATTAAAAGTGAAAGCAAGATGAGGTACCAGCAGCCAGGTGGGCTAGCCATATCCAGAGCTTGGTTAGTAACCAGTTAAAACAATATAGTTACTGTATTTGATGGCATATAAGACTCACTTTTCCCCCCAAAAAAATACAGTTTGAAAATGGGGTACGTCTTATACGCCTGTGTGTCTTCTACACCCGAAAATAGTATTTGCCAATGTATAAATGGGGTGCATCTCATACACTGGTGCATCTTATATGCCAGCAAATATGGTACCTGTTATATTTTGTGCTTTTCAGCTGGCCCAATAAAGGTATTGCTGTTTTGTGGATTTTGTATTTTGTTGTATTTTGCAACACGGCCAGCACAGCTACCCTGAAGATTTTACCTATCATAAGTTACCTTTTTTGGTAACAAAAATGTGACTAAGTTACATTCCAAAAGTAATAAATAGAGTGGGAAAGAAGTAAATTAATTCCCATAAATTCAATGAATCTATTTTAGTTAAGAGTAACAATTGGACTTAGGCCACTGATGGCAACTGCAGAGTTTTTTGTTTGTTTGTTTTGAATAGGCTGCTAAATTTGCTACTTAATTGTGCAGGTGCAAAACTAACATTAACCCCCTCCCCGCACACAAATGTGTACTTCATGTGGATCACTTTGCATTTATCAACACACCACTAGAGCTGAGAGACCTTTTTGTAATTCTTCACAGGGATGTAACCCTCTTAAATAATTTACCATCAGCAAATTAATAAAATAAATAATAAAGTGCTGAAGGGAAAGATATTAAAATTAAAAGCCAAGATTACCCTGGCTTTTTATTTAAAGAAAATTAAGGGTGTAATTTGACTGATAGAGGTCAGTGAAATATCATGGAATGATGGTCTTGGGGGCATGAATTGTTGTTTGCAATCTGTACTGCGTAATCATTCAACCCAGCATGTTCCTGACTTAACAGGGAGATGGAGGCTCTAATAGTTTTCATTGTGACAGCTGGACTCCCTTCATGCTATAAATGTACAAAGGAGGAAAAAAAATACCCTGAGAGAGAGAGAGCGAGAGCAGCAGAGGTAGCTGGGGGATGGGGAAGTGGAAAGATGTTAAAGCCTTCACCACCATCAGCACCCTACACATGCAAAAAGCACATGTCAAATAGATCTGCCCCATCCACAAAATGCAGAAGCCAGAATTCTGTGTATTCCATGTAAATTTCTCACCACTTGCTTGATAAAAGACTGAAAAATGATGGCTTCTCAGATGGAAACCCTCAATCCCATACTAAGCTGTGCCAAATATTTCTAAACCTGAGAGTATCATGTCTGCTGTTATAATTCTTCCTGTCTCTCTTTCAAGAAGGCTCCAAACCCTACATTCGCTCAAGAGCATTCAGCATCCCCCCAACAATGACTCCTCAGACACATTTCAGCATCGATAACACTGATTCCTGTGACAGTGCCCAGTGGAACAGATGGTGGCGTGGGCATTAGGTACCAGCCTCCTGGCAATCTGAACATCTGTTCCTGTTAGAAAATGCTAATTGCCATCAATCAGGACAGCACCTACCCACATTTACATGGGAACACACACACATACACACACAAAATTACATCTAAATTTCTCTGGGCACAACACTTGCTGAATGCTAAATAAGCACTGTTGCTCAAATGCTAAAATCTCTTTTGATGCCAGGGAGGTGCCATCTCAGCAAACCCTTACAGCATATCAGATAAACAGATAGACAGACAGATGTGATTGTTCCATTCTTTCTTCTATGAATAAAAAAAAAAAAATAAACAAATCCCTTAGAAGGGGAAAGCCTTGCAGAATCAAAACTGCCCAATTATTTTCTAGAAATTACATCTAGAACCAAGCAAAATAAGACCCTTTGTGGTTAGCTTTTCTACAGCACCTTTTTTTCCAAGATGTCAAACGGCATCTGTAGGTTCTTGGTGTTCCCAGTAATGCCTGTATGCATTTCTTTTGCCCTACAGAGGAGGAAGGGATGGAGGGAAGATGTGTGCCACTAACTGAGTTGTTTACCGATACCTAGAATTTTTGCTGTGGGAAATACCTACTTCCACAATAAAAAGTAGTTATCAAGTTCCACTCTCTCCACTCTTAGTTAAATAAATTTATGTCTTACACACTGTTCAATGCAGTACCCTGACAATTGGATAAAGGGGGGAACCATTTGTGGGGTTCTGTTGCCTGGTTGCCCATGGTTTACCAGAAAAACAACTCAGACTCTTTCTGCTTCTTTCCACAATTATAACCCAGATGGGAGAGGATGATGTCCCGCTATTGATGGTGCTGCTCAGCAACTTCTCCTCAATAAATATGACCTGCATTCTCCCCATCCAGGTTGCTAACTTTTTGCCCAATCCAACACCTCCCTCTTCACATCTCTTGCTCAAGTGTATATGTCTCTGATGATGGAGATCCCAGATGCAGTGAGTTGTGAATCACGGGAACAGCATGCCATCATGTTATCATTCCATCAGAGTGGATCAGAACAGATCATCCTATTAAGCCACTAGAAGCCATAGTGCCAAATGAAGCGGAGTGAGAAAGAGAGGGCAACAAAGGAGGGAGACAACCAGAGTCACCTCATCACTATAAATAACATCAGACATCCCCTCCTGAAAGCAATACTTTGTGGCTAGAGAAAATGCATTTAAAAATGGCATTGCATCAACCCACTTTATTTTAGACTGTTGGGATTATGATAGTATGAAGAAACTGTGGATATTGTAAGGAAATGGGACTGAACAAATCGGGGCCAGGAATGCATAGCCTGGATTGCCAGAAAGAACATGTGCTGTCCCCATGTGCAAACAATCTTCTTAGTGTATGCCAATTCCCCATTTGGGGTATTCTATATTGAATACAGTGATTACTAAGAAAAGAGCGGACTCTACATCCATGGATTCAACAAAAATCCAAAAACCAAATCTTTGAGTTGTTCATCATTTAATATAAGGGACACCATTTTACTATACCATTGTATATAATTGAGAACCCACAGATTTTGGTATCCATGGGAGATCCTGGAACCAAACCCCAGTAGATAGTGAGGACCCAGTGTATCTTTTTTTTAATAGTCTTAAAAGCTTTTTAAAATAGGGGAATGCTGTGGACATAATATATCTTCATTTCCACAAAGATTCTGGTAAGTTCTCCACATGATATTCTCGCAGACAAGTTGTGAAACGTGAGCTATGCACTGCTAGTGTCAGGTGGATTTTTACCAAACTTACAGAATAAAAAGAGTGCTCACCAGTGTTTTTTCATCCTCCTGGAGAGAAGCAACAAGTGGGAGCTTCCATCCTGGGCCCAGTGTTGTTCAATATCTTTATGAATCACTTGAATGCACTTGTAGGAGGAATGCCTATTAAATCTGTAGATGATACCAAACTAGGAGGGATACCTAGTACCTCAGAAATTAGTATTCAAAATGAATTTAACAGATTGGAAAACATGGACAAAATTTTAAACAAATGCATTTCAATCAAGACAAATGTAACGTTCAGTATTTAGGCAAAAGTAATCAGGTATAGAAATACAGAATGAGTGACACTAGGCTTGATACTGGTATGTGTGAAAAGGATATAGGGGTTGTAGTAGGCTACAAGCTAAACATGACTCAATTGTGTAATGCCAAAAGAGAAAAGTTAATGCAATTCCATTCTGCATCAACAAAAGTATAGTGTTCAGATAATAGTACCACTCTATTCTGTTTTAGTTAGAATTCACCTGGTATCCAGTTCTGGAAACTAAGATTTCAGAAATATATCAACAAGCTTGGATGTATCCAGAGTAAGGTAACTGAGGCCATTTCCATCCTACACTGTTATAGTGTTATTATTCCACTTTCAACATCCTATAGAATCCTGAGGTTTGCAATTTACAGAGGTGTTTTTAGAATTCTCAGCCAGAGAGCTCTGGGGCCTCAGTAAACTACAAACATCAGAATTCCACAGGATGTTGAAAGTGAAATAAAGCACAATAACAGTGAAGGGCGGAAATGGCCTAAGATGGTAAGGAGTGGAACCCAACTCCTATGAAAAACATAGAAAGCTTGGTATCTTTGGCCTAAAGAAAAGAAAGTTGAGAGACAATATGCTAGATATCTTGAAAAATTTGAAGAGCTGCCACGTATAAGATGGAGTAGATGTGTTTCTTTCTGTTCCAGAAGATAAGACCTAAACCAATGGATTCAAATTGCAAAAAGAGGAGATTTCAATTACACATAAAAAAGAGCTTCCTGAAAGGAAGAGGTGTTCTTTTGTGGGACAGTCTAGCTTGGAAAGCGTTGGACTCTCTTTCGTTGGAGGTTTTAAACAGATTGGCAGACATTTGGACTATACAACATTTGGAATCCTTTCCAATCCTACATTTCTATGATTTTATGAGATTTTAACTGTCCATTACAAAGTAATTGTTAAGACTCTCACTCTCTCTAACAGTTGTTTCTAATGTTGCCACCACATCCCAATCTTGGCATGGGACGGCTGGTGAATTCCTGGCAGCAGACATTGATCGTGATTCCATGGCTAGCTTCCAGCAACAGTCCACCTGCCTTTACTCAGCAACCAAGAGAATTGCCTAGTGCAACAACAAGGTCATTAAAAAAAAAAAAGCATGCGCACCATCTGTCCAAATGTCACAGGCCTTGCCTCTTGGGAGTAGTTCAGAAGTTTTAAATCCGAGCAGCTTGACTGACCAAACCATCAGCATTTGTAAGAGGGAAGGACCTTTTCCTAACTCCTTATCAAGGAGAACACACTGCCCAGGGAAGTAACTTGCAGCTGGGATAAAGTGCTTTGGTGGCTGAATGAAAGTGGTCGACTATCAGGCAGACCTGGGTGGAAATGCCAGTTCAAAGGTATGGGGTTTATTGGGGTGACTTTTGGGCTAGTCACTTAACAAAATAAATTACTGTGAAGATAAGGTGGGCTAACATAATGCCCCTTCCAATTCATGCACCACTCTGTGCTCCTTATAAGAAGGATGATCAAGTAATAAAGATACACACTTTTTCTTCCAGGTTACAAGTGGTGTTTGTAAACTAGAAGCTATTTTCTAAAGCTTTACTCATCCAATTAAAAGAAAGAATTACTTGTGCCAACAATGCAAGTTACTGGACTCAGAATAAAGTTCTATCTAGAAAAGTAACCCTTAAACAATGTTTTGGCACCAATCATTGGCCATGGAGGTTCCTGTAGATGGCTTATCAGGGCATCAGCAGTAGGTGGTACAACATAAAAGAAGAGAATAAGGGATTTTTTCCTTCTTATCAAGTCCCTGAACTGACAGCTGTGTGCTAGCAAAGTAATAACAATAAAATAAAAAATAAATAAATAAAAATTAAAAAATCCAATCTCCATTGTAAAAATCTGTGAGCTACAGATTTATAAACCTTAAATTTGAATCTAATCTGAATGATTTATGAACCAATGAATGGCAGAAGGGAGGTCACAATCAAAGTACAATTTTACATATAGCTGTTTTATTTATACTTGTCACAGCTCCCATGGGGAAGAGGACATCAGACCCCTAGCTTGCATGTCCTTTCAGTCAAGCTCAATATCAGGTACACAGAAAAAGTTATCTTTTATTTTAGGTTCCAAGAGACACCAGGTAGGCTGCTTGATGAGTATCTGGTTTAAGTGCTTGCAGAATGAGTCTTTGGGTGGAGGCAGATAAATGGTTTCAGGATGAGGGAGCATGTAAGCAGTCACAAGATCAGTGTCAGTCAAGACGTGGTAAGTGGTTGCAGAATTATCATCCCGGTAAGGACTGACAAATGGTTGCAGGATGAGCACCTTACTAGCAATAGGCAAGCAGTTGCAGGGTAAGAAGCTGAGGATGAGATAGACTGAGCACATTAGAGTTCAAGAGAGCAAGCAAAGGAAACAGATAGGCCAACAGAGAAAAATAATTGAAGAGCTGAGAAGGAGTGCTGAGCCTCAGCCACTATTATGCATCTCTTTGCCTGGACCATTTGCATAGCTTTCTTTTTAGTAGAGGGATTCATTTCATTCTTGCAAAGAAGCTAATAAAAATGCAGGCTGGACAGTGCTACTGTTAGGTGGATTCATAATTGGTTGACTGACCAAATCCAAATGGTGCTCACCAATGGCTTCTCTTCATCCTGAAGAGAAGTGGCTAGTGGGGTACCACAGGGTTCTGTACTGGGCCCAGTGCTATTTAACATTTTCATCAATGACTTGGATGAAGGAGTGGAGGGCACGCTGATCAAATTTGCAGATGACACCAAATTGGGAAGGGTTGCTAATATGCCAGAGGACAGGAGCAAAATTCAAAATGACCTTAACAGATTGGAGAGCTGGGCCAAAGCTAACAAAATGAATTTCAACAGAGAGAAATGTAAAGTCCTACACTTAGGCAGAAAAAAATGAAATGCACAAATATAGGATGGGGGACATGTGGCTGGATAACAGTATGTGTGAAATGGATCTAGGAGTCTTAATAGACCACAAGCTGAACATGAGTCAGCAGTGTAATGAGGCAGCCAAGCAAGCCAATACGATTCTTGGTTGCATCAATAGGAGTATGTGTCTAGATCGAGGGAAGTAATGGTGCCAGTCTATTCTGCATTAGTTAGACCTCATTTGGAATACTATGTCCAGTTCTGGGCACCTCGATTCAAGAAGTATATCGACAAGTTAGAGCGTGTCCAGAGGAGGGTGACCAAAATGGTGAAGGGTCTGGAGGCCATGCCCTATGAAGAACAGCTTAAGGATCTGGGTATGTTTAGTCTGCAGAAGAGAAGGTTGAGAGGGGACATGATAGCCATGTTTAAATATTTGAAGGGATGTCATGTTGAGGAGGGAGCGGGCTTGTTTTCTGCTGCTCCAGAGACTAGGACAAGGAGCAATGGATTCAAGCTGCAGGAAAGGAGATTCCATTTGAACCTCAGGAAGAACTTCCTGATGATCAGAACTGTTTGGCAGTGGAATATGCTGCCTTGGAGTGCAGTGGAGTCTCCTTCTTTGGAGGTTTTTAAGCAGAGGCTGGATGGCCATCTGTTGGGAGTGCTTTGATGTGGGTTCCTGCATGGCAGGGGGTTGGACTGAATGGCCCTTGTGGTCTCTTCCAACTCTATGATTCTATGACTCTATGACTCCCAGTGTCTTATAAGTCTCCCTCTGCTTAAGGTTTTCCTGGATACATCCTCCCAATTGTGGCAGATAGGCAAGGCTCTGGATGGGCCACTGTATGAGTCCTGGGTAACAGATTCTATTCCTTTCCAGCTCAAATCCAGAGGAAAAGTCTGCATTCCCCGTATCACTTCTGCCATCTTGCAGCTTCTGTTTCCAGGTCAACCTCCTTTGAGCCTGTCTCTAGTTCTTTACTCCTCATCCCTAAGATGCCTCCTCCAGAGGCTTTAACTGAGCCAAACAGCTGGCTCTGAAACCAGAGAGCAGGAAGGGTAAGTGGTACCTCTGCTGAGTTCTATACTTTCACAATGCCCCCACAAAAGGTTGGCACTACAGTCTGATACACCAATGGGTAAGTATTTCAAAATGGGACTTAACAGACAGCATAGTACTGTTACATTAAACGGAGTACTAGAACAGTAGCACAGCTAGATGGGAACAGCACTACCAGATTTGAACAGCAACTTCACTTTGAAACCTCCTAGGAGTATAACACAAAGCTTTTGTTCTGTACAACCATACAGATGATGTGCGAGGAACAATTCCCCAGTGCTACATGTAATGACCTTTCAGACTACACTGTGCTCTCATGCCAGAGCTAATAGTCAGATGATAAGCTATTAGAAAAGTTTTGCAACTGGCTTGCTCAAAGTGGGGGTTCCTTCCCCTCGCTTTCCTCAGGATTGTACTGTAGCTACACAGAACGCTGTGCTCTCTAGTTCAGGGCTCCTTACATTATCTCAAGGGGCAGATTAACAATTTTTCCCCAAAGTACCAAGGACTGATACCACTTTGTGCTGTATTCTTATTTTACTCACATTATTTCCTAGAAATTTACTGCAAACCAGCAGCTGATAGTTGACAGACCTTTGAGTATCACTGACCTAGTGGATATACATGTTTATAAGATTGGGATGCCAGCAGTGATATGCTATTTGACATATACTTTATCAATGCAAGATTTAGGCCATTTCTGCACTAGACTGTTATAGTGCTAATATTCCACTTTCAACATCCTGTGGAGTCCTGGGGTTTGCAGTTTAGGGAGGGGCCTTTGAGGCCCCTCCCTAAACTGCAAACCCCAAGATTCCATAGGATGTTGAAAGTGGAATAATAGCACTATAACAGTCTAGTGCAGAAACGGCCTTAATCTAACCTGAGAACTGTTCTAAAGGTTCACTTATGTATTAATGGTCCAAGGCCCTATTCTGGAGTTTGGAAGCAACAGAGTTTGACATAGAGTTTAGACTCTTTTTTCTCTTGGCTTCCATGACATCTCAGATGTGGTGGACAATTAGAAGGCAAAAGGCCTTTTCTGGATTAGAGAATGGATTAGAGAATGGGTGACACTGGAAAATAAAAGGTTATTAGAATTAGAGGGCCATGAACTGAAATTTGGTTGGCATGCTTATTTGTGGTATGGAAAGGTACAAGTGAATGCCAGATTTAATAATCATATTATAAGGAGATCGATTCTAAAAATTTGGGAAAAATACAAGAGCAGGTTTGGCTTGAAAATTCCAGGTTGGGTATCACCACAAGAGGCTTTTTATAGGAGAGAGATGGGAAGTTTAAAAACATGGATGAAATATAGTGATCTATTACAGGAGAAAGGAGATAATTGGAAGATGAAAGAGTTGCAAGATTTGAAAAGGGAAGGGTATGCGATACAATGGTTATCGTATTATCAATTAATTGAGAAATTTAAAGATGATAATAAAAAACATGGTTTTGAGAGTAGAAAGAATGAATTTGCAAAATTAATATGTGCAGAGGAAACACATCTAATCTTAAAAGTATATAAGTTATTATTGAAGATAAATACAGAAGAAGAACAAATAAAAGTAAGTATGATATATTGAGCTCAACGGGTAGGCCATAGTATTGAATTAGACCAATGGGAAGAAATTTGGGGGAGAGGGTTGAAATTTACTAAATCTAATGATCTGAAAGAAAATCTTTACAAAATGATATACAAATGGTACTTTACTCCTAGCAAACTGGCTAAAATATACAAAAACGGGAACAGTTGATGCTGCAAATGCAAACACCATAAAGGCTCATTTTTCCATATGTGGTGGCAGTGTGCTAAAGTTAAAAAGTTTTGGTTAAAAATTTGTAAATGTACGCAAAAGATCTTGAAGATAAAAATTATATTCCAACCAGAATTGTTTCTTCTTAATATGGTAGATTTATTAGATAAGGGAGAAAGGCAACATAAAGATTTGATAAGAAATATGGTAACAGCAGCAAGGATAATCTATGCTAAATACTGGAAAGGTAGAAGAACACCTAGTCTTAGTGAATGGATGAATAAATTAATGGCTTGCAGAAATGGACAAGCTCACAACTATATTAAAAGGGAATTCAATAGAATCGTATTTAAGAAGATGGAAACCTTTCACAGAACATGTAAGGGAAAAGAAGGGAGATTTAATGGTTGGTGGTTTTGATGTATAAAAGGTAAATACATGAGTGGGTTTTAATTCGATAAGAAGAGTAAGGAGAGACAGATAGTGGGAAGTTTTATAAAAGTAATATAAAATGGTTATGGGAATTATAGAACTGTATATAGAGAAGGGATAAAGAAGGGTATGAAGAATCATATATGAATTCATTTACAGATTCATATATAGAACTTATATACAGTATTTATATAGTTATATGTATACTGTGATTATATTTATTTTAGAGAGAGGTGTTGAAAGCAAGTGAAGTTACCACCAACAGACGAAGAAACCTGGAAGCAATCTAGCTGGGTTTTTTTCTTTCTTTTTCTTTTCTTTTCTTTTCTATCTCTTTCTTTTTTCTTTTTTTGTAGGTTACTTAAGTGTTTCATTCTGTTTCTGTTTTTCTCTTCTTTTTTCCTCTCTTTCTTCTTTCTTATATTCTCTTTTTTTTTCTTTTGTGAACGTATTTGTATTTGTCATTGTCTTACATGGATAAACTAATAAAGACTTTATTTTTAAAACAAAAGAAGGCAAAAGGCCTTCTCTGTAGCATTGTACACTCTCCCCAGTGAGATTTACCTGGCACCAATAAAGATTAAATTTTGGTACCAACTGAAGGCCTTTTTAATTTTTCCAGGACTTTAAATCTATTAATTATTATCTCAATGAGGTTCTTGCCCTGAACATTTACAGTTTCTGAACCTGATACCTTTGGTCTAAAAGTTTTGCACTGCAAGATGATCTGGGAATTTATTTGATGAATGGGATATAAATTTCTGTAATAAATAAAATGAACAGTAAAAACCTCAAAAAGATTTTTAAAAGGAAATGTCTTTGATTTTCATAGGAGTATATATATGTATGCATGCATGCCTGCCCGCTTGTGCGCGCACACACAGATGCACACACACACACTTTTGTGGTACGCCACTCCTGGTTACTGGAAACCCATTTCTGTTATTCTATATTGCTATGGCCTTTTGTCATTGCAATAAATAAAGTCTCAGTTCTCTGCATAAAACATGGGACTAGCTTCTATAAACTACTCAAAGGCCAGTGGCTTTTGACCATCCCTGGCATAAGCTGACAGAAGCTCTAATGAGTTTTGGAGCATTACCATTTTTTGCAAGCCACACAGAGGCCTGCCATCCCATAGCTTCTGTCGCATGCCCTTCTCCTCTCTAACTGCTTGCATATGGGATCAGACAGCAGTCTGCCAGCTCCTGTGCTTAACGCTGCATCTGGAAATTCTTTGCACCCTTAATTGTTCTTAATGCTTTAACACACTGAGTGACTAATAGACACTAATTGGACAGATTTAAAAGAAGTGGCAAGATGTAGGGTACAGGGAGAAAGAAAGGAATTTACCTTCCCACAACAACTCATCTAATCCTCATCATAGGGATTTTTTTTTAAATAAGTTGACCATTTAAACCATGACAATTATTTGTGTGAGACTGCACGTGTATGAAAAGTAAAATAAAAATTTCTTTAGAAGGCAATGAGGGAATTTACAAATGAGGAATTTGCGAGGCAGCGACGTACCTTTATAGTTCAAGCATTTCCTATCACAGTGGTGTGGAAATTATTGTCCTCCAGACGTTTCTGAGCTCCAACTTTAACATCTCTGACCACTGGCCAGGACAGATGGGAATTAAAAATCCAGCAATAGACCTATGCCTGCCCTATCATCATGTTCACGATAATGCAAGCAGTGCTTTCTTATATCAAAAAGCTTTCTTGTGCCATTATCCTTCCTTCCCATCACATAATTGCTCTGAATGTTTTTAAGTTTCCTATGGTGTCAGAAAATAGGTTGTCCTTATGCCAGGATTTCCTCCTACACCTGCCTTAGAAGCATCTGCTAAACAACAACCAGAGGACAATCTCCAGTTGTTGTCTGTAAACACAGAAGACTTATCTAGATGACCTACTATTTCAACTCTTGATTGGTGATGACTGCCATCTAGAAGAAGCACCTGAGGAAGTAGTAAAGTCTGACAGCAATATAACAGACTATCTGGCTACAACAGTCAAGTAATGGTATCCACATACCCCTCTCCTCCCCTCCCCTTGGTTTGGTGCCTTCTTTACAGAAAGACTAATCCAGGGCAAGGGATGTGCTAGCAGCACTCTAGAAAGCACTTGCACTTCACCAAATCGCTGAAGGACAGACAGAGAGCTGGCTGTCTCTTTTATCCCACCCCAGCCTTGCTGTAGGCCCTTGGGAACACACGGTTGTTTATTGAAAGCATACTACCATAGGAAATAGACACAAATCTTGTTACACAGCAGCTAAGCCTCGCTGGGCATGTTTCCTAAAAATCGCCTGGCATTTATGATACGATAACTAGTCTGCAAGAGCTAAAATTAAATCCACAGCGAGGAAACTCACTTTCAAGTCTGACCCAATTTATTTCCTGGGGTGGGAATAGGGGGAGAGAGAAATGCCCCTCCTGGTTTCTAGCCACCACTTTATTTATGACCTCCCTCCCTTTGCAGACACATTCCCCCTCCCCTCCTCCAACTGAGACTTTGGAAATGGAACTATGCCGCCTTTTATGTCTAAGCGGATCTAAAGACTCCTACTCGCTGGAACAAAAGTACCTTCAGGGCTCCCCTCTTAGATGTTTCTCTGCTGCTGTTCTTCAAGTCCTCCCCTAAAAAGTGCTTCCCTCCCCAGGAGGATTTACGGATGACAAGGAGTATGTTTGCAGGTACCAAATTATGCTGTGTTCACCCTACCCTCCCAGGCCCCTATTTTCCACAGTCCATGCCAGGGGGGAAAAAATCCACCATAACAGCTCACCCCAAATCCTTCGGAGCCAGTGCAACTGAGATTGTGGGCATGCAATCAATCTTAATGGCAGAAAATTTGGAGGTGTGGAGCATGAAGACAGTGACAGAGGGGAAAATCCTGATGCTTGACTATGAGGGAAAATTTGTTAAGAGGGAATACTTGTCTCTGTTTTCATGTCTTTTCCCTCCCTTGTTTTTGTGTTATTCACCATTTATATGTGGGCAGAGGACTCTGGACATATTGCAGAAGTGTATGTGAACAAACAAAAGGGAGAGCGTCTGGTTGGCAAGAACGGCAGCCCGACAACATATGCATCACCAACAAACAATAACGGGTGAGCAATTATCATGGCTGTGAGCACACAGCAACCTACCTGAAGCCACCCCTGCTCAGCCTTGTTTCATAATATTATGGTACTTCCCAGGAGGCTGAGTCAAGCTGGTAAGGGCACATGATAGCACGCGGAATAGCATTACTCATTTGTTTCGGAACAAAAACACGTACAACCATGAGAATAACTTGTGCAGTTTCCCAGAGACAAAGCACCATTCTTAGGTAAGCATGCTGGGGGCGACTTGTAAGCCGAGCTATGCCAACCAAGTGGCCGTTGTATCTGCCTGTGCTGGGAAGACGGCTTCTGTCTTGGAAGTTCTCAGGACCTGTCTTTCCTTTCTTCCATGCACACAGATACTCCTTCGCTCAGTAAGGCTCCAGGATTCTCAAACCAGAGATTGGGAGGAGGGCCCAGCTGCTTTGCTCCCAGGGTCTCTGCTGCATTTTACAAAAGGGGGAAGACTGTTGGCCTGATCACCGCCGATTCTCTAATGTCATTTTTGCAAGTGGTCGGAAAATACTAGTACACAGGGTAGCCAATAGAACCCCATCTGGCTCCCACCTGCAGTTCCAAGTGCCTAATTATCTGCTTCTCCACTTGCTCAGCCACCTGATATACCACTCCTTGGCCTCCAGGCCACCAAGCCTGACACGGAGAGCCCTGTGCTCCTGTTGCTCCAAGGACACTGGGCCACTGTTAGAATGAGTATAAAGGGTGGCAGCTAATTAGCGCTGCACACAGGGTGGGGAGGTGGACGGAGCTATGAACTGCTGTGTCAGCAAGCAGGCTGGCCTAAAATCAAGCTGACACTTGAAATAACGCTTTAAAAAAAAATGAACAGTACTTTTAAAAAAAATTTCTACAAAGGCAACATAAAAACTCCACAAAATTGAAACAGAGAGAATGTGACAGATATTTCACTCTGCCCCTGGTATTTCCCAGAAATTCAGCCCCATCTGTTCCCCTCTGCACAATGGCACTCAGCTGCGTATGACATGAGCTTAACTAGCTTAGCTTAGATCACAGACATACCCTGTTGGGCACAGTTCAGACACAATATCCTGACAGGGCCCACTGACAGTTCTCCAGTCTCTCAGCATCCGCATGCCTATGAAGAAGTACTTCCCAGATTCCAGAGCACAGCCATATGGCTGCTGTTGCTCCTGGGAATCCCAGAAAGGGTGCGGGGGGTTTTTTTGGGAGGGGGGGACAGCCGTTCTTGAAAACCATTTTTTTTCAATCAAAACAAAGAAATGGAGTTCAATTCTCCAAATACTGATCATTTCCTACACACACACACACACACACACTAAATCCACAGCAGCAGAGTATCTGTCACAGCTGCATCTTCAGACTAGGATACTTTGATGTCCTGCTTTCCTCCAGATGTTTTGACTACAACTCCTGTCATTCCAACAGGACGCCCCATGCACGTGCTGGTTGTGAACGATGGGAGCTGTAAACCAATCCATCTGTAAGGAAACACGTTAGAGATGGCCAGCAAAGCCCTTTTCCACCTGAATTCTGACATTTCCAGGAGTCACTAAGTTTGGTGAACATGCACTGACCCATAATTCCAGTACATGATGGACTGAAATGATTGAGGAAATTGTATTTTCTACCTAGCAAAATCCAAACAAAATAAAACAAAACACACATGTGTACGCACACACACCGGGGGAGGGAGGGAGGGAGGAAGAATGAAAGAGAAAGTGTTATGTAAATTCAGCCTGTATGACTACAAGAAAATGAAGCATACTTTGGATATACAACTAAAGGGGGAAATGCAGATGAAGAATGAGAGTTGATGATAAATCTTGTCATTGCAAGAATCCTCTAGAACAACAAGTGACATAACAAAACAGGTGAGAGAACTGGTGAAGAAGCAACGATGGAAAAACCCAGGAAGCGTTGCTATTAGGTGTGCTATCAAATCTGTGGGAAGCTTGCATAATGTCTGCCCACACTGTCCCTGCCTGAAACCAGCATGATTGGTCCCTTCAAAACCACCCTCTCCACCCCCACCCCCACGCTGCAAAGAGCAGCATAATCCACCCAAAGTTTTTCAAAGGACTCTGAAGAAGCTTCAAGGTGATACAGTGAGCTTGGCTTCCTTGAGACTGATTAATGCAGCTGGGGAAATACGGCTGTGCTGCCTCTTCAGAAAGACAAGGCTTCTCTTTAATCCTTCTCTCAGGACAACCTCTGCCCCCAGCGGAGAAATGAAGGTTCTCAGGAAAAGCGGAGGGTGGGGTGGGGGGGAACTATTCCTTATTTTACAATTTCAGAGCATGCACTTGGGAACAACAAAAGAGCAGAACAGAAAGCAGCAGCAGCCGCAACAGCTTCTCTGAGGGGTAGGGAGAGCCATATCCGGCAGCCTGAGTCTTTTTAACTAGTGTGATGCAGCTGCGGGCTACAGGTTTGGTCCCACTTCGTAAAGGCAAACTAACCTCTTGCTGCTGCCCTAGGGATGAAAAGCAGCGAAGGAGCAGAGATGCAAGCTGCACGGCACAGTCCAGCATGCATCTCTCAGAGCAGAGGCTCTTTGTATTCTACACGCCCATGCTTCAGAGTACAGAAATCACAGTTTCCATTTTTTTTTAAATGAAAGTGTGTTTGTAGCCTTCATGGTTGTCAAGAAAAAGATTGAGGAAAGCAGAGCATTGTTTGTTACAGCTGCAAAAACCAGAGTGCTTCTTGCTGAGGGGTTTGGCCTCTGCAGAGCACCCTCCTCCGCACTTGTTCATTTTTTAAAAAATTATTTCAAAAAGGTGTCAGATGAAAAGTACACAATTAATAAATATGCATCTGTATTGTTTTCTGCATCTATGATCTTTTTTACTTCCCATTTCATTACTGTCCATCATGTTTCCAACGTACTGTATTTAGTTGATTGATTGACTGGAACAGAGTTTATACCATGGTCTTTTGATTTTTGTGGGGATCCTGCACTTCTTCTTACCAGTTACTTTTAGGTCTCTACAAAAACAGAGAGGAGTATCAATATGCCCATTGACAGAAAGGGTACAAGTGCTGACAAAGGGCTTGCATATAGCAGGGACTGCCGATCGCAGGGTGGTAGTAGGAAGGGGTGCTGGTGGAGTGTATTTCCTCTTTCATCTGTGGACTGACACATGCAGGATGCCCCTGCGTGATGAAGCTACCCACTGGGGGAGTCAGTGGGCAGGTAAATATGTCTTGTCCATACTGCAACAACATTCCCCAATATACCACTTTACTCCACAGCTGGAAGTGAAATGAAGCCTTCAAATATGGGAGGCAAAGGAGGCACTCAGTCACTGCAGAGGGCTGGGGCTTAACCTGTGGTCTGCCCCTCATGACTCCAGGCATGATTAATCAAAACTGCTCCTGTTTGCATAACACTGGGAGATGGGCAGAATTCTGAGAAGTGGCTTACAGACAAGCCAAGCATGTGAGATAAGACTGCAAGGCAAAATAGCTTTTTAGTGTGCTAGCCCATAGGAGGCTGGGTTTCTTCTCTTATGCAGGGTGTTTTGAAGATACTATTGTTTAATTAAAGAGATATTGTTGAAAAATCAGATTCTTGAAAAGTAAAATGCCATTTTTTTCAGATTACAAGAAATGCTTTTTTAAAAAACCCATTAAAGATGATATCTGAATGTTTTAACATTTACATATATCATACCATGAGCACCTGTGATTGATTTATGGGCTGCTTTTCTCTGTTGAAAAATAATGAGGGAAGATATCTGACTCCTGCAATTAAGCATTATTAAAAAATGCTGTAAATCAGGGTCTGTATTTATCTGTGTGGGCTTCCCAGTGATTCAAGAACTAGCAAGGGTCCAGAAGATGCTCTTCTGTTTATCACCAGGTTCATCTATTCTCTGATTTTATGTACTTCACTTGTGTTAACTGTGGAATCAATTCAGTTTTTGATTTAGGTATGCTTAGGATTTTGTTTAAAAGGCCCCATAGACATTGACATTCCGTTTCTTACAGAAACTTTATTTTACCCATTAAAACTGTATTTGGAACCTAGAAGTTTTATCATCTGGAACCTAGAAGTTTTCCTGTTTTGGTGGGGGTGGGGTTGGTCTGTTCTTTCAAGCTCTCCTGTTGGGATGTTGACCCATCGGCAGGAGGAAGGCTGACAGAGGGTCAAAAGAATCAGACTCATGCTTCCTTAGCCGTGGGAAAATATGGCAACACTTGCTTGTCTGTAAACGCAGGGGGCTGTTTTAGTTAGCGGGTGCCAGGGAGTTTTGTTATGTTTCCTTAGCTGGCTGTTGGGTCCAAGGTTGCTTTGGAATGTAATCTGCCTCTGCATAACTTTGCAACTTTGCAACTTTCTAAGTTATGCCGGGAGAAGAATGCTCCAAGATATGATAACCAGAAACCTGATTTAATCCTGATTATACAGAATAAAACTTTTCTTAAAGTCTCTGTTAAGCCTCAGAGTGCTTTTGGGTACTTGGCACACACAATCCCCTTTCTTCTCCAGGGGCGGGTAAGGGAACATTCGCTTTACTTTTGGTTACTTATATGTTTGCCTTCCACTGGGAAGGACGGAGAAGGCAGTGCTGGGGGGCATGTGGGTAGGAGCAGGGAGCGTCTGTGTGGCTGGTCTTCTTTTCTTTGCCCAAGGGCTTAGGACAGAGGAAAAGCTATGACGCCTATGGTCTTGGTGTTCAAGTTCAGTGATCTTGCTTGGTATCTTAGCACATATCCAGGAACAACCAAAGAGAAATTTGTATTGACTGCGGGATACTGTGAGCCAACTGACCAAAGATGCCAGATTGAGCCTTCAGACAATGTAGCAGAAAACCAGCATGTTTTTATTACAGCAAAATTAATACATATGTTTGTACAAGAATTTATGCATTTCCAACCGGGAAGCTTGTTTCAGATGGGATCATGTAGCTTGGGGCAACATAATGGTGACTGGTGACTTCCATGTCAGTGGGATGATAAATCCATTCCAGGTGTAATCTGGACTTTAAAGATGCTACGCAAAGTGGTGAACCTGTTGGTGGGGTAGGGGATAGGATTCAGCGCCTTATTTCAGACTAAAATCAGAGATGATTCATCATCACACTGACATGGCATGCCTCCCAGCCTCCTCTGGGGCCCCATGTCATACTGGGGCCCCAAAGCAATTTATCAAAATTTGGCCAGCTAACATTTAGAAGAAAATTGCTAAAAATCTCTTTAAACCAAGTCTTTCCTTCCTGCTCAATACACCATTCCAGTTTTCCTCTGAAACTGGTAACGCAGCAGCAAAAGCACGGGTGTGTGCAGTCTGTGGTGGACCATGGTATACGTGTATATGTGTGGAATTAGCTCCCAGACCTATTCAATGTTAAAACAAAGTTGGATTTAAGTTAAAAAAAATTTCAGACAGATGTCAATTTTAAAATCTTTTTCCTTTGCTGATTTAAGTCCTCAGTCTATCCTTGTTCCTGTTGCATTCCTTCAAGCTGCTTCCAACTTATGGCAACCCTAAGGGAAACCTATCATGGTATTTTCTGGGGCTCAGAGTATTTGACTCACCCAAAATCACCCAGTGGGTTTCAATGGCTGAGTAGGAAACTGAACCCTGGCCTCCAGAGTCTTAGGCCATTTCCGCACTATACTGTGATAGCGCTATCCACTTTCGGCCTCCTGTGGAATTCTGGGGTTTGTAGTTTACTGAGGCCAAAGAGCTCTCTGGCTGAGAATTCTAAAGTGCCCTCCCTCAACTGCAAACCCCAGGATTCCATAGGAGGCTGAAAGTGGAATAATAGCGCTATAACAGTGTAGTGTGGAAAGGGTCCCTGTCTAGCACTACACCACACTGGCCCTTGTCCTTTTACAGGAAACCAGAGAGACAATATAATAGGCAAAAGAATTCAAAGCACCTTTGTTTTTGACATCAGACTTGGAAAATCAGTTCTTTCAAACTTCTTATAGGTGAGATACCTATTTACCCAAAGAAGAAGGCCCATAGCTCAGCAGTAGAACACACGCCTCAGGTTTAACTCCCAGCATCTCCACTTAGGAAGATCTAGAACAAGTGGTATGAAAGTTCTCTACCTGAGACCTCAGAGAGCCATTGCTAGAAAAACAAAAACACCCCCTGCAAAAAAACCCCCAACCAACCAGCCAAAAACAGACAGACAAATAGTCTGACATGGCATAAAGCAAACTTCTGTGTTCCTATAACTGGACACATGTGTCATCCAACAAAAGTGGCTTGTTAAGAAAAGATGGCAGTGCTCAACAAAGGGAAAGGTAGTAGGAAAAGAAAAAGACTGCATTACAGGTAGATAGATTCAGCCAAAGAAGTCATAGCCTTGAGTGTGCAAGACCTTAACAAGACTGCTAATAACAAGCTGTCCTTATTTGTAGGGTTGCTATAAGTGGAAGCCAACTTCATGGCAACAAACAACAAAGATTTGCACACATTTAAAAGTGAATTGGCATCCTTTTCTGAGAAGGAGTAGAATTATTAACAGACTTGATATGATATTCTGTCTGTGACAGAACTAAGCACAGAACAGTCCTAATGCAGAACTGGGGCAGACAGAGTTGGGTGGAGGTAGACAATGCAGACTGAGGAAGCAGCTTCAGGGAAGCGTTTAAATCAGGACTGCACATTGTGCAGATGTTCTTGGATTGTAAGTCCCATCAGTCCTAACCAACATTGTCCTAACTGGGAACTGCAGTTTAACAATATCTGCAGGGCCATATTTTGCCCAACCTTGCTTTAAATGCACCTCCAGCAGCACATTAGACATTTGCTCTCAGTGCAGTTTGGGGAGATCAGCTGTAAGCCCATGCCATCTGAGTACAGTACTTTTAGTCTCATTCTCAGGAATGTCCTTTGCCCAAAGCTGTACCTTCCACTCCTTCCTTTGCTACAGTCCAGTATACATGGCAGCCTACTACTAAACACTGTTATCAGCACTGCCTTTTAAAACACAGCCTGGCAGAAAGCACTAGGAAGAAAATGTTTGTCTCACTGCAATTAGCATTTATGGAGGGGTGGGGTAGGATAAAGATTTCAGTCAGAATCATGGCAGGACAAGCATTTGAAGCCTACCTGCCTGTTCTCAAAAGCTGCTATTCATAGACCACGTAGCAAAATTCATCATATGGCAAAGAGCCAAAGATGACCAACACTTTATCCTTGTCTCTATTTTTGCTTTTTGACAACCACCCAAACCTATCCCACCAGCTAGTTGTTGTTGTTGTTGTTTTCCCCCAAAACTCATATATCCAATGCCACATGCCACATCTGGTTTGGATCTCGGAGTAACCTATTCATGCAAAAAAACCAAGGACAATTTCCTGATATATTAATGGTTATTGGGGCAGAAACATGCCTGTGGAACTAGTACACACTGAAAGCTGCTACCATAATTCAACCATATTATATTGGTGTAGAAACTATACCCAGAACTTTTTGTCTAGGCAGAGTATATGTAGCACTCTAGCTAAGGGAGGTCCAACAGTTTACTTCTCCACATCTTTCACAAGTTTCTGGTTGTGCAATTTAGACAGCATGGAGCCAGACCAAATTCAGCATAAAATGGACCTAATTCCTAGTCACTCAGTACCCTTCCTCCAATAAAAATGCAAAGCAAAAATTGAGAGAAATAGGTCTTGGGAAGCAGCAACATCTTTTCCATTAGATATGAGCGCAGGGGGCAGGAATAGAACTATTCTTCCATACATCTTTCCTATATAAATATTTAAGTTAGTGTTCTTAGTCCAGGGGGCCATCAGAGCAAGGTACAAATGGACACAATTGCACCACAGTGGTAAGAATTCAGTTTTGATACCAGACAGAAAAGTGATGGTAAGCAGGAGCCCCCATTACTGGATAATCAACACATTCTGAGTGTGGGCTATTCTTGAAGACCTGATAAGGGCCTACTGTGCAAAAAAAAAAAAAGGGGTGGGTGGGTGGGCGGCAGATTATGTTGGATGACCAAACCATCATCTATGGTTAGCCACGTATAATGAAAGGAAATGCAACCCTATGCTGAAAAGGTGCTGTCCCCACACGGTTAATACAAAGAGGTATATCATTTTATTTTGCTTCTAGTTTTGCCACTCAGTCTTTCCCCTTCAAGTCCCCTCCCCACTTCAGTTACAAGGAAATTAATTTTTCCCTGCCTCAAAGCCTGGCACACTTTAGTGTCCTACAGATCATATTGCTGTTGTTACTGAAGGAGGATAGGTAGAGAAAGAACTCTGTTTTTTTCTGTAGCAGGCACTTGCTCACTCCTTGACTCCCTCTTCTTCCTCAAATTCCTTTCTGCAGCAAGAAGTACTGAATTATTTCAAGAATTAGGCTAGCAGAAAAAAATGAACCAGTCACATGATACTGAGTTCACCAGACAGAAACAGAAATAATCACATTTATAAAGACTGAGGAATATCTTGTAAAAGTAAGAGGGATAGAAAACAACACGGCCTTGGTGTGCATGAGTCACAACCAGCACTTGGCTGTGCCACTTAAATACAATGTGGAAAGTTATCAAATTAAAACCCAAAGCCCTATTAACTCTCTATCAGTTCTGCGGATTCCCAAACATTGTAGACAAGCATGAACTGTCTTTTTGCAATGCATTATCTTTGATTTTTTCAAATTTGAACTTCCAAGTCTATGCTCTTCATTGTGGAAGCTTGTTTTCACAATAGAAGCTAAAACAGTTGTCAGAATTTGAATATTCTTTTCCTCTGAAAGTTTCCATAGCCTAACCATCATGGGAAAGTTGGGTCCTTTGCTCAAGGCAACCTGAATCCCACTCTTCTGAAGAATAAATACTTCACATTCCATGTACTTCTAATTCCAAAAGTCTTACTGAGAACTCTTACCTGGAATATCAAAGAACTCTGTTGCTTCTGGTAGATGCCTAAAGATCCAGTACAGCTACAAATATTCTGTGCTGGAAAAGAAAGCCATCAGGGTCTTTGTGCTGGCTGCAGGTCCCCTGCCTGGAAGAAAAGGAGAAAAGAAATTGTAGACCCAGTTTCCATGCAGTGAGGAAAGAACATCACAGCACATTCTAAATGGCAGTTAAGGTTACCAGATGCAAAGAGGACAGGGCTCTTGAACGTTTCGTAGTTGTGTGGAACTGGAAATTTCTGTAGGTGTAAGCTTGTCATGAAATTTACTCTTCTATACAGCTATACTTCTCTATTCTACGTAAACACAGCGACACATGCTTTGCCTACATCCTGTTTGGATTACTGTAATAACTGTGATTACTGCATGGGCCTGTCTTTAGAAAGTAGAAGCTTCAGTGGGCTCAAAATGATGTGGTCAAACTGTTGGGTGCACCTAGTGATATAGCTCCCCACTTACAACTTCACCAACCACCGGTCCATTTCTGGACACAGGCCATTTCCGCATGAGACTGTTATAGCACTATGATTCCACTTTCAACATCCGATGGAATCCTGGGGTTTGCAGTTTGCATCGGATGTTGAAAGTGGAATCATAGCGCTATAACAGTCTCATGCGGAAATGGCCACAGTTAAAAGTGCTGTTCATAACCTATAAAGGCCAACATAGCTTGAGTTCAGATTACAGTGCGCCTCTTTACATACAGAAGTTCTTTCCCAGGAACCCCTGTGAACAGCAAAATTTGTGAATGCGTGCATCCTATTATATTCAAAAGTGGCAATGTGTGTGCAAATGCTTCAGTGTGTTTGTGTGCATGTTACTGCCATTTTAAGTGTAAGAGGCAACGCAGCTGCGGACACTCTAACTTACATGTCCAGAGACTGCAGGTAAGGAAGGCCCACAGTATCTGAAATAATACTTCTCAACATATTGAGAAAGAGAAGGTTTTCTCTTGGTCTCAAGATCCTCATGGGCATATTTGATAAGGCGCAAGAGAAGGCCTTCTTGGTGGCTGCTCCCTCCTATAGGAAACCAAGCTGGCTTTCCGTCCTTTAGCAGGATGAGGTCTTTCTATTAGACAGGCTTTGGGCCCTGATTGCTGTGTGGAAGGATTTTTTAAAAAATGGAGCACATAAGTGTTACACTTTCCCCTCTTGTTATACTTTTAATGTTTTTAAATGTTTTTATTTAATAATTTTTCTATGATTTTAAAACTGTTGTATATTATGATTGATTTTAGCTGTGTTCTGTTTTAATCTACATTGTAAGCTCTCCTGAGTCCCACATTGGGAAAAGGGCAGGATATAAATGAAATGAAATAAACAATTAAAGGTACAGGAGCCCTATCATCTGGCTAAAATGTCCTAGACAGATGCAGAGAAAATGTGCAAGGTACATATGGTCAAATTATGTTGCTCTGTTAAAGGGGCAAGAGCCCTGTCATTTTTTTGCATCTAGTAACAGCAGATTTTAAAAGTTCCTTTAAGCACTGATCTTACACCCTCCATCATTTCACATATGAAAACCAGGATGATATAATTCAATATAGAGGAGCATTCAAAATGGCAAAAGTTATTAATGAGAAAGAACAGACAAGCCAGGAGAGCCTGCAGCAGTTTACATTTACCTAGGTCTACAGGGATGAGCAAGATTCTGTCCACTCCTCTCCTCTGTTAAACTGATTAACTAAAAGCTACTTTTGCATTTTCAACTCAGTTTTCAGCAACTGAACTAAGCTGATGACAAAAGAGAAGAGTGGAAGAAGACAGAAACTGGAACATTTAAAAAGTAGCTGAAAAAGAAAGAAAGTGTTCCTGCCAAATCAGAACAGTAGGAAGGTATGCAATCTGAAAGTAGGAGTGTAACAGTAATATTTTATGTAGCATTGCCACTGATTTAGCATGTCCAGTTGGGAAAATGTCTAGATTGTCTTCCAAACAAAGAATTGGATTACCAGTTTCCTGTCAACAACACTGGTTTATGAAGATCTCTAAAACAGTACTATTCCACAAATGGAAATTTTGCACATATGCATGCGCAAACACACAGTTCAGCTTTAACATGTTTTTACTTTGTACATATGACAAACACAATTGTAAAACAAACATTACAGTAATAGATAAGTTCAGGCCTTCATAGACCACAACTTCTTCACTGTGCAGTCTCCAAAAATACATGCAACTCATTTTAAATCAAATGAATCAGACACCTACAACCCAAGTTTATGCTGTTGTTACTTTAAAAACATTGCATAGCCCCTCACCTCTACATCTCTTTCCCATGTACAGCAGTTTCCTCTGCCACCTCTCTCTCCTTCATTCTCTTCTGTGTTACCTCTTGTCCCTTATTCAAGCCCACATCTCCTCAGCTCCTCTTTGCCTTCTCTGTCCGTCTACTTGTCTGTCTGTCCGTTATCAAGCCACTGGTTCCTGTGTCAGTTTCTATGATTTCTCCTGCCCCTGATTAACTGTGGGCCCTGGGTCTTATGGTCCTTGTGTGAGAGCTGAATAACTCAGCTAACACAGCTAGGCGCTTTTGCCTCGCCCAGCTGTGATGTTTGGGAAGATCAGCAGTCACTGACAGAGACTTCAACACTGGTGCTGCAAAATTGCTTATTGTAGCATGATACAGATTGAAAACTTTGCAAGAGATCAAAGAATTATTCTCTAATGAAACTTTTCTATTAACATGCGTTAAACAATGTATGCCATTAGATAAGGACTGTACGTCGGAAAATACATGAAGGCTCAAATAAACTTTTGACTTGTGCATTGTCTTGAAAATGGTCATAATGTTATTTTGCGTAATCAAACTTTTGTCGGATGTTTTAGCGAGAAAAGCAACCAACATATGTGAGGTATTTGTACACTGTTCTTTTTATAGTACCATCAATATCTCTAGCCACTGAGCAAACTCTTTATGTGTGTCTATGTGCCTTCAAGTCAACTGTGACTTATGGTGACCTCATGAATTTCATAGGGTTTTCTTAGGCAAGGAATACTCAACGATGGTTTTGCCAGCTCCTTCCTCTGAAATATAGCCTACAGCCTGGTATTTGCTGGAAGTCTCCCATTCAAGTACTAACCAGAAATGACCCTGTTTTGCTCCCAACATCAGACGGGATCTGGTGCCTTTAGGGTATTTAAGCTTTCTTAATGGATGCTTGAAGCTTCCATGGTGTTAGATGCATTGAGACACAGCATGAGACTTAACCCATCTGGTACTTCATGATTGGGATATTCTCCTAGATCTCTCTTAAATGACTGAACAAGCTGAAATTTTCAAATAAGTCTGTTCGTGGGAAGCAATTGTCTTATTTTTATATCTGAACAGAATATGTGGAACCCTTTGTTTTTCATGAGAAAGAAAATGCTCATAGAAATATACTAGCTTTTCTTAGTGCTCACTACAATATATTTCTGATTTTAATCTCCATTATATTTCTTTCTCAGGAAGAATATGGTCATATTCTGACCCAGAAGGCAGTTCTTTATATGGACTTCAATTGAAGTTACATTTAGATTACTACACGTGACTCTAGCGCATATACAATGCAACTTCATTGCATGTACACAGGCTGGGAAAGTGAGAATGGCTCAACTTTGCCATGATGCATACAATTACACAGAAACCATGTGATCATTGCATGTGACAATCTACACATAGCTTGCAGTTCAGAGACTATGCAAGGAAGCATACGCTGTTCAGCAACTGTATCATATCTGAAAAATTAGATAAACAGAAGTAGAAAGAATTGGTATCAATATGATGAGCTGCTCTGCTTCATGGTCATGTTATCACTGCATTTAAGTCTCCCTCATTTCAGTTCCCAGATTAAAGCTATGATCATCAAACTTGACCGGTTGGGGGTGGTGTGCATGTCTAAGTTTACCAAGTGGTAGATTCACCTTGTTTTTCATGAGCCCTTGCGGCTCTTGTTAAATATTTTTCCCCTCTCTCAAACCTCACATCATTCTCATAGTTTGCCCAAGAAGGATATTTTAAAACACTATTTTAAAGCAACAGCAAAAACCACCCAGACATCTTGATATGGCCCAAGACATTTTGCTGCTGAAAGAAAAGCAGCAAATGGCATTCACCACCCAACCAAATCACAGTGCCACACCACCCCCAACCAGTCAAGTTGTTTTGGCACACAAGTCAGAAACTCCCACATTATTCTCCTCCATTCCTTGCACTAAAAATACAATAACAATAGAAATCTGAATAATTAACAGTTTGCTGCTACCACATGACACCAAAATCTGCTACCTGCAAAAGCTATCTCACTCTGCCTGGAGGCAGGGCCATCCCTGCAGACATCAGACCAGTATTCCCAACCCAATCTGCAGCATTTGCTCAAAATGAACCAAATCAGCCCCCCAGTGCAGCAACACCTTCCTAGGGACCCACAACCAGCAATGTTACCTACCATCAGAATCCTGTCAGCCTTGCTTTCCAGGACACAGCTGCCTGTTCTATAGCTCTGGCTGATATTCTGTGTTCCTAGAGATATGACCTTGTATTTGGCTGCATTAAAACGGATGTTGTTGGAACTGGGCCCAGCTGACCAAGCGATCCAAATTGCTCTGTGTATATCTTGCCCTGTCCTCAATGTTATTTACCACTCCAGCAATTTTTGTGCTGTTGATCCAAGGACTTGCCCACCAGCTGAGATCACAGAAGTGGAACCTGTTTATTCTGAACTTGGAAGGAGTGGCCCAGACAAACCCTTTATCCTTGTCCATCAGGCTCTGAGTACAAACCTAATGGCCCGTGGTGAAACCTCCTGCCCAAGTCTCCCCCACACACTATAACAGAAGAAAAAGGCACCACACTTTCCATAGACTGTGAGAATAAAGCCAAATCTCAGCCACACTCAACAAGAGTGGAGTCTGTACACCTATGCCCATTTGCTAGTTGTTTCTTAACTAGAGAAGACCTCCTCTTCAATATTGTGTTTGAATAGATGGGCGTGGGAGGAAAAGTCCTCTTCTTTTTCACTCCTCTACCTTGCTAAGAACCAAAAGAACATGGGTGAAAATTCAACATTTCTCACATTTTAACTAGATCAACGGCAAGCTTGAAGTATGTTAAGAATTTATAACTTGGAGGCAAAGCATGCTGTGAGTACACCCAATTTTGACTCCAACTTGTCTCTGCAAAGAACTGAATTTATTAATGGCAAATAAGTATAAACTGCCAGATTGTTCTATTTGTGTGGCCTATGTTAATCTCATGCTAAGAGTACATGTCCCTGTGACTTCTCCCCTCCTCCCTATTTCTGCTGAGGATCAGTGCTCTATGTCCCCAGGCAGGACTGCACAGATGACAAAAAACAAAACAAAACAAAACATTCCCTTGAGACAGAGACTCTCCAAGGGCTGCCATGTCATCCCTCATTGATCTCAGCTGGCAAAGCTTGCATTCCATGTCTGGCTGTAAGATAGTTTAACCTTATTGTTATGGGGCTCCCCCCACCCCATGACAGACTCACGATGCTATCAATCAAGGCACGGAAGGGAGGAGATGTATCCACCCAATGACCTTGGCTATACTGCACACATTTCCCCCTCATCCCCTTGAGTTTTTGGGAGACCTCAGCATGTAGTGTATCTAGATCCCGAGTTTCATTCTAGTGGCAGAACACTGGATGGAGACTAGGAGACAATATACCAGGAGAAATTGTAGGAACTAATTTCAGTGTTCCCTACATGGTTGGTTTGCTCTAAAATATAGTGCAAGAATAGGACAAGAAAGAAAAACAAAAGGATTGCAGCAGCTACAACTTAAGTCATGCACAATATTCCTAGAGCTACACATACAAAAAGAGAAAATGGCCTTAGACATTTTGTGGTGTCTCCTACGTATCCTCCCCGTCTCCAGACAGAAAGAGATGATCACAGTGACCATGCTCAAGTGGCCAACCCTCTGCATATGCATCACCTGCACTTGTACATCTTAACTACTGCAACTACGATACAATAAAGATATGACCCTCTGGCCCATAAAATAGGCTATCAGTCCTTATTACTTGGGAGTAAAGTGAGACCACTAGTTAGAGCCCAAGGTGCCAACCCTGTCACTTGCTTTCCATCTTCTATGCAAATTAAGTATGACTCAAACAGTCCAGACAAGTCCTTGAAGGTCCAATATTATTCATTAATTGATTTCAAAATCACACTAAACAACAACAAAACAACAAAACAATCAAACAAATCAAAATAAACCCATTGGAACCCCATCAGGTATCCTAACTAGGTTATAGGTATCCCAGTACCTACAACCACGTGACTATCACAGTAACCACGGTCAATGACCTAACCTTCCAGTGTAAGTCTCTGGGCATGTGTCTAGTGGTTTTATTTTGCTAGCACCATCAGCCAATCTTAATTACTCACTTGGGTCATGGCTGAAGGGGTGGTTAATTCAGAGTGGGTACTGGTGACAGCAAAAAGAGACTGATAGGTGTGTGAAGCATCCCCAAGGACCTAAGCTGACAGGCTATGCACCTAGTGTCTTCACTGAGGTCATCTCACACACCCCAAAGGAAAGAAGCAGCCAACAACCTGATGTACTTCAGTGGCACCAAACATCTGGAAACAAAGAAAGCAGGGTAACAAGAGGAAGATGGTTTATCCAATAGAATCCAGATTGGACGTCCAACATTTATCATGCTTGGTGATGTTTATTCAAATATTGTATTTGCATATATAAGGTGTTCAAATTCTGCAAGCTCTTGCATTTCTTCCTAGGTAATATACTCCCTCAAAAAGTAAACTTACTTCAGCAGTCCCTTTGTATGAGCAGGAAGAGCCAAAAGCTGGATTCTGAAAAAAGGGCAGGAGAAGCAAGTACTGTAATAATCAGATCCATGTGGATAACAGGGTTTATAGGCCATAGAACATATGTGAATAAATGAGCTTGGCCCTTTTTCTCTTCCAGAGTGTCTGGGAGAACTCACACTAGATTCCAAGGACAGGGAACAAAACAGAAAGGCTGACAGTCACTGTATAACAAATACACATACATGATCCTCTCTTCTCTTGCAAGTTAAGCAGAGTATGCTCTGGTTAGTACTTGGATGGGAGACTGCCACAAATACCAGGTGCTGTAGGCTCTATTTCAGAGGAAGAACTGGGAAAACCAGTTCTAAGTATTCCTTGCCTAAGAAAACCCTATGAAATTCACAAGGTCACCATAAATCAACAGGTGACTTGAAGGCCCGTACACATATGCACACCATATTGCCATGTCTGGCTATATATGGAAATAAATCAGACAGCTAGAAATGTAAAGAAGTTAAAGAATGGGATGAAACTAAGAACTCTAATCAGTCATTCAAGTAATTCAAAACACTGAGGGGAAGTATACTTGACATTGGGTGAGCATGGATTCCTACCAGTCTTTCCCACATAAATATTTCAACATGACACAGGATATTTCAAGTTCTACAAAGTTTCCCTCTTAGTTTCTCCTGTTCTAGTGTATTGTAGAGATAAGTAGAAAAGAGGGCAGGTGAGTGCTTAAGATCGCTGCCTAGGCCCACATGTACAAAGGTAAATCATATCCTTCTCCCACAGGGCAAAGCTTGATCAGAACAAATTCATTTCCTGTTCCAAAAGCAGCATAGTTTCTGGCTGTTCACCTGACATGCAACAGAGAACTGTAATCCGTTCTGTTATGGACTACCATTCCTATGCACAAAATTAACTTTTAGCCTTAAGGCACTTAAGTTGTTTGCATGGAGTCTTTCCAAAATTCATTATTTTTAGTAGCAGCAGCAGCAATAATAATTTTATTTATATAGTACTCTGCTTCCCAAGAGAACTGAGGATGCACATAATATAATAAAATGCATAATTTATTCATAATTAAAAACATGACCTATAACAATAAATAAACAATATAGCACCACAAATATCCCAGCACTAGATTACATCTCAAAACCTTGAGAGAACTGGTATGTTTTTAGTCGTTATCCAAAGCTCAACTTCATGGTAGCCAATGCCAAACATATTTCCTCAGGGAGGGAATTCCATAATTGGGACACCACTGCTGAGAGGGCCCAATCTCACAGATTATGAGCCTCCACATGCACATTCCTGCCATGCATACATCTCTTTACCCTGTATCAATGCACCTGCAAAGCAGACTGGTGTGATAAAAGTAGCAAAGAACCATGTTCATCGCTGATATGAAACAAGGAGCCATTTAAATCAATCTAATTGCTTAAATCACCTATCCTTCAAAGAAAACAATTTCCCAATCTTCCCTATAGTGGCATGGATTTCCGTAACCTTTCAGGAACAGAGTAAGAGCTGGGCCAGTTTCTGGATTGAACTGAATGTCTAACTTGGGAGCAGAAGACATAGAAATTAGCCCCAAGAAACCAATTGTGCACACTGTAGAACTGAACCATCCCATCCACACATCAAGAATGACAGAAGGGTCTGGTCTCCCATATGTGTTCTCCCCTGGGAAAAGGAATCTTTTCCCCATCTCTCACTGCCTCATTAAGCTGCATGCCCTTCCCTCTCACCTGCTGAGAAAAGGAATGGACCAAAACTCAATGACAGAGCTCATGCTCCGTGTGTGTAAAGTTCAATCCCTAGCGTGTCCAGTTAAAATGATCTGGTAGCCGACTGTAATACAAAAAGTCTCAATCCAAGATTCTTGGGACCAACTACTTGGACAGAAAAGACATTACCAGGCCAGATGAACAGATTAATCTGATTGGGAAATAGGTAGTTTATTATGTTTTTTTTAATTGGTTGGTTAAATAGCCAAGGGGCTGAACAGTATCTTGACAACTGGGGAGCGGGGTTGGGGGAGCTGGGAAAGTTTCTGGTACTATGGTGCACATACAAGTAGTAAGTATGTACCTTGTCATTTGTGTCAAATATGTCTTTGCTCACATTTACAAATCTAGAAGCGAGATGTAGGCCTCTTCCCAGGGTGAAA
This sequence comes from Cyclura pinguis, assembly GCA_030412105.1. Taxonomy (NCBI): domain Eukaryota; kingdom Metazoa; phylum Chordata; class Lepidosauria; order Squamata; family Iguanidae; genus Cyclura; species Cyclura pinguis. Next base: position 161,063,977 of record CM059600.1, read on the forward strand.
GTAAAGTCAATAAAACAAGTTCAAGCATTTTTAATATTTGCATTAAAATTTAGCACACATTTTAAATCCAAGCTAAAAAAAGCAACGCATTCAAATTTTTAACAATCAACATTCTATTAATACAGATTAAAATTAGTAAAAAGAGGAAGGGGAGACAATGGAATTGAAGACAGCGAAAGAGAACAAGGATGATGAACCTTGTACTTATTGCAAACATTCCCCCACCCCCCTCCAAACTGGCTGGAATTCCCTTTCCACCTAATTATACCCATTCATTAGACTCCATTGATATGCACAGCTGGGTAGCAGCTTAGCATGAGTCAGCTCACTGCCAAAAGGCTTCCTGGCTTCTCAGCCAGCTTTTTCCATCAGTCACCTTTAAAGGCAATCTGTCACAGCCCAATTCCTAAACCCTTTCTGAAGGGTACATTCATTGCAACCTTTAAAGTGCAATCTGGTTTCACTTCTTCCCATAGTTTTCAAAGAAGTAGCCATGTTAATCTCATGCAGCATAAAAAGGAGGAAGAAGTGGGGAGGGAAAATAAAAGGGGAAAAAAAAAAAAGAAACATAGCAAAATCTTTAACATTAACTAGTTTTTATTTTTGCATGAGTTTTCATGGATATAAACCCACTTATTTGGATGCAATACAGAGTGATAATAAAGCATATTTACACAGTTGTGGGAGTGGGATGGAATGAAATAGGATCCAGAAAGATGCAAATCATGACTGTTGCCTCTTTCTGGATCCTGTTATATTCCACCCCACCCCCACAACGGTGTAAACATGCTTTATATCTCAGCATTCATTATCACTCTGTACTGCAGAGCTTTCCAAACTGTGTGTGTGACACCTTAGTGTGTCGGCTGCAGTGTGTAGATGTGTTGCATGAACGTAATGGGTGGAGAGGCTCCCTCTCCGCCGCTGCCACCCTAGGCCAAGAAGCCCTGGGCAAGGGTGGTGGCAGCAGGCCACGGCTGGGTGGACGGGATACCTCTCCCATCGCCACTGCCCTGGGCGGAGGAAGACCCCAGTGAGGGCAGTGGCAGTGGGCCAGGCCCAGGTGGAGGGGCTGCCTCTCCTGCTGCCACTGCCCTGGGCGGAGGAAGACCCCAGTGCTGTGGGCCAGGCCCAGGTTGAGGGGCTACCTCCACTTACTGAATTACTTATTGAATTCCTGTGTTGCAAAATGATGCATGTCTAAAAAGTGTGTCGCCTAGATGAAAAGTTTGGAAAGCTCTGCTGTTCTGCATCCAAAGAAGTGTGTTTATACACATGAAAGCTCATGCAAAAATAAAATCCAGTTACTCTTAAAGGGTCCACTTCTTTCAATCCCTTTCTTTCCCTTTCTTTGTGTGTACAGGACACCCCCTCGCACCATCACTGGAATGCTTCTTTCACGTAACCTTTTTCCTTTTTTGCATTTAGTTAACTCAATTCTAAATACATTTTTCTGAACAAGGAAACATGGTAAAATTTTAGTGTTCAGCTTGGACCATTGCAGATTTGCAAAGAGCATACTTTCTGCCAGAAAGACAGAGCAGTGTTGTGGTTTGAGTGTTGGACTAAGACTCTGGGATATCAGAGTTCCCCACTCGGCTGTGGACACAGACTGGGTGATCTTGGGCAAGTCACGTTCTCTTTCTTAGCCTTATCCAAAGGCAATGGCAAACTCTGTCTGAATAAATCTTACCAAGAAACCCCCCTGATAGGCTTGCCTTAGTGATGAAGGGGTTAAATTGTAGAAACTGCTTGCTTGAGTAGAAAAATAGAGAAAAATAAGTCAGGCAGATGCGTCTCTTATCTTATCAAGAGCTTAGGTACGCGGCTTGGCAATGCATGGGATATAGGGAGTTTGGGAGTCGATGCAACCAAGGGAGAATACTCCCTGGTACAGAGATACTTCATTTTTGAAACTGTAATACATCATTTCGAAACTTAAACTTTTGTAACCTGTACTCTTTTCATATATGGTAATCATTTCCTGTACTCGTTTTTTAGAAGGTATAAATGTGTGCTGCAACCTAAAATGGGGCTCTCAGTCTTTTGGAAATTGATTCCACTGAGATCCCTGCGCAGTATAATAAACTCTTGTTTTCTGATCTGCTGGTCTCAATTCACTGGCTCACCACAACATTAGGGTTGCCATAAATTGAAATCCACTTCAAGGCACACAACCACAAAATGCCTATCTCCCTGAAAAGTCAAACAAATCTGGTTGTAGCTCAATTAGTACCTTTGTCTCTGGACTACCATACCCTGCAAAACTTTGCAGTTAAAACTGGCACACATATGACCAAGCAATATCAGATTACAATAAAGACAATAAACGTTATTCATGAGGAAGAAAACACAATCTAGGAAAGGCTGCAGTAGTTTGCTTTTGCCCAAGCTTACTGGGAAGGGCAAGATCCCTTATCTGTTCTCCCTGTTGCTGAGCTAACTACTTTTGCACTATGAAGTCAAATTTGCAGCAATTGAAGTAAGCTGAGGACATGGGGGGAAGTGGGGAGAGGAGAGAGGAAACAGGACATTTTCAGAGCAACTGAAAGAGTCGGATGGTAGAGATTAACCAGGACCATCCCTGACAAATCAGGACAGTTGGAGGGTATGAGCTGGGAAAATCTGGGATACACAATTGGGGTTTTCTGATGCTGTGAGGCAAAACAGCTATTCTAGGCAGAACAAAACACCTGGTTCAGGCAGCTGAGAGTGTGTGTGTCACGAAAACACATAAGATTACTAACAAATCCATTATTGTTGTATGTTTATTGAGAGGGATTGGGAGAAGTACTTTTCAGATTTTCTCCCTCAGATGCCAAAACAACAAACTTGGTCTTAGAATTCTTGCACCTTCAACTGGGTTCTTGGACTACATGGGCACAGAACAACAACAAAAACTTCAGAATAAAAGGGTCATTTCTGTCACATGTATATTTGCACATAACATGGGTTAACTATATACAGTCCTATTTGCTTTGCCTGATCACTTCACCCTGTAGCATTTGGCCCTGACAACATCTTCAAGTTTCTTGCTTAATCTTGTCCTTAGACAAAGCTTTGGGAAAGACTGAGGGCCATCGAGCTCTTTTACTGGATAAGATAAGCAGTAGTCTCAGGTCCCCGCTGCTTAGAAACAATAAGTGGGAGCCTTGAACTTGACAAAAATCAAATAAGACGACTGAAAATGCAGCATGGTCTTTAATTAATATGAATCCAGTTCCTTCAGAGATCTTGGAAAAGATGTGACTCAAAGCCAAATATATAGTTTTCACACTTCTCTTATAAAAGAATTTTCATTCCTCTATCACCTCATTTTATCTTCCCAGAAGTTCACAGGAGGGTCTCAGGTACCTGAAAGCATCTCAGTTCCCGGTGGAATCTGAACACTTGCAGTGTCCTCCAATTTTCTGTCTTGAACTAGAATCCAATACATCAGCTTTCTTTTTAAGCTTCTCCCCTTAAAATCTGCTTTGTCTGAAATCATGCTTGATGAAGAGTTCTGGAAAACTCAAAGGCCTGAATAGAATTTGATGATTTTTGAGCTGGCCTAATAGAGACACTACAATAACATGGATTTTATCAGCTTTTGGAATTTTTATTTAAAAGGTTAGTTTTAAAATGAGTTACGTGGAGTTAAATAACAACAATCAACCAAAGCTCCAAAAGCATTTAGGATTAGGGAGTATGCATGATGTTTTAGTGTCCATTTTAAAAGAAGAAGTAAAATACTGGGGACTAAGAAATTTGGCTTCTGTAATTTTTAACAGTGGAGATTAGCATAACACTCTAGTCCTCAGTGTTAACTAAAACGGGATAGGGACGAGGATAACAACATTTCCATGCTGTGAGTTTTTTTCTGTTTAGAACTGAGGTGATATGAAAGAGTTTGAATTCTGACTGTACTTCAGTGCTTTAATATAAAGTATAAATCTGCCATTATGGTGTGTCTTTGGAGCAGCAGCCCAACGGAAGGAAAGCAAGGAGAGGCAAGGCTGAATCAGCATTTCTTCAGTAGTGGTGACAGCTGTGCATTTAACTTGTTTTTTTTTTTAAACGTTAGTATCACAGAGAGAAGTATGCACAATGAAACAGTGCTGAGTTCTTCTGCCCACTGTGGAATTCTGACTGGCATAGCCCACCTCTTAGTTGCCTCACTTCCTCCTTCACATAGATTAGGCCAACAAGGTCAAACCAATCCTTCTATCCTGTTATCAAGCTGTACACCCACACACATTGATATGGTTTATTTGGCAAGATATGATTTGATTGACAAAATCCATCAATTGGCTTTGATATAAAACATGCTCTGCTATGGCTGCATGGCTTAGCTGGACAAGAGGAAAAGACTGGATGAACATATGACTGTGAATTAGGTCAGAAAACACCTCTAGGCATAGCCAGGTCACGGTCACACAATCACCAGGAAACTACAGAGATAATAGGCTTACAGCTAGTCTTAATGACTTTGCCTTTTGGACAACAGCACCTGGAAGATTCTCACCAAATTGCTAATTGTCTTAACTCCTTTTCCCCTGACAGAGCAACCTTTCCTTTGTCCTTAAAACTGTCCAACAAGCACCAAGACAGCCATCAGCCCTTTGTCACCTAACGCTAAGACCATTAGCCTGTTCCACACCTCACCGTCCACTCTGCTAACTCCATTGTTTACTTGGCTGGAGAGGCCTCCGGGCAGAAATTGTGTATATAAATCCCTAGTTTTGGTCAGTCAACTTGCAGTACACTGATTGCTAGTCCTCACTCTGCTATTCTGATTCCTGACTGTGTGCTGTCCTTAGACACAAGTCTAAGCCACATCACTGCTTCTTCACTACTCTTCTGGGTCAGTAAATATCACCCACTATGCCCTGAAACCTTGCTATCTAAAAACTTTCCTCCCTTTTCCTTCAATTAGCTTTGTGTTATTACATGACTGTTTGAATCTTGTGTGCGTGATTAATTCCCCCAACAAACATAATTTAGCTTACTTTTGGATCTCTGGCTAGTTCTTCCCTGCAGAAGTACTGTAAACATTGGTGTAAAAGATCTCATTAGGCTACCTCCCTCTTGCAGGCCTTCTAATTTGAGCTAATATTTCCCCACCTTTGCACAGAGGTACTGGCATCATGGGTAGACCCCCGAGACACCCACATGTTGGGGTAACAACCCCCTCTTGTGTTTCATTGTCCTTGCCCTAATGATTAGAGACTTGGAAAGAGATAACCTCTGTATCTTTGCATAGAACAGGTGTTGTGCTTCCTCATCACAGCGCTGTAGTGATAACAGAAGATTAACTGAGCAAGCCTTCATTGCAACTCCAAAAAGGGGGGCAGCGAAGGAATCTGCAAAAGATTGGGTTGCTACCAATTCAATTTGGGATTTGCTCCATTAATGTTAACAACTCAAAGCCTTTCATTTCCTAGGCTCTAGAGGAGGATGTGAAGCAGTTGAGCAATTCTTACCTTTTTATAATGTTCAGCTCATTTCCTCTACTACTCATTGTTTATTAAGGTCTCAGTATTTCTACTTGCTGCCTACTCTTGCCCAGTTCTCTTAACTGCCCCCTAATTTTGGAACGCCCTCTGACTTGCCAGTACCCATATCCCCTTCTTTCCACTTCCTGCCAATGCCATGCTGTTTGTCTGGGGATTCTCTGCATGAGTTATTCTCACAGTTCCCTTTCACCAGCTTCCGTATTCTCCGTCCTTTTCTCCACCCAGGTCTCTGCCTCTACTACCTTCTCTTCCCTCAGACTTTTATCTCCCTCCCACTTTTTAAAAGCTTTCCAGTCCTCAGCCTGTTTCCATTTAGCTTCTTCAGTTCACAGAACCGGTGTGAGATTCAGTTTTGGAGTCAGAGAATAAACTTTCTCTTCACTCATAGAGGTTGGTCTACAAACATTCTTTGACTACAATATTTACTCCCCTAGCTGTCAGAATTATTGCAGAAGATTTTAAATCACATCAGTTCAGCCAAATTCTTTATTACAGTTTAGTACAGCAGGACACTGAAGGTGGTAATCTTCAGTAGTTATTAAATATTAAATAACTATATTTTGTTGAATCTGAATTCTCCAACCTCACTGATGACTTCAGAACTAACAGTTCCTAGTAGAGTAACCAAAACATAAAGCCCAAAGATAAAGTAATTTATCCAGTTAAAATCCACCCAGATAAGAACCTTTTTTTATTTACATGAGAAATATAGAATTATTGGTTATAAAACATAAAAATAACATGGGTTCTTGATCCAGTTAAGCAATCAAGGGAAAAATATCAATTTCTAGCTAGTTACTAGCCTGTGGGAGAGTTTAAAGGGTTGAATTAATATCCTATGCTAACTGCAGAAAATTCATATCCAAGCTTAATTGACTATTGAAGTTTGAAATCGATTCATTACTGACCCCAGTCAAAGATCAGTAGACATTCAGTCAGCAGGAAGCAACAACTGAGCACCAGCATTAAGTAAATATGAGTTCTGCTGTTAAGGAAACTTATTTGGACAGCAACACATTTGGAGCAAAGGAAATCACAGTTCAAGAAAGATATTGACAAGCTGGAACATGTCCAGAGAAGGGCAACCAAGATGATCAAAGGTCTGGAAACCAAGCATTATGAAAAACAACTTAGGAAGTTGGGTATGTTTAGCTTGGAGAAGACTGAGAGGTAACTTTATAGAAAGAATGTCAAGTAGAAGATGAAGTCAGCTTTTTCTCTGCTGCTCTAGAAGCTAGAACATGAACCAGTGCATTCAAAGTACACTAAGAGAGATTCTACCTAAAAAAAAAAAGGAAGAATTTCTTTACTATAAGAGCTGTTCGACAATGGAATGAAGTGCCTCAGAAGGCAGTAGTCTCTCCTGCTTTGGAGGTCTTTAAACAGAAGAAGGATGAACATCTTTCAGGAAATGTTTTAGCTGTGCATTCCTGCCTGGCAGGGAGCTGGACCAGATGGCCCTTGTGGTCTCTTCCAGCTCTAAGATTCTGTGATTTTATGGAAGGAGGTAACTCAACCTAAGGACATGATGCACTGTTCTTAGGGGAATAGGCATCTACCTCTACCTTGTCATTCATCAAGGAGCCTTCCAAAGGTGGGCCTTACACAGAACATAGAAGAACACATCAAGACTTATTTAACAGGAAGAAATAAGTTAATAATTTCACTTGCAGTATATTAGGGTTTAGCAGGCCCAGAAATAACAGCAGAGCTCAAACAGGTCTCCCAGTTTCATATAAACATGCTAGGTATGTGTAGAAACATGCTGTTTATGGCCAGTGTCACGTAGTGAATTAGCTGTTGGACCAGGTCTTTGGGAGATTAGGGTCTGAATCCCTATTCAGCCATGGAAACCCACTGGGTGACCTTGGGCAAGTTGTACTCTCTAAGTGCCAGAGGAAGGCAAAGGCCTCTGAACAAATCTTTCCAAGAAAATCTCATAACAGTTTCACCTTAGGATCCCTATCATGACTTGAAGGCACACAGTAACAACCACCACCACAAGCACCACCACCACAGTATAGAAATGGCTGATTTGTTTTTTATGGTATAAAAACAATGGTTGGTTCATTTTTGAGACAATAAGTTTATACATATATTAGTTATTATATTGGCATGTAGAAAGTGTGCTAGATAATGCCTCACACCAAATGAAGCATTAAGCTGGACATGATGCTGGATGCCACACAAAAGGCACTCTTTTGGAGAAGTGAGTGCATGAGTCAGGCTGCCATAAGCCTAGTTTGGAGCGTGCACTCCAGTTCCTTATTTGCGAATGACATCTGAAGGCTAGCTATTTGGATTGAATGCAAATTAACAACAAGAAGAAGTTCAAATGAGCAGTGTATTTATTTGTATGCTATAAATAATATACATGGGGCATGTTATCTGAGACCTCTGTTTGGCATTCATGTGAAAACCACGGTCTGGCTTATTTTACACCCTGTGCTAAATTATTCCGTCTCCCCCAGTAGCATATAATCTCCTTAGTACATACTGCAGTATCCTGGCATTATTGCACCATGCATTTTCCCACTCTACACTGGGGAAAATGGAAGAGTAAAAACATCAGAACGCTGACTATCATTGTGCAACACCATATGGCATGGGGAGGGCAGGCCATGACATAGTTCTCTTTCTGGAATTGCCTCATTCCATCATGTTACCCTGTGTACTGGGGGTCCCGGGAGGGACACCAAAACGTGCTCAACTAAAGGTGCGGAAAATTAGCTCAGAGCACTGCTTAGCGTTACGAGAGGCAGGGTAACGTAGCAAGATCTTGAACCCTATGTCTACGGGGTCAGGTCGAGTCAAGGAGCACACAGAAGTTGAAATAATAAATGATGTTTTATTAAACACAAGCAAAACAGTGTATGCGACACACTCACACAAGATAACTAAAGAAAATAAAGGTTGGAGTGGTATAGAGGGATTTTTAGAGGGATTGCTGGTCTGGGTGATACTTCACCTGTCCTGAAGCCCGGAAAAATAGAGAGCGCAGCTGGGGTGCGATGTAGCTCAGCATGTGGAGCTGAGGGGAGGCTCGCCAAGCAAAGCGGCAGCAAGGCGGGATGAAACTCGGGAGCGATCCGAGAAAGGTCTCAGAATCAAGGGTTTTTATAAAGAGAATTCTCTTTATAAAACTTAGAACTTTAGAACTTCAATAGTCAATTAAGCTTGGATATGAATTTTCTGCAGTTAGCATAGGATATTAATTCAACCCTTTAAACTCTCCCACAGGCTAGTAACTAGCTAGAAATTGATATTTTTCCCTTGATTGCTTAACTGGATCAAGAACCCATGTTATTTTTATGTTTTATAACCAATAATTCTATATTTCTCATGTAAATAAAAAAAGGTTCTTATCTGGGTGGATTTTAACTGGATAAATTACTTCATCTTTGGGCTTTATGTTTTGGTTACTCTACTAGGAACTGTTAGTTCTGAAGTCATCAGTGAGGTTGGAGAATTCAGATTCAACAAAATATAGTTATTTAATATTTAATAACTACTGAAGATTACTACTTTCAGTGTCCTGCTGTACTAAACTGTAATTAAGAATCTGGCTGAACCGATGTGATTTTAAATCTTCTGCAATAATTCTGACAGCTAGGGGAGTAAATATTGTAGCAGGCTATGCCGTACTTGGGGGAAAACAAGAGATTTGGAGTTGGAGACAAAGCCTCCGAAAGGTCAGAATCTGAATGACTGAGTTATCATAGCGATTCTCAATAGAGTAGCCAGTATGCAGACGCAGAGTACTTGGGTATTGCATAGTTTACCCATCAAGCTGCCATCGCGGGGCAGAGGCTCTTTTGTAAGTAGCGTGCAGACTTAATTAGAGTGCTTGCCTGAAGGTCTCCTAAAGCAGCGAGTCAGCTATTTCTGGCCTGCCTGTATTGTAGTTTGAATATTACGGCTATTAACGGCCGAGCTTGTTTACGTGCTTGTCCGGTGGCCTCGCAAGCACGTGGAGGGGAAATAGAGAAGTGAAGCTGAATTGTGATATCAAAAGGATATCTTTTAATATCCCCAAAGCTCGGACTAGCCACGGCAGTAGCAATCGACAGAACACGTCTACAGCAAAGTTCATAGGACTGTATCTGTGCTTACTCCTAAAACAAGGGAATATGTCTTAATATAGCCTGTTATGTACACAGAATATACTAAAGACTGTAGCTTTCCCCCCACCATCCACCCAACCATGCTCACAAAAGCTGCAAGCAATAAAAAAATTAGGATACTATACAATTGTTTATTTTTGCAGAGCTTTCTTGTGCATTCATGCAGGATGCTGATGGCAGGGGAGCACCCTGTGAGCTGTGGGAGGAAGATGCCTCCAAGAGCTAAGTATTTGCATAAAGCAGGCGTATGCTGCTCCTGCTGCTGCTGTTATAGCAATCCATCCCGCAAGCACAAGTACAGAGCATCACTACCACCACCACCACCACCATCACTACCCCCTACACACACAAAGGGCCTCCCCGCTGCATGAGAAAAGATGAGGGAATGCAGCAAGGCCTTAGCTTAACTGTCTCAGTACTTTTGTGTCTAGTCAACAGAGGAGTCAAAGGGGTTTATATCACTACTGGCACAGACACAGTAAAGAGACTAGAAGATTAGGGGAGCACAGCATCATTCCCTGAAGCTCATCTGGCTTGTGCCATTCACAGAGAGGAACTTCAAACTCTGGACATGACACCCAGCACTTTTCAAGTGATACTGAAGAGAACAGAGCAGGAGGCAGACACTACAACCTCCCACTCTGCCTGAAGGAAAGACCAGGCAAAGTTTGCAGAGTGTGCTCTGCACCCCCACTTGCTTTGCTTAACTGGAGTTATCTTTATGGTGCACACACTAGCTTTTGCTGCAGGGTGGGAAAGATAAGAGTTAAGACAGGAGGTAGCAGCAGAGAAGAGGGATTTAAGAGAGCAATGCTACTGAGGCAAGGTTGCTGAGAAGCTCCTTTAGGACTTGGGAGCCTGAGGAGAGACAGCGAAGTCAAGATCTCGCCATCACAACCACAGCAAGAGGGAAGATCTCTTTCTCTTCCTCCATGCCTCCTCTCCACAACCAAAAAGAAAGAGAGGAAGCTGAAGTTTCCTCAAGGAAATCAAAAGCCATTCCCCACTTTTATTATGTTCCAAGAGCAAATAACTTTTTGGTAGAACACAGTCGTTCACAATAGGATTTGGATGCTGAACAAAGAACACAATTATGCATTTTACCCAAGTGGAAAATTGTGGATGAGCCATGCCTTGGTTGACATATAAAATGACTAGCTGTTTTTACAACATGCATTCCTATAATTATCAGCCACCATTTGCGGGGCTTACCTGTAATTGTTTCAACATGTGCCTCATACCATCTGGATAAGCAAAGGGTCAATTACTTTCAGAGATAGCAACTATCAGGCTGAGATATGAACACAAGCTTAGATGAGTGAAAAGGAAAGAGGCAGGGGGTAGGAAAATACAAATTACCGCGTAACTGTACATTCAGTAAAGCTAAAGACATATGACACTTCTGTGTCATTTCAAAAGACAAAATTGGTTCTGTAAGGAAATCTCAGTTGACTTTGCTCAAATCTTGCTTTAATGCTATAGCAGCTTCACAGGGCAGGCTGCTCAACACACAGCTCCTCAACACACAGCTCTTCCACCCCCGTGCTGCATCCAAGCAACATGCAACTAGCATAACATTCCCACTCATGTAGGTCACATGGTGGGCACAGCCAGAAATATGAAGGCCCTTTCTTGAAGTCTGGAAAAGTCCACTTTTTAGACTACTCCTTCCAAAATCTTCCATTCAGCATGACACTGGTTTCTGAGAGATGCAGTTCAAAAAAACAGTATCTTTTCCAGATCAGATCAGGTCAATTTATTGAATTAGTCCATTGACCATTTCAAACAGTCTCTTTTCCAGATTCTACCCTTTCTCACAGGTTACCATAAGAAGTTCCTCATCACTCACCAAAATATTTCTGCCCCAACAGAGACATTTAGTGCTCCTGTTATGAAACAGTACAAAAAGAGATACAGCAAACACCCTTCTGTAAGTGCTGCCTGTGAGGATGTGGTGGAATGTAGATAAGTGGGTAAATGCCATTCTGACCCAGTGTTACTGCCCTGGCTAGTCCGAGCTTTGGGGATATCAAAAGATATCCTCTTGATATCATACTTCAGCTTCACTTCTCTATTCCCCTCCACGTGCTTGCGAGGCCACCGGACAAGCACGTAAACAAGCTTGGCCGTTAACTGCTGTAATATTCGAACTACAATACAGCCAGGCCAGAAATAGCTGACTCACTGCTTTAGGAGACCTCCAGGCAAGTACTCTAATTAAGCATGCACGCAACTTACAAAAGAGCCTCTGCCCCGCGATGGCAGCTTGATGGGTAAACTACACAATACCCAAGTACTCTGCGTTTGCATACTGGCTACTCTATTGAGAACCGCTACGATAACTCAGTCATTCAGATTCTGACCTTTCAGAGGCTTTGTCTCCAACTCCAAATCTATTGTTTTCTCCCAAGTACGGCATAGCCTGCAGTCACATTCTCCTTATAAAAACCCTTGATTCCGAGCCCTTCCTCGGATCGCTCCCGAGTTTCATCCCGCCTTGCTGCCGCTTTGCTTGGCGAGCCTCCCTCAGCTCCACATGCTGAGCTACATCGCACCCCAGCTTCACTCTCTATTTTTCTGGGCTTCAGGACAGGTGAAGTATCACCCAAACCAGCAATCCCTCTAAAAATCCCTCTATATCACTCCAACCTTTATTTTCTTTAGTTATCTTGTATGAGTGTGTCGCATACACTGTTTGCCTGTAGTTAATAAAACATCATTTATTATTTCAACTTCTGTGTGCTCCTTGACTTGACCCGACCCTGTAGACATAGTGTTCAAGATCTCGCTACGTTACCCTGCCTCTCGTAACGCTAAGCAGTGCTCTGAGCTAATTTTCCGCACCTTTAATTGAGCACATTTTGGTGTCCCTCCCGAGATCCCCAGTACACAGGGTAACACCAGTCATTAGGAAAAAGACCTATGGCTAGTGGAAGCAGCCTCCCTTTGAGCAGCATAACTCCCACTGACTGAGTTACAGTTTTCTTGTTATGTAAAATTAATATTTGAATAAAACACAAAAGGTCATCACAAAAACATAGGCAAAGAGTATTAAAGCATATAATAAGAAAACAAATGAGGATAAGGTTTACAAGCAATATGGTGAACTAATGAATAGGAAAATATACAGAGTTAAATAGAATGCTACAATTTATATTACAAAATGAAAACATGCATAGAACACTACCAAAAGTAGTATTACAAACAGAGCAGGAAAATCAAAACAGAAACAGCTACATCAGAACATAATGTAAGAAAGAAAACGACTAGAAACTGAATGAAGTTTATAACAATATAAAAACATACTATATATAAAAATATAAAAACATCACCCAGTGGGTTTCCATGGCTGAGTGGGGAACCAAACCCTAGTCTCTAGGGTCACAGTCCAATGATCAAGCCACTACACCATGCTGGCTCTTAAACTCCTATTCATTTGTTATCCATCCGGACTAGAAACATTATCCTCTTATTTTGTTATTATATACTTTAACATTACTTCTCTACGTTTTTGAGATAGTCTTTGGGAGTTTATGCATTTGTGGTTGAGACCAGGCCCTTCTGCATTGGCACATAAATATATGAAGCTTTGTATCTATTTGTTTTTCTTTAGACTGAAGATTTGACAGAGGTTCACCTACTTTGACCCTTCCATACAACAGTTACCACAATTTTAAACGCTAATAACAAATCCAGAGTGTACATGCATGCTCCAGAGAGGACAGATACCTTCATGATGTAGTAAGACCACATGCATTCTGTCCTCAAAAGTTTAAACGATTGCTCACATCAGTTACCTTCACATACTTCACATACATGGGGGCTTTCTGGCCACCAAACTCAAAAGGAAGGCATCCATCAATCAGGCTTCTTTTCTACTTTACATCGTAAGTATTCACAGCACACTTGGCAGGATGGATAATATAAAGTACCTCTTAGCTTGCAAAATGCATGCAGCTCAGTCACACACTGTTGTTGTTGCTACTGCTCCTCCTGCCATGTGCTTCAACTCATCTAACTCTCCTAGACTGTCTTACGTACAAACCTCTTATTTTATGTAGTTTCTGGCATACTGAATGAGTAAAAATCTTTTCTTCAATGGTATTTCCCTGACTTCAGAAGATGAAAAAAACAACCACAGTTGAAGACTGAGAACTTGTCCTTAAAATGTGAAGGTGTGCTTTTCTTTAATTCTTTCACTCCTGCCCCCACCAGGCCTTTGCATTTCTACCACACACGCTTTGAAAGTAGACTTCTCTCACCTGCTACTGCCCCCCAAAATGCTCAGATCAAACTTCACTTGTGCCCAAGGCACACCACCCTGGACCTCAGGAATGCTGATACAGCTGGTGCAGAACTGGTTTGTTGTGGTCTTTTTTAGGGAAGCAGACAAGGGATCTGTTTTTCACTCTGCATGCCTGTAACCACACAGACTGAGGCTCCTGATGACAAAGTGGTCTCTCCACTGTTGGACTAAAGCTCACATCAAGTACAGTGGGTCATTTTTACCCGTGACCTCCACATGTGCGATTTTCAGTTCATGTGAAGCATCACATCTTATAGTTAAAATGGCAGTGACATACGTGTGAAGTCTCTGGGCGCACATTGCCACTATTCAATATAATGGGGCATGAGCATTCATGATTGCCAGTATTCACAGGAGTTCCTGGAATGGAACCCTCACATATACAGAGGTTACCTAGGGGTGGAAAAATGACTTGAGGAGTGTGGCAAAAGCCTCCTCAGTTAAAAATACACACACACACACACACAAACATACACATACACATACACACACATGCCAGCTGAGTTGCCCTGCTGGAACTTGTAGTGCAGCAGTCATCCCTGCTGTCACTCATAAACTGCTGCAGCATCTCCTAGCTGGAGTTAAGAAAATGGTGAAAGACAAAAACCCCACCCCACCAAAGGGCATTCTAGGAAAGTCACCTTCATGCCCCTTTCCCTAGTCAGAATAAAATATTTTAGTGTGCATCATACATTTGGCATCCATGAATCTCATTTAGTGGAGGCCAAGTTCACTCACTGTCTTGGCTGTTAAAATGAGTTCTCTTCCCATCCACAACCTTTGCAGCAATGTCCCCAACCTGCAGCAGCAAGTTAATTTATGCCATAAGCTCTCATGGATGAGAGCCCACTTGATCAGATGCCCCTGAAGAGTGGAATCCAGTCAAAATTCATTGGTCTTTAAGGTGCCACGATTCCAGACAATCCTTTTTTTTACTGTGCCTGGGCCCTGCCTAAAACATGTAATTTTATGGAGAATCCAGTAGTTTTCCCACTACTACTTTTTTTCTTACCACAAAATTCCAGTAAGGAGGGGAAAGGTTGAATACCTGCACAAGGTTTTCTGATTGCTAGAGTTATGAGCTGTCCTTCTGGAAGCAGTTTCTGCTTCTTTTTGTAGCAGTAGATTAATATGGCTACTCCTCTGGAAGGAATATAATTATTATTTATTAGTATTTGTTCCCCCACATGACCAAATGGGAACCATTTATTTATATGTGGTAAGGAAAAGGAACATATTCTGAGACACTACTGGGAGGGAAGTTTAATTTGCTTCAGGTGACCCCTTCTCCAGGGCTAGAGCTCAATTTCTCTCTACACCACTGTTTCCCAGATTGAAACCTATTTGTTCACCATTTCCCACATAGCTACTCCTTCCCTGATGATTAATCAATAGAAGCCTAACTCATGAAAGAGAGATGCATAGGTATGAGAGGCACTGTATATTGATACATACCAACATACATTGACTGGAGTAACTGCAACAATAGTAGCAGTAATAGCAGTGATTGCATAGATTTGCTCATTACAAATGACATGAAATATACTTTTGCCATCCATCCCCAACCCCCTGCATAAGTCTCTTTAAGTATTCCATATGTCATTCTTGTTTTGAACCTTGTTCTGTCTGCCATGGTTGTGGCAACCAATAAATAACCTAGGTCAAATGTGAAAGGCCTTTTCCTAGTTTCTAAATGCACAATAGTAATGATTCATGGGCTAGCTTTGTCTCTTTTTTGCACTGAAAGTTCATTAAGTAGTTAAATAAGAATATATAGGACATTTTGTTTTACTTCTTTTTGTTACTGGCAGCACAATAAAGTTCTATGGTCCTGATCTTCCATCTGCCACCAGATAGACAAAACTAGGCAAATCACAGGATACTTCAGTCAGCAAAGAAGATGTGTTCTGGGCTTCACTTCTTTAACAGAAACCTTAGTACCAGAGGTAGATATAACATGGAAAGAACAGGCATAGATTCCTACACCGCAGAAAAGAAGAGCAGTTCAACATGTTTCAACAAACTTTTTATTCAAAACTAACATTATATACATATGAAATGAAACAAGCCTTGCATGAATAAACAGAAACATTTTGAACCTTCTAGAGACCACTTTAAAGCTTCTTCCAAAATGTATTCTGGATTATTTTTTTTCTTTCAAATGCTTCCACTTTTGTTATAATTTTCATTTTGGTGGCAAAACTTACAGATCTGTGCTTTTTCAATATGTCAGGGTAGCTGGTGAGGCAGGCTTTCCCCCTTTCTTTCTGTTTTGTTCTTCACGTATGCCCAGTAAGTGATTCGATTCTGGAGGCAGCTGTTTACCTTGCCTGTTGTATGTAAGCTCACACAGCCAAACAGTAGAATCACCTAGAATGGAACCCCATTCTTTCCCAGGTCAAGCTTTATTGCATTGTTTTCTGCAGAAATGCTACTGCAATCCATCGCTAAAAGTCTGTCTTTCTCCAGCCTTACTTCACGATCCTCTCAATGCCAATGCTGTAAAAACACTTCCAGCTAGACAGAAGACAAGGGTGGGGGCTGGGCTGGGTTGAGTTCCCATAAAAAGATGTGTAAAAAGGAGGTTCTTTTTCAGAGGCTTTGTTGACTGAGGTATTCCTGTACTAACAAAAGAAGAATATTGTAGTAAAACTGAAAAATGGTAGGCTTTGGAATTTCCAGGATAGCAGCACATGCTACAAATGTGTAACATTCAAAATCACAGTGACTTAAAAGAGCAGTATTAAATCTCTGTTCACACCATCCAATTCCCAAAAGGTTCCTGAGAGTAACCTTTAATACAGAACATCCACAAACAACTGATGTGTTAGTATAAGCCCTACCAGTCTATGAAAGAGAAGGCTATAGAAAGGCAAGGAAAGACCTCTCCTTGCAGCACTTTCAGCAATCCCTAAAAAGGAAGGGCTTGTTGGGCTTTCTGCATGCCTGCTACCAAAGAGTACTGTCTCAAGCACCATAGCCTTCCTGATGGCATTGATTTACTACTGTTGTGCAAACACCTATTTAAGTACCTGAATATGAACACACGCACGGGGGTGGGGTGGGGGAAGGGGCGACAGTTCAGCAGTAGTAAAAATGTTTTGCAAGCAGGCCCCAGAAAGCTACCTCTAATTAAACAGACTCTGGAAGAGCAGACAGCACAGGACTAGACTGACAGATGGTCAGCTCAAGATGAAGAAACTTGGTATGAAACACCTTCAGGATGCTATTTTGGGAGGTTTTGTGACATAAAGTTGTGGTCGTCTTAATTTTTGCCAGTCTTTTAAGAATTACCAGGAAGTTTCTGCAGTTGAGAGGTAGAGAGGGCATATCTGAGTACAGTTGAGTGGGAGGAAGGACACATTTAGAAGTATAAGTAGGGCACTGGAAGAAAACAAGTGGCTGGGTCACATGCTTAGTTTATCTAAGAACAGGGAAATGGCAGTGCAGAAGGAGATCTGCTTGCATTTTAACTCCTACAAGACACTTTTGGGAAGAATCAAAAGACAAGACACAATTGTGACAGCGTGTATTAACAATGTGGTCAGCGGTAGAGACAGGTAAATGGATAGTATCATTTAATTAAAGCTTTAGTTCTTCAAGAAAGATTCTGCCCTCCATGTAAGATTAGAAATCTTAGGAATACTCCTTGTTCATTGGGAGGCCTACAGAAAGTCAATCATGTAACCAAACTGATCATTGTAACAGAAAAGATTAAAAGAATGACTTTAAAAATATGCAACAAATGGCAACAAACTAGCCATTTGGCTAGTGGGGAACAATATTTATGTGAGCTTATTTATAGAAGATGTGAAAATGGACATGACATAAAGGTACCTGACTATGACTAAAAGAAAAAATAGTGAAAACTATTCCCTTTTTGCTGTCTGATACCAGAATAATTGTGTTTTTCCTGCCTGAGGAAGGTAGCATCCGGTGAGTTTATAAAATGAAAAGGAAGTGATTTTTCACACAACTGCCCTGAGAACTGTCCTAAAGGATTAGACAAATTCATGGTGGATACATCCATCAACAGCTAATTTGCCAAAATAACAGCAAGAGTGGGAGGGAGAGAATGCAACTTTGTCCTCAAGCAAGTCCCAAACCTCTGAACACTGGAAACAAAATAAATGATAGATGATGGATTAGCCATCATAGCCTCTCATGGGCTTGAAATGGGGGGAGAACCTCCCCCTCTAAATGTGCAGCACTTATCCACAGCTAGAGACAGCCTCATGGATTACCTCCATTAATTCTCAGAAAGTATAAGATGCATCTTCTTCTCATTACAGAAGCATTTCACCGAACTCTTTCTGAGTCCACTAGTATTGTGGCATGTGTTAAAATCTTTATATGGAAAACTGGATGTTGCACAGATTAAATTAATCAACAAATTATATACAGCTCTCTGCATCAGTAAGGTGATACTGGTTATTATCATTCAGTAAAAATTTACAGTGAGGCAGAATAAGGTCAAAACTAAGGTTTGATTTGCATGTGCATCTTTAGTGATGACTTCCACATGCAAATAAGCCATCATAGGACAAAATCAGAACTTTCATATGACTTTACAAACTATGCTTTTTAATTAAGTCATTTCACTGGCCACGTAACAAGCTAGTGGTAAGAAATTAAATGTTTGTGAACCAGGCATTAAAGGTCATTAATGAAAGGCTAAAAGGTTCTTCGCACTCACCAAAATAAATGTATATATTTCAGTGCAGACAGGCCAAGACCTGTGTGAAAATGCATGCCTTGCCTTAAGCACTCACATACATGCAAGACTTGCAGGATGTTTGTAAGGAAGAAAGGTATGCATAAAACAGTGTGCATATTTCAAAATGGGAATGGATAAAATGGACATAATTAGAAAAATATGCAGAAACTGGCTTTAGTCAATAGACAAACATTTCATTAATTAGGCATGTGTGCATGTGCCTTCAAGTCACCTTCAAAGAAGTAGCTGTGTTAGTTTCTTGCAGGATAAAAAGGAGGAAGGAGCGGGGAGTAAGAAAAAGAAAGAAATGTGGCAGCACTGTTAAGGCTAACTTTTTTTAATTGATTGATTTTTTAACACTAACAATCTAATATATACTTGGCCCTCCACTTTTGCGGGTTTCACTGTTGTAGATTTGTTTACTCACAGATTACTTGCTGTCACTTCCACTGGCTCCCTACGCCATTTTTAATAGAGATTGAGAGCCTCATGAGACCGAGAAACCGTAAACAAGGCTTGTAAATCTCTATTAAAAATGGTGTGGGGCAGGAGTGGAGGTGGCAGTAAGCCTCACCAGCCACCCACTTCTTCCTTGTGAAGGAACCCTGATGCCTCAAAGGAATCCACGGTGGGTTGAATATGGTGATCATACTTTTTTGTGTGTGTTAAATTTGGTTTGGGAGGGCCTAGAGTTAATCATGATTTTTCCACGTTCACAAGGGTCCTGTACCCCTAACGCCAGCGAACGGGGAGGGATGACTGTACAGTCAATGTTACAATCAAAATGCAATCAAAGAAACAAAAGGAAACAAAAGAAGAAAAAAGAAAAGAAAAAGACATATAACAAAAACAGAGTAGGGCTCTGACTCCTCTCCCCTACTCCTCACTGTAATGAAAAGAAAAATTAAAAAAAAGCAAAAAAATTCTACCATTACTGATCCGGCTAAATAATGCTACTAAAATTACTAATAACCATAACCACAGATTACATTGTTAGGTTTTTTTATTGCTCAAAAAATCCATAAATGGACTGGTTTATAAATGGGTTTATATCCACGAAAGGTCATATGAAAATAAAAACCAGTTAGTCTTATAGGTAGTGCCTCTATCTTTCTTTCTCCGCCTCTCCACTCCCCTTTCCCTCCTCCTTTTTATGTTTCAAGTGGCCTGTTGACTTGTGGTGACTCCATGAATTTTTCACAGGGCTTTATTAAGCAAAGGATACCCAGAGGTGATTTTGTCAGTTCTTTCCTCTAAAATACAGACTGTAGCACCAGGTATTTTTCCACTGCCTCCCATCCAAATATTAATCAGAGCTGACCCTGCTTAGCTTCCAAGATCAGAGAGAATCTGGTACCTTTAGGGTATATAGGTATACTGCACAAATAAATGCATTAATTAGGAAAAAAATGCATTAAAATGTGAGCAAATTTCAGTGTGAAAAGAAAATAAGTCTCACCACCCAGGACAGAACAAAGACAGGAAGAAAAAGCACGTGGGACTTGAAGAAACTCGACCAAGTCAAGACTGAGGCATTTTCACACCCCTAGTCTATGTCATTAAAAGAAGGAAAAAGAAAAGAAAAGAAAAAAATCTTCACGGTTTTTCGTATTCCACATGGTTCCAAAGTGGCAACATGAGAAGGGCTTTTGACCTAAAACCAGTAGCAGATATAGGAGTACAGTCTTGGCTGGGTGCCCTCACCACTGAGCTTGCCCTCACTAATACAGCCTCTGAGTGTATTAAAGCACAATCCTCTGCATGTTTACTTGGAAGCAAGACAAGCTGTGTTCAATGAGACCCCCAAATTAGTCACACATAGGACTTTAGACGATCTTCGGCTATTTCAGGAAGTCTCAAAGGCAAGTATTCCCAAAACAAGTATTACAAACAGGGTCATCCAAAAAAAAAAAAAAAAAAGGCAAAATGCTTTTAACAATAATGTGTCACTAGAGTACCAAGGTAAAATTACATTTTGTCCACCCTCACCAGATTATCTTTCTCCTATCTAATTGAAGGTTTGATTACATTATTCTCAAGGGCTCATAATCAATTGAAGGTTTGGATAAAACATTTTGAGTAATTAAACCACTATCTGCTAGGTACACGTATGAGCTGGAAAGGATTAGTAGAAGGCCAGACAGAAAATTCTCTCTTAATAATAATTATAGTACACCAGATAAACATTTCATCAGTCAGACACAAACATGCACCCAAACATACACAAACTTTGGAAAAATTAACCTCACACAGACATGGAAGTTCATCTAGGTAGATAACAGAGATGCCATAAATGTCATTCTATAGAACCAGCAGCTTCTTCCAACCTGGTACGCTCTAGGTATATTATCCCATCATGACCTAGACAGCATATCAATTAGCCATGCTAGCTGAGAATGATGGGTGTTGCAGGCTTATGCGTCTGGAGGGTGCTAGGATGTGGGAGGCCCAGACTATCCGCCTGTTACTAAGTTCATTTCTTAATAGCACCTGGTCTTCAAATTTTCTTACGGCCTATGACTGTTTTGTTGTTTTTGTTGTTGTTGTTGTTTCTATCCTACTTTTTTCTCAAAATTTTAAACCAGATTAAAACATATATCATTAGACACAGACACAGACACACACATGCAAACCAGCACAACAGTTAGCAGGATCCAGCACATTGTTTAGGTGAGACAGGCCTTATACAATCACTCATCTAATGCTGCTGAAACAGAAAAGTCTATTTGTCTATGAAAACAAAGGAGGGAGGGTACCAGCCTGCCTTCTGAAAAGAGCATTCCAGAGCCTGGGAGCAGCCACTGAGAAGGCCCTCTCCTGTGTTCCCACCAGGTGCACCTGTGAAGGTGGTGGGAGAGAGAGAAGGACATCCCCAGAAGATCTCAAAGACAGGCTGGTTTGTAAGGAAGAATACGGTCCTTCAAATAACCTGGACTTGAGCCATGTAGGGCTTTAAAGGTTATCACCAGCATTTTGGCCATTTCCACGCTACACTCTTATAGCGCAATTATTCCACTTTCAACATCCTATGGAAACTGCAAACCCCAGGATTCCATAGGATGTTGAAAGTGGAATAATCGCGCTATCAGAGTGTAGTGTGGAAATGGCCTTTGAGTTGTGCCCAGTGAAGCTGTTATAACATGGGAGTTGTGTGTTTCCTGGTTGCTGCTCTTTGGACCACTTGAAGTTTCTGAACATCCTTCAAAGGCAACCCCACATACAGTGTGTTACAGTAATCCAACCAGGATTAAGGCAACATGTCACCAATCTGACGTCTCAAGGAATGGACACAGCTGGCGCACAAGCTTTAACTGTTACTGCTAGTGTGCCTCCTCACAGGGGTGAATGTGTCTGTCTTGCAGGGCTTTCACATCTAGTTCAACTTGTTAAAACTGATTATCTCTAATAAGTCTTGGGGTAGGCAAGTTATGAACCTGCCTGAGCTGCTGCCCTTCAGCTCCTATTATCTACCACAATGGGCTATATTGGCTAGCACTAATGAGAGTTGCCATCTAACAATATCTGAAGGGCTGCATTTTGTCCAGCCCTGCTCTATGCTATAAAGTGAGGCATCCTGAATGGTTTCTTCAGATGTTTAAATTCTGCTGATCTAAGAAACTGGAATTCATGTCTCCAATAAATCCTGGGGATTGTGCCAGGTTTAGTCAGAAGTTACATAAATTTCAGGGACTAGTCTCATACCAGTTTTGTTGTCGTTGTTATACTTGCTACCTTTAAAACAAAAACACACTGGGAGGGAAGCGGACAAATCAGAAACCTTTAACACACACACACAGCTACTTAGGAAAATGGAGAAGGCAGTCAAAATATGGTTATGTGCTGCCCTCACTTTTATAGCTAAGGAAGAGCTGTACTGATCTGAGTACTGGACTATGACCCTGAACACCAGGGTTTGAGTCCTGCTTGGCCATGTAAGCCCACTGAGTGACCCTGGGCACATCACATACTCTCAGCCCCCAGAAAACCCCATGATAGGTTTTTCTTAGGGTCACTGTAAGTCAGAAATGACGTGAAGGCACACAACAACAACAACAAGGTGAGAAAGAATCAGTGGGCTTCCTCGGAGCTGTAATGATAAAGACATGTTACTGATGCCTGGGAGAACAATGCAGACCCCTCCTACACTAGCCAGGGGCTCAATGCAAAAAGCAGGAGGCTCCAAGGAGGAACACAGCCTGATTCTTTGGCAGAAGAAGCATGGCCATTTCCACACTAGCCTGTTATAGCGCTATTATTCCACTTTCAACATCCTACGGAATCCTGGGGTTTGCAGGCTCCTCCAAGACACCTCCCTAAACTGCAAACCCCAGGATTTCATTGGATGTTGAAAGTGGAATCATAGAGTTGGACGAGATCCCAAAGGCCATCCAGTCCAACCCTCTGCTATGCAGGAACACACTTCAAAGCATTCCCAACAGATGGGCATCCAGCCTGTACTTAAAAACCTCCAAAGAAGGAGACTCCACTGCACTCCAAGGCAGCATATTCTACTGCTAGACAGCTCTGACTCTCAGGAAGTTCTTCCTGAGGTTCAAGTGGAATCTCCTTTCCTGCAGCTTGAATCCATTGCTCCTTGTCCTAGTCTCTTGAGCAGCAGAAAACAAACCCGATCCCTCCTCGACATGACATCCCTTCAAATATTTAAACATGGCTATCATGTCCCCTCTTAACCTTCTCTTCTGGAGACTAAACATCCCCAGTTCCCTAAGCCGTTCCTCATAGGGCACGGTTTCCAGACCCTTCACCATTTTGGTCGCCCTCATCTGGATACGTTCCAGCTTGTCAATATCCTTCTTGAATTGAGGTGTCCAGAACTGGACACAGTATTCCAAATGAGGCCTAACCAATGCAGAATAGAGCGATACCATTACCTCCCTCGATCTAGACACCATACTCCTACTGATGCTACCAAGAATCGTGTTGGCTTTCTTGGCTGCTGCATCACACTGCTAACTCATGTTCAGCTTGTGATCTACCAAGACTCCTAGATCTTTTTCACACGTACTGCTTTCCAGTCATGAGTCCCACATCCTATATTTGTGGATTCCATTTTTTCTGCCTAAGTGCAGGACTTTACATTTCTCTCTGTTGAAATTCATTTTGTTAGCGGTGGCCCAGCTCTCCAATCTGTCAAGATCATTTTGAAATTTGATCCTGTCCTCTGGTGTATTAGCAACCCTTCCCAATTTGATGTCATCTGAAAATTTGATCAGCATGCCCTCTACTCCTTCATCAAAGTCATTGATGAAGATGTTGAATAGCACTGGGCCCAGGACAGAACCCCATGGTACCCCACTAGTCACTTCTCTTCAGGATGAAAAGCAGCCACTGGTGAGCACCCTTTGGGTTCCATCAGTCAACCAACTACAAATCCACCTAAAAGTAGCCCTGCCCAGCCCACATTTTACTAGCTGCTTTGCAAGAATGTCGTAGGGAACTTTGTCAAAGGCCTTACTGAAGTAAAGATATGCTACGTCTACAGTATTCCCTTCATCTATCAAGCTTGTAACCCTATCATAAAAAGAGATAAAAAGAGATAAGTCTGGCATGATTTATTTCTGAGAAATCCATGTTGATTTTTAGTGATTATAGCATTGCTTTCTTTCTTTCTTTTTTAATATGGCATTGCTTTCTAAGTAATTACAAACTGACTGTTTAATGATCTGCTCTAGGATCTTTCCTGGTATTGATGTCAGGCTGACCAGGTGATAATTATTTGGGTCCTCTTTTTTCCCCTTCTTGAAGATGGGGACGACATTTGCTTTCCTCCAGTCTGCTGGGACTTCTCCTGTTCTCCAAGAGTTTTCAAACATTATTGCGAGTGGTTCAGAAATGACTTCTGCCAGTTCTTTTAATATCCTTGGATGTAATTCATCTGGCCCTGGAGACTTGAATTCATCTAGTTTAGCCAGATATTCCTGTACTACTTCTCTACTTATTCTGTATTGCATTTCTCCTCCCTTCCTCACCTTCTCTCCACCCCCCCAGGTTGGGTACTTCTATCCTTTTGGGAGAAAACTGAGGCAAAGAAGGTGTTGCGTAGTTCTGCTTTCTCTCTTCCCCCTGTTAGTAATTGGCCATCTTCTTCACACAGTGACCCTATCATTTCCTTGTTTTTCCTTTTGCTGCAGATATATCTAAAAAAACCCTTTTTATTGTTTTTAATGTCTCTGAGTTCATTCTGCACTTTAGCTTTTCTGACCTTCTCCCTACATATTCTGGTTATTTGCTTGAATCCCTCTTTGGTAGTTTCACCATTCTTCCATTTTCCTGTACATATTTCTTTTAACACTTAGCTCAGCTGAGAGTTCTTTCGTCAACCATTCTGGTTTCTTTAGACACTTCCCATTTTTCCTCCTTATTGGCACAGTTTTCAATTGTGCCTTCAGTATCTCACTTTTAAGAAACTCCCATCTGTCATGAACTCCTTTCTCTTTCAGTATTCTTGACCACGGGATTTCAACAAGTAACTCCCTAAGTTTACAGAGATCTGCTTTCTTAAAGTTTAGGATGTGTGTCTGGCTACACTTGGCTTCTCCTTCCCACTGAATGACAAACTCCAAAAGAGCATGGTCACTCCGCCCTAAGGATCCCACCACCTCTACCTCATCAACAAGGTCATCCTTGTTGGTCAGGATCAGACCTAAAATAACCGATCCCCTTGTTGCCTCTCCCATCTTCTGGACTATGAAATTGTCTGCAAGGCAAGCGAGGAACCTCTTGGACCTTGTGGTCTTGGCAGAGTTTGACTGCCAACAAAGATCAGGATAATTGAAATCTCCCATTAACACTGCATCTCTGCTTTTTGAATGTGTGGTCATCTGCTCCAGGAAGGCCTCATCCAAGTCCTCAGGCTGGCCTGGAGGTCTGTAGCAAACCCCCACAATCACATCCCTATTGTTTCTCACGCCCTTAATTCTTACCCAGATGCTCTCGATTTGACTTCCCAGATTTAAGTCATGGATCTCTTCACAGGTGAAAACATCCTTGACATATAAGGCTACTCCCTCTCCTTTCCTGTTTGGTCTATTTCTGTGAAATAGGTTATACCCTCCTATTCCTACATTCCAATCACGAGACTCATCCCACCAGATTTCAGTGATGCCTATTAAATCATATTTATTTTGTTGTATTAAGAGTTCAAGTTCATCTTGCTTATTTCCCATGCTCTGTGCATTAGTGTAGAAACAGTTGAGACCATGTGCCCTTCCTGGAAGTCTTGTACTGAAGTTACTTTCCCTCCCCCTGTTGGTCTCTACTTCTACTTGGCCTATATCATTTGGGCTATTTCTCGCAGCGCTCACTGAATCCCTGCCCAGAATAATACTGTCTCCCTGCCTAGTCAAACTCAGTTTAAAAACCTCCTGATCCATTTTGCAAGACTGTTAGCAAAAACGTTCCGGCTGGCAGTTGTGAGGTGTAGGCCATCCCTTGCCAGAAGACCATCTTCGTGGAAATGGAGACCATGATCCAAAAACCCGAATTGCTCCCAGTGGCACCATCTTCAGAGCCAGTTGTTGATCTCCACTATTCTTCTTTCCCTTCATGGGCCATGTCCTTCCACAGGGAGGAGAGATGAAATGACAATGGTGCACGAAGGTCCTTCAGCTTCCTACCCATAAGCTCCTAATCTTTTGTGATGCAGTGAAAGCTGTGCCTTGCAGTGTCGTTGGTTCTGATGTGGACCAAAAGGAGCGGGTTATGGTCAGTGGGTTTGACTAGTCTCGTTAGCCTCTCTGTTATGTCACTGATTTTGGCCCCACGGAGACAGCACACCTCGCGACTGATCCTGTCCAGGTTGCAAATAGTTGGTTCCGTTCCTCTCAGCAAGGAGTCCCCAACCAGCAGAACTCGTCTCCTCTGAGGCTTGTCCAGGGTTACGTGATGAGCAGATTCTCTCACGGCTGCCTGAACCTTCTGTTCATGCTGAGACTGTTGGTGCTGCTGCTGTTGAATTTTGTTCTGCTGGTGTTGGGGTTCCTGTTGCTGATGTTGGATTTCCTCTCGGTGACGTTCCATTATCTCTTCCTGCTGTTCCACTTCATCATTAATAAGGTCGAGAACTTGGAAGCGATTCTGTAGCTCGAGGGTCTCCGTTTGGCACCTTGCCTTTCTACTTCTGTGTGTCACATTCCTCCAAGCGTCCGTCTCCTGGTTTCGTGAACCATCTTTCTCGCCTGCTGGCTCCTCCGTGCACTCCGTCTTTAAAAAGGTCCTCTCAGCCCTATCCAAGAACTCTTCTCCCTCCCCAACAATGTGAAGATTTGAAATGAGTGCCTCCAGTTGTTGAACTTTCTCCTCCAAGAGGGTGACCAGCTTGCATTTGCTGCAGGTGTACCCAATGACGTCTTGCAGCAGGAAAAGAAACATGCCACAGTTGTGACAGATGACCACAGCAGCTCCCTCTCCCTCCATACTTGATAGTCTAGACAGTTGAATTGGAAAAGGTAAAACTGGCGTTGCCTTCAAAGTCCCCTATTTGCCAAGTTCTTATTGTCAAACTATCAAGAGACAGGGTACAATTCTATAGTGGTTATAGTTACTCCCTCAAGGCACCAATGCTACCTAGATGTTGCAGACAGGTGGATTGACTCAGGACGGCTTCAAGCAAGAAGCAATTAACTTTTGCTAAGCTTTGGTAGTGAAAGTGCGCGTGCCAATGGCGCACGCCTCTGGGAGCAAATATAAAGAGCTGCTAGCTCCTCCCTCTAGCTCGTCAGCTAGGACTAACAGCTGCTGGTTCCTCCCTCTAGCTATAACAGGCTAGTGCGGAAAGGCCCCATGTTGTGAACTCTAGCACAAGTGAAAGAACAGCTACAATTATTTTGTTTGCAATTTTGTACAGAATTATTATGCTTTTCCTTTGTCAATTTTTTTAAACTGTAAACTTGAAGTAACATAGAGTAGTGGTAGAGTATTATCACTTTGGCTTTGTTTGTTTGTATAATTGCTCTTGTGTCAATCTTCCGTTAACTAATAAAAAGCTACTGTTGAATTATTCTTGACCTCGGAATTCACATTTCCTGCCCCTGCTCTTAGAAGTCTTGGCTAACTATTGGCTTTAGTTGTACCACAGCAATTTGGAATGTAAAAGAGAGCAAAAAGGGGAAAGTAGAGAAGAGAGAAAGGTGGAAACTGAGAGAGTGGTTATAGCTAAAGCAAAGGGAAGGAAGTGACTAGGCTTCTCAAGCACTGGTACAGCTTTTTCCTGGCCTCCCTGCCTGGATCTAAGGGCACATCCCTGAGCTGAAAGCAAAATAGTTAGATTGGTTGTTTTAGGTCCCCATCTATCACTGTGACATTGAGCTGCACAAAGAAAAAAAATGATGGCAATCTAAAGTTGAGCTACAAAACTTTAAAAGAGGCATCCTCCAACATACCTTTAGGTATGTCAGAGAGCCCACAGAAATACCGGGCAGTCACATATGATACAGAGTCATACAGACTATTCTGGCTCTTTCGTCCTTACTGATACTGCTGGATAAATGCCACAGAGAAAGTAACTGATTGAGGAAGTGCCAGCAATTTTAAACACAAAAGATGCTGTATATCTTTTAAAAGTCAGCTTCGTTTTTCAGTAATGCTACGGGCAGAGGAGGAGCAGTTATACCAGATGATGAGTGGGAGGGCACTCCTAAATGGTCTTTAGATATGTAGCACTGCTAATGAAATAGTCAGAATATACCATAATGGAGGCTGAGAAATGGGATAGTAGTGGTGCTTTGTGGTGATAAAGAACTCTCCACAGTGGCTTCAGCCAGTGTTTATACTCAGTTTTTAATCTGTGACATCTGGTCATTCCTCAGTCATGGGTGACAAATTCTCTCTTTCAAGGAGAGCAACCTAGAAGCTGAAACAGCAATGTGGAGATATATAAGGAAGTAGCTTGCGAGGGAATATACAGGAAGAGAACAAGGACAGCTCCATTTTTAGTCTCCTTGTGGAGTGCCTGTTCTCAGCTTTGAGTGGAAGTGCTGCAAGTAAAGAAATCATCCAATTCAGGAAGTTAACTAGCACTACTTCCTCATAATAACCTAAAGGCTCTTAATACACACATTGCCAACCTGACTAGAATTAAGGGTATAAGAAGTTGTTGATTTTCACAGACCAGAATGCACACTCCAGAACTTACTTGATTTCTATGCAATGTGAAGGTATAAGGGGGCTCATCCAGCTCAGGCCCCTGATGTGGGAGGTGTGGGGAAGGATTAACACTTCTTTCTCCCCTGCTGATTTCTTGATCAGGCTCCCACACCTACTGTTTTCATTAGGATAAAAGCTCCCATCCATTCCAATGGGAATTCCCAACACTTGTAGATAATTAACAAGTACCAGGGCCTGATTCAGACTCACAACATAGAAGGGAAAAGGGGTTAAAGCCTCCATTATGTCTCCAGAGTCTAGATTCAGACTGGGGGGGCGGGCAGCACCTGCAATTTATTCATAGTTTTGATGATATTAACCTAATTGCTAATTGCATGAATAGGGACACATCGCATCCAGACCTCAATCACTAAACATCTAATACAAACACAAGTTAATTCAACCGATATGCAAAACACAAAAGGAAGCCAAGCAAATGGTGAAAAGGTAGGCAGTGTGCCATTAGCCCCTGTTATTTCTAAGATCAAGAAGATCTTGAGAAGATGGATCCATCCATAATCTAAGCATGAGGAAATGAACAGCCGCAGCACTAGCAACCTGACCTAAGCAGATAGATACATCCTGGAGCACAGTTTTGGAAAACAGGAACAGGAAAGGGTCATCAGTGACGTTTCAAAAAACATACTGTTCTTCTGTATTCCCAGCACAACACTGTAAGAAAGGGAATGACAGTCATCTTTAACAATCACCTAGAATGTTGACTTCAGATAATGCTTCTAAGCAAACCAGGGCTTCCTTGTGGGAAACTGACCCTGTTCAGAGAAGCAACATTTCTTGACTGTTTCTCTGGCACAAGCTCTCCAGAGCTGCAGCAGAGCTGTAGGACTGGTATAGCATTAAGTAACAATGTACTCCTACCCTCAAGAGATTGAGACAACCTGATCCCCCACTTTATTCCATATTCAGACATCAGAAAGCTAGCTTGCTCATACATTCTATGCCTCCCCTGCACACATACGCAAGCACACACACACACACTTCAATCTCTCTCTCTCTCTCTCTCTCTCTCACACACACACACATGCATATCCACCTGTCTCTCAAGGTGACATCTCAGAAATGCAGAGATGTATTCATTAGCCCCTTCCCACTCCTCCTTTTATTATTAGATCTTAAACTCTTCTCCTCACCATCTGCCACTCACCAGTCATATTTTAAAGAGGGAAGTGACAGCTTCTCTTTGATCAGCCCTGCAGAAGCCCCACCAGTGTCAAGCACCAGGAAACGAAGGGAATTCTTAATTCTGACTCGGGGTGGCCCCATGACCTCTGGTGCTCCCCAAGGGATTGTCCCTGTGCTTAGATCTGGCTGCTGAAGCCAACTCACGCTTTGTCCTCTTTTTCCAGCTGGCTTTACTTTTTTTTTTTTAAGGCAGACCTAGTCTCCATTGGGGAACTCATATTGAATTATCTTCGACCTTACATACCAGGGAGCCAGTGAGACCCCTTTCTGTACTACTCTCTTCGCTGGCACTGCTGACCACCAAGGTTTCAAGATGTACAGGCAGAAATGATACTCTCTTATGCTTCAGGCAAACAGTGCTCTTCCTGTTAACCTTACAGTCACAAATGCTTCTATCACTGCAGTCTTCCCTGCTGCAAACCAATAAAGTGGCATAGACAATATATATTATACTGTCTTTGCATTCTACAGGCAGAGAGACAGAGGGAGAATGGCTAAAACAAAGAACCAGGGAGTCCAGGTGGTATACAACAACACCTTACCTTATCCCTGCCACTCACTCTTTGAAGCTAAGCTTCTTAACCTCTCCAGGGCAAGCCGCACATCAGCAAGTTCATTTTGCTGGTTTAGTTTGAACTGTTGACTCCTGCAGTACAACCAGGCACAGAAGTTTGCATTCTGCCATAATGCATCTTTCTGGAGGTCACATCACACTCAAACAATTGTTTGTAGCACTATTAATCACACAAGTTTGACAAAAAGCACTCCCCAGTGTTTAATAAGATAGTTATTAATTTTAAGATAATCAGTGTTGCATGTAAACACTGGAAGACTGCAAACATTTGAATGTATCAATTCTGGTCTGTGCATCATGAAAAGTAAACAAAAAAGTATGATTAAGCTGATTAAGAATAAATTGTTACATTGTTTGTTCTCTATCTAGAGTTAATGAGGTCATATTGTAATGATTCAATATAGACGTTCACTTCAAACAACATATAAATTCACTATGAAACTCATTGCCACAGGATTTAAATGATTACTGGTAGAATAACATGACTTTAAAAAGGGGACAGAGGGCAAGATTCATCCATGCCAACTACTAAGGTTCTGTGCATGTTTGGCTCACAGGGATTAGAAATTTTTACTTCAGTTTTGGCTACCAATCATGATAGCTGAAAGTGTAACTCATATTCAAGCACTGTGTCCTAGATTACAAGATGATACAGAGCAAAAACAGATGGAGGCTGATATCAGTGTTCATCATGAATGGCAATTGGGTCGTCCTCCTTATGGCACCTGGGTGGTCAGTGTAAGGCAGGGGAAGGCAAAGTATGGCCCTCCAGAGGTGAATTCTTTTAGTTCACTGAATGGTGAACTACAACATAATATGGCAATTCTTATGTTCTTGTAGAATCAAAGTGAAGAATACAGACCCACAACTAAGAAACAGTATATTTTTTCCAGCAGAAACAGTTTGCACCGATATGTTTACAATTCTTAGTACCTCCTACTTTGATAGGGTTTTAGTAGAATAGTAAAGGCTAAAGAGGCACTGAGCTCTATACAAGCTGCATAAAAAAACAAAAAACAAACAAAAAACACAATACAGAAAGTCTCATGTGAAGAAAGAAGATACAGGCAGAATACATCCCCTGACCCTCAGAAGCCCCATTCAGTTTCTAAGCCAATAGAGAACTGCACATTTATTTCCACATCTGCATGTATAAACATGTGTTTCTGATCCATATGTATGTTCATATCACAAGGTAATTAGAAGGTACCATTAAATTTTGGTATAAAGGTTACTACTTTTACTGGACATAGCTTCGGGCCTCAACTTATTCCATGGCATTTTCTCCAACAGGCATTCTTAAAAGTCAGACTGAAATGGTGTGTGGTCACTTTTCTAGGAATTCCACTCCTATCTGCTTAACTTGTATACTGAACATATCATATATAAAGCAGGATTAGATTCAGAGGAAGGAGGCATGAAAATTGAAGGAAGGAACATCAACAATTTAAGATATGTAGATGATACCATATTACTGGCAGAAAACAGCAAAGACATGGAACAAGTACTAAAGAAAGTCAAGGAAGAAAGTGCAAGGGCAGGTTTACAGTTGAACATTAAGGAAATAAAAATAATAACCACAGATGATTTACATAACTTTAAAGCAGATGATAAAGACACTGAAATAGTTAATGATTTTCTTTATGGTTCAATCAATAACAGGAATGGCGACTGCAGTCAAGAAATCAGGGGAAGACTAGGGCTTGGAAGGGCAGCTATGAAGGAACTAGACAAGATCCTCAAGTATAAAGACATATCATTGAATACTAAAGTTAGGATTGTCCATGCCATTGTATTTCCAATTTCTGTGTATGGTTGTGAAAGCTGACAGTGAAGAAAGCAGAAAGGAAGAAAATCAACTCATTGCAAATGTGGTGCTAAGAAGATGTCCATAGATACCATGGACTGCTAAAAAAGACAAACAAATCAATCGTAAGGCAAATCAAGCCTGAACTCTTCCTAGAAGCCAAACTAAGAGTGTCATACTTTGGACATATCATGAGAAGGCATGACTCCCAAGAAAAGACAATAATGCTCAATAAGGAAGAAGGCAGTAAGAAAAGAAGAAGACCACATTAAAGATGTATAAAAGTGTGGAGGCGAAGGGAATGCTGTGGATGTAGCATATCTAGATTTCAGTGGGCTAGACAATACTACTGTTAGGTGGATTTGTAATTGGTTAACTGACTGAACCCAAAAGGTTCCTCTTCATCCTGGAGAGAAGTTACTAAAGTGACTAATGGGTGCCACAGGGTTCTGTCCTGGGCCCAGTGCTATTCAACATCTTTATAAATGACTTCGATGATGAAATACAGGGCAGGCTTATCAAATTTGCAGATGACATCAGATTAGGAAGCATAGCTAGTACCCCAGAGGACAGGATCAGAATTCAACATGACTTTAACAGATTAGAAAGCTAGGCCACAACTAACAAAATGAGTTTCAACAGAGAGAAATGTAAAGTACTACATTTGGGCAATAAAAAATGAAATACACAGATAGAAGGTGGGTGATACCTGGCTTCAATGTGAAAGGGATCTAGTGTCAACAGTGTGACAGCTAAAAAAGCCAATGTGATTCTAGGCTGTATCAGTAGAAATATCAAGGGAAGTAACATTATAATTCTATTTTGCCTTGGTCAGACCTCACCTGGAATACTATGTCCAGTTCTGGGCACGACAATTCAAGAAGGGTATTGACAAACTGGAATGTGTTCAAGGAGGCAAAAGGCATGGAAACGTTGTCGTTTGAGGAGCAACTTAGGGAGTTGGGTATGTTTAGCCCGGAGAAGAGAAGGTTAAAAGATGACATGATAGCCATGCTTAAATATCTGAAGGATGCCATGTGGAATATGGAGCAAATTTCTTTTCTGTTCCTCCAGAGACGAGGAGATGGAGCAATGGCTTCGATCTGCTACAGGAAAAGATATTCCACCTAAACATTAGGGAGAACTTCCTGATGACAAGAGCTGTGCAGCAGTGGAATAAGCTGCTCTGGAGTGTAGTGAAGTCTCCTTCTTTGGAGGTTTTTAAACAGAGGGTGAGTGGCCAGCTGTCAGGAAATGCTTTGTATATTCCTGCATGGCAGGGGGTTGGACTGGACGGCTCTTGCGGTCTCTTCCAGCTCTATGATTCTACAAATAGACTCAATCAAAGAAGCCAAGGCTCTGAGTCTGCAAGACCTGAGCAGGGCTGTTGATGACATAGTGACTTGGAAGTCTCTCCAAGTTTGCCATAAGTCAAACTTGACTTAATGGCAAACCATCCATTTATGGAGGTTCTCTTGCCCTTGCTGAGGTGAAGAAAACAAAGAGATTTCCTCAAATCGAGGGTCAGATTACTTAGAGACTGGCTGGGCCCCTGAGACAAGAAAGGTTGAGCTGCAGATTTATGGCTTACATGAGGAAAAGGAAAAGAAGAACCTCTACTAAAATCTATTTAAAAACTCATTGGGAAAGAGGGTGCAGACTGATGGATTGGAGAGTGAATGGGTAATGCCACTTTGAAAGGCTTTGAGGAATGAGCAATGAAACAGCTGGTTTGGGCAGAAATGAAGAGAGGACAACCAGATTTTTTTTTTTTAAGAGCAGATGCCATTTAACATGCCCAGGAAGATTTGCCCGAGAGGAACAAGCTGTAAATCAGATTCCAAAGCTACACAATGCAAAGGCATGATTTGCAGAGGAGTGGTGGGTGGGAGAAGGTGACAGAGTAGTGAGTGGAGGTGAGAAAGAGTGATAAGAGTTACAGCAGAGATGATAACAATGGAAAATATTTCAGAGCTTTATCCAGAAGGACAAAGGAACAACATGCTGGGAGGGGTCAACTGAAAACAGAGCATATGTCAAACCAAAGCAAATCCTTCACCCAGGTCCATTCCTTTTGGAGTTTTCACAACTCTTTCACCCTCTTATCTACACCTCTGTTTATTCGTGTAGTGTTCATTACTAAAATCATGTAGCAATTCCACATGTCGCTTGGCAATATTTTCTAGGAAGGAGCTCCTTCTGTGTGTGAGAGCAAGCGAGGGAGGGGGACTTACTGATGCCTTACAGTGAGTGCATGAATTTCATACAATTTCCTTGCTATTGCTATGTGCCTTCAAGTCATTTCTGACTTATGGCAACCCTAAGGCAAACCTATCATGGGGTTTTCTTAGCAAGATTTGTTCAGATGGGGTTTGCCATGGCTAAGAGAGTATGACTTGCCCAAGGTCACCCAGTGGGTTTCTAGGGGCAAGCAGAGATTCAAACACTGTCTGATGCTCAAATCACTAAAAGACACTGGCTCTCTAAGGGTTTTCTTTGGGAACGAATACTCAAGAGTTGATTTGCCATTAGATGGTTAAATGGCCTACTCTTCTCCCCACCCCCAAGATTCATCCTTGTCCCAAAACTTCACAGAGATAATAGCAAGGGGACATACGAGCTTGCCGCTTGTGCTCACTAAAAGTGACAGAAGGCTCTCCCGCGCATAAAGTGCACTGATTCAGCACGCCTGGCCCTTGCACGCTACACAGGGACTCCACCAATCAGCTACACAAGGCCTAGTAAAGTTAGCATGAGCTGCCCAATTGCAGCTATCTGACAGGCACAATTTGCCTTCCATTGCTGCACCTCATCCATCAGGTGATATCTAGATCATTTCCTTCCCTTCAGCACTGCTTCAAAGGCAGAGTGTAGAAAAGTTACTTTTTTGGGAATACAGTTCCTAGAGTTCCCCCTGTGCTAGCTGTGAGTTGCAGTCCAAAATGTAATGTTTCCAAGCTCTAACCAGAGGCCACTCCCCAACAAAATCTTCAGTAACTGTAGGCCCCCAGTGTAACAGCCTTCTGTCAGAGAAGTGAAGTAATCTTCCCAGTGTAAACAAAGGAAGGAAATCATCTTAGCCAGCAGGGACTTGTTCTAAAGAGGGCTGGCCTGAGGCATTTTGGCACCCTGGTGGCACTAAGTGTTAAAATGCTCTCCCGCCATCCATGATTCTTCAAGCAATTAGGCCAGATAGCCTTCCCCATCTCTCCTGCTGGGTCTTTAGCTTACCAACAGGTATGGCAAAAAGAATTATGAAATGTTCAAATGTTCAGGTTGTGTATATGATGGCTCCCGTTCCTCACAATCTGAAATATCCCAAATGTACTTTACCTCAGAGAACTCTTTCTGCCTGCCACCCCCATCCCTATCCCAAAAGAAGTCTTGAAATCTCTGCTCAGCTGTTTTTTAAATGTAGCACATCTGATGTGATTCATTTTCTTTTACTTTTTTCTTCGGCTCCTTGATTGAGCTCCCCATTCACACAGCTGCACCAGCCAGTCACTCACTCAAGCAAATGTGGAGTTTTTATGCAAGTCAATATAGACAAAGACTGCATTCGGAAGTACAAGCTTCTTGAGGTTTGTGCTTTTTGGAATAAGGAAGGAAGATCTGTGGACTCGTAAGTATTTTGGCTGGGACATGAGATCTTAGTGTATATTGCTTACTGTGAGATGTGTAGTCTATTATATGATTATTTAAATCTTGTGTTATAATAGTTATTCATTGATATGGAAATGTTGCTTTGTTTTTCTCACCACACAACACTGCAAGTCACTTTGAGCAAAATTTTACCATGGAAAAATAGCATAAGCCTCACCGGTTTATTCCAACATCATGACAATGATGATGATGATGATGATGATGAAGCTAAAGGCTTCTTTGAGTTCCATGTTGGGAAAAAGTGGAACATAAATCAATCAATCAATCAATCAAATAAATAAATAAATAGTCAAGCATTCTGTTCCCACATTGTCCCAGGACTTGACCAGGGGCAGCTGACAACAACAACATGAGTGCAGCTGCACCTTCTTGCTGATATCATGGGGGAGAAGCTTACCACTGGATGCCATGAGTAACCAAAGCTCTAGCATCATCTGCAACATGCATTCTGACTATGACAAGCTAAGTAGCAACACTTTACTTGTTGAAAGTGTAACATTCTGAAAGAGGAATAAAATCTCATTTCCACAACAGCTGATATGTCCTGGGGGGAAAAGTATCCCATCATTTAACCAATGTAACATTTTTCCATATGCAGCAGAGGCGATGAGTTTGGCAATCTTCATGATGCCATTTGAGAATTCCCAGTAAAGAAGAGATTATGACAGAGACAACTGCAGTGAGTCTAGAAGCCAATTTTCTGACCCTGGGGTCATCCAGGACTCACACAGACTGTCAAAATGACCCACTCACAAAAGACCCAAAGAAGAAGGAGGAAAGAAAAGAAAGGAAAAGAAAAGAAAAATCTAGAAGTGACTGAATTTTCCACTTTACAGAAACGAAGGAAGGGAGAGAGGGAGGAAGGAAGCCAAACGTTAAACAGTACAGAGTATCCCTAAAACTTATTTCAGTGATGAACTGCTGCTTCTGCAAGCTTCCAGTAACAATTCACAGGTGGGCGGAGTCAGAAATAGGGCAGGGGTCCTCAAGGGATCAAAGGCCACAAAGACAGTCTTCCAGCCCACCTTCAGTCCTGAGGCTACACATTGTTCACTCCTGCATAGAATGATAACAGCCAAGAGAATTCATTTGTTTTTCGTTCTCTCTGCTTGCTTGCCCTACTCTCTCTGCAACCTCTAAAGCGGAGGGTGAGAATTTATTTATATCCTGCTTTTTTCCCAGTTTGGGATTCAAGGTGCTTACAATCATTAAAACAAACACTGTTAAAAATGAACAGCATACTAAAGTAAAAAAGCAATTAAAGCAACATAAAATTGAAACTAGTTAAGACAAAACAACAATAAGAAAGAAAAGTATACAAGACTTGTTTCCCCTGAAAAATCATTTCTCAAAGGCCTACCAGAATAAAAAGGGGTTTTATTTACTTGTAGAAAGATTGTAGAGAGGGTTCCAGTCCACCTTTTCTGGGAAGGGAGTTCTAGAGTTTGGGAGTAGCCACTGAGAAAGCCGTCTCCCATGTTCCTACCAAATGTACTTGCAAGGGTAGTGGAATAAAGAGTGAGGCCTCAACAAAAGATCTCAAAACATGGGCAGGTTTGTATGGGAGAGTAAGATCATTCAAATAACCCAGACCTGAACTGTGCAGCTTCAGCATTCTCAGTATTCCTCCCCATTGACTATGGCTGGCTAGGACTACTGGGAGGTGCAATCTGACAACATCTGGATGGCTGCATGATTCACATCCCTGCTCTACAGAGAGCAAACAATTTAATAAAAAGAGGTTTGTTCCCAGTGACCTGCAGGCCAAAATTATCATCCTCCAGTACACACATGCCAACCCCTTTAGCCCAAGTATTAATTAATATTCCCCCAATAAGCCTCAGCTTGTAATTACAGTGAGTGATTAACGGGCTGAAGGTAGCCTGGTTCTTTAGGAACAGATTAGCACAGGAAAAAGCAGTCTTCCCTATCTCCCAGCCATCACTTTCACTGTAGTACCACTGTGCATTCTAAACAGAGGCCTGGCACTCTGGCTTGCTCCTTATTGATGGATTCGGTGGTACGAAAGGGAGAGAAGTAACCATTGGATTCTCCCCCTCTAGTTTTGTGTGCATACATAGAGAGTGGCAGTCTTATTTGAAAACAAATACAAAACAGGGCAGTTGACACAGAAAGGCATGAGAGGCAACTGGGTAGGTAACAGAAGCCAGGAAAAAGACTAGTATTATTTTAAAAAGAAAAGCCTAGCATTGCGTTAGCCCTCACCTCTTCTCTTGCTGTACCAGTGCCAATTAGAGGTATCAGTAAAGCACATCTGGTCTGCCTCATCAGGGAACTGTACGCTGGTACAACATTACTGCAGTATCAGTCTGAACAGAAGCACACTTTTCTACTTTAACTTACTGTATAAGTAACTAAGCATGTGTGTGATCAGAAATCCCATATATCTAATCAGCATGACTGTCATCCACAGCCTAAACTACGACTGTCCTTGAGTCCAACCTTGCTTGGCTTGTAAAGGTTACTCTCCCCCGCCACAAGATTTCCACTGTTCCAATATTGCTTGAATATTGAAGGAAATTTAATAGGTAACAGAAGAATGAGAAACAAACCCCATCTATGCATCTCAGAACTGGCATAACTCAGACTATGTTGACACAAAGTAAAATATGTGCATTAGATGCAGGAGCATGAGAACTAGCTGATACAGGGTAAATGTATTTCAAACAAAGCTAGATCATACAAAAATGCAATTTTAACTGTTTTGCAGTAAAGAGATAGCCTTAGCGTAAGGTCAGTATAAGTACTTCTTCACCTTCAGATACCCAGTAAGATACCCAGTCATGGCTAATACATTGAAAATAATCCAGAGGTGGGAATCACATGCCTCTAGCAATTGGCTGGACTCCATCCTGAAACAGATGATGAAAGACATACCCCCAAACTGCTCACAGTTTACTCTTCTGAGCTCCCTGACTCCCTGAGTAGATGTGCACATGTGCTTTCAAGTTTCATGTTGACTTATGGCAACCCATGAATTTCATAGGAATTTCTTAGGTAAGGAATCCCCAGAGGTGGTTTTGCCAGTTGCTTCCTATGAAATATAGGCCATTTCCACACTAGAATGTTATAGTGCTATTATTCCACTTTCAACATCCTATGGAATCCTGGGGTTTGCAGTTTAAAAGTGGAATAATAGCACTATAATAGTCTAATGCAGAAATGGCCATAGCCTACAGCACCTGGTATTTGTTGTTGGTCTCCCATCAAGTACTAATCAGAGCTGGTCTTCCTTAGCTTCCAAGATCAGACAATATCTAGTGCCTATAGTGTATTACAGAACTAGAATGCAGCTGTATGGAAGAGTGGAGATTTTCCATGTGCCACGATACGGCAGAGATAATGAGGCAAATGAATCTTTCACATATAGTTCTACAAATCTCCTATCACTCTATAGCTTCAGAATTTGATGCAGAAAATTAGCATGTTCTGAAATCACTCAAAGGTTTTTCACAAAGTGAGCAATTTCTATTCCCTTCATTGGTGATGTC
The DNA here is from genome assembly GCA_030412105.1 of Cyclura pinguis. Classification (NCBI taxonomy): domain Eukaryota; kingdom Metazoa; phylum Chordata; class Lepidosauria; order Squamata; family Iguanidae; genus Cyclura; species Cyclura pinguis. The sequence goes on from CM059600.1 coordinate 161,103,542, forward strand.
CACTATCCTCAAAAACTCTCAGCTAAATTTTACCATTCAAATTCCACAGAAATTTCACCAACAGCTACACTATTTCTGTGCTCTGCTAATACCATTGGCCATTAAAAAGACAAATGAAAGGATTCCAGAGTAAAACAGGACTGAACAATCCCTAGAAACCGAGATGACTAAAATGAGACTGCTGTACTTTAGACATGGATCACTGAATGAGAATAGTGCTTGGTAAAGTGGATGGCAGTAGGAAAAGAGGAAGGCTGCACCACAGGTGAATTGATTCAATCAAGTAATCCACAATCCTGAATCTGTGAGATCTCAGCTGGGCCTGGGATCTGGAAGGTATCTCATTTATAGGGTTGCCATAAGTCAAAGTTGACCTGATGGAAAATAAAAGCAAGAAAACACCACTTGTAACACCAACACCATCACTAAAACCGCTACCATGGCCACAAAGAATGAGTCCCTTAGAATGAACACATACGGTGTCATCCAGATTCTTTGTTACCCTAGTTATGAGAATGGTTAGGCAAAGGGGGAAGTTTTTGTAGCCTTTTAGTGTGTGGCCAGCAGACATATGCATCGCAATCTAGCACATGGCCCTGGCATGTCTAAAAGATCTGACTTCTGGTTCTCAACCTCCTGGTGAAGTTGATACTTCAACTGGGTTGAAAGGATTTCCCCAGTACTGTCATAATATAATAGGGAAAGCAAAGAGAAAGAGAATTTGAAAACAAAATTATTGAGGAACTCTTGGATGAAAAGGTGTGAAGCAGACTTGTAGAAAACAGAGGGTAGCCAGTCCCAGCACAGAGGGCGGGGAAGGGCATCAATCAGGTGGAGGAGGATTTAAAAAAACAAAACAAACCCAGGAGAGTTCATGGGTGACAGTTGGAAGAGTCATCTGAGAGAGCAGGAGAACAAATGTGTACTGAGTGTCCAAACTGACTGCAGGAAAAGGTCTGACATAACTCAGCTTTAAGATTATTACAGGTTTGAAACTGAGTATGGGAACTTGTTAAAGCAACAATTCTGTATGTTATGAAAATAAAGTTAAACTATTGGTTACTTTGTTAAACCTGACTCTGACTGGCTTCCTGAAACTAGACCAAAGAGTGTCCTGCTTACCAGAAAGAACAAAAAGCTAACACACATACTAGTCCACAGTGAGGTCACCTGAAGACCCAGGACCCCAAACCAAGGAGAGATTTTAAAGGGGACTTTACGGCAAGCTGAGAGCTGCAGGTTTCCAAGGCTAGGAACTGTGGGGACAGCCTGGAAAGGGAATCCATTACAAGTGTTCTTTATGGAAAGTCTTTCAAAACAAATCACACTACATGTTTCAGAAATTTTATCAGAGGTTTACTCTGAGGGCAACTGGTGCATTGATACGAATGACTGAATGCTATGTGTGAAGCATAATCTGACCCTGAATGGATGCAAGGAGCAGATAACAGAACTGCTCAGATTTTCTGTCACTCTTGCAGCTTTGCAGATTATGCAGACCTCTTGCCAACAACTCCTGAACCAGTTTCAGCTACAGGCTAGCCCAATCCGTCCATAGTTGGAGGTTTTCCTGTTCCATCCACCATTTAAACAAGAAGACAAGGCAGAATCTAGTAGTTAAGCACAAGCTCCAATGAGGCTCAGAAAATATTACACACATGTACGCACACCCCTACACACAATGCAATTAAGCATGACACAAAGTAACCCCTTGTGGGATTAGTGAAGCTCTTCCTCTACTCTTGTCTCATTGCCCCAGCAACCTGCAAAATAAATTATCATGCAATCTTTGAGTCTGAGCTACTCAAACAATTAAACAAAAATTAAATCTAATTCATTTATACTCTCTGCACAAAGTGGATAATGGGTGGATGGTGTCTCTTTTCTCCCTTCTCTTCTCCTCTCCTTGCCTTGGCATTACCTAGACCTATTATTGGAAATTAATCACAGGGAAAGGCAATGAATGTGATCTATCGCTCTTTAAAAGTGCACTGTAGCGATTATATAAAAATCTATTAAGGGGACAGAAAATTTAAGAGCAATGTTGTTTTCAAAGGGAAAGTCAGGCTTAGGCTTTGCTGCTAGACAGGATGAAGGGGAAGAGGAGAACAAGAAGGAATCAATTTTTTAAATAAATTCAAGAAAAGGCCCACAGAGCACAAAAGTTTTAGTAAGTGTGGCTTATCAGCTGGAGGTCACCCTACAAGAAAGACATACCACTGTTGGCAGTCTCTCCTGTACAGCATCCTGCACCTCAGCAAAAACTGTGAACATAAGCACACTAACAGATTTATAGATGTAACAGCCTAATAGCAATGGAAAGGAAAGTGGCCATTTAAATACAAAGGATCTGGTCCTAGTGGCATCTTCCCCCTCCTTTCAGTTGCTAAGTCATTTACCTCCTCTTTCTGGATCTATTGACACACCTGCAAAATACCGAGAATGCTTACAATTATTATGCCACACTCTTTGAAATTAATCCTGTGTCAGGTTTCACCGGTTGGTTCCTTAAGCATACAGCTTAATAGCAACTTCAGATTCAAGGCTGATTAGCCAAATTGTTTGTGTTTAAAGGTGTAAAATTACATTATAGAATTACACATTAAATTAATAATGGATTAGCAAGCAGTCCGTAAAATACCTAACATACAGGCAAGAATCTTTCCTATCTCTTCTTAAAGTGAGCAAGGGGAGGAAGAGAAATGAGGCTGACTTCTCTGCCATAAAAAGGTACCTAGAATGGAGGACACTGTTAAGTATGTGGCCACAGGCGGATATAAAGCATATCCAGAATGTAGAAGTTCTGGTTAGGAAGATCTTGATAAGCAAGTGTTTTTTGTCAGGAATTAGAAAAAGTGTAATAATCTTTTTGCAAATGCAATGCAACATTTCCAGTTCAAAATTTGCTGAGGAAAAAAAAAACCCAGACGAATACTTGAATTGCTTCAGGTATTTGTTTTATGCTGATATTTATACTGTATTACTAGGACACACCGGCTGTACATATGCACAGACATAACTAGGGTCATATTACAAGTATTGTAGGTCCTACTCTAAAGACAGGAGGATTGTGGGGAGGATATCTGTAAAACCAAATCCAGATGAATTCCACTGGTACAATTCCCTCTCTCCTGTTTTGTGACTGGGATCTGTCACATGTAATGAGCGTGGAACTTCTGTCTCTCATGCTGGACAGGCCACAAGTAACCAGTATTCTCAATTTCCCTGCAACAGCTGCAATGTTCTGAGCTATAGATAGATAATTAAAAGAATTGCCCAAAGGAGTCCTTGGACTCCAGCTTGCTCTCAGATAGGATCATTGCTATAAATGGCCCCGATTTGCCCAGGACTCTGCGCCACAAAGTCGTTAGGCTAGAGTTAATATAGCCGTAACTACAGTCTTTCCTCATGTACTCTGGAGATCTACAAATTGAATTTTACAAGCAGTGTATCTGGACTGGATGGTTGGGCGGGGGGGAGAGCACACAGTTGTGTAATTCAGAAAAAGAACCCAGTATCAGAATGACAAAGGACCAACAGGAAACCTTCAGGTCTTAGTGAGAGTTGCCAAAGTGAGGGAAAGATTCCTACCACAGTTATGTGTGATCTTACTCCAGAAATAAGCAGTCCTTTTTTTCAGCCAGGTATGGGTATAAAAGAATGCAGAAAGAATACACGAATCCCACTTCATCTCTCTGGCTCACTTAGAGTTGCGTTAGAAATGGATAATAATGGGCAATAAATGCCAACAAGCAACAACAACCAGGAAGCCCAGTACCGTATGTGAGTTCTGCATGCTTGAAAGAAGAGATGCTGCAGAGCTAGCTTGACTGAGATTAGACAAAATCTTATTAAGTGTAATATTTAATCCCTTCTGAATTACATGCATCTCCTCACTCAGCAGAAACCAGAGGACAGAGCCGCCCTCTATTTTGATTACCTTGGTTTCAGCATTGCCTAGTTGCTTTTAGTCTGGACGCTGATGTGGATGATTTCATAGGGACACAGTGAGGACAGCAAGAAGGAAAGCAAAACAGTGTTCATAAGAGCAGTCAGTCTGTTTATATTGCAGAAACTGTCCATACCACTCAGCCTACCCTCCTCATCCCTAGAAAGAGCAATTTGAACAAGCCATCCGTGTTTGCGAATCTGAGTTAAGGCCAGGCATTTCAAGTACAGAAGGTTCAAATACAGAAGTCTATACAACTGGCAAAGCAATATACCAAAATATTTAAAATACTTTCATGGGTCTCATGAAAGAGAAAAAAGAAGAACATTCTCATTATCCATCAGCCCATTCTCTCTCAGTGTCGGTCCTTTAGAAAAGAAATAGGAAGGAGAGCCTTCCCTGGAGGAAGGCATAGTTGTCCTGGAGGTGTCTCCCCTTAGCTGGTGCCCTTTAGATGTTTCAGACTACAACTTTCAGTAGCCCCAGACAGCATAGGCAATAGCCAGGGATGATGTGAGTTACGAGCCAAATCATCAGGAATGCATCAGTTTAAGAAAGGCTGTGCCTGTCCCAGAGTTTCTGATGTTCACGAATAGGAAAAGGCAGCAAGGTTCATTTGAGAAACTCAGTCCTCTCAATAAAAAGACTATGCTGCTATGGAGACAGATCTCTGCTTGCATCACCTATAGTGAAGAAATCTATTCCTTCCACAGGATCATGGAATAAAAGCCTTAATTAATCACCATCATTTTTTCCTGTCTCTTGAATAATGCCCTGACTCCCTCCAAATTCCTTACCATGCTGCCCTGATTGGCTGTTTTAGACGAACAAGGCAGCTGGTACAGCCAGACCCTGGAGGACTTACCCAGCTCCATTTAAAGCCAGCGATAAAACCTTCACCAAGGCAGATTCTGCCATAAATCCTCATTCGCAATGGAACCATCCCTGGGCTGGCTTGACACTTTAACGAGATCATCAATTCCACAGGAGCCCAAGTGTACTTGGGCCTGGGGGAAAGGGGAGGGAGGGCAGATGCTACACTTGGAAGGATAAGGAAAAGGTGCCAAAGTCAAGCTCTCTGCTGCTTAACAGAAACCGGATGCCCCTCACCTATCATGGGAGCTAAAAAGGGCACAGCAAAACTTCAAAGAACAGAGTGTGCAGGACAGTCCCACAAGTAGTTGGCTCTGCACTTTTGCAAACCATTTCACTTGCTTTTCAGGGACAGAGAAAGACCATCATTCCTATCAATTCAATTCCAACCTCACTATGCCAGAACAAATCTCTCCATCTACTCATGCACTTTCTTCACCCAAAACTGCAGGGTCAGGTTCTTCATTTTTCTCCTCAACTCAGGGAAAGCTGAATTTTCACCCACAGATCGTTCATCTCCATAAACTCCATACATTTTTCCCAGGACATGAAAAGAATAGGGATGATCCCAAAAAACAGATTGTAGTATAGCCAGACTCTGGGATTAACAAATTATGAAGCCAGCAGATAAACTAGTAAGACATTTCTAATTGATGAGAAGTGGTATGAGTAGAATCACACGAAACATTTTGCTACCCAGAGTGAATCAGGCAATTTTTACTTATCCACTGCACTGCAACTGGCTGGGTCTCTTGTCCCGTGCTGGAATTGGGGGTGGGTGGGTGGGATGGTGTCCCAGTTGACTCTGGTTTCTGGAGCGTAGTCCAAAGCATTGACTCTAAACGCTTAGCTGTCTCAGAGTTTTTGGACTTTAACTCCCAGAAGCCCCAGACAGCATAGGTAAAGATCAGGGATTCTGGAATTTGAAGTTCAAAATATCTGGGGTGAGGATGCTGGTACAAGCTGACAACCACAGCTCTAAAGAATTGACAAGCAGAAGTTTAAAGACCAGAGCTGGGAATGTAATTCATCCCTAATTTTCTTCTTGGGGGAAACAATGAGTAATTTTAGCAGTTTTCTTCCTGCAGCAAGAAAGAGTTTGGAAAACCCAAAGTTTTCAAATCCTATTCTCGTTCAGGACTTATTCTGTGCAAAATTCACATCTCTTTGATTTGCACTGAAAACAGCATCTTCTGTGCATGAAACAGCATTTTATGCTCAGGAAATAATAATATTTCTATGCTTATTTTCTGTGCAGAAAAAACCTGTTCCCTGCACAGAAAATGCTGTTTTTCAGTGCAAATCAACCACATGTGACTGCCAGTTTTGTGATGGGGCCTTTACAAATCCCAGCCAAGCAGTTTCTCTGATGCCTCTGACCAAATTACAGACTCCAGGACTCCATGGCAGTTAACATGGAATAATAGTGCTGTAATTGTGTGGTATGAAAGGGTCCTAGAAATTTTGATGGTCATTCAATAATAAGAGGGTGACTCATAAACCTTAGTTAAAAGCATGTAAATGAGTTTTATTAGTTTAGTTAATAGTTCAAAGCAAGGAGGGAATGGGAGGAGGACAAGAGACTGACCACTCATACCGCCACACCCTTACTTCCTGAAGTCAATATAATATCTGGAGATCTGAAAGAAAAGGGGCACATCAAAATGTGCATTTTAGACTTTCAATGCATTAATTGTATGAGCTGAGAGAGCTTCCTTATGACATATCTATGTTCTAATGCTATTCCTTATAGAACCAAAATCAACAAGCAAGAGGCAATTATGAAATTTCTAAATATTAGAGTACTCCCCTCTCCAACTATTTTCAATAACCTATGGAATGTTTTTTTTTTCCCAACTCTACCACAACAAATGCCCATGCTTTCTTTTAGCATCATTTCTTGGTTTAAACACACATTTTTCAAAACTTTCCACATAAACTGCAAAGGATTGGAGAATCAGAAAAACTCAGTATGAATAGAGATGATGAAGAGCAGCAGGACCTTAAATATTCAAAGATTACATTTCAAACAGTTATGTAATTTAAAATATGCATCCCATTGATTTGATAAGGATAGTTTTTATTTTTATGCATCCTGTTAACAGTAGCACTTTATGGATTACAGGAGAGAGATGGGGAGAGGAGGAAGGAGGGTGGATGTGTGGAGCAGAGATTAAGGAGAACAGCCACAAAGAAATGGAGAAAGACTGCCCAGATGAGAATATGAAGTGCAGTACTTTTCAGATTAAAAGCACACCTTTTTTTAAAAAAAAGCAAAGGGATTAAAAAACCCCACCAGGAACTGAGGCATAATGCTGTATGCATTTTGAACTCAGCACAGCAAGAGTTTATATAGTCATACTTTACATGTTAAATTTCAAACAGGCTGCAGCTGTATAATTATGTATTTGTGCATCAATTGGATAAAGACTTTTCTCCCTTTTATATGTTACATACTTTTTTTGGGAGGGGTCTAATTCTCTGAGGACACAGTTGGTCTTCCCTGCTTCTTTCTCCCCTTAATACTGCTGCACAGCCCTGTCTACACTTGCAAACTAGGACTGCTGTGCTGTATGCATTTGCCCTTCCCCTTGCTTGTTGAGGATGTGTCCTGCTGCCACATTTCCATGTGCTCAGCATGAAAGTACAATCTCTCAGTGGCAAACTGTTGGGCAGTAGGACTAGGTTTCTTCCTTCCAATCAGTCACTCATTCAGTCAGTTAGATTTCCTCAGGAGGACTGAGAAAGCGTCACTAAAGAAGATTATGTGGGGAAGAGATTCCTCTCTTTCTTTGGTGCTCAAGCACTGTTGAACTTACCATCCACACCCACCCAATTCCCACTCTGGACTCCAGCATACTACAGGAGATAAGAGGCCAACAAACCCTTCAGGATCTTCTCACACTGCATCGCAGCCATGAGATCAGTAGACAAATGGTGGGGGGTGTTCCAGTAGGACAGCAGTACCTGAGTGAGTGAGGCAGCATATCCTGTTTCATCTCCTTGTGGGTGGTGGTGGCTATTTGCAGCAGTGGCAGCTGAAGAGGAGGAGAGCTGACACAGCTTGGTGGCAGGCCTAGACATGCAGGTGGGCAGGAGGAGTAAAAGCAGTAGCAGCAAATGAGCAACCAGTAAAGGCATTAGCTGCCCATAAAAATACAGCAACCATCTGCAAGTGCTATGGCAGCTGTGGTTATGGCAGGAGGGCAGTCATCAGAGCAGGGGTCCTTACCCAGACCACTAGCTCTCTCTTTACACTGCCTGAGGCAATATCCTCAGTCTATCTGACAAACAGGTCAGCCCTGTATAGAAATGTGCAAATATATTGGCAGAGGAAGGGAGGGAGGAAGAGGAGGAGGCAAGGGACTACAATGCTCCCTGCCATGGCAGAGATATAATAAGCCACAGGGAGAAAGCCCTAACAAACAGCTATGTAAGGGGTCTAACTACATGAGCGAATGATTACTCATCTCTTTACATTTTAGCAAATACTGCATTTGCTGGAGTATAAGATGAACCAGCATATAAGACACACCCCATTTACAAGCCAGCAAATACTATTTGTGGGCATATAAGATGCACTGGCATATAAGATTCACCCCATTTTCAAACAGTATTTTTCAGGAAAAAAAGGTGAGTCTTATGTGTCAGCAAATAGGGTCATAACCACAGGGTTCTAGGACTCCAACTCCGTGGACAAGGGGTGTTAAACTGTCCCTTGGTACTCTCCCCTGATGAAAGTCAGCCATCAGGTTACTGTTCCCCCACCCCTAGACAGGAAATATATGCATACAGGCTTTCTTTGGGTCTCCTGCTACACTTTCAACTCTTTGAACATCTTCTGCTTTGCAAAGTAAAATGGACATTCTTGCTTCCTTGAGGGTACTTACGCTGGCTAGTTCCAGAAATTGGGAGCTACTTTTTAAATGCAATGAGTCACAGTATCATTTTAGTGCCCCGGACATAGTTACTGTTACAATTACATTTTGAAAGTATCTATTGATTTCTATGTCTCCCAGATAAGAAGTTACTTTTAGTCACTTGAAGCCTCCTGTTCCATTCAGCTTCAAGAAGCACAGCATTTATCCTCCACCATTTATGATGACCCATAAAAGTACCTAAAAGTTAGTTACATTGCAAAGTTATCATTTACTAATTTAAAATCATAATGTTATTTACATAGATATCTTAACTATTGGGGAAAGGAATTAACTGCAAATAACTACTTGAAACTCTCCCCCCGCAGAACATCAGGACGCTGTTGCCCTCTCACTGTTTCCACATCCCACCTTTCTATTTTATGCCTTCAACACAACCTCACCTGTTACAATTCCTTGCTATAACCAAGCCTATTGAACAAATGCATATTGTTCCCTTGCTTTCATTTCCTTTCCTTGTGTCTAAGAGCCCTTTCACACTACACAGTTATAGTGCTACAATTCTACTTTAACTGCTATGGTTCTGTCCTATAAAGTCTTGGGATTTGCAGTTTAGGAGGGGTATTTAGAATTTTCAACCAGAGAACCTGAGAGCTGGACCAGCTGCAAACACAAGGTTCCCAAAGGATGCAGCCATGGCAGTTAAAATGGAACCATAACACTATGATCCTGTTATGTGAAAGAGTCCCAATTGTAAGTTCCTGGGATTGGTGCCCTCTTGTTCTCTGTGGAGCACTATTCATGCTGATGGTATATAGACACATATGCATACAATGCCCAAATAGCTTCAAGGAACTTCCTGCTGGCCAAAAAAAGTTTTCATCCTGATATCCTAATTCAGTATGGATACTTAATTCAATGGTGCCACATACATGAAATTAGTAAGTTCTTCCCCATAGTCTATCTAAACGGCCTATTAAAACTGCAGGCAGACCATGCAAATTCTTTCTGAACTGAACTCGTGTCAACGTACAATGAAACCAATGTTTGCATAGTGCATACAAATATAACAATCCAAACTAGGAAACTTTCTAGCACCTACGGAACATCTATTGAAGCTAATTACCCTGGAAACAATAGGTGATTCCTTGTGCTGCTGTAGTTGGATTTCTCCTCCTACAATGAGATATTCCATTCCTTTTCTCACCACTACAATATCTCATCCCCCAAAAAACTGCTACAGTGGGTTCCCCAAACATGCAGAAAAGATTTTGGGGGATTGCTGGGGGCACCAATTAATTCTGCTGCCCGTCTATTAACTCACTCCACCAGATGCAACTCAGTATTTCAAAACACTCTGTCTTTATGTTAACCTAGACAGAACCATTATCAGAATTTAATAGGTGCCTTCTTCTCCTAGATGGAAAAGAGGAAAAGCACATTGTTTTCACTCAGACAGAGCCCTTTTTGGCAGCTTTTTAAGAAACGCTTTTAAAAAAGAAAATAGAAATAAAAATCCTTTTTGAACTCCACAGCCCCTTTGTTTAGTCCCATGCCAGGATTTAATTGAGAATGGATGTCCTTGAATAAATGTAGAAATGTCCTCATTCCCTGGGAACTTAGCTTCCAGTTATACAAAAATACAATGAAATAATCTAACATGGCACAAGGCGCACATCCTGTCTCTTAGTGCAGTGGATTTTTGTTTTACCCAGCAACATGTAGTTGTTGTGAAGGAGTCCAAGAAGGCCTGATGACACATAAACAAAATGCCCCACTGCAGGTACGAATAAGTTAGTGGAACAAAATCGATGCAGACTTTCAGCAGAGGAAGCCTGTGTCAGATTTCAGAGAGGGAAGGCAGGGGGCAAATAGAAGAGCCAGCACCCTTATACTGTGGCAAGAGGAGCCATCAGTGTCACCTGTATCTAGAATAGGAGCGAGGACTTTTCTCCACCTCAGCTGGCTCCAGTTGTACCTTATGTTTCACGTGGAAATAAAGTATCCCAATGAAAGGCTGAACTTGGTCTAAGGCCTGTCCTCGGTCTGGGCACTGGAGAACCTAGAACCTATGGAACAAGGTCTGCTTTCTCCTCAACTTTCTTAGTTGTTCTTCCATTTAAAAAAACACAAAACATTTAATAAATTAATAGGTAACACTGATTTCATGGAAGAAGGAAAGCCATAACCAGAGGGTAAGCAGCATGGAAGAGGGAACCTTTTTCAGCCTGAGGCCTGGATTGCCACATGCCAACAGTAGAAGCCACCACAAAGTAAGCAGTGTCAAAATTCTGAACCATTCACACAACAACATCTACCCTACTTTCTCTCTCTCTGTCTCTCACATACATTTTAAACTCTCCCCCTACACTGATCCATTCTTCATTAGTGATGTCAAGTACAGCAGGTGAGGAGTTTAAACAGCTCCCTGTCCACCATGACCATGAGGAGGATAAAAATCCCTGGACCCTCTCCATTCCTCAGCTGATTTGCATGCAGAGGTTTAGAACTCATCTTCCATCTGTGTTATAATGAAGGTAATGTTTGAGGGGAGAGAGAGGGATCTGGCATAGCACGGTAGGAATTCATGAGCTGGACTGAGCCTTCTGGGCTCTGTTAAGTCCAGATGTAGGGCATTATCTGCAATATATTTTAGACCACTTTTCTGCTCACAAAGCTGTCAAAGCAACTTCAAAATAAGAGCAACAGAAAGAATTAAAAAAAAAGAAAGCACTAAAACACCTTTTTGAACAATAGAACTGGGTATTAATTGGAAATAATCCAAAGATTAATTACAGGAACATAGTAAACAGATCAAAACACAAAAGATCTGGACAAGATGTCCAGAAAAGCTTTTGATAGTGTATGCCTGATGAAGAGATTTTAATGTGTGCAGAGTGGAGGGCGAAGAGAGGCACAAACCCTCACTTGTCCAGTAATAATTGCCACAGGACAAAACAAAGCTCGCTTCTCAGACATCCCAAGAACACAGCAGGCATGTATAGTTTTATCTTCCATGTTCCCCATGGCCAACAACAGCAATTTCTTTCTCACCTTTCCCTATGGATCAAGGTATGGAACAACAATTAAAACATAACAAGAAATTCTATGTATGACACCAGTCTTTTTTAAAAAATACCATAAGTTAAAAGAGCATATAAAATGGATACCTATTGAAAACAATCTATTAATACGTTAGAACTCATAATTTAAAAACCATCTGGATAGTCCTGCTGGAAGAGACTGGCCTTTACTGCTGCATTGAACTCAGGCAGCATATCCAGTCGATGGAATCTCCTCCAGCAGGTCATTCCACAGTCTGGGGGCACAAAATTATAGGTGCTAATAGGAAAGGATATCTATTGCTCCTGTGCCTGCACTTTCTTTTTACAGTCGGAGATTAATATGCTCCTTCCTTCTCCTCCTCCTGCCAAGGCCAATATTCAAGAAGCCCATAAAACTGGCATTCATTTGGCCCTTAAAGAGGAAGCAGTCTCTTGGCTATCACCCTAGAGTCAGGAGCATCAACCAAAGGGAAAAAGTAGAGAAAATGACCCAAGATATGAGGATTTCATATTTGGATGCATCTGGACTGGAAGTTCAGTTTTCATTTTAATCTTATCCTTTCTTTCCTCTCCTCCTATCCCTACATTCACTCCTCATTAATGAAATGACTCCTCTGCTCTATGGGTATTTATAGAAGCCACTTTCTATACATTACTTGTGCTATTAAAAACCACACATGGTTCCTAACTGGATGCTTCCTACGAGTATCTGTTCTCAGTGCACTTTTGCACTTACTTATTCAGCCTCATGGCTTGTTTGCATTGTCTGAATAAGGACAAATGAAATATGGCAGACCTCCCGCTAAACATGCTTATCTTCCAGGGGAGCACACGGATAGGCTTAACAAAAGGGGTCTCTATTATAAAACTATGAAGCTATGATGCGTGTTTCACAGCATATCCCAGATCAGTGTAACTTAATGGTTCCTCAAGATGTCCTCTTCTTGGATAAATGGCATTCTGCTGCATGTGATCCAATGTACTGCGCTTTGATAAAATTGTACCTTCACTACCCAAGACTGTGTATAAGATCAACACCCTAAGTGATCCATCCAACTGCCACATTTTGTGACAAAAGGAGGTTTCTGATCTTATCAGCACTGCAAAACTGGCACAGAATATTCTGACATGCAAACCAGCCATCTGAAAGCAAGCTTTGGCCAAATATGCAATTTCAATAAGGCAATGATTTTTCAAGGAAGCATGACAATCATAAGACTAGAAGGGGAAGGCAGCCTCTTCCAGAATTTCTGATCGGGGAGATGTATATTTCATGACATCCAAATATCTCTTGCTGCATGGGAAAATGGCATGGCACCCAACATCTCTCCATGGGGAAAAAAAAAAAAGGCAAAGGGACCAGCCTACAAACTCTCCTCAAGGAAAAGATTAAAGCTGCCCAGCCCAACATCACAGTTCAAGCTCACAGAATGCAAGATACCTTGAGGTGTGACAGGTGGCTATTGGGAAAAGGTCCTACTCAGAGATGGTACCCCAATGATCTCCTTCCAGTCCCCACCCTGATGTCATTTCAGCATCAAGCAAAGGACTTTAAAAAAAAAATCCCTGTATTTTTCTAATCCCCCAAATTTTTGTGCTTCCAGTTGATTGTTTTAATGATACTATATGCTTTTATACTCCTTTTATACTGTGGTATTTTAATACTCTTTTTTAAAAACTGCTTTTGTTTCAATTAGCTTTATTGTAACTTGATCAACTGTTAGCTGCCTTGAGGAACCCGCTGAAGGGGCAGGGTATATATTAAATACAAACAAATGCCTTCAAAAGAGTATGCCAATAGAGCTTAATCCCAGGCAGATAGTTCCAACCACTATATTATGCCAACGCAGAAAATGAAGACACGATTTTCACAAATTTCATTCCATGTGGTGATCAGCCATTAAGTTTGCAGAGTTACTGAACAGCAGAGTACTTACACTGCTTCCTGTCCGATAGCCTTTTTATGCATTTTTCTTTTTTCTTTTTTTGCTGGACAGATTCATCGGAAATGCAAAACTGCTGAACAGAGAGAGATGGTTATCCTCCTACTATGGCTACACTGAAGCTGGGCTTCTATCCTTTTCTATTTACCATTTTAGCCAGGAATTTAGGGGAAATGGGGGAGAAAAAGGCATCTAGCACTCCAGTGTTCTTTCAAGAATGGGCTCACCTATCATCTCCTCCCTAGTATCAGGAACCCTATTTTCTCATTTCCTCACAGGATAGAAAGAACTTGTCATTCCCGTGCTTGTGCCAATGGGCAGTATAGTCAATGTCTTCGGCTCTTCAGCATCTTGAAAAAGGGAGAGGGCAACAGCGAGCTTGGGAGAAACTGCTCATAAAGAACTAGTTGTTGGCAACTGATTCATGTAATTAGGAGGCAGAAATCACACAGACCTCAAGATTTTGTTGGACTACAACTCTGAGCAGCCTTAGTCAACATATTCAAAGGTGAGGAATGCTGGAAGTTGCGATTAAGTAACATCAGGAGGGCCACATGACTCCCACCCCACCTTAACTCCTACAACTATACTGATAACATCTATTACATGGTGTTGGTTCACCAAATGACGGAAGATGAATATCACATGGTTGCAGTGCTGCCTCATGCCACTACAGCCCCATGCTCTGTTATGGGAGCTGAACTGACAAAGTGGTGTGTTTTGTGTCACAGGCCAGTGGTTTGAAGCACTCAAGTGAGTTTTTAAGTGACTAAAAGTAACAATTTGCTTTTGAAAGATAAGGTGCTGAGAGTTTGACTTTTAATGAAACTTGCAGCTAGAATAGTAACTATTTTTTGGGAGGAGGAAGCTTGTAACAGTAATTGTAATGACTTTTTTAATACTTTGGGCTGTCATTCAAAGAGTACAAAAGTGTCTCATCAGCTTCATTCTTTTGCTTCCAAGAACTGAGAAGAGGGAATAGCATTAAGGTGCCATTTCTGTGGCCACAACCACAAAAGGAAGAGAGAATATAAGTCTGTTGCAAATCAGTAATGGATATATTTATCATGAATAACAGCAGCAGCCGAGATTGAGCAATGGCAAACTCTCTGAGGCTCATAATTTGTCCTTTTCCACTGCAGAAATTGGAGAGCTTTGGGGTTTTGCAATGTGATTCCTGCTTTTGTGATGATCTCTGCCCTCAGAATGTGTGGTGGGTTGGCATTATCTGTGGGGTGGATACCTCTGAACACTTGGCTAATTATTTCAATATAGAGCAGAAAAATGCTTACATGGTGAGGGTCATTTTCTTTTGGTCCTGCCCACTACCTAAAGCAGTGCCTAAAGCACAAAGATTCTTAACACTGGCATTATTTCCACTGCGTGAATATCAATCCCTACTGGTTTTATCATTCTGCTTTTTATTTTTTTATTTAGGTGTGGAGGATTTCTTTAAAAATGTGGTTCTTTTCTGCAAAGTTGAAGCCTTTTCCTAACCTTAAAAAGCCAAATGTTGTTGAACTACAATGCCCAGTATCCCTGACCAGGAACACAATGGACAAAGATGATAGGAGCTGTAGTCAACAATATCTGGAAGCTCAAGGCTGGGAAGAAAGTATGATACAAAGGCCATTTCTGCACTACACTGTTACAGCACTATTGTTCCACTTTCAACACCTTGTGAAATCCTGGGGTTTGTAGTTTGAGGATGGCATTTAGAATTCTCAGACAGAGAGCTCTTGAGACTCAGTAAACCACAAACCCCAGAATTTCACAGGATGTTGAAAGTGGAATAATAGCACCATAGCAGTGTAGTGTGGAAATGTCCAAAGAATCCACCACACTATAAAGCAATTATCAGCGTGTGTGGTTTGATAGGCATAGAGCTTCTCCAGTTTACACAGACAGCATTTAACCAAATGATTCTATTTACTGTATCCTCCCCTCACCCCCTTATTTCATTTAGTAGCTTCAGAAAGATATATTTATTCCATGGATATAAAAATGTTAGTCAGCCTGGTGAGGACGCTTGCTGCTGAATGCCTGTTTTTCTCTGCGATTATCCAGGACTCTGCTGTTTGTCTTCTCCATTCTCAGCTTCAGCTCTGCTGATTCCCAAGCAGCCACCCAAAGATGAACCACTTAAGTGAGGAGACAGAAACTCTGACTGACATGAAAGGAAACAACGGCAAGATATTTCCACATCAAAGGCTTCAGCTGTGTTTAGGACACCACCTGCCGCTCCCTCATTCTCAGCTCTGCTTGTGTATAGCTGATTGAGGAAATGCCCCTCTTAGTACATGAGATTGCAGGCACAAAGCTAGCAGCACATTCCCACTTCTACCCCGAGAAGAAAACACCTCTCTGCACAACAAGGCACTGATGTTTATAGCAAACCAGCAACACAGTGCTGTGACAAAGTGCCTGCCCATTAATAGCATTAAAAAGGAACATGGTGAACAGCTGTGTGGATACGTTGCTGTTGCTGCTGCTGCTGCTGCTGATGTTGATGATTATGTTTTTACACTGGTGTTTACTTGGCAAGCAAGATTTCAAAACAAAGTAAATGAGTGATATATCAAAATAAGAGTATTCAGATACTGCCTGCAGAATAAAAGAGCATGGGCTACACCTCTGGGAAACATTTGAGACCTGTGGAATTGTACAAGTGCAGAACATAGCCTAAAAATGTTGTCTTCTTGCACCTATTCTATGGCACACTTGCTCTGCTGCTTGAAGACCATGTGCAAGCAAAAGAAACTGGCTGTCTGCCTCCTTGGCAAGTTATAGCTTTGGTGAACACACACAGTTCCTCCTCAGCAGCATTAAATGTGTTCATGTATGTCTATTCAGAGGTAAACCACATTGCTGGACACCATTTGCCTTGCTCAGCAGCAAGCCACATTACTAGGCACAAGCACCAGTCAAGTGACTGGTGATGGGGGGTAAATGGAATCCTTATCAAGTTTACAGATGACAAAAAACTGGGAGAGGTGGCTAACACATTGGAAGATATTCACAAGGACCTGGGTAAACTAGGAAATTGGGCAGAAATTAATAAAATGAAATTCAATAGGGAGAAATGCAAAATTCTACATTTAGGCCACAAAAACCAAATACATGCTTATAGGATGGGGGATACACAGCTCAGCAGTACTGCATACAAAAAAGACCTTGAGATTATTTTTGATCATAAGTTGAATATGAGCCAGCAGTAGCTTCCAAGATCAGACAGAATCTGGTGCCTTTTGGGTGTCTGTGCACAGACTCACATTTCCATGCCACTTTTTCTTCCACTGGGGATTAAGTGTGATGGACTGCATAGTTCCCTGATGGTTTCTTATGCAAGCACTAAGTGGACCCAGACCTCCACAGCTTTAGGCAAAGTTTCTGTAACTATATACATTCAGATCATGCCTGGGATGATCTTGGAAGGGGAAAAAACATTTTGGACAGTAATTCCCAGAATTCAATACAGCCAGTGGATAGGCTGCCCAGAGGATTCTGTGAAATATAGTTAAAGAATTAACTTTTTCCAAGTTTTTCTTGGAACCAAGGAAGCTCCTTTCCTACAAAAATTTTCCATCTTCCCCATCTATTCTTAATAAACTATAATCAAGCAACTTAAAATGAAGCAGTAGAAACTGATGAAGGCTGAAGCTGAATAATCCATTCCTGGGAAAGATACTTTAAAAACAAGGAAAAGTCTGATTTGGGAAAATAGAAAATAATTTCTCTCTCTCTCTCTTTCTTTCTCTCTGTTTCTTTGTGTGTGTGTGTATAAACAAAAATTCATGCTGGCAAATAACTGTCCTACATTAGATGTCAAATGCTAAGAAGCAGGGCATAAGCCTTGGCTTAACACATGTAGATTTCTTAGTCCATTTTAAGGTTCAGGTTTTAAAGCTGACTTTGTGTATTTCAACAGATATGGCATCATTCCAATTAGTGAACACATTAGTGTGAACATAAAGGTTAGAGCTTTTTGGCCTAGATATCCTAAAGGTACCAGATCCCATCTGATCTTGAAAGCTAAGCAGGGTCAACCCTGATTAGTACTTGGATGGGAGACCATGAAAAAATACCAGGTGCTGTAGGCGATATTTCAGAGGAAGGAACTGGCAAAACCATGTTTGAGTGTCTCTAATCAAACTCTATTGACAGGTGACTTGAAGACGCTCACATACAAAACAACCAGAGGGCCCACCTGTGTTATAGAAAAACTTTTCCCCATTTGAATTTCACAGGGTGGCACAAACGTGGATAGAAATGCTGTGACATTTGCCCCAGTTGAAAATATATTGGATGAGCATGTAGGAAACACCTGGGGAATGACTTGGCAAGTCATGATGTAATCCCTAGGGGACATGTAGTAAGGCTGAGCCATGATAACATGAAATCATGGCAAGGGGTTGCATCAGCCATCGTCCCTAGCTGATGACCTATCAGCAGGTGTGTATAAAAGAGGAGTGGGAAAACTCTCTGTCTCCGAACCTCTGTCTGAATGAACCTCTGCCTGATGTGTTTATGATGCTGAATCTATGACTGTGGATCTGCGTATCCTTTGTACAGATGTGTATATATTGGAATAGTGAAGATTAAAGCCTCCAGGTATTGTTGGATGACAAACTCAGTGTGTATGAGTTACTAACCAGTGGGTAGAGGGGTCAGAGCTGATGCTGTAAGTTACACTCTGCTGCACACGCTTGTTGCTGTTTTGAAACTCTGCTATGTTATGCTTGCCTCTGGGACACCTTTTGTCCAGAGTGCAGCGGTTCCAGGGAGGATTTTGTGCTGGTGCTGTAAATCCATCTCCTGACAAAACTGAGGGTTAGAAAAGGTTTCTGGACACTGAGGTCCTAGTGCTCCCAAATCAACAGACCCTGTGGATCTATTCCATCTTTCCCACTTTTGCTGATTTTCTCCAGTAACGAAACAGGCAGGGGAAATGGTGGGAAAGCACAGGAAGGTTACAGATCAAAAGAAAGATATCTGGGCCCCCAAATGAGGCAGGTCTATTAAACCATAAAAGCCTTGACGGGAAGCACACATATCACAGTGAACATTTCAATTTGCTATGGAGATCTGGATGTCCACTGAAGAAAAGGAAGGAAAAGATGGATTGGATCACAGTGAGTTCTCCCAATCAAAAAACATGGGGCAATTTAGGTGTGAGTGAATCCCAAAACATTGCAGAGCAATGATTTTCTGTGAAATTTTGCTTTCTTTGGCTTTGGTAGCAACCTGAACCAATGGACAAGATGGTGCAGGTTTAGTTCATGAAATTTATATCAAGCCTGTCGCTACCACCAGATTGCTATCACACCCCCCCAAAAAAAAAGTACAAGCAAGGAAATATTCAATGAAGCTGGCTTGTTGAAAGGAAGGAAAGTGTACATAGCTGCTAGATGCAAAGCAGAAGAATAAATGGATGTGAATACACAGACCTTGCAGATGCAAATGCAAAGTAGAGCCTGAAAAGAAGCAGAATCGTGTTTTAAGCATAAGCAACCCAACCAACCTGCCAGCTTAAAGGAACAAGCAAGCAGTTGGATAAGCAAGATAAAATTTTGCACTTGAGATGAATAATTTTTTTGTGCGCTCACAAAAACAATTCTGTGATTTGAAATATCTATGAGAAGGAATGTAAAAACCTCAAGTCCTCTAGTGTCCTTGAACACTTACAAATCGTCTGGGACAGAGTATAGATACAGGAGGCTAATCTTTTTTTTTTTTTAATTGACTCAGACATCAATGATGGGAGGTCAATTAATTCATATACAGCTCGGCTAGTCTAGAGTAGCTATGTATATGCTCAGCTTATGAAACGCCACATTTGCAGAACATTCAACTCTTAGAAGCTGGGGGTGGAAACAGTGAATGGTTGGCTCTTTGTAGGTTCATTTTGCCCACTTCCTCTACACAATACCTGGTATTAACTATGGTTCAGATAGAGTTCTGGCCGATATGAAGCCTTGAACTAACCTTGTATCAACTTGTTCTTAAATTTTGTCTCAATGAAGACAATCTCCTGTTGGGTTTTAAGAATGAGAAATATGATAGATCAGATGTAATGAAACTGTTAAGATAAAGGCACTTTTCTTTCTAAGGCTAAGCAGGTGGCAACCTGGAGAAAGAGTGTTCTCAGTGGTGGCATTCAAAGTTTCCTCTCTAGATACGTTGGCCTGATTTCTTCTTTTCTGCCATTTAAATGCCCAAATATATCCCAACATCTCATCCTTTTATTGGTATCTGAGGTTCTTTCATTATTGTTTTATCTGTTGCTTTTGTCTTTATGATTAACTAACATTTTAATCCTGTATTTTATTGTAAAATTCATCGCATAATTCTGAGCTACTTTCAATTTGCTTTTGGTAAAAGGCATGATATAAATCCAATAAACAAAATAAACATCCTGATGCACTAAAACACCAAAGAGATACAGACCAAGGTCTCACAGAAACCAAATATGGGAATACATTTATGCTAATGCTAGATTCTGGTTTTAAAAGCAGAACACATTAAAAATGCAACCTGCCCAAGAGAAAATCTCTTAGCTCTTGAACACAAAATATGTCACACCCAATATTCCACTTCCAGTTCAGAACATTCCTGATTCCACACAAGAAAAACAAAAAGTGGCCTGACTTTTAGATATATAAATCCTGCTGGTACAATATGAGGCCACAATGGTACCAGAGGAGTGGGGGGGGGGGCACTAAATAAATCCTGCTGTCGTAGACAACAGTTGTGGCAAATGGCAAAGTCTGGGAACAGAAGGCTCAGAAAAACTGTTGAGCTTTTAATAACTGTGTGAGTTCAGTATCCATGGAATAAGTATATTAGTGGAGATAGTGTAACATATGGGTATCTCTCCACGGACTGCCTATGTTGTTTGTACATCTGTCTCTCACCCTCTGTGGGGAAAAGTTCACAGGCAATACTTTTGCTTTCATACAAGGGGAAGAAAAGATGTCATTACAAGATACATAGATACTGATCCTCTGTGGCCCAAAGAGGACAGAGAAAAAGAAAAACAGAAAACACAATGGCTGACAGTTGCCCTTTCTCTCAGCCCAAGATCTGAAACGATAACCAGATTAGGGATGGTTTTGGCAGTGCATTTTATATACACACAAAAACATATAATTTCTAAATGCCGCAGAAATAAAACTAGCAGGGACCTGCTTGGGAGCAAGCAAACGGCCGTGCCTCATGTCTCTTGGGAGCAAAAATCTTAGATATTTTGTACATCGGGGGTATGAATACTCAGTGGTTGCTGCCATGTTGGTTCCCAAACTGTAAGTGCAGGCTACAGTCACTATAAATGAGTGGTAGAGTATCCTGAAAGAAGCAACCCAGTGCATTGAAGATCTTGTCCCTGAGTACTAGAAATGTATTCTGCCTCACATCTTCAAGTGTATCTGTGATAAAGACTGGAAGGGAAAAGGTGAAAGCCAACATTATGAGCAAGCAGCACTGTGATATGGAGAAGGGAAAGGTTTAATCCTTCTTTCTTTTAATAGTTTTCCTGAAAAAAACTGCCTGCTGCTATTTAACTCATATTATAGGACCCCAAAATGTTACCCATAATAATAAGGCATATTGCTTTGAGGTAGCAGATTTAATCAAGACTGAGTTGCTTTTTGCCCACGCCCCTTATAGTCCTAATTTTTAGCAGAGGTCCTTTTTTGCTTCTTGTCCCTTTTTGCTTTTTGTTTGGCATCAAGGAGGGTGAGTCTCACATGGTCACTATACTCACTTTTACTGAAGCCTCTTTAGGATTCCTGTCAACAAAAGGAACATTCTATGGCCATTTTGCACAAGACTGTTATAGCGCTATGATTCCACTTTCAACATCCTATGGAATCCTGCAAACCCCAGGATTCCATAGGATGTTGAAAGTGGAATCATAGCGCTATAACGGTCTTGTGCGGAAATGGCCTATGTTTGCATAAAGTGGACGGAACCACAACATTGCCACAAAGAGGCACACCACCTGCTCTGGCTTAGCAACCACCAAATTGTTCCAGAGCCACTTTGTTCATGCACACCCAGCAACACAACCCATGTAATTACATCGCCTGAGACCCAGCTCAGGTGAACAGAAACAGATGTTAAGGAGGAGGAACAGCTGTCCCTGCAAACCCTATCCCTCAACAGAGGTACAGAAGACCTACAGCTTCTGTTGAAGTCAAGATTTCTTTCTCCTCTGGATACCGCAGCCATACCAACAAGCTCTGCCAATTGACACGTCCGTGCACCTGTAACTGCACACGAAAAGCCTGCCCTACCTCTCAAATGCAGGGCATGATAAAATAATCATAAAGCTTTGCACTTACATTCAAAAAAGCACTTTGCAGGCTTTGAATAATTAATCCTCACAAACACCCTGGCCAGTTAAGTGAAGCAAATATTAACCCCAACTCATTGAACACCAAGCACCAGAGACTGAGGTGAAAGTCTATGTGCAGGGTGGGGTGTTTGTGGGTGGAACAGAGATACAGAGCTCATGTGTGAACCCAAATAATGCTTGCCAGTGCTAGCTCAAGCTCTTTGGAAGGTGGGGGGGGGGGGAGAGAGAAAGAGAAAGCAGTAGTATACGCACATGGTTCCAGAACCCATTCCTACAGTATGTTTCTGCAAAGGGGCTTCTTAAGTGTAACTCAGCATGAAGGTTTGAGGTCAATGTCTCTTCAGGATCTAAAGGGGACTGGCGCAGTTTAGGATACGGTCAGTGGTGCCTCTTGTCCTGCTGGTGGATCTGCCCCAGACTGCTAACAGTTCTCCCCTCTCCACTATACACCTTTGCTTTGTACAAGCCTTCCACATTGTTCTCATAGAGGAAGCAATTAAGTTGATTCAGTGGCTGGAACATAAATTACCATTTCCTTAGCTTGGCAACAGAGCCTTGGAAACCTCCATTTTACTAATGACTGTCAGACAAATACAATTGTAGAAAATACTCTTTAAATGTAATAACAAAATATTGGAGAAATAAGTCTCTACAAACTTGTGAACATACAACTCATAAATCCACTTAGCATCATCACCTAAATAGCCCCCACTTCATTATAATTCTGTAAATATGAATTTTATAGCTCTAACAGGCTGGCATCTTTATGGTCACAATACTTATTCCATCTCTGCTATGGGAACTTCTCACAGTGCTTTTTCCTATCTATCCAGTGGCTTAGTAGTAAATTTTGAAATTCAGGCACTCATCAAAAAAATCCCCATAGCCAGGTTCACAAGGAGAATCCATGGACACAGGCAGCTGTGTTGGATGATAACACACCAGGCCTTTCAAAGAAAAGAAAATTTAGAGCTACCCAGTGGTGAATATAATTTGTATGTCAACCATCCATCACTACAATACAACTATGTATTTTCCTCAGGTATGCATACCATAGTTTGGAAAAGTTGTATGAGGCAGTGAGTTAGACTATAATTCCCAGGCTGACGACGACAACAACAACAACAACAGTTGTTGTAATAATAATAACAGTTAGGTCAACAACTGGCTCCGCACATGGTGCCGCCGGCAACGGTTTGGGTTTTTGGAACACGGCCTGAATTTCATGAACGTGGGCTTCTGGCAAGGGATGGGCTGCACCTCACGAAACTTGGCAGGAATGTTTTTGCAAACAGTCTTGCATGGAGGATTAAGAGGTCTTTAAACTAAGTTCTGCTGGGGAGGGAGACAATATTATTCAGGTCAAAGACTCGGCGAGTGCAGGGGGAAAAGGCCCAAATGATATTGACCAAGTAGTACAAGCGTCCAATGGTGGGAGGAGTAAAAACTATAGTACAGGACTTGCAGGAAGGGCCCGGGGATTTAAGTGTCTCTACACTAACGCGCAGAGTATGGGAAACAAGCAAGATGAACTTGAACTCCTAGTATAACAAAATAAATACGATTTGATAGGCATCACTGAGACCGGGTGGGACGAGTCTCAGGATTGGAATGTAGGAATAGAGGGGTATAGCCTATTTTGTAGAAATAGACCAAACAAGAAAGGAGGAGGAGTAGCCTTGTATGTCAAGGATGTTTTCACCTGTGAAGAGATCCATGACTTAAACCCAGAAAGCCAGGTCGAGAGCATCTGGGTAAGAATTAAGGGAGCGAGAAACAATAGGGATATTCTGGTGGGGGTTTACTATAGACCTCCAACCCAGACTGAGGACCTTGATGACGCTTTCCTCAACCAAATGACCGCGCATTCAAAAAGGAGAGATACAGTAATAATAGGAGATTTCAATTACCCGGATATATGTTGGCAGTCAAACTCTGCCAAGACAGCAAGGTCCAGCAAGTTTCTTGCTTGTCTTGCAGACAATTTCATGGTCCAGAAAGTGGAAGAGGTGACAAGGGGATCAAATATTCTAGATCTGATCCTGACCAATAGGGATGACCTTGTTAATGAAGTAGAAGTGGTTGGATCTTCAGGGGGAGTGACCATGCCCTATTGGAATTTGGCATTCAGTGGGAAGGAGAAGATAAGTGTAGCCAGACACTCGTCTTAGATTTTAAAAAAGCGGACTTCTGTAAACTTAAGGAGCTGCTGGCTGAAATTCCGTGGTCAAGAATAGTCAAAGAGAAAGGAGTTCAGGAGGCATGGGAGTTCCTTAAAAGGGAGATACTGAAGGCACAGTCTAAAACTGTGCCAATAAGGAGGAAAAAGCGAAGGCATCTGAAGAAACCAGAATGGTTGACTAAAGAACTCTCAGTTGAGCTAAGCGTTAAGAGAAACGTGTACAGGAAATGGAAGAGGGGGGAAACCACCAAAGAAGAATTTAAGCAAGTAGCCAGGAGATGTAGGGAGAAGGTCAGAAAGGCTAAAGCACAGAATGAACTTAGGCTGGCCAGAGACATTAAAAACAATAAAAAGGGCTTTTTAAAATATGTCCGCAGCAAAAGGAAAAAGAAAGAGGAGATAGGGTCGCTGCGCAGAGAAGATGGCGAATTACTAACGGGGGAAGAGAAAAGGCAGAACTACTTAACACCTTCTTTGCCTCAGTTTTCTCCCAGAAGGATACAAGCACTCAACCTGGCGGTTGGGGAGCAGGTGAGGAAGCAGGTTAAATGCGGCACATAATAGGTAGAGAGGTGGTACAGGAATACCTGGCCACACTGGATGAATTCAAGTCTCCAGGGCCAGATGAATTGCATCCCAGGATATTAAAAGAACTGGCAGAGGTCATTTCGGAACCGCTTGCTATAATCTTTGAGAAATCTTGGAGGACAGGAGAAGTTCCAGCAGACTGGAAGAGGGCAAATGTTGTCCCCATCTTCAAGAAGGGAAAAAAAGAGGACCCAAATAATTATCGCCCAGTCAGCCTGACGTCAGTACCCGGAAAGATCCCGGAGCAGATCATTAAGCAGTCAGTTTCTAATCACTTAGAAAGCAACGCGGTGATCACGAGAAGTCAACATGGATTTCTCAAAAATAAGTCATGCCAGACTAATCTTATCTCTTTTTACAATAGAGTTACTAGCTTGATAGATGAAGGGAATGCTGTGTATGTAGCATATCTCCATTTCAGTAAGGCCTTTGACAAAGTTCCCCATGATATTCTCGCAAAGAAGCCAGTAAAATGTGGGCTGGACAGAGCTACTGTCAGGTGGATCTGTAACTGGTTGACTGACCGTTCCCAAAGGGTGCTCACCAATGGCTGCTTTTCATCCTGGAGAGAAGTGACTAGTGGGGTGCCACAGGGTTCTGTCCTGGGCCCAGTGCTGTTCAATATCTTCATCAACGACTTGGATGAAGGAATAGAGGGCATGCTCATCAAATTTGCAGATGACACCAAATTGGGAGGGGTTGCTAATACGTCAGAGGACAGGATCAAAATTCAAAATGACCTGGTCAAATTGGAGAGCTGGGCCAAGGCTAACAAAATGAAATTCAACAGAGAGAAGTGTAAGGTCCTACACTTAGGTAGAAAAAATGGAATGCAGAAATATAGGATGGGGGACACGTGGCTGGATGGTAGTACGTGTGAAAGGGATCTAGGAGTCTTAATAGACCACAAGCTGAACATGAGTCAGCAGTGGGATGCGGCAGCCAAGAAAGCCAATGCGATTCTCGGCTGCATCAATAGGAGTATGGTGTCTAGATCGAGGGAGGTACTGGTACCACTCTACTCTGCTTTGGTTAGACCTCATCTTGAATACTGTGTCCAGTTCTTGGCACCCCAATTCAAGAAGGACATGGTCAAGCTGGAGCAGGTCCAGAGGAGGGCGACCAAAATGGTCAAGGGCCTGGAAGCCAAGCCCTATGAGGACAGACTTAGAGAGCTGGTATGTTCAGTCTGCAGAAGAGAAGGTTAAGAGGGGACATGATAGCTATGTTTAAATAATTGAAGGGATGCCATGTAGAGGAGGGAGAGGGCTTGTTTTCTGCCGCTCCAGAGACCAGGACAAGGAGCAATGGATTCAAGCTGCAGGAAAGGAGATTCCACCTGAACCTCAGGAAGAACTTCCTGACAGTCAGGGCTGTCCGGCAGTGGAATATGCTGCCTCGGAGTGTAGTGGAGTCTCCTTCTGTGGAGGTTTTTAAGCAGAGGCTGGATGACCATCTGTCGGGAGTGCTTTGAGGGTGTTCCTGCATGGCAGGGGGTTGGACTGGATGGCCCGTGTGGTCTCTTCCAACTCTACATTTCTGTGATTCTATGATTCTAAGCTCTGGTTTATACATGCTTTCTTGCTTAAAATCATATTCAGTGTCATTTATAAGCCTGTGTGCATGTACGTGTCTTCAAATCGCTTGGCCACCCCACGAATTTCACAGGGTTTTCTTAGGCAAGGCAAGGAATACTCAGAGGTGGCTTTGCAAGTTCCTTTTTCTGAAATATTGTGTACAGCACCTGGTGTTCATTGGCAGTCTCCCATCTAAGTACTAAGTACTAAGTACTAATTAGGGCTCACCGTGCTTAGCTTCCAAGATCAGATGGGATCTGGTGCCCTTAGGATATTTAGGCTTACACAAACAAAAAACAATCCTCAATATTGGGAGTCTGACATCACTAGTGTAGAACAGAGGTACAGTAAACTTCACATGAGAAGAATCATGAATTCCAATGAAATTTAAGTGGCATAAGTAAATCCTGAGCTCTTGACAGCAGCCCTTTGGTCATGTCATTAAGCAAGCCTTTCAGAAATGTCTCCAGATATGGTTTAGCACATGGGATGGGATGACATGAAGTATAATGGAAAAAAATTGGAACTTTAATTTGTATACCCTAATATACAACTGTAGTATAGCTGCAGCTCCTCCACATCTGAACCTGTATCCCAAGTTTAACTGGTAATGTTTGATTAACAGAGGTAGATAGAATGTCAAAAATACCCCCAGTCCAATGGTTTATGGGAATTCCACATTTTGTTATTACTCATATGATGCAAGATCCATGACAGAAGCAGCAGTCATGACAGTCATTCATATTAAGACTTATGGCAACCCCATCATAGAGTTCTCTTGGCAAGGTTTATCCAAAGGAGGTATGCCACTGTCTTCCTCCAAGGCTGAGAGAATGTGACTTGCCTAAGGTCATCCAGGGAGTTTTTACCATGGCTATGTAGGGAACTGAACCTTGGTGTCCCACAGTCCACAGATTTACTCATATGAAGAAAATAGCCCTCCACGGACTGAGTGCAACCCTCTGGCAAATACAGACATTGTGAATTGTGCAGTTCCAGTTTTCAGATCCACCTTGGCCCTACTGCATTCCAGTGGTTTGAAACAGTTTCAAAATCTGTGTATCTGCCTGAGAAATGCATGGATATCATTACATATGAGCAAGGCTTGGAGTTAACTTGTTGATCAACTCTACATTTTTAATTCACTAAGTTTTTTACAGTGATTTCTCTGACCTCTTTGGATTCCCTAATTAACGCTGAAGTCAAAAATAGACATTTATGAATTATACCATTAGAAATCATTAGGGCAGGTACCTCTTTTTCTGTCATATTGAGTAAAACAGGAAGCCCTGATTGCTCAGGAGAAGAAATATTAGAACTGGAAGAAATGTGTCATATAGCCCCATTGTTAGGCAAACTAACCTATGTGATTTCTTTGAGAAGGTAGCAGAGAGGATAGAGTGCTTGTGTAGGAGAACAGCTAATTTTGGGAAGGAAGGAAGAATAGAAAAAAAGAAAAAAATGGGGCTTATAAGGGAACAAGTTTAGAAGAGAGGACTTTGTTTGCCTAGCAGGACTCCAAGGCCCTCAAGCAACCACATCTCTTTCAGAACCATGGCCCTTTATGAGAAGAATATGTCTGAAGTCATTCTGGGAGGTGAGCATGCTGTTCAGCAACCTAATCCTCTCTTGATTATGTTCTGGACTGGCATCTCTTGTTTATTTTGGTATAATATACAATTATTACATAGTATTTTGAACACTTTCAGAAATGCCTTACAGGCTGTAAGGACTTCTAGGTCAAAAAGCATGCGCAAGTGTGCACACACGCACACCAATAAGCCTGTATAAAAAGAAAATGTTTAAAGACCTTCCAGACACCTTTCTTCAGTAGCTTCCCTCCCCCCCCCAGTGATTATATATTCAACTGTTTTCTATTATATATTACTGTATAATATATATTCTAATATAATTTTGGGTGGACTGTAAACAACTCCTTTGCAATTCTTAGTGTGTTATTCAAACAATGTTAGGCTATTGGAAAATTAAATAAAAAGTTTACCTCAAACCCATCCTCTATTTCTTTCTCTCTTGTCTGTTCTACATGTCCCATTCTGCTCTCCTCCTTCTTACCCATCCCTTTTTAATTATACTGGTGCATAATAAAGATGCAGAGATGACTAAGGTACTACCTGATCATTTTAAAACTGCAGATGCCATAGATTGAATTTGGAATCCTTTGCTCCTGCATACAAAACCCGCAGTTTAATACTTTTTGCAAACTATACTTCTTGATAGGGAGTGGGATGGGAGAAATGATGCAGTGATTAAGTTTGGAATTAAAATACTTTGTATATGATCAGAAACTTCCAGGAATTTCAGATTAAGACTTCTCCATTTTTTATTCATGGTCCAATATTAGTTGCTGTTGTTGTGTTCCTTCAAGTCATTTCCAGCCCTAAGCCGAACCCACCATGGAGTTTTCAGGGGCTGAGAGAGTGAGGTGCCCAGGGTCACCCAGTGGGTTTCTGTGGCCAAGCAGGGACTTGAACCCTGGGGTCCAGGGTCATAGTCCAGTACTCCAACCACTATGCCACACTGGCTCTCCCAATATTAGTACATATCCACTTATTATGTATTTGTGGTGGATCAGTGCCCTCTCACTGAAATACATCACTCCATATATATCTTAAACAAGACATCTGAAGACAAGAGTGAGTGAAGCACATCTGTTAACAGGGAGTAGAAAGAAAAGAGAGGAGTTGATGAACAACCAACTGAACTGAAGATGTTGGAAGATGAAATCCACCTTGGGTCCTACATTGAGGAGAAAAGCAGCATAGAAATAAAATAAGCAAATCCCATGCTTTGAAACAGCCTTCCCCAAATTGATGGTTCCCAGATGTACTGGACTCCCAGCATTTCCAGGCAACAATCCTATTACAGCCTTTCTAGGCTGGAGAAAAGCAACTTTTAAAAAACAAAAAGAGACTTTTTAAAGGTGTCAGTAACAAAACATGCTCCCTTAAAATCAACAGTGACAACTTTCATACTATTCTCTAAATTCCACTATTTGGCCCAACACTAATATTTTAATCAACAAATTCGTCAATGATAATTTACAGAACTACACAGGTTCTACTGTTAGTGTTTATGCTAGTGAATTTTTCAATTTCTAACATTTAACCTTATTGAATTAATTTTCAAATGTAACATTCCAAGCTCTGCATATGAAATACAGCTTAGGAACTAATTTTGCTATAAGTGTGCGGGTATGTTAATTATAAAAGGGCTGTAAAACAGTCAAGATTGAATTACTAGAACCATCATCCAATTACAGAAATTATATCTCTGATTTAATCATTTTTAAAATTATTTACGTTCATATTCTGCCTTCCCACTAAAAAATTCAAGATGGTTTACATAGCTCTTCTCTTCTTCATTTTATCTTTAGAACCCATGAGGTACATCAGGTTGAGGCAGACTAATTGACTGAAAGTCACCCAATGACTTTTATACCTCAGTGGAAAATGGAATCCAGCTCTTCCAAGTCCCAGTACAACACTCTAACCACAGTGGAGAACATTTCTGCTCTACTTTGATATAAACGTTATACCAGTTCAATTCATTTGCAAAAGAAACTTAAGACTGCGCAAGAGGGAAACCGTCCCTCACACATACACACAACTTTTGAAAAAGCAACCGAAACAAGCAGGGCAAGGAGTGGGCAATGAAGACTACCAGAAATTAGGACTCTCAGGCCATTTTCCCACTAGACTGTTATAGTGCTAACCGGCCCCCTCCCTAAACTGCAAACCCCAGGATTCCATAGGATGTTGCAAGTGGAACAATAGTGCTATAACATTCTAGTGCGGAAATGGCCTTACTCTATTCTACACACAGAGTTCACTCCTTTGCTAAGAGATTGCTTTTTCAAGCATCTCCACCTCCTCTTTCCATATCTCCCAGATGTCTCAGTTTCCCAGCTACAAATGCTAAAGTGAACAAACAACTCAAGAATCAATCTTATTAGTTTGGATACTACATGAGAAGAGGGAGGGGGATTTTAAGAACTTTTGAAACTGGATTCCTCCTTTCTCCTGCCACTCTGTTTGCTTTCAAAAAGTAATAGGGAAGTCTCAGCTTCAGTACAAAGAGCAACAAAAACAACAAAGAATTAAGAGCTATTTCACTTCTTAACTTTAGCAGGAATACAGAAAAAAGAGAAGACTACACCAGCTGAAAGAGGAAGTGATTCCTATTCTCCCCATCCAGCAACACAGACTCATACCATAGGAACATTGTAAAATCCAGATCTGGGATCCAGAGCTTGGTAAAGTCTGTTTGCTTTCTGTTCAAGGTAATGCAAAGTTTGGAAAAACTAATTTACCAGAGATTTTTTTTTCCATTTTTTAGACTTTCCTTTTTTAATTTGAATGATGTACCAAGAGCAACTCTGCTTGATGGTTAATACATCTGGGCATCAATCACCTAACACTGGGCAGTCAGAAAAGACAGATAAATTTAAGGCACAGAATCCTTTTCTCATCCTAGAGGCAGGTAATAACCTTCTATGGTTTTAGATAACAAGTATAGCTTGCACCATTCATTCTACTCCCTCTGCCCCTTCAACCTACTGTGCGATTGCAGCTGATCTCAGTGCCAAGCCTACAGGGACAAGAGAGGACACTATGGTCCATTCTAATTAAAATGTGCTTTGGTCCAGGCTCCACTACACCACTGCATCTATATAAGAGGTTATGTGCCTGAGATACAGTTAAGGCACTGCCTGAAACATTATGAAGAAACCAGGCTGCAGATGGCAATACATATGTATACCTCTATTCTAATGTTACTGGAAATGTATTAGTGGTTGCCACTGAAAGCAACAGCTCTACACCGCCCTTTTCACCTCCTCCCCCTTCTTGCTCTCTGATAATGTCTACCAATATAAAATGAATAATATGATGTCATCATGATGCAAATTCCCTGCCCTCTTCTGGAAGCAGCCAATGAAGTAGTGTGGAGGGAGGGGTAAGGAAACCCATAGAAGTAGAGAAGAAGTGGGAAAACCCACTGTACACTGTCATCACATCATGCTATATGGTAGTAAAGGAGAAAGAAGAAAGATAAATTTAATGTTTCTGGGTTTGGTGGCAGCCACACATCTCCTTTAATTTCTGGAATTTGAACCTCAGGAAAGATGCTTTACTTGTATTCTGCAACACCCTAAACACACTGACCACACTATAAAACTACCACTGTGCTTCTGTTACCATTCATCTTAAAAGAGGAGACCACTGGCAAAATATATCCATAGTCTATTGGATCCTTCTATCTGGATTATGGTTGTCACAGATTATTTTCAGCTTTCCCTCTCTTCATCACACACTATTTAGCACAGAAGAAGATAAATGTTGGTACACACATTGGAATTTTTTTTAAAAAAAGCACCTTGCCTTGTCCTGCAAAACTGTAATGTGGCAGAACTGGTATTCAGATACACTCATTCTGTGTGCATGCACAAACACACACATACACACACATAAATATAGGAGGATCAAATCATAGCAACTTACTTTCTGATTTCTCATTGCCCAACCAGACTGCTAAGGATCCAACCCTCTCTGGAAAGCATTTTCTAACCTGCTGTCTTGTAGAGCTTCCGAAGCCACAGCCAAGACATCAGCATTTCAACCCACACTGATCTTTGTCAATTACGCTACAGTATTTGAGCTCTAACCAGCTTTAAATTGAATCAGGGCGAAATCATCAGTACAAAAAGAGCCCGCACGCCTGCCTTTCAATTCCAGCACTGGGGAAAGGAGGAGGAGGAAAAAAAGTTATACATTTCATAATGGCCTTCTCCCCCATAATGAACAGGGAAAATAAATTAGATTCCCTGGCTAAGGGTATATTTATGCAATTTCATTATGTGCCCATGAGCAAGCCTGGTTTTCACCAAGATAAAAATTGAGCTCTCGGCAACACGTATACTAAATAAATGGAGTGAGTTAACAGCTTAACAAGCGGCATGGAAAGAGGGGCCAAGAAACAATGTCAAAAACAGGGAGAGGGAGGTTATACACACACACAAACACATACACACACACGTGAATATGTACACAAAGCGAGAGACAGTTAAAAGGCTTTGACTTTTTGAATGGTGCCATTGCACTATTACTGAGTGCAGCTGAATATGTCGCTACTACTGCTGATAACAAAATTGCTGCCTTTAAAAACCCCTAACAGAAGGGAAAAGCAAGGGTATCCCTGGAAATAATCAATTGGGTACAAACTCAGAGAGAGGCTTGACACGATTCCTTTTAGCTTCCTCATCCACACTGCTGGCAAGCCATGGCAGGCCTGATACAGCAACATCTTTTCAACCTCCTTATTCTTCCCCAGCTCAGAAAACCATCCAACAAAATATGAAAATGGCCTCTGCTGCCTTGGTGAGTTACTCTTTTTCCCATTTCCTGAGGCAGTGAGCAGAAGCCAGTGATTCTTGTTTTGCTGGTTTCCTCTATTTGGGCGATACATAGCATGGAAGTTGCCCCAAAAGTATTGCAATGTACAGCTCTAGGATATAGGGGTTCCATACACTACAAGCAAGACATATGTTATGTTTACTGTTAAAATTTTACGATGAATGAACTGCAAAATTGTAACTATTGAAAAAGGGGGTGGGTTTAATTTTGTATCTTTGGTATAGGCAGCCATATAGCTGTCTCTTGCTTTGAAGCAGCAAATCTTTTCCTAAAATTGCTATGCTATTGCTTCTTAATTATTAGACTGCCTTCAGTTTTTACATTACTGAAATAATTTTTTAGCATTATAGAAAGTAAAGATTATTGGAATAATACTTGCAATTTCACCCTTTGTATTTTTTTCAGTTTATTTGTCATCTATTTAGTGGAGCTATTGGGGCGGGGTTAAGAGAAATCCTAATCACTTAGGGTTTCATTCTCCACCACAGGTTAAGGGATCAAGAGTACGCAGTCTGGTCTTTAATTTATGTTGAACCAGAGAAAGACTGGTATCAGTTTCAGTGGACGAAATATCTTATTCCTAAATTTCACATGTCTGTAATCAAGGTGTACCTTACTACAAGGTATTTCAAAAGAGCATGACCACACAGTGCTGTGCAGGCTCACAGAGCATATGGCATGCTTTGGGGCTGGGTAGAGGGAAAAGTTGCGATACATTTCTAATTTTTTCTCCTGGATTTGGGACCATCGCTATTAATTTTATGCACAGGGACTTTCTAAGCTATAATACAGTCTGGACTATGTAGCCAGCTAGTTTTCAGTATTCCAGAAACATACAAAAAGTTTTCCTAAAGAGCAATGCCAACATTGGCACAAAACAGGTCCCTCCTAACAGCCCAATAATTTCCACCTTTTACACGGGAACAGCCATTTTAAAAGAAGAGAAAGAGAAAAAAGAGCAAGGATAATAAAGATCACCTAAGATTAACTGCTTTGAACACTGTCCAACCCTGAGTCTTAGATACAAAGCCTATTAACTCGCCAGCTCATGATGGGATTGAATTCAAGGGCACTATGTGAGTTTTGGCCATTGCCCAGTTAAAATTAAGAAGCTTCCCAGTGAAAGTGAAAGAATAAGAACACAAGATTCTCCCTGCTTGAAACCACACAAAATGATTTGCCTCTTTCTCTTAAAGTCATTTATATCTTTCATTCATCCATGAAGATCAAGAGATATTTTTCTAATGCCCACCCCAAATTTCCACAAATTCTCCTCCTTCAATGAAACACAAGGATAATAGAAGGCCTACATGCAAATGGAAGGAATGTCTCCTACTGGTTTTTGACTCAATCAACTCTCACCTCTTTCTCACAGGGAAAAAAGGATATATGAATTCATATTTACTTCACAGAGGCAAGTTCTGTTTTTGGAAGAAGTCCAGTTGTCTTATCTCTCACTCACTGTTTCCTCAAAATCAAATTCACGTCCCCAGGCCCAGTTGGTGCTAACTATGAGGTTTTTACAAATTCTCTGAAACTGGAAGAGATACACTTGTGTAAGGATGTGTGTAAAATACTGGACTCTACCATGGCAGACTGTCAGGGGACGAAGTGCATTTTTTAATATTACATGGTCCCTTCCTACAGTAAATCTAAATATTCAGAAGAGGGCTACACTAAATCTCTCAGCCTGTTGTGCTAGTTTCCACATTCAGTTAGGGTTTAGGGGGTGGGACTGTTTTGTTTTACATGGGGGGAAAGGATAATTCTGCTCTCACATTTGATCATTTCTTTCTGGGTAAGGTATATATATGTTTCATGAGAATGCACTTCCTTAGCAACAGCAATAGCAATAGCATGTGTGTTTCTATACCACTTATCAGCTAAGTGCTCTCTAAGTGGTTTACAACGTGTTAGCTAATTGCCCCCAACAAGCTGGGTACTCATTTTACCAACCTGCAGAAGGATAGAAGACTGAGTCAACCTGGAGCCTGGCAGGACTGAATTCACAACCTTGTGGCTGCAGTACCAGCACTTAAACACTGCAGCACCAGGGCTATAAAGGCTATATAGGAAAATATATGAGGGAACTAGTCTTGCAGAGCTATCCATTTTGCCTACTATTCATCCATTGGTTTATCCCATGTCTCTAGGTGAATGATTTGCTATGCCCCAGTGCTGCTTCTTACTTCTGGTCTTCTTCTTTACACCCCAATATAAGGAGCTAGGTAGAA
The DNA here is from genome assembly GCA_030412105.1 of Cyclura pinguis. Classification (NCBI taxonomy): domain Eukaryota; kingdom Metazoa; phylum Chordata; class Lepidosauria; order Squamata; family Iguanidae; genus Cyclura; species Cyclura pinguis. The sequence goes on from CM059600.1 coordinate 161,138,618, forward strand.
GAGTTCAGGAACTGGAACCAGTAAATATCCCTTCACTTGTGAAGAGGAAGGCACCCCTTGATGGGAATCAAGCAAAAAGCCTTAGCTGGTTCTCTTTGGTAGATCAAGCAGCAGAACTGATCACTGGGCAGGGATGAAAGTATTTGGATGAAGGTGGGCAGAATGCTATGCTCACTTGTAGGGGATAGTGGCGGAGCTTGGAGTGTGTGGAGCGGGGTGGGGAGGGGAGGGGCAACGGCATGAGGGGTGTGGCCACTGTGCACAGGGGCATGGCCAGGGCATGCAGGGGTGTGGCTACGGGCCAGAACACCCCGGAAACATTGTTGCCCGGGGCTAATCGCCCCCCCCCATTCCTATGCGACTTGTAGGGGAGAAGTGCAAGAAGATAATGATGAAGAAGAAAGAAGACAAGAAGAGAAGAAAAAAAATTAACAACACAGAGAACCCATTATCTGTTAGACAAAAACCTTAATTAGTTCTTGCTTAAATGACAAGCTTGCAGGGTCTTGACAATGGTGATGGTAGTAGTGAATGCCACCAGAATGAAACTGCCTTGAAGCAGTATTTGACCAGCCATTTAAAACAAAAATTGCAGAAACTGAATTACTATTTTGATTTAGTTCTGTTACTGTTTCTGATTATAACCTCTACAGCAAACTGTCATGAGATAAAAATTATGAAGAATGGTACAGAAATGACTTCAGTAAAAGAGTACTACTGATGCAGTGTGAGAAAGGCCTCTGCTCCATCTTTAAGTAACTGTGGTTGAGCCTCCAATGTTATATGCATGTAACCAGGTGTAAGTTTCATTGAATTCATTGGGACTTCCTTCAGAGTAGTCATATATACACTTCTGTTATCAGTCTGTCCATCAGCATTTAGAGTGATACAGGAATAACAAGGAATAACTGAGAAGTGGGAAAGCTGTGGTCTGTGGGTGGAACTGATCTGTAATCTACCATGGTTATTCCATGTCCTCCTCACTCTACCCCTTCAGAAAAACTTGGGATTGGTACCCACTGCCCCAGGCCCATTTAGTCTCTCCCAAGGGAAGGAATGGATAGAATAGCACAGCAGCATGCACTGTGCCATGCATTTTTAGGAAGTGGATCTCACAATCCACATGCCTCTCTACCCAGTCTTCCCTTTAGGAAAGATGGTGTGGAGGCTAGCACTGAACACCACCTCAAGAATTTCCACAGAGCTCCTTTAGGAAGTAGTGTTTAATATGCATGCTTCTCCCCATGGAACCTTCCCAGAAGGAAAGCGTTGGTCACCACTTTCCGAACATGCTTTCTTTGCCTATAGGACTGAAACTCAGGCTGTCCAACAGACACAGAGAGACAACCTTCTGAGCCACAGAAGGACAGCAGCTGCAAGCAGCCTGGTGGGCAGCTGCAAGTATCCAGCAAGCATAGAGGTAGAGAATGTCTTCTCTACCTCTTCACTGTCTCCACTGCCCCTGAGATTATAAAAGTGTCTTCTTATGGGCTTCAGCTTTCTATTTTGTTTAATGTATGCAGCACAACAGTAGGGGCAGGACCTTGGGGTCTTGGAAGGGAAGGTAGAAAGAAGGGGAGAGATGTTAGAAGTGGGGGAGAGAGAAGAGAAAAGGTTGTTGAGAGAAAGAGAAAAAAAGACAGCTCTTTCAACACCCTTTTGACTCCAATGCCACTCATCCATCTCCTGACTGACTTCCCCATGTATCTCCAGTCTTTCACAGGAAAAGGTTCACCTCTAATGTATCTAATAGAAGGAACAAACTGAGAAGTAATTCAAAGGGTGGGTGGCCTCCTTACAGCAGGAATCCAGAGAAACAACATGTTCTCTCTCAGTGCAAGTTCTACAGAAGAAAATCCCTGGATTCCAAAAGGACAGATGGCAGCAGCCTTCATAATGGTGCTACAGGCTCCTTTGCTCTGGGTGTATGTAACAGTTTGGCTTGGACAATGCCTACTTTTAAAACAACTGTGGGTTACATGCATCCCACAGTGCATAGACCTTACCATCCTGTTTTGTGGCTGTCATGGCCACACAAACTCCCAAAATCATCCTGGCTTTTTCCTTCTCTTTCCCACTGGTCACTTCTAGAAGGGAACAAGATGCTTTGCCCTGTACAAAGCTGTGTGGTGCAGGAGATACTGTGGCACCCTTCTGCATCAGACAGAGCTACAGAATTAAATACCCATTAAATGCAACCCAAAGAAAAACACAAACAAAAAAAATCTGAAATTTGTCATCTACAGTCTATTATAGTCTATTTAATGGCCCTGGTATAATCTTTTGACTAAAATAACATTAAAAAATCTGCAATTTAATTTTCTAAATATTTCTAATTTTTTTTCTTAACACAATAAATACAGCACATAGTGAGAACCTAACGCAATTAAAAGAATTAATACTGACACTCCAAATACAGTTGGCCCTCCACATTCGCTAGGGTTAAATGAGTAGAACCACTGCGAAAGTGGAAAATTCAAAAATACCAGTGTGTGTGTGTGTTTGTGGGAAGGGAGCTGAGGCGTAATGGGGAGAGTGGGCTCCCAGCATCCAAACCAGGTCAGGAAAAAGGAGAGGGGAGTGAGATGGGTCAGCATGGTGCCCCCATACTTTCTTTCTCTCACCCATCTCCTTCCTTGGGTGTGTGTGGGGCATCGGGAGAGAGTTTGTGGTGCTGAGAAATTGGGCTGTGAGCCATCCTTAGCTGGCCAAGGCAGTGGATGGTAGAGGAGGTGGAGGACCAGCAGTGGGTTTTTAAAGGGCTGCACAGCCTAACCAGAGCAGCCCTTTTCCCCTGGAAGTGCCTGAGGTGTGTGTGTGGGGGGCAGGGGTTAGAGAAACTCACAAACAAGCAAATCCATGAAAGTCAAACCTGCAAATGTGAGGGCTAACTGTAAAAGCAAGTTGGCCTGGTCTCACCTTCTTCTTCTTTTTAAATCTACATAGGCTAGGCACACACCATGAATTCCACTCTTTATCCAGCCCAAATCATGAAAAGAAGTTTTCACAATCTACTTTTCCATCTTGCACATCCTTTTATTAGTGTTCCTATGGGCTGGCTGACTACAGAATATGTATAAGTGTTTATAGGGGATGGTGCTATGGAGCAGGCAAGCAACAAACTCATGATTGAGGCTAGAAGATAACACCTGCTGAGTAGATTATCTACCCCCTGAGGCCTCCTTGCAGCAGGAATCCAGAGAAACAGCATGTTCTCTCTCAGTGCAAGTTCTACAGAAGAAAATCCTTGGATTCCAAAACAACCTTCCATTATACTGGCTCATATATAGGCAGTGGTTGCTTTTATGGTTATTCTTGTTTAGTAAACTGTTTTTATTTGTTAAGTATTCATAGTTAACTAGAATGTGTTGTACAGTGGATGAAATGTTAGCCTTGTGCGACTGAGATTCAATACACAGGTAGATGGCCTTGAGGAATCATTGAATCCTAGAGTTGGAAAGGACCACAAGGGCCATGTAGTCCAATCCTCTGCCATGTAGGAATACACAACTAAAGCACTCCTGAACGATGCCCATCCAAACTCTGTTTAAAGACCTCCAAAGAAGGAGAGTCTACTACTCTCTGAGGCAGTTTATTCCACCTGCTGAACAGTTCTTACAGTAAAGAACTTCTTCCTGATGCTTAGGCAGGTGGACAGATAGATCAATTTATTGAATTAGTCTTCTGACTATTTCAAACACACCGCTTAAATAAAATCCCTTCTCTTGTAATCTGATTCCACTGGTTCATGTTCTAGTCTCTGGAGAAGTAGGAAACAGGTTCACTCCACCTTCTACATGACAAACCTTCAGATATTTAAACGTGGCTATCATGTCACTTCTCTGTCTTCTCCAAGCTAAACATACCCAACTCCCTAAGTCAGTCCCCATATGGCTTGGTTTCTAGACTTTTGCTCATCTTGGTCACACTTCTCTGAAAATATTCCAGTGAGGTCTGACCAAACCAGAATAGAGTGGCACTCCTACTTCCCCTGATCTGGACACCAGGCTCCTGCTGATACAGCCTAGAATTGCACCAGTTTTTTTTTTGGCCGCTGCCTCATACTGTCGGCTCATGTTTAGCCTTTGGTCTACCAACACCCCTGGATCCTTTTCACATGTACTCCTTTCAAGCCAGATGCCACCCATATTTGTGCATTTAATTTTTCCTGTTTAGATTTGATACGTTACCTTTATCTCTGTAGAAATTTACTTTTGGCCCAGTTCTCCAAGCTGTCAAGGTAATTTTGAATTCTGATCCTGTCCTCTGAGGTATTTGCCACCCTGTCCCCATTTGGCATTATCTGAAAATTTGGTAGGTATACCTTTTATTCCATTGTCTAAGCCATTTATAAAGATATTAAACAACACCAAGTTTAGGACAAAACCGTGAAGCATCCCCCTAGTCAGGTCTTTCCAGGATGCACAGCAATCATTGATGCGTATCTTCTGAGTTTGCCGGATCAACCAATTATTAATCCACCTAACAGTAGTACTGTCTAGCCACAGTTTCCCAGCTTGACCGCAAAAATATGAAGGACCTTACCAAAAGGCTTATTGAAACCAAGATATACTACATCCAATAGTAAAGTGGTCTCTATTCAAAGTCTCTCTGCAAACACACACACACACACACACACACACACACACACACAGGATCTCTATGAACACAGTCTTTGCAACTGGACCAGTACTTTCACACATATCAGGTATATTCATGCACATCTGTTAGATATGTAGGATTTCCACAGTTCATAGCAATGGGATTTCTGCTTGCTGTTTGGACCAATCCTAATTTCTGGTTGGGAGCTTCTAAGGCAGACAGTTCTAGATCTAGATCTAGCTGTTACTAACAAAAAGGAGTAGAGTGCACCACCCTATGATAAGAGTACTTACAGAAACAGTGAAGGTGGCTTGAAGAGGACAATCTCTGTGGAGCCATCTCCCTCCCTCCGTCTCTCCATCCCTCCCTTGTTTGCTCTTTCTGTGGGAATTCATGGCCCATGCTTAGACGGCTATGTTCTAAAACATTCTCAGTGACAGGAATTTGCTGCATGGCAGCCAATAAGCTGTCACAAACCATAGCAAGGGAGGTCAGCAGAATCAAACAGCACCCAGCCCTCCTGACTGACACTTCAAAGTTCCCTTTCTTCCGCCTGGCTGACTCCTCACTTGCTGTCTCCTATCCCTCTCCCTTCCAACCAATTTCATCAAACCCAGAGGGAAATTCTTAATTCCTCCCTCTAAGAGAAGCTGTTTAATCAACCCTTCCATTATCCAATTCGCCTGCTAGTTGAAACCATGGCTTGGCTGTTTCATGTTACTTTTCCCAGCCACTTCTACCTTATTTGATGCTTTAGCAGGCTTCCTCACCTTACTAACCTCCCTGAATTGCACTGATGGCTGTGTACATGCCAACATGAACATACAAACTTGCTCCTGCAGACATAGGTCAAGAGAGTGGCTGGAGCTTTTGAAGGCAATTTGGAGAGCAAAAGGCTATTTTGATACTTCTCTTCTCATGTGACTCCATTTATTGCTACTGTCAAACAGTTTAGGAGGGCCTGGGTGTTCCCACTACTTTCATGGTTGCATTAAGCTTACTGGAAACAGAAGATCTTGAACAGTATCCCTTTTAACGCCGGTCCAGCCCTACACTCACATGCAGTCTGTACATCCAGTGATTCGCATTGCTGCTAGTCAGCCATGCCATTTCTACAAAGAAGGAGGCGTTATCATTTCTGTTTTCATGAGCAGAGTAGGAAGAGATATCAGCTGGGCCACTCATTTGCTGTCTGTGAGGTGCCTAGCTTACAGATGTCACTCAGGAGACATATACAGGTATCTCATTGAGCAAAGCAACCAAACATGCCCCTGAACTGTGAACTGTGGAAGCTGGGAGTGAATAGCAATAAATAAATAACTAAATACTTCAATATCAATCAATCAGAGCACTTTCTTCGATATTAATCTACCTGTTCACAGAGGATTTTCTCTGTGAGCTACTCTTCCTGACTATTGTCTGAGGTTTGGAGGGTGGCAGAACAAGGACAGAGCATTTTCAGCGATGGCACCTTGCTTGGGAAATATCTTCTTCAACTGTTCCCTTGGAGCCCACTTCACTGTCATTTCAACAGCAAGTGCAATCTCTGTTTTTAAAAAGTCTAGCATTTAAACCCTTCCATATAGCTATGAGCTTTACAACCATTATGTTTGGACAAAGATGGTGACTGATTGTGTGCTATGTTGCTACTTATTGCTGTTGTTTTATACTGTTTTTATAAGTGGCCCTAGGAATGTTATTGAGCACTGATGATTGTGGAGATCATTTTAGTGGGAACATTTATAACCTACTGTTTGGTGAAATGGCTAGTACTACTTGAAAGAGCTGTTCCAAGCAGTCAAGACAACACCAGCAAATGGTATCAAAATCCACTGATGATAATTCCTGCAGAAGCAACAAGGATAATCTTTCTCATGTAATTCCTGGCACAGATCATAAACCAGAGCAACCAGAGCCATCTCAGTCCCCGATATCAGGCTACAAACCATGTTGAAGTGATACTCAATCAAAGGCAGATATTGTCTGGGGAAGCACATTGCTCTCCGAATTCATAGGGGCCTGTCATTGCTGGCACAAAGCTGCCACAGCTTTTCCACCACCACCATCCCAGCGATTCTTCAGGGAAACAGGGCACGGAGGGAGTACATTCCTTAAGTCTCACAGAAAACATGCCCTTGACAGCCTTCTATGAGCACAGTTCTGTGGAGAGGCAAGATGCGTGCTCCTCACATGCCCTGCTTCCCTGAAAAATCACTGGGATTTTGGCTTGGGCGGAAATTAGAATACTGGGATCACAAAAAGGGTCAGACCATGAACAATGTGTAGCTCACCCTCAGACTAGGTTAGATAATCTGTACCGTTGAGAAAATCTCTTACTACCCAGACCCCCCCTGCCCCCAGTTAGCACAATACAAAACACTGAAAGACCTGTTCACAAATGGAATATTAGGGACTATCTCATAATGATTAAACACATTATAATAGATTATTACTGTTGAGAAAATTTAATGGTGCTTACTGTTCAAAAAGTTTTTAGCTAGCCACCTTAAATATTATATTCTAGTGGAAAGTTGGGATAAAAATGCAGTAATAATTTTTTAAAAATCTGCCAACATTTGGCAGGGAATTAAAGAGGGTACAATGGATATTAAAGATCTCACAATAGATGTTCTTATTCCCTCCAGTATTTCCATATGTTTCCTCTGTTCATAACATCTCCTACAAAGGATATAAGGATTTAAGGCATTCTGTCTGGTCTAGTTGCAGCAGTATGCTGTTGTTTTGTGTGCCTTCAGGTTGTTTTCAACTTACGGCAACCCTAACGCAAATGTGTCAGGGGGTTTTCTGGGGCTGAGAGTGTGTAATGCATCCAAGGTCACCCAGTGGGCTTCCACGGCTGAGTGGGGAACTGAACCCTGATCTCGAGGGTTTGTTGTCCAATGCTCAAACCACTAAACCACACCGGCTCTCCTAAAGCAGTATATAAATTCCTAATTGAGAGCTTTGTTTCTGTTGTTGCTGTATGCCTTCAGCCTTTTATGACTTATAGTGACCCTAATATGAACCTATCACGGGTTTCCTTAGCAAGATTGCTCAGAAGGGGTTTGACACTGCCTTCTTTTGAGGCTGAGAGTGTGTGACTTACCAAAGGTTACCCAGTGGGTTTCCATGGTGAAATGGGAATTTGAACTCTGGTTTCTGGAGTTATAGTTCAATGCTCAAACCACTACATTATGCTGGCTCTCTAAATGAGAGCTAGTGAAAAAGTATATGAAACATGATCTTTGCTGTCTTCACACAAGAAAAAGCTGTATGTAGCCATGGCAAACGTGCCAATGTGTACATTCAGTCTGCAACAGGTGAATTAATACCTCACCTGCACCAGATTCTAGTCTAGTCTAATCCTGTTGCTAGCATGCCAGACACGTGAGTATAGTTACAGATAACCTAGCTGAGCTCACTAGGAATCAAAGTAACTCAGAAATCCTGATTCTGCAGCAGAAACCTCAATTGATGCAAAGTTGAAAGGGATACAAAGCAACAATTCCCTATGGTTGAACTAAGAATGAATAGGACAATTGGTTTCACTCCAAAGAATTTTGGCAGAGCCAAGAAACGATGTAGAGCTCAATGGTGATGGGGAAATGAAATAATTATTTTTTATTGCTTTACCTGCGAAAGGTCATGGTGTGATAGCACCAAGTGCACTAATCATAATATTGTTGTTGTTGACTCTTTTTACCTTATGATGAATATGATGAAAGAATAAATTTTATTACAGAAAAATATCAGATCAAAAACTGATGCATAAAGTTTGCAAACCAGGTTGCAAGCCTTGGAGCCTGAAGGAATTTCCTGTTTAAAGATGAAAAATTACCAAATGGCCTTGAGAGAAATAAAAACAGCATTGTAATTTAGCACTTGGCTGATCACTTATGGCAAGTAACAACTGGCTACAGGAGACCAGGTGCTCCCACTGTCATCATTATGGCTGCTGGTAACAAGGAGAGGACATAGCTTCTTACAGAGCCTGCAACAGGGTCAGGAATTTCAAATGGATCAATGGCCTATTTTTCACCCCAGGGATCTACTGAGGGCCACATCAGGCCTGCAAATGCTAAAGAATATATCTTCAATTCTGATCCTGAAGTAGTCCTAATGTTGAGGTGTGTTGCTGGTGATGTTTTTCCAAGGGGGTGGTGATTATAATGTCCTTACATCTTGCTGCACACTTAGAACAGTAGTATAAAGTCTTCATGTTCAGCTCCACCCTTCCTTGTTATAGAACAAATTAGTAAGGACTGTGAGCCCAAGATATACAATTTAGCTTTTGATGGCCTGTTCCATTTTGGCTTGCAGTGCAAGGGACATCATGCTCGAATGATCTCTCATAAATATATGAAACTAACACTTTTGTTATATATACTGACGTGCCAAGGAACGAGGCTCTCATAAGTGCTATTTTAGTTTGTACAAACTTTTTAATACATTCTAACTAGGTTTGTTATTGTTCAAGTCATTTCCAATTTATGGTAACCTTCAGGTGAACCTCTCATGGGGCTTTCTGGAGGAGGAGAAAGCACCCAAGGCCACCCAGTAGGTTTCCATGGCCAAACAGGGGATCAAATTAGGTACTTCTGTTCAAAACCAGATTCATAGCATTCTTGTACCACTGCTGCAAGAATAGGACAGTGATAAGAGTGGTTACCCGGCAGCAGTGATGGTGGTGGTGGTGGTGGCAGCAGCATGTGGAAGAAGGAAAGCAGAGGAGTGGCATGGAGAAAGACAGGAGTAGAATTAAAAGCTATGCTGGCACTCTGCAGATCTTGGGACCAAGGAATAAGGGACTGTCAAGAACTGAGGGAGAGAGAAATTACTGCAAAAAATCAGATGGAAGTGCACTTACAGCTGATTTAATCACAGCCACCTCAACAAATGCCACAAGGGTGCGTTATCCATCAGGTCCTCTTTAGAGAATCTTGGCTCCAAGCCTCAATTCACCAGTCACGTCAGGTCACTTTCAGTGCTTTCTTTAAAAAGAAAATCACAGAAATCACAGCAAGAAGCTAAGAACAAGGCCTGTGTTTATGGAAGGCACAACATACACACATGGGAAAACAATTAGTAACCCTATCCTAGAAAACACTTGGTTTGGATCCAAATAAGATGGAACGGACAATTAAAGGCAAATAGTTGTAGTTCCTTATCAAATCTGCCCGCTGTCATTCCTCTAGAACATAATGTTTTCATAACACAGAGATGGCTTTAAATTCATTCCTCATTCTGCATATGTATATGTTATCCTGGATCCCACAGATAAAATTAAATCCATGAACCAATGCAACAGCTGTCCTTCTTCCCCTTTATTACAGAAATCATTATATAATTTATGAAATATACAACACTGGCTCCCTGGAAGTTAAGCTAACCAATAACCAGACAAATCCCCAACTCCAGCACAACTGCCTTAACCAATCATCACATGAAGCAAAGTTCCTAGATGTTGCAAACCTTTAAGAAGCCCCAAAGGATTAAGTCAGAGATTCTTCTCTCTGCTTCCCCCCTCCCTGCCCCCTCCCCATTTCTCCTTTGCCTTTCAATTGGAGGGAAGGAGCACTGTGTCAGCTCAATAGTAATTAGAGTGAACTGCAGCTTTTAAGCAGTCAAAGCTCATGTTACCACTGAGACACAAGAATGATCTAATCAGACACCAGGGTCAGATAACAAAAAGAAAAGAAAGTCTTTAAAGAAGATCGTAACAGTTTGTATCTGCTGTGAGATTAGGTTCTGCTACCTGCCTGAACCCTAAAAGGAAGACACTTGGGGGTCATGTCAGGTGACAAGTTGGATAAAAGCATGATGGAGGAAATATTATATTGCAGTTGAAAGACACAAAAGGAAGCATATACCATTAAAAGTGTAGTCAAATCCTAGGAGGCAACAACTGGTTTTGATTAAACCTATAAAGGCAGAATATTCCCATCTTCTGCTGCTGTAATAGATGCTCTTCTCCTGTGGATCCCTAGAAACACATAAATACTCTCCCCATGGTATGAAGATGGTACCGTTTTGAAATCATCTAGTGACAAAAGGCCTGCAGACAAATTCCTGAATCTATTCTGGAATTGTTTTCCAGTCAGACAGACCTGAACGCTAGCATGGTATAATGGTCTGAGGCCAGGGTTCAAATCTCTGCTCATCCATGGAAATCTGCTGGGTGACCTTGGGCAAGCCATACTTTCGCATCCTCAGAGGAAAGCAAAAACAAACCCTCTCTGAACAAATCTTGCCAAGAAAACCCCATGGTAAGTTCTCCTTAGGGTCACCATAATCTGCAAATGACTTGAAAACACACATCAACAGCCAGACAGATAGATCACACCAAGATTCTAGTTATATCCTGGCCCCAAGTATGTCCAAGCTCAGATGTCCTGGGGTTTCTAACACTTTGTTGGCATCATGCTTGTCATGGGACTGAAATTATTTTTTATTAGTTCCAGGAGGAGTGCAAAGTTTTTCCCAGTTGAGGGTAGAATTGTTGTCTTGGAAGGTTTCACATGAGAGGTGGGGAAAGTGTAGCTTCCAGGTTTCATGAGCTCCCCAATCCATTTTTGGCAGCCTCCAAACTTATTCATCCCTAATTGGGGGGAGGGGGGGGAGGTAAAATGCCTGAAAAAAAATCTGTCACTTTTCCTGGAGCACTCACACATTTTCACCCCTCCTCCCAAAAAAAATTACAGGTGAAACACCCAGAAATTGCAGTAATCTTCTGTTGCAATTTTTTGCCAATTTACAGCTGCAAAAGAGGTAGGACAGCCAAAAAGAAGCACAGCTGCCCAAGTGTTCCAGATTTCTTGAATCCAAATCCTTCTGTCTATACCAGCTCTTACAAGTATCTCCCCCCTCCTCTCTCCATTTTATCTTCTTAATGAATCTTGAGTCGTAAGTCTGGCAGAGAGAAAGTGACTGGCCTCAGATCACCTGGTGGACGATATGAGTGTTGATTTGAACCCAGATTTCCAGTACTAATCCAACACTCTCATCCCTACTTCTTATTGTTTCTCATGTTTACTAAGAAGGAAAGCTGTACACATATCCCTCCATATACTATGGACTACTTAAAACCTTTTTTCTTAGCTGTCCTATTAAACATCTGTCACTTATTACTCCCATGTTACATATTATTTACCAAGGGAAGGGGATATCATTCTGTAATGTTATGTGCAGGCTGAGGTTTGAGCAAAGTCTCCCCAATGCAAGCTTTCCCACTGGACCAGGCAGTGCCTTACATTCAAGGTAGAAAACATTCACTTATAAAACCAGATATTGCTTATTGCTCCTGATGGCAACTTCTATTTACTACAGAGTCAAGCATCCTCACAACAATTTGGGAAAGTGCACCTGAGAATATATTTTCAGTTGGGGCATCATACAACATGTCCACAAGCTACAAGAGGACTGCCCAAACATTTTGTTCCTAATGTATAAATCATCTTTCAGTTGCTTATGGAGATGCATAACACATACTAAAACAAATTAAACAATCATAGTATTAAAAACCAGCTATACTTCTCACTGTGGAAACAAAAATATTCCCAGGATGACATCTGTCTAGGGACATTTTATCTCTGAAAACAAACAAAGAATTTACATAAATTACATAGATTATCTCTGGTTAGTGCATGAATGTAGTTGAGTGGTTCTTTCCCAGTCTACACACAAATGCCCGCATCCTGCTATTTACCTGTCCAAGAGTCTTAGCAGTTCTAATATAAGTGCTTTAAAGTGTGTCAAGTATAAGCAAAAGTGACTATTAACATTCAACAAGCCACTGTAATTATGCAACATGAAATAAGGGAACAGTACCCTAGATGGTTCCAGGTGTTTTTTTAATGTAGCTAAAACAGAAGTGACTTCAGCAGATATTTTATGAAGGGCAAATTCTGGTCTCCCTTATGGGCACTCTTTACATTTATATAATGAAGTATGCATATTAACTGCACTCAGCTTCAAAGTCACCTCTGATTTGGCCCTGTGTTTTGGAACCACTGCCCAGTGCTATGTTCTCCAGCTCCAAGCAAGTGAAAGTTATCACTTTGCACTATACGATACTAAAACATACAGTTCCTAACTTTTTCAACATAAGGCAGATGTACAAATATATACTGTTTATTCAATTATCTTGTTTTTAAAGTTTGCTAAACATGCATTAGTCTACAGTCTCACTGTGTATTGGATCCTTGTCCTTTAGCAATACATGAATGCCTGCTATGAGACCATTTCACAGTAATTAAGACCGCAGTGTCAATCTAACTTTTTCAAATATCAGCAATATGCCTGATAGTGTTGTTCACCAGTTGAGTATTTTTAGCTGCTCACTCATCTGCTTTGTATCTCAATAACCCTCTGATCAAAATTAAAATATATAAACCTTAAGATTATCTTTTTACATAGAACATTAAGAAAACAGAGTAGGTTTAAAGTGACTTAAGGCATATTAAGCAAAAACTATTAAAATTAGACAGAAAATATTACAGATGGACCGTTCTGACACCACAGAAGACCCCAAATAGCCTTGAAAACTGGGGTTCTTAACCAGTGGTTACTGAATCTTTAAGGGGTTGTTCGTGGGGGAGGCATAAATTGGGCACAAAAACTGATTCCCCCCCCCTTCAGTTGGCTTCCTTTTACCTTGAAAATAATCTTTTTGATGTTATAGCTCTGATTCTATTTGCCACTATATAGCCTTCTGAATGAGGACTTTCAGCAGTGGTTGCCACCAATTAAAAAGTAGAAATTGATTGGATGCCACAATGACATGCACATCTCATTAAATTTACTTTTGAACAAAATGAAGTCACTTGGGTTCTGTCCTGGGAGAACAGCAGGGCATTAAACAAACAAACAAATGTTGTGGTTTGTTTCAGCAAGTAGTTATGAACATTTCTGCATTAAAAAAGAGCCATAATTCTTTGTATTGTAAGTGAAGGAAATCAGTTTCCAATGCAATAAAATCAATTCCAATATATGCAAAATTTGGTCTGTTTGTATGTGTACTCTTTGATGGGGAGGGGCAATACCTTTCAACAAATTTGCAAAGGGGCCCATGACTGGAAAAAAGGTTCAGTGTCCCTGCTTTAAAAAAAAAATCTACAAAGACTTATCTTAAAAGAACTGTGCTACCCATTAAACTCCCTGCTTAACATTGAATCAGCTAAAGCTTCAGTTGATGAATCTACTAGCTAAAGCTAGGAGCCCTATGTAAGATATATAAATTCTTGTCTCATGAGCTAAGAGAAATTCATAGCCAATCTTACACACAGGACTAAGGGGGAAAGGTAAGGAACAAATACCCACCCACATGTACTTCTCTCTCTCTCTTTCCCTCTCTGAATCAAGGAGGATGGGCAGGGCTGGATTCTAGAGATTAGATTGCATCTGTCTGGATATAAATAATTTACTGCTTGATGGTCAGAGTGAATTTAATTAGTCCTTGTTCTCCTGATAGAATCAGCCCACCGCTGCTAGAGCATTTCACTCTGAATTAGCCTGAAAAGGCCTAACGAGGCAGCGCTAATTTTACACACACACACATACGCACACACACACGCACACACACAGAGACACGACATCCCCACACACCCCACTACTTCCCAAAAAAGAAAGAGGCATGTTACAAAGAGCTTGCATTGCTTGCCCAACTGTGGGGTCTTGGCCACTTGAAAGGTGTAAAAATACATCCAAGAAGAAGGGGAAGGTGCGGAGAAAGAGAAAGAGACATACTCAGTTGAGGAGAGAGCACTTTAAGACAGTTACAAACATGGATGGTCTTCCTTTCTGCTTCATTAAACCTCAAGCACCTTCCAGCTACTGAGGAAAACCAGAACATGGAGAAAAAGGAAGGGGGCTTTGGGAATGGCAGTGAGCCTTGAAAGAAAAGCGCTTCAAGTGATTGGAGGGGACCCTGAAAATGGAGGAGTACGCTGCACAGGAAACAAGGAGTGGAGGATGCTAATGTGCTTTCTTTATCCACTTGTTTTCCTGCCACCCCAAGGAGAATCCCAACCAGCATGTTTGGAGAGTTGTCTGGACACAGGTTGAGGTGTTAAAAGGTGAGGAAGTCTGCCATGTCACTTCTGCCCCCTAATTAAAAGCCACATTGCAGCAAGTTCCCAGAATATGATATAAAGAAGGAAGGCAAGCTCTCAGGATAGCCATGCCAAGGAAGGAGAGCCCTTTTGTCACCCAGGCAGAAGCCAAGTAGGATGCATCCCTCTCCAGCTCCCCAAACGGTCAACTCTTTCCCAAAAGGGAGAGGGAATGCAAAAGGGAAGACGATCCCTAGGGCTGCACTGCAGCTGCCCTTGTTATCTCTTGGCAGACTGAATAGTCACAGAACCTCTGTTTCAAGCATCCAGGGCTTGATTTAAGTGAAGGAAGTAGAGCAGAGGAATTTCCAGCATGGCTTGAAAGACAGCCAATCCCCTTCCTTCCCCTCCCCCTGCCAGCACCCATTGGCCGGCCTGCCCCTCCTTTCCCCAGCACACTCCAGAACTGCAGCTGCAGATGAGAATGATCAATTTGACATAAGGAGGATTCAAAAAGGCAGGAGGAGGAGCAGGAGATCCTCAGCAGCATCAGCTGCAGCAGAGGATAGGAGGGAAAAAAGGTGGGGGGGGGGTACCAAGAGCTATTCAGAATATTCCCTGGCTTTCTCATTCTCAATCCCAGCTCTCCTGTTACAATGGCTGAAATAAAAGCACTGCTGCTAAGGAAGGCATGAAGACCAGTTTTCTTTAAGCCTGCATGCCAAAGGATATCAGCCCCTTTGTTCCTTAAATACCTACTTACCCAGGAAAGGAAAATTACTGATTGTCTGTAAGCCTCTTTGTAGCTTTACCAGCACCTTGTATATGAAATACCGAGGTTACTCAAGTGAGACACACTTATACAATGCCACTTACATATTGCACAAAAAAGAGCAACAACATCACCACAAAGAAAGCACAGGTTTGCATGCAATTCCCATATCCTGACTTATAGCTATAGATGCAAATATTGAAATAATGTCTGTAATGTAAATACACATACTGAAACATCTTGCCACAATGTGCCTGTTCAGTCTGCTATCCACTGCCTAAGCACTGAGGGGCAAGGTTCCTGACACTCCCATCCAACACCACTTTAATGGACATGTGAGTGAACAGCCATTCAAACAGAAGACACCTTCAGATAAAGGACTTGATGTCTATAAAGTCAGACACACAAACACCCTGGCAAGCAGAATGAACCTCACCAGCAGTATCAATGCTTCCATATTTGCATCTTGCCTTGGTGTTTGCAAGGCTCCCCAAAATGTGCAACCCCTAAAGCTGCACCTGTAATCTCCTCAAGTGCTATGTATGCTCTGCCTTGATGCTGGGCCAACTTTGCCCAGGAACACTAAGCAAAAGAACAGCAAAACAGAAATGGGTGTGCAGCCCACGTTTTTCCTCCTAGACCATAGACAGTTCTTCTAGGGAAGAGGGATCAGCAGAGGTGGAAAGTTTCTGAACTCCAGGGCCCCTGCTGTTAGTACTGTTCAGTCAGTGCACATGGTGTGGGATCCCAGGGAAGTCAAAGTTTTTCACAATTAGCTCACAGTGAGGGCAAGAGGAGCATCTGCGTGCTTGAAGGGAATTTCACGGATAAGGGCTACATCAGTGCTTACACTCTAAGTCAGCAATTCTTAACCTGTGGTCCACAGACCCTCCAAGGGCCACAATGTTCTCACAGGGGGTCCATAAAGGCTTGAAGAAATATAATGAGGCTTTATAGTTAAAAAGGAAAGAAAGAACAAAGGAACAAAAGAAAGAATGAACGAACGAAAGATGGAGGGAGGGAGGACTAACGGATAGTTCTACATTGCTCTCAAAGAGAAGGGGTCTTTTGCTGGTGATATACATCATTTGTACAGTGTTTCATTACAATGTCTCAAACCATTCAAAAGTTATGAAAATAACTGTTTGATAGCAAAAACGTACTCAGCATTTGCTACTTCTGCATGCAGTGAGAACATGCAAGTGAATGATGCTAAGTGGCAGAGAGAAAGCATGTGACATTTCTTGCTACTATGTTTTAAATCTTAAGTCTCAGTGGTCCACAGCAACAAAAGATATTAAAAGGGAGTCTGTGGTAAAGAACAGGTTAAGAACCACTGCTCTAAGGAACAATGTGGTCTCTTACTTTTGAAAATATAAACTCAACAAAAACAAATAATTGTTCATTTTGGGAAAGAGGGAAGACAATAGTACCGAAATGGTATCTTAACATAAACTACTCAATAGGCAATGGGGCAAGAAAGGAGACATGTTACTTTTGAAGAAAGCAGTTTGGGAACTAACATGGCAAGGCTAGGGCCTCTCTCATCAATGAGACATAGCAATCATCTATTTGCTTCTATTCATGCAGGAGAAAAGAGCTGGGCATCTAACATCATTCTCACCTTTGTCTAGGTGACCTGTGCCTGCCTGCCTGTGCTAGATTTCAGCGAGCTCCTCTTCCTGTACCTACATCTCATAAAGCACCATGTGAGATGGGTCAAAGGAAATGTTGTTGCATCAGTCTGCTAGACCTTCCTGGCTTGAACACCAGTCAAGGAAAAGACTGGTAGTTTAACAGGGACTGGCAAAGAATGCGTATGCCTGCCCTCTACTACACAGTAAAAGCACAGAGGCTTAGGAAAAAAATGTTCCATAACAATCATCTTAACAGACATCAGTTTGCCTACCTAGAGAATAGCATTGTCTGAGGAATCCAAGCACCTTCTCTTGTCAAAACAATTAGTCTTTTTGGAGATGAGGTGAAATGGAATGACAACCTTCACATAAAAAGATCCTGAGGCACCAACATACAAGTGACAAAGTTTTGGATTTACAAAGAGCATCCAAACTTTCAAATATTTTGGAGTCTTTACCTGTTATTCAGCATTAGTGAATTGCTTAATACTTAGTATAAATGGGAGTGACAGGACATGGAAGCAGATTTCCCTCATGTCTCCTACCCAGTCCCCCCCACCTCTTCTTAAAAATCCCTTTAAGTGTTTTTTAATGGGCTTGCTTTCATCCTTGCCATAGATAGGTAGCCCTTTGCCTTTCCCATCTCTTGCTCATCCAGCTATAGCCACCATGATTAAGCTTCAAAGTACCTGAAAAAAGGCAAACATTCAGGATAAAGGGGAACAGAAGAATCATATGAAGGCCAAAAGCCCATAACTTTTCTCAGCCTCTCCTTGATATCTCTTATGCTCTAGCTCAAGGGATGGCAAGGTGTGGCTCTCCAGATGTTGCTGGAATGTAACTTCCATCATCTCTCACCACTGGGCGTGATGGGTGTCATGCTCTACTTCCAGAGTATGGACTCTGACTCAGAGTCTGAAGCAGAGGGCATGCCAGAGGCTGATATAGAAGGCATGCCAGGGCCTGCTGTACAGAGAGAGGTTACAGTGCCAGAAACAGAACAGGGGACAGTGCCAGCTCCAACAGAGACTCCTGCCTCTTCAGATATAGAACACTTACCTAGACCCAGCTTCACACATCATAGGCAGCAAAGAGAGAACCAGTATTACCCTCTCAGAATTTATAACTGGCAACAATCAATCATGTCACAGCTGCGCTAGGCTTTGGGTCTATTTAGCTGGCATCCTTCTCCTCCAGGAGTTGTCAGAGCTTATTAGACCTGCTATCTTGCTGGATGCCTTGACAAATGCTTGGATTGACCTTGGACACTCCCTTGCTGTGAAACTCTACCAGACTTTGTGTATGTTGGACTTTATTAATGACTGGTTGCTTACTGCCTGGAAGTAAGTAACAAGTTGGGAGATATTCAGTTTTTGTTTGATTTATCAGCTGTGCTGATGGGAGTTCCAGTTGAACAACATCTGGAGGGTTACATCTTGCCAACTCTGATCTAGGAAAACAAAATTTGCAAAAGAAGACCATAACTGAAGTTTCTAAACTATCAGATATATATGGGGTGGAGAAAAGAGGAGTGAGGGAGGAGAAGGAGAGAAAGGGTACAGTAGATGCATACAAGCTATTTTGTTTTCCAATTTCTACTTCCCTGTTCCCTTCTAAGGTTCATCTACCATGCAGAACACATCTCTCATTGATGTTATGCTAAATCTTTCTCCTACAGCTTGATCCCTAAAGAGCTATTCCTGGTGTTGAGTTTTATTAAACAAGTTACAGCAGGAGTTGTAGAGGAGCTTCCTTCTTCAATAAGAAACAAAGCAGTAGGATGTATTTCTTGATTGTAATTCTCCAAAAATTTGAGGATTTTGTCTGTGGACATGCACACAGATTATTGGAAGATCTCTTTTCAAGGTGAAAGGAGGATATGCAACTTGTTTGGAACTTGCAGCCTCCTGCATTTCCTATCCTCCCTTCTCTTTATAATTAGATCCTGTTTTCATTTCCTGTGAGGACTGTGGCTGGCTGATCATGATGCTTTGCTGATCCCATCTTCCAATTCTACCCTGTCTCTGCTGCAATTTATGCACTAAATTAGCAATCTAGCCTCCCATTGCCAATGTGGTACTTGGAGGCAGCTTTTGAGAACTGTCGCAGCTGTGTTGGTCAAGGGAATCCTGAAGTTCTGGTCATTGGCTTCTTCTGTTGAAATCACTGAATGCTATGGCAGAATAGCAAATACTGCTGTGAAAAAACCTGCACCTGGAAGGAGCCTGTGTAAGGATTCCCAGACAGGGTAACTGAGGTCACTGGGAGTGGAAATGTTATGTAGTGATGCAGAAAAGGGGCACTAACAGCTGGGGATCTCTCTTGCAGATCCCCAAATTTTAACTCTACCTTCCTTCCTTCCTTTCATTCATACCTATGTAAGTCTTACGGGTAACAAACAGGCAATGATAATTAGTGCTAGAGCTTGGAACCTAACAATTCAGGCTCCCTCTGAAAAACTGCCCTTTGCCTTATTGCATATTATTTACTCCTCTTGTGTTTACAGATAAGCAGGACTTGCTGATCTGCTGTGCAGTCTTTGCTCTCAGGCCGTGGATCTGCAAACAGGGACTGCACCATAAATATTGAATCAGAGGTGTTTCTAATCCAGTTACAGGCTTGGACTCTCAAGCACCTTCCATCAGGGAGCTCTAGATTGAAACTGAAGTGTATTAGTATAATTTTATGAAGGCTTTTTTCCTCCTTAATCCCAAGGTCCTGCTTTTTGATATATGGTTTTAATTAAGTTTTAAAGCAAAGAATGTGATGTCCAGTATTTTATTTCACATGACACAATGCTGGGAAGGCTCTTAATCAGCCGATTAGAAGAAAAACCTTTGCTGGTCACCCATGATAAATGTTCATGAACTTTGACTACAGAAGTCCTTCTTAGAGTCATTAAACACAGGGTCTCAAATCAGCACATATCTTTCTTTAATACCTAGTGCCATCAAACTTCCATGCTTTATTCTTCAATTCAGGACCAAGCTATCACCAGGACAACTTTTTCAACTAATTTGAGAAAATGAGAGATGATTTATTCTCTAATCCTATAAACAATATTTTTGAAACTAAGTTATATTTACAATCAGTGGTCTTCTACATGATGTATGCTAAAATACAATCCAGAGTAGTCTGCCCCCCTCACCTCCCTGACTCATTTTTCACTTCTCAGATTTTTTGTGTGGAAGTTATTACTGCACCCAGCAGAAGTAATATTAATGTACAATCATATCTCAATTAACAAAACTCATAAAAAAGTTTATTTTCACAGTCTTTTTACAGGAGCCCAGCCCAGTCCACACGCACTGCTTTTTCTTGTCTTCTGTCTAGCTGGAAGGGCAGTTGTTGTTGTTGTTGTTGCAACACTGGTATTGGGAGGATGGTGAAGGAGGTATGGGGAAATGCAGATTTTCATGCTAGATTGCAACAGTGTATCTGCAGTAAACAATGCAATACAGTTTGACTTGGGAAAGAATGGCATTCTGCTCTAGGTGGCCCTACTGTAGTTGTGTGTTCTTATGTACAACAGGCAAGACAAACAGCTGCCTCCAGAATCACTGACCGAGTTTTGTGAAGAGCAAAACAAAAAGAAAGGGGGGAAAGCAGAGTAGCCTCCCTCACCAGCTACCCTGGCATGTTGAAAAAGCATAGATACATAAACTTTGCCATGAAAACAGAAATCATAAAAAAGTGGAGGCTGTTGAAAGAAAAAAAAAATCATCCAGAATACAGTTTCGAAGAAGCTTTCAAACTGTCACTAGAAGATTCAAAATCTTTTTTGTTTACTTAGGCAAGGCTTATCCAACCTGTGCATAATGTTAATTTTGGATAAAAAGTTTGCTGATAGACATTGCTCTTCTTTTTTGTGGTAGTGAAACCTCTCCCTATTCTTTCTGTGTTATTTTGACCTTTGATACAACATTTCTGTTAAAGAAGTAAAGCCCAGGAATACATCTACTTTATTAACTGAAGCATGCCTATACTTACTTTGAGACCTTCTAAGTTGCCCTCATCTTGACCGTTCTGCAGCAATTCCATCACTCTCAAAAGCTTCATTCCTTCTTTCTTAGTTTTTATTCAGAATGTGTGTGTCTGCTCTATTCAGCATCCCTATAATAGCCCCTTCACTTTTTGTGTGTTTTTCCCTGCATTGCACTGACCCAGCCATTTTCCAACTCCATGAAGAGAGGTTCTCCGCCTTGTTTGCTTAGGTACTATAGCAAAATACACAATTTTAAGAGACACTTGTTGGGTTCCTCAGTGAAACAGACCACAGTCCCAAGATTGGATGGTTGGAAAAGGAAAATGGCAAGACCATAATCCTATGCATATTTACTTGGGAATATGGCTCACTTCTAAATACAGTATACTTAAAATATGTCTGCAAGAAGAATAAAAGTGTACAAATGAACCATCTAAAATGAAACAAAACATGAAGAACAGCAACAATATAGGGCTTTTACATATAAACTGCACTCATTTTAGTGAAACTTATCCTTACATAGTATGCAAAGATTTGTTGCCATATGCAGAGAGGTAAATATCCACTGTCCATGTTGAATATAGGGCTTTCGTAAGACTTAAAGCAATTAAAAGCGCTAGCAGAAGCATTTCCTATTCATCTGATCTCTTCTACAGCACTGTCGTCGTAATATGGTTTCTTCCGAAATACAAAAATTCCAAAAGAGTCTCTAACCAAGCACAGCTGATTTCAAGAGTTAGCAAAGCAACTATTTAGCAAAGCTACCAATCAGAATGAAAGAGGAAAGATAGCACCAAAAGGGCAGTGTCCTCTAGGTACAAGTGTTACCTATGCTATGAATACAGGTCTTGTGGGACAAGGGAGAGCACTACTAATAAACCACTTCGAAATATTTGATTTAGCAAGCCTGTCCCTACTACAAAAGAATGTTTTGTGGTACTTTCAAAGACCAACAGATTTATTAAGCATGCACTTTCATAAATTACATACTTCAGATACATGAAGCATTATCCGGAATTGGTTCTGGGTTTTACATGTGTGGATGTGTGTGTTCAAATAAAATGCAAAACATATATATATAAAGAGAGAGAAGTAAAAATATAAACAGTAGGCCCCAAAGGCCAAGAAAATAGAAAAGGTACAGTCTGTGACATTTCTATGCAAAGCTCAAAACATACAAGATAAGCACAGTGACCGTTCGCAACACAGCAACTAGTGATAACACAGTATTCTTGGCTTTGCTATGCTAATTTCACACCTTTAATGGAAGATAAAATTCTGATTTCAACTGAGTCCTAATTGAGTTGAATCAAACTTGCTGATAAATTCTAGTTCAATTTCATGCTGTCTCCCTTTGACATCACTTTCTTGAAGCATAGCTGCTTTTAGGTCAGCAGCACAGTGTCCAAGCAGACGGAAACTTCAACATAGGTACAAGTAAGAGAATGAGATAGGAGGTAACCCAATCACACTCCAAAGGCACGTGCCAATTATGCGTATGCTCAGATGGTAATACAAGTGTTCTCCAAGTAAGGTCAGGAGAAACAACACTTCAAACACTAAATCCCCATGCAAAAGTTCACAGATGTGCCTTCCAGCTTGCCAGGAAAAAAAAAAAAGTCTAGAGAGAGGCCACACCTTTAATCAAAACTTGGAGATGAGTGGAAGGTATTCCAGATTCTGCTATCTTTTTAAAGAAAACAAAATTGTCATCCTTTTCCTATTTAATTAATTAATTTATTTAAAATAATTTTATCCTACCCAGTACTATAAGATCTCTAGATGGCTTAAAATACAATCAGTTTCAATTATTTTAAAAATAAAACAATAAATGTATAAAGCAATAAAAATTATTTAAACTTTCTAAAAACATATTACACTATAAAATAATTCTAAAAATTTGCAGTTTTTTAAAATTTAAAACAGTACAAAATCATGTAGGTATGGCCATTGGATTAAGTCATTAGACCCCTGAGGCTTTTCTAAAAAATCCCAATTTCAATTTAGAGCCCAAATAAAGCCCACACATTGGTGCCACTCGGGCTTCTAAGCAGAAGGAATTTCACAAATGAGGTATCAAAGCTGAGAAGGCCTTGTCCCATATCCTTGCATGGTATACTGCTCCTACTGGAGGAACACAGAGGAAGGCCACTCCAACTTTTAGTCCTCTGACAGACATATATAAAGAGAGGCGCTGCTTCAAACATCAAGGCTTCAAACATCAAGGTTCCAGACTCCTTAGGCCTCAGATCTCACTAACAGCACCTTGAATTCAGACCAGAAACATACTGGCAGACAGTAAAGTTTCTTTAAAACTGGTCTGGTATGATTTCAAGAAGTTGTTCCTGCAGCATCTAGCTGCTGCATTTTGCACTAGCTGTAACTTCTGAGTCATCCTCAAGGACAGATCCACACAGAGTGCATTGCAGTAGTCTGAGAAAATATAAATATCTAGTTCTGAACAAATACAAGCAACTTTCTCCTCAAAGTATCTCACTATATTTTTTCCTCGTAGGTGACTAAAGGCTTCATCACTAGTTTCTCATTCAGAACAATTTTGCTGGCTGACAAATTGAAGATGAGATGGTATAGGTGAAGAAATATTTTTTGCTAACTCGCTGTATCAAAATAAGCACAAAAAAGAGCCCATACTGATTTTCAAACTGTATTCACTCTGAGACCCATGCCATCTGCACTCTAGCTGACTTCCAGTGTATTTCATTGTCCAGACACTTGACTTACAGACTCAACAGCACTGGATTAGGTGATTGGAAGTGATTGTATTGATGACCCTTCCCATCTAACATCATTTAATAGGTGAATCAAGGCCTTGATCAAATCACTATCCCTGTCAGCTGGAAAATCCCCAGAACATTCAGGAATCCTTCAGATTCCATAAACCTACAGGGGCACACCATCTTAATCTGTCCTCCATCCCTGCAGAGAGGATCTGCTACCACCAAACCAAAGTTCGCAAGGTATTTCCATGACAATAGGGATATTTGAAAACCTTCCCTTTGAAAACAGATCATCCTTTGTATATCTAATGCCAAAACTTAGATCCAAGGTGTGTCCTGCCACATGAGTCAAGCCAATAATTTACTGAGCCAGTCCCCTGATTGTCAAAGTAAACAAGAAGTCCTCAACAGGCCCTGTTAAGGCAGCCTCAGCATGAATATTGAAGTCCCCCTAAACAACCATGCTAGGGTTCTCCAGCACCACCTCAGGCAGAGAGAATGCTGGGCAGCAGGACAGGCAGCATATAAACAGCATCTCTTTCCTGTGTCTTCGGCCCATCTCAAGATACATACCCTCATCTAGTGTCAGGGGAGATGGATTGCCTTTGAAGAAAGATGGAATCCTTATGGATGATGGCAACTCCTCCATCTTCCAACTCCCTAGTCTAGGTTGGTGTTGCATCAAGCGCCTGGGTGGACAAATCAAGGACAGGTTCACCACACCCAGCTCTTTCACCCAGTTCTCATTAATATACAGCAGGTCAGTCCTTGCATCCACAACCAAGTCATGGATAGATGTTGTTTTATTGTGGACTGACCTGGCTTTTTGTAGCAGTCCCAGCTGATCAAAGGACAAACTGACAGGACACCCTGGATCTTGATCAATGAGGAAAGGTCCAAAATTCAACACAGATTTCAAGCAGCTATACCATCTTTCTCTTAGCTGTCCAACCCTGAATGTTATTTGTATAATCTGAGAGTATACAAATAGGGGCACTACTTCCTTCTCCCGGGGAAAATCACCGAACATGAACAATTTACAACATTATATGGAACAATGAAAATAAGGTGGTAATGTGGCAGGTCCAAAAAACTGAATCCCCCATAATGCTACGCCAACTTATGAAACTTAGTAAAAATAGCTGCCAATAAGCTTAAATGATCCTGAAGAGAACTAGGTCATATTCAATATGGCATTCCATACCCACACAAATACACACCAACCACACTGTTACCCTCTCACACAAACTCTTGACATTTCTCCTTTGAATCCCTTCCTTTTCACTCAGGGACACAGGAGGAGGAAGAGGCCTCACAGCAGGTCAAGAGACACTCCTTTGGTGAGTGACATTAATTCATACTAGCTTGCCTCTCAAACAAGGTTGATATCCCACTGTTTCTAGCTTCTCCAGGCTCGGGATGACACCTCAATCTGGGATCTGTTTCTGCAGCTGTACAAGGCTTCAGAGCACCTCAGAGTACAGCATGCCACCACAGTGAAGTCAGAAAAAAGGACAATTTCGGAATGACTATCATAGCTGACCAAGATTCACTCACTTGCTCCCTAAGGTGAGGCAGCAGCAGAGACGTGATGGCCTGGAGAGAAATGGGAAAACAGGGGGAAGGGGGTAGTTTTCTCCCCGTTTTAACCCAAACTCCCTTTTTCTGTAAAAACTGAAAACACAGATTAAAGAAAATATTATTTTAGAATGATTAATAAAATAATTAAGACAAGGTATTTATGGTCTCAAAATCATATCTAAAAAGTATGTAACAGGAAGTTTTTTATATAACACATTGTTCAGTATCAAATTATCACAATTCCTGGTCTTGGTTTCCTTTTCTAAGCTCTTTTTGTGGGAAGGAGTATGTTATGTCTCCCTGACATTATGGATAACTAGTGAAGACAAAAATCATTTTCTTTGTTTTGCTATTGTTAATGATTTATTCTGTTTTTATTTGCTCCTCATAAACTAGCAAACTTAGGCCTTTTCTACATGACAACACTCTCCTATATCATCCCGTCACAATCCCAGCAGTGCTTCTGTCAGGATGGGAACATGTTCCCAACACTCCTCTCTGCACACGACTGGCTGCCCACAGAAGGGAGTGTGAGGGACACATCCCGTCGTTCTGGACTGCAGCCAGCCTTCTTCCCATGCTGTAGTACCGGAGGAAGCACACTGATCACACTTCTGTCCTTTCTCATGGTCCGCTACAGCTGAAGGCTCACGTGATTGGGGGTCATTGATGGACCTTCTCTGTCAATGATATAGCCTGCTATCATGCCAGCTGGTAATGTGAGAAGGGCAGGGCTGCAATGATGTCATATGGAAGCGTGTCACGGTCCTGCTCCTCTTGTGTCCCCATGCCAGGACACTGTCGTAATGCAGAAAGGGCTTTAAAGAGGTTGCTTACACTGAATGTTTTCCTTATAATTCAGGACCATGTGGCTCCATGCGTAACTACATAGACAGATAGACAGATATTTAAAAAAGTAAATTGAATAATAATTATATTCTGAATAAACTGTGCTTTTAATATATCAGATATGACTTTAATAGCTCAAGTTCTTAAAGTAAGAAAGTTACTTTCAATCTCTACAGGATACTCATATTGCATCTTTTGTTTTTTCCATTAAAGCTTCTCTTTTTTCCTGAAAAGAATGGGGAGGGGGATTCCCTCATGGCTTCAAATTTTCCAGAAATTTTACATCTGTAGGCAGAAGTGGTCCTAAGGGCCATGTCGATAAAGGGTAGCAGCAAATGTGAGGTAGATAACAGAATTATGATGAGAAAAGAAAGGCCTCTGAATCAAACATCCAGGAGAACCTTTTGGAATAGTTTCAAGGCAAGAATTTGCTAAGAATCAATTACCTCAGACTCCTTGTGTTTCTTTTGCTTCTTTTTGGTGGACTCCTCTGCTAACATAGGCAGACTTTGGAAGATCTAAGGAAAGTATAAATACTAGAGTTGGTTGCCACTGTCTGATCCCACAGTTCCTAGGAACCAAAGGAGTTTCAGAGTGCATCATTTAATTTTTGACTCTGGCATTAAAGCTCTTCCTTGTAGTAAGGAATGTAATGCTCAGAAATGAACTTCAGTGCCAAGTACTCAGAATCTGACAACAAAGATGCTCTGGACCTTAAGCAGGATGAGAACACTTCTGAAGACCTGGATGTTGAGGACTCGAAATAGTGAATACTTTGAAGCAGCAGACTTGAATGAGCATTGGAGTTGGAAGATGGAGAAGAAGACTTCTCTGATGAAATCTGGTGCAGGAGATTTAAGGGAGAATCCCAGGGAAACTGAAGAAGCCCAGAAGTAGAGGTGTAGCTAGAATGAAACTCCACAGGGAGAAGTCCATGCAGTAGTGAGTGGTCATTTTTAGATAGTAATCTAGAAGTGCTGAGTTCTACATCCCCTAGCCTGTTCATATAAAGATCTTTGACACCACCTATAGTGCTCAGCACCATGACTTTCATCAACAAAGAGGTCATGACAATTCAATTTGGGAATTTTTCTACAGCTGGTACAACACTTTTCAAAAAGCACTCCACTTTTAAAAAAGCACTCCATTCACAATGAGATTGAGGGCTTGAGGAAAGAGAAGATGGCCTGAAAAAAAAATAGTTAACAGGTTCCTTTGTATAGAGGATAGCTTTTCTTACTGCTGCTCTTTGGGTGGGCAGAAATACTGGCACCCCATGGCCCAAGCAGGGGAGATATCCTCTCTCCTTGAATCAGGCCCTTTCCGCAACTTACCTTTTCTCAGTGCTGGAGTGCGGGGATCATGCGAGCAGCCTCTTGTGAGAGGCTCTCACGTCCCCGCTGCTTCGGCTCCACAATTGCTGCCTGCCGGCTGGCAGACACCATAAAAGCTCTGCCTCTTCCTTCCGCAGCGCAGACGGACATCTTCCCAGGCTATGCTGGGGGAGGAAGCGCAAGCACCATAGCTCCGGAGGCTCCGCATGCATGGTAAGTGCATGTGGGGCCCTGGAGCAATGCACGATTGCACACCATTTTCGGTTACAATCAGCGCCTGCCAGCCCCGGCAGCATTGCGCAATTGTGAGGACATCGTCTGAAACGCTCCTCGCAATTGTGCAATGCTCTGGAGGCCCTTTCGCATGGCAAATGCCATGCGAAAAGGGCCTCAGTTGCTGCCAGTAGACATCAGAACACCAAGTGTGAAGGTCTGGCTTTGCACCCTCATCTCCATGCAAGCCATGCTACAATAAAGCATCGTCGGAAGAAAGACATCTCTTCTAATCTTCCACAGCAGTGCTTGGAAAAGTTACTTTTTATACGAAAGCTCCCCAAATCCCCCAGTCTTTATGGATACGCAGAGACTCTGGGAGGTGTCATCTAAAAAGTGACATTTCCCAGCTATATTTCAAAATGTGAGTGGACTAAGGTGAGATTGCACAGTAAGTGTGAATAAAAACTCATTCATTCATTGTGCAGTGAAAGACAGATAAGCACAGAGTAGAGTGGGCTGGGCTGGGCTGAAATTTGCATTTGTAAAGTTTTTCTGATGGGTGGAATAACTTGAGCAAGGTAAAATTATAGAAAAGGGTTTAGGTAGTTTAAATGCATATCTCAACTGGCCATCTTGCATTTCTTTGACCTGCAGACATTTTAACAAGAAAGCTCAAAATGGAGGCAGTTTGGTCAATGGAGTACAACATATTTCCATATCTAAAACAATGTAATATTGAACATACACCAGAGCAATATAAAACAAAATTCTGCTACATAATTGGTTCCAAACTGTTTCCTTCATGGTGATTGGGCTAAACAAACCTAATGAACTATAAGAATGAAAACAGAAACAGAGTTTCAGGAGGAAATGGAGAAATGGGAGAATGAGGAATAAAAATGAATGGAAACAGTAACAAAAAAGAACAAATTGCCTGTTGAAGTAAATTAATGATTCACTTGCTATTCAGCATCTAAAGAGACTGCAAGTCCAACAAGAAGGAGACAGGAAAGACGGTACAAATATTAGTCGAAGAGGGCAGCAGGGGACATCACACCCAAAATGCTCATGCTGTGTACCATTCACAGGGTTTATTGAAGCTGAAGACCTGAGGAGACCTAGTTCACATACTCTCTCCCTCAATTGCTCAAAGGAGCATTTCTTAAAAACAAACAAACAAAAAACTAAGACAGAAGCCAGTTACAATATGGGAGGCACTGCAGGATCCCTGTAAATACAATTTAAATAAAAATGGGCAGCCCAGCTTCCCTGAAGTCCCCCTTATGTAGCTTACTGACTTAAGCCACTACCCACACAATGCCACATTTTGTTTTTAAGCTGTTTCAGTCTGTTATGCTTCTGGATGCAACCTTGAAAATATGACAGAGGTAAATTACAGATTAGAAACTAACTGAACAGAAGGCCAAACACTATGTTTTCCCTGCAAAAATTAACGATTTTTAAGTGCATCTAGTTTCCCTTCAAGGTTGATTTGAAGTTGTACTTGTGGGAGGTCCCTCATTGGTGAGACTTAAAAAAATCCAGAACAAAAATATCACAAAAATACATATATGAAAACTACTTGAAAAAGATTTGGCACCAACAATGTTTATGCAAATAAAACTCAGATGTCGGCCGCCCCTAGACTGTGGAATGGCCTGCTGGAAGAGATTCGACAGCAAAATATGCTGCCTGAATTTTAAAAACTGATAAAGACTTATCTCTTCCGGCAGGCCTACCCAGCCTATTTTTAACTATGACGTATTCTTAATTATTATTTTAATTATGGTATTTGAATGGTTTTATGCTTTTAGTGTATTTTAATATGTTTTAATTTTAATATGTTTCTAATTGGTATGCTGGTTTTAATTGTATTTTAACCTTTGTTGTACCCCACATCCAGCTTTGAGGAGAGGTGGGTAACAAAATAAAATTTATTATTGTTGTTGTTGTTGTTGTCATTAACAACAGAGCACACAAACTTGATATAGACAACAACATATTTCCATCCCCACATACACTATGAGCCTCCAGTGGCATGAAAGGTGCTGAGAAGAACAAACATGTGGGAAAGAAGAAGTGTCACAGTGGATGATCTGCCATTTCCATCTGCTATTTCCAGAGCCCTATAGGTTTCTCCTGTTAGAACAGAAGATGTGGAAATAGTATATTTTTCTGTATTTAACCCCTACTCCACCTCCATGGATCTTTCAGTTTTAACTTCCCTCCCATTGAAAGCAATGGAAGAGAAAATTCTTGTGTCACAAGAAGCTGGCATGGATTGGGAGGGCTGATCTGGGACATGTCAACAGAACGAGGGGGCTTTAATCACCTTGGAACCAAGGCAACACTCCACAGGCACACCACAGATGGGAGCCTACGACTGGTGGAAATACTGCTGGTGGTACATAGACACCTTTCAAGATTTCTAAAGGTTTCCTCAAAATTTTATCACCTAGAACTGTGATCCTTCTTTGTACTTCCTCTGAATGCTGCCAAAGATACCAGAGCTATTATCTGCTCTGTATTTGCTCTGCTCTATATATCTGCTGCTCTGTATTCCAGAGACGGGAATCAACCATATTGTCTTCCTTCTTGTGGGCTTTGCTAAAGGTCATGTGAGACCAGCTGGAATTATCAAGCCTCTGACCTTCATTTAGGAGTTGATTTCAATGTTAGATCTCAAAGGCCTAAAAATCTTCTAGCAAAAATGTTTTGTACTTCCATTCTTCCTCCTCTCCACTTGATTGAGCTTGTACATTTTGTGAATTTATAGTTAATCCTAAAAAAAGTACTGCCCACCTGTGGGTTTTGGACAGACATACCCCAAATGTCTCTGGGAAGACATCCTGTTTTCCTGGTGGTGTTCCTTCCTGCTGCTGGGGGTGAGGATTGCTCACTGAGCAATCACTGAACCTAGAATTTTTTTAAAAAAAGTCAGGTTAAAGAATAGGCTGGAGAGAAATATTTTAAGAACTCGCACATCTATTCACTCCCAAACTTAGATACTCTGTTCTGCCAGCAAGGACAAGAGTGCATTCACCTTTCGCTTATGCAGAATCAATTAGTGGGGCACACAAGAGGCAAAGCATAAGAGACAGAGACACTCTCAGTGCAAGTCGTGGCATTTAAAAATTTATCATAGAATTTGTAGGAATGAACTCAATTAAAAAAACATTTTAATGACATTACATTAAAAAATAACTCCCTTTTTTCAGTGCCAAGGTTCCTCCCACTGTGCAAGTGAGGCTGAAATCTCTACAAATGCAGCATTAAAAGTGATAGGATACACACTCCACCAATTACAACTTCCATTAGCAGCCACAGCCTGTCTTACCATGTCAGAGGTCTCAGGAAGCCAGGGATGGAACTTGCTGCAAGGCAGAGCTTAATTCGACTTGCAGCCAAGTGCACAAGAAAGGAAGTGGTGGGGGAGAATACCATCCTAAGCTAGGCTAGAGGATGCACCCATGAAAATCTGAGAGAAAATTACCCTCCCCTTAACCTTTAGTTGCATGAAGCGGCCACAGTCTGCCATCCTTCATCAGTTCCACTTTGTTCTGCAGTCATGTAATTGTTCACAAATATGGGAGGAACTGCTTGGACTTGCAAAAACAGTTCTGCAGATACAACCCTACAAATATCAGCAAAAGGAGGAGGAAGAGGTTCCTAGAAACAACTGTATTCCATGGCTTTACAGCAGATGTTCATCAATTCACCCTATGTTCATATTTTCTTCTTGTAACAACCTTATTCTCATGCCAAAGATCACTTTACAAGCCCCATCTCCTCTGCAATTATACATGATTAAAGTTCTAACTCCCAAGTACTGTACAGTCAGCCCTCTACATTCACTAGGTTTAGGGATGCAAGAAAAATCACAAACATCAAAATGTATGTGTGTGTCTGTGGGAAGGGGGCCAAGTCATGGTGAGAAGAAAAGAAATTCAGAGTCTAAATCAGCTCAAAGAAAGTAGGGGGAAAGGGGCTGGGGTTGGCATGGTGGCCCTATACTTCCTTTCTCTTGCCCATCTCCCTCCTTGAATGTGTGAGGGAGCATCAGGAGAGGGTTTGGGTGTAGAGGAATTGGGCTGTGATCCATCCTTAGCTTGCCAGACAGCGGCTGGTGGAAGAGGAGGAGGAGGACCAGAGGTGAGTTTTTAAAGGGCTTCATGGTCTGATCAGAGCCACCAAGAGGGAAGATTCTCTCAGAAAAGAAGTGCCTGAGGTGGTGGGGGGCAAGGACTGATGAAACTCACAAATAATCACATCTGTGAAAGTGAAAACCACAAAGTGGAGGGCAGACTGTACATTGGCTTTATTCACTTTGCAACAGTGCTCTTCTTCACTGACTTAAAGAGCTGAGAGGAATTTGGGGACTCCCTCATATACTAAGAAAATATATTGCCTTACACTAGGGCCATTTCCACACTAGACTGTTATAGTGCTATTATTCCACTTTCATCATTCTGTGGAATCCTGGGATTTGCAGTTTAGGGAGGGGCCTTTAGACTATTCATCCAGAGAGCTCTTTGGCCTCAGGAAACTACAAACCCCAGAATTCCACAGGAGGTTGAAAGTGGAATAATAACACTATAACGGTCTAGTGTGGAAAGGTCCTACGTTGTCAACCCTTCAAGACACACTCTTGCATCTGCAGTGACTGAAATGTTAGGCTTCATGTGGACGTATTAGATCAGGGTGTAATGATAGATCTCTGGGTGATTTGTAGTAGATTAGGGGATGGGATACTGAGGGGAGGAGTGTTAGGGAAGGCTTTCTTTTAAATTACTATAATATGTGTATTGTTCATGAAATGGATATTGGCTTTGCTTTTTCTTTGTTATTTATTTTTTCAATAAAAATATACTGTATAATTTAACGGCAACAACAAAAAGGATTTGCCTATTCATTTAACCTGTTAGCATACCTTTTTGGTGAGGCATTCAGATGCAGGTCATCTTACTCTACCGGTCACTTGAGTGTCACTACTTCATACTCAGCTGTAGCTGCCCTGAGATTCTGAGTTTTGCCCATTGCCACCTCCCTGCTTTGGTTGACTGGACTCAGAATGCTAGTAAAATTAAAAAACAGATCTTACACACTTCAAGTTTGATCACACCTGGAGCAGATGGTGTTCATCTGCATGAGGGATCATGCACCCAGTTACTCATTCAGAGATTTAACTCCTAGAAACCCTGGAGAGGAAACAGTATCCCTGAGAATTAAGCATGTTATGAACTCATAGTAGCACAGTTTTCATAAGGTATCCCTTATAAAGCAAAACAGGGGGAGCAATTTACCAGAAAACGATGAAAACCAGAGTGCTTCTTTAATATGCAGCTGTAAATGTATCTAATTGTTTTGCTCACACTATGTATCAGGGAGCCATGAGGAGAGACAAAGGGCTGTGCAAGTCATTTGGAAACCTCTTTTCCTCCTGCTGAAATATCCTGCTGAGCCCCATCTGTGGGTTCCAAGCTTTCATCAGGCATTATTCACATATACTTCCAAGCCTATCTTTACAACCACACAAGCTAGAATGCACTTTTGACATAACTGAGGTTAGGTTCTCAGAAGTTTCCTGTGTATTATCCTTATTTATATCCCGCTTTTCTCCTCGAAAGGACTCAAAGCGGCTTACAATAGTTTAAAAAGAAAACATAGTTAAAACTGTAACATATAAAAGTTAAAACAAACATTAAACAAACAGTAATAATTAAAACAACATTAAAATACATATTAAAAACAACAAACAAATCGTAACTAAAATAACCATCCTGACATCCTGAGAGTGAGGGCAAAACACTACTTGCTCTCTTTCTATTGCTGAAAAGCCCTTCCCAGCTAGCACAAGAGGAATAGTTACACCAAGAACATTAATGTTTTTGTAATCCTATGTGGAAGAAGGATTGGATTATATTTTGCCATTCTGGAGCAGAGAGTGGGACAAAAAAGCACAGAAAAAGAATCAAACAACACAAATATAACAAGAAAAGAAAAGAAAAGAAAAACCAGTTCTGACAGAATTACAATGATCCACCTTTGTTCATATACTGCAGGTGGGAAGATGCAAAAGGCAGAAACTACCAGCTGCAGGAAATTATTTGTCAAGCTGATTACCAGTGCATTTCAAGCATGCCAGGGGAGCCTTCCTCTGCCAATTACAGAGGAATTCTCATATGCATCAACCTGCAAACAGGGAGTCTAAATATTCTCCAGTTAAACCCATTCATTCTTTAGTCAGAAAGTCCTAACTGTGCTTGTCAAAAATGAAATATAGAAAGTGAAGCACGTTCTGCTATAATGTCCCAGTTACTCCCCGTTGCAAGACACAGAAGGGGGCATCTGGGTTTGACACACAAGAAGCAGTATGCTGCTGCATGAAAAATGATGTTGCATGGCATTTAATGTGTGTGGCAGTTATAGGCGGCCAACATGACTGGAGAGAATTGTTTTTGCAAAAGCTGGAAGTGGTTTAAGAAAGATTTGGCTTCCTGTGGTGAACATGGTATTTCTTCTCTGCCTGTGTTAGATTTTGTCAGGTTGTACAGGTTTTTTTTAATGAAACCCTGCAAAAGTTGTTTAGATGCTCAAGGGGGACAAATATGCATATCATGCAAAATCACATACCCTCTGCAATACTGGTTCAGTGATCACAATGAAGACCAATCAAGATTTTTTTCCTTACACCCACCCAAACCTGTACAGTTCTTCTTCCCTTAAAATTAAAGCATAAACATCTAGCGTTGTTAGCTTATAGCTCCTAGACTGCATTGCACCAGCACAGCCATGCTCTTTTAAGCCCCCCCATGAGCATTTGCTTTCCAACCCTCCAAATTATTGTTTCAATATTTGCTTCCTGACATCCTCCCCCTCATGCACACAGCCTTACTACCATCTGAGGTAGTGTGTGTGCGGCAGGGGGAAATACTGTCAGCTACTAGCACTTCTCCTCAACAGCCTTCCTCCCAAACACTGTAGTCATAAGTCTTGTTAAATTCTCCCACACAAGGCCTCTAATTATCTTTGCTGACCTCTTTCTCACTTTACAGCTAGTGCTCCCCTCAAGCTACCGTGAGCCAAGCGGGGTCAGGTAAGGTCAATACTTGGTAGAAACCCAGCTCAAGGACATGTAGAACATTGCAGAAACAAGTGGACATGTTCAACCTGCCATTAATGTGACAGGGTTTTTTGTGCATGTGTATGCATACATGTGCACACATACACAGAAAGATTAAAAGGAAGAGAGAGGATGAGAGACATAACCACCCAATAATGTATATGGACACTGAAAGATCCCTTTTCTTACTAGTTGGCATTTGCTTTCTAAATATTCTACATTCCCGCAAGCTCAAGTCCTCTGCTTCCAGTGTGTGGGCGAAGTTTATTCCGAAGGCTGAATCAGATATTCAAGGAATTTGATAAATCTAGATTTGAATTCATAGTTCATGTGCCATTTTTTATTTCCAGTGCATACAAATGTTCTGTAAAATTAGACCATATTCTGCCACTTACCTTCCCTGCTCTCATCAGTATTAATGTACACACACACACACACACACACACTTTCTGATACTATTTATATAACAAAGCTGTAATTCAGGATTAGTTAACTTCATTTCTGGACAAAAAAAAATTACACAAAATGAAAGATCACTGCAAAAACATTTGTGTGTGCATGTACACACACACACAGACATGCCTGTCCTTTATCCACTAATGCCTACCTGGAATAACATTGAGACTCTCCTATTCTTATTTCCAAAAATCACAAAAAATAGTCCATAATTTTTTTTTAAAAAAAACTTCTGTTCATCAAGTTGTTGTTGTTGTTGTGTGCCTTCAAGTTGTTTCCAACTTATGGTGATCCTACGGTGACTCTATCACAGGGTTTTCTGGGGCTGAGAGTATGTGACTCGCCCAAGGTCACCCAGTGGGTTTCCATGGCCAAGTGGGGAATTGAACCCTGTTCTCCAGGGTTGCAGTCCAATGCTCAAACCACTACACCTCATCGAGTTACACAGGAGCAACTCAAGCGCTCCATGTTCTCACTACAAAGTGAATTGCGGGGGAAAGCAAAGAAAGCGAGTACCCTGGACAGCTCCCAGCAGAGACCAGGCCAAATACTTAAACACTTCAATAAGCAGACAACCCTACACTAATTTCACTTCCTCCCTTCTTCACATTAAACATTTTAAAATCCAAAAGTTATTTCTATCCCAAATATCATCCTAAAAATGAACATACTCTAACTTATCCCCCTGTTTACACTGGACCTGTTCCATACTTGTACAGCTATTCCAAGCATGGCATGGAATGTTATACCTGCCTCCCATAAAGATAGAGAGGTGGGGGTAGGGTTCAGCCATAGTTCCACAATAACGCAGAACATTCAAGCCAATATGTGCTTGAATAAATCATTTGTTAGTTTTGTTTCTCTCATATTTAATTTTTTTTAATTAAAAAAAAGCTCAAGTTCTTTCCTTCTTGAATATGAAGAAACTTGCAAGTTGTGGAGAGTTATTAAAAACTTCTTTTCAATTTCTTTTAAATTATTAAACCATTCAGTGTTCTTTAAGGCCATTTTTTCCCCGTTTAAACTTTTAAATAATTACAAGACGTTTAAGCTGACTTTATTTTCTGCTGATCTCAGACTGAGATGTAAATATTTTAATGATAAATCAACAGAAACAATCTGAAATGAGATTCTGGCCAACCTGAGACTTGAATAGGACTTGCACTTCTGATGGAAGAAGCGTTCTTATGGTTAGATGGCTGTTTTAGCCACATCTGGTTCCACTACAGTTTCCAGGCTGGAGTCTGAGCATGCCAGTGCAGCCCACTGAAGGCTAAGGAAGAAGAGACAAGTTGGCTTTCTCAGGTATTCTGGGGGTTCTGGGACAGTGGGGTTATCGAGAGACAGTACTAAATGCCCATACAATGGCCTTATCTCCAACAATGGGATGTCTGACTCCAGGGCCATGACATCTTGCTCCTTACATAGTCCCTTTGAAAACAAGTTCACAGACAGAAAGTGTGCACCTACAGAGAGGTATCAAAATGAGCAGTGCTGTATTTCACAGGTTAAGACATCCACAACAGGAATATCCTTCCACAGAAATGGTGACACAAGCACTCAAAAGAATAAACCTTTCACTGTAAGAGAATCATAGTAATTTTTTTTACCACTTATAAATTCAAGGTTTATAAATTCTATAGTGTATAACAGAATGGAAACAAAGAAGCAAGCCTCAAGCCAGGAAATGGGACATTTATTTAATAAAAGAGAAACACCCAGCACATTTTGACGAAGTGTCCTCAGTGAAGACCTACATCGGAGTGGGCAACACATGACTCATAAGCCACATGCAGCTGCCTGGCCAGTTTTGCACTGCCAGAACACACACTCTCCACGAGTAAATTATCGTGGTCTTTTTAATGAGAAGCACAGAGCAACACTCCTCCCTCAACTGCTATTTTTGTTTGGGGGTGAGATGCAGCCCACAGCATGGCGGTGGTGATGATGGTGGGATCAGCCCCTGGACACACCACATGCACTCAGTCCTGATATATATGTTGATCTATTTCAAAAATGAATGCTTTGTGAAGAAAATTTCTCTATTAAGCACCAGTCTGATGTTTTCTTTTTCCCCTTCTGTTTTTCAATGAGGCTACCCTCTCTTTATTTTCATTATAGGATAGAAACAGCTACAACCAAACATTTTGAATTTTCTACTAGTTTTCCTCCATATTTGCTCCCAACACTTTACAGTTAACAAGAACCCTCAAAGCCTCCTGTTGTTGTTGTTGTTATGTGTCTTCAGGTCATTTCTGATTTATGGTGACCCTGAAGTGACCCTATCACAGGGTTTTCATGGCAAGATTTGTTCACAGAGGGTTTGCCTTTGCCTTCCTCTGAGGCTGAGAGAATGTGACTCACCCAAGGTCACCCTGTGGGTTTCCATGGCTGGGCAGAGATTCAAGCCCTGGTCTCCAGAGTCACAGTTCAGTGCTCAGACCAATACACCACACTGGCCCAAACATCTCCAAACCTTACTATTTAAAGAAAAAGGCAGATTTTCTTTTTACCAGATCCTATTATACAAGGAAGACTCATTTATTTTTCAGTGTATAATGCACCTTGTATTTATCATCCAATTTCAACTCCAAAACACTGCATGACAAGTTTAGGTTGGGGGGGGGGAGCAGCAAAGATTATTTTGCAGCCAAGCAGATGTTCTTGATCTCCATGATCTGCCCCTGTACTCACACTAAAGGGTTACAAAATGTCTAATATCCAGATGTTTTCAATATGCATTCAAAAAGAAATAACAATGTTGGACAAATAATCAGGCAATTGGAAAAATTCTGGGCAAATAACTTTGGTTCTCTCTACAACAGACTTCCATAAGTGGACAGTACAAGCATTTTCTATGAAGAAAACACCATTTGGATACCATTCAGGAAAGGCAGCCAGGCATAAATCATAGCTGTGAGGAGAGTCACCTGGAAGGGAAAGAAAAAAACCTGCCCCTCTAGATTTGTCCATGCCAGCTCATCCTCCTTAAATTCAGAGAGTCTTTCACTGACCTTGAATCTCAGTTACAGGGTGGCCCACTGGAACAGAGAGGCAATACAAGGCTGCATGCTGGGGGTGGAGAGGGAGTGGTGACATGTCCCACAGCAAATGTTTCCATGTTAATAAGCTGAACCCACAACACAGCAGAGCTGGGATGCAATCCAATACGCATATGTTATAAGACAGAAGGTGTGCAAAGAGCTGCATCTTGAACCAAGGAAAGCTTTCTCTCAGGAACAACACCAAAGGTCTGGGAACTATGGCAATCGCATGTCACGCTGGGGGGGGGGCAGTTCTTATTATGCAGTGGCTGGGAGCATATTATTAAACCCTGACCGTACCAGACCCTCATGCTCCAAGTAAAAGATTTTATTAGAGAGTCTGATAAGTGCCATGAATGACAAGTACAAGAAATGTTGAAACAAACCACACTCACTTTGAAAAGGGGCAGAGACAAGCTCTGTACTTCCTAAGTTCAGCAAAAATAATTCCTCTCCAACTTACAGCCTTGTCTTTCCTCCCACATCCTGCATCATCAGTCTAAGAAGTGAGGAGGAGTGGGGAACCTGAGGCCCACATGACAGCCCGATGCCTGGTTTTGTGCAGCCCATGGCATTTTCCTCCCACTGATCAGTGATATCTGATGGATGGACAGACAGACAAAGTGTGTGCAAACAGGTGAGTATGTGGGGGAGATAGAAGAGCATCTTAGATAATTCAGGCTTTGTATATGAGAGAAAAAGGAAGAAAGAGGTAAGAAAGGAAGGGTGGCACTAGACCTGTCCATTACCAGCATGAGGCTAAAAGCCCAGAAACATTACCTTGGGGAATAGAGCTCTTGACTGGGGAAAAACATTCCCAGAAGGCCATTCCCCTCAGAATTCAGACTGCAATGATTTTTACATTTTTGGACAGGCACAAACTAAACTGAGATTTTGCTGGCAGTGGCATATATCATTGAGCAGGTAAAGAAGAAAGCAAGCATACAAAACAAATAATGCTTCCTATGAGGTTATTCCATAATTAGCTTGAAGGGCCAGAGCCCACGTTTTCCAAAGCTGTGTTTGTACTAGCTGGTGGAAGAAGCTGACGCTGATTGCAACCTGCCCCAAATGCGCTCAGTCTGCCTTGTGACTGCCATCCAGCAGCAGGCAGAATCACACTAGGCACTTGCTATGGAATAGCCATACTTTCTTCATCATTTATTTTTATTTTTATCTACATGTTATTGTCAGTCATTGCTCATGGATAATTTCCTCCACACTGCTCCCACCTTTTCTCAGAGTGCATGAAAAGGCAGTAACTGGGCAAGGAAAGAACAGAAACGTAGCACAGTGTTCACAGGTGCAACTCATCTAGACTCTTGTGTCTTGATTAAGAGGAATGCTTTGACACGTACAGTCACATCCCAGCCAAGTGTACCTATCACGCGCATCTGTCCCTCAGCACACCTTCACTATTTATTACCTTTCCAGTCATTGTCCACTCATATCACTTTTGTTATCAGTCTTCTAGTTTATGGGTTCTTCTTCTCATACTGAAGTAACAGCACTAAAAATGAAAAGTGTTTTTTTTTTTTTAAATAGAAATTAGAAATTGATTTTAAAAAAGAACTGCCTTTCTGGTTAGCACAATTTTATTCCACTGTTCATTCCCTCCTCCCCAGATTTTCTTCTTTTCTTTCATTTATGGTAATGTTATTGAAGTAATCATGCAGTAGCACTGCAGTCCTCAATGTGCTTTAGCACAGAATTTTAAAATAATAGCTTAAAAGAATGGGAAAAAGTTTTTTTTAATGGTGTGCTCAAATGAATTCTCACTTCTCTGTGAAGTACGATAGAGAGAACATAGCAAGGGCCATGTGTGCATGTGGATGTGTCCACCCCAGACTGGCATCGTTTTATGGCATACACAGGAGTTAAGTCTACCTCAGGCCTGTATATGTCTATTTATTTATTTATTTTTTTGGTGTGTATATGTGTGGAGGCTAGTATTCTCTTCCATCCTGTGCAATAATCAAAGTCTTCCCCCACCCATGTTCACCTTTAGCCCCTGAAGCCTTCCCCATGGCCATTCGGTTTTCCATGTATAGTGAAGGGTAGGGCTGGAGAAGTGTCTGGTTATGTCCCTTTGTCCCTGCAGCCAGAGACAGAATGAAAAGACATCATCTACCCACACCTCCAGGGAACCCCAGCAGATCTCAGCAGATGATGTCATCAGATTGCATTTGGCTACAGAGACACAGCCAGACACACAGACTTCACCAGACACTGAACAGCCATGAGAGGGGCTACAGAAGCTAAGCAAAGACTCAGGAAGGAGGAGAGAGGTAGAGTAGCTCCAATGAAGGACTACAGTTGGCCCTCTGGATTTGCTAGTGTTAGATCCTGCAAAAAATGGAACTGCAAATATCAAAATGTATGTGTGTGTCTGTGAAAAGAGGGCTGAGGCATTGTGGGGAGAACAGGAACCCAGGGTCCAAACTAGGTCAGGGAAAGGAAAGGGAAAGGGGGTGGGTCAGTGTGGCCCCCCATCTCCTTCCTTGGTTGTGTGAGGGTGCATTGAGAGAGAGTTTGTGGTGCTGAGATATCAGGCTGCGAGCCATCCTTAGCTGGACAGGCAGCAGCTGGCAGAGGAAGAGGAGGAGGGGGAGGGGGAGGGGAGGGGAGGGGAGGAGGACCAGAAGGATGTTTTTAAAAGCTCTGTATGGCCTGATCACAGCTATCAAAAGAGAAGACTCCCCCCAAAAAGAAGCACTTGAGGTGGGGGGCAGGGATTGGAGAAATTTGCAAATAATCAAATCTGTGAAAGTGAAACCTGCAAATGTGGAGGGCCTACAATATTATGCTACACTGTGCCATACGTGATCTCAGCCACAGAATGCTATTATTGTCCAAAGTGTGTAGAGTTAAATGCACTTTAGCATGTTGCTTGACCCAAAGAAATGACTGGAACGCAGTAGGAACTGCTAGCAGAGAAGCACCATTGAGCAGAGATTGCATGCAAACAGAGCTATAAGTTATATCTGTTTCAAGACTATCATGTATCCATATTCACATTTCTTCTTCTTCTTCAGCCCAAACCTCTTCTCATTCTTACTAGAACTAGATAAAATTCTAATTCTTACTGTGTCTTTTAAGGGTTTACAAGAACATTATTCTTTCTCTTAATGCGCAACTGCAAGAAGAATAGTGATCTATGTACCACTTTTTTTTCTTTTAAAAGCCTGAGGCTTACAATTACCCTAGAGCTGTACTAACACACAATTTATCTGCCTAGTACAGCACTTCATTTCTCAAAACTTTTTGAATGCAAGGTAGGTCCCTTCTAACCTTACCTTACCCTCCGCAACCCACCAGTAATCATCTTTGACAGGCTAGCACACAATCTGTTAGCACATGGCTGTATGCACGCAGCTTCATTCTGTGTATATAAGGGTCTATAGACTAAAGAACTAATCCAAAGATGGCATTTGGAAGGAATCAGAATAAAGCGTCTGAAGAATCTTTAGAATTAGAAAATGGGGCAGAAAAGGACCCAAAAGCTCCCACATCTTTCCTGTTTCTTACAAGTTCCTTGCATCTCAGAGCCATTTGGCATTTGTCCTCATGGCCAGGTGAATGCAAGTAGGAGCTCATTTGCACTAGAGGGGAGATGTCAAGATGTGTAAAGTTCAAGTTAGAGAAGCTGAACTGATTTCTAAGCTGAAATTCTAAGCATCTACATTATTACATTTAGCTCAATTCTGCAGCTCCTGGATCTTTTACCAGGCAGGTAACATTTGTCTTTCCTTAAAGAAAAGAGCGTTTCTCACTGACTTCCAGCCAGCCAGCCAGCACACATACATTTCTAAGCACTCTGCCCTGTCAGCTGGCACTTTTCCTTTTCGTTTTGGCTAAAACTATGTACCTATACAGGAGGTGTGGGAAGGAGCTTTGCCCCCACTGGCTTAGATGGCAGGCATGCAGGATAACTGGAGGAAAACTACATGTGCACATGTATGTGTGTGCATGTGTGTGCACTCACACACACACACACACACACACACACATTGTGTCACTACCAATACGTGTATTTATATGCCTCCCATAGAAATAGCACTCCTTTTGTAAAGCCACAGAGCTTGTATAGTCAGGGCTGTCAGTTCAGAGGCACATTACAAGTGTTTGATATGGAGATTTTGGCAGTGGGAATGGATGTACCTCGCTGAGAGGTTTATGTAATATGACAGCTTCTAGAAAATGAAGCACTTGTTGTTGGAGCGGTGGAGGAACAGAAACAAAAGGAATGGGTGAAGGCAGCCAGAAGGACAAGGGTCAGCATTCTCAGCAACCACAGCATCTTTCCCGTTTTGTGCAAGAGGAAGAGATAAGCTACACAAGTTTCTTTCTGTGAGGTCTTAGTAGCTTTTAACCCAGTTGCTCCAAATTTTTATTGCATTATTTCATCATACAGTTTTTATGTAACTTGACTTCCTCAGCTTTGTTTACTAGTTAAAAATATTTTTATCTCATCCATGCATCAAAAAATTTCAAGGTGGCTTACAGAAACAAAACAGTAAATCACTTAAAAGTATATCAGAGCAAGAGTAAAACAGAAGGCAAGCATAAAACACTGAGAGATTAAAATTTCTAAAACCCTACATTCAGTATATTCAGATACTGGGAGAATGGGAGCAGACAGCAACCCTAAAAATTAGACACACTGTGTTGTTACCAGAGACTGGGGTCTGAGAGACTGAGAAGAGGTAA
This sequence comes from Cyclura pinguis, assembly GCA_030412105.1. Classification (NCBI taxonomy): domain Eukaryota; kingdom Metazoa; phylum Chordata; class Lepidosauria; order Squamata; family Iguanidae; genus Cyclura; species Cyclura pinguis. The sequence continues at coordinate 161,181,714 of CM059600.1, forward strand.
GAACCAGTCGTTGGTCATTCTGAGCTGGAGCCCTCCACCTTGGACCTGTAAATTTAACTACCAAATGCAGGAGACCTCAAACTCTTCCAGTCACCAGGGAAATCCTGAGAAGTACTCTCCAACCTATCCATCACTCCTGCAACTTTAACTCCCAGGAGAAGGCAGTGACTACAGAACAGAATACCAGCCCTTTGCCAGCCAGACACACCACTTGGGGAGATGGAACTCCAGAAAGACTCTTAGCTTGTCAACAATCTTTTGGCATTCACTCCAGGCTAGCACTGGGGTGACGTAGAATCATAGAGTTGGAAGAGACCCCAGGGGCCATTGAGTCCAACCCCCTGCTATGCAGGAACACCCATCAAAGCATTCCCAACAGATGGCCATAGAATCATAGAATTGGAAGAGACGCCAGGGGCAATCTGCTGTGCAGGTACAACCCTAGCTGCAGGATTGATGTCCACAGTTACCAATCTCAACCATCTGGTTGGTACCTGCAGCATTGAACCTACTCTGTTCAGACTGTCCTCACTGATTGGCTTATTCTCTGTTCACTCGCCTAAACCTCTGTCTAGAGCAAATGATGAAATCTGCAATGGAGCTAGGTAGTTACAAAAACTGAATCATTTATCCCCATTCTCCCCATACAATGAAAACACCAGGACAGGAATGGGGGGCAGGCCTGTAGTTGTGTGACCAACAACTCTGATTTTCTGATTTCAGTAAACAAATTTATCAGGACTCTTCAGTTCCAGTGATTTGGGGGCAGGCATGCTGATGGGCTGTTTCAGCATCCCATGCTCTTTGCTAGTTCTCTCTCAGAAGCAAGAACATAAGAAGAGTTATTACAGAGCTTGGAGACATGGGAACTGGGTAAAAAAATATTGAATCTTCTGCCTTTTCTGTGTTCTTTACATCTATCATTCACTCGTGTCCTATTTCACTTTCTGTGATTTTAGTACCAACTGAATATGGAACTTTTGAAAAAGGAATTTTAAAAAATCTTTAACTTTTTTCATACATGTTGTTGTGTGCCTTCAAGGCATTTCTAACTTTTGGTGACCCTGGTGAACCTGCCATGCCTTTTAGGGCAGTGGCTTTCAATCCCATGCCTGCCTTGACAAGTCGTCTCAAGTCATATATTGTTAATCTCAAGCAAGAAAATCTAGACGAAAGCAGGGGCAGAGAGAGGGGGAGGGTACAAGTGTTCTGACAGTTTAGATTGGCTGAGAAGGCTGTTTGGGAGAGTGTGCTGAACTGAGTTGAGGAGTATATGTTTTAGGGAGCAAGGCTTAGCCAACTATGGAATACATGCAGAAGAGACAGAGTTGGTGGTGACACGGATATTTGAGCCATCACTTGGGAAGACAACGTGGCTGTTTTGATCGTTCTTCCATACCAGTGATCTCCCATCAAGCAATATGCTAGTAATCTGTGTTGCAGGACACCCAGTTTGAAATTTTTGCTGCTGCTTTCAGGTCAATTAATGGGAAAATACTTCCTAAGTGCACCTGCTAATTTGATATCATGGAGACCTGATTAAAATACGCAGGCAGGGTGACTCTGTCTCTGTTACGTTCACCTGGGTTCTACCTGCACAGCATACTGAAGCTGCAGAATGGGTAGTTGGGGTGGTGGTACTCTTTGGGGATTTAATGGTCCTGAAAAGTGCACCAAGCAGCCTTCATCAGATGTTGAATATGTTTCTGAAGCTGGGCATTTGGGACAGCTTAACGTTTCTATTGGTATATCATCCATTTTTCTGCTTTGCAGTATCCCTCCACAAACTATTTGGAATAGTATTGACAATGATGTAGGGAGTGTGTGAGGCTGGTTGTTCTAGGAGACTTCAACGTCCACACTGATAATTCCTTGTCAAGAGTGGCTTGGAAATTCATGGCCACCACAATAATAATGATATTGGCCCCAGATAAATTCCAACTCAACACATTTGACTGTACACATCCTAGAACTGTTATTTTATTTTTTCTGATGGTGGTGGACTTGGGACGGGGGGAATTTAATGTAGTTCCATTTTCATGGTCAGGTTTAGGCTCAGTGGCACCTCAGATCATTGCAATGGTTATCTGAATAATCTGCTGCAAAAAGGCTGATAGATCCAGATGGTTTTCTGATGTCTCGTGGGGATTTTATGCCACACAAACTAGCAATCGCCTAGGAAATGTCCCAAGCAACTGACATTATTGCTTTTGAATATCTTCTTCCTGGACATGGAGCAAAGAAATGGCACTAAAGAAATCTTCCTTTTTAATCACCCTTTCATCTGCTCAAAATTAGCTAGTCAAACTTTCACAGTAGAGATTTCTTGAACTCAGGTGTAGCAGAAAGAACTGCTTCTCAGCAGTAGGCCTGCTTGGTGACCAGCCTGTGGGACATTTTGAAGTTCTCAAACATGCCAACTTACATGCCAAATTCAGAACAATCTTGGGCACCTGCTTGCCCAATTAAATTGGATTTGTTAGTAAGACCACACAGAGATGGACTGGCTGAGTGCATGACAGAAGACACAGCCCCTGTATATTTGAGAGGTGCTGAATTAAGACCATTATTGAAAAAGCCCTCCTTTTATCTTACCATAGTGGAGAATTTCCAGCCAGCAAGGTACTCAAACACGACTTCTCAGCTTCAGTTTCTTCCAGATGAAACTGATTAATTGCATCCATTTCAGTCTGATTTTATAACCCAGCTTTGGGTCTGGAACAGTTTTGGCTGCTTTCATGGATGACCTGTGTCAGGAACTAGACAGAACACACGTTCTAGTTGCACAGCATTGCCTTCCAGTACCATCAGCTATGTTGTCCCATGGAGCAGTTTGCATGGGATGGGACAGTAGGCACGCTGTTTGGATGGCTTCAGTTCTTCTTCAAGGGCTGTTTTCAGAACGTGGTTTTGGGGGACTCAGACATTAGGTTACAGTTCTAACTTGTTCCCCACAGTATATATTATCTACACAAAACCACATCATCTTGGGGAGAATCATTTAGGTGATTCAGGCCATTTCTGCACTACACTGTTGTAGTGCTATGATTCCACTTTCAACATCCTGTGGAATTCTGGGGTTTGTAGTTTCCTGGGGTCCAAGAGCTCTCTGGCTGAGAATTCTAAATGCCCCTCCCTAAACTGCAAACCCCAGGAATCCATAGGAGGTTGGAAGTGGGATAATAACACTACAACAGCATAGTGCGGAAATGGCCTCGGTGTCACCAATATGTGGCTGATACCTGACTTATTCTCTCTTTTCCATCTCATTCCATTTAAAATTCAAAGAGCTCATAATGACCTTTAAAGCCTCAAATAGTTTAGGATCAGGATACCAGTTACTGAAGTCTTTCAGAGGCCCTCCTTATTGCCTCAATAACACCAGAGATACACTTAGGTGAGAATAGAGAGCAGGGCTTTTTCATAGCTGCATCTAGGTTCTGGAAATACCTTCCATCTTATTCTCATCTTATTTCTTTTTTAAAGTTTTCAGTATTTGTTTTGGATGGTATTTATATACCACTCAATCTTTTCAAGATGACTCACACTCTAACCACTTTCAGAAATCTTATTTCCTTCTTGATGACCTTCCAGAAGCTGGTAAAAATCTTCCCTTTTTAGAAAGCCATTTATAAGATGATTTTAACTGGTTATTTTCTGTTTCTATTTTAGTGAGTATTTTAAAGATTTTTATTACTCTTGTGTTTTTAGTTCAGTTTAGCAGCTGGTAATTTTACATTAAAGTCAACTGTGTTAATGTTTATATCTACACTGCAATTGAAAAAATGTTTTTTAAACGCTCAGCTATTCACTTTGTTGTAAGTTTAGGGTCCTTGCAGCATTTTAAAATAAATATCTCTAACTTCCACAAGAAAGTAAAACCAAAATTGCTGGTTTGCCCTGAAGGTGGATGAATCCAGTAGATTTTCTGAAGTTTCTGGAGGCATTTTCTGCAGTCTTGGTGAATGTTTGGTCCTTATCCAGACTACTAATACAATTATTCCCAAACATCTTGAACTAAACCACAGAACTGTATCAGCTAGGCTGACGGCAAAAAACCCAGTTTGGAGCACAACTGAATACCAGCGAGTCCATCTTTGGACTTACATTGAGGCTGACTAATGACAGGAAAGAAATTTTACTTCTCCATCATCATTGTGAATACAGAAGTTGGTCAGCAGAATTGTTTTTGTGATTAATGGCCTTCTTCACAGAAGCACAGGAGATCAGAGTGTAGAATTTTTAAAAGCCTGCTGTGACCAATTTGTGTTACATTTTGCAGACAAAATTGCTTGTATCTGCACTGACTTGAACACTGTGGCTTTAAAAGAGTCAGCGATGGATGAAGCTAGGACATTGTCTTGTCATATTGTTATGGATACTCAGTAACTTGCACAATCTCAGGTTGTGGACAGATTGCCTGGAGGACTGAAGTCTACCACTTACTCTTTGGATACATGTCCTTCAAGAGTTTAAAAAACAAAATAGTCAAGATAATTGAAGATGTTAATCTTGGAAAGAGTTTATACCTTTAAAATCATCGCACTGTTTTTAAAGAAGGTGTGGTGAGCCCTTTCCTACAGAAACCAAAACTAGATCTGATGATCTATGGTAACTATTGTCCAGTTTCTAATCTGTCTGTCTAGGACATAGTGGCCTCTTAACTCTTGGAGCACACTCATTACTTTGATCCTTTCTGATGTTTAGATCCATTTCAAAGCACCTGTTTTTGGTACAAGAACAGCTTTACTCCTACCAGTGGATTATTTACACCAAGGATTAGAGGGCTGAGTATAACCCTGTTAATTTCCCATAACTTTCTAATGTTTTTCAGTACCATTATCTAGGTAGTCCCTTACAGCTGCCTCAGAATGGTTCTGGTTTGGAGGATCAGTCCCAGATGGTGACGCTGTTGGGGTAGGAGCTTCTGTTCCATTCAATGGGCCCAAGATTATAGACTGCCTCAAGGGTCCATCTTGTGCTCACCCTGTTTACATAAAACTGCTGCGAGAATTCATCCAGTAGTATGGATTGCAATATTATTAAGACACGGATGATACCCAGCTCTGCCTCTATTTTATATGCAGGCATCCCAAGAAAGGATGTGGAACTCTGAACAGGTGTCTGTGGAAGCCAATTTAGAATGGAAACAAATGAATAAACTGAAAGTAAAACCTGGCATGAGAGATACTTGGGGATGTGGAATTCAATTGATCTGGATGGAATTGTGCAACCAATTATGAATGTGCCTGTTTACAACTCTGGTTTCTTCTAGACTTTGGTACTCCGTGCAAGTTCAGGTGCCATCTTAGACTAGTAAATAAACTGAGATCAGATTTTTCTTTAGTTATCTATGCACTGGTCACAGCCAAGCTAGAATACTGTAAAGAAGCTTGTGTGTGGCAGTCTTTAAAGATTTTGCAAAAACTACAATTTATGAATCCTGATGTTTATAAGGGCCAGGCAGACAAAACATACGACATTAATCTTCTAACAGGGCCAATAATTAGTGCTCCTTAACAATTTTGGACATTTTAGCTCAGTTTTTTTTAATCGATAAAAAAGAGAGACATGACAGAATTGTATAAAATTATGCACTATGTGAAGAAAGTGGATATAAAGAATGCCTACCTTCCCATCCCTCACAGTCATGCTGCTAGAAGCTGTGTAGGAACTGAATGGTGAGAGATTCAGAACAGACAGAAGGACACATTTCTTCACACAGCACATGCAATGTGGAACCTGCTACTGCAAAATGTAGTAATACTGCCCAACTTGCATGAATTTAAGAGGATAAAACTATTAATTACTATGTCAGCTAAATTATTATGGCTGTATTATTTACATGTTAAGTTGGATATATCTTGTCTCCAGAAAGAGAGGCAGTATTTCCCTGCATCTGTTGTGAACGTGCTCAGATAGGATTAACCTACCCTTTAGAGTTTGTACCTGTAGGTGCATCTGCTAAATCATCTGCTAAATTCAGCTAGAGAGAACAAGAGACAGAGATTTTTCCATGATGGCCCTCAAGAAGGGCATGGCTGTGATATTAGAAGCCTTGAATCAGGTTTACCTTTGAAGTAAGCTGTTCTTAAAATATTTTCATAATATTTAATTATTAGAAACTGTACTACTGTTTTGTTACATGTTTGAATTACAGGTGGCCTTCCACATTTGCTGGTTTCCCTTTTGCAGGTTTGATGATTTACAGATTTGATTAGTATGTTCTCTCTTGGAACCCCTAGGTCTTCCAGTGTGATTCTATGGTCAACTTCTGCTGGAAGTTGACCATACTGGAGGACATAGGGATCCCTAGAGAGAACATTTCTCTAGGAATCTCTAGGTCCTCTAGTGCAACTCTAGATCCTCCAGTGCAACTTCCAGTTGACCACAGAGTCGCCCTAGAGGACCTAAAGATTACTAGAGAAATGTTCTCTCAGGTTTTTTTTTTTTAAAAAAAACAGAATTTGTGATTTTTATTTATATCTGTGGAGGTTTTTCCCCCCACTTTTGCAGCGATCTTGCTTCCCCAACACCTGCAAAAGTGAAGGGGCCACTATAAATTGACTTTTTGAAAAAATATATGCTGCTATCACACAATATCTTTTGCAGTTATAATTGCCTGTTCAACGGGAATCACACATGCCATGTTTCACATAAAAAGTTGCTGGGAATTTTCTGCAAGACTAATTATTATAGTGCAGGGTATTCTGGGAAAGGAAGTTTATATGCCATTAGATTTCCTTCAAACTATTGTTCTGTTCAGACAGCATAGAGGTTGCCCTAAGTAATTAATATGCAATTGATAGGTACAATGACTTATGTGGATTTGAGTCATAGTGTAGGGTGATAAACTCCTTCCCTTTTACCTGTGATTTTGGGAAATTTGTAAGAAAATTGCACACATCATATATCTGTCTCCAGGTTAGAAAAATGCAACATTTTTGAAGGGTCACAGGAACTGCAGACTTAAACAGTTTGCAAACCAGTTCAAAGCTTTAAAAAAAAAGAAAAGAAAAGAAACAGGAAGCATTGGAAGAATGGCCGTCTGTCTCATGGTCTCATCCTTGGCAAAACAAAGCTTCTTATAAAACATGCCATAGGATGAGAAGGCAAACTTTTCCCTCATTCAAGTGCACTCTTCTTTACTCATTCCCTGCGGCCCTTTTCGCATGGCATCTGCCATTGCAAAAGGGCCTCTAGAGCGTCACGCGATTGCGAGGAGCCAGCCTCATGACGTCCTCGCAATTGTGCGACGCTGCCAGGGCCAGCAGGCACCAATCACGCACTATTTCATTTTCGGCTTGTAGCAGTGCTGGCGCTTCCTGCCCCAGTGCAGCCTGGGAAAATCCCAGGCTGCGCTGTAAAAGGAAGAGGTAGAGCCTTCATGTTGCCTGCCAGCCGGGGACGCGAGAGCCTCTCACAAGAAGCTGCTCGCGCAGTCCCCGCGCCCCAGCGCTGAGAAAAGGTAAGTTGCGGAAAAGGCCTATGTCTCAATTTCTCTCACTCTTTCCCCCCACTCCACTCCTCAACTGCCCTTTTGAAACAGAAGTCTGCAGAAAGCTATGGCTGGAGTCTAACTTAGGTTCTGTTAGCTTCAGAGGGAAGCCTGCTTCACCTCAAGAAGCATGCCGACTGATCTGAATTTTTTAAACTTTGTAAAGATTTTCCACATACATTAAAACTGAAACAAAACAGCATACAATGAAAAGAAGAAATAGAAAACTGAGAAAAGAAAAAATACATACAGAAAAAGCAGAAATGTAGATAAATGAGTTATACACTTCTTCTGCTAAGTAACTCATATTAATTCTCAAAACCCACAATTATTAAATAATTTATTTTCCTCTAAAACTCTATCAAAGATTTTCAATCTTTTAAAAATATATCTAATAATTTTTTTTCTCTAATCAAACTCAATAATTTATCAATTTCTTCTCATTCAATTTTAACATTCTTCCAACATAGGAATTTCTACATTCTCCCATTTTTGAGCATATAACAGTTTCACTGCCATGATCATGTATTTAAATATTCTTCCATGTTTCCTTTCCACCAACTGAAGTTTCCAGAGCAACAGCCAGGACCATTGGGTAAACAATTGCAAGAGGGTCGCAGGGAAGGAAGTAGGAACTATTTTGATCCCTTTGAAAGTATCCCTTTTCACAAGGCATACGTTCACTTGCAATCATTTTGCGTAGAAATATCTAGCATTAAAGCACATATTCCCTCAAGGCACAACTATCAAGGCAGCTGCTGTGCAGGTTTCAGTCCCTTAGTGCAATAAGGATATGAAATTAGTCAGGTTACATTAGCTGAAATCTAAGTATTTGTCATTTTTTAAAAGCTTCTAACTTCTGAAGATTCATGGGCACAGGGAAGATTTCTTTTCTGCTCACTAAAACTGGAAATGGGAAGGATGAAGAGGGCCACTGCCTTCTCCAATTCAACCCACTATCCTGGGTTTTTATATGAATCCAATTCACATTTCAAGGAGCAAAGGATTGTTTCTGTTTGTTAGTTAGTTATAATTGCATCTCAGTTCTCCTCCAGTAAGCTCAAGGCAGTTTACACACCTCTTCATTTATGCTGACACCAACCCTGTGAGGTAGATCAGGCTGAGAAAAAGGACTGGTCCAGAGTCACCCAGTGGGCTTCACAGAGCTAAGTGGCAGTCAGAACTTGCATCCTTAGTACAACACTTAACCACTAATCCACAGTGAGGTAGGTACATCTTCTTGCACAATAAAAATGAGTACACAGGTAGTTTGTTACTAACAACATTTTTGGTTTACATTTGCTTAAATTATGTCACAAAGGTGTCTGGGTGACACCTGAACTGAGACTTCATGCTTTATTGCTCACAGTGCAATTCTACTCAAAAATAATTCACATCGAGTTTAATTAGTTTTACTCCAAGGTAAGAGTTACAGAATTGCATTATCAGCTGGGAATAAGGCCCATTGATCAGAATGTATTAGTAGGACTACTGCAGAATTTGAAAAATTTGTTTATGTGGATTACAGAACTGAAAAGGAAGGAGAAAGGAAGGGTAGAGGGCAGCATTCAACGTATGGAAAGGGACTACAGAGAGAGACAAATGTAGACAAAGACCCTTTCCGCACGTTACCTTATCGCAGAGGTGAGGGGTGCCATTCGCGGAAGCAGGCTCTTGCGCGAGGCGCTCTCTTCGCTGCTCCTTCATCCCGCAGCTGGCTTCCTGGTCGCGCGAGCGCCCTGCCCCTTCCTTCCGCAGTGCAGCCTGGGAGCTGTAGGCTGCGCTGGGGGAGGAAGCGTGACCGGCGCGCCTGGGATGACGTACCGCAAGGCAGGTAAGTGCGCGCGGCCCCCGGGAGCCTTGCGCAACCGCGCAGCATTTTCGGCTTGAAGCCGAAAATAAAAAAATGCGTGCGCGGTTCGCGTTAGGCTCATGACCGTCGCATAAATGGGAGTGCGTCGTATGGACCACCGCTCCCATTTATGCAATGCTCAAGGGGCCCTCTCGCAAAAGAAACTGCGTGCGAAAAGGGCCTTAGAATCCTGGTGTGCAGCCAGCTTTCCTTCCTCCCTCAGATTACAGGAACCTTCTTCCAGCTCCTCTCTGGTTCACATCACTGTGCTTGTGTGAGCAATCCGTATAACAATAGTTGTGATGGTTACATTCTGAAAAGTAAGCCAGTGCTTTCTCATTGACAAAGAAACAAACAAGGCCTATTTCTGAATAGGTCTCAAAGTGAAGCTGTTAGAAACACTCTCTGATTGAATCCACATCCCTCTGGAGACACAGCTAAGCCGATCAACCTTGATGTTCGGGTGGCTGCCTGCTTGAATGGATGTCCCCTGTGACTCAATTTACCCTCTGCCTAGACGAGCATTCTTGCTACCAGTTTTTGACTAGGTTCCCAGAATCCTGTTTCCAAATCAACATTATATATTCATGTTCACATACAAGACAACTTCTTCAAGTCCAAGTGACCAGAAGACAAACAGAGAAAGAGAAGTGTTATGGCTCATATATTAAAAGTTCAAGGAACAGAATTGCAGGCCATGTACTTCTTTTCCACAACTGTAATTTAGATAGCTAAAGTTTCCCATTTTTCTTTTCTACCATGAGGAATTTCAATCCCCTTGTTTTTAAATACAGAAGTTCAGTCTTGAGAAGGCCGAAAAAATCACCTATACTTTGCAATAGAAAAACAAATACTTGTAGCTTGTGAGTATTTTTCTACAGCTCCTGACTGCCATTGCAAATCAGAAAGAGGACAAGGGTAACAATTAAATTCACTTAGCTTGGTTGTCAGAACAGCCTGATACAAGACAAGTACCACAGGTAAGAAAAGTTGAAGATCAAGACAGAAAAAGATCTCTGACAGGGAAATGTATATCAGACTGGGGAAAGTGTGAAAAGCTTTTACATGGCAGCCTGTGACTGAGGTGGAAAGCAGCAACTGAGAGCCATTTCATATTGCCATCCTCACAGCTTAACCTCTGATGAAGTAGACTCTTGCCTATGAAAGCTCATGCTACAATAACATGTGTTACTTTCTGAGATTGTGTGACACTTGACTGTTAATATATTCAAAGTATTCATACAAGAACTCTGATCCCAACACCATGCAAACATTGCAGAATCAATTCAGCACACATATTTTGTGTCTGAGAAAAGGATTTGGCACCAGCTTTTTGTACAGTCAAAGGTTCTCACAGCAGACCTTTCCAAAAATGGTAGACCAAAGTCTAATCAGCAGGTGCTGATTAAAGACCAAATTCAACTGCAACTGTGTAAGCAAAGTTTGAAACTAACATATGATCTTAGGATGGCAGCCTTCACAGTGCCAAAAAAATAAAACAGAAGAGGCTACATATCCATATAAAATGTACATATATGAATCTATAAATGTAGTGCCAAATGAGAAATAACTGCAGTAGCTCAGAAAAAATACAAAGCATCTCACCATAGTGAAGAAGGCTATGGCTAGGTGACCAGTGTATCTCCTCTGTTCAAATGCTGTCAGTGGGCAACTGGTGATCCCCTCTCTTCTTAGGATTCTCTTAGACTGGAAAGCCCTTCAACGAAAAGATTGTTCAACACCTGGCTACCCTGCACGTTTTTCTCATATAGCCTTTAGAATTATCTGGGGTGGAGTAAAGGAAAGGACTGGCAAAGCCATCAAGAAAACAGCATTTACTTTGGTTACTGAGGGAGAGACTTGAGTAATTATGAGCAACTGCCACATGATAGTATTAAATACATGAAGTTTCCTACTTACAAAAGCTTGTTCCAGTTTCATTACTGAAGGTTGATCAGATGGTTGCAACTGTGTCCAAACAAACAGACTACATTAAATTTGATGAAGGCTCATCACAGTGAACATACAGGTCTCCATGGCTCCTATGGCTAATTGCAAAGGGGTTGACCTATGCCAAATCCACCCTATTTCCTTTCCCTTTAGGACTCTCCTTCACCTTGCATTTATCTCATAGCTGGGGCAATGTTGTAGAATTACTGGAGACTTCTGGGGGAGGACTCCCTTTCATGCTCAAATGTAACCAGAATACTTCAAAAACATCCCCAGAAGAAAAAGCCCTGGGCCATAATTTTTTCATTAGTACAGATACGGGCCCACTAGAGGACCGTATTCCCCTGCATTCCTGGCCCCACTTTTATTATATGGCAATGGACAAAAAGATTAACTCAAGGAAGCTAGTGTTTATATGCTTATGCCTACTCAGATGGAGTTCCTGGTACCACTTAAAGAAGTCGTCACCAATCTGGTGTTATCCAAATATTTTAACTACAAACTCCATCATCCTGATCCTTAGTCATGCTAGTTGTGGCTGATGGGAGCTGTAGTGTAAAACACATGAGGAGAAGGCTGGTACAGAGGATGTTCTGAAACTCATTCAGACCTTGCTCCTTTTAGCACCATCCTTAACATAAAAAGGAGCACTTGTCCATAGCAACCTCTCTCCCCTTTCCCCTTTTGTGACAATTCCAATATGGCTCCCACTTGGCCACTGAAACCCACTGGATGAGCTTGGGCAAGTCACACACTCTGAGCCCCCAGAAAACCCTGTGATAGGTTCACTTTAGGGTCACAATAAGTCAGAAACAACTTGAAGGCACACAAGTACAGCTCAATGTGCAACATTAGAAAATGTGCTTGAAACACAAAGTGCAATGTTGCTGTTCTCTTTGTTATTTGTTTGCTTGTTTGAGAGTCCTTACTCCTTCAGACTGAAACTCCATTTGGATCACTAGGTAAGTGGACTACGATGGACATAAAATTATTTCAGCCTTGCTACCAGGCCTATATCCATACTAAGATACAGACAAAGTATTGACACTACTTATTAAGTTACCAGAACAAGAGGACCTTTTCAGTACTACTGGAGCATGAAAAGGCAATAGTGTAGGCTGAAATAAGATAAGACTGTTCAGAATCTAGCTGTTTTAGAACACTCCAGAGTAGTTAATTTTTTTGAAGGGTGAGTTTATCAGCATATCACAATGAATTGCAGGTGACAAAAGAAACAGGGAAATCTGTTGGTTAAGATTTCCTCTAGCAGGCAGTTAAGTAGTAGTATCATACATGCTGCAATAGCTGAGTCAGGAGTAAAAAGTCTCTCTTATCTCTGTCCTCATGGCAGAAGATGCAGCATGGAATCCAGGTGAGTATAGCTTGCTAATTCCAAAGGAAGATATACAACATAAAATCTGATTGAACCTCTTTGCCTGCAAAATTTTGCCAGCAGAATTGACTCAGTGGCAGGACCTGAGTTAGGATATTGGACAGGGATGAAAAACAAAGGTCGGTTGATCATATCAACAATGTACTTTCACCCTTTAGGAAAAAAGCAGGCAGTTGGGGTGAAACAAAGGTTATCTAACAAGAGTGAGTTGCACCTTTGGCCATTAGGAAGCAGGCTGGGTTCTGAGTGAAATCAAGATCAGATACACACTATAAAATTGCCTAAAATTTCCTCAGTTTAACCTTTTTCTCTTTGACACATGGATTCAATTTTCTAACACAGCTGTGGAATTATCAGCTGACTTCAACCCAGGCTTTTAGAAGAATCACTTGTCTGGCTTTCTGTGGTAACTAAAAATTGCCTTCAAGCATCCAGGCAGAGAATCTTTTCACTTCCCCCATCGCACCCCCTTTAAAAGCACGAATGAGTACTATAGTTATATGTGCGCTAGTAACTTTTGCATTCTTATTTGCGCATCTAATTTAGGCAAGCTGCTGTCTCCCTCTGAGCCTCTGTTTCAATTGTTAAAATACCCAAAAACTAATACCCATCTTTTTCTTTGGAGCAATCATAACTGAGAAAACGAGCTGCGTGTGGGGAAAAAGTGCTGCAGCTAATGAAATTAATCATGAAAAACTTTCTTTTGAATATGCCCACTGTTCACTTTTGTACATATTAAGATGGCCATGGAGATTCCTTGTATTCTCCAAGAACAGCAATAAGCCTTGCAGATTTTGCAGGTTCAGAATCTCCTGTTGAGGTAATGGGGGAAGAAAAGGGCCTAACCCTTTCCTATTGTGCAATTTTTCTGCTGAATACTATACATGTCTTGTTACTCTCACTGGGAAAGTGGGTTTTCAGTGGGAAAAGGGTACAATTCAAAAGAGTCAGGAAGCTCCTCTCCTACAGTATCATTCTCCATTTCAATCTGCAACCTCAATGGAATTAAAAACAGTAATGGAGTCAGAAAAAATAATCACAGAACTGTGTGTAACTTGTTTTGTTCTCAGAGGGCTATCTTGTTCTTACCCAAACTGTCAAAAATTGAAAAGCAGATCTCTTTCTCTCTCAGTACCCCAAGTTTCACCTGGAGTATTAGCTTCATCTGGAGTAATACCTTTTCTATTACCATCAGAGACGTCAGCTCCTCTAGTTATGCCTAAGCCTGGGAAAAGAAGCTGGGAAGACCTGGAGGGGTGTGTGTGTGTGTGTGTGTGTGTGTGTGTGTGTGTAAAAAGGATAATTCAAGCGACATTTTCAGAGAAGCAGGACATGCAAGATTGGAGGACTAGGCTTGAAACCTCTCCATTAGCAGTGTGAACAAGAGATCTCCACCATTATTAGAATATATTTAAGTTTAAAACTGCCCACTGAACAGTGCTGAGGTTGAGTTTAGTTTAAGAAACACATTGTAGTATCTGCAAAGTGTGTACGTAGGGAGGGGGATTCTAACGGCCCAGATTAGCATTGTCCAGAAAACAGCCCTTGAAGGGGTAGAAACACTTCAGCTTTTTCTCCCCCTCCCTCCACCATGATGCTGTTTCATTTATTTTAATTTTAAACTAAAACATCTCTCCTTTGGTAAGGTTTTTTATACTTCTTATGCCCATGTATGTGTTTTCATTCCAGTCTTTAAATGAGGTCTTTGCTGAGAATTTACAATTCCCCTGTGGCTTCAATCTTGCAGAGATTGCTTTTTTTAAAGACTGTTAGGCTTTAATTCTAATAAGCCATCTCTTTATTACAGAACCAGGCCACATTGCCTTGACACAGCAAGAAAGAGGGGGAAATCATTGGGAAGGTGGAAGAGGAGGGGAGATGGAAGAATGAAAGAAGCTGAGGAGGTGGAAGGATAGTTGGTAGGGCAGGCGAGAAAAACAAGCAAAAACTATTTGCTTATTTTTAAGAGGCTGGGGGAGAATTGAAGGAACTCAGTTTTAAAAAATGCAACCATTTTAACAATCATCACAGCCAAAGAGTCCAAAGTTCAGTTGTTATTCACAGCTGTCAAGTTGATTTCAACTTAAGACAACTCTTTGACTGAGAGGCCTACCAAGTCACCCTGTCATAAATAGGCCTACTCAGGCCTTGCAGGCTCAGCGCAGCCGTGGCCTCCTTGACTTAAGGCCCTTTTCGCACAGCATTGTGAGGAGCAATCTGCATGACGCACTCACAATCACGCAACGCTCCAGGGTAGGGCAGGCGCCACTCGTGCATTTTTTCATTTTCGGCTTTCGGCCGAAAATGGTGCGTGATCGCACATTGCTCCAGGGTCCCATGTGCACTTGCCGTGCGTGCGGCGCCTCCGGAGCTGTGGCGGTTGAGCTTCCTGCCCCAGCGCAGCCTGGGAAGCTCCCAGGCTGCACTGTGGAAGGAAGAGACGGGGCTCTCATGCTACCTGCTTGGGAGCAAGCAGCTCATGTAGAGCTGAAGCAGTGAGGAAGTGAGAGCCTGTCGCTGGAGGCTGCTCACACGATCCCCGCACCCCAGCGCCGAAAAAAGGTAAAGTGCGGAAAGGGCCCGAGTCTTTCCATCTGTCAGGTGGCCCTCCTCTTTTTCTACTGCTTTCTACCTTGTCTTTTCTTGTGAGTCATGTCTTCTCATGATATGGCCAAAGTATGACAGCCTCAGTTTAGTCATCTTGGATTCTAGGGACAGTTCAGGCTTGGTTTGCTCTACAACCCATTTATTTCTCTTTTTAGCAATCCACAGTATCTGTAGAACTCTTCTCCATCACATTTCAGATGAGTTGATTTTATTCCTATCAGCTTTCTTTACTGTCCAGATTTCACAACCATACACAGAAACTGGAAATACAATAGCATGGACAATTGTAACTTTAATATCCAATGATTCAAGTATTCAATTCAGTTACCTCACTTCAAAGTCCATCAACATTGCCACTTAGGTCATGAGAGATTTAAAAGAAAAAAGCAATCAGGAACAGACAAAGCAAGAGATCTTAAGACAAAAATGCAAAGGCCCATTCTAGTCTTGTAAGAAATAATTCAGTCTGTGTCTGCCATGTGCCTATCTGCATGTGCATTAGCCAGGACACCAAAGTTACTTGTACCCATGTAAACACCCCTAACAAAGGATAATAGTTGTTTTGAGAAAAGAAATGTTCAGTTTCTATAAATGTTAACCACACAGTTCTAAACACCACTCAAATGTAGGTACTTCCAACTTAAACAGAACTTATTTCAATGTAATAAGTGCGCAGGATTGCAACCTAAACTAGGAGGGGAGTACACTTCCCATGTTTCTTCTACCAACATTGATTATTTTTACCTTTTTAAAGGTTTAACTCTTTGTTTTCAAGGATCACTTCCACCATTCACCACCAGGTCCACTGGCTACCTTGAAGGCATTTCCTCTGACCTGGAATATAGGACATTGGTACTCAAAAGCCTTCCAAAACCAGGCCCAGTTCACTCTTGTGTGTTCCACCACACAGAAAACACTAGTCCCTTTCCTTCACCTGATTTCCAAATATTTTCCCCTCCATTGGCCATAGGTTCAAGGGTGCTGATATCCAAAACAACTTAAGCCAGGACAATGCAACTATTTACCCCTATGTTGCCTATGTTAATATCCGAACATTACTGTACCACTATGGTGTAATTGTAAGCTGTTAAAAAAATAAAATAAGTTCAGTGGTACTGCCTATCATCTGGAATGCCGCAAACAAAGACACTTCCAACATATATTTGAATTTCTTCATTTACAAATATCTGCCAGATAAGTTGCCCAGATCAGGATCAAACAATTTTACAATACAATCATATACAGATTAGGTTCTGATATTGTCAGACAGGTTATTCCATGATAGGAGACATATACACAAGGCTTTGGGTAGCATTAAGCAATGAAGAAGTTAAGAATCAAGTTACCCAAGAAAATAAAAACAGTAGAAAGGCAGGGATGACTATCCAAATCTCATATCTGGAGAAGGTTGCATAGGACGCCACTGAGATACAGGAGGGCTCATAGTTCAGAGCCAGAGCATCTGTTTGGATGCACAGTACCCAAAAATGAATCTCTGGCAGTACTCAAAACCGAATCCCTGAAAAGCTGCTGTCCAGGAACACAGCTGGTGGGAGAGTTTCAGAGGAGACTACTGAACAAGATGGACCAGAGATCCAGTTCCGCATAAGACACCTTTGTGTACTCCTGAGAAAACAAGATAGCACAAAGGCAGCTGGAAATGCATTAAAGTTAAGCAATATACCACTCGCTACAACTAAAACAAGAGGACAAAGTGGCAGAATTAGCCAATTGCTGGCTAAATGCAGTGCATCAATTTGTTGCCAAATTGACATGCATTGCAAGGAAGCATAGTAGCTCTACTGCAAGAAGAGTAACATTTTTCTCTCTGGTACAGAGTAATGCTGCATTTCTCTCAAGTTCTCTTTTTTACTGCCTGTAATTTTTCTAGCATGGGAGACAGAGACATTTTCCTATTCCCAACATCTCAAGAGGACTGCATTAAAACATTGCCCATTCCATGGTCCCTCCAAACTGCCTCTACTGCAGCTTCTCTCTCCATGAGGAACATAAACAGGGTTTATGGCTGGCTGGCACTGGGGAGGTTTCCGCTGTTGATGTTTTAATTCTTAATGGCAGCACAGCTGCATTTAAGGTAAGAGGGAGGCAAAGAAGCCACCAAGTATGGGAGTAACCATGGTAACTTCACAGAAGTTAAATAAAAAAAAAACTTCTTTTTAAAAATAAAGATAACGAGATCCCTGAATCAAGCTTTATGAGCCTCGTTGCTTCAAAGGTACAGACAGAGCTATCTCAGGACTCCTAATTACCTTTGCAACAGAATACTGTAGAGGAGCAGATTATAAACAGAAACATTCGCCTATTTCTGAAAACATCCCCCCTCTATGACTACCCACATGCTGTATAAAGTGCATCCAATACACAGAGAGACATAAATTGAAGTAGGATTTTATGCCCCTTTGCCAAAGGCAGAATAACCTACAAAAGTGGTGGTTAGTACAACAGTCTGCAGTGAGAAAGCCAAGAAAGCCCGGTGACACAACCACTGCTGCCACTAAGGAGAGAAATAGTTCTCTTCATGTATTATTGATGGAGACTGTCAGCAACACAATGGGAATTGGTCCGTGTATTTTCCTTCTGCTATAATGCTACTTTAACTCACTGCAGCAGACAATGTACTTTAATGCAGATTACCTGCAGAGTATTTCAGCACAGAACAGCATGTCTCATCCGTATCTGCCTCGCTGATAGGTGTGCGGCAATACAATGTGACCCTGGAGGTAACTACATACATATACATACAGGGTGGTAAGTCCTGCAACACACCAGGTAAACCATAGACATGATGTCACACCTAAGAGCAACTCATTTTGTTGAATGGTAACGTACCCCTGCTGCACAACAGCTCTTCACCAACTGGACTATGGCCCTCAAACTACCTTGCTGGAAACTGTATCTTTGGCATCTCAGTTGCTCTTCTCTCTGCATGAGGTTCCATGGCTTAACAATGTCCTGGTCTCTCTTCCTCCTCTCAGTACATACACAGCAAATAGTATACAAATGGAAGCGGTAGTAGATGACACTCTGGGTAAGTATATATGGCGAAATCAATTTTGTAAAACAAAATGAATGAATGAAAAACCACCACAACAGGGAATTGGGATGTTTTTTAAAAAAAAAAAATTAGCAAACACTGCTATGTATGGCGAACTGGCAAAAACCATGGTTTTTCTAGCACAAACAAATGGCAGATGAAAAAGCTGACCTTAAAGTGGTCCTATTTCCAACAGAAAAGGTTATTCAACTGTGTTTTGAAACCGTAAAACAGAAAAAACACACACACACACACACACACACACACACGTGCATACACCCCTGATGAGAGGA
The DNA here is from genome assembly GCA_030412105.1 of Cyclura pinguis. Classification (NCBI taxonomy): domain Eukaryota; kingdom Metazoa; phylum Chordata; class Lepidosauria; order Squamata; family Iguanidae; genus Cyclura; species Cyclura pinguis. The sequence goes on from CM059600.1 coordinate 161,200,362, forward strand.
AATAATTAGCTATAGCACATCTTCATCCTCAGGCTTCCAAATTATAAAAGTTGAATTGGTACATGGAAAGTTCAGACATCTACATTTTAGGTTAGTGTTTTATCAATTTGGGCATGGGGTAAAAAATCAATAATGAGAGTAAGACTTGGAATTATACAGGGGACTCAGACCTATACAAAGTTTCTGCCTTGCTTCAATGTGCCTCTAGACTGCAAAGTGTGAAGACAATGCTTCTGTAAAGCATCCATTGTAAATTTTTTTGAGAGAGATAGAATGGTGAGGGGAAAAAAGCAGCATCTTACTTTCCAATTATATACCAGAATGTTCTGTGAAATTACATAAATTTGATTCGTGAGACTAAAAAAAGACACAGTGAGGTGAAGAGAAAAAAGGCAGAGAAAGAGGCAACATATCTGAGAGAAAACTACTCTAGAATCCTTTGTTCTGACATACTGGTTCAGCAAATGCAGCTGGTTTTTGCTTGGAGAATCCTCCAATCACATGATTCCACACCTCCAGTCTCAAACAGCACAATCCAGAAAAGGCTACTCTGTATGTTTCTGCCGAATGTACAGACTGCTGCTAAAGATTCCAGCACAAATATGGAGCCAAAGAGGGCACAGTCTACACCAATGAGGAACTGAATTGTTATATATTTGCTCCATATTTTAGTTTCTTTTTTTTTTCTTAAGAAAAAAGAGAGGTAGTGAGGAAGAGATGGAAAGAAACAAAAATAAATAAAAGCGAAGACAACTGTACTGCTTCAAGCTGTTAGACTGCATGTGTACCTTTTGTTTGAAGGATGGGGGAAATGTTAACACATAAGGATCTATTGCCTCTACACCAACATGGGATCTGACTTCAGGAAGGGCACAAATCATTCCCCACACTTTGCCTCCCACACGAGCTGACTGAAATGGAAAGGTGATGCTTTGGAAACCGAACAAGTGAGATCAGAAAGGAGATTATGGGGGCATCTCCTTAAAACTTATTCACAAACATTCTGACAAAGACTGCTTTCTGGATATACTGTACTGTAAATAGCAATCATCTTAGGCAGTGCTCCTCTACTTCAGAAATCTCATCTACACTCACTGCATGTTCTGGTTAAATGCTCTTTTTGCCCTGCATCCCTTAACAGTGGTTGTCACACGACCAGATTAATCTTGTGCTGACTTCTGTTCAATAACTAAGTGACATAATCATCCTTACAACATGGCAGCTGTACAAAGAACAGTACAAGTTGGTAAGGCCAGGAAGGAGATGTTCCTGCTCCTACAAATGTTTTGACACCTGGGAAAGTCACAGTTGCCCACCTCCAAGAAAGCAAGATGAGCCAATGAGGAAATGCCAAGCTGCAACCTTGGCAGCTCCCAGCATTCATGAGATTGTTCTCTGTATCAAAGCTTCCTCAGTTCTCTTCAAGAAAATAAAAATCATAGTTGTACTAACAACACATTGGTTATGTGGAAGCTTTCCTGTCTAACTTTGTGGGGTTCAAGGAAGAAGATTCAACCCTTGATGCAATTCTGCATTTTCCAGTGTTTGCTTTCCATTTTAAAAGAGCCTTGGAAATACTGATAAAACTCTCCACTCTATAGTCCATTATTTCTTGTTGCAATAACATACCAAAGCAGACTCAAGCCCCTCTTAAACTCAACTAAAACTTCCTATGATAGGATAAACTTTCATCCTATCATCCAAAGGAGTTCCATGCTCAAAATCAAATAGATTTTGGTACAAAGGACTTCAGGAAATGCGAAGAAGAGGAGGGAGAAGAAAAAGCTGCCACCATTGCTCAAAAGCAGCGCAAGAGGTGGCTTCCAGTTCTTTCTATTCCTGGATTTCAAAGGCTCTGCTGTCTTGCAACACTTTAATCATCCATGAAGTGGAACAGGAAGGGATGTAAATCTGTCTGTCAGGCCTCCACTTGGTAAGCCTGCAAACCTGTGCCTACATGTGATTCAAAATGTAAAAGTAGGGTTCTTTCTCCCACGCTGGGGCAACTGCAGAGAAGTGCTGTACAGACAAGATTTATCAATGCAGCAGGAAGGGGCAGACATCTGCAGTGCTCCAGCTAGAAGCTAGCATACTTTGACTGTCATACTAGCTGCCACCAGTAACATAACAGTTTACAAAAGAAAAGAGGGCAGTATATAATCATCAACCTTACCAATATGAAATTTGTTAGAGCTAGCAACCTTTGCATGTTGTTAACAACTAACTGCTGGTTTGCATGTAACTCTATAGGAATTTAGGCACAGTATATATTTATGGTGGTTTGCTTGTTATGTGCTTCCACATTCTCTCTCCCTGCATCACTCTCATCTGCAGCCAGTCATTTTCTCTTCCCTCTCTCTCTTCCATTAAATCATGTGCCTGATTATGGACAAGTATTGTAACTAAAGTTATTTATGATTTACAAAGAAGACTAAGCTTTCCTTTCTCTGCAAAACTGCAGGTGTAGGTGGGTGTGGAGCTGGCTATTGTTCAGTTTCTGCCTTGCAATTAGACAGCTCAACAGATTAACTACTATCCCTCACATTTACCAATAATATGATCTCACATACTGAAGAGCTACAGTTTGGCAACATGAGGAATAATCATACCATAATTTACCTCCTAGGAACTGCACCAAGAATTCTATACAATTTCCACACACACACATAGTCCTGTAGCTGGGATGAGAAAATTTTGGATGCAGGCAGCAGCAGAACCTGTCCTTTAGTTTTCTGGCAGATCTATTACATCCAAATCTCCCCTGCAAAAAAGTCCCAGCTAAGACAGAAAATTCTATGACGATCACAAAACAATCAGCCCCTCCAAGTGCTGCCTCCTATCTAGAATTACTAGCCAGGTAGCTAGCAATCTTACTCATACTGTTTGTGGTCTACCAGCTTCTAACACTATATACACAGTCTTCACAGTCACCAAAGGGACTTCTGGGGTTCTAACAAGAACAAATGAAACACATGTTCAAGCCAAACTTCAACAGGCTCTCTAGTTCATGAAGCCAAAAGAAACAAAAATTCAAAACTGGTTTCTTTTTGTCTGAAAATCCTTTGCCTCCCAACAAGCAGAGATGCTCCTGGGGAAGGGTTATTTAACATCTAAGAATCATATACAGATTACGCAGCTTGGTAAAGATTATATAACAAAGGAACAGTGAAATATGATGAAGCAGCTAATTACTGTATGGCACATCAGTATACTACTACTACTATTTGGAAAGAAAAAAGGAAAATGCAAGCCCATTTGGAATTAAAACTGGATGTTGATCATCCATTTCACACCGGGACTGTCACAAACTTTGACAACAGTTCTGAGGGCTTCCCAAATGGATAATATTGGGATGGTTTCCACACACAAAACCTCTTATGTTTCTTCTGCTTTTCTGCAATTCTATAATTTTCTGCAGTGTTCTGCAGTTTACTGACATGATCTAAACATTTAAGCAAAGCTATTTTTTATTTTCAATTGCCAAAAGTAAAACTGACAAACTGCTGAAAAGAATAAATTGCTCTGATTAACAGAACTCTTACATGATATTTTTTTAAAAAATGTGTATATAGTTTTTTTAAAAAACAAATAGACAGTTGGAAATAAAAATTTTTTAGAAGCTATAATTTAGAACTTAAGACAGGAAAAAATGGAAATGTAGGATATCTGGGAAAAGATGCTCAAAACTAGAAACTAATGGTAAATATCTATCTTCTCTCAGCATAAGCAGTAATAAGCATTAGGCTATGTTCATGAAGTAGTTATAATTAAGATACAATGGTCTCAAAATAAAGAGAGTATCTCCAAGGTGTTGTCACTGCAATCTGCAAATACTCCTGGTCTTCTTTACAAACATGGTAGAATGTACAGACCACTATAAAATCTTGACAGTTAGTACCACTTAACAGAGGAAAAAGTCTTTGAAGAACAACTGTACACTGAGGATGAACATTTACTTGCTAAATGTGTAAGTTATTGTTGAAAACTGAAACCAAAGATGAGCAAGTAAAAGATTGTACAATTAAATGGGCACAGAACATGGGTCACCATAAACAGATGGAACAATGGGAAAAGATCTGGATAAGAGATTTAAAATTTACATTAAGTAAATTTTAATATATTGGAGAGAACTTTAATAAAATGATGTATAGATAATATTTCACACCAGAAAGACTATCTAAAATATATAAAGGTTCTTCTAATACTTGTTGAAAATGTGAGCAGAAAGAAGGAACTTTTTCATATGTGGCAAACATTTGAGAAAGCTAAGAAATTTGGGTTATCACCCACTGATTGACAGAAGACATTTTGAAGTTAAAAATTCAACTGAAACCTAAGATTTTCTTATTGGGACTGATGGATGATCAAATGGACAAGAAGTCTTGAAGAACGTTTCAATATGTTATTACAATTGCCAGACTACACTGGGCATGGAAATGGAAGGATGTGGCTATTCCACCTCAAGAAGAATAGGTGATGAATCTGCTTGATTTGGTAGAAATGGATAAACTATTTTAATTAAGGAAGGATAATCGTGTAAGTTTAAGAAAGACTGAGATAAGCTGATTGCATATCTAAGAGTTTATTGAGGGAGAAAATAAATTGTTAGTTTTGTAGATAAACAGATTAGTAGTTACTACTAAACTGCAGGAATATGTGATACTGTTACAAGAAGAAGTATATTTAGTATTTTATGATATAAACAACGGCTGGGACATTGGAAGTCATCTGTATATTTTCTAATCCTTTTCTAGATTAAATTTGTTTTGTTTAGCTTAGTTTTGTCATTAGTTTTAGTTCTTTAGTTATTCGTTTAGTTTTTTTGTTTATTGCCTGTCTTTTGTACTCCCTTATAAGTTGTTTATAAATATTCATGAGTGTTTTAATAAAAATATACAGCTGGCCCTTCACATTTGTGGTTTAACTTTCACAGATTTGATTATTTGAAAGTTTCTCCAACCTCGCCCCGGCCAACCTCAAGTGCTTCTTTTCCTGGGGAACCTTCCCTCTTGGCAGCTCCAGTCAGGCCACAGAGCCCTTTAAAAACCTCTCTCTGATCCTCATCCTCCTCCACTAGCTGCTGCCTGGTCAACTAAGGATGGTTCACAGCCCAATTCCTCAGCACCAGAAAACTTTTCTGATGCCCCCACACACACCCAAGGGCAAGAGATGGGCAAGAGAAAGGAAGCATAGGGCCATCATGCAAACCCACCCATTTCCCTCTTCTTTCCCTGACCTGGTTTGGATTCTGGGTGCCTGTTCTCCCTACCGTGCCTTGGCCCCCTTCCCACAGACACAGACACAGATTTTGATATTTGCAGTTTTTCCATTTTTACAGGGATTGTGTGTCCCAACCCTAGCAAATGTGGAGGGCCAATTGTATTTTTAAGGAAGCAGAGCCAAAAGCAAAGGATATTCCCCCTTCCTTCCTTCCTTCCTTCCTTCCTTCCTTCCTTCCTTCCTTCCTTCCTTCCCTCCTTCCCTCCTTCCCTCACTCCACCTTCCATCTCTACTCCACAGCTGATCTAAGAAAGATGATCCATGTACATGTACATGGTCTTCTGTACACACATCATTTATTAGATCAGACCTAAAGTAGATGTCCATTAAGACTAGGTACTTTTAAAGGAAAGCACATCCTGATGAAGCTTAAATTTTGAGCCACAGTCCTCTAAACTGTAAAGACCAGGAACACGGCCCCTATGAAATTTCAAGAGTGATGGGACTGAGCTTGAACATTAGTATGCATTGTCCAAATGCAATTCTCACTGTATCCTTCCCTACTGCTTAGACTACAGGACAAAAAACTAATTTGGTGCATCACAGAATTGTAGAAGTAGAAGAGATCTCAAGGGTTATCTAGTCCAATTTCTCCCCAATGCTAGAAATATAGCTAAAGCATCCTCAATAGCTGGATGTCTAGCCACTCCTTAAAAACCTCCAATGAAGGTGAGCTCAACCACCCCCTTGGTCTTTCCTTAGCATGTCAGCACAACAAAAATCCACTTTTCACATAGGGGTTCTGATACTCCATGCAGATATGAGGTAACAGCAACCTAAGAAGATTCAAAGTCATAAGAACACTTGGATTCATAAAAAAGAAAATGGGGAGACAGTTTCTAATCTTCCTTCTTCACTAATTTATTAAAATTGCATTGAAAATCTATGGGTCTCCAGGATGTCAAACGAAGGCACTTTTCCTGGTGTGTTTCAAGCTCAGCTGTATCAGACAATACAGTTCTGGTTCTGGTTGGTAGCTGGTTCTGCACACCTAAAACAGTTCAGTTTGGGTTCACATGGGAAAAGCAGAAATAGCATCACTCACATTGCAGCACTGATATGCTTATACTCCAAGGTAATTAATATCGTTGTTATGCTGAACCCTAATCTTAACACTGGATAATTAAATATGTAACACAGGGAAAAAAAATTAAAGAAGATGAAATAGAGAAGGAATATATGGAAAACAATCTTAGGTTACTTCCTGATATTAAAAGGTCTAGCATGATAGAACAAACATTGGAAGTTTTATACGAAAATCATATCCACCTCTTGCATTGAAACATTATTAGATACAAGCATTGTGGAAAACAACTCCCATCACTTCATGACCACTGCCTGTGCTGAGCGGGGCTAATAGAAGCTGGAATCCAACAATGTCTAGATGACTACGGGTACCCCACACCAGCTGCAGAAGACTTGTTTAAATATTTTTTAAGTACATCCCCTGGGCTTCTTATTCTAAATTTAGAAAGAAAAGATTTCAGTTGGGCAGGCCCTACCATTAGGTGGAATGGTGTGACAGCCCTGGGAAGCAGGTGCTACGAAGCAGGCATAGTAACAAAGTGTTAGAGGACACTGTTGGAAGGCACAGCCATCTGTGCCATGTGGCCTTCCTGGTAAGTTAGCTTGAAGCCTCCTGGTGTGATAGAAGATGATGTCCTGTTTCCAATGTTGAAGTAAGCTGTTGGTCCAGCCAGGTTCTGTGGATGGAGTGGGGTGATGGGACGAAGGAGAGGTGCCATCCGATACCAGGCTTTAGGCAGTAAAATCTGTTGGGCCAGTTCAGGGTTTTTGACAACACTTCTAACAGCTACATAAGGAGTAGAATTATTATAAATTCTACATTATAAAAGTTGAAAACACAATGCAAAGAAATGCAACCTTGTCTTCCCCTCCCTCCATGAGTGTTCCTTATATTTAGTCTGTTAGAGCAACATTGCATCCACTGCTTCCTGGCTCTTAACAGTGGAAGAATACAAAAACCCAACAAACACAAATTACAAGTATAAAGCATGCAGGGGAAACCCTTCCTAATTAAACTGTTCATTTTATGTAACCAGGATTCATTTTTGAGGGGTCAATGAGTGTGCCAGTATACCTGCATTTCTTTGGGTCTGGGTTTTGTTTTTTTTTGTTTTTGTTTTGTTTTTAAAGACTAACCCTTACTGTGAACTGGTAGTGTGAATTTTCTTCTGGTTCTGTCCCATTGGTTTATCCAAGGCGTGGGGAATCTTTGGCTTTCCAGATACATTGGGCACCATTTACCATTAGTCATGCTGGTTAGTCACGACTGGCGCTTTAGGCCAAAATTTCAGAACAACCAATGTTTTCAAATCTCTGTCCTAAACAAAGCAATTAAAATATGTTTTCATTCTCTTATTCTATTGTTTTGTGGAGCTGACTACAGGTAGTACACAACTTCCTTGTTATAACAACTCCCTGCCTGCCTGTCTGTTTCTGGGCACAATTCAAAGTGCTGGTTATGACCTACAAGTCTCTATATGGCTCAAATCCAGGTTATTCAAAGGACCATATCTCTGTATGTGACACTGCCCATAGCTTGATAAATTCTGAGGATGCCCTTCTTGCTATATCACCACTCTAACAGGTACATCTGATGGGAACTCAGGAGAGGGTCTTCTTGGTGGCTGCTCCCAAGCTCTGAAACTCCATTCCCAGAAAGATTAAATTGGCACCCTCCTTGCTATCCTTCCAACAGTGTTGTTTTGGCAGGTATTTAAGGACTAACTGCTCAGGGAAAAGGCTCTTTCATGTGCCATGTGGTTTAAGTTTGTTCTTCAGTGGTTTGCTTTTAATTTTTAATTTTATTGATAACTAACATATATACCCAGTGTTGCCTAGGATTTCATTTTCTCATAGGTCATAGTTGTTAGAAAGATTTGAGATCCTGCGTCTCTGATTCCCCAAACTGTCTTGTCCAGTACCTGTAACTTTTCCTCATATTCCCCAATCCAATCTGTATTCAGAGTTATTAACATACAGAGGCTGGCTTTTCTATGGGAATACACTGGCCTCCTCCTCTTCCTTACTGCTAGGCCCCATCTCCATGGCAACTTTTCTAAAGCCCCCTCCCTAAACCCCAACCCTAGGATTCCATAGGATTCACAGGCAGCCAATCATATAAGGTCTTCTCACCTGACACAGCCAATCATATGAGGTCTTCACCTGCCTGGCATAGGCAAACCCACAAACTTTGACTTTTAGATATTAGATTAAATTATATCTTAATTTTTGTAGGTTGTAACTTTTTCCCTATAACTTCTGTAAGCTACTTTGAATCCCAGATTGGGAAAAAGGCAAGGTATACATTATTTTGTTGTCGTTACTGTTGTTATTGATATTGAGGATGATGATGATGACAACGACGATGATGTTAGTCCTGCCACCCCCAATTAGGACAAGGGTTTACATGTGTATGAATGTTCCCAGGTATAACAATCAAAACTCAACTATACTGGACAACAGCAGCAGGGATGTACAGCTGGACAAAGAACCTCCTGTTGTCAAGAAGCTTCTCAAATAAATGACTTTACAGAGATAATCAAAGGGTACCCTTCTACAGAAGCAGGCTGACCATAAATTTTCTGGGTGAAGGGATGAATGGAGGTTGAAGAACTGAGGCTTAATCCAGGCTTTTGGTCAGCAGAAGAGATGATCTGGCCTGGGAGGCAAAGCCAGTGCTGGATGGAGTTGTACTCCCCTTGAAGTTTAGGGCTGAATTTTGGGAGTCCTCCTGGACCCGGGCATAATCCTAGAGGCCAATGTGTTGGCTGTACCCACTGGTGATCCTTCACTGAGCTTTAGTTTCTGTGCTGCTAGCAACTTCCTGTCCTGGATCATGCATATCTGACCACTCGTGCTCTGGCATAATCCATATTGAACTACAGCAATGTGTTCTGTGTGGAGTTGCCCTGAAAGAGTATTTGGAAATGTCTCATCTGGAGAAAAACAGAGCCTGGAATAGTTACTTGTTGGACTAAAACTCCCAGCATGCTCCAGTCAGCGCTGCCAGTTCAAAGTGCTAATTACAATCATGAAACTCGAAAGAGCTGGGGTCCAATTCTTCTACAGGATCAGTACCTTCTGCATGAAGTTCTTTGCATGCTACATTCAACTCTGGAAGCCCTGTCCCACTACCCGTTACCTTCAGAAGTGATCCTGATGTGGACCTGAGAGCAGGGCCTCCTAACCATCGCACTCAGACTCTGGAACACCCTCTTCCTACAAAGTCTGCTTGGATTCTTCCCACTCTCGAGTTGGCAGGCCTCCTTGTTTTGCCAGCATTTTCTTTTGTGCTGTGAAGATGTATCTTCAAACTGACTTGGTTGTTTTATGCGCCTCCTGTGCTGCTGTTTTAATGTTTCAGTTAATATATTGTAATTATTTTTATCACATTGTTTTATTTTTGTGACTTTTTTAAAAAAAATCTGGAAGTCTCTCTTGAGGCCAAAAGGGTAGTAATTTTCTAAAATAAATGTCATGTATGTTTACTCAGATGTAATTCCCATTGTGTTCAGTGAGGCTATTCTAATATTTATTAAGTATTTTAAGATATAATAGGAGCAATGAAGTTGTCACTGGTGAAGTCTTCATTCGTGACTGATCACATTCTCCCTCTGTGATAAGAGAGAACTCTTTAGAATTCTGACTTCTTATGGGAGTCCGGCAGTCTTTTGGTGCACATACCTCCTCCTCCCAGGTAACTAAACAAACCATGGGCCTTTCCATCCATGGTGTGCTTACTGACATCCAAACTAGACACTCTTGTTTATCCCTCCTGTTGTTGCTTTATTTCTTTCCTTTTGGGGAGATTTGAGAAGCAAAACAAGACAGAACTCTACTTTATTTAACTGCTCATTCAGCCCCCAACAACCATAATTTTGTCCTCATGTCTGGTTATGTTTTTGATGTCCAGGAACTTTTCAATCCTTTCCTTCTCCAAGGGGCATCCAAATTTGACTATCATCTGGTTGTACATACTGCCAACCTCATCGGCACAGATTGTAATTTATCTAAGCCTAACATGCATAGGCTCTGTCTGGGCAATACATAAAAGTCCTTCTCTTCTCATTTGCTTCTTTATACCTGCTTTAAATGTTTTTCAGGAGCAAATTACTTACTGTAGAATAGCCACATGATATACTAAAAAAAAAAAAAGGCTCCAGTAAATTAAGGAGTTCCCTACATGCTCTTTTTATTATCTCAAGTAACCTTCAAAAAGCATTTATCTGCCATCAGCTGGTGTGTTTTGAAAAATTGTGATGACAAACTAATTTAGCAAATGCGTGCACTTAAAATCTGCATTTACAGACTGAATGAGTAAATGCGCCCCATGGGGCTTGATAAGCTACCTTAAAAGAAAGGGAAAAGTCTTCAGATGTTGGTACTTTTTAACGTTTCCCTGGGTGTCTCACCAGTCCAGCCTAGATGCAAATGGACTCACAATCCCACTGGAGCAAGAAGAATATTCCTCAAACATTGGGAAGGGCCAGCCAAAAGGTCCCAGCTATACATGTTTGAAAGCCCCAAACCTTATCACAGCTAGCTTCTTACCTTGGGTATCAGTGGTGTGTAGGGGCTGGTAACAGTGCAACACCTAGTGTGGTGACTCCATTTGCTAACAGGAAACCACAGCATGCCTGCACAAACTTCACAAGTCTGCAGACTACTCAAGAAGCAATCATCCAATGTTGAAAGGCATAAACAATTAAACTACACTGGGGTGGTGGGGGGACTGCAAAATAACTTCACACATCTATTAGGGCTTGGCTGTACATCAGCAATTACTCCTCTGGACCAAGGAGAACAAATTCCTCTTTACTGCTACAGTGGCAGTCTTCTACGAGCATAGCCATGATATAGCCTAGTGCAGGGTTAAGCAATCTGCTGTCCTCCAGATGTTTCAGATCATGAATTCCAGAAAGCCTAGCCAGCATGGCTAATGGTGGGTATAGAAGCTGCAGTTCAAAATTTCTGGAGAGCTTGCCTACTTCCGGCTTAGTGTATCACTTGTAGCTCTGATGGAGTAGCAAGAAAAACATTATAACTGTGCACATATAAAGGAGAAGCAGAAAAGCCTTGGCTGCAAGGAAAGAGCTCTTGATCTGCTTTCCTGACTCCAGTCTCTCCCCTCAAATTCTACAGAAATTTAAAGTTAAGACATTGACTAGAGCACACTGCAAACAGCTTCTGGTCTATTGTGCTCCACTCTCAAGGAAAACTGCATTTTTATCAATGTTGTCATTGTTGTTTTGTGCCTTCAAGACGCTTCCAACTTATGGCAATCCTAAGGCAAATCTGTCACCTGGTTTTCTTGGTAAGATTTGTTTAGAGCAGGTTTACCGTTGTCTTCCTCGAAGGCTGAGAGAGTGTGACTTGCCCAAGGTCACCCCATGGGTCTCCATGGCCAAGCAAGGATTTGAATCCTGGTTTTCCAGAGTCCTAATCCAATACTCAGACTATAGCACACTGGCTGTCATGTTTACCATATTTTTTAAAAGCTAAATAGGTTCAACCATGGAAATAATCCAAGTCCTTCAAAATAATTTTAAAAACTCTTTCAGATTATGTTTCCTGACTAACTAGGGGAAGAAGGGGGAAAGAATAGAGAAGTGTATTAACCCAACACAGGCTCTAATTAATAGGTACCCATGACAAATCACATTAAACTGTGCACATTTTTATTGCAGATGCACTGCTTGTTCTTCTGGGTTGTTGTTATTGTCATTTTTAAGAGATGAGACAAGCATTTGATGCAGGGGTCATTGACTATGCAAGCAACCCGATTTGAACTGCTGTGAGCACTGGATCAAGGCACGCACAGCCAACTGCATTGCCTGCCTTGACTCTGCTCTCACCCTCCCATCTGCTGTTTAATAACTCTTCACTCTCTACCAAGGATATTCTCCCTCCCTCAAAAAAAAGCCACCCCACCTTGAGAAAGAGGGAACCTCTGATCTGGAGGGAACTGATCCTCTCCTCTGAGTTTCTTTAAAAACAAAACAGCCCTTTATCCTCTGCAGGAAATCACATCAAGATCTTTTGCCATCTGAGGCAAAGAACAAGATGTCACACCTCCCATGAGCAATACAGAAGCAATGTGGGATGACAGTTGAATCTTACTGTGACACTAGCAATGGACCAGTAATCTTCCACTGCACTTGTAAGCAGCAAGTTAGCTTCGTTAGCGCAAAGCAAGTCACATGGTGCTGCCCTCCAAATCCTGCTGCTACTCCTCACTCCCCAGCATCAGCTACCAGAGGGAGGTGCTTCATTCTGCCTAATGAGAGGGACACCCCTACACATCACTCCTTCAGAAGGCCTGAGGATTGATCAGACCACCTACATAGTTAACTAGAGTGCTCTGCTGGCTGATGTGGCTGCCCCATCTATTCGCCTTCCAAGGTGGGTTGTTTTTGGCCTGGTGCAAACAGCATCACATGGAAGAAAATGGTCACGCCCCTCAGGCTCTGAAACCCTCTGATCAACCACCCCTACTTGTTTGGCTACAATATCGAAATGACTGCACATAATACCAGTACACATAGCCCTATAACATCATCTCCAAATTTCACAAAGGCTAGGAATGGCTACACTATTAAATCAAGGTCTCTGTAACTCTCCTCTGTCTCTGATTTAGGTGCAAAATCTGAAAGTAACAGAGACTGAAAGACATTGAAAGAGTTAGTTCAGCCAGGTCTTTTTTATTGAAGACAAATGCTCATGTAAACAGTATTTGTATTTGGAGTCTTTGCTATACGGGAAGTCCCCCTTCAAACAGATGTGACCTGTGAATGACCCGAGACAGAAAGTGCAGGGCAGAGGATATGTCTGCATCACCCTTGAATTCCTTTTTCATGTAGACAGGCTGTCTCCAATAACTTTCAGATCAATAACTATGTAAACAAGAACCTATTTAGGAGCAGACCTAGTTTTCATCTCATCATAAGAAGAGAGTTCCCATTACTTAAAGACATCGCCAGCTAACACATGGGAAATGCTTCTTGGGGGAGCTGGAAGAACTTGCTATTGTTTAATTTATACTGAAGGCGGGGGGGGGGCAATCCAATTTATATTGTTATTTATGTGTCACGTAGGGAGGTGAACACATGCAAGTTCTCAGACCTAAGATGTACCACAGAATGTTGTGACCATCACTACCTTCTGAATGCCATTATTCACTCAGCTCCCTTTTCTGTTGGATGGACTGGAAGAAGCCAGTCATCTCAACCATTATGGGATGAAAACAGACCAATACTGTAATCTGATTATCATTCTCCTTCTGCCCAGAACAAAGCCAGAAGTACATTTAATACAGCCACAAACCCCAGTGACCATGTTTGTAATAGAAACAACAGATGTGGAAAACGGCAGGATGAAGCAACACTGAAGAGAAAATGAATGAGGATAGGTGAGTAAGCATACCTTCCCCTGCTTGTTTATTTCTCCAGTGGAATTCACCCACCCATCACAACCACTTTATATGACACCCATGTAATCTAGGTCACACAGACAAAGAATTTACTCTGGAATCAGTGAAAAGAAAGAGGCTCATGGTAGTCACAAAGACAGGAAATTCTACACGTATATAAGGTCAGGCCAGCTGATCCTTCATGGCCATAAAAACAATTTCCTGTTTTAATTTTATCCTCCAAGGAGTCAGCAATACCAAGGCCAACTCTGGCATTCTGTGTTTTATAGCACCTAGCAGCCAACAGGGATCTGGTTATCAAGTGGGACTTGTAGAACCCACAACAGCAAACAATAAAGGCTGAAAATTAAATGGCTCCTTTCAGAAACTACACCTGAGATCTACTCAACTGAGCCAGGAGTACAGATCCCAGAACAACGGGGAAATTGCCAACAGTGTCAGCTATTCAAACCACAATCACTCTTGATTCTGAGTCTTCTTCAATGCTCACTGAGCCTCTAATAAGCCTATCATGATGTAGGGTGTCAAGATGTAGTAACAGGAGCCAAATACATGTCCAAAATTTTTCTAAGGCAAGAATATAGTTTGGCAATAATCACGTGTATGAAATACCAGCTTTCTGAAGCTAAAAAAATTCTTTAAGCCCCTCCCCTAGTGGAGTGATTCTCTTCTGTATCAAATACCGGACATTTTCAGCTTCCTTCTAGTACTCAGGAGGGATAAGGGGAAAGGCAAAAGAAACAACAAACAGCCTGTCAAATTTTATCATTGCTAGTACAACGACATAGAAAACCTGTATTTCACTTATATTTCAATCCTTTTTAATAACTTAGACACTATGTGCCTGATTTCAGCAGAACTTACTTTTGAATAAAAGTGCCTCAGCCTGAAGCACTGGGTTTCTATTGCTCTTGTATAGCCTGTAATCACAAGCTTTTACAATGTAACTCTCCCTTTCTGGGCTACAGTACACACAAACACACACATACACACAGCTGAGAAAGATTCCTTCACTTCCAAATACCTACCCATCCTCTTCCATTCAGGGCAGGGATGGGAACTGTGCAGCCCTCTAGAAGCTGCTAAACTGCAGCTCCCAGTATTCTTCTCCATTGACTATGCTGGCTCAAGGCCTGCTGGGACTTTAAGTCCAACAGTACTTGCAAGGCTACACTCCTAATGTAGGACCTCCAAGTTTGTTCTCACCATGCTGCAAAATTTTGCTCCCATACTTACAAAATGTTCCCCAAACCACTACTGAACTTATTCCATTTCATTACACTCTTCTCTCTCCCTTTTTGAAATCTCAGTTCTATTGCTGTTCTGTTATGACAAAAATTGAAGTCCTCAGTTAGAATTAAAAGCCTGAAGTCTCAGCTCAGCAATACTATCCCTCCAGTTTTCAAACACTGATGGTCTGTTGGTACACTAAAATCAAACACACACACACACACACACACACACACATATATATGCCTTCTTCAGAATACACACACACACACATCCATGTTGCAAAATAATAATATATTGCTCTTACAGAATTGTTGCTAAAGATTACTCAGTGATTACCTAAAAACAGTAACAGCATTCTTTACTGTTGAAAAGCTTGAGGTAGAAATTATAGTTCAGCTCCATTTTTAAATTTCCTGGTGTATGTATGTGTGCATATATAAACAGCTTGGTCTGACTTGGGTTTCAAATGAAATAGTTGTAAGCTAAGGCTTTCTTTCAACCTTTCCAAACAATTCTCAGACCAGCAAAGACTCAGAGCTCCATCATTTCTTGTTCAAGGGGAACAGGGTATTTACAGGTCTCAAGCATGACTGCAGAGGACATAAACAGAATTTACACTAATCCTCAATCAGGACACCTAAGAGACACAAAGAAAACAGAGTATGCACAAGTGTTAACGCCTGTACAAGAAATGAAGAACTGCTGGCCTTGTACAGGAGTCTCCCAGCACTTATTTCAGTTCACAGTTATTTCTTGCTTGTGCTAAAGATACAGCCTGAAAATCCTTTGTGAATATGCCAGTATATTGAAATTAACTTGGGGGTGGTGGTGGAGGGAACTTTCCCTTCATCTCCTCCACTGCAGCCTAAAGCCTGACAGTTAACTGGCAGCAGTGATGCCTGCCTCCTCTTGCAAGCCATAGTCTCTCAAGCACAGTAATACTCCAGCTGCAAATACAAGGTCTTAAATTATTATTATTCCTCCTCCTCCTCTTCCTCTTCCCAATAACAATTAAAACTTGAAAATCACTTTGAAATGCACACTAAATCTGAGAATTGTCTAGAAATACCCCATCAAATTTTGAAGCTGGTACCTGGGATTTCCTAACCAATATTTTACCTTCATTTTCCTTGTCCACATTCTTTGCCTGAAAGTAGGCTTCCAGATGTGACAAGGCAGTAAACACACATGCATTCCTAGTTTGGAAGTGTGGGAAGAGGGAACCCTTCTTAAGATGCAGGATATTATGCCCCTCAAAACAAGAATTCTACCTTGCCTCTGCCAGTCCGTGCCTAAAGAGGTACACCATCTTAAAACTTCATGGGCCCTATTTAAGGATGCTGTTATTTGATGAAGATCTTTTGCCATGTGTGTGCATATTGTATCCATTTGGTTCAGAGAGAAAATGCTAAATTCCAAAAGCGATACAAACGCTTTACTGCTAGGAGGCACAATAATTCAGATATACCTAAAAGAAGACCTGTTGTCACTACACAACACATACAATCTCATTTCACTGTATACAGCAATACAGAAGATCACAGAAATGCATCTGCTACTTACATACTCATCATAACCCAGTTAGTTTCTTGATTTTTAATGGAGAAGGCATTTCATTTCCCCCTTCTCTTAAAAATCTGAGAAACATCCTTAACACTAGGACTCACTTTGACCAAATCTTTCAGGACAGAACTGGTTGCCAGGATAAAATTAAAACAGAGATGCTAATATTTATTTTATTTTATGGGCCTCACTTGACTCTTCCCTTTGCAGAACCTGTCCTACATATACTTGCCTTTCCCTCCCGCTATTGCACAAGGGATTTCAAAGGATAACTAAAAACACCAAAAGGGAAGATCATCTCCCCCCTTCTAAATACTGTACAGCAATTTACCCACAAGTAAATCCCACTGGACTAAGTGGAGCCTTCCTCTGAATAGATATATATAGGGTCACAGTGTTAGCATACACTCTTATGCCTTTCCTTCCTTTTAATCGGCCTACACTCCATGCAACTCTTTCCCATTTAAATCCACCTAGAGGGGCTGGTTTTAATTAGTTTTAGCAGAAATATTACAATAGCTCCTAATTAAGATCTCGGTTAAGAATTCAAAATGCAAACATAATGAGAGGGGACCAAAAAATGATGCAAGTTTTACATCTTCAGAGATGTAATTATTAATAGGTCTATTCAATTAAACACCACCCCCTTAACAGGTATAAATCAAAAACAAAAAGGCGGCAGGGGGTGGGTTTGTGGGAAGGTTGAGGCTTGATATCACCATATTCTAATATGAATTGTCAGCTGCTAAGGACAAACATTGATACTTACAAGCTATGAGGACACATGCATCTGTTGCCACTATTTAGCCAAGAACTCATTTAGTCATCATCAACACAATCAACATACTTTATATAACCTGCCTATCCTTGGGCTTTGTATACGTATGGCTACTTATGTATAAATACAAGTGAACAGACCTTTCAGTGTTTAGTGAAACTGTGTTTCATGTGCCTACCAATAAAGCGCCCTTTATTGCTGCAGAATGCTTTGCAACCTTCATCTTGGTTTGTGTTCCCCAATGAGGCAATAAGACAGGCCACTGCTATTCCTAATTTAGTCACCCCTGGTTTCCCATCTTTACTAAAGTGGTAACCTAAGCACACTCATCCTGGGGACCAGTTGCATACATAGCACACATCCTGTCCCCAACATTCATGAAGCTGACAGGAAACAAATGCAAGACTATCATGGCCCAAAAACCGTTTCCTTAGCTAACCTCAGTTCTGACATGGGTATGTCCCATAGAAAAAAAAACCCCTGCTTTTGTTAGGTCCCATGCTGTACATGATGTGCTTCAGAATGGCAGTCACCTCCTGGGCAGTTTTGCTTTGCAAAAGGAAAATTAGTATGTCCAAGGCTAGATTGAAATTTGAACCCAGGTCTTCTCTTTCACCCCTCACACCTTTCATTTGACTCAGGATAGTATCTATAACGCCAAGCCCACCTCATTCCCTACTATATCAGCCAGACTGCACATCTGAGTTCCATTTGGCTGGTTCATGTGACTGAGGAGTATAGTCCCCCCCATTCACTGCCTCCCTAGGAGAAAAAAAAGGGGGAGAGTTTAAACACAATGCTGTATCTAAGTCGATTCTCCCTTCTCTCCCAGCACATACTGACACACTACCTCTAACAAAGCCAAAAGAACAGAGCCAGCCAACTGCTGGATAAATATCAAATCTGTAAAAGGTGCGGTGGGGGGTGTTAAGAGAGACAAAAGACAAGGTATGAATTCGCACAATACACTAATCTTCAACCACAGCTAGTATTTGGTTTTGCTGCTTGGCGCCTGCTAAAGTTATCTCCTATTTCCCCTGGAGCTAGTTTGCCTCAGACTGCTTCCATAATGATTTCTAAGGGAAGCTCTCATTGCGAGCTCCCTGCTGAGGTGTAATAATGTGTGTGTGATAACAGACACAAGGGGAAAGGGGGCGGGGGAGGCACTGCTGGGTTATAAATCCCCTCTCCCCGTCTAGTCTTTGGCAATTCAGCCTGGGATGGTGCTGCGGCTCCGTTCAGGGAGCTTAGCTCGGTATTGTTATTCTGCACGGCAACCCAACTTCTCTGCAGAAGAAACAATAAAGAGAGGGATTTTGCTCTGCGCTGCCCCCCCCCCACTCTTTTTAGAGCCCGTAACCTCCTATCAACAGGAACGGAGGGAGGAGAGAAGAGGAGGAGGGATAACGCAGTCCCCGAATTGCACTGGGTCCCACGTTGAGCCTTTAAATAAGAAAGTTTAAGCAATGTGCCAGCTGAACTAAAATGCCTGTTTCCCCTCCTAGTATGCCCCCTCCCTGGGATTAAACCCCGACCGACGTTCAATCTCCCCAACCCCAGGAAAGACCCCAAAGTTCCATCGGCTGGCCCGATCCTCTCCGCACGTTTACTCCGAGCTGAGTCCCACTGAGTTCAACGGCGCTCGCTCTCCCGCGCGCGCTCGGGATGGCCAGCCCCAGGTGCCAAGCGCAAGGCGGGCACTGCCGGGACAGGAGGTCAAGCGTCGCGTCCCTGGCGCGCTGGATGCCACGGTGGAAACCTCTGCTCACTCCCCCTCCCCACGCCGAGGAGGAGAGTATCGGAGGGGCGGGGGAGGGAGAGAATAGCTGCTCGGGAGAGGAGGACATTGGGGCTGGCCTCCCCCGCGCACCCCGCCCCGAAAACACGCAAGACGCTGCCGAACATTCGCCTCATCACCCACCCCCTTGAAGCGCGCACGCCGCTCGCCATTATTGGGGGAAGGATTAGCCAAGTGTCTGAGCGACTCCCCCGCAAGGAATGAATCATCTCCCAGCGCCCGGCTCCTAACCAGCCCCGCACGCAAAAGGCAGGAGGGGGAGGGGTCGGCAATGGCAGCGCATCCCCCCCCCCGACCCCGACACACACCACCTCAGCTGGCGCGCGCGGGCTGCCCGTTCGGCCAGGATTTTCCCTGCCACGACGGGGATTCCCCCCCTCCCCAGCTCGAGCCGTGCCCGCGCCTCGCTTCCCCCTCCCCAGCTGCACCTGAAAAGAGAGGAAGAGCCGGGCACGGCCCCCACCCAGCCACCCCGACACACACACCCCTCTCTCTTCCCGCGCAAAGCCCCCCAATGAACGCGAGAGAAAGGGAACGAGGCAAACCCCAGCCAGTCCCTGGGCCGGCGGCGCCCGGGCAACCCCCGCGCGTGACTCACGCTCGCTCGCTCGCTCGCTCGCTCAGTAGTCCCTGCGGCGGGGGCAGGCGAATGCAGGAGCCCCGGGTCCCTCCGCGCGGAGCGACATCCCCGGGGCAGCCCAGAGGCAGCGAGGAGGAGGAGGAAAAGGCGGCGGTAGTGGCGGCGGCTGGAGGCGCAGGGCGAGGCTAAGAAGGAGTCGGAAGCTGTGGCTCCGCTGCGCCCGGCTCCGGCTCGGCAGGCTGGCAGAGCACGCGGCTGCGCCCCAGCCGCCTGTAGCCCCGAGCGAGCGAGCGAGTGAAGGAGGGAGCGCGCGAACCCGCCCCCCTCGCGGGGGAGGGGGAGCCCCGAAGAGGCCACGTGCGGCAGCACCTGCGCCCGCCTCCCACCTCACCCCCGCCCCCACCCCCGAACCTGGCGCAGGGCGGGAAAGGGTCCAAAAAGGGCAGCTCGCCTCGCCTCCCCCGCCCCGCCCCCGCCCTTCTTCGGCGCATCTCGTCGCCCCTCCCCCGCTGGCCCCAGTCTCTTCCCGAGGACTCCCCCCCCGTCAAATGCCCCAAAGCACCTGCTGCCAAAGTCCGAATTCCTCGTGGCTGCTCTCTCTCAAGTTCCACCGGCATGCAAGGGTTGTAAGGTACGCGGGAAACCCCTCATCCTAACCACGTGGGAGGGCAGATTCTAGTGGGGGCGCGCTGCACTCTACACGTGCTCAGTAGTGCTTTCTTCCCGGCTTACACTTTACACCGTACAAATCATGTCCCACAAGTCCTGCTTTTTCCCTCAGCCGTCAAGTTCCCCTCCTTTTTCTCTCTCCGAGTGGCCTTCCCACGGAGGCCAGGCTTACTTGCCCCTCCTTCCCGCCTGCCTTTCCTCTTCCTCCTCTGTCGTTCCACAAAACCCCTGCCCCCGAAGATCTGTTGACCAGGAGTGCAAGTCACATACTAATCCAAAGTCAAGCCCTTGTGGGCAGCGTTGCCCACAGTCTTCTCCAAAGCATCCTAGATGGCAACGAAAGTAGTAACGCCTCATGTGCGAATGTGTGTTTTGGGCAGAAAAGTGAGGTGTAAATTAATTAATCAACCGATCACTTAAATCCAACAGCTCCGGACCTGCTTAGCATCCTCTATTGCTCTTTTCTGAGAAGGTAACATCATACAAAATGAAAATCAGCAGCAGCACTCTGGAGAGCAAACTTGCCATCATCCTCATCCATTCCCCAAGTTTCTCCAGCCCTCCCCCAGCTACCACTCAACATCGTCCAGCCCTCCCTGTTCTTCCTCAGTTCTCATCCAGTGTTAGAGGCAAAGAGGTGCTTCCTCATTTGTTGAAAGCAGCCTCTGACTAAGCTTTCCTAAAACAGGGTTCTTGGAGTCTTCTCCCTCTTAGAACCTTTCTTATCCACTGCTGAGGTTAAGGTGGCACTGGATGCACTATAAGAATCGTAAGAGTCACCTGCCTCTTTTTTCAGCAAGATGACAAATAGGTTTTCTTCGTTTTGAGTCCTTCAGGGTAGTTTCCTTAGCTTGTGAGTCCAGCCTCAGTGCTGATAACTACCTGAAAGATTTTTCTCCAGTATCATCCTGAGATGATCAACCAAAGATCTTCCCTCTCTCTCCTCCTCGTTGGATGGTGAAGTGAGTGGCAATCAAAGGGGACTGGGGTTGGTTGTGGCACCCTGTCTGTCTGTGGTATGCTTGCCCCAGGGAAGCTTGCCTGGTGCTGACACTGCTTACTTTTAAGCACCAGGCAAAAGGCATTTTCAAGGCAGTTGAAAGTGTTGCTGTCTGTTCTATTTGTTTCTCTTATGAGGCTTTTATGAAGAAGCTTTATTTTTATAAATTTTATAAATCACATTTGGTGAGGGGTGATATATAACCATTTTAAATAAAAACAAACAAACAAATACATACATAAATAAATCTACCAATCAATCAACCCAGGGTTTAAAATGTAAATGTGTCAGAAATTTCTCCTCAAAATGGGCAGATTTTGAAATGAGGCTCCTTATAGGGTTTCAACCAGCATTTGTCAGTTTATTACCAGGTGGCACCACCATCAGGCCTGGGTTGTTGCCAGTTGCCAAGGTCCTTTGTCTGCTGCATGTGCAGTGGGTGGATGTGGAGGGGGGAGAGTAGCATTGACAGGAGTATATGTGGTAGGTAATGGCTTTTCCTTTGCTGGCAGTGTTGCTAGGCAAGCCTTAGGCCTGCATGCGCTGACTCCAGACTGTGTAATTCAGGTTGTTTTTATTCCACTTTTGTTTAATTATCTTACAAATATAGCTTCTCATCTCTCGGGCCAGGGTAGTTTGGATGCAACTGTGCTATGGTTGTCCTAGGCTATCTCCCTTTTAGTAGATTTCACCACTTAGGATTCCTCTGTAAGCCACCATAGATTTTTGTGCTGGTAAATCATGGCATTTCACCAGCACAAGGATGCACAGCAGTCTTATTCCATGTTCCCCCAGTACAGGGATAGAAAGATGCAAAATTCATAGCATACTATTTGAACAGAACTATAGAGGGAAAGTGAGCAAAAAGTAGTAACAGCACAGTACATCTATTTATAAACAACACCCAATTTAGTTATTTCACAACACACCAATTATTTTTTTAGTTTGTATGCAACTAGTCTTACTCTGGTTACTGTGCCAAAATATGTCTGTTTCCAATTGTACCTTTTGAAATGCCATCAGTAAAGTATTTTTACAAATTCTTCTTACAATAGACACATGGAAAATATTGAAATTTTTATGTCTCAGGATGAATAAGGTGCCAGATGCCAATGGTCGAGTTGCTGTGGCATTACAATAATGGTTCACAGATTAATGTCATGACCTCGATTAAAAATTCCAGTCATATATCTAATGAATATTCAATGTTTTAGGCTGATTTAGTTATAACTGTGTCATCACTAGGATGCTGGTGATGCAAGAAGAACAAGTAATAATTAATGTTCTAGGTTTTGATAGGTGAGTCATCACCTAACCATATTGACTCAAAAGTTAGTCCTGTTGAGTTAATAATATT
This sequence comes from Cyclura pinguis, assembly GCA_030412105.1. Lineage (NCBI taxonomy): Eukaryota > Metazoa > Chordata > Lepidosauria > Squamata > Iguanidae > Cyclura > Cyclura pinguis. The sequence goes on from CM059600.1 coordinate 161,223,075, forward strand.
TATTAATATTTATTATTTCTAAACTACATCAAATATCTAGACGTGGCACAGAAATTAATTATGTAAGACGCGAAGCTGCTTTACACAGAAACAGACCAATGGCCGCCCATTTAGCCCAGCATTGTCTATTTTAGCTAGCAGCAACTGGCCATGGTTTCACAAAATTTAAAAGGAACATCCAGAGATACTTATAAATAGCTTTGTCTACATTAATGCTTTTTGAGCCACTGGATGCTCTTCTCCAAGGAGTTCTAAAGCGATCACAAAGAAAGCTGCTTTCCTTTCTTTCTCCAGTCTCCCAGAGAGTATTCAGAAGGTTGGAGAAAGGAAGAAAGAAAACTAGCTCACTTTGTGGCAGTTTTAGAATTTCACACAGTGGCTCATAATGCATCAGATGTTTAAAGGGAGGCTTATTAAAGTCCTTCATAAGCACCTTGGGACATTGGCCATTTCCACACTACACTGTTATAGAGCTATTATTCCACTTTCAACATCGTGTGGAATCCTGGGGTTTGCAATTTAGGGAGGGGCATTTAGAATTCTCAGTCAGGGAGCTCTTTAGCCTCAGTAAACTACAAACCCCAGAATTCCACAAGAGGTTGAAAGTAGAATAATAACACAATAGCAGTGTAGTTCAGGAATAGCCATTGTCATCTGCTTTTATAGCAATAAAGATGCCAGACCTCTTTGTTTTCTATCTCAGATGGGGCAGGGTCCTTAATCATGCCATCTGAAATCTTTTAAGTGTAGATGCCCAGGACTGAACCTGGGGGCCCCTGCATGCAAAGCATGTGCTCTACCACTGAACTCACCCCAAAACCCAGGCTTTCCTGCAGGATTCAAGGCTAGCAAGGTAGGGGGAGATTAGGGAAAGTGAATTTCACACTGAAACAAGAGAAGATTTGAGTAAACAGATAGGCACTATTTAAAAGCCTGAGCACAGCAGCCATCATTATGCAAAGGGCCAAGGCGTTCCAGATATTATTGACTGATTGACTGAATACACACCCTGCCTTTCTTGCAAAGCTGAGGCTCAAAACAGTTCAGAACAAGGTTTAAAAAAAAAAGTTCCAAAATAAATTAAACCATGGCAAGTTGAATTAAAATACAATTAAATAGATTACTATATTAAAACAGAGAGCCAGCATGGTGTAGTGGTTTGAGCACTGGACTATGACCTTGGAGACCGGGGCCATTTCCGCACTACAGTGTTATGGTGTTATTATTCCACTTTTAACATCCTGTGGAATTCTGGGGTTTGTAGTTTACTGGGGCCAAAGAGCTCTCTGGCTGAGAATTCTAAAGGCCCCTCCCTAAACATAATGATGTAGTGCGGAAATGGCTCAGGGTTTGATTCCCTGCTCAGCCAGGGAAATCCACTAGGTGACCACATAATAGGTTCACCTTGGGAGTCAGCTTGAGTTGGAAATAATTTGAAGGAACACAACAACAACAAATATTAAAACAACATCCAAATTAAAATATATTTTAGCATAAATTAAAATATCAATTTAAAAAGTGCAGTACCCATGCACCACATAGGGAAAAAGTACCCACTTATCCTGTACTGTGCATTATTTTTCACACATGAAAAAACAAAGAGACTGAAAAGAAAGCTGCTAGGTTAAATATTTAAAGTAGCAACAAGATAAAGAAGATTGGAAGGCACATCAGGAGATGTGATTTCTGCATTTAAAACAAACAGAAGCAATAATGAAAAAGAAGCTACCATTCCACTCTGAATGCACCCAATCTTATCTGATTTTTGGACGCTAAACCGGGCCAGACATAGTTATGGCATGGAGGGGAGACCACCAGAGGAGAGCACGGATCCCCTGTGGTTGGGATGGGAAGGAATCTTGGCTAAACCCCTGGGCGGTCAGTATCACAGTTGTCCATACTAGATGCAATGGACCAGCAGTCTCTCTGAATCTAAGGCAGCTTTCCTATGTTCTAAACTAATGAAGAAAATATTATTTTGAAAAGTAGTGGGAGAAAAAACATGGAATAGAAAACACAAAGTGAATAGAAAACACAAGTGAACATGAAGTGAGAAATTGATAAACCAGGGTCAGAGACAGAATTACAGCCAACTGATCTGACAGGAATAAGGAAGTGAATAATATTTTAGTTTTGTCTTTGTAAGAAAAAGAACAATTTTTGAAACCAGCAGAAGATGAACATGGCAAGACTCACCTATAGCCTGCTCAGAAGGACGGAAAGGGAAGAATCAAACACAATCCAAAGGTTAAGGGTGGTAGAAAAAAGAAGAAATATGAGTACAAGACTGAGAAGAAGAATGAGAAGAACAGTTAGAGGGGGAAAATGTAAAGTTTAATTTCAGGAAGAATAAATTTTCAAATGTGAGAAATTATTCAAGATTAAACTGCAATAAGATGAGTAGAATGGTTAGGACCTAATGCAATTCCTAAGAAGACAGCTTCAGATTTCAAACCAAGTCTTGTCCAACATGGCACATTCTAAATGTATCATGCTGACTGGGGATGGTAGGAGTTTTATCCCAAAACATCTGAAGGGCAACAGTTTGGGAGAGGCTGAAAAGACCAAGCCTTATTCTCAATTCATTTTTCTTGAAAGGAATGGCACGGTAAGCTCACTACAAATGTATGCATTTCAACAATATTTGATTAGTTAACTTGTTTTTCATCCTCATACATTTCATCCTTTATTGATCTTGTAGTTTGTTCTGTATTTTAATGTTTTCTTCCCAGCTTCTATACCATTTTCCTTGTTTTTCAAAATATATTTCAATTATCTATCTTGTGACTACACAAACCATTTCATTTACCTTTTAATGTGACTGATCGTTTAGTCTTATGCTCCTTTCATTTACCTTGTAATAATTACAATTTCATAATCAGCCTATTCAAAACCCTTGAATTTCGTTTGTTGTTCATTTTATCATTCTTGCCTAAGGACAACTGTCTAACTCTTTTACTGGTAACAAGATACAGCCCTTAACGAATCTGGTAGTTTCTGGAATCTGTTTAAACAGGAAAAGATGAGACACTGGGGGTGATCATTTGTTAGGTGATGATTTATTTCTTCATTTGTATTTGTATTTATTTGTTACCAGCATGCACAACACTTTACAGAATGCCATAGAACATTATGTAAATGTACCCATAAACTCAAAACCCAGAATCAAATGAATCTTTAAAAAACAGTGGTGTACTTCCACTTGTAGGGTGGCTCTTGCCCAAGGAGATGCTTCCCCTAACAGAAGATGCAGATAATTTCTACTGATTCCTTCTTTGTTTTTGTACCTCTTCCTTCAAATCCATTCCAGAGGTTTGGGGAGCCCAACCCTGATGGTGGCACTAAGAAAAGGGGAGGTGGGGGTGGGCAGAGCTGCAGAAGGAAAATGGCATTTGTGATCATCCTCTTCACCCTCTCCCATCAGCTGGGCCTCTTTGGGATCAAGAGCTCCTCTGTGAGTGGATGATGGCACCAGGGTACGAATCTCTTTGAGCAAATTTCAACACACTCTTCTCTTTTTCTCTCCCCAAGGGGCTGAACAATGGTGTAAGGAACATGTTTTAGAAGACAAGAACAGAAGCAGAGGGTGAAGTGTAAAAGTACTCCCCTCCTCTCAATTGTTTCCTTTGACCAGAGAACAATAGTTTTTGGGTGTCTGCCAAATGTAGGAAACCAAAACAAACTCTTATAAAAGAGAGATGGGAGCAAGTTAAGAAGTAATCCAGCTACATAAAGGTTGTTGTTTTTCACAAAGAGTCTGGGGGCAAACATGTAGAGGTGAACATGTTTACTACCGTGTGCTTTTGTGGGCAAAATGTGCATGCTATCTTTGTACAACACGTACAGACTCCCTTTCTAGGGCAAGCATTTTAAGTTCTCACCTTCTGCCTGAACTCAGCTGCTGATACCAGCTTTCATTAGCTCACTCAGTGCCTCTTCCTACACTAGATTTTTCATGTTTCCTATAATGATCCGCAAAGGTTGCCCTCCATCTAGCATCTTCCTTCAAACCTGTCTTTACCGATCTAACACCTGACAATGGTCAGGTGGCTGGTAAAGGGAAAGCGCTGCCTATCATGCAGATGATCAGTATCTTTCACTTGCTTCTTTGAGCACTGCAAGAACCCACCTGCCTCTTGTCATGCAGCTGATTTGCAGGTGAAGTTCTGTAAGCCACAGTGCTGCTGCCAGCCTCATAGCCAGCAAGCTATCTCTGCACCTCAAATGTAGCAACACAATGTCATCATGAATAGTGCTAGCCTTATTAGAAGACTGGTTTAGTTGTGTTCTAGGACTCCCTGGGGTATCTATGAGTTAGCAAGTAGGTATATTCTACTAAGAACTACTATGTATCTTACTATGTACATGAACTAAGTCATGTGTCCAGATACCACCTATCTATCTATCTTTGATATTAAGTCTACAAATATCCATTCCCAGGTCAGAAAAGCAGACGTGTCTCATAGGACTGAACATGTGATATGATTGTGCACTTTTCTTATACACATTCACACTTTATAGCAGGGCTTTCCAAACGGTGTGTCGTGACACATTATTGTGTCGCTTGAAGTGTGTAGGTGTATCACTGCTCTGGGCTGAGAAAGACCCCTCCACCCAAGCCTCTCCTGCTGTCGCTGCAGCAGCAGGCCAGGATCAGGTAGGGGAACTGCCTTTCCTGCTGCTGCCACCCCCGCTGGGGTCTTTTCTTGCCCGGGGCATCTTTTCTTGGGGTCTTTCCTTGGTGAGGGTGATGACAGCAAGCCAGATCAGGAAGGGAGGCTGCCTTTCCCGCTGCTGCCATCCTCACTGGGGTCCTTCCTCAGTGAGGGCAACAAAAGCGAGCCAGGGCCAGGTGGGGGGGGGCTGTCTTTCTGGCTAATGCTGCCTCGCCGGGGTCTTTCCTTGGCGAGGGCAACAGCAGGTGGGGGGGCTGCCTTTCCCACTGTTTAACCTCCAGTTTGCTAGTAAAACTGAATGACTGTGTCGCAAAATGATGCATGTCCAAAAAGTGTGTCACCAACATGAAAAGTTTGGAAAGCTCTGCCTTATAGCTTCACTTTGGTTATTTTTTTAAAAAAATATTTCTTACCTTCCGTGACTTTCGTTCCCTCTAAGGAGCCCAGGACAGTAGACACAGTCCTTCCAATTCCCCAATTTTATCTTCAGAACAACCCTGTGAGCTAGATTAACCTGAGAGAGTGGCTGACTGAATGTCACCAGCATTATCATTAGGCACAATCGTGTCAGGCAGCAACTACGGGGTATCCCAAAAGATCAGCAAATGGTTATTTATTCAATTTGTTATTATGGCATGAATATGGCTGATATTGGGGGCAGGATTGCTTGTGAAATGTTGTATCTCATGGACCCAAGAAACTTGGCTAGTTATGGGCATTGGGCACCTTGACTTGCGTGGGTAGAGGGTCACCATCTGCTGTTCCACATCAGGCAGCAAAATGTCTTGGGCCACCCTTGCCTGGAAAGCTGGAATTTCCCTGATCTTGACCCCTCTAAGCATTATATCCTCCTACCACTCTCTGTTGACTGAGTTGTGGCTGGCATCCCGACTTGTCTCTATATGAATATTCTTCCATTTTCTGATGGAAACATGAGCCTAGGTACAATGTTTTGTTCTGTATGTGGTGATAGTCCCTTCCCCAGTTATCTGGAGTGAGCTTATCTTAATTAACAAGATGGAGAATGAGGAAAGGGTGTCTAAGCAATTCAGCTTCTTAAGCTACCAACAACAAGACCATATCTGAAATCTATGCATATAAATAGAAAGCAGCACCCATTGTGCAGATAAAACATTACAAATCAGAAGGTGCATCACTATTAGCCAGAGCACAGTGGAGGAGAAGCTGCCAGCTGCCACAGAGAGATCGTGCGGGATTGCTAGGCAACCTCATGCTACCATGTGGGAAAAAGTCCTGTGCTGAGCTGGTGCCATGGTTTTAGGATCTGTGGCCTCCAGCATAATGTGCTTATCTGGGCCTGACAGACTGAAGGACATGTGAGAAAAGAACCAGTCTGGAAAAAATGTAGCTGTAGGGAATGACTTGGCCATGTGAGACTAGGAGTGGTAAAAACAATAATGGTAAACGTTGTGTCAATATGAGAAGAGAAACTGGAACAAAAAGGGTACTTTTGTGCAGAATTAAGCCTACACTTTGTGTGCACCTGGATTCACAGTTTAAATATTCATATTGGCCAGCAAGGTTACACATTTCATGAGAGTTTCTTTGGGCAGCTGATTATTTAACTAGGAAAAGGAATTCTTTGCTATGAAGAGGGGGAGGAAGAGGAATATTTCCAGAATGTGTCAAGGAGAAACACTTCCCACTGGGTTTCTAAAGTTGTGTCTCTACCTTTGGTTCTCACAGCTCTTAAAAAAGCAAGAAGTGGGAGTATGAGTGGGAGATAGACTGCACTTCTAAAATCAGGGGCAGTGTGGGGTAGGATGTTCCAGCACTGACAGTAATCCTGAGTTTGGTCCAGATCCTGGCATGAATTAATGTTCCATACTGGTCCTACAGCACCAACACAGGAACTACAGCTCTGGTGAGAGTGTGCAAGTGCATAGGTTCAACCTCAGCATTTCCAGCATGTGAGAAAGTTAACCTTTTGAACAAGAGCTGCTACAGTCTCATTGGCTGGCTATGGGATTCTGCCATCTTTCATCCAAAAATACAACTCCCAGTTGAAGAATTCCAGTTGCAGTAGAGCTGTGCTTGAGATCTGGGAGAGTGGATAACAGCTAGTGAAGATGACATGCAGCCTAATGGTCTCTGACGCAGTAAAAGTATAGCACATTCACCATCTGGTCAACAGATTCTTCAAACATCAGTCATCCCTGCATCCTCCCCTTCCAGTTTCTAAGGAAATAGACTGGCAGCTTAAGAATTTTCTCTGAAAGATCCACCTATCCAGCAGTGAGGAGAGCATGACTACTTTCCTCCCAGCAAGAGGTACTTCTGAGATAAGTTTGGTGTGCTGGGGGTGAGAACCTTCTCTGAGAAAACAAGGGAAAAAGAGAAGCAACTTGGTGCTTCAGTCTTTGGCACCCTGGTCCAGGAAGAAAGAGGCAACATAACATGAGAAGGTTTGAATAAGGACTGTACCTTTATTAACTGAATTCAAAGATTGCCAAAGAGACATATACTGATCTGAACAAAGATTCCTCCAGGTGGATAGATCACCTGGTGGAGACCACAGAAATTAACTTTCTGCTTGCTTCTGGCACCTGGGTGGACTCCATCCTGACCCCAAGCTTGGGAGCAGTTGTCGTCCCCACTCCCAGCTCCTCATTGCTACATGTCCTCTGATGTGGATCAGGGATGCATCCCACCCCCCGGGCTTCCTTGAGAGGCAGAATAATGCACTCTCCCAAAGAAGTTCTATTTCCTTCCCTGGCTGCCCCCTCCTGTCTCCTAGCCCTGAAAGGCTTGTCTAAGGAAGCTCCCTTCACTCACTAACCCAGGAGTGGGAAACATGGGGCCTGCCAAGTGTCGTTGGACTAGAACATTCATCAGTTCTAGCCAGGATAGCCAATGGCAAGGAGTGCTACAAGCTGCAGACCAACAACATCTTACCACTACCTGTTTTAATCCTCAGTTGCTAAGAGTCCCAACATCTTTCCTGCAATTTGTTGTTGATTTGTGCCTCTGTTTCTGACTTATGGCAACCCTAAGGTGACCCTATCATGGGGTTTTTTGGAGCTGAGACTGTGTGACAGGTCCAAGGTTACAGAATCAGTCCTCCAAGGTCTGTTGAAACAAACAAACAAATATTTATCTCCCTGCAGAAAGATAGCAAGACGGGTGCCAGTCTGACTTCTCTGGGAAGAGAGTTTCAGAGTCTGTGGAGAGACACTGAAAAGGCTTTCCCATGTTCCCACCAGATGTACCTTTAAGGGAGATTGGCTAGAGAGAGGGGTCTCCCTGGAAGACACAAAATATAGGCAGGCTCATCTGAGGGAATACAGTCCTTCAGATAACCTGGACCAAGCCATTTAAGGCTTTGATAGGTCATCACTACAATTCTGAATTGCACACACACACCCAGTCCCAAGTGAGCCTCCATAAGTCTTTCATGCTGCCTACAATACTCTACCTGGGTTCCACTTTTCAACCAATTCTGTTTTCTGACAGTGCTCTGGTCCAGAACCTGTCAGATAAGTGGGGGAAGTGGTAATGATAAACATAATGACTTTTTCCATGTCCAGTTAGCACTGTGGTGAAGTGTAGGAGAGTGCTTGGATGGATGTTGTAATTTTGCCAAGCTGAAGAGTGAAGTGGACTTCTCCCATTTAATACTAGGATGAATCATGCCTCCTGGTCAACTTAGGCTTAGGACATGTGAGATATATCCAGTCAGCTAAGGCCTGCACAAGGCCTCCTCCTTGATTAGCCCCACCAATTGCTGCCAAGGCAAGGACAAGCAGTGTTCCAGACCAACCTTCTACCTACAAAGATTGTTGTAGAAGAAGAGCCCTTCAAGGCTCAAAAGAAGCAGAGCAACTTGTTCTCTTCATGAAGATAACATGTAGCCCATCATCCACACATACTGATGTGACAGGCATCCATGTGCACGCTGGGCCTTGAGTTCTGTGCATAGTTCAAAAAGCTAATGCTTATGCAGAAGTAAGAGACTGTTCAGCACTGTTCTCATAATGCCACCCTATGATGTTCCCTGGTACTTTGGAGATTTACCCTACAGCCTCCACAGTTGCACAATACTGGTCTTTAACAGCATCACCATGGGGAGAGTGTGCAGGTATTAAAGTTATACCTAGCAACGCATAACTGGGACAAAGAAGCAACAGTTAGTCCCCAGTTCTGAAATACCAAGACTGGTTGCAATGTAGAGATCTGTCTGTTCAGTTAGTTGAAATGCATGAGTTTCCGACGGGAGTTAGTTAGCCAGTCTTATGTTTTCAGAAGTGAGGACTAACCATTCATTCATTCGTTCATTCATTCATTCATTGCACTGCTTGGTATAACCTGAAAACTGCAAATGGAGCTGAAATTCATCCAGTCTGCAGCTTCCTTTTAACTGCATTTAACTGCAGACCTTGTGGCCACAATATCTGGCCTCACCTTTGGACTTTTCTATTTCTTGCCCACCTGCCCCCCTTCTCTCTCTCTCTCTCTTTCTGTGTGTGTGTGTATGTGTGTGTGTGTGTCTCACCACCAAATCTTTTGAACAGTTCCAGAGAACTTTGATACTTGCACATTTTTGTGACATCTGGCTTAGTTGGTCCTAATAAATGTATTGCCCAAATGCATTTTCTATCCTTCAGGTAGGCTTCCCTTCCTCTGTCATGGCTATCTGAAATTTACTTTACCCAAATTCTCCATGTTGCTGAAATCCAATAGAGGAGCACTTATCTCCACCTGAATGTCTGATTAGCTATGGCAAAGCAAGATCTCCCAAAGTCCTCTCTTTTTAGCCGATCTGTCAGATCAAGAAAGTTTATTTCACTGGTTTCAAAGAGAAAAATGCATCTTCTACTTTTTCTCCCTCCCCCTCTCACTTTTTGATCATGAAGTTTACTTTATTAACATTGTGTGCCAAACTCTGCCCCTGACATAAGCTGACACAGCTCCCCTTTGACTTTAGTTAGAGTTGCAGCTGCGGAGGCCAAGGCTGAATGCTAATCCCTTCCATCTCATTAGCATTTCAGAAAACACAGGTCTCTCTGTCTCTCACTCTCTCATTCTATCCCCCCTAATTCTCTCTCTCCTTCTCTTTTCTAACAGCACTTTTTCTTCCAGCCAAAGGCCTCATAATCTCAAGAAGAAAAGAAACCACCTTGTCTACTCATCCTGTCTTTGCTCCCCCAAAATGAATTTAATAAAATGGCATTGAAATATTTTTTTGTAGAATACACAAAATAAGTACAGCAATGTTTCTGTCAGCCCAACATAGTCAGTGTTGGAATGTGCAACATTTCATGTCATGCAGAGCTTTTCATCAGGCTGGGTGAGAGCAAATTTTAAGGTCAAACTGCATATGACAGTGGTAGGCATATGCTTATTTTTACATGTCAGATCTGATCAGATACAAAGCTGGAACAGAGACCTGTGGTTAATAACAGGAGAAGGGTGTGGGACAGAAATGTTGAACTCTGCCTTCTCTTGCACTCCAGTCTATTGCTCCAGCCACAGTTCTCCATCTTGCTCACACTTCTCCTGTCAGAACCAAAACAGAAGGGATATCAGAATACCAGAACAGAGAAAATTGGCTGGTGGCAGGGAGAAGATATGGGGTTAGGGGAAATTTCACTGACTCCTTTCCTACAAACTCCTTTCACTATTAAAGTAAGACATTTGGACTCTCTTCTTTATGTGTGAGCTTCCTTGTTTTGGATAAGACCATTGATTCATTTAGGCTAGCACTGACAACTCTTGACTGATAGCTATGATACTCCAGGGTTTCAGCTGAAATATGAAGGCCTGAGCTGAAGGGTGAAGAACAGGAAACTTCAGAGGGAAAAACTGTTTCCTCAAGTTTTTGAAATATTTTCTCTGGAAAAAATTGAAAATTTGAAAAAACCGGCTGTTGAATATTTTATTTTTATTTATGAATAAAATATGAATTATGAATAAAATGTTTATGAAAAGATTTTCTCACTTATACTGCCTCAAAACTGTTTCTAAAGACTATGTATGAATAAGCATTTTATGTAAGACTATGCGCTGTGTCAGAGATCATTGCAATTCATAGTCTTGGTTTCCTTTTTCACTTTTCTTCATGACAATGACTGCATTACATCTGCTTGACAAAATAATGTTCTTTGTTTTATTAACATTGACAGTTTGTTCTGTTTTCTGTTGTTGTTTACCTGCTTCTCATAAACTGGCAAAAACCCAAAAGGTTCCTTACAGTTTGTGTGTTCATTGTAGTCCATGACTATGTGGTTCCATTTGTTTTAAAAAAATTAAACAATTTAATTTATAATAATTTCCTGAATAAACTGTACTTTTGCTCCACCAAACATGATAACTTTATGACAAACTAAACTATACATATTTTATGTTCCTAAAGTAACAAAAGTAACTTTCAATCTGAAAAAAAAGCACTAATAATGTATTTTTAACTTGTTCTAAGCACTTCTGTGCCCACTCCAGGGGGAAATGGTTTGTTTCCCAAGGGTTTAAAATATTTTGGAAATTGTACATTTCCAAGGTTTCAGGCTGGATTCTTTTCTGGACATCTCTGGAACTCCTTTGCGGTCTCTTATTCAAGTATTAACCAACCCTGGGTTTCTTCCATAAACAGATAAAAATACAAAAAAACGGAGGGATGTGTTCCAGGTGGTATAGCAGCAAGCTTGGTTACAGGTGCAAATGTGGCCTATCCACAAAGGACTTAGTATATGGTTCTGAAATACATGAACTAACAGAATTTATTGTAATGGTCAAGAAATCCTTGGTCTTCTCTTAAGTTACTGTCCTTTGCTATACTGTAGTTGCTACAACAGGGCTATGCATTTTTAATTCCCACATCTTAAGAATATATTTTGAATGTCTTCTTTAGTCACAAGACTGAGAAGAATGTTGACTTATAAAACTTTACTTCTGGTGGTTATCCAGTCATTCCTGCTAAGGGCTGTATAAAAGTTTCTAATGCCATAAGCAAAGGAAGTACAGTCTTCTGTTGGAGAAAATGCCATGGGATATGACCTGCGGCTATGCCCCTTTGTGCCTTTATCCAAGTCCATTGGATAAAGGCACACACCTCACAATAGTGTTCCAACATAATAACAGGAAGCCATGCTTAATAGGAAGCTTCTTGTAGCACCTATTTGAATGAAGAAGGTATATTAAGCAAATGTTTCCATGTGTTTCATTGTGTGTGTGTGTGTGTGTCTGAGAGAGAGAGAGAGGTGTATGTTGAGAATATAGCCCATGAAGCAGTCCTTAAGTATCTCTCAAGTCAGATTTCAGACTGAGCACTGGGAATGTCACCGCTTCAGATTCCTTTCTTCTCTCCAGCATTATTTCAGCACCATCATTTCCAGGGTTTCTGTGGACAGCTCCCAATTCAGCTATTCTGATTGATACACTCCCTGCAGTTACCAGATGCCTGAAATCAACCAAGGCCCAAGCACAGCAATGGGATGCCTGGAAGCCTAGCTCTGTACAAGGTGACCATGGTAGCTTTTACACGACTATTGCATGATTATGTGGAACAAATGCAATGAGCTGTGAGAATCAACCTCAGGAGTTCCTACCCGGAGACCAGATCTTTTCAGTGCTTGGAGTACAGTCTCTGGCTTCCAGTTGGACCTTCTAGCTCTTCAATATGACTTTTGTCTGGAAAGAGTTTTTTTTCCTCTCTCTCTCTCTCCCCCCCTCCCCCCTCTCCATTTCTGCCCCCACACACTTCCAAATTACTCTTCAGTCAGCTCCAATTCTCTGTTGCAAATCTTGAGTTCTCTGTTTGAAATCAGTGGAATCTCTGTCACAGAATTCAGAAAAAAATTACACCTGACATAACTTATATTGCCTTATCATGAGATAAATACATGTGGAGGCCTTCCAGAAACAAGATGTACATGGATCCGCATCACCAAGTCTGAAGAAGTGTTGGCCCACAGGTGGTAGTTTGTGCTGGACCTAATGCAACAATGGCTAAGTTATATACAATACATGTCCAAGAATACTAATCACCCATCCCTGTCTTATATCACCAGACTTTAGCCCAATAAAAGAACTTGCCCAATCTATTTTGTCCTTCTTCTCATGTGGAAGGAAGGAAGCTGTAATTATTTGTTGGATACCTGTTTGAGCAGTGAGCTCAACTGCCTATGAAAGTTGCTGGAATACTGAGAGAGAAAGAGAAAGAGAGAGAGAGAGAGAGAGAGAAACTCCCAGCATGCATAAGATGAGAGCAAAGTGCCCTCTCAAAACTTTGCTTTTCACAAATAAAATTTATGATGGTTTGTGTTGCTAAATCATGCAACACAATGAAAAAATATAATATGCAACTATTGCAACATATTAACAGTGAGATCCAGAGCTCCTGTTTATTCAAATCAGTGAGCATCATGGTATATCAGCCTATACCAAAGTTGCAGAAGGCTCTGTAATGCAATCCAATACTCTTTGGTCTGTAAAGTTTAGAAAATATTTATTAGTCCAAAGATGACCAGTTTCCTTTGCATGTGTTACAACTTTACTGTAAATATCTCCTGTTTTCAGATGAATGCTACATGATATTGGCTTGATTTAATGGGCAGTTGTTAAATTGCTTAGAACTTTTGCTGTTTTCTTTAACTCAGACAGCCAAGTTTTTATCACTACTGTTTTGCATTTTTAACCCACATAGAATGCCACAATCAGAGATATCTCCTATTGCAACTAACTCCACCAAAGGATTGCAGGTTACTGTCCCAGCATACTCTATTAGTTATTAACTTGTTTCAGAGACCCTTAGATAACTAACACTTTACTGGGAAAGTAGTAAGGATCCCCCTCCTGACAAGGTGAAAAAGATGCACCAATATCCCAGGAAACTAGCTTAAGCTGCCACCCAATTCTTTCAAAAATAATTCTTAGTACAGATCATATTATCATTTATGGCCAATGACTCAACACAGCAAAAATGATACAGATTAATCATGAGTAAATCAGATAGATAGACAGACAAACACAAAGATCTTGTGTTCGTATCCTATAGCATGTGTAGGCATGTGAATGTTTACATAGCAGCTTGTGCACAGTAAGTTGTTCTGCTAGAAGACTGGAGAAGCGGCTCAATTTATTCAGATAAAAAACTGTTTGGTAACATGTTGCAAACCCTAAACTACCTCCATGCACACTATGTCTTTTCTTTCTATTTTTTTTCCTCTCTCAGATTAAATTTTAAATTGATTTGCTGGTATCAGACCATTCATAGCTCTCAATATGTCATTGCAGGTAATGAACCGTGCCAGAGACACATTTATAAACCTCGATTAGCTTCCTCCATTGGGAAAGGAATGGGATTGCTTGATATATTTTTTAGAAACTTGCCCTAAAGTTCTAAAATTCAAAAGAAAAGTAAAACAAGAGCCTCAAAGCAAAAGAATACTTTTAGTGAAAGAGCTGAATTAACTGAGATAAAGGTCAGCCCTGAGGGTAAATGATCAGAAAAGATGCATCAAGGAAAGACAAGGGGGGAATGGGAATTACTTCAGTACTGCTGGGAGCCCAAGCTGCTTTCCTAGGCAATGGAGGTGGAGGCTGTGGTCTCATTTTCGAGTCCACTCACCAGGCCAGTGTCAGGGCAGGCCTGGCTGGACACCTTGTCAAGGCCTACATCCAACTAAATCCCTGAAGCCCTACAAACCTGCTGCTTTCACTGTGTTCATTCACCTTCACTGAGCATACAGCCTGGCACAAACAGGCCCATTTCATCCTGTCCAAATGCCCTTCTTTGAAAAACTGTGGTGTCATTATATGGCTAGCCATACTGGGTGCAAAGTCAAAAGGGCTGGAAGAAAGAACATCTCAGTCTGAGAATTTTCCATGGGGTAGAAGGATGATAAGAAGGAAAGGGATCATGAGGATCTTCACCACCACCACCCCCTAGTTAGAGAATGATCACCCAGTGAAGAGCTAAGTCTTGAAATTTGAAACGGGGGTATGTGGAGGGTTATGTTTGAGGGAAGGAAACATTCCCTCTCTGTCTCATTTTGAGCTGAGCTCAAACTCAGCTCTTTGGAAATAGCTTTGCTACTTTTATTTTCAGCCTCAGTTGATCCAAGCAAGTAGCAAGCCCTTGATGGAGGAGAGGGTACTTAGCCTATGCACCGTGTTTCCCATCACTCCTAAAAGAGAGCTTTAAGAATAGAAAAAGACAGAGACACAGAAAGAGAGAGACATCTCTATTGAGGGAACAGGAACTAATTAAATTTACTGGGATCACTGAAGAGGAAATTATTTAATATTCTGCATGGAATTTAATATGTGAAAGCAGGGATGGCCCTTGTTTTATCACAGACTCGGTTTTATCCTAGCCTCAACATGTGCACGCCCAGCTTTCCTACCCAGAGTTCTTCCACATGGTCAAAACTGGCCCCCAATTGTCCCAACAGAATCCCTCTGAGACGAGTTTTGTGCTGCATATATTCTCTAAGCACGTGGCCAATATACAGGAAAACTGCAGTTGCATGGCTAATAACTGCAGCATCTCACACAAGCCTATCGCCAAACAGCTAACTGGCCATGTGTTTATCTCATGTAGTTAAGGGGAGTACAAAGCACAATATGAGGCCTCAAAAGGATCCCTCAGAGGTAGGATGCTTATTTACTGGATTTGATTCTTGCCTTTCTTGCACCCTAATCAGGTTACCACCATGCAGATTGTTCTGTTTGAGTATCACAAGAACTGGCTGACAGATGAGCTTGGTTGAAGACACAAGAGATGGATTTACCTGTCCTTCTCAGGTGAACCAAGCTTACTTGATAGCCAGAGAAGTTGTGGATGCAAGCTGGAAAGCTCTTCAGTCAGTCAACACACAATGGTCTCAAAATTAAAAGAAAATGCATGGAATTGTATAGTAATGCAATAGGAATGTGGAAGGGAAGGGAGAAGGAATATAGCAGGATCTCTTGGGAAAATGAACCAGTGTTGTGTAGTGTTTGGAGTCTGAGTATTGATGCTGTTCTGTGGTAAGGTTGCATTGTGTCTCTGTATTTACATGTCACCAACTCTATTGCTAGCAGGGTTTTTTTTAAAGGATAACGATTAAGTTAGAGAGTTAGTGTGATGTAGCAGTTTGAGTATAGGACTAGGAATCCAGGAGACCAGGGTTTAAATCCCTACACAGCCACAGAAACCCACTGGGTGAGCTTGGACAAGTCACTTTCTCTCAATCTCAGAGGAAGGCAATGGCAAACCCCTTCTGAACAAATCTTTCCAAGAAAGATCACAATCAGCTGGAAACTACTTGAAAGTGTGGAGAACAGCAGCTTGGGAAAACGTACCACTGGCAACCCACTGTTCATATGCCAATCCTATGTGCAGCCCTAAACACCATAGAGTGTCCTATTCCAAAATCATTGCGTGCATGCGCACACGCACACACACACACACACACACTCTTGGGAAGATCCACAGGTCAGGGACAATCCTGTTTTATTTCCTGCCTTCTGGATTACTTCCAAATCTAATTTTGCCTGTTAATGTTCATTCCAGTTCCATTGCTGTCAATTTTTGGCTTCTAACTTGCTACAGTCCTTTGGTTTCTGACACTTTTGTTCATCACCTTCCTTGTAGTTGTGAAAGCATTAATTAACTAATTGGTTCAATTGAAGCTATCCTTCCTTCATTCAGTGAAGATTTTACGTGCTATAAGCCATGTGAAAAGGTGTTCCGTGTGGGTGGTATTGTTTTAATCTTTGCACAACTCTCAGTTCTTAGACCTTACAGTTCCGATGATATTCCAGACAATAAATTGTGCATGCCCTTCTGTCAAGAGGAACAATTGTCTCCATTAAATATGCTAAATATATTGACTGCATTGTAATGCAGCAATATTTGTTCTGATTGGTTAATAAATCATGAAACACTAAAGTGACTTTTAAAAAATTGAATTGACCCTTTCCTGTGACTCCTTATAGCCTAAATTTTCATGGATTGCAGCCCATTTCAACAGTTGCATAGAATGTTATTCCAGATATTTAGGTACATATATACTGAAAACATGATTGCAGGTGGAATTGTAGACAGTGACGTTAAAAGGAAATTCAGGTTAGAAAGTGCTAACAATGACAATTGTATTATTAACACTCACCACCTCTCAGATGACAAAGTTCACAGCAGGGCTGGGTAGACTTGAGACTTGCAGGATTTGTGTTGCTTGTCACTAGAACCCCAGAAGTCCATCAGCCAAAACTCAAGTGCATTATCAGTGACTCAGGAAGGCAAGCACAGAATCACAAAAGGAGGTACTTCCAAACACATGCTCAACCCAGGAATTCAAATGTGAGGTTCACAGAGAAAGTCTCTTGAATACCTCTTCTCTTGTTCTCCCTAGCCTCCCCCTGCCTATCATGATTTTAGCAGCCTTACTTAGGATAAACAAAAAAGCTTTGCTGACAATACAGTTGAACCACTGAGGGTCCAAAATTACAGTAAATCACCTTCCATTGTCACTCCAGCCCAACAGTACTGATAGTCTTTGCTACATGTACATCCTTTAAACGGCTTCCTAATTCTGCTTAGGCCATCATAACTGTCTTGATGTCTTTAAAAAAAAGTTTTTTCCCCCAACTTTACGTCCCTCTATTCCTTTTGTTGTAAATTACCTTATGGGGCAATAACAGTTGGTTATTAACAGTCCTGAGAAGTAACTCAGAAATCACGAAAACAAACCAGAGAGAGGAATACACTGAAGAATAATCAGGAGTCTTTTCATGCTATGCAGTTATAGCACCAAGATGTCACTTCAACTATCATGGCTCCATTTTACGGAAACCTACAATATGTACTTTTGTCACATATTGAGACTTTCCTGCCAAGAGAACTCTAGTGCCTCATCAAACTACAAATCAGGATTCTATTGGATGTAGTCATGGCAGTTAAAGTGCTATCAAAATGCTACAACTGTGTGGTGTAAAAAGGCTTCAGGTGTCAAATGAAGCAAGGGTGAGTCTCCAAGCTGGCAAGGGCGTTTTGCATGAGGAGTGATGATGTTGTATACAGCATCTGAAGTATGTCTGCAGCTTCCCTTTTCTACAGAGAGAGATTACTCTGTAAGGAAAGCTGGGCAGTGCCAGTTGAGCTGTAGGTGTCTTCAGCCTACCTCTGGGCCAGGCCAACCCATAAGCGCTCTTGCACTGCTGAAGTCTCAGAAGGCGGCACAGCACCCCTTTTCAGAGCACCTAAAAAGAGGCAAAAACGTAATATTGTTGCTAATTACCTTTGTTTATTATTTATCACATATATAGCTCATATTTTTTCCAGGCAGCTCAGGGTGCAATACATGTCTTCAACCTGTATCCCTACTCCAATTCTACGAGCTAAATTAGACTGAGAAATAGTGACTGATCCAAGGTCACACAGTGAGCTCTGTGACTGAGTGGGCATTTGAACCCAGGCTTCATTTGGTATGTATTGATAACCTCTACACCAATAGATAGATTATCCAAGTCACAGCATGCTGATGCTCTCCCTATACTTGGCTTTCATTTAGCACTTTCAGAAGGTTAATGTAGCTTCACAGCCATTGCTTAGCAATCCTTACAAAACCCAGTGGGTAATTTGGTATTTTTATCTCTGCATGGCTGGCAGGGGCTGAAACAGTGGCATGCCTAGTCCCACTTGTCTAATTGCAGAGGAGTGGTATATTCTGGGGACTTCCTGCTTCACAGTTTAGGGTTTTGGCCATTCTGAGACAGCACAGTCCCTCCATGCCTCTATGTTTTATAACAAAAATGTGTAGGGTACAAATGAAATATATGTACAGAAACAAGCTCAGCTGACAGCAATCCCAGAATTTGGCATCTGTAAGCAAAGAATTTTTAGAAATCTTTGTAGGTATGTGACACATTCTTTCAGTAAAGGAATTTTACCCATCGATTCTACTTGATGAATAGAGAATTCACTTCCATCTACAGAAAACTGTAGGCTTCTCATATCAACGTCCACTTAGGCTATGCTTTTCTCCCTATATGTGCATGCGTTTCATTCCTTTTTGCCCTGATGTCATCTCTTTGTCTCTCATATGAACAAGTGATGATGAACGGAGCAGCAAATTTACTGCTACTTATGTCATGGATGCCTCCAGTAAATTCCTGTAACTGCCAGTGAGGAGTCACTAATACCTCTGCAAAATACAAAGTAATTATTTCTAAACATAGTTCCCTCTCCTCACCGTCTCACTGCCTAACTTTGCTGAAGGTTGGTCAGCTGTCAGGCCGGGCATCACATTCTAGTTAGTGTGAGTGGATATTGGGAACAGAAGAAAAAAATATAACTGAATAGCATCAAGCAAGGAAGCAAAGTAAAACTGTGAAGTTATCTTGGGTAACTCCTTCCCAGATCTGTCCCCACAAAAAGAAAGATTTCTTCTTTCACACCATTTCTCCCTCAAGGCCCATTTTGTAAACAAAAGAATTCTAATCTTAGACGTTCTTCTAAAAAAATTATTCTGTTGGCCCGCACTGACACATGGTCAAGTAATCTCAAACAGAAGCCGCAAAAAGAGAATCATAGAATCATAGAGTTGGAAGAGACCACAATGGCCATTGAGTGTTTGTTCCATGCAGGAACAAACACTCAAAGCACCTCCAGCAAATGGCCATCCAGCCTCTGCTTAAAAACCTCCTAAGAAGGTGATTCCACCACACTTCGAGGAAGCATATTCCACTGTCAAATGGATCTGACTGTCAGGAAGTTCTTCCTGATGTTTAGGTGAAATCTCTTTTCCTGTAGTTTGAATCCATTGTTCCATGTCCTAGTTTCTAGAGCAGCAGAAAACAAGCTTGCTATGTCTTCAACATTTCATCCCTTCAAATATTTAAACATGGCTATCATGTCTCCTCTTAACCTTCTTTTTGTCAGGCTAAACATACCTAGCTCCCTAAGCCTCTCCTCATAGGGCATGGTTTCCAGACCCTTCACCATTTTGGTTGCCCTCCTCTGGACATGTTCCAGCTTGTCGATATCCTTTTTGAAATGTGGTGCCCAGAACTGGACACAGTATTCCAAATGCGGTCTAACCAAAGCAGAATAGAGTGGTATTATTACTTCCCTTGCTCTTGACAGATTGTAAACTCATGGATACATGGTGAAGGAAGAACAAATGTTTATCTTAGTTGATTAACCTTAGCCTGAAGACTGTTCCCTTCACTCCAACACACTTCTTCCAAAAAAAGTCACTACTCTACCTCTCATCACTCTTTTCTGGGGAAATGTGTTCTGTGAACAACTCTTTTGCAGCCACAAGTACACCTAAGAATTTTTCTGCACCTGCACTACATTCCAGCTTTTGAATTAGGTATGATAGTTTAAACAAGGAATGGGAACACTTTGGCCTGTGGACCTCAGCTAGCCTATGGAGATTCCCCATCCAGCTCTCCAACCTTCTTCCTCAGGCTCCATCCTCCTTCCCAGGCCCCATCCCATTCCTCTGTCCCAGTGGGAAGAGAAGGGGTTATCTTGAGTCTTCTCTGGCCTAGAAATAAGCCCTTTTTCTGTCCGGACACTGAGAGTAGCTCTTTTAAACCGGTGGCCTTGGTTGACTATCTTTGCCTAGATAGAGAGCAGTGGGGAAAGTTATATTCCATTGGTCCAATAAAGTCATTACTATTCTTGATCAGCCAGTGATGGTGCAACATTTGCAGAGCTGGAAGGTGTTTGCCTCCAACATTTCATTTTACAGGTAACTCAGGAAGCTCCGAGAAGTGCTGCCAAGGAGATCTCAGGAGACAATTGCTTATACTCCTTAAATTGATTGCCTTCCTTGCATGCTGGTCATAGAATCTTAGAGTTTAGAGGGACCACAAGAACCATCTTGTCCAACGTCCTGCCAGGTAAGAATGTACTCCAGAAAGATGCCAACTCAACTTGTTTTTAAAGACCCCCAAAGAAGGAGGGTTCCCGTACCCTCTGAGCCAGGCCATTCCACTGTTAAACAGCTCTTACTGTGAGGAAGTTTTTTCTAATGTTTACATGGAATCTCTTTTCTCGTCATTTGAATGTATTATTAATAATTGTGAGGCTTTATGACATCAATGCAAGGGGCTTTCAAGACTGCTGTTCATTCAAGCTCATAGCCCTGGGATGTTCCTAGGAACCAGGATGGGGAACAAGGGTCTGATCAGAGACTGGATCTCCACCCCCCCACTCCCAGCTCCTTCCAGTCAGATTGTGTCAGAGAGTCATAAGCTTTGCCTGCCCGTCAGAGAAAATGCGAGGTGGGCAAATCTCCACTTTCATCTGAGATAATGGTGGGGATTTCTCCTTTTGCCACCCAGCTCTTGAGGGAAGGGGATCTTGAGGTGGAGAGGGGGAAAAGTCTGGAGAGGTATTTTCTGGGCCCTCCTTTATCAGAGAGCAAGTTAGGTTCACGGGTTATAGTTTCCCCTCCTCTTGTAGAGACTCAACACAACACTTGGAAGTCAGGTTCCAATAACAGCCAGAAATTACCCTTTTATGTAGTTCTGTCTCATCAGAAGGCTGAAAACGTGTTTTTCATGGACTTGAACACTGTCATTACACATTTATAACTTCAAGACAGGGGCAAATTGAGCTCTACATTTGGTTGCCTTTAAAGCAAAGGTGGGCAACTGTGTCCCTCTACTTGTTATTGCCCTGTGTCCTGTTCTGGGCACCCCAATTCAAGAAGGACATGGTCAAGCTGGAGCAAGTCCAGAGGAGGGTGACCAAAATGGTGAAGGGCCTGGAAGCCAAGCCCTATGAGGATAGACTTAGAGAGCTGGGTATGTTCAGTCTGCAGAAGAGAAGGTTAAGAAGGGACATGATAGCTATGTTTAAATATTTGAAGGGATGCCATGTAGAGGAGGCAGTGGGCTTGTTTTCTGCCGCTCCAGAGACCAGGACAAGGAGCAACAGATTCAAGCTGCAGGAAAGGAGATTCCACCTGAACCTCAGGAAGAACTTCCTGACAGTCAGGGCTGTCCGGCAGTGGAATATGCTGCCTCGGAGTGTAGTGGAGTCTCCTTCCTTGGAGGTTTTTAAGCAGAGGCTAGATGGCCATCTGTCGGGAGTGCTTTGAGGGTATTCCTGCATGGTAGGGGGTTGGACTGGATGGCCCGTGTGGTCTCTTCCAACTCTACATTTCTATGATTCTATGCTGTTGCCCTTTCCATCATCCCTCACCACTGACTGTGATAGCTAGAATGCCTGCAAGCTGCAGTCCTACAACATCTGGAGAGTCACAAGGTGCTCAATCCTTCCTTTAAAGTATCTGAACTTCCACAGCTAGTGTGTATTTGGTAGCTCAATTCCAAATGTGGTCATCAGGGACTGTGTGTGTGTGTAGAGGGATGTGATCGTGACACAAGATACCCCAGCATCTGTGTTGACGCCCTGCAACTTCTAGGTACAGTGCAGTATTTGTCCTGTAAGCAGATCTGTGCAGGAAAGTCACAGAATGTGAACTGGCTGCAGAACTGATATTCCTGGGAATATCAGCATTTTAAAATATAATAACGCCAAATTTCTAGGCTTTATAGTTGTGAAGACATAGTTGAAAGCATCAGGGTAATACCCTGTGACGGCTCAGAAACCCAGGGAGTTGCTGAGTAAGACTTCCATTGCTTCAGGATACAGCCTCAGTGTCTTGGTTAGCTTCTTGCCCCTCCCCATGACTAATGAGAATTGCTGAATAAGCGGTGCAGAATAAATGATTCAAAAATACTTGATTTCCTTAATTTATATAGGTCACAGAACTCAGCTTTGCTTAATGCAGAATGGTAGATAACCTTGTTGCATTTTTAAACACTGAGCAAAGACCATTCCAGGCCCGACCTGTAAACTTTGAATGGCTTCTTTCATACCGCACAATAAATCCTTGTCTGCTATGTGTACTGTCTAATACTATAAGTATGTAGAAGGATTACCAAAAAATTACAAAAAATGTATCCATACAATAAATTAATTAATCTCTCTGACAGTAGGGTTCTGATCTGTCACCTCCTCTGACATACCTTCTATGTGCAGTAGGGAATGTGTGCACATATGGTCATCAAGTTTGCAAAAGTTACTTTTTAGACTGCAGCTCACTGAATTTGGGTTTCCTGGCAGTTGTGGACCAAAACCTAACATTTCCTAGTTCTGGTGTGTGTGCACAAGTGCACATGCACACACATACACACAGACTTTTTCAAGCATACTTTTGAAGAACAAACTGGGACACTGAGAGAAAAGTTAGTAATCAGTCCCAAAAGGTCTGAAAAGTCTAACTCCATGAAGAGCAATGGGCACAAGTGCTCAAACTTAGAGATAGTTTGACTTGCTGAGTAACAGAGAAAATCCTATGTACTTGGAACAAGGCGTGGTGGCAGCACTATTATTATTATACTATGTCCAGCCTCAAAGGAAACTGAGACGACAATGAAAATCGAATGGAAACAGCATGAGGAATGTAAATCAAGTCATTAGCAAACCACAGCTCCCATCTGATCGCAGAGGGGTTGTTTGATGCTTTATCAGCAACACGAAACCTGGAAAGAAGCTCTTCTGTACAACATCATGTTCCTGCTCACCTTGGAGTGGATGCAAATCCATTCCCATAAGGGAGAGAGGCATGTGTCTGCCTGCTAGCCAGGCTCTGAATAGGCTGAGAAGGTGGCTGAAATAAATTCATGCATGGCCTTCCATGGATAAGTTATTTCACTCTAACTTAATACACACATTAAGACAATTAGTGGCTACATGCTATCATTACAAATTATTACAACATGCAAAAAGATGCTCTGACAGCTGGATCCCCACCCAAAGAAATATTAATATAAAATCTGTTTTTGTTGTTGTTGTTGTTGTTGTTGTGTGCCTTCAATTCATTTTCTGACTTACGGTGACCCTAAGGCAAACCTATCATGGGTTTTGTAGGGCTGAGAGCATGTGACACACCCAAGGCCACCCAATGGGTTTCCATGACTGAGCAGGAAATAGAACCCTGGCCTTTGGGGTCATAGTCCAACACTCAAATCACTACACCAGGCTGGCTCTCTAGTCACCTGGAAGACAAATTAACAGCTGCTATGTTGGGACTCCTATTCAGATCCTTATTTCATCTGCAGACAGCGACACACGCAAATGTAAAGACACTTTCTCAATAAATTAAAAGAATTATTGAAGTTTGTTATCAGAAGGTTTAAAACAAAGCAGTGAGGAGTCACAGTAAGTGGCTGATGGTCTGTCAGCACCCCTAGCATGGGAAAGTGTGAGAAATATTGCGTATTAGCATTTCCCAAGGTATTAGCCCTATTAGGAAATTCTATGAAAGTTAAAACTGTAAGGATTCAACCTTCTTTTAGCACAATAGCAGAAAAAATATGCCCAAATTTCTGTGTGGCTTTCAGTCACATAGGGACGAGGGGGTGATGGATGTGGTTTGCCCCAGACGACAACGTTTTTGGGGCATCCCATCTTGTAGCCATGCCCTGCATGCCCTGTGGCCACGCCCCGTGTGCCATGACCGCGCCCTCACGCACTGTGGCCATGCCCCCCACACCGCAGCCACACCCCCATGCATTGTGGTCCCCACCCCCTTCCTGCCCCCTCTCCACACACTCCAAACTCTGCTACTGGTGGCTTTTCTGATCTGAAACTGGCTAAGAAGACAAAAACAATGCCAGCAGTTTCAGGTTACAAACTTAGAAAAGTTTACTAATGGCTATTATATTTACATATGCATTGGGGAACCTACATCCTAACTAGCTAATGAATAGGTCAGGTAAGATACTAGCTTCATTGTTAACTTACCATCTTCTGATGGAGATGTGAAGCAAGGTCAGTGAGGAGGAAGAGGGAGCAAAAACTGAGGAGAAGAGAGAGATCTAAGAAGGTACCTCTTTCTTTTATGAGTCTGATGACCCAAGCAACAACCTGAGCCACATGATCTGGTCACCTGAACACCAAAGGTTTTTATGATCATGCATTTAAATTACACAAAGGCAAATGGTGAAGCTTTGAAATGCAAAAGAGAAAGGAAACCCTATGCTATCTATGCCCATTTTTTTAAAAGACAAGATGGGGGGGGGGGATGCTGGAATTCTTCCAACAAGAATACAGCTTCTTCAAATAACCAGAAACTATATAGTATTTCTAATGAAAAACCAGTGATACCTCAAAACGGCATACCCAGCAGAACTCTCATTGCTTTAAATAAAATGCCTGCCATTGGATCAGAAATAAACACTAAGGATGCACACTCCACTCATGGTATCTGGACATTTCCTGGATAAAAGGAAATCTAGCCCATTCAGCTATTCTGTCTTACACATCTATCTGTCTGATTTACTAGCAAAAACATTATGTGAGTCTGATTTTGCTCACAATTTTTTGCATATTTAGTTTAGTTGTAGATGTGTCATCTGAATAAAGAATTTTGCTTTGGCCCGGGTTTAGTACTAACAAAGATCATTCTTGATTTCCTCTCCTCCCTGCAGGGCCTTTTAGTCATCATTCTGACCTACTGAGCTTTGTCAGTGACTGCTGAAGAGTCAGAGGGCTTGTGAAAGAACACCAGATTAAACCTTATCTCCAGAATAGGTCCAACACCTTGGATAGTTCCTTTCAAGTCTGGACTAAAACATGGAACAAATTCATTGTCCCGCTGACACCAGCTGCCACTGGGCTCCATTCTCATATTTTGCACACCCCATGTCTCAAAAGTTTGTTCCCTCCTCTCCACATTTCCTATCCCTTGATCCTTTCTCCACCTTTTGCTTTCTTATTTCTGATGGGATTTCCCAGCAGAGCTGTAAGAATCTGTCAGTCTCATTCTTGTATTTCCCAGAATTCCCTTGGCATTCGCAATATTGTGAAAAAAGGAATTAATTACAAGTAACTAGCTTTGTTACTAGTTACTTCCTAGCTGTAGTAATTTTATGCATGATACATGCTTTGTCCCATCTCGGAAAAGTCTCCTGCCTCCAGGCACATTCTGGCCAGCCCTTGAGCTTGTATTACTCTAAAGAAAAGAGAGACTCCACATACCTTTTTCTTTCTCCAAGATATAGACTACATCCTGCTGCAAAGATGGGGGGAGCAGTATTTAAGAAATATTTTACTCCCACATTACAGTAGCACTTTCTGTAATTAACAGCCAAGGTTTAATTAAACATTGATTAGCCAGTAATTAGTCTAATGATTAGTCACCTGAAAGAGATGAAGAATAAATACACACTGGGGCTGCCAAGTGATGGGAGCAAGGAACTGAGAAGAAGGGGAAATGATAAAGAAAACAGATTAGAGACAGGACTCCAATTTCATTCCCACCTCCCTCAGGGCCAAATGTTTCGTGTTGTTCTGGTGTGTTATAAATGGCACTTTCAGTGTGAATTTTTCTAATCGGCAAAAAGTCTGACTGCGTCTCTTGTGTGAAAAATGAAGCTCAGATTGAATTTATCTCCCTGCTCCATCAGATTTTGCCTTGTAAATGCAATTAAACCATTACTCCCCACTTCCTAAGAAGTAGGCTCATTCTGTGTAATGAAGTTCATCTGGAGGGAGTTCACTGCTCACCTCACCAAATACAATACATGAAAGACATCGCAGCTCAGCATGTACAAAATGACAACTTTTAACACCCTTGAAGCAAGCCATGCCATGAACAAAGATTTTATCTTTGGCTTCTGGCAGATACCAGAGTGGCTGAGATACTGGGGTATTCAGCAAGAGTCTTTTTCTTTGTGCTGCAGCATTTTCAGACAAAGCAAAACAACTGCACATGTTATTCCAATCCTGGGGTTTTCTGATAGCATTCCAGGAGGATCAAAGGGTGCTTCAAAGTCAGCTGAGTCACAGACAACTGCTTATTGGCTGAATCCATATCAAGATTCCTTTAAAAAAATACTATTAATGATTCCAGAATTTTTTGGCGTTCTCAAAAGTCCACTACATAGGATAAAAAGATCCCACTTGTTGCTCACATTTCCAACATCTATTAGAAACCTCTTTATGCATTTTGGCCAATTTTTCTAGTGTCAAATACCAGCAATAAATCATCTTATAAAAATTCTCTTTAAGATCATAATGTAAGGTAATTGTAATTCCCTCAGACCATATTTTCTCCCATTGTTCCAAATGTATATTATGCCCAACGTTGTGCCCATTTTATCATACAGTCTTTAACCATCTCTTCTTCCATCTCTAATTTTAACTAAATTTTATACAACTTACCAATCAAATGTTCATCATCTGAGCACAACTGCTTTTCAAATTCAATTTTAGTCAACTCAAAGTCATACACTTTTCATATCGTTCAACTATTTGTCTATAGGAAAACCACTGAAAAGCACACCCATTGGTAGATAATTCTTCAGTTGATTTTATTCCATAAATTCTTGTTTAAATTTCAGAACATCTTTATGTGTCACTCATGTTTCTTTCACTGTCATTGCCTTCTTATAAAAAGCCTCTGGTAATGATACCCACAAAGTTGTTTTGGGGCACAATCTTGGTTTATAGCTATTCCATATTCTTAAAAAAGCTTTTCTTGCATAATCATTCTTAAAGTGTACATTCACCTTAGCTTTCTCCTACCACAGATAACCCATGTGACCAAAAACTCAGTTCATGCCCTTTTAAATCCAACAGTCTCTTGTTTGTAAACAAGATACAGTCTTTCAGCCAAATCAAACAACAGAGAAATACAATTTCAAATCTGGCAATCCCAGTTTTCCTCTTTGTTTAACATGTTATAAAATGCTATATTTTACTCTAGGTTTCTTCCCTTGCCATATACATTTTGATATATCACTATGCCCTTGCTTGAAGAGGACATCATTAGTCAAAATCAGTATAGTCTGGAACAAAAACAACATTCTCACTAAATATTCATTTTGATCACAGAAATTCTATCCAATAATTATAATTAAAGTTTTGCCCATCTTTGCAAATCCTGCTTAATATAATCCCATGTTTTAATATAGTTATTTTTCAGCAACATACAATTCATATTTGTTATTGTGATACCCAGGTATTTCACTTTTTCTCAGTTTTGAATTCTGACTTCTCCATCAACTACATTTGTTCTTTTCTCCCATTTTTATCAACACCATTGCTTTTGTTATTTATCATAAATATCACAATGTCGCCAAATTCTTTTAGTCTCTCTGACAACACTTTTATACAATCAGTAGGATTTTCTAAAATAAGCACTAAATCATCAGCTAATGCTCTGAACCTGTAGAGTTACTTTTAATTTTTATACCTTTAATCTTTCATCTTATCTTATACGTCTATTCAAGAGCCAAAATAAATAATAAGAGTGAAAGCAGACAATCCTGCCTTGCTTCCTTTTGAATCTCACATGGTTTATTCATCTTTCCAATGACCAAAATACATGCTTGCTGCACATTATACATGGTCTTGATCCAAGTAATAAAATTCTCTCCACAGCTCCTCTTCTTCAAAACTCCAAATAGAAAGTCAGATTATCAAAAGCCTTCTCAGAATCCAAAAATATAACTGCTGCCTGTTTCTCATTTTTGATTGTCTAAATGTTCCAAAATATCCATAACACATCTAGTATTATCCCATAAGTGTCTTTATGGCAAAAATCCAGCCCGATCTTTATGAATAAATTCTTGTAAAACCTTTTTCAATCTTTCTGCTAAAATCATTCTAAAGATTTTATAATCATTACTTAGTAATGAAATGTCTATAATTTGTTGTCATCGTTTGGTCTTGGACATCTTTAGGAATTAATACTGTCATCTCTTTCTAAGTATCAGGAATCTTCTTCATCCACAACTGTGATGAATAGACATGGGTTAAAAGATGTTTGGAGATTGATAAAGGGAGATGAAAAGAAGTACACTTATTATTCATCTGTTCATAAAAACTATTCTAGGATAGATTTCATTTTTGTTTCAAAGAATATAGTCTAGAGATTATTAAATACAGAGATAGGAGTGATAAAAGTCACGGACCATGCCTTGGTAAATATGGATATCGCAGTCAAGAAGGATTACAAAGAAGTGAAAAGATGGAGGCTAGACACTAGAATACTTAACTTTAGGGATATAGTGAGTAAGATTGAGAAGGAATGGCAAGAGATTTGGGATATTAATAATAGGGAGGTTTCTCAAGCAATGTTATGGGACACGATGAAAGCAGTTGCAAGAGGGCTCTTTATTAATGAATCATATGATTAAAAAAAATGACAAGGAGAGAAGAAATTACAGTTAGAAATGGAAATAAAAAAATTAGAGAATAAATATATAACAGATAGAAGTAAAAAAAATTATATAGAACTATAAGCAAAAAGGAATGAATTGGAGAAAATAGAAATTGATGAGGTTCAGAGGAATTTGATATATTTGAGGAGGGATTTTTTTGAATATAGCAATAAGAATTCGAAAATGCTGGTCAGATCTGCACAGTCTGAAAAGGTAAGAAATATGATTGGTGTAATTAAAGATAAAACAGGTAAGTTATGTAGGATAATGAAAGATAAAATGAAAATATTTGGAAAATTTTATCAAGAATTATATTCAGCAGGGAAAATATCAGTGAATAATATTGAGGAATATATTGAAAAAATTGGAAAAAAAAATAACTGAGGAGGATAAGGGATTGATGGAACAACTGGTTTTGGAAAATGAAATAGAAGAAGTCATAGATAATTTAAAAGGAGAGAAATCAATGGGAATGGATGGGCTGGGACCAGAATATTATAAAACATACCTAAGTTGAAAGTATTATATAATAAAATTGGAGCTAATGTTGTTTAACTATACTAAGACAGAAGAGCAAGACTTTTTAAAGGAAAGAAAAATAGATATTAAAATAAAAGAAAGAATTAAGTATTTAGGAATAAACATTACAAAAAATTCACAAAGATTAGAGGAAAAAATTACAATAAATTAAGACGGGACATGAAATGGAAATTAGCGGAATATAAAAATATTAAGTTATCATGGTTTGGAAAAATTGCGTTAGTAAAAATGAAAATGTTACCTAAGATTAACTTTTCATTTAGGATGTTACCAATAAAAGTATCAGAAATAGAATTGAAAAATTGGCACTTATTATTGAACAATTTTAGTAATGGGGATAAGAAAGTGAGGATTAATAAAAAACTTTGGTACAGATCCCAAAAAGAAGGTGGATTGGGCCTCCCAAACTTAAAATGGTATTATAGTGCAAATCAGTTGAGATATATTATAGATGGAGTCTCAGGAAAAGGGGATTTAGAATGGTTAGAGATGGAAACAATAGAAGTTGAGAGGAGATTAGAGAATATCTTTTTCTGGAATCTGGTCAAGAGAGAAATAGAAAAAAGTAGAAAACCCCCTTTTAAAGAATATATCAGAAATTTGGAAGAAAAACAAGGAAAAAGTAATGCTGGCTATCTCACCATTAACTCCAGTAGTGATGATGGAAAAATTTCCAATAAATTTGAGGGATGAATTAGAGAAGGAATTAAAAAGCAGGGAATATACAAGTTAAAAGATTGGATGAACATAATGACGAATAAAGATAGAATAAAGGAGAGATTACAGGGTACTAAGATGTCATGGCTTAATTATATTCAGCTGGAGCAGTGGACAAGGAATTGGAAGAGCAATAATAAAGATTTTAGAGAATACGCTAGATTTGAACAAATGATTAAGCAAAGAGATGATATGGAAGAAAATGAAATACTGAAGGGTACCACAAGAGAAATATATAAAATATTGTCAAAAGATGAAGATAAAATTGAATATCTTAGAAAAATATGAGACGAAGAATTAGTACAAAAAATAGATACTCAAGATGGGGGAAAATTTGGAATCAGCGTCTTTTAAAAAATTTATCCGTAAGGATAAAAGGGAATTATTATAAATTGATTTGGAGATGGTACCTAACACCAGTAAGGTTAAACCACATAGATAAGAATCATTCAAGGTTTATGTTGAAGGGGTTGCCATATGTGGTGGAATTGTAAAGGTGTACAGAAATTTTGGCAAATGGCATTTAAAGAGATAAAAGAGATAACAGGAATTGATTTACAAATATGTCCGAGCACTATTACCTATATCAGATAAGGTTAATTGTATCCAGACAATGAAGGAGTTAATTACAAATTTATTAACTGCAGCAAGGCTGCAGAGAAGATGGAAAACTCAAGAAGATTTTCAAAGAAAGGATTGGTATAAAGAAGTGTGGAAAATTGTGATCAATGATAAGTTAACACGTTGAAACAAGGTTAAAAAAGGAATAATGAAAAGGAAATACTTTGAAGCAATATGGAAAATATTTGTGGAAAAGGTTTTAAGAAAAGAGGGAAGTGTCACACCTCTACAAGAAGAATTACAATTTTGGAAAGCAGAGTAAACTGAAATATAACTGGCTCTGAGAATGGGTTTACATTTAGGGTTAGGGTTTATGGTTAATAACAGGATCATATATAGCACAGGTGTCAAACACAAGGCCCGCGGGCCAAATCTGGCCCACCAGGCCATTTCATGTGGCCCTTGCACCTTTGCTGCAGCAGTGGCACTCCCCCCGCCTGGCGAGCCTGGGGGCAGAAAGAGGCACACTTTGGATATACTGACCAATTCTGTGTTACTTTACAGAGGTACAGGGACCATAAACTATGATGAAATAGTCCCCAAATGTCCAAGACAAATAAAGTTTATGCAGAGGGAAGACAGTTTAAAAACCAGTAATAATCGAATGCAGAGGTAATTATTTAATATGATAGAAGAGTAGATACATTTATATAGTCTTACAGATACGACTGGCCCTTTGAGGGCAGCCATAATGCTGATGCGGCCCAAGATGAAATTGAGTTTGACATCCCTGATATATAGTATTAGCAATAGGTTAAATATAGTTGAAAAGAATAGACTTAAGAACGAAATTACTATAGCAATAATGAGGACAAGGAGAATGAGATTTAGATACATGAAATAAAAATATATAATCAATATGATATATAATATGTTGAATAAGTATATGATGATAAAAGATCCAGAGAGAAACAGTAATGTAAGCTATTTGTGTTGTAATTTTTCTCTTTTTCACTTTTATGTTATTCGTGTGGTGTTTTTGTTTTATTCTGATATGTATTGTTCCTTTTTTTACATAATAATAATAATAATAATAATAAGAAGAAGAAGAAGAAGAAGAAGAAGAAGAAGAAGAAGAAGAAAGGAATTAACACCATCATCTCTTTCCAAGTATCAGGAATCTTCTTCATCCACAACTCTGAATTCAGTAGTTTTTGTAGAGGTAAAAATTCCTTGAAACTTTTAAAATAGCCCACCAGTAATCATATGGTCCAGGAGCTTTGCTGGACTTAATCTTCCTTACAGCTTCAGCAATCTCAGTTGCAGTTATAGGTGCATTCACCATCTGTTTTTGTAGTTCTGAAATTCCAATAAGATTTTGTTTGTCTAGATATTCATCATTCTTCTTTGACAAGACTTCTTCTTGCTTGTACAATGAAGTATAAAAATGAAAAAAGGAGTTCCTAATATTAACATTGTCACTGAAAATTCTCATTCCCTTTTGCATTTTCAAGATAAGCTTTTTCTCTCTTTCTTTTCTCTATTTAAACCAATCATCTTTCAGGCTTTTTGGCAAACTCAGAATTCTTCTGCTTCATGTAATGTAACATCTTCTCAATCTCATCTACTCAAATCGTTGACACCTGTTTTTGAAAATTCTTGATTTGATCGAGCAGTGCCTCATTGGAAATAATCTTCTCTTCATCTCTTCTTCTTTACAACTTGACTCATCTAGAAGCAACTGCATTTTTTTGCCTTTTCTTTTTTAAGTCTGCAGCTTGTTGAATGAGGCACTCTCTAATAAATGCTTTACTAGCATCTCATTCTACTCTGATATTAGTACCTTTATCTATGTTTATCTTCAAAAAGTTCCACCAGCATTTTTCTACATGTTTTTAGGACATTTTCATCTTGAAGTAAAGCTTCATTCCACTTCTAGTTCCCTCTCATTCTTTTCTTTTTAATGATAGGGGCATAAACCTCCAACACAAGGCCTTTAATTCCACAGTTATCAATTTGGACCCCTACATATCTGATGTCTTGATCTTCAAATACAATTTCAGGTGACTGATTAGAGTTCATGTAGATAACAACTCCATTTTTCTTCTTGGATGATACAGTGATAAATTATTTGCCCAATTTTGGAAAATGCAGATAACTCAGCATCTTTTCTTCTTAAGATGGGTTTCTTGAAGATAAATTACATCTTATTTCAACTTTTTCAGATAAGAGTATATTTCAGATTACTTCTAAGAGATGTCCAGACCTCTCAAGTTCCATGTCATACATCACAAATCCATATCAGGCAGAAAATATGTTAAAGTCCATTCTTACTGTGTCACTGGTTTCATCCTTCTCTCCACCAGAGGTCTTGTTGTTCTTCTTGCATGAGTTTTGATCTGATACCAATCCTTGAACCTCCTATTCTTCTCAGTCTCCCAATTGCTCTTTTTTTATATTTCTTTAAAAACTCTTCAGCTTTAGGTACAGTATTCACTAAAAATCTTCTTTGCACAAAATTAAAGGAAATGCCCTCCAGATATTCCCACCTGAATGGGATTGTATATGCTTCACCCTATCAGTCAAAAAGATAAGATTTCCTTTTCCTGCACAGGATCCTGATAGGTATCTCCTTAAACACCATGACTTCAGCTCCATCTATCTTCAATCTGCTCTTGAAATGGCATTGGTCTCTAATTTGCTTTCACTCAAAATATGCAATCTCTTGGTAAATTTCTCAGTTTGGCCACTCATGAAGAACTACGCAATCATCTTCTGGTTCTGTGTCTACTTTTTGATTCTCCAAGAAAATTGCTATGGCTTCCCTCATGGATTCTCAAAAATTTTCATTCTCTTGCTTAGGGATCTCTCTAGAATGTAGACAGTTCTCCCTCTCCCTTTTTTATTAAAGAAAAGGTACCTAGGTCATATTTCTGCTCTCTTTCCAGTATCTCTGTTCTAGATTCTAACATCTGTTTTTTGTTGAAGACTCTGCATCTATTCATTATCTGTTTCACATCCAATGCCATCTATGACACAGACTCTTTAATTTCTCTCATCTCTGATTTCATTTCTTTCATCTCTATTCTTATTTCCTTTTAAACATCTGCCATCAGATTTCTTCCTATCTGTTCCATCTGTACTCCGATCTGAAATATCTGAGTCTTTAAGGACTGAAGCTCCTCAATGTCAGGGATCTCTCCCTGCCAGGCCGCAGCCAGCAAGGGAGGAGAAAGGTCAGGAACACTTGGGGAGTCCGAATATACCAAACACCAGGAAAACACAAGCCGAGCCAGGTCAAGGTTCAGTCCAAAGGTTCAAGAGGCAGAGATCCGTCCAGAGGGTTTCAGGGAGCAGGGGACACAAAGGTTGTGAGGGCTTGCTAATAACTTGCTGCAAGCAAGGAGCAGCCATGCCAGCAGACTTAAATAGCCCCTGTGAGCAGGTGCTGCTCGTTATTGTTTCCTCAGCCTAGTCCAAGCAGCCTCCCTCTCAGCAGCCCGTTTCAGCCTTTCGCATGATTGAGGGCTGATGGGCATAGCTGGCTGCAACTCCTCTGCATCACTGCTGGTTCCCTTTCCGTCATGAGCAGGCTGGGGCAACTCAGTCTCTGTTTGACCTTCCAGTGCAGCGGATGTTTGCAGGTTGACTTGCTCACTCACTGGCTTGGCCCCCTGCACAAACAGTTGCTCCTCAATCACAGCATCATTATCTATCACACTCAGTATATTTTTGAACCATCATTGTAGCCTTCAATGGTAACTTCATAGAGCCTCTTCTTTCTGGTCTTTCAGATCCTTTTCCTTTGGATCTTATATTGGAGCTTACTGTTATTATAATCTAAATTTGTTAAAAGGGGGAAAAGACAGTTTAAAAAGCATTCCCAAGGGGGAAAAGTAGGGAAATCCCTTAATTTAATTGCAATGATTTCCGTTGACCACCAAATGGCACTCTTTGGTCAATATTCTCAAAGCAGACACTGTTTGCAGTATATACACAGTGATCTGGCTGCTTTATGTTTGCAGTCGCAAAACAGTCCTTGCTGTTATCTCTGTCTTAGGTTAATAAAAGTTTCTTTCTCATAAAATTTCTATTTTATAAGCTATTAAGCAATATTACAGAGTCTATATTGATGGATTTATTTAAAGTTTCAGTAAATAAACCTCTCAAGTCTTGCTCCGTCCATTAGAATATGAAGGGGGGGGGACCTCCCTTTTCCCCCTTTAAAATGCTCAAGCTGGTTACTCACCACTCCTTGGTCTTGCAGCCAAGCTGGATTGCAGAAGTCATATGTGCATCATTGTTAGGAAAGCTTCTCAGAAAAATCATTTTTAAAAACAACTGTTCTAAGAGCACAAAGCAATTTCAGTGGGACTAGGGGCTTGATTCAGCCTCTGTTGCATGCAGTGGGAACTCTTGTAACCAGCAGTCCTTTTCCACTCCACCTGTGGTTAGTACAACCACATAAGTTGGAAGGGATCCTGGGACCCAACTTTGGTGGTCCTTCACATCCTCCTTATCCACGGACAAAATTTCACCAGTCCCTTAGTTTGGTACTGTGAAATGCTGCACGGCGCAGTGCCTTCTCACCAGCGCTGCAAAGGAGGTAATCGTTACTCTGCCATCTTCCTCCAGAAATCCTCCATATTTTGATTCCATTGACTGTTCCAACTACAACACCAGAATGTATGACCATCTTGTTCAGTCATTTGCTGCTGATTTGTTCTTGGGCCAAGCCCCTTCATAACTGAGTTTGTCACCCAGTCTACTTAAAATACAACTCTTGCCACATTTTTGTCCTCTGACTTTCATTATTCTAGCTTTCCCTAGTCACTCATTCACTCTCCTCCCTGGTTTTTATAGAGGTGACAGTTCCAGCCCTACCACTTGGCCATATGAGGTGGCTTCTTCAGACAACGGATTTTGGGTGTCATAGAAGGGTAGCAAATTGTTAGTTAATTACTATCTCATTATTGTATATTTATGACCAGGGACAGAAAGAGGGGCCTGTGGGACTTTCTGCCTTGGGTGACCAAAAAATTTGGCTAAATGTAGGTACTATGAACCTTTTACATGATGAATGGAAGGCATCAGTTCTGCTGTTCTCTCTCTGACAGCAGAATGTCCTGATCCTGTCCTGGGATTCCAAGTCAATCTATTAGTATTGTAAATAATTACAATGATAAGACTGGCTCAGTGCAAACATGCTCCATCTCCATCCACACCCTCAGTGGTCCCTGACTGTAACCTGATTACTCATTCTGCTTGCAGAACTGTACAACATCCCACACTAGCCTGTTCTTTATGAATAGTCCTTGATACTAATCTGCCTTAGCACTTGGAGAAACTATTTTGAGGGACTTCAGCTTCCACAATCTGCTAGTTAGTCTATCTGACCAGCAGCTCTAGCCATGAAGCCTCTAAGCTCAGCCATTACTATTTGTGGCCTTTGGGGGCAAAAAGATTCCCCCTCCAGCCTGTGTCCTGTTGGGCAATGTTTCCTTAGGTGTGTCACCAGAAGGAGCTCTGCATGCAGAGCCTGATTCCAGAGCCATCAGGACAGTGAAGATTTTCTTCTTGGAGCTGGAAATGGACTGACTGAGGCATTATTTCCTGCACTTCTCTCAAATCTGGATATATCTCCTGGGTCTCATCTCTGACTAGAAGCTCTGTATCCATCATTTGTTTAAAAGAAGGTCACAAATTGTCTTCAGGGGCTTAAATCCAGTAATCATTGACCATTATGCATGTGCTATTTACAATGTTCACTGCGCTGGAAGTAACAGCAGGTTGTGAGGCAGGAATCAAGTGGCTTGACATTCACACTTACAGCGTAGGCTTGTGGTCTATCAAGCCACAGAGAGAATTGGAAGGAAGCCCCACCCACCCCTTTTTTTGGTAATTGTTGTTGTATGCCCAGATAGCAATGTCAGGGTTACAATATCTTAAAGGATGATGCACACGCATCCTTTCAGACTAATATTAATACATCGTCAGCTTTCATAGCTACAACACACTTCCAGCAAATGTGGAATATCTGAGACTGAGCAATACAAGGCACTGTGGGCTTTTCCAGCTTGTTGACTATCCTGTGTGCTGGATTCCATCTCCTACAACCTTTGTCCAGCATTGCTCTGCTGACTGAAGATAACATGCATCCAATCCCTCTTGAGGGTGCCAGCTTGAGAGAAGGCTGACTCAGGGGCCACAACCAGTGATCAATATGGTCATTTTTAAAGAGGGACAGTAATCCAAGGACCAAACAACTTGAGAGGAAAATGGGCACATAATAATGGATTCAGGCCATTTTTTCCCCAACAATTTTCTGTTGTGGCATTTCTCATTCGATATGTCCATTGGAGCAGACAGTCCAGACTTGGGATATTCTAGAGAGTGAGCACTCTGGGGTCCATCTTGTTGCCTGCAGGTTTGTTCATGATCGTTTGGAGAAGTGGTCCTCCTGTTGCAGGCTTCTCAGAACAGATCAAATAAGTTATTGTATAAGCTTGGTTTTAACACACGATGTACTGCTAAAACAAAATCTATGCACAATATTTGCTTTTTCTCATTTGATTATATATTCTTTGTCCCAATCAAGAGTGCATCACACTCCCAAATACAGTGCAATGTATCCTCAGAAATATGGAAACACTTATGTCCTTCCCATGGTGGTGGAGGAGGGCAGCCTGGAATTAATCAGAAACAAAAGATGTGCAAAGACATGGTAAAATATGCTGCAGCCATGTGTGAGAGAATCATGAAGCTGCCCAGCTCATGATATCAATGATACCCTAGTGGTCCCTAAAATGGCATCTAATTGCACAGGATAAGCTGTCTAAAATCCTTTTTGAATTACTTGAGTCCTGGTTTTATATTCAGTTCAGTTACTATAATGCTATGTATGTAGGGCTGCCTTAAAAGGTGATTTAGAAGCTTCAGATAGCACAAACCACAGCTGCTTGGATACTTGTGGGTGATGTTTGCAAGCTTTCAGAGCACACTACATCGGTTTTCAATCAGCTGCATTTATAGGCTAATTATTTCCTTCCAAGCCAAATTTGAATGCTGCCACTGACCTCCAAAGCTTTAAAAGATTTGGCACCAGGATACTACCTGTACCTATACACATCTTCCCTGCCTTTGAGATCAGCCTCAGAGGCCAGGGCATAATTGCCGGTTCCTTTCCAGTGACAGCTCTACAGTTCCTGAACTCCCTTTCACTGCTTCTCCATCTGCTTTTAAGCAGGCCTTAAATACCTTTCTCTTTCAATTTGTCTTTGTTTTCAATTATGGGACAGATTTTTAAAATATTATAATTCTATTCTAAACCCAAACTTCTTTCTTGTGCTGTTTATGGGTATGCATTATGAAGATTTGATTTTTTAAATGATATTGATTGAAAGCTGCCTTCAGAAACCCTCTGTTTTGAAAGATGGCATATAAATCTTTAAATAAATTAGTTTTAATAAGCAAATTATCTCAGAGAGATGCATATAGCTTTATTATACCTTTACATTGGTTCTCTGACTTAAACGTTACATTTAAAAAAAACCCTGCTAGCAACAGAATCAATGCTATGTAAAAGGAGGGATACGCTTACCACTCTTACTACAGAGCAGATTGGGATGACCTAGCAACAGAGGTTCTGACATTTGCAGATTGCAACATGTGAATGGACTCTTTGAGTGCCTTTTTTTAAAGAGCTAAATCAGTTCAGCCTATCACAAATAAGATTAAGAAGTCATTTAATGATTGTGTATAATCATCTTCCTAGGGAGAAACTAAAGTGTTCCTCATGCTAACAGAAAAATGCAGAGCAAGAACAAACAGCTGCACGTTAAGCCTAGACAAATTCAAAAAGGAGGGAGGCCAATGTTCATTGGGTCAAACTCCCCCAGGACAATACTCTGATTATGTGAAGCTCCTGCCTTGATCGTACCTACTGTTGGGGACTGATAAAACATTGTCAGCCTTTGGTTGTTTTGTTTTCTTTTTACAGCCCACTGTATCCGCTCTTTGCCTATAATAACAATTACCACTGGAAGATTACACGATGTGGTGGCAAAATCCAGCACCCTCCTGAGAAATTGCCATTGTTTGGTTTCTCATTCACCTATCCCAGAAACTCATTCTCTGAGGGCATCCAGAGACTAGAACACAAACCAACAG
The DNA here is from genome assembly GCA_030412105.1 of Cyclura pinguis. Taxonomy (NCBI): domain Eukaryota; kingdom Metazoa; phylum Chordata; class Lepidosauria; order Squamata; family Iguanidae; genus Cyclura; species Cyclura pinguis. Next base: position 161,261,933 of record CM059600.1, read on the forward strand.
ATTAGAAGAAAACAGAGTCTACCTCAAGGCCTAAATATTAGGAACAATTTCTTTACTGTAAGAGCTCTTCAACAGTAGAGCAGACTGACTTCAACAATGGTAGACTCTTCTTTCGTTGGAACAAAGTTCACGGGTGTCTTTCAAAAATGCTGTAATTGTTTATTCCTGAGTGGCAAGGGGACTAGATAATCTTAGCAGCCCCTTCCAACTCTATGATTTTATAATTTTACACCATAGCTAATATAATTAGATAGGTACATAAAATGAGTTGAATTGTGTATCAAAAACTTTAAATCATGAATGCAACAATAAGGTCAGATATAATTCATAAACCTGGGCCTGGCTATGAGTTTGGCTGTGCACACTTAGGATACAACCTCATACTTACTTGTTTGAGGCTACGTCCTATTGCCCTCAATTGAATTTACTTCTCAATAGACACATATAGGGCCAGGTTTCAGACAAAAGCTAATTGTTACTGTGTGATCACCAGCATGAACATGAGATAGTGGATGTGGTCTTGTTCAGTGGTGCCCAGCTTTGACTCATGTGCATGACCTGAGGCAAATCATTCTCAGGCAGCCTAGTTGGGTGGCTGTGAACTAACAAATAAAATAGCCTCCGTGAATCTTGTCCCTGACATTTTGTAATGCAGGCTCAGGAATGGATGCAAAGTATTAAACAAAAAACACCAGATTTTCTATCGATCTATATGTTCACATAGGTGCTTGATGAAATGGAACACTGTGGATTCAAAACCAGAAGGAATGCCCTTTATTTATGCTGGTGGAGGGAACAGATACTCCCCAGCTGTGATTCAGGCAGTTTTAAACACAGCACCAGAAGGCTTTTGCTCCATAGTGCTACAAATCTTACAGGATGCTATTCCTGCCTTTGTCCTTGTATGAATCATGCAATAGAACTTTGCAATGTTACTGCAGCTCCCAGAATCCCTTGGCCAGGAAAACCATGCTAGCTAGGGGATTCTGAGAGTTGTAGTAAAAAAAAAAAAACTTTTCCCAAACTCTGCCCTGCAGCTACTTGAACCTTTTCAATTGGGCCCAAAAAACACAAGAGATTATACCAATATATGCAAAATCCTTTTGTTTTGGGGACATGGTCTTTGCAACCTTCAAAGAGGCTGCTGGGGAGGGGGGAGGGGAGTGGAGCTCCTGCACTGCTTAACATTTCTCAGCAAAACTGTTTTTCAAAACAGAAAACGAATTTACAGCCATTGAGGGTTTAAACTCAGGGTTAGCACACAGGGACAATCTCAGTGTTAGCTTTTATCTAAACACTTAAGAAGCAGCTCCAGGTAAGCAATGCATTTTCCCTGGTGATGCAGTGGTTAACTGCCAGTACTGCAGCCACAATGTTGTGAGTTCAATCCTGCTGGGCTCCAGGTTGACTCAGACTTCCATCTTTCCCTAACTCGGTAAAATGAATACCCAGCTTGTTGAGGGCAATTAGCTAAATATGTTGTAAACCACTTAGGGAGTGCTTCGCACTGATAAGCGATATAGAAATATACGTGTTAAATACTCATGCTAACTGCCATTGCTATAAAAACTGGATCCTGTTGGTGTCTTATGCAGGCATGAGTTTCCCTATGGAAATACTCTGACATTTTTCTCCCATGAAAAATGGCTGGATTTAGTTCAAGGCTGCAGAAAGGGCATTGCACATGTGGCACCACTGCAGATGGATATGAACTGTGCATGATGCATGTGCCTATTTGGTTGTGCAACTGCACTTCACTGATGAAGTGGCATGTGCAACTGCCATGTAACTCTATATGCATGAAATTACACCCTGTCTCCTCAGTGTAGGATCTTGGCTACTGTCTCTGTGTCTCTACATTTGCAGTCTAGATGCCTCAGCATCTGTCTGCCCTTCCTTATGCTGACTCTGAAGTAACTGCAAGGCCTATGACCTCTGCAATTCAGCGGCTCTCATCACTTAGCAAAATATTACAATGATGAGGGATGTGGATTATTCTGCCAGTGCCTTCAGAGTTTGCTAATCCTGTTTACCTATGTTACTTATGCCACTAAAAAATAATTTCAGGGACTGAAGGTTATTATGAACTGCTGAGGGCACAACATTCTCCCTCCTGTGACTGCAGAAAGGCTGCACGCTGCTGATCCCGTCTGCCAGTGGAGCTCAGCGCAATTCTTCTCCTTCTCTAGATGTCTGCTTTAGAGTAAGGGGTGTGTAACCTCTGGCAATTCAGACATTGTTGGACTCCCATCAGCCCTAGCCATTAGGGGCGACACAAGCTGAACTCCAGCAAAACCTGAGGAGCACTGTGGGTATTTTCCTCCCCTCCACATGCACACACGCTTTAGGGGAATTGGGTTTGCCATCCTTCGCCTATATACATATAATAGTGAAGTACTTCACCTAAGACAGACAGACACACAGACAGATAGACAAATGTTGCTGTAAGGAAGACAATTCCTGACAACCTAAGTCTCACATTCTACCTAGACATTACTTAGCATCAAAAGAAATGTGTGAAATGGGTACCATTTTCGTTTTGTTTTATTTTTACAGAAAAAAAGTGACATATTTTCTTTTTAGTACACAATGTAAAATTTTCTAGGTGAAGTAGATGTATATGTCTATGTTTACTCCTGCACTTTGCTTATGCTTCACAGAAAAAATCCATTTCTGTCTGGTTTTAGAGTAGGGACAGCCAAAATGCAGCCACCTGCATTCTCAAACCCTTCAGAGTCCCCACACAGACCTTTCTCTGACAAAAGGGAAAAAAAAGTGTCTGTGTGTGGAAAGGTTCAGTTGCCTCTCTTGGAAACCTCAAAGAGCACCAATTCACCTTTTAAATAGACTGCAGGACAGCTGGGGAAGGGGACTCCTCTGTTAAAAATATTTAAAAGAATTGAGGATTTCCAACCAGTTGGATGGTTTTTTTTTCTTACGGCATTTTTGGCACTCTCATGAAATCTCCGGAGGACCTTAACGGGCGCAAAATTGTCTTCTAGACTCACCACAGTTGCCCACTCCTGTGTCAGAGTGCTGTACCCCACCATCCATTCTGTCCACCAGCTTGCTTTGGCGTGGCAAATTCTTCATTCAAGTAATCTTAATCCACTTTATGTTTTAATCCACTTTAGTATGGGTAAAAAGTAGCCACTGTTTAATGTTTTATCACTGCTTCTTCTGATTCTTGATTGGCTATTCCTTTTTCAACCTTAGGCCATTTCCACCCTACACTGTTATAGTGCTATTATTCCACACTCTCAACATCCTGTGGAATCCTGGGGTTTGCAGTTCAGGGAGGGGCCTTTAGAATTCTCAGCCAGAGACCTCTTTGGCCTCCCTAAACGACAAACCCCAGAATTCCACAGGATGTTGAAAGTGGAATAATAGCACTGTAACAGCGTAGTGTGGAAATGGCCTTATTCTAAGAGATTTGTAACTATATTATTGTTGCTAGCCACCTGTGGTTATATGCAGAAAAAAGAAAGACAGAAATCAATTTATCCTCCTCTCCTTCCTCCTCTTCCTCCTCCTCCTCCTCCATCATCATCATAATCATCATCATTATCATCATCATCATCATCATGTTGGCTGCCAAATGGACGTTACTGAGAAATTTTACATTTTTGTGAAAAGAATGGTTGATTAGAAGCAACTTATTGGTAGGTGTGGAGGAGCAGCAGAAGTACAGATGAAAAGTAACAGGGGGAAGACTCAGGGTTTCATTTCACCAAATCGATAAGAATAGTTAAGGGGAAGTGCTATAAAAATTCAAAGTGTTCAAAGTGCTTCACATACATTTTCTCAGTCGTTCTTACATCAGTCCAAGTAGGCCAGTATTCAGTGTGGAATAATTAGAATTGAGGGGAGAGGAGAAGTGCTGAGAGAGAGAGGGAGGGAGAGAGAGAGAGAAAGAAAGAAAGAAAGAGTTACTTGCTTAAAAGATTCTGAGTATATTCATGGTAGAAGTGAGACAGGAACTAGAAACAGTAAGAGTCTGTGGGGCATACAGATAAGAAATCTATGGTCCTCCAGCTGATTTGGCTAACAACTCCGGGCATCCTCAGCCAGCATGGTCAATGATAAGGGATTATGGGTATTATAGTCTAAAGCATCTGGATGTTCAAATGTTCCCTGCCCCCTGACCTGATGAACTCACTAGGTGGCCTTGGATCTTTCTGATTTTCCTCACTGGAGTCAATTGCCAAGGTAGACAACCACAGAACCAAGTATACTGCCTTGATTTCCTTGTGCCACAGGAAAGGCAGGATATAATTACAGCAATAAACCAATAAATGGAACAGTGATTTCCTGGCTCATATTTTTCACTAATGTTATATATAGATTAAATATCTCTTGCCTGAAATGCTTGGGACCAGAAGTGTTCCATATTTCAGTTTTGTTTTTTTAAATTTTGGAATACAGCAGAGGTAACTACGCAGGGCAGCAGGGGAGGTGGTAGTAAACCCTGTCCACCAGACACACTTTCTTTGGGCTTCCTTGCCTCTAAGGAGAGGAGAGGAGCAGGAGGAAGGGAGATGGCATGGCTGCTGCTCCTCCACCACTAACACCCAGCAGTGGCTGTTATTAACCATCTCCAGCCTTGGCCCAGATGAGAGCTGCATGCCTCCTCACAAAGCCACTTCTCCTTTCCTCCCTGCATCCATTGCCAGAGCCCAGAGCCCAGTCAGTGTCTTTCTTACCCAAGTCCACTGTGAATGGAAAGCCAGTAATCTCAGCCAACTCTGACAACAGCAGAAGTAGAGCTGTCAGCCACTGGCTTCAACCTTCAAGGTGACAGCTATGGCACTCCTGCTCATTCGTTCATCTGGAGGAAGACATAAGGATCTATGAAATGGCAGGAAGCTGCAACCCCCTGCTGTCTTGCAAATACAATACAGATATGCATGTGTTGTAGTTCCCAAAGTTTCAGAATTTGGAGCATTTCAGAATTCCAGGTAAGGGGTAGTCAACTTATATCCAGGGTGGCTAGCAAAAGTTTGCACAAATGTTGTTAATATTTGAAATTTCACAGCTGCTCAGAATCTACAGGACCCTGCTGATGAAGAACCCTGTCTTTCAATGTTAATTTTCAATTGTCTCTTTTCTGCTATGGAGGGTGCTATTTTTGTCCAGAGTCCATCACATTAAACCTGCAGCATGGCAAAGTCTTTTGCCTTAGGGATGATGAGCTGTGATTAACAAAAATGATACATCAGTACAAGTGCCATTGTTTTCACTTCCAGAATCAGGCTGCCTGTAATCTCATAATACTTCTGTAAGTAGAGCAGTTAGGACAAAAATATTTTAAACATTGTTCCTCTATTGCAAACTGGAATGAAAAAAAAAAAGACATAAGATTTAGAATGAGAAACCAAAAATTACATATCTCATGAGTACAGACCAACAGACTCTCCACTCAGCACTCAGGTGCTCTCCACTGGCTGTTTGTACGTGCCTTCATGTCACCTGTTGGCTTATCATGACCCCATAAATTTCACAGGTTTTTCTTACTTTCTGGTTTTCAAATTTTTAAAATCAGAATTAGCTTTCATGTGCTTAAGTTGTGCATACATGCATCATGGGTCAATGGAAGATCGTTTAAGCTGGGCTGGGAGAAAGAAGAGAAATTCAGTTCGTTGTCATGACAGAGCCTGGTCTGGTTTCACCTTCCCTAGCCTGACCCTTCCTATTGTCAGTGAAGGACGGGACAATCCTGCCTGGCTGACTCACTCACTGCCTGGGAGACAGACAGTGACTATGCTGTTATAAAAAGCTGCAACTGGAATGACTGGTTCTAGAGCCTTAATCCAAACTGGGTACCACTGCCATCAGGCCTGCTGCCCATGTTGACCACCCTCAAGAGCTTTCACTGGGCGCCTACCAGTTCAGATGCCCAGGCCAGAGACCCAACAAGCAGAATGCTGGGCAGCAACCAGAGACAGATGCTGGTAGAATGGCAGCAGTGTGTGTGTGTTTGCATGTGCCTTATCTCAGCACATATGCATGAGATGATGTGTTTGTGTGTGCATATGAAAAAGTGTGCTACTATGTGTCTGTTGTGGAGAAGTGCGCATGTATTGAATTAATTATGCTTTAGATGTTTTTTTCTTTGGCCACAATGCATATGGTGGCTTGACCTGTAGCCTGTGGCTAAGATGGGTCATTTTCTTGAGTGATCTGCTTTGCATACAGATTTGTTTGATATCTAATCTACGGCTTTATGATTTCCTTGTGTGATCTATTTTGCATGTGTTTCAAGTTGTCGCTGATTAACCTTCAGACTAAAGATTCTCAGTCTTAGTGTTTCCTCCTGGAAAATGGGCAAAAATTTCTAACCAACAATTATAAATACTACCATGCTACATATATATATTTTATATACGTGATTTGGCATATTTTCTGTTGTTGAGCTCATTAGTTTCATTTATGCATTTTTACTTCTTGCTGAACTTTTCACAGCATTGGCGCCTGAACCGACTTATGGTATGACTTATGGTCTGAACTGAACTGAACTGAACTGACGTCATGTAGGAATATTTTATTTGGTAGGAGGAGATCATGGGTGGGCAAAATGCATCCCTCAGGGTCATTCCTACAACCCCCAGAACCAGACAGAGCCCCCACACATGCAAAATAAGCAAATAAATACAGGATTTTCCCACTCCTGAAGGCCTCCAAGAGTGGCAGGTTTTGCATAACGCAAGCTGAGGGTGCTCCAAAGAAGCCAAGCTCCCCTCAAAACTACACCAGAAATTGGTGACCACGTTTTTAATGTTTTGGGCCATGGAGGATCTGGTGTTGTGAGCAAAAAATTGGCCCTCAGGCTGACTAAACTTGTTCACTCCTACTTTAGATGAACAAAGCTTTTTCTCTCAGCTCCACCACTGTACCAAATGTCTCTTCCACTATCCCTTCCAAGTCCTTCCCCCTAACCAGAACCTGGAAGAGTCACTGTTTTGTCTAAAGCCCCCAATAACCCCTGCCAGCATCATTACTGGCTTCCAAGAGCTTTAGTCTGAGGCCAGGATTTTATTGTGTCTATCCACTTGTGAAGACAATTGTAGCACAAACAGTTTGACAGGGTCACTTCTCATATGAAGAGGCATTCAGGACTTAGCTGTATGAGCAGAAGACATGGTTTGTGAAAGAGGACTGCCACGTATGCCATCACCAAGCAGTGATGATCCCATATTACTATTCTTCTGCCTTCACTCAGTTGGATCACATCTCCCCTAAAATAACTTTTACAAGCTCTTCCACTAAGTCAGTAGGATTTCACCACATGTCCGCACCATATGCTTTTAACAGTTGGATGCTCTAGATCAGAAAAAGCACTGAATCATTTCTAGGCAACCATTAAACCCATTCCCTTTCCCCTAGAAGTGGCCTCAATTGTAATTTTTCCCAGTCCAATGGAGGAGAGGTTCCCTTTGAAATGCGTCATTTGTAAACAACACTATGGCCCTTTTCGCACGCCATTTCCCAAATGAAATGGCCACGGGAGCACCACGGGAGCGCGAGGACAGTTCCACATGACGTTCTTGCGATCGCACAGCACTCTTGTAGTGATCATGCAGCAACTGCGGATTATATCATTTTTGGCTCTTTGCCAAAAATGACCTGCGATTGCACATTCTTCCCGCATCCTTCTCACATTTATCTGGTGTGTGGAACCTCAGGAAGCGCGATGGCCACGCTTCCTCCTCCAGCGCAGGGAAAGTACCCAGGGAAAGTACCCAGCTGCGCTGAGGGAGGAAGGAAGGGGCAGAGCTATTGTGCCTCCTTTTGTCCAGCATGGAGCTGGTGCGGAGGGAAGCACAGGGGACATGATTCCCTCACGCAAGAGGCTTTTTGTGTGATCCCCGTGCGATGGAAGCAAGAAAAGGTAAGGTGCGAAAAAAGCCTATATTTCTGTCAAGTTATTCCATGAGTTTTTCATCAACCATTTTCCAAGCAGTTCTATTCTTACGCACATATCTTGGACAAGGCCATACATAGTCAATGTGTCTGTATGCACTCAGCATGGAATCTACATCAAATATTGACAGCCTTCAAACCTCAGCCGCCTGCTAGACCGTGCTTTATGCTTACGGCACACAAGGGGCTTAGGTTAAGGCCAGACAAACGGTTGAGTTACTCTAGCACAGTGTCCTAAAATAGGGTATTATGATGCTGCTGCAGCAGCACATCAGAGTTGCAAGAAACAGCAAGAACTGTTGTTTCACCCCCCCCACCGCTTTTCTAAAAACAAGTTGCAAGCCCTTTGAATCTAGAAATGAGAAAGAGAGAGAGAGAGAGAGAAAGAATATGCATGGTCACATGCATGTGCAAACTGTCACACATGTGAGATGACAGAGGTGCTGCTTTCAGTTCACTTCCCTGTATATAAGGCTCCTCCTCCCGGTGAATCTTGTCCCAGCTATTCCCTCCCAACATTTCCCAGATTCTGCACAAATCCAAATGTTTAGTACTATAAGGAATGAAGTAAATGTTTACAATTTGAGTGTCAATTCTGTTTTCTTGGCACACAATTTTATTTTATTTTTAGCACAGTGTGTCCAGCTCAGATTTTGATGACTAGCCTTACAGTTAGAGAAGGGCACATCAGCCAAACACCCTGGTATAATTCCACAGGTCACTTGAGTTGAACTAAGGTCCACAACATTATCAATTGATCTATGGGCAAAGGACTGGTTAACTTGCCCTCCCTTTCTTTTTAATGGTACAGATTACCTGGAGGTAAGGTGAGAGTCACTGATTCCTCCTGGCTACCTTGCTTGGGCAACTCAGTGCAGCACACCAGCCATAAAGCTGGCTCTACCACTTCCTGTCAAGTAGCCTCAACAGTGCGTTATGGAGGCTCCCATTAACATCCTTAGAATATACACCTAGAGAGTATAATCTGTCTGCGCTACACAGTTGTAGCCATCTTTAACTTCTGTGGCTCCCTCCTATGGTAACCTGGAATTTGTGATTTCATGATGTACCTAGAATTCTCTAGTCTACTCGGCCATGTCCTACTTGGAGATCTTCAGACAAGAACAGGGAAGAGGAGAGCCAAAATTTTAGGCTCCAGCCAAAGCCAGAGGCAGCTGACAAATCTGCCTTAGCAGCCCTTCCTTGGAAGTAGACCATGCCATATAGACCCTGAAGGTGGAGGGTCAAAGGCTGAACAGCTTCATCCCTCAGAGCATTTGCTGCTCACAGCAACAGGTCCATAGTCTCCATTTGACACCGTGTAACATTCCCTGCTCTCACTTCTTGAACTTCAGCTTCCTCCTTGGACTATTCATTTTAGTGATTTTCATTTGACCCTGCTTGGGCTGCCTTTCATGCTTAGACTCTAGATTGCTTTGATCATGCTTCTGCTTTTGCAGACCCTCTGTGTATGACCCTGGACGAGTTTGGTTTGTCCATCATTTGTTCCCTTGGTACAGTCACACGGACACTTGCCACTTTGAAACAAGATACTTTTCCTACACTTGATCTTAGCCAAAAGGCTGAGAATAAAAATGAGTGTTCTCCCTAAATTAAACTTTCTCGTTCAAAACCTTCCCATAATCATAAATAAAAAGTTCTTTAAAAATTGGCAAAAGGAAATTACTAAATTTATTTGGGAAGGTAAAAAACCAAGAATCAAATGGAGAATACTAACGGACAAGAAAGAAAGAGGAGGTTGTGCGCTTCCAGACCTGAAATGATATTACCATGCCGCAGGATTATCATGGATTGCAGAATGGATAATTCTAAAAAATGATCGAATGTTAAAGCTAGAAGGAGCAGATAATAAATTCGGATGGCATGCATACCTGTGGTATGGGAAAGAAAGAGCGGACAAAGAATTCACAAATCATTACATAAGAAAATCATTACTACAAATTTGGAAAAAACTTAAGCCCAAAATTTATCAAAAAATCCCACAATGGATCTCCCCACACGAAGCACTCTTTGGGAGATGGAAATCGACACAAGAAAAATGGATTCTTTACAAGGATATTACAATCGAAGGGGATAACTACACAGTAAAATCAAGAACGGATCTAGAAAAAGAAGGATTTCCCAGTCAATGGTTTCTGTATATACAACTAAAGGAGAGATTTAAAATGGACATGAAGTTAGAAGGATTTCTCTCGAAAGCAGAAAAGAATGGGTTTGAAGTGGCCATCTTTGAGAAGCCAAGACATCTAACATCTCAAATATATAAATTTCCATTAAACAGGGAAATGGAAACTGAAACTATAAAACAGACAATGATTAAATGGTCATTAAATATAGGCAAAACTATAGATCTTGAAGACTGGGAAAACAGCTGGAGAAGGATGCAGAAATTTACTTTATCCCAAAACCTTAAAGAAAATTATTTAAAAATGTTTCATAGCTGGTACTTGAGCCCATCTAAATTGGACAAGATGTATAAAACAGGAAGGAAAGAATGCTGGAAATGTGGAAAAGAAGAAGGCACATTCTACCCCTTATGGTGGACATGCAAAAAAGCAAAAACTTTTTGGAGAAGTATAAATAAAATCATGGTAGAGATATTGGGCATTAATTAACCACTGGGTTAATGGGAGACATTAACCACTGTCTCCTGAATTGTATTTACTGAACATCATCCCAAAAGTACAACAATTAACTATCAAAAACAGATGGAAAATATTACTATACATGATCACCTCTGCAAGAATTGTCTACGCAAGGTATTGGAAAAACCAACAAACTCCAGATCCTGAGGAATGGCTTGCTATGCTTAATGAAATGAAGAATTGTGACCAACTATCTAAGTCACTTAAAGAAGAAAAAAAAGCAATCTACGATACAGAGTGGAAACCAATAATAAGTTACCTAAAAAAAAGATATGGAGATATAGTAATAATGTAGTAATATATAGTAATAATGTAAAATTAAGAAATCTATAACAGTGGATCAATAATAATGAAATGTACCCTGGCCAGTATGGGAAAGGGAAACAAAAGATATACAGATATATTAGGAGTGGTCTAACAGCAAGCTAAGAAGAGAGCAGGTCGAAAAACTTGTAATATGAAATTGAAATGTAAGGTAGATATAGAGGTAACTATAACAATACATAGAATAAACCGGAAAAAGATAAGTAGGAAGTAACTTTATTTTGTACATTGTAAATATATCACATCAAGAAACAAGAAGATATAGATTAACTGATAGACATGGGCCATGTATTGTGCTCTACGAATTACGCACTATGGACTAAGTACGAATGACAGACATGGACTATGCTATGTATAAGTATAGTATGTAATTTAATATTGCTTACATAAATTTATTTTAATATTTTGATAAAAAAAAAAAAGAAACAAGATACTTTTCCCTAAACTACAGCACTGGAGTACTCTGAGAATTTTTTTTTTTTAATAATCATTTTATTCAAAAATTCACATATAAAACAAACAATTATAACTGTCAGCTTAATTGAAATATTTCTGATCTTCCACACTGATCTAGATTTCATTATCAAGATTTCTTAATGCTTAGAATATTGTACAACATTTTACTGCTAATATTACTTGTTGATTCTTGCATTTCAATCTCCTTATTCCTGCTTCATGATATATATCCTGTAGCCCCCTCATATTTTATCTTAAATCATGAATTACAGATTTCCATCTGATAGAACCCAGCAATTACCCGTTACAATTTGCCATTCTTTTTGTATCTCATCGTCTGATTTCCCTTTTAATCTCTGAGAGACCATATCAGCATTTTTGTTTTCAATAAGTGTACCCCACCATTGTTCTATTGTGGGTATTTGCTGAGTTTTCCACAACTTTGCATATTCAATACGAGCTGTTGTTATCATATACAGCAATATTCTCCAATGCTTCTTTATACTAGTACCTTCTAATATATCAGTCATATTTAACAAATACAATTCTGGTGTCTTAGCAAACTGAACTTTCATTAATGCACAAATTTTATTATGTATTCCAGTCCAATATTTCTTAGCTTTTGGACATGTCCACCACATATGATATATCATACCGACCTCATTCTGACATTTCCAACAGTGTCCAGTACCTGTATTATAAATCTTTTTTAATTTGTCTGGTGTCATGTACCATCTATAAAATAGCTTATAATAGTTCTCTTTCAAATTCTGAGCTACTGTAAATTTCTGTGTTTTTTTCCAACTCTGCTCCCAAGACTCTAATTGAATTGAATGTCCGATGTTTTGAGTCCATGAAATCATTGTTGCCTTGACTGTTTCTTCTTGCCTCTCCTGATGTAATATTTCTTGATGCACTTGGGCTAGTAAATGGGGCGGATTTTCAAACAGCCATTTAATTACTCCAGTTTTCTCTTTTAGTTCAATTCCATTGAGGTCCCATGAGACCGCCAAAAACCCAAGGGCAGCTCCCTTCCTAGGACCTCTTGAGCTGGTAAAGTGCACTGAAATGGACTGGGGTGTTCAACTGTGTTCCCTATCAGCATCCTGTACCCACACAGCACTTGCCAAAAGATGGGGAGAGCCTTCCTTATTATCCTACCTCCACTACCTGATGAACTCTTCTGAGCACACTGTATATACCCACAAATTTAAAAAAAACCTGCACTCTTCAGCAGAAGCACAGACCATGCAATGTCCTCATAGGTGTGCTCATGACCGCTTGATGCCCAGGTGAATGGCAGTGCCTCCTCCTAACTACCAACAAGTGCCAATTACCTTTCCCATGTTCTCTATTCTAGGAGTGGGATGACCTTCCAAATATTTTGGACTACAGTTTCCATAGTCTCTTGACATTAACCATGCTGTCATCCAGTTCTGGCCAAAATATTGGGTGTGTGCATTGCAAACTTGCTCTATCAACCCCCTATTTTTTTAGTATGGGTCTTCCAGATTGTATCTTAAAATAACAAACTCTGTTAACCACCTCATAATGATACTGACACACTTCTAGATTCTGTGGAGGCAGCAACCAACATTCAACCACTTGACAAAGGGAACATTGATATTTAATGCAACATCCTGGAAAGTCCATGCTTTCACTTAATTGTTCACTTTGCAGCCCAGTGCAACAACTCTTAACTACTGTTACAGCTGATTTCCCACCCAGCTCTTGGAGTGCAGATGGTGGGGCCTGTGAAAACTCTTCCCCTCTACCACCACCCCCAGCACCCTTTGAAATTCCTAGGAGGTGGGTTCAATTTCCCCAAGGTAGATATACCCTCTGCCTTGTACTGGTCAATGCTACCTGTAAGATCAACCTTTTTAGAATGCAGGGAGAACCAATGGGGCTCTTAGCCCTGTAAGCTATATCTATGCCCTGTTAACTGTAGATAAGAACTTTTATCCCAAAACATGAGTGCCACAAGGGCCACCCCGTGATGCCAGTACCTTTATGTAAAAGTGGGGAATGAATTAGCTCAAAGAGGAGGCTTGTGGTGTTGTGGTGAGCCAGTGAATTGAGACCAGCAGATCAGAAAACAAGAGTTTATTATACTGCGCAGGGATCTCAGTGGAATCAATTTCCAAAAGACTGAGAGCCCCGTTTTAGGTTTCAGCACACATTTATACTTTCTAAAAAAACAAGTACAGGAAATGATTACCATATATGAAAAGAGTACAGGTTACAAAAGTTTAAGTTTCGAAATGATGTATTACAGTTTCAAGAATGAAGTATCTCTGTACCAGGGAGTATTCTCCCTTGGTTGCATCGACTCCCAAACTCCCTATATCCCATGCATTGCCAAGCTGCACACCTAAGCTCTTGATAAGATAAGAGACGCATCTGCCTGACTTATTTTTCTCTATTTTTCTACTTAAGCAAGCAGTTTCTACAATTTAACCCCTTCATCATTCCCCCCTTTTCTGCCAAATTCTATTGCAATTTGAGCATAATTTGCTTAAGCCTGCTTTTGAGCCATAACAGCAAAATGAGCTGCCTTTCCCTCCATAGCTTCAGAGAGAGAGGCCCATACACATTTCATAGCACAGGAAATACATATCATCATTAGAAACCCTCCTACAATCAAAACTATAATACCTAAAAACAGAGTTTTCGGCCAGCCAAAATCTGGTAACCAGGAAGTCAACCAATCCCAAGGATTACCAATGCCACTGTCATTGTTTTGTATTAGCCCTTGTAGGTGTTGTATCTCGTCCTCTACAGTCTTGTTCAAATCATGGAAGGTGACTTTGAATCCTCCCTTGACTATAGAACAAAACCCCCCTTTTCTGGCTAATAGGTAATCCAAGGCCATCCGATGTTGTAACAATAACTGATTGAGCTCTTCAATTTCTTGCTGAAAGGCCCGTATCAACTTCCCAGTTGCATTTATAGTTTTCTCCAATCTACAAGTCAATCCTAATATACTTTTATGATTTTCTTGAGCTATGATCCCTGGATAGGATCCCAAAGTAAGGACCTCCATTATTAGTCTACCTCCTACTCTACTAGCCTCAGTCTGAGCCAATTTCCCTCCTACAATGACCAGATCTTCACATTGGCTACCCAGTGGTCCCACCAGGTTCCTTCTTCTTCTAACAGCCCATTTTGGTCATCCTGGAAGGAACACTTGAACAGGTATAGTCATATACCCAATTCCCACACACTGATAAGTCCCTGGCTGATAATTGGTGGCCCATCCATTAAAATAAAACCATAAATTTGGATCCCGAGCCATCAATCCAGAGCATATACTGCCAGATTCTGTATAATTAGGAGTAAACATAGGATATTCCGGATACAACTCTCCAAGACTGGTTTCATTTAAATCTGTCTCAGGTTGATAGGATTTGTTATATGAGCCATACAAATAAAATCTATTACTACAAGCTGAATAATTTCCCAATTTAGCATAAAATGAGGGGTGCTGTATATATCCTTTCCACTTAGAATTCCAGTTTCCACTATGGTAACAACAAAAACACATTCCGGGGGAATAACTATAAAATTTCAGCCGTCTAAACCGAGTTTTGTTTAGACTACCGTCAACTTTAGCAAACATATTGGGATTTCCCTTTAATGCTGACTGCAGGGCTCCTACAACCACTCCTGGTTCATTAATGAGAGAGGGCATAAAACCAAAATCTGTCACGGTCTGTGGGTGTTCATAAATTAGAGGGATATTGGGTCCATGTTGTTGGAACATATGTGCAGCGTGTTGCTTAAACCAGTTAGCCTCAATTATTCCACACATCATGCCCCACCCCCCTATCAACATTATCCGCTTTATCTTCAGAGTCAAATAGGGGTCCAAATCTACTTATCCCACACCAGTACCTTCTATACATACACAAGAAATACATCAGAGCTAAAATTCCAAAGAGTATACATACTACTATTATTACTAGTTCACTAACATTCATTGCTCATCATCATCCTCCGTAGGGGATCTGGCCGTGAGTAGAATAGTCAGCCTCCGGAGTGACTATAGCAAGACCTAGTCCCGGTCTTCCTTCCTCTGCAGTCGCTAGGTCTGACCGTACGTAGAGCTACCAGCCTCCAGACGTGCGGCAGCAGTAGGGTCTAGCCTAGATTTTTCATTCACCTGTTGCAGATCTGACTGTGCGTAGAGTGGTCAATTCCCTGGTATGACCACAGCAGAGTCTAGTCCGAACCTTCTCTCCCCTCTGTCCATCGGGACAATTTCAATTTCAGAGGGTTTTCTTGTGATGAGATCACAGTCCAATCAGTAAATGCTCGTTTTACCCTAGTATAATGTATCCAGGGTTTCAGTCCCGCTACCTTTACTGCTGTGGGGGTAACTAACAACACCTGGTACGGCCCCCTCCACCCTGGTGATAGGGGCTCTCCTTTCCAGTCTTTAACCCGCACCTCATCCCCAGGTTGAAAGGAATGTGCTTTCGTGAGGAACGGAACTCGTCTAACCTCTAAAGCGTGGGCTTTGAACTTCTCTAGAGCCTTTCCTAATGCCTGCACCTCTTCTTGGAGAGCCAGACTTCCCAACTCCCGAATATCCCCTCGTAGTCCTTTTAGGATGGCTGGGGGTCTTCCGTATAGCATTTCAAATGGAGTTAGCCCAGTTGTCCGACGGGGGGTGCATCTTATCCTCAGAAGTGCTATAGGGAGCGCATCTAACCACTTGAGTTTCGTTTCCTGGCACAATTTCGCAAGCTGAGTCTTCAATGTTCTATTCATTCTCTCCACCTTCCCAGAGCTTTGGGGTCTATATGCACAAGGTAGCTTCCAAGTGATTCCTAGAGTCTCTGCAAGATTCTTGATTACTCCATGCAGAAAAGCTGGGCCGTTGTCAGATCCAATGTGGAGGGGCAATCCATACCTCGGTATGAGGTCCCGAAGCAAGGCTCGTACTACCTCTTTTGCCTTCTCAGTTCTGGTAGGATATGCTTCAACCCATCCGGTATGAGTACATACCATTACCAGCATGTACCGGTACTGTCCGGTCCGTGGCATTTCTGTAAAATCCACCATTAGGGATTCAAAAGCAGTAGATCCTTGATATTGTATTCCCCCCTCCAATCTTGGTCCTTGGCGCGGGTTATTCCGAGCACAAGTTTGACACCGCGACGATGCTAGCGTGGTGTACTGGCTCATTCTGTCTATGAACACATCTTTCTCTAATACCTGAGCTAACGCCATCTTTCCCAAGTGTGTAGCTTCGTGCACCTTCTGCACAACTGACCATCCCATAGATTGGGATATATACCGCCTTCCATCTGGCAAAACCCACCAGCCGTCTTTGTCCAACATAGCCTTCAGGTCTTTTTCAGCCCTCTCGTTTTCTTGTTGGGTGTACCTAGGGGTCTGGTCACTCAACGATACTTGGAAGAGTGGCGTTACCAATTCTTGGGGCAAATCTTCCCTCTCATTTTCCAATTCCCTCTCCGCAGCCTCCTTTGCAGCTGCAGCTGCTTTTCGGTTCCCACAAACCACTGGATCATATCCTTTCTGGTGTCCTCTACAGTAGATTACAGTGACTTTACGAGGGGCCCATACAGCTTCTAATAGATGCTCTATTTCTCTTCCGTACTTGATCTCCTGTCCCGAAGAGTTGATTAATCCTTTTTCTTTGTACAGTGCGCCATGCGCATGTCGGGTAGTAAAAGCATACTTTGAATCTGTGTATATATTCATGATGAGTCCCTCAGCTAGTTCCAAAGCTCTAATAAGGGCGATGAGTTCTGCCTTCTGGGCTGAAGTACCAACGGGTAATGCTCTGGCCTCTATTATCTTATCCGCTGTGACTACTGCATATCTGGCCTTTCGCTTTCCTTCTCGTACAAAGCTGCTTCCATCTGTATAATAAGTAACATCAGGATGGGGCCACGGGGTGTCCTGTAAGTCTGGTCTGCTTGAATACACTTCATCCATGGTTTAAAGACAATCATGATGTGTAGCCTCAGATTCTACGGGGAGCAACGTTGTGGGGTTCAAAGTGGTGCATGTTTCCAACTTTACTCTAGGATTCTCATATAACATTCCTTGATACTTGGACATTTGGCTATTTGTGAACCAATAACTGCCTTTATACTCCATTACAGCCAGTACAGAATGTGGGACTTTCACTGTCAGATTCTGGCCTATGGTTAATTTGTCTGCTTCTTTTACCAACAAGGCGGTTGCCGCTATTGCTCTTAGGCACCCAGGCCATCCTCTGGCAACAGGATCTAACTGTTTAGAAAGGTACGCCACAGGGCGATGTCAAGATCCCAACATCTGCATCAGTACTCCCACTGCTATTCCTCCTTTTTCATCAACATATAGAGTGAATGTCTTTGTCACATCAGGCAGACCCAGTGCTGGAGCTTCCATCAATGCCTTCTTTATCTGCTCCCAGGCCCTCTTCTGTTCTGTTCCCCATGTAAATTCAGAATTCTCTGGGCCTTTGGTAGCTTCATATAAGAGTTTACTCATTACTGCAAAATTAGGAATCCAAATTCTACAAAACCCAGCTGCACCCGAGAATTCTTGCACCATCTTCCGACTCCGGGGCTCAGGTAGAGCATGCACAGCCTCCTTCCTTTCTCGGCCTAGCGCTCGCTTTGCCTGAGTCACTTGGAATCCCAGATACCGCACCTCTGTCTGGCACAACTGGGACTTCTTCCTAGATACTTTGTAGCCTGCTTCCCACAAAAGATGGAGCAACTCCACTGTAGCCTCTTTACACTCTTCCTCACTGTTGGCTGCCAACAGCAGATCATCTACATATTGCAGCAAAACTCGTTTTTCGGGCTCAGATCCGAATCTTCTCAAGTCTTGACTTAGGGCTGTCCCAAAAATTGTAGGCAAGTTCTTCCAACCCTGTGGCAAGCAAGTCCAAGCAAACTGGGTTTCCTGGCCCGTAACAATATCTTCCATCTGGAAGGCAAATATTTCTTGACTTTGTGGGGCCACCCGAATACAGAAGAAAGCATCCTTAAGATCCAGCACCATAAAGTGAGTAGCTGTGGATGGAACTAGTCCCATTAAAACATACGGGTTTGGCACCACTGGGTGTAGGGTCACTGTAGCCTCATTCACCATCCTTAAATCTTGAACCGGGTGATATTCTTTCATTCCAGGCTTCAACACAGGGAGTAACGGGGTGTTCCATGGAGAGCGGCATTCCCGAATTATGTTGTATTTCCTCAGCCGATCCAAATGTTTCTGAATCCCTTCCAAGACTTCTCTGGGCAAGTCATACTGTTTTACACGAATGGGAACAGCATTTGGCTTCAATTCCACTACTATGGGGGCCACAAATTGGGCTAGCCCAGGCGGATTATCTTCGGCCCATACCCCTGGGGGGTCCAAAGGTAGTGGGTTGTTCTTGACAAACCATGATCTGATACCTTCGCCACTCTTCTTCCATTGGGTAGGTTACTGAGATGCTTTTTGGTCCTCTAAAATTTACTTCCATCACCCCATCTTCTTCAATGGAAATCTGGGCTCTCAGTTTAGCCAACAGATCTCGACCCAATAAAGGTACAGGGCAGTTTGGTAAATATAAAAACTGATGAGTAACTTGGTGTCTCCCTAAATCCACAATTCTTTTCTCCAAAAGAGGGTGTTGCTCTGTTCTTCTGGTGGCTCCCACAATTCTTATGGCATTTTCAGTTTTTGGAGCTACTGCTGAATTTAATACGGAATGGGCAGCGCCCGTATCCACCATCATTGGGATGGCTCGGCCCCCAATTTGTGCTGTGACCATAGGCTCCCCGGGGCCGAGAGCAAGGGGGCCCGGTCTGTCCTAATCGTAAAGTTCCATTCCAGCCAGCCCAATCAAGTCCTCGAATCCTTCGTCCACCTCTGGCTCATATCTTCCATTCATCACTCTTCCTCTTCCTCTTCCTCTATTTGCCCCTCTTCCTCTTCCTCGGTCCATTCCTCTTCCTCTATTTGCCAATTCCCTCTGTCTAGGGGATTCATTTTTCCAGTGCCCCACCTGACGGCAGAGGGCACATTCATTGCGTCCCAATGGAAGTCCGCTTCTTCTCCTTCCTCTTCCACCTTTCCGATATCCTTCCTTTGCCGTTAGTGCCGCAGCCAATAATTCCTCTTTCTTGTGCATTCTCCTATCTTGCTCCCTCTTTTCTTCCTGCTCCCTATTTATGTACACCTTCTGAGCAATGCTCACCAATAGACTGAGATTCATTCCTTCAAACCCTTGTTGTTTTTGTAACTTCTTCCGAATATCAGGGTAGCTTCCTGTCACAAATGCCGCCGTCACCGTTCGGAGGTTCTCGGCAGCGTCCGGATCTATGGGGGTGTACTGCTGGTAGGCTTTTAACAACCTTTCTAAATATTCCCCTGGGGCCTCAGTAGGTCCTTGTGTTACCTCCTGTACTTTGGCCATATTGATAGACTTCTTCACACCTCTCCTCATTCCGGTCAACAGTATTGCCCGATATTCTGCTAATCTGTCCCGTTGTTGGTTATCATTAGGATCCCACTGTGGATCCACAGTGGGG
Organism: Cyclura pinguis; assembly: GCA_030412105.1. Taxonomy (NCBI): domain Eukaryota; kingdom Metazoa; phylum Chordata; class Lepidosauria; order Squamata; family Iguanidae; genus Cyclura; species Cyclura pinguis. Next base: position 161,281,848 of record CM059600.1, read on the forward strand.
ACTTGCTCCCGCACCCAGGCATTTACATCTTGCACTTCTGGGCCCGCTCTTGCAGCTGCTACCTTCTCCACTTCCTCCAATATTCTCCTCCTCTCTTCGGTAGTGAATAAAGTCAACAACAACTGTTGGCAATCCTGCCAGGTGGGGAGACGGGTAGCCATAATGCTGGTACACAGCTCTACCATCTCTTGGGGCTTATCAGTATAGGATCCATAGTGGGTCTTCCAGTTCAATAAATCTGACTAGGTGAAAGGGGTGTACTGGTAACTCTGTACTCGCCGGTATCCTCCTTCTTCACTGGGGCCTGCCACTAGCTGAGTAACTTGTCGCAATGGTGAGACCATGTCTCCACTTTCCTCGTCTGTATCATCTGATTCATCCATCTCTTTCTGATGCTTGGACTTCTTAATCTTGGCTTTTTCTTTCGGCCCTGTTCTAAGATCATAGGCTCTGGGAGATTCCACCATCCCCTGGGCAACTGGGCTAGAATCTGCCAATCCCCCGGCCGTGGCTCCCTCCTGCTCCGGAAGGTCCAGTTGCAAGGGTTGGGCTGGCGGCAGCGAAGCTGGCTGCGGTGGGGGTAAGGCTGGTGGCTGCGGAGCTGGCTGTGGTGGCACATATGGGGGAGGGGGAGCGCTAGGTTCCTCCAGAACCGATTCTGCCAATATCTGTCCTCTTCCAAACTTTCGTCTGGTCTGATCCTGCTTTACTACCATAGCCCTACTAATTTGCTCCTGACATTTCCGCAACCAAGGGGGGTTTTGAGTGACCACTGTGTCCCATGAATCTATGTATGGATATTGATCAGGGTGGCCAGGCTCGCCAACCACCACTGAATACACTGCCCTAATTCGTGAGGGTTCCAGGCTCCCCTCCGGGGGCCACACCACCTTAAAGGATGGCCATTCTACTTCATATAAGGTCCTCAACCGTTCAGGCGTCATTCGGGGATCTCCATAATCCCCACTAAATCCTTTCTTAAAGTTTTTCAACATACAGCCTAAAGGGGTTTGTCGGCTCTGCCCCTCTCACATTTCCTCCCAAAGCGGACAACACACACAAGGAAAAAGGGATTTGACCCGTGGGTAAGGGGTCCCACGGATCGACACAAAGGGGGAGAGACAGCACTGGATTCACGCTGACCCAAGCACCCGGAAACTCAACGGCATGACTTGGAAACTGCGGTGTCACACAACCATCCTTTCACACGTTCACACCAACACACAACCTCCCACCTTCAATACCACACCCGAAAGCTCTGCGGCTTCACCCACAACAACAGTGGGGTACTAGGGCAAAGCTGAAAGGGGTTGATCAGGCCCCTCTTCCCCCCGAGTTTGCGGGGAGGTCACTCACCAACAGTCGTGGGAGGGTTCTGTTTTCTGCTCCGACCTCGGGTTCCTTGGCTGGAGCGCCGTCGCCAGAGCCGTCGCCCCACTCCGAACCAATCCTTCCGACAAAAGAAAGTCGAGGGCGCCCTGGGTCGTATCAGGAAGGGGGCGACGGTCCCGACAGCCTGGCATCCGCCAAAGTGGGCAAAAGCCCCTCACAATTCCTGGCCAATGCACCAGAAAATGTTGTGGTGAGCCAGTAAATTGAGACCAGCAGATCAGAAAACAAGAGTTTATTATACTGCGCAGGGATCTCAGTGGAATCAATTTCCAAAAGACTGAGAGCCCCGTTTTAGGTTTCAGCACACATTTATACTTTCTAAAAAACAAGTACAGGAAATGATTACCATATATGAAAAGAGTACAGGTTACAAAAGTTTAAGTTTCGAAATGATGTATTACAGTTTCAAGAATGAAGTATCTCTGTACCAGGGAGTATTCTCCCTTGGTTGCATCGACTCCCAAACTCCCTATATCCCATGCATTGCCAAGCCGCATACCTAAGCTCTTGATAAGATAAGAGACGCATCTGCCTGACTTATTTTTCTCTATTTTTCTACTCAAGCAAGCAGTTTCTACAATTTAACCCCTTCATTGGGGGGGGGCAACTTAGAGAGACCTTTTCTACCAATGTTTATGGGCACATGCAGGAAAAGAACCAGCCAAAGATTCAAAAGTAAGCTAGAAATATGTTTTATTGAGGAGAATTCACTCATGCATGCAAGCATTCACTCAAGAACTAACTGAAGGAGAAAGGGAGGGGAAAAAATTTTGGATATAGGTTTTTGAGGTTTTTCGGCTGAGGTTTTTGGGGTTATATAGTTACCATTCCAGAAGAGTAGTGAGAGCTTGAAATGTGACTTAGACTTCTGTCTAAGGGCAGATAGATCAGGATTCAGAGTGACATAGTAGAGTCTTGCATTTCATCTGACTACAACTGACTTCTCAAAACCTAGGGTTTATATACTCTGTTTTCCTCCCTGAAGGGGCGTGAGTTGATTGCTCTGCCAGCCTAGTGGACAATGGGAGCTGCAACACAGACAATGGGGTCTGGAATGGACTGATTGGTTTCAATGTCTTGGTTGAGTGGCAGTTTTTGGGCTAGCTGCAGTAGGATATACACACAGTAGGGGTCCTTGCCTCCGCATCTGGGCACCTTATTGTTTTCTGATGTTGGCAGTTGATAGGATTAGCTCAGAGCCATTAAGTCAGGCCTTCTTGGCTAATTTCAGCAAACTTTTGACCTGGCCATGCTGAAGTCACCCCTGACCTACTCCCAGCCAGTGTCCCTTTCTTCCACAGGGCCTTGCCAGCCATAAGTATAATTTATATTTTATGCCAATTAATATATTTTGCCAATTAGACCATATCAAAATGTGGGGGTGTACGGCCTGGTAACAGGACTGGATTCTCCTTATCTATAAGAAGATCATAGACTATATGCATTTTATTTTTAGCTGACTGGACATTGCACAGGAGCCAGGTGAGGTTTTGTAGGGGGCTTGGTTCACTCTCCAGGTTCCCTAGGATGTCAGGGCAACCAGAAGGTAAGACAGGTATTAAGCACCTCTTTCTCCTTCCGCTGCAACAACACTTGGCATGCTTCCTGTTACTTCTGACATCCTTGAGCAAATAGAGACCCAAACCTCTGGATTCTTTTGAAGTTGTCAAGGTGGATGCAGCTAATCATTCTTCTTCCCAGAAGGCACCCCCCAAAAGACAACGGGTATGGCTGTTGCAACAATGCTGCTATGCAAACTGGCCATCCAAAAAAAAAAGGAGGAGGAGGATGTTCTCTGCTTGTTTCAGCTGTCTTGTTGAGGTTTACTGTGCACAGGATTTGAAGAGTTAAACATGGGGCATTCAGACCCGCCACTCACATTCTACCACCGAGCTGTAGCATGGGCATTGATTTCTTCGTACATCTCATCAGGCTCAGATAGGGGGAAATCAATGGGGTTAGGTCAGCAGTAAAAGCAGCCAAGTCTTTGCCGCCTGCTTTCTCTGTCTGGGCTAGGATCTATTGAAAAATGTCTCCCTAACTCTCCTAGCCTGCCCCGCCCCCACTTCTCCAACCCCTTTCTGAAACTTCTCCAATCTATAGTTTGTTCTCCATGGATCTTCCTGAGGGGAAAGAATCGTCCTTTTCTTTGAAGAGCAGATTTTTGGGTTATTTTTGACAACTTGGCTACCTCTCAGTAAGAGTGGAAAACATTGGCAGCTGCTCATGGCGGACAGCATAGAAATCCAGGATTTTATTACTATATTAGATGAAGTGTACCCAGCACTGCTGGATTCTGTACCTAATGCCCTGGAAAGGTCCATGGGCCTCCTATTTTCCCCTCCCTCTGCCTTTTTTTAACTTCAGGAACCATAGTAGCAATACCTCAGTTCTTTCTCATTTTTCTGTCTCTCCTCATCAGAAATCTGAGTTTTCACAGAGAACTCTCTTGCTTTCTAGCTGAATTATATCCAGAAATCTCCAGGTCTGTATCACAGGGCACCTATTTTCCCACTTTTTTAAACCTCTGAAATCTTACAGACAATATATTAGAGGCCTGTTTAAACCTCAGAAATCTCAGTAGCAGTGCCTTTTTGCTTTATCTTGTTTTCTGGCTTTTTTGTCCTCCTTCAGATGCAATGTCTCAGAGTACTGTAGTGAGTTCTGGCAGGCCTTCCTTTATGTTTACAGAAAGCCCCCATTTGGAATTCTCACTTGAAACTTGCTAGTGCAACTTGGGCAGCAACCACAAACATTCTGTCAAATTTTGAACTATCATGATGCCCCAATGAGTTATGACAGTTCCCCCCCCCGCCTTTTTTTGATCTCAATGATCCTCTTTCCATTTGAAGTTTAGACCTGAAATTCAGCACTGAAGCTCAGAAAACAACCTAACACACCTGGTCAAAATTAGAAATGCCTAGCACCTTTAGGTGTCTAGCATGATGTCCCATTATGACTACCATAGATAGACACACACTTTTATTATTGTAAGTGTTGTACATCTCTCTTTTCTCCCATGCCTTCAATACTTTCATGATAAAGCTGAAGATAGGGCCCCATATACTTTCAACCATAGTTTGATTGTTTGTGTGTGTGTGTGTGTATGTATGTATGTATGTGTGTGTATAATATTATATATGAGAAAACATTACTGTTTCAATAGAAGCAGAATTAATTGCCTTGAAAACATCTCCCATGTCATGTAGCGAGAAAAAACTTTACTTTGACTATAGTGGGTGGAGAGTAAGATTGAGAGATATGATAAGGGTGCTGAGGGAGGGAAGAAAGTGCCTTATAATTCACGGCATGAAGATCCTGCTCCAGGCATGTTCACACACACACATTGCACTCTCATCCCACTGAAAGAGACTGATGGAGATCCCAGCAGGGTCAGCCCAAACATTACATAACACAAGGATCCACCTCAGATCTTGGGTCTCATCAAAATGCTGCAAGTTGTTAGTTATTTAGTTTACCGTTATAATACTGTCCTCCCTCCACATTCGTAGGTTTGGGCTTCATGAATTTGATTATTTATGACTGCATGTGCCTCCCTGCTCTCACTCTCCTCCTATAACCATGCATTTTGCCCCAGCACGGAGAACCTGCACAGAGGCAAGACAGATGGGAATGAGGGGTGGGGGAAGCCTTTTCCCCCTCCAGAGCTTCCCCCTTCCTATTCCCAAGGAAAACAGAAGGGAAGTGGAGGGAAGCCTCACATGAGCCTTCCTTTCTCTTTCTGGAGCTCCCTCTCCCATTCCTATGCATTTTGCCCCAGCATGGAGAACTCGCATGAGGCTTCCCCCACCCCTTCCCTTCTTTTGGTTTGAATTTTTGAAAAGAAGCCAAGCACTTTGGACATGATTTAGTTTTATCATTTTTTAAAGGCACTAAATGACAGCATTCCCTTGATCAATAATAGTAATAGTAGCAGAAGCAGTAATACTAGGAATATTGGTATTATTTATTTTGGTTAGCAGTTTAATTTGCCTTCAAGAATTGAGTTCAAACGCAAGTGGTGAAGCTTTTAAGCTGTGATCCTAGTCATCTCTAGCAAGACGCTCCTGCGCACATTTTGTCCAAACTGTGGGACACATATTCAGCACAAGCGAAGAACAGAACATAAGGCTCTCCAGAACTTTTCAAAGCCTACAGAAACTTCATTCTTGAGCAAGTTGGGATTGTGGCTGAGACACTTGTCTTCCAGCCTCTCAGCCAAGCTCAAATGTGTGATGTCCCTCAGCACAGCCTAGGCCTCACGTGGCAGAGAACTGTCCTGCCCCGCTGGATGTCAACCAACACAAAGGTAAACAAGGACAGGTACTGTGGCGGGCATGGTCTGGGCATCAGGGACACATTTATTGTTCAGAGTATTTATGCCCTGCCTGCTAAGTGAATTTTTTGAGGTGGCTAACAATACATTTAACATACAAGATAGAAAGGATTTATTGGAGACAGACAAAGGGGAATACACATTCCAGAGGGATGGGAGAACTATCTCAAACCCAGATTGATCCTCTATGAGAATGCAATAAAAAAGTATTGTAAAGGGAACAGTGAGAGGACCAGCCTCCATATAGTCCATTTCCTCTACCTTTAAGGATGCAAAGAGCTGCAGAATTATTGATTAATAATGGTTTTTTTCTCTCATAGTTGTTCCTTTGCCTGAGGCAGTGACCCGGTGACCTGACCTTAATGGTCATAGGGAAACTTCCTTTGCACAACCATGCATATTACTTAAGCTGTGAAGCACACACACAACTAAATTTTCACTTCCCCATGCCCTGCCATATCCTGATTTTTATGGCTTCCATATTCCTGATATGTGTGAGCATAAATAAACAACAGTTTACTAGCCCAGGTTTTAAAAGAAAAAATACACACAGCATGTGGAGTTCTCCACATGAAAAGTCATGGCACCATCATGATTATACAAATAAAATGGAGTTTGCTTCTGCTCCTTTGATCCACAACATAGGTCCTTGGAATAAGCAGCCTTTTGATGATAATTGCAGCATCTCCACCCATGTAACAGATATGGCTATTTATTAAGAATTTGAGCCTCACTGATTTACTTCATGCAAAGGGTTTTTAAGCTGTTTTAATCTCTTAAATCAGTATTAACTTGTTTTTAGTCTCTTTAAATTATTTCTCTGGTTTTAATTTTGTTGTTGTTGTTGTGGTTAACTGCCATCAAGTCAACTTTGATCTATGGTGACTCTATGGATGAGAGACTGCCAGGTCATGCTATCGTCAACTGCTTTGCTCAGGTCTTACAGATTTAGGGACGTGTCTTCCTTGATTGAGTCTATCCATCTGTAGTGCAGTCTTCCTCTTTTCCTACTGCCTTCTACCTAGTATTGATTTGACCTATATACTGCCCTGATACAGGACAGGAGAGAAAAATATTTTAATAAACATAAACAAAATAAATATACACTTCCATGCTAGCCACCCAAACTGTAAAATGTGTTTAAAAATTAAGAAACAGAGGGTTCTGTTTAAAACAGTTTAAATCCCTGTAGGCCCATCATACCCTGTCTGCTGTTCCTCCTGCATGGACCTTTGGGGAACCTTCATCCCTTATCCTTGACTTCAGTCCTAAAGTATATATTGCAAACTGCAGAGTGAAGAGTCCTGTATTCACACACAGTGCCCTCTTCTTCCTCTGAGCCAACTCTTCATCTAGCTTTCTGTGAGACAGCATTGCCATTGGTTTTCACTGAGAGTTGGGTCACATCAGATCAAAGTTACTTTTTCACTACAACTCTCTGAAACCCCAGCCAATATAGACACTGATTATGCTGGCTGGGGGATTCTGGCAGCAATAGTCCAAAAAGTAATTTTTATACACTCTCAGACACATAGTAAATTTCTATAGATGTGGGGGAACTGGACCCTGTGAATGAAGAATTGACCTTATTAGCTATTGCTTCATTTGGACAGAATATAGATAGCTTTGGCTGAGCAAGCCTGAGTTTGGTCAGTCACTGGATGGGAAACTTTCTGGAACCTTATGTAGCCTTATACCCAGGGGAGGGGGCAGAATATGGTATTTGAGTGAAATAAACTAGGAGAGTGTTGGCTAGGGTAAACATATGGTTTGTTGGAGCTGGAATTACCTGGTGGGAGAGCATGAATGGAAGCAGGCCAAGGCAACTATCATCAGGAATGCTGCAGCTGAGATACAGGCCATTTCCGTGCAATGACACTCTTCCGCATCATTGTGCTGCAATCCCAAGTCCAGAAGGGAGCGTGTCCGCAACGCTCCCCTCAGCATCCACTCAGTCCATGCAGAAGAGAATGCAACGGCGCCATGTCTTCCTTCCACAATGCAGCTGGGATTTTTCCATTGCTGTGCTATGGAAGGAAGCGTCGCCAATGAGCTTCTGCATGGCCAGAAGTGACGGGAGCGCTGCGCGATTGCAGACGCAAAATGGATTTTTTCTGTTTGGCGAAAACTGCGTGAGCACGACCTTCCGCTACAGGATGGCAAGAGGACAGCAACAACGTCATGCAGAAGCGTGACCTGCCGACCACTGTTGTTACTGCCCTGGCTAGCCCGAGCTTGGCGGATATAAAAAGATATCTCTTGATATCGATAATTCCACCTCACATACCCATTCCCCTCCACGTGCTTGCGAGGCCCCCGGACAAGCACGCATACAGGCTCGGCCGATAATCACTGTAATATTCCAAAATAATACAGGCAGGCCAGAAATAGCCAACTCGCAGCTTTAGGAGACCTCCAAGACAAGTACCTTCATTAAGTATGCATGCAACTTTCAAAAGATCCTCTGCCCCACGCTGGCAGCTTGACGATCGAGCTATAGAACGCTCAAGCTGTCCGCGTTTGCATACTGGCTACCCTATTGACAATTTGGCTATAACTCAATTATTCAAATTCTGACCTTTCGGAGGCTTTGTCTCCAGCCCCAAATCCATTGTTTTCCCCAAGTCCGACCTAGCCTGCGGTCACAATTCTCCTTATAAAAACCCCTGACTTTGAGCGCTTCCTTGGATCGCTCTTGGCTTCCATCCCGCCTTGCTATCGCTTTGTCCAGCGAGCCTTCCCCTCAGCTCCACGTGCTGAGATCCACGCTCCCCAGCTTCCCCGCTTCCAACCGGGCTTCAGGACAGGTGAAGTATCACCCAAACCAGCAACTCCTCTAAAAATCCCTCTATCCCACTCCAACCTTTATTTCTTTAGTTATCTTGTGTGAGTGTGCCGCATACACTGTTTGCTTGTGTTTTAATAAAATATTATTTATTATTTCAACTTCTGTGTGCTCCTTGACTCGGCCTGACCCCATAAACATAGGGTTCAAATCTCGCTACGTTACCCTGCCTCTCGTATTGCTAGGCAGTGCTCTTGACTAATTTCCCCAACTTATATAATTGAGAGCGCATTTCGGTGTCCCTCCCGGGACCCCCAGGAATCAGGGTAACACTGTCTCGTTCCTGTGGCAGAAACGAGACAGTGACCTCATGCGGAAAGGGCCACACTGAAAGATTGAGGGGGGTGAGACTGTGCTGGAGGCTAGCATAAGGGTCTCACACACAATCACACACACCACTCCAAACAAACATACACACACACTTAGGAGTGTGTGCTGAAATCACTCACACTGAAGCATGAAGGTTCTTTCAGTTTCAACCAGAGATTTAATACTTCCTGAACGAGAACTTTTTTCTGGGGGGTGGAGCTCAAGAACTCAAATTCTCCAGTGTTTCATTTTACAGTGGATGGGATTCCAGTTGGTCAGGTAGCCTGTATTTCCTGGGAGGTTGTGGCAAATGATATTTAGAGAGGGCCCTTGACTACCTGCATGTGCACCTGCAAGTAATGCAGGCTCCCACTCAGCTATTTCCAGATCCATTGTGGAGGGCCAGTAATATGAGCGCACGCACACTCATACAAAGGCCCATTATCTGGCTGAACGGAATTATATTTGCTAGCAGCAGGGGGAAGAACAGGGAGCTTTCTCTGTGTCTCTTTAATGCTTCTAAACAATGCAATCTGCTGCTGGCACTACTGTGTTCCTTTCCCTTGAATGCAAAGAGAGAAAGATCCTCGAGATGGTAATTTATTTGAGAAGCTGCTGGAGCGGGTTTAAACAAAGAGGTAACTTTGGTGAAAAGAGGAAGGAATCAGCAGAACCTTTTGAAAAAGGGAAGGAGCAGATTTCGAGTAATAAAACTCCTCTGCTTTTCCATTTGATTTTTTTCCTGCTTTCCAAATGCCACATTAAGAATGCCTGCTGTAGCAGCAGCCAGGTCCTAGTCTATAAGAATAGAACTTGTTAAGGCGTTTTTTTCCCCCCCTTTTGGACTACCACTCCCAGAATTCTCCAGGCAGCAAGGCCACTGGCCATACAGGCTGGGGGATTCTGGGAGTGCTAACTCCAAAAAAGCAAGTTTTCCAATAAGTGCACAGGATGCTGCTTTATCTCACATCAGACCTCCTTACTCTGTGTTGTCACTGTTATCTAGACTAACTGGCAATTAACAGATAACCGGCATTCCTAGGCCCACAGTTTAAGCCAGAAGACCTTCGCAGCCCTACCTGGACCTGGGTTCAGTTCCAGACATCTCCTGTAAGCTAAACACATGCTATACCATGGAATTATGCCTCATTTCTAGGGTTGCCAGTTCAGGATCAGCACAGACCTTAAAGTTTCCAGGCCAGAACCAGAGATCTAAGGACAGCCCCTGGTGATGTCATCAAGCGTTATGCTTTAAGTACCAACCACACTTGCGCAGCAGCTTGTCAGTCAAAAACATACATTTTTGTATGCACATGCACATAGACACACACACACACACATGCACACACTTCACATATTTTCCTGTTTGGAAATTAAGACTGAGCTAAGGGAATATTCCTAGATCAAGGTGAAATGAGGGGACTGTTCTTTCCCACTTACATACATCACAAGAGTGAGATTTGTTGCCTAGCAGAGGGTCCAGATTAGCAAAATAACATGCTCAAGGAGTTAAGAAAAGGCAAGGTTTTTTTCTGCAGCAGAAATAGGTACATGCTTTGTGGAAGTTCAAAGTGAGACAAAACACATTTCCCTGTGCCCACCTTACATACACTAAACAGGTGGGTTTCCTCATGTAAACATTTAGAAAATAATTAACAGTTAGTTCAAAGTACAACTATCTATCAGCATGAAACTGCCCAAATCTGTTCATCATTTTCAAATAGGATGTAATAATTCAACAGGAACTTAAGTGTTTGCTTTATTCAGAGAGTATGAAGAAGCTAACTAAGTAAATACACTAACACACTCACACCTCTGGAGAACACTTTCCTTTTGCCTTCAGCGGAGCCCACCAAAACTGGAGAATTTGTACCCTCATCTCTTCCCTGGAAGAGACCTGTAAAAACTGGACATCTGGCAACCCTATCCCCTCCTCCAGGCTCGGCATCAGGAGTTGGCATCAATGGACACCTGCCAAGGCCCACGTCCCAGAAGGATGCCCACTGCCAGGCTCTGGAGTCCCAGTCATTTTGTCCTTCCTCTTTACTGCCAAAGCAGTTCACCTGCATTGAATGAGTAAGCAGCTTTAAGAATAACGAGAATGCAAGCTGGTTCCCCTTAGAAAATTACTGTTATTTGGGAATAATCCCCAAATGAAGAGGGCAAACAATTGAACTACCTCCTACCCACCACCCTCTCTTACACATGCATACCTTACTAAGGGGCACATCAAAACCTGGAACCACATAGTGTGGAAAGCCCCAAAACAGGAGAGGTACTTTATCTTTCCTCAGTGAATTTATTATATTAGCTAAAGGCCATGACACATATGTACATACGGTATACAAAAGCATACAGAATCCAGTGAAATAATATTGCAGACAATAGCAAATATTTTTACAGACAAAATTAGAAGAACATTCAAAAATTTAATTTGAATGACATATTCTGAGCAGCTGTCACTGATCCTTAATGCATTGTGTTTGGCAACATCACCAGGCTGTGTTACCTGTGACATCAGCAGAGACTGTCCCCGGATCTTTAGTTTCAGCCCTGAATTTTGAGATGTTCCCAAAATGGTATCATGTCCAAAATGGGACATGATAGCTCTGTTTAAATATTTGAAGGGATGCCACGTAGAGGAGGGAGTGGGCTTGTTTTCTGCTGCTCCAGAGACCAGGACAAGGAGCAATGGATTCAAGCTGCAGGAAAGGAGATTCCACCTGAACCTCAGGAAGAACTTCCTGACAGTCAGGGCTGTCCGGCAGTGGCATCTGCTGCCTCGGAGTGTGGTGGAGTCTCCTTCTTTGGAGGTTTTTAAGCAGAGGCTGGATGGCCATCTGTCGGGAGTGCTTTGATGTGGGTTCCTGCATGGCAGGGGGTTGGACTGGATGGCCCTTGTGGTCTCTTCCAACTCTACATTTCTATGATTCTATGATTCTATGGTAACCTTGGGATTATTAAGACAGGAAAAAACGTCTCTGGAAGCATTTGAGACTCTCCAGTGCCTTTTCTTTTGATTTTACCTTCATATTCAAGATTCTGCATCCCAATTTTTTCTTGAAATATCTCAGGTTTCCCTCTCACCTTCTTGTGGTTATTCCGCCTCCTCCTCCCATGGATCTGGTTACTCTGGTTTCTCTTCAGATCGTATAAATCTTTCACCTTTTACCCCTTCCCATGCATCATGTGTCACAGCCAGACTTCAGAAACTGATTTTCATCAATTTCCACTGGGACTTTTCTTTTATTATTATTATACATAAATTACAGTCAAAATGTTAAAAGTGCTTTAGCAATATTACACTAGTTAAGCGCTGAAATTATTTTCTCTTATTGCTAGCATTCCTCTTTCCCGCATCTGATCTCGAATCTGCTGTCCTGGAAACAATTGCTATGTTTCTTGGCAGCCATCTTAACTAGTTCTGGGATAACACAGGCAGCTATGGGGAAGTACATTTTATTTTGGAAAATACTGATTTCATTTAAACTGGCTTGAGAAATGGTAATAAAAAGTCCTTGGTAATACTTCGAGTTCCCTGGCAATACTTCACAATGGGAAAAATGTCATGTAGATCTCCCCCGTGCAAAAATATCAGAAAGGACAGGAACAAAACCAAGGACTTTCTGGTTTTTCTAGTCTGCCCAGATGGGCCCCTTATTGCCAGTCAAAACTGGCAATACCCTGCCAGATGGGCCAATGGCATGACTTTGTACAGGTCGTTGTTAACTTCCATCAACTCTGCCTCGACTTATGCCAGCCCTATGAACTGAGGGAGTTCCAGGTCATCCTGTCATCAACAGGCCTGCCCAGGTCTTGCACCAACAGAGAAGAGCAGTCCAACATATTTTAGCAGACTTTGTGTTCAACAGTAATGATATGCATATGTCAGATGAAACAACCAGGTCAGTTAAGCCTTCCATAGGAAAACAAAAACATTTTTGAATCTTCTAATGACCACTTGAAAGCTTCTGCCAAAACAAAAACATTTTGAACCTTCTAAAGAACACTTGAAGGCTTCTTCTAAAATCCATCCAGGGATTTTTATTTTTATTATTATCATTTTTTTTTTTTTAGAAAAACAGCTTCCATTTTTCTAATGATTTCCATTTTGGTGGCCAAACTTACAGATCTATACTTTTTGAAAAACCCGTTGGGGAAAACTGGTGAGGCAAGTTTACCTGCTTTCCCCTTTTCTTTCTCTTTTTCTACTCACACATGCTCAGTAAAGGATTCTGGAGACAGCTGTTGCTTACCCTAAGAGATTATACTAGACACAGAATATGGCCATTTCCACACTACACTGTTATATTGCTATTATTCTACTTTCAACATCCTATCGAATCCTGGGACTTGCACTTTAGGGAGGGGCCTTTAAAATTCTCAGCCAGAGAGCTGCTTGGTCTCAGTAAACTACAAACCCCAGAATTCCATAGGACATTGAAAGTGGAATAAGTGCACTATAACAGTGTATGGCGAAAGTGGTGTTAAGTGTCTGCTTTCCTTAAGTGTCTTTCACTTGACTATCAGGAGTCTTTTTCATAGGAAAAAGTTAAAGGACTTCAGGACTTTAGTTAAAGTCTCAATCCATGTGAGATCTAGGTAAGTATACAAGAATTCAGAAACAAGACAGCAAGATGCTTCCTAGCTGTGCCAGCCCTATCATTAGGCAGAGTGAAGATGCCATCTCAGGCACTAGATACTGGACAGCAAGTGTTTGTTTTTAATTAGTGGATTTTTGCTGCTGGGTGAGGGTGAGGCACTTGCTGGATTTTCTGCCTAGTATGCTGAAATAATTTCTTCAGCTTTGGGTTCCATATACACTTTACACTGAATAGATGGACACCATTTGCTACTTACCTCAGACAGCAAAATGCCCTAGACCCATTCTGCTTCCTAGAAAACCTCTGACATGCACTTCAATCCAGAGTCCTCAGTCCTCCTGTGGTTTCACTGATACCTCACTTTCCCAAATGAAAACAGCAATTTTGGTGCTAACCAAAGCCAGGCAAATATGGTTTGGCCCAAGGGATGCAAAACATGATTAAATTGCCCCCTCACCTCTATTTTCAGTTTAAAAAACTGGGAAAAAGTAAAATGAAAAAAGAGAGAGCATAGTGTGGCAGAAGCCCTCCAAAGTCCATTAGGAAAATAATGCAGGCCTTCCAGCCCCTGGAAATTGCCCTTTACTTTACAGGTTTGTCAGTTTCACCGACAAGGAAATCACGAAAAGGTGCATTTTAAAATGAGGAATGATTTGCATTGCAGCCAACATTCTCCCTTAGTCAACATGCCAACAGGCTTTAAAAGAGCGAAAGAATGACTCATGGAGATTCAAATATAAATAAAAGGGTCAGGTTAAAGTCAGCCTAGTATCTCTCCTGCAGAAGTCCAGCCTTGTGCTCCCTACTCTCCCAGCAGCATGTCTGTTGTTGCTGTGTGCTCTCAAGTCATTTCCAGTTTATAGCAACCCTAAGGTGAACCTATCACAGGGTTTTCTGGGGCTGAGAGTGTGTGATGCACCCAAGATGACTCCGCAGATTTCCACGTCCAAGCAGGGAATCGAAGCCTGATCCCCAGGGTGCTACACTTCTCTGTTCCTCCTCTGTCACAGGGATCCTATTCAGCCAGCAAATCAGTTTGCCTGTTTCACTGTCAACCATGCCCTGGGCTCGTCCAAGGGCAGCCTTTATAGATGGTTTGGAAATTGCACTTCACCCAAAATAGGATCCGGAGATTGCTAAGCAGAAGAAGTTGGTTTGACAATATTACACTTGCAGTTTCTCAACTACACTGGCTCCCAGTTCATTTCTGGATCCAATTGAAAGCGCTAGTGATAAACTTTGAAATCCTGAATGGTTACCTGAAAGCAGAGCTTGGGAAGTGACATTTAAGAAAAGTAACTATAACAGGCATACTGAAGCCCTCTATAACTGAGCAGTGGGACAAGGAGAAGATAGCTCTGGGACAAAAAACATCTTCTCCCCCTATCCCCATCGTAATTTCAGCATGTCCATTGCATTGTTACCGCAGAACTGTTGTTCCTTGAGCTGTATGCCAATAAACAACTCAGAAGTCTTTGAGTGAAGTAAGAAGGACTGTGTTTAAATAACAATTGGGCAATTGGGCCAAGCAAGGTCAGCCCTGAATACATCTTTCGTTCAGAACTTATACATTCCTTGTCTCTTCAAAAATACACATTAACATTTCTCATTGGTTAAGAAGTCACACAGACACACTAGTGTTCTCTCAAGAACTGCATGGTTTGCTTATTTCTGCCCCACAGAGTTACAGTTTATCCATACTTGAAGGCTTGCTTTTAACTGTGTTATACTTAGATTACTAAAGGTGGACTCTATCTTTCTTTTATCTCTTAGCTCTAACTGGTTCTGTTAACTTAGGCCATTTTCACACTAGACTGTTATGCTGGTATTATTCCACTTTCAACATCCTATGAAATCCTGGAGTTTGCAGTTGAGGCCCCAATATAACAATCAAGTGCAGAAATGGCTGTAGTAACTTGTTTTCTCCTCTGAATGTCCTCTTATCTCTTTTCTCCATCCTGCCAGCAGTCACGTCTTTCCCTCTAACACATTTCTCAGTCATATATACATTTTCCACTTACTTAATTCCCTAAATGTTTTTTCAACCACTTAAAATAACTTCCTTTTCCACATGCTACACCATCAGTGTCATATCTTCTAACTGTCCCAATTTGGCAGGGACAGTCCCAATTTATCAGTTGCCTTTTAAATGCTCCAGTTTCTCTCTTCTCCCACTTTCTCCCTTTATTCTTACCTTACTCTAATTGCTGAGTTCAAAGTGCAAAAGTAGTTTGCACTCAGGCCATTTTCGCCCTACACTGTTATAGTGCTATTATCTTACTTTCAACCTCCTGTGGAATTCTGGGGTTTGTAGTTTACTGAGGCCAAAAAACTCTCTGGCTGAGAATTCTAAAGGCCCCTCCCTAAACTGCAAACCCCAGGATTCCACAGGGTGTTGAAAGTGGAGTAAAAGCACTATAACAGTGTAGGGGGGAAGTGGCCAAAGTTAACTCAGCGGAGGGGAGAGGAAAGGAGGAGCAGCATCTTGTGCTTTCCGGGAAGTTCAGGCAAAAGCAAACTGCTTCAACTTCTCCTAGCTTTGGTTTTCCTCCTCATTAAAAGCCTCTGCCATCTTGATGCTGCTTGACCACATGTGTCCCACTTTTCATATTGCATTAGTTCTTCTCAGAAGTCACTTTCCTTTTCTCAGATGCATTAATGTACGATCTCTATTCTAAGTGTTCCTGTCCAGTGAAAGGGAAGTCCTTTTTAGTAGTGCCCCATCAGTTGCAGAATGAGCTTTCCCAGAAAGGCTAACTTGCTGCCATCTCTGTGGTTTTCTCAGTGCCATGGGATGATCGTTCTGTTCATCCTAATTTTTGCAATAATTCATGTAGCCTGATGCTCTCAGTTTTAAAATCTCTGAATTTAATTCTGAAGTACTGGCAGTTTGGTTTTGTTATTGTAGTATACGTTATTTGATTTTAGGTTTTATCTTTTGTTGTTTGTTTCTTGTATGTAGCCCAGAGCATTTTTCTATTATGGGATGTCATACTATTATCACTAATAAAAAAACAAATAATTCTTTTTAGTATGATTCTGTGGAGAATGTTCAGTCTGGTAGTTTGGCATACCTCAGCCGTTTCTTAGAGCCAGGGACTGAATCAGATGAGAAAAGATATCAAGCTGAAATAATAAGGAAGAGTCTACTTCAGTGTGTGTACAGAGCTCAGATCCCACAGCAATTGAGAGCTTCTTTTCAATCAAAATCTGTGGTTCCTAAGGCATGAGTCAGTGGTGTGAAGAAACACCACTTTATGCTCTGTCTTAGGAAGCAAAATGTCTTGGGCCAGCTCTGTGATAGCTAGTAGCACACTTTCCAACACATCGCAGATGAAAAACAAGACACATGTGATCAAACAACATCAAAGTGTGGTCGAGATGGCAAAAGTTATCAGTGAAGATGAACACATGAGCTAGGAGGGCTGCTGCACTTTGCTTTTGCCTGAGCCTGCTGGGAAGGGTAAGATTCTGCCAGCCCCTGATGAGTTAATTGAGTGCAAACTGCTGTTTCATTTTGAATTCAGGGCCTTTCTACACTACACTGTTATAGTACTATTATTCCACTTTCAACATCCTGTGGAATTCTGGGGTTTGTAGTTCACTGAGACCAAGGAGCTCTCTAGCTGGGAATTCTAAATGCCCCTCTCTAAACTGCAAACCCAAGGATTTCACAAGATGTTGAAAGTGGAATAATAATAGCACTATAACAGTGCAGTGCAGAAAGACCCTCAGTTTCCACCAATGCAAGTAAACCAAGGACTAAAGAGGAAAGTGGAACCAGAGACATTTTATAAGCAGCTAAAACATGGGACAAAGGGTTAACTGAGACTGTCTCTGCCAAATCAGGACAGTTGGAAAGTACAGTAGAGTCTCGATTATCCGTCCTTCGGTCATCCGACATTCCGGATTATCCGACACCGCGGCTGCTTGGGGGCGTGGCTGTAGGCATTTCCGCACCCCCCAGACACGCCCCCAAACATGGTGGCTGCGATGGGCAAGGAGAGGAGGGCGAGTGAAGCCTCGCCCCAAAACATGGCCCCAAGTGCGGTGGCGGCAGCGGCGGCGGCGAGCAGGGCGAGTACCTCCAGGCCCCAAAACAAGGGCCAAAGCATGGCAACGGGGAAGGCGACGGGCACAGCATCATCTGTTGAACCTCTCACAATCTCGCATGGCGATGGGGTTAGGGCTCTAGAAACTGCAATGAAGTACATTGAGCAACAAGAAGAAGCTACGGGGGTCGACATTATGATGCTGCAAAGATGGCGAGACTTGGCTGCGAAGAAACGGCAATCGTCGGGAAAGCAGAAAAGGATCAGTGATTTCTTTAAATTTTCAGAGGACTGAACTGTTTATACTGTACATCACAATGTTGATCAGTGATTTCTTTACATTTTCATTTGCAATTCATAGTGATTTCAAGGCTTTTCTTAGACCCTCTGGATTATCCGACATTTTCGGCTATCCGACTATCAGCCCGCCCGTTTATGTCGGATAATTGAGACTCTACTGTATGCGGTAGCTGAAATAGCAAAGAGGGAAGCTTTGCATATGGAGCCATTGACAATGCTGGCCAAAGGATTGTGAGAACTGTCATTAAAAAAAAAAAGGTAACTTTTCCAAGCCCTGGTTCAGAGGCAAAGGGACTCTCTTTATGAGATGTTAGGCCAAGATGAAGTTGTGGGGACACTTCCATTTTCCAGCTCAGCTGAAGAGTTTCCCTGCTTAATCACATTTTGGAAGGAAATATTGTCCTGGACCAGAGAAGGGGCAAAACACAGTTCTCCAGATGCTTCTAGGTTGCAGTTTCCATCAGTCCTAGTCAGAACAGCCTATGGTGATAGATGTTGGGAACTGCAGTTCAGTGACATCTAGAAGGCCACACATTGCATGATTTACCGAGGCAACTCTTAGGTTCTTAGGGGAGTCCCTAGACAGAGAAATGATCTCAACGTTCAAGTAAAAGAGACCATCCTAGTATGCGGAAAAGGCAGTATCCTTCTTATTACTCTCTTATTCCAGACAGGGTTGGCCCAAGGCAGTTTGCTGCTGTCATTTTGTGGCAAAACTTCTCCTCTGCCTCCCATTGCATATAAAAATTAACCAGACTGGGAAGTAAATTGTCCTTCACCACTGGCAACAAATTGATGCCAGTACAGTGGAGTGTACTGTCCCTTCCTCATGATGCCTGGTATGCCTGAATTTCATGGGCCCATTTAGCATTGTAGAACAAACCGCATGGCACACAGAGTTCCACAACACATGGCCACCACTCCACCTTGCTGCCTGTGGCAGATGCTTCATTCTGCCCAGTGGCAGGGTTAGGTCTACCTCCCATCTAGGTACACCTGCAGAATAGAACTCAAGTTTCAATTTTTGTTCTGTATTGTTTTGGAGAAAAGAGCATTTTCCATTACTATAAGTAAACTTGTCTGTGGTGTTAACCTTCTACCTCTGATTTGCTGCATAGTTGTGTGGGGAGAATAGGGGACTGGATTGGAGACACAGCTCTGAAGCAGGTGCCACAGAGATCAAGGACGCCCCAGCTCAGCTGTCATGGGCACCTCCCTGAGACATCACAGTGTGAGTCATGGCCTTCCCTAAGAATCTCATCTCCTTCCACCACCTGTCCCACATTCTTTCTATAGTTTGGGAAACTTGTGAACATCACACTTTACCATGTGGCAAAAATAAATAGCTCACTGAGAGCTAATCTTCCAGGACTCTTGGTGTCATCGTTCCCTGAAAAACAGATTAGCAATGAAAAAGAGGTGTGTGCAAGCAAAGGCTACTTGGAATCAGCCTCTCTGCCTTGCACTGCCCTCCCGTTTTCTCTGTGCTTCCCTCCGTTACAAAGATGTAGCGGGAACACAAATGGAATCCAATTAGGAGCACCTCCTTTGCAGGCACCCTCAGCAATTATCGGTTTAGTGGTGCAAAACGTACTTTAGCAGCAGCTGAAGCCTGCAGGATTGATTTCTTGTTTTGTTTTAAGTGTAGTTAATCTAATAGTTCATTTATTTAAATTGATAGGGCAGAGCGAGAAGGAACAATTCTATTCCCCCCTCCTCCATAGATTTTGATCCAGTGAGCTAAGCTTTAATAGCTGAAGGGGGAATAAAGGGACTCCTAAAATGCCTCAGTAATATCAGCTTTTGTCAGCTTGGCAATTCTCTGAATTCATTACTACCCTTTTAGTATGGATTTTATGTTACAAGCAGCCGTAATGCGTTAGCCATGTGTATACTGGTATCTGTCTTAGCCGCTTACAGGAAATCCTTCCCTACAGAAAAACTAAACCACCAAAACCAATCCACAAAAATGGTTTGAGGGGCTTTGACCAGCTTCAAATGGACATCCAGCAAACTTTGGCAGATGGGTCCCCTGTTTACAAATCCTGTTGCCAAGTCAGCAGGAAGGAGCCTGGCTCAGAACCTTTCTGCCAGCACATGCTTCAGCTGACTGCCTTGCTGTGCTAAGGACAGAACTGGTTTCTTGTTAATGGGCTTTAATTTAAAATGTTGATGGGGATTTGGGGTTGTTTATGTTGGAAGACTGTTTGGAAGTTGGGTTGGATTAATGGTGCTGTGCAAAAGAATTTGCATTGCACAGTCACTACAGCGCTTCAGTTTCAGTTGGGCCAGAAGGGTTCATCGCCTCCAACTCCCTCTTAAGTGTCACTGATTGACCCAGCAGCAGAAAGCTGTAGGCCGTCCACACTCTCCTCCAGAAGCTGGCAGAGAGAAAGACATACCAAGACTTTGGCAAGGGAATGTGCCTTTTTTATGGGTTTAAGTGTCTGGTTGGAAGGGGCCATGGTTGAGTTTATATGCTGCTCAGAACTGTAATGCTTTCAGCAGGGGGGAAAGGGAAGAGAAAGGTGAAATGATTACATGCCTATTCAAAGCCAGGAGTTTGAACTCTGGAGCTCTGGGGTTCCCCAGCAGAACAACAGTTCTCTGTTGCTGGTTTCATGGACAATTCGCCAAGGACCTCAGGCTTACTCACCTCCCACCGAAACCCGTGAGTTGTTGATACAGTATTTAAAAAAAAGAGAGAAAGAAACAAGGAACATGGAAGACACAGACAGCTGGGATGAATTGCTTTAAAACTAGAGTTGGAGAACTGTTGTCTTGAGTCTCAGTCAGCAGGGAGAAAGAGAGAGAGAGAGACCATTAACTGTGCATCCCAGCAGACTAAAAACTGTTATTTTACTGCACTCTCCATCCTTCTTGGAGCCAGATAGACATATAGTGGCCAGTCCAACAGAGCAGAGAGCCAGCGCGGTGTTGAAATTTGAGCACTGGGCTACAAATCTAGAGACCAGGGTTTGATTCTCTGCTCAGCCGTGGCAGTCCACTGGGTGACCTTGGGTGCATCACATACCCAAGAAAACCACATAGTAGGTTTGCCTTAGGGTCACCATAGGTAAGAAATGACTCGAAGGCACACAATAACAAACACCAGGCCAGATCTTTAGACTTTTAGTCTCTTTCCCTGTCCCTGAATATTTGTATCATCTTACCTGAGGAAGAAGTTAGGAGAGCCCAAAAGCTTGTGTCACTTTTTAAAAAAAGGTGTAAGTTGTACAATCTGAAGAGATATCAAAGTATTTATGTCAATTTTGTAGCATTTTAGTCACCCTAATAAAGGTATGACAAACTTTGATTTTGTTCAAAGTTTGAGAAATCTCTGGCAAAGGGAGAAGTAGTCTCTAGGACACCAAGAGTTGGCTGGCATGGGTACTTTTGCCACATAGTGGGCAAAGCAAGTCCAGTTGTAATGCCTGCCATGTGAACTGCTGCCATTTTGTGGGGATCTCCTAATGGCAGCCTTTTCACTCATATATTGATGGCCACCAACATGGCATATGGCACTCTAGGCATTACAGGTGTGTCACTGAACACTTGCCACCATCAGACCCGAGAAACCAGCTCCACCAGCCTCTGCCTCTCCCCAGATATCATCCAGCAGCCATTCCCCCCAGACTGCAGGGCTTCCTTACAATAAGAGCCTACACCTTTTCCTGATCCCTCCTCTTTTCTTTTTTATTATGGTTATGCAAGCCGCACTGAGACTCCTTCCAGCTGTGGAATGGGATACAAATACTACAACTTAAAATAAAATGTTGCAGTCATGTGGATGACAATGCAAAGATTGGCCCTTAGTATTCTGCCTTCAAAGTGGCAAGTCAGCTCTCTTCTGGAATCAAGATCAGAACCTAAAATCTCAGTTCCTTTGGTATGCCTGTCCCCACCTGCTAGATCCCAGTTCAGATAGAACCCTGGATGCCAGACTTTAAGCTCATCTTCTCAAAAGGCAACATACTCTGGTCCTTTAAGAGAACAGAGGTGCTTCTGGGAGGTTGGAGGGAGACAGGGAGGGGAACCTCCTAGTATTAGTGATTAGAAAGCCATCCTGTCCTTCTCACTTGTACAGGTTTTCTGCAGTAAATAAAAAAGAGTAAAGAAATAGGGGGAGGGGAGAGAAAAAGGAGATTTATAAGAGGAAAGCAATGTCATCTGAAACCTCAGTAAAACTCTGTGAAGGACAGTGGAGATCCCGGAGTGTGGGGAGGGGCCAGGGCTACAGCGTGGGGATGGGGCTACCACATGAGGGATGTGGCCACTGTGCATGGGGGCATGGCCAAGGAGTGCGGGGGTATGGCCAGGGCATGCAGGGGCGTGGCTACAGGCCGAGATGCCTCCAAAACATTGCCACCCGGGGCGAACCATCCCCCCTTGCTCCCCCATCCCTACGCAACTAGTAAAGGAGGCATGGCTTGTTGTGCATTAAAAGCCTAATCTGAAAGCAGCACCCACATTGTGAGGAGGGTGTGCTTCCCTTTAGCTTTTCCTGGCCTCAGTGATGCCAGAGAATTGCCCACAAGAATGGATGGGACTAGGGGAGAACATCCACCTTGACATGAAAGCCAACATCACAGCCAGCTAGTGGAGACTCATGGCAGCATGATGGGAGAATTTCTCCAGAGCATGAAAGCAGCCATATCTCATATTGCTTTTTACTTTGAACTGAGACTTGCCCCTCTTGATACATTCATTTCCAAATGGAGACAATGGAAATACAGAGGAAGGGCCACTTTGCACATAACCCTATACCTTGCAAAGCCCCATCATGACCATTTTCCTTCAGCTTAGTTGTGGTACCTGTCAATTTATCTTAAGTGAGACCTCGGCCCTTTCCGCACCTTACCTTTTTCCGGTGCTGGGGTGCGGGGATCGTGCGAGCAGCCTCTGGCAAGAGGCTCTTGTGTCCCTGCTGCTTCAGCTCTGCACAAGCTGCCTGCTTGCACGAGAGCCCCACCTCTTCCTTCTGCAGCGCAGCCTGGGAGTTTCCCAGGCTGTGCTGGGGCAGGAAGTGTGACCGGCGCAGCTCCGGAAGCTCTGCATGCCAGGTAAGTGCACGTGGGGCCTGGGAGCAATGCACGATTGCGCACCATTTTCGGCTTCCAGCCAAAAATGAAGAGGTGTGCGATTGGCACCTGCCAGCTCCTGGAGCATCACATGATTGTGAGTGCGTCATGCAGATCACTCTTCACAGTTGTGTAATGCTCCAGGTGCCCTTTCACATGGCAAATGCTATGCGGAAAGGAGAGCAATGAGAAAAGGGAAGGAAAAGAAAAGCAAAGGCAGGATAAGGATGGTGTAAATGTGCCTGGAAACTCTCAATGATGTATGGTTCAGGGAGAGAGGTGGGGAAGGAATGAATTTGTGTCATAGTGACAGAGGGGCAAACTCAAAACTGAACTTCCAGCTTCAGACCACAGCTGGGCATGGTCTAGGGAGCTTGTTGTTGTTGTTGTTATTGTTGTTGTTGTTGCTGTTGTTGTGTGCCTTCAAGTTTTTTCTAATTTATGGCAACTCCATCGTGGGGTTTTCCAGGGCTGAGAGTGTGCAATGTTCCCAAGGCCATCCAGTGGGTTTCCATGGCTGAACAAACAATTCAACTCTGGTCTCCAAGGTCATAGTCCGATGCTCAAATCACTATACTATGTGGGCTCCATTTTTCAGAGGGCAAATCCTCTGGGGAAGAAGAGATAACCATCTGTTCCAACTGGCTGTCAGTCCCAGCTGCCCCCAGCATCTATTCACTAAAGGTTTCATATCAGCATCACAAAAACAAGCAGGGCTTTGGTAGTCCCTGTTTCCCTCAGAACTTCTAGTTCTTCCCTCAAGAGATGTGCATACAGTTCAGCAAGGTAATTTGCCCAATGAAAGCAGAGGAGCCACCATCCTGTCTGAGTAATGTATCTAGGGCTTTGGAAACAGGCTAAGGAGCACTTCTGTCTTTCTGCTCACATCTCTCCATTCCCAAAGCTCCTGGTTTGTCATGAGGGAGGGGAAGATGTCCTGCAGTGATTGCCTCTATTTTGTACAAAAAAGAGGTGCTGCTAGACAAAGTTTTTATTGTACAGTTGTCTTAACTCATTCACAGAATTGTATGGGGATTCCAGAGCCCATGTCATCATCTTCCATCTCTAAGCCTCCCATGTTTTCCCACTGGTTCTTCCTTGTCTTTTGTTACCACAGAAAATCCATTAAGGAGGGAGGTTTTTTTTAGAAAAGAAAGAAAGAAAACAGGACAAGCTGCACAATATCCTTTGACAGGTACCACTGGGAGCCCTCTGTCTTGGACTCATCCCCAAGAATCCCGCACTGCTTTTCCTTGGATGCATTTTGAGTTCACATCAAGGCAAATACCAATTGTTTCTAGCCACTGATTAATCAAACAGATCCCCAGGAAGGGAAACAACCTGCACATCAGAACTGATGTAGTGAAAAGGGACTGGTTTGTCTCATAGCATCTTTACAGACAAGTACAGGTGCATTTCACCAATCCAGAAAATCAAAGTAGTTGGGGAAGGGATTGAAATGACTGTTAAAAAAGAAGAATCTTTAAACTTTTATCCTATTGGAGGGAGATTCGTTGCAAAAGCTGGGTAAAAAATAGAACTGCTGATCCCAAATTCTTTGATGTATGCTCCAGTGAGAGGTCATGCTGGCTAGGACTGAATCTCTTCCAACCCCTCCTCCCTGCCTTTGCCCTTTTCATAGGAACTTGCAGGTGTGTTGGCTTCAGCAAGCCCAGGGGATTCATTGTTCATGGAAAGGTTTTCATTTTGCCAGATATCTTCCATAGACAGCAAGACATCTGTGCCTGTATGAGTCACTCCATGCTGGGAGCTAAAAAGGAAATCCCGGTGTGCTTGAAAGAGGGACTGACCAGCACAGCTTAGGCAGAACAGCTGCTATTCTCTGTGGATGCCAATGCCATGACCTTGCAGGCAGAAGCATTCTGCCTGAGGGCTGCAGGGCAAGAGAGAAAGAGAGAGAAGTGGAGAGTGTGCGTGAGAAGAGAGAGGAGGCTTTTTTTTTTTTTTTTTGTCTGGAGGTCACAGAAAGCGAGGGCAAGGCAAGCACACATCAGCAATGCTGAGATGCTCCCGAGCAAGATGCTGGAAACAGTTGCCCATTTTCCCTGCTGGGACCAGGCTATCTAATGCATACAGATGTGCAGAAGGTGATGGATCTGAGGGCATGCAGAGAAAGCCTATTCAGGCTTGTTAAAGTCATTTATGATCTTTGTGTGTGTTTTGCAACCCAAATGTGCATGCACACATGCATAGAAAGGGGGAGATACGATCACACCATGAGATGTGGAAGGAAGAGCAGGGGCAGTTCCAGCTGCAAGGGGGCCTGTGCTTGCCAATCTCAGTGAAAAGCTTTCTGTTGCAGGATTGCACCAAAGAGGAAGAAGACTGCTGGAACTACTGGAGAGGCATACTGGTTGTCAAAGCAATGAGAACTAGACCTCTCTGGTGCTGGCAGAAGCAATAAGGGAAGCAACTGGTCTGGATTCTAAGCACGGGTGAGAAAGTGTGTTTGGGCTAAGAATTGGGACACTGGGAAGAAGAGGTTAATGTTAGGTAATTTCAAAAGGGCAATCTTGTCGAATTTGACTTTTCTAAAAATGCAAAATGTTACAAGTTTTGTCTGTCAGTCTGTCTATTTGCCCTTTCATTCTCTTTCTCTTTTATTTCTCAGTGGTAAACTGTTCTTAATCTTTGACAAAGCAGAGAAAACAAGTAGGGTTGTCAGTGTGAAAGCTGGAGAAGGATCCTGTACCTTTAACGGTTGTGTGGAAGAGGGAATTTCAGCAGGTGTTACTTGTTACCTGCTTGTGTGACAAAGAACAACTGCTGAAACCCACGTTATTGTTGTTGTGCCTTCAAGTCATTCCTGAGTTACAGCAACCCTAAAGAAACCCTATCATTTTCTGAGTGCTGAGAGTGCCTGATGCACCTAGGTCACCCGGTGGGTTTCTGTGATAGATGACAGCTCAGAGGTCAATGAGCAATTGATTGTGCCAGAAACAAACCAGTGATAGATCAGACTATCCTGCCAATACCCCCGTCTTCTGAAAGACAAGCTGAGACAGAATTGTTGCAACCAGTGCCAGAGGGAGAGGGGACCAGCAATGATTTAGAGGAATTAGATCCACCTTTGGCCCCCAGCCTCCAGTCATGAAGGAGACAAAAACAGCTTAGAGGGAAGCTGTTTTGGTGAGATTGAGAAAACAGAACAATGATGAGTAACACCTATTTTCGTTGGCTATATAAGTCTGTCGGCGTGGCTTGCTGTTTGCTTGTAGCAAATCACTACTCAAGCTCTCATGGCCCTTGTGTTCTGGCTCTCTTGACCCTTTTTGGATGGACCTTCGGCATTCTGGACTTTTTTGGATTTGACCTTGACTTCGGCTTGGCTCAGCATTTGTACTTGATGGTTTCCATTGGACACTTCCCACTGCCTCCTCCTCTTGGACAAGTACTATCACCTTCTTTCCCTTGCTGGCAGAGAGGCACAGGCAGGGAGTTCAACTCTGACAGTTTCCATGGCCAAGTGGGGAACTGAAACCTGGCGTCTAGGGTCATAGTCCAACATCCAAACAACGCTGGCTCACACTACACAACCATGAAAGGTACAGGAGCCCCCTCCAGCTTTTACTCTGGCAGCCCTAGAAACAAGAGTGGTCCCTCTTCCTAATAATTTCCAATAGGAAATAACCACATTAGGCCGTATGTTTGGTCCCTTCAGCCCAGTTGGCACCATGCTGTGCCACAAAACAAAAACAGAAGGATGTTTTTGTATTTTAGTTGCCCTAAACACAGAGAAAAGGCAAGGGTTGTGGATTGCCCACTTCTGAAGTATAGCATGGTCATGCAGAAAGCCAAATGACAATAGTTGATAATAGGCTTTATCTCCAAGAAACCTTTCAATGGCAATGTATTCCACACAGCACGTGCCAATTTACTGCCGACCAAGGCATATATAGAGGTACCAAAGGCCTTGTGTCTGCTATAGGGGAAGGGAGAAGGGGGGTTTGTCTTAAATGAATTTGTTCCTTTCATTCATTGTTCCTTTCACAGCAGTGCAGCTGGGATTTCACTGTAGAGCACATGTGATGTGGTGTCTGTTCCTTTTGTGATGGAGAAGAAAGGTAAATTGTGGCAGGTCTACCTTGTTATGAAGGGCTCAGAAAAGCTGTGCCTGCCAACATTTCAGCTTCTAGACTACTATGAAAAGCATAGAGTCTCTGCCTTCCTTTGCATCTGGTTTCCTTTGTAGCCACATTTCTCTTCAAGTTCATGGAATCAAATACTAGCAGGAGATACAAAAGCTTTGAGACAGTTCATTAGAGAAATGCAATGTCTTACCAACCTTATAAAAATATTTATTTTGCAGTTGAAGTTTGAATGCCTGTGTCTGCAACATGGAATCCAGATTCCTCATGCTACAAAAAGTCAGGGTGCCGTGATTAGAGCCAAAGAGCCATGATTAGCTCATCTAATATTTTTTATAAGAACAGTAGACATGAGCAGGAACTTCAGTCTTTTTCACACTACACAGTTCTAGCACCATGATTTCATTTTAACGGCCATGACTGTATCCCATGGAATCCTGAGGTTTGTAGTTTGGTCAGGGGCACCAGAGGATCTGCTTTATGGCACAGTATTCTAAATATATTACCAAACTACCTCAGAGGCCTAAGCTGGGACCATAGTACTACACATTTCTAGATTGCACTGTTTTCTCAATGGCAACTTTCCTCCTAAAGCTGTTGTTTGCTTCAAGGAGGAAAATACACATGTACCGACTGGGTACGTATGTGTTTCCCCTGAAGAACAAAGAATGGGGAGAAAAGGAGAGATTTTCATTATGAAGTAGAATAATGGAGATGGTTCACCCTTTCTCTCTACTTCACCATCCTAACTGGAATTAATACCCACCTCATACTGTGGCTGCTATTAATCTGCCTTTTTACAAGTTGGAGACTGAGGCCACTTCCGCACTAGAGTGTTTTAGTGCTATTGCTCCACTTTCAACATCGTATAGAATCCTGGGCTTTGCAGTTTAGGGAGGGGCCTCAAAGATCCTTCCCTAAACTGCAAAGCCCAGGATTCCATAGGATGTTGAAAGTGGAGCAATAGCACTAAAACACTCCAGTGTGGAAATGGCCCCAGTCATAGGGCTCCTGGTATCACATCTGATCTAAACCCTTAGAAAATTTTACAGAATCTCAGGATTCAAATTTAATGCTAGGAAGTCAATTAATATGCCAGGCAATATTTGTAGAAAGACACATTCTCTTTCCACTAAAGTAAACTTGTAAACCAGAGAAATGACTTGGTATTGAGATCACTGATAATTGGTACCAGCTTTATAACAATAAGTTTGCACCTTTGTTGAAAAAGACCTGGATGCATAGAGAGAAATACAGTTGCCAAGCGTTGATCATATAGCCAGAATTAAGGTAATTACAGAACCAATTAATGACTGGGACTCCTGGAGGTTGCTGTAAGTCGGATTCAACTTGAGAGCCAGTAATAAAAACAACAACCCTAGTTTAACTTTCTGTTTCCAGACCTACCAGTTTACCCCAGTGTTTCAAAGCTGTCGATATGGCAAGCATTCCTTGAACAGATTCTCTGGAATTATTTTTTTATAACCCATGTTAAAATAATCTTGCATTGGCCTGTTGTTAATGGTTGATCAGCGATAACAAAACCCACTTTATATTACTCTGCTGATTCAAACCCCACCAAAAGCGCTCACTAGCTTCACAGGGAAAGCATTCCACATAAATGTGGCATATATTTTGTCCTCTTCTGGTACTCTTTCTTCTGTCTTATAGTCAGTAGTTTTCTAAGCCATTTACACTGTCAACTTCTGGGAAATGGAAGGCAAATCAGCCACCCAACTGTACATGACATTTTGCCAGTCATTCTTTGTGTTCACAGGCCCTTCTTCTTCTTCTTCTTCTTCTTCTTCTTCCTCTTCCTCTTCCTCTTCCTCTTCCTCTTCCTCTTCCTCTTTTCATCTCCAGTCCTCCAGAAAATCACTTTATGAGAGTTGCCAGGGCTGAGGAGATTTTGTAACTACCAATGTATCATTACTGAATCCCCAGGGCTTTCCTAGTACAAGAGCTGTTTTGTAGGAGTGACCTTGGGACCATTCTGAAAAGGTATTTATACGTTCTTACATCTTGAATTTCAGGGTTCTTCAAAGGTATAATTTATATTTTTTACAAAGAAAGCTGAGCTTTATAGATGTGTATACCTTTACAACATTGTATAGAATACTGTATAGAATTACCCTGAAGGAATGTGGCCATATGAGAAAGAAACCAGGGCTCCAGAACCTCCAGGAGTTATGCAGGAAGGAAGAATTCAGTAGATGTAGCTTCTCCTGTAATCTTCACCTACTGAAATTCCTCCTTCCACACAGCTATTAGAGGTACAGGAGCTCTGTCCTCTTTTTTCATGTGGCTGCCTGAGTGGTAAGACTTTTTCAGGCTTCTAAAATACATTATATGAAAAAGCAGGGTGTAGGAAGATTTGTAGGTCTTGGAATAATGACACAAGGACTGAAATATGGGCAGACTTTTCCACCTTCTCTACCTGTACCAACATCAGAGAACTGGCCTTGAAATTTGTGTACAGGTGGTACGTGAACCTTTTGAAAAAAAGTCACTATTCAAACAATGGATCCAACCACTGCAAGGAAAGATAGTATAATTAAGGCTATATATCTGCATATGAAGTGAGAGTATCCTATAATTCCAGCATTTTGGAATGCAGATATATCATTACTTGTGCGTTAACACAGAGCTGATTCTTTCATGTTCTGATTCTGATTATCTCATCCCTTGTATTGGAAGGGTTAAAATTTTCTTCCTTCTGTGTTGTTTTGTACCTTCAAGTAGTTTCTGACTTAGGATGTACCTATCATAGGGTTTTCTGGGCTGAGAGTATGTGACTCACCCAAGGCCACCCAGTGGGTTTCCATGCCTGAGTGAGAAACTGAAGTTGGTCCCCTGGGTCTTAATCCAACACTAAACTATGCTGGCTCTTCCTTCAAATGCTGACTAAATCTATACAGGCTAGAAGATGGAATTCCAGACCAAGCTCTCCTTTGTTACAGGGAACACCTAGGACTTTGTAACAGTTGAGAAATTCACAAACCCACAGCTCAGAATTTCCAGTGAAAAGTGAAAAGTAGACTATGCTGAATTCACCCATTCTCAAAAAAAAAAAAAAAAAAAAATTAAAATGCATAGGCAAACTTCTCTACTTGTAAAATGCTAAGCAGCATTTGTATATTTGTATTCTAATTATTGTCTCTTACTGCTATAGCCCTGAATTACTTCTTTGCAATTGGGCACTGTCTGGAGGGGGGTTATGTCCTTTTTCTTGCATTTTTTGTTTTCATTTTTGTTAATGTTTTGTATTAGTTCTTTGAAACAAAAAAAATTAAAACTTCAAAATATCTTAAAAGAGAAAAAGGGTGCAAGGAACAAAAATATTCTGCACCCCAGCAGCTTACAAAAGGACATGAGTAGGCAAGAGTGAAATAACCAGGAAAGAACCCGCCTGGGTGTTGTCCATTTTTCATATGACAACCTCTCTGTGTGACAACAGAAGGGGAGATAAGGCTTCTGCCAACACGATCTAAAGCAAGGATTCTCAACCCTTGATCCTCTAGCTTTTTTGGACTTCAGCATCCTCTACCAGCCTAGCCAATGATGATGAATTTTGGGAGCTGAAGTTTCAAACCGTTGAGAATGGCTGATCTAAAGCAGTCTCCATCAGCCTAGTGCTCTCCAAATGTGCTGGATCCTCTACTCTCATCATCCCTACACTGGCTGTGAATTGTAGTAGTTAGAACATTATATGCCTGCATTGGGAAAGGCTAGTCCAAATTCTCAGGATACGTTTCTATATAGGATTTCCATAACATTAACACCTCGGTGTAACAGCCAGGCAGATTGACTCAATCAAATCATAGAATCATAGAGTCATAGAGCTGGAAGAGACCACAGGGGCCATCTAATCGAACCCCCTGATATGCAGGAGCAGACATCAGAGCATTCCCAACAGATGACCATCAAGGAAGCCATAGCCCCAAGTTGGCAAGACCTGAGCAGAGCTGTTAATAACAGGATATCTTGGAAGGCTTTCATTCATAGGGTCACCATAAGTTGAAGCCAACTTGATGCCACATAACAACAACAAAACATGGCAACCATGTACATCTAGTACTCAGTAAAGTAGTTACTGGTCCTCTAAAGACTAGTCGAAGTTTTCATCATTTTCCCCTTGTTTCTTTCCCTCTTTCCTTGCTTTTGTACACAAATGATGGGCCAAACTGAAGAGGTTGCCTAAGCAGCTTTGTATCTCCTAGCTTCGATTCTAATTTTTTACTGGAGCTCATTGAAATCTTCCCCCCTCCCCGTATCTAATTTTTGGAGATGAGGGATTATTTCTGACATGATTGCATATGGAGAGGTAAAGAAAGGGTCAACCTTCCCCTTTGTTAAGATGCTGTGATCTTAACAAAGATGATCCCACCCTCTATCAATTAATGGGGGGGTGGGCATTTCAAGCCTAATTACTATGGAATGAGGAGAAGAATTTTCATTTATGTGTGCATGTGTATGTGTATTATGTGTAAAATACACAGACATATGGGGGATTATACGTGTGCCTCTTATATGATTGTCTCTGGATATGTATATGAATTATTAAGCCTTTCTTTCCCTCTCTATTTGCAATCTTATCAGAAATAATTGCCCCCCTCAAGACATTAGGTGTGAGTTCATCTATTTCTGCCATTGTTGACATGAAAGCCTGGGAGGGTTAGCTGTAAGGAAACGAGGGGGGAAAATATGTCTCCACTTCTGCCCCTCAGAAATGGATTTACCATTTGCTAGGGCTGGAAAACCTTTGGCCCTCCAGATATTTCAGCTTGTAACTCTCATCAGCCCTGCTCAGCCTGGCCAGTGGTAGGGAACTGTGTGAGTTGCAGTCCAAGTTTCCAACTACTTGCTCAAAAACCAGCTTGCCAAGGGAGAGTCTCCATGGAATTCTTGGTGTGGCTGAAAGCTGAACTTGAGAAAGTCACTTCCCACACCCTGCCCCCTGCCTATGGCAAATTCTGCCTCCCACCACCAAAAAAAAAGGCTCTTTGGCTCACTGTTTTTTCCTGAAATCATGAATTGCTCCTCATGAGGGGTTGTGTCTTAACTTGTTAGGTAGTTTTTACACTTCCCATGACTGCTAAGTTCATCATCCTTCACACAGGCCCGCTGTCTCCCTTCATACCCTGGGATCTACGCTGTGGAGTACCTGCTGCTTCCCAACACTTCCTCTGCTTTTCAGATCCACCGAGGAACCATGTTCGTGATCACATTTCCCTCTCACGTCCTCTCACTGTGTCTCTCTAACTCCCCATGAGGGGACTTTAATAAAAAAGTAAATCACTATTATTCTGTATCCAGAGGTAAAGGCTCATGTTCTCCTGTTCCATTCTGATGAGGACCTTTTCTCTTCCCTTCAAAGTCATTCAGCCTGCCTGAGCCGGAGTGCAGGAGGAGAGCATCCTTCAGTCGTTGCGGCCCTGCCAGGGGAAGGAGGGGACATGGGAGGAAGAGGGAAAAATCAACACATGGAGTGTGGAGGGGCAGAAGGGGGCAGGCGGCACAGAAGTCAGCAGCGGATCAGAGTCTAATGCAAATTTCTTCACCGGGCCTCTGAACGGGGGATCATACAAGGATAATACAAGGATACTTATTTTATTCACAAGGCAGCCTACACAGAGCCTGAGAGAGGTGTCACAGCTAGAAAGCAAAACAAGGCAAAGGGGACTTGTAAATGGGATGCCAAAACCTGCTTCTCTTGAACAGAATTCTAAATATTTATTATTTCAGTCCTGGTCCTGATTTGAGCTGTTAAAATCAAGTTGTTAATTTTACCTGTCTATCAGGGCCAGTTTTTCAGAAAAATTAGTCTCTCTCCTTCTTTCTTCTCATTATGGGGAAAAAAAAACAGAAGTCTTTCTGCAACTCCATGATTGGTATCTTCACCTCACCTGGTGAAGAGGTGAAAAGATCCTGAAAGTATGCATACATATTTTTGATTTGGCTGAGATGAATTTTGGAATTTTTCTGGTACAGGAAAATCATACTCCAACACTTCTAGGAAGCCTCATCTTTTCTGTGCTTAACAGTGCCCTAGCTGAGGTAAACACCCTTTCAGGAGACATGGGTAGTAGAAGCTCCTGGGAACATGTTAACCATGTATTTTCAGGTAGTTGAATGTTCTTTAAATGTCCAGAA
Source organism: Cyclura pinguis (assembly GCA_030412105.1). Taxonomy (NCBI): domain Eukaryota; kingdom Metazoa; phylum Chordata; class Lepidosauria; order Squamata; family Iguanidae; genus Cyclura; species Cyclura pinguis. The sequence continues at coordinate 161,315,029 of CM059600.1, forward strand.
AAGATGTGGGAAATTCATGGATGACACACCTTCTACTACATGTGGAATAGCTTTAAGTCACACGGATGTATCAGCAGTGATTGCTCTTTCTTAGGTTTGCAAAATATTCTGTACCTTTGCACTCGTGTTCTGTGCAGAGATCAAAAGTTTTCCAATGTAGTTCTAACTTTGATTTTCTACATTTTTCTCACTTGGTGATGTTCTCTATCCAACATGATTGCGAGTAACCAAGCTTTGTAAGTCTAACGGAAGAAGAAGGAAAATCTGATCCAGCTGGAATGGCTTTCTAGCAATGACCCTCACACACAAAACAAACACATACACATGCACCCACTCAGGTGCCAGGACCAAAACTCTGGAAAAGTTCCTTATCTTGATCAAAAGATCATCTTAGTATTCACAGGTACCTCTAGGGACCTCTCACTGGCCTTAAGGAGGCAATTCTCCTCTCTAAAAGTCATTCTGACAGTTTGTTTACAGGCTCATTAGAACTGTACTACAAAGCAATCGAAGGAACTAAACCTCCTGCATTACTTACTCCCACGTTCTTCCTTGTGCATGTTTTTCTCTCTCTCTTTTACACACATGCGCACATACACACATTCATTCTGTGAAAATGGGGTAGCAATGAATGAATTGATCTCAATCTAAGGGGGTAAAACTTGGATCATGGTAAGGAAAAGGGGAAGCAGCCAGGAGCTGCAACTGGAAGTAGTTTGGCTCTCATCCAGAAATTTGGGCCAATGGGGAGATGACAGCAATGTTGGATGCGCTTGTCTGACAAGAACAAGAAGAGGATGGCAACAACAACAACAACAACACTTCTCTGGACCTATGATAAGGCAATGTTCCACTTTCACCGGTGAGCTTAAGAGATTATCTGCAGAGGACTGTGGGTGTAAGTCCAACTTCCTCTCCTAAGTTTTGGGAATCTCATGGAATAGACTAATGGACAAGGGAAAAATGAGGTCTTAAGAATGTTGGGCATCAAGATCATGCTGCTCACCACTACCACCCTGCCTGCTCAAGCTTCAGTTCCCCAGGCCAAATGAAGCTTTGCAGCCATGTCTGGTAGTATATCCTATAAAGCCGGACACTATACTATAGGGGTGGTGATCCACATTGGGCTAGATAGGTCACCAAATCTAAGAATAATCCTTTGTGGACACCAAATTTTTTGCTTCGGTTTTAAGAAGGTTAAGAAGGACTCCCCTTTTAAAATGAGGTCATTGTCTCATGCCTTATAGTTCATCCTCTTCATAACAAACCAAAGTTGTGCTTCCTGTGATTCAGGCAGCAGCCTTTGAGTAAGGAGCACACAGCACATCTCTTTCCCCAGCTGCTGCTTTTACCCCATTTCTCTGTAAAGCAGGTGAGAGCCCCCCTGGATTCCACTCTCAGATGGTGAGCGCAGGACAGCTTCCTTACTCGGACGTTCTGGCCTCTCAAAAAGTGAATGTGTTCTTCTGCAATTGATCCCTATGGTTCAGGTTCCTCTGTTCCATCCTCGCTGACAACCTCTTTCCCCCATGACTGACTAACTGACTGTGGCTTTACTCAAGAGGGGGGGCTGAGGGCCAGATTTATGAAGGAAGCTGCCCTGGCATTTAATGGCTGCTGCAAACTGTTACTGCCCTGGCTAGTCCGAGCTTCGGGGATATTAAAAGATATCCTTTTGATATCACAATTCGGCTTCACTTCTCTATTCTCCTCCACATGCTTGCGAGGCCACCGGACAAGCATGCATACAGGCTCGGCCGTTAATCGCCGTAATATTCCTGGACAATACAGGCAGGCCAGAAAATAGCTGACTCGCTGCTTTAGGAAACCTTCAGGCAAGTACTCTAATTAGGTATGCACGCAACCTACAAAAGAGCCTCTGCCCCGCGCTGGCAGCTTGATGGGTAACCTATACAATACCCAAGTCCTCTGCGTTTGCATACTGGCTACTCTATTGAGAATCTCTACGATAACTCAATCATTCAGATTCTGACCTTTCGGAGGCTTTGTCTCCAACTCCAAATCTATTGTTTTCCCCAAGTACGGCATAGCCTGCAGTCACATTCTCCTTATAAAAACCCTTGATTCCGAGACCTTCCTCGGATCACTCCCGAGTTTAATCCCGCCTTGCTGCTGCTTTGCTTGGTGAGCCTCCCCTCAGCTCCACCTGCTGAGCTACATCGCACCCCAGCTTCGCTCTCTATTTTTCTGGGCTTCAGGACAGGTGAAGTATCACCCAAACCAGCAATCCCTCTAAAAATCCCTCTATACCACTCCAACCTTTATTTTCTTTAGTTATCTTGTGTGAGTGTGTTGCATACACTGTTTTGCTTGTGTTTAATAAAACATCATTTATTGTTTCAACTTTTGTGTGCTCCTTGACTCAACCCGACCCTGTAGACATAGGGTTCAAGATCTCGCTATGTTACCCTGCCTCTCGTAATGCTAAGCAGTGCTCTGAGCTAATTTTCCCCACCTTTAGTTGAGCACATTTTGGTGTCCCTCTCGGGACCCCCAGTACACAGGGTAACAAAACAACCCCATGATGGCTGCTCCCGAGTCTGCTTGAAGAAGCACTTTGCAGCTTTGATTACTGTATACGATAAAGGGAGCATTAGAAATGCAACCTGTTGCCTGGTTCTCAAGGTAATTAATTTCATCCATATTGAACAGTTGCCATAATTTCAGGGTTATGGATTAAGGAAAGAATAGGTAAGAGCATCCTTGTTGCCTCGGAGATTAATTAATTTCATCAGGTGAAACAGCTCTCACACTCTTTCCTGGACAGGATTGCTTGGGCTGGAAGTTTTTGATCTAACTGTGATACGTTGCGGTTGACGGCTCCCTTATTTATCATCTCAGACCTCCTCAGTCGTATAATCACTGCCAGTGAGGCAGCAGGACCCCAACTTGATTATTAGAAAAAGGGAGTGGCTGAAGTCAGGTTTCCGAGGGGCCCCTATTTCTATTTCAGGGAGAAGGCTGAGGTCTGAAGAGCAACAGCAGAAAGCCTGAGGAACAAGGCAATTCGTGGATGATAATTACTATTTTGCATGTTATTTCTGCAGTCTTGGCACTTGTTTTACACTGTTTCCCTATGCATTGTACCTTACACCAGCCTCCCACAAAATTATGTCCTTCAAATGTTCTAGACCAGAGCCTAGAAAACTTATTTTTCTGGATGACAGCTCCTGGATTCCCAAGCCAATAGCCATGTTGCCTGGAGAATCCTAGGAGTTATTATCTCTCCACACATACACACATCCAAAAAGTCTTTTCTAAGTTTTGAGCTGAACTAGAACCCCTATCACCACCCAGCCATTGTGACTGGGAACAATAGGGACTGGACTCAAAAGATAATAACAAGTATCATAATGAAGCAGTGAATGTACAATCTGGCCTTTTTGTCTGAGTCAAGATATCTACAGGACTGTCAACCACAATAAATTTAATGACTGACAATAAAACATGCATTACAATCTTCGCCAAGATGTTTTTAGTAGCTATCACTAGGTATTTTATTTATTTTATTTTATTTTCCTATAGAGCCACAGAAAATAATTTGCCAGTAAACAGATACTGAAGATCAGCTGCTGCTGCTCTTCTGCCACCATTTTCTGAGTTTGCTGACTCTGGATCTCACTGGATTCAGCTACAGGAGTGAAAATGGGAGCTTTGTTCTGGTGCTTTCACCATCATATAAATAACACGCCCAGAAACATGGTGAAAAATCAAGTTCAGTCCTTGGCTTCCCTTAGAAACATGTGAAAGTATGTCATTTCTGGCAGAACTGCTACAGTCTGGAGGCTCAGATACCTAGCAGGCCCCAGAAACGGTTCAAACTTGGAAGGGCAATTGCAACCATACTAATTGGGTTTCTAGTAGAAAGTAAACTCATTATCAAGACCAGGGTCGGTAAGTTTCGGTCCTCTATGTGCTGTTCCCATCACCCTAGTCAGCATAGCCAATAGTGAGGAAGGTTAGAATCATTTTGGTGCCAAGTAAAAACCTGGCTTTTTATTAAAGTCGTTATTATCCAGGCTGCACATATTTTATAGTTATATTATTCAGGATTGTTTAAACCAGTATCCATTTTTAAATTGAAAAACTATTTAATATATTTTTAATTTTTTAAACTTTTGTAATTATTTATTGTTTTGTTTTTATTTTTGTAATCTACCCTGAGGTTTTCAGATAAAAGGCAAGATAGAAATATTTTATTAATTAATTAGTTGGTTGGTTGATAGTGGGGATTGCAGTCCAAAAACATCTAGAGAGCCTCATATTCTCTACCCCTAATCAGGGCCATCCTCATGAAATCAGCCTGGCTTAATGGTAAACAACTGCTAGTAACTCTTGCTTGTGCTCTCCTTTAACAGAGTGCCAGAGAGATATATCTCAGTGGTAAGGGCAGATCTTCTGGGGGTCCTAGCCTGGACTGAGAAGGCAAGAGTCTAAGCAAAAATTAGGAAAGCTGGAAAGTACAGTTACTAAGGGGCTGTACATACAAAACCCAAACTAGGCTGGTGTACAGACAAAGACTGAAGCAATTATAGCCATGTCAGGAGGAACTGTTTATCCAGGCTTTTGGGCCTCGTTAATTCATCTCAGGCCATTTCCGCATGAGGCGAGGTAATCGCTCCGTGCCGTTACTCACCGGATCTTCTGGCTCCTCGGTCTGGTCCAGGGTGAATTGGAGCAGTGCAAGGTCTTAGATCCGCACTGCTCCGGCTTCCAAAATGGCGGCTTCCAGTTGGTCGTGGGTCCCGACCAACCGCTGAAGCTCGCCACACCTAAAGCCCACCCTCCGCAGATCGCAGGCTCGCATTGGTGCAAGCCTGCGAATCTGCACAAGGAAGCAGGTATGCAATGACGCGCTCTGGAAAAATGAGAAACCTCTTTTTTCCGGTCTTTAAAAAGCACGCTGGAGGACCAGTTGGGGGCGTTTTGGAGTGGACTGATGTGCGGATCTCCGGTAAGTAGTCTGAACCTAGTCTGCTCCAAGGTGCAGATGTCCTCCGTGGAGGACACACTGCACCGTTTTAATTCCCCCGTGTGGAAATGGCTTCAGTTACCGATGTACACAGTTGTTGTTTTTTTAAAAAACCCCACCTTAATATTTAGAATCTCGTTTTAAGTCAATATTATGGTTAATATGCTTTTTGTTAATTTAAATTATTCTTATTGTTTCAACTGGTTTTACTTGTATTTGTCAGCCTTCCTCAGATCTTTTTATATAAGGCAGGGTAGAAATATTTCAAGAAATAAATAATCAATCAGAACCAGCAGAACACCTGGATGAGCAAAGCTATACCAGTACTTGGGAGAATTAAAAAAAAAACTATTTCTGCTTTCCATTTGGAACTCCAAGTACCTTGGCACACAGAACAACCACACATGAATTAGAAGGCTTCTAGGTCTCTGATCATAGCAAGTCATTTCTGATACTACCAGCTGAACCATCATCTCCATCCCAGAGGTTTTCTGAAGTTTGAATGTACCTTCAGCTGGCCCATCCTGGTCCTATCCTCTGCCTCTGCTTGCTATTTTACCTTTGGACCCATAAGTACCACATTTTTCACTGAGCACTAATATATATTTTAAGCATCTACCTAAAGAAAGGATTAGCACACACACCCTCTGGGGCTACCCATCCCAACTTCTGTTTGACTAGAGACTCACTTTTAATCTTCTAGGGAGGGACTCCCCCCCACACACATACTCCATGCCATGTTGATATTCATGAGCTAGGCATTTTATTTAATGTGCCTCACGATGAAGGATCAAAGATACAGAGCGGTACCTAATTAATTATTTTCTCCCCTTCTTCTGTAACATCCCCTCAGTGGGCCTTCCAGCCCTGGAATCTAAAAGGGTTCCGCTTTTGCACTGACTCCGCATAATGAGATGGAATTTGGACTCTAGCAAATTTGTTCAGTTTTATGGAGTATTACGTGAAAAATGCTGTGAAATTAAGTTCTGGCTCTGCTATCACACCACGGCCATCAGGGCTGCTTTTATGTGCGGCTCTGAGACGGAAAGATGGGAGAAAGGCTCCTCGTTGTATTAATGTGGTGAACAGAGAGGAGGAGGAGCTGAGACACAGTGCCAGGAGCAGGGAGTGGAGAAGTAATGAAGGCAGCCGGAGAGAGAGAGAAACAGCAGTATAACTGGGCCAGTGGACCTGTGTGGCATCAGCCATCAGGAAATGTACAGCCTGGTCCTATCACTGTGAATTGGAGAAAAGTGCAGCCAGCTCCTGGTGTGGGTGACCACAAAAAGTGCTATACATCTGGAAAGGGAAGTTGTGTGTTATAAGAGCTTCCTAGGTAGTGTAATTCATTTAAGCCCTCACAACAGTGCTGTAAAAGAGGTGAATCCAGTTTATGAATGTATCCACTCTGCCAAGTTACAGCACTTTGGTACAACCTTAACTGGAACTTAACTTGTATGGAATCCTGAGATTTATAGTTTCACAAGGTACTTAGAATTCTCTACTGGAGAGCTCCAGTGCTGTGTTGGGGGGAATGAGTGTACTAGAGGTCTCTATCAAGTAATTCTCAATATCTCACAAAGCTTCAAATCCCAGAATTCCACAGACTGAAACCATGGGAGTTAAAGTGGTAGCAGACTGCTGTAACTGTAATGTGGATATAGTCATATTGGGACTGGGGGTAGATAAGAGGAAACAATCAGTTTCCAATCAGGTTGCTCAAGGTAGAACCTTTTCAGACTGGTTTGCCTGAGCAGGCCAGAATTACCTTGCATGGATGAGGCAGAGGACAGGATCATTTAGCAGTGAGATTTCATGGGTCCCTGCCACTTCCAGAATCCACCAGTAATCAAGAAGGCATCTATTTCAACAGATTACTAGGCGATAACACCCACCCTTCGTCATCTTGAGTCTTCCTCTTTGCTCTGCCATACTTCTGATTCCTTGGTTCATTCACAGCCCCAGATGGGGTTTCTTCATGCATGCATACAGCATCATGGGTTCTGTAATCTTTAAATTCCATGACCTTCAATTCTCACACATGATATTTCAAAAATCCACAATATTTGCAATCTTTGAGCGATATGCTAAAAACCACAGATCACTTCCTGAGCACCTATCAACACAGTAATGCCAAACTGCGGATGAAATTGGAGTTTTAGCAAGTATCCCCATAATCTGAGAACACAACTGTGCATGAACGGAATCCTGAATGATGCTGACCTTAATTTGAGTTTAGAAGCAATTAAGTGGCAATCTTAATTTAAACCTGCCTCTTTTATATTCCAGCATTTTATCACCCACACAAATCTGGTTATCATACTGAATAGGGCTGAAAAAAAGACTTTCCTGTCTGGACAACTAGTTCATGGATCTAAGGCTGTTCTGCCTCCTGTTTTGTACTGGGCCATAGAACTCGATCCAGCCTTCCCCAACCTGGGGCTTTTCAGATGTGTTGGGTCCCCACCCCCACTAACACCCTCAGACAGACTGCTCCCTGGGGAGTTTAGGAGCTGTAATCAAACTCACCCGGTTCGTCCTCCCCCACCGCCGCAACAACCGGCCTGTCTTCAAGAAGGCTGACTTAATCAGCCTCAGTTGCTGTCCCAGGTGTCAGCACGTCCTACTCATCTAAGTTAATTGTTTCTGATGAACCTCCCTATCCTTCCCATATTTCTCTCCCCCCCACCACACACACATTCTCTGCTGCAGTTGTGGCAGGCAAAGGAACCATGGCCGTCTGCCTCTCTATCACCTCACCCCACATTTCTGTTAAGATCAGAATGGCCTGTCTCAAAGTATGCAACTATGTTGTGAGAGTTTTCTTCTGATTTCTTCTTCTTGGCCAGTATTTGTTTCCTGTTCCTTTCTGTGAAGACAAATGCCCCTCTTCCTCTGTGTCTATCCATCTTACCCTCAATCTTCCTTCCTTCTTTTCCTTGGCAATTTGGTGACCCACTTCTTACATGCTATCAATTAGGCCATGAAAGGCTCCCAGTTCAATCCCAAGCCCCATAAACTTCTTAAACAGCTCTGGAACAAAAGCCTAGCCTCAAGCTAGTGATTTTGCTGAAAGAGGACTGTAGTTCAACCTCTCCTCAATGACTATATGTGATGGAAGTTTTGCTTCCTCGCTCCCCCCATCCCTTGGCTGGCAAAGCACGTGAGCTGTCCTGCTGAACAGTCTCCACATCAGAAAAACAGAAAGGAATGTATCTGGACAGCACGCATAGGAAAGCAGCGCGCTACGTCTGCTTCTCCATCCTTCAATCGCAACAGCTCATTATCCAGTGGAGGATACCTGGCGGATGGTGCAGGCTTCCTGCTCTTCTCGGCCCCTTTCTTGCCCAGCTGTGCTCCAGAGTTTCAGATCACATAAGTGCCAGCAGCTTGCATGGAAGTGAAATGGTTGTGGAACCAAAGGAACTTTTTTTTTAAAAAGCCCTGACACCTAGCCTTCCCTCCTTTCTCTCCCTGCTGTGATATATGTGGTTTTTTGTGCCTGACAGGCCAGGATCCTCTAGGGAACTGCATTGATTAATCGCACCTTTCAGTTTGCTGTGAAACATCTTCACTTTCTCGAGCTTAAAGAAGCCTGACACGTTCAATTGTGGCCCTCGGTCCTCAGTGCCAGTCTGCTGTTTGCGGGGGGGGGGGGGAGTGGTGACTGCCCACTGAGCATCCCAGCCATCTAATGAGAGTGGTGCCCGCATTAGCACTGCCAGAGGCTGTCTGATGTAGCAGCCGCTGGGAACAAGGAGGCCTGCACTGAGGAAATTCAAACAGACACACTTTCTAATTTCCATGACAACTGTAATAGGGTATTTGCTGGGCTCCAGTTGAGAGAGAGAGAGAGAGAGAGAGAAAGAGAGAGAGAGAGAAAGTATGGCAGAGGAGATAGTGTGAAAGAATGTGATCCTTTCCCAAAGAAAGAGCCTTTCCAAAAGCTAGGTCTGGAGGCATGGGTGCAGGGACAATTATATGAAGGAAAGCAACTGTGTGTATATTTGCAAATATTTTTGGCAACAACAGGTTAATGTGATTCCCTGCACTAGTGAAGACATAACCTGAAAGTGACTTTGTATATATGTACATTCATCCATCTGTTCTCACCTGTGAATATGCAGCTGCTAACAGTGTAATGTAGTGGTTTGAGTTTTGGACTATGATCCTCGAGAGACCAGGGTTTGTATCCCCACTCAGCCACAGAAACCCGCTGGGTAACCTTGGACAGGTCACTCTCTCTCAGCCTCAGAAGAAGACAAAGGCAAAACCTCCCCCCAACAAATTCTGCCAAGAAAACCCCATGACAGGTTTGCCTTAGGGTCACGATAAGTCAGAAATGACTTGAAGGCACAAAAGAACGATAAATTGTCTTGAAGACTGACAGAGAAACAGTGACATATATTTTTTTTTGTTAATGGGTTGTATTTTTAACTTCTCAATATGTTTTAATCGGTATTTTTGTTTTAGTTTGAGTTGTTATTACCCACCATGAGTGCCAGGTTTGGCAAAAGGGTACCATGTAAATGCAATATATAAATAAATGGCACAGTGGAAAGAGGCCTGTTTTTTAGGCCTCCTGTAGAGTAGTTTGATGGATAAACTCTGGCACCACAGTACCACAGATCAAGGCTCACTGCCAAGCAACTATGCAAAATAATAGCAAAACAGGTTACTTGAATGAACGAACCAAAGGGCTGATATTTTGTCTTTGCTTGAAGATTTGCATAAGCTGCCTCTTCACTTCTTAGTGCAACATTATTTTTTATCTTTAAAACCCTATGGAGTCTGGGAATAGGGTACTGAAATCACTACTTGTTTCCCGTGAGTCTGCCTGAGTTTTGAGCAATTCCGTAGAGGGCTTGCTTCAGGAACTCCTGCTCTCTGATGGCATGACATGTCCACCAGTCCTCTCAAGCTATAATAAGCAAATCCTTGCCTTGCTGACTTTTAAAGCAGAAACATCCAAAACCTGTTTAAAAATTTACTCTGGCTTTTGATGGCTCCCAAACTGATGCTGGTCTGGTTTCAGCTTTGTTGTTGCTTTAACATTGTTTGAGATCTCTATACCTCCTTTTATTTATTTATTTAATTAATTAATTAATACCCAACTTTTTCCCAGTCTGAGACTCAAGATGACATAAAAAAATTAAAACATATGACAGCTAAAATATTTACATCGTACAAAAGTCAAAAACTGTAATTAAACTATCAATAAAACTAAAAGCAGTTAAAAGTATAGCCATTTAAAAGGACAAATATAAACAGTGCAGCATCTGAGAGGCCCTTTTCCGCTCAGCAGTCTGCTCTCAAAGATGTGACAAAACAAAAAAGTCTTCAGCAGCCCACAGAAGGATAGCGAAGAGGATGCCAGTCTAACATCTCTAGGAAAGGAGTTCCAGAGCCAGAGAGCAGGCATTAAGAAGGTCCTTTCCCATGTTCACATCAGATGTACCTGTGAAAGTGGTGGGACAGAGAGAAGGGTCTTCTCAGAAAATCTCAAAACATGGTCAAACTCCTGTAGGGAGATATGCTCCTTCTGATCATCTACACCTGAGCATTATAGGACTATGTTGGTCTTAACCAGCACTTTAAATTGTAACTCTTTTCAAAATTGTCTTTATAAATTGTGTAAGTCACCATGACAACATGTATAATTTTACTAAATAAATACATAAGATGGCCAGTTCGATGTTGGGATAAATGAGGGGATCCTCTCTTGTCTCCCTATAGACCGGATTCACCAGTTAGCCTTTGGTATAGCAGCATCTACTTACACTACTGTTAAAATTACAATAACAGTCTACTGCTTTAGGCTCTCTCCTCTTTGGCTGTGGCCATCTCCAGTAGGAGAGGACTAAAATGGCTTGGAGTACCTGAAGTCGGAAGGAGTCCTTCCTGACCTTTGCAATCATTTGATTAAGTTCTGGCAACACAGTGGAAGTCCTAGAGTTGTGCAAGCTCTAGTTTAAAATCCATCCTGGTCTTTAGCTTCATGGCTACTCTGAAAGGGTTTTTTAAAAAATAAAACAATGGCTTAGAGTCACCATTGCTCAGAGGAAAAAAAGAAGCAACAAAAAGTACCATGTGGATTCTCCAAAAAACACTTTCCTAGGCTGAAGATTCAGCCCTGTCGTACAGAGCTGGCTGCAAATGTATAGAAGCTGCCTTTTACTGAGTTTCAAAATGTTAATCTGCCCAGCCTGGTACTATCTCCTTTAGCTAAGGTGCCTCCAGAAAGCCTGCTATCAAAAGTCTTTGGTGAAATCTCCTTCATTGCTTAAAGATATGCAATCTATTGTCCTCCAGATTGGGTCTTACTAAAGTCTAAAGCATCTGGAATGTATCCGATTGCCTATCTCTGTCCTACAGTAATGAAGCCTAAGTACATACCAGTGAAGTAGTTGCATAATTGTTCTCTATTTACATGGCCAGCATCTCCCCTCACTATAAAAACTCTGGATAGCAACATTGTATATAACCTGCCAATATGTGATAACTGAAGCCCCTGTCAGAGCTGCTGATGACGAGCAGCAGCTGTTGGTCCCTGTGGCTCTGGCTGGAGATGAGTCCTGCCGCTCAAGAGCTCCCCCTGCTGCCATGGACCAAGCAGGCTTGGACGTTCCTCTGCCTGCTCCTTTAGGGCAACAGGGATCCGATTCCGAAGATGCTTTGGAGCCTGTGCCAATCAGCCCACAAACAAGCCGGACACAATATTTCAAAATTCCCTTGGAGTCTGTAGAGCTGAAGAGAGGAGGATGGGTGCTGGGAATCAGCAATTGTGGACAGGGAAAAACAAACAATACATTGCAAAATAAATTTTAGTATCTCAATAGATCAGAGAGGGCTCATGATGTCTGTTGTAAAATTTAGGAGAGAGACCCAGTCATGCATTTTGCCTTGGGTCAAATGCCAGATCTTAGTGGCCCTGGTTTGGCTAGTCCCTCAACACATGGGTGTAGCTATACCCACTGCCTCAGAGTTCATTCATACAGAAGAGGAGTGACTCTAGTCATGCCAAAAGAAGCCTGATAGAGGCCCATCTTTCTGTTTTTCTAATCTGGCCAGCACACTGCACAAACTGGAACTATTCTGGTCAGGAATGATTCAAATAGCTTTGATGAACAAGAACAAATGCCCAGCCCTTCTACTTCTCATGCGCTGGAGCCCAAATATTCTGCTATCAACCATGAGGATCACTGCAGCTTTGCTGGCACATGATACCTTTGGAGCTACTGGCAAGGAATCATACAATCATACAGTCATAGATTGGAAGGGACCACAAGGGCTATTGAGTTACCCTCTGCCATGCAGGACATACCGTCAAAGTACTATTGAGAGATAGTCATCCAACCATTGCTTAAAGACCTCCAAAAAATGAGAATCCACCACCCTACGAGGCAATCTATTGTACTGTAGAACAATTCTTACTGTCAGGAAGTTCTTCCTAATGTTTAGGCAGCATCTCTTTTTCTGGAAAAGAGGTGGGAGCAATCTATAAGGAGTTCTTTGAAACAAGAACAAAATGAAATGGGGGTTCCAGGGGGAGGTGTCTTCCAAGAATTATCCTCTTCCACCAGGACTTCTTAAGTCAAGCACATTTCCCAAGGTATGCTGTTCTGTGTCTTGAGTGCTGCTGTGGAAATATACCTTTCAGGAGTCCTTCACTGCCAGGGGCATCTCAGAAGGAACCAGGATGTGCAGAGGATCCTCTTTCTTGCAATGCATAGAAGACGATGCAATTGTAAGCCCCTGCCCCCTTCTTTTTTTGCTTTTTATTTATTTTCTATCCATTCACTGTTCTGTTCTGTTCTGTTCTGTTCTGTTCTGTTCTGTTCTGTTCTGTTCTATTCTTTATAGCCTGCCTTTCTCCTGGGCGGGGACCACTGATGTCACCTTGGAATCAGCTATGTTATCTATAAGCTTTTCTGATGAGATTGCAATGGACATGTAACATTGTAGGATGGCTGCTCCATTTGCCTTCAACAGAGTGCTGCATAAATCCATGGGCCCAAGCTACTGTAGGTACTTTTATGGTTCTATAGCATCCTTGGGGTACCTCCAATCTGATATGACTAATTGAGACCAAACTGTCCTCCAGGTTTCCCCAATCCAGTGCATGCCCGTTTCCTGTAAGCCTCACTCCCTTAGTCTTAATTGTGGCCCACTGAGGACGAAGACCAGAGCTCTATCTACATTCAGCTGAACTGGAAAGAGATACCAGTCCCACTGTGGCAATTTGGGCAAGGAAATTTAAACTTCCCTATGTAATGCAACACAATGAGACTGAAAATGTCCCCTCCTCAGATGATCAGCAAGTATGGAAGGGATTACATTGAAAATGTGACAGCGATACCAACAGTGGTTCCATCCACCTTGGGCTGTGGCTATGTCCACTGTTGGCATGTGACCTAGCTTAGAGTTTATAGTTCCCTAGCCTGATCAAGATGCTAAAGTGAAAACAACTTTGAAACACCATCTGTGTTTCAAAACATCTATGAGAAGGGCAGCTTACTACCATTTTACAATTGGAAACCTAGGCCATTTCCACACTATACTGTTATAGTGCTATTATTCCACTTTCAACATCCTATGGAATCCTGGGATTTGCAATTCAGGGAGGGGCATTTAGAATTCTCAGCCAGAGAGCTCTTTGGCCTCAGTAAACTACAAACCCCAGAATTCCACAGGATGTTGAAAGTGGAAATAGCACTATAACAATGCAGTGTGGAAAGGGCTTTATACTCTGAGTGTGTGGGAGAGAAGAAAGTTCAAGCCTCACACCAGAGGGACTGTGACAGAACTGGAGTCTGTATCTCAAAGGAGTCTTATAGCCAACACTGAAGCACTTTATCCACTGGACTTTACTAGATGAATCTACCTGAATTGCCCCTTGTTTCTAGGTAAATTTCCCACGATCTACAACTGCGAACCACCTGAATTGACCTTTGTCTCTAATGCTCTGTATGGAGTACGAGAAAGAACAATTATGGGAATTAATTCCTGTTTCCCTCCCATCTGTCCTTAAAATATAAAAGATCATTTAGAACAAGTGATGCATAGAAGAGGGAGGAAAGTTACACAGAAGCTAAACCCAGCCCAGCTCCTCCTGAATACCTTGTCATTAAGAAAAATGATGCAGGCAAGAGAGAATTCCGCTGGGGTTGCTTGGCTGGCAATTCACTAGGCTCCAGTGGCCAATGAGTGTTTATCAATAATTTTAGGACCTGCCAGTCAGGGGCATTGTCTCTGGCTTTTTATTTTTAACTTCGTAAGAAAGAGAAAAGGCTGGGCAGTTTCTCCCTCAGCCCCCCGCCTCCCTCCCTCCCCCCATGTACCCACTCCCAAGGCAAGACTGTGAACAAACACAGAAGGGGAGAAATAAGAATCTCAAGAGGGAAACATCACTTAGTAGCTCCTGGAAGAAGAAGATTTTTCCTTGTTGTTGTTGTTGTTGTTGTTGTTGCTGCTGTTGTTGAGGGGTGGGAGTCTTCTCATTTTGAGACTATTAATTTGATTTGGATACACAGCAATGAAGGCTCAAAAAAATTTAGGTCATTGCAATCCTTGTGGCCACCAGGTTGCTAAATCACAGGGCAGAACATAAAGACATAAGAAGCTGCCTTATTCTGAGTCAGTCTATTGGTCCCTCTGAATCAACATTGCACCAGTGCTTCTCAATGGACTGAAGGGAGCCATTGGCTGCCAGCATGCTCCGGGGGCAAGGGCCTGTTAGTCCTCCAAATCAGACAGCTTAAGAAGCACTGGTCTCCACTATGGGTTGGAAACCTGTGGCCCTTCATGTATTGTTGGGCTCCAACCCTCATCAGGCCCAACGATCATGGTCAATGGTCAGGATGATGAGCATCGACATAGGGAAGGCCTCATCTCCCCTAGTCACCCATTCTAAACTGACTGGGCATTGCTCTCCAGGGTTTCAGGCGGGGCACTTTCCCAGCCACAGATTCCCAGTGGTTCAGAGCTTGCAGCAAACTCATTGCTTGTTCAGAAGAGGGTAGGCTTCTGGTGGTGGCTCAGCAAGGATGCTTTGCTTCAACTGGAGTTAAGTTGTCTGATTGTCCTGCTAAACTCTACCCTACGAAGGGACTGGTAAAACCACCTCTGTGTATTCCTTACGTAGGAAAACCCTACGACATTCATGAGGTTGCCGTAAGTCAACAGGATACACACACAAATGTGTGAGGTGTTTATGGTGGTTAAATGAAGCAAAGCAAAGATGCCAAACACAGGGCACCAATAGAAACATTGGTCCCAGTTAGGAAGCAGGGAAGCAATGATAATTCACATTGTTTAGGCCAGCAACGGCCAATTAGCTGCCTGTTGTGCTAGATCTGGGCCATGAAGCAATTTGCATTCTGCTCCCCTAAAATCATGAATTTTCATTCACTGGGGTGCAAAAGACAATGCTCGGCCTTTGGGTTTATAATAGAAAGGGATGCAGCCTTGTTTGCTACACTTGTGAGAATATGGATGTTCTCTCTGCTGCCTGTGTGCCACAGCCCAGTACTGCGCTCAGGCCTCCCAAAGTGAGTGAGATCTTTCAGGTTCCTCAGTGCTGGCTTGATCATGCAGCCTGAGCGCCAGTGAAACCTGACTGCTCCTTCCGGTTTGGTAGCAAAGTTCCACTCGCAAATCTTGGGTGACTGGAGAGGTTGGGGAGGGGTCTGCTGGCCTGGTGTGGTGTACTGGCTTGAGTGTTGGACTAGAATTCGGGACAGTGGGGTTTGAATCACCATGCAGCCATGGAAACCCACTGGGTGACCTTAGCCAGGTGACACTCTCAGCCTCAGAGGAAGCTAACAGCAACTCCCCCAGCTAACCTCGCTAAGTTCACCTTGCTAAGTTCACCTTAGGGTCACCATAATTGTGGAAATGACTCGAAGGCATACAACATTAAGAGTCTGCTGAGACTAAATCTAAGATGCACATAGACCCAAGCATACCTAAATGGATCTCACACACACAGATCAGCAGTAGAGCATATACCGGCTTGATTTTGGCTCTGGTGACCCTGAGTACTTTGCTTCTTTGAAGGCCTGCCCTTCATTTCATATATCTTCTGGCTCAGGAGAGGCAAAAAAGCCCCGACCATCCTCCTTGCCTGCAAATAAAGTTTAGCCAACTCGGGGCCGGGGGGGGGGAGCTCGGGGCCTGTTCCTCCGGCCGGGGGCATCTCTTCCTCCGCCCCCGCGCCCGTGGATTAGCAGAAGATGATGACTCTCCCGTGCGCATATTGATAGAGGAGGGGAGATCGATGGGGAGTGACAGGACATGCCATTAAAGCACATTTAGCCTTCTCCCGAAGGGTGCGGAGGAGCCAGGAGGGAGGACGCGAGAGCAAGGAGCTGCCGGCCTGCACTGGAAAGGTCAGCTCCCCGGCTGCGTCTGCGGGACTTCGCCCGCCGCCGGGCCCGGCTTTAAATTGGGTAAAGTCGGCAGTTCTTTCCTGCGAGCGGGAGCGCTCGCGGGCCGCGGCGAGGAGGCGACGGCTGCGGGAGGTTCAGCACCGCGGACAGAGGCGAAGCCGGGCGGCGGGGCCGGTGGGCGGGCGGCGGGACGAGCCTCGCGCGGAGAGCCCGGAGGAGGCGGGCGTTTAGTCGGCGCTTCGGGGCCGCCGCTTTTCTGCCCCGCCCCTCCCGAAGCCCCTCCCTCCGAAGGTGACCGGGGCTCCGGGGAGGTTGCCGAGGAGCCTCGTGAGGGGAGGCTCTGAAGGAGGCTGGCGAGCTCCGGGGAAGAAGGACCACCAAACCGCAGGGAGGAGAAAGAGAGCACGTTTCCTCAACAAGGGTGCCCGACAGGTGCCTGGGAACCTGGCCCAGAAAGGTGGGAGAAACTCATCCCGTTCCTTACCTCACGCTCCCTCTCTTAAGGGCAGCTAAAGGCATCTGTAACAATATGAGAAATGGATTTCCAAAACAAGAGAAAACATGAAGGTTTCAGCTTACAGTGGGAGCTTAGGAAAATTATTTGGGAGGACTACCTAAATGCCCTAAAGGCACCGGATCCCATCTGATCTTGGGAGCTAACCAGGGTCAGGTCTGGTTAGTACTTGGATGGAGATCACCAATGAATACCAGGTGCCGCAGGCGATATACATCAGGGGAAGGAACTGGCAAAACTACCTCTGGGTATTCCCTGCCTAAGAAAACCCTGTGAAATCTTTGGGGTTGCCATAAGTCAATAGGTGACTTGAAGCCATTCACACACACACTCCACTTCCAGGAGGCTACAGCCACTATGAGTCCTGGAAATAGTAGTTCAAACAAAGAAAACCCAATAATAGGGTCTCCTTAGGATTGCCATAAGTCAGAAATTACTTGAAGACACACAACAACAGCAGCAGCAGCAGCAGCAGCAGCAGGCACAACAGCCTAGATCCCATCATTTTTGGATTGTCACCAACCATGACCCAGTATTCCCATTCCTAGTGGGAACTTGGAGATTGCCTACATCCTTCACAACCTGTTTTCAGTCCTGATTAGGGGATTGAAATGACCTCGATAAACACTGGGAATGAACCACACCAGAAACTGGACGTAGGGAGAATGTGAGAAGAGGGGCCCTTCTGGATCAGGCAATGGGCAGTGGTGATTGACTCTCATGTCAGCAGTTTGGCAAAGCTGCTCTGAGATTTAGCCCAGACAATATATAGGCTGTTATCCAAGGTGATGAACCTATTGAGAGAATGAAAGATTCAGCACCTTGGACAGCTCTTTCAGAGTTTAGAGTGAAGCCCAGATTGGTTTCCCTAGCCCACTGACATCAGATCCAGCAGCCCCTGACCGAAGACCTTTTTCGCCCAGTGCTTTGTTCATGCAATAGCTATCCATTTGCCTATGGGAAGCCCAGAAATACAACATGGGTGCAACAACAGTGCATCCTCTCTCCCTCCCCCCTGCCTCTCTCTCAGCACACACTCATACGCTTACATACACACACTGGTTGTGCTCCACAGCAACCACTTTACAGAATCATACTGCCTCTGAGACTAGGGAGAGAGAAAAAGGGAGAGAAAGAGAATATGACTGGTAGCCAATGATAGCTCCATCTTCCATCGTACCAGAGTTCCTTTGGTTCTGCTAGACATCTCAGCTTCTATAGCAGCCCTCCTCAATCTGATTCCCTCCAGAAGTATTTGACTACAACACCCACCATCCCAAATTGTGAGAGTGCAGCATACATAGAGAGCACCAGTTTCAGGGAGGCTGGTCTATAACAGTAATTTTTCAGACTTCTGTCTCAGGAGAAGATTGGAGACAACCTTTTATGTCATTTCTGGTCTTTGGTTTTTGGTCCACTGCAGATCCATTTTTGTTTAGTTGCTACAAAATGCAGCAGTGAGACTTCAGGTGCATTCCAGGTTTTGTGTGTCTGTTTACAATGCGTATTGCCGCCATTACTGAGCCAACTCTTGATTGATTCATTCTGAGGTGAAGTGCCAGCCATTACCTTTAGAGCCCTCAATTGTTTAAGACTAGACCGTATAGATGAGGATCCTTTCTCCTCTCCTGCAAACTTCTGAACCCAAGTCCACAAGAAAGAATTCCCTTAGTACATCTTGACCCTTTCTGAGATGTAATCAGCAGGGAGAGACTCTCTGACAGGAACATTTCCATTACAGCAATCAGAACACAGAATGGCCTGCTTTGGGAGATTTGTTTGACCAGCCAGTCTGATCATCATCTAAATCATAGAATCATAGAAACATAGAAATGTAGAGTTGGAAGAGACCACACGGGCCATCCAGTCCAACCCTCTGCCATGCAGGAACACCCTCAAAGTACTCCTGACAGATGGCCATCCAGCCTCTGCTTAAAAACCTCCAAGGAAGGAGACTCCACCACACTCCGAGGCAGCATATTCCACTGCCAGACAACCCTGACTGTCAGGAAGTTCTTCCTGAGGTTCAGGTGGAATCTCCTTTCCTGCAGCTTGAATCCATTGCTCCTTGTCCTGGTCTCTGGAGCAGCAGAAAACAAGCCCACTCCCTCCTCTACATGGCATCCCTTCATATATTTGAACATGGCTATCATGTACCCTCTTAACCTTCTCTTCTGCAGACTAATCTAAAGAAGACCTCATAGCTGAAGAAAAAAGTTTGGCCCTTCATTGTTCAGGTTTTTCCCTGCTGTTATGTCTCATTAAATTGTTTTATGATTATGTGCAATTGGTTTTATTGGGCTGCTTTTATTATTTATGTTGGCTGCCTTGGGCACCTCCTTGGAAGTGGGAAGATGAAATAGAACAGCCAGACCAAGAGCTTTTCTTGCCTGAGAGCAGCAATTGGTGGCCCCGTCCCCTCATCCCTTCCACGTGAAAGCTCATTACACCAAGAGCCAGCCAAGTTACTTTGGCGCATCTGAAAGAAAATCACACAAGCACCTCTCCCCAGACCTGGCAGGGAAAATATAACAACAAAGTAACTAATGAAGAATTTGCTGCCCTTTTGTGACACTCAAAATCTGCTGACTGAGACAGATATCTTTCTCTGCTTAATGGTAGGTACATGTAACTCTGTATATACTTATATACACACAAACATGCATACCAGTATAAACAAAGGAGATTAGAAGAGGACCTTTTCATAGCGGCATATGGACTATGTGCATTAACTCTTTTGAAATGATCAGACATTTCCTGGGTGGGGGGGGGAGTTGCATTTGGGTTTGTGTCTCAAGGTGGCACAATGCCTTGGGCTGGCCCAGAATCTTGGCTGTAACTGCCCAACTTAGTGAATATCTCTGACTTTGTTGTTGTGTGCCTCCAAGTCATTTCTGACTTATGGTGACCCTAAAGTGAACCTATCATGGCGTTTTCTGGGGCTGAGAGTGTATGACATGCCCAAGGTCCCCCAGCAGGTTTCCAGGCTGAGCAGAGAATCAAACTCTGGTCTCCAGGGTCATAGTCCAATGTTCAAACCACAACACCACCTTGGCTATCATATTCCACTACCTCAAGACAAAAAGCAGACAAATTTAATGCTCTACTACCAGCTGCCAGGCTGTAGGTCCAAAACCTGAAGAAAGGGGCCACCATCTCTCTATTGTGATGCAAGAGTCCAGATTCCCCTTTCCCTGCAACCACTTTTTTTTAAATAACAATAATGTAGAACTTTGTTTATATGTTTTTTAAACTGGAAAGAAGATGTAAGCTATGGAAAGACTAACATCTTCTTGAAATTAAATTCATTGCAGCACTTTTTTGTCATTCCAGGGGGCCCACACAGTGCAACACAGGAGATGTGAAATTCCTGCGTGGAGCGTGTGGCTGAACAAGCAGTTCTGTAACATGGTCATTGCTTAGCACAGTGTAGGCAACCAGAGTGGGAGCAGTGGCCAGTCCAATGCAAGGGGATCAAGAACAAAGAAGTACACCCACCTCGCATCATTAAAAAGTAATCGGGGATTTTGTGAAATGAAGCCACTTGCTCTAGGCGGAAGTTAGTGCGAGTGCAGTGTAAGGCTGGGGGACCTGTAGCCCTCCAGACGTTTAGAACTCCAGCTCCTGTCCTCCCCACCCCTTGGCCTGGCCCCTTGAGGTTGATATGTATTAGGGTTCAACATTTGCAGGGATTCAGGCAGAGTTTGGCAATATTACTTTTTGGACAACAATCCCTAGCATTCCCCAAACAGCATGACTTACAGCCGTGATATCTGATGAACTCTGGGACTTGTTGTCCAAAAAGGGTTTTGTTGCTGCTGCTGCTGCAGTTGCTGTTTCAGGGTTCCCCAGCCCTGGTAGTGGTAATGTGTGCCTTCATGTCATTTCCAACTTACGGCAACCCTAAGGTGAACCTATCCTTGTATCCTTGGGTTTTCCTGGCAAAATTTGTTCAGAGGGGGTTTGCCTTTGCCCTCCCTCAGCTGAGAGAGTGTGATGTGGACACCCAGTGGGTTTCCATGGCTTAGGGAGATTGGTCTCCAGAGTTGTAGTCTGACACTCACACCACTACACCAGGCTGTTTCCCCAGCCCTAGTGTAGCATAAAAGAACAAAAAGCATAAACGGAAAAGGAGAGGAGGGGCAAGACAGGAAGAAGGCTGGAGGAATGCAAAGTTCCTAGTAGTCACTTTGAAGGAAACATAATGTTTGCAAGACATTTCCTGGGCAGACAGACATTCATTGCTTCAGATGGCTCTCTCTCCATCCCACATGGAAGGAAGGATAAGGTGTCATGCTTCTGGCAAAGGATTCCTCCAGTGAAAATAGGGATAAGTCCCTTTGAGGCTGAGAATTGTGAGGAACTGGATGCACCCCTGAACCCAAAGACACAGGCAACATGAACCCAGAATTGGACAAGAAGGTTGGACCTTCCCCCCCCAGCCGCACTCCGCCCCCACCAGTCTGTGGGAGTGGTGTAATATCAAGCATAGGTTTGGCTTGAGTGTACCAGATGGACTGCTTGGTCACAAGAGGTCTTCAAAGTAGGGTACTTCCTGGGAACAACAGGTCTCCACAAGTGTTGGATCCTTCTTGTAGGGGGATTTAATGCAGGAATAGCTGCACCTGTACTTCTGGTGTGGTTTAGGCAACACGGCCATAAATGCCTTAGAGCTGGTTCAGTCAAGTCATTGAGACTAATGTTATTCCCAAGTTTCCTCCCCTTGCTGTGGTTCCTCGTATCACTTGACCCTTCTTATGATTGATTTGCCTGTGCCTGTCCTTGAACACTGTTCAGCCTTTGGAATATTGTCTTCTAAACTAGATATGAGATTACTATTTGACTCGGTCCTCCTCGCTTGGCTTACTTGACTGTCTCTTGGGACTCTGCTTATCTTGACCCCAGCACTATCCTTGGACTTCACCTCTCAACTATCCATGACTAGTCTGTCCACCAATAGTAAAAAGGGATCATCTGTAAAGCACTGGACCCTGCTACTGGAGTCTTCCTGCCTGGAAACTGGACATGGGAAAGAGCCATGCTTTGTAGACTGCTAACAACTAGGCATTTATTTAATGCTGGCTGTTGTACTAGCTGCAGTTAAAAGATTGGATGTCATGGGGCTGTATGTACTCATAGCTCTTCTGCTAAGCGAGTACACTTACCATGTCATCACCCATGGAAGGCAATGCTTGTCAACACCGTAGTACCTTGGCGAGATAGGTACCACTGGACTTGCAGATGGCAAAGCTGGAATATTACTGGCCCTTTCTGCACGGCATTTGCCATGCGAAAGGGTGCCTGGAGCGTTGCGCGATTGTGAGGAGCGATCTGCACGACGTACTCACAATCGTGTGATGCTCCAGGGGCTGGCAGGCGCTGATTGTACACCTTTTCATTTTCAGCTGGAAGCCGAAAATGGTGCACAATCGTGCATTGCTCCCAGGCCCTGCGCGCACTTACCTGGCGTGCAGAGCCTCCAGAGCCGCGCCAGTCGTGCTTCCTGCCCCAGCACAGCCTGGGAAACTCCCAGGCTGTGCTGTGGAAGGAAGAGGCGGGGCTCTCACTCAAGCAGGCAGCTCGTGCGGAGCTGAAGCAGCAGGGGTGCGACAGCCTCTCACCAGAGGCTGCTCGCACGATCCCCACACCCCAGCGCCAGAAAAAGGTAAGGTGCGGAAAGGGCCTTACTCTTCTCCCTCACTTTTGATGCTTCCCAAGTGGCCTAGGAACAGACCAAGATCTCCTGGCCTCCTGGGCCCCTTTTGCAGTGAAAACCCTGCTCTGATCTCCTTCGAGGAAGGGCATGATACAAAGATCATAAATATTATAAATAGGAGAGAACTTGTTAAAAATATCCTTTGGAGCTGCAAGGCAACTGCCAGGGAGCAAGTGCAGTGCTGCCGCCACCGCTACTGCTGCTGCTGAGTCAGGGCCTTCCTGCTTCCCCGGGCATAACCTTGAGTGGGAGATACCCCTCAGCTGGCTGAGCACAGAGCCTGAGCGGTGCCAGTGCTTTTGCTGAGATTCAATACCTGGATTCACAGCTGAATCTGGAAGAAAACCCAATAAAAATAAAGCTAGATTGGAGAACTCTGTGTGCAGGCCTGGGGGAGTTTGGCGCCAGGTACATTTCAAGGCCAGAGCTCAGCAAAGTTACTTTTTTAAAAGAAGCTATATTTTCCAGAACATCCCAGCTAGTATGGTGGGTAGCTATGTTGGCTAGGGAATTCTGGAAAGTGTTGCCCTAAAAAGTGACTGTGCCAGGCTTTCTTCAAGGCCATACATGACATACATTTTGGAGCATGTACTAGAGTCCAAACTTCTGAAATTCAGCTGGCATCCTTCATGCTGAGTTGTCCATGTGTGCTGCAAATGAATGTACAATCCACCCCATCACCACTGCCACTCCTTCCCAAAGAGGTACAGGGCTCATGGAAATCTAGGTGCTAATGCCCATCATATGAGTGTTTTCATTCTGCAGGATGCTGTGTCCCTCCCCAGGCCCACCCTCCTCCTTTTCCAAGGCACCCAGTTCAGGGAACTGCTGCGCTCTCCAAGGAGGCTCTATTGTCTTCTCAAGGACCTTGTTACTCTTCCAGGCTTTTTAATCTCTGATAAACTGTTTTAATGTTGTTTTCTTACCCTGCTGTTTTATTTTCTGTTTGGTTATTGTTTTATTGTTGCTTTTAGTCTTTATTACCTCATTGTAATGAAATGTTTTACAACGAAGGATGAGATATAAATTTATAGAGGGGAAAGCAAAAGAGAATATCATCAGTGGCCCAAATGCAGAGCTTGAGGGAAACTCCGTTTTTGAACAAAAACTCTCAGAATCCATTCTAGTTAGATGATTTGAGGACTTACAGTCCAAAATGAAACTTTTCCAGGCTCTGGCTAAATGTATAAACCGGCCCTCATAGACTTCTTCCAAAGACTCTACATATTATAGTGGGCCAGTGGGTCTACCATGCTTGCTGATATAGCAAGCATGGTAGACCAACTGGCTCCTTGAGGCCAGTGCCTCAGGTATCTCCCCACACCCAACATGGACCTAACTCCATGTCAGTGCAAAGGATTCACTGAGGGTGGAGAAGTACAAAAAGAAGATCTTGGGGTGCAGTGAATGATTCAGAACCATTTTTATACAGACTATAAGTAGGTCAGACAAATGTATCACCCCAAAAAAGGTCTAGTCAGGTGATCTGGACCTAGGGATGAGGGGGGGCAAAATGAGGGAACTGGCCCCAAATAAAAAAATCTTCCTCTAGTCAATTGTTCCTGCAGTACTCAAATTTCTAGCGTTGTGCTAACTTAAACCTCTAGCTGGGCATTTAGAAATAGAGTTTAGGCATCTGAAGAAAAGGGGCAGCAAAACTACCAAAAGAATGTGAACATAACAAACAGAAGAGTTCTAGGTGTGAGTAGTGTTTAGTGTCTCCTCTGCATTTCTAGAAATCTGGAGACTTAAGATAAATTTCATGGAGGAGCAGAATTCATATTTGGGGGGAATAACTTCATCCCCCCACCCCTCCAGTAGCTTCACCACTGTACACTGGAACTTGCCCTCCCATAATGGACATGCTTGCACTTGGCAAACAAAAGGATCTCTCTGGGTTGGGTTCAAGGGCAGTCATGGTGTAATATGACAGGCTTGTTTTGGCTATCTTCCATCCCAGCCTACAGGCCACTCATATCCCTGCATTAGTTTTTGATTTCTCTTCAATAACTGGGTCTCACCCCACTATCTCCCTTTTATCTCTATCCTGAGAGTGCAACAGCTCATATGATGTCTTTTGGCCCTGACTTGGAGTTCCCATACCTCCTTGCTCCCAAGTATCTTTACAGATAGCTCATCTAACCCCTTTGAACTACTTTTTGCAGTCTGATAGCTATTCCAGCCTGGGAAAGAAAGTAGTACTGATTCTGGTGTTTCAAGGTTTGTGGATGCCCACACTCCTACTAAATATCGTGCTGTTTCTGAATCATGCTGAGTGAAAGATGCTTTATGTGGGCAGGCTTTCCCAGTCGTAAACTGCATGCCTTGTTCCAGCTGTTATGTCTTTTACTTGTGGCTTCAGGTTGTTCCGTGTAATGACAGTGTGCACTGGCAAGGCCAACTAGGCAGCAGAACAGAAGGAAGGTACAAGTATGGCTCTGTGCTGCTTGCCCAGTCTACAGCTGTACAGTGCCACCTGGTGGTCAGACTCTAGCATAGCAGCAGAGACCAGTTGACAGAGGAAACTACTGTACTCTTTGGAAGACATTCTAAATTTCAACAAACATCATCTACGGGACACAGATGCTTCTGTAAGTCAGTCCCATGCAAAAAGGTTAATCAGATTCAAAAACAGAGAAGACATTCACGATTGAGACAGCATTGTATAGGAGCATGCTTCTGAAGGGTAAGTTGCAACCCTCAAATTGTATCTTTTAGGATAGACCAGATGATGTCCAAATGGTCCAGGCCAGCTGACTTCATTTAAGAAATAATCAGTCAAGGCCAGCCATCAGCAATGAGCATGCAACCTCAGCCACAAGATTTTTCTCACTCCCAGATGGGTACCACAGGAGGAAAGGAGACATGAGGTTTAACTACCATTGGAAGCTGCATACCTCTTCCTTGCCAGGCAGTCCCAGACAATAGGTGGCAGATTTCTGAGGAGTCTCTGGCTCCTGCTCATCTGTGTCTTCCCTTATGAAATAGAATCCTATATGCATCCTAATCTTTAAAGCCCAGCTTTAAATGCCTTCCAGATGTTGTTGGACTCCATCTCCTATCAGCTGCAGTGGGCCAATGGTTATAGATGATGGGAGCTTCAGTCCAACAACCTCTGGAGAGTCTTACCTTTTCCCATCCCTGAGGTACATCCTGCAAAATAAATTACAAATCTACCTATCCAAGTTATGATGGGAACAACAATTAGGCTATCATCATCTGAAGAGCTACAGTTTCACTACTCTTGCTTAACCAGTCAAGCAATATACTCTAATTGTAACTCTTCTAGTGTTCCCTCATTCTGTGGAACTCTCTGTAGCATAATTTGAAACCCACTCTTGATAACCAAGTGGAGTTCAGGGAGATCTTACTGATGGCAGCTTGCGGCCAAGTGCACAACCATTTCTCTGAAACATGGAGCTGGAAAAATTTTTACATCGTTCTCCACCACCCATATATCTGATGGGCTTAGCCATGCCCATGTTACAGAGACATGTACACCTGTGACTCTCTGCCAGTCATTTTCACACGGGCTGTTTCACAATGCAAGCAAGAAAAAGTAATGCAAGGGGAAAGCCCAAAGAGTCAACTATCACTAAACAGCAGTCCTTAAGCTTCAGGTAGCTCCTCTGCCCAAGTTTTCATGACTACAGACATACCCTGAACCATAAATTGTTCTTCATTTCAGCCTTTCTATACAAGTCTTTGAACTTTTGCCTTTATGGAGATGAGGCAAAGGTGAAATCTCTTATCCAGGCACAAAGATATTCCTTGATAGTTAATCTCTGAACATTCACAGAGATTATCAGATGCATACTTGCAGACTAAGAACATCCATTATAAGATGCTTATTAACAGAGTGAGGCAGAAGATTCCCCTTCTATAGGACATCTCCATGAGTTATTATCAGGATTTCATCTCTCTGGTATCAGCCAGCCCTGGAGCAGATGAAGCCCATTGGCTTGATAGAAGAAAAATGGCAGGGTGGAGTTGGAAATGAATGCGGCTGATTGGGTAGCTGTACCTAATTCAACTTCTTATCTTTCTTCCCAAGTTCTCCCTTCCTTGACCTCTTGTTCTCTGTAAACGTTACAAATTTACTCTATTGATCGGGTATGACGTCACTTTTGATTTTTAAATTTCTTTCTACCACACCCCATCTATTCAAACCAGACCGTAGAATCTACTTTCACCTCCATACAATATTGCAAAAAATCCCCCTGTCTTTTCTCATCCCTGTGGCTAACATCTAAAGTAATATTCAAATTGTGTTCCACTTAAAGTAGACCTGCTTTCTCCCCTCTGGACCTGTCCTATCATAGCTCATTCATTTCACTCCTGTCCAGAACTCCACTGCCAAAACTCCTTGCTATTCCCATGGCTTGGGCTGCATGATATACTTCCTCAAGCTCTTTCAGTGCTCCCTCTTCTCTGACCTTGCCTTTTCCTTTGAGGCGGGTTTTGGACATGGCCAACTTAATCTATTTTGCCTTCTTTTCTGTTCTTGTTCTACCTGTGACCTTTGCTGCCCCTCCTCCCCTGCTACTCCCTGCTGCCCAAGGATCCTTGCCAACTATTGCAACTCCCTTCCTGTCTGCTGCTCATGGGGAGTCTTCCCTGAGCACATCATGGTGGTCTTTCTTTCTCACTACCTCTCACCATCTCACCTTCTCTTCATTCAGATTCCACCTTTTCCACAGGGCCATTAGCATATCCATCCCCATTTCCATTTCACGAAATGCATTCCTTGCAATGTCTGCTTGTCTCTTCTCCCATTGCCTATTTTGGATGACAATCTCCTTGAAGTCAGGGGTTTGCATGTTTTCTGCTTGTTCATGTCTGAATGGGACCATGCACACTGATGACACCGGTGTTATCATCTCCACAGTCAAGAATGGCCACTTGACTCTGTGAACTGTGGAGATCAGAAGGAAAGGAAGAGAGAAGCTTCTAAAAATATATCTTGCACTCTACTAACTGCTCTCTGATAGCCACTTGATATAGGAAGGGGGAGCATTTTGCATTGCTTTTCAAAGCTCTGCACCAGACATGAGCAGCATATGATCCTCCAGATGTTCTTGGATTGCTGCTTCCATCAGTTTCCACCATTGGCTATGCTAGCTATGATTGATAGGAGCTGCAGTTCAACACCAACTAGAGGGCCACATATAAGTGCCTACTCGTGCCCTCTGTGCTGGAAGAATAGACGCACGAGCACCCGTGCACTCACTCACTCACTCACTCCTACACAGAGCAGGAATACTGAGAGAGACGTTCTTAGAAAGAGCTGGCTAAGCTCCATCAGGCTGCATTCCCTGGCTTTTAGATTCATTTCAGCTTTAGGCTCATTTTGGCTTGGAAGAAGTCAAAAGTAATGAGTGTGTAAAACATTAAAAAGGTTGGAGACTCTTCTCCCAATAAATTGGGCCCATGTCTTACTGCACATAGCAATGGAGAGAAAGCCAAGGGGGCATTCTGATCATAAGGGGGGAAAAAACCTCTGATAAGCACACTGCAGATCTTTATAATCCATGTGGCACTGTGGTTTCACTCCTCACTACCCCTTCTCCCAAACATAAGAGATCCAACCAGCTGCCACACTCTGTATACTGAGGGAGTGGGCGTGGGATGGGGACAGGGTGGGGTTCCTAGAGAAGAAGGGTTCTTCCAGAAGTCAGCTTTCTCCAAGCCACAGGAAGCTTTTGTGGAGGGAGCTGGCTGGTGGCGCAGCATGCCATATACCCATCAACTGCACCAGTCACCGCAAGTCCCAACATACTAGGGGGCCCTTCACACTACACAATTGTAGCCATACAATTCTACTTCAGTTGCCATGGCTCCTTCCTATAGAATCTCAGGATTTGCATTTCAGGAAAAAGTGCTTTGTTTTGTTTTGTTGTTTGTTTTCCTCTGCCACAGACCTCTATTGAATTGCAAACCCCAGGATTCCATGGGTCAGCAACAGCAATTAAAGTAGAATCATGGTGCAAAAATGGTGTAGTGTGAAAGGGCTCTAGGACTATAATCAGGCTGGGAGTGTGCAAAAGTATCAGCTGTAGCTCCAAAGCATAGGGGAGGGGAGGCAGCAACTATTCAGGCAGTAGATCCGGGGTGTCTGGTTTTTTAAGGTGCCGAACAAGCAGCTCATAACTGGCAGGGCTCTTCTACTAACCTTCACTGGAACAAGTAGGACAGGACTGCGCTCAGTTCTCATTCATTTTGATGGAGCTTGTGAAAGAGAATTCTTGGTGGTGTGATCCATATTAATTGGAGAGGTGAAAGAGAAGGGGTCACTTGGATATTCTGCCTCTGCCACCAAAAGGTCTTCTGCCAGCTGGGCTTCAAATATCCAGATTAAAGGCTTCTTCCTTGATGACCTACTTCCTAAATTGTCTTTACTGTCACAGAGGCAGCCAAAACAAGGACACACTTCAGAAGAGGCATGTTTGTGAAAGAAGGAATATGCAAGCTTTGAATAGTCACATAACTTATCATACAGATTCTACAATGTTTGCACATTTCTCTGCCAACAGATGTTGGCACACTACAAGTGATGCATCTTATCTGTTCTGAGATGTTAACAGTCAACAGGCTTATGTCAATATGTTATTATGAATCCGGTTTCCATTTAATACCAAGCAAGAGTGATCTAAGAGAGAGGTTGTGTTGCTTCATTCTTTTATTACCTTGTTCATTTGATGTTTATTCAAGTCAATGCTTGCTTTGTTTAAGGAATATGCCTAGCTCGTTCTGGTACAGAGGCCATGAGGTTCAGGATGCTACATGCACAGAGTAACTCAGAATAAATTCATCTCCTATGTTCTCTTATTGCACTATTACATACAGAAGGTGACTGGTGACTGGACAAGCTTTCTAACAATAGGAAAAACTAGGAAAGATTGAAATTTAGAAATGCTAAAAAAAGATGTCCTATAAGGTGTATGTATTAACATTTGAAAAATGAAACCGTACTGAACGGCAGATCTGTATATGGCGCTGGGACTGGGGAGCATGCAGCCCTCCAGATATTATTGGACTGCAACTCCTATCAGCCTTATACAACATAGCCCATGATGAGAGACGATAGAATTTCCAGTCCAGCAACATCTGGAGAGACACTGTGATGCTTTTATTCAAATAGTTCTGATGTGTCTTGTTTCTCACATTCAGTGGCACTTGGGCTCTGTATCGTGATATCTGCTGAATGTCATCATAGGCTCCTTGGTGGGATCAGATGCCATCGAAGAGCAGGTGGCAGCACATGGTGGGTGGAATGGCTTAAAGTCATCTTAGTGAGCTTGTAAAGACAACAGATGCTCCAGGAGGCAGGAAATGAGATGAAAGGGAATAAAGGGGCTGAAGGCAGCTAGAAACCTGACCATCTGGGGCACAGGGGAAATTATTTGGAGTCCCAGACCTCATCCTTATGTGACTATCAGAGGAATTGCAAAGAAGATCCAGTAAAGCTGATACCACTCACTTTCCCTACCACAACCGGAAAAATCAGCAAAGCAGGCAAGAAACTGAGCAGCTAAAGAAGGAACTCAAAACCCACCAAGCCAGCAAAGAGGGACACAAGGAAAAAGCACCAAGGTCGAGCGCATGGAGCCTCTGGGGAGCCACATGACATAATTCCCTTAAAATATTAATCCCCATTTTCACTGGGAGGTGAGTCAGCAGCAGTGATAAAACCCCAGAGAAGTCGTAAAAAGCAAGAGCAATTGATAAAGCGAAGAGTCGACATAATAAAACTCCACCACGCTGAAGGTCAGGTCGTGCCTGTCTCCGTCAGGGCTATGAGCCGGCAGATGGATGGCTTGCCTGCTTCATGGCCCTCAGGGCCACGGAACAGATGCATCTGGGAAGAAGAAGATGCCACTCAGCAAAACTTGCATGGAGGGAAATTGGAGCCTGCAAAGTGTCACAGGGACACCTCAAAGTTCCCTGAGAATGAGTGAGATTTTGTGTTGTATTCCTTGATGCAGATAAAAGGGAACTGATTTCCACTGAGTAACCACACACCTCCTCTGTAGTCTCAGAACTGAGGTTGTATGACCATGCAATGGAGAGAGATAACCATTGGGCAGGTTGTTGTTGCTGTTGTGTGCTTTCAAGTCATTTCCAACATATGGTGACCCTAAGGCAAACTTTTCATGGGGTTTTCTGGGGCTGAGAGTATGTGATGTGCCCAAGGTCAGTCAGTGGATTTCTGTGATCAAGCGGGGATCAAACCTTTGCCTCCAGGATCATACTCGAATGCTCAGACCACTATACTCCGCTGATTCTATGTACATGGAAGCAGTCCTTTGATCCATAACTGCCAAAGGTGCAAACTTGCTCTGCTGAATAGTGGAATCCAGGCTGTGGGATTCTAGGACTCTGAAGTCATTTGCAAGGATATAGACATCCCATCATCAGTATTAGAGCAGTTATCACTTGATGTCCTAGTGATTGAGCAGTTGTCATTTGTATGGTTCAGCACTGGGATACCGCTGCTTACAAGGAAAATCTTCAGCCCTGCAGTGCGTGTTCCTAGCACAGCAATCTTCGTGATCAGCCTGTTTAAAACCTTGCAACTGCTGCATGTAACAGGATCACCATGCAGTAAATGTTTTCAGTCACAGGTACATGGACATGCTCATACCAGCAAATGCATTGGTAGCCACTGAAGGAGACCCATCTTGAAGGGTTCTGAAAACAGGGTTCTATTGGCTGCCTGAAACACCCACACAGCAATGCTTTCCAGTGGATTTTGTTAACAGGAAACAACAGCAAAGACACCTTAAGTGTATGTATATCTGCTGAATGAGAGTTAAAAGATAGCTATCTTTATGGAGGGTGGAAAACTGGTGCAGCTGGCACAGCAGCCCTTTAATATGAAAGAAAGGTCAGGGCCAACCCAAGATGTTTTTCTGTCTGAGATGAAGCAGCAAGCCATGCCTGCATCTGTCTACAGCCAGCCAAGTTATTTTGCAATATTAAGTAGGAAAAAAACCTAAAGTGTTTTTCCCTCTCCTTGGAAGCAGAGATATAAAAATAACAAACTGAATAACTAACAATTTGCTGCCCTTTCATGACACCCAAATGTGCTGTCTGAGGCCAACAGCTCACTCTAATAGTAGGCTTGGCCCTGGCAAGAGATGATCATTAACCTTATTTTGGCTGAGCACATCCCAGGTACACTGGGCTTCTCTCAAGCTCTGGTCAAGCTGTGTGGGTGGAGGTACCTGCAGCTGCAGGGCGGGCTTGGAAAGGACTAGGCGAATGGGCTTTTCCCTAAGAATTCCACAAAGAGCCGGGGGGACTAGCCCAGTTTAAAACAGGGGGAGGCTCTGACGGAGTTTGGGAGTTAGTGTTCCAAGAGAGGGGAGCATCTCAGCTTCAACACTCATGGGAGGGGCTCTAGAGTTCATTTTAAGCACAGGCTAAGTGTGATACTGTTTAGGGGCTCAGATTAGAGGGGGCTGTTAACACCATGGGCCTTTCTGCCCTACATTACTGTAGTGCTATTATTCCACTCTCAACATCCTATGGAATCCTGGGGTTTGTGTTTAGGGAGGGGCATTGAGAATTCTCAGCCAGGGAGCTCTTTGGCCTCAGTAAACTACAAACCCCAGAATTCCACAGGATGTTGAAAGTGGAATAATAACGCTATAACATTGTAGTGTGGAAAGGCCCTAAGAAAGCTTATTTTTATTTATATAATAAACACTGGGCACAGGATTTCCTCAAGCCTTTGGCAGATATTATTGGGTTTTTGGTTCATACTTTCACGAAGGGAAATGAAGACCTAATGTTTACATTGTGGTCCCTTTGTACGGTACGATGCTTTTTTTTTAAGAAGGTGATTGGGGGGTTGCAAGCTTGCCTAAAACTCTTGCCTTCTGCCATGGACACATCTCTCCCATCAAGCCTAAAGATAGTGTGGTTGGGGGGGGAGGTCTTCCGGGGGCTTCTCTGTTATTGCATAATTGTTGCCTGGGAGGACAAAGGTGTCTGAAAAGTTTTGAATGGCTTCCTGGAGCTCAGCCTCAGTGTCATTTTTGGTAGCAGGGGTAGGCCAGGAGCATGTGAAGTGATCGCAGTTCTCTTTCTATTTCTTCTCATGCCATATCAACTTGTAACTCAGTGCAGTTGTTGTTATGTGTCTTCAAGCTGACTCTGTCCTAGAGTTTTCTTAGCAGGACACATTCAGAATATTGCCATTGCCTTCCTCTGAGGCTGAGAGAGTGTGACTTGCCCAAGGTCACCCAGTGCATTTCCATGGCCAAGCCCTGGTCGCACAGAGTCCTAGTCCAACATTCAAACTGTTATACCAGACTGGCTGTTAACCCAGTGCAAGCAACAGATCAGGTTTTGGCCAGTTACAGAAAATATACTATGGCTGTCCATCTAATGTGAGGCAAAAAATGTTAGCAGCATTCTGAGATCACAGTGCTTGGGGGGTGCATACTTTTGTTCTTTCTCGAGTTCTCCTTTCATAGGAGTAACAGCTTCGAATGAGCTTTGTCAGAGTCTAGTGGCACTTTTTGTATTTACAACCGTTTGTATTTTTCCTTTCTTCATTCTTGCTGTTATGTGCCTTCAAATCATTTCTGACTTATGGTGACCCTAGGGCAAACCTGTAATGTGGTTTTCAAGGACTGAGAGTATTTGATGCACCCAGGGTCAACAAATGGGTTTCCATGGCCAAGCAGAGAATTGAACGCTGGTCTCCAGGGTTGTAGTCCAGTGCTCAAACCACTACACAACACTGCCTGTCTGCATCATACTGCCATTACCTAAAATTCAGTCACTCTTTCCTAATCCTTTCTTAATCCAGTCACATCTTTCTTTCCTTTTTATATTTGTGGTGTGCGTGTGTTTGTGTGTGTGTCTGAGAGAGAGAGAGAGAGAGAGAGAGAGAAAGTAGTGGTCTCAGTATTAGTTTTATTAAGCAGTGACAATTCCTTTATCCTTTCCCCTACACCACCCTAATTTTGGCCTTATTTTTTATGTTTAATTTTGATTTCTCTGTGCTCCAAAGACTGAATATATGGTAAATTATATATCAAAGGATACTTTAAAGGTAAGTAGCACAAAAACCACTGGATCTATTTGTTTCAAATTTGGTAGGGTTAATCTTCTCAAAGGGTCTACCATGTCTTCAGATTTCATGCCCATATGTGAAAAAAAGGCCCTCCAGAACAACAATAATGCTCAGGGAAAACCTTAAAGAGGCTAGAACAGTTTTCACTGGATTGATCTGCCTGGCACTTGGAGAAATAAGCCACTCTCCCGAAGGCTACAATGTCTCCAGGTTCCATGTATACATGGGAAGTAGCTGGGGGGAAAACACTAGGGGAAAAAACACTATGACCATTTTTGTTTATGAATGCAAATCCATGGAACATGATAAAGATTCAGATTTCCAAATTTTGATTTAGGTTCAGGTCTAAA
Organism: Cyclura pinguis; assembly: GCA_030412105.1. NCBI lineage: Eukaryota > Metazoa > Chordata > Lepidosauria > Squamata > Iguanidae > Cyclura > Cyclura pinguis. Next base: position 161,349,081 of record CM059600.1, read on the forward strand.
TAGTGTCAGACTGAATTGTGACTAAGGCCCTTTCCACAGCATCCTCCCATCCCACCATAGGAAGGGAGAAGGCTGGGACCACGATGACACTTCTGTATGATGTCATTGCAGTCCTGCTCCTCTCCCGTCCCCAGGTATCGCAATTGTGGGGTTTCCCCATCAATGACATGCAATCACACCACCATCCAGGACTTACCTGTCCTGCAGAAGGGCAGGAAGTGTGATGGCAGAGCTTCCTGCCCCGGTGCAGCCTGGGAAAGTACCCAGCTGTGCTGCAGGAGGAAGTGGCGTGTCCATCGCACTCCCTTCTGCAGAGAACCGGTCTCTTGTGAAGGGGAGCTCTGCCGTTGTGCTCCCTTCCCAGCAGAGCTACTGCCAGGATTACCTCTAGATGCCACTGCAAGAAGGGCTTAAATCCCAATCGTTAAGTTGGTCTGCCAACTAACTCAGAAGTCCCCAAGAGCTACTGGTTCTAAGATTTCAAGAAAAGGGGCGGGGGGTGAAGGCTTGGTCTGTCTTCCAGGTTCACATCCACAACATGTAGGCCTGTGTACATGTGTGAACATGACATTGCACACTGCCTGTCTGTGCATGTGTGCATTTGTGAATGGGAGGGGGGAGGGGGAAGCAATTTGAATACCAGATGGAAATTGTTCCGAAGCCAAGTGCAGAAGGTTGTGGATAAGATAGAGTTGTGAACTTGGGACCCTGTCATGTAAACATTATTGCTGCCACTGGGACATTTGTCCTTTTCTCTCTTGTGCTTTCTCAGAAAGATGTTTGCTCTCCTGGGCTTAGCAGCTACCCTGCTTGCCCTCGGAGCTGCGGCCCCACTACCTGAGGCAAAGAGCCGCAACAAGCTTCTCCTCGTCTCTTTTGATGGTTTTCGGTGGAATTATGACCAGGATGTGGACACTCCCAATCTAGATGTCATGGCCAAAGACGGGGTGAAAGCACGCTATATGACACCTCCCTTTGTCACTCAAACGAGCCCAATTCATTTCACTCTGCTTACAGGTAAGTGCTTGGAAGAGAAGAGATGAGGTGGGTTGGAGCTGGGGCACTAGAAATCAGAGGCTTAAATCCAGCCGCTGATCTCAGTTACAGTAGACTGTTGAAACAATGTGAAATCTGTTAGGGCAATGCCTAAGAAAGTTCCATTGATTCAAGGGATCTGCTCTAGTGGGAACTCAGAGTTGGACTTAGGGCAGGAACTGCAGTTAGCCTTCTTTTTTTAAAGAAGAAGATAACTTCCTGGATTAGCTTTAATGCATATTGAAATGGTGGCAAGCTGTACAGCAACAACCCATCCATCCACCTGCCACAGCTCATCCTGAAGTGTCTGGTAACAGTCTACCCAGGTGTCGGTAGTAAACTTATCTACTTCTTCTAGCAGTGAATATCATTGCATCTGAGGACAAAGAGAAAACATACCTGCTGGAACAGAGAAGCTAGTTAGACAGTGGTCTGTCAGGTACACATATATTTATCTAGAATGAAGTAGGCAAGTGTGACATTTCAGATGTTGGACTGGCTAGCTATCCCTGATCAACATTAATGAAAGATCATGAGAGAGCCAATTCAACAATACCCTCAGGGTCACATTTGCCCACTCTGATCTAGAACATGAGTGTCAAACTGGAAAACTTGATCTGATTTACACAGCTTGGGAAAGGTGCAGTGTATCATCGACCATGCTGGGTGGAGGTGATGGAAGTTGTAGTTCAACCTACTGAGGGGGGTGAGTTGGAAAAAGCTTTCTCAGGCCATTTCTGCACTAGACTGTTATAGCGCTATGATTCCACTTTCAACACCCTATGGAATCCTGGGGTTTGCAGTTTTGGGAGGAGCCACATGCCCCTCCCAAAACTGCAAACCCCAGAATTCCATAGGGTGTTGAAAGTGGAATCATAACACTATAACAGTCTAGTGCGGAAACAGCTTCAGTGTTTCTTTTTGGAAGAACTCTGGTGCCAATGTTCCTGGTTCTCTTTGACTGCTTCTAAATCCCAGCAGAGCCATCTATGGATCTTGTGGCTTATCAGAAACCAGAAGTATTTGTAGAAATTTCAGGGTAGTTCTTAAGTGTTTGAGGATAATTCCAAAATGAAACTGATCTTTGAAGACTCTCTTGATGGTCAGTGGTACTGGATGCAGTGAATAATTAAAACTCTGAAAGTAGAGCTGAATAATCTTTGGCCCTCATATTTTTGGACTACAGCTCCTACAATCCCTTGCTGTTGCACATGGTGGCAGGGGTTTCTAGAATATCCGGACACCCAAAAATTCCCCAGCCTTACATTAAAGCAGTAGGGCTATTTCAAAATGTGCTGTGTTAGACTTGTGCGCATCTTGCTTGGGTAGTGCTAAATGATATCACTAGTGGCAATGATACTGTAGTCAAAGCCCAGCTCACCTTGTTCATGGCCCATTATCTAAATCTGTCATTTCATGGCCCATTATCTGAATCCATAGTTTCCTCTCCTCCGCATTTATGAGATAAATGCAGAAGTAGCATATTCTGGGGTGGGTGGAGACGGCTGGAATAAGAAATAGGGGAGGCAAGTGGAAATAAAATGTTACTTATTTCCAGAGACACAAATGGACAATGGGAAACTGGGGCTCTTCTTAGCCTAGGCCCAATTCTGCCCTGTACTATTAAAAGCAGGGTGGAGCACTAGTGACACACTTAAGTGCGAGTCCAGAGTGGCAATTGAGCCACATTTCTAGGATTCATCTGCAATAGTTCACTGATGGAGGAGCACCCTGGCTGAGCAGATAGAGGCCCTTTTCGCACAGCATTTGCCATGCGAAAGGGCGCCTGGAGTGTCGCGCAATTGTGAGGAGCGATCTGCACAACGCACTCACAATCGTGTGACGCTCCAGGGTAGGGCAGGCACTGCTCGCGCACTTTTTCATTTTTGGCTTTCAGACCTCTACTTTCAGCCAAAAACAGTGTGTGATCGCGCATTGCTCCAGGGCCCCATGCCCACTTGGAATGCGTGCGGAGCCTCCAGAGCCACGGCGGTCGAGCTTCCTGCCCCAGCACAGCCTGGGAAACTTCCAGGCTGCACTGCGGAAGGAAGAGGCGGGGCTCTCACGCTGCCTGCTCGGGAGCAGGCAGCTCATGCGGAGCTGGAGCAGCGGGGACACGAGAGCCTCTCGCTGGAGGCTGCTTGTGCAATCCCCGCACCCCAGCACCGAGAAAAGGTAAGGTGCGGAAAGGGCCTTAGATGGGAAATCAGCCAGCCCACACCAGAGGTCAGAGATGACATAAGGCCAGAGCTCTGAGGCCAGGAGGGAAGGAAGGGAAGATAGCAATGACGTGTAGCTCCAAGAACCTAGAAGAAGAAGGAGAAAGAGAAAGAGGAGGAGGAGGAGGTGGACGACGACAGCGGCAATGATGATTACAACAACAACAACCCAGAACTGAGGCTGACCTGACCCCTGAAGGCTCTGTATGGGTCTCCTGGCCAATTAGAAGACAGGAATCAGAAATCAATCAAGTGCTGGGGTGGGGGGACAAATTGGTAAGATATGACTGTTTCCCAGACCTTGTATGCTCTGTGTCTGAGACCTGGGGGTTTTGGCTTGTTCAGTGTTGCTACTGGTGAATTTGGAAGTTTCAGAGCTCATCACAACTGCATAGACAAGGATCTAAGGAGGGTCTCAAAAGAGCAACAACCAATTTCTAGCAGTTTTCATCTCCTAAAGGGCAGATCTTTTGTAGAGCTAATGAGTTTTAATTGACCCTTCAGGATCAAGCCACCACAGAATATTTTGTGTTGCAAAAGGGTTTCTTTGCAATCCTATTACTAAGAATATTTCTTTCTAACTCCCTCTCACACACACTATGCATGCTGCTAATGTGAGGATTGCAGGTAAATCCAGAGGGGACAGAGAAGCTTAAGGTGAATGACAGATGACACTACCATCCCTGCTAGTTATAAAAAATCCCAGCAATTTGACCCTGTGACCCCTGGTTCTGTTATACCATGGGGCATGCTACTCTCCACATGAGAGAGAAGAGAATCTTGCTATGGTGGAATAATCTTCCAAGGTCCAACAAATGGATAAGATCCGCTCTTGGCAAACAACTGGTCACTCATTCCAAGCTCCTCTCTCCTTGACAGGAAGGTATATTGAGAAGCATGGGGTGATTCACAATATGTGGTTCAACACCAGCACTGGACAGAAGCTCCCTTATTACAACACCCAGAGGAGGTCTGACTGGTGGGACAATGGGAGCCTCCCGATCTGGATCACAACCCAAAGGCAGGTGAGCCATAAGTAAAACCACAGCACTTTCAGGAATGGAGTGAGGCATAAAAAGGTGTCACTTTCAGGACAAGCTTTCCTGGCTGAAATTCTCTTTTGTACACAGCTATTAAATTTTGCATCAGGCCACCCCATTTGGCTGTCACTTTCTCATTGTGTAACATGTTATCAGACATAGGTTTACAAACCCATAGGCTTACAAACTGCTACTAATCAGTGACCTAGGTAGTCTTTCAGTGGCTCATCCAAATTTGTCCCTACATGTACATGGTATAATTACTGGAAAAAAGGGGGAACATGCACTAATAGTAAATGTAGAATAGGAATAGTGCTCACTTAGTTGGGTCAAGGACAAGAGTGGGAGAGAGGAAGAGAGAGAGAGAAAGAGACAGAAATATGGATGGTTTGTTTTATGATTTAGGTCACAAACCTAAACTTACTCAGGGGTATGCCTCATTGAATGTTGTGGGGCATAGTTCAATGTAAACATACATAGGAAGAGGTTCTGGGTTTTTTGTTCTGGGCTTACAGATAAATTTAGAGTTTTGTTAGTGATACGGTTCCCAGATCTTGTCACCTGGACCGCTTCTCCAGTCCTCAGGGCAAGAGGGAAGAATTTTAGGGCAAGAGTACAGTCTTGAAAGATGAATGTGTAGGCATATATTTTCCTCTTTATACAGTTGGGTGTTTTGTTAAAAAAAAAAAGCAAATGGCATCATCTGAGCAACTGTGGTTAATGCTTCTTAGTGACAGCACCTTATTGACATCTTAGTGCCTCCTGTGATATCACAAGGATTCATACCTAGATCTCAGGTTTTGGCACTGAGATCCCAAAGTCTGGCATAGTCCTGAGCTGGCAACCCTGGTTAGAGACAAACAAAGAAGAGGAGGAGTTCTGTGATTAGAATAGGGTGGGAAATAGATGGGGCATCAAGAAATAGTAGATATAGGCCAGGCCAGGATGGACCCTGGAAGTGAGGATGAGTGAATAAGTAGAAGGGGCCAGATTATCCCTAACAAGAAAAAAAACTGTTTCTGTGATTATTTTCTACAGCTTTTATTATGATCTGGGACTACTGCTGAGATGTGAGGGAAAGTGGATGGAGTCAAATAATCCACACCTAGGGCCATATGTGAGCCATGGGTTGTGTACCTCTGATGTAGAGTAGAAAAAAATTCTACAGCCACATACAAATATAGAATTTGGCATTGAAGCAAGTATTATTCAGCATCCTGGAAATCCGATCTTGCTTTTGAGAGATAAAAAAAGGAGTGGAATTTGGATTCCTTAGTACAACGTGTATTTTTTTACACAGATGGTATGTTGTATTGCCCTGGGAATGAGAGGGGAAATTGCAGAAGACACTAATGTTCTGCCCACCTTTGCCACTAGATGCCATGACACACCCTGCCCTTCCTTTCTTTGTGCTGGTTTTGAGGCTTCACCTATAATACACTGACAATCCATTTCCAAGACTTGCTATACAAAAGTGATAGAGACGACAACAGAAATCCAGATGGTTGCAGCAACCCATCACAATGGCTATTTTGGGTGTGTCGGTTTAGGGGTGGGCTTCTTTATGTTTGGAGGCAGGGGAACCCCCCCCCCCCAAATACTGCAATTTGTACATGTTTTCCAACCTTAAAATCCGAGGGGGTCAGTGATTTTTTGGGGGGTGTTGGGAGCTTGGGGAATCAGCTGAACCTCTCCCAGGAACACATGTGGACCCATTGGCCACATGTTTCCCACCCCTGCTGTGTGACCACCAAGACCAAAAAGATAGAATGTCCAGTTCTGCATTTAAGAATTCTGCACCTCAGTCATAGACATGCAGTCCTGTATATTATTTCACCAGTTTCTAGGTGTGTGATTTCTGATTCTAGGGTTTGAAGACAGGTTCCCTCTTTTTCCCCGGAGGGAATGCCACCTACCAAGGTGAAGAAGTCAACGTTAAGAAGATAGAGAAGCTCATTCATAATTACAGCAATGAGACTGAGTGGAGACAGAACATCGACACAGTCATGAAGTGGTTCTGTGAGGATGATCTCGACTTTGTTGCCCTTTATTTTGGAGAGCCTGACTCCACAGGGCACAAATATGGCCCAGAGTCCCAGCAGAGGAAAGACATGGTCAGTCAGGTGGATCGGACGGTGGGTTACCTGAGACAGTGCATCTCAGAGAATGGCCTGAACTCAACACTCAACTTGATCATCACCTCTGACCACGGCATGGAAACAGTCATCAAAGAGGATGAAATTTACCTCGGCGCCATGGCAAACTTCTCCTTTCAGGACATTCAGTTTGAGCTGCTAGATTATGGGCCACAAGGGCTACTGGTGCCAAAGCTGGGGAAACTAGAAAAAATTTACGAAGTCCTGAAAACAGCTCACCCCAAACTCCATGTCTATAAGAAGGAGGAATTCCCAAAGAGATTCCACTACGCCAACCACACTCGGGTCACCCCACTGGTATTGTATAGTGACCCTGGATACGTGATCCATGGGGTATGTTGGTCTCTGCTGTCTCAATGGAAACTTCCTGGTCTGTTTCTTCTCTCTTTCCTTACAACAATGTCTCTTTTTGTTCAAAGGAAAGACAAGAAACTCTCTGCAGGAAGGCAGAGAAACACAGGGGAGGGGAAAGAGACCATATAGAGTACCAGGCCAAGACATTTTGTTGCCTGAAGCAGAGCCCAAAGTAGCATTTCCACTTACCTCTTACTAAGGAGAACCTTTATAAACGTCTTCTTACCCCATTCACATGCCTAGTCTTGCCTTCACTTTTCCTTTTGTTGTTGCTGCTGCTGTTGAGGTGCCTCCTTTCTCTCCACTGCATGGCAAGGCCGACGCCACCCATCAATATTGTCCGCTCGGGCGGGGAACTGTGACCCTCCATATGAATTTGAAACTGTGATTCCCATCAACCCTAACAAGCAGATCCAATGGTGAGGGATCATGGGAGCGGCAGCCCAAAAATGTCTGAGGGGCCACAGTTCACTGCACCGCAATTTCCCATTTCTCCATGTCTGAAATACTCCTCTTTCTGATCCTCCATCAGGACCTTTCTTAGCATCAGGCAGAGTTAAGTGGCTGTCTCAGGAGGTTCTTGCTGAGAAGTGGGGAGTAGTCGTAAAATCTGGCGGGATGGATCTCTATGTGTACTAGACAGCTAAGCCCCCTAAAGGTATGACTTATGGCCATCAGGGGTGGCGGAGGCAGCCAGTGTTGAAGCCAGATTCAGTTGCTGGCCTGGTCAGCTTCTGTACTTGGGATTGAGGGGCAGAGGGTAGGGTAGGGTGGAAGGCCATCTTGTTCTTTGCCTTAGCAAGGAAAATGTCTTGGGTCAGATCTGTTTCCCACATCCAATCATGATGTGTGGAGGTGAAATTCATTACAATCAAATGAATACCTCCCAAGCTTGCCGAGTTTGGGTGGGGGAAACCGGACTCTAACATCCACACTCCCCCAGTCAGTGACTACTCTGGCTAGAGTGATTTTGGAAGATGGAGTTCAATAAAGTAACTTTTCCAAGCTCTGAGCTTTTACTTTTCTCTCTCTCTTCTCAAGGAAGGAAGAAAGAGAAAAGAGAGTCACAGTTTCTGTGACCAGACACTAGGCCCATAATCTCAAAGGCAGCCATTGAAAGAGATTCCCTCATTCTTGCAGACGAAGCAGTCCTGTCATCAGGAGGCCAAGTCCATTCTGTTGATCCAGGAGGCAAAAGGGATGAGCATCACTTGAAATGCTAATTTCTGGTGGGAAACCTCAGAGCGGAAACAGCCAAGTGTGCCACATTCTCTTTTTAGACAGCAGGTGCATTTTTGGTTGAACCTTGATTTCAGTGTTCAGTTGATGGTGACAGCCAGTAGATATATCTGCCCCCTTCTTTTGGGTTTATAGGAGAAGTTTCTATGTAAGATATGCCAGGCTGACAGCCCTTTCCATCTTGTGCCATATATATAAGATCAGAAAGATAAAAATAATTTCCAAAACCCAGAGCTTTGTTGGAATACATGTTCTAGAACTCCTTGCACAATATGATACTACTTTCTGAGGAATTCTGGGAGTTGTAGTATAAGAAAAGTAATTTTTCCTAGCTCTTTAAAAGAGATGAGCTCAAATTTAACCTGGATTTTCTGTTTTAAATCAATATTTTCATTTTCTCTTCCTTCCTTCCTTCCTTCCTTCCTTCCTTCCTTCCTTCCTTCCTTCCTTCCTTCCTTCCTTTCTTTCTTTTATATTAAGGCTTCAAATGTATGCTTACTCTAGGACCGGGGCCATTTCCACACTAGCCTGTTATAGCGCTACAATTCCATTTTCAACATCCTCTGGAATCCTGGGGTCCAGGCGGCCCCTCCTGAAACTGCAAACCCCAGGGTTCCATAGGATGTTGCAAGTGGAATCATCGCGCTATAACAGTCCAGTGCGGAAATGGTCAAAGTGAGTTAAAGGCTACTTCTCTGTTTAAAAACCAAGTGAGGAAAATTTTTTTACTAGCAAGATTAAATAAACAATCAACACAAAAGACATTGCAGTATTAGACACAATTCCTAGGCAGTAAGCCCCACTGAATGATGTGGGGCTTACTTCTGAGGAAACATAAGTAGGATTGTCCTGTCTGTCAAATATGTACAGGGTATCACTGTAAAGTTCCTCCTGGACCCAGAGACTAGCAAGCTATTCTAGGGGTGAGAATCCAGGTGATGCTCTCCTGAATAACCAGAGTTTATGTGGTTGACCTTGCACTGCTATTTTATGTCTTCCTGAGCTCTGCAGTTTTGAGCTTATGAATATTTAGGAGTCTGCTAAGCAAGCATGGATGTTTACTTTCTGTCTTGTTGAGAAATGCTATTTTGGCCAGTAACTATCAGGTTGTGCTTACATCCTGATCTCATGCATGTATTTTCAGAGGCAAGTCCTGCTTTGTTCAACAGACACCACATCCAAATAAATGTCCATGGACTGCGGCCCTACAGCTTAATCCTGGGCAAGTTTCCTCAGAAGTCAGCTCCCCTGTATTCAGTGGGACTTATTCCTTCAAATGTGCATTTAGGTTTACGGCTTCACAGTGCAACCCCAATTCTGCAATGCTACCCCAGGAAGGGAAGTCAATATACAAGGAAGGTACCACTCCACCCACCTCTTCCAAAAGAGAAGAGTTCTGCCATCAGACAGTACCAACAGCAAACACTCCTGCTGTAGCCATGGAAAATTCCCATGGACTGTAGCAAGCACAGGGCCCTGAAATGGGGAATTTCAGGAGCAAGCATGGCTGGCTTTGGATCTACCAAATCCATTCTTTTCACTTAAAAGGGCCCCACTCTGGGCCCCTCAGTTACTCCCAACTGGGCTCAAATAACTAATTCTTACACACACTGTTCATTCAGTTATGGGGGAGGATAACTGAAGGGAGCAATCCAATGAAACCATCCTGCCACCTTCTCTCTTAGCCAGCAGCAGGGGCAGGACTTGAAGAATGGCAGTAGATTTGCAGTTCCATCCCAACCACATTTGGCATACAGAGAACTTGACCTGTCTATTCTGCTTGCAGTCTGTCTCTTACCTGCAGTGCACATAGGCTGTGCTATTAAAAACTTCAGGTGATACTCTGGGGTTAAGTGGAAGAAAACTGGAAAAAGATACATTTTCTCATAGCAACCACTTTGTGTGCACTGTAAATGCTTTGCCAGGCATTTTTATTTTGAAAATATATTTTTGCTGCAATATTTTTATTAACACATACAATCTTGAATACAATAAAACTACAAACAACATAACAAGAAAAAAATGCAAACAGTACACAATAAAAAACTACAATCTAAAGTACCAGCCAAGCTACTAAACTAAACTACTAAACATCAAAAACAGTAGATAACACACATAATATTGACTTTGCATCCCCCAGAGAATGGTTGTTACTTACCCTTAACGATACTTCTTCGAAGCTCATAAAAGCAAGTTTTCGTTATTGTGATTAATCAATTTCTAAATAGTAAATTAATAATTTTCTAAATAGTAGTAACTAACAAACCTTAACAACATTAATATAAAAAAAGGAAACAGTTCTATGAAAGTTAATCTAACTTTATCCTTTAATCAAATCCTCTTGCTGCTTGTCTACTCCCAACCAACCTTAAAAACGATATAATACCCTCCCACTGCTTTTTATATTCTAAAAATAAATATATTTTGAAAATATATTTCAAAGTGGGAAATTTTCTTTAAATCCTTTGCATTGATAGACTAGCCATGTTAGTCTCTATATCAGGATGGTTGAAATGTGGAGGTATCACACAATTTTCCTCCTCTGCTTAGCAGAGGCCCATTGCATATAGGATGATTTTATTCAAAGGGCAAGCTCTTTTGTTATGACTACCCATTATTGGATAGTCATAACCCACTATTGGGCTTTCCTTTCTGAGATTTAAATTAATCCACACAATGCAGAACAATGGATTAAAAATATGCTATATCTTTGCTATGTCATTTACTGGAAGAGTGGCTACCAAAAGGGAAAAAAATGCAGTAAGTTATACTTCCTCTTTCCCTTTCAGAGATTCAAAGTGCAGTTCAATAAGGGGGAACATGGTTTCGACAATGCTGATATGAACATGAAGACCATATTCCGAGCTGTGGGACCAGCTTTCAAGAGAGGGCTGGAGGTGGAACCTTTTGAGAGTGTGAATGTTTATGCCCTCCTTTGCAAACTGTTGGAGATAACGCCTGAGCCACATGATGGGTTCTTGGATGCCACACAGGAGCTGCTGGTCAAAAACGCAGGTCTGGGTTTAGTAAATTTTCAGTATTATAACCACAAACTGATCAATGAACTGATTCAGTCTAAACTGATAAATTCTAATAAACAAGTCAGTGCTATGGAATTTCAGCGACACATTTAAACAGCTGCTTGTATAGACAATCACGCTGGAAACAGTTTATTTATTATTTCTCATCTTCCAGTCTTGGACAGAGTCCTATACATGAGGAGTGGTCCGCATTGTCTTTATGGACTGTGCTCTGCCCAGGCCCCAAAAGGATTGTAACACTGACTGAACTTCTTTCTTTGGTTCGCATTTGATCAAAATATACCAGAATTCATAAAATTCAAGCACTGTAGAAAGTGAAACTGACTGCTTTGCCATTGCTTAAAAGATTACTGGAGATTTCGTTTCAGTTACTTCTTATCAGAGTTTATCAGTTTACTGTGATTAAGCAAAACCTGCATGTGGGTGAAAGAGAAACTGACAGATTCACTCATATTAAAAGAGGGAGGAGATTTTTCCTTCCTTTTGTTTTCAGTCAGAACTTACCAAAATTCACAGAACTAATATTTGCAAGGGAGTGAAATTGATAGATGAGAATTTTGTTTCCTTTTGTTTTTTATGTGAATAGATCAACCGGGAAAACACTCAAACGTGGGAGAAAATGAAATGGGCAGATTTACCCATCACTATCCAGAGCCAGCATGCAGTTTGAGTGTTGGACTATGATCCTAGAGACAAGGCTTCAATTCCCTGCTTGGCCACTGGGTGACCTTGGGCACATCACACACTCTCAGCCCCAGAAAACCCCATGATAGGTTTGCCTTGGGGTTGCCATAAGTCGACAGTGACTTGAAGGCAGACAACAACAACATGTGCCTTCAAGTCAGCTTTGACTTATGGTGGCTCAACAACAGCAACCATCACATTAGAGCAATAAGAGAGTCCTTTGTCAAGCCTCCCCCCCCCATTTCATTTTCTCATCTATCCACCCTATAACTGCTTCCAACAGATTCCTCCATTAACAAAGAGGTGAAGGGCAACAGGAAAGTCTAACAAAATCCCTGCAAATTTAAAACAGGAGTTGGAGAGCCCAGGTGAATTCCTTTCATTAATCAATGCTTCATCTTTATGAGGGAGCCAATTAGTGATGCCAACTAGTGGCTCCTATTCCTCTCTGTGTTCTTCCCGTCTAATAAAGACTTGTTGATTTTTGAGCAAAAATGTTCACATGCACCTCTCAACTTCCCATAGATCAATCAACTACACGATCAACTGCCCATGGGCTGGTCAGGGGTTTATGAGAGAAGAAGAATGCATGATAGTATTGATTTTTTTAAAACCAAAGTATGTAATTTTTCCCTTCCCAATTTCCCTCTGGCTCTGACAAGTCAACTTCACATTTATCTGTCAAATATCAAGATGCTGGAAAGTAGGAGGTGGTATAAATTTCAACTCTTCAGTCCTGTTGAATAACCTGAAGGCATCAGATCCCATCTGATCTTAGAAGCTAAGCAGAGTCGGGGCTGGGGAATATCTGGAAGCAAAAATACCAAGGAATGCCAAGTGCTGCACCTATCCATTTCTGCACTTGGCTGTTACAGCACAGGAGTCTCAAAGGCCTGTCCCTAAACTGCAAAGCCCAGGATTCCATAGGATGTTGAAAGTGGAATAATAGCACTATAACAGCCAAGTGCAGAAATAGCCTATATGTCAGAGGAAGGCAATGGCAAACCATTTTTGAATATCCCTTGTCTAAGAAAACCCTGTGAAATTCATGGGGTTGCCACAAGTTGACAAGAGCCTTGAAGGCATATACTTTACTGTTTTTCAGTAATGGGTTGGGGTGGGAAACAACATTAGTTTCAGTGCATTGTTCACAAACATGAACTTTGTTCAAGTTTTCAGCAAAATGTCTGTGAATGTTTTCCTATGTCTTCAGTGTTGTTGATTTGCATTTGAACTTGGATTATTCCAAGTCCATTCCCCTGTCCATTGTCACAGTGAAGAAAGAGAGGTTGCCTTGTACCCAGGCTTCAAGCCGCTCCTCAAAACTGTCACAAGCCTGGTGGCCTGACTTGTTGTTTTCTTGGGCCTTAGAGATGTGAAGCCTTAAAACCCAAAGCATAGATGATTGTTGAAGCAACCCCTTCCCTGTTGCTTTGACTGCATCAATACCCGCCATCCCTGGAAGCCAGGAATTCAAGGAACTACCAAGTGGGAGCTGGCAGCTTCCTTATCCCACCACTGGTTCTTTCTTCTTTCCCTCACCATAGCAGCAGTGGCAGCTTTTTCTTGCCATCACTGACACTGGAATAACTAAGCTGGTGGACTCAACTGGATGTCTGTCTTGGCCTGCAGGTCCCAGAACCCTACAGCTGGACATGTTGGTGGGGAGATTTGGGGAGATATAATCTTCAAAAATTAATGATTCTAAACTCAGGTTTATTTGAAATTACCCTAAATGTTGGTGTTAGAATATAATGGGAGTAAATACAGAATGAAACTGAATTTCATGTTTGTTCACTCATACCTTTAAAAAAATGTAAGTGGCATATAGTGATCTGGTTCAGACACAACACAGAAGTGAGGGAACCTTAGTTTCCCACTGTGAGAATCAGCTGTGGTGGACCTGGGGTTGGCATGCTCCTCTCTCCTCTTCCTTTGTGTGTTAAAAGAGATTGAAAGCTTCCACTTTCTGTGCAAAACCAAGGATGGTTCCCTGTGATGTCCAAGCTTGGGGAAGTGCAGTCTATTCACATTATGGTTCATGAGAATAATTCAGAGTGTGGCTTCAAAACCTGCTCATGTTTAACAACACCACAGACCCTTGAGTTCAAACATCATAGGGAACTAAAATGCCTGAAATAGGTGGTGGGAAGATTGAAAGTGCATATGGTTTCTTCTCAGAGCAGGAAACCACGGTTCACTTGTCACATTTGAAATGAACCATTGTTTTCAAAATTAACATCATACTGATGTGCTAAGACTAAACTTATTGTTCATATTTCTTGGTATCCTCAGACCACTGCCCGTGAAGTCTGTGGTTGGTCTGAATATAATTTCTAATAAGTCTATTAAGCCACCACCGCCTTGCTGATCTCTCTCTCTCTATTTCTCTCTCTACACACAGGCCATTTCTGCACTAGATTGTTATAGCGCTATTATTCCACTCGCAACATCTGTGGAATCCTGGGGTTTGCAGATTTGGGAGGGGCTGGCCAGCCCCTCCTGAAACTGCAAACCCCAGGATTCCATAGGATGTTGCAAGTGGAATAATAGCGCTATAACAGTCTAGTGCGGAAATGGCCACATGCACTTACACATATACCATTTAAAACCTAACAATGCTATATCCTTTGTTCTGTCTCATGGGCAATCCCCAAACCTACCTTGCTACCTTCTTGCGTGTGAGAGTCAATCTCTCTCTATGGGCCATCAGAGAGATCGCATCTGCTCCACACTGAGAAATGTACAGTCAGGAAGATAAAAACTCTTCATGCCAAGTTGTGTGGCTTCTCTGAACTTCAACAGAGATACAGTGGGAGGGAGGCGGAGAGTGTAAGTACCTGCTCCATGTTTGAGAAATAGCAGGGAGTCCTCTCTTGGGCAAATCCTCTGACAGCCATCTAATCATGGAAGTGTGTTGATGTTGTTTTTAATTCTGTGTCCAATTATAATATGATTCTTATTGGAGCAAGCTGTGAAAAAACCCCAGCATAATTGGCTTTGGAAGGAAGTTCACAGATTTGCAGATTATGCTGTCAATAATTATGAGTTAAAATGGGCTACTCCTCAGCATGTACTGACTCATTCAATAACCAATGTCATGCGGTCAAAGGGTGAAGGGCATGAGACAGAACCCTCCTTTAGTGCCATGGTTCTTCCATGCTTCCCTTGGTTTGAGAGAAGCCTGTGGAAATGTCTGCACTGAATGGGCACAAAACAACAAAACACTTTCTCACACTTCCTGAACTGCTGGGCTGAACTGGGATACAGACTCATCAGCCTTGTGGAAAACCATTCCCATCCATCTGCCATAGCACAGGGTTAGCATATTTGCTTCAGTTTGCCTCATACAGCTTTATGTGAGTATTTCTCTGGACTAAACTTATAAAAGACCCTGTCTCAGGTCTCTTTCACACTGTACCATTACAGCACTTTGAGTCCACATTAACTGTCATGGAAATATACCCTATGGAATCCTGGGACTGGCAATTGAGGGGGGGGGCTTTAGAATCCTCAGCCAGGGAGCCCCTCTGGTGCCTCCAGCCAAAATGCCAGTCCCAGGATTCCACAGGATGCAGCTATGGCAGCTAAACTAGAACCATAGTGCTATAATTGGTTCTATGAAGTTGTTGCAAGGCAGAGGTGCAATAGCTGTGGCCCTCCAGATTCTGTTTTACTTCAGTTCCCATCAGCTTTTTGGCCAACACAGTCAATATGTAAACTAAATCCAAAGTGATGGTGGCATATTAAAGCCTTCAGATACCTACAACCCCAGATACGCTGTAGAGGTAATGCAATTATAAGTGAATGAATTGGGCCATTTCTGCACTCCAGTGTTATAGTGCTATTATTCCACTTTCAGCCTCCTGTGGAATTTTGGGGTTTGTAGTTTACTGAGGCCAAAGAGCTCTCTGGCTGAGAATTCTAAATGCACCTCCCTAAACTGCGAACCCCCGGATTCCATAGGATGTTGAAAGTGGAATAATAGCACTATAGCACTGGAGTGCAGAAATGACCTTGGTTTGTTTTTTAAATATCTCTTATGGACCAACTTTCACTGACATATTTTTGTTCCATGGGATTGTATTAAGCCAGGTGCAGAACATGTAAATTAGACTAGCCAGGTCGAAAGAGAACAGGGGTTCTCTGCTGGTAATACAGAAGAGGGAGTTTCAGCAAGAATAGCTTGCAATTGTACAAACCCCTGCCTTCTTTTCCATTTGGCTCCCTTCTGGTTCAGGTGAGCCACAATGCCTAAGATGAGCCGGGAAGTCTGCACCATTCTCCAGTGACCAAGAGCACAGGAATTGGGCA
Source organism: Cyclura pinguis (assembly GCA_030412105.1). NCBI lineage: Eukaryota > Metazoa > Chordata > Lepidosauria > Squamata > Iguanidae > Cyclura > Cyclura pinguis. The sequence continues at coordinate 161,365,163 of CM059600.1, forward strand.
TATGCCCAACGTGCACCTTGCCCAGAATCCTATTGGTGCCTTACAGGTGTGTAAGTTCCCCTACAAAAGCAGTTGGCCCGTATTGTCCAACAAATGCAGTGTAAGGTTGTAGAAGTGAAGCTGTGGATGTAGTGCCATCCTGCATTGGGATGGGTATTCTCTTGTATGTTGGATTGCAACAGGTAACTCCCCACGAGAGATTTACACCCAGTGCAACCCTGAGATAGGAGCTCAGCCATGTGATACTGAGTGCTTCCCAATGAGGCTTTTAGCCTGCCTCAAACAGGAGGATCTGACTGGGTATTCAGACATCATCATCTTCTATTTGTAACCCTCCTGCATTTCCCCACTGTTTTCTTCATCTTTTATTTTTAGCCAAGAAAAAAAAAGTTGAGGAGGAAAACACAGGAAAAATGCACAATGCTTTTGATTGGTAGTAATAGGAGCTGTCTCTCTGGAAACACCCCACATTCAGTGGTGGTGGGTTTTTGCTTAACCAGCTCTGTCCAACACACAGTTAGGCTGGCTGAAGAAAGCAACTGTGAGATTTTTTGTTTAAATAGTGACATCTAGTGGTAATTTCTGAGCATTGCTGCTTACTCCTTCTTTTGGCCAAAACTAGACTCAACTGCCTTGAAAATGAAGTAATAAGAGAAGCAATCTCACTAGTTGGAAACATCATTTTCCACCCCAGAGGATTCACCCAGATCTCTCTTTCTGTGAGCTGGAAGAGATGAGAAAATAACTTATGCCACTCTCAGAGGATCTCCCCTGTTTGCCTAACTTGGGACTTTCCTAGGCAGAAAGGAAAAGGAAGATGTCTGACTTTACTGTCTTCTGCATTACAGGGACCAGCCTGACTTGTCTGGACACTTGGAAACTGGCTCTGATGTTGGGCTTGAGTGCCTTTCTGAGATCCACAACTGGGATTTCTTATAGCATGCCTTTGTAAGGCTTTTCACCAGCTTCCCAAGGGAGACATTGGCCAGGTATAAAGAAGTAAAACCATGTTCGTATAGATGGTTTATTATGTTTCTTTTGTGTCTTTTCTCTAAAAAAAAATACTCAGGGCAGCTTACAACAATTAACATATACAAAAGCTAAAAGTAAAAACAATGCAATCAATGTATTTAGAATACAGAGCTACACCTCTAAATAAGAATAGTATCATATATGTGTCACAATATAGAGCTAACCATTACTAAACAAACCAACCATCTTTTTTTTAAAAAAAAAAAACCTCAGTTATATCACTAATAGGAACTGCTGGCTCTCTGTCAAGTTTAACTCTCAAACAGCCAGACGGTTTTTGTATGTGTTCTAGCACAAGATTGACATTTCTGCAGTATGCCGCTGTCCTGTCAGGGCCTTCAAGGAAGTACATAGGTGGTCCCGGCGTCATTCTGTCAATCTGATATGCCCCAGAAGAAGGAATACCTGCAGTGACCCTGCTGGGTCTATCCTCTTCCACTCTTTCAGTGGTACCTTTTTTCCAGCATTTGAGGAGAAGATGTTCAGCAGCAGAGTGGGGTTATTCTGGTCCCTTCTCACTATGTGTTTGAAATTCCTGTTGGCATGGTCACATTGTTGTTGTTGTGTGCCTTTCTGACCCTATAATGTGACCCTATAATGGGGCTTTCTTGACAATATTTGTTCAGAAGGGTTTTGCCTTTGCCTTCCTCTGAGGCTGAGAGAGTGTGACTTGCCCAAGATCACCCAGTGGGTTTCCATGGCTGACTGTTGATGGAGTCTCAAGGAACAAGGGTGATCTCAGGAGTTCCAGTATTCTAGCATGGAAGGCATTTCCCTTTCCGTAATTGTCAGTCACATTTTGATAGTAGATCTGTCTGGCTGACAGGTCCTGATCTAGAAAGACCCTGGATCTCATCCAGCCCAGAACTCTTCTTACATTTTTATGAGGCAGAAACAAGATGTAATACACTGTAACTCAAATATAAGCCTCTGCACACAGAACAACCCATTCTATGTGCACAGAACCTTTAAAAAAACCTAAAAATCCCCATCAGATGTTTAGCAGGAGGTGAGAGCTGGAGTATGTGGGTTACAGTGGTATAGTGGTTTGAGTGTTGGACTAAGACTCTAGGAGACCAGGGTTCGAATCACAATTCTGCTGTGGAAATCTACCGGGAGACCTTGGGCAGGTTGCACTTTCAACGTAAGAGGAAGGCAATGGCAAACATTCTCTTGGCAGTATAAATCTTGCTAAGAAAACCCTATGGTGGGGTTCTGTGGTAGAAACATCAAAAGGAAATGTAAACCAAGAGTGGGGAGGGTATATGAGCAGCAGGGAAACACATTACATGATCAAGTACAAATAAAAAGATGGTGGAAACAATATACTGAAGAATTATATAAAAGGGATGTAAGGATGACAGATTTATTCAAGGAAGAACCACTTGAAAATGAACCTACAGTTTTAGAAAGTGAAGTGGAAGCTGCACTCAGGAACAGATGGCATACCAATAGAGCTGCTTCAGTCCACAGAGCGAGAATCTACTCTAGTTCTGACTAAAATCTGTCAACAAATATGGAAAACAAAAGAATGGCCCACAGATAAGAAATGCTCCGTATACATTCCAGTCCCCAAAGAAAGGGGACACTAAGGAGTGCAGTAACTGCAGGACTATTGGACAAATCTCCCATGCAGGCAAAGTCAGGCTCAAAATGGAACAGCAAAGACTTTTATCATATAAAGATCAAGAAACGGCAAGTGCCCAAGAAAGGAAGAGGCACTAGGGATCACGTTGCAAACCTATATTGGATAACAGAGCACACCAAAGAATTTCCAAAGAAAATCAGCCCATGCTTTATAAATTATAGCAATGCCTTTGTGTCGAACATGACAAACAATGGATTGCTCTTAAGGAAATGGGTGTGCCACAACATTTGATTGTTCTGAAACATAACCTTTACTCAGGACAAGAGGCACATAACAGTTTCCAAAAGACCAGAGAGTCAGGCAAGGCTGCATTTTATCATCCTGTATGTTTAATTTGTAAACTGAATATATCATACATAAAGCATGATTAGATCTTGGAGGAAGGTGGCATGAACATTGGAGGAAGGTACATCAACAACTTAAGATATACAGATGATACCATACTGCTAGAAGAAGATAACAGATTTGGAACGATTACCAAAGAAAAGTTAGAAAATGCAAAGGCAGATTTTCAGCAGGACATTAAGAACACAAAAATAATGACCACAGTCTACATAACTTTAAAGCAGACAATGAAGACATTGAAATAGTTCCAGATATTCCATATCTTGGCTCACTGATTGATCAGAATGGAGATTGCGGTCAAGAAATCAGAAGAAGATTAAAACTTAGAAGGGCAGCTGTGAAAGAACTAGACAAGATCCTCAAGTATAAAGACATATCATTGAATACCAAAGTTAGGAATGTCCATGCCATCATATTTCCCATTTCTATGTATGGTTGTGAAAGCTGGACAGTGAGGAAAGCCGATAAGAAAAAAATCAACTCATCAGAAATGTGATACTAGAAAAGAGCTCAATGGATACCATGGATTACTAAAAACAAAACAACAACAACAACAAGTAACTGAGAAAATCAACTAGGAACTCTCCCTAGAAGCCAAGATGAATGAAATGGAGGTTGTCCTATTTTGGACATATTGTGAGAAAACCTGAGTCACTAGAAAAGAAAATAATGCTTGGTAAGGTGGAAGGCAGTAGGAAAAGAGGGAGACTGCATGATAGATGGAGAGACTCAGTCAATGAAGCCATGGCCCTGGGTTTTTAAGACCTGAGCAGAACTTTTCATGGTAGGGTGACTTGAAAGTCTCTCCTTCAGAAGGTCACCATAAATTGAAGTCAACTTGATGGCAGTTTACTACAGGTTTACCACAAGTCACAGTCAACTTGAGGGTACATAACAGTAACATAAGAGCTAGAGGAGGTTTAATTCCAGTCCTGCAGTCCTGTGAGCACTCTTTCAATATATCAATGCACATTAAAATGTTTTGAGTGGCATGGTATGCCCAAATGTTATATTTTTTACAGTATATTGGTTTTGGCAGAGTTATAGTTAAAATAGTTTAGGAAGCACAACAGAAACTTGGGAGTATTTCTTGTTTTGGAGAATCAGTTCCGTCCCCCTGCCTCCCCTCCTTCCAAACAGTTAACTGGTAGGATTTCTGCTTTTGAGAAGAGAACAGTTGGAGTGCAGCTCCAGCTGCTGGCTTAAAGAGGGATGCAAAAGAAATTTGTTGAGTTCACATTTTCTTAGGAAATATCAATTTTGCACCTCCTGAGAATAGTGACAGGATAAAGTGCATATTGCCTCAAAACCCAAATGTTCCCAGGGCCTGTGATAGGTTTCAGCAAAGAAGAGAAAACAAAACCCTGTATACATTTGGAAAACTCATGTGTCAAAACAAAAAAAATTCACATATTTGAAAACTACACACAACCATAGCTTAGTCAATGAGGAAAATGCATTAAAACTGTATATGAGCAGGAATACATGGAAAAATCCACATTTTTAAAAAAGAATATGTGCAAAAATATAACGTAAATTATGTATGGGAGAAAAAGCAGTACAACTCAATACAGAACTGAGAAAGGATAAGAATGCTTCATGGCCTTCTAGGAAAAACAAGACTTGCAGATTTCTACCGTCCCAGGCTTGAGGAAGGCAACTGATATTTGCATGCAGCTTCTCATGGAAGGAGAGAAACACGTATGGGAGCCGCCTTCCATGTGCTTTGCCTCTTGTAGAACAAAAGGGAAAAACTGCACATGAAGTTTTGTTGTTGTTGTTGTTGTTGTTTTGCTATGAATACAGGGGCCAGAAAACAAGCCATTTCTGCACTAGACTGTTATAGTGCTATGATTTCACTTTCAACCTCCTATGGAATCCTGGGGTTTGCAGTTTCGGTAGGGGCCAGGCGGCCCCTCCCGAAACTGCAAACCCCAGGATTCCATAGGAGGTTGAAAGTGAAATCATAGCACTATAATAGTCTAGTGCGGAAATGCCCTGCTTCTTACTGTTGACAGTGTTGTATTTACAGAAAGGAAAGTTTGCATGCATGATCACCACATGCAATCTATTTCAGTTTCAAGATGTCTGGACGTTTGTACAGGCAAATGCTGCAATATATTGGACAAGAGCGTAGAACCTCAGGCCCTGGGGCTGAATCTGGCTCTCCTGGGATTCCAGTCTATCTCTCATAGGGTTGCCATAAGTCAAAGCAGTTAACAAGAACAACAAACCTCCATTCCTCCACTATGCCACTGTTTACTAATTTCCCAGTCCCACCAGCATCATTCTGAAAGGCCACAACCAAGACTAACACCATTTCCGCACATCATCCCATTGCAATCCCAGCAGTGCCTTTGCCAGAAGAGAGCACAATGGGAATGCTCCCCTCTGCACCTGGCCAGCTCCATGTCGAAGGGAGCACAAGTGACATACGCCTGCTTTCCGCAGCACAGCCAGGTTCTTTCCCATGCTGCACTGGGGAAGGAAGCACCTCCATCACACTTCCTGCCCTTCCACATGACTAAGAAGGATGGGAGCATCGCACAATTTCAGGCACTTAAACAGATTTTTTCTGTTAAGTGAATATCCTGTGATCAGGACACATGGGGACACGATGGCTGTGGGACTGCAATGACGTCATGCAAAACACAACCCATGGACCACTGCCATCCTGTCCCCAATGTAGGACTGCAATGCCATGTCGAAATGGCCTCAGTTACTGGCAGAAAGAGCTTTATCCAAAAAATGCTCTGCTATTTCTTTCTCCATGAGAACCAGAATGATGTAATGGTTTGAGCCTGGACTATGGCCCTTTTTGCACAGCATTTGCCATACGAAAGGGCCCCTCGAGCGTCGTGCGACTGTGAGGAGTGGTCCACACGATGCACTTACAATCGCGCTACGCTCCAGAGTCTGGCAGGCGCCGATCACACACTTTTTCATTTTCAGCTGTGAGCTGAAAATGGTGCGCGATCGTGCATCACTCTGAGTCCCCGCACGCCCTTGCCGTGTGTGTGGAGCTCTGGAGTTGCAGCACTCATGCTTCCTGCCCCAGCGCAGCCTGGGAAACTCCCAGGCTGCACTACAGAAAGAAGAGGAGGGGCTCTTGTGCGAGCAAGCAGCAGCTGTGGAGCTGAAGGAACCGGGACGCGAGAGCCTCTCGCTAGGGGCTGCTCACGTGATCGCCGCACCCCAGCTCCGCAAAAAGGTGAGTGGCGGAGAGGGCCTATGACTGGAGACCAGGATTTAAATCCCCACTGACCCATGGAAGCTCGCTCACCGGGTGACCCCAGGCAAGTTGCAGCCTCTCAGCCTCAGAAGAAGGCAAAGGCAAAACCCCCTCTGAAGAAACCTTGTCAAGAAAATCCCACAGCAGGGTTGCCTTAGGTCAGAAATGCACACAAATTTCTTTCCCCACCTACTCAGAGGTGTAGCTATAACAAAGGCGAAATGAGGGCTTGGCCTTGTAAGAGTTTGCTCTCCCATAAAATTTTCCATCAGTCCCCAAATTTCTAACATTGAAGACTAAGGCCCTGAAAATCATTCATGCCTAGAACGCCTATGTTTGCTGCATTCCTTTGCCTGCCTCGTTTTTTTTTTTGAATGCCTAAACTGTATTTCAAAACACTCAACTGAAGTTTAAAGTAACTACATTGCTAGAAATTTGGGAAATGGAAGAAAATGTCATTGCAGAGGCAGAATTCTTACAGGGGTGTGTGATGTTACGGACTTTGGCGCAGGAATGTTGTTTCACTTATTAGATAAAATATGGTAATGTTGACGTAATAAGGTAAGGATCTGTTGGGAGGGGTGAGAGTACAGAATATTGGGGCTGACTGATGATTGGCTGGGTGTCTGAGGGGAATTTAAAAGGCAAGTGTGCATCACAATTAGTAAGGCTGAGTCCCTCAGAATCAGGTTAAGAAAGTTAATCAGGGTCAGAGATAGAGATTAATTAGACTCAGGGTCAGAGTTAGGGTATGAGTAAGAGAGAGAATGAGAGATGTGAGTTAGAGTTGGTATCACTCAGGCTTTATATGTGTTACATAAGTCATCTTTGATGTTCTATTCACTTTCTGTTTAATAAATCACGTATATTTTTGCATTACATACTTTTGCCTCTAAGGACAATACATAAGGAATATTGGAAAACTTAAGTTCAGACATATGTGACGGCAGCAGTTAATCAAGGGAAGTGGTGTCCGGTAGGGATATAAGATGAATAAAGTCTCACACAGCAACCACAGTGGCATCTCTGAGGACTCCACAGTTGGTGTCCATGGTGTTAGGAGAGAAGGAGATCCTTGCATTGCCAGCAGATGTGGAGAAAAGTGACAGCCCCCACAGGGGCTACACCCCTGATCCACTGGTATCATGCAAATCCCAAGAACCTCTTTGAAACAGGATTGGGCCCTCAGGCTAAGAGAGGTTCTCCATTTTTAAAGATAAAGACTGTAAGTCAGGACTGAAGACTGTAGCTACCAGTGGAAGTACTTTGAGACTGATAGGCCTTTGTCCAAGGCTTCCTGTGATGATTATACCAACTTTCCATACAGACAACTACCTCCTTCATCTTTTTCATTGACCCTTCACTAGTGCTGAGCAATTGGGATGATGCAAAATATCTGCCACTTGGCATTCGTAGGCCTGGAAAAGGACAGACGCTCCTTCCCTTTTGTTTAATTTTTATCTGCTTGATGGCTATAAGAATCCTTCAAATTCCATGACAAATGTATTTGAAAGTGTTTCACAATATACATACAAAATTGAGGGAAAATTTTAAACTGGGGAATCCCTCATTATATCCTGTTTATGGGGGATGGAAGCTGTGGAGTCCAAGCATTTCCGATCTGAGGAAAAGTGGTAGAATGCTGCTTCTGTTTTGTACGTCTAAAATTTTGACATTCAGTTGAATGGGAGAAGCATGGAACTCCTTGGGAGAGATTCACTGCCTTAAAAATGACTTTTGATATATAGACCATGAACAGCAAATAAATTACATTTCAAACTGGGATCCAAAAACAGCCACTTAAAAACAAGGATGTCTTGGTATGTCTTTCTTGCCAGTGCCTATGATATGGAAGAAAAGGATAATATCTCACTTTGCCATCTTTATGTCTTCACAGCGGTAATAAGTGTTGCAGCACCTGGCTAGCACAAGAAGGCAATCCCAATGAGCAACAGAATGGAACCATGAAGCACCTCCCAAGCTCTCTCTTGAATCTGTCAGGAAGCTTATTGTGTTCATTACTCAAGACAGGTGCACCTGTATGAATGGAAACAACTCTAATGAGTTGCTGCCTGTCTGGATATGAAATGCCTTCAAGTAGACCAGCTCCTGATGTACTATCCATCACAGCACACGGTGTGTGAAAGAATTGGGTTGCAGAAGAAGCGACCACTCATATTTCTGTACCACCGTCACCTAGCACTGCCCCCACTAAGTGATTTTTTTTCTCCTACCTCAGGGTGAGGAGCACTGGTGCCCAGTTGGGTGGCTTGTGCAGGACAGCAAAACTGAGCAAAGGAAAGGCATGGATCCCTTATTCCTACATTTCCCGCTCCCCTGCTGCAACTGTTGTCCACCTTCTGAAACTGAGAGAGGAAACAAGTAGATGAATTCTGTGAAAGGCAGCATAAGGTTCACAAAGCAGTCAGCATTGCTCTCCGTGTAGCTGGCCAGAAATTGTGGGCAGACTACCCAGGAAGATCATCCAGGGTAGCCCACCCACAATGCCTGCCCCTCAGAACCAGACTTTTGTGTCTGACCAGATCCAAGGAGTTCCACATCCAGAGCAAGTGTGTCGGAGCCCTCCTGTTTGCAGGGAGGGGAGGGATGGCCCAATTTGCAGCACCACTTAGGCTCCATTGCCTAAGGCAGCTACCACATAGTGTATAATGGATGAGGTGACCCTGGTAATACCCACCCACTTACCCCTGTGGAAATTTCACCTCCCTCCTTTCCTGTGCTGGAGCTGGACTATTAGAGAAAGGAGGAGGGGGCATGGTCTGGGCAAAGTGGGGCAGGCTCTCAACTTGCAGGATCCAAAAGCCTCCCAGTCCTTAGCCAGGTGGGGAAACAGACAAGCCCTGTAACAGGCAGTACAAATGCTTTTCCTCCCAGATAGCAGAGTCCCAGATCTCAGGCCCTGGCCCCATTTCTCCAGGCCTCAGGGCAAGGGGGGGAATTGCAAGGCAAGAGCACTGCCCTGGGGAAAAAAGGTTTCTTTAAAAAAAAAAAAAACCTGTGTTTTGCTGGCTCCCCCTGGTGCAGGCTGCTTTGGAGTGGTTGCTTAGACTCTCCAGAGAACTCTTCCCCTTCTTCCTTTGTCAGGCTTGTGCATTTCATGTGCCTGAGGTACTCTAAACAACTGAGGCTGATGTTTAATGCATTGCACTTAATGACACCACCACATCCTCCCTGCTGTGACATCACCAGGCACTGTCCCTAACTCTCAGATTTGGGGTGTAAAATCTCAGAGCCTGGGGTGCTCCTGATCTGGCAACCCTAGAAAAAGAAATGGTTAAATCAAAAAGAGCTGGAGGAAGAGTTGCACTTCCCTCCCCTCTGTCAGAAGCCCAGCAGGGCTTTGTGTATCTCAGAGCATTCAGTTAATGGCGTGATTGACTCAAGCACTGAGGCAGCCACCAAGCTCAGCTCAGCACCCCTTTCAGGTCAGTGCCCGGGGGAATGCCCACCTCACCCACCCCTAGGGCTGGCTCTGCTTATCTCACACGCAAAACGGTGATCTCTGACTAACTGCTGTGAGTGATAGTGCTAAAGCTTTGTAGTATCTTGCTTTCTCCAAAGAGGATTAGATAGGAAAACTGAGATTGTTCATAGCCTGTAACAAAGGGGCTGTCTAGCCATTTAGAAATACATATTTTGTTTTTCTAGGGTTCTCATCTTAGACACCAACAAATAGGAATGATCCCACTGTGTTTTGTTGCTAGGGTGCCATGTGAGGCTTTTGTTCCCAAATTCTTAATGGGGCCCAGAACAAAAATATCATTTTAGTATTTCTGCAGCTTAATAAATCTTGGAAAACTATAAATTGTTTCTTCTGTAATTATGCAGTTAAAGGAGAACTTGATTGTTTACCTTCTCTTTTTCCTAAATAAATAAGTTGATCCCAAGCTGAGAGAGATCTCAACTCACATCTCTCATGTCTTTAAAAAGAAGTTCACCCAGTCAGCCACTTCTTGCTTGTGAGAAACTGGGAGGCTTCTTCTTTCAAAATTTTGAAGTCTGTAAGGCAGCATACCCTCCAACTATCTTGATTTGGCAAGAATAGTCCCAATTAATCCTTTGTCAACCTGCTTTTTAAGCTACTTTTACCAAGTCCCAATTTCCTCCTCCCACTTTCGTCTTTTGTCCTTATCTTATTTCTGTTGCTGGAAACTGCATTCAAACTGCAAAAGCAGTTTGTCCTCAGTTAAATTAGCAGGGACAGGAGAAGGTAAGAGGGAGTGAAATGTCACTCTTCCTGCTAAAGGCAAAGGCAAACAGCTGCAGCTTATCTGTTCTTCCTCTTTAATAACTTTTGCCATCTTGTCCACCCTCTGATGTTGCTTGGTCACATGTGTCCTGGCTTTCATCTGTGAAATGTTGGAGGGCATGAGGTGTGGTAGACCCAAATTTGGGTCCCAGGCGTTATTGGTCTACAGTTCCCAGAAATGCTGGCCATTGATCATGCTGGATATGGCCTCTGCAAATTAGAGTCTAATAACATCTGGGGACTTATGTACCACTGTTTTATGGTTTGTTGTTGTGTGCATTCATGATGTTTCTGAGGCCACTTCAGTGCTAGGCTGTTATAGCGCTGTGATTCCACTTTTAACCTCCTATGGAATCCTGGGGTTTGCAGTTTCGGGAGGGGCCAGCCTAGCGCGGAAGTGGCCTGACTTAACAGCAGCTGGGAGTCCTTGAGTGTGTTACACACTTTCAGCCCCCAGAAAACTCCATGATAGGTTCGCCATACGTTGGAAACAACTTGAAGGCACACAACAACAACATGGTAACCCAGAGCTTTCCAAACTTTTCATGTTGGTGACACACTTTTTAGACATGCATCATTTTGTGACAGTAATTCAGTAAGTAATTCAGTAATCGGAGGAAGTCCCTCCACCTGAGCCTGGCCCACCACCACTGCCACCCTTACCAGGGTCTTCCTTGGCTCAGGGTGATGGCAGCAGGAGAGGCAGCCCCTTCACCTGGGTCTGGCCCACTGCGGCGGTGGGAGAGGCAGCCCTTCTACCTGTTATGTTCATGCAACATGCCTACATACTGCAGGACTCGGGGAGGGTGGCAGCGGCAGAGGCAGCCCCTTCACCTGGGCCTGGCTCACTGCAGCAGCAGGAGAGGCAGCCCCTCCACCCATTACATTCATGCGACACACCTACACTCTGCAGGCAACATACTAATGTGTCACGACACACAGTTTGGAAAACTCTGTGGTAACGTTATCATTGGGCTTCCTTGGCAAGATTTGTTCAGAGGTGTTTTTCCTTTGCCTTCCTCTGAGGCTAAGATAGTGTGACTTGCCCAAGGTCACCCAGTGTGTTTCCATGCCTGAGCGGGAATTTGAACCTCGGTCTCCAGACTCATAGTCCAGTGCTCGAACCACAACATCATACTGACTTTCACCAAGTGGACATAAAAATCCATTTCACAGCTTCTGTCCCCTGGTTATACTGAATTCTAGTGCAATGCCTTCAGGTCATCTAAGAAGACTATAAGGTGACCAACAGGCATGGTATGCTGTGAATCTTCTGTGAACACACTGCCCAAATCTCTTTCTTCCTAGTGGCCTTACTCATAGTGAAGGTGGCTGAAAAAGAGAGAATCAGAATGAGCAAAGAAGTGGCATAACATTCTTATCTGTCAGTTACCCCATGGTCCAAATTTATAATTCCTGTATGGATAGGCTTCTCTAGGAATATCTATGGAGCTGTAACTAGGGAGATGGTTGAGATATGACAAAATCATACCCCTTCTCTTGGTGATCAGGGAGGGGCAAATTTTACTTCCTCATTAAGTGTGTTCCCAACTGCAATTCTTTTCATCCAAACAAAACAGATAATGGCCACCTACCTCACTGAGAGAAAGAGAGCAAGCAAGTAGGATTCCACTGGAGATACACAACGGGCATATACAGTATCACAATAGGGGTTGGGTACATTCTCACCTGATCCTGCCTATTTTAACAGTATGCTTGCTCTATCTTTTCCATTGTCTTCTAGTATTTTTCACTGACTTCCTTGGAGAGAATATAGTCTGTCATGCTGGCAGATATTTTCACTACTTAAAAATAAACATCAAAGTTCTTGTATTTTGTTTTTGTTTTTTTAGAGCATCACTTTTAGGAGGCTGTAGCCTAGAATTCTGTCATGCTTTGAACTATCAACAGTGTATTTGCTTGTTCTCCATCAGCTGTATTTAGCTACACTTACTAACAGTTTGAGGACTGCTGGATTGCCTTGGAACAATCTTTGTCTGCCTGGCAAAGCAACTCCAATGGTCCTATCCTACTCTTGCAACCATAATTGTGAGCAGGCAATCGTCGTGGGGCTTTCATTCTTAATTCCTGCTTTTGGGCTCTTGATGGGCCAATATTTTACTACCATCTGTTCTACACGTTCTGGTAACATATATACAAAGCAAAGAGTCTGCAGCAGTCGGGATTTTTTTTTCCCTGTCAACTTAGGAAAAAGAGATCATTTTCAAAGATATGATGAATAGTCTATAGGAAGCAGCAAAGCACCATAACTGCAGAAGATCAGGTAATATTTAGAAGGAAAGGAAAGGGATGGATTGCAGTCTTTAAGATATAGAGAAAAGATCAAAGAAAATGTTAGCATGTGGAAGAAGCTGACTGGGATCTCATAGACAAGAGCTAGAGGCACACAAGCGTGCGCACACAGACACAGACACACACACACACACACACACACACCAATGCGCTGGTTTCCCATGGGTGGAATAAACTATTATGTGATAGTGAATTGTTCAGGTCTTCCAAGAAAGAAACAGAAACCTGCTTTAGAGAAATTGTGTCATATAACACTAATTGTCAAAGTAGCCCTTAGTTTGAACTGATCTGGATTCTGAATAAGGGATCTCCCAGGATAACTCCAGCATCCTGCCTAAGCGTTCGCTGACTTGAGGTCCTCCAGATGTGTTGGACTAGAAATCCTAGGCCTCCCAGTCAATACAACCATTGTTGCACCATATGTCCACGTTAGAGACTGTTGCCCAATACTGTATGTCTGGATGATACCAAACTAGGAAATGCTATGTTATAAAGCCTTCCCCATTAAGCTGTTGATTTATTTGACATTGTTTGTTCTGTTAGTTATGGGAAGAGACCAGAAACTCTGAATGGCACTGAAAGCTTCTTTTTTTTTTAACTACCGCTCCAAGAATCCCCCAACCAGCATGGTTAGCATTCTAGGGGTTCTGAGAGTCTTAGGCCATTTCTGCACTAGACTGTTACAGTGCTATTATTCCACTTTCAACATCCTATGGAATCCTGGGGTTTGCGGTTTAGGCCCCTCCGGCCGGCCCCTCCCTAAAGTCTAGTGCAGAAATGGCCATAGTTCAAAAGGCAACCTTTCTGGGATTTCGCTCTTTTAAGATCTCATCCACCACCTTTTCGAACTTCACTCCTTCATGCTTCCAAGTCTACCTCGCAGTCAAAAGCATCAGGGAGGGGGGAAAAAAATGTTCCTGTAGCTGCTAATTTCCAAGGCTACTGATTCAGGATTATAAATAAATGTATGACACAGTTATGCTTATGGCACACAAATTCTAAGCAGTAGTGTGGCCCTGCTCAAACGTTGTCTGTCCCACGCGGGAAGTGAAATCCTGGCTCTTCTCGCCTTCAGTAAAGAGTGTGAGATTCTGGTAGCGTCTGGCGGCATGGAGCCCTTCTTTCCCACACGGCCTCTCCCCGACAGTTCCACACTGGTGGCCTTGGTGGCTCCATAGGCAGCATGCAGCCCCCAGCCTCCCCCACCCCCAACCACCCCCAAATTTCTGAAAGCACCTCTCCCCGGCCTAGTACCTCATATCTCAGGAGCTCAATAAACATACATCTCCATGGCAACCAGTTCCGGCTGCGCTCACCGGTGGTGGACTTCTCCCACTAATGAGATGAAATAAGAGACGCGCTCTCCACTCAGTAAAGCAGGAAGGAAATGTTTGGCTTGGGAACCTGTTGCAGGGCAGGCGGCGAGGGGGTGGGGATGAGGAAGGGGCTGAAAAGAAAGGCCACCGCTTTTACAGCCAAGCGTTTTTTTTTAAAAAAAAAATAATAAAACCCACAGTATACCCCACTATTTTTATCAACACTCAGGGCAAACGTTATTAACAATTAAATAAAAGGCAGCCATTAACAGTTCGCTTTTATATGTTTGCAACCGAGAGCTGTTCATGCTGAATAAAGACTTCACAGACATTTGCTAACGAACAGTGAAAAGGACTGAAGCTGCCAGGCAACCGAGAGCTGTTTCAGGCAGTACCCTGAACACACCAGTGCTTAAGCCATTCGGAGGACTGGTCTGTTTCTAGTGCGGGTGCTCAGGTACCTGTGTTGGACATAGTAAGGCAAGTAAAGACCTGAGAGATTCCTTTTTTTTTTTTTAAATCAGTTCCAATTCCAATTCCAGATTTGGAGGTGTTGGGCAAGATAGTCTCAATGGGCTTCCTCGGTGCAGTTGGGTAATTCTAGACTCTGGACTTAATGATCTGAGAAGGGGAGGGCCTCTTTAGACATTACTATGTGTTGCTTCATCACTTCAAAATGTAATAAACCAGCCCCCTCTACGTATGGGGCCCCTCTTACCCATACTAGAGAGAGGGATTCTGGCCTTCTGCCCAAAACCCTGCCCTGCCCTACTCGCAACACTGGCCTCTGTCCCTGAATGCACAACCTCTTCCAGAGTCTTGCAAAGCAACATGGTTCGACTTAAAAACCCATAATCTCTCCAGACACTGGTCATGCTGGCTGGAGAATTCTGCAAAGTGCTGTCCAAATGAGTAACTTTTTAAAAATTCTGTTCCTTCTTGCCTTTGTTGCTCTTATCCCTTTTCATGCCTCTTTCTCAGAAATCTGTCAGCAACACCTTGCGGAGCACCGGGAAAATAGATCAAAGATTGCCGATCCTCTCCTTTTCCTTGCTTTTCCCACTCTCTCTTGCAGAGGGAAAGGCAGCAAAGAAAAGCCAGGAAGTCCCCAGAATTGGCAGTGGATTCCAGCTGCACTTTGGAACGCGTCCAGTGAAACCACCTGCTGATGTTAACCCTAGTTACAGTATTCTTCTTCTTTTGTGGAGATGACTCTCCTGAATTGCAAGGAGGAAATCTTACCTATCTACTGCCTTTGATGGATATAATTCCACTCGATGCAGTACCAAGTACTGCATCTGAAGAAGTGCGTTTATATCCATGAAAGTTCATGTTAAAATAAAAACCAGTTAGTCTTGAAGGTGCTGCCACATTGCACAATATGTGCACCATCACAGAGATGAACTACAAATAACGTGCAGGAGTATTAGCAAACCTTTGTCACCATGCCAGTTCCCATCTGCTGAGGTAAGTTCATCTGCTATTCTTAGATGACAAAAAAGATACAGGGGAAAACAGGGAAAGAAGAATAGAGCCAGTCAATCATTCTGTGTGCAGTAGGCACTAGATCCATTTCAGAACCAATGCCTGAATATAGGAATTACAGTCAACCCTCCACATTTGTAAGATCAGGGGTGCAAGACCCCTGCACAAGTGGAAAAATAGGAAATATTAAAGTGTGAGGGGGAAGGGGGGCAAGGCACGATGGGGAAAACAGATACCGAACCAGGTTGGAGAAAAGAGTGGGTGAGCATGATGGCCCTATACGTCCTCTCTCTTGCCCATCTCCTTCTTCAGATATCGTGGGCGGCATCAGGAGAGGACTTGTGATGCTGAGAAATTGGGTTGCGAACCATCTTTAGCTGTCCAGGCAGCAGCTGGGAGAGGAGGAGGGTCAGAAGTGGGTTTCTAAGGGGCTGTGTGGCTTGATTGGAGCTGCTGAGAGGGAAGGTTTCCCCAGAAAAGAAGCACCTGAGTTGGGGAATCAGGGGTTGGGGAAACTCAAAAATAATCAAATCTGTGAAAGTCAGACCCACAAATGTGGAGGGCCAAGTGTACCATTATAAGGCTCTAACAATGCCAGTCTCGAGCCTGTTGATTCAGAAGTAAAACACAGAATTAAATAGGACTAATTTCCTGTGCAAGTTGCTTAGGCCAGTGGTGTAACAGAGCCAGGGCTCTCAGGGTTGGAGCACCAGGATTTTATGATGATGCTAACAGCATCTGCTGCCTTACTGCTTAAGCTACCCTGACCCTTCAGGTTTACCTGTACTAGAGGGAACAAATGGATTTCCGCAGCAGTGATATATCCTATCTTTGTTGTAATGCATTGTGTGTGGGAGTTGATTTGCCTCAAATGGCAATTAATATTCATTAATTTTATTTTTAAAAAACCCTATTGTCAGAAAAGAGAATTACTAGAACTGGATTGTTGATGTAGATCAACACAGCTGCCTCAGTGTTTAGACTCCACTTCAAGACATGGCTGGAGTGACTATCATGATAATCATCTGTAGCTTTAGAATTTCGCATGAAACCACTGCTTAAGAATACTGTCTGAGTTTGAACGTATGAAATAATTGCCACGTTGACCAAAATCAGTAAGAGACGTGATAAAACAGTGTTTGGCTCTGCAAACAATATTTGAAGAGAGTACTTCCCTTGGTGAACACCGCAGTACAAAGATACACACATGGCAAACAACAGCCATCTTACAGCACTTCACCCCCAGTTCCCACCTGGTTATTCATTCCCTCCTTGTGTGTTACTTTCTAACGGGAAATTATCCACTCTTTGAAGTATATTGATACAGCTTAATGCTATTGTCATTTGTATTGATACCAATACTAAAAGAAACATTACATTACTATGTTTCTAAATACTGACAAAAATCAAAGTTTTCATACTGTGGTTTCATATAGGGAGATGTAGATGTACAGATGTACACCCCTGACCTTAGATATAGATGTAGGGAGAAGGTCAGAAAAGCTAAAGTGCAGAATGAACTCAGGCTTGCCAGAGACATCAAAAACAATAAAAAGAGTTTTTTTAGATATGTCTGCAGCAAACGGAAAAACAAGGAAATGATAGGATTACTGCGTGGAGAAGGTGACCAATTAATAATGAGGGGAAGAGAGAAGGCAGAACTACTCAGTACCTTCTTTGCCTCAGTTTTCTCCCAAAAGGATAGAAGTACCCAACTTGGGGGGTGGGGAGCAGGTGAAGAAGCGAGGGAAATGCAGCACAGAATAAGTAGAGAAGTAGTACAGGAATATCTGGCTAAACTAGATGAATTCAAGTCCACAGGGCCAGATGAATTACATCCAACGATATTAAAAGAACTGGCAGAAGTCATTTCTGAACCACTTGCAATAATGTTTGAGAACTCTTGGAGAACAAGAGAAGTCCCAGCAGACTGGAGGAGGGCAAATGTCATCCCCATCTTCAAGAAGGGGAAAAAAGAGGACCCTAATAATTATCGCCTGGTCAGCCTGACATCAATTCCAGGAAAGATTCTAGAGCAGGTAATTAAACAGTGGGTTTGTAATTACTTAGAAAGCAATGCCATAATCACTAAAAGCCAGCATGGATTTCTCAGAAATAAGTCATGCCAGACTGATCTTATCTCTTTTTATGATAGGGTTACAGGCTTGATAGATGAAGGGAATGCTGTACACGTAGCATATCTTGACCTGAGTAAGGTCTTTGACAAAGTTCCCCATGACATTCTTGCAAAGAAGCTAGTAAAATGTGGGCTGGACAGGGCTACTGTTAGTTGGATTTGTAATTGTTGACCGACTGAACCCAAAGGGTGCTCACCAATGGCTGCTTTTCATCCTGGAGAGAAGTGCCTAGTGGGGTGCCACAAGGTTCTGTCCTGGGCCCAGTGCTATTCAACATCTTCATCAACGACTTGGATGAAGGAATAGAGGGCATGCTCATCAAATTTGCAGATGACACCAAATTGGGAGGGGTTGCTAATACACCAGAGGACAAGATCAAAATGGAAAATGACCTGGCACAGATTGGAGAGCTGGGCCAAGGCTAACAAAATGAAATTCAACAGAGAGAAATGTAAGGTCCTACACTTAGGTAGAAAAAATGGAATACAGAAATATAGGATGGGGGACACGTGGCTGGATAGCAGTACATGTGAAAGGGATCTAGGAGTCTTAATAGACCACAAGCTGAACATGAGTCAGCAGTGTGATGCGGTAGCCAAGAAAGCCAATGCAATTCTTGATTGCATCAATAGGAGTATGGTGTCTAGATCGAGGGAGGTACTGGTACCACTCTACTCTGCTTTGGTTAGACCTCATCTTGAATACTGTGTCCAGTTCTGGGCACCCCAATTCAAGAAGGACATGGTCAAGCTGGAGCAAGTCCAGAGGAGGGTGACCAAAATGGTGAGGGGCCTGGAAGCCATGCCCTATGAGGATAGACTTAGGGAGCTGGGTATGTTTAGTCTGCAGAAGAGAAGGTTAAGAGGGGAAATGATAGCCATGTTTAAATATTTGAAGGGATGCCATGTAGAGGAGGGAGTGGGCTTGTTTTCTGCTGCTCCAGAGATCAGGGCAAGGAGCAATGGATTCAAGCTGCAGGAAAGGAGATTCCACCTGAACCTCAGGAAGAACTTCCTGACGGTCAGGGCTGTCCGGCAGTGGAATATGCTGCCTGAGAGTGTAGTGGAGTCTCCTTCTTTGGAGGTTTTTAAGCAGAGGCTGGATGGCCATTTGTCAGGAGTGCTTTGAGGGTGTTCCTGCATGGCAGGGGGTTGTACTGGATGGCCCCTGTGGTCTCTTCCAACTCTACATTTCTATGATTCTATGATTCTATGACTCGATGGCCCCTGGGGTCTCTTCCAACTCTATGATTCTATGATTCTATGATTCATGGGTAACAGCATCAGTGTATGAGAATTTACACAGGCTACAGGTCAAAACAAGGCAACAAAATGATAAATATATTTGCAATATAAAAGCGCAACATGAAATAAAAATTGGAGTATGCATTTTCAATTTATAAATCAGAATGGATTCAGTGACTGAATTCACCAACTGCCAAAAGCTAGGAATGAGCCCCAGGGAATTAATCACTTGTCTGTTTGACTGAAAACGATGATCAATGCAGCTAACAAATTGGTTTAACAGTGCAGAGGTGTTGCTTTGCAGATGGATTTTAATCAGACCCATTCCATGCAGAAGGTTTCAGTGGTGATAATATGCTTTTTAGGAACATATGGGTGTCTCCTGGTTAGAGCTATACAATTAATCTTTATTACCTTTCCAGTATGCACTTCACTCATTTCAGTGAGGACGCGTGTTCTATGACAGTTGTCAAGCATCACACAGGAACAAGAACAGCTTTTGGAAATAAAAGGAAGTAAAAGAAAGAGGGGGAATCCAGGTTTTTAGGTGCAGATTTCAATGTAAGTATTTACACTCTTTATCTACAGGAAACATGATGCTATTTTTAACAGTTGTACAATTTCCTGCACATTCTGTCTTGCACCAGTTGCTAAGATGGAAGATGGGGGCAAGGAGAGGAATCTGGTGGCACCTTTAAAACTAACTGTTCATTTTAGCGTGAGCTTCCTGGATTACACCCACTTCCTCAGATGCAATGGTAGAGAGTGATCTCTTTGAGGACCTTTGCAAAATGAGAGTGCAGAGTGCCCAAGCACAACCTCTCCAGAATTCTGTTATACCTTCCACAAGCAGATGGTGGCTCCCGGTCTGTGCTTCTTCCTATTGAAACAGCTATAACTGCACTTTCAATCCCCTTGGGTAAGGATTTTGCAGCTGCAGGGTCAAAACAAGCTAGAGAAACTTTTATAGTCAAATGAACGCCATCAGCATACTGTTCAAATATTCAGCAGTTCCTAGTTGGCAGTGTTAACCACAAGAGTCCAACACAGCTGCTTACATTCTTAGGAAACATTGGTCTAATCCATCTGGCTAATACTCTGGAGTCTCTCTTCTGCAAGATAGGTGAAAAATGAAACTCAGATTGAAGGCTATAATCTATTGACTATTCTTTCCTGTCCCAAGAGAGTGCCCTCTGTTCACAACATACACAGTTTGCCACAACTCTAAATGGCCCTCAAATTAAAAATATTTTTTCCTCACTGCAAACTGAAAAACCATCCACAGCCAAAGCAATGAGACATCTGCACACCTCCTACAATCTCTTGGTCTTTTTCTAAAGTGCTGCAGTAGCTGGGTGCAAATCGGCAAAGGCCGTTGCTATCACTTGTTGCAGAATAAATTTCTTTTGGGTGGACTATCTGCCTGGCCATTGAATCCAGTGCAGCACAATAAGAGCAGTATTCTCAGTGGTACACACATCTGCACAAAAATCTCTTACAGTAGCTAAATGACACGCTCCCAACTACATCTGCACAAAGCAGCTTACTTTTGATATTAGACCATCCCCCCAGTCTATATCCTAAGCTCTTTGCTAGTCAAGGTCACATTCATGGTTAATCCAGCCCATTCTTTCTCATCTTTCACAGTGGACCCCCTTACTAGAGTGACAAAGGAAGCCACTGTGTACTTACCCCAGCCTGTCTCTCTCACATTCGAGCTATCATTCTGTCTTCATATCTACTGTCTATGTGGCTGACAAATATATATCAATTTCTTGCTAACTGCAGCCTCAGGAGATGGCTTGCTTGCATGTGAATCAGCCATGTCTAATTCTACAGGATAAACTGTGATATCCTTTTGAAGCTAATCAGGTCAGAGTCTGACCAGTTGTTCACAGCACACCTCTTGGAGAACTGATATGGGGATGGGGCATCTTCCATATAGGGAAAGATACAAATATAATTTTTTA
This sequence comes from Cyclura pinguis, assembly GCA_030412105.1. Lineage (NCBI taxonomy): Eukaryota > Metazoa > Chordata > Lepidosauria > Squamata > Iguanidae > Cyclura > Cyclura pinguis. The sequence continues at coordinate 161,386,156 of CM059600.1, forward strand.
TAATGCCAGTGTAGAACTATGCTTCACCTTCTTTTCCTTTCACAGTAGGGAGAAAAGAACAACATAATTGCTTTTTTCCCCATATATATTTTCCTGGAGGTTTAATGAATGAATGACTGGAATAGAATGAATTCAAAATGAGAATTTCAAATATATAATCTTGTTAACAAATGTTGTATGAAAAAAAAAATCATGAAAAAAGGTGAAGTCCAGTCATTAGATTGATGGACTAGGATCCAGGTTAGGTTTAAACCCCACTCAGTCATGAAGTTCACTGAGTGGCCTACAGGCAATAGCTCTCTCTCAGCCTATCCTTCCTCACAGGGCTGTTGTGGGTACAAAGTGGGTGGAAGAAAACTATGGACATTGCCCTGAGTTCCATGGCAGAATGGTTGGCTAAAAATGCAATAAATAAATAGTGATACAATTAAATAAATAGTAGTACAATTAGAATAATAGGAATATATAGAGGTACAGAGCTATATATTTTTTCCAAAAATGTTAAAAGAGAAGTATAATTATACATTGGATTTTGATTCCCATCTGAAAAAGAATATATAACATTCCCTTGCCTCACTTGTTAATAAATCAGCCAACTCAATAGGTTGGCTTACCTTCAACAGCAGACAAATATAAAGCAGGTTAGCCTTTTTGTAGCAGGCTAAGCATAATCATACACAAACTGTTGCAGGAAAAATGGAGGGTAATGGAAGCGTAGGCAGCTTCCTAGGGCTGGTGATCTTCCCCTGAAACAATTAGAAGCTGTACCACAACCACCAAATATGCCACTAGCATGCATATATGTATGTGCCTTCAACTCACCTGTCAACTTACAGTGACCCCATGAATTTATTAGAGTTTTCTTAGGCACAGAATATTCAGAAGTGAGTTTGCCAGTTCATTCCTCTGAAATACAGCCTACAGTATCTGGTATTCACTGGCAATCTCTCACGCAACTACTAACCAGGGCTGACCCTGCTTTACCAGATAGGATCTGGTGCCTTTAGGTTATTTAGGCCCAGCCACTGCCATAGCTATCACCAGAGTTCAGTACTACTATAGTATTTCTCTAAGAGTAGAAGGAAGCAAGGGAATGAAGAAAAAGAAGGAAAAGATGAGTAAGAAGAGAATATGGCTGGAAAGATATTTTTCTGGCAATGTGGGCGTAGACTTCTGGTAGTTTAGGCTATAGCAGCAGCCCTTGATTTTTGGTGGTGCCAAGACCAAGGCCACAAGACCCCCCTGGGTGACTTTGGACAAGTCCTACTCTCTCAGCCTCAAAGGAAGGCAATAGCAAACCCTCTCTGTACAAATGTTGCCAAGAAAACCTCATCATAGGTTCACCTTAGGGTTGTCGTAAATCAGAAAAAACTTGAAGGCACAAAGCAGCAGCATTTTAGTGGTGACAGGGTAATAGAGGAGGTGATACAAAAAGATCTGGCAGGGGAAAGAGAAATAGGTCCACTAGGTATAGGTCCATGTGTGGCCACCTTTATGATAAAGGGACAGCAATAGAAGCCAAAGAGAAAAGTCCAGAGAAATCCTACACATATTTACTTAGGAGTAAACACATACATTGACATCCTATGAGTCTCTCAATGGCAGAGCTGCTTTCAGGAATCCACACTACAGTAATTTCAAACTCTTTCCTGAGTGCTTTAGCTCATCTAGAAATAAGTGAGGTATGTACCTGTCTGTGCAAAGTTTATCATTAGAAAAACATTACAAGTCAGTCACAACTTCAGGGACAGAAAGAGGTGAGGGACTTTTCTGAGGGAAGGAAAAAGCTAGTTATACCTGTGTACATTGGCCAATACTATTTCCTTACACTTTTCCACCCAAATACAACAACTAGACTTCAACAAGGCACATATAAATGTAGATGGCTGTCATGTACGATTCATGCATAGTGACATAAATCTATGGTCATTTCTGCATTACACTGCTATTGTGCTATTATTCCACTTTCAACATCCTATGGAATCTTGGGGTCTGCAGTTTAGAGAAAGGCATGTAGAATTCTCAGCCAGAGACCTCTTTGGCCTCAGTAAACTACAAACCCCAGAATTCCACAGGGTGTTGAAAGTAGAATAATAGCACTATAACAGTGTAGGGTGGAAAGGCCCTATAACTGCAAAACTTGCAAAGGGTGTTACAATAGCTATAGTCAGCCCTCCACATTCACTAGGCTTAGGGATGCAGGACCCTAGTAAAAGTGGGAAAATTGCAAATATCAAAATGTGTGTGTGTGTGTGTGTGTGTGTCTGTGGGAAGGAAGCTCAGGCATGCTGGGAGGAAGAGGCACCCAGGGTCCAAACCAAATCAGGAAAAGGAGGGAAAGGCGATGGGTCAAGATGGTGGACCTATATTTTCTCTCCCACAGTCATCACCTTCCTTGGGTCTCTGGGGGCATTAGAAGAGGGTTTGTGGTGCTGAAAAATCTGGCTGCAAGTCATACTTAGCTGGGCAGGTGGCAGCTGGTGGAGGAGGAGGAGGAGGAGGACTAGAGGCAGCTTTTTAATGGGCTGCACAGCCTAATCAGGGCTGCTGAGAAGGAATGTTCCCCCAGAAAAGAAGTGCATGAAGAGGGCAGGTGTTGGAGAAACAGAAATGTGGAGGGCCAACTGTAAGTATAACTGTAATCCAAATGTTTATACAGTAATGCACCCATCAGTCCATGGATCATGCAGCACATTAACACTCTAATTCTTTTCAGAACATGGGAAAGGACTCCATCCTCCTTTAGGCAGGACCACATGGCGAGAAGAAGGTGAAAGCATTTCTCCATGTTGAACGATCTAAAGAAGAAAAGTATTGAGCAGCTTTTAGAGCACACTTGCCATTAATTGGCCAGGCAGTTCATTCCCCTTTGTTGTTGTTAGGTTCCTTCAAGTTGACTCCAGCTCAAGGTAACCCTATACTGTTCAGCCCAGTGTTATCTGGCCACAAAGCACTCAGCAGTATTCCTGTCCTGGACACTCCAGAAAGATCTTCCTCTTGTACTCCTTCCAAAAGTTCCGCTACAGATGAAATGAGAGACATGAACACATGGACCAACTTTCCCCAACCCGATGCCCTCCAGATGTGTTGGACGACAATCTCATTGTTGGCTGGGGTGATGGAAATTGTAATACAATACTGGAAGTGGGGAACAGGTTGGGGAAGAAGAGCAAAGAGTGGAGGGGAAATCCAAAGCCTTCCCTTTGGACATCAGTGATAAGGATTCACTCAGGAGAACAGCAGCATCATTAGTGCTGTTATTGTTAACTTTATTTTTGTCTCATCTTTCCCTCCAAAACTGGGATTCAGGGTACCTTACACATTACAGAAGTATCATCCAGACACACAAAAAGATGAAAACAAACCTTTTAGAAATACAAAACCTGTTAGAACCCTAAGATCTGCAGAGGAAGGCTTTATCTCAGTGCCACCAGCATCCCAGGCTCACCTGGGGAGGACACGGGAGAGAGCCTTCTCAGTGGCTGCTCCTGCTCTCTGGAACTCTCCCACAGGAGGCTAGGCTGGCCCCCTCCCTGCTCTCATTTTGCCAGCAGACAAAAATATTTCTCTTTAAGCTGGCTTTTATGTGAGCTGGAGCTTTTTATTTATTTATTAACCTGCTTTTAGAATTGCAAATTGTTACAGGTTTTTATAATTTTATACATTTTTAATTGTTTTAAAAGTTTTTAATATTTTTAACTTATTTTTGGAAGTCGTCTTGAGTCTCATTCTCGGAGAAAAGGTGGCATACAAGTAAAACAAACAAACAAAATAATAAATAAAACGTCTTAGAGCCCTTGTTTATAAAAGCCAAAAAAAAAAAAATCTCAAAAGGGCGAGCTGGTACTTCTTTCCACTAGAAATGTTTGGCAAGACAGTGATTGTTTTTGCCCTTCCCAGAATGATTGGTTCCCCATCTGCCTGTCCTACCTCCCAGGCGAAGAGGGATCACACAGCTCAGCAGGGAGGAGCCTGTGTTATATTGCATCCCAATTTGCTATGCATTTCCACACCATTTACTTCCCTTTCTCTTTCCTGGGCTGGAAAGCCGTTCATTGCCCCACGGGGGGCGGGGGGGGGGAGTAACTGACCACAGGGCTAGAGACAAAATCCAAAAAAGCTGCCAATCAGGAGATCAGATTGGGAGATTGCTCCAGGTGTTCCTGTGGTTACCCAATAGGCTCAGGGACCAGGAGCGTCTCTAGACAGCTGACTGGTAGAGATTCCACAGCCATGCATCTTACTTTTTTCAATCTTACTCTAGACTCTGATATTCTGACTGGCCAAAAACAACAACAACAACCTTTAAGAGTTGGAGCTCTTTCATGGCGTCTGAAGGGATAGAGCAGCCCTTACTCCCTACAGAGTACAGTGCTGAGCAGTGTGGAATATGGAACATACACTGGCATTTACACTAACTTCAATCCAATGTCCTTAAAAAACATCAGTATCCATAAAGACTTGAGAACCCGGTACTTAATTTTAAGGATCACTTTCTCCCACATGAGTCTGCCCACATATCATGGTCTACCTCACCAGTTCTTCCCCATGTTCCACTATGATCAAAGGTGAGGAAGGATATGCTTCCTATTAAGGCAGAATGAGGCAGCTGCCTCAGGTGGAAAATACTAGGGATTGGGAAGCTGCAGCAAGGTGTTACCCTGTTTCCTGGGGGTCCTGTGAGGGACACCAAAATGTGCTCAACAATAGGTGGGGAAGATTAGCTCTGAGCACTGCTTTAGCGTTATGAGAGGCAGGGTAACTTAGCAGGATCTTGAACCCTATGTCTACGGGGTCAGGCCGAGTCAAGGAGCACGCAGAAGTTGGAATAATAAATGTGGTTTTATTAAAAACACAATCAAACAGTGTATGCAGCATACGCACACAAGATAACTAAAGAAATAGAGGTTGGAGTGGGATAGAGGGGTTTTTCAGAAGAGTTGTTGGTTTGGGTGATACTTCACCTGTCCTGAAGCCCGTTTGGAAGCGGAGAAGCTGGGGAGTGTGGATCTCAGCACGTGGAGCTGAGGTGAAGGTTCTCTGGACAAAGCGACAGCAAGGCGGGATGGAAGCTAAGAGCGATCCAAGGAAGTGCTCAAAGTCAGGGGTTTTTATAAGGAGAATTGTGACTGCAGGCTAGGTCGGACTTGGGGAAAACAATAGATTTGGGCCTGGAGACAAAGCCCCCGAAAGGTCAGAATTTGAATGATTGAGTTATAGCCAAATTGTCAATAAGGTAGCCAGTACGCAAACGCGGAGTACTTGAGCATTGTGTAGCTCGATCGTCAAGCTGCCAGTGCGGGGCTGAGGATCTTTTGAAAGTTGCGTGCGTACGTAATGAAGGTACTTGCCTTGAGGTCTCCTAAAGCTGCAAGTCGGCTATTTCTGGCCTGCCTGTATTGTGTTGGAATATTACGGCGATTATCGGCCGAGCCTGTGTGCGTGCTTGTCCGGGGGCCTTGCAAGCACGTGGAAGGGAATGGGTATATGAGGCCAAATTATTGATATCAAGAGATATCTTTTTGTATCCCCCAAAGCTCGGGCTAGCCAGGGCAGTAACAAAGGTGTTGGAAGACAGAGCTGTGTGTGCTATGTTGCTTTCCTTTTTCCTTGTAAGTCAGCCTGTCACCCTCTGGTACAGCAGAATATGCTGCCCCCGCTTCTGCCCCTGTCCAGCTTGGCACCATCTGACATATGGCTTTCACCAAGTGAAGACTTTTTTTTAAAATCCCAGGCCTTTTAGAACAGGGATGAGATTGGTGTGTCCCTCTTGATGATGTTGAACTGCAACCCCCAGCAGCTCTAACCAGCATAGCCAATGGTAAGCAATAGTGGGAGGCAACACAATTCTCATCCTTGTTTCTGATTCACTGATTTTAATACCACTTCTTCCTGGTTCTGCTGTCTGGTAGGTCTTTATTTCACTCCCTATTATACTGTATGCATGTGTGTGCGTGCGTGTGTGCCTGTGTAATCATTCTTAGCATTGTAGCAATTCTGATAATTCTCTGAATAACTCCCTGATAATCATTCTTAAAAGCAGAGTGATAAAATGTGAAATAAATAAATAACTCTGATAAATAAACATCTAGTCAGTGACCAGGCTATTGAAAGGCTTGAGTAAGGTTTGATATGAGTTATAATCTGGAGTGTTCCCAATTGTGTGCATATGTATCTTCAAGTCACTTGTCAATTTATAGTGACCCCCATGAATTTCATAGGGTTATCTTAGGTAATGAATACTGAGAGGTAATTTTGCCAGTTCTTTCCTCTGAAATACTGTATAGCCTGCAGCACCTGCTATTCATTGGTTTTCTCTCATCCAAGTACTAACCAGGGCTGACCTTGCTTAGTTTCCATGATTAGACAAGACCTTTAGTGTATTTAGGCCTCCGCTGTAATGCTTTCAATTAAAACTAGTATTAAATGGAACAAACTGATCGACTGTTTCACCAAGATAATCTCCTACACATCCATTTAGTTGCAGTCATATACATGCCTGCCTGTTTGGGAGGAAGTCCCATAACACTCAGTGGGACTTGCATGGGAATATACTTCTGGATAAAGTTGATCTTTAAATGCCCAAGGTTTAGTGAGTAGCTGAGTAGCACTGCACAAATCATGTCAGTTTGTTCAATGTGCTAATTTCAAGGAAAAAAGGGTGACTATCACACACATGCCCCTTTTCCAATTACCTACCTTGATGGTCTTATTGTACTACTGAAACTTCTCTCATTAGAATGAGGGTAGTGACTAGCGGACCATGTGTTCATGCTGTGGTGCTTTGCTGAGTAAGCCATAGGCTTTCTCAGAATGAACCTGGTTCCTAGTTTATCCTCTGACTATGGCTGAGCAACTACTTTACCCTCTGACTATGGGGCCTCCAGAGCTAGAGAAGAATTAAGAGAGATCAGTTGACTCTCCCAGCCCAGCAAGGGGAATGCATATTTGTTCAGCAACAAGAGCCTCAGGGATTTTTTTTTAAAAAAGAAATCCTGACTCATCTAGCACCACAGGATTTTATACTCTCAGTCAGGTATGCGAGAAATCTTTGGAATGTGCTGTGTTGTATGCCACAGAAGCAATATGATGGGCATTATATTTTTAAGTAACTAGGCTCCAGCTATACTTTACTGGAGGTGGTATGACATTTGAACATTTGGCGTGGAATGAATGGTGCTTATTAACAGGAGCATGTCATTCTGTTCCTTGGCTATCTGAGACAAGCATTTCCCTTCTCCATCTACTTAGCAGAATCCATATTCCTTTTCTTCCTCCTCCCTCCTGGGACCAAGCAAATGAGATGGGGCAGGTGCTGTAGATTGGTTTTCCTCTTTCAAAGGCCAGGGGGAATACGTTTATGAATGGCCTCTCACAAAGCTTTGGAAGCTGTTGGAAGCTCATCTTAGGGGGCTTGAAAGTCACTGGATAGATCACTTCTTGCCTGTTCCTCTCCCAAGCTTTTGACATATCAGGACAAGTGGAGATGCTCTTCCTTGGTCAATCTGGCAAATGGAAGGCCTCTTTCCTTCCATATCAATCTGCCCAAGAGTCAAAATGTGCATCAAAAGCCCTATATCGAAGCAAGCCCACCTTCAGAGGTGATGCAGGTGATAAATGGAGGAAAGGACTTTTTGTCACAGCACTCATTTATGGAACAACTTCTTCAGGGAGACTCATCTGAGTGTACCACTAGGGTTAAGACATTAGGTTAAGATTTTGTTGATTGTTTACTTGGGGTTTTTTTCCCCCTTGATCAATGAATACCTGGCTATTAAATTGCTTTGTTTTGTTGTTTTATTGGATGCTGTGTTTGTTTTTGTTTTGCTGCTTTCATTTTTCAAAAAGTTTTTTTCAAGCTTCTCATTCTGTTATTTTAGTAGATTGTTGTTTAAAAATTTTGTTAAATTACTAGTACTGTTTTAGGAAAAGGTTGGTCACATGTCCTGTTATGGAGGACAGTCTTCCATTTGAAGGGCAACTCCAAGGGCTCTTCTGCTTATCATTTTTATGTCTTCTTGTTAATCTTTCAACCCAACATGGACTGGATAGATCTCCAAACAGAGAATGTCTTCTTATACAGTAGTGAACTGCCCCTAACTCTTCAGATGAGTCAACAGGATTTAACATAGATGTTAACTTATATTCCATAGTTGATAAATGGTTTTATTCTAATTGGGACTAACAACTGGATTTAGGCTATGACCAGTTTACAGTGCTGTCCCTCTATGACTGTCACCACCACCCTGTGTTAGAGTGATACTACCTGCCCCACTTGTATTCTCCACTGAGGGATTTCTATTGGGATTTCAGACAAGAGATAATAGCAAGGTGCCTGTATTTATAACTCCCTCCATGAGGAACATGAGCTGCATAAGGGGAAAATCCTCCTGGCATGGAGGATGTGCTAAAGGACATTGCACAGACCTCTCAGAGGCTGGAGCTCCCTTCCCCTGGAGTGGAGGGAATGAATCTGGATAGGTCATCACTTTGGATCCTCACTTTGCCTTCTTAGCTCCCATTACAGCTTAGCAGGGGCCACCAGGTACTGACTCAAGCCAGCCCGCACTGATTGTCCTCCTCATGTAAAGCTAATAAGAAACCCATAATGAAATCCACCTTTAGCTTGTCACTCCACCATCAAGTCTTCTCCTCCTCACAGTTGGAGGGAGAACACAATATCTTCCTAAAAGCCATAACTTCTCTCTTTCTTTCTCTTCAATGTTGTGCTATATTTGTCCTTTATATTTTAAAACTCAGATAATTGAGAACCAATGTGAAGAAGATGGTTCTTTGTTTGCTTTTGTAGACATTCAAAAAATCTCTTGTAAGCCTACGTAAATCCTCAGCCACTTAGTATCACATTTTGTTTTCAGGACTAAGTGTAACACTAGGCCCTATCCATGTGCACAGAACATTTCGGGCCCACAGCGTAACAGTATTCAGGGTGACAAGCTGTATATCTCCTTCCCATAATGGTCTGTTGTTCTATGACTGGAACAAGCTTTGTCAGCATGCTTGTGTTTTGCTGTATCTTCTTTTCCAGACAGCTTGAACTATTTATCCTCAAAGGAAAATAGGCCAGCTTGTGAATCAACATTTTACTTCATTCCCATCCTATGGCTTAAAAAATTAAGCTAAAAAGGGAATAGACACCTGAACAATCAAGAGGCAGGAACTTCTTTGAACGTTGTACACCAACACGTTGTTCTCCCAACGCATCAAGAATCAACCCAAAACCAGTATTCCCATTGGCAACTGGGGATTAGGGAAAAGAGGCAAATCAAGAGGCAAAGAATTGTTTATGTTTATGTTGTTGTTGTTACTGTTATTGTTGTTGTTGTTTTGGCCTGGATTGTCTTGGCTCAGCTCTATTCCTGGACAACAGCTTTTACTTGGCATGTTTTTGCCTCCCTTTGTACAAAGAACGGTTTATCTTGCTGGTGAACATGGCTCTTCCCCACTTTTGAGGCCACTTTTACTTCTCTCGTCCCAAGCATGCCTCTCCAGCCTCAGTACTTGTAAACTGTAAGATGATGATGATGGTGATGATGATGATGATGATGATGTCACCCGAGAGGTCCTTTGTTAAGGAAGCAAGCCCATGTGCACTTACTTGGAAGTCAGCCCTTGTCAGTTTGGTAGGACATACCTCTGAGTAAACATCCACAAGAATTGGGCTGCATGGGGCTTTGCTTATCCCTTGCAGCCACAATGCTTACAGAGAATATAGTCCTCTCACGTCATATTCATCAGTCCCAACTATACTCTGAGCCAAGCAGGTATACGGACAAAGAATTTCATTTCTGCCATTGTATTCATTAGCACTTGGAACCAATGCTCGGTATGGAAAGCTGAATCCATCAGAATACTCATTTCATTATATCCTAACACTGATGACATTGAAGAAAATTCTTAAGGAAAGCTAAAAATTATGACATTGCATCAAATGTGCTTCTTCCAGTGTACTCTGGCATTCCAGCATTTGGGAGGATTGAAAAGATTTTAGAAGGACCCTGTGTTTGAAAGCTTTCTCTTTTATTAGGATTCTTTTTTCAACCTTAGTTTACATTGTTGCTTTGTACCTTTAAGTCATTTCTGAGTTATGAGGACTCTAAGGTGAACTTATCAAGGGGTTTTGCTGGCAAGATTCGTTCAGAGAAGGTTTGCCTTTGTCTTCCTTTGAGACTGAGAGACTGTGACTCACCCAAGATCACCCAGTTGGTTTCCATAGCTGAGTGGGGATCTGAACCCTGGTCTCCAGAGTGGCCATCCAATGTTCAAACCACTACATCACACTGGTTCTCATTGGTTTACATGTCTATTAATATATATTGCATATTCATTAATTATTAATCCAAATTCCTTAACCCACAACTATTAACTTATAATAATTAAACTATGTGTTTTCTTGCTAGGTCACAATAAGAATCTAACAGTATTCTATGTCCAAGGATGACTTGCCTTCGGACTACCATGGGTGTGATGGCCTTCTGCTACTATTTTTGCCCCAGGATTTGATATTCAATGGCAGACTTTATTGTTACATGGAAGTTCCATTAAGATCAAAGATGGGGAATATGTGGGCCCCTCCAGATAAGTTTTGAACCCAACCCTCATCCAGTCAATATAGCCAATGGTCAGGAATGGTGGGAGTGGCAGCCCAGCAACATCTGGAGGAGAACACATGTCCCTCGTGCCTGATAGTTCGTATGGTTAATAGTATCTGAGAGGCCTCCCTTCCTCAAGGTTCCAGCAAAAATGGGGACTGCAGGAACAGTCAACTGAAGGTCTTGCCTGTGTCCCTTTCACATCCCAAGCGGGCTCCAAAAGACTCTCCTCCTTTGAAGTTGTTCACTAAAGAGGTTGCTAATGTTGTATTTCCCAAGGCAGGCCCCATCCTGTAGATAGCTCTTCATTCAAGAAGGACACAGAGAGCAGGCGGTACCTCTACAATAGGGGCAGCCAAGTTGGGGATCTCCAGTTGTTGTCAGACAGCAACTTTCATCAGCCCTAGCTCACACAGCCAATTGTAAGGGTGAAGGGAGCTGCAATCTAATGACATCTGGAAGGCCATACACACCCCAGTCCTGCTTGATGTGGAGCAAGGAATGGAATACACAGCCACAGTATCTTTACTTGTCCCTGTGCTTCAGAAAGGCAAGAGGTTTTGTCACCCCAATTCTGGATTGAACTGCTCCTGCTGACCTCATATCATCCCAATGCAGATTAGCAAATGCATGATTTCCCCCAAAATCAGGAAGACCCATTTGCTGAGAGTGCCTCTTTGTTTTATTTGAATCATAAAGATGAAAGAGGGTCACAAGGGCCATGCAGTACTAATGCAGGAAGCCATGGTAAAGCATCCCTGACTGGTAACCTCAGCTTAAAACTTTCAAAGGAAGGAAAGCCCACCACTTCTGGGCTAGTTTGTTCAACCAATGAACAGCACTTATGGTCAGGAGGTCAGATTTTTTTTTCTGTCTCCCAATCTCAGACTGAAAACTAATTTGCAATCAGCTGATTGTAATGTACATATATCTAGTGAATCTACCTCCTCCCCTACTGCTGAAGAACATTTGTAATGTACATATATCTAGTAAATCTTCCTCCTCCCCTACTGCTGAAGAAAATTGGTAATGGCTTGCTGGGTGGTCGATATTTTTAACTTAAGAGACTGCAGAATTATAGTGTTGTCTCAAACAAACGTCCATTGGGTTCTGTGGAGTGGGAATGTTTGGGAATAAATCACTATGTTACACATTAAAAGAAGGAATGCACAAAGGTTCAACCGTCTACTCAAAGAAAGCCAGTTCTCCTTAGGGAAAAACTATTTCTTGTTTATTTCTTGTTAAAGTGGTGGAACTAAGAAGGAAAGCTATAAAACTAGGGCCATTTCTGCACTGGACTGTTATAGTGCTATTATTCCACTTCCAACATCCACTTTCAACACCCTATGGAATCCCGGGGTTTGCAGTTTAGGGGCAGCCCCTCCCCAAACTGCAAACTGAACTGCAAACTCCAGGATTCCATAGGACGTTGAAAGTGGAATAATAGCACGGCAATGGCCTACGTGAAGGGCGGCTGGTCTTCAAACACTGAGCAGTCACGTCTTGTACATTCACAGACCACCTACTAGAAGGTCTGAAAAGCTTGCTTGGGATGGCTCTTATACAAGAAGGCAACACGATGACACGAAAGCTAAAACTTTTTCGGGGCGCCCCTACAAGGAATTATTCTTCGAATTCACAGAGCGGATGGAAAATATTCGGCTAACGGGCCCGCCACACCTTCTCGGAGGTTGCGAAGGCGCTTCCCCTCTTCAGAATCCAGATCCAAAACGAAACTCAACTCCAGGGCAAAGTCCGATTAAAGCCAGCACCGCCAGCGCTGCTCCGCCAAGAGTTGAGTTCTCCCTTTCAGCGAACGTAGACGGGGATCAGGAGCGATAAAATGAAAAAGGCTCGACAGAAATCTGGAGACAATGTGGCAACGTTTTCGCCAAGGCTCAAACTCAAGCAGCCTCCAAGGATCCGGCCCAACCCACGGCTGCGGGACCACTGAGGGAAGAAAAACGCCACACGCGAGACAATAGGAGAAGCCTCGCTCCCTTTCTCCGCCAGAAGCCGCCAGACCCCGCCTTCCCGAGTTCTCATTGGCTCGTTGGGAATTTGGGGAGCCCTGGAGCGGGGCGTGAGGAGGCGGAGCTGGTTGCGCGCGCCGCATTGTGTGCTCCAGAAGCGAAGGGAAGGGTAGCGAGGAGGAGGAGGAGGAGCAGGAGGGCGGCACACGCGCGCGCGCCTTCTCTCAGCCGAGGGAGGGCGGCGGCGGCGGCGGCGGAGGAGGGGGAGCGCGCGCGGGGGCGCTCGCCGACTCGCGGGGCCTCTCGCCGTGTGGAGGCACAACGCTGGCTCCGCCACGAGCAAGTCAGAGGAGGAGGAAGAGGAGGCGAAGGAGACGGAGAGGAAGGAGGGAGCAGCCGGCGCCATGGAGGAGCTGAGCAGTGTGGGAGAGCAGGTCTTCGCCGCCGAGTGCATCCTCAGCAAGCGGCTCCGCAAGGTGGGCGGGCGGGCGGGCGAGCGGCGAGGGCGGGCAGGCGGGCAGCGCGAGCCGTCGGCGAGTCCCTCGCTAACCCGCTTCTCTCGTTCTCTCCCTCTTTCTTTCTTTCTTTCTTTCTTTCTTTCTCGTCCTCCTCACAGGGCAAGCTGGAGTATTTGGTGAAGTGGAGGGGCTGGTCTTCCAAGTGAGTCCGGACAATGAACCCAGCAGCTGAGCGCCAGCCAGCCAGCCAGCCAGCCAGCCAGCCGTTGGGCTGAAGGGGCTCCGGGGGCGTGGCTTGGGCGCCCGGAGCCGTGGAGATGCTGCTGGGCCCAGGCGGCCGGCCGGGCCGGGGAGTTTCGGAAAACGGGGCGGGGGCGGGGGCTAGCAAAGCGCTGGGTCTGGAAAGCGGGGAGTTTACTTCTGTGTTCCCGAAATGTTGGCTGCAGTTGGGAGGCGCTTGAAAGTTACTTTGCTTCCTGCGTGGCTGTGTGTTTGGTTTGTTTTTGTTTTTTTTAAAAAAATCCTTCGGGAAGGGATGTAGGGCTGGAAAGCAACGTTTCCTCCCCCTGGAGTTTCTTTTGTTTACCAGTAATTCGTGCTTTTCGATCCCCCCTCCGCCTGCTCCACCCTTGCACGTACTCCCTGTTTTCCTTGCACGTACTCCCTGTTTTCTCCTCTTCCGTGTATTTCTCCTTCCTCGGATTTTCTGCTGCACTCTCCGTGCCCCGTTTTGCAATTGGGGAGTTACCGGAGGAGCTCCCTAGGCACTAATGGCAAGAGCTTCTCTTGTCTCTGGATTCCCTTCTGAAATCGGAGCTACCAATTGATGTGTGTTGCAGAAAAAGAGGAGGGAGGAAGGATTGTCAACCTAAAGGGTTGGGGGGGGCACCTTCTCCATTTACCCACCACCACCAGCTGCTCCTGCAAACCAGACTATCCTCTGGTTTTCTCTTTTTCTTGTTTGACTTCTCATCTTACTCCCTTAGCCCCATGCACTCACACATGTGTTCTCAAGTTATCCATAATCCATTTGAGGTTTTCCCTCTGAGCAAACGCTCCTTTTTCTCCTCTCCTCCCCTCCCATGTCTTTTTCCATTAAGCAAATTGAATCTCCACTGGCATAGGCCACTGAATTCACATCCTGTTTTACGATCCCTGGTTCTAAAATTCCACTTTACTAATCAGTGTTTTAAATCCCCTTTCAATAAGAAGGTGGCATTCAGTTTTAGTCTGCCAGTACTGCTGCTCTGTACTTCTCTGACAGCTGTCTGTAGTGAAATGGTAGTTCTTTCCGCTGGTGTGTTTCATCTTTGTGAAAATGGACATGCTTTGCTTCCAGAGTAAAAGCTTATAGTGAAGTGTGATGAACATTTAACTGCTCGCTTTAAGGAAGCTGGATGTGCTGGCAGTAACCTGTTACTCTTTTCTAGGCACAACAGCTGGGAACCTGAAGAGAACATTCTTGATCCCAGGCTTCTCCTGGCCTTTCAGAAGAAGTGAGTAGGCTGCAAACATAGCTGAGTGGAGGGAAGGAGGGCTCCTTGGGGAAGGCAGGCAGGCAGGCTGGGTTATGGATGCAGAATACAGAGTAAAGCATTGCGTGTTCATTGTTGCCCCGGAGTTATATTCTTTAGTCAGCCTTTCTGTGATACCCGAACATGAAGGAATTTATGAGCCTTGCTGGTTTAGCAGATGTAGATATAAGACTGAGTATGGGGTGTTTTTAAACAGTGCTTAATTCTCTGTCTTGCGCTTCCTCCTCCTGTGTTGCATGTATTGACTACAGCATAGACTTCAGTTTAAAGTATGCCATTCTTCATGTTGCATCAACAGCGTTCACACGTCAGCAGCCAATGGGCAGAGTCGTGTGGGAAAAAATCTGTTAACCAGGTGGATCATGAATGCGTTGTATTCTTCAGTTGCAGTCTGCTGCGAGTGGGACATATTGTGTTGTGGAATCAATATTCTGAAAAGTGAAAAGGTGAAATGAATGTGCTGTATTAGGTTGTTGGCTGTTTCTTCCCAAATTATTCACAGTAGCTTCTTGAGGCAGTTTACTTGGTAAGAGTACAACAGTAACTCTTAAAAGTCAGTATACTTTTCAGTGAAATTAAATCTTGGAAGGCTCCTCTATCTGGGGACCAAAAATGATAAAATTTCTGGCAAAATATTATAAACACTTTCAACTGATCTTAAGAAAACGCTGAAAACAGTTTATATTGATTACAGAAATGTAGTAGTTCGTAGTTCCTGTAGAAGTTGCTCAAAATATCTGTCAGGTAGGCAAACCTATGTTTTTGGTGCTTGCATTGTACTTTGGTTTTTCATTCATGTTAAGTTCATAAGAACAGCACTGCTGGAACAGGGAAGAAGTCTGTCTAATCCAACATCCTGTTTTCTGTGGTGGTTAACCAGTTCCCTGCATGCAGCCCACCAGCAGGTAGCAAGCAATAGCAGAACCTAAAACCAGAGAACAAAGTAGATTGGAGGCAGCTCCTCCAGTACATTTCCATATGGGACTGACTGGGTAACAGGATGGCAGGCATAAATCCAAATCACTGTACATTAACCATCTGTCCAGCCAGCAGAACAATGAGACAGTTTACTGGATGGAACTGTCAGTGACTGCTGTGTGGATTTGTTATTGTCACATGCCTGTACATCATTTCTGACTTGTGGCAACCCTAAAGTAAACCTGGCAAAATTTGTTCAGAGGGGGTCTGCCTTTGCCTTCCTCTGAGGCTGAGATAACGTGACTTACCCAAGGTCACCTAGTGGGTTTCCATGGCTGAGCAGGGATTTGAACTCTGGTCTCCCAGAGTCATAGTCCAGCATTTAAACCGCTACACCACACTGGCTCTTGGGAATGGAGTATGTCTTACTATATGGCTCCGTGGTTCTTGTATGGTTATAAAGTTGTAGGGATGTGGTAGGCTTCCTATTTTATGCAAGGGAGTACATTTTCTGCGTTTTCCCTAAGGCCAGGCAGTTCCCTCTCTCCTGTGTCATTGCGCAGCAGCTGCTGGCAACTTTGCCCAGCTAATCACCTAAGCAGGATAGTAGAGAGTATTAAATATGGCCACAGGTGGTCAAGAAAGATTGTGGAGATGTTAACTTTCGAGTTATATGAATTCAGGGTGAAAACAAAACAAAAGCACTATGCTAGGAAGAATTAGAAAGGTAGTTGAAGGAAACCTGGCTCAGGACAGATGTTGCCATTGGAACTGGCATAAGTAGACAAGTTTATTTTATGGTCTGACATGTTTGATGTCTTGCTGTCCTGTGGCAAGCATGTGAATAAATGGAGGTCCGTCCGTCCGTCCCCCCCCCGATTTCTGTATAACTGTTTTCACAGGCATGTTGCTAAAGATATAAAGGAAAGTATGCTTTCCTGGACCTTACCATTCTTGCATTTACAGTAGCAGACACTGCTAATTTGAGGTTTCTTCTCATCACCTGTAGCATCACTGGGATCCTGCATGTTACTTAAAAGTACCTCAAGATTACTGTATCCTCTTTAATGTAGAAGTGCTAACTTTATAGCAGGGATGGGGAAGGTGTCATGAAGCCTCACTTAATTGCACCTGAAAACCCTTGGAATCCCCTCAAATGGGTTAAAGCCACTGCAAAACACAGTGGTTTTACTAGTCAAGGCCACTGCATGTATTAAACATGGCAGGTGGGGGGAACAAACCATGGGAAAGTTAAGCCAAAAATTGCTGACCAGTTCCACTTCCAGTTGCATCAAGCAAGCCAGTGTGATACACAACGGGAGAGCACGGTGGCGACAAATGTCCCCCACCATCTCTGCAGTTACCTGTCCCTGCTTTATAGTACCTTTAAGTGGCTATGCCTCCTTTCCAGTCATCACAAGACAAAGTGGAGAACTTCACGAAACTATAGAATTTGTTGTTGTGCTAAGATGTGTGATGGTCTTTGCCATATATGCAGCATTCAGAATATGCAGCAAGGTCAGAGTTTACAGGCCTGTTGGTAGATGCTAGCCAAAGTAGCTAGATACACTTTTTCTTTCGGAGACAGTGTGCTTTTTACAGTAGGAAGCTGTTTTTATTAATTTTCTCAGAAATGTGCCTGATTGCAAAGGTCTGTTCATTGCTGGGTGTCTGGCAGTGGCGGGGAAAGAAGACTTTTAAGTTTCATTCTTTCCACCCTGGGCTGTTACGATTTGTTAGTGGGGGATGTAGTGGTGATAATCACTCCAAGAGTGCACTTACTGGAGACTCTCCTCTTGAGGAATACACCAGCAGCATGCAGCGGTGTAGTGTCACTCAGAGTGCAATCCAGTTCTGGAGTTATACTGCTGAGGGACTTCAGGATTTGGTGGAAGCCCTGCTTATTTAAGACAGCCCTGCTGTGGAATAAGAGGATATGCTGGTTGCAGAATTCCCAGCATGCCAGTGGAACATTCCATCAGTGAAGATCCACCTGCAGAAGAACAGACAAGGAATGAAATTGCAGGTGGCATGGAAGGGAAGTTCAAGGCTGCATACCCATCAACAGCACAATTTTACAACAACCCTGAACCTAGTGCAGGAAATTTTCCTCCCACAGAATTAATTAGGGAAGGAGAGAAGTCTTTTTTGTTTTTTTTAAAAGTAGCTAACTCATGCTGATGACTTCAGTGCCTGTATCAAAATGGCAGAGCATAGGATACAGTTAGCATTCTGTCACAGAACACCACCATCAGTTTATAAACCATGCACAGGGAAACAATGTGAAATGGGTTTATAGTCCCAAAATGTCATGTGAAAAGAAAAACAGTCTTTTTTTTTTAAATCATTTTATTCAAAATTCTCTTATAAAACATACAAGTTTGACTGTCAGCTTAATTGAAATATGTCTGATCTTCCACATTGATCTAGATTTCATTTTCCAGATTTCTAAATGCTTTAGGTACTGTACAACATTTTGCTGCTACTTTACTTGGTAGTTCTTACATTTCATTCTTCATATTCATTCCCGCTCGTAATATATCTTAAATCATGAAATACACATTTCCAACTGTTAAACCCAGCAATTACCCGTTACAATTTGCCATTCTTTCTGTATCTCATCGTCTGATTTCCCTTTTAATCTCTGGGAGACCATGTCCGCATTTTTATTTTCAGTAAGTGTAGCCCATCATTGTTCTATTGTGGGTATTTGCTGAGTTTTCCATAACTTTGCATATTCAATACGAGCTGTTGTTATCATGTACAGTAATATTCTCCAATGCTTCTTTATACCAATACCCTCTAATATATCAGTCATATTTAACAGATACAATTCCGATGTCTTAGCAAACTGACCTTTCACTAATGTACAAATTACATTATGTACTCCATTCCAATACTTCTTAGGTTTTGAGCATGTCCACCACATATGATATATCGTACCGACCTCCTTCTGACATTTCCAGCACTGTCCGGTACCTGTATTATAAATCTTTTTCAATTTATCTGGTGTCATATACCATCTGTGAAATAGGTTGTAATAGTTCTCTCTCAAATTCTGGGCTACTGTAAATTTCTGCGTTTTTTTCCAACTCTGCTCCCAAGACTCTAATTGAATTGAATGCCCAATATTTTGAGCCCATAAAATCATTGTTTCCTTTACTGTTTCTTCTTGTCTCTCCTGCTGTAATATCTCTTGATGGATTTGGGCAAGCAGGTGAGGTGGATTTTCAAAAAGCCGTTTAATTACTCCAGCTTTCTCTTTTAGTTCAATTCCATATGTTTTTATGTCCATATGAAACCTTTCTGTTAGTTGTCTGTAAGGGAACCAACTCAGTATTATTCCCTCCTGTTCTAGTTTTTCCCTTGTTTTCATCTTGAGATTGTTGGACGTTGGTCTCTCAATTATATCATCATGACGCAACCATTTATCTGTGTCAGTCCATCTGCCAAAAAAAGCCTCTTGCGGTGAGACCCATGTGGGGAGCTGCCTTATGTTTTTAACTTTATAATCATCCCAGATTTTCAAAAGCGATTTTCTGATATAGTGATGTGAGAAATCTTTATCTATTCTTGCTTTATCATAAAACATATAGGCATGCCACCCCATCCTCAAGTCTGCATCTTCCAATGCCAACGTTTTCATATCTTGAAGGTCTGTCCAGTCTTTTATCCACATAAAAGCCGCTGCTCTGTAATATAATTGAAAGTCTGGTAGTCCCATTCCTCCTCTACTTTTTCGATCTGTCATGATGTTCCATTTTATCCTAGGTTTCTTCCCTTGCCATATAAATTTAGTTAATTCT
The DNA here is from genome assembly GCA_030412105.1 of Cyclura pinguis. Classification (NCBI taxonomy): domain Eukaryota; kingdom Metazoa; phylum Chordata; class Lepidosauria; order Squamata; family Iguanidae; genus Cyclura; species Cyclura pinguis. The sequence continues at coordinate 161,405,456 of CM059600.1, forward strand.
CTTTTCCATTGTATGAAAGGTTTCATATTTGTTATTATAGGAAGATTTTGGAACAAAAAGTTCATTTTTGGCAAAACATTCATCTTTATTGCTGCAATTCTCCCCATCAATTATCTTTTCTTATAGCATTGTTAAATATTTCCATTGTCAAAATGAACAACAAAGGAGACAGGGGACATCCTTGTCTCGTCCCTCTATGGAGTTCTGTCATTTGTGTTCTTTCGCCGTTGCTAACCAGTCGAGCTTGTTGTTGTCTATATATTGCTTCAATCCATGCAATGAATTTCTCTCCTGCCTGCATCTGTTTAACCACTGTCTTCATAAATGGCCAACTAATCATATCGAAAGCTTTCTCCGCATCTGCAAAAACCATGGCCAATTTCTGTTCAATATGTTTTTCATAATATTCAATTATGTTTAGAACTGTTCTAATATTATTTCTCAAGGATCTTTTAGGTAGAAAGCCATTCTGATCCTCGTCAATTATCTCTAGCAAAACTTTCTTAAGCCTCTCTGCTAAAATTGAAGCAAAGATCTTATAGTCTGTGTTCAGAAGTGAAATTGGTCTATAATTCTTAACATCTCTCAAGTCTCTTCCTTCCTTTGGGATCAGGACCACATTGGCTTCCCTCCAAGTCTCTGGTATTCCATCCTTCATTATTTCATTTATAGTACTTTTCAAGGGTATTGAAATCTCATGTTCCATAATCTTATAATATCTTGCAGTAAACCCATCGGGTCCAGGAGTTTTATCGTTCTTCAAGTTCCTGATAGCCTCAACATCTTCCATCATAGTAATGGGATTATTCAAAATTAATCTCTGGTCCTCATTAAATCTCATTCTATTCGTCTTCTCCAAATATTCTTCCACTTCTTGCTGATTCTTCTCTTTTGGGATCTTACTCATCAGTTTCACATAGTATTTATGAAACGCTTGTTTTAATCTCTCTTGTTTTGTAATTTTTTCTTCTCCTATTCTAATCTCAGTTATAGCATTCCGAGCTCTTCTTTTACGCAGCATACCTGCCAAAAATTGAGAAGGTTTATTAGCTTGTTCAAAAAAGTTGTATTTCATTCTCCTTATCTGTTGCTCTATTTCTTCCGAATTAAGTTGGTTTAATTGAGCTTGCTGTATCTTCATCTGTAGTCTAATCTGTTTATCTGACGGATTTTGTCTCAACTGACGTTCAATTTCTTTCATCTTTTCCAGAACTTGCTGCTCAGTGTTTCTCTTTTCTTTCCTAATCTCTGCCATCCATCTGATAAGGTTACCACGCATCACAGCTTTACTTGCATCCCAGATGGTTTTCATCGAAAGCTCCGTTGTTAAATTCTCATTAAAATAATTAATTATCTCAGTTTTTGCCTTTGTTATATATTCCTCCTTATTCCAAATCACGTCATTCAATCTCCATGTTCTTTCTCTGTCATTAATCTTTATCTTTAATTGTATTGGATTATGATCAGAACATGGGTTAGGAAGTATGTCCATATCTGTAATCTTCATCAAAAGATGTTTAGATACCAACATCGTATCTATCCTTGACATAGACCTATGTCGATCCGAGTAGAATGTATGTCCATCCAGTTGTCCATTCTTGTATCTCCAAGTGTCATATAAATTTAAATTGTCCATCATATTAAAGAAGCTCTTAGGTAATTTACCGTTGTTTCGGGGAGATGACTTTTGCATTGTCCTGTCCACCTGAGGATGAATTACGCCATTAAAATCCCCAAGAACAATCATGTTGGAGTTTCCCGTTTCATTAAGATGTTTCAGTATCTCTTCCTGTAATGTAGGGAAAAATTCACCTTTGGCTCCATTTGGTGCATATATCCCAACGATTAATATTTTGTCTTGCTTCAGAGTAACTTCTACTCCTATGTAGCGACCATTACTGGCCTGAAAGATTTGCTTTGTGCCAAATTTTGAATTTACATATACCAAAACTCCCCTCTTCTTTTTGTCAATCGTAGCTGCAAAGCAGCTACCTAATTTCAGATTCCTGACATATCTCAAATGTTGAGTTCTAATTCGAGCTTCTTGTAAACATATTATGTCAATATTCTGTTTCTCTAGATGGTGGAATATTTGTCTTCTTTTGTATTCAGAGTTAAACCCCTTAATGTTCCAAGAGTAAATCTTCAAATCCATTTTACAAATTATATTAATTTTTTATTATTGACATTTATCTTATTTCAACAGTTCTTCATCTACCTCCCCTTCTTCTTGTTCCACAGTTGCTTCCTCTTGTTCACCATCTTCTTCTTCTCCCTGTAATTGTCCTCTTTCCTCTTCTTGAAGCAACTGTTCTTGTTCTTTCTCCCCTTCAGAGGTATCCTTCTGTAAGTCCTTCTTCAATCTTTCCTTCATTTCTTTAGCTTTGTGTATTGAGTTAATTCTGTATCTCTGCTGTTTATAAATGAAAGACAAACCTTCAACCCTTTCCGATCGATAATTAATCTGGCATTTTAACAAAAGGTTGGCCAATGGTTTATATTCTTGTCTTTTCTTTAGGATTTGATAAGGTATGTCTTTAAAAATTCTCACGTCTTTATCTTCAATCTTCAATAATCCATCATAGCTTCTCTGTAGTATTTTGTCTCTAATCATAGTCCTCGTAAATGTTATGATGATGTCTCTTGGTAGTTTCCTCTCTCTCACAACTCTGGAGGAAACTCTGAACATTCTGTTGATGTATGCCTCCATCTTTTGAAAAGAAAAACAGTCTTAAAGGTGCTGCCATGTTAATGTTTTCCCTCCCCCCTCCTCTTTAATGTCTTGGATAGGTTATGTTGCATCAGCCTAGATATCCTTGGCCTTGCTCTATGTGTGCTAGGAGCTTAAGAGGATAACTTGGGGAAGAATGGAGAAAAGAGTACTTTCAAAGCAACCATTGCACAGAACAACCTGTCTTCATAAAATATGTGTGAATTTGGAGCACATTGCTGACATGTTTCTGCCAAGGAATTTGACAGGTGCCTAGGACTTTGACACAAATCCTGAACCAATGGTTCCAGTAAGCTCCCATAGCTGGGGTCCAAGGACACAGAATCCCACAACAGATAAACATGGAAATGACAAACATTTGCTGTAATGTATGAGTGCTGCTGGTGATTCTCATGTCTCGCCCATTCATTGTGCATATGTAAAAACTGTGCATCTTCTCTGAACTGCATTGTGTTAATGTTTTCACACCTCTGGTTGTAGGAGAGGTGTTTGTTCCAAAACACAGGCAAGCTCTCTGTTGGTGAAGGCCAGATACTCCATTCTAGCAGCTGCAGCATCTGACCAAACTGCACTGTAAGGTGCAAGGGGCTGATCAACAGCTGCTATGGGCACAGTCTACCACTGCAGGCCCCAATGGAGAAAAATATTCATACTGTTCAACTATAATTTTTACCCTTCTTCTGCTTATGGGGCAGTGGGAGGAGAGGCTGGAATGCAAACACCTAAGTACCTGAGTGTCACCATTCACACTTATCTATCACGGTTGTACATACACCCACTGTGCATCCAGGCAGAGCTGTCTATTGCTCACTCCTTTGACATGTGTCCTCTTGGTCTCCCCAGGCCACTCTTGCAACAGGTATCAAATGTCAAGCCCCATTCCATGCAGACCAAAAAGGAGACAAATCCCTGACCGATAGTAGTGACTGGGACGCTCCAGCTCTTCTTTCTGTGGGGTGGTTGATTAGCTCAGGCCTGATTCATGTAACCTTGCCTGTCACATGACAAGTCAGTGTCATGCAACAGGTAAGGAGGTTCCTAAAAAGTCAGTGTCATCAGGAGTCCTATGTTTGCTGCCTTGCTGTCCCTCCGGCACTTCTCTGAGGCCCAGGGCCCTTTGCAGGTTCTTCTTCAGCCCATGCTGTTGAATAAAGATGTTAGAGTTTCCACACATTCTGGTATTTTGTTTTTGCTATGGGAGTGATATATGGGGATTCCTTTTCCACACCCCATTGTGCTCCAGTTTCAGTGAGCCATGGAGTGGGCAAAGATATTTGCTGGGGCTGAGTGGTGATGATGGTGGCGGCTCCTTCCTCTTCTCATGCACTTAGCTTCCACAGGTTGTTAAGGGGATAGTGCTTTCAGGATGCACACGTGGTTTGGACACAGCCACTAGAGTGAACGAGGCAGTCAGTTGAAGGTGGGAGAGAGCAAATAGGATGCTGAGGATGAGGCAATGCGGGGGAGAAGCAGTAACGCTTTTGTGGATGCTTCCCAATGGGATTGGCTTGTCAGGCAGCAGAGGGGAGAGGCAAAAGGCCTGGTTGGTCTGTATAGGGCACCAGGATGTTTGTCCATGCAGTTGGCTTGGGCTGCTTAATTATTTCCGATGTGTCGTGGACAGATCCCACAGCCTAAACTTTCCTTATGGTGTGTTTTGGTCTAGATTTGAACCAGACTTACTCGTTTGCAGGTTTATGTCTAGGATGTAAAGCATAAATTGGCCTCTCCAGCTAGAACTCATCCTGCTGCTTTTGGGCCTCAAATCCATGTGGGAGAGGAGAGAGACACAAATGCCCCCTGATGTGTCAGTTGGGTAGTGTGGTTTTACACTTTGCCCTGAATTCCAAAGTTCTGTAAAAATTAGAGGTGTAATGAATAGCAAATTTTCTATAATTTGTCTCTGTAGTTGGATGGTCATGAGCAGCAGGGATTTATCACTGACTGAATGGAGAGAATGACCATAGTATAAGTCATTTTTTAAAGGAATGATTTGTCTTTTGTGCCTTTTCTCCATGGCTTAACTTATGTACTTTGAAAGAGATAAATACTTGCATTTGTGTGTGTGTGTGTGTGTGTGTGTGTGTGTGTGTGTGTGTGTAATGCTATGGCACCCCCTTTTAGTGAGAAATTCCATTTGGATGTACACCTGTTTTTAGTTTTTGTATTTTGGTAGATGTTTCATCCATCATGGGCTCAGTTTACAATTTGACTTGAGCATGTATATGTATTGTGCATTGGCAATTTAAAATTCTATTCTACCTATGAAGACTGATGCAGAAATTTTTAAGAAGCCATAATTTTATCTTGAGAACAACTCTCAAGTTGACATTCACCTATATAAAACAGTACAGTTTGAGTGAATGTTTTAAACAGCAAAAAAAAAGGGGGGGCAGTAGACTGAGTGGAGGGAAGGGAGACAAGAAATATTACAGAACCAGAGATGGCTGTCTGCATTTCAGCATGGTAGCGTTCAGTGAAGAAACAGCCAAACTTTCCCACAGTTCTTATGCAATAAACTGGCTTGTCTTCATTTGCATGTTGTTAGAGACTACCTGAGAGAGATCTGTATAAGGCAAGTGTACCACTAAATTTATAGTGGAATTATGTGACAGTGGAAAATGAGACATTTTCTGATGCAGGAGAACATTTGATGTGTGAAATAGGTGTTTTGTTTGTCATCTTCTCAGAGAACATGAGAAAGAGGTGCAGAATCGGAAGAAGGGCAAACGACCCAGAGGCAGACCGAGAAAAAATGTGGTAAGTAATGATGGTTTCTGGGAGGCTGATGAAATTGAGGTATAATTTGCAGGGTGCATGTTTGCTTCTGTCTATGCATGGTTCATGCGCCTCAGTGAGTCAGAGTCTCTTGCGCAGTCTGGCTTTAATCCTGCAGTGTGGGGGATATACCTTGTTACCCAGAACTGGTGTTTGTTCTCCATTCAGAAACCATAAGGAAAAGTAAGTCATCAGTGTAGTAGCAGGAGTCTCTTTCACACCAGCAAAAGTTTAAATGATTCATTAATAGTCAACAGCTGTCCAGGTAGTATCATTAGAACATACTATATTCTAATCTTAAGAGTAGAAATGGGGGAAGTGTGACTGCACACAGCCCTCCATGGCTCTTTTTATGTCTTCCAGTGTCTTCCTGACACCCCCCCACCAAACAATCTGGATTTTGCCTCTCCTGAAAGCTCCCAGGAACAGATAATTTGCCTTTTAATTAGGTTTCAGGAGCACCCCTAAAACATACAACTGTTTTAATAATTTTTGAAAACCTGTTTTTCAAAACCAGAAGCAAACTTCTTGCTATCTCTAGCTTCTTTTTGTTGTTTCAGTTTTTTGCTAGTCTGTGTAATCCTAGACTGTGTAGTCCTAGAGGTGTTCCAGGAGCAGTAAATTAGCCCCTGGACCTGCTGAAGTTGTCTGTCTCTACTTAAGATGCTATAGTAACCCATAAAACCTAAGTATTAATTTGCCACAGAAGAGAGACAGAAGCTGTCTGTAACAGCAGAAATTAGCAGTGAGCTATAGCTGGTTGTCTATTATAAGCTATGTCTTTGTAGTGTGAAAGGCTTAGTAAGTTACCACCGAAAAGTGTTTACTGGAAGTACTACTGAAGAAGCAGTTCATACTGGTGTTGCACCCACTGTTTGTTTTTGTTCTGTTTACTTGCTTGTTTGTTTTAAGGAACCAGAGGTGCCTTCCAAGAGCAAATCCAGCAGCTCCTCCTCCTCAACTTCCTCCTCATCTTCCTCATCTGAGGAAGAGGATGAAAGTGATCTGGAAACAAAGAGAGGTCAGAGGAGCAGAGAGTGTCATCCAGTGCCTCAGAAGAAGGCTCAGATTCTGGTGGCCAAGCCAGAGAACAAGGACCCTGTGAGAAAGAAGCGTGGGCGGAAACCACTGCCTCCAGAGCAGAAGGTGGCCAAGAGGACTGTCAACCTAACAAAGGTGCTTAAAACAAATCAGAAGGAGATGGCCCGGGCAGGAGGACCCAAACTGATGAGCAAAATGCCACCACAACACAGTGCTCAGAGTTCTGGTATTGCTATGCTTAAATCTCACATGAAGGAGGCCCAAGGTGCATTTGGTGGGTTTTGCTCTGGAGCGTCCTCTGCTGACAATCTCTCTAGTATTGTGAAGAACACCTCCCCTGGAAGTGCAAACTGTGGCATCAGCTGGCAAAGCTCCATCGTGCATTACATGAGCAGGATGTCACAGAACCAGAGCTCAGCGGATGCCTCTGCAGTGGGGAGGCTGGCCCTCAAGTCAGCCATGTCCTGCAAGAGTGGCCTGGGGCTGGATTTAAAACTGAAAAACCAGAAAGGGGCTGGAGATCTGGAGTTGACAGTGCAAGGATCCAAAGTGACTAAGAGGCCCAATGGCAGCAGTGCCATGGGGGAACAGAAAACAGGGTATGGGGTCAGTGCTCAGAATTTGCACAATGGCAACAAGGTTCCTGCTGGCAGCCCACCAGCTTCCAACCAGGAGTTCAACCTCCAAGCTTTAAATCTGCAGAGTGTGAAAAATGGGCCAAACTCCACTGGTGGTAGCAGTCTTCCTCGCCATGGCTGTGGGGCTGTAGCCAAAACTACAGGCAGCGCTCTGGTGGCAAGCGTAGGTGTGGTCAAGGGCAGCGGGTCTGGTGGCAGTGGCCCAAATGCTGCCAGTACAGGAACACCATTAATGGACGCAGACACTCGCAAAAGTGAGAAGGCCTCGCAGAGCACAGCCACTGATGAGAAAGATGTGGCAACCAAAAGCAGTGCCCCTTGCGTGAAAGAGGGATGTTCCACAGCAGAGAACCACAAGACTTCAGCATTGTCAGAAATGAGCACCGGAGAAGAGGAGACTAGCTCTGATTCAGACAGAGATTCTGCTTCTTTCCCTGGAGCAGCCCAGAACATGTCTGTCTCCATCCAGACTAGCCAAGACTGGAAGCCCACTCGCAGCCTCATCGAACATGTCTTTGTCACAGATGTGACAGCTAACCTGATCACAGTGACTGTCAAGGAATCGCCAACCAGCGTTGGCTTTTTTAATCTTAGGCATTACTGAGCATGCAGGGGATCTTTTTCTCTCTCTCTCTCTTTCTCTGTCCCTCTCTCTCATTCTCTCTCCTCTCTCTGTGCTTCTCTGATGGTTGCCTTGGATGCCAGAAGAGAAAACAAAACCCAGTGACTACTGCCCTTTATAAGCTAGGTGCTATTAAGCAGTAACTCTGTATTGGAACATTCAGCAGCTGCTGAACGTGATCGCTTTGGGCTTCTGCTAGTTTTCTCTGTGGAAACTCCCTGAAGCTTACAGTGTTCTTGGGAGTAAAGTTATTGTGCAGCTGTGAAACACACACATACAAGTCTGTATGTAAGGATGGGCTTGGGGACTTTTTTTTTTTAATGAAAAATGGCTTTAGTTGCTTATATCAGCCAGAAACAGAGGATGTCGGGTGAAGGCTGATGGCCTAGGTTTTGATATAGCAGACTTTTTCATTTGAAATGAGAACTAAGTATCCAGGTGTCTGGTAACCTAGAAGAGGGGAGAAATCCTGAAAACAATTCTGTAGTACAATAGTGTTGTGTTCCACCCAACTATCCAAATCTGACCCTGTGTGAGCTCCTGGGACAGTGAAACTTGAGTTTGATCTTCAAAACAAGTCTTTACATTTAGGAAATCTAGAAAGGGGTGTGTGAACTGAGAAATTTGTTTACTTATCGTTGAGCATACCTGTTTAGGGAGTCAAAGGGGGAAGATACCGGAGAGGACGCTGCCCTCAGGGTTTCGGGGAGCCTAAAGAACATAGGAACTGTGGGCTGTGTGCTGCTTCCGGTAGTTCAAAGGGAATGTTGACATCTTGAAGCAGCAGACCTATCTGGTAACTCTTACTTGTAATATGCAAGAATTTTTTTTCCTAGACCAGGGGAGAAATCATCAGAACAAAGTTTTCCCGTGGTGGGAGCATGCCTTTTTTCTTTCAAGTGGCAACTGATGGTGCTGAGTGGAGAGTGCTATCCCCTAGTCTTATCTGGGTGTGCATTATTGCACATTTATGTAATTTCAAGGTATTGTGTACATCAAAAAAAAGTCTACATAGAAGTGCTTCTGTGTAAAATGTTAAAATAGCCTCTGTGTAGCTTATTACTTTAAAAAGAACCACATGTAGCAGAGTTTTGCTGTGTGTGTGTAGTCAGTTGTGGCTTCACATAATATCAGCAAAAATTCACCTGCAGTGGTAATAAATGATACATGTATAGTTTGCAAGCTGTTTGTTACACAGAGGAAAAAGAACAGAAGTGCTCCATATAAAAATTCTGCAATATGGAAGCAGTCCTGAGGATTTCCTGGGAAAAGACAAGAAGGAGGCAAGAAACAATTGCTGTTCATATCTGCTGGCCCAATTCTGTTGAGGACCTTTGGTATTTTAAGAACAGATCTTTGGTCTTCTGCCTGACTGATATCTTCCTACATATCCATACATGCAGGTTAACCATGAAGCAGCACTTGATGCATGTAACATTCTGGTGAAAGATCACCTTTCCTCTTGATGATTGGGGTTATATGTAGGTCTTGCATCACTGAGTTGTGTAATGTTGATCTTTATAGACATGGCAAGGATTGAAAATTCTCCTTATAGTATGTACATTGCTGTGACATCATCTTTAACCTGGATCCCAGTCTATGAAAGCAGAGAGGACAAAATGGAGAGTGGCCTGAGAACAGTCTATAAACTTGCTTAAAGTCAGGATATGATTGAGTTGTGTCCATATTCTCAGCACCAAATATTTCCTGTGGACCTAAAGTTATATGCCAGATTTGGCTATCACTAAATAGAAGGTCTAACTTTGTTAGAATTTAACAATGCTTCTTATAGCTTAGCATGGGGCCATTCACACCACACAATTATAGCACTATTATTCCACTTCAACTGACATGGCTGCCTCCTATGGAAACATGGGGCATGTGGTTTGGTCAGTGGCACCAGAGGAGCTCTTTGCTGGGAATTCTAAAGGCTCCCTTCTAAACTGCAGATCCCAAGATTCTGTAGGATGGAACCATGTAGCAGTTAAAGTAAAATCGTAGCACTGCAATAGTGTTGTGTGAATGGGCCCCAGGGCTTCAGCACACCCCTAGAATGGATTTCAAAACACATAGCATGGTCACATGTAAGAGCAAAGAGTAAATTGGATTATTTCTGTGAAAATGCTCTGACATCCTAGATTGTCTCTAAACACAAAGACATGTTTCTGTGTAGCTCACACAACCGTAAAGTACATTGGCATTTGAACTGGAGCTATGCAACTGATTTCATCTGAATCCTAAATCAGGCCAGTTTGGACCACTCCAGATTGCACTTGTGTGTGAAAACAAAAAATGAAAACTGTTTGAGTTTCAAAGTGCAGCTGAATGGGAGATCCAGATTTATGGTGTTTGTTAAGGTTCAAACCTGATCTGAACTAAATTGTGGTTCAGTCCATCTCACCATGTGGGATGAACTGAACTAGGGGGCCTTGTACAGCTGTAATTTTAATACTATTTATAATAGCCATTCCAGGGTAAGTGGTGATGTGCCCCTGGCCTAGTTGTGAAAAATGAGCAGATTCCATGATCACATTTTTCTATACTAGGCAGGTCATACATACAAATCTCCATGCTTTGGGACTATTTTAAAAGCAAAGGTTGGGCACACTAGTTTTCCTGGTCATGTCTTTTTTGAGTCACTTTTATCCTAGCATGTTGCCATGTGGATTCCAAACAAAAATGAGAGGTGAGGGAGTTGCAGACCCTATTTATGTCCATAGGCCATGAGTCATATTTAATTGAAATTATTGCAACTTCATAAATGAGGATATGGACTTGTGTCTATTCCCATAAAGTTCCTTGCTTGGAATTAGCTGTCATGGAAATCCAAAGCCATTTATTTCCATGTAGCTTCATTTAAAATTGAGGATTTTACTGATCCGATTTTTATTTTATTTTTAAAAAGTATTTCTGGTTCCTGTTGTGATGGATACTGTTTGTGCTCTGTTGGATAAGGAGATGATGGCCAAGATCCTGCATTGGAGCTTGACACCATCTGCCTGGTTCCACAGCCTTTCCTTATTACCAACCATCCAGCAGCTGTCTTGGGAAGGACTGCTACTCCTGCCTACTGTTGGGAGGGAGGAGCCAATTCAAACCATGAAGTAGCAGCTGGACTCAGTTTGGTGGGCAGTGGGGAGAAATTGAGTACACCTTTCATTTCTTCCCCCAGGAGTCCAGAACAACCATGTCTACATGATCTGAATTGCGTACCTACATTTGTGTTATTTACGGGATGTTTGCCAAAGTTTGATTAAGCTATTTATGCATTAGGCCCTTTTTTCTCCCAAGACCAAGACTAGGGGCTTGCATATTGTTCAGAGAGCTTTTTACAGAATAATTCTCCCAAGGTAAACACATCAGTGGACCTCAATATATATTCCATGGTAATAACAAAATAGCAAAGTAGCATCAAGGTATCTTGTCTAGAATAGAGTAAGCAGCACTTTTTGCTAATACGTGCAAGGATGTTGCATTGTTCTGATGTAATACATTGACTGTGACTGCTAAGTCTACTTGAGATTGAAAGCACCCACCTCTAGAACTTTTTTCTGAATGTTGATATGGGGGATCACAGGGGATGTGTACTCCTATCCCATTCACTGTTCTTTAATCTGGTGTCCTCATTTTCTCATTGCCCTGTACTCTCACTGCTATATTCCTGCCCTGTAGAGTAGTCTCTGCTGCTGGGTATGTGAATTTTTATTTTCTTTGTGTGACTTTTTTCCTTATAGAGTTCTTAAGGGCTACATGGTTTTAGCCTACGCAACCATCTCTCATTTTCAAGGTGCCAAAATGCAAGAGTGGTTGGTAATTCAGTTTGTTTCATTTATGCTCAGCCAGAGAATTCTCCACTTGGAAAACTGGAGTACTTCCACTAGCTAGTAATTTGAAAGCTGTTGGCAAAGCTTGGCAAGTTTGGGCTTGGACGTCCTAGATGCTGTTGAAGTTGTGTTCTTTGATGTAGAATTGGCTGGTCTGGCATTTGTAGTAAAGGAGGGGCTTTCACTACCTCACTGTCTGTGTTTTGCGTCAAGTGTTATTTGGCCTTCGTAAATTGTGATTTCTTCTTAATTTCTGCAGTGTGCCACCTTCACATCCAATGCTAATTTCAGATACATGAGTGTCACAAAATGTTTACAGTGACAAAGTCCACTTGCTCTACTAGCTTGGCAAGTGCTCCTTTGCAACTGTTAGATCCTTTTGCTTCAAATAGGTAGCTCTCACAGCTCTTATGAAGGAGGGCCAAAATTCTGAAGCAGAATAGGGAGACTCCATACTATCTGATAGTACTTGTTGTAAATTGGCCTGTTCCACAAAATAGGAGTGGCATCTTTCTGTTAGATTGGCAACCCTGCTGTTTTTTTTGTTCTGAATGTCATATTTCCTAGTGGAGCTCCTCCAGATGGTGGTCCGTTGCTACAGCTGAGATATCAGGAGCAGTAACTAGATTTTCTTCCATCCAGCAATGCTGTTGTCACAAATGTAAAATTAATATAAAACACCTTAGGCCCTAGCTGTGAGGTAAGTTCATGCATATATATCTTGTTTTTCGTTGTTCTTGCATTGTTACAGCGTATATCATGTACATCCCATTTGACCCTAGTGTGTTCTGTTCTGCTTTCTTCCCATCCTTCCGAGGTGCTTAACCTGTTCCACTTGTTTGTTTTGAAGATTTTTTTATGCATCTGTAATTTTAATATACAGCAGTTCCCATTTGCTGAGGGACCTTCCTGCTTTCTTCAAGCTTTTTTGTATAGCTTCCTCAGAATTCTTGATTCTGTGTCATTGGCAACAGGAATCTTTATATTCCCCAGTTTGCTTGCAAAAGTAAAAGCCTGTTGCTCTCTTTTCCTTCCTTAGAAGCTCTAATGCTGTGCCTTTCTGTTAACTGTTCTTTCAATTCCAAAGTTTGTATTCCTGAAACTGCCTTACTTTTAACCAGTAAAATAACCCCACTCTTCTGACAACTTGGGTAGATTCTGTTAGTTGCTTGACATACACGTATCAAATGTTAAAAACTAATAACAGTATAACTTGTATCTCATACATATTCAAAGTCACAATTTAAATTGAATCTGTTGTGGTTCAGAATGGTGCTATATGTGTTCTTCAGTTGACAAAGTTAGTATTCAAAGCCTACCTTTATACAGTTTTCTTTAGTTTGGTGCTGTATGCCTCAGTGTGTTTTAATGGTGTGGCAAACTGTTATTTAAAGTTTTGTTACCATTTTCCCTAAACTATGAAGAATCTTCTTTAAGCTGCCAAATAGTGTTACAGTGTTTGTGTATCAAATTGATTTTTCCCGGAAGCAACTAAATTGCTCCTATACACTGATTGACAGAAGTGCCCAAGTGTAGTCAACTTGCTTAAAAGTTGCATCTACAGTACCAAATACACATAACAGATTTGCTTTATGTTGCACTGGCCTGATACACCACTAATACTCAATGTACTCAGTTTTGAGTTGAGAAAAAAAATGGCTTTCACAAGAAGGAAACTTGGTATTGGTTCAGTGCTTCTTGTAATGTGTGTCAATCACTGTGTGTTTAATTTTAAGAAAGCCAAATAGTCCTTGTATGACATTTTCTAATTGCTTTAACTAGAGCTGTTTCTTTGCTTTTGTGCTAAGAGAACAAAAGTTGGAGATGTTATTACCCTGGGAAAGCTTAGCTTCTTTGTTAGAGTGGGACAGACTTTCCAGCCAGAATATTAAGTAAGGCTGAAAGCAATGTCTGCCCCATTGATCTTGCTGGGGGTTTACGGCTGCATTTTGGGGTTTGTTTGTTTGACCCTGGCTGGACTGGCTTGCGTGCTTGCTTGCTTCTCATGTGTGATGTCTTATCTTCCAGTATTCCTGGGCTATTAATACTAGTTTAGGCTTGAGATTTCTAGGCTGTTTGTTTTTTAATTTATTTTGCAGGTTTAAAAAAAAACCTCCTAGAAGATGTTATGCTGGAAAATTTTGTATAACTTTCAATTCATTGTTTTAGTATCAATAAATATTTTTTTAACTTTTCAGCTAACTAGCCTATGCTGCTTCTCTCACATGGTTCTATCATCTTTTCTTCCCCTCTCCCATAAACTGAATGGAGGCATTAGTGCATTCACATTTTATTTATTTAAAATATCACAATCTCTGGCACAGCAATCCTATACATGTCTACCTAGAAGTAAGTCTCATTGAGTTCAATGGGGATTTGTTCCTAGTAGCTGTCCAGCTTAGAAAAGGAATCTGTCCCCATCCCCAAGATATTGATAAGCTACTTTTCCCATGATCCCAAGGGTTATCCCTGTTAGTACAGCCAAAGGGAAGAGGAGTGGCAGGCCAGAATTGTAAATGTCATGTGTCTGTTCTCAGCCTCCTCCAGGCTAGCTGGCAATTTGTCTGTTTATTTGTTTAACTAATTATGTCCTACCCTATACCAAAAAAATCTCAGGGCATCATACAAGAAAATCAACTTGACCAATTTAAAACAATAAAATAATAATAAAAGATAATTTACACAGATTAAAAGCACATTAAGCAATTTAACAAGACAAAACACTTTTAACATATGGCTGTTGAAAAGGTGCTGGATCCCAGTTCCCCATGAGTCCCTGCCTTGATCAAGTGATCGAACTAGCTTTCTGTCTGCTGGTTGCAATGGAGGATGCAGTCCCATCAGCAGTAAGGTTATTTGACTTCAAGCCCAATCAGCTTTTGCACATGGGATAGAGGTGGAAGTGCTATGTTGTCCTGCAGGAAGCAAAAATTACTTGGGCTGACTGGAGTGATCCCTCACCATTAACCAGACTGGCAGGGGCTGATGGGGAATTGGAATCCGGCATTGTTTGGGTGGCCGCATGTTCCCCAGCTTTGGTAAGCAGAAGTGCAACCTAAATAGAATATTATTTTATCCCAGAAGCCATTCTCAGATGGAACATTATGCTGCCAAATTAGTGTACAAGAGGGGAGACGGTGGTATGGGTTTTCTGATGATCAAAGGATCTGGGAATATTTTCACCAGAAGGATTTCCAATATGGGTGTATTTTCTATTTCATCTTACTACCTGGGGCAGCAGAGTGGCGAATCTGCTCTTTGTTTTTAAAACGAATGGAGCTACCCAAAGTGCCAAAACAGATTCAGCACTTTGGATAGCTGTTGTGTAAAGTTCAAATTAAAACCTGGAGCAGATTCATTGTCCCAATGTTCATGTGTAAATTCTGCAGTATTCTCTAGGGTGAAGGTGGGGAACAGACAATGAGGTGAGATGCAGTCTGCATCACCTGCCTAATCACATATGTGTGTGACAGAGAGACGAGAGGAGCGTTATTTATTCTCTGTATAAGCAGTTGCGTGATATTTTAAGTATTAAAGTAACACAGTTTTCAGAAACTTGTGTTACTGTCTGGTGTTGTTGACTGCAGCCAGCATAGCCCATAGTGAGCAATGCTGGGAGTTGCAGTTCAATCATATCTGGAAGGTCATACAATTCCAACCACAAAGATGAAGGTATTTGAGCATCACAAAAGAGGACATATATCCATCAAGAAATCTTTTTCAGAAATGGTACAATTAAGGAGGAGTTTGCCACTAATGGCAAGAGAGCAAGAGTTGTCTCTGATGTTTGTAGGTGTTCAAAAGTCAAAGGCATCTCTTGGCCTGCTTGTTATTAGAAATATTTCCTGCACAACAAGTGAAAGTGGTAATCCCTGCCAAAATGCAGTCTCTCTGGCTCTGTGACAAAATCATGTCTGTTACTTAAGGGGGAGAGTATATGGATTCTGTGCAGCAAATCACAACTCTGTGACCATACTAAAGCATCCAAAGTGAGGAAAGGTCCACAGCCACAATAAGTTTGACCATGGCCCTCAATAGAATTATCCCAGTCTAGGAGGCACCTACTAATCACTGGAGCTCGAGGTAGTCGAGAGATCCAGGTTGGACTACATTGCTGCTGGGACTCCTTGGTGTGATATAGACAAGAACTATTTTGGCTTTGTATCAGCTTGTATGGTTTCGCCACCATTTTCTTCCCTATAGAGTAAGGTCTAGATTCATTTAAATGTCCATAGTCTGCCTGCTCCTAGAACAGTATTGTGATACACCCTTGTTATATACTGTGTCAAAAGAGGAGTACAAATAATATACCACTATAGGAAAAACAGATAATTAGATATAAAAGGTTTGGAACAAGGGAAAGGGAGAAACCAAGGGAAATGTTCATTTTGCTTCTTGGGCATATCACAGGTCTATGGAGCAATTCAGGGCATTCAGATCTACTTTTCAAAGAACTGCAAGTAGGGACATATGTCATGATAAAGTATATCTGATTTACTAGCACCTTATTCTTGAGCAAATTTTCTCCTCTGCCTGACCTGATGTTTTGATAGGACCTCTGTTTAGGACAGAGGTAAACAACTGTGATGCTTTTGGATTATAGCTCTCATCAGCCATAGCCAGTGTGACTGATGATGCATGAAAGGAGATGTAGTCCAAAACTATACTGAGGCTTACAGTGGTCCACCTCTGGTTTACAACAGTGTTGCCATCCTTCAGAAGAAGTGTTGCAGTTAACTTTAGGGATGATATTTTAATTCTAAAGGTACACATGGTAAACAGCTAATAGTGTCTGACAGAAATTCATTTGTACATACATGAAGAGAACATGAAAATGAAATGGCCAGCATGATAAGATAGGTCAAGCTAACATAAGATGTTCTAACACCTAAGCTGAAACTTTAGATTCAAAATTTCTCTGGTGCCAAGGGGATGCTCTGGCCTAGAATAACTTCCATGCAATGGTCCTGTCCAGAAATGGGAAGGCTGCTGGAAGGAAAGCTTTGTTCTTTCCCTTTGCTTCCATGTTTCCTTCAGACATACCACTTTCCTTCTCTGGCTTTATTGCTAGAATTTGCTTAGACGTTCTGCAGACCTGCGTTCCAGTGCGGAGACTGCCCTTTGGTCACACATGGGGGCTAGTAACACTGTAGACTAGAGGGCCCCCAAAGTTTTAAAAGCTGCACGGTGGGGAACACGGGGTCCAGCATCAAGGCGCCCCTAGTGGTCATTCTGGGTGTGAAACGCCTCTAGGAGTTCGCAAGCTTGTAAGCATTGCAAGCAACTGTTCCACGCTTCGTGAAGTAAACACCTCCAGCCTTCCCGCTTCGATCCTTCTGTGCTCGGCTGGGGTCTGACCTTTATAGCTGCCGGTGGCTGCTGCGGTGCTCTGAGTCCATCGATCGATCAATAAAGCTTTCGCTCTCCTCTGTGTGAGGTCGGGGGGTGCGGCGGCCATGAAAAATCACAGTATTTTATTCTTCCGCCTCCTCTTCAAGAATGTCGAGGGGAGCGGGGCTCAGGTCGTGACTCCTCCTTGTACAAGTTGCGAGGGGGGATCAAGGAGAGAGATCTATGGTATCTATTGCTTTTGGGTCCGCGATCCAAATCTGGACGGGGCAGGAAGGCTCCCGCTTTGAAGCGGGCCGAGGAAGGAAGTTCTTCCCCGCCCCCTCCCAGCAAATCTCCCTCGGCGGCTAGAGGGCGCTCTTTCATAGCGTGCGTTTGACTCGGAGGCGCCTCAAGGAAACCTGGCGCGTTCTGAAGCGCTTCCTGGGTTGGCGAGGGAGCGGAGCACCTTCTTTCGCAGCACCAACAAGCCCAGGGAGGGCGGGCGAAGAAGCTCTGAGTTTCCTACAAGCCAAGGCAAGCCGGGAGGCAATAAATTGTCTGAGTTCTTGCGCCCTCTACGCGAAGTTCCCGTCCCCCGGCAAGCCGCTTGACTTAACAAATAGTGTTTGAAAATGCGACTTAATTTGTTGAGGTTGTATCCCCGGGCGGGTAAAATGCAGGACAGCGCCGTGCCTTATAAATGGCCAGGGCAATAAAGGCTAAAGCCTTCCTCCATGTAATGTATTGATTTGGGTTTGGGGCCCCTGGCGCGAGTTTAGCCCACGTCTAGTCCAAAGAGATACCGGCGTCTACTCATTGGCGGTGTGTGTGTGTGTGAGAGAGAGAGAGAGAGAGAGAGAATGCCCCCTCCACCACGCCGAAGGGAAGTCGGGTTGCAAATTAACGCCTGCAGCCCCCAGAGCTGAATAAATTTAGTTGGGCCATAGGAAGTCCTTATGGGTGAGCGAGCACTTTAAATCTGTTGTCCTCGGAACCCCGAAAAGCCGCTTTCCTGGGGGGCCAAAAGCGTTTCCCTCGAGGGTTCGGCGTGGAATTCTCGGGCGCCGTGGCTGTCTAATCCCCGGGGTCTCTCTTCGATGGGGCTGGAGGGCCAGTGCATTCTCAAGCCGTTTGCTCCGGAATAGTCAGGCCAAGGCAAAGGGCTCCGGGTGACGTTTTGCTGCTAAAAAGAGGCATAACATTCCCCGCGCGGAAATACAAACGTGTCCCTCGTTTTCTCCACTCCCTCCCCCCGTCCCAGTTTGTAACGCCAGCGCGGGTCTTTGGAGAAGTGCTTGGACGGCTTCCTCGTGCCCTGGACGAGAGAGTTGCCTGGCGCGCGGGAATTCGTGGAGAACGCGTCTGTCGCCCACGCGTCTCCCCGGAAAGGGACGGGGATCCCTCTTCCTCTGGGACTGTTTCTCTCTCCTGCCGTCTGACGGGGAGAGGGCTGCGTTTAGTCCGTGCTCCCGCCCCGTCTTCTCGCTTTCTCTCTTGCCTTTCTTCCATCCCTTCCCTCCCAGTCCCCGTTGAGTATGGGAACTCCGTTTCCCTCTGTTCGCTCTTGCTCCCTTCCACCCCACCCCACCCCTTAGTTAACGCCAAAGTAAATCCATCTGGAAGGTCAATTCTACCCTGTCCGACGCAAAAAGAAGAGCGAGTCTCAGAGCCTCGACACCTCGATTGCTTTTTAATGGTCTCTGGCGCTGCCAACTTGGGCGAACAGGTTTTCCTTTAAAGGAGCCCTCTCTGCTTTGGGATGTTTTTGCGGCTTCGATCCGGCAGTGAAAAGGAATTGTGGAGGACCGGGGTAGCGGTATGACAGTCGAGTTATTAAGGAATGCAAGTTTCGTGTGGGGTTATGGATTATTTTAACTCCTGAGTCAACACAGAAAGTCGAATTTGAATAAGCCAAGAAAAGTGGAACTTGGAAAAGTTCGAACTAAGGACGAGGGGAGGAAAACCTAAGACGGAAGGCTGGCTCACCTGGACATTTTTTTTTTTTATCATCCAGCGACAAGAGCACTTTCCATGTGCTCAAAGCGGTGTACAAAGGATAAGCCGTCTACTGCATAAAATAAGAAATGAAACGGTTCAAATCGGGGCGGGGGGAAATATTATCACATAGAAATACATGTCATTACCATCTTTTATCAGAAGCATTAACAAGAAAAGCCATTCACACATTGCCTTATTTATGGAAAAAACCGTTTTTAAACATTTTTGCAGCCTTTTTCTTTGAAATGGCCACAAAAGTGGCTGTTTCGGTAGTTACTTTGGGAGAAGGCTACCACCTGTATCCCCTTCTCATCGCTGGGTAAAGATAACCCCAAAGCCTCGGAGCCAGCGCTGAAAAAGCCCTGCTAGTCACAGCAAACGATGGCGCGGGACGCAGGGACTGGCTTGCAGCCGGCAACCAAAGCGAGGGCTGGGCCACGTGTGCGAGGGAAAGAGGGCGCCTGAAGTACCTGTGGCGGAACCTTCAGAGTTTTCTGTCAACTGGGACCTCGGGACACCGGGTCTAACTGTCAGTTCCACGGAGACATTGGCGGACACGTTCTCAGAAGAAGAGAATGCAAAGGAGATGCGTCTACATGTGGGAGAGTCCATTTACTGCAGGAGACCGTCTCTCCAGGCGTGGACGGACAACAGTTCCCATCATCCTTCTCCCCTGGCTGTCTGAGGCTGATGGGAACTGGAGCACAGCCACCTCCGGAGTGCCACAAGTTCCTCAATCCTGGTTCACTGCGTGAGAGGTGGGTCCCCACACTCTGGCTGTGGGGGGAGGGCGCTCCCACCCAGAACCTCTCTCGGCTGCTTCCCGAAATTCGAGAGGAGCCGGCGGCGCCAGTTCTCGCCTCGACCTCCTGCCCCTCATTCTCCCCCCGAGAAAAGGAGGGGAAAAGTCTCCCCCAGCGCTTCGTCCGAGGGAGGGGACGTTGTTTTGCGATCCCCACCACATGCGGATAATAAAACGCGATCGGTCCAGGGGAAAGGACGGAAGAACTTCAACCTTCGTCGAGACAAGCTGCACACACAGCCCGATTGACCTCGAGAAATCGAAGCCCGGCGCCGGAATGGTGCCTGTTTTGCTGACGCCCAACTCGGGACTGTTTGCTGTGCCGAAGTTGAGGCACAACTGTCGATGCGCTGAAGAAGAAGAGAGTGATCCCATAGCGCACCCCCGAGGAAGAACCCGCAGACCATTATACAGATTTCTAAGGAAATAACCAAAGCCCGCCCCCTTTTCACGCCTTTGGGGATAGCGAGCTTTGGGGAGGGGGCGGGCGTGGCTTCGGCTGTCCCGAGTGCGCCAGAACCATTCCGCTTAGAGAGGAAGCCCCGAGCCTGCCCGAGCCCTGTCTGGGAGCTGAGCGGGGGCCGCGGAGCCCCTTGAGGCCCGCGGGCTTTACTTCTACTTGGCCCGCCGCGCTTCGGCCTTCCCTCCAGGAGGAAAAGGGAAGGTCGCTCCGAAGATAAAAATTTAACAAGCCTCGCCAGGCCGGCACTCTCTCGCCTTTCTTCTCCGGAAGGGGCCCGGTGTAGTTTTCCTTCGCCTGCTCCCCCTCCCGTCCCCGTGCCCGCAGCAGGGGCAAGCCGCACCGCGGGAGGGCAGGGGGCTGGGAGCGACAGCAAGAGAGCGCCGGGTTCGAATCTCTCCTCGGCCCAACGTTCTCTGGCTGACCTGAGCCCAGCCCCTGTCCCCCTTTCTCCCTCCCAGACGAGAAGTCAAGAAGAGGCAGACCTTCGCACGCCCCCCCCCCAGCCCTTTGCGCAAGAGCCGGGGTGGGGGAAGGCCGGACATTGCCACAAATAAAGAGATCCGCGACGTTTGAAGGAGAGGACCACAAAGGTGCCGACTTCATGCCTCGTCCAGAGTGCGGCACGGGCTGTTTTTCTTCCACGACCAGGCAATCCAGCCAGTGTTTCTGGATTTTCTAATTGCCTGGCTGATGACACGCAACCGAAGGAAAACAGGCCATCACAACAACAATAATTAAACAAGCGCGGCGCCTGGAGACGGGAGAGGTTCCCAGCGAAAACATGGCTTTCCTAAAAGACACAATTATTATACCTCCTTCCTCGCTGCCTCTGGGTGTGCGTGTGTGTGTGCGCGCGGGTGTGTGTGTTTTGTGATGGGGGAGGTTAGCCCCAAAGACGGTCTGAGACACCACCCCCGGAGGTCGTAAGGTGCTAAAAAGAGAACATCTTTATTTCTCCAGAAAATATCTTGGAGAACCCGCGAAGGGTCATTAACACTCATTGCCCCTGGAATTCTGCCCCTTGTCCGTTTTTTGTTTCTGATTGTTTCTTATTTTTTCTTAAGGTAAAGCGATGGAAACGAAGGATAGACGAGGGCCAAATCCCACTAAATCAGCAGCTCCTTAAGGCCAGGCAATTCTCCTTTGAGGTGTGGATACCAAACCCCATTACCTCGAAGTTTCTCTTCCATTTGGTAATGGAAGGGACTGCTATTATACTAACCGTATTCGGGTCTGTGGAAGAAATAAATCCATTCCTTCATCCACTATACTGATCTCCTAGTAACCTAGGTGTAAGTCAATTTACTTTATTCCAGAGCAAGATCAATTTGCTTACAGAATGGGATAAATTGCTTCATTGACTTGATCCGGGCGTAAGGAAGATGATAATGAGGATGAAGGGAGGCTCATTCGAGGGGACGGTGCAGTGCTAGATGGCCCCTGTGGAAGACTAGGGTACTCACAGGCTAGAAAACTAGGGCTGTAGAGACTTAGGCCATTTCCGCAGTAGACTGTTATAGCTCTATTATACCACTGCCAACATCCTATGGAATCCTGGGGTTTGCAGTTTAGGGACACGCCGGCCGGCCCCTCCTGCAAACCCCAGGATTCCATAGGATGTTGACAGTGGTATAATAGCGCTATAACAGTCTACTGCGGAAATAGCCTTAGATTCACATCGTCAGTCTGACCGACTCCCCGGGTCGTTAGGAACGTGTATGAGAAGAAGGGTAAGAGACACAATTAGCAACTTTCCAGCCCAAGGGTGTGGAGAGAGACTGTGTTTATGTTTTTGTGTGATTTGACGCTTGAGTCGGCCTTTAGCCAGACCCCGCAGGTGTGTCAGAGTTTGTGTATTTTATTTATATATTGAATTTATATCTACATTTCTCCCCAATTGAACCGGGGGGGGGATGTGTGTGCGAGCGCACAGGCACACACAACTCTGATAACTCTTCAGTGTGGGTACTCTCTGCACAACGCGGTGGAGGAATTCTTGACCATGACCTAATTGTTAGGAGCCAGTCGCAGTATCACTGGTAAAATTTCTGCCCAATCCTAGGCTCAGAAAGGAATCAGTCCTATTGAACTAAGTGGGACTTACTCCCAGGCACACCCGCTCAGCCCAGTCGGAAAGTGGCGTGAAGGACGCCCCTTGCTCCCTTTGAGGCTAAGCAGAACAAATCCTTGAATTCCCGGCTTCACTTCCCTTCTGCGAAACCAGGCGCCCGCTGATCCCCCCCCCCCCGCGATGCCTGGTTTCGCAGAGCCCCTGGGTATTTCGCCCTCTCGCCGAACGAGAAACCACCAGAAAGAGAGCTGGAAAGGCGGTGAAAAAGCACCTCTTATCGCTTGCGATCAGACTAGTTTATGATCTTCTCGGGTTCAAAGAAGGAGTCCAACCTCCTACCAGCGTCAAGGCCAGAGGAGGGAGATTAGACAAGGCTTGTTTTTTCGCTTCTTTACTCCGACCCCGGAAACCGAAATCAAAACGCGGTTGCTTCTCTCGGCAGCTGACCTTCGGGCGCCTTCTATCCAACGACGTTGCTATTCCAAAACAAAATGCAGCCCGGCAGGCAGGGCCGAGAGTCGAGTCGGCTCTAATTTACGGGAACTCGGTCTATTTCCGTCTGCTCCTCCGTCCCGCCCATGCCATGCCATGCCTCGCCTCGCCTCGCCTCGCCTCGCCTCCTTGGGTCTCCCGGGAAGCGACGGCCGGAGACCGAAGGTCTCGACTGAGGAAGGCGACACCCTCCAAACAAGCCGAGAGGAGGATTTCTGACCATGACCCATTGATAGGAACCCGTTGCGGCGCCGCTGGTAAATTTTCTGCCCGGTCCTACGCCCAGAAGTCGAGCCTATTGAACTCAGTAGGATTTACTTCCAGCGACATCACCTCCGGCGCGAAGGACGCCCTTGATGCCTTTGAAGACCGTGAAAACAACCCCCTGGGTTCCCCGCTTCGCCCCCTGGCTGAGCTGGCCTTCCGCTCCGATTAGAAACCCGGTAGACCTAATTAGCAACCTGGAAATAAGAAATCCTAGCTTGGCTCATGCATATTAATAATCGTCAGACGAAGCGTCCACAGTTTGGCGAATAGAAATCCGCGAACCCACCGGCTGCATCTCCTTTTAAACCTCTTTCGGTCCTCCAGCACGTGTCAAATGGAAGGAACCAGGAGGGCAATTTTGCCCCGAAGAGAAGGTGGCAATACAAAACTGGGCCCTGGTGAGCAGTAAGGACAGAGTAAAGAATTCAGGCAGGCACAAACGCCTCTGATTCCCCTTAGTGTCCATGGTCCCTCTCGGCTGAGACAGGACCACGTTGTCGGCCTGCAAGCCAGCCTTCCTGCTCGGAGCCAAGTGAAATCTCTTCCACTGATCGACCCCCAAAGCAGGCTCACCATCAGCCCAGCTCCCTCGTTGCCCTCAGTTCCGCCTCACCTTTCCCCGATTCCAGCAACTCACTCAGTAAAGGGAACCCAGCAGCGCAACCTCCCCACACCAGCCCCTCTGGCTACAGGAAAAGAATTCGCGAAAGGGGCCCCAGTTCTCCCGTTCTCCACAACTCTCTCTATCAGGAGAAACATAGAGCTATCCTGCTAGGGAAGTGCATGGTTACTCTCATGTTTTGAAAGGAGGGAGGAGTCTTCCCATCAAAGGGAGGGGGGAAAAAAAACCCAAAACGACGTCTCTATTTACAAAGTATTATATATATTTCAATTCACATAGAAAGCAGGTACTGTATTAGACATTCAACATTGGCAGAAGACACCTACTTAAGCTTCTGAGACGGTTAGGTCAGATCGATGAGATTATAAGCTTTGTTTTTGCTTTCCTTTTTACAGATCTTAAAGAGAATTAAATAACTCACACTCACATACATTCAATATATGTAACTATGTACACACACATATACACCCACATGTTTATGTCTGTCTAGCTTTTATATACCCATGTTATGTGTGCCTAGAAACACACAACAGAGGTGGCACATGCCACCATGACACCTGAGGAGGTAGGGGCAGCACTTAGGCTCTACCGGAACCAAAGAGGTAGTCCTCCTGGCCACTACCCTCTCTCCCATCCCACCCCACCCTCCTCAACAGGTCTGCAGAACCTCTGTCAACATTTGCCTGCTGATACACATTTCTTTGCCACATCACTTCATGTGGGAGAAAGTGACACCTCTGGGATTTCTAACGTGAATCTTTTGAACTGAGAGAAATTTAAATTCTTGGGTTGATTTTTAGTTATTTTAAAAAAGTGAGGGGAAAAAAACAACCTGACATTTCCTCAGTACAATCCCAACAGAAATGGCCATTTTTATTTTGCTGGAGAGAAAGTCCCAAATGGAAGAAGCTGTCAGTTAAAGGAGCAAGTATTTCCAGTTCAACTCGGGAAGGGAAAATGTCCTGACACTTCTTCCTACGCCCTCCTGTATGGGTGACACATGTGCTTTTGTCACCTGTTCAGTTGCCAAATTAGAAAGCAAGGAACCACTCAGAGGAGGAAAACTGGGGAGAGGGGAGATACTTTAGAATGTTTAGGCAGATTTGTGCTTTTTGTACAAGACAAAAGGCTTAAATCAGTATCTATTGAGATAACACAACACCTGCTCAACATAAATGGAAACTTCCCAAGGCCACCACCCCTTTCAACACATTCCCTTCTAATGCAAGAAGTTTACCCAAAGGGGGGGGGGGACAAATCTGCAATCTCCCATGAAGTGGAAAAAGAGCTGAATAAGATTGTTTAAAGTCTTCTAAATTTCACATATTGCTTTCTTCAATGGACAGGAAAAGAAGCTTTATATCTTGCATAAAAGTGAGGGGGGAGAAGAACTATTCCATTTTTAATGGCAAACGTAAGAATTTTGGGGAGGGGAGGAACAAGTAACAGAGGATGATTCTTTCTAGAAAATGCAAAAGAAAGAAAGTACATAGAACAGCTCCCCGCTTTGAAACTGGTCTTGTCCAACTGGCTTTAAAAGGGAGCTGTCTTCCCTGCTCTGTTCCCAGATTTACATTGATACAAAAGAGACAGCTTTTCTACATCATTTTTAAAAGACTCATTCAATGATCTAGAAAGGAACTGCAATGCTTTATGGGGAGTAGATGGAATCCACTTTTAGTATAAGATCAGGAGCACTTACAATATAAGTCTGGACATACTTTCCTCCCCAATCTTTCTGGCACCTAAGGAATTTAAGCAGATTTTCCTTTTGGAGTGAGCAGGGAAAGACCAAAACAAAAAAACAACAGAACAATGTGAGTTAAACTATTTGCTCAGTTCCCTCCCCACCACTTTCCTTCTCCCTATGACAATCATATTAAAGTGCATGACAGCAGCTACACTTTTCTCAGAATCTTAAAACATACACATCCCCTTTTCCCTTGCAAGAAAAGGTCCTTCAAGTTAATACTTCTTTGCTAAGACATCTTCCAACTGGTTTTAATGGACACTTTTTAAACCAACACTTGTTTTTAACTGGAGCAAAACAAAAGCAAGACAATACTGGAAAGTCAAGTGCTTCCTTCAGCTGTCCAGCTGGAACCATTGTGTATACAGCACACTTGATTGTACAAAGCAACACATTATAATATAACAATCAAAAAACTGGAGCTCCCCTTCTGGCCCCAGCTGAATACAAGACCCCCTCATTCGCCCTCAGCATCATCTTTGGGGGAAGGGAGGTGAAACAACTGGAAAAAAATGAACCAAGATGTTATAATTAGCTAATAAGGTCCCTATCTACAACTCTTGCAACTGAAGCAAGAGATACATCTGTTCTCTGTTTACCGTCCTCCTCCATGAGCCTTAAATAAAAACAAAAACAACTTAGAGTTGAAATATATATATGTATATAGATATATATATATATGTATTTCTCTTTAAATAACATATTTACATCTAATAGAAAATATAACTCTAGAGATAATCTTTCCAACCAAAACTGAAATGGGTGACAGGGAAGGGAATAAAATAATGAATTAAGGACAGATTCTGCAATGTTGTTCAAGAAAAAAGAAAATCGAAAGCCAGACGACCTTCACCCAAACCCATTCAATGCCGCCTCCTGCCAGCTCCCCAGGGGGATTCATCGTTTTTCCTTAAAGAACCCTTGGTCTGTGCTGCTCTCCTTAATGGTAACTGTCAAGAAATTTGAGGTCACATCAGTCACTACCACCTTCTCCAGGTTGTTGAGAGACGGGCTCCAAGCTTCTTCCTCTGGATCACCAAGGATCCTGGAGACAGGGATGCGGGCAATGAGGGAAGGCCTGCCAGCCTGTGTCCCTATGCCATCTCCATATAAGCTACTTTGATTTGCAGAGCTGTGCAGAATCTTAGGGGCACCCAAGTCCAAACCGCTTTGCCCTTTCGGATCCAGGAAATCTGCCCTGTGCTTGGTCAGCCGAGGAGGATAAGTCTCAGGAGCACCCAGCTTAATGCCAACTTCTGCCCTAGTGCTAGACCCAGCACTGGGCAACTCAGGCTCCCGCCTCCGGGCTAACTGAATCACACTGTGTCCTGAACTGAACTTGGTTGCAGAAGGGTTAGCGGCTTCTTCCAACTTTCTGGCTTTCAGGTAATCTACCACCACCTTTTCTCCTGGTTCCAGTGACTTCCTTTTGGAAGCAGCATCAACAGTTTCAGGTAGGTCTTTGTAGAGCTCTTTCCTGGGCTTTGGGCCTCGCTTTTTGAAGGCTGCTTCAGATCTGTCTTCTTCTGCTCCCACCCTGTTCTCCTGGATTGTCTCCACTCGGGAGGTGTTGGTGGGAGCACTGGTAGAGCTGCTTTGATGGGGCAGTGGGATTTGCCTCAGTCCTTCTCTAGCCCGGGAGGTGGAGCCCAGGTCTTGGGGAGATCTTCCAGAGTAAGGTACCCGGATTCCCCGAGCAGAGTCACTGCGGAATTCATAGGTTTTGGCTTTGGCTTTGGCCTGAGCCTGCAAAACAGAGAAAGGAACTGAATTGTTGGAGTCACTCTCCACAGACATTCCCTCCACGAAACTTTAAAATGTGGCCATGCTTGTGTTCTCCCCACCACACACACACACACAAGCCCATCAGCACAGGAATTTGTTTTTTAACACTGCTGACTTCCCAAAACAAAAACAAAACAAAAACAAAAACTGATTTTTGCTGCAGGCAGTAATATAATAGCAAAACAGAAAGCATGGATCTTGTTTTCTTCTTCCCTTACCTTTAACAGGAAGGTTTTGGGTTTGGGGCCTCTTTTCTTAGGACCATAAAGTTCCATTTCTCTCTCCCTAAATGAGGTTTACAAAAAAAGAACATACACACAGACATTTGAACAAGGAAAGAGCATTAGTTCAGTACTGCTCCAAAACATTAAGCTTGGACTGTAGTTGTTATAAGGGATGTGCTCTCTCCTTCCACCCAAGAGCATACCTTTCCTCAAAAGCTGCCAGCAAGCGCGCATCTAAGATATTTTCCTCAGGCTCCCAGGTGCTGTACCTAGCAGAGGAAGGCAGGGAGAAAAGAGAGCAAAAATGAGAAGATGGACTTTTTTTAAAAAAGGGGGGGCACTTTTTCCTGATTTTCCAAGACTGCAAAGTAACTGAAAAGGTCATCTACTCCATCCCTCCCTTTACTCCACTACATCCTCAATTTAATGCAAAATAAGACAAATCTGAATCCACTTCAATATTTACTAGACTGCAAGGACTGCACTGACACAGTGACTTACTTCTGAGACCAGCCTTTCCATTTCACAAGATACTCCATCCGACCCTGTAGAGGTTGAAAACAGGAGACAAATTAGCACCCATTTCAGGGGGAAAAGGGGGGCGGGAGCGGAGAAATGATCCAAAGTAACGAAGCAAAACAACTATTTGCCTGCTAGAGCATGCTCACTGTAAAACCAAAGTTCCACCCAAAGGCATGCGTCAATATATATATATATATATATATATATATATATATATGTACACGCGAGCGGCCAACAGCATGCCACAAATATGCACATGCAAACGGCAACGGCGGAAAAAAAATCCACAGAAGAAAAGGGGGCGTGCTGCAAAACGCGATCAAATATGCATGCAGAAATGCGTGCAGCAAAACATCCGTGCAGCCCAAACGTGCATGCATTTAAAGGGGGCGGCGAGGCTTTCGGGGGTTGCAATCCGCGCGGCGCGAGCAGAAAGGGGGAGCGGCAGGCGGGCTCCAGAGTGCTGCTGCAGAAAGGAGGGAGCCAGGCAGGGGGAAAAAATGGCAAGAAGCAAAAGCGAAGCGCCTCTCTCGCCCGCCCGCCCGCCCGCCCGCGGCCTCGGCGCGGGGCCTGGCGGCTCGGGAGCCAGGCGCACAAAGCCGGAGCGGCGGCGCTGGCACAGGAGCAGCGGGGCGAAGGCACTTACTTTGCGGATGCGCCTCTTGAGCAAGGCCTCGGCCGCGAACACCCTCTCTCCCACGGCGGAGAGCTCCATGTTTACTCGGCCGCTGGCAGCAGAAAAGCGGCGGCGGCGGCGGCGGCGGCAGCAGCCAGCGCAGCCCAGACCATAATACTCCGCTCGCTGACGTCAGCCCTCGCCTCGCCTGCCTCCGCACTTGTTGCTGGCCGGGAGAGCGAGCGAGCGAGCGAGCCTGCGTGCCTGCTGCCTCCCTGCGTGCCGCCGTGCCGCCCGCCCGCCCGCCCGCCCGGCTGAAGCAGCGGAGAGGGAGGCCGCGCCGCCGCCGCCGCTTCTGCCGCCGCTCCGGCTGCCGCAAGCGCTGGGCCTGGCTCTTCCCCAGCCAGCCTCCCCCCCGCCTCCCTGCGACGTGATCTGCGTTTCAATCACCGGGGGCGGAGCCGAAGGAGACAGAGAGACGGGAGGGGGCGGGGAGGCTGCCTCCCGAGAAGGGGGACCTCCGGAGCGATTCAGGGGGGCGGAGGGCCGGGGGCGAGGCGGGGGGGTCTTCAGCTGTCTGGCCGTGGAGACCGAGGGGGGAGGGGTGCAAATCTGTGCAGCCCTCCCCCCCCGTCCTCCACCTCCACATTCAGCCTCCCTCGCCGCCGCCGCCGCTCTCCAGTCCTCTCACACCGATCCGTCTCAGACCCCACCCCGTCCGTGCCGAACGGGAGGATAAATCACTGGCGTTTGCAGAATGTGGAAAAAGCCGAAGTTTCCTCCGCGCTCCTTTTCATATGTATTTTTCTAAAAAACCGACTTCGGCGAAATAAACCATGCACCACCGCTCCCGATCCTGTATTTGCAAAGAAATCC
The DNA here is from genome assembly GCA_030412105.1 of Cyclura pinguis. Lineage (NCBI taxonomy): Eukaryota > Metazoa > Chordata > Lepidosauria > Squamata > Iguanidae > Cyclura > Cyclura pinguis. The sequence goes on from CM059600.1 coordinate 161,434,909, forward strand.
CCCCCTTCCCGCTCCAAGGATGGATTGCGGAGGGCGGAGCAGAATAATAAACCATATGAGAGGGGAGGTGTCCGCGCCTTGGGGGGACCCGAGTTTATGGGGGCTCTCGGAATCATGGCTGAGGGGACGGGTCTGTTTCGCTGCTTCTCTCGGTTCGCGGGCAGGACCAATCTGGTGGCGAGCTCGCCTCTCTGGAGAATAAATCCCGAGCAAAAATCCCTTCCCCGGGATGCATCTCAGCCGCCGCCGCCGCACCCTCCCCCTCCTCCGAGTCCTCCCACCGCAGGAAATACATTTTCATCGCGGCAAGGGGGCGGGACTGGAGCGGGTGCTTCGCCCACCGGGCCCCCTCCCCCGCTTGGCTCCCCCGCGCTGCCTCCACGCGCCCGGCTGGAGCGGGCAGACGCTGCGGGTCCTGAACGGCCGCCGCGACGGCGGTGCTGAGAAAGTGGGGGGGGGGGGGTCGTCTCAAAGACACCCACAAGGGGCGGAAAAACGCGAGTCGGCCGCAGAGGGTCCTCCTCTCTTTCCCAGCGGCCCCGGGGGGGGGGCGAGTCTCCTCGCTGGGGATTTTCCCCTCCTCCTCGAAAATCCCAAGCAAGCTGGACCTTCGGCGGCGGCCCGGGCCCTGCGTGGGGACCTGGTCCCTGCGCGGCCCTTCCCCTGGCAAGCCGCTTCCTCGCCTTCGCGCTGGGCTCCGCCGGGGACCTTCCAGCCAGCGAGGCGGATTTCGGCACGAACCGAAAAGTTCACGCGCGGCTGCCTCTCGGTTTTATCACCACATATTGAGCACAACTCAGTGAACTTTGACTTCGGCGTATTTCCTCCGTGAGAAACAAACAGAGAGAGAAGGCGACGAAGGCGGAGAGAGAAGAGGGAAGGCGAGAGGGAGGAATCGAGACGGCGGGGAGTATGTGCGTCTAAGGCAGAAATAAGTAACAGAAAACCGTTCCCGTCCACTTTAGAGAGAGGGGCCGAACGCCCGTGTTACTTATTGCTGATCCGCCCTGACCTCCTCTTCCTATACGGGAGGGAGCCCCGGCGGCTGTAACTAAGCCAAGCGTCGGGCGCTCCCTCTGAGCTCTGCTGATTTGGAAAATGCTTTCGCGGGCAGAGTAAACGCTCGTGGGGTCGGATGAGGGGGACCCACGGCACGAAGACCTCATCAGTACACTTCAGCGCCTTTGAAATCGGGGAAGGATCCTTTCCATCCTTTGTGTTGTTTTTTTTTAGAGGAGTATTCAGTCTAGGACTGGGCTGTGAAATACTTATATCAAAGTTTCCTGTCACTGATCTACTACTCCGTGTGTGTGCCTACACAATCTCCTGTCGACTTGTGGAGACCCCATGAATTTCATAAGCAAGAGATACACAGAAGCGGTTTGCCATTGCCTTCCTCTTAACTATTGCGGTGTTGTAGCGTGCTTTCAAGTCGTTTCCGACTTCTGGGGTTTTCTGGGGCTGAGAGAGTGTGCTGCGCCCGAGGTCACCTTGGCCCAAGTTTCCAGGGCCGAGCAGGGAATCGAACCGAGGTCTCCAGGGTCGTAGTCCAACGCTCAAACGCTACACAACCCTGGCTGTCACCTCTGAACTACATTCCCGAGTAATTTGATTTGGTCCGTAAAACACAGTGAACAGGAGCAAATCCTTCTGCTAAACGGCTTAAAGAAAAAGCCAAACCTGTCCCTCAAAAGGCTGAGGTAGCCGGGCTCTATTTCTTCGTTCTGGAGAGTCCTGATCGTTGTGCCATCGAGACGGATTGGGCAAAAAAAACAACAGTTCAAAAGGAACCTCTCAAGGTTAGGCCAGTAAGCTCCCTAGTCCAAGTTTTATAAAGACACCCGGGGCTGGTTACTGCCGCTTCTCCCGAGGCTGGATGAATTCCTATCCAAAGTTAGAGTCGTGCCGTCGATTTTTGAAGTACGCGGGGCTACACCACTAGCCAGCCCGAGTGGGTGGGGGGTGGACGAGCTTATTTACCAACTACGTGAAAAAAAAAGAAATCACCTTGTCGGAGGAAATAGCCGCACGGCACTTTCCTGGCTTTGCAAGAAGCCGACCCTGGGCTACGAGCCTTCCTCCGCAGCAACAAAGAGCCGTGCCAGCAATACAGCTGGTTCTGCTTAAGTTTAAATACTTTCCAACAGTTTGGGTAGTGAAAATAAAGTCGACCTCAAGAGCCTAGAATACGAGGCTCTGGTTTCCTCGCCCCAAGTACCTCTGGGTTTAGCTTTGCTCAAGGCTGCTCACTTAAAGCAGGCGAACTCAGAAGGGAGGGGGAGGATGAGGGTCGGAAAGAGAAGAGGCAGGGCGCCGCCCCAAACGGCCCGGCGGACCCAGCAAGGGGGCTGTCACCCAAGTGGCTGTGCGAGTGGGCACGCGAAGCCACCCGAGTCCCCTGGGCACGGACTGTTGCCCTCCGCCCCGTCCTCATTCTGGGACCCTGGTTCCTGGCTCATCCGGCGAAAGCTCCCTTGAGCCCCCCCGCCCCCGCCCCAGCAACCCGCTTTCAATCACTAATGGCTCTTAAAGAGTTCCGTTATTTGCTTTTAGGTAGTATTTCTCTGTATTTCATCCCTCAGTGACTTTACTGCCTCTTTACTCCTGTTCACTATGTTGACTTTTTAGGCGTTCGGGAAGGAGGCAGAGGCTCAGGAGAAGGGGGAAGAGGCGGGTAGAGGGGGAAAGACGCCCCCCCTTCCCGACCTACAAACACTTTTCCAAGGAAGGGAAGAGCCTTTCCTTCTCTCTTCCATCCAGACTCCGTGGCAGCCACTTTCTGGCCGCGTCCGGGAGGAAAAGATAGTTCAAAGACGTAGCCCTATTAGTCTGGATCTGCATGCAAAGGGATCTTGTAGCACCTTTGAGACTAATTGAGAGAAAGAAGTCGGTAGCATAAACTTTTTGTAGACTTCAGTCTACTTTATCCGATGCATACCAGCTTCTTTCTCTCAGTTTACCATAGGATCAGTTTGTGCATCAGGGAAGGATGTTCCTGTATGTTTTTTCTAAAAAAACAGGATTTTATACATCTCCTAGCCCAACGCTGGAGAGAAAGAAAATACCAAAAGGAAATGGGGCGAAGGACCAGAGCGATCACTGTGTTGGGTACTTATCAATACAGGCGGGAGAGGAGAATCGTTTTACCAAGTGAATCCCAACATGACAAAGGATTTAACTCTCTCTCCAAGATCCTCCGTTTTCTCTTCAGCAAGGAGATCTATCCCGCATCAGATCACTTTCAGTATGAAAGGTAAAATGTAGCAACTGGAGAGGCAAACAATATTCGACCTTGGCCAAGAACCCACCCTAATATGGGCGGGTAGATACTTGACCGGTAAGAAAATGCGAGTTTTAAAAGGGGGTAAATCAAAACGGCAAGGACTAAATGTAAACCTGCAACTTGGGCGAAGGAAGGACTTTACTCTGGGAGCGAAAATCTCCGGAGCTGACATTTTCTGTTGTAAGCGAGCTAACCTGCTGTAGCAGGTGGTCTCTTGAGGCACCCCGCGTATCTCGCCGAATTCTCTCGGTTTCTCTCCGCTCCTCAGTTCCTCCTGCGCCGAACGGTAAAGGTTGGGACTCGGTGCCAAAAGTGCCGTCCATTCCCCGATCGCCTCGGGGAGAAACCCAGCTGCTCGGGCAGCAGAGCGCCAATGTAGGTGCGCCTCCGCTTGGATAAATAAGGTAAAGGCCTTCTCTTCCACCTAGGTTCTCTCCATCTGGCTGCAATTTTGACTGTCTCGGAGTGAGAGCGTGCGCCTGTGTGAAAGTGGAAATAAAACGGTCTAGCATTGCGATTTTATGAAGAAAAAAAATGCCAGCAGTTCCATTTAGGATCGTTAGCAGAGTGATAAATTAGCTTTCTCCCTGGCTCGCCGCCTCCCTCCTCTCCGCTTTCTTTGTGTGCGTGTGTTTATTTAATGAAATACGGGCTGCGAAACACCTGTTTCCGACCAGGACGCGGCGCGGGGCTTTTGTCTCGCCGGGCTGGGAGCTCAGGCCCAGACCAGGAGGGAGTTAGGACCGCGGCGGGGACGCGGGGGGAGAGAACCTATGTTTTCTCCATTAGATCGGAGACGGAGACAGCTGCCTGGAGAAGCCTCGGGCCGGGGCTCTGTGGAGGCGGCGGCTTGCCTTGCCTTCCGCCCCGGAGTCCTTCTGAGCAGCCGGCCTGTCTGCAAGGCGATCCTCCGCCACCTTCTCCTCTGGCGCCCAAAATATCTAGCCTCGCGCCTGGGGGTTTATTACAGTCTAATAATACGGAGCCTTCGTTGGAAAGAGCCCTGGCGGGGGGGGAGGGGAGAACCGTGGAGTCCCGAGCCTAGAAGGAGCGCGAAGTCCACAACTTCGGGACCAGGTTCCCGAAGCTCGGCGGCTCCTTTGAGCTCAGGAGAGGCGCTTCACGCCGGGCTTGTGCGGCGGAGGGCGCTGTGCGCTTGCGCGCCGCCAAGACGGTGCGGAGGGAAAGCGCGCCCTCGTGCCGTTCTGCGCACGGATGGCCGTGGGCTTCCGTGGGATAACCACTGACGGCTAGCAAAAAGCCCCAGGAGGTTGTGGTATTACAGGTCGGTCTGAAACTGCTTGAGTTTAGTGGAGAGTAGGCATAAGTAGCTGCTTGTACTCTGTCTCCCCTCCCCCCACCCGGGAAAAGTCCGGTTGAAGCGCCCACTAAGCTGGAGAAGAGTTCTGTGTCGCCCCAATGCTTGCATATATTACACCGCAGGAACATGACAAAACGAAAGAGCTGCTTTTGTTTTTAGGACTGAACGACTGGCTAGGGAGGAGAGGGGAGGGAAAACAATAGACTGACCGTGGCGCGCTGCTGCTTGTCAGGAAACCACAACAAGACTGAAGAAAAGTAGTTCTGGGCCGTAGACTTAATATTTGCGTAATATTTATGCCTTCCTCTGTACACCGAGATCCCTCACCCCGGCTTCCCTGCAGACCATCCCTTCCTATTGTCCTTGAACCCTAATGTGACACTCAAACCGGTCAAGTCGCTTGGTATTGCCCTGGTGAGTGGCTGTGCGAACGGAGTAACGCCCGCGTTTCTCCTGTCGCGGCTCTGGGAATGAACCCAATGTATTTTGTATTGAGGCTTGGAAATGACTGTGTATGAAGTAAGCGCCGGAGGGGAGCTTGTGTGTAAAGCGGCTCACAAGTTTAAAAATGTGTTTTGCGTGGTGTGTGTGCGTTTCTGCGGGGCCAATATGTCCCTCTAGACGTTCTTGACTTACAATACCCGTAATCCCTCCCTATTGGCTACAGTGGCTAGACTGGTGAACGCAGAATGCCCAAAACACCTAGAGGGCCAGGGCTGTCCAGTCGTGATGAAGAATAAACTGCCCATTGAAGCTGATTTTGGCCTGATTTCATATCCCAACCTACCCTCCGAGAGTGCTGTTAGGACAGCACTCTGTCCGGTTTCTTGGCACGTCGAGGCTGTAGTTGTCTCGGATTAATGAACCCAGAATTTAACACGTACTAATCTTGGGCTAGTAATGAGCCTTGTTTGTGGGCGAGTGACAGGCGAGAAAGGAAGAAGATTCAAGGGTGTAGAAGCCCCGGGCGGGGCGGGGGACAAAATGAGGGCATCGTCTCCCCAGATAAGAATTCTGCCCCCCAAAACACATTTTCCTTCAATCCCCAGATTTCTAGCATTGCTGAAAAGTTCAGTGGAACGTTAGGCATCCAAAGAAAAGGGGCAGGCAAAATGAGCGAGGGAGTGTGAACACAACATATAAATACGGGTTATAGACATGAACGAATTTCAGTGCCTCATTCTCTGCAGTGCTAGAAATTTGGAATCTGAAGGAACCTTTTGATGGAGCAGAAAATTCTTGTTTGGAGTGGGGGCGCAATGGCCTCATTTTGCCCTCATCCCTGTAGCTACACCCCCGAGAGGAGCCTGTCGCGTGCGAGTGCTTCAGTGCAGGGCTGCCAGAAGGCAAGGGGCGCGGCTAGCCCAGGAAATACGGCGCGCGCGCCTCCGGGCCCGTCAGCCGCTCCGTCTCCGCGACCTGGCCGCGAGCGCGGGGGGGTGGGGAGGGGGCTTTCGGGTGACGTGAGGGGGCCGGGCGGCACGTGGAAGCGGCAGACGCGGCTCCCGGCCTGGGGCGAAGGTGCCCCGCGCTGGTGTCGCTTCGGCAAGGGCCATCCTTCCGCGTCGCCCGCTCAAGAGGCCGCTGCAGGCGAAGGCGGCGTGAAGCCCGAGCGAGGGGATGTGCAGAGATGCCCATCGGGGAGGGGGTTCTTCCTCGCCTGCGGGGCCACCCCTCCCGCCGATAATCTCTCTCCCCCTCTCAACCTAGAATAATCTCTGGTACTTCCTCATCACAGAGACCCGGGGTATTCCAGCCTCCTCTCCAAAGAGTCAGGCCATTTCCGCACTACACAATTATAGTGCTATTATTCCACTTTCAACATCCTGTGGAATCTTGGGGTTTAGAGAGTTTAGGGAGGGGCCTTCAGAATTCTCAGCCAGAGAGCTCTTTGGCCTCAGTAAACGACAAACCCCAGAATTCCACAGGATGCTAAAAGTGGAATAATAGCACTATAACAGTGTAGTGCGGAAATGGCCAATGATTCTGGGTGTCCGCACTTTCTTCCCGTCCAGAAAATGTTAATCATGCAAAGTAAGTACTAATTGGTGCGTTTCGTCGATGAAACCAAGGAAGCGACCCGTGGGGTACTCTGGCCAGAGAGGCTAGAAGAAGGCCCGCTGCAAATCTTCACCTTTGGCCTTTCTCCTCCTAAGCCAACCCTCCCGGTCTTTGAAATGGAGGGGGAAATGCAGTGAACGGTGCACCAGTGGATCGGTCACCTCCTCCATCCTGCTCAGAAACGCCAGAGGTGTGCCGGAAGCAGTTTCTCCTTTCCCCAGTTCTTGATACGCAATAAATCGGATGCCTCCAGAAAGTATCACGGTCTTTCATTCTGGGACTATTTCCGGGTGAGGAGGTGGCTGTGTCAGTCTGTTGCAGTACAGGTAACACAAGAGCTTTCTGGCGCCTCGGAAAAAAAAAAAAAAGAAGGAGAAGGAGAAGACAGAACGCGTTTTATTGGACAGAAGTTTTCCTACGCTGTCACCTTCGGAGGGGGCCCTGGGCGGCTGCGAGCAAGGGGCTGGAGGCCACGGAGGTTTGTGCTGAAATCAGTGGGTAGGTCCCAAAAGTGCCACCAGACTCCTCCTTTCTTCCCTTTTGAAGGGGGGTCCTGAACAGCGTCATTCCTGAAGAACCTAAACCCGCCTTCACCTAGAGGTGGGTATCATGTGGCCCTCCAGATGCTGTGGAACTGCAACTCCCAGCAGCTCTTGACAGCGTGAGGAAGAATGCTGGGAAGTGTATTCGAAAGACAGCTGGAGAGCCGCATGATTCCCACCTCCGAATGGCTCTCATCTTTGGGAAAAGGCAACCCAGGGATGTAAGAAAAAAAAAAAGATGACTCAGAGCTCTGTATTCTTCCTAAGGATCTTTAAAGGAAAATAGAAAGCAGACCTCTGCTCAGCTCGAGAGCTGCTGGAAGGTCGTGGTAGTCTTTGCCACGCTTTCTCCTCCTCCACCAGGACTTTTTCGATGGAAACGTGACGACCACCAGCGCTATTCCCGAGAACGCGTCAATTCTCCGTCTTCAATTGATTTCTGTGTCTGATTTCGAACTCGGGGCGGGTGGGGGCCAGTTAGGACGAAAGAGGGCGCGATGCCTGTTCAGGAGGCTGCCCTGCTGGGCCCAGAGGCAGAAGGAGAAGAGTTAGAGGACGGCGTCTTTGCTGCAGAAACAAACGTGGACCGCTCCGCGTCCCCCCACCCCGACTGTAAGAGCTGTTGGGCGCTGGAGCGGGCTGCCTCGGGGAGAGGCGACCTTCCTTCCAGGGAGGTCTTTAAACAGAAGCAGAGACGCTTTAGTTGTGCATCCCCGCATGACTGTAAGATATCCCTTACAGTTTTTCCAGTTCGGAGATTATGTGAATATTAATTTTCTTAAACTGCTTTTTTGAAAAGAATGTACATCCTTACTCTTTCAAGGGCATATTAGTCGTTTTGCATATACGCAAAAATATTGCCACTAACCTATATTATTATGTACAACCATTTGGCCTAAGAGAACATTCTATTTAATATTTTAACCGTTCACCTAAATGTCTTGCTACTTTTAAAAATAAAGTTTATAGTTGTGATTCCTCTTTTTTTTTACACACGCACACACATTTCCGGCAGGATGGTACGGAACAGTCACCCCCTTTCACGCCACCTTTGGACCTTTCTGGCAGCAACTCTTTTCTTGGGACCAGCTGCGCCAATCCTAAAGCCGCCGCCAGGTGGCTAAGCCCAAGTCTAGGATCGCGGCCTAAATTTTTTGAACCCGCCTTCACTTCCCTCTGAGGCGGCTCCTCGGTCGAAGTGCTGGAACAGAAAAGCCAGACAAGAGCGTTAGGCCTACGTTTCCTCTTTAAGGAAGGGTGGGTGGGTGTGCGGGCTGGACGGGAATGTGCTGACTTCCCATGATCGTCTTCACGGAAAGACCCTCATCTGCGTGAACCCCATCTCTTCCCTCCCACCCCCTGGAAAGCAGAATTACGACGATTGTCTGGGAGACTTCCTTCTCAGGAAGGACACTCAACAGAAGGCCCGTCTTCGACAGTGGGCGGCAGGAGAGAAAAGGAAAAGTTAGTTGCTCCAGCCCGAGACCTCGAGTCTTCCGCCCTACACTGTTCTAGTGCTGTTATTCCACTTGCAACATCCTGTGGAATTGGATTTGCAGTTTACTGAGACCAAAGAGCTCTCTTCCCTAAACTGCAAACCCCAGGATTCCACAGGATGTTGAAAGCGGAATAATGGCACTGTAACAGTGTGGTGCGGAAAGGCCCCTCGCCCCATCCGTTCCTCCGGAGCCTCTCTCGTCCAGCGGGCGGAGCATCTCCTCCGCTCCAGGTGCCCGTCCCCGCCGTCCTCCCCTCGCCTTGGCTTAGCCTTAGCAGGTGGCCGTCAGGGCCGGAGGGTGGGAAGCGCTCTCTGGCCCCCAGCCCGGCGCTAGCGGGCCCTGTGCCGGCCAGGGGACCCTTCCTGGCTTCGCGGCCGGACCAGCGGGGATCCCTTCAATCCCATCAACGCGCTTGACTGCCCCGGAGGGGGAAAGAATGAGGCGCACGGGAGGAGGGAGACCCGGGCAGCGGCGACCAGGAGGAAGAGGTGACTGGGGTCGAGGAGGGCGGCTGACCCCGAGGGGGGCAGCCAATCAGGACCTCTCCGGGTCCATGGGGCAGAGGGACCCCCACGTCCCACCTCACAGGCGGCGAGGAGCGACCCGGGGGGGGGGCAGGCCTTTTAAAACCGAAGCCCGTCCAGTGGAGTTGGGGATTAAGGAAGGCAAGTGGCGGCGGGAGGCGACGCAGAGCTGCAGCGAGACCACACCGGGAGCCCCGAAGGGTGGGGAACGGGAGGGCTGGGCAGTCGGCCAGGCCCAGTCAGCTACGATCTGTTAACACGGGTTAGTTACCACTCCACCTGGCAACGTTCATCGTCAGGATCACGATGGAGGAGAGAAGAAATGATAATTTTTCGGTGCCTAGTTATCAGTTCCTCTGGGATTTTGCTCTTCCTTGAGGAAGGAAGGAAGCGGCAGGAATTGTTTGGAAGGAGCTCAGGAGTGCGGCTGAGTCACAGAGAGCCTGTTGCAAATTGAGAGTGGCCACCCATCCCGTGAAAAGCTCATGATTTTCATCTAGAATTTGGGTTTCAATTTTACAGTTCCCTCGGGGTTAAACCCATTGAACACAGTGGAACTTGCTGCCGAGTAAAGATGCGTAGGATCGGGTTCCACACACCACTCGCAAACGCACGTGACCCTACAGTGTCACCGTGGGGAAAACAAAGGTTTTCCTTCCCTCTCTGTGCGAGTCACTGGCGTACTCGAATCCGGGGATTTAGTCAAGGGACTCAGCAGCGAATCTGGTTCTGGCCGTACATCAACCCTGGTATATCAGCCACGATTGCCAGTCAAATCTCTCCCTGTGCGCCTCATCTGTTAAAGGGAATGGCTCCGCTGATTTCGCGGCCACGTCGCACGATGTGTGTGTGTAGGGGGGGGGGGAGGATTGCCGAGCACTCTGCATTCTCGGCCTCCAGAACTAGGATTAGTTATTGATAACAGAGCAAGTCGCTACAGCGGGGGTTATACCTCAGGGGGAGGGGGAGGGGGATTGTGACGTGGGTGTGCGCGCGCGCGCCCGCGTGCACCCCGCTTTCTGTTTTTGCCGCATGACACTCAGCTGAATGCCTGAACTGCCTCCGCTGGAAAGCCTGCTGAGCCAACTGACGCGTGTGAGGCGATGCGAGGGGAGACGCCTGTGATTGTCAACCACCACCTGACTTTGCATTTCCCGAGCGCTGAATATGCACGTGAGGAGACACCGCCCTTCCCCTCTCCTCCCCCCTTTATCGGTCTAGAGGACATCCTGACCCTATAGGGAACTGTTCTGATTTCAATGGAATTTATATCCAAGCAAACTGCCCAAGAACTCAACTCTACAAGAAAGGGGTCGAGTAGGCTACGACGCTGGAAGCATACACTTTGAGAGCAGTCCTTTAAATTATCCGTTCACGTGTCTTACGTGGAGGTGTAATCAATATTCAGGGAGAACAGCGGACGCTGACATTTAGGTTTCCAAATTTAATATCGTTTTAATACCACTTTAATCCCAAGGATTACCAGGGCCTGGTATGTGATCATCTTCCTCGTCCGCAACCGCAAGGATCCTGGAGCAGATTTTTAAGGTGGGAGGGGCCCCTCCGTTGACAACCAGGTTCTTATTCATTTTGCTTACTTGCTGGGAGAGGGCAAATTCCTTTCCCCATCCATTATCACTCAACCATCCTCATATATACGAAGACTCTTACCAGCGCAATGTGTAATTAGAAGCACCCTTTCTGTGTTCAGTCGTAGCTTACACCCACGTAGGTGTGCCTAGCACGGATTACAGGCAGTCTTGCTGAGGGAGGACTCAGTCAGCCAGGTGTAGTAGTGGTTTCAGCTTTGGGCTACCAACGGAGACCCGGGTTCGATTCCCCGGTGGACCATGGAAACCTATTGGATGACCTTGGGCGAGTCACACACTCTCAGCCCTAGAAAACCTGTGATAGGATCGCCATAAATCGGAAACGACTTGGAGGCAAACAACAACGACAATCGCTGGATTAATATTTCTTGGTGCTCGATTCCCTTTAGTAGTACAGGGCTCAACTACAAAGAAGTCTTGGTGATCCAGTTTTTGCTCTAGCATTTTCTTGGGGGGAGGTCAGTCTTCTAGTCTAGTCTAGTCTAGTCTTGGGGGAGCTCAAGCCCCCCTCCGCCCCTCATTGGGGGACCCACGCATCCCTGATTCGGTCCGTTTTATCTCTAGAACAACTCTGTGAAGTAAAGCAGAGGCTGAGAGAGGTGGTGACGGTGCCAAGATCACTGCTCGGCTGAGCAAAGATCTGTGATGGGAATAGCCCTAAATGCCAAAGTCTCGTGCCCTAGCGCTTCGCGCTCCCCAGCTCAGCGGGTCTGTCAGAGTTCGGGAAAGGTGGCGTTTTGAGACAGCGGCTCCCAGCTGCCCCCCCCCCCCGTCAGCACGGCTAGCGTCCAGAGACGGAAGATTCTGAGAGCCCAGGTTTTGCTCCCTGATCTTGCCAAGCTTCGGACAACTCCACCAGCAGGTCACCGTCTTTCGCCACTTCGACCATTTCCGCTCTACACACTGTTACAGTGCTATTATTCCACTTTCAACATCCTGTGGAATTCTGGGGTTTGTACTTTCCTGAGGCCAAAGAGCTCTCTGGCTGAGAATTCTAAATGCCCCTTCCTAAACTGCAAACCCCAGGATCCCATAGGATGTTGAAAGTGGAATAACAGCACTATAACAGTGCTGAGCGGAAATGGTCTTCCTATCAGGTATTTTTCAAATAAATAAATAAAGTAAGAAAGCTTCAGTTTTGAAAGAGATATACGTCACTCTCTTCTTCCTCTCCCCTCAAGTCCTTGTGACTAGGGGGTGGGAGAGCTAGTTTCCAAACGGATGAGAGATTCCTCGACGAAGAATTAGCTATCCTTTCTTCTCTTTCGACGTCCGGGCAGTTGTGAGAGTCACAAAAAGAACAAAAGGGCTGATCTCCCCTTTTTTCCATCACCTTCCCCATCCTCTAAATTAGAGGTTGAAGGCGGGGGTGGTGTTTCCTGTTCCATAATGGTTAGAATGATAGGGCCACCAAAGCCATTTCCGCACTAGAATTATTGTAGTGCTATAATTATAGTGCTATTGTTATAGTGCTATTATTCCACTTTCAACATCCTATGGAATCCCGGGGTTTGCAGTTTAGGGAGGGGCATTTAGAATTCTCAGCCAGAGAGCTCTTTGGCCTCAGCAGACTACAAACCCCAGAATTCCATAAGATGTTGACAGTGGAATAATAGCACTATAACAGTCTAGTCCGGAAATGGCCCTAGTCTTACCCCCGCCATACAGGAACACACACAGCTCAAGTACTTCTGAAAGATGCCCATCCAATCTTTGTTTAAAGACCTCCAGAGAAGGAAACTCCACCATCCCCCGAGTAGTCAGTTCCACTGCTGAACAGTTCTTACAGTCAATAAATTCCTCCCAGTGTTTAGGGAGAATCCCTTTTCTTGTGCTTTGCACCCTTAGCTCCCTGTTCTAGCCTCTGGAGCAGCAGACCAACCTTCTTCTCCGCTACAGGACTGTAGTGGACCAAGCCAACTCTACAAAACACTCCGGTTACTGAAGGGGAAAGGACCATCACAAGAAAGTTAAAGGTGAAGACTGCAGAGAGCACTGCTTCTGCGCCAGGAAGGGGCCGGGCTAATAGCAGCAGAGCGAGACGGTCATTGACTGGCTGAGGACAGCCATGGGAAGTAGATTTTGCTATTCACACTGCTTGCCTTCCACCCTCCGCCCTCATATGTTTCTTGCAAATCGTGTTTATTTCATTCTGTGTGGAATATCCCCTAGTAACAACCTCTGGTTCTATTTTTTAAAAAACAGCTAGTGGCCTGTTACAGTTATTAGTCCTTTCCAGTGTTAGAAGCCTCTTCATCAGAGTAACATTGGAAAGAAGTTTTCCTACAGTCAACAGCCATTGTATGGCTCTCACACCACGAGGTAACTGCTTCAGCCAATGCTAAAAGAAAGTTGAAGAACCAGTGTGGTGTCCTGGTTTGAGCGTGGATGCAGGACTTCAGGAAAGCAGAGTTGGAATCCCTTCTAGGCCGCACAAACCCACAGAGTGACCTTGGGTATGGCACACTCTCTCAGCCTAAGGGGAAGGCAATTGCAAACTCCCTTTGAATAAATCTTGCCAAGAATCCCCTAGGACTTGTTCCTTCAAATCAGCTCTGACTTATGCTGACGAACACTAAGTCAGAGCTGACTTGAAGGAACATAACAACAACATGCGAACATATGCTCTGACTGACCTACGATTTTGCTCAGACAGAATTATGGTATAGTGGTTTAAGATACTGATGTGGACTAGAGTCTCTTGTTTAACCAAGAGTATTTGGGGGTGTGGGGGAAAGGAGAACCATCCCATAAGACCTGCTTCAGTTCTGACTATGTGTTAATCCACCAACTGCTTTACATGCCACAGACCATGGGTAAGCCTCAGACCACACATGGCCATGTCCAGGGAAGGCTGAAAAAGACTTCTGTCAGTCAGAGTAAGCAGTGGTGAGCTTGAAGGGCTGACTTGGTATGGGATGTCTTCTGAGGCCCCTATATGGACAAAAGTCTATTGTTTCTTGGCTTGGGTTCTGAATCTAAGTGTCCAAAACCTTCGTTAGACTGAGCTTTCCCTGAAGCCTTAGGACCTATAACTCGGGGAAAGAGTGCACCTACTTATCTCTCATAGGGATGGGGATGCATATGTAAAGGTGTGGAAATCAGAAACTGAAAGACTTTAGAACTGAATAAAAAAGTCCAGGCGTTAGAAAACCTCATCACTAACTATTATGTTGGAAGAATTCCAGCATTCTCTCTCCCCCGCATCTTGTTCTTAGAGCAAGTGGACATAGTTAGCATAGGGTTCCTTTCTCTTTTGCATGCCAAAGCTCCACCATTTGCCTTTGTGTCATTTAATTGCATGATCATAAATACCTTTGATGTTCAGGTGATCAGATCATATGACCCAGGATTGTTGCTTGGGTCATCAGTCTTATAAAAGAAAGAGATCTCTTGTCAGATGTCTCTCTTCTCCTCCATTTTTGCTTCCTCTTCCTCCTCTCTGACCATGCTTTGCATCTCCACCAGAGATGGTGAGTTAAGAATGAAGCTACTACTATTCATTAGCTAGTTAGGATGTAGGTTCCCCAATGCATATGTAAATGTAGAAACCATCAGTAAACTTTTTAAAGTTTGTAACCTGGAACTACCTGTATTTGTTTTGTTTCCTTAGTCAGTTTCAGATCAGAAAAACCACACAGAAAATTGGGCATGCTTTCTCTGCTACTCTGCTGAAGAAGGCTGATTCATTACAGTTTTAGCTTTCATAGAATTTTCCAATAGGACTAACACCCTGGGAAACTCTAATTCCCAACAACTATTACCCACACCCCAACACTAAAACATGTAAGGAGGAAAGTTTCCTCCACTGAAATTGGATAGACCAGCCTGCCCCCTTGTCCTCCCTGAACAGAATTTTTGTCAATATTAAGCAAAGATGTTCCAAGGAGGACCTATAAATGTGCCCTCTGCAGCCCACCAGAGATGGTCTTGTCTGGCACAAATGAAACTTTAAATTTGGGATGGGGAATGTGTGGCCTTCCAGATGGTGTGGGATGTGTGGAAAAAAGGAGTGTACCCCAGAGTGTTAGTCCTTTTGAGGAAAATATGAAGGCTGTTAGGAAGCAGCCTCCCTTATCAGAGCTTAGCAGAAGTAATATGCCTCAGTTCTTTCACATCTCTCCTGGTGACTGACTGAAGTAAAACAAACAGGCAGCATCAACTTACAAATGAAAGAACTTTACTAATTGTTTAAAATGTTCATACACTTGAAGTTATTACATCCTAACTAACCAATGAAAAAGTAAGAGAAAAGGAAGACTTTTGGTGAGCTCAAACGTTGAGAACAAACAAAAGAGAAAATTAAATAGAGAAGGGAGAATTTTTATGTGACTACTAAACCTAGAAGTTTCTCAGATCACATGGTTTGGTTGTTTAGATATACACAAATTATTTATGACCATACATTGCAATAGGTAGAAGTGTAACCAGGAAAACCTGAGTTAAAGAACTCAGAATGGATGTAAGCATCTAAAATTCCCAATTGCTCTAACAGCAGTGAAAGTGGGGTGAGAAAGAGAATGTTTGATTTTCCAAAACTTCTCTTTCTCATCCTGTTGCACCCAAACTGGTGACTCGCATCCCTGCTGGTAGTCTCTGGAAATGCTTTCTTGGAAGAGACTTAGTGAAGATGCCAGCAATCATAATTTCATTGTGGCAATACAGTAACTGAACAAGTCCACTTTGACACATTTTTTGCACCTTATGAAAAGTAAAGCCAATATTCTTCCTGAGTGGCTTTTTACTCTTGATGCAGCTTTGATGATCTTGCATCAAAGTGGTTGGCTTGGATTCTGTTCTTTCAAAGTCCAGAAATAAGTGATTCAGCTGCTGTAGTTCATATTACATGCTCCCTTTGTTGATAGACACTCAGCACCAGTAGAAGAATCAGTTGCTTCTTACTTGCCCAACTTCTGGCTGCTCCATCACAAAAGATCAGGTTTCCTCTAGTTGGTGTTCTGTCTGCCAAGTGGGCAGTCTATGTCTGCATAGGTGATCAACTGTGGCTGGTCACAGGCTGGCAACATCAGTCTGTGATCTGTGATTCCTTTTAAATATCTGGCAACTCTTTTCACTGTCATGAGATCTCTTACAGCAGGGCAGTTAACCATTCTGCATAAAATTCCAACAATATTTGTTATATCAGACCTGCTGAAATTAGCTACATATGAAAGTTTTCCAGCTGCAGTCCTGTGTTTATTTCCATTTCTAAAAGGTTCAGATTTCTCAGGATCTCTTTAGGGTTGGCATAACTTTAGCATCTTTCAGGCCGAGATAGTCCATAAGATCCATTATCTTCTGTTTTTGATTAAGAGAGAAACTTCGATCAGTGCTCCTTTCTAGTTGTACTTCAAGACAGAGTGAGATGTCTCCCAAATTTTTATTATCTGTCTCATTGAGATTTTGGATTATTTCCTCACTATCTGCTTTGTCTTGACTGCATAGGACCAGAACCTCAGCATAACTCATAGTATAAATCCATTTATAATTTCTGAACTTTTTGTATATACATATGTCAATAGTGTCTGAAGTTAACCTCCCTTTCATGAGAAGCTGATTTAGTTTCTCACTCCACACTCTGGCAGCCTGTTTCAAAGCTCAAATGCTTCACACACACACACCCCAATTTGCATACAAGATGTTCCTTCCCAGGAATTAGAAATCTTGGAGGCTGTTGCAAATACAGTGCTAATCTAGCTCACCATACAGGAAGATTGTATTAATATCCATGTGTGAAACACACATTTTTCTTGGCTGCTGCTATAACTAGGAGAGTTCTTATGGCTGTGTGTGTGATTGCCAAAAAAAATGACAATTGTCTATAGACGGGTGTTTACCACAAAGCAGGATGCAGAAGGGGAAATTCAGAGATATAAGCAAGACCTGGGGCAAAAAGCTACAGTCAAAAATATGAAGAAGACTACAATGAGACTTTCACTCCAGTAAAGTCTCGTTGTAGTCTTCTTCATATTTTTGAGTGTAGCTTTTTGCCCCAAGTCTTGCTTATATCTCTGAATTTCCCCTTCTGCATCCTGCTTTGTGGTAAACACCCGTCTATAGACAATTGTCATTTTTTTTGGCAATTCTAACAAAGTCCATATTTTATTTATACATATACATATATACATATACATACACACACACACACACATACATATAGTATCTCTGACTGTCCCTTGATCTTCTGCCAATCAGAGGGTCATGGAATCCTTTCCTCTGTGACCAGATAAGATAATCTGTCAAGTGGCATACATCTATTATAGCATTCTCACCTTCTCATCTGGACCTGGATATCTGGCTCTGTCCTTTGCATGCCATCTAGTTCCTCATCTGTAGATAGGTACACTTTGTCTATAGACAGGCCCACTGATTTGTGGCTCCTTCTGTGTACAAGATATCTTCAGTATGAAATAACTCCACATGTTCCAGCTGTAGCTAGGAGTCTTCTTCCATCGTAAATAAATCTGGACAGACATCTCAGTTTGTATGAGATTTGAGCATAAACAGCATTTATTAATTATTAATTTTATCGTACATCCTTTTAATCTAGAATCCTATAAACATTTCTATCATAACCAACAAAATTTCGCTCTTCTCTTCTGCAAGCATGTTTTTTCTTTTCTGCTTTGGAAGATAAGTATATGCTTTGCTTCCAAAAATCTTGAGGTGATTCAATTTAGGTTTACTTCCATTTCATAACTGAATAGGAGTTTCAGTGTAGTGTAGAAAGAAGGCCATTTCCACACTACACTCTTACACTTTGAACGTCCTGTAGAATCCTAGGGTTTGTAGTTTAGGGAGGGGCATTTAGAGTTCTTGGCCAGAGAGGTCTTTGGCCTCAGTTAACTACAAACCCCAGAATTCCACAGAATATTGAAAGTAGAATAATAGCACTATAACAGTGTAATGAGGAAATGACTGGAGTCACATCTCTAGATTTGATAGGCAATCAGTTATTTAAATATGTAACAGTAAAAATGGCTTCTTAGACCAACAGCACTTAGGCATGTTAATTTCCGAAAGCATGGTAACTGCCACCACTTTAAGAGTTCTCCTCATCCTCTCTGTCACACTATTCTGCTCTAGCATATAAGGCTGTGTAGCTTGATGCTCAATGCTATGCTCCTTTAAAATATCGTCAAACTCAGCACAGACAAATTTCAACTGTTGTCAGTATGTAGGCTCTTAGGTTTGTATATTAGAGTCATGATAAAGGTATTCTTTGAATTTTTGGAAAACTTGACTTTTCTTCTGAGATGGTAAGTAATCTATATCTACTGAAATCAATAATAGTTAGAAAATAAGAATTTCCACCTGCAGATCTTTGGCTAAATGGGTCACAAAGACCAGCATGTGAAAGATCTAGTGGCTTGACAGATAGTCTTTCAGTGATTAGCAAATGTGGAGTCCTGCTTGCCTTTGCTTTTAAATATTCTATACATCTTGTAAGTTCTTGATTGGGCAACTTCTTAATGTCCAATTCGATTTCCAATTTATACCCTGCAATGCCCTAGTCTGTGACACCATCAATGTTTATGATTGCACTGAGTCACACTGTTTGCAAGTGGATCAACAATTTCCATCTCATAACATCCATTCCTTAAGACTTCTTAAATATTACATCTTTGTTATGAAAGTCAGAACAGGACTCCTTCCTGAACAGCACATGGTTACCTCTCACTGTTGTGGTATGAATGCTATGCAAAGAGGCTCTTAAATCTGGCACTTAGAAAACATCAGGAATTTGTAAAATCCCTATTCTGTTAGTGCCAAATCTCACCTCCTTGTGTATTAACTTCTTTTCTGTTTGCAGGGTAACCAGAAAGTTTTACATTCATATCAAGGTGTATAAAACATACTTGTGCTTAAAATAGGGGCTAGTGGCTTCACTATCAATAAAAATTGCATTGGGATTTTGATTTTCAGAAATTTGGAGTAGTTGCTCTTTGATCAGATCAATATTAATTTGAGATTCATCTTTACAGTTGTTTTCTTACAGTTGCCTTTCCTGGCTGTCTTAGGAAGTGGCCTCTGGTGCTGATTCCTAGCCTGCAGACATTGTTCTGGAGGAAGAGGATTCTTTAATATGTAAATCCTTTTCAACTAGATGGGCTAATTCCTCTCCTGTGACTCTCTGAGATTATGCTGCATGAGCTTTTGTCTATTTTGATACTCCATAATTTCAGAGACAGGTTTTTGCAAAGTCAATTTTTCCTTAATTAGCAAAGCATTAATTACTGGAGTGCAATATTTTGAAAGGCTAGCTGTAAACAGTCTATGTTTTATGAACTGTGGCATAGATTCTCCAGACAACTGAAGTCCAGACAGTGTAGACATAAATATATTAATGCGATCATCCAAAAATTAAAGGCTGGACAATTTTGTGTTTCCAAACCGCATTATAAGAGTAGTCTAATTAGTGCTACTTGGAGAATAAAATAATGTCTATAGTTTATCCCATATTTCTTTTGCATTTGTCAGATCATGGATGTGATAAACTAAACTAGTATCTACTGCAAGTATATATAAACTGCTGCCTTCTCATGATTCATATCAAACTGTTTCTGGGGTTCACTTACTTCTGTGGGTGTCTATTCTTTTACAGCATTAAACAGGCCTATCATAGTGAGCTGTATCTGCATATTCCATGACCAGGACTTATACTTACTCTCCTTTAGCCTTTCAATGCCAAGGACTGGGTTGCTTGATCTTCTATTGTTGAAGCAGCAAAGTGGGCAGCCTCAATAAGCTTGGTGAAACAGAAGCCACATGGTCTTAGAGAGAACACTTAAAGATTAAGATTAGGCATGTATACCCAAAAATATGAGAAAAGAGAATATATCTCAGGGTGTTAGCCCTTCTGGAGAAAATATGAAGACTAGATCTGTTAGGGAAAAAACCTCTCTCATCAGAACTTAGCAGAAGTAACATAGTTCTTCATACGTTCCTGGCCATGAGTGACTGAAGAAAAAAACCCAAGAAGGCAGCATCAAGTTACAAACTAAAGAATTTTACTAAATGCTTTTAGAAAGTGCGTACAGTGGAAGTGGCTACATCCTAACTAGAGTAAGCCCTCAACTTTCATGAGGGTGAGGGTGCAGTACCCCTGCAAAAGTAGAAAAAAGAGTAAATAAGATTTTCAAAGCCTCCTAGGACTACTGAAGCTGATTTAAGTAGCAGCAACAGCAGCCAGCAGTGGCAGCAGATGTGGATCCATTTTCTCACCCCCCACCTTCTCCTCCTCTCTGCCTCCAACAGCCCTGGCCTGTACCTGGGCTAGGGGCTCTGAAAATCTTGGTGAGACATGGTGATGCCAGATACAAAAAGAAGGTACGGGTTGGGACTGTTAGGAGAACTGGAAAAGGAGGGGCTGAGGAGCTCCAGCTAGTTCAGCAGCATTTACAAACTCACAAATAATCAAATTCACAAAACGGGAACCTGCAAAAATGGAGGGCTGCTTGCAATGAAAAGATAAGGCAAAAAGAAGAGCTCCCGTAAGCTTTCGACTCACCTCTTGTCAGGTGGAGAACAAAGGAAAAAGAAAGGAGAAAGTAGATAGAGAGGGGGGATTTTTTTCGTTGACCACCAGCCCTATATGTTTCTCAGGTCACATGGTTCAGTTGCTTAGATACACAAAGTATTTATGACCATGCATTGCAATAGATAGAAAAGCAAATAGAGAAAGATGAGCTAAAGAACTCAGAATGGGTATAGACATACAGGGGTTCTGTACAGTTAGCCCTCCACATTTGCAGGTTTGACTTTCATGGATTTGATTATTTTCACGTTTCTTCGGTCTCTGCCCTCCCACCTCTGGAGCGTCATTTTCTGGGGAAACCTTCCCTCTTGGTGGCTCCAATCAGGCTGCAGAGCCCTCTGAATGCCTGCCTCTGGTCCTCCTCCTTCTCTACCATTTGCTGCCTGGCCAGCTGAGGGCGGGTCACAGCCCAATTTCTCAGCACAACAAATTCTCTCCTAATGCCTCCACACACACCCAAGGAAGGAGATGGGTGAGAGAGAGGAAGGGTCACCGTGCTGACCCATCTACTTTCCCTCTCCTTTACCTAGCCTAGTTTGGGCTCTGGGTGCCCATTCTCCCCACTGTGCCTAGGCCCCCTTCTACAGGCATACACACACATGTTGATATTTGTGTTTTTTCCCTTTATGGAATGATCCTGTGCCCCTAACCCTAATGAATGTGGAGGGCCAACTGTGCTGTCTAAAATCCTCAATTGTTCTAACAGCAATGAAATGGGGGAAATGAGAGCCAATGCTTGATTTTCCAACAGACTGTGACTCCCATGATCCGTTATCACTGCCTATGCTGATGAGGGGTGATGAGAGTTGCAGTCTGACAACATCTGGAAAGCAATGTGCATTCCCCACCCAACCTCAAACCCAACACATGTGTGACAGGTCCTTATTTCTCATCAGATCAGTTTGCAGAGGCAGATCTAGGGTGGGGCAACTGGAGCGCATGCCCCAGGTGCTAACGTTGGCAGGGTACAAAAAAGAAGAATCCCCCTGACTGCCCCCACCGCTGCTCACCCCACCCACTTCTGCCCACTGCTTGCCTCGCCCAGCTCCACTTGCCCCTCCCCCACCCACCACTGCTTGCTCCACCCACTGCCTGCCCCTGCCTCTCACTCACCCCACCCCTTGCCCTGGGCTCTGTAAAGCCTCTGTACACCACTATCAGTTTGGCAGTTCCTTTCTAATAAGGTGCCCTGTCAATATCACTTAGCCCATGCTCCACTCTTTAAACACTACCTTCATGTTAAAGGACTAGAGTCTTCAGTGTTCCCCCCAAACCAAATAGTTTACTTATGGTAGCACGTTCTTCCTTATTATTAGTGACTTTAGACAACTCAGGCTGACTCAACAGTCGTAAAACAAACTATCATTTATTATAGTAACATGGGAAATGAAATGTCTTATGAGAATTCATGTATAGTACAGTGTTGATACATTAAACCATTCAGACTTCTGACATACTCTGACAATAACTTCCAATCTTAGACACCAGTTCTCTGTGTCTTTTTCACAGCTGCTTAAACACAGCACAACTACCCTCTCTGGCCAAGATCTCACTGAAGATCTTGACACACACAGAACTGTGCCTTATATAGAATTCCTCTCATCCATAAGCCCCTCCCACACGTTTCATTCTCGAGGTGCTATTCCTGTTGCCTAGCAACCTGCCATCAAGTTGCACTGGCATTCCAAATAGCCAACCCCCAATTTTGTCGCAACATGACTGTCTGTTGTACTTCCTAGTTTCCTGTGGCCTTCTGGCAGAAACAGCAAAGTTTCTCACACAAGAAACTGAATCCAATGACTAATCAGGAATCCTTACACTGGTGCCAGAAGGCGAAGGAGCAAGAGTGGAGGAGGCTGGTGTTGTTTCCAATCTGAAGGCAATCTTCATGCTTCCTCATTCAGTAGTTGCCCTTGAGTGGACAATATTATTTTAATTAACTTGAAATATCTTAAGGTAAATACCATGAATACATTGCTGGTGTTACATGTCTTCAAGTCAAATTCAATGCATGGAGATCCTATCCTAGGGTTTTCTTGGCAAGATTTATTCAGAGGAAACTTGCCATTGCCTTTCTCTGTGGCTGAGAGTGTGGGTTGTCCAAAGTCACCCAGTGGGTTTAAATGGATAACTGGGGATTTCAACCCTGGCCTCCCAGAGTCTTACCCCAATACTTCAACAACTACACCATGCTGACTTTCATATATACATGGCATGCAATATATAGAGGCCTAAATTCCATCAGTAGCCTCTACTAGGGGAGCTCCCTTAAAGCAACAGTATTTACCCAGTTGTAGATTCATCATTCAACAATTTATTCAATGGGACTATGCTGGTTGGGGCCATTGCCTGTAATTTAATGGTATGTGTTAAAAACTCAGAGAATCTGTTGGAGAACATAAGGGCTCAAAATTACGCCCCATAAACCTCCAAGCAGAACTCAAAATAAATCAGAAGCTGTGAACAACTCAAAATAAAAACTCAAAATAAAATTCAACTCAAAATAAAACCTACCTTCCTCTTAAAAGTAATAGTGGTAAAAGACCTTAGTTCATAAAACCATGTATTCTAGGCCATTGGGTTTTTTTCCTGTATGTCTATTGAGGAGGTATTTAGATGTAAGACTCATGTTACAGTAGAAACATATAATTGGTTTAATATAAATTAAAGCAAAAAAAAAAATAACGTCAAGAAACCATGAATCACGAAGTATGGTGGGTTCAGTGGAAAGGGCAGCTTGGTTTAGTTTGCTGTAGCCTGCTGTGTCCATGTGACAGTAATCTGGCTACTTTCCTTTTGTTGAAAATTAAGTGTACAGTCCTAGCCAAAGCAATACCTCTGTATGTCACTAACAGTGGTTCTCGTGCCTTAGAATGGTTTTAGATGCTCTCCTAGTTCTGGCCAAAATCATCTGTGCTCTGCAGTTATATCCCTGCCATGCATCTTGGCCTTTGTGTAGTCCAAGAAAATAAACTGTGTCTCCATGAAGCAGTCATGTTTATCCAGTCCATCTGTCATTTTTAGTTTTCAAGAGTATTCTAGGTCAGTAGTTCTTAACCTGGGGTCCATAGGGATGCAGGGATGCAGCAGCAGGGTGTGTGTGGATGCGGAAACGGCTCCCTCTGCAAATAAAGAAGCACTTTGGGCATGCCACATGCCTGCCACCGTGTCCCTTTTGTTAGGGACATGGCAGCAGGGGGTATGGGTGCTGAGGGACATGGCAGCAGGTTGGATGCTCCCATCACCACCACAACTGTCATGTCCATGATGAAAGGGACACAGCGGCAGGCACTCTGGAGACCAAGGTTTGAATCCTCACTCAGCCAATGAAACCTGCTGGGTGGCCTCAGGAAGGTCACAGTCTCTCAGCCTCAGAGAAAGGCAAAGACAAGGGCAACAAAGAAAACCTAAGAAAACCCCCATGATAGGTTCGCCTTGGGATTGTCATAAGTCAGTTTTCAAAGGGAAAAGACATGGTGGCTAGAAAGACCCTTCCCCTGTCAGCATCACTTTATTTTTGTGTGCCTTAAAGTCACTTCTGACTTATGGCAACCCAAAGGTAAACCTGTCACAGGGTTTTCTTTTTTCTTTTTAAAGATTTGTTCAGAGGGGCTTCACTTTTGCCTTCCTCTGAGGCTGAGAAAATGTGATTTACACAAGGTCACGCAGTGTCTGAGCGGGGATTTGAATCCTAGTCTGCAGAAACCTTTAATAAATACTTATTTGAATATTTAAATATAAACAAATCTAAATTTAAATATTCAAATCTTGTATTATGTCTTGGGGGTTCCCAACAACAAATTATATTAACAAGGGAACCCCCATAATGAAAAGGCTAAGAACCACTGTTCTAGGCCATTGTGATTCCATGACTTCAACCAACAGAAATGTAACTACTCCAACTGAACTGATCTGCGGATCCCATTCCTGCCTAGACTATTTAAACTGTCTTTTGCTTACTCTCCTGTAATATCAAGGGGATCCTCGATCTTATCGTATGTCCTCTCCTCTGCATCTCTGCTAATAAGAAGCTAAGGGAAGGCTGGTGTGCAGAAAGAAGGAGAAGACAGACTGGGGACTGTATTGTGAAGTATTTCTTTCATCCTTCCTTATGTCTCCCTCCCGCCCACTACCCCTCTTTAAGTATTTATTTATTTAATTTATACTCTGAATTTCTCCCAATACGGTATCCTAGTATTACCTATTGGAGAGGGACAGATGCACACAGAAGTGCCAGAACTGCGGACTGGAAAGCTTATGCCACCAGAAGTCTTCACAGCTCTGCTGCTAGTCTCTCTCTCTCTCTCTCTCTCTCTCTCTCTCTCTCTCCCCCCGAGTGTGTGTGTGTGTGTGTGTGTGTGTGTGTGGTTAGGCAGTTGGGTTAACTCTTCCTATTGCCAGTTATCTCAGAAACACAGCTGTAGCCTGCTTCCTTCTCTCCCTTTCCCAGCTTGCCAACTCCCTGCCTTTGAGAAATCGGTCCCTGGGTTTGCGTTGCAGAGGAAGCCGCCAACGGCTATGCGGTTGGATCCGGGGTTCCCTTTCTCCCTTCCAAGGAGGAAGTCAGGAGGACAGCAGACGAGGTCGGAGATGGGGCCGGGGGCGCTATTTCCCGACAGAGGGAGGACGTACTCCGAGGTATTTCAGGAGGACTAGTAGCCTTTGAAAATCCTGGGTAAAATAAAGGAGGACAGGGCGGAAGGGAAGGCTTCACTTTTCACAGTCCCACCACACAGCGTTCAGCAGCAAGGGCTGCAATCAAGTTGAGTAGCGGTGCGAACCGGGGCGGGGGACACTATTCCGGATGGATGGAAGGGAAGCAGAAAGGGTGCTCTGGGCTATGTGGAAGGAGAACGGCCACCGTGCCTTTATTCCCCACGGAAGAGGAACGCAACGGTTGAACTCCCCCCGGCAGCCCACCCCTCTACTCTGAACAGGGGTGTCTTTTACCGTCCCCCGAGGGTCCCGGCTGGGCCTCCGGTCAGTTGAGCGCCGACGACCTGAAGAACAAGCCAGAGGCCGAATGGCTGCCGCTGCTTGCTGGGCAGCTTCACCGGCTGAATTACTGCTTGTCAGGGGGATCTCCCTTGACAGCAGAGGATGTTGGTGGAATGGCCAGCCTGAGCATGGGGTGCCTTCTCCCTTCTGCCACAGGTGGGAGCTCCTCCCGGTCCGCCCCGAGCCAAGGGATGGAACTCTGCGCATGATCACGGCGAAAGATGAGGTCCCCCTGGCCGCCATGGGGCGGGCTGGAGGAGGGCCACGCGATCTAGGGAGAAGGGTCGGGGAAGTCTCACAGCAGCAGGTCTTCGGGACTCTTTTTGATGGAAAGGTGGGATAGAAATAAATGGATAAATGAAGGAAAAGAAGGAGAGCTTGTTACCTGTGTTTTTAAATACACGGGAGCTAATCTCTGCTGCCGTTATAACCGGGCAGGAACCCGCCTTCCTTATTTCAGACGTGTAGCGGGGAGGTCTGGCTAACGCGTGCAAACGATCTGCCGGAGTGCCTCAGAGGCATCTCCCCAGTTCTCTCCCTTCTGCGCCGGAGCCTAAAATAAAGCGGTGGCAGCCCTGGTCAGTCCCGGGTGAATATCCCAGAGAGATTCCACATCCCACCCAGCTCCCCTCTCCGAAGAGGGGGAAAAAGCAGTGGTTCCCCGCGTCGGAACCCAACCACTTAAGCTAGAGGGATTGTTCGAGAGATCTTCCCACATCTCTATCCCTGATCGAACTAGACGGACGCCACCTTTCTAACGTGATGTAGCGGTTTGTCGCGGGTGACCCTGGGAAAGTCACATTCTCTCAGCCTCACAAGGAGGCAACGGCAAACTCCCTCTGAACGAATCTCGCCAAGAAAACTCCCTGATTGGAATCCCTATAAGTGGGAAACGACTCGAAGGGCATAGATCACCTTTCCCACCTTGTCGCTGGGAGGGGGAGGAAGGCAGCCTTCCTGGGCACCCGGTCCGCTTGAGGAGGAAACCGCCTATCCCTCAGCCCTCAGCCGCCCCTCACTTGCCGCTGGACCCGGAAGGTGTAGCTCAGCCCCCCCCCCCCCATCTCCGAGCCTAGCCTTGTCTGGGCAGGATTACCACCGGCAGGGCAGAAGGGGAGCGACGCTTTCCTGACACGGACTAGGGAAGGGACGAGAGGCCCACGAACCATTCCTCCGCTGGCCACTGCTTTGAGACAGCCAGCCAGCAGGACTGCCAGCTTAAAAAAATAGCCTTCTAACCCGAGTCTCTCTTTCTTCCGGGGGCAAGAAATCGGTTGACAGGCTTTACCAGTCCTCCTCAACCCGCTCCCTTCCAGAAGTCTCAGACGATACCTCCCCGATCCTCCGCCTGCGTGGGCGGTGATGGGAGTTGTAATCGAGCCCTTCTGGAAGGGCGCCAGGTTGGGGAAGGCTCGGAAGAACCAAGCTTCAATTAAAATAATAACAACAACAACAACAACCCCAGGGCAGCCCTGACCCTGTCGCTTTCCAGTCCTGAAGGGTCGGGGAAGGGGGAGAGTCGTAACATTAAGCAAAGCTTAATGAAAGTGGTGAAACTGTCCTGAAATGGAGTGTAACACTTTAAGGTGCTGATAGGAGTACAATGACGCCTCGTATGCACAAATCCTTTACGGCATTCTTCTCCCACGGTGTGCTCTGTGTTCGGGTTGCTTTGGGGATCTAGCCGTGAGAGTCAATGCACCCCCGCGGCTGCCCGAAGTGGTACAGTCCGAGTAATCCCTTCCCACTTGGTTGTGACGGCCCTTCCCCTTTCTGAGCTAGCCGGAGGATGGAATTCAGGGACCTGTAAGGTTATCGAGCCCAGCCCTTGCCTGAGCAGGCTACAACTTGCAGACTGTAACTATCCTGGTGTTCCTTCATCCCTGTCCGCACACTGAGTTCCAAATATATGCCTTCATTTCCACTAATGTCTTCCTCCGGCTCTTTTTTAAAATTCTAGAACAAGATTCATAATCACAAAAGGGAGCAGCGGAGCTGAGCTACCTCCGAGCTGCCTGCCTCCTCCATAGGAAGCGTTGGTGGTAGGAGAGGCAAAAAAGGGCTGTGCTATGAAACAGCAATTTGATAATACTAAAAGAGAAAAATAATCCCGCTTTTCAGCCAGCTATTTATTTAATGGCTTGTGTGCGCGTGTGTCGACTTATGGTGACCCCATGAATTTCATAGAGTTTTCTAAGGCAAGGTTTATAGCATCAATTAAACATGCACAAAGAGTGTATAGGCAGAGAGACCCTGCTTTCAGACTTACATACTAAAAGGCTAAGAGGGAGGTAGGAGCCAGCCTGGTGTAGTGGTCTGAGCATTGGAGTAGAGCTCTAGAAGACCAGGGTTCGAATCTCCTCCCAGCAGTGGAAGCCCACTGGGTGACGTTGGGCAAGTCGCATTTTCTTAGCCTCAGAGGAAGGCAAAGGCAAACCCTCTCTGAACAACCTCGGTGACAGGTTCCCTTAAGTCCTTAACTTGACACACAACAACAAAGATATGGAAGGAAAATGGAGAAGAAAAGGCCAAAGAGGGAGACGTTTTGGACAGTGCAGAGGGGGAGGGGAACCCCATAACGAGGCGTCTCTATCTAGTTCGAGCCGGGTCTGGCTTCGCTTGCTCCTGGCATCCTTGTTCCAACAAAGGTGGGGGAGTGATTCTTAGAGCAGGGTCCTTCCGTCCTCGAAGCCTCAGGCTCCCTGTGTTCCTACTTTATTCTCAGGGAACAGCCATAGGATCCTGCTCAATGTCTTGCCTTTGGTGCTTTGAACTAGCGAGTTCACACAGGGCGAAAAAACCACGGCTCTCCTGATCGCACCCAATCATTGGAAGTTTGAATGAGGAGGCCCTTCAAAATGTTGTTGGGCTGGGAGGAGATTCAGTCCAGCAACACTGGGAGGCCCATCATGTGGCCCTCCAGATTTTGTTGGATTTTAACCTCTGTCGATGGTTGTGCTAGCTCGGAGCGATGGCATCTGCCGTCCAACAACCTCAGGAAGGCCACTGCTGTTTAAGGCTACCATCCTCTGCACGCTTGCCTGGAATGAAAACAACTGGACAGGGATCTGCATCTGAGGGAACAGGCCTAGTTTTTCCGGTATATAACTACAGGCATCGGGAGACCCATGCTGGGAGGCAAGCCTCAGAGTGAGCTCAGAGGGAACTTTCCGCCCCGGGTGAACGGGTTTAGGATACGAATGGAATATTCCACCTTCGACTGGAGTTAAGCTTTGCGCAGCCTCTGCCTCTGCATTTTTACTGGAAAGCAGATGTCTTTCTATTCCATAGCACTTAATTCCTGCTGAACGGTGTGTTGGGGTCGGAAAGATATCTCCTTTGCACCAAGTCCAATGCCATTTTGTGGGACCTTCTTCCAAGACCGTAAGGCGGCTTCTTGCACCAGCCTGACCTGGAAAGATGTTTCAGAGCCATCTATGGGGATTGTTTCCACGCTAAGCACGGGCGCCTCAGTTCCTTTGGCTGC
The DNA here is from genome assembly GCA_030412105.1 of Cyclura pinguis. Taxonomy (NCBI): domain Eukaryota; kingdom Metazoa; phylum Chordata; class Lepidosauria; order Squamata; family Iguanidae; genus Cyclura; species Cyclura pinguis. Next base: position 161,463,772 of record CM059600.1, read on the forward strand.
AGGGGGTGGAGGTCGGTTTGGGTCCCTCTCTTTTCCTCGGCCTACTGACTACTCTAGGCTGCGCCGCTTGTTATTTGTATGGCTGATTTCAAGGGTTCAAAGGTCTGAGGTAGACGTTTATGGCTTTAATAACCCTGACAAGCTAGACCAGTGTGGTTATTCCTTTATTCCAGACCGAAGGTGCGGCGGGTAGGGTCTCAGGCCGCAAGAGACTTGCCTAAGGTAACATAAAACCCATTGCAGATCGTCTCCTCTAAGGTTGTCTTATACCTGTGGAACTGTGCTCGGGACCACAGCCTGAGTGAATACCTGTAACCAAGGGGAACAATCCAGTTTACCCCATTCCCTCTCATTGCTTATTGTCATGTGCCTTCACGTCAACAGGAGTGGCGAACCTGTTCTAGGGTTTCCTCGGCCAGATTTGTTTAGAGGGGTGGTTGCCTTTGCCTTCCTCTGAGGCTGAGAAAGAGTGACTTGCCCAAGGGCACCCAGCGTGTTTCCACGACCGAGCGGGGATTTGAACCCTGGTCTCCCAAGTTCTAGTGCAAGGCTCAAACCACTACTATACCAGGCTGGCTCTCTAATTGGCGCGATGCTGCCCTAAATTAAACAAACAAAACAAAGGTGGGGACAGCATGGAGTAATTTCCATTGAAGAAATCTGAGCTGACTTCTGAGGGATTGCACCCTTATGGAGGAACACCCTCACCCGTGGCACACCAAAACGAGAGTCCCGCCCTCCCAGCCACCCTCCTTCTCCCTTCAAAGGCTCCGGGGAGATTCAACAAAGGCCGTTCTCTTGATCCCTTGCTGTCCGTGGAATCGAGTTTCCTGGCTGGTGAAGAAAGAACTCGACTTCCAGCCCACGGGGGAAGGGGGAGGGCAGGCGACGTGAGCCTCTAAAGCCACCCTCCACATCTCCAGCACCCTCTTGGGCTGGGCTTGGGCAACCTGCGACCTTTGCGAAGGAGCCGCTCCCACCTCGGCAAGAGGTACAAGAACCCGGTAGGAGGGGAAGACATGGGTGGGAGGAGAGAGGACGAGATGGCCGAGACAGGAAGCAGGAAAGGCGGGCAGAAAACACCGCGAGGGGGGGAGGGGGGGAGAGAGAGAAGTGGGGAGCACCTCCTTTTGCCTAGGGCCTCCGCGACCCCGGGAAATGGCCCCTGTGGGGGGGATCTGTGGCCCCGGAAGGGGAAGGAAAAAGGTTTTCCACCCTGTTGGAACCCCCGAACGCCCCTAAAAGTGGCCGAGGAAAACGACATGAGTTAAAGGGACTCCCCTCCCACGTTGCCCTCGTCCTCTTTCGCCTCCTGAGACGTTCCTCTGGCGTTCCTGCCCTGGAGCGCCCTACCTGTTGACCTCTAGATCTATTGGACTACTGGCTGGTGACCGGAGGCCGGAAGGGGGGAGGGCGTTTGCAGACCAACCCATCTAACGGAGGGCAGTAATTTTAAACGAAAGCTGGTTCCCGCCTTTCCCGCGGTTCAAAACGCAGTCCTATGCCCGCTTATTCAGAAATGAGTCAGATCACTTCTCTCCCTGACTTCCCTCCGAGCAAACACGAGCTGGATTGTGCCCTTGCGGGTCTGAAATCTGGGGACAGGAGGTGCCGGAGGAGTTCCCTAGAACCTGAATGCTACACGTGCCTACTCAGAGATCAGTCTGGTGGAGGCCAAGGGGCTTCCTCCCGGGCAACTGTGGACGAGAGCGTCGGTTCCAGGAGGCGGTTCCAGGAGATCGCCTACGCAGCGTGGGGCATTAACCTCCCCACATGCCAAGGATTCTTTCTGGAGCGGATCACGCGGGGCGTTTCTGGAACCTCCCGAACTTCCGGGTTGCTCCGGACTTTGATCTCCGGCAGCCTCGCGCCAGTCACTCGCCTGGGGAGATGGGCCGCCGCGCCCCAAAGCCAAGCTAGGAGAGACTGGCGTATTGGATTGTTCTCCCAGCCAGAAATGAGCAAGCAAGCAAAGACTTAATCCAAACAGTGTGGCGTAGCGGTCTGAGTGTTCGCCTAGGACTCTGGAAGTCCAGGGTTCGAATGCCTACTCAGCCACGGAAACACACTGAGTGACAAATCACAGTCTCTCAGCTTTAGGGAATGGCAATGCCAACCGTCCTCTGAAGAAATCTTGCCAAGCAAACCCATGCTACAGTGTCCTCTCAGAATCTCCATTAAGTCAGAAACAACTGGAAGGTACGCCACAACAACTGAACTCTCATATCCCTAAAGCCTCCAGAACGTCCTGGCTAGGATATAGGGAAACTAGTCAGTGTGACGGGAGCCAGAGGAAGGTAAAAGAGACGTAGTGGATCTGTGTGTGTGTGTCTGTCAGCGAGAGGAAAAGATCACCCTCCCTTCATTTGAAGAACAAATCTCTGGCTAAGTGATTAAGATACCAAATGCCTGCAGGGTTCTGTTCGCTGGTTTGGGATTAAATCCCCTAGAATCCCGATTCCCTTGCTACTCTAAGCCCCATCATTCTCAGGCTTCTTTATCACCACTGGGCCAACTTAGAATCGGACCGTAAAATATATTGGGGAGGGGGAGCAGAGGTATTGCTGAAACAGATCAAGATCCCCTCCCCAGCAATATTCAGGCATTTTCCAAAGTATTTACCAGCAGAAAGCTGGGAAAAGATGTGACCTCCCTTTCAGCCTGGCTCGGAACCGCAGGGTGAAGAAATGCTTCCTTTTGACAATCTCATCCTTCTAGACACTTTTGTTTGTTTATCCGGCCACTAGATTCCTGGGCTAGCCCGACCCTCTCCGTCGAAAGCCACAACGGTACTTCGCAGCTTCTTTCGTCTCCGATCCCTACCTCGCTTTAAATCCAGCTTTCGTGCTTGGGACGTGCGCAGCGCAGCCCTTTTCCTCAATCCCCCCTTTCCCTCCTGCTCTGTCCTTCTCCCCCCACGATAGGTAGAGCTCCCGCCTGTTTAAGGGCAACTCATCTGGGCTGAGTATCGGGCATAGCTCCGCGTCTCCCGTGTTGCTCCCAGGACAGAAAGACCCCGGAGTCAAAATGAGCCCGAAGTATTTGTGGGCAATGGGTTTTAGGGAGGAATTGTACCTAAACCCTGGAACATGCAGGGCTTCCGGATAACCATCTATGCCCTCTTTTAGCTTTAGCAAAAATCGCTTGACCACAATCTCCTGTCCAGGTGAGGGCAACTTTCACCGGCTATGGGGACCAGCTGGGTCAAGCGCTAACCCGTGCCTCAAAAGCAAGAATTATATTCTGAAAAGAGAAGCCTCCGCTGAAACCCTTGCAGCAACCCAGACATTTCTATTCACCTTGGACGCTTTGCTCTCCAGTGCCTTGGTACTGCGATATCTCAGTAGTCTAGAGGAGGCTGTCTGCACATGATCAGAGGCAGACCACTTCTCGGTTTCACATATTTAATACTGCTTGTTTTAGACCCATTGAGTTTACACCAGGGAGCTACCAGTGGTAACAGGAAAATACCAGAAAAATAACGTGAAAGATTCATCCAGAGGTTAATTTTAACAAAAAAATCTACCTCAGCAGTGACAGAAAAGACAATATGTATAAGGAAAATGGAAATACAAAAAATAGGAAATTAGTCTAAGGGGCAAAACAGTAGGAAGGGGATATAAAGGCGATGGAAATTTACACAAAAATAATTATGTAGATGAAACAACCAAAGTACTACCAATTAAGCGTGTGTAGTCTTCCTAGTACTTCCACTATCCCAGACTAGTGAAAACTTGCTATGTCCCCAGGAAAAGAGAAGAAGGAATGGACAGTTTTCTGTTTCTGTCCCTAGCAAAGGAAAAGGGGTCATGGAGGCTCAATTGAAAGCTCAATATTTATTCAGTTAGAAATGGACAAAAGGGGTTTAAAATGAAGCAACAAAGTTGGACCTCCAGAAGGGAACAAACAAAAATAGAATAAGAAATGTGGCTGTTCCTTTCCAGTTCAAAAAAAAATTAATCCTCTGAAGATTGTTCCTGATTTACCTATCGATCCCCCAAATGCTGTCACCGGGTTAATAGTGGCCCCGAACAATTTCAAAAACTGAAGAAGAGACCTCTTGAAAGTAAGAAATCCGTTCTCCACTCAAAGAGAAAGTCAAGAGGGAAACTGGGATCCAAAATCTGCTGAGAAAACTGAAGCTGAGCACAAAGCAAAACAAGTAAAAGGAGGGAAAGAAGAGAAAGTGAGCTTCTCCATCAGGATGCAGGGGCCTTTTGACGCCCTCAGGGCCCCTGCTTTCTGGCAGGCCTTTCTCTCATTCCAGTTGCCTCTCCTGGAAATGTCATTCTGGACTTGAGAATGGCATGTTGGGATGCAGAAACCGGCAAAAGGAGGGGTCTCCTTGTTTTAGGGACTAGCTGTTAGTTTCTAGGCCTTGTCAGGGTAGCGGGGAAACCCCAGGGTTGGCAAAGAGAACAGCATAGTCCCTATCAGATCCTGTGTCTTTTCCTCATAGGGGTCTGTGGTCCCAGAGCCAGAAGCTAGAGGAGGTTATGGAACAAGAACGGCCTCTTCGACTGTCTCAGAAGGCAATCAGAGGGCTCTGTCATCCAAGTGAAAGACGGCCAGGCTGTGAAACAAAGTCTCCCTCTCCTGCCCTTCCATAGCAAGGGCTCTCTCTCCTCAGGAGGCGAATCTCTCCCCTCCCACAAAAGGGACCCGAGTCCTTCTGGATTTTATAACCATCCGGGTTCCTGAATCCCTACCTTGAGGAGAGCTATCTCAGTTCATTTCACCTTCTTCAAGAGCTAGGAGCTGCTCAAAGGACTAGAGAAACTGTGGCTGTTTGTTGGAGAAACCGTTAGGGGGAAGCCAGAAGTCTAGTCTAACAACGCTCAGTTGCGACTGTAACTGTATCTCCCAGGTTGCTTTCTTGAAACAGCGGCTGGCTCCTGCACCTTGGGCAAGACACTTTTTTGGACTACAACTCCCAGGATCCCCCAGCAATGCTGACTGAGCGATTCTGGGAGCTGTAGTCCCAAACCTCCACCTGTCGAAGCCCTGAGGAGTCCTCAAAAGTCTCTCCTTCCGGAGCTTAGGATGTTTTCGCAGTGGGGCGGGAGAGAGACCCTTCTCCCTATCTGTGTGTTGTAGGCGCCGCCTGGCGAGGAATAATTCCAGGTACATTCCATAGGTGGCACCGTGCTACTAGAAATGATCCCTGAGAGCGAGGCGAGGAGGCGCCGAACTCACCCTGACCAGGAGGTGGAGAGGCGCGTGGCTTTGCCTCCGAGGGAACCCGGCGCTCATCTTGAAAGGAGACCGGCGCCTACCTAAAATCCACTTGGTGGGCGGGAGGTTGGTCTGCAGTCTGGCGCTCCTAAGCAAAGCGTTTCCCATCCCGCTAAACCAAGATAGTTTTGCATTTGCCTAAACACAGAACCCTAAATATCCTAAAGGCACCACAGATCCTGTCTGATCTTGGAAGCTAAGCCGGGTCAGCCATGGTTAGTGATTGGATGGGAAACCGTCGATTAATACCGGGTACTGTAGGTCAGAGGAAGGCACTGGCAAACGCACCTCTGAGTATTCTTTGCCTAAGAGAACCTTATGAAATTGACAGGGTCGCCGAAAGGTGTCTTGAAGACTCATTCATGCACACACACACATACACATAAGATTCCTGAAACTACCCGCCTGATCCTATTCATGTTTGCTCGGATTCTGGGACCAAAGGTAAGTGGAGGGCACGTTTATCCGTGATCAAATTATGCCCCTCCTGAGACAATTCTCCGAAATCCATGGGCTCGCCATAAAATCAACAGGTGACTGGAAGGCACCTACATCCGCACGCACAAGTCCCGCTGAACTCAGTGACGATCACGTCTGAATAACTGGCTATTAAACCACGCGCTTATTTCCAAATAAGGCTGCGCGGATCTGGAAGTAAATCCTTTGTTTTGAACTCACTTCTCTTCTGCGTTTGAAGAAATTATCCCAGTGGACTACCGAGAAAGAGGGATAAGGCTATCAGTCTTGCGGTGTCCTGGTCATATTTATTCTTACTCCCATCCTCAATTCCGAGATTCACAGTCTCCATCTCAGACCATGTTCACACTAAGCACCTCTTCTGGACGTGTGTGGGAGATGTCAACTAGATTGCTTTTCAGTTGCAGACACCCATTAGAAAGAGCCCTACATTTCCAGACCTATTATTTCGGTTTAACTAGTCCGCTGCGCTCCGTAGCCATTTTTAGCCCGGATATTTTCTTCGCTTGGAAATAAAATTTTCAAATATACACACATACAAACCCGGGAGATCGTATTCAGAGTCTGCGCAGTCCGCAGGACAGGAGACAGGTAACTCTCACACTTTCTGACACAGACACACACACACACACAGAACGTTTGACCTATAAACTCGATGGGTGGGGAAGGGGGTTCGAAGTCATGGAGTGGCCAAAGAGCCACCTGGGGGCGAAAAATGGGTCGAAGGAATCGGGAGCTAAAAAGAGCAGAGTCAATAATCCATTTTGCCTCCGGTCAGAAGTCTCATTGGACGCCTGAAATCAATCACCCCCGTTGTGGTTGAGCAGAAGACACTGGCCAGGACTTCGAAATTTCTGTCTCTTCTCTACTGCCGCCCCCCCCCCCTTTCCACCAGTAAAAGATCAGGACAAGAGAGTTTTGGTAGAACAGGTTGGGCTGCTCCAGGTTCCAGGAGGCTTCTTGTGTTTGAACCAGCCACTCCCTGAGCAGCGGGAAGATGGGGATTAGAGAGAGAAACCGGGTGAGTGAGGTTTGGCCGGGTGCCTCAGTTGTGCCTTGCTGAGGGAGGCGGGTGGAATCGCGTGGAAGCCACGGGACCCGTCTGTGTGAACGGGAAACGTGGTCAGGGACCGAAAGTGCTGCAGGCAGCGGGGCAATGGAGAAGGAGGAGAGAGATCCTGGGATTTCTGCAACTCGGGAGCCCCGACGGCTCCTTTCCTCTGCCCGCATAAGGCTCTCCTTCGCAACTCCCACGACCTCCGTGGCCGGCGTCGCGCCCAAACCTAGCATTCTCTTAGAGCCCGCCAGCGTCGGACACTGTACCGCCCCTGGCATTACAACAGCACAAGCCCGCAGGGAACTTGGAAGTGATGGGCTACATCCGAGTAGACCCGTTGAGTAAACGGGATGCACATAAGTGTTCATTTAACAAAGTCCTATTGATTTAGTGGATCTAGTCTAATTTAGGGACTAACAACTGATTTTATAATAACCATGGCTGCAGAACTGGTCGAACCATTCAGTAGGGAGCTCTTACAAATCCGAGGTAAGAAAACGACTACTCCGAAGTAAACAGAGGTCTGAAAGCCAAGCATCCGAAGCGACTTTAGGCAGACCTCCGGAGCACCTCCTTCATTGGTGAGCTCTGCGTATGTGTGTGCGCGTGCCTGGGCAGCTGTGATCTTTGCAGACTCCCCCAGTCCCCTGAGCCGGCACTCTTTCCAGCCCGGGGACCCGCCAACTTGCACAGGAGAGCCCTTGTGCGATAAAATTACTCCGTTTGGGGGGAGGCGGGGAGACGGGGCCGGCGGGGGCCGGGAAGCCGCTTTATCGGACACCCTCGGCAAGGCAAGGACGTTTAGCACAAAAAGCCTTTTGTTCCCGGCGGCGCGGACGGCGGCAACCCCCACCCGATTCCCTGATTATGCCTCCAAATACAAACATGCGTGTTGTTCGCAAACCAGGGTGGACACCCCAACCCGCGCGGCAGCCAATGACAGTGGACCATTTCGCAGACGATCGCCCTCCGTCCATCCAACCACACACCCACCCTACCTCCCCCCTCGGGATCCATTTTGTCTGAGTTCCCCGAGCCATATTCGTTCCCTAATTGTTTATCTTCCCTGTTGGGTTCTGGAAAGAGCCAGCAAAATCCAGTTGTGCAGATGGAAGGGGGTGTGTGCGGAGGAGCTCCTGAAATGAGCTAGAAAGGATCTCGCTCTCCTCCACCCCGCCTGCTTTCTGACACACACACACACACACACACACACCTGCCCCTGCAGTCCTTCGGCTAGAGGAAACGGGAGGGAGGCGTCGTGCATTTGAATGAAATCCTTCCTCCCCCCCGCGCAACCACCACCCGCGCGCACGCGCGTGCGCGTCCACGGTACATCAGCATGCTGACGTCAGCAGGGGGAGGAGAATAAAGGAGGTATCAATTGGAATCTGACAGCTGCAAGGAGGTGTGACGGCAACTTCCCCGCACGGGCTCGGGGCTGCCCAGCCCTCCTTTTGGGCCCAGTTGTGCCCCCTCTTCTCCTTCCCTGGCTGCTCCATTTGAGCCAGGCCAGAGGTCGCCTGTCTTTAGCACCTTCTTGTGCCTGTCTACTCGGAAGTAAGCCGCATTTCCTTCAATAGGACTTGCTCCCAGGTAGTTACGTGCAGGATTGCAGCCTTAAGCTCTTTTCATCTCCAAACCTGGAAGGTGAACTAAAGGTGGCGGAGATGGGGAATGTATCAGCCAGTTTTTTTTTTAAAAAAAAATAGCACCACGGAGCATGTGCAGACTGCTTCCCCCCCCTTACTTAGCCGTCGCCATTACTAAACATAAGCATCTGCGTTGGGGCGAAAGGGCCTCAAACGAAACCGCTCACACATCTCTGTGTAGAAACATCCCCGCTTGGTGAGCAGGTAACCCTCCCCGTCTTCTTTCCAGAATGGCGTGTTCCCTCCCCCTAAGCCGGGAAGAGGGGACGCTCTTGGATTTTCTTTTTCCATTTGCAAATGACTTCCCAAGTGACCGTGTGCTCCGGGGGAGGGGGAGAGCCACAGGCCCCGCTGGCCACGGAAACGTCGGGATCCCCTCCTCCCCGGGAGCTCTTCGGAGGGGCGCCCAGGTGACGGAGGCAGGAAGGAACCCGCAGCTGCAATCTCGCAGCGCAGCCCCCTCCGCGCCCGCGCGCTTGCTTTCCCCCTTTGGCAGCAGAGCCCGGAACTGCGCTTTAACAAAAGCCATTACTGCCTGCAAGAGAATTTCCAGTTCATTTGCATCTCCTCTGATAAAGCGAGCGGAGAATTTACAGCAGCGGCTGGAGGAGGAGGAGGAGGAGGAGGATCCGCCTGCGCTACACAAAATCAAATCAAATAAGAAAACCCGGCAACATCTGTGCCCGCGCCTCTCCTCGGCCTTCTAGAGGCAGCAGCGACTACAGCTCTCCCCCTCCCTCTCTCCTCCGCCCGGGCACGGTGCTGCAGCCCTCGGCCTCTGGCGGCGGCTGTTCCCCGCTCTGGCATCGATCGCCTTTAACTCATCTCGGGCTGGGGAAGGGAGGGCGCGAGGGAGAGAGGGAGGGAGGGCGGGCGCGGGAGGGAGAGCGAGAAAAAGGCAAAAGCGCCGAGAGAACAAGGTAGATACTGTATTTAGGTTCATGCCCTTATATGGTGATGAACGCGGCGCCCTGCAGACTAGCTGCACCATATAAGGAAGCGGCGCGAGAGCCTTGGGCGAGCTGTCGAGCGCTGATTGGCGCGCCCGTCTCTCGGCAACCAGACTTCAGTGGTGGAAACGGGCCTGCTATTCCTCACGCCCTCCCCGCTTCTCTCGCCGTTCTCTTTTCACCCTCCCCTCCCTCCCCCTTTTGGAAAAGCAAAAATGGTGGCGCCCCGTGGAAAAGGGGCCGCGGGTGGGGTTGGGGGGGGCGGAGGAAAGAAGCTGAGGGTAGATCTAGATGACCGCCTTCCCCCACGATTACAGCTCCCTTCCTTTGACATATCGCCCCCCCATTAAGACAACTGAAATTGCCGCACCAGGGGCCAATTTGGCCCCGAGTGGATAATGGTTTCCTTTCCTCACTGCCAGCCAGGATTTTATACCTCTCCTCTTCTTTCCTTCCTTCCTTCCTTCTCTCTTTTTTTAATTACCCCTCCTCCTCCTCCTCCTCCCCCGCAGCCCTCTGGCCTGTAAGTCAGAAAGAGCCGTAACAATAATTACAATTAGCGGGGAAAGAGAGAGTTCCGCTCGAGTGGCTGGGAAGCGGCGACAGACCGGGGAACGGCCTCTGTGTGCATTTGTGTGTCTGTGTGTGTGACAGACGGGGAGGGGAGGGGAGGGGGAGAGCAATGGGATGAGTGTGTGTGTGTGTGTGTGTGTGTGTTGGCGTGCCTGACTGATGGACATGTGCGTCAGAGTGATGGATGGCCCATGTGGATGCCATGAATTGATCGATGGCCCGAAGGAGGGGGCGCTGGCTGGACCTACACGAGGGTCAGAGGGAGACACGAGAGGAGGGAGACCGTACCGAGAACGGGCGGGAAAAAGTGACAGGCGGTGGGGACGGGACGAACGTAGGTAACCGTGGCCACGGGAGGGTCGCGTCTAAGGTTTAAGCAACAAGAAACCGGTTGGTCACCAAAATCTGCACTCCAAGAAGAACCAGTAGAGATCATCCCAGCCGTGATACAGGTGTCTTCGAGCACCTGTCTGTCCCATTCACATATTGTATCGTGAAGCGTATGCTTTCTCGGTCCACGTAGCATAGCCACCTCTCCCTCTGCACAGCGGGGTCCCTGGGGTCGAAATGGAGCTGGTCTCGTGTAAGAAGGGCACCACCCATCGCGTGCGGAAATGCAAAATATTGCCTCGACCTTCTCTGCTTTAAAAGTGAGCCTCAGGCACAGGATAGCTGGTCGCCCAGACGCAATTGGCGACCCTGAATCGAGCGAGGCCCGTTCCCCTAGCGCTGCGTACAAGAATGGGACCGGGGAGGAGGGTTGCTTCCCGAAGGTCTGGGAATTAATCGGAGTCAGGAAGTCTGTTCGAGACTCCGCTTCTGTGGTGGAAGCATTGTGGAATAAGGCCACGTAGTGCTGTTCCCTGGAAATAACCACAGCGCTCGGGAAAAACAAAAAAGGACGCTTGGCGAGCTGTTGGTATGTTTCTAAAAGCCTCGAGACTAACTGGCCGGCGGCGGTTCGGTCCAGGAGCCCGGGGAAGCCAGGACTGCCGCATTGGGAGGGAGGGTTCTGCATACCCCCGCGGTCACCACCGCCATCTTTTAAGGGACGCACGTTGGGGTGGGGGGAATGGACACTCTGAGCAACTGTGCGACGCCTCTGTTAAGTGATCTGCTTCCCAGCCTGAAGGATACCGTCCCAAGGAGGGAACTGTACACACGCACATGTACCTGAGAGAAAGCCCTCTTGACCTCAGTATGGCTCAATTCCACGGACTGCAGGGGAAGGCAGGGAATAAGAGAAGGGGGACCAGGCCACAGGGAAGACGGCAGGCAGGCAGGCCGGCCTCAGCAGTTTAAGGAAAATCGAAGGAGGCCCTAAGCCCGTAAACTCCCTCGGGACTGATTTGTAAGGCTAGGCGCGGGAATGCTACGTCTCCGCAAGGGAAAGCCAGGAAGAGGCGCTGGGAGCCTCTGGCTCTCAGGTCAGTGTGCCCTAGAATCAGCACCTCCGCGCTCTGGGGATCGACGGCTTCTCTCAGGACAGTTTGTTGTGGACGAAAAAGGAGCTAATCGGTAGGTACAACATTATGTGGGCGGAGGTGCCGCCGCGGCAAAACCAGTTTTACAAGGTAAAACAGAAGGAAGATACATCCTGATACAAAAAAATAAAGAATAGTTTGGGTTTTTTTAGTTCGGCTTTTTATTATCATTAAGGGACCAAGAGTCTTTCTTTGGACTTTTCCGTTTCAGTTGACTAATCGGGAATCTCTTTGGGGAGAAGCCCGCCAGGGCTTTGGCAGTGGCTGGTAGGCCGCCGAAGCGAGCAGCAAAAACGCCCGCCGTTATTCTCCTACGGGCGACATCTCTTGTTTCACCCTTCTCCGGAGTGTGTGGGAAGGGGCCGAACGGACATCCACCGCCCAAACCTGACACCTATTTTTAAAAAATGAGCTCAAGGACACAGAAGCCTCCAAGTTTCGATTATCAGAAACTGCCTTCCGTGAAGCCAAGGCTGTCCGTTTCGCTAGGGCACGAAGGCTCGGTCCCTCCCGCTTGCAAGCTGCCCTCAGCCCATCCAGTACTTGGGCCGGAAATGGCAGAGAAGCCCGACCTGCTCCCGCCTTGCAGCGGGGACCCTTGGCTGAGCGATCATTCCCAGAGCCTCGCCTCTTCCGAAACTAAGCCGGCTTCCTCCGTTGCAGCTCGCAATGTAGGTCACTGCCTCAGATTTTTGCAGCTGGGGATTGGAGCGGCTCCAGGGGCAGGCAGAAGAGACCGGGTGGGGACCTGAGTCCTGGACTGGTCTGCTGCTCCGTCTACGGGGTTGGGGTGAGGGGTTAGAGAAGCCCCGCTGCTCAGAGGGAGAGCCCCGGAGCCGTCCATGTTCTCGGGGGCCTCGGGGCTCCCAGGAGGCAGCAAGCTGGAACTTCCGGCGCCGGGGGCTGCCAGCTGCTCCGCGCTTCGCTCTAGCTCAGGCCCACGTTGATATGCCGGCGCAGCTGAAGCCTTGACTCTGGGAGTCGAGGCAGCAGGGAGAGTCCAGGAAGAGTCCGGAGACGAGGAAAGAAACCAGGGTCCCTGACCGCCCACCTCGCAGCGAGAGAGAAGAGCAGGACCCACATCGCAGTGCCCTGGCCGGAGGAGATCCTCCATCCTGCCAACCTGGCATGGAAACAGAGACTATTCAGGGCGAGAAAGGAGGGCCCTGTGGCCTTCTCTCATCTCCTGAAAGGCTGAGCTCTGGTCAGCTTTTACACTTTCGGATCCACGGCCCAGAGCCAGCCTAGTGTAGTGGTTGGAGCGTTGGACTCCGACTCTGGTGACCTTGGTTCGAATCCCTGATCTGTCATTATCTGTTTGAGTGACCTTGGCGGCTGGCATTCTTTCAGCCTCAGAGGGAGGCAAAGACAAACCCCTTCTGAACAAAAGCTTGGCAAGAAAGCCCCGTAATAAGTTCGCCTTGGAGTGGCCATAAGTAGGAAACTACTTAACGACACACAACAACAACAAGGACAACAACCCACTTCCCAGCGGCTACAATGGCCTCGCGGTTTCGTAAGCAGTTCTTCCAGCCCAGACGTCGTTGCTTTTCACTCTGTAGGAGCCTTTCAGGAATTTGCTCCGCACCCACGCTTAGGTGCCGAGCGAAAAAGAAAACGCCTTTAGTTCTCCCGAGCTATCCTTCGTACCCTAATCCCTTTTCAGCAGCCTGTGATCCGGAGGAAATCCGCCTCCTTTCAAAACGTGCCTGTTTGGTACAGTGGAAATCTCACAATGAAACTCTGCTCTGATTCCTTCTCTCACGAGTGAATCCCCTCAGCCCCAAACATCCAGATCTTTCCCAAAGAGAAGGAAAGACGTTTACACGGAGCGCGACCTTCACATAGACATCAGCCAGGCCCGAATGCTGATTGTGGCTGACGTCGATCTGAAGGTCAAGCTGAAGGTCGTCGTGAGAACCAAGGCTTCGCCTACAAGAGCAGAACACCAAGAGTCCAGAGAAGGCAGGGGAAGGGTGACGAGTCAAAATATCCTCCTGCTTCTGGCTGCGGCCTTCCACCGCTTGTTTGGTCTCCCCACCCCACCCCGCCCTCTTTCGGGACACACCGTGCCCTCCAGTATCTGGCTACCACGAACCATTCCTACTGGGGGATTTCGGACCACATGTTACCCGGCAGCGTCCTTGAGCTCAAGATGTGGGGATCGGGCCGTAAGCTTCTTCCGGAATTTCTCAGCCGCCTCCGCCTCCTTCCTCCGCTAAAGGCTCGAGAGGTAAACGCTGCCGTTCACATACCAGACCACTTACTCCGAAGTTGGGCCTATTAGGAAAAGCTCTGGAGCACTATCCTCGGAGGGGGAGGGGAATTGCAGATGGCGGCCAGAAGATGCCTTACATTACGGCCCATTTGCGGCGAGGGAGAGTGGCAAATTCTCTTGAACGTCCCTCAGAGCATCCCTACTCTTAGAGAATGTGCTGCAGGGATATAGCAAGCAACATCTTCGTCCTGTTTAAGCACTTTGCAGGATTTGGAAATCTCTTTCTATGCATCTGTTGCGCGTACGTGGGTGAAAGAGAGAAAGACATACAGAGAGACACGGGCAGACCGACTGATGTGGAAGAAAGAAATTTCACACCTGTCGGAGGGTATATTCAAAGGAGGGACATCGGTGCGTTTTCTCCCCTGCTGGTCTCCCGCCTGCGTTTGTGTGTTGGCACCTCTTACCCCTCTCCCCTCCCTCCTTCCCTCCCTCCCGGGGCGCGGCACCGCATTTGACGTGTTTCGACACCTTCCTTCGGCCCTCCGCCCCGAACGTGGTCCAGCCCGCCTTGCCAGTGACATGTGTGCCACTGGTTTCTAATAAGGTTGCGCTGGGCGCTGCCCGCACTCCTCTCCCTCCCTCGCTTCCACCCGCCATTGCGGCAGCCGCCGCCGCGTTCGCCAGCCTCGGCGTCGCCGCCGCGCTTCCTTATACGGCTGGCGGTCTCTTTTTATACCCTTGACATCACCGCTTCTCGCCCAAGCGCCTCCCGAGAACTCCTCTGTCCGCTTCACACCCTCCGCCGCCCACCGCGCCACCCCAGGGTCGGCCTCCTCCTCTTGACCTGTTTAATCCCCGGTGGAATACCAAGCCCTAAAAAGGCTGTAGAGCGTTTATTTGGCTTCTCGCGGACAGACGAGCATATACACCCAGCCACTCGCCCACCCACCCATCTCCCGAGGGAATGGGGAGACCAGAAAAGAGCCAACTGGCCACATTCCACGGCACTCTCGCAGCCCGTAGTCCCCATGCCACGCTTAGCCAAAAACGGCTCGTTTGGTCCTGGTGGTTTACTGTCACGCAAAGTCAGTCGCGCCCAACGATGCAGCCTTGACGTTTTCGAACGTTTTTACACTCCTAAACATGGTCAGGGTCGAGACTTCTCGTCTCCCCCCGCCTCACAGCGCCCCTGTGATGTTGGCCACTCTTATACCCATTTCTCAGGAGAGCTAGATAAGGGTGAGAGGCAGCGATTTCCCATTAAATATCAAGATGTGTGTGAACCCAGGATTCAAACCTAAAAGACTAGCCTCTCTGAGCTTTACGTTTGAGTGTGAATTCAAATTAGAATCGCGATATCGGAAGGTGCAGGGCGGGGTGGCTGAGAACGCAGGAGTCGATGTTTCCTTGCCTTTTCGCGATATTCATGAAAAGAAAGGTCTGAGCCAGTTTTCTTAGAAATAAATATTAGGTTCCTGCTAAGATTACCTGAAGCCAAGCTAGACCCGTTCACATGCGGGATGAGGGAAGGTTTTGAGAGGTTTCCTATTACATTAACAAGACCATGTAAAAAAAAAATCTCCCCAGATTTAATTTTCCCGTGATACTGGGATAGGTCACCTCTAGTTCTACTTCGGATAGTATTGGTCTAACCCATTAATCCCGCGTTTTAACAGGCAGCAAGACGGAGACAGGAACCACTGTGGGCGTGGGAGGCTCGCCCAGGCTTCCTCCAGGTGAAGGCAGCGAGATTTACTTCCCGAGAACTGCGTGGGGGCCCCTTCTTCCGTGTTCGTGTCCTCTAGCGCCTGCTCGCCCGGCTTAGGAATCAAGGGGTAAACCGAAGACAGACACCGATTCCTCCCATCGGAGCCCGGGGCAGAGAGGTGCCCTTCCCCAGGGGGGCTCAGCCCCACCACCTCGCTAGAGATGGGCTGACCTGGGCTGGACGGCTGTTTCCCTCTGTCGAAAACCTGATCGGTTCTGGCCAGTGTTTCGCCCCGGGCTCGCTGGAAAGGCGACCCCCTGAAAGACTTGACCAAGACTCCTGCACCTTTAAGGGTTGTGTGGGGCAGCTGGCTGGCGACCTACCCTTGCTGAAAATAGTAATAATAAGAAAGAAAGGTTCTTCCACACGACTCTGAAAGGCTCACGAGCCCTGGCCTCTCAGGTGGCCGGCGTTCGGCCAGTCCGGGGAACCTGGGCTGGACTGGAAGGATGATCCCGGCTCCAGGCGCTGAGGACGAGGAGAGGACCAGGAATAGCAACAGCGGCGTGTTGCCGTTGTGAGCCTTCAAGTCGTTTCCGACTTCTGGCAACCCTAAGGCAAGCTTATCATGGGGCTTTCTGGGGTTGAGAAAGTGTGACGCTCCCAAGGTCACCCAGCGGGTTTCCGTGGCCGGGAAGAGAGTCGGAGCCTCGTCTCCAGGGTCCTGGTCCAATGCTCAGACCCCTTCGCCACGCTGGCTCTTCACAGCGGTACCAACCCTAGCAAAGCCGCACTCGTCTTCATCCTGTGGCTGCTGCCTTCTGGTCCCTGCCCCGAGGAGCACAGGGAGAGACTTCCTTGGGTGCCCAGCGCCAGAAGCGTCTGAGCCGTGAGGGGGGGGGGGGGCGGCGGCGGCCACAGGAGAGATGCCGCCGTTCTTCTTCTGGAAGAATCCAGCCAAGCGAGAGCGGCGAGGGCAGCCATTTTCTGTTGCTTCCCTTGCCTTTAGGATGGGATCGCCTCGCAGAGGCGGCGGCGGGTCGACCGGCCTGTCTGCGGCCAGAGGGAAGGGAGTCGGGGGCTCCCCCGCCGCATGGGGGGGGCGCGTCTTTGGGGGGGGCAGAGAAGCACAGAGAGCAGGGCGCGCTTTGCCTGGCGTGGAAGCCCACTCCCCCCCTCGACCCGCCATTTTGTATTTCGCCAGCTTTTCCCACTAACGCCGAGAAGGAAGAGGAAGGCTGGCTGCGGGGATCCTTCGCTGCCCGGGATGGAAAGACACCCCCCCGCGCGCGCTTCATGTAGGCATTGCCCCCCCCCCGCGTTCTCTTCCCTCCGTCCTCCAGCCGGCAGAGAAGGCGCGCGCAACAGGCTCCGACCTCTGCGCCCGTCCGTCCCCCAGCCGGTCTCTGCGCTTCTCCTCCTGCGGTTGGGAGTTGAAGGGAAAGGTAGAGGGGCTACTCACAGCCCCCCACCGCCCCGCTGTTTGCAGGCTGTGGGGAGCTGAGGCGAGCAGCGCGTCTCTTCGCGCGTGTCCTCGATTCGGTTTCTGTGGCATTTCTTCCACCCATGGTCCCAAGTCCTGCCCCCCCCCCAGTACAAATAAATGCACATTTACTGGGATTAGTTAATCTGGAATAACTGTCGGGCTTTCCTCTGGACGAACTCACAGCTGCCCATGCTGGCTAATGGAATGGCGCGACACTGAAAGGGAAACTGAGAGGTCTCCCTGGCCAAGAACCGGGTTAGGGCGATTTCAGAGACAGAGAGATCTTATTACCTGGTCAGCCTGGAGAGATCGGAGAGCAGAACCAGAGCGAATTTCCCCTTTCTAGATCTCCTTCAGTTACAAATATTTCTGTCCCCTCAACCATTACTAGCCCCAGGTCCTTCCGCACCACGCAATTATAGCACTATGATTCCAATTTAACTGCCGTGGCTTCATCCTGAGGAATCCTGAGATTTGCAGTTTGGCCAGAGGCAACAGAGGAACCTCCCGGCTGAGAATTCTGAAATTCCCTCTCTCAATGGCAGCCCCCAGAATCCCATAGGATGGAGCCCTGACAGTTAAAATGGAATTGTAGTGCAATAATACCTTAGCGTGAAAGGGCCTTAGGATAACATTCAGCCTCATCACGAGGAGAACCCGCATACCAGCAGCCAGGCAAGCCTGATATGTGGTGACAGGGGCCGGAATGACCAGAGCAACCCCTCGTCGGGCCCCGAGCGCGGATGATCTAGGCTGCTAGGCCTCAGGAGCCTCCACACCAGAGGAAGGAGGCTCAGTCCCGCTTCGCAAACCCCGGCCTGACAGTCCCGATTCGAGCTTCCGGTTTAAGGCGGCCTGCCATCAGTGGAAACTAACGGGGAGTTTTGCAAAGAACGTTGACAGGAGCGGAAATGTTCGCCAAACAAAAGGCAGCCTTCAAGACTTCAGGGGGTCGCATATTTCTACAGGGGTTAGAAGGCACAGCCTAGGGTGCGTGTGTAGGGGGCATAACGGTTCCAGCCCCTTCCCCGTTGTTCTGAGAATGGCCTCTTTTCGCCTTCTGTTTTGCACACTCAGACATGCATACTTTGCCCCGGCCCTGCCCTTATGGGAACTGAGGACGTGAAGTCAGCCGCGGAGAAAAGGGGAACCGGGAAAGCTCCGGCCAGGCTTTTGCAATGGAGAACTAGGCCATTTCCGCACTAGACTGTTATAGTGCTATTATTCCACGTTCAACATTCTGTGGAATCCTGGGGTTTGCAGTTTAGGGAGGGGCCTTTGAGACCTTTGAAGCCCCTTCCTAAACGGCAAACCCCAGGATGCCATAAGACATCGAAAGTGGAAAAATAGCACTATGACAGTCTAGTGCGGAAATGGCCCTAGACTGCTCGAGCGCTGAGGCCGAACTGTGGCGACGGGGCCAGCAAAGCCTGGAGCCCATCCGACCCGCGTCCCCTCGTTGCCATCGCAGCCGACGAGGAGCAGAAGGAAGAGAAGCCCGGCTGCAGCCGAGGTTTCGCTCAGCGTTTGTCTTCCTCTTGCCTCTCCACTCCAAACCTGTCCAACGGCTTCTTTTGTGCTTCGGCCACATACAAGTGCCCTGGGTTGTTTATTTGAATAAAAACGAAATGCGATCAAATCGGGTTTTGCTCCGGGCCTTAGCAAGAGCACGTTCTGTTCCTGCTAACGCAATCTCCGCGAGAGCCTCCATGAAAAAGGACCAAACCCAAGATTCCCTAGCGCTGCTCCGGGGCGGCCCAGGTTGCCTTTTGGGATCCCACGCCTTTTTTCCCGCGCTAACCCCGCGGTGTAGGCACCTCTTCCCTCGCCCATCTGGGTTGTGAAAGGGCCACGCGTGTTTATTAATTTGGTGGCCGGAAAGGGGCACTTTTGCTTTCAAGGGGACGGGGCTCGGAACCGATCGAAGCCACCCTGTTTTCCAAAATTTTTGAGGCGGGGTGGGGAACAAGTTGCGGAGGTGGCGAAATGAAATCCGAATTTTCCTCTCGGAAGGCCGGGGGGGGGGTTGGGGGAGGAGCTCCTCTTTTGCCGCGGAAAGAAGCGGAAGGGAAAGAGTGCGGGGCGTCCGCCGTGCTGCATTGCAGGAGGGAAAGCGGGAAGGAGACCCGCAGTGTTGCAATGCAGGGGTGGGCGGGGGGCGGAAGGCTGGCAGCGGCAAAGACGGGCGGCAACAGGATGGGCGGCGGTGGCCCAGTGGGGGTGGGGGGAAGCGGAGCCAGACCGGTTCTCCGGGGACTCCGCTTTCCCCAATTGCCATCCACACCCCAAGCCGGCCCACGCCGGCCATTTCCTTCTCTTCCCATTTTCTGCCGCCAAGCAGACCGGATCCCCTCCATCTCCAAGGGCCCCTCCAGATTCGTCGCGGTGATCCTGCTGGATGTCCCACCCAGTGGCCTGCAGCGCCAGCGGTCAGATCCACAAACCGACCCCGCGCGAATGTTGCAGAGCCGATCCTAAATGGTTATGGGTGAAATCCTATTGCCAGGACCCGCTAGAGGAGACGCATAGGATCAATGGGATTCACCTAAATGTTGACTCCACCATTCAACATTTTAGTCAAGGGATTTAGTCCAAGTTGGGACTAGCCCCTGGGTTTAGCCCAATACTGGAGAATGATGTTGCCCTGAGCTCAGCGCCGGCTTCTTCAAAAGTCCTCGCTTCGGAACGAGATTCGAGTGGAAACCCGAATCAGTCTCAGGATTCTAGGGAGGGTCGTTTTGAGAACCTGCGGCGGACAAAATTGATTTGCCAACCCAATTTTACTCTCTCTCTCTCTCTGGGGCTTTCCGCACTACACTGTTATAGTGCTATTATTCCACTTTCAACATCCTGTTGAATTCTGGGGTTTGTTCTCTGGTTGAGAATTCTAAATACAGTTCGCTAAGCAGCAAACCCCAGGATTCCATAGAATGTTGAAAGTGGGTGATAGCAATATAACAGTGCAGTGCAGAAAGCCCCCCTCTTCTCTCTCTCTCTCTCTCTCTCTCACACACACACACACACACACACACACAAGCATACACACCAAGCCACGGCAGGTGGCTGCTGTTGGGAGACCGTCTCTTCAAGAGGCCCTTCTGAATGGCTTTAAGAGCGCCGAGTCCGCTCCCTTCTTTCAGGAGACAGTCAGGGGGGGGGGGGAACGGATTTAGAGACTGAGGAATGAAAGGAACCCACGCAAGTGCCTCGCCCACCTTCGGCTAAGGAAGGCCCCCCGAGCTACCCTCCGCGATCCGCACGAGGAAACTCGACCTGGTTCACTGACGTTAAAACCCGCTAAAAACTGCTAGCGATGAGAGGATCTCGTCTGGCTCCCTCTCGGTTCCTTTGTTTCGAAAGATGAGCTTCTTCGGGCTTAGGAATTATTTTAGAGAACGTACTCAGAACATGGGGAGGCGAGATGTGTCTTTCCCCTCCTGGTCATTCATCCCTCCTTTTGGGGAAACAAAGAGATAACCCATCCGTTCCTCCCGGAGGAGGAGAGAAGAGAGGAAGTCTCCCTGACCCTGGCCGAGCCCGTCGGTTTCAGTGACCCTACCGGAGCAACTCCAGCGGGGTGTCCCCTTCACCTGGTCGGGTTCTGACGGTGATTTCGAAGCCCCTCCGGTTTCCCCCTTCTTGCATGTTTGCTTTGGCCCACCCTTCTTCCAAAAAGCTCAGGCACAGGACGTCATTCCCTTCCTAGTTGGTCTTTACTCGCTTGTGAGGAGAATTAGGCGCTGTGTGTGTGTATGTGAATGTGTGTTTGTGTGTTAGAGAGAGAAAGATGAGGTTCCAAGGTCACCCGACAAGTTTCAGGGGGGAATAAAGACCTGAGCCGGGCCCCAATCCTAGGCCATTTCCGCACTAGCCTGTTATAGCGCGATGACTCCACTTTCAACATCCTCTGGAATCCTGGGGTTTGCAGTTTCGGGAGGGGCCGGCGGGCTATAACAAGCTAGTGCGGAAATGGCCCTAGTTTAATCGTTGCTCTAGTTTCTCGTCCTGGGTGGCTCTCTTAACAGAGCTGAACTCAGGGACGGCCCACGAAACCTTATGCCAAGGAAAACTCTGGCAGACCGGATCTCAAATTCCCTCTCAGCCGTGGAAACTCACTGGGTAAGTCACACTCTCTCAGCCTTAGCCGTTTTTACTAAGTATGTTCTTGACGAAACATAAAAGACTAAGAAGCCCAGTGTCCTTGAGTGTTGACGTGGAGAGTGTTTTGGAGAGAAGCTAGGCCGCCAGGCAAAAGCTGCCGTGCCACGCACATTTCGTCTGGAACTGAAGTCTCCCTGGCACCGGTAGGACTTACTTCCAAAGAGTCGCACAAGCCTCTGAGCCGGGCTTCACCAGCCCGCAAGACCCGGAGAATCCAGGGAGACTTGAACGGTGCTGCCGCTGCCGCTGTGTGCCTTCAAGTCATTTCTGACTTAAGGCAACCGTAAGGGGGAACCTGTCACTGGTTTTCTCGGCAAGATTTCTTCAGAGAGGGTATGCCATCGTTTTCTTCTGAGTCTGAGAGTGTGTGACTTGCCCACGGTCACCCAGTCGCTTTCCACGGCCTACAGGAGGTTCGAACCTTGGTCTCCAGAGTCCTAGGCCATTTCCGCGCTAGACTGTTATAAGGCTATTATTCCACTTTCAATATCCTATGGAATCCTGGGGTTTGCAGTTTAGGCAGGAGCTTCTGAGGTTGAAAGTGTAATAATAGCACTATAACAGTATAGTGCGGAAATGGCCCTAGTCGGACATTCAAACCACTAGGAGGCTTGGGTATCGTTCATAGTTACGCATTGGGCTAGGTCTGTAAGAAGACAAAGGGGTCCTTCCTGTGGAAAACACTCTTTGGTCAGGAAAGCTGGGAGGGGCGCGGAGCCGCTGCTGATCCGATGTTTCCTTCCTAGCGGGGCTGGCTTTCTCAGAATTAGGGTTCCTCAAAACTATCTCGTGGTTCTCCCCCGAAGCCTTACTCCCTTGGCGAAAGCAGTGCCTGGTCCTCGCCCGCGAGTTAACGAGGCGGCGAGAGTCCACAGAAAAGCAGGACCGCGGCACTGGATAGGCGTCCGACCTGCTCCGGATTAATCCCGAGCTCAGCAGGGGCAGCCGCGAACTCAGACGATCTGGTTTACTTGATCCGGCTAAGGGCAGCCGCGGGAGGCCAGCCTCTCAAGGAGGCCCGGGGTCTTCTGCGCAGCAACCAAGTGACACTCTGTGCGGACAAGGGTGGACCCGAGGTGCTGTCCGCTCGGCAGCTTGGTTGGTGGTTCCTTCTTCAAGCTGCCCGGCGCCAAGGGACGGCTGCCAAGGCAACATTTTTTTTCTTTAACCTCAGTGGTGTAATGCTTTGTTCCTTCCATTGCTCTGTTTATATTTTAAATAAATATTAAAAAAAATGTTTCACAAAGACCTAGCGACGTCTCCACCCTAGCGGATGTGGCGAATCTCAGTGTTAAGCCCCGGGGAGTGCGCACCTCTGACCGCAGTCCGAAGGCAGCCGACGGCCACATCTCGGGAGACGGGAAAAAGAACTCGAGCCATTCTGCCGTTTATTGTCACACTGGATCCCCAGCTTCGTGTCGTCTGCGGCTTTCTTGTCCCTTCCTCGCTCCCTGTGATGTTTTCACGGGCCTCGCTGACTTGACATCACGAGTCCCCCCCTCCCCGTGCCACTTAGATTCAGAAGTAAGCCGCCTTCGATTCCCCAGGGAAGTCCCAAGGTGTGGGTTGCTATCACCGCGGCCGACCGCTAGCAAAACCACTTGGAATCTGTTCCCTTTTCTGAACAAGCTCGTTTGCCCTTTTAGGGGCTAAATCGGCTTTCTCTGCCCTCTTCACCCCTCTAAAGAAGCCTAGCTTTCTGCAGCTTGGCCTCTTGTCGTCCAGAGGTGGTGTACTACAACTCCCACCACCCCTCCCCCAAGTCCACCATTTCACCATAGCTGATGAGTTTCTCAAAATGCCACACCCGCTTGATCTGCGGAAGGCATCAGTTGCGGCATCCGGACAGGGGGCTGAACGGCTCCTCCTTCCCCCGCCCCGCCGGTCTATTCCGCTGACCCGGCTCCTCGGCTCAGCAGCCGCCAGGAATTTGGACCGAGGCCAGTTTGAGATGCAGTCTCATTCACACTCGGTGGAACCTGGAGCAAGCCCCTCTGAACTAAATGGGGCTTCTTCTGATTGCACACCCATGAAATTGCTCTGCTAACCCCAGGCCAAGCCTTTCAATCCAAATTAACTGAGAAACTGATTGGAAGAAAACCACGGATAGTGGGGAGATTTAAAAAAAGAGAGAGAGAGAGAAGAAGGGTCTTCCCCACACCACTACTGCCGGCAGGGGGGAGTTTGGTACCCCGATAGCACTCTGCTAGAGAGTTTGTACTTTCTTGACTTCCATCTACTTCAGGTGCTTATGAGAAAACCTCTGCAAGAATCAATGTGCCTGCTATCTTTTATTATAGCTCTCCAGGACAGCCAAGGAAGGTTCGATGTGTGTTTTCAAAGAAGAATCATAGGGATCAGTGCTTCGGCTTTAGGGTGTCTCTGCCAGTTTATTTGTACTGTATTAAAGACACATTTCCTAGATGGGGCGACGCCTGCTCCTGATGAGACAGGGACGGGGCGGAACGCTGCTGGCCGGTTAACCCAGTTCCCTCCAGCAGAGATGGGGGCAGGAGGAAACCAGACAATTAGCAATGAATACGGAGCAGAGATGGTGGAAGGTGAAGATGGCTTGCTCCGCCTGGATTGGTGGACACTGCATTATATGTCTTCTCACGGGAGTATGGATTTGGCAGCAGGAGTTTAAAATAAATAGGCATCCTATGGATATCTGACAACTCCAGAACAGCTGGAAAGAACAGGATTTGTTTGGCAGACTGGGGTTTTCTGTGGGAAGCAGTGGTGGCGGTTGGAACCTAATTGTTTCCCCGAGCATCTCTGTTGATTCTCACGTTCTGAGTCTCCCCTCTGCTCTCTGTTTCCTCTCTCTACTCTCCACTGCAGTCGGTGGACTCCCAAGTTAAAAGAGCAGAGAGGACAGCTGGGGCTGGGGAGGAACTCCTTCAGTGGAAGTTTTGTCCTTCTGTGTATGGTTAGCCTTGACTACAGGCAAAGGTATTGACTTATCAAATGTCCCTTTCGAAGACATTGCTGAAAAGAAGGCACCATCCACTCCAACAGTAGTCTTTGGAGCATCAAGAAAATATCCAAGTTGATCCTATGGTTCAGACCAGACTCAGATGTGGG
The DNA here is from genome assembly GCA_030412105.1 of Cyclura pinguis. Classification (NCBI taxonomy): domain Eukaryota; kingdom Metazoa; phylum Chordata; class Lepidosauria; order Squamata; family Iguanidae; genus Cyclura; species Cyclura pinguis. Next base: position 161,487,860 of record CM059600.1, read on the forward strand.
GGGACAAAGTTGTTGGTTGCCCATAATCAGTACAGAGGTCATGGCTCTCTCCTCTAAATGATTCCTCCAAGATGACTCCATCTGGGGCGTCTGTTTCAAAATATGTCATTAAGGTTTAAAAACTTGAGGAAAGGATATACTGCACAGTGTTCCTTTTAGTAATTGCAAAGGAAGTAATTAGTTCCCTAGAATTAAAATATAGATGCTAGAAAGATAACTTCCCAAAACTGAGTCAATTTTTATTTTAGTGGATCATTAGTTAACATACTGGAAGCAAGCCTGTGATTTAAACAGAAGTCATCCTCAGGCTAGATGCACAACAAAATTAAATATACTCTAGGTTAGAGTTCAGCTGGTCTTCCTGTATCTTGTAACTGAATGATTGTACTGTATATGCTCATCAAAGTGCCATTTTCCCCTCCACTATCCAGTTTGAGAAAGAACTTTGTGCGGTTTGAAAATGTATGTTTAGCATTTGAAACACATTCACTCTTAAAAAGCCGTACACTGATTCCTAAAATAAATAAATTGTCCCCAATACTGATTAGGATAATAAGTTACACCACAACAGTTCAAAATTGTTGGCTAAATGGGTTCTTTGCCTACAACTAAGGGCCCATATAATGTGTATGCTCACAAGGGAATGTACACAGACAGCTGCTTCAGTACACACTCTTGAGTTTAAGGCCATTTCCACACTAGACTGTTATAGAGCTATTATTCCAACATCCTATGTTGAAAGTGGAATAATAACACTATAACAGTCTAGTGTGGAGATGACCTGAATCTGTTGGTTAGTTCCAACCAGAGCAAACCAACTGAATCAATGGAAACTCGGGAAGTTAACTCTTATGTAAGTTCCATTGATTCAATGGGTCATCCCTAGTTGGGACTAACAATAGAATTCAGACTTTAGTGTTTAATGTGTGCGGTCAACATCATTTGCTTTGCTTTGCTTTTTTGTAGATGGATATAACATGATAATAGGCCTTGATATTATGTCTCAATACCAGATATTTTCAAAGTATTTTCCTTCTGAATTGCTTCCCATTTAAACACTATTTAAATATTATATGTAAATATAAACAGGATGCATTTTTTAAAAAATGTGCTGTTCAGAACTTTGAATTCATATGACCTTGGTATCCCTCTTGAAAACATCTCCTTTCATTTGAAACAGAGGTTTTACTCATGGTAGGACTTAAGGGTAATAGTGTAGGGCCTTGCCCAGCAGTGAAAGAGCTCTGCTTCCCTTAATACCTTCAGAATTTGAACTCACCTTAGCACAGCATTGGTTTGAAAATACTTCTTCAGTGTTCCTGTTCAGTTTAGCTATGCACAACATTAAAAAAACCTTAATCTTCCTTGGGATTTTGCTGACTCCAGGCTTGTATTTATAGATTCTTGGCAAAACATTCATAGCAATTAATTACTGGGTCTAAAATGAATTCTCATTTATTCTGGAATAACACTCTAGAGGTGACTTTCCATCATATAAAACATACATGAGCACATTTTGGAAAGTAATTGCAATATGTGGACGTTGCACAGGCAGGCATTTGGTAATTGCTTTTGAGAAATCAGGTTGACAAACAATGATAAGCAACCCTTTAACAGCATAGCTATGCTGAACATCCAAGAATGCATCCTTTTGGATATGAAAGAAATGAATACCAGCAGAATGAGGCTGCTAACCAACGCACTCTTACAGGGAACAAGCTCCATACACATGGGACTTACTGTTGAGTAGACACAACCAAGAATCTACAGTTAGGCCATTTCTGCACTACACTGTTACAGCACTATTATTCCACTTGCAACATCCTATGGAATCCTGGGGTTTGCAGTTTAGGGAGGGGCCAATAACTGCAAACGCCAGGATTCCATAGGATGTTGAAAGTGGAATAATAGTGCTATAACAGTCTAGTGCAGAAATGGCCTCTGTGTTAGGTAATATTTTATTGTTGTGACAGGCAGTGCGCCTCAGCTGCCAGATTACTGAATCTGGATCAGGCCAGGGTATAAACATCAAACTAAGGTGCAAACATCTGTCAGATGGATACCAGCAATGTTCAAACATTTTTTTTACAGAATATGTATGGCTAATAATGGTGATCTCTCTCTCTCTCTCTCTCTCTTTCTCCCCATCAAGAGCCAGTGTGGTGTAATGCTTTGAGAGTGATCTAGGATTCTGTGAGACCAGGATTCAAGTCTTTTGCTGGACCATGAGAACCCATTGGATGTCCTTGGGCAAATCACATTCTCTTAGTCTCTGCGGAAGGCAAGACTAAATCTTGCCAAGAAAACTCTAGGGCAGTCACTGTAAGTTGGAGTCAATTTGAAATCACATAACAACAAATACCTACAGACTGCAACATCTCAACTGTCTACATGTCGCAGATTGTATTTCAAATTTTTTTCCAAATTACCATGGGATAAATCCAACGTTAGTCCCATGTGAACCTACGGCAAAGAACAGGACTTGTTAATCACCACTCACATAAGTCTCACTGATTCTAGTAGGTCTGCTATAGTTGGAACTAACACTAGATATATTTTCCTATATCTGCCCCTTCCTTTTTGTCTTTCAAAAAGGCTTTGAGATAGAATACACATGGAGAGACAAAGCTGGGGCCAGTTCACCCAGAGTACTTTGTATCTAACTGTTCAAATACCCTAAAAGCACCAGATCCTATCTGATCCTGGAAGTTAAACAGGATCAGCCATGGTTAGTACTTGTATGGGAGAACATCAATGAATGCCATATGCTGTTGGCCAGTGGTTTTTAATCATTTCTTTACTGGGGATTCTCTACGAATATAGTTTGCAGGGGACTCCTAAGTCAATATTTAAATTTAACTCAATATTTAAATTTATATTTGACTATTCAAATATTTATTTAAATATTCAAATATTTATTCATTTAGTAAAGGCTTCTGGAGACTAGAATTCAAATCTCTGCTCAGACACTAGATGACCTTGAGCAAGTCACATTCTCTCAGCCTCAGAGAAAGTAAACCACAAACCTCCTCTGAACAAATCTTGCAAAAAAAAAAAATATCAAACAAATCCTGTGACAGGTTCACTTTTGGGTTGCCATAAGTCAGAAGTGACTTGTCGGCACACAGTACCAAAGTGTTGCTGACAGAGAGAGATTCTTTCTAGCCATCATGTCTCTCTCTTTTCAAAACTCGTTTACAATGACTCTAAGGTGCACCTGTGATGGGGGGTTCCTTTGTTGTCTTTCCCTTTATTTGAGGCTGAGAAAATGTGACTTGCCTGAGATCACACAGTAGGTTTTCATGGCCAAGTGCAGATTCAAACCCTGGTCTCCAGCGTCATAGTTTAGGCACATGCACATGCCTGCCACCATATCCCTTTTGTTAGGAATGCAGTAGTGTATGGGTGGGTGCTGAAACTGCTGCCTTGTTTGTAAACAAGGAGGCAGTTTGGACATGCTCACACACCTGCTGCTGTGCCTCTTTCATTCGGGACATGGTAGCAGGGGAGATCGGCTGCTGAAACTGCTCCCTCATTTGCCAACAAAGGAGCAGTTCAGGTGGGCACACACGCCTGCTGCTGTCTCCCTTGGTGCCCCCACTCCCTGCTGCCACATCCCTGACAAAAGGGACACAGTAGCAAGCATGTGGGCTTGCTCAAGTGGTCCCTCATTTGCAAATGAGGGAGCAGTTTTGGCACTCACACACCCCTGCTGCTGTGTCCTTGTTAATTCCGCTGGTGATGGTGTTCAGCAGCAGCCCCTGGACCCCAAGTTAAGAACCACTGCTGTAGGCTGTATTTCAGAGGAAGGAACCGGCAAAACTACCTCTGAGTACTCCTTGATCAGGAAAACCCTCTGAAATTCATGAGGTCTCCATAGATTGACAGGCAACTGGAAGGCACATACACTACATACATGCATACATACACACACACACACACACACACACACACACACACACAAAATGCCCAAATTTTGAATCTAAATCCAGATCCATTTCTAACCCTTCCTTGTTATTACAGATTGGTTTGTTAGGGAATGCCTACTCTTTGTTTTACACACTGTGTTGATTTCTCAGGATAGCATCTGTGGAACATTGAGTAGAAGGACTTCCTCCACATGCAGAATTCCTAAATTCCAAAATCTCACCAACATGAATGAAGAAACAAAGCCACATGGACAGAGGCCAAACCTCTGTTTTTCTTTGGTTAATGAGTCACCTCTGGCTACACAAGCCCAACCCAGCTGTAACTTTGCTTCCAAGTAGGACAAGATATGGGCTTGGCCTATTAAAACAAACCCATTGGCATCATTTACACTCGTTTGTGAGCATGTGGATTTAGTCCCATTCATCAAAGGGCATGACATATCTGCTATGTATGCCTGTGTATTTTAAATGCAGCATTTTTATTTAATTTTCTCATAGGTACAAGTTTTAACTGGATAGTCATGTGAGGATATCTGTACTCTAAAGCTGTCTATAGAAGGGACCTTAAAAGTAAATGCTTTTTGTGAAATCTTACATTATGAGGAAGAGAAGAGACCAAACCAACAGGTTATTTATAACTTCAGCTCTGTGCATTGTATAGTGTTGTGAAATGTTATGTTCAATTTTTTAAAAAAATGGAATTATAGTAGACCCTCCACATTTGCAGGTTTCACTTTCACGGATTTGATTACTTGTAAGCTGCTCAGACCCTTGCCCCGCTCTTCATGTGGTTCTTTTCCAGGGGAACCTTTCCTCTTGATGGCTCTGATCAGGCTGTGCAGACCTTTAAAAAACCACCTCTGGTCCTCCCTCTCCTCTTCCACCAGCCACTGTCTGGGCAGATAACGGCCATTTCCACACTAGACCGTTAATAGCGCGATGATTCCACTTTCAACATCCTATGGAATCTTGGGGTTTGCAGTTTTGGGAGGGGCCAGCACCACAATTTCTCAGCACCACAAATTGTCTCTTGATGTCTCACATGCACCCAAGGAAGGAGATGGCCAAGAGGGAAGTATAGGGCCATCATGTCGACCCACCCCATTTCCCTCTCCTTTCCCTAGCCTTGTTTGGACCCTGGGTGCCCAGTCTCCCCACCATGACCCAGCCCCTTCCTACAGACACAGACACAAACACATTTTGATATTTGTGTTTTTTCCCACTTTTATGTGTGTGTATGTGCCCCTACCCCTAGTGACTGCAGAGGGCCAACTGCGTAATAATTTGTGAAAAGCAAATGTATGTGGATTGATTTGAAGGAAAGTAAAAGCAAAAGTAAAATTGGGATAATTTTCAAGTACAACCTTCAGATTATATCCAACCTTATCCTATGCATGTTTTTAGCCGCTGGACCTTACTCCCATAGGTGGTTGGTGATTGCAGCCAAGTTGCTACATCACAAAATTTCAAGATGAAGCCCCCTAGTCCCTGCTTGGAGCACAAACTTGTCACTTGTTATTAGTAAGTGAGAATTTAGAGTGTCATTAAACTGTTTAAACCAGGGATGTGGAATGAATGACCTTCCAGAGTGTTGTTGGATTGCAGCTCTCCTCACCCTTAGCTAACATGGCAATTGATAAAGAAGATGGGAGCTGCAGTAAAATTTTGGAGGGACAAGCATTCCTCATAGATCGGTGAGTTTAAATCAAGATTCATTTGCTTATTCAGTGATTTTGTGAGTCACATTTTCAGACTCTGTCCTCACAGATCACAGTTCCTGAGCCTCTGAATTCCTAGATTAGGGGTATGAAACTAAACTTAGCCAGCAACTGTGTGCTTGCAACACACTCCTACACAGACCTAGTCAGAAGTAAGCTCCACTGTTTTCAGCTGAGTTTGATTTTGGAAAGTATGGTAGGATTTCAGCCTAATAATGCAAATTTCTACATATTTCCTCAAACATAAGTCCCACTTGCCTCAATGGAACTTTCTTCCCCACAAGTTTGCACAGATTTGGAGTCCTAGTTGCCTGATGGCAAACCCCTAGTTAGAAGGAAAAGAAAGTATACTATCATTCATTATATTTTTATTCCATACTTTCTCTGAGAGGCTCAAGGTGAGTGGGACAGAACAAGCAAGGGAGGAAGAAAAAGACTCCAACAAACTCTGCAAGCATAAAAATAGAGAAGCTTGCACAATGAGTTTATGGCTGAGAGCCATAGAAACCAAAGGGAAGTGAACTATACTGCAGGAAATTTAAAATACAGTCAATGTCACTTACATGCAGACTAGCATGGTGTTCATTCTGCAACAGTGTCAAACCAGATGCCCCAGGAATGCTTATAAACCAGCCAAAATGGTATCAGTAGACAGCCCTGTTGTTTGTTTCCAGCATATGGTAATTATGGTAATTATTTCTTCTAATAATTAATTTGGGTGGTTGAGTGCCTCTTATTTTGGAAATGAAATGTTGTCACACAAAAAAAAGGCATTAGTGGCTAGGTGGGCACAAAAATGTAAGCTTCATAAGAAGAATAAGGAGGGGAAGCCTTCCAAACAGTCAAAGACCTGTGAACCTCCAGGCTGAACAGAAATCTGAGGTGGCAGTTGTAGGGGTGAGGCAGAGAAGGAGGAAATAACATGCTTGAGTCCTTCCTGGCTCTTCTCAAACACTCAGGGAGGGTGGTTAGGTTTGGAAGTTATGTGCTAGGAGTAAAACTTAAAAAATAAAATCCAGAAACCTGTATGGAAGTTATAACTTTATAACTGGAATTACATCTGCAGGAATTAGAAATGGGCTGTTCTGGAATGTCCATATCCGTAGAGAGCTGCTGTTAATGTTCCTACATAGCTGGCAGAGTGAGCATTGCACAATGGGAACTGATGCACAATGAGTCCCAATGAGCATGGGGTATCCATGTGCGTTGGGTACTCTTGCCAGTGTCCTGTTACACATCTTTGCAATTCAGTAATGGGGTTTCTTAGCATCTCTACTGTGCAGCTGAGTATACATAAAGTTATGGAATGCTGATGGTTATACAGGATTCAAGCAAACTTCTCTAATTGCTGCACTATTCAGGAATGTGCTGTGCACTGTGCACCATTGCACTGTGCACCATTCCACAATGAATGCACTCAGTTTCAGCTGGCATCCTGTTAACAACAAGTACCACCATAATGCCAGTGCAGAAGAGTAGCTACAGGGAAGTTAAATGAGGCTATTCTCCCTAATACCCTAATAAGACTCTGCTCCCCTAGATGAAAATTTCCTTGAGTCTCCAAATTTCTAGGATTGCAAAGAGGGAGACACTGAAAATCATTTGCACCTAGGACTCTTGTATTTGTTATGTTTGCATTCCTCGGTGACTTTGTCTATGGCTTTTCTTTGGATGCCTGACCAACATTTCTAAATGCTCAACTCACACTTTAAATTACTGCAACAGTAGACATTTAGTTGCTGAAGTTAAATTCATTGCAGGGCGTATTTCTTATCTGGGTGCCAATCCCCTCCTTTTGAGCCCCTTTGTTAGCTATACCCTGTGCTAGCATTATGTCTTTTTATAGTCATGGTGGTGGGAATTTTCCATATCCCTTTTACAATGACCCACACTCCCACGAGGTTCACTTTCCTCCCAGAAGCCCCCTTCCAAGGTAACCATGCAGTGGCTGGGGGCAGCAGGCAAGGGACAGCTGAGAAGTGTCTAGTTAATTTCCTGCATCTGGATGCATAGTGATGGTATCCTCCTCCAGAATTTTCAAAGAACCCAAGGAGTCTTGTGCATCTGACTAAAGGGGGCTAAAGGGGTATAGCCATACATTTCTCTGCCAGCCACTGTGAGGCTGTGTGGAAAGCCCCCTGCAGGAAGAAGTTCAGTCCTGTTGGAGGAGGGAGGGGGGATAGTGTAGAATTTGGCCTGGCTATAACTTTGTGCTCCATCTCCCTTGCAGGATCTCATTTGTCATCTGGTTTTGAGAGCTAAGTGGGACTGAAGCTGCCTAATATTTGGATGTAAGACCACCAGGGAATACCAAGGATCTCTAGAGGTAGGGCTAAGATAAAGTCCTCCCCAAACTTAGGAGAGTCACTGACGGTCAGAGTTGTAAATACTTAGATAGATGGATCAGTTATCTGACTTGGTATAAGGAGACTTCCTAAGGTTTCAGGGAAAGGAAAAGGAATAGGAGACTTTTTCCTTCCCATCCTCCAGAACTACTTGTCTTTGCTGTACAGTGTTTAATATTCAGGAGCAGCTGTAGAAATGAGCCCCAAATTTGAACTTTCTTTAGTATTATACAGAGGAAAAAGGTGCCCTTTTTCCTGATGCTGAAATTCTCCCTCCCCCATTTGACCTGAGTTTCCATCTGAGGCTACCTGGCATCCTGAGCAGGAGCATTTCTTTCAGAAGGTGGAGAGGCATAAGATACACAGCCACATGGTGTTGTGAGTACCACTTGGCCTGTCCCCACACATGGTTGTCTTTGGCCCATCTATGGTGACTGGTAGCCCCTGCTAGAGCAGTTCTCCATTAATTTATCAAATACTATCAAGCTGAAGCTTATGCTAGCAGCCATCAAATATGCTGAGCAATGCATTCTGTTATTTAACCAAGCATTGTGTGGTTATAGATAGTTACTTAGATTGACAAAAGCTGATTAACTGCTGGGAGTCAGTTCACATGATACATTTCTCATTCTCTCTCTCTCACTCTCTTCTCCTCCCCCACTTAGGTGAGCAACCACAATTTTTCCCTGAGACACACTTACTAGGCAAATGGAAGGTGTCAAGTGGGTAGTTCCATATATGGTCAGCAATGATGATCAAGCACGCAGCAGTCAGAGAGGGGGAGGAAGTATGCCCTCAATCACAGGAGTGGCTGTTGATCGTATCTAGGATTGCCCTGTTCACCACATTATGGTGGTATATGTGAAGACCTACTTGGGAGACGGAAGGAAGGAAACAAAGCATTATGAGCCTAAAGGCTATGTATTGTTTACTTGAATCAAGAAGTCAAAATGTCTCCTAACTAAATATTTTTTTGAAAAAATTATTGAAAGATAAGAGGTAGCAAATGATATTCCCCTACAGAATCTTCTTCTGCTGCTGCTGCTGCTACAGATTCTGGATCTCACTCTTAACCTGTCCCCTAGAGTTACCGTGCAGCTGAAGACTTGAAAGTGAAGAAACACTTTATGTAAGTGTGTGTGAGTCCTACTAAACCCTCCCTCCTTCAGCCATTACAGCTTGCTCTACGGGGACCCTTAAAGTCTCCAAGAGCAGCACACCAGACTGTTCTGCATATCACCTCATCAGCTTCAACTCCTTAGATAAGCACCTCAGTGGAGGAGCTGGAGGTACCGGTTCAAGGTCATTACTGACACTAGGAAAACAAGGTAAACATACTTGCATACTTGGCACAGACTAGTTGCTAAGCAAACTGGAAACCACGGAACAACCAGATCAGAAGAAGCATAAATGCTCAAGCATGATGAGTGGGCAAAAGGTGGCCCATGGGCAATATGCGCCCCTCCATGTCATTTAAGTAGTTTTCAAGAGCCCACACCTCAATTTTATAAATAAATAGTAAAAAAAGAAACTCAAAATGCCATCGTCCATGCAAAAAGCAATTTCAGCATGCACATCTTCCTCTTTTGGGACTATTTCTGGTCCAGAGGAGGTCTTTTTCCAAAGCCAGAAGTGATTTCCCTGTTAGGTTCAGAAAGAAAGCATTTTCCTGGGCCTACAAGAGTGGGGAGAAGAAAGTGGCAAATTTTTCCCCGACCTAGAAGAAGCATGGGGACAATTCGAACAAATAAAAATATTGGGGATGTGCAGTCTTCTGAGATCCAATGAAGGCAATGTGCAGCTTATGGATGTGTGGTGGTTGTGTGTATGTGCCTTTAAGTTTGTGTGTATGTGCCTTAAATTAAGGCAACCATGAATTTCAGAGGGGTGGTTGCCCTGAGGTGAAATGCTGGGTAGGGATGGAAGATGGTTTTTTGGAAGTGGCTTAGAACTGTTAATTGAGAATTGCAAGGGATGGGCATTAATTGTGCACCCACAGACATGTGGCCAGGCAAGCAGAATCCTATCTACTCTCACTTTATTATTATTCCAAAACCAACACTAAGATCCCACCCTTCCCTTAAATCTCTGCTGCCACACTCAGCTATACTTCACCTCAATACCCAAGTATACCAATGCTCACACATAAAAATGATGAGGATATGTTTTTGAAACCAGATTCAATCAACTCTTTACAATGCCTGGATTTGATGTCATTTTAAAAATACCCTTTTACAGTTTTATGTATGGGAAGATTATCTCATTAGAAGCCAAAGACAACAACCTCAGGGAATCAGATGGCTGCCACTGTTTTCTGACAGAGGATCTGTAGCTTTAAAAGCTGCACAACAGGCCAAAATTCAAGAGGTGCAGCTTTTGCATACATGGGGAGATTGGTAGAAGATGCACCTTATGCTTTGCCGCTTGCTATGCAGCTGTTAAAACCAAAGAACCTCTGTCAAGGAAAAAAAGAGTGGCAAACTTTGACCATTTCCTTTTCCATTTTTGTACCTTAGTCTGTTTGGCTCTCCATGAGTGCCCAGTTAACATGCATTAAGCATTTGCAGTGCACTTGGAACAATTCGTATTAAAGCACTTTGGAGCACCATAGAAAGTAGCCAAGTGCTTTTATATTCTTTTAAAGGGCTTTGGAAACAGTTATTAGGCTTCAGTGTTAAAAATTATCTGAGCAATTTAAATGCCTGAGTGTGTGCTCTGGTCAAGTCCTTGTACATAAGAAAAAGAGCTGGAGATGTTTCTCCAGTTCCATGTGCAGTGGTGGAGGGGAGGGAAATTAACTGCTGGGTTGCTTTCTATGTCTCCCAGTGCCTCTTGAGCTTTATGTTAGAGACAAGTGTCTTTTCCTGATATGAGCAGCAGGTTCTCTCAGAGCAGAGCCAGGTCCCTATCACACTACGCTGTTATTATAGTGCTGTTATTCTACTTTAACTGCCCTGGGTGCACTCTTTGGATTTCTGGGGTTTGTAGTTTGGTGATGGAGCTCTCTGGATGAGAATTCTAAATGCTTCTCCCTAAACTGCAAACCCCATGATTCCCTGAGGTATTGCCATGCCAGTTAAAGTGGAATAATAGTGCTATAACAATGTAGTGTGATAAGGCCCCCAGCCTTACAATTAGGCAGAGTGAGGCAGGTGCCTCAAGCAGCAAGAGAGTGAGGCAGCAGTGGCGTGTGCATGCGCACACACAAACAGGGCCTCTCAATTGAAAGAGAGAGCTCCATTTGAGAAGAGACTATGACAGAGAATGCTATTCCATCACCATGATGAAAAGTGAGAGTGGGCTGTCAGTCCAGTTGGCTTCTATACTTGGAAACAGAGAGGTGAACTTATCTTTGCTTCAGGCAGGAAGATGTCTTGGACTAGCCCTGCACCAGAATTGTAGGAATGACAAAGTGGCCTCTGTACACCTGGCAAGGGTTACAGGCAGGGATCCAAGGTTATCTAGAATCATTAGCCCCACAAGGAAGACATCATTGCCCCTGGGCTCCAGGGAGTTCCTAGACACCCGAAGTAGTGAGTCCGCCCATCTTCAATCGAGTCACATGGTCACAAGTAAGCCTAATTGTTTTACCTACCACAGACAGCTTTGGGAAAAGAAAACAGCAGCAACAGCAGCAAGAACAACAACATGCATGTTAGAATTCTTTCCTGCAAACACTCAAACTGCTTTTTGCATGCAAGGCAACCCACACACTGTTTGCTTTGCCATTGGGGCAGCAAGCATATATATGTGTATATCCTGGGACAGACATTTGCGCTCTCTGCAGCTGGGGGAAACAGCTTGACCCATGTGATAAATTGCCCTCATTTTGCACCTTTGTCTGCTTTCTCATCTGTCTCCAGCATCCCAACTCCTAAGCAGCTTTCTAATGGCTACCATTAGGTTTTAATTAAAAGAACCAGCCCCCTGGGTATTGCAGCCTTTCTTTTCATGTCCACGCAATGCACACGCATTCAGAAAATGACATCCATACTTGGCTTTTCCATGTTTCTAAATCATGTAAGGGGGTTTTCAATTTTTTTTGATCCAATGCATATTATTAACCCAATGTTTCTTGGTGAAACCAAACACAGGGCCTCACATTACATTTGCGCTCTTTCTCTCCATAGAAGCATGGCAACAGCTCTTGTTGATAACTTTTTAAAGATACACAGATGAGCCATACCTGTTTTCTTTAAAGCAGAGCAAAAAAGCAAAGCAAACCAAACATAGTGGAGCTGCGGATGTTCGTGCATCATTGCCCATTTTCTGGTTTGTAGAATCTATGTTCATATCCATCAAAAAGATGAATGGATGGGACATTTCTTCATAAACAACTTTCATGCAAAGGGAACATCCCATAAAGAAGGTGTATATACTCTGTTTTCTAGCCCATGGGAATGATACTGTCCTTATAGTAATAAAGTGAAATTATTGGTATAAAATATTTTTTAAAATATACCCTAACTGTAAGACAGGGTCTATTCCAAAACTGAACAATTATATATGTGCCAAGGAGTGAGTACAAATGCATCTAGCATGTAGGAATGTGGCAGGTCCTGCTAGATCACTACTGGCCAAAGGAAACCTCCTCCCGGCTCCCCGGCAAAAAAAAATCATTTACATCAATCTCTGCCAGGTTGACACCATCCAGATGTGATGGACTATGAAATCCATCATTCCCAGCCCATATGTGTACTGGCCTTGTGGGTTGTGGATGGTGGAACTTGTAGTCTGACATGACTACAAGTCTGGAGGAGGCTTACATGGGAAAGCTTCTTTACTCCTTTGCTACATTTCATTCTCCCATTCCCTTCTAGAGCATTGTATGGATTTTATTGACTGAATTCATCACCCTTTGCTGTTTGTTAAACAAACTGGCACTTTTTTTTGTCTGAAGGGAATTCAGTACTTGGGGGAGAAGTGACACCTTTCAGGATACCTGCTTACATTTCCAAACATTTGATAGCTTTAAAAATATTATCCCGGATTTTTAAAAATACACACACACAGAGCTAATTAATTGGATACTTCAAGACACTTCAGTCAAAATCCATTTGCGTATCCCAAAGTATTGTACACTGTGGAGAAACAGGATAAGCATTTGGTGCCTCCTGAGAATCAGATCTATGACCTAGACTCAGAGATATGGTTCGTATGACAGACATTTATTGCAATAAAATGCAACGTTTGACCTCTACAGAATTCTTCAGCAGACATAATGGGGAAATAATTTTAAAAAATCTTCTGGATGAGCCAGTTCTGTCTGAAATGTATGAAATCTCTTCTAGTGTCTGAACAAAGATTATATTTATCTCTCACTCTAGGAAAAGCAAAACTCTCTGCCAGCTGAGTCTATGATCAGAGCATGCTTTGTATTCTCTGTGTGTCATTCCATCTTGTTCACCTTCATTTCTACTGTACCCTTCTTTGCTGCTATCTGTGGTATGAAGTAGTATATTGCGTGCCAAAGTTTGTGCCACAATGAACAAGCTCAGTTGATGGAGAAAAAAAAATATACCACAGCATTTCCTGTCTTTTTTGCAGCAGCATACTTAATGTGTCTGTTCCTCTGGAACTTGCCTCCAATTTTTATTTACCGCACTGAAGAGCTAGCTGGCTTTCTATATATTGCTGAGAAAAATAACTCCCTTCAATTTTCCTTGGAAAATAACCCCAAGAATCTCAAAAGCCTGAATGTTCTTGTAGGAACAGAAGTTGGGTTTAAGTATTTTGGCAAGGAAAGGAGAGTCACCAGGTGCAGCTGGACTTCCATGGAATCCATCCCTACTCAACATCCCATAACTCCGTCCTGCATTCTCTACATCAAGTGTGGGGTGGGGGTAGATAGGCAAGTCCTCCAGTTGTCATTAGACTACAGTTCCCATCAATCCTAATCAGCCTGGATAACAGAGAGGGTAGATAGGAGTTACCATCTGACAAACAGAGATTGCCACCCCACATTTAATGTCCCTGCCCTGCACATACTGCTGTTGCTATATTCTGCTGGAAACTTAGACATAATTGGGGCCCACTGATTGGCCCTCAGCTAGCAATTTTGTCATAGAAATTTGACACATGGGCTGTTTTCTATGTGATCTTAAAATCAAGAAGTTTCTATTTGATAGCATGTCCCCTAAAGTAGGGAAAGAATACTTTTTAAAATTGTAAGCCACCTTGAGTCCCAATTTTGAAGGAAAGAGAGGATATAAATATGTATAACTATTATAACAATAACAGTGGCACCTCTGAATACTGTTCAACGGGGCATGTGAGATTGAGGTTATCAACGCACCCATGTCTCGCTGGTGGAATTCCCGCAGGTAACTGGCAGGTTGCTCGGTGCACAGAATGCTGCACTAGTTAGGCCTCTGGTCTGATCTGCATGGTTTTTCTTTTAAGCTGCTTCCTGTTCAGGGTAAAACAGACCGAGCCTTTTCTGAGCTTTCCAAGCCAGTCATTTGGAAATGCCCATCCTTCAGAGAACCCATTCCATGTTGCTTTCTCTGTTCATGTCACAGAGGATTCTAGTTCATGTTGGGGAACTCTTGCCCGGCCTCTTGAGTCTTTCTGTCATCTTGTGGGAAATGAGGGCAGAGTGTAGTCCTTTGAGTGTTGGACTATGACTCTGGAGACCAGGGTTTGAATGCCTGCTCAGCCGTGGAAACCCACTGGGCAAGTCGCACTTGCTCAGTGTTAAATGAAGGCAAAGGCGAATACCCTCTGAACAAATCATGCCAGAAAACCATGTGATTGGTTCACCTTAGGGTCGCCATAAGTTAGAAATGACTTGAAGGCACACAACAACAACAACAACAACATTTCAGCACAAAGATTCAAGATGACTGAATAAGACGTTCAGAAACAAGATGGATTCTCTTCAGGTTCATTTTCTTGAGGAACAAAACACACTATGTTTTTTAAAGGCAAAAAGTGATACAACAGCATTATTGTGTTTCTGCAAGGTGTGCTTAAATGGTGTAAGGCCAATGACACATCTACCTCAGTATAGATCAGAAGAAGTAAACAGAGATGCAGAGCAATTATATCAGAGTGCCTCCTGATATTCCTTCTTGGCCATTGGGAACCAAGGGCACCTTGGATCCATCTTCCACGAATTGGCTTCTTCAGTTTCACGGATCCATCTTCCAGGAATTGGAATTCAGTTTCCAATTGGAATTGGAATTGGAATTGGAATTGGATCCATCTTCCAGGAATTGGAATTCAGTTTCATGGATCCATCTTCCAGGAATTGGCTTCTTCAGTTTCAAAATGACTATATTAGCTTGCACATTCCAGATTGGTTATCTGTTTGATTTACAAAGTGCTTTCTCCAGTTCCTTATTATACAGACAGCACTAATTTATTCCTTCATTTGCAACCTACCTCCAGTTATTTCATAGCAGAGGGTGAAGATTACACAGCAAATTCCACTCATTTCTCCAAGCTTACAAGATAGATAATTTTAATTCTTGTGCTAGTTAATCAGACATAGCGACTTAGTTAGAGTCATATCCTCACAATCAATCTGTGGTTTCTAGAAAACACAATGGAGATCCCCATCTACCACTATAACTTGCATTGCACTACAAAGATTTTTCATTTTTTTAGAAAGCAGATCCTTAACAGATTCATTCTTCCATGTTACCTCAGAAATCATACTGCATTCTTGGTTATGTGCAACTTTTTACAGGAGCTGAAATTTCCCTTTAGAAGAAGGGGAAGCAGACTGTGTCCTTCATATTGTTCTCTTGCCCTTCCTTTCCTTTTGATCTTAACCGTGCTACAAGGTATACAGGCCGTTAAGTCAAAAACAGAATGTTTAAAAAATGTATCAGGCCATGGTCCATGAAGGATGGAAACTCGGTATTCTGAGAAGCAAAGACCTGCATATATCTCATTGTGATGGCTACATTTAATGCAGGTTGGAAACAAAAACTGTTCAGAAAACTGTTTCAGAAAGATCCCATAGCCATCAGAGCAGTGCTACAATATTCAAATGTATCCTGTGTAGTATAAGCACATGCAGGTGTGTGTACATCAAGGGGGATGATTAACAAGTACAACTGAAAAATACAACATGACCAAAACGTTTCAGCTTCCATCTTCTTCAATTGCTAAAGATGAAACTGAGTTGCATCTAAAGTGGCTGTTTAGAACACTGTTTTCAGCATTCCTCAGTGGAAGTGAGTATTGCTAATGATATTATCCATGGTGTTGCCAATGGCATTATGATCTAGCTAAGGCCATGTGGCATTAGGGTCTAAAGTCTATGAATCCATAAATTCTCACTCTAGTCCAAAACGCTTGAAAGAGATGGCACCTCAGTAACAAACAGGGACAAGTCAGAGAGGCTGTGATGTTCTGAGTTGAAATGCCTGGTTACTGGCATTTCAACTTTCTGGTCAGGATTGTAGATTTTTGATTCCAGAAGCATGTATGGAGATCTGTGGTTATTTTCCCTATGTTGCAGATGACATCCTGTGTTTCTGCATTTGATCACATAAACAAGTTTGCAGAATCAGCAGCTATGTGTTGTATAATACAGTAAGTCCTGCCAGCCCCTATGCTTCTAAAAGTGATAGTCTGCTTAAGGTACAAAGCAATACTCTGAATTACATGAGTGCAACCCTGGATGGCTGACTGGTGTGTTCAGGATAGCTTTTCCCAGTAATCTGTGTCAATTTGGTGGCTGGCGGAAAGCTATAAATGGAGGCTTGCTGATGGCTCTAGCAAGGTGTTCAGAACTTGTTGACAATGGATTGTTGTTGCTATGTGCCTTCAAGTAGTTTCCAACTTTTGGCAACCCAAAGGCAAAACTATTATGGAGTTTTCTGGAACTGAAAGCGTATGATGTATCCAAGGTCACTCAGTGGGTTTCCATGGCCAATCCTCTGGACCACGCTGGCTCTGGATAACTTTCTCTAATTGCCACAGTATTTCTCTAATATTCCACAGCTGAAGGCTGCCACTCTTAATGATGGTGGAGTAGCTAAGAGTGTTTGCCAGGACCTTCTGGGGCTGAATGGACTGCTCAACCATAAAAACCATTTCTGACTTTAGAAGTAATGTTCTCTTTCCTGTTCTTCAAGACTTCCAAGAGAGGCAATTAAGTCCTCCCCATTTTTGGGACAGTAAAAGGAATCTGCACATTTTGCCCACATTTTGCCATGGTGGGCTAGGGCCAAGAAGCCACAGGCTCAACCCCTCACGCAGCAATAAAGCTCACTGAATATCTTTTGGTCAATTACTATCTTACAGGGTTGTCCTGAGGATAAAAATGGGGCAGGGAGAACTACGCATTTCTGGAAGGAATGAAAGGCAAGAGATCATCTCTCTCCAGAACAGAAACAATAATAATTTTGAAACAGTACTTTTCAAAATGAAGCAGCATTGCCATCATCAGCAAATAAAAGATCAGTACAGAATAATAAAATATCCCTCTAAGCCTAACTAGAGAACAGGTATCCCTGTCACATGGAAACAGTACTACCTACTTATGCATCCTGCTATAACCTATAGGCAGTTGAACTCTTGCAAAACTTTGGGTTTTTTTCTTTTTTTAAAAAAAACACTGGAACATGTGAGCCACCAAAGTCATTTGTAGCAGATTTTTTTCCTTGCACTGCTAAGTTAATTAGTAAACTGTCCCACATTTCATCCATTCCTCTTTCTAGCTCTTGAGTCAGTTCACTGGTATTCCAGTTCTACCATCTCTTATGATTTCATTTTTAAAGAGGGCATACTTTATTTTCTCCATCACTCACTTGCTATTTGGAAACAGCTGTCACTGACAGGGGTCTTTGTGACATGATTAGTCACTTGCAGAGTGATGTACTCTGCAAGTCAAAGGCAGGGAGGATCAAGATTCCATAGTGAACACGAGGTTGAAGGCTGTGTTAATCAAACCTCTTGAGACACAGATTCAGGTTGGCAGCACCCTGTTGCTACCGTCTACTTTGTTCTTTGAGGCCTTCCACATAGTGGATTGCCACAAAACATTCTCACAGACGTTGGCCCCACTAGTTCTGAAGTGCTGTGATGTCAACTGCAATTGTAGGTACATATGCTAGGAAAAGCATCTCACTGAATTCAATAGCAACAGCACATGGTTCCAAGTACCTAAAAGACCAATAGTTGTGGTGAAGCTAGAAAACAATTGAGGCAGTTGAAGTTTCCAGGCTGTCAAATCAGGATATCTTTGATTATGAAGTCAAAACAATGGTTCTGGGATTTTAAAATAGCATAAACAATAAAACTATTATGCATTCTGCTTAATTTACATGCATTTGCAGAGAAGTTGAAAGTGTTAAATGCAGTATAGTCAGAGTGGAGTACCCGTGATCATCCAGATGCTTTTGGACTTCAACTCCCATCAGACCTAGACACTGGTCAGGCACAATGGGAGGTGAAACTCAGCGATATTTGGAGGGCCAAGGGCTCCCCGTTCCTGTGGTATAGTAATATTATTGAGAACATGATCATATTTAACACTGCTAATGGAAAGTAAGAAAGTGAAAACACCAAGTTATCACAAACCAGCATTGTGATGTTGTAATAAACATGATAGAGAGAGTTTAACTCACAATTGTGTTGAAGGATTTGTATTTCTGCAAGGTCAGTCCTCTGTCAACCTATGTAGATAAATGCAATAGCTTAAAAAAAAAAAAGAAAAAAGAAAGGTGAAACTTGTTCCTTGTGCCCCAGAAGACTTTGGACTTTTTTTTTACAGACACTAACTACATCACATGGTAAACTGCTACTGAAACAAATACTTGGAAATCAGTTTGCAATACACCATGTATGTATGTGCAAAGACTTTTACATCAGGTCTTTAAGGGAAATAAGCTTAGACTTGCAGTAGGCTAGAGCTGTGAACCTAAGCAGCCCAGATCGTGTGACCCTCCAGGTTTTGCCAGATTGCATAATCCATCAGCTTCAGATTGCACAGCCAACGGTGGGAGACATGAGAACTTCAGTCCAAAATCTCGTCCTTCATCCCTGTCTTAGCAAATTGCTTGTTGAATGCCTGTAAATTTGGTTCCTTGTTAGCAGAGTACAGGATAGCGCTCAAAGGACTGTGAAACTATTGTTGCTTTCCAAAGACTGCAGCCACTCTCGTATGCTGCTGATGGGTTTCCCAGAGACAATCAAGTGTGTGAATCAAACGCCGGACTGGATAGGCTTTTGGTGTGATCCAACAAAGCTGTTCTTTAGTTGAAAAATGTTTCCCAACCAAGCATTCTCTTTAATGTTGGGAATTAGAGTTTCCCAGGGCATTAGCCCTGTTGTGAAATTCTATGGAATCTAAAACTGTCAGGATTCAGCCTCCTTTTAGCAGAGTAGTAGAAAAAGCATGTCCAAATTTCTGTGCGTGGCTCTTCTGACCTCAAACTGACTGAAGGAACAAAACAAATGCAGGTAGTTTCAGGTTACAAAAATAGAAAAGTTTACTAATGGCTTCTATATTTACATATGCATTGGGGAATCTATATCCTAACTAGCTAATGAATAGTAGTAGCTTCATTCTTAACTCACCATCTTCTGATGGAGACATGAAGCATGGTCAGAGAGGAAGAAGAGGAAGCAAAAAACAGGAGAAGAGAGGAGATCTGAGAAGGAGTCTCTTTCTTTTATAAGACTGATGACCCAAGCAACAGTTCTGGGTCACATGATCTGATCACCTGAACACCAAAGGTATTTATGATCATGCAATTAAATGACACAAAGGCAAATGGTGGAGAGAAGCCATGCAAAAGAGAAAGGAAGCCCTGTGCTAGCTATGCCCACTTGCTCTAGGAACAAGATGTGGGGTAGAGAGAATGCTGGAATTTTTCCAACATTTAACTTGCCTCACCTATTTGCTGTTAGAGCAACAGACCTTTAGACAGCAAGGGTTTCTTGCATACCTCCACCCTACACATTCTGTCTCTAAATTTTTTCCCATTTGCTCAATCACCCATTGTGGGGATGTACCTAAGCAACCACACCACATGAAAACCGTCAGGGTGTATTTGCAAGTAAACAGAAGACTCCTCCTTCTCTTTTTCTTCTTCCTCCCTCAAGAAGGTGAGAGCTGGCTCTGTTGACCTGTTCCTCTTCTTGAAACTTTCCTACAGTTAGCCTGGGTTTAGGCACTGCATGTGTCTATGTTTGAATGTACCTTTAAATGTAATCAGTAAAGTTGTTTTAGCTGTGAAGTTTGCACCCCGCCTATTCACCTTACTTTGCTAAAACTAGACTCAGAGAGATTCAAGAAATTCAGTGCTTCTGCTTGTGAACCTTGCTAAAGGAGACTGTGTCTTAATTGAACCAATCTTCATCTTTCCCAGAAAAGGGGCTAACATCCCAGGCGTCTACTTCTAACACAACAGTATGCTTATGGACTGGAACTCAACTGAAGTGTTTGCCTGGGGAAACCAGATAAAAAGCAGGGGACATGATCCGACACCCAGTGTTTAGTCACTGTGCAGAATGGAAGAACAATTCTCTTAGTTCAGAGTAAAGATCTATTTAGTCCAGCATTTGGTTCCCCTGTTGAACCAGCCAGATGCCTCCAGGAATCCCCTGTGGCAATGACAATCCGCTCATTATTGCTCCCACCAACTGATATTCATTGTCTCTGAACCTGGAGGTTACATAAATAGCCACCATGACTAGCAGCCGCTGCTAGACTGATCCTCTGTGAATTTGTATAATCCTTCTTTAAAGACATCCAGGCTATTGGCCATCACCATGTCTTATGACAGCAAATCCCATAAAACTGATTATGCATGATCTGAAATGTTTTCTCTCACTGTCATAATTCCACTGCCCAGCAACTGAACCAGATTCCTACAAGTTCTAGCATTATGGTTAAGGAGAACAATTACTCTTTAACCACAATATGCACCTTTTTATAAACTTGTCACAGGGTGGGGAACTTGCAGTTCATTCCATGTGGCTGCACTTCAACTTCTTTCAGTTCTAGCCAGCTTTGGTAATGGTCAGGCATGATGGGACTTATAGTTCAGCATTATCATCACCCTGATTATTTTGGTCATGATTTTCTGCAAGATTTCCAAGGCTGTAACATCTTTGAGAAAAAATGATTAGAACTGATCAGTAATCCAAGTAAGGTTGGTCTCAAACCAGTGCTGTATGCTGTGTTGATATTATGCCTATGCTTTCCATTATGACTCTATCAGTGTATTTGCAAAGGTTTTTGTTTTTTTTATTCTCAGTGTTCATTACTTTACATGTTGAACTGTGGTCACCATTTCGTCATCCATCCACTCACTTTTGAGAGACTTTTGTAGCTCTCCCCAGTTCCCCCAGAATTTTGTAAGAACCTCTTCAGTTTCACAGTATTTCTCTGCAAAACAAATCCCCCTCCCATTACACCTACACCACCTACAGAAACAGCCATAATCTCTCCTTTTCTTCTACAGGTATGTTTTATTTTTCTGTTTCTACTTTCCTTTCACAGGATAGAGGGTTTAATATTTTAAAAGAAAGCTCTTTTGTGTCTAAATATAATGATCTGGAGAAAATTTGGAGCGTCTGCCATCTACACATCTGCCACACTTTCTCAGGCTGTCTGGATTGCATGCTGCTGAATTTTCCAGGCTACATTCTCAGTCATCCTTGTGTTTGGCTAAAATCGCTATCCACTCCACCCTTAGACCAATCATGTGAAGCAGAGGGTGTAAATTCTTATTTTACACATGCAGAAGCATCCCTTAAATTCAGGAGCAGAAATCATAGGGCAAGTGGAGATCTCTGGCAAGTATCGCTACCATGCTTTGAACCAGTACCTCAGAGGTAAGACAGTCCTTAATCAGAGCCTACAGAGGTTTGAAGAACATGCTGACTCAATTGCTAATCCATCCATCTGTCCACGCACAGTTGTACTCAGCAAAATGGATTAAGGGTTGCAAGAATGTCTGAGTGTTTCATTGAAGGAAAGGGAAGTCTTTTGCCAGAAAAGAAGGCTGAAGTGGCTGCAGGTCTCTTTCTAAGAGGTTTCTTAAAAAACAAACAAACCCTAGAATCAACTCAGTTTATAACCATGTATCAACCTGAAGTATACTTTCGCAGAGTCCAGCATGTCTTAATCCTATTGAAACGAATGGTTTAGAGCAAGAATGGGGCCTTTCCTTTCAGGCTCCAGGTTACATTGGTCAAACTGTATCACAGCCTGATTTTAGCAATGAATGTGACCAAGGTCAAAACTAGATGGGGCAGGGGTACCTTTTTCCATATACAATGTAGAGAAGAACAAAGACATTCATGTGCAGGTATTTTTGTTACCCATTTTGAGTGAAGATTCCTTCATTAGTTTTGTAGCTTGGGGACACAGCAGAATCTGATAAATAGGAACAGCCTAGTGTGGTGCTGGCAAAGGTCAGTGACCTGTATAAATGAAGCATAGCCTGACTGCAGTCCAAATTTAGGCCATAGGCTAGACATGGCCAACCTCTAAATACTGTTATGCGTTTTCAAAGTTATGAATGCTAAAAATAAGTTTAAATTTGCCTTTTTTACTCCAAACTGAAACTACAGTAGTAATCATAATCTCTCGTTTGCAGCAACTTGCCTTGCCTTACCTGTGCAAGATAACAAAAAGAATGCTAGAAAGACAGACAGACCTGGATGCCCCCCCCCGCCACATCACTTCTGTTCTTCCTCCTTGTTGCATGGATGTACAGATGTGGAATTGTTTGCTGGCACTCACCTGTGACAGTCACGGTAATGCAGTAGGAAGTCTCTCTCAGGTGACATCAGATGAGGCTGGAAATTTGAAACAGGGGGCTGGCTGCCTCGTCACTTCCCCTTCTCACAGATATTACCAGTGCTTGTTTGGATTTGAAAATTTCTGCTTCTGCCAAGAAGGCAATGTCCCTTTCCGAGACCACAACATAGATCTGTTCATACACGCCAGGGTCTGTGAACAAAGCATTTTCTTTACATGACTCCTTTGTGTTTTGGACTGTATGTCTCACGGCTATGAATTGTTTAGGTTCCATCTACAGCATAAAGTTTGAAGGCAGGGCAGAATCCACTGGATGGCACAAGCATGAGATGAAGGCAGGATTTACCTTACTGGGTTGTTGTGCACAAACACCAACAGAGCATCTGCTGCAGTGCTTTTCTTTAAGCTTTGGCGGTTGCATAGGGACGTGGGGGCGATTTGCCCTGGGCGGCAATGTTTCTGGGGTGTCCTGGCCCATAGCCCCACCCCTGTGCACCCTGGCCACACCCCCATGCACCACAGCCATGCCCCTTGTGTTGTAGCCCCACCCCCTCCTGCCCCCACTCCACAAACTCCAAGCTCCGCCACTGAGCTTTGGTGCCTTCACTGTAACCAAATGGATTGCTAAAAGTCCCCAGCAATAAGGGGACCATATGCAAATAAGGAAAAAGTTAATGTACCTTTTAATAGACACACAAAAGGAAAGATTTTGGTAGGTGCAGCTGGTTAGGTAGGGATGAGATAAAGCTTATACCTATTGAACATATAGTAGGAACATCTCCCTCAAACCTTAGTGTTTTCCTCTAGAGAAAGAAAGCAGGTCTAATACAAACCTAAGGATGGGAAAAACTAAAATGCTGGCATTTGGTTAGGCTGACATGTCATGTTTGGTCCAGATGCACTGAAGTGCAGGCTGCTAGGTACCACATTTTTGAGCCCATGGACTTGGCCCAGTTTAACTCTCTGATTCAGTCTGCCAGACATTATCTTAATCAAGTAAGCTCTCTTTTAAGCGGTCCTTTCATCCCGATGCTGTGCATTGTGAAACAAAGACATGGTGTTTTTAGGCATGGAATAAGAGTCCCTGATGGCTCCTTTCAGTAAAGGCCCAAGTGAAACCAGAGTCCTGGTTGAACAGTTTGATAGGAAAATGTGCCAAGTGTCAGGCCAAGTCTCAGACACAGCCCAGCAAGCTTACGGCATTTCACAAGCGTGTACAATACCTTCTGCTTTGTAGTCTTGCATATAAAACACTGAATCACCCTAAAATCACACAAGGTATAGAAAATCTCAGTTACTTAGATACTTCATGCTGGAATGGGTGCATACAATGCTTTCTAAATGGCATAAATCCCCATTCATACATGTTTTATGCCCACTGCAAAACCATTATGGTACTGAATTAATTGCCACATTCAGGTAGAGTTGTTATTGTTGTGTGCGCCTTCCAATCATTTCCATCTTATGGCAACACTAAGATAAATCTATCAAGGGTTTCCTTGGCAAGATTGATCCAGAGAATTCAACACTGTCTTCCTCTGGGTCTGAGTGACTTGCCTAAGGTCACCAGAGGGTTTCCATGGCCAAGCAGGGATTCGAATTCTTGCCT
Organism: Cyclura pinguis; assembly: GCA_030412105.1. Taxonomy (NCBI): domain Eukaryota; kingdom Metazoa; phylum Chordata; class Lepidosauria; order Squamata; family Iguanidae; genus Cyclura; species Cyclura pinguis. The sequence continues at coordinate 161,512,195 of CM059600.1, forward strand.
CCCAGAATCCTAGTCCAACATTCAAGCCACTACACCATGCTGGGTCTCCAAAAAGAGTTACCAGCCTCATTAACAATGGGAGCTAGTTGCTAAAGAGAGGCACACACAAATTTCAAGGATCAGATTGTTAGCAGCTTCACTCCTGTGACTTTAATAGTAGCTTGACATGCAGAAATGTAGATTTCTTGGCATCAAAATGAGAAAGTACAACACTATTGATCACCAGATCTCCTCAGGAAAAGTTTCCCTGACAAGGTTTCTGTAGGCACCAGCGCAGGGACTTAAAAACAACAACTGGCAACTGTACATGATAGCTGACAATCTGATAAATACATAACCATGGTTAATAATTTATACACATTTGTGATTGAAAGAAAGCCCAAACATTAGATTTTGGATGCTAAAGTGCTTGATGTTGAAAATAGAATTCCAACATTCTGTCATGTGTTTTACAAATATTTGCAAGAGAAAATATGTTTGGACGGAAACCCACTATTTTGATTCGGGAAGGCAAAAGGAAGTGCCAGAAATGAGAGCCAGAGACCAAGGAGGAGGAATGCCCTTGGCATCTACTTCTGTTTACATCATGCGGGTGGGGAAAGAGAGAACGCAGCCCACCCACTTGAAGCAGTTCCAAGCACTACACAAGCAGCCAAGCTGATCTTTACATTCATGCCTTCATGCCCAAGTTGCCTTCTCATATGTATGGCAATCTAGGGACTATGGGCATGGCCAGGTAACCAAGGGAGACACACTATTGTTTCTCTGTATAAGCTGGAAGGAATATGTTACACGTAACAATGTTACCTATAACGTGTGACTTTTAGAGACAAAACTGCTGCACTCTCAACGGCGCTCTCAAAATTTTGTCTTCAACATCAGACCACTCTTACTTATTTGGGGAGCAATTTAAGCCCTCTTTCAACATTCACAAGCATGTATGCCCCACTCACAACGGAGCTCTTTCACACCACACGATTATAGCGCTATGATGGCACCTGAACTGCTGCATGGGATCTGGAGTTTGGTCAGAGGCACTCCGGAGCACCCTGGCTGAGGGTTCTAAAGACCCCTTCCCTCTGAACTGCCAATCACAGAATCTCACAGGCTGTTGCCATGACTCTTAAAATACAATCATAATTAAAGTATAATCATGGTGCTATGGTTGTGTGGGGGTGAAGGTTGGGTGTGATTCTCTCATAACACACCTCCAGAAACAGCCACAAGAACCCCTGGAAAGAGGGTGTGCATTTGGGTCCAGAGTTTGCGAAAACTAAGCAGGCCATGGGGTTTTTCAGGCAGTGCTGGGAGACAAGAAAGGGGAGATTACAAGCCTTATTGGTGCTGCTCTGAGCTTCCCAAAGGAAGAACCAGGTACAAGTAAAATATAGTGTATGCACATCTGTGGAATGCAGTCATAGCTCTTGAAAGGCAGGATAACCACAGTGGGTGGCATCCAGGCTTAGTCATGGTTAGAACAGACCCCTGAAATCAACACGGTGAGTTTACCACATCCAACTGCTTTCAGTGGCTCTCCTCTGAGTCTGACTAAGCCTGGATCCAACCTTTTGTCTTCACAAATCTGGTCCACATTTCAACTGAGGAAGATTCCCACCACCATCCTCATCCCTCCCAAATAGCTACACATATTTTCACACGATGCAGAAGCAGCTGGGCTCCACATACATACATATACATGCCCACCTCCTATTGCACAGTCACTAAACTCTAGATGCTGCCAAGCAGAGCTCAAGGGCAAACACCACGCACTAAAAATACAGTCTTGTTCCTTGCTACGCAAAGAACGGATGGGCCACATCCGTTTTGCCTGTTTGCTAATTCAGCTGCACCTGAAGCTGCCAGTCAGCTACTTGTGTACACTTAAAGCAAGATATGGCTAGCAGGAAATGGCGTTCCTCAAAACACCCACAGATACCATGTTGAAAAGCTCAACACTTCAGATGCTTCTAACCACTGCCCTGGCTAGAGATTTTCTGGGGGCGGGGGGATCAGGAAGGGAAGGAAAGGGGATCTACTTTGCAAATCTAGAAATGTGTTGCAACTGAATTGTTTTTAATATACTAGCGATAAATGCATTGAGCACAAACAGCTAACCACCAATGATTAAAACGATTAAACATAATTAAGGTTACTAGAGAAACAGGAAGAATCATTGCACACACATTGACACGTATGTAATTCAGGAAGTACACTTCAGTGCTCAGTGCGTTATGAAGGCCAAACTGCATTATACTTTTCCAAGTTTTCTCTTCCATTTTATAAAAATAATCTTTAACTGGAAGAATCTCTGCTCAATGCTGAGGTTTTTTTAAACTGCCATTCCGTACTTACTTCCTGGATAAATCCTATTCAACAAGACTGCAGAGTGTTCCACTGTTAACAGTAGCAGCTTCAAATTTGTTAGAATACAACTGGTTCACATTTAGCAAGGGCAGTCAACAAAATTAAACACGCTTCCTTGGAGTTTAAAAACAAACACCCAGCATTAAGGTCCCTTCACCTTTTTTTTTTTTCAACAGTTCCATAAATAAAATTAAGCAACTGATCACACAAGTACTTCCACCCTGTTGATTTCGGATTTGTCCTAACATCTGTATTTTGTTAAAAATAGACTTTGCTCAGTTGCTATGAACTGCTGCTCAATGTTGTGACATGACTAAAGTCCTCAATTCCTTTTCAGAGAGCTGCTGGTAGAAATGAAACAGGCCGATACTAGGCATGATTCTGAGGAATAAACACTCATTTTCAACTGAATTTACTTAACAAGAAAACACTGGGCTGCTCCTTATTAACCATCTGTACTTTTTTCCACATACAAAGGGAATTAGTATTACTGTGTGAATTTTGTCATATTCTCATTCCTGTAGCAAAAGTGAGAAAGCACTTCGAGCATGCATTTTTAGACACTATCTATGGGTTAAATTCAGTGTTAGTTCCAACTACAGCACTCCCACTGAAAAGCATGGAATTTGTTATTAACCATTTATGTTAAGTTTCATTTATTTTGATGCATCTGTGATCTTATTCAGGCTAAATCCAGTGTTAATCTCATGCATTTTAAGAGCAAGGCAACAAGAAGAAACTCAGAAGCCCTGGCCTATAAATTCCCATCAGCCTTCTCTTTCACCAGCAAAGAAATCATTTGGCACCAAGGTATCAAAACATCACCCAATTTAGGATAAGAACTCGTGAACAGAAGTCTATGTCTGATTTGTTCTTCCAGCTCTATTCACTAATTCAGGACCACTTCTGAGCATTTATGCAAGTTTGGGTGGGGTTGGGAGGCAGGGGATATTCAGATACCAAATGCTGCTCAGTGTGACATTTGGTGGTATTTAATGGGCAATCTTTGACTCAGTTTAAAAAAAAAATTGGAGGAGTCTGGGGACTCTAGGGGACCAGTGAGCAAAGCAAAGAGAATGGAATCCACACACAGTTTGCCGTTTCCTCACCCAACAGTAAACACTATAGTGACTGTCAGCACTAAACAATTAGCTAGAAATACTTTAAACCTGTTCACTGTGTACAAGTCCTCCAGCTAATGGCTGGGAGAGAACAACAGAAGTCACAGAATCTAACATGCCAAATCCACTGGTATGGTAGCAGTGGAGATCCCTCGTATGCAAAATACCCCCCAACATGCTAAGGCATGAGAGCCAGGACAACAACAACATATGTTTTGGACACAGAAACAAATGCAAAACCCAAGGAGAAGTGAAGTTGCAATAAACACACTCAAAACTTCCTATCATTTTTGGAAAGGTTTATAGTCCTTTGCAATGACTGCATGACACACAGTTTTCGTACCTTCACCAACCCTCCCCCCTCCCCCCCCCACCCAAGAAGACCAACAGGTGCCTGTCTGGTGCTAAGCCTGCACCACTTGACAGCTAGTCTTTGCAACCCAGACCCAGGCTAGCTGCAGAACATCAAATGCACTTTCAACATCTCCATTTAATATTTACATTCAAGCAATTCATAATAATTGGAAGCTTATAGTTTAGACATTTCTAGTAGCAGCAGTTTCTATAATAGCTTGTTTAGCTTTAGATATTGATTATTATTAATTTTTTTTTTGTTTTTGCTCATCGAAAACAACATGTGTTAACAGTATCAAAAAATATATACGAGAAGGAGGGATGGTCCTGCAGTTTTATGGAAAGAAAGAGTGAGGAAAAACAAAACCAGGAGTGGCTTTTTAAAAGGGAAGAAAAGAAAATATTCTGATATAACTTTTAATATATATATAATATATATATATTCAATATAATTATATATATATATAGGGCAAATCTAGGGAGCTCCATAAATCTAGGCTTTTTATATTTTGTTATATAAATACCTACAAATAAATATAATTGCATGGCCCGCCTGGGGAGGCCTGCCTTCAGCTCAAACAATACATGTTCAGCAACACCACATACAAACGGGAGCAAGAACCACTTGACAAGTTAGCACTGTTAAAATATAATACTATGTAACTCTCCCGTGAGTTAACTGGGAAGCTGCTACCCTCACCGTATCCTGATGCCCAAGACCCTAGAAGACAGAGATGGCACTGCAGAGACCAATCCAGACCAAAGGCTGCCCCCTGGGGAGGCAGCATCTCTCTCACGCCCCACATCCTCTTTTCTTCCAGGGCAGGGTGTGTGTGTGTGTGTCCCGTCTCAATGGACCTGCCCTGTACACGTGGTGGCACCACAGGGGGTAACTCTACCTCAAAGGAGGAGGAGGAAGAGAAGGAGGGAGAGGCCAGGCTGCCAAGGGAGAGCACGCTGGAAGCCTGTGCCAGAGCTTCCTCACACTGTCACATATTCCTTAAAAGTCACTGTCAGACAGTTTGCAGTCACGTCTGTTATTATTATATTCCCAAAGAAAGGCTTGAACTCCTGTAGAGGCTCCTCCTCTTCTTCCTCCTCTGCTTCCACCTCAAAGCGTTCCACCTGCTTCTGAGGTTCCGGTGCCGGTTTGTCGTTCAGCGCCGGGGGGGCTTCTGGCTTCACTTGCACCAGGCTGGCCTCACTGTCCCCCCGAGCCTTGACGCACCGCAAGTCTATGGGCTCATCCAAGTCCGAATCCAGCAGAATGACCTCTGGCTGGGAGGCGGGAAGGGCAGGCGGCTCGGGTCTCTCTGGGGTGGAAGGGCTCAGGCAAGGGGTGGGGGCACTGATGCTCCGGGACGTCAGGCGTTTCTTGCCACCCTCTTTGTCGCCGTGGGGCTCGGAGAGGCAGCGCTTTCGGGAGCCTCCGCCACCACAGCTGGGAGAGAGGTTGAGCCCCACGGTGGTGGCGTTGTGTTCCCGCTGACTGGGATCCAGGGCCCAAGGAGCCGAGTGGGCCTTGGCAGTGAGTGGCAGAGGCTGCTGCTCTGTAGGAATGGGCACCTCTTGGCCTTGGGCTGGAGAAGTCTTTGGGGAGTTGGTCCCAAGTTCTGCAGGCATGTGACCAGCCTCAGCTCCAGGCTTGTCTTTGTGGCTGCTGCCTGACCATCTTTCCTCCCCAGGCCTTTTCCATGACTCAGGCCTCTCCTCCGACCCTTTCTTGGTAGTCCTGTCCTCAGCCACACGCTTCTTGTGAGACTCTCCGGACTTGATCTTCACCGCCTGCATACCGTTCTCCATGTACTTGCTCATGACGATCACAATGCGGCCGTTCTTGTTCTTGTTCTTGACAATCTTCATCTTGCCCCCAATGCCATTGCTGGTCACCCCATCCCGGGGCGGGAGGGGGGGTGGGGGTGGGGGGCCTGTGCCACTGGAGAGGTTCTTTTCCGCCCCGCTCTTCCCTTCTAGGCCACCCATATTCTTTACTGGGTTCAGCAAGCTTTTGGCTGGGCCGTGGGACCACTTGTCTGACTGGGACATCAGGGGACTTTTGCTGTGGTCCAGGCAGGCCTGCCCTTGCTGGGGCTCCTTGCTGCTTGGCTGGTAGTGGGGCTCATACATCTTGGGATCCGGCTGGTAGTGGTGATGCTTCTTGCTGTTCAGCTGGTAGTAGTACTTCCCTTTGCTGTGGGACTGGTGCTTGATGCTGCTCTCCTTGCTGTTTGGCTGGTACTGGTGGTGCTTCTTGCTGTTGAGCTCATACTGGTGCTGCTGTTGCTGCTGCTGCTGCTGTTGCTGCTGGCTTTTGCCAGAGCTGCCAAGGTCCAGCTTGGGCCTGTTCTCCATCACAGGGTCTTGAAGGCCACTCAGGACATTAGAGCGGCGTGCAAAAGATGGCAACTGCAAAGAGGAAGAGGGGAAAGGTGTCCGTTACTAAGGATGCCCAACAAGAAGAGAAGGGTCCATCTGAATGAGTCTTTTTAAAACTAGAGCTTGCCAAAGTCATCCCCCTCCCTCGATTACAGATCTCCAAACTCCCTCAGCTAGCACGGTGGCTGGTGGGATTCTAGAAGCTGTAAAAAAATGACTTTGCCAAGCTCTGACTAGCAAAGATCTCAGCAAGTCTCCTACACACTTTTGCTAAGAGATGCTCTGAATGACACTTCAAGATTTTATTCTATCCTCCCCCACCACTTTCCCATATATGAAATCAAAGGTGATACAGACATTCCTCCAATCAAGCATTCTTTTGATTACAAGGGCAAAAGAGAGCAAAAAACAGAGCAAAACAAAACCAAAACAAAATTAAGGAAGGAAGCAGCTTGGAAAGCAGACAGAAAAAGCTGCTGTGAACTCCCTCACCACTGCCTCATCTCCAGTTGCTCCTTGCCAAATTACAGCCATTATTGTGCATTGCTGGTCTCCAAAAAGGACCCAGGAACTGCATTTTACACCTAGATCTATTACTCAGCTGAGAAGGCAAGATGGCAAATAGCTGTTAGCCAGCTGGGCTCTACAAAGCATCCATCAAGAAATCTCTTTCTGAGCACAGAGAGCAACGTCATTGACATCTAAGGAAACAGGCTGCATCTGCTGCTCTTAGTTGGAACAGCTCTCAGACACATCGGCACATTAATGTGCAGGTTAGGCAGCCAATTGGGTGAAAGGGGAAAAGGGTGGGTTGGGCTCCCTCTGACATTTAAAATTAACAATGCATTTGCATGCACATGTGACATATACACACACACACACACACAGTATTTATCTACGCATTCATCCACACTGGGTCTCCCAGAGCATGATGAAACCAAAATGAAACTCTCCTCCCTAGGGAAAGACAAGACACAAGGATGCAGCTATTTGCCCGTTTAACAAAAACACAGCAGCCAATAAGGCTTTCATAAAATATCCTGTCCAGCAAAGGTTCCAATTTGCACACTGTCAGTTTTACACATTTTATTCCTCTGTCTCATTCTGGGGAAAGGGGTAACAGGAAGATGCTGAGAATTTACCTGAACTACCAGTGGTTTTGGTTTCGGCCCTCGTTTGCGGTATCCCATAAGTTGCTCCTGCCTCTCCCTGAAGAAACATAAAAATCAATAGAGATGCAATTAGGAGAGCTCCAACAGTGCACCAGAGGGAGAGGGTCTTGGTGTCAGGAGCAGACGGGAGGAAGAAAGAGGGCCTTTATCATTCTGGTTAAGCATCAGCATCCTGCAGTCCCAGATGTACCTGTGTGTATGTGAGTGCGCACGCACACCTTCAAGTTGGTTTTCTTAGGCAAGAAATACTCAGGTAGTGGTTTCGCCAATTCCTTCTTCTGAAAAATAGCCTATAGCAGTTGGTATTCATTGGCAGTGTCCCATTCAAATATTAACCAGAGCTGACCCTGTTTAGTTTCTAAGATCAGATGGGATCTGGTGCCTTTAAGTTATTTAGGCTCCAGGAAATGCCTACTTGGGAATAAACCCCACTGAACACATGGGAGAGCGGAGCTTCCTGCATGTTTACTACAGAGCAATGAGAAGAACCTACAGAATGAAAAGCAACGAGATGACGAAGTACTAAAAGGTCACAACAATTAATATAAGCCAGCAGGCATCTCCTTCTCCAGCATCTACATGGAATCAGTTATTCCTGTGCAGCAAAACAGAATCCACAGATAAGCAGCAGAAAGGGGTAAGATTAAACAACCACAGCACTTTCACACCTAAAAAGCACCTATGGACCTCTCGCCCTTCACATATCTGAAAAGACAATGTGGAACATGAACATATATCCATTTTATACTTGCCAATAAAGCCTTTATATTGGATTTTGAGACATAAGAAATACAAAAGGGGGAAAAAATCCCAAACACTTTTTGTATGAAGATAGCCTATGTCTGCTAGGTATAAGAAATGACCAAAGTCCTCCTGAAACTCTAACAATTTCAGAAGGAATCAAGGAATTAATAGGCAAATCTAAAAGAAATGTTTCCAGCTACCATAAAACCCAGAATCTTCCCAGTTCTGCCCCCAGAAGGAACATTTTTTGTGATCAGCTAATCTTGTTTATAAAAGAGGAAGCCATGATCCTACCGTCTCAGGTCTAACACTTTAAACTGGATGGGAAGCACCTCTCTTCTGTTCAGTTTTGCCCTGGTTTGCAAATTGCCCACTGTTTTGACAAGGGCTTTAGTCTTACAATATTACAACAAATACAAAGACTACTGCTCTAAGCACATTTACAATACAACCCTATACATGTTTACTGAGAAGAAGGTCCCGCTGGGTTCCACTGAATTTACTTCAAGGAAACCGCATATCAGGTTCTACCTTACCAGGAAATGAATTAGTTCATGTTCCAATTTTATTTTCACAACAAAGAAGATGAAGGATCTGGCTATTCAGTAGTTCTAAGAAACCACTGGAATGAATAAACACTTAAGTCCAAATTAAAGAGAATCAGCTACAAATAAGTTTGCTAACTTTTAAGCCAGGGTAGGCCAAGGCAGTGGATCCAGGAGCCTTTTTTTTTTTTTACTTATTTTTATTTTTTTGCTGTGGGGCTGCACAGACTGCAAGAAAAGAAAAATGAACAAATCGGGAAGTGGTCTGATACCTAGTTATGGTTTGGGGGGGGGGAGTATATTTGTAATATTAACCATTAAGGTGTGAACTTATCCACAGGAAGTAACTTCCCAGAGAGGCAACTCACCCTTAACTTTGGGTCAAAAAAAGAGAGGGGGGCAGTCCAGGCAGCCTGGAGCAGTCCAGAGCTCCAAAACTGGCAGCTGCCGGGCAGGGGATGCAGGCCCAGGGCCACACTTTGTTCCCCCATGTTTTCGACTCTTGCCTTTGGCTCACACTCTCCCACCCTTCTTCCTTACAAAGCCTTTGCTCCGTCTCTGGAAAGAGCAACACCAAGGAGCCAGAGCCTACAACAGCACGCAAAAGAGCAAACCCGTGCCAGCAGAGGTGGGGAGTCTTTTGCAGTGGCAATTCACGCGTGTCCCTGTGCAGCTGCAAAGCCCCCAGGAACCCTCTGAGCGGAGCAGGGGAGAACCTGAGAGGCTCCTCTCCAACGGCCAGGGTTGGTCTCACCAGGAGCGGCCCGCGGCCCGCAGCCCCTCCCATGCGCTGCCAGAGAGATTGCGAGCGAGTGAGAGCGAGCGAGGTGGAAGCCACCAACCCGGCAGGAACGCAGGGGGCCGGACGGGAGGCTAATCACCTCATTAGGATTCACAGAAGGCGCCCCGCCCCCCGCCGCCTCCAAGGCCGCTCGCAGCCTGACTAACGGGGCGCCCTCGTTTCTGTTTGCTTAATGGCAAAGTGACCGGGCGATCTACCGCGGCCCCCGATCAGGTGCATCTCCCCACCCCGGAGCCGGGCCGCGCGGCGAGGGAGGCGCCAAACGAAACGAGGCGCCGGCGTCGGATTCTCCCAGCAGCACTTCGACGGTCGTTGCTCGAGTACGTGGAGATTCAACCTCTTCCCGCCCGATCCCCCGCCTCTCTGTTTTGATCTTTCGCAAGGCCAGGAGCCCCAAGGTCACGTCGGCGTTTCCCGTTAGAACATAAAGCGCACCGAGCCCAGAATGGAGCACTAGCAGGCGCCAAGCGCGGCCAACTATAAGAGCCTCACCGCTCCTCGGCTGTCGCCTCACGTCTACAAGACCTCTCGTTTGGAATGTCCTGCGCCAAATCCTATAGGAGACCAGGTGCGCGGAAACCCGGAGAAAGCCCATAGGGCGGACCCCTGTGCAGCTGCACCGCCGTTGGGGTTTGGGAATCCAAAAAAATCGCACCCCGCCACAGGGGCCTAGGCTCTGCAACCACTCTGCCGTTTGCAAAAGGCCGGCCGGCCAGCCGAGCGACGCCCCCCTGACGGCGCTGGGGAGGGCGCTTCTTCCGCGGGCAGCCTTGCAACCGCGATTTCGCAGGCACGCTCTGCCAACGGCGGCTGCAGGCAGCGGCAGCAAAAGCACGCCCCGCGCGCGCGCGCCGCCGCTCCCTTCCGTCACGTGCAGGCCCCGCCACCTTGCAGCTCGCCAGGCCGACTCGAAGCTGCAGAGGAAGTGGCCCGCCGCGCCGCCCCGGCAGCGAAGGAGTTAAAGCCAAGTTCCGTGGAGGCGCCGCGCGCAATCGGGCCGCCACGCTCCCTCCCACCTGCGCCGCCGCCAGCAGAGGAAGGGGGCTGCCCGCAAGAGCTCCCCCGCGGCCGGGCCAGCAGGAGGGCCGAGCTGCCCGAAAGCGACCCACTTCCCTCGCCTCGGGGTCCAGGGCTCCCCTTCGCGCCGGAGCGGCTGTTCCGGGCGTCCCTCCGAAGAAGGGCAAAGCCCTCCCCCTCCTCGTCAGAGAAGCACTCACCTGTTTTGAAAGGCGATCAGTAGCCTGGGATCCAGGATGTTTTCCTCCGGCTCCCACGTGTTATATCTTGCAAAGGAAAGAAGGAAGGAGGATTTGTCAACGGACGAGACCACTCAGCTGCCTGGCGCCGTCGTCCAGACCTCCTCCCCCACCACACGCCCCCCCCCCCAGAGCTGCGTGGAGGGACCCATTCAGAGACCGGCTGCGTTAGCTACCGCCACCCTCCTACGTCCTCCCCCCCGCGATTTTTCAGGACCCCTTTGGAAACGCGCGCCCCGGGCTGCCCGTGCCCAGAGCCGGGGAGGGGACGGCTCGAGGAGGCGGGGGCCGGAGGGGACAGGCGAGCCGAACTGGTCTGTTTGGTCAGCTTCGTTATTGTGCCGGAGAAATGCCAGGCACGCAGGGGCCAAGGGCTCTCAAAGCCCCGCGGTCTCTTCGGGGAGCCAGCCGCAAGGGCCTCGCCGTCCCCGCTCCGCCATCTCCTGAGTCCAAGCCGTCCGGCTCCCGCCCCCGCCCGCGTCGGCTCTGTCATCCAGACCCCTTCTCCCCCCACCGCCCTCCACACCGCGCGCGCGCCCCACCGAGCTCACGTCCATCCCCTGCTCGATCCAGAAGGAGCAGCAGGAACGCGGGGGGGGGGGCGAGGGAGACGGTCGGTCAAGTTAAATTTGCAGCAAGGCAGCCGAGCCGCCTAGTGACAGTGCTCGCTCTCTCCAGCCCGGACCGGATTCGGGGATTTAAAGCGGGCGGGGGATTTAATTTTTTTTTTAATTAGGCGGTTTCCCCCTTTCTTTCCTCCATCTCCTCCCCCCCCCCCCCCCCAGCCGATGTCTGGGCTGCTCGGTTCTGCAATATGGAGCCTGGCTTTCCAAGGGAAAGGAGCCATTTTCTGCAACTGCTGAACATCAGTCGCCGCCTTGCCTGCCTTCGCCGAAGCTACTGGTTTTGCACCCCGTGGCCTCGTCTTTGGAGTCTGCCCCTCCGCACCAGCATACGTATATTCTCCCCTCCATTTTAGGCACGCATTTAAAAAATAACCGGAGGCGTTTCCCAGATTGCTGGAGCCTGGCAGAGCCGGGGGGGGGGGCACGGTCAGACTCTGCAGCCCGCGTGAAAAGCCAGGGCAGCCGCCGCGTCGCCCGATCGCCCCGTTCCCTTCCCGGGACTTACTTGGACGACCATCCTCTCCATTTGACGAGGTACTCCACTCGGCCCTGCGAAAGAGGAGGGGAGGGGGGAGAAGAGGCGTCACACGCCGGAGCGATCCCCCCATAGCCTGCCCCAAACCCGCAGCCCCTGCCTGCCCGCCTGCCTCGCCGTCCTCCACCCCGAGCTCCGTCGCTCGCCTGCCACTCACCTTCCGGATTCGCTTCTTCTCGATGCTTTCCACGGCGAAGACGTGCTCTCCCACCGCCGGCAGCTCCATTTTCGGGGGGGCGGGGAGGCGTTTGCGAGGGGGCAGAAAGGTGGGGGCGCGTAGGCAACCAGGCAGACAGCTCCGACTCTCCGCTCGCTTCGACTTTCCAGACAACTGAGCTGCAGCCTCTTGCAGCGGCGCAACTCATGCAAATCCAGCCGGGGACGTCAGGAGGGGGCGGAGACCTCGCTGCCTGTCAAAGAGAAACGCCGCCGCTGGATTGGCTCAGCGCTGCCGAGGGGTGGGAAAGGGGTGGGCGAAAGCGAAGCGGGGACCTTCAGGAGGCGGCGGCGGCGGCGGCGGCGGCAGGGAGGGGGGCCGAGGGGGCTCGATTTACCGCGCCCCCCCCCTTCGCTCTCCTCGAAGGCCACCGGGTGCCTGAGCCCGAGAAAGAAAATTTGGCTGCCCCCTGGCTGCCTCCCCAACCTACCCCTCTCAGCCTCTCGCCGCCACAGTCCACTCGCGCTCGGGGAGGTGCAACTCAAGCCCCGTGAAATGCGGCGGCGTGGTAGGGCCCTCCCGGTCCTGGCCCTCGTCTGCCCGGTGACACGGTTTTACGCCGCCAAGGTCCACGGATTTTCCTTGCCCTGGTCCGCAAACGCGCGGGGAGGAGGAACTGAGAAGTTATCGAAGCAGCCTCAGACACCCAAATCAGGAGCGCCTTTGATATCTTCTATCTCCTATATGGGAGGCGTCCTAATTTTCTCCTCCCCACCCCCGGGGTCTCTGTCCCTATGGGATTGCTCTGTCGCGGGAGAGGAACCTTTAAAAAAATACACGGGTGGGCCCTTAGATTTTAAACGGGACGCGGTAGACCAGCTCTGCTCGGGATGGGCAAGCTCGTGGAGGCGAGGTTAAAAACCGCCGCGTTATGGGAAACAAGGTGGCCACGTCCCTTGATGTTTTGGCACGTTGGCCTCCCGAGAGGCAACAAATAGCTTTTTCGACTCCACGAGGTTTCAGCTCTGGTCTCCGTTCCCCGTTCTTCGTTATAAAAAGGCACGGGTGTGCGTGTATCTGACTCAGTGGATCGATCCTTTCATGAAACGGTTTCCGCGACGCTGAGGTCAAGGTTGTGTCCTCGAATAATTCACCTGGCTAGGCGCTTCTGCCTCCTTTAATCAATCCCGCGTGGATTGTGGGGCCAGAAGATGAGGAAGTGGTGGAAACGGGGTGGGAAGTGACACTAAAGAAACAGAGCGGGAAGGAGAGCGAGTGAAGCTGGGAGGGTGAAGAAAGCGAAAGATGACACGAGGACTGAAGTCGAGGCGGCGGTAAAAATCCTCTTCTTAACACGCACAGACTTCAGTAATGAGATGTGTAAAACGTGCCATTGATGTTCATGAGAAGGAATAGGGATAAGGGGAGCCTAAAGGAAACCAGCTTGCTGTTCATAAACGAATGTGGAATCGGGGCGCCGTGGAAGAGGAGAGCATCAGCCCGTGAGCCGGGGAAGGGGATGAGCCAGACCCGGGATTTACGAGTGAAGGCGAGGAGGAGACTCCCTTGCCCGGTCTGGACGGTAACCTGCTAGGACGAAACAAGACGGGGCGAAGAACACGTGTGTTTGCGGGCGAGACGAATTCCCCCCGTCGCTGAATGGTGACCCAAGGCAGGCGAGGAAAAGGAGGCATCACTAGGAAGCCGGCGCCAAGCCAGGTTTGTTCTTCCAGAGTAACGGGACTCCGGCGAACGGAGGAGACTTTCCAAGAGGCCGACGGATAACCGTTCCTTGCGATCGGAGCCCAGAGAGTGCCTGCCGAAAACGGAAGAGTCTTGTTTTCCTTTTGGGGAGCCTTCAAAAAGGAAGGGAGGCGTTTCTCCAGGAGTGCCTCCCCCCTGAGGGAGCCGGGGCTTGCTTTGGGAGGGGGCGTTGCGGCCTGGCGGCAGCATGTACTTTAAGATAAGGGTCTCCCTTGTCTGCTGGGAAGCCAGCCGGTGGGCTGATTGGAAGGGCCGGGCGCCCCTTAGGAGGATCCCTTCTCCTCGGCCCCCTCGCTGCCGCGCCACTCTTGCTCTTCCCAAACCTGGGATGGAGCGCGCCAGGTGAGGCTGAGTCCTCCATCCAGACAGCGTAGTTCTGCGGGGGGGGGGGGGAGCAAAAGCGCATTAAGCGAAGGAAAGGGACGGATTTGCAGCCGAGAAGGAATCATCCTTCCCGCCTAGCCAATTGCGTGAGATGTTGTTGCTGAAAACCCGAGCACGATGACGCGGAGGAGGCAGGAGAAGTACCTGCAGGCCAGGCGGCGGCCGGAGGGCTCCAGGCGCCCCACCCCGCCCTGCTCCACCCCCGCGCTTGCGTCCGCCAAGAGAATGCCTCGAAAGGGGGACCGCTTCGGTGCGGGCCTCCCACGGGTGCAGGACACCTACCATTCGCCGCCAACATCCGTTCGTTTCAAAAGCCTCGGCGGGCAACCCCTCCGTCAGAACGGCTTCTACAACTCCCGTGTTTCTTTCCTCATTTCTGCATCTCTCGCGCCTTTCCCTTTGGACCCAGAGTGGCGAGTACACTGGATTTGTAGCAGCCACCTCGCCTACAACCAAGTTGCCCGCCAGTTCGCCCTCTATCGACATTCAGAGGAACTTAGTGTCGTCTTCAGTCAATTTAAGGGGGGGGGTGAATCCGCCCCCCCTCCGAGCCCCGGAAATTGGGAGGACAGAAACGGGGGCGGGGGGGGGGCTGGGAGTGACGGCGTTAGCGCTCCCTCTTCAAATGGCCGTGTGGCGTTCGAGAGCGCTCACTCGCTAATTGTTAGTTCTCAATGTACAGAGATCGGTGCTGTCCTCCCAATTCCACTGGGAACGCCCAGTGAGGTGGGGAGCCGAGTCCATCTGAAGTGACTGAGGTCACATCTTCTTGTTCTGCATAAATTTTAAGCACTGTAGGCATCATCCGCAGAGTTTGGGAAAGTGACTCTTTTGGACTACAACTTCCAGAATCCCCCCAGACATCTCGGCCAGAGCTGCTGTCCCCCAAAATAACCTTTCCAAGCTCTGGTCACTACTTGCTTCTGTGGTCCCCAAATCAGACTTCCCTCTCTCTGCACCGGCTTAACTTAAGAGAGCGGGGGAAACCGACCCTCTGACAACACTTCAGACTTCCCGCCTCTGAGCCCTGCAGAGGAGGTCAGCTGTTTTCGGGGGCACTTAGTCCTGATTAGGGGTTTCTCTGACGCCTTCTTGGATTACTGCTTTGCGCCGTGTTCAAATACGATCGCGTGCTTTGGGTGCATAGACCGGAGGTAGAGGCGTCGATTCGGCTGCTTCATTCTCTTCTGGGGGAGATCGCCCAGCTCTTCTGGGAAGAAAGTGCCCTGTTCTTGCCGGAGGGAGCTCATTCACCCGGGGGCGGGAAAGGGAAAGGGAGGACCCGGCCAAGTGGAAATGTCTTGTCGAGGCTTGAAATCAAAGACAAGAGTGTTTACGCAGGGAGAAAGAGAGAGGGAGGGAGGGAGGGAGGACAATCGATTCGGGGTAAGTACTGCCGGCAAGAGAATTACAACGCCCGCTCTCACGACTTTCGCACTACACTGTTATGGCACTGTTATTCCACTTTCAACATCCTATAGAATCCTGGGGTTTGCAGTTTAGGGAGGGGCCAATAACTGCAAACGCCAGGATTCCATAGGATGTTGAAAGTGGAATAATAGCACTATAACAGCGTAGTGCGGAAAGGCCCATACATTTCTAAATCGCGGTAAAGAAATGGGGTGGGTTTGGGGAGGGACTCTGATGTCCCGTTTACCCACAGATTCCACAGTCTTTACTTCGTTGTAGCCCTAGCCCTAGACGTCTCTGTTCCTTTCCCCCAACCTCCCCTTCAGTGTGAGTTTTAGTTGTATGGGGATCTTCAGAATAGTTCGGGGGTAAAAGGGAGCAGGAACCCACCCTCCTGTTTTAAACAGAAGTCCCCCCCCCCCCCGCTTACCACGGCGTTCTGTTGTGGCGTCATGTGGGGTTAGGCATTAAAACACGACCGCATGGAAGCCTGGCGAGTGGCCGGACCCCCTCTGGCTCCCGACGGCCAGAGGCAAACCGACGGAGCTCGCCAGAGCAAAGAGCTTTGAAGTGCCCGAATACAGTGAAAGGAGGGATGTGGGACTGGGGCATTTTAAAATGAAGTAAATGCTCGTTGACGAGTGATTGTCTGGGAAAGTCTCGCCAGGGGCAGGCGGCACCTCGAGAGTGTATCTTTAAGGAGGGGCTAAAAAGTAGAATTCCTCCCACGAAGGCTTCCACGAGGGCAAAGTGGCCGCGAAGGGGAAAGTTGCCCCTCCTCCAGTTCTGCATTACTCGCCTCTCTAGTGAAGGTACCGATGAGGTTTCGGTTCAGGACCACCTGCCAATAAAAACGTTACAGCGGGTTTTTGACCTGCACTTCCGTGGGCAATCCCGCGTGGCCTCTGATGGTGTAGCGGAATAAAGTCTCCTCGTGCCTTAGGCGACGGGATCCCCAACGATCCCTTCCGAATTTGGTTCGCCAGCACGCAGGAAAACTGGATTTAGGATCGAAAAACTGCTCTCCCCTTCGTTCATCCTCACCTTCCAAATGATCATGGGTGGGGGGACCAGATTCCTGCGTGAGGCACCAGTGAGGACCCCACGATTGCTCCACGAGCTCCATATCGAGGGCGCTCCCTTCACTTTGCAAACGAGTGTTTAGGGAAGGCTCCGAATGAAGCATCCCGTCGCAAAAGGAGGAGAAAGTGTTGGGCGGTAGGGCAAGGAAGGCGTGACATGTGTCAAAGAAGGAAGTCTGGATCCCGGAGGATTAGAATTAGCAACAGTTCTTTCTCCTTCTTCTCTCCCTTCTCCTTTCTCTCACGCAGTCACGGTCCGGATCCTAATGGCTAGTCTTCACTCGAGTAGACCCATGGAATAGACTGACGAAGAATGAGACAACACTGATTCCGTAGATTCAGTGAGTCTTCTTTAGTCGGGACTTAGCAACAGGAGAGTCCCCTGGAGATCAGGATTCGATTCCCCACTCAGCTATGGAAACCTACTGGGTGACCTTGGGGGCGTCACACACTCTCAGTCCCAGAAAACCCCATGATAGGATCGCCATAAGTCGAAAACGTCTTGAAGGCACACAACAACAACAACAGCGATAGTAACCAGTTCACGACTTGCTGTCAGCTGGTCGCTCGCCGCGCCCTCTCTCTATGCACTATACACGCGCCCAGGGAGACTTAGTCCCAAGCCATTTCTGCACTAGACTGTTATAGCGCTATTATTCCACTTTCAACATCCTATGGAATCCTGGGGTTTGCAGTTTCGGGAGGGGCCGAGGATTCCCTAGGATTCCATGGGATGTTGAAAGTGGAATAATAGCGCTATAATAAGTCTAGTGCGGAAGTGACCCCAGATCAATGTGCGTGAGAACTGCAACTCGCGGAGTTACACTCAGAGCAACGCACACGCCTTACTCGCTGAAGTGCACAAAGGCGTCCTTTCTATGGCTGGCATTACACCGGGATAACTGGGAACTGAGCCTTAGACTGCGATCCGGCAATGCCGAGGGTACAGTTTTAGAGGGAGGGGCTCTTACGACACACACACACACCCCAGCTCGAACTGCCGTTCCTTAGAGAAAAACCCACGGAGGCTGCTAGTCTGAACTGCGAAGTAATTTTTTTAAATAAATAAATAAATAAACGAACGAACGAACCTCCGAGAGTGTCAGCCCAGCATAAAGTGATTTTGCTGCCCTCCGTTAGACCTTGGGTGGCTTGTTTCTAGGAGCGAGTCCTCTTCGGGGGCGAGAATGCCGGCGGAAGCCAGCCCCGAAGGGCTTCGGTCAGATCCTCCATCGTTGCCCAAGTGAATTTTCTCTGTTCCCTCCCCCCACCCTCCGAGTTTTTCCTTCTTTGTCGATCGAGGTGGAACAGGCGAGTTCTCCTAAGAGCTTGATTTCGGGTAGTGAGGAAATCATGATATAATTGATCTCCATTTATGGGAAGCAGTCCTGATTAAGAGAAAGGTATCTCTACCGTTTACAAATAGTGGCACTGCTGCTTTGGTTATAATCTGCAGAAGATTCGCCATCGATTCAACAGGACTGTTTGCATTAGCATTATGTGCGTGTGCGTGTGTGTGTGTTGCTCGTGGGTGGAAACAGGAAACGCTCCTCAGCCACCGTGGTCTTTCCAGGCATTCCTTGGCAGGCTGGGCTCCCAAGGCGCTCGCCAAAATTCCTTAAAGATGTGGAAAAAATGGAAGCGCGGCGCGCGGGGGGGGGGCGGATTAGGAAGCCCTCCCCTCCCCTCCCCTCCCCTCCCCTCCGGCAGGGCAGAGCGACCCCTTCTCGCTCCCACCCAGCAGCCGCGCCGCCCGCCTTTCTGGAGAGGAAATGGTTAAGCGCTGCCGTATGCAAATGAGGCCGGGGCCGGCAGCCACGTGTGGCGCCGGCTCAGCGGAGGGAAGCGGGGCGCGGGCGCGGGCGCGCGCGCTGGCCACGCTCTCCGTCCCCTGCGAGCCGTCCGCGGGGACAATGAGCGGCCGAGCAGCCGACGGGCGCCAGCGGCGGCCGGGGAGCGCCGCGATTCCCCCCGGTCCCGGCACAGCCGAAGGCAAAGCTCCCGCTGCGGGCTCTCCGCCCCCTTCTCTGTCTTTTCCAGCCCGACGGTCCCGAAGCAAACAGGGGACACACTGCGGGGCCCGGCCGGGGCAGAAAGTCCTTCTCTTTCTAGCTGGCTGATGGGTTTTAGCCGAGGGAGCCCTTCGACGAGCCGTTGAGATGCGCTGAAACGAACCGAGGTTACACGTGACCTATCTTGGGGAAGGGGATTCACACGTGCAGGTTCTTTACTCCGTGGTGCAAAGGATTGCTTGCTTTTGTGAACCAGGCATCACACAGATCAGCCAACGGCGGAAGTTTCGTGTCACTTAACATCGCCTCAAATACACGTGCCCGTGGAAGCTGTTTACACGTTCTGTCCTGTCTAGGGGGTGCCACCCCATCCCATCCCTAAGCCTCCCGGGCACTGGCAGAGATGTGACGTGGAACAGGTCATGCAGCCCCCGCTTTGGATTTTTTTCGTCTTCTGTTTGAGAACATTGTGCCAGTTCAAAGGAAGATGCCAGTGCACTCAGCACGTCGGTCCGCTCTTCCAATAATCCATGTGTGTAACACCCCGTGAGTTTCCCTTCCTCTCTCGTAGCTGAGACCGGTGGGATCTCACAAACACGATCCCCCCTCCCCCCCAAATTCGCTCATTTGCTTCAAGGGGTTTTCTTATCTCAGCAATCCTTAAGAGCAGCTGGGGTGGATCCCATCAAAGGCCTTTCTTCTCAGTCTTTCTTTTCCTACAGGGGCCAACCAGCTGTGTAGGGGAAGCCCACCAGGACAGGAGGGCAACTGGTATAGAAAGCTATACTGCCTCAGATACTGCAGGTAGCATATTAGGTATCAGGAGCAGTAGTTATATTTCCTAGCTCTGCGGGTTCCTCCGATCTCTTTTTGAAAGCCACCTAAGGAAGCAACCAGCCAGTCATCACCTAGCACAAAGGTCACAGAGGAGAAGTTTGTGGCCTAAACCTGGGAACTGCTCTGGCCAGATGTTTGAAAGCATTTTGGTGTAGAATAAGCAGCTTTTCGGCTGGCTTTGGACAATCTTTCATGCCATTTTCAAAGGCAAAACCAGAATGATCCAAAGCTAAGCTATCTAGAAGTCCTCATTGCTTGTTGCTGTGTGCCTTCAAGTCTGTTTCTGCCATATGATGACTCTAAGCTAGAGTTTTCTTGGCAAGATTTATTCGGAGAAAGTTTACCGTTGCCATCCTCATGTGTTAATAATTTAAGAAAGTGGGAAGCAGGTGGGGAGAGAAATACAGTTGTCCCTCTTTAATGCACACATGCCTTCGAGTTGCCTGTCCACTTATGGTGACCCCATGAATTTCATAGGGTTTTAAAAGATTCAGCTGTAGGTTTTTGCTTTCTCCTTTAGATTTCCCATGTTCAAAAATGGCCCCAGATCCCACAAGATTGTAACATCCAAGGGTGAGTAATATTATCCTCTAGTTTCCCAGGAATGGATGAGGGAATCATTTTCTTTGACCACGAAGGATACAATCCTACATGTGAGCTATGCCAACTGAAAAGGCGACAGGTACCAACTGTGGCAATCCCTTACCTCCACTCCTGTGTAACTAAAGAATAATATCACTCAACGTTAGGCATTTTAGAGGTCTTTTTTTTTTAAAGTGAGACAGGCAGCAGTGGGAGAAAATATCTTAAACTATGCATGCATTTAAGGAGGGACAATCTTACTTATCTTTCATTAAATTAAGTTATATTAATAGGGATACTCCAAATGAATTGGTGATGTGGTGGAGGCTCTTACATTCATATGTGGTGGCACTGTTCTCAAGTTCTCAAGTTTTCCAGTGTTGGCATAAAGTCTTTGTTGAAATGGAGATAATTGCCCACCAATTTACAGAATTGTCTCCCACTCCAAATCTGTTGTCACTCTTTATAGATACTGACAAATATCTCTTACATAAAAACTTGATCACTTTTGTTGTTTAGCAGCAAGACTAGTTATTGTATAGATCTGGAGAAGTTCAATGATCTGTCAGTTTTACAATGGAAGGGCAAATTATGGTCAGTTGTGCTTATAGACAAAACACACTTGAGACATACATTCCTTAAGAAATGATGACAGATAGAATGAAAGTTTTTACATGGTTTGACATCCATTTATCTCTTATGCTGATAGTAATACAGATGAATTCATTATACCAGCTCCTCACATATATTTATGGAAATATCTCTATTAACAATTCACTTTTATATAATTTTGACATATTAAGAGCTGTGGAGTTTCATGTGGAAAATTTTATTTCTCCTTGATTAGAATGGCATGTTGTTGTTTTTTTAATTGGTAATCGTTATCTGGTATTTTTTCTGTCTGTGTAGAATTTATTAAAAATTAATTTTTAAAAAATAGAAGAAAAACCTTGTTAGTATTTAAGGCAGATTTTTATAAAAGAGGGACAGTATTCTTTAATGAATAAATAGAAATCCAATGAATAAAAACCCAGGTACAAATGATAGCTAATTAAAGCTGTAAACTATTTTTAAATTGCCCTTTTTTTAAAAAAAATAGTATTCATTAAAATAAAGCAGGTGGTGCCAACAAGAGTAGTGAGAGTGCAGAAGAAAAACAAAGGACCAAAACTAGTTTGCAGCAATAAAGACTGAGTGGCCTGGTGACAAAGGCCTTTGATACAGCTTTATAAAAGATAAAGACTGAATGGCTGAAAAGAAAGAACCTTGCAAAATTATCCCACTGAAAGTTCAAAAGTGTCCCAGTGAGAGCTAGTGTAGCATAGCAGGTAAGCTACTGAGCTGTAAACTAAGAAACTCTTGGCACAAATCTTGCCTGTGCCATGAACCCAGAATGCTGCTTCTCAGCCTCACTCCTCTGGACTGTCATAGCCTCCAACTGTCCCAATTTGGCAGGGACATTGGCAATGAATTCTCTGCCATCCCATTTTTTCAGCTGCTTTCAAAATGTCCCAGTTTCTCTCTCCTCCTCCCACATTCCCCCTTTGTCCTCAGCTTGCTTCAGTTGCAGCAAAGTGAATTCAGTGTGCAAAAGTAGTTTGTACTCTAATTAATTCAGCCGGAGGGGGGAGAAGAGGAGGTGGCAAAAACGTGCCCTTTCCAGTATACTCAGGCAAAATCAAAATTCTGCAGCCTCATCTAGCTTGTCTGTTCTTCCTTATTAATAACATTTGCCATCTTGACCACATTCTGATGTCGCTTGGCTACATGTATCCCGGCTTTCATCTGTGAAATGTTGGCAGATATGAGCTGCTCACATTGTTCAACTGTTGTTGTGTGCCTCAAGTTCTTTCCCACTTACAGCAACCCTAAAGTGAACCTATCACAAGGTTTTCTGGGAGCTGAGAATGTGTGATGCACCCCAGTGGGATTCCATGACGGAGTGAGGAACTGAATCCTGGTCTCCAACACCCAAACCACTACACTATTAAATACAGGGATAAAAATACCTGAAGTGCTATGGCAAAGATGGTTGGGATTATGTATCATAAGCATCCCAAACATTCAAACATACTATACAAGCATTTACACTTCTAGGAGGATCACTTAGTAAATCCTGAAAGGGATACTTTGGCTGCAGTCATTAAATACGCTAGCTAGGGGATGAGCCCCACTGAGTTCAATGGGACTCACTTCCCAGTAAACATGCTTAGGGGTTATACTGTTCAGATCATTCATCTATGTTGCTGTACATGTAGAACTGTTGTTGAAACTGAATTGCAGTAGCCTCAATGAGCCCAGCAGACTTAGTTTTCCCTCTGGTTTTGAAGAAGCCAAAGTCATCCTGCCTGACCTAAGATCCTCTGGTAAGGAAAGTATTAGTCTATCTATTACACACATAGTATAATTTTCAGCTATAATGCTTCTACAAGAATTTGCAATAATAAAAAAATTAAAATAATCTCATTTAGAATAACAATTCATGTCAGTCTACAAGAGGCAGCTTCCGAAGCAAAGCAGCAGATAAAAAGAATGGCACCCAGCCAATGTTCCAAAATTGTCAGGGGAGACTGGGCAAAGAAGAGACAGCATGAGAAATAGTCTTTACTGACTGCTCTCAAAGGAATGGAAGTAATCTGGCAATCCACCTCTTCTGGTACAAGGGGGAAATCCTGTGGTCCTCCAGATGCTGTTGAACTGCAACTCCTAGAACACCTCACACTAGCTATGCTGGCTAGGGCTCATGAGAGTTGCATGAAGGTCACAAGATCCCGATTCCTCCTCCACAAGTTAGAGGCTGTGACAAAAACGGGGCCTTTATTCCTTGTCAAGACGAGCTTAAACATTCCAACTGACAGAGCTGGTCCAGGAATGTGGTTCAAGAACGCTCATGCGAAAAGAAGAGCTCCTTCCAAATATTCTGGCCTCAACTTACGTATGGCTCAGCAAGCCATACCAGTAATTGATGGTTATTAAGTTACTTTAGGACAACTGTGATATGGTTTGTGAAAGCGTATTGCTCTTAATGTTCATATTCTCTACCAGAGCTTGGAAAACTTACCTTTTGGGACTATCCAGTTACATGGCCCCAAAAGGTAACCCAAGGGCCTTTCTGCATGAGGCAGGAGCAGCAGTTCACACCGTTTCATGGCATATTTAAATAACACAGTTTTTCTTCATTGTTTTCTGCCCCCACACCCCAATTTAAAGCATTTTTCTGCAAAGGAGTGCAAGTTCATACATCCGTACTACTTCCTTGGTGGTCACTCCCCTGGCTGCCCTCACCCTGCCCCAGCAGCTGTGATTGGCTAGGTTTGGGGGGTTTTTTGGTTTTGGGTAGTTCCATTTGTGCATACCTACGTAGGTACGTACTACGTACCGTGTACTTACTTCCAGCCTTACAGCCTGTCCTCAGCTGCCCACCAATGTGCATTGGTGTGGATGTACATTCTGCATCACTGAAAAAAACTGAACTTACTTCGACGTTGGAATGTGAATCAGATTTTTTCAGGTTTTTGAATACCACACTTTCCCACCACATGGCGGCACATTAAGGCCATTTCCACACGAGTCTGTTATAGCGCGATGATTCCTCTTTCAACCTCCTATGGAATCCTGGGGTTTGCAGTTTTGGGAGGGGCCGCCTGGCGGCCCCTCCCAAAACTGCAAACCCCAGGATTCCATAGGAGGTTGAAAGGGGAATCATCGCGCTATAACAGACTCGTGCGGAAATGGTGTAACAGAGGATTCCATGCAGAATGAGGGAAAAGAACGCAAGGCTACTTTGCTTCCACATACAGAACAATATGACACTACAATGCAGTAACCATGATAATGGCCCCATGAGGAAAGGGCCCCTGTTTCAATTGAAACTTCTGGCCATTATTTATTACATCAATATCCCATCTTTCCTCTCATGCACTTCAGGTTATAAGTATGTGGTTCTCCTCCTTTTTATCCTTACAAGAACTGCATGAGGCAGGTCAGGGTGGGAGTGAGCAACTGGCCCAAGGGATGAGCTCCATGGGTCACTGGGGGTAAGAACCGGGGTCTCTCAGGTCCCAAGTCACACCCCAGACCCCTGTAAATAGTAACAGCAGTGCAGAAGTATAATAAATAGCCATAGCTGTTTAATAAATAAATAGCTATAATGTCAGTGATTATGTTTCTTACCTTTCAGAAGCAGGAGCAATAGGTATAACATTACCAATCTAAGGGGAAACCAAGTTGTTTTGGTTCTGGTCACTACCTGAACAATGCTGACTCAAGAAGAGCTCTCAAGCTACAGCCTGATCTTAAAGAGAGTTCATCCAGAACAGGCATATTCCATCAGTCTAAATAATATAACCACATACTGTTGTTGTTGTTGCTGCTTTTCTGACATGATAGAGAGCTAATGAAAAGGAAACAGCAAATTGGGTATCAACTGTGCACTGATGACAGCACAATCCAGACAGCATCCATCCTTGTGGAACTCTCTGAAATTCAGTGAGGTAACTGACTTGGAGCATCAAAGAAGGGTAGCAAGTCATCAAGAATGTAAGTAATATAATGGTTTTAACAATTAAGCGTTATGCACACTGACTTGGAACAAACTTCTATCAGCAGGGTTTCCAAATAAATATACCTAAGGGTGTGCGGGGCATTATAGAAAGTGGCATTGCATATGCCCCTCAGGCTCTGAAATTCAGTGGCGTCATATCATAAAACTAATTTTTGATGTGTTAAGGTGATGGAGACTGAACACTCCATATATTAATTTCATGGTTCGCTTTGTCACAACAAAAGGCGTGTAGGGATTTGTGTGCACTACCGGTTTTGTGATGGTTGCTACTGGGGCTTGCTATTTGGATTTGTTTCACTTAGGCACCAGAATGTCTTTAGCTCAAACATGTAGGATGTTTATCCTGTTCTGTGAAGTGGTGGTGTGTTGTAAAATTATGAGAATAAGGGATATCTCCCCACCCTATAGAGAGACATCTTGTTTATGATGTAGATTGAAGACAATATATACATGGGTTTGTGTTGGGGAGAGGACTGTTATTAAACAACCAAGTCAAGTGGATCCAGACAACACAAGCAGGAAAGAACCACCAGTCAATGATTTGTCTGTAGTTGTGAGAACAATTGTTTTGATGTAGAGCGGACATAGAAGACAGCCAGGCTTGCTTAGTTTGCAACAGCAGCAGCACCAGCAACAACAACAACAGGGTTTGCTGGATATCACCATTTGTACACAAACACACACACACACACACACACACAGCTAGCTAAGAGCCGAACAAAGACCCTGCCTCTGCACTGTCACTGAGCTGAGCCAATAAAAAGCAAACTGATATTACAATTTTGATTTCCCTGGGGGCCTGGCAGGGCTTAATGTAAGAATTATTATCCATTGTGAATAGCAGCTGATATAGAGTGCACAGAGAAAATGAGGGCGGTGTCTTTTCTTAAAATAAATAAATCAGTGTTTTTCCCTCTAAACACTGCTAAATTTGGCCATGCTGGCTCTAGGAATTTTGTCAAACTTCTTCTAACAGAGAGAAGAAATGCCCCTTAGCCCTACATGATGAATGTACAGTATGTTTAGAAGAAAAGCAAACAATGCTTACATTAATAATAATAATAATAATAATAATAATAATAATAATAATAATAATAAAAAACTCAGATCTGGGTGAATTGGGGGAGATGGCAAGAGGGATGGAAAGATGACATATAAACTGCTGAATCAGGGCCCTTTTCCAGACACACCCCACCTTTAGTCCCCTGAACTTTAAATGGATGTCTCCATCTCAGAAAACTCAATATTTTCTCTTCAGAGGCAGCCAAGCTTAAAAGTGGTCAGGCAGTAATTGTGCTGCTTTAATATACCTTTTCAAAGGCACAAATTAATTTACTTAGGTTCTTTGTGGTGGTGATGCTATGCTGGGGAGTATCTCAGGTGAAAACAATGGAGGCCACCAGTAAAGCATATAAAGAAAGAAATGACATCTTGGAGACTAGCATTTAGTGTTATAATCATTCAATTTCAAAGAGTTCAAATTGCTAAAAAGCCAGATCTGACAATATGGAGTTCAGCAGGATTTTCATCTAGCTTCTCTTCCTGGACTGATTGCACATGATTTGACAGTAATGGTTATAATGGGGCTTATAATGCTGTCTGCCTTTGTAGTAGCTAGGAGGTTCACTATCCCTATCTATCTATCTATCTATCTATCTATCTATCTATCTATCTATCTATCTATCTATCCATCCATCCATCCATCCATCCATCCATCCTTTTGTAGGTGCATGAGAAGGATAGTGTTTCTATTTTTAATAGTTCACTTTTTCACAACTAGGCCACTGTGTTTTTCATATAAGTGGGTTGGAATTGTTCATTAGATAGAAGGTATGACTCGTGAAAGGCTTAACTCCTTTCTGAGGGAGGCTAGCCTTGATCTCTCTGTGTTGTGTTTCTGCTACCAAGCAGAGCTTTTTATTCAGGTAGCCTTTTGGCCACTGAAATGTCTGCTCTGGAAAGGTCTGTTAACGGTGGTGTTGCACCTCTCCCTCTCTCCCCCCCCCTTTTTTTTGGTTATCTTTTTAAAACGCTTTGAATTATTTCAGTGCTTGGCTTTAATAGAATAGCTTATTTTCTGTTATTAGAGCTGTTCTTTCATATTATAACTTGCTTTTAGCTACATTTTGTTCTAATGTTATAAATGTTTTTTGGTAGTGTACACTATGGGGTTTTTTTTTCTTGCCCCAAAAGCTAGATAAGGGAATTAAACCAGGGATTTTCTGAGGTGTAAACAATAGTCCTGAATGAACTGGGAGAGAATGCTGGGCTACCGAACACACACACACACACACACACACATGTATACATGCATACATATTGACTAGATGTCAAAGGATGCACTAAATAGTGTTTCACAAAGACCCATATTGACATCTGGTTAGTATATGCATTTATTCATGCATGCATGCATGCATGCATGCATGTATGTATGTATTTGAATCTCCCCCAGTTCATCCAAGGCTATTGTTTACAACTCAAACAATCCTTGGCTTAGTTCCCTCATCTAGCTTTTGATTCAGTCATCTTCTTAAATCATACATAAGTGCAACTGAGCATTTCTGGTTTTTGAGATCCCAGGTCTAATATCTCTTTCACTAGTGATATTTGACTTCAGTTCTAGGGCCATTTCTGCCCTATACTATTGCAGTGCTGTTATTCCACTTTCAACATCCCATGGAATCCTGGGCTTTGGAGTTTAGGGAGGAGCCTTTAGAATTCTCAGCCAGAGAACTCTTTGGCCTCAGGAAACTACAAACCCCAGAATTCCACAGGAGGTTGAAAGTGGAATAATAGCACTATAACAGTGGAATAGCAGTTCAGGCTGGCTATAGGGGTTTAAGAATAGGCAGAAGCCTCTTGTGTTGCCTAAACTGACTTCCCACGCATTGAATTTCACGTACATTGGCATAAGCATCTTCTGCCTCCTGATCTCAGGGATGCACCACTGGAGGGATCCGGCAGCACACTTTCTCTCCCAGCTGAGAACTGCTGGTAGAAAGACCAAAAATTGGGAGGGGAATAGGCACAGCAAGGAAACGATCCATTTCTGCTAAGTCCAAACTTCTTCCAGTGTGGACATAAAGACATATAGGTATAGATGGGACAAAGTTAGGCCAGAGCCAGAATAATCCTGAGTCATCTCTAGCATTCCTAGGAGTTTAGATTCAACACAGTTTCAGCTGGCCTAGTGTTGGTTCAGCCATTATTGGTAAATCATCTTCCAAGTGGAGGTTTCATTGCTAGGCATAAATCTAATTGCTAGTTTCAAGCAGAAACATTTACTTAAAGGTAAAGCAACGCTTATGCAGCTTCCCACTCATTCACTGATCAATTATACTTTTAATTAAGAACTGTTTGGCAGTGCAATCCTAACTCAATGAAGCACCAGCTATAGTGGGTTCGGGTCAGGCCCAAGTGTCTTCTGCCAGCAGAAATGCTCTTCTGCTGGCAGAACTCTTTTCTGCTGCCTTCCTCAGAGATCTGCCAGTACAGAGATCTGCTACAGAACTTTTTTGCCAACTAAAGTCTCCTAGCCAGCAGTCCTAAGAAGTCCTTAAAAGGGGCAGAAAAAGGATGAGATAAAGGCAGAGGAGAGCTATACCAAATCCATATTTCCAGGGAGACATCTATACCTTTGGTACGAAGTTAGGCCAAGGCAAGGATAGTCCTAAATAATTTCTAACTGTAGCCTGAGAAGGCTTTGGATTCAACACAGCTTTAGCTGGCTTAATGTTGGGTCAGCAGACTCTTATTTGTCTTGGCTAGTTAGGATTGTGCCCTGTTAAGTCATAGTCCAGGAGTGGGAATCACACAGCCTCCCAGAAATTCTTGGACTGCAACTCCCAGTATTCCTCATCATACTGGTTAAGGCCGTTAGGTGAGCAAAAAACCTTGATGAGAGAAGGATGGCTAGAGGCTAAAGAGGACTGTGATCCTGTATCTTTAGAAACTGTCTAGCAGAGGGAAATTCAGCATTTGTAGCTTGCCCAACAGACTATACTTGCTGAAACACTTACTCTATCTAGATATTAAAGATACAGAAGCCCTGTCATCTTTTTCGGTGGTCTGCTACAGACAAGTAAAGCCCCAAGATCTGAATAAGTTAGAATAGATTTCTAGAAGGTTTCTTGCTGAATGATTTTCTTTTCCCCCCGCAGCAGTTAAGAGCACAATAATGGTATTCTTATCACATCCTACTTACTGATACTGTTTTATTGCTAATTAGAAACCTTGACAAATAGCTGATATGAATTCTGTTCATTTTTTATTATTTTACCCATATCTGCAGCAAATAAATACCAACAATAATTTATGCAGTATTTCTAATAGCCCCCAGGGAATTTTTCAGTGTTCCGTCTTCTCATGCACATCCATGGGACTGGTCCTATTAACTCTAGTAGTTTAGGTTGGGGATTTAGCTGGGATTGGTCAATATATTATAGTACTATACTAGCTCTCATCCAAGTTTTCACCTTTCTGTGTAGTTCCTGGATCCAAGACATTGGTAGGAAGCAACTGTAATATGTTCTTTCCATGACCAGGTTCTATAAGGTAATAGATTTCACCTTACTCATGGGTAACACTGCCCAACAAATTTAAAATCAAAGACAAGATAGTAAGCTAAGGATCATTGTTTACAACTCAGAAGATCTCTGATTTAATACCTTCATCTACTTTCTTGGCTAGGATAAAAAGAAGAAAACAATAAATGGTGACTCCAGATGAGCCCCAAAAGACACGAAGGGTAGTTGGTGGCAATTCAGTGCAACTCAAATGTGTACAAAATAATCAGAGTGACCACTTTAGGATCATAGTGAATTGTCACCAATCAAACCTTCTATCTTTTGTGGTCATTTGGCCCCAACATTTATAATCTCTCTCTCTCTCTCTCTTTCTCTGCATAAATTCTGTCAACAGAAGAATAATAATTCAATTATCTGATAAGGTAGATTCTAGTCCATGAAAGCTTGTGTCACAGTAACTTAGTTAACATTAAGACTCTACATGATTCTTCATTGTATGCGGAAACAAAATGGGCATATGGGGTTTTTGATGGGAATTTTCCCACTGTTTCAAGATGCCTCAACAAAACTGGAGAAAGGGTGGTAATGACTATAGGCACATTTGCATCAGAGCCTCTCCAAGATGCTGTGGCATCTGGAGTGGAATTTCACCACCACCCCCAACACAACAATCACATAAGAAGTTGAAAAACTGGAAGAGGGGTACCATTTCATTAAAAAACTCCCAAATGTGAGACCTCACTACATCTAGTGATATGTAAGGACAGAAGTGTCTCGAGAAAGGAGCAGGATTCACTTATGCCCATATCCCGTTTGTGGGCTTCCCATCAGTACCTGAACGGCCAGTGCAGAAGCAGAGTGCTGGGTGAAATAAACTTTTGGTCCAATCCAGCACAATTCATCTTATGTTCTGGGAAGGGCTGAATGAAAATTGTGGGAACAGGAGAGTAAAACAAGATCAGAATTGTGTATTTGTTCTGAACAGCCTCCATACCACAAGTGTTGTGGCACCCATGCAAGTTCTATGTATTTTTCTTAGCTGTCTGTGCCAAAAGGAACATACCTCATCCTATGCCCAAAGGAATCATATTGGCACACAGTTTTGTTTGCAGTTGCTGCATCTTCTTATTCAGATGTAACTTCCTATCATTCATAGACAGAATGTCAAGCCAGTCACGCAGGAAGTTTAGTTTGTCTATGGGCCCTAATGATTTTATTGATTATGACACAAGATTTTGGAGGCTTTCTCTCCTAGATGCATGAAAATGACAGAAAAGTAAATTTCCAAGTCAAGACTTGGAAGTCAGGAGTGTAAATCAGAAGCATAAACCAATCTGAGAGCTCACCATTATGGGAATGCATGAACCTCCTTCAGACAAGCAGAAAGCTAAAGATCAGAGGATTTCCCTCAGGCTTCAGGGTCTGCACAGGGTTTTGTCAGCAACCCAAGGTGGGTCCCAGCTGGTTCCTAATCCCAACCCCATTATTTCAGGTTCTCCCTTCAGATCTTGGTATCCATTCTTTCCATTCACAATCAATTAGTCCTATCTGTGAAAGCAAAGTTGCTGCCAGAACAGAATATATGTCTTTTTTGGCGGTGTTGGGTGGTGATGGTGTGGTTGTGACAAGGTTGCTTTAGAAAGGAGTGAAGTAGTTAGATGGGGGAAGGATAAACCTCCTGCACCTTTACCTGTAGTGTAGAAGCTGACAGGTGTCATCTGCAAGACGAACTGCCTGGCAATTGTCTCCTCTATGTGACTATGAAAGGTAAAGACCCTTGTCTCTTTCATTGTTCTTTTCATCAGGCTACCTTATTATAAGGACAAAGGGAATAAGATAGATGAATGTTTCTTTCTGTAGAACTGTAGGCTTGCCAGCTGAGGATAATACTTCATGTATCTGAAGGAGTGGCTTCTGGCCTTATGTTATAACAAATCTGTTAAACTTTGAGGTCCATCATGCAAGAGCCTCTTGTGGGCTTGGTTCATCAAACCAAGATGGCTGCCCTCTCAGGTCTCCATACATCAGTGGCTAGTCAGGTCCTTCTGACAGCAATCATTCCTTGCCTTTACTACAGTCAGTCAGTCTCTCTCTCTCCCTCTCCATTTCTGTCTAAATATCTGAAGCCATCAAGCATTGGGTTTGATCTGTGAGGCGAGCAAGCACACTGCATCTCTGAAAAGAACAATAATTGCAAGTCAAATGCATGTGTTCAATACTCTATTGACAGATTTGCCTTGGCAACCCAGAGCAGGGATTCTTTGTGTGCCTCTTACTTCATGGCATCCCATTGATTTTCATTTTCAAACCTCTTTTCTTCTTTCTTTAAAAAAATCTATCTACTCATCTTTTTCTTTCCTTCCTCCTCTATATGGTGTTTGACCCTCAGGAAAGTAGTTTATCACCTACATTTCAAATGCATTTGTGCTTCCATGGAGGATAGGCCAGACAAAGGCAGAGGAGCGCATTAGCAGAACAAAAAGGAGGAGGAGCTCTTTGGCCGTACCTGGGAATAAGAGATGTAAAGATTTACCTATGTGGTAATTACTCTTACTTAAGCAATATAGAATTAGCTTCTCAGAACAGTCTGAGCCTCTTATAAACTAGAAAACAGTTTTAACCTCATGGCTTCTTCAAGCAGCAAGTGAGTCAGCTAAGTGTTTTGAAAGGCATATGTGATCATGAAAATAATTGTTAGAAATTCTTTTAACAGAAATCTATTTCCTCCTTTACAGAACTATGTCTTCCTCCAACAAAAATATGTCCAGTCATTTTTAACCAGAAAATTTCTCTAAACCAATAATGGTATAATTTATAAAATATACATTTGTCCCAGTCCCCTCCTTAAGAATCAAAGTTGATCTATTTGGTCCTAGTAGTACGTGGTATGACATGACTCCTTTCCTTACTCCTGTGAGTGTTTTTGTGGTAAAAGAAGAGGGGATGGGTCAGAGTTCATTCTTGCACTCAGTTGGACTAGATTATGGCCGCTTAAAAGTAATTTTTGTCCAGTTTTCTCCAATTATATGGATGTTAAACAGTAATAAAGGCCATGTGGTATATGGAGGGCAGAAGCTACACTGCCATTATTTTCTGTGGTCAGTCATGCACCGCTTAAAGGTAATTTTCTTGCAGCAGGACCAGGCTTAGATAGAAACTGAGAAGCTGGCAGGTGCAAGATTCCATCTGTGTTCCTTTAAGATGATTGTAACCACCTTGAATTCTTGGTGTTTCCTCCTATTAGCCTGAGTAAGGTATTGCCTAGAATAGTACTAAAATAAATACTGGAAATGTTTCATTAACTTTTTATGCTTAGAGACTGTGCTTTGCCTCTTTCTTTAAATAAAAATTTCTTTAAAAATGAAGTCATGCATGTTTAATATAAAGATTCAAGAAACTGAACCTATCTTATGGTTTGAATCACAGTTTAAAAGGAACTTGATGCATAGTTATGTCAAAAGAAAAGGAGGGCAGGGTTTCTGAATCTCCAGCAGATGCAGAGAAGAGTATCTCTTGCCTGATATGCTACAGTGGCTGAAATCCTCTCAAGATGCAGGAGTTGGGCCGTCTTGCTCACCAGACCACCCTACAAAGAAAAGTTCTCGCTTCCCTGGCTAAGAAAGAATATTACCTTGCATGATGGTTTGACTTCAGAGATATTTCCTTGCATACACTACCAAGCAAGGGAAAAAAAGAATTGCCAGATGAGCCTTAATCAGAAACTGATCAGGTGTGGCTGAGCCACCAGCAGTTGTGGGATGTCCTTCCACCCTTTATTAACCCTGATACCTTTTCACATTTATGAGTGCTAACATTTACTCAGCCACACAGCCATGACTTGGTGCCAGAACAGCTGAATAAGGAAGAGACTGAGCTTTGTTGGAGACCCACTTTCTAAGAGGAAGGTAGAAACTGAGAATACCTGGATCTGGCACAAAGAGAAATGGGCCCTGTGGGAAATCCTCCAGCTACAGCAGTGGGTTGGAGAAATAAACAAAGAAGTCTCACAGCCTTCATCCACTCCTGGATGGGCAAATGTAGCCTTCCAGGAGATGATGAGCTTTTAGCCTATAGCTCCCATCAGCCCTAGCCAGTATAGCTTATGGTGAAAAATCATGGGAGTTGCAGCCCCAAAGCATCTGGAGGGCCAGTGTTGCCCCCTCAGATTCTGCCTCCTCATGAAAGCATTGGAAGGGAAGGAACAGAATGGCCCAGCACCTGCACGCATGGTAACAAGACCCTGCCTCCTTATTTATCCCATCACCATGAGGAGGGAATGATAGTGGCTCCTTTGCTCCTCTTCATCCCCAGTGTGCAAGAGCAGCCAGGGGCTCCCAACTGTGATTCCATTTAACCAGGCACTGATCTGGTGAGAGGCTGTATCTGGGTTCATTCTGGCTCCTTTACACGCCCAGCAGAGAAGGAACATATTGTGCATAACACCACACTTCTTGTTTGCTGGGTGCTCAAGGGTAGCTAGAACACACCAAGGCACAGCCCTCCCAACCAGTCACTGGCCAGAGAATGGAGCTATGCCTGGAAGCCTCCGGATGCTTTTTTGCCTACCAGCAGCAACAAGGTCGCAAACAGGGGTACACAATATCTCCTTATGCAACATCATTCAAAATACATATACCAGAGTAACAGGAGCAAATAACTACCTTGGCAGATAAGAACTGGTGTAAAGGGTTTGCAGGAGCTAAATGAATGTACTTCTATTTTTAGACTGAAATTAGTCTGGATGAAGATCACTTTCCATCTCTGCACCTATGAAGCAAGTTTGATGCAAGGAGCAGACATTTGGGAACTTCATCAAGGGACAGAATAGAAATCTATTACAGATCGAAGACAGAATTTAAAATGGTTGTGAGCTCTGCTTACACTAGTAGCTGCTACTATCTCCAATTCTACATTATGGTCAAAACTGTATAACAGACATTATACATAGAAACAATTTTTTAAAATAAATATTTTAATTTGAAAGGTACAGTCATACAAAGGATACATAATATCACCTTATTAACCCGTTTCTGGTCTCCATGCCAATCACAGCAGGGGTGAAGGAGAGTCTCAGTTTGCCCATAGGAGCATAGGATCTGCTAACATTTGCTTTTCCTTTCCTCTAAAAAAGGAAAAAGGGAACCTAAAGCCCCCTACAGTGACAGACATCAGTACAGGGGGGGAAAGCACCATTGTTAGACATTTACATAGAATTTATTACCATGTTTCCATAAGGTTTATCTCTATAACACCCTTGAGAGGCAGGACATTATCATTCCATTATAGAGGCACTGAACTATTATTTATTATTAGATATATTTCTAATGACTTCTCATTTTTGCACATCTCAGGCAGTTCACAACAACAGCATAAAGCAGTCTGATAAAAACACAGTAGTACAATACTCATGGGAGTTCAAAACTAGTCACGGTTAGGAGAAGGTAAAGGTTTAAAAATACATTGCCTGGTATCCTGTTGCGAAATGATATCATTATTAGCTTACTTACAATCATGTAAAGCGGAACTGTGTAGCTGTGCAACTTTCATATTCTCAGGAGGGGGGCAGAGACAGAGCTGCACCATTGGGATCATTGTGCAGGCAGAGCCACCCAAGTGGCTGTGGTGCAGTCTCCCCATGCGGAATCTTGCATTGTGCCTCATCACAGTTCACTGGCATGATTGCATATTGTGTAAGCAATATAGCGCCGTCACTGTAAAGTTACACATTGTAGCCTCTGAGCCAGGACCTCTGCCATTATTAATACATTCCTACAATACTTCAGGGCTCTATCCCGATGTACAGAGGGCAGATCATTCCACTGGAGCAGGAAGGGACAATGCAGAGAAGGCCCATGGCTATGTCACTGGCAAATGGAAATTTGCAAGTGATGACAAAATCAGCAGGGCCTTCCTTGAAGACAGCCTTGGTCTAGGCAATTAGTATTGGTAGGTGGAGATACTCTGAAACACAAATATTTACAAACCCATTCAGTGAATCTACAGATGAGCAAATATTCTTGCTTCTGTATTTCCTAGTCCCAAATTCAACATATTTTGACATTTGTGCCTAGGTACAAGTGTTGCACTGATAACGGTTTTAACTGGCTGTGGTGAAATATGCAATATATAACTTCAGCCAGACCCTTTTCTTCATTTTTTACAGATCTCTTTTGTTTTTGGTCACAGTCCTTTGCTCTGAGCTCTCCAGACTTCTTTTTCATTCTTATGAGTATTCATGGTTAGAAGGTAATTTACTTCTTCTGTCACCCCAGCAGCAGCAGCAGCAGCAGCAACAACAACAAGAAAAACTCTTCCTTCCATGAATCTTACCAGCAGAGAGAATAGTGATTTTAGCACCTACAGGTATTCTAAATTAGTCAGGATCTTCTGTATATTTTTCCCCCAAAAGTTTTGATGAGAAATGTATGCAAAGTAGACTAACATGCCATAAATATTTAGGGCCACATCTGAACTCTATTCAGCAATGTAAATGTCTTTTCACACTCAGATTCCCCCAAAACGCAGACTGGGAGCTTAAAGCGCTTAGACAACCTGACATGGAGAGTGAAGAAATTAACTAAGGTGACTCTTTCTCTATACCCATCCTAAATGATGGGTAGAGAATAATTGTCCTTCCAGAAATTTTGGGACGACAAGTCTTACAGTCTCTTACCATTGGCCATACTGACTGGGACTTCCAAGAGTTGATATCCAAAGCATTTGGAAGGCCAAGGGCTCCCTGGTCATGATGTTCTAATGAATTAGGAGAGGAAAGCAGTCATTTCACCTGTGCATATGGTGTATCAAACCCCTGTTGGACACACACATACATACAGAAGATAAGATCCTACATTGCTTCAGTGCAGCATAAACATCAGCAGAGTTACATCATGCAATTCCTGTTATGAATACCAATACATATGTGGATCAATGATCAATATGCATGACTGACATGCATGCAATAGGAATTCACAATGCACAGAAGCCAAGTACATTCACATGTTACTCTCCATACTTTCATGTCCTACCATATGTGCAGTGGTTCCATATGCACAAGTCTGCTTCTGTCACCATCAGCTGGACACAACTGTTGCACATCATCCAAAAAGAAATATCCCTTCACAATGCGCAGCACAATTTAGACATGTGTATGTCACTAGCATGTTTCCAGCCTTAGTATAACTTCATCAGATAGAAAATATACAATGGAGTAGACTTTCATGCAGTTGGTAGGGGACAGAGAGGCACAATAAAACACAGCACATGGGAGAGGCATTTTTCTGAAACTGCAGAAGGAGCTGTCAGAGCATCTTCTTAAGGAAAAAAAAATATGTAGGAGGGCTAAAGCATTTGTACAATTTAAATTATTTTGGATATCACAGCAGTCCTCAGGATTTAGTCCTTATGCTTCGACATTCACGTAATTCTTTCAGATAACTCCACTTGCCTCTGTGATGTAACAGCTCACAATGCAAAAGAAATTGGGGCCATTTCTGCCCTACACTGTTATATTGCCATTATTCTACTTTCAACATTCTATAGACCTGGAGTTTGTAGTTTAGGGATGGGCCTTTAGAATTCTCAGCCAGAGAGCTCTTTGGCCTCAGTAAACTACAAACTCCAGAATTTCACAGGATGTTGAAAGTGGAATAATAGCACTATAACAGTGTAGGGCAGAAATGGCCTGGGAGTAAAGTAGGAATCCTGTAAGAAGCAGAGGGGGGGAGGGAGGGAGGGAGATTTTTCTTCTTTAGACCTAAATTTTGCAACTGGGCTATATTTTCACACAAAGTAGTTCTTAAGAAGACAATCTTCCTCTAAGAACTCACAGTCTCTCTCCTTCGTCTTAACAGAATCAGTATCACCCTGATCCTAAAGATACTTATCTGTAGACAAAATCACTTTGTGTTTAATAGAATTTTTTTTCACTACCTCCAATGTGGTTAGAATGGACCCATGTAAAGCTGGACAGAGAACGAGTACCTGGATTGTTGTGTAGAAGAGGGAATGGCCTGCCTGGCACATGTTATCCCTCCTGAAATCTCCTCCTCTATACAGTAACTGAATTCCTGTCTCACCCCTTTCTTTTTTCTTGCCTGGCTATCTTAAGTGTGTTTAGGATCACGCTCAAATTTCTTCCACTCAGGTAACCCCCCCAGCCCTTTCATGAGACACTTGGGTGTATCCAGGCCAAGGGAAGGCTGGGTCTTGAGTGCAGCACATTACTTGTTTTTTTTTTCCCCCACTTAAGAGGATGCAGTTTGTTGACAGATTTATGTAATTATAATGTTTTCTCCTTGAGGAACAGGTCTGCACATGTGTCTGCCTATTCACAACAACGGGAAGATGTGATGACAACAGGAGCAAGAAGGACCCCTGGAGCTGCTCAAGAGAACTGTGTACATGTGGCTCTTTGACACATATCTTCCCATGCCCTTCTGTCCGTTATCTAGTCTTGTGTGGAAGCAGAAAGGCTTGGCTTGGCTTTGCACACAGCTTTGCTAGTACATGCTACAACAAATCCCAGAAAGTCACACATCCTCCAGAAGTGGATGTATTCCTATTCATGGTTACTCGGAATCAACTCTTACTGTGTTGAATAGAGCTTCCTCACAGTAGCGGTCCATGGGACTGCACACTTAGCAAAACTCCAAACGCTTTCATACGGAAGCTTTGAAGAGTCTTCTAGATTTTAGGACAAAAGCAAATGATTAAGAACATATTTTCATAATTGCATAAATAGGACCTAAAGCAAACTGTTAACGGGGAGAGGCTGCTCTTATTCATCTCCTCTCCATCCTCCAGAATCTTCCAGCCAGTCATCTTCTCTCCCTCTTCCAGAATATTGCGTTCCATAGCCCACTTTGAACAGCCTTTAAAAGACTGACCATTCTCAATCTTTTAAAGGCTGCTTTAGTTCCTTCCCCTTCCTAGAGTTGTTTTTGTTTTTTAAATAGAAGGGGGAAGTGTACTTTTGCTAATCTTACCACTTCCCCAAGCCAGCTAATGACTTTCTTCTTGTGTGTGGAAGGTTCTGTTTTGGCTATGTAAGAATGGCACTTTGAGACTGAGTTCACTGTCAGTAAATCTGATTTAACAGAAGAGTCAAAGAGCCACGCTACTATTTACTATTTATGGTTGCTATTTATGTAAGACCTCAAGAGGTGGTAGGAGGATGCAATATGTACTGAAGACAACTCTGGAAAGACCACTATTTCTATAAACCTTGATTATCTAAACATAGATAAATGAATCCCTCAACTGTCTACATTTGCTCTTTTTTCTCACTTCATTCTTCAAGCAAAGAATTTTCCCATTTTTCTAACTTTCCTGAGACTTCTCAAATGGTTTATTTTACTATCTTATCCTGACCACATATGGCTAGGAATCTGTCCAAAAGCTAACACTTTTACTGGGACCAGCTAAAATGCTACAGAATGGTGAACAAGCAAAACTCTTTTCCTTACTAAATGTTAAGAAAAAGGAAAATAGCAAGAAAAAGGTGGACAGCAGAGTGGAAAAGATCACAACCCTACACTTTATAACAATATTCTGGTAGAGTGTACCCCAGTGTGGTGTGGTGTTCTGAGCCCTGGACTACAATCCTGGAGACCAGGGTTTGATTCCCTGCTCAACCATGGAAGCCCACTAGGTGTGGCATGTCACACATTCTCAGCCCCCTGAAAACCCTGTGATAGCTTCACTTTAGGGTTGTCATAAGTCAGAAATGGCTAGAAGACACACAACAACAAGAGTGTAGAGAGGAAGAGGAAGCATTCATTCGGTTAGACAATGTTAGGCACAAAATAGATTACAGTATTGATAATACTATAAGATGGCATGTTACATGTGGGTATCTTAAATCAGGGCTCCCAGCAGTCAGAAAACAGCACCTTAATCTCCTGTGCTAGTATAGTGTTTTTAATTTCAGGCTTTGCAGGTGGAGCTCTGGCTCCATTTTGAAGGTGCTTGGTTAGGCTCCTCTGCAGAAGCAGCTCTGCCACCAGACTGAGGAGAGGGCTCACCCCAAGGACCAATCATCCTCCAGGCCTCCTAAAGGCCTCTTGTACCCAGAGCTGGCGCCTCAGTCTGAGCAGCTAGAGAGAATTCTGTCTGCTTAACTAAGTGCCTCCATATCCCCAAAGATCACTTACAATACATTTATAGTAGTATCTCCCCTCCACCTCTGCCAGGCTAGAGAGGTGCCTATAGATCAGGACTGAAGAAAGAAGCCCGAGAGGGCTTTCACACCACACAGTTTTAGCACTGCGATTCCATTTTAACTGCTACATGGCAACATCCTATGGAATCCTGGGATCTGCACTTTAGGGAGGGGGATTTAGAATCCTCAGCCAGAGAGCAATAGTGCCTCCTGAAACTATACATCCCAAGAATCCGTGGGATGCAGCCATGTAGCAGTTAAGGTAAAATTGTAGTGCTATCATCATGTAGTGTGAAAGGGCCCTGGATGGTTCCAAGAATGTGAGCTGGGCTACATGCATTACACACTGACCTGATAGTTATAGTTGGAAGGGTCATGGCTCTACCAACAACATGATTGGGAGGAACAAGGTTCCCATTTCTGTCACTGGAATCTCCAAGTAAGGCTGGGAAACAGGAATGGATCCTTGAGAAAGCAGCAACTGCCTCATCCCAGGCCAGAGTCAGCCCAGTCATTTTAGCACATGATACAAAATAACCCCACATCTCCCCTTGGGCCTTTCTCCACCAGTTAAAATGAAATACTAATAAGTCAAACAACTAACAATTTGCTGCCATGTTACGATAGCCAGGATCTGTTCCTTGATGTGGTTGTCACGCTCTGCTAAACGGCCTTGCTGGGAAAGACTCCTGCCTGAAACCCTGGAGAGC
Source organism: Cyclura pinguis (assembly GCA_030412105.1). Classification (NCBI taxonomy): domain Eukaryota; kingdom Metazoa; phylum Chordata; class Lepidosauria; order Squamata; family Iguanidae; genus Cyclura; species Cyclura pinguis. The sequence goes on from CM059600.1 coordinate 161,552,280, forward strand.
AGCCACCAATCAAAGCAGACAAAATATTAGGCTAGATAGATCAGTGGTTGTCTCAGTACGACGCAGTATCTTTTGTTTCCTTGAAGATCAGTAATGCTTTGATAAATGCAGGATGCCATTAGGAATCTAGTTAAAAAGTTTGATGGACATCAATCTCTACGTCCATGACACTACACCACAGAAGGTCTGAAACATTCATAGTTACGTGTGACACCAATGGGGAGACCGCACCATGAAAAACACTTTCAAACGCTGTGATGAAGGGAGGATCTCTCTGTATGTTATGGCAAGCATGCAGAACCTGTGAGGGAAAGCATCTATGTAGCATCAACACTGCATGGGGGCTATTGAATATCAGACATGCACCACACAGATTCACTCTTTGCAAGGAAAGTGTTCTCAACAGCCTTGTCTGTCCCCAGCAATATACAGGAGACAGAGCAATGTGTGAACTTCTCAGACATTTACACCTTGTGGAAAGCCTCCACCTTTTCCTAGCAGCTTCTGTATGGCTGCTCTAGCATACAAAACAGCTATAACACAGATTTCTGAGGGACTGATTCTATACTCCAGTTCTCTGGTGCAAGCTCCCAGTGTTGAACAAGGTGACATCTAATTATCAGCTGCTTAGCATTTACAAATTGCATTTCTTGAGTATTTATCTCATTCATACTTATGCTAACCCTATGTGTTGGCCAGTATTGTTATCCCCATCTTATGGATGAAACAGTTGAAGCTATAAAATATGCCATGACAGTGGTCACAGTTTGTGACTTAGCTTGAAGGACTTTGAGTTCATGAGTCAAGCTGCCAATCACTGTTATTGTTGCTACTGTTGTTGTTTTAATGTGCCTTCAAGTTGCTTCTGACTTCTTGTGACTCTCTCTTAGGATATTCTCGGCAAGATTTATTCAGCCTCCGTCTGAGTCTGGAAGGATGGGACATGCCCAAGGTCACCCAGTGGAGCTCCATGGATTAGCAGAGATTTGAATCCTGGTCTTCTAGAGTCCTAGTCTGACATTTAAAACACTACCTGACATTGGTTGCCAACCACCGTAGCACATCAGTAGACTTTCAGCCACAGCAGCACACCATCACTAGCTAGTATGGGAGATACACTTTTGCCCCCTCGCCACACAGACTAAACAAGATTTGCTGCTTGTGACCTGCAAACTCCTTTTAGAGGGCAGCATGGAGAAGAGAGGAGAGGCAGATGGAACCTTCATGTAGCTCCTTGTGTCAGGTTCAAAGGGCCTTCAGAGCCACTATGTGTTCCAGCAGAATACAATCATGTGTGTGTGTCAGCAGTCTGTGAAAGCAGAGGAGGCCAGGAAGTGTGGACTGCACAGCCCCACTTGAATGGCACAGGATGCCAGAGCTAGTGATCACGGGATGTGACACCGTTCCCTCCTCCACCACTTGTCATTGCTGCAGCAGACAGAGGAGGATGGCACCTTGCTGCTGGGCACCTCCAGTCAGTCGCTGCAAATTCTGCAAATTTGATACAGTCTTCCAGCACTCCTCATTGGCTTTGCTGCTGTCTGTAGACAGAGGGAGGAAGCCAGTGACTGAATGCTTCACAATCAGGCTGTAGCTGTCTTCTCTGCACCTGAATGGAGATGCCAGTGCAGCAGCGTACCAGCACATACCACTACTTCCACCACTGCTCCCGATACTACCACCACCACCTCCTCCTCCTGTCTGCTTTCCCCTCTGGTAGCCTCGGGCTCAGCCCACCCAGCCAGCTCCCTCTGCAGATTCTGCACTCACCAGCACAGCCCTGGCAGAATGAAAGAAAATGCCAGTGCACGGCCATTTGTGAAACGATGTCACCAGCCCAACGACCACCCTGCAGCTTTTATCCTCTCAGCAGATTACACAGGGGCCTTTATGCTTTCGAAAGATTTAGTTGACAAGCTTGTGGGGGGGGACTCTCCTCCTCTGGCTGTGTGCACGCTGCTGTTGTTGTTACTCCAGTGCTCTCTGCTATAAAAGCTGCTTAGCCCTCCCTCCTGTGTGTGTGTGTGTGTGTGTGTGTGTGTGTACACCACTACACTAAACCTATTACCAGATGATTTGTGTTGAGGGTAGGGGCTCAGTTCCACTGCAAGACATGGCTGTGATTGGGCTGATTTAACTCCTTATGCTCTGCTGTAGCCAGCAAGGCTTTTGTAAGGAAGTGGCAGCAAGATGCCTTCCCTGAGCAAAAGGAGACAGAAAAGAGGGAGGACAGGCAAGCAACCCTCCCCAAGCAAAAATACTGTGTCCATCTTTCCTACTCTGGCCCAAATCAATCCTTCCCTTGTTCACCTGATCTCCAAACCCCTAGCTGTTAGGAGTGGGTGATTTGTGAAGCCAAATTCAGCAACGATTGGGTTAAACACCAACCAGCTTATTGTACCTCGACCAATTGAATCTATTTGCTTGCAGTGACTGAAAAGAGGCAGAAAGAGAGGATTGGAGGGGAGATATGCAACTGGAGCAGTTACAACCCCAGCCATCACATCTGGGGAAAAGATCGCAAAACGCTGGGATGAAGAACGCACCCGGCAAGGATCGCAAAACTGAGGAACAGCCCAGTCCCTATTAGTCTTTGGAATACCTGCTCACTGTGGACATTTGCAGATTCAAGGGGGCACGTGTGTGTAGTGGTCCTTGTGCCATCCTTAACTATTCCCTAAACACCACTCATTACACAAGATGCATCCCACAAGGATGCACTGAGCAGCTGAAGTGACATTTGTGGGAAGAGAATGGGGATATATTACAACAGAACAAAATTCTGTGTTGGTGGGCACATGCAGGCGTGTATACATAGAGAGCGAGAGAGAGAGAGAGAGAGAGAGATCCACCCAGAAATATCCAGGTCTCTAAACATCTCAATATCTATGCCCTCCAGACCTCCTGTGGATTTTTTTTCCCTTTTGGTCTGCATTTATCAATAGACAGAGGACCCTTGCTCTTTAGAAGCCTCATCTGAGCCCCTCACCGCATTTCCAGGATCCAGAAGCCTTTCCGTGTTACATCACATCTGGTTGCTATGGAAACAACCATGATGTCAGAGACAAAAGAGGGGATAAGCTGTGGGATCCTTGCTGAATAAATCTTCTTATCAGTATTGCCAAGATGAGGCCGGGATAGGCTTGCAGCGAAGAGGAGGCAAGCGAGGAGGATCCTCCCATCCCCAGGAAGATCCCCACCCTTTATAAATATGTTTCAGATTTCCTGTTCAGTTACTGAAAGCAAGCTTGCTGCAGCAGTGCAAAAAGTGAGGCCTAATAAGGAGCCACACCATCTCATGCAGATGAATCATGCAGCGAAATAGGGATAGATTTTACCCGAATGTGGGGGAACTGCTCTACGGAAAGGAAACCCACAAAGATCATTTGCTCCTTTCATTTGCCGTTGTGTTGCAGAAGAGTGGACACAAACGAGGGGGGAAGCTCCGTTGGGGCTCTTCTGCTCCTCCTCTCCTTTGACTTCAAGAACTCCAGCTGGGGCAGGCCAAGCAGTGAGAGAGAGAGAGAGAGAGAGAGAGAGAGAGAGAGAGACCATTTCCTGGGGTCTCCCCTACTGCTAATTTTATACAGTGCACTGCTGCTTGTCACTGGTTTCATATCATTGCACAACATCGTTTGGTGTGGGGGTGGGGGAAAGAAAGCACTCCAGTACTTCTACAACATGGAGGGGAAGCAAACATCGTCTTAGCACAGTACCAGCTCCCTGTGTGCCTTCCAAGAGGAAGCTCGCTTTCGTTTAGGAGCTGGTCGTGCACAGCTGGCCTGTGGACAGCTTTTCACAAGGGCATTTCAGCATTTCTCAAGGGTTACTGTGACCCCTTTAAGCTGCTTTTGTTGCCAGATAATTAAAAAAAATCCCTATCTTTTGTTATTTTTAAAATTTCTGGCACGCTTACTTGTACTTGGGTCCTGCACAAGGAGAAAGGCAAGGTATAAACCAAAGAAATAAATAAATAACACTGTCCTTCTGACTGTTAAATAGCTTTTGTATGGTGCTGAGAATGGGCAGATGAATTTTTAAATCCATATACTACACAGTGGTGAGAAATTTATGGCCCTCCAGATGTTGCTGGACTACAATCCCCATCATGCTTGATCACTGACTGCCAGCTAGGACTGAGAGGCATTGAAGTCAACAATCTTGCTGGTCCATTTAGTCAGCCCTACACATTCATGGATTCTGTAACCACGGATTCAACCAAACATGGCTTGAAAATATTCCAAAAGAAAAAAAAATCCAAAAAGCAAACTTTGATTTTGCCATTTTATATAAGGGACATCATTTTACTACAGCATTGTACATAACGGGACTTGTGCATCCACCAATGTTGGTATCCATGAGGGATCCTGGAACCAAGCCCTAGGACCCACTGTACAAGCCATCTCCGTTCGTTTTGAATAGCAGCTGCTTATCTCAGTGTACAGGTGAAGAGTGGTCTTCTCCACAGTGCCTGGCCACTGAGATGCCAGGGATTGAAACAAGAAGCTTCCATATGCAGGACAGGACAGAAGAAAGAGGACAGGCCTGGGTTTCTTTTGTATGACCTTAACGTGTAGAACAAGGAAGAATTTCAGCAGGTAGAGCTGTTTTCCTGAAATTCCTTCTTCAATGTAAGTGTTAAAGAACCTAATCCTTTTTTGCACCTTGGCTACCCTATCACTTGTCTTCCCAATATTATCAATAACTTTCAACTTTCTTTATTTGAAAACACACACACACCCACACACACACACACTTCATGCTGAATACTTCTGCCCATGTATTAGTTCCACCAAGGGAGCTTTCCTCTACTTCCCATCATTGGGAGCAGTGCGTTATGTGGAGAAACAAGACAGCCTTTTTGCCTGTGGCACTCTAGTTATAGAATGCCCCACTCCCAGGAAGACTGCCAGTCACCAAAACTGGCTTCATTTCATCCCCATATTAACATACCCTCCAACTATCCCAGTTTGACAGGGTCAGTCCTGATTAATCTTCTTTCTTCCCACTTTTTCAGCTGCTTTTAAAATGTCCTAGTTTCACCTACCCAAAACTTTGAAAGGGAGTGGAAAGGAGTAATGGAATGGTTAAAAATATAAACTTATTAGAGAATGGAATAGCAATTTTTTTGTCTTTATAAAAAGTGGAAGATAAGATATAACTTAACTGGGAAAGAAAAACATGGAAGTGGAGGTGGGGGAATATATCCAAAACAGTGGTATATATCCTGTTATTTTATATGTGTAAAACTTTAGTACAATTCTTTCTAAAAAAAAAAATAAAGTGTCCTAGTTTCTCTCTCTTCCTCCCCCTTTTCTCCTTCATCCTCAGTTTACTTCAGTTGCTGCAAACTGAATCCAAGGTGTAAAAGTAGTTTGCATTGAATCGACTCAGTAGGGGGAGAGGAGAGAAACAGGAGCAGAATATTGTCCTTCCCTGTAGACTCAGGAGAAAGCAAACTGCTTCAGCCTTGCCTAGCTTGTGTGCCATCTTGCCATCTTGTCCTGGTTTTCACCCATGAAATGTTGCAGGGTGCATATTACGACCTAGGAATTAACCTAGGTTTTAGAGTCTTATTGATCATTGCTCAGTTCTGATTTACCATTGATGATTTTCTACTGGATTACAGACTATTTTTGTTTCATGGTTTCCTGCTATATTGTTTTTACTGCTGTGTCATATCCTAAGATCCATTGATGTAGTATGAGTTAAAATCATTTTAAATAAATAAACTAGCAAGCAAATAAGTGTACTCTCTGGACAGTAGTCTCTACCCCACAGTTAATATGAATGTTATTGAGTGAACTTATTGTTTTAGCCATGGGCCATAGCAATCATTATTAAAAAAAAATCGATAACTATACAGTTCTAACCATATGCATAGAATCAGCATAACAATCCACAACACTGGCTCTGCAGCAGTTACTATGAACAATGTAGCTATTTATTCGCCACAGTTTATACCCTGCTTTTGTATGGCATCGCTACAGTGGCTTCTCATATTCTTTAAAAAAAATCAATAGCTTTAAACATTTTTAAACAATAAGTCATCCTTATTAAAACAGAATGTGTTATCTAAAAACAAACTCCGTTTTCAGTGCCTTAAAGATCAAAGGACTGGCAAATGAGAAATGTTTTGACAGCCCTTCTGAAGGTGCAGATGGAAAGGATCCTCTCCATTCAACTCAGAGGCATGATCCAGCCAAAGCCAGGCACACAGAACTCCCTCTAAACCAAATGGGAAAGGCTGAAACATCAGAGGCATCCCAGCGGTGGAATAACACCCCCAGGGAGACCCACAAGGCATCTGAACTCAACCAATAGCTCTACAGTAGCGTTCCTAGAGGCACAGGGGTATAATACAAAAAATATTTTATTAAACAGAATTACAATATACAGTTAAAGATGAACTATTTAATACATCTAAATCCTAACTGGCTCTACTAACTCTTTCCTTCTCTCTTCCTAATTCTAGCTGATCCTAACTAGCAGGCCTGTGTCTAACCAAGGGCCTTTCCACACTACACAGTTATAGTGCTATTATTCCACTTTCAGCATCCTATGAAATCCTGGGGTTTGCAGTTTAGGGAGGGGCCTTTAGCCTTCTCAGCCAGAAAGCTCTTTGGCCTCAGGAAACTACAAAGCCCAGAATTCCACCACAGGACATTGAAAGTGGAATAATAGCACTATAACAGTGGAGTGCAGAAATGGCCAGAGTCTACTATTATACTGCACCACCATTGAAAACTGTTCTTCATATTTCTATGAAGGCATTTGTGATTTTTCAGTCTCATTCTTGCAAACAAAAGATGAACAGTTTGTGCATACTTTATAAAACCTGGAAAGTTAAAGTGCATATTCTACACGGTCTGCTGCTTGGGAGTTCCCCTAAAATAGATAGTTTCAGACTGTCCTTGTGCTGGTTTGCACCACTGGTGAGGAACTGGCCCCCAAATTAGTAGCAAAGTCTCACATTTGACCTATCACAGCCATCATGTCTTGAAGCATTAATTATCTCCATGTGTCTGAGCTGTATCTCTACTTCCCACTGCTGCTGCTTAGGTTGAGCGTTAACCAAAAGTAAGTGCATCGTACCCCTGATGTGGCCAAAACCACCAGCATCGACATACTGACCCTCAGAACCCAGAGGGGCCTTGACTAGCTTAATCATGCAGATGGCTTCAGATTGCATGTGTGTGTATTTGAGTGCAACCGATCAACTTGCATAGATTCTCAATCAATATGGTATATAGTTCCTGTGCATCTACTGGGTGTTAGCATGCACCCAGGAGTTCAGTGAAATGATCCACTGACTTAAGTGGGAAAAAGCAAGCCCCGGCAGGTTCTATAGTCCATTAGAATGACAGTAATTTGTAGTGTAAAACCCCATCTCACTAAACAAGTACTGATTTGCAAGTAATTATTATCTTTTTAATGTGAAGTTATAAAGCCTGTGGTGTCCAAAACTGTGGAAGACTCCTATACAAGTTGCTAATAAACATACACACACACCTCTCACTCATTTATAAAGAGACACAGCCTATTTTAGACATGGGTGGCAGTGGACTTTTCCACTATTATTTTTTTAGACAGACTTTTTGTGTAAGGAGAATAGAGGAATTAAGCAAGAATCAAAAGTACTCCCCTCAGAAGAGTCACACACCTTATTCCTAGACACATTAACTAGAAAGCAAGTGTTGTTAGGTATCTAAATTCTTGGCAGTAGAGTTCAGTGAGACTTATTCCATAATTGCCATTGTTTTAATTGTTGTTTGTTTTTAATATACTTTTGTTTTTTAGCTGCTTTGAACATGAGAGTTAGAAATATTGATAGGACTAGACAAATGAATAAATAGTCCCTCAATAAAGCTGGAAAGATGAGTTATAACATTGACGGCTCAGACCAGTACTTACCTCCTGTTGCCAAAGTCTCAAAGGCTCAGACTCATAGAATCATAGAATCATAGAATCATAGAAATGTAGAGTTGGAAGAGACCACATGGGCCATCCAGTCCAACCCCCTACCGTGCAGGAATACCCTCAAAGCACTCCTGACAGATGGCCATCCAGCCTCTGCTTAAAAACCTCCAAGGAAGGAGACTCCACTACACTCCAAGGCAGCATATTCCACTGCCGGACAGCCCTGACTGTCAGGAAGTTCTTCCTGAGGTTCAGGTGGAATCTCCTTTCCTGCAGCTTGAATCCATTGCTCCTTGTCCTGGTCTCTGGAGCAGCAGAAAACAAGCCCTCTCCCTCCTCTACATGGCATCCCTTCAATTATTTAAACATAGCTATCATGTCCCCTCTCAACCTTCTCTTCTGCAGACTAAACATACCCAGCTCTCTAAGTCTATCTTCATAGGGCTTGGATTCCAGGCCCCTCACCATTTTGGTCGCCCTCCTCTGGACCTGCTCCAGCTTGACCATGTCCATCTTGAACTGGGGTGCCCAGAACTGGACACAGGATTCAAGAAGAGGTCTAACCAAAGCAGAGTAGAGTGGAACCAGTACCTCCCTCGATCTAGATGCCATACTCCTATTGATGCAGCCGAGAATTGCATTGGCTTTCTTGGCTGCCGCATCACATTGCTGACTCCTGTTCACCTTGTGGTCTATTAAGACTCCTAGATCCCTTTCACACGTACTGCCATCCAGCCACGTGTCCCCCATCCTATATTTCTGCATTCCATTTTTTCTACCTAAGTGTAGGACCTTACACTTCTCTCTGTTGAATTTCATTTTGTTAGCCTTGGCCCAGCTCTCCAATCTGTCCAGGTCATTTTGAATTTTGATCCTGTCCTCTGGCGTATTAGCAACCCCTCCATTGTGAGCTTGGAGCCCCATCCCTCCAAAAGTTTCAATCACTCAATGCTGAAAACGCTGGGGAAATTTTGCATGGCTGAACTGATGCAGTCAAGAAGCTCTTATTCTACTTTAGTGCAGAACTAAAAGCTATTATCTTGTACTTATTCTCTTGTACCAGTGACTTTCTGTTTCTAGGATCTGCCAACTCATCCATGGCTTTGTTTTTGTTTTGTTTTTTTCCCATTTAGGCTTTCAACCTAAGGCACTTTTGAGTTCAACTGCAAGTCCCAGCAACTCTAGCCTGCATAGCCAATCGTGAGGAATTCTGGGAGATGCAGTCCAACAGCATCTCTGGAGGGGGTGCAGGATTCCTACCCTTTTTACATATATCAAAATGTGAAAATGCCCCAGTGGGAATAGTCATGTATAGCATTGTGCTCTTTGATAATCCTTTACTTTGCTCTTCTTCCATGATTTTTTTAAAGATGATGATGATGATGATGATGATGATGATGATGATGATGATGATTTTAAAAATTCAGGGACTATGAGTACAGTTACCCTCACAGCAAGACTCCCTCCATTCATTTCATGTGGCAGGGCTATCGGGTTTTGTTTGTTCTTGTGCACCTTCAAGTAATTTCCAACTTATGGCAACCCTAAGGGAAACATTACGGGGGTTTTTTTTGGCAATATATATATTCGAGTGGGGGTTGCTTTTGCTTTTCTCTGAGGATGAGAGAGTTTGACTTGCCCAAGGTCATCCAGTGGATCACCATTGCCAAGTAAAAATTTGAACTCAGTCCCTTGGAGTCATAGTCCAAAGCTTAAACCACTTCACCATGCTGGCTGCTACTGCTGAATTGTATCCACTTACACCAAGAGGAGTATCTAGACCTGTAAATATGTAGAAGGCACATGCATTCACACAAATATGTTATGTAGCTATAACAAGACACAGTGAGGGGACATCTAGTGTCATTGGACGGTAACTACAGCTGTGTGGCAAAGGTGAGGCTGAGCCATTTCAGCACTGCTGTTCTTCTCTGACGTTAGAGTGATTTGAACGAAGGTAAGTTGGCAGTGCAGTGTGATCCATAGAGTTCCAAGCTCAGATAAATGCATCAATCCTAAACCATTATGATTAATTTCTTAGAATCCAGCAAGTCTGTTCCCAATGAAAGCAGCTGTTTCTTTTGCTTAAAAAGGGGGGGGGGGCTGGAATTGAGAATGGCCACCCATGAATCTGTTTTAGCAACACATCTGGTTCTCATTGTATTTTTAGAAAGTGTCTTAGCTAAGAGTATGTCTGTACTAGGTTGCTTTTTGCTGGGTGATACACTGGATATTGGATACAGAGGTCCACATTCTCTACCTGGAAAAATGACAGAGACTTATAGCTGTGATGCCATTTGTCTGTACCGCCCAAACATCGCTGCAGTTTGAACTGGTGGAATATAGATGTTTCAGGGAAGCACAGTGATGCTGATACCAGCACGTGCTGGGGACCATGCCAATTTCACCTGGTTGTTAAAGGACTGCCCACATGAAATTTGTCATAAGCCGACAGGCAACTTGAAGGCTTGTATACACACACACATGAATTTGCCCAAACAGTAGGCTCAGCTATGGAGTCCTGTGCACGTGTACTGACCAGGAATGGGAAACAGGTTGGTGGGCATGAAAGGCACTCTTTTTTATGGGTGTCCCCACATTTGTGCCCCCTCTTGTTGTTTTTTAAGACAGACCCTGAAACGCTTTTATGTCGAATTGTGTTTAATTAATAGCTTTGCCATTATGTGTTGTTGCTTGTATTGCTTCTGATTTTGGAGTCTCATGGTAGAAAGTATGGCTTGAAATGAAATTGTCTATTACTCTTCTGTGCTGTTTATGCATTTGCTTGTTTTAATATGACTTTGTTATATTGTGTACACCCTTGTTGGCAAGATCCGTTTTTAAGAGGCAGCTTAAGAAATTTTAAAAATATGGATAAATATCATGGGGAGAACAACAGGAATGGACAGGAAAATCTTGTTCATTCATTTCTGTTGCTGACTGAGAAAAAGCCAGTGAGAGGTAAATAACAATCACAGTAACAATACATTTTGAACTGGACTGCAGGCACTTAGGTTCATTTACCTGCTCAACTGTGAAGCTCATTGAGTGAGGACCGTCCAGTTGCTTTTCTTCACTCAGCCTGATCTACTTCATAGAGTTGTTGTAAGGAGAACATGGGATCACCAGACACGTACTGCTTGAGGCTCTGTACAATAAGGGAGGGGTACAGATGTGCTAAACAAATAAAACGTGGGAAACCCTAGGATAAGGAAATCTGCATACCACATACGTAAAATACAGCTATGGTTTAAAGGATCACTGCTATTTTTCCTATGCTGTTTTCCATTTTATTTAGGCAGAAAGTATCCAAAGAAGAGGTGCTCTCTGGTCATCGTTCCCAACTCACCTAAATGAATTCTTGAATTTCTGCTGGATAGCATAAGTCTGTGTGGGACTTACTGCCCAATTTTAATCAAATACATTTGGAAACAAGTTCTCATGGAATTTAATATAGTTTACAGTGCAATCTCAGATATGGCTATTCAGAAATATTTTCCTTCAACTGGGCTTATGCCCACATAAATGGGTATAAGAGTGCAGCCTTTGTTATTCCACCAGGGCAATGAAATCAAAGCTATCTTGTATGAAGAAAAGGATGCTCTCTGCTCATAGACCTGCTTCACAAAATGTATGTCACTTGATTTGGAAATCTATTTAAGACTTTTGTTTAAAACAATGTTTCAAAATAAAAACAAAAATGCTTTAAAAATAAAAATGAATGCAGATAGCTCTAGCCTAGCCCAAATACAAATTCTGGTTTGCCCAAGCCAATTCCTGGCTAATTACTCCCTCCTGTCATCTAATAAGTAGCTGCCATACTCCAGCCTATCTGCTCATATGTGAGCAAATTACAGGTTGGCGTACCTGTCTTCTCTGCCAGCTCAGTCTCTCCAGATTCTGCCTGAGCTTAATGTGGCTGATTCATCCTGTTCTTGGGCTTTTGCTTACGCATCATGGTGTACTGTTTACTTCCGTGCCTGAATGGCTAGCCTGCTAAATTAAGCCCTTCCACAATAGCTTGTTGATTTTTCCATTATATTTCCAAAGGCACTGACTTCACAAAAGGGTTGCTTTAAAAGGGCAGGAGCAATTGCTGTGCAAAGTGATTCAGCAAAGAAATGGGCCTCTGCTGTTCTCCCAGCAGCTCTTGAGTCTGAACACATTGAGAAGTATAAAGGTCCACGTTGACAGGTCTGTGTGTTTGTATGTGCACGCGCATATGCATCTGTATGTATGTCTGCAGGAGGAAACTGCAGCATTAGGTTGCCATCGATGGACATGTACTATGTGGTTATATGACTGATTTCTTCATGCAGCCCAGCAGCATCAATAGTTGGCATGGTCAGATATCTCTCAGCATTTATGCGCTGGTAATGATCTCAATTTAAACTAGACCTTCTCCTCCTGCTGGGCTTTGGAGGCAGTTGGGAAGGGTGAAATATGCCTCTGCTTTTGAGTCAAGCCCAGTACACAATCAGGGACAACCTCCTGCCAAATTTGAGGCTTGATAAAAGAGAAATATCTGATCCCTTCTGTTTTGCTAAGCTTTGAGCTGCTTCTGAAAGCCTTCAGAGCCCAGCACTTTAAGCAAGAGCCAAGCATGTCTCTCCCACAATTTAGGAAACCCACTGCTGCCCACGAAAAACCCTGGCATCACCTGTGACTCCTTCTGTCAGAAGAGTAACCACCTATCTCAGGGATGGTCAGGTCTAACTCAAGAAGAAAATGCACCCACCCACCCACTTCATATGAAGGATATCGTGTTTTCCCCTTGCTGCTAAATAAGTTGCTCTTCCTCAAAGTGAATGGACTGTCAATTCAGAGACGTAACCCAATGCATAACATCCACTTGTGGCTCCCCAGGGACCAGCATTCAGTACTAAGTGCCCGAAACAAGGCCAAGAGGCAAGACGTACATATATACATACATACATACACACATCAGCAACAAGAAGAAACTCAAGACATTCAGGAACCTGGCACTTTCTGTTCCATGGCATGCACATATGTATTTCTATCTCGATAAAAACAAAATTTTGAAATGTTGAAAATTAAGTTTCTCAATATGTCTGTGATTTTCCACCCATCTAATGGCAAGCAAAAGGTTAAACGCTGAGACTGCAAAATGATGATGATGATGATGATGACAGGAGGAGGAAGAGGAGGAGGAGGAGGAAGGGTAGGCCCAACCCTGAATTCTGCCTTTGATTTAACTCTATGTTATAAGAAGCCAGAGAAAAAAAATATTTACTATGGCTCATCTGTTTATCCATTTTGGAGCACCCCTCCTTAGACGCAAGTGCTCATCAAATCTCTTTCTGATTGAACCCCAGTTTATCACACTAGGGTAGACTTCTTTCCTTTTTCTCCCTAGAACTTTGCTGCATTTTTTGTCCCTACCATACCCATATCCTTCATCTGTACCCTTTTTGCCTAGAGGCACTTATGGCAACAATACAGGTTTATAGTTATCAATTCCTTTCTCTCTGCTTTCCTTGAGACACAAATTTCACCCCTGTTTGATTCTGAATCAATTTAATTTTATTGCCCAAATCAGTCAAGAGCAATTTTTCAAGTACAAAAAGGTCAGCACATCCTGGCCTAATCAATTTTCTTCCCCCACGGCAGGAGGCGGAGGCGACATACACTTCTCGCCACACTTTTATTATCTTCATGATGCCTGTCATTAGTAGCAGGTATGGTGTGCCCCAGAGTGTTCTTATGACAGAAAATGGGGGTGGGGGAGATGCAGCAGGAGGACTGGTCTGAAGACATTTACAGCCATTCAGGACAAGTTTGATTGCAATAACTGTGCTCCAGCTGAGGAACTGGCCAATTAAATGGCAGGGATGATCAAGACTGGGAATGACTCCCAGGCCAGTTTGATGTATAAAAAAATGGATCAAAAACACAGCAAAAAAAAAGGGGGGGCAGCAAAACAGAGTGAGGGAGTGGGCCGAGATGGGTTTAAGAAGTCCTAGACCTGTATCATCAGGTTGCATAGGTTCAGTTCCTGAAAATGTGGGCTAAAAAGGTAGGGAGATGTCTCCATATTTATTCCAGCTCAATGCAAATTTTGGTAAAATTTAATTTGTTTCTGCCTGTAGACTTCCTGATGGAGATTCTGCTGCTTGATCAGGCCAAACATCCATGCTCACACAGATACAGCTACAGAGAGGGAAAGAGGAAGTTTTTAAGAGTTGCAAACATCTGTTTAAAATGCTCTTTCTGTAACCAGTTTCTTAATACATTTTGCAGGAGTTGGAAAAACAAATCAATTGTGCAATAAAAACATCACTTTCCCCTGCACTGTAGAGCACGCAGATCATGGAAACAGTGGGCCATCTTGCCTTGGTAGGAAAGTATCACCTTTGACCCACAATGACCAATCACCTCATCAATCTTTCCAAAGGCACCCATCCCAATGCCATCAGTGCAGCTGTACTAGAACCAATTTGCGAGAAACTGTTCATCAGAACTTCACTGTGCATCATCCTGCTTCCCAAAATAAAACAAAAAACAGAAGTTTCTCATGAAAAAAAGGAGGCAGCATCCACTACTCCTTTTCTTTGAATGAAAATCTGTCTTCACACATTTTAACAATTAAACAATTAAACTCCAGTCACACAAAATGGTTCCCACAAACACCTAAATCTAGTTCCAGAGAAATCAGAGTAGTTGTTTCAGGTCAACAGTATCAGCTTCAGCTCAACACAAGTCTGGTAGTATATATATCTTAAAGTATTATTTATCATACTGTTCCTTTAAGATGCAAAGAGTGGCATAGAATTAATTATATTAATTAATTAATTATATTTATTAATTATATTTATTTAAATATATATATTTATATTTATTTATTAAGAATATTTATAGAAAGAGGGATTATTTCACCTTTCTAGTTTGGGAGTTGCACAACTAATCTCATGGCAAGAAAAATAAAAGGGAATCAGAAAGGTCAGAAAGCTAAGAGCAAATAAGTAGGAAATAAAATTGCAAGAAAATCAAGATCCATAATAAAAGGAAAAGAGCTAACAAAATCAACAACTATTCAGGTCATGTGTAGCAGAATGCCATCAGAGTGAGGGACCATATGGATGTCATGAGGCAGGAGGTCCCAAAGGCTGAATTTTCTATCTGAGAAAGTTTTACAGTTCCACCAACCTCAGATGAGAGAAGCACATGTAACAGGCTCTCTTTTATTGGTTGGAGGCTCACAGTACCCAGTTATCCCATAGGAACCCGAGTACTATTTCTATGGCCCATTCCAACACCCCTACTATGATCCTATTCTACAGTTTTATGCGTTATGAAAGGAAGCTTATGTTTTAATTCTGAAGTTTTCTACTCTTTCAAAACTAGACCACAAATAGCTGACCTGGGGCCTGCATTTTAGTACAGTCCTAAGGAGCCTGAGATGTCTCACCACTTTTGTGTACCATCTAGCTGATCAGAGATCATTTGAGGTGGTGGCAGGGGAACAGATCACTAGGTGTATGTTTGTGTGTTGCCCCATAAGCTTCAGAGATCATGGTGGAGATTACTGTTTCTCCTCTAACAACAATGTTTATCCAGATCCCTGAGAGGGTGGAGAGAATTATGCTTTTCTACATACATCTGAGCGATCCATGTACAAATCACTGTGTCTACCTGCTCACTCCCATTATAAGCAGCGGAGAAACAGTGGTCTGAAATTCAGCCCTCTTCTTCTCACCTGTAGCTCAGTGGGCAGTTTAAAGGAGGTGTATGTATCTGTAGGTGTGTACATGTGCATATGCATACACACATATATGTATCCCCCAGAATAATCTGTCATGTCATGTGACCCTTAGGGATAATAAGGTTGCTGATCCCTGAATTACACTCTGGCCCACACAGTTTTTTAACCAACCAAATACACCTTGCTTTTCATAACATCCTATCTGAAGAAGAGTCATGCAATGTTTGCTGACTCATAAATTTGAGTTTGACCTAATCAGCATAAGCAGATAAAGGTTAAAGGAACATTTCTAAACTGAAAACTGAAAACTTGATTTTTCAAAGTGTGACCATTTTTCAACATGAGCTGAAACCCTGGGACCGAATCAACAGTCTTCGTCATTCTCGTCTTGGCTGGATTAAGTTCCAGTATGTTAGTCCCTCAACATTCCATCCCCCGCCAATTCATGTTATATGTATACATGTCTCTCTTTCAGTCTCTTTCTCTCCCCTGCATTGTTCTCTCTCAGACCCTAATGCTGGCCAATCCACCATCCCACACTGGTTCTCAAAAGGCCTTAGCATCTGTAAATTTAGTTGCCCAGGGCAGAAACAAGATTCAACTGCTCACCCATCAAGACCTACACCCTCATAGTGTGGTCACTTGTGCCATTAAAACAAACCACCACCACCCCACTTCTCTCTGGGGGCCTAATTTCTATATGCAGAATATTTCAAATTTTGCAACTTGAAATTCAATCAAAAAGAATTTTATTTACTTGCAAATTCCAGGTTTAGTAATACTTTGTGCTAGGGTCCTACAGATACACTTAGAAAAGTGTTAAAAATCTATTTTCTAACCAGGGCAAATTTCTTTGAGCCAAGACTCTGTCCCAAAACCTATTTTGAATCCTGTACAACATGTGAAAAGAAAGAAGTCTCAAGACTGAGCAAGTCCTGACAAAAGAGGAGAACCATAGTCAGCTGGAGGGCCCATTTAATGTAGAAAAGTTTTTTGTGGTGATGAGTTGGGCCAAAGGCAAAAGAGAGCTACCAAAAATGCTAGCTGTTTTCAAGCTTAGTACTCTTACTTCCAGTACTCAAGCATTAGGAAACAATGGGTGGAAAAAAGGTCAGGCAAAAACAGGGTTACGATCATAAATGGTTCATGGAGAAGGGAATGTAGCATCTTGCGAAACTCAAGAGGGTGTGATTTTGGAGGGCCAAGTTCCCACTGAGAGGAGGTTAACACCCACAAGAAGTTTCCTATATGAATATTGCTTTTATATGGGAAGTAGACATTTCTCACATTTGAACACAAGAGCAGTGCTTATTTGTACTACATCTTTCTGGATATATGACATTTTTTTTAAAAAAGTCTACCTTAAAAACACAGTTCATACTTTTAATCTTTTCCCCTTCCTATGTATGTTCCAGGCTGAAATAATATAATGGAACGGAATATCATAAAGTCCAACAGTCTGGATTTGACAGGAACAAACCCGATTAATCATAGAATCATAGAGTTGGAAGAGACCACAGGAGCCATCCAGTACAACCCCCTGCCATGCAGGAACACACATCAAAGCATTCCTAAGAGATGGCCATCCAGCCTCTGCTTAAAATCCTCCAAAGAAGGAGACTCAACCACACTCCAAGGCAGCATATTTCACGGCCGGACAGCTCTGACCGTCAGGAAGTTCTTCCTGAGGTTCAGGTGGAATCTCCTTTCCTGCAGCTTGAATCCATTGCTCCTTGTCCTAGTCTCTGGAACAGCAGAAAACAAGCCCACTCCCTCCTCGACATGACATCCCTTCAAATATTTAAACATGGCTATCATGTGACCTCTTAACCTACTGTTCTGCAAACTAAACATACCCAGCTCCTTAAGCCGTTCCTCATAGGGCATGGCTTCTAGACTCTTCACCATTTTGGTCACCCTCCTCTGGACACATTCCAGCTTGTCGATATCCTTCTTGAATTGAGGTGCCCAGAACTGGACACAGTATTCCAAATGAGGCCTAACCAATGCAGAATAGAGTGGTATCATCCCATTACTAATCCTTTGTCATCCTATTTTTCCAACTGCTTTTACAATGTCCCAGTTTCTCTCTCCTACTCCCACTTTCCCCCTTTGCCCTCAGCTTACATAAATTGCTAGAAAAGTACAAAAGTAGTTTGCCATCAATTAACTTAGCAAGTGAGAAGGGAAAGGAAGGAGTGGAATCTTTCTCTTTTCCAGTAGGCTTTGGTAAAAGCAAATTGCGGCTGCCTCTCTTGACTTGTGTGTTCTTTCTCATCAATAACTTTTGTCATCTTGACCACATTCTGATATTGCTTGGCCAATCGTGCTCCAGTTTTCATCTGTGTAATGTTGGAGAGCATAGAATGTAGTAAGTTAGTAAGCTAAATGAATGAGGAATGAATTGCAAAGGTCTGCATCAGTCAGGCTTGACTGGTCAGGATAAAATTCCTCACTATGCTGTAGTAGATAAACTGATGGTGAGGTGGCAGCTACCTAATTTAGAACTATGACGTTCTATGAAGCATGGAGTTTGTCTTGTTAATGAATATTATTAGATATGTTACTTCTGAGTGTTTTCTGTCATTGAAAACAATACTGGGAACCCAGTGCTGAAATCTAATCATTTGGTTCCTATAATATAGGCCATTTCCGCACTAGACTGTTATAGTGTTATTATTCCAGTTTCAACATCCTATGGAATCCTGGGGTTTGCAGTTTAGGGAGGGGCTTTTGAGGCTCCTCCCTAAACTGCAAACCCCAGGTTTCCATTGGTTGTTGAAAATGGAATAACAGCACTATAACAGTCTAGTGCGGAAATGGCCATAGACTCAAAGGGTGATTTCTCTGTGTACTTGAAAGGTACCAGCCAGTCTCTGTGTTTAAAGAAAGAGCAAGACTGCAGTATAGGTGGATAGATTCAATCAAGGAAGCCACAGTCCTGAATTTGCAAGGCCTGAGCAGGGCTACTGAACACTGGGTGACGGTGGTCTCTCATTTGTAGGGTCTTTATAAGTCAAAGTCAACTTGATGGCAATCAACAACAATGACAACAACAACAAAGTCTCTGTGTTATGGTTTGCAAAATGCAAATTTTCAAAATACCTGGTGGGCTTTTTTTTTCTTCCTAAGCCTTGCAGATTAGGTGCTTTGCCTGGTCTGCAGAGATTTGGCATTTGTTTGAGTGGAGTTTTCTAATACAGTGATTGGTGAAATAACAATTATCCAAGAAATCTAGTCTTCAGATACACACTCAGAGTTTGGGACCTTGTAATGCAGTTGTGTCTCTCAGGGTTATAGGCCCTTAGTTTTCACTCAAGCCAGGCTTTACGAAGGAGTAAAGCAGGCCCCAATAGCATAAGACAACCAGAAATGAGGCAGATTTATTAACTTTGGCATGAGGCCCAGAGTCCAGGCAAGCCTTTAGGTAGTTACCAAGGTTTCCAGATGCTGCTGGGGATCATTCAGACAAAAACAAAAAAAGAAAAATCCAGACCAAATCCTGGGAACTCTTGTCTCCAGGAGCTGAGGCTGCGGGGGCAGCAGGGTTGTGTTTAAAAAAAAAAAAATCCTATTGCCATTTAGCAGCAGAAGTAAGGAGCTGCCTTCACACCTCCTGTGCTTTAAAGAGTAGCAAATGAATTATGGCATTATTTCATTGGTTTCTCTGACACAGGGGCAGTACATGGGGGGAGCAGGACGGAGGAGGTCATGGGATCCTCAGTCAGCCTGCTTAACCTGGAAGATGCCCAGAGACCTAGAATACTCTCATTTTGCTTCCAGGTGCTCTGTGTAAATGGTTTTCTTCCTGGTAGGATGGGTCCTTCGCTCCCTCTCTTGGGGCCGATTATATCCTCAGGAGTCAGACCTGTCACATAGTTGCCAGACTGAAAACTGGAGAGGCCTCCTGTACCTTTAATAGCTATGTGTAGAAGAGGGAATCTGAGCAGGTTTTGCTTGTCATGCAAGCAGGTAACAAGCAACACCTGCTGAAATTACCTCTTCTGCACAACCATTGATGAGAACAAGAGCCATCTCTAGTTTTCACTCTGGCAATCCTAAGCCCTGAACAGGTTGGGGAGAGGGCTGCAACGTACAAGAATTAAGTTCCACTGAGGGAAAAATATTGTGCCACAAGGTTTATACAAGGAGCAAGACCTATACCAAAAACATGTGCAATTTTCATAGGATTAATTGTCTTTCATTGCCAACACTAATATAGGAAAGGGTAAAGAGTGACAAATGAATTGTGGTAAATGGATTCTTCTCTTTGAAAAGCTAGGTGTGGCCACAAGCTTTTTTATCAGGGAGAAAAATGACATGTACAATGTAATGCTGAAATGACCTCAGTAAGGCCTGTCTTACTCCTGATAAGCTGTTAGGGATAAAATGTGTATATCTGTTTCTCAGCAAGTATACTGGGAACAAACAGATATTTGCATCCCATTCTCTTGTCTCCTGAGATACATTATGCCTCAAAGAGATATTAAAGCCATGTTGGAAAAACAAATGTGAGAAGTAGCCACTTGTTACTGCCCTGCCTAGTCCGAGCTTTGGGGATATTAAAAGATATCCCTTGATATCACAATTCGGCTGCACTTCTCTATTCCTCTCCACGTGCTTGCGAGGCCACCGGACAAGCACGTAAACAAGCTCGGCCATTAATAGCCGTAATATTCAAACTACAATACAGGCAGGCCAGAAATAGCTGACTCACTGCTTTAGGAGACCTTCAGGCAAGTACTCTAATTAAGTATGCACGCCACTTACAAAAGAGCCTCTGCCCCGCGATGGCAGCTTGATGGGTAAACTACACAATACCCAAGTACTCTGCGTTTGCATACTGGCTACTCTATTGAGAACCGCTACGATAACTCAGTCATTCAGATTCTGACCTTTCGGAGGCTTTGTCTCCAACTCCAAATCTATTGTTTTCCCCCAAGTACGGCATAGCCTGCAGTCACATTCTCCTTATAAAAACCCTTGATTCCGAGCCCTTCCTCGGATCGCTCCCGAGTTTCATCCCGCCTTGCGGCCGCCTTGCTTGGCGAGCCTCCCCTCAGCTCCACGTGCTGAGCTGCATTGCACCCCAGCCTCGCTCTCTATTTTTCCAGGCTTCAGGACAGGTGAAATATCACCCAAACCAGCAATCCCTCTAAAAATCCCTCTATACCACTCCAACCTTTATTTTCTTTAGTTATCTTGTGTGAGTGTGTCGCATACACTGTTTTGCTTGTATTCAATAAACATCATTTATTATTTCAACTTCTGTGTTCTCCTTGACTCAATCCGACCCCGTAGACATAGGGTTCAAGATCTCGCTAAGTTACCCTGCCTCTCATAACGCTAAGCAGTGCTCTGAGCTAATTTTCCCCAACTTTAGTTGAGCACATTTTGGTGTCCCTCCCGGGACCCCCAGTTCACAGGGTAACACACTGATATATGTGTGTGCACACAGTATATATACATGCACAGTCACAGATAGGGCTGTAAGAAAACCCCTACTCTACTAATCATTCCAAAGGCCTATCCAAAGAAGTGTTCTATTTTGCACAAGTATATGAGGAAGGTCAGGGCCAGCCTTACCATTCGGCAAAATGAGACAGTTCTCTCAGGCAAAAGAATGCGGATGTCATGATGAAAGGACAGCAAATAATTATTTATTGACTTTGATGTGATCGTATTTTCAAGGCGCATGATACCCAAATCCAGCCAGACTATTATAGCTTGGGGGCGAGGAGCGTGTGGGAGTTCTGCCTTATGTAGCAAAATAACTTGTCTGACCTAACATGCTTTGACTTTGGGGGCAAGGCATTATTTGCTGTTGTGCCTCAGGTACCAAAACGATTTGGGTCAGCCTTAGCTCTCTCCTGCGATTTCCCTTGGTCCGTCTTCCGTTTCGACCGTTAAACTCCATCAGGTAACTCTGGGTTACAATATCATGAAAGAGAGAAAAGAGAATCCTAACCACACTTTCTCCACACCATGTATAGCTATATAAACCTCAGCCACGTTGCTTCCTCATGGCTCTAAATACCATAAACGTTCCTCATGTAGGAGTTGCTCCCAGCCGCCCTGATCATTGTGGTACCCTTTTCTGCACCTTTTCCACCTCAGCCGGATCCCTGTTCGAGCCGTACTTTTCCGCATGATTGAAGAGCAGAGAGCCCTTTCCCTTCCCCCACGCCCGAGCAGCTCCTTCGTTAGAGCGCACCGACTCATGTAACACCTGTAACTCTGGGCGGGCTGTTGCGTCATGGCGCCGAGCACCTGAGAGTCCCAGCGCAGACACCTCCACCTCCAGTCTGGCTCCCTGCCAGCTACCCCTTCCACGCTCTACTTTCTGGCCTGACAATTAGTTTAAAAAAAAAAACAGGCTGGAGAGGCGTCCTGCAGTAGCACACAGAATCCCTTCCTGCTGCATCCGGCAAACCGCTGCCTCAGAAACTCCCATAGCAACCAAATGTCTCTCAGGGCTCTTGGCTGCCCCTCGGAGTCCGGCTCTGAGCTCATTTCAACATGGCGGGGAAGGGGAGGGAAAAAGAACAGGACGAGGGGTAGCATTTAACTAAGCTAAAGGGTGGCTTCAATTTCCTTGTCTCTGGTGTTGCAGAATGCCATAGAAGGGGCTCTACTTGTCTGTTTAATGGATAGATTAAGCTGAGTCAAGGGGGGCTGGCGAGATAGAGATCCTCTCAACTGTCTCTCCTTTCTGAGTTTTGTATTTGGGATTCCGTCATCCATTTTTGCTTAAAGACTGAATAATTTCTATTGGTCACTCACCCATTTTTTTAGAATGGGAAGTTAATATGAGACTACCTACAGAATTCCCCGTGTCTTTTTAGCAGAATGTAAAAAAGAAGAGGATAGGAATTAAACCTGAAGGAACTGGGTATTTAGAGCGTTTCCAGCCAAGAGGGCAACAGTGGGCAAATTAAGGGTGAGAGAAGATGGCATCCGTTCTTTAGACCATGTACAGAAGTCAACAGGAGTGGCAATGGGAAAGTGTCTGCCAATACACTAAGTTGTCAAATTAGTTTAAGGGAGCCAGAATAAATCAGAGCATCTATAGAAGGCAATAATTGTCAATCTCTAATAGTAAGGGCAGGACTAATATGGGGATAAAGAGAAGAGATGAACACTGGATTGTTATGTGAAAATATACAAAACACATTGACAACATTGTTGTGAGGATCAAGAATTTTCATCAGAAATAATGACATCTACTGGCATTATAACTAAGGCTGGAGTCCTATTTTATGCATGAATAAGTTCCCTACAAAGGTGACTGGACATTCAGTTCAAGGTTGCAGTATTGGAATTGAGCTTGCAGTGCTGGTGTGCATTGTGCATGGACATATATGCATATTTGGTTTTGTCTTCAGTCGCACATTCAGTGTCCTAGTTTTTTGCACAATTTTGCCATTCAACACAAGTAAAGAGTGGCACAATTATGCACAGCTCCACATGGAGAGATGTATACTTTACATTTCCAGTGGAGGATCTTCAGCCATGAGTTACACCAAAGACCCAACACCTTATAGGTCCAAAAATAATGTTGAAAGTTTCCATCGCAGAACTTCCAGGTTCCCTTAGGCCAAAGCAAGACCTATCAGAGGCATCCATGAGCAGAAGTGTTTAATTAAGAGCAGTGCAATGTATATTTGTTATGTTAAGCACATTAATGAACATTCTACGCAAGCATTTATCAAGAAAGAAAGAACTCTGTGCAAATTTGCATGCAGTTGCTCAGCTTGCATAATTAATTGTGCTTCTCAGAAAGCTGGTACCTTGAAATATGCAAGGAATTGAAACATTTCCCTCCAGCTGTATGATTTTACCAGGAACTTCCTACACACATAAATGCTAAAACAATAACAACAATGACAACAGATCTACAATTAGGGAAATATGATTATCTGGATGCAGAATTCTTTATCTTATTTTCACTTTTGTATTTGCATGGTAGAATCACAGAATCACTGGACACAGGGACTTTACACCAAGTTAACTATACACTCTTGCAATGAATTGTTGGTCTTGCATCAGCCAAAGTAGCTCTGTGTACTGCTATAGAACGATTAATAGTTTCAGCATTTAGCTGAGAAGACTGGGATGTATTGTGAGTATTTGTGTCACCTGCTGACAGCCCAGACTCTCCAAGGCTGCCCTTGCTCACTGTGATTAGTATGCAATGATCATGAAGTCCCAGTGGGAGCCATTAGTTACCTCTCCATAAGAACAGAGATGTTTCTCTATTAACGTCAAAACATGGCTCCTCCACTCCTCGTGTCACTAGAAAGACCTGAAAGATATTGCAACAGCAGTTGTAAAGGGAATTAAATCAACATTCCCAGGAAAGCAGAGAGCCACTGGACCATTGACTGTGGCAGTTCAGGAGGCCCCCTCAAACCCATTTTCCATTTAAAAAAAAAAGAGAAAATGCTTTCCACTTCAGATAGGACTTGAAGATCACAAGCGATGACATTGTGAAGAAATCAAAAAACTAGTTATGTTTGGCTTAGAGCAAAAACAATTAAGGATAGGGATGTGATGATAGACTTCACATGTTTAAGGAAATGTCACAACCAGAGTGGAATGCTTGTTCTCCCTTCCTGCAGAGGGTGGGGCAGCAGGAAATATGTTAATATGCTGCATCTGTATTTGAAGTTCCCACCATGCTGTGGGTGGGAGAGCTCTGTGTCCACTGGATGGTCCTTTTCTCTATTAGCAGGCCATGATGGGATCATCTGCCTGCACTGGCAGCACTACGAGCAGTGGTGCTATGAAGCTCAGTCTTCCATCTTTCCTATAATTTCCTATGATGCCCTATGGAGGTGCTAAGTCAGGAGCACAGACTAATTTGAAAAGTGTGGCTGATCCAAGCACCCAGTGCTCCTCAGAACTGAGGACTGGGGGAAAAAAATTAAGGAAGATCGAGGATGATGTTGCAACGGTGAGCCCTACAAGGACATTGGGGCCCTGGCAGTTGCCCAAGAATACCAGGTATGAATGCCAACCCCAGTGTGCGCACTGCCATAGGTGGAAGGTTATATGTGTACTCCACACACCTCAGTGCTCAGAACAGAGGTACAGTGTGGGATCCATATTAATAGCACACTGCATGTGACCTTGGAAAAGTTATTTTCACAGACGACAGTTCCCAGAGTCTCCCAGGCAGTGTGTAATCGAAATAAGTCATTTCCAACATTTTGCTTTAGACCTCGTACAGAAAGTTATGAGATCACATTTTTAAAAAAACTAGCTCATATCTAGCTTTGTGAATTACTGGTAACTTGGGGTGTACACACACTTCCCTATTACATCAACATGTTATCTACACTTCACAATTATAGTGGTTTCATGCCACTTTAACTGTCATGCCTCTGTCCTATGGAATCCTAGGATCTATAGTTCATGGAAGAAAATTATAGTTCTCCAGTGCACTTCCCTGAACAGATGGCAGATAATTCAAAGATTTAATCAAACTACAAATCCCATGGTTCCATCTAGTGGAACTATGGCAGTTAAAGTAATATCAGACCACTGTAATTGAGCAGTGTAGATATGTCTCTGGAGAGAAACAAAAGAACACGAACTGTCTCTCCGTTTACAAAACTATTCCTGCCTAGCCACCTGGAGGAAATTTTCACATCCCAAAGGCAACCAGGCAGGAGACTCTTTATAAGCCTAGCAGTTGGTCTATCAACGTTCATTGTCTAGCATCCTGTATTTTATGGTGTAAACTATGCAGGCTTAGTCCACACTGTAAATATGTTCCCAGGGATGGTTTAGATTGAGTGAAGTGGCCTTGCAAACCTGTGTTAATTATCCTCTGAGATCCCATGAAGCTGCAGAGGATCTAGGGGAAAGCAGATGGGTGGAGGAAAAAACTGCAGGAAATCTGAATAAGTATCTGTATTCCATTTGGGAGGAGGGAGAGAAGTGAAGAAACACCTCCCAGTCAGGTAATATAAATATTCTGGCAAGGCCCATATTTGGGGAGTTTAAAAGAGTTGAGAAAATAGCCAGGAGGCTTTCACATCCACTTAACAAAATGTGCTTATTGAAACACACATAGAAAAATGAGGGACAGTTAATGATTTCATAAGTGGCTTCACCCCAGCTTTGTTCTTTGAGACAAAACACTGAGGGTAGTCATGAAGTCACTAACTGATGCAATGTGTTTCCCTGTGGAATGAACACATTTGGCTAGATTATAAAGGAGGAAAGAATAACACCAAGGCCAACTGGGGGCAAGAGGGAAAAAAACCTCTTTTTTTCCCTTTTCTTTTTGCTAAAAAAGATTTTAAAGAAGTCAAGCAACTCCTCACCCCCAGATGTTTAGGTGCTGTAAATATGCCATGGTGCATAAAGGGAGAAGAGGGAGGAAAGGACAGACACCAGAAACACTGGAAGGAAACATATAATACAAAGGGAGTAAAGATTTGTTCTAAATATGCTGTAGGACAGCAGAACTAGTTGTTTAACCTGTCTAGTCCATAGAGGCATTTATTACTACCCCCACCATCATCATGGGGGGTAATTTTACTCTCAGAGCATGAAGAGTCTTAATTTATGTTATTCCTGCTATCAAGTTTAAACTCTTCCTTCCTATGTAATCTTTATGTCATAGCTCCCTTTACACAGCACATAAAAATAATTCATTCCTAGAACAGCCTACACTTTACTCTCCTCTCCAACCATCATTTGTGTACACTTTGCTACTTCCCCTACTAATTGTTAGGAACAAGCTCAGTGTCCTGTGCAAATTTTACCTGCAACACAGTCCTAACATTCAAAAAGTATCCCCATCTCCGCCATTTGTGATGTTACAGAGAGTCCCCTGGCTCTCTCCTGTTCTTGAGTTATGTTATTTTGGTGGCTTTCTAGTGAACCTGTACTTTTGGCCCCTAACTCCTCCAGACTCCCCTGACCAGTTGCCAAAGAATCTTTTACTTCCAGCTCATTACCAACGGCCTATCCCTACTTATCATAAAAGAAGTATTGCAGAGATCAGCAGAGAGTGAGCCACCCCTGCCACGTTCCTGTTTATTCAGCATTCTTTTATGTCCACCAGCATACATTGCCTCTGAATTAGTACTATGAAAGGTCATAGACAAGTAGCCAAGCTGCTTAACCAGATTCTGTTACTGCAGTGTTGACAACACACAAGCTTTATGTTACCCAATCTGGCAGTCTTTTTATCCCCATTTTACTGGGGAAGAATTAATGTGGAGGCAGCCTTCCCTTTAGGGTTTATCTGGAAAAGCAAGTACCTTTTTTTTAACCTTAGGTTGTCCTTGATGAGGATTATTGTACAGCTGTCCTGCCTTGTTACAGAGAGTCCTAATGACAAAGTCTTTCCAGATTTTCCCACTGATTTATCTGCCTGCCGCTGATTACCCACCCCACTCAAGTAAAGAATTAGGGAGGGAAAGACAGAGTAGCTGCACAATACTTTGTAGCTTGTAGCACTAGGAACCATCCAACTAGAGCCAGAGGTGGCCCTGCCATTTGTCAGAGTGTGGTGGCAAACCATTGGCAGTAGCTTTTAGATGTCATAAAAAGACAGCAAAAACTTACCTTTTTTTTTTAACTGCCAGGTTGGAGAAAGATACTTGAGGGGTTTTCTGCCTCTTGTGCCAAAATAATTCCACTGGCTTTGCACACTGTGCCCTTTGACTAAGTAGAGGGGTACCATTTGCATCTTTGCCTCAGGCAGCAAAATATCTTGGGCCAGACTTTCCCCAAGGAAGGCCAACCGTACAGCCTTATCACACTCTGCCCTAGAGTCAAGCCTTTTCCCAAAAGACTTGCAGGGGACTGGAACAGGAATGATCACCTCTAGACCTAGAAAGCAGGAATTAGAAGTGCATGACTTGTACTGGAAAATTATGCAAGTCTCACAAATTCAATAATCTTAAAGTTTGGGCTCTCGGTACTTGGGGGAGCATCTTTCCCTATATATGTCTGACTGAAAACTGGGGGCTGCTGATGGGAGTCCTCTGTGTCTCATTAATGAACTCATAACACTGTGTGAGGATGTGCAACACTGACTTCTCGGTTGTGGCACCCCAGCGATGGAAAACCCTCCCTGTAGAGGTCTGATTGGCACAAACATTGTTTTCATTTTGGTGCCAAGTAATATATGCCTGTTTATTAAAGCTTTGGGGGTCTAAGAGATTCACTCTAAAAATTGTATGCACATGGTATTAAACTGGTTTAATCTTTTAAATCTATTTTAACATGTTTAATATGTTTTAATCTGTTTTCATTATTTTTATCATTCAAATCTGTTTATATTGATTTTATCTGTAAACTGCCCTGAGATTTTGTGATATAAGTGGGATATAAATATTTATATCAATCAATCAATAGGGCAGCCATATTTAAGTAACTGCTTTAGTTTCCAGGTCAGAATCACCTAGCCAAGCAATACAGGGGAAGATCAGGCAACTGACAGAGCAAGTTCAGGCAGAAGTAAGCTACAATATTTTTAGTGGAGCATATTTCCAGGTAAGTATGCACAGAATAGCACTGTGAATACTAGTCTTTGAGCCTCTTTGGGAATCCTAAGCATGTAGCCAGAAAAGGAGCACCATTAGTTCTCACTCCTTTGAAGATAAAGGCAAGAGTTCTCTCAGAGCACATTCAGAATGCATGTTTCCTTTTAGTAGAAGTCCTTGGGGAAGAGGAAATGAATTAGCTGTGCCCATGGAGCTCTGTTATCAACCAGCTTGTGTGTGCCTGCTTTGTATCATAGCCATTTATTTTTGTTCTAGATGACTAAGGTTGCCATTTTATTTTTATTGCAGAGCTCCTGTGCACTTAAGTGCTATCTCATAGACTGTATCTTCCCATCTGAGCCTGCTTGAGCTTAGAGGTCTTGCATTGGAGCCCTGGTGACCTGGCAGGAATGTTAGATGGGAACCTGGAAGACAGGCTGCTTCCGTGTTCTGGGGCTCCTTTCCTAGGAAGTATAAAACTGGCTCCCTCCTTGTTGTCAGTCTGTTAGGAGGCAAAGAATCTTCTGTTCTAACACTTTGTTGGGAACTGATTGTTTATAAGAAAAGGGCTGAGATCCTGAATCAAACACACAGCCACAATGCTGTGGGTACACTTGAACTGCTTGTCGAATCTCTGAAACCTACCTTTATAACCAGCCAACTGTCTGGAGCGATGGAGGCCTGTTCATCTGGTAACTAGGGGACATTAGGATGACATGACCAGCCCCTTCTTAGCAGCAAGTGAGACTGCAGTGACAGGGCCTCCGCTTCTGCTCCTCATAGTCTTGCTCACTGGCGAGAGGGGTCTGGTCCCATCATCTGCAGCAGCCTACTTGCCAGCAGAACAGGCCTCCGCCTTTCTGAAAAAGCTGAATGGCCTTTAAGGTGTGTGTTAGGATCATTTATTACTATGGCAGTGATGCCATTATTGCAAATGAGAAAACAAATCAGTTAACTTACAACATCATAATTGATTAACAGGATGTCAACCACAGGCCATTTCCACATTACACTATTATAATGCTGTTATTGTTCCACTTTCAACATCCTATGGAATGCTGGGGTTTGCAGTTTAAGGAGGGGCCTTTAGAATTCTCAGCCAGAGAGCTCTTTGGCCTCAGTAAACTACAAACCCCAGAATTTCACCGGATGTTGAAAATGGAATAATAGCACTGTATCAGTGTAGTGCAGAAATGGCCACAGTCTCTAGTGATGTTCTATGTTATCTCTATTTTATTTATTTGTGTCTTTAATGGATATATTTTCAATTATCTTAATTCTGCATCTATTTTAATAGCAATTTAGCAATGAAAATTCTATATGTTTTTATATATGGGCAGAAGTTCAATAAACAATTTTTGATTGATTTGCAGCAGGTAGAGGTAAGACCCGAGAGAGAGAGAGAGAGAGGAAGACAGAGAGAAAGACAGAGAGAGAGAGAGATGGCAATCTAAATGTGGTCTTAAATAACAAGCTTCAAAGCAGCCTTTAAAATTACTATTTATTTATGCAACATTTCAGTTGTGATTGCAGGTGTGAGGTCCTTGAGGTGAGATGCAATATGGTCAAAAAGCATCATAATTCCACCTTCATTAAAATACGCCCTCCACCCCTGCCTCCCGTTAGAGAAGCTCATGTGGAAAGGAAGACAGTCTGTTTTTGTCAACATGGTTTCATTTATCAGAGGACCAAAAAGTGGACTGATGCCTGCCTTTTTGCTCAAACCATAAATGGAAGCAGATTGGTGAGTTTTTAAAAATCCCGTTTCATACATGTTGGGCAGGGGCATTGTTGGAGGAGACAGCAGCCCAAAACTTCCAAAGGGCACCACCCTCTCTGAGGCCTCCACCCGTAAAAGAAACAAGCAACACCTGGCTTAGAGGGTGTTGGTCTGTGTGCCTAAAATGTTTCAATGATCTATTAATAGCAGCTAATAAACAACATGCAATAATGGCTACCTTTGAAATCATGCAAGAACAATTATTGCAGAGGAAGCAAAAGTTGTGGCAGCATGTCAGTCAGAAGGGCTTCCTCAGTTAAGCTCTGCTTTGGGGAAGAGTTATCCAAAGAAGTGGAGGCCAGTGCTACTTGAAGTTGTGTGGACTGGTGCTGATCCACAGAGAGTTTCAGGGAAAGAAAGAGACAGCTGTAGTATATGGGCATAAATATTGTTCTTATCCCTCGCACGCTCAGGAAAACACCCTGCTGGTCCTCCACATGAGATAGCCTAAAAAGAACTGGTATATTCTGTCATTTTCCATCTGATGCATTTCTGTACTGTCACCATCATTTCTAAGCCTTGGCTCTCAGTTCAGAACAGGGCTAATTTTTACAAAAGTGGGGGTGGGGGGGGTGTTTATAAGCTGGAAAGGCAGCTTATAAATGCTAACAACAATGATAATAATGCTAATCATAATAACAGGCACTGTTCTGTCATGAAGGTTGCATCCCGTAGTCAAAAAACCATCTTTTAAGCATTTGCCTGCTGGCCAGGGTGTCACAGAATATGAGCTTAGGTTCATTTAAGGAAAATACATTGTCAGCAAATGTTTCCGCCTCGGCCTGTGTCCTTTTTATTACATGGACTTTTTCACTGCGTGATTATGAATATTTACTTGAAGCACACCTATTTGATTACTAAAAAAACTGAGGGGTTGGAGTCGGGGTTCCACAATGGAGCTTCCTTCACTTTAACCTCAAACAGCCATTCAGGTTGAAAATCTAGATTGTGTTTTGTCAAAAATGCTGCCAATGAAATGGTTCTCAGTTTTCTGCCCTCAAGAGAGGATGCTTGTCCAAGATGTGCTCCCATGGCCTCTTTATCCTGTGTTATCAATACTGATGCAAAATCACTCCCATCTCTCCACCACCTTTTGCTGTCTTCCACTTCCATGTTCTGAGATTGTCACTTGTGTGACTTAAGCTGCAGTTCTCTGCCCACTTTGCTCTGGGCATAAGCCCTTCCAAGCATAGTGACCATTACTTTTGAGTAGCCCTGTCGAGGATTTCACTGTTCAAGCCTTTTTCTTTTAAAGTGCTGATGATGGTTGTAGAAGGAGCAACTGCAGCTAGTTGTCAAGCGAGCAATCATAGCAACCGTCCAATTTAGTAAACAACAGATGAGATGTGGCTTGTGCGGTGTGGGTTTGCTGCCTGCATGTTAAAGCAAAGGCAGCAGCAATCATTTCAGCAAGAAGATAATGATTTTAATAAAAACTCATTAGCAGAGAATAGATGCACCCCACTGAGGCAGCCTGCTAGGAGAAAAATGTAACAGTTTGTTACAGAAAAAGAGGAATGGTCTTCTGGGTCGTCTTCTTCTTCAGGTGAGGCTTGTTTTGTAAAAGGGAGGTCCTGGGGTTCAAATGTGTCTACGACTCAAGCCCTGCTGATCTGGAAGCTTAGCCTCTTAGCCCTGACACCTGTATTGCCCAGGGGTGGATAAAATGCAGGAGTGGACAAGAATTAACTAGACTGTCTCTCCGAGCATTCCTCTGGACTGGCCAGTTGAACAACCTCTGCAGGGCAGCACTTTGCCCACCCAGTTATAAGAGGTAGCTTGGAAACAACTAGTTACAAATAACAAGTTATTTGAAATTAATTCCAGTTATAATTGCTTTACTTTATTGGTATAACTTAACAAGGGATAAACTTCAATCCTTAGCAATGTAACTGTAATTTTTAGTTAAATTTTATTGTTGTCTGTGTGGCCTCACTAAACAGTGGTGGAAGAATATTCCATGTGGCCAGTGCTGGCCTGGGTTGCTACCTCATGTCCAGTGAAGGCAAAAATTAGAGTAAGAAAGAGTAAGGAGAATGTGCTTTGTGCCAAAGCCCAGTGGCTTGTAGCACTCAAGATGGTTTTTTAATTAACAAAAGTAACCATTTAATTACTTTTGAGAAACAGGAAAGTAACAATTGGAACTGTGGTGGTAACTACTTGAGAGAGAGTCTTGGAACTGTAATGCTAACTCATGAATTTGTAGATGTAACTTTTTCTTTTCAAGCTCTGGTTTCAAAGGTAGGGTGTATGTTTTCAGTGTGCGCTCACTGACTTAAGTACCAGATCTAAATCCTGGCACTGAAAATTGATCCAAGGGTCAGTTTAGCTTGGTCTCGAGCAAAGATCTTTTCTTTAGAACATTTATTCATTTAAGAACAATATCAGGATTCAAAATTCCCATTTATATATCCCTGTTCTGATAAGATAAATTTCTCTATTACTGTTATGCTGTTATATTTCCTTAAGAGGTACAGTGTAAATAAGAAGAAATAGCCTCTTGGCATCTTTTATATAAGAGATTTGAATTCCGTCCAGTTTCTGACAGCAGAAACCGTAAAAGACTGCAATCCAAAGCTTAAAAACCATTGAAATCAAGGAGACTTACTTCTAAGTAAAGACAATTATGAAACAATTGCTTTGTGATGACAATTATACAAACCTGAAATGTCTGCTAAAGTCTGATTCCCACAATACCTTCTAATGGCAAAAGTTCACTCCTACATCTACATCCCTATGGATGCAGCACATGTAAATGTGTTGTGTGTGTACATGTGATTTTTCACTCATGGACATAGCAGAGTGGGAAAGATTGGCAGGGTACAGCAGACTATCCGTTTCATCTTCCTCTATCTTTTGAGCCAACAGTTCTCCAAATGAATATGTGGAAGCTGGTGAGGGCTCTAGATTCTAAGTACCCTTACTAGAAATAAAGTTCCATTAAACATTGTAGCACGTGCTTCTTAGTAAACTTGGGCAGAGTTGGAGCATAGGTTCATGGTCATCTCCTGCCTTGTCTTCCACTCCATCTTCCTAGGCCACCCTTCTGAAAGCACTCTTTACATGTTAGCCAGGGTGAATTTCTAGTGCATGAAGGCATTCCACATCAAAGCAAAACACATCAGCTCACGGGTTGGAGCAGTTAAACGTGCTTCATGACAATACTTGTAAAATATTTCTCCATTCAAAACCAGTAGGCACTCAGGTGAGATTTCCTCTAGTGGGGAGGTCAAAGAATTTTCTTAGGCAACAACGATGGAGCAGGTGAAACCACACCTCCTAAAATAGAACATCTCTTAGAAAAGAAACACTAATGAGAAATGTGCTGTACAAGCATCCACCTGCCTAGTCAGTAAGAGGGAAAACAAAGATGGTTCCAGAACAAAAGAAACCACAGTCTTTGACTCACACTGCAGTACACATATCAGGTGTATCTTCTGAGTTGCCCATTCTAAGACCTTAAATATACAGCCATTTAAAAAAATGTAATTATAGTGCTACAGCTATGGTGTACGAATAACATCCTGTTGTGAGAAACCACGTATATAATCAAGCACCACAGGAGAGATCAGCAAGAGCTGTTATAATTAAGTGTGGTGTATAGGAAAGTACTTCCATGATTGAAGATCTTGGCCAGTGCATCTTGAGATACCTTTTTTCTGGCCCTTTGACTCTGTTATCAGAAGGCTGCTGCATACGTTGCAGTGGAAAACAGAAAAGTCAGAAGGAATTTTCTTTTAGAAAGATGGGTTTGCCATTTTTTTTAAATGAGAAAGTTTAAATAAATAAAATTCAGATCAGCCTCTTCAATGCAAAATTTGGACCTTAGCTTCAAAATCCAATTACTCCTAGATTTGTTGCCATCTCTCATTTCTTCTCCTTGTTGCAGGGTTCAAATATGAAATCTTACAAGCTCTCAGCCGCTTGCAGCCTGTGATCTGAGCAGAGAGGAGGCATACAATTCCTTAGTGGCAGGATGGAGCATTTCCTGTCACCCTGCCATCCATGGGCCATTGGGGCTGCCAGCCCTTTTAAGGAATAAATGCCATTGCATATCATCCATCAAGCAATGTAAGGTCAACATAATATCCCCTGAGTGTCAAAAACTCCTGAAATCACTTTTTGTTATTTTTCAGTACTTTAATATTGATGACAACAGGGGAAGAGTTTGGAAGCAACAAGTTATAAGCAATATAGTTACTGGTAGTAAATTATCCCCCTGTCCCAATCTGTCTCTCTCACGAAGAAGGCATAACAAAATCACATTTCACAACATAAGGCAGCAAGTGGAAACCAAATTATACCACCAGTGTAATCAGTAATAGTTTTAGATCTTTTTAAAAACTAACTTCTTGTCTCTTTCCACTTTCCCTACACCAAGTCCAGAGAACTAAAACTTTAAAAAGTTACTCTAAGAGGGACTTGTAAGAGGCATCTTGACAGACATTTTTCAATCTTTATAGCATTCTTATATCAATCCTATGATTTTTTTAAAAAAGTAACAAAAAGTACTGAAAAGTATCAAGCAGAACACCAAAGATCTCAGCAAGTCTTTTTTTAAAAAAAAAAAACATAGCAAATTACATCTCAAAAACTAAAAGAAGTATGAATCCTTAAAAAAAAAACTTTTCAAACTTTTTTTTAAAAACTCCTAACCTTCCAAGCATTTAGCAGGGAGCTAAAGCTCAGCCACTGGTTCAGTTTAGTAAAGATAATCTTAGACATATTCAGACATCCACATTGCTTCACTCAAATAGCAGTTGTATCAAAATTGCACTCAGGGTGGATAGGTTTGTGTGATTGCCCCAGAGTTCTGTAGAATCTGACAGCACCAGCCCTGCCACCTAGCTGGCATTTGGAGACCAATTAATGACATGTTTGTAGAATACAGAAGGCGTGGAAAGCAGACATAGTACTAAAAAGCACACCTGTAAACATCCTCAGCTGAAATAAGTGGTTGCAATCATACTGACAGGTATTTCTCTGATGACCTCAAATGGATTTGTACAGTCATACAAGCCCCACTGAACCAAAAGGAACCTATACCACAAAAGTATATAGTCAGTACTAGGCTCAGTGGGAATAAATACTGCAAACACATTTGGTTAGTGGATTCTTCAGTGAGCTATTTGCCTGAAAGCAAGTGACAGAACCTGTTCTTGTTCCTCTGAGAGAGGATGGTGATTCTGGGGATCACGGGATCCCTTCTCTCCCAGATTCCATTTTTGTAGCACTGCAGAAGGAATACAAATAAAATCTTCTAAAGAAAATAACTGAATCTTCTCTCTAGACTCCACACCTTACGATGATAGCACAGTTTAATCAAGGGCCTCTTCTGGTATTTCATAATATTGCTCTGAGACTACCCAGCTCTGGACATCTTGATTCAAACACAGAGTTTCAATGAATCAACAAAAAGAGCAAGTGATTGCCCCAGGACTGATCAGCCCGTTTGTATCAGGGTGGAACAAGGAGAGAGAGACGAGCCTCCTGACAGTTATAACCTGGTCAAACATCCCTCTGCTCCTTATTAGGGGCACCAGCTGCTCGAGCATAATTCATTACAGATTTGCTAGCCAGCAATAAAAGCAGTATATAAAAAAAGCCTTGAAAATTGCAGTCCATGAGCTGTGCAATAAGAAAGATGTAGACCAAACACTTCCCTGTGCTCTTTATTCTTCTGCACTCTGAGACACCTAAAATTCTACTGTGGGAACAAGCATGAATATGGTCTCTGGGTGGCAAAAGTGTGTGCATGTATGTGTGTTGAAATGGAAGCATCTTTTGTGTGCTGCACAGTGCTTGTACAAATGTCCTCTTAGTATTCTTCTGTGTTCAGGGTCGAGATTTTTGGCCTCGGATAATGGGTTCCTTGGGCTGAACTGACAGTTTCGATTCCTCTTTGGTAAGTTTAGATTGCTTTATAGAGGTAGAAGGGTGACTTTAGGGAGCTGGGGTCTAGTTCGCCTCTCAAATCACCCCCAGATTTAGGGGGTGAATCTGCAAAAGTGAATCATCTTCAGATTACATCTCAGATAGTAAAATAAGTATGAGTTCTTTTAAAAGAACCATCTTTTATAAGGTCTGGCCAGGAGAACTTCAATCAACCAAGCTTTTCTTATACCCATCCAGATATCTATATTGCTTTATTCACATGATGACTGAATCAAAAGGGTAGAATCATAGAATCATAGAATCATAGAAATGTAGAGTTGGAAGAGACCACATGGGCGATCCAGTCCAACCCCCTGCCATGCAGGAATACCCTCAAAGCACTCCTGACAGATGGCCATTCAGCCTCTGCTTAAAAACCTCCAAGGAAGGAGACTCCACTACACTCCGAGGCAGCATATTCCACTGCCGGACAGCCCTGACTGTCAGGAAGTTCTTCCTGAGGTTCAGGTGGAATCTCCTTTCCTGCAGCTTGAATCCATTGCTCCTTGTCCTGGTCTCTGGAGCGGCAGAAAACAAGCCCTCTCCCTCCTCTACATGGCATCCCTTGAAATATTTAAACATAGCTATCATGTCCCCTCTTAACCTTCTCTTCTGCAGACTAAACATACCCAGCTCTCTAAGTCTATCTTCACAGGGCTTGGCTTCCAGGCCCCTCACCATTTTGGTCGCCCTCCTCTGGATCTGCTCCAGCTTGACCATGTCCTTCTTGAATTGGGGTGCCCAGAACTGGACACAGTATTCAAGACGAGGTCTAACCAAAGCAGAGTAGAGTGGAACCAGTACCTCCCTCGATCTAGACGCCATACTCCTATTGATGCAGCCGAGAATTGCATTGGCTTTCTTGGCTGCCGCATCACACTGCTGACTCATGTTCAGCTTGTGGTCTATTAAGACTCCTAGATCCCTTTCACACGTACTGCCATCCAGCCACGTGTCCCCCATCCTATATTTCTGCATTCCATTTTTTCTACCTAAGTGTAGGACCTTACACTTCTCTCTGTTGAATTTCATTTTGTTAGCCTTGGCCCAGCTCTCCAATCTGTCCAGGTCATTTTGAATTTTGATCCTGTCCTCTGGCGTATTAGCAACCCCTCCCAATTTGGTCTCACCTGCAAATTTGATGAGCATGCCCTTTATTCCTTCATCCAAGTTGTTGATGAAGATATTGAACAGCACTGGGCCCAGGACAGAACCCTGTGGCACCCCGCTAGTCACTCCTCTCCAGGATGAAAAGCAGACATTGGTGAGCACCCTTTGGGAACGGTCAGTCAACCAGTTACAGATCCACCTGACAGTAGCTCTGTCCAGCCCACATTTTACTAGCTTCTTTGCAAGAATGTCATGGGGAACTTTGTCAAAGGCCTTACTGAAATCGAGATATGCTACATCCACAGCATTCCCTTCGTCTATCAAGCTAGTAACTCTATCATAAAAAGAGATAAGATTAGTCTGGCGTGACTTATTTTTGAGAAATCCATGTTGACTTCTCGTGATTACCGCATTGCTTTCTAAGTGATTAGAAACTGACTGCTTAATGATCTGTTCCAGGATCTTTCCGGGTACTGACATCAGGCTGACTGGGCGATAATTATTTAGGTTCTCTTTTTTTCCCTTCTTGAAGATGGGGACAATATTTGCCCTCTTCCAGTCTGGTGGAACTTCTCCTGTCCTCCAAGATTTCTCAAAGATTATAGCAAGCGGTTCCAAAATGACCTCTGACAGTTCTTTTAATATCCTAGGATGCAATCCATCTGGCCCTGGAGACTTGAATTCATCCAGTGTGGCCAGGTATTCTTGTACCACCTCTCTACCTATTATGTGCCGCATTTCCCCTGCTTCCTCCCCTGCTCCCCAACCGCCAGGTTGAGTGCTTGTATCCTTCTGGGAAAAAACGGAGGCAAAGAAGGTGTTAAGTAGTTCTGCCTTTTCTCTTCTCCCTGTTAGTAATTCGCCATCTTCTCTGCGCAGCGACCCTATCGCCTCCTTCTTTTTCCTTTTGCTGCGGACATATTTAAAAAAGCCCTTTTTATTGTTTTTAATGTCTCTGGCCAGCCTAAGTTCGTTCTGTGCTTTAGCCTTTCTGACCTTCTCCCTACATCTCCTGGCTACTTGCTTAAATTCTTCTTTGGTTGTTTCCCCCCTCTTCCATTTCCTGTACACGTTTCTCTTAACGCTTAGCTCAGCTGAGAGTTCTTTAGTCAACCATTCTGGTTTCTTCAGATGCCTTCCCTTTTTCCTCCTTATTGGCACAGTTTTAGACTGTGCCTTCAGTGTCTCCCTTTTAAGGAACTCCCATGCCTCCTGAAATCCTTTCCCTCTCACTATTCTTGACCACGGAATTTCAGCCAGCAGCTTCTTAAGTTTACAGAAGTCTGATTTTTTAAAATCTAAGATGAGTGTCTGGCTACGCTTATCTTCTCCTTCCCACCGAATGCCAAATTTCAATAGGGCATGGTCACTCCCCCCTAAAGATCCAACCACTTCTACCTCATTAACAAGGTCTGCAAACGTGAATCACCTTCAAATTACATCTCAGATACTAAAATATTGGTCAGGATCAGATCTAGAATATTTGGTCCCCTTGTCACCTCTTCCACCTTCTGGACCATGAAATTGTCTGCAAGACAAGCAAGACAAGAAACTTGCTGGACCTTGCTGTCTTGGCAGAGTTTGACTGCCAACATATATCCGGGTAATTGAAATCTCCTATTATTACTATATCTCTCCTTTTTGAATGCGCGGTCATTTGGTTGAGGAAGGCGTCATCAAGGTCCTCAGTCTGGGTTGGAGGTCTGTAGTAAACCCCCACCAGAATATCCCTATTGTTTCTTGCTCCCTTAATTCTTACCCAGATGCTCTCTACCTGGCTTTCTGGACTTTAAGTCATGGATCTCTTCACAGGTGAAAACAACCTTGACATACAAGGCTAGATAATTTGCTCTCCATATCTGATGTCAGACTGGGTGAGAAATCATGATAATTCGGATC
Source organism: Cyclura pinguis (assembly GCA_030412105.1). Classification (NCBI taxonomy): domain Eukaryota; kingdom Metazoa; phylum Chordata; class Lepidosauria; order Squamata; family Iguanidae; genus Cyclura; species Cyclura pinguis. The sequence continues at coordinate 161,591,155 of CM059600.1, forward strand.
TAAGACCTTGCACTGCTCCGATTCACCCTGGATGAGAAGAGGAGCCCTGTGGAAGGGCTTAAGGGAAGTCCGTGTTGGTCCATGCCCAGAAGATCTGGTAAGTACCAGCACAGAGCAATTCCCTCGCCTTGTGCCGAAATGACCCTAGTCATGTCCTGAGGTCTTAATCTGACCTAGTTTTGGAACGCACATGTGCAGTCAGTCTCTTTGCCAACAAGCTTTCCAGTCATAGCAGGATATAATTTATATTTCATGCCAATTAAATACATGTTTTGCCAATTAGCCATACCATGGAGTAGGGGTGTACAGCCAGGTAACACCACACCCATGCTATTTAATTCTTATGTGAAGCCACAGGGAAAGATCATCAAGGGGTTCAGAGATGGCAGTCAGCCATATGAAGATGATACTTAGCCCTATTTCTCCATAACATCTACATCAAATGAAGAACCAGAAGTGCTGAATGCTTGCCTGAATGCAGGTAATGGGATGCAGGAGAGCCAGTAAACTGAAGCTCCATCCTGATAAGATGAAGGCATTGCTTTGCTGATGACCAGCTCTATCTCTTTTTTCAATCTAAATTCAAGGTAGCTGTTCTAATCCAGAGGCTAATGTTAGTAATTAACCAGATGTCAGACTGGGTGAGAAATTGAAGGTTAATCCAGACAAGATAGAAATGCACCAGACCAGTTGAAATGCAGATCAGCAAATAGGTACACAGCCTATTATACATACACCCCACACAGATTCACAGTTTGGCTATACTCCTGGATTCAGCCCTGAACCTGGATGCCCCTGTTTCAATGATGGCTTGGAGTACTTTTGAACACCCAGGGCTAGCAAGCCAGCTATACTGATTTCTAGAAATGTCTATACCCAACACAGTGACACATGCCTTGGTTAAATCTCATTTGGACTACAGGAATTTGCTGTATACGGTGCTGCCTTTGAGAAGTGTTTAGAAAGGTTAGCTAGTCCAAATTGCTGAATCCAGACAGTGGCTCAGGGGTGTTGGGAGCTGGGAGGTCTGGTTACCTGAAGTATTTGGTACCCTTCTTATGAGAGCCCCATATTTTCTGCACACAATTATAATCAATAAAATAACCCTACATTTCAGTCTCCTACATTATGATTTGATTTAGTTTTGAACTGGTTGGACAGTTTTAAAATGAATTTTGAAAGTGCACTGCTTATTGAAGGGAGCTATGTTATTATACATTTTATTGTTATGGTTAATTGTCCATTTTCTGAACAGCTATGTGACAGTGTTATGAAGAAGTAATAGAAATTTAATGAACAAAACAAATGTATCATCTAGGTCATTGGTGCTTAATAGGCAGGCCAGGACTCAAAACAGTCCTGTGCCTTGACCTAAGATAGATTATTTCATCAATACCTTTGCAATTTTCTCTTTACTGTTGTTTAGCTTACCACAAAGAGTGAAAGACGTTTATTGCAAGCAAGCAGAACAATGCTTCTAATTTGTTGTTGTGCGCCTGCAGGTTGTTTCTGACTTATGATGACTGTAAAATGAACTTATCACGGTTCTCTTGGTAAGATTTGTTCAGAGGCGGAGTTTGCCCTTGCTGTCCCCTGAGGCTGAGAGAGTGTAGCTTGCCCAGGGTCACCCAGTGGGTTTCCCTGGGTGAGGAGGGATTTGAACCCAGGTTTCCAGAACTGTAGTCCAACACTCAGACCACTACACTACACTGCCCCAATAGCTATGTAATAAAGGTAGCTTTGTCATGGGGAGATTGCATTTCCTGGAGTGGCAAAGGTTTGGACTAGAGTGTAGGGATCGTTCCAATCTAAGCTTGAAGCTTTTTTTATCCCCATAGGGCAAGCTGCACTGGCTGAAAATTCCTGCTTCTACAGAATGATTGCGGAACTCTTGTGTGTGTCTTTGTACCCATTCACCATAGAGAGAGAAGGGAAAGGCACAATAGGTGTATTTATTTAAATAATTTAAATGGAACCCCATATTCATAGTTCAGAGACTTAAAGGATGGATCCTGGTTTTTATAAGGACAAACACTTATGCTCTAGGCTAAGTATATTGGGGTGTGTGTGTGTGTGTGTTACCACTTTCCTAACTAAAACAATAGGAAAGAAAGTTCCAGTGCTCACTTGGAGCCCAGGATCCCCTAGTATTGGATTCTGGAAACAAAAGATGGTGTCTGATCCTAGAACTTGAACTTATCACACAGCAACTCAGAGGGAAGGTTTTCCCATGTAACCAGTATCTTTGTGCCATGAAAAAATGCATTGTTTACTTAATTGTTGTGATCAGATCACCCTGCCTCCCACACAATTCTGCTTCTGTGGCTGGGATAAAGCATTTTCCCTGGCTGCCAAAGGGCAATGTTTTAAAAGCTGGGAGTGGAGGAATGATGCATTCTTCTTGCAGATAACTCAAACTATTGCTGCCATTGTGCAGAAGCTATGTAGAGTACAGTCATGGGAATGCCTTTGACAACGCCTAGGATTGTTTCTGAGCACAACACATTAGTGATTTGCAGCACAGCTCCTTCCCCATAAATATACCAACTTGTGAGTTCCAATATTATCAAATATATGTTTTCCTCAGTGACTGTATACTTGAATGTGGACAAGCAGCCTAAACACATTTTAAAACATTTTAAAAGTGAGATTTGCACTGAGGCAAACTCCCACTCCACCACTTGCATTAGATGAGGATGGGACACCACAGTGTTGGAGGCTGATGGTGGCAATATTGTGCAAAAGAACACAGATCCTGCAGAAAGGCATTGTGGTGTTTAGCAACAGCAGGATGTTTAATGATGACAGCATGTTTTTCCTTCAACATTAGAACAGACAGAGCTAAGAATGGCCAGAGATTTCAGTGCCAATGGTGCAGTAAATCCCTTCTGGGTTCAAAAGGGCTGCCTAAGGTGCTGAACCTTTTTTGGGGAGGGACGGGATTCAGCACCTTAGGCAGCTCCTTTAAAGTCTTGAATAAACCCCAGAGTGGAGTCACTATATCCCTAATATAGAAGCCATTGGCTGGGCTTGTCACAGTAGCCCAGCACACATTTTTTTTAAGGAAGAAAAAAATCTGTTCAGATCTAAATATACATTCAATCTAGCCAAAAGCTTGATGTTTTGGGTGTAATGGACACTACCGTGCATTTTTAGTTAGGAATTATCTACTTCAACAAAATGTTGACAATGTAATTCCAATAAAGCTTTGTTGCAGCACATGAACTAGGCATGTTCGGTGGGTACCTCCTTTTGGTTGGATGTTACATGATATTTTGCATTCAATTTATGTGTGTATGTATGTATATGTGTGTATTTATTTGCATTTGTTAATGTGCATGTTCTTCTGAATTATATTTCTGTGATGTAGAATTTAATTGAGAGTCTAAATTGTTGGACCCCATGGTCAGAAGATGTTACTGGTTTTGCTACTCATGAATGTACATTTATAGCTGCCAATTTTTTAAAAAAATGATTTTTGGAAATTTGGTCAGCTTATAACAATTTGTGCCCAGTCCCTGTTCAAATTCTATGTACTCCTCCTTTTCTTTTCTCTTCCCTCTTTCCTTTTTTTTTCTTTTCTCTGTAATCACACTTTTTAAAAAGTCAGTATTTTTTCCTTAAAGGAGGAAGCCACTTGACACAAGATATCTCTCTGAACAAGCTACACCACCACTTCAGAAGACAGAGCTCCTCCTGGAGCTTGTCCTTTACAGTGGTTCATCTGATTGCTTAAAGAGAAATTAACATCTTTATGTCAGACTGCACTGAGACTGAGTTTAATGCATTCTTTTTCAAACAGCCACAAAATAGCTAAGAGATTAGGTAAAGTGTATTGCGGGTGGAAACGCATAGCACAGCCTCAACAAAGTGTATAACAATCCAGATAGGGAGTCCATGAATCCAGGGAGGCAGCATACCTCTGATTCTTGTAGTGTGAGGAAAAAAGAAAGGATGGTTATTGCATCACACCTTGGCTATCAGCTTCTTGGAACATTTGCCCTGCTAGAAGAAGAGTACTGGACTCAGTAGATCTTGTACCTATTAAGAAGTGGAACAATGCTTAGCAGTGAAGAGTCAAGAAAATCTCAGAGAGGGCAGTAGTAATAGGGATAAATAGCCTAAGTGACCCAAAGTGTCTTTCCTTCTTATTTTCCTGTCCAAACTCCTCTGTGTAATGTAAACTGATACTCTTAGGGCATTTCTCCATCTCTTCTCTTCCCAGTTCTCCCACAGAATTAAGCTGGGAAAGCTTAGTGCCCTGGGTAACTTTCCTGTTTTAAGGTACAGGCTAGATCTCGAAGGCACTACTTTTATTTCTGATAATGGAAAAGAAAAGTTTACTGCCTTGATTTGCCCAAGCACTGCATGGCCAGCAAGCTTTCTTAGTTTTTGCACACCAGTTGCCTATGATTAACCACACATGCTATTTTCCTCCTGGACTCCAGCACAGAATCTTTCAATTTCTTCTGCCACAGTAGTTAGTGTATAAACATGGATTATGGTTATACTGATGGTTTTGCCCTGAAGTCTTATTGACATGATTAGGTCAGACTTTGCATTGTATCCTTTGCCTGCTTTTGCTATATCTCTCCTTACCATAAATGTCTTCTTAGATTTTAATTTCCTGAATGAACATTGGATAATTATCTGACCCAAATATCCCATTCCTGTCCATTTAAGCTTGTTCACCCCAAGTATTGCAATGTTCCATTTCTTGTTTTGCTATGTTTTGTTATGATTCGTGCTTCTCACATTGCATGTTTCTATAATATGTGTTGTGCAGTTTGGATTTTTCCTTTCACAGCTGAGCATGTCAACAGCTGAGCATCCTTTTGGCTCGAGTCCAGTTGTCTCATTAGCTACAGTACTACTCAGAGTTGTCTTCTGCTGTACCCCAATAGCTAGCTGAGTGTCATCCAACCTGGGAGTTTCACCTTCTGGCACTACCCCTTGTTTCATTTTGGATCGTTTCAGCATGGGGTTTTCATGATATGAAAAACATTCAAAAGAGGTCTATTGTGCCTCCTTGTGTGCAGTATTAGCAAGTGTTAGCTATGGTACCATTGCCATTGTCTCTGAGAGATCCTTCACCAATGCCACTCCCCCACTACTGCTGCTGCCCAGTAGCTGCTTGGCACATTTAGTCTGGCTCTGCAGCAAAAGCCTGTCTGACATGGGAGACCTTACCAGCAGCACTGCTGTCATCAGTATAGCCCCTTGCCTCACAGAAGCACACAATCCCACAACTATGGAAAGTTAGTGCCATGGAAGGGTCATGTCTCTGCCTGCAGTGATGTCCCATTAGACCATCTTAACTGAGAACAGAAGAAACATCTGAGACAAAACATAGGCCTGTGACTCTAACACCTGTCCCTTTTGTTCTCCTGTATGATTTAAGCTGACAGGTGACTTGAAGGCATATACACACATGCTATTTTTAACATCTTTGCCTGATGAAGAAACCAGTAAATCTTTGAAAGCTTTCATAAGGTGTTTTGTACATTTTGGTTGACCAATACAGGTATTGCTCTTTTATGGATTTTAGATTTTGTTGTATTTTGCTGCACAGCCAACACGGCCACCCCTGAATACACTCTTTGTTAGTGTCACTGAAGAGCAATTGCAGTGGCCCCATGGGCCAATAGTCTGCCCTTGGATACCTCTGAAGGCCACACAGACAAATACCAAGTAAAACAAAACAAAAGGATGGAAATAGTTCTAAGTCCTAGTTTTGCCAAAAAAAAAAAAAGGGCATTTCAAAATGTTAAGCAATATGATGAGGCTGCAACCTATTTAAAAAGTGAATTGCCACTCATGGAAGCAAACAAAGGTAACTCTATGGAGCTTTGAAGGGTTGGGGGCTACAGAAACAGCCTTGGTGGGGGTGGGGGCAATACAGCTCCCAAACCACACTTGTCCACTCCTGCCTTATAGGCTTATGTCCTCCCAAGCTATCCTGCTGCTGTAAACACACCCCACTGGTTGGAGGGCAAACCATGAAGAAAGGTGTTGCAGTCCACTTCCAAGCTGTGCTAATTTCACAGCCCTTCCCGCAGTAGCTGGAAAGCACAGGACTCACATTTTCGCCACTTGAGAGGACTCCACAATTAAAGTAGTCATTCACTGGAGCACCCAGCACAGCACAGCATGTTCATTTGAAGTATTAGCAGAGAGTCATCTGCGTGGAACAGAGTGCTCTGCTGTGTTCCACCTCTGCAACACACCGAGATCATGTTCTGGACTATTGTTACAAATCTCACTGTTAAACTATTTCAGAAGCTCTCTGGTCTGCTGTTCTCTTCCCCTTCACCACACATTAGAAAACACAGACTAAAGGACCGGTCAGCCCATAACAGAGGAAAATTTGGGCTGTTTTTGAATTATGTGAACAGCTCACAGAGCTTCAGCCGCTGGGCAGTATGAAAATGTAGTAAATAAGTAAGAAAGAAATTAAGCAAATCAAAATCATCTCTGCAAGCATTTATGGTTTCTCCTTAAACTACTGATGGTTGGTGTCCGACTGTCATGTGGCAATGCAGGGAAAATAGGATAAATGAGCTGGCACGTTTGGTGAGCAAGAATTCAAGCGGTATGCATAGATCACTGCTCGCTACCAAAGACGTAAATAGGTTGCATGTGCATTTTGTGCAGGCTGAAGAGAAAGAGCACACAACTCTGAAAGAGCCTGTTGCCAGGGCGATCCCTATCGTTAGGCAAAATGAGGCGACCACTTCAGGCAGCAGAGACCAGGAGGCAGCAGCCAAGCATTGAGATGAAATTGCCATATGCCAGGCAGTCTGCCCTGCATCTCCTCAACTTGCTTGTTACCTTCAGTTGTGATGCTGCCCCATCATCTGTGTGGAATAAAGATTTGACATCCAGCCCAATGAGTTTTCTACACAGAATAGGAGGGTATGGGGTAGCGTCTTATCCTTTGCCTCAGGCAGCAAAATGTCTTGGGCTGGCTCTGCATATCAGCAGCTCTGCTGTTTTCCAAAAGATGCTTCAGACTCCACCAGTAGGAGGAACTGAATTTAACTGTGGGCCCAAAGACAGCATGGCATAACAGGCCAGAAAAAGAATGACTTCCCAATAAGCAGGTAGGTCTCTGAACCACTGACCTAATCTGTTACTCCTGAGGTTAATTCACTTCTGAGAAGAATATTTGAAGAAGGTCAAGTTCTCGTGAGAGACTGAAATCCTATCTCTGGGTTTCTAGGTTCAGATAAGGGTCCAAATTACCAAATATTTCTCCATAAATACATCTTGACACATTAGATTTTAGCCTAGGTTCTCCCCTTTTTCCTGTTGTCCATTTCTGTGTCTGAGTGCAGATGTTTTCTATATGGAAAACGGTTCTGTCATGTGTGTGGTTCCACCTCCACTCTAGAACAGTATGGCTCAGAGATAGATTTGTTTATTACCACAGTGAGAACTATGCTGAGAGACCTAGGGCCCTTTCACACAGCACAGTTATAGTGCTATGATTCCACTCTAACTGCCATAGTTCCATCCTGTGGAATCCTGGGACTTGCAGTTTAGAGGAGAGTCTTTAGAATTCCCAGACAGGGAGCTCCTCTGGTGCCCCTGGACAAACTATAGAGATTCCACAGGATTCCATAGGAGGCAGCAATGTCAGTTAATGTGGAATAATAGTGCCATAACTGTGTAGTGTGAAAGGATCCTGATGCAGCAGAGAGAGAAGAAACATTAACTACAAAGCAGAGCTTGGAAAACCACATTTAAGAAGTATTTACTTACAGTTATAATGCTAAGGTCCAAAATAACAAGCTGATTGTCTTTATATAGTTCAGTTTTTAGGAATAACTATTTACTGTCACATTTCTCATAGGTAACTAAAGCCAGCGTGGTGCAGTGGTTTGAGCCTTGTATTACAACCCTGGAGACCAGGACTTGATTCTCTGCTGTGCCATAGAAAGCCACTCAGTGACCTTGGATATGTCAGCTCCGGATAACCCCTGACAGGCTTGCCTTAGGGTTGCTATAAATCAGAAATGACTTGAAGGCACACAAAAACAACAACATATAGTTGTGTTTAGTCACTTGGTAAACCATTTGAATGGACCAGTTAGTACATGAACTATGTGATCTTGTTTTCCACCATTTAGTGAGGCCACGTCTGCATCACAGTAAAAATAACAATCACAAAAGGAATTACATTTATCTTAAAGTTACAGTTGTAAAATAATTAAGTCATACCTTCATTATTGGGAAAAGCTAATCATTTTCAAATATCTTGTTATTTGTAGTTATGTACACTCGGCCTTAGAGATAAATGAGACAGAAATAACAATGGTAAAGCAATGTTTATAGAGATGTAGAGCAGAATGGATTTTGTTGTTTTATTATATTATATTCCATCTAAACACTCCATACAAGGTTGAAACTGTTGAAATCACTTCTGAAAACTCACACCTTTGTCAACACTGCCATTTTGTCATTGAAGCTAGCCATAAAGCACAATTTGAACTCTTCCCAGTGTCCATTTTCATTCATCACTTCTGGAGTTTTAACTATGTTCTCATGTGCTGATACAGAACACACACTGAAGGGATCACATGAAGGACAAAAACACCATCCCTGTGAACAAGGCAGTAAGAACTGTTTTACAAGTGCTTGAAATTTCACAGAGAAAACAAAGAAAAATAAGTGGGCAGAGTCCTGCAAGATGCGGCAGTCCTCACATGCCTGTACTCAGGAATAGCAGCCCTGGCTAAAAGTCAGCCTATCCAAGAGGCAGGCATCATGCCAACGTGGTTGTGAGAACGCTCCCACAGAGAGGCAGTTTTGGGCCACATCCAGGACAGCACTTGACAGCAGAGGCCCTGGCTTTGAATTTGTAGAAGCATATTTTGAACTAGCAGACTTTGGGTATGCTTCAGTTCCTCCTGGAAGATTAATCTCCTCCCTCTGCCCAATTGCTTGGACAAGGTCCCACCCTTAGAGAGAGCGAAACAGACACTTCAAGAAGCAATGGATGGCAAGCGCAGAGCGGTTGTGAGGCGTTGTGGGGGGACAGAGTTATATGTTTCCCATGCCACCTGACCCATATCCTCTAAGTGATCATGCTGTCCTCAGAGGTAAAGGGCGTTGTTTTACCAGTGCTGAGGTAAGACTCCATCTGGTTGGATTCTGTATGCAAAAAGACAGGAGGCAGCATTTTGCCTTTCACCTCAGGCAACAAGACATCTGGGACCAGCCCTGATGCTCTTCCTGTGTCCACTCTAAATATTTGCATGATGCCAGAAATTTGACCTGACTCATTATTGATGAGCAAGACTGACCCTCAGCCAAGCTGAGTAAGAGCACTATTGAAAGTTTAGAGTTGTTGTTGCCTGAGAACGAATGGAAATGTGGTCAGAACTTGCTTAACCAAGGACTGCAATTCAAGTTTTTTTTAAAAAAATATACCTTTAGAGAGGGAGGGAGAAACCAAACACAAGAGGACTCTTCAGTCCGGCAAAGTAACAAGTGCCAACTGTGACATCTTGGGAGGCTCTAAAGTTTCCCAAGGACATAACTGTCATCCCCTTACCTCGTGTATAGGGATCCCACTCCACCCCAACCTGCTTCCTTGAGCATCTTGGCTCAAAGGCCAGGCCAGGTTTCCACCTAGGCTGAAGTCCCTATTCGAACTAAAGAAGGAAAAACCTGTGTTGCAATGACACATCCAGCCTGTCTGTGAAAATTTCCTTTGCTACAGAACAAAGGGAAAGCCAGAGTGGTTTGAGTACTGGACAAGGATACTGGAAGACCAGGGTTCAAATCCCCGCTCAGCCATGGAAATGCACTTGGTGGCCTTGGACAAGCCACACTCTCTCAGCCTCAGAAGGAGGCAAGGGCAACTGCCTTCTGAACAAATCCTGCCAAGAAAACCCTGTGAAAGGTTTGCCTTAGGGACCCCATAAGTTAGAAATGATTTGAAGGCACACAGCAAGAAAAACAACAACAAGAGTATGCAGGATATATAAAAATGATGACAGCTGGTGATTAAACTGGGAAATCAGTTAGTGGAGTGGGGTGGTGATGACATGTTTACTATTGTGGGACAGCCCAGAGAATGGCAAAGGACTGCCTGTGACAAAAACAAGACAAAACAAAAACACAAACACCTCAGCTTTCTGGGAGATGGCACACCAGAAAGTACTGTAAAGTATCAGTACAGATCTGACAAATTTTTATTACCATCAGTGTGTTATATTGCCAATTTGTTACTTTAACTTCAGTAAAACTTTAATTTAATTAACAAAGCCTGCTTGCTAATAAAAATGTGAGAGACCAAGAAAGTCTGCTCAGCTTTTAATGTGCCTCTCACTCAGAATAGTTGTCTTTTTTATTTTATTACTTCTCACAGACCCAAAAATGTTCTAGGGTCAAGACAGATATTCTTATGGTCCACCAAAGAACAAAGCTAGCCAGGCCCGGAAGGAGAGCACTTATTGCCGTGAGACATAAGCTATACTTTGTTTAAGTGCCTAGGGACAAATGCCACACTTTCAGTAAACACACTTCTCTAGCTGTAAGTAAAGGAACACTTTTACTTCCTAGTTTGTTGCCCCCCATTAGCCCAGCAACCAATGAGGACTCTTGTGTATTATGGTGCAATAGAGGATTAGGCAGTCACTTGGAAGTAGTATTTAGGCAAGATGAGACCACAGCATTACCCTCAGAAAAGCTGAACATAATTTGAAAAAGAAATTCCTGGTCGTAGTACGTGCACACGTCCTACTTTTGCTTCTGCTCAACATATCTTTGTGTAGTTTCCAAAACTTGCAAGGTCTGCTTGATCCTGTCCAGAGATGATAGTGGATCAAAAGAAACGAGTTGACACCAGAGAAAGGAAAGCCTCGTGAACCTCTTTTCAATTTCAATTATCTAAAGAACTATGGTTTCTCTCTAATCTTGAATTTGCGTGATTAACCAATAATCCTCCCCCAAATTGACATGTGCATATGAGTCCTTCCTTCCTTCCTTCCTTCCTTCCTTCCTTCCTTCCTTCCTTCCTTCCTTCCTTCCTTCCAGGACAGGCCATGGTATAGCGGCTAGAGAACTGAAATGGGATTGAGGAGACTCCAGATGAAGACTTCATTCAGCCATGAGGTTTGCTGGGCCACCATGGGAAAGGCAGGACATACACGTAACAAATAATTGTTCAGTTTTTTAGTATATTTTGGCACTTATAAGCAACAGTGTTTCAATAGTAATAAAGACCTCAAAATAATCTGCTTAGAGCAAGGCTTTGGGATATGCGCACAGTCTGAAAGAAAAATTTAGAGAAGTAATTTCCTTGAAGATAAATGATAACTTCCCAATCTTGCTCCCCTTTCATATGGATCTAAATCCAGTTGTTTGTCTCAGGTGAAGTAGATCCATCAAATCAATTGCTGAATGATGAATAAAACATGTATGTAATTCCCTTTGATTCCCTGACTACTCTAGCTGGTACCAGCAACTGAATTTACACTATTTGTGAAGATAGGTAAGTATATAAATCTTCACAAATACTTTATGAACACCACTACTAGACTTCACAGGCAAGCATTATTAACTCTATTATGACATATTTTCCAACATTTCACAGGTGAAACTGAGACATATGTAGCCAAGGAACATCAGCATGTGGTCAAGATGGCAAAAGGCATTGATGAGGAACAATATGCAAGGTAGGAGGGACCGCCAGTTTGTTTTTGCCTGAATCTACAGGGATGGGCAAGATTTTGCCCCCTCTTGTCCTCTCCCCTCTGCTGAATTAACTGACTGTAAACAAATTCTGCACTCTGAACTGTTTGCAAAAAATGAAGCTGAGGACAAAGTAAGAACCTGAGAGGAGGGGAGAGAAACTGGGACATTATAAAAACAACGGAAAAAGTGTAACAACAGGGGATTAAATGGACTAAAGACATTTTTTAATGAGTTAAGTTTGCTAAGAACACTCTTTTTGGTTGCAATCCTAAATATACTTGCTAAAGCTCTGAATTTCAGTGGGCATTTCTGTTAAATAGAAATAAAGGATCGTACTACTAAGAATCCAAGGGTGATCTCCAATAGCTTTATAGAGTCTCATCAGAACATGCCATACCATTACAGAATATTTGGGGGACAGTGCAGGCTCATACTGCTTGTGCATGCCCTGATACATGTATATGTTCTTTCTAACCTGCATGTAACAGTTATGAAATTTGTGTGTCTACATTATTTGCAAATTGTCCATGAATTATTACATTCCTGCCCCTTATCTTTTCATTCATTTGGATCTTTTTCTTCTCTGCAAGAATGGAACAGCGGAACACAGTTCCCAGCCTAGCCTGGCAAGTGAACCCAGAAAGACCATTATCAGTTAAACAAAATAACCTGCATAACAAATACATCTGTGCTACATGCAAATTGTTGACAGATGTGCCTACATCACTAGCAGTCACTCAAGAAAACACAGTAGTGCTCCTTTTAAGACTCTTCAATATTCCACTGCACAACATTCAAATACAAAAGTCAAATGACATAGAATTGCTGGAAGATGAAGAACTAACAAAAAAATCCACCCACCCCCAAACACTTTAGTTCTCTTTGTTTCTCTCCAACGGCTTTTTGTGGGGAATAATTTTTGATTCAGTATCTTTTTCCAGGGCTTCCCCTTCCCTTTAGTCGTATTCTGTAACAGCTGCTGGCTTAACCTGATATATAAAAGTCAAAGCTTGTCTGTTTGTCCATGTCAGACAGGAAGACCTCATATGATTGGCTGCCTGTGAAGAGTCTATGGAATCCTGGCGTTGGCAGCTCAGGGAGGGGCCTTTAGAAATCTCAGCTAGAGAGCTCTTGGGCCTGTCTTGAATAGGCTGGTTGCTTTGGAGACAAAGCCTAGCAGCAAGAAGGAGGGCAGTGTATTTCCTCAGGAACCCAACCTCTGTATGTTAATAACTTTGAATACAGATTGGATTGGGGAATATGGGGAAAAGTTACCGGTACTGGGCAAGACAGTTTCGGGAATTAGAGACACAGGATCTCAAATCTTTCTAAGAAGCATTACCTATAAGAAAATAAAATCCTGAGCAACGCCAGGTATATACACTAGTAGACGCTATTTGTGGAGTCTATGTAAGATCCTCCTTTGGCATGCTAGGCTTTCGCTAACGTCCATTTTTTCAGTCACTAATACAGGCAAACATCAACTTCAGGAATGCTTTCAATGAGCATCAGCCCATGCTGTACCTGACCTCAGTGCCCACATGGATGTTTGAGAAGCTCTCTGTTTAACAACACACAAGCAGTTGAGACTACAGACAGCAGGTGGTGCTGTATTCCTATGACCTCTGGAAGAAGCCAAACCTAAACAGTAATACTGCATATCCCCTATCAAACAGGAGCCAAAAGAATACAACTCCTGCTGAAATTTTGTCCACACAGTCATCTCATCTCTACTAAAGCCTAGCTGAACTGAAATTAAATTCGCTCTTTCTTGCCAGGGCTTTCCCTTGTGGCACTGAAGTGCTAATTACCCGGTGGATCTGTTATATATGCAAGGACAATCTGAAGAGCAACCAGAAATGATTAGCGTTCCAGCAAAAAAAAAAAAAGAAGGGGAAGGCATGAGCTTGGAGGAGAGATGTCTTTGGAGGCGTAAGAGCAATAAGCTTCAGAGACATACAGGGGACCCTGATATGATTATCCGCCTTGGGCAACAGAGGAAGTAATAGCATCAGACTTCAAGGGAAAAGGATTTGGAAAAACAGATCCCTGTAACAAAAACTGTGTACCCCTGATGCTCCTGACAGCAGGGATGGGGATTATGCAGACCTCCAGCTGCTGCTATGCAGAGTCCGCTCAGCCCTGGCCATCCAGTGGTGAGGAATGCTGGGGACTGCAGTCTGACAACATCTGGAGGGTCACAGGACTCTCATCTCTGGCTAAGGGAGCTAAAAAAAATGAAGCATCAAACAGGAAGCTAAGCAGTAGGTCTTTGTGTGCAAATTAGCAGTGATATATTTAAGTCTTTTACTCCAAGTCTCAGGTCAAGTCTCAAGTCCTTGAAAATACTTTCAAGTCAAGTCTCAAGTCAGGGAGCCAACTTTATACCCCAACCAAAATTCCACACTTATTGAATAGAGTGAAATAAATTCAGTTTTAACAGTTTAAGCAGAGTCACTCTCCACATTTGCAATTTTGCCATCTGTAACTTCAGAAGTGGAGAATAGGATCCTATCTTACTCCCCATTACTGAAGATTCAAAAGCTTTAGAAGGAAGGATCCTTCTTCCTCAAGCCCATTGCCTGACACATTTGCTTTTCCCCTCTGAGAAATGCACCCTGCACTCTGGAGGTGAGTCTTGTCTTCTGCTCTTAGGAAGTTTTAGAAGGCTCCTCCAATAGGTCGAGCTGCTGAGCAACCTCAAGCCTGCCTCAAGCCCATTGCCTAGCCCATTTGCTGTTCCCCGTTGAGAAATGTGCCCACACTTTGGGCTTAGGACAGATTGTCATGTGACTAGTACGCAAAAAGTGATGGAGGCATTGTTCAAAGTCATAAGGTTTTTGGATGAAAGCGTTATGTTACTGAACCAAGGGCACCAAGTCAGTCATTAAAAATATACAAGCCTTGAGTCGAGTCAGTGCCTCATTTATGGCCAAGTCAAGTCTAAATTGAATCACTGAAGTGACTTAAGTCCGACTTGAGTACAAGTCTATTGATTCAAGTCTACATCACTGCAAATTAGTTGTTCCAAGTGCAACTCATCTGCAAATCAGGGGTGGGGGAGGCTTTCCCCATGTAATTGCTTCCTTGCTTTGGCCTGGATGGAGGAGGTCTGAGGGGGAGATTTAAGCAGCTCCATATTTGTGCTACAGTATTAGCTGAGTATTCCTTGCCTTAAAAAAAAAACCCTATGGAATTCATGGGGTTGCCCTAAGTTGAAAAGCAATGTGAAGGCACATACACTCTCATTAGCCACGGACTATATTGCAGGGCCACTATTAGCCACACTCTTTTAGCACAGTCCCCCTGCCTCCCAATATAGGGTTAAACAATGAATGACACTGTGGACTTCTAGCAGGAGTTCAGACTGTTATGTTTTGGGGTTCAGTTCCAGCAAACATTCAGCTGCAACTGTTATTGTTCTGGCCAATAAATGATATAATTCCAGTATATACCAGAAAATTCAAATATAAGACACATGATTGATAATGATGATCAGTTGCACAGTGGAGTGGAGCAAACAAATAGTTAAAACTATCCCTGAA
The DNA here is from genome assembly GCA_030412105.1 of Cyclura pinguis. Taxonomy (NCBI): domain Eukaryota; kingdom Metazoa; phylum Chordata; class Lepidosauria; order Squamata; family Iguanidae; genus Cyclura; species Cyclura pinguis. The sequence continues at coordinate 161,606,406 of CM059600.1, forward strand.
AGGTACTATGAAGCTTGTATAAAAAAGTTATAATGGTGAACAACTAAGAAATAAATTCTTATTTTATTTGTACTGTTTCACTGTACAGAGACATATATTAGGTGAAGTAGCAACCAAATTAATGTTAGAGGAAAAGATGGACTGTTCATGTCAGATTATAAAACTCAGAGTGATAAAACCAAGAAAACATTAAGAAAGAACCATCTTGAAACAGGGGGAGCATGTGTCTAGGTCTATCCTTGCAAAACACTCTCCAAACCCAGCCCTTGAAGAAGGCAGAGAATGGAAGCTGATGTCAAAACCCCGAATACATAACTCCTCTCAGACAGTGGTTTTGATTGCAGAGTTCTGATACTGATTCAGTCAGTGAACAGAGTGTAGAAAAGTTACCTTTTGGACTATTTGTTGGCCAGGAGATTGTGGGAGCTGTACTCCAAACGAGTAATTTTTCCAGCTTAGCCAGTGAGTGCAGCATATCAAGTGTTCAGTGGTTTTGTTGAGCTCTTGTTCTGAATGAATAATCCACTGTTGTTTTTTCAATTCTGCTTTTGACTCCCAGATAGGAATCTGGGTCCTGTTTTGTTTCAGGAAAAAACTAAAGCTTTGGTCCTTGCTTAACTTTGTATTAGGCTTGGTACACCCTCTGGGTTGTTATATGACACTCTTCCTCTTTTTCAGAAAGTGCACCCCTACTGGCATAACCAAGGTTATTTTTTTAAGGGTTCATACTAAATAAGAACCAAATTAGATGTGTCTCATCTCTTTCAGTTTCCTCCCACTTTTGGCTAGAAAGGTAACATCTCTTCACAATCCTGGCTACAAAATATTATTTATTTTCTCCACTGATGTCTATCGGTAGCTCTCTTTTCTGTTCCTAGGACACTTTAAAATAGTTTCTCAATGTGAACCAGGAAGTCACCTATCCAGAATAAGACTGTTCTTCTATATTTTACATCTCCGTATGTCTGCCTGGCTTCTTCCAGTCACCATCCTGTTTCTCAATCCATCTAGCTGTCTGGTTTTGCCTCCTCTATCAGCCAATATTCCATGCTGTTCTTAAGAGTTGTGGATTTATTTTATTTTATTTGGACAACAGGGCTCTCTTCTCCTTTGTTTGGTGGTGGTAATATAGAGGTAGAGGAAAATGTCTAACAACTTCTCCTGTATGCTGCAAGTGACAAATCTTTGGAGCACACTCTGATTGAGTAAAACTTGAATTGCTACAACTCCTGTCATTCTTGGGTATTTGACCATGCTGGCTTGGGATGATGGGAATTATAGTGCAACACACCTTCACAACATCCAGTTAAGACCAGTACATGTGACCACATCAATAGTGTTGTAAACTGTAGAATCCCCACCTAGGTTGCTTAGGGGTGAGGTTGGCTTGGGACACTAGAAGTCTTTGGGAAGCATATGGCTAGATTGGTATAGGTGAAGGGGGGAATCCTTTTTTGTGAAGGATCTCTTACCTGTCTACCATCCCATTCTTTCATTATGCAGCCATAGCAGCAAACAGGCATGGAAATATGTATAGCTTAGTTGTACAAAACTATTTAACGAATTTAATCCATGGACCCAGCATCTTTAAAGGTAGATGAGCATTTTTTCCTGTTATATCGATGTGAAACAGAAAATCTTGCCAAGTCAAAAAGGTGAAATGAATTGAGTCTTCCCTTTACAGAGTTTTATGATCCAGCCACTATGTTACCCCTCTGCCGAACTGTCAGGGCAGTTCTTCTTTAAGAAAGCAAGCAAACACAAGTTGGATCCAGCCCCTCAGGAGCTGAAGACAACACACCGCTTTTGCCATGTGACAGGGATGGCAAAAACTCGGTGGCCTCGTCAAACACTGGGTAGCCTCCATTCCCCCAGTGCAGAGCTGCAGGCAGCCTTTAGCTTGGTGGGACATCAATTCTGCAGGTCCAATGCCGGGAGATGAACAGACTGCAAACGAAGGTGCTGTTCTTACTGCAGGTGCTTCTTTGCTCCTCTGAAAATGCTGCCACAGCAGAGCAAACATGAAAATATTACTCTGGAAACAAACTCAGTGGATGCATGGATGCACTACCTCTCAAAGTGGCCTAAACTCGGAATTGGCAGTGGGGTGGGGGGCAATTTCTTTCTTCCAATTACATGGAAAAAAAGGTCATTTGGTTTAAAAGTTAAGTAGCAGACTAGCTGGAAACCAAGGAGGCCTCCTTCCCCAGCAGCTAGAAATGCAGATGTTTCCTTGAAGTACTGAAGACAGTGGGTAGGACTGATGTGGTGAAAGAAGGAGCCAGACTATCCCTCTTTCTCACAGGAGTCAGAGCTAGATTAAAGCTACAAGGGATCCAAATGATGCTGAATTCATTTCCACCTCACTACTGCACAGACGGATTATGACCCAAAGCCCAGCTCAGGGTTGTGAGTATTCCTGGCTCTCGCAACACCAATTCTTGGCAAATTTTCAAGGCAATAAGATAGAAGTCAACAGCAGTTAACACTGGAAAAAAGGAAGAGCATGGATAAAAGAGCAGAGGTAGAAAGAGGAACAAGTTGCAGCAGTGGTAGTGGAACAAGTAGCCTCTGACTCCAAGACTTCAACAAGGCCCAGCCTCAAACCTCTGCCCAAATCTGTAATATGAGTAGCAGAGTCAAGTACCTCATGGAGAATAAGAAGCACCTCAAAATGTTGCCACAGGTGATGGTGTTGAGGAGGAAACTCTACCTACGCGCTCAAATTGGGCTGGCGTATCAAATACCTCCCCAACCCAACAGCACAATGAGCAATTTTGCATAATTTATTATACTCACAGTGAACATTGAAGATTTGGATTCTCCTGATTCCCAAAGCCTGATTTTTCAAGCTGTACAAAGCAAACTTTGTGTGTATATGGATAGGATAAAAATAATGGCATTTTAAAGATAGCGATCACACTTTGGACAGACACGTACACATTGAAATAATTCCCTTTGAGTCTCAAAAATTTGCAATTTTATTATTCTTATTCTTCTTAATCTTTTCTCTCTCTCTCTCTCTCTCTTTTTTTTGGCAGGTTATATTCCAAGTGATCATCATGGCTTTGTATAGAAGCCAGTAGCTGTGTGTTTTGGTTAAAGCAACATGTGTGTGTGTGTTTGTATGTGTGTGTGTGTGCACAGGTGCCTAAGTGGGGGTCTGGAGCAATGTTAATTCAGTCACACTGCCCATCATCAACATTGCTGGTTGTGAAGTCATGTTCCTAAGCATTCTGTGTCCCCCTCTAACCAAGGTCACGGGGAACAGGGAGCAGGATCCTTCATCATTTGCGGCTTGAAGTCACTGGACTCCTGGACTCAGCCTTGTGCTCTCCCTTCAAAAGTTCTGAACTGTAAAATCTACAGCGCTGTTGCAAGAGTCAGATCAACTTTTTCCTCGCACACTGCCTCTCAAGCCAAGATCCAGCTCTGACCAGGGGAAGACTCTTCTTCATTGTGCATCATTGGTACCTTCCTCCCATTTATCCATTGTTTTCAGAGCTGAAGAGCAGCGTCTCCATCTTCTTTTCAACTGGGCCAGGTTCCTGGTACCATTTCTTCTGTAGCCATCCTACATCCATGACAACGAGTTCTCATTTCCGGAAAGGAAAGACCTCTCGTGTTTTTAGTCCCCTCCTGCCTTCATTCCCTGACTTGGGGGAAGGTTCTTCCACCATACCTCCATAAGGGCAACTATCAGAGTCTGGGTGGTTGCCAGTACACTCTACAGCAGGGATGTAGCCACTGTCCCACATGCCAGTGCCACACAGTTTACACAGGTCATGCAGGCTGCAGGGGATCCGGGGCAGCAGGCGGAACTGGTAGAGCAAACTTCTAGCCTGGAAGTGAGACAGTGAGACTAGATGTCAAGGCACACAGAGAAAAGGCAGACAGCAGAAACAGCACGCATAAGAAAGAAATAGCTGAGCATGTCCATACGATGCTTTGTCTTGCACAGAACTTGAAAAAGTTACATTTAGGGCTTCATTTCTTAGAATTGCCTAGCCAGAATTGCCAATGACAATACTGACTGGGGGATTCTGGGAACTGTAATCTTAGAAGTATCTCACAAACACCCACAAACTCTTTTCTCAGGTCAAGGAATGCCTGTACATTCTGCAAACATCAACATACACTACTTTGAAGATAGAATTGCACAGATTTCTTTCCCACTTTTAGAAAAACACTGGCATTGCATTTACCTTCCTGAGTATGAGCTCCCCATTCATGTGCATGGCCAGGTTCCCAAAGTGCAGTAACATCTGGTCAGTAGCCAGCTGCTGTTCAATGACATCATCTCCATAGATCACCACAATCGCCACACAAATGAAGAGATGGAAATAGTCTGTCTGTAGCAGCAAAAACCAAAAGAGGAAAAAAAGGATCAAGAAAAGTGGCTGACACCATCTTTAAGGGGCTCTTCAGCTTACCAAAGAGCTACTGAGCAGGGATATGATAGACGAAATTATATATAATCCTGAATGATTTTGCAACTTCAAATGGAGAAGTGATTCACTCTCTCATTCTCTCTCAGCCCTACTGAAAAGGTTAGACTTCACATGACGGTGTAGCAGTTATGTTTTGGACTAGAAAGATCCAGGTTCAAACACCTGTGCAGACCCAAAATGAAATAAACCTAGACATCTCATTGAAACTTTGGACAGTCCTCAAGCCCTGGACAGCCTCTAGTCATGCCATCCGAGGAGTATAAGTATTCAAAAGCTCTTTAGGCACGTATGCATTACTTGGCCTCAACAACATCTGCATATAGTACTGCTTCTACCAGGGGCACACATCATCATTGAGCAAATGCTACACACCACTGTATGGCTGTGGAGCTTTTCAGCCTCATATTGCCCAAAGGCAAAACTAAGTCAGCTTATGAACTAAGATCAAGTTACAACTAATAAACAAGAAGAACTACGACAGCAACCTTATATGCTTTCCCAGAAGTAAGTCTTGCTGGGCCGAACAGACATGCATTGGGTTGCACTGCAAGTCACATTCAAACAAGCAAGAGAACACATAAGAGACAGTCACCCTTAACAGTGAGTGACGGAAAATGGAAAACTACCATTCTGACAGGATCAAAACCTTTTTGACAGTGAGCAACATGTATGACTATCCTGCACTACTTTCAAATCTTCTTGAGCTATTCAATGTGGCCATCCATTTCTACACAATGCTAAGCAATATGGAATTATCCTATGCCTTTGGTTTCCTGCAGTGTCGTCTACAGGTCCAAGCAGAAATTGAAGCAGCTTCAGCCAGGAGGGAGCTGTCATATTTTGGCAGTCTCCTCTGCTGCCCCCTGGTGTATGGAAAGCCAGCCAAAGCCTGATGCTTCCACAAATACACAGGATAAGATTTAATCAAACATTTAACAACGCTGGAGTGACTAGACTGAGAATCCATGCAGCACGGGATCCGAAGACAAGACTTCTAAAGGCAACACAGACCTGCCTTGGGTCAGGGCCCTAGGCAGAAAAAAGGGGAAGTCAAAACTGGTAGGCCAGACTGCGAATCTTGGTGCTCAGTTCCATGCCAACGTCCTTGGTGTACTCCAAGATGATTCATGCATGTTTGCTGTTGTGTGCCCTCAAGTTGTTTATGACTTATGGTGACCCTAAGGCAAACCCATCATGGGGTTTTCTGGGGTTGAGAGTGTGTGATGCATTGAAGGTCACCCAGTGGGTTTCCATGGCTGAGGGGGGAACTGAACCCTGGTCTCCTGGGTCATAGTCCGGCGCTCAGAGCACTGCACCGCATTGGGCCACCCCACGTATATTTACATCATGAAAAACGTAGCGCCTAGGTACACATTAACGCCATAATCATCAACCCTTCCTTTTTTTAAAAAAAGGAGTGAGAGTATTTCATTTCTACCACAATATTTCAAATTCCCCAACAAGCAGGTCATGTGCTTAATAAACATACGTCAGTATATAAAATTGATCAAAATGGTTCATCTTTATTATCTTATCTCTGGTCATAGAATTAAGTTCTTTAACTGGCTTAATATTCTGTGTTTTCCTTAGTTCTGAGTTTTACCAGCACAAGAATCACTCTAGAGCACCTGGCTACTAGCCAGGGAGCCAATGCCAGGAGAAACAGCCTCTTCATGCTACAAATTCCTATTAATATGAGCAAAGCTCCCTTCAGGCGTTCCTGCCTCTTGCCCACCCACCCACACACCCACCCACCCTCCCCACTTCCAGATCACCATCAGAGAAGCAGCTACTTCACAGAGAGACATATGAGTGAGCAACACGGGGCAAAGAGTGTGATGGCAGGAATCTCCTCTCCCAAACCAGAGTGGATCAAAGAGAAGTCACACCCTCTTTTTTTCCCCATTGCCCCATCCTGGGGGCTCACCTCACACAAGGAAACCAAACAGAATCAGCCTGACTGTGTCAGTGGTGACCAGCAGGAGTAGCCAGAGCAGGCAGCCCAGGAGCTCAGTAATGAAGCCTCAGGGCAAAATTTGCATCTGTTCTTGTAATGTTAGAGGCAAACAGTGGGGGAGAAGGCCAGCAGATTGCCCAAACAGGGAGGGGGGCACACACATGTTCATCTCATCAACCCCAAAGCCGGGGGAAGAGAAGAGAAAGCTGGGAACTGGCGGCCGTAATTGGCAACATTCCCGTTCAGCATCCCCCAAAGAGCAATTCAAGACCAGACTCCCACCCCTGATACACACACATATATGGGGGTGGGGGGAATGTGTATGCCTCTGTTCCCCAAGCCTTACCTGGTAGTGAGCCCAGCAGGCTTCCCATATCCGCAGCGCCTCAGCATCCGGGAACTCTCTCTTAAAGCAGAGAAGGATCCAGCGGTGACAGAAGAGCATCTGAAGGCCGTCCTCCCCGAGGGAGACCAGGTGGTGGTAGAAGCGCACATGCATCAGCCGCAGCAGTTCCCGTAGGTACATCTGCACAGAGCAGGCAGAGCTCAGCCTAGCTGCAGCAGTTTTCATTGGGGAGTGAGGGAGGAAGGGAAGAGAACAGCAGGGAGCGGGGTAAGGGGGCCACCAAGCTCAAATGCTCACCAGCTGCTTCTCCATATCTTCATCTCGGGGGGAGCTGATAAAGATTGTGTTCTGCATCAAACCCACAAAACACCAGAAGGTGTCCGACTCATCCAAGACCTCAGCAAGAATGGGAGCCACAAGATCAGACATGCCCTGGGAGTAGCCAATGGTGGGGTTGTACACTGCATAGTTCAGCAAGATTCGCCTAAGGAGAGGACCACCAAAAGATAAGGTGAGGAGGCCAGGAGGGTGGAGGCCACCAGCTAACCCCCTCTTTTTCTCCTACTAAGGAGGCAGCAGTAAAGAGCTCTTGAAAAAAAAAAGACAACTATAATGTGGAAGGAAAGGATGATAACAAAACAGAAAAAAATACCTAATTCAAGGAGTGCTCAGTGAAGGCATCATATCACTGCTATACACACAATTACTTGGTTTGGAACTCATTTACGAGGAGTGTGTCACTCCTTCAGCAGAGATGGAGCTAATTAGGGCCACATAACCCTAAACAGCAAACTGTTTTGTAGAACTGCCTACTGGTCAGTGTTCTTCTTTTTAAGAAATTAAACCAGGCACAGGAGAGGACTTTTTACCTTGAGAATGGGGGAGACAAGTAAGGCCTCCTAGTACCTGCTGCTCCTTTCAACAGGTAGCTGCTGACTTGGTCTAGGCAGACTTTTGAAAAAATGGAGAAAGGATGCCAAAAGCAAAAGGACTGGGCCACAAATCAGGAAATCCCTGGTTTTACTTTAAGCTCTGCCATGAAATACCAAGGCAGTCTTAGACTAACTAACCACTGCCCTTGAGCTTTGATCTCTCCATCTGTAGCAATTTTACAAGGAGAAATAATAGATAAATAATAACACATGAAGTGTTTGAAAATGCTCTCTGGACATATTATGTCTGGCTGCTTTCCTTACCGTTAAAGGCCTGTGTATCATTTCAGGGATTCATTTCATTTCATTTCATTTCAACTGGAAGCATGGAGCCTTGAAGGCTGGGGCAAAACTCTAATGGGGTAAAACAATCACCTCATTGTTTCCACGTTGGGGTTGTTCTCTCCTCGGAAGAACTGGTTACTGCGGTCGGTCCTCACCACATCTTTGTCAACAGTAAACTGCACGTTCCGCCAGAATACCTTCTGTTCCTCTGGAGTCATGGAGAGTCTGAGTACCACATAACAAAGTGAATATGTTTCCCCACACCACCACCACCACCACCACCACCACCCTTGTGGGGAAAAAGAGTATAAGTGCTGCCTGGGGGATACTAGAGTGGTGGTTCTTAACCTGGGGTCTGTGGACCCCCAGGGGTCTGTGAACCCCCAGGGGCCTGTGAACCCCCAGGGGCCTGTGATGCCCTCACAGGGGGTCTGCAAAAAGCTTGAAGGCTGCTCAGCTCATCTCCTCCCCCACAACAGAGTGGTGACAGGACTTAAAGCAAAAGGAGGCAGGCAGGCTGGTGGGCTGGGTGGACCTGCACATTGACTGTCACACGGCTACTCTGCTGTGAGGAGGGGGGCTCAGCAGCTGAGTGCCAGCCAGCCAGCCAGCCAGCCAGCCAGCCAGCCAGCCAGCCAGCCAGCCTCCCTACTATCCTTTTTCAGAGCTGCCTGCCATGCTGTGTCAAGGATCCCACTCAGAGTGGGCCAAATGTGAAGAGGGGGAGCTGCTGCAGTAGATACTATCCCCTGGCAAGACACTGGAAGTTGGAGCAACAGATTGCTGTTGGCAAAATAAGCTGCCACTCAGTTCAGACGAAAACATGCACACTTATGAAAAGAAAGGAGGAGAGCAGCTCAGGGCTTTTACAGAGGAGTTAGTTCAAAACCCCTTTCTTTTGCCTTCAACCGCCTCCCCTATTTTTCCTTTTCCCTTCCTTCCCTGTTTTGCCTCTCCTGGGGCCTTTCCACACTAGACTGTTATAGCACTGTTATTCCACTTTCAAGATCCTGTGGAATTCTGGGGTTTGTAGTTTCCTGTGGCCAAAGAGCTCTCTGGCCGAGAATTCTAAAGGTCCCTCCTTAAACTGCACACCCCAGGATTCCATAGGATGCTGAAAGTGGAATAATAGCACTATAACAGTGTAGTGCGGAAAGGCCCTTGGTCTCCACTCTTCCTGGTGAAGAAGGAGAAAATGTGTATCTGTGTGCACATGAGGCGGGTTCCAGCTGGATAGCTGGAAAAGATAGGAGGGGAGGGCGGGGGGAGAAAAAGAGAGAGAGAGAGAGATTAAGAGAATGAGAGAGAGAGTGATAGAGACAGAGAGACAGAGAGAGAAGGAGAAGGGCAAATGCTGGCTAGCTCGCTGGGCCTGCACCTTGGTGTTCAGTCCACTCCAGCCTTAATCTGGCAGGAAGAAGCAGGAGAGAAGTCTTCCCTCTCCCTTTAGCACCTCTCAGGGAACTGTGCATTTATTTATTTCTCCCTTCTCTCCCAATATGAAGACCTTTGACAGGCAATTTTAAATAAATATTTGATTCATTTTAGGGTTTTAAATCTGGAGTTATGTCTTGGAGGTCTGCAGCAACAAAAGGTTTGTAAAGGGGGTCCCTGGTAAAGAAAAGGTTAAGAAACACTGCGCTAGAGGATTCTTGTCTGAATGTAAGGGTGAAAATGAAGGAGAATTTGGGTGCTTATGGAAGCCAAATGGTTGCTTTCCTTCTGTCTCAGTCTTGCCTCCAACAGGTTTAATAGGAGATTCTTGTGCTAACGAGGAATGACTAATCCAAGATCTTATCACTGAGCCATGTGATATAACCACCTGAATCCACGCTTTGATGAAGACCTTGATGAGCCAAACACACACGTAGAAATGGGGCCAACACTTGTTCTAACACACATTGGGCCAGAGTTTTGCTACGAAAAATGGCTGGACTCCTACTGATGCTTTCCACCAGAATTATCTATACTGGAGCAGGTAGCGTAAGCAGCAGCACAAAAGGCCATGGGCCCACCCCCCATGAAGGAAATAAGGTACCAAAGAAACCCAGACCCTGCGAAAGCTGGCAAAAATTTGTCCATTCTTCTTTGCTACCACTGCAAGACCTTGTAAAAAGTGCAACAACTAGTGTACTACACCAGAAGGATTATAACTCCAGTAGGTGTTCTGGTTGTCTCTGGAATGTGTACAGAACAGCCTTCCCCTATCTGGTGTCCTCCAGATCTCTTTGACTATAGCTTCCATAATACTCTAGCCAGACAACTATCCTGTTGGAAGGGGTTATGGGAGTTCCAGTCTAACATACCTGGAGGGCACCAGGTTGGAGAAGACTGGCATGCATCACTTGGGAGAACTGCCCAAAGCAGTGGCCCACCTGGTACCTCAACAGTCTGGCAAATTTTCATAGCTCTTCCAAGCTCTACTTTTGAAACAGTGGATATGTGAAAAAAGTTCTTCTACAACAAAAAAAGCATACCTTTTGGTCTGTCTATCCACTACTTTGGACATATCTGGAAAAGCTGAAAATGCTCATCAAAGTGGGAGGCAATAGGAAAAGAGGGAGACCACACTGCAGGTAAATTGATTCAGTCAAGAAAGCAAGTGCCCTGACTTTGATGACTGGGGCTCTTGGAAGTCTCTGCTCATAGGTTTGCCATCTTGGCAGCCAAGAAAGCCAACACGATTCTTGGTTGCATCAATAGGAGTATGGTGTCTAGATCAAGAGAGGTAATGGTATCACTCTATTCTGCATTGGTTAGGCTTCATTTGGAATACCGTGTCCAGTTCTGGGCACCTCAATTCAAGAAGGATATCAACAAGCTGGAACGCGTCCAGAGGAGGGTGACCAAAATGGTGAAGGGTCTGGAAGCCATGCCCTATGAAGAACGGCTAAGGGAGCTGGGTGTGTTTAGTCTGCAGAAGAGAAGGTTAAGAGGGGACATGATAGCCATGTTTAAATATTTGAAGGTATGTCATGTTGAGGAGGGAGCGGGCTTGTTCTCTACCACTCCAGAGACTAGGACAAGGAGCAATGGATTCAAGCTGCAGGAAAGGAGATTCTACTTGAACCTCAGGAAGAACTTCCTGATGGTCAGGGCTGTCCAGCAGTGGAATATGCTGCCTTGGAGTGTGGTTGAATCTCCTTCTTTGGAGGTTTTTAAGGAGAGGCTGGATGGATATCTGTTGGGAATGCTTTGATGGGTGTTCCTGCATAGCAGTGGGTTGGACTCGATGGCCCCTGGGGTCTCTTCCAACTCTATGATTCTATGATTCTATAAGCTAAAACTGACTTAATGGCAACTGACAACACAACTTTGTGGGCACACCCACTGCATATTGACCATGTAAAACCCACACTTTCCCATCTCCAAATAACCAAACAATTTTCAAATAGCTGTTTGCTTAATTTGAAAGACTTGCATAAATCATCCACCACATAACAAGCAGCAGGGGGATGGAGGAGACAAAAGACAGAGACCCTGCAGTGTGAAACTAACTGTGCCAAAAACTGATCTGATTTAACCCAATTGCACAACTCAAATGACTATTAGGGGATCAGAGGAGGGATGGGCAACTGGCAGGGTTTGGGGGACACATTGGTCCCCATGGGATCTTTGAGGGCCACACCACAACCCACTATGTCTCAATCTTTTAAAATTATTTTTTTTCATATGTGTGCATGTGTGCGTATTGCCCCAAACAGTCCCATGCCTGCTAGGGATGTGTCGGGAGCACACAGACCATCTTTCACTCTCCTAGCCATTTCAGACCCAGGAAGGACTTGAACTAATACACCTGAAGTTGACATTGTTGACTTCCTATCTGAAAAAGGGCCTCTCCACAGCCTAAATGGCTAGTAGGGGAAAGGCTGGGAGCGAAAGTTTGCGGTGTGTGATAGGAGTCATAGATACCTCAAAAACAGCCTTGGGTGGGGCTGTACATCCTCATACCTTCGTTAGAGGAAGCAGTGGCAAGTAGAAATTAGGAAAACTGGTCCCAAATAAGCTTCCCTCTCCTCCATTATGTCTGAGTAATTATGGAGTTACTAATGTTGGATCATGGCTGCTGTCCCTGTAGCGGTAAAAAAGGAGTTGGGGAAACACATGGCCACCCAGATGTGGCTGGATTGCAACTCCCATCACTCCTAGATAGCACAGCAAACAGGGAGGGATAACGGGAGCTGCAGTCCAACAATGCTTGAAAGGCCAAAAATTCCCCGCTACTGTCGTCAAGGGTATCTTGGTCTCCCCACACCAGAGAATTAATGGTCTCTTCCCCACAGTCTTAGTCCCCTTCTCATCTGCTAGGGACATTCTCAGATAGGAAATGCCTTTTGCAAGAGGAAAGGTTGGTAAACAGAGTAATGACCAAGTCTTGATGTCAATTTAGCTTCCACCTCTTATAAATAAAAAGGATTTTAAAAGACCCCTTGACAACCATTCTGCTGACAAACCTAAAAGGACTGGAGCAGAAACCATCAAGCAGCCTGCCCTCATTACCTTTTCTGCTGGATGGCAAAGTATTCCTCTCTCTTCTGTACTCGGAGCGCCTCCCTCTCCTCTGAAGTGGATTCATAGCTGTAGTAGTGCAACAAAAAGGGCCAGACCTCGCCACGGATGGAGACATCGATCCCACCAAAGAAAATAGCCTGGAGTGGGAAGTGGGGAGGGGAGAGGGGGAAGGGTGGCAGAGGAGAAAGAATAAGAAGTTGCCACTAAGAGAAAGAAGTGTCAGCGTTTCTGGAACTGAACCTCTTTTCTTCTCTCCCCCCACCCCTGACAAATGATGCCTTGATTCAGGAGTTTCCAGTTTGTACATGTGTTAGAGAGAACACCATGCCCCCCCCTTTCCCAGGGGAGACATAAATCAAACTCATTTCAATGTCAATAACCCCCCTGGAAGGCCTCTACAATTAACGCATCATTCTCACGTCACAGCTTAATCCCCAATCTTGGAAACTTCACACTTGGATCCAGTGGTTCACATACATCCCTCTTCCCTTAATTATTTTAAGCCAGGCAGCTTGAACTGCTTTTGCTTGGTTTTCCATACTGTGCAAGCATTCCTGGAAATGTCCATGGGTCCTCTCTTTCCAAAGAGCCACAGAAAATAACGCGAAAGCAACACCCCAGTCAAGAGCAGTGCCATATTATTTTGTTCTAGATAACTCAGTTTCTCTACCATCACAAGAGCTAGGCTAAAGTTTTTTATTTAGTTAATTAGTTTGCATAAGGACTGGAATGCTCTTGATAATTTATGCTGGCATGACTGAGAGGAATTACGCTTCCATTTTTATTTGCTGGGAGGTTGTGTAAGGAGCTATCCAATCCCTCCTTGCACAGTAGTTCTCCCCAGGCTGTGCTCGAGGACCCGGACAGCAGCAGCAGAACTCCCATCATGCCATCACCCTCCCTCCTGGATCTCCTGCATGACTAGCATTAATGCTCTACAGGCTTTAAACAGGACAGCAACAATTGTTCCATCTTTCCTTCGGGGCAACAGTTTTCGTTCTGCCTCATATTTTTATCCTCAACTGGACATCCAGTGAGTTGCATGGTTAACCGAGATTGAAACTAGCACTACCTAAGCCCTACCTTTTATATACTAACCATGACATCACTGATCTGGGGCCTGCACAATAAGAATATTAGGTTGCTGGCAAAACATATAGCAGCTATCCCAGATACAATGTGGAGACTTTCTGCTTCTTCCAAAACAAGGCAGGAGAAATGGGCCACACTGGTCTTTTCACTTACCTTCCTCAGCTTGTATTCTTCCTCTACCTGTCCAGCCTCATTGAGATGATGGAGCCATGCAGAGACATCGAGGCGCTTGTAAGTATTCTCCTCTGGATGCGTCTCTGAGGAGGGCAGCTTGGGACAGCGGATTGAGAACTGCATGCAGGTCTTCACATCAGTGAGCTGCTAAATGCAAGACAAAACAGGAGAAAGAGGGGCCAAGTGCAGCAGTTGCAGGAATCTTTTCTCCATTTCCATGGCTTAGACAACTTATCTAGGCCACCACAGTGGAATGGACGAGCTTTCCTTGCAACTGCCCTGGGAAACCTCCTATGCCTTAGAAAGTTTGGGAGGGCTTCAGGCCCAAGCCAGCGAATATAATTGGAGTAATTAAGGATCACAGTGATACAAAAACTGCTTCGTTATGTTTCCTTCCTTTCCCACCCTTTCCTGTCCAAGATTAGAGTCAATACAGCTTGCAGCAGTATCTTGAGTCTGCTGAGGAATGCATGCAATAAATTACATCTGATTGGCCACATACAAAAGGACCGCTGTTAGGCAAGAGAGAAGCAGCACAGCCAGGCTCTCCGACAGGACGCTTGCCATTCCACAGTGAAAACTGCAGCTGACATTTAATTTAAAAATCAAAAGGTTGGCTTCATGGAGATGTAAACCCCCTGGTACTATAATGAGAGGAACTCTGCAGGAGGAAAATACACATGGGGGTAAGGGTAGTAAGGGAATTTAGAAAGTACTGTTTCTAGCAAGCAGCTCTATCTTTAAACATATAATTATGCTTTTTCTGCAAGGTCTTTGTGCAGAGTGAAGTGAGATATGGAAACAGACTGTGTCAGAACCTCATTTGGACAGAACTGCTAGGAGTCTTACAATAAACAGAAAGCATAAACCCAGTCATAGGTGGAGTCTGAGGCTTCTTGGACTGGAATTATCATATCCCACCTTTTGTAGACTCATTCTTCTTCTACCTTAACACCTAACAAGAAAGAAAGCTAAACATACAACGAAACCTGGGGTGAGATCACCTCTCTGGACTGCAGTTTGCCCTTTTTTACAACAACCAGCCTGAGTGATTGGAAGAACATCAATAAACAAAGGAAACGAAGCTAGGCTCAAATCACAGTAGCAGAAGAGCTTAAGAAGGTCTATAAGTACTTTGTTACTTTGCCCAATAATAAATTTGTTGGCAACCAACATTTTATCTGAAGGGTCTTCTTGCCAGGTGCTAATGTCATAGTTTGGCTACTTATGTAAATATACTCACTCTCAATATTAGATGAAATGAATATTTGGATGTCTCCATTCTCATTCAGCTAAATAAGGAAGCAAAGCAGTGCTGGTAAATCCATTTTCCAGAACAAGAAAGAACTCACCAGGGCAACTGCATCAGTGCAGCAGAGTTTGCAACCCTTGCAATTATCTAGACATGTCAAAAAAAGACATTTCAACCCCAGATTTAAAGCCGTGTGTGTGTGTGTGTGTGTGTGTGTGTGTACACAGGGCCCACTGGAGGAGATCCCTGCTTAGCTCTGAATTTTTACAGCTTACCTGGTCTTTGAGATGAGTCTCTGTGCAGTATTTCCACTGTTGAAACACTTCAGAAAGTTTATCCAGGCCACCATGGTGAAAGTGGAAAATCTTATATTGACTCTCCCTGCTAGCAACAACTAGCTGCCCACTGGTACATGCCTCATCACTGAATGAAAACAGATAGGAAAAGATGGGGGGAAGACACACAGAGGGAAGAGCAGAATTAACTAGCCAGAAAGCCTAGTAGGAAATGGGCCATCCCATAACAGAGAGAATACAAGCAGCAGCATCTGTGAATTCTGTCTGCATGTTGCATGGCTAAGCTCTTAACATTTCTGGCTATCCTTCCAAAGAAATGTGAATTACAGTATATGGAAAATGTGGTTGGAACCACCCATGGCAAGGAGCAATGCCTGATAAAGGTTCAGAAACTGAAGTAATCCAATATGGCCCTCCAGAGACATCTATGCCTATTGTAAAAAAACCCCTGTTATTTCCCTTTATCTCTTCCTGAGCTCCTCCCACAAGCTCCACTACCTTCACCTCTTTCTCCAGCCCCCAATTCCTCTCCCTTTCCCACAGAAAGCTTTTGCAAGGACTGAAATAGCAAGTTCCTGAAAACTCTAAACCGCAATCAAAATGAATTATGCAAACCATCTGACCTTACTTTGCATAATATATTCTGAGCACACAGTGAGCTTCCCGCACTCCCCGGGTGCAGAAGTTGCCTTTTCATTTTAATTGCTCCCCCTCCCAACTCTGTTGCCCACAGAGCACACACTGCTCTGATTATGAGCTTTCATGGCCCAAAGGGCAATTGTGAGGTCTGTCAGAATCAGAACGTACCAGGCTCTTTCTCCTGCACCCATGGAAGAATTTGCCCACATCTGGTAGCACTTCTCAGGCCGTTTATGGCAACCAGCCAGAGCCCTGGTATGCTAGGCACTGTACAAACAAGGAGGAGTTATCAGGTAGAACTGGGCTGCCCAGAGGAGATCTCAAGGGGCATCTATCTTGGCAAAGGAGCTGAGGATACAGCTGCCAGCAGCAGTTGGCTTCTCAATGAAGCTCCAGCTTTGCATGGCATCAATACTTACCACACCAGCCAAGCCTACAAGAGAAATGCCAGGATGATGGGAAGGCTCATTAGATACAGAAGTGCCCCTATTAACTATAAATCTATGTCAGAGGTAGATAATGCAGAGCTTTGAGGCAGTTTTGGGTACTTACTGGCTCCTTAAACACCCAGGAATCCCAACGTATTTATTTACATTACCTACTTAGGTTTCTTGTTTATAACCTAGCTTTCCCCCTGTATAGGACCCAACGCAACTTACAATGATATGTGAATTCTGTTACCACGTTTGTGATTAACAAGATAGTTGCCCATAGACCTCCAGCTCTTCCTTGTTCTAAGCAAAGAGAATGCTTGTCCTATGTGCCTTGCAAGGGATGCAGATTTTATGGAACACAAGGGCATATTTCTTGTTTATGCAGCTCATGCTCTAGAAAAAACCCTTATGCACTCAACAAAAAAGACACTAGAAAATCAAACAAAGGGAAAAGAAGATAGGCATAGCAGTAGCAAAGTAGCAGTAGTAGTAGCCCAGTGGGAGAAAAACAAGGAGGTCTTGCAAATTTTCACAAAAAAGTTCACAGAATTTAGACTGTTTTGACAAAAGGAATGGTAAAAAGGCAAAGAAAGGGTTGGTTGGGGAAGTAATAGAGAAGGCAAAGACATCATAGATAGTACTAGAAGAATCATTACCCCACTCAAGCTTCCACCATTGTAAAGAATCTACAAGTGCTACAATTTAGAGAACCAGGGTGGTGCTGTAGCAGATAGAGTGCCTGATTTGGGCTTGGAGAGATATAGGTCTGAATTCCTCACTCAGCCATGAAGGTAAATGCCTGCATACCATTTCTTTGAGGAAGGTCAGCACACATACATGCATCATAAACATAACTCTTCAGCCAGAGAAGCTTTGAAAACATGCATAATGTATTTTATGCTTTGTAGTTGGCCTAAGAAAGGTACTGCTGCTTGTGGATTTTGGAAGTTATTGTGTTTTGCTGCAAAGCCAACATGGCTACCCCTGAATCCATTTTATTTCTAGACTTCAAGATACCAAATTTAGCTGCAACAGGTGAATCCTAAACATGAGGGAACCAAAGGACTGGGACATAACTCTTTGAGGCTTTCTACTTCCAACAAAAGGATTTTTTTACTTGGACTACAATTAGGGACAACTATTTGGCAAGTTTTACCTTTGTTGTTATTGTTGTGTGCCTTCAAGTAATTTCCGACTTATGATGACCCTAAGGCGGGGTTTTCTGGAGTGCGTGACACAGTCAAGATCATCCAATGGGTTTCCACAGCTAAGTGGGCAACTGAGCTCTGGTCTCCAGGGTCATAGTCCAGTGCTCAAACCACTACACCCCTCTGGGTCTAAGTTCTACTTATACAACATCTAAAAGTTTTACCAGATGTAACAGCACCGAGACTCCTTCAGAAAGTCAATGTTCTATAAGAAAAGAGCAGTTAGCTTTAAATAGAACAGGGACATCTAGATCTCAAGAAAAGTTACTTTCTGTTGCAAATGGAGTTGAAGTCTTACTCCTTGTCTTCTGTTGCTTTTTATCTCTAGACCTCACAGGGCCAATAAAGGGAGTGGCCACTGCATGCACTGAAATCCCTCAATATCACCTTAAATGACAACTTCTTAGACAGAATGTACGGCTGTGCCTATAACATCATCACCATTTTTCTCCTGTATGATTTTTAACATCTTTGCTTGAGGAAGAAGCCAATGAAGTTTTAAAAGCTTTCATAATGTATTTTATGCTTTTAAGTTGGCCCCAAACAGGTATGGCTGCTTGCGGGTGTTGCATTTTGTTGTATTTTGTTTCATGGCTAACATGGATACCCCTAAATATAGCTCTTCACCATGATGATTCTATCCAAAAGTACACATCTGAAGCCCCAAGCCAATTTTGGATGGATGGATGGATGGATGGATGGATCCTGGAAACCAACCATAGTAGTCTCTAGCTTTGCCAGTGGCTAGAAATTACGCACAGGAAAGAAACAACAGTTTGCAAGGGTAACAGCAGAAACCTGCACGGAAAGGTGATTTTATTCTTCCTGTTTGCTCAGAGAGTTTTCTTTGGCCACTGAATAAGTTTGGGGGATCAATGACAACCTAAGTACCTGCAGGACCACCTTCAAGCAGGTTGGAGAAATGCTTCCCAACCACTTGGAAAAGACCGGTGGAGACTTACATGTCAATGCTTGGCCTGCTGTTTCAGATCCCTACTAAGACAGGATCTTCCTGATATTATTAGGACCAATGGTGAGCGAAGATGGAAGCTGTACTTCCAGAAACTTCTAGTTGTTCTGCCCCAGTACAACAGGAAGGAAACACACTGGACTAAGGCCTTAAGTAATAGTGTAGAGAGGCTTGTAGATCAGGGAAAACATACAGGATTTGCATTTAGACAGGCACAGGCAGGCACACGCAGGAACAATTCCTGTCTAAAATCCTCTAGAGCCCTGCCAGTCAGTCTAGACTATGCTGACCTAGACAGGGCAGTAGTTTAACTCAGTATCATTCCTAATGTTCCCATTGCTTCTGACATCTCCTTTTATTTTCTGTGCCAAGAGTATCAAAATATCTGTTTAAAACAGATATTTTGTTCAAGTTATTGGTGTGTTTGGCCTTCCAGTTCAAGAGACTGCAGCTGCCACCATCCCCTCAAGAGGCGGACTTCCTTTCTGGTTCATGTTCTCAAAGACTGCAGGATCATTTATGCAGTTTAAGGGAGCCTGTTTGAATTGCTCAGGCTGGAAAAAAAGGCTGGCTTGTCCGTGAGCTCAGGCACACTCTTCTACCCACTGTCCTTTCCCAGGACACGACCATTACTTGGTGCATGAAGAGAAACAGTGGTGTAACCTTCAGTCAGACAGAAAGACTGAGATCTCATGCTGGTTTGTGCCACTTAAAAGAGAATGGTATGTAGCAATAGTTTCATAATATCCTCACTGCATATACTTTTCTTCCTTTGAAACCATGGGAATTAAAACTCTGGGTGGGTGAGAATGACAGAAAAATTAAAAAGAAGCAACAGCATCAATTCTCAGGCTGGAATTACGTATGACTTTGGCAGACGTACACATCTGCTGAGGTAATGTGTAGTTCCAGCTTCAGGAAGCCAAATTTGATGCAGGTTGCAGATTCCAAGCCCAGATAAGAAGAACCACTTCTGTGTGGCTATTCAGGATCTGGTCTACTTCCAAGTTACCCTTTTTTTTTTTTTAATGGCCAAGTAAAATTCCTCCATACCTGAAAATTGTAAGTCTTGGGTGACTGAATCAGAAGGCACAGAAGGTATTTGTGGGCAAAAAAACTGTTCAAAAGGAACAAGCTGAGGAGTACCATATAAACCAGGAAAAATATCTGACAGCCTGAGAACTTCCCAGGTAGGCTTCCACCTACAGAATATCTAAGGACGGAAATTCAATCTGGGACTATAGTCTCACACCCACAGAACAGGGCAAAGGTAATCAGGTCAGAATATCTCAAAACACATCCTTTTTACCTGAAAAAGAGGCGAAGAGATCTCATCTGACCCAGGTCAACCCTGAAGACCCCACAGATCTGTTCCAAAGCAAACACCTTCTGCTGCTCATCCCACCTGGAGGTCTGCAGCTGCCCATTATTCTCCTGGAACTGAGAGCTGGGATCAAGGCTTGAACTGGAGCTGGTGGAACGAGTCATGTGGCTTTCGTAGGAACCTCTGCACCAAGAGGAAAGAAAGGAGAGAGCATTAAGTTGAAAGCTGCTAACTGCAAGAGTTACTCTGGTGTATTAGCCCAAGGATTTGGTTCTGATGTGGGAAGCTCACGTTGAGCCCCACTCAGCAATGAAGCTCAGTCAATGGCCTTGTCAACTCTATCATCTCACCCTAACCTTATCGCTATGCGGCTTCTGCAAAGATAAGAGCATAAATAAAACTTTAAAATACATGATTCATTCATTTCATTAGGTTTCACTCAAGTCACGAGGTGTTTCTTTCTCCTAGCTGTAAAGTGCCATACACAGAGGCATCCAAACCAGTACAGCACTTTCAGGTCAGTGAACCTGATCCCACAAGCAAATTGTTCCTCCCATCTCCCCTTGTCTCCTGTCAACCCCAAATAGCTCAATAGCCAACACTGGTTAGAAAAAAATTCCCTCAAATAGATGTCTGTGTTCAGAATCCAACCAGAATTCAGGGAAAGTAGTGAGAGGGAAAAAATGCAACAATGCTGAGAGGGTGAGGTTAAAAATGAGGGATTTTTCACATGTGTCTGGAAAGGTGGAGGCAAACTAAAAGGCAGCATGGCTCTTGTGCTGGGAACAGACTGGAAAAAGGCCACATTCATGTTCCCTTTCTGCCACAGATTCACCTGGTAGCCTTGGGAACAACTCCTCATTTGTAAAAGTGGAAACAAGCAGCCACTTTCACAGGATTTTTTTTTCTGAACACAAAGAATAATATTGCAATGTACTTTGAACAAAAGAAATTACAACCTGTGTCTACTTTGCATGTGGTTGCCACAGCAAACAACAAATGGCCGCCAGAAGCTGCCGCATACTGGATGAGTGAAACCACCGGTCTGCCTAGCTCAGTACCGCCAACTATGGTTAGCAGAAGCTCTTCAGAATCTCAGGAAGAGGTCTGTCCCAGAGCTGCTTCCCAAGATCCTTTGTCACGAGAGATGCTTAGGGACTGAAGCTCAGATTTCTGCATGCAAAGCGTGTGCTCTACCACTGAGCCATGGTCTTTCCCTTTCCAGAAAAAGTGTCTCTCCCTTTTACACAAACAGCCTGGAAAACAAAGCTGAGGAATGCTCATCGTGGCATATGCTTGCATTTCTTACCTACATTTTCTGTCAGAAACAGGATTCAGAACCGTGAATTAAACCATCCTTAAATTTATTTGAGTATGTGTGTGAGAGAGCGAAGGAGAGAGAAAGAGACAGAGAGACAACATACATACACAAATAGTGCATTTGTTTGTACATGTGTGAGTATATAAAATCTCTCTTGCTCTAAGCATGCCTCTTCCATTGTTCCATTGTCACAGACGTGCAAGAAAATGGCTGAGCTGCCAGAAAACTTGCATCAGCCTTCACAGACTGCATTTAGGAAAGGAAGGGGTTTTGAGTCCTTATAATCACAGGGGGGGAAAATGGTAGCAGCAGTGAACACTGGGCTTTGCTCCACTTCTATTTCTCCAAAAATTAAAACAAAATAAACAAAATAACATCTCCTCAGCCTTTATGTATGCCTGTTTTTTTTCCTTAACCCCCCCCCATTTTTCAACACCGCTCTGATTTAACTATATGCAAATCTGAGGACATGCTAGTCATTTAGAGGAACAATAACAAATGTCAGAAAAACTCCTTGCTTACTGTGTCATATTTCTACACAGTTCCAATATCCTAAATTTAGCAATTTAAAATTCAATACCACACAGAGACCTTCATTTCGTAACAGGAAAAGTGGCAGCCACTGAACCAAAAATATTACAAAGAACAAGCCAGACACCATGTTTTCCAGCATGTTAAGTAAGTGAACTCAGGAGATCTGCTGTTTGCCCTTGCCCCCAGCACCTCCTCCCATGGCGTCCAGAGTTTAGATTTGAGAAACTAATTTATTCTCTCCTCTGCAAAATACCACCTCCACCCTAAGAAAAACAGCAGTGCTCTGGGAAATAAGTGAATCTGAAACTGTGACCTCTAGGATCTTGAAAAGGCCAATCGACTTGAACAGCCTGAATGGGCTCTACTGTGAAATCGTGGGTTTGCAAAACAAGGCAAGGAGCAGGTATGAAAGCAGCCCCCTGAAAAGCCACTTTATGCAGTGTTTTCTAATCCGCTTATTGAACAATGTGGGCACTGAGCGCTGAAAAAATCACACACTCAGCATGCCTGTGCAGAACAGCCCCCCCTCCCCACCACGTCAGTACGCTTTCCTATCCTGACAGCAGTGCCTCTGAAAGTAAGGCCACACCAGGCTATTGGAACAGCCTTATTTTTAGCATTCACCAATGGGTTTGGGTCACTGCATTCCAATTCACATTCCCTGGAAATATGGGCAGAGGGCTACACTTTTAACAGAGCCCCAGAGAAAAGACCAAGCTCGGCAATACAACTTGAGACCTCCATGTGTACCTGTGTGTGTACATGGACACGCACGTGTGTGTACCTCCCCTCCCAGTACATTTAACCATCAGTCTCCCAGCACACCTCAGAATTTAAATAAGTGATATTCCTTTAAACAGGCAGAGCTGCTCTAAGGAACTCTATGTTTGCTTTCAGGTCTTCCCCAGCCTTTTTGGCTCTTCAGTCCACAGATTTTTTCTCTGTTCCCAACCGACAAACCCCAAACTCCTTCTGTCCTTCTGGCTCCCACCAAGGTTTTCCACACACATAAAACAGCCTCTACTATACCTACTAAGACTTCGCATTCACAGCGGCAAAAATGAAAAGGTTTGTGAACATTCAAAGTCATAACAGATAAAATAGAGAAGGGGATTTTACAGCAGCTGTATTTACAGAAGTCCATCTTTTTAAACCCAGCCCTCCAAAATCCTCACAATTTGTGGGAACTTGAAAGTCCAATAACTTCCAATAAATGAGTCCTATCTTTCAACAAATGTAGGTGTTACCAGTAACATATTCCAGTTGACAGAACCTCTTGAAGGCACCTAGCATGTACAACTTGGCATCACTGATTTGGAACAGCTATCCTTTAAAACTTATACAGCATCTTACAACACAACTGGTACAACAAAATACTGTACAGTATCTTAGGTGTTATAAACAAGATGTACACAATAATATATAAACTATGCAGAGGACTGATAACATTTGTGTGGAAATGTTCTGGCTACAGCTGAGGCAACAAGATGAAACATTCCTTTCTCTAAATTCCCTCCAGTACAAATTTCTCTCTACATTTGACTGTAGAGAAGGGCTACATTAGAATACTGATGTTATTCATGGTAGGGCCAACCAACTCCTCATTTAACTAGGGTTTATCCCCTGTTCACCTACCCAGTAAATTTGTTTAAGCTAACTGTACTAACTATACTTAAGCATGGGTAATGCAGACAGATGAATTTTAGTCAGAGAAAAGAGGAAGTAGACACCTACATCCTACTTACTACAAAATTGCCAATATAATGTTTGCACCATTCCAGGCTGTTAACATGTTAAAAAAAAAATAACCACCATTGAGTGGGCTTTTTTGGAGCTATTCATATAAAAACCTAGTTACCTACATTTATCCACCATCATGATTCATTCACACCACTTCTCCTGTGCAGCTCCATTTCAAGGCGGTAGAAGATATGCAGTGTGTCTTTACCCAGGCACTTTGGATGGGCCTCAAATCATCTCGGTGAATGGAACTACCCTGCATCAGTATTTGTGGGAAAGAAGCCTTCGCAGCATTTGATTGTCTCCTCTTTGATCTCACTAAAGTGCAACAAATACCCAAGAGTGAGTGAAGCTGGGAGAAATCTAGATGCTACAGCTGGAATCCTATTAATGGTTCCAACCAGAGCAGACTTATCAAATCACTTCTTGGACAGCAACTCAATACTTATGTGAATCCCATTAATTCAACAGACCCACCCTTACTGGGATTACCAATACGATACAGGCCTTATTGTACATTGTACTTGGTGTTATATTTGAACTGACACTATTGAGCAGAAACCAATAAGAATATTCATTTAGTTCAGTCAGAACAGGGAGACGCCCCTTAAAACAGGACTGCCAACAAGACATGGAACAGTGGCTTCCCTTTGACTGCAGACATGCTGTGCAGGTTTGATTAAATTACTAATGAAACTTCTGCTTATAACACATCCTTCCGTGGGGGTAGAAACTGTGTTTCTGTCTAGAATGTTGCTGGACCAAAACTCTCAAAATCCTTGAAGATCAACTATGCTGATGGAAAAAGCAGTCTAAGAGGATCTGGAGAGTTCCATGTTCTCTATTCTTGTACATTATTTTGATTCCTAGAGGTCTTGGGAGGATATGCTGATCAAATAATATGAGGAGAAGTAAGAGCCCAAGTGAGCAAAATTGGATCCACCATCCTATTTTGTCAGGAAATTTATAGAACAACTGGTAGACTGCCTTGGTCAAAAGAGTCAAAGGATGCAGGTAAAGGGGCAAGAAGACACTGCTAGGGCCTATTTCTTTAGAAAGCCCAGAAAAGCTGCTAAAAGGGAGCAACAGTGTACAAGTCAAAGCCCAGAACTTCTTCGTTCTCCAGAGAGCCTGCTTTATCCTAACAGCGTTGGGGGGAGGTCCTAAAATGCTTTTCAAGGACCGTGCTGAGCTGTCCAGATCATCCTCTTCCAATACAAAAGGACTATTAAAAAGAAAATTTTCAAGGGTAACTAGCATAGGAGGTGAATGAAAAATTGCAGTAAGTAACCCACATAAAAGGCTATTTCCACATCGCTAAAACAACATTTTCTCAAAGATACCATATTCAGAGCAGTTGATGACTTATTGAGAAGCCCTATTTGCTGGGTAAAGACTCTCTAGAGGTATATGATGCTTCCCTTCTCTCTTTAATTAACTTTGATAAACAAAGCAAATTAAATATGAAGAAATGCAAATATCACCACACTTAATATGGATAAATCAGCATGTACAGAAGGTGGCACCTTAAACATTTCATTCTTTATATTCCTGTGTCTCAATACTAACAGACACTTGCTTAGTTAACTTTGAAGAAGAGAATAGTACTTAGAGCTAAACAGAACTTTTCATCAGGCTAATGGTAAAAAGAATTAGAGCATGGGTATTTTATATCACCTATCCTAATAAGAATTCTGGGAAAGTTGAAAGATTATACCTTTTGCTGTACTTTTTGTTGCTGGTGCTCAATATCAGTATAATACAACTGTGGATTTTGTTCATCTTCAAGGACCAATAAAGCTACTTTTGTTCTTCTTGTTTACTTCTTAAGAATTCATGTCCATATTCCTTGCTTCTATTTTTATAGAGAGAGTTCTTGATTTGGGTTGTAGTTTGCTGCAACTTCAAAACATGGTTGTGGTTGTTACTGCTGTATGTCTTCAAGTCATTAATGCTAAGGTGAGTCTATCATGGGGGTTTTATTGGTAGAATTTGTTCAGAACGGCTTGTCCTTGCTTTCCTCTGAGGCTGAGAGAGTTTGACTTACCCAAGGTCCCCCATGGGTTTCCAGGGCTGAGGGGGGATTTGAACCTTGGTCTCCTGGTGTCCTATTCAAACCACTATACCACGCTGACTGACTTGGGTTGTAGGTTGCTGAAATTTCTAAACATGGTACTACCCTCCCCAAAGATCAGTGAGTGTTTGTTGAATAAATTTTCATTATGTCCTTCCAAAAAACAAAAACTCAGACAAACAGAAGTCCAAGATTGGGTTTTGGGTCTCTTATTTGCTTTGTGATCTTACTAGATGTGTCATAGAGACAGAAATGCTTTAACACATCTCATTCCTACCACATTTAAGGGAAATGTGCCTTTGTCATCACACTGTTGATTTCATGTGCTTTCAAGTCACTTCTAACTTATGGAGACCCTAATGCAAACCTATCATGGGGTCTTCTGTGGGGGTGAGTGTGTGTGGCATGTCCAAGATTACCCAGTGAATTTCCATGGCTGAGCAGAGAGTCGATTCCCAGTCTCCAGGGTTGTAGACCAGTGTTCAAACCACTACACCACACTCTCCTCCTGCAAAGTGGACTGCATACATATGAACACATATTTTTGTGGGATTATGTACTGCCAATGTCCTAATTTCAATGTAGTTTCTATTGCTTTCCCAATTACTAATCTGAAAGGTGTATTTTTCCAAAATTGATTTCAATCGGTTTTGTCTTATGGGCTGACCTAGATTCTGTTCCTGTCATTAATAATTATGAATTTCTAATACTGTAATTTTATAGATTCATGATTTATCATGGTATTTCTCTTGAGTTTGCATTGTAATTATTTCAAACGGGCTAATGATATTCTTACCTAGGCTCTGACCATTGGAAGTGAGAAATGAATTATTTGATAATAGTTAGCATATGCTTCTTGTAACTATTGTTTGATTTGAGCTTCAGTCTTTGGATTAACAGTTCCTTGAAAAAAAAATTTTTAGTCTATAGAAGCATTTGGCTGCCCAGTGGTGAAACAAATGAAGGTTATCTTCACTATAAAATAAGGAGTGACTTATGAAAGGAATTATTGGTACTGCCAGTTTTGTATGCTGTTTCCCACATGTTACAACTGCAGTGTATACAGCCAGCACTCCACATTTTCAGGTTTAACTATCACGAGTTTATTTGTGAGTTTCTCCAACCCCTGCCCCCCCCCACACACACACCATGCTTCTTTCCCAGGAGAACCTTCCCTCTTGGTAGCTCAGATCAGGCAGCACAGCCCTTTAAAAACCTGCCTCTGGTTCTGGTTCTGGTCCTCTTCTGCCTCTACCAGCTGGTGTCTGACAAGCTAAAGATGGCTCACTGCCCAATTTCCCAGCACCACAAATCCTCTCCCACTGCACACACCCACAGACCCAAGGAAGGAGATGGGCAAGAGAGAAAAAGCACAGGGCCAATCCCACCCCTTTCCCCCTCCTTTCCCTCATCTGGTTTGGACCCTGGGTGCCCATTCCTGCTACCATGCCTCTGCCCCCCCTTCCCAAAGACACACATGCACATTTTGATATTTGTGGTTTTTCCACTGTTGCAAGGGTCCTGCACCCCTAACCCTAGTGAATGTGGAGGACCAACTGTACAAAGGGATTTGTAATGTTAGTTATGAATTTTAACAAATGATAGAAAGTATACGTAGTTCATTTCTTATTTTGGTATTTCCATGTGAGTCCTCCCCATCTGCCTCATGAATGTGCATTTTGTGAAGGTGATGACTTAACAAGTAGCCCGGTATCATTGCATGTTAGGAATACCTTGCCCTTGCCAATTTTGCATGTATGTGTGTATTTCTATTTAAAAAATGAAGCTGGTTTTTGACCTAGATAGATGAAAGCTATAACCAGTTTTTGACATTCCCTCTGGAGGTACTTGTTGACTTTTGGAGTGTATTCAAATGATGGTTTCATAACAGTTCTGGCAACCCTTATATCAAGTGTAGTGCTTCTACTACATAAAAAAGGTTGCTAATTTGACTACACCCAATCAGAAAAATAATGCAATTACAAACACAGAGTGAAGATTGCCTTTATTTGCACCCAACCAGATATCCTGGTAGCATTCTTATGCCACTCCCCATTTATCGATAGTAATTCAGGGCACAGGGCACGATGCTCCTGCAGCTGGTAACTCATTATAAGAAGCATACACAATTCTCACATACTCTACCTATTTGCTCTGCTAGAACAAATAGCATGCCTTAGTCCACAGAACCCTTTGGGGTCAACCTGCCCTTTCCAAAGTTCTTCCTGAACATCAAGATCCCAAAGGCAAAGAACAAAGAGAAATCCAGCAGGAGATATATAGTTAAGGAAAACCTTGTTATAAAGAGACACTGCAGAGAGAAGAACCACAGATTTCACAGTGCTTCTCATAGTGGAAGAGGCACAGGGCAGGGAAGGGCAGTGAGTGTACCATCATGGCACTGACACACATTGGCTTGCACCTTGTTAGCAGCAAACACAAGCGTGTGTTGTCCTTGTACCTGAGCACTTTCTTGGGTGCTGTAGAGGTTGGTATTTGTTTCTTCTCTCCACATGCCCAAAGCCCGCCCCCACCATATTCTACACACTCTAAAGCTCCACATGGGCATCCCAGGCCTCATGGGGAATGGGCAGGATCAAAAAACCATCTGGATATTGCTCCCGTAGCAAGACGTGAAATGATTGCAATAGCGGAGACTCCTGGAGGACCCTGGAAAATTTCAGTGCCGATGTAGACATTTTGTGTCTGGCTACAGGGATACAGCCAGATTTTTTTCCAATCCTGTTGCTCCCCACAAAGCATGGAATGGCCAGCTGGGTGGGTTGTTTCGGAAACTGTATAGTAAAATCTAGGGTGGAGATATATGGCTCATTCTAGCATAGGCTGCCTGCAAAACTACTATGCTACACTGAGTCATACAGGATTGGCGCCACTGTCCATAGTTATGTGAACTCTCTTCCTCCTTGTTATATGTAACTGAAGCACTGCCACACCGTGTAACATCAGATTTATCAGAATGGATCTAATGCAATAAAATACTATAAAACATACTATACTATAAAATGCAATGCTATTCTATAACATAAGGACATGTTTTCTGTTAGGTGAATGCAAACAACAAATCCTCCTCTGCCTGTTTTTCAAACCTGGAGCCTAAATGCAGCTACTACAAACACTACATTTAAAAATGAATCTAGCCAGACCTTTCTTGAAATGAAGCCCATGGCAAATCTCTTTATGAAGTCAGGAGGAACTGAATGTGGTATATTATGCCCCCTTTGCAACACTAAACTAATTGCAGGGGACTCCTTCTGTGCTATCTTGCCTCAAGGCCCCTTCTATTAGCAGTCACATGAAATGATAAGGCCATCAAAGCATCCACATCACTGCTCCTTTCCTCCCGGTCTATGCTGATCCGCTGATCAGCCACGTGAAGCCACAAGCCTGAACCTTAAAGCACCAATGTCCATATTTAGGCCTCAGAAGGCCAGAGCTACACTATTTATTCCCTTGAATTAAGAGAGAACAGAATGAAATCAAAACTCAAAGAAGCATTTGCACTCTGGATTGGACTGCTATGCTCTGTTGTTTCATTTTAACATGCTGTGTTGTGGTTAGCGGAGTGTTAAGCCCCAAACCCTCTAGAATCAGCACTCTGATAATAAGCCTGCGATGGAAGCAAACCTTCTGTGGTGGGGTCAAAGCTTCCTGGCCCATTGTTTCAACGTCAAACAAAAGGCTTATGATCCATACTGCACAATGGACATATATGCCACTATCTAGAGGTTCTGCCCCAAGAACTTATGGTCTAAAAATGTAGTGGTGGTGGGGATAACTAAAGAAAAAAGGGTAGAAAGACATGTGTGCCTCCTCCCCCTCCTGCTCTTATACCTACACAACTCCACCTAAGAGGCACTCGGGTGAGGTGCAATAAAGATAGAAAACTATGCCCACAGCAAGAAACAAAATAAACCATATGATGAAGTTTACATGCTGGAATTAAACATCAAAAGCCTGATGAAATCAGTCTAAAGTCAAACAAGGAAGTAGACAACCTTGCTTTCCTCAGAAGAAAATTCCACATCATGGTGCAGCTACTGAAAACGTTCTGTCCCTTGACTACTCAAAATCCAGCTTCTCTATGTGATGGGACATACTGGGCCTCCAATTATAACGGTAAGTTACAAGCATATTTATATGGAAGGATGTTGCCCTTTGGATATCTCAGTGACAAGGTGTTTAGAGCTTTGTAGAGCAAAACCATCACTTTAAATTGTGCCTGGAGACAGAATGGAAATGAGTGAAGTTGTTCCCAGATCACTTTAATGTGGTCTATAAAGAAGATACCTGATGAACGTCTAGCTGCATTTTGCACTAACTCTGATTTCCAAACACTTCTGAAGGGCAGTACCCTGTAAATTATACTACAATAATCTAAGCAAGAGGTGCTTAATCACTGAGGCCCAATCTTATTTCCCCAAGAAAGAGTACAGGTCAAAGACACCCCATGGCTATCACACAACCTAGCTGCCCTCCAGAACAGTGCTGGATCTGCATGCCCTCTCCTTCAGAGGGAATGCTACCCCACTTAGAATAGATTGTACCCGAAATCTGGAGTTGTCTGTTTATCAACAGTGTCTCCATCTTGTCTGGACTAAGTCTCAACATGTCCACAGACCTCTCACAGCATTTAGGTAACAGGTTAGGACATTCAAAACCTCCTTGCATCTGCCAAAAGACAGAAGCAAGACTAGATTTCCCCTTCCCCTTCTTTCACTCAATATGCCACATCATTCTCTGAGGAAAGAAATAACTCTGGAAATATTGCAGAAGAAGATGCTAGAGCGCCAGAACAGATTCTGCCCCCACCCCCACACATGCTATACCCATGCACCCTTTGCTATGTGTCCATTTCCCCCCTAGCAAATAGCTCTAAACACTCTTTAAGTAGCTAATTAACTTTCTCTGCTAGAAAACATCCTGTAATTGCATTTCTTTCACCTTTTTAGCCCAGTTCCCCAGGGGAGCTGGAGCTGTCCTTTGGCATTTGTTCTGCTCCTTCCCACCATCAAGGCACAAGTTCTACCTTGACAGCAGCCTGCCAATCATGACTACAGAGGTCACTGGGGACTAAATTAGGAACACTCCTGCTATGGACAAATTTGCCTAGCTATGCACAATGAAAGAGACCAAAAGCAATAAAAAATAAAACATAAAAATGCTTACACGTAATTTCTACATAACGCTGGAAAGCAAATTTAACAAAGTTTATCTATGTCAGGAATTCTATCAATTAACATACATGTTCAAAGCCCAGATTGTTTGTATTTTGGCTGCCCTGAAATCTGCTCATCAAATTGGGTAGGGGTGGGATGTTAGAAAATAAAAGCCTTCAGAGTGATGTGACAGCAGCATCAGTCATTTTTTTTTAATAATTTTTATTAAATTTGAAAAAAAAATCCAAAAATTAAAAAGAAATCTGTACATCTTTTAGTAAAGCATCAGTCATTTTTGATTCTCAGGTGCTGCAGGTTTTGTGTCAGACCTTTACTCCTCTGTTTACAAATCTGAAATTGTATGTGCACAAGTATCCATGTGCATTCAAGTATTAACACACGCACACAGCAAAAAGGAGTCAGCTTCTGTGGAGCAAATGGGTGGCTTTGCTGGGTGCATGGACACAAGACTGAGCATTTTAAGGATTCCATCTTCAAAGACAGTGGCTGGAATCCTGTTGGTTATTCTCAACTAGAGTGGACTCATTGAATCAGTGGTTGAAGGTAAAACCAATTGATTCAGTAGCTTTAGTCTGTTCAGTATGATCAATAAGATTAGGCCAGTGTTTGCAGCTCCATGCTTAGGGCAGCAGTGGGATTCTTTCCGAAAGAAGAAGAAGAAGAAATTAGAATAATAATTCATTCTAGAATCCCTCACATGCTGCATTAAAAGGTAAGCTCCCTTCCTGTTCTAGCTCAGGACATAACTACGGGGCAGGCAGAAGAGATGAGAGGAAGGCCTTTATAGAACCCTCCTATTTTCCTCAATGGACTAGAAGACTGGGGAAGGAAAGCTGTTTTCAGGTGGCAGTTTTGCAGGAACAGCCACGCCGGAGGCAAAGGTTAGAATTCTTTGCCTCTTTCCAAAGGTCACCTTATATAATAGAGTGGAATCTAAGCATCAATAAAGCACACTAGTTCCCACACTGACTCTGATGCTCCCTATCTTTGATTTTTATAATATTATTTGTTTATGTATTTGTATTATTATTTTGTATTTTATTAGGTATTTGTGTTTTTTTTCTTTTAAGACGAAATGCATTTTAACTACTGTTTTAACTGATGTTCAGTTTTTAACTGTTACATGCCAATCTGTTTTTAACTGTTATATGTCAATCTATTACTGTCTCCCACCTCAATCCATGGGGGGAGGCGAGTAAGAAATAACAACAACAACAAACAACAACAACAACAAATAATAATATTTTATTATTATTATTATTATTATTATTATTATTATTATTATTATTATTATTTTGAGAGGGAGAAAATCCAAGGCCCATTTTTTTATTAATTATCTTTATTGATTAAAATCCAAGGCCCATTTTAACCCTGTGTAACAGCTCTGAAAGCATAGATACTGTTTCCAAATGGCACCGAAACCAGAAGGAATGTTACTGGTTAGCAGGTGGTAACACTTCATTTGGCACCTCTCTCCTTGATCCTCCCTCCCCACAGAAGGTTGTCAGCATCCTCCCCACAAGTCCAGTCTACTTGATACCTGGTGACCGGTCAGCAAGAACATGTAGTGAAATGGATGTAAATGTATATAATAATCTGTATCACGTGTTCTTCACTATATACATTGTGGCATTTTGCAGTAACAGCGCTTAGTATTTACTGAAGTTGCTTTGAAGTCTTCCAGCACTGAAATATGGCCATGCTAACATCTACTAAAAAGATTTGCTAAGTTACACCACTGAAAAGGTTTGCTAGCTACTATAACAGATGCAAAGAGGATAAACAGCTTACTACTGAACAGGATGCAAGAAAGCTGTTAGGAGTTTGCTGTGAAATAATCTATATAGTTTAATCTGCTTTATGCAAGAGAGTGTGTGTGTAAATACATGTGGTGTGCATGCACGCACCCATACGCATAGGCACTCACTCTCCAGTTTTTAAAAAACATACTCGCTAAGCAGGTGAGGCGTGCTTGGGTATATCCGAGGAAAGGATTTTCCTCAACATTTTTGTTGTTACAGTTGCTTAGTGGTGACGGGGCTGGTTGTCTGACACTTATGAATAAACACGCTCACACACCCCCGAGCAGCTTAACACAGCTAACCATTGAGAGGCAGGCGTGGACATGAACCTGACCTCCCTTTCAGAACAAGGCAAGTATTGCAAAAGCCAAATGATATGTCTTTACATTCTGTACAGAAAAGGGGGGTTCTTTATGCCCAGGTTTCAGCTTGTTAATAAATCAATTGAAATGTAACACTCTCCTACCACCTCCCCAAATCCTAGAGATGGAAAATGTGATTTCTTAGCACAGCATGAAGACAAATGTTTACCTTCCAGCTGGTCCAGTCTAGAAAAGGAGTGC
Source organism: Cyclura pinguis (assembly GCA_030412105.1). NCBI lineage: Eukaryota > Metazoa > Chordata > Lepidosauria > Squamata > Iguanidae > Cyclura > Cyclura pinguis. The sequence continues at coordinate 161,639,510 of CM059600.1, forward strand.
TTTCTTAGTCGTGTTTATTTTATTTTTTTACTAAAAAAGAATCAATGAGTAGTTTTGCTGTGCTTTCCCTGTTGCCCTCCTCCCCACACATCTATGCAAAAATAAAAGTCAAAGCTCATTATGCTAATTTCAATCAAGTCATCAAAACCCAAGTCACTGGAAACCCCTGAAAATTTGTTTTGTTCTCAGACTTTTGGCATTTAGTGGCAAAGGGAGATCCTCAGAGGGCCTTTTGCCTGGCCGATTAAAGAACATACCTCTCCCCAACAACTTTTATTCTGCCAAGACTCCCCAATGCCAAAACCACCCAAAGAGATTGGCTCCACAGTTCAAATACTCTAAAAGTATGGCGGCACAGCATTCCATAAACAGAGAGAGAGCAAGAGTGGGGAGAACCAAACAGAAGGTTACTGGCTGCTTTTTAAAAAACTGCATGTTCAAGGGCAGTAGAGATTAGAGAACCAAGCCAGGCAGCTTTCACTTCATGCAGTGCAAGTGGAAAGAAAACTCCCTTCTTAACAAAAGAATATCTAACATACTGCCTCTATTTTATAGGCCTATATACTCTAAAGGCACCAGATTCTATCTGATCTTGGAAGCTAAGGAGATCAGCTTTGGCTATACTTGGATGGGAGACCACCAATAAATACCAGGTACTGTAGGCTATATTTCAGATGAAGGAACTGGTAAAACCACTTCTGAGTATTCCTTGCCTAAGAAAACCCCATGAAATTTATAGAGTTGCCATAAGTCAGTAGGCAACCTGAAGGTACATATGTGCACATACAACACACATATATATACTCCTTATCTCTATAGGCAGTATGCAGACAGAAAAGAAAGAATTTCTTTGGTTAAATATAAGTGATAATACACAGTGAAAGTAATTAATAGTGAATGGTTGATCTTAAAATAGCACTGAACATGTTTGGAATGAATGCTAAGATTAATGCTGGAGTAGGAATTGCCTCCAGGTGACTGTGCAGGGGATATTTTCTGAGTGTGAAGAGCCAAAATGACCCAGGAGGGGAGGCAAAGGCAAGCAGACAGTAAATATTGTTGTTGGCTAATAACTTTTGTCAGTTCTTTTGTGACGCCAGATATTGCTAGGATCAAGGAAACAAAAACAGTTATAATCACTTCAGCTATTATTGTTGTAACCATTTCAAAAATAATTAGGGATTGTATCAAGTGGGAAAAAATGTTGCAAGTGCTTACAGACATATGAGAAAAAGTCATAAAAGATGCTAGTGAAAGGAAGACTCCAAGATTCTGCTCATGTGATCAAAAGAGAACAGACTAGTAAACCAAACGTCTGATAAAAGAAAAGGGTGTTTCTATCCACATTATCCTTTTTCTGTGGTATGCATACTGTTTCACTCCACCGATCCACCGATAACTCAAGGTGACATCTCCAACATTATGGTACTCCTGTGTTCACCCGCTTACCTTTTGTTGCAAGTTTTTTGAACCTCCATCAAAACCACAGCACAGCCCTTGTAGATGTGAACTGGTATTGTTTCATCCAGTTTATGGTAGGCATTCTAGTTGTGGATAGTGGCTCTGTGTAATCTATACCACTCTGTCTCCCAGCCCTTCTGCCCCTTTGTTTCATCATCTCTTCCTGTTCTCTTGTGGTGTTCTCCTCCTGTCTCTGTCTCTTCTCCATCTCCATCATTTGGAAGGAGAGGGAAGCTCTGTTGTTTCACTGCTGCAGTAAAGAACAGGAGTTGTGCTGAGACAGGAGGCAATGGGTGCTGTTGGTCTGAAAGTGGTTTTCATACACCATTTTCTAAAGTTAAAAAACCCAATACACCACAGTTGGGCAAAATGGATCCCCAGTGGTTGTATCTATCCCCCACAGGATGATTTAGTGGCCCTGTATAACTCCATAATCTCTGGACTAACCTTTCTTCTGACCAAAAAAAGACTGAATGGATGCTCACAATAACTGGCTATTTCAACAGACTGTAAGGCCTCCCTGTACCTGTTAACATAAAAAAAACAAAAAACAAAATCCACTGGGGCCACTTAGGGTTTTTTGTTTTATTTTTCAGTAGTCCACGAGGCCTAAGAACATCCCAGGACACAAAAATGGCCCCCAAATCTGTCACAACTGCTCATCCCTGCTTTATTAAGAACCAATCCAAAGATCACAAAAAGGCGTACAAACTTTCATGTTCTTTAGAACACTTCATCATGACAGGTGGTACAAAAACCAAGGAACAGGATAAAGAAACAGAACGAAGGAGAACATTACCACAGTCCAATGCTGTACACACATATCTACCCTTTGAAAAAAGACGAAAAGGCCTCTCTTCCCCTTAGAGGGGCTGCAGAAGCACAGAAAAGAGATGTATGGGATTTGATCATGAAGAATTTGTCCCGAACAAGGCTTATGTTAGCATAGCTTAAGTGACATCATGTTTTTGCTATTGGCCTTCTAGAGCTGGAGACATGAATGGCTGTCTCCTGTTGTGCCAGATAAAGCCAGGGAGGAAAGAGATTATTAGCACCAGCAGCAGCTTAATTCTTCAATAGATGCAATGACAGTGACTGTTCATAAATTACATCACATATCAAAAGAAGAGGGAGGGGAAAACCCAGTTTGTCAGAAGAGAAGGATATGGACTCTAATGTTGCACGTACACATCTGTGCTCCTAGCCCTGCATTTAGCACAGTGTGTGCAGTGCCAACAAGAATATTTTCTTGCATTCCCCTCAGCAGCACCTCTCTCCTTTTAAAATCACCTTTGATTCAATATAGGTGGTTTGTTATATGCATCATTTGGTAAGCCAGCTATCTGTATCACCTCTATCAGCTGGGAAGAAGAACTTTACCACACACTTGACACTCAGGTGTTTTGGTACCACAGAATGGCACCATGACCTCCATTCACTCGGTATATTAACTGAAACAGACAGTACACAGTTTTGCTACATGGTATGACAGAGAAGCTCAGCCACAGTGGCTTCCCATACACGTGTAGTGTATGTTTTACATTTCTGGTTGGCACCACACTGGCACTTTCACTAAAGAATCCACTTTGTTCTGGGAAAGGCTGGAAGAATATTGAAGGATGCCTGGAATGAACAAGCCCTGGATGGTAGCAATGGGCAGTACTTGACTGAATCTGTGTGCCCTTCACTGACTGAATTAAAAGGAAGTGCTCCTCGGCAGGGCCACATTAAGGTTTTTGTAGGCCCTCAGTACTCTTGTATTCAACTTCCTGCCTCGCCTCACAATAGTGGTAGGGATGTTTTCGTAGAAAATTCCTCGTAGGCTCTAGGCACTGTGCCTAAAGTGCCTGGTAGATAAAGCAGCCCTGATCCCAGGGGCATTCCAACACCTGTCCAACTTCCTAGTCACCATTCCAGCTGAATAACCCATGAGGATACCCTTAAGCGTGGAAAATTCAGAGCCTCAGCAGAAAATTTAACTTACCCTGAAGTGCCCCCACCCTAAAACTGATCAGAGGATTAAGTGCCATTTGGGCACCCCTTGTGGAATACTTTGTGCTGTTGCCTTTACCTCACTGTCCTCCATAGCATCACTTTTGTAACACTCAGTTGGCTAGCTTTAATTCATTCAGGGCCCAGGAGCTTCCTTGCGGTCTCTTGATTCTCTGGCAATTTCCGCACTAGACTGTTATAGCACTATTATTCCACTTGCAACATTCTATGGAATCCTGGGATTTGCAGTTTCAGGAGGGGCGAGCCAGCCCCTTCTGAAACTGCAAACCCCAGGATTCCATAGGGTGTGGCAACTGGAATAATAGCGCTATAGCAGTCTAGTGTGGAAATGGCCTCTGTCAAGCTACAGATCTCTTTGCTGTACCAAGACTTCCCCCTCAATACAATACCCCCCAGATGTTCTTCTAAACTTCCTGCTAGTAAGAGCAGTTCAACAGCAGAATATGCTGCCTTGGAGTGTGACAGAGTCTCCTTCCTTTGAGGTTTTTAAACAGAGGCTGGATGGCCATCTGTCAGGCAGAGATGGTGTAGTCCTGCATGGGAAGGGGTTGGACTTGATGGCCCTTGGGGTCTCTTCCAACTCTGTGATTCTATGTCTTGATCTACAATTCCCATAAGCCTCAGGCAGGAATATGGAGAACTTAAGCCCAAAACAGCTGGACAGAAAGAAGCTGTGGAAGGGCCAAAGTCCCTCTGTTTCACACAAAAAGTTGCTTTTCAGCTCTCCGTTCCAATTTGTGGTTTTTGTCAAGGGCCTCTAACAATAGTTTAGGCAGACATCTGGTTCCCCATCTCATCACCTTAAAAGCCTTCACCCATAATGCAGCAAAGATCACTGTGTCCACAGTATCCGAGGGCAATTCACCCATTTTGAATTCATAATCAAAAGCTAGGAGAATGCAAAGGGTAGCCGTGCTCCTGTGAGCTTCCAAGTAACCACAATTAACTGGGAAGTGAGGACCAGTGTTCCCAATACTATAAAAAGAGTAAAAATTAGCACTTCTTTTCTTTCTCCTTCTGTTCCTCTGAATTTGTTATTCCTACTGCCACTATTTTCACCAGCCTCCAACATCGCCCTGTAAAGCCTTCCGAACTCTGCCATGTCACCTTCATAATACTCTTTCCGCTCCAGATTTGGCAAATAGTCATTTCCCCACGTCTCCCCCACCCCTGGATCCCCAGTTAGGACTGTTACAAGTAATATGTTACAAGTACAGTCATCCCTCCACATTCGCTAGGGTTAGAGGCACAGGACTCCTGTGAATGTGGAAAAACCATGAATAACTCTAGGCTCTCCCAAACCATATTTAACACAAAAAAAAGTATGACTATCCTATTCAGTCCACCATGGATTCCTTTGAGGCTTTAGGGTTCCTTCACAAGGCAGAAGTCGCTGGCTTGGTGGGGCTTACTGCCTCCTCCACTGCTGCCCCACATCATTTTTAATAGGGACTTACAAGCCTCATTCGCAGTTTCTCAGTCTCACAAGACTGCTATTAAAAATGGCATAGGGAGGCAGCAGAGGTGATAGCAAATAATCTGTGAATAATCAAATTCGCAAAAGTAAAAGCCACAAATGTGGAGGGCTGACTGTAATATGCGTATATCCACCTGCTAGAGAACTGGTATATGAAACATTTCTCTCTTCTGCAAGGTATTTGTAATATAGCATTTACTCTGAGTAGTTGTCTTCAGCTAATTTTCCTCATTTGAGTGAATATAGATAGATAGCACCACCAGATGGGGAAGAAAGCTGAGAACTAGTCTATTTTGGTTTACTTAAAGCCCTTTCATAAATATGACTGTAAGATTCTCAAGAAAAGACATCCATCAAAAAACCAAATGAATAGCAATTTTGATAGCATCATCAAACACTCCCCATGTCCTTCAAGTGACTTTGCATGGTAGCACTTCTCTGAAGATCTACGGTCGGTCCCCTTGGTACATGTTTGGAGTTTCTGCAGTGCCTTCTTGTGTGAATCCTTGCAAATCTTGGGACCATAGTAGGATACCTGGGAATCTGGCAGAGCTGGTGGAACCTAGTTATACAGCCGGAAAAAATCCTGGACACATCTTGCACAGATTTCCAGGGCCCAAAGTACTGAACTAGCTTGCTTCTCAGACTGTAAGCAATCAGGCCAATAGCTTTAGCCATCCCCTTTGCCACAGCACATTAATTTTGTATACCCAGGTATATTTTTTGGCAGAGGTGACCATTCTTCCATGTGTGACACACTCTCTGGTCCAGCTACAATCTGAAATACTACTATGTAGGAACAGTTTTACCACATGATCTGACATTATGCAGATTGGCTTAAAGCCCACAAAAGATCATCTTGTCCTCCAGTGATCAGCAGATATAAAGTACATGTGATTTCAAATAAACGATTTTGCCTTCTACCTTAAGGGCTAGAAACTTTGCTTCATTTTGAATGCAGCAAAAGCAGCACAGGACTCTTGCCCAGCTACTCAGCTTTGCACAGCACAAAATCAATGGCATGCAAACATCTAGACCCCCTGCAAGGATCCTCATTAAAATGCACATACATCATTCTCTTAAAGCCATCATGTTCAGGCCATCTATTATCCAGGCTTTCATGGTATCCTACGGGAGAAAAGGAAACCAGTGGATTTTGCATTGTCCTCTATTTGAAGGCGTGCTCACGCTCCAGGTCTCTCAATCATTGTCTCTCTGAGGACAGGAGGTCAGAGGCCATGTCCCTAGAGGAGAATATGTTGGCCAATCATAAACTCGCAGAAGGCCCTTGGTTCAGCAATTTGTTTAATCATCAAAAGCTGGTCTATCCATGCAACCTTTCTGAAGGAAACTGAAGGGCACAAGTATTGAGATGGGCTACTTGCAGGACGAGACATAATGATACGCACTCAGAATGCAAGGAAGGTTGTCACCAACCGCATCCTCCAAATCACAAGAACAGGCAACAAATGACACACAGTGCCTAGCCACTTCTCCAGATAACAAGAAGAGTGTGTATTCTCCTAAGGAGCATCACTGCCTCCTGCTGGATCCCTCAGATAGGCACCCACGGAATTTTTCTGAAGGTTAAGACAGCTTTCTGACCCCTGCTATTTAGCTTTAGTGGCCTGCTTGGCCTGCTTTAGTGGCCTGTTTGCCTATAACTGCTCAGCTGTGCTGACAAAAGTATGCCATCTACTGGACACATGGATGGATGACCTCTTATCGCTATTTTTTTTCAAGAGCATCATGAATTGGGAGACAGTGTGCATGGGTGCATGTATAAAATCATCCCATCAAATCAAGAGGCCAAGAAATAAGAGAAGAGGAGCAAGGCTACTTCCGTCATGGTGTGGATTAGCAAAAAACTGGCCAGCAGTGCCATGAAACCAATGTTCATTTCACCCCATCTATGGAAACACAGCGGAATATTTCCTTTCAGAGATAATTATTCAATATATTGAGAGCACTATGAAAAGGCCTGTACCTTTGTTAGACCAGATGATTTCCTGTCCTCCTACAAAAAGACATCTGAAGATGTGGCTTGCAGAGGGTGCAGAGAACTTGATATACATACACGCAGACGCTGTGACAGAAACTGTCACTGAACTCTTGAAAGAACAAAAAATTAGAGGTCATCCATCCGATAAAGTTCAAAATTAGCAGTTCAAGCAAGATATACAAGCCAAGCAAACTGATATCTACACAACTAACATATATGTATGCAAGGGTTCAGGGAATTTTGCAGAAGTTTTTTTTTTGTTCATCGACGTAATAAGATGAAAAATAATAAGTGACAAATATGGCGGGGAGAGAGGATTTCATATAGTGAGAAACTTTTTAGGAGAAAACAGAGGACTTCTGAGGAATTGAGTCTTACCCCCAGAAGGCTCAAATAAACTCACTACATGATGAACTATCACTGTGTATTTAATATTGTCACAAGAGTCATCCTGTTTACTCCAGTATCATGAACTTCTGGGAATGACACACTGCATTTTTATTGAGGAGTTCATTTTGGATATTAATATACTTAGGGGAAAAAGGGAGAGAGAAATCGCTCTCCATTCATGAACTAATCTGCAACTTGTGCCAACAATCCATCAAAGTCATCATTCCTCCCTCACCTTGGAGAACAGAGAAGGAACCATATGAAACAGAGCCGCTAAAATAATCCCCCTGCTGTTTAAACATTTACACAATGCTAGGCAGTTCATACCTCTGACATTTCCTGTTTTGATCCAAGTTCCTTGAAGTGGTTGCTTAGGGCATCACTGCCTCCTGTCTACAAAGCTACTCTTTTTTTCACAGCCCTTTGCCAAAGCAGGCACGACAAAAATTGGATCAAATCTCTACTATGATTCACCAGTTTTTTCTACGTTCAAGGCCCTGTACAAATACTCAAACACAAGACAGACAATACTAAAAGTGAAATAGCAGGTAAACCTTCTTTCTACAAATTCTGTCTTCATACTTTATGTTAAGATTACACTCCTTTATGCTTCATAAAGAAGGAGCTGAAATATGGAATAAAATGCTGGAGGACGGAATATGGGATATAAAGAAAGAGTGTTGTTTGCACCTATCTGATAAGCAGTGAAAAGGGTGAGTGAGGGTGATTTTTGCTGTAGCATTTGATGATTATTTGATACTACTCAAGAATTCCCTTTCTCAGACTTGTGACTGACCTTTGTCACTTTCCTCTGCTAGTAATAGGGCACAGTTCCTGACCTTGAACTCCTTACTGGATTTTTTTTTATCCTAAAGGCATATTAGCATGATGCAGATTCATCTCTGCGGTTTCTGACAAAATTCTATGATCCCAATGCAACAGACCAATTTGTTGTCATCACACTTTTCCTCCACACTGTTCTTTGTGATACTTCAGTCTTTAATTCTGACAAGTTACGGAGAAAGGAGAACAAGAGTAGATGTTAAAGGACTCTGTTTAGAGACTGGACACTGTAAAACTAAACACTCTTTATGAATACTTTAACTTACAGATTAGGTGAATTTTTCTCATCCTGGATCGTGTACCAAGGATGGGAGCTAAAAGGACTTAAAAACAGTGACTTGTATCTATCAGTGTCATTTCACTAGCACAAATGATATTGTGCTTGCCAAAACCTGGTTTCAGACTATGGGCAAGAGGAGAAACCACAGTTATCAGCTGCATATGCTTTTGTTTGCCTAGAGGATCATCCTTGTGCAACTGCGGGAAAAAAGCAATGGAATTCTACTCTTCCAATGTTTTCTTCTACTGCCATTATTTTGGATTTAGACCTATTATGCAGGCAAATCTTGTGACTAGGCTTGACTTGCAGTTTAGGCATGCCCGGTGTTCTCTTTAAGGTGCCACAGGGCTCTCTCCCTACAAGAGGCCAACATAGATATCTTTCCTGAAGTGTTATTTGTTTCATTTCAATCAGCTTTCTGAATGAACAGACGCCAACACAGCATGTAATATGATGCCACAAGCTTCTGGAATTAACCCAATGAAAGAAGAACATAAGAAGGTGCCACTACACTGGAAAAGAATTCAGACAGGTTGCCTCTAAGCTGCTTTGAATTTTACAAAGAAAAAGCAGTTTTATATGTTTAAAATATGAAACATAAAATGAATAAGTGAATCCCATGTTAGTGCTACACAGCAGCAGCAAAGCCCACAGATACAGAAATCCCCCCACTACTCCAGCCAGTGCCTGTCTTTGGCTCACAATTGTTCTGCCTGTAATTTCATCTCCTGCTTATTCTGCAGAGACCTAAGCTACTGCCAGTCTCTCAAGCGGATTGCCACAACAACATGACGCAACACCCCAAACCCCATTACTATCAGCTTTAGCCACTAGTGCCACCTCCTCAAACACTTGCATATTCCCTGTCCAATATAACTGCTGAACAAGAAAGCAATTTAATAACCATCTCCCTTGGAAGAGATTTAACAGAAAGGGCAATAAATATGCAAGCATTGCATCAAATCAAGCCCCAGAGAAGCTGCCTTGTGAGAATCCCACTTTTCTCTGGATACATCAAACTCTGGTTTCTGAACTGAAGTTCTTGGTTTTGCTAGAAGGGTTGTCTGTTTAACATACAAAAATACAACGCTAAATAGTACACAGCTTTTTTTAAAATGCACTAGTTTTGAAGAGAGAATGCTTTCTTAGGGGTTTTGGTGATAAATGTACACACCACGGCAGGCCCAGACTTTATAGAGGAGAAAATGTCTCAAAAAATGGTGCATGCTACTGGAAATTTGTATGTTAATTCAAAATAATTTTAAAACAAAACTGACTACTCAATAAATTGGGACTAACTTTTTAAGCTGACTAGTTCTTACAATGGATAACATACAGCAAACCTACTTGTTACAGATAGTAATGAAGGTTCTTCAGAACAGAGGCGTATCTAGCATAAACAGTGCCTAGGGCAAGTGTGGGAGTTGTGTCCCCACCTCCAAGGCCACTTCCTCTTCATCCTCATCCTCCTCTGCCACTTCTGGCACTCCTTTTTTTGCTTCCCCCTGGCATTGGCACCTGGGGCATGTGCCTTACTTACCCCACTCGAGATACACCTCTGCTCTGGCAACCAGCCAATTCAGTGACTCCAGAAATGCTGCTGTTTGGTTCCATACATTTCAGTCTTCTGTGCCCCACAAAAGGGAGCATATGTTCACTTGACAAACCAGAGGAAATGAGATTATCAGAAAGAGAACCTGAGAAAATCAGTGGATGTGGTCACAGCACCAGTTACCATTATCCCAAGTTTACATTGCTGAACACGGCTTGACTTCTGTGTATAGGACACAAGAATATTTTTGTTCATCTATGTAAATGATATTCCTGCATACATTATCAAGCATCATGTACAAGAATGCATGAGTTAGCAGTACTCTGTATAACTGAGAAACCTCCTTTTCCAAGATTCCTGACTGCAAGAAGCAGATATACCTAACAAACATACATTCAGTAGGAGTAAAGTTCACTGCATCCCATCCTACATACAGAAGCAGAATTTTTAATGCATCATGATGTTGACTTTTATATGTATAACCAACGGCTGAAGTGCCAAACATAAGGCCACATACTGTCTTGTTGCAGCCCTAAGCTTTATAACCAGAGTCAATTTCTTTGCATGAAATGAAAGAAACGGGTCAATTTTGCTTTCTCTTATTAGAATTTTTGAACCTTCGAGGTTTTCCTGTCCCAGGCTTTGGTAAATGTTGGCAATTTCTTCAAAAAGAAATTGAAATTATGTATCCTTAAATTAGTCTATAATCAAATTTTTCAATTTCTCTCTAAGTTAATTCATCACAGGAGCCCATTCTTCCTTGGCTTTCTCTATTGACTTTCCGTTGATTTGGTGTGCTAGCGATGTAAGTTCATTTATTTCTAATAATCTGATTAACCACTCTTCTATACCAGGGATATATTTGCCTTTCCACAGTCTAACAAACAGAATTGTTGCTGCCGTAGTCATGTACAACAGCACTCTCCAGAATTTTCTCACCAATGTCTCTTCTGAGTTTTACATCATACTCAGAAAAAGTTCTGGGGTTACAGGAAATTTAAGTTGAAAGATCTCCATTATTATTGGGTATATTTTAATCCAGAACTTTTTTGTTACAGAAAACCCCAAATCAACATTAGCATGGGGAAAGACACGGATTCAAGTTTGTTTAACTGACAGTTTGGCTTAGCAATGTTTCTGTAACAATAAACTCATTTCAAAATATATCCAAAGTCATATCTTGATCCAATCAGCATGCACTCCAAGAAACAAAAGCCACTTATTTTTCAAACATCTAAGCAGAAATTTGACAACTGCCCTACAGGAAAGTGCAGAGTGGGAAAGATCTCCCCTCTTCACTTTCTCACTCCCCGCCTGCACCATCGCGCTGACAGCAGGAGCAGAAAAGCGCAGGGTGGGAAAGATCTTCCCTTCCCTGCGCTTTCTTGCCCCCCACCTGCACAATTATGGGCAGCAGCACCAGAAAATGCGGGATGGGAAAGATCTTCCTTTCCCCACATTTTCTCTCCCCCCACCCACACGATCACGCTGGCAGTGGGGGCAGGAAAGCATCGGGTGGGAAAGATCTTCCCTTCCCTGCACTTTCTCACCTCCCCCACCATCCGCACGATCATGCTGTCAGGAGTGGGGGGAGGCAAGTGGGCACCACGAATAATTAAACCTGCAAAAGTCAAACCCATGAATGTGGGGGGAGAACTGCGCATGTATGAAAGTGAAGAAAGCTGAAAGGAAGAGGATCAACTCATTTGAAATGTGGTGCTAGAGGAAAATACTATGGATACTTGTTGTTTGTTGTTGACCTCAACTTATGGCAACCCAGTGGATGAGACCTCCAAGCTACCCTGTCATCGACTGCCCTGCTCAGGTCTTGCAGACTTAGGGATGTCTTCCTTGATTGAGTCCATCCATCTGTAATGCAGTCTTCCTCTTTTCCTACTGTCTTCCACCTTATTAAGCATTAATGCCTTTTCTAGTGAGTCATGTCTTCTCATTATATGGCCAAAGTACAACAGCCTTAGTTTAGTCATTTTGGCTTCTAGGGAGGATTCAGGCTTGGTATGCTTTGTCTTTTTAGCAGTTCCAGGTATCCGCAGAACTTTCTTCAGCACCACATTTCAAATGAGTTGACTTTCTTCCTATCAGTCTTCTTCACTGCCCAGCTTTCACAACTGTACATAGAATTTGAAAATACAATGGCATGGACAATCCTAACTTTAGTATTCAACAATAAATCTTAACATTTTAGGATCTTGTCTAGTTTCTTCATAGCTGCCCTTCCAAGTCCTAGTCTTCTTCCGATTTCTTGACTACAGTCTCCATTCTGATTAATCATTGAGCCAAGGTATGGATAATCTTGAATTATTTCAATATCTTCGTCATCAGTTTTAAGGTTATGTAAATCATCTGCATTAATTATTTTTGTTTTCTTAATGTTCAGCTGTAAACCTGCCTTTGCACTTTCTGTCTTGACTTTCTTCAGTAATCGTTCCAATTCTTTGCTGTTTTCTGCTAGTAGCAAGGTTTCGTCTGCATATCTTAAATTGTTGATGGTCCCTTCTCCAATTTTCACATCTCTTTCCTCCAAAGTCTAAGCCTGCTTTATGTATGATATGTTAAATTTATACATTAAACATATAGGGTGATAAAATGCAGCCTTGCCTCACCCCCTACAGATACTACGGACTGCTAAAAAGAGAAATGAAAGAATCTTAGAGAAAACCAAGCCAGAACTCTCTTTTGAAGCCAAATGACCAAACTGAGGCTATTGTATTTTGGCTGTATCATGAGACAGTGAGACTAACTGGAAAACATGATAATGCTTGGTAAAGTGGAAAGCAACAGAGGAAGAGGGAGATCACACCAATGGGGATTGATTCAATCAAGGAAGCCACAGCCCTGACTTTGCAAGACGTACGCAGGGCAACTGATGACTGGGACTCTTGAAGATCTCTCATTCACATGGCCACCAAATATCAAAGTTACCTTGATAGCAAACAGTGACAAAACCACGGTATAGTACAACATGTGCAAGACTTCACAGAAATTTGCTCTAGACTTTACCTCCAGACTTGTAAGAATTAAGCAAACATCAAACCTAGATGGACAAATAGCTTCTTCCAAATTTGAATATTTTAAAGTTTTCAGCTACAAATTCATTCACATTTGAGGATTCTGATAAATCACTAATAAAAATGAACAGTAATGAAATTCGCAATCATCACTAAGCCTAACTATAAGATACAAAGCAGAAGGTTGGGTACCTGTAATGCTTTCAGAGTCAACTATTTCGAACGCAACTGCAACTTGATTGTGGGTTGCTAGACAACAGAAGTAGTACCTTAAGAGTAAAACTCAGTACACTGGTGTGTGGGGGACGGGCTTATGGATGAGAGGAATTATATATAAGGCAGAGAGTCCATTTGTCCAGAGCCTTCACTGAGATCTTGGCCAGAGAAGGTGGCTGGGTTGCCTTTAAGCAGCTGAGAAAAAGACACAGAGAACTGGGGTTTAAGGTTGAGAGTTATTGGCATAGACTGTCAGAAGCTGAACTGTTTAATGTAACAATACTGTACTTTACATGAACTTTGACAAGATACTTTATTTCTAATGTTACTACAAAAAAAGGATACAGTTTGGGTTTGATAAGTACTGAGTCACCCTGAGTTACTGAAAATCACTGGTCACAAAGAAAAACACACTACCTCAAATAACTATTTGATTCTGAACACTTAAGGCCCTAGTCCTTTGGCATAAAGATTGTGTTTAAAAGGGGGAGTTAAGGCCAAGAGTGTCAGGGCACCTTATTAGGTTGGCGCTACAAAACCAAGATAGTGAGAAATAAGGACTGTCACAGTACCATCAGAAAGAGAATCAGAAAACCAAATAATGTGATCCCAAACAGTATGCTGATAACAACAGAGAAGGAAAACATCCCAAGATAACATACATAATATAGCAGATTATATACAAAATGAACATTAAAATACACACATCCCACTAAGAGTGCTTGGCTAACAGACTGAACAGCAGGCCAGAACAGTGCAAAAGTAATGAACTCCTCTAATCTTCCATTAATGCCACAGGTTTGCTGTATTTTGCATAAAGATTATAAAGTCCTCCCCCGCCCGCAAAAAAAAAACCGTTGTGGGGAAAAAAGGTAAATTCAATAGGACAAGGACAACATACAAATGACAAGGATGACAAACGGGAGCTGCTACACAAAGGCAAAGGACAGTGGCTCAGATGTCTCAATGAGCCTTAAGCTCTTTGCAGAGGTTCTTTGCTCTTTGCTCTTCGGCCAGCTTCCTTCATCTCAGAATCGCCTCGGAATTCTCTTGCACAAAGATGATACAGCTAGGATAAAGCAGCTTCGTTCATATACTCAGAACAACCCCAGGAAGATGGCCGCTATCACTGGAGTTATTTTGTTGTTGTGCCATTTCAAGCCATCTTTGACTTATGGTGACTCTACAGGGAACCAATCATTGGCTTTTCTTGGCAAGATCTGTTCAAAGGGTGTTTGCCTCTTCTTCCCCTGAGGCTGAGAGAACATGACTTGCCCAAGGTCACCCAGTGGGTTTCCATGGCCAAGCAAGGACTCGAAGCCCAGTCTCCAGAGTCATAGTCCAACACTCAAACTGCTATACCACACTGGCATTCACTGGAGCTTTGGAGGCCCCAAATGATTAACTTCTCTGTCCCCCTCCAATCCCCCCCCCCACCAAGCACAGAGTATCATGAACATGGGGCAAGCAGATGCTTAAGGGCTGAAAGGCATGCTTGATGCATACGTGAAATTATTGCACCTGACTGCATGAGGATATTTCTTTGGATAGAAAATGGAGTGTGCAAACCAGGTCAAAAGAAGGAAATTTTCTGATAGTAACTTCATTTGTGACCGGGGCACTGATACACACGCTGAGTGATTCTTGTCTAAGGTACTAGCTATACCCTGAAGTTGGGAAACAAAATGGAGGTGACCACAAGAACATGGATGGCGCTTCTCATGAAAAGAACTACTACTACTCCTTACCCACCTCTCCCTATGGCTCAAGATGGGGGACAACAACAGATTAAAGATGTAATACCTCTTAAAAGGCATAATAAGCCAACATATATTACAATTAATAAATACTTTAAAATTCATAATTTTGAAGTTATCTGGATAGGCCTGCTGAAAGAGACTGGTCTTTACTGCTGTTTTAAACACTACCAGCATATCCAGCTGATAAATCTCCTCTAGCAGGTCACTGCACAACAGAACAACACATATTCTTTAACCACCCCTGTTTTGTTATTACATCTTGAAATTTGCTATCTTTGAATACTGGACTAAGAATGTTTCTCAGTTTAAGCCAACAGAAGCATGGGTCTTTTGCCCACAAGTTTACTTTTCCAAGCATGGCAAACAGCAACTAAATTATGAAGTTTCCAATGAACCAGCTCACCCAAACTGTGAAGCCAGGGTTTCAGAAGAAGCTATCTCAAAACAAATATACAGGTATATCTCACTTAAAGTAGATGTGTTCCTGGGCATTACTTCTTTAACATAAAATTTGCTACCAGAGGCAGAAATAACATGGAAATAACATGGAAAGAGACGGACAGATTCCTTTACCACCAAAACATGATAAAAATAAAAATATAAATAAATATAAATAAAAAATAAAAATAAAATTAAAAAAAATATAAATAAATAAAATTTTAAAAAATAAAGAGTAGCTTAACATATTTCAGGAAACATTTTATTCAAAATTAACCATCTGCATATGTGAAAGGAAACAACCAGGTCAAGTAAGCCTTGCGTAAGTACAGAACATTTGTTTTGAACCTTCTAGAGGCCACCTGAAGGTTTTTCCCAAAATGTACCCAGAGATAACTTTATTTCACCATCCTCTACTCTTCTTATTCTTTCCATTTTGGTGGCCAAAATTACAGATCTATGCTTTTTAAAAACATGCTGGGGTTAGCTAGTGAGATAGGTTTACCTGCTTTCCCCTTTTCTCTGTGTTTTGCTGTTAATGAATGATCAAATATGGGATTCTGGAGACAGCTGCCGCCTACCTTGCCTGTTCTAGCCAGCACACAGAACTACAACAGGAGTGCTGGAGCAGAATCTCGTTTTTTCCCAGCTCAAGTTTTATTACATTGTTTACTGCAGATATACTGCTATAACCTGACACCCAAAGTCTGTGTTTCTCCAGCTCTTTTTCACAATCCTCTTAGTGCTGATGCTGCTAAAAAACTTCCAGCTTAGTTGAGGATGAGGAAGAATGGGGAGATTGGCAGGTGTAAAAAGACTTTGTAAAAAGGAGCTTCTATGTCAAAGGCTTTGTCAACTGCAGCATCCCTCTCAAGTTCATTTAAGATCCTGGTTTGTTTTGAAACTGACAAGCACAGTTTTCTGCTTCGGAGAAACTTGGAAACTACAGTTTGAAATGCCCTAGCTTACCTGTAGTGCGCTCCAATGAGAGGAAGGGATGTGTGTTTGAGCACATAAATAAGCTGAGATATGACCATCTCAACCAAGTTTATATTACGCTTTTTCAAATATAGTGCTTAACACGGGGGTGGGGTGAACTTTGGACCTCCATGTTTCGTACCACAATTCCTATTCTACCTTACCATTTGCCATCCTGGGTGGGGCTGATGGGATTTGTAAGCCATCCCTAGCTTAGCAAGATGAGACAGAGCCTTCTGCAGACTAACCATACAGTGATCATTCTAGATGCAAATCTCAGTGAAGCCTGCTGGTTAGTAGTATAATAATACCTCCCACTTCATATTTTAAAATGTCTGGCTCAGTCTACCCAAGAGGACTTGGAATTTAACTGCAACAAAGGGGGATTATAAAGGTGGCAAAGTGCATGAGCCAGCAGAATCATAAAGACCATGAAAGCCTTTTTAAAGCCTGGATCAAGCAAGCCTGACCATGCCATAGCATACAGTGAGCAAGAAAGCCTCTGCCATTTTTGCATAAAAAGCCTTGATTAGGCCACCAGAGGGCTCCCTCTGCTACAAAACGCAAGAGGAGTAAAAGGACACAGAATAAATTAAAGGCCAGACAAGCAGGAACAGCCTACTCTGGAATACTAAATTGTCAGCGTAAAACAAATAGGGCAAAAGGAGGACCAAGAGAAACATACAATCCTTCCAGCCTGACACCCACCCATTCCCAGGTCCTCAACAACCAAGAAAGAACCAACAAACATAAGGTACAGGGTTGCCAGTCAGGCCTGTCCAAGGCCCTAACATTCGAGTGCCTCGATCTTCACCAATTTATTTGCATTTCTTTGTTGCAGGGGTTGGGGAACCTCTGGTACTCCAGATCTTTTGACCTACAATTCCCACAGATACCTGCCAAAGGCCTTGATGGGAGGGGCTGATGGGAACGGTTAGCCAAAACATCTCAAGGGTCAAAGGCATCACACCCCTGCTAAATACATCCCAGTGTTCTGTCTCCACTACAGCCCTGAATAAGGGAGTCAGGACTAAAACTGCCTAGGACTCTGAGATCAACATTCAGGCATTCCTACTAATCACAAACCAAGGCAAGGAGGTGGGGGACACTTTTAACTCTAGATCTGTTGAATATGTTTGTCAGTATGTTGGGCAGGACCCTTCCTTCACTCAGTGTTAAGCTAAGAGGTTAACCATTCTGCCTCATTTTACTGTAGTTGTCAGATGACTAAAACAATGACAAAATGTTCTAAACAGTTATTTGAGTCCCCACTTGCAAAAGAACAATTCAGTCAATTCATCTCTCTCTCATTCTCATCCTCTCTCTGTCCCTCCCTCCCTCTCATTCTGTGTGCATGAGGCATTTGAAAGTACAGAACCTTATCGAATGATGCACTTTCCCAGTCATCGTATAAGACAAGAAAATCATGGATCTGGTTATCTGCAAATTTCTCCAACCCCTGCCCCCCCCCCACATCAAGTGCTTCTTTTTGGGGGGAACCTTCCCTCGTGACGGCTCCACTCAGGTCATCCAGCCTTTTAAAAACCAGTCTCTGGTCTTCCCCCTCCACCAGCTGCTGCCTGGCCATCCATGGATGAATCACAACCCATTTTCTGAGCAGCACAAACCGTTTCCCTATGCTTCTCACACACCCAAGGAAGGCGATAGGTAAGAGAGAGGAAGTATTAGGCCACCATGCAACCCATCCCTTCCCTTCTCCTTTCTCTGACCTGGTTTGGACCCTAGGAACCTGCTCTCCCCACCATATCTCAGCCCCCTTCCCACAGACATGCACACACATGTTGATATTTGCAGTTTTTCCACTTCTGTGGGGGTCTCGTGCCCCTAACCCTAGCAAATGTGGAGGGCCAATTGTATATGTGTGTCTGCATGTATGTGCATATATGTGTGTGTGTAAATACACATATCTACTATATAAAAGTCAAAGTTTGTCTGTTTGTTTATCTGTATCAGGCAAAGACCTCTTATGATTGGCTGTGTCAGGCAAAGACCTCATATGACTGGCTGCCTGAGAAGATTCTATGGAATCCTGGGGTTTGGAGTTTAGGGAGGGGCCTTTAGAATTCTCAGCTAGAGAGCTATTGGGCCTCAGGCCAGTTGCTATAGAAATGAGGCCTAGCACCAAGGAGTAGGGCAGTGTATTACCTCAGGAACCCAACCTCTGTATGTTAATAACTCTGAATACAGATTGGATTGGGGAATATGGGGAAAAGTTACAATAAAATCCCGGGCAACGCCTGGTATATACATATATATACATGTGTGTGCATGCGCACGCATGTGCACACACACACACACAAAATATATTTATATTTAATTTGGACCTCTTTCTCTTCTTGTCAGGAATCAAGAGTACTTGGCAACTTGAGAAACTCCAGTGTTTAAGCTAAGATGCTCTGAAACTGCTGAAAAACAGTGGGAGATTTTTATGTTTGGGCTGTAAGGATTGTAAAATCTTTTTCAACTTTTCAACTTGAGTTTGCCCCTTTTAACTTTGATGAGATGCTACCTTGTTTTGTTTGTTTTTTAAATAAGGCTAGTAACAGTTACCATACTGGCATAGGTTCTTGGTGCTATCTACTACATCTCTTCTTATATTCTTAAGCTACTTTTAGCACCTTGGGAAAGCACTACATTCCAAGCTCAGATAAAAATCTCCAGCCCTAACACTGCATAGCCAGAGCTCGACTATTCATAATGTTCCTCCAGATGTGTTCTCTGAAGAGTTTTTCCCGTTGATTTTTGATTGTTTCCACACAAAGATGTTTTAGGCTACAACATATTCTGAGGAAAGAGAAACTCTTGACACTTTAAACCTCATTATTCTATAAAACACAACCTACAGGCTATAGATGCTTCCTCTTGCTAAGCATACATTAAAAGGCCTCAGAACAATCCATAGAGGCAACAACTGCAGGACAACAAAAACCTAGCCTTCTCTTGTTTTAGGTTTTCTTCTATATGCCATTTTGCAATATAACTGAAAGGCCGCATGAGGGCAGCCTCTCCTCACAGTGAACGTGAACGAACATCCAAGTGGGCAAATATGCACCACAGCCCTAAATTGGAGAGCTGTGACTTCAGTCACATTCTATTGATAAAGAATAAATCTTTACCATAGAAAAGTAGGTTTGCAATTCATCACAGGACGACAAATTGTATTTATTGTAGATTGCAGAGCATAGGGACAGAAGAGAGTTGCCAAGCCACTACACAATAGCTCCAGAAGAAAGCTGAGAGAAATCAACAAAGCAATTTATAAACCTGGCAGCCTTCATTACGTGTATAACAGTGCAGCTAGCTTAAACTACAAGGACATATCGAGGCTACTGAAAAACACTGTTAATATGCATCTTTCAGGCAAGTGAAAAAAAATAATGTCATCCTACATACATATGGTCTCACAGAGCTAGCACCAAATCTGAATAAACCAACCAGATAGGAAAGAATCTGGACAGCTGGCTAGAAGTTTATCCCCCTGCCCCATGACACCAATAAAAAATGGCTAGAGGTCTTGCTGTATCAAGATTCATACTTAAGCAATAGTCTGTTGGGGTGGGCAAAGCAAATGAAGACATGAACCACAGAGAAAGCTTTCAGCTACATTTCCATAGCATTGTATACTCCCTCCCCAAAACAGCACTGTATACTCCTTCCCTACAAAACAGCAGGGTCTGCACAGCCTAGATGTCCAAGCATGCTTCTGTTTCAAGTTACTGTTGCCAACACAGAAATGCAAAAGAGATGTTGCCAGCTTTGGATATCTTGTGGGTTCCAGGACTTCCACAAATCTGGGGTCAACAAGACAAACCTAGACTACAATCTTATAAGAACTTAAATGGGAGTAAATCCCACTGAACTCACAAAACACTCTTCGGTAGGACTTACCCCTAAATAGACATGAGGGTAGAAGAATGAGTGCCCCCTCAACTGAGAAGTGAGAGAAAATGGTTCTACAACTGGATTATTTTCCTCTGTGATTCCCCCCTGCCTTTCCTGTGTGGTCTCTGCCCCATAGAAAGAACACAGCAACACAAACTCACCTGTTTTCATTGACCAGGAACACGGAGCCAACATTTTCCACAAGTGCTTCACTTATGGGCGAGAGACAGAAGGGTGAAGAGAAGGCATCAGAATCCGAATCAAATGTGCTGTCCCTGCTAACATCATCAGCAGACAACTCCAAAGAGCCCTCGTCCTCTCCCGTCTCCAGGTGGCCCTCCAGGCCTTCTTCTGCTGACTCCTCCAACCGGTTCGGCTCATCCTGAGAACTGATTGTCGATAAAATTCCTGAGTCACTGTGGGCCGGCTCCACAGAGCTGTGGATGCTGTCTGTTGCCAAGCAACCCTGGGACAGCTTCTCCCCTTCCTCAGAAGGTGCGCTGACATGAGCCACATCCCTCACCAGCCGTGACACAGTCAGAATATCCTCCTCGTCTTTTAGGGCCACAGTTCGTTTATGTTCAGAAGGGGAAGCCTGCATAGGGGTGCCAAAACCCTGAGTGTGGCGGTTACGCTTGCGGGGAGCCTTGTGGACTGGAGAACTCTCGGGTGTGATGTAGCGAAGGGCCTCCTCGTCCTGTCTCTGGATGCGAGAGTTTGGGACCCACGCCAGAATAAGGGTGGTGCCAAGGAGCTCATCTTTCTCCATGTACAGACACAAATAGCCTGCAAAATAACATAATGTTGGAAGCAAAGACGCATCAACATTTGTTTAAAGTGATTAGTGAGGAGGAACTCAAGACAGCAGGCCTGCCCTTTTGCTTCACCTCCATGGTTCTTTCTTTGACCTATGTACTTGACCGATGTACTCAAGCCTTTTGCTTCCTCCCTGCCTGCAAAGGTCACTTCCCTCTCCTTCTAAAAGTCAGTTAGTCCTTTTGCCCCCTCTTTCCCTGGGAAGGGAGTAGCTATGAGACTCCTGCCTCGGGATGGCTTGCATCCACACATGAGAACCAGCTTTTAGGGACTCTTCTCCTGAAATTCAGATAACCTTCTTTATATCTATCTCCTTTCTTACCCCAAGATAGATTTCCTGAAACAATAAATGTATTTTTTTTTCCTTTTTTTTAACCTTACAAGAACATCTTGAGTATTTTTCTACTGTTTTCTGCCACAAGCTCACATTGCACCAGATATGCTGCAATCTGTTTGATAAAGATACCAGATATTCCTACACATAATGCCTCAGAATCACAGCCAAACGTTTGCTCTCCAAGCTTTGGATGTCCTAAAACTAGCGCTGGCAAATGTGTGGTTCTCAAGGTATCAATGAATGCAAATCCATATCACTCATCAGCTATGCTGAGTAAGCATTCTAGAAGTTGCAATCCAGAAAACTCTGGAGTACCACAGTCCTGCCCTAAAGAGTACCCAGCACTCTGATTCCTTAATAGGACTTGGACCTTCTTCCATCACTTGCCTGCCTCTTGAATTTTCCTTTTCAAAAATACAACTTCTCTCCCCTCCCTAAATCTTCAAGACAACCACAAAGCATCTTATCACAGTTCCATCCATTTCAAGCTATGCTTAGGTTGACTTTTCTCTTGACAATTTTTAAAAATCACCAAGCTAGCATCCACAGCAATCTAGTTTGGAGTCCACTATGTGACTGGTCAATTGCCTTGGCTATATATATTTTTTGGCTCTGTTGGGGCTTCTAGCTTGTTGTATATGAGTTTTAAGGCTGGATTATTATTGTTTGCACATTTTGTAAGCCTTTTGAGAGACTTTTTTTGGAGGGAGGAGAGGAAAACTGAAATGCAGGCTTTTTAAAAAAAATAATAATAAAGCACAGCCCATTCAGTTTAATGGAGTAATGTAGACCCAAGTTATTCATATGTCAGGGGGAAGCAGTGTTTAGTTAATTGTGACCCTGATAATGAGGACGCTGAGTAGTGGTAGACCATAACATCTACTCCAGACCTCTTGAGCCTTAATAGAGCCTTCACTCTTCACTCCCTCCCCTCTGCTCATTATCTGTGCAACAGCTTTGCCAATGGAAAAAATATGACTCACCAGAAGCTGAGGAGGCATAGAAAACTTGTTTGAAATTTTGCACAATTTGCAAAATTTGCACAATTGAAATTTTGCACAACTGGTAAATGGAATATCTGCATTGTGTTCCTTGATAAAGGACTGAAACTTTGCACTTCCTTCTGCCATCTTAGGTGGTACAGTGGCCCAAAAAGGGACCCTTTCAGTACATTTTCTAAAAAACTGCATCAGGGTAGGCAACCAGTGGCCCTCCAAGTGTGGCTGAACAACATCTCCTAGCAGCCCTCCTATAGCCAATAGTGAGGGATGGCAGGAGTGATAGTGCAAAATACCAGGGGCGGGGAGTGGGGGCAAAAGCTGTCTGATCCTGGATTACACGGTCAAGCACTTTCTCATCTCTAGGCTGATAGTCACCTCTTGACTAGATGAAGGGATATCTTAGCCACTGTGTTGAGGATCTTGATCAGATATTACCAAACTGCATCTCCCAGCACTCTTTACCACTGGCTATGCTGGTTAGGGACACAGGGAGCTGCAATCTAGCAACGGTTGGAGAGCTACATGATACCTATTCCTGCTCTGGATAGTATGGGCCATATAAAATCAGGGAAGCATAAGTATACTGTGGAGGTTATTGAACAACCTTTGATTTCAGTTTTCAAACAAGGTAGTATGGAAACTGTTTGGCCTAAAGCTAAACCATTTGCTAAAAATTTCATTAAAACCAAATGTGAAATTATGCCAATAAACCAAAAGCAAAATAACTTTTGAAACAGTATTAATGCTGTTGGAAGAACAATTAAAGTGATTGGTGAACTAATGTTCTGTCTTCCTATGTCAAACCTCCCTGTAGGCCAAATCAGATGTTAAATTTTCAGAAGGAAATTCTACTGCTACTGATCTGTGAAAAGTACAGTCAGCCCTCCACATTTGTGGGTTTGGCTTTCACAAATTTGATTATTTGTGAGTTTCTCCAATGTCTCCCCTCGTCACCTCAGGTGCTTCTTTTTTGGGGTAACCTCCTTTCTCAGTGTCTCCAATCAGACCAAGTGCAACCCTTTAAAAACCCATCTCTGGTCCTCTTCCACCACCAACTGCTGTCTGTCCAACTAAGAACAGCTTGCAACTTGATTTCTTAGCACCACAAAACCACTTCTAGTACCCTACACACACCCAAGGAAGGAGATAAGTGGGAGAAAGGAAGTATAGGGCCACCATGTAGACCCCCCCTTCTCTCTCCCCTTTTCCTGACCTGGTTTGGATCCTGGCTGCCTGTTCTCCCCAACATGCCTTGGCCCCCTTTCTACAGACAGACACAAACACACATTCTGATATTTGCAATTTTTCCACTTTTGCGAAGGTCCTGAACCCCTAACCTACCAAATGTGGAAGGTCAACTGTATGTTTGTTTAGCTTTCCTCTGCCCCTTGCAAAACACACAATGAAATGGATTAAAAAAACGTTGAAGGCGATACCATCCCAGTTACAATTTTCCTATAACAGAAACCACCAAAGAGATAAAGACAAATTTGCTGGCCACCTTTTCCTTAATCAGTAGCATTACAAAACAGCAGTATTTAGTGACTTGGAGTCCTGGTGTGAAACTTTCTGGCAAACACATGTGGTGAGGGAGACTACTAATAGTGAACAGACAGGTCTCATTCCAAATTGATTTGGAGAGAAGGCGATAGGGAGAGAATCAGTCTCCAGATGAACTGAGCAGCTGAAATATGGGTGTGAAGAAAAGAAAGGCACAAACTGTAAATACTTAGCTTTTAGCTAGGATGCTAGCTAAGAAGTTGGATGCCCCACTGGAATGGACGAGGCTTTGCTGGCGCTAAAATGGACCCAGTGCAGTCCAAGAAGTATCAATCACAACACACACACACACACACACACACACACACACACTCTTCATATGGAGATATGACATGCTGAAGCCCTTCACTTAAAAAGCTTATGTTGCAACAGGAATAGTGTCCTCATTGCAGCCAACCAATTATAGCACGTTTCCTGGGAAAAAAGGATGAGGACAGCTACAATTTGAGTAATTGATGCAAGCATATCATCACTGGGGACGTTTGATCTTCCAGTACTTTTTTTCCCCAGAAAGCTTAAAAATAGCTTGATAGGCCACACACACTGGCTTACTGGGGAAAGGTGTTTAACCCTTATCTCCTCGAAAACTGCTAGGCTAGGGAGGAGGCTGGGGATGGCACCTTTATTGTAGTGTCTTCTTTGTTAACAACAGCTTTACAGGCAAGATAAGGCAAGAGAAGCAATTTCTACTTGGAAAACAGTGCAGCTGGAAAAGGATGAAATCTCTCCCAGCCCCCCTCCACTTTATTTCCAAGGTTTAATGCAGTGCTACTTAAAGTTGTGGTCCCTGGAGTGGTGCTGGTTTCTGATGAGCTTCCAGGAAAGAAACAAGTAATTGTAGTCAATGGGCACAAATATGGTGCCCGTCTCTGACACACTGAAAAAAAAAATAACTGTTGGCCTTCAGCATGAGACAGCCAGAGAAGCACTCCTTTAAGGCAAATAAACATTGGTATAAAAATCTTGGCTCATCTATGTCAAGTGCAATCCAGCTCCACAATCTTTTTAAAGAAAATTGTTTTATCGCAGTATATTCATCACTAGCAGGCACTTTAAATGAATAAAATACTATAAAAACAGAATGTGAAAATACTAAGTAGAATTAGCAGACTAACTCTGAAACTGGACTACATTTACAGCTGACAGGTAAGAAGTCTGGGGGAAGGAGAGATTCATGAGAAAATAATAGCTAAGCCATATTGCTCTGATGTGCTGATATATTCTTGCCCAGCTAGCTAGCCCTCACCACTCCCAAGTGACCCTTGTGTACAATGAGGAACAGAAACCTAGAAAAGGATAATCGTGTTAACTTAGAGACTATGGTGTACGTGGAACGTGATCCCACGAAACGTTTCTAGACCTTTGCTGCCTATCCTCACCTGGGTGGTGTTCCACGATGCCTTGCAGCATCTCAGGTGGGTGGACACAGACATTGTTCTTGGAGTAGATGATCTCTCCATCCAAGACAGAAGATGAGCCTCCACTGCTGCTAGCATTTAAGGTCAGGAGGTCAGAAGCTTTCGAAGAGGCACGTCGGAGGAGTCTTCCCAGAGACATTGCCAAGGGAGTGTTTCCATTCTTTGTTGACTTCAGTCAAGCACCTAATACAAATAAAAACTTCTGCCTGAGGAAAAACGAGAGGGAAAGTGTCACAATGAACAAGACAAATAGGAACAACAAAGTGGCATGCTCTTCCTCCCTTCATCCAGAAGAATGGATGAAGGCAGTCAGAAAAATGAAGAAAATTAAAAACAGAAAGTCTTTGTTATCCACAAGCATTCCTTCTTCCTATACACTCACCTATTTTAGACAATCACGCAAAGATCTGACAAAATTAGACTCTGGTTCATTAAAAAAAACTATCCCATAACAGTCCTATTACACCTTCTGCTGTCAAAGATTTATTGCTGGTCTTCCTGAAACAGAACAGAACTCTGGAACCAGCAGCCCTGAATTTGAAGGCAGTAACAATTAAATACCCAAATAGCACCAGCAGATCCTGTCTGATCTTGGAAAATAAGAAGGCTCAGCTCTGCTTATTGCTGCACGGGAGACTGCCAATGAATACCAGATGCTATGGGCTATATTTCAGAGGAAAGGACTGCCAAAACCACCTCTGAATACTCCTTGCCTAATGAAACCCATGGGGTTGCTGTAAGGCAGCAGGTGACTTGAACACACACACACAGTAAGGAAAAGACATTTCCTTTGACATTCACAGCTTTAGTTACAGATCTTTGGTGCTACTTTTAACACTAGACTTCTCGTCTTCAGTACCACACAGAAATGTAAAGTCCCTGGAAAAATCAGAGATGACACAAAACTCTCCAGCAAGTGTAATATTTTAAAACAAAAGAGATTTATACAGGAATCATGTGATCATGTTCTGGAATAGAAGCTCTCTCTGTGAAAAATATTCCCCATGAACAGTTAATTTTTGCTCAAAAATACAGTCGCTATTGTCAATAAACATTTGTACAACTGTTGCTTTATTTCCTTTGGTTGGCCAGAGAATGTGGGGAAAGGACCTTCAAATCAGGCAGAAAACAGGGAATTTTCAAGTGTTTGGCAGCAGGGTGCGATCTGGGAACCTGCCATGGCTATTGTTTCCTCTGCAGCACAGCAACAAGAAGCCTTTGTAAACATAGCCTCTTGAAAATGGGGCCGGAACAGTCACAACACATTCTTGCCATCGTCATCATACGATATGAAACAGCTCCTGCTCCACCAGAAAAACAAGCGGAAGGAAAAATGCTTCCTCTTTCAGGCTTCCCCAAAGCACAAAGCTGTTCCTTAATGTTAAACAGTCTTTGTTCCCAGGGTCTGTCGAGTCTGTTCCAGTTCCCCTGCAGTACAGCTGTAACACCTGGAGATACTAGCTGAGGCACACCCAGCAAAGCCAAGAGCAAGTGCTTCTTGGCCTATGCATGGCAACCAGGATGCAGGCAGAAAACAAATACTGGTAAGTAAGGCAAAATGATGCCTTGTTGCATGCTTGTCCCTCTCCCCTCAATTATTCACTAGAAAGCAGGCAAGAGAAAATGTCTGCTAAGCCAACATGGGCAGATGCAAGGAAAAATGCTCAGGAGAGAAAGAAGAAGGGAACAAAGAAGAGCAGAGGTGCCACCTACAACAGACCAAAAATAGCACAAAAAATGTGAAGATGTGTATGTATGACACACGAATACTTCTGTTTTTGCTGATTCTTTAAACTACAGGCAGACAATCTGTGCCCCTCCAGGTACAGTAGGATTAAAACACTGGGCAGCCCAAGTCAGCATAGGCCATTGGTGAAGGATGATGGCAGCTGTAGTCCAGTAGCATCTCAGAGGCCACGCTTTGCTCACCCCTGCTTTGAACTGTGATCTCTTTCCTTCCATCTTCCAAAACTTCTCACCTCTTAATCTTCTGCAAATTCTATCATCCATCAGGAAAGGGCTTTTACAGCCATTTTGGCAGCACAGTGCACACACAACTGGAAGGGAGAAAGCAGGAAATCCCTTCCTACTAATTTACTAGACCAAAGGTGGGCAGCACTCAGCAGACATGTAGCCCCCTGCCATGTTATGAGACCCCTATACTGCCAGACCCCCTCCCTCTTTTTTGAACAAAAAAAAGTTTTGCTCAAAAAGGAGACATGATGCTCCCAGGAAACCCTGGCTAGGGAAAGGCAGGACAATTTTTCCAAAGCCAGTTCATTTTTTTATTATTATAATAATATAATATTTCTTTCTTGCCCCACTCTCTCTGTAGATTGAAGTGGAGAAGAACAAGAAGTAACACAATGTTACATTAGCATCAGTTAAAAGATTATAAAAAACCACTGCACATTAAAGTCCACTAATAAATACTTTAAAGACCATAATTGAAAAATAGCCTGGATAGGCCTGCTGGAATAGACTGTCCTTTACTGCTGATTTAAACTCAGACAGCATCTGGAGCTGACAAGCCTCTTCTGGCAGGTTGTTTCACAGTCGCAGGGTGGCCTAGGAGAATGTTCCCTGGGTAATGGTCAGTCTAGTTTTGGATGACCGAAGTAGATGCCTCCTAGAGTCCCTGAGCATACAGGGCAGATTATACAGGATGAGGCAATCCTGTAGGTAACCCTGACCTGAACCATGTAGAGCTTTAAAGCTAATAACCAACATTTTGTACTTTGCCTGGAGACTTATTGGCATCCAGTGGAATGATTTTGATGCTGCTATAATATGGCCACTCCTAGAGGTACCAGTAACTGATTTAGCTCCCATGTTTTAAACTAATTTAAGTTTCTGAACTTAGTACAGAGGTAACCCAATGTACAGCATATTACAGAAGTCCAATCTTAAGTTTCCAACTACATGCACTACCATCTTTAGGTCCTCCAGTTCTGGGGCGGGGGGGACACAGCTGGCATAATAACTGAAGCTAATAATCAGGACTCTCACTGTTACATCTATCTGGCCTGACATTTGAAGGGATGGATCCAGGAGCTTCTCCCAAACAGTGAACACAGACTTTCAGGAGGAGTGTGACTCCATCCAAGACTGGATGACACACCTCCAAACCCAGGTTAGGGCCTCTGACAGTAAGCATCTCTGCCTTGTTTGTTCGTTTTTCCTAATCCAGCCCATTACCTCCTCCGGACATTTACTCAGAGGAAACATATTATGCTAAATGATACTGCAAGTATATTTAAGTGTCATCAGCATCCTGATAGCATCCTGCCCCATCCCTCTGGATGATCTCTCCCTGTGATATCATGTAGATATTAAACAGCATTGGGGACAGAATGGCATTCTGTGGTATGCCATATAACAGCTCTTTTTCTGAGGAGCAGTGATCACCAATCACCACCATCTCGAACCTTCCCAAGAAATAACACCACTGAAGCACAATGACTCCATTTCCCAAACACTTCAGGCATTCCAAAAGGATACTATAATCAATGGAATCAAACACTGCTAAGAGATCCAAAGGCAGCAGCAGGGGTACCCCCCCCATCAATGCTCAGGTGAAGTTAATCCACTAAGGTGGCCATAGGGGTCTCCATTCCATATCCTGCTTTGAAGCTGGTTTGAGGTGGGTCTAGGAAGTCTGTATCATCCAAGATTGCCTGGAGATGGGAAGCAACTGCCTTCTCAATCACCTTGCCCAGAAAAGGAAGATTTGATATTGATCAATAATTGTTAAAGTCCAAGGGTCCAGAGAAGGCTTTTTAAGAAGTGGTTGTACCACTACTTCTTTTAAATAAGATGGAAAATTCCCCTATCTGAAGGATGAGTTAACAATATGTTGTAATTGAGATCTAACTCCATTTCCATAAAGACAACCAGCCAAGAACAGGGATCGAGAGGACAAGTTGGCTTCTTTACTTGCCCCAGCAGCTTGTCCACATCAGTGGTATTCATCAACTGAAACTGATCCAGTGCAATTCTGTTCACAGAGTCGCTGGACACCCCACTGTCAATTTTTGCTATAATGACAGCATCTAAGTCAGCTCTTATCTGAGAGGTTTCACCTGTGAAGTGATCACTAAAAGCACTACAGCCAACTGTGGAAGGTTCTAGAATTGGATTTGGAGAAGACCGCAGCTGAATTAAACCTCCCACCACTCCAAATAGTTTAGCTGGACATGAAATTGTTGACATAATGCATGCAGAGAAGGCTTTCTTTACTGCACATATTGCCACCTTATAGGAACAAAGGTGTTCTCTACATCATGTCTTATTGAATATAAGTTGAGTTTTCTGCAATCTGTGCTCCAGTAATCATCCTTCCTGCTCCAGCTCCCTGAGATCCTCTGTGAACCAAGGAGCCTGATTAGCAATGGGTTGGAGATGATGTTTGGGAGCAATCATGTCAACAGCCCTAGTCAGTTCTTGATTCCATCTGCTGGCCAGGACTTTAACAACTGTTAGTGGTTGTTCATTTCTGATTTATGGCAACTATAAGGCAAACCTATCGTGGGGTTTTCTGGGTACCAGCCATAAAACCCTTGAAGGCTTTCTGGAATCCTGAGGGTAGGACATCTCAATAGGCCCATCAGCCCTGCAGGGACAGACAGTAGTGATGATATGAATGCTGATCAGGAAATTATCTGCCCATGGCAATTCAGAAGTGTTAATCATCTCTGCCCTCATCTCCATTAACCCAGAACTGAAAACAGCATCGAATGTGACCTGCTGAATATGTAGGCCCTGAAACCAGTTGGGATAGGCCCATGTTTGTCACGGATGCCATGAATTCCTGAGCTGCACCTGACAGACTGGCCTCAAATGGGAAGCTGAAATCATCCAAGATAACTTCTGATTACTTCTGGCGTAAAATAACATGTGGAAAACAGTGCTTTTGGAGGGAAGACATTGGTGTCCTATAGACCTGCTGAAGTTGTCGCACCCCTGATTTAGTGCCTGATCCACCTATACCATGCATCTCATACCACAGTGGCCACAGGATCCCATCCTACCACTGAAATGAGGAAGCAAAATATTAAACTGCATAGGTCTGAGGACAAGTACCTAGGGAAACCAGCAACATTTCAGCCACGTAATGATGTCCCAGCTACCCAGAAGGGAGTAAAATTCCAAACATTCTGATCATGGCTAATATTGAGCTATACCAGCCTGTGCTGGTGTCATGAGACATTCTCTGAAACTCTACTATCACTGAGGCCCTAAAGAAGCTCCTTGGCTGAGAATTCCAAATGCTACCCCCAGCCCCCAAACACAAAAGCCAGAATTCCACAGCATGGAACCATGGCAGTTAATGTGGAATACTAGTGCTAGAACCTGTGCAGTGTGAAAGGGCTCCTGGGTCCAGATTTTTAAACCATACATGCTTCTCACTTCAGCCAACAGTGAGATGCTCACACTTCCAAACAGAGGTCTGCAATTCTAACACAAAGTCAGGATACAGCAGATGCATTCACAGGAGAAATGCAAGGGAAGCATTTCCTCCAGAAGAAATTGATGGGGGCAAAAAACATCTGGCCTGCTCAGACACACAAGGCAGGAATGCACATGCTTCTCAGCTATTTTCTCAGCAGGTGGGAGGAGGGATTGGCCTTGACCTTCTTAAGCAATGAAATGCAGCCTTCACCTATCATCACTTTTTGCTGAGCTCAGAAACAAAGCAGCAGCAGAAGATCAAAAAGGTTTTCCCTAAGGTGGAGATGACGGGGGGGGGGCGTATGAGGATATGAAAAAAGGATAGGCCAGCTAATCCCACATTAAGCCTGTGCTCCAGCTCCATTACTACACACAAAGATTGTTGCTCAACATGAATCAGTACCTTTGGAGTTACAATGCCTCAGTCTCCTGGGAAATCTGAGCTGGTCTAGGATATCAATAATATGTTTTAGTGCAAGGGGGGAAAGCATGGGCCACGGGCTGCCTGTGATACCCCCAAGGCATGTCAGGCTCCCTCAGACTCTTCCCACTAGCTCAAAAAATCCGAGTCCCTCAAAATGGCAACCACAGCCCAGAAGTTTCTGAGGACACATTATTTCCCCGCTCAGTGCAATCCTCCTTCAGCCTTTTTTATGCCCTAAAGGCTTTTTTAGAAATGGATGAGCACTTCTTGCTTCTTAAACAGGCCTTCTGAGTAGCCCCCCTACATTTTTTTCCAGGGACAGAGAGGCTGGGTGGGGTATGCCCCAGAAAGTCCAGGGAAGTGCAAAAATGGTGTAGATCCTCAGACATTTCTCACTCTGTTTTAGAGGGCAGAAGACTAGTAAGAATGGGTGTGTTATTACCTCCAAGCTCTCAGGGATACTGCTTAGTGACAAAGCTCATATTTTGGCTGTGGAAGGTCCTAGATAGCAGCTCCAGCTACATCTGAGAAAAGGACTCCTGCCTGCATCCCTGGAAAGCCACTGCACATCTGAGTAAACTGGGGTAGGGAACTGTGGCTCTCAGATGGTTTTTGTCCTACAAGTTGTCCCATAATGCCTCACTATTAGCTATGCTGGCTAGGGCTGATGAGATTTGTAGGCAAAATTCATCTGGAGGGCCACAGCTGCCCATCTCCGGTGTAAACAGACAACACCAAACTAAACGTAACAGTATTTTGCTTGGTATACGCAGAGCCTGGATTTCTTTTTGGATTACAACTCCCAGAATCCCCCAGCAAGCATGGCCACTATTATGCACAGCAGATATACATGTTATCTGGGACAGTGCAGTTGCTGTCAATTCTACAGTTCATCCTATGGGATTTTCACCATCATGGCTCAGGCGCGGTCCATGTTTACGTAACATATCAGCAAATGTTTGCCTGTTTGAGAGACACGTAATTCAATAAAAACAGGCTGTTACACCTAAATTGTGCATGAAACCCTATCACTCCTGGTAACATGTAAAGCAGCTCCACATTATAACACGGAGCTCAGACAAGGATTGAAAGTGTAAGTGGTCTTTTCAGGCCCACATACTACAAACACAGTTGCACAGTTTTTGCAGAAAAGTAGACTTCTTGGTAGAGCTACAAGGAAAGCCTAGCACTGTGGTATTCTGAGAACAGGACATGAAATTCATATTCTAGATCCTCCATTGCTGAAATTCCAGGTGCAAGGAGCTAGCTTGAGCCATGAGGTTTGTTGAGTGATCCTGGGACAGTCACTCTCAGCTTGCTATATTTCACAAGATTATTGTGAGAAAGTAGAGAGGACAATATATTCCACTTTGTGCTCCTTTAGAGAAAGGCAGAGTATGAATGTAATTCTCAAATAAAAGAAACTCTTCCAGCATGGAAACTGCTGTGTCTTCCTGGGAACCCATGTTGATTCAGCTCCACCCTTCCCTCCTTCCTTCCATAATACAGTCATACTTCATTTAAAAGAAAAACACCATTTCAAAAAAAAGAAGAAGTTACATTCTGTTTACTTTCTCCCCCACAGTGATTGCTGCCACTGAACAGCTGTACTGCAGACAGCAAGGTGTTTCACACAATCACAGGCTGTTTCTATGAACAAGGCACAAGATTACTTGGTCAGCACAGAACCCCAGAGGAAGACAGAGGGCTGCCCTAATTCCCTGCTGGCCACCACCAGCTCCTCCTCAACAGCACAGAAGTGCCTTAGACAGCACAAACAGTTGGCCTCTTTCTTTCAAGCCCTTCCTCTCTGAAGAAATGGCAAGAGGGCAAGATCCTTTTGGCAGAGTTTCTGCTACCAACTCACACTTGTTCTAATGCACATTTTCTCCCTTTATCAGGGAGAATTAAAGACAAATGGCTTTTGGTAAAGGTTTAGCCCAAAGCACCCATTTCTTATTGAAGGCTTGCCATAGCGACAAGGATCCCGTAATATTTTGAAGACATGCAAAGAAGCTACAGCTTTCCAGCCAAGCACTGAAGATTTACACAAAGCCTGAACTAAAAAGGTACAGGCAAGTCACAAAATTGGGCTTAGGGAAAAGGGAAAAAAATCAGTTCAGAATGTGAAGACTCTCCTAGCACCCCCAAATTAAAAACAAAACAGCATAGCAGAAACGAAGAGAGAAAGTGCCATGAAGATAAAGCACTGGCCCACGAGATAAACACTGGATGGTACATCACATCAAAACTTAACACTGCAAACTCATTTACTTCACAGTTTTCCCAGTTATAATAAAAGTGGCTGGACTCTGCTATAAATGAACCAATGTGCTACAATGCATAGTCAGGATCTGGAGCCTTTGGAGTTCAGTTCCTCCAGGAGCCATGAAACTCACTACATGACCTCGAGTCTGCTATTGTCCTTTTCTCAACCCAATCTGTCTTAGAGAGTTGTTGTGAGTACAAAGTGGAGAAGAGAGCTATGTATACTCATCTTGAGCTCTGGAGAAAATGTGGCACATTAATATAACTAACCAACAAAGAAGGGTGCATAACAGAAATCGCCAAAGCAGTGGAGAGGTCCTAAGAGCAATAACAGAAGAGAAAGGCATGTTTTGAAGGGACAGCTATGTCTGATATTGATTTACTAAAACACATGTGGTGGGGAGAACAAGTTTAGTATTAACAAACAAGTACAGTGGGGTGTAGTTGTTTCAATGCCGGCCTATGACTCTGGACACCAGGGTTCAAACCCCTGCTCAGCATAGAAACCCACTGGGTGACCATGGCCAAGTCACACTCTCTCAGCCTCAGAGGGAGGCAAAGACACACTCTCTGAAGGAATCTTGCCAAGAAAACCCTGTGATAGGTTTCCTTTAGGGTCCCACAAGCCAGAAGCAACACACATATAGCAGGCATGTGGTTAAGTGGTACACATGTGTGTGAGTTACACACAAGGGCTTTCAATTCTTGCTGCCACTACAACAAAAGCAGAGAATGCTTCCCCTAATATTGAAAGCCGTTTGAAAAACAATGAACTTTAATCCCAAGTTACAATGCATATCTTCCTTTACTTAGAACATCTGTAACTTTCCTTTCCACTAGGTAGTCTTCAAAATACCTCCCTATTCTCATTGAATACAAAAAATTCACATAATGTAAAACAGCAAAGATACAAAAAAACTCAACAAAATGAACATTAGTGAAGTAAAGAAACAGTAAAATCAGGAGCATAAATTCCAATAAATACTTGCCCAAACCTCAAGTGGATAAAACAGTGAGCCTGCCATCAAAAGATGACCTTGTAAAGGAGACAAAAGTCCTTTGAAGCATACAAGACGAGCCTTATGAACTTCCCACAGTGCTTTGCATCAAGTGGCAACTACACTTCAGAACTTCACCCTGGAATGTATGACATAAGCACACTGTACGCCTGGAAAGAACAGTGCCTAAGCAGGGGGTGGGGGGAGTTCCTGCTTCTCAGGAATACTTCCTTAGGTCCTGAACACATGCACTTTTTAACCACTTATGGGGCAAAATGAGACCTATTCACACAAGCTATGGGATTATCACCAAAAGCAAACATGCACCTCACAGTCCAGAATCTTGTACAAACAAATGACACAAGGAAATGAGCAAGTCCTTACCTCACCGAGGCCTATCTTAGTGAAAGAACTCACCGGGTTTTGTTCTGTTAAGCAAACTTCCTCTACTAGTCAGACTTCTATTCTTACTCAACAGGACCAACACTGAACCTCTCCCATCTCAGTTCCCTGTTATCACACAAGGCCACCATAACTTCTGCACACTTGGTGTGCCTTCCTCAGCCCATAGTATAGTGGTTTTCAAACTGTGTTCCACGGTTCTAGGGTTCCCTGGAATTTTATCTGGGCTTTCTGACGTAGTCAGCAACCAGTGACCAAGCATCCACGTGAAGCAATCATATGGAGATGCGTCATCATTAATCTTTCCGTACCATGCAAGGATAGAAGAGCATTCTAGATGCCTTCCAAAGCAAGCATTCCATGCACTCAGGGCAATGGGAAAGCACAACAGGTCTAGCAAGTTATAGCCACCCCAGACAAACTGAACATGTTCCAACACTCTGTTCAAAACATAAGGGTGCTCCAGCAAACTCCCAGAAGTTATTCAGCTGACACAGTTGCTTAGAAGGAGTCTATGAAGGTAGAAAGATTAGCCAACTACTCATAATATGCACAGCTGCAAAATTCACAAGCATACATTTGCAAGGCAGATCAGGAAGATAAATCCATCCCATTTTTAAGGTGTTGTTCCATAAAAGGTCTTACATGGTGTGTAGCTATTAGGATCCAACCAACCCACAACTTCCCTGCTACCTCATCTCCTCCTCAAGGAAAACTTTCTAAATGTCTAGTTTGAAAGTTCCACCTGAACTCCCCACACCCGTATATTTTCCTCTTGATCTTAATTACCTAATACTTCCAAGTACACTTTTCCATTCATATTTAAGGGCCAAGATAACTCTCAATGCTTGTTCCTATGATCCCTCTAAGCTGCTTCCTAACTGTCTAATTTTGCTTGGTTGTTCAGCTTTCTCATACTATCAAGCCTTTACATCTGGAAGAACTGGCAAAAGAAAGCTTCTTTGCAATTGCCCTAGAACACCACACTGGAGAAGATGTCTGAGAAGGTGGTGGGTGTTGCAGTGTCTTTCCTTAGCTAAGCTTGCAGTTCTTCCAGACTCAGAACTTCACTCCACTCTTTGGATACCACTGACATCTCTTCCTCTACCTAAGTACACCCTGTGAATTCCCAGAGTCCAGCATCATTTCTTCACCCCAAATCAGTACATTGCTTTCACCTACTGATTATGACACATACTTCAAACTGTAATCAACAGCCACAGCCTCAACCCAGCTCTGATGTTTCGAGGTGCAATTCTGGAGCTCAGCTTCTCATCACAGAGAACGCTCACTGGTGTTGTAAGCCCACACGATACAGAACAGCCCCTGCTATGCTCAAAAATGCTGCCACATTTCTACTTCAACAGAAGTCTTCTTCCAATTTTGTATCTCTCCCTTGCTGATTTTTTAAAATGTTACTTAAAACAAAAAATGTTACTGGTCACCTTTTTTTTCTTTTTACCATATAAGTTACAGTGATCTTTCTCTCTGAACAAATCAACATCACCTTCAGCATAAATGAGTCACATTAGTTTGCAAAATTTGTTGATGCTTATATCCCATGCTTTTTTTTTCTCCTGTAACATCACCTATCTCAAACAGCTAGTCCAGAAGCACTTCTTTTATGCCTATTTTAATAAGTGGAAGAGTCAGCCTATCCTTTATCAGCTATTCCACCAAGAAACAAACAGTTCTGAGTTTATAGCTACGCATAACTCTTTCACAAATGGAGTACCACACTGTTTCACAGTATTCCTGGGGAATACCACAGGTGAAACTTGAAGCCATCAGATTCCATAAGTGATTTATTTTAATTTCTGTAGCAGAACCCCTTCTCCCACATTCCAGCCTAGGACCATGTAGATAACCTTCTCCTCCATCCTGACCCATGTGCCTTCTGATGAAAAAATGGTGAAAGAGATGTGCTGATCTTGAATACTTGCATACATTTTTGTGATTTTTGCATTAGCCAAAGAAAGGTATTATTATTAATCTGGATGTATGATAAGCCTTCCTAATCTGGATGTGTACTAAGCCTTCCTAAACGAATAAACTTTAGGAAGACTTCTTAGTACCTCCGTCAGTCTATAGATCTCCCTTCCAAAAGGGAGCTAAGCTGCCTCCCCCCCCCAACGCGAAGTCTCTCTACTAGCAGGAAAAGACTTTTCTACTCTGGTATACTTTTGGCAACTGACTGGCTGAAGAAAGGGCTTTTAATAGAGAGGTGCTGTACTTATTGATGTGCTTTTGAATTGTTTTATAAATCAACAGCATTGTAACATAACTTATTTAATTTAACATTATCTTTGTGTTTTTATCACTGTCTGTTGTTAGTCTTGGAAGCCATCCTGAGTACTAATTTTGAGAGACAGGATAGATACAGATTAAAAGAAAGAAGCTGCTTCCTTAGAAGCTATTTTTTTTCAGCACAGGAAGCATTTACTTTCGCTTAAATATATACTTCACCTTTGGATTTGAAAGCATACTTATTTTGATTCTTAGTACCTAGTTTTCACCAAGACAACTATTATGAAACGGATGTACATTTTTATCCACAAATTTGTTACCTATGGACATTTCAAAGGAATGTGCACGTAGCCAAAAGACCATTCAACTGTTAGACATGCATCACTGATATTAAATCAACAGAGTCTGGAACAATTGCACTGAAATGCTTCAGTTACCTTGCCATTTAAATAGAGAAGTGGAAAAGCAGGAAAAAAACAGTGTACGTAGGAGAAAAATGACAAAACCAAAAATGGAAATTGCATATGAGAAACACTGAGTGGAAAAAAAGAGTCTATATTTACTATGTTTGTAGCCCCTCCCCCGGTTTAGCTCAGCTATGCATTGTTCAGGTTCAAAGTACTGATACCTTATAACATACTTTATGGACCCATACTTTATGGTCTCCAGAGCTAGTATGAATTATTCATCGCATTCAGGTGGTGGGGGAGGAGAAGAAAGGCACGATCTTCTTCACCATGGCAGCATCTCTATAAATTAAGGAACGAGCAGGGCAAACTGCTCATTAGCAGCCTGATCCTATGCTGTGTTAAGCATGGGATTAATGAATTCAGACACACCCAACTCTGTACAAGATGAATGGGTTGCTCTGTACTTCTATGCTCTTCCCCCTCTCTCCAATCATGGCAGGTTCATTTTAATTCAATTAAAGTAAGCTTCTAAAATAAGTAGAAAACAAAAACAGGAGGACCATCAAGGAAAAGCAGTAGGATCTTAACCTCAGGAAAAAAAAAAGGCATATTTTTAGAAACCAATTCCACTCTATGTTGCCAGCTAACTGGGAGGGAAGGAAGGCTCCAGTTTCGCCACTATGTTCCACAGGCTGGGGGGAAGCCTAACTCACAGCTTTTCTCTAACAGAAAGACATGTCATGTTTATCATTCGGTAACAGCCCTTCCCTGCCAAACTAGATTATTTCAAAGTGTTTATTAATAAAAGAGGAACACCACACAAATATAACTCAAGACTCTGCTGTATCAACTCTAGGAAAATCCAGTATGACAGAAGAGGTGAAAGACTTCTTCGCCTTTTTAGAAAATACATTCATTCATCTGACAGCCAGATACATTAACAACCCTAAAGAAGACCCGGGAACCACAGAATATACCGTATATGCTAAGCGTACCTAAAGAGAGATCCCCAAGGGAAAGCACGCTCCCTATGCAGATAACTCAGAAGGCCACGTGCACTCTTTCCTGGTCAACTTACATTTATGTTCTCAGGACCCCTGCAGAGTGCATCTTTCCAATATGTGACTGCCAGTCCATGCTCTTCCACAATAACGTTGTCCTCCTATTAATAACTAGTTTTCCATCTTTGCCTCCTTCACCTACCGTTACTAGTACAACAAAGCCGGTGTTACAATCCCAAATGCCACCACAGGGCCAGCCTGCACCCTGAACCCCGCCCAGCCGCCTACGGTACAAGCCCCACATGCCATTCCCCCCTTCACGGCAATGCGCCCCGAGCAGCTACCCCAGGACGGGACGAAAGCCTCTACGCCCGCGCCCCTCGCAGATAAAGAACCATCCCGACTGAAAGCGCTGCAACCCGCCTCCTCCGGCACAGCATGACATTCTCCCACCCCACCCCGGGAAGCACCCCTCACCCGCCAGAGGGCCTCAGTGAAGAAGACCCCACCCCAAGACCCAGCCGGCTCTCCAGCGACTACAGCCCCCGATCTCTTCCCTCTCTCGCTTTCGCCCGAAACACCGCTCTACCTCCACGCAACCTCGGGGAGAGACTGCGGGAACCGCCTCGCCCGCGCCACCCTCCCGAACGCCCGGCGGGGCAAGTTCGCACCCGGAGGCCACCGACGACGACGACGACGACGACGACGA
Organism: Cyclura pinguis; assembly: GCA_030412105.1. Lineage (NCBI taxonomy): Eukaryota > Metazoa > Chordata > Lepidosauria > Squamata > Iguanidae > Cyclura > Cyclura pinguis. The sequence goes on from CM059600.1 coordinate 161,678,894, forward strand.
CGCTGCCGCCTCCGACGCCTCCGGGACCCGCGCCGCGCGAGAGGCGGGTCTGCGGGGAAAGTGGGCGCGGCCACCCGTGGCCACGCCGCCCGCATCTGCCTAAGCCGGCCCCATCCTCCCTTCTTTCCCGGGTCCTCTCAGGATTCAGGGGCGGAGCTCCGCCCACGCTACGGCAGGTGCCGCGTTCGCACCCTGCTTCGGCTGCCCGGTGAGCGCCACCCGCTTCCCCCGGCCCCCCGCCTTTCTGCCAGAAGAGTGGGCCGATCGGGTTGAGCGCACTCGGGTGGAAGCCAGACCGGCTTGCTGCTGCTGCTGCTGGAACCTCTCCTCTTCTGCCTAACCCCAACCAGTCTGTAGCCTAAATCAGCGGACTGCAACGCTCCCTGAAATGACTGGAGCCGTTTCCACACTACGCTGTTATAGCGCTATGATTCCACTTTCAACATCCTGTGGAATCCTAGGGTTTGCAGTTTTGGCCAGGGATGCAAAACAGCAACTCAGTGCGATCAAAGGAATTATAGGAAACAAAACAGGCAAGGTTGTTTTTGAAAGGATTCTATTTCTCACGTATTCTATTACATTTTGGGATACTTGTTACCAGATTCCACCCTAAGGTACAGGTCATTTATTATTTTTAACATGAAAGCTTTCATGAGTCTACTCATTCAAACAAATATGCATGTTTTATTTTGGTATTTATTTTCCTATAAAAGCAGTTTCAAGAGAACTGACTTTGTTCAGTAATTTGTTTTAGCTAACAGATGTAGTAAAAACCACAGATCTACACACATCTATCTGAAGGTAAAATGTGGCAGCATTAACCAGAAATTATGAGTGATCTCAACTTCAGTCTTTGGTAGATTTCACTTCCTGTTTTGAATATTTTTTTATCAGGATACTTGCATTTCTGTTTCAAATGAGTCTGTACTAATATCTCAGCTGACCTATTTTAAAGTTGTTCCAAAAATATTCTTCCTAGAGATGTAAGGCTGGAATCGTGCATACAGTTAACTGATAGTGAATTCTACAAAATTCAGGCCATACTTCAGAGCAGTTATAAACAAGACTGTTCTGTGTTTATGCCACTATATAACCTCTGTGCATGAACAATTCACATTTGAGAAGTGAGAATCATGTACCCAGAAATTTGAGTGGAACCCTAGTAGAGTTTATTTTACTTTGTTGTACACACTTTAGAAGTTCAAGAGAACTCCCCAGTCTTGAAATCTAGTGCTACAAGTCACACGAAACCAGAATGATATTACTGTCAAATGATTTCTCAACATATGGTCAAAGAAGAAATACTGTCCTTGCGCTGTTCTGATGTGTCAGGTACCCCATTAAAATTTCAACATGTATTATATCCAACCTATATTCTTGTTATTATTATGAAGCTTCTTGGAAGGCAGGTATAGCTTGCAAACTATTTAATATAGTTAGCTGCCTTTATGCCCCCCGAAGACCACACATTAGAAGGCAATTGAAGTTCTGTTACCAAGCACTTCCTTAATAATGACATAAACCATGAACCACTGGATTCTATACAAAATGAGCCATTAAGAGTCTCACTATCTGCCAACAAAGAATGCCAAACAGAGGTACTCTAATAATGGTTTTAGGCTTTGCTATAATTTTACTCCATTTCATAAGTCTTCTGCGGCAAGCTTTGAACCATATATATGTTTAGTTTCCAGACACACAAAACTGAATTAAAGAGGGGAAAAAAACACATTGTATTGTTAAAAAAAACAGCTCCTCATATCAGTTCGGTCTACTTCCTATTAAAATAAGTTTGTCCTGCTAAGTCAAAATCTCTCTTCAATAAACAGTCTTTTGAATCAGCATGGAGGGGTTCATGTATTGCTCAAGAAACTCAGGTTAAGGATTAACTGGTAGGTAAATCCACAGCTCAGCAGGTTTAAGAAAGCAGTCTTCTGCAAAAGGACTGTATTGCCCATTGATTCTGACAGTAGCCTCTGGCATCCTCCACTGTGTAAAGTCAAAATCTTTTATTCAGGTTGACTCACTTAGAAATAGTAACTGTCTCCTTTAAAAAAAACACAGGTATTTCTGTCCTGATTGGTCTTGCCACCTCAGCTGCAGCAAGTGGGCCAGGTAAGCGTCGCTGGTTAACTCAAGTTCACCCAACGGAGACTCAGAACTAATTTAACAGCAGAATGAAAGATACCTTAACCCTCTAGTTTCTTTGGAAAGCTTGCACTCTGCCTCCATCAAAAAAGGATGTTTCTGTGTAACTCTTCCACTTCCAGCTCCCACATGCTTCTATTCAAGGGGTTGTTCGAGAGGTCCATCACCTTCACAGGTCGAAGAGTAGGTTCTGGGCTGCAGGACTGCACCAGGCCCATCACCATGACGTACTTTCCGACGCTGAGGCAAGGCCTCCCCTTGGGGACGCTCTCCACGCCCTGAGCCGCGAAGGAGCCGCTGCCGTCCCGCAGCCGCAGCGTCGAGCCGTCCTGTGCTACGCTCAGCACCGTGCCCTGCATCCACACCAGGGGAACGGCCAACGCGGCACGCCCGTACTCCTCCCGGTCCAGCAGCCACGGACCGCCAGGGGGGCGGCGACACCGCCTCAGCTGCCCCGCCAGGACTTTCACCGGCGGCGACTGCGAGGGACGAGCTCCCTCCGACATGACGCGCCTCGCTTTTCCCGCCAGTTTTCACCTGGCGCAAAGGATCACGGGTCCAAAGAGAGCCTCCGCTAATCGCGAGAGTTGCAATAATACTGCGAGATTTTTTTTCTTTTCTGACCATAGACAGAATATATAGAGTGACGTGCTTCATAATTGGCCCGACATAGAAATTATTTTCCCTTTGAGCCCAGCGTTTTGTTTCGTTTTTTAGTTTCACTATTTTCCCTTTAAGTGCCCACTGTTTTGAGTTTGAGCCCAGACGTGACAACATATAGATTCACTTCTTGGTTTCTAAAGAACTACAGTCAGTAACTGCTTTCAATTTTTTTAAATCCTTATCTTGGAGATAAGTAACTCCATATTTTTTCTATAGTTTTGTCACGGACTGCCAGTCTATACCATTCTCTCTAACAGGCATGGTCTATGCTCTCTGTATTCGAGCTGATGGTTTGAGCCAGATTTTTACACCCCTCCTACTCCGTTGGTATCTTCCAAGCAGAAGGCAGGGCGGGGAAAGGAAAGGAAGGGAAGGCCGGCTGCTGAGTGTTGACAGCGTCGCCTAGCAACAGGAGAGAGGATGGAGCCGGGCAGAGAGTGAGTGATGGGGGGGAGGGCTGAGGGATTGGGACCACTTTGAGGGACTCGGATCGGGCTCCGGCTCTGCTCCCTTTATGACGGGGGACGGGGTCGCTTCGAAAATGCTGCCCAAGTGGGAGGAAATAATATAACTACCTTTCTCCGCTAACAATGTGTGTTAATATATCCCGTTTCTTAAAAGAAGCGCAGATGCCATTTTTAAATAAAGGACTTTCAATACGTCGTGTTGACAGATTTGTATGTAGAATATACAACGCGGAGAAAGGTATAGCAACATTATTTCATCGCTTTACTTTAGGAAGCGTTTTAAAAATGCAGGGCTCTTAGAATGCTGTTAAATGTAGTTTGTTTGTTTTTTTGATACATGGGAAGCTTGAAATACAAAGCAATGAATGGACATTTGTGTCTATTCTGCTGGTGGTGGGGAAAGGGGTGGAAAGAAAATAAGTCCTCTAAAACAGAGCCCTTGAAATCTTATGATCGATTTACTGAATGCTGCTCAAGCAGATCATCACCACCACCCTCTCTCCATTCTGTATTCCCATGCAAAAAAATACACAGGTACCCCATTTCTTAATGCATTTCATTAAAGTACTAGTGTTGCCCAGGATTTTCTTATAGGTAATAGTTGTTAGAGAGATTTGAGATCCTGTGTCTTTAATTCCCCAAACCGTCTTGTCGAGTCCCTGTGACTTTCCCCCATATTTCCCAATCCAGTCTGTATTCAGAGTTAATGTACAGAGGTTCGGTTTCTGAGGGAATACATTGCCCTCCTCCTTGCTGCTAGGCCTCATCTCCATAGCAACCAGCCAGGCCCAAGAGCTCTCTGGCTGAGAATTCTAAAGGCCCTTCCCTAAACTGTGAACCCCAGGATTCCATAGAATCTTCTCAGGCAGCCAATCATATGAGGTCTTCTTGCCTGACAAGGACAAACAAGCGTACAAACTTTGACTTTTGTATAGTAGATGATAAGCTCTCCTGGTTTCTTTTATCCCATTTGAACAGCCATTGTGCATATGTGTGCGTGTGTGTGTATCTTTGACCTATGGTGACCCCATGGATTGCTTAGGCAACAAATATTTGGAGGTGGTTTTGCCAGTTCCTTCTTCTGACATATAGCCTACAGCCCCTGGTTTTTATTGGCAGTCTCCTATCTGAGTACCAATCAGGACTGGCCCTACTTAGCTTCCAAGATCAAACAGGATCTGGTACCTTTAGGGTACCTAAACCTGTATCCAGTCTTTCGTTCCTAAATTAGCCATCTTGGGCATGCTAAACCAGTTGTAAATCCCGCTGAATTTGCTTGTTAGTAAATATCCATAGGATTGTACTGCTCATCTCTCATCCCTTCGCTCAAAGCAAGGAGTTTCCCAGTATCCATGTCTTCTTCTCTTTTATACTTTTCTTTATACAGGAAGAAGTGAAAGATTTTCCTTTGCCATTATACAATTCTAGGTGCTTCTTTTGTAATGTCTATCAGTACTTTGCATGCCTTTCCCTTTATTTTTATTTCCTTATCCCTTTATGTTGCCTTTGCTGAAACAGCTTCTCTGGGTATCACTCCATTTCTGGGCACAATTCTAAGTGCTTGTTATGACTTATAAAGTCCTGTTCAGCTTACATCTAGACTGTCCGAAAGACTGTATCTCCCCACATAAGCCTGCCCAAGTCTTACCATCTTCTAGGAGAATTCAAAGACATAGCCATGTTGGTCTTGATCAGTATGCAAAGGGATCTTTGAAACTGAGAGAAAGAAATTGGTAATATGAGCTTTTGTAGGCTTAAGTCTACTTCATTGGATGCATCTTCTGAGAGGGCTTTCTCCCATTCCCACCACTCTTATCAGGATGGTCTGATGAGGACACAAATAGGATGTTCTCTTTAGCTAGCTGCCCTTAGGCTGTGGAACTCCCTCCCTCATTTGGTCCTCTTTCTGATTTTTTTTTTTTTTCTGATAGGAGAAGATCCTTTAACTCAAACAAGCCTTCAGCTTTGAACTGGATTGGGGCAGAACGATTTTTTTAATAGGTTGTGCTGTGCTTTGTATGGTTTTTTAGCTATTTTAAATCAGTGTTTTAGTTGGGTTGTTTGCTTATTGTTTTGTAATTTATGTATTGTTTTAGCTATGTTTTGTTATAGCTTATATTGTAAGCTGTGTTGGGTCCCATATAGAAAGAAAGGCAGGATATAATTGAAATAAATAATAATTTTTCAGCATTACGGTTTCCTTCCATGGGTTTGTGTAATAATGTCATTCCTGGTTTGTGTAATAATATCATTCCATTATGAATGTTTCTACAGAACCATTGATCTCTCAACAAGCTGCATTCTAAATTTTTCTCCCTTCTCAAATCTCAGGCAGTAGTCTTCCTTATAGTTTTATTGCATTAAATTCTAGGCCTCCCACACTGCATTCCCCCTCTGACCCTGCTCCTCTGGATCCAGCACTAGAATCTACTACTTATAATTTCTCACTGAAACTAATTCAGAACACATGCATTATTTAAAGCAGAGATTGACAGCTGTGCCTGTCTACCTGCTGTTGGACTACAGTATACATTATCCCTAGGCAGCATAAGAAGGGTGAGGAATCTAAGGAGTAATAATCCAAAACTCTCTGGACAGTTGCAGTTGCCCACTCCTAACATAGCTGTTAACTTCAACTTGCAGTTTTTTTCTCATGAGCCAAGCTTCACAGCTGCATATGAAGGTTATTATTAAATACTCTGTTAGGTTTGGCTGTCTCATAAGATGGCCTGACTCATTAGAAAAGATGATACTGCTTGGTAAGCCTCATGGCAGTAGGAAGCCTATGTTACAGGTGGATTGATTCAATCAAGGAAGCCACAGCCTGAATTTGCAAGACTTGAACAGAGCTGTTAATCTCTCATTATAGGGTTGCCAGTCTCTCATTATGGGGTTGCCATACATCAAAGTTAATTTAATGGCACATAACAACTAGGTTTGTCATTCGCATCACTTTTTATCTTGCAAGGGCTCTTAAGCTTAAGTATAAATCTGTAATGGAAATATATCCATTTGGTTTGGCTGAAATAACATGGATACAAATGTCTCATTTTATTGCTTTGTTTTTCAAATTGGCTTTGCCTTGCAAATGGGCATGAGGGTGAAATCACACCAAAATGTAAACATATCCTTTGATGGTGTTAAAATATATGTAGATATATATTTCAATTTCAAATGCAGTGCTGAACCAGAGCATGGAGAGACTGCAGAAGATAAGAAGAAAGAGCTGCTTACAGAAGATGGAGGGGTAATGTAAACATGATGCTCCAGTTCATTAAAATGACATTGAAGTTGAACTATAGATAAGGTACCTCAGGTACAGTCTCAAGCATCAGACATTTGAACTGAGGAGCTAGCTTATTGTTGCAATGGGCATTTTTATATACAGATAAATTTATATCTTTATATAGAGAGAAGAGACAGAGTCCACAGGATATTTTAATGCAGTCTTTCCCAAATTTTGGTTATCTAGATGTTTTAGACTCCCAGAATCTCCAGTCAGGTTGGCCAACAATCCGGAATTCTGGGAGACGAAGTAAAAAACACCTGGACAACCAAAGTTTGGGAACCACCATTTTAATGTGTTGTGTGGTAAATGTTAAAGTTGCAGCAGCTGTGAAGTACAAATGGACTTTAAGAAATTAGATTCTGCCTATTCTGTCATCACTCAGAATGCTATTTTGTACATGTGTATTAATTTTGCCTTTTATATTGTTGAATAAACTGAGCAGGTGGAAGATACCAGTCTAAGTCAAGATGATGATGTGGGTACAGCAGCACCACCTGCTGAGGTAAGTGTATATAGTTCCTCAGTTGGGAAATACTCCTGTAAATTTACAAAGAACTGTGGTCCTTTCTGCCCTACATTGTTATAGTGCTATTATTCCACTTTCGACCTCCCATGGAATCCTGGGGTTTGCAGTTTAAGGAGTGGCCTTTAGAATTCTCAGCCAGAGAGCTCTTTGGCCTCAGGAAACTACAAACCCCAGAATTCCACAGGATATTGAAAGTGGAATAATAGCACAATAACAGTGTAGGGTAGAAAGGCCTTACGTAAATAAAAGAATAAGAATAATGAAATACCTCTCTTCTGTGCAATTCAATATGCATTATTCTGATTCTGTTGTAGCACCATCAATATTTTTCTGCCTTTTTTCTGTATACCTGGATTGTTTTCCATTGAATGTCTTTTGTTTTCCCAGGGCACCGTAAGCTGAAGGGAGGTAATACAAAATCTTTCCCTAAGGCCATGCTACAAGACTGTGTAAAGCTATATGAAAGTAACTTGATTCCTGGCTCTTCTCAGATTTTAAATTCTGAAATGATTACCTTTAAGTCAAAAAAGGAAAAAATGCAATTTACATTAAGCATGTTGTTTAATTGTTAAATTTAATGTTTGGCTCAGGCGAAGCAAAATTCTATGCTTCCAACATGATGAAGGATGTGCCGTTTTAATATCCCTTCTCAATGCTTGGGTTCTGATTTGTTCTGTTTACTGCAGCCAGAAAACAGTGTTGCCAATGAGGAAGATGCAGGAAATGCTCCTACAGAGGAAGGAGAAGGAAGGACTCCCATGGCGTCTATGGAAGAGGAGACAGAGGTTGTTCCTACTGCAGCCACGGCGGAGGAAATACCAGTTGCAGTGGCCACAGAGGAAGGGGCAGTGGCTGCTGCAGTGGCCATAGAGGAAGAAGTAGCCATGGAAGAAGGGGCAGGGGCTGCTCCTGTGGCAACCATAGAGGAAGGGGCAGGGGCTGCTCCTGTGGCAACCATAGAGGAAGGGGCAGGGGCTGCTCCTGCACTGACCACGGAGGAAGGGACAGGGGTTACTCCGGCAGTAGCCATGGAAGAAGGGGCAGAGGTTGCTCCTGCAGAGGCCATGGAGGAGAGATTATTGGCAAAGACACCCAGCCTGCCAGGGCGAGACATTTATGAACAGAGATTGTCCTTAGTTGGGCAGGTGAGTGACACTGAATGGGTTCACGGGTGTAAATTCACAGGCACACAGTCACCTCAGTTTGAATGCAGTGCTACAGCTCCCGTCTCCTCCTAGTGGCTGCATCTGGGGAAGGAGAGGGGAATGTGGCATCAGCAGACTCATTATTTAACATTGTGTGGAAAAGTGGACTCTCTTTAACTAAAAAAACAAAAAAGATAAGTACAAAAGTTAGGGGGGAAATATACTGATTTAAATAAATCACAAATTAGGCAGTACCACAATGCTTTTTGATAATCGTCAGGTAGTAGATAAGGTAGACGAATGTGATAACATAGCAGAATATTCTGTACATGTAGAGAAGTACCAGCACCCTGGATGTGTTTCCTCCTTAGAAGTTCTTCAGTGAGAAAACATAAATTAATTTTTAGAAAAGAACAAGAGTTCTGCAACAAGTTGTTATAAAAATCTAACTAAATTGAGTGTATTGTTGTATAGGATAAAAGGAAACTTAACTCAACCAGACAAGATTCAATGATACTCATACTGTTGTGAAATGTATAATAATTAATTTTGAGTATTTTATTATTATTTTGTGTTTTTATGATGAAAAATAACTTTATTAAAAAAATAATAAACAAACTTTACATTCTTGTAACACACGTAATAAGGTTAGTAGGTTTTTTGCAAGGGAAGATCCACATAAATATGTTTGAGGACTGAGGTCTGTTCAGACCATATATTGAAGATATTGGCAAAGAGGGTAACAGTCCAATATAGAATCTGCCCTATATGCCTTACTAAGAGATTAAACTTCCTCTAATATATGGTACTTTAGAGCAAAATATATTCTGAAAGGAATTTAAATCCTAATCTAATGCCAGATGAACATTTACATCCCTGGCAATGGACCTCTGTCCTTGTATATGTGGTTCTTATCTACTGATAGTAGATATGATATATACTGAAGTCGACCCCATGTATAATTCGAGGGCAGTTTTTGGGACCAAAATTATTGATTTTGATACAACCCGTGGATAAGTCATTCCACAGAGAAGGGAAACCACCAGCACCATTTCAGGGGATTGCTTGCTCCCGGCTGCCACCACTGTCACTATTTCCCACCTAGGCCTTCAAAAAGCCTTTTCACCACTCTACAGAGAGAAAGGGATGGTTCTTTTTTTTTTAATAAAAGTTAAGGTGCAGTATTAACTCCAATAAAAAAAAAATGGAACCATCTCCTTATTTGAATAGCGTGGCAAAAGGGAAGATCTTAGTCTGTCCCAGGAAAACCTAAAAGAAGCACTGATCAGCGTTCCTTTGAGGAGAAGCACCAAAGAGCTGTCACTGCCACTGCCACTTTCTCACTCAGGCACCCTGAAAGGACAGAAGTGGTGCTACAGTGGAGAGAGGAGAGGGGGCTGGTGATTCTTTTAGGTTCTCCCAGGATGGACTAAGCTTTTGCATGGATTCCCACCATTTCACAGACTCTCACAGCTCTCTCCAGCTGTGTCTATCTCTAGCCTTGCAGTACAGGTACATACATGTTGTAGCTCCAGAAGTTTCAGATTTTGGTGCATTTTGGATTTTGGAATTCCAGATAAGGGATACTCAACCTGTACCAGTACTTTGTGTCATTCACTGTAGTTGAATAGTATGAAGGTGGACAAAAAGAAGTATTTCTTCACAGAGTGCTTACTTGCTTACACAGGATTCAGTGATGGCTTCCAATTTTATGGCTTTAAAAAGAGGATTAGACAAATTCATTGAGAATAAAGCTACAAATGGCTACTAGTCATGATAGGTGTATATGAACTCCAGTATTGAAGCTAGAATGCCCCTTTATATCTATTGCCAAGGCACTTGGATAGTGGATGCTATTGCATTCATCTCCTGCTCTGGGCTCCCACTGTGAGAGTAGACTGCTGGACTAGAGAGGAGTTTTTTTCCTCCTTCTGCACCTCTCTTACAAAGTTGGTATGCATTAGTAACAAGTTTCTAACCACTAGTATCCAATCCTTGGAGCCAGAAGTGTGTTTTTAAAAATAAAAGACCCATAGGATTCCATCAAAAGGTTGGACAGAAGTGCTTCAAAGGGTTTCTCCTCTGGTTATAGTCTATAAACTGCCTTCCAGTGAATTGAAGACGTCCCTTCCATCATATTGTGCTATAACAAATTCCAGTAGAATTGCACCATAGCTTTCAGCAGCGCTTTTCTGACAGTCCTCTCTGTTTCCGGAACAGCTTTCTGAAGTATTTGCAGAAGCTGACAACATTCCTTCAAGGCTGTACAGTGAGACACTGCTCTCTCCTGCATCTTCAGTAACCAGCAGCTTGAGATCTGAAATTCCTGAACTGGCGGAGCAACATGAGGCATCAGGTATTGGCTGCTGTCTTGTAGAACGTGATGACTCTTCTTGTCACTGATGCAGTTGTTGATGAAAAATCTTTCATATGCACTCTGTTTGATGCCAATGCTTAGTCAATTCCTATGTTTTCCACCATGATTTTCTGCCTTGTTGTTGTTATTATAGTTATTAAATATATTTTGGGGCATCCAAATACTTAAGAGTAATAGAAATAGGGATTAAAAGCAATGACATTTTTACTAGCAATACAGTAGTTAGAGGAAAACAAGACAACAAGGCATGTTCTGTAAAGGAGACTGGGCAAAGAAAATGGTGACTTTCTTAATAGTACTTATAAAACACTTTTCAAGCCAGGCTGCTCAAAGGAGATCACATAAAGTTTCAGAAACAGAAATCAATCGATAAGAAATACAATATAATCAAAATAGGAGCTGGTATGGTATAGTGTTTTGAGTATGGGGCTAGGACTCTAGGAAATGAGGGTTCAAATATCCACTCAGCCATGGAAACCCGTGGGTCAGTGACCTTGGGCAAGTCACACTCTCTCAAAGAAAGACAATGACAAATTGCCTCTTGCCAAGAAAACCCAGAGTCATCTTGAAGGCAAATAACAACAATAATCAAAACAGCGTAATAGAAGAGGAAGAGAACTGAAAACCAGATTAAACAGAATAAAAATGGTGAGTGAAAAGAGTGAAATACAGGAAATTTTCTTCCCATTATGCACGATCGATTTTATTCTATAAAGTATAAAATGTATTCTTCTTTTCCATGACTTTTCACAAAGTAGGTCATGGTAAATAGTAAATAAATACAAAAATGCAGCAGCACATTTGAAAAATATTACAGAACACATTAATGCATTTGTATAAAATAAACACAGCAATTGAGTAAATAAACCAGAACATAAGTCACTGTTGTAATAAAATATAATGACCCACTAGCTGTTCACACATAGTTAAAACATAATTTAAGACAAATGCAAATTCAAAATTCCTAACAAAGGGGGAAAAGCCCTGCAAATGCTTCTCCTGCTACCCTCCAGGAGGCTACAACAGCAAAGCTTAAGACAACTTGGACTGTTAGAGATGGCTGCTTCCCACCAGAGTAAATAGATTTGGAAAGTGCTCCTTCATCTTTCTTCCAAATTTATCAATGGAAGGACTGAGTACAGAAAACCATTTCTGGAGACTAGTTTATGAATTAGGGCTGTTAAATGAAGGATGGGATACATGTGACTCTCCTTTATTGTTGAACTGCAGCTCCCATCTTCCCTTCACGACTGGCTATTTGCTGACTAAAGCTGATGATAAGTGTTACTCATGCCTCTTTGCTTTTATTATGATTTAAATTCCATGTGCTCCCTGATCTTGTGTTGTTATATTCCCTGAAGTAAAGCACTCTTCACTGCCTTGTGTTTTCTGTCTCTGATGCCATGCACCTCTCCTCCAAAAGCAGGTGCTACTAGATCAGTTGTCGTTCCTCCTCGTATTGAATCTGCTCTTCAGCCTTTGTCTCTGCGATTTGGTACTCTTGCCCTCACAGAAGATCATGGTGATGAAAATAGAGCACCTTTTGCTGCGAGGGAGCATGCTGGCAATGAAGCAGAGGAGGGAACTCAGTTGATTGTGCTGGACCCAGAGCATGTAAGGGAAAAACAGAGCCTAGGGTGGTTGTGATATGGGCACGTAGATACAAAATTAAAGGTAAACAGAGTTACCAAGTAACTATATTCTAGGGTAAAATCAGTGCAGATAGACTCCTGTTTTCACAATAAGAAGCAGCGAGGGTTGAGGTAATATGTTTCTGCTTTAACAGCACCTTGTTCAAATTGGGTGTGTTAAATTTTCTGAAAGAGCTTGTGACTGATAGGATTCCACGACATAACCAATGAGAAGAAAATAGGATCGTAATATTATTAAGCTGCAGAAGAGCAAACAACTTGTTTGAGTAGATTTGCCCACATATTGATAAAGTAAGGTCATCAGTTATAATAACTTAGCTCTTTTTTCTGGATAAATTCTAGCTAACTAAATGACTTTGCATAGGCCTGCCCACATCACTGACATCTGGATTTTGTTATTCTGAGCAGCTCATGTTCCAAGTGAACTCTGAAATTATAGGAGTTCCTGAGATTCAAATATTTTAGGGAGCACTCATTTTTCACAAAAATTACAGAGTTAAATCAATAGTTAGTCCCAATTAGAGAAGACCCATTGAATCAGTGGGATTTATTCAATCAACACTTGTGTATTCTAACTGGGACTTCCAATTAGATCTAGCCCATACTTCTGTCTCCTAACATCTCCCACTTGCTAGTCCTCTCCTACTACTCAATTTACTAGTCTCCCAATTGTCATATTAGACTGCCTGTCTCCCCATGACCTGCTCTCCTTTCTCATTTGTATTCTATCATGACCCCAGTTTCCCTTCCTCTCTAACCCAGTCTCACCTATGATTCTGCTTCCTTCCCTTCTACCTTTCATTGTTTCCTCTCCTTCCTGCTGGTTGAACCTATTGTAACACTGCATGTAAAATGATCCTGACAGTGAAACCCTATGCATATCAGTTCTTAAGTTCTTAAGGTATATGTAGGATTCCAGCCTAACACTTCTTAGTTAGATATTTCCTTCTTTCAGTTTTATTGTTTTGCAAGAAATGTTTTGTGGTCCAAGAGTGGTTCTCAAATGCAGTTCTGGGTCAGTTAACCTGGAAGGAGAGGGCTGTATGCCCATCATGGTGCTGTGGCCAAACTGTATGTTCAGCTTGTGTTTTTTTTCCTTTTCTTTTCTATTTAACATGCAAACAAATCATTCCCATACCCCAGAACATCTCATTTGTTCAAGGTTTCTAGAATGAAAATCACAGATGTTGTTAAAGGTCAAGTGCTGTTGACTCAGGTAATATAACAGTGTTAACATGGTCTTGTTTCTTTCTTTAGCCCTTAATGAAAAGATTCCAAAGTGCTCTAAAGGCCTACCTCAATAAACAGATAGGAAAACTGACTGATGAGCTTCGTGAGCTGGTATAGTATCTTCCTTTGGAATTGTTCTCTCTCTCTCAGCTATCCATATTGGTGTATGCAGGCTCATTTCCTCCCTCTCATGACTGCAGACAGTGGCCACAAAGCACGAGAAGGTACAGAGAGAGGAACTTGGAGTGATCTTATATGGGGTCCAGCAGCAGTTGGCCAGACTGCAGATGGAACTGGAGAAGAATCACAGCTGCCACGCTGAGATTGCCATGGCACGCCGGCAGCTGGAGGAAGAGTTGCATGATCTCAGAAGAACGTACCAGAAGACATGTCAAAGCACGGAGGATGAACGCAAAAGAGGTGACCTGCTCCTTAGGTTTTTCCTCATTCTTTTCACATTGAGCAGAGAAGCAGATTGCCTACTTGTTTTCCAAACTTTTGCTCACTATTTAGACATTGAGGTTTGATTGAATGAGCAATTATGAGAACAGAGCTGGCTGCAAACATGAGTCATAGTTCTTTAAAGTTAACACTTCCATTACAGAACATTTGCTTGACTATATATATGCAGTTGTGGTTAATGATCAGTATATCACAGTAAGTTTCTTTTGTTTTGTTTCAGTCTGTTCACAGTTACTATGTTAGTTTGTGGAACCAACAAATGAGCAGCTAACATAAAAAGTACCCAGACATGGAGGGTGTATGTATTTCATATGTCTGTGGTCACATTCTGCAAATGCAGAAAATATTAGCCTCACAATTAAGGATCATAAAGATCTCAATTTTTATTTTACAGAAGCAAGTTTCTAGGCAATACATACATAGACAATCATAGAAAAACTGAGAAGACAGACAGGGCTAAGCAATACTTCTAGTGGCAAACACTGTTCTGTAAATGTGCCTGTATGTTGCGCACCTGCTGAAAAAGCTGATTGTACAGAAAAGGAATTCATAGTTGTGTTTGCACTGGCAAGAATGGTGTCCATATCTAATGGACCAGCACAGAAATTCATGCTACTATCCTTTTAGGTAGGTTGCTTTGTATCAAGAAGGTTGGTAAAGGAAGAATCCATCACTCCACTGCCAACCTGCTATATTTCTGCGCAGGTCACAGAGGAAAGGGCTTTCCTTCTTTTGTGCCTTCATGGAAATGAAGCAGGCTGGTGGAGGAGGGAATGGAAAGGTTGATCCCCACAGCCTACTCACTTGCTGTGTGGAATTCTTTGTCACCTGTAATCCCAGCTGAATTGTTAAACACACAGTTGGTTCATGGGAAAAGGTATAACACTGCACATTGCTCCCAGTTACTGCATAACATTAGGAGTAATTATGCAAATAAAAGTTTGCAAAGAGGAACATTTATGTCTGTGATCAGTTTAAATGATTTATTGAGGTCACAATATATCAGTTTTCTGCATGAAGAAAAGTTTATATTGGCATGCATTGGGATATTTTTAGTATCAGATACACATGGCTCTGAATACACAATCAAGTACGTGAATCATCATGCATCCTACTTGTGGTTTTGGCACAAGCTTAGACATACTTTTTCCTGTTGGTTTTCTTAGTTTCAGCCATGCAGACAGAGATAGAAAGTCTGTCCCTGCGCCTGTTTTACATGCAGAACATGGACCAAGATGTCCGTGATGATATTGCTGTGATGAGAAGAACAGTGAAGAAGGCTGAAGTGGAGAGAATGCATGCAGAAGTGGAAAAGCAAAAACAGGTGCCTAGTAATTGTAGATCTTCTTAATGGTGTGAGTTATCCTTTCTGATTTCTCATCAGTTTTTTCCATGAATCCCCATCTACAAAGACCAACTCTTGGTTCCTGCCAGAGCTCATCTTCTGTTGGCCCATTTTTCTTTTCCCTCACCTGAGGTGATAAAGATAACTGTACCAATAGTAAAGTAACTCCTCTGGGGCTCCCTTTTTAGACAGAAGTCATTTAATTTATCAAAAATGTTCTGTACTGCTACATTTTGAAAAAAAATTAGGTGCTGTATAGGTAAAACTCAGCTAATTATGGTCCAAAAGAAAAAGTTTAACCTTTGTTAAAATTAGAAACCTGAAAGAGTTAGTCCTAGTTCTTAGTTCCCTCTTGCTTAGGATTCACCTGCTGCAGCTAAATTTGGTATCTTCAAATCCAAGAGACATACTCAGGGTTAGCTGTGCTGGCCATACAGCAAAATAAAACAAAATGCAAAATCCACAAAAGAATGATATCTTAATTGGCAAACCAGAATGCATAAAACATGTCATGCAAGCTTTTGAAACTGTACTGACTTCTTCATCTGGTTAAAGATGTTTCAGAAATCATACAGGATTTCCCTAGACTATTAAGAAAAGTCTGTGTCCAAAATAGGATTTGAACAGAGTGGTCCCAGATCTTGGTCCCTCAGTCTGACTTCTGGTCTACTTTGGATGAAAAGCTCTAGGAAAAGTTAACCTTCTTGCGGCCAAATTATGTGTAATATGGGAGATCGATGATAAGTATGTTTCACCTGCCTTTTATTTATTGGCAGCTTCCTAGAACTGCAATGGATGTCAAGAAAGTAGAGTTTTAGAAGAAGATGTTTTACATTTTTTGGCCAAGCTCTTTCCCCAGAATGTCACTTCCCCAGTAAACTGCTTCTTAATGAGTCTTCAGATGGTAAACATTAAAAATAACGTGAAATAAAAATCATCTAATATTTGGAGTTTTTGTTGATTGGAGCAGACAAATGCAGCCCATATGAACCTATCAAGGCCATTTTTGTAGCTGGCATTGTCCCCTCCCACTCTAAAAAGACCTGGGTTTTTGTAGATTCCCCCCCCCCCGCCCGAATTGAGATTTTTTCAGGTTTCCTGCCACTTTTGGTTTGGGTTTCCCCTGCAATAATATTCCATATTTTCAGGTGTAATTTGTCTCTTGTTGGGACTTGGAAGTGGAAAATGGCCACTTGAACTTGCTGAAGTTTTCTCTCCCTGCTGGAGATTGTGCTGAATCTCACAAAAATAGTAGTTACAAACACAAAAGCAAACTGTTAATAGCTGAGCAGTGGAATAAAAGCTAAGACTTACTCACACTTATTCCAATAGAAAATGAGCTACGAAAGAAGAAACATTTAGATACTTCACGCTTACTGTTATAATAATCATCCAATGGCACAGAAGTAGAAAAGAAACTAGTTTAATACTCCTTTAAGGTGGTTATTTTCACATTACTTGGAAGAAGTGCACTGCGCAGGAGAAGAGAAGAGAGGAGGCTGGTCCAGTTTATCATATGTTTATCTAATTTCATAGGACCTTCATGTGGATCGTTTAACAAAGAGGGTCAATGAGCTACAGGAACAGATTGCTCTCTATGAAGCACAACATATGGCCCAGGCTGAAGACACCAAAATTACACGGAAAGAAGTGGCAGAGGTAAGAGGTCAGGCCATTTTTGATCTTTCTATAAAAGGTAAGTTTGCAACACTCTCCTAAAATTCTGTCCACATGCTGTTGTAAATTTAACCAGTCTGTCTTATTTTTTTCAGATATACATATACATATATATATACATATACACACATATATATATAGAGAGAGAGAGGGAGGTTTCATTCTTTCTCACAAAGAGTCCAGGGCAACTAACAGTCTACATAAAACACAACACAACACACAAATAGCATTAAAATCATAATTCTTTTTTTTATATTTATAAATTTTATTAAATTTCACGAATAAAAAAGGATTCTTTAACTTGTACTTATTACATGAATTATTTCTGATCTTCCACACTGTTCTGGTCAACTTTTCCCACAGTTTACTCCACATATTACATTAATGAATCACAATATAATGGTTTTCTCAACTGTTCAAACAGACATTTCCCTCTCCTACACAATCATAATAAAGTCATTCTAGCTAGTCAGTTCCCAGCCATCACTCCTTCTGCTTTACTCAAATTGTCTTGTTTCAAAATATTCTCGTTTCTCTTATCTCTTTAAACTTCTGCTATCTCCTCATTTATTTTTTAACTCTCCATTACTTATACCCCAAAATCTTATAGTTTTTAAATATATCTGTCATTGTATATCTGGCAGTCTGAGCTATTACTACTGCAACAATCCCTCATCTTCTTACCCTTAAATTCCATTATGCTAAAATGTCTTGTTTCCCTCTTCTATTTTAGTCCTATTCAATCCCCTTCATCCCTTCAACAATATCTCAATGTTCATATTCATAAAAATATATCAATATATCATCAATTGCAAGCTTAATTGACAATGCCAAGGTAAAGATCAATTTATGTAGTTCAGAGCCCTGTGTTTTCATCCACATCCCCTTCCCCTCTCTCATTTGGGGCTTTGCAGCCTGGAAATTCATTTGAAAATTCTCTGTATTCTTTTAGTCGCTTATGTTCCAAGCTGCTCCGTCCCTGAGAGTGAGGGTATTTTACCTGAATAATCTCCCTCACAGGCTCACCCCCCTTAAACAATATCCCAATATTTATTCACTTGTCAAATCAGAGTCCTGTGACTATATCCACCTCCTATTCCCCCCTCCCCTCTTGGACTTTGCCGCCCGGGATCCATTTCTGAAAGTTTCCTGTATTCTCATAGTCGCTTAAATTCCGAGCTGCTCCGTCCAAAAGAGTGAGGGTATTTATTTAACTATCTTCCATCGCAATCTCACAGTCTCCATATATCACTCTTAAGATTACTGACATACACCTATGGTTATTCCTTCCGTTCCCCCCTCCCATCCTGGACTTTGCTGCCCAGAGTCTACTTCTGAAGATTGTCTGTATTCTCGTCGTCGCTTAAGTTCCAAGCCGCTCAGTCCATGGCGGGTGGGGGTCTTCCAGTTGAATCACTTCCATCACAGGCGTCCCAGTCTCAAAGTCCCCTCCAACCCTTGACATCACATTGTTTATATTAATGACAATATATCAATCTAATAGTAAGCTTAATTGACATTGCTGAAGTACATTTCCCTTATCAAATTTAGAGCCCTGTGCCTTTATCTGCCTTCTCTTCCCCCCTCCCCTCTTGGAGCTGCCCGGAGTTCATTTCTGAAGATTCACTGTACTCTCATAGTCGCTTAAATTCCAAGCTGCTCCATCCGTGGGAATGAGGATGTTTAGCTCAAATGATCTTGCAGCACAGTCTCAGCAGTCTCAACAATCCAAAAAAATCAGGAAACAAGAATCACACCACGAGAGTAAAAAGAAAAGGAAACGTACAACTCCATAACTTTTGCTCCCGAAGTATTCCTCAAAAATCCAAAATCCGTAGTCAATAAGCCAAATACCCGATCATCTCAGCTCCACCAAAATATTAAAGTAATATAGTATAGAGAGTTCAATGTCCAAATGGAGATTATAACTCTTATATAATCCATCAGTCCAAATGTTCAATCATTTGACATCTTGTAGTATAAGTCCCAATTATAAATCAAAAAACTTTTTTTTCTTTAAAAAGTATTAAATTCACTCCTCGTGAGAAAGCAGAAAATCCAACTAGCTTTTTCTTTAAATTCACACCGCCCCTTTAAGAAGAACTCTCAGCCATAACGAACTCACTTTGCTTTTGGGTCCCCTCCATTCCTTCGCTCCTGCGCTCCGTTGCCTGCCAAAACTGCTGCGATATTACCGGAATCGAGACCAGAACAGGTTACATGATTTCTTATTAAATTCTTACTTGTTTCTTGTTTTCTTTGTTAAAAGTCGACGGCAGCGCTTGTGCCGCTCAAGCGGTGATCCCGCTGGCTCCGTCATGGTCCTTCGACCCCCCTGGCGCTTTCCGTTCCCCCAGCCGGGCAGAGCCAAACGCCGGTTGTGGGGTCCCCTTCGGACCCGTTCCGCACCCCTTGCACCAGAGGGGTGTCTAGCCACCTCTAAGATGGCAAAAGAAGCGGCTGGAATCCAGCGGGTGGCTGCTCGGAGCCGCGCCATTGCGCAGCTTCATTCCGAGCTGCCACTCGCGCCCGCCATGCAACTGGAAGCAAAATCATAATTCTTTTTTTTAAAACTTTTTTATGTGTACATTCAATGAATAAAATACATTAAATAACAACAATTTTTACATACTCACATTAACAAGTTACCTATTATAAGTTTCTTCATGTCCTTCCTCCATTCCTCCTAGAACATAGTGATATTTATAGTTCTGTCTTAACCATACTTCCAAAGAAAGTTCTAATTTATTGTTTTTCCCTGATATATTTTGTACCAAAGAATGCTTTCTGTTCTTGCTATTTCTTAAGTCAGTGTAGGCTTTTGCTTTCCGTTTTTTACTAAATATAGTTTATTCCCCCCCATCTTTATTCCTAATCTGATTTTCCTCATCATACATACATACATACATACATACATACATATTGTATCAATTAGTCTACTAATCTTAAATTTTCAGTCTTTGAAGAAAATTATTCAAGGATGTCATTTGTTATTAATGTTATCATCTGTCAGGCCTTTAAAATCACAGATGCATAATAAAATACATAAAACTACCGGCAAGGATCTCCTGGTAAAGAATTAAAACAATTTCCTAATTCCAAGAATCTTGTTAAAATACTGCAAATGTAATTTCAACTGGCATTTTAAATATATACACACACTTCATTAGTCTGAATGTTTCAATATGCTTTAGCCTTTTATCTATTTAGGAAAGTGACATAAAGATGACAATCCTATATACACACTCACCTGGAAAAAATTTCCATTGACTTAATTCCAAGTAGATGCGTATCGGAGTGTACAGTTAACCCTGAGGCAGAGTTAGTTGTCTCCATTTTGAGCAATTTTCAAATGATACAATAGAAGCGCTGTCTATCAAATTATATGCATAGTTTTAAAATTTTGCTGAACAAGTGTACTCTGCCTTTTTATTAAAATGTTCAAAATAGACATATATAAGACACACTGATACACAAAAGGCCATGATACTTGGAGCAAGCTATTAGTCAAGAGGTATGCAGGAAATCTTTGAAAACATTTTTTAAAAACTGAAAAACAATTTTGGGAAGAAGTGATTTTGAGTGGCAGAGTAACAGGATAGGAGAACAAAGATGCTCAGCTCTCACCACCTGTTGGCATGTATCATGTAATTTACAGTCTCTTCCACATAGCAACAGCCATCATCATGCTTTAGGATTATTTTAAATTCCCCCAGACTTTTCTTACAAGTTCCTGCTTTTCTGTCTGACTGACTCTGCTTTTGCAGATTTGCTTTCCTTCCAGCTTGTCTGAAATGTACACAAAAGATGATCAAGAAGGCAGGAATTATGGATTGGGATGTACAACACTGGTGCTGTACTTGTCAGAACAGATGGAGTGGAGAGTGATAAGAAGAGGACTTGAATGCCATTGCCCTATGAGTTGTTGTAACATCTCGCCACACTGTCTTTGCAGGCAATTACAGAGATACAAGCTATTCACCTGGAGAAAAAGCACCTCTTGCATAATTGGGCCAACAGCTTGACTGGGATGAAGCGCCGAGATGAGGCCTATGCTGCTATGCAAGAAGCATTACGGTAAGAGTGCTGAATAAGCTAAGATTTTTTTGGAGTGTTGCTGTTGCTGTTGAGTTAGATGAAGGGCTTTATAATTTACAGAGGCATTTAGAACATATCTTTTAAAATGTCAGCTAGGGCATAGCTGTTGTCAACATCTTCTTCCCGATTTGAAGCAAATGAAGCATATAAAGCACATAAAAACCTTTATCAGCAAATTAGAGCCATTACTGGAAACAGGCTGCCCCAATGGGATGCTCCTTCAAACTCCACACAACTGTCATACGTCCATATCTAAATAAACTGCTTCATCACTCCCAGTGGGGCTTATATTTTTTGGCCCTTTTCACACCTTACCTGGTCACAGAGACATCTGGTGTGGGTCTCAGCATCAGCCTTGCTGGGAGGGGAGCACAACACTGGCTTCACTTCAAACTGGCTGCCTCTGGGATCCAGGAAGTGCGATGGCCATGCCTCTTCTTGCTGCAGCGCAGCCAGGTACTGTCCCGGGCTGCCCTGGGGCAGGAAGCGCAGCCATTGTACTTCCAGGGCCTCCGCAGGGAAGGTAAGTGCGAGCATGCAGTGGGATGGCGATGCGATTGTGGGTCATTGATGGGGAAAACCCATCAATGATTTGCAGCACAATCACTCTGCCTGGGAACGGGGGAGGGATGGGACTGCAATGACTCATGCATTAGTGTCATCACAGTCCCATCTTTCTCCTGTCGCTATGGTAGGTTGGGATGGCGGAGCGGAAAGGGCCTTTGAGTAAAAATCATAATTATATCCTTTGCAGAGGATATTTTCATTCATAGTGTGTCTTTATTTACACAGAATGAATTAAGCTGGCGGAATTATTGTTTTCATCCACATTCCTATGCGTGCGCGCGTCCTCTCTCTCTCTCTCTCTCTCTGTCTCTCTCTCTCTCTCTCTCTCTCTCTCTCTCACACACACACACACACACACACACACACACACACACTTCTTTCTCTCTTTCACGTATCCGCCATCCTCACATTCATCATACGGCAATTAAACTTGAAGAAAATCCTCTAGGTGGTGCCGGTGGGAAGCTTTGTCAGGTCTAACTGCCACATGAAAGGAGATTTTGGGGGATCGTATTATTCTGGGAAGGGAGATATGGAGGAGAATTCTACTTTCTAAGGTTCTGTTCTACATATCTTCCCCCACATGGCTTTACTTCACATGAGAGGAAATGGCACCTTTATAAACTGTTAGTGCAAACAACCTAATTTTAGAAAGTGTGGTTTGACATTAATTAGCTTCCACTAAACATGGTTAAATTTAACCACCATGCTTGTTTTCAGATGACATAGCAAGCTTTGATCAATTAAAAACATACGTGGATGCTTCCAAATGCCAGTTGACAGCTGTGACAAAGCTGGGAAGGGGAAACACAAGCTCAGCATGAGTTAAGCTAGTTCTTGTCACAATAAACTGTAATTTAGAATTGCAGGTTGAGTATCCCTTCTCGGAATGCTTGGACCAGAGGTGTTTTGGATTCCAGATTTTTTTCAGATTGTGGAATATTTGTGTATGTATGATGAAATTATATACCTTTCTTTGGATGCAGAGTTCTCTGTTTTGTCAGTTCTTCTTCTTTTACCTTCCTCCTGTAGGGAACATTAGGGAATTATGGAAGCTCACTTGGGACCATGCATGCTTGTGCACTGCTTGCAAAGTCTCTCAGTCAGCTTGGCACCTTTGTTCCCCCCTCTCAGATTGCTTTGGACTGTGTGGGTGCATGTTGCTTGCAGAGCAAGTTGAGAGGGAAAAAACGGTGCCAAACTGTCTGAGAGATTTTTCAGGCAGTGTTCACACACATGTGTGGTCCTATGCAATCCATAATTCCCTCATGTTCCCTACAGGAAGAGGACTGGGTTCCACTATTCAAAAGTTTCAGATTTTGGAGCATTTCAGATTTTAGATGTTGGATTTTTGGATGAGGGATATTTAACGTGTACATCTGAACTAGCCTATTCTGGGTATCTGTTTTAGGAATATGGAAACTGGGAAGATTATTCCATTAGTACTGAGAATTCTTTTGCTTTTCCTTGAATAAATCAGGTTAGATAATTGGAAAACACAGAAAAACAGGCTAGATGAAATTTCAGTCAAACTCAGTCAAGAAGGCTCTTAGGAATGTTTTGGTATTCAGTTATGGATTCATTATACTGTTCTGAAAGGAAATGAAATTCTTTTCCTAACTGTTCAGCCAGTCACTGAAAACTGAGAGGAGAAATCTACTTTCTGTAAACAGATACTAAACTTAAGCCTTTCCATTTGATCTTCTTGAAATTCTGCTGGTGAGAGATGGTGAGAGATATCTTTGTTCATTTTAATCTCTCTGTCAGCATGGAAAAAGAAATGATATGTGCACCTTAGGGCTGCCATAAGTCAAAAACTACTTGACAGCATGCCACAGCAACAACAGCAATTATGAATGGCAAAGAGGAAGGGCCTGCATGCTTAGCCTTTGTTGTTGTTTTATGCCTTCAATTCATTTTCTGACTTAGGGTGAGCCCAAGGCAAACCTATTATGGGGTTTTCTGGAGCTGAGAGTGCACGATGTGCCCAAGGTCACCCAGTGGGTTTCCATGGCTGAGTGTGGAATCGAACTCTAGTCTCCAGTGTCAGGAACTGAAATCACACACACAAATGTAACACTGCCAATACATGATTTATTAGGAGTGTGATGCGTTGTACAGGACTTCAGTGAGCGATCTGGGGACAATTAGCAGAAACCAAACATTAGAAGCAAAAGATTCTTTCCCACGGTAATAGATATCAAGAAACCTTGAAAGAGCTCAGCTCAGGCTGGTAGTTCTTATCAGAGCTGCATTCCTGGCTTTGTTTATCTAACGGTCTCTGGTTCGTATCCTTGGTTACAAGCAAGCAGCTAATTTACTACTACTACTACATGTCCCATACTGAAATATGGAGGGCTACCCAACATCCAGGGTCATAGTCCAACGCTCAGACCACTACAGCACGCTAGTCCCCAACAGCATTAAAAAGATGCAATTGTCTGGAAAGGCTCTTCCTGATAATGAGAAAGACAGATAGCCTTTCATGTTGGCAGTTTATTTAATAGGAGTGTCCTATCTCAGTCCCAGCAGCACAGTTGATAAAACAAAACAAACTGAATAGCTCCCAGCTTGTTACTTATTTCCAGGCAGTAAGTACAGGGTCATAAATAAAGTCCAGCAGGGTTCCAAGGCAAGAGAGTGTCCAAGATCAGTCAGAGTATTCAGCAAAGTATCCAGCAGGATAGAAGATCAGATAAGCTCTGACAACTCCTAGAGGGGAAGGGCGGCAGTTATATAGGTTTGAAACCTAGTGCAGTTGCTGCTTGATTAACTGTTGCCTGTTATTGAGAGAGCGATGCCGGCTTTCTCGTTGCTGTCTGCACTCTGCAAAGGTGGGTACAGGTAAGTGCTCTTCTGTGTCTGAACGGGCAGGACTCTCTGCTGGAGTTGGCACCACCCCTGCTCTCTTTGTGGCACTGTAACCTCTTCCTGTACAGCAGGCCCTGGCATGCACCCTGTTTTAGCCTTTGACATGCCCCCTGTTTCAGACTCTGAGTCAGAGTTCGTGTTCTGGAAGCAGGGCATGACAAGCAGAGTCTTTGGGGTTATTATCTTGCTCTGGATCTTTCTCTTTCCACTCCTGCAGAGAATCCAGACACAAGCTTAAGTCGTTAGAGATTGAGATTGAAGTCTACAAGAAGTCCATCACCAAGGAAGAGGAAAGAAATGAGCTCTTGGCTTCTATCTTAAACCGTTCAGAGAATGATGGTAATACAACCAGGAAGCTAATAGCCCAGAGCCTGGCCAAACAGGATGCCATGAAAGTGGAGTTTGGCACTTACACACGTACCCTTCATGAGACAGAACAAGCCCTCAATCGGGCCAATATGGTGAGATCTCGCAGTGGTTCCACCCTGTTGTTTGCCTCTGCTTAGTAGTATTGCCCGCTCCCCCAACAGTAAGCCTGTTTGTATTTTCTAACAGGCCATTTCTTCTCTTTCCAGGACCAAGCTTCTCGCATGAATGAACTGGTGATTCTCCGTAGAGAGATCGAAAAGGGATCACAAACCAAGCAGGAGTTAGAAAATGAGATCATAGCCAAGCTACAGGATCGGCTGATGTCTAACAAAGCAGCAAAATACTATTTACAGCTCGGTGTTAAACTTCAAAACCAACTGATGAATTTGGTATGTATAGCACCTACAGCCATGAGGATGATAGCAGCCAGGTTGAATGGTCATTGGCAGGATTCTGTCTTCTCCTTGTGTATGTTTTTCACTGAGTATGGTCTCTTATTTCATAGTCTAATAAGAATTAAAAATAGTTTTTGCATCTTAGTTCCACATTGGTTTTGGGAACCCCAGAATCAATCTAAAAGAATGAACAAACACTGTTGAACACTTATTTAAAATCACAGAATTATTCAGTCAGTTTAGAGGCATGCCATGATTGCCTTTGGATCACCAATGTTTGACTAAACAGACACACCATTATAAGGGGACAGCGTTCAGCCTGCTCTTTTTTGAAAAGTGAAGGGAATATGTACCAGGTAGAAATCTATAGCAGATAGTGCAGTGAATATAGCAAACAGATGCACTGTAGCACTGTGATTAGGATCCTATTTTTCCTATTATACATAAACTGAAAGGCGTTTATTACACAGTGAAAATTATTCTATTGGCAGTCACCACAAAGTAGTGACATATATAACTGCTGATAGCCACTCAGCTGACATTCAAGACAATCTAGTTTTTGAGGGCAGAGGGCGAAAGTGATTGATGAAAATTAAAAGCAGACAGAACAGCAGTTATGCCTTTTTATACCACAGTTCTTGTTTTGCCTGACTTATCAGATACATCCGAAGACTGACTTAAATATCCATAAACAACCTATTTCTCTCCCCTCCCCACCCTTTCCTTATTGTCCCTACCCTAGGAGATACAGCTCACCAAAGTTGAGAATGACACAGCCCAAACTGTGCTGAATATCACAAACACCAACTGCAAGCTGAATATGCTTGAGAAGAACCTATCGGATGCAGACGAGGAAATGGATAATCTTAACAAACAAATCAGTCATAGTGAGACTGAGATTGCTAAACGTAACCTCCTGATTGGGCGCAAACAAGGAATGATCAACTTATACAACAAGAAACTGGAAATGATGATTTCTCAACTTGGGGTATGCGTCTTGTGATTTTATCCCTCACTGGAATCTACCAGCTCACTCCTAGCATTAAAACTCCAGTGGTGGGCAAAACATTAGGAACCTGTATTTAGATTCTACTTCTCTTGTCTTTGGAAAAGTCTGAATAGTCATCCCACAATGAGTGAAAGCAAGAATATTTCTTAATTTTTCTTTCTGGATAGGGAAGTCAGGGTGGGGGAAGATCAGTTACTTAACCTGGTAACTTCAGAAGCCCCTTAAGCCTATTCATCCCACTGGAAGTATATTTGAGTAAAAAAAGTTTGACCCTTACAACTTCAGTCTTATAATTCCTTAAATGTGGGTAACTAACAAAAGAAGTAGTGTTTTAAAAGATAGCTAAAAGAACCAGACAGCTGGTAAAGCACCAACTGAGTAATGTAGAATCTGTTGGCTTTTTAGCACTGTGGCTTACTTAATTAATAACAAGTAATAATTTAATTTGGGAGAAACATTAATGCTGAAATTTCAGCTTGAGTTGCCCATTTTCATTAGCAAACTTCTAATTTAATTTGTAAGTAATTGGTCTTCATCAATTAGTTCCTATCATTGCATTTCATCTTCTAGAGCATCTTCTCACCAAATGCTAGCTGTGCTTGCACTTCAGTCATAAGCTTCTTTGAAGTGAGAAAGGTGGGCTAGTTCTGCAGACAGATTCACAGCCACAGCATGCACCTGATGCTTATTGGGTTCTTCTGTACAAAAGGTCTCACCACAGCAGAGCATTTTTTTCTCCGTGGTGCCACACTATTGTTTGTCTGACATCCAAAGAGTTATTTTATGATTGTCGAGCTACCTAAGGAAATTTTGACTTTCCAAAGGTTGGCCCCCATCACACAGACTGCATCTGAGAAGTTTCTAAGATTCAAAATCAGTTTACCAGGTAGCAGTCCGGGGCTGCTATTTGAGTATGGTGCTAGTGATATGGTTGTTTGGATCATGACTTTTCTATTTTTAAAATTATTGTTGTTGTTTACATTTGTTTATATTTCTAAGCAGCCTTTCTTCCAATAAGCTCAAAGTAGCACACATGGTTTCCTTCTCCCTCCTTTTGTTCTTGCTGTAGACCTGTTACAGGAAGGTTAGCCTAGAAGTTGCATGGTTATCCCATGAGTATCATGACTGTGAGAAGATCTGAACCCATGTCTCCCTAACCTAGTCTGGCCTATTAAATCATAGCAAGGCAGCTCACACTGTCCAGATGTTTTGGATTGAAACTACTGTGAACCCCAGGCAGCATGGACAGTGGTCAAGGACAATGAGAGTTGCTATCTGAACATATGGAATGCACTAGGTTGGACAGTTCTACTTAATCACTATGCCACACTTGTCTTTTTGCTATTATATTGCTTAATATGCATTTCAAGTGTTATGTTGAGTTGTATATAACGAGCAAGTAGCCAGAAAATGAAAAAAAAAAGGAAAATTTACAATAACAAAAGTAACTCCAGTTGTTTAAATGTGAGGATTGCTTGGCTGTCTGATGTCATACCACCTTTGTTCTTGTTATACATGTGTTACTTTTTAATGGCTTAGAACTGACTAGTATGTATATAAGAATCTGTGTGGCATAGTGAATTGCACCTGCAATAGGCATCTGACTAAGGGTGAAGTAGTGAAGAGATATAGATAATCCTGTGTCTGTCCTTGCACTATCCTCTTGTTTGACATCAGCTACAAGGTGTTTAACAGGTTGGGCAGAAAATGGTGTTAAGAAGTAGCATAATTGCATAATTTTTTTTGGTTAATTTTTTTTTTTGCTTAATTTTTTTTCCAAATTACTCACACTTGTTTCCATATATCAGACTGTGTAGAAAGCATATAAGGGAAACAAATGAGGAAGTTATTCTTGATGCAACAGTAAACATAACTAGAAATCCTATTGCATATGCAGTGCTTCTCTTCCATCAGGAGGGAATTGTTATGCTTGCATTGAGTATTTTGGTCATAATGAATGACAAGAAATCTCTGCATATGTGAATATTGCTCAGTATTTGGTAAAAAACAAACAAACCTAGAACCCAGTCATGGGATCAGACAGGATCTGGCTGATGTTTCCATCAAACCAGCCTCTGCATTCCTACTGATTTTAGGGTTCTCCCCCCTCTCACTTTTCCCCAGATAACCATTGTTTGACACACAAAAATGATTAAAATTACAATGGGAATAAATTAACCAGATGCAGAATTGATGAAAAGGTTCACCGTACTTCAAGAATTAGAGGAATTCCACACACACACCCCACAGATATTATTCAAGCCTCTTCCTTTGACTACACATGGTCCCCCCCTGCCCCCTCAAAAAAAGAAAGAAAGGAAAAGAACCATGAGTGATGAAATTCTGTTCTTGTATGTCTGTGCTGAGTGTATGGCCACATAAAGCCAGTACAATGCAGACAAAACAGAATCATTCTGACTGATTCTAGGGACAAGAACTGGGGCCATTAGAAATTGAAATCAAGAAACTCACTAAACATATAGAAGAAATGGAGTTGGAAGTGGTGAAGCTACAGAGACACTGGCTGAAACAGCAGAGAGAGTTAGTGAAGCTTACCCAGCAGCGGGAAGAGCAACTGACTTCCTTGGATATATTAAAGAAAGAGATCACAATCAAGGAGCAAAAGAAAGTCCGCATAGAGAGTAAGTGTGATGCTTCTGGGAAAGGTGGCAGTAAGATATAACACCACAGCTTTGACTGAATGATTTTCAGGTTTCTTTTAAAATGGCCACACAGAACAAGGAGTATAATCATGTCTGTGATTGCTAGCCAATGATTACTGATTATAGAACTGGTGTAGAGGGCAGAAGAGGCATGCCGCTAACCTTGACTGTCACAGTGATGGGGTCTTATAACAAAGACCTTTTGAAGTGTCTGTGAATGAGAAATAGTAATTTTGGCGGGTCTCAATAGCAGTTGGCAATTGTATGCTTCTCTAGAATGGTTATGTGTGATGTATGAATAATAGACAAGCAATCAGTTGTCAAGCTCTTATGTAAATCTTGCAGCACCAGGTTGTATATTTACTACCAGTGTTAGCTGAACTACTAAAACCACACATTTCACATTAAACCATTGTCTGATTTTGGAAGGTATTTCTGAATGCAGAAATGTGATTTGTAAATGTGAATTTTTCTTTTGAGATAATTGGGAATACCAAACTGCAAAAAGATGTAAGGCACTGTTTAGATGAATTTTGTCCTTCAGATCTTACCACTAACTTCAGAGCTCTAAACATAGGGATGTGTAAACTTTAGACCCTTAATGATCCTGCTGGCCATAGTATACCAGCAGTTCACTGGCAAGAATGAACAAGGGATATATGGGTACTTTCTCATTCTCTGGTATGGCATATCTGTCAGTGCAGCATGGGCTTACCAACATTAGCAGAAGGCTGGTAGCAAAGGCTTTTATAATTGTATGCAGACTTCATTACCACCAGTCTCTCTTCTCCAAGCCATTTGCACCACTAGCCTAGGATTCTACACGTTGTATTTTAGAATATTATAATCTGTTGACTGTTCTGTGCTAGATGAAATCCAGCAGGAGAAAAATGAGCTGAAGGACATTGAACACCATATGAAGAACATGGCTAATGATTTGGTCAAGCTACATTTATTGATCAACAAAAACAGAGAGAATTCTGAAGAGCTACAGCAGGGAAACACCATTATGGAGAATGAGTTTGTGCGTTCTCTCAAGGTATTCTCCAGCTCCTCAGATGCATTTCCCAGAAGATCCTGTTGTTTTATTTTCTTGAACCATCCCAGTCCCTAGTCTGTGGACCCTTTGTAGAAGGGACAGTGGGATCAACTGATCCAAACTTTACACCTGAGAGATGCCACATCAGTGTTGACAAATGGTAGACTCAATTCACTTTCCTTGGGGTGGAGGGCTCTGAATAAAGGTTTAGCAGGGGTCCTGCTAACATGGCATAAAAAATAAAGCTATTCCCTGTATTTCTTCCCCATTTTTGGTCCAAGTAGATAAGGCTCATAATGAACATTTTCCTGGCTTTAGGCATCAGAAAAAGAATCAATTCAAATGCAGGAGAAGCTGGACCATCTACAGGAAGAAAAAGAGAGACTCCTCAACAGCCTAGTGGAGGCAGAGTGAGTCCTGTTGTATAATAGAGCATCTGAATTCTTATATAGTGCAGCTGTAAATATACAGGTTTCTTTACACATACACACCTACATCTACATCTAGAGGGATGGTGAATCCAAAAGTCCATTAAAATGTAATCACAAGGATCAGATTTCTACATGTGGTAGGCTCCACATCGAGAATGAACTGTTTCTGTGGGACCTACATGCCTCCTTGGGACATTTCTTTTGAGAGGAGGTAACATTTTCCTGCCTTTCAAATCATAGTAACTTTGTTGCTGGAAAAATGGAGTCCTGTCTACCAACACCTCTAAGGCAACTTGTTTTTGAAGAATTCTATTGTAATGTTGAATTTTGTGTGGAATATGGTTTGGCCTGTTATCCCAGGATTTATTAGCTGTGGACATTATTAGTGCAACTGACACATCTCCACTTTCCCAAAATACCTCCACTGTTTTGTGAGATTTCAAAATCAATTTATATCAGCTATGACAGTACTAAAAGACGAAAGATGGTGTAACCTCGTTCTTTGTGATAGTTGTTCCTCCCTTTCTGTTCTCTCAGATGTCAGATGATGCAGTGGGAGAAGAAGATACAGTTGGCCAAAGAAATGCGTGCTGCCGTGGATTCAGAGACTGGGCAGGGTGAAATCCGAGCCATGAAGTCAGAGATTCATAGGATGCAGGTGAGGTAGGAAGTGTTGCGTAGATAAATCTGCTCAGTGCTGAATCTGGCCAAAGCATCAGGAACATTCAAGAACCAACAGAACACTAGTCTAAGGCACTAGTCAGAGAGTTTTCTCAGCCCAAGCAACACTTGCCTGCTGCTTACCTAACACTCTGTTGTTATACAGCATGCTATTGTTCCTGTTCCACTTGTGTAGCTACTGTTACTGACGTCTGTAGGAGAAAAGGTTGCCTATAGGAAATATGAAGGACTTAGGTGAATTTTGTGCCATTCAGTCCCAGAATCAGTAACCAGGATAAGTGAATGTTGGAAGCTGGAACAGATCCAATACATTAATAAAAAACTGATCCAGATCCAGTACATTAATAGATACAGATACAGTATGTTAATATTCAAATTGGTGTGACTTTCAGATTTGTTCAAGGAACATAATTCTGGTTGCTGATTTTGACTGTCTTGTATCTAGAATTTTTTCTTGAAAGGATATCTAACACTCAAGCAATATT
This sequence comes from Cyclura pinguis, assembly GCA_030412105.1. Taxonomy (NCBI): domain Eukaryota; kingdom Metazoa; phylum Chordata; class Lepidosauria; order Squamata; family Iguanidae; genus Cyclura; species Cyclura pinguis. The sequence continues at coordinate 161,710,483 of CM059600.1, forward strand.
GGAACAGTGGAGGTACTGAGGCGATATATACGTACCATTACAGAGATTGCTGTTTGCAGGCACATTGGCATTCTGCAATCACTAGGAAGATTCTGCAATAATTTTATGAAAACTTAAGAGTCTGTAATGACTCCAAACCTAGTTGTAGAATCCCAGATCAACATAGTGCCCCAAATTCTAAGATCTGAGATCTAGGAAACTATGTTCTGCAAAGTTTTGGGTTGCTGGCACTCATGTGGCCACTTGTCTGAAGTGTTGAAATGTAATACACAGAAAAGTGACATCTACCTCATTTGTGATTTTGTGGTTCATTCAGCCTATTTGCCTCCCTTCTGCAATGTAGGTAAGATACCAGCAGCTGATGAAACAGCAGGAGAAACTAATGCGAGATACAGAGGCCGCGGTTGCCCGCCGTGAGACCATCGTGATTCGTGCTGAGGGCCAGAGCAAACTGAATAAGCAACTGCTTACCAAGAGTGATTTCCACTATAAGAAGCTAGAACTCAAGAAAAAGATCAAGGAAACTCAGAAGGTCAGGAAGTAAAAAAGGGAATAGTTCAGTGGGAACATGATAGATAGAATCCACACACGTGTGCACAGACACATGCACAGAGCTGTATATATTCTGCCTATGTTTTGTGCTTTGTTTCCTTGAAATAGTATAAGGAGCTGGTCCAGCATAACAGCTGAATTTGTCTAAATCAGTAGTGATGATGTTTCCTGTTAACTAATCCTTTCATGGGTTTATTGGCTAGATGCTTCATTAAAAATTAGTGAAAAAATGGCAATTTTGTCTCAAGTAAATTAGTAATATGGAAGTAATCTGAGACTGTAAAATGGCTTCCTCAAATTGCCAGATGTAAGCACAGGACTTGGAAGAAAAACACTGAACATTTATTCTGCTGCTCTGAGAACCTTTTGGAAACATGACTAAAAATTCAGTGAATTAGAACCAGAATTGAATTGACACACACACACCCCCCGCCAACCTGTGACAGTCAGTAAAAGGCCCTAATTGCCTCCTGGTCAGATGGTAGTAGGACCACCTGCATCTTTATTGTTTATGTGGCTGTGAAAGGGCAGAGCTGAAGTTTGAGAGGTGTTACATCCATGGCAAGTTTCTTCTTGATTCCAGGAAAATCATAAGCATGGCAAGAATTTGCTGCAAGTATTCACATGTGAGTGCTCACAGTGAAATAAGATATTTCTGTCAAATGCCTTTGGTTTGGTTCATTTCCAACAAACCAAAGAAAGAAGCTAGTGTCAAATATAACAAACCCTGGGATTTGAACCTTAGGGAAGGCCTTTAGAATTCTCAGCAAGGGAGCTCCTCTGGTTCCTCTGACCAAACGACAAATGCCAGGATTCTAAGGGGATACAGCCAGGGCAGTTAAAGTGAAATTATAGTGGTATTAACGGTGTAGTGCAAAAAGTCCCCTGGATTCTTTGTCTAACAGCATAAATGCATCTTTCCACATGGCAACCATCAGCCTAAGAAAAACGTAATGTGTATTGCTGCCTTCAAAGAGGATGTGGTCTTTTGCAGCACAATCCAGCAGTTAAGCATGGATTGAGAGACAGCATGTTTTCTTTTCATTCTCTAGAATGCTGAGGGATGCAACAAAACTATAGTCCAGTTGGAGAATTCACAGCGGAATGTCAGTAATGCTCTCCTGGAGAAGCAGAAAGAACTTTCCCTCTTGAATAGTGAAATAGATGACCTTGAAATACAAGCAAATAGGCTGCAGGCAAAGAAACGGCAGGTAAGCAGAGTCAGGCTTTTCTGCACGGCATGTTCCATCTTCCCATGTGGTTGGTTCATACCACAGCACAAAAAAGACAGGTCCCATGGAAGTCATGAACAAGCAGCATGCTTCATGAAGAAGCAGCTCAACAAACCAGTTAACTTTGCTCCACAGTTGTTTTTTTGTGTGGTCTGGTGGGGGCAGCTTCCCATCTTTGGTTTTTCCCCTCCTACCTAACAAGAGAAAGAAGCCAATAACATGTGCAGCAAACCCTGGGACCCTTTCAGACTACACACATGTAATGCATGATTCAACTTTAACTGGCATGGAAACATACTACTGAGATTTTCGGTTTAGAGTGGGATATTTAGAATTCTCTGCCAGAAGGATCTAGCACCTACTCAAACTAGGATGAAGCCATGACAGTTAAGGTGAAATTCTAGTGCCATTATTTCTCTGCTTTGTTGGAAGGATTAATGTAGAGAAGGAAACTGCCTGCTGCTTGCTGAGCCTTGGCTTCTCATATCATGTGATTACACTCATTCTCCTTTTGCCCAGAGCCATTTATACCAGATTTGGTTAGTGACATCATCATATCAAGGCCCCAGAAAACTGAAGCTGATACAAGAGGTGGCATCCACTCTGACTTGGACCCACTAAGAACAGACTCTTTGGCCTCTGTTTAATGGATGTAATCCATTAAGCAGATTCATTTTGCTCCGACTTGGTATACAAAAAAATTACTTGGAGGGATAACATTACAACAGTGAGATTTTCTGGCAGGTTGGGAGCATGGAAGAGGTAAATGCTTCATTGCTTTCTTTCTATTTCCATAGGAAAAAAAAATATTTGTGAGCCCATTATGGAAAGATCCACGATTAGATTCCACCACTTTGGACAATTAATCACCAATCTCTAACATATATATTAAGAGGAGAGAGTAAAGAAAGATTCATAAAACAATGGGATAATATAATAAGTTATTACAGGAATTCATGGAAGGTTATTAAGACGGTGAATATAGACTTTTGAAAATACTCAAGAACAGAGATTATAAAAGATTATAAGACCATAAAGAGACAGTCAAATGGTAAACTTGTTCTAAAGTCGAACTGGGAAGTAATGATAAAAAAGCCATTCTAATATGTACATATATGTAAGTAAGAACTGACATGGAATTAGAATAAGATAATGTTATTGTAAAATCTGCAAAAATTCTTTTTTTGTGTGTGTGTCCTCTTTTCTTTGATTTTGTATTTGTATATTTTGTATTTGTATATCTTATTTTGTATTATTTTGTTTTGTCTTGTTTTTTTGTTTTTTTGTTTGTTTTTTGTATAATTTTAATTAATAAAGTTTTTTTATAAAAAAAATTTTTTTTCAAAATATGCTGTCCCCCAGTGCAGGTATGCTAGTACTGAGTTTCAGTTTTGAAGTTCTCTAGCAGTACTCACTATGTTTATTTAACTGTTTCCCTTCCTGTCTATTAAAAATCAGTCACTGGTCTGAAAGTTGCACAGAAGAAGTTTCTGCTGTACTCCTTCTTTCACCTCTAGATGCAATAGGGGTACTTGTTCTCTGTTGTCTTTTTTCCACAGCCTTTTGTCTGAACTAATGTATTCAATGTTGCTTTTCTAAGAACCTTTCAGATATTGTGTCCTATCAGGCACGTATGAAGCACCTGCAGGCAGTGAAGGAAGGGAAGTACAATCCATTGTGCCGTTCCGAGATAATGATACGTGTTGAACGGCAGAAGCTGGAGGAACGACTGCATGCCATTAGCATCATTCTCCATCAAGTTGAGCAGGACTATCCTCATTACCAAAGGACACTGCAGAAGCCCGGCCAAATGCTAAAAAACAAGTTAGATGAACAAGCAGCACAGTAACAGGGAGAAGGACACTGAGAGTGAATTATTTACATTTTTAAAAACTTGCATAAATAAATATTTACCCTGTATTTAAGAATGATTGCAATATTATTGTCTGTTGTCGTGTCAATAGAAAATATAACAGCAAGGGGGAAAAGGCTTGTGGATATACAGTGGACTCAACCAGAAGTAGGTATATTCAGTTCTGATGCTCCTTCTTTTAAATCTGACATGTCTTTCTGTCCTGAAATGTCAAGCTATTAATGGGCAACCATTTATATATTGACTAGAATAATGATGACACCCTCCAAAATAATGTAGAGAGTCTGCTGATTTGGTTTTTTTTTTCTTCTTTGAAGGAGTGCTGAATTTTTTCCCCCAAAGTTAGCTCCAGGACCAATTTTAGATATTTTAGGTGAGTTGAGTACCCTGTTGTTTCCCTTCCACAAAAAATACTTTCATGCTAGCCAAGAGAAATAAAATTTAGTAGTTCATAGTTAGTTACCCTGCTCATGCTTGTCTGTTACCCCCTAATTCAGTGGTTCCAAATTGTGGGACAGGCTTTTGTGGGGGTGAAATATTTGCTCAGGGGCATAAAAAAAGTCAGCCTGCAAGTACAGCAAATGTGGAAAAAGCAAACCGCTGTGGGTGTCTTTGTGTACACTTTTGAAGATTGACTGGTCCCTGCAAAAGAGCAACAGAAAGCATCTTCCCCTGTTATGCCTTCCTCCAACCTCAGACATTGCAAAATTCAGCTTCTCTTTTTCTTTTAATGTTTTTTCTGTCCAGCTTTTCTGAATGATCTGTGTTGGTGCAGCAACTGGATGCACCTTATCAGTTTCTCAGGTAGCGGAGAAGGAGGTGAAGAGAGGAGGTGGAGAGTACAAGAACTCAGCATTAAGACTAGAGAGCACATGTGGCACAACAGGGAGGGAGAGAGGGGCATAGGAGAGGAAGTGGGCGACGCAACGTCGAGGAGTGTTTGCAATGTCCACATGTAGATGTAAAGGGGGTCACGGGTAAAAAGTTTGAGAACTACCGCCCTAATTCACTAAAGGGGTGTTGCAGAGGGGTTGCAGTTGAACAGACTGATTGGCTTAGATGCAACTGATCCTTTGAAAGGTAAATGATAAAACCAGACAGAGAAAATTGTGAAGCGTTAATTTTGCACAATTTCTACCAATGGTTAGTTATACTATTAAAAATATTCTGATTTTCTAAACTGCAGGCAATTGATTTTTGTTTCGCTCCCCTCTGTTTAGTTAGGTACCTTTTTATATTGTGTCCTAAGAAGACGTAGCTAAACATTACTATTCTGCTCACAATATGATGTCTGGATGTGGGATGGTATGGGGGCTGGGAGTCTGGACATACCTTGTCCAGTCAGCAGCTGGGCCTTGTTCTTTGTCTGCCTTTGTCTCTGTGTCTCTCTCCCACCTGGTCCCCCTGAGGCTTTGATAACCTCTGCCTTGGAAGGATCTCAAAGCTTCTCACCTTGTCCCCCAGCTGGTCTTGCTGAATGGGCAACTGTCTCTCCTAATCTCTGTTGCTCCTAGTGACAGTGACCCCAATAAATGTAACTTAAAGGCAACAGCTCATTAACCCATTGTTTACCTGGAGAGGAAACTAACCCCCTTCACCTATACTGTCTGGATAATGGGGAGAGTTCATTATTACAGATACTAATTTGAAGAAGCTAAACAGACTGTTTACCTCATTGTAAGGGATCACCTCCAGTGATACCCAGGTCTTCAACTGTTCACCTAGCTGAGGATAGGCAAAATGTGGCCCTGAGGCCACACACAGCCTTCCAAGGCTCTTTTTGTATCTGTCAATCACTGCAAACTCCTCAAACTGCCCTAATTTTTGGGCACAAAAAAAAAAAAAGAAAAAGAAAAAAGAAAAGAAAAGAAAGTGAACTGCCTCTACCAGAAGACTCTAAGAGTGGTAGTTTCACTTTTTAAATAAGCGTCAGCCCCTCTTTCCCACAATGCTTATTTAAAATGAGTAGTCAACTTCTAGCTACTTCTGTTTTTTCCCACCATTTTTGGCATTCTGGGCAGCTCTCCCACAAGTTTTTGGGGTAGAAAATTAGCTCCTGGACCTGCAAGAGTTGCCCATCTCTGTTTTAGCTCTTCTTCTCTCCAACGCTTGATAATTTAATTAAGCTGAATACCAGAAACAGAAACAGTTTTCCGCTTGTACCCAATGGTGAATTGCTAGCTGATCATTTTCCAACATCATCCCATCTTTCTTGCAAAAACTATTTTTGTTTGTGCGTGTTTGTATTACAAGGTAGGCTTAAACTGGCAAACTAACCTTTAATGAAGTACTTATTGTGTACTGTATATTGTTTCCTACTTCAGGCAAATAAATCAGCAGCGGGTAAAGTGCAGCCCTCCAGATGTTGTTAGACTGCAGCTTCCACCAGTCTTCAGCAGGATGATGGAATTGCAATCAAATAATATATGGAAGGCTGCACTTTGCTCACCCCAGTGTAAAAGGGTAGCCACCATGCACCCATACACTGTCTTTAAAGGGTTTTTACATATGCTTGTCAACCCTAGCTGGTTCAGGCTCTCAGTGGAACAAGCTATTTACACAACACTTTTAGTGTTGAAATTAAAGAGGAAGTGGAAATATAGGGCAACTGAGCACATGAGCACAGAGGATGCACTCCTCTTGGGTTTTTCCATCATCGCTACCACTACTAATGCTAGAAGTCCATGCCAGAAAAAAAAAATGGAACCAACTTGCCAATTTATCAACATTTAGAACTTCTCATATGACTCTTAGCTTTGCAGACTGACTCTTACTGTGGAGTCATTTTGTTGACTTCCTGTGCGTCTCTTAAAGAAATAAATCGTACTTGTGACTGCCAAAGATCTGCAAAAGCACGTGATTTTTAGAACGTGGTTTCTTTATGAAAGTTTTTAATTTTTTTTTTCTCAAAAGCATCCAGGCTTAGTTGGTGCCTTATCAATGATGTAAAACTGTAGTGTTCTATCAAATTTTTCTACAGCCACTTTGACTGAAGATGAGATGGATCTTTTTTAAAAAGGTGTGAGGAGGACATGGTGTAGATTTATATATTATCTTGTGTGTAGATCAGTGCTTTTCAAACTGTGTGCTTCTCAAATGATCTGATGTGACAATTTTCCCCCAGCGGCCAGGGACTGATAATGCATTTGTGACCAATTAACATTATATTACTATTAACTGGTATCGCACTGGTTGCATGTTAGAGCCAGCGTTGTGTAAGTGGTTTGAGTGTTGAAGTAGGACTCTGGGAGTCCAGCATTCATGGAAATCCACTGAATAACCCTGGGTAAGTCATACTCTCTCAGCCTTAGAGGAAGGCAATGGAAAACATCTTCCCAATTCATCATGCAAAGAAAACCCTAGGATAGGGTCATCATAAGCCAGAGTAGACTGGAAGGCTCATTACAACAATAAGTACTGTATTTGCATAGTCTCCTAGTAATACACACCAGCAACTAACTGATGGCTCACAGACTGGCACTTTGAGCAGCGCCGGTGTAAGTGACACGATGTACGTCTTTTGCCCCCAAGAATCCATTCCTTGGCAGAAAATATGGTACAAGAGGCAGTTTTAGTGTGCAAGAAGATCCGACAAAGCACTTTGCTTCGGCAGCAACAGTAATAAGTAGCCAGCATACACGAAAAGGGAAAAGGGGCAAATGCAAAAGCAGGCAGAATTCAGCTGATTTCCTCGTGATTGCACAGAAGCGAACCGCAACAGTTCTCCTACGCGGGCAATAAGGAAAACTGTATATGCCATTTCAGATAAGCAATGATGAAGAAAGGAGCCTAGACAGCTGTCTTGAGAGCGCGGCTCCGACAGCCGCTATGCCCAAGTCACCAAAAGAACCTCGAGTTTAAAACAAACAAACGGATAACACTCGTGGCTGGTTGCCTGCCCCGACAGCCCAGAAAACACAGGGACTCGCCGCACTACACTGCTAAAAAGCTATTATTCCACTATCATCCTCCTATGGAATCCCAGGGTTTGCAGTTCAGGGCGGAGCCTTTAGAATTCCCACCCAGGGAGCTCTTTGGCCTCAGTAAACTACAAATCCCAGAATTCCACAGGATGTTGAAAGTACAATAACAGCGCTATAATAGCGTAGGGCAAGAAGGACCCCCGAAACCAGCATGCTTCAACTCAGGCAAGGGGGGAGAAATAGCAGATAGTCAGACGTCCTCATCGTCACGATTTTTCCAAAACGCTGCACCACTCCAGGGGGCTACCGAAAACCCGGGGAAGGACGCCGAGGTGCAGGAACACTGGCGTCGGGGTCGCTAGGGGGCGCCTGTGTGCTGGGAAGCGCGGGCAAAGTACGGATTTCACCGCGCTCAATCGTGAAATCTCTTATTTTCTCTTAGAAGCCAAGTAACCCCACCGAAGAGTCGCTTGATCGCATAAAAACAGAAATTAACCTTTATCACTCAACAACAGAGGGAAGAATGCTTCAGAACAATCTTGAAATCTATCTATCTATCTATCTATATATAGCTGCACCTTTTTCTTTTTCATAAAGGAAAGCACACCCCCAAACTCCCGCCCGCAAAGCCACAACCGTAGGAGGGCGGAGGGGGAAGGGGGGCCACGTGATCGGAGGGCCACGTGACCGCTGACAAATTTCCTCCAAACTTCACTTTGGTCTTGGCGTCGCTGCCCGGCAGTGGAAGCTTTACGGCCGCGACGGGTGAATGAGTGAGTTTTCTGCACCGACGGGGCTCCTGCGATTTTCCTGCCCCACCCATGCCTGCCACGGAGGGAGCCTTTCCCGTGGGACTTTTTCCCCCGCTGATGTGGGACTGTAGGGCTGCTCTTGGGCTTTGTTTGTGGGGTCAGAGGGGCACGGTGTGGCTTGAGCGTGGGGTTACGATCCTGGAAACCAGGGTTCGAGTCTTTGCCCGGCCATGGAGAATCACACTCTCTCAACCTCGAAGGAAGGCAAAGGCAAACCACCTCTGAACAAATCTTGCCAAGAAAACCCCGAGACTTAAAGGCACTCGGCAACAAAAACAAACTTAAGAACTTCATCGTGTGAATCTTCTCCCGTTACTATATAAAAGGTGCTGGGGTGGAAATTTGCACCTGATCCCTTTTTCTGCCTGTTGTGGAGCTCCCAGGAAAAACAGTACGGCAGCCCTAGGGCAGCAGTGGGTCGATTTCAGCCTTAAAACCATGGAATTGTCAGGGCTGCCAAGAGCATATTCTAGTCTAAGGCCATTTCTGGACTAGACTGTTATAGTGCTTTATTATTCCACCTTAAACATCCTGTGGAATCCTGGGGTTTGCACAAATTTGAGGTCCCTCCCTAAACTGCAAAGCCCAGGATTCCATAGGATGTTGAAGGTGGAATAATAAAGCACTATAACAGTCTAGTCCAGAAATGGCCTAACCCTCTGATGGATCTGTTGAGTTATCCGACCCACTTGCTGCAGAAGACAAAAAGTTACAATTAAGAGATTCCTGAGTATGGAATTTCCTGAGATTTATTCTGAATATGGAAACTGGGAAGTCTTTCTGCACAAAATTCTTGCTGGTTCTGTCCAAGTGTCCTCCATTGCAGCAGAATAATTAAAGGAGTGTAGGCTTTTTTGCCTGCTAAATAAGTCTCAGAAATTCTTGCTTATTTAATGCAGATCACCTAAAGATGTATCAGCAGACTCAAATCTACTGCCCTGCTCCAAGACTGGAACAGAAAGAAAAAAATAAGAACGGACCCAAAGTAGAAGGGGGACTGCCAGATTAAACTGAATACGTGTCCCAATTTAATATTAATACATCTATGTGAGTAGTATGGTGAATCTCAGAAAGAGTGCTGGTGGGAACCCCCCACCAATCTTCAGGAGCATTAATGGGGACCCGTTAAGCCAATGGGGAGTAGCATTAGGCATTGGGGTAGATGAGATCATGGGTATTCTGCTATGTAGGCTTGACTGGTGTGTTGGCTTCTGAATTCATAAAAATAGTAATTCTTGAGAAGCTGTCTTGGGACTTTGTTGCATGGAGGAAGCGGACAGCCATGTGTTAGCAATAGACCTCAATGCACATGAAGGGAAGTCTTTACATTTCTTCTCTTCCAGGCATTTAATAATAATGATCATGTTTATTTGTAACACCATTTATAACATCACTGTGCATTAAATGTCCATCTCTTGTGTTTTCCCTTGCAGCCAGATGCAGTGACCAGTTCTATGCCAGCTGAGGAGAGCACACTTGGCTATCTTCTTATTAGCTGTGATGCCACTGACTATGAAGCCTGGTCACAGCGGGCTGTGGGTGATTCTGTGGGTTTCTCTTGGCATCACTTTGCATGCTGGGCTCAGCATTTCTGGAGTCCATGGAGCAACTACAGCTGCGATGAGTCCTGAAGTCCATTCAGAGGCAGAGAGCACCCACTGGGATAAGAACAAAGGCAGAGAAGCAGTGGAGGAACATAAGAAACTTGCTGAGCAGGCAGAACCATTCAGAGGTGCCAAGTTACAACCCGCACAGTGTGACATCCCTCCAGACAGCCGCTTTGATTGTGCCCCAGAGAAGTTGCTCTCTCAAGAAGAATGTGAAGCTCGGGGCTGCTGCTACATTCCTGTTTTGCCCAAGGGCTCTGCTATTTGGCAGCCATGGTGCTTCTTCCCTCCCAGATATCCCAGTTACAAGATGGTGAACCTGACTACCACCCAAGCTGGCTACACTGCCTGCTTGACTCGGGATAGGCCCACTTTCATGCCAGATGACATAATGAACTTGGAGTTGGATGTGCTCTTTGAGACAGAAAGTAGGCTCCGCTTCACGGTGAGTAGGGGCTGAGTCTAGAAAGCCAGGGCTCTGAGACAGTTGTGCTTCATGTTATATGGGAGATTCCCTATAAAGTACTATGAGGAACCTTTAGCTTTCCAGATGTTTTGGACCACCGTTTCCATAATTCCTTACAATTGATTATACTGGCTAGGGCATCTGGGAGATGAAAATCTGGAAAACCATGTCATTTCTATCCCTATTCTAGCCAAAAATGTGTGCCGTAATTTTGAAGAAGCACTGTAATACTAGAATGTGCTATATTGTTTGACTTGCTGAAAATCTTGGCTTTTTTTAAAAAGCCAATTCTAACAGCTGCCCAGAAGCTGAAGATGTAACTGAAAAAAATCTGGTGGTTGGGGCAGGATTGCGTCAACCTGTAAAACTGCTTGCCTTTTCCCATAACCAAATAAAGTATGCAAAGTTATGTAGCTGTACTAAATACTGTATATCTAATGCTTATTTGCTCAAGTTAGCTTTCTTAGCCACAGAAATTGATAGTGCGCTATGAGCAAGTCTACTTAGGTAAGTACATATAGAAGTATAACCCTAATTTTGGCTTACACTTATTAAACAGAACCTTGGTCACAGATTTCTGCTTTATAAAGAACAACTGAGATGTAGGAAGAGATACCATATATGGATTTTGCTCCTGAGTGGGAGCAGAGAATGTATTATACAAAATATCAACGTTTGCAGTTGAGACTGCTTGGGTTTTGGCTTTAAATAATAATAATAATAATAATAGTAGTAATAGTAATAAAAATAATAAATAATAATGTAATAAATGTTCTCCTATTTCTTCTTCCTTCAAGTAGTTTCACTACTGATTCCTCTTCTCTATTATCCTAGTAGCCACTTTTCGTCCCACTTCTGCTCATGCCTGTCATACTGTTTTTATATCTCTTTTACCACAGCTTAAGGATCCAGCTAATAAGCGCTATGAGGTTCCTTTAGAAACTCCCCAATCAAGCAACAAGGCATCCTCCACGCTGTACTCAGTGCAGTTCTCATCTGATCCCTTTGGTCTTGTAATTCTTCGGGCATCCAGCGGACATGTACTGTAAGCAGCTCTGACTTTCTGTACCCATATTTTCTTGTAACTATTTGCCTCCTGAAAAAAACTGAAAATCTGTGTGAAGATGATATTGAAAAGAGAAATGTGGGGTTGAAGACTATTGCCTTGTTGAATCCTGTGTCTGTAGTTTATATTCTGGATGTCAAAGGGTCATTTTATGTAACATGTACCAGCAACCTACATTTTGCATCCAATTCTGTGTCTGCCAGGGAACTGCAGGCAAAGCTAGGTCTCTGATTGTATTCGCATATCTCTAAATATGTATTTGTGTCATTGTGTCTCACCTACATTTTCCATTATAAAGTTAAATTTTATCTGTTTACATTAAACCAAAAGTGAGAACATATGGCCCTCCAGATGATACTGGACTGAAACTCCCATGTGCCCCAGCCAGGAAACCCACTATTGACAGATGATGGAAATTATAACCACTGGAAAGCCCCTAAATTGGCCGCTAAATGTATTATACTGAGAAGCAGCCTCCATTGGTCATGGTCTGGCCTGTAGCTCTGAAGATTTGAGTGCCGTTCCACTCTGTTCTACATGCAGGATTTATATCCTCAGACTAAAACTGTTTTGGCCTTGTCCTTTTCCAGTAGAAAGGGCTTGATGGTACTAGCCAGCATTTAGGGTGCTGTAATTACATTATTGAGATGTGTGATATAATGATGAGAACCAGACTTCTGGCTTGGCAACGTTTGATTCAAAGTTGCTGTCTCTTCCCTTTTCTTTGGATATTTAGGGGATGTTTAGACAACAAGTATTTTTTAATCAGCAGCTGATCTATAGGATGCTTATGTGGCCCACTCATTTTTTCAAAACTAGGTAGTGAAGCATGATGCATGCAAGATTTTGGGAGCACTAAATGGAGTAGGGCAAGACAAGGAATGTTATGAGGGAGAATTCAGTATGAACGGTTGGCTGAGATCATCCACTTTCTCTTTAATAGGCTTAATACTACAGTGGCCCCCCTACTCTACGCAGACCAGTTCCTACAGATCTCAACCTCCTTGCCATCACGGTTCATCTCTGGACTGGGTGAGCACTTGACATCCCTCATCCTTAATGTCAACTGGACCAAGGTTACCATGTGGAATCGAGACATGCCACCTGTGGTAAGTCATAGAGAGAAATGGTAGGGTATCAGTTTGAGAGGACTGGATCTGATGCAGGGTGCTCTGAAATCATCATCAGATACTACATTCGTCTTTTCATCTGCTAAATACAAAACTATTATGATGCCAGTGGGATACAGTGTTATGTCAAGATAACAAAGGTGACTTCACTGCTGCCCTGCCATTAAATCTCTATCAACTTATCCCCCTAACAAAAGAGTGCCTGCAGCGTGATCCTGTCCATCTCTGCTTTGATATGGAGGTAAATTCCACTGAATTCTATTTGGATTTCTTTCATGTACTAAGAACAAATTTATTCTCAGGATACCCATACTGACATCTGCACATATGTGGGGAGTTGTTGCTGATCTTGGGGGCACACCAAAGTTTTCAGAGCCAAAAATCTTCAAAAACCAACACACACTCCAAACAGTGCAGGAAGGGTGGGCCAGGGATCACTGAAGAATACACAGTGCCTGTTTGGGGAGAAATTGAAAGCTTGTGGGGAAGAAGAGAAGGGAAGAACATTTAGCTACTTGGCTGAAGTCCTGAACAGCATACTACACTGCAGCATTTTGTTTCAGGTCCCATGTGCCCACTCAGACCATCTTAAATATATAATTTCCCTGTTCTCAGAGATTTGTGGGATGCACAGTTCTGTGTCAGGTTCTTGCAATCTCTGACAGAAAATTCTTGGCTCCTCAACTAACCACAGTGCCAGAAACCATGGCAATTAAAGTGGCTTAAATTAAATATGGAGTTGTTGTGTAGACGGAACTTCTGCGTATGGAAGCCTCAAGGATAGCCATGTCTAGATGCCTTGTTAGATTCAGCTGCTTGATTTCGTTTTTAGGCATTCATTCACTTACTATGGCACTTGAACTTTTTCAAGCAATTACTGAAAATGGGACGCTGAGTGGAATGGGACATGGTGTTTGACTTAGCCTGGCAATGAGGTTGTGGCATGTTCAGCTACCATCCAAAATTGTATTGTCTAGGAATGTAAATTTGTTTTACATTTTTTAAAGTATGTCCTAAATTTCTTAATTTAACATTTCACAATTTGGGGAGGTTATAATTATTTCTGGGTTTGTTAACGAGTTTTTACGTGTCCAAGTTTGTAACTGTATGTTTTATATTGCATTTATCAATATATGCCATCCTGGGATCCTTGTAGGTGAAGGATGGTTTATAAGCTTTAAAACATAAAATAAACTCCTGATGGACTAAGTTAGATGTAGTTGTGGAAGCCATTGACAAAGCTTGGTTTAGATGTGTAGAGTGACCTCAACATTGTGCTCTGTTTCTTTTTTTTCAGCCTTTTGCCAATTTGTATGGTTCACATCCCTTCTACCTAGCATTGGAAGAAGATGGTTTTGCCCATGGAGTCTTTTTGCTAAACAGCAATGCCATGGGTAAGTATCTCATTAAGATACATCCTTGCTATGCAAAGCCATCTTCTATGGGATGGAGTACCATGATTGTAATAACTAGAGTATTCACTAGGTTGTACATTTATATACACACATCACTACCATCATTTCTGGCACACATACTGAGCAATGTGCAAGATGGAGGCCACATTATTTCCTCATACCATGCAACTCAGCTCTGTGTCACTGCCACCTCATGGAGCTCCAAGGATCTTGAGATACCAGGGGTGTTTTTCCCTGGGCTATCCAGGTAGAAAAGGCAAGAGCTGAACCTTTAAAATCAGGGTGTTGGACAGCTCCAGACAAAGCTGATTTCCCTGTCCCCAAGGAAAGGCCTTGGAAAGAGGCATCAGTGGCGACCTTTGCCGTCTGAATAGTATATCCTGATGGACCACATTCAGCTGGGGAGGTAGCAGTTCCCATCCCTGCACCAATTCATGGTTGCAGTGACAGCCCAAGCACTAGATCACGGCTTGTAGGTCTAAACAAAAGCACAATCTGCAGTCATCTAAAATCTTCTTTCCAAAAATAGCTGAACTCTATTCTAGGAATATATGATGTCTGTTTATATCTATGGATGATTTTATTCAAAATAATTCAAATTATTATTGACCTGTGAGTGGCTTCAAAACACTGTATAGTAATGTATATTTCATGCAAAATACCATAATATAAATCTGTGATGTGGTGATGGGTCTTGGCATGCTCTATCAAAATGATGTTGTGAAACTAGAAAAGATGCAGAAAAGGACAGCCAACAGATTAAGTGTGATGCAGAGAAAACAGGGAGACATTTTCTACCCCTGAGCACTAGAACCCAGCCGAGGTCATCCCCTGAAGCTTGAACAAGGGGAGGTTCAGGACTGATAAAAAGAAGTATTTGCTCACTCAGAACATAGTTAACCTATGAAATTTGCTACAGCAATGGCCACCAACTTGAACAGCTTTAAAGGGGAATTTCCTTGGACGTCCATGAACTTGTCTGTCATTGACTACCAGTCATGAAGATGACTATATGCTCGCTCCAGCAGTGGATGCAGAATACCTTTCAACACCAGTTTCTGGGAAGGATGAACAAGAGGATGCCGTTGTGCTTGGGCCCTGCTGGTGAATTCCCAGAAACTGTCCAGCATGGCTTATAAGATAGATATGAATGTTCATAAGCAGTTTTAATAATTCTGTAATTAGGACTTAAATTGCTTCAGAACTCTTGCGATTGTGATAGTTAAGATTCTTATCTAATAATGCAGTCCTTCCCTGGATACCAGGATTTGGTTCCCTGCTTGGCCATGGAAACCCACTGGGTGATCTTGGGCGCATCATGCACTCTCAGCTCCCAGAAAACCCCATGATGGGATGGTCTTAGGGTCACCATAAGTCAGAACTAACTGGAAGACACACAAAAACAACAATGTGTGCTTACTCAGAAGCAAGGTCCAGTGTATTAAGGCGTACTCCTAAATATTTGGGATCACAGCCTCTGAATATGGCTTGAGCCAAAACGGGCAAGCTTTAGCTCTCAAGGTATTTTGGCCTATAGCTCTCAGCCCTACCCAGGGATGGTGGGAATTGTCGCATTAAAAATGTCTAGAGAGCTACATGTTCTTCACCCATTGCTTAAGACTTTTGTCTCAAGGTTTAAGAATCTGTTGAGTGTAGCAATTTAGAATATTGTCCATCTTTTCATGGTGCACTAAATTTAAAAAAAAACACAAAAAAAATTAGCTTTGTGATCCATAAATAAAAACAAAAACAGATAGCCAGGTTTCAAGTTCTCCAAAAACCTCTTAATCTGCTAAAGAGTTCTGGAGAAATTGAAAGTTTACCATATTGGTGATATTTTAGTGATCCTAATAAAAGCGTTACTGTATTTGTTAGTGTGTAACACACACTTTTTTCCCCCAAAAAATAAAAGTTTAAAAATGGGATGTGTCTTATATGTTGGCAAATACCTCCCCCTCCTTTCCTATGCATTTTGCCTTGGTGCTGAGAACTCTCACCAAGGCAAAACAGAGAGGAGGGGAAAGGAAAGCCTTGCACAGGAGTCCCCCCCTAGAGCCCCCCTCCTTTACCTATGCATTTTGCCTCGGCGCTAAGAACTTGCACCAAGGCAAAGCAGACGGGAAGGGGAGGTGGGGCGGGGAAAGCATCAGTAAAAATTTTTTGAACCTAAAAGATTTTTATCTGAAAAATAACACTTAAAGATTGAGTACGTCTTATGCGCCAGTGCATCTTATACACCAGCAAATACAGTATATTGAATGGTGTAGTGCCTGGATGATAGGTTGCCAATATTGTCAACATGATTATCATATACAAAAGGGACCATCAAGCAGTTTGTGTATGTTGGGAGGGATATTTATTCATGTTGGTGAATATTATAATTGCATGTGGGCTAGGAGGATACAATGTATGAACATTTAACCTTTTGTGTCCTTTTAGCACCATTTCCATGCCACTTTTTGCTTTCTAGATGTGATACTCCAACCCAGCCCAGCCCTGACATGGAGGACAACTGGGGGTATCCTGGACTTCTATGTCTTCCTGGGCCCAGACCCAAAGAGTGTGGTGCGCCAGTATATGGATGTCATTGGTAAGCACTTGTGTGCTTCTGTAGGAGAGAGTTGCTCGTGACTTGATGCAGGAACACCTTCTCATTGCAGCCCCTGATAATAAGACCACTTGGTGACCTCTTGCAGATCCCATGAAGCTTAGAAGGCCACTGCCAGTTTTGCTCTTAAGGCACCCAAGTGGGACAGTGCCCAGCACCATCATGGCTGCAGGATGGTCCTGTTGTCAAATCCTGTCTTTTCACTGGATAGGAGCTCTAGCTGGTTTATAGTTTGCATTTCAATTAGTGCACTGGTGCAGATAGTAAATAGTTAAAAATCTGATAAATTTCTAATTGATAGGAGAAATGGGGAGACACAACCAGAAGCTCCCCTTGCATCAGGGCATGCAATTCTTAGTGCTGCCTCAGTGTTCCACATTGCATGCTGCTTCGCTTCTGTTCCAGGTTTTCACTGGGGAATAGGAAGAAGTGAAAGGCAATGTTATCTTTCACCACTGAGTTTTAGGGCTAGCCTGAAAGGTTTCAGAGTATCTGTACCAGAAGCTTGTCTTTTTCACATCAGAAACATGCTTTCATTTTGGATAGTGAGAAAGTCTCTGTGCAGACCTTCTGTGCACACAGACATGATTCAGTGCAGGAAAAAGCGTAAGCCGGGTGTACTTGTGATGTATCTGTGCAAGATTGGCTCTAGGTCTGAAGTCTGCCATATCCTTCATGACTGATCCCTTGTTGGCTCACCTGTCCGTGACTGACAGAAGTGATTGCAGTATTGCTCTAAGTGGGACTAGGGCAGTGGCCACATCCATGAGGATCATTCCACTTTCTCGCTACCATTTAAATTTTGCCTGCTGCCTCCTGTCATTTTGGGAAACTAACATGGCAGCTAGATGGAGTCACCTAAGGATGGTTGTAATATTGGATCAATTTATTTATGGTTTTAAATGAGATAGTATTAGCAAAGGAGTGTGCCAGCATGCTGCGTCATCAGTAGGTGTTGTAGAATGTCAGGCTCTCATGGTGGCCGAGCCACCGACAAGCAATGACATGCACATGGATTTAGCATGTTTCCCTCTATGGATGTGCCTTGTGCATTAAAAAAAAATATAACAGATGAAGCAGCCCTGAACAATGATGGTTAAAATGTCCAGCTTTTCTTCCATAATGTTCATGTTCTGAGATTTTTGTTGGCTATACTCATTGATCTTTATTTTATGGAGTCCCATATGAGAAGAATTGACACCACAATGTCTTTGGGGTATCAAGAGGGACCTGTTGTTCCCCTTTCCTCTCTCTTTGGTTGCAGTACAGTCTTTAGTTTAGATACCTATTTTAAAGGACACAAGTTTGGTTATATATTACCAGTTTAATAAAGGAATTAGAGGATGGAAAAGTTCAGAGATTCAGGAGCACGTTGAGGGTGATTTTGCTAACGTTGACTCACAGGAGAGGTTTATAAACTTTAGTGGCTTGTCAGAGAAACTGAGCATTGCCCCCCTTCCTTCAGGGTATCCATTTATGCCCCCATACTGGGCCCTAGGATTCCACCTCTGCCGCTGGGGATACGCTTCCTCCGCTGTTACCCGGGAAGTAGTGAAGAACATGACAACAGCACAGTTCCCCCTGGTAAGTGGCTGCCCTTGTGTTCTCTCGAGAACGCTGTGTGAGTTTGTTCAGCTACTTTGCCTCTGTCATAGCAGAGCTAACGCTGGATGTCTCCAGGAAGGCAGTCCTCAAACTTGGAAATAAGAGGCTTGCCTGTTCCTAATAATGCTACATTTCTGGGCCTCACAGGATGTGCAGTGGAATGACCTGGATTATGCAGATGCCAAGAGAGATTTTACCTTCAACAAAGATGGTTTCTGGGATATGCCAGAAATGGTGAATGATTTCCATCGTGAGGGGCGGAGGTATGTCATGATCGTGGTAAGTGAATGAAAAAGGAAGCTTATATGCATGGGTAGAGCATGGGAACCGCTGCATGTGAAGTACATATTTTCTATCATGCTATGAGTATTGCCCTCACATTTTCAGACTTTTCTCTTCTTCATCAATGAAGGCAAATAATTAAAACTGCCACTCTTGAAAATCCCCCATCACATCATGTGCTCTTCATCCATGTAATGAGACAAAAGAGTTGCAGGTTTCAGAACCTCTTAGAAGCACGCAATTGCATGACCCTATGATAACATCACACGCAGAAACACAATTCATTTTGAAAGGAAGAACGCAACATAGTTTCACAATTACTTTCATTTTCTAGGTTAGACAGGCAATGCTGGAATCTCAGATAGTACCTCCAAGCAGGGTCAGACAGACACAGGCTAAATTTTCCAAAAGAAGAGTGCAGACTAGAGAAAAAGAAGATCCATATCCGATTCCCCTTCTGTCCCTTTATGCGTATCAAAAACCAGATTCAGACAGGCCCTGATAGCCTTAAACACTACCATCCAAGCTTAGAAAGATCATCAGATTGTGGGAGAACTAATTTAAAATGTTTGTTTTGTCTCTTTGTATCAGTTGAGAAATCACTGGGTTGATGTACAGTGTCAGACACCTCCCTAAGATTTGTAACCCCTAAGTGGCTGTACAGTAATGTCTTCTGTAATCTTGCTTCCACTGTTAAGGAGCATGGAGATACCCATTAGCTCCTTACCTGTACAGCTGTCCTTATGCTAGCCTTTGTCTGGTGATAATGTACATGGCTACTTAATCATACTAGGATAGGGGTGAGAATCTTCTGGCCCACCAGATGTTGTTGGATGTGAACTCCCAGTAGTCCTAGCCAGCATAAGGGAATGTTAAGGAATGGACCATAACAACATGTTAGAGGACTGTGGGATTCTCAACCCTGTGCAAAGAAATCTGACAACGCAGTTTAGCCTTTTACCTTCTAAAATACAACAGGATCTGAGTTTCAAGCTCAAACATGGTCCGCTTAGGAAGTTCACCTGCAAGGTTATCTATCAAAAATAACACTTGGTGATTTCTGTCCTGCTCAGTGCCTAAGGGGCAGTCCACAAGATTTTCCCACCATGGCAACTGTATAAAGGCTTCTATAAGGAGCCAGTGGGTAAGGTCATTCAAAGTTTTGGAGTAGATTCTTGTCAGTTCTTTTTTTTTTAGTGCCATCTCAGTCAAGTATTGTGCATGGGACTGCTCATGAAGATGGTCCAGAAGCTTTAGTGATGCAGAATTCAGTAGTTTAAATTTTGCCAGCAGTGTCTTGTGAAGCCACTTAATCTCATTTCTTGAAGAATTTTATTGGCTGCCTATTTGCTTCCAATCCCATTGAAGCTAACTTACGTTTTTTCTTAACACTTTCAGTGGTTTGGGACAAAGGTGGCTTAAAGAGCATCTTTTCCTCTAAAAATATGCCGTTATCATTATCATCATCGTGTTGTTGTTGTTGTTGTTACTATTATTATTATTATTTGGAGCAACAAAATTAAAACACATCAACAGATTAGACACATAACACAAGTTAAAAGTACATAACACTTGTTTAAAGAGCCTATAAAACCAATATATGTTTTAAAAAATAGTCAATTCATACATTAAAACTTACCATTTAAAAACCAGCTGGATAGGCTTGCTGGAAGAGACTGGTCTTTAGTGCTGTTTTAAATTCAGACAGCTGTTGAACCTCTTCTGGTAGGTCATTCTACAGTCTGGGGGCAGCTGAAGAAAAAGTCATCTGGGTGATAGTTGCCAGCCTAGTCCTGCCTGAAGTGAATGTCTTCCAGGATACCTGAGTGCACATAGCAGATTATATGAGAAAAGGCAATCCTGTAGGTAACATGGCCCCAAACCATGTAGGGCTTTTTTTTTTCCCAATGTAGTAAGCAGCACTGCTCTGAGTGTCTTTGGTAAATAAAGAGGCACAAGAAAGGAAAGAAGCATTCCTGTGGTGGCACTCTACTTTGAATAGCCCTCGCAGGGGAGACCCAACTGGCACCAATGTTGCGTACATTTAGTATGAGGTTAAAATCTTCCCATTTTCCCTAGGCATTTTCAGCAGCTAGTCATTCACTCTGATCCTTTTTTTTTTAAAGTTGAGTGAACATTTTTGTTTGTTTCTGTTTTATTTTATTCTTCTCCGTTTTATGACAGATGTTCTATTATGTCTTCATGTGAAGTTTTACACTTGTACATTGCCCTGGAGTGTGTGTTATTGTGGGTGAAGGGTGGGCTAGGGAAAAAAAACAGTTCAAAGTTTTGGCCCTGCCTCTTAAGTCAAACAGAAGAGCTGTCTCTGAACCAGACTACCCTTTCCACGCAGCCGCAGGAAAGGCAATTGGGAGGGGGAAGGAAGGAAAAGCAGCAGGAAGGGAACGGGTTAAGCAGGTCCTCCTCTGTCCACTCTGTTCTGATTGGAAAGTCCAAGCCAGACATTTTAATGGAAACATGCAGCTCTGTGTGATTTGCAGTCTGAGTCTCAGAATAAGAAAAAAGTGAGGTATCTCCACAAGCAGAGAAAAGCCTGGTCATACAGCCACCCTGCTGTGCAGTCCACTTGCTGTGTCCCATCTTTACAATCAGTCTAGTTAACCTGGCCTTGTTCCAAAATACAAAGAGTTAATGCTTTGTTTTGTTCCTGAGCCTATACTGTACTATATGTTCTTTGTATTGACAGACTGGGTCTTTTCCTCTTCTTGACTCAGGAAGCAGGGATTGAAACACTGCATCATAGAGTCTAGGGAAGCTTTTTCTAAAATCAGAGCTGGGATCCCAGGTGCATCTGATATTAGGTGCATGATTTAGCTCGTGCATTGAGCAATGTTCCGAAGAAAGACTCTTGACCAGAGGCAATTAGAATCAAAGATCCACACCAAAGTTAACAGTCAGATTTGACAGAAGAAGCAACTGTGCCTCACTACTTTAACAAGAACAGAATAAGAAGCAGTAACTAAAGGCTTAGTGTGTTCTCACTGTTTTCCTGCCCCTGTCAGATCCATTATTTCCTAGCATGTCGGTCTCCCTCTGTTTCTTTTCAGGATGCTGGTATCAGCAGTTCCAGCCCTGCTGGCACTTACAAACCTTTTGATGAAGGCCTAAAGCGTGGGGTCTTCATCTTAAATGCGACAGGACAGCCTCTGATTGGGAAGGTGAGACTGGGATCTAAATCAAGAATCGTGCCAGGCAATGAAACTTTTTGACTCCAAGCAGGGTTTTAAATTAATGATCTTAATCTGGGTTTTGTTAGTGGTGAACTGAGGTTAATGGAGCAAAGAGACAGACACCGTATCACAAGACCTGGCCAGGGCAAGAAGGTAGAATGAGTCTTACATAGACCTGCCTGCCAGCTTACTCAGGGATGGTGCAGGCTAGTGCAGTGGGTGGAGGGGTGAAGCAATGGCAGCCTTCTATAGGAACTCTGTCTCACTAACAAGGTGATCTGTCCAGCAGTCTGCTAATAAGTCTGTTCCAGAAAGAATTCTGTTCCCTCTAAAGATCAGGTTTGTAGTGTGGGAATGGTCTGGCCTCCTCTGGATTCCCAGCTGAATACAGTGGCAAGGAATGCATTATCTGTGTCATATTCACTTAGATATTTCCTAAATTGGTCTAATTTGGAAGAAGTCACCTATGCCTTGGTACTTTACATCTTTTTTAGCATTCTTTTTAAATTTTATTTTCAAAGAGACAAAAGACAAACAAGATGATAAGTCACAATTCAGTCAGCCAAGTCATACTAACATTAATTCCAAAATCAGCTGTATGCATAAACCTTACACAAAGTACCTTTAACAGCCTAACCAACTTAAAATGATGAAGCCCAAAATGATTTCTGACATGATGGTAAATCTTGTTCAGTTATGAAAGCAATGAAAGGAGCCCAGATTGTGGAAAACATAGCTTTTTAAATTTCATCTGTAACCATTCTAATACTACAAGTCAATTTTTCGGAAAGGTCAGTATTCCTTGGTATGCTAGATCTTGACTGCTGCAATGTGTTCTGCGTAGGGCTGTCCTTGAAGAGTGTCTGGAAGACTTCAGTGCTCTAAAATGCAGCAGCAAGGCTACTAACTGGGGCACCGAACCAGAATCATATTACTTTGATACTGAAAGAAAGTTCTGCACTGATTGGCAGTGGTCTTCTAGTGTTGATCTAGTGTTGATAATCTTACATTCAAGGTGTTGTTTTTAATTTCCAAGCTTCAAAAGCCTTAAGGCCTGGGTTTCTAAAGGAGTCTGTCTCATTCTGACTGTGCCTGGCCACTGACCTTAACAGAAAAAGCCCTCTGCAGGATACCATTAGCTGCAGTTTGATGGTTGTGCAGGTCAGTGCGTTCTCCTGTGTTGCTCTCAAACTGTGGAATGCATTACTTTCTGAATTACTACTTTTAGAAAAGGCATTAAAATACATCTTTTTAATGTTACATTAGTTTTTCTATAGGCCACCTTGGTGGTTCTTATAGAAAGATGGAACGTAACTGCAGTGAATACAGTAACTAAATAAAACCATACAGTACACCTTGAAATACACAGGGCAAACTATTCTCTCCCTCCCACCCTCTCTCTCTCTCTCTCTCTCTCTCTCTCGGCCTAGAACCTCCATTTGGTGGCACTGCAAGCCAAGCTATGAAATGTCCATTCAGAATGCCCCAGTGTTCACATCTGTAGCATGGCACTGCTCTTGTATTGATAGTCCTTGTCAGACACCTGTAGAAAGACTCAGATTTCAGACAGGACTCACCATGACTTTTTATCATGTTGGTCTCCCTATTGTCTCATTTTCAAACAACGGATTTCAGAAGATTGGGTCTACCAGTGATGCTCCAAAGGTTACATATAAACACAGCACCATTGCACACAAGGGTTCCTGACAGGTTTAACCTTTTCATCTTCCAGGTTTGGCCTGGACCAACTGTCTTTCCTGACTTCACCAATCCAGAGACGCATCAGTGGTGGCATGACATAATCAAGGATTTCCATGAGCAAGTGCCTTTCGATGGCATGTGGATTGTGAGTTTGTTGTGCTAATGGTCACACTGATGTTGCTGTCATGAACCTCTTCTTGGAGGGGGAAACTATGTACACACAGATCTCCAAAATCTCTTGCTTTCTACTCAGACACCAATTGAAGTTCACAAATGCCCCTTCTGTCTTCCTCTTTTCCTAGGATATGAATGAGCCATCAAATTTTGTGGAAGGCTCTGAGGAAGGCTGCCCCAACAACAAGCTTGAGGCCCCACCTTATGTGCCAGGTAAAAAACAGCAACCAGCAAAGATGAAGCATGGATAGTAAGTGTTCACTGGAGTTGGAGAACTAAAAAGTATCAGTGCAACTCAATAAACCTTCTTTGGAGATGGAGACAACCAAACAGGAGAATAACAAGGGAAATTTATATGTAGGCATTTCCAAATATTGTCAAACCTCTTGGCAATAGCCATGGTAATGAATAAAACTTAGTTCAGTTAGTGTTTTGACCACTGCACAGTTCAGCATTGGGTTAGCCATCCAACAAAACCATGAATTTCCCCCACTCATCCACAGAGCCTTAATGATCTTCTCTGTGGCCTGTGGTGGAATGATCAAAGACATGTTTATTCTAAGCATTACTGGACTCACAAGTTAGCTCCTATCATCTGACAGAAAACCTGCTGTGGCTGCTAATGTGTCTGCATTGCGTTGAAGTTGGGCGGTGTCCTTGTCATAAATAGGCTCCATTCAGAACTTTAATGTGAACTTTTTTTGGATTTCTGACTCCCAGAATATCCTGGCCAGCATTGCCACTATGGAATTCTGGGAGTTGCAGTCCCCAAAAGGAATATTTCCAGTCTTCATATTTGCTGTGATAGGTGCAGTATTTGCTTATCAAATAATGGCCGAGATCCATTTTAGTTCTATGTAGAGTAGAGCCATTGAAGCAACTGAATTTACCTACATGTTGACTCATCATTCGATAGTTCAGTGGATCTACTCTAGTTGAGAATAACTAACAGGATTCTGTCTCATGCTATCTGAAGGCAACTCAAGGAACTGAACTGGACTGAAATTCCTGGCATTTCTCACTTATAACTATGATGACTGCATGGACTTGCAGTCCAAAGATATTTGAAAGGCCAAATGCATTCCAGTCTTGTTTCACCTCACAAAAAGGTTGTGCAGGGGACTTTACAGGCATAACAAAGCTTTTCAGACTTCCTTCAATCTTTTAAAGGAATGTCACTAGCTATTTCCAATGTAGACTAAGGAACTCCAGACAGAACAAAAGAGATATGCTACTAAACATGTTCTTTCACTACAGCCCAAGCGGGCAGATTCCATGCACTGAGCAATAGGATAATTGTCAGCTCAAACTAGAAGGGAAGTGGGACAGTTGCCTTTTTTTATGAGAGAGAAAGGGTTGCTTTTTTGTTTGTTTTGGTAATTCCTGCACAGTGAAAGGGTTTTACTTTTTATGATTGTTCAATTGGTAACATTTCCTTGATTTGCTTGAAGTTTCCTTGAACTTTATGTTCCTGAGATGTAGCCACGTTGTAGACTACAATATGTATTTTAGGCATTGCTGCTTATTATATTACAGCATGATATCACAGCTGGCACACTGAATAAACACATTTTCTCTGAGAAAAGCAAACAAAATTGTTGGAACAGATTGTCAACATTCACCAGTCCTCTGGACAACCATAATTGCAATAATTGAATTTATATTTTGGCAAGTTTTTTTTCATTCATGCAACTATGTAAGGTGTCAGGACAGCTGGTAAGCAATAAAGGCAACCCAGATCAAGTCTTATTGGGAGTTCTTTGGTATACTCCAAGTCCTGCAGGCATGATCACCTCAGCTGACTATGATATCATTCTTATAGCAGTAGATACCTGTTTCCCACAAAGCTCCGGAGACGTATGTGTCCTAAGGGTATTGCTTTTATTGTTTCTCTCAAGAAAAATGCTATTGAGTATTAGTGATCTTAAGAATTCTGACATCTAGAGCGCCTCCCTGTTGTCCTTTCACTGGTAGGCAAAGACCTTTTTGGTCAAGCAAGCTTTTAATGTGTAGTGACATGTAGGGAGGCTTCTTAGTGAGGCCTTTTTAACTTCTGTATGTTGGATGATTTTATACTGTTTTTAATCTGTTGTTTTAATGAGATGATTTTAATTGTGTTTTAATAATTCATTGTTTCTAGCTGATTCATTATATGAGCCTCTTTGTGTCCCACTCTAGGAGAAAGACAGTGTATAAATGAAATAAATAAAATTTCCTTTTGACTCACAAGTCATAAGGCCTTTCTTGCTTACAACTTTTCCTCCATTTACAGGTGTGATTGGTGGATCCTTGAAGTCACGAACTCTCTGTGCCTCCAGTAAGCAATATCTGTCTTCCCATTACAACCTGCACAATCTATATGGGCTGACAGAAGCCATTGCGTCCCATGAGTGAGTATTATATGAAGCACTGCAGGCTAAGCCACGTTCTGGCTGAGCTATAGCAAAATCACATTACACAGCATCTACTGGGCTGTCTTAGCACCTGCTCATTCATTGCACTGGGAGTTCAGTTGTGCATAGTCAGGAGCTTGAAAAACCTCGGCTCCCCTTCCACAGATGTCGGTTTCTGACCTCCCTGCTGGCTTCCTTCCTTTCTGTTCTCAGTGCATTGGTGAAAGTGCGAGGGAAGCGTCCATTTGTGATCTCACGTTCCACCTTTGCCAGCCACGGTCGCTATGCAGGCCATTGGACTGGGGATGTTTTGAGTACCTGGGAAGAGTTATACTACACCATACCAGGTATAAATATTCAAAGAACCTGGGCATCTTTCCATCTCCTGTTTTTACCTATGCTACCTTGAGGCTCTTTCATATCTCCTCTCAAGACTTCTCCTGCAGGAGTGAATTATGTATATCCACCAGCAATCTTTCTCTGACATAGATATATCATTCCTCCTGGCCCTGCCTGTGCCTTACTAACCTGTTCCATGCACCTTCCTTTCTTGATCCACAGCGGTGCTGCTTTTTAACCTTTATGGGGTGCCATTAGTTGGTGCAGATGTCTGCGGTTTTATGGGGAGCACCTCAGAGGAGCTTTGTGTGCGTTGGACTCAGTTGGGTGCCTTCTATCCCTTTATGCGAAACCACAATGACCACAGAAACCCGGTAAGCATGATGGCAAGGGATCATCCTTGTCGTTATTTTAGAAATGCATGTTCTGAATGGAGTGTTGAAGAGGCTTACAGTAACTTGATTTAGAAAGCTCAAATAGGAACTGTGTGACTTTCTGAGTCAGGAGCCAAGCCCAGTCCAGGATAAGGGAGTAGTGGACCATTTATGTGGATTTTCATCTGTCTCTGTAATGCCAGGCATCAAGTACAGCTTGTCAAGGAACTTCCTACCCTGCCCCCATGTGGGCTATTTTTGTGGTCCTTGGGGGTCATATATGAATGTGTCCAAATCAACTCAAATCAAGTGGAGTGCATTTCCACTGTGTTTGAATCATAGAATCATAGAGTTGGAAGAGACCCCAGGGGCCACTGAGTCCAACCCCCTGCTATGCAGGAACACCCATCATTGGAATCTCTGCACCCCAGGATCAAAAAGAATTTTTGCAAAATTTTTCAAAAACTTTTTTTTTGACCCATAATGTTTCAAAATGTCTAGTGAGGGGCATGGGGTACATTGCCACCACAATTTGCAGTCCCACTGGGCCAATTTAGGTCTAAGAAGTGCCTTTTTTGAAACCTAGAGCATGGTAAAAATGCTGCCATACCCTTCAGAGGCATTTGGGGCAATTTTGGTGCAGCCCCCTAGACTGTCATAGCTGCCCAGTCCTGTTCTAGAAGCTGAACCTCAGCGAGAGGCTTCTCCTTAGTCCAGCTTTTCCCGTGAAGACAATAGCAAAGACCAGAGTTCTTCCTTGGGAACCATATGTCTTCAGCCAAAGGGCCTAGCAGGCCATGTGTATTATTGGTAATGCAATTTTAATAACTTTCAGTTTCCTGCCATTGCAAACAAGTGTGTTGCTTGGATCCTGGGCAGGGACTGTGTAGTTCTCCAGTTCCTAGGCTGCAGCTTTCACCTCCTCTTATCTTTTGACATGCTAGCTGGGGCTGATAGGAGTTACAGTCCAAAATATTCAGAGGCATCGCCTTGAAAAACATTTGTGCAAGGGCTTTACAAACACAACAAATCTTCTCATGTTTGTCCCTGGTTTGTTTTTTTCCCCACTGTCTCTCTAATAACAGAGAAAAAGTAAAGTTTAAATTCGTATCCTAATTTTATTAGAAGTTGATTGGTATTCAATCAATCAACCTTTTTACAATTGAATTACAATTGTAAATTGTAAATTACAACTTTTTTACATTGAATTACAATTCAGTGTAACCATAAGCAGAAAAACTTCAAGGGTTTTTGTTACAGGTAACACCGTAAGAACAGCCCTGCTGGATCACACTGGAGCACTGTCTGGTCTGGAGTTCTGTTCACGCAGTGACAAAATAGTTGCCAATGGGAAATCCACAAGCAGGACATGAGTACACCTGTGCCCCCTGTTTCCCAGTGTCTCTGCTACTGGAGGCAATCTATATCTACCCCTGCTAGTATCCCCACACCCCAAATTTTCATGAATTTACATAAGCGTCTTTTCATGCTGTCTCTATAGTAGATAGTCATCACCATATCTTGCAGCAGTGACTTCCAAAAGGTAACTGTGCATTGTGTGAAGCAGTGCTTTTTTTTTTTAACCTGCCCTGATGACTACAGGTATTAGTATTATGAAGGAGGAAGGAGGGCTTTTTCCCAGTCTGTCTCTTGTCATGTCCCTGCTCACTCATCTTTCTTCAGACCCCCAAACACTGTAGCTTCCCCATAGAGGAGTTGTTCTAGTCCCCAATTCATTTTACTTATCCTTTTCTGCATCTTTACGGCAAAACAATAGAGCTTTTCCCCACTCTTAATTCACCACTGACACAAAAATTAATTCCGTGACAAAGAAAGCCATTATGTGCCGGGCTAGGCCACCTGATAGGCAGGGGAGTCTAATTCTAAATTCATCTCAGAAGTCACCACAGGTAGTCTTTGTGTTGCTGTTTGTATGGAAATTACATAGCCTTGATACTGTCAGATTCCTTGCTTGTGTGGTACAAACTGCAGAGCCCCTTGTTTGTTGGTCTGTTTTATCGTTGGTACTATAGAACATATGTGCACTGGGCCCCACCTCACAGAGTACATTTGTGATCCACTTCTGGGCTGCAGTAGATTCCACAGTTGCTCTACATCTGCGTAGGGATTAATTCCTTCCTGGGTATTGTCCCCTCTCTTCTACAGTGGTCTGTTCTGGTGTGACTCTACAAAGTCAAAAGACAGGCAGCCGGGTGGGTAGGGGAGCTTCTTGCAGTAGTAACTACTGGAAATTCCTGGTCCCACACAACAGTGAGAGGTGACACCCATTCTGATAGCATAGTTTTTGAAGATACGGTTGGCACAAGTGCACAGTGTCATGGCAGGCTATAGAATCAGGCCCTAAGAGGCATTCTGTTTCTGCCAATTGTTGTCAGCTCCATCCATATTAGAGGGTCACAGTGTCCCATAGAGAGAGGGAACACCTTGGTGAAATTAGACATGACAGTTGGCATCTAAGAGTGAAGGCAGGGTGCAAGAGATTCCTGAACCTTGGCTTGGCTGATCTGAGCAGTGCCTTCTCTGCTGCGCCACAAGACCGCTCATTCCTTCTTCACCCTTTCTGCTTTTCAGCCTCAGGAGCCATATGTTTTCAGCCAAAGGGCCCAGCAGGCCATGAGAAAAGCCCTCTTCCTGCGGTACTCACTGCTGCCGTACCTCTACACTCTCTTTCACAAAGCCCACTCTGCAGGAGAGACTGTGGCCCGGCCCCTCTATTTGGAGTGAGTAATGTGACTGTCATCCTGACGTTGGAAGGTCTGGTGCAGTGGGTCTCCCTTGGCATCTAATTTGTGCAGGCAAAGATTCTCCAAGGTCCTGCATTACTATAGAGCCAAGCTTAAAAAAGTATTGGGGTTGGGAGTAGGTCTATTATTCCACTGGCCTCATTCGGCTGGGAGTTCTAGGAATTGTAGTCCAAAATGGAACTTTTCCAAGCTATAGAAGAGTGGGATAAAGATGTAACAGCCTAAATAAGGTATTCTGGGTTTTCCGTTGTCACTGAAGGACGGCAACACACTCTCTGTTCTGCAAGTCTGAAGGCCAACGAGGGGACTAGGGTGAAATCCCTCCCGCTGCCAGCTAGAAGAAGAGGCTATGCAAGTGCCAGGGAGATGTTGGCTGAAAAATGTGCATTTTAATCACAGGAAATTCTGTGGGTTCCTTCTCTAAGAGTGGTGGTATTGTTTTGCTTTGTTTTGCTTTGTTTTGGGGGAACACCCTATCTACAGATTCCCAGAAGATCCAAATACATGGAATGTTGACCGGCAGTTCATGTGGGGATCAGGACTACTTATCACTCCTGTGTTAGAGGCAGGAAAGACTGAAGTCAGTGGCTATTTCCCTTTGGGCACGTGGTACAACCCTCTGACTGTGAGTGTTGCTGCTTTGGGCTGACTGGTTGGGCATCTATGATCCTTTGGTGGAAGTGAAATGTAGTGGGCAGTGACAGTAACTAGCCTCCTAGCCAATCCTTTCAGCTCTTGCTGCAACCTTTCCTGTGGTGGGTTCTATACCTTAGGCACATCTGTTCATATCAGATGTTTATTTACATGAGTGACCAGTAGAGATGTTGCACATACAAGGATGAATAATTTCTCCCCACGGCAGAGGAAAACAAATACAGGTATACCTCAGTTAACAAAGTAAATGCATTCTTGGACATTACGGTCCTCTCTCCATATTTGCGGGGTTGACCTTTGCAAATTTGATTATTCGTGAGGTGTGCACATACCTTCCCCCTCCCATTCTTCTCCTCTCATTCCCTTCGCCTTGTGCCTTGGTACACGTGCCCTCCTTCTCCATGCGTGGGCAAAAGGCAAGGGAATGGGAGGGGGTAGCACCGTGTGGAGAAGGAAGGCATGCGTGTGTCTTCCTCCCACATTCCCTAGCCTTTTGCTCTGGTGCATGTGTCCTCCTTCCCTGCACCTGGGCAAAAGGCAAGGGAATGGGGGAGGTGCTTGTGCCTTCCCTGCCTTCCATTCTCTTGCCTTTTGCCCAGGTGCAGGGAAGGAGGGCATGCGTACTGGGGAAAAAAGCAAGGGAATGGAAGGGGAGAGCCCCAGAGGGGGAACATGGGGCTATTCTTCTTCTTTAAAAGAAAATTTGGTGCCAGAGGCAGGTACAATAACAATATGCACATGTGAAAGGAAACAGTCAAGTAAGGCAAACCTTACATAAGTAAAAAAGATTTTGAACCTTCTAGAGACATTGTGAAGGCTTCTTCCAAAATGTATCCAGAGATTACCTTTTCTTTTATCAGGCTCCACTTTTCTTATGGTGGCCAAGCTTATAAATCTGTGTTCTTTGTTTTTTGTTTTTTAAAAAAAACAGGCTTGGGCTTGATAGGCAGGCTTATCTGCTTTTCCCTTTTCTCCCTGTTTTGCTATTCATGAATCCTCACTAAGAGATTCTGGAGGCAGGTGCTGTTTATTTTGCCTGTAGTAGGCAGGCACACATGGCTATAGTAGGATTGGCTATAGTATAATCCTACTCTTTTCCAGCTCATGCTTTATTGCGTTGTTTACTCTAGACATGCTGCTGCAACTTGACAATGGAAGTATTTGTTTCTCTTGCCCCCGTCACCATCCCCCCAATGTCAAAACTGTTAAAAAAAAACAAGTGGCAAGTGTAAAAAGTGTGAAAAGACTTTTTAAAAGGGAGCTTCTTTCTCAGGGGCTTTGTTAACTGAGGTCTCCCTGTGTTCCTCCACAGTATTCTTCCCATTTGAATGTCCCCCTGGTGTTGCAGGAGAATTATTATGCAGAGAAAAAAGATGTGGTTTTTGTTTCTGTTTTGTGCAAAGGAAGCACATTTTTTGTCTGAAAACAAGTTCTTACAGGAAAAAATGTTCCTCAGACCTGGCCACTGCTATGGATCCTAGAAAAGGGTGGGTAGGTAGATAGATGGGTTGGTGAAAGGAAGTGAAATACTTGCCTCTTCTCACATTGATTTTACTGCTGCCTCTTGGAAGCAGGGATGAGAATTACTTTAAACATACTCTCAGTCCTGTGATAGGTTCGCATTAGGGCTGCCATAACTCAGAAACAACTTGAAGGCACACAACAACAGCAACAACAATTAACCATTTTATAGTGGCAACAGCTTGGATAATCCTGTGGGGATGCAAAGACTCTTGAATTGCCCAAAGATGACCCTAAATTTACTGGTGGGACAATACTTCTAACTAGTGCAGAAGTTGGCTGTCATTCTTGATGTAAAACAAATTGGACGAGCTCTGGAAGAGGGGCTTGGTGAGCCCGTGAGCTCAGAAGGTGAGTATGTGTCCTTTTCTACGTGACCACAGAACAGAAGGAGCTTCCAGACAGCAGAAAGATACATAAAATAGCAATAACTAACAACTTGAGAGGTTTTTGCTGCTTTGTATGCCCTCGTCCTATGTCCCATCTCCCAGATACTTAGGCATAATTCATTGAACTTCTGGTTCTTCTTCCTTATGTCATCTGTATCTCTGGTTCTTCAGGGGTCCATCATACACAGCAAAGGACAGTGGATTCTCTTATCAGCTTCACTCGACACTATCAATATCCATGTATATGCAGGTCACATCCTACCCTTGCAGGTGAGTTACTTCCACTAGCTCCACTCACTCCCCCTGCAAAAACACACATGCTCTTTTCCAAGATCTAATGTGTTTTTTGAACCCCCAGCCTTCACTGGGGGGAACTGGGCAAAATATTAGGTACTTGAAAGTGTGAGTTGTTGTTGGGTTTTTGTGGTACTGAGGGCAGCAGAAAGGGGTGGAGGAGAGGACTTGCCACAGAGAAAACAAGGCTTTGATGCAGTGATATATGTTCTTCTTTCACTGCCTGTATTCCCAGAAACCTGCACTGACAACCACAGAGTCTCGCAAAAATGGGATGATGCTGGTGGTGGCTTTGACTACAGAAGGGATAGCCCGAGGTGACCTGTTCTGGGATGATGGTGAAGGACTATTTACCTTTGAGAAGGGTGATTACACACAGATCGTCTTTCTGGCAAGAAATGTAAGTTTCTGGAAGAAACAGATTTGATCTCTAAAGAGCATTAGCTCTTTGATCAGTTGTTACTTTCCTTGAGCCTTTGAGACCAGGCAGAGCCTAATGCCAAATGCAGCCAAAGAAAGCCAGGGTGGTATGGAAACCACGGTTCAAATCCTGGCTCTGCTGTGGAAACTCAATGAGTGGTATTGGGCAAACTACACTCTCTGTCTCAGAAGAAGGCGATCACAAACCTCCTCTGAACAAATCTTTCCAAGAAAACCCTGTGATAGGTTTGGCTTAAGGTCTCCATAAGTGAGAAACAATTTCAAGGTGTACAACAACAAAGCTATTAAAAGGGAAGTTAAGACTGGCCTTACAGAACAGCGCCTGGTCCTTCAAGCACGGTCAGGCAGCCTTGCTTACATGAGTGAACAGTGTCCTATCTCAGTCAGAGCGGCTCAGCTGATAACTCAGACAAAACAAACTGAATAGTTCCTGGCTCATTATTTACTTTTAGGCTGTAAGCACAAGGCCATAAATAAAGTCTAACAGAATTCTAAGGCAAAGTGAGATCAAAGTTAGTTAGGGTAATCCCTGTGCCTCTGTGAGGCACAGAGTTTAGCAAGATATCCAGCAAGGTGGAAGATCAGATAAGCTCTGACAACTCCTGGAGGGGAAAGGCAGCAGCTATATAGGTCAGCCACCTAACACAGCTGTTGCCTGATTAATTGTTACTGGCTATATATTACCTGGGGCTGATGTAGATTTTCTCTTTGTTGTCTGTACCTGGCAAAGGTGGGTACTGGTAAGTTATTTTCTGTGTCTGAAGGGGCAGGACTCTGCTGGAGCTGGCACTGCCCCTGGTTCATTTGGAGCACTGTACCCTCTTTTGTGCAGCCAGTCCTGGCATGTCCCCTGTTTCAGACTCTGAGTCAGGGTCCTTGTTCTGGAAACAAGGCATGACAAGCGGTAAGGGTGCTTCCTGATAGCTACAGGGTTAGATCAGGCTGAGAGAAAGAAAGAGTAACTACACCAAGTTGACCCAGCAAATATCGTTGCTCTATGGGGAACCGAACCTAGTTTTTCCAAATCCCAATTCAGCACTCTAACCACTGCACCACACTGGCTTTCAAATGGGAAAGCAAACATATCTGGATGGACACACACACATCAATAAACAAAGTACAGTGATTTCATGAGATTAAAGCATATTGTAACCGGCCCTAAACTGCTGGGATGACACTGACAGGAGATTTTTATATCAGTATATTTATCGTCTTACCCATTTTTGGTAGTTCGATCCTAACAGGAGTTTTTGTTCTCTCCTCCCACCCACCTACCCCAAATATCCTTTGCCTCTTTCTGCTTGGAGGAGGATGATCCAAGTTCTAATCTGGCTGCAGACAGCAAGGGATCTTTTACTTCCACTTGTAGGTTACATGGGAAGAGGAAAGCTAGAGAGGGATCCTATACCGTCCTCTCTCATGTGATAGTAAACCTTGGGGTTTTCATTTGATGTAGCAATTCTGTTATGCTGGGCTTTCTGATCATGCAAACTGCTTCTGCCTTCCTCCTATGGCAGGGTATGCTGGTGAATGAGATCATGCGACTCAACAGCCAAGTGGATGGGCTGCTACTGAAAGATGTGATGGTTTTTGGTGTCCCCAGCCCTCCTCATCAGGTTATGGCAAACGGTGTCCCCATTTCAGACTTCTCCTACCGCACAGACACCAAGGTAGATTTATCTCTCTGACTCTGCCCCTTTGCTCAGTTATGGAAAAAAGTTTGTAGGAGGTCAGCCCTGGTGGAGTTCTGTGGATGAGCTTATAAAACACATCGTGCCAATAAAAATACAATATTGAGATACAGATTTGGAAAGCAGGAACTGCTTTGGGCAGGGCTTTAATGTCCTCTTCCTGCCCTCTCCCAAAATCACCAATCTCACTATTGCAAACCCTAACCCAGCAAATAATTTTCTTAAATATCCACAGGGATGTAATAAAATGCAAAGAAAGAGGTTGTATAGATAGTCTCATAGTTATAATTGGGTGTATAGTTTTTCCTTTATCTTTAGTATATCCAACCATACTGTTTAAAATAGAATGCTTCCCCAAATATATTTAACTGTTTCTGTGGAAAACATCCATGACTTAGTAACTCAAAAAATCAAAAGTAATTGACTTCATTCAGAAGCATAGTACTTCGTGCAGTTACATGGGAACATTTAGAGCCACCAGAAAGTTCATGACCTAACAGAGCTCACAGGGCAGTATCAGTTAAGTGCAGCCTTTTGCATTTAAGTCCAACACTTTGCAACTGCCAGAACCCCTGGCTTGCATAGCTAAGGGTGAGGGATACTGGGAGCTGCCATCCAAGAACATCTGGAGAGTCCCACTTTGTCTACCCCTGGGTTATATGAACTTGCTGAGTCTGTGCAGTGGCTTGCAGCAGCCCCATTTAGATGAGGGTCAAATAATAAAACAGTAGGAAAATTTATACATGTCCTAAAGAGGCAACAGTTTGTACAATCTGTATCACAAGGATCTCCCTCCTCTGTTTTGGGAAACCATTCATGGCCCCATGAGTTTCCAGAAGAAATTACATGACTTGTTGTCCTTCGCTTTGATTCCAAGATGTTGCTTTGAACAAAAGTCACAAACTTCCTTTGTTTCCCCAGATCCTTAACATCCCACTCTCTCTGCTGATGGGAGAACAATTTGTCATCACCTGGTCTTGATCAAAAGGAGGGAAGTTCATTCATTTCACTGGACAGGAATGAAGAATTAATAATAACAAGTAGCAAAATGCACAGGGCGTTATCTGTGCACAATGTTAAAAATGTTTTGGTGATTCATCTAAAAGTGTCTTTAAGAACAGAACTACTTCCTATCTCCTGTGACATCGTAGGAGGGCAGCCAAAGTCTTCAGAGGTCTCCTTTGGTCTTCATTTAAGCTGGATATTGGACAATGTTGGTTTTACTTGGATACTGCTGAATTTTGTGACGTATTTTTCAAATGCCTCAGACAATTTCTGTGCTCGTGGTTCTGTTTTTCAAAAGAATTTCTGTGAACAAGGACACTGTCTGCTACTTTGTTATGGTGCAGCTTATTTTACTGGTTCTATCAGACACAAGAGGAAGCTTGGTCTCAAGCAGGTATAGAAACCATGTCAACTGCTGCTGTATTAGGTTCCAGGCTCTGCTTCCCTTGGAGTTAATTGGTAGTCTCCACTGGCAGTAATTATCAGGACCCAGATGCAGAAGTACTAAGGGAAGCAGCTGGGAAGGTTTCCTGAATTTGGAGGCAGGATTTCTGCAAGACAGTTTCATGATATGTTCCAAAACACATTTTTCCTTTCCACACCATCACTTCAGCATCAGTAACGTCCAGCCAAAAGCATGCTGCTGGTACAGCTAGCGGAGGTGGTGTTTCTGCATGCATGGGATTTGAATTTTCAGTGCCAAACATTATCACACCAGAAAGGGGGCTACCCTGTGTGGCTTTACTAGAGTGGGAAGGATGTAAAATAAGCTATTTGAAAACCAGAGAACCAGAAGTTTTTCTCTTGTGAGACAAATACAAAGAAAAAAGAAGCAGCTGAACTGGGCACTTAGGGAGCGCAGGGTTTGTTTGTTTTTTGCCTCTTTGAAATACACTGAAGCTTGCAGTGCATTTTCTCTATCAATGTAAAGAGAATTGTGTGTGAGAGTCTTGTGATTCCAATAAATGTTTTTCTATAAGCCTGTGTTTACCTTCATTGGGAATGAAGTTATTGCTCAGGAGCAGAAGATTGAAAATGACAAAAGGTAATAAAAAGTGATGTAGTCAAAGAGCAACACTCCTGGCATCACGTAGATTTTTGGCACTAGACTCTTCCTTTGCTATCACAGCCTCCTGCTATTTCTTGCTTACTGTATTTACTTTTACTTCAAGGAGCTCAGAACATGACAAGCCTTCTCCCATCCAGATACTGACTCGGACCAGATATTTAGCTTCAAAGTCTACATTGGGCGTAGTACATTCATTCGGATCATTTTTGTGGTGGTCCCAAAATTATGGAATCAGGTGGGTGGTAATGATGATATCCATTTGTCAAAAGCAGTAGTTATTTTAAAGTCACCCAATGGGTAGCAGAGATACAAAAAATTTTGAAAAGTGGCAGCTAAAAAAGCCAATGCAATTCTAGGTTGTATCAATAAGAGTATAGTGTGGTGATCAAGGGAAGTAATAATACCACTGTATTCTGGTTTGGTTAGACATCATCTGGAATACTGTGTCCAATTCTGGGCACCACAATTCAAGAAGGATATTGATAAACTGGAAAGTGTCCAGAGGAGGGGTGACCAAAATGGTGAAGGGTCTGGAAACCATGCCCTCTGAGGAGTGGCGTAAGGAGCTAAGTATGCTTAGCCTGGTGAAAAGAAGGTTAAGAGGTGACATGATAGCCATGTTTAAATATTTCAAGGGATGTCATGTTGAAGATGGAGCAAGCTCATTTTCTGCTGCTGCAGAGACCAGGACACGGAGCAATGGATTCAAACTAAAGGAAAAGATATTTCACCTAAACATAAGGAAGAACTTCCTGATGGTAAGAGCCTTTTGACTGGAGTATGCTGCTTTGGAGTGTGGTGGTTTTTTTAAAACAGAAGCTGGATGGCCATTTGCTGGGAGTGCTTTGAGTTCCAGCATGGCAGGTGGTTGGACTCGATGGCTGTTGTGGTCGCTTTTCAGCGCTATGATTCTATAATGTACTCAACAAGAAGATAAAATAAACAGTCACATAATTACATAAGCTAAAAGAAAAGACTATATTAAAAAATATTACATAAGAGAATAAAAATCTATACTGCCTGCATGACTCACAGGTAAATGTATATTTCCTTTAATGCCTTAACACTGCCTTTAAAAAGAAAACTAGATAGTTACACTCACTTCTATGCAGGGAAGAAACCACAGCCACAGTAGAGTGAGGCCCTGTCTATTTCACAATGGACACAGCTTGTGGTCCAAGCAGCGGGCTTTCTCCTATTTTAGAGCGAGGTTCTCCCCCTGCCCTCCCCATGACAGACTGCCCCTGCCAATAAGAATGTGTTTCTGTATTTTTCCAGAACGGTTTTGAAAGTGTATCTAAACTCTAAATAAGTGTGTATGACTGCACATTTGTGTTACAATAAAAACTAGTGGAAGGATATACAAAAGGTTTCACAGATTACCCTATGGTTTGAGAATCCCTCGGACCTATTCTTTCTTGTCACTTGTTCTAACATGACCAGCCCTTGGCTTTTTCCTTCATAAATGGATAGTAATAATGCTTTGGCTCTTAACAGTCACTATGCTTGCTTGCTTGAAAGTTGGAAAAGTAGTGTTTCTCTTTGTCATTCACTGTTCCTGTCTCTTTCATGCTAGCTTGGGAGTCTGCTACTTGTTTGTGTGTGTGTGTGTGTGTGTGTGTGTGTGTGGTTTTTTTCCCCCTTTTCCTTTATGCAATCATGGATTTTCTCCCAGTAAGTTAGCCTACCCTTCCGCTCCAAACTAGGTGGAGTTTCTGACTGGGCTTATAGGTATGTTGATCGGGCACTTCTCTCCAAACAAAACAAAATTTCGCCACAGAAGATCTGTAACTAATGCAGTCAACGAGACGTATAATCAGAGTTGAAATATTTTACCCGTTGAATACGTAAATCTGTCCTATAATGAACCAGAAGACCTTTCTTCCATCTAACGCAATCATGACTGGTGGCAGGAGTTCTCTTAAGGTCTCAGGAAGAAGCCTTTCTCAATATTTTCACCTGAGTAAATTTGAGGACAGTAGCAAGGAGCACGTATTCATCCTGCCTCAGTGGAAACCTGAACAGCCACACGATAGCAGGAGACACAGGTCCAGGTACGGAATTAGACAAGCCAGTTTCTCCTGCACATCTCTCCCCAGAAGCTTACCGCGCTGCAACAAGTTGTTATCTGTTCCCTTCTAAGGAGTTTATACAAAATAAATGCTGCATGTCTTTTAACCAGAGCTTGGGAAAGTTACTTTTTTGGACTACAACTCCAAGACTCTCCCAGCCAGCATGGCCAGGTAGTGAGTCAATGCTGCCTGGGAGATTCCAGGACTATAGTCCAAACAGTATCTTTCCCAAGCTCTGCTTTTTAACTGCTACTGAAGTTCACCGAATGTCCCCCGCACAAAAAAGCTTTGGCATTTTTTTCCCACATCACCAGTCTCCCACCCTGAATCCAGCTACATTAGCCTCCCCCAACATAGCCTCTGACTTCTCTGGCCCAAACTAGTGATGATGAAACTTGTACCCTGCCACCAAATACCTAGAATTTGCTCAGCTGCCAAGCTGTGATGTCTTCCCTAAGACACACTGCCATCCGTTCCTTGGTGTCTCCTCTTTTTCTTCTCCCCCTTTGGGGTCCTTATATCTGCCAAGATGAGACAATGCTATGTGTTTCTTTGCCAGTTATTATAAATTACTATAGTGCTATAGATGAATAGATTAAGAAACAAAAAAAAAAGTCTTAAAACCAATACTACCCACATTATTCTCTAACCTTTCTCTTTGATTGGTTTTCTTTTATGCTTCTTACAGCAGAGCTCTGTTCCTTCTCACCTGTGCTGATGCCCACATGGCCCATCTGGTTCTGTCTGGTTTCCCTAACAAGCTGAAAAATATTAAGGCCAAGTTCATAGATGCTAAATAGTTGAAATGGGTGTTTTAGACAGAATGTTTTGGCATTTCCCGTGCTGTTGGTTTGCTGATGCAGAACCAGTCTGACATTATAGCAAAGAGGAAAAGTCATGAATGCAAAACTGTGGTGGTACATTCCCCTTGCTTTCTCTACACTGCCCTTATTGGCTCATGCGTTTGCCATTTGCTACAGGAGTGGAAGCTAGCTCAGCTCTTCTGTAGCAGGTGGATGGCAGATTTGTCACATCACATTCACAATGGGCATAAATGTACTGAAGTTGTAGGTGGTGAGGGGTATATTTCCAGGGAGCTATCACTACTTGAGAGCCAGCATGGTGTGGTGGTTTGAGCATTGGACTACAATCCTGGAGACCAGGGTTCAATTCCCTGCTCAGACATGGAAACACATTGGGTAACCTTGGACACATCACACACACACAGCCCCAGAAAACCTTGTGACAGGGTCACCTTAGGGTCTCCATAAGTCAGACATGACTTGAAGGCACGCAACAACAACAACAACACTACTTTGCAAATCAAGGTCCCGTATAGTCCTTTGTCCTGTTTCCATGGTTTCCAGGAACTAGAACTCAGAAGGGAAGCAGCATTTTGGAACAGGAGTATTCATAACTGTTGGCCTTGGGGATGTTGGACAAAATGCTTTAAACAGTGTACCTCTGTCACTTGTCCTCTGGGTACTTTGACATTTTCCAACACATCTTTCTTTTTTTCCCTTTCTGTCTGCTGTGATGGTAATGAAGAGACCAACAAGAAGCTCATAAATATAAAAGGCAGATGAGGGCAAATCCCTATTTTTTGTCTTCAGCACTTAGAGGTACCTTGCTGCTGAGGAGTGAGAGGAGCAACTTGTGGTCCTCTTGATATTATTGGGTTGCAGCTCTCCACAGTTGTTGCCATTGGCTATGCTGGCTAGAGCTGATGGCAGTTTCAGTTCAGCAACATCTAGAGACCCACAGGTTGGTCACCTGCTGGATCATAGGAAGCCGGCTTGTACTGAGTCAGTCCATAGATCCCTCTAGGTCAGTATTATCTACTCTGACAGGCAGGATATTTTTCATAGTCCAATCCCTGGCATTCATTGGCTGCTTCCCATTCAGGTATTCACTAAGCCCAACCCTGCTTAGCCTTGGAAATCAGTCTGGATTGGGTGTGTGTTCAATGTCCTAAGGTGGAGTGGACCCAAAAGCTTCAGCACTGAATTTTCATTTAATTGTCATAGCTAAATGTCATTGATCCATTACAACTTTGCTTAACATTTTTTTAAAAAAAGCAATCTCATGGTGTTCATCAGCACTAGAGTAAAGTACTTCTTTCTCTCTCTCCTGAGCCAACACCAGTCACTATAATGGCCAGACCCACATTCTGATATCTGAGTGGGAGTAAGAGAGCTCCTCTATGAATGTTTGCCACAGAAATTAAGTAACACAGACAGCACAACACTATACATGTCTCTGTTCCCATGGAGTTCGATGGGGTTTACCCTCAGGAAAGCAAACTGTGAGACTACAACCTTAAAGCAATTTGATTTTCTGCTTAGTTATTCATTTCTGTGTTTGCAGCTGGGCCTCATCAACCTGGTGCCTCCAGAAGTGTTGGACTGAGTTCTATCATCCCAACAATATTGTAGTTGTATTGACTGACAGCTATAGACATCTGGGGAGTACCAGGTTGGGAAAGGCTGCTTAAGGCTTGTCAAAACAAGTGAGCGTCATAGAACCAAAGTAGGTTGTCTCCATGGGACGGGTTATCTAAGTCCCAACAGAACAGAATGTATTTTTGAGCTTTGCAGATGGGGCTGGAATGATTTCTGACAGACACGCTTTTGTTTCTCTAGCAGAGATAGGCAAAGTGCAGCCTCTCGGCTGAATATAGCCCCCAGGACCCCCAGAAATCAAAAAAATAATTTTTTTGCAAAAACTTCACATTTTTTCAATCAAAATAAAGTTTTTTGAGGGGGTTGTTTGTTTTGTTTTGTTCCAGAATGCCCCCAAATGCATTCTAGAGGTGAGAGAATATTTCCACTACATTTGGAGGCCCTCTGGGCTCCCCAGGGTTCAAAAATGATTTTTCCAGATAGACAGACAGACAGACAGACTTGCATTCCCCAATACACCAAAATGTCCACTACAGGCATGGGGTGCATTTCTACTACATTTTGTAGGGTTCCTGGGCCATTTTAGGTTCCAGAGAAGCTTTTTTTTTCAATCCAAAAGACAGTGAAAATGTCCTCATATACCCCAGAAGCATCTGGGAGCCATTTTTAATTTTTTAATTTTTAAAATTCATGTTATTTTTGTGGGAATAGATGTGGTCCTCCAAGGTCTCTTGGGAGGGGTAATATGGTCCCCTAGCCTTCCAGGGTTGCCCACTCCTGTTTTAAAGTATCTTATTAATGTCAATACTTGATTGTATTACTGTTTCGCATTTCTCATTTATCCGTTTGTTTCTCTCTACTGAGCAGGGCCCAGGAGAGTCTGCCTTGCCCCTCTCTGTTCCCATCAGATACTGATAGGGTACCTTTGGTGGCTGATAAGTTCAACCCACTAGGAGAGCCTAGCTTGGCTGAAAAGTAGGATATTAATATACCAAAGACATGCATGTGACATAAGTGCCACAGATGTCAACAGATGTCATTTCCAAGGAAGCTTAAGTTTATCATTGTGTATTACTACCAACAATAACCTTTGAAGTTAGTATCTTTCTGTTCCATCACAAATGAGAAACCAAGGTGAGAAGGCAGTGACTGTTCAAAGGTCTCAGCATGGAAAATGCTTTTAAAAAAACTAAGCTAAACTAAAACTTCTAGAATTTCCCATGGCCATGCTCGCTGACTGTGAGTTCTGGGAGACTGAGACCAAAAAAGTAGAGTTTCCAAGTCCTGGGTCACAGCAATTACTGGTACATTGTTTTAGAGTTGAGGGACAAGTTCAACTTCAGCCCCCTTAACCAGCTGAAGGACAAGTTGAACTTTCAGCCTCCCTCTCTAGATCTAGAGGCAAGCTGAAATGAGCTGCTTAGATGCTGATGCCTGACTGTGCTGCAACCATGCCATATACTTTCAGTGGATTAATGTGTCTTTTAGCCTGGCACTATGCCCAGGAGGAACTACTTCTGGGAACTTCAGCTCTCCACAGCAAGTACAGCTGGCTTGCCTGAAAAACCTGTTTGCCTACTGCTCTTCAAAAATCATTCTTTCGACCTCCCTCCCTCTCTCCCTCTCTCTCTTCCTCCATCCCAGAACTACAGCTGTGGTATGCCCATAACGATATTCATCATTGTTGATCAGCAGGATCAGGTAAGACTGAACAGGATTTCTGCTTTTGCTTTCAACTTTTCTATAGACTGTGTTGGCCTGGAGGGGAAACAGAGATGTTACTTAGCATTTTAGTTACAATATTCTTGGCTCTTGCTGTTTTATATTATGCCTTGGGCAAAGGAAGTGGGGGTGAGCCGGGCTGTTCAGTGTCTTGAAGCACTCAGACTGGTCTTTAAGCACAGAGACTATGGCAAATCAGACAGAGGAGACCCAGAAAAAAAAAAAGATGGGGGTCGGATTATGTGGGTTTACAGGTGTTAGTTTGTAGTTCCCAGCATTTTTCACCACTGGCTATGCTGAGATTTCAGGAAGATATTGTTGTGAGCCTTCAAGTTGTTTCTGACTTATGGCAACCTTAAGGTGAATCTATTGCTAAGATTTGTTCAGAGTGGGTTTGCCATTGACTTCCTCTGCAATTGAGAGAGTGTGATTTGCCCAAAGTAACCCAGTGGGTTTCCATGGCTATATGGGGATCTGAACTCTGATCTCCCAGAGTATTCAGTCTATTACCAACACTCAGACCATTGCACCATGCTGGCTCTCAGAACAATATTGAGGGCCAAACAAACCCCATCCTGGACTAAATGTTTGGGAACTGAATATGGTGCCTGGATGTTATCATTGCTCTGACTTCCGAACTAGTGAAAGAGCAGAGCCAGCCCTACCATTAGTCAGAGTGAGGCAACCATCTCAGGCAGCAGATATGGGGTACCATGAAATGTGTGTCCAACCTGGATTTAGGTTTTGCCTATGTCCAGGGCCCAAGGAGGCACCCCAGAGTTGTTTTTGAACTGGAGGTGGGACCTCAACATTGGCAGGCTGATAATTTTTGTGTACTTTCAGATATTTCTAGGGAAAGTTAATTTTACTTTTCTCATTC
This sequence comes from Cyclura pinguis, assembly GCA_030412105.1. Taxonomy (NCBI): domain Eukaryota; kingdom Metazoa; phylum Chordata; class Lepidosauria; order Squamata; family Iguanidae; genus Cyclura; species Cyclura pinguis. Next base: position 161,754,131 of record CM059600.1, read on the forward strand.
ATTATCACTGAAACATCCTTGAATATGAAGACTCCTACAAGTGCAATGTCTACTTAGAAGTGTCCTCCATTTGTTCAATGTCGTGTACAGTCAGCCCTCCGCATTTGCTAGGGTTAGGGCAGAGGACACCTGCAGAAGTGGAAAAATTGCAAATAATAAAATGTGTCTGTGTGTCTGTGGATAGGTGAGAGCAGACACCCACGGTCCAAACCAGGACAGGGAAAGGAGAGGGAAGGGAGATGAGTCAGAATGGTGACCCTATGCTTCCTCTCTCTCACCCATCTCCTTCCTTGGGTGTTGGGGCACTGGGAGAGGGTTTGCAATGCTGAAAAATTGGGCTGTGAGCCATCATTTTCTGGCCCAGCAGTAGCTGATGAAGAAGGAGTACCACCAGCGGTGGGTTTTTAAAGGGCTTAATGGCCTGATTGGAGCAATTGAGAGGTAAGGTTCCACCACAAAAGAAATGCCTGAATTGGGGGGACAGGGGTTGAGAAACTTGCAAATAATCAAACCTATGAAAGTCAAACCTGCAAATGTGGAAGGCCAACTGTACTCACAAGTAGATGTTCATAGGATAGATTTCAGTTAGACTTTATTATTCCTGGGAAGATTTAATGACAATTGTTGTCTTTATATTTCTTAGTGCCCGATCATTTAGTACACTTCTTAATGATAATTCCCATGGACAGTGAACTGCATAGAAGTGTTGGTAGTACAATTTTGCCAGATCATTTTATCTCAGCTCGGCAACCTAAGTGAGGCTTGAGCACCCTCACCCCACATGCATGGTCCAGGGATTTCAAGTTCTCTTCAGCCTTTCTGCCTCAAAATTATTGCTTTCCCAGGTTGCTAAGCTTTTCTAGGCATAAAACAAAAACTTCTATTGACAGAATTCTTCACTCAGCTGTACTTTGGAACTCCTTAAACCATTGCCAATAGTTACAATACTGCTCTCTGCCACTTCCTGGTCATTGAAGCATGAAAGTAGAAGAAAGCCCTTGAAAAAAATTTAAATAGTAAGAGAATGTTTTTGTCTTTAGCTCTCCTATGGGAATTCCTTCCCTTCTTTCTTCTTCAGTGTCATTGGCATGGGAAGTATGTTTTGAGTCTCACTGTGGCCCATAAAGGGCTCAGACTGCTGTTGCTAATTGTTGTGGTGTGCCGTCAAGTCCTTTCTGACTTAGAGGGACCCTTGCAGGGTTTTCTTGGCAGTATTTATTCAGAAAGGATTTGTCATTGTCTTCTTCTGAGGCTGAGAGAGTGGGACTCACTCAAGGTCACCCAGTGGGTTTCCGTGGCTGAGTGTGGATTTGAGTCTTGATCTACTCAAACATGCAAACCACTCCACTACCTGGCTCTGGCTATGCCTTGTCTTTTAACTAATATGATTTGGCATGGACAGTCCCAGTTAATCCTCTGCTTTTCCACTTTTTCAGCTGCTTTTAAAATCTCCTACTTTCTCTCTCTTCCTCCTCCCACTTTTTCCCTTCTCAGATTAATTTAATTGCTGTAAACTGAGTTCAAATTTGTTTGGATTCAATTAACTCATCGGGAGGGAGAGGAGAGGAGGCGATGAAACCTTGCCTTCTCAGGGGGCTCCCAGATAGATAGATATATTCCCAGGTAGATAGATAGGCCTAAATCCAATGGTTAATTTGCGTTTTAGAATAGAACCATAAAATCAATAACAGCTTGGTAAGTCAAAATTCAAGGCTCCAAAATTTAGGCTCCATTGATGCAATGAATCTACTCCACTGTATCTGGGCCATCCACAACAGTGTACTGTATTTCTGCTATTCAAAGGGAGAAACAAGACACTACAGGGCACCAAAGCCCTTTCATTGGAAACTTTAATGCAGCCGCATGACCTATTGACTCCTTAATCACTGGTCAATATTGTTTCTTATAAAATATGTTTTTATTCATCATGCAGCAGAACAAAGGGGATAATTTAGAATAAAAGCACAACAGGCATATCAACTTATTTCATACCTGGGTGTGTCATACCACTGTTCTTATGTTATCTATGTGAATCTCTCCACAGGTTTCTTTACATTGACAGGGGGTGAATATAAACTCTGTTCCTAGTGGTGTAAGGTATCTGTGTTAATTTTCTGTGTTCAGTTGCTGCTTAGCTTTTCTATCAGGGCCAGCTTCCACAGGATTTCCTTCCATTTTTCAGTCGAAAGTCCAATCAGCCACAGTCTCATCTTTCTGAGATACTTCTACCCTCTGAATGCTTAATTCCTTATTCTGCAGATCCATATTGTGCCACTCAAAAATAATAACAAGGCAGGAGTTGGTGTTATAATTAACTGTTTTGTAATTGTGAATCTTTATAAAATCTCTTCATGTGGAAGAACACCACCAGTTTGGTTTCAGATTCTCCAGTATTATGGATTTATGGCACTAAAATAATGTCTTAATTTTGGAAAAGTTAAAAACCACTTAAAGCCAATTTTCTGAAAATCCGTCTTTATTTAAGATTATGTAGATTTTAATGAGGCTTTATTCCAGAGTACTTTCAGTTGATCATATTGATATTTAAATGATTTCTGCTCATTTTTCACTTCTCTTCGTATATCTCTTGGATAAGCTTTTTATGTAAAACTGAGTGCTCAGATTTTGCTACCGCATGCATGACTTGAGCTTTTAGTATTTGGATTAGAAATAAAGCACGTAATTTAGAATATAGGGATTCAATTATATATCTTGCAACTGTTATTTAATTTTGTGTGTTGATTCTGGTGTTCAACAAATAAATCTTGTATTCTGTATAGACTTTTGTTATCTCACAGTATTAATTGTTTAAGATGCCTTTACAATAGATTGACAGACAATATAAAAAGATGTAAGGGAAGAAGAGACTGGTATTAAATAATTGCCGTCAAATGTGACAGTGGCCCTTTACGCATGCGGGGGGGGGGGACGGGCGAAAACACCCTAAAACGGAGCTTACTGACAGCCGGGTAAGTCCGTCGCCATGTGGAGCAGCGCGAGCTCGCTGCTCCGCAGTCCTCCAGCATCCCAAATGGCGGCTTCCGGTTGGTGGAGGCTCTCCACCAACCGGAGAAGCTCGCCAGCCGGAAGCCCGCCCCCGGCAGATCTGCAGGCACACACTTGCGCGCGCCTGCAAATCTGCGTTGGAGCCAGGCGACGGAGCAGCACGGGGCTGCTCGCTCCGTGCTTTTTAAAAATCTCGAAAAAGAGGTTTTTAAAAAACACGCAGCGCGGCTAGTTCCGGCCGCTCCTGAGTGGATTCTGGTGTGGAACTACAAAAAGTAGTCCACGCCAGTCCACTCAAGGGTGCAGAAGACCTCCGTGAGAGGTCGCTCTGCACCATTACAGAAGCCCGGTGTGGAAATGGCCAGTGCTGCCACTAGCCACTTTCAAGACTGTTGTAGAACTTTTGGGTGGGGGGAGGTATCCATGAGGGCCAGAAATGTTCTAGAAAGAAAGAAAAAGAGCAGTTACCAGAGTGGTATATTCAAACTTACCAGACTTTGAAGTTTTGCTGTGTTTGTGTAGAATAGAAGAAAAGACATAATTCTGACTACAACCAATGCTATTTGAGCTAATTTGTAGCAACAGAGATCAATGTGTAGCATTATTTCGGATTCTCAATCAATGACTTCTGAAGGGTCTTTATTCGTTTAGTTCTATGCAACGCTGTGACTATATCTCTATTTGAAACAAAACTGTAGTTACTGAAATGCTACACCTTAGAGAAGCTTCCCCTAACCTGGTGCTTTCTACATTGGCCTACATTCTCGTTGTTCTCATATCATTGGCCAGGGTAGCTGGGCTTGCTGGAATTTGTAAAGAATAAACTTTTAAAAGAATAAACGTTGACCATCTGTAAACACATGAAGCCTAGTCTCCTTTTGTCTGCTGGTTTAATACATATGCTTTCCAGTACTTATTCCTGCTCCTGGGATTTGTAGGCCAAAACAGCTGGGGGTCATTGGCTTAGGGAAGGCTGTCTTTGAATGTTTTGGATTTCTATGCTTCCAAAAAGTATAAATGTCTTTTGTCTTTCCAAGTTCTTATTATGGAAGAGGCAGGAGGAGGAGATGACCCCAGCCTGGTGGATCAAGAGCTCCGTGACATGGATGAGGAGCGTCTGTGGGAGATGGTGGACAGCCATCGCTACAGAATTGTGCGCAGTGTATGTCCAAGCCGGCTCACCCCTTACCTGCGCCAAGCCAAGGTGTTTGGCCAACTGGATGAGGAAGAGGTGCTCCACAGCCCTCAGTTTACAAACAGTGCCATGAGAGTGGGTGAGTAGCCTGGGTGTGGCAATCTACAAACTTCTGGGATAAACAAATGGTTTCTCATTGCTCTTCTACCTCAGGATTAATTGGGAAGGGGAAGCAGTTGCAGTCTTACAAAGCGTATCCATCCCATGAACCCATTTACATCATCAGGCTCACAGAGATCCTCATTCATGGGCAAATTGCAGAGGAATACTAACTTCCCAGTAGAGGCACCTTAGCTTCCTTTCTCAGGATGGGACATATTCTGTCTAAAGGCAGAATGGCTTTTGCTAGTAACATGGGAACAAGAGAGAGTTGGGGCTGCCCTTGCGAACATCAGCAGGGCTACCTGTTGAAAGGAAGATGGAGACATTTAAATTGCTGTTGTATCTTTTGTAAGAAACATGATGCATACCTCTCTGAGCACGATGAGCCTTAAGATTTCTCTCAGTTGGGGCCCCTGAGTCCCCTTACACTGTTTTTTTTTCCTGATCACTTCCAGGTCACATGCTGGATCTCTTGAAATCCCGTGGGAAAAATGGAGCCCTTGCTTTCTTGGAAAGCCTGAAACTCCACAACCCTGATATTTATGTACTTATCACTGGTTTGGAGCCTTCCATAGACCACAATCATTTCAGTGGTGAGCATTTCCACTCCCTGGACTGAACCCCTTCCTATATAGTGCTTCCTGCTGGGTAGAATTGGTTTCTTCGTAGAATACCTCCAGTCCCAAAGTTGTATATCTTATGTACTGCCTCTTTGAGAGTCAGGACCACAGGAGACAGCATGGTATAGTGGTTGAATGTAAGACTATGATTTTGGAGACCATGGTTTGAATCCCTGCTCAATCGTGGAAACCCATATGGTGACTTTAGGCAAGTTATACTCTCTCAGCCTCAGAGGATGGCAGACAACCCCCTGCCAAAAAACTCTTTCCAAGAAAATCCTGTGATAGGTACATATTAGGGTTGCCATGAATCAGGAACAACTTGTAGGCACACAGAAACAACACAACTAGAGGACTCAGTGCTGACAGACCTTATGAGAGGGTTAGAAGGGAATGCTTTCATTTTATTGAGCAGAAGCTAATAGGAGTGGGTGGGGCCATCTGCATCACCTTCTCAGAGGCTAGAACAATGTCAGGCCTATTAATTTTTTATCTTTGAATTCAGATGTTCTGTGTTCCAGGATGTTTTAAGAAATATTAGTTGGTGGCAGCTGTGTATAGCGTTTTTTCCTATATGCAATAATTACTCTAGGGCAAGCTTCAGTTTATTTGCAAGAGCTAGATTGGCCCAAGATATTTAGATACCTGAGGAAGATAATCAAAATGGTTTCTTTTCTATACACAGTATTTCCCTTACAACCTCCTCTATACACTCTCCTCCTAATAGCAAAAATAAAATAAATGTCTATTTGCAGCCTTTCAGTTGTGCCAAAGTTCTAATGGCTGAAGTAGAAGCCTTACTGTGTCAGGTTCTGAAGCTGGACAAAGGCTTAAATGTTCTTTCCCTTTCCTTAGACCTGATTGAGAGCTCCCAGGTGACAGAATGCTTGGCCAAGGCCTTGAGCAGCCTCCAGGAGGAACTGAGCCAGGAGAAGCGGCAGAAAGTGTCCCTGCTCCACCACTGCCGGAAACTGAAGGAGAACATGGCCCGGCTGGAAGCCCAGGCTGAAAGCCTGCAGGGCATTGAAACAGAGTGTAACCGCATGAAGAGAGAGCTCAGTGCCCACTTCCATGAGGCCCTCAAGCTTAAGGATGAACTTTATGGCCTCTCTTTACGCTACAGCAGTGCCCTGCAGGAGAAGGACCTGGCCATCACCCGATGCCAGAGCCTACAGGAAGAGGTGTGGTAGGGCATGGAGGCCATCTAGATAAGCAGTGACTGACTGCCATCAGCAGTTATATCTTTCGTTGAAATCTCCATGATTTCTTGCTGATGATTAAACTTAGTAACTTTTCCCTGCTCCCAGCATAAGTGCTTATTAAAGCCTGGATAGTGGGCTAGAAGAGTCTTTTGAGTGATCATAATTTCTTTAAAAATGTCCAGCCTTTTCTCTTTCTTCTTGTTCTGTGATTGGCCTTGCTGTCTCTATGTTAAATTAATGTTCTTGCAGAACATTCAGTAGTTTGGAGTATAGATAGTGCTTACAAGTGAAACTTGCAACAAAACGTTATAGCAGATCCTCATCTTGCTGCAGGAGTGCTCCTCTTCAGAATTCTGTTAGTCAGCTATGACTAACTATGACTAACTAATCTCCTCCAGGATTAGTAGAAGCTGTAAGACACTCAAGGAGGAGGGCATCCCACACATACACCCCCCCCACACTTTTCTCTTTATCTTTTTCAACTGACTATGCATAAGGTTCCATGACTACTAGGATGCTCAGTACTCTTTTTGAACTGTTATATTTACTTCTGCATGTCTTACTATTTTCCTGAGCACACTAATGTTTCTTGGTGGTTGTGTTTTGGCTCAACTTCTGTGTAAGGCAATACCTAAATAAGAGCTGAATAGTGTTCTGTACTTTTTCTGTACTTCTGTATTTCTGTACTTTTAAATCCAAAACCAAGGTGAGTGACTGTGACCATCCAGATGTTTTTGGACTTGAAGTCCAATAATTCTTTGCCACTAGCTATGTTAACTAGGGGGAGAAGTAAGAGAAAAAGAAAGAAACAAACTTGTGGAGGCTCACAGTTGCCCACAGTGAGTGTGACAAACTGTTTTACAAATGTTCTGCCATGGCACTCATCTCGACCACTGCTTCTTCTCCCCTTTCCCTGCTCTTGTGAATGCCAGCTGTACCTGATGAAACAGGAACTGCAGCGAGCCCAGGTGACAACTGGGGAACTACAGCCACAAGATGAACTTCGGATGCTGAGAGAAGAGAATGAGCATCTCAAGTCTCTTGTGGAGCTGGCGACCTTCAACGTGGTAAAATAAATCTCCAAACTTATGTCTAATCACAGAGTCATATAGGTAGTACATAATGCTGCAATTCTAGACTGATTTCATATTAATTGATGTTCTCCAGGTAATCATAGGAAATGCAGTTCTGGGAGGGGCCACTATGGATCTCTAACACATACAGTCAGCCCTCCACATTTGAGGATTTCACTTTTGCAGATTTTATTATTCACGGATTTTTTGATGTCATCTCTGCTGCCTCCCTATGCCATTTTCAATAAGGACTGCAAGCCTTGTGATACTGAGAAACTGCGAATGAGGCTTGTAAGTCCCTATTAAAAATGGTGTGGGACAGCAGTGGAGGTGGCAGTAAGCCCCACCAGTCACCCACTTCTGCACTATGAAGGAATCCTGATGCCTCAAAGGAATCCACGATGGTTGTATATGGTGATCATACTTTTTTGTGTGTTAAATATGTTTGAGAGAGCCTAGAGTTATTCATGGTTTTTCCACTTTCACAGGGGTCCTGTGAAACGTAGCAAATGTGGAGGGATGACTGTATTTCTTAACAACCTCCCCAAACTACAGTTCTGAATATAGGTTGGTTGGTGTAATAACAGAGACAGCAAGGATAATGGAAACATAACCCTGTGACTCATGCACGTCCCTAAAGTTCGGAGCCAAAAATTATCTTCCAAAGAGCCCCAAACTGCCATTTGCTGTTCCTGGAGCCCTCCAAAAACACCAGTTTTGCTTGAAACACCCCAGACACACCACCACCACAGTGCCACTTAAAACACCCATATTTCCAAAGTCACAAACAGAGGTAGATTTCTGCTGACTCCTAGGTGTGCTTTTCTGAATTAAAAAGGTGTGGAGGGGGATTACAGCCTGCTGTAGGTTGACAGAGGGAACTGGCCCCTACACCTGCTGCAATTGCCTACTCCTGTAATATAGGTTTGTGGCAGAGATAGGCCGTAGTTGTGCTTGCCCAGAGACAGATTTCTGCAAACTTAAACCAGAGGCATTCACATAGTTTAGGACTGGGAAAGATAGTTGCAACTGATTTCGGCAAAACTAAAGGCAGATTTGCATTGCACAAGTTTCTTGCAACTCTGACATCTTCCTTGACATTTGTAGCTTGACTGTGGCAAGAGGAGGCAGCTCTTCATACCTCTAACTGCTACATTTATAGATCCCACAGCTGTCCATTCCTCACTGGGCAGGAGTGGTGAGGTCGTGAAGGAAAACAGCTTCTCAAATGATTATGTCTCACTTGTCCAGGTGCAGAAAGATATTCTTGAGCAGAACCTGGATGATGCTCTGGAGGGCAAACAAGAGCTACTGAACCGTATCCACTCTCTGAGGGAGCAGGCAGCCCTGGCTGAGAATCAGCGCAAGAAGGTGAGAGCTTGGTGCTATGCTAGCCGTGGTTACCCTTGCAGAAGATGTAAGGGAGACAGTGTCTTTTCCAGCCTTTAGGTCAGAGGTGGGACAATGGCAGCCTTCCAAATGTTTTGGGCTCCAGCTCTCACAACCCTTTATCTTCAGCTATGTTGGCTAGGACTGATGGGAATTTCAGCCTAACAGTATTTCCCAATAAGGGATGCCAGGAGGGTTAAGCTAATGTACTGCCAGCATCCCTATACGTCCTACTGTCTTCAGTCAGGAGTCTAGTTCATACCACCACAGTTGTGAACTAAGGGGCAGGCCAAAATCATCCATGCATATGTTGCAGTCGCAGCCTTCACATCCCTACCTAGCAGAAGGTAGTACATTTGTTGCCCACTCTGATTTTAGCCAATCCTCTTGCAATCAAAAGAGAATAGTGAGGGTAAATGCCTCAGTGCCTTCAGAGCAGTGGAATGGGGGCAGTTAGCTACTCCAGCTTTTCTGACACAACTAATACAGGACTGATATTCCATAGTTCTTGGCAGTGTCATGACTCATTTGTACCACAGCAGTGGAGAGCCTGAGCTGTGCATCAGAATTCTGCAAAGCTAATCTCAGCCATGAATTCACTGCATGGGCCTGTTGAAATGTCACCTTTGTTTCATTCCTGTACATCAATCTGTACGACAACACCAGCCCTACTGTTAGGCAAGATGAGACTATTACATTAGGTAGCCCCATACCCTGAAAGACAGAGTGGTATCCTCCAAGCTAAGCTAGACTGCTGTGCTCAGGGGAAATGGAGGAGACTGTCCCATCACCAATGCTAACATATGATTCAAGTGCTAGTCTAGCAAGGCCGAAAGACAAAAAGGGTGCCATTTTGGCCTCCTACTCAAGCAGCAAAATGTCTTTGGCTAAGTCTACTGTCACATGTACCTAAAAGCCCACAGCTTGCTTTATACTGCTGTTGTAGGATTGCCAATAATAGTGTATATGCATGAAGCTTTCCGCATTAAGGAAAACATGAGTTGTAAATATTGGGGATAATTATCTTGCTACTTCTGCATCTCTAAGCAGTGCTGGGAAGAAAAAGAACATACTTTGATGGAGTGCAAGAGGATGAAGATGGACTGTGAGATCTACAAGGAGAAAATCAGTGCCCTCCAGGCACAAGTGGCTGACCTGCAGAAAGAGAGAGATCAGGTATCTGGACTGGAGGTCTGACCAACAAGAAGAGGAAGCTGACTAGTGTCAGGGACAGGAAGGCTGCCAAAATGAATGAGAAGATGGCCTTCCCATTTAACAGGAGCCTAAAAGCTGAAGTGATTACAAAAATCCCACAGCAATCCCTGATTGTCACATAATGTCAAATAGTAAGGTTCCACATTTGTTTATTGTAAGCTCAGGGCACATAGGACCTTGGGGATAAAAATGCACCCAATAGTTGTGGCAAGACTTCCTATCTACATTGGCTGCCATGCTCATTTTGTTTGCTGAAATGTTCTGTGTTACTCAAAAACAGTTATCAGAAGTTGACTCAGCTGAAAGGTTTTACCTTAGTTTTATACTTTACTGTGTAAGAGTCGAGGCAGTTCTACAGGATGGATGTTTTTCTACTTGATAAGTACTGTGGTGGTTGCAGAGATATTTTCTGCTGGACATGACTGCGAAACATTGGATGCCTGAATCCATTCTGTACTGGTCCTTGGAGCTTTGTTGTTGCAGAATAGTTTCTTTTGGTTTGTTTTAGTCCCAAAGCCCCTGTCGCTGATAGTGTATCTCTGTCTACTTACTCTAGGCCTACAGCGCCCGGGACGCAGCTCAGACAGAAATTTCCCAGAGCCTCCTAGAGAAAGATTCACTCCGACGCAGAGTCTTTGAGCTTACGGATGAGATCTGTGAACTCCGGAAGCAGGTGGGCCCAAGTGGCTCAGCACTGATGGTGAGGTTTGGTTGAGGTGGGGTGCCTATGGATGGCCATTACTGAGGAGAGCAAGGGATAAGCCTGGTCTCTCTTTATTAGAGAACAACTAGATGTTTCTAATACTAGCCTCAGGGCCACAGTTACACATTATATTAATCATGTAACCTGTGTGTCTCCATGGGGTAGGTGGGGGGGAATAGGTGATATTTAAAACTTTTCCTCACTGGCTTTTCACCCTCAATATACTTGCCCATCATTTCCCGTATAATGGCGTTTTAAACAAGAGATAAAACCCTCAATTGACACCAACTGAGGGATTTTCTTTTCTTTTTTCATCTTCCCGCAGCTGATGGTGGTGCTGTTTTTTGGGGGGAGAATGCATGAGGGTATGGCTCATATTTCTCCTACCTTCCTGACTCTTCTGAGGAGAGGAATGATTCTCTGTCATATAGAGTTGCTCCCCTTTATGCTTTTTGCCCTGCAGCTCTTGTACTTCTGTTTGAAATATGTCTTGTGAAATGAAGCCATCATCTGAAGGAGGGGACTTACCTCTCTCCTCCTGCTTTTCTCTCTGGGTCCTTTGTTAGCAGGTTCAACGGAATGGACCCACCAGTTCTGAGCCCAGGGAGCATTGTCCAGCGAGGAAGCAACGGTTGGTGCGCATGCATGCCATCTGTCCTTTGGAAGAAGACAGCCAGGAGAGCTTGCTGAGCATGTCTGAGGTATATGGATCAGAATCCTCCCCACAACACTTAATAATTTCTGCAGCTGAAAAATGAGGTGGAGGACACTGCAGAAAAGGTCATCTCACTTATCCTTTCCAGTTCCAGTGAGCACTTAGAAACCTTTCTTTCAAGGTCCCACTCTTTCAGGCACAGGAAGCTAGGGAACAAACACCTCATTTAGAATCCTGAACTGTGAAATTTGCATTCACCTATGTTGGACTGTATTTGTGGTTAAACTGATTGTTCCTGTTTTTCAGTCTTGGTCCAATTTGAGCAACAAGTCAAGCCAAGAGCTAGTTGAGAGCTTCCGGTCATGCAGCCCAGTCCCACCTTGCAAATATTCGCTCCAGAGGAGAGTCATGCAAGAGAGCTCTTTTTCCAGAAGGTGAGTATATCAGGGCTTTTGGAATTATGATAACCCTTGCAAAATTTTGGAAATATCTATGAAAACGTTGATACAAAAACACATTTTTTGAAGCAGGCAACTTTGTATATGATGATTCTCTCCCTCCAGTGCTATATCAGTGAGGTTTATCTCCCAAATCAAGATTTTTGTCAAATATGGAAGACAGGTTGGAGAAAGATAGGAAGTATATAAATATCATATTCCCTCTTGCCACTGGAAATCATGTAAATACCTCTTCTGCATTCCTTATAAGCCTTGAACAGCTGTTTCCCATCTGTTTTCTTTACAGCCCTAACATCTAGAATCTTGCCCCCCTAAGTCTTCATACACCACCACATTCAGTGTGTGAAAAACAGTGTGGTCTCCAGCCATGCTGATGTCCACTAGATGTATGGAAATCTGTTCTAATCTCAGCCAAGAAACCTATAAATAGAGGAGGTTAAGACTGTTCATACTATTTCTAAATTATCTCAAATTTTGAAAACATTTTTATAGCTTTTTAAACCTCTAAACCACTCCATAGGTTATTATTAATCTCACCTTCTATAAGGAAAACAACGGCTGAGAAAGAATGATTTATTCAGTGATACCCAATGAATCTATGGCAGATGTAATAGGGAAGCCAAGAGAAGTTCTCCATGACCCTTCATGTAGTTAATTAGATTGACACTACTCAACAGAAGTCATGATGATGTGCCATGGAACCAGGATAGGCCCCTTTTTGATACACATTTCTTCCATAACAGAGCTTCTCACAATTAAAGAACTGGACAAGGATGAAACTTGCTCATACCTTGTTCTGACCAAAGTAGGAAAGACAAATTTAGTGATAGGCTAGACAGTTTCATACATGAGGTGTGGGAAGGACACCTTACTCCTCTAAACCAGCACTACTCAAAGCAGTAGTCCCTGAACCAGCACTGGTTCCTGAGCCATTGGCTGCTTGTCCCCGGAGGGCTTCCAGGAAAGAAACTGTTGTAGCCAATGGGCACAAATACACGTATTCCTCAGTTAACAAAGCAGATGTGGTTTGGGGCATTACTTCTTTAACAGAAACTTTGTTACCCGAGGCAGAAATGACATGGAAAGAATAGGAATAGGCTGTAGAACTACAAAAAGAAGAGCAGTTCAATAAGTTTCTATAAACATTTTAACCAAAATAATATGCATATGGAAAATGCAACAACCAGGTCAAGTAACCCATGCATAAGTAAAAAAGTATTTTCAGCCTTCTAGAGACCACTTGAAAGTTTGTTCCAAAATGCATCAAAGGGCAATTTTGTCTTTTACCAACTTTCTTACAATTTCTGTTTTGTTGACCAAACTTACTGATCTGTGGTATTTATTTTCCCAACATACTGCAGCAGCTGGTAAGGCAGGCTTATCTTTTTGATCCCTTTTGGATTTCGTGCATGCTCAGTAAGGGATTCTGGAGGGAGATACTGGTCCTTTTCACATGTGGGGGGGGGACGGTGTAGAGTGACCTCTCACGGATGTCGTCTACACCGTAGAGTGGACTGGCGTGGACTACTTTTCGCAGTTTCACACCAGAATCCACTCAGGAGCGGCCGGAACTAGCCAGGCTGTGTGTTTTTTAAAAACTTCTTTTTAGAGGTTTTTAAAAAGCACGGAGCGCGCAGCCCCGTGCCGCTCCGTCGCCTGGCTTTAAAGTGGATCTGCAGGCGCGCGCTTCCGGCTGGCGAGCTTCTCCGGTTGGTGGAGAGCCTCCACCAACCGGAAGCTGCCATCTGCGGCGCCGGAGGAGTGTGGAGCAGCAAGCTCGTGCTGCTCCACGCGGCGACGGACTTACCCGGCTGGAGGTAAGCTCCATTTTTGGGCGTTTTCGCCCATTTCCCCCCCGACATGTGAAAAGGGCCACTGTTTACCTTGTCTGTTGTAGGCTAGCACAAACAGCTACAGGAGGACTGACTAGAGTAAAATCATACTTTTTCCCACTGTTTCACTACACTGTTTACTATAGACACGCTGCTGCAACCTGACACAGAAAATCTGTGTTCCTCCAGCCTTCCACCATCCTCCCAGTGCTGATGCTGTTAAAACCTTCCAGCTAGACAGCAGATAAGGAAAAATGGGGACTGGGCAGGCATAAGAAGACTTTGTAAAAAGGAGCTTCTTTATCAGAGGTATGCCTGTATAGTGATGGTCCCTGGCACACTAGGAATAAAAGATTGCCTTTTCCACACATCAGAGAGCCCAAGAACCACTGCCCTAAATCAGAGCTCACCTGGAGGATAATACATATTTATATGTCTTAAATATGTGTTAATTGATAAATACTGGAGGCAGGGCTATGGCATCCTCCTGAGGAATCTGCTGGTTGAAGTGACTTCTTTAATTTGGTACTCTGGAGGGATTCAACTTCTCTGTTCAATTTCCATTGCTCTCATTTCCTCTGTCTTTCTGTGCAGCAGTTCTCAGGAATTCCTGGAGGAGGACTTTTCTTTTGCCTCTGAGGAGAAAGTGGAGGGTCCCTCTTTCGAGTGTGAGATGCTGGCAAAAGAAGGTAGGATTTCCCCATAAAGAACAAGACTTTTCCAAGGGAAGGACATACTTATTCCACAGGGAAGTTGTAGTAAAAATAATCTCCTTTATGTCTTTACTTCAGGAGATACTATGCTGCCTCGGAGTGTAGTGGAGTCTCGTTCTTTGGAGGTTTTTAAGCAGAGGCTGGATGGCCATCTGTCGGGAGTGCTTTGAGGGTGTTCCTGCATGGCAGGGGGTTGGACTGGATGGCCCGTGTGGTCTCTTCCAACTCTACATTTCTATGATTCTATGATTCATTTAAAATGATCTGTCTGTTTCCAGAGGTCTTTTTGTTTGGAAGGAGAATATATTTAGATTTATAAGAGAATGACACAAAACTTGAAATATTCCTTTCAGAATACATCTTAAGTTTTCCTTTAAAAGTTCACTTTAGAAATAGCTAGAAATGTTTATTTGTCTCCACTTGTGACATTGTTCCTTGTCATTATGTTCCTTTTGAAATGTAACATCATTATACCCTTTTCACAAAAGAAAGCTAATGAATTATTGCCAACTATGTTACCTTCAACTAGCTGCTTCCAAGCTATGAAATCAAACATGGATCTGGTCACAGGGAATCAGAGGACTATTCCTCTGTTCTCATGGACAGCCAAAAGTCAAACCCAGCCCAAATCCCCGTGAAGTTTTGGGAAAAAAATTAATTAGAACAAGGAGATAGTAGGACTTATATAAAAGATGAAAAAGTTCCAAGAAAGGCAGTTCTTGTTTTTTGTTTGTTTTGCATTTGTGAGTGGAAGAAAAAGGTCAGTCTGAGAAGTCTGGAGGGTTGAAAGCCAAAAAACCAGCCTTGGGGCCACATGGGATCCCAGGACAGCACTTCTCCTACCCTGGCTGAAACTGAGCATGATCCAATCAAAGATGCGTGCTTTTAAACCTCCTTGGCTTCAATAGCAGTGCACTGCACATGTCTTTCCTATGGAAATAAAAGGGAAAGGGACTTTGGATTAGATCATTCTAAAGAATTATGCTGAACAATAAACACTGAGTGATATTTAGAGATTAGGAGTGGGGGAAGCTGCCTAGAAGTCCCTTTTCTTTCTGTATATGGCAATCTGAAGTGGGAAATAAGATATTTGGTGTCTTTATCCAGCAAGTCAAGAGAGGCAGAATGAAAAAAAACTTTGAGAATTACTACCCAAATGTCTGTGTAGCAATCTGTCCATTACTGCAAAACTGTAGTCCCTTTTTAATTGCTGTGTGTATAATTCTGCTAAGTAACATGGATGCATGAGCTATAGACCAACAAGTGATCGTTTTGCTCTTGTTTATTCCAATATTTTTTCTTTACAGACAATACTTCTCTGTGGTTCCATATGGATCCCTGCATCTCAGAGAGGTAAATATCATGTGCCAGACTGCAAGTAATTTGGGTTGTAATTTCCCAATGGCCCAAGGCTCAAATCAATGGCAGTTGTGCTACAACTTGCCTCAGCCACTCAAAAACCACACCAACTGTTGCAGTTTAGTAGGGACAGTCCTGGTTAATCATCTGCTGCCCCAGTTTTTCAGCTGTTTTTAAAATGTCCTGGTTTCTTTCTCCTCTTTCCACTTCCCTCCTTCATCCTCATCATACTTCTGCAAATTGTGTTCGAGGTGAAAGCCAAAATGAAAAAAGCAGACGTGTATCCAGAGTGGGGCAAGTAGGGCACGTGCCCTAGGCACCAGTGCCAGGGAGAAAAAAAAGCAGTGCCAGAAGTGATGGAGGAGGGGGAGGAGGAAGAGGAGGAGGAGGCAGCCCTGAAGGTACGGGCGCAACTTTAACGCTTGCCCTTGCTGCTGTTTGTGCTAGATACACCTCTAGAAAAAAGTAACGGTAGTTTCCCTTCTATTAACTCAGCAGAGAGGAGAGGAAGGATGGAGTCTTGCTTTCCTGAAGGCTCATTTGTGATTTTTCATGCTTTCCTATACTCCATACATAAATTCCAGGGTTTCTCTGTTTAAAACAATAGTTTCGTGTGTTCTTCCTCATTAATAACTTTTATTCTCTTGTTACCTTGTCACTCACTTTGACTACACTCTTGTGTTGCTCAGCCACATGTATCATGGTTTATATCTACGAAATTGTGGAGAGTGTGAGACAGCTGTGGCAGGGACAGATCACAAAGACAAGGGAAGTCATGAATTGGGTGCTTAAATAGCATTGTGGGAGAACTGAGATTGTTAGTCAAGGAATTAATTAGAAGGCAAATGACAAGGGAGTATAGTCAATAGGGTGCAGGCAAAGGAGCTACGCAAGTGGGGAACAGGCATAGAGATTTAAGTGGTAAGGCAATACTTATGCAAAAGGCAGATAATCTGTTCAAGCAAAGAACTGTAGGATTTCCTGGAAGTAATTTTACTTAGTAGGTGTAATTAAGGACCAGTTGCCTGCAAATCTAGTAGTTTAAGGGAGCTTGAGCTCATAGGGTCAGGTTTTTCCCATATCTCAGTTCTCCTTTCATGTCTACTTTTCCCCAAATGAATACAAAAGTCAGCATGGGGTAGTGGTCTGAGTGTTAGACTAAGACTCTAGAAGACCAACATTCAAATCCCTGCTCAGCCATGGAAACCTACTGGATGACCTTGGGCAAGTTACTCTCTCAGCCTCAGAGGAAGGCAATCACAACCTTCTCAGAATAAATCTTGCCAAGAAAACCTTACTTAGGAGGTCACCATAAATTGAAGTCAACTTGAAGGCAAAAGACAGCAGCAATGGCTGCAAACTGTTCCATTGCTCACTTGGCTTCTTTTTGTATCCAATAGAAACTATAGTGTATTTTTGGCATCATACACAATACTGGCAAGTGAAACTTCCATCGTATTTTGCCCTGGTCCAGGTAGTACTTGGTTGTCACATTGAATAGCCCTGAATAAGTGGAAGCAAAGTTGCAGGAGCCAAATTGTTATGGGCAAAAAGAATGAGAAGATGTATTTTATGAGAGAAGCCTAGAGGCCTCGATGCTCAACCTATCCTCGCTCCTTTTTCTCCTCTCCTCAGTGTGCCCATGCGCCGTCGACTTGCACAGCGCTTTTCAAGTCGCATTACCACCATAGCCTTCCAAGCTAATGCTTTGCTGGAACAGATCAGCATTATTGGGGGCAACCAAACTGGCATCTTCATTCACCAAGTCACACCAGGCTCTCCTGCTGATGAGATGTCTTTGTCCCCAGGTCAACAGATTGTGCTGGTGAGATGTTCAAGCTCCTCACTGCATATCATATTTGAAGTCTCTGCTTCACCTTCTAAGGGCCTGTATGCTTTCTTATCCTTGAGGTAGCACTTTTCACTTTGGGCACTTTACTCATCTTAGCTGCATTCTTATCCTCATCCCATGTAAAGGAAGAATAGCCTAGAAAGTTGGACATCATTGGAATAAACAGAATGATATCAATGGGATCTAATTTAGTCTAGGAATGGGTGACTCTGCCAGCTTCAATTTCCTCATTTCTCTGGTCATAAGATATTTTTGTACTAGTTCATGAATTCACCAATACCTTGTAATTTATATTAATTTTCACATGTATTCGCCCAATATGTTCTCTTTTGTACATATTTTTCCTAGTGTGCACAATTTTTGCATTTGGTTTTCATAGGACATAATGTATTTAGGATATAATGGAATGTGTGTATATGTATGAATATAATGGAATGTGTGTTCCTTACTAAACATATCAGTTCTAATTTTTGAATTGTGAACTGCATAGCAAAATTTAAGCCCCACTGATTTCAATGGGTCTGCTTTGTGCTTGGAACCAAATCTACAGACTTCTCACCTGATATACATTCAGTGTTGGAGGAAGCAAACAACACACAAAAACCAAATGCATTCTATAATGGTGCTATTAGGGCAGCACTGCAAAAAGGCCCTGTTCTGTTCTATTCTGTCTCAACTTGGTGAGGCTGCAGGCACTTGACATCCACGTCTGTTCTAAGGTCATCTGTCCTTGAGTCCCTTCTACAAGTTGATTTGGTTCACAAGTAAACTTTTCTTTTAGAGTTAGAACTATTTATCTTTGAACTTTTAGGTTGATTATGGAGTCACAGAGCCAGGTTTCAAAGCTGTCCTGGAGGAGGCAACACTGGAGGAGGCTCTCTGGGTCCTGGAGAAGGTGGATGACTTCTGCTGCCTGTCTGTGAGGCCCAACATGGAGGGTAAGAATATTTACCTACACGCTGGGTTGGGAAAGAAATAGGTCATTATGGATACTCTCAGACTATGCTGGGAATCAGTGGCTTCTTCCAAGGTGGCGTGACCATGAAATAAAGGCAATTATAGATCTGGAGACACTCTTAAGGGTGGCATACTGGGAAATGGACAGACTTGGGAACCACTTATCTGGACAACCCCTTGCAGAAGCCTCACTGAAGCAAATATAGACTTGGTCGTGCTGGAGAATGTTTGCATGAATTGTGCCCCTTGCTAATTTGGGTGAATAAGTAGATGCTACTTGAGTTTTCTGTCTTAGATATCAAAATATCATGGATAGGACCTGCAGGACTCTTATACAGGAAATAGTTATCATGCCTTCCTTCCACTGTCTCTCTCACGCCACTATGCTACTACTGCACTCCCTCTCTCTCTCTCTCTCGCTCTCACTTTCGCTCTCATTCTCTCTTTTTCTGTCTCTCTCTCTCTCTCTCTCTCTCTCTCACACACACACACACACACACACACACACACACACACAAATAATTTCCTGTCCCATTAGGCTACAAGAAGCTACTGAGTGACCTGAACTCCAAGCTGGTGACATCGGGTGACTCCTTCTATGTTCGGTCCAACCTGTGCCTTGAGAGACAGGCAACTGGGGAGCTTCCAGTGGGATGCCATGACATTTTGCATGTCACAGACACCAGATGCCAGGGCCAAGCCCAGTGGAGGGCCTGCCAGGTGAACCCCTACACCATGAAGGATATGGATGCTGGCACTGTCCCCAACTACTACCAGTGAGTATCTCCACTGGCACAAACCAGAAAGGAATAACTCTTGCCATATTGTACAACAGCCTACAAAGAGGGCCCATGTTTGCTCCTTTCTGTCCAGTGCATTCCTGTCTCATTGTCTCCATTCTAGGGCGCAGAAGCAACTTGTCACTCTAATCCATGAGCTGGCCCAGAAGAGCATGATTTCCCGCAAGGTAAGTGAGGGCATTCTGTGACATAACATGGGCAAGGAATTTCTGTCCTGTATGTATAACTTTAATCCAGTTATTCTGACTGGCCACATCACTGCAAGGTCATCTTGCAACTAACTGATCTTTGGATTTCTCTGTCCCTTGTTTTTGAGTGATGATATATTGATGTATTGTCACTGAAGCAAAATTTACAAGCATCCGTTTAGACTGTGAAATGCAAGATTTTTCCAGTGTATTTTTTTGCTTGTAAATGATACTGAGAAAGACAGAGACAAAGACACAGACCAGCAGACAGAAATATGTCTGTGACGTAGTTCTGGCCAGCAACATGTTGCTGGGCATCAAAAACTAATGATAGTTATATGAAACTAGCGTGTATACCCAGCATTGCCTGGAATTTTATTTTCTCCTAAGTGATACTTGTGAGAAAGATTTGAGATCCTATGTCTCTAATTCCCCAAATGGTCTTGTCCAGTACCTGTAACTTTTACCCATATCTCCAATCTAATCTGTATACAGAGTTATTAACATACAGAGGTTGGGTTCCTGGAGGAATACACTGTCCTCCTCATTGCTGCTAAGTCTCATCTCCATAGCAACCGGCCAGGCCCGAGAGCTCTCTGGCTGAGATTTCAAAAGCCCCCTCCCTAAACTGCAAACCCCAGGATTCCATAGAATCTTCTCAGACAGCCAGTCATAAGTTAAGATCTTCGCCTCATACAGCCAATCATATCATTTGCCTGACACACACAAACATACAAACTTTGATTTTTATATAGTAGATGGAGGCTTAGTTTTGTGACCAACTGCATCTTAATAATACAGTTTATGAGATATTAAGTAGTCTTTGCTGTCATAACCCCTGGGATAGGTCTACATGCCCCAGGACTAATATTACATCTTTGTCTCTGCCTTGTAGAATTCTGGGGTGCAGTCCAAGTTGATTCGTATTGTTAGCATAGACAGCAGTAAGAGCAATCCACTCTGGTCATCCATGGACTGTGGTCTCTCAGATCCTGGCAGGTCAAATGGTAAGTTTAAGAATATACAAGATTATTTGTGAAGTTAAAGGCACTGGTGTGTCCCTTCTTGCCTCGTTTCTACAATTTCCAGCACTCTATTCTGTGATTCTACGTTTAAACAGCTTTGCTTTTTGCTTTAGGTACAATCACATTACTGTGACCACTATAACCCTCCCATACAGAATAGATTTGCACATTACATTTCCCCTTGGGACTAGACAGAGGTGCTAGTAGGCTCTTTTTCCATTTATGTATCCATCAGATATGAGAGAAATGAAAAGGTTACTATCAGACAGATTGCAGCCAGCACAAATAAAACAGATGTCATTGCCTTTCTCTCACAGTTCCCTGCTGCTTTCATGAGACATCTGGCCTATGCATATTCTGAGCCATGTGGGCAAAACAATGCCATAACATTTTTGTCAGTTTGCTGCAACCTTCTGCTCCAGGTTAGAGCAGCATCAACCCCAAGCTATCTTCTGTGGACTATCTGGAATAACAGGGTTCCTTTTTCTTTCTTTTTCTCAAAAATTGAGACTCCAGTGAGATTTTCTGTGAGTCAAGAAGGTAGGAGGACCCAACTTTCTCCTCAGTTCTGCAGCGACCCACATTCTGGGCCCATTTTTGTTTTTGGTTGGTTGGCTTTTTTCTGTCAGTAGCTGTGGAGCACTTGGATGTTCATAGCTGTTTATAGCTCCAGAGTTACTGGAGAAACATGAGGAAAATCTGTGTGAAACTGTGGACCAAAGGCCAAGCAGCAGCTGAGATGCTAGTATTCTTCAGCCTTCTCTTCCCTGACACTGCTGACGTTTTCTCTTTTTTGCTTCTGTTCTAGTGAACTCCCGAATCAGTCTCCATCCCAGGAGTTGTGTCAGTTTGATGCCATACACTTCAGTCAGACCCTGCAGGCCTGGACGGCCACGCCCAGTCCTCATAGTACCTGCACTTTTGGGCAAGATTTTGGCTGACAAGCTATGCCTATCCAAGGGCTTTGAGAAATGTCCAGCAGGTATGTCTTGGCTAAGGTGTACTCTATTGTTAGATGAACATAGGTGCTAGATTTTTTTAGGAGGATTGTTGTATAAACCATGGACCAAATGAGCAATCTTCTGGGTTTTAAGGGCCTTTGGATTGGATTTGCTGAGAGTCAAGTGGAAACATCTAGTTGAGCTGAGGAATCAGGCAGAGAGTTGGTCCTCTATTAAGCGTTACTAGTTCCTGGTGAAACCACTGCTTCTTCCCCAAACACTGTCCCCAGTTTCTTGACACACATAGTACATTTTCCCATTATTTTCTCAAGTTACCCCAGGGTGATGTCAATAAATTCTAAAAGAACAAACCCACAGAGAATCCTGCTGTGGATGGCTTCAGGACAGTTTGAAGCTTGACTCATTTCCTTCCTACCTCTGCAGATTCCCAGAGTGAAACTCAGGGTGGAGGTGCCCTCTCTGAAGGAAAAGATCCAAACAGCAGTTGTGTTCTTCATCAGACTTTAGAGAGTCTAATGCAAAAGGTAATGGGGTGGTGTTGCAATGGGATGTATATGCAGTGATCTTTTGTAAAGGACTAGGATTTGTACCTACTCATACTGGACTAGAGATACAAGTATTATTCAGACATGAAATTCTCATCCTGACCACCTCTAGAATGTACATGGTTGGCTGGACCTGGGACTGGAGAGTGTACAGGAACTTCTGACTATGGAAATCTATCCCATCATTATCCTGGTCATCATTAGTGAGAAGAATGGCAAGAAATTCAAGTAAGTGTTGCTGCTCTGGGTTAATCTCTGTTTTCATTCAGCAGAAACCAAAAGGCAAAGCCTTCTCACCTCCCATCTTGGTATTATAAGCTCAGGAGGACCTTCCCTCCCAAGTTGCCATTCAAAATGGCAGTGCATGAACTGTGTAAATCAACTTCATCCCCTCAACATCATGTACATATCCACAAGCAAAGATATGCTATGCAAGCACTACGCAACCTCCATGTTGAATATGTCAACACATGTCACTGACTAGGTGCCATGGTATAATGCACAATATGTGATACACAACTGCAGTGCACAATGCACAATTGCAGCATGTACTGCACAGTTGCAACTTGCAATAGTAAGGTACAGAGGGACATGCTGTCTGCACAGCTCTGCTTCCAACATGATCAGGATAATATCTAAATTGTGCAATGGTGACTTTTCAGCCCTAGATGTGTAGGGTGACCTATGCATGAAAACGTGCCCAAATGGTTGCCAGCCTTTACATGCTGGGTGAGATATTTGAGGGTACAGGACAGTCACTAATCACAAACTTATATTTTTCCCTGAAAAAGAATTGGATGATGGCCATAGCACTCAAGAACCAATCAATAGAAAATGAAGCCACTGCCATGAGTTTGCAAAACCTGAGGAGAGCCATTGGTGACTGCTGCTTGTGGAGATGTCTCATTCATAGGGTCACCCTAGGGTCAAAGCAGTTTGGAAGGCAAATTACAAATACCAGTCACCTCAATTTTTCCATTTAGACAGCTTCCACCCTACTAGACCTGGTCTTGGCAATCTTTTCTCTTCTAGCCACCATTTTTCATCCCCATTATAGATCTAGTTCAGCCACATTTGTGCCTTCTTCTCCTGGGACAGCTAGGACCTCTGTCCTATTCAATATAAGACAGGTTTAAAGAGGCAAGTCTTGCCTGCTTCTAACTTGCCACTGTGCATTTCAGGAAAGCCCTTCAGCGCCTTGGAGCAACTGAAGAGCAACTTTTGGATAGTGCCCGGAAAGAGGAGGCTCAGCTGGAGACAGTTTCTTGCCTGTATGGGACCATTGCCCCTGATGCCTGGAATGACCTTGAGACACTTACCAGCTGTGTCCGTGCAGCCATTGCTGATGAGCAGAAGAAGGTGGTATGGGTGGAACAACTGCCACATTGACCCCCTTTGGAGATGTTTGTCTTGAACTTTAGAAATACTTGAAAATACTGTTTGTCCTGAACTAACCTCAGGAGGAACAGGGACACTTTCAAATCCTCACAGAGGTGAAGAATTGTAGCACATCTACTTACTCAGAGGATAGGAAAACAGTAAATAATCTTGATCCTCAAATGTTTGGAACTCGACTGGGGCTGGCCTCATTTTGCATTATACCCTCCGTTTTATCCCTTGACCACAAAGCAGTCAAGTAACTGTTGGATAAGTGTGCTAAAATCTCCCCATGTACATAGGTGAGAAGTTGAGGTACCTGGATGATTACATGTTGGCTTTTACATCAGGAATGTATGTTCCCAATTTCTCCTATTGTACCCTGGTGCTTGATGGAGAGAATGAGACTGGTAGGCACTAGCACCATTGCCCTTGGAGGACTCAGCAGTGGCTGGAGTTGAAGAATTTTTGTCCCTCCAGGTGTTTTTGGACTATTAGAATCATTTACTGTTGGCCATGTTTGTTGCAGCTTCTGAGAACTGAAACGCCAAATGCTGGGAAAGCCAAACGTTGCCCTTGCTACTTAAGGTTTAGCTTTCCCCTTGCAGTTATCCTGCCACTGCACCAACTCCAGCTGGGATGGCTAGCGACACAATTTAGAATCCAAGTTTGAACATGGATGAGTTGGTGGGTGGGTAATTTGTGTTTGCAAGGGCACCACTGGGGGATATCATTTGTATTCCTACACTATAAACACAAGACTCTATTAGGAAAGAAGCATAAAGAAAGAAACAATGACAGAATTCATTATCTCCACCTTATAGAAGAGTTTTCCATTCTTTGCATTTCAGAGTAGAGGATGCCCACTGCATTTGTCATTGTCCTTTTTTTTAAATGTTGTAGAAATAGAATGTTGTTAAAAATACAATATTTTTAAATATAATTTTGTCAAAACAAGGAATCTATTTTCATAAATACCATGAGCACAATCCACAGAACATTTCTATTCTGAAAACCAGTAGGTTGGTCAACATAATTAAAAGCATGGTTCTATAGCTTATGTTCTTGTAACCTGCTGTCAAATCAACTTTTATTTATAGCAATCCTGCGAGAGAGCCAGTGTGGTGTATGAGTGCTGGACTACAACTTTGGAGACCTTGGTTCGAATCCCCTCTCTGCCACGGAAGCCCACTGGGTGACCTAGAGCAAATCATGCTTTCTCAGCCTTAGAGGGAAGCAAATGCAACCCCTCTGAACAAATTTTGCCAAGAAACCCTATGATACGTTCCCCTTAGTAGGAAATGACTTCAAGGCACACAACAACATGACTGAGACCTGCAAGAGCCCCAGTAATCAACTGCCATACTCAGGTCTTGCAGATTCAGGGCTGTAGCTTTCTTGACTGAATCAATCCATTTGTAGTGTGGTCTCCCTATTTTCCTACACTCTTCCACTTTACTAAGCATTATTGTCTTTTCCAATGAGTTATCATCTCATGACATGTCCAAAGTACAACAGCCTCAGTTTAATCATCTTTGCTTCTTGTAAGTGTTCAGGCTTTATTTGCTCCAAAAACCCATTTATTTATATTTTGGTGGGCCACGGAATCAGTAGAATTCCCCTCCCATGCACCATGTTTTGAATGAGTTGATTTTCTTCCTATCAGCTTTCTGTCCACCTTTCACAATCATACATAGAAAACAGTTTGTGGCTGGTAACATATTAAATTTCAGTTAATGTAGTATAGATACTATACATAAAAGGTATGTTAGGCTGTACATCTGCATACATTATACTTGTGAGTAAATCCAACAGCTCAGGTTTGCTTCTCAGTAGACATGCAAAGAACTGCATTAAAACCTCAAGCAGACATCTACTTCCTAATCATTCACGAACAAAAATGAATTACGTTTTACAGCAATTTACATTGCCCGTGCCATGCAGTCCAGCCCATGCATTTGGCCACATGGTTTCTCCTTCATTGTACTGGGTGTCCCTGAGTTCTCTGGCCTTGTCAACAGCTAATTCTCAAATACTGTGTCCCATTAATATACAACAGATGTGAAATCCAGAACATGTACATACTCTACTCAATCGTGTTGTTTCTTATCTAGTTTCCTTCCACTTCTTTTGTCTTTCATCAATTCACTTTAAGAACAAAAATCTAATTTTTATAAAGAGCCCATTGATAGCTGGCTTGGTTTGAATTACAACACTGTTAAATTAAACTCTCCCTGAGTTTTTCCAGCATCCATCTGTACTCCTTCCTACTGTCAATGCCCCAAAAGCAAATTTCTGAGAGCGTTTCCAGCTTCCCCATGGAAAGAACCATAAGCAGATATGTGAAAAGCTAAAGCGGAAGGAATCCTCAGCTGCTCTAGTATCTATTGCTGCTTCTAGAAGAAGCTGGAAGGTTTGTGTCAGTTCAATAAAATGGGCAGTTCACCACAACCAAACAAACCAGCATCAGCACCAAGATCATTTATTTATTTATTTGTTTGTTCCAAAAAATATTAGCTTTATCTGGTGCTGAAAGCCAAACATTTAAAAAACCCCATTCCATCTGGCTGTTTCTGACAAGTTATTTCACATGCCTATATTGCAAAGACAAGGGCGTTTCCTTCTAGGCTTGCCTTCCTTCCAGGCCTGCCCCTCCCTAAACTGCAAAACCCAAGATTCCATAGGATGTTGAAAGTGGAATAATCGCGCTCTAAGAGTGTAGTGCGGAAATGGCCATGGTTTCAAACACCCGGACACTTCAGAATGGATAGGCCTTTAGCGTCTGCCCCATGTGCATTTGCAGGAAGTGCAATCCTGGGAAAAGGCTACACCAGGGCCTCTTTTGAATGTCTGAACAGCCTTAAAACCAAACCCACTCAAAGACATGTTCGCAGAGAAGCACTATTTCTAATATTATGACCACAGTCTGGATGGGACCAGCACACCTCTGTTCTTGTTGTCCCACAGCTAGTTGTGGCATAGGGCAGCCAGCAACTGAGTTATCCATTAGGCACTTAGTGGCATTCCTTTGGCAGCAAACATTTTGGAAAGGATACTGGCTAAGATGGTGTATGCATGTATATTAGTTAAAATGCTGACAAGTCTGACTTCCCCTGCTGTGGGCAGCAATCACGCTTTTTGCATTTGACTCAAGCCCTTCCTCCACTCACAAACTCATCAGTATTTAGGCTCTGGAAACTGCAGCATTTGCAAGTTTTGTATGAACTCACTTGGCTTACAACAGATTTTTTTCCTGTTGTTTCTCTTCTGAAAGAGGAAGTTAACCGCCAAGAGGAAGGAAAAAGAAAATCACAGTTCATTATGGAGCGGACGACACTGGGGGCTGGGTTTATCCTCCAAGACTCCATCAGGCACGCAGACCCAGGGATCATCTGTTTCCCACTGCCATTTCAGCAGCAGCCCTCGGAGTTCCTCCATAGCCTGGGCATAGTGGGGGTCAGAAGCCACATTGTGACTCTCAGTGGGGTCGATGCTGTGATCATACAGCTCCCAACGTTCCCGGTAGTAATAACTGTGCAGAGTCTTGTTCCAGTGAGTGGGCTGCCCTGCCTGGGTCCTGTTCAGCAGGTCCTGGAAGGTGGGTGAAACATAGAAGTCTTGGTCTATGGGGAAAGGTGTGCGGTTCTGCAGGTTGTGAATGAAGTGCAAGGGCCCCCGCTGCACAGCCCGCATGGGATAGTGCATGGTCACTTCGTGGAGGCTTTGGCTTGCAAACACAGTTGCCCACAATGGCTCCGAAGACAGGGCTGGCAGCAGGGACTTCCCAGTGAGTTGCACCAGCCGCTTCCCAAACAGGCTGTAGCTGGGATATGGCACAGAGAACCAGTCTAGAATGGTGGGGGTGATATCTGTAGTGAGAGGGGAAAAGAACTGCATCAGTGGGGCGCAGCTGAGGCAGGGGAAAGGGCTATTATCCTGCATACTGTCATGAGCTAGTAAGTTAATTGCTAATCTGGACAGTCCTGAGTCCTGGACAAGTCCATTGCTTCTGCCAAAATCACTCAGGCTCAGGTGGCCAGTCCTTTACCTGAAAATGAAGAATCTCATTTGGTTATAGATTGCTCGGGACACAGTTCTAATCTCAGTTCCATGTCTTGTCCTTTGTCACTAAGCAACAACATCTCTGTTCGAGTTAATAAAGGTCATATGGTTATGATATCACATTAGGACCTTGTATGTGATAGGTACGCCTTAGGTACACACATAAGAACAACACACAAGAACAACAACCACAACAACCTTCCCTGGCTCCCCACTTCTCTACAGCTTATTTCTCTCTCTTGCCACTCATGTGAGACAGGAAGGACAACAGGAGGAGGAAAAAAATGGCATTTTCTGTCTTTTTTACGTCAGTATTGAAGTGTTCCACTGATGTAGAATGGGAGGAGGGACACTGCCTCTTCCCTCTCTCTGAAAAGAAGGGTCACAGAGAGATCTTGGAATAGGTGAGCATAAGAGGGCGAAGCCATTTCATAATAGTCAAGATAACCAGAATTGTTTCCACCACCTCTAAGGCCCCTCCCCACTGTAAATGCACAATCCAGATCTCAACAGATCTTACCCAACAAACTGGTGTAGGCATTGCTGACTTGGCCCCAGCGTGCTGGATGCTCTGGCGAGGAGACAAGGAGAGGTTCAGCTGTTCCTGACCAATACAAGTTAGTTCTGCCACTGGGGAAAGGGATACCATTGTCCGAAGTGAAGATGACAAGTGTGCTGTTGTGGAACCCGGCACTGCGTAGCTCCTCCAGGACAAGGCCAATGCCTGCACATCCCAATAGAAAGAGAATTAAATGGCAGCTGCACAGAAGTATCCAGCACCAATGTTCAGCTCAATTGTACCCTGCACGCTTGTGTGAGGAAGCACTTTCAGAAACTTTGTCTCAGGGGTGAGTGGAGCACACTACTTCAGAAACCCAGGGCCAAAACTAAACGAACTTGCAGCTCTTCAGCTCCTCATCAGCATCTTCATCCACCTGGGGTAATCTACTCTTGCTAACAATGAACACTTAGATAATGAAGCCTTCATGCAGATACATCTGTGGATAGGTTTGCTGCCTTCTCTCTAGGCCTGAGAAATGAAATACTATTGTGCTTTTTATATCTAAAAACTGTATCAAAAATCCACATGAACATAAAGATTCCTGCAAGTACTACACATGTGCTTATGCTGCACAATATTTTGCTTTTTTGAAGAGAACTCCCATCCATTCCCTCAGAGCAGAATGGTAGTCTTTGATTCTTAAGATATACTAATTTACAGGTGAAGTGTATGGGGGAAAAAAAGTACCTCACCATAAAATACTGCAAGAATCTCACTGCACTTCAAGAGCAAGACATTTCTGCTCCTGCAGACAGGTAGTAGCTGTCTATCTCAAAAAGCGGTAACTTTTGGCCCATAAGAATTCCTTATCTGGCCCACCAGCTCTTCTGCCCTGTCACCCTTTCTGTAGCATTGAGCTGTGGGAAGGCTCTCATCACTGATCAGTTACCAAAGATAAGAGCTGGATCACCCTCATCTCCACCTCCACCCCTATTCAGTCCTACATAGAAGGCTGCCTTTCTGTAGTGCTTAGCTGGGAATCCTAGGTCTTATCTTTTGATCATTAACCGGGGGGAGGTGAGTGATAAAGCAAGGCACTGAGCTGGAAACTGTCGATGCCAAAGGGGGACAGGGCTCTGGAGCAGCTAAGTAATGTCCCAGGAGGTAATATGCCCAGTTGGGTCAAAACCAGTACTGCAGTCCTGGCCTACCTTGATCCATACGCCCAATGGTTGTGTATTGAGCAGCCAAATCTGCACGAGCAGCTGGTGTGTCCTGTACAAAATATGGGACCTGAGGGCAGAAAGGAAAAGCAACCATTACTAGAAGTTACAGTTAAAAGGAAACCAAGAGAACAAAACTAAGAAAGCTATCTAGAAACTGGAGTGGGTACGGGAATGTCCTGAACATGGGGGCTGACCAAATTTTCTCCAGCAGTTCTTCTCAAGGGATCTGCTGAACAAACATCCAGTCTGGCAAAGAGGAAAACAAAAGAATATTGTTTTCTGCAGCATGCGTCAGCATGTGGGGACCTACGTGGAGAAACGTATCCCATGTCTCACCTGCACTTGATCTGGGCTATACCACTGGGGTTTCCAGTCTGGGATCCAGCCCATTCCAGGCTCTCCGTTGCCAAATTTCTCACAGAAGGCTCCGTACTGGGGTTGGGAGTGGCCACAGCGGTGAGGATCATGGAATGCAACATAGAGGAAAAAAGGCCTAAAAGGGAATACAAAAGGGAGGCATGGGTGCTATCATCAGTTGTTCAGGTACAGCAGCGGTAAGCAGCTGTGGCATGTCCAGAGGCCAATTTTCTGCTCCTGGGACCCTTCATGGCTGTATGGAGTGCCAAAAAATGAAGGGGGGTGGACCAGAAGTAGCCAGAAGTGAATTGCCATTCCTGGAGGTTTCCAGAAGTGGCAACTCTCCTTGATTTTTTGATGATGAGGTCAGAAAAAGAGTAACTCAAAGAAACTGGACAACCCAAGGGCCACGTGCAGCTTCACGGCTGTGCTTTGCCCACTGGTCTGGCAGTACATGCCCACCGGACCTGCAGCACTGTATGCCCTCTAGCTTTGCTGAGATCTGTCTTTTCCTGACCACAGCCAGCAAATCCTTCCCTCCTCAGTTCTTCAGCACTGTTCAGCTATTCACTGTGAACTTTTGTTTTCCAACCAAATTCTCCATTTTGCCACTCAGGCTTGCAGCAAAAAGTGTGAGTGACAGGTCGCCTCCTCAAACACCTGGGTACCCTGCTCCAATAGGTACACAGGTGCTGAAGAAAGTGATCCAATAAAATTAATCCCAGCCAGCCCAGGTGATGGGATCTTACTTCTCATCTTGGCTGTGGAGGAATTTCCGAACAAGCAGCTTGATTCGAGTGATGTTCCTTCCTACTTGCAGAACAGAGTTATTTTCCTCAGTATAGGCAAAGTCAAAGGGGTACACAGCCTCGGGTCCAACATGTTTCTTTCCAATGATTCCTGCAGCAGATGAACATGTACAGCCCATAAGAGACAGGAATACTGAAAAGCTGACAGAACACTTTATACTCCCCCTGTACTCTGACACATCATGCACTGCACTCATTTTATTTCAGATCAACCCAGCACCCACTTTTTAAAAATCAGTTTAACCCTATTCAGGCATTCTTCCTGAATCTCTGCCCTGCTCATACCAGTCCCAGCTTTTGCATGTTAAACATGGAGATCTAAAAGGAGGTTTTAAGCATGCTGAGTTGAACATATGTACAATTGCCTCTTCAAAACTTAGAATCACAGAATCATAGAATCACAGAGTTGGAAGAGAGCCCAGGGGCCATCCAGTCCAACCTCCTGCTATGCAGGAACACCCATCAAAGCATTCCCAACAGATGGCCATCCAGCCTCTGCTTAAAAACCTCCAAAGAAGGAGACTCCACCACACTCTGAGGCAGCATATTCCACTGCTGGACAGCTCTGACCATCAAGAAGTTCTTCCTGAGGTTCAAGTGGAATCTCCTTTCCTGCAGCTTGAATCCATTTCTCCTTGTCCTAGTCTCTGAAGCAGCAGAAAACAAGCCCACTCAACATGACATCCCTTCAAATATTTAAACATGGCTATCATGTCCCCTCTTAACCTTCTCTTCTATAGACTAAACATACCTAGCTCCCTAAAGCGTTCTTCATAGGGCATGGCTTCCAGACCCTTCATACTGAAAGTGTAAAGGTCAGAAATTGAAGAAGCCATATTGGCTCTAACTAAGGCTGGTACATGAACACTTAGTTCCCTATGCAATTTTTAACTTCACACATTTGGACAACATACTTCAGGAGTGGTAACTGTGTGCCCCATTATATGTTGTTGGACTACAGCTGCCATCATCCCTTGCTACTGGTTATGTTGACTACAGCTTATGTGAGCACCAAGTGAATGACATTTGGATGAAGATATATACCACAGTCCTTGGGATACATAGAGCTTTTCCAACAGCATAAGCAGACAGACTGTGCAAAACGTGGGATAAAAATAAATATAATAATAATGATAATAATGATAATGATAATACTCTTCTCACCAACTTACCAGTCCGAATCCCTGCCTGGCTGAGCAGCAGGGGGAGGCTCCGAACACTATCAAAGGAGTTGAAGTGATGTATATCCTGGTGCAATCCATACATGCCATTTTGGTGCTGTGAAGAAACAGAAATCACTTGTAACAGAAGCAGGACACAGAGCTCAATGGGCAGGCAGTAAGGTCACAGAGAGGAATCAAACGGTTTCTCAGCACTGCCATTTTCGTCATTCCCATGTAGCAAGTGTTACCTGGGGCAGGCCTGTCAGGATGCTGGCCCTGCTGGGAGAACAGCTACTGACGGAGGTAAAGGCATTTCGGAAGATCAAGCTGTGCTGGGCTAAGGCATCCAGGTGTGGGGTGCTGATGGCCGTGTTGTTGTACACTCCACTCTCAAAGCCCCCATCATCCACTGTCATGAAAGAGGAAGGTCAGGAGACAAACTGTATGATTACTTTTCCCATAGCAGCAGCAATCCTGACACTACACGCCTATGAATATTTGTTATGATTCTTTAACTGTTGGATTGAATTCTGTAGTTCAACAGAGCCTAACATTGCTGGGAAGTTTAAACCCCTAAAATCCTGAAATGTGCTGGATCACAAATGTCATTAATTGTATCTTACCTAAGAGCCAGTGTGGTGTAATGATTTGAACATCGGACTATGACCACAGAGACCAGGGTTCAATTCCCTGCTCATCCATGAAAACCCACTGAGTGACCTTGGGTGCGTCACACATTCTCAGCCCCAGAAAACCCTGTGATACATTTGCCTTAGTGTCACTGTAAGTCAGAAATGACTTGAAGGAACACAACAACAACAGTATAAGGCCATTTCCACCCTACACTGTTACAGTGCTGTTATTCCACTTTCAACATCCTGTGGAATTCTGGGGCTTGTAGTTCACTGAGGCCAAAGAGCTCTCTGGCTGAGAATTCCAAATGCCCCTCCCTTAAACAGCAAACCCCAGGATTCCACAGGATGTTGGAAGTGCAAAAATAGCACTATAACAGTGTAGTGGGGAAATGGCCTAACAGCCAGTGTGGTACAACTTTAGAATGCTGGATCAAGACTTGGGAGATCCAGTCCTCACTGACCCATGAAATGTCGCCAGGTGGTTTTGGATTAGTCTCTCTCTGCCTCAACGTACCACATAGGTTTGTTGTTGAAGATCAAGTAGGGTGGGGAAGGGCCTTGTGCTCTAGGTGTAATGTGCAAATAAATACATAAGCTACATTGCTCCTCCAGTAACAAAAGTCAGCCACAGCTAAAAGGACAGCTGGGGAATCTGAGTCACCAAATGGTTCCAACAAGCACAGAGTTTCCAATAACCCAGCAAGCAGGAGACAGAAGGAACTAAAGCAACTGTAGAACAAAGGGATCACACTAATCTCACACAACGCTGGTTCCAAAGACCAAAGCCTTCAGTGCTGGGATACAAACACATGGGCCCAGTCGTTTATTTGATAATATGTGTATACTTCTCCACACTACTGCTAGTAATGACAAGGAGCTTTCACTCCAGAGCACCACTGACAAGATCTCCAGATAGTCCTTCATGATGACTGCTGCCTAATTGGTGGTCTCTAGAAATTCTGGGCTTCTAACTCCCCCAATGGTTAGGTGTACTGGGAGTTGCAGTCCAAAACATCGAGGGGGGAGGCACCTAGTCCTGGAAGGCTTAGACCTTGCACACGGGAAACCATTTACCAAGGGTTACAGTTGAGCAACCCTCCAAATGTTGCTGGACTGCAAGACCTAGCAGTCCTAACCAGCACAGCTGTTGGCGAGGAACGCTGAGAGCTGCAGCTCAGCAACCTCTAAAGGACCGCATAATCCTCACGCTGACATATAGGGCTGCACCTTTTTTTCTGGCCGCTTCTAATGGTGTTGAAGCACAAGATTCCGAAAGTCAGCCGGCTATACTTTCCTCCTCTCCCTCCGGGAAAGCCTGGACCAGCTGAATTTATGCCTGTCGGGTCGCTGATGACAACTTGAGAGCGGTGCCTGAGCTGGCCCTGCCGTTTGGGCGGCCCACCAGAGAGCGCAGCCAGCCGGGGAGGCGATGCGGGCCGCGGGACTGCCTATCTCGGCCTCCTCGGGGGGGGGGGGATTCCGGTCCGCCACCTTCTGCCCCCACCTCACAAAGTAAAAACCCGTGGCTGCCTTACGGGGTGCATCGCGCGACGCCCGCTGGGGACGGGAACAGGAATGCCCGGCCCTCGTTCCAGGGGCAGGAGCCGCAAACCCACCCACCCGCCGGCCCCCGGGGGTCCCCACTCTGCCGGCTCACCAACTATGAGCAGCGCGTTGCGAGCTCTGCGGGAGCCCCGCTCGGCACAGCAAAGCCCCAGGAAGACCGGCAGCAGCGCCGCCGCCGCCGCCCAGCTCCTCGCGGGCGACGACATGGCACCCTCCCGCCGCCGCCGCCTCCCGCCGCCGCCGGGAAGGGGCCGGCCGCCGCCGCGCTCCGCCTCCCGAGCGGGTCACATGAGGCGCGGCGGGGGACCCGGCTTTGTGGGCTTTGCCGGCGTCGTTGGGCGATGCGAGGGGTGAGTCGGGGGCCGAGGGAGCGGGGGCCGAGGGAGGGCAGCGTGGAGTCCCCTGGGAGAAGTCGCCGGGGAGGGGAGCGGTACCCCTGGAGTTTGTCTGTTCTTTCTCGTCTGGCTGAGAGAGCGTCCCGCCGCCGCCTTTCCATCTATCACGTCCGTGTAAGTTTCCCCTGTGGCGTTCGCTCCTTTGTGTATGTTTCAATTAAAACTGACCTGGGCCCCCTCCTTGCTTGGGCCGTTTTCGCGCTAGACGGTTCTAGAGCTATTACTCCACGTTGAGGCCCCTCCCTAAACTGCAAATCCCAGGATTCCGTAGGGTGTTGGAAGTGGCGTGAGAGCGCTGGAACAGTCTAGCGTGGAAATGGCCTTGGCCTTGCCCCTTCGCTGCAAAGAATCCCGAGTTATTTTTGGTCTGTCGGGGCCCCCTCCGTATCCTTATTAACGAGCTTGGAGCACTGGCTTCGGGGCTTACGGTACTTTGTGGAGCGACTCGGCTCTGGAACCTGTTTTGTGATCCCACTTCAGTAGTACAGAGAGTCCGGAGCGTGTAGTAGAGCGCTCAGCTCTCGGGCGGAAAAAAGTTCCCTCGCGTTTGCCCACCGTCTTCTGCTTGCGTGGGCCTTCGGGTCGCCTGCCGACTTAGGGCGACCCCATGAATTTCATAGGGTTTTCTTAGGCGAGAAATACTTAAGGGTAGTTTTCCCAGTTCTTGCCTCTGAAATACAGCCTACAGCAACTGGTATTCGTTGGCAGTCTCCCGTCCAAGTACTAACTGGGGCTGACCCTGCTTAGCTTCCAAGATTAGAAGAGAGATGGTGCCTGTAGAGTATTTAGGCCCTTCCTTTCGCTAGGTAAATGCAGTTCTCCTGTGATTATGGAAATAGGTTTTGTGGGGGGGCAAAAGCAGGAACTTGCAGATAAATTTGAGCCTTGACGCTCTCAACTAAACCTTAAAAAGAGACTTGGTTTTTTAAAACCTCATTGCTCTCACCTTCTCTTTTAGAGAAGAAAAATATTGTTAAAAATGTAAGTTAGAAACTTGTCTTGCAATTGACTTAATACGAACAACATATGTTGATTTGATAAACGACTGAACAACTTCCTCTCCAAGTAATACACAGAGTGGCTTAGGTCACCTGTGCAGCCCAAATCTACGCATATTTACTCAGTTTGTTCATTGAGGTTTATTCATTCCCAAGTGTCTTTAGGATTGCTATCTTAAGCAAACATAGGCAATACTGCCTTGAAATAAACTGCAATGGCTATTGACTGTGTCAAAGCAAACTTTGATGCTGTTTGTTTATGTACAGCTCTGTTACCCTCCCTCCTCTTTTGCCAAGTCACCGTGACTGAACAAATAAGGTAAGCAGTTGCTCAGCGCACTGCTAAAAAGGCAGTCTGAGAACTGTCTCGCCACCTGCCATCTTCTGTGACTTTGCAGGTGTGTCCCTCTTGGGTTGTGTGGGTCAGTAACATATTTAGGAGTGGTGTTACATTTCGCTTGTAGAGAAAAAAGTGAAGATTTCTGAGAGAGAAATAGGTTCTTCTGAAGCAGGGTTTATCTGCTTCCAGGGAAACACTCCCTAGTCTGCTTTGCCTGGTCTAGCAGCACAGACTTGTTATCATACAGCTTCTCCCCCAGTAGTAGTAGCAGTAATAATAGTAATAAATCATTTGACACTCCGGTTGTCTCTAGATACATTGTGTTTTGCTTTGCTTTGCTGGTGTTTTTCGTTCTTATTATTTATTTAAAATATGTCCATATTTTATTTTTTTGAAAGTTGAAGGTGGCTAACAACAAAACTAAAATGATAATATAACAGCTCAAAAATGTTAGAAAAGTGTTAAGGCATTAAAAGAACCATGGGAAAAACAATAGTGTTCTCTCTGAGATGGACAGCATCTTCTTTATATCATATTGTGAGTTAGTTTCTAATTATTTGAAGATACCATAGAATTACTTTTCTCTGAAAGTGGAGCACAACCCTTCTAGGTACTATTGATACTGAAGCTGAGAATTGTTAGAGTATCGTCACCATTTTCTGTGAATGAAACTGTCCCTCTTCCGCACATCTGTAAATCCTCTGTTGCCAATTTGGAAACCATTTCTGATTTTTTTCAGCAATAGCCACCTGAGATGACATCCTTCTTGGGTCGCCTCCATGGCCCTGAGAGGTCCGCTGGTTGTTTTGATCTTGGCTGGACTGATGGATCACAAGTGAGTCAACTTGAACGACTGTGAGGGCAGCCATGGCCGAGAGAAGCCAAGAATGGCGGGAGCGATGTTTCAGAGCGGCTACGAAGAGACTACCAGTACTCAAGTGGCTACCCAATTATTCTCTACAGTGTCTGCAACTTGATTTTCTTGCTGGATTGACCGTAGGGCTGACGGTCGTGCCTCAAGCTCTTGCCTATGCTGCAGTGGCTGGCCTCCCAGTGCAGGTGAGGTCACTAGTTTTCTAAGGGCATCTGATTGGTAAATACAGGGCTCCCTCTGCTTGTATCAAAAACACACAATCAGCATGTGTAGAACTCAGTTTGGCTCCCAGTGGTTTTTGATTTGTCTAGATCTGAAGCAGATACCGAGATCAGGCTGATGACCAATGGATAAGTGATTTCAGGTGGTACAGAATTTGATTAAGTCATTTCCTTTTGGAGAGAGAGAGAGAAAGTGCAAAGTATGGTCTTGGTATGACAGTGGAATCTGTTTCTTATTAACCTGTGATGGAAATTAAGGTAGCAGAGCTATTAGAAGGAATGGAAACCACTGAGTGGCAAAAGGTCAGTGGGTTTAATTAAGTGGAGTTCAGTGCAAAGTACAAGACCAAGCAAAGACCATGCTGGGTGTTCTGTTCTGAGTGGAAGCCCTAGGGAATCTACAAGAATTTAGGCGAGTCAAGCACGAGGAGTCCATATGTTTTGTGTTTCTCTTAAAGGTACTGTATCCATAGAGTTCTTTCTGAGCTGAATAGAATTGGGTATTCTGAAAAAGGTATAACTGGGAACTCATTGCTTTTTATACCTTTCTTACCTTGATCAATTTTCCATGAGCCTTTGCCTGAATTTGCTAAGCTCGCAATTGCAAGTGATTTTATACACAACAAGCCCTAGAAATATCCTTCTGAAGCACATGATCCCTTTCATAGCACCCAGGAAAGGACTGACACCATAAAGATACAGGAATATACTTATATTTCTGCAGAATTGTGTGTGTGCTTTCCTGTACATTTCTGTTCAGAAATGAGAAGACATAATGGCTAATTCCAGTTCTCAGTTCCAACTAGAACAAATTCATTGAATCAATAGTATCTTGGTAAGTGAATTTTATTGATTCAGTGGGTAAGTTCAAGCAAGGACTACTAGCTGGATTTAGGCCACGGAATTCAGTATTCCCAGGTAGATAATGTAAAGGATTGCAGCGAGAGAACCAGTTTTCATGTGAAAAAAAAAAGCCTAGTACCACAAGTAAGAAGGTGTTAGAAATTTTGAATTCTGAGAGTTTTGTGCAGATTGTGACTGCTCTGAGGTAATTCAAAAGTTGCTGTGCAGGAATTACTTGTCTGTCTGAATTACTTATGGACCTAGTTCTTTGTGGTGTTACAAGAGTAAACATTCTAGGACATACTCTTTAAAAATATTTTGCAAATTTTCTAAGATAAGCTATTCAAAATGGTGATCCATAGACCAGTGCCAGTCCAAGGGCCATAAGCTGCCAGTCCCTGGTGTATTTTCTGGATAGAAACAACTGTAGACAATAGGCACAAATGTGGTACCAATCGGTGGCACATTGGTGACGGGGAATACTTTCCAGTTGTCCACATCAGATAGCTTGGGACATATTGTGCTAGGGGACATCTTCAGCGGTTGCATTTTTTTCTGGCCATTCACAGCCATTATGTCCTTTTGTTCTAGAACTGTTAGACCCCTGTGATCAGTCTCTAATGGTCTTCTTATTTTCTCTTATTTTCAGTATGGCCTCTATTCCTCTTTCATGGGCTGCTTCATCTACTGCCTTTTGGGCACCTCAAAAGATGTAACACTGGGACCCACAGCTATCATGTCACTATTGGTCTCATCGTACGCATTCCATGACCCTGCCTATGCTCTTCTACTTGCTTTCCTCTCAGGATGCATCCAGTTAGCTATGGGACTACTGCGTCTTGGTAAGATAAGGCTAGAGGTATATTGAACCAAGGTCATTTATTAAGGTCACTGTCCTGTTGCTAATAGCAGCTAAACAGGATCTTGCAGAAGACGACTGGCAAGATGACAAAGCAGTGGTGGACTGCCACTGATTGCCCACTTCAGTGTTCTGATATTTGCAGTGAAACACTGAATTAATGAGGCTGCATCCTCAAATCTTCATGGTTTGCAGTGTAATTTTATGTGTTCACTCAGAATGAGTCCTACTGGGTTCAGTGGAGCTTACTTCCAAGTGAGAAATTATAGGATTACTGCTGAGTTTTGTAACCCTATGTATGTCTATTCACAAATTAGATTAATTTTTTTACCAGTGTGCCTTATTTCCAGGTAAATGTTTTGGGATTGTATATTATGTCTTTAATGTTCTAATTTATGGTAATTTGTAACTACCCTACTTCCTACAGATTCTTTGTCACTGAGTATGCTTTTGTAATGCATATGTGCTTTAATCAGTAAGCGTATTAAAGTGGTTGTGTTATACACATGCACACACAACTGTTTCTGCATGCTTTGGTTGAGTAATACTTCAAACATGTAAAACTCACTGAAGAAAATACTTCACAAGTTATAAAATGTTGTGTATAGAAATCATCTGGCTTTTCCTTGTTTAGTACACTAGTTATATTTGTGTCTGAAATGTTAACTTTAGGCACAAGCAGTTCAGATACAATGTGCGGAAGCACTCTCCAG
This sequence comes from Cyclura pinguis, assembly GCA_030412105.1. Classification (NCBI taxonomy): domain Eukaryota; kingdom Metazoa; phylum Chordata; class Lepidosauria; order Squamata; family Iguanidae; genus Cyclura; species Cyclura pinguis. The sequence continues at coordinate 161,792,922 of CM059600.1, forward strand.
TGGCCCAAGTTTCTACTGCTTGAGAATGGCAGGAAATGAAGGACCTGAGGGTCTAGGCAAGAAAAGATCAAGTGATAGACAAACAGTTTCAGTGGCTGCTAGAAGAATGGATGAGGTATCCAACAGGACCAATTCTGGTATGAACCACATGTCGAATAAAGAGCAATAGCCCATGAATTCGCATGAGCTCAAGACAAAAACATATAGGGGGAAGTAACAGTATTTTGGGGAGAAGTAGTGAAGCCTAGATGGAATTTCCAAAACTTTCAATTGAACTTGGCAGTTGTGATGGGGTGTATTGAATAAAGTGGTAATGACTATGCTGAGCCAGTTTTTTATAAAGCTAAACAGGAGTTTTTCATTCCTGGCAGGTTTCCTCTTGGACTTTATCTCTTACCCTGTTATTAAAGGGTTCACTTCAGCTGCTGCAGTCACTATTGGCTTCAACCAAGTCAAGGTAGGTTTTTCTTCCCTCACTTGGGCCATCTTTTTTCTAGTAATCCAGGTTGAGCAATCTGGTAACTGAACTTGGTTTTATTAAATTGTCCTTTACGCCCCCCGGTAAAACTGACCCCTCAATTCATAAGAATCAGAAAGAGGCCTTCACTTCACAGTAAGCATGACTGCTGTGTGATTGAATGAGAATTTTGTGTGGTTTACAGAGGGCTAGCTAAATGAGAAGGAGTCTGGCTGGATACCAAATGCACATTTGCACAAAGTTTATGAAAACTCCTTTTAATTTTTCTTGACCTTCATGTTCACATGGAAATTTTGTTACTTACTTGTTGTTGTGGGAGACTAACATCCTAAATATTTCACATTCCAAGTAAACTTGCCTGTCCTTTTCAACCACCTATTTCATAATGGCTACATAGGTGTCAATGGGGCAAAAATATCTTCCTTCCCTCTGGAGCAATGATTGCATTGCTTCCCATTTTCCCATATAAGGAAACCAAGAATTCTCCGGAACTGATATATCAGTTTCAGCTGGCGAAGACCTTTGTTGTGTTCCTACTGGGCAGTTGTGCAGACCTATTTGAGCAGCTCTGTGGCAAGCATACAGCTGTACAGAGTGCCACCAGAGATGTATCAAAATGTACATTCCTTTGTTGTGATCTAAGCTAATCACAGTGGCAGTTTGTGAAGCCAGAAGGCTGTGTTTAGTCACGTTTCCTATAATACTCTAATAAACGTTGTTATCTGCAACACTGGAAAGCTTCCTGTACCCCTCCCTCTGCCATAGGTGTTCTTTTTGGACTTGTAGTTTATTAAGCCCTTTGTCTTATTTCTGTCATCTGTGTAGTACTGTTAGGTCTGTTGGGACCTTAATAATTTCCTTTGTGGTTAACCACAGTTAGCTATTCACTGGCAGGGTGAGTGGCCAGTGATAGTAATCACTGAGTTACCTCTGGCTGTGATCAGTGTTTTGAAGCAGCTCAGGCCAACTGAGTTAGAAAACTTCCTCAGGTTAAAGTTTCATTGTATGAGCAAATGTTTTTATTTACTTTTTGCAGATGGCAGAGAGAAAGGAAGGGCAGAACTTTCCTTATTGAAGTCTGTATTACTAGACATTTAAAAATGCAATTGTACTGTGATGGGTTGGAGAAGGAATTGTAAGCATAATGTTTAGAATTTAACAGTTTGGATATTTAAATGGCTATATGGATATCTAGGTTTTTGTTCAAAAAAGGGAAGTACTTCAGTATGTAAAGAAATTAATCATATGAGGTAAATATTACAGTGGGGTTTATTGAAACAGAAAGACATAGTTTAAAATTTCTTCACTTAGGGCATATTCCTATGGTATTGCTGGATCCAGAGCCAAACACACTCCCACAAGGGTGAAAAAACTATGCCAGACGTGGAGTTAGTGTAGTTATTTTCTTCCTCATTGGAAGCAGTGGAAGGGAAAATCAAAAATGTTGACCATCAATGACAAAAAGATGTTAAAAATGCACACTCAGAAACTTCCGTCCTGGACAGTGCAGCTAAAGATGATACTGCAAGCTAACAGTAGATTTCAATTAACTAAAATGCATCAGTCCAGGTTACAAAAAAGCACACTACTAGGTTCCTCTTAGTATGCATGCTAGGTTTCAGGTGTTTAGGTTAAATGGTCTTGAAGCTATGGTGGAAATACACACACACTTTATTAGTGTAGATGTGAAATATTTAACAGTTCTGAAAACTGAAAAAAAAACCCAGTATTTCTGAGAAGAACACAAATGAAAGCTATGATTCTAAGCAGAGTTAAGAAGTGTATTTAAAGATCCACAACACTAGTTATATTTAGATTATGGTGAATAGGTTTGTCTTCTTTCAGTGGGAAACAAAAATTGGTCTTCCCCTTACATGGGTTTCCTGAATAGCCCCTGATAGTCATGAACAAGGAACTTGGGGGAAAGGGGTGAACCTTTGGTGACAATCTCTGTAAGATTCCTAAGCACTTCTTCTTTCAGACAGACTCTGATTTCTTTGAGCCATAGGGTGGTGCACATTCCTTAGATGTTGTGTATGTGTTCGTTTGAGTTGTTTCAATAGCCAGATTTGTGATTTTTTTTAATAGACACTTCTGGGCCTGCAGAACATCCCACGACAGTTTGTCCTGCAAGTGTATTACACCTTCCACAGAATTGGTGAGACAAGGTAAATGGTGTCTCTTTGTTCCTGACCTTTATTTTATTCCTCCATAAAAGATCTTCTGTCTGTGAAAATGTCAAAGATGAAGTGGAAAGAGTAGAGGGAATAAAGCAGGGAATAACAAACAACCTTGGGTCTGTATCAAGCTAATGCAACTTATTTTTTAGCATCCCTGGTCCTTGGTTGTAGTCGAAGGTGACTGACTGTTGGTGTAGGGAGGGAAGCTGCTTTTGGGGCCCAGGTGTGGACCTGACTGCAGCTTCCACTTCCTTCTATGCCCCATCCCCTGCCAGCCAACTAGACTGCCTCTGACTGGCCGGCCTTCCCAACTCCATTCCAGAGCCATGAAAAATTGTATGGGCTTCTGGGGAAGAGGAGCAGCCCTAGTGCCTGGAACTTGGCACTTGTCTTTGCTTTGTTTACAGCTGTGATCTGCAAATTGATGCTCCTGGTGAATGAGGGAATGCACCTTCTTGGAGATTTTGAATGCTATCTCCTTTTCATTGGGGGTTTGTGTGCTATAGGAATCATGATAGAGCTGAAAGCTGGGTTGCTAATCAGAGAGTTGGAGAGAGAGATTCTGGGGTGATGTCGGTTTTTTGCCGTATCTTTGAAGGTCCAAGGGTTTTGTGTTTTATGTGTATGTGTGTGTGTGTGTGTGTGTGTGTGTTTTCCAGAAGAAAGCTGAGGTGGCTGTTCGCAAAATTATAACTTGAAGGGATTGTTGTTCTGCTGTCTTCCTTTCTTTGTTTTTAACTCGGCTTTTCCTACATGGATTGTGTGAAATGTCTCTAGGGTGTATATAGTTCGGCTTGTAGTTATTATAATAATTGAGTCAAATCATATATGGTTGTAGTGCAGCAATAATGATGCTAAAATATGCATATATCTCTTGGAGGAGTGAATATTTGGATTTAGATTAACATTTTTGAGCTTTTGAATCTTACATCCTTTTCTTAGTCAATTGAAAGTCTAACCTACTGGCATAGGAATGCTGTGACTTCTGTATTAGAAGAGTTTTATGCATTTGTTAGGAATGGCCCTGGGTGCTAAGGTGTCAGTTATGTCCTCCATATGCAGCTTCTGAACACAGAAAATCACTGTGTTCAGAAAGAAATGTGTCTAAGGGAAGGTCTCACGAGTTTCTGGTGGAGTCCCTTGCAATTATGATACCAATGTTATGACTTCTTTGACTCATGTACAGGATTTGGGATGCCATCCTTGGGGTGTTCTGCCTGATATTACTTGTGGGATTGCAACAAATGAAGAAGGGAATCCCTGGAGCCCACCAGATGGAAAGATTGTCTGTCAAAATCAGTCAGCTTATAGTCTGGACAGCAGCTACAGGTTTGTCTGTCTTATCCCATAAACTTGCTTTCTCAGCAGTGTGCTATTAAGTTTTTGAGTTATCTATATATTATTGTCCTTGATAGTAAAGCCTCTGACCTGGCTTGGGTAAGCCAGTATAGTTCCTTGGGATACGCAGTTGCTCAGGGAACCAAAGAAGGTTGCATTTCCTCTTGTGCAGGAATGGACTGTTGTCAGTTTGGCTAGAATGAAAATCTTACATGTGGAGCGCTGTAGAATGGGAACTGGTCCTGGTGACAGCCTGAAGAAAAAGAGAGACAGGCAAAGGACTGAGCATGAGCAATCTTAGGGAAAAATGGATAGTAGAGGATGAAGCTTGGATGGGGAAAAGAAAACAGATAAGAAATAGAGCTGCGGGGTGGAGCTACCTCTGAAGCAGGTTGAGGTTTTCCTAGTTCCTATTTTTGCAAACTGAAGTAGAATTTATATAAAAATATCCTCATTGTGTTTTAAGAATGTCCCAGCTGGGAGCTGCAACTAATTTATTTTGGAGTCTTCCCTCATCCCTCCCATCAGTCAGACTCAGTGGTGATCTATCTAGTGCAAAACATCAAATAGTTCATCAAACTCATAGTCATAGTGGCCAAATACTGGTTTTCCTTTCCTGCTTCTGGCCTCAGTTGTCCACTTTGACTACCACCCGTGACTGTTTGTGCTGCCATTTGGGTAGTATAGTGCTACCATAATTCTTTCTTTCTTGCAGCCCGTAATGCTCTTGTGGTCTTGTTTGCTGGTCTCATGGCTTACTCCTTCCAAGTGACTGGATCCCAGCCGTTCACTCTCACAGGGACCACACCTCAGGGACTCCCTCCATTCCAGCCACCACCATTCTCCAAAGTCACTCCCAATGGGACAGTTTCCTTTCAAGAGATGGTACAGGTGCGTGTTCCATTTGTTTCCTATATAGCAGAGCTTTCCAAACTTTTCATGCTGGTGATGCACCTTTTAGACATGCATCATTTCACGACACAGTAATTCAGTTTTGCTAATGAGGTTAAACTAAGTGATTACGCATGCACTGTACTCAGAGGTGTATCTAGGGTGGGGAAAAGCAGCTCCCCTCCCGCAATCCTGGCCTGCTGCTGTCACCCTCAACAAGGAAAGTGTGTGAGAAATGAAATGAGAAGTTTTATGTGTGTTGAAGGTGTGCGAGTGTGTGTGTGTATGTGTGAGTGTGCATGAAAGGAGGAATGCGTGTCAGATATGGGAAGAGATTGCATGTTTGTGAAGAGGAGGAGCCTGTACAAAGTACGTGTGTACACCTGCTAAAAGCACATTTGTGCCTTAGAGACTGTATGAAAGAGAGGAGGAGGGTGTCAGAGAGATGGAGAGAGAGAGAATGGGGAGAGGACTGTCAGGCTATGAGAGGGGAGTCTTTTTGCAAAATCCCCAAAGGACTGCAGAGGCAGGGGAAAAGTCTTGTAGAGATGCTCCCTAGTGCTGGCTGAACATTTGGAACAATGAATCCCAGAGACCTCTGCCATTGTGGTTTTGCTGGCATATTTGTTTTAAGTACTGCATTACTGGCAGGCAGAAAAAGAAAAATATGCCCTTCCACGTTCTCATCCCAAAACAGACTTGCATGCAGGGACTTACAGGGCTCAGATTCTGTGAGTTCTATTAAAACCAGTAGTCACCCAAGAAAGCAGGCCCGTGTGGGTCGTACCAGGGGAGGGGGAGCACTGAGGCAGGAGCGTATCCTGAGAGAAGAATCCTCCAGTCCTGCCCTGTCAATCCTCCGGTCCTACCCTGTCCTGCTTTGATTTCCAAAGCCTTTGGCTGGAGCTCTCTCATGCTCTCTCTGGCTAGGCTCACGCACTTCCAGGCACTTGCTCGCTCCTTTTCCCAGCAAAACCCCTCTGACACTACTGCTCCTTTCTCACTCAAGCTGGGCTGGCAGCTACTTAGTCAAACTTTCCTGGGGCTAGAGGGAGGGCGGAGGAGGGCCAAACAAGCCGGGGGGGGGGGCGAGGTGGAGAGGGTTGTGGTTTCTGCCTGGATCCCTCTGATTGTCTTTGTGGGGACGGAGTTACAAGCAAACTCTTTTCCCTCTTCTCCCATGAATGGACACGAGAGTGCTAGAACAGCGCTCCTAACGTTCCCTGCCCCTGAGATCCTGGCAAGAGTGGCAGCAGCTGGAAAGGCTCAGGTGGGGGGGGTGTCTTTTTCAGCCAGGGAAGGCGACACATCCACACACTTCAGGCCACGCGCTAATGTGTTGCAACACACCATTTGGAAAGCCCTGCTGTATAGACTTTTTAAGAAATTGAAAGAAACAAGACCATTCATAACAATCAAAATAAGTGCAATCAAGATCACAGTCAGTTCAGGTTTTATGATTACAACTGAGGGAAAAATCAGTAGCCAAATTTAGAGAAAGTCCTCTGAATATGGTGTTGAAATTTGCCTTAGAAAGTCTTTAAATAAATGGTATTTTTAAAAATAAGCAATCCTGGCTAAATCAGTCATGCCTCTTTTAGGTCAAATTCTTCTTGGAATAGTGAGGATTACTTTGCAGTTTCTGTATCTCTCATGCAGGCAAGATCCTAGGTGGGACTTGGGATTTGCCCTTTTTGTATCTCTACCTAGTTTCGGCAGCATGTGAAGTTTGAAATCTTTTCCACTTTTGTACTTCTATATAGTTGAAATGTGACTGGGTGCTACATTACCCATTGCTGTCTACATTTAAGCACTGGGGCTGCTGCTATATTAGTGATACCAAATCTTGAAATTCTGATTTGAAGGGAAAACAGAGAAAACAACTGACTTTTGCTGTTTGAGATCTGTTACAACGTCATCTTGCATATTCTTTTCGGCTGAAAGAGATCTGTCTCACAGTTGCTGGGACAAGAAATATTGGACACTGGCCTAGAAACAGTACAGCATGATGTGGATAAGCTCAGTGGTTACCCATTTTTGGTTGTAAGTTTTACAGTGTATTAATTTTGTACTGGAAAAGATCTTTGGCGTTTACAGATGCACATGTTCTGTAAAATTAGTTCCCTACAACTTGAAACCTAACTGACTGGATCCTTCCTGCTTTTGCTGTTGTTAAAAAATCTATACTCTGAGATTAAAAACATAAACATTCACTATCTGTCATTCAATGATCAAAAGATTGTACAGTGGCCCCTCCACATTTGCGAGGTTCAGGGCATAGAACCCTCTCAAAAGTGGAAAAAATGCAAATAACTCCCCCTCATAATCACCCTCCCATTCCCCTCCAGGGCTCCCCCCTCCTATTCCTTTGCCTCTGGCCCTGGCGTTCCCCGGGGGAAAGAAAAAAGACAAGGTAAAGGGCTTACTGATACTTTCGCCACAGACAGAGCTGAGTTCTGAGGTTCTAGCTACCGCCAGTTGTCATCTAGAGAAAGGAGGGGTGGGAGTGAAGACAGCACCTGACCAATCAGCAGCTGTTACACAGCAGCATGTACAGCTTCATGGTAGAGAGGACACACTTCGAGCAATGGGGAGGGCTTTGCTTATCCAAAAGGAAAGAGACAGCCATTTTAAACACAGGCCTCAAGCCTGGGGTGAGGAATGAAGGGGAATGGGAGAAGGAAAATGGAGGGTGGCAAGCACATGCCTCGTGAATATTCAAATTTGCGAAGGTCAAACCCATGAATGTACTGCTTTAGCAGTTTCTTTTTCTCTTTTTTCCTTCTTTGTAATCATACTTCTAAAATCTAATGTTTAAAAAAATACAACAGGAAGGAATGTTTAATTGACTTTGAATTAAATATTTTCTGTAATCTGGTATGAAGTTCTGTGCCCTTGTTAGAAACAGGAACTGGCTCAATGCAAACACTTTTGAGTTAATAATAGTAGGCTCCTACATGGAGAGCATATGTGGGACACACACTGAAGCATGGGTATTCGCTCCCTATCTCTCTTACATTTTCTCCATTGATACTGATGTACGTTCTGTTTGTGCATTACAGAAGTCTCTTTGTACTGAAATGCAGGCTTCCTTTTCTCTTTTGCAGGCAATGGGATCAGGCCTGGCTGTGGTGCCTCTTATGGGACTGCTAGAGACAGTGGCTATTGCCAAAGCATTTGGTAGGATCCTCAACTTCTCTGGGCACCGAGAATTGGGGAAATCTGACTTTTCCACATGCACAGGGCAGCTAATGAGATTTGGGAAAGAAGAATTTGAAGCTCTCTGAAGACAGTTTTCTTGTGGAGAAGAGGCAGTGGTGATAGTTAACTGTGATATTCCCCTTCAGACTACTTGCATCTCCCAGAGAGATAGAGAGAGAGAGTGAGAGAGAAAGGATGAAGAGATAAGGTTGTACATGGGTTAATGTATAAGTGGACAACTTTTGACCCTCCATATGATGGACTTCAACTTGCTGGATAGGGTTGATAGGTACTGCAGTCCAACTACATCTGAAGGACCATATGTTCTCCAGCCATGAACTGAAAGAGAAAGTCTCCTTATCTGTTTAGTAATTCAAAATATGATGTATGTGTCTTCAAGTTGTTCAGCATGACTGAAATACCAGTCCACCCTTCCTTCCTAGGTAGAATCATGGAGCTGAAATTGGGCCCTGAATCAATCTCTCTCTCTCTCTCTCTCTCTGTCTCTCTCTCTCTCTCTGTCTCTGTCTCTCTGTCTCTCTCACACACACACTCTCTCACACACACACAAAATTACCCTTGGTAAGAGGGAATGTCTTCTCAGCCCCTTCTGTCAACTTGGCTGCAACAGTAGTCTGATCAGATGGACAAAACTTCATTGAAACGTCAGGATTTTTTTAGAGCTTCAAAGGAGATTGAAAATGTGCACAAGGCAGTTTATGCTTAACATAAATTGCGAGACGGGAACAGATCGTTCTAACATAAGCATCATTTTTTCAGTGAATGAATGCATGTTCTCAGTCAGTTATCTTAATTGATTTGTGACACAATTCTTGCAAGAAGACAGAATGACTTGTTTAGAATTGCTTAGGAATTCAGAAATAAAACACTTAATTGCTCAGAAAACTTTTTACCCCCAACAAAGTCACCTAGTGACTTATGGCAGTCCTATGAATTTCATTCGGTTTTCTTAAGCGAGGAACACTCAGAGGTGGTTTTGCCAGTTCCTTTCTCTGAAATAATACAGCTGTTCTATTGCCTGTCCCTTCCTAACTCAAAGCATACCTTGTCTAAGTCAGGGAAGGGAAGACTATGTGCTGGGATCTGTTTTGTCTCTTACTAGAGTTCTGACATGGCCCAGAACAGATTGCAAAAGACATACACTTGCAACTAAGCCCAATGTTTTGGTTTACCAGAACTGAACAGATTGGACAGTCCTTTCCCGAGAAGAATCTGCTCCTCATGACATCAGGCTTTCTTCATTTCAAAAGTGTAATCTACAAGAAGTGGAGCAGAGCAATTTTGTTACTACTGTTGTTAAGCAGTCAGGTATCAGAAATTCTTGCCATTCTACTTCAGGCCACCAAGTGATCTGCTGTCTGCGTACCCATGAATTACATGGCAAAGCTGTCATTGGAAAGAAGAGTTGTGACACAACACACATGGCTGAAGTTTTACTAGATGGATATAGGATTGCTTTCAGCTCTTTATTCCTTTTGTTTCATATCTGCCTATCTGTTGTACTTTGTGAAGTTCTGATGCCTAGGGGATTTTTTAAAAATGCTTGTTGGTCTAACCACTGTCTGAATTTTCCTTTTTCTTCTAGCTTCCCAACATAACTACCAAATTGACTCTAACCAAGAGCTCTTAGCTATGGGTAAGGATTTTGCATTAATGGTTTGGAATGTTGTTGACCAGTTAGGATTGAATCTTCTGTTTGTGGAATGTTGAGATGGAAGTGGTGGACGGGTCTGAGAGGGAAAAGTCATTGCTCAGAAATCTTTATTCGTGTATGTTCAAAACGACTGTCAGTCATATGCACATGTAGGTGAAAGAGGCCTTGGGAACAAACATCATTTGTAAAATCTGTGTTTATCTCCAGCTTTAGTCTGTCTTTTAAGCAATCCTGTCCATCTCCTACATGATGCAGGAAATCCAGAACCAGAGCATCCATCTGCTCAAAATACTCCAGTGAGGGATAGTCCAGCACCCAGTCATTAATTCTGTTGTCAAGTTGCGCTTAGGTATAAGGTGATTCAGTGCCATTTCCTGAGAGTAGAAATAACGAATCTAACATTAGAAATCTAGTCCTGTCCCTTAACTTCTTCCTCTTCGGTCAACAGGTTTCACCAACCTGTTAGGATCCTTTGTCTCATCCTACCCTGTCACAGGGAGCTTTGGAAGGTGGGTTAATCCCTTTATGAATAAACAGAACTTATTTTCATGAGACTAAACACAGGACTGATGTGGTATGGAAATAGTAGTCTCCAGTAAGTTCATTTGTAACATCACCTTCCATGGATTCATTACCACTTAAAATGTTGTAGAATGACCCTGCTCTCCACATAATCATAGATGTAGAAAGGGTTTGTGAATATAGAACTTGGTCTGGGTAGCTAGTTTGGAGTTTCTTTATGGTTAGTTTATTTTTTGCTGTATTCAAGCTCCCAATTGGGTGGTTTTTAAGTTGGATGTACATTTTTATGTAAGGCTCCTGGGTTAGTTACTGTAGAGTGCAAAGAAAAGGTGGCAGTTGAGACTATTTCTATTGCTTTCATTCTTGGTGGCAGCAAAAAAGCATGCCAGACTGCCCCCACAGAAGGGGTCAAAGTGTCAGAACAGACAGGTTATTCATTCTTGTAAATCTCTATGAATATGCAACTTTGGAATATAAGGAATATGAATACCTTATTCTCCTTAATCTGAGCCCTTTTGCTTAAAGTTTAGGGGTAAAATGCTTTTAGGAAGGAGGTTGAGCTACCGCCTGTTTTGTAATGCCATTACCTGTTTATATTGCAGGACAGCACTGAATGCACAGACAGGCGTGTGCACCCCTGCAGGGGGATTAATCACAGGTAAGGGCTAGAAAGATACAGTTGTACTTGCTGAGTTGGAGGAATTGTTAAGGTCAGGTTGCTGAGCTACCACAGGCACACTGATAGGCAGACACTACCTTATTAATTTTGTTCTTGTCAGCCCCTTGAGATGAAAACTGAACCACATTTGGGAAGACGACATACAGCAAATTATCCAGAAATTGAAGTTGACCTTGAAAAGAAAATCTTCTACTATGGATGCTATTAAAGGAGTTGTGTAAAAATGTGTAGATTGTGGAAACCTCATGATACAAATATACAAATCCTTGAGTATAGTTCATAAAGTATAGTTCACTTCTGAGCTGAGAATTCAGACTAGGTGAAAATAAGTTGTTGGTGATAAGGTGACTAATAAATTTCAAACAACATTTAAGTTACAAAACTAGGAAATTTCTAGGTTCCTAATAAAGTCATTCTCTAGTCATTGCTATATAGTAATTCAGTAGTCCATTTAACTCTACTCTGTTTTGGCACTGGTCATTTGGTTCAAAGAAATTTATCTTGCAGTTGAGCTTTTCTTAGAACAGTATTATATTTCCATTTCTGAGTTTTAATGTTGACTTAAAGGCATCATTAGCATGTGCTTAGAGTCCAGCTGTATTGATGAGGCATGATTATTTGCTTGACGTTTCCAAAAATTTTTAGCTTCTGCCTCTTGAAAAATAAAACATATTTTTGTATGGACCTGCATTTTCCTTTATTGCTTCCTAGTAGGTGGCTTTGGGTTTTTTTCTCAAGTTTAAGCCAGAACCCAAGGGTAGTAATTTATTGTTCATGTCCTGTCTTCATTCAGTATCAGTTTTGTCAAAGCTTCAGCAAGGAATAGACAACGTGGAATACAGTTCAGAATGTGTTACTCATTCCTGGAAGGCAGCAAGGTTGTTAGACTACTATCTCTTGTTTCTTTCTTGCAGACTTCCACTAGAAGTTGAATGCGCTCAGCAATATCCTCTTCTACCACATCGCACGATTCCCGCTTTGGCATTAGCTTGTGCTGTTTTATTCACTTTGCCCTCCTCTCTCTGCAGGGGCCCTGGTGTTACTGTCTCTAGCCTACCTTACTTCCCTCTTCTACTACATTCCCAAAGCAGCACTGGCTGCTGTCATCATCTGCGCTGTGGCTCCCATGTTTGATGCCAAGATCTTCCGCACATTATGGCAGGTTAAAAGTATGAGCATGAACCTTCCTATTCCTTCCAAAGCTGAAAGGTTGGGATCAGGGAAGGGGGTTGTGTGGTATTTCTTAAGTCTGTCTTGACAGGAGGAGGAGGTGGTGGTGGTGTTGAAGGGGGACAGAATGCGAGCATACCTCTTTGCCTATAGTTTTCCCCCGCTGCTGGCTTAATCTTTTTAGAACATTCCACTCTTCACACATTCTAAAATTCCAAAGTGGCAAGTCTTCTGCAGAACTTCCTCCATTTGTGCAGGAAGAAATCAGTATTAGAACTCCACAAAGCTGAGGAGTTTTTTGAGCTGGTATTCAGTCTTTTCAAGAGCTCAGAGCTGTTTTCAGTTTCATGGACAGAGTTAATGGTCAGTTTTATTAAAACATTAAAACTTTATTAAAACTTTTGTGGGGATTTCCTCATCCATGCCACTCTTTTGTTGTGGAGCTGAAGATCCTCTTTCGCCAATGAAACTGTGTACTACTTACTTCATAGTTTAAGGATCTCTCTGTGGTAACTTGAAAAGAGGATGGATGGGACCTCCAGCCAAAGGAAGATCAGAATCTGGAAGATGGAGGCTCCCACTTTATCCCTACCCACTGTAGACAATACCAGAGAAGAATATCTGTTGTTATCTCCAACAGTGGATTGGATGGAGAACAGCATGCAAAGCTGGCCCTGCATTTGGTCAGAGTTTGCAGATACCAGCTGAGGCCAAACTTCAGGATTCACCAAATGCCTGCAAATAGCACCAGAAACCACTTTGCTCCTTCTCATGCTTCCTCATGTGAGGCAGGGGGGTTGAGAACTAACAGTGGGCGCCCTGCTGTAGTGCTGGCTGGAGAAACTCCATCTGGAACTTCAGCAGGAGATCCGGTGACATCATGAGGTATGGCTGCAAGAGAGGAGAAGGACCTACCTTAGAAAATACTCTCTGTTCTCTATGACTGTGAGAAGTTGCCAAATTAACACTGACACATACTGGACAAATGAGAGATTTGCTAAAAGTAACTTTATGTTGGTAAAAAGCTGAGACTGTTCCAGAAATCAAGATGAATTAGTATACCAGGCTGGGAAAAGTGTGGCTTTCTAGGTGTTGTTGGACTGCAGTTCCTATTAGCTCTAGTCAACACAGCCGATAATGGGAGCTGATTGGAGTTGCAGTTCAACTACATCAGGAGGGGCCACGCATTTCCCTATCCTTGGACTCTACTTTGCTCTAGGAAACATGCCCAGCTTTCAAAGATCAGAAGACTACTATGATTGAGTATAAAAAATTTAAAAAACTCAAACGAATGTTGACTTTTATGAACACTAGTTGCCTTAGTGTTAGTTATGAGGTAATAGATAAGCTCTTAGTGAAATCTTTTTAGGTAAGAACATGCTGCGTCTCTTATGTGGTTGTTTCTTTGCTTGTGCTGCGTGGCAACCATCTTACTGCCAATGACTGAGTTCTGTATATTCATTCTTTCTCTCCCATTCTCTCTCTCTCTCTCTCTCGTCTCTCTCTCAGGGCTGGACCTAGTGCCACTGTGTGTGACATTCTTGCTGTGCTTCTGGGAGGTGCAGTATGGCATCATAGCAGGAGTTCTGGTCTCTAGTATTCTCCTACTCTACCCTCTTGCCAGGCCACAGATAAAGGTTTGTTTTAAAATCACTGAATAAGGATGCGTATTGTTGACAAGAGAAGGAAAGGCAAACCCATGCCACACTACATACCTGAATGGCAATCACAAGGTATAAATTATAGAAAAGTTCAGTTTTGTCTCCACCTGCTGGTGTGAACTTGTGAGACTTAGATTTGAAAAAATAATGGTTGCCATAGAAAATTCAGAGTGCAGGGGGCAGCATGTTTATTTGCATCAGCATTGTTTCAGTAAAGTCCAAATTTGAGTTGCATTATGAAGGATGCCGAAAGTTAGAAGAAGAGAAGGGGAGTTTCACCCTGCTCTGGCTGTCAGATTATGCTGTGGTAGAGCAGTTGAGGGTTGGAGGACTGAGAAGTAGAGCCGTGTAATGTGCAGGGCTCAAAAAAATGGCTTTTTAGACTACGACTTGATAATCCTCAAACCAGTATGAAGGCTCTGAGAGTTACAATCCCAAAAGGTAATTTTCCCAGGCTATGAGCAGTAGTCTATACAACTTCTATCTCAGCACTCAAATGCTCCATCCAATGTTCTGCCAATTTTGAATGCAGGGATTTTGTTTGTGTTCTACTCCTCCCTTTGCTGCCCATCAGTCTCCAGTCATGTCCTAGCAAGGCAGTCTTCGGGTTATCATTGGGTTATCTCAGGGTTCATTGGAATTTGATCTGAGGTAGGTTGCCCTGTCTCTGAAAATCAGGTTCATAGCTTAGGAGTCCTCCTAGATCCACAAGTAGCAGAAACGTCATTAAGGAGCACATTAGTGCAATAATATTTATAGTTTCAGCTGAAACTGTTCTGAATCAGCCTGATCTAGAAACAGTTATTCATGCCTTTGTTACAGCAGAGTTAGACTATCGCAATGTGCTGCACATGGGAACACCACTGGAAAATGTCGAGAAGCCACAGTTAGTGCAAAATATGCCACCCAAAGTGCAAACAGTGCATGGTATCATGGTCATATCACCCTATATGCTGCCCACTTGCCTTCCAGCCAACCCCAATTCAAGATGGCAGTTTTAACATTCAAAGCACTTAGCAGCCTAGGACCTGGCTGGCAATTTGAAGGGCTACCTACTTGATTAATAAGTGTTCATTTATTCAGATTTGCAAGGAACAGCTTTTTTTAAGACTCTTTGGTTTGCAGAAGTCAGCTGTGTTGCTCCCAGTCCCTAGAATCCTCCCATCAGACTTACGGCTTGTTCCCACTCTCCTTCCATCAACAAGTGTAAAGATGAATTTTTGATGTGATTTTCTAAACTGCCATGGTTTTTGTCTTAGGGTTTTACTGTGATTTCTATCTGATTTTTTTTTAAGATCTTTGAATTGTTGTTAGATCACCCTGGTTGGTTTCTGAAAGGCAGAATACAAATACCTTAAGTATAATAAATGCATACATTTTCAACATGACTGATATTTCTCCTATAGCAAACAATTAGTGCATGACTTGTTCTGTGTCATTAGGGAGTATTTTGGCATGTTTCTTTTGCCTATAGAGAAGCAAGAGAATTGAAATTAATGTTTAATTTGTTAATTGATTAAACTATTATTAATAACAAATTTCCTCCTGGATTCCCTCACAAAACTGTCTTCCATTCTCTTTCTGTAGGTCTTAGAGCATGAGATATTACTCATACAGCCTGACAGTGGCCTCTATTTTCCAGCAATTGAGTTTCTCCGGAATACTGTGCACAAACAGGCTCTGTCAGGTAAAACAGCACCTTACTTGCTGTAAGGATTATGTAGAAGTAAAAGCTTTCATCACTCTTAATGTAGGAGAATACTAGCTGTGTAGAACTGTTCTTTGAGACCATAGTATTGACATAAAAGAAGGAATGAGCCCCAGGCATTCCATATGCACCGTGATTAAAACTCCATGGAACATAGATGGAGACAGCCTGTACCAAATAAGGGGAAACTCCTTCGGCAAGACTAGCAGAACACCAATATAATTCTGCAGAAAAGTACACAGTGTGGGCCCACCAAGGAATCCTTGAGGGCTGTAATATTAAAGATTGTACTCTTGGTGGAATCAGGTTCGTGATACTGTAGTTGGTGGTGGTGAGAGAAGTATAATTCTAATCCTCAAATGAGGAACAAGTACTGCTACCAGTCTTAGAAGTGCCCTATTTCACACAGCAACCTCCAGCTGGTCCCTTTCAGCCTCACTAGTGGGATGTGGAGAGAACAAATGCACTTAGGCAGAAAAAAATGGTATGCACAAATATAGGATGGGAGACACACAGCTGGATAACAGTATGTGTGAAATGGATCTAGGAGTCTTGGTGGACCACAAGCTGAACATGAGTGAGCAGTGTGATGCAGCAGCCAAGAAAGCCAGTGCGATTCTTGGTTGCATCAATTGGAGTATGGTGTTTAGATCAAGGCAGGTAATGGTACCACTGTATTCTGCTTTGGTTAGACCTCGTTTGGAATACTGTGTCCAGTTCTGGGCACCTCATTTCAAGAAGGATATTGACAAGCTGGAGTGTGTCCAGAGGAGGGCAACCAAAATGATGAAGGATCTGGAAGCCATGCCCTATGAGGAGCCTCTTAGGGAGCTGGGTATGTTTAGTCTGCAGAAGACGAGGTTAAGAGGGGACATGATAGTCATGTTTAAATATTCGAAGGCCTGTCATGTCAAGGAGGGGGCGGACTTGTTTTCCGCTGCTCCAGAGACTAGGACGAGGAGCAATGGATTCAAACTGCAGGAAAAGAGATTCAACTTAAACCTCAGGAAGAACTTCCTGACTGTCAGAGCTATCCAGCAGTGGAATATGCTGCCTCAGTGTGTGGTGGAGTCTCCTCCTTTGGAGGTATTTAAGTAGAGGCTGGATGGCCATCTGTTGGGAGTGCTTTGATGTGTGTTCCTGCATGGCAGGGGGTTGGACTGGATGGCCCCTGGGTTCTCTTCCAACTCTATGATTCTATGATAAGTCCAATACATTTTCAGGCTTAAAACGGACTGTCAGGCCATAATCAGCCTGAATTCCATTGACAGGAACATCTGCTCTGACTTCACTCTTTCTCAGACACCCTTCTTGTTGCCCTCCTTCAGAGCCTCGACTACGGAGCGTTATCCTGGACTGTACCCATGTCAGCAGCATTGACTACACTGTTGTGTTGGGCATGTCTGAGCTACTCCATGAATTCCAGCAGAGGAGACTCTCCCTGGCCTTTGTTGGCTTGCAGGTGGGTCAGAATAGGAAGTGTGTGTATATGTGTGTGTATTCACATGTGTACATTGTGGCTTGGCAACTACACTTTTAAAAAATCTAGGCTGACTTGAGACCCATCTTCCATTTAGGGAAGTGGAGCCAGTTCTCAGTGGCAAAGGATAGGATATGTTCTGCAGGTCTTTGGTTTGATCCCTGATGTTTCTGGACAGAATAAAAATAAAAGGACTTCAAGTAGAAGAGCTGAAAAACGTCATGGAACTGCTGCTAGTCAGAATAAAGAATAGCAGGTTACGTGGACCCATGATCTGATTCAGAATAAGGAGGCCTCGTATACTCAAACTCAGCATATGGAAACACTGCACAGTTTATAAAAACGTGAACCTAGTCTTCTATAATGTAGCCCATCCATTCAAGTTAAAATATATCAAGAGGTACTGAGTGAGTCCATTAGTTTGCCTTCTACAGTGCTATCTACTGTATCTGCATTGGGCTCCTTAAACTCTCAAGGGAATCTTTCTTAGACCTCTTATCCAAGAATCTTTTAACCAGAGACAAGGAACTGAACCTGAGAGCTTACACCTGCAAAGGATGTGGTGTCTCTTTGATCTCTGGACCATCTGCATCCATCCAGGGTCCTTTCACCTCTGATTTAGTCATTTTAAGTCTTGAACAGCTCCTCTAAATGATGTGTGTTGTGTGTGTGTGTGTGTGTGTATGTATGTGGAATGGGATTGGAATGCGTCTGTCCAATACTCTTGTATTGTTCCTATCTGCAGGCTCATGTTCTCCAGGTCTTGCTGGCTGCTAATCTGGAAGGTTTCTATAGTTTTCCCAGCCTGAAGGTTGCAGGTGAGTAAAGCTAGCATGGTTCTGAAGAACATCCCTAGTTTTTGGAGAAACATTATTGAGTTTTCAGGGACATGATCATTCACTACAAATTATGGCATGTGTTCAGTTTCCGTCTTCTGGTTTATCCCACTTTTCACTTGAAAATGGTTTCACAAAGTGGCTCATGTAAATTTAACATTCAGTAAGGTGATGGATGCAGGCACTGGATGTCAATGAAAATGGGACATGAACCCATATCTGAGGCTTGCAAATGAAACAGCTAAGACACACATAGAAAGGGGAGTGGAGGGAAAAGTACAAGGCCAGAATGAAGTGGTGAGTTGTAAGCAGGCATTTCTATCCACTTGGGATCAGTCTGAGCTTCCACTGCTTGTATTCTTGCTGGAATAAAGGTGGTACAATTATTCAGAGGCTCTTGTGCTTCTAAGTATTAGAAATACCTGGTGGCCAGTGGCAGAGGCCAGAGTAACATCCCACCCACTTCTGCAGTCCCAAGTTAATGGAATCTTCCAGCAAGAAGAAATAGTCAAGCTCCCTGTGTTCCTGTTCAGCTGATGTGGCCAGGATGGTTGACTTCTTTGTTATAGTGATCTTCCTGGGAGGAAAGGGATATAACAGCATAGTATTTTTCTGGCCAGTGACAGAACCTAGACTATCCTTCCCCTTTGCTTCTGCATTTTTTCTATGTTGTTGGGAAAAGTCGATCTCAGAAGAGGATTCAGCCTTTAGGGGCCTAGGTGTTATGTTTTGCCCTATTGTTTCCATGTGTCTTAGTTGTTTAACACAGGTGTGACTCCATACAGAAAACATACAGTCATTTTAACAGAATGTATCCTTTCCTTTTCTTGTTGTGTTGCCTACAGAGAAGAGTCTTGAAGAGGAACTGTGCAGTGCCAGTGAAGTCTTGTTTAATGATGGCAGTGAAAGCATATTGCCAACATCTGGGATCATCCAGTGAGGGAGAGTTTTTAAAGCCTTTGTCCGGTTCATAAGCATTCCTTGCCCTTGAAGTGCCACTGTGGGAACTTTAATAACTCAGTGGATAATATAAACTCTGTTAGGTTGCAGGTGCCCTGACTTGTTGTCTGTGAACTTTCTGGCATTATGCAATACGTATTAAAAAGTTGCTCAGAAGCTGGAACCAAACAATGGGAAGAATGAGAATCCTTACAAGTTTAGGAGATGAAAAGGCAAATAACATAAATCTGCTGTTTCAGGACAGTGGGAAAACAGAAGGCAATAGCTATAGGGTAGCAGAACATCTAGTTATGATATATCCTTATTGCCTATAATTTATTTCTTAAGTACTTTGCACGCTAGTGAGATTGTTACAGGAATACTAATTTGAAAAGCGAAGGGAGCCAGTACAAGATGCTAAAAATTAAATGATGGAAGTAAGGCAGCATGCTAAACATCTGAGTGGTGTATATCCTGGACTTCTGTTTATTTAATTTCCTGCATTTCTCCGAGATCTGAGACTCAAGGCAGTTCACAACATGTTTAAAACCAGATGCAGCTAATACATAATAGAAAGCACAATTAAACCAATTATAAAGTGTTCTATTAAAATATAATACAATCAGTTATATTAAAACCACAACCAAATTAGAAGTACATCAGACAAAAATGGGAAGAAAATACAGTACTCTTTTTAAAAAGTGCCTTCTTTGGATGTCAGTCATTTGCCAAAAGCTTACCCAGATAAAAATCCTTTGTCTGCTAGCAGAAGAATAACAAAGCATGGACAAGCCTGGTCTCCCCTGGAAGTATGTTTTGCTTGGGAGCAACTAGCAAGAATACCCTTTCTCTAGGCTATTGTTTCTGGTTGTGCAATACGGAAGATTTCAGGGACCAAAATGGTTAAGCCATTTCTTTTACAATGTGCTTGGCTTTCAAGCTTAATCAAAGCCAGCTATAACCGGAGAAGAAAGAAGAAGCTTGTGTTTTGTTTTGGGATTGAATGTTGGTTGTTTGCATGTGCTATTTGGAAGCTTGTGTGGGTACTTTTGTTTATTTTGGCCATGTGCTCTCCTTGAGCACATGGTCTAAGAGGATGGGGCTTCTGTTGAGTCACTGACTTGGTTGGGGACAGAGCTAACAGCCAGTAACTCTGCTTGCTGCCATAGTCTCTGGAGCTCAGGAAACAAGGGAAAAACGGGCATTTCTCTTTTCTCGTGCCCCAAGAGAGGCATTTTGTGGGCATTTCTTGGGAGACTTTAAGGAGGAAGCCTAGAGAGTTGTGCCATTCCATATATAGGATGATGAGCATGGATGGTGCTGGAGTTGTTCCAGTGACTTGCAACATCTTGCGCCATGTTTGTTTTCTGGCCAGAGGATCTGCTGTGTTGTACCTGCAGCAAGGGCAAATTGATTGCTTTCAGGAGAAGGTGCAACAGCTTGAGGCCTGTGTAGCTACACTTCAACATTTCAAGGACAATGAGGTTTTTTTGTTTGTTTGTTTTTTGAAAGAGTGGAGCAATTCTAGGTGACAGTTCTGAAACAGAGGAAGAAGATATTTGGAGAAATGTGACACGCAGAAGCAGAACTCTCAAGAACCATGTTTCCAGCTTGGAACTGCACAACTGATACTGAGCTCTCTTCTTAATTGACATCTACAAGACACAGAGACAAGGACAAGAGCCTCACACCTCTGAAGCCATGGAGGTGATCTTAGAGAGATTTGTAGATGGAAGAGCTAGTGTTAATTCCCAGAGGAAGAAAAGACAATACTCACCAAGCCCAGTGATCATTATTTCTTCTTTCTGATCCATGTTGGAACAAATGATATGGCAAAGCATAGCCTTCAACATACTGCAAGGGACTGTGAGGCTCTGGGGAGGAAGCTAAAGGGCCTTGGGACACAGGTTGTTATTTCATCTCTCCTTCCTGTTGAAGGACACAGATGTGTACACCTGTGAGAAGATCTATGACTTAGAGCATGGGAGACAGGTTGAGAGCGTTTGGGTAACAAAGGGGGAGAAATGACACTGATCTCAATGTGGATATCTACTATAGGCCCCCCAGCCAGATGATGATTTGAATGATGCCTTCCCAAAACAAATGATCAAATATTCAAAGAGCAGAAGTACAGTACTAATGGAATATTTCAACCACCTTGATATTTCTTGGAAGTCACATTCTGCTAAGAATGTAAGATCCACAAATTCCTCAACAGTCTTGCAGACAATTTCATTGTGCAAAAGCTGGAGAAAATAGCGAGGGGATCAGCTATTTTGGATTTGATCCTAACCAACAGAGTTTAACTGGTCAATAGAGTGGAAATAAAGGGATCCTTAGGCAGAAGTATCATGTCCTCTTGAGATTTGTTACACAGAGGAAAGGGGAAGCCAAACATAAGACACTCACTCTGGACTTCAAGAAAGCCAATTTCAGTAAGCTTAGGGAAATACTGGCTGAGATCCCATGGTCAGAAATACTCAAAAGTAAGGGAGTTCATGATGTCTGAGAGTTTCTTAAAGTTGAGATATTGAAGGCACAGTGTCACACACTGGATAACCCACACTCCACAAACTTCACTCTGAGGTAGACAGTAGTATCTAGTGGGCTAGATAGTGTTACAGTTATGCAGATCTTTAATTTGTTGACAGACTGAATCCAGCGAGTACTCATCAATGGTTCCTCTTCATCCTAAAGAGAAGTGACAAGGACAAGTGCCTTGGGGTTCTATCCTCAGTCCAGTGTTGTTTAACATCTTTATAAATGATTTAGATGATAGAATAGAAGGCGTGTTTATCAGATTTGCAGATGACACCAAATTAGGGGGCATAGTGAATACCCCAGAGGACAGAACAGAATTCAAAATGACCTTAACAGATTGGAGAGCTAGGCCAAGGCTAACAAAATGAATTTCAACAGCGATAAATGTAAGGTTCTATATTTAGGCCAGAATACATGAAATATAGGATGGGTGACACCTGGTTTGACAGTGGTAAATGTGAAAAGGATCTAGCGGTCTTAGTAGACCACAAACCTGAGTTGACAGAATGATCCTGCAGCTAGAAAAGCCAATGCAATTCTGCATCAATGGGAGTATAGTGTTCTGATTGAAGTATTACTGCCACTCTATTCTGGTTTGGTCAGACCTCACCTAGAATACTGTGTCCAGTACTAGGCACTACAATTCAAAAAGGATATTGACGAACTGGAATGTGTCCAGGGAAGAGAGACCAAGATGATCAGAGGTCTGGAAACCAAGTCTTTTGAGAAATTACTCATGTCTTGCAAATTCAGATCTGCGGCTTGCTTGCCTGACTTTATCCATCTGCAAAGCCATCTTCCTCTTTTCCTACTGCCTTCTACCTTGGCAAGCATTATTGTCTTTTCTAATGAGTCATGTCCTTAGTTTAGCCATCTTGGCTGTTGGGATTGTTCAGACTCTTCTTGGTCACATAATGTGTTCCCCTGCTGGTCATAGGCATTCCCATTCCTGGTTTAAATTTTCCTTTGATTTCTCAGATCTGGAAGAGTTTTCTTTTTGTATGTTTTTTGTTGTCATCTGTTTCTCTGAATATATTATTATAGTAGTTCTCCTTCTCTTTGCTCACAAGTCACTGAACAGTTGCATTCAAGGTTCTGACTCTATTTCTGTCTCCCTTTACTTTGGCTTCTTGTCTGTTCTTAATTTCTTGGAGAACTTCATCTGTCATCCATCGAGGTTTCTCTTTCTTTTTGGCTGCAGATAATGTCTTTCTGAATTCCTTCCTGGCAATGTCCTCGGCTTCAGTCCAGTGCCATTTCTGAGAAAGCATGTGGTTTCACGCTTTATCCATTTGGTGTTAGTTTCACTCAGCTCTGAGGAATGACCAAGCCCTGGATTTTTCCCCTTTACTCTGATGGAAATAGAAAGTTAAAATAGTGCTGTTTCTTAGAAGCCATGTAATTTCATCCTTTATCCATTTAGTTTCATTTTCACTAAGATCTGAGAAGAAAGATTTATTAATAAGACAAACACCAGGTGAAATAATAACTCCTCAGAAAGCTACATTATTAGTCAGATAGCTTGTTTATCTCATATAATATAGACAACTTTTCACTTAGATATACCTTGAAAAACCCTATGATGAGACAATCCAAAATGAAACAAGAGATAGTCCTAAAACATGAGACTCTCAGATCAGAAGGTATTCAACCAGTTACTGTGGAAGAGCAGAAGACAAATGCAAGCAGCTCTGTGCCTAATGACACAACTAAACTCAAGCCAAAACGACTTAGTTGCTGATATGTGCAGAGGTATAAGAAAAAGTTCAAAGCTGCATAGTGTATATAGTAGGAAAACGGAATATTCAGAGATGCATCAGAGAAAGTTAAAAATGATAAAATATAATACAAAGTCTGATGGAATCATATGAATAAGACTTCAGGGAAAACCCATCAATAGAACCATAGTCCAAGTTTATGCTCCAACTACAGAGGCAGAAGAGGAAGAAATTGAAACATTCTTTGCTGGAGTCCAGGAGGAAGTTGATCACACACCAAAACAGGACTTTTTAAAGCATAAATAATTGGAATGCAAAAGTGTGAAACAGAGCAGAACCAAACATTGTAGGAGAATTTGGCCTAAAGTCAAGAAATGGAGAGAGAAATTAATTGAATTTTCTAAGATCAACAGCTTGTTCATTGCAGACACAGTGAACAAATTGCCTGATCTGTTTGGTTCAGGCAGCCAAAAAGATTACTGCATATGTGAACATCACCAAATGGCTAACATAGATATCAATTATATAGATCTATATAATTGAAAGCAGAAGATAGAGAGGTTCCATTAATCTGGCTGGCTAAAGGAGCAATCCACAACTAATGGGTTATTCTCCCATGCCAGGAGATCAAGACAGAACACTCCAAAATTCCAAAACTCTTCATGACATTTATTCTCCTTTCTTCCTAAGTTCTTAATTTCCTTTCTTGCCAACTGGTTGACTTTTAATTTCTCACTCTTTTTTCTTGTTCTAAAATCAATCTAAATCTAATTAAAGTCTTTCAAAGTTAATTTCTGAGGCAAACTTAATGATATGACTTCAGATTTATTAAAAAAGAAGCAGAAAGTGCAGGAAATTTATGATGATAGAGAGGACTCATATTTGCCTTCTGAGAAGTTGAAAAGACAAATAGAGGAGAAGATGGCGCATATTAAAATATTCCCCAAGACCACAGATATGCTGATCAATGAGGGTGATAAAAATATGCAGAATTCAGAGAGAGTTCAGTTGGCCATTAAGGGGCACGCCTCTGAATGGAGATGGCATTAAAAAGAAATTTATTGCATCTAGTGATAGTGACTATGAAGAACACAGTCAATTGCACTTCATGGTAAGAGCCAAAGAAAGTGAACTGTTTAAATGCAGTAGCCCTAAAAAAAAGCAAAAACCAACAAAAAGGTGAAGTCTAAAAACCTATCTGGAGAAAGTTTAAATCCAGTTATTGGTCACACAGAGGTTCTAATCCAAAGTGCAGCTTCTGGTTGCCATCTTGTTTTAGCTTATTCAAATCTCAGAGGTGAGAATGAGCAGAGATAGCTTGAGAGCCAATCAGAAAAATCAGCTCATTTGAATGTGGAGTTGCACATTTTGATAGGGAGGAGACTGCTGCCAATCAGATGCATTCCTCTGAAAGAGAAAAAAGAAGCCTTTTAAATTCAAGGCTCGAAATTAATTTAAGCGATTAATTCACACATTACCTTTCTTCTGTGTTTGCTGTAAGTCAGTCCCAAATGCAGGAAGCCAGATTTGGTCAGGACAGGGCTTATTCATCAGTCACAATCCAGTCTGCCTGCAATAAGAACAATGGTGAAGGCTGTTGTCAATATGAAGCTTCAAGAATACAACCATCATTCTGTAATCAATGCAACTTTAATTCAGTGGATTTGAGTAATTTTATTAGTCCAATAAATTTTTTATCATAATATGATTTGGTAATGAATTGTAATTTGCAGGAGAGAAAAATAGAAATAAATTATTCACAATTATTTAATACTCAATTTAATACTCAGTGAATTCGAGAAAATTCAGGAAGCAGGACAGAGTCAAATAATTAATTTTCAAGTTTCAGGAAGGGACACTGTGGTTTTATTGAAACCAGATAAGGCTAAGAAATGTACACAAAAAACTAGGAGCCATAAAAAGAGTTTAAATGATAGAGAAGATTTGTCAGATTCAGATTCTGAATATGAAGAGCAGTGTTTTGAGATGATGACAGTACTGATTCTTCAGATTCAGAAACTGCAACAGAGGGTGGAAAAACAAGCTTTTTGAATCAGAGGATTTTAGAGGTCTACTAAAAAAGGTGCTATTGACCTTAGGGTTGGATGAGGAGCAAAGTTTAAATAAGGAGTCTCAGAACAAAATAATTAAGTGGCAGCAGTTTTATAGAAATCATCATCTCAAATAAGTCAAATTCCAATGCCAGATATATTTAAGGAATTAACTGAGTCTGAATGAGTAGCATCTTTAAACTCAAAAAGATTTATTGGATTTAGTAAAAAATATACATATGAAAAGTATATGATGGACCAGCTGTCCCATTTGTTGATGATCCTGCATCTGCTTTAGTGTAATGATGTTTTTCCTCAAGAAGGAAACAGTGTTGAAGGATACAGATAAGAATAGAATTGATACTGGTTTTAGGAAGGCACATGAGGCAGCAGTTTTATCTATCAGGGCATTGGTTGTTGCATCAATGTCTGCTAGAGCAGGAATGCTGTTGATCAGGAAGTTTTGGAGTGAGAAGATATTTCTGCATGTTTTCTTGAGTGTACATTAAACAGACCAAATAGAGTGCTTCAATTTGTAGGAGACACTGGTTATGATGCTACAGGTTTTGCGGTCAGATCAGTCATGGCAACTGCAGTAAACAGGAGGACATTATGGGTGAAGCATTGGGAAACCAATCAGAAGTTTAAGTATAATCTAATAAATACTCTTTTTAAAGGAAAGATTTTATGTGGAGAGAAGGCTTTAACGAAGGCATTAGGTGAAGGGAAAGATAAGAAGCAGGTACTGGCAACAATTCAAAGGAGAAGGTTGGATAGGAGATATTTTAGAAATGAAAACTATTCCTTTCAAGGGGGAAAGAGTTTTCAATCTCAGAGTGAGTTTAGAGGTTTCAGAACACAATGGAACATGGCAGGGTTCCAATTGAGAGGTCAAGAATAGCAGCAAGCAAGAAGAGAAGCTAAGCACTCCAATAGGGTTAGAAAAGCTCAATTCCGACAGGACAGAAATAGCAATGGGGGAAGATTACTTCTTTTTAGTCACACGTGGAGCTTAAGAACAATGAACAATTGGGTTCTCAAAGTGGTTTCAAAGGGACAATATCCAGTTTTCAAAAAGAATGAAAGGGAAATATCTCCCTTCCCTAGTTCCAAAAAATTTATTGAAAAGAAGGAAGTGCAGGAAGAAATAAAACATTTGTTTTAGAGTTTGTGCCTTTATCAGTTACTCCAGCATTTCATAAATTTGAGAAGGACAAGCTGATCCTAACAATTGATCCATCTTTTGTTCCAAGGTCTTTGGCAGCAAAGTCTGGGCATCAATCACTGCAATTATCAACTTTTTGTCCAAATCCAGTGCATTCTCTGGTGAACAGGTGGTATTCATTGGATGTGAGAATGGTGATAAATACTTATTTGAATAGATCTAGATACATACATTGGACTGAAGCACTATATTTCTTTTAACCCTAGGACTTTGGGCTCTATGGCATCAAAGCAAATGCTACCCAGATGGACAAAGAACTGCATTTAATTTGTGTTATGACTGTGTAAAAGTACCAAGGCCTCACCCTTTTTATGTGCATTTGACAAGATCAGTGTCAACAACTGCAAGTTCTGCTCATTATCAGTGGAAGAAAAATTCAATACTAAGGGATGGAAGGAGCCATTGACTTTCATTAAACATTATAATATAGATAAATTCTAAGTCTGATCAGCTTGCATTCAGAAGATCTGTTTTGCAGTCAGTAGTACAGGAGGGAAACAGCCATTGCCACCCTTGAGGTAGAGCTTGTGTATATCCCACTAATTGTGGATTGATCCTTCACCTAGCCTGAGAATGAGAGGTTGACACCTACCATGAATGATCGTTCTAGGAAGGCTGAAGGAGCAATCCACCCCAGCCTAAAGGCTGACAAACAAACAAACCCTTTCCATCTGTCCATGCTGTTAAGGCTATTTTTCTTGACTATTTTTCTATGGTATTTTTTTCTACTGGCTAACAAAGCTGTGTAACTAAACTGAGGGAGAAGTGAGAGGAAACAGCACAAATGATTTTGGAATTTTGGAGCGTCCTGCCTTGATCTGCTGGCATGAGGGAATAACTCACTAGTTGTGGACTGTTCCTTCAGCCTTCCTAGAATGATCTTTCATTGTAAGTGTCAATCTCTCATTCTCTCTGCAACCAGGAGCAGAAAGTGGCACAGACCATGAACTGCTACTATTAGAAGTAACAGTAAATGTGAAGCACACTAAGGCCAACATTATGCATTAAGGCCAACATGACAACATAAAGAACATCCCTGTAGAATTTAAAGACCATGTAAATAATAGATTTGGGCTACTAAGCCTAATTAACAGGGAACCAAAAGAACTCTGGACTGAAATCATGGAAATTGTCAGGCTAAAAAACATTATTTGTAACTAAAGAATCTCATCGGATGACAAATGAAACTGCAAATGGTTAAGAATAAAAAGCAAAAGGAAAAGATGACAGAAACAAGGTCAGAATCCTGAACACAGCTGTTTGGTGATTTGTGCATAGGGACAAAGCCAAAATATAATCAGTGGAAAGAAATAGAAGATGACAATAAAAAGGTAGAACAAGAGACCTCTTCAGTAAGATCTGACAAAGTAAAAGGAAATTCAAACCAAGGAAAGGGATGCTATATGACCAACAGGAGAACAAATTATGGGATCTGGATAAACTAAAAAGTTGATGGGAGCAATACACTGAGGAACTATTTAGAAAGAGATGAAATGATGACAGATTCCTTTAAGGACAATCCATTTGAAGGTAAACACACAACCTTTAAATTCCATATGAGGTAAATGCTGGATATAAATTAATTAAGTAACAAATCTTACAAAGTGAAGCAGAAAAGGCTTTCAAAGCACATGGGAGAAATAAATCACCAGGAATAGATGGCAACAGAGTTGTACCATCATAGAGATGGAATGCATTCAAATTCTAACAGAAATCTGCCAACAAATTTGGAAAACAAAACTATTGACTCACAGACTGGAAACATTCAATGTAGATTCTAACCCCTAAGAAAAGGAACACTTTTTAAAAAATTGACATTTTACTTAACAAACTCATTGATAACAGTCAAAGCAGAGAATCAAATAAATGGGATATAATTAGAGTGAAAAATACATTAAATGCTTATATTTTAAGGTGACACTAGGGATTGACATAACCATTGAACTACTGCACTGATGCTCAAGGTTTTAGGAGGAACGCTTTTACCATATATGGAGAGAGGAAGGCCAGATGTCCAAACTGGGTTTGCTAAAAGGAGAAGCACTAGGGATCATATTCCAAACATACACTGAATAATGGAATGCACTAAAGAATTTCAGAATAAATCAGCCTGTGCTTTCTAGATTACAGCAAAATCTTTGACTGTATAGATCAGGAGGAATTATGGTTTGCTCTACTCTAAAAACATTTAGAGTGTGACAACCTCTGATTGTCTTGATGCATAACCTATAGTGGACAAGAAGCCGCTGTGAGAACAGAATATGAAGAAACAGAATGGTTTCTCATTGGTGAGGTGATCAGACAAGGCTGCATTTTATCGCCCTATCTGTTTAATTTATATGCAGAACACATAATATGGAATGTAGACTTAGACTCAGCAGAGATAGGTATGAATATTGGGAGAAGGAATATTAACAATTTAAGATATGCAGATGCTACCATATTACTAGCAGAGAACTGTTGGCTCTGCAAGAAAAAAATCACAAGCTTTAACAAATTAAGAAGATAACATGCCTTCATGTAATTGGTCAGAATTCCTCTGAACGTGGATGTCAAAGTACAAATTTTTATTTGTAAGTGAAGACCAGGGATTCTAATGCTGTAGTTTGGATACTGTGTGATACAGGTGTGGTTCCTCTATCCGTATATAGAAGACTGAAGGTTCTTTGCCTTGTACCTCTCAGTCTGAACCTGTACTTTCTGGGAGTTGCCATATTGGTCACCTAGGCACCCAAGGTTGCAAAACCCAGTTCTGTCCAATAGTCAGGTCAACCTCTGTATTCCCTTTAAGCATTCTTAGGCTTTGGTTTATCTGGAATTTAATAGGAGATCAAGTTGAAGCTTTGTACTAATATTTATTCTAGTAATATGGATAAAAACTCTGTCTTCAGCAGCAAAACTTACATAGACCTTGAATCAGTATAGGCACATTCTTATAACAAGTTCATACCTCTATTAGAACTATATAGCAAAGCATTACAACCCCCTCTTCTAGTGTGCCAGCTTACAACTGTTTCTACACTGGTAGTAGGTGAGGCATTGGGTAACAAGCTTCATCAAGAAAGGAATATCTTACGACACTCAGATGATCAGAATTGCCTAGCAGCCGCAGCAGCCTGGAAGTAGACTAGCTTTACTGTCTGGTAGTTTGCTGCTCAAAAGGCTTCTGTTTTATGCCTCCTTCAGCCTTCCTTTAGCCAAGCCACTGGAAAACCAACATTCCTCCCATGTTCTCTGATCCAATCAAAAGAGGGCTCTTGACAGTAGGAGTTGTTATAGTCTTACCTGTCAACGTACAACCAGTGTACCTGCCAAGATTTGTTTTCATTCACACCTATTGGTGTCTTCTTGTGTACGAGCGTGAAGATGTTCTGCTGGTATTAGGCCAGTAACCTTGTATTGTTGGCATTGTTAATATTATAAGCCAGTCACTATCTTCATCTGATCTTTGTTTATACCTAAGCCAACTCCCTGCCCAGTGTTAACACACACTTATTTTCATAATATGCTACTCTACAATATATCTCTTTAGCTTCAAAAGCTTAAATGAGACAAACAGAAATCTGAAAAGCAGCCCAACCTGTTATACATACCCTATTGATTTGCCAGAGTAACGTCTTCCGTTCTGTGAGATGTGCTTGTTGGAATGTAAAGAGCAAGAGGCCTGACTACCATTAAACAGCACCCTGACCGCCACTTCTCAAATCCCATATCCCTCACAACAGTGCTTTAACAAGGGACTTCTACTCATTACTAAGAACTAATCAAAGGACACAGAAATAAGATTAAGCCTGTGCCTCATGTCCATCCTGTACATGTACAAAGGCAAGCCCTTTGAAAGAACTGATTGATCCTCCCCCTCAAACCCCCACCATACATTTTACAGAGAAAAACAGGGAGCTTTACTTTCTTGGGCCAGTCACTCCCTCCCTGTCTGACCTACACGATTTCACCACTGAGAGGATAAAGTAGGGAGGAAAAGAGCCATGCTTTGTCGTCTTGAGCTCGCCAAATGAAAGGCAGCATACAAACGCAGTGAGTAAATAAAACCATAATGACTTTAACTTTTAGGCAGTTGAAAGTGGGACTAAGACTACAATGTCATACAGAGTTAGTTTGGAATTAAATCCCTTTATTTCACTTGAAAGGAAAAGTATATTCTAACTGTGGATATTATGTCAGAATCCTGTGTGAGAGTTACATCTGTGTAAGTGGACATGTGTGGGAATTAGAATTGGGCAGCTTTGTAACATCTGTATACTGTATAGAGCTGCTGTTACAGTGCTTTGTAGCAGAGCTAGCAAACTAACTGGTGCTCAATGGGACACAATGCACAATGGGACCAATGTACAATAGGGCTTGAATACACATTGCAACACAGGTATGGATTGCCAAGGTGCATTGAGCTCTACCGAGGCACATTGGCACACCCCTGCCAGTTCCCATTATGCATCTTTGCCATTCACTAACAGAGTTTCTTAGGAACTCCACTATCTAGTTAAGTATACATAACCTTATGTAATGTAGACCATGATATGAGTCCAGACTATTTCTTTAACAGACTATTTCTCACCAAAGGAGCTACTGGGTTTGGGCCTCCTAACCATCTTGCTAAATTGAAACAGGGTTGCACCCTTGCTGCAACTTCAGAACTAATGACACCTTTAGAAATTGGCAGTGGTTTTGTTTTTATTGTTTGCAGTCAGATTAATTTTGACTTAGAGTGACCTTATGGATTAGAGACCTGTGAGAGCCTCAACAGCCCTGCTCAGGTCTAGCAAACTTAAAGTCTGACTGAATCAATCTATCTATAAGATAGTCTTCCTCTTTTTGTACTACCTTCTACTTTACCAGGTAGAGGGTAGGATTAGACTTGGAGGAAGGAAATGTGAAAAATGGAAGGATCATCAACAGTTGAAGATATATAAATTACACTATATTACTTAGGGTGTTTCTGCACTAGACTGTTATAGCACTATGATTCCATTTTCAACATCCTATGGAATCCTGGGGTTTGCAGTTTCAAGAGGAGCCAGGCAGCCCCTCCCGAAACTGCAAACCCCAGGATTCCATAAGATGTTACAAGTGGAATCATAGCGCTATAACAGTCTAGTGTGGAAATGGCCTAAGATAACAAATACTTGCAATGACCACTGATGAAAATTAAGGAAGTGCAAAAGCAAGATTACAGTTAAAGATTAGGAAAACAAAAATAATGAGCACACAAGACTTATATAACTTAAAAGCAGATTATGAAGATATTAACTAGTTAAAGATTTTCTGTACCTTGGCTCAGTCATTAAACAAAACAAAGACTCTTTAAGAGATAGGAAAAAGATTAAATCTTCAGGTGCAAAGATATGGAATTAATTTCCTTGCTGATCATAGCTTAAAGGATCTGAACCCACATATGAAGATTTTGGTATTTGAGAGTAGCTGCTCTCCTGCACACATCAGCTAATGCCCTGATAACTTTGGTTTAGTCTTTTCTTGGTGGTGCAGCAAAAGAAGGAGGAAGCTATCTGCTCAGAGCACTGTACACTTTAAACATTTTTAAACACCAGTACATTAAAAACATTTTAGAACATTAGATGCCCAGGATCTAGAATGCAGCCCAAGCATTCCAATTGCCTTATACCGACATAGACAATTGGTTCATCATGTAGTTATCTCTCTGGCAGCTGGCTCAAAACAGCTCAAGCTGGTACCAGTCTTACTACTGGATATATCCTATCATGCAGAAACTGAATTGAACCTGAAATGTTACAGGTATATAGCATGGCCTGGGGTTTTATAGATGGGTACCAATAAACTATGGCCCCCTCATCTATCTTCTGTTTTGGGGGGTTTCCATTTTGCAGGTATGATAGAATTTTGACGTTTCGTGACTTTGCTGTGGTTACCAACTCAAGGACAGGAAATGAAAGAGGTTGTGCTTTTGAGGCACTTGCTTACTTACTGTGTACTTCATTGTTGCTTTTTCAAGGTTTCTTGGGGCTGCTAACTCATTTTGGTAATAATCCTGCTGGTTCTATTGGAGGTAAAGTGAGGAGTCTGTTAATAAGTTAAATACACTGAAAGCCAGAGTTTAGGGCAACACTTTTATAATACAGGCCAACATGGAACTAGTCTAAATCTGGAGATCTGCTAGTGAATAGCCTCTAGTGCAGTGGGTGTGTATCTGAGAGAAAGAGAGTATATATGTGAGAGAAGGAGAGGTGAGAAATATGTATAAGCCTTTATGAAAAACCACACTTTCTCAGGCATCTTAGATCTAATTACAAAAGGGGTTGGTGTTGTTTAAGCTGATGACAACTCTGTCTTAGGGTTTTCTTGACAAGATTTATTCAGTAGAGATTTACCATTGCCTTCCTGTAAGGAAGAGAGTGTTCACAACAGAGAAAACACCTTCATTGTTTGGCATTCACCATTTGGGGTCATACTCAAGGGGCTATATATAGTTCAGAGTGGAATGGAATTGGGTTGGACAAGCTCTCTTCTGAAACCGAAACTAATCTGGACTGCATATAAAAAAGACTTTGCTGACTTTGGCTGTGTATATGTTGGAGAAAAGTTGGAAAGGGCTCCTTCTGGGACGCTGTGGAACTAACAATTTTGGAATTAAGCTGAAGTGAGTAGCTGTTAAGGTGCTAGATGTACTGATGAAGGTGACCTACCTTGCCTTCAGTTTCACACAGTTAAAATCTTTACGTGTTTTTCTTTCTTTCTTTCTCTCTTTCCTTCTTTCTTTGTTTGATAAAAAATAAAATTAAAAAAGAATCTTTTGTACCAGGCCCATAATGAAAGCTGCTGATGCGTTACAACCCTGATGTCTTAGGAGAGTGATGTATAGCTCTTGCTCTTGACATTGCCATATCAGGGAGAAACAGCTAAGTCCTTGCAAACTGTATTTTACATGTGTGTCTGTATGTGACGTTGAGCAGGTAAAGTTAATGAATAGTTTTGTGAAAGTGGTAGGGATGAGAAGAGACATTAAAATGAACAATGTCACACAAGTTGAGGGAGCATGGCCTGTTTTTCACTTTCACTTGTTTATGAGATAGTTGTCTTCCAATGATGAAAACTTTCCTTGAGTCTCTAGCACCTGTGTTCTAAGCATACCCTTGGGGAAGAGCTCACCAGTGGTCATAGTACTGGTAAGTACTAAGGAGTTATTGTTTCCAGTTTTTCGTGGTTCTATGGCATCTTCATGGTTTACTTCAGATACCACATCAAACAGTCA
The DNA here is from genome assembly GCA_030412105.1 of Cyclura pinguis. Classification (NCBI taxonomy): domain Eukaryota; kingdom Metazoa; phylum Chordata; class Lepidosauria; order Squamata; family Iguanidae; genus Cyclura; species Cyclura pinguis. The sequence continues at coordinate 161,826,458 of CM059600.1, forward strand.
TGTAAGTTACATCCTGTTTTTTTGCATTCCAAACCTTTCTGAGCCCATAGGCAGATTTGGAATTTTGAGAAAATGAGCTGATTGCAGACCTCTGCTTCTCCTCCCCAGTTGCCCCTCATAACTTCCTCAGTGAGAGAGAGGGAGAAGTAGAGAGAAAGGGAGTGCACACCCACATAATAACACACTCCTTTTGGTTTCCCATGGAGCTTCCATAAAAGTCAGACTCAAAAGAACTGAAATGAGCTTTCTTGAATTGGCATGATTTTTACATAAGGCTGTCCCTTTCATCCTAATTTCACAGAGTTGAACTAAGGTGGATTCGGGCTGTGTTTGGAGGGATGACGTCTTCAGAGGAGATAACCTTGCTCGGAGCTCTGTAATTGGATTAACTGCTGATTTATTTTATTTCACTTTACTGTTTGTGCATTCTTCTGTTTTATTGTTTTACAACGTAGTTAGTGTATTGCCTATATCCTAATTACTTGAGAGCCTCAATTACTGGATAGCCCTACAAACACCATTGCTTAAAAGAGCTCTCAAGATTATCTCTAGTGAGAGCAACTAGATACTTTCAGCATTGCCACTGGGGGCCACTGGATGTTTGGTTTCCCTTCCCCTCTCTTGTGTTTCTTTAGAGCTTACCAGGCTATTTTTGCCCTCTCTCCTGAACCAAAAATAGAGTGACTGAGGTTATCACCACCATAACTGCTGTGGAAACTGTCTGGAAGCTTGTTGGGAAGTGGTAAATACCAAGTTTTCTGATTTACTTACAAACTGTCTCACAGACTGTGTTGGAGACACTGGATTGGATAAAGTAAATTCAGCTGGATAGTTCAGCTGGATATTTTTTGCAGTAGCAGGCATAGTGTTTACCACAAAGAAATATAAAGAGTTGGCTCTTCCACTCTACTCACATGATGATCTTTCAAGTCCCTGCGAAAAACAAACTAAAATTAGTTTGTTTCACAGGATGGGGAAGGAGAGACACTGAATGAACAGAGAGAGCAATGTGAGTTATTGCAAGGTGCACCTCAATTGGATCATATAGTCTTGGATAGGTCAATTGATTGGAAGGGAGCCATACAAGAGCCTGTTAATTTGAGGGCTTTGATTAACTTAGCTGGTGAACTGGTTCTGGCAGAGATTTATCATTCTGTAATGAACTCACAGAGGGAGGAGACTTTGACTCAGCTAAATGTGGAATATCAGGAAAAACTCTTTGGAGACAAAATTTCTAAGTCCCCAACTATTGATTCATGGACTAATTATAATTTAATATCTAACCAAGGGGAAGAAGCAAAGGAAGACAAATCAGACAGATGGATGGTTCAACTTGATTTCCAGTGAGCTACCTCTTATTAAAAAAAAAATCTGATGCGAAACAATAGGCTGTTAAACAACATTGACTGAATTCTATATAACCCCAGAAAGATACACAGCAAAACAGCAGGGACAACAGCATAGTTCAAATTGAAGGTTCACATAAGTGCGCAAAAGATCACTCTAAAAAAGATGACAAAGTGAATAAAAAAGTGTCCCAAAGGGGTGAGCATAAGATACAGAAGAAAAATAAATCAAGAATATCAAACGAAAACAGGGGAAATCTGCCCTGCATGCCCAGAAGAAAGACCTACAGAGGCTGTTTGGCTTGACAGACGTTACTGTGAAAGTGGTCCCACTTAAGGCAACTCAGAAGGAACTCGAAGGAAAAAAGAATGAAAAATCAAAGCATAAAAGTATGTGTAAAGACCATTGCCAACAGGACGCCACAGCTGAAGACTTACCCTCAATCAGTGTGACTGGTGATACGACGTTGGAGTTGAAGCAGGACCAGCCGGAAGAAAAGACACTCATTATCATCAGAGAATGCTGAATCATTCAAGCTCAGTGCCACCTCTCAGCCTGTAGAGTTGCAGATGAAGCGTAATTTAAGATCTAGTTGGAATCTGGAGCTCATCCCTCAAAGGCTGGTGTTTATGAATTACCCTAAACCAAGTGGTTTCCTTGAACAATTAGAGCACATTGTACATTTCCTTCACATTGTAGATGAGTTTCTGCCAGGTGTGTTGTCGTACTGATATTGTACATATAGATTATTTGTATAATGACGGTTTGAATGTGCATGCAATTTTTTTTCAGGGACTAGAGCATAGTTATAGTTTATTTTTAAGGCAGAGGTGTTTTTTAAAGGTTGGATTAGTCTTAACAAGAATTGAAGATCATATACACCTCCTATTATATAAGCAAAATTTTAGCAGAATTAGTTACTACTAATCAGCAAGCAAAGTCACAAAATACTGGTAAATTTTAGATTTAAGACAGTCATATGATTCTCTGCCTTTAGAAACTGATGGTTTGCAGTTAACTAAAAATAACAAGCCTTAGCTAGAATGCCCAAGGCATGTGGATCTGAGTAGTTCTAATTTGCAAGTCTTGAGGTATTTAGATAATAGGGAGCTGGGTTGTTCTGTTCCTCTTAATGTTCCTTTGGACCCTGTGGTAGATATCATCAGCCCCATAAGAACAAATGTGACTGTTGTTAAGGGCTGACAAGGATAAATCGGTCTGTTTAGATCTGAAAGTAAGTTCTCATCTTCTGCACCCTTAAAGACAGGATAACATGGGATGAAATAGGATCCCTTTGGGAATTCAGTGGGAGGACTTAGGAATTATTTGGTTCACTGCGACAGAGAAGCATGTCCTAGAATATTGCTGACTGTAGGCCTTCCCATCAGGGTGAAAGCTTGACAAAATTCCTATTCAACTTTGATATTGTTGCTCTTCAAGAAATATGACTTACAAGCAATACTAACATGCTCCCTGGTTATGAAATTTGGTCTGAATCTGCATGTAAAATAAAGGGAAGAGCAGTTGCAGGGGGTAGTAATTTTGGTAAAGGAAGATTTGGGTTGGGGATCTGATTTCAGATATTGTGAATCCCCCAAATTGTATTGTAGCCAGATTGAAAACCTCAGGCTCAATCTTAATCTTTATGAATATTTATGTATCACCAATTAATTCCCAATACCACTCTAAGTTAAAAGTTAACAAAGAAATTTGTTGGAATTAATATGTAAGCAGGGTCTTCAGATTCTTAGGCCTAGTCATCTTAGGTTCCCATATCCATATCCATGCTTCACATATTCTGCTGACAGTGTCATAGACTGTATCTGTTTTCCCAATCAAAGTCTCCATTTGTTCTCAAGTATAACAGTAAATGTAAAAGAAAGTGATCATCAGCTAATATTACATCATTTAAGTATAGATTCAGATCAGAGACCAATGACCCAGGAAGAAAAATACATTACAAGTAGATTAAACATAGCAAATAAGAAAAAGTTAAGATGTCATCAGGTGGAGACTTTAAACATCAATAAACATCAAGTTTTCCTGAATTTATTTGAGGGCAGGATGGTGTAGTGGTTTGAGCATTGGAGTGCAACCCTGGAAACTGCGGTTTGATTCGCTGCTCAGCCATGGAGACCCTCTGGCTGACCTCACATTCTCGGCCCCAGAAAACCCCATGATATGTCGGAAACAACTTGAAGGCATACAACCACAAATCTTATTCTCCCAGCCACATCAGAATGGACCTGTAGCTCCATACCTGGTTCCCAAACATCTTGCCACAGGGAAACCCTGTTATAATGAACCAAGAATCTAAGTTACACTTCCAAATCGTCCTTCACACCTTTAGTGATGCAAATGTGATGATGAGGGGCCTTAACATATGCACAGAAGGCTCTCCCAGGTGACACTACCTTACTTGTGAAATTAAGGTGGTCCAGAAAAAGCTGAACTTATTTAAAAATGTCTTTCTTACAGCCCAACATCTGCCTGAGATGTTCCTTAAGTGTGGCTAGCTTGTCTGTAGGCAAGCAAGACACCCCTCATACTGAATCCAATAAAATGTCCAAATATACCAAAGATGCAACCGGCCCCTCAGTCTTCTCTTGTGCCAAGGGTGTGCCCAACTCCTCCACCAGTGACTAGCAGCACACTCAGCCTTGCCTGCTCTGGCAATCATGAGGAAGTAATCCAAATAATGTGTGACATAAGGTGACCCAACCTTGACCTTAACTGCCCACTCAACTCAAAGGCCACATAGCTAACTGAGCATCCCATGGGCATGGCCTTATTGTAGTACCCAAGGCCATCAGACTTGAACCCCAATGAACAGTGATCATTGGGATGAATAGGAAGCAGCCCAAATGCTGACTGGATGTCACATTTTGCCATGAGTGCCCCCTGTCCACACGTCTGAACCAACCTGACTGCCTGATCAAAGGAGGTATAATGAACAGAGCAAAACTCAAGAGGTATGGCATCGTTGGCTGACACTCCCTTAGGATAGGAAAGGGGGTATATGAACCTGTGTTCCCTAGGAGTTTTCTTGGGGACCACCACAAGCAGGGGAACCCTCAGGTTGGGAAATTGGGGCAAAAGAAGGGACCGTTTAGCCTCCCAGCTTTACATTCTTTATCTATTTTGGCAGCTACTGCCTCAGGAAGCTGCCTTGGTGACTTGAGTTTGCCAGACTCATAGGCCACCCTAGGGCCAAGAGCAGGGATCTTGCATCCCACTGAAAATTCATTTCTAATAAACTTGGCTGCCTTCTGGTCAGGATATGCAGCCAACAGTAGAAGCAATGCAACTAGCTGGACCAGTGTGCTGGCCAGCAAACCCTTATTGTTTGGGTACCCCTGAACTGCTGCTGTAGCTGAGACCTGCTCCCTCATCCTTCTTACTGCCAGCAGCAGTGGTGGAACAACTGGGGCAGATATGCTGTTGGCCACTTCCTGGATGGGGGCAGGAAATCTTGAGATGAGGCCCAAGGCAGCTCTCACCGTTGTGCTTCAATTTACACTGAGCTCTTTGGCATCTGCCCTGATTGTATTCCCAGCAGACCAGCCTCCTAGTGTCTTTTTGCCGTGACCAACGAAAAATACAAGACCCATCCAGCCTATCCTTGATATGCGGACCTACCAATACAAGTTAAAGCTTGTCATTAATGACAAGCTTTAACTTGTATTGGTAGATCCCAGCAAATTCACTCTGGGACGCCCACTTCCTGAAGGCCATGTCATACTGTATCATTGTTGCCTGTCCCGCAAGGGCTCATGCCTTGGGAACATTCCCCAAGTGGTAGAAATATGCCAGCCCCTGTCAAGATAGGCTGCCTGAACTACTCCCATACAGACTGTGTACCCAGCCAGCCAAGTGTTGAATGTGAACTCCACAGATTCAATCTTTTCCTCCCTCTTATGCTTCCTTACTGACTTGGAAATGCACCCTTCCTCACCTTCAGGTTTAGGGTGTGAAAACATCAGTGTAATATCTATTAAGAATATGCTCACTGGTCTTTGTGGGTTCATGGGAAAGACCTGATAACCCTCCAACAAACCAAATGTGGAGAGAAAAGGCCACAACTTTATTTGGCTGCAGCTGTTACAGGGTTGGCATGTGGATGGGTCTCGGTCCAGGCATTGGCCAACCCGCCAGTTGACTGATGAGCCTGACAATCTGGCACCTGCCAAGAGCAGAGAGGTGGCAGGTGCCAAAACCACCATTAACCAAGGAGTGCAGGGGGTGTGAGGACAGATAGAGCTGTGAGGACCCAAAGCATCCCTGCACTCCCATTCCGCCACGGGGGGAAATGGAAGACAGCCCAGCTTAGAGGCACCAAGATACCAGTCCTGGATCCAGGACCCATGCCAACTGTCCAAAGTTGTGACAAGAAGCAATACATGCAATATGACAAAAATAAAAATGAGGGAGGGAGGGAGGGAGGGAGGACGGAAGGACGGAAGGAAGGCTGATACTCAGAGAGAAGTGAGCATCCACCTGGGAAGGATCAATTTGAATAGCCCTTTCCCGATCCAGAGGGAGAAACGCAAAAGACTCTGGCCTGGGAAAAGAGCAGCCAATGAGTTCAAACCACCATTTGAACTCATTGGCTGCTGGAGAAATCCTCTGGATGTAGAGCCAGCCCTGCTGCCTGCTGGGAAAGGGGAAGCGACACAGGAACATGAAGGAGGACCGTGCGGCCACACAGCCATCCCCAAACCACAAAAATGCCGCCTGGTAAGCTGATAAGCTATATTTTTGTCTAAGTGAATGCCCAGCAGGTCCTCACAGTTGCCGAAGGTGGCATGCGACCTAGCCTTGGTTGGTTCCTTGTCACCTTCCCATGTGTTCCTAGGGGCTGAGCTTGCCTGCTTACTATTCTGTCTCCTTCTGATGTTACCCAGGAAGCCAGGGACATCAGGGACAGGGAAAGTGGGCTACCACTTTCCAGTAGTCTTTGACCTTGACCCTATCCCCTGAGGACTAATTTGAGGTTTCCTGCTGTCTGATTATTCATTGGTCACCCTTCTATGCCTCTGCTCCTACCCTTTTTCTTCCCTTTGCTCCTCTGTTCTATGCTGGATGCCTCATCATCTGACTCTGAGGAATTCCCAGTGGCGCTACTGGAAGGTGTGGGTTGGCTCTGCCTGCTCCTGGCTCCCCAGCCTTCCTGGTGCTGTGGGGTTGGAACTTCCACATCCAGAGAGCCCTTGCTACTTGGGACTCCAGATGCTCAGCTGTTTCAACCAGCTTTTCTAATGTCTGAGAAATGCCCTCTATGATTGCTTTGTTATTAATTACTGGTGAAGGTCTAGACTGACCTCCTGGCTTCCCCCTTGTGCAACCTTTCCCATGACCTCTTGCTGGGGCCAACTCTGTCCAAGACTTCGAGGGCTTACCAGCCTGTCCTCTGTTTTGGAGCAACAGGTCCTGTGAGGCCCTCCAGGCCTTTTTGGGAGGCAAGGTTCTTGAAAGATATTCAGTAAGACAGATTAGTGCGAGTTACAAAGATCCCCAAAAGTGAAACCTAAAGGTATCAATTTGCCCTAAAACTGTGAGACCAGTCCCAAAGCAAGGGAAGCTTTCTGCAGAGGCTGACAAATAGAAACACTAGGGACAACCAAGTCCTGGCTGCTTACAGTTGCCTGCCTGGCCGAACAATGACAAGAGAAAAAAAATGCTGGGTGCCAAGGAAGAAGTGAGGTGGTGGTGGAGAGGGAGAACAGCTCAACCCTGTCTAGACACTGCCTTATAATAAAAAGGGATGGCAGTAGCCAATGGCTACCACAGAAGTGTATCCAGTTGGGCTACAAGGTGCCAAGGGCAAAGCTGAAGCCTAGAGCACATGCCTCCTCACAGTGGGCAATGAGGTTGGGGCATGCTGCAATTAATGCCAAGCCCTGTCAAGGGCTGTTAATTCCAAGTAAGCAAGCCTGCAGTGGGGACCCTACAGCCACCCTTACTGCTGGATTTGGACAGGCTACAAGGGACCAAGAAAGCTGCCTGACACTAACACCAGTCATTTCAGCTAGCCCTGACATGGGCTGTTAGTGATTAGCTCTCAATCAGCCCTCCTCCTCTTCTTTGGTCTTCCATTTTTTCTGCTCTTTTGCTACTTTGATCGTTGTCAAGAGATGAGTGGCAGTTGCCTTGCGGTCGACTGATTTAAATACCCCAGAGCTGGACCTGAGTCAAGCCTGCAGGCTTGACTCAAGCCCAGCCACCAATGAGTTCAAAGGTGTTAATGCAGTATTTTAAAGTTTTAAAGTAAATCGATTTATTGTTAGGTTTTGTTTCATATGAACACTAGAGCAATTTTAATGAAAAGTTCTTGTGTGATTAGGAAGTCTCTGTGACTGAGAAGTAAATTCTGTTATTTAGAGGCTCTGTGTGCTGCCGTATATTCTGATCCTTTGCTAATAGTTTTGATGAATGATTAACTACATTTGTCTTTTTTGGTCATAATGGTCTATTAAAATGTTGAAAGGTAGATATCCTTTTTTCCCTTTTCATAGAACAGAAAATTGAATATACATGCCAATCAAAGGAGGGGAGGAATTTTCTTGCCTTCAGATATTGACAAAATGACTACTCCCATCAACATTGGTCTAGCTGGTTCTGGCTCATGGAAACTGGAATCCAGCAACATCTGGAAGGCCACAGGTTCCCCAACCTTGTTTCCCAATGCTCTTCATTTGTCTATGTCTTTTGTTTTCAATTAGGTTATAAAAAACGTCACCCTGGATCAAACGTGCAACAGCGGCTTTAAATGCCCTGAATGTGACAGCCCTCAAAATGCATCAAACAATTTCTGCAGCGACTGTGGGAAAAGGATGGCTCCTTTGACTGGCACATCATGTGAGTAGTTAACAGCCTTCACCCTAAATCACTAAATAGGGAGCAGTTGCTTTCCATTAAAGATTAGCCCCTTATTTCTGTTGGGACTCAGTAACCTCCCTCTGGATCTGGGCACATCACTGGATGGGATTTGATCCCTGGTTTTGCTCTGTGTGGGCATGTAGGCAATAAACCTACCACCACATGATGCTGGCACTGTCTATAGCAACATTCCTACAGTTGATCCCAGGTCAGGATGCCTTCGTCCACCCTTGGGCTTCCCTGATTGGAGAAGATGTGAGGGTGACAATGCTTCTTACTGTTATTTCCAATCAGCGATAACAGTGGGAATTCTTTCCTTTCTTTGCTTGGCTACTCAGTTGTGAAGGTGCACATGAGAATGCCTCCTGCCACATACACACAGACACTTCAAAGGATGGGTCCTGAAGGGAAGGTGTCCAGGGACATTTCTAGGATCCTCCTAGGGTTGGGTTGGCTGGATCAGAACCAGCTGAGGGTACAACTAGGTCTATGGCCAGAGGTTCATCTCCCCTGGATTAAGGGCACAATTAGAAATGTGAACAGCAGGCAAATAGACTACTTCTGGAATCTTTGGTGCCCATCCAGTTTACCATTCTTCATGAACACAATTTTTTACCCCTTGTATTCCATGAATATCATCTAGCTGTTGTTGGTCAGTTAGTATGACTGCTATAATTTGCCTTGTTGTGTACATCCTCATTCCTAGTAGATGAAATGGGTTAAGTCTATAACTAAATTAATAGTTTATCAGTAACAGCTCAAAATTTGAGAAGCGTGGATAGGGTGGAGAGTGAAAAAGAGGACACCTTACTTGGCATTGGAAGTACACAGCAGCCTGGGTTGGGCTGCAAGTCTATTAACACAACAGGTATGGGAGGGGAGGATTGAGGCTGGATTATAGAACATGTGTGGGGCTCTTGATTGTTTTTTTCTACATGGCACCATTGTTACAGACGCTATGTTATAACCTGGCTTTTTATTAAAAACTTTAGGGCCAAGGATCCCAATCTGTACACATGTATGGTTTAAACTGCTCTAACTTTTAAAAAAAATTCTATTGTTAAATACGTTTTTTAAATGTTTACAATTTTTGATGTTTTAAATTTTATAACTACCAACTGATTTTATAGTAAGCTCCTCGGAGATCTTAAGATAAAGGATATAAATATTTAGTGAATAGATAAATATGTTTTGACATCCATCCCCTTGAAGTAGAAGAGGCTGCAAAACATCTTTTTTTTTGTTAGAGAGTTTACAATTCTTATTAAACATTCAATAACTCTTAACCTGAACATACAAAAATACACACATAGAATGAGAGACTTTGTTTTTTAAGGCTTGTTTTAAATTTCTTAAAAAACCAAGTCCATGTGTTTGCCAAGCAATAAAGTAGAGGAGTGGTGCTAATCCTCAGATCAGGCAAAGGAATGAAATCAGTTTCTGGAGATCTGCAGAAGTGATAGAAAGATATTCACTTTTAATTCATTCCCTGGCCAAAAAATGGGTTTCCCAATGCTCAGAACACCCAGTAGGGAAGAATAACACAGTGGTATTCACACATTCAAAAGGTTCTTGGGAAATTATTCTGCACAGAAATACATGTTACTTCAGCAGGTAACAATCATGGTTATTAGTGCAAAAAAACCCCAAAACAACCCACATTCTTTTGGACAAAGAAAACCCACTTTCTCAATAGCCACTGGTGTTTTTGTGCAAGATTACTGTTTTCTATGTAAAACCCAACAATCGTGCACAGAAATATCATATGCAAAATACAACAGTGTTCCAAAAAAAAAAAAAAAAGTCATGTGGGGATTTCCTACACGTTATTTTTGTGCAAATATTTTTGTGCATGCATGTGTGTGTCTGTGTCTGTGTCTGTGTGTATACACAGAATACTGTGCAGAATACTAGCCTGATGAATCTTGGGCCTTCTTGTTGGCCTTAATAAAGGTGTCACCACAAGATATTGTGGAGCTTGAATCTTGTTTTATAACGAACGTGACAATTCTGGCATCTTTCTGACTTTGTCCATCTTGCCAGTATATTTTTATCGCCATTTCTCTCATTTCAGTCTTGCTCCTCTCTAGACATTTTCATTGTCTTTTTAGAATATATGGAAATACTTCTTAAAGCAGTGTCTCGCTTGAATGCAGTAATGCCACAATCTTATAGTCATTTACCAGGGAGTTAGTCCCAATGAACCCAACGGGGCTTAGCTCTGCATAGACACATATGGGATAGCACTGTGTTATCTTGCTTAAATTTTGATCTTAGCCTGACAGAAAACTTACTGATTTCAGTGAAGGGTGTGAAGCCTGGAGGCACAGTGAGGGTGGAAAGCTCTCTCCCCTTGAGATTTTCTGTTGATGAACAGCCACCCCCTGAGAAAGCACAGGGGCAGCCAGAAGAGTCTCTGTCTGAGAATCTTGAGAGTCCAGCCCCATTCTCACAAAATGAAGTGAGTATATTTAGGTACATTTTGTATGGACTGCAGAGATTTTTTTGTGTGACAACTTTAATTCCCCAAAACGAAAGAAATGGTGACTAACATTTTGGAATTGATGGCTAACATCTTGGAATGGTTAAATGTATTTTTCTGCGTTACAAAGCCTTACAAAAAGTTACGCTACATGTTTCTTCCAGTTAGTCTCAAAGGTGCTATGACACTCTTTTGCATGTTGATACAGACTAACATGGCTATGTCTTTAGATATATTTTGTTAGTTTTAGTCATGAACACTTGCTTTATATTTTCTTGTTTTGCCCTTCCAGATGCTAAATTACCTGGAAGCCATGCTGTCTTTCCACATGCGGTATATGTTTTGAATCATGTTGACTATAATGGGCTAGATGGGCAGGGTGATAACTCTCCTTGTACCGAGACAGAGAGGACAGATAAGGAATTAGGGGTTAAATAAGATAGCCACAACTTTGATATATCAAATACATTTAAAAAGAATTACCTCCTTTAGCAAACAGTGTGTAGGAAGTAGGGCAGATGATACCGGGCTCTGTGGTTTCCAGACCAACAGATCTCTGGGCAGGGCATTAATCAACAGGAGCCTGGTAAGCTTCTGGCAATGCCTGCTGAATTTTCCACTCCATGGGACAAGCAAAAACAGCCTGTCAAAGCAGAAGAACCCTACAGATGCCCAAACTGTAGGTCAGTCCCCGCTCTAGTAACTGTCCAGAAGTGCCAGGATTTCCTTCTTCCCAATTTAACTCATGCCTGATGTACATTTTCCCATTTCATACCTGTCACAGGAAGGGACCAGCCTAGCTTGGCACCCCTTCTCCCCTCTGCAAGTCCTTTAAATGATCTGCTGCACCTGATGAACCAGGTTGTCCAAAGAAGACAGGTCACATCCCTCTGGGGAGAAGTGTACACCATTGCCTTGGTACAGATGTGCCAGGTTTGTACATATGCCTGAGTGGGAGATGGGGGTGCCATCTATCCAGCTGAGGTTGTGGATGTGTTACCCTGGTTTCTGAGGGCCCCTTGGGGGACACCTCAATGTGCTCCACATTAGGAAGGGTGGGGAACTTAAAGGAGCACAAGTGATAGCGATATGAGAGGCAGGGTAACCTAGTGGGATCTTTTTACCCAGTTTTTACGGGGTCAGGCCAAGCCAAAAACCAGACAAATGTATCAAATAAATGATTTTATTGAATGAAAATGTTCTCACACTCCAATGCAATCACTCACTCACTCACAGAAGACCTATTAAGAAGCAAAAGAGTGGGAAAATGGACAGAGGATGAAGAGAGAGGTTGTAGATGGGGTGATACTGCACCTATCCTGAAGTCCTTGGTCCGGAAAACAGCAAGCAAAGCAGAACTCAGCAACAAAAAGGCTGAGGGGATTACTCAACTAACAGAGTGACGGTCTGCTAGCGTGGCAGGGAGTTCTCCGGAGAAATTCTCAAAAACTAAGACTACTTGTAGGGCAAAACATAGCTCGAGGGCAAATCCTGTCCCAGGGAGAACAATAGACACCGCAAAGGAAAGGAAGCTCCACAATGGCAACTCATTTTGCATGATGGTTTTATGATGTGTTGCCAATGTTTCAGGATCTTTGGTTGCAATGGGTTGTAGTGTAAATTTATGTAGATGGTCCTTGCCTTGTATGATTTTTCCAACACCAGTGCTCAACTTGGGGAAAAACACGCTAATCCCCTCAAGTTGGCTCCTCTGTGGCTGAGGACCCTTTGTTTACCGTGGGTTTGCATAGCTTGAGGTCTCCTTGGGCTACGTGACCGGGAATTTTACTGGCATGACCTAGTTCTTGGTCATTCTACCATTTTTGCCTACATGCTCATCCGGGCAACCTCTCTGGCATGGTGAATCACATTTGATATTAAAAATTGTAGACCCCAGGATGGGGTGTGCCAGTGTGGTAACAGATGACATTGCAATTAGCATGACACCAGGCTGTGTTAATAGCAGAGTTACTGTGTGCATCCAGCTATACCTGTCTGGGTAGCATCTTAGCCCATAGGATGCTAAAATCTAGAAATAGGCTTAAAATGGTATGGAGGTCTGCCATCACCATGCCCACCAGTTGAAGCCTGGAGGTCTTACAAGATCATTCTCACCAAGATGGAAGATGATGATGTGAGATGGAGATTTGGTTGCTGATAATTCTGTGAGGTGGAGAAGCAGAACATCTCACTGCATTCCTTTTTGGTGCCACCACATGATGTTGGCTAGATTGGCTATCCAAAGATCACAGCCTCTGTCTGAGTAGACTGCGTGCTTCCCCCCAGAAAAGTAGGCTGTATCCCACTGTCGAGACTGTAATGGGGAACCTGCTTAAGAAACACAGAGAGTTAAGAACTGGGGGACCCAGTGGCCTCCCCCAAAGTACAGAGCCAGCTGCTTTCCATTCTGAGTCCTCACATAAGACCTGAAAGCTCTAGAGTGCCAGTGACCCATCTTCTGAATACTAGAGCTAGGCAATCCAGGTTCCACTGCTCCAGGAGAAGTGCCTATGAGGAAAGAATTGGTGCAAAACTGGTGAGGTGGGAACCATCTGCTGAGATGGCTTGCTTAAGGAGAGATCCAGACTGGTATTGGGTGCGAGAGAGGCCCAAAGTATGTAAAAATAAGATCTCAGGTAACTTTAGGTGTAGTGATAAGTAGTCCAGCATGGCCTGGACTTGGAAAATTTGTCCATCTGGTGCCTTCCACAAAGCAGTAACCTGTCCCTTGCCTAGCTGGTCTGTCTTGGATCACCTGAAAACAATTTGCAAGCCACCCTGCTGACAATGCAAGTTGGATGCCAGCAGGGACTGCCCTGAAGTGTCCCATTTAGATCTAAGGAGAAGTTCACTATCCATGTGACAGCAAAGAATATCAGAATAAAGGCAGTCCTGAATAATATGACCTCATCAGGTGAGCAGCAGACAGATATGAGGACATGGAGCAGATATAGGAGGATGACCTCTAATATGATGAGAGTGAATTATCTCCCCTGCCCGGCCCACCAGGACTTGATGGACTTGGAAGTTGGTCATGGGGTCTAGAGAGCCTGCTGCTTTGGAATGAAAGGTCAGAACTGCCAGGTGATCTCTGAGGGTTGCAGCAGCCAGATCAGAATCCTAGAGGGGTACAGCATACTGCAGTACTTCCTTGATCCCCACTGGCTATCTGGTGAGCTTTTCTCTTGCCTCCTTGAAGCTCTAGAAGAGTTGTGGACTCTGCTGGTAAGCTGTGTGAGTCAAAGAGGCTAAGGAAAGGAGGATGGCATGATTGACTTCTATCGGCCAAGGTGCCAAAGGTGCTGAAGGACCTCCAGAGGGTACAGGGCAGCCTCCAGGGCCAGCTTCTGGAACCTGCAGAATGGAAAATGTGAGAGGAAATCTGCTAGGGGATGTTGGATACCGGAGACATAGCAAGCCTGGAAGATTATGCTATGCTTCAAGCACTTCAAGACAAAGCACCTAAGTTACATCACATGAGAGGGAGACTTTGTGGTCTGAATATTTGTCACTTGCACCACTGCAGCATTATCACACCAAATTGTGATACTCACACTTACTCCATCTGTGAGTGCATTCTCATTTCCTTTCCCCTATGAGCCAAGATAAGTTGGTCTGACAAGTTCCCCTTCTCCCTCCTCTTACCCCTGGTAAGCAGTAAAAGTTGCCCCTTCTGCGGTTTGACAGTGTTGGTGGGGGAGATTTCAGATGGGGTGAACATGGAATGGTGCAGGTAGAGTGTTATGCTCTGCCTGCTTGATGTAGGACCTTGGCCAATGACTTTTCAGTGACTGCTGATCAGCAAGCAACACTCCCTATAGTAGGAATGCAGAATCTTCTTAAATGTTAGTTCTTTCCCTGCCTTTCCAACCTCAGAGATTATTAATACAGATTTGTGAGAAGGGCAGATTAGATGTATCTTTCTCTTTTCACATATGAAGTCTGTTTATGTTACAGGAAGCTTTTACTGAACAGACAATTTCTAAAGAGGGAAAAATAGCAAGTCTGGTGGAACGATTTGAGGAGAAGGGAAAGTCAGAACCAAGGTATAATATTCTTGCATGTTTCTTAAATGCAATATTGTACTAAATGATAGTCAATGTAATAAGAATTGACCAGTAGAATATTTATTTTTTTATTTTCTGTTTTGAGGAGAAGAGGCCTGAAGGACTGAACCTAAAATTATCTAGATGGTTATAGAATATGGTTGATTTTCAGGGTTGTGGCAAGACCTTTTTCACTGAGGGAGGGCAAAGCAAAAACATGAGGGGGCAGAAGGGTTGGGGTATCAGTCCCTATAAAAGAAGTTTCTGTGGAAAAAAATGTTTCATAGGTAGTGACAAAATAACTCCAAATTAATGCATTTTAATATAATACTATGTTGTGAACTGTACAAAAAGCAAACCAATTTAAACTCCTGTATTTTATATATGAAAAATAATTGTGTAAACTGAATAGTGATTAGGAAATAAATGAATATTATGGAAGTCATCCTACTGTAATGATCTGAATACTTAATAAAGTCTAATGCACTGTGATTTGTGTGCAAGCTTGTGAAGAAACTGTTCACTTGAAATTCCTTCAGATATGTTACTCTCAAAAGCCAGGATTGCTAAATTTGGTTTTCTTGGATGAAGCATTGAATGCCTGTCAAAGGTGAAAGGTCTGGTTTTACCTGGCACAATACTTAAAATTATCTCCAAACCTGATACTGCAGAGGCTTCTTAAGAGTAAAGCCCCTTAAGGAAAAGTTATTTGGACTTAAAGGGGCATAGACCATATGGTGAAGGAAGTGGCACTTTTAACTACTAATGGGAAGCAAACAGTGCAATTTTAAAATTTGTTTCAAGTCCCCTTGAAACAAAGGACGGGGCTGCCACTATTTCCATAACTCTCCCTTAAGGCCATCTACAAATTTGGAGACTGGGGGCAGATTTAATGGAGGGGCGAAGCTTCTTATTTAGGATGCAGTGCTTTCATTTGCCTCCCCACTAGACCTCTGTTTTTTGTTATATTCACAAAGCTTTCATGTAAAACCAAAATGTCAATTGTACAAGCATTGTGTTCCACTCCCCTGAATCTTGTAATGGATAATAAAAAAAATTCTTCTACCATCTGAGGCAGAAGGACAAGAGCTGCCACCCATAGTCTTTGCCATGTCACACAGGCAAACCCAAAATTCTCTCTGTTGCTGCCCACCCTCTATCTTTCTCTGAGATGACAGAAAGCAGGCTTTGTGGAAAGTGACATCAGCTGGACAAATTGGCTAGTGCTAGTCTCCAAAGAGCTAGTGAAGCAGGCTAACTGTGAGGATGGGTCCTTCCTCAGATAGAGGTGTTGCAGGCCGAATGCTGTGGAAGATTGCCCATGTTGCCAGCATAGGCAGTTTTCAGGACTTCTGTCCCATAATTCTTGGCTCTGAGGATTTTTCAGTGACTGAAACCATTCTGTCATCCACATAAATAGGTGTGTCATTCACTCCAGTCATAGTCATAGTGATCAGGTATACAGGAACTGCTACCTTAAGGTGCTTTTGCATTGACATTGTGGTAATAAACTGGATTTGCTTCCCTTCTTCCTTTTCCTTCCTATAAAGTGCATCTCTGCAGGAAAAACTGGGATCTTGGTGGGCTAGATTGCTTAATCCAGACAAGAGATTCCCCAATGTTGTGGTAAAGGAATGCAGCCTAATTTTCAAAATTCAATGGATAGTGAGTATTTTGTATGCATTTTGAACAATAATGTGTCGAATTGTTTCAGACAAAAGATGTAGACAACATATTAGGCTTCCAGTCTTTCTCACCATATGGTTTCAACAAAATGATTTTTTTACCTGCAAAATAAGTTATACCAACTTTGTTCATACTCTTTGTTTTAGACAAGTGGATTATGGAGATTCTGTTACAGTATATTTCCATGCTATACTGTCTGAGCACTTCAAACCAGATCCCAAGACACACAGGGTGTTCATAAGAGCAGGAGGCATTTCTGGATTTGAAGACTGGGAAGACAATGTCTGTGAGCTGACTTTCTCAAAGTGAGTATAATTCTGCATGCTTATGGATGCTCTAGGTTCATACAGTTTCATGTTTAAAAAAAAAACTGGGCAAGACATAAGTGTTACCCCCACACACACACCTCTGTCCAACACCTGTATTCTAACCTTGGAGCTCCTCAAACTGTGGCAACTAAGGGTGTGCACAGACATGCATAATGTTAGTAATTAGTTACCTTGCTATGGAAATGCCCTCACTGCACTGAGGTCACTCATAAATGTCTTCCCTCAGACTGAGATTGGGAAAACACTTTGTTTTGGTTTCTAGACAGAGCTGCATGGGCAAGTGCTGACTGCGCTGGTGAGAGTCACCAAGGCATTTCCTTCCCTTCTCACAGTTCACAGTGTTTTCTTTTGTTTTTTTCAAATGCAAAAACCTTGAACTAAATAAAATGTCAAACAAATGCTTGATTAAAGGTAAAGAAAGCGAAGTTCACCCAGAAGTTTGTTTTTTCTCTGTGAAACAGTCTTCATAGTTCTGTAATCTGGAGTACAGAAGTGATAGAACTGGGTGAGTCCTTAGCCTTTTCACCAATTGCAGCTTCTCCATTTCAGTCAGTGTGTTACCTTGCTTGCTGGGGGCCCCTTAGGGGGGTTCCCAACAGCTGTCAAAATTATCACTTGTGGGGAAAATTAGCTATGAGCACTGCTTTAGCAATGCAAAGAGGGCAGGGTAATTAAGGATCTTTTACCCAATGTTTACGGAGTCAGGCTCAGTCAGAAATCACACAAAAAGGTCCAATGAATGACTTTATTGAATAGTAATAGTTCGCACTAACGCAAACACGCACACACCCATCCAAGGGCTAATAGAAATAAAGAGTGGAAATAAGATAGAGGGATTGTTGAAGGATTCGCAGCTTGGGTAATACTGCACCTCTTTCTGAAGTCCTGGTCCGGGAAGCAGCGATCTAACAGCAGCTCAGCGAACAGACACTGGGGGGGTGGGAACCGGTCAGTTGGTGTGACCGAGAGGCATCATCCTTGCCTCACCTTTCTCTCCTGCCCTAACTAGCCCAAAAACAGGCACTATTTGTAGGAAAAATTTACTTTGAAGGCAAATCCTTTCCCGGGGAAAACAAACAGGGACAGAATAAGAAAAACAACTCCACACTTGGCATTTCTCGGAAGATAACAAAGTGTCATCTAAATAACAGGATCTTCCTCTGCTTTGAGGCTGTGGTGTGAGTTTCTAGAGATGGAGTTGATAAGGTTTTATTGCTTCCAGTGCCCAATTTTCCAGGAAAATTTACTCTCTTCAAGTGGACTCCTTAAAGGTTCTTTTGTCCACCATGGGTTATCACAACACGAGGTCTCCTGTTGCTACATGACTGGGAATTTTACTGGCCTGATCTGGTTCATTCAATCGTACGACCATTATTGCCTATGTGCACATTCGAGTGACCTCTCTGGTGGGTTAGATTAATTTTATATCAAAGTTGTAGACCCCAGGACAGGGTTTTCCAAGGGGGCAACAAGTGCTACCCAACTTGTTATGATCTGAACCAAATCATGAATTAAGGGATGAATACTGATGAACCGCAGTCCAGCTTAGGAGAAGTCACAGCTTTTTCATGAGTAGTGGCAATAATAATTACTGTTTCACTTCACATTGTGTTTGCAACAACCACAAACACGATTAAAATGATTATTGAGTCAACACTTCTTAAAAAACAAAACAAAATAAAATCGAGTAGAAGTATCCTCATGTTTATGCTGTGGCTCCTCCTGCCTCGCCTCCCAGATGACCAATAAGAACAATGTTAGATTGAACGTATGACCAAGCATTTTAAACTGTTGTGAACTAAACATACTAGTTACTCATATAGGCTTCCACTTAAATACAATACTGCCAATAGCAACTCTGAAAAGCACACAAAGGATTAGCTTACGTGCATCTCAGTCCATACTGTAGAATCTTCGTGTTGCTTTCTAATGCTAAACAAAGAGATGACAAAGTCTTTTTTAGTGACCCCCCCCCCGCCCCGGCATGGATCTAGGAACGGTGATATCAGTTTTTCGTTTCCTGAGTTTTAGGAGTTCAGTTATAGAAGTAGTTGTACCATTGTATCAAACCTTTGTTACTGGCCTCTGATCCTGAGGACAGGAGTCACATCTTAAAATCCAGCTTAGCTAATAAGGCTTCAGAGTGTGAGAACAATGCCAGTGCTTTGCCCTTATCTATATACTAATATATAAAAGTCAAAGTTTCTTTGTTTGTCTGTGTCAGGCAGGTGAAGACATCATATGATTGGCTGTGTGAGATGGAGACTTCATATGATTGGCTGCCTTAGAAGATTCTATGGAATCCTGGGGTTTGCAGTTTAGGGAGGGATCTTTAGAGTTCTCAGCCAGACAGCTCTTGGGCCTGGCCAGTTGCTATGGAGATGAGGCCTAGCAGCAAGAGGAGGGGTGTGTGTTCCCCTCAGGAACCCAACCTCCGTATGTTAATAACTCTAAATACAGATTGGATTGGGAATATGGGGAAAAGTAACAGGTACTGGACAAGACAGTTTGGGGAATTAGAGACACAGGATCTCAGATCTTTCTAACAAGTATTACCTATGAGAAAATAAAATCCCGGGCAATACCGGGTGTATACGCTAGTAAGTAATAAAAAGATTAAAGGGGAATCCCTGCTATGGAAAACTTGGAGGACACATGAGTCATGAAACAGGGAAGATTTATAGTGATTGTCTACTACAAGAACAGATCAAAAGTAGGAACCACCTAATTCTACTCAGATAGAATGGTCCAGTGTCGTCTGAATAAATATGTAATGATATTGTCTACATGTCTGAACTTTGCTAAAGCAAAATCGGTTTCTGGGACATAATGCAGATCCCAGGGCCATTTTTGTGGTCCCATAGGTCCAATTTTTCTTGAAACATTTCTTTAGAATCCCTCTAAATGCTTCCAAACACTCTCTAGGGACTCTGGGAAGTAATTTTTTCACCTCAGGCCATTTTAAGCTCAGGATAAACTTTTTTTGAACACTTTCTGTTGTTAAAAGAAAAGGCTTCTTCTGAGTCTAAGGCCGTTTCCGCACCGGGCTATTAAAACGGTGCAGAGCGACCTCCGATGGAGGTCTTCTGCACCGTGGAGTGGACTGGGGCGGACTACTTTTTGTAGTTCCGTACCTCAGTCCGGTTTGGAGCGACGGGAACTGGTCGTGCGGCGTGCTTTTTAAAAACCTCTTTTAAGAGGTTTTTAAAAAGCATGGAGCACGCGACTCCGTGTCGCTCCGTCGCCGCGCTCCGCTGCAGATTTGCAGGCGCGCACAAGTGCGTGCCTGCAGATCTGCTGGGGGCGGGCTTTAGGCTGGTGAGCTTCTCCGGTTGGTGGAGAGCCTCCACCAACCAGAAGCCACCATTTAGGACGCCGGAGCAGTGCGCAGCGATGAGCTCGCACTGCTCCTCATCCCGACGGACTTGCCCGGACACTCAAGAAAGCAGGTGGGTTCCATTTTCGCGCATTTCCTTTCTCGCGTGTGGAAAGGGCCTAAAACATCCCAGAGAGGTCAAAAAAATGGTGTCTTGTGCTGGCAACCTGCTAAGGCTGCACAGCTGTTTAATCAGCAGTAACTAGCAAACAGTGTTTGTTAATGCAGCCCAAAAGCAGCCCAGAGCTCCAAACACTCCTAGAAGGTCAGGTAGTTCTTGCTTTTTGTTTTCACTTTTGTCTTTGAGTGCTGGCTGTGGAAGAACTAGGGAGGAACCTCTTTGCTCAGCAGTTCATTCTCCTTGTAACAGTCACATGACGCCTGCCTGGCCTGGGCGGGAATCAGATTTAAGCCATAGACGGATTGCTTCTTTGCTGCAGTCTAGAGTGAGCCTTTGTAGTACCCAATTGCACTAGAAATGAGCTAAAGAATTTGTAGCAGAGAAGTGGATAGAAAGGTTGTAGGTAATAGCTTCACTAGAAAAAACTCATTAAGCAGATAGAGGCACAAAACACATTCAGCACTGACTCCTTTTCTGATAACTAAAATAAAGATCAGTATTTTCAAGGATTTCCATTTTCATCTTTTGTGACAAGAACAACAAAATCTGTGCATTTCAAGCATATCCAGGTGGCTTAGGGTTGCAGAGCAGGTTGGACCTGAAGCTCTGTGTTCCAATACCTCATAGGGATTCCCATCATTTGTTGTCTGAAGAAACTACCTCTCTGTTTTAATGGTACAATGGACAGTGAAGTAAGTATATGTGTACATTCAACTCATTCGTCAGTCAGTTCCTTTTAATACCATGATAGTATACATGCACATACGCTCTGGAAATACTGTTTACTCTAGGTATTTGTTTCACAGTACAGTACTGACATTTTAAAGACAGTACTATCTTTTGCACTTTTGTTCAAAATCTTTTTTGACCTGATTGATTGACCATTGTTATTCTTTGCTGCTAAAGTTTTTATAAATATGGTTTGTTTTAAAAAACAGATATGTTGATAAGCCCAGCTACCTAATTGAAGGCTGTGTGACCATTTCAAAGGATAACATGGATAAACCAATACCCTATAAGTATTATATAGAATCTGACAACACAGAAGAGTATGAATATATTAACAAATCATCTCCAGAGGGAGCCCATGTGAATCGCTGTTTGTTTATAAGATCAGATGACCTATGTAGTGCAGGTAAGGAACTCTTTCTCATATTTTGAAAAAACTTGTTGGTACACCAGAAATGAAAGTGTTGTATACCCTAGCAAGTAAAACCCCAACTGAGGAAGAGCTTTGATTGCCAGAATAAAGGCATAAGGGACAATATAGCAGCTGAGAGAAGTGATTGTATACTGAAAGGACTCTTGGCTGTTCTAATTAATTTCTCCAAGCTACTAGTTGATAAATCTAGGCCCCCTAGATAATGTTGGATTACAACTCTCATCAGCTGAGAGATCAGATAGCAGAGGAATCTGCTAGCACATCTTCTCTGCTAGCAGAGATGAACTAGCCAATTAGCTAAAGACAAGGTAGATGAGGGAGGAGCCAAGCTGTCATAATTCACCCCCTGGAGGACTCAGATGAGGAGGCAGATTGCCATGAAGCTGCAGCTCTCTCTCAGGCCGTTTCCACACGGGGTAATAAAAACGGTGCAGTGCGTCCTCCACGGAGGACGTCTGCACCTTGGAGCAGACTGGGTCCGGACTACTTAGTGTAGATCCGCACCTCAGTCCGCTCTGGAACGACCCCAAGTGGTCCTCCAGCGTGCTTTTGAAAGATCTGATTTTTCCAGTCTTTCAAAAGCACGAAGCGCACCACTGCGAGCCTGCTCCCTTGTGCAGATTCGCAGGCTCGCACCAATGCGAGCCTCGATCTGCGGAGGGCGGGCTTTAGGCTGGCGAGCTTCAGCGGTTGATCGAGACCCACGAACAACCGGAAGCCGCCATTTTGGACGCCGGAGCAGAGCGGATCGGCGACCACGCAGTGCTCCGGAGCAGCCTGGACCGGACCGGGGAGCCAGAAGATCCGGTAAGTAGCGGTGCGGGGCGATTCCCTTGCCCCGTGCATAAATGGCCTATGTCTGAGGAGATGGGGGCTGGGGCAGTAAGGGATCCTACTGTCCAGCAGGACTTGGCTGATGCTGCAGATAGTGGAGACAACACCCCGCCCCAGTTCTTCATTGGGAGACAGAGAGAGAAATGCCACACCCAGCACTAGCTTGATAACAAACACTGTCTCAATTAGGCACTAATTAGGCATCTGTGGCCTTGAAGGAGCTGCTGATAAATATCGCAGCAGTTTTCTCTTACCCTTAGTGATGACAACTGCCTTATCTGGTTGACTGGCAGTACTCTCTTGTGTTCCTGTTTTGTCTTGACCTTGGACTGGCTACATTTGGACTATTCTGTTTACTCTGCTGGCTCAAGTACCTGGACTTCTGACTTGCTGATACGTCTTCTGAACCACCGTTGTGCTTCTCCCTTCATCTTGCTCACATAACCCATGACTGACACAAACTGGACTGACTACTTGACCAACAATCTGCTGCCTTGGGCACTTGTTGACTTGTGTTCAGAACACAAGTTAGGCTACATCCACACCTGTCCCATTCCAGTTATAAAGCCAAGGCTGGATAACTTTCAATAATTTCCGTCACTCCCTAGGCTGAGAGGAGTTTGGATTCAATAAAGTTTTATTTGGCTTGATGTCTACTCAGCTGAGCTTGTGCCATCTTAGTGAATTTGAATTGATTTCTTAGGCTGTTCTGTGCATATACAGCCATTGAAAAGGCTAGGAAGAACCAACAGTCATGATTATTACATTATTTAGTGTCCTGACTTGGCATTACACCTGCTGTTAGCATATTGTCTATGTGAGTGGGAGGTGGTTTTGCTATTAGAGTGAGGGGCAAATATTCCTATTTACTTAGAGCAGAATCTGATAATAGATAGATGACCAAATGGAGCATAGGGGTGGAGTGTAGGGGGAAACAGGAAAAAAAGGTAATTTTTAAAATAAATTAATTCTGTGTGTACGCATGTGTGTGCACCCACAATTTTTAAGTCTTGAAAGCATACTTAGTCAGATACAGAAATCGTGATCTTGAAAGTACTATGCCTTGTTGTGAAGTATATGTGTTTTTTTAAAAAAAAATAGATTGGCATCAATATGATGATCAAATATATGCCAAGCCCTATGAGGGAAAATGGAAAATATGGAAGAGCCGTTTGTCATATACAGAGATTGCAGAAGGAAAACAAAGAGCAGCTGAAGTAATGCTGGAAAGCCTCTTCAGTCTACTAGAAACCTGGACTTTTCCCAACATCAAGAGCTTCTTTCAGAGGTTGCGCCAGTTTTATTTTGTGAATAAAGAACCAAAAGTACATGTGGAAGGACCAAAGAAATGGTCAGAAATACAGTTTGGAGAAAAAGAGGTACTGCAATTCCTTTTAACAATTGATTGTGTTTTGGTATCAGCTATATTATTTCTGAACAAGTACCAATTTTATTTTTCTGTGTGTATTGATTAAATTAATCCACTTACCAATCTTTGTTGAATTTACGGATCTAAACTAGATCAGATAATTTAGTACTTCAGATGTTTGTTACTTTAACAGCTATCCAGCAAAGATAAATTGGATAGGAATTACATAAACGTGCACATTCTTTTGTAATTGTTCACTTTTTACTAAAATTATGAGCCAAAAATACAGCTGCTTACATGCTAAGTGTCTTGCTATTGCAACTTGTGTTCTGAG
This sequence comes from Cyclura pinguis, assembly GCA_030412105.1. NCBI lineage: Eukaryota > Metazoa > Chordata > Lepidosauria > Squamata > Iguanidae > Cyclura > Cyclura pinguis. Next base: position 161,850,423 of record CM059600.1, read on the forward strand.
ATTTAAGAGATTTTTCAGTGTAAGCTGAGACATTCCTATACCTCATCTGAGCTGCTAGATGCTTCCAGTCCTCTCCCTGCCTCACTCACTAAATCCCATTCCAGTTGTGAGTATGTTGCATGCTGCGGGAGAAGTGGGATTATAGATCTGGACAATGGGTATGCAAATGCTTATCTTGGTTTGGTTTAGATGTGAATCCTATCAGTTTGGAAGGGGCAAGTCTTCAAACAAATTCCCAAACATCTTCTAAGCATGCAGATTTTCATACAAATTGGGAGAGCAAGATCCCCCACCACCACCCATCTTCCATTCCTCAGACCACCTCCCCCTCCAGTTAGTGGCTGAAATACAGTTGAATTTGAAGGTTTGGGGTTATGGGATAGTAAAGGGCAAGAGGACAGAAACTGACATGTTCCTGTGGAGATTGGGGTTGGTTTGACTGTTTGTTAGCCCAAATCAAGTTTTGGCTCCAAATTTAAGATTTTTGTACGAGTGGCTGTGGAACTGAGGAAAGGCATTGGAAACCATGGGCTGCACTGTCCCCACTCGTTCTACTGGGTTCTCAGATTCTGTTTAGGTTTTCCCCCATTCCAAAACCTTTAAATGTCATCTTCTCCTGAGGCTTAGTTATTGGCTGTAAGAACCGTAAGCTAAAATATGCTGGTATTTTTTGGTCCAGCACTTTTGCCTTAGTTCTACTTCAGCAATCTATTTGAAATTAACTTGAGTACTGGGCTGAAAGAGGTTCCTTATCCCTGTCTGAAGTGGAAAACTTTTTACTTCATATTGTTTTCTTCTTCTTTTCTTGCCATCCACGTTTAGGAGGGGAAAAAAAATACTTTTTTGAACTGCGGTTCCCATAATGGCAGCAGATGCAATATTCTGGATGGTGCAGCCCAAATAATGTTTCTCAGTTTCCCATCCCTTTCATATATTCATCTCCTGTTATTTCTCCCCATCTGGTCACACTAACTTGCAACCTATCTGTCACTCTTCTATTTTCTCTAATCCTTTCCTTCTACTTAGAGGAACTTGAATGAGGCAAATGTGAAAGGGATCTGACTGTTTACTGGTGGTTTCTGGCACAGAGTCTGAGAAATGCTTCTCTAATCAACAGCGTATGGCACTTCAGAACCCTACTAAACTCCAAGCCCCCCTTCCATTTTCTTTCCAGTTCACCTCCCAGGCCTATTTTGAAACACTTAAAATATTGTTTCTTGGATATGTTCCACCACCTTAAAATAGCACTCCCTAAATGATCACAAAAGTGATGGAACATCAGTTCTAGTCACTGAAAATCACAGCAGCAATGACATGCTGCAACACTCAAAATGAACCAAAACTCAGGTGGCACTGCAAGCTCTGATGCACTCTAGCCTCTTTTGCTTATGCTAGTATTGGTCTTGCATTATAGATGTGTTCCTTGATTTAAGAACAGAAAAATGGGCCAAGAAAATTTAAATCAAGTTTAACCAAATCTATATGGGAAAAATCAGACAGTGGCTGGGATTCTGCTGGTTAGTCCCAGCTAAAGTAGATCCATGCAATCAATTGTTGAGTGTTGAGTCAACAGACAGGTAAATCCCATTGATTTAATGGCTCTACTCCAGTTGGGACTAACAATAGGATTTGGGTTCATATATGTCAAATTACTGGAAGTTGCTCATTGTCACTCATCAATTTTTGAAATCATCTATATAAGCCATTTGCTACCTGTTCTTTGTCAAAATTGGTGTGGATCAGCCTTAGATTTACCACTCTTGTACTGCCAAGTTTCAGATCGATCAACAGAGCTGTTTTCTTAGTACAGTAAGACCTATAGATTCTCCTGCCACCACCCCTGATTTGTGGCTGTGTGCAGCATAATTTACCTGTCTCCTCCTTAACCTAGGACAATAAAATTGAATTTGTTTGTTCTTTAGCTGGGGAAAGAGTGACATTGATATATGGTGCAGTAAGAAGAAGGGTGGGTCTCAAGCAAAATACAGCTCTGAGTCTCTTTGAATCTTCAGAAGGGTATGGATATACCTGCAGTGATTCTTTACTGGAGCAGTCTTTCTACCACCACACCCCCAAAATAGTAGAGGCCAGAAATGTTTGCGTCCTCCTATTCACCTGAAATTCTTGTGCTTTAACTCTTTGTAAGATTTTCTAAGGCAGCACACACAACCCCCACCCACCCACACTAGTGTCTTTCTGAAGAACAACAGGACTAATAGAAAATCCTATAGGGGAAGTAATTGTAAAATTGTTTGGAAAAGCCTTTCATGCTAGGGAGTGGGATCAACAACAGCAAAAAAGAAAAAAGGGAAAGAAAAAAGAGTGATCTCTGGAGCTGGCACGTATTGTTACTGTTTTTCTCCATCTTTTTATTTAGGTGCAAAAATTGATAAAAGATTACTCAGAAAAAATAATCTACCCATATCTTAACCAGTCCAATGCAGATGATCCGTCTCTGAACTTACTCCCACAGAAGAAACTGGGGGTGTTGATCCTGCTTCAGTTATGTGGAGATTACAATTTTTTTCCAGAAAAAAAAGAAGAATGTATCAGAGTTTGCAAACTCCTTTGTCTGGAGCTGCCAGAGCAAGATTTAATGGCTGATATTAATTTTCTCAAAACAGCATTTTTGGGGATTCCGCATATGTGGTATGTAATTTGCATCTTGAAATTTAAGGGGGTTGCTGTTGAATAGATGTATGAACTGGCTATTTGAGTGAGTTTTATTCTCTAAGTTCAGTGAATTCAGACATCCTCATATTTCTCTCCATAGCAGTACACTCATTGAATGTTTCTGCTTGTAATCCACCTGCTAAAGATAATGAGCTGTGATTGGAGAACAATGGCAATCTATCAGGGCTGGGCTATGGGAAGCAATCTGAAACTGTCCTGCTTTAACTACAAGCATGGTGAAGTTTCGTTAGCCAGAGTCTGTGAGCCATTGTCAAAAAGATGCACAGTTTCAGTATCAGGAGGAACCATTATCAGAAGTGAGAAAAAACTCTTGTGTTGTTCAAGTTCAAAAAAGCTGTAGAGTAAACCCAGAAATGAGAGATAAGACTTAACATGAAGATTCATTCTGGGATGGCAGGAGGAGGAATTCACAATGAGTTAATCCCACACGCCAACCGGAACAGGCAGGAGTCCAAGTTCTTTTTCCGTTGTGACCGTTAGGACGCCTTCCCTTCTCTGACGGTTTGTATTATCTAGCCAGACAACACCAAGTCTCCATTTCCATACACTGCTAAAAGTAACTAATAGTCTTGTCCAAGTTCCTTCCATCACTTAACTTGTTCACTTCCATCTTCCTTTATTTTTTTTTTTATCCTTTTAGGGTGGGGGTGGATTCATCCTCCTGCCATCCCAGAATGAACCTTCACAGTAAGTCCAATCTCTCATTCTCAGGATGGCATGGAGGAGTAATCCACAATGACTGGGATTTACTCAAGCCACACCCTGGGTGGGACTGTTCCTAACTCTTCAAGACTTACTGCAGCACATTTGTGCCAAAAGCAGCCTGTGCTGACTTAAACTTATCTATCTTATAATGTCTGACAAAAGTCGAAGACTCCAACCATCCAGCTGCAGCACATATAACCCTGCCAGCAGACACCTCCACTATAGAAGCCTGCATCCATTGTGACAGTTATCATAGAATGAATCATAAAAGGCACCCCTCTATCCAAGTTCTTTTTGCATAGGCACCATTTTAGCTCTCTCTTTAGTGGTTTTGGTATTTTCACTTTCTGGTTATGCTTCCTCATTACATACAACGGATAAGTGATTAGACACTGCTGCAGTTTTCTGGTATGGATTCGTGCCCAAAGTATCAACTAAACTATACTCTTGCCAAGAACATCATACCTGCTGATTCCACATCCAGTAACCTTTGCAGAACCTTCCCTGTCTTATCCTTCCTTTCCTGTGATAAAACAAGTAACCCAACTCTGTGTTAATGTCTGCTCCTAAATGTATCAATTTCTTACCAGGTTCAAAACTGCTTTTCTCAAAATTTATGACAAAAGCTAACCTTTGCAAAACTTCAGGCTTTCCCTACGTAACTCCTAGCTACTTTCCTAAATTCTGCTTTCAAAGAATGTCATCTAAATAAGGGAATAACTGAATTCCTTTAATTGACTACAAGGCTTCCATTTTAAATTCCTCATGTTTACATAAGTATTTAAATACTTAATACTTACTTACCTAAATACTTAACACAGGGCAAAATGAACTTTAACGAACAATGAATAAACAGCCCTATAATTTTTGCTGTTGAGGCACCATCTCCCCTGCCCCAATTTGCAGAAGATGAATGACCTCCCCTTTAATTATATCCTGTTTCTCCTTCTGTTTTGGTACAGATGAAGGAAAATATGTGCTTATTGATCTTCTAACACTGCTTGCCCTCTGAAACTTGCAAACTTTCAGCCATGGGGGAGCTTAATGCCAGCAAGTCTCTTTCAGATCGTGCTGCTCTCCAGTAGCAACTCTGCTCCACACTTGGAGACCGTTTGCTCATTTGCCACAATGTCTTTCCCACTGCTTAGATTGCGCTGCTCACCCTCTACAAACTGCAACCTTGCAGTGTGGCGGAAGATTACTATAGGCAAGTTTCTTTTCGTATCAATTCTGCTCCATACATGGAGACCTATCATTCATGTGCCACAATATCTTTCATGATAATTAAATCATACTGCTTGCCTCTGAGACCTCCAGGCTCACAGTCATGGGGAAGCTTAATATGTTCAAGTTTCTGACATTTTAGGTGATCTAGAAGCCAATCTTCTCAACACTGAAGCTACTAACTGTCTTTTTAAGTCTTTTAATTATGCTGTATTCCTAAACTCAACAGCACTTTCCTAAGCATTCCTCTAAACTTAGTTGTGTCAAACAATCTAACTTGTTTGGTTCCTCTATTTCATCCTCTTTCAAGGAATTATCAGTTTCAGATTGGGCATCATCACAGTCCTTGAGAAACTCATACTCACTCTAGTATTTCTGTTGTAGCAACAGTTTTTAAATTGACTCATCTTGCACCTACTTTGTCTGCCTTTCCCTTGGTCACCTTACTGTGTTCCTTATCCACATCCAGTTCTAAACATAAAGGCCATTTCTGCATGTGGCGAGGGAATCGCCCCGTGCCGGTACTTACCGGACTTCTTGGCTCCCCGGTCTGGTCCGTAGTGCTCCGGCGCAGTGTGTGCTCATCGCTCAGCACTGCTCCGGGGATGAAAATGGTGGCTTCCGGTTGGTCGAGGGTCTCGACCAACCGCTGAAGCTCGCCAGCCTAAAGCCCGCCCCCGGCAGATCGCAGGCTCACACTGGTGCGAGCCTGCAAATCTTCACCGGAGCGCGGGAACGGAGTGGCGCACTCCGTGCTTTTGAAAGACCTGTTTTAAGCAGTCTTTCAAAAGCACGCTGGACAACCACTTCGGGTCGTTTGGGAGCAGGCTGAGGTGTGGAACTACAGTAAGTAGGTCCAACCCAGTCTGCTCCCAAGTGCAGATGTCCTCCCTGGAGGACGCTGTGCACCGTTTCTTTAAGCCCGTGTGGAAATGGCCATAGTCTGCAACACTCTCTATAGGACACTTTCTGAATTCTCTCATATGAAATAACCTATTAGCATCCACTTCACTCTCTTCATCTTCTGAAGAAAGTTCAGTTTCCTCCATCTCTACCTGCATCATCTCCTCCTGAACATCCTCTTTATCCTATGCACCCTATCAGCTATTAATCCTTGCCTTCTTTCTACTCTCTTTCATTCCCATGCTCCAACATTGTTCCACCATGTTACTTTTCATTACTATTTTCTTCCTCATTCAATTCATCAGCTTTGGATTTATAATTCAAACTGCTAATGCCTCTATTGCAATTCATTGTATTTGCAACATGCATTTTAATAAATTCATTCAATTGATTCTTCATTTCTGAAATCACTGTATTTAATTCTTTTAAAACCATTTGTTTAATTAATAGCTGTCATTTATTAGGGCTAGCTAAGTTTCTCCACATGCCTGATTCAAACAGCTCCCAACATTAAGATTCATATTGTCTACTGGGGAATATGTGCTGTTGGCTGTGGTCTTGTGGCAGCCTCCACGCCTCTGTGTTCCCTCTGACGTGGCACAGGAGAAGGAGGGGGCAATGAGCATGCCTGTCCTGAGTTCTGCTCTGATGCAACCCCTCTCTTCACTTCTGAGTGCTGAGTGCTGCATGTTACCTTCTGAGCATCTCGGAGGTTCACTGGCCAAGAGCCCCTCTCATTCTGGAATCCAGCAATTCAGAATGGCATCCGGAATCGGCCTTTTGAAATGTCTCTGCTGATGCTGAAGACTTTCTAGTCCTGGACCCCGCAACCGAACCAGTACTTACCATGGTATCTCTTTCTTTTCCATTTTAGACTTTTGTGGTAATTCCGCCACTTTCTCGGCCTTACTTACAATTTTTTCTGTTTTTTTATCATCAGATATCAGCTTTATCTCATCGGTATCGCGCTCACTTGATGAGAGGAAAACCTTTCTTAACGCTTCCTTTTTGTCCTCCTCAAAGACACACTAAATGGCGGCCATCTGGGGGAGTTTGTCTTTAGATCCTTCTCTCTTATTTGACTCAGAGCCATGCTGATCAGGTGGCATCTGAGATGGCAGACTTTATGGAAGGAAAACCTTTCTTAACGCCTCAGTTTTGTCCTCCTCAGAGACCTGCTAAGTGTCAGCCATCTGAGGGATACTTTAGATATTTCTCTCTTATTTGACTCAGAGCCGTGCTGATTGGCTGGCATCTGAAACGGCAAACTTTAGGCATTTTCCTTTCCCCTCCTCAGAGCCACGCTGAGTGGCAGGCACTTGGGAGCTCTGCTTTATCAAATCTGTCCCTCCGTTTTTCGTTCCTTCTCTTTTCTCCATTTTCTTTAACGTTTCTATCACTGTTTGCCAGAGAAGGGCTAAACCTGACCAATTCGTTCGGCAGGATACTAAAAACTGTCAGAGGAGAGAAAGAGCCCGACCTGTTACAACAGAAAAAGAACTTGGAGTCCTGCCTGTTCCAGTTGGCGTGTGAGATTAAACCAATTGTTGTGGATTACCCTTCCATGCCATCCAGAGAGTTCAGGGGTTATGCGTAGCTGAGTCATGATGCAATCTAGAAATCATAAATCAGCCCAAACCAAACACACCAGAACCCAGGACTTGTTTTGCTCTCAATACCTGGTGTTTGAGTCTGCCTTATATTGACAGGGGCATCCAGCCAACACTCAGTTCTATAGCTGTATTTAATGAGCGCATTCTTCACATGTGCTCTTCCTGAGACCTTGATTGCAGCCCCATACTACATCTGAGGGGAAGAGTCTGATGCCTGAGCCTCTGCCTTTTCCTGGAATTAGAGGGCATTTCCTCCTCCTCCTTCTGCTCTGATCCTGAAGTGAACAGCTGAACTGAAGGGGAACTTGTCTTTTTCTCAGGGATCTGCTTGGTCTCTTCCACTTTCTGACAAAGAAAGAACTTTCAAAGTGGGGCATGAGAGAAGTGAGCCGCAAGTCATGAAGCAAGGCTAGAAATAATATCTGAAGAACACTGCAGAATCAGAAGACAAGGCAAAGGGCAGGATCAAGAACAAAGCCAGTTGTAAAAACCAAAGAGACCACAATTCAGAAAGATCTTGTTGTCTGTTCCAGTTCAAGTAGAACAGGAAGCTGGGGGCCTTTCTGCACTATGCTGTTATAGTGCTATTATTCCACCTTCAGCATCCTGTGGAATTCTCAGGTGTGTAGTTTACTGAGGCCAAAGAGCTCCCTGGCTGAGAATTCTAAAGGCCCCTCCCTCCCTAAACTGCAAACCCCAGGATTTCATAGGATGTTGAAAGTAGAATAATAGCACTGTAACAGTGTAGGGTGAAAAGGCCCTATGTTTCCTTCATTTCATGTGGCTCCAAGAGCCAGCCTGAACATTCAGATCAATCACCACATGGGGCAGCTGTCTGCAAATCTCACTACTTCTTGACAATACTTTCCTTTATACTCTTAACAGGCCAAGTTTGTTGAGACAGGAGCTCTGGAAAGCATGGAGCTTTGCTGGAATGTAGATATATTCTGCTGGTTCCTAGGAGCAATGCTTTGGTCCACAGTCCTCCCAGTTAAAAAAAAAAAAAGGCAGTACAGCATGTTGTGGATGTATTTGGACTCTAGAGTGTGCTGGTAGTGAATTGAGAATGCGCTGTTCTGTGATGTCAAAGGTACAACTTTAACTGGAAGACAGAAAATTGTATGGAACTTTGCTATAGATGACTGAATTGATTTGTTGGATGATTGTGAAAGGGCCCTGGTACCAGTAATCTAGATGAGTCAAGGAACATTGAACAGAAGGGACTCCATTGACAGCCATCTTTTATAGCTCAACAGTGAAATTAGGACCCTCCATATTTCATCAATATGTATGGTGTTTGAAAGTATCTTTACCACAGTCTAATTGCTGGACCATGCAGGTATTTCAGCCAGAAAGACTTCTGATGATGGGTGGATGTGCTGGTAGCACTGGTGCAGGCAGATTTTGAAAAAAGCAAGAATGTAAACCAGCTAGCAGTTGAGGAAGTAACAAGGTATTGTTCTAAGATCTGAATTACCTTCTCAGTTTGTTCCTTGGTCAGAATGGTATTCTGTGGAAAAACATACCTGTATCCTCAGAATCTGCAAGAAGGTCTTGCAGAGGTGATCTCAGATGCTTGGTCTCAGATTGTTTCCTCTGGAGGCTTGTGAAGCTTGGAACACCAGATTGAGGAACAGCAGAACCATCTGAGGAGTAGATGACAATGTCCAGGCTGGAATGAAGAAGCCATACTGACACCACTATGTTTGTAGCCTTCCCCATGGAGATGGAGGCACAACAAAAAAAGTTGAGAAAAACTGTTATTCCATACTGACTATAGTATTTGCTGTTCTTCTGAACAGATGACCTATAGAAGGACCATCACAGGAAGGAGACATGTGCTTGTAGATTTTTTAGAAATCTCCTATATCTTGATTTACGGTTGTGATGGCCCTGGTGCATAATCTGAAACATAAATAGATCCTTTGCAACAGACAGCCCTTTATTAAATGAGATCTAGTGAGGTAGAGTTGCTCATTAGCTTGTCAAACTTCAGACAGCATATGGTTCTATTGGTAGGACTGTCTGGATCTGAGAGATGAAGTTTCGTTAAAGAAAGTTGGGAGAGATTAGAATTGGGGTTGAAGGGATTTCCTCAGGGGACCAGAGATCATCCCTTTAAGATAATTCATACTTTTTGCTGTGTTTTGTGCTCAGCTGATAATGATCATGATCTGGAAGTAAGAGGAAAAAAGAAGTAGCAACATAAGTCTGACATGGTTTTAGACACATAGTCCGAAAGTATTCTACATTTTGGTCAAGTGACAAATCATACTTTAGTTTAGCATTTTTCTCTACATATGCTCTTTTATCAGCCAGGATGGACACAAATTAGGCTTACATATAATAGTTGTTGTGTCCCTTCAAGTTGTTTCCATCTTAAGGTGATCCTATCACAGGGTTTTCTTGGCAAGATTTTTTCCAGAGAGGTTTGCCTTTGCCTTCCTTTCAGGCTGAGGGAGTGTGACTTGCCCAAGTTCACCCAGAGGGTTCCATGGCCAAGCAGGGAATTGAACCCTGATCTATGCTACACCGGCTCCAATATATTATATATGTATGTATGTGTATTATGTGGCTTAAACTTTTGTGGACTCCAGCCTACTTCATCAAGATTGCTCCTTGAAAGTATGCATATACACGTATACGTGTTTGTGTGTATGGGAAACATATGTATAAATGTCTTCATAGTTGAACAACACTTGATGTATCTGATGGAGTAGGCTGCTGTCCACAAATGCTCATATGAAAAAAAACTGGTTAGACTTTAACATGCCATGGAACTCTTTTGTTGTACCAGAGCTACCCACTCCTCCCTGATAACTTCTCAGTGAAGCCTACCTGGGCCTGGCATTTTCATCTTTTCAGTACCAAGCTAGGGCATTTCTTCATTTTCAGCTGTTTGACAGTCTATGAGTGAATGTTTTCTAAAAATATATTTGACTTGTGGCAATTGATTATCCCTAAAACTTGTTTTGAAGGAGTGGTACAGTTCTCTATTATAATTGGGGGGGAGGGGGGTTAATTTTTGTTTCTAACATTTATTAAAAGTTAATCTTTTAAAACAAAGGTGTCAACAAATTTAATAGCACCACTGCTACCATTATTATTTTTATTGTTATTCAGGCCTGGCTGAGAACTGCAGGAACCAACAGTCATAAGACTACACCAGAAGTTAGAAGTATAGAACCAGTTGAAAACAAATATGGAAGCAGGGTTGAGGAGGTCAACCAGAGAGCAAGTCCAGGACCCCTGCAGGAACCAAGAGGGAAAGTCAGGGAGTAAGCTAAGAACACAGGCACACACCAGAGTTCAGGAAGACCTTGTTGCCTTAACTAGATCAGGAAACCTTATATTGTTTCTGGTGCAGGTATATCCAGTGGTCAGCTTAGATGGTGGGGTCAGCCAGGGTCTAAGGGTGTTTTACCTAGAAGCTGCTACTTGTATTTTAGTGATTCATTTCACTGTGTGGAACAACTGCACACAGATCCCAGCAACTCCTGAAACAACTCTACACAAGATAACAGTAAATAAATAAATAAATAAATAAATAAATAAATAAATAAATAAATCTCAAACTTTGGCTTTTATACTTAAATTTCAAAACATTTTGCTCTAAGTGGTCTTCATATTTTCTATGATTCAGTCAAAATACAGAAGAAGAGAAATGAAATAAAAATAAAAATAATTGTGTGTGATGGCTTGAAGAGCTGCCAGGAATAGATTTTGACCCTTTTCCATTTACAGCCTCTTAGGGCTATATGTTTCCACCTCAGGAATAAAAAAATATCATGTGGTGCATGTGTGATGTAAACAATATTCAATGCACTGGAATATTATAGGTTGTTGTGGGTTTTCTGGGTTTTGAGGCCGTATTCTATTAGTATTTTCTCCTGATGTTTCGCCTGCATCTGTGGCTGGCATCTTCAGAGGATGTGAATATATGGATGTGAATACTGGAATATTGCTACAGTTTAGCTTTATATACAAGAGTTGAAGCAACATTTTAGGTCTTTCTGATTTTCTTTTCTTTTCAGCTTGTTAAGACATTTGACAGCATTTTGCAATATCTGCATTGATGCACGAGTCCATGAGTGGCTGTGGATAATCCCAGTTCTTCATATATTTTCGGATTTTGAACGCTTTCAAGATAATAGTCAGCTTGAATTTGAAGATAAGTGGGCAGGACTGGAAGGCCTAGCGTTTCTTCAATATAGGAATAAAGTAGAAATATACAGTCCTAAGAAGTAAGTTGTGATACATTATCTTGTTCCCAGTCTCTCAAAAATATTACAATCATTAAATTAATTTGTAAATCCATAGATTTTATGCCCAATAGATGTGAACATTTATTTTTTCAATGTTTTCATTGAGGATTTTTCAGTTTTAATCTACAAAATATAACAATATCATCTGATGAATGACTTTCCATGTTGTGTTCAAGTGGAGCTTATTCCTGGGAATGTATGTGCATAACTGCACCGTTAGAGTGAAAAATGTTTTAGCTTCAGAAAAAAATTGAACTAAAATTGGTTTGCAAATACATTTTTTCCACTCTGCATTGCCCCTGGCTGCATACGATAACCCCAGAAACAGGGAACTCTGTCATGTTAAGGAGGTTAATCAAATATTAAATAATAGTCAAGTAAGTTACCTAAGAAAGCCATATGAAATCTATGGGTGAGTTGAAAGCTATGGTGTTGATTCGAATAACCACAAAGTATAGATAAAGATACAGATAAAACATATTCTTACTATAAAATCTACAGAGACTCCAGAATCTTGACCATTCTAAACATTTGTACAGTCTTATGTCAATTCAGATGGAGGGCCTCCTTTTCTCAGTGCAAGGGCAGTGGAATTAATGGTACTATTCATTTCTGGGCCCATTTTCTGACTCATGTTACTTTTTTGTTTACAAATATTCTAGTTCCTAAGGTTAAGTTCCTCTGAATGTGCATGGGGTTCCCCTGTGAAATGGGTATCTACCAAACCTCCACCTTGAATAAAGCATCCTAAACAGCTGCAGAGTCTATTCTGCTAAGAAAGTTTCTTCCACATCTGGGCTTTGTGAAATCTGGTGCACTATGCCTTGTCTTCAGTTTGCATTCCCAGGGTATCAGTTCACCTTGGTGCTATAGAGTTAGCAAAGAAGTGGATTGGTAGGTAGACGTTGTAGGCAGTTACTTAACTGAGGATCAAAATTAGGCATGGGCCAACCAAATCCTTGAATCCTCAAATCCTGGGGAAGGATTTGAGATTTGCAAATCCGAATCCCTGTGCCAAAATAGGCAAATCCACCAACCAAATGGTTTGTTGGAGACTGGGATGCCTGAAACCCTGGGAGACCGGGACACCTGAAAACCTGGGAGACCAGACACACAAGAGGAGATGGCAAGTAGTGAGTTTTTCCCTTGGAGTAATAATGGCCTTCGCTAACAACTTCAGAAATTACATCTGGGGTTGTATCCTAATATATTTAAATTGAACATTTCATATTTAAGTTCAGCACTTGACTGGAAGGTACAGGCTTGAGATTTCAAGGACAGCAGAAATATTCTTTTGCATAGCTCCCTTGCAAAGCTCTTTCAGACACAATTCTGGGGTTTGGAGTTTTACAAGGTGTCACAGCCTTCTCTGCCAAAGTGTGCTGGTGCATCATCAAACTACAAATCCCAGGATGCCATAAGGAGCTATGCAAAGAAAATCCAGTTTTGATCTGGATTATCTCTGTACTGTAGTATGTGGCCCTGTTTACACAGTCAGGAAAATGTGGGATTAATCCACATTTTCCTGCCTGTGTAGAAAGGGCCTTCATATCATTTTCAATCTGGGAAGATCCTGAGGCAAAACTATGACAATTGTCCTGGCCAGATTTCTTCAGAGGGAGGTTTGCCTTTGCCTAGGCTTTTGCTAAGGCTGAGAGAGTGTGTCTTGCCCAAGATTATCCTTCTTTATCTTGCTTTTTAAACCCTTTTTAAAAAAAGAATTCAAAAGATTCAAGATTTGTGAGATTTGTGGATTCCCAGAACCTTCCAGGGATTCATTCTCCAGAGGAGGGAGCAGAGGGGGAGCTGGGTCTGTGAAGACATCCTAGACCAGGTGTGTTTACAGGCTTGTGGGGCAGTGCTTGTTTGTCTGTTTGTTTGCTTGTTTTTGTTTAGTCTCCTTGTGCTGGCCGTGTGCTCTCCCTGAGGTCATTTCGGAACCGCTTGCTATAATCTTTGAGAAATCTTGGAGGACAGGAGAAGTTCCAGCAGACTGGAAGAGGGCAAATGTTGTCCCCATCTTCAAGAAGGGAAAAAAAGAGGACCCAAATAATTATCGCCCAGTCAGCCTGACATCAGTACCCATAAAGATTCTGGAGCAGATCATTAAGCAGTCAGTTTCTAATCACTTAGAAAGCAACGCGGTAATCACGAGAAGTCAACATGGATTTCTCAAAAATAAGTCATGCCAGACTAATCTTATCTCTTTTTATGATAGAGTTGCTAGCTTGATAGATGAAGGGAATGCTGTGGATGTAGCATATCTCGATTTCAGTAAGGCCTTTGACAAAGTTGCCCATGACATTCTTGCAAAGAAGCTAGTAAAATGCGAGCTGGACAGGGCTACTGTTAGTTGGATTTGTAATTGGTTGACCGACCGAACCCAAAGGGTGATCATGAATGGCTGCTTTTCATCCTGGAGAGAAGTGACTAGCGGGGTGCCACAGGGTTCTGTCCTGGGCCCAGTGCTGTTCAATATCTTCATCAACGACTTGGATGAAGGAATAGAGGGCATACTCATCAAATTTGCAGATGACACCAAATTGGGAGGAGTTGCTAATACGCCAGAGGACAGGATCAAAGTTCAAAATGACCTGGATAGATTGGAGAGCTAGGCCAAAGCTAACAAAATGAAATTCAACAGAGAGAAGTGTAAGGTCCTACACTTAGGTATAAAAAATGGAATACAGAAATATAGGATGGGGGACACGTGGCTGGATAGCAGTACGTGTGAAAGGGATCTAGGAGTCTTAATAGACCACAAGCTGAACATGAGTCAGCAGTGTGATGCGGCAGCCAAGAAAGCCAATGCAATTCTCGGCTGAATCAATAGGAGTATGGTGTCTAGATCAAGGGAGGTACTGGTACCGCTCTACTCTGCTTTGGTTAGACCTCATCTTGAATACTGTGTCCAGTTCTGGGCACCCCAATTCAAGAAGGACATGGTCAGGCTGGAGCAGGTCCAGAGGAGGGCAACCAAAATGGTGAGAGGCCTGGAAGCCATGCCCTATGAGGATAGACTTAGAGAGCTGGGTATGTTTAGTCTGCAGAAGAGAAGGTTAAGAGGGGACATGATAGCCATGTTTAAATATTTGAAGGGATGCCATGTAGAGGAAGGAGAGGGCTTGTTTTCTACCGCTCCAGAGACCAGAACAAGGAGCAATGAATTCAAGCTGCAGGAAAGGAGATTCCACCTGAACCTCAGGAAGAACTTCCTGACAGTCAGGGCTGTCCGGCGGTGGAATATGCTGCCTCGGAGTGTGGTGGAGTCTCCTTCTTTGGAGGTTTTTAAGCAGAGGCTGGATGGCCATCTGTTGGGAGTGCTTTGAGGGTGTTCCTGCATGGCAGGGGGTTGGACTGGATGGCCCGTGTGGTCTCTTCCAACTCTACATTTCTATGATTCTATGATTCAAATCTGGATTCGGATTCAGAAAATATTCGTCCCATCCCTAATCGAAATACCTGACATGCAGTCAGACAAATAATTTATTATCACATTTCCTTTCCAATAATCAATCATATATCTTCTTTTAAAAAGTTTGCTCCTTTGGTTTCTCATGATCCTTTCCTTCAGTTCTACCTTTTGATCCATTCCTCTCCTCTCTACCTGTAGTAACTTCCTTCCTTTTAATTTTCTTTCCGCAGGCAATATTCATTTGTTATAGATAGTGGTTGCAAGATAGGGTAGAGATAGAGTCCCCTATGAACTAGATGGTGTTGTATATTACAACAGAATTATTTTGCATGCTCTGCATTCTTATACAGAACGTATTAAATTTTACTAGATGAAGTGCGTACATGCAAAAATATATCAACCCTTCACTAAAAGAAAAGACACTAGAGGACTTCTATCCTATACTTCTCTCTTTGCAAAAATAGTCTTCTTTTTTCCCCCTCATTTTTTTCGGGGGGGGGGTTCTAGTTAACAGCATACATTTAAAAATGGCCTTTAAAATAGTGCAAAATATGGTCTAAATCCATTTGTTAGCCCAAACTAAAGTAGATCCATTAAATCCATAGCACTTACATGAGTGTTAACTTACGTTCTCAACATATTCAAGCGTAGCCATGTTGGCTGTACAGCAAAATGCAGCAACATCTAAAATCCTCAAAACAACAATACTTTTATTGTGACAACCAAAAAGTCATGAAATATATCATGGAAACTTTTGAAGATCCACTGGCTTCTTCATCAGGCAGAAATGTTGAAAATCATACAGGAGAAAATGATGTTAGAGTCACAGGCCTACATTTTGTCAAGATGTTGCTTCTGTTGTCAGTTAAGATGGTCTGGAAGTATATCAATGCAGACAAAGGCCACTCTCCTCTTTGGTCATGTGGGAACTGGGAAACAAAGAGCCATAAAATCCAGGCAATAAAATTTCGACTCCATCAGCAACAGAAAAAGTAACTTCCCTTGAGATTCAGGCTGTTTTTGTCCTGTGTGAAGCTACCGACTCCTTTGTTACGCAGAGAACACTTTCTCAAGAAGCTTCTGTACTGTTGCATCTGGAAAAATGTTCAGGCGCTGTATAGGTAGAACTTGCCAAGTGGAGTCCCAATGAAAAAGTTTTACCTTTGTTGGAGGTAGACATTTCAAAGAATTAAGTCTCAGTCCCTTGGGTGCCTCTTCTGTAGGATTCCCTTGTTTTGGCTAAATTTGGTATCTTCAATATGTCTGGGATAACCATGTTGATCATATAGCAAAATACAATATCCAAAATCCACAAATGGCCATTGTCAAGTTTCCATTGAATGAGTGGACCTTCTCTAGGTGGCAGTAACTACTGCATTTAGGTCCAAATCTTTTTCAGTTGAGGTAATCAACAAATTATGTCATTTTGGAAATGTATCTAGAATAGACACATTGTCTCTGCCCAAGGGCATAGAAACATCTGATAGAATGCCTTTTCATGTCTCTCTAAGATCCTGCATGTCCCTCATGTTCCTTGGTTTTTTAAACAAGGGGTGGGCAACTGCAGTGGATGCAGGAGCCAGTTTTCTGCTCTTGGGACTCTTCAGGGGCTGGACAGTTTGTCAGAAATGTCCCCAGAACAAAACAAAACAAAACAAAACTGGAAGTGGCCAGAAGTCCACTAATGGTTTTAAAAAACAGATATTTTTATAGTGCAAGGCAACCCTGCAGCCTATTTAAAAGGTAAATTCTCACTCCTGGAAACTTGCAAATTAGTCAAGCCATCCTTTGGTCAGGGGTACCAGAAAAAGGTCAGTTTTGGGAAAATGAGAGGGTTGAGTGCTGCAAAAACAACATTGAAGGGGTGCATATGGCTTCAGGGCAGCACTTTCTCCACCCCTGTTTTAAATGAAATCATCGACTTTTCCTGGCAACTTCGTATGTGTTACATCACATGTCAATGTTTCTTATGCTCCCCTATAGATCATTAGTAATGTAATTAAATGTCAGGCTGCAGTTCAGACTCATACTGCCTCAGTTAAATTATGTCTTTTGAGATACTGGATACTCTTTCCAACATTTGGTTAGTTAATACAGTGGACCCTCTGTCCTGGTGACCTCCACATCTGTAGCTTACAGTTAATGCAGAGCATTATGTCCTATAATTTAAATGGTGGAAATGAGAATGCGGACACATTGAAGCATCTGCACTCACATTGCCACCATTTAACAATATGGCCAACATTCACATTTTTCCTTATTCATGGGGATTCCTGGAATGGAACCGCCATAGATACAGAAGGTCCACTGTATATGAGTTGCAAATCTACAGCCTGTTTCACTTGAACTGTATTGTTTCAGGATTAAAAACTGTCCATAATAGATGCTACATATAAATTGCCTGGAATAGGAGCTGTCAAAACACAGTTAGGTGTTAACATTTGCAGGTTTTCTGTACAGTGAACTGGACCATCCCTTCTTTACTTTAAAATCAGAAAAACTAGGAAACATTTGCTCCCTCTCTAAATAAAAAACAGGTGTTTTGTAAACCTTAGCCAGACTATATGTTGTTTGTCAGCAAACCTTCTGAATGGATAATATCACTCTCAAACTTTTCAATATGTAAATTAGCCACCTCAGTAACCCTAAGGTTCCCACTGACGGTAAAAGCAGTTGTTGAAGTCGTTCTTACCTACTGTTATTTCTGCAAGAGAGATGAGAAAGTAGCTCTTCTGTCCAGCTTATAAAGCATAAGTGCCAGGGTATCTTCTCAGCAGGCAACCTGAAGGTCTGGAGACTTTGGTGGGCTCTGACCTTCCCTATATTTGGCCCCCAACTATTTGCTATTAAAAGCTTTGGGAAGATATTGTTTTTTATTTAAATATAATTTCACCCCCACTTCTTTAAAAAAGGCCTTTTAAAACCTAAGACAGTCTTTAGAGTCTCCTGGAGGATATGATCTTGCCTATTTGGGGATTTAAAATTTGGCGAAGTATTGGAGGATCTGGGGGCACATTTTGCCCATTCTTGTGATATGCTGGGGTAAACAGGCTGTACTGCCAGGGAGGAAAACAGTCCTTCCTCAGGTGCCAAGGTGGCACTTACTAGCCTTGAGTACTGTGTGTTTTGACATGAGAGTGGGCATAATTTGTAACTCTATCTGGGATAGCAAAATGTCTTGGGCCAGTGCTAATATCTATGGAACATAAATTTGGCTGAAACAGCTCACCAAGCAATTGAGAGCACAGCATAAGTGAAAAGTAACTGATAACATATTAGATACTGTGTATAAATTAATACTACATTGATAATACACTACCACCCCCAGATATTCACAACAAAATGTAGATACACAATTAGATGGCATATTCAGAATATGCAACATAAATACTCAGTATTATATGTGACTATATCATTCAATCACCGTAGTCACTTGTGTTCAAGTTGTTTCTGAATTATGGGGATCCTAAGGTAAACCTATCACAGGGTTTTGTTGGTGAGATTCATTGGGGTTTATCATGGCCTTCCTCTGAGGCTGAGAGAGTGTGCCTTGCTCAATGTCACCCAGTGGATTTCCATGGCTGAGTAGGAATTTGAACCCTATTTTCCAGAGTCATAGACCAGTGCTCAAACCAGTATGCCATGCTGGCTCCAATTTACTCTCTCTCTCTCTCTCTGTAGTGAAATATACTATTGCATTATTTCTTGTTATCTACTACACTGAGTTTTAACATTAATAACATTTAACTTTTTTAAAGAAAGGATTTGCATGCTATTTTGGAAGAGGGCCTGATAGCCCCAAAATTATAATTAAATGTATTAAATGTTATATTCAATATGTGTAATCTTGGTATCAAACTTGATTTGACCTGGATTGGACGGGGTAGCCTATTTATCATGTTTTTTTCACTTTGTTCTTCCCGGTAGTGCTCTATTTTCTGTACAATTGTCATTCTACTCTATATACTGATTTTTTAAAAAAAACTGTTTTGCAGGGGCTTATTATCACTAATGAAAGAAAAGAAGTACTTGGTGGAAGGAAATAGAAAACTGTTCAGGTCCTGGTTCTCTTTGCTTCCTCTGATGGACTTGGCAGAATTTATCAGTGACTTTCCTTCTGATCCACTGGATTGTCTTCTTGGAACTTTTCATAGATTGAAGAGTGTGGAAGTCACAGGTTTTAACTTTGAGGTTTGTTTTGACATTTAATTCATTTTTTATCTATATAAAAATTAGTTAGTTGTCTTTAGCACACATTACAATATGACTGTTTGCTATAGTACTAAGTCAATCTGTATAAGTAACTTAATCAGCTTATAATAAAGAATTCTGAGTTCTGTGAGACACAGTATCTTGATAGTTGTTACCAAAGTTATAAAGATGTTAAGATTTGAGAAGATAGGTCTCTTGATTTCAGTAACCTTCACAATAAAGCAGGATATTTTACACTGCACGAGCTTCAGTCTTTCAGTACTATAGTATGCTGCATAAGGAAGATGTAAAGTACAACACACCAGAGGATTTTCTGTGAGGAAAGTTCAGAATGAAGCAGTGAGGTAAAAATTTGAACAGCAATAGATCACAGTATGACCAGCAACAGAATTCCCAAATACTTTATTTGTACAAATAATTTTAACTACTTCCACCTCCCTAGTGCATGAAACTGTCTTCCTGGAATGATTTGCTGGTAGACTTCATCTCTTGCCTTATCCCAGTGTTAGGGTTCACACCATCCTGGTCTTGATCATTGCAGCTGTTTAAATACAGTTCTTGCCTCTTCACCAGATAGTCTAAGCTGAGAATGGTCCCAATCCAGCTTTCCCGCAAGATTGATTTAATACTAACTTGTACAAGCTACTATTGCAAAATAGGACTTTATTGATGGACTCGGCAAATGTTTACAGCTGAGGAAACACATTTACTGCACTAGTGTACCCATACTTTACAAGATATGACATAATATCCTAAAGATACTAAAATCCCCAAACATATATGTGTACCTCCCACCTCAGTCTGAGGTGTGGTTGTAAGTGGAAGGCTTCCAGAAGAAGCCTAACTATAGGAAACAAGTCTCTTTCTAAGATTGTGAAGAATGAAGAAAACCGAGAAAACTTTTCTTCCATGCAGCTCTCTTATCTAGGTCTAAATATTTTCAGAGGAAAGCAAGTATTTAGTTCATTCTTTTTTCAGTTAGAATGCTCTGCCTGGATTAATAGTGAGATCTAACTCTCTCAACCGCAAAATAGCATCTTTCTTTCTATTGTAATAGTGTACAATAGCTCTCCATAGGACTGTTGATTTTAATATCATGCTTCTATTGGAAAAGTGTACCTCATCTTCCTGATAAAAGTAGAGCAGGAAGTAGTAGAAAGCTTGTTTGGCTACAGTGGTTCAGGCAAACAAATAAGGAAAGAATCTGCACTAACTTATCTCAAGTGACTTCAGTTTTCTTATTCCTTGAGCTGAGATTATCAGTAGGTAGAACTTAAATTAATAGTATGCTCAATTGCATGTTTAAGCAAGTCACCTCATTTCTTAAAACAGATCTGTTTGGATCTAGACTGAAGCCTGAGTGGCTGATATTTATGTTTGCTGGTGAGTTTTAAATGTGCTGTTGATATAATTTGGCCTCGAGAAAAGGAGACTGTGGAGATATTCTAATTATCTGACTTAATTTCTGTTACTGTGTCTTAGGAGGTGGAAAAACTTCTGCAGATGCTGTTGTTCAGACTCTGTAAGGAACGAAAAAGGTAAGTGAAACATATGTATACACTCTTTACAAGGTACTCAGCTAGAAGAAGATCTACTGAAGTAGCAACAGCTTGGAGAGTACAACTATTTATAACAAACAATTTAGAACTGATTTGAGTCTTGGGGCTATATCACACACTGGGTTTGTTACACAATTTGCATTGGCCTAGTTCTGTGCTTGATCTCTCATTACGACATGATGTTGTCACTCTCTCATTGTTGGATAGCATTCCCATAGTAGCTTCTTTTCATTCACAGGAAATACTTATTAATGGCTCCAGTAACGCTGCTTTTCCACTATTGCCTATTTGTGCAATCCTTTTTTTCCACCGCAGTTCCAATATTGCAGCAGTCATGTGATGTCAGTGGGCGCTATTCTCTCCTTTCCCCTTCTCTATCTCCAGGCAGAGGGAGCAGGCAAACAACTTTGCTTTTACACTATTCCCTGGTACTTTTTTTCTTAAAAAAATAAAATTTTAATACAATTGTGACTCTGGAAAAGTGAAATGCTGAAATGGCAGCAGGACAGGGAAACTGTGACTCTGGAAGAACAAAATGCCAAAATGGTGGCATAACAGGAAAAACAATGCTAAAATGATTAGAGGAAGTCTTGCAATACGCTGAAATTGAGCAATTGTGCAGTTTTGACAAAGAAAAAAATAAGAAAGAAAATAGTGTATGTGCTAGGTGGCATGGACATGGGAAGGGAGGCAGGATGAATGAGGTGGTGTAGAAGACTGATTGCAGGGAATGTGCATCCCGAAAACAGCAGTATAATGTTATTGCAGAGATGGAGTGATAATGGTTGTTTCTATACCAGTATGTTACTGCCCTGGCTAGTCTGAGCTTTGGGGATATTAAAAGATATCCTCTTGATATCATAATTCGGCTTCACTTCTCTATTCCTTTCCATGTGCTTGTGAGGCCACCGGACAAGCACATAAACAAGCTCGGCCATTAATAGCCGTAATATTCAAACTACAATACAGGCAGGCCAGAAACAGCTGACTCACTGCTTTAGGAGACCTCCAGGCAAGTACTTTAATTAAGTATGCACGCCACTTACAAAAGAGGCTCTGCCCCGCGATGGCAGCTTGATGGGTAAACTATACAATACCCAAGTACTCTGCGTTTCCATACTGGCTACTCTATTGAGAACTGCTGCGATAACTCAATCATTTAGATTCTGACCTTTCGGAGGCTTTGTCTCCAACTCCAAATCTATTGTTTTCCCCCAAGTATGGCATAGCCTGCAGTCACAATTCTTCGTATAAAAACCCTTGATTCCGAGACCTTCCTCGGATCGCTCCCTAGTTTCATCCCGCCTTGCTGCCGCTTTGCTTGGCGAGCCTCCCCTCAGCTCCACGTGCTGAGCTACATCGCACCTCAGCTTCGCTGTCTATTTTTCTGGGCTTTAGGACGGGTGAAGTATCACCCAAACCAACAATCCCTCTAAAAATCCCTCTATACCACTCCAACCTTTATTTTCTTTAGTTATCTTGTATGAGTGTGTCGCATACACTGTTTTGCTTGTATTTAATAAAACATTTATTTGTTCAACTTCTGTGTTCTCCTTGACTTGACCCGACCCCGTAGACATAGGGTTCAACATCTCGCTACGTTACCCTGCCTCTCGTAATGCTAAGCAGTGCTCTGAGCTAATTTTCCCCACCTTTAGTTGAGCACATTTTGGTGTCCCTCCCGGGACCCGCAGTTCACAGGGTAACAAGTATGTTTCTGTTTCCTTAAATGATGTGATTGCTGTGAGAAAACAGGCTCATGTGATAATGGTCTTGAGCTAGTTTCATAATTCTGTAGCCTAATTGATCCCTTCTAGGCGTGACAGGCATGACAGGAAGAGGCAAGAAGGCTGTGAGATCAAAACTGAGATGGTTTAGAAATCCCTGCAGGCCAGCATCTCTTTCTCAATGAGGGTGTTGAAACAGTTCACTGGCCCAGTCCACCTCACACACAAGATCTCACAGAAAGAATTCAGACTTAGTCGTCTTTATAAGGTATATAAAAGTAGTTTTACTCATGAATACGTGTGCATAATCAACATACATTCATCTTTCTGAAAAAAGATAAGAGTACTACATAATATCAGGAGAGTTGGAGCATCTGACCCAGAAAGGCTCTTACCACATAAGTTTCATGGAGGACAGGCAGGAAGAGAGAAGGAGGTGTGAGTAGATATTATTATTGCAAGACTGTCTGTTTTGAAAGAAGTACGCATATGATTGTGCTAACCTGTTAGAGATAAGAAATGTGTTCCTAGCAATACTTAAGTACAATTTGAGTTGATTGACAGTGAATAATTGAATTGGGAGTGAATAATGCTGCACAGTCTGAAAAGCAGGGACTCATTTTTCAAGTTAATATACAACCAGGGAGATGAAAAACCCTAGGACATTTGTCTGTATCATATTTTCATATGCATTCCCTTTACGAGCAGGCTTGCTTCCAGTTGTGTTTACTGTCTCTTGTGTCCCTCAGTTTCAATGCATTGAACAAGATCTGTACCAATTTATTATCTAATGGTAACACTGGCTAGAATGCTTGCCAAGGGTCAGCCTTTTGGCGAGGGTACTAAACTTGGGCAAATACATAACTTATGGGTCTGCTTATCTGTTTTCCTCAGAGTTTGTTGTTATGTGCTTTCATGTCAACCCTGAATAATGGTAATCCTATCATAGCAGTTTTCTTGGCAAGATTTATTGAGAGGGGGTTTGCCATTGCCTTGCTCTCAGGATGAGAGAGTGTGCTTTGACCATGGTCATCCAGACTGAACAGGCAAGTTGAACCCTGTTCCCCCAGAGTCCTGTTTAACACTAAATCCACTGCAACATACCTGGTCTCTAGAGTTCTTTCACTGGGGATTAAATGCTTTGTTAGCAGGACTTTCCTGAATATTATAGAATTGGGCTTTCTCACAAACATATCCTAACTTGACACCTCTGGGTAGCTTCCCTCAATTTCTTCTGGGCTGGTTATATCAGAAAGGTTTTGTTCAAAAGCAAGAGTGTGTGGATCAAGTACTTTGTTCTACTGGACTCACTTGAGTAGAAATTCAAAGAGGGAGTCCAATAGGTTGAGCTTCCAAAGTAAAGTGATTTTTTTTTAAAAAATCAGGAGCTGCACAATGAGTGGTAGTTAAAAAGCAGGTGTAAGCAGCTTAAATCTTTCTGGAAATGCTAGGGCTTGATTCCCAATAAGCCTGCATTATTCTACACTTTTCTTCAGCTTACATTCTAGTTTTTAGAACTGAACTAAAAATTGAACTTAAAATCGAACTTAAAATCAAGCCAATGTTTAAATCCACAGTTTAAACACAGCTTGCACTGTGGGCTATGCCACATCTTCTCTTTGTTAGTTGAGTTTACCTTTTACTAGGAAAATAGCCTTTGTCAATGAAGAATTATATCAGTTCTTAGCGCTCTCCAAATTGGATTTAGCCCATGTCTCTGCTTGAAGCTTACTACAGCTAGTCTAGGTAGTTAGGCAGGATGGCAGAGTTTGGTTCTGAGAAATTATCTGATGGCCTTTAGTCTTCCAGCAATGAACTGGATTTTAATCCAGAGCACTATAGGAATTTGAGAAGGCCACCCAACATTTGAAGCATAAGAAAAACAAACAAATCAAAACCAATGAGGAGTCTAAGCCAGCATCCACAGTGGCTCTTATGGGATACTGAGCCCCTGTCAACTGATTGATGGTGCTTAGTGGTAGCACCAGGGTTCATCTAGACAAGTATTCCTCCTGTTTTTAGATCTATAAAACATTTTCATTTTTTTTTCTTGTAAGAGTACAACTGTTTAGGACTGTCTGTTATCTGTGTCTTTTGGAGATCTTGCTGCATACAGTTAATTGCCGAAGGATGATGTAGTTAGGTGTTCATTAGATGCCAAATGCATAGGAAATATTAACTGCCAAACTGTATTTTGTAGAGCACATTTATGTAAGGGGCTGAAAGCCTTTTAGTTCTGGCTCTCTGAAAAGGCAGGAAAGTTCTTCCACCTCACCAATCAGTCAGCCACTTTGCAACAGACAGCACGCGCACACTGCAAAAGAATAAGAGGCCTTGCTCCAAACTGCATCTTCAGCAGAATTTCAGACACTCAGATGGTCTAAAGCCACCTCTGAATTCTTTAAGAACTCTTGAATGGGTACTGTGCAGACCTAGAGAATTGTTACTTTGCAATTTAATTACATGACTAATGATTGTTGTTTGGTCATCTGTATTTGAATAGCTTTTCAGGTATATTCCCTTAAGCGATGGGGCTATGTAGTGAAATAGCTCTCAGTGATCTCCATATTTCCTATCACTTTCACTCACACTGCATTATAATTTATTTTATGTTCCAGTTGGCCTGAGTTCTAATTATTTTAAAGAAATTCCCATTGTCTAGAATTAATTTTATTTACAGTATGCCCTCCACATTCATGAGGGATAGGGACAGAGAACCCTTGAGAATGTCAAAAAATCATGAATAATTTCTGTGGTGGGCACCCTCCCTCCACGCTCCCACTAGCTGCCAGCCTGTGCTGGCTGCAGCCCAGGGTGTGCAGGGAACGGCTGATTGCCTGCCCTGCATGTTCCTGCAGGTCTCCTCTGAAGCACCTGCGCAGGCGGAGGCCCCAGGGTGTGCAGGGAACGGGCGATCACCCCCCCACACAAGCTCCTGCCGGCTGCTGCCAGAGTGCCTGTGAGGGCAGCAGTGAGGGAGTGCAGGGAAGGGATTATTTTTCCCTCTCCCTGCGCCTGGCCACAAGGCCAGGGAATGGGAGGGTGAGAATGGGGGGAGGCAAGCATTTCCTTCACGAATAATCAAATCTGCAAAAGTGAAACCCGCAAATGTGGGGGGAGAACTGTATTTGTTTGTTTGTTTGTTTGCTTGTTGAATTTATACCCCACCTTTCTCCCAAATTGGATCAAGTCTACTAAACAGAGTACTATTGAGTCTGCTAGAATAGACTGATTTACTTAATGGGATTTGTCTATGTACAAACTTGTGAATTCATTCAGTTAGTCTCCTTTAGTTGGCGCCACCCAACAGCATCCAGATCATAAAGCTGTAATAGGAAGAAGGGAAGAGTATTTGACTGCACAGAAAAGCACACATATTAGAAGCATCATTATAATCCTTTATATCTGTTTATAGTACACACATAGATTATTTATACATAGCCCAATCCCTTTATATTGCAAAAGTAATTAGTGTTTTCCACAATTTTGCAGATTACAGGAGAACATTTGGGATTTTTCTATGGCTGCCTGCACAAAACTTCACACAATATGCTGCAAAATCGAGAACCAAAAGTATTACAACATACCTGCTTTATCAGCTGAAATTGTTTCGAGAATTATTGAACTTGCACCTTTAGAGGTGAGCATCTGTTTGTACAATGTTAAAAATGTGTATGATTATCTGCACCTTTGTCTGATTTCTCTTGCACTACTACACCAGCCTTAAGGGGGGAAAAGATTTTAAGCTTTGAGGAATAAGGTAATAAGTTAATTCTGGTTTCCTTGGGGAGAGAAAAGCTTGTCCAAAATGGCTTTGTCTTGTAGATTTATTGCCTTTTATGACTTAAGAAGAGCACTGCTATCTAGTGTGGCATTTTGTTCACATCAGTGGTGGTAGGTGGTTCCAGTTGGTGGGATGTTGAAGCTATTCTGCATTTCGGTCTGAATTTTATAGGAGATAGCCAAGGTGCTGAATTCTATCCCAAATAGATTCAGCACCTGGAATGGTTCTTTTAAAAATTGGACTAAAGCAGAATCAATTCACTCTAACATAGGAGCTACTAGCCACCTTCGTGCAACAACCAAACAGCTGCCTATGGCAAGTCTGCCAGCAGATCACAGGTACAATAGAACTCTCCTCTTGTTTTTTCCCCAGAAAATGGTATGGATAGCCAGTTCTCTTGGATTTTTATCTGTTAGCTTGTGAAAAATCACAGTTCTTCAGTAGTTTAGGAATCATCCACTCTGCCACACTGACATTAGAAGAAAATTAGTTCTTGCTAAACTGGGAAGGACTGGGAAAGAGAGTAAGAAGACTGGGAAGCAATGGTCATGAGAGGGAAAGCACCACTATTGCCTGTACAGACAGTTGAAAGTACAGACTCTTGAGAAGCAGGGACTCATTTTTCAGGTTTATACACGCTCCAGGAAACAATATCTCTAGGACATGTATCTTTCTGTACCATATTTTCATATGCATTACTGGTGGGTGTAATACCAATGCTGTCTGTTGTGTCCCTCACAGTTTCAATGCATTGAACAAGGATCTGCACTAATTGTATTTATCTAATAATAACATCGATTGGAATGCTTGCCAAGGGTCACCACCTTTTGGAGTAACCAGCAAAATGTTTGTGCTTCATAAATACTGGTTTTTGTGCAAACAAAATGTTTGCAAAATCCTTAAATGTGTGTAGGGGGGAGGCAGTAGTTGACCATTTCTTCAGTGGGATATCTCAAAGAGTTAGGCTATCTTTCCTTATTGGAACAGAGAAAATTTGTGAGTATTCTTTACTTCCCTAACCACTTGTAATAAATTTGGCCATCATCTTAAAAAGTAAGAATATTAGAAGTATCTTCTTGCTCTAATTTGAACTTCATGGAGTAGCCTTCATATATACCATTAAAAATATCTCAAAGTGCAGGTTTTTTGCTAAACTTCTGTATGCACTATTAATTCTTTTGGTAATTACACTTAAAATATCATTTTGGGTTCTGAAGTATGAATTTGTGGTGCATGAGGTCTGATTCCTTATGATTTTTCAGCTACATATGCTCAACTTAGAGACTATGTAGATGCAGTGCTGGCTCCCTATAACCAATGTTTTGTTATCAGGATGCATGCACTTTTCCGCAAAAGAAATGTCAGCGTACAACTCTTTCATTCTTTTTAAGCATGATTTTGCATTGTATGTGCACCAGTACTAGTCATAGTAACCAGCAATCATAGTTCCCACATAAATCAGAATTTGAAATTAGTTCTTGCAGGGAGTTTGTAGAAAAATCTTATAAAGAGACTGCCAAATTTGGCTGCCATTGGTAGCCATGAAACATTAAACCCTGGTTAATACTGATAGGAGAGGGGGAGTGATATGTTGTAAAGTGATACAGCTGTTTCTTGATTGGCCAGTTATCGTTTGCAGAAAGCAGTGCAGCAAATGAAAAGCTCCAAGAAGCATCAAAATGCATTGACTGGAGGAAAGAGATAAGATTACCAATAAACATGTGTAACATATTCTGTTTGTGGAGAAGTAGGCATTCAATATAGGTTAGGCCTACAGCCATCTTAGGCTTTCTATAGTGGTCCCTAGGTCCTCCCCTCGTTCTTTCCTGTGTCCTGCCCTGGTTAGGTCACTCTCAGTCTTTCTCCTCAAGTTTGAGTCTTTTTATCCTTCTTTTCTACACACACACATGCATGCCCATACGCTATCTATTCCTCTTGGCTGCCTATATTGAGGATCTCACGTTAGTTCGGGAATTGTACAGCCAGCTTCTTCAAAATGTTTTGTTACAAAGGTTACAAGGTTACAAAGATTCTAGCCTTTATCTTAGATGCTACTTTAGTCTCTCTTCCTTTTTTTGCTAGATAATGGATGCGGCTGTTGTGGCTCTGGGTCTAATTTGGCCTTGGTCTCCTTTTCAGTTTTTCTTCCTTTTTGGTGAGGAACTTAAGAACATTCTTCTTGAGATGAAAGATAAGGAAAAAGCAATGTCCTCTATTCAGAAGTAGGAAGAAAAGAAGCAATCTAAGCTTTTCTTTGCTCCTTTTCAACCATTCTGTGGGTTCTCTAGGCAGAGAAATTTTATGAATTTCTAACTAGTCTGTACTCATTCTAGATTCCCAGTCCATCAGCAGGGCAGAATATCACATAACCAGGGCCTCAGGGGAAAACCTTCAAAGCCCAGCCCATGAAAGGTCTGACTTCTCAGGCCTGGTAGTGGTTCCTTCCCAAGTGGGAAACCTCCTCACTGGATAAAAGAGGGACAGAAAATAATGAGGGACAGAAATGTGGAGAAACAACAAGGGACAGAAATGCAGAAATTATCTCAAGTTTGATGCCCTTCCCGCTCCATGTTCTCTTCCACCCCCAGGTTCCTTAGTTTGCTTAGAGGAACTTAGTTGCCTCAGCAATCCGGCATTTCTTAGACACTGGAGTAGTAGAGCCAATGCAAGTTTAGGAAACCTTTAAGGGCATCGTCCTCATTCCTAGGAGTGTTGGGGACTTTCATTCCACTGTGACTAATGATACTAAGTGACATGTTTCTTTGCTTTGCCTGGGCATCAGTGGGGTAGTCCAGATGTTTTCTTCTTTGCAGACAAGAATGAAGTTTCATAATAAGTGCCCAATGCACTATTTCCATTTCTCTTTATTCTTCTATCTTGCAACTTTTAAAATATTTATCAATAGTTTTAACATTTAGCTAAACTGTCACTCTGTGTGCCACAGTGATAGGTTGGTCTTCAGTTCAACAAAAGTTTGTAATTCTTTCTCTTATGCATAACAGGCTTCGAGAAAAAAAAGTCCACAGAATACTACAACAGAAACATTCCGGAGTCTTTGTGCAGATACCAATGCATTTTTCAGAAGAATTATGCCACCAAGATTACTGAAACCTTCTTCAGGTCTTGATGTGGAGCTCACTTTTCCAGTGGAACTTATGGTTTGTATTCTGAAATTCCTTACTGTTTTCCTGTAGTTCTTTACAGCTTTTGGTAAATGCTCCCCTTTAATATCATCTTTTTCCTGTAGGATGTCTTTTGTTCTTCATAGAAACATGCATCAGTTTTTGCTTCTGTTGAACAACCAGTCTCACAGAGATGGTTTGGATTAAGAGTGTGCTTTGTTTTGGCATAACTGAAGAAATGCAGGGTTCAATCCTCCGCTAATGGCTATGAAAAACGAATAACTGTTACTCAGATGCTAATTACCAAAGCTCTGGCAAAAAGGATGTCCAGGTACTTCCCCAATGTGTTCTGGGAATTCAGAAGGTAGGATAGTGCAAAAGTCCCTTGAGCACTCTTCTTTGCTTCTTGGTATTTGGATTTAACTTCTTCAGCTTATGGATTCTCTCCACCCTTGGATGATCTGCTGTCACCAGCCCCGATAGGTTAAGAATTCAGGGGGAAGGATTTACAGTCTGCTTCTCCCTGTGAAGTTTCTTCCAAACTCCAGAGTTTCAACGATTTCCATCCTACCATCAACCTGAGCCTAGAAAAATTCCCACAACAAATTCATTTCTTGACACCACTGTGCAACTGCACAATAGACTTCTAAGCACCATGCTGTATCAAAAACCCACAGATCATTTCCACTCAGAATACACTACAAAATCCATTGTTTACAGCCAATCCCTCTGATACAATTGTATCTGCTCAGATCCACAAGACAGAGATTTGGAATACTTGAACTCTTTACAACACACATTTCTCAAGCTACAATATCCACCTAAGGAGATGAAGAAACAAATCAACAAGGCAAGATTAGTAACCCGAAACAATCTATTTCAGGACAGACCAAAAACACAAAATGACAGAACACCTCTAATTTTCACCTGCAGTCCCCAGCTGAGACCAGTCAGATGCATCATCAGTGAGCTTCAACCAATTTTGGAGAATAATACAGCCCTCTCACAGGCTCTGGGAGGCCTACAGACAGCCTCCAAATCTTAAACAGGTACTTATAACTGGGTGGTAATACAGAGATAAGACCCTGCCACAAACCCGGATGCCAACTCTGTCTTCACGTCTACACTGGGAGCAATATTACAGGGGTCAATAGCATCATCCACAACTTCAGAGGTACATTTGTTCTTCCTCCAATGTGATATATGCTATCCTATCTAGAAATGCTCCTCTGTATTCTATATTGGACAAACATGACAGTCTCTACACAAGAGGACAAATGGACACAAATCTGGCATTAGAAATGACATGCAAAAACCAGTTATAGAAAATTTCAACCTTCCTGTACATACAGTACAGGATTTAAAGGTGGTAGTCCTTGAACGAGGAAATTATAAAAGAAGACTAGAAAGAGAAACAGCTGAATTGGATTATATTTACAAATTCCAATCCATTAACAGAGGTATGAACAAAGAAAAAGGCTTCATGGCACGTTACATATATTAATACAAGTGTCGTTGCTATTGTACATATAACGAGTCTTCTTTAAGAAGTTTTTGAACCTAAGGAAATTGACTTTTGATGAGCAAATTTTTTGCTTTCACACGTTAAAACTAACTGACCACAGTAAAGATCTGGAAGACCTGTATCGCCTTATTCAGCCTTTTGAAAATTTAGGGCAGGGGTCATGATTTGCATCCTTCTGGATTGTATTATATTCCATCTTACTCTCACTCCCACTCCAGCTTTAAACTGGAGGCTTTAACATCACTCTGTACTGCATCTGAAGAAGTGGGTTTATATCTGTGAAAGCGCAGCATAAAATAAAAACCAATTAGTCTTAAAGGTGCTGATACATTCCTTCCCCCCTCCCCCTTTCTTCCTCCTTTTTATGTTTCAAAATCTATTGTCTCTTTTCTTCCAGGGAGAGACTAGATTCCCCAGCTGCTGAAACTCATCTATAATCTCCCACAATTTGGATCTCCTTGATAGTTGACTTTGTACTCTTAACCATGTGAACCCAGATCTTCTTCCATGGATGGAAAAAACACTGCAGTCTTAAAAGGGGACATTTTACTTTTTTACAAAACAAAAGAAAATGCATTTGATCTGAGGTTGCTGCATGTTACAAGAACCGTACAACCTATGCAACTGTACAGTTGTGTGCATGCATGCATGTGTGTATACATATTTATATATATTTATATACACACACATACTGTGTGTGTATACGCGCGCGCGCACACACACACACACACACAACGGTATAGTTATGTAACAGCTGTACAAGTTATTAAACACAAGGAGTCTTTTCATCTGACTCAATCTTGGAGTTAGAGAAAATATGAACATCTGCTAGCTAAAAACTAAAATCAACAATAATATTCCAATTATGTCTAGCTAAACATTCTAGTTACTCAGGCTTTCAGAAAGGAAGGATGGCACTGGATTATTTTGGGCCAGATAGATTAGCCCCCAGAAAACAGCAATCACAGCCTTCTCCCAAAGCCAGAGTCCAAAATGGAGATATTTGAAGTTCCTGTCCCACCAAAAATAAGGACATTTTCT
Organism: Cyclura pinguis; assembly: GCA_030412105.1. Classification (NCBI taxonomy): domain Eukaryota; kingdom Metazoa; phylum Chordata; class Lepidosauria; order Squamata; family Iguanidae; genus Cyclura; species Cyclura pinguis. The sequence goes on from CM059600.1 coordinate 161,882,212, forward strand.
AAGATGCTGCCTCTGGAATCTGACTGATTCCTTTCTGTTTCAGTATTGTAAATTAGCACAGATTACAGTGGTGAAATAGTTGGTGGAATGACCACTCATTTCAGTGTGTGTGTGTGCCTTCAAGCTGCCTGTCGACTTCGGCAACCCCATGAATTTTGAACAGTTTTCTTATTTCAGTACATCAGGACAAAATGTTCTTTTTGTGAGAATAGTTGTTCACTTACTGTTCGAAGAAATCACAGGCTTTTCTGACCTACTGGCTTGTCCTTAAGTGGTGATCTATCTGCATATGGTATGTGTGGTGATGTGGGATTGTTTGGCTTTCCTGAGGCCAGTTTTTTAAGTAAGCGTACATAAGTGCTTTTACAAATGAACTGTAGGGTTATGAGAGGTTATGTTTGTGTGTTTTTCTTCTTCATGCTGTCTGTGAAATTCCACAAATAAGAATCTGTATATTTACAGTTGATGGAAATCTTTGGAGGCTGGAGCAGAAACTATTCCTTCCTCTCCCTTTGACTATTTTAGTGCCCACTGTGGAGATCTGGGCCAGCTAGGGCTAGAACAGACCAGGCCTGCTTTCTTTGCTGTCTCCCTGGAGAATCAGCAACCTTTTTTTATTATTACCACCTTCTGGTAATAGACTCCATAGACTCCACGTGTCGGTGCCTATTTTTTGTGTGTGTGTGTAAAACCTCAAAATTCTCACTGGAAAGAGACACATGTATTTCTGCACAGAATGACTTCCTAGAACATTTTGGGATGTGCATATGACAGGCAAGAACTGTGCAGAAATATTTGTTGTTCACGGTGTCTGTGATTCACACATAAGGGTTGTTCTCTGCTGTTTGGATTATTGTACAGCAATCTGTGTTGGATTGTCTTTGAAGAATGTTTGGAAACTCCAACTGGTCCAAAGAGCTATAGTGACATTGCTAATGGGCTGGTTACAGAAACACATGACTCCTTTGTTACAGCAGCTCTGCTGGCTACTGATCTGCTTCCAGGCCCTTCTCTCGGTCCCACCACCCTCACAGATGCATCTGATGGGGACACAGGAGGGGCCCTTCTCAGTGGTTGTTCTCAGGCTCTGGAACTTACGCTACAGAAAGACTAGACTAATTCTTTCCTTGTAGTCCTTCCAGGAGCACATTAAGACTCTTTATGGGGGAACAGCTTTTAAAAATGGCCTCCCCTGAAAATCTCAAATCCTGGGCAGGCTTATAGAGGAGAATACAATTATATTTACAGTGCAGTTGTTTTTCAGACTAATGTGCCCTCCCAACCTTCCACACCCTGATCTAGATATTTAAGATATCTCCAAATACTCTGAGAAGTTATTGCTGAGCTCATGCTTCTCACATTTTCTAGGATTTTTGATACATAGTAGCTGAGTGGAAAGAAAAAAAAATGTTTACAAATTTGAATTAAATCTGAGCTGGAAAGGCATTTGAGGGCACAAGGCTGGCCTACATGTTGCCAAGGATTGTGTTCTAAAGAAGTGTGAGCATTGTTGCCAATTATAATACGAAGCGGCACTGCCAGGAAGCACCTGGTAGATTCTGATACATCGAGGAAGAGTGTTCTAAGAAAAAGGATGAGTACATTTTGGATCCTGTACTCTGACTTCTCTATTAGAAAACATGCCAGCAATTATTTGTAATAAAGAAGATTAAAGACATATTTATGTATCACTCATGTGTAGCGGATCTTACCCTGTTGAAGCAGGAGTGACGGCCCCTTCGCAGACAATTGGAAATGTGACAGACATGAATTTTAGCTTGACATCTTTGTTCTCTTGGTGCTCCGTCATTGCCACTACTCATGTGGAGTTGAGATATATGCTTTTGTTGTACTCCTTTTGGTCTTGGAATGATCCTAAGTGTCTTCTAGTACAAATTTATGGGTGGAAGAGGAAGGCAGGAAGTGAATTCTCTTAATATCCACATGATCCTAAATGGGAATTAGGAGGGGAGGGCAGAGAGACGAAGCATAGCAAAAGGGATTAAGAAAACTGTATTGCTCTTTCACTTATCCAAACAGATTATACCCTATCTCTTGATAGATTATGATATCTTATATGTTGAATAAACTTTCAATTTCTTCTTTTATTTCTTGAGAGATTTCCTTTTACCTTAAATTGCATTTTCTTTTAGGTATGGGATCGATTTTTGAAAATAAACTTTCCTGATGAGAGCTTCACAGAAGAGTGGAAGAAAGCTATAACTAAAGATGTGCAAAGCAGAATCAAAAAGGTACGAAAACATATGGAGATACCATTTAGCCAAGTGTTCCACATTAGGTTGTGGAAATGGTTATCAATCCTTTATGGGTATATGTGGAGTAAATATATTAAAAATTTAAAAAGTGCAAAATTCTTGTAATCTCATCCACCAGAGAGATAACTTTTAATATACTTTGTGACTTTGTTAATACTTTGTTGATGTACTTCTTTTAACTCCATTGTCATGTTCGGAAAGCCTCTGACATAGTATTTTTTTCTCTGTGATTCTTTTTGTCTTTTCATATCTTACTATCATTTCATACTATGGATTTGTCTATTTTCTGTAGTTTCCTGAAAACAATTAATACTGAAAAGGATACTTTGGATATTATGTGGATTGTTTTGGAAAGTGACTGAATGATTTCTTCCCTTACAAAAACGAGAGACAAGCATAATATAGTGGTTTGACTGTTGGATTATGACTCTGGAGGCCAGGGTTTGATTTCCTGCTCTGCCATGGAAACCGACTGGGTGGTCTTGGGCACTTGGGCACACACTCTCAGCCCCAGAAAACCCCGTGATAATCTCATTTTAGGGTCACTGTAAGTCAGAAACGAATTGAAGGCACACAACAAGAAGTACAGGAAAGAATAGTTTTTCAAATATTCCTGTATCTTATATTGGTTGTAAAATATTGGTTGATATTGGTTGATATAAATCTGTCCCTCAGCCCCATTTGCCCAGCTTGCTATGAAAATAATATCTATATCTTGCACAGCTACATCCAAATATGTTGACCCGGATAAAATAATTTGCACTTAAGGTGCTATGCTCAAAATGTCCTTGATTTTCTTTTACTGCATTAGCTTATTTTACATTCTATGTTTTCTTCTGATAAATGTAAGTATCTGGAAAGAATGCTAGTGCTTTGTTTTTCTTTTATTTTCCCCTTACAGGAAAATCCAGATAAACAGATCAAAGCTTATTGCAGTCACTATCCATACTTTGAAAGAAATGACTCTCAAGTTGGCAAAATTTTTGAAAACTGTGCCATAGAAGCTATTAACTTAGCATATCAGGTAAGCCCAGTAACCAAGCTAAAGTTTTCATTAAGACAGTTTACAGTGCAATCTTATACATGTGTATTCAGAAGTGAATTCCACTAAATTCGATCATATCTACTATGTTCTCTTGTAAATTGTTTAGACTTGCAGCATAAAAGTATAAACTACAATTTGCACTTCCAGAAAACACTATAGCTTAACTCTTTTGGTCTGCTGTTATTTTCAGTCTGCTTGAGACTTTAGTGCTTATGATGCAACAGCCTCTGGAAATGAATACAATACGTTGTGCTCCTGATGAAAAGTGTTAATTTGAAATGTGCTGACCAAGCAGAACCTCTGGATTCAGCATCCAGAGGTCAAGAAAGAGACTGAATATCCTCTTACTAAATTCAGGAAGTAAAATAAGGAGGAGGTAAAACTGCTACCAAAGCTCTACCTAGCAGCTACCATACATTTTTTCCAACATACCTGTGAAAGATGCAGTATCCAGTTGTTGCTTCAACAGGAACTCATAGAGAGACGTGAATGGTAACCTTGTTGTGTAGTGTCACCCCTGAGAACTTCAGGGAGAAGAAAGTGGTCACTGGAAAGAGATCAGAATTCAGAAAGTCAAAATGCAAAATTTCATGGTTCTAATGTAGGTCTAGGAAACCTGTGGTTCTGCAGATGTTGAATTCAAGTTTCTTTCAGGCCTATCCAGTGTGTTTGGTACAGTAGTTCACTGAACACCTGAAAGGTGCCTCTTCTCAAGTTTCTGCATTGGTCCCTTCCTCTCTGTTCTTCTTTGTAGCAACTTCTAGAATCAAAGCAATAGTTTAAGGTATGGGTAGACAATATGTGGCATTCTAGATGTGGTCAGACAACCATGTACCCCAGGCAGCATAGCCAATGGTGAAGAATGTTGGGATCTGTAGTCTAACAACATGTGGCCACACTTTGCCTGCCCCTTGATTAACATATGCTTTGTCAGTTTAGAAATCATGTCAAACCATTGTTCATACAGATCATGGTTTATAAACTCCCCTGAAAATATTGTTTGGTTCCTGTTGTCCCATTGATCACTAAATACGGTTTGCCAATTTGTATATCACACCAAGCCATAATTAAGCTTCTTAATAGTGATTCAATGTGATGAACCAGTTAAGACATGGGCTAAGTGCTACATGCCATCCCAGAGCTATTTTTGTGGCACTTGACCCCTTTAGACTCTCTGCATCACTTTTTCTATCCTTCTAAAGGGTAAATTATCTCTCTGGAAGTCTCCAACAACTTCTGCTTTTGTTTTGTTTAATTGGCAGTCCATTAGGGCTAGAGGAGTCCCAGAGGAAGAAAACTGGATCCTGGACCTGCCACAGTTTCCCACCCTTGCTCTAAAATATAGATGACTTCACTGTTCAGAAAGAAAAAAAACTGGAAAAAAGCAAGGCTGCAGCAGTAGCATTTATTTATGTGGCACCATCACTGTACATAGCACTTTACAAGTAAAAGATCAACAGAACAGTTCTCTGACTTCAGGCTTACAATCTAATTAAGGCAGAACCCAAAAGGAAAGGAGTATGGCAGTGGGAGAGGGGATTAAGCCCAGCAGATACGGCTTTTGCTTCTCTTTCTTCGAGGCCAGGGCAGCGGCAATTAGGATGGAGAGAAGGCCCTTCCTCTGGGCCTAGGCATGATGGAACTGCGCATCCCTCTTCTTGTCTCCCTCCGAAGCTGCAGCAGTGGCAGCTGGGATGCCTTTCAAATGCTTCTGGGCCTAGGCATGATGGAGCTGTGCCCATTTTCTTCTTCTCTCCCTCTGAGGCTGCAGCAGTTTGTGAGCCAATCCAAAACTCAGAAAACAATGCACACAACCCTACCAGCACTCTTCTGCTAATTTTATCTTACTGACCAGTTTAACAAGAGAGAAATGAGGTCTCTATGGTAGAAATGGATATCGGGACCTGTGAAACTGTTCAGTGATGCAAAATCCAGGGACAGTTGTACATTTTTAGTTGTTGTCTCACATGTGTCTTGGAACAGGTCTCTCCAAAATGCTGAAACTATTGAGCAAATAAGACCCATTTAAGCCATATCTTTTCTAACACATGAGAGAGCTATTTTTAGAGATGTGTGATAATTGTTGCAGGTTAAATGCCATCTGTATAAACATTTTATGCAGCTTCTCTTGATTGTGCTGAGATGGATTTTAAGGATTTTGATTTCCTTATGCAATTCGTATTAATGTCTTTTATTGAATGATCTAAATCCTATTCCCACATTAGTTTTAACCCGAATATTTTAGAATTATGAATAGAATTCAGCGGTTTGTATATACGAGTCACAAATCCTTGGGAATGAGTACTGTATGCTTTTATCAATTATTAATTCAAATGAGGTAAACAGAGCTATAGCTTGATTAATGATTTCTCTGTCACTTAAAGCATGAAGGTTTTAAAGATTTCATAATGTGACAAATTTGAGAGCTCGTTTTATGATGAACTCATTTCAATACTGCCCAAATCTTTATGTCTTAAAAGAGTAATCTCATTGGCCTAATATTATCATATGATCTGAAAAGACCTGGCAAACTTCTGTCTGCTGTCATTCGAAAATCATGGCCTACTGATAAGGCTGGGAAACCTTTGAAGGACGTGGAACATGTTCTCATCCATCTCCTTGCTTGTCAAGACATCAAAGATCTTTTCACCTTCCATGGTATTTATATATCGCACTTAGTATTCCAGGAGTTGTGAAAAATACTGTGTTTCTGTTATTAAAGAGAATGAAATAAGCAGTATATGATTATATAGTAAAACACTATATGATGCTACTAAACAGTATATGATAAAAAGGGGACAAGATTTTAGGAACTAGTATGTGATATTTAAGGATATTTGTTGATCGGCTAAATCATTTTTCACTTTGTATAAATTTGTAAAAATCTTTTAGAAAATTATGTTACACTGGTATACAATGTCAATAAAACAATGAAATGTTTTATTGCACAATATGAAATGTTGCAAATATAACAGAGGTGAAAATTATACCCATATATGTAGGAACAAGGAGAAGCAATTGAACACTGGCTAAAAAATGAAGTATATGAGTTAATTATTCATTTTAAATGGGAACTTGAACTTTTATTGCTTTAATTAAGATTGTCACTGAGTTACTTTTGTATTAGTAAGAGAAGATTTTGTGTGTGTATGCTTATAGTTTTATAACAATTGATGATTGTAAGAATAAAGTATGTAATGTCATATCTAAACTCACTAATTACATGAAAGTAACGGAAAAATAACAAAGACAACATTTGGTTTGAAGAGATAAAGCAAAGAATTCCAAGAAATTCAGAGGTTTTGTGCTTTCCTTGCACTAGATTTTTTTTGCACTCAGTGTCTCCAATACAGAAAGAAGACTGTTGGCCTTTCTGCACTACACTGTTATAGTGCTATTATTCTACTTTGAATGTTCTCTGGAGTTCTGGGGTTTGTAGTTTACTAAGTCCAAAGAGCTCTCTGGTTGAGAATTCTAAATGCCCCTCCTTGAATGGCAAAACCCAGGATTCCATAGGATGTTGAAAGTGGAATAATAGCACTATAACAATGTAGTGCAGAAAGGCCCATGGACAAATCTATCAACGGTACCTTCTCTCATGTAATTTTTTTTTTAATCTTAAGTTATTTCCATTTAGTTGATAAAGAATTTTGGTAAGTTATGTAAAAAATGAATCAGAATTCTCATTAGTACAAAATAAACTTCTTTGCACCTGTTAACTCCAAGTCTTACTATCTGTTCAAGAGCAAAGAAAAACCAGCATACCTCCATCTTCTATTTCCAGCTTGGGCTGTAGGCAGGGACATGTCAGCTTCCTCTATTTTGTACTTAAGAGGTACTTTAAAAGTAGATTACTCATTAGATGAAGAGACAAGAACTACATCCCCCCTTTCCTCCTCCTTGAAGGTGGTACAGGAAGGGGGATCTCTGTTTTTGCTATTTAAAAAAAAAATACCCAATTTATCTGACAGGCAAAAGAGGAAACATTCTGGACGAGCTTACAGATGAAGCCAAAGAGCTGATGGACATACTTATCTCCGTATATATGAAAGTTTCTAATGCACTCGTGAGTGGTCGTATCGTAATTAAACATTTGGACTTGATTAAGAATCACAAGATGGAATTTCTGTCCATTTGGGAATCAAGTAAGTGTTTTTTTCCCCCATCTATACATGAAGGAGGAACTAGATCAAAGATAAACAGAATAATATGTTCTGTGTTTCGCCTGTAATTGTTATGCTATCTTGATGGCATGCATGGGAGATCGGAGTTTATCACAGGTGGGTATTATATTGCAATAGCACTAGGACAGTATTGTTTTCAGTGGGGGTTTATTGCACAGCATAATTCTTCAAAAAATGGGAACCAGCACTATTAAGCTGGCATTACATGAAAATGTGAAAGATACTATTGTCCTCTTACTGCCTTCCCAAGGTGAAGAAAGCACTCCTCAGTCAAGAGGATGGGGTGATGTGATCAGGACCACAGTGAATCCAAGACCTGTTTTCTGATGAGGCAAAAAGGAGTAATGATGTTGTTTCTTAACTAATTAACACACCTGTTTCAGTCTTCTAAAACAGTAGTTCAATCAAGATGGGCACAGCTCGCCCCATGTTAGTTTAATTCATAGGCATATCTCTCCCAAGTCATGACCTTGGATTCAACTCACCAATGCTGTCTTCCAACATGAACTTATTAAATTGTGTAACATACAATATAGAGAGGAAAGTGCCTATCTTCCATGTTGAGCATCCCTAATCTAGAAATCCAAAATCTGAAAACTTCCAAAAACAAACTTTTTGCCGCCAGACACCCCCTTCCATTTTGGAGGTGGTGGTTGTGGTGCTCGTGCTTGTTTATCTGTCAGATCCTCAGTCTCTCTCCAGCCTCATGTCTCATAAACAACACAAGTAGCAAACAAGCGAAATGTGAGGCTGGAGAGAGATGCAAGGATCTGTGAAATGGCCAGAATCCAAGCATAGTGCTCAGCGTGAATCCATGCTTCCTGCCATTTCACAGATCCTCTCCAGCCTCATGTCTCATACGTTCACTACTTATGTTGTGTATGAGACATGAGGCTGGAGACCCAGAGTGAGGATCTGAGAGACTTAGAATATAAAAGACCTGATACGTGTATTCAAGATAAACAAACAGTACTCTACCGGAGATCTTTGGGAAGTCCGTCGCTGCCTGCTTCCACCTCTGAGGCAGCAGCTGTGGCACTTCTGCTTGTTTGTTCACCCGCTTCCTGGAGATCTCCTGTACAATACTGTATTTTATGTATATGCAAATACAGATATTCTAAAATCAGGAAAAAAAATCTGAAATCTGGAATATAATAATAATAAAGCAGTGCTTGGCCAGTGGTCAGTGTGCCCCAGTGTATCCTTGCCTGTACAGCATCTGCTGCTCTCCTGATAAGCTAGAATCAAGCAGAATTTTAAGCAGCCCATCAAACATCACTCTCACCTTCACCCTACATTTTGATCTTTGGCTGGTTGGTTGGTTGTTTTTTTGGAGTACGAACAAGGACATGCTTGCATATCCTGAGAAAGATAAGATTTTGTATTGACTGTACTTACAATTCTTGGGATGACAGGAGGATCAATCCACTACATATGGGTTTTGATCCTCACACTAGCTGATGCAGGAGCCATCTTCGTTTTAACCTGTTTTTCCGCTAAACTCCGATCAGTTTTTATTTCTCTTGCGGTCTAGCTAGATGTGTTTTTGTCCCTCTCCGGTACTTTAGTTTGTATGGTAGATATGGAGCAGGAATCTGAGAAAAGGGGGAAGAATTCAAGAAGAGAAGGGGAAAAGTCATCCCAGATAGTGAAGAAAGTGGTTATCAGCCATGGAATATTAAAAGACAATTCCGTTCGGAGTACCACTGTGCAGCTGGGCTCGGACGATGAAAAACTAAATCCCATCCAGAAAACCGCAACACAGCAGGTCACGGACAATGGCAGAAGTGATTCCACCCATAAGACCAAATTACAGAGTGCCGTGGACGAGGAAAATCGAGCAGACTTAAGAAAAATAAGTGAGGCAGATGAGGTAAAGATTGTTGGTGGACACAAACAGTGAGCCCCAGACAGTCAGAAAACAAAAGAAGCAGGTAAAGGGACCTCAGAGAAAAAGGCAAGAAAGGGGGGAAAAGCAGAAAGAGGTGGTAGAAAAAAGCATTCAAAACAGACAGTGGTGGCTCCGAAACTTACAATCACAGCTCCCGGGCACCATCTTGAAACTACCAGTTCTAAGATGGCGACGATAGCTTCTAACTGACTTCCTGAAGCCTCTGAGGGAAGTGCAATGGTGGAACGATGGTGCATGTGGGCAGCTTCACTCATCCAATAATGTCTGGGCAAAAAGAAGCAGGAAGGTCTGTAGTTTGCTCTGATTCAGAGACGCGCACAGACAAATTGCCCCAGCCAACATTGGATCAAATTAAGATGACCTCTGAATTTAAAACATTTTTACAGAGTTGGTTTGTGAGTATTCCAAGTCGAGGCAGGAACAATTGAATGAAACAAGATATGATTCTCAGTCCGGTTCTCGAAATATAACAATGTCATCTTATTCAAGTAGACACCCCAGAGAGGAATTTCATGCAGTTATAAATCAATTGATAAGGGAAACAGTTCAGACACATGTCCAAACATTATTAATTTTAATGTAAATGATTTTTCAATACCAAATATGGAATATGATGGATTTATTAAAAAATCCCAATATGCCAAATCAAATTAATCAAATGAATTTACAACCACATACAAGTAATAATGAATTGGAATCTGATCAAATTGATAACGAACAACCATCTGCTAAGAGAAAAAGGTTGGATCAAGATGAAAGGTCAGGTGGGAGCGAACTAAAAGACCTAAGAAATAAGGAGAGATTTTTAGCTGAGAAAGGGAAAGCCAATAAAGAGTCAGATTTGATGATGGAGCAAAGGAGTGGACATTCTAGAGGTAGACTGCAACATGAGACAGAGGAGAGAGATGAATAAAATGGATCATCAGAAGGCTTCATTAATATGGAAGAGGATAAAGAGTTTATGTCTTCAGAAGATGAAGAGGATGATAAGATGGAGTCTGACAGATTGAGGGAGAAAATTTCTGTAGTCTTTTAAAATGGGTTGTGCAGACTTTAGGTTTGGATAGTTACAAAGAGCAAGAAGTGGAGGATGGTAGTAAGGAAAGTAAGTTAGCTTCAGTAATTAGAAAAAAGGAGACACAGGGCATGGAAATTCCTATACCAGAATTTTTTGAGGAGATTATGAATGAGTGGTCCTCACAATGGAATTCTAAAAAACTTCTGGCTTATAGTCAAAAGTTATATTCATTTGTTAAAAAAGACGTTGAATTTCATAAAGTGCCCCCGGTGGATGTCCCAATTGTGGGTTTAGTGTCGGGAGCAATTTCCCCCAGGGAGGGGGACACACAACTGAAAGGAGTGGATGAAAGAAGGGCAGAGACATTTCTGAGGAAAGCGCATGAGGTAGCATCTTTAGCAATTAGAGTGTTGGTAGCAACTTCTCTATTTGCTAGAGCTGCTGTACTCCAGGCACAGGATATATTGGATACACAAGATTTAAGTTTGCAGGAATTATTCAAAGATGTAGAAAGAATTCAGAGAGTTCTGAAGTATATTGGTGACGCTGGTCATGATTCAACCGTCTTTGCTGCTAGGAATATGAACTTGTTGACCATAGCTAGAAGATCATTATGGTTGAAGCACTGGGAGGCTGACCAAAAATCTCAAAATAATTTGGCCATTTAAGGGAGAATTGTTGTTTGGGAATCAGGCACTAGAAGAGGTCTTAGTAGAGACTAAAGAGAAGAAACAGGTGATGCCCATTTTACAGAAAAAGAAAGTGGACAGGAGGAGTTATAGAAGCTCTAATTACTCCTTTCGTGGGGGAAGAACCACTGGATACACTGGAAGAGTGTCTGAATACCATGCTGATAGTTTTCAGTGGAATAGACAGAGACCACAGTTCAACAGGCAATTTCAGTATTCCAGGCAAGGACAAGGAAACCTTGGGAATAATCCCAAGCAGGGAAAGTCACAATATTGACAATCACTGACAATTGGTAGGAGGAAGACTTCTCTCTTTCGGAGACAGGTGGTGTCAGGTAACATCAGACTCGTGGGTGTTAACTGTAGTAACTCAGGATACAAAATTTGTTTTCACACCAAGCTGAAAGACAGATTTCTTCCATCACCAGTGTCAAAAGACAAACACAAACAACAGATTGTATGTCAGGAGATTCTTCATTTGTTACAGATAGGAGCAATAGGAATACTCAGGAGTTTATTCAATATTCTTTGTAGTACCCAAGAGCAATGGCAAATACAGACCAGTGTTGAATCTAAAGTACCTCAACAAATTTGTGAAATATCAAAAATTCAAAATGGAAACTCTACAGATAATAAGGGAGAATTTGTCTGTGGGGGATTTCATGGCATCTATAGACCTCGGGGAGACATATTTATATGTTCTGATGATGGAAGAGGACAGGAGGTACTTGAGGTTTCATTACCAAGATTGTCATTTCCAGTTCAAAGCCTTGCCTTTCAGCCTGGAATCGGCACCATGGGTATTTACAAAGGTGTTGATTCCATTGATAGCACATCTGCGTGTGAGAGGGGTGTAGTTATATCCTTATTTAGACGTTATCTTGCCAAAAGCAAAGACAATAGAGAAATTGAGAAAGGATGTAAAATTAATGATTAAAGTGTTAGTGAATTATAGATTTCTTCTGAATTTCAAGAAGAGTCTTTTGGAGCCAACAATGGCTTTAACTCATCTAGGAGCAAAGATAGATACCTTAGAGGGGAAGATATATCTATCACAGGACAGATTAGTAAAACCGAAGCAGGAAATAGGCAAGGTATTGGAGCAGAGGTCAGTGGATCTCATGCAACTGGCAAAAGTAATGGGTATTTTGATTTCAACAATACAGTTAATTCCATGGGGGAGTTTTCATGCAAGACCTCTGCAAAGGCTACTGTTGAGTCATCAGTTTGCAATATCTGCGAAGAGACATTACAAGGTAATGATTTCAAAGCAAGTGAGAAAGGAATTAACTTGGTGGTTGAAGGAAAAGAATGTAGCTGCAGGAGTTCCAATTCAGATACACAGCATGATTCATGTAACAACGGATGCCAGTCTATGTGGTTGGGGTGCTCATTGCGAGGGCTACTCTTTGCAAGACATTTGGACCACATCGGATGAGAAATTCAATATAAATTACCTAGAGTTGAAAGCTGTGAGCTTAGCCCTACAAAGATTTGTGAAATTAATAAAGAATCAACATGTGAAAGTTTTCATGGATGATATGACAGTCAAGGCATACATTTGCAAACCAGGCGGTCTACATTCAGTGCCCTTGGTGACAGAATCGACAGACTGTTCAGATGGGCCAAGAGAAATGTGAGGTCAATAACAGCTGTACATGTGAAAGGAGAGTTGAATATTCAGGTGGATTATTTTGAGCAGGAATTTAATACATCCAGGAGAGTGGTCCCTCAACAGAGAAGTGTTTCAATGTTTGGAAAGGATTTTTGGACCTTTACAATTGGCTTTATTTGCTTCTGGAGGAAATACCAAGTTAAAAAGATATATTTTTCCATAGATGGAAGTAAAAGTGTGGAAGCGCACGACGCACTGTCTGTGAGGTGGCCGACAGGGGTGCACTACACTTTCCCTCCAATTTGAATTGTCCAGAGAGTACTTGTCAAAATTCAGGTAGACAGAGCTTCTGTGATATGAATAGCACCATATTAGCCGAGAAGGCCATGGTTTCCAATGTTGCTGCAGATGGCTCAAGCCCCACCATGCAGATTACCAATATGGGCAGATTTACTCACTCAAGGCCCAGTTTTTCATCCAGACCCAGAATGGTCGATTCTGGCAGCATGGAAATTGAACGGAAATTTTTAGCAGAACAAGGCTATGCTGACAAAGTGGTCAAGACTATATTGGCTTCTCACAGAGAGTCCACTCAAAAGATATATAATAGAACTTGGAAAACTTTTCAAAAATGGTGCAGTGCTAATGCGGTGGCTATTGCAGAAGTGAATATGTCACATATTTTGCTTTTCTTACAAAATGGTATAGATAAAGATTTGCATCCTAATACTTTGAAAAGACAAGTGGTGGCATTATCGGCGGTGCTAAATATGGAAGAAGAATCATATTCAAAACACTCTCGTTTAAGGAGGTTTTTGAAGGGAGCCACTTTAAGTTCTTTTCCCACAGTTCGTAGGTTTCCCTCTTGGGACCTGAACCTAGTGTTGAATGCATTGACAATGGCACCATTTGAGCCGCTAAGAGTAGCATCCTTAGGTTTGTTATCACTCAAAATGGCATTTTTATTGGTTGTAACTTCAGCCAGGAGGGTTTTGGAATTAGCAGCATTGTCTATTAAGAATATGTGAATATGTGAGAATATGTGTAAGTTTGACCAAGATAAATTAACTCTATGTTTCGACTCTACGTTTTTACCAAAATGTGTGTCATCTAATACAAGGTTGGAGAGATTCACTTGCCCACCTTTTGTCCAAGACCAGTTCACGCTTTAGAGCGTAAGTGGCACACCTTGGATGTGAAAAGAGTGGTGAAGATTTATATTAGAAGGACTGAAAGTTTTAGGCGATCAGAGGCCTTGTTGGTTTCTTATCATCCAAGAACTTTGGGCCAGAGGGCTAGCAAAACAGTGACTGCCAGATGGATAAAGGCCTACATTTATCTCTGCTATGATTATGCTAAGAAGCCAAGACCTAGTAATGTTTGGCCACATTCCACAAGATCAATGGCGACCAATGTGGCATATGCTTCATCAACTTCATTAGAAGATGTCTGTAATGCGGCAGGCTGGGAAGAACCTACAACTTTTATTAGGCATTATAAGTTGGATAAATATAAATCTGCTCAGGTGGCATTTGGTCGCATTGTTTTGCAGTTGATAGTGTAGATGGTGGGGAAGTCCCATATATAGTGGATTGATCCTCCTGTCATCCTGAGAATGAAGAGCTGGTACTTACGTGAACAGTCATTCTGGGATGACAGAAGGAACAATCCACACCTACTGCTAGGTTGAAAGAGGAAATAGGATGTTGATGTCTGATGTGAAGTATAGTGAATGCTAGAGAAAGGAACTGATCGGAGGGGGACTGGAGCTTAACGGAAAAATGGTTTAGAATGAAGATGGCTCCTGTATTGGCTGGCGCAAGGATCAAAACCCACATGTAGTGGGTTGTTCCTCCTGTCATCCCAGAATAGTTGTTCACATAAGTACCAACTCTTCATTTCCATTTCAGGAAATAAAAATGTTTCATTCATGGAGAAAACAAAGCAAAATTTGAACCTGGAAGAAGTGCTCAAGCTCAGAGTGCAAGAAATAACCTCTCTCAGGGAGGAACAAAAAGTACTGGGATCCCTCCTGGAAATGTGCAGGAAAGTGCAAAATGTTATAAAAGGTAATGGTAACTCTTCTCTGTCCTTATTACTAGAACTTGTTTGTTTGTTTGTTTGTTTGTTTGTTTGTTTGTTTAGAGTATTTATACCCTGATCTTCAGCTAGAAGGGCTCTCAGAGCAGGTTACAAATTTTTAATTTGACAGTTCCCTGCCCTCAGGCTTACAATCTAAATAAGACAAGACACACAAGGAAAAGGGAATGGCAGTGGCCAAGGGGATTAAATCCAGCAGAGATACTGTCAGTTCTTCTCTCCCTCTGAGGCCACAGCAGTGGCAGCTGGGATGGAGGGAAGCCAGAAGTGGAAGTATAGAAAAACTATGGATTGAAAAGGCATCATCTGAGCAGAAGCGTTACATACAAAACTGGGGCCAATCAACTTTATTTATGTATGTTTGAAATAACTAGCTAAGATATATTAGAGCAGTCTGATTAAAAGAGAACAAATGGAAGTTTTACCCATTTAGTATTCTGAATGGCATTTAATAAAATCTGGAAGGTGGGGATGATATCTCCCTAGTCACACATGCACACATTTTACAAAAGATAATGGAAGGTAAAAATCTGTAAGAAATAAGGATGAGTTTGAGGAAAGCTTTTCACCAGGATTCTGACACTGTTTGAGTAATACACTAAATAATTGCAAAGGGAACTCACCCAACATAATATTATATAGTAATTATACATTATACAGTAATATACCAATGGAGGGGGGAGAAGCTAGTGAAGAAAGTCATAATGCTTCTCCCAGAAGACTCCAAACATTTTCCTTCATACAGGCCCATAGGGAGCATTAGTCCTTCAGGACAAAACGGCTATTATGAAAGGGCCCAAATAATATTATATATTGATTCAATGGTTTCCAAATTCTTGTCCTCCAAGTGTTTATGACTTTAGTTGCCAGACTCCCTGACCATTGCCCGAGCTTGCTGAGGCTTCTGGAAGTTGAAGTGCAAAACACCTGGAGGACAAGAGTTTGGGAACCACTGCATCAAGTACATATTATTATTATTTTTGTATAATTGTACAGTTATTATACTATAATGTGCTGTAGAAATCAGTCAGGAACATATTCAATAGAGGAGGAGAAATTATTGTCACAGTGCACATTCACTGCCCAGAAAAACTCCAAACACTTTCCTTTTACACAGGTCCACTGCATAACTGTGAAAGGGCCCTGGCTGCTTGGTGACTTTGGTCTTCTGATAAGCAAACAAAACACTCCTCCTAATTCCATTCTAAGACTCCCCGTTTTCCCTTCATCTTCATGCATCTTTTTCTTTTCTTTCTAAACATAACTGTTTTTCTTCTCCACAATCTCAGTTATCTGATCTAGGCTCCAGAAAGTTTCCTCCTTTTCCTCTTCCTCCTCTGCTCTGCTGTCTTTCCCGCAAAATTTAAGATTTGCCTGCCTGACCACAGGGCTATACAACGCATTTCCTCTAATTCTAATATTTCTTATCCTGAGGCAGCATGCCTTCTTCTTTTAATGAATGTGACAGAGGAAGAGGCACTGCTCTTCTGAATTCTAATGATCTAATTCACATATTTTTAACTTCAGCATAAATTGCGGAATATCAACAGTCAGGTGAACTCACTAGGAAAAAATTAGTAAAAAATTAGTAAACCAATAATTTAACGAGTTAATGTATGAGTTAATTCCAAACCCTAATTCTTACTGGGGATCCTGTATTTTTAAGGATATGAGCCATTGGGTAAAGTTTATAAGCTTGGGGAGGTGTGAAGTTTCCAATAGTAATCACTGTTGTATAATATGATTCATTCTGCAAATGATTCATAAATTTCATTACTCAGGTTTGAGAGGACATCAATGAAATTATTATTTTACTCACTAGAGAAGCAGTATAGGAATGATTGCTATGTGTATATGTTCCTTCAAGTTGCCTGTTGACCTCATAAATTTCAAAGGGGTTTATTGGGCAAGAGATACTCATAAGTGATCTGCCATTTCCTTTCTTTGAAAAACAGCCTGCAGCATCCATTATCCTTAGGTACTAATCAGGTCTGACCCGGCTTAGCTTCCAAGATAGCCTCTTACTCTGTGTTTTTGTAGGAGCCATTTTCAAAGTAGGATTGCGGCAGCTGACATACCTTTCTATTCCTTTGTTATTTTTCTTCCAGAAGACCATGGCCAAAAGGAGATTTAATACGTTTCATTAAACTTTGAGAGATTTTACATGCAAAGTTAGGAAAACAAACAAAGACTCCCCCCTTTCTTTAAAAAAAAAATACAATCTAACATACCACATTACACACTTTCCAGTTTTACTCAAACATTAAAATGCTGAGAAATTGCAAGTGTTAATGACTATCTGATTACCAGATATGTTATTTAGGATATGTGTTATATATTTACTAAGGCTGTGAGGATGGTGTGTGTTTGTGTGTATGTGTATATAAAAAAGTGAAATCCTAGGCTGAATTGCTTTGGAACTGAAAGGTTGTCACTGATAACAGAGGTCCCAGATTTGTCTGATCACAGGAAAACTAGAAGTTGCTGAAGATCCCCTTTGGCTTCATACATCATTGCTGTAGAAGTATCTCTGAAGAGGAGTACTATCTGGAATGTGTTGGGCCTGCAACAAAATGTTTCCCTTTTCATCTGGAGTTTCTTCTGCTATTTTTGAAATATTGTCCTGTCTTGTCTGTGCTTTGTTGTTCTCTGAAATCATTAAATAGAGTGTATGTTACCACACCTATTACGCAACTGAATTTACCATTCAACATTGCAAGTATCCAAGTGGAAAATAATACCACACAGAGAAAAATAAACCTGGAAGCAAGTAAAATATGACTGCTTACTAGAGGCACAGTAACCATTCTACTGCCTGAGTTAGAGGAATTCATTCCATCTCATGGGAGAGCCAACTGTGAATCCATGTGTTCTGGATCTGTAACAGGATCTTACTGTTTGTATCCCCTAAAAGCAATATTCAGCAGGAAATTGACAAGTTGTTCTGCAGAGAGCCGACTCCCTGTTTTGCTCTGTGGTGATGTTCAGAGAAAGACTGAGGATGAGGGGTGCAGTTTGGGGTGGTATGGGTAGGGTGTGAAAACAGTGATGTGAAAAGTGGTACATATCCTGACACTTCAGGCACTGGGAGAACTTTTCACTGTTTTTTGTAAGAATGCTCTGTTTGAAACACTCAGATTATGATAGTAATTACCCCCTTTTGATTCAGTGGAGAGGGGCTTTTAATCACATAGAAATCTAAATATACAAAGTAAAGGTCATGTTAGAGCTTGATAAATAGCAAACAATAAATGAATAGCTAAATGAATACAATTCACTTGATTCAAAATAGGAAATGTCAACTAAAAAAGCAGCCTTGCCATGAGAGAAAAGGCTGGAAGGGTTCTAAAATCTGATGTGGAAAAAAAGATAAAATCTCAGTGTGTTGAAAAAAAAAAAGAAATAATTTTATTATTGAAAATAGCCCAGTGTATTTTGGCTTGGAAATATTTTTATGATCTTTAGGGCCTGTTAAAAGAAAAAGGGACATGTTGGGCCTTCCAGGATAATTAATGTGGTGTACTTGCAAGAAAGCCAAGAGTTATCAGTCTAAGATTTATAGGTTAATTCAAAAAGTTTTAAAGGTAGATTTTGCAATGTCACTGGAAATGTTTTTGTTAGGAATCATTGATAAAGAACTGGATAAGAAATACAGGCTACTGTTTCAATACATAACAGCTGCAAAAATGCTGTTTGCCCAAACTAGGAAGAGGACTGATGCACTAACAATGGAGAATGGGTTGTTAAATTTGCAGATCTTGCCCAAGTTGCCAAAATGACATAGATTTCAAAAGATAGATCAACTGAACATTTTTTGAAGGACTAGAGACTGCTTCTGGCTTTTTTGAGTGATAAGAAATCTAATGAGGTAATAATATGTGGTTATGATTATTAGTAATTCTAGTAAATTGAATGCATTTAGATCTGTAATGATGGAATAAGACATGGGATATTAATAATTTTTTTTTTTACCACTTTTGACATGGGAGGGCAGAGTTCCATTGTATGTTAGTGTAGTGTAGTTAGGATGTATTCAATGTAAGAGATGAGTCTTTTAGTAATGGGTTGTATTATGTTTTTGTTTTAGTCTAGTTTGATTTAGTTTGGTTTAGTGTTAGTCCTAGTTATACATGTGCATTGTATGTTTGTGTGTGATTTGCTTCTTTTCTTCTGTTCCCCCCCTTCCCCAGGTTATTGATTTGTTTGTTTCTATCCTTTGTTAAACTAATAAGCATTAAATCCAAAAGGGGGGGAACAATATACAGATAACAGTAATGATAATAAGAGGCAAGTTACAATTTACAAAATCATTTATATGTGCATATACAGTCCTCCCTCCACTTTCACGGGTTTGACCTTCACAAATTTGATTATTCGCGAGCACACATGTCTTCCCCTCCATTCTCCTCCTCCCATTCCCTTACATTTTGCCCTTTTGCAGAGAACTTGCACTGAGGCAAAACAGAAGGGAATGGAGAGGAGGGGAAGGCTCATGTGAGCCTTCCTTTCCTCCCACCAGAGCAACCCCCTTCCCATGCAAAACAGAAGGGAATGGGGGTGGGGGAAGGCTCACATAAGCCTTCTTTTCCCCTTCGAGAGCTCCCTCTTCCTGTTACCATTCAAAATGAAATGGAATGGGAGGAGGGTGGAGGAAGGCTCCCACAAGCCTTCCTTTCCTCCTCTGGAGCTCCCCCTCCCATTCCTTTGCATTTTGACCCGGTGCAGAGAACTTGCATCAAGGCAAAATGGAAGGGAATGTAGAGGGAGGCTTGCATGAGTTCTCTGTGCCAGGGCAAAATGCATAGGTGTGGGAAGGGGAACTCCAGAGGTGGAAAGGAAAGGTCACACAAGCCTTACTCCACCCCTATTCCCTTCCATTTTGCATCGGAACAGGAAGGAGGGAGCCCCGGAAGGGAATGAGAGGGGGTCCGGATAAGGAGTTATTCATGTTTTTTTCAACTTTTGCAAGGGTTCTCTGCCCCAAACCCTTGTGAAAGTGGAGAAAAGACTGTATTTCATGTGAAATTACATATAAATTGATTCAGTTAAAAAAAAACTTATGGTAAGCCAAATAAACTTATACAGGTAGTATTTATTTATTTATAATATTTGTATGCTGCCTTTCTCCTGGAATGGGACCCAAGGTGGCAATAGAACTATAAAATCAGCCTACAGAGATCTTAAACATGAGTGTCTCCAAAGCTTTTGCCTGGCAACTGACAGTTTACAAAGTAGGAAGCAGAGCATTATACCATTCCATTTTTTTTCAATGGACAGGAGGAATTGACAAACCACTTTTGAATATTCCTTGCCTGAGAAAAGCATATGCCATTCATGGGATCACCATAAGGCAACTTGAAGGAAGGCATGCACACACACACACACAGAAATCAGTATGTTAGTATTTTCAGTACACTGATCTGGGAGACCTCCGCTTGGAGTGGACTTGTGTGGAGGCAAAAAGAAGTGGGGAGGAGAGATAGTTTTAGCTTGATTCTCAGCATTGAGCTTTAGGTGTCCCATTGATATCTACACATTGTCCAGGCCTCTATGTCACTCATGTCCTCTCCCCCTCCTCCAGCATACAGATGTTTTCCCAGAGCAGGTACAAGAAGGAGAATTGGGGAGGAGGAGGAGGACAGGATTTATTTCTATTCTATCTATAGGAATAAATCTATAGGATTTATTGGGTCAATGAGATTCACAAAGTTAAAATACTGAGAATCAAGTTATCTCTCCTCTTCTTCTTCACTAGTCCATTTATTCAGAAGTATCCCAAATGCTGATCCCTGCTAACTCCAAAATAATCCCAATCCATGTTTACCTCCCTCCATTGCTCCTAAGTACAGATTACATAGAGGTGTTCCAATTCAGTGTAATGAAAATCCTAACATTGGATGTTATTGTTAATCCTAATCCATTTTAAACCTAAAATATATGGAGTGGAAATCCACCACCATGGCTTTTCTGAATACAGGTATACTCATCAGCAAGATGTGTAGTAATAAATATGGTGCTGGAGATGAGTTATATAGCTATCAAGATGACCAAAAAGACCATCAGTAGGAAAAAGAGGTGATGCCAACCATCAGTAGGCAGTAGGAAAAGAAGAGGACTGGGTTAAGACACGGCCCAGAGTTTGTAAAACCTTGCTATTAACAACAAGATGTTTTTGAGGTCTTTCATTTATCAGGTCACCATAAATTGAAGCCAACTGGACAGCACATAACAACAAACCTGCAATCTTCAGAAGTTGGGATGGATGCTTAAGTCTTTTCAACTCCAACAGTTTGCCCCACTCAGAGTCAATTCCTAAATATTTCTTAAATATTTCTTTTGGCCCAGGAGAGTCATGAAAAAAAATACTGAAATATTGCGGAAGCTATGAACTAAGAAAATTTGGGAACTTCTGCCCTAGGAACCACTTTCTCAGGCTGCAACATAATGTATGAAAGAGTGAGAGATCATCTTCATGATTTGCTTTTTAAACAAACTATAAAGAAATGTAAAAAAAACCAAATTAATCCAATAGTACCTTTGAGAGTAACTAGGAAACAAGAAATTTCTAACATAAGCTTTTGTGGACTCCAGGCCACTCCATGGATCAGGCACTAGAATTTTTTTTCCTAATTACTCTCAGAGGTGCTACTGGATTCCTTTTTTTCCCCCATTTTTTCTTTTTATGCATAAACAGATTAAGACAGCCATCTCTTTGAATACTATCAAAAAAGTTTCTCTGATGCAGTACTGTAGTTCCTGTACATTGTAGAGCAAGAACAAAAGATAAAACCAACTGAAAATGGAGTTTCTCCCAAGCTAAAAGTCTGTCTTTACTTTTCAGTGGATATTACTGAAATTGAGGAGAAGCACAGTCAAAGTCTGGCTGCCAAAGCACTGAATGAAGTTGTGAAGGTCAGAGACCCAAACTCCCCTGGTGATGAACAGATAGAGACCTGCTGCTACTTGAATCCATCCTTGAAGAAGATATCTAAGATTGTGAATTGTTTTAAAGACAGCCATGTTTTCCAGCACTGTTGGAAGTGGGCAGCCAGGCAGCTGGTAAATCATGGAGAGGAGAACAATGATGTTTTGTCACCTGCTTGCTTATTTGATGTTTGTTACAGTGAGTTCATCAGACTGTATAATGGCCTGAAATCTGGAGAGCTCACATTTGCTGAAGTGGATACACTCTTCAAGGACTTTACTAACCATTACGATGAACTGAAAAATGATTTGCAGATTTTGTGTAAGTTGCAGCCTCAAGTTGAGCAGAAATGGATTGATGAACGATTCCAGCAGATCAAGCAGTATCATGAACTGCATTTGGCTGTGGGTTCTGTTAAAGTTATTGGCAAGATCAGGGAATTGCTAAATCTTTCTGGTAACTTTGAAGACTTGCTTCTTCTACTGAACTTTGTAAGTATACCTCTATAAATCATTCAAGAGGTTGCCTGAAATGCTCTAGTAAATTCATATGTGGCTCTAAAAACTTTAGAAACTGAGGTCCCTTTCACACTGCACAGTTATGGCACTATGATTCCACTTCAGGTGGCATGGTTCCATCCTATGGAGCTCTGGTTTTGGAGGTATTTGGAATTCTCAGCCAAAGAGGTCTTGTGCCTCACCAGACTGCAGGCCCCAGGATTCCAAAGGATGTTGCCATGGTAATTAAAGTGGAATCATAGTTCTATAATTCTGTAGTGTGAAGATATAACTTCACTTTCTTCAAAAACTGCAGTTCATGTCGATTTAGGTAAGTATATATGGTCACAGGCGTCATTAATATAGATTAAAGTATGGAGCTTTTCAGAAATTTTGATTTTTTCCAGTTGCTTGGTCATGGGGTTTTGTAGTAGATATCCCTGCTGTTCTGTATATGTGAATATAATTTGGATATACGTACTTCAGAATTTAGTTTGATCCTCTGACTTCCTCATAGAAGCTACCAGCTACTCAAATGTACACTAATAGCAGAATGAGAGGACTGGAAAAGGCCAAACATTCTACTTCAGTTCCTCACAGCAATGCACAACCAGCTGCAGTGCAGCTGCACTGTGTATGTTTCCAAAATCCTTCCTGATGCTGAAATATGCCAGTTGGATGCATTATGAACTTGATTAAAACCTGTCAATTCACCCTACTGGAAACATTATTAGGCCAGTTCTGCAATATGCAGGACTGCATTGTGGCAGTTCCCTAGTGTCCTAGAGGAAAGCTATGTGTATAGATATGGCAGAGAGGACAGTAAGAACAGTTACGTTTGGAACTCTATTGAGCTATATAATCGAAGTGTAAGAATAAGAAACACTGTGTGCTTTAAAATATTTCATCATTGTTAAGAGTATTATTAGTTAAGAGTATTATTAGTTAATTATTAGTTAAGAGTATTATTAGTTATTAGTTAATTAGTTAATAATTAGTTATTATTATTAGTTATTAGTTTATATCCCATCTCACATCTCAGTGAGCTCCAGGCTGTGTACATGACTCTCCTGCTCTCCATTTTATTATCCTCACAACAATTCTGTGAGGCTGGTCAGGTTGAGACAGAGTGACTGGCTCAAGGCCACTCATTGAGCTTAATGGCTCAGTAGGGATTAAAATGTGGTTCCATCCAAGTTGCCCTCTAGCAGACTTCCTTAAAAATAGTTTTCACAGCAACATAGAAAAGGTTGTGTTAATAAATGCTAGATGAAGTATTTCCTGGGGAAAGAATTAAGTAGCACACATGATTCTGTAATGCTTTCTCCTCCAGATTTTCTTTTTATTTTCTTTTTTAACAATGCATATAGTATTGCAGTCTGAAAACCAGTACCAGGGAGAGGCTTCATAACTTCCTCATGTCCTTTCCCTGCATATCCCTCCAGTATATTTACCAGTACATATACAAAAGTCTGGGACGGAGGTCAAAAAAAGATGATACTGTGAATGGTTGCTTCTCTGGGATGCTAAGGAGGGGATAACTGCCAGATGGGACATAAAAGCTAGCTTGGAAGTCATTGTACTGGCTAATATCCCCCCTTGGGGAAGGGGGCATCATAGGGGCTCAATTTGGACCTGTTGCAGTTCCAGTGCCTGGAAACTGAGAAAAATGGAAAATCACAACCAGGACACGGATGGAGCCGAGGACGCTGGAGGAGCTGCTGGAGGAGCAGTGTCTGTTCAGCCACTTTGTGCAACACAAATGCCTCACTTATATTAAGATCTGTACCAGACCAATTTTTCAGAAGTGAGAAACTCTCTTCATGCTTTTCTTTCAATTGAAGTCTTTTTTCTTGAAGTCAAGTTGCTAGAATAACAACTTACCAAGGATGTGGGGCTCAAGACAGTAGAGGGAAGAGGGAGACAAACCAAGACAGAGCTGGAGATAGACTGACAATGGAATGTGAAGAACAGAATGGCAAGTGTGAGAAGGTATGGGGAAGTAGTTTGAGAAGGTGGAGAAAAAGTGGAAAAGAGAGGCTTTGAAAATTTTGAAAATAAGAGAATTGGAGACTAGAGAATGTGTGGACTGTTAGATCATCAGCTGGAGTGTTGAATATTGAGTAGATATTTAGATTGCAGTCGCAGTGGAAGGAGCTGGGGAATCTGAGAGAAGCAAGAGTTGAAAGACAGAGAAAGAATTGAGGGATGGAATATACAGGAGTCTGAAGAAAGAAGATTTTAGAGGAGCTGAAGGAATATATAAATAAAGTGACTGAAAAAAAAAAGGACTTGAGAAGAGCTGAAAAGGCACTTATAAAGAATGATTTAACAGATGGGACAAAAAGATGGGGCAAAACTCAGGGAAGTTTTCATGTGGCTCTTTCTAATGATGTTGTATTGAAAACTGGCATACTCAAGAGAGAAGATTCTTAGGCAAGCAGAATTAATTAGAATCATGGACTGAAAAACTGTTTAAAGGGACTGTTTATTCCTTTCCTGCAGGTTGGAAGAGAAGACATATAGCAAGGAGGACTTTTTGAGTAATGCCATTGATTTTTTTTTTATTTTGCCTCCTCTTTTCTTTCCCTTTCTCTCCTTTCGGAATTGGTAGATAAAGCTCCAGATTCCAACATACTGATTCTGAGAGAAATTAAGAAATTTAGATCAGAGATAAAAGAAGAATTGAAAACCACAGGAAATAATAACAGATTTTAAAAGGGAGCGGGGAGATGAGTGTGGGGAGAGAGATCTTTATCCCCTTTTGTCTCCCCCCCCACATGCCTGATCATGCAGGCAGCAGGGAGAAGAACGTGGGGAGAGAGATTTATCTCCCCTTCGCTCTCTCCCTTCCCCCCCCAAGTGCAATTGCGTGGGCAACGGAGGGAGAAGAGCATTGGGAGAGAGATCTTTCTCTCCTTCAGTCTCTTCCCACTCTTCTGCAAGTGCTGGCAACAGAGAAGAGCATGAGGGAGAGATCTTGCTCCCCTTCAGTCTCTTGCCCGCTGCTAGTGCAATGCGCTGGCAGCTCTGGTGGGGGGGGAAGGCAAGCGGGCACCACGAATAATCAAATCTGTGAGTGTGAAACCCGCAAATGTGGGGGGAGGAATGTATTACCAGCAATTATTTAATGAACATCCCAAGACAAGAGGGAGAAACTCTGTAAGTACTTAGATAATCAAGACATTGGCACATAACCTGAACAGAAAGGGAAAAACTTAATTGACCAATAACAGTAATGGAAATTTCTTAAGCTGTTAGAAGAAGCAAAACTGGGATCAGACAGCTTTGCTGTGATTTATTATAAAATATTTGAGGAAGAATTAATTATTCCATTGCAAAAAAAAAATTAATCAAATTATTGACAGGACAGAAACATGAAGACCAATCCAGATTTCTCCCAAAAATATTGTTATGAGAAAACATCAGAGTGATGTTAGAGAGAAAGAGAGAAAACTCTTATAAAATGCTTTACAGGTGATATTTAACACCTGAGAATACAGCAAAAATGGAAAAAGGCATAAACGATCTATGTTGGAAATGTCGAGAATAAAAAGAAACCTTCTTTCACATGTGGTGGTTATATGATAAAGCTAAAAAAAATGGGGACAAAATCATATGTTGCTTACAGATATTCTTAAAATAAAATTTCCAATGATGGCTAAGATGTATCCACTTAGTATGTTTAATGTCATCGACTGTAAAATTGAGCAACAACATTGGAAAAATATATTGTACACAATAACATCTGCCAGAATTGTCTATGCTCAAAGATGGAAGAAGGATACATTACCATCAGAAGAATGATTGTTAAAACTGTATGACATGTTAGAAATGGATAAGCTAACTACATTACTAAATGATAAAAATGATAGAACATCAAATAAATTTCATGATGATTAGGAATGCCTAATTAACTATATGAAAGTAAGGTGGGGAAATATATCATTAATAAGTATGGAAGAAAAATTGAAATAAGTGGTTGGCTAAGTGATTAAAATGTGGTGAAGAAATATTGGAATAAGACAAGGAACCAGAACTAACATAATTTGATAAGTTATTATTTGATAAATTACTAGAGAAGGAAGATTGCACAGGATTTAACAAATCTGAACTAATTATGAGGGTAGAATTATTTAATAGATGATGAGGTATTACTGTTTTGTGACTTGGTCATTGAATGTTTTTATAACTTTAAAACTCTTTAAAATTCTATATTAATTTAAGAAGTGTTAAATAAAGTAAAATATATTTGAAGAAATTTCCATAATAAATCCTTCATGCACATTCATCTCCACTGGTAATCTGCCACAGACTCTGTACGCAGTGTCTGTATTGCCTAAAGAATAACAGAGCTGCACATGTATACTTGTGCCTTTATTGATTTCTATTATTTGCTATTTCAGGTAAATGAATTCCAATTGTTTCAGGAAAAAAAACTCTCTTCCATGAGTTCTGCATTGATGCATGCTGTGAAAATGCTGCAGAGAATCACTGAACCCCGCCGCAGATGTCTTGAGGAGCTTGCACTCCGGAAGGATTTTGTTAGCTGGGTCAAAGAGGCTCTCCAAGGTAGAACAAAAGCACATCTGCCCATTTTTTGTTTCTTGGTCTTTGGGTACCATTACATTAGGGAAAAATATAAATCCTGATGCACACACATTGGTATATGGCCATTTCCACACGAGGTTTTTAAAATGGGGCAGAGTGTCCTCCAGGGAGGACATCTGCAGCTGGGAGCGGACTGGGTCGGACCTACTTAACGTAGATCCACACCCCAGCCCACTCCAGAACGACCCCAAGTGGTCGTCCAGCATGCTTTTGAAAGACCACTAGAAACAGGTCTTTCAAAAGCACGGAGCGTGCCACTGCGAGCCTGCTCCCTTATGCAGATTCGCAGGCTTGCATTGGTGTGAGCCTGCGATCTGCCAGGGGTGGGCTTTAGGCTGGTGAGCTTCAGCGGTTGGTCGAGACCCTCGACCAACTGGAAGCTGCCATTTTCTACATTGGAGCAGTGCGGAGCGACGGCCACGCACTGCTCCAGAGCAGCCTGGACCGGACCGGGGAGCCTTAAAGTCCAGTAAGTAGCGTCATGGGGCGATTCCCTCACCCCGTGCAGAAATGGCCTGTGTATGTTATGTTGTAAGCTTCTGTTACAGTTATCAAGTTGTATAGGTTGGAATTTTACAAAAAAAGTCATGGTAAAGGGAAGGGCGATGTTCTACTCCTTGTGTAATTTTTCATATTACCCCAGCTTGTTTTTCCTTTCTAACTTTTCATTCCTGGTGTTCTTTCATTGGCTTCCACAATCTTTCTTCCTTTCCATCTCTGTCTCTCATTCTGTCTGTCTCTCTCTCTCTCTCAGTTGCACACACACATACAACTACACAGACATGCACACATAGTGCTTGCTGCCCCTGACACCATGGAAAATTTTCATGGTGGGATCCCCTGTGATTCAGTGCTAACAATTGGTGCTTGCAAGGCTATCATGGGCCACTTCGTCTTTGTACTTAATGAGGATCCATCAGTTGCGTGGCAGCACTGGAGCCCTTTATCTTTTTGCTTTATGAAACGAGCAAGCAGGGATCCTGTGATCTGAGCTATGAGGCCACTATATTGTGTGACTTTCAAGGGTACATATGAATCTACATATGCCAGGTAGAAGATGACCATAGCTTCATTTCATTCTTACTGTCTGCCAGCAGCACTCCAAAGTTACAGACCATGTTCTTTCCTAGCTCTACTGTCCAAGATCTTCTTATTGAAGATGCTATGTGTTGAGCCTGCATGAAAACTATTGTAGTTGCTTGTCCTTTTGCATGTTGTCTGTGTTGAATCAACAACAACAGGCAAGGCTTGCCACTATGGAACATGTGAACCCCAGGAAAATGCCAGGGATTAACAGTTTGGCACTTGCTGCCATGTGTTAGAGGCACATTGTCTGAGTGGACAAGGTACCACTGAGAGAAAGTGAATTATTTGGTTTTTAATTTTTGGTTGGTTTGGTTTTTAATTATTGAATACAGCAGAGTAAACTGCCCTGGAAAAACAAAAGGGGGATGCTTGTGGGGTGAGGAAAACTCCCAAATGCAGAAAGTGAACACTTGGAAGAATGTGACACAAAGGTATCCAGAAATATGCCCTATCTTTGGAGTGATGTGTTTGATTCCAAGCCTTACCTTTGGACAGGGCTTCTGGCCCACAGGAACTGGGATGGGGAGCATGGCCATAGCTGTGGATGACCTGTGGATGAAAGGACTCCTACTACTTCCCAGGAGAATGAGAAAAGTGTGGTGGTTGCAGGTCACTCCCTATTGTGGAGGACAGAGGCTGTAGCACATGGACCTGACTGGCTGTCTCAAGAGGTGCATTGTCTTCCTGATGAAAGGATTCAAGATATGACAGAGAGGCTGTCAAGACCATAGCGTCTTTCTTCTGATACTGCCAAATGTAACCTTCAATGTATTTGAAGTGATTAGGAAGTAGGAATCTGATGGACCATAGTGAACAGTTTGTTATCTCATCAACCTTCTTCCTGTTGAAAGTCACAGGAAGAGAAAGAATACTGCAAGTAACCAACTGGCTGAGCATATCATCAGGAAAAAATTTGTTTCTTGGTTCTACTAAAAAAAACAACAACAACTCTTTGGGCAAGAGACGGGCTACCTTTAATGGTAGTTGGGAAGAACATATTTTCTACAGCATTCACAGTCCTGATCAGGAGGGCTGTAAAATGAATCCTATGAGGGAGAAGACAGTATTTCAGAGAACAAGTACTGGGACAACAGGTTCAATGATGCAGGAGAAAATGAGACAGTGTGACATAAACCCACCAGTGGACAAGGAAAAAAATCAAAAACGAAAGCAGCTGGAAGGAATAACTTATGGGTTTAGATGTCTCTGTACAAATGCACATAGGACGAGAAATAAACAAGATGAACTTTAACGCAGGAAGGCAAATACATTTCAATAAGCAATACTGAAACCTGGTAGGATAAAACACAGGAATAGAATGTTGAAATTTAAGGGGATAACTTACTCAGAAAGAAAAAACCCAAGAGGAAGAGAGGAAAAGTATTATTGTATGTAAAGGATGTGGATCACAGAAGCGGAGTTGAGGGCATATGGAGAAAAAGTATAGGATCTCATGTCCTCCTGGGTTTTATTATACAGAGGAAATTGAAAGCTGTGTGGAGCTGGATGCATACTCTAAACATTGAGAAAGCCATTCTTTGTAAGCTTAAGGAAACATGAAGTGAGATTCCATGGTCAGAAATATTCAAAGTGAAGGGAGTTCATGATGAATGTGAGTTTCTAAAGGTAAGATGTTAGTGGCACAATAACAAACAATTCTAGTAAGAAAGAAAAGAGGGATGCATCAAGAAAAACCAGGATTGATGCATAAGAACCTTTCAGATGAGCTGAGATTTAAAGGGGGCATGTTTAAGAACTGTAAGAAGGCAAATCACCAAGGAAGTTGAGTACCCATATTTGCAGGGAGAAGATCAGTAGGGCCAAAGGACAGCAGGAGTTCAGCCCAGGAATACAAGATATGTTTAAAAATAATCAAAAAGGTTTTTTCCCCAGAAATTTAGGAGCAAGAGAAAGAACAATAAGGTAGTAGGTCTGTTGTATGGAGACAGTGGAGAATTGCTAATAGATGACAGAGAGAAAGTGAAACTTCACAGCATCTGTGTTTACCAAATTGGTAAAGAGATGGAACAGGAATAGCAAAGAACTTAAAATGAGTTAAAGTCTTGAGATGAATTATATTTAGAATATTAAGGAAAACTGTAAATGTAATCTCAGAGCCTTTACCTATAATCTTGGTTTGCAGTAACTTTCAAAAAGTAGTCATATAAGTCTTTTGCAGCATAAGAAAGAGAAAGAGAGAGAGGTGGGTAATGAATTTAGCAGCACCTTTAAAACCAACTGGCTATGCCATCAACATTACAAGCTACATGAAGGATACAACTGATTTCTTGAGGAAAATACAGTCTGTCTGCAACCTTCTAGAAAAGACCATCCTAGCCACTGGATGTGAAATCCCTAGAGACCAATATCTCACACCAGGATGGACTACTACAAGCCATCAAGAACATCATCCTGAATGAGGCAATAGCCCACCTAGCCATCAAACCCTACCACTTTGTACTCACTCGTAACTACTTCAATTTTGGGAATGACATGTAGCACTACTATGGGCACCCACATGGCATCACAATATGCAAATATCTTCATGGTGGATATGGAACAACACTTTCTCACCACATGTGTCCAGAAACCTCTCCTCTACCTATGATTTCTTGATGACATCTTTATTATTTGCACACATGAAAAGCAGTCAGTTGAGAAGTTTCATCAGGATTTCAACAACTTTCACCCTTCCATCAGCCTGAGTCAGAAACAATCCACACAACAAATTCACTTTCTTGACACCAGTGTGCAATTGCACAATGGACTGCTAAGCACCATGCTCTATTAAAAACCTGCAGATTGCTGCACATACTTACATGCTTCCAGTTCTACCCAGAACACACAACGAAATCTATTGTTTGCAGCCAAGTCTTCTGATGCAACTGCATCTGTTCAGACCCACAAGACAGAGACTCAAAACTCTGGTTGTCATCCACAGTCCTCAGCTGAGACCAGTCAAATGCGTCATCAGTGAGCTTCAACCAATTTTGAAGAATAATTCAGCCCTCTGACAAGTTCTTAGAGGCATGCCTTCATTGGCCTACAGAAAGACTCCAAATCTTAGACAGCCACTCATTTATAACAGGGTGGTAATATAGAGATAAGACCCTGGCACAAGCGCAGCATTGTGTCTAGTTCTCAACACCACAGTTTAGGAAGGATATTGCCTAGCTGAAATATATCCAGGTAAGGGCTACCAAGATGGATAAAGATCTGGAAACAAAGCCCTATAAGGAATTGTTGACGGTGTTGAAGAAAATAGGACTGAGAGGTAATATGATAGTTATTTTTAAATACCTGAAGATCTGACATGTGGCAGATGGAGAGGACTGGTTTTCTGTTGTTCTAGTTGGTAGGGTCTCAATCAGTGGTGTCACGTTACAAGAAAGAGATTACAGCTAACAATTGAGAAGAACTTCTTGATGGCAGGAGTTGTTTAGCAGTGGAATAGATTGCCTTGAAAATTAGTGGACTCTCCTTCATTGAAGTTTTTAAACAAAAGTTGGATGGTCTTCTTCACGGACACTTCAGTAGTGGATTCTTGCACTAGCATGTGTAGATTGCTCTAGTAGTTCCATTTTGTTAAATGATTGTTTCTTTATCTGCATTTTCCCTCTGTGAAGGAGATTGCCACTAGCAGAATTCTAGCTAAGGTTGGAGGAATCAAGTGGCAATCTTATTTCCCTACAGTCTGATAGTGTTTTTTGTCAGCTGACCCTGGTAACACATATATGGAGTACTGGAAGAGTAACTAAATCTACTTCCGACACATGGAAAAGACAGAAATAGTCACTGTTGATGAACTTGTAATTATTAGAATTTAAACAAAAATGTTGCTGTATTATTCAGTAACCCCTCCAATGTAAGATTAAAAACAATGAAAAAGTTTGTTTTACCGTGTTGTACTTTCTCTTTTACTGCTTTAGCAACAGCCCTCTCTTCCTATGTTTTCAGTCAGTGAATGAAGGAAAGCAATTGTACAGGCCTCCAATCTTCAGACACGGGGTAGAATGAAAAATGAAAATAAAAAAAGTAGATTATGGAATATTTTCTTTCAGAATGATGAATAAAATGTTTTAAGACAAGATGTTCACATATCTACTTCCCTCAGATCCATTCATCCCCCTTAGAAAAATGCTTTTATCCTGTTGCTTTGAAATTTCTAGAAATTTTACAGCTCTGTGTGCAATTGGGCTACTTGGTTGTGTGCACATAGACTCTACATGCATTTAGCTATACATGCTAGATTTGGTTCCCAGGTTCTACTCAATGCGTTAAATGAGGGCAGCTGGCATAATTTTCTGCTCCATGGTATGAAGTGACTGAACACATGCACTGACTAAATGTGCATCCACACTAGCCCTTTGTTATGTAAACATACTGCTTCCAGAGAAAAACCTTAACAAACAGTAAGTTTCTTTCTAACTCTTGTCGGGGAAGGGGGCAAACAACACACAACAGTCTTTGCATTTAAAATGTAAGATTTGGTGCCACTGGTGGACTTCCTTCTAAAATAATTTCATTTAGAAAATCAATTCTGCCGTTTCAGTCCCAGTTGAAAATATTGTACCTTTGTTTATGTAAACTTCTAAGGATAGGCAAGTTCTATATTTGTGTTACAGCTTCTGATTTTACAATTCTGATTTTGCTGGTGCATCCATTACACTATATTTTATATAACTTGGGTTTTGGTGTAGAGGTCTGACATAGAAAATGAAATAAAATAAAAACTAATACCAGTTTCAGAGAGTAGCAGCATGGGACTGCAGCAGGGGAGGAGAACTTAAATTTCCCCTCCACAGCTGCTGCAATCCCCAAGAATTAGATATTTATTAACCTCCACCCTTGCAAGCTGATGCTGTTTGGCCTTTTGAAAGGCCAATGTGTAACACAACATCAAGTTTGGCTCTCAGAGTGCTTTGTTCATTTTCATTAGACATAAATGAGCTGAAAGTGTTTGTGGACTTGGCCTCTATCTCTGCGGGGAAGAATGACATGGATGTGGATCGTGTGGCTTGTTTCCATGATGCTGTGCTTGGTTATTCTTCCCTGTTATACGAGTTGAAATGGGAAGCAGGGTTTGAGGAGTTCCTGATGTGTTTGGAGAAACTGTGGAAAGCCCTGGAAAGTGATCACAATCTCCCTGCAAAACTGGTAATTCCCACAGCGCTATCTTATTCCACCTTTGTGTACCTGCTGTTATGCAGCTATGCATTTGATAAAGATATTAATTGCATGCTGAAGGCCAAGAAAGCTGCAGAAAGGAAAAGCACACACACATCGAGACTGGAGGTAAAAAGGCCACAATTTTATTGGCTTTACGTTACAGGGTTGGCATAGCGCAGGCATTGGCCAACCCACTTGTTGACCAGTCAGCCTGATCCAACAGAACCGTTGGTGTCCAGAGTGATATCCACTTGATCACCAAGGGTGCAGTGGCAGAATGCCCTACTTCCCAGTACAATCCCAGGTCCTGGGCCCATGTCAACCACCCAAAGTTCTGATGAAATGCTGCAGGGCCCTAGGCAGACACTGCCTAACAGGGAGAAAGGTGGGGATGCTCTGAAGCAAAGTGAGCTTCCCTTAAATAGCCCCTACTCAGACTAGAGGGAAGACTACAATCAGAGGCAGCCAATGAGTTCAAACCCTGCAGTTTAAACTGATTGGCTCCCAGCAGTTGGGGCTTCCTAGTGCTGCCCTGGTTGCGCAGAGGCTGCTGGGAAGGTGGAAGGGGCTGCAGATCACTGGAGAAGCCACGTGAAGCCCCCACACTGCTGGCCTGGCCCACAAATTCACTGCCCGGTAAGTCGAGCAGCTGGAATTTTGCTTTGTGCCCAGTGTGGCTTTCTGCACAAAATTATTGGCCAGAACTAACAGATATTGAAGGTGAGGCCTTGGACTTATCTGCCTATAACTATTTATATCAGAGTGATGTGAGAGCAGTTCTATCACATGCAGTATAACTCACTGCCAGTTGATAGAAGTAGTGGCATATTCTCTGTAATCTTAAAAACCGAGATACTTTATTTCAGTGATTGGGTGAGGATGTAGCTTTCTTAGCATGTCTTTATTTTATGCATCTTCAGTTGCCTACTCTTATTTCAGTATATAATTTGGATAGGAAAAAATAAATGAGGCTTGTGGGACTAATTCACATTAAATCTTTTCCTCCCACTCTTCAGCATGATTCCGCAAGACACTTGGAATGGCTAAAGACCATAAAGGAGAGCCATGGTTCTGTGGAACTATCAGCTATATCACTGGCAACTGCCATCAATAAAAAGGGAAATTATAGAATTAGGGTACCAGCAGAAGCTCGGAAGGTAAGATAATACTTGAAAGGAGCTAGAATATAGAATTAGAGTACCAGCAGAAGCTCGGAAGGTAAGATAATACCTCAAAGGAGCTAGAATATACTATCTCTGTTCTTTTTACTGATTTTTCTTTACCAGTATTTTCTTGATATCACATCTAAAAGCCTCCTGTAAAGCAGAAAAGCAGAAGCAGAAAAATAAGTAAGATTATTCATGGAAAAAAGCAAGTACTACTATTCCGTGCCATATTAATATGTAATAGGGTCTTTATGTGATCTGTTGGTGAATTGCTTTTGTGACTTATTTACATGATCTCTGACTAGAGTAATATAATTATGAAGACAATTTTCAAAGATCAGTGACCTTTATTTATAAATGTTGACCAGGGATTTTTTTTTCGTAGAATAGTCTTTCCCATTCATTATATGTAAAGCAATTGACTATGTACTGATTAATTAGTGGTAAAAATCAGGCATACGTATATTAGTAAAATAATAAATGTAAAAAGGACAAACACCAAATTAGAAGTGCCCCTTCCTACTATATGAGTCTGAGAGAGAGTAGCCCTTCTATCTGCCTTCTGCAGATTTCATACATACACTTAAACATATTTGTTTCTGAGTATGAAAATGTTTTAGTACATTTATCAACTAAACTTTGCAGCCTTAATTCCTTCCATGGTTTTCACATGACAATAAATTTACAAATTCACTCTCTTGTGATTATGTTTTTTTCTTGCTGGCATTCATTGTACCTACATGTTGGCACCTTTTTAAAAAGGAAATTGTAACTTCATCATAATTTGGCACTGTAATTTCAATGTCTAGTGCTCACTTCTCTTTACTACTGCCATTTGGTGTCCCTCATTATACATAGACAGAGGGGCTCTCATTTGCTTAAGTACGAAAAAGTATATATCAACTTCATTCATATATAGTGATTTATAGTTGTTATTTGTGCCAAAGGCTTCTCTGGATACTACTTTGTATCTGACCATTTCTGAAAGCCATGATGAGCAAGAAGAGGTACGGCAGTATTCCTTGGAAGAGCTGAGAGAACTGATGAACAAGCTGATGTTGATGTCAGGAAATGCTGAACAAAGTGCAGAAGTGGATAATTTTTCTGAGGTCAGTTTTCAGTCAAACTTTCTAATTCTCACTGGCCTGTTGAAAGTTGTATGGTGAGGTAGAAAGAGCAATAACATTCTATTTCAGGCCACTTCATATTTCTTGTCTGCACTGAGGAGTGCTATAGGGGGGAAATAGTAGTTTCGGACATCTAAAATATAATTTGAAGTTGCAGAGATATCTTTGTTTATATTGGATTGTGATAGATACATACAGTTAGCACTTCACACTTGTAGGTTAAACTTTCACAGGTTTGATTATTTGAGAGTTTTTCCAATCCCTGCCCCCCCCCCCACACTTCAAGTGGTTCTTTTCCAGGGGACCCTTTGGGAATCCCTTTCAGCAGCTCCAATCAGCCGCACAGCCCTTTAAATACCTGCCTCTGGTCCTCTTCTGCCTTTGCCAGCTGCTGCCTGGCCAGCTAAGGATAGCTTACAGCCCAATTTCTCAGCACCACAAAGCCTCATCTGATGTCCCTGCCATCCAAGAAAGGAGATGAGTGTGAGAGAGGAAATGGAGGGCCATCATGGCAGCCCACTCCCTTCCCTGACCTGGTTTGAACTCTGGTTGCCCGTTCCCCCTAACATGCCTCAGTCCTCATTCCACAGATGCACACATTTTGATATCTGTGATTTCTCCGCTTTTGCAGGGTCCTGTACCCTAACCCTAGCGAATGCGGAGGGCCAACTGTATTTCATCCTTTGGTTATGTGCAGTTCTGAGCCTGAAATCAGAGAGGGATTTGCATAATTTCCTCATTTCTTCTAACTTCCAATAACCTCCAAAGGAATCAGAATTAGAACTACTCAAACACTAAAACTGTAGAGCTTCTTTATATAGCTAAAGGTCATGAAAAAGAAATGCAATGCAATAATAAAATAAGTGTACAATATTTAAAGTTACTATACAAATACTTCAACATGCAGAAGTAACATATTATGAGTACTGTAACTTGTTCAGTTTTTGAGTAACAAGGGTTAATGTTACTTTCCTCACATTTTTATCGTAGAAGTAAAATATGTCTAAAATATGGTGTAGTGAATAATATTTACCAGTTAGTCCACAAATATTACTTTTGGGAGGTATTCTGTTCTAAAAACTCTTATCAGAACATGGGAAGGAGCCATCCAGTAGTAGATAAAATATCACAACCCAGTCTGAGTGGGAATGACATGATATAATTATATTAGAGTCAGCAGGATCCTTTCCATTTCTTCCTCCTGTCTAAGCCCAGACATTTGTGGTCTGAATATTGATCTCCTTAGCACTTATTTCCTTACCACTTCTCTTCCTTCTGGAGTTCCCCTTCCATCTTCTACAAAATCAGATGTTTCCATCCTTAACTGTTAAACGTTTTTCCCTCCCATTCCTAGTACTGCTCTTCCTCATACCTTACTGTGGCCCCAATGGGGAGAGCCTATTCTCCATAACGATTATATAAGCTAAGCATATTTCTGAACTGGAGGCACTATCCATTAGCAAACACTGCTGCATTTTGAACAAGAATGTCAAGTTTCTCAGAACAGATCCAACATTTGTCCCTAGAATGAACTACAGCTTTCAGAGGACCACAGTCCTAAGCACTGGCATGAAATGGACATGTGCTACACTTTTAAGATCTACCTCAGTATTTCTTAAACTATCTGATGGTGGGGGCTGGTATTTTTTCCCTATGTGCCAGGGACCAGCTTCATATTTGTACCCATCAACTACAACTGTTACTTTCTTTCCTGCAAACTCTTCAAGGACCAGCAGCCAATGACTTGGAAACTGGCACTGGGCCATGGGTCACCACTTTGAGAAACAGTGGTTTATATTATAAGAATGGCCATTTTTAGATCCTGAGATTCCTGGGGGGAAATTTTTCATCATCTACCCTAATTAGGTGGACAAAACTTTCATTTTTGCCCTCAAAATACTAAGGCCTCGCCACATGACAATTGACTCTAGCAGGATGGCAGCCACTTCTCTTGGACAAGCTGCTGCTGACATCCAGAGTTTTGCAGAGTTACCATTTGGTCTATTCTGTTCTCCTGCACTCCGTACGTAAAGATTGACAAGCATGCCTCTGCCAAGGCAGCCTTTAGCAGAGTGGTTTATTACATCAGTTTATTAAGTGTATGCACATTTTAGCTTATATTGTATTTGTTTATTCTACAAACAGGTGTTTTCTAGTGTCCAGAGACTTGCGCTGTCCTTTATAGACCTTTATTCTGCTGGAAACCTGCTTTTCCGCTCTTGGAATGCTGATATCTATTGCTCACCCAAGAATGAATGTTATGTTAGCATGAACTTCAGTGTGAATGCTATTGAGAAACTCTCAGGAAATGGAGATGTGACCAGAATTCTGCCAGCCATCTGCCAGAAGATGGAGAGTTTCCTTGGGAAGTGGAACCACTTCATGTCTGAAAAGAGATCCCAGTACTTCTATCTGAATTACTACACAGCTGAGCAACTTGTGTATTTGTGCAGGGAGCTTGGCTCAGAGCACCCCAGTGAGGCAGCCCTAATGATGTTGTCATTAATAAAGCACAACTGCGGTAAACAAAAAGTCCAGGAGATCTCCAGATTAGTGAAATCTGAGAAACCAAAGAGGAATTTTACTGATCTCTATGCGCTAGTCACAAGTGAGAGAGAGTTGACAGCACAGCTGGAGCATATCTGGGACTCCTACATGGAGAGCATGGACTCATTCCTTCCAGATTGCTTGGACATTGAAACTCTCGGTGCTTACCTTGACAAGCTGGCAGGATTGGAGAAGAGGAATGTTGTGCGGATATTGCCACAAGGTCTTCATGCTGGCAGGCCCAACCTCATTCTCTGTCCTCGTTCTGAAGTGTTGGCCTCGGCCCTGGCCATCTACATGAACAGTCCAGAGGAGATGCTCCCCTCCTACGATGAGGTCTTGCTGTGTACAGCGCAGACCAGCTATGAGGAAGTGGCGCTGTTTCTGAGGCGGTGCCTCACCCCAGGCTGCAAGGAGAGGAAAATTTACACCTTACTGTTTGCTGACGAGTTGAGCTATGATGTTGGCTATAGGTCTGAGGAACTGTTCCATAGCCTTCACTTGAAGCATCAGGATGATTACTGCCTAGTGATCCTCTGCAATTCTGAGAGAGAGCATTGCTATGTTCCCTCTGTCTTCAATCAATACAAAGTTTACATGATCCCTCACCAGCCCTTGAAGGACATCCAGAGTTATCTTGAGAATCATTGCAAAGCTACACAGCCTGTGAATTCATTAGCTTCTGTTTTCAAGAATCAATTTTGTGTTGGGATTGTGTCTTCCAAAAGAGCTGGAGTGGGTAAGAGCAGTACATTCAAAGAGTCTTCTGTCTTGGCTTCAGAATGTTTGAAACCTGAATATGCTGATAGAGAGTTTAATGTAGCATGTAATAATTGCATAAGATTGACGGTTGTATGATGGGTTAATACCACTTTCAAAGTTCTGCTAGAATACGGTATGTGCCTATTGTAATGTAGTGGATTAGAAGAAAGTCATGAAGGTGCCCTGATTTTTTTCCTTTGCAGCAGTTTAAGGTCTTTTGTTAAATTTATCAAGTATTATTATAGCTACTGGAATGCTTTATTGCAGAAAGCTTCCTGGGGCTCTTTCACACTGTACAATTATAGTGGCATGGTTCCACTTTAACTGCCGTAGTTCTGGAATCCTGGGACCTGCAGTTTATTTTTCTGCCATTTCTCAGCCAAAGAGCTCCTCTGATGCCTCAGCAAACTATAATCTCCTAGATTCCATAAATTGGAACCACGGCAATTAAAGTAGAACCACAGTGCTATAATTGTGTTTGTGAAAGGGCCCCCGTTATTTCTTCATTCTGTACCTTAAGAGTTAGATCCATGTATCTCAGTTTCTGCTACATCCTTAATTTCTGGTGACAGCTTTAAATACATTTTAAAAAGGCTAGAATAATTCCTAATTGGAGGCAGGCACTGTGAAGGCCTTCATCACAAAATTCCTTTAAAAAAAAGATTAAGCACTCTTCCAAAGGAAATACATAAACATATTATTTGACAAAGAAATACTAAAGGTCAGTCTATTCAAGAATGGAAGGTGTGCTCCTTAAAATGGAAGGATAGATGGCAGATGATGACAGATGATGGATGATGACAGACTCCAGTTTAGGACACAAACAGCTTCCTTGGATTGGTGAAAAGGAGTAAAAGAATTGGGTGTCATCCGCATACTGATGGCACCAAACCTCAAAACTCATGACAACATCTTCAGTGGTTTCATGTAGAAATAACACCATGGGGGACAGAACAGAGTCCTGAGGGATCCCATAGGCCAACAACCAAAAGGTCAAACAGAAGTTTCCCAACACCATCTTCTAGGTGATTCCCTCCAGGAAAAAATGAAGACATTGTGAAAAAGTATCCCCAAGTCTCATCCCAGCAACGTGGCCCAGAAGGATACAATGGTCAGTGGTACTGAAAGCTGCTGAGAGACCCAACAAGAACACACTTCACCTGTCTAGTTTCTGGCATGTCACCTACCAGAATCATCTTGGATCTAGATAATCTATCTCATCCAGGAACCCCTGGAGCTGGAAAAGCACCACATGCTTCAGAATCATGCCCAAAAATGAAATGTTAGAGACTGGCCAATAACTATCCAGAATGATGGGATCCAGGGAAGGCTTTTTAAGTGATGATTTTATAACTATCTCCTTCAGGCAAGCTGGAACTCTGCCTTGTTTTAGTGAGACACTGATGGTCAGAGCTGTCCAGCGATGGAATATGCTGCTTCGGAGTGTGGTAGAGTCTCCTTCTTTGGAGGTTTTTAAGCAGAGGCTGGATGGCCATCTGTTGGGAATGCTTTGATGGGTGTTCTAGCATAGCAGGGGGTTGGACTCAATGGCCCCTGGGGTCTCTTCCAACTCTATGATTCTATGACTGTTCTCTCTACCCACTCAGGCAATCTCTGTCAGGAAGGGCAAGGATCTGACATTCATCCGATAGCTCTCATCTCTCCATGAATCCTGTCCACATCCTTGGGTAGCACAAATTGAAAAGTATCAATTATAGCATCCAAGTTGAAGCATTGGTTAAAGTGTAACTTTAATCTTTATCTCTCTCTGACTTGTACAATTGTAATGGCTGCCCTCTGTGATTTGGTATGTCCCCTCCTCTTTTCATTTTTTAAAAATGTATTTATTTATTACTTTTAACACAATCTAATTCACAATCAAGTAATATGTTCAGAAAAAGAAAAAGCCAAAAGAAGAAAAGAAAAAACTTTAAATTACAACTAAATCACAATAGTAAAACACTGAACACTAACTAAAACACTAAACACCAACTCACTGAATCACAAAAGGTCTCTGACTCTCCCCCCAAGCCAAACTCTAATGAAAGGGGGGGGGGGCTTAAAAAGAAAAAAAATATTCTACTCTTACAGATCCAAATAAATAATCCTGCTAGAATTAATAGTAACCATAGCCACAGATTATTGCATCATTGGACTTGTTCTTTCTCAAAAAGTCCATAAATGGTTTCCAATATTAAAAAAAAAAATCTTTAGGTGGCGTATCCTTTAAAACCCATGTTAACAATCCATTCTTCCATTGTCAGGGCTTCAGTGCATTTCCAGGTTTGAGCAAAAACACATTCTTGCAGTTATTATCACATGTTGAAGAAGTAATCCATATTTACTGTCCAATTCTTTAGACGTAATATCCAGCAAAAACATTCCTGCTGACATCACAAAATCCGCTGTTAAATTTTTTTGGATTAACATGTAGATCTTAGACCAGTAACTTTTCACCTTCTTACAGGACTACCACATATGGAAAAAAGAGCCCTCCTTATCTTAACATCCCCAACATTGATTTGAAACATCTTGGAACATTTTTGACAGCTCATTTGGGGTTAGATAATCTATATATCATTTTATAAATGTTTTCTTTTAAATTACTACACAAAGTAAATTTTGTATCTTTTTAAAAGAAAATTATTTTAAATGATAAAAGAAGACAAGGAAAAGACAAAGACAATATTTTAAAAAACGGTACTCCAAAAAACATAGCAATACAAATACAATACAAAGAAATAAACTATAAAACTAAATTACATAAGAATACAATATTAAACAAATTAAAAATAATAAAACTACAGATATCCAACTAAATGACAACATTACTACATATAACTAAAAATTGGTTCCCGTTCCTGCTACCAACAGTGAATAGCAATCCAGCAGTCACAACTAACCATTGGATCCCAAAATAAAATTTAGGTTAATACTTGTTGCCTTTTATTTATTTTCATAGTAAATCTAAACTTACAAAATTAGTAATTAATAGTTCTAAATAGGTTGTTAATAACAATTCTAACTTATTAGTTACCATTTTAAAAAAACTTAATAATTGCTTAATAATTTTGATCATTAATACCTTATATTTACTCAATTCTATATTAAAATTAGTCATTCTAAAATGAACATTGTTTATATATTAAGTAGCTTTAAGAGCAACAAACAAAGTAAAACTTTTCCAATCATTCTTCCTGGAATAATAGAGATATCAAATTTAAAGTAGAGACTTTAATAGAGAAAAGATTTTTTTAAAAAGCTATCTTTATAGACATCATGTATCTTAATCTCATCATATCTTTTTCTTCTAGTAACTTATAATCATAAACTAATTTCATAAACCATAAATCATAAACCATATCCTTCATCAGATACCTTCTTCCTTTACTTCTCCCCCCCCCCTAAAAACTGGGTCATATTTGCATACTTCTAAGAGTTTTTGTTAATGTTGTCTATCTTTTTGTCTATCTTTTATTTTTATATGTAAAAAACAATTCTTCAAATCAGACCCAGCTGAAAAGATTTTTCCTGGAGGATCCATTCATTAGTAAATGTCAGGCACAGTGCTTCAGGGATACATGATCCAGCAGAGCTAGCTAAATCTCATCCACCATTAAAATGACGGATACCAGAACCTAAATTTTATATCTTTAGATCAGTTTCCCCATACAT
The DNA here is from genome assembly GCA_030412105.1 of Cyclura pinguis. NCBI lineage: Eukaryota > Metazoa > Chordata > Lepidosauria > Squamata > Iguanidae > Cyclura > Cyclura pinguis. The sequence goes on from CM059600.1 coordinate 161,924,616, forward strand.
CCATTTTAACATTGTGCCTGAAATTCTGGACCCATCTTATCATATACTTTTACAGGTTCAGCTTCTCTGTCTAGGTTCAAACAGTATTCATACACTTTTTAAATGACATGGTCATCATCTTTACAAAACCCTAAATAAAATTAATTTTCTCCAACTTCTATAGTTTGATCTCTCTTACAATTAAATGTATCCTTGAGTTGCATATAAGCAAACCAGTTAAGATGTTTGCCTTCTTTAAGAAGCATTTCACTTGATTTAAACTCCCAGCTGTCTTGTTCAACGTAAAACAACTGTCTCTGGTTTTTACACCATTCTTTCCTGAAAAAGACTTTTTGTGGTATTGTGGCCAATATTATCTTAGGAAAAAATCTGTGATTTTATTTATTCCAAACTTGTAGAAGAGCCCTTCTAATGCACTGTTTTTTCAATTCAGCATATGCCTTGACTTGATTGTACCAAAGACAACCATGCTACCCTAATCTTAGATCATGACCTTTACATTCCACGAGTCTCTCATCTCTATGTAATAATCATTCCTTCAACCATAAAAACAAGAGGACTCATAGTACAATTTAATACTAGGAATTCTGAGACCACCTCTTTCTTTAGCATCATACAATGTTTTATGTTTTATTCTGGATTTCCTTGCTTGGCACACAAATCTGGAAATTTCTTTCTGCCATTGTACAAAGGCTATTATATTTCTTATGATAGGGATAAAAGTCTTAGCAAAATGTTTGCTTTTATTACTGCAATTCTCCCCAAAGGTATAAATTTAACTTTTCCCATTTTTCTAAGTCTCTTTTAATTTCTTTCTGGACTTTTTCATAATTGTTTTGAAACAATAGACTGTTATTCTTCATAACTGTAGCTCCCAGATATTTAATCCCTTTTTTCCACTTTAAAATTGGAAAGAGTAGTTAATTCTTTTTTGTCTTCCAAAGTCATGTTTTCAGTCAACAGTTTTGTTTTATCACAGTTCACTTTAAACCTGGAGCATTTCCCAAATGCCTTATTTTTTTCCAGAATTCCTTTCACTGAGTCCAGTGGATTTTGTGTCATTATCATGAGATTATCCACATAAGCCCTCAGCTTATACTGTTCTTGTTTAACTTTGTTCCACAAATGTTGTCATCTTGTTTGATAACTTTTAGTAAAGTCTCCAATGACAAAATAAACAGCAAAAGTGAGAGGGAACAAGTTCATCTAGTTCTCTTTTGTATCTCAATCCATATTGTTGCATGGCAATTTACCAAACTTTGGGCTTTTTGAACTGAATGTATTGTTTTATTGCCCAAATAATATTTTCACCAAAGTTCCTACTTGAAATAAGTAATGAGTAAGAAATGAACTAAATGCACCCTTGATTTGATCCAGAGTGCTTTTCTTATATTCATATCTAAACTTGATCATGTTTACTGCTTTTTTATCATTTTTGGTGTTCTTATTTCTTGTGGCATAAAATTTCAAAATCTGGATGTACTCAAGTTGAAGATTTAAGAATGCATGGAGTTCTTACCATTTATAAACAAGATTACTGACATGGAAGTGCATTACTAATTACAGGAAAGTCTCTCTATGTGAAGAGACTGCATAAGAAAATGGAAGCAGAACTGCAAGGTGGAGTGCCCTTAAAAACCATTCGGGTTATAGAGTCAAATATAGATGAGAGCAAAGTGCTGAAATTTCTTCTCCCGTTTATGGACCAGAAATATCAGGAACAACCCATGATATTTCATTTTGATATAACTTCCTCAGTGAGTATATTGCATCAATATGATTTTAACTGTATATTGTATTAATTTGTTGTAAGTCATCTTGGGTCTTGTGTCAGGAGAAAGGCAGGATATATATTAAATAATTGAATAATAGTAATTAATTAACTATATTGTAGTTTTGACAGAAGATGCTCAGTTTTGTGCATCCAAAAATAATTTTGATAGGAAACATTTATATAAACAGTTGGAGTGAAAGCAGGAATAGGTGTTAGTAAATGGTCCATTAACAGAGTATAACAACTGGCTGTATCTACAGAAATTCAAAGGAAGAATACTGTACAGATATCAATAAATAGGGGGAGAACTTAGCTTGAAAAACTAAATGCAATATTGTTGATTGAGAAAATGTAGAGCTTATATGTGACTGATGGTTTCTTGTTTTTCTTCATACTGGTTAATCATGTAGGTTCAAAACCTGATTGCAGAGTTCAGTTCTTTGGCTCATAAAGCAGGAAAACAAAGGGAAAAGTGACTTAGAACAGACCAAGGCAGGGAACTTTAGATGAAAGAAGTCGTCTGAAGGTTGCCTGCGGATGGACTGGAGCAGGAAAAAAGAGAAAGAAAGAAAAACAAAAACAGATGATCCTTAGGAGAGAAAGAAAACAATAGAGAGACATTAATTATGTACAGTTAATATGTAACTGAGGTTAATATCACTGTACTGCAGATGTGTTTCAATCTGCCAGGTCTTCTTTGGCATTTGTAAGGGCACATGCAGACTGATTGAAAGTCCTAGACCTTCCAGTTCTTTCTGATTTATACTGGGTTAAAATAAACTAACTTGAGGAGATGATATAAGAAGTCTCTGAACATACTAGGAGCTGATAGAAAATATTCTTGGATAAACAAAAGCTGTATGGATTTCCAAACTAAAGTCATAAAGAATAGGAACAAAATCGGGGGCTTTCCAGTCTTTCTAATCAGTCTGGGTGTATCCTAAGTGAAATAGCAAGAAAATAATTATACTCCATAAGTCCAGAAGTATACATACTTAAGATCCACTTCAGTTGTAATAAATATGGAAGTAAGCAAACTGGTGCGTCTGTTGCAAGAGTGAATCTTTGCGCCAAACCTGATCATTTTCCTCTGCTCATCTGCCTTGAAGAGAAGACCAGAGAGAATAAAAAGTGCTGTAGTCAAATCAAAAAATAATCCGATACAGAAATGATCTGAAACAGACCAGAATTCTGCAGAGGTGACAGAAGGAAAGGGCCATCCCTTCATTAGAGATACTAATGGAAATGTATATGTATCTTTGCTCTTTGTCCATTATGTTTTTGTATTCTCCTAGGTCCAAACTGGAATAGAAGAATTTTTGTTCAAGCTGTTGGTTTTACAATGCTTGGCAGATGTAGATGGGAAACTCTGGATGAGGAAACAGCATCACTTGTATATTGTAGAAATTCTTGAAGAGTCTCCTTCATTGGGAAAACAAGTGAGATCAGTAAGTACATGTGGATCTATAACAACTATGTAAATGCTTGCCAGTATCTGAGTTGTAGCCCGTAGGCCTTGATGTCTCTCCAGTCGTGCACATATGTTGAGAGCTGATTTGGAACAGCATTCTGCAGCTAAAAATGTACTGTTTTTCAAACTTATAATCATATACTATGTTAAGATGACTGTAAGCAATTAAGTGAGAAACTACTAATAAATATACAATTCTCAGTGTTGGAAGTTATAGCAGTCTTAGAAAAGATGCTGTCTTATGCCTATAAATAATAGTCTTCAGTCCTCTGTGCATTTACTTGGGAGTAAGTCCCATTGAATAAATCCAAACTTGTTGCCTTGTAAACTTATATAGGCTTGAATTTTTGGCATCCCATCATATGAATAATATGATACTCATATCAGAAGCACTTTTAATTATATAATTTATAGGTAATTGACTCATTAAAGACTTCATCAATGACTATCTGGCTTTTAACCAATTCATAAGAATGAAAGAAGAGCCTTCGATCAGAGCTGTCTAGCACGTTTTCTTCTGCTTGCTTTTACTCTTCCCAGAGTGGCCAGCCACATGTCCCTGGGAAGCACACAAGCTGGACAGAAGCACAATAGCACCTTTCCACTTGGGTTTCCTTGGGAAATGATATTCAGATAAATGTTTCCTCAGATACTAGTGGTATTAGGTAGCTGTATGATTGTAACCTTGATGGCCTTATCCTCAATGCAGAGAAGCCCTGAGGAGAGCACTCTGGGGTGAAGGCACCACGTGGAGAATTCACCAACTGAATTCACTGTTAGAGAGAGTAATTATGATTTTACTGTCTTTCTTTTTTTCCTGCTTGATTTATAATTCTTTCTTATGGATTACTGCCTCATATCTTTATGCTGCTGTATTTTCCTCCCCAGGCTCCTTAATTGATTTGTTGTTCTATCTTTTACCTTCCTTTTTTTTTTTATGGAATCAGTGACAGCTCTGCATAATCAGTTGTAGTTTGTTGGACCAATATTCATTTCTTGCAAATGACTATCATGCAGATACCAGTCCCCCCCCCTTTTTTTAATCTGTATCAGGACATTTAGCTATTCCTAATGACCTGTTCTTTTGTCATGTACAGCTTTTTCAGGAGGCAGATTGCATCCCTTTTTGTAGGATTTAGAGACGTAGGCTAGTTCAAGAGAAAGGGACAGGTCTGGAAAAATGTGTGTTGCTGCACTAGTTGCTTCATTTATGGCAGTTACTTTGTGACCATTTATGAGATTTATGGCAATTCCTCCTGTCCTACATTCTTATTCACCCCATAGCTGCTGTTTTGTTCCCCTGCTATGGAATATAGTAGGGAATGGAACGTTATCCTGATGAATACAAATACATAGTTCATATTTAAAAACCTATTTAATTTATGGGTTCATGTTTCTGAGCAAAGGATTGAAAAGACTATACCATACACCAAAGACAAGGAAATATGACATTAACCTTTCCCAAAGAAATTTATTTATTATCTGAAACTGCTGATAAGAAATCTATACTGACAATAAACATCTACCCTTCCTCAATAAGCTTCTGTCTGTCTGTCTGTCTGTCTGTCTGTCTGTCTGTCTGTCTATCTATCTATCTATCTATCTATCTGGCTTTCTTCTAATTTCCTTTTCACCTGGGAGCATCCAGTTCAGCAATCAAGAAGTCTGGGGAAAATAGAACGGAGCTTACATTTTTCTGGAACTGCTATAATGATTGTCATGTCTTTGCACTGTGTGCTGGTATGCTTTATAGCTCTGTTAAACCCACAAACCCAGCTCTGCTCCTTGCACAAGCACTGTATAATGGCAACTTTTACCTCGGAAACTAGAAGCATGCTCTTTCCCCCACAAGACTCAAGGGCTCTCCTTTTCTGCAGTCTGTCTCTGTTTCCAGATGTCTAGTCTTTCAGACTAGAGCAGGGGTAGGCAACTGTGGCAGAGCTGAGGGCCACATTCAGTCATGTGGGAATACCCATGGGCTGCACTTTAATTTTTTAAAATTATCTGACTATCTTCTTCTATTCCTGAATGTTCTTAAAACATTTTGATCGTTACAATAACATGACTAAAATGTTAAAATTAACATTAATATTAAATGTTCACATAATATAGACTTGCTGAAAGCTCCTGGAATCTCTGAGTCTGTGACTCTTAGATCCCAGATACAGGTTGGGGATGACTAAGGAAGAGAAGTGTCAGCCTTAATAAAAGATATTGCATTGATATATACCTTGTTGGGTTTTTTTCTTTCTTCTGTCTGTGCTATGATACTAGTGTTTATTGGGGATGGTGACAAAAAGAAGAGACTAGAGCTTTGAAGAAGAGAGTGAACTATTTGCAGGGGATGGGGAGATTTCTGTTGAAGGAGGACAGGAATGAGGATTTAAAGCAGGAGTTCGTGCAAGAGGGGATGGAAGGAGAGGTGGGAGCATTTGAAGGGGCCAACAAGATTTCTGTTAAAGGGGGTTGAACAAAGAGGATTATTGAAGGGGGTTGAGCAGAGGATTTAGTGGAGGATCTGTTGAATGGGGTTGAACAAAGAGGATTAAAAGCAGGGATTCATGCAAGATGGATGGAAAAAAGGGTGGAAGTATTTGGAAAGACCGTCATGATGTCTGTTGACAGGGACTGAGCAAAGAGGTTTTACGTCAGGGAGTTAAAGGAAAGGTGGGAGCATTTGGAAAGATGGACAGATTTGCCCCCAAACACTGGGGGAGGACAGGCAGCAAGGAAGTTAAGCGGGAATTGCACCAACAGGGTGGAAGGAGGGGGTGGGAAGGTATAGGAGCATCTTGGTTGCCACAACAAATAGAGGATTATTTACGCCAAGGTGTGGCAAGCAATACTTGCTATTTCAAGTAGAGAGAATTTCTCAACTTTTCAGGAGGCGATCAGTAGTTTTGGGGGACCCATCTCTGGGCTAGAGACTTACATTTTTTTAAATGGAAGTTTAGAATCCAGACCTGCAAATGGTCATAAGAGACAGTGATTACAATGCCTAGAATCTGGATTCAATCTGGCCAGTCCAGTCACATGCAAACCCTACATTATGAGCCTTGAATAACACCCCCCCCCCTTTAAAATCTCCACTGGAAGAAAAGGCACTGAAGACAGAAAATTGCAACTTACATTTGATGATGAATGAAAAGGAAAAGGGGAAAGAAGGCAAAGGGAGGAATCTACAGCCTGTTTAAGATTAGCTGTTTTATATTTTAACCTGGGTTTTTGTGGATGTCAACTTCCTCAGTCATTGCATCCAAGGAAGTGGATTGATATCCACAAATGATCATGCTAAAATATAAATCAGTCTTGAATTGGCTGCTAGGTTCCCTTTTTTCCTCCCTCTGCTGTTTTCCTTATGCTCTAACAGACTGGGAGGGCGACTTCTGTGAGTGGGAACAGTTTCATTTTCAAAAGGAAGTGGCACCTACCATCACCTCACCCCCTGCCCTTTTCTGCTTTACTCCAGGAAATTCCAAGGGAAAGGGGAGGGAGGGGAGGAGATTGGATTATCTTGAGGAAGGCTGAGTGTCTCCTGTTCAGGTCATGTTCCTCACAGCCAATCCCTTCTTCCCTTTTTGGGTGACTCTTTGAGAGAGGAGGGAAGGAGGAGCTGACATTGCATCTCTTTTTTTTCCTCCACCTGGGGTGGAGTCCATCTCCCCTTTCAGGACACCACTAATTTGAATCCATTGGTTTTGAATGTTCCTTCTGAAGCAGCAAAAAATAAAACAAAAAGCAAAACAAAAACAAACCCTTGTTCCATCTTCCATGTAATGTCATGACAGGTCACTTCTCAGTCTTCTCCATGCTAAACATACCCAGCTTCCTAAGTCATTCCTCATAGGGCTTGGTATCCAGACTCTTTACCGTCTTGGTCACCCTTCTCTGGACATGTTCCAGGTTGTCCATATCTTTCCAGAACTGTTGTGCCTAGAACTGGACAGTTTTCCAAATGAGATCTCTCTAAAGCAGAATAAAGCAGGACTATTATTTCCATTGGTCTGGACATGTACTCCTGCTGATGCATATTAGAATTGTCTTGGGGTTTTTTGGTCACCTCATTGCACTGTCGACTCATGTTGAGTTTTTGGACCTCTACATTCTTTTCATATATACAGTTGCCTAAATGTAGTGCCTAACATTTCTTTGTTCCTATTGACATTTATTCCTGTTCCTGTTGGCCCAGCTCTGCAATCTGTTAAGTTATTTTGAGTCCTGATTTTATCCTCTGGGCATATTAGCTTTTGATAGCATCTGAACATTTGATAAGTATATCCTCTATTCTGTCATCCAAGTCATTTATAAAAAATTTGGAAAATACCAGTCCCAGGGCCTCCGCTTAAGACCAATTTTGATATGCTTTCTATTGTTTTCTTTACTTGAAAATTAAATAAAACATTTTTGAAAGCAGAATTAACTATTCATGGTTCACATTTTCAGTTTCACTTGTAACTGATATATTTCTTGCGCGTCAATTGAGTTATGCCAATCCTCTGAGTGAGAGACCTCTCAAAAGCCCTGGTCATAAACAGCCCTGTTCGGGTCCAGCAAACTCAAGGTTGTGGCTTCTTTGATGGAATCAAGCCATCTGTGGTGCAGACTCCCTCTTTTCTCTCTTCCTCCCTCCCACTTCAGTCATCTTTGCTTCTAGTGAGATTTTGTGCTTGACTTGTTCTAGGACCCATGCATTTGCCTTTCTAGCTATCCATGATATCCATAGAACCCCTTTCCAGTACGACATTTCACATGAATCAATTTTCCTCCTATCAGTTTTCCTTATTCTCCAGCTTTCACACCCATATGTAGAAATCAATAATACTATGGTCCATATGGTTATGATTTTGATATTTTATTGGATATCTTTGCACTTAAGGATCTTGTCTAGTTTCTTCATGACCACCCTTCAAAGTCTTAGTCATCTTCTGATTTCGTGACTGTAGTCTCCATTGTGATGAACAACTGAGTCAGGGTACAGAAAATGTTTAACTATTCAAACATTTGTTTAAATGCTTAGGTGACACTTTAAGGGTCGAAAGAAATCAGGAAGGATGTACAGAGAACTTTCACATGAGCTGAGATTTAAAGAGACATATATAAGAAATGGAAGAAGGGGGAAACCACTAAAGAAGAATGTAAAGGACTACCCAGTAGTTTAAGTGGGAAGTCAGAAAAGCTAAAGCTCGAAATGAACTTAGCCTCACTGAAGATGTTAAAAATATTAACATTTTTTTGTTTTGTTTTGTTTGTTTGTTTTGGCTGGTTGTTTAGTATCTTCAGAGCAAGAGGAAGACCAAGGAAATTATAGGGCTACTGCATAGAAAAGATGGTAAAATGCTAACAGAGGATAGAGAGAAGGCTGAACTGTTTAACATCTTCTTTGCCTCAGTCCAGTGAAAATAGAAGCATGCAGTAAAGGGACTACAGCCCAGAACAAGTAAAGATGTAGTAAAGGCATGCCTAGCCACTCTAAACGAATTCAGGCCTCCAGGGTGAAATGAACTGCATCCAAGAGTACTAAAGGAATCTCAGAGCCACTATCAATAATCTTTGAGAATTCTTAGAGGACAGGAAAGATTCCAACAGACTGCAGGAGTGCAAATGTTGTCTTCTTCTTAAAGAGGGGGAAAAAGAGGGCCCAAGCAACTCTGGACCTGTCAACTTGACATTGATACCAGGGAAGATTCTACAAAAAACATTAAACAAACAGTTTGTGCACACTTTGAAAGGAACATTGTGGTTACTAAGCAAAAGTTTCTCAAAGACAAGTCATCTCAAATTAATCGCTCTCTCTGTCTCTCTCTGTCTTTCTGATAGTTACAAGCTTGGTAGGTCAGGAGAGTGTTATGGATGCTGTATATCTTGATTTCACTGAGGATTTTGACAAGGTCCTCCATGATATTTTTTTTCAGGCAAGCTGGTAAACTGTGGGATCAATAGTGTTACAGTTAGGTGGATCTATAATTTGTTGACAGATCAAATCCAGAGAGTACTCATCAATGAAGTGACAAGGATGGGTGCCTTGGGGTTTGCTCCTGACCCCAGTGTTGCTTAACATCTTTATAAATGACTTAGATGGCAGAATAGAAGGCATGCTTGTCACATTTGCAGATGACACCAAATTAGCAGGTATAGTGAATACCCCAGAGGACAAGAACAGAATTCAAAATGACTGTGACAGGTTGGAGAACTGGGTCAAAACTAACAAAATGAATTAACATAGATAAATGTAAGGCGAGAAAAATGAAATGCACATGAATTGTCTTGTGTGGATGACCCTTTTTATCCCTTCCAATTGCAAAATTCTACAATTTAGCTTTAAATCTTAACTATGTCTTTGTTACTTTCTTTAAAATTATGTAAATCATCTGTGGTCATTATTTTTGTCTTCTTAATATTCAACTGTAATCCTGCTTTTGCATTTTCTTCCTTAACTTTCATAAGTAGTTATTCCAAGTCTTTGCTATTTTCTGCAAGTAATGATGTTGTCATCTGTACGTATTAAATTGTTGGTATCTCTTCCTTCAATTTTCACGCTTGCTTTCTCTGAATCTACTTTTCATATGATATGTTCTGCATATAAATTAAACAGATAGGGTAATAAAGTGCAGCCTTGTCTGACCTCTCTTGCCAATGGGAAATCATACTGTTTCTCCATCTTCTGTCTTGAGTATAGACACAATACTGTCCACACTTGTCCAGAATATAGGTTGTGCATCAGTATAATCAGATGATATTGCATTCCCATTCTTTTAGAACAAACCATAATTTATCATGATCTACACTGCGCATGGGCAGTTGCGGAAGGCTGGGCAGCCTCATTAGCCCTGCAGAAGACCTTAGAGCATTGTAATCTCCCCCAACTGCACCCACTCCCACCTACCCACCAATCAATTTTTTTTAGTTCCCAAATGCCACCAAAAAACTTGGAGGGGCATGGGGACATTGTTACGATGTTTTGGGAGAGGCTTCCTGGGCCCTTTGAGGCCTAGGAAAAGACTTTTTAAAAAACAAGAAGTCAGCAAAAGTCTCTTTCTGTTCACTTCATGTGTCAAAGAAGGCCTCTCCTGGGCATAAAATGGCCCTGCAGGGACCCCAGAAATGTGTGCCGTTATCCAACATATGTTTACAATGTGATGCCTAGTTCCTATTCCTTTTCTTAATCCAGCTTGGACATCTGGCAAACCTTTCTTGTAAAATCTTGAGCATTAGTTTGCTTGCATGAGAGATCAGTGCAATACTTAGATGATAACTATGGTCTGTGATATCCCCTTTGTTGAGGATTGGAATTTACATTGAATGTTTCTAGTCTGTGAGCCATTGTTTTATTTTCAATATTTGTTACTCAATTGTTAGAATTTGAATGAATTCCATCTCTACAGCTTGAAACAACTCTATTGGGCATGACATCTGTACCTGGTGATTTTGTTACCCTGTGTACTGGGGGTCCCGGGAGGGACACCAAAATGTGCTCAACTAAAGGTGGGGAAAATTAGCTCAGAGCACTGCTTAGCGTTACGAGAGGCAGGGTAACGTAGCGAGATCTTGAACCCTATGTCTACGGGGTCGGGTCGAGTCAAGGAGCACACAGAAGTTGAAATAATAAATGATGCTTTATTAAATACACAGCAAAACAGTGTATGCGACACACTCATACAAGATAACTAAAGAAAATAAAGGTTGGAGTGGTATAGAGGGATTTTTAGAGGGATTGCTGGTTTGGGTGATACTTCACCTGTCCTGAAGCCCAGGGAAAATAGAGAGCGAAGCTGGGGTGCAATGTAGCTCAGCATGTGGAGCTGAGGGGAGGCTCGCCAAGCAAAGCGGCAGCAAGGCGGGATGAAACTCGGGAGCGTTCTGAGGAAGGTCTCGGAATCAAGGGTTTTTATAAGGAGAATTGTGACTGCAGGCTGTGCCGTACTTGGGGGAAAACAATAGATTTGGAGTTGGAGACAAAGCCTCCGAAAGGTCAGAATCTGAATGATTGAGTTATGGAAGCGGTTCTCAATAGAGTAGCCAGTATGCAAACGCAGAGTACTTGGGTATTGTATAGTTTACCCATCAAGCTGCCATCGCGGGGCAGAGGCTCTTTTGTAAGTGGCGTGCATACTTAATTAGAGTACTTGCCTGGAGGTCTCCTAAAGCAGTGAGTCAGCTATTTCTGGCCAGCCTGTATTGTATTTTGAATATTACGGCTATTAACGGCCGAGCTTGTTTACGTGCTTGTCCAGTGGCCTCGCAAGCACGTGGAGAGGAATAGATAAGTGAAGCCGAATTATGATATCAAGAGGATATCTTTAATATCCCCAAAGCTCGGACTAGCCAGGGCAGTAACAATTTATTTCTCCTAAGTGCTTGGAAAGCCTTTTCCACCTCATTTTCTTTTCAGTACATTTTCTTTACCTTTGTCTCTTTGGTTGCCTGAAGAATGTGTTTGCAATTAACTGTTGGCCTCACTAATTTCAATCAGTTGCTCTCCTGATTCATCTTTTGGTCTTAGGCCAAATTTTCCTACAATGTTTAGTTCTGACCGGCTTCCCACTTTATCAACATGTCATGCTTTGGTGTGTTATCAGTTTCCTTCTGGGTGTCCATGTGTAATCTTTTGATTTCTACTTCATTAGTTTTTGTGGCGGGAGCATAAACTTGAGTCATAAATATATTGATAGATCTTCCCTGAAGGCTTATTGATACAATTTGGTCAGTCTTCATGTTTTATTCCTTGACTGCTTTCACTGCAGCTCTCCTCACTATTAATGCCACCCTGTTCTTTCTTTGTGTATCATTTCCAGAGTAAAACACTGGTTAATTATCTGATTGAAAACATCTCATACCTCTCCTCTTTGGCTCACTCATGCTAAGTCTGACTATGGCCATTTCCACACAACAGAGCTGTGCCGCTATAGTGATGGAATGGCAGCAGTTGGCGGGTTGTGCCTTCACACGATGTCATCACCATCCCACTACCATCCCATCCCCAAACATCATGATCATGGACGATTCATTTAATGGATTAAATCCATTAAGTGACCGTGATCGTGCAATACTTCTGTCTTTATTTGCTATGCAGAAGGGCCAGAAGCATGATCACATGCTTCCTTCCCCACTGCAGCATGGAAAGAAGACTGGCTGCAGTGTGGAAGGAAGGGATTTGTGCCTTGCACTCCTTCCACAGGCAGCCAGTCACATGTAGAGAGGAGTGCCTGGGACATGCTCCCTTTCCAGCAGAGGTGCTGCTGGGATTGTGCTGGGACAACTTATGAGAGCATCCTCCTGCGGAAAGGGCCTATGTCTCTGTGTTCCATTTCTTGTTCTACAATGCTTAGCTTCTCCAATTCATGCTTCTAACATTCTATTTTCCTACTATGCAGCTTTAGACTTTTCTTTCACCTCAGTGCATGTTAGGAGCTGAATGTCCTTTTGGCTTGAGTCCAATTGTGTCTTTAGACACAACACTACTCATACTTGTCCTCTGCTTTTCCCTCATAGCTGGTTGAGTGTCTTCCAACCTGGTAGTCTCATTTCAAGCACATCCTCTTGTATAGTTTGGGTTGTCTCATCATTTTTCATGGTAAAATGCTTCAGGAGTAGTTTATCATTGCCTTCTTCTGTGCAGTACTGACTTCTATAGAGTTAGTTATGGTGTCACGGCCATTGTCTCTGAGAGATTCTTTGCCAATGTTACTTCTCACTACTGCTGCCACCTAGTAGCTGTTTGGCACATTTAGTCTGCTCCTCAGCCAAAGTCTAAGTTGGGAAACCAGCAGCAGTGCGACTGTCAGCACAACCAACGTCCTTATAATATCCTCCCCATTTCCCTGGCATAAACATCCAACTCTGTTTGTCAAAGTTTGCAATCTAGAAACACCCTATACACAAATGTATGTACAATTCTCCCTCCACATTTGTGGCTATGACATTCACAAATTTGATTATTCACAAGCATGCGTACCTCTCCCTATTCTCTTCCTCCCATTCCCATGCATTTTGCCCCAGCCAAAGAACTTGCACTGAGGCAAAACAGAAGGGAAAGGAGGGTGGGGAATAGTTCACATGAGCCTTCCTTTCTCCCTCCAGAGCTCCCTTCTTTCCCTTCCCATGCAAAACAGAAGGGAATACGGGATGGAGGAAAGTTCACACAAGCCTTCTTTCCCTGCTTCGGAGCTCACCCTGCTATTCCTATGCATTTTGCTGCAGCCCAGAAAACTTGTGCCAAGGCAAAATGGAAAGGATTGGGGCAGGGGGAAACCTTGCATGAGTTCTCAATGCCAGGGTAAAATGCATAGGAATGGCAGGGGGAGTGCCAGTAGGGGAAAAGAAGGCTCACATAAGCCTTCCCCCACCCCCATTCCCTTCTGTTTTGCATGGGACTGGGAAGGCGAGAGCCTGCAAAGGGAATGGGAGAGGGGGGGTGATTAGTGGTTTTTCACTTTCGTGAAGGTTCTGCAGCCCGAACTCTTGCAAATGTGGAGGGACAACTGTATTAAGAAAAAATATACAAAAATGTGTATGAATTTTGGGGTGGAAAAAGGAGTATGATATATGGGGTAGAAAAATGATGATGTTCACTCATCCCATGTTTAACTCTAGGATCTTATAACTCTCTCTTTCTTTTCCTAGATTGTTCCAGGATTGAAATACAACTTTATTGACATGTTCCCAAAAACAACCTGCAGATCTCCCAAGGAAGTATTGGAACTGGCCACCCAGAAGGAACCGTCTCTTGACTGCTTGGTACCAGGAATGGATCAGGAAGTGTTCTGTAGTGAAGCTTTTCAGAGACCATTCCAGTACTTAAGAAGATTCAATGAAGGCAATAATCTTGATGAATTCCAGTATGAAGAAAGCTCAGTTGAAGGGACTCCTCTAGAATGCCTACAGCTGTTTCTGTTACACTGTGGAGTGCTAGATCCTTCTTGGTCAGAGTTAAGGAACTTTGCATGGTTTTTGAACCTTCAGCTCAGAAACTGTGAAACCTCAGTGTTTTGTAATGCTGATTTTGTGCAGGACACTTTGCAAGGCTTCAAAAATTTTGTGGTTGACTTTATGATTTTGATGGCAGAGGATTTTGCAACACCTTCACTCAACATTTCTGATGAGAGTCCTGGGAGGCAGTTTTTTGATATGGAAGGAGTCACAGAAGAAGATCTTGCTCTATTTCGTATTCGGAAAAAGTGGGAGTCTGAACCCCACCCATATATATTCTTCAATGAGGACGGTGTATCCATGACATTCATTGGTTTTCATCTCCAGCCCAATCCCAGCAGAGGTGTCGATGCCATCAGTCCTTTGAATGGAAATGTCATCAAGAGGAACATAATGACTACTCAGTTGTACGAGGGACTGGCTCTTCAGAAAGTTCCATTCAACATTGATTTTGATGCACTGCCCAGACATGAGAAAATTGAGAAACTTTGCATGGTTTTAGGAATCCAATGGCCTCTTGATGCCGATGAAACGTATGAACTCACAACAGACAATATACTAAAAATCCTTGCAATTGAAATGCGGTTCAGGTGTGGAATCCCTGTTGTCCTCATGGGAGAAACCGGCTGTGGAAAAACCAGGCTTATAAAATTCCTGTGTGAACTGCGCAAGGGTGGTGCCGCTGCTGATAACATGAAGCTTGTCAAGGTCCACGGAGGCACCACAGCAGAGGCCATCTATACAAAAGTCAGAGAAGCAGAAGCTCTAGCTATTGACAATAAGCAGCAATACCAGTTTGACACAATCTTATTTTTTGATGAAGCCAACACCACAGAAGCTGTCAGCAGCATTAAAGAAGTTCTGTGTGACCACACAGTACAAGGAGAGCCTTTGCTTCACAATTCAGGCTTGCAAGTCATAGCTGCGTGCAATCCTTATCGCAAGCACACTGACAAAATGATTCAGCGCTTGGAGTCAGCGGGCTTAGGATATCGTGTCAAAGCAGAAGAGACAAAAGAGAAGCTTGGCTCTATTCCTCTTCGACAGCTTGTATACCGTGTCCATGCGCTCCCCCCTAGCATGATGCCCCTAGTGTGGGATTTTGGGCAACTGAACAACTTCACTGAAAAATTGTATATACAGCAGATTGTACAAAGACTTACTGGGTCAATACGAATGTCTGAGATAGAGATTCAGATAATAACAGATGTGCTTTTTGAGTCTCAGACGTACATGAGGAGAAGGACTGATGAATGCAGTTTTATCAGCCTCAGAGATGTGGAACGCTGTGTGGCAGTCTTTAAGTGGTTCCATGGCCACAGTGAACTACTGATGTGGCATCTGGAGAAGCATCTGGCAGAGAAGAAGACTGCTAAAGGTTTCGTCCCAAGAGACAAAGTGATTTGGTCCTTGGTTCTTTCCATTGGTGTTTGCTACCACGCTTCCTTAGAAAAGAAGGAGGATTACCGAAAAGTCATCAGCAAAATCCTCCCAGAGCCATATGATCATGAAAAGGGAATTCTTGAAGAAATTAGCTTAGTTCAGGATCTTTTTCTGAGTGGTGCACCTCTGCGGGACACAATAGCTAGAAACCAAGCCTTGAAAGAAAACGTCTTCATGATGGTTATCTGCATTGAACTAAAAATCCCATTGTTTCTTATTGGGAAGCCCGGGAGCTCAAAATCTCTTGCCAAGGCCGTTGCGGCTGATGCCATGCAAGGCCAATCAGCATATTCTGAGCTTTATAAGGAGCTGAAACAAATCCATTTGGTGTCTTTTCAGTGCAGCCCACACTCTACCCCTGAGGGAATCATAAATACTTTCAAGCACTGTGCTCGCTTCCAAGAAGGGAAAAACCTGAAGGAGTACGTCTCTGTGGTTGTGTTAGATGAAATTGGCTTGGCTGAAGATTCTCCCAAAATGCCTCTGAAGACCCTCCATCCACTTTTGGAAGATGGGTGTGTTGATGATGAGCCACTCCCACATAAAAAAGTGGGCTTCATTGGGATCTCTAACTGGGCTCTGGATCCAGCTAAGATGAATCGAGGCATCTTTGTTTCTCGTGGAAACCCCAACGGGAAGGAACTCATAGAAAGTGCAAAGGGTATTTGTTCTTCGGAACATATTGTCATGGAGAAAATTGAACACTTCTTCCCCATCTTTGCAGATGCATATGAGGAGATTTGCAAGGTGCAAACTAAGGAGTTCTTTGGGTTGCGTGATTTTTACAGCCTCATAAAGATGGTATTTGCTTTAACAAAAAAATCTAAAACATCACCAGCTCCTCGTGACATAGCAGAGGTGGTTCTCCGTAATTTCAGTGGGAAAGAATATGTCACGGTTTTGAACATTTTTATGTCTAAAATCCCAGAGAAAGGAGACATCATATTTGAGGACATCAGTACAGTTGATCTGGTCAAGCAGAACATTTACAGTGACTATCAGGATGGTGAATGTCGGTACCTGCTTGTGTTGACAGAAAATTATGCAGCACTTCAAATACTCCAACAGGCTTTTTTTAAAGATACTCAGCAGCCAGAGATTATTTTTGGTTCCAGCTTTCCCAAAGACCAGGAATATACCCAGATCTGTAGAAACATCAACCGAGTGAAGATCTGTATGGAGACTGGGCAGATGGTTATCCTTCTCAATCTCCAGAATCTCTATGAAAGCCTCTACGATGCTCTCAACCAGTATTATGTTCAACTTGCTGGTCAGAAATATGTGGATCTGGGTTTAGGGACCCATCGCGTGAAATGCCGAGTTCATCCTAAGTTCCGCTTAATTGTCATTGAGGAGAAAGAGGTGGTGTACAAGCACTTCCCCATTCCGTTGATCAATAGGCTTGAAAAACACTACTTGGATATCAATACTGTCTTGGACAAGTGGCAAAGGGATGTTGTGGAAGAACTGAAGAAATGGGTCAATGATTTCACAACAGTTGACACACAAAAATATTTCATGAGTCAGCAGAAATATACGCCATCTGATGTCTTTGTTGGCTACCATTCTGACACGTGTGCCTCAGTTGTCCTGCAGGTGACAGAAAAGCTGAAAGAGGATTTTTCCCCGCAGGAACTAATGCGAGAAGTACAAGAACAGGCCAAGTTGGTACTGCTGAACTGTGCAACACCAGACTCCATAGTCCGTCTTGGTCATTCCCGGCTGGGTTCCTTTCTGGCAGATGAGTTGGCAAGTGTGTATTTTCAGCAGCAGCAACACGCTTTTCTTGCAGATTTCTTCAGTGCTTGCCTTGGTGTAGAATCCAGGGGTCACACAGTCTTCACCGAGGTTAGTTCCTTTAAAATAAAAATCCAGAATTTTTTTTTTCTGTAGATAAGAAAACACACAAAATAAAAAACAACAGCAAATTAAACACCCTAAACAACAAATCTAATACAAATATAATTAAGAAAATAAACAATAAATAATAGAACACTGAGAAATCTAACACTTATAAAAGCTATACAAATATAAATTAACCTACTAAAATAGTGAATAACAAAATACTAAACTAAAATACCCCCTACCTAAACTAAAAAGGGGTTCCCACCCCATTACAAAGAGTGTATATTCATCTAGTAGTAACCCTATCCAATATATCCTGTTCTACTTTATTAACCTAAGCAGTTTAGCCTAAAGTTAATTAACATAATATCAGCACTAACAGTACTAGCTTATTAACAAGGTAAGTTCTTTTGCAATAGTATAACTATTAGTATGTAAAATATTTTAAATTTATTTATTTATTTATCTTACATCCAATATCTTAGATATTTTATATTATTCCCAAGGGTTAAAGTTTTCCTTTCAATCACACATCATATACTTAAAGCTATAATTCAAAATCCATTTTGTGTGGCCATTGACATAGGATACTTTTTCCACTGATTAACAGATCTCAGTTAACCATTCTGATTACTTTTTACAACAGTATAATTTTGTTTGGACAAACTCAAAAAATCACTCATAACCAAAATCATCATTAAACAATGCCTTGAATCCTTACACTTAAAATTCCAGATTTTAAATAATACCTCATAAACAAAATCTTTCACCATAGGAAGGAATTCCAATAATAAACTCATCTCAAATTTAGTTTCACACTTTCCTCCAGGAAATCACCATCCCCTCACAGGGGATCAAATCAGAACAATCTGTTTCTCCAGATACCATCATAAATTGAATATTCTGAGGGTTAGAAGTTGTAGACATTGAAGAACAGAAGAGATGTTGTTTTAGACAAACCAACTTCTCTGTAGAAAATTGCAATAATAATCGATCCGATCTAGTCACTTCTTGCTCCTTTGGCATATCCCAGACTTGAGAGATCTTCTGAGTTGCAGCTCTATCTCTTTTCTTTTGAAAAACTATCAAATCTTTGTCCTGTTGGAGTTGTTCTTCAGCATCTGCAGTATCCTCTCCCTCTAACAAATTCCCTAGTGACAGCTTTTCTGCAATCCCATTAAATTTTTGATTAGTATTTAATGTGAATTGTCTGAACTCAATCCAGAATTCAATAAAAAAAACCTTGGTATCAGTTCTGAGCTATCCAAGCCATTTTTAGTTTGAATAAAATCCTC
Source organism: Cyclura pinguis (assembly GCA_030412105.1). NCBI lineage: Eukaryota > Metazoa > Chordata > Lepidosauria > Squamata > Iguanidae > Cyclura > Cyclura pinguis. Next base: position 161,943,370 of record CM059600.1, read on the forward strand.
AGTAGAAGCCATGTTATATTTTGTTACAAAACTATAAACAACAGAAAATTGTTCCCATGGGAAGAGGCAAAGCAACATAACAATGGGAACTTTCCCAGTCAACACAAACTCCTGAGGTGAAAGGGCTGAATAGAAGTCAGTTACAGGGGGGGGGGGGGGGGGTCACTATCTTCATATTACTAGAAATAAAATCCAACTTTTATAACATATTCCCATGCAAATCCAATAAAAGCATAAGTGAGTCCAAATAACTCACATAAAGTGTAAACCAGTCCAAAAAAAGCAACTAAAAACTTCAAGATCTTCAAAAATGACATTCAGACAACTAAGCCAGTTTAAAGTCCAAAAAATTTTTTTTTTAAAAAACTTAATATAGAAAAAAATATACAATTTCTCAGTTTCTACAACCTTAACTAAAAATGTAGGTATAAAGAAAAACTAAAAATACCCAAAATAAGTCCAGTGACAGATGAATGTAATTCCAAGAGGGAAAAAAAGCCTTTAACCTTAAGCAAAAGAATTCTAAAATTAATAGGTGAAATCGCAACTGATGCAAGTCGGGGGCTCCTGATATTTCTGATTTTAAATTTAATCTAATCGTAATAAGAGATCCCCCAACAACAAGACATATTGTCCATAGAGGAAAATGAGAAGACTCTCATCTTCCTGGTTCCACCAAAACTCTGCGATGATTCCTCCAGCCTGGGTCTCAAGTGCTACTGCTTTAAATCCAAGCAGCTTTCACTGAGCCTCTCTCTGGCTGTTACGGAAATCTTTTATAGAAATCTTCAGGAACCCTGTCATTTAGGGAATCCTAAAATCCCTCCTGTCAAGAATAAAGCTCTGCGGCATGAGATTGTGCTCTTCCTTGTCAGAGAGCACTAAACCCCTTTTTTTGCTTTGTTGTCTATGATCGGAACCCCCCAAAATTCTGAATTCCTTATATATGTCAGTAGGACTACATGTGGGATCATATTTGTGGGGAAACAATTTTTAAAAAGCTGTTGTAAAATGAAATATATATATTTCAGTTGTCCATTTATGCCGACAATTAAGATCTCTTTGCTTTGGCTGTCATGATTCAATATAGGTACACACTGTTAATGTCTAGTTTTGTCATATTTTGCTATGTGTATATGAGTTAAAGACCTTTCAGTATGTGAAAAAATGAGGAAGCTATTATGCAGTCTAACCTTGTTCATCAGGTACTCTTTTCACAGTGGAGTAGACTATTGCTAATGGCTACTTCAGATGCAAAAGCAAACAATAAACAATCATTTGCCATTATCTCTGAACTGTGTCAGTACAAAACACAGATTGACTGAAAAGTCCCAAATTTTGTTTCTGTTCTTTCTCTCCCATGGGGAACTGGTATAAAAAGTTTCTGATCGTACTGGGAGCTGAGGGCATATCCAGACTGATTAAAAAGAGCAGGAAGTCCCAGATTTGTCCCTGTTCTTCCTGATTTTATTCTGGAGATCTATGCATGTTTTGTTTATCCCAGAATATTCACAGATTTTTTTTCTTTTTTTTAACCAGTTCCCTTGGTTATTTTCACCTATTATAATATTGGAAAGAACAAGAATAAAATCTGGGACTTTTCCATCAATCTGGATTCAGCCAGAAAATATTCTGGAATAAACAAAACATGTATGGATCTCCAAAATAAAATTGGAAAGAACAGGAACCATGTCTGGGGCTTTTTGGTCTTTTTAATCAGTCTGGGTATGTCCTAAGACTACCTATGCAAACTAGGATAAGACTGTAGAGTCAAAGGCTTTCACGGCCAGAATCCATTGGTTCGTGTGGGTTTTTCGGGCTTTGAGACGGTGTTCTGGTTGTATTTTCTCCTGACGTTTTGCCTGCATCTGTGGCTGGCATCTTCAGAGGAATGGTTAATTGGAAGTGGAGTGGAGAATATATATGCCGGTCTCCTCCTCCAGAGGGGAGGGAGCAGTTAGCATAACAGTCCTATTGTGTGTATTGAATACTTGTTCCTGGAGGGAGACTTCCTTAGCCCAGGTGGGGCTCGTTAGGGCTCGTTAGTATCTTTTGTGTTTTGATTTTGGTGTTTTTCAATACTGGCAGCCAAATTTTGTTGACCTTCCGAGTCTCCTCTTTCCTGTTAAAAATATCCAAGTGTTTGTCGATTTCAATGGCCTCTCTGTGTAGCCTGACCCGGTAGTTGTTAGAATGGTCCAGAATTTCTGTGCTTTCAAATAACATTCTGTGTCCGGGTTGGTTTATAGTGTGTTCGACAGGCCTTCCAAGACTAGCATTTCCATCGCCTCCCATCAATTGTCTTGCTGTTCCTTTAATAGTTGATTGATTGTTGTGTGTTTTAGGGGGTTGGTTTTAGGTGGATTGGTGGGTGGGGAGGATTGGGTATGTTTTTTTAATGTTTTCAATATATTAATGTATTTAATGTTGTTCGCCGCCACGATCCATGTGGAGAGGCGGGATAGATAGAAATAAATTTTATTATTATTATTATTCTGCTACTGCTGACTTTTCTGGCTGGGTCAGCCTGCAGTATCTTTCGTGTTCTTTGATTTGTGATTGGATGCTGCGTTTTTGCTACCCGAAAAACCCACAAGAACCAATAGGATAAGACTGCTTCTCAGGCTCTGGAACTCCTTCCCAATGAGGTCAGATTGGCATCCTCCATGCTGTCTTTCCACAAGCAAGTGAAGATCTTTTTGTTTCAGCAGGTCTTTGAGAAGTGACTGTTTAGGGGGAATGGCCCTCAGATAACGTGCTGGATTTTTTTTTCTTGCTGTTTTATTTTTAATGGTTTCTGGTTTTTGAATAGGTTTTAATTCTTTGATAGTTTAATTATATTTTTAACCTTTGTATGTAGTGAATTTTTAGCTCTGTTTGTTTTGACTGTTGTAGGCTGGTTTGAGTCCTGAACTGGGAAAAAGGTGTGACATCATCATCATCACAGTAGCAGTAGTAGTAGTAAGAGTGGTAGTGGCTATAGTAGATTACATGCCAAGGTGGTGAACTGCCTTTATTGGATGGTCACCTGCCAGAGATGCTTTCCCATTGGTTTCCTGTACTGGCAAAGGGTTGGACTAGATAGTACGTTTCTACAGTTTTGTTAATCTACTTAATATCGCTACTATGCAGTCACGTGGCATGGATTAGCCACAGATGAAGAATATTTTGTAATGGAAACTACGAGCAGAGCAGATAAAATGGTGACAACACAATAATTTGGTTTGTTGGCAAAGTATGCTCAGCATTTTTTGAGACTTTCATGTATTCAGCCAGAGTTCCAAAAATCCCCGGTAAGAATCATGTCTTCTTTCCATGTGCCTAATACCAGAATTATTTCCTAGCCTTTCCATCTAAAGTGCAAAGAGTGAGTAGTCAAGATATCTTCTCTTTGGAAGACCAGATTAGTGATGCAGGACATACTTTATCTAAGGAAGAGGGTGTCCAAACCTTACTCTTTATGTTAGAACTAGGAAATTTTGATTTTATCTTTGTATTCTCTTTTTAAAATCTCTTCCACTCTATCCCTCTCACACACACATGGGGGTGGTGGTGGTGGTGGTGGTGGTGGTGGTGATGATTTTCACATAGTCTACAACCATGTTTTAAGGTTTTAAGTCAGCAGTTAGGACATCTGGAAGCATCACTGCACAGCAGCTTTAGGCATACTAAGGTTGTGCATGGACTTTCATTTGGTCAATAGAATTCCAGCTGTTATCACTCTGCTCTATTTCTTAAGTAGTTTCCTATGTAAACATGATGTAGCTGTGCTGTAGTCCATATTTCACCGCAGCATGGACTTTTTTCTTTACCATTTTAGATTACTACTTTCTCCAGACTCCTGACACCAGCAGACACAGAGACATTGAAGGCAGAAGTACAGGGCAATATCAATAATCTCAAAGTTATGTTCTTGGAACAATTTGACACAGAGCATTCATTTTTGAAGGAAATCCGGTGAGTTGCTGCCTTTCTTATTCTAGAAGGTTTGTAGACTGTATTGTATATGAAGATAAAATTTTGGAATAAAATGAAAGTCATGTGGGATTGTAGTAGTATTTAATGTTACATTGCAGTTGCTAGGATTTATTAGTGGTGGTGTTGTACTGTTTTATATGGCAGAGATAGGGCTGCGTGTTTATATTTCCCTGCCAGAAAAGTAAAAAATCCATCTAACCAATAGCATGCTATCTGTTGACATTTTTTCATAGGAGTTTTCTTGATGCCACACATGGATGTAAAATCCTGATCATTCAGACAGACTTCGAAAATGGATCTCTCAGTGCCCAGCTTGTCGCCTCAGCAAAGTATGTCCAAGAACTGTGTGACCACTACAACTTCTTAATTAGACAAGTGTTGAGCCAACAAGGTCAAATTTAACACTTTCCATAAATTACAACTGTTTTTTGCAAGCTCAATTAATACTATGGGCAAACATGGGAATATTTAAATTTTTGTATTGCTATGTGAATCTAGCAGATATCTTACTGTTTGTTGGGAAGTGGTAGGGAAGTAAGTCCTATGTGTGTTGAAATAATGAAGTGGAAATAAGGATTGAATGGTAGTTGTTCATGATTAGGCAGGCAAGCAATCAGTCTTTTCCACTCATACATGAAAAAGGTGACATCTGATTCCCTTCTGTTGCAGGTATTCAGCTGTTAATGAAATCAACAAAACAGATATGAGTCAATCCTCAGTGTTTGTTTTCTTCATCACTAAATTGGTACGAGTTGAAGGAGGAAGTACCTATGTGGGATCTCATGGAGGTAGGACTGCTTCAGGATTGGGCTGTAGAGTAAACTAAGTACTCTTGGAACTACTAGAACAAAACAAAGACTGACATCAATGCAAATAGAAAATAATTGTAACTACCTCACTTGGACCATCTGCAGTAGAAGATAATGCGTTTTTTCAGAATCATTCCATATTGCTACCTTGTACTGCAGTAATTTTTCCCTCTCTTTCAGAGAGCGTAGACGTTCAAGACACAGTACTAACTTCCTGTAATGTAATCTAAAGTTCATTTTTTCCTGACTTGTCCATAAGCCATCTGTAGAGTCTGAAACTGCCTCTTATATAAAGCAATTTATATAAGTGAAGTCTTCTGATGGCAGTGACTGTTCCTGTAAAACAAGAGAAGAAAGATGACATCAATGTTGCTGAGCTCCCACGTAGTTAAGCCCATCCCTGTTTGTGTTAATAGTTTTTAAAAATACATTCTTATCAGTGCAAGTTGCAGTCCTGAAAAATCTTACTATCTCTTGCCAGGGCTGTGGCAGTCTGTGCATATCGATGATCTAAGGAGATCCCAGGGAATAGTCTCCGATGTAACTGCTTTGAGAAATCTCACCATCAGTCAGCTGTTTTCTGGAGACGTGGAGGAGTCTGCAAAGAGTAATGAATGTAAGGATTTCTGTTGCTGATGCACTCAGGAAATAAGGAAATCAGACAGCAAACTCTTGGTTAAATACTACTTTCTCCAGACTCCTGATAGCAACGGACACAGAGGCACTGAAGGGCAATATCAGCAACCTCAAAATCATGCTTTTTGCAACAGTTTGACACAGAGCATTCATTTTTAAAGAAATCTGGTGATCTACTTTAATTAACTATTTAACTTTGAACCTTTAAATGTGAACTGTAATGGGGGGAACTATTCAGTGTGTGATTCCACTGAGGCAGGGGGTCTCTTTCCAAACTTCTCTTCAACTCCCTTGAGTGAGACAGCTAGCCCTAAGGAGCAATTTAAGCTGATTGGTTGCACCCTGGCTGGCTTTCTTGGTAGAAGGCCCCACCCTAAAGAACCCCCTACCTCCAGTCCCACAACTTAAAGTGAGAGCATCCCCCATGTAGACCTCAAAGGTAATCTCCTTCCCCAGGCCCCATGACAAGAAGGGGCAAATCCAGAGACCTCCCCATCACCAAATGGGTGCCTGTCAGTGCTCACCACAGTTATTGTTATCTCCCCCTCCACCCACTTACAGCCAAATGACTGCCTAGTTAAAGACCACACCCTGAGGCTGAATCTACACAGGCAAGATAATGTGTCTTTACTTTGACCAGAGTCCTGCTGGAATACACAGTGACATTCTTCTCCTTCTGAAATGAACACATTTCTTTTTGATGTCTGAGGGTTTTAAGAAACCTCCAGTTTACTCAGCTGTTTTTGGGAAGAACTAGTTTTTTTTAAATATGTGGTTTGACCTCTGAATTGGGATTGGAGTGGAATTGGGGGGGGGGGGCAGGGTGGATGGGGAGAGGGAAGGGCCAGAAAGGTGGGTGGGTGGCATGGAGTTGCCAGAGATGTGTTGCCCATCCTATTTATCACCTGGAAGTATCAGCACCATCTTGTTTCTTTTCTTTTCTTTCCTTTGCACTTTGGACATATGTGAAACTTTGATCTCTGAATGTTTGCTTGCCTTTAGATGTCCTTTAAAGTAGAGTGATGGGAGGGGTGTCACAGGGCAAGCATTATTGAATTCAGTAGAACTTACTTCTGAGTCGACCTGTATCAGATTGCACCATATGCTGGCAATCCTATACCCACTTTCTTAGGAATTAAATTATTAAATTGAAGCAGGAATTAGAGGGGGCAGAGGCAATAAATGTGAGGGATGAGCTAACCTCCTAGGCCTGCACCCAATCCGGTGGAAGTGCAGGTGGACAGTCAGAATGACAGAAACAGAGAAAGATTATTTATGTGAATGCATGGTGGGAACAAAGTAATCTCCTGCAGCCACTGTGGTTGTGTGACTGGACAGGGAACATGTGCACACAGTAGAAACTCCCCCTTGTACTGTCGTGACTACATGGTGGGGGTCTCATGCAGCTTTCCAAAATGATTTCAGTTTGGATTAAAACAAGTGTGTGTGGCAGTAAAGGGGTGAAACCAGGGCAAGATATGAAGTGAAGCTGGGATACAGCACTGGTGTACACCCAAACCTGAATCCGTTTTCCACTGTGCTTCAAGCTTCAATGTAGGTTAGGCAAAAATACCCTGAGACAACCAGCAAGACCTTGCAATGAATGGGATGTAGTTGAATGGGCCAACCGTCATTGCTAGAAGGGAGGTGAGTGGGGGTAGAAGGAGCTTATAAACCCCCATGCTCTGCTCCCTCACCTCTGAACAGATGAGCTGTGCCAGGCCAGAAGTTTACTACTGGGACCCCTTCCTTCTGGGGCCAGCAGATAGAGACATGCATAAACATGTTAGTATCAGATGTTGACAGTCTGTTGTAATTACCACTGTGTCTATGCTTACCAGTATGCAGACTACATCTTTAAAAAGAAATCTTCTATATTGCTACAGTTGTAATGGAAGTGGAGGAAAAGGAAGAGGAGATGGAGGTAGAGGTGTCTACAGCACCAAGACTAGAAACTTTGCCTGTAAGTTCTTATCTGTCCCATTTGCTCATTCTGTTTTATTCACTGAAAAGATAGAGTGCATTTGCTTCTTGCTGATACTGAGGACAAACCATAAAATGTTTCCAAGGAATTGTTGCTCTGTTACTGCTTTTCTCCACTTTTTTCAACTGGTATCCTTGACCAGGTGTTGTTTACAGGCTTGTGGGGCTGTGCTTGCTTGTTTGTCTGTTTGTTTGCTTGTTTTTGTTAGGTCTTCTTGTGCTGGCCACGTGCTCTCCCTGAGCACACGGTCTAACTAACTAACAAGAGGGAGGTGCCAGCTAGGGAGGAGGAGTCTTATTAGGAGCTCCCAATGGCGCATGCCTTTGGCACGTGCAGTTGAAGCGCTCTACTTCAATCCTTCAAATTCAGCCCTTGGCAATCAGCAGAGCAGACGTAGCTTATACAGCTGAATTTGAGAAAGAAAGCCCGGTTATTCTTTCTAGACCTACTCCCTGTACTACTCTCTGTAGTATCAAGGATGAAAGGTGAGGGAGCTGCCGCGGTCACCTGTAGCACTTGTGTTATGTTCCTTTTCTTGCCACAAGATGTTGTCGGGTACACCTGCACCAAGATCCTGGAACAGATCATTAAGCAGTCAGTTTCTAATCACTTAGAAAGCAATGCGGTAATCACGAGAAGTCAACATGGATTTCTCAAAAATAAGTCACGCCAGACTAATCTTATCTCTTTTTATGATAGAGTTACTAACTTGATAGATGAAGGGAATGCTGTGGATGTAGCATATCTCGATTCTCAGTTCTGGGCACCCCGATTCAAGAAGGACATGGTCAAGCTGGAGCAAGTCCAGAGGAGGGTGACCCAAATGGTGAGGGGCCTGGAAGCCATGCCCTATGAGGATAGACTTAGAGAGCTGGGTATGTTTAGTCTGCAGAAGAGAAGGTTAAGAGGGGACATGATAGCTATGTTTAAATATTTGAAGGGATGCCATGTAGAGGAGGGAGTGGGCTTGTTTTCTGCTGCTCCAGAGACCAGGACAAGGAGCAATGGATTCAAGCTGCAGGAAAGGAGATTCCTGACAGTCAGGGCTGTCCGGCAGTGGAATATGCTGCCTCGGAGTGTAGTGGAGTTTCCTTCCTTGGAGGTTTTTAAGCAGAGGCTGGATGGCCATCTGTCGGGAATGCTTTGAGGGTATTCCTGCATGGCAGGGAATTGGACTGGATGGCCCGTGTGATCTCTTCCAATTCTACATTTCTATGGTATGAGATTATTGAGGAAGTAGATAGTAAGTTTTTCTCACTGATGTACTCATATTAAAAATATACAGTATTGTCCTGGCTCTGTGATTGGTTGGCAGGCAAAGAAGCTATTATAGGCAGAAAGAACTTCATAATATTGATTCCTGATTTCAGATGCAAATGTGCACAGGCACATTTCTGTTACTTTCTGATGCTAATGTGCTTTCTATTTTCTACTGTGCCTGAAAAGACTGAAATCTTGGACACCACTCTCCTTCTAAGGACCTGTGTGCAAAGTGCTGGGGGAATGCTAAGAGACCAAAATGAAGATGCCAGTCGTAGCACTAAGAGAATTGAAATTCTCCTTGATCTCCTGTCTGAAGAAGATAAATTGAAAGGTAGGATTGACTACATTGACTAGAAGTGGTTCGTTTTGTCAAATGGATGAGGGTTTAGTTCAAGCCCCTCCTAGAATATGTCCATATAGTCTTACTCCTGAGGGCATGAAGAAACAGGGCTATCAAGATGAAAAAAGGATAGAAATAACTTGATATATTTGCCATATATTCATATTCATATTCATTCATTCATATCTTCATTTCTTGTGTCTGCTTTTTTGTGACTGGATTGCACACAATGGTTATATTGAATGAACTTATTGGTCTTATTAGGTCAGACTTCATGTTGTATCCCCTAACTGCTTTTGCTACATCTCTCCTCACTACCAATGCCACCCCATTTGTTCTTAGATTTTCATTTCCTGAGTAAAACACTGTGTGATTTTCTAGTAGAAGATGATTTACCTGTCTTCTTTTGCTTGCTCACACCAAGCCTCTGTGTTCCATTTCTTGTTTTACCTAGCCTAGCTTCCCCGATTCATGCTTCTCACATTATATACAATATTTGCCGGTGTATAAGATGCACCCTATTTTTAGATTTCATTCTTTAGAAAAAAAAATGCAATATCCTGTCCCACATTCCTGTCATTTCTGCCTCCCTGGGGAGATCTCTAATTTCATTTTGAAAGCAGCAGTGAGTTAGTTCAGCAATTTTCAGTACTTACTCTGTGCTAAATCCACACAGCATTTCTCCACGGAAAATGGCAACCGGGCTCAGAGGGACAGGGAAGGAAGATGGAGAGAGGGTGAAGGGGTGGTGGTGAGTGAGTGCAGAGAAATGGGGAGGGGTTAGAGAGTGAGTGCAGGGAGATGCAGGGGCTGGCAATGAGTACAGAGAGACGTGGGGCCGTGGCCAGTGAGTGCAAAGAGGTGCAGGGCGATGGCGAGTGAGTGCCAGGAGGCATAGAGTGGTGGTGAGCAGGCATACAGCTGAGGCAGAAAGAACAGGAGGGGGGGAAAAGGAGTTCTTTTCTCCCCTGCCTGTTCTTTCTGCTTAGGTGGGGAGAACTCTGCACAGGCAAAAAGGAACAGAAAGGTGCCTTTCTTTTCCTTTTTGCCCCAGAAGGCAGGAGTTACCCATATATGCTGGCATATAAGACGCAAGCTATTTTCAGAAGGCATTTTTTTGGGGAAAAAGGGTGTGTTATATGCCAGCAAATACGGTATGTTCTGCAGTGTTGGACTTTTCTTTCACTTCTGTGCATATCAGGAGCTGAACACCCTTTCCTCTTGCGCCCAGTTTTATCACTAAATACAGCGCTACTCATACTTGTTCTTTGCTCTTCCCCAGTAAGTGGCTGGTTGCATTCCTGGAAATTACATCTTCCAGGACTATCTCTTGTTTTGTTTTGAATTGCCTCTATATGGTTTTTATGATAAAAGGCTTCAGGAGTACTTTGCCATTGCCGTTTTCAGCACAGTACTTGCTCCTTTAGAGTTAGTTACGGTGCTACTTCCACCAACTCTGAGAGATTCTCTGACACTGACACCCCTCACTACTGCTGCTGCCCAATAGCTGTTTGGAACATTTAGTCTGGCCCTTCAGCAAAATCCTGTCTGATGTAGGAGACCCTACCAGCAGCAGTGTTACCATCAGCATAGCCTCTTACCTCATTGGAGTATGCAGTGCCACCACCACAGAAGGGTCATTCCAGGTGGAGGATCCCAGCCATAGATGATAGATGCTGTCAAGAAATATTTATATAAAATCTTAATGATCTTTCAGTTTTGTCTTTAGCCTTAAGAAGTATTTTCTTCCTCTTTCTCAGCCTCCTTCCTGAGGATAACAAAGTGTCGCCTTTTAAGCCTTTTGAGGAAACAAGAGGAGGATAATTTTATCATGAAACTGTGGGTACTCCGAGAGGCATCAAACCTTCTTGCCCTACAGGAAGCAGGAACTTTCAGGTATATACAGAACTTCAAACAAGTCATATTGCAGCAATTTCAGTGTTTAAGCTACAGCCTTAAAAACCCTGTGTGCACTTCTCTAAAACACTTCCATACATTTATTTAGGGACTGCCAGTTTTTATTCCACTGCAATCTAACAACTTGTGTTGAACATTGATCTGGACAAGGGATGTAAAGGATATTCACCTATTTTGTCATACTCCATGAAAAAAGGTTGAATCTTGAATTTTTGAGATACCTTCCTGAAAAAATTTTAATGCAGCAAGATTCTTCATAATTTGGGACTGTTCCACAAAAAAAATTGTCCTTCCTTCAACACATAGTTTTGTGCAGTAAACACTATTTCATGTTCTTTTGCACAGAAAACATGATTTGCTGTCCAGGAAATGTTTCTTTGCCAAAAAGCAAGTTGACTGCACGGGGAAAAAATGTTTTCAGTGCAAAAGATCCCACTTTCTTTTAGAGAGAATGTTATTTTCTGCACAGGAAACTTAAGTTTTCTCCCAGAAAACACTGATTCTTTCTTCTTTGCTTTCTTCAATTTATATCTTCCCTTTCTCCCAGCATGTGAAAATACATTTTTTCATGCAACAAAGTTGCTTCCTGCACAGAAAATCATGTCTCCTATACAAGAAACATAGTTTTCACTAAGAAAAATGATGTTTTCTGTATAAAAATCCCACTTGGGTTTTTTTCACAGAGAATATTTTCTGCATGGAAAACATTACACAGAAAGCATTATTTTCCATGAAGGAAACCTGCTTTCAGTGCAGAACACTTTTTGATTTTCTTCACAGGGCTTTTTCCCCACAAAAACCATGTTTTCTGTGTGATTTTTTTAAAAAAAATATGAGTACATGTGCTAGAGGTTTAGAATCTGTGATATTGCTTCAGTTTTAATAACTTTAATAACTTCCTGAACTATCTTATTTTAAAAGTGGTTTGACTGCACAAAAGTCTATTCACCAAAGTCAACCACTGAACCAGTGATGTAGACTCAAGTCGATAGACTCGGATTCAAGTTGGACTTAAGTCACTTCAGTGACTTGACTCGGACTCAACTTGGCCATAAATGATGCACTAACTCGACTCTGCTTAAATTGTTAAAACTGAATTTATTTCACTCTATCCAATAATTCTGAAATTTTAGTTGGGGTATAAAGTTGGCTTCCAGATTTGAGACTTGACTTGAAAGTATCTTCAAGGACTTGAGACTTGACCTGAGACTTGGAAATAGAGACTTGAGGCTTGACTTGAGACTTGGAGTAAAAGACTTAAATACATCACTGCACTGAACTGATTCCATATATTAATAGAAACTAGAATGGGTTCACATACCTTCTTGTTGATTGGGCCCATTTTTAAGGGAGGGAGGTTATAAGAGTTTTGAATATAACAGTGTTTATTAAGATTATGGATTTTAGTCAAATTGACTTTTTATTTGAAGCCTAGTATTTAGTCGAATTTGTTTATTTAAAATAATGGTTTGACTATAGGTTGTTGTGGGTTTTCTCAGATCCTCTGAAGATGCCAGCCACAGATGCAGGCAAAATGTCAGGAGAAAATACTAATAGAACACAGCCTCAAAGCCTGGAAAACCCACCACAACCTATGGATTCCGGCCATGAAAGCCTTCGACTTTACATCGGTGGTTTGACTGTCTCTTTTGAATGCTTTTAGTAGTTGAATGTGATTACTACCTCAACAAGCACCAATAAGTCATTTAAAAAAATCCACAGCCTAGTTTAGTCCAGATCTCCATACTGAGTTTTTCTAACTTGTAACTTGTGAAAGTGGGGCAGAATTAAGTGAGCAATGGATGGATCTAGAGGTTAGACTTCAACAGATAGCTTACTTTTTTCTTCAACAGTATGTTGTACCACGGCTGCTATAGAGATGATGGAATTAACTGAGAAAACCAATGTCTCCCATATCTAAAGCTTCAGTTCTGCCATGGTATTTGTCTGTTCAGTTAATATGCTTTTAAAATCCTGATTTCTTATTTTTTTTAAAATAATCTCTTTACATTAGTAATTTTTCTTGCACGTTTTTCTTTCTTTACTCTTGATCCTTTCGTTATAATTTTTCCACTCAGATGTTGCTTAAGGAGTGTTGGATATAATGTACAGCTCACTTCATCTTTAATGTGCTTTTCATGAAATAATTTAATGTCATTTTAAAGTTTTTCAAGAATTTGTGGGTTCCTGAGTATGTTATCATCCAACATCGTTATGCAAATTATAACTACCCCACTACACTTTAATTGGGGTTTGGTCAGGTGTTAATATAGACGCAAAATCTATCCTAGATAATAATGCTATGAACAGTGGGAAATAAATATATGATCCATACATGAATAAACTAAATCTTTTCTTGGAGAAAAAGTACAGTCTCTATTTTTAATTTTCATCCATCCACCAGACCTTCCTCTCTCAAATTCTTCTTAAATCATAGATTTATAGAATCATAGATTATAGAATCATAGAGCTCGAAGAAATCACAAGGGCCATCTAGTCCGGCCTAAGATATTTTTGTATTTCTTGACGTGGTGCCTGTTTTTAAGTTTAAGACACAATGGCCTAAATCTTGTTAGCCCTGACTAGAGTAAGGCCATTTCCACACCGGGCTTCTGTAATGGTGCAGAGCGACCTCTCCCAGAGGTCTTCTGCACCGTAGAGTGGACTGGCGTGGACTACTTTTTGTAGTTCCACGCCAGAATCCACTCAGGAGCGGCCGGAACTAGCCGCGCTACGTGTTTTTTAAAAACCTCTTTTTCGAGGTTTTTAAAAAGCACGGAGCGCGAAGCCCGTGCCGCTCCGTCGCCCGGCTCCGACACAGATATGCAGGCGCGCGCAAGTGCATGCCTGCAGATCTGCCAGGGGCGGGCTTCCAGCTGGCAAGCTTCTCCGGTTGGTGGAGAGCCCCAACAAACGGAAGCCGCCATTTGGGACGCCGGAGGACTGTGGAGCAGCGAGCTTGCGCTGCTCCGCGTCGCGACGGACATACCCGGCTGCCGGTAAGCTCCGTTTTTGGGCATTTTCGCCCGTTCCCCCCCACACACACACATGTGGAAAGGGCCATTATCTGTTGAATCAGTGAAATTTACCTACTTATTGACTCACTATTCAGCTATTGATTGAATGGGTCTACTATAGAGGTGTAGTGCAAGGAAAAAACCAGGCGACACACTGAAGCTGGATGAAAATAGGCCACAACTTTATTGGTTACAGCAAAAGCAGGGTTGGATTGCACATGGGTCCGGATCCTGGCATTGGCCGACCCGCCTGTTGACTGATGAGACTGAAAACCCAAAGCCAGGACCGCCTGGAGCCAGGTCCGAACCACCTGACCCCCCAGTAGTGCAGGGATGTGGACGCCCAATCCGCACCGTGTGTCTGCTGCTGACCCTGCCCTCCTGGCAACCACCTCCATCCCCAGGCACCAGTGACCTGGGGATATAGCAGACCCAGATCCAGGACCCATGCGAACCCACCTTACAAGTTGTGACAATAAAAGGCAAAGACACAACCTAACTACAATACATAGGATAAAACGAAAGAAAAGGAAGGGGTGGGAAGGATGACGTGCAGAGAAGAACTGAGCTCTGGGGAGAGGAGAGCCTAGCTAAATACCAAATACTTGGACCAGAGGGAAAACTTCCTATTGGTCTGGCCTGGGCAGAAGCAGCCAATCAATTCAAATCAGCAGGTTTGAACTGATTGGCCAGGAGCTTTTTCCAGCTACACAAAGGCTGCTGGGTATGAGAAAGTACCCAGCAGGGCTGAGCACATGGTTGGGAAGCTGCATGGCATGGCAGGCCAACTGAACAGCCCTGGGGGATGCTGTGGAAGCAGCACCACCATCACCGCCAGCCCAAGCCACAAATGTGCCGCCCAGTAAGTTGGGCAGCTAACTTTTAGTTTTAGTTTTCAGGGTTTTTTTTTTAATTTAGATTAGTTTTAGGATTTTAGATTTAGTATTTGAATTATTTTATCGGTAGCGGAATTACTAGTAAATATTCTGGATTTTAGAACTTTATTTAGTTTTCATTTTAATGTTATTGTTGTTTTTCTGTGTTATGAATTCTGGCTAAAACAATAAATTTACTTACTTGCTGTCATTTCTTTGTACTGCAATGATAAGATAATGTGGTGTGCCATCGGTGTGCAAAGATGGTCCAACCAAATGTTATGAATCTTACTTCAGTGCGTTGTAAAAATCCGATAGATATTAGTCTAGATTGATCTTCGAATAAAATTTATTTTCTGAGGTGGCATTTGGGCCTTGGGGTATGAGAAATAATCAGGATGAATTCCATGGAAATAGGAAGACTTTGCTTCCAAATTGATATTTGACCCCCTGCAATCTTGAGAGCTGTTGTTCTAAGGTGAGTAGGCCCAAGGAATGGGGCAGGGCCAGGAAAAAAGATGGAGTCAAAGGAGAGTGAACAGGCCAGATGTTGCAATCGAGATATTTTCCCACCGAGTATACAAAGCATAGCTAAATTCTATTCATGTCTGTTTGATCCAATTCAGCAGTTTTCCTGCCTTGAAAACACAGCTCAGTTAGATATATTTAAAGTTTATGATATGAGATATTAAAATCAGATGCAGTGTAGGGTTTGAGTGTCACCTTGAAGGGATATAGCAACAGATTAAACACCTTTACTTTCCCTATTATTCCTATCTTGGATAGGTGGTAACAGCAGAAGCAACTTGTGGGTTGTGTGGAAAACCTGCATAGGTCATATCTGATCCACAGACCAGAGGTTCCCTACACTTGCCATAAGAAATTATGTGGCTCATTTGTTACAACGATAACAGACTGCATCACAGGGAACATAAATTTGATATCAAATATGCCTGACATGCCAGAGAGGTTGCCCGAGTGGATATGTAGACAAAGAGGTCAAACACCTGAAGCTAGGTCAAGGCCAGGAAAATCCCCAGTCACGTCCCCCTAGGAGACCTCAGGCTAAACACGTCCGCACAGATAAAGGGTCCCCAACCAAAAACAGCCAACTTGAGGGAATTATTGGGTTTTCCCCAGGTTGAGCAGCTCTGACTTTACATGGCAGGGTCCATCTGCATAAACCAATCATGCAAACTACCAAGTTGCTATTGTGCAGCATTTCTCCCTCTATTTTGGCCATTGTTCTTCCCAGGAGAGGACCTACCCTCGAGGTACGTTCTGCCCTGTAAGTAGTCCCAGTTTTTGAGGGTCTCTTTGGAGAACTCCCTGCCACGCTAGCAGACCGGCACTCTGTTAGGTGAGTGATCCCCTCAGCCACCTCTCTTTGCTGAGTCCATCCTTCTCGCTGCTTCCCACACTGAAGACTTCAGGATAGGTGCAGTATCACCGCCTTTACACCATCTTTGCTGAATCCCCTATCAATTTTCACCTCTCTCCCTTCTCAATGGACCTTGTATGCTTGAGTGAGTGAGTGCATTGGTGCGTGAGAACACATTTATCAATAAAATCTAATTATTGGTACATTTGTCTGGCTTTTTGCTTGGTCTGACCCCATAAACATAGGGTAAAAGATTCTGCTGGGTTACCCTGCCCCTCGTTTTGCCATTGCCCGTTGTCTGCTAATTTCCCCAATCTTTGTATTTTGGAGCGAATCACGGTGTCCCTCAAGGGACCCCTAGAAGTCAGGGTAACACATTGCCAGATATACGCATGTACATACACGGGAGGAATACAGTGACCTAAATAACAAGAAATTTCTATCCATTAAAAGCAAAGGAGCCTAAATACACTAAAGGCATCAGATCTTATCTGATCTTGGAAGCTAAGCAGGGTCAGCACATCCACACACACAAAAGCAAAGAAATAAATTGCCATTTTCAGACTTTACAGCAAATAGAAAACAAAAGCTAGAGATAAATGTGCCTGTGCTGTTCTGTGCTGTTCAAATAACTGAACTGATTTTTTTTTACAAAGTGTTCTAGTTAGACTATAAATTTTAAACTAAGTGTGCCAGCTGAAGGAAGAATTACTCATTTCCTAATGATACATTGATCTTTTATCAGAGATGAAATAAGTAAGTCCTTGATATAAATTGGAGAGAATTGTTATCAAATATCTTCACTATATTATGATAGCGCCTGAAATGATACAGAAGTACAAAAGCAAGTTTGGAAAGGGAAAAATGTAGTTGAATTTTTGGGTGTTCAGTAGGGACTCCTATGTGGTACATCAGTGCACATTTGTAGAAGCCAAACAAAACAGGGTTTGAGGCTTAAATCTAGCAAAAATGCTTAAGGCTAGCAACAGAACATAAGACTAACAAAATTGACTGGGTTTGAGGGAACATCAGATGGAGGTGGGGTAAGGTTAGTTAAAATTCCTGAACAAAGAGACATATAGGCCATTCCAACATGAGTTGAATTGAAGCACAGGGTTGCTTTTCCAACATATCAGTCTGTATTGTGATGTATAATTTATTACAATGTTCTTTAAAGATACTGAGTTCAGCTTCTTGTTAATATTTCATGTTCCTTTTTGTTTCTTCTGCCTGTCTTGACACTTGCAGACACACCTTGTGGAAACGGCTTCAGAAAGTGGTGGCTCCATTTTTGGCATGTATACTGTCTGTGATAGACAGAGATTGTAACCTGGACCTACTGATCCGACCAACAACAGAAAGTTGTGTGAAAGACTTATGGATGTTCATCTATAAAGATTTCAAACTTCTGACCATCCCTTATATCAAACCTGTACCACTGGGCAGTAGGTAAGGGCCAAAATTAAATAGGCTAAACGTCTTCAGGCCTCACTTTCCAAGTAAAGTTATAATAATGGTATAATAATGTATTTTATTTGCAAAAATAGTTTAATCATTAATTATACTATAATTATTATAGTATCATTAATGATTAAACTATTTTGCAAATAAAAAAACCATATTATAAAAAGGGGAAATTAGGGAAATATTTCTAATGTTTAGGTGGAATTTCTTTTACTGCAGTTTGAAGCCTCCTCTGTGTCCTAGGGCTTTTCCACACTACACTGTTACAGTGCTATTATTTCACTTTCAACATCCCATGGAATTCTGAGGTTTGTAGTTTCCTGAGGCCAAAGAGCTCTCTGACTGAGTGTTATAAGTACCCCTCCCTAAACTGCAAATCCCAGGATTCCACAGGATGATGAAAGTGGAATAATAGCACTATAACAGCATAGTGTGGAAAGGTCCCTAATCTCTTAAGCAGCAGAAAACAAGCTTCCTCCATCTTTTCCATGAGATCCTTTCAAAAAAGAGCTTCACAAAATTTCCTTTTGGTGAACTACAACCTCCCCAAACCCCAGGTAGCATGATTACTGACTGGGGAATTTTGGGAGTTGTAGTCTTAAAAAACAATGCTTTCGAACTCTGAGTAAGCTTTTATCTCACCAAGTAGACTTGGTGAGTTATTGCTGTTGTGCGCCTTCAAGTCATTGCCGACTTGCGGCGATCCTAAGGCAAACCTATTACTGGATTTTCTGGGACTGAGAATGTGTGATCCGCCTAAGGTCACCCAGTGGCTTTCCATGCCTGAAAAGTTCAAATCTTGCCTCTGCTACAAACTCACCCAGCAATCTTAGGGCAACCTCCTTCCTTAAATTTTACCCACCACCACCAATATACAACATGAGGAATGACAACATTGGCCATTTCTGCCCTACACTGTTATAGTGCTATTATTCAGCTTTCAGCATCCTGTGGAATTCTGGGGTTGGTAGTTTCCCGAGGCCAAAGAGCTCTTTGGCTGAGAATTCTAAAGGCCCCTCCCTAAACTGCAAAGCCCAGGATTCCATAGGATATTGAAAGTGGAATAAGAGAACTATAACAGTGTAGGGCAGAAATGGCCACTGTCCTACCCTCTTGGCCTGTTGTTAGGATGACAGATAATGCAGATGTGGCAAGTTGTGAATACACAAAACCCGTAAATATGATTATTGGAAAGACAAGAAAGCTATGCCTTAAGAAATGTGGCAATGTGTACTTTGGAAAAGATTTGCAAAAGATCTAAGGGGAGGGGAACAATTTGCGGTGGCAGAAAAAAAGTATTATTTATGAAGAAGGGGGAAGAAAATATATTTGGAGGATAAACAAGGGGAATTCCAGATAGTGGGGGGTGGAATTTATGAGGTGGCATGCCAGAATAGACTTAAATTGCATTTTAAAATGCAATCTTTAAATGCAATTTAATTTTTCCCAATGCAATTTAGGAGGGATAGGGGTGAATGAGGACACTGATCTGTAATAAGCTGCTTCCCCCAGAGGGTCCCGGATTGTCATGTACAGTCCATGTTGGCTTACCCAGGTAGGAGGAGACTGCCTCCTTTCTTGCCCCATCAAGCCCCAGCTGGTCTTCTTTTCCCCGGCACTTCTGCCCTCACCTCTCATCCAAGGGAAACGGAAGGAGAAGGAGCAACTGCCACCATCTTGCACAAGAGCAAAAGGTGGCTGCCCCCTAGAGGGAAGGAGGAGGAAATGGCCCAGTCAGCTTCATTCAAAACCATCAGCAACCTAATTGCTGCAACCTTTTTCAGCCCTCGCAATGCAGGTGGCACAAAATCCTTTGGCGGTCCGCTTGCAGCCCACAGGTCATATGTTGTACAGGCCTGCTTTATATCATGGGTCAATATGAATGAATACCTTGTTGAGCGCACATGTACATATGGAAGTGGTAGACTTAGATGTACATATCTGCCCATTTCTCAGTCATCAGGGATAATAAGAACAATATAAGAGATATTTCTTTCTCCCCAATAATTATAATTACATTTTTGGAGACAGATTTGCCCTCTTCAGGCAAACTTTCCCATTGTTCTCACTGCCATCCTTACTACCCTCCATAGTAGGTGGAGATCAGGTAGAGGACATATAGAAGCTTTCTGCAGAGGAGAGTCTCCTCTTACCATGTTGGCTCTGCCTTCTGGGGTTTAAAATTGTCTGGACAGACTCCACAGTTAGAGAAGCATTTTTCCTACAGACTGTCTTCTGCACACTGAGGACAACAAGGATGATGACTGGGAGAGGGAGTACAACCAGCACATTTATCCCTGTTCCTGTGTAGAAGCTGTGTACTTGAATATTACTTAGAGAGAGCTATTGAAATGTATGGATTGTTGCTAAATACTAAGTCTCTCACTGTATATTTCTATATTATTAAGTGGCTTCTTTCTGCCTGAGATAAAACACATATTTTTTGCTTTGCCAAAAGACTATCCTATTCTTGTGACAGCTTAGACTTGGAATAGCCAGAAAGGTAGAAGAATCAGACTTAGTATACAAATCTGTGAAGGCAAACAAGTGGATGTAGGGGCCCATTGCTGTTGCGTTAATGTCCTGCTGTGAGTTGGGTATCTACTGTGCAAACAGAATTCTGGACTAAATAGATATCTGGTCTGATAAAGTAAAGGTCTTCTGCTCTTATAGTACCAAACAATGTGGCATATAGGTATCAGAAACATCAGTTAATCAATTCAGACCCTCAGGAATACAGACTGTTTTATAACATGTGGTATCCTTTCATTCAAGAAGTAAACATAAACAGTTGTGCTTCTCTTTACACTGCTCATATATACTACATGTGCATCAGTCTTTCTAGAATGACTGGGATCTCCCTCTCTCCTGCAGCCTGTGATCTGGTGGGGGAGGTGGACTCATTCCCTGGGCCATCAGTATTTTCACTAATTTTATTCCTTACTCAGCTCATTCTACATACAGTTTTAACAGATCATTACTTGTATCTTGATGGAAGGCAATGTATTTTTTTTTGTTTGTGTTTGTTTTATTTCTTATTTATTAATACATTTTTAAAGTTTCTCCTTAGAGGTATTACTAGCTTATTTTTTAATAATTCTGCATCTTTCACAGCTCCCAGACTGAGACAATTCTGGTGCAAAATGACTTCACAATGTCTGTAGATGCTGGCAACAGAATGCCTTTCAGCTGGAAAATAAAGGATTATCTGGAAGATCTTTGGGCCCAGACTCAGTATGTTACAGACAGTGAAGGTGAGAATGCAGAGAGAGCGCTGCAACTGGTGGCTCTTATTGGAAGGTCTAGACAAATTCAGCAGTATATCTTGAACTGATCTGGTCCTATAATGGAGGCACTGTCCCTCAGTTACTATTATGCTTCCAAGCCACTAAAATCAGAGATATTTTTGACCCTTCTCTCGGGTGCAATATCAAAATTTAAATTTCTGGATAATGAGCAGAAAAGCATGATCAACCATTGTAGCACTGAATGTCTTTGACTACAATTTTGAGCCTTTTCCCATTGTACCCTTGTCTTGCAGGCCATGCAGAGAAATTTGTGGACATTTTTCAGCAGAAAGACTTAGGAAAACACATTGCCAGTTTCTCTGAGGGACAGAAAGACAAGCTTTTCCACTGTTACATCAGAGATTTTCTTCTTCTGACAATGGGTGTATCCTCTGATAGCAAGTTAATTGTGAGTATTTCAGTGAGAAATATCTAGGTGATTGGACAAAGTCTGTGTCAATTATCAGGGGTAGCTGGAGGCTCTGAAATCATTGGACTGGTGAATCCACTCTGGGTTTCAGCTTGAATGTTAACAGAGCCATCTAAGGCTCTGAACCTACTCTGGGGACAGGCTTCACACCTTTGATAGCATCTGGAACAGATTCACTGCTGCATTGAGAAAGGTGGGTTTCCCTCTTTCTTTCTGTTTCTTTGTATAAGAGTGAAGTTTTGGTCTGAAGTTTGTTCATCTGTTGCTAGCTAGGCTTTTTGAAGGAGTTGCCATTTCAGTCACCTGTACTGTCAAGGTTCTAAACCAGAGTATTGCCTAGTAGCAGATCAGCCTCAGCATTCACCTTAGGAATATCTTAAGTTTGGGATTTTCAGAAAATTTATATTGTGAAGCATGTGGCTTTATATAGTTGGCCCTCCATATCGCTGGATTCTGTATCCGCAGATTCAATCAACCATGGCTTGAAAATATTGCCCCCCCCCCGAAACAAAATCCAAAAAGCAAACTTTGATTTTGCCATTTTATATAAGGGACACCATTTTACTACAGCATTGTACATAATGGGCCTTGAGCATCCACAAATTTTGTTATCCACGGGGGAGGGGGGTCCTAAAACCAAATCCTATCCAACACCAAGAGCCTACTGTAGTTATTTTTATATTTATTATGTTAAAAAATTAATCTAGGCAATACACTCTCCTTGTGAAGGGGCATTATAGTGCATAGACATTTCCAGCCTATGTGTGTTATCTTTTATACACATTACACATTCTAGGCATATATCTGCTTAAAAGGAAAATTTTCTATACTTATAAGGCACATAGTACTTGTAGCATATTTCTAGTTGTATGGAATTTTCTAGCTTATGCAACATATTTGTAGGAAATTTGTTTCATGAAGCATCATACATCCCACATTTCATCTACTGAAAGTTTTTACTACTTCTTCTGGGACTCTGTGGCTCAGTGACATATGCACCACTCTGCATCGGTGTGGAAATTCTCAGAAATTTCTAGTTTTTTGATAGGAGCCCTACCCCTTCACACAGCTATATGCTGTGCCTTTCCCCCTTTATCTTAGTTTCTTTCCGTCTACTGTAGTGGTAGCAACAATAGGAAGCATCACAGAAGATGTGTTTTCTTGTTTTCTTTCATTCTATTTCTCATTCTGTCATTGCTTTTTCCTTTTTTTTTTTGTTTTTGTTTCATTCTTTTGTTCACAGGCAGTATTATGTCATCCTTTGTGGGCCTAGCCTCAAAGGGATTCTTCAAAAATGCACTACATGGGAAGGAAAATAGACAGATGGGCATTGTCCCTCCCACCATTGTTTGGGCAGGAATCATGCAATGGAGTCCTGTTCACGTTGTCAGACTTCTGCTCCTCAGCCGTGTCAAGTGGGAAGGAGCATTTAAAATGACTGCACTGACAACGCAAAACAAGTCTGTTCACAGGGCTTTGGGGCTATTTGTTCTGATCCCCTCCTACCATGAATTAGTTTTTTATTCCTGAACATCTTATCCAGTGTCCTTTGACTCTGTGAAATCAGAACCTTTACCACCATCCTTCCTCAAGGAACACATCTTTCTGGCAAAAACAGATCTACTTTGTGATGTTACATATACTGGATACCTATCTACTGTTGGATGGATGCATCTCTCATCAGATCAGTCATGAACCTCATGATTGGCCTCTCCTATGATGCTCAAGGGAGTACCAGAAGATTCAGCAGATTGAACATCTGGTTCATCTCACCTTAAATCCATTTAACCAGGACATTCAAGTGCCTACCTTTCTGGTCTTAACTGATGCAAATTACTGTTGTGTTTTTTGCCAACAATTGCCCAGAGTTCAAAGGGAGCGAGGTAAAGTGCAGGAGCTGTCAGGTCAATATGCTGTCCCAGTCAGTCACAAGTGTCTCATTGCAACAAAGGGAGTAGTTAAGAGCATTGTCATCAGCCAGTCTGAATCATAACAGCAAGGCAGGAATTCAAGGTAACAAGCCAGAAGGAAGTTCAAAAGCAACATTTGTTGAATGAAGCAAGGTCCAAGGTCAAGAAGGAAACACAAAGCTGGACAGGCTGCTAATTAGCTAGATAGGTTAATTGTGAGCAACAATCTGCCAAGGAGCTGCTGAGAGATTTATAGGTGGCTGTCTTCAAATAGCCAATGCTGATTCATTGGTGTGTCTTATTTAAGAGCTGTTGGGACCTACACAAATGCTCTTTGACTCTCCTTCACTCCATAAGGGCAGGTACCACATTCTCAGCATCTTCTTCCTGCTGTTGGGAGGCAGAATCCCCATCTGTCTGCTGGGGTTTGGGGTCCCCTCCTGCCTCACCTCCAATACAGACACTGCAAATTCAGAGTCTGTCTGACTCAGAATCACTCACAGGGTAAGGCATAAAAATTATGCCAATACACCTGGCCTTCTGCAGTCCTTACTCAATATGAACATGGTTGCTTACAATAGCAGGACCCCATCCTTCATTGTGATCCATAGATTCCATCTGTACTAAATCTCTGTTTTGTAATGGTTGAAGAGAGTTTGGTGTTCAATCATTTGCCTGTTCTAGACTCTCTGCAGGTCTTGATGTACATTGATAGGAATCTTGGGGCATAGTAAATTAGTTGTTACTGGAAGTTTATTTCTTAACATTCTGCCCATTAGCATTTGTGCAGGTGAATATGGCATCCCTGTAACTGGGGTGTTCCAGTTTTCCAACAATACCAAATGCAGATCCATATACGCACATCTTTCCTTCTTCATAAGCTGCTTTATGGACTGGATTGATGGTTCTGCCATTCCATTAGATTGGGCATACCCCAGAGTACTAAAACATGGCTCAAACACCCACATTTCAGAAAACATTTCAGAAAGCATTTTCAGAAAACATTTGAAATTCTTGACTACAAAGGTCATATTATCTCTCACAACTGTCCTTGGTATTCCATAGAAAGCAAACACAGATTTAAGCCTACCAATTACAATACTTGCAGTATTTTCAAATAAACGTAATCCTTCTGGGTATTTTGAAAAGTTATTGACCACCAATAGGAAAGCGGAATTGTCGTATTCAAAAATATCTACAGCCTTTTCCAATAGTAGTTTTCCAATGGTACTTCAAGAATCTTGCATGGTTTAACTGGCTCCTTTTGATTACTAGGAGCAAAACTAGCACACACAGAACAGTTTCCAGTAACTATCTCAGTATATTTTGACAAACCAGGCCAATACATCAATGCTTTTGCCCTAGCTTTAGTTCTCTGAATACATTGATGAGACTCATGAAGCTGTGAGGGTATATTCTATCATAGTCTATAGTCATCCTATCTCCCATGAAAAGAACATCATCTTGGCACCAGAAATGGTCTTTCACAGGCCAAAACAGCTTTGCCACTGAAACAGCATCTCTCAGATATTGTGGCTATTCCCGCTTTACATGTGCTTGAACCACCTGCAGTTGACAGTCTTGCTTTGTTGCCTCTTGTACTGTATGCCGTCCTTCTGGATGCATGGGTAATAAGCCCACTTTATATACTATTCTCTCACCTTCCATAGAATCCTTCTCACTTCAAGGAGAAGCTGCAGTGGCTCATGACAAGGTATCAGCAGATATATAAGTTTATCTGGAATACCATATTAAGTTGATATCTCTGAAGCTGTAAAAGCATTCAACTGCAAGCAGGCAGGAACACTGCCTGTAGGTTTTTTAAAAGATCGCTTCCAAAGGCTTATGATCAGTCTGAACTAAGACAACGTTTACCAAACACCTACTGATGAAACTACTTTGTTGCATATATGACAGCAAGTAATTCTTTTTCTATTTAGGTATAATTTTGCTCTGCCAAACTAAGTGACCTTGAGACATAGGATGTTGTTTTGTTATCCTGAATCAAGCATGCTCCTAAACCATGTTTTGATGCATTAGCTTGGACAACAACTGGTTTTGCAACATCAAAATATTGGCGTACAGGTGCATGACACAACTGTTGTTTGATAATGTCAAAAGCTCTCTGATGTTCTGCCATCCACTGAAAAACTACATTCTTTTTCAGCAAATTTGCTTCCGAGCTCAATTCAAGATGCTGATGTTGACCTACAAAGCCCTAAAACCTTGTTTTGTCTTGTTTTTTAATTTCTAGTTGCTGGAAATGGCCCTCTTATCGTGCATAGAAGAAATGAAGGCAGCCTCTTCCAGTGCAGAAGAGAAGGTCCTGCCTCTCCCCTGGATCCACCTGGGTTACCATCAGTTTAGGAGTCGACTGCAAAATTTCGCCAGGATTCTTGCTGTGAACCCTGCTGTGTTTGATGCTCTTAAGCAAAGAGGCAGCATTGCACATGACCACATGGTAGGAATGATACTACGTGTGCTATGTTTACTCTGTCTAGAAAAAACACAGAGCTTGGGGGAAAATGTCTCTGTGTTAAGCATTAGGAGTTATGAAATCTCTCTTCACTATCTCTAACTAAGTATCTCTCTTAACTATCACTACTGTAAACCATTCCAGCATGCTGTAAGACAAGAAAGATGTGGAAGGAAACAGAGCATTTCCACTAGCCCTGCTGAGAAACCACTTTCTTTTTTCCTTCTTTTGCCTGATCTACTCTTCCATTAATGTCATGTCTTCTTAATTTATAAGCGTGCAGGCATTAAGTTTCTTGTTTTTGTTGAATGTATGCCAGCTCCTTCAGGAAGCTTTTTGGCTGAGGAGGGAAGTAAAATGCTTTGAGTATTTAAACAATCAGGAAAAAAAGGAAGGAAATGAACTCTATTCACAAGGGCTGATGGACAAGAATCATTGTTGGATATGAATATAAAGAACGGATAGTCTGAATGCTGCTTCATTTCCGATTTTGATGTATCAAAGGGCTTTTCCACATTACACTGTAACAGTGCTATTATTCTACTTTCAACCTTTTGTGGAATTCTGGGGTTTGTAGTTTACTGAGGCCAAAGAGCTCTCTGGCTGAGAATTCTAAATGCCCCTCCCTAAACTGCAAACCTCAGGGTTCCACAGGATGTTTAAAGTGGAATAATAGCACTATAACAGTGTAGTGCAGAAAGCCCCAAGATAATGTTTTTCTATAGTTTCATTGCGCTGTAAAATGGCATAAATTAGATTATCGTAACCACATTTTCAATCATCACTATATGATGCAGGCTCCCATCACCTTACTTATCTGTTCATACCTGATTACCCTAGGTACTAGATGTGCTTGCTGCAATGGCCTGCGTTGAGATGTTAGAAATAAACATGTTGAAATGCCCATTGCAGACGTGGCTTCAACAGTTGAAGAACCTTCAAATGCCAATTGAACTTGTTTGTTCAACAAAATATTTACAAAACAGCAGAAGCCAATACAACCCATTGCTCCAGAAGATCAGGTAAGAAAGACATTTCAAAACACAGGAAAGCTATTTGTACTTTACTTGCATTGAAGTTAAAGGTAGATACCACTGGTTTTTTTTACACTGCTATAATTTGGGCTATCCATATCTTGGATTTCTATGACAGTCACTGTCCTGCAAACCTCAATTGCTGGTGTCCACTGGTACCTTCAAATCCTAAGTTTTGTCTACTGTGCCAACAACCAGATGAACTGGAAATCCTGCGTAAAGGCTTGTATGAATGCTCCAAAGGAATAGGGAACAGGACTTACAATAGTAAAATGCATCAGTGAAACTCTTGTTTCTCTTCTAGTTAGAGAGGCTCAGTAGGACAGGTGTGGCCCTTGAGCCATCTGTCACATTAAAGACATGTGTGTGGGGCAGATATGCACGTCTGCCCCACATACATGTCTCTTATCTGAGAGATGGCTCAAGGACGGGGGTTTCAATCTTGGCTCTTCCCCAAGCAGACATTCCCTTTCACCTTATAGGTATAATAGGTTTTGTGAAACATGTAGAGTGGTCTGCCTGTGCAGAAAGCAGTGATGATGTCTTAGTTTTATTACACAGCTAGAGTCCACTTGCTGTGTCTTTCACTTTTCTGATACTACCTTTTAAAAAATAATTTTTTTCTTGCTGAAACAGGAACCATTGGAACCAGATTTTCACTGTGTCTCTTTTTGTGGAACATGTGCTACTCAGCACAGAAACACTGATTCCAGACACGAAGGATCTGATAAAAAGATACATCTTGCAGCTTCGAAATGTAAGAACCTTATTCTCATTCAGTGGCGAACATCACTATTGGTTGGTCACAAAGGCAGTTTGCAACTCTCATTTCAGTTTGATGGCACCTACTATTTTGGCTTTACTTCCTTTACCTTTATTTCTTGGATGTATATTTCCTCTGCCCAGTAACTCTTCAAACTTTTTTCTTTAATTTAAGAGTTTCATTCCCCAGCCCCCCAGTTTTGTTTCCATGGAATCTTGCACATTCCCATGGAGAACTGATAAGAAGGTAGATCTATATTGACTATATTCTTTATCTATACATTAAAATGTATCTATTCCCAAGAGTATAAACACCAAGAAACTGCGGACTGTGAGGGCAGAAGCACAAAAGAAGTATATGGGGTAAGATTTATTTTAAGCTTCAGTGAGGCACAGCCATGCAAAATACTTTCTTTTAATTAATGCTAGGAGCTGCCTTAGGACCCATGTTGGAAGAAAGGCAGAACAGAAAATAAATCAGTATGCTGATAAAAATTTGAATCACTATACTCAGAAACCATTTTGTGCGGATATTTTCTGATAGCTTTAAAACTTATTCTTCCTAGTATACCATACAGACAACTCTCAGTTACAGTCAGGAGAGCAGGTTTTTAAGTTCTATCTCCTTAATATCCTAAAGGAAGATGATGTTTTTCTTTCCTTCTCCCTCTCCTATTTTCCTATTCCTTTCTCCTCCCTGCCAGTTTTTTTAAATTTCTTGAGTCATTCTAATTTTCCTTTCTCTCTTTTATAATTTTCCTATTTATTTTATTTTTTGTATTTAGAAAAAAAATGCTTACAGGATTTGGGATAGTGTGCTGGGGCCAAATCAGAGGATATCATTTATCTGCAATCTAGCACTATGCATTATTTTGCATGGCCACTTAAAATGCAGCCACAGTGGAAGCTGTGGAGATCAGAGGTGACCGTTGCAATAACCCCTTTAAACATGCTACTGAGATTAGTGATTCTGACCCCTTTACATGTACTACAGACAGAAAATTCCCAGTCTCCTCCATTTCTGGGAGATGGAGCTACAGAATGGCTGCATCAACATAAAATAATATGAGCAGATAGCAGAGAAATGTCTCCTTAGTAATGGCCTACTGACCTCTTTTGGAGTAGGGAAAACTTTAGAATAAAAGCTGATTCCTCCAAGTGTCCATCCTTCCTGAAACCACCTTGGACATTTGGCATTTCTCACTCTATATATGTTGCAGAATTTTGAGCATCACTTTGTTTGCATGAGAGATTAATGCAATGGTCCTGTAGTTACTGCCATCCTTGGTGTCCTCTTTCTTGGGAACTGGAACATATATTGAGCATTTCAAATCTGTCGGCCATTCTTTTGTTTTCCATATTTGCTGACAGATTTTAGTTAGAATTAGAGTAAATTCTGTCTGTGTAACTTGAAGCAGCTCTATTGGTGTGCAGTCTGTTTCTGATGATTTATTTCTCCCAAGTATTCTAAGTGCAGCTTCCACTTTGCTTTCTAAAATTTCACGTGTGGTTAAATAATATTAAGTGTCTTTATTTGTGCTTTGCTGTGAGGTTGCTGGTTTATTAAATATTAAACAATTTAATAAGACAAACAAACAAACACATGTACTAGAAAGTAAACCCTATTGAGACTGATGAGGGAATTAACATGGAATGTATTGTATGACTGCAACCCAGTATATACATAAATATCTGGAGGTGAATCATATTGAAATCAGTGGTCTTGCTGAGTAGGCGTGTATGGAATTATTCTGCATAATTTGCTAAGTAAAACTGGTCAAAACAATAAAGCCAGATGGAACAGTTTGCCTAATGTAACAAGAAAACAGATGGAGCAAATGTTGCTGGAAGTTTCTGTATTTGTACCTGTGTTATTGTTGTCGGCAACTCATCTCTGACTAATGGTGACCCTAAGGTACACCTATCATAGGGTTTTCTTGGCAAGATTATTCAGAGGCGACTTGCCATTGCCTTCCCCTAAGGCTGAGAGACTGTGACATTCCTGAGGTTATCTAATGGGTGAGTGAGAATTCAAACTGTGGTTTCCCTGAGTCCTAGTCCTGCACTCAAATTATCAGCAGTAGAAGAGTTTAGACAAACTAGATAGTGTTTCCTCAACTTTTCCTGGTTTATTCTACAGGGCTGCCAGAGATTCAGTGCTCTGGTTCATTTCATAGTGGGTATTCCCTGCTTAAATGTCCAAGCTTAAAGGGAACTTTCTCTCTATCTCTCTGCATTTGCATGACTAAAGTTCCTCCATTTTGAATTCTAGTCAACTTTAAAGGTTGCTCCTGCTATCAGCACCTTGCTTTACTTAAAATTATGCTGACATTAATTGGCAAAGTCAATGCCTGAGTTCACAGCATCAGTTCCCAGCACTCTGTTATTCTCTATAACAATATTTTCTGTACTTCACTTCTGAGTGAATGCATGTGTGATTCAGGGTTCATTGTTGATTGTTAACCAGAAGTTACTTTATTAGCAACCATGTATCAGAATTTTGGTCCTGAGAAAGTAGTGATTCTTGTACATGTGCGGAATGCTTTATGAGATCATTGTCACTGTAATCTATAAAAATCCCTGCTTTTAACAATAAAGGGTCCCTTTCTTAGCTCATGTAAGAAGTGGCTTTGACTGCATTTTTCTGGGAGGGAGGTAGCCTGTTTGACCAAAGTTGGGTACCTTTCCAGGCTGATTCAGGGCTCACTCACAATCACGTAGACTATTCAAGGGTTGTCCATGACGGACCTAATATTTTAGGTGTGACTCCACATGTTTTTTTTTTTTGAGGGTTTGAGGGTAACTCTAACAAAACTGCTATACCACACTGGCTGTGAGCTAGTACCTGTAGTTTGCTCCTTTTTTTAAAAAAAATCCAAATGACAAAGTTTTTGTTCTCCTGGACTATTTGCTGCTGTTTTTTAGTCCCACCTGCCGATTTTTTTTTAAAGTCCAAGATATCTATCTATCTATCTATCTATCTATCTATCTATCTATGGCCCTTTCCGCACGAGGCAGTTAAAATGGGCCAAGGCGTCCTGGCACAGAGGTCGTCCGCACCTTGGATCGGACTAGGTGCGGACTATTAACTTAGCTCGGCACCTCAGTCCGATCCAACCTGCCTCCAAGTGGTCCTCCCCTGTGCTAAGTAAAGACCGGAAAAATCAAGTCTTTACATTTTCTGGAACGTGCCATTGTGTTCCTACTTACCTGTGCAGATGCGCAGGCTTGCACCAATGTGAGCCTGTGATCAGTGGAGGGCGGGCTGTGGGCATGGCCAGCCCCAGCGGTTGGTCCACTCCCACGAAGACACCAGAAACCGCCATTTTGAGCCGGAGCAGTACGGATCTGAAGACCTCGCACTGCTCTGGTTTGCCCTGCACCAATGGCGGAGCCCTGCGGAAGGGCTCAAGGGACAGTGTGCGTTACTTCAGACCCAAGAAGAGCCGGTAAGTAACGGCACGGAGCGATTCGCTCACCTCGTGCGGAAAGGGCCTATCTGTCTATCTATCTATCTAGTATATATATATGCATGCAAGACCAATTAAAGTGGTTATGGGTCTGAAGCAGTTCCAAAATGGGCCCCTTCCATATACGGGTGAAAATAAATAATTTCTAGATAATAACAAAAAGTACAAAAATCATATTCTTGTTCCCCAAAACACATTTTGATATTCTATGTGTTTGTATGTAAAAAAGATCGATATGTTTTAATATTCAGACTATCACCATTTCTGCACGACGATGCTGTCCTGCATCATCCCATTGTGATCCCGGCAGCACCTTTGCCAGGAAGGGAGTGTGACATGAACACTCTGTTGGAAAATGCAGGGGGGCATGCTGTAGATCTCTAGCATGATCCACAATTAAACTGTCCTTAAAAGCAAGACAAAATATTTGTTCAGTCCCATAAAGCTGTCAGTGAATGAGGCCAGCCGGTTTTGACTAAAAACTACTCAGTTTGTTGAAGGAAGCGTGAGTACATATTCAGCAAATTTAAGTAAAATCCATGTCTGGACAATGACAGCAGTAGCAAAGAGAATACATGAAGAGAAAATAAGATACACTGCCTGTTTTCAGGCTGCTCTTAAGTAGTAGTTTGTTGACATTTTTTCACACCATGAGATGGGGAACTTTGTTAGCCTAAACGCTACCTTTGTCATGAGAAGCGAAGCTGAAGAGACTCTCAGGAAAAAACCCTTATCTGCTTTGTGAGCTGGGAACATCTGGGTTTCTGCTAGCAGAGAGGACAGCGCAGTAAACAGGAACACAATTAACCCTTAACACAGACAGAGCCGTCTTGGCCTGCAAATGTCAACACACTCTCCTCTGTACCTGGTCAGCTCCCTGCAGAAGGGAGCATGAGCAACATGCACCTGCCTTCCGCAGTGCAGCCAGTCTCTTTCCCGTGCTGCGCTGGGGAAGGAAGCGCATGATTGGATTTATTCCGTTAAGTGAATACCCCATGATTGTGATGCTTGGAGATGCATTAGCAGCAGGACTGTGATGACCTCATGTGCAAGCACGACTCACGGACCATTGGCAACACAACCCCATGGCAACACAGCAACGCCATGAGGAAATGGTCTATTACTGTTGTAGAACTCTACAGGCACTGAAAAAGAAGGCTGCCGGTTCTCTCATTCACAGCAAGCACATCTAGTACTAGGCTGCTACACCCATTATCTCTTGCTGTGATTTGGGATCTCCAGCTAACACATCACAAGCGCTATCAAAGTACCAAAGGGTACCATCAGTGGGAGGGAAATTAACTCAGCAGAGGGTAGAGGAGAGGAGGTGGTAGAATCTTCCCCTTTCCAGTAAGCTCAGGCAAAAGAAAACTACTACAGCCTCTCCAAATTTGTATGCTCTATCTCTATTATTATTATTACCACCACCGTCACCATCATTTGTTTATATAGAGCTATCACTGTACATAGTGCTTTACAAGTAAAAGAACAATACAGTTCCTTGTACTAAGGGTTACAATCTAATTAAGACTTGGCACAAAAGGAAAAAGGGGAAGGGCAGTGTAGTAAGGAGATAATTCAGCAGATATTGCCTGTTTTTCTCTACCTCTGAGGCCAAGGCAGTGGCAGTTGGGAGGGATAGAGGGCCTTTCATTTACTTCTGGGCCCAGGCATGGTGGAGCTGTGCCTGCCTCTTCTTCTCTCCCTCCAAGGCCAGGGTAGTGGCAGTTGGGATGGTTAGTACTTAATTAACTCAGCAGAAGGGAAAAGAGCGCAGAGTCTTTCTAATCTCAGTACATTAATTTCTGGGGTTTCTTTGCTTAAAATAGTACTTTTGTGTGTTTTTCCTCTTTAATAAAGGTAGCGCTCTTGTTGCCTGACCACACCCTTTTGGCCACACTCTACTGTGGCTCATTATACTGTCCCACTTCTTAAATGTTATGTTCAGGGTATGCTGTTATTGTTCAGTAGCATTGACTGTGAACATTCTTACAAGTTCAGTGTCTAACTAAAAGCTCCTTCCATATGTTCACTATAGCCTGCTCGGAAATAAAAGTCTTGTAGGATTGATTGCACGTAGCCTTACTGACTTACTTATTCTGAAAGGGATCAGATATGGATATCTTAATCGCTTGTTTTTGCTAAATCATTTAGTGTGTTACCCAAAAACTAGGTGCTACGAGGGCCACCCTGTGATGCCAGTACCTCCTTGCAAAAGTGGGCAATTAATTAGCTTAAAGAGGAAGTAAGTAGGGATAAATAGCAATATTTGAAGGGGAAGACAGGATGGTCTGGTTTGCTTTAGAGATGCTGAGTAAACATTTTATTATAAGTAGAAAACAGTCTACTTTAACTGACTTTCACCTATTTGACTTTTCTTCAAAATGTTCGTGATAAGTCCATTCATTCATCTGTGCTAGGAGATGCGAGCTCCCATCTAGTTACTGTTTGACACTGGTCTCACCCCGTGCTCTCCTGTCTGTCTTACTCTGTCCCTCATTTCTCCTTGTGCCATTTTGGCATGGCCCTTGTGTGCTACCATTCACTCTGCTTGCTCCCCTGTATCTCCTCCTCCCTCACTTATCTCACTAAATGCTTTCGAGGTGCACACCTTGATTGCTTTTTGCTTTTTCGTGTATTCTCCATTCACACAGCTTGCTCCTTGTCTTTCCTGCTTCCTTGATTACCTCATCTCCCACCCTTGTGGTGTATCCCTCTCTTGCTTCTTGCACTCCACCACTTGCACTGCTTGGTCTCCTGTTTCCCGTACTCCCTACCTTGGCTCACTTTCTGCCATGCATTCCACTGCTTGCTCTCTCATCTCTCCTGTTCCTTCCACAGTCTAACCTAGTGCCCTTGCAGTGCGCCCCTTGCTTCCTTCTTGTGCACTAACATTCTCACCACTCTCTCACACCACTCTCTCTTGCCTTGTGCCTGAAATTCCTGAGTGGACTTCTTGCCTGCAGAAAAATGTAATCACAGTGTGTCCCCATGTTTTGTTCCATACCTTGGTGTCTACGGGAGCTAGAGAGTAACCATTTTTAAAACGAAAGCTTGGAATCCAGGCCAGTTGATGGTCCAAATGTGCAGCATATAGCATGCTTAGAATCCAGGTAAAACTCAGCTACCTAGGCGATGTGACCACTCTAGGCATGTGTGCGTTATTGTTGTAGTTTATGCTGGGTTGTGGGGGCGGGTTTCCATTCCCCCAGTGAGGTGTGTTTTGTGAGATAGGCTGCACTATTTCCATACTGGATAGTTTCAAGATGGATGGGGGCAGAGAAAATTTTTTCATCCTCATCTTCCTCTTTTTCTTCTTTTTCCTGTTTTTAAATTTTATAGAAAGGTAATGCTGTGCTACAACTATTGAGAAAAATAACAAAGAAAATAAAAAACATGGAAACACATTGCAATCTCAGCGAACCATGCCCAATATTAAAAAAACAAACAAGCAAACTTCTATTAGAATCCAAGAAATCACTATGCTCAGTGACAAACAGCCACTTCCCCCTATAACAAAAAGAAGACACTGGTTGGGAATGTGTGGTTTCAGAAGTGACAACAGGCAGTGATACCCAGCAAAACCAAAGTCCCTCTATAATGTGAGAGCTCAAATTCTTTTTACAGCACTATGGAAGAGTCACCACTTGTGCTTTGTGATGTGAACACATCCATGGTTTTTTACCTGTATATGAAGTTCTTTTTTCATTTGCATTTATTGTGGTAATCTTGGAATTGTTTTTGTTCTTTTCAGTGTTTTCAGAATGAATCTGACATAAAAACTCATAGCACATTCACTGCAGTGATGAGAATGATGTGCCAGTGCAAGGAGGAAATCAGTTCAGCATTTTGCAGGTACTACATTTGGGATAAGTGTGTTTTATTTTGTGTATATGCTTTCAGTTTCTTCTTGTACTTGAGTTCTGGACTTAATATTCTGTCTGGGAATATTCTGGGAAATAATAAAGTGGGCCCATGTTATTCAAGTGCTCAGCATTTGTAAATTCAACCTCACACATGGGGTTTCACATGGTGAAAAGAGGAGAGTGTTTTAAATATTTTTTAAAAATTGCCTATGAGCAACTAGGATTAGATCTGATCACTAAACCATGAAAGGGCAGGGAGCACCTCAAAGAGTAAGCTGCACCCGGCTCTATCATGGCTGGCAGAGGCAGTATACCTGTCCCTTCCTTGGATGCAGCAGTGTACTAGTCACTCCCTTTCAAGTAATTAGGATTAGATCCAAGTGCTAAAACATAGAAGGGTAGGGAGCACCTCTGAGAGGAAGCTCACTCTCCTATGGCTGGGGGGAGGCGGCTGTAGATTCCTCTTGGAGATGCTCCCTGCACTTCCACAGTTTAGGGCTTGGGTACTATCCTAGTTGCTCACAAGGGAGCAAGCAACTGGGATAAATACGCTTCCACTGCTAGCCATGGGAGAAAGTGACTTCCTCTCAGAGTTGCTTTTGCCTTGGGCTTATGCAGGTACATGGCAGTGGTGATTCCTGCTGTCCTGCACTATCTTTTGATACAGAGTTGAACATGCATGATTTTTGGTATCCACAAGGGTTCCTGGAAGCAATCCCTTACAAATACTGTGGTCCTGCTGTATAGAGTTGTAAATTCCATAGAGCCCTGTAATGTAGGAAAAGCATACAGTAAAAGAATCTTAGTATAGAACCAATTGTGATTTTTATTTCCTGTTCTGCAAATGGTCAAATTTAATGAATTTCTTTGCAGCTTCAGTTTGTTGGATATTCAAACAGAGGAGCAAATATTGGTGTCCTTACTTTATATACTCATGTATATGTCTAGAAATGTTGACCCCAAAAACCTGGGTCAATTTATCCATGGCCAGTGTAAGGACTGTACCTTAAGTCTTATCAAAAAGGAACCATCCCCTTCTCTGAATAGAGTGGCAAAAGGCAAGAGCTTAGTCCATCCTAGGAAGCACTGACCCCTGCTACTCTACTCTACTCTCTCTGCTGTGAAGCCACTTCTGGACCTTCTGAATGTCTGGGTGGAAAATTGGTGGTGGCAGTGGCCAGCCCCTTTAGAGGTGACACTCATGCTTTTCCTTCTCCATGGAATGATCCTCGACTTATCAACAGGTCATATCAAAATCCATAATTTTGGCCCCAAAACCTGCCCTTGGTTTATACATGAGGTCAACTTATACATGAGTCTATACAGTATGCACCTATTTTAGCCATTTACAAATTAAATAGGAAAAACAAGCATCATAAGCTAATTCACCAGCAATCAGAGATGAAACATCGAACATTAAAACGGCAGTTTTAAGACATGACAGAATTAAATAATATTTTGAACAGCAAGGATTTCGAGCAGTAGGGATTTCAGAAACAGTGTCCTCAGAGTTTATGTCTACCAACTGAGAGTTCCCAAAATAGGAGATAAGACTTTATACTTTTCCAATTTTTCTCTTTATGTGTCTGAGAGTCATCCTAATCATAACAATTTGGTAGGCAGGAGTTCAGAGAATGTGAGAAAACCTGAACCCTAAAGATCTATGTTTAATCCCTGAGGGGCTAGAGAACCAACCCTCAATATCCAGTCTGTTCTGAACCACCTCTGAAAAGCTCCACTCAACATGGGCAGTGGTCAGGAATTCCAGGAGGTGCATCTGGAGAGATAACATCTGAGAATGACTGGCCTAGGCAATGAACTCTCAAATAAATGTCCTGTTTTCATTGATTGTCATTCTTGGATTCACAGACACAGTTTGGGGCCTTGTCCAATTTGTTTGAGAGATCCCAGAGATCCAGTCAACCTTCCTTGTGACCATGTGTATTGTCACGCTTGCATCAAACAATGGTTAGTGCCAGGACAGATGTTCTGTCCTCTCTGCAGAGTCAACCTACCAGATGACTATACCCTCACAGTATCCAAGGAACTCAGGTAAGGCCTTATCCCTGATCAAGCATATGATAATCCTGATGACAGTCAACTTCTGGGGTTTTGTACACACAGATTTTAAATCCACAGTGGAAGTATTTTCTTGTTGGGAACTGAGGGATGTTTTTCTGTGTGGGGTTGCCCTCATTTTGCCACAATTCCATCACACACCAAACTGAACTTTATACTGTTCTGAAACATTCCATTAAATCATTAGAAGTGTTTTAAAACCATCAGACTTTTGTTGTACAAAAAGTCATACTGAGACAGTCCCATTGAGGCTGATAGAAGATATGCGTGACATGTCTTGTGGATATCCCTGATGCCTTCCAGGCAGCTCCCTTTCTCTTAGTGCCGTTTCCAGTCATTCAGCCAGATGGACCCACTTACTATTTTTTTTTTTTTAGAAAAAATTGCTGTTGGGACTGCAAAGAACTTTAAAAGTATTTATTTTCTGTTATGCCACAATGCCATAATACCAGCATAAGGAATAGGAGGAAAGGAAAGGAGAGGAACTATTTTACAATAACAAACCTGTGTTAGTCTCTTGCAGCATAAAAAGGAGGATGGGAAAGGGAGGGAGGAAATGAATGTAGCAACACCTTTTAAGACTAAATGGTTTTTATTTTTGCAGGAGCTTTTATGGATATAAAGCAAAGTGGTCTAGTCTTAAAGGTGCTGCTACACCTTCCCCCCCCCCCTTTCTTCTGTAACATTGTGTGAGGGATGAGTGTTTGAACTGAAACACTCTATTCTTTTGAGGCGTATCTTTTTTATGGAATTGAGATATAATACTGAAACATTTATTTTTTGTTATGTTCCAATGCCTTAACACTAGCATAGAGCAGAGAGACAGAGAGAAAGGAAGAGAAACCAGAAGGCACCTACTATTACTCTGACTTCTGGGGGTCCCTGAGGGGAACACCCAGATTTGCTCCAAAAATGCAAAGATTCAGGAAATTAGCAGAGTGCTGCTTATCAAAGCAGAGGGCAGGGCAACACAGTGAGATCTTGAACCCTATGTCTATGGAGTCAGACCACACAAGAGCCAGGTCAAATGTCCAATTGTCAGTGGTTTATTTAGCAGAATTGGCAAAATATCCACACACACAGCGAAGCAGTCACTCACACAAGCACGCAAGGACTAATGAGTCAGAAAGATATGAAGATGGGGAAAAGTGGAGGGAAAGAGAGCGGTTTATACTGCACCTGATCCTGTAATCTGCGGCTCAGGAAAAAGCAAGGCGAAAGTGGCTCAGTGGAAAAAGAATGGTGAGGGGAGCTCTCGACTGGCAGAATACCAGGGCACTAGTCAAGTGTGGGAATTCTCCAAAGAGAGCCCCAAAAGGGGACTCAATTATAGTACAAAGTATGCCTCGGGGGCAGATGCTTTCCCTGAAAAAGGACAAATGGCTGAATCATGCAGAGGGACTTCATTTTATATTTCTCACTGTTGCGATAATTAACCTCATCCGGAGGACACGTAGTCCCTATCAAGGTGTCATTGTTTTTGATGGCCCATTATGTGTGTATATGTGCCTTTCAAGGTTTCCCTCTTGGAGACGTGACTGGGGGATCATTGGCCTGACCTCGCTAGCTGTGTTTCAGTTTTAGACCCGGATGTCTACATTCCTATCCAGTGAACCTCTGTCTTAATAACTTTGGATATTAAATATTATTCTTCCCTGGCACTGGGTCTGCTAGCAGGGATTACACTACTACATGTGCCCACCACTGCAGAAATGGAGGCATCTATGCCAAGGGCAGGCAGAAGAGGAGAACAGGTGAAATATATTAGCACACCCACAAACGAAGTGGATGTTGTGGAAAAGTGTGAAAACAGCAGACACTCTTGCAGTTAGAAAAACAGGAAAGAAAAGTGCTGTTCCACGGTTACTAAAAAACATGAAACAGCTCTTAAGTTCTGAAGACTTCATATCTCACCCTGTTGCCTATGCATTTTGTAGCATTACACATGTTATGTGATACAAGTTCTGAAGGTGACTAAATAAATAACATCTCACCCTTTTCCCTCACAGCATTGCCATAGAAAAAAAGGTCCAGTTCTGTAAGTTGTGCAACAGTTTTTTCATAGATTTGATTTCCACAATGTGTTTCAAAGACAATGAACCTCCAGAAAAGGCTGTGATTCAAGAGCTGTTGAATTTACTGTTCACTCGTAAGAAACTTTTGAAAGGTACATTCATGTGGCTCTCTTAACTGTATCACCTTGAGTGAATTTTACTCTCTTTATTTCTCTAGACTGAATTTCACTGTTGTCTCTAGGTCCTGGTGACTTCAGTGTACATACAAAGTGTCTGTCCCCTTTTGATGATGCGGTGGATGAAGCTCCTGTGATCCGTTCTGTGGTGCTAAAGTTGCTACTGAAGTACAGGTAAGGACTTCCATGTGGGAAGTGTGAGCTGGGATCATCCTGCTTCTACCTTTAATATTAACACCATTGATGCATGGTCTCGTTTTCTGCAGTCCCAAAAGGGTTCAGCTATCATTTTTCAGAAACTGTCTTTTCCCATACACCCCATCCCCCAGCATACAGCTGCCTTTCCTTATACACTGAAGATCTTGTATCATTTTTAGAATATTTTTCATATTAATAGAAGAAAATAATTAAAGGGAGATTTCTCTGTTTCTATAGCTTGAATTGTGTGAAAAACTATGTGCAAAAGTATTTATCAGATGCAGAAGAATATTGCATCCTAAACAAAGAAGATAAAATAGAATTGTGTATGCTATTTGTCAACTGCTTTGAGGTAAGGATGTTTTTCAAATGTCTTTCCCATCAACCCCTTTCCTGCTTTATTTATTGTTTAAGGAAATGAAAACATAACAGTGTAGAAGCAATCACTATCACACCATCTCTACAATAATGCTATGCTGCTGGTTTGGTGATACACATTCTGCAACAGGTCTTATGCACCACCCTGCTGACCCCCTCCTCCCTTCCCCTGTCCATATTATCTGGCATATGCACTATGCAGTGGGCTGTCAACTTTTGCAGGTTTATCTTCTGGCAGCTGGCTCTGCATTTCTCTCCACCCTCCCCTCCTGCTGTTGGCCAGGGTGGCTGCGGCTGGTCCTTCTCATCCGGGACTGCCAAAAGTAGACTGTCCAAAAAGGGGCTTGTCCAATATAGGTCAACAACTCTGCTAACCAGAAAGGGGAGGGGGTAATCTTGAAGGACTGTCAGAAAGGTGGCTTCTCATATCGAGAACATTGCCCACTGATATCACATAACTGCCGCAATATTGGAACTGCTGCAGAATGAAAGGATTGCATTAATAGGCAATACATAGTGGAAAAATAGTATTATTGGAGCTGTTTACAGGTATTATGCCTGTGAATGAAAAGAGACGACCAAATAATGATGGGAATACAATCCAACAATGAGAGAGTAACAGTGTCATGTGATAAGGAGAGACAAAAACAGAACTAAGCCAGTGCAACCATGCAGCAAACCCAGCATGTGATAAAGCCCTTAGCCTATGTTCATATTCTGACTCTTCAGAGACATGGCAAGATGCTATAGAAATGTCATTGCATCCTGAACACATGATTTGGAACAAGGTCAACTAGACCAGAAGCTGTTTGTAATTAATTTTTGGCAGTTCTAGTACCTTA
This sequence comes from Cyclura pinguis, assembly GCA_030412105.1. Lineage (NCBI taxonomy): Eukaryota > Metazoa > Chordata > Lepidosauria > Squamata > Iguanidae > Cyclura > Cyclura pinguis. Next base: position 161,983,957 of record CM059600.1, read on the forward strand.
CTGACTTCTGTGGAGCTAAGTGAAATGGATGAAGTAAGGAGGAAAAAACACAGTAAACAGGCTTCTTCCTATCAGCTAAGCCTTTCCCCATTTCCTGATGCCACAAATTGTATTTATCTATTTTCTAAGTTACCAGCTGCTGGATGAGGGACAGGAGAAGCCTACATTTTCGGCACAGAAAACACTTCTGTTGGTGGTTCTCCTGAAGCTATAATGTCAAGGACTGGGTGCATCTTAATTCTCAGTTCTCAATTTGGAATTAAATTTAGGTTGCACCGATGCAGACTGCACACAGTCCTACAAATTGCTTGATTCTCTTGAATGAAACATCTTCACTAACATTAGAAAATACACTTTAGTCTTTCTCTATTTTTCCAGGATTCTATGTGTGAGAAATCAGGAGCCTTCTCTGAGCAGATCAAGATAAACCATCTGAGAGATGATGGGGAGTTCTTGGCAAACTATTTACAGTGGAGTGAGAGCAGCCAAGCCACCTCTCAAGAATCATCCGTTGAAAACTTGCAGGGAGTGGCCTGCATCCGACTGTGCTTGGATAGGGCAGCAAAACTGCTCTTTGAGCTACATGGAACCTCAGGCAAGTGGGATTGTGGAGACCATGTGGGAACAATGAGCAAGTTCCACCTGATGAATTACATGGCAGGCTGACTCTTTTGTATTCGTATTTTATAGAAATGCAAGACACTACTTCTAGTGTTGTAGACTTCCGATGTAAAGCTTTGCAAGACACTTCTGTGTTTATAAAAATATGCTGGTTATCAATAGCATAGCATAGTTAGAAGATAAGACCTTGTCTCCTTTCTCTTTACAGTTGGTAATGAAGAAACTGAAACACAACTCTACCTCCAAAGAGTCATGCTGTTCTGTTGTCAAGCTCAAAATGATTGGTATAGAGTGTATCTTGTCCGAAAACTTGCACACCAGTATGGGCTGGAGTTTATACAGAGGCTTTCCAGCAAATGTGACTATCCGTGGATATTTCCATCCGGAATAATTCAGCAGCAACAGGTAGTGCCGAGATCTGCCTGTGATGTTACCAACATCTAAATGTTGATTTCTGGACAATGGCTTGGCTGAGGAAAGCCAAAATAATGTGCCAATTAAGAGGAAGTTAATAACAATAAAAGGAATTTGTTTTGCTTGTATTAAACTATAGGCTTGTAGAGAAAGAAAGTATATCTCCCTGTATGAGCCTTCCTGACTTTTAAGATTGTTCAGGGAAGGCTTTCTCTCCATCCCACTGTGATCACTGGAACGTTTGGTGAGAACATAGGAGAGAGCCTTCTTTATGGCTGCTCCTGAGTTTTGAAAGTCCTCCAACAGGAGACATGGTTCCCTTTCTGCTGGCAGGCAAAGACATTTTTATTTAGGCAGATCTTTGATGCTTAACTTAATGTGGCAGAAGGGTCTTTATTGGGATATTTTATTCTTTTGGGTAAGTTTTTAATGTGTTATAAAACTGTTTTAATTTAATGTTTTAATAGACTATTTTATTTAATTGTCTTTTAACTTTTGTATCAAATAAGTTTTAGCCACACTTTGTTTAAATTTGTTGTAAGACACAGTTGTTCTGTGCTGGGAGACAGGTAGGATATAAAGGAAGGAAGGAAGGAAGGAAGGAAGGAAGGAAGGAAGGAAGGAAGGAAGGAAGGAAGGAAAGAAAGAAAGAAAGAAAGAAAGAAAGAAAGAAAGAAAGAAAGAAAGAAAGAAAGAAAGAAAGAAAGAACTTTGCTTTCTAAGCAGAATGTATTGCATTGCATAGAGAGGTTAGTGATGCTTGAGTAGGTGTCTTATCAAGAATGCTTTAGAATATATACCACTGTACCTTAAATGATGTGGCTTACTTTATAGATAACTTTACCCTCCTAAAGGGTTAAGTTCAGCAGTGCGTATGCTTTTAATTAGACACATTCTGAAGCCATACGACTTGTTTTTTTTTAGAAATTGCTTTCATATTCACATTTTTTAAAGATGGCGCTTCTTTGTATTTTTTGGCCTTAGCATGGTGAGATTGATCGATTCCTGGTATATGGCAAAAACTACAAAGCTGTACGTGATGCCTTGGGACTTGCAATGATAGCATGCCAAACAGATAATATTGCAACAGCTCTTAAGGTAAGGCCTATTCCTATGATCAGCAGAGTTCTTTATTGACCTTAATTTCTGTGATATTCTTAGTGCTCCCCTTTGCCACCAAAAAACATTTAGCGTTGCATGTGTTCCTGGAGATGCACTGTTCCCTACCATCCTGAGTTAACAGGCTGTATTAAAAAGGTTTTCTTGCTTACCACTTTTGGCCTTAGACTTGTCCCTTGGGCAGTTCAGGAGTGTTCTCATAATTTATCCCTAGGAATTCTCATAGTATCAATCATCTAGCATTGAAGCTACAGAATTGTTTCATAGTATTTAAATCTCACTTTTCGAAGTAGTTTTAGTGAAAAACTATTCATACATTGACTTGAACATCAAGCATGGCAAGTACAAATTGAGCTATAGTGCTGTTTCTCTTCATATATTGTGTTCCACATATAGGTAATGGGCTTCTTACAGGGAGAAACATAGAATATTTGGGGAAATTACCATTGAAATCTCTTTGGTCTAGTGGGTAGAATCTCACTGATTAGAACACTAGTAATGAAGGGATAGATGAAGGGAATGCTGTGGATGTAGCATATCTCGATTTCAGTAAGGCCTTTGACAAAGTTCCCCATGACATTCTTGCAAAGAAGCTAGTAAAATGTGGGCAGGACAGGGCTACTGTCAGGTGGATCTGTAACTAGTTTACTGACCGTTCCCAAAGGGTGCTCACCAATGGCTGCTTTTCATCCTGGAGAGAAATGACTAGCGGGGTGCCACAGGGTTCTGTCCTGGGCCCAGTGCTGTTCAATATCTTCATCAACGACTTGGATGAAGGAATAGAGGGCATACTCATCAAATTTGCAGATGACACCAAATTGGGTGGGGTTGCTAATACGCCAGAGGACAGGATCAAAATTCAAAATGACCTGGACAGATTGGAGAGCTGGGCCAAGGCTAACAAAATAAAATTCAACAGAGAGAAGTGTAAGGTCCTACACTTAGGTATAAAAAATGGAATACAGAAATATAGGATGGGGGACACGTGGCTGGATAGCAGTACGTGTGAAAGTGATCTAGGAATCTTAATAGATCACAAGCTGAGCATGAGTCAGCAGTGTGATGCGGCAGCCAAGAAAGCCAATGCAATTCTCGGCTGCATCAATAGGAGTATGGTGTCTAGATCGAGGGAGGTACTGGTACCACTCTACTCTGCTTTGGTTAGACCTCATCTTGAATACTGTGTCCAGTTCTGGGCACCCCAGTTCAAGAAGGACATGGTCAAGCTGGAGCAGGTCCAGAGGAGGGCGACCCAAATGGTGAGGGACCTGGAAGTCATGCCCTGTGAGGATAGACTTAGAGAGCTGGGTATGTTTAGTCTGCAGAAGAGAAGGTTAAGAGGGGACATGATAGCTCTGTTTAAATATTTGAAGGGATGCCATGTAGAGGAAGGAGAGGGCTTGTTTTCTGCTGCTCCAGAGACTAGGACAAGGAGCAATGGATTCAAGCTGCAGGAAAGGAGATTCCACCTGAACCTCTGGAAGAACTTCCTGACAGTCAGGGCTGTCCGGCAGTGGAATATGCTGCCTCGGAGTGTGGTGGAGTGTCCTTCCTTGGAGGTTTTTAAGCAGAGGCTGGATGGCCATCTATCGGGAGTGCTTTGAGGGTATTCCTGCATGGCAGGGGGTTGGACTGGATGGCCCGTGTGGTCTCTTCCAACTCTACATTTCTATGATTCTATGATTCTATGTGTGAATCAACTGTAATCTACTCTATGCATTTTCTGTCAAAAGAGTACTGTTTAGTCTACTGCCCATTCCATGGGTTTTTTTTCTGTAATTATGTTTGTGCATATCAAATAACAATTTTCTTCAGACAATGAGGCAGAGAATTTTTACAGAACTGGTTTGCTTTGCTGCTTTTATGACGCAAAATTTCTAATGTAGGTGTATGTGTACTGACGCACTACTAAAAAGTAGGGGGAGTATGAATTTGTGGACATCTTTGCAAGGCTGCTTTTCTGCAGATTTATTTTCATGCTTCAACAAGGTCTATGGTTGTCCTTTCTATTAATTACCTTTATTTCTGTCAATCAAATGTGGATTGATCTGTCCCATCCATCCTCCTTCCAGTAACATGTTATCTTTCTTTTCAGATATGTAATGAAACCAAGTCTGCCCAGGCTCTTCATTTTCTCTTGGCCATCTTCAGAGAGCTCACATCTTTATATGGATGCAAGAATACAAGTCTCTACCCTAAACAGAAGGTAAGCACCTTGCTCATATGCCATGTTGACACTGCACACAAATGCTGCTTCTTGCAGAAAGAGAGATTTTAAAGTGCTAGACATGAGACCAGGAGGGACTGAGCAAATGTTGGTTTCAATTCACTGGGACGTTCTCAAGACGTAAGTGAAAGAGTAAATTGTGTCCCATCAGGAGAGGCAAGGAAAGATGAGGTGAGGCAGGGCGGGGTGAGGAGAAGTCATAGGGAACTAATGTGTGGGAGTGGGGGACTTCCTTCCAGCCCACCAGATTTCTTCCCAATTTTTTATAGTTCTCACTTCTCCTTTTCCTAAACTTTTCAATCACTTCTGTTCTCCTTTGAAAACAAGGTCCTTCTCTCTAGTTTTCCTCTTTTCCTCTTCTTTCTCATGGTTCTGGGCAAAGCAAGGAAAGCCCCATCCAGACTGCTCACAGCAGGCATATGGCGTAATAGTGAGACTACAAACCTCTAAGCCCACCTCTTAAAGTACATCTGCAGCCTTGCCCTTCCCCCTCCAGTAGACCAAACTGAGCTGCAACTTCTACCCTCCCAGTCGAAGAAAAGGACTTGGAGCTCCTAGCCCTTCTTCAAGCCACTTCTAATGCACAATAGGGATTTGATTTAGTCACCACTACCAAGAGGTTTAGCCAATGCTCAGTGAGCCTCAGAGGAACTAATGATGAGAAGATGTTTCTCAGTGTCCCAGTAGGTGGGTGTCCAGAGAGATCATCACAATTTTGCTCATGCCTCTTCCACTTTCTGTTTTTTTCCTGAACCTGCCTGCATAAATCTGGCCTAGCCTTTAGATCTAGACCAGTGACAGCTCCCCCCTCAACACTTTGCTGTAACCAGGCATTTCAGGATTCCTCTACCAACTTCTTGGCAGCTTCCAACATGTCCATGCAAGCAGCCCAGGTCAATAAGGATGCCTTTCTACAGACAGAAAAACACATGGCTGGTAATCAATTATCATAGCATTTCAAAACTCTTGTATACTCTTTTGATATACATGGTACTAGCATATCACATTTATAACCCACTCTCTTATGCTGAAAATTTCAGCTTGTTTTTTTATTTTTTTTATTATTATAAAGAAAAAAGAACAATACATAACAAAATAAAACAAAAACACCACATGAATAACATAAATGTGAAAAAGAGAAAAATCACAACACAAGTAGTTTACATGACTATTTCTCTCCAGATCCTTTATCATCGTGTACTTATTCAACATATTATATATCATATTGATTGTATATTTTTATTTCATGTATCTAAATCTCATTCTCCTTGTATTTATTATTGCTATAATAATTTCATTCTTAAATCTATTCTTTTCAACTAACCTTAAATGTGAACCCATTCCCAGAGCCAATTATATTTCAGCTTACTCTGCTTTCCAAAATTGTAATTCTTCTTGTGGAGGTGTGACATTTCCCTCTTTTGCTAAAACCTTTTCCACAAATATTTTCCATGTTGCTTCAAAGTCATTCCTTTTCATTATCCCTTTTTTAACCTTGATTCGACATGTTAATTTATCATTAATCTCAATTTTCCACACTTTCTTTATACCAATCCTTTATTTGAAAGTCTTCTTGAATTTTCCATTTTCTTGATATAATTAGCCTTGCTGCAGTTAATAAATTTGTAATTAACTCCTTCATTGTCTGGGTACAGTTAACCTTGTCAAATATAGGTAATAACGCTATGCTCAGACATATTTGTAAATCAATTCCTGTTATCTCTTTTATGTCTTTAAACATAAAACACCATTTGCCAAAATTTCTGTACACCTTCACAATTCCACTACATATGGATATATGTGCCAATCTCTTGGCAACTCCTCCAACATAACCTTGAATGATTCTTGTCTATGTGGTTTAACCTTACTGGTGTTAGATACCATCTCCAAACCAATTTATAATAATTCTCTTTTATCCTTACGGATAATTTTTTTAAATGACACTGATTCCAGATTTCCCCCAGTCTGGAATATCTATTTTTTGTACTAATTCGTCCTCCCATATTTTTCTAAGGTATTCATCTTCATCTTTTGACAATATTTTATATATTTCTTTTGTGGTACCGTTCAGTATTTCATTTTCTTCCATATCATCTCTTTGCTTAATCATTTGTTCAAATTTAGTGCATTCTCTAAAATCTTTGCTTTGCTTTTCCAATTCCTTGTCCACTGCTCCAGCTGAATGACATTAAACCATCTTAGTACTCTGCAATCTCTCCTTTATTCTATCTTTGTTCATCATTATATTCATCCATTCTTTTAACTTATATATTCCCTGCTTTTTTAATTCCTTCTCTAATTCATCCCTCAAATTTATTGGGAACTTTTCCATCATTACTACTGGAGTTAATGGTGAGATAGCCAGCATTAGTTTTTCCTTGTTTTTCCTTCTATATTTCTAATATATTCTTTAAAAGGAGATTTTCTATTTTTTCTATTTCTCTCTTGACCGGATTCCAAAAAAAGATATTCTCTTGTCGAATATTTCAGCTTGTGATATTTCCCAAAATTTATAATTTTCACCCAGACTGAAGTTTTTAATGGTATTTTCACTCAGAGCTTTATACTTTTCTGACCTAGCAACTTTACCTCTGGGTATGGATAGCATAATACATAATACATTTGCTAGTTCAAAATTCCTCTGAAATATCTTGACTATGTCTTTTCTTTACTACATATTCTTACAGCATTCAGTATTCCATTTCTGCTGATGATTTTCCAAATAGTTTTAAATGATACATACGGAATAAATCTTTGTTTTTAAACCTTGTTTTGGTATTTCATACCACTGATTTAGTTTCATTGGTGTTACTAAAAATGGTATCACTGCAATAACAATACTAAATGAGAAGGGGAAGGATCCTGCAAAATTACACACCTAATATAACTTCTTCTCCATTTGTTGTTACCATGCTCTTCCACAATTTCATTATAGTTGACAGACATTTTCTGATGTTTTTTCTGAGTCCCAAATTTTCAAAATTATTTTCAGTTCATATCTGTGGTAAAAAGTAAAATGCGTTGTTATTGTCAGTCTGTGCTATGTGCAAATTTTCAGATGTTCAATAGCATTTTGTCAATTAATAGTTCATCTTCTGTTCCGCTAGAATTGGGGCAATTAATGTTCTTTGGGGACAGTTCTCAATTAAATGGCACTGGAATGAGTTAGCTATTATTCAAGTTAAGCCATTGTTTTCAAACAGGTAATTAATTTAGTTTGCTGGTTTAGCTCCTGTTTTCATCTTTCATAATCAGTACTGTTTTTCTGTTTTCATCTAATCATCAATAGTAGTTATTTGCAATAAAGTTTCGATTTTGGATGAAGGCTGCTTTAAGTTTTTCAACCAAAATCCACAAATTTAATCTGTTCCAAAGGCTGTGCAGTCCTTAACTATCTTTGCCCACTTAGCTACGTTTTCGCTTGTAATTACAATATCTTCCTTCTCTCTTGATTTGAATTTCATGTCCACATTTTTAATCCAGAGTGAATTTTTGTAATGCATTTTTGGTTCATCCTACTGCTTCTTCCAAAAGGTAACTGTTCCATTCTTATTAGAGAGGTATTGTCACTCTTACATTCTCCTAGGAAGAATTTATAAAACTGCTGTTGGTTGCACCAGAATTGGGTAATTTACGTAACTGAATTATACAAGCACATTGTTGATGATGTTGTTGTTTGGATTTTCTAACCTCCTTTCTCGAAAAAATGGGAGTCAAAGCCAATCACAGGAATATTGAATTAAAAATAGTTAAAATACAAAAGAGAATTAAAACAAAATGAAATTGAAGACACAGGTTAAAATGACATTACTAAGAAGAACAGAACACCCGAACAGTAACAGGCACTTCTGAAACTGTTCAATTTCCAAAAGCTTGTCCAAATATTTGACTGTGGAAAAAAAACCCAGTAGGGAGTAGGTCAGTCTAGTGTCTCTTTGCAGGAAATTCCAGAATCTTGTTAGAGAATTCCAGATATTCACGTCCTTTCAGATGTTCAGTTATTATATTTTATCATAAGGGTGAAATGGGCCTTTTGAATCTGACTGCAAGAACTTTTGCGCTCTACTTGGTGCTGCCCTTGAAAAAGTCGTGTAAATTGTAATTAGAGCAAAATGCAGCAGTTTGTCTGCTGACTGGAATACCATACAGAAAGTATATAATGCCATTCTTAAAAAGAATTGTACTGGCTGCCAATACATTTCTAGTCTCAATTCAAGATGCTTGTGATGACATTAAAGATCTAAATGGCTTGGAACCTCAATACTTGAAGAAGCCCCTCTCTCCATATTTGTCTGCCTGAAGATTAAGGCCTGCTCAGGAGGGCCTCCTGCATGTCCCATCAGTGTAGTCAATATACTGTGTAGGGACATGGAAGAGGGCTTTGTCAGCCAACTGTAGAATGCCTTCCCCTTGGAGGCCTGATTGTCCCCTACGTTCAATTCCTTTGGGCACCAGATTAAAACTTGGCTGTTCATCAGTACATTTGGGTCTCATTAATTCATCCCAAATACTGTGATGCATAGTTTTTTATAAAAAAAAATTAAATATTTTAAATATGTTTTTAACATGTTATGACCTTTAATATGTTAGCTTATTTAAATTATTTTCTTGTTTTAAAATGTTTGTTTTAATGCTATTTGCAAGCTGCCCTCAGATTGTTTGATATAGAGTGGGTATAAATGTAATAATAATAACAACAACAATAACAACAACAATTACTATTACTTTGGTTTTTGAAAAACATTATTCTTCTTATTTCAGCAATGTGATGTCCTTAAAGAATTTATCCACACCTCCAGAGTTCTTCCTTCTCCTCAACTGGAGGCATTTGCGGACTCTCTGCTGGCAAACAGTCTGCCATCGCTGAGACTGAGCCCCCAGGATCCCAGTCAGAAGACTGTGGTGGTTGAAATGGCAGTGCATGCTGCAGCTGTTCTGCTGTCCAGCCAGAATCCAATCCTTGAACCTCTAAGGAATCTGGCCTTCTCGCCCAATACTATGCGGGTAAAGAACTGTATTCCTTTGTATCCCTGTGTATCCATTATTTCTTTTAATGCATTTCCTTTTCTCTTAAGCTCTTTGTATTTAGAGCAACTGATTGCATGAGCAAATGAGTTAACTAATATGGAGATTCATCTTGGCAAACCCTTTGAGTCAGTCAGGTCAATCTGTTATAACATGCCACTGTATGTTATTGTAATACCATTTTAATTTTCATTCTCTCGTTCCCTCCCTCTCTGCAGAATGCTTTTCTGCCAACAATGCCAGAAGACTTATTCGCTCAGGCTGTGAAGTGGGAGGCAACTGCAGGTCTTCGCTGGTATAGTAAGTACAATGCCCAGTGTTGGGAGAAAGCTAAGGAAAACCCTTGTTTCAGTGGTGGCTTCCTAAAAGTAGAAATAGTTTAGTCTACAAGGATGATTAATTTTACTATTTGCTTTGTTGTTTTTAATTGTTCATATTATTTAATTGTTTTTAATTGTTTGATAGGTTAATTACTTTCCAATTTTTGTATACTGTGAATTTTTACCTATGTTTATTTTTAATTGTTCGTAAGCTGCCTTGAGTTCTGAACTGGGGGAAAGGTGGGATGGTGATGATGATGATGATAGTGATAGTGATAGTGATAGTGATAATGACAGTGATGATGATAGTAGAACATATTTTGCTACTATGTATGCTGTGGACTCATGTGGCAGACAGGTGATGATCTGTGGAAATAGCCTGTTCTGAACCATACTAGAATGTTGTTGCCAACAGCTTTAACATTCATTAACTACAGCCTGAGAGTCGGTTGGGTTAATTGCCCTCCCCCACCATCATCTGAATGAGTGATAAAGCCAGAATAGTCCTTAGGTAAAAGTTATTGAATAACTTTCCTGTTTCCTTTCTGACCCACATGGTTCCACGCTGAAGGCCAAGCCAATCATTGCTATAAAGGATTGGCTGCTGGTAATGTTTGGTTCTTCTTTGTGGTCTCTGTGACTCACACAATTGGGTATCCTGTGCCTCCCTCCCCCACCTCCTGAGGGTATAAAGTCCCCCTCCCTCTATAATGGCCAGTTCCTTTTCTCCTGCTGTGGCAGCAGCATCGTGAGGAGCCTTTCTCTTGAGCATCTCTCTCTTAACGGTTTTTTGACAAGGATTTGGCATACTTAACTATTTTTTCTTGGCGTTTTGGACTGGTTGGACTGATGTAAGAATTAGAAACGGATTTTTTTGACCAAGTTTTCCTGACTACTGATTTGGACTGTTGCTAACTGTGTATGGCAACCTGCATCTTTAAACGTTGCACATCATGAGGAGGAAAGTTAACCTGATAGGGACAGCAATTTGAAGTGCCTCTTGTGTTTGAGTGAGGGCCATAACGTTAATTCTTGTGGGCATTGTCAAGTATTCACTCCACAAACTGGACGTAACAGAGCTGCTCATTCAAAAACTCTTCTGTGGGAAAAAGTTCGGACTGTGTCAGTCCAGTTTTACAATTGAAACCCACACAGCATATGTTTAGGACGGCACAGACATTGTTGTCTTCTTCTTGACAACATATCTCGATGTTGATATTGAGGTCCAGAGCGAGGTCTCATTCGACTTCTCAATCTCAAGAACCAGTATCTGGGACATCAACAACTCATAGACCTGAGCATCAAGAACAGCGTTCTTTTCCACTTGATGTTAAAACATCAACGTAAGATAAGGAAAAAAAGAGGAAGTTAAAGGAGTCTGTGGTGGAGAGCCCTTCAAAAAAGCATAAAAAGAAGGACCGCCTGCAAGTAACTGCTTCGACATGAACTTCACCTAAAATGACTCCATCTGGACAACAGAATATGCCCTCAGTTATACAACCTGAAACGATGTCTCCAGAACAGCACCTAGAACAGGCTCTTAATTTGCCGACAGAAATAGAGGAAGTTTGTGTCAAATCAGAAGGAGACATTATGGAATCCTCTCTGCAAATTTCAGTAGGTTCACTTTCACAACATCGAGAGCGATCTCTAGAACCTACTTGATCAACATTGGGCCAGAAAAGTCCTCAAGTTGAGAAAGAGGTATCTAAAAATCATTGGGGAACACCACCATCTCCACCACGATCTTTACATTGAAGATCAAGATCAGTTAGCCGATTGTCTTCTTGGCATCGACATTATAGAGAAAAATCACCATCTCAATACCATGAATGTTATTTAGATGAGATGTCAATTGATTCTAGGGATTTTTCTCCCTACCCAGAGGACTATCATTACTATCGAAAATATTACTAGTATTGTGGAGATTCTGACAGTAGGTATTGACATTCAACTTACTGGAGATCGAAGTCACAGTCCACATCTCCTCAGTGTCACAGAGCAGTTGCTGCTGCTTTATAGAAATGAAAATCTTCCAAAGGACAGACTAGACCTGGAAGTGCCCAGACGGATTCTTCTAAGGAAGAAAGGAGATGCTTGGAGGGCAAATCTCCTCACTGTCAGTAGTTACGGTCACTGTCAGTATCGAGCTCTATCTCATCGCAAGCATCTCTCAGTACCAATCGAGTGCAGACTAACTTTGTCTCTTCTGCTGAGAGGATATGATCTATAGATGATGTCCAAGCCTTTGCAGATTTGGTACTCAGGATGTGTAGATCTCTGAATCTGCAAATTGAATTACAAAAAGAGGATTTACGGGATCCAGTTTTTCAGGAATTGCAAGATAGAGGACCTATTCCTGCAATTGATTGCTCCTCTGCCATATCTCGTTCATACTGTGAAAAAGTCCTGGACAACACAGTCAATACCATCAACTTCTAAAAAGCTAGAGTCTCTATATCGTTTAATAGAAAGCGATCAGGAATGGTTGACACATCATCCCAAGCCAAATTCCATTGTTGTAGATGCAGCACAATCAAGACAATCTCAGAGACTGCATGTCACACCTGCTAATAGAGAAAGAAAAAAGCTAGACAACTTTGGAAGTCATATTCTAATGCTGCCTTGTTATTCAGAATTTCGAACTACACTGCCTGCATGGGAGCATATCCACAGTTTCTATGGAGCAGAATTAAAACTTACATTGATATGCTTCTAGTTGAAGAAAGGAAGACAGCTTCAGCACTATATGGAGAAGCTTCTCGTCTGTCCTCACAACAAATTACCACAGCAAAGCATATAACGGATTGCAGTGATAAGGCAGTTGCAGGTGCTGTAGCATTGAGATGCCATGCCTGGTTGATATCCTCCGGCTTGTCCCAGCAAGCTAAAACTATGCTAGAAGACTTACTTTTTGATTCGGTTGGATTGTTCAATGCTAATATTGATGACAAGTTAGAACACGCACAGAAAATGCACACTACAGCTAAAAAATATGGCTTCCCAGTAGCATCTTATGCATCAAGATATAGATATTGAAGGTATCGACCATTCTCAAGAAGGGCATTGAGTCCAACTCCATCTCAGCAACAGAGACGGATGACCCCACAACTTTAATCAGCTAGAAAGTTACCATCTGCAAAATATAAGCAATCGCAATATAAGAAACATCAACCTGAGCAAAATAAGCATAGGATTTGACAATCTACTGGGCAATACCCATTTGGCAAATTATGTTCATCAGGATGTATTCACCACTTCAGAAGATGCCACCTCAAGAAGGTTGACAGATTCCACCTCTTTTGACAGTGTACCAGCTCCTTCGATATGAGAATCGCTCCAAAAATATGTGCAGATTTTTTTTAAATATTTTTTTATTAAATTTTACCACAAATATGTGCAGATTTGTTAACACCTTTTGGAGACAGTCTGAAAAATTTATTTCATGTCTGGACATCAGTAACTACAGATTCTTGGGTCCTAGATATAATAGCCGAAGGTTATGCTATAGAATTTTGAAGACAGCCAGTAATAGGAAGGATTTGCCATAGCCATCCCTCTCCTGAGTTGGAAGAGACCAAGACTTTGCTTCTGAAAGGAGCGATAGAAAAAATTACCAATACACAACTCAGAAAAAGTTTTACATCGTACTTCCTGGTGTCGAAAAAGGATGGAGGTCTTTGACCCATTCTAGATCTAAGAGGCGTCAATTATTACATACATCCGGAGTGACTTCGACTGGGGACTCTCTCAACCATCAAGCCATTGTTGAAAAAAGAAGATTGGTTTGCAGCCTTGGATCTGAAAGAAGCATATTTTCATGTAGCCATAAGACCCGAATACAGAAGATTCCTAGCATTCATAGTAGGCAAGCAAACAAGCATACTGGTTTTGAGTCCTACCCTTTGGTATTTGCACAGCACCAAAGGTATTTACCAAATGTATGGCAGTGGTGACTGCATATCTGAGACAAAAGAGTATTGTCCTATACCCTTATATAGATGATTGGTTAATAGTAGCGTCATCACAACAAAATCTTCTAATTGATATGAGAACAACAAATTACACGAAGTCAAACTTGATCCTTACAAACAGAATCAAGTTCATAAAAGCAATCTTAGATTCTACTTTATAAAGAGCATTTCTGCCAGAAGAAAGATGGTTACACACAACCCAGGGAGACAAAAGGGTTCATTGGAACAGCAAAGTACAAGATACTATAAACTCCTTTTTAATGTCCTCTAGTATCCTTCTATTAAGAGACCAACTTCTGACTAACCTTGATCCATTGGAATCCTTTAATAAATTAGTCCAAGAAATTAGACCTTTTGTTGTCAGCATTAAACCCAGGTATCTAGCTAAACAATCCAAGTATGGCTGGTTTGATGCTCAATGTGTCACCCAGAAGTGTATTTTAGCAAGAGCTATAAGAAAATTAAGACAAGATGACTCATAAGAAAATTACAGACTCTATACACACCTTCAAAGAGAGTATAAAAACTTACTCAAGGAAAAAAGAGCAGAATATATATGCCAGACTTGGATGGAACTAGGCCAGACACTTGCAGATTTTGGGCCATGGTGGCAAAAGGGATAAAGAGTGTACATGACTCTACTGATAACCAAATTACCTCTGCAGCACTTTTTCTCCCTTTTCCATCAGCCTATCCTCGGGTCCATTTTGCAGTCCAGTTACAGTCTAGTCATCCCTGTGCTTTCTTGCTGCCCTGAATGGGAACCAGTAACACCCAATGAAATTAACATTTTGATTAATTCCCCACCTATTAAAAAAGCCCCTGGAGAAGACATGCTCTCTGGAGAATTATTCAGATCAAACCCTGGCTGGTGGTTTTTAGTCCTTGCTTCGCTTTTCACCTATATTAGCCAACATGAGAAAATCCCCCAGAGATGGGGAGTAAGCATAGTTGTCTCTATTCATAAAAAAGCCTCCAAGATGATCCAAAGAATTTTAGGCCTATTAGCTTATAAAGTACAGTGTCTAAATTATATTCAAAATATTTATTGGATAGGTTGGAGTTGTGGGCTACTGAAAGTGCTATTATTGTAGAAGAACAAGCAGGCTTTATGAAGGGCAAATCTACAATTGATCAATGTTTCACCCTTCATCATGTGATCCAAAAATACTCCCAAAAAGGTAGAAAAGAACTTTTTGCTGCTTTTGTGGATCTCAGTTCTGCCCTTGACTTTATCAATAGAGATCACCTCTGGCAAAAGTTAGCTGCCACTAACATTGATAGAAGGTTGGTCTTTTTAATCCAGTTGTTATATACGAATACTTCCCTTACCTTAAGGTTTGACTTAGGGCAAATGGACTATTATCTGATAACATCTCTACAGACAGAGGAGTCCATCAGGGATATCTTCTGGTTCCCTTTTTATTTAACTTTTATATAAATGATATCGTCAAAGAACTGACTGGACCAGAATGCTTCCCAGTTTCCATTCAAGATGTTTTGGTTCTCCTGTATGCTGATGACATAGTTTTGATCTCTGCCACTTTGATTGAGATGCAGAGACTTCTTTAGAAGTCGAATGCTTTTTGTTTAAAAGAGCAGTTAATAGTAAACCACTCTAAAACCAAAGTGATGATTTTTGGGAAAAAGAGAAAATCACACAGTTGGAGATTAAATGCAAACCCCATAGAACAGCAATCTTATTTCAAATATCTGAGTTTGGGTTGTCAAGGAAAGTTCACTTCCACGCAGTTAAGCTGAAATCCTCCCATTCTGTTAACTCCTTATGGGGGTTTTATAGATTCTGTGGGGGGAATTTGGTTGCTCCTACTGTTGAGGTCTTCCATAAGAAAATTGTCCCACAACTATTGTATGATGTGGAGATCTGAGGATATGATAATGCCTTCCCTTTAGAAACTGTGCAAAATGCTGTGGGCTGCCCTGAAAGGTATTCCCACTTCCCTTTTAAGGGCTGAAACTGGGCTGATCTCTCTACAAGCTGGTGTGCATGTGACTTTAGCCTTATATTGGCTGAAGCTGGCTAGTATGAGTCACACCCTGCTCCCTAAAAAATGCTTCCTAGAGCAATTACAATACCCCGCCCAAATCTCCTGGACAAATTCAGTAAGAATGATACTTCACTATTATGGGATTAATTTAGAAGCCTTACTAACCTATTCTTCCAAAAGAGTTAACTTGTTAAAGAAAAAGTGTATCTTGCTTCTAAATGGGGGGACCTATTATTATTATTATTATTATTATTATTATTATTATTATTATTATTAATCATCTTTATTTTTATGCTGCTTTTCTCCCCGAGGGGACTCAAAGTGGCTTACAGCCATTAAAAGAAACATAATTAAAAACTGTCATATACAAAAGTTAAAAGAAAATTAAACCACAATAATAATCAAAACATGTTAAAATACATATAAAAACAGCATTAAAATATCAATTAAATGAGAAAATGACCAGCACCGATAGAAATTACATATAAAATGCCTGCTGGAAGAGGAATGTTTTTAGCTGTTTCCTGAAGGTAGGCAGGGAGGGTGCCAGTCTAACCTCTTTAGGCAGGGAGTTCCAGAGCCTGGGAGCAGCCACTGAGAAGGTCCTCTCCCGTGTTCCCACCAAATGCACCTGTGAGGGTGGTGGGACCAAGAGAAGGGCCTCTCCTGCAGATCTCAATGCCCGAACTGGTTCGTAGGGGAGGATATGGTTCTTCAAATAACCTGGACCTGAGCCATGTAGGGCTTTAAAGGTCACCACCAGGACTTTGAATTGTGCTCGGAAACAGATCGGCAGCCAGTGGAGCTGTTGCAGCAGGGGTGTTGTACGCTCCCTGTAACCAGCTCCAGTTAACAACCTGGCTGCAGCTCTTTGGACCAGCTGAAATTTCCGAGCACTCTTCAAAGGCAGCCCCACATAGAGTGTGTTACAGTAATCCAGCTGGGATGTAACCAAGGCATGTGTCACCATGGCCAGGTCTGACATCTCAAGGAACGGGTGCAGCTGGCACACAAGCCTTAATTGTGCAAATGCACTCTTGGCTACTACTGACACCTGGGCTTCCAGGCTCAGAATTGAATCCAAGAGCACTCCCAAGCTGCGAACCTGTGTCTTCAGAGGGAGTATGACCCCATCTAACACAGGCTGGATCCCTATTCCCTGATCTGCCTTTCTACTGACCAGGAGCACCTGTGTCTTGTCTGGATTAAGTTTCAATTTGTTTGCTCTCATCCAGTCCATTACTGATGTCAGGCACTGGTTTAGGACCAAGACAGCTTCCTTGGCTTGTGGTGGAAAGGAGTACTAAAGTTGGGTGTCATCCACATACTGATGACACTGAACCCCAAAACTCCAGAGAACCTCCCCCAGCGGTTTCATGTAGATGTTAAATAGCATGGGGGACAAGACTGAACCTTGTGGGACCCCACAAGCCAGAGGGTAGGAGGTCGAACAGGAGTCCCCCAGCACCACCTTCTGGGTTTGGCCCTCCAGGAAAGAACGGAGCCACTGTAAAACAGTGCCCCCAAGTCCCATCCCCGCAAGGCAACCCAGAAGGATACCATGGTTGATGGTATTGAAAGCTGCTGAGAGGTCCAGCAGAGCCAACAGTGACACACTTGCCTGTCTAGTTCCCGGCATAGGTCATCCACCAAGGCGACCAAAGCCATTTCAGCCCCATAGCCTGGCCTGAAACCAGATTGAAATGGATCTAGATAATCAGTTTCATCCAGAAACCCCTGGAGCTGAGAGGCCACCAAATGCTCCTGAACCTTGCCCAGAAATGGAATATTAGAGACGGGCCAGGAATTTTCCAAAATAGTGGGATCAAAGGATGGCTTTTTTAGTAGTGGTTTTATAACAGCCTCCTTGAGGCAAGCTGGAACTTTACCTTGTCTCAAGGAGGCATTAACCATACCCTCTACCCACTTGGCCAGTCCCCCTCTGGCTTTTTTAATAAGCCAGGAAGGGCAAGGATCTAGCATATATGTGGTGGCTCTCATATCTCCAAGGATCCTGTCCACATCCTTAGGCTGTACAAGTTGAAAAATATCCATTATCACTGGACAAGCAGAGGCCAGAGTTACATCCACAGGATCTGTATCAATCATGGCATCCAAGTCGGAGCAGATCTGAGTGATTTGATCTGTAAAGTGCCCAGCAAATTGTTCACAGTGGGCTGTTGAATGGTCTCGATTTTCCTCTCTTGGGTCTGAGTATAAAAGTCCCCTAACCACTCGGAACAAGTCTGGCCAGCTCTCTGCAGATGCAATAGAGACAGAAAAGAATTTTGCCTTTGCTGTCTCCATTACCACAGAATAGGCTTTCAAATAAGCACTAGCCTTTGTTCTGTTGGATACATTCCGAGTTTTCCACCAATGTCGCTCCAGTCTCCTTTTCACATGTTTCATCATCACCAGCTCCCTGGAAAACCAGGATGATGGTTTGGCTCCACTACATGAGAGGGGACGCTCAGGGGCAATCGTGTCCATTGCCCTGGTCATTTCTGTATTCCAGAAATCAGCCAGGACTTCGACAGGACCGCCTGTCAAAGCAGCAGGAAATTCCCTAAGACACATGGTCTCCTAAACAGCATATTCCTTATGGTACCCATTGCATAAGACATCTTTTGGAATGGAGCAATATTTTTTTAACCTTATTTTTGCTCCACTTAGAAAAAGTGTTTACAGCTTTATGTTTTCAGCTTTTCATTTATCTAAAGGGAAGATATGATAATATTCCTGTCCACCAAAGACTGCATTTGTGAATCCGGGGAAGTGGAGGACATCCAACACTATCTACTACAATGCCCTCTATATACATTTTCTAGACAAAAGTTTCTTAATTACATTCTCCACTCCTTTTCCTTTTCCAGTCAACCTTCCCTTGAACAGATTTGTATTTTACTGGCTGATAATGATGCATATATTGCTGCTATGGTTGCAAAATTTGTCTTGGCTGCAAGTAAGCTAAGATTTAGACACCAAAACCATTCACAAGAATCATACAGGGTGATTAAAGTACTTGACCCAGATGTTTTAGAACACACATTCATGTAATTTTAGATTGTTCTATTTTTTATACTTCTTGTATTGTATTGTTTGTTCATTGCCTGTTTTATTTTGAATTTATTGCTGTTGCTGTTCTGATGTTTTGTTCAGTTGTATTTTATTTGATCATGGTGAGTTGTATTGGCTTACAGCTGAGCAATAAAGATTCATATTCAAGAGGCTGAAAATGCTAACGATTCTCAAGACACTATATCAACAAAGAACAAGAGCAAGGAAAATTCAAGTTCCACTAGGACTAATGGCATCAACTATGATGGTAACCCCTTATGCAAAATTGGAAATGTGTTCTCTTCAAAGATGGTTCATAGACAATTTCAATCCTCTTTGGCATCGACAGAGCAGATTTCTTATGGTACTGAGACCAGTACTTCGATCCCAAATCTGATTGCAAAAGCCACACAATGTATTGGTAGGAATGCCTTTTCTACCTCGACTGCCATCCCTAGTAGTAACAACAGATGCATCACTCGAAGGATAGGGAGCTCACCTGAAAGATTTGACAGGATGAGGACACTGGAATATAATGGAAAGAGAACTACATATCAATGTGTTAGAATTGATGGCAGGTACGAAGGCATTCAGGGCCTTCCAATGCCATCTTTGGGAAAAGTCAGTACAGATTGTAATGGACAACACAACTGTGATGTGATAAACAAACAATGCAGAACTCGATCCCATATACTTCTGGACCTTATGATACAGTTTTGGAATTGGTGCCTATCAAAGACCATCACTCCTTCAGTGGTCCATCTGCCAGGAAAGGAAGATTTACTGGCGGGTGCACTCAGCAGAACACTGTTATCGTGCCACGAATGGAGGTGGAACGGTGGAGTTTTCACAAAGATTTTTCGAGAATGAAGTTATTCCCAGATAGATCTCTTTGCCTCAGAGGAGAACAGACAATGCAGTCTATATTGTTCTCGTCAAAAGGAGGACAGGTGGTCCCTAGGGGATCCTGTCCTGTTCAACTGGTTGGGACCGATGGTGTATGTTTTCCAGCAGTTTTCACTCATCACAGAAGTAATTGCAAAAATACATCATGACAAAGCCAGCGCGATACTGATAACACCATGGTGTGGCCTAGACAACCTTGGTTTGCGCTGCTGATGCAGCAGTCAGAAATTGGTATTGAGTGTTGCCATGCAGACTAGATTTGATAACCATCTACAACGGTACCATATTCCACCCCAACATTCGGTCTCTATGATTTACTGCACGGAATCTATTACAATAGATGAACTGTCTAATGCTGTCAAGGAAATTCTCCCAGCAGCCCATAAACCATCTACATCAAAGTCCTATGCATCTAAAGTACCTTTTGTAAGTACCTTAAAGACAATGACATTGACCCTCAAAATTACAGTACCATAAATGTACTTGATTTTCTATCAAAGTTATCGATGGATGGACTTTCTTTGGCATCAGTAAAGTGCTACTTGGCAGCTATTTCATGGTACCGTCAACAAAACGGTGAACCATCTTTTCTTGTGGACCCTATGGAAAAGAGGTTCCTGCAGGGTTATAAACATTTACATCCTCCAGTTAGACCTCCTGTATCCATTTGGAACTTACCATTGGTTTTGATGCAATTAACATGTAGACCCTTTGAACCAATGGCAACTTGTGATATTCGTCTTTTGGTCTGGAAAACAGCGTAGCAATAACATCTGCTAGAAGGGCCAGTGAACTATGTGCACTAAGAGTGGATTCCCCTTATCTGAGGTTTCACAAAGGGGGAAGTGGTTCTAAGACCAGACATTACTTTTTTGCCAAAAATTGTTTCATCTTTTCACTTAAATCAGGATATAGTCTAGCCTTCATATATGCAAAATCCTGTATCTGATATGGAAAAAAGTTTGCGTTGTTTAGATGTAAGAAGAGCATTGGTTTTCTTTGTACAACATACTGCTTCTATTAGAAAAACAAATAGATTGTTTATTTGCTATTCAGTAATGAAACAGGGTGAACCTGTGTCACCATGAAGATTACCTAAATGGGTTGTATCTACTATTAGCTTAGCTTATGATCTTGCAGAAAGGAAGCTGCTGGAAGGTGTTAGAGGTCTTTCAAACAGATCCATAGTCACGTCTGTTGCTTGTCTTCATGGTGTTCCATTAGATGAAATATGTAAAGCAGCAACATGGTCACAACCATGAACATTTATATCTCGTTACAGGGTAGATAACAGAGGCAGAAATGATGCAGCATTTGGCAGAGCTGTTTTATTCTCTTCTGTTACTTGATAACTTTATTTTAACATGTTTCATGTTCTGTATATGTTAATGAAAAAGTTTATTTGCAGCATTATGCTGAACTTACATTATATGGTATTATTTATTTATAGTAAATAATGTTAATGCACATGACATTCCCGCCTTCCTTCAGTAATAGCTTTCTAGTCTCCCAGTTGTGAGAGTCACAGAGACCACGAAGAAGAAGAACAGTTGCTTATCTGTAACTGTGGTTCTTCGGGTGATCATCTGTGATCTCACACAACTCCCCCATCCTCCCCACATTATGTTCTGGTGATGGGTTAGTTCCGCTACTGCTGCTTGTGCAGGGGAGGAATTGACCATTATAGTGGGAGGGGGCTTTATATCCTCAGGGGTGGGGGAGGCACTAACTGCCAAAAAACCTATTCCTAGGGCTCGAGAAGGTTCTAAATGCTGTCCTGCATAGGCACAGAATACCCAACTGTATGAGTTCACAGATAACCACTCGAAGAACACGGTTACAGGTAAGCAACCTGTTCTTATGGATGAATCCTAATGACAAGGAGACGTTGCATGCCGTGTTCCTCTGTTCCCTGCACCATTTCTTTGGCTGCTGCAAGTCCAACACTGTACCTGCTATGTGTCACTGGTGATCTGAAGGCAGGACACAAATTTGAAAGTGCGGGTTAAAATTCTCTGTATTTAATTGATAGTTGCATTGGACTGATTTCTTTTTCTTTTCCTTTGTTCAAATTAGCATGTCCAAATGGCCATCCCTGCACTGTTGGAGAGGTAAGAACTTTCCGTCATGGTGTGTATGTGTTCAAATGTATTTCTTTAAATGCAGCTTCCGCTTATATTTTTCATTTTTCTATTATCCCTCAACATTATATCTTGATTTATTCTTGACTTGCAGGCCAACAAAATCAGGATTTTTGCCTGTTTTTAAAATGTATATGTGTGTGTGTGTGTGTGTGTGTAGTTTAACAGTTTGATAGAGGTAACCGAGAGATCTGACAACTGACAATTAGGGTAGGCATAAAGAAGAAGGCCTAGTTTCTTTCCTTCAGTGGCAGATGGAGAGTTAATAGAGCCCTGGGCAAGGAGGCAGGGCGACTGGTGGGGGCGGGGCCACCAGCAGGCGGAAGTGGGTGGGGTGAGGGTATGGCGGGGCGAATGAAGGTGGGTGGGGTGAGTGGTGGGCAGAAGTGGGTGGGGTGAGAGGCAGAAGTGGGCGGGGCGAGTGGGGGTGGGCAGGGGAGGGGTGAGGATGAGTGGGGTGAGTGACAGGTGGAAGTGAGTGGGGTGAGAGGCAGAAGTGGGTGGGGCAAACAGCAGAAGTAACATGGCAAACAGTGAAAATGGGCAGGGCGAGTAGGGGCAGGAGGGGCGAACAGCAGGCAGAGGTGGGCAGGGCAAACGGCAGCAGGGGTGGAGCAAACAGTGGGCAGAGGTGGGTGGGGCGAACAACAGCAGGGGCAGGCAGGAGGATTCCTCTTTTTTGCACTCCCCCACCATTGGTGCCTGGGGCAGGCACCCCAGTTGCCTCACCCTAGATCCGCCTCTGCTTTTCTTGCGCTATAATCTTCATTCTTTTCTTTTCAGTGTGGTAGGCCTACACAACTTAGTCGTTGTGTTGATTGTGGCGCTGAAATAGGAGGTGAACATCACAAGCCTGTGCCAGGCTTTCACGAAAAACAGTAGGTTCCTGCTTCAGACTCTGGAAATTTTGAACAAAATGTTTTAATTTATAGCGTTGCGTAGCCATTACTCTAGCACATATGTTTATGTTGTGTTGCCATCACTCTAGTGCCTTTGTTAAGTCTCCATTTTGTTCTAGCTTTTCAAAGAGATGGCTGTATTAATCTTTTTCAGTATAAAATAGAAAGGAGTGAGTGTTAAAGAATCCACCAGCACCATTATAACTAACCTTTAAGATATTTTGTGCTGAGACTGATAATAACAATGGACATGAAAGGCTCTAGGGAAGAGGGAGGGTCCCAGATGGCAGGGGAGCTATTATACGTTTGTGTCCTCTACAGTAACATAATTAAAAGATGAACTCAACCGCAGTATACAAATCTGGCAAGTCTGGATAGATGCAAATGCCTTCCTAACACCCAAGTCACACTGTCATACAAGGATACCTTTTAAATTGGCCAGTTAAATGCCCTGGTAAGAAACATTGCCCAGTCTTGAAGCACTCTTACCTTGAGTTATATCAGTGGGTGAACTATCTCCTGGGCATTGTTTGTGGTACTCAGTCTTAGGACTGTTGTCTAATCTTTACTCAGAAGCATAGCTTCTACTATGCCAACCTAAACTTCTTTTAACTTTGCCAAGTAACAGTCATCTAAGAAAGACTTTTATTAATTTTAGGATTAAGGTTTGGTTTGCATTATGTAATCCCAAACGTGTTGTGGTTCTGTGTTACAACGTAGGCCTGCATTTGAGCTCAGGCACCCAAGTGCTGACTTCTTTTCAGTCATGGGATTCATCACGGACACACAGTTGCACAACATCCAGGGTCATCCAAGGGTTCTCTTGGTTCTCTTGTCTCTTCTTCACAGTATTTTCTAGAGAGATTGGGTTCTCTTAGCACATGGCCTGTAGTGTAAGAGAGAAAGCAAACCTTTGTTCCTGAGATAAATGGAAGCCTTCCTTAGATTCCTTCTTATTTGGCTAAGTTTAAGCTAAATAAGGTAGGTGTAATTAAATAAGGAGTAAAACCCTTTGATTAGGCAGTGTAACTTGTTAGCAGCCAGTTAGCAGTCTGCTTGAGATTTGGCATGGACAATTCCAATATCAGACTAAGGAAAGCCACCAAGGTATTTTCAACTAGGGCATCTGACTGGCCAATTTAAAAGGTATCTTATGGGATACTCTGGCCATTTCCGCATGACAACACTCTCCCATGTCCAATCATAATCTTGACAGCTGGGATGGGAGCGTGTCCCCAATGCTCCCCTCCACACCAGCCAACTGCCTACGGAAGGGAGTGTGAGGGACACGCTGCTTCCTTCTGCACTGCAGCTGGCCTTCCTCCCATGCTGCAGTGCGGAAGGAAGCATGTGATCATGCTTGCGGCCCTTTTTCATGGCCGACAGTGATGGAAGGCTCTCATGGTTGGGGGCCACTGACAGAGTTTTTCTGTCAATGATATACCCCACAATTACACTGGCTGAGGACACGAGAAGGGTGGGACTGTGACGATGTCATGCAGAAGCGTCGTCGCAGTCTCGCTGCTCTCATATCCACATGCTGAGAGGGCGCCGTCCTGTGGAAACGGCTTCTGACTTGGGTGGTAACTTAGTAGTTCCTTGTGATCCTTTCTAGCACTAACCCCTTCCTGCTCTGAGCACGTTTCCAGGGACAGAGCTCCCTTTTTTGCTCTCTGCTTGAAATCATTCTTCTGCTTTGTTTGCCCAGAATAACAGTGCAGTCTTGCATACTAAGATAGACCTTTTTTTAATTACATAGAGCTTTGCCCATTATGGCTCTCCAACTGACTTATATTCATGACATAACTTCATCACTTTAGAAGTTCAGCCTTTGCTGTTCATTCTGGAAGGCTATACATTGCAGGATGATGTGGTATATCTTCTTGTAAATTGCTCAGTCTGAGTTAAATGGTTCACTTATTTTGGAACAAGCTACAAGTCCTGGACATTCTGTTGTGGTTTTTCCTAGGTATTGTATAAAGCACAGCTACCTATATGCACACACTCTTAGCTAAGCTAGTTGTCTTGCTTTGCCTGGTTACCTGATTTCTGCGCCCTTGTCCAGGTTTTAGATTTTCCTTGTGTCAGAGTCGTAAGTGAGATACTGCTGTCAGGCTCTCCATTTGAAAATTTATTTTTAAATTATTTTTAAAGTTATTTGATTCCAGAGCCCTTTATAACAGCTTAGATGGCCATTTAGTCATCTTTAAGTCTCCTGCCAGTTTTCATGTATTTAGTACTCAAGGAAAGTTGGGGCATTGCACTGAAACTGAGAGGCCAGACAGCATGTTGTGGGTTAAGTTGGATGGCCACAACTTTAATACAACATATACACCACTCAGATACATTAACATACTATTCCCATTTGGATACCAAGTATAGGAAAAAGGGGTAAGGAGACACAGGGCTCCATGGCTTCATCAACAATACCTGCCCAAATAGTGCATTATACAATGGGTGTCTGATAAGCACCTGGCAAAGCTTGCTGTAATTTCCAGCCCACAGAGTGAGCAAAATGGTCTGCTGGAGGAGAGGGACCCTGCACATATCCAAACTGCAGGTTTGGCCTCATCCACCAAACCATCCAGCACTCCCAGGGCTTCCCTCCTTCCTGATGTTGTCTATCCTCTTTCGTACCTGCCACAGGAGAGGGCCAGCCTAGGTTCTCCCCCCACCCCCACAAGTCCATTGAATGAATTCCTATAGCTGATGCGTTAGGGAGTCCAAGTAGAAGTCACAACCCTCTGAGGAAGAGGTGAACACTGTTGCCTCTGTAGAAGTATGCAAAGTTCACGCATATCCTGAGTGAGAGAGGCGGTCCCACATATCTACTGAAGTTGCAGATGATATCACAGTTAGTATGACATCAAGTAGCACTAATGGTTGAGTTGCTGTGTGTCCTTTGCCTTGCCCGTCTGTATAGCGTCTTAGTCCATAAGATGTGAACACCAGAAAATAGGTGTCAGATGTTACAGAGGTCTTCCATCACCATGCCAGCAAGTTGAAACCTGCTCTTTTGGACTGGCTTCTTGTTCTTCATGGTTTCTGCTCCTCACACATGGGCCTTCACACCTGTGCAGATCCATCCACAGAATATTCCAGAGCTGAATAGCTTTTGCCAGTAACCTCATCCATTTGGGTGCTCGTGTGTGTGTGTGTGTGTGTGTGTGTGTATTTCGACTTGCAAATGGAAGCAGAGGCCGAGTGGAATGGGCAAGTTTGCGACTTTTAGAGATTGTTCCCAAAGGAAAAGGAAAACTTGGAAAAGAGAGTTCTTGAGGCCCTGAGTCATGAACCCTTTAAAAATGGAAAAGGAATTCACGAAGTGGCCCTCTCCAAGGCAGAAGAGACACTCAGAATGGCCATCCGAGCGGGCAAATTTTCCTCCACATAAGAAACAAGTCTTGAAGAGGGCCTTAGAAGACCATACAAAGGACTCACCACTGACGAGGTTGGAGAGAGAAATGAGAGACGTTCAAAACTACTCAGATAGAGTTCCATTAGGAGAATCTGATAATGGATGAAAAGGAACTAAGGGGAGTAGCTCTTGGCCCTCTGTGTGTGTGTGTGTGTGTGTGTGTGTGTGTGTTTTTCTCCTAACGGATTCTCTCAGGCCCAGCAACCTGTTCAAGAGGTGCCTCATGCCCTAGATACCAAGCCGGACTATGACTCACATGCCCAAGCCTTTGTTGAGCCCTCTGGCTCACAGTTCATGAGAGCCTTTGAGGGCTTTCACTCCCCACCTAGATCTTCCATCTGAGCATCATGCTTCTAGGTCAACAAGCTGTTCCCAGGACCATCAGGTCCATCAATCCAGGATAATTCACCATCAGTCTGTGAACAGTATTGCTATGAGAATCTCAGCATATATGTCCCTGTACTGGAAGATGGTCTGGGGGGAAGGGAGGTTCATGGATAAGTAAATGGAGGTGCAAAGATCTTGGGTCAGCGCAGGGTAAGGAGTGGAAGTGGGCAGATTGGCCTCTGTCCAGGCATGAGAGAGTGCCAGAGAAGGCTGTTGGGAATGAGATTGAGCCAGATATGGTGTCAGGGAGCAGAATCAATAGCGATGTCAAGGAAATACAGATGGGAACCAGTATGGATGGCACCTTTCAGTCCAACAATAGTGATTGTAGTCATGGTAGTAAGTGGAGTATCAATGACAGGGAATCTCTGAATGACTGAGCACCTCCCTCCACAAGCCACACACACCACTTTCTTCTTCAAGTACTTTACCATACTGAAACAGGATGGCTCCCTTCGGCCCATCATGGACTTCCAAGATGTAAACTATGAAGGTTCTGATTTCCCTTGTCATTGACATCAATACCAGGAAATCTCCCCAAACTCAGACTCTGATGCTTCTGGGTCCTATGTTTATGATCCTCCATGGCTAGAACTGTTTCATGCATATATCTCAGTTCCATCAAGAGAGATTCCCTGTCATTGATACTCCACTTACTACCATGACTACAATCACTATTGTTGGACTGAAAGGTGCCATCCATACTGGTTCCCATCTGTATTTCCTTGACATCGCTATTGATTCTGCTCCCTGACACCATATCTGGCTCAATCTCATTCCCAACAGCCTTCTCTGGCACTCTCTCATGCCTGGACAGAGGCCAATCTGCCCACTTCCACTCCTTACCCTGCGCTGACCCAAGATCTTTGCACCTCCATTTACTTATCCATGAACCTCCCTTCCCCCCAGACCATCTTCCAGTACAGGGACATATATGCTGAGATTCTTGGGCCCTCACCATTGTCTGCCTCAGTTATGCCATGAAATTTACACAGCAACCCTCATTGAGAGTCTTCCAGCCTGCTCCAGAGTTGGTGGTCCCCTGGCAAGGAGTCAATAACCTTCTTTGAAAAGATATGACTGAGCACCTCCCTCCACAAGCCACACACACCACTTTCTTCTTCAAGTACTTTACCATACTGAAACAGGATGGCTCCCTTCGGCCCATCATGGACTTCCAAGATGTAAACCGATACATCCAACCAAAAAAGTTCTGGATGGTCACATTATCCTCCATCCTGCCCCTCCTCAAACCTGGAGACTGGTTCATCTTGCTCAGCTGTCAGGGTGCTTATTTCCATATTGGCACCTATCCTCAGCACAGAACATACCTTTCTTTATTATCAGTTCAGCCATTTTCCAATACAAGGTCGTGCCTTATGGACAATCCATGGCTGCCAATGTTTTCACAAAGGTGATGGCAGTAATCATTTCCCACCTTCAAACCCTAGGCTTGTTTGTCTACCTGGACAATTGACTCCTTGTGGCTGCAATGGAATCCCAACTATGCAAAGACATGAGCAGAATTCTCACCCTCCTCCTGGATGTTAGCCTCCAAGTCAATGAGGAAAACTCCTTCCCAACACCTCTTGTTCATCAGAGCTCTCCTGAACTCCAGGCTTGCTAGGGCTTTCCTGTCCTATCCAGGGCCCAAACAATGTGCTCCTTGGTCCACTGAGTACTCTCCAGTCTGACTATCACAGCACCTCCTCAGCCTCTTTGTGGCCACAACTATGGTCATACTGTGTGTCAAGTTCTGCTTCTGCCCACTTCAGCTGTGGCTTCTTCACAGGTTTGACCCTCAATGGTACCACTCCAACTTGTGACTGGTACTTCCTCACCACTTCCGTTCCTTGGTGGCTTTCCCATTCCACTGTCCAAGAGGATGTCTTTTTGCCTCCCTCAACTGACCATCCTTTTCATGACAGATGCATCCAGGTACTACTGGCATCCATGCTGCCAGGATTTCCCAGTCCAGGACACATGGGCTTGTGAGGAATGCCACCTCCATATCAGTGTCCTGGAACTATATGTAGTTATCAAGGCATTCCAGACTTTCAAGACTTTCAAGACTTCTCTCATGGGCAAAGTGGTCCAGTTCGTGTCAGATAACATGGCCACAGTCTTCTATATCAACAAACAGCAAAATGCTAGGTTGCCTATGATGAAAGCTCTGGCCATGCAACTTTGGGACTGGTGCATTTACCAGGTCATACTACCATTAGCGGATCACATCTCAGGCCACTCCAACACTCTAACAGACTCTTTCAGCAGGACCCCACTTGACCCACATGAGTGGACCTTGTCCAACACAGCTGTAGCCACCATCTGCCGTGGAACTGCCCAACAATCGACATGTTTGCTTTGCAGACAAATATGAAGTGCAACTTGTACTGCAGCAGGTGAGGTTCTGGTCACAACTCCCTAGGTGATTTTCCTCCACTCTTGGACAGGCCCCCTCCTTTATCTCTTCCTGCCCTTTCCCCTTCTCATGCAGGAGGCCTATTTGAACTGCAACCTAATTGCTCCCTGGTGGCATACCAACCATGTATTACTGCCCTGGCTAGTCTGAGCTTTGGGGATATTAAAAAATATCCTTTTGATATCATAATTTGGCTTCACTTATCTATTCCCTTCCACGTGCTTGCGAGGCCACCGGACAAGCACGTAAACAACCTCGGCCGTTAACTGCCGTAATATTCAAACAACAATACAGGCAGGCCAGAAATAGCTGACTCACTGCTTTAGGAGACCTCCAGGCAAGTACTTTAATTAAGTATGCACGCAACCTACAAAAGAGCCTCTGCCCCGCGCTGGCCGCTTGATGGGTTAACTATACAGTACCCAAGTACTCTGCGTTTGCATACTGGCTACTCTATTGAGAACCTCTATGATAACTCAGTCATTCAGATTCTGACCTTTCGGAGGCTTTGTCTCCAAACTCCAAATCTGTTGTTTTCCCCCAAGTACGGCATAGCCTGCAGCCACAATTCTCCTTATAAAAACCCTTGATTCCGAGACCTTCCTCAGATCGCTCCCGAGTTTCATCCCGCCTTGCTGCCGCTTTGCTTGGCGAGCCTCCCCTCAGCTCCACGTGCTGAGCTACATCGCACCCCAGCCTCACTCTCTATTTTTCTGGGCTTCAGGACAGGTGAAGTATCACCCAAACCAGCAACCCTTCTAAAATCCCTCTATACCACTCCAACCTTTATTTTCTTTAGTTATCTTGTATGAGCGTGTCGCATACACTGTTTTGCTTGTGTTTAATAAAACATCATTTATTGTTTCAACTTCTGTGTGCTACTTGACCTGACCCAACCCCGTAGAGATAGGGTTCAAGATCTCACTACGTTACCCTGCCTCTCATAACGCTAAGCAGTGCTCTGAGCTAATTTTCCCCACCTTTAGTTGAGCGCATTTTGGTGTCCCTCCCGGGACACCCAGTACACAGGTTAACACATGGTTCACCACCCTCCTTCACCTCTCTCATTGAGAGCACCTATGTCTCCCCTTCATTCTGACTCTTCTGACTCAGAGGAACAGCAAGATCTGGCACCCAGACTTCAAGCCTCTCCACCTTATGGTGTGGTGCATCTGTAACAACTAAGCAACTACATCCGTGCTGTTGTCCTTGCATCTTGCAAACCCTCCACTTGCTGCTCCTATTCCCTCAAGTGGTGCTGGTTTTGTGCCTTCACTCAGGCCTCAAACCTCCCTCTTTTCTCACAGATGAGCACTCTGTCATGACCTTCCTCTTTCATATTAAAGAATTGGGACTCACCCTCTCTGCCCTAAAGTCTTTTGGGCAGTGATAGTGGCCCATCAGCCACAACATATCCTTTAGCAGCACTCTTCTGCTGTGCTACCATCAAAAGATTCCTCTGGGGTCTTTCCAACTTCTACTCCCTGGTCTGGGAACCCATGCCTTCATGGTTTCTCTCACTTGTCCTGTCTCAACTAATGGGCAAACCATTCAAACCCATTAGCACTACAAATCTTTGTCTCCTCGTACTCAAAAATGTCTTCCTCATTGTGATCGCTTTCAAATGTGCTAGTGAACTCTGTGGCCTGTACTCAGACCAGCTCTATCTGATCTTCCACAGAGGCAAGGTGATCCTCAGGTTCAACCGTACCTTCCTTGTGAAGATTGTCTTCCCATTCCACCTAAATCAGGACATCATCTTACCAGCCTGTCACCAAAACCTCTAATCAGAGTTAGAAAAGGCTCTTTACACCCTCGATGTTTGCAGAGCCCTTGCTTTTTACAACAGCTGAATGGCTTGCATCAAACATTCCTCTCATCTTTTTATTTGTTGCAGAGGACATCACATGGGCTTCCCAATTTCCTCCCAAAGACTTGCCCACTGGGTAGTGGACTTGATTAACCTAGCCTACTAGTTGGCATGGAAAACCCTTCCACTGCATGTCTGTTCTCACTGCACCAGCACCATCTCTACCTCCTGCACCTGGCTCTAGGACTTATCCCTTCCACAGGTCTGCAAAGAGGTGCTTTGGCCACAGTCTTTCACCTTCATCCACCTCTACTGTCTTGATGGCAGAGCTCGGAAGGATGCAGCCTTTGGCAGGGCAGTGTGTTCTTACATCCTGAGCTGAGCTGCCCTACCTGCTGTAGGCTATCCAATCACCCATGTGTGAGGCACAAAGACCACAAAGAGGAAGGACAGGTTGCTTACTTGTAACTGTAATTCTTTAGTGGTCATCTGTACCCTCGCACAACCCACTCTCCTCCCCAGTCTTTGCAGGTCCACTCCTGTTGATGGACGTCAGAACTGAGGGGAGTGGTTCTTGGTGCTGTTTATACGAGCACCTGAATGGGTGGGGTTACCACCAAAAGCTATTCAGCTCTGGAACATTCCATAGCTGGAAATGTGCAGGCATAAAAACCCATGTGTGAGGGCACAGATGACAATTCAAAGAACTGCAGTTACAGGTAAGCAACTTATCCTTTCTATCCTTGAGCTCATTTTGCCATTTGGAGGAGCAGTTCCTCTCCACTTTGTTGAAGTGCATTGCATCACCTGCTGTCCAAGTACCACACCTCTGTAAATAATCCCTTTAATTCCCAAGTTGTTGTCATATGTATACATGTATGAGTTTACATGCGTGTGTGAATGAGAACACATGGTACCAATTCATTCCAACAGCTTGGGAGGTGGAGTCCATGCAGATACACCAAGTGAATCTGTTCAGGACTTTCACTGACATGTTTAGAAGCAGAAAGTAACTCCGTGGTAGGACTTTGATGTGAACTGATGCTTCTGTTCTAGCGCTAGTGTTATATTTTAGACTCTTGGATGCTGGGGCCTTTGTTAAAAAGCAAATCATCATCATCATCTAATGTTATGTAACGATGCATGAACAGTATGTCCATACCATTTTTCTTTCATTTTTAAACTTAGATTAACTGTCTAATATGAGAGAGCCATTACTGGGTGACTATATCTAGGAATCATACATTTTAAAACTCAGAAAAGCCTTTCATGTGTTTTAGCAAGCATGCATGGTCACTGTTTTATTATCCTATGCAGGGATAGGGTGGACAGAACACAAACTGGCCACGTGCTTGGAGATCCTAGAAAAAGAGAAGCTGTAATAACATCTGAGAGGGAGATGCCTCCAGTTGTCTTAATTCTGATTCGCTTGCTCACTCACTTGGCAATGCTTCTAGGAGCAACAAAAGATCCCCAGGTATTCTTTTCTTCACAGTATTATTTAAAAGAAATGAAAGTGGGAACTTAAAATATAGATCTGTGTAACAGCCACATCTTTATTAGTCATTATCACATAATTCAGTTCTTGAATGTGCAGTCACAATGCTGCACAAAGAATAGGTTACAGAGAGCTCCCACAAACCAGGTCCTTTAGTTTACTTATGACTTAATGTGCCCTTGCATACTTGCATTGTCCCAGATAAGCTTCAGGGCTCTTTGAAAGCACTCCAGAGGTCATCTTTAGGCTCATGTAGGTAACCAGCAGCTTTCTCTTATCCAAAATAGATTCCTCTCCACTGCACTTCAAAGAGCAGCCTGTTTGGCAAGGGTCTGGAGGAAAAGATGCATGATACTCATAGATGAACCTCTTTTTGAGGTATATTGTCTGACTGAGCAGAAGGGCCATAACACGCCTCTTTCTGAACTCTTCTCTCACTTGTTCTCTCTACATGCAGAACTGGAAACTAAATATTTATTGATTTGCTGAAGTATTTCTTATATCTTTCAACAATACACAATACACAAGAGTTATCTGTACTCAAACTGAGGGGGAAATAACTCTGTAAACATGCCGTTGTGGGTTTGTGGATATCTCTTTAGCAGTTATTCTCAAACTGTAGTGGACAGACCATGTCAGTGTTCTGCTTTCTCCAGTTAATGTAGTGAATGATAGACTTACCTTTACTTTAGACAAGGTAAGATGAAAATCACGTAACAGATTTGTTCAAAGATGTAGCTTGATGATTGATGGTTATTTTGTGTGCCTTTTAACAGAACTACACAGTGATTATTCTGACTCTTGCATTCTGTTGTTCAAGTCCCTAGTGCAGATCATAAAGCCAAATGTGCAAGATCCAGTGGGTTTTCTTCAACAGCATATCCATAAGAACTTGGAGCAACTGAGAAACACACTTGGGAAAAGTGCAGATGAAAGCACTAATTTTATCCATCTCATTCTGTGTAATCTCTTCAAGGAGCATACTGGCCAATGTAAGATGCTTCTCAAATGCTTATGCTTATATTTCCAGTAAGTCAGCAATGTAATCCACAGTACAGACAGTGACATTATACTTCAAATATGATGGTGACACTAACACTTGAAGGTAATCAAAGAGCGTAAATTTCACCCATTTCTAGCAGAGTAACTTGGTAACTTGTACTTCTTGCTGTCTGTCTTGTAGCCTAATGCCATATTCATATTGCTTTCATTAAGGATTTTTTTCACTGTGCTCTGCAACTCATAGCTTTCTGAAGTTGTCTCCTTTTGTATAGTTCCCTATTCAGGATACATATTACCGAATAATTGTCCTATAATGGCAAAACTAGTGAAAGATCTTAAAAATCAAGTTATGTTGCAGTATTCATGTACATTCAAGATCACATTGAATTGAGTTTGGCTTCATGTGTAACTCTGGACAAGTTCCGGAATTCCTTTTGTATGTGTAGCTTGATTTTGTACACAGAATTGTGAGCCCTTTTATGCTATGCTATTGTAGCAATATGATTCCACTTCAACGGCCATATCAACATCCTTTGGAATCCTGGGGTTTGTACTTTAGGCAAGGGTATTTGCAATTCTCAGCCAGAAAGCTCTAGTGACTCATCAGACTATAAATGCCACGATTCCTTTGGATAGAGCCATGGCAGCTAAAGTGCTATCAAAATGCTATAATTGTGTAGAATGAAAGGTACCTCAGTCTGTGTGTGGGTGTTGAAAGAATTTGAAGACCACACAAACTTGTCTGAACCACTGATGCTTTAGAACTGATCCCCATGCTGCTTTCTTAATTAGAGAGTTTGTAGAAACAGGTTTGCTGCAGTTTTACTGTTCTGAGAGTAAAAGAAGTGGTGAGATTCACTTCTTCTTGAAAATGATACATGAAACAGAGCCTTTCTATTAGGAGTTTCCATCCAGACGGAGGAAGCAAGTTCTAGGAATCCATAGCTATTACTGCGACTTCCCACAGCTGTACCTCTGGGTAGAAGAATAAAAGAACGAATTACATGAAGTAAACCTTCTTTTGCAGGGCAAATTGATGGCCAATTATCCACAATAGAAAAG
This sequence comes from Cyclura pinguis, assembly GCA_030412105.1. NCBI lineage: Eukaryota > Metazoa > Chordata > Lepidosauria > Squamata > Iguanidae > Cyclura > Cyclura pinguis. The sequence goes on from CM059600.1 coordinate 162,018,268, forward strand.
AGAAACAATTGGGAACGAATTGTTGCACACACCGTTGTTCTTCCTGAACTAAAGGTAAAAACCTGTTTCCAAACACTGACTAGCCCATGCAACCCATATTCTGTTCCTAAGTTCAGTAAGAGGAATAAAGTGCTGTATTCCACATACTGCAATGAACCAGTATTTTATGGGGGGGCGGGCTATTTCACTGCCAGGATTCTCTGGTTCACTTTCTAAGCATGGTATATGACCAAGTGACCAAGACTGAACTTTGTACCTTGGTAACACTAGACTAAATGGAGTTCCAAGCAAAAATATGGCTTTCATGTACAAAGGTGAGGAAAAAGTGAATAGGTATTCCCAGTAAGAAATAAGACTGTGCATGGGGTCCCAGATTTGTTCAGAACCAGCTCTTGCAATTTAGATCTGAGTCCAATTTGGACCAGATCAGTCACAATCCAATTTGATTCACTCTACACCCTGAATCAGAATCAAGATATGGGAACCTAGATCAGCTCATTGACTTACACTGGGAAACTCAACATTACTGTAAATAATATTTTCATGGATCTGCGTAACATATGGAGACGCAGACAAGATTATGCCAATCAAGTTTCAGATAGATAACACCATTTTTTTTTGTGCTAGGTACTGTAAAATTTGTTGTTCTTTAGGAAAAAAAAGCAGTTTTTAAAAACCATTGTTGACTGCTCAGTCTTGGCAGGTCATGCTGTTCTGACTTGGCACTTTTGCAGAGTGCATTAGTCAGCTAAGTCTGGTAAGTGTTAACTATAATACAAAGTAATGAAATGATAATGAAATGGCAGGTTACTTGAGGAAACATTTTACTTTATTCTACCAGGAGTAGAACTGGTGAGATTCAGGATCCATGCAATGCATCCAACCTGCCATGGAGATGGGAGAGGGATGGGGCTGGGACAATGCTTATGTATGATGTCATCCCAATCCTGTCCTTCTCCTGTCCCCAGGCGGTGCAATTGCATAGTAAATCATTGACGGATTTTCCCCATCGATGACAGGTGATCATGCCGCCCTGCCATCACGTGACCACATTTATCTTGGCTGTGGAGGTCCTGGAAGCACAGTGGCTGCGCTTCGTGCCCCATTACAGCCTGGGAAACTACCTGACTGAGCTGTGGCAGGAAGACGTGTGGCCACTGTGCTTCCTGGATCCCAAAGAAAGCCAGTGTGGAGGGGAGCACTCCATCTCACTCCACTCCCAGGAAAGCTGCTGCTGCCATCATCACCAGACACTGTTGGGACAGAGATAAGTTGCAGAAAGGGCCTCAGTGATGCAGTCTGTAGAAGTACGGATGACAAGAGGATGCTTGACTAGCAGTCCATTTGGTGAAATTCCCCTGATGAATCCCACTGCTCCTTAGTAAAGCATTTGGTGATTTGGGTTGGCACTGGACTTTTCCTTTTCATAGCCACAAAGTTCCACCCACCCAGTCTCTTCCAGAGTTGTCTACTTAAGACTCTTGGGGGACAGGAGAGATTGGCTGCTGCTGCTTCTGTAGCTGCTACAAGATTCATTACCATTTTGTTGCCCTTGTAACTTGGCTACTGGGACTAAGAAAGATTGCTTAGTACTGCCTCCTTAAAGTGTTGGAGCAGGCTGCTACTTCCACAGTACCATAACAATCTACTGGGGCTTTTTTGCTGCATACTGTTAAGGCATATAGCAATCCAAGAATCTGCATTCACCTCAAAGTAGTACCAGACCACAGTCTTTTTCCATGGTGGCTCAGACTGCTTGCCTTCCATCAGATCTAATAAAAACAACAAGGGGCAATTGGAGCATGTGGGGAGGTGAGTAGTTTGTTACACAAACTCATAAACAGATAAATTATCATATAACACAAAAGGCAAACAGAACATTAAATTATTTTATTCAGTGATACAAAATGAAATTAAAAGAGAAAGGTTCAGAGATGACAACAGCCTCCCACCCCGTCACAGTTCTTTCATGTTGTGCTATTAACATAACTAAAGTTAGCAAATGAACAGACATGCTGGGACATGTGATTGAATATAAAACTTTAGTGACCTAATAGAATCCCTCCACATAAGGAAAGAGCCAAAATGAGGCCACATGCAACAAGTGACGGTAAATGATCCACTTGCCTTGAAGGAATTTAGTGGGCATGTTGTTAACATGGCCAGTCACATTTTTAAAAATTGACTCATACAACTCAGAAAAGCAATAGGGAGGACTGAAGCTAAATATAGGTTAAATAGTATATGCTCTTATCCAATGCATGCATATTCATTTTTCTTATGATTTCCATTTTGGTAACCAAACTTATAGACCAACTTTTTTCAACATGCTGGGCAGCTAGTTGAATAGACTTGTCTGGTTTCTCTTTTTCTCTCTGTTTTGCTGTTCACACATATTCAGTAAGAGGTTCTGAAAATAGCTGCTGTTTACCCTGCCTGATGTAGGCAGGCATAGACAGCTACAGTAGGATTGGCTACAGTATAATCTCACTCTTTCTCAGCTCAAGGCTTATTGTATTGTTTACTGCAGATATACTACTGTAACCCAACCCTGAAATTCTGTATTTTTTCCAGCCCCACAAATGTCCAGCAAGACAAAAGATAGGAAAAAGGGGTTCTGAGGAGCATAAAAAGACTTTGTAAAAAGGAACTCCTTTTTGTTGTTGTTGTGTGCCTTCAAGTTGTTCCCAACTCACAGTGACCCCAAGGCGAATCTATCGTGGGGTTTTCTTGGCAAGATTTTTCAGAAGTAGTTTCTGTTTGCCTTCCTCTAAGGCTCAGAGTCTGTGACTTGCCCTAGCTTACCCAGTGGTTTTCCATGGCTGAGCAGGGATTTGAACCCTGGTCTCCAGAGTTAAAGCCCAGTGCTCAAACAACTACAACATTTTGGCTGTCTTTGTTAATTGAAGTATGCCTATATGTGTATGTATATAGATATATAAATATATAGATATGGCCATAACTTACATCAAGTGTAGTTTTCTTTTGAACATCATCAAACCTAGCAAAAACATTCCCAGTTGGGAAAGTTGTCTTGTGTTCATTTCCTGCTTGTCAACTTCCCACTGTGGGAACAGAATATTGGACACTACATCAGATTTGGTCATTTGCCCTGTTTCCATTACATTCTGTAAGAGTTGTCAGGATCAATGAACAGAAATCAGTAGGGAACGTGAGAGCTGATCCATCTAGTGACAGGGTGGTGTGAGCACAAAGATGCATCACACCCTCATAGAATCATGGTCACTAGAAGTGAGGACCAGCCACTGTCTAGGGCAGTAGGCTGGTTTACCCTCTCCACTGTAACCTTGGCCTGAAGTCACTCCTTTTATTTTTACATGCATGAGAGAGTCAATATATGCAGCTAGTGATAATTGGAGGGGGCTGAACCTGCCTTTTGCAATTCTAGTATCTTGGATGTATACCAGAGCTTGCCCAAGAGTTCCAGATTACCACACAAAAATGAATGCAAGTCACTGAGTCAGTGTTCATCTTCAGTTTGTTTGGTTGGTTGGTTGGTACCAGAATAGAATCCAGGAAGATGGCTTGGAAAGATAATTATTACAGGTAGACTGCTATGCATTCAGAGTTTCCCTCTCCTTCAGAAATCATGGTCTACGATGCCCCACACAGAGAGATTTACTCATTTTCTGACATTTTTCATCATAGCTGTTTCAGTTGTTTAAAATTAAGGGTTTTCAGATTCTTCAGGAAACTATGAGGTCTAATTATTCGAGACACAGTTACGGCCATTAAATTTCTAGATCAGGTCCCATGTTCCAATCTTCAGTCTATCTGTAAGGATTGTTTTTCTTTGTTTGAAAGGGGATGCATTTTTGGGATGAATCTCACACTTACACCATTTTTCCAAGTAGCTTCTGGATAAAACACTTCTAGAGCTGAATCGACAAATCAGTGAAGATAAGAGATTTGCTTCCAACCTGCTAGTGAAAATTGTATATGAGGATCCTACAGCCTTCCTACCCAGACTGCCCAAGAACAGCATATTGCACTGTTCCAGGATGTGGAGCTGCAGGAAGAAAATCTCAGTTGAATACCTGGGGCATGCTGTAGAACAAAAAGGTGGCAAGAAAACTGTGCCCATCTTGTGGAAATTTCTGCAAAAGGTTAGTATGCTCAGATCACTGCCAATTAACAACAACAAAAACAACAATTTATTTTATATCTCACATTTCTCTTGAGACTGGACCCAAAGCAGCTTATAACAAATTGAAACAAACTACCGCTAAAATATGATCCAATGATAAAATATTGGTAGGAACATGGAAGCAAACACATGCACACACAAAATACAGCTATAAACAAATTAGCACCACTTGCATTAGAAACCGTTCCTCAGCTGCAAGTCAATTCTCCAAAACCTACTTGAATAAAAAAGTCTTTGCCTGCTAGCAGAAAAATAAAATAAAATAAAATAAAATAAAATAAAATAAAATAAAATAAAATAAAATAAAATAAAATAAAATAAAATAAAATAAAAGGTAGCTTCCCTTGGAAGGAAATTCCATAGCCTGGGAGCAGTCCTTTCCCATATCATAACTAAACTTGCTGGAGATATTTTGTGTTCAAACATAATGCATAATAGAAATACATAGAAAGGTTCTCAGTTAGATACTATAATATTCCAGTATAAGAAAGGCAGGAAAATAAAAGCACAGAGAGGGGGAAAAAAACAATCTCGCTAGTCATGGGTTTCTATAAAGGCTGCCCACTTACATATCCATTTGTAGATTTTGTCTATACATCATTCTTTCAGCTATTGCAAATGTTGTTAGATCTTCTGTCCACTGGATTACAGGTGGAGGAAAACTGTCCAGTGTCAAAAGTATTAATCTTTCCACAGTCAAAAGGGTGCAGGAAATCCATTTCCGCATACTGTTCATTAATTTCCACAAACAGGTAAATAATTCAAAATAACATGCACATCTCTAAATATCAAAAAAACCTTTCCAATATCAAGTTTAGTCAGATAATTAGCTTCACCCAAAATAAAGCAACTGTGGGAAACATTAGCATCATTACATCTCCAACAATTTGCTGATTCAGATATCCTTTTCTTAAGAAGACATTGTTGTGACCAATATACACAGAAGAAAAGTTTCTTCTGTATACAACACAGCTGGAGATCTATGGCCATACTTCATATAGATGTTTTAAACAGTTGGCTGCTGATTAGGCAGAATTGGGCATTCCAGTTCTTTATTTCATTCCTGTTGTGAACCTCACATATTGTATGTATTTATTCTTGTTGTTATTTGCCATCAAGTTGACTTTGATTTGCGGCTGCCCTATGAATGAGAGACCTCCAAGTAACCCTGTCCAGCTTTCACAGCCACACATGGAAATGGGAAACACAATGGCACGGACAACCCAGACTTTGATATTCAATGATACATCTTTACACTTGAGGATCTTGTCTCGTTCCTTCATAGCTGCCCCTCCAAATTCTACTCTTCTTCTGATTTCTTGACTGCCGTCTCCATTTTGATTGACTGAACCCAGGTGTAGGACATCTTTGAATATCTCCATGTCTTCATTGGCTGATTTATCTTAAATAGTTGATGCTCCTTTCTTCAATTTTCACACCTTCCTCCTCAAAATCAAATTCAGCTATATGTATGATAAGTTAAACTTACAAGTTGATAAAACGCAACCTTACTTGACTCTATTCCCAAGTGGAAACCATTCTGTTTCTCCATATTCTGTCCTGCCATTGGCCTCTTGTCTCGAGTACAGGTTACACATTAGGGAAATCAAATGTTGTGGCACACTCATTTCTTTAAGAGTGATCCATAGTTTTTCATGATCTACACAATCAAAGTCTTTGCAAAGTCAAGTGCAAGTTGACTTTCTTCTTAAAGTCTATGGTGTGCTCCATTACCCAATGTATATGATCCCTTGTGCCTCTCCCTCTTCTGTACTCAGCTTGGACAATCTGGCATTTGCATTTTCACACCCGCACCCCCTGAGTCCCTTAAGTCCCTTAAGTACCTCACCAATGCCAAACAGGCACCAGTATTGACCTGGATCCCAGACCCATGCCAAATGCCACAAAAGGCAGGCAGTGGAGCAATGCAGCTACAGCCAAAGCTCCAAAGCTGACCAGCCCAGCACCCCAAAAGTCCATAAACTCCACATCCATCCCTGGCATCTGCATGTGCCACTCTGCCACAACTGCTGTCCCGTCATAAGATATATAGATACTGCCATTTCCATCCACTGCATGCCTCATCTACCAAGCCCCCAGTCCACTCCTCCTTCCACCAACCAGTGATGCTGAACAGTCCTGACTGCTCTCCTATGATCTCCCAAGCCCCAATTAGAAGCCAACTTCAATGAAACCAACCCGCTGCCCAGAGTCCTTTTGTGAAGCCACCAGCACCGAGATGGGGCCCCAGAGTCTTGACTGCACATTTTTGTATTCCCTGCAAAGGTCCTGCCCTTAGAAGAGAACATGTCACTGCCCACTAATCTCCAATCCTGGAGGTATGTAACCAGCAAATGCCCTGGACTTTCACCTCCTTATCCTCTTTGTGGCTCCCACTGGGAACTCACACCCTGTTGCTGCTGTTGCCACTCCTGTCTTAAAGGAGTGACTGTTAAACTCACCCACAGGCAGCCTCAGATGCCTGACAGCTGATCTCAAAATGTCTACCAGCTGATACCATGACAAGAAGGAGCTATGCTGGTGGATGAACAGTAGGCTGGGCACTTGCAGCTGCCTGGAAGTGAACCTGTGCAATGTCCCAACTGGGCACCGAACAGGGCTCTTGAGTGTGCGTAGCTGAATAACAGCACCCTTGCCCAACTTGTCATATTTGGAGCACCTTACCCTGATGCTGACTGAATCCCCTGAAAAGGAGATGTCCTCTACTTGTAACACTTGACCCGAACAGTCAGCTCTGGATTTAGCTACTGACTGCCTCACTCTTAAGGCCCTGAAAAAGGCAAAAGTAAATGCCATTTTAAATCGCTTCACCTTGGCTTTGGAGTGTCAGATGGCTGGCAGCTGCTTGATAAGTTCCCCAAGCAGCTGGAATGTGATGGGCCTCCTGCTATCTTATATGGCAGCATTCTCCTTCATCCTTCTACAGTATTCCTTACCAAAAATGTGGGACAGGGATCCCAGCAAGGTAAAGAGACATGGAGTGAGGAGCCAAGCCCCACTCTCTCAAATGAGCTAAAAATTCGGTGTATCTGCTTCTCAGAGGCAGGCCACGCTTCCCCATACCTTTCCTACCTGCTGAATGTCTGGAACATGACCACTGCCTTGTAATATGCCCAGAATATTTCAGGGGCCACAGAATGGAATACTCCCTACTTCTTCTTTGTCGTCTCTGTGAATCACACAATGGAGTATTTCGCACCTGCACGATACAGCATACAGAATCTTCTAGAAGCCTAAGATCAGGCATTCTAGAAGCCTAAGATCAGGCACTTTGGCATTTTGGCAGTTGGCACATCCCACACATCTTCAGATATATAAGGCCCCTCCCCAAATAACAGTCAGTTCCTTTTCTTCCGCCATTGTAGCAGCAAGTAAGAAGTCTTCCTCGCAGTTACATATTGATTTAACGGGTTTTGATCCTGATCTGAATTGGTTTCTGATTATCTCTTGGGCATTCTTAGCGGTTGGTCGACACGGTGCACGTATTATCAGAAAATGAGTAAAGTTTTGTGATTTGGACTGCTTTCTTGTATGACAACTTTCAAACATTGCAAATCCTGTGGAGGGAAAATCCCAGATAAAGACAGTCATTCCAACTGTCTCCTTTGTCTGAGTGAGGGCCATAACATGGCAAATTGCGAACATTGCAGTTGTTTACTTCTTAAATGGGAAGGAATATAGCAGCTCGAATGAAAGTACTGTTGGGGAGCAGGTTCTGTCAGCCTCAGAACCCACAACTTCAAAAAAGGCTGGCAAAAATGGCCCAGTCATCTCCTACACCCTCCATAGTTTGACACCGCACTTCGGAGTCATCTCAGGATCGAGAGCACCCAGTGCAACTCTCGGTGTCAACAAAGAAAAAAGGTGATCCTAAAAAGCAGATCTCCACCTAACTGTTGAAGAAGACAGTACGAGGTGAGAAAGACAACGAGAAGAAAAGAAGGTTGAAGGACTCTTCGTGAGAAGAGCCACCAAAGAAATCAAAAAGAGTTGAGCAACCAAGTCTTCCTGCTCCAATTCAATCCCCATCTCCAACGGTACCGGGTACTTCTATTGACAAATCGGCAGAAGATACATGTTGTATGATTGCCCAGGACGCGTATAGAGACACAGTACCATCTAGCGAGACTGTAGAAGTCTGTGTGGCTTCTGAAGGGGAGATCATGAATTCGTCACCAATCCTTTCTGTGGGATCAATAACGTGTTGCCAAGAACCAAGATTTCCTGAGGTTAGACAATCGAGATCGATGCAACATGAACTTGTTGAAATGACTTCTCCGACAAGGTGTCGGGGAAGAACACCACCCTCACCTCCAAGATCTCACGGTAGGCGTTCATGTTCCGGTACAAAATCGCCTAGTCAGTACCGTTATGTGAGGAAAATGCCTCCGTATCGTTATCGACGTTACCCTGAAGAGGACTTTTCAATTGACTCCAGGGATTTCTCTCCTTGTACTGATGATATCTATTCGGCACGCAGACATTCTTGATACCGAGAGGAAGATTTACCAGTTTTCCATTGGTAGAGAGAGGAGTTGAGTAGACAATCTCATGTCCCGAGTTTGTCTTCCAAGTCTCCAACTCCCGCATGTCATAGAGTGTTGCCTGCAGTGTCTACATCAAAGCATGATAAGGACATGGAGAGGGCTCAACAACATTCCAGTCGCAGTGTGGTCTCTCCAGAGGGGGTGTCCATGTCTCGGTATCGTTCTTCTTGGTATCATACTGAGAGATCTCCTTCTGTGTCGGAGTTGGATAGATCTCATGTATCTTATGTGGCTGAGCAGTCTAAAACTTATTTTGTGTCGACAGTGGAATGCATATTGCCTGCTAATGATGTCTGTTCTTTCTCTGATCTTATTCTAAGAATATCCAGGTCTTTAAACCTTCAGGTTGAGATAGACAAAGAAGATCTCCAAGATCCTATTTTTCAAGAGCTGCATGATAGAGCACCGGTACCATCTATTATTGCACCATTGCCTTACCTGTTAAAGATAGTCAAAAAGTCATGGGATTCTCCATCTTCCATCCCTTCAGCATCCAAGAAGATGGAAGCACTGTATCATCTGATTGAGAGTGATCAAGAATGGCTGACTCAACATCCAAAGCCAAACTCAATAATTTTTGAGTCAGCTCAATCCAGACAGTCCCAAAAGCTTCATGTGTCACCTACTGATAGAGAAGGAAGGAAATTGGACAATTTGGGGAAGAAGGCATATTCCAACGCTGCCTTGTTGTTCAAAATATCGAACTATGCAGCGTATATGGGTGCTTACCAGCAGTTCTTGTGGAATAGAATGAAAAGAATCATTGATATGTTACATGAGGATGAAAGAAAGACTGCTACTTCTTTGTATGGTGAGGCCTATAGCTTGTCTTCCCAACAAATCACAATGTTGAAACATGTTATGGACTGTAGTGGGAACGCTATTGCTGGAGCGGTAGCCTCGACGAGACAAGCTTGGTTGAGGTCATCAGGTCTGTCTCAACAAACGAAGAGTATGACTGAAGATCTCCCTTTTGACTCTGCAGGTCTATTCAACGAAGGTACAGATAGCAAATTGGAGCATATGCCGAAAATGTGCACCACTGCCAAGAAATATGGTTTCCCTGTACCGTCATACTCTTCCAGGTATTGATACCGTTGGTACCAACCATACAGTGGAAGAACAAGAAGTCCAACTCCCTCACAGCAACAACATCAGACAATAGAACAGCAACAATCTTCTAGGAAATTTCCAACATCTAAGTTCAGACAACCTCAATATAAAAAGAGACAGCAAGACCAACAAAAACGGCAAGTTTGACAACCAACTGAACAATACCTCACTCACACAGCTTTACTACTGTTCTGCTGTTGCTACTGTCAAAAACTCAAATCTCTTTGTTCAAGCCTCAAATGTGGGTACCACTGTCGATACCAACTCTACCTGCGGTATCGAAGGTATGGCAATGATAGATATCGTCACCTCTATCGGCATCGTTACCGACATCAGTACTGACGGAAGTGTTGGAAGTTGCAGGACAGGAGAGAAGCCCTTTGGAGACAGACTGAGAAACTTCTTCCACACATGGACTTTGATAACAACAGACTCATGGGTGTTAGATGTAGTGAGAATGGGCTATATGATAGAATTTCATCGTCTACCACCTGTAGGCCGAGTTAGTGTCACACCTTCGTCCCCAGAACTGGAGCATGAAATAGCAACATTGCTACAAAAAGAAACAGTAGAAAAGATCTCATATGCCCAGCTAAGAAGGAGTTTCTCTTCTAAATACTTCCTGGTACTGAAAAAAGACGGGGGACTTCGACTCATTTTACATCTGAGAGGTATCAACTATTATATAACAACAAAACGGTTTCAAATGGTAACACTGGCATCGATAATGCTGCTTTCAAAGAAGGGGGACTGGTTTGTAACACTGGATTTAAAAGATGTGTACTTCCACATACCGATAAAGAAAGAGCACAGAAGGTACCTAGCCTTCGTATTGAGGAAACAAGCTTATTGATTCAGAGTCCTCCCATTTGGCATAAGTACGGCACTGAGAGTGTTCACAAAGTGTATGTCGGTGGTGGCGGCATATCTGTGTCAGAGAGGTATCGTACTATTTTCATACATAGACGACTGGCTTATAGCTGCTTCGACAAGGGAGAAGGCTTTGCAACATCTGAAAGCTACAATAAACCTTTTGAATGCACTAGGATTAATGATAAAGTTCAAGAAATCTCACCTTGTACCACAAACAAGAATAAAGTTCATTGGAGCCATATTGGACTCAGACAAAGAGATGGCTTTTCTGCCAGATGACAGATGGCAGAAAATACAAGGCGTTCTAAGGCAGCTGATGACAGCATAACGAGTGAGAGCCAGATCCGTACAGGTGGCCCTAGGGCTAATGGCTTCAACCACTATGGTGACTCCAAATGCAAGACTGAAAATGAGACCTCTACAACACTGGTTCATCAGAAATTTCAACCCACTTCTGCATCATCAAAACAAGTACCTGACAATTCCAAAGATGGTGCGTTTGACTCTAGTCTCGTGGTGGAAAGAAGAAAATGTTTTAAAGAGTGTGCCATTTTTGCCAGATCTACTGGTGGTATCTGTCACAACAGATGCTTCCATGGATGGATGGGGAGCACACATGGAGAATGTAACCATAAAAGGATGCTGGACATTGTCGGAAAAACAACAACACATAAACATTCTAGAGTTTCTTGCTGTCATCAAGACATTCAGAGCTTTTCAAGTGCATCTGCACGGTCTCGCAGTGCAGGTGAGAACAGACAATACAACTGTAATGTATTATATCAACAAACAAGGGGGGACTCATTCTGCTGCGCTTTTGAAACTAACAATCGAGTTCTGGAACTGGTGCCTCTTCAGAGGGATAACACCATCAGCAATACATGTGCCAGGAGCAGACAATATACAGGTAGATGCCTTAAGTCGGGCTCTGATGTCCTGCCATGAGTGCAAGCTAGATGAAGTTGTGGCTGACAATTTGTTCAGTCTGTGGGTGGTACCGTTGATAGACTTGTTTGCATCCAAGGACAACAAGAAATGCAAAATGTACTGCTTCCATCAAAAGAGACCACACGAGTCTGGGAGATGCTTTTCTGTACAGATGGACAGGACCGCTTCTCTATGCTTTTCCCCCATTCCCTCTAATAACAAAAGTAATCTCAAAGATAAGACAGGACCATGCGAGGGTCATATTGATAACACCCTGGTGGCCGAGACAGCCATGGTTTTCGCCTCTCCTGAAAATGTTGAAACATCAGTACCGGAAGATTACCATTGATACCGAACTTGCTGACGTTACACAACGGTACCGTGTTTCATCCGGATGTGCAGAAACTTCGACTGACTGCATGGAAAATACTGTAGTTTCTGCTTACCCGGAGGAAGTTAACCATATATTAAAGCGGCCCTCAAACCATCTACTGTTAAGTCTTATGCTTACAAGTGGGACAAGTTTTGTTGATACCTAAGAATGTGGGTACCTAACCACGGAACTGCGGTACTGCAGATATACACTCTTTCTTGGCACATCTCGGTACCGAGGGGCTGTCATTATCTTCAGTTAAATGTTATCTATCAGCAATTTCTTGGTACCTACAGAGAAAGGGAAGACCCTGTTTCTTGAGCCCAATGGTTAGAAGATTTTTAAAGGGTTATAAACACGTGCACCCTCCAACTCAATCTCCGATACTGGGGTGGGATTTGAGTTTTGTGTTGTTGCAACTCACACATAAGCCATTTGAACCAATGAGGTTATTGTTTTGGAAAATCCTTTTTCTGGTAACCATAACATCTGCAAGAAGGGCAAGTGAGTTGGCAGCTTTAAGAGTGGATGTACCCTATTTGAGATTTCGTAAGGGGAAAGTGGTACTGAGACCAGATATCACTTTCTTTCCAAAGGTGGTATCATTTTTTCATTTGAACCAAGACATTGTTCTGCCAGCTTACATGCAGAATCCAGAAACTGACATGGAGAAAAAGTTACAATGCCTTGATGTCAGAAGGGCATTGGCTTTCTATGTTCGACACACTGCTGCTGTAAGAAAAACTAAGCAATTATTTGTTTGTTATTCGGGTCAGAAACTAGGTGAGCCTGTTTCATCCCAAAGGATATCTAAATGGGTAGTTTCTGCAACAAAGCTTTGTTATGAGCTTGCTAAAAGAAAATTGCCAGTAAATGTAGGGGCACACTCTACTAGGTCAATGTCAGCTTCAGCTGCTTTCATGCATGGTGTACAATTAGAAGAAATATGTAAGGCTGCTATGTGGTCGCAGCCACTAACCTTTATTTCACATTATAGAGTAGATGAAAGGGACGCAACCTTTGGTAGAGCTGTTTTGTTTTCTGCTATTGCTTGAAAAAAAACAGACAGATAATTAATTCTGGGGGGAAAATACTTAAATGTATTAAAGGAGCACAACATGAGTGTTCTGTTAAATAAATATTTATTGTTGTAACACTGAATACAGCTTTTCCACAAAAAAAAAAGAATTTTCTGATGCCGGTTTGTTGTCGCTCGTCTATTTTTTACATGTTTGTATATTGACAATGTGACATCTCCCACCTCCATCTTTGACAGCCTGATAATTTCCCTATTGTGTGATTCACAAAGACCACGAAGAAGAACAGGTTGCTTACCTGTAACTGTGGTTCTTCGAGTGGTCTTCTGTGAAGTCACACAAACCCACCCATCCTCCCCACTTGATGTTCTTTTTGGTTAGTTCCTAAGGCTGCTACCATGGCAGCGAAGGAACTGACCATTATTCAGGGAGGGGTCTTATATACTCTGGGGATGTGGGGGATGGGCCAACTGCCAAAACGCCTGATCTTAGGCTTCTAGGAGGTTCCGAATGCTGTATCGCACAGGCGCAAAATACCCCATTATGTGACTTCACGGAAGACCACTCAAAGAACTGCAGTTACAGGTAAGCAACCTGTTCATCATGCTGTACCCCCAAGTCTCCACAGATTGTCTGGAAGTGCTGCTGACTAGTGGTCCACCTTTGGTACTAGCAACCATACCTTGTCCTCCTGAAACTGAGATAAGGAGTCTACAATCCCATTATCCAGGCCTGGAACATAATAAGCTGAAAATGTTTTACTAGCGAACAAGCATATCAGTACTAGCCTTCCCATGAGCTTCATGAGCTTCCCAGACTGTGACTACTGCCTGTTCTAACTGCGACCACCAGAAACGTACCCTCTTGTCCCTAAACAGATCAGTTCAAATGATAACTGCTACCACTTTCGGAAACAGCTCCAGGAATGTCAGGTCACAACAACGTCCTTCTGCAACCATACTTCTGGCCACTTCTGAGCACACAAGTGCCTGTAAAAATATACACCAAACCTGACACCCCCTGCTGCATCGCAATTTGCTGGTAGTTCTGTTCCTGGCTTCCATCCCTCTTGCCACAGAGAAATACCATCCTAGTTTTCCAGAAACCGAAGCCATATTGCGCAGTTGTCCTTTACCCCACCCTTTGGTGATGCAAATATGGTGGTGAGGAGCCCTAACTCCAGTTGAAAAAGGCAGAAATGTATTGTCAGTACTGAATACTTGAATGTAACAATCTCATTATCCATCCACACCTTCCATAAAAAATGTTTTCTTACCAGTCTTCAAATCCAAATTCTGCCAATTTGATGTGAGCATATGGATCAAATTGAAGTTGACAAAACAGTATTTTCTACACAGTTCAACCATTTGGAATTGTTGGCACTGTGCTATAATTTTTTATAAAACAAGAGCCAAATATTTTCCATTTAAATGAAGGTGCCAAAAGTGAAGATTCCAAGGCTGAGCATGGCGGATTATTCACTTTAAGTGGACAAGTCCAGAAATTAAGAGAAGACAACAAGTATGCCAGATGATATGTAAGAAGATCTGGAAGGCTGAAACCTTCCTCCTTAAGTGGATTTTGCATCCTTTCATTGAAATTCCAGAAGATAAGCCCTGAGATACATCACTAGAAATAATTATACTCAATTATACTCAAATAAGTAATAGAATTTGGGCAATACTGAAACTGCCATGTTGTGAATAAAGTAGTGTCTGTCTTATCTTACATTGACAATATTTTTGACTTAAGACCAATTGAGAACCTGGGTATTTGACCACAAACGTGCCTGAGATGATGGCAGGGCGAAGTTAAGGCTTCCCCTGAAGATCTTTCAACATAGGCTGGATCACATGGAGGAATGCAGGTCTTCACATAGTCTTGACTCAAGTAGTGTAGGGCTTTATAGATCATATGCAGCATTTCTATTTTTAGGCTTCATTGAGTTTTAAAGTATTACATCAGATGAAAATAACAATAAACCTCTCCCCTTGACTCAACAATTGATACAACAAAGAGGAAAAGAAAAGAATGGCATAGTATGTAAACAGAATTTCCTGGCTTTCTCTCCTACCCTTTCTCCACCTGGTCTGCATATGGTGACTGAAAGCATATTCCCACAGCCAGAACAAGCAGACTGAGACCTAGCAGATAGCAAATGAAACCTTGAGTATAATTACCTCCTGAGGCTGCGTTTTCTTCTCTTTCTTCCCCTTCGTGCCCTCATTTTGCAAGAATGGAGAAAAGGCATAAAGCCTGATGAACAGGAATGACACACTTGAAGAAACAAAGATGACCAGTTGTAAACTGTCAGAAAGGTGGTTATTGACTACAACTACCAAGAAAGATTAGACAAAGTAGTAAAGAGAATTGTTTGCTATTTTTGTTTACTTTGACAATCTTTTGTACTTTTTCCAGTTTTCTGTAGTTGAGCATGCCACAGTTCTTCCTCATTTTCTGTTGTGAAGTGATGTGGAACTGGAACCTTTCGGAGTAAGCATATTGCCTGCAATTTCTCTGTAGCTGAAACAATAAATATTCTACCATTGTGTTTTATCATTATCTTAGATAGGAATCCCCATTGGTACTTGAAACTGGCTGCCCTTAGAGCTTCAGTGTAGGTGATATTGTTATATTTATGTTTATATTCTCCCTTTTTTCCCAGGCTGAAACTCAAGGCAACTTACCACAGTTAAAAGAAACATATGTCTAATACAAACCTTAAAATATCATTAAACAATCCATAAAATTAAAACCAGTTCGAAAACATACTTATTAAAAACAATAAATGAACAAAAGACAGTACAAGGTTTTCCTGTTTTTACACTTTGAAATAGTTGCTAAACTTTTTTTTGTCATGAAACAAAACTGCACACATTTTTCTGAGGAATCTGTCAAAGCATACAGTGATATAACATGGTTGTTCTCTAGCCTGTGATTTTGGAGGAAATGTGTTCTCTCTCTTTCAGTTGGTAAAAAATTAAGAACTGCAGAAATTTCCCAAATTCAATAAATTATCATAAGTAGATCTTCTGGAGATTTCCATTCTTCAAACATGCAAATGCATAATTTTTTTCCTGTACGCTACAGTTTTCTTATCCTTCCATTTTATTTCTGAGAATCTGGAGCTCTTTCTGTGTATCTATTCACATATCTTAATGTTCGATTCTGAACTCCAGTTCCTCATTCATGATTTGCTTGATATCCCAAGTTCTGATACTGAGTGTTGTGAGTTTGTCATGTAACATTTGCATTCAGACATGCAAAGAGATCATATTATGTTCTGAATCCTTTGATTCTTGGTCTTCACTGTCTTCACTGTCCCGTCACGGTTGCTTCTGCCCCCATGCCTTCCTACGCCTAGTGCTGCCACTGGGAGGCACTGCTCTTTGGTGCCACCCCTCTGTACGCTCTGCTGACGTCTCCCTGCCACCAATAGGAGGCCCATGCTTTGCTGCTACAGCCATTGTTCAGGAGACACCTTCCTCTCCAGTGTCCTCCTGCACTTCACTTCCTTCTCCTCCAGCCTCCTCAGCTTTCTCTTTCTTCATTGCTGTTCCCATTCTTGCTTGTTCAATGGCTTTTTGCTCTCATTTCCCCTTTGTCTTTGTCTTGTCTTCTCGTTTCTTCAATTTTCTTGGGTTCCTCCGTAGCAAAGTGCGAAAAAAGAGGCTGTGCTGAGGCCAGCTGCAGTCCCTCTACAGCTGGCCTCAGTGAACCTAGGCCATTTCCGCACTAGACTGTTACGGCGCTATTATTCCACTTTCAACATCCTATGGAATCCTGGGGTTTGCAGTTTTGGGAGGGGCCGGAGGGAGGCCCTCCGGCCCCTCCCAAAACTGCAAACCCCAGGATTCCATCGGATGTTGAAAGTGGAATAATAGCACCGTAACAGTCTAGTGCGGAAATGGCCCTACTTGATCCATTCCTGTTATGCTGAGCTTACCTCATTAAGCTAAAAATATTGTGCAAGGCCTTATATGATGAAGTAAGTATGCTTGTACTTAGCATATCTATGCTCAGAATGAATAAATCTGCTTAAATGCACTTCATGTGTATGTTTTCCTTACTGCAATATTACCACTATTCAGAATATTTTTGCTGGAATGAGAAAGTGGAAAGGAGGGCATTTAGGGGAAAGGAATAGACCTGAAACAATAGAGGATGGGCAGAAGTGTATAAGGCATTAACTGTATCAGCCAGGACTCCAAGTTCTGATAGCATGACACCCCCAAAACCTTCATGAATTTGCTCAGAACTATGAGGAGCTGTGTTGAATGTTAATAGTTTTGTGCATATCTGAACTGCTGCATACTGATCAAGTGGGCTTTAGTTCACAAAAATTTATGCTGTAATAAATTTGGTAGCCTTTCAAATGCCAAGGATTCTTTGCTGTTTTGTTTCTACTGAAACCACTCAGCTTCTCCTCTCTAATTTGCTCTACTCCATTTCTAGGAAGTGGAACTGAGGCTGCTTAAGTTTTTGCCAGAGATTTTGACCTTGCAGAAAGACTTGGTGAAAAGGTTCCAAAACTTATCAGAAGTAGAACACAGGACAATTGGAGATTTTCTTCACAGCCTTCCCTCAGGTGAGACTCCACACTGCCATAAGTCCAATAAGCAGAGCACAAGCACCATGATGAGAAGTGCTTAACACCAAGCTGCATACTTCTAAAACAACGTTTTATAGCAATTGGTGAATGTGTGGACTTCTGCAAAATGTCTGTATAACAGCTGCTGCAAGACTTTAAAAAATCTTCAAGGGATTCCTGGAGAAAATAGATTAATTCACTATTCCTTCATTCTCTTTGAATGTGTTCCTGCATCACGGAGGCAAATGCAGCTACTATTTTTGTATAAATTGTATAAAATACAATTAAACTAGACTTTTTGAAGGATAGCTTTCAGTGCCAGAATCAAGGACTTTTGAAAATATCTGCCACTGAAATTAGTGGGATGTGCAAACGTTTAAGTCTAGCTAGATTATGCCAAAGTTTGTAAAACAGGATTTTAGCAGTAGGAGCAGTTTGAATCGTGTGACTAGCAAATATGGCTTGCTTATGTGTTCTTTGACATCACACAACTTATGATTAATATAGGGACTGTGCTGCAATGAGATACAGAGCTGACTCCTATGTCTTTGATTACATACACTCATAGGATATAGATCTATCTATGACTTTGGAATCTTAGCCTGAAAGAGTTGGTGGAGACGAACAAAGTCAGAAGGCTAGGGCCTTTATCTCCTGCTTGGTATTTCCTAGAGGCATTTCATTGGCTACTCTGGGAAACTAGATGGAATCTTGATCTGCTACAGCAGAGCTGCTCTTATGTTGTAACTCTTTGGACCACAGCTTGTTCAGGTGGGGGTGCTTTTAGATGGAGCTACACAATTTTCCAATACTGAGCGTGTCCTACACTATTGATTTCTTGCTTCATCCAGGAGGTGTGAGGCATATTATGGAAAGCAGAGTGAAAACATTCCTGGATGTGTGGAATAAACTGAGATCATCCTTGGAAAGCAATGGTGAGCAACCGTTTTACACCATTATTGAACAGTGAAGCAGTAAGACTGAGATATTAACTAACATCACTCAGTGGAAGACTGGCTCTTTATGGATCAGCCTACACCACGCCTTCTGCCTGCTGTTTTTTTTTTTCAATGCTAGAAAAAAAAACTCTCCAGACTTACCTTCTGTAGCCTAAAGCTGAGATGTGGGGTGTAGGTGTGTTAGTGTTCTCTTCTTCTTCTCCAGCACTTGTACTTCTCTCATGTGCAGGATTAATTGGCAGAGCACAATTACCAGCATTTGCCTGCCAGTTCTGACCTTCGGAAAGTATTGAAGCAGTTTCCATATGACAGCATGAGAATGATAATTACTTTTACATTTTCTTGCCACATTGCAGGTGAAATCAAACTCCCCAGAGGCTACTGTGATACTGACCTGACCCTGGAGAGTGAGTTTGAGATCCTTCTGCCTCGCCGGCGAGGTCTAGGTCTGTGTTCCACAGCCTTGGCCAGTTATCTCATTGCCCTGCACAATGACTTTGTTTACACTGTAGAAAAATATACAACAGATGCCAACAGGTATGTCTCTCCCCTGCATCCACTAGAATCCCCATTTCCTGCAGCTACCAGGTAGCCAAAGCCTCATTACTCGTCCTTTCTCTCTTCCCTCTCATTCTTGACAGATACTCTGTGAGTTCTGCAGAAGTAGCAGATCTCCATGTGATCACTTATGAGGTGGAGAGGGACCTGATCCCACTGATTCTATCAAACTGCCAGTACAGCATGGAGAAAGGAGGTGAGGCCATCCAGGAATTTGACCTGGAAAAGATCCAGCAGCAAGTGGTCAGCCGATTCCTACAGGGAAAGCCCTTGATCACACTGACAGTGAGTACCACAGAAGCCTGATGTTGCCACTTAGCTCCCCCTGCTTTCTGAGACATCCAGTTCCCAGTCTATCTATTGAGGCTACATGGTTGTTCTCTTCCTTCGTAGGGCATTCCCACTCTTGTGTACAGGCATGACCGAAATTATGAGCTTCTCTTCAAAGATATCAAGAGCAAGCTGACCCAGGTGAGCATCTCAGATGAGGAGAGAAACAATGCCAGAAAGTGGTTGGACTCATTTTCAGTTAAACCTTGTTCAAATTAAGATTAGCCTCTTACTCAACACTGATCAGTATCATTCTGTGTTTGTTTACCTGATAATGTGAATCCTGTGAACTTATTTGCTGGTAAGTGTGTGCAGGCATAGTGGTTGTTCTTCCCAATGGTTTTCAGCCCTGGCAAACAGCCCTTTATAACTTCCCCTTCTTATATAGAACAGGCATGTGGGCTGTAGAGACTGAGCATAAGGTTAGAAGAGTCTTTGCTGATTGTGTCTTAAATTGTTCTTGTGTCCTGAAGGAATGTCCACATGGCATAACTCTCTTTTTTTTACGGCAAAGAGCAACAGTGATGAATGTTGATATTTTTTTTAATCTCCTTAAATTACAGAGCTGCCTTCCAAATTCCACAATTAGCATGATCAGTGGGGAGTTGCAATCCTACAGTGACATCTGTGAAGCTCTGTCTGTCACTGAAATAATGTCAGGATTCTTGGCTATGGATGGAGGTGACCCAGAGATGACTTTGAGAGACTATGTTGAAAACAGACTGCAGATGGGCAGTCAGACAAGTGCTCATGTGTTTCAGGTAAGTGTAAGAAGATCAGGGCCTCACTTGGTCTCAAGAGAGTAAAAAAGTTAAGTGGATCAGGACGGAGCTGCAAATATCTCACAGGCCAAGAGAGATGGTTGTCTTTCCTCATTTTGTCCAGAGAGCCACAACTCTTTTCATTGCAGCAAGTTTCCCACCAGTCCTCTAGTGAGTGTGGCAAACTTTGGCCTCCTTCTTGAACTTCGGGGGACAGGAGTTGGGGGAGCTCCTATAGCTGTGCTGTATTTCAGAGGTACTTGGAGTGTCACGAAAGCACCATGCAACTGTTGTCTTCTGGTTTGTAGTTAAGACCTCTTGTTTTTGTTTTGTCAGACATTTTTGTTTAAGTCAATCTCTTTCTATTACAAACCTGCTGGAATTCTCCCGCTGCATAGCTTTTGTTGTTATTGTGTGTCTTCAAGTTGTTTCTGATTTATGGCAGCCTTAAGGTGAACCTATCACTGGGTTTTCTGGGACTGAGAGAATGTGATACGCCAAAGGTCACCCAGTGGGTTTCCATGGCCAATGTAGAATTTAAGTCTGGTCTTTGGGGTCATAGTCCAGTACTCAAACCACTACAAACCAAGCTGGCTCTGTGGACAGTTTTTACAACTACCTAAAAAGCTCTGCACAGATCAGCACTATACTGATTCAAGACCTTCTGTTGCCCAAGAGATACTGTGCAACCCAGGACCCTGTGAAACATTGCTCAGGGGCAACTTGTAGTGTAGAGCAGAGCTTTCCAAACTTTTCTGTTGGTGACACACTTTTTAGACATGCATCATTTCTCAACACAGTAATTCAGTTTTACTAGCAAACCGGAGGTTAAACTAACCCCATATAAGAGAGACAGACACATACATAAATTGTAATAATAAAATGTATGGGGACACAACATACCTCATGAAATCACTGCCGCCAGGATCATATATGCTAAATTATAGAAGAACAAACAGATACCACAAACGGAAGACTGGTTATTAAAACTAATGGAATTTAGAGATATGGACAAATTGACTGCAATCTTACAAGGAAAATCACAAACTAGAAATGAGGAGGAATGGAATCCTATTGAGAATTATATTTTAAGTGAGAAAATAATACATAAGAAATCCGAGTCTGAGATTGATTAATAAGTAGGTTCTCAATTCATTGACTAAAGGTGATAAAGATAAATAGATTAGATCATGTGATAAAATATCAATATTTATTGTACTTTAAATTTCAGAGGAAAGGAATAACTGAAATAAATCAGCTTACAAAGATAAATTAACAGTAAAGGATACAGTACACGGCAGACGTACGTTCAGCAGTAGATATCACAAAGCTAATGGTAATTCAACAGAACGAGAACAGATAAGTAAAGTGAGGCTCAATAAAGAGGATGATAATAAACTGAACTAAGGGGAAGTAGGGAAGAAAAATAAGCAGCAGCCGCATTATACATAACTCGAGAAGGTCACACACAATAAATCAAGTGCGCTAGCAACATATGTTTAGCTACAAATTAGAATTTGTTTATTAGAGATGAATGATGCACTGAACTTAACAATCAAGTTGTTTATATTCTACAGTGTTGGTCTTTCCTCACTGTAATGTAATATTACCATCAATTTTGCCTTTTTTACATTTTGCTTATATCACAATTTTATGTTCAAGAAAAAATTGAATAAAGACTATAAATAAAAAAGACTATAAATAAAAAAAAATCTCATGAAAACCTTTCATATATTTTTAAAAATACATGATTTATAAATAATAGCATATATTTCCAAGATTGTAGGCAACACACTTACACACTTCAGGTGACACACTAACGTGTTCCAGCAGCCTGTTTGGAATGCCCTGGTGTAGAGTCATCCATAATCAAGTAGTTGAGGTTCAGCATTCACTCACAGAAGAAATAATTCTGGGATGTTTCTGTAAGATTACACAGTAATATATCGGCTTGGGTTCTTTGTGCTGTCAGGTGGCCCTGGATAAGTACCTAGTAGGACAGCTTAAGTGGGGCCTTCTTCACAGTCATGTAGCCAATGTAAATACAGACAAAACAATAAATACCAGTGGAAACTTTAGGGATGAGCTATGAATGAAAGCAGCAACACTTAAAAATTCATATTGGTATTATATCTTCTTATTTGTTATTATTTTCTCTTATTGTTTGTAGAATACTTAGCATTAATGCAGAACATTAAGATGGGTGGCTGGGGGAGGGAGTTTGGTGATGTCAGGGGAGCAGGATGAGATTTCAGGAAGGGGGTTGAAGCCTTGGAATCATATGGTCCACAGCAATGACCCCAGAAAGCAGCCTAGCCTCTAGGAACAATCCAATTCTTCAGTCCTGGTCTAGTGAGATTTCTAGTTATTTCTAAGATCTCTATCCAGTTTACAACTAGGTTAACAATAATCACATTTTTTTCCTGTATCTTTTTCTTTCAGGCACTGAGTCGATGTCACCTAAAGCACACCATTGCACTGTGGCAGTTCCTCTCTAGTCATAAATCTGAACAGATGCTATACCTGAAAATGGTAGGAAGCAATGAAGGAACGAGATGAGGTGGGATTTTCTTGCCACTGTCCTGTTTTCTTCCTCTAACTGTGCTGCTGTATGTACTTTCTAGGATCCCTTTGCAGAGATCAGCACACCCTACAAAGACGAACTTACCACAGAGCACACCAAACTCCTCAATGCCTTCCTCTCCCAGGTCGGGCTGGAATCCTTCCTGGAAGAGTTGCATGAAATGATCATTCTGAAGCTGAAACATGCCCAGGCTGGGGAAGAGTTCAACCCCACATGGAGGTAAAAGCCTGCAAAACTCAATCCAGGACTCTTGTTACCGCAAAACGTGGGTGACTCCAGGGTCCACCAGTGATGCCAGTACCTTTGTGAGATAGTGTGGAATATTAGCTCAAATTAGGAGGTCTGTGACAGGGGAGGTAACCTAATGAGATCTTTTACACCTATATTTACCAGTACTTTTACAGGGAAGAACCAGCCAGAGATCCAAAAGTAAGTTTAATTGTGTTTTGGGGGGAATCAGATGCACAAGATCCAAGCAGTCACACAATCACACAAAGCTAACTGAAGGAAAAGGGAGGCAAGTTTTTAGACAGTGAGGTTTTAGGGCATAGTGGGTGATATTTACCAGTCCAGCAGACCAGCAAAGAAGCAGTGATGTGGCTTAGACTTGCGTCTAAGGACAGTAAATAAATGGGACTCAGAGTGGCAACCAGCAGTTGGTGTACTGCAAGTTGACTGGCCAAAAACTGGGGTTTAAATACCTAATTTCTGCCTGGAGGGCAAGGGTGTTAATGGTTCTCCAGCCAAGTAAACAATGGAGTTTGCAAAGTGGACAATGAGGTCTGGAATGGGCTAATGGTCTTAGCATTAGGTGGCAAAGGGCTAATGGCTGTCCTGTTAGCTCACTACTTGTCAGGCAGATTTGAGGACAAAGGAGAGGTTTGCTTGGCCAGAGGAAGAGGAGTTAAGAAAATCAGCCATCTTGTGGAAATCTTCCAGATGCTAAAAGGTTAAGTCATTAAGGCTAACTGCAGGTCTATTATCTTTCTTTGTGATTTCCTGACTATGACCTGGCTACGCCTGAAGGTTTCTTCTGACTAATTTGCAACACAAGTATTCAGCCAGCCTTTTTCCCTTGTTCAGCATGGCCATTCAGTTACATCAGGGTACATTTTATATTTATGCCAATTAATATATTTTGACAATTAAATCATATCTTGCCAATTAAACCATATCAAAATGTGGGGGTGTACAGCCTGGTAACACTCGTATTGGTTTATTCTATTATGAGAACTAGGTTCACTACTGCCAGCGAAGCACACACTTTTTGCCAGGTGGTTCAGCAGAGTAGCTCTTTATATGCATGTTCATCTCTCTTAACGTTTGTTTCCAGCCTTAAGGAGACACTGCTTCCACATCTATATGAGAAAGAGGGCAACACTCTCTTGGAGGAATTAAAGACATTCCCAGAAGCAATCAAGCTCTCCCAGTGTGTTGCTGTTTGGAAAGTGGCTGCTACTCTTAAACGAGATCGAAGGCTTGGTTAGTGGAGCACAGTGTTTTGAGCAAGACTGTCCTTCCACTCTTTCCTCACCTTTCTTTAAAAAAAATATTGGAGAAGGAAGTACTGGATTCTTTTCATGCACCAAACAAAAACAAATTATGAGATAGTGAAGCTTTCATAGCTCAAGGACTTCTTAAAGTATCACTCTACTGTTTTAAGAAAGAATAATGCAAAAATCTTTTATCCATTTTTTGGTAGCTATGACTGTTCCACCTATATTCTGCAGCTGTTCTAGATCTTATGTGCTTTAAAGTAATGGTAATAGATTTGGTTGTGCCAGGCACATTTATGCTTTCTTCATTTTCTTACAAAGGACTTGGTAAAACAAAAATATCATGTTAAATATAAACTCAAATGATAAATCAGTTTAGCATGTTGAGTTTCCAAAATCTTTGTACAGAATAGAGCTCATATTTTAATTAGCTCTCAAAAAGAGCCCTGAAAAATTACATATGTCAAATTACAATGAAGCTTTTAGCAAACTAGAACTTTGGAGGGGAAGGAGTTACTATAAATGCTACAAGGCTTAGTTGGAACAATCCTATCACCTCTTGAAATTCAAGGATTCCATTATGCATTCTGCTGTAGTGTATCCTCAGCCTACTTCAGGGTTACTTTTCCATTTAAATTTGAAAAAACAGCAGAATTAACTTGACACAGTACAATTCAATCTTACCCTCAAACATTCTTTTCCATTTGTATGGTACAAATGTGCAAACTCAGCCTATTTCCTCTGCTGTGTTGTTCAGAATTGTTCCTCATTTTTGCAGGATTGTCAACCCTAATTCCCAATTATATTTTAAAGACTGACAAGGCTGACAGTTGGTCCTGGGGCATTCTATATAAGCCTCATCACAATGCAGCTCAGCTTCTCCCTTTCCTGGTGGTCTTGTCATTTTCCTGTTTGTTCCCTCTTCTTTTGGATCTTCTCACCTCTCTTCCTAATTGATATAAACGCAACATAACACAAAAGTTGTATACTGGTTCTGGACAGTGGAGAAGATGAAGGGAAATTGCCATCAGATAGAAGCATATCCTAGGGGAAAGGTTATCACATATTTTCGAACAGTGCCTCTAATTTATTTCTAAATTAAAATGCATTCTGGTAAGATAGACATGGGAAAGCTGTGGATATGAGAAAGCTGCCTTGGAGGAAGGTGGGAAGTAAATAAATAAGATAAAAGAAAAGAAAAACTGGAAGAGACCCCAGGGGCCATCGAGTCCAACCCCCTGCTATGCAGGAACAGCCATCAAAGTATTCCCAACAGATGGCCATCCAGCCTCTGCTTAAAAACCTCTAAAGAAGGAGACTCCACCACACTCTGAGGCAGCATATTCCACTGCCAGATAGCTCTGACCGTCAGGAACTACTTCCTGAGGTTCAAGTGGAATCTCCTTTCCGGCAGCTTGAATCCATTGCTCCTTGTCCTAGTCTCTGGAGCAGTAAAAAGCAAGTGTGCTCCCTCCTCAACATGACATCCCTTCTAATATGGAACTAATGTGGAAAACTAAAGGTCAGAGCTTGCAACATTCAAAATTAATTGGTTAATATTAACTGTTAGAAGTTAAGGACTATGAATTTAGTAATGGAGTTTTTTTATTAAATTGTCAGTAATTAATTTGGTGTTAAAAACATTAGTTTTTGAAAAAGACTACAGGATTTACAGAGGCTGGTATGGAAACATTTACTGTTGACCTCTAAGGGTACATTTTATTACTGGCTCCTTCAAAAGTGCCCTTTTTATCATTTTAAAGTTGCCTTTCACCAGTCAGGATTTTTTCCCCAGATGAACTAATATTGCTTGGGGGACAAAGGAAATCTAACACATTTGCAAACTTTCAAGAAGGGCTGCTCTAAAGCATGGGACCTCATCTTACAATCTGTTATGTCAGGTTTTGTCAGTAATCAGCATTTCTCTTCTCTTCTTTCAATCTCTAGGCAATATCTGCACTTTTCATTCACCTTACAAATTTTAAAGGTTTATAGAGAGTGTTTGTTAAAGGTTAATAAGCAGTGATATCAAAAGATAGTAAGGAGTGATGTGTTTATTTCAGCTAGAGGATACTGATTCACTACAAGTGCAGCAATAAGTATCTGGCTACAAAGAACAGTCAGTGAATGAGGGGTGAAGAATTTTTCATCAGAAATATTTTTAATACCTCTAAGTATATACAGAACAGTTTCACTGCATCCTCTCTTTCTCCACTGCAGTCAAGAAACATGATCTACAAAGACTGTGGCCGAGATCCTGCATCAAACACATAACCACAATGTTTTGACTATTTTTTCCATCCAACACCTGAAGCCCACCTTAAAAGCCAGTCAGCCATCTAGAGTGATGGAGATCTGTGCTGCTGGCAAGCAAGGTCCTGCAGGATAACATGACAAGTCCCCTTCCACTAGCTAGCAACACTATAAGGAGCTTCACTGCAGTGTCACTCGCTGTTGGGACAGGGCTGGTCACATCTCCCCACCCCCCATACTCTGCTGTAGCAGCAGAGACCTCCATTGTTCCAGGTGGCTGACCAGCTTTTAAGGTGGGTTTCAAGCTCATTTGCAGTCATGGTAATAGTGCCATAATTACAAATGAGAAGATGAAGCAGTTACAGTGTTGTAAGTCTTAATAATGACACCAATATTATAACTAACAGGATGTTAGCCCATGTGTTTTCTATACAGAGCAAGGGATCCCAAATTTAATCCCTGACCTCTCCGGTTTAAAAGATAAATATGCAACAACCTCACCATTGTTTGTTTAAATCTCTTTGCTTTGTACTAGAAATGCAATTAAATAAAGTGATATTTGCAATTAGTGCATTTTGTTGTCTTTTTCTTTTTCACATGCTACTTGTGAAACATTTGCAGCAGAAGATCAGGAAAGAATCAAAGTAGCCCAACAGTGGGTGAATACGTTTTTGCTTAAGTAACCCAATAGACGTACTCTAGCAGCTAAGCCTTGGTGATCCTCTGTAGCGAAATCCTAATACCACCTGACTCCTCTTACTCTTCCCTAATTAAAAAGGGTTTATGAAAAATGAATGCCCATTCACCTGGCAGCAGGACTTACTTCTGAGTAGATATGGGGGTGCGCATGGATCCAGCCAACTAGATCTTTGGGCTCCTAATGAGTAGTAGCAACTTTACCATAAACATCCAAAGCATGTGATCCACCAAAGCAGAGAAAAATATAGCCCTGCTGTTGACGGTGTATTTCGAAGGCAAAGTGAATTAGGAAGTTGATTTTCTCAACAGGCACAACATATTGCTGGAACAATGAAGATGGAATGCGCAGACATTCAGTTGGTTGTGGGCAAAGTACAGCAATTCTGTGATAAATTTAATTGCCTTTGGCATGAATTTCAAACCTCAAAAAAATAAAGGAGGGTTTTTTTTATATGTATTGATGGAACTATAAGTGTAGTAACACAGCATGTTCTGTTAGTGTCCTGGCCAAAGGGACTACAATATGCATTCACACTGTTGCCACTACTGCAATGATTGCTGAGCAATCACAAGTGGTGCTAATAGCACCCTATTGGTCATGCAGACCATGGTTGCTAATGTTGCTGAATATGTATCTGGAGGAACCACAATGGCTACCAAAAAGAGACGACCTGTTTCATCAGGGGCTGACTCTACATCCCAGTCTATCTTGGCTGAAGTTAACCGGCTGGAGATTTTGCAGAGATCATTGACACAACAAGATTACTCAGAAGCAATGACTAGTACTATATTGGCTTTGATAAGAGAATCTGCACAGCATATATATGCGAACACTCGGAAACCTTTTAGAGAATAGTGTGCTCAGAATGAAATTGATGCAGAGCCAATAGAGATCAAGAACATGCTGGCTTTCCTGCAAGCAGGACCAACTGAAGATTTATGTCCAAATATCTTAAAGAGATAGGTGTCAGCATTAGATATAGTAATAGAGTTTGAGGCAAAGTCCTTGACAGCACACCCTTGCATAAAAAGAGGGAGGTGATGCTGGAGGCACCACCATCAGTGCACAGTTTTTTCTTCATGGAACTTAAACTTGATGTAGAATACTTTGACTAAAATGCCATTTGAATCACTACAAGAGTGCTCATTGAGGGTGATATCTTTTAAAGTCAAATTTAAGTGGCAATAACATCAGCCAGAAAAGTTTCAGAACTGGCTTCCTTGTCAATCAATCCAAATCTTCGCAGATTTGACAGGGAAAGGCTGTATTTAGTTATTGATCCATTTTCCTTTCCAAAGTTGATCTGAAGAAGAAAGCCAATCCTTGGGGTTGCAACATCCTGCCCAAATACAGTACATTCATTAGAAAAGAAAGGCATTTTCTGGATGTTAGGAGAGCAGTAAAAGTCTACATATATCATACAAAAAGACTGAGGTGTAGTGAGGTATCCTTTGTTCCATTTCATCCAAATGTTCTTCAGATGGGTGAGAGGTTGCATCTGCTTATGTTATGGTTATGCTAAGGTCCCTAAGCCCTGACATGTTTGCACACTCAACAATATTGATGGCGACTACAGTAGCTTACAGAATGGCGTGTTAGCAGTAAAAGAGTACTGACAAAATGTACGGTGATTCTCATCTTTTTCCCTAGTCTGCTCTGCAGGGCTATTAGGAGATTCAGTGCCCTGGACAGTTTAATTCACAGAAGATACTGCCTGTTTAAATGTCTAAGCTCAAGAAACTCTCTCTTTGCCTTTTGTATTTGCTTAACTAAAGTCCTCCATTTTGAATTCTAGTTGACTTTAAAGGTTATTCCTGTTGTTAGCCCTCTGGCCTACTTACAATTATGCTGACATTACTTGGCAAATTCCTAGGTTCTCAGGATCAGTTCCCAGTGCATTTTCTGTAACGATATTGCTACACTTCATTGCTGAATGAATACATATGTGAATCAAGATTCATTATTAATTGTTAACCAGAAGTTACTGTATTGTCAACCACGTATCAGAATTCTAGTCCTGAGAAAGCGAATATTCTTAATATTCTTGCACATGCGCTGTATGCTTTATGAGATCATTGTCATCCTAAACCTATTTAACCCTTCCCTTCTTTCAATAAACTGTTCTTCCCTTTGCTCATGTAAGAGGTAGTTTGGACTGCTTTCTTGCTGAGGGAGGGGAGTCCTTTCGCCAAAGTTGGGGATCTTTCCAGGCTGATTCAGAGCTCACCCACAATTGCGTAGACTACCCGAGGTAGTACGTGCGGACCTAATATTTTAGGTCTGTCCCTATGTGTTTTTTTTTCCAAACAGTTTGTCACGGTTGGCCGGGTTGGTGCCCAAACTGTTTTTATGGGTTGTTGCCCAACAGTTCTCGGGGTTGGTGCCCTGGTCATTTTCTGGGTTGTTGGCCAGTCTTCAGGGTTGGTGCCCTGACAGCGTTAAGGGTTGGTGCCCTAACATTTTCTCCAGAGTTTATTGCCAACAGCAGCATCGTTAGATGATGTCTGTAGGGCTGCCTGGTGGTCAGAGCCATCTTCATTTGTGCACTGCAACTAAGTAGATAAATTTCAGTCAGCACAGACCGCCTTTGAAAGAACAGTTCTTCAGGCAGTGCAGCAACACCATGGAATGTAGACCCGCCCTTGAGGGTCTATCTGAAAATGAGAGTTTTTTTAACCTACCATGAACAATCATTCTAGAGAGGCTGAAAGAGCAATCCACCCCCACCCAAGGACTTAAAAGGGGGGGGGAAGTTTATTTTCTATGTCTGTGTCAATCTCTCTGGTAGCAAGACTATGAAAACAAAACTGAGGGGAGAAAGGAGAATCAACTGTCCTAACTGATTTAGAATTTTGGACTCCTGCCCGGCCTGGTTGGCACAAGAGATTAACCCAATTGTAAATGTGGATTACTCCTTCAGCCTCTCTAGAACGATTGTTCATGATAGGTAAAAACCTCTCATTCCTAGCCGAGAATCTGGCAAACTTTGTGCGTGGGTTGGTATGCAGAAGCAGTTTCAGAGTTTAAAATCCCGCTGCTCAAGTTAACTACCTGTTTGGGCACATGACCACTTAGCCATGTGCTCAATTTGAAGCCTATAGGACCTTTCGAGGCCCACCAGGCTGTCACCTTCACGCCCTTAAGAAGGACAGCTTTTTCTGAGAAGCAGCCGAATGACCAGACATTTCTCGCTCCAAGGCTAAACACCAGATTTATTTAAGTACAAAAGTATAAAATGTAAAGAAAATAAACGGCTGCTGCAGCAGGGTGCCAGGAGGCTCCGAACGAAGGCCGGGGGCGTGACTAAGTCATTATATAGATATTTTGAACCTCCGCTCCCGCTGCGGCAAGATTTGTCCAATCACAGCTCATATTACAATTAGGGAATGTCCAGAGGAGGAGGTAGACGCCTCAGGTGAGGCAGTACCATGAGTCAGCAGACAGGGGGGGGCGGGGCTAGGACTCCCAGGCAAGTGTCTACTTTACTAGCTTATAAGAGAGGAAATCCTTCTCTCACTCACAAGGCTTTTGTTTGTGTGGGGCCTGCTCAGCCTGTTGCCATGTGGTCCATTAGAGGCCTAGTGCAGTGGTGCCTTTTAGGCCTGCTTGGCTTGCGTTGTTGCTTAGGGGCTTATCAAACCTAGTTGTAGTTGCGGCCTGCTTGGCCTGCTTTGGCCTCATTGGGATTAGAGGCCTAGCAGCATATAGGCCCAGTGGTTGGATAGAGGTCTGCCAGGCCATGCTGGCCACATTGTTTTACAGAGGCCTCTCAGGCCTGGGCCTTGTTCCAAAGGCCTGGTAGGCCTATGGTTTATTACTTCCTGCTAGTGGTGGTAGGGTTTTGTTCTTTGTTACTGGATTATGATGATGGCAACGGTGGTGATGATGACGATGATGATGATGGATGGCCCTTCAGGGTCCTATTTTCCCTTCCCCCCCGGCTAGGCCTCCATTTAAATGAGTTGGTTAGAGGGCCTAGTTGAAAGATTGTACAGTGGCCCCTCCACATTTGTGGGGGTTCAGGGCTCAGAACCCTCGCAAAAGTGGAAAAACCACAAATAAGTCCTCTCACAATCCCCCTCCCATTCCCCTCTGGAGCTCCTTCCTCCTATTCCTTTGCCTCTGGCCCAAGCATTCCTGGGGAGAAGAAAAAAGACAAAGGGCTTACTGGCACTTTCCCCTCAGACACAGAAGAGCAGAGTTCTGGGGTTCTAGACACTTCCAGTCGCCATCTGGAAAAAGGAGGCATAGGAGCAAAGAGAACACCTGACAAATCAGCAGTCATTACACAGCAATATATGCAGCCAGGTGGCAGAGAGAACACACCTCCAGCAGTGGGGAGTGGCTTTGCTCATCCAAAAGGAAAAAAAAACATCCATTTTAAACACAAGCCTCAAAGCTGGGGTGAAGAATGCAAGGGAATAGAAGGAGGAAAATGGGGGAGGGGCAAGCACATGAATAATCAAATTTGCAAATATGAATAATCAAATTCGCAAAGGTGAAGCCTGCTGTTTTTCTTCTTTGTAATCATACTTCTAAAATCTTTAAAAAAAAAAAAGCAGGAAGGAAATTTTGAATTGAATTAAATATTTTCTGTAATCTGGTATAAAGTTCTGTGTCCTTGTTAGAAACAGGAATTGGCTTAGTGCAAACACTTTTGAGTTAATAATGGTAGGATCCTACATGGAGAGCACCTGCGGGACATACAGAGACACGAGTATTCGCTCCCTATCTTTCTTACATTTTCTCCATTGACACTGATGTACATTCTGTTTGTGCATTACAGAAATCTCTTTGTACTGAAATGCAGACCTCCTTTTCTCTTTTGCAGGCAATGGGAGCTGACTTGACTGTTATGTGTCTTATGGGACTGCTAGAGACAGTGGCTATTGTCAAAGCATTTGGTAGGATCCTCAATTTCTCTGGGCACTGAGAATTGGGGAAACTCACTTTTCCATATGCGCAGGGTGGCTGATGAGATTTGGGAAAGAAGAATTTGCAGCTCTCTGAAGATAGTTTTCCTGTGGAGGAGAGGCAGTGGTGATAGTTAATTGTGATATTCCCCTTCAGACTACTTGCATCTCCCAGAGACAGAGAGAGAGAGAGAGAGAGAGAGAGAGAGAGGGTTGTACATGGGTTAATGTATAAGTTGACAACTTTTGACCGTCCATATGATGGACTTCAACTTCCTGGATAGGGTTGATAGATACTGCAGTCCAACTACATCTGAAGGAGCACATGTTTCCCAGCCATGAACTGAAAGAGAAAGTCTCCTTAGCCTTGTAGTAAATCAAAGTTTGATGTATGTGTACATGTGTCTTCAAGTTGTTGAGCATGACTGAGATGCCAGTCCACCTTTGTTTCCCAGGTAGAATCATGGAGCTAAAATCGGGCCCTGAATCAGGTTGGGAAGGAGTCTGCCTCTCTCTTTCTCTCTCTTTCTCACACACACACACACATAAAATTACCCTTGGCAAGAGAGAATATCTTCTCAGCTGCTGCTGTCAGCTTCGCTGCAATAGTAGTCTGGTCAGATGGACAAAGCTTTATTGAAACATCAGGATTTTTATAAAGCTTCCAAAAAGAGAGAAAATGTGCATGAGACAGTTTGTGCTTAACATAAATTGAGAGACAGGAGAACAGAGAATAGATCATTCTAACATAGGTGTCATTCTTCCTATGAACAAACACATGTTCTCATGTTAGTTGGCTTTTGACACAGTTCTTGTAAAAAGACAGAATGATTTGCTTAGAATTGCTTAGGAACTCAGAAACAAAATACTAAATAGTCAGAAAACTTTTTACCCCCCACAAAGTCACCTAATGATTTATGGAAACCTCATGAATTTCATAGGGTTTTTCCAAGCATAGAATCATAGAATAATAGAGTTGGAAGAGACCCCAGGGGCCATCGAGTCCAACCCCTGCTATGCAGGAACACCCATCAAAGCATTCCCAACAGATGGCCATCCAGCCTCTGCTTAAAAACCTCCAAAGGAGAAGATGCTACCACACTCCGAGGCAGCATATTCCACTGCCAGAAAGCTCTGACCATCAGGAAGTTCTTCCTAAGGTTCAAGTGGAATCTCCTTTCCTGTAGCCTGAATTAATTGCTCCTTGTCCTAGTCTCTGGAGCAGCAGAAAACAAGCCCATTCCCTCCTTGACATGACATCCCTTCAAATATTTAAACATGGCTATCATGTGTTAAAGTGTAACTGCCCAGATCCCTGCCTAAGGGGTTAAGTTTTCTTGTTCCTTCGCTAGCCCTCGTAGTCACGGAAACTGATAAGCAGTTCCCAGCAGCTGCTGTGGGAAAGTGAAACGAGTTATGAAAGCAAGATAAGGTTTTCCCGCAGCCGCTAGCAGTTTATTTCGTCTAAGGTCCTGTTCTGTCTATATTCGCTTCTTGTTGTTCACTGTCTGAACAGTCTGCTTGTCTGTCATGCCGTCAAGATGCAGACATGGATATTATTTAGCTTTGCTTTTCCATGTATTCGAGCCTTGCGATAAACCTGTAGTTTAGTATATTTATGGCCTCACTCTGGTCTCTTTGAACTTGTGCTGTTTTTGGTCTATTTTGATGCACTGGCGTTCTGTTCGTCATGCTGGCGCACAGCATGCCCCCTCGGATTTCCCAACATCATGTCCCCTTTTAACCTTCTCTTCTGCAGACTAAATATACCCAGCTCCCTAAACTGTTCCCCATCGGGCATGGCTTCCAGACCCTTCACCATTTTGGTTGCCCTTCTCTGGGCACGTTCCAGCTTGTCGATATCCTTCTTGAATTGAGGTGCCCAGAACTGGACACAGTATTCCAAATGAGGCCTAACCAATACAGAGCAGAGTGGTGTTATCTCCACTGCTAGCCCGAGCTTGTGGGATATAAAGATATCTTTTGATATCAATAATTTGGCCTCCTCTACCCATTCCTCCCCACGTGCTTGCGCGGTCCCCGGACAAGCACGCACACAGGCTCGGCCGATAATCACTGTAATATTCCAAACAAATACAGGCAGGCCAGAAATAGCCAATTCGCAGTTTAAGGAGACCTCGAGGCAAGTACCTCAATTATGTATGCACCCAACTTTCGAAAGATCCTCTGCCCCGCGCTGGCAGCCTGGTGATCGGACTATACAACGCTCGAGCACTCCGCGTTTGCATACTGGCTACCCTATTGACAATTTGGCTATAATTCAATCATTCAAATTCTGACCTTTCGGAGGCTGTGTCTCCAGCCCCAAACTCATTGTTTTCCCCAAGTCCGAATTAGCCTGCGGTCACAATTTTCCCTATAAAAACCCCTGACTTTGAGCACTTCCTTGGATCGCTCTTGGCTTCCATCCCCCCTTGCTGTCGCTTTGTCCAGCAAGCCTTCCCCTCAGCTCCACGTGCTGAGATCCACGCTCCCCAGCTTCTCCGTTTCTAACCGGGCTTCAGGACAGGTGTAGTATTTCCCATACCAAACCTCCTCACAAATCCCTCTATTTGCTCCTACCTTTATTTCTTTAGTTCTTGCGTGAGTGTGTTGCATACATTTGTTTGATTGTGCTTTAATAAAACAATTATTAATTTTAACATCTGCCTCATCCTTGACTCGGCCTGACCCCGTAGACATAGAGTTCAAGATCTCGCTACGTTACCCTGCCTCTTGCATTGCCAACTTGTGCTCTTGGCTTATTCCCTCCCTATTGTTGTGAGCACATTTAGGTGTCCCTCCCGGGACCCCCAGAAACCAGGGTAACAGTGGTACCATTACCTCCCTTGATCAAGACACCATGCTCCTATTGATGCAACCAAGAATCGTATTGGCTTTCTTGGCTGCTTCATCACACTGCTGATTCATGTTCAGCTTGTGATCTACCAAGACTCCTAGATCCCTTTCACACATACTGCTATCCAGCCATGCGTCCCCCATCCTATATTTGTGCCTTCCATTTTTTCTGCCTAAGTGTAGGACCTTACATTTGTCTCTGTTGAAATTCATTTTGTTAGCTTTGGTCCAGCTCTCCACCAGAACATCACCCGGCTATGTATGTGGGTAGTTCCGTAGTTCGCAAAGACATAGAAATGGTCGCTTACTCGAACTTCCAACCCATAGTAACTAGAATGATACTAAATTTGACAGTCGTCAACATCTCGAGAGTAATTCCAACTTGCCAAGCGTACCTAAAACTTGCATGGACACAGTGGGAGCACTGGGAGAAACAATGGCTGCCTTTCTCCCGCCCACACACTCGCCCTAAGCAAAGTGTCTTAGGAACTGCTTTAGGTGGAATTGGAACTGGTGGCGTGTTCATCAACGCTATAGATAATGAGGTTTTAGCAAACAAATGAGGCGTAATTGGCACTAAAACCAGAGACATTGGAATATCCTCCGCTGCTGGCCTAACCAACGTAGCGAGAGGAGTAGATCTAATCAGTCAATTACTCCCACAGCGGGTTGGCGTCGAGCAAGACGTAATATCCGACCTTGGCCGTGTTCTACAGATCACGACCCATAATTTGTCAATAGCGATACAGTGCACGCAACTGCAGAGCACCGTGATCACCTTTGCTGCTCAGGTGATCCAGGCCAGCCTCATGGGGTTAATGCACCCAACGGCCAAGACCTGATCCAGCTGGCTCAGCTTTGTATGTGCCCCTCCGAGCTCCCAACTCTTGAATCAGCCGTGGCGGCTCGAGGCCTGGTTAGGCTTGAGGCACACGGCTGGATGAGAGAGGTAGTGAGGATTTTGTGGCCCGGACAGAGTGCAGGTGTGCTCTATGTCATGGAGCAACAGGGTCCTCATGAGAACCCTGAGGCTTACGTGGCACAGAAGCAGCTCCTCGCCATTCTGACTGAGAAGGTCCCCTTGACGCCCCATGGGTATAACTTTGACCATCTCGATTTCAAGACGCTCCTGTACGGAGGTCTTAATCATGAGACCAAGATGGCATTAGGTTTGGTGGATCCAGCCACCACTAACTGGGAGGAGTTCGGGAACAACCTCCGACAGGTCTCCGACCTGCTGCGCAAGGCAGGATCCCTTAAACTTCCCACTAAGGCACATACAAAGGAACCCGGGAATTGGGAACCCATATCCGAGGTCACGTACTCGAATTATGGGCCCCATTCCCAACTCTGGAAAACTGCGCCAAATTCAGTTCCCCGAGGGAACTGGACTCCGTGCCCAGCTCCCAGGGAGGACAACTGGCAGTGGCAGGGAAGAGATTTCCACAGCCAGCCCGGCAAGGCAGGAAGTCCCCCACAGCAGCCCACTGCCCCCAAACAGCTCTCTGACTCGGGCTCTCCTCGAGAGACATCTGGCGGGTACGATCCCACGGCCCAGATGTACTCCTCGGATAGAGTAAGAGTCTGGAGCATGCTCAGAAGCTTCGGGCTGGACATGAGCCAGTTCAATAAGCAACCAACATCAGAGCTTTTGGAAGATCTAAATAAGCAGCTTCAGGCGGGAAGTAAACAGCCGGTCCAGGCCGTGACCGACAGCCCACCTCCGGCTGGATACTACCCTAACCTGGATCTGCAAGCATAGGGGTGCCCTCGGTCCAGGAAGCTTCCCCGCAACGTTGTGGCTAGGTTGAAGCCAGACAGGTGGGGAAGTTTCTGGGTGAAGGCAGGCATAGGGACCGAGAGGGATAAGACTCCTGCCACCCTTCTTGTGGACTCTGGTGCAGCAGTCAATGTGCAACTGTAGAGCATCGTGATCACCTTTGCCTTTCAGTGCAACTGCAGTCAATGTGAAACTGCAGAGCACCGTGATCACCTTTGCCTCTCAGTGCAACTGCAGTCAATGTGCAACTGCAGAGCACCATGATCACCTTTGCCGCTCAGGTGATCCAGGCCAGCCTCATGGGGTTAATGCACCCTGAGATCCTGAGCCTACTCCGAGAGCGATACCTGGAATCGCTGGAACACCCTACCGCTTTGGTGCAAATCCAGCATGTCACGTGGAAGAGCCTAACTCTCACGGTGGACATTGCCCATGAATGGATTCTGGATCCGATAATTTTACATCCAGTATCCCACTTAGGACTCCCCCTCATAGCCGCTAATGCCACTTTACTGCCCCCGCAGATGTACCATTGGTCCAATGGTACACACTCTTTTGATTTAGCTGGCTGCCTATTTAACCACCATTGGATTCAGTGTTTCCACGACCTTAATGATCTCAGCCTCGGCGATACCTCCGAATATTTGGTAGTGCCAGTAAATACCACAGTCATGTCCCAGATTAACCACGAGTGCTTCTGTTTAAGGACTCCTTGTACCAATTTGATAGTACTGCCTAGTGGTGCAACTGTAAGAGTAAACCGCACCACTGGGAACCCCTGTTTTTATTCACAGATGGTCCAAGACTGTTTTGGCCAGAACTTTTATCTCCAGCGGGAGATACGAGATTATGTGTTGGAAAGTGCCTATGCACCCACAGAATCTGAATGAGTCGGATTCCACCTTGAGGACGAGATCCCTGCGTCTTTATGGCTCAGGAATCTCACCAGTTTGTCGCAATGAGTAAAGGAGGTCTCGCACTCCCTCCACCAAATTGCCTTGACTGTTAACCATACTGCTCAGACAATAGTCAGCAACTCAGAGGAGTTGAAATCCTCCGCGAAAGATTCGTGGTGGGATGTTTTTAGTTGGTCCTCCACGGGCCAGGCTATAGCACATTTCGCTCTCCACTCTTTAGTCATTTTGGTGGTGTTTCAGATAATTTTGGTAGTCAGTCTTGTTGGTTTGGTATTTTGGATAAAGAAATAGATCCTCATGCTACAAACCGTCCATTTTTATTAAGGGAAGAGGTTCCCCCATTTGTAAATAGTTGTTTGTTGCAGATTATAGTTGAATCTATCCTTTAACCTCTTAAGGGAGGAGGGTTTTTGTTTTTGGAGGAAACGGATTCTTGGGATGGCTGTCCCAAGATCGGCTTATCCTCTGAGGTAGATCGGGCCTACAGAGTCAGCCCTGATACTCTGAGGAAGGCGAGTCGGACTGGAGTGCTGACCTTTTCTCACTCTGAACGCCAGCATTCTCTCACTCAGAGGGATTGCCTTGTGCAAGGGCGTTCTGGTGAGGTTAGGGCGAGACGAAGGGGGCCTCACGACCCTCTCAGGAGAACCAGGTCTGACTTTGGACTCCCGGTCTACTACCCAGGCGTGCCCCTCATCCCATCGAGGACCTCCTCCCCGCTTCTTTCGTGTGCTTGAATTGTTAGGGTGAGAACAATTGGCACTGCTATTTTGTTTGTTACTCCATTCCATTTTGATTTCACCAATTCAGAACTGCTCTCCAATGCCCCATAAGGGACGGAGACCCACACAATTGGCCTGACGCCCGGCCCCGGTGCATTGTGTCTCATTTGCATATGTTAGTAGGACATTTGCATACGTACGTCCAACCATCCTGACCAATCACCGAGGGAGTCAGCGTCTGCTCTGGCAATGAGCAAGCGTACACTTGCTTGTCTCTGATTTGGTTTATTCTATCTTTTTCACCAGTGTTGAGGCCCCGCCGCCAGGCAGAGCAAAAAAAAGGGGGGGAGGGGTCAGAGCCTAACCTAGTTCAGTCTGAGCATATGTGTACCACTGCCATTGCAGACGGGGCTTCAGCAGGAGCAACTTACGTGTGGCTGTTTGAAACAAAGTGCCCTGCTGATGTGATCCACAGCCACAGCCCATCCAGTGAAATATTGGATGGAGCAAAATTTGCCATCCTGACCTCAGGTTGGTCCATCTGACCCCTGAGCTTTGCAGGCCTGGTCTTACTCAGAGTGAACTACAGTTAGGAACTCGACTCCCCAAGCTCTGGCAGACGTGTCACCAGCCTAGGGTGACCATGATCTGCAGTGGCCTTAACATAGCCTCTCCTGGTATGGCTTTAAGATCTGGTCCCATCCTGTGTCCACCAGCTGCTCCCAGTAGATCTCCATCTTCCAACAGATCTCATTCCCAGTAGGCTTTGAGCCGGCCATTTGCATTAATGGTATACATTGGATAATAAACATGTCAGTTCTTCTGTTAAAAACTCCAATAGGTCTATTGCTACAGAAGACTGGGAAGATCCCGAGGCTGTACTATCGCCCCTGAGTACCGTGGGGGGGGGGGGTGTGACGAAGAAAGTTACCGCTCCATCTCATGGCCGAGACTTGGAGGTTCCTAGTTCTTCGACGACACCCGTGACTGTGAGGGAAGATGACCACGCAGGCTTCCGCATGCCATGACGAACCTTTGCCATTCCTGCTACTGGTTGCCGACCCAAAGAAAACCTATAGATTATTCCAGGCTCCAAATTCTGCAAAAACTCTTTTGCTCCTGAACTTGCAGCAAGCCAAGTTGCACTGATTTGGACATTTTGGTTGTTGTTCCTGCTCCGTTGCCCGGATGGACTTATGTTTTGCTCGCCCACTCCAGCTAAAAGACTTTTTCCTGTTGCGAGGGGGGGGGGGTGCCTAGACTTTTGCTTGCACCTCACCTCCCCTGGACTACAAACTTTCACTCCACATTGAACAGTTTGTTCCTTGGATTGCCTTCATTGCCAGACCATGCATTGGACTTACTGTATTCCATTGATTGCGTCATTTTGCATTTGCTATTTTACTGCCATTGCTCATGTTTTGACAGTTCCCTATTGATGGGACATTGGACATAGGTTATTGTTTAATTGTTTATTATTGAGTTGTTGACATTGGTGTGTCTTGTGTTTAGGTTTAGGTTTTAGTCAGGAATGTCTTTATAAGATAATAATCCTTTGCTCTTCCCGAATTCCCTTTCCTGAGGAGTGATATGGCTACCAACCTGCAAGCCCTATCTGGCTCTAAATTAATTTTTGCTTTTAATTGGAAAATGTCCAATATTGTCCCCAACATCACCCATTTTTGGGGGGGGATTGTTACTGTCCTAGCTAGTCTGAGCTTTGGGGGTATTAAAAGATATCCCTTGATATCATAATTCGGCTTCACTTCTCTATTCCTCTCCATGTGCTTGCGAGGCCACCGGACAAGCACGTAAACAAGCTCTGCCGTCAATAGCCGTAATATTCAAACTACAATACAGGCAGGCCAGAAATAGCTGACTCACTGCTTTAGGAGACCTCCAGGCAAGTACTCTAATTAAGCATGCACGCCATTTACAAAAGAACCTCTGCCCCGCGATGGCAGCTTGATGGGTAAACTATGCAATACCCAAGTACTCTGCGTTTGCATACTGGCTACTCTATTGAGAACCGCTACGATAACTCAATCATTCAGATGCTGATCTTTCGGAGGCTTTGTCTCCAACTCCAAATCTATTGTATTCCCCAAGTATGGTATAGCCTGCAGTCACAATTCTCCTTATAAAAACCCTTGATTCCGAGACCTTCCTCGGATCGCTCCCTAGTTTCATCCCGCCTTGCTGCCGCTTTGCTTGGCGAGCCTCCCCCCAGCTCCACCTGCTGAGCTACATCGCACCCCAGCTTCGCTCTCTATTTTTCCGGGCTTCAGGACAGGTGAAGTATCACCCAAACCAGCAATCCCTCTAAAAATCCCTCTATACCACTCCAACCTTTATTTTCTTTAGTTATCTTGTATGAATGTGCCGCATACACTGTTTTGCTTGTGTTTAATAAACATCATTTATTATTTCAACTTCTGTGTGCTCCTTGACTCGGCCTGACCCCGTAGACATAGGGTTCAAGATCTCACTATGTTACCCTGCCTCTCGTAACGCTAAGCAGTGCTCTGAGCTAATTTTCCCCACCTTTAGTTGAGCACATTTTGGTGTCCCTCCCAGGACCCCCAGTACACAGGGTAACACCTCCACTCCTTCATCCAAGTCATTGATGAAGATGTTGAATAGCACTGGGCCCTGTGGCACCCCACTAGTCACTTCTCTCCAGGATGAAAAGCAGCCATTGGGGATCACCCTTTGAGTTTGGTCGGTTAACCAATTACCAATCCACCTAACAGCAGCCCCATCCAGCCAGCATTTTACTAGTTTCTTTGCAAGAATGTCATAGGGAACTTTGTCAAAGACCTTACTGAAGTCAAGATATGTACGTCTACAACATTCCCTTCATCTATCAAGCTTGTAACCCTATCATAAAAAGAGATAAGATTAGTCTGGGATGACTTATTTTTGAGAAATCCGTGTTGACTTTTAGTGATTATGGCATTGCTTTCTAAGTAATTATAAACTAACTGTTTAATGATCTGCTCTAGGATCTTTCCTGGTATTGATGTCAGGCTGACCGGGAGATAATTTTTGGGGTCCTCTTTTTTCCCTTTCTTGAAGATGGGGATGACATTTGCCCTCCTCCAGTCTGCTGGGACGTCTCCTGTTCGCCAAAAGTTGTCAAAGATTATTGCAAATGGTTCAGAAATTATTTCTGCTGATTCTTTTAATATCATTGGATGTAATTCATCTGGCCCTGGAAACTTGACTTCTTCTAGTTTAGCCAAATATTCCTGTACTACTTCTCTACTTATTCTGTGCCACATTTCCTCCCCTTCCTCACCTGCTCCCCATCCCCCAAGTTGAGTACTTCTATCCTTTTGGGAGAAAACCGAGGCAAAGAAGACATTGAGTAGTTCTGCCTTCTCTCTTCTCTCTGTCGTTAATTGGCCATCTTCTCCACGCAGCAACCCTATCATCTCCTTGTTTTTCTTTTTGCTGCGGACATATCTAAAAAACCCTTTTTTATTGTTTTTAAGTCTCTGGTAAGCCTGAGTTCATTCTGCGCTTTAGCTTTTCTGACCTTCTCCCTACATCTCCTGGCTATTTGCTTGAATTCCTCTTTGGTGGTTTCACCATTCTTCCATTTCCTGTAATGTTTCTTTTAACACTTAGCTCAGCTGAGAGTTCTTTAGTGAACCATTCCGGTTTCTTTAGACACCTGACATTTTTCCTCCTTATTGACACAGTTTTCAATTGTGCCTTCACAATTTTAAGAAACTCCCATCCATCATGAACTCCTTTCTCTTTTAGTATTCTTGACCATGGGATTTCAGCAAGTAACTCCCTAAGTTTAGAGAAATCAGCTTTCTTAAAGTTTAGGATGCGTGTCTGGCTGCACTCGGCTTCTCCTTCCCACTGAATGACAAATTCCAAAAGAGCATAGTCACTCCCTCCTAAGGATCCCACCACCTCCACACCATCAACAAGGTCATCCCTGTTAGGATCAGATCCAAAATAGCCGATTCCCTTCTTGCCTCCTCCACCTTCTGGGCCATGAAATTATCTGCATGGCAAGTGAGGAACCTGTTGGACCTTGTGGTCTTGGCAGAGTTTGACTGCCAACAAATATCAGGATAATTGAAATCTCCCATTAACACCATCTCTCCTTTTTGAATGTGTGGTCATCTGCTCCAGGAAGGCCTCATCCAAGTCCTCAGGCTGTCCCGGAAGCCTGTAGCAAACCCCCACAATCACATCCCTATTGTTTCTCGCTCCCTTAATTCTTACCCAGATGCTCTCGACTTCCCAGATTTAAGTCCTGGATCTCTTCACAGGTGAAAACACCCTTGACATATAAGGCTACTCCTCCTCCTTTCTTGTTTGATCTATTTCTGCAAAATAGGTTATATCCCCCCTATTCCTACATTCCAATCATGAGACTCATCCCACCAGGTTTCATTCACGCCTACTAAATCATATTTATTTTGTTTAATTAAGAGTTGGAGTTGATCTTGCTTATTTCTCATGCTCTGTGCATTAGTGTAGAGACACTTGAGACCATATGACCTTCCTGAAAGTCCTCTACTGAAGTTACTTTCCCTCCCCCTGTTAGTCTGCTAGTCTACTTGGCCTGCCCTATCTATATCATTTGGGCTATTTTTTGCAGCACTCACTGAATCCTTGCCCAGAATAATACTGTCCCCCTCACCAGTCAACTCAGTTTAAAGACCTCCTGATACATTTTGCAAGATTGTTAGCAAAAACGTTCTGGCCGAAGGTTGTGAGGTGCAGGCCATCCCTAGCCGGAAGACCATCTTCATGGAAATGGAGGCTATGATCCAAAAACCCAAATCGCTCCCAGCAGCACCATCTTCGGAGCCAGTTGTTGATCTCCACTATTCTTCTTTCCCTTCGTGGGCCATGTCCTTCCACAGGGAGGAGAGACGAAGTGACAACCTGTGCACGAAGGTCCTTCAGCTTCCTACCCATAACTTCATAATCTTTCGTGATGTGGTGAAAGCTGCACTTTGCCATGTTGTTGGTGCCAACATGAGCCAAAAGAAGGGGGTTACGGTCAGTGGGCTTGACCTGTCTCGTTAGCCTCTCCATTATGTCATTGATTTTGGCTCCAGGGAGACAGCAGACCTCACGATTGATCCTGTCTCGGTTGCAAATGGTCGGTTCCATTCCTCTCAGCAAGGAGTCCCCAACCACTACAACTTGTCTCCTCTGAGGTTTGTCTGGGGTTACTTGACGAGCAAATTCTGTCATGGCCTCCTGAACCTTCTGTTCATGCTGAGATTGTTGGTGCTGCTGCTGTTTGATTTCGTTCTGCTGGTGTTGGGGTTGCTGTTGCTGATGTTGGATTTCCTCTTGGTGACATTGCATTATCTCTTCCTGCTGTTCCACTTCGTCATTAATAAGGTCAAGAACTTGGAAGCGATTCTGTAGCTTGAGAGTCTCCGTTTGGTACCTTGCCTTTCTACTCCTGCGTGTCACATTCCTCCAAGCATCCGTCTCCTGTTTCGTGAACCGACTTCCTCGTCTGCTAGCTCCTCCATGCACTCCGTTTTCAAAAAGGTCCTCTCAGCCCTATCCAAGAACTCCTCTCCCTCCCTGATAATGCAAAGATTCGAAACGCATGCCTCCAGCTATTGAACCTTTTCCTCCAAGAGGGC
This sequence comes from Cyclura pinguis, assembly GCA_030412105.1. Classification (NCBI taxonomy): domain Eukaryota; kingdom Metazoa; phylum Chordata; class Lepidosauria; order Squamata; family Iguanidae; genus Cyclura; species Cyclura pinguis. Next base: position 162,062,389 of record CM059600.1, read on the forward strand.
AACCAGCTTGCATTTGCTGCAGGTGTACCCAACAACGTCTTGCAGCAGGAAAACAAACATGCCACAGCTGTGGCAGGTGGCCATAGCAGCTCCCTCTCCCTCCATACTTGATCGTCTAGATAGTTGCATTGGAAAAGGTAAAACTGGGCTTTGCCTTCAAAGTGCCCTGGTAAAACCTATGTCAACTCCCTTGTTTGCCAAGGTCTTATTATCAAACTATCAAGAGACAGGGTGCAATTCTACGGTGCTTGTAGTTACTTTCTCAAGGTGGCACCCCCACCTAGATGTTGTGAACTGGCAGATTGACTCCGGACGGCTTCAAGGAAGAAACAGTTAAGTCTTGCTAAGCTTTGGTAGTGAAAATGCACGTGCCGAAGGCAGGTGCCTCTGGGAGCAAATATAAAGAGCAAATATAAAGAGGGAGAGCACACGGCCAGACAAAACAGACAAATGAACAAACAATCAAACACAGCCCCAGAAGCCTGTAAAAGACACCCAGTCAAGATGTCTTCTCAGATGCAGCTCATCTTCCGCTCTCTCCTCTGGAAAAAAATGCAAGGCATGTTGGGAGTGACAACCTTTGCATGCTTTAATTAACTGGCTAGTTAGTTTGTACGTGTATTGTAGGCATAGAAGGGACTGCCTAGAATAAACTTCTGGTTGTTTGGTCAACATCTACTTCCGCTTGTATGTTCTCTTCCTCTATCCTCTTTTATTCTTCAGCTTCCCTGCAAGCATGTGCTCTCCGATTCTCTAGCAGGCATACTTCCCTGTAAGCATGTGAGTGCTTAATTTCTTCTTACTTTCTTCAGGAATTGAACCTGTGTAGACTATGCACAAGATTTTGTGCATTTCTGTTCATACTTTTTAACCAATCTGTTTGTGTTTATTTTGAGCTAGATTAAGTGTGTCTGGGGTGGAGATGATAAAGTGGGACTGGTAATTTGTTCAACTTTTACCTTTGCATTTACTAAATACTCTGCTGATTGGGAGACTTATTACTAAAAATCTCTCAATTCCCCAACAGGTTATGGGGTCCCAGAACAGAAAAGTTACCAGATTTTTCGGGTTTTAGTTATTTTTACTTTGTGTCTTTCTTGCAAAAGTGGCTAGTTTTTCCCCCTCCCCCCCCCCCATTCTCTAGCTAGAGAACTTTTACCTTTTACCTTTTGGGTGCTGATTCTTGTTTTTTTTTTTGAATTGCTAACTAAAGCAAAAATGCTGCATGCAGACTTAGACCTAGCTTCCAAATCCAGACTTGTGCAACTCACTAATGAGAGCTATACAGAATGGAGACAGAAATTAAATTTAGTGTTTAATCACCATAATGTTCTTGATGCAATTGAAAAAGAAAAAACAAGTGGTGTAGCTGCAGAACAAGGTTGAGAAAAGATGCCACAGCACAATACCTAATCGGTGATGCATTGGAGGCTAATCAGCTACTCTATGTAAGAGACTATACCACTGCAAAGGAAATGTTAGACAAAATTAAAGAAGTTTGTGGTCTTTCATATGAAAAGTCCCAGTCAGTTTGGATGAGGGAACTTGTACAGCTTCACCTTCATACTAAAGCAGGCTGTGAAGCTTTTATCAGCAAACTGATTATGATTTTTGATAAGTTGAATTCCTGTAGATTCTAGTTGTTTGATAGACAAAAGGTTTGTTTCCTGACTGGAACTCTAGGATCACAGTTCAATCCCTTCATCTCTCTCTTACAAAACTTAAAAGGGCTAACCTTTAATGAAGCTATGTCTAAGTTACTAGAAGAATGCATTGACCAAGGGGCTTCCTCTTTTGATTATACACAAAGTGGATCAAATTACCTGGTCACCAAGAAGGGCAGACCCAAAGCTCCGCCCAGGGACCAATCAGAGCTCAGTTGTTATAACTGCAACAAGAGGGGTCACACTGCAAGAAACTCTACCCTTCCCAAAAAGCCCTCAGCCAATGGTAGCTCTCCAACTAAGAAATTCAGAAGACAAAGGCAGCATGAAGTAGGTGAATCAGGAAAACAGTCTTACAGAGGAAATAATTCTTTTTTAATGGGACAGACTCTGGCAGTTAATGACTACAAGCAGAAAAATGGTTGTTGGATTATAAATTCTGGCTGTACCAATCACAGCACATTTTCTGATTCTTGTTTTGATACAATTGATAGAGATACTAAGGGAAGTGTTCAAGTTGCAAATGGCGAATCCATGCAGATCCTGGGATCAGGAAGCTGTACTTTAAACTTCCTATTGCCTAATGACAAAGTTATCCAGAATGTTGCAAATGATGTCTTGTTTATTCCTGAATTACACTGCAACATGCTCAGTGTGTCTGCTTTAAATAGGAAAGGATTTGGAATACTTTTCAAACAAGGAAAATGCACAGTTACCAAAGATAATGTCCTTTTTGCAGAAGCATTTGAGGATAATGGTGTCTATGAGCTACATCTTTCAGCTCAACAAGCTAATGTTGCTAGAGCACAAATGAATGAGAACAGCCTTGACCTATGGCACAGATGTCTTGGACATCATGATCCAAAGGCAGTTCTTGAACTGCAGAACCAGAACTTGGCACAAGAATCAAAGTGAATCAACAATACAATGAGAGCACTACCAGGTGTGTAAGGTGTGTTGAACAAAAGTCAGTCAGACCCTCATTTCAGCCAAGGACTAAAAAGAGACCTACTAAGGTCTCATTCACAGTGATTTGTGTGATCCATTTAATGTACCTTCACTTGGCAGAAACAGATATGCTTTAAATTTTTGTGGATGATTTTTCAAGGAACTATGTTACTTATCTTCTGAAAAAGAAGAGTCAAGCCTAAGACATGCTACAGAAGTATGTTGCCATGGTGAGAATCAAGTTTGAGACAACGCCTAAAGCTATTCAGACAGATGGTGCTGGTGAGTACCTTTCACATCGCACATAAGCTTTCCTTGGAAGAGCATGGCATTTTGCACAGGAGGAGCATTCCTTACACTCCTGAGCAGAATGGAATTGCTGAAAGGAAACTGAGATCTCTCCTAGAGATGACAAAGTGCATGCTGGCAGATGCTCATCTTCCCAGTAAATTTTGGGGTGATACCTTTATGACTGCAACATATATCCAGAATAGATTGCCAACAAAAGGCACCGCACAAACACCATTTACACCATTTAAACTATGGCATGGCAGAGTACCAGACATAAAACACATTAGAACCTTTGGAAGCATTGCATATTCATACATACCACCACAGAAGCAACACAAACTAGATGCAAAAGCAGAGCAGACTATTCTAACTGGCTATGCTCCTGGAAGCAAAGGCTATACAGTAATGAACTTAAAGACTGATGAAGTCACTACTAGACATGTAATTTACTTTGATGAACAAAGCAGAGTTGATAAGAGAGGAACTGTCATAGACTTTCCAGATGAACAAGAGACAATCTTAGAATCACTAGAAGAAAAAGAGCAAACTGTTGAACCTCTCTTAGAAGTGCAAATGTTGCCTTCATTTGAAATACCACAAGCAGCTATACAACCTGATTCTGAACGAAGGAGTGGGGTGGATGCTGCAGAAAGCAAACTAAAGACAGAGAGCAGTACACCAAGAGAAGGGGATGCAGATGGCTCTGACCTGAGCACTGGACTGGAGGATGCTGCAGAGACAGAACAGGTTCCAGAACAGGTTCCTAGATGCTCAACATGACCCAACAAAGGTGTACCAGCTCTACGCTTGTCCTACCTCGCAACATCAGTGTTACCAAATGACCCATCAAGCTTTGAAAAAATTGAACAGATGCTTGCAACTGAGGCAGCTCAGTGGAGAAAAGCAGCACAAGAAGAAATAGATGCACTGCATAAGAATAGAACATGGACACTTACTGAACTTCCAGCAGGAAAGAAAGCCATAGGATCCAGATGGGTCTTCAAGCTGAAACTGGATGCACAAGGAAAGGTGGAACACTACAAAGCAAGGCTAGTTGCTCAAGGCTTCTCACAGAAATTTGGAATAGACTTTTGATGAGACATTTTCACCTGTTGTCAAACACAACACCACAGGACTGCTTCTCAGTCTAGCTGCTTCCAAACAAATGGATGCCGGACACCTTGATGTGAAAACTGCTTTCTTACATGGACAGATAACGGAGGACATGTACATGCAAGAATCCCCAGATTTTGCAGACCAGAAGCAACCACATCTGGTTTGCAAGCTTAACAAGGGATTGACTTAAACAGGCTGCTAGACCTTGGAATGAGAAACTAAGTTGAAACAATTAGGCTTTAAGCAAGGAGAAGCAGATCAGTGGCTATACACCAGAACCAAATAGGGTTATTCAACCTTTATCCTGACTTATGTTGATGATTTGATTATAGCCACCAACAGAAATAAAGACTACTCAGAAGTTGTACATCACTTGAACAAAGAAGTAGAATTGAAAGAATTAGGAGATGCAAAATACTACTTAGGCATGAAGATTCAAAGAGAACAAGATGGCTCCTTTCTACTAAGTCAAAAACAAAAAAATCGCTGAACTTTTAGAAAGCTTAGGACTCCAAGATGCCTATACTGTAGTAACTCCCATGACCACAGATTTTCTTAAAAATACTGAAGAAAGTGATCTTTTACCAGACAACAGTCTTTACAGAACAGCAATAGGAAAACTCCTGTACCTGTCTATCAACACAAGACCTGATATTGCCTCTGCTGTAGGGATTCTGAGCAGGAAAGTTAGCTCACCTGCAAAGAAAGATTGGACTGGAGTAAAAAGGAGTGGCTAGATACTTGAAAGGGACTATCAACTTTAAATTGAAGCTACCAGCTACCAGCAATCCAAAGTTAGTATGCTACACTGATGCAGATTGGGCTGGTGATGGTGCAGATTATCACTCAGTCAGTGGTTTTCTATTTTTGTATGGAGATGGCCCTATTTCTTAGGGCAGTCACAAGCAGAGTGTGGTATCTCTGTCCTTTACAGAAGCAGAATATATTTCAGCATCAGAAGCATGTAGAGAATTACTATGGCTTGATCAATTGTTGTCTGGTTTTGGAATAAATGAAGAAAATCCAATTCCAGTTATGGAAGACAACCAAAGCTGTATTAAACTTTCTCAAACACAGAAGATGGCATCGTGCAGCAAGCACATAGGAACAAGATACCACAAAGTGCATGACCTCACAGAGAATGGAATGATCGAGATGATCTACTGTCCAACCACTGAGATGATGGCTGATATCCTGACCAAACCTCTACCAAGAGATGGTTCTGAGAACCTGCGAGTCAAGATGGGACTTCAGAGGTGCATGCACAGTTAAGAAGGGGTGTTGGAAGTGGCAACCTTTGCATGCTTTAATTAACTGGCCAGTTAGTTTGCATGTATATTGTAGGCATAGAGGGGATTGCCTAGAGTGAATTTCCTGTTGTTTGATCAACACCCACTTCCTCTTACATGTTTTCTTCCTCTTCCTCCTTTTGTTCTTCAGCTTCCCTGCAAGCATGTGCTCTCCGATTCTCTGGCAGGCATGCTTCCCTGTAAGCATGTGAGTGATTAATTTCTTCTTACTTTCTTCAAGAATTGAACCTGTGTAGACTATGCACAAGATTTTGTGAGTAAACTTTTCATACTTTTTGACCAAACTCTTTGTGTTTATTTTGAGCTAGATTAAGGCCCTTTTCGCACCTTACCTTTTAACACTGCTGGGGTGTGGGGCTCGTGCAAGAAGGCTCTCGCAAGCCTCCTGCTTCAGCTCCGCAGCTCCTTCCTACTCATGCGAATGCCCCGCCCGCGCCCCGCCCCTTCCTTCTGCAGTGCAGCCTGGGAGTTGGAGGCTTCACTGAGGAGAGGACGCGCGACCGGCCCAGCTCCAGAGGCTCCACATGGCAGTTAAGTGCGTGTGAGGCCCCTGACCGGTGCACAAGCGCGGGTCATTTTCGGCTAAAAGCCAAAAATAAAAAAATGCATGTGCGCTGCACATGAGGCTGTTGGGGATGATAGGAGTTTCAGCCCCACGGAAACGCAGCGAAAAAAAACAGAGTTCAGCGAGCCAACAGCAGCAGCATTGTTCCCCAGTAAGGATACTCACACACAGAGGAGTTTCTTCCAAACAGGAGGCACTTTATCTTGCAGCAAAGTTCCGTTATATACAAAACATAGAACAAACAGATAAAGGCTTGCGCCAGACACAGGTTTTGGACAACAGACAATTACAGACTGGGGATTGCTTCCTTATGTACATATTTACAACCAATCAGGTAGAGGTTTGCACACCTCCCTCTACCATCTGCACACGACCCCAGTTTCTTATGCGACCTTGCGATTACCCACAGCTGGGGCATGATGCAACATCTTTACAGTGGGCTGATCATTTTCCCAGGGTTCCCTACCTGGAATCTCTGACAGAGGCCCTTGAGTGTTGCGCAAATGGGAGTGCGTCATGCAGACTGCTCCTCACTTTTACGCGACGCTCAAGGGGCCCTTTTGCTTGCAAACTGCCGTGCGAAAAGGGCCTAAGTGTGTCTGAGGTGGAGATGATAAAGTGGGACTGGTAATTTGTTTAACTTCTGCCTGTGCATTTACTAAATACTCTGCTGATTGGGAGACTTATTACTAAAACCTCTCAATTCCCCAAAAAGGAACATTCAGAGGTGGTTTTGCCAGTTCTGTGAAATGATACAGCTGTTCTATTGCCTGTGCCTTCCTAACTAAAAGCATACCTTGTCTAAGTCAGGGAAAGAAAGACTATGTGCTGGGACCTGTTTTGTCTCTTACTAGAGTTCTGACAAGGCCCAGAACAGATTGCAGAAGACAATACACTTGCAACCAAAGATTGTGAGCCCGATTTGTTTGGTTTGCCAGAACTGAACAGATTGGACAGTCCTTTCCAGAGAAAAATCTGCTCCTCATGACATCAGGCTTTCTTCATTTTAAAAGTGTAATCTACAAGAAGTAAAGCAGACCAATTTTGTTACTACTATTGTTAAGCAGTCAGGTATCAGAAATTCGTGCCATTCTGCTTCAGACCACCAAGAGATCTGCTGTCTGTCCACCCATGAATTACATGGCAAAGCTCTCATTGGAAAGAATGGTTATAACACCAAACACACAGCTCAAGTTTTGCTAAACAGGTCTCAGATTGCTTTCATCTCTTTATTCCTTTTGTTTCATATCTGCCTGTCTGTTGTGCTTTGTGCAGCTCTTGTGTATAGGGAATTTTTAAAAAATGCTCATTGGTCTAACCAGTGTCTGAATTTTCTTTTTCCTTCTAGCTTCCCAAAATAACTACCAAATTGACCCTAACCAGGAGCTCTTAGCTATGGGTAAGGATTTTGCATTAATGGTTTGGAATGTTGTTAACCAGTTAGGATTGAATCTTCTGTTTGTGGAATGTTGAGATGGAAGTGGTGGACGGGTCTGAGAGGGAAAAGTCATTGCTCAGAAATCTTTATTACTGTGTGTTCAAAATGACTGTCAATCATAGCTGCATGTAGGTGAAAGAGGCTTTGGGAACAAACATCATTTGTAAAGCTATACTCCTGTGTTTATCCCTTGCTTTAGGCTTTCTTTTAAGCAATCTTGTCCAGTCTCCTACATGATGCAGGAAATCCAGAACCACAGCATCTTTAAAGGATGGTTATCGTCCATCTTCTCAAAATACTCCAGTAAGGGATAATCCAGCACCCAGTCATTAATTCTATTGCCAAGTTGTGCGTAGGTTTTCTTCCCCCTATTGTTTGTACCAAATCTGCTATCCTCTAACTTAAAGCCATGAAACTGAGATTTGCTAGCAGAGCACAAGTTATTTATTTTATAAAGTGATTCGATAACCATTATCCATGGTTATTGATTTTGATATATAAAAGATAAGATTGATCTAAGGTAATAGGGAGAACGGTTACTACTGATTTATTTAAATTATGATAGAGGTGTAAGATTAGAATGTAGAAATAAAACTAATAGACGAAGGATTCAGGAAATACACTAATTGTCTTTTCTGTTAGTATTTATGTAAGTCAAGATCTCTCTGGACACTCGGGGAATAAGAGTGGGGATGTTGTAGTTTTTAATCCTTTTCTTTCTTTAACGCTCTCTTCATTTTTTCTTTCTTATCTTTCCTTTTTTTCTTTTCTTTTCTGTAGCTATTAGAGACTTTACCTGTAATGTCAGATGTTATAATTGTGTTGTGTTCTATGTTATACTGGTGTGTTTTATATTGTATTGGTATTTGTTTTCTGGTATACATTATATTAATAAAGACTATTTAAAAAAATAATAAAGTGATTCAATGACATTTCCTGAGAGTGGAAATGAGGAATCTACCATTAGAAATCTACTCTTGTCCCTTAACCTCTTCCTCTTCCATCAACAGGTTTCACCAACCTGCTAGGATTCTTCATGCCATCCTACCCTTTCACAAGGAGCTTTGGACAGTTCATCCTTTTATGGATAATCAGAACTTATTTTTATGAGACTAAACACAGGACTGGTGTGGTATGTAAATAGTAGTCTCCAGTAAGTTCATTGGTAACATCACCTCCCATGGATTCATTACCACTTAAAATTTTGTATAATGATTCTGTTCTCCACATAATCATAGATGTCAAAAGGTTTTGCTTTTTCTTAACCTTTCCTGTGCTGGTTTATAGAGCAGAGAGGTTCACACCCATATCCATAACTGTGAAACTTGGGTTGAGTAGCTGGTTTGGATTGTCTTTATGGTTGATTTATTTATTTTTTGCTTTATTCAAGCTGTCAATTGGGTGTGTTTTTTTTTTACATGAAATGTACATTTTTATGTAAGGCTCCTGGATTAGTTACTGTAGAGTGCAAAGAAAAGGTGGCAGTTGAGACTATTTCTATTGCTTTCATTCTTGGTGGCAGCAGAAAAGCATGCCAGCCTCCCCCCACAGAAGGGGTCAAAGTGTGAGAACAGACAGGTTATTCATTCTTGTAAATCTCTATGAATATGCAACTTTGGAATATAAGGAATATAAATACCTTATTCTCTTTAAACTGACCCCTTTTGCTTAAAATTTAGGGGTTAAATGCTTTTAGGAAGGGGGTTGAGCCACCTCCTGTTCCTGTAATGTCATTACTTGTCTATATTGCAGGACAACACTGAATGCACAGACAGGCGTGTGCACCCCTGCAGGGGGATTAATCACAGGTAAGGGCTAGAAAGATACAGTTGTACTTGCTGAGTTGGAGGAATTGTTAAGGTCTGGTTGCTGAGCTACCACAGGCACACTGATAGGCAGACACTACCTTATTAATTTTGTTCTTGTCACCCCCTTGGAGATGAAAACTGAACCACATTTGGGAAGCAAACTATCATACAGCAAACTATCCAGAAATTGAAGCTGACTTTGAAAAGAAAATTTTCTACTATGGATGCCATTAAAGGAGTTGTGTAAAAATGTGTAGATTGTGGAAGACGCAAGATACAAATATGCAAATCCTTAAGTATATTTGTTCACAAAGTACATTTTACTTCTGAGCTGAGGATTCAGACAAGAATTAGGTGAAAATCAGTTGTTAGTGATAAGGTGACTGATATATTTCAAACAACATTTAATTAAGTTGCAAAACCTAGGAAGTGTCTAGGTTCCTAATAAAGTCATTCTCTGGTCATTGCTATATAGTAGTTCAAGACTCCATTTAATTCTGGTCATTTGGTTCAAAGAAATTTATCCTGCAGTTGAGCTTGTCTTAGAACAGTATTATACTTCCATTTCTGAGATTTAATGTACACTTCAAATCATCATTAGCATGTGCTTAGAATTCAGCTAAATTGATGAGGCATGATTATTTGCTTGACATTTCCCAAAATTTTTAGCTTCTGCCTCTTAGAAAATAAAACATACTTTTGTATGGACCTGCATTTTCTTTTATTGCTTCATAGTAGATGACTTTGGGTTTTTTTTCTTCTCAAGTTTAAGCCAGAACCCAAGGGTAGTAATTTATTGTTCATGTCCTGTCTTCATTCAGTATCAGTTTTGTCAAAGCTTCAGCAAGGAATAGACAACGTGGAATATAGTTCAGAATGTGTTACTCTTTCCTGGAAGGCAGCAAGGTTGTTAGACTACTATCTCTTGTTTCTTTCTTGCAGACTTCCACTAGAAGTTGAATGCGCTCAGCAATATCCTCTTCTACCACATCGCACGATTCCCGCTTTGGCATTAGCTTGTGCTGTTTTATTCACTTTGCCCTTCTCTCTCTGCAGGGGCCCTGGTGTTACTGTCTCTAGCCTACCTTACTTCCCTCTTCTACGACATTCCCAAAGCAGCACTGGCTGCTGTCATCATCTGCGCTGTGGCTCCCATGTTTGATGCCAAGATCTTCCGCACATTATGGCAGATTAAAAGTATGAGCATGAACCTTCCTATTCCTTCCAAAGCTGAAAGGCTGGGATCAGGGAAGGGGGTTGTGCAGTACCGCCTTGATTCTATATTGACAGAAGGAGGTGGTGGTGGTGTTGCTGAAAAGGAACAGTCTTTTCAAGAGCTCAGAGCTGTTTTTAATTTCATGGGCGGAGTTCATGGTCAGTTTTATTAAAACAGTAACAAGAAAACCTGTTGTGAGGGTTTCCGCATCTATACTACTGTAATGTTGTTAATAGGAGCTGAGGATCCGCTTTCAGCAGTGAAATGACGTACTACTTACTTCATGGTTTATAGATCTCTTTGTGGTAGTTTTAAAAGAGGATAATGTGGAACCTCCAGTCAAAGGAAGGTCCAGAATCTAAAAGATGGAAGCTTCCAGTTCATTCCCACCTGCTGTAGACAATATGGGAGAAGAATACTCATTGTTATTTCCAATGGTGGATTGGATGGAGAATGGCACGCAAAGCTGGTCCTATATTTGGTCATCAGTTGCAGATACCAGCTGAGACCCAACCTCAAGATTCAGCAAATGCCTGCAAATAACACCAGAGACCACTTTGCTCCTTGTCATGCTTCCCCATGTGAGGAGGAGCGGGTGGAACTGAAGATGGGTCCCCTGCTGTAGTGCCTGCTGGAGGAACTCCATCTGGAACTTCGGCAGGAGATCCAATGACATCATGAGGTATGGCTGCAAGGGAGGAGGAAGACCTACTTTAGAAAATACCCTCTGTTCTCTCTGGCTGTGGAAATTTGCCAAATTAAAGAACACTGACACATATTGGACAAATGAGGAATTTGCTAAAAGTTACTTTATGTTGGTAGAAAGCTGTCACTGTTCCAAAAATCAAGATGAATTACTATACCAGGGCTGGGGAAGGTGTGGCTTTCTAGATGTTGGACTGCAGTTCCTATTAGCTCTAGTCAGCACAGCTGATAATGGGGGCTGACTGGAGTTGCAGTTCAACTATATCAGGAGGACCACACATTTCGCCCACCTTGTACTAGGCTCTGCTCTAGGAAACATGCCCAGTTTTCAATGAACAGAAGATTGCTATGATTTTTTTTCCATTTGAACATAAAATTTAAAAACCCAAAACAACTTCATATGAACGTTGGCCTTTATGATCTGTAGTCCTAGTTGCCTTAGTGTTAGTTATGAGATATAGGCTCTTAGTGAGATCTTTTTAGGTAGGAATGTACTCCTTCCCTTCTGTGGTTGTTCCTTTCCTTGTGCTCTGTGGCAGCCATCTGACTACAAGAACAAAATAAGCCAATGATTGAGTTATGTGCATTCATTTCTCTCTCTCTCTCTGTCTCAGGGCTAGATCTAGTGCCGCTGTGTGTGATGTTCTTGCTGTGCTTCTGGGAGGTGCACTATGGCATCATAGCAGGAGTGCTGGTCTCTGGCATTCTCCTGCTCTACCCATTTGCCAGGCCGCAGATAAAGGTTTGTGTTGAACCACTCAATGAGGATGTATATTGTTGACAAAGCAAGGCAAGGCAAACCCAGGTCACACTACACATCTGGATGGACAGCCGGAAAATATAGATTATGTTCACTTTTGTCTCCCACTGCTACTGTCCACTTGTGACCCTTTTAGTTTTGAAAAAAAGAATGGCTGTCTTAGAAAATCCAGAGTACAGGGGGATGCCTTTTCATATGCATCAACAGTCTTTCAATCACATCCAAATCTGGTTTATGAGGAATGCAAAAAAGAAGAAGAGAAGGGCAGGTTGTTTCACCCAGCTCTGGCTGTCAGATTATGCCGTAGTAGAGCAGATTAGGGCTGGAAGATTGAGAGGTGAAGCAAAATGTGCAGAGCTTGGAAGAATTACTTTTTAGAATCCTCAAACCAGTATGAAGGCTCTGAGAGTTACAGTCCCCAAAGGTAATTTTCCCAGCTTCTGAGCAGTAGTCTATAAAATTTCTATCTCACTAATCATATACTCCATCCAACATTCTGCCAATTTTGAATGCAGGGATTTGTTTTTATTCTAGTCCTCCGTTTGCTGCTCATCAGTCTTCAGTCTTGTCCTAGCAAGGCAGTCTTGGGGTTAGCATTGAATTACTCAAGATTTCATTGGAATTTGATCTGGGGGAGGTTGCCCTGTCTCTAAAAATCAGGTTCATACCTTAGGGGTCCTCCTAGATCCATAAGTAGCAGAAAAGTCATCAAGGAGTCAAGAAAGCCAACATGATTCTTGGTTGCATCAATAGAAGCGTGTCTAGATCAAGGGAAGTAGTGGTACCACTCTATTCTGTATTGGTTAGATCTCATTTGGAATACTCTGTCCAGTCCTGGGCACCTTAATACAAGAAGGATATCAACAAGCTAGATTGTGTCCAGGGGAGGGCAACCAAACTGGTGAAGGGTCTGGAAGCCATGCCGGATGAGGAGCGGCTTAGGGAGCTGGGTATGTTTAGTCTGCAGAAGAGAAGGTTAAGAGGGGACATGATAGCCATGTTAAAATCTTTGAAGGGATGTCATGTCAAGGAGGGAGTGAACTTGTTTTCCACTGCTCTAGAGACTAGGACAAGGAGCAATGGATTCAAACTGTAGGAAAGGGGATTCCACCTGAACCTCAGGAAGAACTTCCTGATGGTCAGAGCTAGCCAGCAGTGGAATATGCTGCCTCGGAGTGTGGTGGAGTCTCCTTCTTTGAAGGTTTTTAAGCAGAGGCTGGATGGCTATCTGTTGAGAATGCTTTGATGGGTGTTCCTGCATAGCAGGGGGTTGGACTCGATGGCCCCTGGGGTCTCTTCCAACTCTATGATTCTATGATTCAATGGAAGAGCACATTAGTGCAGTAATATTTATCATTCCAGCTGAAACTGTTCTGAATAAGCCTGCTCTAGAAACAGTTATTCATGCCTTTGTTACATCAGAATTAGACTATTGCAACATGCTTCACATGGGAACACCATTGGAAAATGTCCAGAAGCCCCAGTTAGTGCAAAATGTGGCACTTAGAGTGCTAAACACATGGTATCATGGTCATATCACCCCATATGCTGCCCACTTGCCTTCCAGACAACCTGAATTCAAGATGGCAGTTTTTTTTAAATCATTTTATTAAAAATTCTCATTATAAAACATACATATTTGATTGTCAGCTTCATTGAAATATATCTGATCTTCCACATTGATCTAGATTTCATTTTCCAGATTTCTACAAGCTTTAGGTACTGTACAACATTATACTGTTAGTTTATCTGATAGTTCTTACATTTCATTCTTCATATTTCCGCTTCATGATATATATCCTGTCGCCCCCACGTAATATAACTTTAATCATGAATTACGTATTTCCAGCTGTTAAAACCCAGCAATTACCCGTTACAATTTGCCATTCTTTCTGTATTTCATCGTCTGATTTCCCCTTTAATCTCTGGGAGACCATGTCCGCATTTTTATTTTCTTTTTTTTTATATATAATTTTATTAAATTTCACAAATATAAAAAAAGGATTATTTGACTTGTACATGTTACATGAATTTTCTTCTGTTCTTCCACGCTGTTCTGGTCAACATTTCCCGCAGCTTAGTCCACTTGTTACATTAGTGCATCACAATAAATTGATTATCTCATCTGTTCGAACACACATTTCCTTCTCCTAACAATCATAATGTAGTCGTTCTGGCTAGACAGTTCCCAACCATCACTCTCTTCTGCTTAACTCAGATCGTGCTGTTCCAAAATATTTCCATATCACGCTCTTGAAACTTCTGTTTTCTCCATATATATATATATATATATATATATTTCATTTAACTCTCCATTACCTACAGCCCAAAATCTTAAAATTTTTAATTATTTCTGTCATTGCATATCTGGCAGTCTAAGCAATTATTACTGCAACAATCCCCCATCTTCTTACCCTGAATTCCATTATACTAAAATGTCTTGTTTCTCCTTAAGTACTTTTTAAACCCCTTCTCCCATTCAGCAATATCACAGTGTTCATATTCATGAAATATATCGATATATTATCAATTGCAAACTAAATTAACAATGTCAAAATAAAAATCCATCAATCATCATCTTCCCGTTCCCCTCTCTCATCTGGTGCCCTGCTGCCCGGGTATTCATTTGCAAATTCTCTGTACTCTTAAAGTCGCTTATATTCCAAGCTGCACCGCACCCAAGAGAGAGGGTATAGAATCCTGTGACGTTATCCGCTCCTTTTCCTTTTCCCCCCTCCCTTCCTGGACGTTGCGGTCCGGAATCTATTTCTGAATTTTTACTGTATGCTCCTAGTCGCTTAAGTTCTGAGCCACTCCGTCCAGGAGAGTGAGGGTCTTTACTTGACTAACTGCCATCACAATCTCCCCATTCCCCCCTCCCATCTTGGACTTCACCACTCAAAATTCATTTCTAAAGATTATCTGTAATTTCATTGTCGCTTAAATTCCAAGCAGCTCAGTCCATGGGAGGAAGGATCTTCCAATCAAGTCTCTTCCACCACAGGTTTCACAGTCTCAACCCTTGACATCACATTGTTTATATTACTGACAATATATCACTTATAGTAAACTTGTTTGACATTGCTGAAATACATTGTCCCTTCTCAAATCCAGAACCCTGTGCCTTTATCCGCTTTATATTCCCTCCTCCCCTCTTGAAGCTGCCCGGAGTTCATTTCAAAAGATTCGTTACGTTTTCATTGTCGCTTAAGTTCCAGACTGCTCCATCCGTGGGAATGAGGATGTTTTGAATTAGATGACCTTCAGCACAGTCTCATAGTCTCAACAATCCAAGAGAATCAAGAAACAAGAGTCACTCCAGAGGAATAAAAAAGAAAGGAGACATGCAACTCAATAGCTTTCAATCCCAAAATATTCCTCCAAAATCCAAAATCCAAACGCCTAATCCATAACACATTTTTATTTTCAATAAGTGTAGCCCACCTTTGTTCTATTGTGGGTATTTGCTGAGTTTTCCATAACTTTGCATATTCAATACGAGCTGTTGTTATAATGTACAATAATATTCTCCAATGCTTCTTTATACCAATACCCTCTAGTATATCAGTCATATTTAACAAATACAATTCCGGTGTCTTAGCAAACTGGCCTTTCACTAATGTACAAATTACATTATGTACTCCATTCCAATACTTCTTAGCTTTTGAGCATGTCCACCACATATGATATATCGTACCGACCTCCTTCTGACATTTCCAGCACTGTCCGATACCTGTATTATAAATCCTTTTCAGTTTATCTGGTGTCATATACCATCTGTGAAATAGTTTGTAATAGTTCTCTCTCAAATTCTGGGCTACTGTAAATTTCTGTGTTTTTTTCCAACTCTGCTCCCAAGACTCTAATTGAATTGAATGTCCAATATTTTGAGCCCATAAAATCATTGTTTCCTTTACTGTTTCTTCTTGTCTCTCCTGCTGTAATATCTCTTGATGGATTTGAGCAAGAAGGTGAGGCGGATTTTCAAAAAGCCATTTAATTACTCCAACTTTCTCTTTTGGTTCAATTCCATAAGTTTTTATATCCATATGAAACCTTTCTGTTAATTGTCTGTAAGGGAACCAACTCAGTCTTATTCCCTCCTGTTCTAGTTTTTCTCTTGTTTTCATCTTAAGATTGTTGGACGCTGATCTCTCAATTATATCATCATACCGCAACCATTTATCTGTATCAGTCCATCTGCCAAAAAAAGCCTCTTGCAGTGAGACCCATGTGGGGAGCTGCCTCATGTTTTTGACTGTATAATCATCCCAGATTTTCAAAAGCGATTTTCTGATATAGTGATGTGAGAAGTCTTTATCTATTCTTGCTTTATCATAAAACATATAGGCATGCCACCCCATCCTCAAGTCTGCACCTTCCAATGCCAGCGTTTTCATATCTTGAAGGTCTATCCAGTCTTTTATCCACATAAAAGCCGCTGCTCTGTATTATAATTGAAAGTCTGGTAGTCCCATTCCTCCTCTACTTTTTATATCTGTCATAATCTTCCATTTTATCCTAGGCTTCTTCCTCTGCCATATAAATTTAGTTAAATCTCTCTTCCATTGTATGAAAGGTTTCATATTTGTTATTATAGGCAGGTTTTGGAACAGAAAGTTCATTTTTGGCAAAACATTCATCTTTACTGCTGCAATTCTCCCCATCAATGAGAGCCGCAAAGAAGTCCAATTTTGTAGAGCTTTTGTTATTTCCTTCCATTTTTTCTCATAATTATTTTGAAATAACTCATTATTTCTTTTAGCTATCCAAATTCCTAGATATTTTACCTTTAGTCCTGTTTTAAATCCTGTTTTTTGTACTAGTTCCCTCTCTTCTCTTTGAGTCATATTTTTGGTTAAAAGAACTGTTTTCTCCTTATTAATTTTGAAACCAGAGAATTGTCCATATTCTTGCATTGTAGAGTTTAATTTTTCTATAGATTTGCATGGATCGTCCAAAAAGAGGACAATTCAAGATGGCAGTTTTAACATTCAAAGCGCTTAGCACCCTAGGACCTGGCTGGCTATTTGAAAGACTATCTACTTGGTTAATAAGTGTTCATTTTTTAAGATTTGCAAGGGAAAGTGTTTTTTTTTTGAAAAAAACTCTTTGGTTTGCAAAAGTCAGATGTATTGCTCCCAATCCCTAGAATCCACCCACCAGACTTGCAACTTGTTCCCATTCTCCTTCCATTTAACAGGTGTCAAGATGAATTTTTGATGTGACTTTCTAAAACTGTCATGGTTTTAATGTGTTTTACTGTGATTTCTATCTGTTTTTTTTTTAATTTTTTGAATTGTTGTTAGATCAACCTGGTTCATTTCTGAAAGGCAGAATAAAATACCTGCATACATTTTCAACATGATTGATATTTCTCCTATAGAAAACAATTGTTGCATGACTTTGTACTATATCATTGGGGAGTCTTTTGGCATGTTTCTTTTGCGTTCAGAGAAGCAAAGGATTGAAATTAATGTTTAATTTGTTAATTGATTAAATTGTTATTAATAACAAATTTCCTCTTGGATTTCTTCACAAAACCGTCTTCCATTCTCTTTCTGTAGGTCTTAGAGCATGGCCCATTAGTCATATAGCCTGACAGCGGCTTCTGTTTCCCAGCAGTTGAGTTTCTCCAGGATACTGTGCACAAACAGGCTCTGTCAGGTAAAACAGCACCTTTGATGTGGTACTTGCTGTGAGAATTATGCAGAAGTAGAAGCTTTCATCATTCTTAATGTAGTAGTAGTAGTGGTTGTGTAGGACTGTTCCTTGAGACTGTACTATTAATGTAAAAGCAGGAAATGAGCTGCAAGCCAGACGGGCAGAACACCAAAGTGACACAGTGTGGGTCCACCAGGTCTTCAAGGAGATCTTGAGGGCTATAATGTTAAAGATTGTACTGTTGGTGGAATCAAGCTCATGATACTGTAGTTGTTGGTGGTGAGAGAACCCTAGTATAATTCTAATCCTCAGATGAGGAAGGAGAAGCACTACGAGTCTTAGAAGTGGCCTATTTTTTGCACAGCAACCTCCAACTGGTCTCTTTCAACATCATCAGTGGATTGCAGAAAGAACAAATGCAAGTCCAACAAGTTTGCTGGCTTAAAATGGACTGTCAAGCCATAATCAGCCTGAATTCCATTGACAGGAACAACTGCTCCAAGTTCACTCTTCTTCAAACACCCTTCTTGTTGTTCTCCTTCAGAGCCTTGACTATGCAGTGTTATCCTGGACTGTATCTGTGTCAGTAGCATTGGCTACACTGTTGTGTTGGGCCTGTCTGAGCTTTTCCATGAGTTCCAGTGGAGGAGACTCTCCCTGGCCTTTGTTGGCTTGCAGGTGGGTCAGAATAGGGAGTGTGTGTACATGTGTATGTGTGTCTATTCAAATGTGTACATTGCATCTGGGCAGTTGTGTACTTCAAGAAAAACCCCAGGCTGGCTAGAAATCCATTTAGGAAAGTGGAGCCAGGCCTCAATGGCAGAGGCTACATTCTGCAGGTCTTAGGTCTGATCCCTGATGTCTCTGGTCAGAATGAAAATAACAGGACTTTAGTAGGAGAACTGAAAAATGTTGTGGAGTTGCTCCTAGTCAGAATAAAGAATACCAGGTTACATAGACCAGTGATCTGACCCAGAATAAGGAGGCCTCATATACTCATAACCTCAGCATATGCAAACACTGCAAAATTTGTAAAAACATGAACTACCTAGTCTTCTTCTGTAATATAGCCCATCCATTCAAATATATCAAGTGATACTGAGTCAGTCCATTAGTCTGTCTTCTACAGTGCTATCTACTCTATCTGCATCAGGCTCCTTAAACTCTCAAGGGAATCTTTCTTAAACCTGCTATCCAAGAATCTTTTAACCAGAGACAGAAGGAGCTGAACCTGAGAGCTTACACTTGCAAAGGATGTGGTGTCTCTTTGATCTCTGGACCATCTGCATCCATCCAGGGTCCTTTCGCTTCTGTTTCAGTAATTTTAAATCTTGAACAGCTCCTCTAAATGGTGTATGTATGTGTATGTGTGGAATGGGGTTGGAATATGTCTGTCCAATTCTCTTATATCTTTCCTGTCCACAGGCTCATGATCTCCAGGTTTTGTTGGCTGCTGATTTTCCCAGCCTGAAGGTTGCAAGTGAGTAAAACTAGCATGGTGCTGAAGAAGTTCCCTAGTTCTTAGAGAAACATTATTGACTTCTCAGGAACATGATCATTCACGGCAAATTATGAGATGTGTTCAGTGTCTTTCTTCTGGTTTATCCCACTTTTCACATGAAAATGGTTTCACGAAGTGGCTCATGTCAGTTTAGCATTCAGGGAGGTGATGGATGCAGACACTGGATGTCAATGAAAATGGGACATGAACCCAAATCTGAGGCTTTCAAATGAAACAGCTAAGACACACATAGGAAGGGGAGTGGAGGGAAAAGGTAGAAGGCCAGAATGAAGTGGTGAGTTGTAAGCAGGCATTTCTATCCACTTGGGATCAGTCTGAGCTTCCACTGCTTGTATTCTTGCTGGAATAAAGGTGGTACAATTATTCAGTGGCTCTTGTGCTTCTAAATATTTGATGGTGGCCAGTGGCAGAGGCCAGAATAACATTCCACCCACTTCTGCAGTCCCAAGTTAATGGAATCTTCCAGCAGGAAGAAATAGTCAGGCTCCCTGTGTTGCTTAGAACTCTGTCCAGCTGATGTGGCCAGGATGGTTGACTTCTTTGTTACAGTGATCTTCCTGGGAGGAAAGGGATATAACAACATAGTATCTTTCTGGCCAGTGACAGAACCTAGACTGTCCTTCCGCGTTGCTTCTATGGACCACTACCTTTGCCTTTGCACCAAATGCAAATTTGTTACTTGCATTGCCAGGTTCTTTCATGTCATTCATTGAATGAGGTGCCTTTATACCACACCCTTGAACACTTCACGGATGAAAACTGGGACGTGTGACCAAGCAACATTAAAGTGTAGTCAAAAGGGTGTGGCTAGGAAACAAAACAGCAAAAGTTATTGATGGGGAAGAACATGTGAAAGTACTGTTAAAAAAAGAAAAGAAACTCTGGAATTTATATACTGAGTTTAAGAAAGCCTGAAAAAAGAAAAAAAATACTTAGATGAATCTAAACAGAAGGACAAGACTCTGTTGTTCTCTGCTTTCTGAGTTAACTGAGTGCAAACGAACTTTATTCTTTGAACTGAATTTGCAGCAATTGAAATAAGCTGAGGATAAAGGAGGAGAAGAGAGAAACAGGCATTTAAAAGCAGTTGAGAAAGTGAGACAGCAGAGGATTCATTGGGATTGTCCTTGCAAAATTGGAACAGTTAGAGGGTATGTTATACCACCAGAAAGCTCTTGCGCCTTTCTAGGCAATCTCTCTCACAGTTGAGGTGAAATCAGAATAAGAATATTATGAAGCTTCCCCTGGTTGGCTAAACTGCAGGCACAGTAGAGAGAAAGTAAAATGTGTCTGTGGGGAGGGTCACAGAGAGAGAGTGAGAGAAACGTGATTTATCCCTATATTTAAAGCAAGTCAATTTTCCTGAATTGACTTTTTCGACACAGATGAGAGCTGCAGCTGGAACAAAAAAAAAATTAAGTCTGAAGGTTTTTTTTTTTTTTGCTGTTATGATTTCCCTTTCCTGCTTTGTAGCCATTTTTTGTTACTTGTCTCCATTCCTCTTTCTTCAAAAAACATTTCCACTGAAGTCCTCTATGTACCAGCCAGAAAAACAAACTGTTGCTGCTATGTTGGAGATGTTGTAACAGTTATTTTGACAAATCATGTTCTTCCTTTCTTTTCTTTTTTCTGATGTGAATAGAAAGTTAAAACAGGGCTGTTTCTGAGAAATGGTGTGGTTTCACCCTTTCTCCGTTAAGTTTCAGTTTCACTCAGCTTTGAGGGGGAAGTTTAAGAAGATAAATACTATGTGAAATAATAACTTATCATGGGTCAGATGACTCCCTCATCTCAGGCAATATTGGCAATTTTGCACTTAGATATGAGTTCATACCTTGAAAAACCCTATGATGAGACAATCCAGTATAAAACAAGACATAGTGCTGGAATATGAGATTCCCAGATCAGAAGGCTACTGTGAAAAAGCAGAGCACAAATATGAGTAGCGCTGTACCTAATGGTACAACTGCTCTCAAACCAGTCACCTAGGCTCCCAAGGCTGCAAAATTTTGTCCTATCCAATATCAGATCAACGTCTGTATCCCCTTTAAGTAATGTTAAAGTTTGGTTCATCAGGAATTTAGCAGGAAATCAAGTTGAATCTTTATAGTAATATTTATTCCAGTAACACAGAAGGCATAGATACACTGTCCTCATTGGTAAAGCTTACATAGATCTTGAATCAGTCTAGGTGCATTCTTATAACAAACTTACACCTTTATTAAAACTATATAGCAAATCATTACACCCTGTCTCCTAATGTGTTAGTTTACAATTGTTTCTACACTGAAAGTAGATTAGATATTAGATAATAAGATTCATCAAGAAAGGAATATCTTGATGACTTATAAGAATTCAGGTTATCAGCAACTGCCTAGCAGCAGCAGCCACCAAAAGGTAGGCTAGCTTTGTCAGGAGCAAAATCTGGTGGTGTGCTGATTGAAAGGCTTCTATTTTATACCCTCTTCATTCTTCGTTTAGCCAATGAGCTGGAAAATATATAGTCTTCCTGTGCTCTCTCATACAGTTAAAAGAGGGATCTTGATGGAAGGAGTTATTACAGTCCTATCTGTCAATGTACACCTACTGTACCTACCAAGTTTTGTTTTCACTTGCACTTACTGGTGTTTCCTTTTCTTGTGTACAAGTGCAAAGGGGTTTTGCTAGCATTAGACCAGTACCCTTGTATTGTTATTATAAGCTGATTATTACCTTCATCTTATCTTTATTTATACTTAGGCTGACACTCTACACTACATTTCTATAGCTTCAAAAGCTTAAATGAGGCAAACAGAAGTCTTAGAAACAGTTCATCCTGTTAGATGTATCGACCTGACTCGCCAAAGCAACATCTTCGCTCGTGGGATGTGTATGTTGAAGTGAAAAGAGCAAAAGGTCTGACTGCCATTTAACAGCAGCCCGACCACAGCTTCCCAAATCCCGCATCCCTTACAACACTGCTTTAAAGAAGAACTTCTACACATACTGGGAACAAATCGAAGAACACAGAAATAAGATGTAATTAAGGCTTGGGTACACAATGTCCATTCTGCACATGTACAAGGCAAGCCTCTCCAAAGAACTAACTGAGCCATAAAACCCCTTTATAAAATCTATAGAGATAACAGGGTGTTTCATTTCCTTGGGCTAGTCACTTCCTCTCTGCCTGACCCATTCTACATCACCGGTGGAAGGATAAAGTAGGTAGGAAAAGAGCCATGCCATGTTGTCTTGAGTTCACCAAAGAAGGAAAGGCAGCATACAAATTCAACAAATAAATAAAATCATAATGGCTTAAACTTTTAAGTCATTGAAAGTGGGGCTAAGACTGCAATCCCATACAGTGTTACTTTGGAATTAAATCCAAATAAATTTGCTGTAAATTCTACTTGAAAGCAAAGCATGTTCTAACTGTAGGTATTATGGCTGGAATCCTGTATAAAAGTTACATAAGGTCTTCATAAAGGAACTTAAGGTCTGTGGGAATTAGAATTGGGCAGTTTTATAACAAATGCATTCAGTAGAGGGCTGTTGTTGTGGCACTATGTAGAAAAGCCAGCAAAGTGATCAATGCACCACAGGACTGATGTGCAACTGGACTTGATATACATTGGAACACCAGGTATGGAGTGCGGATGTGCATCAAGCTCTACCAGTGCACATTGGTACACCTTTGCCAGTGTCTTATTACGTATCTTTGCAATTCCCTAAAAGAGTTTCTTAACAACTCTGCTATGTAATTAAGTATACATCACATTATGTAACATGTAAGATTCTGGCCTATTTCTTTAACAACTGAATGTGATAAATCTCTCATTCTTATCAAAAGAGCCACTGGGTTTGGACCTTCTAACCATCTTGCTAAAATGAAATAGGGTAGCACATTTGCTGCACCTTCAGAACTAATTGCACCTCTAGAAGTTGCCTCACTGGCAGTGTTTTTGTTGTTGTTGTTTGCTGTCAAGTCAGCTTCAACTGAAGCTGATCCTACGAATGAGATTGAGGCTGAAGGCCCCAGTCCACAACAGTCCTGCTCAGATCTGGCAAACTTATGATCTGACTGAATCAATCCATACGATAGTTTCATACTGCCTTCCACTTTACCAAGTGGAAAGTAGGATTAGACTTGCAGGAAGGAAGTGTGAAAAATGGGGAAAGGATCATCAACAATTGAAGATATACAAATTACACTATATTATTAAGAGAAAATAGCAAATACTTGGAATGAGTACTGATGAACTCTAAGGAAGAAAGTATAAAACAGGGCTACAGTTAAAGATAAGAAAACAAAAATAATGACATGTAACACTTACATAACTTAAAAGCAGATTATGAATCACATGAACTAGTTAAGGATTTTCTATACCTCAGCTTGGTCAATAATCAAAATGGATACTGTAGTCAAGAAACTGGAAGAAGGCTAAATTCACAGGTGCAAAAATATGGAATTAATTCCTCTGCTGATCATAACTTAAAGGGCCAGAAAGATCAAATGAAGATTTTGCAGTTGAGAGTAGCTGCCCTCACATACATGCCAGCTTTGTTTTAGTCTTTCCTTGTTGGTACCGCAACAGAGGCAGGAAGCTGTATGTTCTTCTTCGTGGTCTCTGTGCCTCACACATTGGGATCTTCGCGCATGCGTGGTAGCGTTCGGAAAGTTCTAGAGCTGAGCAACTTGGCGGGAACCCCTCCCCCATCCAGGACTGAGCATGCCCAGCCCGCCAAGCCAAGGGTCCTTCCTCAGTTTTCTTTCGTCCGCCAAGGTGTTAACAGCGAACAGAAAGACCTCTTCGGTTGAGCAGCTTTCTCTCTGGTTTTTTCTTCTTCTTTTGCCTTCGTTCCTTCTTCGGACTTTTGTGAGAACCCCTTCTACATCTTCTTATGTCTTCATTGTTTAAATATTGTGTTACGTGTGGTCGCAAGGTTGCATTGTCCGACAGTGCTTCTTCTGCCTCAGGGAGGCCGACAATGTCCGGACGTGCTCTGTTTGCAAGGAGTTTACAGCTCAAACCTTGAGGAACAAAGCCTCTCAACTAAAATCTCACTGCTGGGAGCAAGCCATAAGGATTAAGGAACAGGCAGCTTCAAATACTGCCCTTTTTACTTGAATGGCTTCCCGCTCCTCTGCCGTTACCGACCTTGACGGTACTGGGCTCGGTACCGTCCTTGGCATCTTTACCACCCATCTCCTCCTTGCCTCGGATTCCGAAGCTTTCTCAGATGCCAATTGCCTCCTCATCGTCAGGGGATGCCTCTGCGGGCTCGCAGGTGGCTCAGCCTTCTAAGCCCCTTTCGGTGGCTCAATGGAAGTGCTCTTCTTCACATCCTTTGGAGCCTTCTGTAAAGGATAAGAAGAAGAAAAAGAAGGAGAAACACAGGTCACCTTCACCGGCGGCACAGTTGTCATGTCTTCTGACACCCCCGCTGACTCAGCCTACTATGGCAACTGTCGAGGAGGAGGGCCCTCCTGATATTTCTGCGGAGCCGGGTGAGGCCCAGCTCCCACTGGTGGTGTTACCATCGACACTGGAGGACCGCCTAACGCAACTAGACCCACCTGTGCTGGCTGCAGCGCCCTCGCCACACGGTCAACCTGAACATGGGCTGGACCGTCTTGGGAGTTTCTGACTCTGCCTTGGACACCCCATGGGTCCCTTCTCGTCAGAGGGTACCTTCCCATGACCGCGTCCGCGCTAGCGCAATGCGCTCTCCAGGCTGGGCAGATAGGCCTCGATCCCCGCAGCGGCAGGATGCCAGATCTGATCGTGGCAGGTCACGGACGAGGTTGGATTCACCATTCTTGTCGGCCTCATACATCGCAAGATATGGCCACAAACACGTTTGGCGGAAGCAGCCAGGTTCATACTATTCGTACTCCCCGGTGTACAGAGACCGGTACCATGCCGACATCCGGCGTTGGTCGCCCAACTGCCGTCACTCTCGGTCTCAATCTTCGGTGTCTCGGTACCGCCCAACATCTCGGTACTGGAGGTCTCCATCTCGATCCAAATCGCGGTCTCCCTACTACCAAAGATCTGCCTCTCACTGTCAATCTCGAGACCGCTCGCCTTGGCACCGACCTGTATCACCACTTCCTCCGGTTACGGCCACTATATCTTGTCCTCCTACGGAGACCCGTCCATTGTCTCTGCAGTCCTCGACGGCTCCAATTCAGACCCAGTCGATCCTGCATCCGATTCCAGCTGTCCTACCAGTACCGTCCTCGACAGCGCCACCGCCGGTTGCGCTACCGTCAGTACCATCTGCAGTACCATCCTCTGCACCTGCTCCGCTTCCGCCAGCTGCGGCGCTACCAACTCAGCTGCCTTGTGACCAGGGGCCTCCTTCTCATTCCTCCCAGTCCTACAAATCAGACTCAGATTCCAGCGACTCCACACCTGACTCGCACTCGTCTCCACCTTTGGTGTTCGGTGAGCCTACTCTGGACTCAGCACCCGAGGATGTCACACAGTTTTCTGACATCCTCCTGAGAATGGCTAACGCCTTCGGCCTCGATGTCTCCAGACCGGGTCCGACAGTGCAAGACCTGGTCTTCCATGATGTGGACACCCGTCCGCCATCAGCAGCTCCGATACCATTCCTGCTGGTGTTGCAGGAGATATTGAAACATCCTTGGGCCCAGCCAGCCTCTCTACAACCAATACCACATCATCTGGATGATGGACCCAGAAAAAAGACGTCGACTTTCTTTTTAACCACCCATTGCCAAATTCCATCGTGGTCAAATTGTCTCAGACGAAAGGTGGTAAGAGGGCGCATACCACTCCGCCTGATCGGGAAGGTCGCAGGTTAGATTCGTTTGGAAGATGTTTCTATTCTGCGTCTTCCTTGATTGCGAGGATTTTGAACACCCAGGCTTGCCTTGCCACCTACCAGCGGAACATCTGGGACAGCTTCTATCTCTCACTGGCCCATCTCCCAGATGACCATAGGACAAGCGCCATCCAGTTCTATAACGAATCGGTGGCCTTGTCCAATCAGCAGATCCTGTCCTCCCGGCACGCGGTCGAGGGAGCAGCCCAGGTGATGGTCGGCATGTTCGCTTTCCGATAATTCGCTTGGTTGCGGTTCGCTGGGCTCCAAGAGGACAGCAGGAAGTGGATCGAGGATTTACCCTTCAACAGACAGGGCTTGTTTCATGCGACTACCGACGACGCTATGGATCATCTTGTCAAGGTGTGTCTTACGGCCAAAAGGATGGGGATCCATCAAATGCCGCAGTCTCGTCGTAGCTTCGCTTCCCGCTCTTCTTGGCGTTGGTCAACCTACTCTTATCCATCCCGATCGCCCCGCCAAACATCGGCTCGGTCCTCGCTTCTTTCCTTGACGTGCAGGGCCTTGAGAAGTCGCCAACCATGGTCGAAGAAATCTTCCTCCACAGCAAAGTTACGATTTTGACTTCCACCGCAGGTCGCCACCACATCCACTCTTCCACCTGCCTACAAGCTTCACCGAACACCCGGGTCTGGCCCGTCATCTCAGCGAATGGCATCACATCACCACGGACTCTTGGGTTCTTTCCATTGTCCGTCTTGGTTACGCCATCGAGTTTCAAAGTATACCACCTCGAGGCGTCTACTATTCCACCCCCGCCAACCCGGCGTTGCTAGAGGAGATACAGTCCCTACTGCAGAAAGGGGCCATACAGCGGGTCTCATCCTCAGCCAGTACCACCATTTTTTTCTCCCGGTACTTCACAGTACCGAAATCGGACGGTACCCTCCGACCTATCCTGAACCTCAGGGGGGTGAATTTGTACATTCTCCCCCGGAAATTCAAGATGGCCACTCTGACATCCATCCTCCCCTTTCTGCGCCGTTGGGACTGGTTCGCCTCTATCAACCTACGAGACGCCTACTTCCATATCACAATTCGGCCTCACTACAGGCGGTACCTGCGATTCACAGTCGACGGCATTTGTTACCAGTACAAAGTGTTGCCGTTCGGTCTTTCCGCCGCGCCCAGGGTCTTCACCAAATGCATGGCCCTGGTGGTATCGCACCTCTGCACGAAGCGCGTTATGGTATACCCTTACCTGGACGAATGGCTGCGGGTGGCGCCCTGCAAGCAGAAGCTGTACGAGGACATTCACCTCACACTGTCTCTTCTCTCCAACCTCGGCCTCAGGGTGAACCCCAAGAAGTCTCACCTCGAGCCGACCCATGTTCTGGACTTTATCGGCACCACTCTGAACTCTATCGCTGCCAGGGCCTTCCTACCAGCGAAACGGGCCCGCATTCTGCGCCACTGCCACCGCTGTCCTCCGTGCCCCAGTGGTCTTCGCGAGGAGGATCCAGCAACTTCTCGGCTACATGGCGGCAACGATGGTGGTAACCTACCTCTCTCGCCTTCGCGCCCGCCCACTGCAGCATTGGTTCATCAGGGTCTTCGACCCTCTTCCAGACAACCAGAGCCCCCTACTGCGGATTCCTCCGCAAGTGCGATGCTCTCTCCTGTGGTGGCTCTCCCTCTGGCATCTACTGTCAGGGATGCCATTAGTCAACCCCTGTTCTCGGGTCACGATAACGACGGATGCCTCTCTCTCTGGATGGGGAACGCATTGCAGCAATCTCAAGGTGCAAGGGCATTGGATCAGCCTGGAGACTGGTCTCCACATCAACACCTTGGAGCTCCTTGCCATCCTGAAGGCACTGCGGGCTTTCCGCAACCTCGTTGTCAGCCGGACGGTGCAGATCCTGTCGGACAACATGATGGCCATCTGCTATGTGAACAGACAGGGAGGCACCCACTCCACCACCCTTCTCAACATAGCCCTTCGCCTTTGGGACTGGTGTGTACTGCTCCACATTCACTCCGTCGCTGTCCATCTGGTGGGCCGGGAAAATGTCACAGCAGACACACTCAGCAGGGCCACCTCATGCCATCACGAGTGGTCCCTCTCCGAGACCGCATTCCAGAAGATAGTGTCTCAATGGGATCAACCATCCATCGATCTCTTCACCAGCAGTCAGAACAAGAAGTGCCCCTGGTATTGCTTGAGGGCCAGTCTGGGTTCGGGCTCTCTTGGCAACGCCTTCCAGTTCCAGTGGGACAAGGAGCTGCTGTACGCGTTCCCACCATTCCTGCTTCTAGGTTGGGTGGTAGCGAAGATTCTCTCCGATCATGCCAACATCATCCTGGTAGCCCTGTATTGGCCGAGGCAACACTGGTTCAGCCCCCTTTTCACAGCCGCTCATGGCCATACTTTGAAGCTGCCATCGGCACCAGACTGTCAAGGTTAGAGACCTGGGCGGCGAGCCAGACTGGAGAAGAGAGTGGGAGAGTCAGCAAAGTCCAGCCAGGAGGAGACAAGCAAGCACTTACTCAAGGAAGTTCATTTACCAGAGTGCCAAGCGAAGCCGTAGTCAGAGTTCCAAAGCCAAGGGTCAAGAATCCAGAGATCAATTCAAGGTATCAGGAACCAGGTGCTGGGAGCAAGGTACAGGCAAGAGGAGGGCTTATAAGAAGTTTGCCACAAGCAAAGGGAAGCTTCCACGCAGGCAGTTATATAGCCCCAGGGACAAGTGTGTCTGGTCACCGCTTCTTAAACTTAGCCAAGGAAGCCTCCCTTTGCACAGCCCTCTTGAGTCTCCGCCTTGATTGGGGGCTTATTGAACCAGGCTCCAGAGCCTCTTCAGAATCGGATTCCTGTTGCTCCAAAGGAGCAGGCACAGAATTGGATCCCTGTTGCTTTAAAGGAGCAGGCAGAGGGACGTCCGTGCCTGCCTGGTCCATGGCAGCAGGGGGAACTCTTGAGCTGCAGGACTCATCTCCAGCCAGAGCCACAGGGACCAACAGCTGCTGCTCGTCATCTCCACCCTGAGCAGCAGGGACCAACAGCTGCTGCTCGTCATCAGCAGCTCTGACAGGGCCTTCAGTTATCACACAGACCTCCTCTTGTCCTCGGACGGTTTTGTGCTGCATCCAGACCTGCCACTCCTGTGTCTCCATGCGTGGTGGATACTCCCTTAGATGTTCCAGCTGTTCGGGATGTCCTCATGGCGGCCAGGAAGGAGTCTACACGTCGGTCTTACCACTATAAGTGGCGGAGGTTCTTGGCCTCGCTGATGCTCATCATGAACCTGCATCGCCTGTCACCCTGCCTACCGTGCTACATTTCCTTTTGCACCTTCGAGAACAGGACCTGGCCTTTTCATCCCTTATGGTGTACCTCTTGGCTATCGTAGCCTACCAGCCACGTGGTACTCCCTCTGCTGCTCTCTTCTGTGATGCTACCCTCAAGCAATTCTTGAAAGGTCTGCAACATCTTTATCCTCTGGTCACTCCACCGCTTCCACCTTGGTTGCTGTCCTTGGTGCTCTCTCAGCTGATGCAACCGCCTTTTGAGCCTATGGCCACTTCTGATGACAGGCTCCTGACCATGAAGACAGCCTTCCTCGTTGCTGTCGCTTCAGCTAGGTGGGCAAGTGAGCTTACCATGCTGTGGTCGGATGAGCCCTTCCTTGTCTTCCACCGTGACAAGGTGGTCCTCCGTCCGGACATCTCCTTCCTGCCTAAGGTTGTCTCCAATTTCCATCTCAACCAGGATGTCATCCTTCCCACCTTCTATCCTGACCCGGCTACGCCTCTGGAGCAATCTCTCCATTCGCTCAATGTCCGTCGAGCTCTGGCCTTCTACATCCAGCGGACTTCGTCCTTTCGTCAGACTCCCCATCTGTTCGTCTGTTATGGTGGTTGTCGGAGAGGCCATAAGGTATCCACCCAAAGATTCTCCAAGTGGGTGTCCCAGACCATTCTCCTGGCGTATGAACTGGCTAAACAGCCTCCGCCAGCCCTGCTCTGTGCCCACTCCACTAGAGCCGTGGCCTCTTCAGCAGCTCTCCTTCGAGAGCTTTGTCGTGTGGCTACCTGGTCACGACTTTTGACCTTTGTGCACCACTACCGATTGGACTGCCGGGCTCAACGGGATGCCCGCTTTGGCCGTGCAGTGTTGTCTTCTGTTCTCTAGGACCTGACCCACCGTCCAATGGTAAGCTACTCAGTCTCCCATTGTGTGAGGCACAGAGACCACGAAGAAGAAGAACAGGTTGCTTACCTGTAACTGTGGTTCTTTGAGTGGTCATCTGTGCCCTCACACACACCCGCCCAGCATTCCCCTCTTCAGGTCCTGCTTTGGCGGACTTCAAAACTGAGAAAGGACTGTTGGCTTGGCAGGCTGAGCATGCTCAGTACTGGATGGGGGAGGGGTTCCCGCCAAGCTGCTCAGCTCTAGAACTTTCCGAACGCTACCGTGCATGTGCAAAGATCCCAATGTGTGAGGGCACAGATGACCACTCGAAGAAGCACAGTTACAGGTAAGCAACCTGTTCATTACAGCACTGTATACTTTAAATATTTTTAAATATCATACAACAACATTATTGTAAAACATTAAATGGCCAGGACCTAGAATGCAGCCCAGGCATTCCAACTGTCTTATATTGAAGCAGTGTGAATGGACACACTGTAATTCACAAATCAGCTTCTTCAGATCTCCCAGCTTATTCCATTAGTTCTCTCTGCTGCTTCTTTTTCCTTCTTACAGACTGCAGGGCTGCCCATTCACTTCTCAAATTCTACTTCAAGAGTCCATGTTCACATCTCTTCCATATGTCTGGATAAAATATAAAAAGGTAGGCCTCACATAAACATGCTAAGGTCTTGACTGCAAAAAAGTTTTAATCAAAGTGCTACTGAAGGGATGGATGTTGTTCCCTTTACTGAGAACACACACAATGCTGTGTTAGCAAAATACAAGCATGATCTTGGCTGCTTCTTTAGAATACTGCGTATGATAAGGTATGTTATGAGTGTCAGGCCACAGTCTAAGAGACTTATCAAAATTAAAACAGTTGCAGGAGGAAGCCTTGTGGTATATCTTACTCATTCTCATAACTTATGTAGATATTTGCAGAGAGAAAAAACCCACTTTGCTTCTCTTTTGGTTCAATTCTCATGAAATCATGTGTCTCAGGCAGACTGAGAAATATGTATAAGTTGTTTGTTTGTTTGTTTGAAAAAACACACTTTTTCAAGTGACTCAGATCTAATCACAAAAGGGGGATGTTGTTGTTGAAGTTGGATGACAACTCTTTCGTAGAGCTTTCCTATTCAGAAGAGGTTAGCCATTACCTTCCTGTGAGGATGAGAGTGGGTTTTTGCAACAGAGAAATCACCTTCCTTTGAGTATTCTGCGGCCATTTGGAATTTCCTCATCAGGAGTTGTAATCAAGGGGCAGGAAATAGCTATACACAGTTCAGAGTGCAGTTGGGTTGGACAAGCTGTATGTAGAAACTGAAACTGATCTGTACTGGATAGCATAGTAGACTTTGCTGGCACTTGGGCTGCCCATATACGTTGGAGAAGAGTGGGAAAGGACTTCATCTGAGAACTTGTGGAAGTAAAAATTTCAAAATTAAGCTGAGGTGAGTAAAATGGCTTTTAAGGTGCTAGATGACAACCTGTCTTGCTTTACAGTGTCACACAGTTAAAATCTTTTGCCCCAGGGCCATAATGAAAGCTGCTTATGAGCTACAACCTGATCTCTTAGAATGATATATATATATAGGTCTTGTTCTTGACATTGCCATAGCAGGGAGAAAAAGCTAAGTTTTGCAAACTGTATTCTATGTGTGTGTGTCTGTATGTGACCGTGGGCTGGTAAAGTCACGGAGTGGTTTTGTGAAAATCACAGGGATGAGCTAGAGGACATAGAATCATAGAGCTGAGGGAGGGAAAATGGTCGCAGAGAGGCTGGGAGTGTTCATTTCAGCTATTTAAACGTAAAATTGAAAAAGAGCACAAGGTCCATTCAGTCCAACTCCCCACCATGCAGGAGTACACAGTCAAAGCGCTCCCAAAAGATGGCCATCCAGCCTCTGTTTAAATACCTCCAAAGAAGAAGACTTCACCACACTCTGAGGCAGCATTTTTCACTACTGAACGGCTCTTACCTAAAGTTTAGGTCAATAGTTCTTAACCTTGTCTTTACCAGGGATCTCTGGTAAATATAATTTGTTTTTGGGGTTTCCCAAGACTTAACTCAAGATTTTAAAAATCATTTAAATTTAATCATTCAAATATTTATTTGTTTATTAAAAGCTTCTGGGGACTAGGATTCAAATCCCTACTCACTTGGTGACCTTGGGCAAATCACATTCTCTTAGCCACAGAGGAGAGCAAAGACAAATTCTTTCTGAACAAATCTTGCCAAAAAGCCCTGTGCTAAGTTCACCTTAGGGCTGCCATAACTCAGAAATTACTTGAAGGAACACAGCAACAAAGTGCTGCTGACATGGAAGGGAGGTTCTAGCCATCATGTCTCTCTCTTTTGAGAACTGACATATGGTGACTCTAAGGTGAACCTATCTACACTTGATCTTAGCCAAAAGGCCGAGTAGCAATAAGGTGAACCTATCATGGGGGTTTTCTTGGCAAGATTTGTTGCCTTTGCCTTTCTCTGAGACTGAGAGAATGTGACTTGCCTGAAATAACCCTGTAGGTTTCCATGACTGAGTGGGCAATCAGACTCTGGTCTCCTGAGTGATAGTTCGGACATATGCACACACCTGCAGCAATGTCCTTTTCGTCAAGGACGTGGCAGCAATGTGTGTGTGTGCAGCTGCCAAAACTGCTTCCTCACTTGCAAACAAGGAAGCAGTTTGAATGTGTGCATATGCCTGCCATTACGTCCCTTTCACCAGGGACGAAGCAGCAGGGGGTGTGGGCACTGAGGGACACAACAGCAGGCATGTGCATGCACCCAAACTGCTTCCTCGTTTGCAAATGAGGGAGCCGTTTTGGCACCCACACATCCCCCGCTGCTGTGTCCCTGTTGTTACTGCTGGTGGTGGTGTCTAGCAGCAGGACACCCTCCATGGACCCCACGTTAAGCACCACTGATTTAGGTAGAATCTCTTTTTCTGTAGTTAGAAGCCATTGCTCTGTGTCCTTGTCTCTGGGACAGCAGATAACGGGCTTGCTCCATCCTACATGTTGTTGTTGTTGTTGTTGTTGTTGTTGTTGTTGTTGTTGTGTGCCTTCAAGTCATTTCTGACTTATGGTGACCCTAAGGGAAAAGGGGTTTTCTGAGGTTGAGAGTATGTGATACTTCTGACTTCACCCAGTCGGTTTCTATGGCCAAGTGGGGAA
Source organism: Cyclura pinguis (assembly GCA_030412105.1). Lineage (NCBI taxonomy): Eukaryota > Metazoa > Chordata > Lepidosauria > Squamata > Iguanidae > Cyclura > Cyclura pinguis. The sequence continues at coordinate 162,095,569 of CM059600.1, forward strand.
TTGAATCTTTGTCTCCAAGGCTGTAGTCCAATGCTCAAACCACTACACCGTGCTGGCTCTCTATCTTCCATATGACATCCTTTCAAATATTTAAGCGTGGCTATCATGTCACCTCTTAACCTTCTCTTCTCCAGTATAGACATACTTCGTTCCCTAGCCTGTCCTCATAGTGCATGGCTTCCAGGCCTTTTACCATTTTGGTTGGCCTCCTCTGGACACATTCCAGCTTGACATTAAAATGAACAATGCTGCACAAGTTGAGGGAGCATAGCCAGCTTTCTACTGTTACTTCTTTATGGGGTAGCAGTTTTCCAAAGATGAAAACTTCCCTTGAGTCTCCAGCACCTTTGCTTTAAGCATACTCTTGGGGAAGATCTCAGTAATGTTTGTACTACTGATAAAAGTTGAGGAGTTACTGTTCCCAATTTTTGGCATCTTCATGGTATACTCCAGGTACCACTTCAAGCAGCCATGTAAGTTACATCCTGGTTTTTTTTCCCTCTCTACTGGAAATGAAGCATTCCAAACCTTCCTGAGCCCATAGGCAGTTTTGAAATTTTGAGAAATGAGCTGATTGCAGACCTCTGTTTCTTCTCTCAGGTTGTCCCTTATAACTCCCACCGTGAGTGAGAGAGAGAGAGAGAGAGAAAAAACACACCCACATAAAAACATGCTTGCTTTGCTTTCCCATGGAGCTTGTGCAAACGGTGGACTCAGAAGAACTGAAACGAGTTTTCTTGAATTTGCATTGAGCTTTATATAAAGCTAGACCCCCTCATCTCAATTTCACAGAACTGAATTTAGGTGGATTCATGCTGTGTTAGATCTCTAAGGAAGGACCAGATAAAAAATACTTCTATGTGATGGGGTGTTCCAAGATGGAGCGTTTCTACCATTACACAGTCTTATTCTTTCTGTGTAAACTCCATGAGAATCTCAGTTGACTTTCCACTCACAGGGGTATACATCCTGCTGTGTTCCATCTATACTAGTGGATAGGTCCTCCTTGTGTCAAGGGGGAGGGAGAATTCATCTGCTCTCTGTCTGCCCCTCCCCCAATCCATAAGAGGTTGCTGACTGGTTCCATGTGTATGTGCATGTGCCTTTAAGTCACCTGTCAACTTATGGGGACTCCATGAATTTCCTAGGGTTTTCTTAGTCAAGGGGTACTCAGAGGTGGTTTCCCAGTTCCGTCCCCTGAAATGTAGCCTACAGCTCTTGGTATTTGTTGGGAGTCTTCCATCCAAGCACTAACTTGCTTAGCTTCCAGAATCAGACAAGATCTGGTGCTGTTAGGGTAACAAAATCCGGGGGCCTTTGATGCTATACAGCTATAGCACTATCACTCCACTTTAACTGCTGTCACTCCATCCTATAGAATCCTGGGATCAGCATTTGAGGGAGAGGCCTTCAGAATTCTCAACTAGAGAATTCTCCTCTGGTGCCACTGACCACACTACAAACCCAGGACTGCATAGGATGCTGCCGTGGCAGTTAGTGAAATCACGGCAGTATAATTATGTGGTATGACAGGGCCCAAGTGGTGGTGGAAACACACTCACAAAAAAATGTAGCAACACCTACAGATAGTTTCAGAAAAGGCTTTTACCACCTGCCTTGTTCTTGGAATTTTATCAGGGGAAGGGCTACACTTATAGTCCTTCACTTGGACCACTCCTAGCACTTTCTAGTGCTTGTTTCATTTTTTATGTGCATAATTGCTATCATGATAAAAACCTTGTCTGAATTTTTCAGCTCTCCTTACTTCCTTCTTTGCCTAAAGGGTGGTTGGAGAAACAGCCTTTGCTGTTTCTTTTTCCATCAGGATCACCATCCTTGTTCTCTCTCCCCTGCCCAGGACAATTTTGGAGGTTTCTAAATTGCACTCTTACTGTTACCTCAGAACAGCTCCTTCACTGAAGTTTGAAGGGATTTCAAGCAGGAAACAGCAGTGCTCCCAAAGCGAGTTTTATCTTACTGTCTGAACTAGGTAACAGGAAGTCAGGAAAGGCTAAAGGGCAGTGAGGATTGTTTCACTTTCTTCAGGAAGCAATAGACTGAGACCAACAAAAATGAAATTGAAGAGTGTTTTATGGAAATGTCCAGAACAAAAAGACAGAGGATTTTATTTAAGCCTTCCCTACTATCAGTCCACCACCTCTATGCCAGAATATTGCATCCTGCTCTGACTTAAACCCAGTTCCAGTCAGCGCAAAGCTCGGCTGTCTGGAACCTGCTATTTAGGAAGACTGAATCAACTGACCAGAAGTCAAGTCACAATTGTAGGGTTACTGTTTGTCACTAATGCGTCAGAATTGATCTCCTGAGGCCATGAGTTATGCCACTGTGTGGTCAGGGAACAGAGATTCAGAAGGAATATGTCCTTGGTCTGGCACTGTGTTTTGACACCAGCTGGTCTGGTCTTCTGTATTTACACATACTCTTGAACAAACAAGTGCTTCAGGGTCATTGCTAGGCCTGGGAACATGAGCCCCTACCCAGAATTTATTCCAGGAGCCCCCTGTTACTCATGGGTAATTATTCACTAGCCCCCATCAGAAGGCAGTATGCTGGTATTCCATCTTTTCCTCCTTAATGGATTTTTTCGGGGGGTCATTGGAACAAGTAATGGGAAAACACGGTTACAATGAGGGTTACAATGATGTGTGGGTTCCGCCATGAAATTCCATGAAAAAGGCAATAAAAACCTTGTCTTGAACCACCTCAAATGACATTATTGGGAAGTATGAGCTAGTAGCTCTGCCCCTTGTTGTGCTTAATGTTTTCCAAACACAGTTGCTCCAAACTGCATTCTGCCTTCAGCTAGAACTGAGCCAGCAAAAGAGAGATGTGCCTGAAATGAAGGGAGGCCCCTCTCCCATTTGGTTCAGTTAATACTACAGTCCTCACCCCTTGCTTTATAAAGCACTGGCACGGATGTGTGAATGACATGTCTGTAACATTTAGTTAATGCAGTATTTTAAAGCTTTAAAGTAAATCCATGTATTATTAGGTTTCATTTTATATGAATTTTAGGGCAGTTTTAATGAATTTAAATTCATTTATTTAGCAGTTTAATGAAAAGCTCTTGTGGGATTAGGAAATCTCTATGACTGAAGGTAAGTTCTTGTATTTAAAGGCTTTGTATGCTGCTATATATTCTGATCCTTTACTAATAGTTTGGACAAATGATTAATTTTAACTACATTTATTATTTTTCCTGTAATAATCAATTAAAATGCTGAAAGCTAGATATACTTTTTACTACATTTCATAGAACATAAAATTGAATATACATGCCAATCAGAGGAAGGAAGGAACTTTCATGCCTTCAGGCATTGACAAACTAGCTCTATCACATCCCTACCCCATATGGAAAAAAGTGCCAACCTGGTTCACACATTTCCAACAATGATTTTTCGTCTGGTTGTTCATCTTTGCAAGTCTATTTGGCACCAGGTACCACCTATGCACCATCTTTAGAGTGTTTCCTTGCAATGCATAAGGTCTGGAATTTACAGATTACTTCTCATTCTTCTAATGAGATATTACAACCTAGGTCTCTTGCCCATTTTATCATACATTCTTTTATAGTCTCATCCTCTAAATTAAAAGTTAGTAACGTTTTATACAGTCTGGAAAGTAAATGTTTCTCTCCTTTTAACATACAGATTTCCTATTTAGTAGCCCTCAATCCAACCGCCGCAGTTTGGAGATGTTTTTAAATCTCTCCTTTATTTGCAGATATGGAAACCACTGTATTTATTGGGAAGCCTTCTTCTGCCAACTGTTGTTGATCTTTCAACAAAATAGAATCTCCATTTTGCTTTAACACCTGGTAGGTAATCCAGTTGTCATATCTTCTGAGTCCAGGGCTAGAAAGCGCTTCTGTGGGTGATATCCATGATGGTAATTTCAGGCAAAGCAGAGACAGGAAATTCTGGCTTGCCATCCGTTCTAATATGCAGAAGATTCTAAAACTGAAGATTGATTTGACACCATAATTTTTTTCATTGGGTATATGGAGAGTTGAACCAAGGTTAGACTTCCAGATTAGAAGGTTAGTGTGGCATCTAATTGTAGCAGCCAGAATAGTTTTTGCCAGGCACTGGAAAATTACTCCATTTCCACAACTGAAGAGTGGTTAGAAAAGTTATAGAGATTGCAGAGCTGGATAAGATGACCTACAGATTAGGAAATATGTCAGACAGCAAATTTTATAGGGCATGGGAACCACTAGTGACATTTCTACAAAGTAAAAAGATTTCAGCACCTGCTTTTTACTGTTGATCTATATTTCAAATGTTATCTATATAGAATTTCAACTGAAATGCAATTCTTTAATTCGTGTACAAGAATAGATTTTTTTTCCTTTTCTTTTTTGCTGGATTAGATCAGAGTATCATTATTATTACTGCTAGTTACTTATTGTATCTATACTCCCCGGTTGCTGAGGCAGTGGAGGGTAAAAGTGGGAGAAGACAAGTTGCATGTTGTTTCATTTGTGGAATGTTGAGGGAAGAATATTCAACAGGGTTACTGTTTGACTACATAGAAGGAAGACAATGAGCTACTAATGGCAACAGTTTTTAAACTAGCTAGTTGTATGTCAATAGAAGGTATTGATTGACTGATTGGTATTGACTGATTATGATCTTTTGAGGTTGTTTACGATCTTTTGAGGTTATTTCATTGTAGCTAAGTAGTATTTTCCCTTTTCTTAAGATGGAGAGGTTACTACTTTCTCTGTTTGTGAGATTCTACTAAGGCAGCTACCGCATTCCAGATGGAAGTTTCCAGGTGTTTGTAATTATTGTTGTTTTTTTCCCTATCTACCTTCCCATTGCCCTTTTTTTCCTATACTGCTTCCCCCCTAGATTGTTGTAACTTTTGTGTTACAAGTTTTGTTTTAGTGTTATATGTCAATTTGTACATATGTCTTTTTTAATTAAAATATATAAAAGATATTGACAAACTACTACTCCTATTATCGTTGGTCTAGATGGTCCTGGCTCATGACACTGAAATCCAGCAACATCTGGAAGGCCCCAGGTTCCCAATGCCCTTCATTTGTCTATGTCTTTTCGTTTTCAAATAGGTTGTGAAAACCCATAACTCTGGATCAAACAAATGAAACGGGCTTTAAACGCCCTGGATGTGACAGCCCTCCAAATACATCAAAGAATTTCCGCAGTACCTGTCAGATCAAGCAAACTCCTTTGACAGACACACAATGTAAGTGGTTACAGCTTCTACCCTAAATCACTAAATGGGAAGTGGTTACTTTCCATTAAAGATTAGCTCCTTATTTCTGTGGGGATTCAGTAACCTGCCTGCTGGTCTTTAATGTGCCAGGTATTATCACAGGGTTTGGGCACATCACTGGACAGCATTTGGTCCCTGGTTTTGCTCTGTGGTCATGAAAGCAATGAAGCTATCACCACATAATGCATTCACCATCTGCAGTAACACTCCTATAGTTGGCACCAGTCAGGATGCCATTGTCCACCTTTGGACTTTGCTGAGTGGGGAAGATGCAAGGGAGACAACGCTCCTTGCTGTTATTTCCAGTCAGAGATAACAGTGGGAATTCTCTTCCTTCTCTGCTTGGTTACTCAATTGTCCCCTGCTCCAAGGGATGGGGCTTTAGGATGAGGCATCCAGGGACATCTCCAGAATCCTCCCTGGGCTGGGTTGGCTGGATTAGCACCAGCCAAGAATACAATTAGGTCTGTGGCCACCCTGGATTAGGGACACAATGGAAGTGTGATCAGTAGACAAATAGACTATTTCTGGGATCTTTGGTGCCCATCCAAAGATTACTATTCTTCATGAATCCAAATTTTGTTGGACTATGACCCTGGAGAGCAGGGTTTGAATCCCTCTGGGTGGCCTTGAGTGCATCACACAGCTCCAGAAAACCGTATAATAGGGTTGCCTTAGGGTTGCCAGAAGTTGGAAACGATTTGAAGGCACACAACAGCAACAAATACTGTAATATCGTTGAGCAGTTGTTGATCAGTTAATATGATTGCTGTAATCTGCTTTGTTGTGTATGTCCTCATTCTTATTATTGAAGATGGGTAAGTCTATAACTAAAAACTATCAATAACAGCTGAAAACTTGAGAAACATGTACAGGTGGGGAATGAAAAAATGGACATCTTACTTGGCATTAGAGGTCTAGAGTGCCCTGAGTGGGCTGCAAGTCTATTAACATCGTGGACAGGGGAGGGGTGGATTGAGGTTGGATTGTGGAACACATTTGGAGCTCTTGATTGTTTATTCTCCATAGCATTACAGTTGGTATGTTAAAGCTTGCCTTTTTATTAGAGGTTTTAGAGATGATGATCCAGATTTGTATACATGTATGGTTTTAAACACCTTTAACTTTTTAACTTCTAAAAATTTATATTATTTAGTATGTTTTTAAATGTTTACATTTTAGTGTTTTGAATTTTATAACAATTATTTGAGTTTATAGTAAGGTTCCCAGCGATCTTAGGATATAGACCAAGATATAAATATTTAGTAAATAAATATGTTTATACCTCCATCCCCTTGAAGTAGAAGAGGCTGAAAAACGTCTTTCATCTTTATTATAGAGTCAAGGCAGCCACTACTCATACTATTTACAGTTCTAATTAAACATTTAATAACTTATAACGTGAACACACAGAAATACACATAGAGAGTGACACATTTTATTTTGTAAACTCTCTTTTAAATTTCTTAAAAATGAAGTACCTGTGTCTGCCAAGCAATAAAATACAGAAGTGAAACGTATCCTTGGGTTAGGCAAAGGAATGAAATCAATTTCTAAAGATCTGTGGGAGTGTTAGGGACAGAAAGAATATTCACTGTTAATTCATTCCCTGGCCAAGACCCAAGTTTCCCAACTTCCGGGACACACAGTTGGGAAGAATAAAATAGAGGTGAGGATTTTATCCAGTTTTTTGCCTGGTATTCATATATTCCAAAAGTTCCCAGGAAATTATTCTGCACAAAAATAAATGTGACTTCTTTGGGTGACAATCATGGTTATTTGAGGGGGGAAAAACATATTCTTTTGCATAAAACACATTTCAGATAGCTGCTGATGGTGTTGGGTTTTGTTTGTAAATTTTTTGTAAGATTGCTGTTTTCTATGCAACACCCAGCAATCTTGCGCAGAAAAATCTGACACAAAATACACCAATGTTCACCAAAAATACCCATGTTTTTGTGCAAGATTTTTTTTGGGGGAGGGCATGTGTGTGTGCAAGATTGCTGTGCAGAAAGCTAGCATGATGAATTTGGGGGTTTTGGTTGGCCTTAGCAAAGGCATCACCACAAGATACCGTGGAGTTATAATCTTCTTTTATAATGAGCACAACAATTCCAGCATCTTCCTGACTTTGTGCATCTTGTTGTTAACTGCTGTCAGGTTGCTCTTGATTTGTGGTGACGCTAAAGAAAAGAAACCTCCAAGCCACTCTATCATCAACCTCCCCGCTCAGTTCTTGCAGATTCAGGGATGCGTCCATCTTGCCGGTCTGTTTTACCATCATTTCTGTCATTTCAGTCTTGCTTCTCTTCTCTCCAGACATTTTCATTCTGTTTTTAGAATAAATGGTATTACTTCTTAAAGCACAGACTCTCTTGAATGCAGTAAGGCCAAAATCCTATACTCATTTACTGGGGAGTTAGTCCCAGTGAACCTATTGGAGCCTAGCTCACTGCAGACATATATAGGATAGCACTGTCATCTTGCTTAAATCTTGATCTTAGAGAGCCTGACAGAAAATGTACTGATTTCAGTGCAGAATCTGAACCCTGGAAGTGCAGTGCGGATGGAAAACTCTCCCTCCTCGAGATCTTCTGACGATGGATATCCACCCAATGAGAAAGCACAGAGGAAGCCAGAAGTGTCTCTGTTTGAGAATCGTGAAAGTCAGGTCTCTTTCTCACAGACGGAAGTGAGTATATTTGGGTACATGCTGTGTGAAGTGCAGAGATTTTTCGTGACAACTTTTAATTCCCCATGACTAACATGTTGGAATGGATAACTATATTTTGATGGCTTATTTAACCTTACAAAAACTTATGCTATGCTTTTAGATATATTTTGCTAGTTTTACTCATGGACAATTCCTTTATATTTGCTTGCTTTCCCTTTCCAAATACTAAAATATCTGGAAGTCATGCTGGTTTTCCACACATCATAAAAAGTTTTGAATGACGATAATGGGCTAGAGGATAATAATTCCCCTTGTGCCCAGACAGAGAGGCCAGACACATAATTATGGGTTAAGTGAAATGGCCACAACTGTAATACATGAAATACAAGTAAAATACATTGAAATAGAAATACCCCCTTTAGCAAGGCTCTGTGGTTTCCAGACCAACAGATCCCCAACAGGGGCCTGGTAAGCCTCTGGCACTGCCTGCTGAATTTTTGAGTCGGTGGGGGGAGCAAAAACAGCCCCTCATAGTGGAGATACCCTGCAGATGCTCAAATTGCAGATCAGCCCCTTCTCCACTAACTGTCCAGTAGCCCTAGGGCTTACCTCCTTGCAATTTAACTCATGCCTGATATCCCCCTCCCCTTTCATACCCACTATAGAAAGAGACCAGCCTAGCTTGGCATTCATTTTCCACCCCTCCCATGAAGTCTTTTGAATGAATTGCTGCAGCTGATGAGTCAGGTTGTCCAAAGAGAAGTCAATTCTCTCTGAGGAGATGTATATACCATTGCCTCTGTATAGGTGTGCCAAGTTTGCACATATGCCCGAGTGGGAGATGGGGGTCCCACCTATCTAGCTGAGGTTGTGGGTGATATTGCAATTAGTATGGTGCTGAGTTGCATTAACGGCAGAATTACTGTGTGTGCTCTGCCATACCCCTCTGGGTAGCACCTTAATCCATACGATGTAACATCTGGAAATAGGCATCAAGGTATGGAGGTGTGGTGGTACACTGTCACCATGGCCCAGCAGTTGAAGCCAGGAGGTCTTGACAAGATTATTCTCACTGAGATGGAAGACAGTGATGTGAAGCAGGGATTTAGTTGCTGACAATTCTATGGAGTGGGGAAGCAGAACATCCCACTGCATTCATCTTTGGCCTCACCACTTCATGTTGGCTAGATCTGCCATCCCAAGATCACAGCCTCTGCCTGAGTAGACTGCTTGCTGCTCTGTCCAGAAAATCAGGTTGTGTCCCTTTATCCAGGCTGTAATGGGGGATCTGCTTAAGAAACACAGAGTTAAGAAGTGGTGAATCCAGTGGCTTGCCTCTGAAAGTTAAGCCAGCAGTTTGCCAGTCTGAGTCCTCACATAAGATCATAAAGCCCTAGAGTGCCAGCACCCCTCCCCCTTCTGAATACTGGAGCTAGGCAGTCCAGATTCCACTGGCACAATAGCAATGCCCATGAAGAAAAAAATGGGTGGAAACCTAGAGAGGCGGAAGGCCAACTGCTGAGATGGTTTGCTCAAGGAGAAATCCAAACTGGTATTGGGTGAGAGGGAGACCCGAAGTATGTAAAAATAAGGTCTCAGGTACCTATGAGTGTAGTGATAAGTAGTCCAGCATGGCCTCGACTGGACAGATTTGTCCATCTGATGCTTTCCCCTGAGTAGTAACCTGCCCCTTGCCCAGCTGGTCTGTCTTAGATCAACTGAAATAAATTTGCAAGTTACCCTGGTGACAATGCAGGTTGGACGCCAACAACTGAAGTGTCCCATTTAGGTCTAGAGAGAAGTTACTATCGATAAGACTTCCAAGAATATCACAGTGAAGGCAGCTCTGAATAGTATGAACTTATCAGGTGAGGAACAGACAGATAGGAGGGGACATGGTGACCTCTGATAGGGGTAGGCTGTCATCAGGAGAATGAATGGTCTCCCTTGCGTAGCCCACCAGGACTCCATGGACTTGGAAGCTGGTCATGGGGTCTGGGAAGCCCACCACTTTGGAAGGAGAGGCTAGAGCTGCCAGGCAACCTCTGATGATTGCAGCAGGTAGTCTAGACTCTTGGAGGTGTACAGCATACACAGCATACTGCAGCACATTCTTGGACCTCACTGGCCGTCTGGTGGGCTTTCTCCTTGCCTCCTGGAAGCTCCAGAAGACTTGTAAACTTTGCTGATAAGCTGAGTGAGTTGAGGGGGCTAAGGAAGGAGGATAATGTAATTGACCTCTATCTGTCAAGGTGCCAAAAGTGTCAAGGGACTTCCAGAGGGTGTGGAGTGGCCCCTCAGGCCAGCTTCTGGAACCTGCAGAATTGAAAATGGGAGAGGGAATCTGCTAGGAGATTCTGGATGCTGAGGACAAAGTCAGCCTGAAAGAGTATGCTATTCTTCAAGGACTTCAAGGCAGAGCACTTGACAAGTTTCATCACATGAGAGGACTTCATGGTCTGAATATTTACCACTTGCACCACTGAGGCACTATCACACCAAAATGTGACTGTCTTGTTTGCAAAGTCAAAGGGCCAGTTGTGAACTGCTACAACTGTAGGGAAGACCTCCAAAAAAGTCAGGTCATTAGTAATTCTGGTACTCAACCAGTACCTGACCAGGGCTCTATACACCACTGATTTTGCCAGAGTAAGCCCATATTTGATCCTGCATCATCAGAATGAACCTGAAGTTCAGCCCTAAGGAGAAGAGAGTTCCTCCAGAATGACACCCCAGTATGTTCCTGGAAAGACTAATTTCATACTCCCAAATCTTCCCATAATCTCTTTAGTGACAAGAATATAATGATAAGAGGCAGACACGCACGCCCCATGGCCTCACAGAGGCAAGTGCTGAATGCTCACTCAGGTACAATGACCCTGAATATGAAGTTAAGATGGCCTGCCAAGACTTGGTGTTCATGCAATCTAGCCTTCTTTTTTTTACCTGAAGAACTGCCAATTCCTCTGCCAGGAGACAGGAGATGCCCTGAATCATGTCCAGTTTTATACCAAGAAAGTTTGCGTAGTGGAGGAGTCCTTCACCTGTTCATGGGCAAGGGGAACCCAAGTTCTTGTGCAAGGTCCTCAAATGTCCTGAAGGTGTCCCTGCATTTAGAAGGAGGTGCTCTTCTGGCAGAAATCATTGAGATAGTGTCAAAGGGGAAACTGACCTCATCCCTTTTTCCCCCTGGAAATATTCTCCTGCCACCACCTACTGAATTAAAAACCTTGTTCCTGTGATTCCCCAGTAGGAAGCCACTGGGGAAAAGAATTTCTAAACCTCAAGCCCTCTTTCTCCCCACACCCTCTGGGGAACAGAGGAATTCTATCTGCGAGCGTATCTGGCAAAAGCACATGAGAGAAAGTGAGCAAGGAGATCTTTAAGGAAAGATGTTTTATTCTAAAAACAGGCAATCAATAATAAAAGGGTATGTTATTAATGGAGGCTACTTCCTCCAGACATTACCTGGTAGATACAAAGTTACTGACAAGTTTAAGACATTTCAGCCAGAATCTTAAAAGAACAAAAACCCCTAATATGACTAAGAACATTCCAATCTACTCACATTGCTATCCAGACGCTGGGACCTGCAACTGGGCTTTTCAGTGTCCTTTGTTCTTCTTCTCTGCCTCATGGTCTCTGAGGCCTTTTAGAACTTCTTGACTGAAGCATCTCGAAGATTCTCACTTTTGGCCTCTTGATTGGGCAGTTGCCTCCCTTGACCTGTCGTCTGTGATGTTGACCCCCAATAAAATGTGACCTACACCCAACACTTCATTAACCCCTTGTTTACCTGGAGAGATAACTATCTCCCTTCAGCTCTTTTGCCTGGCTAAAAGGGATCCCCATTATCACCCCTACCCAAATCTTAGATGGTCTGGAAACAGCTGGAGGTTGGAGTCACACCAGCTGGGTTTCGTCTTGTAACCTAGGAAAGAAAAGAATGACAAAATACATGCAAACACGCAATAGTACAGGTTAGCTATATTGTCATTAACAGATATATAGATCTCATCCCTCTTAACCTCCCACCAGTTCTCTGCATGACAGAGAGTCAGCTACAATGTTGGAACTTCCAGCCACATGTTGAATATTGAAGTCAAAGTCTTGATGGATAGATTCTATCGGATCAGTTTCTTGATAGTTCCCCAGACTGTATGGAGCCATCAAAGAGCAGCATGATCAGAGAGTGAAGCAGCGTCCCCATATATTTGGTCTCAGTCTGTCCAGCGCATACACAATGGCATAGTATTCTTTCTCTGGTATGGACCAGTTGGACCAGTTGGACTCCCTCACAGAAAGCTTCTTGTTGAAGAACAGAATGAGATGCAAGATGCCATCTGGCACCTCTTGCAGTAGGACTGCTCTAATGTCTCTGTAGCCCCGATGAATGGCTTATCAAAGGCAGGCTCCATGAGCACAGGATCTACCATAAGGGCCTGTTTCAGTGCCTCAACTGCTTCTTGGCACTCTGCTGTCCACTTCATGGCCTTAGGCTTCTTGGAACCTGTCAGATCTGATAGAGGTGCTGCCACTTGGCTGTAGTTGGGCACAAATCTTCTGTAGTACCCAGCCAGACCAAGGAAAGATTGCACCTCCTTCCTAGAATGGGGAATTGGCCAGTTATTAATAGCTTCCACTTTCACTTGCAAAGGAGTGATAGTCCCTTGACCCACCTCATGACCAAGGTAAGTCACTCTGTCAAGTGCAAATTGGCACTTTTTGGATTTGACTGTCAGTCTAGCATTATAGATGCATTGCAAAACAATCTCAAGGTGTTTCAGGTGGTCTTCCTAGGAGTCTGAGAAGATTGCAATGTCATCCAAATAGGCAACAGCAAAATCTCTGCAGCCTCTTAACAGAGTCAACTAACTTCTGGAAAGTGGCAGGTACACTGCATAGACCAAAAGGAAGTATACTGACCTCAAGCAGGCCCATGTGGGTGATTAATGCTGTTTGATCATAGAATCATAGAATCATAGAGTTGGAAGAGATCCCAGGGGCCATTGAGTCCAACCCCCTGCTATGCAGGAACACCTATCAAAGCATTCCCAACAGATGGCCATCCAGCCTCTGCCGGCCTCCTCTACTCCTTCTCAGAGCCAGAATTAGCCACCTTACAGGACTTCTTAGAGAAGAACCTCTGCCAGGGCTTTACTAGACTTTCCACATCCACAGTGGGGATGCCCATTTTTTTTTGTCTGCAAGAAATGTGGAGAACTTTGTCTCTGCAGTGACTACCATGCCCTGAAGCGCATTACTGTTTGGAACCGTTATCACTTGCCCCTGATTCCTGAATTGTTGGAGCGGTTGCAGCATGCCAAGGTTTTCACAAAACTGGGCCTCCGAGGGGCTTACAACCTGGTTTACATCTGTGCTGAGGATGAATGGAAACCCGGTATGGCCATTATGAATACAAGGTCATGACCTTTGGCCTTTGCAATGCCCCTGTGGTCTTCCAGCATTTTGTCAATGATGTTTTTCAAGACTATTTGGACCAGTTCATGATAATTTAATTGGGCAGTTTTTTTATTTACTCTCCAAATCAGACCACCCATGACGCCCATGTCCTTGCAGTCCTTCAGCGCGTCAGGGAGCACTGGCTGTAAGCCAAGCTGGAAAAGTGCACATTTGACCTCCCTGCAGTAGATTTCCTGGGATACCAAATTTCATCCAGGGGTGTGGAGACGGATCCTGCCAAAGTAGAGACTGTAGTCTCACGGCAACGACCTAGGAACTGAAAGGAGGTTCAACGTTTCCTGGGGTTCGCCAACTTCTATAGGAAATTTATCCCCAACTTTGCTTCCTTGGTGGCCCCATCACCAACCTATTGTGAGGGAAGGTCCCTTTCCGGTGGACTCCAGCTGCTCAGCAGGCCTTTCAGGACTTAAAGCTTGCTTCATGTCAGAACCCATTCTTCAGCAGCTGGACCCCAGGACTCCATTTGTTGTGGAGACTTATGCCTCAGACATCGCCACTGGAGCCATGCTCCTGCAACCACCTCTACAGGTCCCCATCTACTTCCATGTGCTTACTATTCTCGCCAGCTGTTGCCCACGGAGCACAATTACACAATCTGGGAGAAGGAGCTCGTGGCCATTAAAGCAGCATTCAAACATTGGTGCCACCACCTGGAATGGGCAGCCCAACCTGTGCAGGTACAAACTGATCACTGTAACTTGGAGTACCTTCAGACGGCACAGAAACTCACACAGAGACAGATGCAGTGGTCGCAGTTCTTCGCCAGGTTTAATTTCCACTTGAAATATGTCCCCCTTGCCCAGAATCGGCAAGCAGACGCACTTTCAAGGAAACCAGAGTATATCTCCTTGCCAGAAATAAAAAGTAAGGCTATGATCCTCCACCTGGAACATTGTGCAGCCACCCGGATGGTCTCTTCTCTGACAGACCAGATCCAGGATACCCAGTGCCTTGATCACCTGGTTCTGGCGCATTGGGAGGATGGAGGGTTATCTCCCTACTCTATGCAAGATGGCCTCCTGTACCACTGAGGGCATCTCTACATGCCTGCTGGGTCCTGCTGGGCTGAAGTTCTCCATCTATGCCATGATCCTGAATCCTGACTGCCCTTTCCCACAGCTTCCTTCTTCTCAGTTACTCCTCCCAGGCTGAAGGAAAAAAAAACACCTCTCCACCTCAAAGAGAAACACAGCAGGGTGCCAGACCAACAAAAGAAAACACACGCTCTCTATTCAACCAGGGAGTAAGCAAAACAAAATTTGCTTTGCAGCAGCCTACACAAAGTTTTCTTGTTTCTACAGGCTGTCTGAGAAATGTAGCACAAGAAGTTCGCAGTGAGTTATTGTTGGATTTCTGAACTAAACTGCTCAAATGCGTAGCACAATATAACATGTTCTATAAGGATAGTCTTGTCATAATAGAAGGTACCATCTAAGTCGAAGCTGAACAGATTAAAATTGTCAGGATGGGTTGAAAGTAGAATGAAGATTTTGTATTGCATTTATTAGGGATGGGCCAGCAGAATCCTTGGATCCTCAAATCCTTGGCAAGGATTCAAAATTTGCAAATCCAAATCCCCACACCAAGATAGGCGAACCGAATCTTTCGAATCCACCAACCAAAAAATGCAGATCCTGTGCTTCCCGCGCATCTCCTGCCTGCTGCCAGCAGGATCCTGCCCAGGGCAGGCGGGAGAAGGTTCTGGAAAGCGTGATGTAGCCCTCCCCGCTCTTCTCCTGCTTGCTGCTGGCAGGATCCTGCCTGGGATTCTGAAAGTTTTCCTGAAAGTGAAAACTATTATTTGTTTTTCATTAAACAAAGATGTCAAATTCTGCTTCTGAAAAACCTTTCAGTAGAGGTGCTTTCCTTCCCTTGCTTTTTAAACCCTTTTTTAAAAAAAAAGATTCAAAAGATTCAAGATTCGTGAGATTCATGGATTCCCAGAACTTTCCAGGGATTCGGATCTGGATTCAGATTTGGAAAATTCTGGATTCGCCCCATCCGTAGCATTTATCCAGGAGTGGTCTTGGCTCCAGAGCCCCAATCATACTAACCGTTGCATTGAAAGATCCATATTTAAATGAGCATAGAGCTAGATCAATGGCATAATTCATAGGTGCCCCCTTATGGAAATAAAGATTGTGAGTAAGGCGGAACTCATCTGGGGCCTTCTTAGGGACTGTTCCCAGTGGTGATAATCTCAATATAGGCATGGGCAATGCAGTGTGAGAGCCTGATATCCATCCCTCACTCAGCTCCTTGGCATGTTTTTCCTATATAATAGGATGCAGATTGGTAACAGACTGAGAGTTATGTCCATAAAAATGAGAGTGTTTACCTGCATATGGGATTCTGAAACCTTCTATGAAACTGTCCAGAACATACCTGGCATTAGTTCTAGTGTGTATAATATCAACAATACTGCCAGCACAGTGATTGGCACTGGGGCCTCTTCCTCCCTGCTGTCCTCATTAGGTGGAACTAGCATCGAACTCAGTTGCAGCCCCAGAATGCTTACCTCAGAAACATTATGAGCTGTGGTGTGTACTTCTATATGTCCCGTATTGGAGGTCATACTTGGAAGCCTGGCACCTGCACCTACCAGTGTTGAAATCCTAGCAGACTGGGGAGCCATTCTTATTGGCTGTGCGAGGCCTTGCATGCCTCCCTTTTGTCTGGTTGCCCACTGGCAATAGTTACCCACCAAACCTCTATGAATATCTAATATGAATGAGTTTTTATCCTTCAGGAATGATCATTGAGGTGAAAAGAAATTTTTCTTCGTCCTTATTTTGGAATGAAATCATTGCCCCAGAAAAGATGCCATAGTAAACATAGTGACAACCCTGACTAGCAGAAAAGGCAACCTAGATCTCCCTTAAGTGATTCAGATAAAAAGTGCCACAAAATAAGCAACTGAGATAAGACCTTAGTATTAAACCAATTAAAACGAAAGTGGATGAAATTGCCAGCAAGATCACAGATACTATTAAAATGGCAGATCAAGAACTGGAGTTTGGAGTCTCACACCAGAACTCTGCCTCAACTGTAGCAGGCTGCAAAATTGATATCCAGGTCAGAGTTGAACAATTAGAAAATAAAGCCAAAAAAAAAAAGAAGTCTAATATTCAAATTAAATGTCTTAAAGAAGCCTTTGCAAGGGAAGATCTGATAATCTGTTTATTGTCCAGGATGACTCCTCTTACTCTCTCAGATTTACAGGGCTTCATCTTACAAACCAAATGAAGGGGGCAACAGGATGTTATAGTTCATCTAGCAAAAGAAGGACAGTTGGGCATAATCCTAACTGCTGTTAAGAATAAAAGTTCAACTACTCACCAAGGAAATGGTGTAGAGTTCTACCACAATACAAACTGTTTACTCTCTAATAGTGAAGAGCTTTCACAAGTACACCAAAAGCTTGATCAATTTTTTTGTTATCTAGTGGAGCTTCCTAACAAAGTAGAAAGGAAATTCCTCTGTCTGAACCATCCCTCTGAAGCCTGTGACTTTCTTATACAGCAGAAACTTATAGGACAAGTTGTACTGCCCAGAGAAAAATCTGCAGAGGAAGTCTAATTGCTCCAGACCTGAATGATATGGGATTTCTGCACAAAACAAACCTGGAAAGAATCACTACTTGAGATGTCCTAAATATTGTTTGTTTAATATGAAGGGAAATCTGTTGTGCTGGTGCAGTTTGGTCAGCAATCACCTAATTTATTTTGTTTTTAAACCTAAGAGTTTTCAGGACTGGCATTTAATTTACGTAACTAAACCAATGTTAAAAGCCAAGGGAGAGTATGTTCAAAACACAAGGTTTCATTTTTTCTTCAGTTAGAGTCACATTCATCCCCCACTGCTTGCCTCAATGCAGTTCTCCATAGATGGTGGATGACTAAGAATTTTTAGTTAAAGACTTATTTATGGCATTCATATGGTGCCTTTTTTTCTGTTTTCTTTTCTTAACACTTTTCTCACCAGTATATTGGCAAGCAGACTCATATATATACATGAATGTGTGTTTTTAAAACATAGACAAATCTCAGATCTTGTTAATAAATAAATCTTAAATATTTCCTATTGTAGAAACAATAAGTCTAAAAAAATTGATATTATATTGTGTGATGCAACCAAAGACCTTGAAATGTTAGACAGGGACTTTTTGTTCAAACTACGAGTTTATGGATTTTGGCACTCTTTTTTTTCATAACTTTGAAGACTTTATATTCATATCACAAAGCCATCATTAGAACAGACGTCTCAGGCCATTTCCACCCTGCACTGTTATCGTGCTATTATTCCACTTTCAACATCCTATGGAATTCTAGGGTTTGTCGTTTACTGAGGCCAAAGAGCTCGCTGGCTGAGAATTCTAAATGTTCCTCCCTAAACTGCAAACCCCAGGAGTCCACAGGATGTTGAAAGTTGTTGAGGCTTTCAGTGTGAGTGTGGAAAAGGTTTTTCTAAGTGGATGGCCAGAATGAGGTGATGTGGCCTTGAGGGCAGCTGCAAAGAATGTTTTGGCTAGCTAGCATTGGGAGGTCTTGCCTTGTCACTAAGCACCGACATGTGAAGGTTGCGTGCTGTAAATGTAATTGGGTCACCTCATAGTGTCAGGATCAGACTCGTACACAAGATCAATAAACTTGCATAGCAGATTTATTTGAGAAGATGCAGAGCAGTGAACACAGACGTCAAAAGACAGAAGTGGCAAAATTTCCCAAAGCCTCTAAGGTTAAACAGTACAGCTTCACACGAGAGATAAGCGAGTGCATATTTTCTCTACTGCAGGTCAGGATGACCGCTAGGTCACCATAGCTACTATCTTTCTCCTCTAGTGAATGTTTTGAGAACTGCAACTTAGGAATGTACACCTACTCTATCCTTACTACAAAACCATTAGGCAAATTACTAACAGTAATACATGCACAATCTACACACTAAACCTTAATCCCCTACATATGGAGGGCAATCCCGACACATAGGGTCTGGGGTGTGGTTAAGCCCTTAAAAAGGTTTAGGCACGGCACTATACCATTTAGGTCAATTCCTGATGGTCATGCTGCTCTAGGGGCTAATTTATGGAATGTACCCAAACATGTTCCCAGTCTGTTTTTTCCATGCTGATTTATGTTCCTGTCTTGCTTATTGCTTCTTGTTATGCTGCCAGAAGCCCTAACTTTTATCTCAGTGTGCTTTGCTAAATAAATAGCCCTGAGTCTTATCTCTTTGAGTCTACGGAACTTTTTTTTAGCCTACCCGGAGCTGCTTGGTTTTGAAGCTGGACGTCACTGCCCTGTCAACACTCTGCACATGCTCTGCATATGCCTGATGTAGGACCTCATGCTACCCTGACAAAAAGTGGAATAATAGCACTGTAACAGTGTAGTGTGGAAATGGCCTTAGATTCTGGCCCTGTTGACATTGGCAGGGGGGACAAAGCAAAGATTCCATCTTTCTCATATTCTTTTTGCATTTTCAATAGAGCCTCTGATGAAGTAAATGCAATCAGACTCAAATATATTTGGAATGTAAGTTAATGGTAATCACTGCTTATTTTACTAACTTGCAGATGATGTATCAAACCTGCAAACTGAGATCCCTAGGGATGTCTCTATTTTGAAGGAGTTTGGAAAACCCTCTGGCTTAGTTATTAACAAAAACAAAAATTTTAGGGCTTAATTTTTCAAAGAGTAACAAAATTTGCAATGTTTGACAAATATTAATGTGATATTAGGCTTTGTCAAATATTTCAGAGTGATAATAACATTAAGAAACTGATGATTCCTTTGAATTTCAGTCTTTTCTTTAAATTGTTGAAACTTAAAATTATTGAGTTCAAATGAATTATTACTATCTTGTTGGAAAGATAGAATTTGGAGTATTATATTAATAGAGATTAATTGATTATTTAGGAACAAAGGAAAATAATTAGGAAATTGAGATTTCTATGCAACATGGCACCAGTTTTAGTTAAGAAAATTAGAATACTGAATTTTTGCTATCCTCCTCCTTCTCATTTTGCTTTTTGGAAAGATACTTTAGCATAAATCTTGTAGATGTGACAGATTTGATATGTGTATGGTTCTCTTATCTTGTGTACTTTTTTGTGTTAGAATTCTCAGATGTTAATAGTTTTTTATTTGTTGTAATCCTAAAAATACTGATCAAAATCATCACTAATCAAATAAAGAAGAAGTGTGTTTTGGAGTCTTAGTAGTGAATTCTGTTAGTGACATGCACACATGTAAAGTGCCTTTTTAGATGGGGCGCCACTTATTATTCTGTACGCCTTTGTGCAACACCCAAACTTTTTCTGCCTTCCTCATCACCTGTGAAGGCCTGGGAGGGGCTGCTGCTACTTATCAGTGGAAGGGGAAGAAGATGGGAGGCTCTGCAGGAAAGGGATAGGAGGGTGTACTCCATCTGTGAATGCATTCCCATTTCCTTCTATCTCTGAGCCAAGATAAGTCAAGGAAGGGAAAAGATATGAGGGTGCATTCCATCCATGAGTACATTCCCGTTTCCTTCTCCCTCTGGCCAAGATGAGTCAGTCTGACATGTCTCCCTTCATCCTCCCCTTCCCACTGTTTGAGAAATGTGGCAGAATGTGGTAGGGGAGGTTTCAGATGGGATGAACATAGAACTGTGCAAGTGGAATGTTATGCTCTGCCTGCTTGACGTAGGACCTCAGCCAATGACTTTTTAGTGACTGATGATCAGCAAGCAACAGTCACAATAGCTAGAATGCAGAACCTTCTTAAACGTTAGTTCTTTCACTGCCCTTTCAACCTTAGAAATTATTAATTCAAATTTGTTTGAAAGATAGATTACATGTATGTTTGTCTTTTCACATATAGTGTATACTTGTGTTACAGAAACACTTTACCGAACAGACGATCTCTATAAAGAAAGAAAAAACAGCAAGACCAGTAGAAGGATCTGAGGAGAAGGGAGAGTCAGAACTAAGGTATAACACTCTTGCGTGTTTCTTGAATGAAATATTGTATTACATGATATTAAATGTAATAAGAATTAATGAATAGAATTTTTTAATTTTAATTTTTTGTTTTGAAGAGAAAATATCTGAAGTTCCACTAAAAATTATCTAGATGGTTGTAGAACATGGCTGGTTTTCAGGGGTGTAGCAAGACTGTTTTCACAAGGGGGGGCAAAGAATAGGGGGGCTGAAGAGTTGGGGCATCAGTCCTTGTCAGAGAGGTTTCTGTGGAAAAAATGCTTTCATAGGTAATTACAAACTAAACCCCAATTAATGCATTTTAATTAGTTATTGTGTTGTGAAATGTACAAAAAAAGAAAACCAATTTAAAATCCAGTATTTTATATATGAAAAATAATTGTGTAAGCTAAAGAATAGCAACCAAGAAGTAAATGAATATTGTGTGAGACATCCTGCTGTAATGATTTGAACTGTTAATACAGTATAACACACTGTCCAAGCTTGTGAAAAAACTGTTCACTTGAGATTCCTTCAGATATGTTACTCTCACAAGTCAGGATTGCTAACTTTGGTTTTCACTGATGAAACATTGGATGCCTGTCAAAGATGAAAAGTCTTGTTTTACCTGACATAGTACTTAAAATTATGTCCAAGCCTTACATCGCAGAGGTATCTTAAGAAAAGAGAAAAATATTTGGGGCTTAAAGAGACAAAAACCATATCTTGAAGGAACTAACTCTTTTAACTTTGTTGTTGTTAACTATCGTTAAGGTGACCCTATGGATGAGAGATCTCCAGGTTACTCTATCATCAACTGCCCTGCTCAGATCTAGTAAATTCAGGGATGTGTTTTCCTTGATTGAATCTATCCATCTGCAATACAGTCTTCCTCTTTTCCTACTGCCTTCCACCTTACCAAGCCTTATTGTCTTTTCTAGTGAGTCATGTTTCTTATGAGATGGCCAAATAGGACAGTGTCAGTTTAGTCATCTTGGCTTCTAGGGAGAGTTCATGCTTGATTTGCTTTGCGACCCATTCATTTGCCTTTTCTGCAGTCTAGGGTATCCATTGAACTCTTCTCTAGCACCACATTTCAAATGAGTTTTCTTCCTATCAGTTTCTTCACTGTCCAGCTTTCACAATTATACATAGAAATTGGAAATACAATGGCATGGACAATTCTAACTTTAGTATTCAATGATATATCTTTGCACTTCAGGATCTTGTCTAGTTCCATCATAGCTGCTTTTCCAAGTCCTAGTCTTCTTCTGATTTCTTGACTTCAGTCTCTGTTCTGATTAATGACTGAGTGGAGCTATGGAAAGTCTTAAACTGTTTCAATGTCTTCATAATCTACTTGAAGGTTATGTAACTCACCTGTTGTCATTTTTTCCCCTTAAGGTTCAACTGTAAACCAGCCTTTGCACTTTCTTCCTTGACTTTCTTCAGTAATTGTTCCAAGTCTTTGTTGTTTTCTACTAGTAGTATGGTGTCATCTGCAAATCTTAAATTGTTCATGTTCTTTCCTCCAATTTTCACACCTCCTTCCTTCAAGTCTAATCCTGCTTTACATGTGATATGTTCCATGTACAAGCTAAACGGGGTGATAAAATGCAGCCTTGCCTGAGCCGCTTCCAATTGGAAACCATTCAGTTTCTCCATCTTCTGTCCTAACCGTAGCTTCTTGTTCTATGTACAAGTTATGTACACATCAGGACAGTCAAATGTTGTGGCACACCCTTTTCTTTATGAGTGATCCATAGTTTCTCATGATCTATACAAACAAAGGCTTTGCTATTATCTGTGAAGCACGGGTTGATTTTCTTTTGAAATTCTTTTAACTAATAATGGTGAAAAAAGTAGCAAACCTGTGCTCTATATTCCAATTCCTCTTGAAACAAAGGGACGGGCTGCTGCTATTTACACCAACTATCCCTTAAAATGATCTTAAATTGCAGCTTAACAACATCTCAGGCTAGATAGTTCTTCCCCTTTATGTGATTTTAAACATCTCTACCTTATGAAGATGCCTGGGAAGCACTGACTCCAGTTGCTCACAGTTTCTCTTTCAGACACACACACCTACACAGGTACTATTTTCCTGGCTGAAAATTAAGACAGAAAGCCTAACTAGCAGAAAAGAAGAGGTGAATCTAGCGTGTTGATGTTAGATGGGAACTCAGAACAGAGAAAAGATAGATGCTCCTACACAGTACAATTCTACACACACTCACTGAGTACAGGATGTGGTTGGAGTTGCAGTCCAACAAGATAGGAAAGACAGTGTTCCAAGCCAGGGCAGAAGGCAAAGAATATCTCGGCGTCTACTTCATGCATGCTTGCACACACACACACACCAAATTCCAAGGCTTAGGGTGTGACGGGAGATCATAGGTACATGCAGTTGGAAGGTTTCCTAAAGGGCACCTAGCCCAAACTCTTGCTAATGGTGGAGGAAATGCACAGCTAAAATGTGCCTCATTTTCACAGAAAATCCCCAAACCCCTAAATTAAAATAAGTGCATCAACAATTATTATGAAATAAATTAAAATGTATCTTTTTCTCACATAAACACACACAGATCGCACATCCTTCACTTAAGTCACAGGGTAGAAGTTGAACTACAAGATGAATAAAGCAAAGTTTCAAACACATAAAGCAACAACTATTTCTAATAGAATACTGTGATACATTCCAAGAACCCCTGTGCATATCAGAAATTGCAAATGCTCCCATTTCATTATATTTAATGGCAGCAACATGTGTGCAGAGGCTTCAGCATGTCCACTTGCATGTTGTGACCATTTAGGTACATGAGGTGATACCCCACAGTCACTCAGAATTACAGATCCAGAAGTTACAGGTAAGGAGGGTCCACTGTATATTATTTTCATAGTAGTGTCTCTTTGTCTCATCTCAGTATACCACACAGAATGAGTTGGAGATGCAAAAAAGGACTGATGAGGCCTCAGTCCCTTACAATGTTCTTTTTACTTATCTCATCCCAAATAACCCATTACATGCATTTGATACAGCATTATTTTCATACATATGATTACAAATCTCCTTTCTCCCACAAAACAATTCTAATCCAATCATATACAGTTAGCCCTTTTCGTTTGTGGGGTTTGATTCTTTTATGGATTTGATTGTCTTCAAGTTTCTCCAATCCCTGCCCCACCCCAACCTCAGGTACTTCTTTTCCTGGGGAACCTTTCCTTTTGGCAGCTCCAATCCAGCCACGCAGCCCTTTAAAAACTTGCTTCTCATCCACCTCTTCCTCCGCTGGCTGCTGCCTTGCCAGTTAAGGATGGCTCACAGCCTAATTTCTTAACACCACAAACCCTCTCCTGATGCCTGCCTACACCCAAGGAGGAAGATGGGCGAGAGAGGAAGTATAGTGCCAACATGCCAACCCACCCCTCTTCTCTGAGCTGATTTGAACCCTGGGTGCCCATTCTCCCGATCGTGCCTCAGCCCTCTTCCAGATACACACATACATTTTTATATTTGCATTTTTTCCCACTTTTGTGAGGGTTCTGTGCCCCTAACCCTAACAAATGTGGAGGACCAGCTGTAGATGCAATCTGCTGCCCTGTTCTTCCCCCTCCAAAACTGAACTCATAATTTAAAAAGTAATTAATAACCCCTACTCTTTCCAATATTCCAATATTATTCTTTCGTTTCTTCCTCCCAATACATCCACATTCTGTTTCATGGTAAATTATTCATTTAACTCTTGATCTCTGATATGCACTCCCTCCCATCTCTCCTCACTTGCAGACATCTGTCAATGTACTCTCCATCCACCCCTGTTGCAACACCTCTTCCATCATCCTCACATTCAGATCATAACATCCAGGAGCCCTTCGCATCTTGTCACCACACCACTAAAACCTCCCAATCCTTTCTCTTCATCTGATACTCCCCTAAGTTAAATAAATATCAATTTAATTTTTTTTCAAAAGAAACCTCTTTTCCTCTTTTCATCTGTGATTTCAGTACTTCTTGTAAGGCCTCTCTCTCACTCTTTGCTGAGTCCAGAGTCTGTGACTCCCTACAGTTCTCCTGGATGGAACCATCCAGCACAGCATACTGCAGCTAGAGTCAGTATACATGCTCAGCTTTCTTTTCTTCCTCTGAGGCTCATTCCTTTGTTGCTCAGTATGCATGCATGTATTTAAAATATCTAATCAATCTAACACTTGCTGTATGTGGTCTTCTTTCACAGCTCAGTATGGCAGGTTTTTCGCATTTTGAGAGCTGCTCCTTGCTGAGCCCCTGAATGATTTGCAGACACTAACAGCTTCAGGGCAGGGAGCTACAGTTTGTCTTGACCATTAACTGACCTGACCAAGCTTTATAAACTCCAAGTGTTGCCTTTTTCTCTTGCTTATTCAGGACAGTGGGCATGGACTAGAATTTCCCTGACTTCTAAAGTGAAGGATTGAAACTTGTTCATACCTGGAGTTCTTATATTTTCTGTGTTAGTATTCCCTTGGAAACTTTACTTAGTCTTTTCTTTGGATGTCTAAACTGTATTTCTAAATGGTCAAATGAAATTTTAAATTGCTGCAATATTAGATATTTGGAGACTGAAGGAAACTTTAATGGGAGGCAATTCTTACTGGAGAGGCAATGCCCTCATTTGCCCCACCATCACTACAATCATAGAATCATAAAATCATAGAGTTGGAAGAGACCCCAGGGGCCATCCAGTCCAACCCTCTGCTATGCAGGAACACACATCAAAGCATTCCCAACAGATGGCCATCCAGCCTCTGCTTAAAAACCTCCAAAGAAGGAGACTCCACCACACTCCAAGGCAGCACATTCCACTGTCAGACAGCTCTGACCGTCAGGAAGTTCTTCCTGAGGTTCAAGTGGAATCTCCTTTCCTGCAGCTTGAATCCATTGCTCCTTGTCCTAGTCTCTGGAGCAGCAGAGAACAAGCCCACTCGCTCCTCAATATGACATCCCGTCAAATATTTAAACGTGGCTATCATGTCCCCTCTTAACCTCCTCTTCTGCAGACTAAACATACCCAGCTCCCTAAGCCGTCCTTCATAGGGCATGGCTTCCAGACCCTTCACCATTTTGGTCGCCCTTCTCTGGACACGTTCCAGCTTGTCGATATCCTTCTTGAACTGAGGTGCCCAGAACTGGACACAGTATTCCAAATGAGGCCTAACCAACGCTGAATAGAGTGGTACCATCACCTCCCTCGATCTAGACACCGTACTCCTGTTGATGCAACCAAGAATCGCGCTGGCTTTCTTGGCTGCCTCATCACACTGCTGACTCCTGTTCAGCTTGTGATCTACCAAGACTCCTAGATCCCTTTCACACATACTGCTATCCAGCACGCGTCTCCCATCCTATATTTGTGCATTCCATTTTTTCTGCCTAAGTGTAGGACCTTACATTTCTCTCTGTTGAAATTCATTTTGTCAGCTCTGGCCCAGCTCTCCAATCTGTCAAGGTCGTTTTGAAATTTGATCCTGTCCTCTGGTGTATTAGCAACCCCTCCCAATTTGGTATCATCTGCAAATTTGATCAGCATGCCCTCCGCTCCTTCATCCAAGTCATTGATGAAGATGTTGAATAGCACTGGGCCCAGGACAGAACCCTGTGGCAGCCCACTAGTCACTTCTCTCCAGGATGAAAAGCAGCCATTGGTGATCACTCTTTGGGTTTGGTTGGTCAACCAATTACAAAGCCACCTAACAGTAACCCTGTCCAGCCCGCATTTTACTATTTTCTTTGTAAGAATGTCATGGGGAACTCTGTCAAAGGCCTTACTGAGGTCAAGATATGCTACGTCTACAGCATTCCCTTCATCTATTAAGCTTGTAACCCTATCATAAAAAGAGATAAGATTAGTCTGGCATGACTTATTTTTGAGAAATCCATGCTGACTTTTAGTGATTATGGCATTGCTTTCTAAGTAATTACAAACTGACTGTTTAATGATCTGCATTAGATCTCTGGGTTTTTTTTTTGTTTTTTTGTTTTTGTTTTTTTTGGTATTAACAAAGCTTTCAAGTAAACCCAAAATGTAAACTGTACAGATCCTAACTTTCCCTTCCTCCAAAGAGAATATGCATAATGTGCTTATTATGCCGTAAGTAATAAGCAAATTCTTATATCATATGAAGCAGAAGGAGAAATGCTGCCACGCGCAGTCATTGCCACCTTACATGGGTTCACCCATAATTCTCTCCATTGCTGCCCAGCCTTTATCTTACTCTGAGATGACAGAGAGCAGGCTTTGTGGAGAGCAGCACTAACTGGACAAATTGGCTAGCACTGTTCTCCACAGGGCCAGTCAAGCATAACAGACTAACTCTGGGAGTGGGTCCTTCCTCAAATACAGGCATTGCAGGCAGAATGTTATGAGAGACTGCCTGTGCTGCTAGCATAGATAGTCTTCCAAGACTTCCATCCCATAATAGCTGGATCTGAGGACTCTTCAGTGATTGAGACTGCTCTGTGTCATCCACACAAATAAGCACATCATTCACTCCACTCATACACATAGAGATCAGGTATACAGGAACTATTGATTAAAGGTGCTCCTACATTGACACAGTAGTAATTAACTGGTTTCACTTCCTTTCTTCCTCTTCCTTATTGTAAAGTGAGTCTCTGCAGGGAAAAAATGGGGTCTTGGTGGGCCAGATTGCTTAATCCAGACAAGAGGTTCCCCAAAGCTGTGGTATAGGAATTTTCAAAATTCACTAGATAGTTTTTTGTACGCAAGTGGATCAGTAGTATGTCAGATTTTTCCAAACAGAACGTATTAGACAACAAATATTAGGCATTTAAAACACCCTTCCTGTCTTGCTCATCTTGTTATTCAACAAAATGATTGTTTGCACCTGCAAAATAAGTTATGCCATCTTTGTTCATACTCTTTGTTTTAGACATGTGGATTATGGCAATTGTGTTACAGTATATTTCCATGCTGTATTGTCTGAGCACTTCAAACCAGATCCCAAGACACACAGGGTGTTCGTAAGAGCAGGAGGCATTTCTGGATTTAAAGACTGGGAAGACAATGTCTGTGAGCTGATTTTCTCAAAGTAAGTATAATTCTGCATGCTCATGGATGCTTTAGATTCAGGGCTACAAAGTTATCATCTACTTGTCATTAAAAAAAAAAACTGGGCGAGACATAAGTGTGATCCTCCTCCCACTTCTGTGTCTAAGAGCAGAATTCTAACCTTGGAGCTCTTCAAACTGTGGCAACTAAGTGTGTGCACAGACATCCATAATGTTAGTAGTTAGTTACCCTGCTGTAGAAGTGCCCTCACTACACTGAAGTCACTCAAAGATTTCTCCAGCAGACTGAGATTGGGAAAACATATTGTTTGGTTTCTATCAGGAGCTGCATGGTCAAGCGCTGACAGCTCTGGTCAGTATCACCAAGGCATTTCCTTCCCTTCTCACAATTTACAAAGCAGATTTAAAAATGCAAAAACCTTAAACTAAATACAGTGACAAATAAATGCTTGAGCAAAATAAGTATGCATATATGAGAAACAAAAATACCAAAGTCACATTGAAACATGCAGATTACAGAAACTGTGGGTGAGGGTGGAGGTAAAGGAAAGAAGTTTTTTTTTCCTATGAATCAGTCCTCATGGTTCTGTGATCTGAAGTAGAGAAGTAATAGAACTGGATGATGCCTTTTTCACCAGTTGCAGCTTCTCCATTTCAGTGCTATCCTTCCTCCCTAACTTCTTAGATTCTGAATAAAATCTTGAATGAAGGGATGAATGCTGAGTGAACCTCAGTCCAGTCCAGGAGAAGTTACAGCTTTTTCATGTGTAGTGACAATAAATTATTGTTTCACTTCACAGTGTGTTTGCAGCAACCATGAACATGACAGATAGATCCAGAAAAACAAAAAAACAAAATCCAGTACAGATATCTTCATGGTTGTGCTATGGCAGCCTTCACGGCTTAAGTGGAGAGAGAAGGTGTTACAGGGCATCTAATGAAATCATCACATGTAACTTTGTAGCTCATATTACTCCTGCCTGGTCTTCCAGTTGGCTAATAAGAACACTGTTGAATTTCAACATATGACCAAATCTTTTAAACTGTTGTAAACTTAACACTTGTTGCTGATTTAGGCCTCTACCTTAAACATATTACTGCCAGTAGCATCTCTGAATAGGACACAAAGGGTTAACGTCCAAATCCATACTGTAGAATGTTTGTGTTTCTTTCTAATAGGAGGCAAAGAGATGACAAGGTCTTTGCTGTTATCCCTCCCCCCCCCCATGGATCTATGAAGGATGATATCAGTTTTTCTTTTCCCAAATGTCGTGAGTTCAGTTATAGAGGTAGATGTACTGTGGTTTCAGATCTTTGTTATTGGGCTTGGACCCTGAGGATTGTAGTTATAACTCAAGATCAAGCTTATCTAACACACTAGAGCAGTGGTTCTTAACCTGGGGTCTGGGGACCCCTGGGGATCAGCGGAGCCCTCACGGGGGGGGGTGCACGAAGTCCCACTGCTGGATACCAGCAGCAGCAGCAGTAACAGGGACGTGGCAGCAGTGAGTATGTGGGTGCTGAAAGAGCAGTTTCAACAAAGTCCCTGACAAAAGGGAGATGGCAGCAGGCATGTGCGTACACCCAGACTATGATGCTGGAGACCAGGGTTCGAATCCCCACTTAGCCATGGAAGCCCACTGAATGACTTCAGGCAAGTCACATTCTCTCAGCCTCAGAGGCAAAGGCAACAAATCTTGCCAAGAAAACTTCCATGATAGGTTCACCTTAGGGTTACCATAAGTAAGTTTTCAAAGGGGAGAGGAATAATGGCTAAAAAGGACCTCCCCCTGTCAGCTGCACTTTGTTGTTGTGTACCTTCAAGTCACTTCTGAGTTATGGCAACCCTAAAATGAATATGTCACAGGGCTTTTTTGGCAAGATTTGTTCAGAAGGGATTTCTCTTTGCCTTTCTCTGAGGCTGAGAGAATGTGACCTGCCCAAGATCACGCAGTGTCTGAGTGGGGGTTTAAATCCTAGTCTCCAGATGCCTTTAATAAATAAATAAACATTTGAATATTTAAATAGATATTTGAATATTTAAATTTAAATATTTGAATCTTGAGTCAAGTCTTGGGGGACTCCAGCAACAAATTATATTTACAAGGGATCTCAGGTTTTAAAAAAAGTTTAACAACCACTGGACTAGAGGCTTCAGAGTGTGAGAACAATGTCAGTGCTTTGCCCTTGTGATTAATAAAAATTTGAAAGGAGAATCTCTGCTATGGAAACCTTGCAGGACACAGGAATCATGAAGCAGGCAAGATTTAATTATGTTTCTCTTCAACAAGAACATATCAGATACAGGAACCACCTAATTTTACTCAGATAGAATTTTCTGGTGTCACTTAGTGAATAAATATATGATACTGGCTAACTTCAGAATTCCCCACCCCACAATGATGGGAAACTGCACACCTTTTCCACTAAAACTGTACAGCTTGCCCAGAAAATTGCTCTTTTCCACAAGCTACCTAGCTTCTTTTGAGAACTGTGCAGCCTTTTCTGAAAACTTCACAGCTTTCAGAATGAAAAGTACTGTTTCAGGTAGCCACATATGTATTTTATGCACATTTGCTGGGCTCTTTTACACAGTAAATAGAACTGTTGTACAATAAAAATATTGTATAGAAGATAGTGACATTGCAGGGGTCCACCTGTGATGCCAGTACCTCTGTTCAAAGCTGGAGAATTATTAGCAAAAATTAGAAGGCCTGCGCAGGGGTGGGGTAACCTAATGAGATCTCTGATGTTTATGGTGTCTTCTGCAGGGAAGAACCAGCCAAAGATTCAAAAGTAAACTAAAATGTATTTTATTTAAGGAAATTCAGTCACACACACACACAAGATCCAAACAGTCGCACTTACACAAGGGTAACTGAAAGAAAAGGGAGGAACGTTTAAGATAATGAGATTTCAAGGTAAAATCAGCAATATTTATCAATCCAGAACAGTAGTGAAGAAGTAGCGATGTGGCTTAGATTTATGTCTAAGGCAGTGCACAACTGGGAATCAAAGTGGCAGAGTGATATCAGCAATTCATGAACTGTGAAGTAACTGGTCAAAATGGAGGGTTTTTATACTCTGTTTTCCTTGTTGAAGGGGTGTGAGTTAATTGCTTTCTGGCAGAGTAAACAAAAGGAG
This sequence comes from Cyclura pinguis, assembly GCA_030412105.1. NCBI lineage: Eukaryota > Metazoa > Chordata > Lepidosauria > Squamata > Iguanidae > Cyclura > Cyclura pinguis. The sequence continues at coordinate 162,126,166 of CM059600.1, forward strand.
TCTGGAATGGACTCTTTATCTCAATGTCTTGGTTGGGTAAAGTGACAGGGGAAGGTTTTGGTAAGAAATGTGCACAGCAGGGGTACTTGCCTGCTGCACCTGGGCAGCTTCTTTGACTATTGTTTTCTGAGGTTGAGCAGTTGAAAGGATTAGCTTAGAGCTATTAAGTCAGGCTTTTCCAGCTAATCCACAGTGAACTTATGACCTAGCAATGCTGAGGTCACCTCTGACCTACTTTTGCACATCTTTCCAGCCAGCATCCCTTCTCCACATGGCCTTTCAGCCATAAATGTATATAACTTAATTTCATGCCAATTAATGTTTGCGAATTAGACCATATCAAAGCGTAGGGGCATATAGCTGCTAACACACATGCTTGCTTTTTGTATGTTGCTGGATTTTGTGCAACATCCTTGTTGTACAACATGTTTGCTGTGCAACTTTGCTGTTTTCTACATAAAAACACCAATGTTGCATGATGAAGATGTTGTGTAAAATCCAGCAATGATGCACAACAAAAACGTGTGGCTGTAGCTTCAGTCAGCCCAATTTTTTTTCCTGCTGAGCAATATCTGAGTTGTGCAACTTTCAAACTGACAAAAGCTTTGCCACTTTTTTTGTATAGGGGTATAGCATGCAATTTAGTTTTGTATTTTCTGCATTCTTCCTAAGTATATAGTGAAAAACAACGTAAGCAGGTAAGGAGTTTTTTTTTCCCTTGGGAAGCTGTGCAGTTTTCTGTGTGTAATAAAAAAGACAGAGAGTGTAAGTTTTGACTGTAAAGCTGCATAGTTTTTAAAACTCCTGCTCAGTTCTCAAAAAACTGCTCAATTTATGTGTTCTGGGAATCTGTGGAAACTTTTGACATGTCATTTTTCTTCTTGTGTTAATTTTTTGAGAGTTGAAAACTCCAAATTTGACCCCATTTGGGAAATCAGATGAATTTCTGTTCTCTCCCTACCTCTCAAAGAGGAAATTATGATCCGTGTACTAACATTGTGCTGTCAGTCTTTGCAAGATCACTGTAACCAAGTTTCAGGCTAGACATAAACTCTTCACCTGATTTGAGCGTAGCGATTCATGCCCTGAATTGCACCTACAGAAAAGGTCATAACCTCTCTTAGTTTGGTAATATGAACAACAGCTTTTCACAGATAAGGGCATTTAATCTTTTTTAAGGGTCAGAATGGATGTTATGATTTGTTTTCCCACTAATAACTCTGCTAATATCAAACTGCTATCAGTGGAAAGTAATATGTGGATCATTCTCAGGCAGGGAAGAGCCAGCCAGCTATGGGTTATACCCAATTGCTTCTGAGGCCAGGCATTATTGCAATTATGAAAATAAGTTATTTAGCCAAGAGGCTTCTCTGCAGTTTTTCCTCCTGGCTGTGCCCAGGTCAAAATTTCCAGCTGAAAGGGTCCAACCCTCCAGTGTAGCTGTTCGGATGGAAGAACAGTTGAAGGAACTGCAGGAAGAGGATAAGTCCATAGTGCCAGATGTATCTATCCTAGACACTTCTGTAACAGCCTTAGAAGGGTTTGGCTCAGCCTCTGAACTCTGTTTTTGTATCCTTGAGAACATCAGGAAATATGGGGATTGATCCAGATTCAGGCTATAACAATTATACTTCTAGTGTTCTGACAATTTTCTTTTCCTTACAAGGAATAACTTTCTTGAATCTGAGACCCCTCCCAAGCAGACTTCTTTCCTCTTAGCTTTTGGCAAAATGTTGTAGGTGGAGTGGAAATCTCCTTTCTAGAAAAAAAGGCAAATACCATTGCCCACAAACCTCATTCCATTTTGTCTCATGCTATATATAAGTTGAAAGTGCTTCTGGTGAACACCCCCATCCCAGCTGTCCAGACCAGTGTCTTGGTCCCAAAGGATGGTGATAAACCACTGAGGGGCCCCAGTGAAAGAAGGACAAACACTTTAAGAAAGATATATAAGGTGTCAGTCCTTTCAGTAAGAACATCCTCTCCCGTTTCTGTCATGGCCCACAGCTCCAGAGTACAGCTAGAATAAATGACAGACAATGAAGATTTTAGATTCTAAGGTTCTTAATAAGAGTCTTCTCAAGCCACAAGAGTGTGGACATTGCAGATGCCACGTTGCATTCTCTAGTCTTCCTGGGACATTCTGTTGCAGTTGACTAGGCAGCTAAACAGTCTGTGTGGCCCAAACACTGAAATGCTGACATGTCCTTTAAGCAAAACAATTCATAGGTTTCCCACCAGGGCTTCGTGCTCTTTGGAGATGTGTCCAACCAGCACATTTTAGTTGAAATCAAGGGGGGGGGGGGGAGGCTATGGCTTCTTCGGGGGAAAAAAAAACAGGTAAGAGAGAACTCAACTCACTCCTTCTTCATTCCCCATATGGTCTTTGGCAGATCTAGAGGGTTTCATTCTTTTTGTCTCAATTGAAACTGCCCCAATTTTCAACCCAACATTCACTTCAGGCAGCAGAGACCTCCTTACCTCCTAGGGTGGAGCCAACTTCACACCTGGAGTAGGCACCAAATGTTCTGATGGCAAACACCCTTTGGATGCCTGCATACTTTATAACATTAGCCTAAGATACCAACTAAAGCTGAAAGAAGTTCCATAATCATACCTTCTGTAATCCCTGTTGCTGTTTCTCTGCAGAAGCACTGCATCCTGTGCAGTACACATATCTGCTCCAGACTAGGTATGGAAAGACTTTTCGAAAATATTTAAAAAACAGTCATGAAGAGAATGTTGGACTGATGAGAATCTTCGCAGTTTAAGCTTTATTCTACACAAAATTCATGCATGAATTTTTGTGCAGCATTTTTGCATCAAAAATAATATTTCTGTGCAGAGGTACTGTCTTCTGCAAAGAAAGTACTGTTCCTCACAAAAAACCCCCAAATAAACCCACATTAGGATTTTGCGCAGAATAATTCACAAACTGAAAATAGCCTTAGAAAGTGCCACAATTTTGAAAAAAATTCTTATACTGAGAAGGAAATTGCTAAAATTACTCATTACTTTCTTCAAGAATGAAATTAATGAAGAATTATCTCCCTATTCCAGATTCCCAACATTATCATCTTTTGCAGTGAGTCACATTGTCTCATGATATGTCCAAAGTGTAACAGTCTCAGTTTAGTCATCTTCATTTCTAGTGAGAGTTAGGCTTGATTTGCTCTTAGACCCATTCATCTTTTTAGCAGTCCATAGTATCTGTAGAACACTTTTCCAGCACCACATTTCAACTGATTTTCTTCCTGTCAGCTTTCTTCAGCTTTCACAACCATGCACAGTTGGTCCTCTACATCCACTAGGGCTGGGGCACAGGACCACCGCAAAAGTGGAAAAAGCACAAGTATCAAAATGTGTGTGTGCATCTGTGGCAAGAAGGCCAAAGCATGGTGGGGAGAACGGGCACCCAAGGTCCAAACCAGGTCAGGGAAAGGAGAGGGAAAGGGGATGGGTCAATATGCTTCCTCTCTATTGCCCATATCCTTCCTTGAGTGTGTGTGGGGCATTGGGAGAAGGTTCGTGGTGCTGAGAAATTGGACTGTGTTCTGTCTTTAGCTGGGCAGGCAGAGGCAAGTCAAGAAGGATGAGGACCAGAGGCAGGTTTTTAAGGGGTAGTATGGATTGATGGAACCACTGAGAGGGAAAAGAAGCACTTGAGATGAGGAGGGGGAGCGGTGAAAAAACTCACAAATAATCAAATCTGTGAAAGGAAAACCTGGAAATGTGGAAGGCCAACTGTATAGAAATTGGAAATAAGATAGAATGAATGATTCTGAATTTAGTATTTAATGATGTGTCTTTACACTTACAGATATTTTCCAGTTCCTTCATCGCTACCTTTCCAAGCCTTGGTCATTTTCTGATTTCTTGATCACAGTATTTATTTTGGTTAATGACTGAGCCAAAGTATAGGAAATCTTTAATTACTTCAACCCCTTCACCACCCACACCTGTGATCATTCTTTTTGTCTTCTTAATATTCAACTGTTTTTCCACTTTCTTCCTAATTTTCATCATTCCAAATATTTGCTATTTCCTTTGAGTAATATCAACTCCATATCTTAAATTGTTGATGTTCCTTCCCCCAATTTTCATGCTGGCTTCCTCTGAATCTAGTCTTGCTTTCTGTATTATATGTTCTGCTTATAAATGAAATAGTTAAGATGAAAATGAGTCCACCTCAGTCCATTCCTGGACAGCTATTTCTCTTTTCCTGGAGAGGTAGTGTTGCCGGGTTTTCAAAGTAACTATAAGGGACAGATGAAATTCATGACACGCAGGGTTCCCAGTCAGGAAGTAGTTATTAATAAGTTTGTGTTCTACCTGGATAACAACTGAAAGTACTGATTTCAGTTGACCTAGCCATGTATTTCTCTAAAAAATTAATATAATGTCTACATTTATAAATTACATGATGCACACATTTCTGTCTTTATAAAGGCCCGACACCCCAAAATAATAATTTTTGCTGTTCCATTCAATCTGTATAAAAGGAAAAGCTTTCCAACTCTCAAATATGGGACGTTCCTTATAAAAAGACACACCTGCCAGCTTTATAAGCCACAAGCTTTCTGGCCCTGAGATAAGGGACATCAGGCAATCCTATGAAGAGAGCAAGAAAGGTCATGCAGAAAGTTTGCTCATTTATTCATAAGAGGTCAACCATCTCCATGAATCTAGTGCACCTCCTCAGGCCATGTTCTCCTTATCTACATTGTTCCCTGGACTAATTTTCACTCTTAAATGCTCCAGTTGAAGTCTTTCTGTAATCAAATTCTCCATTTCCTCTCCAACATCTCATAGTTTCAAGGAGGCACTTCCTGTTTGTTTTGTTCCCTTCTCCTTGGGTTCTGTCTTCTGGTAAGTAAATATCTGAGAATTCCTCACCACAGGCACTAGGCTGATGTGTTGGGAAACACAATGTTGGCTAGACAGCTGAAGGCCTCTGATTGCCTATGGAAGCATACAGCTCTGTAAAGTGAGTGGAGCTCAGGGTCATACACCTGGCCCAGTAAAGTTTCCATTTCTTAGTAAAAGGGTACCATGTCCTGATCCCAACAGCATACCTCAACAACATACCTCAACAGACAGAGGGGCTCAGGTTCAAAGACCTTTATAAGGATGGGGACCTACCCTTCTGCTGGCTGAAGAACCATGTACTTGCTTCCTTGTCTCAGTACATATAGAGAGTGCTCAACAACGATGACTTCCTCAGCACATTGTTGATAGACCCAGAGGAATGACTCTTAGACCATTCCATTAATTATCAACCATCTTCAGTCTGATATAGGTAGATTTGATTTACCTCCCCAAGAAGAACATGCTCTTCCTGTTCCAGATTTCTGACCAGAGGAATATCTGGTCAAGATGCAATCTCAGGAGTCCTGCACAAGATCCACCAGATAAAAATATCCATGATCCTCATAATTACTCACTGGCTCACAGTTCTTTGTTCTATATCTGACCCTAAGGTTCCTTCCTCCAATATCTCATTTGCTGACACAATCCCGTATCGCAGCTAACCACCTGGAATCTGAAAGGAACACCTATTACACCTGTTTCAATTTGGGGTACTCTACTCAGGTCACCAGTATATGCCAGTCAATCATGTCAATCAATTCAGCTTTTTGAAAAGCCTTGGATGAGGTCTTCCCATTCCTTCTCATCCAGTTGTGACATCGTTGCATAAACTAGATGTGAAATATACATTAAAAATCTAACTTAAAAAAAACCAAATCTATTGAGGTCTTGTTTGTCTCTTTCATCTTCCAGTCACTGGCAACAGGGTCTTGTACTCTATACTGTCTAGGGATCTTAGGGCCTATATATTCTATGTACTATAAAACCACTCTTATGGTTAGATCATAGCAGAGCGCACATTCTACCAGGGTAGTAGCCACTTGAGCTGCCTTCCCCACTAATGTGCCACTGGCACTTGGACAATCTCTTCCCTTTTCTTTAAACTTTATAAAATGGACAAATACATATGTATTATACATATGTTGGGCTTCACTGCAGATATGAAAGTGAAGTATTTGGGCGTTCAACTAACAAAGAAAAATTCAGATTTGTTTAAAAATAATTTAAAAAATAATTTAAGATTAAAAATGATCTTCAAAAATGGAAGAAATTAAAATGATCATTTCTCGGAAGAATTGCTTCGATTAAGATGCCGGTATTTTCAAAATTACTGTTTCTCTTCCAGATTATACCAATGATAAGTAATGACTCCATCTTCAAAAACTGGGAAGGAGAAATGTCCCAATTTATTTTGGATGGGAAAAAAACAAGAATCAAGATGAAAATATTGAATGATTCAAGAGAAAGGGGAGGCCTGGGCCTACCTAATCTGAAACTGTGCTTTCATGCATGCTGCCTCAAATGGTTTATAGAATGGGCAAAATTAAATAATACCAAACTGTTAGAATTAGAAGGGCAAGATCTAACGTTTGGCTGGCATGCCTACCTGGGTTATGAGAGAAGAATGAAGTTCATAGTAACTTTAATAATTGTAAGAAATGGCTGATAAGACTGATAAAACAATTTAGCACAGGATCGGCTGATGCATTAAACGTTTATTTAAAATACATCTCTGCAGAGCCGGGTGCCTCCCGAGAGAGAAGGACACCCCCACTATGGAATGCCTCATATTTTATCCCCCTGCCCGAGGCAGGTTTCCCTCCCCCTTCGATCCCATTGGACAGGACCCCAAAAGTCACAGCCTATCAGGATCACCTAAGAAGTTACATTCCCCCTTCCTCATATTTACAGTATGAGTGATCACGCACTTGATCACGCATTTCCCTCCTGCATCATGTTACATCCCAGGGGTCTTATCAGTAGTTTCAATAGTACCCCTTTGTGCTTCTTCCATGTCCCTATAAATCAGTTTACTCCTTTACAGACAGCGGCCTTGTCTGGTTTCCTGTGTTATCTGGAATATACCAGCTACCCTCCGAGGTCTCTGAGAGGCCCTCCTGTTCAACTCCCATCTCTAAAAGATCTTCCTTCTTAGACTTATTGGATTACTGAAGCTCAAATACTAAATATATTGAAATATATGTGTAAATATGTCTAATATGTGTTATACTTATAAGCTAATACATATATGTTAGTAATACATGTGAATAACACTGCAGAAACTAAAATATATTTTATTTCTCTCAATAATCATTATATCAGGAAGGCCACAATAAAAACTTGGAAAAAGTGTAAGACCGGACCTTATTCTAAAACAGTGTTGTGGCTCTTGCCACATGAGGCATTTTATAATAAGGAAGATATCTTTAACGGCTGTCGGAAAACATATAAGGATTTAGAGAAAGTACAAGGCAATACAGTAATGATTAAAACTCAAAAAGAATTGAAGGACGAAGATTTGAACTGTCATTGGTTGCTTTATAGAAAAATAAGGAGAAAATGAAGGTAAAATTGAATGGATTTCAGACTAAAATTACAGAATTTGATGAAATATTGTCTGGAGGAGGGAAAAATGTAATCTTGAAATTATATGTTCGTTAAAATGGGACAGTGAAGCAGTCAATGAGACAACAGGATAGAGAAAAAGGCTATACGTTAGAATTTGAACAATGGGAGAAAATATGGAAAAACGGAATTAAACTTACTGCCAGTCAAAATATAAGGGAAAATATACCCGTATTTGCTGGCATATAACACTCATTTTTTTCCTTAAAAATGCCTTCTGAAAATGTCTTACACACCAGCAAATACGGTACTTGGAAGACTACTGCAAACAATCCACTCAGAGTGGGGCTTGTACTTTGTAGTCTTACCTCTTGTGTTTAATCCTTCTGTAGACTATTGATTTGTGGGGAATAAAGCTCTCTGGGTTTGAGAAGAAAAAAGAAAGTAGGAAAACATGGGCAGCCTCTTTAAGGGAGGAAGAGCCCACCTTGCTGCCGCCCCTCCCTCCTTCCTCCCATTCTCCCCTCCCAGCCGGGTCTTTTTCCTGGAGCCAACCACCTGTGGGACAGGGGAGAGTAAGGAATTGCCTGCGCCGTGGCAAAGGGCATTTTCCCAGTCCCTCCCCCGCCTACAGTTGGTTGGCTCCTGCTCAGCACGGCCTGCAAAACCCTGTTGGTTTCTGTTCTGGGATGGAGGTGCGCTTTCTTCCCTCCCAGCCTGAACGGGAGGCTTGGTCTCTTCCCGAGGAGCTGCTTGTTCTTGTTTTCTACCCCAGCCTCCACCACCTTGCGGGGGGGGGGGTGGAAGAAGAAAATGAGTCAAGAAGAGGGGGGCCTAGAGAGAAGAGAAGCAGCCTCCAGATGCTTTGAGCCCCCCCTTTTTGCTGCCTCCCCACCCCTTTTCTGCACAGGGCTCAGCGGCTCCCGTCCTCATTCCCCCTTCCCAGTTGCTTTTCTTAAGTGTCTGCAACTCAGCTCCAGTTTATGGAGGAGTTTTCCCGGCAAGGTTTGTTGGGTGTGTGTGTGTCGCGGCTTGCCCCTGAGGCTGAGAGAATGGGATTTGCCCAAGGGGAAGCCTCAAAAGGAAAACAGGGAAAGGGGGAATCCTTGGCCACATCTCCTTTCACTCCCCCCCTTCCTACCTATTTTGGCTCAGCTGGATACTAATTTTTTTTTTTTTCCTAAAAAATAAGGTCTGAAAATGGAGTGCCGTCTTATACACCAGCGCGTCCAATACGCTGGCAAATACGGTGTATACAATTATAAAATTTCATGTAAAATTAGCAAAAATGTATATGCATTATATTGATAAATGTTTGAAATATGGTAAAGAGAGAGGGACATTCTACCATTTATGGTGGAATTGCCCAAAGGCTAAGAGGTTTTGGAAAGTAATACATCTTCAGGTAGAAAGAATTTTAAATACTAAACTTCAGATGAAACCAGAGACGTATTTGCTAGGAATGTTGGATGAAAATTTAGAGAAAAATTATGGGAAACTTATTTTGTATGATTTTTACTGCTCGTATAACATATGCTAAAAAATGGAAGAATTCAGACCTACCGACTGAGGACGATTGATTAATAAGGTTGTGTGACTCTGTGCAAATGGATAAATTAACATCATTGATAAGAGGGAGACCTCTGGAGGAATTTGTTAAAAATTGGGAGTTGTTGATTTCTTACTTTAAAGGCAAATGGGGAAATGCAATGATAGCAAGCTTTATAGAGTGATGAAACTTATGGTCATGGTGTAAAAGATTGTGATTCACTTCACGATTATGAGCATAAAAGATATATTCCATTAATGTATAAATACAGTATATAGCTATAGTACAATTTGTAAAGATAAAAGATAATATTGTAAAGATAAATTTAAAAGAAATAATAGAGTAACTGATGAAGAGGAAATTATAGAATCAAACAAATATAATCTGTTGTATGTCATCTGGATTATATATTGAGCTTGGGGGGAAGTGCTGATATGTGCTAGTTACGTTAAGTTTTAAGATCAAATGTAAGTCATTGAATTGAATGATGAAATTTTCAAGATTTTATGTGTGTGTGTGTATATATCTGTCTGTCTATATATAATATGATTATATGGTTGTCAAGAGATAGATGATAGATAGATAGATAAAAATTTCTTTATTCAGTTTGATGACTTACATTTATATACCAATAAAAATAAAAAAAATAAAATGGAGAATTAAAGCTTAGCAGAGGAAGCACATGGAGTGGGGAGCGTCCACTGTGACTTCTCCCTGTTTGGTAGCTGCCGTGTCTCTGGTAGATTCCTTAGGTGGATGGAGTCCTGCAGTCTGAGAATGATGTATTATGTACTTAATGTGAAGTACTCATTCTGGATGGCAACAGAGGAGACATCCACAGCCACCCTTGTGGTGGCATATCTATTTAGCCTCAAATTAAACTTGTCCTGTTTGGAATCTCAAACACTCCTAAAAGGTCAGGTAGTTCTTGTTCTTTGTTTTTGCTCTTGCATTTGTGTGCTGGCTATGGAAAAACTGGAGAGGAGCCTCTCAGTGCAGCACTTTATTCTCCTCATAACAGTCATATGACTCCTGCCTGGACTGGATGGGAATAGGATATAAACCATAGGTAGATTTCTTCTTTGCTTAAATTTAGAATGAGCCTTTGTAGTAAGTGCCTTAGAAACTGTAGCAGATAAATGGATGGAAAGGTTATGGATAATAGCTTTACTAGAAAAAACTCATTAAGCAGATACAGACAGAAGACACATTCAACACTGGCTGCTTTTACGATATATATAGCACAAATTTAATAATAATAATAATAACAACAACAACAACAACAACAACAACAACAACAATATGGTGTTATTTCTTACCCATCTCTCTCCAGTTAAAATGCATCATAAGTTAAAATACACTAAAAACAAATAAAACCATTTAAAATACAAATATATCATAATTAAAAATAGACTGGTTAGGCCTGCCAGAAGAGATAGGTCTTTAGTACTTTTTAAAATTTGGACAGCATATTTTGCTGTCAGTCTCTTCCAGCAGGTTGTTCCATGGTCTAGGAGCAGCTGGTGAGAAGGTCCTCTGGGTGACCGTTGTCAGTCTAGTCCTGACCGGCTTAAATAAATGGCTCCCAGAGGACTTGAGTGTACAGGGCGGCAGTGGAAGAGCAAGCTAGGGGTGGTGAGGGCGGTCCGCCCTGGGCGGCACTTTCAGGGGGCGGTGAAGGGTGCAGAAAAACCACCTTTCTGATTTTAAGGAGGACTGGCCTCAGCAAGTATGTAACTTACTGCCCCAAGGAAGGGCTTAAGGGAAAGAGTGCCAGCAGCCCCCACTTCCCTCAGCTAAGCCCCCCCAAGGCAGAGTTGGGGGAAGCAAGAGTCAAAAGGAAAGGGCAAAGAGAGTGGGAATGGCAAGGAAAGGAGCAGCAGCAGAGCCGACAGAAGCAGTTTCTTGGTGTGTGTTCCTTGTCCTTTCCTTTCCCTTCCCCTCCCTTTTCAGTCAGTTCTTTGGTCGCTGATAAGACTTGCTTCCCTGGAGCTACCTCCTTTCTTCTCCACACAGACACACACACACACATACAATAGACTCAAGGGAGAGAAAGACACACGTGCATCTTCTACCCTGGCTTGAAAATTTTGGGGCAGGGGTTGGAGAAAGAGGAGAGATCCTACTCTTGTGAGACCTGCTATGGGAAAAATTATGGTAGGACTGGAGGCATTTAGAATTCTCAGCCACAGAGCTCTTTGATCTTAGTAAACTACAAACTGCAGAATTCCACAGGATATTGAAAGTGGAATAATAGCATTATAACAGTGTAGGGCAGAAGGGCTCCAGCTTGTCCCTGTGCTGCTGGAGGTGACTGACTGGGCAGGAACTGGAGATGGGCCAGGCAGTTGCCAGATGCTTCTCCCTCCCCTCGCTCCATCATCTGGTGCCCCAGAGGCCTGGGAGCCCACCCCACTCCAATGCCCCTTGCCCCTTCAAGCTCCGTTTGCAGGGCTGTCTGGTCGAAGCCTGATTCAGAAGTTAAGACATCTGTAGGGAGAGAGAAGGCCTTCAAGTCTGGCCACCAGTTATCCCTGGTGCAGCAGGCTGATTAGGCACGCAGTTCATCAGGTCACCATCTTCTTTTACTATTTAAATGACAATTACTGTATTTCCAAGTTTCTGTCTGTATGCATAAGGGAGCATATGCACATTTAATCCAAATCTGTGCTCTTTTATATCCTGTTTTGGTGGTGGGGGTGAGGTCAATTCATATCCTCTGTATAAGCAATATGTAAATGGCCAGGCTGGCCCAGGTTCAGGGAAGGAGTATTTGTCCAAACTGCTTCTGGGCCTTATAGTTTGAAGGTGTTGAAATACCTAACATAAGAACAATGTATAGCTGTTTTACCTGACTAGTAAAAAATTGAGGTGAGGGAGCAGAAACAAATCTTCTTTCCTAACCTCTCACTGTCCATATTTGGCAGGGACAATCCTGATTAATACTCTGTTGTTCCACTTTTTCACCTGCATTGTAAATATTCCAGTTTCTCCTCCCACCTTCCCCTTTTGTCCTGGCTTACTTCAGTTACTACAAACTGAATTCAAAGTGCAGAAGTAGTTTGCAATCTATTATGGGGGTGGGTGGGAGAAGAGGGAACAAAATCTTGCCCTTCCCAGTAGGCTCAGGCAAAAACAAACTTCTGCACCTTCCTTCTCCTATCATATATATTCTTCCTCATTAAGAACACATTCACCTTTGTTTGGCCATACTTGCTCTGGTCTTAATCCATGAAATGTTGAAGAATATGTTGTTTTCTTTTAGCCTTACTGTAGCCATAACAGTCCTCTGGAGTCAGTGAGGAAGTGATCTTTAAAAACAAAACACCATCACCCACTGTCATTGCAGAACCCTCAATAAGGTCACTTTAAAAAGAAGAAATTATTTCCCTCATTTTGACTCTTTGTAGTACTTTTGATGTGTATTGAGGGGGCGGCAATCTCAGGGACCACTCTGCCCCTGGGCAGCAAAAGCTCTTGCTGTCCACTGCAGGGTGGATTGTATGGGAGGAGGTGATTCTGCAGGTAACTTAGACCCAAACTATATAGGGCTTTAAAAGTAATAACCAACACATTGTACTTTGTCCAGAAACTAATTGGTAGCCAGTGGAGAGATTTTAATATTGGTGTGATAAGTTCACTCCTCATTGTACCTGTAATCAATCTTGCTGCCATATTTTGGACCAGCTGAAGTTTCCAAACTTGATACAAAGATAGCCCAATGTACAGCACATTGCAGAAGTCCAACCTTGAGGTTACCAGCATGTACACTACCATCGTTAGGTCGTCCACTGTCACATCTGTCTGAGTTGACATTTGGAGAGGTAGATCCAGAAGCACTCCCAAGCTGCAAAGACAGTCTTTCAGGGGAAGTGTGATCATGTCCAGAACTGGTTGACCCACCTCCAACCCCAGATTAGGACCCTTAATAGTAAACCCTTCTTTGCTGCTTATATCATCAGAAATAGTCTAGATGTACATCTTCCTCCAAAGCACAGAACTCTGGAGAAGCATATTAGAATAAACATTAGGCAAATAAAGGTGAAGATTTTCAGGGGTATCCATTTTCATCTTTTGAGACAAGAACAGCAGAGTCAACACATATCAAGCATATGAAGGGAGCTTAGGGTTGCACCCATAGCTCTGTGTTGCAGGTGTTCACAGGTGTTCCCATGACCAGCTGCCTGCAGGAACCACCTCATTTTTTTTAATGATACAGCTGACTCTGAGTGTACAATAAACATCGAAGTAAATGTATGTGTGTTCATCCATCCATGTATTTGTCTGTCCATTTTAATTCCATATGGTCAGGAGACACTATTTATTCTAGGGATTTATGTTTTCAGGTACAGCACTAACTTTTTAAACTAGATGTTTGCTGTCTTTTGTGCTTTTGTTCAAAATCTTTTTTTAACTGATTGATTGACCATTGTTATTTTTTGCTACTAAGATGTGTACAAATTTGTTTAAATGTGGTTTATTTAAAAAAAACAGACATGTTGACAAGCACAGCTACCTAATTGAAGGCAAAGCGTTCATTTCAAAAGATAACATGGATAAACCAATACCCTATAAGTATTTTGTAAAATCTGGCGACACAGAAGAGTATGAATATATTTACAAATTATCTCCAGAAGGAGTCCATGTGAATCGCTGTTTGTTTATAAAATCAGATGACCTATGTGGTACAGGTAAGAAAATCTTTCTCATATTCTAAAAAAACCTTGATGATACATCAGAAATGAACGTTTGTAGTACCCAAGCAAATGGAATCCCAACAATGGAAGGGATTTTATTGCCAGAATAAAGGCATGAAGGACAATGTTTCTAGCTAAGAGAAGTGATTGTATGCTGAAAAGACTGCTTGGCTGTGTTAGTTAATTTCTCCAAACTATCAGTTGATAAACTTGTGTCCCTAGATAATGTTGAACTACAGCTCTCATGATCTTAGAAACCAGCTGGCAGGGGAATCTGCTAGCACACCAGCTCTGCCAGCTGAGATGAGCTTGCCAGTTAGCTAGAGAAAGGGCAGAGGGAAGGGGGAGCCAAGTTAAGCTAGATCCACACCTTCCCCATCCAGGTTACAAAGCCAGTGCTGGATAATCTTAAGTAATTTCCAACATCCCTTAGGCTGAGAGGGTTTGAATTCAGTACAACTTTATTTGGCTTATTGTCTGCTCAGCTGAGCTTGAGCCATTTTAGTCAGTTAGAATTGTACTCTTAGGCTGTGGTTGGACATATAACCATTGAAAAAGCTAGGAAGAATCAACAGCCATGATTATTACAGAATTTAGTGTCTTGACTTGGCACTACACCTGTTCTTAGCATCTTCTCTGTGTGAGTGGGAGATTAGTATGCTATCAGAGTGAGGCACAAATATTCCCCTTTGGCTAGGACAGACTCTGATAACAGATAGATGATCAAATGGGGCAGAGAAGTGGAGTGTGGGAAGGGGGGAAAGAAACTAAGGTAATTTTTAAAATAAATTCTGTGTGTATGCATGTGTGTGTGTGTGTGTGTGTATCTGTGTGCATGTTTGTACATCCAACTTTTTAAGTCATGAAAATGTGCTCAGCGGCTCAGATGCTGAAATTATAATCTTGTCATGAAGTATAAATGACTTTTTTAAATTAATAGATTGGCATCAATATGATGATCAAATATATGCCAGCCCATCTAAGGACACAAGGAAAAAATCGAACAAATATCTTTCAAATTCAGATGTTTCAAAAGGAAAACAAAGAGCAGGAAAAATAATGCTGGAAAGCCTCTTCAGTGTACTAGAAACTTGGACTTTTCAAAATATCAAGAGTTTTTTTCAACAGTTGCAGCAGTTCTATTTTGTGAATAAAGAACCAAAAGTATACATGGGAGGACCACAGAAATGGTCAGAAATACAGTTTGGAGAAAAAGAGGTACTCTAATTCTTTTTAGCAATTGATTGTGTTTTGGTATCGGTTATAGTATTTCTGAATAAGTACCAATTTTGTTTTTGTGTGTGCACTGATTAATGTAATCCACTTATGAATATTCATTGAATTTATGGATCAAAACTAGCTCAGATGATTTTGTATTTCAGGCATAAAGATAAAACTTATGAGAACATGCAAATTCTTTTGTGATAGTTTTCTTTTCACTAACATTATGACGCATGACTATACTGATGCTGAATTTACATGCCCAGACTAAGCCAAGTGTGTTGCTACTCCAGCCTGAGATTTAAGAGATCTTTCAGTGCAAGGTGAAACACTTCTGTATCTCATCTGAACTGCTGGATGCTTCCAATCATCCCCATACCTCACTCACTAAATCCTATTCCAGTTGTATGTTGCATGCTCAGGAAGAAGTGTGCTTATAGATCTGGGCAATGGGTATTCAGAGTAGGGAAGTTGCAGGATTTCATCTGGTGTCAATCAATTGTTTTAGGTGTCAATCTTATCAGTTCAGAAGGAGTAAGTCTTCAAACAAATTCCCTAACATCTCCTAAGCATGCAGATTTTGATATGACTTGGAAGAGGAAGATCATTGACCACCCATCTCCAATCCTCAAGCCATCTTCCAGTAGTGGCTGAAATAAAGCTGAATTTGAGGGTTTGAGGTTATGAGGGCAGTAAAGGGAAAGAGGACAGAGACTGATATGTTATTGTGTACATTTGGGTTGGTTTTGATTGTTTGTTAGCTGAAATCTGTTTTTTACTTCAAATTTATGATTTTTGTAAGTGTGACTATGGAACTGGGGGGGGGCAATTGGGGACATGGGCTGCATTGTCCTTACTGTTCTAATAGTTTCGCAGTTTCTTACAGGTTTTCCTCTATTCCAAAACCTTTAAATTCTATCTTTTCCTGAGGCTCAGTTACTAGCCATGAGAGCTTTAAGCAAAATTATGCTGGTTATTTTGGTCCAACCCTTTTGCTTTAGCTCTATTTCAACAGCCTATTTGAAATTAATTTCAGCACTGGACTGAATTTTCTCAGTTCTGCCCTAAGTGGAGGAGTTTTTATTCCATATTGTTTTCTTCCTCTCTTCCTGTCATCTGAATTTAAGAAAAAATACTGCAGCTCCCAGAATCCTTCTGCTATAATGACCAGTGGATGGGAGATTCTGAATGTGGCAGTCCAGAGAATATTTCCTAGTTTTACCTTACCCATACCTTTTGTATACTTATCTCCTATTATTTCTCTGTTTCTCATCTTGTCACACTTAGTTGCAACCTATCTGTCACTCTGCCAGTTTCTCTTGTCACTGCCTTCTGCTTGGAGGAACTTGAACGAGATGGAGCCCTGAGGCAAATTGGAAAGTGATCTGATTCTGGTGATCTCTGGCCCAGAGTTTGAGAAATTCTTCTTTAACCAATAGCATGTGACCATTCAGACCACTACTAACCACCACCACCCCAGCTCGAACACACTGTAGTATCTTTCTAGTCGCTCCCAGCCTGGTTTGAAACACTTAAAAATGCTGCTTTCAGGGTATGTTCCCACACCTTAAAACAGCATTCCCTAAACAGTTTCAGAAGTGATGGAGCATTCTTTCTAGTCACTTAAAATCACAGCAGCAATGATAAGGTGCAGCAATTTCGATGAGTAAAAAATCAGGTGGTACTCCAAGCTCTAATACATTCTTGCTTCTGTTGCAATACCAATATTGTGGTAAAGAATATTACAAAAGTTTTCCTTAAGACGAGAATGGAGAAATGGGCCAATAAAATTTCATGCAAGTTCAACAAAGTCTATGGGGAAGATCAGAAGGTGACTGGAATTGTGTTGTTTAGTCCCAGCTGGAGTAGACCCATTCAGTCAATTGTATGATGAGTCAACAGATAGGTAAACCCAACTGATTCAATGGCTCTACTCTAGCTGGGACTAACAACAGGATTTGGGTTCATATGTATCAAATTGCTGGAAGTTGCTCATTATTAATCAATTTTTTAAGTCCTCTAAGCCATTTCCTACTTGTTCTGTGTCAAAATTGGTGTGGACCACCCCCAGATTTACCAGTCCTACACCGGCAAATTTCAGATCGATCAACAGAACTGTTTTCTTAATATAAGACCTACTGACCCTCCTGCCCCATCCCCTGAGTTTTGGCTGTGTGGAACATCTGTTTCCTCCTTAACCTAGGACATTAAGTTTGTTCTTCAGCTACAGAAAGAATTATATTGACACATGGAACAGTGGGAAGGAAGGTGCGTCTCAAAGAAAATTCAGCTCTACATCTCTTTGAATTTTGAGAAGGACATATACCTGTAGTGATTCTTTACTGTGGTAGACTCTGTGCCATTGTGCCCCCAAAACAGTTCAGGCAAGAAATGTATGTGTCCTGCTATTCACCTGAAATTCCTGTGCTTTAACTCTTTGTAAGGTTTTGTGAGGCAGAACACGCACACACTCACGTATCAGTATCTTTCTGAAGAGCAACAGTATTAATAGAAAATCTTATTAGGGAATGAATTGTGAAATTGTTTGGAAAAGCTTTTCATACCAGGAGATGGAATCAACAACAAGAAAATGAGTGGTCTCTGAAGCTGGAATATATTGTTGCTATCCTTCTTCATCTTTTATTCAGGTACAAAAGTTGATCAAAGTTCACTTGACAAATGTAGTCTACCCGCGTCTTAACTGGTCCAGTGCAGCTGATCCATCTCGCAACTTACCACCAAAGAAAAAACTGGAGCTGTCGTTGATCCTGCTTCATCTGTACGGAGATTACGAAATTTTTTCAAAAAAGAGAGAAAAACGTATCAGGCTTTGCAACCTCCTTTGTCTGGAGATGCCAGAAGCAGATTCAATAGTTAAGGATTTCAAAACAGAATTTTCAGAAGTTCCACATATGTGGTATGTAATTTGGGTCTTAAAATTTAAGGGTGTTGGTGTTGAATAGATGTATGAACTGAATATTTGAGCTAAGTTTTATTCTCTAGATAAACAGCTATGTGGTGGGCAAACAGTCAGTGAATTCAGACACCCCCATATCATATTTATGTAACAGTATACTTACTGAATTTCTGCTGGTAATCCACTTGCTAAAGATAATGAGCTCCAGCTAGAGAAAGACAACACTTTGTCAGGGATGGGCTAAGCAATTTGAAATTGTCCTGCTTTAACTGCAAGTGCAGTAAAATTCAATTAGGCAGAGTCTGTAAACCACTGCTGAAAGGAATAAGAGTTTAATATCCAGAGGAAGCATTTTTAGAAGTGAGAGAAAACAGGTGTTTTGTAGGCCAGGTTCAAAAGAGCTGTAAAGCGATGCCAGAACTGTAGGGGTTATGTGCTACTGAGCTATGCTGTAGTCTAGGAGTTATAAATCAGTCCCAACCAAACACATCAAGAGCAGGAGATGTTTTGCTTATACTTGGTGTTCAACTCAGCTTTATATTGCTAGAGACATCCAGCCAACACTCCAGCTGTATTTACTGACAGCATTCTTTAGGTATGCTCTTCCTAAGATCTTGATTGCAGCCTCTTACTGCATCTAAGAGGAAGAGCCCGATGACTGAACTTCTGCCTTTCCCTGGAGCTCTGGGGCATTTCCTCCTCCTTGGTTTGTCTTCAGGCATCTGCTGGGTCTTTTCCACTTGCTGATAAAGAAGAACTTTCAAGGCTGGGTATGAGAGAAGTGAGGCACAAGACTAGAAATAACATCTAAAGAACACTTCAGAATCAGAAGGCAAGCTAAAAGGCAAGATCAAGAATAAAGCCATTTGTAAAGACCAAATACACCAGAACTTAGAAAGACCTTGTTGTCTGAGCCAGTTCAAATAGAACAGGAAACTCTCTTTCTTTCGTTTCAAGTGGCTCCAACAGCCAGCCTAGATGTTCAGATCAATCAGACACCTGAGGATACTTCAGTGAGAAGCTGCTTCTTGCAATTCTTGCAACTCCCCACATGAGGCAGCTATCTAGAAGTCCCACTAATTCTTGATAGTACAGTTCTCCCTCCACATTTGCAGGTTTCACTTTCACGGATTTGATTATTCGTGGGGTGGGCTTGCCTCCCCCATCTCCCCCTCCCATTCCTTGGCCTTTTGCCCAGGGGCAGGGAGGAAGAAAGATCATCCTCCCTTCTCTGGATGCCCTCCGCCACTGTCACTGCAGGCGCTCCGGAAGCAGCCTGAAGGGATGTGCAGAGTGGGAGATCGCCCGTTCTCTGCATGCCTGCTGTGCAGGCGCGCTGGCAGCAGCTGGCAGGGGCATGCAGAGTGGGTGATCACCCATTCTCTGCACGCACACTGCCACCGCCTGTGCAAGTGCGCTGGCAGCAGCCTGCAGAGATGTGCCAGGTGGGCAATTGCCTTTTCTCTGCATGCCCTCAGACACTGCCGGTGCGATCAGGCTCGCCATCTGCCTGCCTGCAGCTCCAGCGGGATCGCCCCAGCAGCAGGGGGGGAGATGGCGAGGGGGGAGGAAAAGATCTTTTCCTCCTGCTTGCCATCTTCCTGCAAGCAGCTCTGGGAGTGATTGCCCCAGCAGCGGGGGCAGGGAGGGCAAAAGGGAGGAAAGATTCCCCCTCCCATCTACTGCCCACTGCTGGCAATCGTTGTCGTGGTCACATGTGCAGGGAAGGAGGGGTGCTGGGGCGGAGTTATTCATGGTTATTTCACTTTTGCAAGGGTTCTCTGCACGTATCCCCCACGAATGTGAAGGGCCTACTGTACTCTCCTTTACTCTATACTCTAGATAGTTCATGTTTGTCAGGACAGGAACTGTAGAAAACATGGAGCTTTGCTGGAATGTAGATGTATTTTGCTGACTCCTAGGGCAATCCTTTGGTCCACAGTTCTCCCAGTTTAAAAAAAAAACAGTACAGCATGTTGTGGATATCTTTGGACTACTAGGTGTGCTAGTTCTGAATTGGGAATGAAGTGTTTTGTGATGTCAAAGGTACCACTTGAACTGGAAGACAGAAGAGTGTATGAAACTCAACCTACAGATGACTTAATTGATTTGTTGGATGATTGCAAAAGCGCCCCGGTACCAGTTAATCTAGATTAGCCAGGGAACATTGGGCAGAAGGTACTCCATTAACAGCCACACATGATAGCTCAACAGTGAAATTGAGAGCCTCCATTTTGCACTGATATGTATGGTATTGTAGGTATCTCTACCACAGTCTGACTGCTGGACTATGCAGGTATTTCATCCAGAAGCACATTTGATGATGGATGGATGTGTTGTTAGCACTGGTGAAGGCAAATTTTGAGAGAAGCAAGAGTAAAAACCTGGTAGTAGCTGAGGAAGCAACAAGATATTGTTCCAAGATCCGAATCACCTATCAGTTTGTCCCTTGGTCCAAGTGGTATTTTGTGGAAAGATATAACTGTGTCCTTACAATCTGCAAGAATGTCTAGCAGAGATGATCTCAGACCCTTGGTCTCATATTGTTTCCTCCGGAGGCTTGTGAAGGCTGGAACACTGGATTGAGAAACAGCAGAACTGTCTGAGGAGTGGATGGCAATCTCCAGGCTGGAATAAGGAAGCTATACTGATAACTGTGTATGACACCACTAAATTTGTAACGTTCCCCCTAAAGATGGGGAGATAACAAAAAGATTAAGAAAATTGTTCTTCCATACTGACCATAGTATCTACCTCATTTCAAGAAGCATATTGACAAGCTGGAACATGTCCAGAGGAGGGCGACCAAAATGGTGAATGGTCTGAAAACCATGCCCTATGATGAGCGGCTTAGGTTGCTGGGTATGTTTAGTCTGCAGAAGAGAAGGTTAAGAGGGGACATGATAGCCACGTTTAAATACTTGAAGGTATGTCATGTCGAGGACGGAGTGGGCCTATTTTCCGCTGCTCCAGAGACTAGAACAAGGAGCAATGGATTCAAGCTGCAGGAAAAGAGATTCCACTGAAACCTCAGGAAGAACTTCCTGACGGTCAGAGCTGTTCGGCAGTGGAATATGCTGCCTCAGAGTGTAGTGGAGTCTCCATGTTTGGAGGTTTTTAAGTAAAGGCTGGATGGCCATTTGTCGGGAGTGGTTTGATGTGTGTTCCTGCAAGGCAGGGGGCTGGACTGGATGGGCCCTGGGGTCTCTTCCAACTCTATGATTCTATGATTCTACTGTTCTTCTGAACAGATGACCACCAGAAAGAATGAGACAAGGTGCTTGTAATTTTTTTTAGAAGTCTCCTATGTCCTGATGCATAATCTGACATATAAATAAATCCTTTACAACAGGCAGCTGTCTATTAAATGAGATGAGATAAAATGGAGTTGCTCATTACCTTGCCAAACTATTGGTAGGACTTTTGGACCTGAGAAGTGAAGCTTCCTTGTTGGTAGGGTCAGTATTGGGGTTGAGAGGATTTCCTCAGGCAACAGAAAGCATCCTTTTCAGATTGTTCCTACTTTTTGCTGTTTTCTGTTCAGCTGATAGCAATCATGGACTGGAATTAAAGTAGGGGGAAGGGCAACGTAAGCCTGACATAGTTTAGACATATAGTCCAAAAGTATTCCACATTTTGCTCATGTGACAGATCATGCTTTATTTTAGACTTTCCCTCTTTATGTGCTCTTTCATCAGCCAGAATAGAATCACAGAGTTGGAAGAGACCCCAGGGGCCACTGAATCCAACTGCCTGCTATGCAGGAACACACATCAAAGCATTCTCAACAGATGGCCATCCAGCCTCTGCTTAAAAACCTCCAAAGAAGGAGACTCTACCACACTCTGAGGCAGTATATTCCACTGCCGGACAGCTCTGACCGTCAGGAAGTTCTCCTTTCCTGTAGCTTGAATCCATTGCTCCTTGTCCTAGTCTCTGGAGCGGTAGAGAACAAGCCCGCTCCCTCCTCAACATGACATACCTTCAAATATTTAAACATGGCTATCATGTCCCCTCTTAACCTTCTCTTCTGCAGACTAAACACACCCAGCTCCTTTAGCCATTCTTCATAGGGCATGGCTTCCAGACGCTTCACCATTTTGGTCACCCTTCTCTGGACACGGTCCAGCTTGTCGATATCCTTCTTGAATTGAGGTGCCCAATACTGGACACAGTGTTCCAAATGAGGCCTAACCAATGCAGAATAGAGTGGTACCATTACCTCCCTCGATCTAGACACCGTACTCCTGTTGATGCAACCAAGAATTGCGTTGGCTTTCTTGGCTACCGCGTCACACTACTGACTCCTGTTCAGCTTGTGATCTACCAAGACTCCTAGATCTCTTTCACACATACTGCTATCCAGCCACACATCCCCCATCCTGTATTTGTGCATTCCATTTTTTCTGCCTAAGTGTAGGACCTTACATTTCTCTCTGTTGAAATTCATTTTGTTAGCTTTGGCCCAGCTCTCCAATCTGTCAAGGTTGTTTTGAATTTTGATCTTGTCCTCTGGTGTATTAGCAACCTCTCCCAATTTGGTATCATCTGCAAATTTGATCAGCATGCCCTCCGCTCCTTCATCCAAGTCATTGATGAAGATGTTGAATAGCACTGGACCCAGGACAGAACCCTGTGGCACCCCACTAGTCACTTCTCTCCAGGATGAAAAGCAGCCATTGGTGATCACCCTTTGGCTTCAGTCAGTCAACCAATTACCAATCCACCTAACAGTAGTCCTGTCCAGCCCGCATTTTACTATTTTCTTTGTAAGAATGTCATGGGGAACTTTGTCAAAGACCTTACTGAGGTCAAGATATGCTACGTCTACAGCATTCCCTTCATCTATTAAGCTTGTAACCTTATCATAAAAAGAGATAAGATTAGTCTGGCATGATTTATTTCTGAGGAATCCATGCAGGTTTTAGTGATTATGGCATTGCTTTCTGAGTAATTACAAACTGACTGTTTAATGATCTGCTCTAGGATCTTACCTGGAATTGATGTCAGGCTGACCGGGAGATAATTATTTAAGTCCTCTTTTTTTCCCCTTCTTGAAGATGGGGACAACATTTGCCCTCCTCCAGTCTTCTGGGACTTCTCCTGTTCTCCAAGAGTTCAGAAAGATGATTGCAAATGGTTCAGAAATGACTTCTGCCAGTTCTTTTAATATTCTTGGATGTAATTCATCTGGCCCTGGAGACTTGACTTCATCTAGTTTAGCCAGATAGTCCTGTACTACTTCTGTACTTCTTCTGTGTTGCACTTCCCTCACTTGCTCACCTGCTCCCCACACCTCAGGTTGAGTACTTCTATCCTTTTGGGAGAAAACTGAGGCAAAGAAGGTATTGAGTAGTTCTACCTTCTCACTTTGCCCCGTTATTAATTGGTCATCTTCTCCACACAGTGACCCTATCATTTCCTTGTTTTTCCTTTTGCTGCAGACATATCTAAAAAGGCCCTTTTTGTTGTTTTTTGATGTCTCTGGCAAGCCTGAGTTCATTCTGCACTTTAGCTTTTCTGACCTTCTCCCAACATATCCTGGCTATCTGTTTGAATTCCTCTTTGGTGGTTTCACCATTCTTCCATTTCCTGTACATGTTTCTTTTAACACTTAGCTCAGCTGAGAGTTCTTTCATCAACCACTCCGATTTCTTTAGACACCTGCCATTTTTCCTCCTTATTGGCAGAGTTTTCAATTGTGCCTTCAGTATCTCCCTTTTAAGAAACTCCCATCCGTCATGAACTCCTTTCTCTTTGAGTATTCTTGACCACGGAATTTCAGCAAGTAACTCGCTAAGTTTAGAGAAATCAGCTTTCTTAAAGATTCGGATGCGTGTCTGGCTACACTCGGCTTCTCCTTCCCACTGAATGACAAACTCCAAAAGAACATGGTCACTCCCCGCTAAGGATCCCATCACCTCTGCCTCATCAACTAGGTCATCCCTGTTGGTCAGGATCAGATCTAAAATGGCCGATTCCCTTGTTGCCTCTTCCACCTTCTGGACCATGAAACTGTCTGCAAGGCAAGCGAGGACCCTGTTGGACCTTGTGGTCTT
The DNA here is from genome assembly GCA_030412105.1 of Cyclura pinguis. Taxonomy (NCBI): domain Eukaryota; kingdom Metazoa; phylum Chordata; class Lepidosauria; order Squamata; family Iguanidae; genus Cyclura; species Cyclura pinguis. Next base: position 162,150,043 of record CM059600.1, read on the forward strand.
GGCAGAATTTGACTGCCAACAAATATCAGGATAATTGAAATCTCCCATTAAGACGGCGTCTCTCCTTTTTGAATGTGTGGCCATCTGTTCCAGGAAGGCCTCATCCAAGTCCTCAGGCTGGCCCAGAAGCCTGTAGCAAACCCCCACAATCACATCCCTATTGTTTCTTGCTCCCTTAATTCTCATCCAGATGCTCTCAACTTGGGTTCCTAGATTTAAGTCCTGGATCTCTTCACAGGTGAAAACATCCTTGACATATAAGGCTACTCCTCCTTTCTTGTTTGGTCTATTTCTGCAAAATAAGTTATAACCCCCTATTCCTATGTTCCGATCATGAGATTCATCCCACCAGGTTTCAGTAATGCCTATTAAATCATATTTATTTTGTTGTACTAAGAGTTGGAGTTCATCTTGCTTATTCCCCATGCTCTGTGCATTAGTGCAGAGACACTTGAGACAAAAAATGTGCGCTTTGTGGAAGTCCTGTACTAAAGTTACTTTCCCTCTCCCTGTTGGTCTCTAGTTCTACTTGGCCTGCCCTATCTATATCATTTGGGCTATTTTTTGCAGCACTCACTGAATCCTTGCCCAGAATAATACTGTCCCCCTCCCCAGTCAAACTCAGTTTGAAGACTTCCTGATCCATTTTGTAAGACTGTTATCAAAAACGTTCCAGCTGACAGTTGTGAGGTGCAGGCCATCCCTTGCCAGAAGACCATCTTTGTGGAAATGGAGGCCGGGATCCAAAAATCCGAATCGCTCCCGGTGGCACCATCTTCGGAGCCAGTCGTTGATCTCCACTATTCTTCTTTCCCTTCGTGGGGCATGTCCTTCCACTGGGAGAAGAGATGAAATGAGAACCTGCACATGAAGGTCCTTCAGCTTCCTACCCATAAGCTTATAATCCTTTGTGATGTGGTGAAAGCTGTGCCTCACCATGTCGTTGGTTCCAGTGTGAACCAAAAGAAGGGGGTTACGGTCAGGGAGCTTGACCAGTCTCGTTAGCCTCCCCATTATGTCATTGATTTTGGCCCCAGGGAGACAGCAGACCTCACTATTGATCCTGTCCGGGTTGCAAATGGTTGGTTCCGTTCCTCTCAGCAAAGAGTCCCCAACCACTAGAACTCGTCTCCTCTGAGGCTTGTCCGGGGTTACTCGACAAGCAGATTCCCTCACGGCTGCCTGAACTTTCTGTTGATGCTGAGACTGTTGGTGCTGATGCTGTTGGATGCTGTTCTGCTGGTGTTGAGATTCCTGTTGCTGATGTTGGATTTCCTCTGGATGACGTTCCATGACCTCTTCCTGCTGTTCCACTTTGTCATTAATAAGGTCAAGAACTTAAAAGCAATTCTATAGCTCGAGAATCTCCGTATGGCACCTTGCCTTTCTACTCCTGCATGTCACATTCTTCCAAGTATCCATCACCTGGTTACGTGAACCAGCTTCTTCGTCCGCTAGGTCCTCCATGCACTCCTTCTTCAAAAAGGTCCTCTCAGCCCTATCCAAGAACTCCTCTCCCTCCCTAATGCGAAGATTTGAAACGCATTCCTCCAGCTGTTGAACCTTCTCCTCCAGGAGGGTGACCAGCTTGCATTTGCTGCAGGTGTACCCAATGACGTCTTGTGGCAGGAAAAGAAACATGCCACGGCTGTGGCAGGTGACCGCAGCAGCTCCCTCCCCCTCCATACTTGACAGTCTATTCTCCTCTGGGAATAGATACAAGTTAGGCTTACACATAATTGTTGTGTGCCTTAAAGTTGTTTTTGACATGACAACTGTAAGGTGACCCTATTATAGAGTTTTCTTGGAAAGATGTGTTCAGTGGGGGTTGCCTTTGCTTTCTTTTAAGACTGAGAGAATGTGCCTTGACCAAGGTCACCCTGTGGATTTCCATGGCCAAGTAGGGAATCAAACCCTGGTCTCCAGAGCCATAGTCCAAGGGCCTTTCCACACTACACTGTTACAGTGCTATTATTCCACTTTCAACATCCTGTGGAATTCTGGGGTTTGCAATTTAGGGAGGGTTTTTTTAGAATTTTCAGCCACAGAGTTCTTTGGCCTCAGTAAACTACAAACCCCAGAATACCACAGGAGGTTGAAAACTGGAATAATAGCACTATAACAGTATAGTGTGAAAAGGTCCCAACGCTCAAACTGGTACATCACACTGACTCCAATACACTCTCTCTCAGTAATTTGACTTAGGGCTTTTGTAGACTGCAGCCCCTTCATCAGGAATGTTTCCTAAGAGTATGTAAATATTTATACACACATTTTGTGTATTGGAAACATATGTATAAATGTCTTCATAGTTGGTGAACACTTGTTGCATCTGATGAAATGGGCAACAGTCCACAAAAGCTTGAACCAGAGAAAACTGGTTAGACTTTAAGGTTACAGAAAACTCTTTTGTTATATCAGACTAACAGAGCTACTCACTCCTCCATGAAATCTTCCCAGTGAAGCCTGCCTGGGCCTGGCATTCTCAGTGCGATTTTCTCAATGCCTAGTTAAGCCATTTCTTCATTTTTAGGTATTTGACAAGGTATGATTTTTTTAAAAAAACAAACTGAACTTAGTGGCAATTGATTATATCTATAACTTGTTTTAGAGGAGAGGTATAGTTTAATAGTATACATTGAGTTTCTTTTTAATCTTTGTTTTTAACTTTTGTTAAAAGCTAACCTTTTAAAAGAAAGGTGTCAACAAATTTAACACACCACTGCCACCATTTGTTATTATTATTCAGGCCTGGCTGAGCACTGCCAGGAACCAAGAGCAATGAAACTACACCAGAAGTCACAAATATAGAATGAACTGAAAGCAAACATGGAAGTGAGGTGGAGGAGCAGCCCAGAAATCAACCAAACAGCAAAACCAGAACCTCTTGAGGAAGCAAGAGAGAAAATAAAAGATTAAATCAGGACAATGAACAACCGTGGATATAGGCATATTCAGGAATACCTTGTTACCTTAACTAGATCAGGAAACTTTACACTGTTTCTTGTACAAGTGTATCCAATGGCTGGCCTAAATGGTGGGGTCAGGCAGGGCCCAAGAATATTTCACCCAGAAGCTACCATCTGTATTTTAGTGGTTCATCTCAGTGTGTGGGACAATTACACACAGATAGTAGCAACTCCTGTGATGAGAACAATCAATCAATACCAAAGTTTGGCTTTTGTCGTTACATTTCAAAACATGTATTTCTACAGTGGTCTTCATATTATCTCTGATTCAGTCAAAATGGAGTAGAAGACAAATAAGATAAAAATGAAGATAATTGTGTGTGATAGCTTGAAAAGCTGACAGGAACAGATTTTAATCTTTTCCATTTATAACCATGGAGGGTTATATATTTCTACATCATGAATATAAAAGTAGTATGTGGCATATATATTATGTAAACAATGTTCAGTGCAGTGGAATATTGCTACAGTTTAGCTTTATATATGGTTATTGAAGCAACATTTCCTGATTTTCTTTTTTTTCCCCCAGCTTTGTAAGGCATTTGAAATCATTCTGCAATATCTGCATGGGTGCACAAGTCCATGAGTGGCTGTGGATAATCCCAGTTCTTCATATATTTTCTGATTTTGAATGCTTCCAAGATAATAGTCAGCTTGAATTTGAAGAGAAGTGGGCAGGATTGGAAGGCCTAGAATTTCTCAAATATAGGAATCAAATGGAAAGAAACAATCCTAAAAAGTAAGTGGTAATACATTAGCTTGTTCTCAGTCTCTCAAATATACAATAATTGAGTCCAGTTGTCTACCCATAGAATTTGTGTTTGATAGATATGAACATATATTTTTTCAATATTTTAATTGAGGATTTTCAGTTTTAATTTGCAAAATACAACAATACCATATGATGTATGCTTACTTTTCCTGCAGTGTTCAGTGGGGCTTGTTCCTGGGAATGTTTGTGTAGAACTGCATTCTTAGAGTGAAAGTGATTTGCTAAATTTTCCATAGGGGGAACATGATGGAATCTTTTCTTGAGAGGGTATAAATATTAATGACACTATTCCTGTTTTTGTACTTGACACTACATGTCATGATATGGAATATCTTTCTTTTTAAAGTTGATGAATCCTATTTCAGCTTTAGAAAATTCCAGCTAAAATTGGTTTGCAAGCACATTTTTTCCATTCTACATTGGCATGGCTGGCGCCATAGGCCAAGAAACAGGGAATTCTGTTATGTTAGGGAAGTTGATCAAATATTAAATGATAGTCTAGTAAGTTGCCTAAGAAAGCCCTATGAATTTCATGAGGTTGCCATAAGTCAACAGATGACTTGAAGGAGGACACACACACAAAAAAAACTAAGTGCAGATTACGGTATAGGTAAAACATATTCTTATTATAAAATCTGAAGTCTTCTAGACACTCCAGAATCTTCGCCGTTCTGAACATTTGCATGTCATTTCAAATGGAGAACCTCCCTCTCTCACTCAAAAGACAGTGAAATTAATGATACTGTTCATTTCTGGGCCAATTTTCTGACTCACATCAATTTTTTGTTCACAAATATTCTTGTTCCTCAGGTTGAGTTCCTCTGAGCATGCATATGCTTCCCCAGTGAAAGGGATATCTGCCAAATCTCTACCTTGGAAAAAGCATCCTGAACAGTTGCAAAGTCCATTGTCTTTGCTGAGAAAGTCCTCTCCTCTGTCTGAGCACTGTGGTATTTGGTGTTCTGTTCCCTGTCCTCAGTTTGCCTTCCCAGAATATGAGTTTCCCTTAGATGCTATAAAAGTAGCAAAGAAGAAGCCTAGTAGAAAGACATAGTAGGCACTTATTCAGCTAAGGATCCTTTGCATCAGCATAGCTATATCTTCATGTATCAGCCAACTCCAAGTTAATAATTAAATCAGAAAAGGGTTTTGGTAGGTTAACTTAGGAGATCATGATATTCTTCTCAGATGTTCCGTCTTTTTGAGGAGATACCACTCCATTCTGATCTCCTATAAGGAGCCAACAATCATAAGACAAGTCCATCAACTTGACCATCAACCCATTGTAAAATATTGCTTTAAGCTCATTTGGGGCATTGAACGACTACCACCAGAGTCTTTACCCCTTTGCACATCAATCTGTACTCCCACATATCTACCTTTCTCCTCTGTCTATATCAGTTCCAGACTTAAATGTGATTTTATATGCAGAACAATTCCATTTTTCTTTTTCATTCCCACAGAAATAAATTTCTCCCCCAATTTTTTATATGACAAATATTTAATATCTCACTTTTCTTGCAAGGGTCACCCAATGGGTTTCCATGGCTGAGCAGCGATTTTGAACTATGGTCTCCAGTGTCATTGTCCAGTGCTCACACCACTACACAATAGTAGCTGCAATATACTCTCACTCTCTCTCTCTCTCCCCCCCCCCCCACACACACAGGGTGACACATAAGCAGGGTAAAATATACAATATTGTTATTTGTTGTTTGTTACAATTAATTTTAAAATAACATTTAACATTTTAGTTTTTTTTTAAAGGAGTTTTCCCATGCCGTTTTGGAAGAGAAGCTGATAGCCCCAAGATTGCATTTAAATATTAAATATTATATTCAGTATGTATAATATTGGGATCAAGTTTGGTTTGAATTGGATTGGAGGGGGTGATCTTTCTATCTATTATGATTATTTTTAACTTGTTCTTCCTGGTAGTGCTCAGTTTTCTTTTTTTTTTATATATAATTTTATTGAATTTCACAAATATAAAAAAAGGATTATTTGACTTGTACTTGTTACATGAATTTTCTTCTGTTCTTCCACACTGTTCTGATCAACAATTCCCGCAGCTTAGTCCACTCGTTACATTAGTGTATCACAATAAATTGGTTATCTCATCTGTTCGAACACACATTTCCTTCTCCTAACAATCATAATATAGTCGTTCTGGCTAGACAGTTCCCAACCATCACTCTTTTCTGCTTAACTCAAATCGTCCTGTTCCAAAATATTTCCATATCACTTATCTCTTGGAGCTTCTGTTTTCTCCTTATATATATATAATTTTTTTCCCTTTAACTCTCCATTGCCTACAGCCCAAAATCTTAAAATTTTTAATTATTTCTGTCATTGTATGTCTGGCAGTCTGAGCAATTATTACTGCAACAATCCCCCATCTTCTTACCCTAAATTCCATTGTACTAAAATGTCTTGTTTCTCCTTAAGTACTTTTTAAACCCCTTCTCCCATTCAGCAATATCACAATGTTCATATTCATGAAATATATCGATATATCATCAATTGCAAGCTTAATTAACAATGTTAAAATAAAAATCCATTTGTATAATTCAGAAGCCTGTACAATCGTCATCTTCCCGTTCCCCTCTCTCATCTGGTGTTCTGCAGCCCGGATATTCGTTTGCAAATTCTCTGTACTCTTAAAGTCGCTTATATTCCAAGCTGCACGCACCTAAGAGATAGGGTATTTTACTCCACTTATCAAATCAAAATCCTGTGACTATATCCGCTCCTTTTCCCCCCTCCCTTCCTGGACTTTGCGGTCCGGAGTCTATTTCTGAATTTTTACTGTATTCTCTTAGTCACTTAGGTTCCAAGCCGCTCCGTCCAGGAGAGTGAGGGTCTTTACTTGACTAACTTCCATCACAATCTCCCCGTTCCCCCCTCCCATCTTGGACTTCGCCACCCAAAATTCATTTCTGAAGATTATCTGTAATTTCTTTGTCGCTTAAATTCCAAGCAGCTCAGTCCATGGGAGGAAGGATCTTCCAATCAAGTCTCTTCCATCTCAGGTTTCACAGTCTCAACCCTTGACATCACATTGTTTATATTACTGACAATATATCACTTATAGTAAACTTGTTTGACATTGCTGAAATACATTGCCCCTTCTCAAATCCAGAACCCTGTGCCTTTATCCGCTTTATATTCCCTCCTCCCCTCTTGAAGCTGCCCGGAATTCATTTCAGAAGATTCATTGCATTTTCATTGTCGCTTAAGTTCCAGGCTGCTCCATCCGTGGGAATGAGGATGTTTTGAGTTAGATGACCTTCAGCACAGTCTCATAGTCTCAACAATCCAAGAGAATCAAGAAACAAGAATCACTCCACAGGAATAAAAAAAAAGGGAGACGTGCAGCTCAATTACTTTCAATCCCGAAATATTCCTCCAAAATCCAAAATCCAAACCCCTAATCGATGAATCAAATTCCAGGTCTTCTCAGTCCAGCCAAATATCGAAGTATTATACTGTAGAAAATTTAGTGTCCAAACGGAGATTATAACTCATTTGTAATCCATCAGTCCAAATGATCAATTATATGCCATCTTATACTGTAAATCCCAATTGTGATTCATAAGTCTTTCTTTTTTCTTTAAAAAAATATTAACTTCAATCCTCGTGACTAAGCAGCACACCCAGCTAGCCTTTTCTTAAAACTCCAGCCGCCCCTGTAAGAAAAACTCCCAGCCATAACGAACTCACTCAGGCTCAGGGTCCCCTCCATTCTTTCGCTTCTGCCCACCGTTGCATGCCAGAACTGCTGCGATATTGACAGAATCGCGACCAGAACAGGTTAGATGACTCTTATTAAATTCTTACATGTTGTTTGATGTCTTCTTTTAAAAGTTGACGGCGGCGCTTGTGCCGCTCAGGTGGCAATCCCACTGGCTCCGTCTTGGTCCTTCGACCCCCCCGGCGCTTTCCGCTCTCCCAGCCGGGCAGAGCAAACGCCGGTTATGGGGTCCCCGTCGGACCCGTTCCGCACCCCTCGTACCGGAGGGGTGTTCTGCTGCCTCTGTGGTGGCAAAAGAGGCGGCTGGAATCCAGCGGATGGCTGCTCGGAGCCGCGCCATTGCGCAGCTTCAATCCGAGCTGCCACTCGCGCCGGCCATGCAACCGGAAGGGCTCAGTTTTCTGTATATTTGTATTCTTCTCTGTATACTGAAATATTTTTTAAATTTGTTTTCTAGGGGCTTATTATCACTAATGAAAGAAAAGAAGCATTTGGTTGAAAAAAACGGAAAACTGTTCAGATCCTGGTTTTCTTTGCTTCCTCTGGGAGACTTGGAAGAATTTATCAGTATTTTTCCTTCTGATCCACTGGATTGTCTTGCTGGAACTTTTCATAGGCTGAAGAGTGAGAAGGTCACATGTTTTAACTCTGAGGTTTGTTCTGATATTTAATTCATTTTTATCATTTAGCTAGCTCTCTTCAGCACACATTATAATATGGCTCTTAGCTGTAGTACCAAGTCTGTCTGTGTAGGTAACTTAATCAGCTTATAGTAAAGAATTTGAAGTTGTGTGTGAAACACAGCATCTTGATAGTTGTTACCACAGGCATTAACATTTGAAAGAATGAGGATAGGTCCCTTGATTTCAATAACCTTCATAATAAAGCAGGATATTTTATACTGTATGAACTTCAGTCTTTCAGAAGTATAGTATGTTACATGAGGAAGATGTAAACATCAGAAGGTTTTCTGTGAGGCAGTGAGGGACAAATATGGGTATAAGTAGGTCATAGTGAGATTTATTTTTTCTCATCAGCAACAGAATACTCAACTAATTTATCCGTAACTCCCTCTGCCCCCCCAATCCATGTAATTGTCTTCCTGGAATGATTTGCTGGTAGACTTAATCTCTTGCCTGATCCCACTGTCTGCGTTCACACTACCCCAGTCTTGATCATTGCATCTGTTGTCTTGCCCCTTTGTCAGATGTTCTGAGCTGTGAATGGTCTCAATCCAAGTGTCCCCATGAAATTCCTTCAGTGTGACCCTATGGTCCACTTCCAGCAGAAGTGAGAATCATGCTGGAGGATTTAGAGATTCCTAGGGAGAACATATTCTTTCTATGGCAGGGGCAAATACAATAAGCATTTTTAAATCAATAAAATAAAATAACCCATGAATAATCAAATCTGCAAATGTGAACCTGCAAAAGTGGATGGTTGACTGTAATTCAAATGCTACATTACATAAAGTCCTAGAAAAGCAAGACAAAAAAATAAGGAAAGAACCCTGACAAACTTATCTCAAGTGACTTCAGTTTTTTTTATTCCTTGATTTGGGGACATCAGTAGATAGCATTTAAATTAACAGTATGCTCAGTAATATGTTTAGGGCAAGTAACCTCTTTTTCTTTGCAAAATGGAGCTGTTTGGATCTAGACTGAGTCCTGTGTGGCTGAGATTTATGTTTATTGTTGAATCTGAAGTGTGCTGTTCACACAGTATGACCTTGAGAAAAGGAGACTGTGGAGATATTCAAGTTGTCTGACTAAATTTTTGTTATATGTCTTAGAAGGTAGAAAGACTTCTGAAAAAGGTGTTAAGTCTCCATCTGGATCAAAAAGGGTAAGTGAAAGATGTTTATAACCTCTTTACAAAGTACTCAGTTGGAAGAAGATCTACTGAAGTAAAGGAGGCTTGGAGAATAAGTCTGTTTATAACAAACAGTTTATAAGTTATTTGAGGCCTGAGCTAGTTTCGGAATGTTGTTAGCTCCATTGATCTCTCCTAGGCATGACAGGCATGAGAGGAAGAGGCAAGAAGGGGATGAGACCAAAACTGAGGTGGTTTAGGGACCCCAGCAGGCAAGCGTCTCTTTCCCAAGGAGGATGTTGAAACAGTTCACCAGCCCAGTCCACCCAATACGCAAGATCCAGCAGAGAAAGAAATCAGACTTAGGCCCTTTCTGCACCGGGCAATTAGAACAGGGCAGTGCGTCCTCGCACGGAGGTCGTCTGCACCTTGGAGTGGACTAGGAGTGGACTACTTACCGGAGATCCGCACCTCAGTCTGCTCCAAGACAACCCCAAATGGTCTTCCAGCGTGTTTTTGAAAGACTGGAAAAAACACGTCTTTATTTTCCTGGAACGCGCCATTGCGTTCCTGCTCTCTTGTGCAGATTCGCAGGCTCGCACCAATGCGAGCCTGCCATCTGCGGAGGGCGGGCTTTAGGCATGGTGAGCTTCAGTGGTTGGTCAGGACCCATGACCAACCAGAAGCCACCATTTTGGAAGCTGGAAACCGCCATTTTGGAAGCCGGAAGCCGCCATTTTGGAAGCCGGAGCAGTGCTCCAGTTTGCCCTGGACCAAGGAGGAGCCCTGCAGAAGGGCTTCAGGGACAATCTGCATTGCTTCGGACCCCAGAAGAAGCGGTGAGTAACAGCACGGAGCGATTCCCTCGCCTCGTGCGGAAAGGGCCTGAGTCTTCTTTATCTAATATATAAAAGTCAAAGTTTGTCTGTGTCAGCCAAAGACCTCATATGATTGGCTGCCTAAGAAGAGTCTGTGGAATCCTGGGATTTGCAGTTTAGGGAAGGGCCTTTAGAATTCTCAGCCAGAGAACTCTTGGGCCTCAGTCAACTGTGCTTGTCTTGAATAGGCCGGTTGCTATGGAGACAAGGCCTTGCAGCAAACAGGATGACAGTGTATTCCCTCATAAACCCAAACTCTGTATGTTAATAACTCTGAATACAGAAATATGGGTAAAAGTTACGGTTCTGGACAAGACAGTTTAGTGGGTTCTTAAGAGGAAAATAAAATCCTGGGCAATGCCAGGTATATATGCTAGTAAGGTATATAAAAGTAATTTTACTCACATTATGTGTGCATAATCAACACAGGTTCATCTTGAACAAAAGTAAGAAAAGAAAGAATACCACATACCATCAGAAGAGTTGGAGCATCTCACCCAGAGAGGCTCTTATCACATATGCATCACGGAGGACAGGCAGGGAGGGAGAGAGAGAGGAGTGAGGGCAGATGGGACTCCAGAGAATAAAAGAAAGGATACGTGATGCAGGAAGAGAGTGAGTGTGAACAAACACACAAACAGGATGTTACCATAAACATGCTGTGCCTAAACTAGGGAGTGACATGCAGTCTAAATACGAGTGAGTATAAGTGTGGAAAGGTTGCTAACTCTAACAATCTTGCCAGCAGTCTTGCCTGATATTCTACACCAATAACCTCCTTGGGAAGAACAGAAAATTCACCAAATTTAATTTCAATATAAATACCTAGAAACTGCCTTCCTAACATTTTCTTACCGACAGTTAGCAGTTTTAACAGCCAACCAACACATACAGATAAGCAATGTACAGGCTTCCCCCACTTATCTAACAGGTTAAGGACCACAGCACTGTCAGAAAAAGGAATTGGTTGAAAAGTAGAACCCATGTAATATACTGTGGGGAGCATGAAGGACTTACGGAAGCTAACTTGGGACCAACCTCGTGTGTGTGCTGTTTACAAAGTTTCTCAACTGCCTTACTGCATTCCCCCCCCCCCCACCAGCTTGCTTTGCAAGTAGCATGTGTGTGTGAATGGTCTCAAGAGAGTCTCCATAGGCAAGAAGAACTGATGAAAGAGCAGAGACCCTGTTGAATTAATTAAACTTTTCCTTCATTTGGAAGCATCAAAAGAGCAAGTCATCAGATAGTGGGGCGTTGAAAGGCAAGGGCTTCCTGTATCTCTCGTCTGACTCAAGCCTTGAGTAAGATGCACCTTTTTGTTCTCCGGTTGACCTTTTCATAACGTAATCATGATACAACACAAACATAGAAACAAGTTGAATTTTCCTTATGCAGATTTATCTTTGCTCCCTCTCCTCCCACCCAACATACAAATGTTCACTAGAGTCTCTGAATGATTCAGAGGTTCTGCTACAAGAGGTACCTGTATGAAAGGGTTGGGCTATTGTGTTTAATGGCATTAGCCCTTCCCCTTACTTAGAGGATGAACTGGACTGAGGCATATCTGTCCTCATACCAGGTGCCTCCAGAGGAAAGCAATACTCCTGTAAGGCCAGTTCCCAGGAAGGGATGGAATATATAGCACTATCAGTGTGGCCAGCCTTTTTGGATACAAGGATTCCCTTTCTGGATTGTGGTTCTCAAGACCCTTCTCACATCGGAATTCTCCCCTCCCCAACTTTATATATTTTCAGAAGCTCTTTCCACCCTGCTGAAGCAAAAGGTTCATCTTGCTTATAAGTAAAAAGCCTATAGCCAACACTCTAGTCCAAGAATTTGATGAGTTCTACCTATAGTTTTCTTCCATTTTTTAAGTTTAATTTGTGTATTGATAATGAGATAGACTGAACAGAAATTAAGGTTTAAATAAAATGTGAGCTTTAACAACAGCAAATCTATCTAATAGGATAGATTGACTCATTTTTCAGGTTTATGTACAGCCAGGGAGACAAAAAAACTCTGGGACATTTGTCTCTCTGTACCATATTTTCATATGCATTCCCACTATAGTAGGCTTGTTTCCTGTTGTGTGTACTGCCTATTGTGTCCCTCATAGTTTCAGTGTGTTGAACAGGAATCTGCACCAATTTTATTATGTAATGGTAACACTGACTAGAATGCTTGCCAGAGGTTAGCCTCTTTTGGTGTTGCTAAACTTGCACAAATATATAACTTCTGGGCCTGCTTATCTGTTGTCCCCCGAGTTTTGTTATTATGTGCTTTAATGTCAACCCTGAATAATGAGGAACCTATCAGAAGGGTTTTCTTGTCAAGATTACTTCAGAGGGGGTTTGCCATTGCCCTTCTCTCAGGATAAGAGAATGTGCCTTGACCATGGTCATCCAGTGGGTTTCTCCCATAGTCCTATCTAACATTTGAACTACTACAACATGCTGGCTCTCTCTTTCACTGGGGATTAAATGCTTTATTAGCAGGGTCCTCCTGAAGACTATACAGTTGGGATTCCTCACAAACATATCTTAGCTTTATATTCCTGGCTTGTTTTCCTGAATTTCCTCTGAGCTGGTTGTATCAGAGAGTCTTCAGTTAAAAGCGAAGGTGTGTGAACTAGGTACTGTGTTCTACTGGATTCACTTGAGTAAAAATTTAAAGGAGGGAGGGTTAGTAGGTTCTCAAAGTGAAGTGATTTTTTAAAAAATCAAGAGCTGCACAATGATCGTTAAAAAGAAGTTGTAGGTAGCTTAAGATTCTCTGGAAATGCTAAGACTTGACTCCTAATAAGTTTGCCTTATTCTACACTTTTCTTGAGCTTAGTTCTAGTTCTTAAAACTGAACTAAAAATTGAACTTTTAAATTGAACTGTGTTTAAATGTGCTATCTAAACTGGCCTTACACTTAGCTTGAATTGTGGATTATGCCACATCTTCTGTTAGTTTGCTGAGTTTTCCTTTTACCAGGAGAAGGAAGACACTTTTGTCAACAAAGAATTTTATCAGTTTTTAGCCCTTTCCAAATTGGATTTAGCCCATATCTTTGGTTGAAGGTTACTCCACCAGTATTAGTAGTTAGGCAGGACAGCAGGACTTTGTTCTGAAAAATTTTCCAATTGCCTTTTGTCTTTCAACAATGTATTGGATTTTTGTCCAGAGTACTATAGGATTTTTAAGAGACCCCCAACGTTTGAAGCTAAAGAAAAAAAACTAATGGGAAGCCTAAGGCCTGCATCCATAGTAGCCCTTATAGGGTGCTAGCATATTTACCGGCATTGCCTGGGATTTTATTTTCTCATAGGTAACACAGGTTAGAAATACCTTAGGAATTACCTTACCTTACCTGAGGATTTAGATGCGGTTCAAATATACAAATTTGATATCCTGTGTCTGTAATTACCCAAACAGCCTTGTCCAGTATCTGTAACTTTTCCCCATATTCCCCAATCCAATCTGTATTCAGAGTTGTTAACACAAGAGAGGTTTGGTTTCTGAGGGAATACACTGCCCTTCTTCTTGCTGCTGGGTTTCATTTCCATAGCAACTGGCCTCAGGCCCGAGCTCTCCAGCTGAGTATTCTAAAGGCCCCTCCCTGAACTGCCAACCCCAGGATTCCATAGAATCTTCACAGCCAGCCAATCATATGAAGTCTTGTCACCTCACACAGCCAATCGTATGAGGCCTTCGCCTGCCTGACGCAGACAAACAGACAAGATCACTCACAAACTTTGACTTTTCTATAGTAGATTGAATCCCTGTCAACTGCATGATGATGTTTAGTGGTACCACCAGGCTTCCTCTAGACAAATATTACCCCCATTTTGAAATCCATAAATCATTTTCCTCTTTCTTGCTTGTAGGAGCATAGCCATTTAGGACTGTCTTTTACCCATATGTGTTGGAGATATTGTTGCATACAATTCGATGTTCATTAGATGCCAAATGCAGAGAAAATACTTATTGCCGAATTGTCAAAACTGTAATACTTCCTGGAGCTCATTTAGGAATGTAAAGGTTTGAAAGCTCTTTAGTCCTGGCTCTCCCAAAAGGCAGGAAAGTTCTTGCACCAGCTCCTCACTAATCAGTCCTTCTAATCTAAAGCCATTGTGCAACATACAGCACACACTGCAAAAGAATAAGAGGTCGTGCTCCAAACTGCTTCTTCAGCAGAATTTCAGACTATCAGATGGTGTAAAGTCACATCTGAATTCTTTAAGAACTCTTGAATGGGTACTGTACAGACCTAGAGACTTGTTACTCTATGATTTAATTACATGACAAATACTTGCTGTTTGGTCATCTGTATTTGACCTAGCTTTTCAGGTATATTCCCTTAAGGGGTGGAACTATACAGTGAAATAACTGAGTGATCTCCATATATTCCTATCAGTTTCAGTCACACAGCTTTATAATTTATTTTAAATTCTAATTGGCCTAGAAATTCCTGTTGTCCAGAATTCTATTTAGTCTATTAAAGCAGAACCATTGAATTAATGGGATTCGACTGTGTACAGACTGGTGAATTCAGTCACTTGACCTACTCTGGTTGGTTCTGAATGATAGGATCCAGACCATGAAGCTAGAATAGGATGAAGGGGAAAGTATTTAACTCAACTGAATGTCACAAGCATCAGAAGCACTACTATGATCCTTTATGTTTGTTTATGGTACCTATATAGATTTATTTATACATAGCCCAGTCCCTTTGTATTGGAAAAGTAATTAATGTTTTCCACAATTTAGTCAATTACAGGTAGACACCTGGAATCTTTATGCAACTGTCTGCACAAAGCTTCACAAAATGTGCTGCAAAATCGAGAACATAAAGGATTACGAAGTACCTGCTTTATCAGCTAAGATTGTTTCAAGAATTATTGAACTTGCACCTTTGAAGGTGAGCACCTGTTTGTATGATGTCACAAGTGTGTATGTTTATCTGCACTTTTGCCTGATTTCTCATGTAGTACTACACCAGCCTTAAGCGGGGAAAAGATTTTAAGACAGCTTTGAGGAAGAAGAATATAATAGGTTATGTTTGGTTTCCTTGAAAAAAACCATGTTCAAAGTGGCTTTACCTTGTAGTTTTATTGCCTTTATGACATAAAGAAAAGCAGTACAGTCTAGTGTAGCATTCTGTTCACATCAGTGGTGGCTGGTGCCTCCAATATCAGTCAGACATTGAAGCTTCTTTGCATTTTAGTTATAAAGCATTCACTTTCTAATCAGTCTGGGCACATTCTAGATTCCCAGTCCATCAGTGGGGCAGAAATGCACATAACTGGGTTCTCAGGGGTAACCCCCAAATCCAGGTTCATGAAACTTCTGATTTCTTAGGCCTGCCAGTGGTTCCTTCCCAACTGGGAAAACACCTCATTGGATCAATGAAGGACACAAAACAATGGGAGACAGAAATGCAGAGATTATCTCAAGTTTGATGCCTTTCTGGTTCCATGTTCTCTTCCATCCCCAGCCTTCAGATCTCCTTAGAAGTTGTTGTTGGTTGCCTCAACAATCCAGCATCTCTCAGACACTGGGTGATAGAGCCAATGCCAGCTCAGGAAACATTCAAGGGCATCTATTCCATCTTCTTCCTCAATCCCAGGAGGGTTGGTGTCCCATCTCAGTCCAGGCAGCCAGCCAAAGCTTGCAGCTGCACAGCTGGTGGCCTTGAGACAACACAGCAAGTAGTACACAAAGAAACAGAACAGTTTCAGATCCATGACTTACTTTTAATCAGTAAGCAAAAGGTCATAGGCATAAACAGAGTCCAACAGAATCCAAGGCAGGCAAATAAGTCCAGAGTCAGGCAATCCAAGCCCAAGTAAGGCATGGAATTTGGAAATGTAACCAGCAGCCAAAGCAGTCAGATGATATGTGACAACTCATTTAGGGGAAGGGCTGTGTATATATAGGTCAGCAGCTTAAAGCAGCTGCTGCCTAGCTAATTGCTGCCTTCTATAAATCCTTTGAGACCTTTGCAGGCTCTCCCTTTGCTACCTATGCTCAACAAAGGTAGGTATGGGTGAGTTGTATTCCTTACCTGAAGGGCCAGGGCTGTCTGCTGGAGCTGGCACTGCACCCTGTTCTGTCTCTGGGATTTGTGGCTCTGTATCCTCCTCCTGTTCTGGCTCAACAGGAGGTCCTGGCATGTTCACTGCTTCCATCTCTGAGTCAGAGTCTGTTTCCATGTCCTGGAAGCAGGGCATGATAGTTGGGGACTTTCATTCCATTGCAGACTTCAAGTGTGTCAACAAATTCTTGACATACAGGAAGTTTCAAATAGAGAATCCTCAAAACAATTTGGGAGCTGCTTTACCAAAGTCGATGCCTGACATCTGTGGATTTACAGAGGTGTATCTCCGTGTTCCAATTCCTGTAGCTTGTAAAAAGCTTCTCCATTTTTTTCTTACTTTGGTTGGACAAATATATGTCCTCTAGGACTTCCCTCAGTGGAAAGTGTTGCAGTGTATGCTTCTTCTTTGAACATATTAATGCCACTATCCCTTCCTACTGTACTTGTTTCAGCTTTGGTGTATCCGATGTTGTATGTCTCCTTAACAGGCTGAGAATGGTGCATTGGGTACTTACCATGGAGGTTCATTCTTACTTGGGATTGGATTGCCTGTCTCTGTGAAAGAGACACCCAGGCCCACCCAGCAGTGTCAAATAGCTTGCTCTTCTCTATCTTCTTCCTCTTGTCTATTTATCTACTACTCTTGATTTGACTATGCAAATGACTGAAGAAGAAGCTGGGGATCACTGAAGAAAACCTAAGCATTCTAAGTCACATAATCCCTTGCATTGCCAGGGCTTGGTGGAGCTAACCCATGCTGCATGTCTTCATCTTTGCAGACAAGAATGAATATTCATGATAAGTGCTCAGTGCACCATTTCCATTTTTCTTTATTCTTCTATCCTGCAACTTTTAAACTGTTTATTAATAATTTTAACATTTACCTAAATTGACAATCTTCTTTACATGCCATAGTGATAGCTTGGTCTTCAGTTCAACAAAAGTTTGTAATTCTTTCTCTTATGCATAACAGGTTTCAGAAGAAAAAAATATGCAGAATACTCCGACAAAATTATTTCAGAGTCTTTGTGCAGATACCAGTGAATTTTTCAGGAGAATTACACCATCAGAATTACTGAAACCTTGTTCAGGTCCCGATGTGGAGTTCACTTTTCTACTGGAACCTAAGGTTTGTATTCTCGAATTCCTTACTATTTTCCTGTAGCTTTTGGCAGACTTTCCCCTTTAATGGCATGTTTTTCCTGTAGCAGTCCTTTTCTTCTTCATAGAACAAAATGTATCAAACCTGTATCAGTTTCTGCTTCGGTTAAACAACCAACATCGCAAAGAAGATTGTCTGAATAAAAATGTGTTTTGTTCTGGCATTATGGAGGAGATACAGGGTTCACCCTTTCATTAATGGCTACAGAAAAACTTCCAAGAATCACTGTTATTCAGATGCCAAGCACCAAGTTCTGGCAAAAAGGGTGTCCGGGCTACTTTCCCAACTTATTCTATGAGTATAGAAGGTAGGGCAGTGCAAAAGTCCCTTGAACACCCTTCCTATCTCCTTGCTCTTCCTTGCTTTCTGATATTTGGATTTAACTTCTTCCCAAATTACTGCCCTTGGATGACTTTTGCCACCAGCCCCAGTAGGTTACACCTACAGAAGCTAGGTGGAAACATTTAAAGTCAGCTTCTCCCTTAAAAGATTCTTCCAATCTCCAGGATTTCTGCCTTACCATCAACTTGAGCCTGGAGCAGTTCACACAACAAATTCACTTTCTTGACATCAATGTGCAACTGCACAATTGACTACTAAGCACTGTGTTCTATCCAAAACCCACAGATCACTACACATGCTTGCATGCTTCTAGTTTCTACACAGAGCACACTACAGAACTTATTGTTTACAGCCAAGCCCTCTGACACAGCAGCTTCTGCTCAGACCCACAAGACGGAGATTCAGAATTCTCGGAGTACCAACAGGCATTTCTCAAGCTACAGTATCCACCTAAGGAGGTGAAGAAATAAATCAACAAGGCAAGATCAGTACCTAGGAACAAACTACTCCGGAGAGACCAGGAACACAAAATGAGAGAACACTCCTAGTTGTCACTTGCAGTCCCCAGCTGAGACCACTCAAACACATAATCAAAGAGCTTCAACCAGTTCTGGAGAATAATACCACCCTCTCATAAGTTCTGGACAGCAGACCTTTATTCGACTACAGTCAGCTTCCAAAATCTGAACTAGCTCACAACAGGGTATGTAACACAGGTGGTAATGTAGGGACAAGGGCATACTACAAATCCAGATATCAACTCTGCCCCCATATCTACTCTGAGAGCAATATGATGGGCCAGGAATATCACCCACAACATCAGAGGTACATTTATTTCTTCATCTACCAATAAGATATATGCCATCCTGTGCCAGCAATGCCCCTCTTTATTCTACATTGGACAAGTAGGACATCTCTGTGCTAGAGAGTAAATGGTCACAAGTCTGACATTAGAAATGGCAATACCCAAACCCCAGTTACAAAACATTTCAACCTTCCTGGACATAAAGTACAGGATTTAAAGGTGGGAGTTGAACAAGGAAATTACAAAGGACTAGAAAGGGAAACAGCTCAATTGAATTATATTTACAAATTCCAGTCATTAAGAGAGGCATGAAAGAGACAATGGTTTCATGGCACACTACGTATATTAATACAAAATGTCCTCACTACTGGACATGTAGCAAAAAAAATCTTCCCAGAGAAACTGACTTTTGGTAAGCAGATGTTTTGCTTTCACGCATTAACACTAACTGTCTACTGTAAGGGTCTAAGAGACCTGTATCACTTTGCCCAGACCTTTGAAAATTAAGGGAAAGGGTTATGGTTTGCATCCTTCCAAATCCTATTACATTCCATCCCACTCCACAACTGTGTAAAAATTCTTTATACTGGAGGCTTTAATGTCACTCTGTACTGCATCTAAAGTGGGTTTATATCTACAAAACCTATGCTAAAATAAAAGCCAGTTAGTCTTCAAGGTGCTGCTATATTCCTTTTCCCCTACCACTTTCTTCTTTCTTTCTATGCTTCAAACTCTACTGTCTCCTCCTCTCCAGGGAGAGACTGGATTCCTCCACCCTGAACTCATCTATCATCCCCCATGATTTGCATTTCCTTGAAAGTTGACTTTGCAATCTTAGGCATGTGAACACAGACCTTCTTCCACAGATTAAAAACAAAACAAAACACTGCAGTCTCAAAAGGGAATATTTTACCTTTTTATAAATGAAAGAAAATGCATTTGATGTGAGATTGCTGCATGTTACAAGAACTGTGCAGAAAACTATACAACTACATAGTTCTGTGTGTGTACATACATACACACGTGCGTGTGCACACACATATATATACATATTTATATACACATACACACACACATATACAGTGTATGTGTTTTATATACACACACAGATACACACGCTGTATAGTGTGTGTGTGTGTGTGTGTGTGTATGCAACTCTATAGATGTATAACAGCTGTACAAATGATTAAACACAAGGAGTCCTTTCATTTGACACATTCTTGGAGTTGGAGAAAATACTAAATACTACTAATCAAAGGAGTTTCCAAAAACTAAAATAAACAAAACTTCCATAACCATGTTTAGCTGAACATTCTGGTTACTCAGGCCTTCAGAAAGCAAAGATGGCACTGGATTATTCTGGGTCCCAAGAGAACCAGCAACTATGGCCTTTTCCAAAGCCAGAGTCCAAAATAGAGAAACTTGAAGTTCCTGTCCCCCCAAATTAAGGATGTTTTCTAAGACACTCGCTCTGGAATCTGACTGGTTCCTTCCTGTTTCCCTTCTAAGCTTACCTCTAAGATCTTAATTTCTTACAGGCTATTAGTAATGACAGTGATTAAATAGTTGGTAGAATGGCCACTTTGTGGGTGTGTGTCTTCAAATCACCAGCTAACTTATGCTGACTCGATCAATTTCATAGAGTTTTCTCACTTCATTTAGTCAGGACAAAATACTGTCATTGTGAGAATACTTGTTCATTTTCTGTTTGAAGAAATCACAGGCTTTTCTGACCGCTGGTTTGTCCTTAAGTGGCCATTCATCTGCACGTGTTATGTGTAGTAATGTGGGATTGTTTGGCCTTCCTGAGGCCAGTTTCTAAGTAAGCTGTATGTCACTGCTTTTATAAGTGAGCTACGGGATTATGATACATTATATGTGTGCCTTTTTCTTCTTTATGCTGTCTGTGAAGTTCTACAAATAAGAATCTATGCATCTGCAATTCACGAAAATCTTTGGAGCTTGGAGTATAAACTACAACTTCCCCTCTCTCTGACTGACTATTTTAATGCCCAGTGCTGTAGTCAAGAGGTGAGGAGAATGTCTGATAGTTGTGGAAGCTGTAGACTCCATGGGAAGCAGCACATCCACTGCCTGCCCATTCAAGTCAAACTCAGTATCAACTTCCCAGTAAACTGGGAAATTTAAAACCATCTTGCACAAAAAATCTAGCTTCATGACTTACCGTGTGGCTAAATTGTGAGTCAGGCTGGCAGTGCTGAGGTTTTGGTCCCCGCAGCCATGGGCTGCTCAGTTTCGCCACTTCCACCTTCTCGGCAGACCCTGCAGTGGCTGAGAAAGCCCTTTTTGGAGCTGGCAGCCAATGAGTTTAAACCTGCTGGTTTGAACTCATTGAATGCCTTGGTTGTGCCTTGATTGGTCTCTGTTTTCCTGTGGTCTGTCCAGAGGGTTTATTTTCCTGTGGTCCGTCCAGAGGGGTTATTTTCCTCCCTTTGAAGCTCAGCCCTCATTTATCATTGTCCTTCCCACCTCCCCTGCAGGTGCTGCTTGGCTACGAGCTGTGGTTGTTTGTTATTGTCACAACTTGCAAGCGACCAGCATTGTCACAACTTGGAAGCATCAGCATGGGTCTTGGATCTGGGATAGTGATTCCCAGGCCAGGACGCGAAGTTCTAGGGCGTTAGGAATGCACAGGGAACCGGGTATGCAAGGTCAGGGGGTACACACGTCCTCTGTACTCCGTGGTGGACAGGTAGCCTTCGTGCCTGCCACCAGAAGGTCCTGGCCTGGCAGGGTGTCGGCTCATCGTCCAACAGGCGGGTTGGCCGATGCCTGGATCTGGACCCATGCACATGTCAACTCTGTCACATTTGGTAGCCAATAAAATTGTGGCCTTATTTCTCCCAGTATTTTGCATCTGTGTGGTTTTGTTCTCTGCTTGTCCTCAGCCCTGAACAAGCAATTAGCTGCATAGTTTTATTATGCAAGATTGCTGTTTTCTGCACAAGATTTTTGTTGTGCAAGAATTTTTGTGGAAGATTGTTGTCTTTTGCGTGGAGAAAAGCAGTCTTGCACGCACACACACACAAAAACCCTCAACATGTGGGTACCTGTTTTTTGTGTGTAAAAGCTCACAATTCTCATGGAAAATAAATCACAGAATGATTTCCTGAAACATTTGGGATATGCATATAACAGACAAGATCTGTGGAGAAATATTTGTTATTCTTCATTGTCTCTGTGACTTACACATCTGGGTTGTTCACTGCTGTTTGGAATACTGTAAAACAGTCTATGTGGTACTGTCTTTGAAGAATGTTTGGAAACTCCAGCTGGTCTAAAGGGCTACAGTGACATTACTAACGAATTTGTTACAGAGAATACATGACTCCTTGTTATAACAGCTGCACCAGCTACTGGTCTGTTTCTAGGCTCTTCTCTTAGTCCCACCACACTCACAGATACATCTAAAGGGACGGCAAAAGAGGACATTCTCAGTGGCTGCTCTCAGGCTCTGGAATTTGCATTATAAAGAGGCTAGGCTAGTTCCTTTTTTCAGTCCTAGCTTTTAACAAAGAGAAGGGCCTCCTCTGAAAATGTCAAATAGTGGACAGGCCTATAGAGGATAATACATTTATTTTCAGAGTATAGAAAATGGCCCTCCAGACATTTTGTCACCCAGTTGCTCTCACTTCTTAAGAATTATAAGGATTATGTTTAATTAATTTCTAAAGTACAGTTAATATGCCTCTACATCATATAAAATGAGGCCTAAACTTGTATGAAGATGCCTTGGCTCCCATCCGATGAGATTGGAATATACTCCAGACTGCTGCCTGTGTTTCTGAAAGCAAGGGATCTTAAGTAAAACACTCTGATCTACTCAATTTCATACCTTTTGTTCTGCATTTTTCTCAACACTTATCCATAAATTTATGGTATTAGTGTTAAGAAGTTAACTTCTACGATATTTTCAATCTGCTTTTGTACACGTTAAATACTCAATCAGAGAATAACCATGCTTAATGATTATTCAGTTTCAGCTATAGCTAACTGACTATCTATTCTGACTTTCTTCATATTGCACATCAGCCTCAGTTGCCCTTAAGAAAATATACTTCTCCTTATTTACAAGCAAATATTCCTTTCACCAGATTGTTCTTTGATTTGCCCTGTTTCTCCACAGTCACTCTTACCTCTTTCAGGTAGACTTTTGAACACTCAAAATTATTTTTTTAAAAGCTCTTGCTGATGTAGGCCTAAGATTTATTCATGTTTGGAATGGCATATTGTCTAATACCATTCCTTATGTATATACCTAGGTATACATAAAATCAGAAGAAATAAAATTGTTCACTCTGGGAAAAAATTAACATGTGTGACCCCATGTTCATAAAATTGTTTGAATGTAAATTTTTGAACTTGACTCATCAAAATATTTTAAATGATTTGCCGCATTACTCTGTATTAATTAAATAATAATTGGGGTTGCTTCCCAAGTCCCCACCCCCCAGGTGAATTTCCTGTATACTATGAAGCTTATATGTATACACAATCCCATACGTCTCTTCCAAATCTGGTAGAAGTCTATGTAAGCATTTATGCCTGATGCAATAGCAAAAAGATAAACAGGCAGAAACTTAATTTTATTAAGGTAGATTCAGCAAAGCTTTATAAAATGTAAATTTTGAAACAAATGCTCAAAACAAATGCCTAACAGACAGAAATTTATTTATATACATTCAGTAAATCTCACTTTGTTTAGCCAAGTATTCCATAAACCTACAGCATGAGTGGGCCTGTTTCCCACAGAGCTGTCACAGATTGCTATGAGTGGGAGAGGAAAATAGAAAATGAATTCTCTCAATATCCGTATAATCATAAATGGAAATCAGGAAGGGAGGGCACAGAATTGAAACATAGCAAGAGGAATTAGAAAACTTTATTGCTCTTTTACTTACCCCAATAGAATATACTGTATCTCTTAACATATTAGGATACTTGTATGTTGAATAACCTTTAAATTTCTTCTTTTATTTCTTGAGACATTTTCTTTTACTTTAAACTGTACTTTCTTTCAGGCATGGGATGAATTTTTGAAAATAAGCTTTCCTACTGCGAATTTCACAGAAGAGTGGACTAAAACTTTAACTAAAGACGTGCAAAGCAGAATGAAAAAGGTATCAAAACATATGGAGATGTCATTTAGCTGAGGGTTCCACATGAAGCTCTGAAAATGATTAGCAAACCTTTATGGGTATATGTGAAGTAAACAGTAATAAAAAATGTAAAAGTGCAACATTCTTATAATCTCATACACCAAGGAGATAATTTTTAAAATTCTTTGTGTCTTTGTTAATGTGTACCTTTTAACTGCATTGTTATATCCCTAGAGCCTCTGACATAGTAATTTTTCCCCTGCGACTTTTTTTTTTATATTTTACTATCATTTCAAACTATGGATTAGTCTGTTTTCTATATTTGTGGAAAACAATGAATACTCTAAAGGATACTTTGAGTATTATGCATGGTGTTTTGGAAAGTGACTGAATAATTTGCTTCCCCTGCAAAAAAGAACAGGTTTTCAAATATTCCAGTTCAGTGTCTTACACTGGTTATAGTAGATGCTATAAATCTGTCTCTTGGCCCGTTGCTTAGTTTGCTAAGAAAATAATATCTGTTTCTTGTCTAGCTGCATCCTGAAGGGGCAAAGGCATATTTGTTTATATAGATAAAAATAATTTTCACTTAAAGCGCTATGCTAGAAAAGTACTTGATTTTCTTTTATTGCCTTAGATTTCTTTATATTCCATGTTCTCTTCTTCTGATAAACATAAGTATCTGAAAAGAGTGCTTGTTCTTTTCTTTTTTCCTTCTAGGAAAATCCGGATAAACAGATCAAAGCCTATTGCAATAACTGTTTACAATTAGAAAGCTCTGACTCTCCAGTTGGCAAAGTTTTTGAAAGCTGTGCTATAGAAGCTGTTAACTTAGTAAATCAGGTAAGCCCAGTTCAGATATTGTAAATGTGTTTAGAATTGCAGCACAAAAGCATGAACTGCAATTTGCACTTTCAGAAAACATTATAGCTTAGTTCCGTTGTCTGCTATTATTTTCAATCTGCTTGCGACTTCAGTGTCTCTGGTGCAGCAGATTCTGGAAATGAGAATATAATACATTGTGCCCCTAATGTAAAGTGTCAATTTGAAATGTGCTGGCTAAGCTGAACTTTTGGATTCAGCATTCAAGGTTCAATAGAGGGAGTATATAAACTTTTGCTAAATTCAGGAGGTAAAATGAGGATAAAGTAAATCTCACATCCTGCTACCAAAGTTGCTCCTAACAGCTGCCATACTTTTTCTTCCAATATTCTGTGAAAGATATGGTACTCAATTGTTGCTTCAGCAGGGACACATAGAAGGGCAGGAATGGTAATCTTGTCATGTAGTGTCATCCTTAAGAGTTTTGGAGAGAAGGAAGTGGTGGCCACTGAAAAGAGCAGCAATTGTAAGCAGTACGTTTTGTTTCCAACTCAAAATTTTATCCTTCCCTGAAAGGTCAAACTAGATGTGCTGGTAGTGGTCAGCTCTGCAGAATTTCATTGTTCTAATGTAGGTTTAGCACACCTGTGGCTCTGCAGATATTGAACTCAAGTTTCCTTCAGCCCTATCCAGCCTGGCTAAAGGTCAAGTATTATGGATGCAGTAGTTCACACAACATCTGGAGGGTGCCTCTTCTCAAGTTTTTGCATTTGTCTCTTCCTTTTGGTTCCTCTTTGTAGCTACTTCCAGAAACAAAGCAATAGCTGAAGGCATGGTTATGCAAAATGTGGCATTCCACCATGAACTCTAGTGAGCAGAGCCAATGGTGAGAAATGTTGGGTACTGTAGTCCAACAGCATCTGACCGCACTTTGCCTGCTTCTTACATAACATATGCTTTCATTCATGCCAAATCACTGTTCACACAAATCGTGGTTTATAATCTCAGCTGAGAATATTGATCTCTGTTGTCCTGTTGATCACTAAATATGGTTTGTCAATTTGTGTATCATGCCAAATCATAATTAAGCTTCTTTATTAATAATTCAGTGTGATGAATGGGTTAAGTCATGGTGTATCTAAAATTGTCCTGTTCTGGGGGCCAGCCAGAGATTGTAGTTCATAGCAGAGTGTGTCAGGCAGCAGAGAAGGTAGCAGCCACAGACATAAGCAGCAGCTTAGCAGTCGAGCAGTTACAGTTGTCAGGGTATTGTGAGGGAAGGGAGGGGTTTATTCTCTCACTCGATGCAGTCTCCTGCTCTCAAGTAGGAGACAGGACCTGCTCTTGCCACTGGAGATAATCTAGCTGCCACCACCTCCTGATTTTTAATCTCTATCATGCAGTAACTCAGTAGGAAGCTATCGGGGAAAGAATCTCTAGACTCAGAGGCTTTCCTCGCCCACCTCCTTGCGGGGGGAGAGGAATTCTATCTGGGCATGTACCGGCAAGGCACATGGAGAAAAAGCGTGGACAGAGGAGATCTTTAGAAGGAAAGGGCTTTTTTATTTTAAGCAGCCAATACTATCACAAAAGATATCCTGTTCATTAAGGCACCTCCCTTCAGGCATTACTTAGCAGTTACAAAGTTACAGATAAGCCTAGGTCTTTTCAGCCAGCAGTCTAAAAGAACATAATCCCTAACACGATTAGCTAACACATTTTCATTCTACTTATGTTACTGGGATGGTGTGGGAAGTAGGAAGCCCGGGAGTCTGGACGAGCCTTGCCCAGCCTACTACCAGTTCTTTGTCTCTTGTTGATGTTCCTTTTTCCTCTCTCTTTTCCCTTGTGGGCTCTTGAGGCCTTTTATACCTTCTTGTCAGAAGCATCTGGAAGCTTCTACCTTGTTCCCTTATCTGTTCTTGCTAATTGAGCAACTGTCACACCTAATCTCTGATGTTAATCCTCAATAAATGTAACTTAAACTCAACACCTCATTAACCCCTCATTTACCTGGAGAGAGAATTATCCCCCTTCAGCTTTGTTGCCTGGATAATGGGGAGAGCCCATTATCACATGGGATTCAAGCAGTCCAGGTCAACATGGTGAAACAAAAAATCCGAAGTGTCAGTCCAAGGGAGTGCCACGGGGTGGTTGGTAACGAAGCAAAGCTCATGGTCCTTCAGAAATGCAAGCCAGTATCCCAAGATGAGAGAGAGTTGTTTCTTCCAGAAAGATTGGTGGTCAGCAATTACCTTCTCAAGAGAGGGCTGTTGCTTGATCAAAGAGTGTCTCATACTTAAGTGCTCTGAGCATCATAGAGCCTCCCGTTGTCATCTACACTTGGTTGTGGTAGGTGTTGTTGAATCCATGTTTGTGTACTGTGGCTGCCAGTGAGGGCCACTGTCCATCTCAAGAGCTGGCATGTCCCCTTGTCCTTCTACTTCACTGTCTATGTCAGAGTCTGGTCTTGTGATCAGACATGAGCAAAGTGCAAGCCACCCCAAGGCTATTTTTGTGGCACATGACCCCTCCAGACTCGCTGCATCACTATTTTTCTGTCCTTCAAAAAAGTAAATTATCTCCCTGGAAAGTTTCCCATCACTTGCTGTTTTTGTTTTGTCTAACTGGCAGTCAGTTAGGGCTAGAGTCCCAGAGGCAGAAACTGGCTCATGGGGTCTGCCACAGTTTCCCGTCTCTCATCTAAAATATAGATGAGTTCACTGTTCAGAAAAGTGGAAACAATCAAGTCAGTTTGTGAGCCACTCTTCTGCCGATTTTATCTTACTGACAAGTTTGATTTATGGGAGCATATGGGGACAGATATCTCCTCCCATTCTACCAATGCTCTGCTGCACTGTCATTTAGGGTAGAATTCTGGTTGCCTAATGGATAAAATCTGTCAATGAATATGGGAAACAGGAGAATGGCCACAGATTGGAAATGCTCAATATACCTTCCAGTCCCCAAGAAAGGGGACACCAGGAATTGCAGAGACCACAGGACCATTGCATTTTCCATGCAAGCAGAGTGATGCTCAGTTTTCTACAACAAAAACTTCTTCCATACATGGAGTGAGAAATGCTAGATGTCCAAGCTAGGTTCAGGAACTGAAGAGGCACTAGGGATCATATTGCTGTGGAAGGAGAAACTGAGAAAACCCTCAATGACACCTCAGATGCAGGAGAGGTCACTGGAGGAAGTCCAGGAATGGCTTCTTAGTGCCAGATTGACTGTTAGTCTGCCCTTCAGATGGCTCTTCAGATGGCTCATCAACCTGCATCTCAGCTGCAGTCTGCTGTTCCTCACATACCTGACCCAGTGCTGCCCAGAGGGGTGAGAGACTGTGGGGGGTCCTGAGCAGAGTCAAGTATTGGACAACTTGTCTAAGGTGCAATAAGGCAGAGAAGACACCAGCAATGATGACTCCAAATTTACCTAGTGAATCTACAGCAGCTAAAATCCCAGTGGACACTGCAGCCAAGGGGACAGAAACTGGAAAGACACTTGCTGACATGTCAGTATTGCCGTTTGCTACAGTGCAGCAAGAATCTGATGGAAGTCTTCCACTCCAGGAGGAACAGCTGGTTCTACAGTTCCAGAAGGAGCAAGGAATAGACTAGAGTCTTCAAGCTGCATGTATCAGGGCAAAGAAAGAACCTCAGTCTCCTTCAACAACGAAGTGGTCCATATTTGTGGTAGCCAAGGGCCTACTGTACTGTGAGACTTTGCCGAAGGGCTATAAAGAGCTTGCTCAAAGACAGCTGCTGGTCCCTACTAAGTGCAGAGCCAAACTCCTGAGCCTGGCTCATGATCATCCCAGTGGACTTACCTCAGTTGAATCAGACTAAAGACAGATTGGGGAAGTCCTTCCATTGGGAGGGAACAGGCAAGGATGTAACTGAGTATGTCCAATCCTGTAGGGTCTGCCAGAGAGTAGGAAAACCCAAGGATCAGGCCAAAGACCCTCTCTAACCACTTCATATCATAAATGTTCCATTCCAGAGAGTGGCTGTGGACATTGTAGGACTGTTCCCTAGGAATATTGCTAGGGGGAAACAGTATGTGCTCACCTTTGTGGACTTTTGCACTTGTTGGCCAGAAGCCACCTCACGGGGTAGGAGCTCATTTAAAGCCATAACCCAACATCTGGCAGATATTTTTGCAAAGATAAGGTGGCCTGCAAAAACCTTGATGGACGCAGGGTCAAATTTCATGTCCAAAGTCATGAAGTGTCTGCTAGAAACATATGGTATGTGCCATCTTACTTCAGTACCCTACTACCACCAAACTAATGAGTTGGTAGAGCGATTTAATGTGACCCTGGAGGCTACGATATGCAAGTTTGTGAATTCCAGTGACTGGTGCTAGACCTTATAGCAATTTTAATTTATCTATGCATCCATCCCACAGCCAAGCCTGGGTTATTCACCCTTCAAGCTCATCTATGGCCATGAAATGAAAGGGCCATTGCAACCTGTGCAAAGACATTGGGAAGAGACTATGCCTTGTCCAAAGACTAATGTGGTTGATTTTATGACCAATTTGCAGAATAGTCTCAGGGAGGCGTGGACAGATGCTCATGAGAATCTTCAACAGGCACAACAGGGCCAGAAAGCCTGGTGTGACCAGTAGAGCAAAGACTACTGTTTTGAGAAAGAGGATGAAGTGATGGTCCTGAAGACAATCTAGTCTAGCAAGATGGAAATTTCATGGAAAGGACCACGCACAGTGCTTGAGTGCATTGGGACTGTGAACTACCTCATACAGTTTCCAGAATCTAGTGCCAAGACAAAAGTATATCGTGAATACATTGAAACCCTTCTACAGTAGACCCAGACACCTTCTTGCACTTTCCTTTCAGGAAGTTGAGGAGGAAGAGTGGCCTGAAGGTGCTATCTATGATCAAGAGGGTAGTAGCCTGGAAGATGTTAAACCCCCTCCAAGACTCAACACTAACCAGTGTAAGCAGTTCTTTAAACTGACAGTCAAGTTCACTGCCTTGTCTTCACCTATCCCAGGCCATACAAGCTACTCATAACTGGCCTACTCCCCATTCCAGGAAGCAGGTGCAATCAGTTCTTGGCTTGACTGGGGACTACAGAAGATTTGTGCCCAACTAAAGCCAAATGGCAGCACCTTTAACAGATATGACAAGTTCCAAGAAGTTTAAAGCAGTGCAGTGGCACTGAAACAGGCCGTTATGGCAGATCCTGGACTGATGGTGCCTAACTTTGACAAATCATTCATCATGGCTACAGATGCTTCTGAGAGAGCTATTGAAGCAGTTCTGCAGCAAGAAGGTCTGGATGGCATCTTGCATTCCATTCTGTTCTTCAGCAAGAACCTTTCTGCAAGGGAGTTCAATTGGTCCATACCGGAGAAGGAATGTTACACCATTGTGCATGTGCTTGACAAGCTGAGAACATATGTATGGGGACACTGGTTCACTCTCCAGACTATCATGCTGCATATTGTCCAACTAACAAGAAATTAACAAGAAATTGATTTGGGGGAGCCTGTCCCTGCAAGGCTTTGACTTTGATATTCAACATGTGTCTGGAAGTTCCAACTTTGTGGCAGACTCACTCTTGCACAAAGAACTGGTGGGAAGTTAAGAGGGATGGGTCTTATATGTCTGCTATTTGCAGTATGGCTTTCCTGTTGTGTTGTGTGTTTTCATGGTATGTTTTAAATCTGTTGATAATGGGCTCTTCCTAATTATCCAGGCTACATAGCTGAGGGGAGATAGTTCCCACTCCAGGTAAACAAGGGGATAATAAGGTGTGGGGTTTAAGTTACATTTGTTGGGAGTCACAGAAGGACAGCAGAGATCATGAAAGACAGTTGCGCAGTCAGCAAGATCAAATGGGGAACAAGGTGAGAAGCTTCCAGACACTTCAGACAAGAAGTTATAAAAAAGACCTCAAGAGACCACAAGGAGAGGGACATCAACGGACTCATAGCAGACTGGGCAAGGCTTGTCCATACTCCCAGGTTCTCCCCTATACCATCCCAGTAACTGGATAGTAATGTGAGTAGAACAGGAATGTTTTAGCTAGTCATGTTAGAGTCTTATGTTTTTTTAAACTTCTACCTGAAATGACCTGAGCTTATCTGTAACTTCATAATTACTAAATAATGCCTGAAGGGAGATATCTTCGTGAACAGGATATCTTTCACCATTGTGTTTTTCTGCTCAGAATGAAAATCTTTACTTCTAAAGATCTCCTCTGTCCATGCTCTCTCTCCATGTGCTCTGCCGGTTTGTGCATGTAGATAAAATTCTTCTCTCCCGCAGAGGGTGGGAGAGAAGACCTCTGCAGTCAGAGTGCAAGTCTAGAGGCTCTTTCCCCAGTAGCTTCCTACTGAGTTACTGCATGATGGGGATTAAAAATCAGTAGATGGTTGCAGCTAGATCATCTCCAGGGGCAAGGGTCCCATCACCTACTCAAGAGCAGGAGACAGCATCAAGTAAGAGAACCCTTCCTCTTGCAACTGCGAGATATGTTGGATAATGGAGCATACCAAAGAACTTCAAGAGGAAATCAGCCTGTGCTTTATAGATTATAGCAAACCCTCTGGGGGTCATGAAAAACTATGGCTTGCTCTTAAAGCAATGGAGGTGCCACATCATTTGATTGTCTTGATGTATAACCTGTATGCAGGACAAGAGACTATTGTTAGGACAGAATTAAGAGAAATGGAAAGGTTTCTAATTGGCAAGAGGATCATGCAAGGATGCGTTTTTCCACCCTATCTGTTTAACTTGTATGCTGAATATATCATATGTAAAACAGGATTAAACTTGGAGGAAGGAGATGTAAAAATTGGAGGAAGGAACATCAACAGTTTAAGATATGCAAATAACACCATACTACTAGCAGAATATAACAAAGACTTGGAATGATTACTGAAGAAAGTTAAGGCAGATGTCATGCCCCTGCTCCAGGACTCAGATTCCCGAGACCCAGATAGGTCTCTTCCCAACAGCCACACATTAGGGACATAAGAAAGGCAGTACTTACAGCAGCCAGTATAGGAGGAAAAGGGGAGAGCCCAGGCTGCTGGCAGTGCTTATATCAGAAGGGCTTGTTAGTTAGGACACAACTGGCAAGGAAGCTGAGGCTGTATAATCAGAGGCCTGGACAACAGATGGCTGCTGGAAGTTACTATCTTTGTTGAGTGTGACAGCCTTGTAGATACCTGCATTATCTGCCCATGTTCTTTAGATCTTTGCTTGGATTATAGTTTTGGCTTTTGGACATTCCCTCTCTGGACTATTGGTAAATTCTGACTTAGTTGTTTGGGGCTTGCTGCTAACTGGAACCTGTTTTTACAAATACTGCTTGCTAGTTGTTGCTGTCTGCCTGATTCTACACCTGTGAAGCCTTGGCAGGCTGCCAGCCCAGGATAGCAGAAAGTGCAAAGACAGGTTTACAGTTGGATATTAAGAACCAAAAAATAATGATCACAAATGATTTACATAACTTTCAAGTAGATAATGAAGAAATTGAAATAGATTTTCCATATTTTAGCTCAGTCATGAATCAAAATAGAGAACTATAGTCAGGAAATCAGAAAATGGGGGCTATTTCTGTCTTAAAATGTTATAGTATTATTATTCCACTTTCAACATCTTGTGGAATTCTGGGGTTTGTAGTTTGCTGAAGCCAAAGAGCTCTCTGGCTGAGAATTCTAAATGCCCCTCCCTCAACTGCAAACCCCAGGATTCCATAGGATGTTGAAAGTGCAAAAATAGCACTATAACAATGTGGTGTGGAAATGGCCTGTGACTTGGAAGAGCAGCTGTGAAGAAACTAGACAAGATCCTGAAGTGTACAAATATATCATTTGAATGCTAAAGTTAGGATTGCCCATGTTGTATTTCCGATGGTTGTGAAAGCTGGAGAGTGAAGAAGACTGACAGAAAGAAAATCAATTCATTTGAAATATGGTGGTGAAGAGTTCTATGGGTATTCTGGACTATTGAAAAGGCAAATCAATGAGTCCTAAAGCAAATTAACAGTAGAAGCCAAGATGACTTATACTGAGGCGTCTTACTTTGGCCATATCATGGGAAGACATAACTCGCTAGTAAATACAATAGTGTTTGATAAGGTAGAAGACAGTGGGAAAAGAGGAAGATCGTATTACAGATAGACAGACTCAACCAAGGAAACAGGTCCCTGAATCTGCAAGACCTGAGCAGGTCAGTTGATAGGGTGACGTGAAGGTCTCTCATTCATTGGGTTGTCATAAGTCAAAGTCAGCTTGATGGCAGTTAACAACAGCATCAGACACATAATTCTACTGAAGGTTGTGTAGTGTTCCACAGGCAAGGAGGGAGGGCGGGGTAGACAGTTCTTTCTTCCTCCCTGCATATGATTGCTGGTCTCTTCATTGCCTGGTTTGGTAAGCCTTTAAAAGGAGACATCTAAGTTGGATTAAGCAGCCTAGACAAGGCCAGGAATCACGTGACTCAAACCTTTAGGCTTCTGTAGAGATCCATAGCTCCTCCTTCAGTTCCTTCCATTCCCTTGCTCAGATCAGGTCATTCTTGTTCCTGTTCAGATTCAATTCATCTTCTTATTTAAAAAAAAAAGGCTGAACAAAACAAAACTCTTTCCTTTTATTTTCTTGTCTTCCTAAGCCGTCTGGGATGTTGGTGCAGTCTAGGCACTCTGCTGCCGCCGCCATGGCTTTCTCCACAGATCCCTCCTTGGAACAAAGCTGCAGGGGTGGCATCTTGGTTGGCTGTCTTCATGTTCATGAGGCATTATAAATTAGACAAATTTGCACAGGCATTCCTTTGGTAGGTGGGTGCTCCAGAGCATGGTTATTCCTCAAACTCACTGCTGCTACTCTCTCCCTACAGTTCTGTCTCAGCTTTGGCAGATCTCAATCTAGATGTCTCCTTGTGCACAGGGCATAAAATACTACATTGGGCAGTTCCCGTGACGGTTCATTCTCATCTGTGAAGAAGGAGACATCCAGCCCTACTCTGTCAGTAGTAAATATGGTATCTTCCTTCCTCTTTTTCTCTTCATCTGTTCACTTGGCTATGCAAAGAACTGCAGGAAGAGCTAAGGATCTTTTCAGAAGCCAAATGTTTTGAGTTAGATGATCCTTTGTCTTGCCTGGGTGGCAGTGGGGTTAACCCAATATGGATGGCTCCTTTTTCAGAGGACAAGAATCAACCTTAATGGTAAGTGTCTAATGCACCAATCTCAGTGTCCAGTGTAATGTAGAAGGGCTTCTTTCTCATCCAAATATCCCTTAGCTTGTAGAGTTCAAATAAAGCCTGAATATATAACATGTTTATTATACATCTCTACTGTTGCACCCCAATTATGGAACAACATCCCCTTGGAGGCCCAACTGGCACCAGTTACCCCAAAAAGTGGGGAACCCCTTGAGGTCCTCCAGCAGTACTTGTGATTCAATATAAAAATGGTTCTGATTCGTTCTGATTAAGAGTGCTGCAAAAGGTAGGGTAACTTAGCAGGATCTTTTGACCAATGTGTCACCTTGCAAGAAAACCAGTAAAGAATCAAAAGTAAAGTAAAAATGTGTTTATTGAGGGAAATTCAATCACATACACACACACAGGATTCAAACAGTCAACGCACTCACACCAGAGTTAACCAAGGGAAAGTAAGGAAAGGATTATAACAAAGCTTACCAGTCCAAAAGAGAAGGAAGAAGCAGGATGTAGCTAAGGCTTGCTCCTAAGGGCAGTACAATCATGATCCAGAGTGACATAGGGGTGTTCAGCATTTTAAGGTATTCATTACGGTGCCCCAAACTGGAGACTCTTGTACCTAAAACATGCCTAGAAGGCAGGAGTGTAAGTGGTTCTCTGCCTGAGCAGACAAAGGAGGTTGCAGAGTGGACAAGGGTGGTCGGAATGAGTTGGTGGTTTTAACATGTGAGGGAAACAGGTTGATGATTTTAGCGTGTAGGTGACAAAGGCTTTGATGACTGTATTCCAGCTCTGTGTTGAGGACAGGAAAAAGGGGTGATGTGGAAGATGTTTAGGTGCTAGAAGGAGGACTGGGGAAGGCTTCAGTAGGAAATACACACAGCAGGGGTGCTTACCTGTGCACCTGGGCTTAACTGTTGTTTTCATTGAGAAGATTAGTTTAGAGCCATTAAGTCAGGTTTTCCTAGCTGATTCTCAGTGAACTTATAACCTGGTCATGCTGAGGTCACCTTGACCTGCTTTCCAGCCAAAGTCCCTTCTTCACATGCCCTTTCAGCCATAAGTGTGTATAATTTGTATTTTATGCCAATTAAAATATATCTGCCAATTAAATATATTTTGCCAATTAAACCATATCAAATTGGGGGGGTGCGCAGACTGGTAACAACATTGCTGTTGTTTAGGTGCCAAGTAAAAACATGGCCATTTTTTTAAAGCTTTGGGAACCCAATTGATTTTATAAAACCCTCCCATATGCATAGTTTTAATTCATTTTAAACTATTTTAAACTGTCTTAATGGTTTTAATCTGCCTTTGCATTTGGTTGCTTAATCTGTTTTTAGTGTTTTAAAAGTATTTTAATTATTTATACTATTTTAAATTTTGCTAGATTGGTTTTATTGTATGCTGCCTCGAGATCTTTGGATAAAGGGCAGGATGTAATTATTACATTTTATTATTAGTTTATAAATAAATATAAATACTCTGTCCCATTATGTTGATGAATATGGATAAGATAAAGTTATTCCTTCCACAGCTAAAATGGTATAGCAGTTTTTTTTAATCTGCAAGATCATACTGTATACAAAGAAAACTCAAATACATATGTCATATAAAATAAAATAAATGCTATTGTCAGAGGAAATGTTGTAAAAAAAGTGAATGAGATTACTTGATCATTTCTATGCTAGCTGAAGTCATTGTCCCGATTTTATCCATGAGAAGCTGGAGCTTGCTTTCTAAGCTCCTCAGTTTGATTCATATCAAATGTATTTTTGGAGT
This sequence comes from Cyclura pinguis, assembly GCA_030412105.1. Classification (NCBI taxonomy): domain Eukaryota; kingdom Metazoa; phylum Chordata; class Lepidosauria; order Squamata; family Iguanidae; genus Cyclura; species Cyclura pinguis. Next base: position 162,185,550 of record CM059600.1, read on the forward strand.
TTTTTGAACAGAGGCTGGATAGCCGTCTGTCAGGAATGCTTTGATGGTGTATTCCTGCATGGCAGGGGAATGGACTCGATGGCCCTTGTGATCTCTTCTATCTCTGTGATTCTATGATTATATATGACAAAGGAAAATAAATCAAATGTCTGTAAAATTGTCCATGTCTGTTCCTTTTTGTTAAATTTTTAACTCCTCTTATTAAATTCTGAAGTTTGGCAGCTTCCACAACCAGTGGAAATTTCACCTATCTTTCTGTAACATACTATCATATCTAGCATATTGCCATTTTTTTAAAAAAATTTTTACTGCCATGCTGAGGTCTTTATGGTGCAAATGGATGTGGAGACCTGTGACAATGTTCAGCAATGCAAAATCCAGGGACTGTTGTACCTTTTTTGTTTGTTATCTCACGTATCTTGGAACACTACTCTCCAGAATGTTGAAACCATTGAGCACATCCACCACACATGGAAATAAGATCTATTTAAGTCACATCCTCTCCAACACTTAGGAGATTTATTTCTAGAGATATGTGATAATTTTGTCAGGGTTAAATACCGTCTGTATAAAAAGTTTTATGCAGTTTCTCTTGATTGTATTGAGATGGATTTTAAGGATTTTGATTTCCATATGCAATTCCAATTATTGTCTTTTATTGAGTTACCTAAGTCCTCTTCCAACATCACTGTTCAACCTAACGTTTTAGAATTATGAATAGAATTCAGGAATTTGCATATATAGTGAGCGCTCTGTATATGTGGGGTTCTGTCCATTATGTTCAATGATAGTGATATGCAAGTGGATGCTTCAGTGCGTCTGCTTGCATGTCGTCACAATTTTAGGTATAGGAATGTGACACTTAGCATGAACTGCAAATCATGCACATGAGGTCATGGACAAGGAGGGCCCACTTTACAAGCCACTAGTCCTTGGGAATGAATATTGTATAATTTTATCAATAGCTTAAATCAAGTAAACAGAAATGTGGCTTGATTAATGACTTCTCTGTTACATAAAACATGAAAATTTTAAAAAAATCATGGTTTAACAAATTTGAGTTGTTCTATAATGACCTCATTTCAATACTGCCCATATTTTTGTGTCTTAAAAGGGCAATCTCATTGGCCTAATATCATCTTATCAAGATCTGAAAAGACCTGGCAAACTTTTATCTGCTGTCATTCGAAAATCATGGCCTAGTGATAAAGCTGGGAAACCTTTGGAGGACCTGAGATATGTTCTGCTCTATCTTTTTTCTTCTCAAGAAATCCGAGATCTTTTCACTCTCAATGGTATTTATATTTTGCACTTAATGGTTGTAAGGAACAACAGAATACTTTTTCTGTTTCTGTTTTTAAACAGAATGTAATGAATACTATTTGATTATAAATAAAACACTAGATGATACTGCTAAACAGTATATGATAAAAAGGGGACAAGATTTAGGAACTATTGTATATGAGTATCTGTTGTATGGGATTATCTGTTGATGGGGTAAATCATTTTTGACTTTGTATAAGTTTGTAAGAATTTTTTAGAAAATTATGTTATGTTGGCAGATAATACCAATAAAACAGTAAATTTTTTATTGCAAGTATGAAATGCTGCAAATATAACAGAGATGAAAATTATATCCATATATGTGGAAATGGGGAAAACAATTGAACATTGATTGTTGTGGGTTTTCTGTGAAAGCCTTTGACTTTACAATTGAACATTGGCTAAAATAAGGTATATGACTGAGTTAATTATCTATGTTAAATGGGAGCTTGAGTTTTAATTAAGGTTTTTCCCTGAGTTACTTTTGTATTAGTAAGAGATCATGTGTGTGTGTGTGTGTGTGTGTGTGTGTGCTGATAGTATTTCAACCATTGATGATTGTGAGAATAAAGTAGACAATGCCATGTCTAAAATGACTAATTACATGGAATTAAGAGAAAGATAACAAAGAAAAAAATAGGTTTGAAGAGACAGAAGGAAGGATTCCACAAAATTCAGAGGTTTTGTATTTTCCTTGCACTATATTTTTTGTCACCTATCAAAAGAGGTAAGCCGTGCAGTCAGTGTTTCTAACACAGAGAGAAGGGATAGACAAATCTATCGTCTGCATATTTTCCCACATTAATTTTTTTTAAAAAAATTCAAGTTCATTCAGTTTATAAAGAATATTGGTAAGTTATATTTAAAAATGTGCAGAATGAACTCTTTCATCTATTAATTCTGAGTTCAGATCATCTGTTCAGGAGCAAAGAAAAGACAACATACGTCCATTTTCCATTTCCAGCTTGGGCCGTAGGCAGGAGACAGGGAATGCCAGCTTCTATTTTATGCTTGAGAAGTACTTTAAGAAAGGATTACTCATTTGATGATTAGACAAGGATTACACCCTCACTTTCTTCCTCCAAACTGAAGGTGGTTCAGGGAGTGAGATGTCCACTTTTCCTATTTTTTTTAAAACACTTGATTTATCTGACAGATGAAAGAAGAGGCATTCTGGACCAGCTTACAGATGAAGCCAAAGGACTGATGAAGACACTTAACTCTGCATATATGAAAGTTTCTGATGAACTCATCACTGGTGATATCTTAATTCAACATTTGGACTTAATTAATAATCACAAGATAGAATTTCTGGACATTTGGGAACTGAGTAAGTGGGTTTCATTTTTTTTTCTCTATGGAGGAATTAGGTAAAATATAAACAGAATAATGAGTTCTGTGTTCAGGCTGTATTTCTTATGCTATATTGATGGCATGCATGGGAGATAGGAATTATCAAATGAGGGTGTTTATACTGCAATAGCACTAGGATAGTGTTACTGCCCTGGCTAGTCCGAGCTTTGGGGATGTTAAAAGATATCCTTTTGATATCATAATTCGGCTTCACTTATCTATTCCCTTCCACGTGCTTGCGAGGCCCCTGGACAAGCACGCATACAGACTCGGCCGATTATCGCCGTAATATTCCTAGACAATATAGGCAGGCCAAAAAATAGCCGACTCGCCGCTTTAGGAGACCTCCAGGCAAGTACTCTAATTAGGTATGCACGCAACCTACAAAAGATCCTCTGCCCTGCACTGGCAGCTTGATGGGTAAACTATGCAGTACCCAAGTACTCTGCGTTTGCATACTGGCTACTCTATTGAGAACCTCTGCGATAACTCATTCATTCAGATTCTGACCTTTCAGAGGCTTTGTCTCCAACTCCAAATCTATTGTTTTCCCCCAAGTATGGCATAGCCTGCAGTCACATTCTCCTTATAAAAACTCTTGATTCCGAGACCTTCCTCGGATTGCTCCCGAGTTTCATCTCGCCTTGCTGCCGCTTTGCTTGGCGAGCCTCCCCTCAGCTCCACGTGCTGAGCTACATCGCACCCCAGCCTCGCTCTCTATTTTTCCAGGCTTCAGGACAGGTGAAGTATCACCCAAACCAGCAATCTCTCTAAAAATCCCTCTATACCACTCAAACCTTTATTTCTTTAGTTATCTTGTGTGAGTATGTCGCATACACTGTTTTGCTTGTGTTTGTAATAAAACATCATTTATTATTTCAACTTCTGTGTGCTCCTTGACTCGGCCTGACCCCGTAGACATAGGGTTCAAGATCTCGCTACGTTACCCTGCCTCTCGTAACGCTAAGCAGTGCTCTGAGCTGATTTTCCCCACCTTTAGTTGAGCACATTTTGGTGTCCCTCCTGGGACCCCCAGTACACAGGGTAACAATAGTATTGTTTTCAATAGAGTATTGTCACTCTTTCCCCTCTATTCTCCCAGCAGAAAAATGCTGCTATGGAGCCTTTTTTCCAACATAAAATAATTTGATAATTACCTCTTTTCCTGCTACTGTTCTGTTAGTGTTTCTGGTGCTAAGGTGGTGTTCTTTGGGTGTGGTTTGGGCATCTCTGGGTGTGCCTGGCTTGTTGTCCATTCTTCTTTGGGTGGCTAGGGAGGAAGAGACCAGTTTAACAAATGAAGTCATAATTCATGTCTCTTACAAGCAATTATGCATATGTTTACTTTTAGGAATGTCTTCTGATCATATTTGCTCATAAATGAAACTTATGAAAGATAACCCACAGAATACTAATGAACACCTGCAATTATGTTTCTATTGGATGGATGGAATGAAATGAAATCTTGCGTTGTGTATGGAAACTATATCCTACATTAATATTTAAAACAAACAAACAAACAACAGTGGCAGGATGGAAGAGCAATTGGGAGAGATTGGAAATTATGGGGGAAGTATTTTAAAAACCTGGCAAAAGAAGAGTAGGAGAAAAGAAGAGGAGTAGAGTAATGCAACTGCACTTTATTGAGTGCTGGCATTATAGGATTTAATGATACATTATGAAAATCGAAGACACTTCATGCTATTAGGCTGCCTGTCTTTGGGTCTGGGCTCTTCGTTGATTCACCCTTGCCATACCAGCACAATGTGCCTATGCAGACAGTTTGTCACCTCAATCAACAAATTGGGGTTTGGGGATGGGCTAATGAAATTATGTTTTTTTAGAAAAAAAAGCATACTGTACCTATATCAACTATTACCCAGCTGTTACTAATGACAAGAGACAAGGTATGGTCAAGAGTCACCAGAGTTCAGGAAGGCAAAAATGGAACTCAGTGCTGTTAACCTGGGATTGCACTGAAAGTGTGAAAGGTACTGTTGTCCTCTTGCTACCTTTCCTAGATGAAAAAAGTACTCCTCAAGTCAGAGAATGAGCTAATGTGAACAGGACCACAGTCAATCCAGGACCTATTTTCTGATGAATCAAAAGGGAATAATGATGTTTCCTTGATCAAAGGTTCTTGACAAATTAACAGAGCTGTTTCAATCTTCTAAAATAGTAGTCCAATCAAGGTGGCACAGCCCTCTCAAGTTTGTTTAATTCATAGGTACATCTCTCCCAAGTCATAAACTTCCGTTCAAATCGTCGATGCTGTCTTCCAGCATAGTCTTATTCAATTGTGTTAACATATAATATGGAGAGAAGGGTACCTGTCTCCCATGCAATAATGATAATAAAATAACACTTGGCTGATGGCCAGTGAGCTCCAGTGTATCTTTGGCCATACGGCTTCTGATGCTGTCTTGATGGGCTAGAATTATGCAGAATTTTAAGCAACCTATCAAACATCACTCTTACCCTCACTCCCACATTTTTGTTCTTTTTGTTCTCTTTTGGATCTTAAACAAAAACATACTCGCACATCCTGAGGAAAACTTTTTGGATTAATTGCATTTACAATTCCATTTCAGTGAATTTACCCAAGGTGAACCAAAAGGAAAAGATGAAACTAGAAAAAGCACTCACAATGAGGGAGGAAGAAATAAAGTTTCTCAGAGAGGAACAAAAACAACTGGGATCCCTCTTGGAAATGTGCAGGAAGGTACAAGATATTATAAAAGGTAATGGTAACTTTCCTTTGCCTTTATTAGTAGAACAAATTTATCTGTTTGTCTGTCTATTTAGAGTATTTATACCCCACACTTCAGAACAGCTTACAAATTGTTAATTTTACAGTTCCCTGCTTTCAGGCTTACAATCTAGATTAGACAGGACACACAGGGAAAAGGGAATGGCAATGGAAGAGAGGATTAAGTCCACCAGATATTGCTGGTTCCATGGCCAGTGCAGTGGCAATTGGGATGGAGTGGGGCTTTCATCTGCTTTGTTGTTACCCCAAAAGGTGAGTGGCTCAGGAGTCTAGCCACAATGCCAATGCGTCCATTGGAAGGTGGAGAATTATAGCTCAAAAGGGAGACCTGCGAGAGGTGGGATAACTTTTGGGATCTTTTCACCAGTGTATACTGGTATTAACTGTGGGAAACCAGTTGGAAGTTTAAAGCAGAATGTTTTATTGGGGGAATCTACAAAGACATGCAAGAAATCAAGCAGTCTCACAATCATACAAGGCTAGCTGACTCGGGGAAAGGTTGAATAGTGAGGAGTTGAGGACGAAGTGAGTGCTGTGTACCTATTCTGAAGAGAAGAGACGAAACGACGTGGCTCTGACTAGGGGTCTGAGGATAGCACAAAAATGGGAATCTGAGAAGCAGAGTGACAGCCTATGTCCCGTGTACTGCAGGTTGTCTGGCTTGGAGCCAGGGTTTAAATTCTCCTTTTCTGCCTGGAGGGAGAGAGTGTCAGTGGCTTTCTGGCAAAGCAAACAAAGTGACAAAGCATTGATGGAGGTTGTGATAGCCTTTAATGACTGGACAGTGAAGAAACAAAGGGGAATTTCAGCGGGAAGAGGTAACAGGATGACAAAACTGTTGCATTGCCTGTTGTTTGGATTTTTGGGGAGATTAGCCTGAATCCATTATGTCGGAGTTTCCTGGCTAATCTCTGTGTATTTATGACCTAGCCATGCTGAGGTAATCTTCTTTGGCATGTAACTTTCCAGTCAGAGTCCTGTTACTGCCCTGGCTAACCCGAGCTTGTGGGATATAAAGGTATCTTTTGATATCAATAATTTGGCTTTCTGTCCCCTCCACGTGCTTGCGAGGCCCCCGGACAAGCACACACGCAGGCTCGACCGATAATCGCTGTAATATTCCAACACAATACAGGCAGGCCAGAAATAGCTGACTCGCAGCTTTAGGAGACCTAAAGGCAAGTACCTCAATTATGTATGCACACAACTTTCAAAAGATCCTCTGCCCCGCGCTGGCAGCTTGATGATCGAACTATACAACGCTCAAGCACTCCGCGTTTGCATACTGGCTACCCTATTGACAATTTGGCTATAATTCAATCATTCAAATTATGACCTTTTGGAGGCTTTGTCTCAGGTCCCAAACTCATTGTTTTCCCCAAGTATGAACTAGCCTGCGGTCACAATTCTCCTTATAAAAACCCCTGACTTTGAGCGCTTCCTCAGATCGCTCTTGGCTTCCATCCCGCCTTGCTGTCGCTTTGTCCAGCGAGCCTTCCCCTCAGCTCCACGTGCTGAGATCCACGCTCCCCAGCTTCTCCGCTTCCAGCTGGGCTTCAGGACAGGTGAAGTATTACCCAAACCAACAACTCCTCTAAAAATCCCTCTATCCCACTCCAACCTCTATTTCCTTAGTTATCTGTGTGAGTGTGCCGCATACACTGTTTGATTGTGTTTTTAATAAAACAACATTTATTGTTTAAACTTCTGTGTGCTCCTTGACTCGGCCTGACCCCGTAAACATAGGGTTCAAGATCTCGCTACGTTACCCTGCCTCTCGTATCGCTAGGCTGTGCTCTTGGCTAATTTCCCCAACTTATATAATTGAGAGCGCATTTAGGTGTCCCTCTCGGGACCCCCAGAAATCAGGGTAACAGTCCCTTGTCCACATGGCGTTTCAGCCATGGGCAGATGACTTTATATTTTATCTTAATTAAATATCACCAATTAGCCAAGTATGCTGTATCATGGAGTGGGGGTGTACGCTATAGTAACATTGGGGCCTAGCATGATGGAATTTTGACTGCCTCTTCTTCTCTCTCGCTCTGAGGCCAGGGCAGTGGCAGTTGGGATGGAGGGGAGTTAGGAAGTATAGAAAAACTGTGGACTGAAAAGGCATTAATTGAGTAGATGTGTTACCTACAAAGCTAGGGCCAATCAATTTCTTATACATGTTTGGAATATTCAGCTAACATACATTGAAGCAGTCTGATTAAAATATAGAACACATAGGAATTTTACCTGTTCAATATCCTGAATGGCATTTTAAAAAATCTTGATGGTGGGGATGGTATCTGCCTAGTGATACACAAACATTTAAAAAAAAAGAGAGAGTATGGGAAAAACAAAAGACACAGTCAGATAAAACTCCCTCCTTAAGGGCTGTAGATTTGTACCCCAGCCCCTCTGTCCAAAAACAAATATATAAGAAGTGATTAAGTAATCCTGTGGTAACGGTCAATAAATAACCCAAAGGTTTTCCTCTTTTTGTTAATCTTTTTTTTTTAAAAAAAAAATTCATACTCCACCAGGTGTGAGTGGGGACTGAAGAAAACAGGCATCCCTCTAATCAGTCACATTCTTCTAATTGTTCTCTTCCCTTCAGATATCATCAAAGAAAGGCATGGGCTATTTCTACAGACTTACATAATAAGCTTTTGGTTGCTAGGAGGATCTTCACACAAGTTCTACTTTCTGATAGTCCCTTGCTTATAAGATTTATCAGATTGATATGGTTCTTACCAGACTTTGGATTTTCCAGTTTGAAAATTTATTTGATAATATTTTTTCTTCTCTTCCTCCTCCTCCTCTTCATTTATATCTTGCCTTTCTCCTGATAATGGAACTCAAGTGGCTAAAAATATATTTAAAACAATAAAAATTAAAACCAATAAAAACACATGTATAAAAGTACAAATATAAGATTTATAATCAATCAATTTATGAAGTTAAAACATTAAACATTAAAAATATTAAAAAGCAATAAAAGACCCCATGCAAACCTTAAAAACAGCACCACACATTATTAAAAGCCTAATCCTTGTCAGTTTGTAAAAGCCTGATGATACAAAAATGTTTTAACCTACCGACAGACAGAGAGCAAGGACCAGCCATCCTGGCCTCTCTAGGGAGGGAGTTCCAAAGTCTGGGAGCAGCCACCAAGAAGACCCTCTCTCTTTTTCCCACCAAACAAGCCTGAGATATATCTATTACATATGTTATTATAGATAATAAAATATTGCTAATATATTGTTATTATTATCATCATTATGATAACAGTAATATTAATTTGATAACATTAGAGATTGGGATATTATCTCACCAGCATAAACTCTAATAACTGAAATAATCTGATTTGTCTCTTATTAATTGGCTTGTTGATCAGAACATTAGTGTGGGACCAGATCATGGGATTTACACAGAATGTGAGGGATGTTGTCACTGTTGGCTTTGTGGGGGGGGACGTTTTGTTACTAGCTCATATAAAAGCTTTCTTTTTGTCCTTTTAATGGACTCCAAAGCCCATACTAGGATCATTGTCTGGGAATGATGGGAGTTCAGCATGTTTGGGCACTGTCAGGTTTGGGAGGATCTCTTTAATTCTGTTGGTCATTCATCAAGTGCTTTGTTTGTTTAAGGTCAATATAAAGTGATTTATTTGAGTTAAAAAAGCACTGGTCCATTGTAAGTACAGCAGCAAATGGATAGTTACAAAGACTAGTGAGTAAATCAAGAGCGAAAAATGCTTCATCTGAGTTTTTTGAGAGCCTTTGAGTATATGCAGAGCATTTTTCTGCACAACTGAATTACTGCATATCTTCTGCCTCCCCACTTCCAATTAAGAACTGTTTCTGTAATTATTAGTGGTAGAGCAGAGGTTTTACATGAAAGATTCAGGGATCTCAAATACTGTCTAAGGCATCTCTGGTTTTAAGATAACTAAGAAGCTAACTCTTCACTTTTCTGCACCCATTTTACCTTAACTGTATGATTAAAATGGGGTGGGTGGGGAAAAAGCAGAATAGGAAAAGTGACAGGGAGAAAGAAGCTGAGAGAAAGAAATAAGGATGGGTCAAAGAAAGCTGTTCATTTATTTATTCAAGATTCTGACAGTGCCTGGGTAATACTCTAAATAATTGCAAAGCAGTTACTATATTTGCCAGCGTATAAGATGTACTGGATTATAAGATGCACCCCATTTTCAAAGGTCTTATATGCCTGCAAGGCTTCCCCCATCCCCCTTCCCTTCCATTTTGCCTTGGTGAGAGTTCTCTCCACCAAGGCAAAATGCATAGGAAAGAGAGGAGGAACTCTAGGGAAGCCTTGAGCCAATGTTCCTTTTGCCCCCTAGACCTCCCCCTCCCTTTCCTATGTGTTTTGCCTCGGCGCAAAAGTATTAAAAAACGTAAAGGAATCCAGTAAAATCTGGATGGGAAACAAGAAATTTATAACATAAACATTTGTGGGCTCCAATTTACTCCATGGATCACATTCTAGAAATTTATTTTTTTCATAGTTACTCTGAAAAGTGCTACAGGATTCCTTTATTTCTTTTTATTTTCTTTGTTTTTTATGTGAAAACTGATTAACACAGCCATCTCTTTGAATGCTATCAAAAAGGGTTCTCTGATGCAGTAATATGGTGTTTGTACATTGTACAGCAAAGGTAAGAGATTAAACAAACTGAAAATAGAGTTTCTCCCAAGCTGAAAGTCTATCTTTACTTTCAGTGGATATTACTGAAATTGAGGAGAAGCGCAGTCAAAGTCTGGCTGCCAAAACACTGAATGAAGTTGTGAAGGTGAGAGACCCAAATTCCCACGGTGATGAATGCATAGAGACCTGCTGCTACTTGAATCCATCCTTGAAGAAGATATCTGAGACTGTGAATTGTTTTAAAGACAGCCATATTTTCCAGCACTCTTGGAAGTGGGCAGCCAGGCAGCTGGTAAATAATGGAGAGGAAAACAACGATGTTTTGTCTCCTGATTGTTTATTTGATCCTTGTTGCAAGGAATTCATCAGGCTGTGTAGTGACCTGCAGTCTGAAGAGCTCATGTTTAGTGAAGTGGACACTCTCTTCAAGGATTTTACTGACCATTACGATGAACTGAAAAATGAATTGCAGATTTTGTGCAAGTTTCAGCCTCAAAATGGGCAGAAATGGATTGATGAACGATTCCAGCAAATCAAGCAGTATCATGAACTGCATTTGGCTGTTGGTTCTGTTAAAGTTATTGACAAGATCAGGGAAGGCCTTCATCTTTCTGGTAACTTTAAAGACTTGATCCTTTTACTGAACTTTGTAAGTATACCTCTTTAAATCATTCAAGAGGCTGTCTTTGATGCTCTAGTAAATTCATATATGGTTCTAAATTTTTTTGAAACTGGAGACCCTTTCAGATTGCACAATTATAGTGCTATGATTCCATTTCAAGTGTCATGATTCCATCCTATGGAGTTCTGGATATTTTGAATTCTCAGCTAAAGAGATGTTGTACGTCACCACCTCTTTAACTGAGAATTCTAAATACCTGCAAACCCCAAGATTCCACAGGTTGTTGTCACGGCAGTTAAAGTGGAATCATAGCACTATTATTCTGTAGTGTGAAAAGCTCCATGTAACTTCATTGTGTTCTGAAATGGCAGTTCATATAGATTCAGGTAACTATACATTTTCACAGGTACAGTTGACATAGATTAAAGTAGGAGACTTTTCAGCTCTTGATTTTTTTCAGTTGGTTGGTCATTGTTTTTTGTAGTAGATGTCCATGCTGTTCTATATATGTGTACTGTATATAATTTAGTCTAATCCTCTTACTTCATCATAGAAGCTACCAACTATGCAAATGTACAGTAATAGTAGAATGAGAGAACTGGAAAGGGTGAAACATTCTACTTCAGACACTTGCTGCAATGCACAACCTTCCTAGCCAGTGTGTCATACAGCTGTGCTGTAGCAACTGCTTACCAAGCACTTGGCCTCGTTTGTTTCATATATTGAGCACTGTTTTGAACAGCAAAAAGCTCCAAGGTAATTACAAGTGTGACCATATGTGTATGTTTTCAGAATTCTTGTTGATACGGAAATATACCAATTGGATGTGTCATGAACTTGATTAAAACCTGTCTGTCAGTTCATCCTACTGGAAATGTTATTAGGCCAGTCTGCAATATGCATTATTGTGGCAGTTGCCTCACGTCCTAGAGGAATGCTGCAGGTATAGAAATGACAGAGAGGACAGTAAGAACAATTACTTTTGGAATCTTATTGAGCTGTATAGCCAAGTGTGAGAATAAGAAACACAGTACTGTGTGCTTTAAAATATCAGTGTTGAGAGTATGGTTACATTTATATCCCATCACATCCCAGTGAACTCTAGACAGTGTACATTATCCTCACAACAATCCTGTAAGACCAGTCAGGTTGAGAGAGAGTGACTGTCCCAAGGCCACCCATTGAATTTAATGATTGAATAGAGATTAAAATATGATTCCATGCAAGTTGCTCTCTAGAAGACGTCTTTAAAATAGTTTTTACAGAAACTTAAAAAAGGTGTTAATAAATGTTAGAATGCAGTATTTCTTAGGGGAGGAACTACCTAATATACTTGTGTAAAAGTCAACCTCAAGTATGAGTCAAGAACAGGTTTTGGGGACAAAATTATGGATTTTGTAATGACTCATGAATAAGTCAAGGGTAAAACTTGTAAGATCTCATTTTGCAGAAGTAAGGGAAGTAATACATGCAGACAAAATGGCTTCTGCTACTATAGCGGTTAAGATACACTTTAAACTTTAAAATTAAATTTTTCAATCCAGGCCAGAAGTGGCACTACAGTGGGGAGAGTAGAGAGGATTAATGCTTCTTTTCGGCGTTCGTAGGATGGATTAATGCAACAGGAGAGGGGGGGAAAAGGATGAGCGGACTTAGGAAGCAAGTGGGAGCAGAGGAGGTGACAAGAAGAGACAGATAGACAGAAAGGAAACTTGATAGGTGATGGGCCCTTTAACGTGGAAATTGGGAGATATATTCTTGTTGCTTTTGAGCTGGCATGTAGTGATGAGGACTTATGCTTGAGGAGGGCAGGGTGCATGGCAAAGTGGAGCTGTTTGCTGCCACTGCCATTTTCCTACTTAGGCCAGAAGCAGCACCATGGCAAGGAGAGTAGAGGGAGAGATTAGTCTGTCCCAAGAGAACCTAAAAGAAGCACTGACTAACCCCCTCTATTCTTCCTGCTGTGGCAAAGAAGCACTAAAGAGCCACCACCATGGTGGGGAGAGTACATGTGATTGGGACTTCTTTTGGGGTTTCCTGACCCCTCCACTTTTGCCGCCCCAGTAAGAAAGTGCCAAACAGCTGCCAGCACGGCAGGGAGAATAGAGGGGATCAGGGCTTCCTTCAGGTTCTTTTGACTCCTTCCACTGTTCCCCAACAGGATGTCAACAGTGGAGGAGATCAAGGCTTCTTTCAGGTTTAACGTACCCATTCTAATCTCCCCATCCCAGTGGCAAAGTGCTAAACAGCTGCTGCTGCAGTGGGAAGGCTGGAGGAGATCTGGGCTTCCTATAGCTTCACCTGCCCCCTTCTAATCTCACCATCACCTCAGGGATATGCTAAAGAGATGTTGCTACAGTGGAGAGAATGGAGAAGATCAGTGCTTCCTTTAGCTTCACTCTACCCCTAATCTCCCCAACACAGCAGGAAAGTACCAAAGAGCCACCTCCACAGGGGGAAGAATGGAAGGAATAGGGGCTTTTTTCAGGTTCTGCTAGGACAGACTAAGGCAAGAACTTAATGTGTCTTGGGAGAGCCTTAAAGAAGCCTTGGTGACTACTTCTGGTTTCTTTGCTGCAGTGGGAACCATCAAATTACTGCTGTAGCCATCATATTCTCAAGCAGTCATTGCAAAAGGCCAGAAACAGAGCCGTGGCAAACAGAAATACTATATTGACATGTGTATAACTCAACTCAGGTTTTTTGGGTCAATTTTTTTGGCATAATTTTTTCAACTTATACACAAATATGTACGCTAAGTGGTATCCATGGTTCGATAATGCTTTCTCCCTTAGACTTTTTTTTAAATTTTCTTTTTTTACAATATAGCAGTATGAAAATGAGTGCAGGAGAGAGGCTTTATAACTTCCTCTTCTCATGCCCTTTCTCTGCATATCCCACCAGTACATCTATGTTTTTCCACTGGAGATAAGACAGACAACTTTCAGGAACTGGTTATCGACAAAATCCAGTTATAAGTCCCTCATGCACACTCATCGTGCTGGTAACCTGCCACAGATTCTGGCCTCAATGTCTCTATTGCCTGCAGAATAACAGAGCTACACATATATACTTGTGCCTTTATTGATTTCTATTATTTGCTTTTCAGGTAGATGAATTCCAATTGTTTCAGGAGAGAAAACTCTCATCCATGACTTCTGCATTGATACGTGCTATGAAAATTCTGCAAGGAATCACTGAACCCCGTCGTAGATGCCTTGAAGAGCTAGCGCTTAGGATGAATTTTGTTAGCTGGGTCAAAGAGTCTCTCAAAGGTAGAACAGAAGCATATCTGCCAATGTTTGTTTGTTTGTTTGTTTGTTATCTTGGGTGCTGTTACATTAGGCAAAATATAAATCCTGATGCACATGCACAAGTATATGTATGCTATGTTGTCATTTTTTTGTTATATTCACCAAGTTGTATAGGCTGGAATTTTACAAAAAAAAACATAGTAAAGGGAACGGCAACATAAAGTAATCTTATTCCTTGTATAAACTTTCATATTACCTCATCTTGTACTTCCTTTTTTTTACTCTTCATTCCTGTTGGAATACTCTTCATTCCTGGTGCTGGCTCACCACCAAGAGAATACAGGGGTTTAAATTAAATAATGAAACTTTTGATCACCTACTGAGAGACACAGCAAGAGAGACAAAGTAGACTTTGATTTTGCTATAAAGAAAACTCACTTATCACTTACCAAATGCTGGAGTTCGGATACAGAAGGAACGCTCTGGGTGATGTATGGTTTTATTATTTCAGCCACACTTCAAGGACTTTGTAATTGACTATAAACATAAACAACTAGACCTACTCAACTGAAGAAACTCTAGGCAGATTTTGTAGCCCCATTTGCTCTATAGAAAGAAGCAGGGAGTGGCTCTGAGTTGCTTGGAAGAATTAGGTGTTTGAATTGAATAGCTGGAGTTTTTGCGTTTGAGTATAGAGTGGAAGTTTGAACTGATAATCCAATGGGAAATAAACGCCAGAGATCTAACCCATGTCAACCTTTGGCTAAAGCAGTGAAGCAGTTGAAGATTGATGAACTACTAACAGCTAACTGTCCTGTGAGTAATTTGCCTATTTCATCTACCATTACTCTAAACAACAGGTTTGCTGCATTGAGTAATGAAAGCCCTGAGTTAATTCAGGAGAACTGTGATTCCTCAGTCATTCTTACACCCCTTACCTCAGAAGACAATTTGAATTTCCCAAAGAATTCCAACCCTAATTATTTAGCTGAACAGTGTCTGTTAACTGCTCATACGGTGACAGCAATATTTGAAAGGGTTTGCAATAAAATGAATGCTGGGGAATGTGCACTAGGGGAATGTACAAGGACTCTATCTCAACCTAAGAGTATCTCCCAGGTAGGGAGTGTAATGGGAGAGAAGGCTAGTAGATTCAAGGGTGATGCTGAATTGCAGAACATCTTGCAACTACAATCAGGTTCTCAATTAAAGGGAAAATCTTGCAGCTGAAGGATCTTCCAGCCCACACAGGTTATTCTACAAATTGCTCCGATTAATATTAACAGAGCGAGATGGGATTCAGGCAGAGTAAAGACCTCTTTAAGAAAATTGTTAAATATAGAGACTCAGAAGCTAGACTTGAAGAAAATCCACTGGTTGCCAGATGTAAGTGGCCAAAAAAGAGTGCATCTCACTTTTGAGCATGCTGTGATCCCTCTCATGTTATTTAAAATGAAAACTTTCCTGGCTAATTTCCAGATTTCTCCTATAAGATTCTTCTTAGAAACAACTCTTCAACCCTTGTTTCATAGAAGGATAGTATCACAGGCCCCTGAAAACACTGCTCAGAAAGTCAACAAGATAGATCTAAAAGCAAAGTATGGAACAAATGGCAATATGACAGTAGATACACAGATAAAAAAAACAATGCTTCAACATGCATCAGAATGTAGAGATAACCATTCTAACAGCAGTGGTTCTTTAACTCCTCTGGTTGAAATTAATACCCAATGGGAGGAGGTCAGAACAAACTTGACTTCCCTACATGACAAAATTGAACCACTGAGAGACTATCATAAGAAAGATAACATCATTACTCAGGATAAAGGAGATTCTCTCACTCCAGACTCAACAGTAAGCAAAAATGATCGGTTAGTAGAAAATTTAAATCAGACAATGGAATGTCATCAAGGAAATTTAATCTGTTTGGATCCAGAAAGTACTGAAGACACTGAAGGCTGTCTTAAACAAGATCTACAAATCGCAGAAGCACAAACTGTATCCACACCCCTGATAACATTGGGTTTTGAGCAGGACTTGGCATGCGATTCCTTACCTCCAAATATTACTTCTCAATCTGTCTTATTTCAGCAGAATGCAATACACTCTGCTTCCACTCAACAGCTTTTTACTACTCCTAATGGCATATCTACTGGAATGGACAGGGTGGAGGATACTCAGGCACCTATATCACCTTTGGTGCTAACGGATTGACTCACAGATTCTCAGGAATACATTTCTGTACTGTCATGGAACATTGCAGGATGGAATGCCAAATACAGAGATCCCTCTTTTGTGGAGTATCTCTCAAAGTTTGATATTTTAACGCTGCAAGAAACTTGGGCTTTGGAGGTAATAGAATTAAATGGCTTTATTGCATATCAGCTATTTGCCATGCCTAGTAAAAAGAAGAGTAGATCAAAGGGTGGCTTACTTACACTTATTTCAACTAAACTTTGCATGACATTGTGCAAGCTTTCTGCTTATGATCAACATGCAATAGCAGTGATGGTGAAATTCAACAAATGTTTAATATTGTTTATAAATGTATATTTTCCCCCTCAGCAATTGCATGCTCAGATTGACTTAATCTGGCAAGGTTTTGAAAATTATATTGAAGAGTCTCAACTAGCTCTCTCTTTGTCTCTGATAGTTATTGGGGGTGATTTTAATGCTAGACTGGGGGTAAATGATACTGTTCTTTATGCTGCCCATCACAGCTGCTCTCCAGAAAAAACACCTTTTATCTCAGGAAATATGCGCTGCTCAAATGTGCTGTTAGCAACTATGCAGGTCTTAATTTGGCACAAATGGCACATAGGTTAGAACTATGTATCTTGAATGGGAACGTTACTGGAGATATACCAGAGGAATTTACATTCTGGTCAGGAACTAGGATGAGCACCATTGATTATATGATTGTTAGCCAGGGTCTACTGAATCCCTCTATAAAAATGTTAATAGATAATAGATTGGAAAGTGATCATCTGTCCTTAAACTTGTATTTGAAGATATCTGATAATCATACCCATATCATAAATATCTTAAAACCAAACCCAGAGGTGATAGTTACTAGTAATAGGATTAAGTGGTCACAAAAGACTGCAGGGTTCTTTTTGGAGGTGTTTAACACTAATCAGTTCTCTAATATCCACTCCACTTGCCTGGCAATAGGTTCAAATAATGGTATTATTGAGCAATATGAAATACTGATAAAAAAAATTAGTTGACTTATTTTTAGCTAACAATTCTGAAAGAGTTTATACTAGAAAGTTTAGTTCAAAGGATTGGTTCGATTGTGAGTGTAGGGATGCCAAGAAATTGCTCACTATTAAATTTAAACTTCACAAGCAAAACCCAGAAGATGTGAGGGTAGAGGAGCTGTTGCAATTAAAAAAAGAATGTAAGAAATTGATTAAGGTTAAAAAGAGTTGTGTACAACAAACATTATGGGAACAACTTATTAATGCAGTAAAGATGAAAGATATGAAAACCTTTTGGCAACTCACGTCAACAACAACCAAAAGCTACACCACATGGGCAGATTGTCATATCCCCTCTGGAGTTTGGGAAGCTTATTTTGATGAGTTATATGCCATTAAAGAATCCCCTACTTTTCAAGTGAATCACATTAACCAAGAGTTTGCCAGAATGGCAACCAGTATCAATTGCTGAAGTGACAGAGCTTGTAAACTAACTTAATCCAGGCAAGGCCCCAGGAGATGATGGTATTCCTCTTGAGTTAATCAAATGCAACATAGATTGGTGGCCCCCAATTTTGGCAAATCTTTTTACATATATTGATAAGAATGCCTGCATGCCATCTGATTGGAATACGGCTATTATTCCAATTTTTAAGAAAGGTAAGAAGGATAATCCAGCAAATTATTGCCCAGTTAGTTTGTTATCTACAATTAGTAAAATCTATGCTAGACACTTATATTGGAAATTGCAATATTAGGTGGACATAAAAAATGTTCCGGCTGATGAGCAAGCAGGTTTTAGACCAGGAAGATCTACTTTGGACCAGGCTCTAATCCTACAACATCTGGTGGAAAAATACTCTAGTAAAGCTAAAGGGTCCTTGTTTGCAGCTTTTATTGACCTTAAATCTGTCTTTGATTCTATCTCTAGAGATAGATTGTGGTACAAGCTAGAAGCCTCTTCAGTAGATCGTCGCTTATTATTGCTTATTTACAAGCTACATGAAAATACAGCCTTGAAAATAAGGTGTAATTTGGAAGGGCAACTGTCCAATAAAGTTTTTACACATAACGGAGTTAAGCAAGGATGTATACTAGCCCCATTGTTTTTTAATTTTTATATTAACTCAATGGTTGCTGCTCTTAGTCAATTAGATTTTCACCCTCCCAAGTTAGCAGGTAGGCACCTTTCAGTGTTGCTATATGCAGATGATGCAGTAATATTGTCGCAAACACCCATTGGCTTACAGAGAGCGTTGCATGCTCTAACACAGTATAGCCAAGAGGAAGGACTTCAAATAAATTATGAGAAAACTAAAATTATGGTGTTTGCAAAAAGACCAAAGCTGTATAAATGGACAATAAATGAACACAGGATTGAACAAGTAAGGACCTTTAAGTATCTTGGAGTTGTATTCTAGTCAAATGGAAATTGTAAGGCACATGCAGAATATGTTGCACAAGTAGCACAGAGATCCACATCCGTAATTCAATTTTTTTTATACTTAAGGAGGGCAATATGTTCCAGCTACCCTAAGGTTGTTTCAGGCCAAATCCATTAGTCAACTACTTTATGGTGCTCAACTAGGTCCTTATTCTTCTTTCACTACCTTAGAAATAGTTCAATCAAAATTTCTGAGGGCCATCTTGCAAGTACCACGCTGGGTCTGCAATGCAGCTTTGCGGTTGGAGGTGGGTTTCTTGAAAGTTGAATCTAGGGCTTGGTTAGCTATTTTTAGTTTTTGGCTGAAATTAAGTTTTCAACCAAGTGGTTTAGCTTCCTTAGTATTTCAAGATAATTTTCAATCGGTATGGAAAAAAGCCATATCTGCTCAACTCAGATTTTATGGTTTTTCTGAGGAGTACTTTTTACATATGGGATTTGATGTAGCTAGTCGAACCCTTAGACAGCGAATTATGGATATGGAGAGGCAGCATGACTTAGAGGCAACTTCAAATAATATATTAATTGACACTGCACTGTTACCCTACAAGCCAGCTAATTACTTTTATTTACTTTTAATATCAAATCAACGTAGAGCTTTTACTCTTGCCCGATTAAACGCTTTGCCATCAGCAATACAAGAAGGGAAGTTTAAAAAGATTCCATATGATCAACGTAAATGCCCCTGCAATTCTGGTAAAATTGAAACAATAACTCATGTTCTTTTGTACTGCCCTTATTATCTTGAAACCCGTGAAACACTTATTGAACCATATATAAAGGCATTCCCTGGACGTTCAGAGGCTTTTTATACTCTCTTATTGATGAGAGGGCAAAATACAGGGATGTTGATCAAGATAGCAAAATTTTGTGCCACTGCAATCAAAATTCTTGAAAATAAGGTTTTAGTAAATGCTTAGGTTTTATTATAGGAATATGTACCTATATTTTATGTTTTATATCACATATTTTATACGATTTATGTTTATATTTATATTTATATTTTGCTAATGTTTCCAGATGCATGTAAATCACGTATGTAGATGAACTTTCGAATATGGTCATTGACCACAGTAAAATTATTGAGCAAGAGATACTGCCCAATATAGCCTTTGATGTATTCCAGGTGATTAGGAGGTTCTCAGTAGGAAGCTGAAGGATCGTAGGGAACCAGTTGTTATCTCATCAATCCTTCCTGTTGAAAATAAAAGCCCAGGAAGAGAGAGAAGTGTGCTACAAGTGTACTACAAGTGTTATTTGCACAAATCACATGTGTCAGAACAAAGGAAGGCATACAGATTTATATTTCCCATGAGGAAATGAATTAGCATTCTGAGTTACATCACTTCTACATAAGATTTGGTGGGCTTCAGATATCAGAGCATGTACCTTGGCCCTGTCACATAGTAGTCCTCCTAATACATCAGTCACTTAGCACCTATCTGTTATCTATCCAAAGTGGAGCCTGCTTACATTCCATACTCTGGGAACTTGGCATTACTGTCTCCTTTGTTATTAGTAGTATACATTCCATTCCCAATGCCTATATGTCTCTCAGGTCAAGCTGCTGCTTCTGAAGGCTAGCATTTTTAATTCTTAGGTGCCAGCCTTCACCCCTTGTTCATAACAAAAAAGGCTAGTGACTCAAAAAGCATTAAGGGCAGGGGAAGGCCTGCAGAAGACTGGTTAATTGATTTCTTTATACTATTCTGTGCTACCCTAAGTCCCATCATTCTCAGGCTTCTCTATCACTAGAGACTACCATCCTAGCCACTGTGGATGTGGAATCCCTAGACACCAACATCCCACATCAGGATGGATTACATGCTGTCAAGAATACCATCATGAATGAGGCTACAGCACACCAAGCGACCAAACTCTGTACTTTGTACTCATAACTTCATTACTTTTGGGAATAACATATACTTCAAGTCAGTGGCACTGCTATGGTCACTCGCATGGTACCACAATATGCAGAGTTCATTATGATCAACAGAGAACAATGCTTCCTCAGCATGTGTGTCCAAAAACCTCTCCTTTACTAATGATTTCTTGATGACATCTTTATTATTGGAACACATGGAAAGCACTTGAGAAGTTTCATCAGAATTTAAACAACTTCCATGCTGTCGTCAGCCTGAGTAATTTCACAGTGAACTTCTAAGCACCATACTCTATTGAAAACCCACAGATTGCTTCACATACTTACTTACCTCGATTTTCTGCCCAGAACACACTACAAAATCTATTGTATACAACCAAGTCCTCTGATGCAATTGCATCTGCTCAGACCCAAAAGACAGAGACTCAGAATTCTGGGATTTAAAACAGGTATTTCTCAAGCTACAATATCCACCTAAGGAGGTGAAGAAACAAATCAGCAGGGCAAGATTAGTACACAGGAGCAATCTGCTGTAGGAGAGACCAAAAACACAAAATGACAGAACATCTCTGGCTGTCTGCATTCCCCAGCTGAGACCACTCAAGCACATCATTAACAAGCTTCAACCATTTCTGGAGAATAGTACAGCCCTCTAACAAGCTCTGGGAGGCAGGTGTTTATTGACCTACAGATAGCCTCTAAACAGCCACTCACTTACAACAAGACACATAACATGGATGGCAATACAGGGACAAGACAAGATCCTGCCTCAAACTCAGATGCCATCTCTGTCCCCACGTCATCTGTGGTAGCAGTATTACAGTGGTCAATACCATCACTCACAACATCAGAAGTATGTTTACTTGTTTTATCTCCAGTGTGATATATGCCATCCTATGTCAGCAATGCTTCTCTGCAGTCTACACTGAACAAACAGGACAGACTCTACACAAGAGGATAAATGGACACAAATCAGACCAGTTATAGAACATTTCAGTATTCCTGGACATACAAGTGGCAGTCCTGGGAAATTACAAAGGAATGCTAGAAAGCCAGGAACAGCTGAATTGAATTATATTTACAAATTCCAGACCATTAATAGAGATATAAACTAAGATAATGGCATCATGAAAGACTACATATATTAATAGAAGTGTCTTCTCTACTGTATATAAAACAAAAGAAATATGTTCAAAGAAAGTTTAGAATCCAAGGAAACACTTTTAGTAAGCGGATTTATTGTTTTCACACATCAATACTAACTGACCATTATAAAGATTTGAAATACCTGTATCACCTTATGTAGCCTTTTGAAAATTTAGGGCAGGAATCATGATTTGCATCTATCTGGATCCTATTACATTGTATCACATTCCCTCAACTATGTAAATATGCTTCTTCTTTGTGATCTCTGTGATTCACACAAATGGCTCATTTGTGCCTGTGGGAAAGCATTTGGCAGGAACTCCTCCCCAATCCCCTCAGGGTATAAATACCCTCTCCCACTTCAGTGGTTAGTTCTTTTTCTTCTGCAGCTGCAGCAGCATGTAAAGAACCTTTCTTTCATAAATAATAACAGACTAATGGTTTTTGACTTTGGTTTTTCCCTATCTTTACAATATTTCTTGGTGTTTGGGGTGGGTTTATCAGATTGTGTGGAATTGGATTGGACTTTTCAACTCTGTTTTCAGACTTCGATTTGCCTGAACATTATATTGTTGCATGGCCTCAGCAGCAGTATTCAACCATTGCTCTTTGTGTGGAGGAAAAATACCTGACAAGGACAGCCACTCTAAGTGTCTCCTCTGTCCAGGTAAGGACCATAACCTCAGTTCTTGTGGGCATTGCCAACTGTTTATGCCATAAACTTGATGTAACAGCTGAAAGCCTTACTATGGGAGAAAGTTCTGACTGTTTCTGAACCAGTTGTGCAGTCAAAAACAGCCCACCAGTCTTCAAAGATGGCTCATTCATCTGCTTCATCTTCCTCACAACATCGTGCCTTGGTACCATTTTCAGAGAGAAGATCCCAGTCAACCTCTCAATCTCGAGAACAGATGCCTTCGGCATCATCGAGTCATAGACAGTCAGGATCTGAACAGAGGGAACATGATTCATCAACATCATGTGCTACCAGTACCCAAACAGGGAAGGAAAAGAAGTGTCAAGTTACAGAGAAGCCTGTTGTTAAACCATCTACAAAACACAAGAAGAAATGATCAAAAGATCTGCCTAGACTATTTTCTCCAAGGTGGTCTCCATCTCGTTCAACCTCATCTTCCGGTTGGTCCCAGCAGCAACACCTTCCATCTGTGGACCATACCGAATGTACATAGCTAAGTAAGCCACCTTCTGAAGACAGACTAGCCCCGCATGTGGAAGAAGATCACCAAATTCCTTCTCCAGAAATTCAGGAAGTGTATATAGCTTGTGATGGAGAAATTGTTGAATCTTCTCTTTCTATGGGCTCTCCTTTCAATCGACAACAAGAACAATAGCAACCTGTTCAGTTTCCAAACCTTCCTGAATAACAGTCTGATGTTTCCTTGGTACTGTTTTGAGGCTGATGGTGCAGACTTCCATCATCACCATATCGATGGTTGAGGTCTGATAGTAGGTCTCCTTCTAGGTACCATCACTATTGGGAAAGATCTCCTCGTTGGTACCATTCACATTATTTTGACGAGTCATCTGTTGATTCAAGAGAGATGTCCCCATATCTGGTGGACTGTTATTACTATAGGAGGCACCATCATTGTTATTACAGATATTTGGTTGATAGATGTCAACATAAGACATGGCAATACTTACCTGTTGAACAATCATGGTCTCATTCACGCTCTCGGTCCTCTACACCACAACGTCACCATGTTCTAGTGACATCAATTCAACATCAATGATCTATCAGTGAGTCAGGTTTCAAAGATCCTGGGTCTGATCAACAAGAATCAATCCAGCTTGAGAGGGATAGAACTTGTTAAAGATCTGTTACACCACCTTGAGTTGTCCTTTCATTCACTTTCGGTATCATCCACTTCATCTTCAGGCTCGTCCCATGATGTTGGGCCTATTCCTAGTAATCAGGTTTCAACTGCAGAAATGGTATCGCCTACAGATGATGTTAGAGCTTTTATGGATTTAATTCGTTGGATATCACGATCTTTAAATCTTCAAGTTGAAACACACGAAGAAGACATTCAGGATCTGGTTTTTCTTTTCTTTTTTCTTTAATCATTTTATTCAAATTCAGATATAAAACAAACAATTATAACTGTCAACTTATTTGAAATATTTCTGATCTTCCACACTGATCTAGATTTCATTGTCAATATTTCTTAACATGCTTAAAATATTGTACTACATTTTAGTGCTATTATTACTTGTTGATTCTTGCATTTCCATCTCCATATTCCCGCTTCATGATATATATCCTGTAGCCCCCTCATAATTTATCTTAAATCATGAATCACAGATTTCCATCTGATGGTACCCAGCAATTACCCGTTACAATTTGCCATTCTTTTTGTATCTCTTCGTCTGATTTCCCTTTTAATCTCTGAGAGACCATATCAGCATTTTTGTTTTCAGTCAGTGTACCCCACCATTGTTCTAATGTGGGTATTTGCTGAGTTTTCCACATCTTTGCATATTCAATACGAGCTGTTGTTATCATGTACAGTAATATTCTCCAGTACTTCTTTATACCAGTACCTGCTAATACATCAGTCATATTTAACAAATACAATTCTGGTAACTTAGCAAACTGTACTTTCGTTAATGCACATATTTTGTTATGTATTTCAGTCCAATATTTCTTAGCTTTAGGACATGTCCACCACATATGATATATCGTACCGACCTCATTCTGACATTTCCAACATTATCCAGTACCTGTATTATAAATCTTTTTTAATTTATCTGGTGTCGTGTACCATCTATGAAATAGCTTGTAATAGTTCTCTTTCAAATTCTGTGCTACTGTAAATTTCTGTGTTTTTTTCCAGCTCTGCTCCCAAGACTCTAATTGTATTGAATGTCTGATATTTTGTGCCCATGAAATCAGTGTTACCTTTACTATTTCTTCTTGCCTCTCCTGATGTAGTATTTCTTGATGCATTTGGGCAAGTAAATGAGGTGGATTTTCAAACAGCCATTTAATTACTCCAGTTTTCTCTTTTAGTTCAATTCCATATGTTTTTATATCCATCTGAAACCTTTCTGCTAACTGTCTGTAAGGGAACCAACTTAATCTTATTCCCTCTTGTTCTAGTTTTTCTGTTGTTTTAATCTTAAAGTTGTTGGACGTTGATCTCTCAATTATGTCATCATATCGCAACCATTTATCTGTGTCCATCCATCTGCCAAAAAAAGCCTCTTGTGGTGAGACCCAGGTGGGGAGCTGCCGTATGTTTTTAGTTTTATAATCCTCCCAAATTTTCAGAAGCGATTTTCTGATATAGTGATGTGTGAAGTCTTTATTTTTGCTTTATCATAAAACATATAGGCATGCCACCCCATCCTCAGGTCTGCTCCCTCCAGTGCCAACATTCTTGTGTCTTGTAGGTCTACCCAGTCTTTTATCCACGTAAAAGCCGTGGCCTTATACTATATTTGAAAGTCTGGTAGTCCCATTCCTCCTCTACTTTTTAAGTCTGTCATAGTATTCCATTTTATCCTAGGTTTTTTCCCTTGCCATATAAACTTGGTTAGTTCTCTCTTCCATTGTATGAAAAGTTTCATGTTCGTTATTATGGGAAGATTTTGGAACAAAAAGTTCATTTTTGGCAAAACATTCATCTTTATTGCAGCTATCCTCCCCATCATTGACAAACGCATGGAGGTCCAACTTTCCAAGTCTTTTGTTATTTCTTTCCATTTTTTTTTCATAATTATTTTGAAATAACTCATTATTTCTTTTGGCTATCCAGATACCTAGATATTTTACCTTTTGTCCTCTATTGAATCCTGTTTTTTGTACTAATTCTGTCTCTTTCAGTCATATTTTTGGTTAAAAAGACTGTTTTTTCCTTGTTAACTTCAAAACCAGAGAATTCTCCATATTCTTGAACTGTAGTAATCAATTTTTCAATACATTTCCCTGGGTCATCCAGTAAGAAGACCAAATGGTCAGCGAAAGCTTTTAAGTTGTAATCGTATTTCTTAATTTGGACTCCTCTTATTTCTTTCAGGATCTGGTTTTTCAAGAGCTACAAAGTCATTTTCTTGCAATAATAAATCCACTGCCTTACCTTTTACACATTATTAAGAAATCCTGGATTTCTCTGTCTTCAATTCCTTTGACATCAAAGGTAGAATCTTTGTACCACCTTGTGGAAACAGATCAAGAATGGCTTCCTCAACATCCTAAGCCAAACTCAATCATTGTTGATGCAGCTCAGTCAGAAGTGTCACAGAAGCTGCATGCTACTCCTGTGGACAAAGAGGGAAAGAAACAGGACAATTTGGGTAGGAAATTCTACTGAAGTGCAGCCCTGATCTTCAGAATTTCAAATTATGCTGCATGTATGGGAGTATATCAACAGTTTCTCTGGGGCTGAATTAAAGCTTACCTAGATAAACTGTCTGACAATAATAGGAAGACAGCTTCTGCATTGTCTGGTGAAGCTTACAGATTGGCATCACAACAAATAACCACTGTAAAGCACACCACTGATTGTAGTGGAAAGGCATTGGCAGATGAAATTGCATTGCGAATACATGCCTGGTTAAGATCTTCAGGATTGCCTCAACAGGCAAGATCCATGATAGAGGATCTGTCGTTTGACCCTGCAGTCCTTTTCAATGTGAACACTGACGATAAGCTTGAACATGCACAAAAAAATGTGGTTTACAGTGAAAAATTACAGTTTTTAGAAACCGTCAGCTCCTAGATATTGGTACTGTCAGTACTTGGCACTGTCTAGAAGAACATTGAGCCCAACTCCATCTCATCAACAATGTCAGCTAATGACTTCGCAACAACAGTTGGCAAGGAAACTGTCATCTACAAAGTATAAGCCATCACAGTACAGGAGACACCAGTCAAACCAAGCTAAGCGTAGAGTTTGATGGTCCAGAGAACGATACCCATCTTTCAGATTTCTGTCATCATGTACCACTTTAGGAAGTCTTTCTTCTACCATACCTTATTCTTCACTTGACACCATGAACATCTTGTAACATCAGACCAAGTCAATGATGTCTCTTCTCCTCCGTTTGGAAACAGGCTAAGCAAATTCGATCAAGCTTGGTCTTCCATCACGACAGATTCCTGGGTCCTAGAGCTGCTGGATTATCATGGATAAAATAATACATTGTGTTAAATAATAAAAGATTATTGGAATTGGAAGGTCATGAGTTAAGGTTTGGTTGGCATGGCTACCTGTGGTATGAGAAAGGGAAAGTAAATTCACAATTTAAAAATCATATAGTAAGAAGGGTCCTATTTAGAATTTGGAGAAAGTATAAAGATAATTTCAGTTTTAGAATTCCGGGATAGGTATTCCCCCCAGGAAGCTTTTTATAGAAGGGAACTAGGCTATGCAAAATATTGAATAAGATATGTAGGTTTACTGGAAAATCAATAGGGAAATTTGATAATAAAAGAATTTCAGAAATTGAAAGAGGAAGGTATTAAAATTCAGTGATTGTCATATTATCAATTAAGAGAAGGATTTAGAGAAGATAAAAATAGACGCAACTTTGAAAGCAAAGTATCGAACGTGGAAAAAATAATATATAAGGAAAATGACAATTTGATAGCACAAATATATAAATTAGTGCTATACTATATGAATGAGGATCAATTAGTTAAACAATGTATGATGAAATGGGCACTAAAGGTGGGCTATTCTATACAAATGGAACAATGGAGAATTGTATGTATATATCTACTATATAAAAGTCAAAATTTGTGAGTTTGTTTGCGTCAGGCAGGCAAAGACCTCATATGTTTGGATGTGTGAGGTGAGAAGACTTCATATGATTGGCTGTCTGTGAAGATTCTATGGAATCCTGCGGTTGGCAGTTTTAGAATTCTCCGCCAAGAGCTCTTGAGCCTCAGACCAGTTGCTATGGAGATGAGGCCTACCATCAATAAGGATGCCAGAAAACATTTGGGAGGCATATGTGAGAAAAATTAAAGTGACATATACAACATAGTTACAAGGTCTATCACACAGTAGATTGTATGGGTTCCATATGTGAGGAATCTTAAAGTTGAAATTGAAAATAAAAAATGCTTCCAGAAAAATGTAAAGCCATTGCACAAATTCAACAGAAAACAAAAAACAAAACAAACCAAAAGACAGTACATCAAAGTCACTAGAGAAGACAGACTGGATTGGGAACTATGGGGAAAAGTTACAGGTACTGGAATAGGATGGTTGCTATGGAGACGATGCCTAGTAGCAAGGAGGAAAATAAGATAGTGGCTAGCGAGCAAGAAAAACAGGAGCAAACAAAATTGACAGATAATGCATCAGTGGAAGATAAAAGAGATACAGATACTAGTCTTATCGATTTGGATATTGATGACTTGGCCTTGCTAGAGACTAAGAAAAAATGAGTCATTCCATATTGATGTGGAATGTGAATGGATTGAACTCGGTAATGAAAAGGAAGAAAATCTTTCACCATTGGAGATTTGTTGCTTACAAGAAACCCACATTAAAAGAAAAGATGAAAAACTACTGTCATTTCCAAATCTGGGAGAAGTGTTCATTTCCACAGCAACAGTTAAAAGACAAGGAGTGGCTTTATATGTTGAATCTCATCTGTCTCCTAAATTAATCTTTAATGATGGAAGAGTAAGATTTCTAGGAGTAGCAGTTGTGATAGAAAGATTTATACTTCTGCTGGTTGGAACTTATGTCTCGTGTAATGAGAATAAGAAATTTTAGGATGATCTTAAAAGAGTTATGAAGAATCTCTGTGACAAATCACTCACCGTTGTGTTGGTTGAATAATACAAAGGGAAGTAGTGCCAAATTGTTAAGATGGAGCTTGTTGTTACAAGATTTTAATTTTGACATTGTACATATAAAAGGTAAAGAGAATATTGTTGCTGACTCATTGTCCAGACAAATAGAGGAAGGGTAAGAGTATAAAATATATTATGTTAATAGTAGTGATATAATTACACTGTTCATGTTGAGTTGTAAATGTTTGAATGGTGTATTGATAGATAGATATAGTGTTGGTAAGTATATGTTGAATAGTAGGGTGAATGGTTGTGTGCGAATCCTCTGGAGTGTGTTTGAAGGGGAGTGTGATTCGTGGTGTGTTTGGGAGAGGTTGGGGATTTGAAGAGATCTGTGAGAGAGAGAACTGAGAAATTGAGTGTAAGAGAAATAGTGAATGAAGAGAGAGAGAGAGAGGAAGAAGAAGGGTGTGCTGTGTTTGTAAACATTGAGATACAAAACAAATTTAAACAAAAGTGTTACAATAAATGTTTGAAGTTCTGTGTTGCTTAAAACAGTGTCACAGAGTCTTTGAATCCTGGAATATACACGCTACCAATAATACCATCTTGACCTTAGTGCCAACAGTACCACAGTCGTGCAAAATATAAATCACTGTTGATCCTTACATCTGGGAGAAGGGCAGATTTAGGGAAGCCAGTAAAGGGGGAGAGTCCTGAAAGGAAGAAGCCAAGGGGGGACAAGAGTGAGGAAGGGACTGCATTCTCAGAAAGGGAGAACTGAGGCAGACCTGTTTGTCCTGGCCCTGGCTTGATTCAGAGATCTCCCTGGCTGTTCAATTCTGATCACAAAGAGGGGTCAGGCTGGGCAGGCCTTGAGTGCGAGGCTTGGGTGCACCTTTCACACTTGGCACTGATGGGCGGCGGCGGTGTTCCGTCCATGCATGTGCATGTTACAACCTCTCATATGATCATTTTTGTTTTTGGGGTGATTTTAATGGGGTGGTAGAGCCAAGACTTGACTGAAGTGTACAACCAATATCAAAAAGCCACGGGAAGCTCCAAATAGATTTTTTTCAACTGATTGAGGAACGGCAATTGGAAGACACATGGAGATTTAAACATCCCAAAGTGAAAGATTTCTCTTTCCTCTCCAATTGCCATAATTCCTGGTCAAGGTTTGACATGATCTGGATTTCTAAAACTTTACTTAATGTTCTTAAGACTGCAGAGATACTCCCAAAAACCTTCAGTGACCATGATCCATTAAAGATTCAGTTAAAATTTGGAGTGAATAGAAGGAATTGGAGACTGAATGAAAATATTTTATGCGAAGAGGTTGTGGCCCATTGTAAGAGGGAATTAGAAGAATTTTTTAAGAACACTTTAGACCAAGAAATGAATACCTCTACAGTACGGGGCACGTCTAAAGCTGTGGTCAGGGGAATTTTTATTCAGAAATCAGTAGAATGGAAAAAGAAGCAAAAGAAAGATTGACGACTTAACAGAGGAAATTCATAGTCTGGAAAAGAAGCTAAAATGGAACCCAAAGAATAGAGAGCATTGTAAAAATTTAATGATTCTGCAAAAACAACTGTCTTTGATGATGGTGGAAGAAATGGAAAAGAAACTGAAGTTTGCAAAACAGAATTACTTTGAAAATGACAATAAGCCAGGCTGATTGTTGGCTTATAAGATTCGAAAAGAAAACAGAAAATGAATAATTGGCCAAATTAAAGAAAGAGATTGAATAATTACAGAAGGGAAGGAAATTCAGAGAATCTTGTTTAGTTACTTCAAAAATTTGTATAGTCTTTGGTGTCTAGAAGATGATAAAAAGATAGAAGAGTATTTACTGTTAAAAAACTTAACGTGAATTGAGAAGGAACACAGAGATCTGTTGAATACTCCAATTGCCTTGGTGGAAATTAAACTATTGAAAGACCTAAAATAAATAAAGCATCGGGCCAGAGGGACTCCCTGATAAATACTATAAATGTTTTAAAGATCAGTTATTGACATCTATGCAAAGGATGTTGAGTGCAGTTTTAGAATTGGACCAAATACCAAAAACTTGAAAAGAAGTGAGTATCACCTTGATTCCAAAGACTGACGCGGAGTGTCTCACACCTAAAGACCTTACACCAATTTCTCTTCTTAATGACGACTACAAGATTTTTGCATCAATCTTAGCTCATCGACTAAAGAGGAACCTTCTGAATTACATCAGTGATGACCAAAATGGTTTTATTCCAGGATGTCAGATGACAGAGAATTTGAGGACCACGTTGGATAGTTTAGAGTATTTGCGTTTCATAATGAAAAAAAAGGGTGCCTTAATGTTTCTGGATGTGGAGAAGGCTTTCAGTAATGTCAGATGGGGTTTTCTTTTCAAAGTTTTCAAAGCAATGGACTTGGATGATGTATTTATATCCTGGATTAAGTTGATCTATTCTGAACAGACTGCCCATTTGATCATTAATTTGAACAAAACAGAGGACATCTTGATAGAAGACGGATCAAGGCAAGGTTGCCCATTATCACCTTTATTGTTTATTCTGGTATTAGAGGTTTTGCTCAGAGATATACAACATCGAGAAGATATTCAAGGTGTTAAGATTGGTAAAGATCATTACAAATACAAAGTCTTTACTCAAGATGCTGTTTTATTTTTGGAGGATCCTTTATCTCAGATGGCTAAGTTAAATGAATTACTGAATATATTTGGTCAAAGGGATGGATTTAAAATTAATAAATCTAAGACTAAAGTACTTGTGAAGAATTTGGATCAGAAAGAAAAAGAGTTACTTGAAAAACTGTCTGGAATTCAATGCATGAATAAAGTGAAATATTTAGGAATTTTAATTTCCAGTAAAAATCATCAATTGTTTCGTAGGAATTATTTGGTTTTGTGGAAGCAGATTCGTAACAAACATGATATGGAAAAGGCTAGACCTATCCTTAATGGGAATAATGTCCATAATTAAGATGAATGTCCTTCCAAAACTGCTTTTTCTATACCAAATGATTCCAGTGTTTATTATATCAAAGTGGTTTGCAGGATATATTAGAGACCTATAGGACTTTTTATGGAAAGGGAAGAAGCCAAGAGTGAAGTGGAAGCCTATGACTGATGCAAGAATCAAAGGAGGATTTGCTTTACCAACATTGAAATCCACTATGAGGCCAGCTGTCTGACCTGGATGAAACTTTGGATCACATTAGACAATTGAAGGCTGTTAGCCTTACAAGGACATGACTTGCACTTTAGGTGGCACGCATACTTGTGGTACCATAAAGCAACAGTGCAGAAGTCATTCAACAACCATGTGATTTGCAAATCTCCATATAAAATGTGGGTGAAATACAAAGAGCAGTTATGTTCAAAATTACCAGCCTGGATTTCCCCAGCAGAAGCACTCTCTATAAAGAGTCTGAAAAGAGAAACCGATCGGATTACATATAAGAATTTAATTCATCAATCAAGAGAGGCCATACAATTGAAATATCGACAGCAACTGCAGCAAGAGGGGATTCAAATTCAATGTTTCCCATACCTGCAAATCAAAGAAAGATTCAAGAAAGATATAGAAGAAAGAGCAATTGATTTAAAGACAGTAAACATAGAACTTGATAAACATTTACTATCTAGAATATACCAACTGTTGCTGCAGCTTGACCTAGCAGATGAAGCCATTAAAGAATACATGACCAAATGGCCCGGAGATATGGGTCACAATATTAATTTTGGAGAATGGGAAAAAACATGGAAGAGGACCATTAAATTTACAAGATCATATATCTGCAAGAAAATGCATTGATGTTTAGGTGGTACCTCCCACCAGCTAGAATTGCTAGAATGTCTAAAAAAAAACCCAAGGCAGTATGATTGAAAAGAAAAGAAAAGAAAAAGGTACTTTTCCCCCACCAATGGTAGGGATGCAACAGAGTAAAAAGATTCTGATTCATGGTTCGTGCTAAAATTCAAAAAATTTTGAAGAATAAAATTGAGATGCTACTAGAATTCTTTTTACTGGGAATATTTAATTTGGATATGGAAGTAGAAAGAGAAGTTGAAAGACTGATATGGCATATGCTTCCAATGGCAAGGATTGTGCTTGCACTAGACATTGGCCTAAGGTCTCCATCCCTTCCAAAGAAGAGTGGCTAGAGAAATTGAAGGGGATGGCTGAAATGGACAAGCTCACTAACATGTTGGAAGATAAATCTAACAACAAATTTTACTAAACGCAGCAACCTTTTTTTAGATTATTTAAAGAGTAATATGAACAGTGATAGTAAAGGCTGAGGTTGATTTTAATTGGTCAGTTTTTCTGAACTGTATGTACTAGTGTTAAAAGGGTATAGAGAACAGGAATGCCTTAGATTTTATACATTTATGCTAGATCTGCAGTAATGTTGAATTGGGATTCAGTCAAATGCCTCCCTTCTGTCTTAGTAAATAGAGATAATTAAAGATATGTTGGTGTGTTAGGGAGGGTATTTATCATATGTAGAAGTTAATTGATGATTTTTGAGTATGAACAGATATGAATCTTTTTTCATCTTGTTCTTTTTTGATTAAAGAGGGGTTGCAAATGATTGTCTTAAAAGCTGTCACTTCGTTAGACGAGGAAGTCTACCCTTACCATGTAAATAGTTAAAATGTTATATATAGTAATGTTGTATAGACTGAGATAAGATTATCTATATGTTATCTAGGTTTTTGTTAGTATGTTTTTTTCTTGTTTTGTATACTCTTTTTGTGCTTTTTTCTGTGTGTAAAGCAATAATAAAAATATTATATATATAAAAAAGAACTTGGAGGCGTATGCACATTCTGTATTTTCATTGTACTTACCATCGATTAAACTATTTAAAGTTGAAAAAATAATTTCTAGAAATTTTATAATTCTAGGCACAATTGGGCTACTTGATAGTATGTATGTAGATCCTACATGGATTTAGCTGTATATGCTAGATTTGATTCGCACGTTCTGTTCAGTGCCTGAAAGAGGTTGGCTGGTATAATTCTGTTCCACAAATTGCAGCATGAAATAGCATAATTCCTCTTTCCTGGATGAGAGTGCATCCACACTAGGCCTTTGTTATTTAATCACTTTGCTACCCAGAGAAACAAATCTGACAAACAGTAAGTTTCTTTCTAACTCTTGTGGGGGAGGGGGAAAACAACACACAGTAGTCTTTGCATTTAAAATGCAAGATTGGGTGCCAGTTGTGGACGATCCTACCAAAATAATTTCATTTTAAAAATCAATCCTGCCATTTCAGTGCTGGTTGAAAATACCTTTGTTCATACAAGCTTCTGTGCATAGGCAAGTCCTACATCTGTGTTACCGTATCTGATTTTAGAATTCTGATTTTGCTGGTGTGTGCATTACACTGTATTTTACTTAGCTTGGGTTTTGGTGAGGAGGTCTGGCATAGAAAATGAGATAAAGTAAAAACGAATACCAGTTTCAGAGGGTAGATATTTCTTGGGACTGCAACATGGGAGGAGAGCATTACATTTCCCCTGCAGAACTGCTGCAGTCTGCAGAATTAGATAATTATTAACCCCCCACCCTTGCAAGTTGTTGCTGTTTGACTTTTTGAAAAGCCTGTATGTAACACAACATCTAGTTTGGCACTCAGAGTGCTTTGTTCATTTTCATTAGACATAAATGAACTGAAGGTGTTTGTGGACCTCGCCTCTATCTCTGCGGGAGAGAATGACATGGATGTAGATCGTGTAGCTTGTTTCCATGATGCTGTGCTTGGTTATTCCTCTCTGCTATATGAGCTGAAGCAGGAATCAGGATTTGAGGAGCTCCTGATGTGTTTGGAGAAATTGTGGAAAGCCTTGGAAAGTGACCACCATCTCCCCACAAAACTGGTAATTTCCACAGCATTGCTTTATTCCACCATTGCCTACCTGCTTTTATGTAGCTATGGATTTGATAAACATATTAATTTTGCTTTGTGCCCATTGTGGCTTTCTGTTGATCTATTATTTTGCACAAAAATATTGGCCAGAGCTAACAGATTTTGAAGGTGAAGTCTTGGACATATTGGCCTAGAACTACAGTACTTAAATGTACATCATACAGTTTAACTCATAGTTAGTTTATAGAAGCAGTGGCACATCACTCATACTTAGTGAAAAATATTCTTAAAAATGGAATAGAATGGAATAGATCTTTTAATTCTGTGATCGGATGAGGATACAACTTTCTTAGGATATCTTTATTCCATG
Source organism: Cyclura pinguis (assembly GCA_030412105.1). NCBI lineage: Eukaryota > Metazoa > Chordata > Lepidosauria > Squamata > Iguanidae > Cyclura > Cyclura pinguis. Next base: position 162,220,234 of record CM059600.1, read on the forward strand.
CATTTTCAGTTGCTTACTCCACTTTCGTTATGTAATTTGAATTGGAAAAAGGATATAAAGTTTGTGGATCTAACATATGTTATATTTTTTTTCCTCCCAGTGTGATTCTGCAAGACACTTGGAATGGCTAAAGGACATAAGAGAGAGCCATGGTTCTGTGGAGCTAACAGCTATATCACTGGCAGCTGCAATCAATAAAAAAGGAAATTATATAATTAGAGCACCAGCAGAAGCTCAGAAGGTGAGATCACACTTGACAGGAACTAAAACATACTATCTCAGTTATTTTTAAGTCATTTTAAAAAACATTTTCTTAATATCACATCAAAAATCATCCTGTAAACAGAAGTAGAAAAATTAGAAAGATTATCCATGCAAAAATAAGATACTAATATTCCAAACCACATTAATAAGTAAAGTCATTTTTGAGATTTATTGAAAAATTGTTTTTGTGACTAATTTACATGTTGTCTCACTACAGTAATATCATTATGAAGGCAACTTTGAAACATCATTTATAAATACTGACTGCGGATTTATTCAGACTTTTCAGCTGATAGTCTTGCCCTTTAATTATGTGGAAAGTAGTTGAATATTTGCTGATTACTTAATAATAAAATTCGGGCGTATGTATATGAGTAAAATAATAAATATAAAGAGAGCAGACACGATATTGAAAGATAACAACAACAAGGTTTATTTATAACACTCTTGTCATCAAAGGGTGGAACATCAAAATATACAGTCAGGGATAAAGACAATAAACGTAATGCTATAGCAGCACATGGACTGAAATTTCCAACACCCCACCAGTTGTTACCTATGTCAGCACCTTAAACACAATTCAGTGGTTTAAGGTGGTAAATCAAAGAGGAAGGTCTTCAGCCCATTACTAAAATGGGTAAGATCCTCCTCCAGCCGGAGGCCCAAAGGGAGACCGTTCCACAAATGCGGAGCCAGATCTTGAAAGGCTTGCAGCCTTGACAGAGCTGTACGGGTTGGTGGAACAAAGAGTAATCCTTTGCCTCTAGATCTTAAATTCTTGGATTGAGCAAACTACACTAGCTGAGTTGTGAGGGACTGAGGGAGGTTAGAACACAAAGCTTTGAATACCAGAACCAAAAGTTTGAAACAGGTCCTGGCCTGAACTGGTAGCCAGTGAAGGGATCTATGAGGAAAAGAAACAGATGAATGTTTAGGGAGATTTAAAACAACCCAGATGGCATTGTTCTGAATTAAAACCAGAGGAAGAAGGGAGCAGGAAGGCTACCAGGTTGTTACAGTAATCCAGGCGTGAGATAACCAAGGCCTGACAAAAAGATAGGCAGTCTCAACAGTCAGGAAACTCTGGATCCTATGGATGTTCAAAAGATGGAAATTACATGCCTTTGCTGTTACCCCAATAAAGGGGTGCAGCAATAGGCAGTCATCCAGCAGGACTCCGAGGTTCCTGGCAACTGAGCTGCTGTGCAACCCTGTAAACCCAGTGGAGGACATGAGAGAAGGGCTACTGGACAGTCAGGCTGAAACACCTGAAACACCTGAAACATCTCCATTTTGTCCATGTTCAACTTATGACAGTAAGCAATCATCCACAAAGAAACACGTGGCAGTCAGTCCATCACTGACTTCCAGACAGTGGCATCAATTGATTTGAAACTTTGAAACATCTGAGTGTCATCTGCATAAATGTGATGCTGAAAACCAGATTCAGGAGTAAGAAATCCAAGGGGGAGTGTATATAATGAAAAAAGAAGAGGACCCAAGACTGATCCATGTGGCAATGCTACCATCACAGAGAAAGCTTTTGACATGGATCTCCAAAATGCAACAGAAGAGAAATGATCACACAAAAAAGATTTAAACCAAGACAGAATATTCCTTGTTATTCCTAATGATACCAACTGTAATAGTAGGCTCTGATGGTTCAAAGCGTCAAAGGCTGCAGAAAGATCCAACAGGATCTGCACAGAAGTTTGATGATGTACGTTTCACTATATGAGTCGAGGCCATTTCAGTGGAATGACCTGTAAAAATCCCTGATTGAAATGGATCAAGAAAATCATGTATAGTCAGGTAAAGCATCAACTGGGAAAGGGCAGCTTTCTCCAGAATTTTTGAAAGAAATGGGAGAAGAGACACAGGGTGTTAGCTGACACAAAGTGAAGGATCCAGAGAAGGTTTCTTTAATAGAGTATATAAAACTGCATGCTTTAAGCAGCCTGGTAAAATACTCCTTGAGAGGAAACAGTTCACCAAATTTGTTATACAAGGCAGAAGCAGAGGCAGTGGAATTGGGTAGAAGAAGGAAGGGATATGAGTAGGTAGAGCAGGAGGTAGAGGAAGAAGACATCACAATCAGACTCATGACTCTGTAACAGGGAAAAAGTAAAATTCTGCTCAGGCCGGTGAAGCCTGAGCCAAAGGCTGTGATAAATTGACTGATGGCAATAGAGGTGGGGATCCATCTAGCAAAAATGAATCAACAACTGAGGTCACCTTCTGATCAAAGATACAGGCCAAGTCAGTTGCAGAGAGACCTTGAAGTGGAGGGTGTTAAAAGTGACAAATAACTGACGAGGCATACAGGCTTGAGCTTGAATCTTTTTCTGCAAATAAGATTATCGAGATCCATCAGCATGACAATAATAAGTTGCACAAGCACTCCTTGGTTTTTGACACAATTCATCTGATGGGTTTTGTCTCCACCACCTTTCCAGCTGATGGCCAGTAATTCGTTCCCTATGCAGCTCAGCATGCAGCCAATGTCCAGATGCAGTCCAGCCAGCCAGCCAAGGGCTTGCAGCTACAAGGCTGATAGCAGAGAGGCAGCACAGGCAAGCGAAAGAGCAAGCAAGGAAACAGAGCAGTTTACAGTCTGGCACTAACTTTACTTAGTAAATGAAAGCCATTTTCCTTTTCTTATCTCAGTTCCCACATGGCTGATAAAGCAAACAAAACAAACTGAATAACTCCCAGCTTGTTACTTACTTCCAGGCAGTAAGCATGGAGACATAAAGTCCAACATAAACAAAATCCAACAGGGTTTCACAGCAAGGGAGTGTCCAAGGTCAATCCGAGCATTCATCAAGGCATCCAGCAAGGTAGCAGGTCAGATAAGGTCTGACAACTCCTGGATGGGGAAGATACCAGCTAAGTAGGTCCAAAGCCTAGCGCAGCTGTGACTTGATTGATTGCTGCTGGTTATAAATTCTGAGAGAGCGACGCTGGCTCTCTTTTTGCTGCCTGCACTCTGCCAAGCTGGGTCTAGATAAGTGTTCTTCTATATCTGAGGAGGCAGGACTCTCTGTTGGAGCCGGCACTGCCCCCTGTTCTGTTTCTGGCACTGTAACCTCTCTCTGTACAGCAGATCCTGGCATGCCCCCTGCTTCAGCCTCTGACATGCCCTCTGTTTCAGACTCTGAGTCAGAGTCCATGCTCTGGAACCAGGGCATGACAGCCGTGGCCACAGAGTTCAATAGTATCCAAATCAGGGCACCTGAACCCAGAGTAAACCAACACAGTCCAGGTCACAGCACAGAGTTCAGGAACATGACAGGTGGCCAGGTAGGTCAGATAATCTCCAGAACTCCTGGAGAGTAGGGCTGTGTATATATAGATTAGCAACCAATGCATCTACTGCTTAACTAATTGCTGCTTCCTATAAATCTTCTGAGACCTCCTCAAGCCCTCCCTTTGTTGTCTCTGCTTGGCGAGGGTAGGTATGGGTAAGTTGTCTTCTGTATCTGAAGGAGCAGGGCTCTCAACCACAGCGGGCACTGCACTCTGATCTGTATCTGAGACTTGTGGCTCCGTTACCTGCTCCTGTTCTGGTTCAGCAGCAGGTCCTGGCATGTCCACTGCTTCAGTCTCTGAGTCAGAGTCCATTTCCATGTTCTGGAAGAAGGGCATGACAGCCAAAGTCTTGGTTGATGCTGTATGACTGGGTGAGTTCTTGATGGTGCCACAACCTCTATGACAGTTTTTATTGCACTTTTAAATTAGTTGGCCAGAATATCTGGACCTAATGCATTCTGCGCAAATCTCTAGTCCACTAGCCTGTTTTCTAGCACTGTCTCACTCTTTGTTACTCCATTCCGCTATCTATTTCTCCACAACTCTTAAGTTTGAATCTAAAATGTCACTGGGTAACTGACTAAAGGCTTGAGACAAGGAATCCAGAGATAGCCTAGATATATCCCAACGATCCTTCTTTTGTATGGTGGGGTGGGTGGGTGGATGTGCTTTACAAAATACCAGGAAATGATCTGCCATCCCTGCATCCCTGACTTCATCCAGCTCAATATCTAAGTTCCTGAACAGGAACAGACCCAAAGTTCCCCCAGCTGTATGAGTGGGCGGGGTTTCCAGAATTTCCAAATTAAAAACTTCCAGAAAGGAGGAAAAATCTCTGAGAAAATGAAGAAGTATCTATATGGTTATTGAAGTTCCCATAAATGATATGAACAGGGTTCAAAGACACAAATGCAGATAAGCATTCTGAGAATTCTTCTAGGAAGGCCCCTTTCACTCCAGGGGGCCTATAAATCCCAGCTAATGCCACTGGTGGATTACTTATTTGCAGCATTGTCACTTCAAAAGTTGTTAACAAAGTATCATTGTTCAAGGCAAGGGGCTTAGTTGGCAATGATGTCTTGTAAATTATCACAGTCCCTCCTCCCCAGCTGTATGGCACTGATCTCTTTCTTGCTGTATGATGCTGAAAGAAATCTGTCTTCTACAGATTTCATGCATACACTTAAAAATATCTGTTTTTTAAGTAATTGGTGGCACTTTTTTAATGTATGAAAATGTTTTAATTCCTTCCATAGTTTTCACATGACAGTAAAATTACAAATTCCTGTTTTGTCTTGCTAGCATTTGTTGATTCTATATGCTGACACTTTTTTAAAAATGAAATTTTTATTTGGCACTGTAATTTCAATGAGTAGTGCTCATTACTCTTTAGTTGTACCATTTGGTTTCCTTTGTTGTATATAAATAGCCAGAGGGTCTCTCATTTGCATAGGGATAAAAAGCATTTATCAATTTCATCTATGTATAATAATAAATAGTTGTTATTATTCCCAAAGGTTTCTCTGGATACCATTCTACGTCTGACCATCTCCGAAGGCCACGATGAGCAAGAAGAGGTACGGAAGTATTCCTTGGGAGAGCTGAGAGAACTGATGAACAAGCTGATGTTGATGTCAGGAAAAGCTGAACAAAGTGCAGAAGTGGATAACTTTTCTGAGGTCAGTTTTCAGTCAAACTATCTAATTCTCACTGGCCTGTTGAAGGTTGTATGAGGGGATGGAACGAGCAATAAAATTCTACTTCCAAGCCCCTTACATGTCTAGTCTGCACTGAGGAGTGCTATGGGAATAGTTGTCAGAGTTTAACTCCCAGCTGGTGCTTATCTGCCAGCAAGGGAAGGAAAGTGGTAGTGCTTGCCAAGGAGGAGGAGGCAGCAGGGAGTGACCAGAGCTATCAAACTAAGAGAAACACTGAGACGAAAGCTGAAGTCAAGGTCAGTCAAGGTCAGGTCAAGAACGCTGAAGTTCACAAGATGCAGGGCCGGAATGCAAGAGTCGTGGGAGCTCGAATAGCAGTTTGCTACAAGCAAACAGCAAACCATGCCAATAGGCTTAAATAGCAGAGGAGAACAAATGTTTCTAATTAGACTGTCTTCTCAACCTGAGCAAAACAGCTTCCTTCTGGGCCGTTCTCATTTGTCTCCTCTGTGACTGAGAGCTGGAGGGCAAAGGTGACTCTAATTCCCCTAAATCATCACTGACCCCTTCTTCCTCTGGCACCGGCTGTAAAATCTCTCTCTCAGCTTGTCTTTCAGCTGGTTGAGGTACCGGCAAAATAGTTTGCTCTATCACAGACGCTGGCTGTAAGGTCTCTGTTTCTGACCAAATCAATTGCTCCTCAGCCTGTGAGCCCTCATCTATCACAATGCTGGTGTCAGACATCTTCAATATAATTTGAAGTTGCTGAGAGGTCTTTGCTTATAGTGAATTGTGATGGATATATATTTCATCCTTTGGTTATGTGCCTGAAACCTGAGCCTGAAATCACAGGGGAATTTGTATAGGCCCCTCACTTCTTCTAACTTCTAGTAAACTCCAAAGGAATCAGAATTAGAACTGTTTAAATGCTGAAACTTCAGCATTTTATATTGTTTAAGGCTATTAAAATGCAATGCAATAAGAAAATAAATGTGTGTAAAATTAATATGGAAACACTTCAGTTCAGTTTTTGAATAATGAGAGTTAATCTCACTTTCTGCAAGTTATTATGTTAAAAGCAAAATGTTTCTACTTTGGTATAGTGAGCAATATTTACTAGTTATTCCACAAATATTACTTTTGAGAGGTATTCTGGACAGGGACCATCCAATAGTACATAAAATCTCATCATAACAGAGGCCTGGCAGGAATGACATGATATAATTATATTCTGAGTCAGCAGCATCCTTTCCATTTCTTCCTCCTGTCTGAGCCCATTTTAGCTCTTCCATGATTTGAATATTGTTCTCCTTACCACTTATTTCCTTACCTCTTCTCTTCCTTTTTGAGTTCCCCCGCTATCTTCCCTAGGATCAGAAGTTTCCATCCCTAATTGTTAAATGTTCTTCCCTCCCATTCCTGATGCTGCTGCTCTTCATATCGTACTGTGGGCCCAATGGGGAGGGCCTGTTTTCAGTAGCAATTATATCAGCTAAGCATGTATCTGAATTGGGGGCACTATGCATTTGCAAAGACTGCTGCATTTTGAACAGGATATCATGGTTCTCAGGAAAGAGTCAACATTTGTCCCTAAAATGAATTCCATCTTCCAAAGGATCACAGTCCTAACCATTGGTGCAAAATGGTCATGGTCTAAGCCCTAAAGGTCAACTTCAGTACTTCCCAAAGTATCTGATGGAGGTGGTGGCATTTTTTTTTCTCTGTGTGCCAGGGCCCAGCTCTGTATTTGTACCCATCCACTACATTTGTTACTTTCTTTCCTGGAAACTCTCCAAGGACCAGCAGCTGATGGCTTGGGGACTGATACTGGTCCAGGGACCATCACTTTGGGTAACACTGGTTTACTTTAAAACAATGGCCACTTTTAGATCCTGAGAGCCCTGGAGGAAAAAGCTTCATCGTCCACTATAATTAGGTGGATGAAAGCCTTCATTTTTGCGGCCCAAGATGCCCTCAAAATATCAAGATATCTCCACATGACAATTGACTCTAGCAGGGTGGCAGCGACTTCTCTTCCACATTCTTCTCCCACCATCCATAGCTCTCATTTGTCTCCTGTATTCAGCGCTATAAAACTGACAAGTATGCCTCTACCAAGGCAACCTTTGAGGGATGGGTTTTACATCAGTTTATTAAATGTATGTATTTTTTTATTTTGGATTGTATTTGTTTATTCTGCAAACAGGTGTTTTCTAGTGTCCAGAGACTTGCACTTTCCTTTATAGACCTTTATTCTTCTGGAAACCTGCTTTTCCGCTCTTGGAATGCTGATATCTATTGTTCACCCCACAATGAATGCTATGTTAGCATGAACTTCAGTGCGAATGCTGATGAGAACCTCTTAGAAAATGGAGAAGTGACAGAAATTCTGCCAGCCATCTGCCGGCAGATGGAGAGTTTCCTGGAGAGATGGAACCGCTTCATGTCCGAGAAACGATCCCAGTACTTTTATCTGAATTATTACACAGCTGAGCAAGTTGTGTATTTGTGCAGAGAGCTTGGCTCAGCACACCCCAGTGAGGCAGCCTTGATGATGTTATCATTGATAAAGCACAACTGCAGTAAACAAGAAGTCCAGGAGATCTCCAGACTACTGAAATCTGAGAAACCAAAGAGGAATTTTACTGATCTCTGTGGGCTGATGGCAAGGGAGAGAGAGCTGACAGCACAGCTGGAGCATATCTGGGACTCCTACATGGAGGGCATGGGCTCATTCTTTCCAGATTGCTTGGACATTGAAACCCTCGGTGCTTACCTTGACAAGCTGGCAAGACTGGAGAAGAGGAATGTTGTGCGGATATTGCCACAAGGTCTTCATGCTGGCAGGCCCAACCTCATTCTCTGTCCTCGTTCTGAAGTGTTGGCCTCGGCCCTGGCCATCTACATGAACAGTCCGGAGGAGATGCCCCCCTCCTACGATGAGGTCTTGCTGTGTACAGCGCAGACCAGCTATGAGGAAGTGGCGCTGTTTCTGAGGCGGTGCCTCACCCCAGGCTGCAAGGAGAGGAAAATTTACACCTTACTGTTTGCTGATGAGTTGAGCTATGATGTTGGCTATAGGTCTGAGGAACTGTTCCGGAGCCTTCATTTGAAGCATCAGGATGACTATCGCCTAGTGATCCTGTGCAACTGTGAGAGAGAGCATTGCTATGTTCCTTCTGTCTTCAGTCAATACCAAGTCCACATGATCCCTCACCAGCCCTTGAAGGACATCCAGAGTTATCTTGAGAATCATTTCAAAGCTACACAGCCTGTGAATTCATTGGTGACTTTCTTCAAGGACAAATTGTGTGTTGGGATTGTGTCTTCCAAAAGAGCTGGATTGGGTAAGAACACTAAATTCAAAAGAGTTTCTTGGCTTCAGAATGCTTAAACTAGAATATGCTAGTAGAGAGCTCAGTGCAGCATGTGGTAATTGCATTAAGATTGGCAAATGTATGAAAGGTTAACACCACTATCAAAATTCTGCTAGAATATATACCTATTGTAATGTAGTGCATTAGAAGAAAATAATGAAGGTGATATTCCGTTTTATATTCTAAATTTCTTTCCCTCTGCATTAGTTTAAGGAGTCTTTTTATGTTCCTTTGGTTAGATTTATCAAGTATTATTATAGCTATTGGGGCCCTTTCACACTATACAGTTACAATGATGTGTTTCCATTTTAACTGCCATGGTTTCTTCCTCTGGAGACTTGGGATCTGCAGTTTAGCGAGGGGCATTCCTCAACCTGTTCTCAACCAAAGAGTTTATTTGGTGCCCCCCACCCCCCGGATTCCATAGGTTGGAACCATGGCGGTTAAAGTAGAATCATAGTGCTTTCACATAGTACTGTGAAAGGCCCCAGTTATTTCCTGGTTCTGTACATTTATGAGCTAGGTCCATGTATCTGCTACATCCTTAGAAAGTCTGCATATTATTTGGAGGAAAGCCAAGGAGGGTTTTCTTTAGGCATTAATGAAATTAAATGAAAAGCAAATTCTTATATTTCCATTAATTTCTGGCGACAGCTTTAAATACAGTGTAACATAGCCCTGATTAATCTCTAACTGGTGGTATCATCACAAAATTCTGTTTTTTAAAAAAGGATTAAGCACTCATTTCGTTTAATTTTCTCCTATTTTGAAAATATGTTGTTTCTTACCACTTCTGTAGTTCTCCTTGTTCTGTGCCTTCAAGTTGTTTCTGATTAAACCAACCATAAGGTGAGTCTATCACAGGGTTTCCTGGGGTTGTGAGTGAGTGACACACCATAGTCACCCAGTGGATTTCCACAGCTGAGTGGAGAATAGAACCCTGGTCTCCAGGGTCCGTAGTCCACACTGCTCAGACCACTCCACCATGCTGATTTTCCACACAGGTAATACAGAAGCATAAAACTTGGCAAAGAAATACTGAGGGTCAATAAATTCAATAAGGAAAGGTATGCTCCTTAAAATGGAAGAATGGAGTGTATAATCTTAAGTAGATATAGGTATTTAGATATACTTATGCAATATACTATCAACTATCAATAAATGCAGAGAACAATCATCATCATCTTGCCTTTTTCTCAGTTTGGGACTCAAGGCAGCAGGCAACAAATTAAAAAAAATAGTTAAAATTCACAAAATTTAAAACGTAAAAAGTGATTAAACTATCAAAAAATTTAAAACTGGATTTAAAACATGAACCATTAAAACACACACACACACACACACACACACACACAGAGTACAGCACAACAAATAACAGATAGAAAATCTAGCACACTGTGCAAGGCCTATCCCACCAAAACAATCAGTCCTCAAATGCAGTAGGGAGAGTACCAGTCTAAGTTCTCTGGGAAAAGTGTTCCAGAGCCAGGGGGGCAACCACTGAGAAAGCCTTATATCATGTTCTTACCAGATGTATCTGTAAGGGTGGTGGGACAGAGAAGGGCCTCCCCAGCAGATCTCAAAATATGGTTCATAAAACAGAATATGGTCTTTCAAACAACTTGGACCTGAGCCTTCTAATGCTTTGTAGGTCAAAACCAGCACTTTCAATTGTGGCTGGAAACAGACTGGAAGCCACTAGTGCTGTTGCAACAAGGGAATTGTGTGCTTCCTGTAGCCAGCCACAGTTGGCAGTTCAGCTGTAGCTGTTTGGAACAGCCAAAATTTCCAACCACTCTTCAAAGGCAGCTCCATATCGTGTGTTACAGTAATCCAGCCAGGATGTAACTAAGGCATGCATCGCCATGGCTAGAGCTGAAGTCCCAAGGAATGGGTGTGGCTGGCACACAAGTTTTAACTGTGTAACTGCACTCCTGGCCACCTGTGAGACCTGAGCTTCCAGGCTCAGAGTTGAATCCAGGAGGATGCCCAAGCTGCGGGCCTGTATATTCAGTAAGATGTAATCCCATCCAGTGCAGACTGAATCCCATTTCCCTGATCTGTCTTTTGACTGACCAGGAGCATCTCCATCTTGTATAGATTGAATTTCAGTTTTTTTCACCCTCATTCAGTCCATTACTGATGACAGGCTCCAGTTGAGAACCAAAACAGCTTCCTTGGACTGGCGGAAGGGAATAAAAGAGGTGGTCATTATATACTGATGGCATCAAATCCCAGACTCCAGACAACATCACCTAACAGTTTCATGTATATGTTAAATAACATTGGGACAGAACCAAGCTCTGAGGGACCCCACAGGCCGATAGCCAATAGGTCAAGCAGGAGTCTCCCAGGACCACCTTCTGGATTTTCCCCTCCAGGAAGGATTTAAGCCACTGTAGAACAGTGCCATCAGGTACCATCCCTGAAAGGCAGCCCAGAAGGATATTGTGGTTGATGTTGTTAAAATCTACTAAGGGGTCTAGCAGAATCAACAAGGACACACTCTCCCTGTGTAACTGCCAGCATAGGTGATCTGCCAGTGTCACCAAAGCCATTTCTGTCCCACATTCAGGCCTAAAATTGAAATGAATCTACGTAACCTATCTCATCCAGAAACCCCAGAATTAGAGCCACTGCACTGCACTGCAGAATTTTGCCCAAAAATGGAATGTAAGAGACTGGCCAACAATTATCCAGAATGGTGGGATCTGGAGATGGCTTTTTTAGTAATGATTTTATAACAGCCTCCTTCAGACAATCTTGAACTCTACCTTGTTTTAGTAAGGCATTGACCACTCCCTCTACCCACTCTGGCAGTTCCCCTCTGGCTTTTTTAATAAGCCAGGAAAGGCAAGGCTCTGACATTCATGTGGTGGCTCTCATCTCTCCGAGAATCCTGTCCATGTCACAAATTAAAAAGTATCCATTATCACTGGACAACCAGGGGCCAAAATTACATCCACTGAATCTGTGTCTGTTGTAGCATCCAAGGTAAAACATCAGTTAAAGTGTAACTGTCTCCATGTCTCCCTCTGTCTTCTATAATTGTAATGGCTACCCTGTGATATCCAGTATCTCCACTCCTCTTTTCGGAGTACATCCTTCCTATGGCAGATGGGCTGTGCACTTACAGATGGCAACACTGCAGCTTTAAAGTGTAAATTAACAGAATGCTGCCCTCTCACTAGAGAGCCAGCATGGTGTAGTGGTTTTGAGCATTGGACTATGACCCAGGAGACCAGGGTTCAGTTCCGTGCTCAGCTGTGGAAATCCACTGCGTGACCTTGGGTGTGTCACACACACACAGCCCCAGAAAACCCCATGATAGGTTTGCCTTAGGGTTGCCATTAGTCCAAAATGACTTGAGGTCACACAACAGCAACACCAAACCTTCTCACTTCTTTCAAGCAGTGCAACAGGCCCTTGTCCTTGTGTTCCTGTGCTACTCCTTTCAGCAGCAACCCCACTGGCAGGAGACACATCCTACAGGACTTCTGACTTCTATTCTCCCAACTACTCCAGCTGGTGTGGGTGGAACTTGCTGAGTCAGCACTGGTGGGCCTGAATCTGCAAAGAGGGTCTTCTCCCCAGAGTTTCACAGGTAGCTTACTGCTTTACCAAGTGACAAGACAGAAGGGGACAATATTCATCCTAAAGTCTGAAGAGATACAGACTCTCCTAAGGCTGTAGTAGGAGAGTTCATTTTTCTCTAACTGTGGTGCTGACTCTTTCACAACAAAACTCAGAAATGAACTGTAAAACTTCTGAGTGATGCTTTCAGATAGTAATGAGCTCTAAAAGGGTGACTGCACAATGAAATGGCCTGTATGTGTAAGTGTAAAATAAGTAATGAATGTTGTGTAAAAAAAGGAAAATTCTAACGTCTGATCACAGACACTGTCATAGTTTGAACTGTCAGTGAGTAAGTGTGTAAGAAGGGCATCCCCAGTATCTTGGGAAGTTGAAAATGTTAATTTGTGCAACGACTAGTTTAAAAAGGCAAGTTAGGAGTTTAATTTAAAATGAACAATGTTGTAATGTCTGTATAAATATCTATAACATATTTCTTGCATTTGAAATACTGTGTAGAGTTCTGGTTGCCACATCTCAAAACTGGCGTTATAAAGCTGGTATAAGTAGCTTCTCTGTCAGGAAAGGCTAACGCCAGAGTGGCAAGCCCCTACTCAAGGATTACATTCTTTGAGGGTAATCTATTGTTTGCTCCATACCAGTATGGTATGGGGCCAAAGCTCTGAGGGGTATATGTATAAAATCCTATTATACATTTATTACCAGATTATACATTATACATTTACAAGTATTAGGAACTTAATGAACTGGTTGGAAGCAGATGAAAGGCAAACAAAAGTAAGGTTTGTTTTTTTTAACATGATGTATAAGTATCATGTAAGATTTGCTGCCAGTGGAAACCATATTGATGTTCAGAGGTACACCAGTATCAGTGCTGGAGGATAAACAGTGAGTTAGGACCATTGTTCTCCTGACCCCTTGTGTGCTGAGAGCATTGTTGGAGTATCAGGTTTGTCATGATAAGAAATGAGGCTGAACTAAATGCACTCCTGATTTTCTTATATTCTTATCGAAATTTGATCAAGTTTGATGCTTTTTGTCATCCTTCTTTCTTGTGGCATATAATTTCAAAATCTGGATGTACTCACATTGAAAATTTAAGAATGCATGGGGTTCTTATTTATAACTTACAGGCAAGATTACTGAAATGGAAGTTTGTTACTAATTACAGGGAAGTCTCTCTATGTAAAGAGATTGCATAAGAAAATGGAAGCAGAACTACAAGGTGAAATACCCTTAAAAACCATTCGGGTGGTAGATTCACATGTGGATGAAAGCAAAGTGCTGAAATTTCTTCACCGATTTCTGGACCAGAAATATCAGGACCAACCTGTGATATTTCATTTTGATATAACTTCTTCAGTGAGTATATTGGGTTAATATGTTTTTAGTTGTATATAGTTTTGATTTGTTGTAAGTCACCTTGTCTTCGGGAGAAGGGCAGGACATATACTAAATTATTGAATAATAATAATTAATTAACTATAGCAGTTTGGACAAAAGATATTCACAAGGCCTTTTTCTGTGCATCCAAAAATGATTTTAATAGGGAACATTTATATAAACAGTTGTGATGAAAGCATGGATGGGACTTGGCAGATGGTCATTTAATAGAGTATAAGAACTGGCTTATAGAAATTCAAAAGAAGAATACGGAGAACAATAAACAGGGGTGAGAACTTAGCTTGAAAAACTGTGTACGGTTCTTATTGAATGGGAAAAGGTAGATCTTGTGTGTGACTGTTGGTTTCTTGTCTTTTTTTGCATAGCAGTTGATCTTGTAGCTTCAAAGCCTGATGGCAAGATTCAGTTCTGTGACTCATAAAGCAGCAACAATCACCTAGGAAAAGTGACTAAGGACAAAGCAAGGGACGGGGGAGCTTTAGAGGAAAGAAGTTGTCTAAAGGATGCACATAGATGGACTGGAATAGGAAAAATTAGAAAGAAAGAAGGAAAGAAAGAAAGAACGAACTAGATGATGATGATCCTTGGGATGTATTTTTACCCAAATCAGAATTCATTTATATCCATGTGTATATATGAAAACACTGTTGCTGTATATTTACAAATATTTCTTGTAATTTATTTTGTGTGTATGTGCGTGTAGGTAGAAGAAGGTATAATCTACCCATAGATATGGGGGAAACAATAGTAGTGGAAGGGATGGGGTGGAAGTTGAGGTTAATAAGGGGAGGCAATGCTGTTACTTCTGTTAAGCAAATTTTAGCTTAGGGAACTGGGGTGTGGAGTACTTTCAACAATTTCCTGGAATAGCTACATAATTGAGGAAGTATATAAAGTTGATCTCAGAGGTATTCCAGGTGGAAAGTTACATGATATCTGCCTTGGATGCCATTTGGGAGAAATGCATGATATAAATTCAATTAATAAAATGAATAAATGAGGTCCAGTTGTGTGAAGTAAGAAGGAGGGTAACTCAGATAACTGAGTATGGTGAGGGTGGATGAATGAATTAGTGAACAAAAAGGAATGCTTCTGATAGAAGACTGGGAGATAAGGACAGCAAGAGCATGAAAGGGCAAAATGAATATGAAATGTTTATGTAGGATCCAGGAATTGGTGGAAAGCTGGTGCAAGTATTTGAAGAGGGACATCATTTGGTCATATTAATAACATATAAGAGTACTGAATGGACATGTGTGGATGAAGGTATAATATAGCAGACAAAGGCAGACACACACACACATAAAACCCCAACAACACCTACCTTTGTCAAATATAACAATACAAGACAAAAGGAGTTATTATTTATATCCCACTTTTTTCCAGTTCAGAACTCAAAGTAGGATAAGGTAATTACAATCACTAAACAATGTATAAGACAAAATGGACAGAAAACATCAAATTATGTTTGATTAATACATAACTGGGGTTAATATCACTATATTGTAGATGTGTTTCAACCTGACAGGTCTTCTTGTAAGAGTGCATCTGGATGGATAAAAAAAATCCTAGGTCGTCCTGTTCTTTCTAGTTTTGTACTGGATTAAAATAAACTGACCTGGGAAGCTGGTATAACCAATTTCTAGTTGTATCAGGAGCTGACAGAAAATATTATGGGATGAACAAAAGATGAATGGCTCTCCAAATTAAAATTGAAAAGAACTGGAATAAAATCTGGGACTTTCTGGTCTTTTCTAATCATTATGTCACCCCAAATGACACAGTGAGAGAATAAGTGTACTCCATAATCCCAGTAGTATACATTCCTAAAATCCACTTCAGGTTCAATAAATACAGAAGTTAGTTAACAAACTGGAGCCCCTGGTGCAAGGGTAAATCTTTATACCAGACTTCCTCACTGAGTCCAACAAATTTCCTCTGCTCAACTGAGAATGAGAATAAAAATTGCTATGCTATGCTTGAGTCAAGAACTTGATCTGAAACAGGTTAGATTTTTCCACAGGTGACAGAAGAAAAGGGCTGTCATTTAGCATTGTAAAAAAGTGAAGTAACATTACTTGGTGACAGACTGAATATAAGATGCAAAGTAAAAAGAGAAATTAAAAACTTGATTCCTGAACAACACAGTGGAGAATACCAAAGCCAAGAAATAGGAGAGGCAGGTTTGGGAGACAGATATAGTGGTTGGTCTCTGGGATGTTGTGCTTGAGCTGGCAGTGAAGAATCCAAACAGAAACATTACAGTGGCAGGACTGACAGGACTGGACTCATCAAGTTCTAAGGTACAGAGATGCAGCTACTGTCATTGATATATTTGTCTTGCTGTAGCAAAAGCCATGGGATGTAATGAGGTTACCCCTTGAGGCTATATATAAAGATAGAATAACAAAAGACCATGGATTGCAGTGAACTGAGAAAGGAAACAGAGGAATAGCTTTCCCCTAGGGAGACTTTGGAAGATTTTCTTTGTTTTTTGTTTTTTAAATGCACACAATGACAATACATAAAACAGAATAATACAAAGGAAAACAAATTATTAAATAATCTACAAAAAAGGAAAGAAATCTGCAAACATCAAAGTAGACTATAGAAAAACATTAAACTACATATAACTAAAAAAGTGGTTCTTTTTTGTGGTCTCTGTGCCTCACTAGGAGCTTTCGCGCATGTGCGGTACCGTTTGGAAAATTCTAGAGCTTAGTAGCTTGGCGGGAACCCCTCCCCCCTGCCTGTACTGAGCATGCTCAGCCCGCCGAGCAACCGTCTCCCTTCAGTTCTTTCTCGTCCACCGTCGCGTATGGAGGTTCGGAGTTTAGTAGTGCTATTGGCTTGTCCTTGTGTGTTTTTTCTGGCTTTGACTTGGTTTTTGGATTTCGGACTTTGCTTCTTGGATTTTGGACTGGATTTGGTGATTCTTGGACCCGTTTTTCGGGACTTCTAATCCCATTCTGCCACCCCCCCCACTCTCTTCATTTTCATCAGCTTCGTCTTCGCCTTGCCTTTTCCGCCATTTCTTTTTTCCTCGCTCTTCTTTCTTTGGACTTCTATGTTGGCTCTCTTTAAGCCTTGTAAATCATGTGGTCACAAGGTCACGCTAACTGACGGTCATAGCAAGTGCCTTTTTTGCTTGGGTGAGGCCCATAACACCAGGGCCTGCCCAATTTACCAAGACTTTACTTCCCAGACTCTTCGGAAGTGTTTGGCCCACCTCAAGTCTTATTGTTGGGAGCAGTCTCTACAGGCACAAGACCAACCACCATCGATGTCTAAACCATCGACGTTGGACCGACCTGCGACCATGCCATCATCAGTATCGGCTGCCGATCCGACTACGTCGACGGTACCGGGCTCGGTACCGTCACCTCGGGCTCCGATTTCAGCCCTGCCGAAGATCCCAAGGATCTCCTCGGCGTCGACTTTGGGGGAGCCTCCTGCGGGCTCGCTGTCAGGACCCTGGAGCTCCAGGACTCAAGCTCTGAGTCGGAGCCCGAGACCCTGGATACTGCTACCCCAGACACAGAGCCCTTGGCACCAGTAGCCCCTGCAACAGAGCCAGGGGTTGCCTCAGACCCAGCCCAGCCAGAAGAGTCAGATAGTGAGGTGCAAGAGCAGGTACCTACTTACCAGCAGCATCGGGAGCAAAAGAGTGCTCTCAGGAGGTCAGAGCGTTTAAATAGGAAACGCCAGGCAATCAAGGTCCAACTGAGAAAACACCTGGAGGAGTGATCTGGCTATAAAAGCACGCACTCAGCCTGGGGTCATTGTTGGTTCACAACCGTCCCGTTTGGGGAGAGTTACGTGTTGGATCTAAATCCCTGCCTTGCCTCCTGGAACGCTGCCCGACCCGCTGGAACCTCACCCCCCCTTTTTGGACTTCGGACTGGCTCTGGTAATTTCTCTTAGTTGGACTGTTCACTGAGAACTCTGACTGTGACGTAACTGCCAGAGGGTCTCCTTGCTGCTGAAAGCTCTTGATTTATTGCCTTAGACTTGTTAACCGGCTCTTGGCTGCCTGCCAAGCCTTGGAGCGGACAGATTGTGAACCAACCCCAGCCTTGAGCCGGGCAGAGGAACCTCCGAGGATGGAAGCTTTAAAGCAGGAAAATCAAACCCTGAAGGCTCAGGTGGCTCAGCTCGCTGAAGCGGTGGCCGAGCTACAGAGACAATTGGCTCAGCTTGCCACGGCACACCACGCCAAGCGGATCCCTGTGGCCATGCCAGATAAATTTCAGGGAGACCCTGCGCAATTGGAGACCTTCCTGGCCAACTGTAACTTGTTTCTGCAAGTGCGCAGGGCGGATTTCCCAGATGAACGTGCCCAGGTGGCCTTTATCATCAGCCTGCTGCAAGGGCCTGCCGCCAAGTGGGCCACACCACTCCTGCGGCAGGATAACCAAGTACTGTACAGCATGGCTGCCCTTCTCCAGGCTTTTAGGTGGGTGTGGGGGGATCCGGTCCAAGCCGAGACCGCCAGCCGGCAGCTGCGTCAGCTGCGCCAAGGGAAGAGACCGGTCCGGGAATATGTCACGGCTTTCCGGCTCCTGGCCCAGGACGTGGCCTATAATGACCCCGCCCTGCAGGACCAGTTTAAAGCAGGGCTGGCCCCGGAGATTCTGGACGAACTGGCTCGTTGCCCCCCACCGGCTACCTTGCAGTTCCTGATTGAGCAAGCCCTGCGTATCGATGGGCGCCTAGAGGCACGCAGGCTGGCTCCTCAGGCGGCCCTCCCCCGGGCTTCCGGGCCTGGAGGGGCGGTGGCCGCTCGAGAGGCCAGCTCTAACTCTGGACCTACCTGCGCCCTTCCTCCTGAGGAGCCGATGCAGCTGGGAGGGGCACGCCCCCGCCTCTCCTCGGCGGAGAAGGAGCGCAGGAGGCAGGTGGGCCTCTGTCTGTACTGTGGACTGGGGGGTCATTTTGCAAGAAACTGCCCAGCCAAGAAGCCCGGCCTGGGTCAATCGGGAAACGGACTTCCCCAAGCCTAGAGGGGCTACGCGGCTTGGGGGAGTCTACTGCTCAAAGCCCATCCTCCCCAACTGTGGGCTCTGGCTCAACGGAATCCAGGGGGATCCTTTGCTGGTGGCAGCAACCGTGTGGGTCGGGGAGGCTCAGCCGGTGCCTCTGGGGGCCATGCTGGACTCCGGAGCCTCCAGGAACTTTATGGACTTGGGCTTTGCCACCCGACACCAGATTCCGCTGCTGCCTTTGACCACACCCCGGCCCGTCGAGATCATCGATGGGCGGCTACTCAGGTCCGGACCAGTGACTCACCAGACCCCGGAACTGAGGTTGGAGATCCAGGGTCATGTGGAATATATTCGGTTTGCCCTGGCCGCGGTGCCTCACTTCCCAGTGGTGCTGGGAATGGCCTGGCTCTCCAAGCACAACCCGCACATCTCGTGGGCTTGGCGCGAGGTGCTCTTTGCTTCGGAGTACTGCCAGGAGCACTGTTGGCCAGACCGACTCCACGCAGCCACTGAGGGGGAGAGGGCCAAACCTTTGGGCGTGCTGCCTGCGAAATACCAGGACTACGCTGACGTCTTTGATAAGAAGGAGGCGGACCGCCTGCCCCCGCACCGGGTTTACGACTGCGCCATCGACCTGGTCCCAGGGGCCCCCATCCCAGCTGGGAGGCTCTACACCCTCTCGGAGCCAGAGTTGGCCGCTTTGTGAGACTTCCTGGAAAAGAACCTGCAGCGGGGGTTCATCAGACCCTCTACCTCGCCAGCTGGGGCTCCTGTCTTGTTTGTCCGCAAGAAATGCGGGGAGCTTCAGCTTTGCAATGACTACCGGGCTCTGAACCACATCACCATCCGCAACCGCTACCCCCTGCCCCTGATTCCGGAGCTCTTGGAACGGTTGTGGCATGCTCGCGTCTTTACCAAGTTAGACCTTCGGGGGGCCTACAATCTGGTCCGGATCCGCGCTGGGGACGAGTGGAAGACGGCGTTCCAGACCCGGTATGGCCACTATGAATACACGGTCATGCCGTTTGGCCTGTGTAACGCCCCGGCGGTCTTCCAGCATTTTGTAAACGACATCTTCCGGGACTATCTGGACTGGTTTGTCATCATATATCTGGATGATTTCCTGGTCTACGCTCCGAACCAGGCCGCCCACGACGCTCACGTCCGAGCAGTCCTTCAACGCCTCCGCGAGCACCGGCTGTACGCTAAGCTGGAGAAATGCGCCTTTGATCTCCCGGCCATCGATTTCCTGGGATACCGAATCTCGCACCAGGGGATCGAGATGGACCCAGCCAAGGTGGAGACGGTGGTTGCTTGGCAGTCACCCAGTAGCCGTAAAGAGGTCCAGCGGTTTCTGGGATTCTCCAACTTCTACCGGAAGTTCATTCCGAACTTCGCCCAGTTGGCGGCCCCCATCACGAACCTCTTACGGGGTAAGACGCCTTTCTGTTGGACTCTGGCAGCGCAGCAGGCATTCCAGGAGTTGAAGACCCGCTTTACCACGGAGCCTGTGCTGCAGCACTCGGACCCGAGGACGCCGTTCGTACTGGAGACCGACGCCTCCGATGTGGCTGTGGGTGCCGTGCTCCTGCAACCGGCCGCGTCGGGCGCACATCTCTTGCCATGCGCTTACTACTCCCAGAAGTTTTACCCCGCCGAGCGCAATTACCCGATCTGGGAGAAGGAGCTGCTGGCCATCAAGACGGCCTTCGAGCACTGGCACCACTTGCTGGAAGGTACGGCTCACCTGGTGCAGGTGCGCACCGACCACCGGAATTTAGAATACCTCCAGACGGCCCGCAAGCTCACCCCGAGACAGGTGCGGTGGTCCCAGTTCTTTGCCCGGTTTAATTTCCAGTTGCACTACGTGCCTCGTGCCCGGAATCGCCTGGCCGATGCCTTGTCCAGGAAGCCGGAGTATGCTGCCACCCCGGAGGCCGAGACCCAGTCCACCATACTCCGGCCGGAGCACTTCGCGGCCTCCCAGGACGCCCCGTCTCTCACAGAGCGGATCCGGCTGGGGCAAGCGCAGGACCCACTGGTCCGTTCCCATCCGGAGGCCAGGGACTCCTCGCCCTGCTCCGTGCGGGATGGCCTCTTGTATCACCGGGATTGTCTCTATGTACCTACGGGCCCCTGCCGGGAGGAGGTCCTCCGGTTGTGCCATGACGGGAGGCCAGCGGGCCACTTTGGGCTGTACAAGACCCTGCACCTGGTGTCGCGAGAGTTTTGGTGGCCCAGGATGCGTACCGAAGTGGACCGTTATGTCCGAACCTGCCCTGTGTGCCACCGGGCCAAGGACCTGCCGGGGCGGCCCGCTGGTCTGCTGCAACCCTTGGCCACATCTTCAGGCCCCTGGAAGGTGATATCCATGGACTTCATCACCGACCTGCCCCCAGCGAGGGACCATACAGCCATTCTGGTGCTGGTGGATCTCTTCACCAAGATGGCCCATTTCGTGCCCTGCCCGACCGTTCCCACCGCCAAGGAGACGGCACGCCTGGTCGTGGACTATGTGTTCCAGCTGCATGGTCTTCCCGACGGAATCGTGACGGACCGAGGCACCCAGTTCACGGCGCGATTCTGGCAGAACCTCCTGCGCCAGCTGGATATAGAGCCTCGCCTGTCGACAGCGCATCACCCGCAGACGGATGGGCAGACTGAGCGCACCAACGCCACCCTGGAGCAGTATCTGCGGTGTTATGCCAGCTACCAGCAGGATAACTGGGTGGACCTGCTCCCCTTGGCGGAGTTTGCGTACAACAACGTGGTCCACTCTTCCACCCGACAGACCCCTTTTTTACCAATTACAGGTTCCACCCGCGGCTGTTCCCAGCTGTGGGGGCTCGATCGGAGGTCCCGGCGGCCGACCAATGGCTGCAGGAATTGCAGGCGGCCCAGGTCCTCCTTCGTGAGCAGCTGGAACTCGCGAAGGAGACCTACAAGCGGGAAGCAGACAAACATCGCCAGCCCGGTCCCCCGCTGATGGTGGGCAATCGGGTCTGGCTGTCGACGCACCACTTGCCGGTGTCTCGTCCCTGTCGGAAGTTGGATGCCCGGTTTATCGGCCCCTACCCAATCGTGGCCCAGGTGAATCCGGTGGCCTTCCGCCTCCAGCTGCCCCGGACACTCCGGATCCACCCGGTCTTCCATAGGTCGTTGTTGGTGCCGGCGGGTGACGTCCGAGAGGATGCCTCTCGAGGACCGGCGGCCCTTCCCCTCTTGGTGGATGGGGAGGAGGAGTATGCGGTCGACCGCATTCTGGACTCCCGGCGGCGCCGGGGGCACCTCCAATATCTGATTGACTGGCGGGGCTACGGACCGGAGGACCGCTCGTGGGAGGATGCATCGGACGTCCATACCCCGGACCTGGTGCGTTGCTTCCACCGCGGCTTCCCCAACAAGCTGGGCCCTCCTCAGGCTGGTGGGGATACTGTTGGGGAGGGGTGTGATGTCAGGACCCTGGAGCTCCAGGACTCAGGCTCTGAGTCGGAGCCCGAGACCCTGGATACTGCTGCCCCAGACACAGAGCCTTTGGCCCCAGTAGCCGCTGTAACAGAGCCAGGGGTTGCCTCAGACCCAGCCCAGCCAGAAGAGTCAGATAGTGAGGTGCAAGAGCAGGTACCTACTTACCAGCAGCATCGGGAGCAAAAGAGTGCTCTCAGGAGATCAGAGCGTTTAAATAGGAAACACCAGGCAATCAAGGTCCAGCTGAGAAAACACCTGGAGGAGTGATCTGGCTATAAAAGCACGCACTCAGCCTGGGGTCATTGTTGATTCACAACCGTCCCGTTTGGGGAGAGTTACGTGTTGGATCTAAATCCCTGCCTTGCCTCCTGGAACGCTGCCCGACCCGCTGGAACCTCACCCCCCCTTTTTGGACTTCGGACTGGCTCTGGTAATTTCTCTTAGTTGGACTGTTCACTGAGAACTCTGGCCGTGACGTAACTGCCAGAGGGTCTCCTTGCTGCTGAAAGCTCTTGATTTATTGCCTTAGACTTGTTAACCGGCTCTTGGCTGCCTGCCAAGCCTTGGAGCGGACACTCGCAGGCAGCTAAATCATCCAAGCTGCTGACTGTCGCCCAGCGCAAGTGGCCTGCTCTTCCGGAGTCTGCGAAGGGAAAGGAGAAGAAGAAAAAGAAAAGGCAGGAGAAGCGTGGTTCTCTGCCCAAGAAGCCTGCTCCTCCTACGCCTCCTCTGACTCAATTCCTCCAGGAACCAGAGGAGGAATCAGAACCTCAGGAGGTCTTGGAGGTCTCTGATGGAGAGGAAACCGCTGGCTTCATGGTGCCTTCCGACCTGCCTCTGTTAACGGCCACAGTGTCTCCGCCCAGACGCCCTCAAATGGCGGCCCACCCGGAGCATGTTCCAGTCTCACCCCAGGCCACGCCTTGCCGCCGAGGGTCCTCGGGTAGGAGTACATCTCGCACACTGGAACGGAGGGTCAGACAACAGTCTCCACGCCGCCAGGAGACCTATCCGGAATGGTCTCGACCCGACTTCGACTCACCGTATTCCTCAGCGTCCCATATCGTGAGGTACTGTCAAGAGCACATTTGGAGGGAGTACCCGGGATCGTACCGTTCTTATTCCCCGGCGTATAGGGACCGGTATCACCCCAACGTGAGACAGTGGTCGCCATATCGTTGCTCCCGCTCTCCATCGCGTGGAGCTCACCATCGACAGTATCGTCGGTCACCGCGCTCATCTTCCAGATGGCCGCGTCATCGTCGGTGCTAACAAGTTTTTCAACGAAGTGGTAGCATTCGCTAACCAACAGATAATCTCCTCGAGTCATTCAGTCGAGGTGGCCGCGCGGGTGATGGTGGGCTCCGTAGCGCTGCATCGGTATGCATGGCTGCGTTCATCAGGCCTCCAAGAGGACGCCAGGAGGAGGATCGAAGATCTCCCGTTCGACGGCAAGGGACTCTTCAATGCGACCACTGATGAGGCCATGGACCACATCGTCAAGGCCCGATTGACCGCCAAGAAGATGGGAATCCACCAGCCTCCACAGTCGCGCCACAGCTTTGGCTCGCGACCCTCCTGGCACAGGTCGTCTTCCACCTTCCAGGCTCGCTCGCCTTGATCGGCACCGTCACGCCGGTCGACCTCGTCTTCCTCACGGAGACCCCTTCGGAGATGCCAACCTGCTTCGAGGAAGTCTTCGTCAGGGACAAAGTCCCGTTTTTGATGTATTGTGCAGGTCGTCTCCACAGCCACTCTTTTAACTGCCAGCAGCCCTAGAAGATCATCCCAGCTTGGCCAGGCATCTCGCCGAATGGCGCTATATCACCACGGACCCTTGGGTTCTCTCCATTGTCCGTCTTGGTTACGCCATCGAATTTGCAAGTATTCCACCGCGAGGCGTCTACTATTCCACCCTGGCCATCTCAGCTCTGCTGGAGGAGATCCAGTCCCTCCTGCAAAAGGGAGCGATCGAAAGACTTCCGTCCTCGGCCACTACCACCGGCTTCTTCTCCCGGTACTTCACAGTACAGAAGTCGGACAGTACCCTATGGCCCATCTTGGACCTCAGAGGGGTAAACGAATACATCCGCCCCATAAGGTTCAAGATGGTCACCCTGTTTTCGATCCTACCTTTCCTTCAACAAGGGGACTGGTTTGCCTCCATCGATCTTCGGGATGCATACTTTCACATCACCATTCGCCCGCAGCACAGACGATACCTCTGGTTCGTGATCGACGGCACCTGTTACCAATACAGGGTGCTGCCGTTCGGACTGTCCACTGCTCCCAGGGTCTTCACCAAGTGCATGGCCCCAGTGGTATCTCACCTGTGGACGAAAGGCGTCTCCATATACCCTTACCTCGACGACTGGCTGTTGGTCGCGTCCTGCAGACAGAAATTCTACAGGGACATTCACAGGACTTTGTCTCTCCTGACTCGTCTCGGCCTCCGGGTCAATCCGAAGAAGTCCCATCTCGAGCCGGCGAGAGTGCTCGACTTCATCGGGGCGACCCTGGACTCGGTCTCTGCCAGGGCTTATCTGCCCATGGAGCGTGCACGTACCCTTTGTCGGGCGGCATCTGCCACTTTCGATGCACCGACGGTATCCGCGAGGAGGATCTAGCAGCTTCTCGGGTACATGGCCTCCACCACAGCAGTCACCTACCTCTCTCGACTCCACGCGCGCCCGCTCCAGCACTGGTTTGTCAGGGTCTTCAATCCGCTCCGAGACGACCAGAGGCGCCGCCTCCGGATTCCTCTACAGGTGCACCGCTCCTTGCTATGGTGGTTTTCCTACCGTCACCTTCTCTCAGGGATGCCGTTCCGGGAGCCGACTCCTCGATTCACGGTAATGACCGATGCCTCCCTGTTTGGATGGGGAGCGCACTGCGGCGATCTCAGAGTCTGGGGACGCTGGATCGATGACGAGACCGACCTTCATATCAATGCCCTCGAGTTGCTTGCCATCTGGAAGGCTCTGAGGGCATTTCGCAACCTGGTCGCTGGCCACACAGTCCTGATTTTAACGGACAACACAACCGCCATCTGTTATGTCAACAGACAAGGGGGGACCCATTCGACCACGCTCCTCACCATCGCCCTTCAGCTGTGGGACTGGTGTGTGTCACTTCAGGTCCACCCGATAGCCGTGCACTTAGCAGGCCAAGAGAACACTACAGCAGACACCCTCAGCAGGGACACCTCCTCCCACCACGAGTGGTCCTTTTCGAGGGAAGCGTTCCAGATGGTTCGAGACCGCTGGGGTGAGCCCACGATAGACCTCTTTGCCACCGCAGCGAACGTGAAGTGTCGCCGGTACTGCTCGAGAGCGGGCCGAGGCCTGGACTCTCTTGGCGATGCCTCCCAGTTCGAGTGGAGCGGCGGGCTCCTCTATGCGTTCCTGCCATTTCCCCTCCTGGGTCGCGTGGTCGCCAAGATCCTTGCGGACCGGGCCGATGTCGTTCTTGTAACCCCGTACTGGCCAAGGCAACATTGGTTCGGGCCCCTGTTCGAGACCGTTCGCGGTCGAATCCTCAGGTTCCAGGCAGCACGAGATCTTCTGTCGCACTCCAACGGTCTCGTTCTCCATCCCGACCTGCCTCTCCTGGCCCTCCACACCTGGCGGATAACACCTTAGACGATCCGACCATCCAGGACATCCTGACAGCGACCAGGAAGGAGTCGATGCGCCGCAACTATCACTACAAGTGGCGGAAGTTTGTCACCTTTGCTGAGGCACGGGGTGAGCCGGTATTGCCTGTAGGCTTGTCTACCGTGCTCCATTTCCTGCTCCACCTTTGGCAGCAAGGACTTGCGTTTCCATCTCTAAAGGTCTACCTTGCCACTATCGTGGCCTACTAACCTCGGGGCTCTCCATCGCCAGCTACTCTTCCGAAATGCTACCATGAAGCAGTTCATGAAGGGCTTACAACATCTTTACCCGCCAGTATCACCGCCGCTACTGCCTTGGTCGCTGTCCCTGGTACTATCGCAGCTGACACAACCGCCCTTCGAGCCCATGGCCACTGTGGATGACAGGCTTCTGACCATCAAGACTGCTTTCCTGCTAGCTGTCACCT
Organism: Cyclura pinguis; assembly: GCA_030412105.1. Lineage (NCBI taxonomy): Eukaryota > Metazoa > Chordata > Lepidosauria > Squamata > Iguanidae > Cyclura > Cyclura pinguis. The sequence goes on from CM059600.1 coordinate 162,246,379, forward strand.
CAGCCAGGTGGGCTAGTGAGCTGACAGTGTTGCGGGCCGACGAGCCCTTCCTTGTTTTCCACAGAGACAAGGTAGTCCTTCGACCTGACATCTCCTTCCTGCCCAAGGTGGTGTCACACTTCCACCTCAACCAGGACATCATTCTGCCAACCTTTTATCCAAACCCGACGACACCTCTGGAGCGGTCCCTTCACTCTCTTGATGTTCGTCGGGTCTTGGCCTTCTATACTAACCGGACTGCGTCCTTTCGCCAGACCCTGTACTTGTTCGTGTGCTATGGTCACCGTCGCAGAGGCCACAAGGTGTCCACCCAGAGGTTTTCTAAATGGGTGGCCCAGACCATCCTGCTGGCGTATGACCTTGCCAAGCAGCCTCCACCAGCCTTGCTCCGGCCTCATTCCACCAGAGCCGTGGCATCCTCAACAGCCCTCCTTCGAGGTGTGGACCTGCAAGAACTCTGTCGGGTGGCGACCTGGTCCAGACCATCGACCTTCGTGTGCCACTATCGACTGGACTGCCGGTCCTGTAGTGATGCCCGTTTCGGACGAGCGGTGCTGGCCTCCGTACTCTAGGACCTGACCCACCGTCCTGCTGGTAAGCTACAAAATCTCCTAGTGTGTGAGGCACAGAGACCACGAAGAAGAAGAACAGGTTGCTTACCTGTAACTGTGGTTCTTCCAGTGGTCATCTGTGCCCTCACACACACCCGCCCAGCCGTCCCCTCTTTCTCAGGTCCCTTATCAGCGGACTCTAGAACTGAAGGGAGACCGTTGCTTGGTGGGCTGAGCATGCTCAGTACGGGCAGGGGGGAGGGGTTCCCGCCAAGCTACTAAGCTCTAGAATTTTCCGAATGGTACCGCGCATGCGCGAAAGCTTCTAGTGTGTGAGGGCACAGATGACCACTCCAAGAACCACAATTACAGGTAAGCAACTTGTTCTTCTCACACCTGCTGCAAACAGTAGATAGTAATATAACAGTAACAACTATCATTTAATCATAAGCTAAATTTAAATTATATACTTGTTGCCTGTTAATTGTTTTGATAATAAATCTAAACTTACAATATGTGATAATGATTGATAAATCTGAATTCATTATTAATAATTCTAACTTAATTATAAAGAATCATATTTAAAAACTTTTTACTTAACAATTGATCATTAATAACTTATTCTATTCTACATTAAAAGTTAGTAGTTCTTAGGTAATAATAATCTATATATTAAGTAATTATTTTAATAAAAGCAGCAAAGAAAGTGAAATTATTTTCTGAGTAGTCTTCTTGCAGTAGTAAAGAATAATAAATCTGTGAGGGTTTCTTTTCTGGCACTTCTAGTGCCATGGTTTAGCACTCATCCGGTAAGAATGGGCAAGATTGCACACCCTGAAGCTCTGTTTTTGACAGGAGTCAGTTAATGTTAATGGCTTTGTTATACAGTTTTCATGGACAAAAGATGTCAGAATTTTTAATGGTCTTAGGTTTCTATTTTTATGGTACTCCTCTATTTTGAATGATATCTTATTCTGATTTTAGTTTTTGTAATCTTGGATTTGTTACTGAATTTGAGTGGGTTAGTTGCCTTGAAACACTGGACAATGGTGAGGTATTTTTAAAATAAATCTAACAACAAACTTAATAATTTAATCATGCATATTTGAATGGAGAGTGGGTGAATAATTACAGTACCTCAAGTGCTGATAGCTTATTGTAAAGGTAGAACAACAGATCTCTTGGGTTTCACAGCAGTAGACCAATTAGCAAGAAGAAATACTAATGTCGGCCCCCCATATTAGCTAGGGTTAGGGGTGCTGGACTCTCACAAAAGTGGAAGAATCACAAAAAGCAAAACATGTGTGCATGTGTCTGTCTGTGGGAAGGGAGCAGAGGCAAGGTGGGGATGCCAGGCACTCAGCGTCCAAACCAGGTCAGAGAAAGGAGAGGGAAAGGGACTGGGTTGGCATAGTGGTCTATACTTCCTCTGTCTTGCCCATCTTCTTCCTTCGGTGTGTGAGGGGTGTCAGTAGAAGGTTTATGATGCTGAGAAATATTGCTGCAAGCCCGTCCTTAGCTGGCCAGGCAGTGGCTGGTGGAAGAGGAGGACCAAAGGCAGGTTTTTAAAAGGCTGCACAGCCTGATTGAAGCCATTGAGAGGGCAGGTTGCCCTAGAAAAGAAGCATGTGGGGGGGGGCTGCGGTTGGGAAAACACGCAAATCATCAAATCCATGAAAGTGAAACCCACAAATGTAGAGGGCTGACTGTATATCTTTACTCCTTTATCCATTGTGTTTCTGTATTATCCTAGATGCAGACTGGAATACTGGAATTCCTGTTCAAGCTATTGGTTTTGCAATACTTGTCAGACACAAATGGGAAACTCTGGGTGAGGAAACAGTGCCACTTGTATATAGTAGAAATTCTCGAAGCCTCTCCATCAGAAAAACAAGTGAGATCAGTAAGTACATGTGGATCTATAACAACTGTAAAAATGCTTGCCAGTATCTGAGTTGTAGTTTGTAGGCCTTGATGTCTCTCCAATCATGCACTTATATTGAGAGCTGAAGCATTTATTTCCACTGCTATAACTATACTGTTTCTCAGTGTTGTAATCATGTACTATTCCAAGATGACTATAAGTAATTAAGTAAGAAACTACTAATAAATATACATTTCTCAGTGATGGAAGTTGTAGCATTCTCAAAAAAGATACTGTGTGGTGCCTATAAATAAAATAAGTCTTCACTCTTCTGTGCATTTACTTGGGAATAATACCCATTGAATATAGCTGGATTTGCCTTCTTGTAAACTTTTATAGGCTTGAATTTTATGAGTCTTTTTTATGGGTAATATGTTACTCATATTAGAAAATAAGATGCTTCTAAAGATATAATTTATAGATAATCAACCAGTTAAAGACTTTATTGATGATATATGGCTTTCAACCAATTCATAAGAACACAAGGGGCCCTTGATCAGACTGCTCTGGTGCAACATTTTCTTCTTCATGCTTTTACTCTTCCCGGATTGGCCAACCACATGTCCATGGGAAGCATGCAAGCAGGGCAGAAGTGCAATGATATCCTTCCACTCATGTTTCCCTGGGAAATGATATTGAGAGAAACATTTCCACAGATAGTAGTGGTATTACGTTGCTATCATGATTGTAGCTTTGATGACCTTATCTTTAATGTACAGAACCCCTAAGAGGGCACCCTGGGGTGAAAGCACCATGTAGAGAATTCACCGGCTGAATTGACTATTAGAGAGAATAACGGGGATTCTACTGTCTCTCTTTTTTTCTGCTTGATTTGTAATTCTTCCTTATGGATTACTGCCTCTCATATCTTTATGCTGCTATATATTCTTCCTCAGTCTCCTGAATTGGTTTTGTAGCTCAATCTGTTACCTTCCTTTTTTTTTTTAATGTGATCAGTGACATCTCTGAATAGTGTGCTATAATTTGTTGAACCAACATTTATTCCTTGTTAATGACTATTACTCAGATACCAGTTCTTTTTGCCTTTTAATCTGCATCAGGACATTTTGCTATTCCTGTTTTGTCCTATGATCTGTTCTTTTCTCATGTACAGCTTCACTAGGAGGGTAGCTGCATCCCCTTTTAAAGACGTTTGGCTTTTGTGAGTGTGTGTGTGTGTGTGTGTGTACCTAAGAAATTGTTTAAATATGGAGAGCCTCCCAATTCAACTTACACTTTGGAAAGCAAAAAGCATTGTAGGATTGTGAAGATTCAGACTAGTTGAAGAGACAGGGACAAATTTGGAATAGTGTGTGCCACATCACTAGTTTGCTTCATTTATAGCAGTGATTTCCATGATGAACAAAAAAAGGGGGGGATGGAAGAGTTCTGGTCTCAACATACATTGTCAACATTCTGGTTACACGTCTGTCCAGACAGCTCACATCCAGCCGCCTTTAAGTAAATGAAATCTGTAATTTAAGAACATAATAACAGCTGAAATACTGATAAAGAACAATGAGATGAGTGGCACAATGAGGTAAAAAGGAGATAAGATGGCAAGCCTTTCAGACAGCAGAAGAAGAAAACTGAAGAGAACCAAAGAGAGAAGGGATCTGCTAGAAACAACTCATCAAATGCAGCACAGGGAATCAGACCTATTCATATCATAACTCATCCTCTGGGGTCAGAAGATTCAGACACAGAGTTGGAAGTGCCAGGGATCCCAGCAATGTACAATTTCTGATGTTGATAGTCTCTCTTGAGTCAGCAGTGCTGGGGCCTGTGGGAGAAGAGGGCCCCACTCTCCAGCGGGAGATTGAAGATGTGGTGCAGCAATTTGCCAAGCAGAGGAGGGATAAAGAGAAGCAACATCAGTTTCAGAGGCTCTTAAGTAGGAGACTTAATTAAGCACCCAGTGCCTTGAGACGCCTAGCTATAAATATTCTAGCAGTTCACTGGCAGCTTTGTTGCTTACAACTGTCTGTGACTGACAGTACTGTTTGCTGTTTTCGTGTTCCCTGGGCCTTGGAATGACTACTATTTACAACTCTGTTTTATTCCTTGTTCATTAGGATTTCTTGCTTGTTGTGCAACTTCTGGACTGGCTGACAACCATTCTCTGGCTTCTCCTTTCATCCTGCTGGATAACCTTAACAACCCAACAGGTCTTGCATTCCAGCCACCTGTTTCCTAGGGTGCTTGCTGACTGGAGCATATGACAGTTCAGTTGCTAGCAGATCTGTATGCAAAAGGCAACAAACTTGTAGTTATAATTCAGGTCAACAGAACATAAAACAGAAAGAAGCTAGATTTATTTCTGTTAAATAGTGCTGCGCAGAGTGATATTCCTGGTGAATATACGTTCATCAACCAACGCAGATCCAGTACAATTGAATATTGCTTAATTTCAAGGAATGCATTTCATACGATCCTACACTCTGGGGTCATCACCAGAACTAAAAGTGACCACCTTCCATTAGTTCTTACAATAATGACTGAAAGTACAGTGATTCAGCAACCATCTTTTTTTTTTTAGTTTTTATTAATAGTAATGATGTATAAATATACATAAATATCTCTTCATATATAACAGTATTCGATATAAATATAAGATATATAGTAATATATAATAGTATTTATATATATAATATTTTGTATTATATATATCTCCAACTATACATTGTACTCTTATAGAAAATTCAACTCATATCCATGTTTCTTCGTACCTTATTTCATATCATATTTGCTTTATATTCCACTTCCTAACTTCCCTAGAGTTAATTCTTAATAGTCCTTTATATGTTACTCTTTCAGTACCCCTATCTTAACTTCGCGTGCCTTCTCATAATTTGTCATCCCATATCTTATGTAATCTTTAATGACTGAACTTTAAATCTTGTTTTCCTAAGTTCTTCTTATGTTGAGAGAAAAAACTTTTCTACTTGTCTCCATTCTGTATCATTTACTTCTTGATCTTTTCCTTGTATCATCGAGGTTAATTTATCCATTTCCCTGTATTCCAAAACCTTTATTTTCCATTCTTCTATTTGTGGAACCTGATCATTTTTCCACTTTCGCGCGTATTCTATTCTTGCAGCTGTAATCATATAAAGAATTATTCTCCAAAACTTCATTCTGTACTCTTTATGTATTTTCTCTATTATATTTAATAGAAATAGTTCAGGTGTCAAAGGAATACTGATCTGTAATATTTCTGAGATTATTTCTTGTATGCTTTTCCAGTATATTTTGGCTTTGTCACAAGTCCACCATATATGATAGTAGGTCCCATTTTCTCGACCGCATTTCCAGCATTTGTTCTCCCTTGTTTTATATATCTTATTAATTTTCACGGGATCAAGGTGCCATCTATACAGCATCTTTAAGTAGTTCTCCTTCAGACTTTGGGCTGCCGTGAATTTTTGTGTTTCTAGCCACGTCTTCTCCCAGTGCTCTAGTTGAATCTCATGGCCTATGTTCTGTGCCCATAGAATCATCGAAGGTTTTATCTGTTCTGTTTCTAATTCTCTCTCTATTTGAAACTTGTAGAATTTGGAAGTCAGTTGGTTCTGTGATTTGAATAATATGTCTTCGAACTGTTTATTATTTTCATCTGTTTGGAAACCTTCTAATTTCTTATCCATGTTATGTCTTTCTTTAAGTTGTCTGTAGAGAAACCATGAACACTTGAATCCTTCATGTTCCAATTCTTCTCTAGTTTTTAATCTTGTTTCTTGATTTTTCCCAACAATTATCATATTCTGATATTTTATTATTTTTTCCTGTGGTTCCCGCCATCTACTGTAAAAGGCCTCATGAGAGGAAATCCATAATGATATTTTTCTGTAATATTTTTTCTTAAACTTTTGCCAGTTTGTTAAGAGGGCCTTCCTTAGATAATGATTCTGGAATTCTTTATCAATTTTATGCTTATTGTACCATACATACGCGTGCCACCCCATTCTTAATCCAATTCCTTCCAAGTTTAGTATTTTTTCATTTTGCAATGTTAGCCATTCTTTAATCCAAATCAGGGAGTTTGCTTGGTAATACAATTTCAAGTTGGGAAGTCCGAAACCTCCTTTTTCTTTCTTCTCAGTCAAATACTTCCATTTTATTCTTGGCCTCTTTTTATCCCAAATAAATTTAGAAATTTCTCTATACCATTCTTTAAATGGTTTTTCATTTATAATTACAGGTAAATTTTGGAAAAGAAAATTTAATTTTGGCAGCACATTCATTTTAATTGTAGCTATCCTTCCTAGCAGCGAAAGTTGGAGTTGATTCCAATTATTTAATGATTTCTTAATTTCTTTCCATGTGTCTTTATAATTATTATCATATAATTCATTGTTTCTTTTTGCGATCCAGATTCCCAAATACTTAACTTTCTTTTCTAATTTGAAGCCTGTACTTTGAGCCAATATATTTTCTTCTTCCACTCGCAAATTTTTAGTCAAGATTTTTGTTTTTTCCTTGTTGATTCTGAATCCTGCCAATTCACCAAATTGATTCAGCTTTTCCAGAAGGTTGTCTATACCTGAGTTCGGGTCTTCTAATATAACCACTAAGTCATCAGCATATGCCTTTGACTTATATTCGTGATTCTTTACTTTGCATCCTTTCAACTCAGAGTCTTCTTTTATCATCCTTATTAATATTTCAGATGTTATTATAAAAAATAAAGGTGATAGGGGACATCCTTGTCTTGTGTCCTTTTTAATTTTGAAATTTTCCGTTTTTTCCCCATTTATAACCAAAGTAGCAACTTGGTCTTTATATATTTCTTTAATCCATTTTATGTATGTATCTCCAAAATTCATTTTAGTCAATACCATAAACATGAAGTCCCATCTCAAGTTATCGAATGCCTTCTCGGCATCGATAAAAATCAAGGCTAGCTTTCTCTCATTATGCTTCTCATAATATTCAATGACATTTAAAATTGTTCTTATGTTGTTTCTTAATTGTGTATTTGGCAAAAATCCATTTTGTTCTTCCTCTATAATTTCTTGTAATATTTTTTTTTGTTCTGTCCGCCAAGATGCTCATAAAGATCTTATAATCAATATTCAACAACGAAATCGGTCTGTAATTGCCTGGTTCTTTTAAATCTCTCCCTTCCTTCGGTATTAATGTAATACAGGCCTCACCCCAGGAATTTGGTCGCCCTTCTTCCGTAATTTCGTTGAATAATTCCAGCATGTACGGCACCAGTTCTTCTTGCAACTTTTTGTAATACATTGCTGAAAACCCATCTGGGCCCGGTGCCTTTGCCGAATCAAGTTTCTTAATTGCTTGTATTATCTCTGTTGTTGTTATTTTAGTATTAAGTATTCTCTGTTGGTTTTCTGTTAATTTTGGTATTCTTTGTTTCTCCAAAAAGTCCCATATCTTCTTCTGTATCTTTCTATCTTTTGCATTATATAAGTCACTATAATATCTAAGGAAAGTTCGTTTAATAGTTTCTTGATCTGTTGTCGTCTTTCCCCCTATATTTACTTCTGTGATCAAACTTTTTTCTCTTTCCTTCCTCAGTTTGTACGCCAACCATTTGCCTGGCTTGTTGGCCTGTTCAAAGAATCTTTGTTTCTTTCTCTGTAAGTTCTTGTTAATTTCCCATTGGTGTTCTGATTTCAACTGTTCTTGAAGCACCTTCAACTCTGTTCTTATTTTAATGTCCGTGGGGTGTGACTTTAACTGTTCTTCCCATTGTTTTATTTTTAACATTAGTTCTTGTTGTTTTGCTTGTCTTTTTTTCTTCATTTCCGTTCCCCACTGAATAAAGTGACCCCGCATTACAGCCTTGCTAGCATCCCAAGTAGTTTTCAATTTTACATCTCCTGAGATATTTTCTTTAAAATAACTTTTAAAGTTTCTCTGATCCTTTCCAAGTAACTCGAATTTTGAAAAATGTGATCATTTAGTCTCCATCTTCTAATTCTTTTTAGTGTTTTAAGCTCTAGTTGAATTGGATTATGATCCGAGTATACTCTAGGAAGAATTTCCATTTTGTCTACTTGCTTTTGTATAACTTTTGAAATTAAAAACATATCGATTCTCGACATTGATTTATGAGTTTCCGAGTAGTAAGTAAATCCTTTAGAATTTCCATATTTCAATCTCCATACATCTTGTAATGCCATAAGTTCCATTAATTTGAAAAAGGATTTAGGAAGTTTCCCTTGCTGTTTACGGTCTAATTTACCTCTTGATCTGTCTTCTCTAGGGTCCAATACTCCGTTAAAGTCTCCACAAAGTAAAAAATTAGCTTGGCTTGTTTCTTCAGAGTAATTTAAAAGTTGTTGTAATAGTTTTTGATAAAAATTACTTTTGTCTTCTGTTGGGGAGTATACTCCTACTATCAAAACCTTAGTCTCTTGGAGTTGTACCTCCACTCTGACAAAGTGTCCAAGTTTATCCTGAAATTTCAATTCTGATGGGAGGTTACGGTTAACATAGAGTACTACTCCCTTTTTTTTCTTTTGCGAGGCAGATGCATAGCAAGTTCCCAGTTTTGGATTTCGTAAGTATTTAGTATCCTTGTCTCTAATTTTGGTTTCCTGTAAACAAATTACGTCTGCTTTCACCTTTTCAACATAATGAAAAATTTGTCTTCTTTTATAGTATTCAGCAACCATCTTTAAAAGTGAATACAATTAGGCTAGGAAGAACAACAAGAAGAATTAAATGTTTTTTGAATCTGAATCATTTAATGAAGGAAAAGTTGTTCTCTGATACAGTAGCTTCTCTCAAATTTAAAATTCTAATGAATCACTCTTCAGTTACATTGATGGAGACCTACAATGATCTGATCCATTTGATTCAAGCCCACTTAACACATAAACCCAATTCTTGGGAGGGCCAAATAAAATCTCTTGATTATTTGGACAAATCTTGGTTTGATAAGGAATTCTGGCACAAGAAAAACTCTCTTAGATCTACCCTTATCAAGTATAGGAAGACAAACTCAAACAGTGCCTTATTGACATACTTTCAACTAAAAAAGGAGTATAAGTCTCATATCCCCTAAAAAGAGGGAATTTAACCATGACTCTTGGTCTCTATTGCTAAATGCATCTTAACAACAACTCAAAATCATTCTGGGAGCTTGTATCTGGAGCTTTATGCTCCTGAGCTCCAGCCTCCAGATGTGTTATTCCAGCTGTGGTGTGGGAAACCCACTTCAGAGGCATTTTTGCTGAGGCCACCGATTCTGCAACTACTTCTGAGAAGACTACTGATAAACAGCTACAAATGGCCCCACCCTGGGAACCCATATTTATTGATGAAGTTCTTGAATTAATTTCCCAACTCAAAAATGGGAAAGCTCCCAGAATGGATAATATCCCAGCTGAACTTATTAAAACCAACAGGCACTCGTGGGCACCTTTCTTAGCAGCTTTATTTATGCAGATAAACAACTCTGAAATGATCTCAAATGGCTGGAATAAAGCAATTGTAGTTCCCATTTATAAACAAAAAATGCCAAGTTAAAGATCCTGCAAACTACGGACCAATAAGTTTGCTGTCCGTAGTTATTTACAGTGGAATAGATTGCCTCAGAGAGTGGTGGACTCTCTGTCTTCAGAAGTCTTTAAAACAGAGTTTGAAGGGGCATCTTTCAGGAGTGCTTTCAGATACTGCTAAATCTCTCCTCACTATCAATCCTTCCCCATTCTTTCTTTGACTGTTGTTTCCAGAGTAAAACATTGTGTAATTATCTGATTGAAAATGTCCCATACCTGGTCCTCTTTGTCTCCCTCATACCAATTCTGGCTATGTCTGTGCATTCCATTTCTTGTTTTACAGTGCCTAGCTTCCTTGATTCATGCTTCTAACATTTCATATTCCTACTACATACACTATGCAGCTTTGGACTTTTCTTTCACCTGTGTGCATGCCAGGAGCTGAACATCCTTTTGGATATAATCCAGTTGTGTCATTAGACACAGCACTATTAATACTTATCCTCTGCTCTTCCCTAGTAGCTGGTTGAGTGTCTTCTGACCTGAAAATCTCATTTCAAGCACAATCTCTTGTTTAATTTGGGCTGTCTCATAATTTTTGATGGTAAAAGGCTTCAACAGTAGCTTACTATTGCCTTCTTCTGTGCAGTACTAACTCGTGTAAGAGTTAGCTATGGTGTCATTGCTGTTGTCTCTGAGAGATCCTTTTCCAGTGTTACTTTCCACTATTGCTGCTGCCAAGTAGCTGTTTGGCACATTTAGACTGGTTCCACAGCCAAAGCCTGACTTAGGAGACTAGCAGCAGTGGTACTGTTGGCATAGCCAACATCCAAGTAATATTCTTCCCAGTCCCCTAGCATAAACATTCAATACTTTTTATAAAAGTTTGCAATTTATAAACACTGTATTAAAAATGTATGTATTTTGAGAAATGTGTATCAAAATGAGTATGAATTTTGGTGTGGAAAAACAATGTCACTACTAAGGAAGGGAGAATTAATGTTCAGTCATCACATGCTGAATTCTGTGTTCTTATAGATCTCCCTCTTTCTTTTCCTAGACTTTTCCAGGATTGAAAAACAACTTTCTTGATGTATTCCCAAAAATAATTTGCAAATCTCCTAAGGAAGTATTGGAAATGGCCACCCAGAAGGAGCCATCTCTTGACTTCTTTGTACGAAGAATAGATCAGGAAGTGTTCTGTAGTGAAGCTTTTCAGAGACCATTCCAGTATGTAAGAAGAGTTAACAAAGGAGACAATCTTGACAGATTCCAGTATAAAGAAGGCTCAATTGAAGGGACTCCTCTAGAATACCTACAGCTGTTTCTGATACACTGTGGAGTGAAAGATCCTTCTTGGTCAGAGCTGAGGAACTTTGCATGGTTTTTGAACCTTCAGCTCAGAAACTGTGAAACCTCAGTGTTTTGTAATGCTGATTTTGTCCAGGACACTTTGCAGGGCTTCAAAAATTTTGTGGTCAACTTTATGATTTTAATGGCAAAAGATTTTGCAACACCTTCACTCAGCATTTCTGATGAGAGTCCTGGGAAGCAATTTTTTGATATGGAAGGAGTCACAGAAGAAGATCTTGCTCCATTTCGTATTCGGAAAAAGTGGGAGTCTGAACCCCACCCATATATATTCTTCAATGAAGACTGTATATCCATGACATTCATTGGTTTTCATCTCCAGCCCAATCCCAATGGTGGCATTGATGCCATCAATCCTCTGAATGGAAATGTCATCAAGAGAAATGTAATGACTACTCAGTTGTACAAGGGACTGGTGCTTCAGAAAGTTCCATTCAACATTGATTTTGATGCACTGCCCAGACATGAGAAGATTGAGACACTTTGTATGGTTTTAGGACTCCAGAGACAGATTGATCCTGATGAAACATATGAACTCACAACAGACAATATACTAAAAATCCTTGCGATAGAAATGCGGTTCAGGTGTGGAATCCCTGTTGTCCTCATGGGAGAAACTGGCTGTGGAAAAACCAGGCTTGTAAAATTCCTGTGTGAACTACACAAGAGTGGTGCCGCTGCTGATAACATGAAGCTTGTCAAAGTCCACGGAGGCACCACAGCAGAAGCCATCTATGCGAAAGTCAGGGAAGCAGAAGCTCTAGCTATTGACAATAAGCAGCAATACCAGTTTGACACAATCTTATTTTTTGATGAAGCCAACACCACAGAAGCTGTCAGCAGCATTAAAGAAGTTCTGTGTGACCACACGGTACAAGGAGAGCCTTTGCTTCACAGTTCAGGCTTGCAAGTCATAGCTGCGTGCAATCCTTATCGCAAGCACACTGACAAAATGATTCAGCGCTTGGAGTCAGCAGGCTTAGGATATCGTGTCAAAGCAGAGGAGACAAAAGAGAAGCTTGGCTCTATTCCTCTTCGACAGCTTGTATACCGTGTCCATGCGCTCCCCCCTAGCATGATGCCCCTAGTGTGGGATTTTGGGCAACTGAACAACTTCACTGAGAAATTGTATATACAGCAGATTGTACAAAGACTTACTAGGTCAATACGAATGTCTGAGATAGAGATTCAGATAATAACAGATGTGCTTTTTGAGTCTCAGACGTACATGAGGAGAAGGACTGATGAATGCAGTTTTATCAGCCTCAGAGATGTGGAACGCTGTGTGGCAGTCTTTAAGTGGTTCCATGGCCACAGTGAACTACTGATGTGGCATCTGGAGAAGCATCTGGCAGAGAAGAAGACTGCTAAAGGTTTCGTCCCAAGAGACAAAGTGATTTGGTCCTTGGTTCTTTCCATTGGTGTTTGCTACCACGCGTCCTTAGAAAAGAAGGAGAATTACCGAAAAGTCATCAGCAAAATCCTCCCAGAGCCATATGATCATGAAAAGGGCATTCTTGAAGAAATTAGCTTAGTTCAGGATCTTTTTCTGAGTGGTGCACCTCTGCGGGACACAATAGCTAGAAACCAAGCCTTGAAAGAAAACGTCTTCATGATGGTTATCTGCATTGAACTAAAAATCCCATTGTTTCTTATTGGGAAGCCCGGGAGCTCAAAATCTCTTGCCAAGGCCATTGTGGCTGATGCCATGCAAGGCCAAGCAGCATATTCCGAGCTTTATAAGGAGCTGAAACAAATCCATTTGGTATCTTTTCAGTGCAGCCCACACTCTACCCCTGAGGGAATCATAAATACTTTCAAGCACTGTGCTCGCTTCCAAGAAGGGAAAAACCTGAAGGAGTACGTCTCTGTGGTTGTGTTAGATGAAATTGGCTTGGCTGAAGATTCTCCCAAAATGCCTCTAAAGACCCTCCATCCACTTTTGGAAGATGGGTGTGTTGATGATGAGCCACTCCCACATAAAAAAGTGGGCTTCATCGGGATCTCTAACTGGGCTCTGGATCCAGCTAAGATGAATCGAGGCATCTTTGTTTCTCGTGGAAACCCCGATGGGAAGGAACTTACAGAAAGTGCAAAGGGTATTTGTTCTTCGGAACGTATTATCATGGAGAAAATTGAACACTTCTTCCCCATCTTTGCAGATGCATATGAGGAGATTTGCAAGGTGCAAACTAAGGAGTTCTTTGGGTTGCGTGATTTTTACAGCCTCATAAAGATGATATTTGCTTTAGCAAAAAAATCTAAAAAGTCACCAGCTCCTCGTGATATAGCAGAGGTGGTCCTCCGTAATTTCAGTGGGAAAGAAGATGTCGAGGCCTTAAACATCTTTATGTCTAAGATCCCAGAGAAAGGAGACATCATCTCTGAGGACCTCAGAATAATTGATCTAGTGAAGCAGAACATTTACAATGATTATCAAGATGGTGAATGCCGGTACCTGCTCGTGTTGACAAAAAATTATGCAGCACTTCAGATCCTCCAACATACGTTGTTTAAAGATACCCAACAGCCAGAGATTATTTTTGGTTCCAGCTTTCCCAAGGACCAGGAATATACTCAGATCTGCAGAAACATCAACCGGGTGAAGATCTGTATGGAGACTGGGCAGATGGTTATCCTTCTCAACCTCCAGAATCTCTATGAAAGCCTCTACGATGCTCTCAACCAGTATTATGTTCAACTTGCTGGTCAGAAATATGTGGACCTGGGTTTAGGGACCCATCGCGTGAAATGCCGAGTTCATCCTAAGTTCCGCTTAATTGTCATTGAAGAGAAAGAGGTGGTGTACAAGCACTTCCCCATTCCGTTGATCAATAGGCTTGAAAAACACTACTTGGATATCAATACCATCTTGGACAAGTGGCAAAGGGATATTGTGGAAGAACTGAAGAAATGGGTCAATGGCTTCACAACAGTTGACACACAAAAATATTTCATGGATCAGCAGAAATATACGCCATCTGATGTCTTTGTTGGCTACCATTCTGACACGTGTGCCTCAGTTGTCTTGCAGGTGACAGAAAAGCTGAAGGCTGATTTTTCTCCACAGGAACTAATACAAAAAGTACAAGAACAGGCCAAGTTGGTACTGTTGAACTGTGCAACACCAGACTCCATGGTCCGTCTTGGTCATTCCCGGCTGGGTTCCTTTCTGGCAGATGAGTTGGCAAGTGTGTATTTTCAGCAACAGCAGCATAATTCTCTTCCAGATTTTCTCAGTGCTTGCCTTGGTGCAGAATCCAGGAGTCACACAGTCTTTACTGAGGTAAGTTCCTCTAAAATAAAAATTCTGAATTCCTCATGAATGACATTAGGACTATATATGGGAGCGTATGTATGGGTAAACAATTTTTATAAGGCTGTTGTAAAATGAAGTATATATTTCAATCATCCATTTATATCTGCAGTTAAGATCTTTTTGCTTTGGGTGTCATGATTCAGTATAGTAACAAATTGCTAAAGACTAGTTTTATTACATTTGGTTCTGTGTTGTTTTTGTGTGCCTTCAAGTCATTTCTAACTTATGGTGACCCTAAAGTGAACCTATCATGAAGTTTTCTGTGGCTAAGAGTGTGTGGTGCACCCAAGATCACTCAGTGGAGAATTTAAGACCTTCAGTATGTGAAAAAATAAGTCAGCCATTACAAGATGTAACCTGTTCATTAGGTACTGTTTTCACAGTTGAGTAGACTGTAGCTAATGGCTAGTTCAGATGCAAAAGCAAAAAATTGTTTTGTTATGGTAGCAAGGTATAGCAAGACTAAAGCTTGTGTAATGGACCAAATGTAGATACCCTAGGCTTCCTGCAGCTTGTTGTTATACCAACAACCATTGTTTGTCATTATTTCTGAACTTTGTCAGTACAAAACAATGTAAGAGCACATCCAGACTGATTGAAGAGCCTGAGATTTTGTTTCTGTTCTTTCTCCCATCTGGGGAAATAAAGAAGCTAAAAAGTATTTTTAAAAATACAATGAAAAGTATTTTAGAAAGTATATAAAAGGTATAAAAGGTTCCTTATTGTACTGGGAGTTGAGGGAGCATCCAGACTGATTAAAAAGACCAGGAAGCCCCAAATTTTGTTCCTGTTCTTCCTGATTTCGTTTTGGAAATTCCAACACATTTTGTTTACCCCAGAATACAGTCTTCACTCCGCATTCATGGGTTTGACCTTTGCAAATTTGATTATTTGTGAGGTATATGCTTGCCTCCCCACCATTGTGCTCCTCCCAACTCTTGCATTCCTCACCCCAGACTTGGGAAGCTTGCATTTAAAATAGATTTTTTTCCCTTTTGGCTGAGCAAAGCCCCCCTCCCACTGCTGAGGGCCACCCACTGCACATTCTGCTGTGCATTGCCTGTTTATTGGTCAGGTGCTCATTTCTCAAGAAGGCAGCCAAAAGTAATTAGAGCTCCTTTCATCTCTGTCTGAGGGAAAAGTACTGGTAAGCCTTTTAGGTTGTCTTTTTTTCTCCCCCACCCCCAACACCAGGGCAGAGGCAAACGAATGGGAGGGGGGAAGCTCCAGAGGGGAATGGGAGGGGATTCATGGGGGGTGGTATTTGTGTTTTTTCCTACTTTCATGAGTGTTCTCTGCCCTGAACCCTGTGCAGATGTGGAGGCCTTACTGTATCTTCTGTCAGCAATCACATACTTTCTATACCCACTCCCCAGGTCAGTTTATTTTCCATCTAGTATAAAATCAGAACAGGAATAAAATCTGGGATTTTTCAATCAGACTGGCTGCAGCCAAAAAGTATTCTGGTATAACAAAACATGTATGGATCTCCAAAATAAAAATGAAAGAATAGGAACAAAATCTGAGGCTTTCAGGCCTTTTTAATCTGTTTGGGTGTGTCGTAAGATTACGTATATAAAACAAAGTAAGACTCCTTCCCAGGCTGTGGAATTGCGTGCTCAGGGACAAACTGCATTGCTTCCAAAATAATCACAATCGCTCAAAGGCTTTGGAAAGAAACTGGTCACAACTTTATTTGGTTACAGCTCTCATAGCTGGAGCCCACATGGTGTCTGGCATGGATTCCATGCACTCTGCAGTGAGTTCGGGGAATGTGTGCACCTACCCATGCTGTGCACATGCTACCAGCCCTGCATCCCGAGCTTCCAAAAGAGGGACACTGATACACCCTGCCCAAGGGCACTGATAAAGCACCTCAGATCCATGGCCCATGCCAACCACCAACCGTACACAAGTTGTAACAATGGAAAATATACAATGCAAAACACCAGAAATGGGGAGGGTGGATGGGACAACATTCCATTAAGAAGTGAGCTCTGGATGGAAGAGGCCCTTCTTAAATACCCTTTTTCTGGACCAGAGGGAAAACTGCAGCCCAAACTGGCCAGGAAAGGGGCAGCCAATGAGTTTAAACCTGAAATTCAAATTCATTGGCTGATGCAAAGGGGGCAGCATGAGGCCATGCAAGCCATGCAGCCTGTTGGGAAGCAGGAAGTGGCTTCCCCACCTCTCTCCAGCCACGCAAGGAGTCTGCGTGCACTCTCTACCACCCTGATCAGCAAAATCAAATCCTGGTAAGTTGGGCAGGTGCATCTCCTTTCCCAGTGAGGCTAGGCTGGCATCCTCTCTGCTATTTTTCCTCAAGTAGAGGAAGATCTTTTCATTTCACCAGGCTTTTGAGAACTCCTTGCAAGGAATGGGCCTCACATAAAGTGCTAGATTTTTAATTTGCTGCCTTCTTTTTAATGGCTTATGGTTTTTAAAGCAGGTTTTTTTTCTTTGAAGGTTTATGTTTTCAACCTTTGTATGTGGTGAATTTTTAGCGAAGTTTGTTTTGACTTTTCTAAGCTGCCTTGAGCCCTGAACTGGGAGCAAGGTGGGAATAATAATAATAATAATAATAGTAATAGTAATAGTAATAGTAATAGTAATATAACAGAAAACCCTGTGATAGCTTTCCATTAGGGTTGCCATAAGTCAGAAGTGACTTGAGGGCACACAACAACAACAACAACAATGTGGTAGTATCCTTTGGGCACTAAGTCCCTTGAGAAACAGTTGAGACAGGTGGGTATGTTTGCCTGGTGAACAGAAGACTGAAGGGTGATATGATGGCCATCTTAAATATCTGAAAGGCTACAATATGAGAGGTGGAAAGAGCTTGTTTGCTGCTGTTCTTGAGGGTAGGGTATTCAATTTAGAAGCAGATATTCTGAGTAAATATTTGAAGGAACTTCCTGATAGTAAGAGCTGTTCAAACTTGTTAAAATTTGTGATAGATTAGCAAAGGAGGCAGCCTTTTTAGCGGCTTTTAATAGCTTAGATTACCTTCCAATTTGGTGAACTGCCTTTATTTGGATGGCCATCTTTCAGAAATGTTTTCCTTCTTGTTTCCTGTATTGGCAAAGGGTTGGACTAGATGTCAAATTCTGCAGTTTTATGATTCTACTTACATGATTACCATACAGTCTTGTGGCACAGATTTACCAGCGATATTTTGGAACTGAAACTATGAGCAGAACAGACACAATGGTGAAAACAGAATAATTTGCTTTTTTCACAAACCACGCCCAGCATTCTTTGAGACTTCCATATATTCAGCCAGAGATCTAAAAATTGCAGCAAAAACCATGTCTACTGTCCGTGCGTCTAATACTAGAATGGTTTCCTAGTCTTTCCATCTGGAGTACAAAGGCTGAGCAGTCAAGGCATTTTCTCTTTGATAGACCAGATGAGCAATGTAGGGCATACTTAATCTTTAAGTAAGGAAGAGGATATGTAAACATGACTCTTGCTATAAGAACTAAGAGATTCTGATTTTATCTTTGCCGGTGTTTGCGCTCACATTTTGAAATCTCTTCTACTCTATCCCTCACACACATGGATTTTTGTTTAAATTTTCATATAGTCTACAACTAGGTTTTAGGATTTTAAATAGCCAGTTATGGCATTTGGAAGCATCACTGCAGTGCAGCTTTATTCATACTCAAAGAGTATGCATAGACTTAACTATGTATATGAGAGAGGAAAGTTAAGCTTTTTTGTTTGGTCAACAGAATATCAGTGGTATCATTCCCCACAGTTTCTTAAGTATGGTAGTTTCCTATGTGAACATGGAGCAACTATGCTGTAGAAGCCTTTTTTGTTTCACCCAAGCATGGACTTTTTTCTTTACCATTTTAGATTACTACTTTCTCCAGACTCCTGACAGCAACAGACACAGAGACTTTGAAGGCAGAAGTACAGGGCAATATCAACAACCTCAAAGTTGTGTTCTTGCAACAGTTTGACACAGAGTATTCATTTTTGAAAGAAATCCGGTGAGTTTCTGCCTTTCTTATTCTAGAAGGTTTGTAGACTGCATTATATATAAAGAGAAAATTTTGGAATCGAATGAAGGGACAGTATAGTATTTAATGTTATGCTGTAGCTTCTAGAATTTATGAGAGATGATATTCTACTGTTTTATATGGAAGAGGTGGGAGGGGTGTTTGTAAAAAAATCCATCTAACCAATAGCATGTCATCTGTTGATGTTTTCTCCCAGGAATTTTCTTGATGCCACTCATGGACGTAAAATCCTGATCATTCAGACAGACTTTGAAAATGGATCTCTCAGTTCCCAGCTCATTGCCTCAGCCAAGTATGTTGAAGAACTGTGTGATAATTTGCAGCTCCTTAACTAGACCAGTGTTGAGAAAATAGGCTCAAATTTAAGAGTTTCTGCAAATAACAATGGGTTTTTGCAAGCTCAAATAACATTCTAGGCAAACATAAGTGTAAATTTGTGTATTGTTATTATTTGCTGTGAAGTGGTAGGGAAGTAAGTCATATAGGTATTGAAATAATGAAGAGGAAATAAGGACTGAACAGTAGTTTTTCGTAATCAGTCAGACAGGCAATCAGTCTTCTCCACTAATACTTGATAATGGTGTTATCAGACTATACACTTCCAATCTCTGATGTGGTTTAATTGGCAGATATGATTCAATTGGTATTAAATATGAATTATACACTGCTGTGGCTGCATGGCCATGCTGGCTGAGAGGAAGCTGGCTGAACATGTGTATTGCAAAACTAGGTCAGGTAAGACCTCAAAGCATTGCGAGGTCATAGTCAGGAAATCATCAGGGAAACCCCAGTGATAATAGGCTCACATTTAGCTGTCAATGACTCAACCTTTAGAGAAAATAGTGCCCAAAATGTTCCCATGGGATGGCTGATGGTCTTAGCTCTTCTTCCTCCAACAACTGGAACTTCCCTTTTGTTCTCATACTTGCCCAGCAATCAAGGAGCTATCACAATTTCCATCAGCCTTTTGTCACCTAATGCTAAGACCATTGGTCTGTTCCAGACCCTATTGTTTATGTTGCCAGAGAGTCATTTACATCCTCACCCTCCAGACAGAAATAGGGTATTTAAACCCTGGCTTTTGGACTAGCCAACTCACATTACGCTGGTCACTGGTTGTCACTGCGCCACTCCGATTCCCAGTTGTGTACTGTCCTTGGACTTCTAGTCTAAGCCACATCGCTTCTTTGCTTCTCTGCTGGATTTGTAAATATCACTCACTTTGCCCTAAACTCTCACTATCCAACTTTTCCTTTCTTTTCCTTGTGTGTTTGTGAAACTGCTTGGATCTCGTGTGCATGATTGTTAATTCCCCCAATAAAGCACTTTTAAAGCAAACATTCTGTGAATCCCCAGCTGGTATTCCTGCACTAGTACTAGTATACATAAATGTTAAATATCTCATTAGGTTACCCTACTCTTGCAGGCCTTCTTTTTCAAGGAGGCACTGATATTACGGGTGGACCCCTGAGTCACCCATGTTCTGGGTAACAAGGGTAACATCTGATTCCCTTTTGTTGCAGATATTCAACTGTTAATGAAATCAACAAAATGGATGTGAGTGAAGCCTCGGTGTTTGTTTTCTTCATCACTAAACTGTCACGAATTGAAGGAGGAAGTAGTTATGTGGGATTTCATGGAGGTAAGACTGCTTGTGTACAAGGATGTAGAATAAAGATAAATTTTGCAACTAATTAATTGTGCCCTTGAAACTATTAAAGCAAAACCAAAAGTGATTATCAGTGCAAGTAGAGAACAATTGTATCTACCCGGCTGGACCATTTACAGCCATTTATGGACAATGTATTTCTTTCAGAAGCATTCCATATTTCTGTCTAGTACTATAATGATTTTTCCTTCTCTTGGAGAGCACAGAAATTCAGGATGTAGTACTAATGTAATCTAAGAATCATTTTTCTTGATTCTACCATGAGCCTTAGACTGCCTCTTTCTTATAAGCCTATTCTCACAGCCTCATGGAGGTAGTACCTGTGCAAGTAGGACTGCTTGTGTACTGGGATGGAGAATACACTAGTAGTGCTGTTGGAAGTACCAGAACAAAACAAAAGCTGGCACCAGTCAACTAGAGAATAACTGGAATAGTTACTTCACCTGGACCATGTGCAGTAGAAGATAATGCATTTTTTTTCAGAAGCATTCCATATTTTCAGAAGCATTCCATATTGCTACCTTGTACTGCAGTGATTTTTCACTCTTTCTTGGAGAGCAGAGGCATTTGGAACACAATACCAACATTCTGTAATGCAATCTAAGGTTCATTTTTTTCTGCTTTGTCCACAAGCCATCTGTAGAGTCTTATACTGCCCCCTATATAAACTCAGGGCTTCGTGTCTCCCTTAGACTTACATCACAACAAAATGAAGTCTTCAGATGGCAGTTACAGTTCTTGTAAAACAAGAGAAGAAAGATGAAATCAATATTCCTGAACTGCTATGTGGTTAAGATCATCCCTGTTCATGCTAATGGCTGTTAAAGAATTTTTTTTTATCAATGTAAATTACAGTTCTCAAGCATTTTACTCTGTGTTGCTAGGATTGTGGCAATCCGTGCATATTGATGATCTAAGGAGATCCCATGGTATTGTGACTGATGTAACTGCTTTGAGGAATATCAGCATCAGCCAGCTGTTTTCTGGAGACGTGGGGGAGACTACAGAAAGTCATGAATGTAAGAATTTCAATTGCTGTTCCATTCAGGAAATAAGGATGCCAGATACGAGACTTTGGGTTAAATACTACTTTCCTCAAACGCATGACAGCAGCAGACACGGAGACTTTGAAGGTAGAAGTACAGGGCAATATCAACAACCTTATGTTGTTGATGAAGTTATGTTCTTCCACCATTTAACACAGAACATTAATTTTTGAAAGAAATCTACTGATCCACTTTTATTAACTATTTGACTTTGAACTTTTAAACATGAACTGCAACAGGAGGACCTACTCAATGTGCAGTTCTACTGAGGCAGAGAGTCTCTTTCCAACCTTCTTCTCAACCCCTGTTGGGTGTGACAGCTAGTTCCAGGGAGCAATCCAAGGTGACCTGGTTGCCCCCTGGCCAGCTTTCTTGGTGGAAGGCCCCATCTAAAGAACCCCTTCTCTCTCCAGTCCCATGACTTAAAGTGAGGACATCTCCAGATAGACCTCAAGGTTGATCTCCTTCCCCATCCCACCCGGGTCCCATGACAGGAAGGGGCAAATCCAGAGACTTCCTCTTCACCAAATGGTACCAATTGGTGCTCACCCTACTTTCTCCCCCCCATGACCTGCCAAGTTACTGCCTAGTTAAAGACCACACCCTGAGGCTGAATCTACATGGGTGAATTAAAGCATCCTTACTTTGATTGCAGTCTTGTTGGAACACACAATGTTCTTTTCCTTCTGGTGTGAAAACACTTCTTTTTGATGTCTGAGGGCTTTAAGGTGATTTTTAAAAACTTCCAGTTTACTCCGTGTTTCTAGGAACAGCTAGTTTTTTAAAATGTGTCATTTGACCTCTGAATAGGATTAGGGTGGAATTGGGGTGGGGGGAAGGTGAAGAGAGACTGGGGTCAGGTTGGTGGGTGATGACAAGCTGCTGGGTGAGTGGTGGCATGGAATGGCCAGAGATGTGTCACCTGAGCTATTTCTTGCCTATGAAGGCTGAAAGGCTTTGGGATCACAGCATGAAATATCTAGAGATGGCAATTAGGAAAAAAACCTTTCCCTGAAAATCAGCAGCATTTTCTTCTTTCTTTCTTTACTTTGCACTCCAGACATACGTGAAGCTTTGAACATTTGCTTGCCTTTAGATATCCTTTTGATTTAGGGTGAAGGGGAACGGTCTCATGGGGCAAGAACTATTGATTTCAGCAGGACTTACTTTTGAGTTGACCTGTATAAGATTGTACCATATACTGTCAGTCCTTCACCCACTTTTCTGAGAATTAATTTTTTAAAATGAGGCAGCAAATTAGAGGGGTTAGAGAACTGAGGCAACTGCCCAGTATGCACCTGGTCCATTGGGAGTGCAGATGGCTAGTCAGAATGTCAGAAAACAGAGAAAGCTGTTCGATTATGTGAATGTATGGAACAACAACAACATCAGCAACAACAAAAGCCCACAGCCATTGTGGTCGTGTGACAGAACATAAACTGATGTGAGGAACACCCCTTTGTACCAGTGTGACTACATAATGGGGTCTTGTGTGGCTTTCCAAAATAAGTGTGTGTGGCAGTAAAGGGATCAAACTGGGACAGGGTACTACACAGTGGAGCTGGGATACAATGCTCATGTAGATTCAGTCTGAATCTGTTTCTCCTATGCTTCAAGCTTCAGTGTAGGATAGGTGAACCCACCCCCCTGGGAAAAGGAGGGACAAAAATCCCTATTCATCCCGGAGCAACCAGCAAGACATTACACTGAACTGGAGGCGCAACTGTCATTGCTGGAAGGGAGATGAGTGCAGGCGGAGTGAGCTTCTAAGCCCCCATGCTCTGCTCCCTCACCTCTGACCAGGTTTGCTGAGCCAGGCCAGAAGTTTATGGCAGGCCTCCTTTCCGTCCAGGGCCCAGCAAGGTCATCTCACCCCCTGCAGCACAGGCACTAGCAGATACAAAGATGCATCAATATGGTAGTGTAAGATTTTGACAGTCTATTATAGCTACCACTGTATTTATGCTTACCTGAGAGCCAGTGTGGTATAGAGATTTGTGCATTGGACTACAACCCTGAAGACCAGGGTTGAATTCCCTGTTCAGGCATGGAAACCCATCACGTGACCTTGGGTACATCATACGCTCTCCGCCCCAGAAAACCCTGCAATAGGTTCTCCTTAGAGTCGCCATAGGTCAGAAATGATTTGAAGGCACACAACAACTATGCTTACCAATATACAGACTGCATCTTTAAAAAGAGATCTTCTATATTGCTACAGTTGTAATGGCAGAGAAAGTGAAGGAAACAGAAGAGGAGATGGACGTGGAAATACCTGCAGAACCAAGACTAGAAACTTTAGCTGTAAGTTCCAATCTGTCCCACTTGCTCATCTGTTTTATTCTCTCTGAAAAAATAGGGTGCATTTGTTTCTTAGGAGTACTGAAAACAAACCATAACATATTTCTGAGGAATTCTTGTTCTGTTACAACTTTCCTATATTTTTTTCAAGTGGTGTGAGATTATTGAGGAAGTATATGGTAAGCTTTTCTCACTGATGTACTTATCTTAAAAATTTACAGTACGGTGGGCCCTCAGTATCTGCTGGGGTTTGGTTTCAGGATCTCCCATGGATACCACAATCCGTGGATGCTCAAGTCCCATTATATGCAATGGCGTAGTAAAATGGCATCCCTTGTATAAAATGATGAACTAAAAAGGTTTGCTTTTTGGAATTTTTGTTTCAGTATTTTCCAGCTGTGATAGATTGAATCGATGGATGCAGAATCCATGGATATAGAGGGCCATCTGGATATTAATTTGTTCTGGTTCTGTGATTGGTTGGCAGGCAAAGAAGCCATTATAGGCAGAAGAATTTTATAATATTGATTCCTGATTTCAGATGCAAATGTGCACAGGCATTAGTCTCTGTTACTTGAGGATGCTAACACACTTTCTCTTTTCTACTGTGCCTGGAAAGACTGAAATCTTGGACACCACTGTCCTTCTAAGGAGCTGTGTGCAGAGTGCTGTGGGAATGCTGAGGGACCAAAATGAGGGTGCCAGTCGTAGCACTAAGAGAATTGAAATTCTCCTTGGTCTCCTGTCTAAAGATGATGACTTGAAAGGTAAGAATGACTAGAAGCAGTTCATTTTGAAAAGTGGATGATGGTTTAGTTCAAGCCCCTCCTAGAGTAAGTCCATATAATTTTACTCCTGAGAGTTTTACTGAGGATTACCAGAGTGAAAAGAATGGAAAATAACTTGAAATATTTGCCATGTGAAGTTCTGAGACTATAGAGAGTACAGTCCACCCTCCATGTTTGCAGGTTTGACTTTCACTGATTTGATTATTTGTGACTTTCTTCAACCCCCCACCCCAAGTGCTTCTTTTCCAAGGGAACTTTAGGAAGAAGACTGTGAATACATATACATGAATTAGTACATAATTAGAGAGAGAGAGAGAAACAGACAGATAGACAGACTCCAACCAATTTGGAGGAATCTTAGGGAAAGGTCTGTGCACTTTTTTTATTTATAAAAAATCTGCATACAAATGTCCCCTGCTTTTTGACAATCTACTCTTTCAACCGTCTTCAACAACAACTGGAACCCGTATACAGTCAGCCCTCCACATTGGCAGATTTTACTTTCATGGATTTGATTATTTGCAAATTTCTCCAACCCCTGCCCCCCTCCTCAAGTGCTTCTTTTCCAGAGAGCGTTCCCTCTCAGCAGCTCCAATCAGCCCATGCAGCCCTTTAAAAATTTATCTCTGATCCTCCTCCTCCTCTGCCAGCTGCTGCCTGGCCAACTAAGAATGGCTCACGGCTCACTTTCTCAGCACCACAAACTTACTCCTGATGCTCTTCACACAAGGAGGGATATGGGTGAGAGAGAGGAAATATGGGGCCACCGTGCCAATCCATACCTTTTCCCTCTCTTCTCCTTTTCTTTACCTGGTTTGCATACTGGGTGCTTACTCTCCCCACTCTGCCTCAGCCCCCTTCCCAGAGACGCACATTTTGATATTTGCGATTTTTCCACTTTTGCAGGGGTCCTGTGCCCCTAACCCTAGTAAATGTGGAGGACCGACTGTACTCTTCTCCTTCTTTCTTCTTTCTATGTTGGGTTTTGTTTTTTGTTTTTTTGTTTTTGTGACTCTGGATTAGACACAGTAGAAAGTACAAAGTTGAGAGCATTCCCTATGTTCTTGGAGAGTATCGGAAAGCTTACAGATAAGACCGATCCAGTAAACCCAGTATACCTGGACTTTCACAAAGCTTTCAGGAAAGTAGCATTGGCAGAGAAGATGGGTCCCATAGATCTTTAGCTGTTAAAAAACACAAAACAGAAATACGTGAACAGTTATCAGTGGGAACAGACATGAAGTTGTAAGATTTGGGGTCAAGTGATAAAGTTTAAGGGTAACTTAAAATTATTCAGGATATTTTAAAAAGATGGGATGTGTTAGTATTGTGAGGAATGTTTTTTGAAACATATCTCCAAACTGGGGGAATGAGCAACAAAATGGCAAATATAGTTCTGTGTAAAGCAACAAACGCTGTGAAACAACAAACCCTGACTTCTCATAAACACTGGGTCTAAGCTGATGGTGACTGATAAGGAAAGGACTCCTGTTGTTGTTGTGGATAGATAAATGAAAACATTCATCTAGTATACAGTACCCATGAAAAAGGCAAATTTCTTGTTCAAGATCATTAAAAAAGGGATTTTTGAAAACCTATGTTGTCATACTGCATTTGTGAAAATGTGACCGTATTTGGAATACTATGTACTGTTCTGATTGCTGCATCTCAAAAAGTATATAGAAGTGGGAAAGGTGTAGAAAAGGATAGCTGAAAGGATCAGAAGCCGGAGCAACGTTAGGTTATAGGAAAGGTTATGGGATTTAAGGTTCTTCTTCGTGGTCTCTGTGCCTCACACATTGGGATCTTCACACATGTGCAGTAGCTTTCGGAAAGTTCTAGAGCTGAGCAGCTTGGTGGGAACCCCTCCCCCACTCGGTACTGAGAATGCTCAGCCCACCAAGTCTCTCCTCAGTTTTCTTTTGTCTGCCGGCGTGTTAACAGTGAACGGAAAGACCTCTTCAGTTGAGCAGCGTTTTTTCTTGCTTTTCTTACTCTTCTTTTTTTTTATAATTATTTTTATTAAGAAGAATTAAAAAAAATAATAAAGTAAATTAAATAGATTTATAGACTTATTTATACTTTTCACAATTTTCATACCTATATATACATCTTTGATTTATTTCTGCTTAAGAAGCTATGCGAATAAATTTCAATTTTTGACCTCCCTTGCCAAAAACCTGGTATAGTATCTTCCCGCTTATGTTCAACAAATACAATTCCCTTATATTCTACCTTTTCTCTGTTGAGTACACCTTTTCTTACACTTTCTTTACTTCCATAAAGAACGTATTTAATAATTAATTCTTTCTACAATAAAGAAAAGCGATACCTTTATTTAACCATATTTCTTTCCCTGATTTTCCATACTCTCTTAATTTACTGTATTCGTTTCCTCTAAAAACTCAGGAAAATTCTAAGTCCCCTTATTCTTTAGGTTTACTTCTTATATTTAACATTGTTAATCATCTATTTATTGTATCTTTTCAAATAGTCAGTAACTGGTTGCCATGTTTTTTCCGTATTTTCGGTTTGCGTCCCTTTCAAATGGTTTGAAAACTCATCGTATTGTTTCATTTCTATCACTTTGAACAACCATTGTTCTACACTTGGTGCGCAAGAAAGTTTCCAGGATCCTGCGAATAGCATTCTTGCCGCTGTTATCAAATATAGTATTACACGTTTGTTTTGATATAAAAAATTTTTATCAAACATATGTGTCACGTTCAATAGATAAAGTTCAGGATGCATTGGAAATGTTATGTTGAATATTTCTGTTATGGCTTTGTGTATCTGTGTCCAGTAATTTTTTGTATTGGGACAAGTCCACTATAAGTGATAGAAAGTACCCGCTTTCTCCTTACATTTCCAGCACCTGTCTTCTGGCTTTGTTGTTTTCTTCAGACTTTGTAAGAACCCCCCCTTGTTTCTTCTTATGTCTTCTTTGTTTAAATATTGTGTTTCGTGTCGCCGCAAAGTTGCACTTTCCGGCAGGCATTGCAAGTGTCTCTTTAGCCTCGGCGAAGCCCACAACACTCGGGTGTGCTCTGTTTGCAGAGAGTTCATGGCCCAGATGCTGAGGAACAGGTTGTCCAGATTAAGATCTTATTGTTGGGAGCAAGCCCTGAAAATTAAGGAACAGGCAGCTTCGAATACTGCCCTCTTTACTTTGATGGCTTCTCGTTCTTCCGGAGCTCTGCGGCCTGCGGTCACACCCTCATCAGTATTGACGGCTGCGATACCGACCTCTACGGTACCGGGCTCGGTACCGTTGTCAACATCCTTACCTCCGGTCTCCTCTTTACCCTGGATTCCGAAGCTTACCAGGACACCAATTAGCTCCTCTTCTTCTGGGGATGCCCCTGTGGGCTCGCAGGTGGCTCAGCCTTCTAAGCCCCTCACGGTGGGTCAGCGGAAGCGGTCCTCTTCACACCTTTCGGACTCCTCCTTGAAGGATAAGGAGAAGAAGGAGAAGAAGCATCGATCTCCATCACAGGAGACTCAGTCGTCATGCCTTCCCACACCTCCTCTGACTCAGCCCCCTATGGCTACTGTCGATGAGGAAGGGCCTCCTGATCTTTCTTTGGAGCAGGACAAAGCCCAGCTTCCAGTCCTGGTAGTGCCAGCGTTGCTGGAGCTGTCTTCTGAGGATCATCCGGCACAGCCTGAACCAGCTATCCAGGCCGCAGCACTTCCACCACACGCTCAGCCTGAACATGGGCTGGATTGTCCGGGTGCCTCCAACACTGCTCTTGATACTCCGTGGGTTCCTTCCTGAATGAGGGCTCCTTCCTGTGACCGTGACCGTACTAGTGTGGCGCGCTCTCCGGGCCATGCTGACAGGCTTCGATCCCCGCGGCGGTGGGATGCTTGCCTTGACCGAGGCAGGTCGCGAACGAGGCTCGATTCGCCCTTCTCATCAGCCTCATACATAGCATGTTATGGCCACAAGCACGTCTGGAGGGAGCAGCCGGGTTCGTACTATTCGTACTTCCCTGCATACAGAGACTGATACCACGCTGATATCCATTGTTGGTCTCTGTATCGCCGTCGTTCCCGGTCTCCATCTTCGGCATGCCGATACCGACCAACACCTCGGTACCGAAGGTCTCCATCTCGCTCCAGATCGTGGTCTCCTTATTTCTGACAATCTCCATCACGTCGTTGCTCTTGGGACCGCTCGCCTCGACACCAGCCTGTCTCGCCACTTCCTCAGGTAATGGCTACCATCTCTCGTCCATCTACCGACGCCCATTCGCAGCCTCTGCAGTCATCAACAGCCTCGATTCCGACACAGTCTATCCTGCATCCGATTCCGGCTGTTCTCCCGGTACCAACGCTGACAGCGCCTCCACTGACTTCAGTAACTGTTCCGGCCCCTCTGGCTGGTGCCGTACCATCTCATTTACCTTGTGGCCAAGGGCCGCCTTCCCACTCTTCACAGTCTTATGATTCCGACTCGGATTCTGGTGACTCCACACCTGATTCACACTCTTCACCACCACTGGTGTTTGGGGAGCCTATGCCAGACTCGGCGCCCAAGAACATCAAACAGTTTTCCGACATCTTGCTGCAGATGGCCAACGCCCTTGGCCTCGATGTCTCGGGACCTGCTCTGACAGTGCAGGACCCAGTTTTCCATTATGTTGACACCCGCCCACCCTCGGCAGCTCCGATACCATTTTTGCCGGTACTGCAAGAGGTTCTGAAACATCCATGGGCCCAGCCAGCCTCTCTCCAGCCAATACCCCATCGTCTGGAGCACCTCTACAGGACTCAGAAAAAGGATGTGGATTTTCTGTTCAACCACACTGTGCCGAACTCTGTCGTCATAGAGTCGTCCCAGATGAAAGGTGGCAAGAGGGCGCATACCACTCTGCCAGATCGCGAAGGCCGCAGGTTGGACTCGTTTGGCAGGTGCTTCTACTCTGCGTCTTCCTTGATTGCTCGAATTTCCAACACCTGGGCATGTCTTGCTGCCTACCAGCACAATATTTGGGACAGGTTTTACCCCTTGCTGGCTCATTTACCAGACAGCCACAGGACAAGTGCCATCCAATTCTATAATGAATCGGTGGCCTTGTCCAATGAACAAATCCTTTCCTCCCGACACGCTGTCAAAGGTGCGGCTCGGGTGATGGTCGGTGCCGTCGCTCTTCGCCAGTTTGCATGGTTGTGGTGCGCTGGGCTCCAGGAGGATAGTAGGAAGCGAATTGAGGACCTGCCCTTCGATGGACAGGGCCTGTTCCACTCTACTACCAATGATGCCATGGACCACCTTGTGAAGGCGCGTCTCACGACCAAGAGGATGGGACTCCATCAGACTCCTCAGTGCTGTTGGACCTTCACTTCTCGTTCCTCCTGGCACCGGTCGACTTATTCCTATCCATCTCGGTGGCCTCGCCGAACCACGGCTCTCTCCTCTCTTCCATCTTCAACATGGAGGACTTTGAGGAGATGTCAGCCTTCATCAAAGAAGTCATCCTCCACGGCAAAGTCACTGTTTTGACTTCCGCTGCAGGTTGCCACCACATCCACTCTTCCGCCTGCCCACCAGCTTCATCAGGAACCCAGGTCTGGCCCGTCATCTCAGCGAATGGCATCACATTACTACGGACTCTTGGGTTCTTTCCATCGTCGGTTTTGGTTATGCCATCGAATTTCAAAGTATACCACCTCAAAGCGTCTTTTATTCCACCCCGGCCAACCCGGCCTTGTTACAGGAGATACAGTCCTTACTATAGAAAGAGGGCCGGTCCTTACTATAGAAAGCCGGCCAGTACCACCGGCTTTTTCTCACGGTACTTCACGGTACCGAAATCGGACGGTACCCTACGGCCTATCCTGGATCTGAGGGGGGTGAATTCTTACATTCTCCCCCGGAAATTCAAGATGGTCACTCTGACTTCGATCCTTCCCTTTCTGCGATGTTGGGACTGGTTCGCCTCTATTGACCTACGAGATGCCTACTTCCATATCGCAATTCGGCCCCATCACAGGAGGTACCTGCAGTTTGCGGTCAACGGCATTTGCTGCCGGTACAAAGTATTGCCGTTCGGACTTTCCATTGCGCCCAGGGTCTTCACCAAAGGCATGGCCCCTGTGGTATTGTACCTCCGCACGAACCGCGTCATGGTATACCCTTACCTAGACGACTGGTTGCTGGTGGCGCCCTGCAAACAGAAGCTGTACGAGGACATCCACCTCAGATTATCTCTTCTGTCTAGCCTTGGCTTCAGGGTGAATCCCAAAAAGTCTCACCTCGAGCCAGTGAAACGGGCCCGCACTCTACGTCAGGCTGCTACTGCTGTCCTTCGAGCCCCGGTAGTCTCTGCGAGAACAATCCAACAGCTTCTAGGCTACATGGCGTTGACGACGGTGGTGACTTACCTCTCTCACCTCTGCACCTGCGCGCTGGAGCACTGGTTCATCAGGGTCTTCGACCCTTTTCGGGACAAGCAGGGTCTCCTGTTGCGAGTTCCTCAGCAGGTGCGATACTCTCTCCTATGGTGGCTCTGTCTCTGGCATTTACTGTTGGGAATACCATTCATCGACCCCTGTCCTTGGGTCACAATCATGACAGATGCCTCCCTCTTGGGATGGGGAGCGCATTGCAACAACTTCACAGTGCAAGGCCACTGTATCGGCCTGGATACTTGCCTCCACATCAATGCCATGGAGCTCCTGGCCATCCTGAAGGCGTTGCAGGCCTTCCGCAACCTTGTTGTCGGCCGGACGGTTCAGATCCTGTCAGACAACACGACAGCCGTCTGCTATGTGAACAGGCAGGGAGGCACCCACTCCACTACTCTTCTCCACATAGCCCTTCGGCCTTGGGAGTGGTGTGTACCGCTTCGTATTCACCCTGTCGCCATCCATCTGGCAGGCCGAGACAATGTCACAGTGAACACGCTCAGCAGGGCGTCTTCTTGTCACCACAAGTGGTCCCTCTCCGATGCCGCTTTCCAGATGATAGTCTCTCGCTGGAGTGCTCCGTCCATCGATCTCTTTGCGAACAGTCGGAACAAGAAATGCCTCCGTTACTGCTCGAGGGCCAGCCTGGGCTGTGGCTGTCTCAGAGATGCTTTCCAGTTTCTGTGGGACAAGGAGCTGCTGTACGTTTTCCCACCGTTCCCGCTCCTAGGATGAATGGTGGACAAGATTCTGTCAGACCACACCAACGCCATACTGATGGCTCCATATTGGCTGGGGCAACACTGGTTCGGGCCTCTCCTCATGGCAGCTCGAGGCCACGCTCTCAAACTTCAATCGGTGCCAGACCTCCTCTCACACTCGGACGGCCTTGTTCTGCATCCAGACCTGCCAGTCGTGCGTCTTCATGCGTGGAGGATAATCCCCTAGATGCTCCAGCTATACAGGCTGTCCTCGCGGCTGCCCGGAAGGAGTCTACGCGCCCGTCTTATTGCTACAAGTGGCAAAGGTTCTTGGCCTTCGTTAATGACCGTCAACAATCTGCATCACCAGTTGCTCTGTCCACTGTGCTGCACTTCCCCCTGCATCTTCGGGAACAAGGCTTGGCCTTTTCGTCTCTTAAGGTGTACCTCTCGGCCATCGTAGCCTACCAGCCGCATGGCACCCCTTCCGCCACACTATTTCGTGATGCGATCCTTAAACAATTCCTAAAAGGACTGCAGTACCTTTACTTTCCAACCTCCCTGCCTCTGCTGCCTTGGTCGCTGTTCTTGGTCCTCTCTCAACTGATATGACCGCCCTTTGAGCCTATGACAGGCTCCTCGCTATGAAGACGGCCTTCCTCGTCGCTGTCACCTCAGGTAGGTGAGCAGGTGAGCTTACTGTGCTACGGTCGGATGAGCTTTTCCTTGTTTTCCATCGCGACAAGGTGGTGCTGCGCCCAGACATCTCCTTCCTGCCTAAAGTCGTCTCAGATTTCCATCTCAACCAGGATGTCATCCTTTTCACCTTCTGTCCTGATCCAACTACACTTCTGGAACGATCGCTTCACTCGCTCGACGTCCATTGAGCTCTGGCTTTTTACCTCCAACGGACTTCGACCTGACTCCCTACCTGTTCGTTTGTTATGGTGGTTGTCAAAAGAGGCATAAGGCGCCCACCCAAAGATTTTCCAAGTGGGTGACCCAGACCGTTCTCCTGGCGTATGAACTGGCTAAACAACCTCCACCAGCCCTACTCCGTGCCCACTCCACTAGGGCTGTGGCATCTTCAGCAGCTCTCCTTCGAGGGGTTGACCTGCAAGAGCTTTGTCATGTGGCTACCTGCTCACGACCCTTGACCTTTGTACTCCACTACTGTATGGACTCTCGGGCTCAGCAGGATGCCCGCTTTGGTTGTGCGGTGCTGTCTTCCGTTCTGTAGGACCTGACCCACCGTCCACTGGTAAGCTACTCAGTCTCCCAATGTGTGAGGCACAGAGACCACGAAGAAGAACAGGTTGCTTACCTGTAACTGTGGTTCTTTGAGTGGTCATCTGTGCCCTCACACACACCCACCCAGCCTTCCCCTCTTCAGGTCCTGCTTCAGCGGACTTCGAAACTGAGGAGAGACCGTTGGCTTGGTGGGCTGAGCATGCTCAGTACCGAGTGCGGGAAGGGTTCCCGCCAAGCTGCTCAGCTCTAGAACTTTCCGAAAGCTACTGCACATGCTTGAAGATCCCAATGTGTGAGGGCACAGATGACCACTCAAAGAACCACAGTTACAGGTAAGCAACCTGTTCATTTTCAGCTTTAAAAATGGAGAATAACTAGTGTAAGGGTGATATAAGCATATAAAATTATGTATTATGAGAACATAGATATTGTGAAATGCTTCTCTTAGAACCCATAAGTACTTGAGTGAATCTGATTGATGGGAGATTCAGGAGAGGCATAATGAATTTCTTCATATAAGACATAGTTAAACTACAGAACTCACTATCACAAGAAAGCTTTGAAAGAGGGTTACATAAATTCATGGAAAATAAAGCATCAGTGGCTGTCTTCCTGGCTGTATAATGCCTCTGGAATTAGAGGCAGTCTGTGAGTGCAAAACAACAGCATGAACTGTTTCCCTTGTATGCTTCTCTTAGGTATCTAACTCACCCACTGTGAAAAACTGGATGCTAAATTTAAGCAGGCCTTTGGTCTGATTTAGCAGGACTGTTCTTGTCAAAACATTTCAGAATAACATGGGAATTACATGCCAGTACAGAATGCATATTTGCAATTTCATAAGTCAAGATTTTTTTTGGTGGAGAATAATGGTGGTGGAGAATAATGCTTCGCTAGGGTTGCCAGGTTGAATATGTGACAGGGCTCCTGTACTTTTAATAGTTAACAGATCTTGGAGCATGTAACGTTAAATTCTGCCGGGTAAAAGTAGGTGACATTTCTTGCCTCATCAGTGTAGCTGCTGCACATAGACAGGCATCCAGATACGCATCCTGACACAGACATTTGCTGTCTACTGGAGAGTGGGGTGGTGGTAGTGAAGAAGCGTCCAGCTGTGTTCCTGTAACTGGACACACAGCACTGATATGCACTGAGGGAGTCCCTGCTCATTGCCTGCGTGGATTTTCTGACCCTGGGCTGTCTGATTGCGTTGCCTGCTGGATTCTTGGACCCTTGGGTTGTTTCTGGACTGTGAAAAGGCAAGCTATACTGACTGTTAGTGTCTCTGTTGACTGTAAATGGTTTCCTGTTAACCCTGTACTCTGGAGCCTGGCATGGACAGCCAGCACTATTGATAATCTTTTTGGACACTGAAAAAGTCTTTTGAGAGCATTAATTAGCAATTCATGATGAGTTTATTGGAAAAGATGATCACTGGAGAAAAAAAATGATGGCTGGATCAAAACAATATATACAAATCAAAGCTCTCGAATATTGGTAAATGGTGAAAAAAAACCATGTGAAATATCAAAAAGAACCCATCAAGGCTGTCGGTTATCACCATTGCTTCTTATCAATTTTAGAGGTTCTAACCAAGAAGTTAAGACTGGATGATCAAATTAAAGGGATTAATAGTAAAGGAAAATACAAACTACAAGCATTATAATGGAAAAATATGTAAAATAAGAAACCTTTTCATGTTCGTTTACTCATGTTGGATATCTTTTATCAATAATTTAAAAAACTGTCTGGTGTGGGGGACTCTATCAGCAGCAATGAAACCATCAGCATAGCCTCTTACTTCACTGGAGTATGCAGTACCGCCACCACAGAATGATAGTGCTACACTGGGGGGCGGGGGACATCCTAGCCAAGATAATTGATAGATAGATGCTAACAAGAAATACTAATAAAAAGTCTTTATGATGTTTTAGTCTTGTCTTTAGTCATGAGGAGTACTAATTAGCATATTTCCTTCTCTTTTTTAGCTTCCTTCCTGAGGATAACAAAGTGTCATCTCCTAAGCCTTTTGAAAAAACAAGAAGAGAATTCTTACACCATGAAAGAGTGGGTACTCCGAGAGGCATCAAACATCCATGCCCTTCAGGAAGCAGGAACTTTCAGGTATAGACAGAAGTTCAAACAAGTCAAATTGTAGCAATCTCAAAGTTTAGGCCACAGTCTTAAAAAGCTTATGTGCGCTTCTCTAAAGCACTTGCGTACACTTATTTGAACTGGCAGAGGTCATTTCGGAACCGCTTGTTATAATCTTAGAGAAATCTTTGAGGACAGGAGAAGTTCCAGCAAACTGGAAGAGAGCAAATGTTGTCCCCATCTTCAAGAAGGGAAAAAAAGAGGACCCAAATAATTATCGCCCAGTCAGCCTGACATCAGTACCGGGAAAGATCCTGGAGCAGATCATTAAGCAGTCAGTTTCTAATCACTTAGAAAGCAATGCGGTAATCACAAGAAGTCAACATGGATTTCTCAAAAATAAGTCACGCCAGACTAATCTT
The DNA here is from genome assembly GCA_030412105.1 of Cyclura pinguis. NCBI lineage: Eukaryota > Metazoa > Chordata > Lepidosauria > Squamata > Iguanidae > Cyclura > Cyclura pinguis. The sequence continues at coordinate 162,281,733 of CM059600.1, forward strand.
ATCTCTTTTTATGATAGAGTTACTAGCTTGATAGATGAAGGGAATGCTGTGGATGTAGCATATCTCGATTTCAGTAGGGCCTTTGACAAAGTTCCCCATGACATTCTTGCGAAGAAGCTAGTAAAATGGGGGCTGGACAGGGCTACTGTCGGGTGGATCTGTAACTGGTTGACTGACCGTTCCCAAAGGGTGCTCACCAATGGCTGCTTTTCATCCTGGAGAGAAGTGACTAGCGGGGTGCCACAGGGTTCTGTCCTGGGCCCAGTGCTGTTCAATATCTTCATCAACGACTTGGATGAAGGAATAGAGGGCATGCTGATCAAATTTTCAGATGAGACCAAATTGGGAGGGGTTGCTAATACAACAGAGGACAGGATCAAAATTCAAAATGACCTGGACAGATTGGAGAGCTGGGCCAAGGCTAACAAAATGAAATTCAACAGAGAGAAGTGTAAGGTCCTACACTTAGGTATAAAAAATGCAATACAGAAATATAGGATGGGGGACACGTGGCTGGATGGCAGTACGTGTGAAAGGGATCTAGGAGTCTTAATAGACCACAAGCTGAACATGAGTCAGCAGTGTGATGCAGCAGCCAAGAAAGCCAATGCAATTCTCGGCTGCATCAATAGGAGTATGGTGTCTAGATTGAGGGAGATACTGGTACCGCTCTACTCTGCTTTGGTTAGACCTCATCTTGAATACTGTGTCCAGTTCTGGGCACCCCAATTCAAGAAGGACATGGTCAAGCTGGAGCAAGTCCAGAGGAGGGTGACCAAAATGGTGAGAGGCCTGGAAGCCATGCCCTATGAGGATAGACTTAGAGAGCTGGGTATGTTTAGTCTGCAGAAGAGAAGGTTAAGAGGGAACATGATAGCCATGTTTAAATATTTGAAGGGGTGCCGTGTAGAGGAAGGAGAGGGCTTGTTTTCTGCTGCTCCAGAGACCAGGACAAGGAGCAATGGATTCAAGCTGCAGGAAAGGAGATTCCACCTGAACCTCAGGAAGAACTTCCTGACAGTCAGGGCTGTCCGGCAGTGGAATATGCTGCCTCGGAGTGTGGTGGAGTCTCTTTCTTTGGAGGTTTTTAAGCAGAGGCTGGATGGCCATCTGTCGGGAGTGCTTTGAGGGTGTTCCTGCATGGCAGGGGGTTGGACTGGATGGCCCGTGTGGTCTCTTCCAACTCTACATTTCTATGATTCTATGATTCTATGATTTAGGGACAGCTAGTTTTTCATTCCACCGCAACCCAGTAACCCAGGTTGAACATCAATCTAGAGTAGGGATATAAAGGATATTCATGTGTTTTGTCATCCTCCATGGGAAAAGGTTGAATCTTACATTTTTGGCACTCTTTGCTGAAAAAATTTGGACATAAGATTCTTCATAGTGTGAGTCTTTTCTGCACAAAATTTGTCCCTTCTTTTTTGTTGTTGTTGTTGCTGTTGTAGTGTGCCTTCAAGTCATTTCCTACTTATGGTGACCCTAAGGCAACCTATCACTGGATTTTCTGGGGCTGAGAATGTGTGATACACTCAGACACCCAGTGGGTTTCCATGGCTAAGTGGAGAATTGAATTCTGGTCCCCAGGCTAATAATTCAGCTCTCAGGTCATTACACCATGCTGGCTCTCCATCCTTTATCACATGGTTTTTGTGCAGTAAATCCCATTTCTTGGTGGTTGTTTTTTCACAGAAACGTGAGTTGCTGCCCAAGGTTTGATTTGATTTGATTTTGCAAAAAAAAAAAAAAAAAGATACATTGCTAGCACAGAAAAGTCGTGTTTTCAGTACAAAAGATCCCACTTTCTTTTAGAGAGAATGTCATTTTCTGCACAAGAAACTTAAATTTTCTCCCAAAAAATACTTTTGTCATAGAACCAGAGAGCTGAAAAAGATCACAAGAGCCATTGAGTCCAATCCCATTCTGCCATGCAGGAGTACACAATCAAAACATTCCTGACAGAAGACCATCCAGCCTCTGATTAAAAGCCTCTTAAGAAGGGGATTCCACCACATTCCCAGGCACTATCAAACTGCTTTTACTATCAGGAAATTTTTCCTGGTGTTTTGATGAAATCTCTTTTATTGAAGTTTGAAGCCATTGCTCTGTGTCCTAAGGCATTTCTGCACTACACTGTTATAGTGCTATTATTTCACTTTCAACATCCTATGGAATCCTGAGGTTTATAGTTTAGGGAGAGGCATTTAGAATTCTTAGCCAAAGAACTCCTTGGCCTCAGTAAACTACAAACCCCAGAATTCCAATTGAAAGTGGAATAATAGCACTATAACAGTAGTAGATATTTTTCTAGTTCTTGATGTTGTACCTGTTTTTAAGTTTAAGACACAGTGGCCTAAATCCTCTTATTAGTCCTGACTAGAGTAAACGTGTTGAATCAGTGGGATTTACCTACTTACTGACTCACCATTCGACAGTTGATTGAATGAATCTACTGTAGTTGGGACGAGCCAAAAGAATGCCAGCCAGTTAGTGTTTCTGCCCAAAACTGTTTTTACCCATGTAAAAATTAACCAAAAATTTCCCCATATATTCATATGTTCATATGTTCTGGGTACTGAATTTGTGAGAAACTTACTGTTAATTTGTGAGAATTTGTGAGAAAATTATTGTTAATTATTGCTAATTTGTTTTTGTTGTTAAATCCTCTCTTTTGACTCATATTACCAAAAATATAGTTGTTTTCATCACCACTAACAAGGTAACAAAGCTTAACTAGCAAGGAAAAGCTACATCCAGTATTATCAGATTTCATACCACAACAACATAATGTTACATATGCATTCAAAAAGAATTTCTCTAAAACTTCATCAGGGAGGGTGGAGGACCCCATGAAGAGTGCTCTTTGTTAACATGTACAATAAAGTTAAACCGAATATGTTCAAAACCATATTTTGGCTTTATGCTTCTGGCTTGTCTCTTATTGTAGGTAAGCTTCTTGGACCATGCAGTGGTCCAGACTCTGTCTAGCCAGAGTGTGGATAAGTTGTTGAGTGTCTTTGAGCACTGAGATATTAGCTCCTTATGGTGCACAATTATCACCTACACATCCACATTCCCATATTGCAAATTAAGCAGAGCATTGAGCACTTTCAGGACTTGCTTTCAGGACGCAATCACCTCTCTCACTCGTTCTGGTGCCTGCAGATTGGGCTTTACACCTGGGGATCTGTGCACAAACTCCAGATCTTCTGCAGTCAGCCTCAAGTCAGGGCAGATTTTGTCAAACCGTAGTACAATCAGCTGGGCAACATTACCATTGTTTTCCTTCTGCTTTGGGATTCCCTGAAAACAAAGGTTAAGCCCACAGTTTCTGATCCTTGATCTTATTCCTGAGGAAAGCTGAGCATTCTCAGAGCTGATTGAGTAACCATTCATACTTTAAACTAAACTTTAGTGCTTTTGATGCTGTTGTTTCAATTTTAGAAATGCTCACTGTGAGTTTCTTAAATTTGAAGTGTAGGGTAGTGTTAATTTCTTTCTTAAAATCTACCCCTTTTTTTTTTTTTTTTTTTGAAGAGATCATGCAGGTGGGCTGTTTAAATCCTGCTGTCTTCCTGCAGTGGGGGGCAGTGGGATCAGTGAGAGCACATCTTGTCCCATGTCCTGCAAGTCTTTGCAAAATATACAGCTTATGTTTTCAGTCTCTGACTTCAGCATATCCTGGAGGAGTGGCTTCATTCTTGTGGTCAGGGACAAATGAAAAATGTTCAACAATTATGTCTTACACTTTCCCATTTATGAAGCAATAACAAGAAGGAACCCATAAGTTAATGGGTTAAGAAACAGAATGTATGTATGAACTACTTGCTGGTAGATACTTTTTTTTAATATCTGTTATCAAGGGGTCATTTTTTCCTTTAAATTAGAGCATTATCTGAGCTAATTCTGTTAATACTTCTGCTAAATTGTAGTTTTAGGATTAGCATTAGTATTTGAAGTGTTTTATTGGAAGTAGAATTACTAGTAAATACTCTAGATTTCTATTTATTTATAAATATAATTACATAAATAAATTATATTTATTTATATTTCATTTTTATGTTGTTGCTGGTTTGCTGTGTTATGAGTTCTGGTTATAAAAATAAACTTACTTCCTGTCATTTGTTTGTATTGTAATCATAGTGTAATGCAGACTATAACCTATTGGTAAGCAGAGATGGTCCAGTTGAATGTTATGAGTCTGCCTCAGTGTGTTATGCAAATCTGATAAGATACCAATCCATATCAATCTTGGAATAAAATTTATTTAAAGAGGTGGCATTTGGCCCTCGGAATGTGAGAAATAATCAGGATGAACCCCATGGGACAGACTAGAAAGACTTTGTGAGAGTCAAATTTCAATTTGGAAGGGATCTTGGGCGCTGCATCCTAAGGTGAGTTGGTCCAAGGGCATGCGGCAGGGCCAGGAAAAAAGATGGGGTCAAAGCAAAGTGAACAGGACCAGATGTTATTCTTAGCAATCTGGACATTTTCTTGCCAGTTATACAAATCATAGCTAAATTCTGTTTGTGTCTGTTCAACCGCAGTGCAACACTTTTCCTGCCTTGAATGCACATTAGATATATTTAAATTGTTATGATACAAAGTTTTACATTAGATGTAATGTAGTGTTTGAATACCCACTCAGGTATAGAAACTCACTTGGAGACCTTGGGCAAGTCCCACATTCTTAGCCTTAGGGAAAGGCAATGGCAATTTCATCTGAATAAATTTTGCAAAGAAAAGGCTAGGATAGGGTTGCCATAACTCGATGTCGCCTTGAAGACACATAGCAACAGATTAAACAGTTTTACTGCCCTTATTACCCTACCTTGGATAGGCGATAACAGTAGAAGCAACTTATGGGCCAGGTAAAAAACCAACATGGGTCACATCTGACCCAATGACCAAGGGTTCCCTATCCTTGCCATAAGAAATTATATGACTCTTTGCCAGATATAAACATGTACATACATGGGAGGACTACAGTGGCTTGAATCATGAGAATTTCTATCCAAGAAAAGTAAGCACCCTAAAGGTACCATAAGCAGAGTCAGCCTTGTCTAGTACTTGGATGGAAGACTGTCAATGAATACCAGGTGCTGTAGGCTGTATTTCAGGAAAAGAAACTGGCAAAACCATCTCTAAGTATTCCTTGCCTAAGAAAACCCTCTAAAATTCATGAGGCTGCCACAAGTCAACAGGTGACTTGAAGGCAAATGCACATACACAAAAGCAAAGAAACAAGTTTCCACTTTCGGATTTTGCAGCAGAAACAAAAGGTAGATATTAATTCACCTGTGCCATTCTGCAGTTAACCCACTGAAATACTGAACTGACTTTATTTTTGTTTTTACAAACTGTCCTAGTTAAAATATAAATTTTAAGCTAAGTATGCCAGCTGAAGGAAGAATTACTCATTTACTTATGATATATTGATCCTTTACCAGAGATAATATAAGGAATTTCTCTATATAAATTGGAGGGAATTGTTATAAAATGTGTTCACTATATTATGGTGAAATAATACAGAAGTACAGAAGTGGATTTAGAAAAACAAAGTTGAGTTTTTGGTTGCTCAGTAGGGATTCCTACATGGTATATCAATGCAGGCTTGTAGGACACATACAAAACTTAGGGTTTGAGGTTTAAATCCAGCAAAAATACTTAGGTGAGCAAGAAAACATAAGACAAAAGGGGGGGGGGACAGGTCTTGAGGAGATACCAAATTGAGGTGAGGGTAGAGTTAGTACTCGTGAGAAAGATGCAGATACATCACAACAACAAGAGTTGAGTTGAAATACAGGGTTGGGTTGCTCTTCCTCCATAGCATTCTGTGTTGTGGTGATGATTGATTAAAATGTTCCTTAAAGAGTCTGAGTATGTTCAGTTTCTTGTTAATATTGCATGTTCCTTCTCGTTTCTATGTCTGTCTCAACACTTGCAGACGTACCTTGTGGAAGCGAGTTCAGAATGTGGTGACTCCATTTTTGGCATGTATACTGTCTGTAATAGACAGAGATTGTAATCTGGACCTACTGGTCAGACCAACAACAGAAAGTTGCGTGAAAGCCTTATGGATGTTCATCTATAGTGATGTGAAACTTCTGACCATCCCTTATGTTATGGATCAGAGCAGGTAAGTTGCATAAAACAACATGGGTGAAGCTAACAAACTGATCTCTTCTTTAATGTGTATGATATAATTTTTTGCTCTATGTGAATGAACACCTTGTAGAGTTCACATATATATATTTCAGTGGTAGACTATGATATTGTGTCTGTCCATTTCTTCATGATCACAGATAATTAGAAAGAAATAATAGATATTTCTTTCTCCCCAAAGGTTATAATAAGATTTTTGGAGAGAGATTTGTCCTGAACAGACACACATCCCGATTGTTCTCACTGCCATCCTTATTGCCCTCCATATGGTCAGGTAGAGGAAATGTAGAAGCTTCCTGCAGTGAACAGTCTCTCTTTCAATGTTGGCTTTCCGTTCTGGGTTTAAAATTATTTGTATAAGACTCCTCAGGTACAGAAGCTTTTTCCTACAGAGTGTCTCCTGTACATGGAGGACAACAAAGATAGTGACTGGGAGAAGAATACAGCTAGCATATTTATTCCTGCTCCTGTGCTGCATACTCGAATATTGCCTAGAGAGAGCTATTGAAATTTGTGGATTTTGGCTAAATACTGAGTCTCTCACTGTGTCTTTTTAAATACTGAAGTGGCTTTCTTTTGCCTGAAATAAAACACATTTTTCTACTTTCCATAGTCTTGTGGTTAGCAGCTTAATTTGGAATGGCCAGAAGGGTGGAAGAAGCAGACCAGTGAAGTCTAGTATACAAGTCTGGGGCACACAGACAGATACAGGGGTCCATTTGTGTTGAATTCATGTCGTGCAGTGAGATGTGTAGGTGTCCATTATGAACATAGAATTCTAGACTAGATTGATAGTTGGTGTGATAAAGCAGAGCTCTTCTGCTATCATAGTATCAAACAACGTGGCATCTAGGTATCAGTAAAATCAGTTAATCAGCTTGGACCCTCAGAGTTTTATACCATATGGTATCCGTTCATTCAACATGCAAACATAAATGACTGTGCTTCTCACATATACTACATGCACATCAGGCTTTTCCAAAATGACTGGGATCTCCCTCCTCCACTGCAGCCTGTGATCGAATGGGGAGGCAGACTCATTCCCCAGTATGTTCACCAATTTTATCCCATATTCAGATCATTCTACATTCAGTTTCAACAGATCATTATTCGCATCTTAATGGAAGGCAGGGTATTTTGTTTGTCTGTATTTGTTTTATTTTTCTTATTTATTCATACTTTTAAAAGTTTCTCCGTATCAATAACCTGTTTTTTTAAAAAATCTGTATCTTGCACAGCTCTCAAACTAAGACACTTCTTGTGGAAAATGGCTTCACAATGTCTGTACATGCTGGCAGCACAATGCCCTTCAGCTGGCGAATAAAGGATTATCTGGAAGATCTTTGGATCCAAGCTCAATATATTACAGGCAGTGATGGTGAGAATGCAGAGACAACATTGCAACCGGGAACTCTTGTTGGAAGACCTAGATAAATGCAGCAGTACATCTTGAACTGATTTGGGGGTGAAATGGAGGCAGTGTCGCTCCATTAGTACTCTGCTTTGCTTGTCAACCCTTAAATCAGATATTTTTTTCCCATCTCCAGGTGCTATACCAAAATTTAAATTTCTGGATAATCATCAGAAAAATTTGATCATATATAAGTAAATAACAAAGCAGCACTAAATGTCCTGAGCTATGATTATGAGTCATTTGCCATTGTACTCTTGTCTTGCAGGCCATGAAGAGAAGTTTGTGGACATTTTTCAGCAGACACCATTAGGGAAATATATTGCCAGTTTGTCTAAGAGAGAGAAAGACAAGCTTTTCCACTGTTACCTCAGAGACTTCCTCCTCCTGGCAATGGGTGTGTCGTCCCATAGTGTGTTAACTGTGAGTATTTCAATGAGAGATATCTAGGTGATTCAGCAAAGTCTGTGACAATTTACAGTGGTGGTTGGTGGCTCTGAAATCATTGGGCTGGTCAATCTCTAAGCATATAGAGCCTGTAGCCACTCTATCAAATCCACTCAGGGTTTTAATGTGAATGCTAACAGAGCTATCTAAGGCCCTTTCTGCACTGCGGCCCCATCCTGGCATGGGGACACATTGAAGCTGGTCTGCGACATGTGTTACCATATGACGTTGTCATGGTCCTGCTCCCGTGCCATCTCCAGCTGTTGTGCGCACATACTATACTGTTACCAGAAAAAATCTGGTAATAGGCCCCTTTCACACAACAGTCATGTTGGCTGCAGCTGTAGAGAATGGGTAGAAGTGCTGTCAAAGGGCTTCCTTCCTCAGTGCAGTGCAGGAAGATGCTGGCAGCACTGTGGAAGGAAAGAGCGTGTCCCGAGCACTACCATCCATCAGCAGCCGGCTGGGTGCGCAGGGGAGCATTCAGGACGTGTTTCCGTCCCAGCAAAGGCACTTCTGGGATGACTCCAGGATGACGCTGGATCACAGTAAGGTGTGGAAAAGGCCTGAGGCTCTGAACCTGCTTTGGGGATAGAGTTCACATCTCTGATAGCACCTTTAAAGTTTGAAATAGAACCTGGAACAGATTCAAAAAGGTGGGTTTTCTGTCTGTCTGTCTGTCTGTCTCTCTGTTTCTTTTTATAAGAGTGAAGGTTTTTGTCTTAAGTTTGTTCATCTCTAGGTAGCTAGGTTTTTTGAGGGGATTACTTTTTTGGTTACTTGCACTCTCAAGGTTGTAAACAGAGTATTGTCTAGTGGCAAATCAAGCTCAGCATTCCCCTTAGGAATATCCTAAGTTCTGAATTTTCAGGAAATTTATATTATAGTATAAAGCATGCAGCTGTGTAGGTATATAAACCTATGTAAATGCAGTTCTCTCTCCACATTCGCGGGTTTCACTTTCGTGAATTTGATTATTGGTGAGGTGCCCACTTGCCCCCCTTCTCCTCCTCCCATTCTCGGGCTGACAGGAGGTTCAATCCACGACACCTGAGTTTGATCCTTGTGCCAGCTTACACAGGAGCTGTCCCCGAGCTAGATAAAAATCCATTAAATCTGCTCCTGTCCCTCTCCAGTCAGTGTATTTTTCCTCCTGCATGTCAGCAAGATGTATTTTCGTCCCTGTCCGACAACATAGGGGTAAAATAGAATTGGTTGGAGCAGGAATATAGGTAGAGTGCCGAGCACATATTTAACATGACTTCTGAAAGAAATGGAAATGGAAGGGTGATGTCTGCTGAGGAGGTGATCCATAGCACCACAGAAATGTTGGGCTCGGGCACAGGTAAAATGAATTCCGTCCAGAAAACCGCCATTAGGTGGGTCGCGAACGATGATAATGGAGAAATTGGCCAGAAAAATAAGACACAGCGAATCGCTGATGATGGCCGCTCTGCGGAGCTCCATAAAATATTCCTGACCTCCAGTGAAAGTGAGGCAGATGACATAAAAATTGCGGCCAATAAAAGAGCTTCTGAGGTTAAAAAAAACGGAAAAGAACTCGGAGAAAAGGGTAAAGAAGCCAGAGAAATCGGGAGGGAAAAAGCTCCCAAAACCGGTATCAGGTAACCAAAAACCTACCTGCAAGAGTTCCGGCCACCATCTTGGAAATATGAATTCTAAGATGACGCCGCGGGAGACAGTCAGCCCCTCAGAGGGTTCGGACGCCATGTTTATCACGACTGCGCACGTGGCCTCTGATGCACCTCCGAATGCTGCGGCAACTGCGGACACACGCAGAATGGCCGCGTCGGCTAGGGCGGAGCAGCACTCGGCCGACCAGAATTTCCTTATGCCTGAACACATGGGCCTACCATCAGAATTAAAATAGTTCATGGCAGGATGGCTGGCGAGTGTGCCACAGCAACGGCCAGAACTCCAGAAAGAACCCACAGAGGTATGGTGGGGTGGTCTAGGTAGCCAGAGGCAGCTAACTCCATGGAAACGTTTCGGGAGGAAATGCAGCAGATGGTAAAAGAAGCTGTGACTGCGCAGTTCCAAACAATATTAATTAATCAGCATTTCCCAATGAATTTGAGCTCCGCTGATGTTAATGATCAACTAGCCATGTACAGAGTAATGAACTTATTCAAACAATCTGATAATCAACAGCAATTAAATGCTAATAATCAACTGAATAATAATCAAATGAATTTACAACAGCACATTGATTTACATGATTCACAGTGCACTGAGGTACAGAAAGAAATGCAACAAGTTAAGAAAAGGAGATTAGAACAGGATGAGAGACCAAGTACAAGCAGAATGGGTAAGAACAAGACCAGTTTTTCAAAGGACAGAAGCGTTATGAAAAGGCAAAATTCTGCACTACAAATGGAGTTTAACAAAGCCATTCAAGAGGAAGTAGAAGTTAGTGATGAGGACATAGCTCAGGACTAAGTACTGGACTTGGAGGATACGGCCTTTCAGTACTCGGATGCTGAAGAGGATGATAAATCTGAATCAGATAGAATGTTTGAGGCAGAGTCCATCAGGGGTACTTTGAGAAGGGTACTTCAAACGTTAGGTTTGGATAGTGATAAGGAGGAACAGGAGAAAGGAAATAAGGAAAGTAAGTTAGCATCGGTAATTCGGAAGAAGGAGACAAAGGGTATAGAAATTCCTCTGCCAGAGTTATTTAAAGATGTAATCATGGCGGAGTGGTCTTCTCAGGGAAATACCAGGAAAGGTCTGACATACAGCCAGAGGTTATACTCTGTTGTGAAAGAGGATGTAGAGTTTCTAAAAGTCCCTCCAGTTGATGCTCCGATTGCAGGATTGGTTTCAGGGGCCATTGTTCCCAGGGAGGGAGACACCCAGTTGAAGGAGGTGGATGAGCGAAGGGCTGAGTCAGCACTTAGAAAAGCACATGAAGCAGCATCGGCGACAATAAAAGCATCTGCAGCTGCTTCAGTGTTCGCCAGAGCAGGTGTGCTATGGTCTCAGGAAATTCTAGAGGCCCAGGACCTAAGCATGCCGGACTTGGTGAAAGGGGTGGAGTGGATCCAGAGGGTATTGAAGTATGTAGCAGATGCTGGTTTGGATGCTGCCGTAGATGCTGCAAGGAACATAAATTCATTAACGAACGCTAGACGTTCCTTGTGGTTGAGACATTGGGAGGTAGATCAGAAGTCATGTAATAACTTGGCTTTTGTCCCTTTCCAAGGAGATCTGCTGTTTGGCTCAAAGGCTTTGGAGAAAGTTTTAGTAGAAACAAAAGAGAAAAAACAGGTGATGCCCACTCTTCAAAAGAGGAAGGTAGATAGGAAGAATTTTTGAACCTCTAACTACTCCTTTCGTGGAGGAAGGTCTTACGGCTTCTCCGGAAGAAGTTCTGAATACAGACCTGGGAAGTTTCAATGGAACAGGCAAAGACCACAATTCACCAAACAGTATCAATACAACAAACAAGGACAAGGGAAACTTGGGAGTAATCCCAAGTGAGGCAAAACTCAGTATTGACAACCAACAGCAGAAAGTGGGAGGAAGACTTCTGGCCTTCGGAAATAGATGGTCTCGAATAACATCAGACCGTTGGGTTCTACAGGTGGTAACTCAAGGTTACAAAATATATTTCCATACGAGACCGAAGGACAGATTTCTTCCGTCTCCAGTTTCGAAGGAGAAAATCAAGCAACAGGTTGTTTACCAGGAAATAATTCATTTACTAAAAATAGCAATAGAGAAAGTCCTGGAAAATCAAAAGTACACGGGTTTACTCAATGTTCTCTGTGGTACCCAAGCCACATGGAAAGCACAGGCCAGTGTTGAATCTGAGGTATCTCAACAGGTACGTTGAATATCGGAGATTGAAAGTGGAAACTTTACAATCAAAGAAAATTTGCTGTTAGGGGACTTCATGGCGTCTATAGACCTAAAGGAGGCATACCTCTATGTTCCCATGTGTTCGGACGACAGGAGATACCTGAGATTCAACTACCAGGATTATCACTACCAATTCAGGGCCTTGCCTTTTGGCCTAGCATCAGCACCACGTGTTTTTACAAAGGTGCTGATTCTGTTGATAGCTTTCCTATGACTCAAGGGGGTGCAGCTTTATCTGTATTTGGACGACATCTTATTAAAGGCGCACTCAGAGGCCAAGTTAAGGAAGGACTTGGGTTTAACAATCCAAACTCTGACAGATTACGGGTTCCTTCTCAATTACGAGAAGAGCAGTTTGATCCCATCGAGGGTGCTGACGCATTTAGGCGCAAGGATAGACACAATGAAGGGGAGACTGTATCTCTCCAGGGAAAGATTGGAGAAGGTGCAGCAGGAAGCTCGCAGCCTGACTCAGAGCAAATCTGTAGACTTAATGCAGTTAGCGAAAGTTTTGGGACTCCTCATTTCCACAACGCAGTTGGTGCAATGGGGAAGTTTCCATTCAAAACCACTACAGAGGTTGCTGATGAAGCATCAGGTGTCAACAGGGTTGAGAAAGCATTACAAAGTGGAAGTGCCGCAGCATATTCGGACTGAGATGAATTGGTGGCTGAAAGGAAGAAACGTGGTGGCAGGAGTTCCTTTACAGAAGCAGAACATGATTCATATAACAACAGATGTGAGCCTCACAGGTTGGGGAGCCCACTGCAAAGGTTATTCGGTGCAGGGGTGTTGGACTTCCTTGGACAGGCATTACAACATCAATTATCTAGAGTTGAAGGCAGTGCGTCTGGCACGCCAGAGATGTTTGCGTCTTGTGAAAGACTGTCATGTGAAGGTTTTCATGGACAACATGGCAGTCAAAGCATACATCTGCAAACAGGGCAGACTACATTCTGTGCCCCTGGTGATGGAGTCGACGCGTCTTTTCACGTGGGCCGAGACACATGTAAAATCAATCATAGCTGTGCACTTGAAAGGGGAGTTGAATATACAGGCGGACTACCTGAGCAGAAATTGGCTGCATCCAGGAGAATGGTCTCTCAACATAGAGGTATTCTGGGACATGGAAAGTATTTTTGGGCCTTTACAAGTGGACTTATTTGCTAATGGAGAAAATACCAAATTAAAAAGGTATTTCTCCATTGTTGGAGACAAAGATACGGAGGCACACGATGTGCTTTCAGTAACGTGGCCTCCGGGAACACGCTACGCTTTCCCTCCAATTTGAATTGTACAGAAAGTGCTTGCGAAGGTCCACCTAGAGAAAGCATCGGTGGTGTTGATAGCTCCACACTGGCCAAGGAGGCCATGGTTTCCATTACTGCTACAATTAGCCCAAGGGCCTCCGTGGACGTTACCCTTGAGGCCGGACTTACTAACACAGGGTCCAGTGAGTCATCCAGATCCCAAATGGCTGAGTCTGGCAGCTTGGAAATTGAAAGGCGGTTCTTAACACAGTATGGATATGCAGTGAGTGTGGTCAAAACTGTTTTGGGATCATGTAGGGAGACTGCACAAAGAATATATGACAGGACAAGGAAAACTTTTCAAAAATGGTGTAAGAATGAGGTACCTCTAGTAGACGTGGGGGTGCCGCAGGTACTGCAGTTCCTACAAGACGGATTGGAGAAGTGCCTACGCCGTAACAGCTTGAAAAGGCAGGTAGCGGTGCTATCAGCCGTTCTATCTGATGATGGAGACTCGTGTGCTAAGCATCCTCATATGAAACGGTTTCTGAGAGGAGCAGCCTTGTCATTTTCTCCAACTGTGCATAGGTTCCCCTCTTGGGACTTGAACCTGGTGCTGAATGCTTTGACCAGCCCTCCTGTTGAACCACTAAGGGAGTCATCTTTGAGGCTACTGTCTTTTAAGATGGCTTTTCTCCTAGCTGTCACTTCGGCTAGACGTGTGTCAGAGTTGGCAGCTTTGTCAATCAATGAGCATTTGTGCAAGTTTGAACAGGACAAATTAACTTTGACCTTCGACCCTTCCTTCTTGCCAAAGTGCCTGTCGTCATCTTCCCGTCTGCAAGTGGTTCATTTACCAACTTTCTGCCTGAAACTAGTATATCCTTTGGAGAAGAAGTGGCACACGTTGGATGTAAGGAGGGTGGTGAAAGCGTACATAAAAAGAACAAAAGAATTTTGGCATTTGGATGCATTACGGCTGTCTTTTCAACCAAAGACTCGGGGTCAGCGGGCTACTAAAGCGGTCATTGCGGCCTGGATTAAGTCTTGCATTTTCCTCTGCTATGACTATGCAAAGCAGCTGCATCCAGTTAATGTGTGGCCACACTGTATGAGATCAGTGGCAACTTCTGTGGCCTATGACTGTTCCTGCTCACTGGAAGACATAAGCAGTACAGCAGAGTGGAAGGAGCCAACTACCTTCATTAAACATTACAAACTGGATAAGTATAGTTCTGCCCAGGCAGCATTTGACCGCCGGGTATTGCAGGCAGTGATATAGTTCAGAACCCACCCATATGTCAGCTTGGGAAGGTCCCAGGTGTCATGGATTGATCCTCCTGTCAGCCTGAGAATGAAGAGTTGGTACTTACATGAACGATCATTCTGGGATGACAGGAGGAGCAATCCACACCCACCACGAAAGGAAGGAGTTAGGCGGGAAAGTAGGGAGATAGGAAAGATGGCAGATACGTTCGGGAAAGGAAACTGACTAGAGAGGGACAGGAGCCAGTTTAACGGATTTTCATCTAGCTCGGGGACAGCTCTTGCGTAAGCTGGTGCGAGGATCAAACCCAGGCGTCGTGGATTGCTCCTCCTGTCATCCCAGAATGATCGTTAACGTAAGTACCAACTCTTCATTTCCTAGCCTGGGGGTTACAAGAGGGCACAGGGAGCGCAATCGACCCTTCCCAGCACTCCTTCAGCTGCCGTCGCTGGTGCGAGTGCACCCTCGGCAGGTGGCAGAAGGTGGGGGGGGCATGGGAGAGAGCAGGCAGGGAAAGAGCTCTTTCCCTGCTTGGCTTTCTCCTGCGCCCCCACCACCCAGTCGCAAAGGTGGGAGCCAGGAGAAATCCAAGCAAGGACATTCTTTCCCTGCTTGGCTTTATCCTGTGCCCCCCTGGCACTCTCCCAGTCGTGTGGGTGGGAGCCAGGAGAAAGCCAAGCACGGAAGTTCTTTCCTCACTTGGGTTTCTCCTGCGCCCCCCCACCCAATCAGATGGGTGGGAGCCAGGAGAAAGCCAAGCAGGGAAATTGTTTCCCTGCTTGGCTTTCTCATGCCCCCCCCTCGCGTGATCGCCCATCCTCACACTTGCCCGTCCTTGCACTTGCCCCATAGCGGGGTTGGGAGCCAGGAGAAAGCCAGGTAGGGAAGTTGTTTCCCTGCTTGGCTTTCTTCTGCACCTCTCCACTCACCCGATCACAGAGGTGGGAGCCAGGAGAAAGCCAAGCAGGAAAGTTGTCATTGTTCTTTCCCTTCTTCGCTCTCTCCTGAGACCCTTTCAATGGCGTGGGTGGGGGCCCACAGTTATTCGTGGTTTTTTCACTTTCACCGGGGTTCCTTTTCCTGTCCTTTGCCAAAGTGAAGGACCTACTGTACACACTCCTTGTGAAGAGATATCATATTGCACAAACGTGTCCAGCCTAGATATATTTGTTACTCCAAAAGGTCGGTGACTCTGGGGTCTACCCGCAGTGCCAGTAGCTCTGTAGAAAGTGGCGAAGAAGGCCTGCAAGAGGAGGTGTAACTACGGAACCTTTTCACCTATCTGCAAGACACCAGTTGGAAGTTAAAAAGAATGTTTTATTGGGTGAATTCACAAACACACCACAAGAAATCAGGCAGTTTTATGAAGCATGCAAGGCTATCAGAGGGAAAGAAGAGAAAGCTTGGATAGTGGGGAGATTTGGGATGAAGTAGGTGATAATTACCATTCCTGAAGCAGAAGGTCAAGGCAAAGTGTGACTCAGACTGGGGCTCCAAGGGCAGTACAATGTACAGGAATCTGGGGGCCCTCACACAGTGTAACACACCAACATGCATCCAAAATACTAGCAAGTTGCTGAGGTTCGAGCCAGGGTTTAAATACCGTGTTTCCTGCTCTGGATGAGAATGTGTTAATTGCTCTCTGACAGAAAAAACAAAGGGACCCAGAATGAGCTAATGGTCATAATCTTAGGCGACAAAACATTGATGGAGGTTGTGTAGTCTCTTAATAATGAAGGTGATGAAACAAAAGCGAATTTCCACAGGAAGCGGTTACAGTACGTTGGTCACCGGCTGCTTCATCTTAGCTATTGTTCTATAGGTTTGGATAGTTGAAAGAATTATCACAGACCCATTAAGTTGGGCTCTCCAGCTAGTCCTGGAGTCCCTTTTTTCACATGGCTTTCAGCCATAAATGTAAGATTTATATTTGGTGTCAATTAAACAATATTTCTTGCCAATTAAACTGTACCACAGAGGGCGGTGTATGGCATGGCAACACATTATCTTTTATAGACATTTCATGATCTAGGCATACGTGTTCTTTTTTAAAAAAAATCTTTATTGATTATTGCACACACACAAAAGAATTATACATACAACATGTATAGTGATAAATACATAGACAACATAGTCAACAAAGATAGAAAAAAAAGACAAAAAAATAGAGGAAAAAAAGAGGAAAGATTTGAGAAAGTAGAAAGGAACAACAACACAAAAAAACATATAGAAGTTACAGTCTACAATTCTTAACAAACAATTAACAAAAAAATGACTTCCTGATAAACTTAATTGCTGGTTTTTGTATATCCATTATTAACTCCTTTTTAATCTATACATTTTCAAGGATTTTCCTACCATTTTACATTTATTTATATTTATAAATCAAAACCAATAGTTACCAAGTCTCCTCCCGTACTCCTTGCATAGTTTGTGAAGGGTTTCCAAGTTTTTAAATATAAATCAAATGGTTTTCCTCTTAATAAAACAGTAAGTTTATCCATTTCTGCCAATTCTGTCAATTTAGTTAACCATTCATATAGTTTTTGAACTTTTCTGCTTTTCCAATATTTTGCATAAATTATTCTCTTGGCTGTTACCATATATCTCAATAATTTCTTTTATTGTCTTTGAATGGGGTCTTCCTTATCTGTCATATTTAATAAAAGTAGTTCTGGTTTAAATATCATTTTTATTTTTAATATTTGTTGTATACAATTACAAGTTAGTCTCCAATATTTTTTCAGTTTTTTACACTGCCACCATATATGAAAAAAAAGAGCCTTCCTAGGTTGTGCACTTCCAACATTCATTTTTAACTCCTTTATATATATGGGCTAACTTACTAGGTGTTAACTACCACTTATACATCATTTTATAATAATTTTCTCTAAGATCATTGCATTAGGTAAATTTTAAATCTTTTCCCCAAACCGCCTCTCATTGGTCTATATCTATATTATATCCTAATCTTTGGGCCCAGTAAATCATACATTTCTTTATTTGTTCTTCTTCCGTATTTAATCTAAGTAATAATTGGTACATTTTTGAAATTAAATTAAATATTTCAAATTTATTCTTAATGTTCTCAAAACTGAACTTCTTCCTATCTTCTTTAAATCTCTCTTTTAATTGAAAATATGTGAACCACTGGGCATTCTTGCTCTAAATCTTGCCTATCATCAATATACCAATTATTACATTCAATTTTTATTATGTCTTTATACCTTATCCAACAATCTAAACTCCCCATTTCTCTTCTGTAAAACGCCTCTTGTGGTGACAGCCATCCCGGTATTTTATTTCCAAATCTTTTCTTATATCTTTCCCAGATTTTAAAAATTGTTCTTCTTATAATATGATTCTTGAATCCAGCATTCACTTTAAATTTTTCATACCATAAATAGGCATGCCAACCAAATTTCAGCTCATGATCTTCTAATTCTAATAATTTCTTATTTTTTTGCATGACCCAATCCGTTATCCAAACTAAACATGAAGCTTCAAAATAAATTCTTAAATCCAGTATACCTAATCCTCCTCTTTCTTTTGCATCTGTCATTATTTTCCATTTTATTCTAGGCTTTCTCCCAGCCCATAGAAACCTAGAGATTTCTTTATACCAATTTTGGAAAGGTGTGTTTGAGAATATAATTGGAATTGTTTGGAATAGAAACATCATTTTCAGTAAAATCATCATCTTATACACTGATATTCTTCCAAATAAAGATAAATTAATATTTTTCCATTTTTAAGGTCTTTTTTATCCCCTCCCATACCTTAAGGTAATTATTCTCATACAATTGCTGAGTTTTCCCTTTTAATGTTATATCTAAATATTTAATTTTTTTTCCATATACATTTATTTATTTTGTTCGACAAAGCAGTATACAAAAAAAGAAAATAAGAAGAACGAGGGTATGTATAGGTAAGAGAAAAAAATGTAGATAATACATTCCAGGTAATATAGATCATACATTCCACGTAATTACATAATGTAGACATAAGTGCACTTAACCTACATTTTGGTAGACTAACCTTCTCTAATATACAGAGTCTAACTCAACTAAGCTTTACTTGAGCTAATAATTTTAAAAAAACAGTTGTCGATTAACTAACTTTTCATAAAGAGAACCTCCCCCTCTGCTGACAAAACAGTGTAGTACTTTTTTTAACTTATCAATCCTCCTCCAAACTTGAAAGTGAGAGTAGATAAATAGATCTCTGTATGAATATGTATATACACCTACAACCACACATAAATAAGCATTATATATACATTTGTACATACACGCATGTGTATAAGTATAAATACCTGTAAACTAGTCATGTTCACTTTTTATGTGTACACAGATATACACTTTCCATATATACGTATTTGTTAATAGAGTATATACTGAAATCCCCCAGTCTCTTATTTACATGCTAGCCAATTTCATGAATAGTTTACTATAACCATCCTCTCTGAACCCCTGTTCCTAGACTTCCCACTTTAAATCTCTTATATGAGATCTCAAAGAAATTTTCCTCTTGATCCATTAATCCCAATTTTAGTATATAGATACTCCAAAATTGGTTTCCAGGTTTTTTAGGATTTGGTTTATTCTCTATCATACAAGTAAGTTTTCTATCCCCTCAATTTCAGCCAGTTTCTCTAACCATTCTGTCTAAGGTGGAGTCAGCTCTTTTTTCCAGTATCTAACAAGAATTATTCTTGCCGCCGTAACCATATGCCACATCAATCTGCCATATTTTTGTTCTATTTGCTTATCCAGCTAGAAAACGCCGAACAAGAAAAATTCTGGTTTTAAATCTATTCTGACTTGCAATATTTTTTGAATTTTAGAACAAATCGTCTTCCAGAATTTCTTAACCTTTTGGCACCCCACCATTGGTGAAAAAAGGTACCAATCTCTTTGTTGCATTTCCAGCATCTGTTCCTGGCACTCTTGAACATTTTAGCAATTCTCACGGGTGAGAGATACCACCTAAACCACATTTTCAGCGCATTCTCTTGCAGGATATAAGACCGCGTAGATTTGAAACAATTTTTCCACACCTTTTGCCAGTCATCTAGATATATATTGTGGCCCAAATTACATGCCCATTTAATCATATATTCTTTTGTGGTTTCTCCTTCCAGATTGATCCCCAGTATTAATTGATACATTTTTGACAACAGGTAGATATCTCCACCCTGCCACTGTTTTTCTAACAGAGAATGTTCCAAAGTTATACCACCCCTTTCCACATCCTTTTTGAACCTCTCTTTGATCTGGAGATAGGGAAACCACTGTATAGTAATATTCTCTTTCTGAAGCTGTTGTTGGTCTCTCAATTTAATTATCCCGCATTCTAAATATGCTAGATCTTTATAAGTAAACCAGTCTCCCTCTCTCCTTAAGCCTTTTATCTGAAGTGCTTCTGCTGGAAAGGTGGTAGATGGCAACTTAGCATATATAAGGGGTTTGTCGTTGATCCATATCCTGAAGAGGTATTTCCAAATTGCATGTCGGAGGAACACTTTCTGCACCTCGGCCTTGCCATACCATAGGTAGGCATGCCACCTGAAGTCCAGATCGTGCCCCTCCAGCGCCAACAGCTTATGATTATTCAAGAGTACTCATGGTCGTTCTCGGAGGTCAGTCATCGGTTTGAGCTTAACCCTTGGTTTCTTCTTATCCCAGAGAAATCTTACTCTTTTTTACAATTCTCAAACCACTTGAATGGGATGAGTATCGGAATCATTTGGAATAAAAATAACATGCACGGTACTATATTCATTTTGAACAATGATATTTTTCCTAGTAAGGTCAAGCCTAGCCGATTCCAGCCCTCCATTTTCTTCTGAATGGATTTCCAAGCTGTTAAGTAATTATTTTGGAATAATTGGTTATTATTATTTCTAACCTGTATTCCCAAGTATTTTACACTATGGGTACACTGGATCCCAGAAATTTCCTCTAATTTACTTTTCTCTTGGTTTTTGATATTTTTAATTATCGTTTTTGTTTGTTGTTTGTTGGTATTAAATCCTACCAACTCTCCAAATTGATTTATCTTTCTATTTAAATTTGCTACCTGGAGTAACGAGTCCTCCAGAAAAAGTACCACATTGTCAACAGAGGCCTGAATCTTATATTCATCTTTACCAATCTTTACCCCTCGAATATCTTCCTGCTTTCGAAGATTTCTTAACAGGACTTCTAATGTTGTAATAAACAATAACAAAGACAGAGGGCATCCTTACCTTGTCCCTTTCTGTATGGGAAATGTTTCAGATTGATTGGAGTTTATAATCAGACATGCTGTTTGATCATGATAAATACACTTGATCCAGATTAGAAATGTCTGTCCAAACTTCATCTCTTCCAATACCTTCATCATGAAGTCCCATCTGATGTTATCGAAGGCCTTTTCTGCATCTAAGAAAAGTAAAGCTCCCTTTTTCTCATTATGTGATTAGAAATATTCCATGTTCATTACAATCCTCATATTATACCTCATCTGTCTTGCAGGAAGAAAACCTGTCTGGTCTTCGTTGATATAATTCGGAAGGATCTGTTTTAATTGTTTGGCCAAAATTGCCGCAAATATCTTATAATCATCATTTAAGAGAGAAATTGGCCTGAAATCCTTTCATGTAGTTTCTTCGGAATCAGTCTTAAGGATCAATACAACATTAGCTTTTTTCCAACTGTTTGGTATCTTGCTAGTTTCCAATATTGAGTTTAACAGTTTCTGTAATGCTTTCGCTAGCTGATCTCTGAAATTTTTGTAGAAGTTAGCTGGGAGCCCATCTGGGCCTGGGGCTTTTCCCAATTTAGATCTATCAATTGCTTCTATTATTTCCATCAGAGAAATAGGCCAGTTCAATATCTCTCTATGTTCTGACTTAATTTGAGGAAGCTTCTGAGATCGCAAGTAGTCTTCCAATTTCTGCTTATTCTCACCCTGTCAGTCACAATACAGGTTACTAAAGTAATTATACATAAGTTTCCAGATTTCTTTTTCATTTGTTATGATCCTTTGACCTTCCTTAATTTTTGAAATAAGTCTTTTCATCTTTTCTTTCCTTATTTTGCGCGCCAACCATCTGCCTGGTTTATAAGCATTTTCAAAGCAATTCTGTTTCATGTATTTCAATTTTTTATCCATTTCTTCAGTGACCATCCTGGATAATTGTCTTTGTAATATCTTCATTGTGGAAATGTAAGATTTATTATTTGGGTCTGAAATTAACTTGTTTTTAATGTTTCTGATCTTGTCTAATAGTTTATCCATTTCTGCTCTTTGCTGTTTTCTTCTTTCACATTTTTTTGGATGAAAATTCCGCGGAAGATGGCTTTTTCCGTGTCCCAAACTGTAGCTATATCCACTTCGTTATTTAGATTTAATTTGAAAAATTCATCAAATTCCTTCTTACAGTATTCCATGGTCTTTCCATGTTGTAATATATTTTCATCCATTCTCCAACATCTAAATCTGGCACAGAAACTCAGCATCAATTTCACAGGATTGTGGTCACTCAATACTTTTGGCAGAATTTTGATCTTCTTGACACAATTTAAGAACATTTTTCAAAGCCAGATTAAATCTATTCTCAACCAGGAATTGTGTAGATTCGAGAAAAAAGTGAATTCTTTGTCCAGAGGATGCTGTATCTCCAAACATCTGACAGTTGCAGTTCCTCAACCATATTTAGAAAATCCTTCTGTATTTCCCCATGATGTTTTTTTGTTTTAGGTTGCGAACTTCTGTCAAGTTGTATGTTAACCACTCCATTAAAGTCTCCCAAAACTGACACATTTTCATATTCATATTTCTGAATATCCTTTTTCAGATCTTCATAATATCGTTTATTCTCGTTACAAGGGACATATAACCCAATCACAAGCAAAGCGCGGCCGTCAATCTTAACTTCCACTCCCACAAATCTACCCTTATCATCACAAAATATTAATTTCGGAGCTAGGTGTGGTTTAACATACAAAATCACCCCCCTTCTCTTAACCGAGGCAGCAGAGATGAACATTTCTCCTAAGCGGTCGTGTAGGAGCCATTTTTCATCTTTCTTTTTGATATGGGTTTCTTGAAGGCAACACACATCTGCATTCATCTTCTTCATAAGGTGAAATATTTTTTTCCACTTTAGCATAGAGTTCAGTCCATTCACGTTCCAGGAGATAATAGTACAATTCGTTGTTCCTTAACTTTCATTGTTGCCAAGTCATCTAGATCCAAATCAATAAGACTGGTTTCCATAGGTCAATTCTCTTCTACACTTTCCTCCAAAGTTTCTTTACCCATTTTGTTTTCCTGTTCTTTCTGGTTATGGTCTTTACCGCTTAGTGTTTCCAACATCATATCTTTACCTCTGGACTGTCTCTGTGTTCTCCTTGGAGATGTTACTTTAGCTTTACTCAACTCATCTCCGTGAGTTTTTAGGAAATCTTCAGCCTTCTCGATGGAGTTAAGTCGATATCTCTGGTCTTTGAAGTTGAATATCACCCCTTCTAAGCAGTCCCATCAGTACATAATTTGATTCTCTCTTAGCTTTGTAACTAGAAAATCATAGTCGTTCTGTTTTTTCAATATTCGCGTTGGAATTTCTCACAGGATAATTAACTGTTTTCCTTGATCCATTAGATGTGATTTATTGTGTTCTTCCATCAGCTTTTCTTTAGGGGATTTTCTGGTAAATTGCACCACAACATCCCTAGGTAATTTTTTTTTTTTTTTTGCAAACATAGATTATACTCTGTAAGTGTTGTCAATCTCGCTATCAATTATTTCTTCTTCAATCTCCAGGAAGTCTGCCATCAGTCCAACAATCCTTTTCCTTATATCTTCATCCCTTCTTTCTTCAAGGCCTCTAATCCATATCCATGCATCCATTTGTTTTTGTTCGAACAAAGCAAGTCTGTCGAGTTGTTTCTCTAATTCCGAGGAAGATACAATCATTTTCTGTTTTAACACTTGAATATCTTTCTTGTTCATATCAATCTTTTTTTTGTTGCAAGTCACATCTTTCTTGACCTGTTCTAATGTATCTTGCATCTCTGACATTTGGGATTTTAAATCTTTCAGATCTTGCCTTATATCCATCATGTAACTTCTAACTTTCTCCATGAACTTCTTTTGGTATTCAGGGGGTTCTTCTATGGAGTCTCTTCTTGCCTGTGATTCTGCACCTCGGGCCTTGCCTGATCTCATCTTGTGCATCTTTCTTTTTGCTTTAATAATTGGGAATAAATTCAAAGTTCTCTAAGGCATGAAATCTCAAAATTTACTGTTATCAGTTTGGAAATGTTGTATCTCAAACAAATATGGGCAGAATGTTATTGACCTTTCTGTCTCTCCAATCAAAATTAATTGGCTCTAGTTTCTAATTTTTTTTGCTTATTTGTTTTTGATTATTTTATTGTTGTTATTATTTTTCCTAATTGATATAACCAAATTATTATTTTTATTTTTATTTTTTTGGATCTCCTGTTAACTGTAACTAACTCCAGATACTAAGCTCTTTCACCATACCAAATTATACAAATCCAAACAGTTCATATCTTCATCATCATTTTGCCCACAGAAAGTTCATTGTTAAATTATTAAATGAAATTCTTAGTTTTCCACAAGTTTCAACCCACTTTACACCTACACATTCACAATCTAAGAATCAAACCTAACAACAGTTCATACATCCGGATAATTAATCATTTCAATAATTCATTTGTTTATAAATTTAACCATCTGCAATTCAGCAGTAAATTCTCTGTAAGCTTTCTATTTATGTAGTCCGATAATTAATTGGTCAATTATATGTTCCTGTTGCAGATACTACAGTTCATCAAGTCTTCGATTAACGTGTAGATATTTCCACATAAGGAGAGCTCTTTTAAATTTCATGAACAGTTCATAATACACATTGCAGCTCTAGCTCACGTAATTCATACTATATTTCCTTTACAGTCCATAATTCACTCTCCTTACTACCATCTCTGCGTTTTTCCGGCTCATTTAACGTCAACATCCACAATGACTTCTATCTCACTTCAAAATTGTCTGTCTTGTTGATGTTGAGCCTTATTTAGTTTTCAGTCGTTAGTAGTTTAGAATGGGCGAAGTGTAACAGCTTACACAAAACTTACTCTTCAGCATGGTTCAAAGCTATAAGGCTTAACTCTTAAACAGTCTGGAATTTAACCTTCTCAGGCATATAAGTCAACACAAAAAGGAGAAAAGCAAGAAAGAGAAGAAAGAGGAAAAAAAGAGAACACTTTCCTTTGATGACAAATGTCTCCTGAAAAAGGTCTTAGAAAGCAAAGGGAGAAAAACTACTCCCCTTTTGGTCTTGGTGTCTTTCTCCTGAGTCCCTTTCTGTAGAGCACCAATGCCCCAAAAAGTCTGAGGGGAAAAAAAACCCACAGAATTTTAAAGCAACTTTCCAATCCACCTTCTCAAAGGAAAGGGCGGAAAGGATTTTTTCCACTCATGTGCAGCTGTTCCTCTTGGAGGGTTATCCACTGTAGCCCTCGGGGTGCTTCCTGTTTATGTCCTGATGCCCTAATGGGCAAACACATAACACAAAAAGGGAACACTTCCCACAAAGGAAATGGGTTTCCTTCTTTAGGCATGGAAGAAATTTTGGTGGTAGGGATAGGGAGGGGAGGGAAATAATCCCCCCTCCTCCCTGTCAGCACGGGTGAAGCTTGACGGTGGCGCAAGCCTGCTGAGGCAACTCTCCTCTTCACGTTCAGTTTGAGTGCTGGTAGCGGAAGCCAGACCCACAAATTCTTGAGCGCCACTCTCTTGCTGTGCCCCTCTTCTCCAGAACACAGAGTGAACCATCTGTTTTCGGAGTTTTCCAGATGGTAACCCATGGCGGTGGCGGCTCTTCGAGAGACACCAAGGAGCGGTGTCTCCCTGCTCACGCTGGAACTGGAATGCCTCTCATCCAATATTTAATTTTTAATATATTTTTTATTTTTTTTAACTATTTCAAAACCTGATTTGTTATATAGTTCTTTTTCTTCTTCTGCATTCAAATTTTTGACTAGAATCTTTGTTTTGTCTACATTAATTTTAAATCCAGCCACTTTGCCAAAGTCTTCTATTTCTGTTTTCAATAATTCTATACTATTAATTGGGTTACTCGGTATAAAAGCTATATAATCAGAAAAGGCCCTTAGTTTAAATTCTGCCTTCTTTATCTTTATCCCTTTTATATCTTGATTATTTCTTACAGTTCTAATCCTAAAATAAAAAGCAAAGGAGGTAATGGACAGCCTTGCCTTGTCCCTCTTTCAATAGTAATATCATTTGTCAAACTTCCATTTACTACTATTTTAGCCTTCTGATATGTATAAATTGCCTAAATTCCATTTAAAAATTTTTCTCCTAGGTTTACCATTTCCATAATTCTAATAAAAAATTATCTAGGCATACGTCTTCTTAAAAGGAACATTTTCTATATTTATAAGGCACATGGTACTTGGAGTATATTTGTTACCCTGTTTTCTGGAGGTCCTGGGAGGGATACCCAAATTGCTCTCAAAATTATACAAGTTGGGGAAATTAGTCAAAGAGCACAAGTTAGCACTGCGAGAGGCAGGGTAACATAGCGAGATCTTGAACCCAATGTCTATGGGGTCAGACCGAGTCAAGGAGCACACCGGAGTGAAATAAGAAATGTGAATTTTATTAAAAATACAATCAATCAGTGTATGCACCATAAACACAGAGAGAAACTATAGAAATAAAGGTTGGAGTGGGATAGAGGGATTTTTAGAGGAGTTGTTGGTTTGGGCGATACTTCACCTGTCCTGAAGCCCAGTCAGAAGCGGAGAAGCTGGGGAGTGCGGATCTCAGCACGTGGAGCTAAGGGGAAGGCTTGCTGGACAAAATGACCGCAAGGCGGGATGGAAGCCAAGAGCGATCCGAAGAAGTGCTCAAAGTAAGGGGTTTTTATGAGGAGAATTGTGACCGCAGGCTAGTTTGGACTTGGGGAAAACAATGGATTTGGGGCTGGAGACAAAGCCTCCAAAAGGTCGTAATTTGAATGATTGAATTATCGCCGAATTGTCAATAGAGTAGCCAGTATTCAAACGCAGAGTGCTTGGACGTTGTCAGATCATCAAGCTGCCAGCGTGGGGCAGAGGATCTTTTGAAAGTTGCGTGCGTACATAATTGAGTACTTTCCTTGAGGTCTCCTGAAGCCACGAGTCAGCTGTTTTCTGGCCTACCTGTATTGTGTTGTAATATTACAGCGATTATCGGCCGAGCCTGTGTGCGTGCTTGTCCGAGGGCCTCGCAAGCACGTGAAGGGGATAGAAGGCCAAATTATTGAAAGCGAAAGATATCTTTTTAATATCCCCCAAGCTCGGGCTAGCCAGGGCAGTAACATATTCCTAGTTGTAAGGAATTTTCTAGCTTATGTAACATATCTGTAGGGTATTTGTTTCATGAGGCATCATACATCTCACATTTCTTCTTTTACATCTCTTTCCTGGTCTCTGTGACTCATTGACATATCGACCACTTTGGACCTCCATGGAGATCCTCAGAAACTCTTCAAGTTTTTTGTCAGGAGCCCCACCCTTCACACAGCTATATGCTATACCTTTCCCCCTTTATTTTAGTTTCTTTCCATCTACAGTAATTGTAGCAATAGTAGGAAGTTTCACAGAACATGTGTTTTTGTTCATTCTATTTCTCATTCTGTTACTGCTTTTTCCTTTTCCTTTTCTTTTTTCCATTCTTTTGCTCACAGGCAGTATTCTGTCCCCCTTTGTGGATCTATCTCCAAAGGAATCTTTGAAAAATGTACTACACAGGAGGGAAAGTATCTCAGACAGATGGGCGTTGTCTCTGTCTCCTGTGTTTGGCCAGGAATCATGTTGCCAGACTTCTATTTCTCAGGCAAGGTGAAATAGATGTTTCCACATCAAGTGAGAAAGAGCAGTTAAAATGGCTGCATTGACAACCCAAAAAAACCTCACTTTACATGGCTTGGGGCTCTTTGTTCTCATCCTTTCTGATCAGCTTTTTACACCTGAACATCCTATTCAGTGTCCTTCAGTTCTGTGAAATCAGAGCTATCAAGTAAGTTGTCCATCTTTATCCCAGCCTAATCCCTGGGATGGCCATATTTGTATAACACCCTTTCCAAGATGTACATGTGTAAGCTCTAAAATGAAACCACTTTTGATTGCCTGGCCAAGAACTCAAGAGGATTAGTTGAAAAGGCCTCTTCTGGTCAACTCCTGTAACCAGTACCTATACTGAATTCTATTTATGCTGATACTAGGTATCTCAAGAAAACTGATTAAACTTTTCAAATGCTGAATACCGTGTGAGTGTTAGGTAAAGTATTCTATTGTCCTTACTTTTGAACTGCTTTCTTTCTCTTCCCTCTCACTCCTGTTAGCACTCCCTACAACTTCACATAGTGCAATTCGAAACACTTACAGTTTTGCAAGTTTGTTTGTTTTGAGTGAATATCTCCCTCTCCTAAAGCAATTATCTTATTCTGCATGCAATTTTTGCCATTTGTGAAGCTCTACAATATTTGCTATTCTCCAATCCAACTATTGTAGATATCTTAATTTTGTTGGTAGCGAATAGGCATTAGTGCTTGTATAAAGTGATTAGTGAGAGAGGGAAATTGAGAGATAATGCCTGCCCTTTGTTTCGCGTCTCTGTCTCTTTCTTAAGTCTATATACTGAAGCCTTTTCTTTCTTTCCTGCCTGCAGAGGTCACTTCTCCCTTCTCTCAAGAAGTTAGTTGGTCTTTTTGTTTCCCTTTTTTCTGGGAAGGGAGCATCCATGGAACTGCAGCTCCAAGAATGAATGCTTCCACATGTGAGAGCCAGCTTTTAGGGATTCTTCTAACCAAGTATAGGTCAAATACTTTAGCTTATCCCCTCTCCTATCTCACAGTGATTTTCCTGAGACAGTGAATGTAAGTTTTCATTTTTACCTTATAAGAGTATTCTGAGTATTTTCTCCTGTTTCTACCACAAGCTTATATTCCACTAGCCCTGCTGTACTCTGCTTAATATAAATACCAAATGTTCCTGTAGATTTCTGTGTGTTCAGTACATTTCCCCTTTTTGATTGCTCTGTGTGAATATGGTCATTGAGTTCAATTTACCTAAGATATATTATTGGCCAAAGTCACAAAATCCCTAATAGGCATGTGTACTCAGAACATGAGATAATGCATTTTTGTGCTCTGAGGCCATACCTGGTAACAACAGCAGTACTTACAACTTTAGTTCTGTCCACCATACCAACTGTCACAGTACAGACCAACCTGTCAGTTTCTACTGCGTCTTAGATGCCAGCTCCATCTTCATTATCATATTTGATTTCTCTGCCAGTGGAGATAGTTCATCCATCTAAACCTCATACTCCTGTGCAAGAGATCCCAAGATTCCAAGAATCTGAGAAGCAATTGCAGAAGCCTAAGTGATCCACATCTACTTTTGACAGAGGTCCAGACAAAGATAGAGCCCATTCCACTTGTATGTCACTTACAGATGTCCAAGGGATAACCAAGGGATAACATTGTAATCCCACTGGGAATGTCTCAGACCAAACTCAAGGGTGACTACACTAAATGGATTAATATCAACAGCATCCATTTGATATCACAACTCTCATGTAGCAGTGGTATAGCCCCTAAGTCCAAATCTGAGATGCACACACAGAGAACGAGACCAACAATCATCAACTGAAGTGCAGATAATTGGCCCCTATTCAGTAGAGAAATTTTGGACCAAACTTCTATCTTAAGTAGCCCAACTATAAGTCAACTTTGCATTCTTATTAGAAATCTGCAGTATACAAGAATGGATAAGCATGAGGATCAGGAGAGACCTAGGAACCAAGGTACAAACAAGATCATCACAAATCTTAATCTTGATATTTATTCTCTATTGCAGTTCCAGACAGAGTTATTCCACTGTATATATTACTTCTCTGCAGAGACCGTCGATATGGACAGTCTGGTACATTGGTATCAGAAATATTCTCTCCAGTTGTGCTAAATACAGTGAACTTGCAAATGAGCTTGTAACTCTCTTCAACATACCAGCATACTTAGTGGCTTTCTCCACAAATTTAAAACTTCCAGATGGCTCTTTGTGGTTAATGCTCTCTCCTCTCAAATTATCCCTCAGAGGATACCTTCCTCCAACAGAAGTTCGTGGAGTCTCTCACTGGTTCTCTCTTAACTTTCCTAATCCTCATTTGAATCACTAAAAACATGTGAGCTGTACCTTCTGTCATAGAAAACAACTTTCCTTGTAGCAATCATATTGCATATAGATCAAACAAATCAGCAGCATGCAGAGGGGAACTTCCATATCTTTATGTCCATTGGACAAAGTTATTTTCCTCAGACCTTTCCTTCCTGCCAAAAAGGGTTCCTTAGTTCCACTTATCAATGATTTGCTCCTACTGGCATTTATGAGTAGCTTTAGAAATGACGTTGGACATTCCCTTCACTTGGATGTCAGGAAGACTGTCCTTGTACACATCATTAGCAAATCACAGAAATCACGAAAAGGAAGAACAGGTTTCTTTACCAGTAGCTGTAGTTCTTTGAGTGTTCATCTGTGAAGCCACACAACTTGTTCTCCTCCCCTCTAGTGTTCTGCTTTATCTCATCCTCCCGTGATATCACTCCGGTGGATTGAGAAGTAAGGCAAAGACATAAAGGCACAGCATTTCTGTGGCATGTGGGTCTCTCATCAAAACATATGTGGTAGAAGTTTCCAAGGATCTCTGCACAGCTGCACAGACATATGCGTTCATATGTGACTATATGTAAGTTGTTGTTGTTCTCACACAGATTATTTACAATACATACTTTTCAGTTTGCAGTAGCATTTCAGCATGGTCAATACATTGCAGTAATTCAGCTTAGTTTGTTTCAGACAGTGTTTCAGGCATTTTCAGTCACAGCATGATGAATTCCATAAATATTTCCCTCTTATTCTGGCTTCTGTTGGGTATGCAAGACTGGCAATCTTCACCTCTTATTTTTGTCTGTTTTCAGAAACTCTGTATTTATACAGGTGGTTGGTTGACAGTGTTCCCATATTTCCACAGGACTGTTTCCAGTCTCTCATTTCTGTGGGAATCTATCTTTGTTCAGTGTTGTTGAGAAGAATCAGCATCATTTTCTCCTCATTCCCCCAGGAGGATAGCTGGGATGCTTTGGTCTCTTTTCTTACTTGTAAAAGTATTTCTGACTGGTTGTTTCTGGCTGTTAGATTTATTCTTTCTACTATGTCATTCTGTACAGACAATCAAAAATCTTTCAGCCTCTCTGAGACAGACTGTCTTGTAGACTGTTGATTGAAAAGTGCAACAAATGCATAGTCATAATCATTGTTGTCGTTGCTGCTGTTACTATTACTATTGGTGGGCCATGTGACAGGTTTTCCATGAAACCACTGACAATGGAGCCACTGGCCACTACTCTCAGTTGTAATGCTCAGAAGTTCTATGGTGTAGTCTCTGCCAGAAACCAGGTATGGCTGGCAGCTGATTATTGCTCAGATAAATGGAGACATGGTTTCTAACTATCTGAAACACAAGTAACAAACATTAACTATAAAAAATTTTTCCTATGTCTGCTAAGTTCGGTAAGATAATAGTCTCATCTACACGAGAGACTGTAGCACTATAACTATTGTAGCACTATAACTATAATCAAACTTTTTTGATAAAATAATCTTTAATAAAATAATTGAGACATGTCATTGTTAATATTTCTGACTATTTAAAGCCATGTGTTTTTTTTAATTTCAAGTTGCTGGAAATGGCCCTTTTATCATGCATAGAGGAAATGAAGGCAGCCTCTTCCAGTACAGAAGAGAAGGTCCTGCCTCTCCCCTGGATCCACCTGGGTTACCATCAGTTTGGGAGTCGACTGCAAAACTTTTCCAGGATTCTTGCTGTGAACCCTGCTGTGTTTGATGCTCTTAACCAAAAAGGCAACATTCCACATGACGGGATGGTAAGAACAATACTATGTGTGCTATATTTGCCTAGAAAAAGCACAGAGCTTGGAAGGGGGGAATTCTCTGTGTGAAGCACTTGGAGTTATACAATCCCTTTACATGACAATGACAGCTCCTATGATTGTCTCCTATGATTGTCTGGCTGTACTGTATAGAGCCAGTATTGAAAGCCAATGGCTGGATCTGAGAGGTTCTCACAGCCAGGCTTTATGATTAAGAAGATCACCTGTGTTGCAGTGTAGCTAATTTTTCATGTCATGCTTCCAGAGGATCTGGCTCTGAACAGCCTCAAAGCCAGGCACTGAGGATGTTCTGGCTCTGGAGAAGTCTGAAAAGCCCTACTAGGGCATAGTGGGAACGGGGAATTTGTTCCTCCTGGGACCCTAGGCAACTGCTTCAGTGAGACTCATGGCAGATAAGCACAGTGGAGCAGAAAAATGGTTATTAAAATAAATAGATGTGATAATTTTCTTTCCACATTATGCAGTAGAAGAAGCTAGGATAAAAGCAAAGTCCTGCTAAAAGTTGAGTTCCATCAGGATTCTCTCTTAACTATCTCCACTGTAAAGCATTCCAGCATACTGTAAGACAAGAAGGATGTGGAAGGAAGCAGAGCCTTTCCACCAGCTGAGAAACCACTTGCTTTTTTCTTGTTCCTTACCATCCCTTCTTCATTTCATGTCATGTCTTTTTAGTTTATAAACCTGCAGGCATTAGGTGTCTTGCTTTTATGGAATGTGTGTCAGCTGCTTCAGGAGGTTTTTGGCTGAGGAGTGGGGTAAAATTGTCAGGGTTAGCAAGATCTGGCTCCTCTGAGCATGAGCAGAGTTTGAACAGTGAAGCAAGGCTTCGCTGTGCAGAGGTTCCTAGTGAAGCAGGAAAAATTCCAGAGGCTTATTAAGTAGGCTTAGAGGCAGAATTTATTGCCGCACTCTAAGATAAAGGCACTTGGCAAAACATTCCCGCAGCAGTTAAACAAGTAAGAATAACAGAAGATACACAGGCAGCATCTCCCCTTACAAAATGTAAACTGTCAGCAGCATGACAGGTCTAGCTAGGCAATCCTGACTGGCAGGTGGTGAAGGCAACCACCAGCCTTTTTATGTTTCCCTGTCACCCTGCACAAGTGGGGTGACCCGATCAGCGTTCTAGTGTGTGGCCTTCTCCAGTATACAAGTCGTAGCCAAAACAATCCTGCTGACTTTGCACCTGCTCATCTGGCCACATCACCTCTTCCTCTGCTGTCCACTCAGAGGAAACCATGCCAGCCCGGCATATAACCTTGACAAAAATACTTTCAGTAAATAAACAGTCAGGAAAAAAGGGAGGAAATGAACTCCAGTCACAGAGGTGAATACAGAGGAATCATTGTTTATGTATAAATATAAAGAATGGATATTCTGGATGCTGCTTCATTTCAAAGTCTGATGTATCAAAGGGAAAGGGCTCCACAATCCAAGATAATGTTTTTCTATAGTTTCATTGCCCTGTAAAATGGCATAAACTAGATTATCATAACCAAATTTTCAATCATTACTGTATGATGTGGGCTCTCTTCACCTTGATATCTGTTCACACTTGATTATTCTAGGTACTAGATGTGCTTGCTGCAGTGGCCTGCACTGAGATGTTAGAAAAAAAAATGTTGAAATGGCCATTGGAGACATGGCTCCAACAGGTGAAGAACCTTCAGACGCCAATTGAACTTGTTTGTTCAGCAAAGTATTTACGAAACAGCAGAAGCCAATACAACCCATTGCTCCAGAAGATCAGGTAAGAAAGACCTTTCAAAACACAGGAAAGCTATTTGTACTTTACTTGCATTGAAGTTAAAGGTGGATGCCACTAGGTTTTACACTGCTGTACTGTGGGCTATCCATATCTTTGACTTGCAAGCCTCTGTTACTGATGTCCACTGGTACCTTCAAATCTTAGTTTTTGTCTGCTGTGCCAACAATCATATAAACTGGCAATTCTGTGTAAAGGGCGTGTTGTGAAAGCTACAAAGGAATATGGAATAGGACTTACAAAAGTACAGTTATCAGTGAAACCCTTGTTTTGTTTCCAGTTAGAGAGGCTCAGTAGGACAGGTGTGGCCTTTGAGCCATCTGTCAGGTGACAGACATGTATGTGGGGCAGGTGCAATAGCTTAGTTGCAGTTTACTGGGGGCAGGGGATTCAGTCTTTCATGCTAGCTCTTCCCAAGCCAGGTTTTCCCTTCCACTTTATAGCAGGTTTTGTAAAACAAGTTGGGTAGTCTGCTTGTGTGGAAAACAGTGATGATCTCTTAGTTGTTTTTCACAGCTAGAGTCCATTTGCTATGTCTTTCACTTTTCTGATACAACCTTGAAAAAAAAAAAAAGCAAACACTAACCCAGTTTTCTGGTGAAAACAGGAACCATTGGAACCAGATTTTTTCTATGTCTCTCTTTGTGGAACATGTGCTACTTGGAACAGAAAAACAGATTCCAGAGGTGAAGGATTTGGTAAAGAGGTACACCTTGCAACTTAGAAATGTAAGAACTTTGTTCTCATTCAGTGGGAAACATCACTATTAGCAGGACACAACTGAAGGAAAATTTGCAAATCTCATTTCAATTTGGTGGCACCTGTTATTTTTGGCTTGTCTTCCTTTACCCCCATTTCTTGGATGTATGTTCCCCTCTCCAGTAACTTTTCAGACTTTTGTCTTTCACTTAAGAGTTTCATTTTTTCAGTTTTGTTTCCATGAAATCTCTCACATTCCCATGGAAAACTAATAAGAAGATGAATCTGTCCCGTTAGCTATATTCATTATCTATAAATTAAAATCTACCTATTCCCAAGGTTATAGAGACTGAGAAAATGTGAATTGTGGGGGCAGAAGCAGAAATAAAGGTTATGGGTAAGATTTATTTTACGCTATAATGAGGTACAGCCATGCAAAATATTTTGTTTTAATTGACGTTATGAGCTGCCTTGGGAAACACGTTGAAAGAAAGCAGGATAGAAAATAAATCAGTACGCTGATAAAGTTGAATCACTGCACTCAGAAATCATTTTGTTTGGAGTCTGTATTCTCTGATAGCTTGTATTGTACAGATGGATCTGTATTCTCTGATAACTTGTTCTCCCTAGTATACCATACAGACAACTCTCAGTTACAGTTGGGATTGTTGGAAAATGCAGGGGGGCATGCTGTAGATCTCTAGCATGACCCACAATTAAACTGTCCTTAAAAGCAAGACAAAATATTTGTTCAGTCTCATAAAGCTGCCAGTGAATGAGGCCAGCCGGTTTTGACTAAAAACTACTCGGTTTATTAAAGGAAGCGTGAGTACATATTCAGCAGGTTTAAGTAAAATCCATGTCTGGACAAAGATATCAGTAGCAAAGAGAATACATGAAGAGAAAATATAACATGCCACCTGTTTTTAGGCTGCTCTTAAGTAGTAGCATGTCAATATTTTTTCACACCATGAGATGGGAAAGGAACAGGAAACTTTGTTAGACTAAACACTACCTTTGTTATGAGAAGCGAAGCAGAAGAGACTTTCAGCAAAAACCCTTATCTGTTTTGTGAGCTAGGAACATCTGGGCTTCTGCTAGCATAGAGGACAGTGCAGTAAACAAGAACACCCTTAAGACAGACAGAGCCGTCTTGGCCTGCAAATGTCAACACTCCCCTTCTTGTTTCGTAGCTGTCCTGCTCACTGGAAACTGCAGGACCCATCAGCCCTAACTTGTTAAGCATTTGAGTATGATTGACAGCAGAAAGTGGTTTCGTAAAAACATCAGCGATGTTCTCTTGTGAAGTACAAGAAGTCAGACTTATAACCTTGCTTTGCACAGATTGCTTTACATTCTGATACTTGATGTCTACATGTTTTGTCCTAGACTTCACTCTGTCGCTTACAGCCATTTGAATATACGCTTGGGAATCACAGAACACTTTCACAGGCATGTCTACCTGTATATACAGGTCCTTCACCAACTGCAAGTACCACACCAATTCATTACACAAAGAAGATAAACTGGCGTACTCAGCTTCAGCAGTGGAAGTTGCCAGAGTACTTTGTTTTTTCACTTTCCAGTCAGTCAGAGTCCCACTGTATTTTACAACATAACCAGAAGTGCTTTTTCGGTCTGATACATCTTCTGCAAAATCACTATCAGAATAGCACACAATTTCTGGCATTTGAAGAGGAGTGATACACAAACAGTGATCCATGGTACCTTTTAGGTATCTCAACACCCTTTTTACACCTTGCCAGTGATATTGAGTTGGCTGAGAACTTGCCCTCCCCAATATGTTCACACTCAGGGCAATGTCAGGCCGACAGGTTACTCGGTTATATAGAGCAAACTCCCAATTACAGATTGATACAGCTGAATTTCTTGAAACATTACATCATCAACATTTTTACAGAAACCGGGCACCATTGGCATTTTCACACTTTTACAATCAGTCATGTTACACTTTTCCAGCAATTTTTCAATCTTCTGTTTCTGACTCAGCAGGAAACCACTCTTGGTTTTTTGTATTTCTATCCCAAGGTAATTTTGGACTGGCCCCAGATTCTTGATTTGAAATTTCTTGCCCAATTCTTTGGAAAACACTTGTACCTGTTTTTGTGTGTCACAGATCAAGCACAAGTCATCCACATACGCCGAAAGTATTTCTAGACTCTCCACTGTACCTCGGACATACACACAGGGGTCAGCAACGCTCTGTTTGAACCCACACTCTTGCAAAGCCTTGTCTAAACACAGGTTCCAACAATGAGCTGACTGTTTCAGACCATACAAAGCCTTATTAAGTTTCCAGACTACATTTTTCTTTCCTTGGACAACAAAACCATCAGGCTGTTTTAGGTAAATTTCCTCTGGCAGGTCTGGATTGAGACAAGCAGTGGTGTGACTAGGGATCTCCGCTGTGCTGCAGTGGCCAGCGCCAGCCTTATGGACTGCATTTTGACTGTTGGTGCAAAAACCTCATCATATGTTTGCTCATCTTGGTTGTACCCACAAGCCACCAACCGAGCCTTGTGTTTGACTTGCCCATCAGCAGTGGTCTTTAACTTGTAGACCCACTGGCAATCAACAGGCTTGACCCCTTTTGGTAATTCACACAGGGAATACACGTTGTGCTGAGTGATGGAGTCAATTTCACTCTGCATCGCCTCCCACCAGAACTCTGCCTGCTCTTTAGGCATGTTTTCTACTTCAGCAAAGCTAGCAGGCTCACAATTTACCAGATAGGCACGCACTGTCAGTGATGAATATGGGGAATATCTTTTTGGAGGCTTCCCTTTTGTTTTTCTCTCTGACCTCCTGGGAACTGGCCGGTCTGCCTGACCGCCATTACCATCATCCAAACTGCGAGACCTTTTTGCAGCTCGCTTCTGTTCCTCCTCCATGCGTGGAGCCGCTTCTCCCCTCGCAGCTCTCCCCTTTTGTGCTGGCTCTGGCTCAGGCTCAGATTTAACCCCTGAGGGACCAGGAACTGAGGTGGCAGGCTGCTCTGGGCGAACACGGGGCTCACGGGAGACAGGAAGGAAAACTTCAGAAGCTACTTGAACAAGCGACCAGTTAGCATGTTCCTCAAAAGTTGCATTTCTGGACACTATACAGAATTGTCCTCCAGCATGGAATCGATACCCCTTGCAATTGGCTTGGTACCCTAAAAATCTCAAATGCTGAGCTTTTGCCTCTCCCTTTCTTCTTTGGTTCTTGGGAATGTGAACCCAGGCAAAACTGCCAAATACTTTCATGTGAGCAATGGAAGGCTGCTTGCCAAACAAACGCTCATAAGGAGTGGTCTGAAAGACTGAACTCCAAAGCCTGTTGTGTATGTAACTGGCAGTTAGGATTACCTCTCCCCAGAAATTCAGAGGCAAATCTGCATCACAGAGCAAACTGTGCATAAGAGTCTGCAGCATCCCAGCAGTTCTCTCAGCTATCCCATTCTGGAAACTTGAATAAGCGGCAGTGGTCCTGTGCACAGTGCCTTTGCTTTTGAACCACTGTTGCAGACTCTCTGTCACAAATTCTCCTCCGCGGTCTGTTTGGAATGCTTTCACCTTAGAATCAAATTGTCTCTCAACATAAGCACACCAGTTCTTAATTATTTGATACACTTCAGACTTCTGTTTCAGCAGGTAACAGAACGTGTACCTGCTGAAATCATCTACTAACACTAGGACATATTTTGCTCCTCCCATACTGTTCTGAGACATCGGACCAACTACATCAGCATGTACCAGTTGGAATGGAGCAGTAGGAACTCGAGAACTGGTTCTGGGAGCAGGAAGCTGCATGGATTTAGACTGTTTGCAAACAGCACAGTCAAGAAAAGTATCACGGGATTTCAGAGAACATCCCTTGCAGCTGTCTGCTAACTTTTTCAACACAAGAAAGCTAGCATGTCCCATCCTTCTATGTAACAAATGAATGCATTCATCATGCTGTGGTCTGTTATCATACACAGCACAAACCTTGTGGTGATGCTTGAGTTTGTACAGTTTCTCGGTCAACTCTGCTACAGCACAAACAGCCCCATCTTTCAGTACTTTGCCCTCACGTTTAGTGAACAACACCTCAAACCCATTTTGAGTCAACTCTGACACAGAGAGCAGACAGAAATCAAGTGAAGGCACATACAACACATTGTCAAAATACAGGTCTAAAGCAGGAACGTAAGCAGATCCCGCACCCCTGACTTTAGCTTTAGTCCCATCAGCCATGGTAACAGTGGCAACACTGGCTGGATGCAAAGTCTTGAACAAACCTTCACAGTTGACCAGATGCTGAGAACACCCACTGTCCAGCAGCCAAGAAACTGCATCAGTGTCCCGGGAGTTCTCAGAAAACACACAGTCTGTTGCAGCGGCAACTCATGGACGGCTCCCACGACCTCCTCTGAAGCCTCTGGCACGACCCCTGGCACCTCTCTCACCTGGCTTCTCCAGCGGACAGTCTCTCTTGAGATGGGAGGCAGAACCACAGCGATAGCACCTTCTGACAGCGTGAGCTCTCACCAGCACCTCTGGTCTGCACTCGCCAGCCTGGGTAGACCTTCTCCCGGTTCCTGGCTCAGCAGCTGCCGGCGGCTGTGGGGGTTGTAAGGCATTCCTCTGGGCTCGTTTGTCCTCTTCCTCCAGCAGACGAGAAGTCACATAGGCCACTGTCAGGTCCCTTTCTGAAACAGCCTCCAAGGGTAGCCACTATCACATCCCAACTGGGATCCAGGGAACCCAAAATGCAGTAAGCTTTGTCAGATTCAGACAAAATCTTCCCTCTCTCACGAAGTGCAACAGAAATCTCAGCCAGTGTCTGCAGATGCTGCTTGACCGGCACTCCTGGCCTCAGCTTCGTGTTATACAGCCTCGTTGTGAGAGATAATTTACTTCCAGCTGTGATTCGAACATACGTTTCTCTTAAAGCGCTCCAGGCTACACGGGGGTCATCAGCGTCTCGAATATGCGACAGCTGGTCATCTTCCACAGCTAGAAAAAGAAGCGACATTGCCTTTTGCCTCACCTTAGCTGCATCGGCTGCATCTCTTGGGAGGTCCAGTGGATCAGTAAACGCTCCCCAGACACCTTCTCCTCGGAGAAACATTTCCATTTTTACAGACCAAGCAAGGTAATTAGTCCCGTTCAGCCTCGTTAGAGGCAGGCTACTAATTGACCTCTGCTCCATGGCTTTCCAACCCCCGGCAGCAGCCACTGCACGATCGCTGAAAAAACACACCAGCAGACAGGCACCATCAATCAAAAACTGACCTCAAAGACACGCCGGTCCCTGGCAGCGCCAGGACACGCAGCGGAAGCATGCTGGGCCCATAACCTGTTGGAAGTGCAGGGGGGCATGCTGTAGATCTCTAGCATGACCCACAATTAAACTGTCCTTAAAAGCAAGACAAAATATTTGTTCAGTCCCATAAAGCTGCCAGTGAATGAGGCCAGCCGGTTTTGACTAAAAACTACTCGGTTTATTAAAGGAAGCATGAGCACATATTCAGCAGGTTTAAGTAAAATCCATGTCTAGACAAAGACATCAGTAGCAAATAGAATACATGAAGAGAAAATATAACACGCCGCCTGTTTTTAGGCTGCTCTTAAGTAGTAGCGTGTCAACATTTTTTCACACCATGAGATGGGAAAGGAACAGGGAATTTTGTTAGACTAAACACTACCTTTGTTATGAGAGGCGAAGCAGAAGAGACTCTCAGCAAAAACCCTTATCTGCTTTGTGAGCTGGGAACATCTGGGCTTCTGCTAGCATAGAGGACAGTGCAGTAAACAAGAACACAATTAACCCTTAACACAGACAGAGCCGTCTTGGCCTGCAAATGTCAACAGGGATAACAGGTTTTTAGGTCTTCAGTAATATAAGATTTCCCTCTCTTTAATGACCTAAAGGAAGATGATGCTTTTCTTTCCTTTCATTTCCCATATTTTCCTATTTCTTTGTCTTTCCTTCTAGTCTTTTAATTTCTTGATTCATTCTGATTTCTTGATTCACTCTAATTTTCTCTCTTTTACAATTTTCCTTTATAAAATTTTTTTGCACTTAGAAAAAAATGCTTACAGGATTGGGGCTATTGTGCTAGGGGCCAAATCAGAGGATACCATTTCTCTGCAGTCCAGCACCGTGCATTATTTTGCAAGCACTGCATGCAGTGCAGCCATGCTCGAAGCTGTAGAGATCAGGGCTTTTTACAAATACTACTTGAGATTAGTGATTCTGAACTGCTTACATGCATTACAGACAGAGCAGTCCCAATCTCCACCACTTCTGGGAGGAGGTGCTATAGCATGGTTGCATCATACATGGCTGCATAAAGTAACATAAGCAGATAGGGAAGAAGTGTCTCCTTAGTAATGGTTCACTGGCTTCTTGTGGAGTAGAGAAGACCTTGGAAGAAAAGCCAATTCCTCCAAGGGTCCACCCTTTACAGCTCCTCAGTCATACACTGGTTGTCATCTTGTAGCCTACATATGATCCTTATAGCCCTTATATTCTGTTTGAGCTGTTCAAGACAAGGTCTTCAAATACACTGACTGTAAAGGTTGTCCCCTGATAGGCACTGAATCTCTAAGAAGAAAATTTGAACTAGTGGCTCTGATCTCTGCCTGTGCTGGACTACTCTGAGAAGGATACAGTTGCTCTGAACCTCTGAACCACATTCAAATGCCTTCTTTCACTGAGCAGAGGAAATTTCTTCTTTCTGATCTCTGTGATTCACACAAATGAGCTTTACTGCACCTCCTCAGTGGACCATTTGGAGCTTTCCAGAGCTCTCTGGTCCCATGCAACCATCTCAATTCCCGCTCAAACTCTCAGTTCCTTTTTATCTGCCACTGCTGCAGCATTGAAGGAACTCTCGGTGAGCTGTATCACTTCTCTTCTTTTCTTGGTTTTTGATTCTCAGTCTGGTTTTGGCTTCTTCTCTCACTTAATGATCTGGCTTTGGCTTACAACTCTGTCTTCCTCAGACTTGGAGTATTGTTTGACTATTCTTACTCATTCTGACATGACTTTGTTTTGTTCATTATGCCTTCTGGATCCTTCAAGAAGTGCACGTCTTGTGGCACTGAGATTCTGATTATTGACAGGCATTTGTGCTATCTCCTGTGTCTTAGAGAAAGCCATAATATTGGATCTTGTACTCACTGTAAAGCTGTAACCCCTCAGGTTCATAGAAATCAGTCACTGGGACTGGAAGTTCTTTTCTGTGAGCAGGCCCTGACCACTACCAATGCACACTCCGCTTCAGGCCATTTATAGGTTCTGTGTTCTTCATCTGCACCTACTGCCTCAGATGCTTCAGTTCAGATTGCAGTTAAAAGTTCCCTGCAGGACTCTGTGGAAAAGGCTAGCCTCTGATTCAGCTCTTCAACCCAAGGGCTCACTGGTACCGACCCAAATCTCAGGCTAGAGCAAGAGTCCCATCAACACCAAATCAATCTCTTGAATTGGAGGTTTTCTCCAAGCACCACTCTGAGTTACACTGTCATAAGAAGAAGTTCAAAGATGCTTCTAAGCCTGTCCCTTCCCTTCCAAATCTGGTTCTTGTACCAATATGGGACATGAGAAAGAATACTCACCACCTTGTCATTCACCAGTGGTTCAGTCTCACCCAAGTCTTTCTCCTCAGGGATACTCAGAAGTAGTTCGCATGGCTACCATCTCAGAAGAAGAAACAATGGAATCTCTCACAAAGATTCCTCGGTTGTTTCCTGGACTGCCTGTGTAGGCCCCAGGGGCTCATTTATCTGTCTGTTCAGCACAACTGACAAAAGAGACTCCATTACAATCTTCCCCAGGCTTGGTGTCTCAATGTTGATGCTCAGCATCATCCTCTTCTTCAGATTCATCTCACAGAGCCAAATCTTCTGTCTTCTTGGTCCTTGCTCTGGCGCTATCGTCACCATTCTGCATCTATGGCCATAGGCATCTCCAGCACTGCTACCACTCACCTGGCTACTAATGCAAAGAGTCTCCCTTCTTTGATATGCACTACAAGGAGTATGAGTTTGACTGGCACTCTTCTCATTGCCACTCTCCACTTTACCACCAATGGAAACCGTCATATCATCACTGCAGTCCTAAGGACCACTCCCACTATCAACTCTTCCTGTCATGTCATCAATGTAGTTGGTATTACCATTTGCACTCCCATTAGAGGCTTTCTCCAGTGCAAACTATTACTGCACCAAACCAGATTATATCCCACTCTCTACACCACAAGTGTTTGGATTCACACTGCTCTGAGATTCTCTCTGCCACTCCTGCCAAACCTCAATGACTCAGCATATGGAGTCTAGTCATTCAGCTGAGGCCACCCACTCCCATACTCTGTCTCCTCCTCCCTGTTCAATCCTTATCTTCCAGGACTGTAGAGTCCATCCCATACTGCCAAGCATTATTGACAGAACTCCTCTGCCTCTATTGACACTGATTCAGAGTTGTCCTCCACTTCTTCTGCCATGCCTGTGATGCAGTCTCCACTGACTGTTTTAGGAAAACATGAATCTGTCTCTCCAACTGATGACATCTGTTCCTTCACAGAACAAATTGTTCAGATGACATGGGCAGTGCAACTGGACATCAGGCAACTTGACACTGAACCACAGGACCCTTATCTACCACAGGGTTCAGTTGAAAATTCCAGCCGTATTTCCATTTCCTTAGTACCTGCTTTACTGAAGATAGCCCACAGCTGTTGGGTTACCCTTCCTCTATTAAGCTCACCTCAAAGAAAGTTTACAGTTTATACCATGTAGAGTCCAACCTGAACTGGCTCCTTTGTCAACTTAAGCTGAATTTCATCATAGTCGGGGCACTACAATCAAAGCTTATTCAGAGGAAATTAAGCACCCTAGCTGACAGAGAAGGAAATAAGTTGAATATTCTGGCTAAGAAGTTCTACTCAGTGACAACCCTCTCCTTCAGAATTATGTGGCATGTATGTTTGCCTTTTAGAAAAATTTATGGGAAAGGACGACACCCTTCTTAGCTAAGCTAAGCAGAGGCACTCCAAACTGAGGCCTATAATCTCACTGCTCAGCAACTAACTACTGAAGACATGTTGCTGATTGCAGCCTTAAAGCACTAGCTGTTGTTATCACACTCAGAAGGCATGCACTGCTATGCTCTTCAGAGTTTTCCCACCAAACCTGAACAACTATTGAAGATCTCCTGTTTGATAAGAGCAACCTCTTTAAAAAAGGATACAGACAATAAGTTAGAGCAAACACATAAAATGCATACAAAATGCTAGAAAATTCAGGTTCCAATCTCAAGCACACTTGTCCTGATCCTGTTATGGATGGTCCAGACAGCCTATGGGATTAAAGCAATCTTTCAGGTTTCTGGCATCCAGGCGGGCAAAAACATCAGCACTCTTGCTGTCTTCTGTATGGAAGTCTTCTTCAGCCACTCAGTACCATATGCAATTGCACCATAAAAAGTCCACAAACCATGGCAAGTGCTGTCTTTGACTACCCTGCTGAACCTCTTCCTTCTAGTGCTTCTCTCTTCAGCAACAGAATGTGGAGTTAACCATCATGCCTGGGCTGCTATAACATTCGACACTTGGGTCCTGGATACAGTCAGAAGAGGATATGCCAATGAGTTTTAGGAATTATCCTCCTGTAGGTGTAATCCTCATTAGTCTCCTCTCTGATGTTCTTCATAAGGAGGTCAACACTCTTCTCCTCAAGGGTGCTATCAAAGTGATACCTGCTCCCTCCATCCCACAATGGTTTTTCCTCCGGCTATGCCATTGTTTCAAAGAAAGATAGAGGCCCTGTCCCATTCGAGTCTTAGAATCATAGAATCATAGAGTTGGAAGAGACCTCAGGGGCCATCCAGTCCAACCCTCTGTTATGCAGGAACACACATCAAAGTATTCCCAACAGATGGCCATCCAGCCTCTGCTTAAAAACCTCCAAAGAAGGAGACTCCATCACACTCCGAGGCAGCATATTCCACTGCCGGACAGCTCTCACTGTCAGGTCATTCTTCCTGAGGTTCAGGTGGAATCTCCTTTCCTGCAGCTTGAGTCCATTGCTCCTTGTGCTAGTCTCTGGAGCAGCAGAAAACAAGCTGCTCACTTCTTGACATGACATCCCTTCAAATATTTAAACATGGTTATCATATGCCCTCTTAACCTTTTCTTCCGCAGATTAAACATACCCAGCTCCCTAAGCCGTTCCTCATAGGGCATGGCTTCCAGACCCTTCACCATTTTGGTTGCCCTCCTCTGGACACGTTCCAGCTTGTCAATATCTTTCTTGAATTGAGGTGCCCAGAACTGGACACAGTATTCCAAATGAGGCCTAACCAATACAGAATGGTACCATTACCT
Organism: Cyclura pinguis; assembly: GCA_030412105.1. Lineage (NCBI taxonomy): Eukaryota > Metazoa > Chordata > Lepidosauria > Squamata > Iguanidae > Cyclura > Cyclura pinguis. Next base: position 162,326,053 of record CM059600.1, read on the forward strand.
CCCTTGATCTAGAGACCATACTCCAATTGATGCAACCAAGAATCACGTGGCTTTCTTGGCTGCCGCATCACACTGCTGACTCATGTTCAACCAAGACTCCTAGATCCCTTTCACACATACTGCTATCCAGCCACACATCCCCCATCCTATATTTGTGCATTCCATTTTTTCTGCCTAAGTGTATGACCTTACATTTATCTCTATTGAAATTCATTTTGTTAGCTTTCGCCCAGCTCTCCAATCTGTCAAGGTCATTTTGAAATTTGATCCTGTCCTCTGGTGTATTAGCAACCCCTCCCAATTTGGTGTCATCTGCAAATTTGATCAGCGTGCCCTCCACTCCTTCATCCAAGTCATTGATGAAGATGTTGAATAGCACTGGGCCCAGGACAGAACCCTGTGGCACCTCACTTGTCACTTCTCTCCAGGATGAAAAACAGCCATTGGTGAGCACCCTTTGGGTTTGGTCAGTCAGCCAATTACAAATCCACCTAACAGTAGCCCTGTCCAGCCCACATTTTACTAGCTTCTTTGCAAGAATATCATGGGGAGCTTTGTCAAAGGCCTTACTGAAGTCAAGATATGCTACGTCTACAGCATTCCCTTCAGCTATCAAGCTTGTAACCCTATCGTAAAAAGAGATAAGATTGGTGGGACATGACTTATTTTTGAGAAATCCATGCTGGCTTTTAGTGGTTACCGCGTTGCTTTCTAAGTAATTATAAACTGACTGTTTAATGATCTGCTCCAGGATCCTTCCTGTATTGATGTCAGGCTGACTGGGTGATAATCATTTGGGTTTTCTTTTCCCCCCCTTCTTGAAGATGGTGATGACATTTGCCCTCTTCCAGTCTGCTGGGACCTCTCCTGTTCTCCAAGAGTTCTGAAAAATTATTACAAATAGTTCAGAAATGACTTCTGCCAGTTCTTTTAATATCCTTGGATGTAATTCATCTGGCCCTGGAGACTTGAATTCATCTAGTTTAGCCAGATATTCCTGTACTACTTCTGTACTTATTCTGTGCTGTATTCCTCCCCCCATTCCTCACCTGCTCCCCACCCCCCAGGTTGAGTACTTCTATCCTTTTGGGAGAAAACTGAGGCAAAGAAGGTGTTGAGTAGTTCTACCTTCTCACTTCCCCCGGTTATTAATTGGTCATCTTCTCCACACAGTGACCCTATCATTTCCTTGTTTTTCCTTTTGCTGCAAACATATCTAAAAAGGCCCTTTTTATTGTTTTTTGATGTCTCTGGCAAGCCAGAGTTCATTCTGAGCTTTAGCTTTTCTGACCCTCTCCCAACATATCCTGGCTATCTGTTTGAATTCCTCTTTGGTGGTTTCACCATTCTTCCATTTCCTGTACATGTTTCTTTTAACGCTTAGCTCAGCTGAGAGTTCTTTGATCAACCACTCCGGTTTCTTTAGACGCTTGCCATTTTTCCTCCTTATTGGCACAGTTTTCAATTGTGCCTTCAGTATCTCCCTTTTAAGAAATTTCCATCTGTCATGAACTCCTTTCTCTTTGAGTATTCTTGACCACGGGATTTCAGCAAGTAACTCGCTAAGTTTAGAGAAATCAGCTTTCTGAAAGTTTAGAATGCGTGTCTGGCTACACTCGGCTTCTCCTTCTCACTGAATGACAAACTCCAAAAGAGCACAGTCACTCCCTCCTAAGGATCCCACCACCTCCACGCCATCAACTAGGTCATCCCTGTTGGTCAGGATCAGATCCAAAATAGCCGATTCCCTTGTTGCCTCCTCCACCTTCTGGACCATGAAATTGTCTGCAAGGCAAGCGAGGAACCTGCTAGACCTTGTGGTCTTGGCAGTGTTTGACTGCCAACAAATATCAGGATAATTGAAATCTCCCATTAACACTGCATCTCTCCTGTTTGAATGTGTGGTCATCTGCTTCAGGAAGGCCTCATCCAAGTCCACAGGCTGGCCCGGAGGCCTGTAGCAAACCCCCACAATCACATCCCTATTGTTTCTCACTCCCTTAATTCTTACCAAGATGCTCTCGACTTGGGTTCCTACATTTAAGTCATAGATCTCTTCACAGGTAAAAACATCCTTGATGGATGTCATTCCTACATCCAGCCCAGGTATTTCTGGATGGTTATTCTCGATACCATCATGCCTATGTTGCAAGATGGAGCCTGCTTTGTGATGCTGGATTTGAAGGACACTTACTTCCATATTGGGATCTGACCATTGCATCAACATTTCCTGTACATTGCAGTAGGAAGAAGGGCCTATCATTTCCGTGTCCTCCCTTTCAGACTTTCTTCTGCACCTCATGTCTTCACAAAGTACATGGCAGTGGTTGCAGCATGGCTCAGGCAACAAGGTATCATTGTATTTCCTTACATCAATGATTGGCTCCTTGTTGCCCATTCCATAACCCACCTGGTCACTGTCATTGGCTTGACATTAACCTCTCAGGGACCAGGGATTGCTTGTGAATCATGAGAAGTCCCATCTACAGTTATTCCAGGACATCAAGTACATAAAAGCGATTCTCAGCTCACAGAGGAAGGCTGCCTACCTTCCTGACGAGACACTCCATTCCCCAAGTTTCATGGCCTCCACAGTGGCAGTGATACCACATTCAGTAGTCAATGTATGCCCTCTGTAGGCATGGTTCCTGTACTGTTTTGATCCTCTCTTCGGCCCTCACTGGATTCATCTCACCATACTGAGGGCCCTTCACCAGTCACTGGGATGGTGGCGCAATACGAACAATATCCAAGCTGGCATGTCATTCCTTCCTTGTCAACCCACAACATCAGTAATAATGGGCACATCCATGAATGGATGGGGAGTGCACATGGAGGGACTGTTGATCAGAGATCAATGGACAGAACTTAATGGACACTACATTATCAACTGACTAAGGCATGTTTTCGCCTCCTACCATGGTTCACTGCGACGAGAAACCGCTGTATGTAAAAACCAGAAAAACTCTGATGTAAATCTCCCAAACCGGTTCTGCTTTGTTTTTTGCCTACATGCAGAAGTGTATCATCGATTCACAGTGCAGAAGTTGCTAGCTATGGGCATTCCCAGGCTGTCGCTTCCATCATTTCTGTCCCTATCTCACTCTGCTCCTCAAAGGATAGGCATTATTGTCTTCATGTGTTAAAGGGACCAGTGGGAGGAGAGTGGATCTGGTAATGGACCATTAAGATGTGTTTTTTTCCACGTATCAACGCACAAATATAGCAACACAGAAATGTGTTTAAAAGGTGTTTTTTTAAAAAAACAGACCAGTCAGTGATGGCAGGGCGAGGTGAGGGAGGGGAATGGGAGTAGCCAGGGACTTGCCGTTATGGATGCAGCAACCACTGTTCACTTTAATACAGTATAAATTGGAGCGGGTGCAGACAGCACAGTTTCTGAATCGGAGTATAAAACACCACTCTTGACATGTGGTGAAGAGTGTCCCCTGTCCTGCAGAAATGGCCTAAGTCTCTTGTAGGTAGTAATTTGCAATTTAAAACTTGATTCTATAGAAGATGCAAGGAATCCTTGATCTGCTGCGGCATTAACTCGTGTCTAACTAGTTCTAAAATTCTCTTGCTTATTTTTGAAGCAATTTTTTTCTTTCTCTTCCTTTTTTTTTAACGAATTTTGAATTCAAGTGTCACTTGATCTAAAAGGTATATATTTGTGATAGTTAAGTACTGAACATTACTGGATATTAAGTTTGGAAAACTGTATTTTTAATATATGGATTTTAGTACATTGGATTTATTATTATTATTATTTTTGGGGCATGATGGATACATTTCCGATTTTTTTTTATTAAGCTTGGATTTGGATTATTATTATTTTTTTAATGAATAAGAAGACTGGAATTATTTTAGCTTTCCTTCCTCTTCTTCTTCTTCTTCTTCTTCTTCTTCTTCTTCTTCTTCTTCTTCTTCTTCTTTTCATGTATTGTGACTTTCACATGCTTCCCCCTCTAGTGGACTAACTGTTCTGTGGGAATTTTGGATGTTATGCTGTATTATCAATTGTTTTTGGGAAGATTTGGTGTTGTTTACAGGCATTGAGAAGAGCTTAAGGTGACTTTAATCATGGAGTTTATTACTCAAATTAAACATGAATTGGACAATTTAGAGGAAATATCAGACTACTTTTTATATTTTGGGGCAGAGTTCAGACAAGTTACATCAGTTATTGAACAAAAATGTCAGATGATAGCAGAAAAGCTGTCTTTATGGAAATTGGCTTACGGGGAAGATGGCAAAAACAGCAGCAGCAACAGCAGCAGCTGAAGGATTTGACAGTTTTTCAAGAGGAAGAAGATGGAGATACAGTTCAAGAGGGCTCTCCCTGGCCTAGACATAACAAAGACGCAAAAGGATGACAGCCTCAATCAGATGCAACAGAATGTGACTATACTGGATCTGGATTATTTGAGGGATGGATTAGAGGATGTCCCATTGTCCTTGATTTGCAGGTCACAAGCTCAAGATCTAACTGGAATAGAGAGAATGTCTGAGGAAATTTTAGACAGCTGTACAGTGAACCAAGAAACGTTTTTGTGGGAACATCTTCCTGGGGGAGGTGGGAATGAAATTAAGTCTAGATGGACTTTATTTTTAGTTGGATGGTTTGTTGTTAGGGGATGTATTTACAGGTAATAGAACACGGCCTCAGAACCCAGAAAACCCACAACAACCTACAGATTCTGGCCGTGAAAGCCTTTGACTTTACATATTTACAGGTTGTTTTTCCAAACTGAGTTTTTTGACTATGAGAATCCAAGGCACTGCTTAATGTTGGTTTCATTACAAAATGATCTTTTGTGCTTGTCTAAACAAGGTTTTGCTATTGTGAAAGGAATTCAGAAAGTTTAATAAGATTAATATGTGACTTACCAGACAAAATGGTTGTTGGTTATTTTGGCTTAGGTATATACCCTGAAATTTAAAAGCAATGACTTTATGGTTTTAGAAAGTGATATGTTGGTCTTTTTAGACTTACAATTTATGAAAATGTGTAATTTTAAAGGGAAATTTAAAGGTGAAACAAGATATCTAAGGTGACAACTCTCTTTTTACGTGTTCTATAGTATATATTTCATTATTGCAAGAGTAGTAACTATAAATAAGAGATTGGGTTTTTATAAGCTGTTTAATGATACTGAGGCAATATTAATAAATGTGACACTTATAGCTAAAGAACTGAACAGGCTATTAAAACTGTATGTTAAATCATTAGAATATTTTAATCTATAATCACAACTTAATAGTAGTTATGACAGAAATGAAATGAAATTGGCCTTAAATGATATAATATTTTGGAGTAGTTTTAGCAGGATTACTAACATATTATTACTTGCTGCATGCAACAGAGGCAAGAACCTACTTTTTAATTAGTTATTGTTTATTTTAGCCTTTTGTTTGTTGTTAGATTGTGTATCTAGGTTAGGTTGTTTTATCATTGTGGTTTGGTTGTTCTAGATTTGATTTGCTTTCTCTGTATACTTTTTGCGTGTTTATTTTTATTTTATTGTTTATTTTTCATGTTTTATCTTATAATAAAAAAAGTGAATGGATGGGGGGAGCACATGTAGAGGGACTGTTGACCGGGGTCAATGGACAGAACTAGACAGCAGTCTCCACATCAACATTGTTGAGATGTTGGCTGTGGAGAAGGCCTTCCAAACCTTCAAGTTTCTTCTATGTGGCCAGGCTGTTCAGATAGTATCAGACAATACCATGGGGATTTACTACCTGAACAAGCAAGAGGGAACCACATCAAATATTCTGCTGAATTTGACACTATGTCTCTGGGACTGACTCATTGAGCATGTGTTGTGAGATAGGCTGCGATATATCATACCGGATAGGTTCAAAATGCATGGGGGAAACAGGCCGTTCTTTCATCCTCTTCTCACTCTTTTTCTCTTTTTTATTGTTTTTAAGTTTTATAGCATCATAGTGCATTATTGAAATACTACTTTTCTTCTTTGTGGTCTCTGTAATTCACACAAATGGGATATCTGTGCCTGGTTCATGACACTTGACCTCGAAGATGCCTACCTCCACACTGCGATCTGTCCAGACCACAAACAGTTCCTGAGCTTCATTATTGGCACATGACCATGCAGGTTCCGAGTCTTCCCCTTTGGTCTCAGCACAGCACCATAGATAGTTACAAAGTGCATGGCAGTGGTGGCAGCAGCCCTTTGATAGGGTAGAATTGTGCTCTTTCCTTACATCAACAACTGGCTCTTCCTAGCCCCATCTCTGTCCCAACTTTACAGGGACCTCAACAATACAATCAATTTCCTTGTTAATCTCAGTCTTTTGATCAATTACCAAAAGTCACAACTTGTCTCTTCTCAGAAGATCCAATTCATCTGAGCAGTCCTTGACTCCATGCACCAGCTGACCTGTCTTCCACCTGAATCTGGTAATCGTTTCCTCACTGTGGCATCGACTCTTTAACAGCACCACTGTGCCAGGGCAAAGTCTGTATAGATCCTCCTAGGCCTCATGGCCTCAACAACACTAGTAACGTCATTTATCAAGCTCGGGATAAGACCTCTCCAGAGCTGGTTCCTCAACGCCTTCGATCCCATTCAGCATCAAACGACTCAATACCTCCTGATACCACATCCTCTTCTCCAGTCTCTCTCTTGGTGGAAAGAGAATTGCAGCATTTCCACTGGAATGCCCTTCCAGCAACCACGCCCATCAATTTCAATAACAATGGATGCCTCTCTAGATGGATGGGGAGCCCACACTGACAATCTCTCCATCAGGGGAAAATGGTCCACATCAACAAGGTTGTTCCATATCAACGCTTTGGAGCTCCTTGCAGTCATCAAGGCCTTCGCCAGATTTGAGGACATTCTCAAAGAGAAAGTTGTACAGGTACTGACAGACAACACAACTGTCATGTACTAATTACATCAACAAGCAAGTTGGCACTGTTGAGTGTTAGGCTACCAGATCCCTGCCTAAAGGGTTAAGTGTCTTGTTCCTCTGCTGCTCTCATGGTCATGGTAACATGCAGGCCGGCTGCGATAAGAGGTGTCTGCTTTGTTTCAGTTCCTGTGGGAACTTCTGGGTTGTTTGGAAAATAGCTATATCTGCTGTTAGGACGTTCTCACAGTCCTTACTCTTTCTTTGATTCACTCCTTTTTGCTTACTTGTGGTTAAGCTGTTAGCACGGTTCTCTCTCCGTCATGCTGTAAGAGGAGAGAGACACGCGATGGATTTTACCTAGCTTTTGACTTCTCTATGTACCTAAGCTGTTTTGCAGTAAATGTACTAGTTTAGTTTTTGGCTTCAACTTTGGCCTCAGTCTGGTTTTTAAACCTATGCTGGGTTTTGTGTCTGCCTGTTTTGAAGCACAGGCATTCTGTGGGACATGTTGGCGTTCAGCATGCCCCCTGGAATCCCCCAACAGGTCTTCAGCTCTCCTTCGCTTGACACTCAGCCTGTGGCATTGGTGTCTACCTCAACATATCCATCTCATTGCTATTCATCTCCCAGGAGACCATAATACAACCATGGACATTCTGAGCCAGACCCTCTTGTGTGCCACAAGTGGAAGCTCAACAAGGAAGTTTTCAAGGATCTCTTCTCGAATTGGCGGACACCAACGATTGACTTCTTCGCATCTGCCTGGAACCACCAACGCCCAATCTACTGCTCTAGGTACACAGGTCACAGAGGATCTCTTGGCTACGTGTTTCTTTTCAACTGGAAGGGTCCAGTAGTCTACATTTTCTTTTCTTCCCTTCCTTGCAAAGATTCATTGCAACCGCACTTCTGCAATCCTCATCATTCCATGGCGGCCTCGACAACCATGGTTCACTCCTCTTCTCAAACCTTCAGTATCTGAAGCTTCCACCCATACCAGACCTTGTGACAATGAGCAATGGAACCGTCCATCATCAAGACGTTGCCAACCTCAAGCTGACAGCTTGGAACTTACTCTGATAACTTCCCTATCAACGTCAGTTCAATGCAACAGTGTGTTCCTACTCTTACAAATGGTTCAAATTCTTGAACTTCCACTGGTATCAATATCTTGATGTTGATACATTAGCTACCATGTACCTACTAGAGTTTCCCTCTACCTTGTCTGACAGGAGACTTTTGCTATCTTCTATGCATTGCTACATGTCAGCAATTTCCGCTCACCTTCAGCACTGAGGATGGCCCCCTTGCTTGTTGCATCATCTACTTTAGAGTTATCTCAAATGATACAAGCATCTGCATCCTCCAGTACCGCCTTCCACCCCAGGTTGGAATCTACCCCTCGTTCTCTCCCAATTGTCTAAATGATCCTTCAAACCCATGGTCATGTGTGACTTGTGACTTCTTTCATGGAAGGCAGTCTTTCTAGTAGCCATCACCTCTGACAGCAGGGCAGGTGAACTCTGTGCTCTATATGCAGATCAACCTTACCTTCATTTCTATAAAAAAAAAGTGGTCCTACAGCCAGACATAATTTTCCTTCCAAAGGTAGTTTCTGCGTTCCATCTCAACCAAGATATAATTTTGCCAGCCCTTGCGCCTAACCCGCCTTCTGACTTGGAAAGCAGTCTGCACTCCTTGGATGTTCAGTGTACCCTCGCCTTCTGTATGCAGTGCAGAGATTCTTTGCTACTCTTCAACCAAGAAGGTACTCCCTGTGTCCTCCCAGAGACTGTCTCAGTGGGTAGCTTCCTCCATCAGACCAGCATATGAGCTAGCTGGCCAACAGCCCCCAACTCAATTGAGAAGCCACACCACCAGAGCTATGGCAGCATCCACAGCCTTCCTGAAGGGGGTTCCTCTGCATGAGATCTGTAGGGCTGCCACAGCCTACCACCTTTATTTCTCATTATAGGGTTGATAACAGAGCTATGAATGATGCTGTGTTTGAGAGGGCTGTGTTGTTTTCCTCTATCCAATGACTTGCCACATGAATAAAGTTTCTCTCCATTGAAGAGTCATGTTCTCCTGAAGTACCATGTGTCATGTTGTGTTGGTTGTTACTTTGCTGATAACCAACTCTTTCTGGTGTGCAGCATTAATCCTGTTGGTATAAGTTATAACACGCTTATATGTTAAGCATATATCGGCTTGCTTGCTTGCATGACACACCTGCCTCCTACATCAGTAATTTGCCAGTCTCCCATTTGTGTGTCACAGAGACCATGAAGAAGAAGGACAGATTGCTTACCTGTAACTGCAGTTCTTCGAGTGGTCATCTGTGAACTCACACAACCCTACCTGACCTCCCCTCTACGTGTTCCGCTATGTCCTATCCTCTAAGGCTGCTGTGGCGGCCATGGAACTGGGGATGATGGTGGGTAGGGGCCTTATATAGCCTCAGGGGAGTGGGTGGAGTTCCCGCCAAAATACTAGGCATATAACTCTAGAATGTTCTGAAGAGGCTGTTGTGCAAGCACAGATATTCCATTTGTGTGAGTTCACCCGTGAACCCGTGAACAGTTACAGTAAGCAAGCTGTCCTTGCACTGAGATGCTGTTTCAGTATTTCACTGCTACACTACGACTCTTAAGAAAAATAACAAAAATCAAAAATGTAGAAACAAATGCCAACCTTAGTAAACCAAGCCCCCAATTTGGGGGGGGGACCTTCTAGTGAGAATCCAAAAAATCACTGTCTTCAGTGACAAACAGCCCCTTCCCCCATTACAAAAAAAAGAACACTGGTTGGGAATGAGTGGTTGCAGAGGTGACAACAGCTGACAACTCAGCAGAAATAAAGGCCTTATGAAGTGAGAACTAATTTTCTTTACCACAGTCGTGAAGAATCATAACCTATTTTTTCTAAGGCGAACACGTGCATATTTTTGTATAGTGTGTCCTCTTCTGGTGCAACCTCCACATGCACAAGTGCAATATCATATGAAGCCTCAAATCCCATTGTAGCCAATGAATGCAATGGGCATGCTCTCATGCTGGCCTGGGCGCTCACACATTGCATTCATTAACTACAATGGGATGCGATGCTCATGATTCTATTTTACGCGGCAGTTCCCGGAATGGAACCCTATACATACGGTAGGCATACTGTATATGAAGTTCTTTTCACATTTGCATTTACTGTAAGCCTGGAATTGTTTTTGTTTTTTTCAGTGTTTTCAGAATGATTCTGACATAAAAGCATATAGCACATTCACTGCAGTGCTGAAAACACTGTGCCAGTGCAAGGAAGAAATAAGTTCATCATTTTGCAGGTATTGCATTTGAGATAAATGTATTTTATTTTGAGTGTATATTTTCAGTTTTTTTCTCATTCTTGGATCTTGGAATTAATATTCTTTCTGTGCTGGGAGAGAATATACACATTGATTCCTCAGAGCCCTGTAATGCAGGAAAATAACACAGGAGAAGAAACTTTGTAGAGAACCAATTTTGATTTTTTCTTCTTGTTCTGCAAATGATTAGATTTAATGAATTTGCTTGCAGCTTCAATGTGTTGAATATTCAAATTGAGGAGTAAATATCGGTATACCTTTGCACCGATTTTAGCCACTTACAAATTAAATAGGACAAACAAGCATCACAAGCTAATCCACCAGCAATCAGGGATAAAACATAAAACACTAAACTGACAATTTTAAGAAATAACAGAATAAAATAGTATTTCCTTAGTGCCTAATTTAGAATAAGGGAAATGGCAACAAAGATCCCTGGTAGAGGTATCTCAGCAGCAAAAGATAATGACATATAAACCAGAAGCACAAATTTTAAAAACCCCAAAGCATTTGGATCCTATACTGAAATATATAACAAGCAAACAGCCCAGATGAAAAGTCCAGTTATAAAGCAGAAAATCCATTTATTTAACAAGTGGAAAGTCAAAATTTCCAAGATTTTGATAACTCCAGCATGTGTTATAGCTTCCATGGTTACTTAGAGTGCAATAGTAAAATAGATTTGAATAAATGACGACCAGACCTGATTCCTTCACATTAACATAAATCGATTGCGAAATAGCTGAAACTATGCTGATTGCTGTTTTAAAAAATTACCACTTGTATGGTTGCAAAACAAAACAAACAAACAGTGACAGCCCAAAAGCAGAAGGAACTGTGAACTTCCACTAAATCCATATAAAAGAGGATTATGCTTATATAATAATAATTATATACAAGGAACAGACTGGAAGAATTACTGAATTAGATATATGCATATGTAATTCTTGCTGGTTTCTGTAGGGCCAACTGTAATTGAACATTACAAACACAACTATATTTCAAATCTCAAAATATGTTTTTAACATTAATACAAATTATATATTAAATTTAATACATATGCACTGTATCCAAAGGTCCATGCATCCTATGAGGTGCCAATACAGAACTCAATTCCAGGGCTGCCTTTCTGCAACATTTGGTGCAACCTTAAAGCCCAAAATAAAAAACAAAAAAACAAAATAGAAGCAAATGCAATACAGAAGAGATCTGGCAAATTATTTATCCTTTTGTTCCCTCCATAACACACAACTCAAAATTCCACTACCTTATTCAAAGTGCAAAGGGCCTTCTCCTTAGTCTTGGCAAGCCTTGGCACTCCTTTCCACCTCTAGCTCTCCTGCTCTCCTTCCGAACTCAGACAGCAAATATAGCCCCTTCTTTAGTGTTTCCCCACCCACTTGGCAGACCAATCCTCATAGGAATTGGCCCTCCACATTTGGTAGAATTAGGAGTGCAGGAGCCCCGCAAAATGGAAAAAACACAAATATCAAAATGTGTGTGTGTCTGTGGGAAGAGGGCCAAGGCATAGTGGGGGGAACAGACACAAAAGGTCCAAACCATGTTCGAGAAATGAGAGGGAAAGGGGGGGGTCAGCATGGTGGCCCTATATGTCCTCTCCCTCACTCCTCTCCTACCTTGGGTGTAGAGGGGATTTGCGAGTGGATTTGTGGTGCTGAGAAAGAAATTGGGCTGGAAGCCATTGTCAGTTGGCCGGGCAGTGACTTTTGGAGGAGGAGGAGGAGGACCAGAAGTGGGTTTTTGAAGGGCTGCATAGCTTGATCAAGCCACCAAAAGTGAAGGTTCTCCTGGAAAAGAAGCACCTGAGGGGGCGGGGCAGGGGTTGGACAAAAGCGCAAATAATCAAATCCATGAAAGTTAAACACACAAATGTGGAGGGCTGACTGTACTTGTATGCCTTATATCAAATTGTATATAAAATTAAGAAACTTATTATTAAAGAAGATAAAACAGTATGCATATAGAATAGTATTTAGAAAACAGTTTGAAAATTGGCCTGCAGGGATTTCAGATGCAGGGTCTTCAGAGCTTACATCTAGCAACTGATATTTCCCAAAGTAGGAGATAAAAAGTTTCATTTCTTTTCTCGGTCTCTCAAGATCATCCTAATCATTACAACTTGTCAAAGGGGGAGTTTAGAGAAGGAGAGAAAACCAAACTCCAAAGATCTATGTTTAATCCCTGAGAGGCTAGAGTAACAAACCTCAAAATCCAGTCTATTTTGAACCAAGTCCTAAAAGCTCCACCCAATTTGGGTAGTGGTCAGAAATTCCAGGAGATGAATCTGGAGAGACAGTATCTGAGAATGACTAGTCTAGGCAAAGAACTCTCTAATTAAATCAGTTGTCCCTCCACTTTCATAAGGGTTTGGGGTACAGAACCCTCGTGAAGGTGGAAAAAAATGTGATTAACTCCCTGTGTTCCCCCTCCCATTCCCTTCTGGAGCTTCCCCCTTCCCGTTCCCTTGCAAAAGGGAAGGGAATGAGGATGGGGGGGGGGAAGGAAGGCTTCCTTTCCCCCTCCAGAGTCCTCCGCCATTCCTATGCATTTTGGCCTGGCATGGAGAACTTGTGTGAGCCTTCCCCCCCACAATTCCTTTCTGTTTTGCCTCAACATGAGTTCTCTGTGAGCTCCCCCCCCCCCCAATTTCCCTTCCTTTTTGAATGGGAAGAGGAAGGAGGGAACTCCAAAGGGGGGAAAGGAAGGCTTGCATGAGCTTCCCACCACCCCATTCCCTCCCATTTTTCCTCGGTATGAGTTCTTTATGCTGAGGCAAAATGCATGAGGAGGAGAATGAGGGGAGGCATGTGCACTCGTGAATCACCAAAATTGTGAATGCCAAATGGTAAATGTGGAGGCGGAACTGTAAATGTACACTTCCTTTGACCGTTAATATTGGATTCACAGGTATGGTTTGAAGCCTTGTCCAATTTGTTGGGGAGATCCTAGAGATCCAGTCAGCCTTCCTTGCGAGCACGTGTATTGTCACAGTTGCATCAAAAAATGGCTGATGCCAGGACGGATGTTCTGTGCTGTCTGCCGAGTCGACCTACCAAATGACTATACCCTCACAGAATCTGAGGAACTCAGGTAAAGCCTTATTTCTGATTAAGCACAGTATAATCCTGATGACATTCAGCTTCTGCCTTTGGGACTTTTTCTTCACATGTAGGTTTTGATGATGATGATTATGATGATGATGATGATGATAATAATACTATCTTAAGTGGAATAATTCTGTTGTTGGGAACTGATAGGTTTTTCCATATGGAGTTGCCCTTCTTTTGCCACAATTCCACCACACTCCAGACTGAACTTCATTCAGTTCTGAAATATTCCGTTAATTCATTAAAACTGTTTTAAAACCACCACACTTTTGTTGTGCAAGAAGTCACACTGAGCTTGTCCCCTTTAGATTGCTGGAGGGTAGTGTGACATATCTTACAGACACAGCTCCTGCCTTCTAGGCTGCCTCCTTTCTTTTGGTTCCATTTCTAGTTGTTGAGTCAGAAGGATCCTCCTATAATTTTTAAAAGAACATTTTCTGTTGGAATTGCAAAGGACTTTAAAATGTTTGTTTTCTGTTATGAGTTTATGTCCAGAAAAAGTCATGCAAAAATAAAAACTAGCTAGTCTTAAAGGTGCTGATAATTTTTTTTCCTTTCCCCCTCCCTTCTTCGTGTAGCATTATGTTCTTTTCAGGCATATCTTTTTGTAGGGATGAGAAAGATTGCTGAAACATTTGGTTTTTGTTATGCTATAATGTCTTAATGCTGATGTAAAGCAGAAGGACAGAGAAAGAGAGAGAAGGCAGAGAAACCAGAAGGCACTTGCCTACTGCACACGCATACCATTGCAGGGGGGAGGCATCTGTGCCAGTTGTGGGCAGAGGTGAAGAAACAGTGATGTGTATGAAATAAATTTACCAGAACACACCTACAAATGCAGACGATGCTATGGATGAGTGTGAAAACAGCAGACATTCTTGCTGTTAAAAAAACACAGGAAAGAACGGTGTTGTTCTACAGTTTTTAAAAAACACCTGAGACAGCCCTTAATTTCAGACAACTTCACACCTCACCCTCTTGCCTATGCCTTTTGTAACACTACTCATGTTATGTTATGCAAGTTCTGAAGGTGACTAGATAAATAACATCTCACTCTTTTCCCTCAACAGCATTGCCATAAAAAAGAATGCCCAGTTCCGTAAGTTTTGCAACAGTTTTTTTGTAGACTTGATTTCCATGATGTGTTTCAAAGACAATGAACCCCCAGAAGAGGCTGTGATTAAGGAGCTGCTGGAATTACTGTTTGCTCATAAGGAACTTTTGCAAGGTACATTTACATGGCTCCATTAACTGCATCTCTTTGAGTGAGTTTACTCTATTTATTTCTCTGGGCTGAGTTTCATTGTTGTCTCTAGGTTCTGGCAACAGTGTACATACAAAGTGTCTTTCCCCTTTTGATGACGTGGTAGATAAAACTCCCGTAATCCGTTCTGTGGTGCTAAAGTTGCTTCTGAAGTACAGGTAAGGACTTCCACATGGGAGATGTGAGCTGGGAACATTCTGCTTAAGGACTTCCGCATGAGAGGTGGTAAGGACTTTCACATGGGAGGTGTGAGCTGGGATCATTCTGTGTCTCCTTTAGTATTAACATCGTGGATGCATGATCTTGTTTTCTTGAAATCTCAAAAGGGTCTGGCTATCACTTTTCAGAAACTTTGTCTTTTCCTCGTCCCCACTTCCAGTATACAGCTGCATATCCATATATACTGAAGATCTTGTTTCATTTTTAGCATATCTTTCATATGAATAGGAGTAAATAATTAAAGGCAGATTTCTCTGTTTCTGTAGCTTCAATCATGTGAAAAACCATTTGCAAAAATATTTATCAGACGTGGAAGAAAGTGGCATCCTAGACAAAGAAGATAAAATGGAACTGTACATGCTATTTGTCAGCTGCTTTGAGGTAAGGATATTTTTCCAATGTCTACCCCTACCATCATCTCCCTCACCAAGCTGTATTAATCTGGATGCCTGATCAGGGCCACCACATCAAAATAAAATCAAGGGTAGTCAGGGAGACACAAAACCATAAAAGATTATTTGTGATTCGTGAACATAACAGATGTTTCAAGCAGGAAAATAAGGGTCATATCGTTCTATTGGCTGTGAGGGCTTGCATGATTTAGCAGGATGACCCAAAAGGCTACCTAAGCCTTCAGGACCATTTGCACTTTTCTCACCTTAGAGAGAAGACTGTGGTGTAGAAACTGTGGTGGTTTTAACCATTTAATCATTTCTCTGCTCCTTCTCAAAAGTGTTACTGTTTCCAGCCTATTATAGACTGTGCCATTAATTTCCCATGAATAGCTGATATAAACTAGTAACCCTTTTTAATTGTAATAATTTCAGAAGCTGACTTGGCCAATGGAGACTAGAGCTCTCTGTGAAAACAAATTATTTTCCAAATGAGTGTGGTATCTTCCTTAAAATAAAAAGTGTTAAGAGAGTGGTCTAAAGAACTGCAGTTGGTTCTACTTTAGCTCTGCCCCCCACCTGCCCTATGCTATGGGTCCTGTGCTCTTTGATTTTCTCTTGAAAAACTTAGCCTGTGTCCACATTCTCACTCTTAAAAGACATGAAAAGATGCTATAGAAATGTCCCTGCAGCCTGAACACATGTTTTGGAACAAGATTGACTATACCAGAAGCTGCTTATGATTTATTTTTGACAATTCTAATACTTTGCTAACTTCTGTGGAATTAAGAGAAGCAGATGAAATAAGGGGGAACACAGCGAACAGGCTTTTTCCTATCAGCTGAGACTTTCCCCATTCCCTGACATCACCAAATTGTATTTATATATTTACTAAGCTACCAGCTGCTGGATGAGGGACAGGAGAAGCCCACATTGTGGGCACAGAAAACATTTGCATTCATGGTTCCTTTGCAACTATAACATCAAAGAGAGAATGTGTCTTAATTCTCAGTTCTCAGTTTAGCTATATCTTTGGCACAAAATTTATGTTCATCCTACACAGATGCAGGCTGCATGCAGCCTACAAGTTGCTTGATAACATATTTTCTAGAATAACATATTTTCAATACCCTTGAAAAATGCACTTTCATCTTCCTCTCTCTTTTTTTCCCAGGATTCTGTGTGTGAGAAATCAGGAGCCTTTTCTGAGGAAATCAAGATAAACCATCTAAAAAGGGATGGGGACTTCTTGGAAAACTATTTACGGTGGAGTAAGAGCAGCCAACATGACTCTGAAGAATCTTCCATTGAAGACCTGCAGGGAGTGGCCCACCTCCGACTGTGCATGGATAGGGCAGCAGAACTGCTCTTTGAGCCGCATGGAACCTCAGGCAAGTGAGATTGTGGGGATCATGTGTGACTCTAGATGTTCCATAACAGGGGACAATGAGCAAGTTCCACCTGATGAATGGCATGACAAGCTTACTCTTTTGTATCCATATTTCAGAAAAATGTGAGACGTTACTTTTGTACTTCTCTGTACTGCTCGTGTTATACTCTTCAAATGTAAAGCTTTGCAAGACACTTCTTCTGCTGGTTATCAATAGCTTAACATTGTAAAACCTTATTTCCTTTCCCTGTATAGTTGGTAGTGAAGAAAGTGAGAAGCAAATCTATCTCCAAAGAGTCAAAGAGTTCTTTTGTCAAGCTCAAAATGACTGGCATAGAGTCTATCTAGTCCGAAAACTTATAAACCAATATGGGTTGGAGTTCATGCACAAACGGTCCACCGAACACGAGTATCAATGGATATTTCCATCTGGAATAATTCAGCTGCAACAGGTAATGCGGAGACCTGCCTGTGATGTTACCAACTTCTAGATTCTCATTTCTAAACAGTGGCTTGGCTGAGGAGACCAAAATCACGTAGGAGTTAAGAGGAAATGAGTAAAAATACAAAGGAATTTGCTTTGCTTTTTAGAGGGAGAAAGAATATCTACCTCTGTGAGCCCGTCTGACTTTTAAGATTGTTGAGACAGGGCTTTCTCTGCATTCCATCACCATCACTAGAACATTTGGTGAGGACATGGCAGAGAGCATTCTTGGTGCCTGCTTCTGAGTTTTGAAACTCTTCACATAGGAGACATGGTTGGCTCTCTTTCCTTTTTATTTGGGCAGGCCTTTGGTGCTTAACTTAATTTGGCAGAAGGGTTTTTTATCCTTTTTGTAAGTTTTTAATGTGTTTTTAAACTGCTTTAATTGAGTGTTTTCAATAGACTTGTTTATTTAATAGTACAGTGGCCCCTCGACTTTCACAAGGTTCAGGGTGCAGAACTCTCATGAAAGTTAAAAAAAAACCCACAGGTAACTCCCCTCCCAGTGAGCACTCCCCCCTCTTCTTGCCTTCTTTCTGGGGCCAGCCTGGTGGAAAGGCAGGAGAGTACAGGGGAGAAGGCCTCCCCTCATCCAGTCTCCTCCCTGTGGCCAGTGCAGGCAAGGGACAGCAGATTTGGGGGAGGAAAGGTCTTTCCCTCACACTCTCCTGATTACTGCTGCCAGCACAGCCTTCCTTCTTTCTGTGCATTCAGGCAGGCAAGGGGCAGGAGAGTGGAGAGGAGGGAATGTTTTCCCCTGTACTCTCCTGCCTGCCACCACCAATGCAGCCTTCCTTCTTTCTGCATGCCCACGTGGCAACAGGCTGGAGAGGAAAGTCTTGCGTGCCCACAAACCTTTCCCCCTCCCATTTGCTTGCCTTTTGCCAATGTAATGCACCTGGCCAAAAAGCCAGAGAATGGGAGAGGGAGACTGCGTGGGAGGCAAGCAGGCACCTCACAAATAATCAAATTTGCAAAGGTCAAACCCATGAATGTGGGGGGAGGACTGTATTTTAATTTTTGTGTCAAATAGATTTTAGCTGCACTTTGAATTTGTTGTAAGACATCTTGGTCTTGTACTAAAGAAAGAAAGAAAGAATTTAGCTGTCTAAGCAGAATGTTATTGCACTGCATAGAGAGGTTAGTGATGAAGTAGAATGGCGGGGTAGATGTCTTATCAGGAATGCTTTAAAATACATACTACCGTACCTTAAGTGGCTTACTTTACAGACAACTTTTCCTTCCTAAAGGCTGGAATTCAGCTATGGGTATGCTTTTTGTTGGGCACATTCTGAAGCCACATCACTTTTTTCTTGGTAGGAAATTGCTTTCATATTCACACTTTCTAAAGATGAGCCTTCTTTATATTTCTTGGCCTTAGGCTGCTCAGATTGATCGATTCCTGGTATATGGGAGGAACTACAGAGTAGTGCGTGATGCCTTGGGAAAAGCAATGACCAAGTGCCAGACTGATGGAATTGCAACAGCTCTTAAGGTAAGGCCTTTTCTTCTGATCAGCAGAGTTCTTTATTGACTTTGACCTTCCCTGATATGTCTAGCCCTCCCCTCTACCCCCTGAAAAGCATTTAGCACTTCCTATGCTCCTGTTCATGTTCCCTTCCATCCTGGGTGAGCAGGTTTTCTTCCTTACTGCTTTTGGCCATTAACTTGTCCCTTGGTCATTTCAGCAGTATTCTCATATTTTATCCTAGGTGTATTTGTTAGCAAGCCATACACCCCCCATGCTTTGATGTGGTCTAATTGGCTAAATATGATTTAATTGGCAGAATATATTAATTGGCATAAATATAAAATATCCTATATTACTATGACTGCATGCCCATGCTGATCAAGTGGAAAAAGCTGGCTGTGTACATGCATTGCAAAATAAGGTCAGGAAAGACCTCAAGATGTAGCCAGATCATAGTCAGGAAATTACCAGGAAGCTCCAGCAATAATGGACTTGCAGTTACCCTCCAATTACTCAGCTCTTTAAAGGCAATAGCGTCTGGAAGTTTCCCGCAAGACTGCTGATTGTCTTAACTCCTCTTCCTCTGACCAAGAAAGCTTCCCTTTTGTCCCCACACCTGTCTGACAATTATAGAGCTAGCAAGACTACCATTAGTCCTCATGCTAAGGCCATTAGCTCATTCCAGACCCCGTTGTTTACTCTCCCAACTCCATTATCTACTCTGCCAAAGAGCCATTAGCAGCTTACTCTTCAGGGAGAAAAAGTATTTAAACCTTCATTTTTGGCCAGTCAACCCACAGTACACTGATTGCTGGTCACCACTCTGCCACTCTGATTTCTGATTGTGTCCTGTCCTTAGACACAAGTCTAAGCCACATCGCTCTTTACTGCTTTTTCTGGATTGGCAAATATCACCCACTGTCCTGAAAACTCGCTATACAAAACTTTCCTCCCTTTTTCTTCAGTTAGCCTTTTGCGATTGCATGACTGCTTGGATCTTGTGCATGTGATTGCAATACCGACAATAAAACACATTAAGCTTACCTTTTGGATCTCTGGCTGGTGCTTCCCTGCAGAAGTACTGGTAAAAGATCTCGTTAGGTCGTTTCTACCCTTTTCTCATAAGGCTCCTATTTTGAAGTAATAATTCCCCACCATTTCACAGAGGTATAGGCATTGCAGGTGGACCCCTGAGTCACCCACATTTTGGGGTAACATTTTCATAATGCCAAACATCCAGCATTGGAACCCCAGGACTATGTTTTACAATATTCAAATTCCACTTTTCAAAATTGTTTTAATGAAAAACTGTTCTACTTTGACTGGAACATCAAGTGTGGCAAGTACAAACTGAGCTTCGGTGCTCCTTCTCTTCATGCATATGGTGTGTTCCAGATATAGGTAATGGACTACTTGCAGGGGAAAAAAATTGGAAAAATGACCAGTGAAATGCCTTTGTTCTAGTAGATAGAATCTCACTGATAAGGACAGTGAGACTAGTGATGTATGACTCAACTGTAATCTACTCTATGCATCTTCTGTCAAAGGAGTACTGTTGTTTGGTCCACTACCCATTCCATGATTCTTCTGCAATTATGGTTGCTATATCAAATAAGAATTTTCTTCAAACAGTGAGACAGAGAATTTTTACAGAACTGGATTTGTTTGCTTAGCTCCTTTTATGACACAAAATTTGTGACACACAATTGAAAAGAAAAAAAAGTAAGAATTTGTGGATATGTTTACAAGGATGCTGTTCTATGGATTTATTTTCATGCTCCAACAAGGTGTATGGGTGTCCTCAACACTAATCTCCATGACTTGTATCAGTCAAATGTAGATTGATCTGTCCCATCCATCCTCCTTCCCTTCTAGTAACATGCATCTTTCTTTTCAGGCATGTAATGAATCCAAGTCTGGAAAGCCTCTTCATTTTCTCTTGGCTATCTTCAGAGAGCTCACATCTCTGTATGGATGCGGGAAGGAAGTAAGTGGTTCACTCCAATGTCAGATGCCAAGTTGGCACCACTCAGAAATGCTGCTTGTAGAAAAGGGGGATTTTTAAGTGTTAGAAGTCAGACTGGGAAGGACTGAGCAAATGTTGGTTGTAATTCATTGGGAGGTTCTCAAAACACAACTGAAAGAGTGGATTGTGTCCCATTAGCTGCATAGGAGAAGCAAGGTCTTACGGAATTAATCTGTAATTATTGTGTGCCTTCAAGTCATTTCTGACTTATGATGACCCTAAACCAATCCTGTCATAGGGTTTTCTAGGGCTGAGTGTGTGTGATGTGCCCAATGTCACCCAGTGGGTTTCCGTGGCCAAATGGGAAATGGAACCTTGGTCTCCAGGGTTGCAGTTCAATGCTAAAATTATATACGGGAGGTGGGGCTTCCTTTCTTCCAGCCCACCTGATTTCTTTCTCACTTCTTTACGGTTCTCACTTCTCCTTTTTCTAAACTTCTCAATCATTTTTCTTCCCCTTTTCAAAAAGGGCCCTTCCCTCTACTTTTTCTCTCTTTTTTCTCATAGCTCTGTACAAAGCAGAGAAAGCCTCCTCCAAAGAGACTGCTTACCGTAGGTATATGTCTGAGTAGTGAGACTGCAAGCCACTAAGCTCACCTTTTCTTTTTTTTTTAAATCATTTTATTCAATTTCACATTATAAAAACAAACATAGTAACTGACAATTTACTTGACATATTTCTGATCTTCCACTCAGATCTAGTTTTACATACTATTTTTCAGACATATAATATTGTACTACATTTTACAACTATTTTTACTCATTGATTCTTGCCTTTCCCTCCCATATTCCCGCCTCATGATATATATCCTGCCACCCACTCCTATCTTATCTTATATCGTGAAATACTAATTTCCATCTGTATACCCAGCAATTACCCACTTCCGTTTACCATTTGCCATTCTCTTTGTATCTCATCGTCTGATTTCCCTTTTAGTCTCTGAGAGACCATATCAGCATTTTTATTTTCAATAAGCGTACCCCACCATTGTTCCACTGTAGGTATTTGCTGAGTTTTCCACAACTTAGCGTGTTCAGTCCATGCTGTTGTTATCATATAAAGAAATATTCTCCATTGTTTCTTTACATCAACATCTTCTATTATATCAGTCATATTTAACAAGTACAGTTCTGGTGTCTTAATAAATTGAATTTTCAATAATGCACATATTTTATTATGTATTACACTCCAATATTTCTTAGCTTTTGGACAAGTCCACCACATATGATAAATCATACCAACTTCTTTCTGACATTTCCAACAATACCCATTACCTGTTTTATAAATCTTTTTCAATTTGTCTGGTGTCATATACCATCTATAAAAAAGCTTATAATAGTTCTCTTTCAAATTTTGAGCTGTTGTAAATTTCTGTGTTATTTGCCAACTCTTTTCCCAAGACTCTAATTGGATTGAATTAAGCTCACCTTTTCAAATGTGCCTGCAGCTTTGCATTTCCTCCTTCAATAGACCAAACTGAGCTGGAGCTTCCACTCTCACAGTGGAAAAAAATGACTTGGAGCTCCTAGCTCTTCTCCAAGCCATTTCTAAAGCACAAAAGGGATTTAACTTAAGCAATGCTATTTTAAGTAATGCTGTTTTAGGTAATGCTATTTTAACTAATATTGACAATTTTAAATCAGACAATTCTTTCAATTCTAGCTTCGCATATGAATATATCTGTTTACAATGTTGAAGTGTCAGTGGATTGAAATCCTTTGTCAGACACCTAGATGTCTAATATAAAAACAACTGAGAGACAAACCTAAGATTACCAGAATTTGTTTCTGTTCCCCTGCTGAAGTGCTAATACAGAACCATTCTGACTTCTCAAAGTTGATTTTCGGGTCACTCTCTCCTACTTCCACCTCCCCACCAGCTAGGCATCCTCCCTTTTGAAGTCCTGCATTACAACCCCGCGCCCTCCTCATCACACCTTCCGAGGCTATATCTTGCTGGCATTCTTCCACTCCTACTTCACAGCTGTTTCTCCCCTTATTCAGCCAACTCTGCATAGGTCTGTGCTCTAGAGTGGTTCCCTGCATAAGTTTCTCTTTCCTGCACAGTCCTTTACAGAGGATTGAATTCACAGATTGGGCCTTGGTCCCATAAACATGGATCAAGCCACCTGGGACCAATTTTCCAATAGCCTAAGGAAGGTGGCAGACCTGCTGAGGGAGTAAGGAGCCATTAGGAACACTAAGGTCCCTGGAAGAACCTGGACTCGCCTCAGAAGCCCATCCAGCTGGTAACCTATAGCAACCACAGCCTTAACACCCAGTATAAGAAGGCAGTTGATGCAGGGAATCTGGCACTTTGAGGTAGCTGGGAAAGAGAGAGATGGGCACTCTGGTAACAATGCCCAGAATGCTGCCCAGAACTGGAGGGAC
Source organism: Cyclura pinguis (assembly GCA_030412105.1). Classification (NCBI taxonomy): domain Eukaryota; kingdom Metazoa; phylum Chordata; class Lepidosauria; order Squamata; family Iguanidae; genus Cyclura; species Cyclura pinguis. Next base: position 162,349,061 of record CM059600.1, read on the forward strand.
CAACATGGTAACTCCCTTTGCAGTAACAGCCAAGGTGAAGCTCCCTGTGCCCCCATGCACCAGCAAGGTCTGAAGAACATAAACAGGGCCCCTGTAGACACATCACAGTCAGAGGGATATGGTCCTTGCCAAGCTGTGTATAGTGAGGAGAGTGTTACTGCCCTGGCTAGTCCAAGCTTTGGGGATATTAAAAGATATCCTCTTGATATCATAATTCGGCTGCACTTCTCTATTCTCTTCCACGTGCTTGCGAGGCCACCGGACAAACACGTAAACAAGCTCAGCCGTTAATAGCCATAATATTCAAAATACAATACAGGCAGGCCAGAAATAGCTGACTCACTGCTTTAGGAGACCTCCAGGCAAGTACTCTAATTAAGTGTGCACGCCACTTACAAAAGTGCCTCTGCCCCGCGCTGGCAGCTTGATGGGTTAACTATACAATACCCAAGTACTCTGCGTTTCCATACTGGCTACTCTATTGAGAACCGCTACGATAACTCAGTCATTCAGATTCTGACCTTTCGGAGGCTTTGTCTCCAACTCCAAATCTGTTGTTTTCCCCCAAGTACGGCATAGCCTGCAGTCACAATTCTCCTTATAAAAACCCGTGATTCCGAGACCTTCCTCGGATCGCTCCCGAGTTTCATCCCGCCTTGCTGCCGCTTTGCTTGGCGAGCCTCCCCTCAGCTCCACCTGCTGAGCTACATCGCACCCCAGCTTCGCTCTCTATTTTTCTGGGCTTCAGGACAGGGGAAGTATCACCCAAACCAGCAACTCCTCTAAAAATCCCTCTATACCACCCCAACCTTTATTTTCTTTAGTTATCTTGTATGAGTGTGTCGCATACACTGTTTTGCTTGTGTTTAATAAACATCATTTATTGTTTCAACTTCTGTGTTCTCCTTGACTCGACCCGACCCCGTAGGGTTCAAGATCTCACTACGTTACCCTACCTCTCGTAACGCTAAGCAGTGCTCTGAGCTAATCTTCCCCACCTTTAGTTGAGCCCATTTTGGTGTCCCTCCCGGGACCCCTAGTTCACAGGGTAACAAGAGGAGACATGTCTGGGAGCTGTGGGAGTGGACAGGCACAGACATGTCTCAGTTCCACCTATGCCTGACCACTGAGCTGATTTGTAATTAAAATTACAAAAAGTCAGCCAGAGTAGAGACACATTACTGGTGAATGCAGTTCTACCGAGCAAAGCCCTGAGCCTGAACTACTCATGTTAGGAACACCCTCTGTCCACTGCATTTCTCCAAGGAGCTGTTGCTCACTTGGAGCCTGACATCTGGGGAAGCCCAATGGTCACAGTGGGCATCGGGGCTGCACGAGCAAAATGTGAAGGAGGATGTGGAGTAGGTCCACACCAGGCTAAGATATGGGGAAAAAATCCCTATAACTGTAGGTGAGATACCAAAGATGAGGGCCTGTGAGAATCAGGGAGAGGATGACACATAGCAAGTAGAAATTATTTCCAAACTTCCAGCACTTATTGATCTTCCTTCTCTGAGAGCTCTGCTAAGTACCTCTAATTTCTCCTGGGACTTCATTGAGTCCTTTGCAAGAAACGCCATCTTCCTTATGCCCTCCTTAAAAAGAACATCTCGTGGAACTGGGGACCTGAACAACTGAACACTTCTGATGGCTTAAGGTGCAGTCTGGCAAAAGCCCCCACATTGGCACACCCTGACGTGACAGAACCATGTTATAGCCCGTATGAGAAGGTTTGTCTAGTCCACGTTTGGAATCTCACGCATTGGAAATTAATCATCAGAGGTTCTATGGTGATTGTACAGACCATGCACACTTCTTTCACATACGTTCTGAATGGCCAAGTTTCCAGTGCATGTATCACACAATGGACACTGGCCTTGGTCAGTTGTGGGGTGGACTTTAAGAAAGAACAGAGCAAAGCTCTCACCCAGTACACTGACATAACAGGCCCTCCTGCATGTCCCAACTTTTCTTGCCTTTCCCTTCAATAGCCTTGCTTGATTTTTTGTGTATATCTATTAATTTCCAGTAAAATATCCTTTTAATTTTTAACTGGAGTCGTCTCTACAGTCAGTACTGGTATACACAGGTGACAGATCCTGCTGTTACCCTCCTCTTCCAGGCCTCCTTTAATAATTGCCAAAATCCTAAGGACATGCTGGCACTGCAAGTGGATCTCAAGTCCCCCACTTTTCAGGTTAACAGCCTTGTCAACCATGTCTCCCCAACTATAGATTGTATTCCCCTTGGAGACCTGATTTTTCCCCAACACTCATTTCCTTTGGTTACCAAGATAAAACTTGGCTGTTCATCAGTGCCTTTGGATCTCATTAATTCATCCCAAATACTGTTGTACATAGTTTTCAAAAAATATTTTAAATCTGTTTTTAACTCTTTATGACCTTTAATGTGTTTTATCTTGTTTAAATTATTTTATTGTTCTAAACTGTTTAATTTGTTTTAATGCTATTTGTAAGCTGCCCTCAGATTGTTTGACACAGGGCAGGTATAAATATTTTAATAATAATTACTACTACTATTATTTTGGTTTTTGAAAAACATTATTGTTCCTATTTCAGCAATGTGATGTCCTCAAAGAATTTATCCGCACCTCCAGAGTTCTTCCTTCTCCCCAACTGGAGGCATTTGCAGACTCTCTGCTGGCAAACAGTCTGCCATCACTGAGACTGAGCCCCCAGGATCCCAGTCAGAAGACTGTGGTGGTTGAAATGGCAGTGCATGCTGCAGCTGTTCTGCTGTCCAGCCAGAATCCAATCCTTGAACCTCTAAGGAATCTGGCCTTCTCGCCCAATACTATGCGGGTAAAGAACTGTATTCCTTTGTATTCCTGTGTATCCATTATTTCTTTTAATGCATTTCCTTTCCTCTTAAGCCCTTTGTATTTAGAGCAACTGACTGCATGAGAAAATGAGTTAACTAATATGGAGATTCATCTTGGCAAACCCTTTGAGTCAGTCAGGTCAATCCGTTATAACATGCCACTGTATGTTGTTATAATACCACTTTAATTTTCATTCTCTCATTCCCTCCCTCTCTGCAGAATGCTTTTCTGCCAACAATGCCAGAAGACTTACTGGCCCAGGCTGTGAAGTGGCAGGCAACTGCAGGTCTTCGCTGGTATAGTAAGTACAATGCCCAGTGTTGGGAGAAAGCTAAGGAAAACCCTTGTTTCAGTGGTGGCTTCCTAAAAGTAGAAATAGTTTAGTCTACAAGGATGATTAATTTTACTATTTGCTTTGTTGTTTTTAATTGTTCATATTATTTAATTGTTTTTAATTGTTTGATAGGTTAATTGCTTTCCAATTTTTGTATACTGTGAATTTTTACCTATGTTTATTTTTAATTGTTCGTAAGCTGCCTTGAGTTCTGAACTGGGGGAAAGGTGGGATGGTGATGATGATGACGATGATGACAGTGATATGATGATGATGATGATGATGATGATGATGATGATGATAGTACAACATATTTGGCTACAGTGTATGCCATGGACTCATGTAGCAGATAGGTGATAATCTGTGGAAATAGCCTGCTCTGAACCATACAAGAATGTTATTGCCCACAGCTTTAACATTCATTAAATACAGCCTGAGAGTCTACTGCCTTCATCTGAATGAGTGCTGAAGCCAAGTTAGTCCTTAGACATCCACGTAGGTAAAAAGTTATTGAATAACTTGCCTGTTTCCTTTCTGACCCACATGGTTCCACGCTGCAGGCCAAGCCAATCATTGCTATAAAGGATTGGCTGCTGCCAAGCTGACTGACTCTGGTAATGTTTGGTTTTTCTTCGCGGTCTCTGTGCCTCACACATTGGGAATCTTCGTGCATGCACGGTAACGTTCAGAAGATTCTAGAGCTAAGTGGCTTGGCGGGAACCCCTCCCCCCTGCTGGTACTGAGCATGTTCAGTCCGCCAAGCCAACGGTCTCTCCTCAGTTCTTTTTCGTCCGCCGGCATGTTCACAGCGTACGGAAGGTTCTCCAGCCTAGCAGCTATTTTTCCTTGACGTTTTTTGGTCTTCTTCTTTCTTCTTCGTCTTCGTCTTCTTCAAGGAATTTCCCCCTCCTTTTGGACTTCTTCTGGTGAGAGTTTTCTTTCTATGTCTGCGCTCTTTAAAAACTACGTATCCCGTGGTTGAAAGGTTGCCCTCTCAGACGGGCACTCGGAGTGCCTTTTCTGTCTTGGGGAAACCCATAACGTCTGGGCCTGCTCTGTGTGTAAAGATTTCACAGCGCAGACCCTGAGGAACAGGTCGGCGAGACTGAAATCCTATTGTTGGGAACAGTCCGTAAAAATCAAAGAGCAGGCAGCTGAGAACACAGTCCTCTTTACCACCATGACCTCTCGTTCCTCCTCGGTAGTGCGACCCTCGACCATACCCTTGTCGATATCGACGGCTTCTATATCAACAGTGACGGCACCGGGCTCGGTATCGTCTTCTCTGCCCCCGGTCTCCGCCTTACCGCGGATTCTGAAGCTTCATCGGATGCCAGTCACCTTGGCGTCAGGGGATGCCCCTGCGGGCTCGCAGGCGGCAAAATCCACCAAGACCCTTACGGCGGCCCAACGCAAATGGCCTCGTTCGACTGACCTTGCTACGAACGACAAAAAGAAGCGGAAGGAGAAGCGGAGATCGCCTTCCCCACGGCTGACTTGTCCGCCGACGCCCCCTCCAACTCAACTTGTGAGGGAGATGATTGAGGAAGAGGGCCCACCAGATTTATCTGCAGAGACTGATGAAGAACCCCAGCTCCCGATGATCTGGGTGTCATCGGCCCTGGATGACTCTTCAGCGCTGCCCGTGTTGTCTGCATCGCTGGGCTCCCACTATCATCCGTCGTCTCGATACTGTCATTCTCTGTCGCGTTCCCGGTCTAGGTCTCCTTACTACCACCGGATATCTAGAGACCGTTAGCCACGCTACAGGGACGTGTCCCCACCTCCTCAGGTCACGTCTACCATCTCTTGCCCAGCTGCGGAGTCTACTATCTTTTGCCCGGCGGCAGAGGCACCTCCACTGTCTCAACAGTCATCGACCGCGCCAACTTCAACACAATCCATTCAACCCCCGATCCCGGCGGTTTTACCGATTGCTACGCCCATGGTACCGCAGTTGACAATTCTACCACCGGTACCGTCCTCGGCACCATCGGCAGTTGCTGTTGCACCTGCTCCCACCGTCGCTCTACCGGCTCAATTACCACCGGCCCAACGATCACCTTCGCGATCTTCTGACTCCTACGAGTCTGACTCTGGTGACTCTACTCCGGACTCCCACGTGTCTCCGCCATTGGCTTTTGGGGAGCCCTCACCTGACTCGGCGCCTGAGGATGTTAAACAGTTCTCGGACATCCTTCTTCGTATGGCTAATGCTCTAGGTCTCGATGTTTCTGGTCCACCTCCGACGGTGCAGGATCCAGTGTTTCACTACGTGGATTCCCGCCCTCCATCTGCGGCACCGATACAGTTCCTGCCTGTTCTGTAGGAGGTATTGAAACACCCCTGGGCCCAGCCTCCATCTTTACAACCCATACCACACTGCCTCGAGCACCTCTACAGGACCCAGAAGAAGGATCTTGACTTGGCCGAATTCCATCGTGGTCGAGTCTTCCCAAACCAAGGGCGGCAAGAGGGTGCACACCACCCCACCTGATCGGGAGGGCCATCAGTTGGACACTTTTGGGAGGCGCTTCTATTCCGCGTCATCTCTAATTGCACGGATCTCAAACACACAGGCCTGCCTCGCCACGTACCAGCGCAACATCTGGGACAGGTTTTACCCTCTGCTGGCTTATCTTCCAGATGATCATTGGACAAGTGCTGTCCAGTTCTGTAACGAATCAGTAGTGATGTCCAACCAGCAGATCCTCTCCTCCCGGCACGCGGTCGAGGGAGCAGCCCGGGTGATGGTCAGCGCTGTCGCCCTTAGGCGTTTCATCTGGTTAAGATCTGCAGGCCTCCAGGAGGACAGCAGGAAGCGGATCAAGGACCTGCCCTTTGATGGACAGGGCCTCTTCCATTCCACCACTGATGATGCGATGGACCATCTGGTAAAGGCACACCTCATGGCGAAACGGATGGGGATCCACCAACCGCCACAATCCCGTCGCAGCTTCACTTCCCGCTTTTTGTGGTGCCGCTCCTCCTATATCTATCAGTCCCGCTCTCTGCGTCGTACATCAACGCGATCCTCGGTACTGTCTTCTGCCCGGAGACCTCTGCAAAGACGCCAGCCCTCTTTGAAGAAGCTTTCATCCATGACAAAGTCGAGGTTTTGACTTCGCATGCAGGTCGCCACCACATCCACTCTTCCACCTGCCCACCAGCTTTGTCGATCACCCGAGTTTGGCCCGGCATCTCTCCGAATGGCGTCACATCACGACGGACTCTTGGGTGCTCTCCATCGTCCGGCTTGGTTACGCCATCGAATTTCAAAATATACCACCTCGAGGCATCTATTATTCTACCCTGGCCAACTCGGCTCTGCTAGAGGAGATCCAGTCCCTGCTACAGAAAGGGGCATAGAAGGGGTCCCATTCTCAGCCAGTACCACTGGCTTCTTCTCCTGGTACTTCACGGTACCAAAATCAGACGGTACCTTGCGACCAATTCTGGACCTCAGAGGGGTGAACTCCTACATCCTCCCCAAACGGTTCAAGATGGTCACCCTCTCTTCCATCCTGCCCTTCCTGTGACATCAGGACTGGTTCGCCTCTATCAGTCTACGAGATGCCTACTTCCATATCGCAATTCGACCACAGCACAGGAGGTACCCGCGATTCGCGGTTGACAGCGCCTGTTACCAGTACAAGGTACTGCTGTTCGGACTTTCCACCGCGCCCAGGGTCGTCACCTAATGCATGGCCCCAGTGGTATCGTACCTCCGCACGAAGCGCGTTATGGTTTACTCCTACCTTGACAACTGGCTGTTGGTGGCGCCCTGCAAGCAGAAGCTGTACGAGGATTCATCTCGTGTTGTCTCTTCTGTCCCGCCTTGGCCTCAGGGTGAACCCAAAGAAGTGACACCTTGAACCTACCAGGGTCTTGGACTTCATTGGAGCCACTCTGGACTGGGTCTCAGCCAAGGCCTATCTCCTTATGAAGCGGGCCCATACTCTGCGCCGGGCTGCCACCGCCGTTCTACGCGCGCCTCTGATATCGGCATGGCGGATCCAGCACCTTCTCGGCTACATGGTGGTGATGACGTCGGTCACCTACCTTTCCTGCCTCTGGGCCCGCCCGTTACAGCAGTAGTTCATCAGGGTCTTCGACCCACTACTGGACGATCAAGGCCTCCTCCTGCGGATCCCTCCACAGGTCCGTGCGTTCCTTCTGTGGTGGCTGTCTCTCCAACACCTCTTATCGGGAATGCTGTTCGTCAGCCCGCACCCTTGGGTTACAGTAACAACGGACGCCTCCCTCTATGGCTGGGGAGCACACTGCGGTGATCTCAGGGTGCAGGGGCACTGAACAGGCCCAGTAACTCACATTCATATCAATGCCCTGGAACTCCTCGCCATCCCGAAGGCACTTTGAGCATTCCGCAATCTTTTCGTTGGCTGCACGGTGCAGATCCTCACGGACAACACGACAGCCATTTGCTATGTGAACAGACAAGGGGGTACACGATCCATCACCCTTCTCAACATAGCTCTCCGCCTTTGGGATTGGTGTGTACCACTCCAAGTTCACCCAGTCGCTGTCCATCTGGTGGGCCGAGAGAACATCACGGGGGATACCCTAAGCAGAGACACCTCATACCACCACGAATGGTCCCTCTCCAAGGCCGCGTTCTGAGCGATAGCGGCCCGGTGGGGCCAGCCGTCCATCGACCTCTTCACCAGCAGCGCGAACAGGAAATGTTTCCTGTACTGCTCGAGGGCCGGTCTGGGTTGCGACTCTCTCGGCGATGCTTTCCAGTTCCAGTAGGATGAGGGTCTGCTGTACGCGTTCCCGCCGTTTCTGCTTCTCGGTCAGGTGATCGCCAAGATCCTCTCCAACCATGCTGACGTCATCCTGGTAGCCGCCCGTCCTGGCCGAGGCAGCACTGGTTCAGTCCCCTCCTCAAAGCTGCTCGGGGCCGAGTCCTCAAGCTGCCGACGGTACCGGACCTCCTCTCCCACTCGGACGGTCTCGTGCTACATCCGGACCTACCGCTCCTGGCTCTGCATGCCTGGAGGATAACCCCTTAGACGTACCAGCCATACGGGATGTCCTCATGGCAACCAGGAAGGAGTCTACCCGTAGGTCCTACCATTACAAATGGCAGCGGTTTGTCGCCTTCACCGATGCTCGTCATGAGCCAGCATCACCTGTCACCTTACCTACCATGTTGCACTTTCTTCTGCACCTTTGGGAACAGGGACTGGCCTTTTCGTCTTTGAAGGTCTACCTCGCAGCCATTGTCGTATACCAGCCACCCTCGGCGGCACTCTTTCGGGACGCTACCCTCAAACAATTTGTGAAAGGGCTGCAACATCTTTACCCACCGGTGTCTCTGCCACTTCCACCTTGGTCGCTGTCCTTGGTGCTGTCCCAGCTGACACGACCGCCCTTCGAGCCTATGGCTACTGCTGATGATAGGCTCCTGACCATGAAGACGGCCTTCCTCGTTGCTGTGACCTCTGCCAGACAGGCCAGTGAGCTGTCAGCACTGTGGTCCGATGAGCCATTCCTGGTTTTCCATCAGGACAAGGTAGTCCTTCGACCGGACATCTTCTTCCTACCGAAGGTTGTTTCAGACTTCCATCTGAACCAGGACATCGTCCCCCCAATTTTCTACCCGGATCCGACTACGACTTTGGAGCGATCGCTTCATTCACTTGAAGCCCATCGGGCTTTAGCCTTCTACACTCACCGGACTTCGTCCTTTTGACAGACTCCTCACCTCTTCATTTGCTACGGTGGTTGTCGAAAGGGTCAGAAGGTGCCCACCCAGCGGTTCTCCAGATGGGTGGCCCAGACTATTTTGCTGGCGTATGAACTGGCTAAACAGCCTCCGCCAGCTTTGCTCCGTGCACACTCCACTAGAGCTGTGGCCTCTTCAGCAGCTCTTCTTCGAGGCATGGACTTGCAAGAGTTGTGTCGTGTGGCCACCTGATCACGACCTTTGACCTTCGTGCGCCACCATTGACTGGACTGCCGGGCCAGAAGGGATGCCCGCTTTGGCTGTGCGCTGTTGTCTTCCGTACTCTAGGACCTGACCCACCGTCCACTGGTAAGCTACATAATGCCCCAATGTGTGAGGCACAGAGACCACGAAGAAGAAGAACAGGTTGCTTACCTGTAACTGTGGTTCTTCGAGTGGTCATCTGTGCCCTCACACATACCTGCCTAGCCTTCCCGTCTTCAGGTCCTGCTCCGGCGAACTCTAGAACTGAGCAGAGAACGTTGGCTTGGTGGGCTGAGCATGCTCAGTACGAGCAGGGGAGAGGGGTTCCCGCCAAGCCGCTTAGCTCTAGAATCTTCCGAATGTTGCCACGCATGCGCGAAGATTCCCAATGTGTGTGGGCACAGATGACCACTCGAAGAACCACAGTTACAGGTAAGCAACCTGTTTTTTTGGATGAGTCCTAATGACAAGGGGGCATTACATGCCGTGTTCCTCTGTTCCCTGCACCATTTCTTTGACTGCTGCAAGTCCAACACTGTACCTGCTATGTGTCACTGGCTATCTGAAGGCAGGACACAATTTCTAAAGTGTGGGTTAAAATTCTCTGTATTCAGTTCATAGTTGCATTGGACTGATTTCTTTTCTTTTTCCTTTGTTCGAATTAGCATGTCCAAATGGGCACCCCTGTACTGTTGGAGAGGTAAGAACTTTCCCTGGTGGTGTGTATGTGTTCAAATTTATTTCTTCAAATCCAGCTTCTGCTTATATTTTTCATTTTTCTGTTATCCCTCAACATTATATGTTGATTTATACTTGACTTGCAGGCCAACACAATCAGGATTTTTGCCTGTTTTTAAAATGTGTGTGTGTGTAGTTTAATAGTTCAATAGAGATAACTGAGAGATCTGAAAACTGACAATTAGGGTAGGCAGAAACAAGAAGGCCTAGTTTCTTTTCTTACTCTATAACCTTCATTCTTTCCTTTTCAGTGTGGTATGCCTATGCAACTTGGTTCTTGCATTGATTGTGGCGCTAAAATAGGAGGTGAACATCACAAGCCTGTGTCAGGCTTTCATGAAAAACGGTAGGTTCCTGCTTCAGACTCTGGAAATTTTGAACAAAATGTTTTAATTTATGGAGTTGCATAGCCATTACTCCAACACATAGGTTTATGTTGTGTTGCCATCACTCTAGTGCCTTTGTTAAGTCTCCATTTTGTTCTAGCTTTTCAAAGAGATGGCTGTATTAATCTTTTTCAGTATAAAATAGAAAGGACTGAGTGTTAAAGAATCCACCAGCACCAATGAAACTAACCTTTAATGTCAGGAACCGAGATCACACACACAAATGTACTAATGCTAATATATGATTTATTTAGAGTGCGATGCGTGTACAAGACTTCAGTGATTGAACTGGAGGCAATTTGCAGAGACCAAACATTATAAGCAAAAGAATCTGTTCCCACACTAATCAGACAGCAAATGACCTTGGAGGAACTAACTCAGGCTGGTATTTCTTATCAGTGCTGAATTCCTGGTGTTGTTTACCTAACGGTCTCTGGTTCACATTCTTGGTTACAAGCAAGCAGCTAAATAGTACTACTACATATCCCATACTAAATACTATCCCATACTAAATATGGAGGGCTACCCGACATCCTGTCCATCCCAAGGAAAAAATAAACAAAAGGAAGACAGTGAAAAAAGGGAAAGGGGAAAGGTAGAGGGAAGTGGGAAAGAAAAGGGAAAGTCGGGGACATAGCAAACTATGGAAATTGACATTTGTAGTAGGTGAATTGTAGAAGTCCCGGAGCAAGGAACAGCAGGTCAGTTAGGATGATTAATTTGTGAATAGGAATTCGAAGGAGCTGGTTTCAGTAAACTGCAATGAAAAACAGAGTGAAGAAGCTTGTAAGAGTCAGGTAAATCAAGTTCAAAGGTGATGTTATTAATGGCACGTTTGATAGGGAAAGGACCCATGTATTTAGGGGAAAGTTTTTTGGAGGGTCCAGTGGTGGAAATGTTTTTGGATGAGAGGTAAACAAGGTCCCCAGGCTTGTAAGCAGGGTTGGGTTGCCTCTTTCAGTCAGCAAAGTGTTTGTGGGAAGCCTTAGAGGCTTTTAGGGAGTCTCGAACAGAGTTCCAAGTAGAAGAAATTTTAGTAATCCAAGAGGTAAGGGAGGCAGGCTGTGAGTTGGGGAGTTTGGCAGGCAGTGAAAGAAAGGGTTTTGGGGTGGTGCCTGAGACAATTTCAAAAGGAGATTTTCCAGTAGAGGAATAGAAGGCAGAGTTGTATGCAGATTCTGCAAATGGGAGTAGAAGTGCCCAATTATTCTGGTTGGAGTTTATGAAACAGTGTAAATATTGTTCAAGGGTTTGATTGGTGCATTCAGTTTGGCCATCAGTTTGTGAATGATAGGAGCTGCTAAGTTTTTGGGAGATGCCAAGAGTTTTCAGGGGTGATGTCCAAAATTTGGAAGTGAAGATAGGTTCTCTGTCAGAAATGATTGTGGGGGGAAGACCATGTAGTTTCCAAATGTTTGTGATGAAAAGGTCAGCCAATTTTTCAGCGGTTGGAATCTTTTTCAGGGGAATAAAGTGAGTTTATTTGGAAAAATGATCAGTGACTACCTAAATAGTATGGAAGCCGCGTGAGGTTGGGAGACCGACAATAAAGTCTCCAGAAATTACATCCCAAGGGGAGGAGGGAACAGGAAGCGGCTGTAGTAGACCATGCAGGTTGGAAGAATTGGATTTGCAAGTGTTGCAAATGGAAGTTTTTTATAATCTTTAACTTGTTTTGTGAGACCTGGCCAGTAGAACAGTTTTCTAATGGAGTGCAGAGTCTTTAGAAATCCGAAATGGCCAGCAGGTTTGGAATCATGGTATCTGCAGAATTTCAGGACGACATGGGGGTGGTACATAAATTTTGGTCCCAGTGAAAGCCAGGTCATTAAACCAGGTGATGGAGTCTCTGTGAGATTTAAGCCAGTCAGTTTGGTAAGCAGTTTTGAGGGATTGCTGAAAAGTAGAATCGAGGGTAGGGGCATTTGTACGTGGTTTTTGTTGTGCACGTGTAGCTACTTGTAATCCAAAAGTTTCTGGAGAAAACAGAGGCTTATCAGATGATATAGAAGGAGAGGAGTGAGGCTCGTAGCAGGGTAGCCTCGAAAGAGGATCTGCTAGAGTGTTGCTTTTGCCAGGTTTAAAGACAATTTTGAATCTGAAGCGCTGGAAAAATTCAGCCCAGTGTGCTTGTTTTTGGGGTTAATTTTTTGGCATTTTTTAGTGTTTCAAGATTATGATGGTCAGTCCAGACTTGAAAAGGAATACTGGCACCTTCAAGCAGGTGCCTCCAGGAGGAAAGGGCAAAGTGGATGGCCATTGCCTCTTTTTCCCAGATAGGCCAGTTGCGTTGTTGTTCTGAGAACTTTTTTGAAATAAAGACGCATGGTTTCAGATGGTTGTCAGTGTCTTTTTGTAGCAGAACAGCACGCATAGCGAAGTCAGATGCATCGGTTTGAATTATGAATTCTTTGGAAGAGTCAGGGAACAAGAGAAGGGGCTCAGCGGTGAATTTTTTTCCTGAGAGCATTGAATGCCGTCTGGCATTTATCAGACCAACCGACGTGGTTGCTTCTGCTAGTTTTGGTGTCTGTTGCTTTTTTCAAGAGGTCAGTGAGGGGGAGGGCAATGTTGCAAAACCTTCTTCTATAAAGTTACGATAGAAGTTTGCAAAGCCAAGGAATTGTTGGAGCTGTTTTCTAGTTTTGGGGACCAGCCATTTAAGTATTGCGTCGGTTTTGGCAGGGTCCATGTTCAGGGTATTGTGGCAAATGCGGTACCCTAGATAATCTAAAGTTTGAGTGTGAAACTCGCATTTGGAGAATTTAACAACAAGTTCATTGTCTATGAGTCTTTGTAGTACAGTGCGTACAAGTTGGGTGTGTTGTTCTAGCGTTTCTGAATAGATTAAGATGTCATCTAGGTAAACAACAACACCTTCGTAGAGCAGATCTTGTAGCACAGAATTGAGAAACATTTGGAAAGCAGCAGGGCCAGCTTATAATCCAAAAGGGAGAACAGTCCATTGGTAATTTCCCAGTGGGGTTGAGAATGTAGTCAACCGCTCACTCTCGGGATCCATGCGAATTCTGTGGAAAGCCTCTTTGAGGTCTAGCTTTGTAAAGAATTTGCCCTTTATCAATTGATTTAGTACATCCTTAGTCAAAGGAATCGGGTAAAGGTTAGGCAGCACTGTCTGGTTAATTAAATTGTAGTTTACAATAAGCGTAGGTTCATCTTCATCTTTGTTATTAGGGAAAAATATGGGGCTAGCGGTCAGAGCGGATGAAGGTTTTATAAATCCCCGTTGTAAATTTTTGTTCAGGAACTTTTTTAAGGCAACGAGTTCTTCTTTGTCCATTGGATATATTTTTGGTTTAGGTATTTTGGCCCCATCTATTAGCCTGAGTTTGCAATCAAAGTCTTTATGAGGGGGCAATTTGTCTGCTTCATGGTCTTCAAAAGCTTTTTGCAACTCTTGGTACTCTAAAGGGATTTTCTGCAACTCCTCAAGGATTAAAGTGAGTGCAGAGAGGGGGGCAAATTCTTTGGGCGTCTGGTGTATGTCATAGGTATGCTTGAGCAAGCCGTGTGTCCAGTCAATTTGGGGGTTGTGTTTTCTTAGGCAGTCATACCCAAGGACTACTTGAAGTTCTGGGCACTAGGAAACATATTTTTCCCTGATAGTTTCCCACTTGAACAGGAATGGGTTTAGTTCTTTCCCTTACTGGGCGCCCTGCCATCGGTGAGCCATCCATTTTGAGATAACTTTACGGCTTTTTTTAGGGGTTCAAACTGCACATCAAGTTCTTTTGCCAGTGCAGGATTTAATAGGCTGCGTGTCCAGCCGCAATCAACCAAGGCCCTGCATATCCGTAATTTGCCATCATTTCGCTGGAGAGTTACTGTTACGTAAACATGTTTTGTTTTGGTGGTAGTTACGTTAGCAGACTCAGCGGTGTCCCAATCATCACTTTCTGAATCAAATGTAGTCAGAGGGCTGTCCTCACCATCGCAAGTTCCCCCACCGGTGCCTCCAGAAGGGTGTTTGGTTGCTGGCTTCTGGGTGTCAGCTTTGCGAGATGGAGGTCTGGTGGAGGAAGTACTTGACTTTACTTCAGTGAGTTTCTTTGATCCCTGGCATTCGCTGGCAATGTGGCCTTTCTTCCCACATTGAAAACAGGTTCCTTCTTTGAGCCGTTTTTCCTTCTCCTCGCTGCTCAGGAAGGTGGTTTTCCGCTGTCCAGGGGTGCGGTGACCAAATTCTTGAGCTTGCCTCTGCCGGGTGAGCTGAACACTTTCTGTGATGCTTTCCACTTCCCTGGCTAGTTTCATCCATCTCAAGAGACTGGAAGTGTCCCCTTGAGTCAGGCACCGATCAAGTATGATAGGGTTCAATCTATCTCGATAAAATTGCTTGAGAATGTCATCTCTCCATTCAAGCACCTTCGCGGTTAACCTTCTGAATTCTCATGAGTACTTTCCCACTGTTCCTTTCCCTTGATGCAATTTTTTCAGTTGGTATCTGGCTTTTTCTTGAAAGAATGGATCCTTAAAACTTTCTCTAAGTTGGTGCATGAACAGCTGCAGGTCAGCTGTTTCTTCAGCTCGTGAGTCGAACAAGCCAGCAACCCACTCTGCTGCTTCTCCTCTGAGATGCTGGTTCAGGTATCTAATTCTGGCAGCATCATCAGGGAAACTGTTCCCGTAGTCGATCATGTAATTAGATGCCATGTTGAGGAAATACGACAACTTGATGCCATTGCCATCATAGGTGGTCTTCAGCTCCCGGAAAGGTCAGGCCCCCACGGCCGGTGCCGGCATTCCAGGAGGGGCAGGAGCCGGTGCTACAGGGGCAGCAGCAGCTGCTGGAGCTTGGGGAGGTGCTTGTCCAACTTGAGGCACCAGAAGCCTCCAGTCATGCAGCTGAGCCCTTAGTTGGAAAATTTCTTCTCTCTGCTTTTCCACTTCTTCTTCTCTGCCCTGAAGTTATTCCATCAGGTTGATCTCACCAATTGATGTATCCCATCTTGTAGCTCGACGCGACGTCTGTGGGGCCGTGCAGTTTCCGGTCTCTCTCCCCAGGCCCAACTCTGACCTCCAGTCAGGGTTGTTGCAGGAAGTGAAGGCCATGTCTTGGGTCTTACATCTACAGCCTGGCTAGGGGCCGTCTCGTCTCTTTCAGCGATTTCCTCTCCTGGAACTTCGACAGCTTTCTGGTCTTCTTCACTTATTTGATGCATGTTGCTAGTTTTAATGGAGTTCGATCACTGTCAGGAACTGAGATCACACACACAAATGTAGCAATGCTAATATATGATTTATTTAGAGTGCGATGCGTGTACAAGACTTCAGTGATCGAACTGGTGGCAGTTTGCAGAGACCAAACATTATAAGCAAAAGAATCTGTTCCCACAGTAATCAGACAGCAAATGACCTTGGAGAAGCTAACTCAGGCTGATATTTCTTATCAGTGCTGAATTCCTGGTGTTGTTTACCTAACAGTCTCTGGTTCACATTCTTGGTTACAAGCAAGCAGCTAAATACTACTACTACATATCCCATACTAAATACTATCCCATTCTAAATATGGAGGGCTACGCGACATTTAAGATATTTTGTGGTGAGACTGATAATAACAATGGACATGAAAGGCTCTAGGGAAGAGGGAGGGTCCCAGATGGCAGGGGAGCTATTATACGTTTGTGTCCTCTACAGTAACATAATTAAAGGATGAACTCAGCCGCAGTATACAAATCTGGCAAGTCTGGATAGATACAAATGCCTTCCTAACACCCAAGGCACACTGTCATACAAGGATACCTTTTAAATTGGCCAGTTAAATGCCCTGGTAAGAAACATTGCCCAGTCTTGAAGCACTCTTACCTTGAGTTATATCAGTGGGTAAACTATCTCCTGGGCATTGTTTGTGGTACTCAGTCTTAGGACTGTTGTCTAATCTTTACTCAGAAGCATGGCTTCTACTATGCCAACCAAAACTTCTTTTAATTTTGCCAAATAACAGTCATCTAAGAAAGACTTTTACTAATTTTAGGATTAAGGTTTGGTTTGCATTATGTAATCCCAAACGTGTTGTGGTTCTGTGTTACAACGTAGGCCTGCATTTGAGCTTAGGCACCCAAGTGCTGACTTCTTTTCAGTCATGGGATTCATCACGGACACACAGTTGCACAACATCCAGGGTCATCCAAGGGTTCTCTTGGTTCTCTTGTCTCTTCTTCACAGTATTTTCTAGAGAGATTGGGTTCTCTTAGCACATGGTCTGTAGTGTAAGAGAGAAAGCAAACCTTTGTTCCTGAGATAAATGGAAGCCTTCCCTAGATTCCTTATTTGGCTGAGTTTAAGCAAAGTTAGGTAGGTGTAATTAAATAAGGAGTAAAACCCTTTGATTAGGCAGTGTAACTCTTTAGCGGCCAAAGTCTGCTTGAGATTTGGCGTGGACAATTCCAATATCAGACTAAGGAAAGCCACCAAGGTATTTGCAGCTAGGGCATCTGACTGGCCAATTTAAAAGGTATCTTATGGGATACTCTGGCCATTTCCTCATGACAACGCTCTCCTATGTCCCATCGTAATCCCGACAGCACCTCTGCTGTGATGGGAGCATGTCCCCAACACTCCCCTCCACACCAGCCAGCTGCCTACGGAAGGGAGTGTGAGGGACACGCTCTTTCCTTCTGCACTGCAGCTGGCCTTCTTCCCATGCTGCAGTGGGGAAGGAAGCATGTGATCACACTTCCTGCCTTTCTGCATGGCCAGCAGTGATGGAAGGCTCAGACAGTTGGGGGCCACTGACAGAGTTTTTCTGTCAATGATATACCCCACAATTGCACTGGCTGACATGAGAAGGGTGGGACTGTGACGATGTGGCGCAGAAGTGTTGTTCATTCTACAGCTCTCACATCCACATGCCGAGAGGGCACCGTCCTGTGGAAAGGGTCTCTGACTTGGGTGATAACTTAGTAGTTCCTTGTGGTCCTTCCTAGCACTAACTCCTTCCTACTCTGAGGTTGAGTGCATGTTTCCAGGGGCAGAGCTCCTTTTTCTGCTCTCTCCTTGAAATCATTCTTCTGCTTTGTTTGCCCAGAATAACAGTGCCGTCTTGCATACTAAGATAGACTTTTTTTCAATTACATAGAGCTTTGCCCATTATGACTCTCCAGCTGACTTATATTCATGACACAACTTCATCACTCTAGAAGTTCAGTGTTTGTTGTTCATTCTGGAAAGCTATAGATTGCAGGAGGATGTTTCTTCTTGTAAGTTGCTCAGTCTGAGTTAAATGGTTCACTTATTTTGGAACAAGCTGCAAGTCCAGGGCATTCTGTTGTGGCTTTTTCAGGGTCTTGTGTAAAGCACAGCTACCGACATGGACATATTCTTAGCTAAGCTAGTTGTCTTGCTTTGCCTGATCCTCTGCCCTTGTCCGGGTTTTAGATTTTCCTTCTGCCAGTCAGAGTGAGATGCTGCTGTCAGGCTCTCCATTTGAAAAATTATTTTTGAATTGTAACCAAGTTATTATCCTTTGGCAGCACACTTTGGCAATGCTACCATCAAGAGATTCTTCCAGAGTCTTTCCAACTTCTATCCCCTGAACCCATGCCTTCATGGTCTCTCTCACTTGTCCTGTCTCAACTTATGTGCAAGCCATTCAAACCCATGGGCACTACAAATCTTTGCCTCCTCACACTCAAAAATGTCTTCCTCATTGTGATCATTTCCAAATGTGCTGGTGAACTCTGTGCCCTGTGCTCAAACCAGCTCTACTTGATCTCCCACAGGGGCAAGGTGGTCCTCATGTTCAACGCAATCTTCCTCCTGAAGGTTGTCTCCCTGTTCTACCTAAATCAAGACATCGTCTTACCAGCCTTTCACCAAAACCCCTCATCAGAGTTAGAAAAGGCTCTTTACACCCTCGATGTTTGCAGGGCCCTTGTTTTTTACACCAGCTGAATGGCTTGCATCAGACATTTCCGTCATCTCTTCATTTGCTGCAGAGGACATCACATGGGTTTCCCAGTTTCCTCCCAGAGACTTGCCCACTGGGTAGTGGACTAGCCTACCAGTTAGCATGGAAAATGCTTCCACTGCATGTCTGTTCTCACTCCACCATCACCATCTCTACTTCCTGCACCTGGCTCCAGGGCATCTCCCTTCCAGAGGTCTGCAAAGAGGAGCCTTGGGCACAGTCTTTCACCTTCATCCACCTCTACTGTCTTGATTGCAAAGCTTGGGAGGGTGCAGCCATTGCAAGGGCAGTGTGGTCTTACATACTGAGCTGAGCTGCCCTACCTGCTGTAGGCTATCCACTCATCCATGTGCCAGGCACAAAGACCACAAAGAGGAAGGACAAGTGGCTTACTTATAACTGTACAGTTCTCCCTCCACATTCAGAGGTTTGACACTCGTGGATTTGATTATTCACAGTGCTGGCTTGCCTCTCCCCTATTCTCCTCCTCCTGTTCCCTGGCTGGCAGTGGGCGCATTTTTCAGCCCGCTGCTGCTGGCGCAATTGCCCCTGCAGTGGGTAGGAGGGTGAAGAGGAGGAAAGATCTCCTGCGCTCTCCTGTGCTGCCCCGACCCGCACAATCATGATTGGGGTGTGGGGGCAGTGAGAAAGCAAGCAAGGGAGGATCTTTCCCCACCCGCACTCTCCTGGACCGCCGGATGGGGATGGCGAGAGGGTAAAGATCTTTCCCCACCCTCCCACTCCTGCACTGCCTCCACCTGTGCAATCGTATGGGTGGGGGCGGTGAGAGGGCGAAAGAGGGAAAGATCTTTCCCCACTTGTGTCTTCCTGTGCCACTTGCACCTGCGCTATCATGATCAGGTGGGCAGTGGCAGCAAGAAAGCAAGCAGAGGAAGATCTTTTCCTGCCCGGGCTTTCCTGCCTGGCCCCCGAGGGAGAGGGCGAAGGAAGAAAAGATCTTTCCCTGACTGCGCCCTCCAGTGCCCCCATCCCTATGATCGTGATTGCATGGGTGGGGGCAGCGAGAGGGTGAAGCTGGAAAGGATCTTTCCCCACCTGCACCCTCCTGTGCTGCCCCCACCTGCATAATCACATTCATGTGGGTGGGGGCAGTGATAAGGTGAAGGAGGAAAAGATCTTTCCCCGCTCACACCCTCCTGCAGTGCCCCCACCTGCATGATCACGAGTAAGCAAAGAGGAGAAGATCTTTCTCTGTCCCTGCTCTCCTGCACTGTGGAGGGGGGGAGTAATTTATTTATTTGCGATTTTTTAAAAAATTATTTTTATTGACAACATACAATAATATTAAAAGTGAAATGAGATTGACTGTACATAATGACATTGGATTGTTTTTGAATCAACATATCTTCTCATAGTAGTTTTCTGAAAATAGAAAAAGGAAACAATCTTGTTGAATTACCTTAATTGAGAAAAAGAAAAAAGAAAAACAGACAGATAAACAGATACAGAAACAAACATATGTATATAACTGAACTTGCTTTTGTTTGAACTTAAACTTGTCTTGAAAAATAGAAAACTCCCTATAACTCCCTATAACCTAAACTTCCTTTTGGCATATTCTTTTCTTTATCTTCTCTGTGGTAATGAATCATGTTCCTCTTTATTTACTTGTCTATTTGATTGTCAATTTATACATACTTATACATACTTACTCTTGCTCTCCTGGCAAAATTACAAATTTACAAAAACTTCTACATCACAACAAAGTGTTGTCCACGACATAGATTACTACAATTCCCCTCATTTTAATCTTTCTGATGTATATTTAAGCTCATTTAATTTATTCAGTCATTAAATCACCCCATTTTTGGTGGAGGAATTTCATAATTGGATCCCATTCTTTCAGTATTTTATCAGATTTCCCTTTAATTTTGGAGGTGAATAGATCATTTTCTTTCATCTCCAATATTTTAGACATCCATTGGTCTAATGAAGGGATTTCTGTTAGTTTCTAGGATTTTGCCAATAACAGTCTAGCAGCAGTAACCAGGTATAATAAGACTGTCCAGTATTTTGCTGAGATTACTGGGTCTATATTCTGAATCATATTGAATAAGAAAAATTCTGACAGGAGAGGGATCTGAATACCAAATATCTCCATTAGGGCTGTACATAACTGCTCCCAAAATTTTTTAATTTTTCGGCAACCCCACCACATATGTATAAAGGTTCCAGTTTTCTCTTGGCATTTCCAGGATTTATTCTGATGGGTATTGTACATTTTATCTAGTATGGCTGGTGTTAAGTATCATTTATAAAACATTTTAACATAATTTTATTTAAGATTCTGAGATAATGTAAATCTGTGAGACAGTTTCCAAGATGTTTCCCAATGTTCTAGTTCAACTTCACGACATAAGCTATTCGCCCAGGATACCATGGTATCTTTCACCGTTTTGTCTTCTAATCTATAATTTAATAGAAATTTATATAGTTTTGATATAGTGTGATTCATAGAACCAAGTATGATCTTCTCTATCTTATATCTTTCGAGAAGTTGTCTGTAGGGAAATCATGAAAGCCAGAAGCCCATTTGATGCAGTTTTTCTCTTGTTTTTAAACTGTGGTGTATATGAGTCTTCTAATTCTAATAAATATTTGTACGTTAACCATTTATCTTGAGTGTTAGCCCATGTCCTGAAAAAAGCTTCCTGAGGTGATATTCAAGAGGGGATTCTGTTGTAAATTTTTTTCTTTATTTGTATCCAGATTCTCAATAATGATCCTCTTATAAAATGATTAGAAAATTCCTTGTCTGCTTTTGCCTTATTGTACCAGACGTAGGCGTGCCAACCTATTGTGTTGTCAGCTCCTTCTAAAGTCAATATTCTTCTATTCTGTAATTTAATCCATTCTGAGATCCAGGCTAATCCACTTGCATAATAATATAATTTAAGGTCTGGTAAACTGTATCCGCCTCATTCTTTTAGATCTGTTAGGTTTTTCCAGTTTGTTCTTGGTTTTTTCCCTTCCCAGATGAATCTTGAAAGCTCTTTTTGCCATTCCCAAAATGGTTTGTCATTTTTACTTATCAGTAAATTTTGAAAAAGAAAATTCATTTTGGGAAGGACATCCATTTTCACAGTCGCAATTCTTCCAAGAAGGGACAGGTGTAATTTAGTCCATTTTTCTAAGTCTTTCTTGATTTCGACCACGTTCTTATATAGTTATTATTAAAGAGCTCTGTATTTTGTTTCGTAACCCAAATGCCTATGTATTTTAATTTGTTTTGAAAGTGAAATCCGGATTTCTTAATCAGTTGCTCTTTGTTCCTAAAGTGTATATTCTTTGTCAAGATTCTAGTTTTCTCTTTATTTGTCTTGGATCCTACTTTTTCACTGAAGTCTGAAATAATCACTAGAAGTTTATCTATACTTGGATCTTCCAGAAAGATTGCAAGGTCATCTGCATGAGCTTGTAATTTGTATATTTGTTCTTTAATTCTGACACCTTTAATATCTGGATCAGAGTGAATTCTTCTGTTTAATAGCTCCAATATCAAAATGAATAGGAGAGGTGAGAGAGAGCAACCCTGACATGTTCCCTTTTGGATGTTAATTTCTCTCATTTTCTCTATATTCGTAATGATTCGAGCTGTTTGGTATGAATATATTTCATGAAACCATTTTACAAAATTATCTCCTAGATCCATTTTTTCCAAAGTTTCTAAGAGGAATTTCCATCTCACCTTATCAAACGCCTTGTCAGCATCTAAAAATATCATGGCCAGTTCTCTCTCATTGTGCCTCTCGAAATATTCTGTAATATTAATCACTGTTCTTACATTATTTCTCAGTAATCTGTTTGGCAGAAAGCAGTTCTGATCTTCATGTATCATAGACTGGATAATTTTCTTAAGTCTTTCTGCAAGTATGCTTGTAAATATATTGTAATCAGTGTTAAGTAAAGAAATTGGTCTGTAATTGTTGGGAGAGGTGAGATCTTTCCCCTTCTTAGGAATTAAAGTTATATCCAGGATTTTGGAATACCTTCTATTAGGATTTGATTTAAAGTATTGTATAAATTTGATTTAAAGTATTGAATGAAGATTGGATCAACTCTTCTTTGAAGACTTTGTTGTACTTGGCCATGAAACCATCCACTCCAGGTGCTTTTGAGATTTTTAGTTTTTTAATGGCTGCTGCAATTTCTATCTTAGTAATTGGAGCATTTAATGTTTGCTTCTGATCCTTGGTCAAGAAAAGATCGTATCTGCATTTCATTGGTTTTTTGTTCTGGATCTGCTTTATATAACTCCAAGAATTATTTGTGGGTTTTTTCGAGTTTCACAGGGGTTCTGTTTCCACATCCCCTGCAAATGTGGAGGGTCTACTGTAATTCTTTAAGTGGTCTACTATGCCCTTGCACAACCCACCCTCCTCCCCAGTTTTTGCAGGCCCACTCCTGTCGATGGACATCAGAACTGAGGGGAGTAGCTTTTGGTGCTATTTATACAAGCACCTGAATGGGTGGTGTTACTGCCAAAAGCTACTCAGATCTGGAAGATTCCATGGCTGGAAATGTGCAGGCACAAAAACACATGTGTGAGGGCACAGATGACCACTCAAAGAACTGCGCTTAGAGGTAAGCAACTTATTCTTTCTATCCTTGAACTCGTTTGCCATTTGGAGGAGCAGTTCCCCTCCATTTTGCACACCCCTGTAAATAATCCTTTTAATTCCTAGGTTGTTGTCATACGTATACATGTGTGAATGAGGACGCATGCTACCAATTCATTCCAACAGCTTGGGAGGTGGAGTCCATGCAGATGCACCAAGTGAATCTGTTCAGAACTTTCACTGACATGTTTAGAAGCAGAAAGTAACTCCATGCTAGGACTTTGATGTGAACTGATGCTTCCATTCTAACGCTAGCGTTATATTTTAGATTCTTTGATGCTGGGGCCTTTGTTAAAAGTAAATGATGATGATGAAGATGATGATGATAATGAGGGTGACTGTATCTAGGAATCATAATTTTAAAACTCAGAAAAGCCTTTCATGTATTTTAGCAAGCATGCATGGTCACTGTTTTATTATCCTATGCAGGGATAGGGTGGACAGAACACAAACTGGCCACGTGCTTGGAGATCCTAGAAAAAGAGAAGCTGTAATAACATCTGAGAGAGAGATGCGTCCAGTTGTCTTAATTCTGATTCGCTTGCTCACTCACTTGGCAATGCTTGTAGGAGCAACAAAAGATCCCCAGGTATTCTTTTCTTCACAGTATTATTTAAAAGAGATGATAGTGGGACCTTAAAATACAGATTTGTGTAACAGCCACATCTTTTAGTCATTGTCACATAATTCATTTCTTGAACACACAGTCATGATGCTGTCACAGATTGCTACCACAAACCAGGTCCTTTAGTTTACTTATGACTTAATGTGCCCTTGCATACTTGCATTGTCCCAGATAAGCTTCGGGGTCCTCTGAAAGCACTCCAGAGGCCATCTTTAGGTTCATGTAGGTGACCAGCAGCTTTCTCTTGTTTAAAATGGATTCCTCTCCCCTGCATTTCAAAGAGCAGCCTGTTTGTAAGGGTCTAGAGGAAAATACGCATTATACTCATATATGAACCTCTTTTTGAAGTATATTGTCTGACTGAACTGAGGGGCTATAACACGCCTTTTTCTGAACTCTTCTCTCACTTGTTCTCTCTACATGCAGAACTGAAAATTAAATATTTATTGAATTTGCTGAAGTATATCTTATATCTGTCAACAATACGCTGAGATTAAGAGTTATCTGTACCCAAAACTAAGGGGGAAATAACTCTGTAAACATGCCATTGTGGGTCTGTGGATATCTCTTTAGTAGTTTTTCTCGAATTCTAGCAGACAGACCGTGTCCTGCTTTCTCCAGTTAATGTAGTGAATGATAGACTTACCTATACTTTAGACAAGGTTAAATGAAATCACAGATTTGTTCAAAGATATAGTTTGATGATTGACTGTTACTTTGTGTACCTTTTAGTAGAACTACACATTGGTTATTCTGACCTTTGCATTCTGTTGTTCAAGTCCCTACTGCAGATCATAAAGCCAAAGGTGCAAGATCCAGTGGGCTTTCTCCAACAGCATATCCATGAGGACTTGGAGCAACTGAAGAAGACACTCGGGAGAAGTGCAGATGAAAGCATTAATTGTGTCCATCTCATTCTGTATAATCTCCTTAAGGAGCATAGTGGCCAAGGTAAGATGCTTCTCAAATGTTCTTGCTTATATTTCCAGTAAGTCAGCTGTACAGTATAATCCATAATAGCCTAAATTTCACCCATTTCTAGCAGAGCAACTTAGTAAGTTATACCTCTTGCTGTCTGTCTATTAGTCTAATGCCATATTTATATTGCCTTCATTAAGGATTTTTTCACTCTTCTCTGCAACTCACAGCTTTCTGAAGTTGTCTCCTTTTGTGTGGTTCTGTATTCAGGATATGTATTACTGAATGATTGTCTTATGGTAACGAAATTAGAGAAAGATCTTTAAATCTTATCATGTTGCAGTATTCATTTGTTTGTAAGGGTGTTTATCACACTGAATTGAGTTTGGCTTCATATGTAACTCTGAACAAGTTGCTGAATTCGTTTTGCACGTGTAGCTTGATTGTACAGAGAATGTGAACCCTTTTAGACTACATGCTTGTAGTGATATGATTCCACTTCAGTTGCCGTGGAACCTCCTTTGGAATCCTGGGGTTTGTACTTTAGGCAGAAGTATTTTGAATTCTCAGCCAGAAAGCTCTAGTGACTCATCAGACTATAAATGCTAGGATTCCATAGGATGGAGCCACGGCAGTTAAAGTTCTGTCAAAGTGCTGTAACTGTGTAGAGTGAAAGGGACCCTAGTCTGTTTGTGGCTGTTGAAAGAATTTAAAGTCCACGCAAACTTATTTGAACCACTAATGCTTTAGAACTGATCCCCATGTTGCTTGCTTAATGAGGGGATTTGTAGAAATGGGCTCACTGCAGTTTTACTATACTGAGAGTGAAAGAAATGGAAATGTTAGGGGTTTCCATCCAGACTGAGGAAGCAAGTTCTAAGAATCCCTAGCTATTACTGCCACTTTCCACAGCTGTACCTTTGGACAGAAGAATAAGAGGGTAAATTACATGAAGTAAACCTTCTTTTGCAGGGCAAATTGATGGTCAGTTATCCACAAAAGAGCAGAGAAACAATTGGGAAAGAGTTGTTGCACATGCCATTATTCTTCCTGAACCACAGGTAAACAAAAGCCTGTTTCCAAATACTGACTAGCCCATGTAGCCCATATATTCTATTCCTAGGCCAAGTAAGATTCTGTGTTCCACAGACCGCGGTGAACCAGTGTTTTATGTGAGTGGGGGACAGTTCACTGCCAGGATTCTCTGGTCCGTTTTCTAAACATGACCAAATGACCAAGACTGAACTTAGAACTTTAGTAATACTAGACTAAATGAAGTTCCAACCAAAAAGTATGGATTTCATTTACAAGCGTGAAGAAAAATTGAACAGCTAGTCTCAATAAGTAATATGACTGTGCATGGGCTTAGAAAGATATTTATTCCAGTGGACTCCTATACATTCAAAGTTTGCTTTTCCTTCAGAAATCATGGTCCACGATGTCCTCCACATAGAGATTTGCCTGTGTTCTGACATTTTTCATCATAGCTGTTAGGAAATGAGCATTTCAGTTTTTAAAAATTAAGGGTTTTCAGACGCTTCAGGAAACTATGAGGTCCAATTATTTAAGATACAGTTAGAGCCATTACATTTCTAGATCAGTTCCCATGTTCCAATCTTCAGTATATCTGAAAGGGCTGTTTGTTTGAAAAGGGATGAATCTTAGGGGTGAATCTCACACTTACACCGTTTTCCCAAGCAGCTTCTGGATAAAAGACTTCTAGAATTGAATCGACAAATCAGTGAAGATAAGAGAGTTGCTTCCAACCTGCTAGTGAAAATTGCATATGAGGATCCTACAACCTTGCTATCTAGTCTGCCCAAGAATAGCATATTGCATTGTTCCAGGATGTGGAGCTGCAGGAAGAAGATCTCAGTTGAATACCTGGGGCATGTTGTACAGCAAAAAGATGGCAAGGAAACTGTGCCCATCTTGTGGAAATTTCTGCAAAAGGTTAGTATGCTCAGATCACTGCCAGTTAACAACAACAGCAACTTAATATATTGCACATTTCTCCTGAGACTGGACTCAAAGCAACTTACAACAACTGAAACAAGCTACAGCTAAAATATTATTATACAAAAATTTTATATAATAAAGTAATGAAAGGGAAAATGGTCCAAAAGTAAAATATTGTTAGGCTCATGGAAGCAAGTATATACACACACACACAGTATACATTTGTATACAAATTGGCACCACCTGAATTAGAACCCTGTCCTCAGCAGCCAGTCAGTTCTCAAAACGTGCTTGAATAAAAAAGTCTTTGCCTGCTAGCAGAAAAACCATGGTAGCTTCACTTGTTCCATACCCTGGGACCAGTCCTGTCTCATGTCTTAACCAAACTTGCATGAGATTTTTTTGGATTAAAACTTAATGCATAACAGAAATACATAGAAAAGTTCCAGTTAGATACCATAATATTCCAGTATAGCAAAGGCAGGAAAATAAAAACACAAAGGAAAATAACAGCCTAATTTAGCATAGGTTTCTATAAAGGCTGTCCAAATACATATCCATTGGTAGATTTTGCCTAAACATCATTCTTTCAAATGTTGCAAGTATTGTTAGACCTTCAATCGATTGGATCACAGGTGGAGGAAAATTATCTGTCCAGTGTCAAAGTATTAATCTCTTCACAGTCAAAAGGGTGCAGAAAATCCATTTCCGCTGGCTGTTTGTTAATTTTGAAGAAACAGGTAAGTAGTTCAAAATAACTTGCACACCCTTAAATCCACCCAAAATAAGGCAACTGTGGGAAACTTTAACAGTATTGCATCTCTAACAATTTGCTGATTCAGATAGCCCTTTCTTAAAAAGACATTGTTGCGGCCAATATACCCAGAACAAAAGTTTATTCTTTACACAACATAGTTGGAGATCTTTGGCCATACTTGGTATAGACATTAAAATCGTTAACCATTGATTGGGCAGAGTTGGACATTCTAGTTCTCTATTCCATTACTGTTGTAAACCTCACACATCATATTGATTTATTGCTGCTGCTGTTGTTGTTGTTAATTGCCATCAAATTGACTTTGACTTATGGCTACCCTATGAATGAGAGACCTCCAAATCACCTTTCTTTTTCGTGGTCTTGGTCAACTCACACAAATGCGTGATCTCTGCCTGTGCAGTATGCTGTTCAAAACCTTCTAGGACCCTAGGACTAGCGTTTTGGTGGTAACCCCGCCTCCTGCCCCTGAGGCTATATTAAGTGCCTTCCTGCCAAAATCTCCAGTTCCCTTTTGTCCGCCATGGCAGCAGCGCCATTGGGAGTCTTCTTTGGAGCTTTCCTCAGTCTTAATGGATACATTGGTCTGATTTTCTGGCTTATGGTTTACAATTACAGTTTCTCTTCAGTGTGTTGGCTTTGTTATCTGGCTTTGTCTTTGGTCTTTGACTCTCAGTTCATTGAATGTCTCTCAACTTTGTGTCTCTAGTTTATGGTCTTGGAAGCGATTTTTAAATGCTGCTCCTTGTGCGATGGTAAGATCCTTGACAAGGGCGGTCACTCAGAGTGCCTCCTGTGCCTGAGGGAATGCCATAACTTGAGATCTTGCTCTCACTGTCAACTTTTCACACTGCGGATGAGGCGAAACAGAGTGGCCAGACTGAAAGCCCCGATCTGGGAAAGAAAGCTCTGTGCACATCTGACATGGCTTCTAAGACCAAGTCAGCTTCAGCGCCTAAGTCTGGGAGCAGGACAGTATCAAAACCTCCATCTGCTACGTTCTCTTCTTCTGTGAAGCCTTCTTCTCAGCGTTCCGAATCAAGACAGTCTCGTCACAACCATCCTTTGTCAACTCCAGCTAGGGTAATAATGGCCACTCCACCTCAACATCTGTTGATGTCAAGAGACACTGATACTCACCAAGGAAAAGACCAACATTCCCCATCTGGGACATCATCATTGAAGGAATGGAGGATGGTACCATCAACTCCTGGTCACTTGATATCACAAGAGATGTCCAAGAAGAGGAAGAAGAAGACCAGGGATGCTCCCACTAGACACCGCTCGAGTGAGAGACATGGGCAGCAAGCCCTACCTCAACAGGATGTTGTGGTCCTTCCTGATTCTGGGGGTTAAACTCAGCCTTCTATTGTCACTCAAGAGGGAGCTTTGCCAGCAGAGCAAAGATCTCTACTTTCGCTGGGTTTGGTGGAGTCTAGGGCCCCATTGGATGGACAAATAATTCATTCCTTACCCTCTTGACCTGCCCCTTCCCCAAGGGGCCGCTCTCCATCTCCATCCTGCTTTCATTCACAAGAATGGGCAGGCCCAGGCGGAGACCTGTCCTCCATTTCCAGCTCATTGCCGCCACCACAGATACTCACCTTTGCACTCACTATCAAGGTCAGTATCCTCCACTCATTCTTGCCATAGACACTGATGGTCAAGGAGCAATTACTCTCATCAGTACCACTCTCCTCACTCTCATTGGGATTGTCCCTATGCCTACAGTTGGTACTCTCCCTATGACTCCAAAGACTATTCTGTCTCATCCAACGGCTACTGCAGAGGTGTCATCATCATCATCATGGCTGATATAGGTACGAGGAGGAAGTTTGCTATGCCTCTCGACACCGAAGATGTTCACCATCCTGACGCCAATTGGTATCGATGTCTCCATCACTCTCCCTTTCATCATGGCCTCCAGCCAAGAAATGACACAGAGATGAACCCTTATCAGCCTCTGCAAAGATGCAGGTGTCAGCTGCTGATACTCCACATCACCATTCAGAACAGGCCCCAGAGCCTGTGCCAGCTGAGGCTACACCAGAAATCCACTGTCATTGGTTATGGTCTCATTCTGCTTTGTCCTCCTCCTCTGAAGAGTCAGTGTCAGAACCCTTTCAGGAGTACGCAGAGAGATGGATGGCATAAGACAACCCAGTCTCCCCAACTGATGATTTCAGATCCTTTTCTGATCAGATGCTCTGGGTGGCCAGGTCCCTTAACCTCCAAACAGAGCACCAACGTGAAAACATACAGGACCCCATTTGCCAACAGTTGCAGGACCAAGCTCCTACTCCTGCATCCTTACCTCTTCTACTCTAACTCATTGACATCTTCAAGAAGTCTTGGGAGTCTCCTTCATCAGTACCATCAGCTTCTAAGAAGCTGGACTCCCTTTACAAGGTAGTCAAGGTGGGGGCAGAATGGCTTGCTCAACATCCTAAGCCAAACTTGATAGTGGTTGATACACCGCAGGCTAGTACACCTCAGAACCTACATTCCACCCCTGCAGACAAAGACGGCAAGAAATTGGACTCCCTAGGTCAGAAGTTCTACTCTGATGCAGCCTTCTTGTTCTGTATCTCCAATTATAGTGCATGCGTGAATGCTTATCAGCTGTTCTTGTCAAGTAAAGTCAGAGTTTTCCTGGACCGGTTACCTGAGGATGACAGACAAGTGGTGAACATGGTCTATGCAGAAGCCCACTGCCTTGCTTCCCAACAAATCACCACAGCACACCATATAGCAGACTGCAGAGAAGAGGCTCTAGCAGGTGCAGTTGCCTTATGTCGGCATGCCTGGCTTCGTTCATCAGATTTCTCTCAGCAGGCCAGAGCCACAGTAGAGGACCTCCCATTCAACAAAGCCAGACTCTTCAACTCCACCACTGACAAAAGATTGGAATACACTCAAAAGATGAGAACCACTGCCAAAAAGTATGGGATCCAACCTCAACAGTACTCTTCTTGGTACCATTATCGCCACTTTCAGCAGTCCTCCCGTCATGCATACAGTCCCACACCGACTACACAAAGCTCTTCCCAGTCAGCCACTCAGCAGTCCACTTCCCGTAGGCTGCCCTCAACTAGATACTGTCTGACCCAATACAAGAAAAAACAGTCAGACTCTTCCAAAAGCCACATTTGATGGTACCATCAAATGTGTCGATACCGCATCTGTTACTGGCTCCATGTCATCAGGTGTCCACACCATTGACACTGCCTCTACCATCAACATCATCATCGATACCGTATTCTCACCCCCATTCATCACTGACTCACCTCCAGCATCATGCCTTCATGATTGTTCCTTCGGGGACAGACTGAGCAAATACCACCTTGCTTGGGCTTCTGTCATATTGGACACTTGGGTTCTCAATATCATTGCCAGGGGGTATGCCATAGAATTCCAGAGGTTTCTCCCATAGGCCTCATCTGTGTGACTCGCCCATCATCCATGCTGAAGGAAGAGATTGACACTCTGTTTCAAAAGGGAGAGACATAGAACCAATCCCCCTACCTGCTCTGAGACACAGCTTCTCTTCCTGGTACTTCCTACTATCAAGAAGAATGGAGGCCTATGCCTGATCCTAGATCTGAGAGGAGTGAACTATTACATCAAACCTTGATGATTTGAATAGTGGCCCTCGCCACAATCTTTCCTCTGATACAAAAGGGGACTGGTTCGCAGTGCTCAGTCTCAAAGATGCATGCTTTCACATTTCCATCAGACCTTAGCACAGATGGCTTCTATCCTTCGTAGTGGGCAAGAGGGCATACAGATTCCGAGTCCTTCCTTTCAGACTCAATGCAGCTCAGAGAGTATTCACCAAATGTATGGTGGTGGTAGCAGTGGTATTACAACAACGCAGTATTGTCCTATTTCCGTATATAGACAACTAGCTGATAGTGTCTCTTTCCTACAACCATCTCTTTTGGGACATCAACACCACAATCAAACTTCTTGACAAGCTACAGCTAATGATTCAGCTATCAGAAATCCCATCTCATCCCCTGTCAAAAGATCAAATTCATACAGGTGATCCTCAGTTCACTGAAAGAAGCGGCCTTCCTCCAACAGACAAGTGCAAAATCTTCTCACCATGGTGTCAAGAGTCCAACGGGCCAGACAAGTCAAGGAAAGGACTTTTCAGGTCCTCCTCCGCCTCATGGCCTCCATTACAGCAATGACTCCCTTCACCAAGCTTCAAATGAGACTGCTACAGGCCTGGTTCCTCAGAAATTTCAACCCTCTTCAACATTGTCAGTCTCAGTAGCTCTCAGTACCATGTCTGGTAGCTCAGTCCCTAAGCTGGTGGCAGTCACCGCAGAACATCCTTGTGGGAATGCCATTTCTGTCTCCACCTCTGTTGATGTCGGTAACAACAGCCCTGGAAGGTTGGAGATGACATACTGAAGGTCTTGTGGTAAGAGGTCGAGGATCAACGTCCAACAGGGCGCTCCACATAAATACTCTGGAGCTTCTGGCAGTGATAAAAGCATTTGCAGCCTTTGAGAACTGACTCTGGGACAAGGTGGTGTAAGTTCTGACAGACAACACCACTGTCATGTACTATCTCAACGAGTAAGGTGGCACTTGGTGTTCCACACTCCTGCACCTGACAATCCAGTTCTGGAACTGGTGCATCCCAGAGGAATCTTCCTTGTTGCAGTTCATCTCCCAGGTGACCAAAACACCCTGGCAGATATGCTCAGTCATACTCCCCTTAATACGTCATGGGTGGAAGCTACATGTGGGAATCCTGAGGCGAGTCTTCTCAATGTGGATGACTCCATCGATAGACCTCTTCGCGTCTCCCACCAACAAGCAGTGCCAGACCTTCTGCTCCAGAACCAGAGTCCACAGTGGCTCACTGGGAGATATCTTCCTCTTCAGTTGAAAAGGACCCGTTGTGTACGCTTTTTCACCCCTCCGTCTCATAACAAAGATATGCAAAGGCAGCACGGTTTCAAGGCGATCCTGATCTTCCCATGGTAGCCCAGGCAACCATAGTTTGCATTACCACCCACGACACCCTAATGTCTCAAGTCTCAAGCCTACAGCATGGAACCTTCCTTCTACAACCTGTAAGATACATTATTGAGGCTGCTTACAAGCCATCGACTAGGTGCACTTATTCTTACAAATGGGACAAGTTTCTACATTTCTTCCACCAGACGTAACTTACCATGGATACATTCCATAATGTACACCTATTGGAATTTTTTACTTTGTTGGCAGAGAGAGGCCTTTCCTTTTTCTCCATTAGATGCTATCTCTCAACTGTATCATGGCATGTTCAAAGTCTAGGTAGACTGTCTTATTTCCTTGATCTTCTTGTCAAGAAGTTCTTGAAGGTTATAAGAACATAATTCTCCTACTCTGCCACCAACCCTGGCTTGGAGTTTACAGCTAGTTCTCTCCCAGCTTACCAAGTGGCCCTTTGAACCTAAAGCCATATGCGACATCAGGCTGCTGTCCTGGAAGACAGCCTTTCTAACGGCCATCACTTCTGTCATGTGGACCAGCCCTACCTGCACTTCCCAAAGAAGAAGGTGATACTCAGACCTGACATCTCCTTCCTCGCTAAGGTCGAGTTGGCGTTCTACCTCAACCACGATATAATCCTGTGTTCATGCAGAACCCATCGACAAACCTGGAATGTAGTCTTCACTTCCTGGACGTTTGCTGTGCTCTTGCATTCTATGTGCAGTACACAGCTGAGTTTGGAAATTCCCAGAGGCTTTTTCTCTGCTATTCCTCAACCAAAAAAGGCCTTCCTGTTTCTTCGCAGAGACTTTCCAAATGGGTGGCCTCCATCGTCAGATGATCCTATGAACTGGCAGGCAAGCAGCCTCCTATACAGCTGAGAAGTGACACCACCAGGGCTGTGGCTGCCTCGGCAGCTTTCCTACAAGGTGTACCACTGCATGAGATCTGCAGAGCTGCTTCCTGGTCCCAGCCATCAACCTTCATCTCACACTACAGAGTGGACAATAGATGGACTAGTGATGCTGCATTTGGGAAAGCGGTTGTGTTTTCCTCTGTGGCATGACACCCTCACCTCCTATGGTTAGCAGGTTGCTAATCTCCCATTTGTGTGAGTCACAGAGACCATGAAGAAGAACAGGTTGCTTACCTGTAACTGAGATTCTTCGAGTGGTCATCCTTGAAGGTGCCTAATATGGCCTCAGGAGCAGGAAGTGGGCTTACTGCCAAAATGCTAGTCCTAGAGGTCTAGAAGTTTCCAAATAGCATACTGCTCAGGCGCAGATGACCCATTTGTGTGAATTCACAGATGACCACTCAAAGAACCACAGTTACAGGTAAACAACCTGTTCTTCATCAACAGCTCTGCTCAGATCTTGCGAATTCAGGGTTGTGACTTCCTTGACTGAGTCTATCTGTAATGTGGTCTTCCTTTTCTTCCTACTGTCTTCTACCTTGCCAAGCATTATTGCCTTTTCTCCTGAGTCATGTCTTCTCATGATATGTCCAAATTATGACAGTCTTAGTTTAGTAATCTTGGCTACCAGGAAGAGCTCAGGTTTGATTTGCTCTAGGACCCATTTATTTATCCTTTTCACAGTCCAGGGTTTCTGCAAAACTCTTCTCGAGCACCACATCTCAGAGGGGTTGATTCTCTTCCAATTAGCCTTCTTCACTGTCCAGCTTTCACAAACATACATAGGAACTGGAAATATTATGGCATGGATAATCCAGACTTTGGTATTCAATTACATATCTTTTATACCTGAGGATCATGTCTAGTTTCTTTGTAGCCACCCCTCCAAGCTCTATTCTTCTTTTGATTTTTTGACTGCCATCTCCATTTTGATTGACTGAGCCCAGGAATATGAAATCTTTGACTATCTTAGTGTCTTCATTGTCTGCTTTAAAATCATGTAAATCATCTGTGGTCATTATTTTTGTTTTCTACAGTTGCTAGAAGGGTGGCATGCACATGCGTCTGGATCCAGGCATCAATCAATCCGCATGTTGACCAATGAGCCGGACCCTCCAGCCCACTGCCAGAATCACTGGGATTACAAGTGTGGCATCAATCTGGGCAGGCTCCTCCAGTGTGGTCCCAGTGCCATTGAGGAGTGCAGGAATGTGTGCATCTCCTGAGCTATGCATGCCCAATTCCACCCCTGCACCCCCGAGTTCCTTAAGGAGACCCCTACACCTTACCAATGCCAAACAGGCATTGGTAAACATTGTCCTGGATCCCAGGCCCATGCTAAACACCACAAAAAGCAAGCAATGGAGCAACCATAGCTTTGGCTACTGCAAAAGCAAGCCAGCTCACCATCTAAAACTCCACAAAATCCAGATCTATGCATGGCTCCCACATGTGTCACTCTGCCACAACCACTATCCAGTCACAAAATCTGTAGGCATTTCTGTCTCTAGCCATCTTATGCCTCTTTCCCATCTTCAGAGCCTCCAATCCACCACCTCCTTCCACAGCCAGCCATGCTGAAGAGTCCTGACTTCCATTCCATGTTCTCTCAATTCCCAGTTAGATGCCAATGAAATTAGATGCCAAATTAGATGCCTTCAATGAAAACAACCTGCCACTTGGAGTCCTTTCATGAAGCGACTGACAGCAAAATGGGGCCCTGGAGTCTTGACCGCACATCTTCATATCCCCTGCAGAGGTCCTGCACCAGAAGAGAGCATGTCACTGCCCACCAATCTGCAAACTTGGCTGGATGTCAGGAATTTGCAATCCCATTATCCAGGCCTGGAACACAATGAGTTGAAAATATTATATTAGCAGACAAGCATATCAGTACTAGCCTTCTCAAGAGCCTCATGGCCCTCTGAGACTGTGATAACTGCCTATTTATAACTGCAACCATTGCCTGATCATCTCATCAAAAACTTACCGTCTTGTCCCTAAGCAGATCAATCCAAATGCCACCACTATTGGATGCAGCTCCAAGACTGTCAGGTTGTAATCAATGTGATTCTGCAACCATACTTCTGGCCACCAGTGCCTGCAAAAATATACACCCCCCTCTGAATTGGAATGCACCTGCAATTCTGTGCCTGGCTCCCAAACCTCTTGCCAGAGAGAAACACCATTGTAGTTTTCCAGAAACTGAAGACATATTGCTCAGTTGTCCTTTTTCTCCCTGGTGATGTGTGTATGGTGCTGAAAAGCCCTAACTGTCTGTATTTCTGGCAAGCTGAGCACAAAATTCTCTCCCTGGAGATAGCACCTTGCACACAACATTGAGGTGACCCAGCAAGACTCATACCACCTTCAAAATGTTTTTTGTTTTTTTGCAATCCAGCCAGAGTCTGAACTGCACCCTGTGGACTGCCAATATATCTGTGGGCAAACAGAAAACCCCCCACACAGAGTCCAGCATGATAAGCTACATCAATGCACTAGAAATTCTGTCTTCTCCTGCATTAAGGGGATACCTAACTCCCTTGCCAATGATTGAAAAACTCTGAGTAATCTAGCATGGTCCTCTGTTCTTGCCCTACCAACCAGGAGGAAGTACTCCAGGTAGTAAGTCACCAAGGGTGACCCCGCCTTGGTCTTCATTGCCCATTCTAGAAACATGCTAAATGTCTCAAAGGTTGCACAGCTAACTGAACATCCCACAAGCATAGCGTTATTGTAGTACCAAAAACCATTAAGCTTGAAACCCAACAGATATAAATCACTCAGATGAAACAGAAGCAGCTGAAATGCTGACTGAATGTCATATGTTACCTGGGTCACTTGTTCTCACCAGCGAATTGCCTGGTCAGGCGGGCATAGCGCACAAGCAGAATTCTGGTGAGATAGCATCATTGATTGATACTCCCTTGGTATGGGAAAGGTGGTGGATGAACCTAAATTCCCCTAGGGCTTTCTTAGGGACCATCCCCAAGGATGAAATGCTCAAGTTGTTCATGGGTGGCTCAGTAGAAGGCCTGGTTACCTGCCATGCTCTACACTTCTTCTCTATCTTTGCAGCCACCACTTCAGGTAATTCCCTACCTAACTTAAGATTGACTGATATGAATGCTACCCTCAGATCTAGGATGGAAACTTTAAACGCCAAAGTAAATCTCTACTTGGTGAATTTATCTGTTCTTCTTCGTGGTCTCTGTGCTTCACACAGTGGGAATCTTCGCACATGTGCAGTAACGTTTCGGAAATTTCCAGAGCTGAGCAGCTTGGCAGGAACCGCTCCCCCACTCAGGCCTGAGCATGCTCAGTCCTGCCAAGCTAATGGTCTTCCCTCAGTTTCTTTTCGTCTGCCAGTCAGTTAGCAGCTCAGAAGGTTTCTTCTGCTGAGTAGTTCTCTTGTTTGGATTTCTCTTGTTTTTCTTCTCCTTCCAGGAAAACTGTAAGGACCCCATCTCCTTCTTACGTCTTCTTTCTTTAAATTGTGCATTCCTTGCGGCCGCAAGTTATTGCTTTCCGACGCCCACTCCGAGTGCTTGTTCTGCCTCGGTGAGGGCCATAACATTCGGGCCTGTTCTATTTGCGAGGATTTCACCTCGCAAACCCTGAAGAATAGGGCCTCCTGTTTGAAGTCCTATCGCTGGGAACACGCTCTTCGATTGAAGGACCAGGCAGCTTCTAACATGGCTCTTTTTACCACCTTGGTGTTGACCCGTCCATCATGAGGTCCCTCAGCTTCAAAACCTTTGATTCTCACTACGTCAGTATCAACGTTATCTTCGGTACTGACACTCTCGGTATCGATATCGACTTCGTCGACTTTGCTGCCCATTTCCTCTCTTCCGAGGATTCCAAAGCTCTCAAAGATGCCAGTGGTTCCTCCATCTTCTAGTTCTGGAGATGTCTCCTCTAGCTCACAGGGGGCTTCGACCCAGCAGCCTTGCAGTGTGCCTACTTTGGTGTAGCGTAAGCGGGTCTTGTCGCATCATTCTTCTGTGGCTCCTAAGAAGAAAAAGAAGGAGAAACACTGCTCTTCTTCAGCCGCTGCCCATCCATCGGCTGTTCAACTGACCTCCCTTGGGCCTTTACCGACACCTCCGCCAACACCATCTCAGGCTGCCACTGTGGAAGAGGCGGAGGCTCCCACTCTTTCACTGGTGCATGATCCACTCCAGCTTCTGGTACTGTCTGTTCTGGTAACAATCAACCTCGCGTTGGACCTGGACCATCAGCCTACCCTGACCTTTTCTCTGTGCATGACCATGGACCAGCCCGGAGAGGGGCCTTCACAAACCCCACTTCCTCTGGTTTGTGTTTTCTGGCTGCCCTGAGATGGACCATCTGACTGTATTGGGCGCTCCTCAGGCTTCTTCCCAAGACCAGCTTCGGTCTAGCATGGCTCACCCTCCAGGATGTATTGATAGAGCTAGATTGCGTTGCTGTTGTGATCACAGGTACCGTGGTGCTCACGATATTTCATCGGCCAGAGTGGACTCGCCCTTTTCATCATCATCTTACATAGCCTGTTACAGTCACGAGCATCTATGGAGAGAGCAGCCCAACTCATACTACTCTTACTCGCCAGCTTATCGAGACTGATACCCCCCGACGTTCGCTGCTGGTCTCGATATTAGCCTTGACGCTCTTGCTCTCCATCACGCTCTTCTTCGAGATCACGCTACCGTCATTCATCTCGGTACCCTCCTTCTCAGTCCCGTTTTCGATCTCGGTCTGCATACTACTGACGTTCTCCATCTTGTTCCCACTGTCAGTCCCGTGATCGGTCCCCTCGTTACCAGGCTGTTTTACCTCCACCTCAGGTGACTGCTACAGTGTCTCAGCCTCCACCAGACAACCAGCCAGCATCTCTCCCACCATCCACCTTGTCAGCCTCTCTTTTAACACAGTCCCTTGTCATGCCAATTTCTGCCATCCTGCCAATTTCATCTGCAGTGGGCCCGGTACTGACTTCAGTACCAACTTCGGTACCTGCTCCATCTTCTGTACCGGATGCCTCCTCAGCAAGTCAAGCCCAACAGTCTCAGCTGCCTCCATCTTCTCCATCATCTGGGTCTTATGATTCTGACGAGGATTCTACCGACTCTACTCCTCAGTCTCACACTTCTCCGCTCGCGTTTGGAGAACCGACTCCGGACTCTGCTCCCAAGGATGTCAAGTAATTTTCTGACATCCTTGTCAGAATGGCCAGTGCCCTGGGTCTCAACATCTCTGGCCCTGCTCCAACAGTACAGGACCCAGTCTTCCACTATGTTGATGCACATCCCGCCACAACAGCACCGATTCCGTTTCTGCCAGCTTTGCAAGAAGTCCTCAAGTACCCATGGTCTCAGCCGGTCTCTTTCCAGCCAATCCCTCATCATTTGGAACATCTGTACCGGACTCAACGTAAGGATGTGGACTTTCTCTTCGATCATCTCACTCCAAATTCCATCGTTGTTGAGTCCTCCCAAATGAAAGAAGGTAAGAGGGCTCATACGACCCCCCCCCCATCGTGAGGGTCATCGTCTTTATATTTTTGGCTGCCGCTTTTACTTGGCCTCTTCTTTGATCACCAGGATCTCGAACACCCAGGCCTGCCTGGCAGTGTATCAAAGAAATATATGGGATAGTTTTTTTCTTTTGATCTCCCATCTGCTGGATGACCACCAGGCCACAGCTATCCAATTCTACAATGAGTCTGTCACACTCACGAACCAACAAATCCAGTTTTCTCGACACACTGTTGAGGTTGCAGTGCAGGTGATGGTGGGTGCGATCACTCTTCGCTGTTTTGCCTGGCTTTGATCCACTGACCTGACTAAAGATAATCGGAAGAGGATAGAGGATCTTCCCTTCGATGGTCAGGGCCTCTTCCATGCCACCACGGACGATGCCATGGACCACCTTATGAAAGTTCGTCTGATGGCAAAGAATATGGGACTTCATTCAATGACCCAGTCCAGGAGACCCTCCTCGTCCCGCTGCTTGTGGAGGTTCTCTTCCTACTCTTATAGGTCACATTCTCCGCCACAGTCTTCTCAGCAATCTTCTTTGCTGGCCTCTTTATCTCGCCGTTCCTTCAGGCGCTGTCAGCCTTCTTCCAAGAAGTCTTCGTCCTCTACGAAGTCTCACTTTTGGCTTCCCTTGTAGGTCGCCACCTCTACCAGTCTTCCATCTTCCAAGCCATCTGTCCAAGACCCCAGGACTGGCTCACCAATTCAACACCTGGTGCACCATCACTTCAGACTCCTGGGTACTAACTATTGTGCATCTTGGTTACACCTTCAAGCTTCTAAATACTCCTCCTCTGGGCATCTTCTTCTCCACGTCTTCCAGCCCCACCTTTTCAAGGAGATAGATACGCTCCTTTGCAAAGTGGCCACAGAAAGGCTGCCATCTTCGGCCAGATTCACCGGCTTCTTCTCCTGGCACTTCACCGTACCAAAGACAGACAGCCCTCTTCGACCCATTCTGGACCTCCGGGCGGTCAACTCCTTCTTCTCCCCCTGGAAGTTCAAGATGGTCACCCTGTCATCCATCCTTCCTCTCCTCAAGCGTTGGGACTGGTTCGCGTCCATAGATCCGCAAGACACCTACTTCCATATCGCCATTTGCCTCCAGCACAGGAGGTACCTCCAGTTCGCGATCGATATGTGTTACGAGTACAAAGTCTTTCCTTTCAGCCTGTCCACCGCCCCCAGGGTCTTCTCCAAGCTTGGCCCCTGTGGTGTCTTACCTCCGTAAGAATCACGTCATGGTGTATCCCTACCTGGACAATTGGTTATTGGTGGCACTCTGCAAGCATAAGTTATACAAGGACATTCATCTTACTCTTTCTCTGCTTTCTGACCTCGGCCTCTGGGTGAATTCCAAGAAATCTCACTTGGAACCTACGCGCACCCTCGATTTCATCAGAGCCACTCTGGACTCTACTTCCACCATGGCGTTCCTGCCAGTGAAATGCATGGAGGTACTGTGCTGGGCTACAGCCACTATTCTGCACAGTCCTTCCATTTCCTCTCATCAGATTCAGCAGCTCCTCAGCTACATGGCAGCCACAACCACGGTCAATTACTTGTCTCATCTCCATGGCTGCCCTCTCCAACACTGGTTCCTCAGGCACTTCGATCCTCTCCTCGACGACCAACATCAAATCTTTTGGATCCCTGTCAGGGATTCTCTCCATTGGTGGCTGTTTCCACGCCATCTTCTGTCCGGAATGCCCTTTACCAAACCCCATCCATCCCTCACTATCACCACCGACACATCCCTCCTTGGTTGGGGAGCTCACTGCAATCGCCTCTCCATCCAGGATCACTGGACTGGACTGGAGAAACATCTGCAAACAGCTTCTGGTGATCTTCAAAGCCCTTCAGGCCTTCTGGAAACTCCTCATAGGACGAACCATCCAGGTTCTATCCAACAGTACGACAGCTGTCTGTTACATCAATCACCAGGGAGGCACCCACTCATCTCTACTCCTCCATCTTGCATTGCAGATATGGGATTGGTGTGTCTTACTACAGATCTACCCGATTGCAGTCCATCTAGTGGGACAAGACAACGCTACAGTGGACACGCTGAACAGAGACACAGTGTGCCACTACGAGTGGTCCCTCTCCAGTGCCGCCTTCGCCGGATAGTGTCCCAATGGGGCACTCCATCTGTCAACCTCTTTGCCACTTACCAGAAGAGGAAGTGCCCCCGCTATTGCTCCAGAGCCGGTGTGGGACACCACTCTCTCGGAGACGCGTTCCAGTTTCCTTGAGACAGGGGGCTCCTTTACATTTCCCCCCCATTTCCTCTCCTGGGCCAAGTGGTGGCCAAGATTGCCACAGACAGGGCAGACACCATTCTCATAGCCCCTTACTGGCCGAGACAACATTGGGTCAGGCACCTTCTCACCATCTCCCAGAGCAGCCTGCGCACACCCAACCTTCTCTTGCACTTGGATGGTTGCGTTCTCCACCCAGACCTCCCTCACCTCCACTTGCATGTGTGGAGGATAACCTTCCAGACTCTCCTGCCATCCTGGCAGTTCTCATGGCCTCTAGGAAGGAATCCACTCATAGATCATACAAGTACAAGTGGTGCAAGTTCACTGCCTTTCGCAGATGCCCACAATGAGGCTCCTTCCCCAGCCTCCCTATCGACAGTACTCCATTTCCTCCTGTCTCTACGAGAACAAGGGCTGGCCTTCTCCTCTCTTAAAGTCTATCTCTCTGCGATTGTTGCCTATCAAGCAACAAGCAAACAAATGAACGTTCTCCTTCATCTGCTCTTTTCAGAAATGCTACAGTCAAGCAGTTCCTCAAAGGCCTTCAACACCTCTACCCTCCTGTCTCACCACCTCTTCCCCCATAATCGCTGTCTCTCGTCCTTTCCCAACTCATACGTCATCCATTTGAACCTATGGCCACATCTGATGACCATCTCCTTACTCTCAAGACAGCATTCTTGGTCGCTGTTACATCAGCTAGAAGGGCAGGGGAACTGACTGCGCTACACTCAGACGAACCGTTTCTGATGTTTCATAGGGACAAAGTGGTCCTACGCCCAGACCTTTCCTTCCTCTCTAAAGTTGTCTCTGACTTCCACCTAAACCAGGATATCATTCTGCCGACTTTCTATCTTGAATGATCTTCGCCTCTTGAGTACTTTCTCCACTCATTCGACGTGTGCCAGGCGGTGGCTTTCTATTTACGACGAACTTTGACCTTTCTCCTCACTTCCCACCTTTTTGTTTCTATGGTGGACGTCAGAAAGGTCATAAAGTCTCGACCCAACTTTTTTCTAAATGTGTTGTCCAGATGATTCATCTTGCCTATGAACTCACCAGGCAACCACCTCTGGTCTCCGCTTCACGCCCA
Organism: Cyclura pinguis; assembly: GCA_030412105.1. Classification (NCBI taxonomy): domain Eukaryota; kingdom Metazoa; phylum Chordata; class Lepidosauria; order Squamata; family Iguanidae; genus Cyclura; species Cyclura pinguis. The sequence continues at coordinate 162,390,957 of CM059600.1, forward strand.
CTCTACCAGGGCTGTGGCTTTTTCAGCAGCTCTCCTCAAAGGGGTTAACCTGCAGGAACTTTGTCGGGTGGCTACGTGGTTGCGGCCTTTGATGTTCGTCCACCACTACGGCCTTGATTGCAGAGTCCAATGTGATGCCCGCTTTGGTCATGCAGTGCTGTCCTCTATTGTCTAGTACCTGACCCGCCGTCCAACGGTAAGCTAATTAATCTCCCATTGTGTGAGGCACAGAGACCATGAAGAAGAAGAACAGGTTGCTTACCTGTAACTGTGTTTCTTTGAGTGGTTATCTGTGCCCTCACACACACACACACACACACACCCAGCCTCCCCTCTTTCAGGACCCTTCCTTGGCGGACTTCAAAACTGAAGGAAAACTGTTAGCTTGGCAGGACTGAGCATGCTCAGTACTGAGTGGGGGAGGGGTTCCCGCCAAGCTGCTCAGCTCTGGAACTTTCCAAAATGCTACTGCACATGCGCGAAGATTCCCATTGTGTGAGGGCACAGATGACCACTCAAAGAAACAAAAAGAAACAAAGAACAGCAACCTGTTCTTCTCCTGTTGGGATATTGAGCCAGGAGGGGAAGAAGCACAGGCAGCCACACTGGAGTGCTGGCTAGTAATCCCCACACTGCTGCTGGACTCAAACTCTCTATTTCATGCCTCCACCCCTGCTGCTGGTTCTAGAGCTGGCTCCCCCATCCTTCCTCCTGCTGGTCACACCAGTGGGGCACCCGTGCAAAGGGACTGGTGTCCACTGCTTAGGTGGGGGCAAGGGAGATTGGGGTGGGCCCAAGGCAGCTCTCACAATTATGCTCGAACTTTCATCAAGCCCTCTGACTCTTCCTCTGATTGAACTCCCAGCACGCCCACTTCCTGGGATCCTTTTCCCCGCCCCCGCCCCCCCAGAAGCTTGGAGCTCTTGCTTCTGCCTTTTATATGGAGGCCAAATAAAACAAGCCAGAGGTTGTCATTAATTAGGTTTCATCAAGCATGATCATTTTAGGAGGCCCTCTTGTGAAAAGCCACATCATATTCCATGGCTGCTGCATCCCCAGTCAGGGCATGTGCCTTAAGGACCTTGCCCATGTGAAAAGATGCCAACCCCTATTTGGGTAGGCAGCCTATACCACACCCATAAAAACTGTGTGACCTGCCAGCAAGTTGGGATGAACATGTGTTCATCCACCTGATCCTTATCCTGCCTCTTTGTCTTTTTTTATCAGCTTTAGGCATATGCTCCTCCTCACCTTCTGGTTTGAGGAGTGAAAACATCTACATAGTATCCAGCAAGAATATATCCAGATGTATGCTTGGCAGGTCCTCATGGTCACTAAAAATGGCCTGCTGGGATGCCACCACTGCCTCCTTGTTGTCTTGCCATGCAGCTTTGGGTCCCCTTGCATCCCCTGTCCCCTCCTTTCCTTCTTCTAATGACCCATGCTAGGAGGCCCAGTATCTGCACTACCGTCCTCCAGCTATAGTTCTTATCCAATTCCCCTTCTCCGTAGGACTTATCTGCCATTCCTTTATTGTCTGAATCCTCTCTGCTGCTGTGGGTGAGTGAGTCCTGTGCAGCTGCCTGGTCTTCCCTCCCAACTGCTGCCGCCTTACTGATGCCTGACTTGTTTGGACCCTGGTGACTGGATTAATGCCACTGGCTTGGATTCCAGCCTCTTGACCTTTTCCACTAATTTTAATAGCATCTGTGAAAGGCCCCCTAGCGCTGCCAAACCTCTGGGTTCTATCCCAGGTAGAGCTGGCTGTGATGACACTCTTTCTGTGGTGGCACTCTTCCTTCTTGTAGCAGATGCCAGCTCAGCCCACGATTTATATAGCCAGCCAGCCTGCCCATAAGTCCTGGGGTCCAACTCCTGTCCCTTCTTTGCTGGCATAGGTAGCTGTCTGCAGAAACACAACCGACTTCTACTCTGTCTCTTAAGTGCCCTACATACCTATTATATCTGTATGAGTGCATGTCACCTGTTTTAGGGGAGATGCAGACAAAGACAAAAGAACATGCACACATGCACCCAGTATTGATGGAAGGCTAAGAATCCACAGATGGTGAGGCAAGCCCGGCAAGAGATGCTGCCTCCGGTGAGCTAGAAGGAAGACCCACAGAAAAACAGCCACAGGTTGCCAATGAGCTGGAAAGAGAGACCTGTCAGTAGAGCGGGGAGAAGATGGAAAGAGACAGTGGCTAAGTAGCCAACTAGCCTGGGAATTGAGCAGATGGCCACCCTTGGGGGAAGTTAGTACAGCTGAAATGGACTGAATGGGGGGCTGCAGGAGCCAGAAAAGACCTAAGAAAATAAGGGAGAGAATCCTGTTTCTGGGCAGCCCTAAAAAGGAGCTATTGCAGTGATCAGCTCTAGGCAGTGCAGGTGCCGCTTGCTGCTGCCTGTTTCTTCATGTCCTCATGATGACACATGCCAGTCTTCCCCTTCTTTCTTCCCCTCACTGCTGTCAATCTTGCTCTTCCCACTCTCCTTTTCCTATGTGTCACTTGCCCTCTTTTTCTAGAGGTTATCTTTGGACAGCATTCTAGAAGAAGTAAGCAAATATCCAGACAGTGGCTTCTTATATACCCCAGAATCCAACTGGAGTGAAATCTATATCCTGGTCACTCTGGCTGGGTTTCGACAGCCACTGAATTCAAACAGGGGTTTGAATTCATTGGCTGTAACCCACCTCTCATGCCAGGGCTGTGTGGGACCACAAATCCTCTTGGGAAGATGAGCCTGGCAGCCAATCATGAAGGCAGAGAGCTGCCCCCATCACTGCCACCCCAAGCCCACAGAGATGCTGCCCAGTAAGTTGCACAGCTCAATCCTTGCTCCATATATGGTAAAAAATGTTTGTTGCAGAATTTTGAGCATCACTTTGCTTGTGTGGGAGATCAGTGCAATGGTCCAAGGGTTACTGCAGTCTCTGGTGTCCTCTTTCTTGGAGATTGAAATGTATATTGAGCATTCTGTGGGACATTGTTTTGTTTTCCATGTTGTCATCTTCTATTTCTCTGCATTGATTGTTATGGTAGTTCTCTTTGTCCCTGTGCACAAGTTGCTGAACAGTTGTATTCAGGGTTCTGACTCTATTTCTGTCCTCTTTTATTTATTTTTGCTTCTTGTCTGTCCTTAACTGCTTGAAGAGTTTTATTTCTCTTCCAATGAAGCTTTTCTTTTCTTTTTTTGGCTACAGGGTACTGTCTTTTTGCATTTTTCCCTCACAATGTCCCTGGCTTCAGTTCATAGTTCTTCTGGCTCCCAGTCAATTAAGGTTGCTAGTGCAAATCTATTTGTACATGGTCTTTAAATTCTACAGGGATGTTTTTCAGGTTATTTCTAGATAAAAAAGTCTAAATTTAAATTGTTAGCTTAGATGCTCAGTCCCAATTAGTGTATCTAATATTAAGGGTACCTCAGAAGTGCTAAGAACTGCAGGGCCATATCTGACTTGTAAATATTGACATTTAGCCAATAAAGGTATAGTCCTCCCTCCACATTTGCAGGTTTGACCTCCGTGAATTTGATTATGCATGGGGCACATGCTTGCCTCCCCCTCCCCCATTTTCTTCCTTCTATCCCTTGCATTCCTCTCTCCAGGCTTGTAAGGCTTGTGTTTGAAATGGATGAGTTTCTTTTCCCTTTTGGGTGAGCAAAGCCCCCTCCCACTGCTGAAGGCATGGCACCTCTGCCATGCGGTTGCACACTCTGCTTTGCATTGGCTGCTGATTGGTCAGGTACTCTCTTTGCTCCTACTCTTCCTTTCTCAGAAGTAATTAGAACTCCAAAACTCCCCTCTTTGTCTGAGGGGAAAGTACCAATAAGCGTTTTTTCTCCCCTCCTCAGCACCAGGGCCAGAGGCAAAGGAATTGGAAGGGGGAAACACCAGAGGGCAATGGAAAGGGAATTGCAGTGGGGAGGAGTTATTTGTGGTTTTTCTACTTTTGTGAGGATTCTGTGCCCCTGTTGTTCAGGACACACCTTCTTCTCGAGCGTCCTCCTGTGCCTCACATTCTTCTCCTCCAGCCTCCTCACCCTTCTCTTTCTCCATTGCTGCTCCCGTTCCTGCTGCTCCCATTCCTGCCCCTTTCCCTTCATCTTTTCTTCTCTTTTCTTCATTTTTCTTTAGTCCATCCTTGGCAAAGCCCGCCCCCCCCCCGAAAAAAAACAGGCTGTGCTGAGGCCAGCTGCAGTCCCTCCTTAAATGTAGCCAGTGAACCTAATTGAAGTCCACCCCTGTTATGCTGAGTTTATCCCATTAAGCTAAAAATATTATGCAAAGCCTTTGGTAATGAGGTAAGTATGTTTATACTAAGCATATCTATGGTCAGAATGAATAAATTTGCTAAAATGCACTTCATAATATGTTTTCCTCACTGAAATACTTGCAGAATTCAGAAAATTTTGCAGCCATTGAGGTAGAAGTGAGATAGTGGAGAGGAAGGCCTTCAGGCGCAAGGGAACAGGCTTGAAACCATAGAGATGGGCAGAATTATGTAAGGTGTTAACTGTTCCAGCAAGACTCGTGCCTCCCAAAAACATTCATGAATTTGTTCATCTATGAGAAGCAATGTTCTTTGGTGACACAATGGGAGACTTGTTGGATGTGGATAGTTTTGCGCATATCTGAATTGCTGCATATTGATCAACTGGGCTTTATACTGCAATAAATCTGTTTGCCTTTCAAATGCCAAAGATTCTTTGCTGTTTTGTTTCTACTAAAGTCACTCAGCTTCTCCTCTCTGATTTGCCCCACTCCATTTCTAGGAAGCAGAACTGAGACTGGTTAAGTTCTTGCCAGAGATTTTGACTTTGCAGAAAGACTTGGTGAAAAGGTTCCAAAACATGTCAGAGATAGAACACAAAAGAATTGGAGATTTTCTTCACAGCCTTCCCTCAGGTGAGACTCCACACTGCCATAAGTACAGTAAACACCATGAAGATTAGTGCTTAACACCAAGCTGTATAATTCTAAAACAGATTTCTGTGCAGACTTTTGTTAAATGTCTAACAGCCTCTATAAGACGTTAAAAATCTAAAATGGATTCCTTGGAAAAATAGGTTAACTCACCATTTCTTCATTTTCCTTCACTGCTTTCCTGCGTCATCAAGGCAAATGCAGCTAACTATTTATGTATAAATTGTATAAAATACAAATAATGCTAGGCTTTTTGAAGAATCCCAGTAATGAAAGAATCAAGAACATATTTAAATCTCTACTACTGAAATCAGTGGTACGTACAAGCATTTAAGATTAGCTAGATTATGCCAAAGTTTGTAAAACATAGGATTTTAGCAGTTGGAGCGGTGTGAATCTACCATCATGCGACTAGCAAGTATGACTTGCTTATATATTTTTAAACATCACACAATGCATGATTAATATATGGAACTGCTGCAGTAAGATACAGAGATGACTCCCATGTCTTTGATTAGGTACATTCATAGTGGATAAATTTATCTATGACTATTTGGCACGCTAGCCTGAAACAGTTGGTAGAGATGAACAGTATCTGAGGACTGATGTATTTCTCTCCTGCTTGGCACTTCCTAGAGGCATCTTGTTGGCTACTCTGAGAATCAAGGTCCTGGACTAGATGAATGCTTGATATGTCATATAGTGCTGCTTTTACATTGTAACTCTTTGGGCCAGACGCTTAGGTGGGGTGTGCTTTTAGAAGAAGCTACACAACTTTGCAATATTGAGTGTGTCATATGCTGTTGGCTTCTTTCTTCGTCTAGGAGGCATGAAACGTATTATGATAAGCAGAGTGAAAACATTCCTGGATGTGTGGAATAAGCTGAGATCATCCTTGGAAACCAACAGTGAGTATTCAATTTACACCACTATTCAACTGAAGCAGTAAAACTGAGACATTGTCTAATATCATCCAATGAAAGACTGACTCCTTACGTTTCTTGTTCTCAGGTTGGGCCTCTTTCTCTGTCTGTCATTCTCAGATAGACAGATTGTTCTGAAACAGCAATCCAAACAACTGGGTTGAGTCTTCATGCCAACTTGATCAGGCAGGAATTCAAAATTCTAAACCACTGTGACAGTTAACCTCCCTCTCTCGCCTCAGTCTTTTCTTCCTGCCTTGCCAACAGGTCAAACTTTCAGTCTCGCTTGCCTTCTGTCTATCCATCTCTGTTAATTTAGTGAAGTTTAGAGTTTATTAGGATAGGATACTCAAAATGGCAAGGCTCATGTCTGAAGTGGCAAAGAAAAAACACAAGCACGGTGAATCTGATTTAGAGAATGAGGAAATCAGAGAAGCAGATGCAACAAATGGAGGAGGAAGCATCGAAAAATAACTTCCCTCAAAGCCACGAGTGTGATGCCTAATGAGCGTGAGATGGTGAACCAAATGAGCACAAAAGGCCAGTTGTGCCTCAGAGTTGATTACAAACTCAGTGCTGAAAAAAAAAATGTTTATTTCCTGAAGTGAGAGTGAAACCAAAAAATGCTCACCACAGCAGCTGGCAGTTGTGGCACTGTCAAAGAGCTTGGGCGCTGGCCAAACACTAAGAAAGTGAAAAGTAAATATAAAATTAAGGTTACCTTGGCACCAGGGAAGAATTCCAATGGTGAAAAGGGACTGCTGGGGCTCAAAAGCACAGGCAAAACTTCCAACTGCCATCTTGGAAATACAGGCCATTTCTGCACTAGACTGTTATAGCGCTATTATTCCACTTTCAACATCCTATGGAATCCTGGGGTTTGCAGTTTTGGGAGGGGTCGGACAGCCCCTCCCGAAACTGCAAACCCCAGGATTCCATAGGATGTTGAAAGCAGAATAATAGCGCTATAACAGTCTACTGCGGAAATGGCCACAGATTCCAAGTTGGAAGGTGGAACAGACATCAGCATTCTGAGCATCCAATCAGACAAAGGCACACAGTCTAGCAAGCAGTCAGTCATGCAGACCGAGGCTTTGCCTGTGCACAAGCAGTGAGCTGAATGTACTGAGAAGAAGAGAAGCGCTTCACTGCATGCAGAACAAGAAATGGAGATCAAGCAGCAGTTTCTTCAATATTTAGCTTCCGTGATGTCAGTGAACAAGATGAAGGCTCCGGAAAGTGTAATTAACTTATAGAAGCTGGATTCAGTACAACAAAACCCACAATTTAATATCAACATGATGCAAAATGCTTGGAAGGAGTTAGTAGCATCTGAGGTGCAGGCAAAAAAATGCAGCACTGCTAAGCAACCAAAATATATTTAGTGGAATGGATTGAATAAGCATAAATGAATTAATTAATATGTTTAATTTATTCAATACAGGGAGTAGGAGTAATTTAGGGAATATTTCAAACTTAATGAATTATATGACTCATTTAAATATGACTCATGCTTCAATTTCTTAATGTTAATAAAAATACAATGTATTTAGAGAAATTGAATGTTAATGAAAATGCAATGAATTCCATCACTATTAATGAGAATACAATGAATTTGATACAGTTGATTAATATAAAACAGGGAGAAACATCAGATAAGAGTACCGATGTGCAGAAACATAAAGAATTAAATGCTCCTCAGAGGAATGGAAGAACTGCCGTGGAGTCAGATAATAAACCAAGGAAATGTTCTGAAAATACTAAGAATGCAAAGGTGGTGGTAAAGCGAAGTGCAAGAGAGATTGCACAAGATATAATGGAGTATTCAGATACAGAATCAGATATGGGTGGTGAGTCAGACAAGTCAGAAGGAGCAAGGGAGGAAGATTCTCAGGTAGAGGAGGCAAAAGACTCTAATAGGAACAGACTGTTCGAATTGGACAATTTTAAGGGTTTGTTAAAGAAAATGTTAATTAGTTTAGGTTTAGATGCAGAAAGCAATGTAGGGCAAGGAAGTTAAAAGGAACAACAGAAGACTAGTAGAGTTGCTGCTGTTCTGCAGCAGGTAACATCACAGAACACTTTAATTCTAATGGCTGGAATGTTTAAGGACCTAATTAATGATAAATGGGATAATCCTTTGAAGAATAAGTGGCTTACTAATTACAGTAGAAAGCTGTACATATATGAGAAAGAGATGGTGGCTCTACTTTCAGTCCTCTTAATGGATAGCCCCATCTCAGCTCTAATTTCACATTCAGTTCTTCCTAAAGAGGAAGATATATTGTTGAGGGATACAGATGAGAAAATAGTTTCAGCACTGAAAAAAAGCTCATGAAGCATCTGCCTTAGCCATCAGGGCATTTGTGGCATCTTCAGTGTTTATGAGGCAAGCGTGTTATGGCTCCAACAGATTCTGGACTCAGAAAACATAAGTGGTTACACCTTGCAAAAAGTGCTACAGAAGACAGAAAAGTTATTTCAGTTCGTATCTGATGCAACTTATGATGCAACAGATGTTGCAGCAAGGTCAGTTTCAGCTGTTATGGTCAGTAGGAGAGCCTTATGGCTCAAGCATTGGGAAGCAAATCAGAAATCTAGGGCTAATCTAGTTAACACTGCATTTAAAAGTAGGATGCTTTGTGGTGGGAAGCATTAGAGAAGGTACTGGTGGAAGGGAAGGAATAAAAATAAGTTCTGCCAATACTTCAGAAGATGAGATTGATTAGAGAGTACTTCAGAAATTATTCTTATTCCTTTTAAGGAGGACGAGGAATTCAGAGGCAGTGAGAGTACAGGGGATACAGATCTCAATGGAGTAAGCTGAGATTTAACTTTAAACAACAAGGTCAGCAGCAGTCAAGAAAGGGAGCAAACCATCCCAACAGGGATGGAAGAACCCAATATTGACTTGGAGAAGATACCAATGGGAGGAAGACTTCTTTACTTTGGACACCTATGGAATGTGATAACATCAGACAAATGAGTTTTGGAGGCTGTAATGATCAGCTACAACATTCAGTTTCACAGGAGACCAACGGAAAGATTTCTTCAATCTCCAGTATGAAGAAATGCAGAAAAAAGAGAAATAGTTCAAAAAGAATGACTCCTCTATTTGAGACAGCAGCAATAGAGGAGGTGCCCCAATAACAGAGATGCAAAGGAGTTTGTTTCCTGTTTTTTACCATACCCAAACATAGCAGAGTTTCAGGCCTGTCCTAGACCTGAGATTCCTGAATGGGTTTGTTTCATATGGGAACTTCAAAATGGAGACTCCGCAAACAATTCTGGCCAATTTGAATTTGGAGGATTTCTTACTATCTATAGAATTTCAAGAAGCATACTTGCATGTGGCCGTAAGTTATCACTGCAGGCCACTCCTCAGATTCAAATTCAACAACCAACACCACCAGTTCAGAGCCCTATCTTCAGGTTGGCATCAGCCTCAGGGGTGTTCACCAGGATGTTGATTCCAGTAGTAGCCCATCTGAGACAAGAGGGGATCTATTTGTTCCCATACGTATATCTTGGTGAAGACAGAGAGCAGGGAGAAAGCAAAACGGGATATGAAAATGATTTTACAGTGCCTAGAACGCCATGGATTTGTAGTAAATTACAAAAAAGAGTCAGTTGGAGGCAACAACAAGGTTGACCCATTTGAGAGTGCGGATGGACATGGTAAAGGGATGTGTCTTTTTGTTGGATGACAGAAAGAAAAAATAATGCAGGCAGTGTCACAACTGCTACAGAGGAAGTAAGCAGATTTAATGCATTTAAGGGGAGTACTAGGGATTTAGCAGTAAAAGGGTACATAAACCAAACAAAAAGGCTGAGACAAAGTGAGGTATTATTTGCCTCATTTCACCCAAGGACTCTAGGACAAAAAGCAAGCAAACAGATGTTATCCAGATGGATAAAGAGTTGTATTTACTTATGTTATGATTATGCACAGGTGCCAAGGGACTGGCATATATGGGCACATTCAACAAAATCAGTGGTGACTACTGTAGCATACAAAGTATCAGCATCTTTAGATGATATATGTAAGATTACCAGCTGGGCAGAGCCATCCACATTTATGCCTCGCTACAGGGTGGATAAATTTCAATCAGCACAGGCTGCCTTTGGGAGGACAGTTCTCCAGACAGAACAGCAACAGGACGGTAATCAGGCCTGCTCTTGCAGTAGAGGCTTGGGTATATCCCAGTTGTGCGAATTGCTTCTTCAGCCTATCTGAGAATGAGAGATTTTCTACCTATCATGAATGGTCATTCTAGAGAGGCTAAAGGAGCAATACACCCCCATCCAGAGATTTTTTTTAAAAAAGGGAGAGAGACTACTTTCTGTCTGTCCTAGTGCTATCAGTCTCTTTGGTGTGCAAGGCTATGAAAGTAAGACTGAAAGGAGAGAGGGGAGTTAACTGTCACAACAATTTTGAATTTTGAACTCCTGCCTGACCAGGTAGGGGCAAGGAATCAACCCAATTGTGTGGATTGCTCCTTCAGCCTCTCTAGAATGACTGTTCACGGTAAGTAAAAGCCTCCTATTCTTCATGCTAGAAAATAAACTCTCCAGCTTATCTTCCAATGACTAAAACTGTGGAGTGGGAGGTTAGTGTTCACTCTTCCTCCAACACTTGCAGTTCTTTCATGTGTGAGATTAATTGGCAGAACACAACATGTTGGACTCCTTCATCTGGAATGACTAGCACTTGCCTGTCAGTTCTGACCTTCAGAAAGTATTGAAACAGTCTCCATATGACAGCATGATGATGATAATTACTTTTATAAACACAGGTGATCCAAAAGAAAGGTAGGACATCTATCATTGGCTTTGGGCTTGCTGCTCAGAAATATTTTCTTGCCACATTGCAGGTGAAATCAGACTTCCCAGAGGCTACTGTGATGCTGACCTGACACTGGAGAGTGAGTTTGAGATCCTTCTGCCTCGCCGGCGAGGTCTAGGCCTGTGTTCCACAGCCTTGGCCAGTTATCTCATTGCCCTGCACAATGACTTTGTCTATGCCGTAGAAAAATATACGACAGATGCCAACAGGTATGTCTCTCCCCTGCATCGACTAGAATCCCCATTTCCTGCAGCTGCCAGGTAGCCAAAGCCACATTGCTCTTCCTTTCTCTCTTCCCTCTCCTTCTTGACAGATACTCTGTGAATCCTGCAGAAGTGGCAGATCTCCATGTGATCACTTATGAGATAGAGAGGGACCTGATCCCACTGATTCTATCAAACTGCCAGTACAGCATGGAGAAAGGGGGTGAGGCTGTCCAGGAATTTGATCTGGAAAAGATCCAGCAGCAGGTGATCAGCCGATTCCTACAGGGAAAGCCCTTGATCACACCGACAGTGAGTACCACAGAAGCCTAATATTTCCACTTAGCTTCTTGCTTTCTGAGAGATCCAGCTCCCAGCTCATAGTCTATCTACTGAGGCTACATTTTTGTTCTCTTCCCTGGTAGGGCATTCCCACTCTTGTGTACAGGCATGACCGAAATTATGAGCATCTCTTCAAAGATATCAAGAGCAAGCTGACCCAGGTGAGCATCTCAGATTAGAAGAGAAATAATGCCAAAAAGTAGTTGGATTAATTTCCACTTAAATCTTGTTTAAATCAGGACTAGCCCCATACTGCTAACTGATCAAACTCATCCTGATAATGAGTCCTGTGGACTTCAACAGATTTATTTGCTGATGGGTGTGTGCAGTCAAAGTGAATGTTCTTCCCCATGGTTTTCAGCCCTGGCAAACAGCCCTTTATAACTTCCCCTTCTTATATAGAACAGGCATGTGGGCTATAGAGACTGAGCATAAGATTAGAAGAGTCTTTGCTGATCATGTCCATTTCTTAAGTTGTTTTTGTATCTGAAGATGTGCCCACGTGGCATAAGTCTCCTCTTTATAGCAAAGGGCAGCAGTAATAAATGTTTATTGTTTTTTTAAACCCCCTTGAATTACAGAGCTGCCTTCCAAATTCCACAATTAGCATGCTCAGCGGGGAGTTGAAGTCCTACAGTGACATCTGCGAAGCTCTGTTTGTCACTGAAATAACTTTAGGATTCTTGGCTATGGCTGGAGGTGATCCAGAGATGATTTTGACAGAATATGTTGAAAACACACTGCAGATGGGCAGTCAGACAAGTGCTCATGTGCTTCAGGTGAGTGCAGGATCAGAGCTTTGATTCTTGTGACGGAGCCTGGGGATGTGGCTAACCTGAGGAGCAGGGCATCCCCAGCAACAGGTTGCCATGTGACCAAAGTGGCTGTGTATGAGAGAAACCCAGTCCATTAATGAGAGGGAGGGGCTGAGGTTTGAGAGAGAAAGGTCTATATATAAAGCACAGTGACTTGGATTTTTCAGATTCTTTCAGTGATATTTTCAGAGAGAGAGAGGGAGAGAGAGCTGTAGGGTAGAGCCCTTCAGTCAGCCGAGGGGCTGTCTGAATAAGAGTGGTTGTCTCCTCAGAGCTCTAGAGAGAGAGAGAGAGACAGAGGAGAAACCAAACCATTTTGAGTTGGGTCAAAAAGTGTGACCCTGATTTGGGAATTAAGCCTTTGAGCAAAAGGAAAGCCAAAGGCCTGTGTGTATATGAAAGTTCTGTATCTATATAGCGAGTTAAGCTATAAGAAACTGGATAAACACCTTCTGAACTTCTGTATTGCTTGGATATATTTATGACACCCAATACCTTTTTCTGTTTGTTATTGTAAAAAAAAATTACTTTTTATTTTTATGAATTCTGACTCTGTAGAGTACTTTCCATTAGTTCTAATCAACCAGAGACATGCTACCACAGATTAGTAAATCATTCTGAATAACAACTGAGAGGCTTTACCCTATTTACCCTTTTAACATTAAGGTGATCGTTTTAAAGAGCAAAGCAGAGCTATATAAGGGAACAAGAAGCTTCAGCAGACTGGGAGGGAAGCTGCCATTCTTGTCTGTGAGAAGCAGGCCTAGCCTCCACACTTAGTCTCTAGAAAGTGAAAGATTTAAGTGGATCAGGATAGAGCTGCAAAATTCTCACAGGCCAAGGAAGGTGGTTGCTTTTCCTCATTTTGTCCAAAGAGTTACAATGCTTTTTATCCTAGCAAGTTTTCCACCAGTCTTCTGGTGAGTGTGGTAAACTTTGTCCTCTCTCTTGAACTTGGAGGAACAGGAGTTGGGGAAGCTCTCATAGCTGCACTGTGTTTCAGAGGTACTTGGAGAATTACCAAAGCCCCATACAACTATTGTCTTCTGGTTTGTAGTTAAACCTCTTATTTTTGTTTCATCCTTCACTCTTTAAAATCAGCCTCTTTCTATTACAAAACAAATGGAATTCTTCAGCTAGAGTGTTTTTACAACTACCTAAAAAAACTCCACACAGGTCAGCACTCTACACAGATCAGCACCCTATTGATTTGAGACATTCTGGTGCACAAGAGGTGTCGTGCAACCCAGACATTGCCTAGGGACAACTTGTAGTGCAGAGCCATCTGAAATCCAGTATTTGAGCTGCAGCATCCAATCATTTGGGAAATGATTCTGAGATGTTTCTGCAAAATTATTGGCCTAAACCAATTAAGTTTAGGTTCCTTGTGCTGTCAGTTGCCTAGTAGGGGGATGGCCTAAGGAGAGCTTTCTTTTACATTCATGGTCATGCCCTCAGTATAAATAAATAATAACAAAACAATAAATACCTGTGAAATCTTTTAAGGAAAGCAACAACACTTCAAGATAATTTTTAAAACAAAAGTCATATTGATATTATATTCTCTTATTATTTGTAGAATAGTGCAGAACATTAAGATGGGTGCCTGCAGGAGAGGTTTCATGATGTCAGGGAAACAGGATGAGATGTGGGGAAAGGGGCTGATGCCTTGGAATCATCTGCTCCACAGGACTGACTCAAGGAAGCAGCCTAGCCTCCAGGAACAGTCCAGTTCCTCAGCCTTGGTCCAGTGAGATCTCTAGTTATTTCCGTGATTTTTGTCGTTCCCGATCCCAACTAGGCCTATGGTTATCATCTGTTTTTTTCTCAAAAGAGGTCAACTTCTATATCTTTTTCTTTCAGGCACTGAGTCGATGTCACCTGAAGCACACCATTTCACTGTGGCAGCTCCTCTGTAGCCATAAATCTGAACAGCTGCTTTACCTGAAAAGGGTAGGAAGCAGTGAAAGGGTGGGATGAGTTGGTTTTTCTTGCCACTGTGCTGTCTTCTTCCTCTGACTGTGCTGCTGTATGTGCTTTCCAGGATCCCTTTGCAGAGATCAGCACACCTTACAAAGATGAACTTACCAAAGAGCATGCCAAACTCCTCAATGCCTTCCTCACCCAGGCTGGGCTGGAATGCTTCCTGCAAGAGTTGCATGAAATGATCGTCTTGAAACTGAAACACACCCAGGCTGGGGAAGAGTTCAATCCCAAATGGAGGTAAGAGCCTGCAAAGCCCAATCCAGGTCTCTGATTCACTTGCTCACCAGAACTAGGCTCTCTACTGCTGGTGAAATACACCCTCTTTGCCAAGTGATACCACAGAGTAGCTATTTATATGCATGCTTATTCTCTCTAACTTTATTTTCCAGGCTTAAGGATACACTAATTCCATATCTGGAAAGGAAAGAGAGCAACACCCTCTTGGAGGAATTACAGATGTTCCCAAAAGAGATCCAGCTCTCCCAGTGTGTTGCTGTCTGGAAAGTGGCTGCTACTCTTAAACAAGATCGAAGGCTTGATTAGTGGAGCACAGCGACTGCGCAGAGGCTGCCTTTCCACTTTTTCCTCACCTTGCCTTTTAAAAAATTATTGGAAGAGGGAGTGCTAGATTCCTTTTTGTACTCCAAGCAAAAAAATTATGGGATCAAGAAGCTTTTATAGCTCAAAGACTTCTTAAAATATTATTCTTTGTATTGCATTAGCATTAGTATTAAGAATGTGTTAAAAAAGAATCATGCATAATCCTTTTATCCATTTTTTGCTAGCTATGAGCTATTTTGCAGATATTCTAGATTTTATGTGCTTTAAAGTAATAGATTTTGTTGTGCCAGGAACATTTATACTTTTTTCAGTTTATTAGCTGTTTTTTATGGAAGGCTTGGCAAATCAAATAATATGTTAGATATAAACTCAAATGATAAATCAGTCCAGCATGTTCAGTTTTCAAAATCTTTGTAAAGAACAGAGCTCATGTTTTAGTTATTATTTGCCTTCAAGTTGAGTGACTTATGGCACCTTTATGACTTACAAACTAGGGCTGTGGTGTTATCTTTCACTTTATTGTTCGTAATTCATCCAATGTTTCCCATTACTATACTACCATGCCCTGAAAAACTACATATGCCAAATTATAAGGAAACTATTGATAAACTAGAAATTTGGAGGGAAAGGAGTTACTGCAAATGCTGTAAAACTTACTTAGAACAAGCTTATCACCTCCCGAAGATGGAGTATTCTGTTGTATATTATCCTGTAATATATCCTCTGCATACTTCATGATCACTTTCCCATTCAAATTTGAAAATACAGCAGAATTAACTTTTACACAGTAGAGTTGAATCTGACTCTCAAACATTCTTTTCGATTCTTGTGGTACAGATATGCAAATTCAGCCTATTTTCCTCGGCTGTATTCAGAATTGTTCCACCTTTTTGCAGGATTGCCAGCCTCAACTCCCAATTGTAGTTTAAATACTGGCAAGGCTGACTGTTGGTACTGTGGCATTCTATATAGGCCTCACCACAAGGCAAGTTAGCTTCTTCCTTTCCTACTGATCTTGCCATTTTTCTGTTTGGTCCCTCTCCTTTCAGACCTTTGCACCTCTATTTCTAATTTGTACAAACACAGCATTAACACAGTAGTTGTACCCTGTTTCTGGATAGTTGAGAAGTTGAAGGGAAATTGCTATCAGATAGAACCACATCCTATTGGAAAGGTTATGACGTATCTTCTAACAGTGCTTCTAATTTATTTCTTGATTCCAGTATCTTACTGCATTCCAGTAAAAATAGACATGGGAAAGCTTTGGATATGAGAAAGCCCCATAAAGTCCAGTGCAAGTAGAAAGGTTGGAAGTAAAATAAACCATAAAATAAAAAGTAATGTTGAAAACTAAAGAGCAGAGCCTGGAACACTCAAAATTAATTGGTTAATATTAAATGTTAGAAATTGGAAGATTATGAATGTTTTTAACTGATTATTTTTTTATTTTATTAAATTTTCAATAATGGGTATAGTGGTTTGACCAATGGACTATGACCCTGGAGGCCAGGATTTGATTCTCCACTTGGCCATGGAAGCCCACTGGGTGACCTTGGGAGCATCACATACTCTCAGCTCCCGAAAACCCCATGATAGGTTTGCCTTAGGGTTGCCATAAGTCAGAAATGATTTGAAGGCCCACAGTGACGACAACAACAACAACAACACTTTGATGCTAAAAACATTAGTTTTTGAAACAGACCTTGGGATTTACAGAGGGTAGCATAGAGACTTACTGTTGACCTCTAGGGATACATTTTATTACTGGCTCCTTCAAAAGTGCTCTTTTCGACATTTTAAAATTGCCTTTCACCAGTCAGGACTTTTCCCCAGATGAACTACAAAGCCCATTATGCCTAGGGACAAAGGGAATCCAACACATTTGCAAACTCTCAAGCTGCTCTAAAGCATGGGACCTCATCTTAAAATCTGTTCTATCAAGTTTTGACAGTAATCAGCATTTCTTTCCACCTACAGCTAACATCTGCACTGTTCATTCACCCTTCCAAGGTTACAGGTTAATAAGGAATTATGTCAGAGGTTAGTAAAGAATGATGTGTTTATTTCAACCAGATGATACTGATCTACTACAAGTGCAACAATAAGTGACTGGCTACAAAGTTCAGTCAGTGAATGAGGGGTGAAGAATTTTTGATCAGAAATGTTTTTAGTACTTCTAAGTATGTACAGAACATTTTTCACTGCATCCTCCCTTTCTCCACTCTAGCTAGGAAACATGGTTACAAATATCTTGACCAAGACCCTGCATCAAACACATAACCACAATGTTGTGGCCATCCTTTATCTTTCCATCAAACCCCTGAAACCCACCTGAAAAGCTAGTTAGTCATCTAGAGTGATGGAGGTCTGTAAAGCGGGCAAGTGGGGCCCTGAAGGGATGACATGACCAGCTCCCTCCCACCAGAGAATGAAACAGGAGCTTCATTCCAATGTCACTCACTGGTGGGAGGGGTGGTCACATCATTCCCCCATACCCTGTTCTAGCAGCTCAGACCTCCTTTGCTCCAGGTGGCTGGCCAGCTTTTACAGTGGGTTGTAACAGTGCCACCATTGCAAATGAGAATGTGAAGCAATTACAACTTTGTAAGTCTAACAGTTACATCAACATTATAACTGACTAACAGGATGTCAGCCCACGTTTTCTATGGTGCAGCAAGAGATCCCTAATTTAATCCATAACATCTCCAGTTTATGTAACAATCCTGCTATTGTTTGTTTAAATCTCTTTGCCTTGTACTAGAAATGCAATTAAATAAAGTGCTATTTGCAGTTAGTACATTCTGTTGTCTTTTTCTTTTTCACATGCTACTTGTGAAACACTTGCAGCAGAAGAATAGGAAAGAATCAAAGTAGCCTACCCAGTAGGTGAATACATTTTTGTTTAAGTAGCCCAATAGATCTACTTTTGCAGCTAAGCCTTGGTGATTTTCTGTGACCAAATCCTAATACCACCTGACTCCTCTAGTTGTTTCCTAATTAAAAAGCATTTATGAGAAATGGATGCACATTTACCTGGAAGCAGGACTTAGTTCTGAGTAGATATGGGGGTTGGCATGGCTCTAGCCAACTAGATTGTTGGACTCCTAATGAGTGGTAGCAACTTTACCATAAACATACGAAACATTTGACCCACCAAAGCAGAGAATGGGGTGAGGAGGCAGAGAGGCAGAGATGGAGAGTGAAGAAATTTTTAAGTGTATTAAAGTCCCTAGCACTGTGAGAGCAACAAACATACTAAAGGGCTCCAAAAAGGTTCAGTACATCTCGCCCCAAATTACAATATGTATCAGAAAATAAATTCAATAAAAAGTAGGAGAGACTCACAACCTCATCCACCCTAAATTTGCCATCTAGAACGATTTCTAGCAACTTGCAAAGACAAATTGGAGGAGAGGAGGTTATTGTCTCACTGGTAAACCCTGTCCCGGGGTCTACAATTTTGATATTAAAATATGATTCAGCGTGCCTGAGAAGTCACCCGGATGGGCACGTAGGCAGCAATGGTTGAATGATCAAAAATCAGGTCAGGCCAGTAAAATCCCCCGTCACATAGCCCCAGGAGACCTCAAGCTGTGCAAACCCACAGTAAAAAAAGGGTCCTCAGCCCCTGAGAAGCCAACTTGAGGGGATTAGTGTGTTTGCCCCAAGTTGAGCAGGGATAGCAATAAAATCCTATCAGGCAAGGACCATTTACTTGAAGTCACACCACAACCCAATGCAGCCGAAGATCCTGAGACTTTGGCAACACCTTGTAATCTCATCACGCAAAGGAAGTTACCATTGTGGAGCTTCTTTCTCGTTGCAATACCCATTGTTCTCCCCGGGAAAGGATTAGTCCTCCAGGTACCTTTTCCCCCTACAAATAGTCCCAGTTTTTGAGCGGTTCTTTAGATCACTCCCAGTCATCCCAGCAGACCGTTTCTCTGTCCGTTGAGTAATTCTCTCAGCCCTCTCTGTGCTGAGCCCCACTTCTCCATTGTTTTTCCCAGACCAAGGACTTCAGGAAAAAGTGCAGTATTACCCCTGCTACACCCCCTTAAATATTCCCCTATCCAGTTTCCTCTCTTTTGCTTCTTAATAGGTCTTGAGTGTGTGTGTGAGTGATTGCGTTGGTGCGTGAAACTTTCATTCAATAAAATCATTTATTGGACAATTTTGTTTGGTTTTTGGCTTGGCCTGACCCCGTAAAAACTGGGTAAAAAGACCCCACTAGGTTACCCTGCCTCTCACATTGCTATTGCCCGTGCTCTGGCTAGTCTCCATTCCCCATCACATGGAGCACATTGAGGTGTCCCCCAAGGGACCCCAGAAATCAGGGTAACAAGATACAGCTTTCAACCCTAAAGGACCTGACAATTTGAAAGGGCTATGACTATTTAGAGCCTCCAGCTGACCAAAAAATTGTCTCCCCACTACACACACATTCTATACTGGGAAGATCTTACCGTTTTCTTACATCTAAAATCTACAGGCAGCAGGCAACACATGAAGTGAATCAGCACAAGGCTATGTGGTGCATTTCCCCCAATCCTAATTCTTCTCCGGTCTTAATCCTTCTTGCTGACTGGCCTTCCCACCATACAAGCTCTTAAAGAGGGGAACCAACTGATTTGCTGAGGAAAATCATGCCCATCTGCCACTCATCTCACCACATAAGACTGCAGGCAGACTTCCCACTTTGTCTTCTGCTTCCATTGCAATTTGCACTTAGCTGATCTTCATTTGTATATGACTACAGGCTTCCTGCAGTTCATAGTTAATGTACAGTTGGCCTTCCGCATTTGTGGGTTTGACTTTGACGGATTTTATTATTTGCATATTCCTTCAACCCCTGCTCCCCTACCTTAGGTGTTTCTTTTCAGAGGCATATGGATGGGGGGTATGATGAAGACGGTCCGCCCTAGGTGGCAATTTTGGGGGGATGCCCTGCACGACACAGCCATGCCCCTGTGTGACACGGCCACGTCCCCATGCACCATGGCCACACCCAATATTTGTTATTTTCCCACTTTTCAAGTGTCTTACGCCCCTAATCCTAGTGAATGTGGAGGGCCAACTGTATAAAGGTATCAGACCCTGTCTGATCTTAGAAAGTTAAGCAGAATCAGCTCTGATTAGTACTTGGAAGGGAGACGACCAACAAACACCAGGTTCTGTAGGCTATTTTTCAGGGGAAGGAACTGGCAAACCACCTCTGAATATTCCTTAACTAAGAAAACCCTATGAAATTCATGGGGTCGCCATAGGTTGACAGATGACTTGAAGGCACACAGATGCACACAATTGTGAATAGATGTTTATTCATACAGCAGACATATTTTTGGTTGGTCGAATTTGTGTAACTTTGTTTTATTTGTATTGAGAAATATGTCAGCTTTACGGGTTAGTTCTTGCCTCTTTGGGTCTGCTGAGTTAGGTTTCATGTTTTGTTTCGCTACCATAGTTTGCTATTGTTGTTAACTGCCATCAAATCAACTTCAACTTATGTCAACCCTGTGGATGAGAGACATCCAAGTAACCCTATCATCAACTGCCCAGCTCAGGTCTTGCAGATTCAGGGACATGTCTTTCTTTGAGTCCATCCATCTATAATGGGGGTATTCCTCTTTTACTATGGCCTTCCAGCTTACCTTATAGGCAATAAGAAACAAAGATATATTCTTGCTACAGATTTCTGCTCTGGTAATTAAAATGTTTATCTTTATTGCAGAAACCTTGCTAATTGTGTTTTGTAGGCAGAGATATGCATAGTGAAGAAAAGTAGACTGCAGTCCATGCAAACCTAAGCCAAATAAATCTTTTTAGTATTTAAGGTGCCATAAGTCTGTTTGTTATTTTTGCCTAACAGGGCTATCTGCTTCAAAAATTTTCATAATTTGTTTCTTTTTGGATTCCCCATTGCTTCCCAACTTTCGTCTTTTCTTACCTTCTTTTTTTCTCTTATACCTATGTTTGCTTTGCTCTCTTGGCAGCAAAGAGTGCATGAATTTTCTATGCTGAATCAGTAAGTATGGCCATTTCTGCACTAGACAGTTATAGTGCTTTACAATGAGATAGCCAGAGGAAGAATTATGAAGATGCAATAGATCTTGGCAATACTATTAAATGACATAATAAGAGTTAAATTTTTAATCACTATTGTTCAAATTGTTATTAATATGCCACACTGTTGTTGTTATTTGCTGTCAAGTGGACTTATGGGAACCCTATGAATAACAGATCTCTAAGTCAACCATCTGCTTCCATGGTGGGAGCATAAACTTGAATCATGACTATATGGATAGGTCTTACCTGAAGTCTTATCAATACTATTCGGTCAGACTTTGTGTTGTATCCCCTTGCTGTTTTTGCTTCATCTCTCCTCACTATTAATGCCATCCCATTCCTTCTTTGTCATTTCGAGAGTAAAACACTATGTAATTATCTGAATGAAAATGCCCCATACCTGTCCACTTTGGCTCACTCAGACCAAGTGCGACAATGTCTATGCATTCCATTTCTTGTTTTACAGTACCTAACTTCTGCTGATTCATGCTTCTCACATTCTATGCTCCTAATACATATGTTGTTCAGTTCTGAGCCTTTTCTTTTACTTTCTCTGTGCATGTCAGGAGCAGGACATTATTTCAGCTTGAGTCTAATTGCATCATTAAATGCAGTGCCACTCATGTCATCTGCTCCTACCCAATGCTTAGCTGAGTGCATTCCAACATGGGAGTCTCATCTTTTATTTAATTTCAGACTGTCTCATCATAGGGTTTTTGTGATGAAAGGCTTCAGGAGTGGTTAGCCATTGCTGCTTTCTGTGGAGTACTAGTTCCTTTAGAATTAGCTCTGGTACCACTGCCATTGACTCAGAGATATTCTGCCAGTGCCACCCCCAGCCCCACTGCTGCTGCCCAGTAGCTGTTCGGGACATTTAATTTGGCTCTTCAAAAGCAAAAGCTTATCCGACATGGAAGACCCTACTAGCAGTAGTGCTACCATCAGCACAGCTTCTTACCTCATAGGAGCACAGGGTTCTACTACGGAAAGATGATGCCAGTATGAGATATTCACATTGCACTAAACAGTCTTCCTCCCCATTCACAGATTTGACTCCTAAATCCACTGAGTATTTTAATCGTCACTTGCTCAGCAAACTAAGGCTGTCATACTTTGGGCATATCATGGGAAGACAGGGCTCACTAGAACAGACTTTCCTAAATTCGGTTATTTATGCCTTACCTCATTCTTCTCTACCCTCCCAGTTCCCTTGCCTTTTGGCAGGGCGGGCATGCCTTCCTTCTCCATGCCCAGGCAAAAGACAAGGAAATGGATGTCATGCCCTGCCTTGGAGACTGTGGCAGTGTGGAGGAGGATTCTGACTCTGAGGCAGAGGCTTCCCCAGAGGCTGAAGTGTCCCCAGAAACTGGTCCAGAGGAAGATAATACACAACAACAAGGGCCTGAGCCAGGGGAACAAATAGAGGAAGACATAACTGACACACCTATGTTGCAGCAGAGACACTGTGAAAGGGAGGGCTTGTGTTGCTCAGCCGCTTTAAGTAGCAAGTGAGCCCTAATGAGGGAACACCTGTGGTGACAGCAACCATAGATAAAAGAAGGCTCCAGCTGGGCTTTCCTCCCAGGGTTAGCAATGGGTGTTTTTTGTTTTGAAATCCTGTATTGTGCTCTTGGATCTGGTTGTCTTGAAGCTCTGCCTGTTTGGACTACAGTTTGGATTTGCCCCTTCAGATTTATTTGCTTTTGGCTGCCTTTCTGTTTGGACATTCTTTGACTCTCACCTTGTAAGTAGGAGCTGTGCTGTTTGTAACTGCTTGCTCTGCCATAGACACAACAATGGGTGGGGGAAAGGCACACACACTTTCCTTCTCTGTGTGTGGTGCTCCCCCCTGTTCCCTTGCCTTTTGGTTGGGTACACATGCTTTCCTTCTCTGCACCTGGGCAAAAGGCAAGGGAATGAGAGACAGAAGATGGGGGGAATTGTTCACAGTTTTTCCATTTTTGCAAGGCTTCTGCATCCCAAACCCTCATGAAACTGGAGGGGCTGTTGTATTGTTTGTTCACATTTATAGTGCTTTATTACAATGTATTGTCTTGATGGATTTTCTTCTATCTTTCTATTGAATCATTCTAGGTTTATATTATTTTCCCAATTTCTGTGTGGTTCATTGTGTAGCATTTAACTGTTAGTTCAGTTTAGTTATGCTGAAAATTGGTTCACAGTTTCTACTCCTGCTACATACACATGCAGAGGTGCAATTTAATCTTATTAGATACTTGTGCATCACTTAAGGCTATGCAATTTCCTTTTCTATTGTTCCACTGAGAAGCAGACAACGTTTGGTGGGTCTTAAGGTGTGTAAGTTCAACAAGCTGCTTGAGAAAGAATTTGAGTTATTTTTAGATGCCGAAAAGGTGTTTGATAATGTCAATTGGGTTTACCTCTTTGAAGTCATGAATAAGATGGGAGTGGGAGAAACATTTTTAAACTGGATTAAGGTAATTTATATGGAACAAAAGGCAAGGATCAATATAAATGAGATTCTCTACTCAACAGGGCACACGAGACAAGGTTGATCTCTTTCTCCTCTACTCTTTTTGATATGCATTGGAATTTTAAATATGAAAATAAGAAATGACCCTTGTATTAAAGGTATTCACATTCGAGTCCAACATTATAAATTAAAAGCATATGCTGATGATTTGGTTATCATTCTAGAAGATCCATTAAATAGCATTCAGTTAGTTTTGGAAACATTATGAAATTTTGGCAAAATTGCAGATTATTAGATTGATAAAGAGAAATCTTTAGTAATCATGAAAAATATGTCACATCAACAAGATTTAGGACTATCAGAGCAACCAAGTTTTAAAATAACCAGCAAGGTGAGTTATTTAGGAGTTATTATTTCAAAGCACAATTCTGACTTATATGAAAAATAACTACAACAACATTTGGAGCAGGATAAGAGACGATCTAAGAAAATGGAACAGACTGAATTTGTCTTTACTAGGGAAAAATCTTATCAATTAAAATGAATGTTCTGCCAAGATTCATCTTCTTATTCCAAAATTTACCCACTTTAATAAGTGACCAACCTTTTAAATTATGGGAAAGGGAACTCTTGAAATTTATATGGAATGGAAGAAAACCTAGAATTAAATTGAGATATCTGAAAGACTTGAAAGAAAGAGGAGGGTTAGGCTTAAAATTGACTTAAAATTATATTATTAAGCCTCCTGTCTATTATGGCTCACTGACTGGATGACCTTATCAAACTCAAGACTATTAAATTTGGAGGGATTTAATTTATATTATGGCTGGCACGCCTATTTGTGGTACAATAAACACACGATAAACAAAGAGTTTAATGAACATTGTTAGAAATGCGCTCTTGAGAGTCTGGTTCAAGCATAAAATAAATCTTTATCGCTCCCTGCCACTCTGGTTTTCACCCCATGAGGCCTTCTCTGGTTAGAGAAACCTCAAACAGGAAAATGGATTACTTATAAAGATATACTTAAATTAAAGGGAAACTCGGTCCAATTAAAAACAAAAAATGAACTTATTTTACAAGGTTATACATCACATTGGTTACTGCATAGACAGTAGAAAAAATTAAAATTGACAACAAACTAGAGGACACAGAATTTGATAAATTACTGAAACCTCAAACAACCCATCTGTTAAGGAAAATTTATAAAATTATTGAATTTGGAAAGAGAGCAAGATCTAGTGAAAGATACAATGATCAAATGGGCCCAAGATATTGGGCATACTATAAATTTGGACCAATGGAAAAAAATCATGGTTTCTGAATCAAAAATTCACAATATGTTATAACTTAAAAGAAAATTATTTCAAAATTTTCTATAGATGGTATTTAACTCCAGTTCAGCTAGCAAAAATTAATAACAGTGGTAATAATGGGAAATGTTGGACATGCTGGAAATGCTATGAAAAAGGCTCCTTTTACCATATTTGGTGGCACTGTAAAAAGACTAAAGAATTTTGGTCTATAATTTCACAGATTACAAAAGTAATGAAGATTAATTTCCCATTATTGCCAGAGGTTTATCTACTGAATATTTTTCACATTTTTGATTCTCAATTTAGGAATAAATATGCCAGAATTTTGTCATATATGATTTACGTGGCCAGAATAACTTTTGCACAAAAATGGAAGGAGCCTCAAATCCCGAAAGTCGAAGATTGGATATTCAAGTTATATGATTTAGCAGAGATGGACAAGCTGACCTCATTGCTGGCCAAAAAATCTGTTAAATCCTTTAAAGATGAATGGAAAATCTTAAGCCCTCTTTGGGAAGACAGATGGGGGAAACTGGTTTTGTTCTGTAGCTGGTTTTGATATTTTAACACTTTTGTGTTCTATTACTTACTAATGACTAAAGTTTGGCTAATAAACGGTAAAGAACAGATTTAAATAACGTATGTTCTAGGACTTTTGTGATTTAGAAATTCACCTTACAAGGGAGTTTAAACTTTGGAAGTCGGTTTTATGCATGTTTTGATTCTTTTCAGTTAAGGTCTTCAATTTTCCCAAAACATATGCATCGATTTTTTTTTTCTGTGTTTTTCTTTTTTTACTATTTGTCATTGTTATTTGTTGTTCTATTTTGCTAATTCCTACTGTACCTTTGCAAAAAGCCTTTTTGTTTTTTCATTTTTTCTTTGTGAATGTTTGCTATAACTGTGTTTTTTATATATTTGTTTTTGGCAAATCTTTAATAAAGATTATATATAAAATAAGTTCAACAAGCTGCTGAAGGGATTTTAAGTGCTAGCAGTACTTTACTGTTGTGTTTTTATGTATTATCTTTATGTTTTCAGATTCTTTTTTCTTATTACAGATAACCACCCTGAGCACATTTTTTGACAGAAAGACAAGGTGGAAACCAAATAAATAATGTGAAAAGTTAATATAAATCTTCTTGTGTGTCTTCAGGTCATTTCCCACTTACAGAGACCTCACACTGGGTTTTCTTAGAAAGATTTGTTCAGGGGGTTTTGCCGGTGCCCTCCTCTAAGGCTGAGAGAGTGTGACTTGGCCAAGGCCATCCAGGTTTTCGTAGTCAAGCTGGGATTTGAACCTTGGGCCATTTGCACACTCCACTGTTATAGTGTCATTATTCCACTTTCAATATCCTGTGGAACCCTAGGGTTTGCAGTGCTAGAGAGGTGCCTTCAAGACTTCTCAGCCGGAGAGCTCTTTGGCCTCAGTAAACTGCAGTCCCCAGAATTCCGCACGATGCTGACAGTGGAATAATAGCGGTATAGCAGTATAGTGCGGCAGTGGCCCTGGTCTCCCAGTGTCCCCTTCTGACGCTCAAACCGTTATCCCATGCTGGCTCTTAATAAATACTGTCTATAAATCTAGAATCCCTTAAAAGAGCCGAACAGTAGGGACAGAAGTACTTGTCAAGAAAAAATAGAAAGCAGGCAAAGGGAGCAAGGTGACGAAGCAGCACGCTCCCACACCGCTCTGAAGATCTTTCTTTACAAACCAAGCGGCGGGAGGATCTGTGAATAAAACCGGGTCTTCGCTTTCCCCCGCCTTTAGCACAAAACCAAACGAGCCGTCCGGCCGAGTGTTTCGAGGCCGCGCTGGAATCCACCCCTGGAGAGGGGGCGGCTGCGGGGCAAAAAGGCGCGAAGCGGCCATGGGGGGGCCGGGGAGGAGGGGCGGTGGGACGAGGCGGGGCCGGCGCGGGAGTGACGTTCGGAAAGCGAAACTTTATGCGCCCTCCGATGAGACGAACGCGGGGCGGCCGGGAAAACGAAACTTTCCCGGCGCCCGTGGCCGCGGTGGGCTGGGCGCGCGTCCTTCCGTGGCGCGCTGGTGAGGCCGGGCGTCTCCGCCGGGAGCCAGGCTGAGGGGAGCAGCGCGGAGCCGTGCGGGGGGAGACGACGCCGGCGGCGGCAGCAGCAGCAGCAGCAGCAGCAGCAGCAGCAGCAGCCTGCCCTGCCCTGCCCTGCCTTGCCCTGCCCGCGGGGCTCCGCCGGCAGCCTTTCGTGGCGCAGGAGGGCAGCAGCGCGGGGAGCGGCTGGGCTGCGACGAGCCTGGTCTGTGGTGGGGGAGAGGAGGCGAAGGGCGCCTGGTTCCTCGCCCAGGTAACGCGGGCTGCGGCGGGCAGGGCAGGAAAGCTGCGGGGGTCTTTGGCTCGCTTCCAGGAGAGGAGCGGGGAGGGGACCGTGCTGGTGGACCCCGGCGGCGCTGCAACGGCGCGGGCGGGCTCTGGGCGCGTCTGCGGCTATCACGGTTGCCGGTTCCGCACTAGCCTGTCATAGCGCTGCGATGCCACTTTCAACATCCTATGGAATCCTGGGGTCTGCAGTTTAGGGAAGAGGCCTTGAGGCGGGAAGATTTGTGAACAAAACCTTGAGGCTCCTCCCTAAACTGCAAACCCCAGGATTCCATGGGATGTTGAAAGTGGAATAGTAGCGCTATAACAGGCTAGTGCGGAAATTGCCCTAGTCTGACATTTACCGCTTGCAAAGTGTGGTGTGTGGCTCTTTACCTCCGTTCTCTCCAGCGGCTGTGCCACACTCATCTCTGTTGAAGAGCGTTTTGTCTCTCTTAATTTTATTGTTCGCGTTATTGGAGAAATTAAGGGAGAGAACCGCCTAGTTCCGCTTTGTTGTTGTTGCTGTTAAACCATCTTACCTCTTTTTCCTGGCTTAATGTTTCGGCCATGAGCTGACTAAAAAAGAAACTGCAGAGTAGGCGCCGAAGAATGCCGTCCCCGCGAGAAAGTGAAATTTCCTTATAGCGAAAACAAGTATTTCTAAGAACAAACCAACTTCATCTTCCAAGCGTTTTGAAAACGAAATGGATTCTGGGGTTTGTAGTGCCGGGGACCCGAGGACTTTGCGTACAGTGTGTTATTCGCTTTCCTATTGGTCAAAGCGGGAGCATCTTTGGGTCGTAGGTGGGATGCAAGAGCCGCGGAGAGCCATCGCCCGTTATTTGCATAGCGGTTCCTGATTGGGCTGTTGTGCTGGCCGGCGCGAGGCGCTCTGCTCTGTAGCCTCGGGGGAAGCGGCGAGGGGAGTGAAAATCGGGAGGCGGGCCGGGCGTTTCCTCGGGCGTCGTGAACTGCCGCTGGCCGGGGGCGGTTGCGAGGGTTGAATGAGGAGACGCGGTTGGCTGTAAACGTGGGAGCTGGCTTAGGAAAGTTTTGTAAATCTTTGCTCTGTCGCGTTTCCTGCTTGGTTTAGTAGCGCTTCGCTTGCCTTAGAACCGTGTTTTCAAAGGGAAAGTTCAAGAAATGCCGTTTCTTTCCCCTCCTCTGCAGTTGCCATGGTCTGCTGACTGTACAGCGCAGTCAGCCCTCCACGTTTGCGGGTTTCACTTTTGCAGATTTGATTATTCATAGATTATTTGCTGTCACCTCTGCTGCCTCCCCGTGCCCTTTTTAATAGGGACCGCAAGCCTCATGAGACTGAGAAACTGGCTTGCAAGTCCCTGTTAAAAATGGTGTGGGGCAGCAGCGGAGGCCGCAGCCAGCCCACCGGCCACCCACTTCTGCTTTGTGAAGAAACCCTGATGCCTCAAAGGAATCCACAGTGGGTTGAATATGGTGATCATACTTTCTTTGTGTATTAAATATGGTTTGGGAGGGTCTATTCATTTTTTTTTTTCACTTTCATGGGCGTTCTGTGCCCTTGTCTCTGGTGAATGTGAAGGGATGACTGTAAATTCATAGCAGATCTTCTGTACTACAGCATTTATGTCAGGGGTGGGAATTGTGCCTTTCCAGATACTATTGGACTGCAAGTCCCAGCAGTCTTGATCAGCACAAGATGCTGGGATTTTTAGTTCAACAGCATCTGTAGGGTTCCGTGATTCCAACCCTTTTTTAATATGATGTGTTAGATCTGATTTCTCACTGTTCTTACCTGTTTTCCCTTAACAGGGAAAATTCATTCAGGGCTGTGTCTAGTGTTATTGGTATGTTTCAGCGCATAGAGTTAGCTTTCTGCTTGGTTATTCCTTGGAGGTGTTGAAAGCATTTTGGGAGAGGCACCAGGAATCAGGCTTTCAGTCATTACAGTTTAGCAATCAGTAGTAGCAGCTACTGACTTTTGTGGTTTCCCTCCAAGAACACATCGCCAGACCCAGGTGTCCAAATCACAAATTCATTTGTTATGCAGCTTTCTTTTCAGTTTATTTTTAAATATGTATGCGTTAGCCCAGTTCTGATGCTGGGAGAAATTGTCTCCTGCACTTTGTTTTACTTCTGTCTGATGTGGGGAGGATCCCTTTCTAAACTTATATCAGCTGCCTCTTCTATGTAGCCACTGTACTCTTACATAGAGAAGGGAGAGCCTCCCTCTGGTTGCCAGGCTCAGTGAAAATGGCAGGGTGGAGTTTAAGGGATACTGTTTCTATGTGACGGTTACCCGACCTGTGTAGGAGGAAAGCTGTAGTTCAAAACACTGAGCAGGATAAGAAGGTAGAGTAGAGGAAAGGCTATTTCCCTTTCTTGTGGGCAGTATTTTCTGTTATTATTTATTAAAATATTTCTACCCTGGCCTATATCTGCAGGTCTCAGGGCACTGTACAAGTAAAATTTAGACAAATAAGTTCCAGTGGTTTAAAGCGATGATTTATACAATGTAAAATATATTAAATGTAATTAATAAGTTGGTGATTTAAAAATTTAAAACAGTTTAAAACTGTGTACATAAGCATTTGAGATAAATTATTGAAGCCCAAAGACTTTGGTGACCTGTTGAGTATTGTAAAGTGTTGTAAAGAGTTAAACAGTAGCATAGAGGGTTTTTTTCTGTGAAGTAAGATGTGGTAGTGAAGGTCACAGCATCCTTACAACACAGCTGGTGTGTGTAAGCTCATATCTCCATGGGAAAGGCTGCAACTCTGAGCCTGAGAACCACAAATTGTTTAAATCTGTGTATGTAATATGTATGGGAATGGTCTGTTGCTGTGTTTTCTTGATCTCTGTGTGTTCAGAGTTCTTATTCATGTCTTAATTTTGCTTGCTGTCTGCGACAAGATGCTTGTAACATATATCTTGCTTTGCTCTAGTAAACTAGCTGATTAATTTAGACACAGTGTGTCTGAGTGATTTATTTCCTGCCTGGGACAGTCAGCATGAACCTAGCACAATAGTGTAGCTTGACTTTCTGGACATACTGAGGAAGGTCTTCCTATATGCTACATTCAACATGAACACCCAAATTCTTACTCGGTACCTAAATGAAACCAGTTTTGGTGCCAATCAGGCCTTTGATTGGCACCAAAACTGGGGTGCCATAGTTGAGAAGGCCCTCTCCCATGTCTTTACACAATCTATTGACCTCACTGCTGGGACTCAATAGATTTTGTTCCTTATAAAAATAAAAGAACACACCCTATCTGGAGAGCCCACGAGTACATTAGCGGAAGAAGGCGAAGTCAGGTACTTTTGTTTTCCCATCTATACAGCTATGTCCCTTCTACTGGTAAGAACAGAACATAGTAAAATATATAGCAAAATAGCAAAAATATCTGTGCAATTCTGATTGCAGTTAATATTGAAAAAGTAATGACTTGTTAGTGCTAGGAACCTTCCACTTGTAAGAACCTCAAAAATATTTTGGCTCCACTATCCCAATTTGAAGTAGGTAAACATGAGGACCCCAGGAGTCCAGTGTCTCCTTGTGTCCCTGGCAGTGTTCTCATACTTTTAAGAAGGGTGGGCAATTCTGCCCCCTTACACAAGTATGTTTTTGGACTGCAGTTCCCATAATCTTGAATCAGTTACCATGTTGACCAGAGTTGATGGATGTGGTATGCCGAAAACATCTGGAGAGCCGTTGCGCATATAAGTAGGTGAAGTACTACTCACATATGTGTGGGTAAAGGCCTCTCTCCCCACTGCTATTCAGCTGTTAGAGCACACAGAGTTTTTCTGGGATGAGGAATCTGCATGTGCACAGCTGTGGTCTTGGTACATAAGATCTGAACTCATGTTATTCTTCAGTATGAAAATAAATAAGCGGGTCCAGGCCTGAATAGGAAAGGTATGCCCAGTTTTCCCACAGGTGTGCTCAGTTGCATGGAGCTCTGTTCTTAGTAAAAGCCACCTTGTCCCAGTGAGAGGTTTCTGAAAAGTTGTAACTAGCTGACTGTGGAGTCTGTGTGTAGAAATGTCAGCAGTTTGTGCTTGATTTTTTCCTATGATTTCTTTCTGCAATATATTTTTTCCCCTTGGGCCCTTATGTAATTGCAGATGGAACTACTGTCGCTCATAATATATTTAAGTAATTGTGCAAGTATGCAACATTTTGTTTAGCAAAATATCAGGGGGTAAAAGAGACTGTCCACACAAGAAACGTTTGACTTATAAAAAAAGTAAACTGTACCTGGATTTTCTAACTGAGGATCATGCTGACAATGCGAGACTATTATCAGATGCTAGTGCAGCACAAAAGGATTCTCCTGTAAGCGAATGTAGTTGTTATGGAGATCTGGCATAGAGTGTAACAATGGTACATTTTACTTTGGTTCATAATATTTTGACTGTGATTTTTCAGAATGTCACAGTTTTCAGAAGAGAGGGCTTTTAAACTTCAACAAAAGCAAAATTTTATTGCCTCTGTTTTACTGCCTTTGTTGCCAGTAAGCTCATGGCCATAAAGATGTGTGGTTTAACTTTACAATTTACAGGGCTACTTCCTTTACAACATCCCAAAGCAAAAATGTATTTGGGGGTTGCTGTGTTGGCCATGCAACAAAACACAACAAAATCCAGTTTCTTAAAAAGAGAGATACTTTTATTGGTCAACCGAAATGCAGAAAATACATGATGCAAACGTTTGAAGCTTCACTAGCTTCTTTAGCAGACAAAGATGTTAAAAATCATAAAGGAGAAGAGAAGTGATGATGTTAGGGTCACAGGCCTGATAAAGAAGCCAGTGCAGCATCAAAAGCTTTTGTATTTAGTGCTTTTTAGCTGGCCCAATAAAGGCATCATTCTTTTGTGGATTTTGGATTTTGTTATATTTTGCTGCATAGCCAACAAGACTGTCCCTGAATATGTTCACAGAAAATATGTCCCAGGTGGAAGCCATGCTGTGTACTGTGTCCATGTGTGAGAAAGAGAAGGCAGGGTGCAGTTGCTCATGTTAAGTATTAGTCTTCCAGATCCCTGCCTAAAGGGTTAAGTTTGAGTCTCGTTCCTCTGCTGCGCTCATGGTCATGGTAACTGGCAGGTCTGCCTGACTCAGCCGGTGTGACAAGAGGTGTCTGGTTTGTCTCAGTTCCTGTGGGAATCTAAGGGGTATTTGGAAAACAATCCCACGGTAGCTATATCTACTGTTAGGATTTCCCACAGCCCTTCCTCTCTCTAGCTTTCCTGTGTTGAAAAAGTTAGCAGACAGCTGCAAGGGATGTTCTCTGAAATCCTGTGGTACTTTTCTTGACTGTGCCATTTGCAAACAGTCAAAATCCATGCAGCTCCCTGCGCCCAGGTCCAGTTCTCGAGTTCCAGATGCTCCTTTTCAACTTGTTCATTGTGATGTGGTTGGGCCCATGTCTCAGCCCAGTATTGGGGGAGCGAGGTATTTTCTGTTGCTGATAGATGACTACAGCAGGTACACGTTCTGTTATTTGCTGAGGCAAACGTCTGAAGCGTGTCAAATAATTAAGAACTGGTGTGCGTATGTTGAGAGACAATTTGATTGCCAGGTCAAGGCTTTCCAAACAGATCGAGGCGGAGAGTTCCTGGCTGAGAGTCTGCAACAGTGGTTCAAGAGCAAGGGCATCGTCCACAGGACAACCACCTCCTATTCCATTTTCCAAAATGGAATAGCGGAGAGGACCGCTGGTGTGTTGCAGGTCCTCATGCACTCTTTGCTTACTGATGCAGATCTGCCTCTCAAATTTTGGGGAGAGGCAGTTCTGACTGCCAGTTACATACATAACAGGCTTTGGAGTTCTGTCTTTCAGACCACCCCATATGAGCGTTTGTTTGGCAAGAAGCCTTCTATTTCTCACATGAAGGTCTCTGGCAGTTTTGCCTGGGTTCATATTCCAAAGAATCAAAGGAGAAAGGGAGAACCAAAAGCTCAACGCCTGAGATTCTTAGGATGCGAACCATACTGTAAAGGGTACAGGTTTTACGCAGGAGGAGGCTACTGTGTGGTGTCTAGGAATGCAACTTTTGAAGAACGCGAAAACTGACTGCATGTTCATGCTGGTTCTGAAGTCCTCCTTCATGTCTCCTGTGAACCTAGCATTCGGCCAGTGCAACCTGCCTCCTCAGTTCCTGGTCCCTTGAGGGTTAAATCTGAGCCTGAGCCAGAGCTAGCACAGGAGGAGGGGGCTACAGGGGGTGAAGCAGCTCTGAGCACGGAGGTGAGAGAAAGAGTTCCTAAACGGTCTCACAGTCCAGACGATGAGGCAAGTCAGGGAGGTCAGCCTACACAAATTCCCAGGAGGTCAGAGAGAAGAACGAAGGGGAAGCCTCCGCGGCGTTACCCTCCCACCTCACAGTGTGTGCTTATTCAGTAAACTCTGAGCCAACTAGTTTTGATGAAGTAGAGCACATGTCTAAAAGTCAAGCGGTGCCATAGTTGGATGCTATGCAGGAGGGGATTAATTCCATAGCACAACACAAAGTGTACACGTTGTGTCAAATCCCAAAAAATGTAACTCCTGTTGATTGCTGCTGGGTCTGTAAGTTGAAGACCACTGCAGACGGGCAAGTTAAGCACAAAGTTCGTCTGGTAGCACGGTAGCATGTCTGTAAAACTGTAAAAATGCCAATGGTCCAAGGGTTTAACAAAAACATTGGAGATACCGTGTTTCCTGACAAAAAACTGTATCAATCTGTGATTGGATCATTGCTGTATCTAGCTGAGACCTGTCGTCCCGATATCACTCTGAGTGTAAACATTTTGGGAAGGGCCAGCTCTCAGCCTACTCAATACCACTGGCAAGGTGTGAAAAGGGTGTTAAGATACTTAAAAGGTACCATGGATTATTGTTTGTGTATCACTCCTGTTCAAACACCAGAAATTGTCTGCTATTCTGATAGTGACTTTGCAGAAGATGTGTCAGATCGCAGATTTGTAATAAATGTACTAGTTTAGTTTTGGCCTCAACTCTGGCCTCTGTCTGTTTTTAAACCTGTGCTGGTTTTTGCGTGTGCCTGTTTTGAAGCACAGACGTTCTGTGGGTCACGTTGGCTCACAGCGTGTCCCCTGGAATCCCTCAACAGCTCATTGATTAGTAATTCACAATTGGGGGAAAAGTACTTTGGATAAGTTGAGATGTACTTTTTGTAATTATTTAATTTTAATTATTTACCTTTTTTCCAAAATTAAGAACTATCATTTACTTCATATCTGTTGAAAGGAATCTTGTGGCCAGAAATGGAAAAGCTGATATTAAATGGGCATTGTTAGATAATTAAAAGGAGTTGGCATGAGCCCACAAGTAGAATTGCACCCCCATAAAGGAAATTTCTACTCAGATCCCTGCTCTGAGATACCTATAGTAAGGTGACAGAAAGACTCAACATTGGATACATATTACAAATGTATAGATATCACCCAGATGAAAAAAGAAGGATGTTGAACAAGAGTTAAAAAGTGCCTTCTCCTAATACATACTCATTTAGCTCAAATATATGTACTATTGGAGAATGTAAATAACATGAGAATTTTAAGTGAGGGTCACAGGAAACTTAGGTGAAAATACAGCTTTTAGTGACAAGACAGAAATAATATGACTGAGGGTGTAAGCCATAGGTGTAAGAACCACTTAACCCAGTAGAACCTATATCTCTACAGGTAACACTACAGTTTTACTTTGTGCTCTTTACTTTTATGGCACACATTGTGTTAAAACACTTCACATGGAAAGCATGTAGCTTTGTTTATGCTCTGTTTTTCCATCCAAGAACTATTACAAAGATACAAAGTTACAGTTATATTTTTGTGTCTGATGATGTTTTGCAAAGCTTTTGTTTTATAACATTAACATTTTATGTTATGACATTATTTTATATAGTTACACAGTACTGGTTTTCCTTTGCACCAGTACTGATGAATCACTCGCTACATTGCATTATTCATTCTTCCATAGTCATCTCTCTACAGAAATGTTTGGTTTCAGTTTCTTTTTGCAGTCAGTGAAACAGCAAGCACCCAAGAGTATGACTTAATGTTTCTTTCCCCTTCATTTGTTTGTCTTCCTGTTTTCCAACAGGCTGTAAAAAAAAAGTTTCATCCTGGGGCGCAAATCACGCAAAAAGGGCTTTAAGTGCCCTAAATGTACCAAACCTCAAAATGCGTCAAACAACTTCTGCAGTAACTGTGGAGAGAGGTTGGCTCCTTCTCCCAGCACACAAAGTAAGCTGTTTACACCATTAGCTATAAATTGTTGAGTGAACTACAGCTGTTTTATGCAAATTGGATTTAAATAGTATTTTATGTTTTGTACTACATGCTATATTTATATGAAATATGCAAATTCAAGGGATTTGAGTAAACTTTGCTGCATTTGTAACAATAGATAAGTATACCACTAAAGTGATGCCTGATTAATAATCACTTAAAGATAAAAAAAATCTCTTTTCTATTTCGTCCATCTCACTATTTTTTAAAAATCAATTTCTCCACCCCATGTTGTTTATTGTGAATGCTTGCTCAACTCCTGCTTCCTTCAGTCCATTAATTGTTCACTCCACATCTACACTTTCCTGACACTTCTTATACTTGTTCATTTTTGGTTACACATTCACCGTCCCTGTACCACTTCAACTACTAAATGAATAAAACTGTAGCAGTCAGAATTTATACTAACAAAGCATTTTAAAAAAATCCGTCCGTGCCCCCATTTAAGAAACATTATGTTAAGACTATAATAAAAATAAGAGAATGAAGGGTTCACCCCCTTATCTGGTGTAAACAATTTTTTTCAAACACAGTTATAGTCTGTCAAAATATTTTACTTTAATACCATTCTAAATTATCTGTTAAAAGTATTGTTATGTTAATTTCTATTGTTAATTTGATACAAATTAAAATATTTGTATCCTGCCTTATATTGTAAACCAGTGGTTCTTAACTTTTTATTTACTGGGGACCCTCTGCAAATATGATTTGTTGGCAGGGTCACCTAAAACTTAATTCAAGATTTAAATATTTAAATTTAGACTTAAATATTCAATTTTTCAATTTTTGAAATTTATTTATTAAATGTTTCTGGAGACTAGGGTTCAAATCCCATTCAGACACTGGGTGACTTTGGGCAAGTCACATTCTGTCAGCCTCAGTAAGGCAAAGGCAAAGCCCCTCTGAACAAAGCTTGGCAAAAAATCCTCGTAGTGGGTTCACTTCAAGATTGCATAAGTCAGAAGTGACTTGAAGGCATCCAACAACAAAGTTCCAATGACAGAGGAAGGTTTTTTCTAGCCATCATGTTTCTCCTATTTGAAAACTGACTTATGGCAGCCACAGAAACCCACTGGGTGACCTCAGGCAAATCACACTCTCTCAGCCAGCCTTAGGAAAGGCAAACGCATCATGAGGGTTTTCTTGGCAAGATTTTTGCCTTTGCCTTTCCTAAGGCTGGCTGAGAGAGTGTGATTTACCTGAGGTCACCCAGTGGGTTTCTGTGGCTGAGTGAGGATTCAGGCCCTGGTCTCCAGAGTCATAGTTTGGGCATGTGCACATACCTCCTGCCGTGTCCCTTTTGTCATGGATGCAGGAGCATATATGCGCAAGCCCAAACTTTGCAAATGAGAAAATAGTTTCAGAACCTGCAACCCCACCCCCTGTTGCCAGATCCCTGCTGCTGGTGTCCAGGAGACCCCATTTTAAGAACCACTGTTGTAGATAAAATGTCCCTAGTGGCCAAAACAATTGTTTAAAATAAAGAATAAAAAACATGTTGAAAGAGACATACAGCAGCATATTTTCAAAAAACTACATAGAAAAATAGGAGTGGTAATGAAGTCACTGAGAAGGAATAATAACTTGTTTGCACGTTAGTTGGAGGTATTTTCATTTATACATCATTCAGAAGGTGATGTACTGATACTGTTAAGTGTGATCTGTGGTGTGTGAAACACTGATGCAGATGTCCTCTTACAGGAACTTGAAGGGTTGTATCCTAAGATTTTCATGAAATTGTATCATGTTGTAGCATTTTCATGGATTCCTTCATTCCATGTGTTTTCAGTGTCTCCTCTGTATGGTAGCAGTACTGTAAAGTGCAGACTTCAGAGCTCAGTATATAAAACTTGAGGGTGGGACAAAAAACCTATTTCAGTGGCTTCCTTTAGTTTGTAAGGCACAAATACACTCACATTTCCCTGTCTTTGAAGTGATTGCAGATTTCTTTTTAGCTGATTTTCCAGATGATTTTTATTTCAGTTGCAGAGAACAGAGATGCAAAGCTGACATCAGATTTGGGGATGGAGCCAGGGGGAGAGTTGAAGGTGGAAAGCTCTCCTTCCTTGGGATCGTCTGTTGATGAACACGCATCTGCTGAACAAACACTGAGGGAGCCAGAACAGTCTCTGCCCCAAACCCTTGAGAGTCAGGGTTCATTCTCACAGAAGAATGTAAGTATGTCTTGTGTATAGATTGTGCACAATGTGAAGATTTCAGTAATCTTTCTCATTTAGTGAAGCAGGAGAATGTTAATGACCAACTGATGTTTTGAAGGTTTTCACTGTGTTTCATTGGATGCACTTGCTAACAAAGACTCATTTATATTTACTGCATTAATAATCAAGCAGTTCTCCCAGATGCTAAGTTCTCTGAAAGCAAGGCTCTTCTTTCAGCAGGTAGTGAAAGTTGTGAACAGTGAGTTCGATGAGGCTGATAATCCCCTTTCCAGAAAGAGGAGAAGGGAGAAACCAGACCTATATGAGAGCAGCAGCCCATGCTCAATCCTGCAGCAGGTAGCTTTTCTTCTATGTGGAATGCCCTAAGCAAGTGCATTGTTCTGAAGTAGTAGGTCTGCTGTTTCAGAGGCAGTTATACATGATGGAAGTTCTGTCTGCAGGGCCTGCAGGTTTCTCACAAATGTAGCTTTCAAGGTTTTGGTGAAATTACATTCTTAGTCATATAGAAAAAAATAATTCTGGAAATAGATAAAATTCCCAAAGCCTGAGAGTTGTTAGTTTGTGAGTTGGGAGTGGGCACTTGAATTGAGAGGACTCTCAGTCATTATTTGGTGATGACAAAAGCTGAAAGAAATCCCTGGGTGGGGTGGAAGGAAGATCAGTAAGTTCAGGTAGGGCAAACTTGATGCAGTTGTTTACTAGGCACTGAAGCTGTGATCTTATTGGCTGACATGACTACGCTAATGTAGGTGGCCACAATGGCACAGGTAGCAGCACAGTGGCAGAGATAATATGAGCATGACATTGGTTAGAACAGCAGAAGAAGTCACCTTTAGTAACAGAGAGCTTTCCCTTTGTCTCTTGTACACTGTTTCAAATTCTTGTCCTAGTCCTGGTTCTTTCTAACTGTGTGCAGGAGGGTGGGGGAGAGAATGAGTGTTACAGAATTGAGGAGACAAGAAAGTTCAGCTGGTAAACAAGCAGAAAACCTTGAGTAGTAGACATCAGTATTATTGGATCATGGGAACTGAAGATTAAATATTGAGAATTTTCCCCCCTCAGCATATGTAAACTACTGGGCAATGTAGTAGTGTTATTGTAAGAATGTGTCTAATAATTGGAAATAATGAACAAGATGTCATCAATAGCTCTGGTTTCTATAGGCTTTCCAGTGTGATTTAAAGCAGGTCTCCCCACGGCTCTACCATTTTGAAACAAATTTCCTTGTGGCTGTTTTATTTAAAATAAGTAAATACCATGTTGCCTTAAGAGTACTATCAACTCACAAAAACTTTCAGTAATTCTTAATTACTAATTTAGTTTTTTCATAATATATCAGGAAGAAAGGAGAAGAAAAAAATTAGGTGTCCCCTTGCAACAGAGAAAGCTAGTGCTGGAAATGATCAGCCCTAGTAGAATTTATTGTTTGAGATAATGGATAACTTTGAGGAGCTGAAAGTCATTTTGACCTCACTCCAATGACGATAAAATTAGTTACTGGAATTGTATCTCTTAGGAAGCCAAAGGAAAAACCCACTGTTGCCCAAGTGAACTTCCATTCATACACTGATATTCTTCCCTGCAGTGGTCTCAGCCTCTAATAGTCTACACTGCAGAGTTTCTTCATTCTGCAGAGCAGATCTTGAGGGTTTGCAGTTGGCTGCAGGAAAGGGGAAGTATTTCTCTGCACAATTTCACTGACATAAGTTGTTGTATCATCAGCACAGGAAACCGTTTCCATTGTTGCTGCTGAGTTAAACTATGTAGGTGATAGTGATTATGTGAATAAAAAGCAAGAAAGAGTCAAAGTTGTGGATATTGATTATGCTTCAGTAATGACATATGACATGAGTCCTACTCAGTCATTCAGGATAGAGTTAACCTGAATATATAAGAAGTGGGAGCAGACCAGTCCTGCCCTGTCTCATATAGCTGTATAGGGCAAGAAACTGAAGAAGAGAGCCTGCACACTGTGAAGAGGCTCTCTACGTGATCTAGGATTTTGAAAAACCACATTTTCTTCATAGAGAGGCTGAACATGTAGAAGATGCTGTTTTCTCCAGACTGCTGATTCTAAACATGAAGAACAATAAGAGAATGGGTGAAACTAGCCTCTGCCTTTCCTCATGTGTTCAGGATAAGCATCTCCTAAATGTTAGAGTAGAGCTATGGAGAACAAGAAATTGCATATTGTTCCTAACAGTATCACAAAGAGCTCTCTTTCTTTCCTTGGGATATAATCTGCTTCTGGGTGCTTCTGTTGTATTATGTTATGCTTTTTCATTCCCCAGAGTACTGTGTGAAGGGAGTATTTTTTTTTCAGTTTTGAAAAACAGCTTGAGACAATTCTGATAATCAAATGAGATTTTTATTTCTAGGTCTCCCCTAGTAAGGAGGTGTCACCTTGGTCATTCCTCTTCTGCGATCTAGCTTGTAATTGTTTTGGGTTTTTTTCCTAGATCTTATTTCTGGCTTCTTTTTCAGTTGTCTCAACCTATTTGTTTTGCTAGAACCTTCTATCTAGATTACAGAATGTGATTTGTGGTTAGTTGATAGTCTTCTCTTCATAGAAAGGGAGAGAAAAGGTAAAGTGCTCTAAGTTTCTCCTCCAGTTTTTATAAATCAAAATGAGTTTGTGTATAAGTATGTGCTGGAATGAACACATAGGAAGTTTTTTTTATAGTAAAGGCATAGGCAAAATTGTTCTTGCTTGAAAAGCTATAAAAGTAGGAATTTTTCTTTAAGTTTTTTTCCCCATTTTGCAGAAAAAGAAGAAAAAAAAGAATAAGAAACATTCAGACTTGGAAATTCAAGATGCCTTGCCAGAAGCTTTAAGTTTGGCGTCATCCAGTCTTGGTCGTTCTCCCGGTCCTGAAAGTGTCTCACCAGAAGGAGGTCGTGCCCTGACAGATAAATTGACCAAAGCAAACACTGAGTCCATTGGTGATGGTAGAGGTCTGATTGATACAAATCCCTTAGGGATTTATGAGAGTTCAGAAAGTGTTATAGAAAATCATGATGGCAGCATTGCTGTTGAGGCTAAGGTGGAACAAAGTAGTAAAAATGGTGTAGATGATCAACATGCTCGTGTTGCTATCACAGTGGAAAAGATGGAGG
This sequence comes from Cyclura pinguis, assembly GCA_030412105.1. Taxonomy (NCBI): domain Eukaryota; kingdom Metazoa; phylum Chordata; class Lepidosauria; order Squamata; family Iguanidae; genus Cyclura; species Cyclura pinguis. The sequence goes on from CM059600.1 coordinate 162,431,311, forward strand.
AGGAGTGCTCCAAAAAGGATGTTATAAGTGAAGAACATACAGGTTCTAGCAAAGAACAAGGTGACATAAATTCTGGTGCAACTGATCATTCTCTGGAAAATACACTGAACACTCAGACTTTGCTTAGAGATGAAATACCTGTTTCTGAAGAAGGTGGGCAGAATATATCTTCAGATCATCACTCTAGTGTTGAATGTTCTGAAAATAAAAATGTGAAACTGAGTTCAGAAGAGCAAAATCTGGGAAGTAAGGAATCTGAATCTGAAGTGGGGCAGAGCTGTAAAACAAACACTGGAGACAAGGAACAAGACGTTCAAGTTCGAAAAGTAAGTTGCTCACATGTTCCATTGATCATATCATTGTTTAGGCGTATGTCAAACCTTCCAAGACTTCCTTGGCTTGAGAGCAGGAGAGGTGCTTGTCATTTGCCTATCATTGATAGTGGAGTCCAAATATGTTTATGATATCCCTTGCAAGTGTTATTTAAATACTGAACAATCTAAGGGGCAAGATAAGATGGTGCAGACCATCATAAGGCCAAGATGTTTAATGGAAGGTTTCAAGCACTATACTTGTAACTTACCATCAGTATGGACTGGCACTACTACAGAATAGTGCTTCAGTTCCAAACCAGAAAGGCTTTCCAGAAAGATACCATTAATGATGGTATCCATAGTTGCTGAGAAGTCCAGCAGAGCTAGGAGGCAAGACAGTCTAGAATTCAACCTTGCAGGCAATTTGCACCTCCACTTCCTACTTGAGGTGTTTGCTTGTGTGGGATTGGACAGATATTGTACAAGGAGTATTAACACAGGTATCACTGAGAGGATCACATGATCACACACAAATTATTCTTATACAGGGTACCCACTGTATATGCAGGGGTTCCATTCCAGGAGCCCCCAAGTAAAACAAAAAATGTGAAGCGTCATGTCCCATTGTAGTCAATGGATGCGACGTGTGTGTGCCTGTGACAGTGTGGTCATGCATGCATTACACTCATTGACTATCATGGGACATGATGTTTCACATGATGTCACGTTTGTGCATGTGGAGTCACGTGATAGCAGGACCACTGTAATTCATGGTTAGGGAATGTATCACTTGTGGGCCACATCTGGCTCTTGAACTCTACTTTTTACAGCTTCCGATGCTTCATGACGTTTTCCCAAAGCCCCCAAGCCCCTTATTTTAATTTTTTTCTGAGTTATTTTTGGCTCCCAGATGGCTAAAAATGCAACCAAAGTGCTCACAAATGTGGCAGTTAGCCTTCTCTCTTCCCAACCTCAGGAAAACTGAAAAATGGCCACAAAACAGCTGATAACAGGAAATGGAAATGATATGATAACATTTCCACTGAATATATCCATGTGGCTCTGCAGTGGTTGGTGAGGGAGGAAAAATTGCCCCTACTGCCTGCACAGTTGCCCACCTCTCTTGTAATCTGATGTAGTGTCACACAGGAGGAATCGGGGAGGATTTAAAAAGTCGTAGACCTTTTGGTGCTTTTGGTACTGGGAAACCAGTGGGAGGAATCTTGAAGGGGCCCACCAAAATGCAGTGAGTTAAAGATTTATTTTTTAATCCTGTGTTCCTCTAGACATCAGCCTTTGGTTGTGTTGGGCTGTAACTGTCACCATTCCCACTCAGTATGAACCATTGTTTTGCTGGTGGAGTGATGGAAGCTGTAGTCCTACACATCTGGAAGGAAAAGGTGCAGTAACCCATAATGTTGCTCGTGTTCCATTGCAAAAGTAAATTAGGGAGAAACTTAATGGATAGCTAATTCACATAACAAGATACAGAGCTTTGCTGTGCTCTGTGTCTTTTTCTGGCAGGGCTACAGACTAGACTTCTGTGTTACTCAAAATGGTGAGGATTGGTGCCAGTCTGTGAGCAATTGGGTGCTGGTTTATAGCACGTTTCCAGGACACAAAGAAACAGTGTAGCTAATAGGCGCAAATATGATTATCCCATAGGGGAAAATTGTTACCAGTCTATATTATTAGCAGAAGAAGCACTGGACTGGAGAATCATTGTGATGGTGGTGGTCCTTGTTCAAATCTACAGTTCTGTGATTTTGTAATTCTGACTATACAGGAGAGTGAGGTGTGGAGGTGATCAGACATACTAGAAAAAGAGGTGATGGTGAGATAGAGAATTTGAGCAGTGATGCTGAAAGAATAAGTTAATTTATACAAGAACAGCTTGGGTCTGAGGTTTGTCTATTCTTAACACCAAAGTTATTTAGAAACCTGCCTAATCACTTGTGGCAACCAGAGTGAAAAAGTGGCTTTTTCCTACCCTTCAGGCCCCAGATGACTAACATGTATATGTAGTGAGGGCTGGTAAATTTATGTGCACTTTTTTTTAAAGCATTGTATACATGCATGTTTCAGAAAGCAAAGATAGAAGGTGAATCTAAAGTGGGGGCAGTCTGTGAAAAAGAAGCAACAGCAGCAGCGCAAATAAAAGGATCAGAGAAGAAGGGAAGGACTTCTGATACAAATCAGAAGAAGCAACAAACAAAACAGAAGATTGAGAAGCAACAGAAAAATGATAAAGTCAATGAAGTTAAACAAAGGTATAGCATGTTTTATAAAACTGATGTGATTTGGAATTTGGAAGGGCTGATCAATAAGATTTGTTTGCTTGTTCTGTAGATACTTGTTTTTTTGTTTCTTGTTCCGAAAGGAGAAGAAAAATGTAGTTCTACTGAGCTGTCTGCTAAAAATGTCAAAATGCTACATAATGCTTATTTTGTGTCATGTCAAGAAATCAGACAGTGGAGATACTAACATAAAAGGCTTGATGGAATAATAAATAAAATCTCTGCCATAATTGTACTGAATCTTATTTTTAGTCCTGACTAGAGTAGAGCCATTGAATCATTTGGGTTTATCTATATGTTGATTCACCATTCAAGAATTCATTCTGTGGGTCTACTCTAGTTGGGACTAACCAACAGGATTTCAACCAGCTATACCTCAAAACTCAAGTGAATTTGGGGTCAAATTAAGGCCATTTCCACACTACACTGTTATGCTATAATTCCACTTTCAACGTCCTGTGGAATTCTGGGGTTTGTAGTTCACTGAGGCCAAAGAGCTCTCTGCCTGAGAATTCTAAAGGCTCCTCCTTAAACTGCAAACCCCAGGATCCCATAGCATGTTAAAAGTGGAATAATAGCACTGTTACAGTGTATAGTTGGCCCTCCACATTTGCTAGGGTTAGGGACACAGTACTCCCATATGAGTGGAAAAAACGCAAATATCCAAGTGTGTATGCATGTGTGGGTGCGTGCATGTAGGAAGGGGGCCAAGGCATGGTGGGGAGAGTGGGCACCCAGGGTCCAAACCAGATCAGGGAAAGGACAGGGAAAGGGAGTTGGTCAGCATGTGGGCCCTGTACTTCCCCTCTCTGGACCATATCTTTCCTTGCGTGTGGAGGGGCATTGGGGAAAGGTTTGCGGTGCTGAGAAACTGGGCTGCAAGACATCTATAGCTGGTCAGGCAGTGGCTGGTGGAGGAGGAAGAAGACGTGGGGGGGCGTTGAAGGGCTGCATGGCCTCATCAGAGTTGCCGAGAAGTATGGTTCCTCCAGGAAGAGTGCTTGAGGTGGGAGGGGAGGGGATAGAGAAACCCACAAATAGTCAAACCCGCAAAAGTCAAACGTGCAAATGTGGAGGGGCAACTGTAGCACAGAAATGGTCTAAGACTTTTCATCTTCTTTACATAAGACTAGAAAGGTAATAAATTTCAAGCCTTTTCACATCCTTTTGACAAAGAACAATTCTACTGGTTTCAGAGGCAGTCAAGGGGCAGATCAGAGAGGAATTCAAAGAGTGTGGCAGGGTCAAGAAGACAAGGGAGTTCATGAGTCAAGAACAGGACAACAGTGATGGAGAAGATGACATTTGATTTTTCCATGTGTGTGCCATCTGGGGTTGTGCAGCTTTTACTGATCAGGCCAGCTTCTGCCCTGTTAAGCTGTCTTGAAGTCTGACACTCTTGCAGCTGCACACTTTCAAGCAGTCATTTCTACCATTCCCCAAGGATAGAACCAGTCAGTGTCTAGGTCCTCTTTCTCCTCTTGATGAGAGAGATGGATCCCTGTTGGAAGGACTTAGCACTGTCTGTGTTTCCTATGACCCAAAAGTGGGGCTGGCAGTCAGAGGCTGTAGTTACTGCTCCAGTTCTTTCTGCAAGAGCCCTTCTCTTTGCTCGTCTCCTAATCAGGACTCTGCAGGGATAAGGTGTGACAGATCTTCTTCACAATCTCTGTAACGTATACCCATAGGGCCTTACAGTTGGAAACTTCTGGAGGAGCAGTTCTTAACCTATGGTTTGTGGATCCCTGGGAGGCACAGTGTCTTCACAGTGGATCTGGAAAGGCTTGAGGAAATATTATGAGATTTTACAGTTGAGATGGGAAGGAAGAAAGACAAGACAGATTTTACTTATCCCCTCTTTCCGAATCTGAAGTCCCTTTGATGAACAACTTTAAATTAATATTGGATGCACTTTGGGGTTTTAAATCTTGAGTTAGGTTAGATGGTCCATGACAACAAAAGATATTTGTAAGGGGTCCATGATACAGAAAACATTAAGAACCACTATTCTAGAGCTAAGGAAAATGTTGTAGACACCAGGAATCTTGTCCCAGTGCACATGTCTAGGCGAGGGTCCTTCTCTTCTTCGCAGTTATTCTCCTATGCCTCAGCTGCACACTAGGAATTTCTCAGCTTTTTCAGCATGGATTTTCTGAATAGATAGATAGATAGCTGAACATGTTAGTCAGTTTTTTTCCTATCTTCCCAGACTGCTTTTTCTCTTCTGACTGTAATTTCTCAAGTCTTGTTGCCCTCCAGGACTTGATCAGCTTCAGCTTGAGACATCATTCCTAGTCGTTGCTCTGTAACCCTTCGTCATCTTAGTGTAGTTGCTACCACTTGCTGAATTGTGACTGAAGACAATGCTTGATCGATGGCTACCCTTCCACCAGACATACATCAGATTTAGGGAAACTGTTTCCACAGTCCACCTAGTTGAGGGTTTCTTTCTGGAAAGCACATGACTGCTCCTACCAGTGGAATCCTTATGGTTTCTGTAGTTATTATAATCTGTATATGTACTAGTGTATTTACCCAGCATTGCCTGAGATTTTATTTTCTCATAGGTAACACCTGTTGGAAATACCTTAGGAATACCTTCACCTGCCTGACACAGACAAATAGACACATTCACAAACAGACAAACTTTGACTTTTATATAGTAGATTATATTCTTTTTTCCAGTGCACACTCAAGGTAGCTTTAAACATGAATGGAAACAATATAGCTAAAACACCACAAGTTATAACATTGAAGAGCAACAATAACAAAAAAGATTCATATTAAAATAAATCAATGAACTAGAACAGCTTAAAAACATTTAAATATAGCAACATGGAAAAAAGTCAAGGACTTTCCATTAAAAATCCTATCAGTGCAATCACTTAGTGACCAAAGTCAATCTGACAGAGGAGGGAACCAGCTTGGCCTCCTATGGAAGGGAATTCCACAACATTAGAGCAGACACTGAGAAAGTGTGTTCTCACCAACTATAGAATCATTGAATCACAGAGTTGGTAGAGACCAAAAGAACCATCAGGTGGTAGGCCCAAGAGAAGCTTCACCTCAAAGATCATAGAATTTCAGCAGGTTCATATGAGTAGATATGGCATGTCAGATAATCTGAACCAAAGTTGCATATAGGCTGTACAGGTCATAATAATTTGAATTGTACTGTTGTAATTCACTGGGAAATAAGAGGAACCATGTGGGTAGTTAGCAGCCAAGAGGTCAAGAAGTTGAGGGGTCAGTCAGTAGGCAGGAAAACCAAGATAGGCAGAGGGCAAAAGAACAGTTAGAGTCCAGTTCCAAGAGTCCAGAAAGCAGGGCAGAGTCTCCAAATTGGCTTGGATGTCTTTTCCACAGAATAGAAGATAGACATTGCTTCCAGCGATGACCAGTGTTTGCTGCCTGTCTAATATAGGTAGGGTGCTTGTTCAGCGAGAATGGCTTAGGCGATACCACCTAAGCTGCAGGTGTGCTGAGCCTCTTCTCAAATGCTCTTGCACTGCTCCTATTCCAGAGAGAGGCACAACAGGTGTTGTTTGGAAACAGGCCAGTGCTGTGTTGGTCAATCCTAAAAACATGGTGCTCACAGCTTCTTAGGAAGAAAAAAAAGCGATAAAGAGGCAAGATCATTTAAAGAGGATCAGTACAACTGCATTTTGAACTGCAAAAGGGCTACAGCCCTTGTTCCGTGTGACGCTAAAGTGTCAACTTTAACTTTAGCATTCTTATGTTGAGACATATGCAAATTGAAATTAGAGTCTCAGTGTTACCCAAAATGAGAAAATACCAGATCATCACTGCATGACTAAAAATATACAAGAGAAGCTGGAGGTCATTGACCCCAAAAAAGGCCAAAGTACTTTAAGCATTAAATAAATTCCCTAAGATGGAATATGGAGACAGATTTTAATTTCAAGTTGCACTTGGAAGAAGAATGATGAGGCAATGATCGACAAAGCTCAAGCAAGGAGTCAATTACACATGGGCCTGCTGCTTTAAAGTTAACGTTCAGAATACTGAGAAAGAATTTAAAACAGCTACAGCAGAAGAACTTGCTGAAATTTATGTAATACTGGAATTGTTATTCCAATAGAAAAAGAACAATGATAAATCTACAAAAATACACTGCCTGACATACCAGTAACTTGCACAGGATAAAAACTGGTAAATGAGGATGGGAATGAGGAATATAATAGTCTAAGTATAATCTCCTTAGGACATGGCAATTGAAAGAGGCGGTCTCCAAACTGGTACAGATTGGGTGCCAGTGTAGCTTGAGCTGCTGACCTTGAAATTGGAAGTGTGACATATATTTCAGGCACCTATCAGTTTGGATGGCCTTATTGGCCAAACAAAATCCGTTGTCAGGACCACTTTCTCTCCTGGGCAGGGTCTCAGCTCTGCTCTCATGCTTTCTCTTAAGTACAGCAGGAAAATGGGAAAAATCTTCTGCTCTTCCTTCCATCCCTGAACTTGTAACTTCTGTGCCAGATGAGCACTGTGGGTTCAATTCTAACATCTAGAAGTGGAGATGCCTCAGTTTTATTTAGCTGTTAATGTCCCAGGAAACCTCTGTTCCTCTTCTAGCTTTATGCTGAAGATGAGGCAAAGGACCTTTCCACTCTACACTGTTATAGTGCTCTTATTCCACTTTCAACATCCTGTGGAATTCTGGGGTTTTTAGTTTCCTGAGGCCAAAGAGCTGTCTGCCTGAGAATTCTAAAGGCCCCTCCCTAAACTGCAAACCCCAGGATTCCACAGGGTGTTGAAAGTGGAATAACAGCAGTATACCAGTGTAGTGTGGAAAGGCCCAGATGCATATTGACTTATTTTGCCTCTTGTGGCCAGTGCACTCTTTGAGCTTGAAGCACGGCGGGATGCAGAGGCAACAAATGTAGACCCAAATACCAAGCAAGCACAGAGCTAAAAATAAATTTGGGGCTTCAACTGCATTAGTGGCTGAGATGGAGGGCATGCTATCCTCCCTGCATTCCCAGAAGAAGAAGCCGTGATGAGTTGGATGAGTGAGACGATCAGACCCATTTATGTCCAGCAACTGCATGTTTGAGGGGGTTTTTTGGTATCTGCATTTAAGTGTGTCTTCTATTTAAAGTTACTAACGAACCTGGGTCGTGCTGTTCATAATAAGTGGTGCCAGTTAGGTTTTATACTGCCTCAATACCTGTGACATTTTACCTTTTCCTGTTTATTTACAGTTTAAAAAAGAGTACTACATGAGGTAATATCCAGTCTGCTTGGTAGTCTTTGTTTGCACATTTCACTCTAACGTGAAGAGTTTATGTGCGGATTCTTGATTATTATGGAACCATTTTCTTTTAAAATGAATTATATTTGCTTTCTCCAGGAATACACCAAAATAAATTGCGCTGTCTTTTTCTTTCTGTTGTAGCCATATGGATTTTGCTGATAGGATTACGGTATATTTTCATGCCATCCTATCTAAACACTTCAAATTAGATCCTAAGAAACACAAAATTTTCATCCGTGGACAAGGAATTTCTGGTTTTCAGGACTGGAAGGAAAATGTCTGTGAGCTGAATTGCACAAAGTAAGTGCAGAGATGAATGTTTGTGTGTATTCTAAGTTCGTAAGTCAGAAAGAATATTGCCGGATGCCAACTTAAAGCGTTTTGACACAGTATTTAATTTCCACTGTGACTTCATCAGTGCCATTAGCACTGCTTCCTAGCATTATCAGTCTCTAGACATATGGGAGAGTATCAATATGTATATGAAGCTTCCCTGCAAAGACAATAAGAATCCAGGAGCTGTGTTCACTGGTAGCACATTGAAGGAAGAAGATAATACTCTCTTTCCCACCTGTAATCCTGAAAACAAATGCTGCCATGCATTTGACAGGGATTGGGTAGGACAGGAGAAGGAGTAAAATTGCTTGAGCTGCTTACCAAGACGTGGATTTTTAAAATTTATTTGTTTGTTTGTTTGTTTAATTATTTATGGTAGTAATTGGTAGCTAGAAGTAGTTTTGGAAGAAAAAGACCTGCCTTATTGGTTGCAGTGACCTCAGTGCCAAATAGGAAGATGTTATGGTGAAGGACCTCTGCAGCCTCACTATTTATCACTGCCAGTTACTAATCATTTTTGTGATCAGGTGGTTTGTGATTGATACCAGACTGAACCACTTTACTTTCTCCACCTTAATATATTCATACATACTTGGAGTAAGGAACAGAGAAGGTTCACTGGGCAGCTGGGTTACACAGAATAGACCTGTGTTGTTCTGCCAGGGGAAGATCCAGAAATAAAGTTACTGTAGCCTCATCTGCTTCAACTCCACACAAAATTAGCAACAATCACTTGGACCAAACTTCAGGATTGTCTCTTGAGGAGGTTGTTTATTTTTGAAGAATCCTCTAATGTATGAGGAGCCTTTTTACTCATGAGATGTCTGCCACTTAGTAAGCTAGTGGTGTGATGTGGTTCTACAGACTTCAGGCAGATTCTCATTTTGGTTAATTGCAGTCAGTCTGTTTTTAAAACAAATGTGAAATGCAGAAATTCAGATGCACTCTAGGTTTCAGGTGTCTATATATTTTTGTTTGAGGGCTGAGAGTTGCTGGAGAGGACTCTTTCTGTTTCTCCCTCCAGTGGGAGATATACCCTGCATAAGGACATAGAATGAGGGCCTTCACTGCTGTGGCACTCAGTTTGTAGAATTACTTCCCCTTAGAGTCCTGATTGTCATTTAGTGCTGGCCCAAATCTGTACTGGTATGTTTTTTTAAACTTTTAAAATTTGTTTGAAATTGTTTATTATGCTTTCAGTATGTTTAAATGATTTTGTTACTGCATTACATGGTTTTAAACTGATTTTATTTGTATGTTGCCTAATGATCTCATAATAAAAAACAAATATAAATATTTTAATAAGGTTCACAGTATTGAAGTTACTGCAGAAAGAGACAAGCAAAACACACACACACTTTTATTGCTGTAGATTAAGATGATATTTTTCATGTCAGAGACGGTCCTAAGTAGCATAGGCTAAAATCTGCCAAGAAAGCGTGTGTTACAACAAAGCTTAGTCCACAAAGTGGCATAGGATATTTGATTTGATTTTTGATATCTTCAGAAGCATTTAGGCTAAAGCATAGTTTAACGCTATGTCTGCAAGCAGAAAGTAGTCTATGTGAAATCTTAGGATTGCATTTTCCCTGCTTCCACATCACTAGAAAGAGAAAGAAGTCACAACTTCACTTTACCAAATTGTCATTATCTACAGTCGGCCCTCCACATTTGTGGGTTCAGTACTCAGAGATTTGATTATCAGCAGGTTATTTTTTATTTAATTTATTCATTAAAAAAAATCTTACCCTATTTGCCCCCCCCCCCGAAAAATATGTTCTCTGTAGGAATCTCTTAAGTCCTCCAGCAAATTCTGTGGTCTGCTTCCACAAAATCGGTGGTGAGCATCAACAGAAATTAAGCCGCAGGTCACTGAACAAAAGATAGAAAATGCTAACATCTTTGGGAAAGCCCCAACATTTCAGAAGTCTAGAGGCTCCTGACTGTCTGCTGAAAATACTCAGTAGCTGTTATGTGCTTAGTGGAACTTGAAAAAGAAAAAGAAAAGGACAACGGATGGGTTGGAATTTTATGCAGCAGAGTATGCCTGTGTAGATAGCCAGAACTTGAGAGGAACAGTCCTGTTAATTGGGGATGTGCTGCAATATTTTGAGGCAGGTGATATCAGTTTAGCCAGTAAGGGAACGGTATGATATATGAATAAGCTATGAAGAGTTTAAACAGAGTGTTAAATCTTCACTTGTTACAGACCTCTGTTTTCTGAAAATTTATTGTTGTAAAATGATTTTGTTTGAACCATAAATCTATTGCTTGCTTTGATGCTATGTTATACATACATATGTTTTACTTTTTAAAAAAACAGGGACCTTGGTGAACATGGTCACTTTATTGAAGGCTGTGCTACCATTCATAAGAGCAACATAAACAGATATATTCCTTATAAATACTATATAGCACGTGAGAAGGATGGCGAATATGAATTCATTTACAAAAGTTCGGGAACAAGATTTGTGAATCGTTGTTTGCATATACCCCCAGATTATCTATGTGGTACAGGTAAGAAACTAGTTTTAATTACGTGAGTTTAATTAGACAATACATTGGACAAAAATTGTGTAGCAGTTACGTAATGAGCCCCAAACATTAACTAAGATGATTTCTTTTGGGACGAGGATGTGAAGCTGTAACAACTTCCAAAAGCTGAAGAGTTTGAAGAACCAGAATCAGAAAATATACGACAGTATAACAAGTGAAAGAAATTATTTGTACTTTCAGGATAAATTTTTGCTGGGCTTTAAATATTTGTTAATTTTTCTAGGTCACTCTTCAGTATCTTTATTGGACTGTGTTTCATACGTTCACCGAGAAAGCTAATAAAAATCAATGGTTGTGAATAGAGATGTGAAGTCTGGAGGAGGGGCAGGAGGATTTAAGAAAAACTATTTTCCCTGTTTTTTCCTGAGACAAATTTCCAAAATATTCCAGTGGAAAAATTAGAAACTTTGGGAAACAGAGAAAAAAAAACCAGTCAGCTTTTTTCTTTTTGAATGAGTGAAATGTTTTCAAGACAAGCTTTACTCACTCAAAATTACAGAAGTTATGTAATGTGAAGATTTGTGAGGTGGTTTACAGAATTCAAAGATGATAATTGCACATACATTAAACATAGACAATACTCAGGTCCAAGATGCATTTCTGCACCTAGGGGATACTGCCACCTTCCTTAGAGGAGCACGTGGGGTGGCAGTGGTGTGTGTTAATTCTTTGAGGAAATACACAATTGATGAGTTTGACATCTTCACAGTTGAATTAGACTGTATATACAAATGTACCACTGTCTTAATCCTTTAGGTTGTCACTGCATGAGACTGCTTCTTTCCAAATAATGAATTGTATTTTGTTAATTACAACACTTACTCTTTCTTTTTAATTTGATGTACTTTTCATGTACATGTGCTTAGGTGGCATATGATGCAGTAGCAGTTAGCAGCTCTCTTTTTAGTATAAAAAAGTGTAAAAGGACAGAAAAACCTGTTTTTGCTGTGGCTTCAAAATTGCCGTAGTTTTATGATTGGAGTTAGAACACAAATTCATCAGTTTCTCAACTGAGGTTGAATTTGGAGTTCTCAACCTCTTAACAGCTTAACACAGGAAAGAAAATGGTATGTCAGAAGTTCTCTCAAACTATGGGAATTTATTAGTATTAGTATTTTGTTCCTGGCAAACTGGACAATTTTTGAGAAATGCACAAGAATTTGAGAAATTGACTGGGTTTGCGGTAAAAAAAAAATACATGTGCAGTTTTTTTTCTTTTTTTTTTCTTTCATTGAAAACTTGTTTTCTCAGCTTTCTGAGAAGAAGAACTCATTGTATTTTCCTATGTACTTGGGGAAAAGTGCACAAAATGCAAAACTAGATTGTACATGAGACCACTATACAAACCATACTGTGAAGGGTTCAATATCATAGCTGCAGCTAAAATGCAACTAAAATGTTAACATAGCAGGAAAAGAAACTTGGGTTGACTGAAGTTGCAGCCAACGTTCCTCGATTTTGCAAAAGATTCTTCTGCACAACATAAAAATGTCATGCAACATAAATAATGTCGTGTAACATAAATATCAGTGTTGCACAAAATATGGGCACATGGTTTTGTTGTGCGACATTACTGCTTTCGTGCAACATTTTTCTTGTGCAATATAGTTATTTTCTGTATTGAATACCATCCCTAGTTTTGAATACTATAGAATCTGTCCTTTCTTGAATTACATTGTTCCTGTACCCCGCAAATTCTGTTTGTGTGTATAGTTAAGATTTACTGCCAAACTATGATGTAGAAATCCCAATTTGCCAAGGACCAAATCTTCTGATGAGTTTGGCTATAAATGAAATGCAATTAAAAGAAGTGTAGACCAGAAAGACCTTCTCTAGAGGTCAGAGAAATTCAGCCACTTTCTGCATACAAAAAGTCTCCAAAGATTTTGATCTGTGCCCAGGTTTCACACAGGATAATACAGGAGAGGAGATGTGTGGGCTTACAAACTGGAAAGTATCTGGGACTGCCTGTATATCTCCTTTGCTCTACCTGAGGGAGAAAAGCTACTTCTACGTCTGTTTGAAAATTTCTCAATGGAATAAATGTGTTGAGACTTGTCTTTCTCAGACCTGACTTTTGCAAGAGGTGCCAGTAGTTGCTGTTGTATGCCTTCAGGTCATTTCCAGCAACCTTAAGGTGAACCTCTCATGTGGTTTTCTTGACAAGCTTTGTTCAGAGGAAGTTTGTCACTGGCTACTTCTGAGGCTGAGAGAGTATAACTTGCCCAGGGTCACCCAGTGGGTCTCCCTGGAGGAGCCTTATTCAGACCCTATTCTCCAAGAGTCCTAGGGCCTTATCACACCAAGGTGTCATACTGCCAGAGCAATGTGGTATTTCTGGTTCAGGGTCAGTCCTATTGCACGACGTCATTGCTCACTGGCAATTATTGTGTTGCAATCCTTTTGAAATGTGCCCCTTTTCAATGTAGCCAGACACGCATCCTAAACTTTAAGAAAGCTGATTTCTGTAAACTTAGGGAGTTACTTGCTGAAATCCCATGGTGAAGAATAGTAAAAGAGAAAGGAGTTCTGAATGGATGGGAGTTTCTTAAAAGTGAGATACTGAAGGCACAATTGAAAAATGTACCAATAAGGAGGAAGAATGGCAGGTGTCTAAAAAAACCGGAATGGTTGACTGAAGAACTCTCAGCTGAGCTAAGTGTTAAAAAAAAAACATGTACAGGAAACGGAAGAATGGTGAAACCATCGAAGAGAAATTCAAGCAAATAGTCAAGATATGTAGGGAGAAGGTTGGAAAAGCTAAAGCGCAAAGTGAACTCAGGCTTGCCAGAGACATCAAAAACAAGAAAAAGGGCTTTTTTAGATATGTCCGCAGCAAAAGGAAAAACAAGGAAGTGATAGAGTCACTGCGCTGAGAAGATGGCCAATTAATAACGGGGGGTAGTGAGAAGGCAGAACTATTTAACACCTTCTTTGCCTCAGTTTTCTCCCAAAAGGGTAGAAGTACCCAACCTAGGGCGTGGGGAGCAGGTGAGGAAGGGGGGGAAATGCAGCACAGAATAGGTAGAGAAGTAGTACAGGAATATCTGGCTAAACTAGATGAATTCAAGTCTCCAGGACCAGATGAATTACATCCAAGGATATTAAAAGAACTGGCAGAAGTCATTTCTGAACCACTTGCAATAATCTTTCAGAACTTCTGGAGAACAGGAGAAGTCCCAGCAGACTGGAGGAGGGCAAGTGTCATCCCCATCTTCAAGTAGGCGAAAAAAGAAGACCCAAATAATTACCTCCCGGTCAGCCTGACGTCAATACCAGGAAAGATCCTAGAGCAGATCGTTAAACAGTCAGTTTATAATTACTTAGAAAGCAATGCTGTACTCACTAAAAGCCAGCATGGATTTCTCAAAAATAAGTCATACCGAACTAATTTTATCTCTTTTTTTATGGTAGGGTTAGAAGCTTGATCGATGAAGGGAATGTTGTAGATGTAGCATATCTCGACTTCAGTAAGGCCTTTGACAAAGTTCCCCATGATATTCTTGCAAAGGAGCTAGTAAAATGCAGGCTGGACAGGGCTACTGTTAGGTGGATTTGTAATTGGTTGACCGACCGAACCCAAAGGGTGCTCACTAATGGCTGCTTTTCACCCTGGAGAGAAGTGACTAGTGAGGTGCCACAGGATTCTGTCCTGAGCCCAGTGCTATTCAACATCTTCATCAATGACTTGGATGAAGGAGTGGAGGGCATGCTGATCAAATTTGCAGATGATACCAAATTGGGAGGGGTTGCTAATACACCAGAGGACAGAATCAAAATTCAAAATGACCTTGACAGATTGGAGAGCTGGGCGAAAGCTAACAAAATGAATTTCAACAGAGAGTAATGTAAGGTCCTGCACTTAGGCAGAAGAAATGGAATGCACAAATATAGGATGGGGGATGTGTGGCTGGATAGCAGTACATGTCAAAGGGATCTAGGAGTCTTGGTAGATCACAAGCTGAACATGAGTCAGCAATGTGATGCGGCAGCCAAGACAGCCAGTGCAATTCTTGGTTGCATCAATAGGAGTATGGTGTCTAGATCGAGGGAGGTAATGGTACCACTCTATTCTGCATTGGTTAGGCCTCATTTGGAATACTGTGTCCAGTTCTGGGCACCTCAATTCAAGAAGGATATCGTCAAGCTGGAACGTGTCCATAGGAAGGCAACCAAAATGGTGAAGGGTCTGGAAGCCATGCCCTATGAGGGATGGCTTAGGGAGCTGGGTATGTTTAGTTTGGAAAAGAGAAGATTAAGAGGGGACGTGATAGCCATGTTTAAATATTTGAAGGGATGTCATGTCAAGGAGGAAGTGGGCCTGTTTTCTTCTGCTGCAGAGACTAACAAGGAGCAATGGATTCAAGCTGCAGGAAAAGAGATTCCACTGAAACCTCAGGAAGAACTTCCTGACAGTCAGAGCTGTTCAGCAGTGGAATATGCTGCCTCAGAGTGTGGTGGAGTCTCCTTCTTTGGAGGTTTTTAAGTAGAGGCTGGATGGCCATTTGTCGGGAGTGGTTTGATGTGTGTTCCTGCAAGGCAGGGGGCTGGACTGGATGGCCCCTGGGGTCTCTTCCAAGTCTATGATTCTATGATTCTACTGTTCTTCTGAACAGATGACCACCAGAAAGAGTGAGACAAAGTGCTTGTAATATTTTTTTAGAAGTCTCCTGTGTCACCTGGGGTCTCTTCCAACTCTATGATTCTGTGAATGCTGTAAATAATCTGTTAATGACCCCCTTTTCTACAACAATCCAGTTAGCTATGGGAATGTGGTTTCCTCATAGTACTTCCTTCCATAGCTGATCCCGTTGTGAGCATGGTGTGGGTATTCCCAGGTTGACCCTTCCTCAGCTACTCCCAAGGAGATCTCTGCCCAATAACCTCTAGGCCAACCATGAAGTGTGGGGCAGAAAAAAAGACTCTGCAGTGACACTGTAATGCAGAGGGAAGAACAGTGTCAATAATGCTACTAATCCACAGATGTTAATAACCTGATACAAATGGAACAATGTGTTAAGGTATAGGGTGATAAGACTCCTACTCCAACACTCAAACCACTACACCTCACTGGCTCAGAAACAGTAGTACAGTGGATTTTTTTATACATACTAGAATAGAAAAGGCAGCATTTGCCACAGGTAAGGAGGCAACTTTTATTTATTGAAGCTTTTGCTATAAAATCTAAAGGGATTTGTTTTAATTGACAGATTGGCATCAGTATGATGACATTGTATGTGTTAAACCTCCTGAAACTGCATGGGCAAACATTATGAACTGGTTGAGAGGTTCAACAAAAGATATTGTGAAAGGAAAACAACTAGCCGCAAAAGAAATGCTGAATAACCTCTTCAGTATGCTTAATACATGGACTTCTCTCAATGTTAAGAACTTTCTCAAGCAGTTGGAACAGTTCTACTTTGTGAATAAGAAACCAATGGTACATGAATCAAATTTGGCAAAGGCATGGGAAGAGCTACAGTTTGGGGAGAACCAGGTATTGTAGTTTCATGTTACCAGTAACTGGAATAACAATTCTGAAATGAGCTGCATGCACCCTTTTGCTTTTCATGTGTTTAACATTTGTTGTTGTTTAACTCACTAGGTCTGAACTAGGGCTAATGACTGAGAGTTTCAGTCACAATCTTTTCTATTTCACTAGAGGAGGTGGCTAAAATAGAAAATCTGATACTGTGTGAATTCTTCCCTGATAGTTCTCATTATGCCCTTGGGGCATAATCCTGCTTCCTCCAAATACAAAGATACACCAGGTTGAACAACCTGATAGCATTGGCAAAAGCCCCTCGGATTGAAAGTGCTGGTGATGAATGCCAGGTCAGTGAATGGTAAAACAGCTGCCATTCAGAACTTGATCCTGGGTGAGCTGCTAACCTGGCATGTATTACAGGGATCTGCCTGCCTGAGACTGGGCGTGGAGGGTGGATTAATCTCTCTCAGATCTCTCAACCTGGGTTCTTTCTGCTATAGGAGGTGGGATCTGGTGGGAAGGGGTGGACAGGAAGAGCTGCACTACTGATGTTGACAGAAAACTCAGAATGGGTTTAATTAAAGCTCTGAGGGCCTACTCTGTGGCTATGCAGGCAAGAAAAACACTTTTCTGCCACCATTACATTGACAAAGAACTGACCAGCAGAACTATTTTGAGTGGTCTTTTTCTGTGCAGGCCCATGAGAGGGGAATCAAGACCACTTGCCAGCGTGCTATAAACAATTTGCCTGGTACATGGCAGATAAAATAGTGTGTGTCTGCTTTGACCTGGATATTATAATTATTATGGATGCAGTGGATGTAACTTTGGCCTCTGCTTGTCCAGCGATAATGGATACTTTTAAATTTGTACTGCATGAGGATGTGGACAGGATTTTTGGAGAGGTGGAGCCACCAATGTATACTACACTCTTGTCCTTTCTGACTTATTTAGAACAACTTCACAAAGGGAGTGGTTGGTGCTTTGCTACAATAAGAGAGAGTTCCATCGTGCCTAATAGAGGCAGTTATATGACTGTTGTTGAAAAAACTCTCCCTGGATCCCACTGTTTTAGACAACTACAAGCCAGTTTCCAGTAGTTGCCAGTTTCCAGCAGCTAGTCACCCAGCTCCAGAGGTTTCTGGGTAAAACAGATGATCTAGATCCATTCCAGTCTCATTTTAGGGCTGGCTGTTAGTCAGTTTTGAGTGCCTTGATTGACAGTCTAAGCTGGGAATAGATGGGGGAGTGTATCCTTGCTAGTTGTGTTGGATCTTTTGACAGATTTTCAATACCATCAACCATTTAATTCTGGATTTTCCCACTGAGATGGGACTTGGAGACACTGTTTTACAATGTTTCTTTCCTGGAGGGGTGGTGTGTTGAGTTACTTCTGCTTGACCCCTGTGGGGTCCCTCATAGTTTGGTCTTGTTCCCCATGCTCTTTATAAAACTTCTGGGAAAGTTTGGAGTTTTGGGGTCCGGTGCCATCGGTATGCAGATGACTGCCAGCTCTGTTGCTTCTTTCCACCTTAGTCCAAGGAAGCTGAGCTGGTTCTAAACCAATGCCTATCATCAGTAATGGACTGGATAAAGCAAACCAAGGAAACTTAGTCTAAACAAGACAGAGATGTTTCCTGGTAAGTTGTAAGGCAGAAACAGGGAGTCAGCCTGTGTTCCCTGAAAACTGGAGGTTCATAGCCTGAATCTTCACACCTTGCACCTAGAGTTATCAAATTTGGCCGGTGACACATGCCTTAGTTATACCCCGTTTGGATTATTATCACACACTGTGTTGGGCTGCCTTTGAAGACTGTTCAGAAACTTCAGTTAGTCCAAAGAGGAGTAGCCAAATTATTAACTCAGGCTGGCTACAGGGAGCACAAAACCCTCCTGTTGCAACAGCTGCAGTGGATGGCATCTGTTTCTGGGCACTATTCAGAGTGCTGAATATAACCTTGTGAAGCCCTAAATGGCTTACAGCCAGGTTATCTGAAGAACTGTGTTCTTGCATCCAAGCATGACTGTGCTTTGAAGTCCCCTGGGGAGGCCCTTCTGTTTGTTCCACCACTCTCACAGGTACATCTGGTGGAAACATTAGAGAAGGTCTTTTTGGTGGCTCCCACACTCTAGAATTCCCTTCCTAGACAGGTTAGTCTGGCGGCATCCTTGCTATCTTTCCATAGGCAGGTGACCATCATGTTTTGGCAGGCCTTTGAGGGCACACTGCTCAGGGAGAAAGCACCTTTCAAAATGCGCTGTACCACAGTCATCCCTCCAGATTTGCTAGGGTTAGGGGCTCAGGATCCTCATGAAAGTGGAAAAAACATGAATAACTCCAGCCCCCTCCCCGTATTTAACACACAAAAAAGTATGATCGATATATTCAACCCACTATTGATGCCTTTGAAGCGTCAAGGTTTTTTTGCAAGGCAGAAGCAGGTGGCTGGAGGCTTGTTGCTCTCTCCACTGCTGTCATATGCCATTTTAATAGGGACTTACAAGCCTCATTCACAGTCTCTTAGTTTCGCGGGGCTTGCAGTCCATATTGAAAATGTCATATGGCAGCAGTGGAGGCAGCAGCAGATAATTCATGAATAATCAAATTTGCAAAAGTGAAACATGCAAGTACGGAGGGCTGACTGTATTTACATTTGCTGTTTTCTTTTAATAGTTATTTTAGCTGCCTTTAATTCTATTGTTAGTTTAATTTTAGCTATATCTGTTTTGAGTTTTATAAGTCATCTTGAATCATCATCAATATCATCATGTGTGGATTACTTTCAGTTGTTCTTCTCTACTTATTTAGGTGAAGGAATTAATACTGGCTTATTTGACAGAAGTAGTCCGTCCCCTTCTTAACCAGAACAGTGCAAATGGTTCATCTCAGAACATTCCGGTGCAAAATAAATTGGGCCTAGCAATGATCTTCCTTCTTTTGGGGGAAATCTACTCTCTTCCAACATCAAAAAATGATTTGGCATACTTATGCTGTCTTCTTTGTTTGGAGAAGCCACCAGCAGATGTACTGAATGAAATGAATTTTCTCAAAGAGGTGTTTTCAGAAGTTCCATGGTATGTGGTTATATAACTTAAGACCTGAAAATTTAACCTGAATATTTGAATAGATGCATAAAATTTTAACTCTTGCAACTTTTTAGCACAGGGATAGGGACCATGCAACCCTCTAGATGTTGTTAGACTGCAAGTTCCAGCAACCCCTAGGCAGCATGGCCAATGGTAAGGAATTCTGGGAGTTGCAGTCCAATATCATATAGAGGACCATGTGATTCTCAACCATATTTCAGCAGCTTGTCACTGTGTAAAATTTCAGCAGGCTCAGACTTTCTTGTGTTACGTCTCAACACAGGCGCAGCTGTTGTATTTCTCCCTGTCATACTGCTATTAAATGATACCAGTTTTGATGACAGAGAAGGTGTCATTAGTATGAAAGATAACATGAGAGCATCAGTTAATGATTTTGGACTTTTCTAGTTGAATTTTTAAAAGTGTGGATCCCAAGTTTTGCCACCAGCGGGTGTGGAATCACACTTATGGGAACCTTCTTGAACTTTGGAGTATTTCTTCCATATTTTGTTCTCTCCCATTTTAGCTGCTTGCAGTCAGCAGAAAATTTAAGATACCCTCACACACGGGAATATGAGAAACAGGCTGCAGAGAAAAGAGACTGAGTATTGAGTATTACCTAAAAGGCAGTCTTTTTATCTTTTTCCTGTGAGTGGCAGTTGGCTGGTGTTCAGAGTTGGATCTGTAACTTGCTTTACCAAACAGCAGTTGAACTGAGAATGCTAGCCACCCACTTTGGAGTGGAAGTATTATTGCTATTGGGTGAAGGCACTTGCCTCCAACCAACTGATGGTGACACATGATGACCACATTTTTTAAAAAAATGACTGTCCAGCCCAGCCAGTGTATCAGAAAAAGGCAGGTATTGTACAAGGCAATGTGTTAGATGAAATACTGCTAGCTTTGAGTTTCCTGCAGATGTGTATATTAGGTACAACATTTTAGCTTTTTGTTGTAGACCCTAATTTCTTCTTCATTTTCTGTTTCAGCATGGGACAAATCTTGATGGCTTTCTGCAATAGGTGTATTCTGGAAGATGTTAACCAATGGGTGTGGATACTCCCAATTGTTCATCTCTTTATGGCTTCTGTTAATTTTGAATGTGCTCAGGTGAAGATTCAACTTGAATCTGAAGAACAATGGGCAAAAATGGAAGGCCTTCCATTCATAGAATGCAGAAAGAAACAAGAAAATAAGAAGTGAGTTTGACTTCATTATCCCCATTATGTTCTTTCTGAAATCTCGCTAGTGAATTAAGCTGGTTTTTCTGATTTTTGTTGTCAAGTCACCTTTGACTTATAGTGACCCTAATGAATGAGAGATGTCGAAGAGCCCTGGTTGCCAACCTCCTGGCTCAGGTATTGCAAACTCAAGACTGTGGGTTCCTTGATTGAGTCAGTCTACCTGTAATGTGGTCTTCCTCCTTTCCTACTGCTTTTTCATAAGCTCTTAAACTGATTTCGCTTATGAAACCTTAGTATTTAGCACATTTCATATTTCATGTTGGAGTGAAGAAGGCCATTTAAGTCTCATGTAAGCTATAACTTCTGCTATAACCAGATTTAATAACAAGGAGATCTTTAGAATTTCTTGTTTGATTAAAATGGTCGTAATTAAGATCAAAATAGTCATCATTTATGACCCTTGAGGGGTTATCACCAGTATGAGCATTGAAGTCTCTTGAAATTATTTGAGTCCTAGGATACTTAACTTTTAGGTCATATGTGTGTGTGTGTGTGTGTGTGTGTGTGTAGTTTGTAAGTCAATCAAACAGTGTAACATATAAAAGAGTGAGAAACATGGGGAATATAAAATTCTCGGGGTGGCACAGAGGAGTAATTCACAACAATTGGGTTAATCCCCGTGTGCCAACTGTAATTGGCAGGAGTTCAGTTGAGACTATTAGAACCCCGCTCCTTCTCCATCAGTTTTTCTTATCCTGCCAGGCAAACCGGACAGGCTTTCTCCCTTCTCTGTCAGTTTGTAGATAAAGAGACATTATCTAGAGTGTTAATATTTGAGAGACATTATCAAGAAATGTCAATGGAGACAGACTCCCCAATGCCTGCCACTCAGGCTCTGAGGAGAAAAAGAAAAATGGTGCGAAATGTGTCTCCACTCAGATACCCGCCACTCAGCAAGGCTCTGAGTCAGAATCTAAGGATAATCTAAATGGAAATACCTCCCAGAGGACCACAGGTCCACAAGTCTCTGGCGAAGGGAAAGTGACGGATTTAAGAAAGATATTTCTTTCCTTCAGTGAGAGTGAGGTGGAAGAGGTAAGATCTTTGGGAAATAAGCAGTCTGAGTGAAAGGACAGTAAGGAGAAGACAGTTAAATGGGAAAAAGTGGATACCGCTTCTAAAAGGGGTCCAGATCTGCTTCCTAAGAAAGTTGAAGTCAAGACGACAAAGGTTAAATCAATAAAAGCAGCTTTGAGCTGCCATGTTGATTTTATGGATTCTTCAGAGATGGGGAGGGGCATTTTGTGAGCAAAAACCCATCTCTGGAGCAGGTGCAGAAAGCCTGATAGAATGCCCGGATTTAAAGGGCGGAGACACATTGGAGCATTCAGGAAGCACATGGGCAAGTGCTGGCAATCGCCTAGTTCTCTGTGGTCAGGAAGTAATGGCACACAAGGCGAAGTGGAGCGTGTGGTGTGTTTTGACAAAGGCAACTGGCACTCTTTTGTTCATAATGTACCCCCAGAGCTGTTTAATAACATGTGTGGTGGTAAGTCTGAAAGAGTGAGACTACCTAATATGACTATGGAGAGGCAGTATTTTGGCGGTGCTGTGGACGTCCAGTCTGTGTTTAGATAAGGTAGCTGGGTTGGACCAGCTCCCAGTGATGCAAATTTAGTAATGAATTCATTGCATATAAATGAATTGCAATGCATTCATTTCAAACTATTTCTAATGAATCAAGTTCCATGTTAATATCTTCCAGAAATCAATTTAATAGAGCCAGTGAATTTGATTCAATGATTGATAGAAGATTATATAATTTAATGTATTCTCACAATGCAATGGATGTGCATGGCGTGCACTCAGGAGTGATATTTCATGATAACATGCACTCTGAAGAGGTGAATAGGAATGACAGTCAGAGAAATGCAGTTTTGGAAATGGATAAGGAAAGAGAGAACAAAGAAACAGTGATAAGGAAAAAAAGAGTGGAAAGTCAAAGTAATGAGGATATTGATGTGTATGAGGAGTCAAGAAGTTCTGCTAAAAGGAAGAAGAGTAGTGTAGAGATTGAGGATCAAGTTGAGAATGATTGACAAGAGGATGATGTTCAAACAGATGTGGAGGAAATGGATGTTGGTAGTACTTCTGAAGGAGAGATAAGTGAGGAAGTAGGCAGTAGTAGATTGCTTCGAGCAGATCAATTTAGAAGTGGACTTAAAAGGGTATTTCATACATTAGGCTTAGAGCTGGATGAGGATAACAGTCAAACTAAGGAATCAAAAGGGAAGGATGCGAAAGTGGCATCTCTAACAAAAAGAGAAAAAAACACATGGATTTGATATACCAATGCCAGATATGTTTCAAGAGTTGAGTCATACATAATGGGAAGCTTCTTTGAATACAAGTAGATTTTAATGTCATACTAATAAAATTTATTCTTTTGGGAAAAAAGAAGTAGAATTCCTAGAAGTCCCTCTGGTGGATGGTCCGCTAGCTGCACTTATTTTAGGGGCCCTGGTCCCCTAGGAAGGTGATACAATGTTGAAGGATGTAGATGAAAAAAGATTGGATTCAGCTTTAAGGAAAGCACGTGAAGATTCATCTGTGGCATTAAGAGCCTCGGTAGCAGCTTGTCTGTTTGCACGTGTGGCTGTAATGTGGATGCAAGAGTTAATGGATGGAGAAGTTCAGTCTGGGTTATTTCTGAGGGTTTTATCTAGAGTTAGGAAAGTATTGGAGTATGTGGTGGATGCCAGTTATGATTTTATGGCATTTATGGCTAGGAATATAAATGCTGTAACTGTTGCTAGAAGGTCTTTGTGGTTGTGTCATTGGGACGCTGACCGGAAGTCCAGAAATAATCTTGCTTTTGTACCTTTTATGGGGGAGTTGTTGTTTGGTAGTCAGGCATTGGACAAAGTGTTGGTTGAGATCAGAGAGAAAAAACAAGTAATGCCTATTTGCAGAAAAAGAATGTTGAAAGGAGGTCATTTCGAAACTCATATTATTCCTTTCATGGTAAAGGAAATAATAGACAACAGGATTCAAGGTACGGACGTCAGCAATGGTATAGGTCAAAGGGTCAGTTTGGAAGATCAGGATCCTTTAGTAAAAAAGAACAAGTTACTTATAGAAGTGGGGAAATCTACTCAATGAAAGATTAGAACCCAATTCTGACAAACAACTGACCTGTGTGGGAGGAAGTCTGCTACCATTAGGCATTCTTTGGAATCAGATTACGTTGGGTCAGTGGGTTTTGTAGGTGGTAACACAGAGTTACAAGATTTTGTTTGACAGAAGGCCAAAATACAAATATGTCTTCTCACCAGTGGCAAAAGTGGTGGAGAAGAGAAGGATAGTTGTAAAAGACATAGAACATCTAATGCAGATAGGAGTGGTGGAGATCATTGATTCTTGTGGGGTCTGCTGAACGTTCTTTACTGACTTGAAGAGCAGTGGGACTTATTGTCCTGTCCTGAACCTGAGATATATGAACAATTTGTAAAATATCTCAGGTTCAAAATGGAGACTTTGCAAACAATAAAAGAGCATTTGAGAGTGGGGTACTGGATGGCTTCAGTAGGTCTGAAAGAAGCTTATCTGCATGTTCCCATGAGGAGTTCAGACAAGAAGTGTCTCAGGTTTCAGTTTATGAACAAGCATTACCAGCTCAAGGCTCTACCATTTGGCTTGGCTTCGTCACCGAAGGTATTCACAAAAGTTTTGGTCTCTCTGGTAGCTCATCTGAGGCAGAAAGGGATACATCTCTACCTGTACATAGGTGACTTGTTCATAAAGGCAGATTTTCAACTGAAGCTGGGAAAGAGTGTGCAGATGACTATGGAGATACTACAGACTTATGGATTTCTTGTGAATTTTGAATGGTGCCGACACATTTAGGATCGAGAATAGATACAAAGAGTGGGAGACTTTACCGCTCGGAGGAGAGAAGGATAAAAGTCAAAAATATTATGCAGAAGTTGCTCAGGTTACTTCAGTGGATGTGATGTTGCTGTCACAAGTAATGGGAACTTTGGTGTCAACTATTCAGTTAGTTCCATGGGCCAGGTTCCTTTCCAGAGGTTTACAAAGGTTGTTGATTCCTCACCAGTGGAACATAGGCAAGAAAAGACACAATTTAATCTAGTTGCCAAACAATTTGAGGAAGAAATGGACTTGGTGGACAAGAGACTTGAATTTGAACAAGGGTGTTCCTCTGGTAATCGATCATTACAAAAAAGTTACAACAGATGTGTGTTTGACAGGCTGGGGAGCCCTGTGCCAGGGAAAAACAACACAAGAGGTTTGGACAGGATTGGATTTGAGACAGAAGATAAATTTTTTTGGAGTTGAAGGCAATTTGTCTGGCACTTCTCAGATTTGTAGACATGTTGAAGGGTCAGCATGTTCAAGTATGAACAGACAATATGGCAAGAAGGGCATATATTGTGAACCAAGGGGGTCTTCGCTCCAAGGTACTGATAGATGAATCCAGCAAGCTGTTCTGCTGGATGGAGAAGAATTTACAATCCTTAACAGTGGTATATCTGAAAGGGAAATTGAATATCAGAGCAGATTATCTCAGCTGAAACAGTTTGCGTCCCAGAGAATGGACACTGAATTATCTATCTGGTGTTTCAGATTTTGAACAAATGATTCAGGCCAACTTATTTGCCTCAACCAAAACTATTAGAGTAAAAAGATTCTTTTCAATCAATGGAAACAGGCTTGCGGAGGCATCAGATGGTCTATCAGTTCCATGCCCAGAAGGTCAACTATATGCTTTTCCGCCACTGCAGATAATGCAAAGAGTGCTGCTAAAGATACAGAGAGAAAAGGTGAAGGTGGTGTTAATAGCACCTTATTGGCCAAGAAGGCCTTGGTTTTAACTATCAAAGCAAGTGTCTGTCAGGGATCCTTGGAAGTTGCCACTTCAAAAGGACCTTCTAAGTCAAGGTCCTATACATCATCCAAACCCAGAATGGTTGAATTTGATGGCTTGGGTCTTGAGAGGAAGGCCTTAGAATTTCAGGACTATTCACAAGCTGTAATGGATACTATTCTGGCATCTAGCTGTCAATCAACTCAAAACATATATAATATGACGTGGAAAATATTTGGAAAATGGTGTAGTGCAAGTAATTTGCAGATGTCAAACATACAAGTTAAGCATGTGTTACAGTTTCTACAGGATGGTTTACAAAGAGATCTGAGACTGAACACATTAGAGTGTCAAGTATCAGCATTATCAATAGCATCAAAGTTTGATGGGGTTCCTCTCTCAGTGCATCCTCATATAAAAAGGTTTCTGAGACGTGCAGTACTGACTTCTTTTCCAACAAAGCATAGATTCCCTAGCTGGGGTCTTAATATAGTGTTAGAATCTTTAATAAAAACACTTTTTGAGCCAAGAAGGGATACTTCTTTAAGATTGGTGATGCTTAAGACTGCTTTCTTGGCGGTAATAACTTCAGCAAGAAGGGTCTCACAGTTGGCTGCATTATCAGTAAATGCTAACTTGTGTAAGTTCGAGAAAGACAGATTGGTATTGACTTTAAGTCCAGCCTTTCTTCCTAAATGTACATGAAAGAAGGTGGCACCAGATGTTATTTATCTGCCAAATTTCTTTCCTCATCCAAAGGATGCAGAGGAGAAGAGATAACATACTTTGGATGTGGTGAGAGCTATATATTAAAAGAACAGCAAGGATTAGGAGAACAGAGGCACTCTTTGTCTCATATAATCCTAAATCTGAGTCAAAAAGCTTCTAAGGCTGTAATTGGCAAATGGATGAAAACTTGCATTTTTCAATGTTATGATGTGGCAGATCAAGCAAGACCATGTAATGTGTATCCACACTACAAGATCCATGGTGACTAGTATGGCTTATGCTGTACCTTCCTCATTACAAGATGTTTGTGATGCAGCAGGATGGTCAGAACCATCAACCTTTGTTAGACATTATAAATTGGATAAGTTTTGATCTGAGCAAGCTGCTTTCGGGTGGAAAGGTGCTGCAGTCATTTATGAAAAGTAACAACAACTGGCTCTGCACATGGTGCCGCCGGCAATGGTTTGGGTTTTTGGAACACGGCCTGAATTTCCATGAACATGGGCTTCTGGCAAGGGATGGGCTGCACTTCATGAAACTTGGCAGGAATGTTTTTGCAAACAGTCTCGCAAGGAGGATTAAGAGGTCTTTAAACTAAGTTCCGTTGGGGAGGGAGACAATATTATTCAGGGCAAGGACTCAGCGAGTGCAGGGGGAAAAGACCCAAATGATATTGGTCAAGTAGTACAAGCGTCCAGTGGTGGGAGGAGTAGAAACTATAGTATAGGACTTGCAGGAAGGGCCCGGTGACTTAAGTGTCTCTACACTAATGCACAGAGTATGGGAAACAAGCAAGATGAACTTGAACTCCTAGTACAACAAAATAAATATGATTTGATAGGCATCACCGAGACCTGGTGGGATGAGTCTCAGGATTGGAATGTAGGAATAGAGGGGTATAGCCTGTTTTGTAGAAATAGACCAAATAAGAAAGGAGGAGGAGTAGCCTTGTATGTCAAGGATGTTTTCACCTGTGAAGAGATCCATGAGTTAAACCCAGAAAGCCAGGTCGAGAGCATCCGGGTAAGAATTAAGGGAGCGAGAAACAACAGGGATATTCTGGTGGGGGTTTACTACAGACCTCCAACCCAGACTGAGGACCTTGATGACGCTTTCCTCAACCAAATGACCGTGCATTCAAAAAGGAGAGATACAGTAATAATAGGAGGTTTCAATTACCCGGATATATGTTGGCAGTCAAACTCTGCCAAGACAGCAAAGTCCAGCAAGTTTCTTGCTTGTCTTGCAGACACTTTCATGGTCCAGAAGGTGGAAGAGGCGACAAGGGGATCAAATATTCTAGATCTGATCCTGACCAATAGGGATGACCTTGTTAATGAGGTAGAAGTGATTGGATCTTTAGGGGGGAGTGACCATGCCCTATTGGAATTTGGCATTCAGTGGGAAGGAGGAGATAAGAGTAGCCAGACACTCATCTTAGATTTTAAAAAAGCTGACTTCTGTAAACTTAACGAGCTGCTGGCTGAATTCCGTGGTCAAGAATAGTGAAAGGGAAAGGAGTTCAGGAGGCATGGGAGTTCCTTAAAAGGGAGATACTGAAGGCACAGTCTAAAACTGTGCCAATAAGGAGGAAAAATGGAAGGCATCTGAAGAAACCAGAATGGTTGACTAAAGAACTCTCAGCTGAACTAAGTGTTAAGAGAAACATGTACAGGAAATGGAAGAAGGGGGAAACCACCAAAGAAGAATTTAAGCAAGTAGCCAGGAGATGTAGGGAGAAGGTCAGAAAGACTAAAGCACAGAACGAACTTAGGCTGGCCAGAGACATTAAAAACAATAAAAAGGGCTTTTTTAAATATGTCCGCAGCAAAAGGAAAAAGAAGGAGACGATAGGGTCGCTGCGCAGAGACGATGGCGAATTACTAACAGGGGGAAGAGAAAAGGCAGAACTACTTAACACCTTCTTTGCCTCAGTTTTTTCCCAGAAGGATACAAGCACTCAACCTGGCGGTTGGGGAGCAGGGGAGGAAGCAGGGGAAATATGGCACATAATAGGTAGAGAGGTGGTACAGGAATACCTGGCCACACCGGATGAATTCAAGTCTCCAGGGCCAGATGAATTGCATCCTAGGATATTAAAAGAACTGGCAGAGGTCATTTCGGAACCGCTTGCTCTAATCTTTGAGAAATCTTGGAGGACAGGAGAAGTTCCAGCAGACTGGAGGAGGGCAAATGTTGTCCCCATCTTCAAGAAGGGAAAAAAAGAGGACCCAAATAATTATCGCCCAGTCAGCCTGATGTCAGTACCCAGAAAGATCCTGGAACAGATCATTAAGCAGTCAGTTTCTAATCACTTAGAAAGCAATGAGGTAATCACGAGAAGTCAACATGGATTTCTCAAAAATAAGTCATGCCAGACTAATCTTATCTCTTTTTCTGGTAGAATTACCAACTTGATAGATGAAGGGAATGCTGTGGATGTAGCATATCTTGATTTCAGTAAGGCCTTTGACAAAATTCCCCATGATATTCTTGCAAAGAAGCTAGTAAAATGTGGGCTGGACAGAGCTACTGTCAGGTGGATCTGTAACTGGTTGACTGACCATTCCCAAAGGGTGCTCACCAATGGCTGCTTTTCATCCTGGAAAGAAGTGACTAGCGGTGTGCCACAGGGTTCTGTCCTGGGCCCAGTGCTGTTCAATATCTTCATCAACGACTTGGATGAAGGAATAGAGGGCATGCTGATCAAATTTGTAGATGAGACCAAATTGGGAGGGGTTACTAATACGTCAGAGGACAGGATCAAAATTCAAAATGACCTGGACAGATTGGAGAGCTGGGCCAAGGCTAACAAAATGAAATTCAACAGAGAGAAGTGTAAGGTTCTACTTAGGTATAAAAAATGGAATACAGAAATATAGGATGGGGAACACGTGGCTGGATAGCAGTACGTGTGAAAGGGATCTAGGAGTCTTGATAGACCGCAAGCTGAACATGAGTCAGCAGTGTGATGCGGCAGCCAAGAAAGCCAGTGCAATTCTCGGCTGCATCAATAGGAGTATGGTGTCTAGATCGAGGGAGGTACTGGTACCACTCTACTCTGCTTTGGTTAGACCTCATCTTGAATACTGTGTCCAGTTTTGGGCACCCCAATTCAAGGAGGACGTGGTCAAGCTGGAGCAGGTCCAGAGGAGGGCGACCCAAATGGTGAGGGGCCTGGAAGCCATGCCCTATGAGGATAGACTTAGAGAGCTGGGTATATTTAGTCTGCAGAAGAGAAGGTTGAGAAGGGGACATGATAGCTATGTTTAAATATTTGAAGGGATGCCATGTAGAGGAGGGAGTGGACTTGTTTTCTGCTGCTCCAGAGACCAGGACAAGGAGCAATGGATTCAAGCTGCAGGAAAGGAGATTCCACCTGAGCCTCAGGAAGAACTTCCTGACGGTCAGGGCTGTCCGGCAGTAGAATATGCTGCCTTGGAGTGTAGTGGAGTCTCTTTCTTTGGAGGTTTTTAAGCAGAGGCTGGATGGCCATCTGTCAGGAGTGCTTTGAGGGTGTTCCTGCATGGCAGGGGGTTGGACTGGGTGGCCCGTGTGGTCTCTTCCAACTCTACATTTCTGTGATTCTATGAGTCTATGAAAAGTAAATGAGTTCCCACCCAGGATAAAGCTTGGGTATTTCCCGATCGTTGTGGATTCCTGATCGTTGTGGATTACTCCTCCGTGACATCCTGAGAATGAGAAGTTGGACTTACCATGAAGATTCATTCTGGGATGGCAGGAGGAGGAATCCACACCCACCTGGGGGGGGGGAATAAATAAGGAAGAAAAGCAGGAGAAGATGTAGGCAGGTGAAGTATTAAGACCTTCGGAAATAATATAAAGACACAGTTGGTGAAAGTTCATGGTTCAGCATGGCTGGAGAAGAAAACTGACAGAGGAGGAGTGGGATTCTAATGGTTTCAACTGATTTGGAATGTGAACTCCTGCCGATTCTGTTTGGCATGTGGGGATTAACCCAATTGTTGTGGATTCCTCCTCCTGCCACCCCAGAATGAACTTTCACAGTAAGTCCAACTTCTCATTTACTGCCAAAATTGCCTTGACATTGCCAAGGTCATCACACTTTACTGAAGAAGATACCAAACAAGATAATCTCCCATTGAGATGTCCTTTAGTAATGATTAAATACTATGGTAAATAGTATTTAGCAAATAAGAAAGAAATCTGTTTAATACAGGGTCAGATGTCAGCCAAACATAATAATTACACCATAACTTATTATAAGTTGCAGAAATGTTGGCCCCTGGGTTTTATTTGACCAGCCAGTCCATTCATGAAATACACTTTAAGTAATGTTCACTCTGGGTCTCAAGTTTCAGGTTAACTTGCAAAATATCTGGCAGAGCATGAAAGCAAATTACCGTGTTATTCCTTGTTTTATCCTGGTTGTTAATGTTAGTAATATCAACAAAGATGTGAGAACAGATCAGACATGAAGAAGAAAGTTCTTTACCAGGCTGTCTGGCAGAATTTGCTGGGATAGTTACTTCAGCAACCTTGGTAGAGTGGGGTTGATAGAGTGATGCACAAACCACAGCCTTAGGATTTCCTGTACAGAGTTCAACGAATTTGCATTGTCAGGTTTGAAATTGTCACCCAAGAGGCAGAGTGCTAGATTTAAACAATCCCCAGCCCAAATCGTATCCAGGGCAAGTAAAATGAGATGTGTAAAGAAATTTTTAAAATCTGAAGGAAATGGTAGATTTGTAGTTTCCATATCTATTATTCTCTCATTTTTTACACAGGAAGTTTTCATACCATTCATGGCATCTGTTGTAGGACTCAGGATATGCCTTTTCAACACATCCCTTCTCCCAGTTTTCTAGTATTGCATCCTAGTTTTTGCAAAGCTTAATTTCAAATTGATTGCTAGAAATTGTAGAATTATTCATTTTCAGCAGGGGAGTTATAGCTCCGTTCTTGAACACATGAGAGACCCACACTTTCTGTCTCAACATTAAGGACTTACATAGCAATATAGTTGGAACATTCCTTTCATTTGTCTTTCTAGCAAGAAAGACGTTCACATTCAAAAGTGCAGGCTGGAAGGCGATGTAGAAATACTTTAAATAAATGAAATATTATGTTTGAGCCTGACAGGATAGCCAATTCACCATTCCAAATTTGCTCTGATTTAGCATTTGGTTTTGCATCTGGGACTATATCCATTATGCAGAGGAAATGCTGAGAATGCAAGGGTGGGCCAAGAAGGCTCATACCTGCACTAATAATATCATAAATTGTGTCCTTGGGATAAAGATTAGTTATAGGAAATTTGCTCCTTGTACTCTTCATTTCTTTGTTTCCAACACAGCCCTGAGCATTGGAGGGTGAAAATAATTCCTGACCATGGCAGGTGGACTTTAACCATCTTGTTTTGAGTTGATTTTTAATCTGTTATAAGCTTTGAAGCTCCCTGCATATCTCCCATCATGGCTTTGTTTTCACCAATAGTAGCATTAATTTCTGATACATTCTTGAATGATTTTGTAGTGCACTGATGTAAAAATACTTTATACACAGATACTCGGTGTCAATGTGACTTTGTCATTATGTACGCCAGATATACTAGGAGGGGAAGTTTGAATAGAGTACTTATTGAAAGCTTTGTCTAAATGAAATGAACCATCATTGCTATCTCTAACAACTTCTTTAGTGAGTGGTGCATAGTAATTGGTGCATTGTAGTTTTGCTGCCAGGGTTGTTGTTTTTGTTTTTGTTTTTTGTCTTTTGCTGGCTCATTCCCATGTGTTAACTCTTGTTTCTGTATCAAGAAATGGTCCAGTTTAGATTTTTGTAAAGTGAGGAATATCAACCAAATTCTCACTACCTCACCTAGTTCTCTTCTTTCATTTAAACCCCATGGTATTTGCAAAGAAGCTGAAGCTTTCAAGTCTTAGTTTGTCTGCAGCAGCTCCCACAAAGTTTCAAAGAGGTTTATCATTTTCATTCTTTTGAAGATTAATTAACTGGTTAGGCTGTTGTTAAAAATAATTCAGTAACTTGCATAGTTTTCACACAATAACCACAGCAGCATCCTAAATTTATCTATACCATTCAAATGATGAGAACAACAGACTTTCACACAGATCAAAAGAGGTTCCCATATGTTCTTGAGCTTGAAGTACTTGAAAGCAAAACAAACCAGAGTGGAAGTGTTGAGCAGGGAAGAACCACAGCCCAGAGTTGTATTCATTAAAGGTTGCACAACTTCTCTAACCACCTGCAGAAAGCTCCCAAACAAACATCACTGAGGCCATCAAAAAGAAAGAAATAAAGGAAACTCTGAGACCTCAAAATTAGGGGAAAAAACGAGTGAGCAAGGCTGAAACCTGTTTTGACTCTGCTATTTTCTTGGCTCCCCTGCTAGTTTGTTGTTTAGTGTCTGCTGAGCTAATGTATTAAACCAAGAAGCTATCCAGTCCAGCATTCTCTTGCCGCAGTGGCAAACCATGTGTCTATGTAAGGTTATCAATATTGTTATCATCATCATTTTGTTGTATGGTCATGCTCTCATTAAAACAGAAGAATAAAAACATCAATTAAAATCATAATAATTAAAATACATGCTTGTTTAAAATACATATACTTAAAAAATGCACATCTTAAAATACAGTATAATGCAGGAGATAAAAGGATGGGATGCAGAGTACAATGAGAGTACAGAAATCATTTTGTGAGATGTTTTCAACAGAAAAGAGGAATTTAGCCACTAACTCTGTCGTTAATATGTTTGTATCAGCCAAGAAGTACAGGTAGCATTCCAGTATCCTTCCAAGGCATTTCCTCATAATCGGGCAAAGCAGACTATTATGCTCCTCTCTGTGAAGACTGTGTTCAAAGAGGATGTAACTTGAAGTTTCTTCCACAGTGGGAAGTCTACTTTGTCTATGCAGGGGCACAAATGATCTTCATATGAAACACTCTGATTGAATTCTTTCAGTTGTACAGAAGGGAGGCTATTAAATCTAGTCTTAGACAAAGACATGGTGATACTTGGGGGTAATCTTATTACAGTTGTAGAAGAGAGAGCCATAGGGTGTTGGTAACCCCTAAGTTGTGCCCCACTTCAAATAGTCTGGATGGTCTTGGCAACAGACCCCCTGGGTTGAAAATCCTGCTGTTCAATTCCAGGTCAGTGAATGTTAAAATATCTTTGATCCGGGACTTTATCTTGGATGAACACGCTGATCTGGCCTGTACTACAGAGACCTGGTTGGATGAAGCTGGGAGGCTAATCTCTCTCAGCTCTGTCCACGGGTTCTCTTTACAGCAGCAGTCAAAGGCCTGTGGCAAGAGCAGGTAGAGTTGCAGTGATTGATTAGGATTCCATCTACCTCACTAGGTGCCCTCTCCCACAATCTGCTGAATTTGAATGTGTGTTTTTGAAAGTGGGTGGACAGGACAGAGGAAGGATTCTGTTGGTGTACTGTCTGTTAGAGTTTCCAGGGGCCATGCTGTACTCCGTAGACATGGAAAGAAGAAACGTGACCCAAATGATGCTGCGACAGCTCCAGGCCAGGCAAAAAACCAGTGGAGTCAAAAAGAACAGAGTCCAGGCCGAAACATATTATCAAAAACTATTCTAGTGTTTATTGCATACAGCATAATTCCTCAACAGGCTCAGGTACTTCTAGCTGTAGAGTACTGGTGTCAGAAAGCCAGCATAAACAGAATAAGGGAAAAAATCCATTAGGCTTCTCTGTGCCCAGGCATGACACAGAGAGTACACGCAGGCTGCAAAAGACAAGTCAAGGCGGAGGAGAGAAGAGTGAGAAATCTCTCACTGAAATTGTAGGCTCTGTGTGGGCAAAGCCCAACTGCTGATTAAAAGAAGCCAGCAGTCCCACACAGAGGAGAACCAGGTGTTGCTTATCAATTGTCAGAGTCACACTGTTTTACCAGGCAGCCAAAGCCATTAGGCAGAGCAGAAACAAGACAGAAATCACATAGCTGAGAAAACATCTCTTAGACGGCCGGCCGAAAGGCCTAGAATCTTAACACTGCCCACACCGCTGCTCAACAGTCTCCCTTCCTGAGCTGGCTGAGCTGATATCAGCAGTGGTGTTGAAGTCCTCTCGTCTTGTTGTCCTGGAGGCCTTCAACATCCACACAGGGACTACTCTATCAGGAGCAGCTCAGGTTCAGTTGAGGTAATCTTGGCACCTGCTTGTCCTGTATTATTGGATTCGTTTCAGTTTGTGCAGTCTCAGGATGTGGACAGGATCCTTGGAGAGATGAGAACCACCACATGTATACCGGACCCTTGCCCCTCTGGCTTCTGAAAGCAGCTAGAGGGGAACTGACTGAATAGGTTAGGGGAGTGGTGAATGCCTCACTGCAGCAAGGAAAGTTTCCAGCATGCCTTAAAGAGGATGTGGTGAGGCCATTACTAAAAAAGGCCTCCCTGGGTCCCACCATCTTGAATAATTATCGGCCAGTCTCCAATATTCCATTTTTGGGCAAGTTTCTGGAGAGTGTGGTGGTCTCCCAGCTCCAAGGGTTTCTGGATGAAACGGATTATCTAGATCCATTTCAGTCTGGCTTCAGGCCTGGTTGTGGAATGGAGACAGCTTTGGTCACTTTGGTAGATGACCTACACTGAGAACTAGACAGGGGAACATGCCCCTGTTGGTTCTGCTGGACCTCTCAGCAGCTTTCAATACCACTGACTGTGGTGTCTTTCCAGACCAACTCTCTGGGATGGGACCTGGGGGCACTGTTAAGCAGTGGTTCCAGTCATTCCTGGAGGGATGAACTCAGAAGGTGGTGCTGGGGGACTCCTGTTTGACTCCCTGACCATTGGTCTGTGGGGTCCCTCAGGGTTCTGTTTTGCCCCCCATGCTATTTAATATCTACATGGAACCACTGGGAGATGTCATCCAGAGTTTTGGGGTTCGGTGTCATCAATAGGCAGGTGACATCCAACTCTACCTCTCCTTTCCATCTGATTCCAAGGAAGCTGTCTTGGTCCTGAACCAATGTCTGCTGTCAGTAATGGACTGGATGAAGGCAAACAAATTGAAGCTTAATCCAGACAAGACAGAGATGCTCCTGGTCAGTCAGAAGGCAGATCAGGGAATAGGGACTTTGCCTGTGTTGGATGGGGTTACACTCCTGAAATCTCAGACTCACAGCCTTGGTATTCTCCTGGACTCAACTCTAAGCCTGGATGCCCAGGTCTCAGCAGTGGCCAGGAGTGCATTTAAAACTTGTGTGCCAGCTGCATCTGTTCCTTGAGACATCAGATATGGCTACAGTGGCACACGCTTTGATTACATCTCAGTTGGACTACTGTAACACGCTGTACGTGGGGCTGCCTTTTGAAACTGTTCAGAAACTCCAACAGGTTCAAAATACGGCAGTCAGAATCCTGACCAGGACCAGTTACAGGGAGCATGTAACTTCCTTGTTAAAACAACTCCGCTAGCTGCCTGTTGTTTCCAGGCAAAATTCAAAGTGCTGGTTATGACCTATAAAGCCCTGTGTGGCTTAGGTCCGAACTATTTTTGAAAGACTATCTCCCTATACAAAACTGCAAGAGCCCTAAGGTCTGTAAGGAAAGGCTTTTTCTCTTGGTCCTGCCACCATTCCAGGCTCGGCTGGTGAGGACACGGAACAGAGCCTTCTCAGTGGCTGTTCCCACCCCTGTGGGAGCAGTCACTCTTCTGCAGGATGCTAGACTGGCCTCCTCCCTGCTCTCCTTTCTCTGGCAAACAAAGGCATTTCTCTTCAAGCAGGCTGTTATGTGAGCAGGTGAGATTTTATTTTATTTATTTATTAAGCTTCTTTTTTTAAAAAAAATGTTGTTATAGGTTATTATAATTTTTAATTTTTAAAAATTGTTTTAGTATGTTTTTAATGTTTTTAACTTTTTTTTAAAGCTGCCTTCAGTCCCAATCTGGAAGAAAAGGCAGCATACAAATATGATAATTAGATAGATAGATAGATAGATAGATAGATAGATAGATAGATAGATACCAGGTTGTTTGGGTATGTAGTATATTTTAGGAAGTTCAAAAGTTAAATCCAAATGTGCTGAGGAGTAAGTTCTATGGGTATTTGATACAGAATGCTGAGTATCAGTATCCTTAATACACTGTAGCATAATGAATTTTATGGCAACACAGTCTCATATGTTGAAGTCCATAGAAAGGCCTAGCAGATGTACTCTAATAATAAAACATTTAAACTACGGACTCGTAAACACATCTTTTTGTAACAGATGGAGATACCTGAAGATGGATTAGCGTAGGCAACCAACCCATATCAGAAAGCATGGGACCAAGCCTTGTAGATGCAAGGCCAACCTCCATCCATAAAACATCTGATGACATACATGTTGGCATTCCAAAAAGAGAATGCAATTCAACTGTCGAATTAAATCCCTGTGTCCATACTGGAACCTCATATAGTAATTGG
The DNA here is from genome assembly GCA_030412105.1 of Cyclura pinguis. Lineage (NCBI taxonomy): Eukaryota > Metazoa > Chordata > Lepidosauria > Squamata > Iguanidae > Cyclura > Cyclura pinguis. The sequence continues at coordinate 162,467,914 of CM059600.1, forward strand.
GACAAAATTTGGACCTCAAATATCTGTAAGATAGCAGAAATTAAGTGTGTCCCTAATACATATATATATAAAAAAGTGTTACCTTACTGATATTCTGAGAAGTGTGCACTGCATATTGTCTGTGTTTGTCCCAAGAGAGTGCAGAAGAAAACATAATGCTCAAATATTTTTTATTTTTTTACTTGTTCTGTAAGGTGTCCAAATATTATTCATTTATTTAGCACTTCATTTCTATAAAAAGAAATCTTTGCTTTTCTAAAATTGATTATCAACAAATTTTCTTTATAATAAATTGTAAAAACATGTAATAAATATTTAAAGCTTTTTTTTAAGATAATGACGTAATGACAGCATCACATCTGTAGAGCAATAATGGAATTTTGTGTGTGTTATGTGCCTTTAAGTCGCCTGTTGACTTAATGACAACCTCCATGAATTTCATAGGGTTTTCTTAGGCAAGGAATACTCAGAGGTGGTTTTGCCAGTTCCTACCTCTGAAATACAGTCTCCAGCACCTGGTATTTGTTGGTGGTCTCCCAACCAAGTAATAACCAGGGTTGATCTTACCTAGTTTTCAAGATCAGATGGGATCTGGTACCTTTAGGTAGTACCTGCTAATTTGAGGAAGTCAGGTGCAGAACAGTTGTCAATCAAGTCATCAGTTGGAGATTGAATAGTGTATGGTTAAGTTACAGCTCTGTATGGAAAGAACATGAGCAGGGCATGACAGCAATAGACCCCTCTGATTTATATTCTTTAGCAACTGGGCTTGAACAGAACATGTTTCCTCTGATCCTGGAGGTAACATATGTAGCCACCTGCTAGTAACCATCTCCCACATCTTCTTTTTATAAAGAAAAAAATTCACATATAGTGGGTTAACTGTGTTTGAAAATAGTATAGTTTGATACTAAGGTTTCAGGGCTGTACAAGTTAATGTGAAACCAGTCGCAGTGGTGGAAGTTACTGGAATAAACAGTGTTTTTCCATGAGATGGAAACTAAATGTCTGTGCTGTTAGCATCATAGTCAGTTTTAAAAATTGTTGCAAAATGCAGAATCAGATTCTGGTTTTTAGTAGTTATGCAAAAATGCAAAAAAAATTGTATTCTGTCTTCATTATTCCTCTGCTCAGTTTTCTATCTGATTGTATTTCTCTTTCTTTGTAATTTTCAGGGTCTTATTACCGCTAATGAAAGAAAAGAAACATTTGGTGAAAGGAAATGGAGCACTGTTCAGATCATGGTTCTCTTTGTTGCCTCTAAGAGACTTGGTAGAATTTATCTCTGAGTGTTCTTCTTGTATGCTGGACTGTCTTGCAGCAACTTTTCTTAGACTGAAAGATATGAAGATCACGTGTTGTAACCATGAGGTTTGTTCTAGTCTTTTCCCCCTTAATTCATATTAATTTGTTATATATAGCAAAAATTAGAATACATCAGTCAATCAATAACATTTCATTAGTACTTAATATCCAGCAAAGGAGAGATCATGGATTCGGTTATCTCCTGATGTCCCTCAGGGTAGATAAGGGTCATGTAGTTGAGTAAGGTGTAGTATCCTGACTCCTTCCCTCATTCTTTCTTTTGCCTTCACTAGAATTAGGTGCTCCCTCGCTTTCTCTGTTTTCAGTGTTGTTTCTTCGAATATCCACATTTTCCTCATCCTTTTTCTTCTTTCTCTTTTCCTATTTAAAAACAAAGGCAACCTCTTTAACCTCTTTACTTTTCGCCTCTTTTCCCCACTTTTCCCATGCTTCAGCCATGGGGAAAGATGCAATTAAATCCTGTAAGGACTGCTCCGCTAAGACACATATGGCGGTAAGGAGCACCCACACAACACCATCTGTCTCCTCTGGGAACTGTTCATATCCACAAGGCACAGCGTCCTGAAGACTCCATGGCTAGGACTACTACCTCAATTTTTTAAGTGTACCGCCAGGTGCAGCTGCAACTTTATTCTCTTATAGTCTCTATGCTAACCTATTCTGGCAACTTGGTGAGGTTAAAGAATGAGCAGCTGGAATGCATCAAAGAGAAGGGAGAGGACAATGATGACCATACCGTTGCCAAGGAGGAAAGTTTGATATAACTGGTGTTTATTGGAAATAATAATATAAAATGTAAAACAAGATATGTTACGATATGTTATAATTTATTATGGCTATAGACTTAATCAGACTTTAATAGAGGTAACAGTTGTATTAGAAATAAGAAGAATCACTGTATATCAAATAGTATATGATACGCTGTATTGTATGTTGTTAATATAGTGTTTCTTATGTACTGTGACGTGAATAATGATTTGGTTATAAATACATGCATATATATCGTTTCTCTTTCTTTCTTTTCTCTCATGGTAATTGTTTTTAACAGATATATGAATTTGATAAATATTTATTTTTATAAAAGAATAATAATAATAATAATAGTAATAATAATAATAAAAATAAAAAACAAAACAAAACAGGACCAGGAATTGCACTGATGTGATCCTGCACATAATCTTACATAAAATCCTCACTTTTGAGAAATAATGTTGGGGGAGTAATGTATGAACGCTTTTGCCTTAAACATTTTATTTATCATTCTGAAAGAAAATGTTGCATAGTCCAGGTTTTTTTTCGTTTTTTTTTCCGTTTTTTTTTTTTAAATCCCCCCAGCCTTTGTATCTCTATCAGGAGAGCCCTGCAACTTATTTAAAAGGTGAATGGGAATTCTCCTTACTGGAGTCTTGTGCACTGGTCAATTCAACCTTTTTGGGAGACCACTCTGAGGAGCCTGGAGGGGTCAACAGCAGCAAACACAACCTTTGTGGGCTGCACTTTTCCCACTCCAGTTAAGCCAAAGTAAAGTACTTAATAAAACCTGTTTTCAGTTCTGTAGTTGCGGTGCCCTGCAGATGTATTCATCCCCATTTACTTCCGTGCTGGATTATGTTGCAGCCTGGAACTGAAATGGATTCGTTTAGCATTGTTACCACTTCTTGTATACAAAATACTCAGAACTCTGAAGGTGCAAAATATTTTTTTTTTTTTGGCAAAGTTCATCAAGAAAAAGTAATAAGGAGGCTTTTAAGTAGTTCAGATGCTGGCTTTGGACCAGAAGAGGACCATATCATAAACACTTTGTGTAGCAACAACTTTTAATCCTCATTTTAGCATTGTGGTCTACCAGAAGTTTGGCTGTAGCCTGCGGTTAAGTTGATATCCTCTTTTTCATCTTTCTGAAGTAGAATGGGTATATTTGCATGACACAGCATAGCTATAAAACAGGATCTCGGCAATATTGGCTTGGGTAAATCAGTTTCATAGATGTCTCATAATTCTGGTTCTCTGGCTTAGTTTTTGTTTCTGTTTCCTAGGAGGTAGAAAAACTTCTTGAGACAGTTCTTCATATCTGTAATAAACAAAATAGGTAAGAATCAGACATTTGTAACTTTCATGAAACATACTTAATTGGAAACAGACCTGCTGAATTGAATGTAGAAACTTTGAAGTGTATGCTGTTTACAAAATAATGTTTGAAAACTTTTCAGTTGTTGAAGTAGATTACACAATTCTGTTTGTCTTGTTTTACATTGGGATGGCAGCTGTGGCAGAGATTCTTCCTGCCACCTGGATCAGGCCACCTCACCACATTTTCAATTAAGAATTGGCCCAACAGACAACCCTGAAGTGAGCAGAAGACATTTCTGATCTGTGCTTCCTGTTTTTGGAGGGAATTTTCAATTGTTTGCAATTGTGAGAGGTGTTTAAAAATCAAACTCAAAGTTTGGAGGCATTTGGGGACATTTTCAAATCCTTTCTGGCCTGAAAATGTCAGACTTTCTTTTCTTTTCTTTTTTTAATTTTGAAGGAAGAATCAAGGGGCTTGAGGGGATCAAGAGGGCTTGAAGGCCTCAAAATTGGTTGCAGGCTGCATGCAGTTTTGGGGCTGCACTTTTTTCACTCCTTTTACATAGATGGATATGGGATGGAGGAAGCCTTTACAAAATACAGGCAGCAACCATTTTTTCTTTTTCAGAAGTTTACAGTAGCTTTATTAGGAACAACAGCAGCACATCCTGGCCATTGCCAGGACTAAAAGCCCTTATTGAATATACAGTGTCTTGTAAGCTGTAACATTACAAATTCAGGCACACACTCTTAGGGCTAGTGTAAGGAATAGAGGCTGATTAGCAGTGTCCCTTCCAAACTTCCCCCATCCCGTTGTTACTATGTATCTCTCACACAGTGTCAACAGATGCTTAAAAGGACCCTGAATTGTCACAACCCCTTTCCATTTTGTTAAACAGCATATGGAAATAGAGAGGAGAGCAGTGATTGATGTACCTGGGGTTTGAAGTGTAGTCACGGTGAAATTACCCTTCCTTTCTCAGTACATACTATCTAATATATAAAAGTAGGGATGGGCCAACTGAATCCTCAAATCCTGGGCAAGGATTCGAGATTTGGGGATCTGAATCCCCCCCCAAAATCGTGCTCCCTGTCCCGAGGAGATGGGAAATGAAGGAAAAGCCGGCCAAGAAAAACTCTGTATAGGTACAGCAGAGATAGCTCCGCACAGCTATTGAAGCGTGCCAAGCAGCAGAGAATACCTTTAGCAGCAAATGCATGCTACCACATTTTTGCAGGCCGAACAGTCAAGGAATCTGCCACATTTCTTGACTTTCAAGTCTGGACACACCCTTGCCAATTGCTCCAGCCCACCGTAATTAGCATGACCCATTACCCAGTGAAAATAATGGCTACAGTTGTCATGTAGGGGGACACTGGCAATAACATTACCTGTTTGGGAACCTTTAGCAGTTGGTAACATCAAATACAGTCTGTTCTGTTTTACACTCTTAGCACAGACTCTCCCATCATGGCTAATCGTGCAGTTATCCCCTTTGAACACTAGTTCATACCCCTTATCCGTCAGGCATGACACACTTAAAATGCAGTGTTCTAAATCCTCTGCACATAACACATTTGCAGAATTCTTTCCCAGACAGGGAACAAACGCAGACCCCAAATAGGACACTTGCGAGTGTGCTCCATCAGCCATGCAAACAGAGCACACAGGAGCCTTTCTAGCGTTCCTCAGCAGGCTTCTGCTGTTTACCATATGATGGGTAGCACCACTGTCAAGCAGCCAGTCATGGCAGACTGTCCCTTTTGCTGCAGCAACAACAGTACAGGTGCTAGCTTTCTTCCTCTGGACTCCAGGCCTCTTGTTGTCCTTGTCCCTGGGCAACATGGCTTTACAGTCCCTCTGGAGGTGTCCTCGCTTGCCACACTTGAAGCACCGCTGGGCTACGCTGCATTCTGCAGTCTCCTCCCCCTCACGTGAAGGCTTGTGCCAGCTGTTCTCTGCTCTTCTCTCAGCAGCACGCTTTATCTTGTCCTGGGCTGCAAATTCCCTCCTGTCACGTTCCTCCAGAACCCGTGACATAACTAAATCAAGGGTCAAGTCTCTTTCGCTCAGACTCTGCAGGATATAAAGAATGAAGTCCCACTCCTTACTTAGACTGCTTAGGAGGATGTAACATTTTTGAGCCTCACCAAAGTCCATACCTCTGTCAGCCAACTCGAGGAATAAAGACTTCATGGTGTCTAGATGGGCTTTCACATCTCCCCCTTCTTCCAGTTTGGTGTTGTAAAGCTTTCTAGTCCACAACATCCTGGAAAGGCAGGAATCACGCTGATAAACGTTTCTCAGCGCATCCCACACATCAGCTGCAGTCGGCTTGTTTCTCACATGGATGAGCTGGCTGGGCTCCAAGCTCAGGATCATGGTCACTCTGGCACGCTGATCCGCTGCTCTTTCAGCTGCATCTTTAGGTGGGTTCTCCACCACAGCCCATAAATTTTCTCTCACTAGCAAACTCTGGATCATAAGACTCCAGGTCTGATAGTTTCTCATATTGAGCTTTTCAAATCCAAGTGCCGGCAACATTGTGTTTTGAGCCATTCTGCTTCCTCAAAACCGAAAGCAAACACAAAAACTTGCACCTCTTCCTGAATTTACGGCTTGGAAGACCTTGTGGATGAAGTTACAAAAACAAATGCTGGCTAGGCAAAAACAAAACAGCTGCTTATTCTCTGCTGCAGGAAAAATCCTCCCACCAGAGCTTTACCAGCTGAGACCCTGACCGTCTCCCAGGCTGTCTGTCACAAAACAATAGGGTTAGCTGGTCCGAACTGCTAGAACTGACCAGAACTTGGCAAAGCTGAGCCCATAACCGATTGTCCCGAGGAGATGGGAAATGAAGGAAAAGCCAGCCAAGAAAAACTCTATATAGATACAGCAGAGACACCTCCGTACAGCTATCGAAGCGTGCCAAGCACCAGAGAATACCTTTAGCAGCAAATGCACTAAGCCAGTAACACTCACCCACTCAGCTTGTAATCTTCCAATATGGAGGCTCTTTTTTCTTTGTTACAAAATATATACAATATTTACAAAGTCCAGATGGCATTCCAGCATTTCTAGCTTGCTCTTTCCAGCGGAGCCTCCAGCGACATGCATCAAGCAACATGTGCACTTGTTGGCTGGGATCGTGCTACCTTTGTACAGACACCTAGTCAATCCTGGCCAACCCTTGCATTGTCTGCACCTGGTGCTCATCAGCATGACTCAGCATAAACTAGCTCGAGTCACATTCCTTCCCACAGGTGCACATAACAATTAAGACAATATGACATAACAGAGTAACATGACATTCACATCACAAAGTATTTTCTAGAGGTTTGGTCCAACCTTCTCTGACACTCCCCCCTCTTCTCCTGCCCGCCGCCAGCCTGATCCTGCCCAGGGAAAGTGGGAGAAGATGGTGAGGTTTTTAAAAATTGGCGCCTCCGGGGCCTGCCAAAGGCCTGATTGGCTGGTGGGCCCCTGGACACGTGAAAATTGTGGCATAAAGCCATGCATGGGAGGTGGCTGTGCCCACTCGGGCTGCCTGTGCCCATGGCTGCCTCCCTCTGCAAGGTAATAATCTCTGTTCTTTTGACTTGAGAATTACATACTTAATGTAGTAGATGAACATGTCAATTGTATTTGTATTTTCTTAATAAGAATTATGGGTATGTTTTCCTGAACTGAAAACTATTATTTAAATTGTTTTTCATTAAACAAAGATGTCAAATTCTGCTTAAAAAACACTTTTCAATAGAAGTGCTTTCTTTCCTTTGTTTTTTAAACCCTTTTTTAAAAAAAGATTCGAAAGATTCCGGATTCGTGAGATTCATGGATTCCTGGAAGCTTCCAGGGATTTGGATCCAGATTCAGATTTGGAAGATTCTGGATTTGACCCATCCCTATTTAAAAGCCAAAGTTTGTCTGTTTGTCTGTGTCAGGTGAAGACCTCATATGATTGGCTGCCTAAGAAAGTTCTATGGAATCCCAGGGTTTGTAGTTTAGGGAGGGGCCTTCAGAATTCTGAGTCAGAGAGCTCTTGGGCCTCAGTCAACTGTGCCTGTGTTGAATAGGCCGGTTGCAATGGAGATGAGGCCTAGCAGCAAGGAGGGAGAGCAGTATCTTACCTCAGGAACCCAATCTCTGTATGTTAATAACTCTGAATACAGATTGGATTGGGGAATATGGGGAAAGTTTGCAGGCACTGGACAAGACAGTTTGGGGAATTAGAGCCATAGGATCTCAACTCTTTCTAAGAAGTATTACCTATGATAAAATAAAATCCAGGGCAATACCAGGTATACACTAGTATACTTATAACAGCTTTTCCTTCTTTTCAGAACAGTTGACAACACATTCATAGAAACCTTATACTTTTTAATACCAGGTACAGACTTTTGCATTGGATGCTTTTCCAAAGGGGTTTCCAGGCTTCTAGAAGCAGTTATTAAGGTTGAAAATACAAAGAAGGTACAAAAGATTCCTAGAGAAAGAGAAACATAAAATTTTTGGGTGGATGAAGCCTGTGCAGAAGCCCTTACATGACCTTTTGTTTCTTGCCCAAAATACACACAAAATACTCTGTGTGTGTATGTGCAGAGGTTTATTCCTTGCCTTTACTATTGAACCTTTTGTGCCTAAATATAATGTTCATACATTTTCAAGTATCCCTCTCTTATTGGGATTGAGAATGAATACTTATGCAAGATCTGATTAAATGCTAATCAGGGTCTAAGCAAATTGCAATGTTAATGTATTTGATTGTCATGATATCCAGCGTGTTGCACAACATCTTAACCTTAAGAAAGCATGTATTAGAGTCAATAGTAAATGTTAAAAGATAAACTGGTGTTTCTGTGATAATCTTCATTAATGTAAGGGGTTAAAGGCCATTTACTCTTGTCCTCAGGCAAAGATCAGACTAATCATCTACCTGCCTCTTGCAGGTTAGCCTATGTAACTCAGGACTGGAGTGCTACAGGCAGAAAATACTCAGCAGAAAATGTAGGAAAAAATGCAGAAATCTGAAGGGCAGGATTTGGGAGCAGGATTTATTTGAATACATAGCATTGTGATCTAATTAAAGATATAATTATGATTCTGTATTATTTAATTATAATTATATGGAGAACCCAGCATGGCGCAGTAGTTAGAACACTGGTCTGTGATTCTGGAAACCAGGATTTGAATAGCCATGAAAACCCACTATTTCTGTCTAAGAGAAAGGCAAAGTCAAAGCCCCTTTGAACAGATCTAACCAAGAAAGCCCCATGATGGGGGCTACCTTAGGGTCACCATAAACTAGAAATGACTTGAAAGCACACAACAAACAACAAATTATACTTTCCCATCTGTGATGGGAGTATGTCAAGTTAAAGCCTCTTCGTTCCCTCCTCCTAAGACAAAATTACCTGTGAAGAGGATTGGAATGTATATTTCACTTGTGGATGATATTATGTCAGATTTCTCTCTTAAGACAGTGATAAAAAAAAATACTAGCGATAAGGAGCCATAAAAACAGTCTGGAACAAGATGATTTTAGAGGCTGTCCTCTGTGTATCTTCTGTGTGCTGCAGGTATCATGGAAGGCTTTGCATTAGGTTATTTTATTTATTTATTACTTTATTCTCTGCTTTCTCACCAAAAAAGGTGCTTAATCTGACTAACAATACTAAAATAATTTTCAAAAGACACTTTTATAAAGAACATAGTCTAAATCATTGTCAGTTGAAAACACAGTAGTGCTAAAGCCAGTGCCAAGGTCATTAAGGCACTTCTAATAACAAATTAGCTTATATATGAAAGACCTGCCTGAGTAAAAAGATTGTTGCCTGCTAGTAGAAGGTCAGCAGATTTCTGCTTTCGTCTGAAGGTCATATAGCTGTTTTGAGTCCCAGTTTTGGGAAAAAGATGGTGTATAAAAAAAAGTTCATCTTGATGATGATAGTCAGGTGTTCAAAAGGTGAACAATTATTTGGGCGAACGATACTTGCTGTTGCTACTTCTAAAATTTAATTAGACAGTTTGAACACTTCATCCTTAATCACTCCAATTTGATGTGGTTTCGTTTTTGGGAAAAAGGTGATGAATGAATTATATTTAGGTTCTAACAGACTTTGAATAGAAAGAAGAGTAAAGGTATTGCATTCTTCATTAGAATTCTTCATATTGAAGTCTTCATTAGAAGCACCGAGACAATCCTTTGGGCTTATTTGTTGTGTGTGCAGTTTTACCTACGTGTAATCTAAATCCATTTTATGACAAAGCTAATAAAATTCTTTCACATTTAGCGTACCACAGGACAACATTTGGATATTTTCTCTAAATATCTGCTTAAGCCTTCATCAAATTACGTGCAACAATGTTGAAGTGGGAACAGGATATAATATACCAGCTACATCAGCTAAGATTGTTTCAAGCATTCTTACATGTGCGTCTGTGGAGGTGAGAATTTCTCCTTACGATATCAACATATAGGTATTGGTTTGTTATTCCACAACCTTTCCACCACTTTGTTGAGAAATAATTTTTGTCTTGAAAGAACACTCAGAGGGAGTGAATAAAATAGTAAAGTGAATTTGATCCACCTACAGCTGACCACCTTGAGAACTCATCACGAATAATTGTCCTTTGAAAATTCAGCACCTTTGTGTGGTTGATTGCTTGTATACTAGTTCCATTGAAGAATGATGTCAATCCCATACAAAAGCTATGGGGTGGTGGTCAAGTCCAGGTAGTAGATCAGAAAGAATGAAAAGCTGTTCGAAGTAGAGGGCTCCTAGCGGTGTACAAACACAGGGGGAAAAAAGGAACTGGGGACAGGGATGGCAGGGGCCCTTATGTAGCTTCAGGGGAAGTGGGTGAGGTTCCTGCCAAAATGCTAGGCCTAGAGCTTCTAGAAGGTTCCGAAGGCAGTACTGTGCAGGCACAGACAACCCATTTGTGTGAGTTCACAGATGACCACTAGAAGAAGAACTCCAGTTACAGGTGAGCAACCTGTCCTTTCTTGACCCAAAATTCATAGGGTAGCTGTTTGTATTTTATGACAACATGAATGAAGAGTCCGGTGTTACTAGGAGACTAATAAATTTACTATAACATGACCTTCTATGGACTGTAGCCCACTTCATCAGTTATAAGGATGAATCTGATATGCTAATGTTATAATAAAGATGCTCAGTTTAATTATTATAAAACCTGAAAGCGGTGTTAAGGAGGTATCTTTGACTGGGACAACTGCTGAGAGAGAAAGGATTAACATTCACATCCCCAGAACTGTGATCTTTTATCTTGAAAAATCACTCTTCTCCACTGTAGTCAGGCTTTTAGAAAGGTTCCATTGATATCCTTTTCAGCATTCTGTGTACATGAAGAAACATAGGTGTGGGCGGGTAAGTAGCAAGGCAAGAGGACATGAATGGGAGAGGATGAAAATGTGCATGCATAGGGGAGGTTTGCTGTGAATATCTGAAACCAGCCATTGTGGCTGCTGCTACCTATGTTTTAATTGTTCTGACAGTATTTGACTTGCTTCAATAAACTAAAAGCAGTGTTCTGAGTCTGAACAGAGTAACAAGGCATGGTTAACCAAAAATGGAAACAGTTGGTTGTAATTGTCTTGTGGCTGCACCAGAGGAGGAGTGGGAAGAGTGTGTAGTAGCTCAGAACTAGTATTGGAGTACTGTAGTCCTCCATATGTTGGTAGACTGCCATTTTAGCCACCATAGCCAATGGTAGAGAATCTGGGGGACTACAGGATTCCTACTCTTGATCTAAACTATAATTTAATATGGAAGAAGCAACTTTTTTTGCCATGCTCATTGTTTTTCAGTTATTTTCATTTTTTTCCTTTATTCAGAGATCAATAGGAAGTTACAAGAATAAAACCGCTGCATTTTACAACAGTTCTGAGCTATTTGGGGCCATTTGGAGATTAAAAATCCCATGTGAAATGCAGGGAAGGAGCATAAGGGCTTTGGGGACCACAAAACAGAGTTCTGTGAGCTGCATGCAGCCGAGAGGCAATGCTTTCCCCGCACCTAGTTTACCCTTAAGATGGAAGCAAGGCCTGTGTCTCACTGGATCCATGTATGGTCCTAATTTCTTCTTAAATGGTACTGGCTGGAAAAAAAAGTTTCTTCTTCATTCTCTGATAGGCTGAAGCAGCAATCCACATGTAGAATTGGGTGAATCCCTCTTGCTCCAACCTGGTCAGGCAGGAGTCCAAAATTCCAAGTTCGTTGTGTATGAAGAAGATTAACTGGTCCCTGTCTACCAGCCAGACATAGAGGAGCTGCTCCAATAATTTCCTTCCTGTGCCCTCTCCATAGCTTTGTGTTGTTGTATGATGTCATTTATGAGCAAGGAAAGTCTTACTTTTTAATGTAAAAGATTTTGGCATTTTATAAATATTAAATATTAATAAAGTTTAGTTTAAACTTTTGAAAAGAATATGTATATGTTAAAGTTAGTCACAGAATGCTCTTTTGTTCAACAACTGGTCATTCTCTTCCTTATGCATGGTAGGATTCCAGAGAAAAACACACAGAGAACATTCCAATCACAGAAAATTTTCAAAGGCTTTGTGAAATAACTAGAAACTGGTTTCGGAGAGTTCTGCCAAAGCGTTTGCTGGAAAATTCTGCATGTATTGTGTTTACTTTTCCATGGGAATTAAAGGTTTGTATTTTGGAATTGCAGTTATTTCCCAGATTCTGTCCAAAATTTTTCAAGTGAAGGTGTTCTTTTTCTTTTTTTTTAAAAAGCATCCTGTTTATTTTAGTTCCAGTCCTTAATTCCTTGCTTAGTGTCTTCACCAACAGGACTGCTTTCTGCTCCTCGCATTCTTGAATGCTGCTGCTTTTTTATGTGCTTCATTCACACAGCTGATGTCCTTCCTACCAGTAGAAACAAGGTGTGCTTGTGAGTGTGTATGTAAGAGAGATTGACTTCATATCTTAATATAAAAATGTTTTTAGCCCATCCAAGACAATCACTGCTCTGTTCCTTCAATTCCTTTCATATCCACATAGTGCTAATCTGGATTAGGGAAAGTGGACAAGGGAACACAGTAAAAGAATAGGGTCTGTGTCTGCAGCTCCTTTCCGCTTTCTTAACATCCTTTTAAAAAATGTAGAATAGAAATAGACAACACGTGGCACTTGACATGTTGGAATCCGTCTTCCATCATTGCTTACAATTGGGTATGCTGGTTAAGAGAGATGTAAATTGCAGTCTAGCACTGTTTGATCACAAGATATTCACCCCAGTGAACCAGGAAAAGGGAAAAATACGAAGAGGCAAGGGGAGAAAAGATATATCGTTTTGTTTTTTTGTAGTTCAGAGTTGAATATTTTCTTGTCAAGGCAGGATAAATTGTAGGTCCAGGAAGTATAGGAGGGGCTTTTTTCAAGAATTCAATCTGTGGTATTTCTGTCTGTGCAAAGGCACTTTACTTGATCTGCACAACACAGGGTCCAGATTTCTCTTCCTTCTGTTACTCTTGGTGTCTTCTTTTATACCTTAGAAGACATGCTTTGACTGAATAATTGGTGATGAAGATGCATTCAGAAGCTGAAAGTGGGCAAATAGTGGCATAAATTGAGTAAATATCCCAGGCTTCTTGCTCTTTCCTCCCTAAGTTTGAATTATGCTTTAAAATAATACCTTCTTCCTTAGGCATGGAGCCATTTTTTGCAAGTAAACTTTTATGATAGAAATTTCACCGAGGAATGGAAAAAAATGCTGATTGCACAGATGGAAGGCAGGATCAAACAGGTATCAAGATGAATTTCATATTAAATGCAAAATATTGTGCTTAGATTTAGCTTTTTATGTGAGTTTCTGAAAAATAATAGAACATGTTCCCAGAGTCTTGTTTCCAGTTTTTTTTTTCTTTTGTAATTGATGTGAAAACTGTTCAGTTCAACAGTATTTCACTTACAGAATTTCTTTATTTTTATGTAACTATTTTCCCTTTGTTTTGCTGTACTATAATTACGTCAAACTAAGGATTGCTGTAATTCCTTTGATTTCTGGGAACAGTGAATACTTGGACCTTCAAAGGATTTTGTAGGAATAGAGTATAGTCATGAACATAGGTTAAATATTTGCTTTTCTTCGGAGAGAGAACAAGTTTGAATGTTTCAGTGTCTTTTATTCTTGCTTGAAGGTAAGAGAGATTTGTTTCTTGGTTTTAGTGTACTAAGTTAAGAGGGAGCCTACAGGGTCACTTACATGCTGTGCAGTGTACATTCTGAAGTGGCAGAACTGTATTTTCTCATATCAATAAAAATAGTTTGTAACTATGTAAAGTGCTAAAAAGAGATCATTAGTTTTGTTTTATTCCCCTAAATTTCTTCCCCACTGTGTGTTTCCTCTTCTGATTAAGTATCTACGATGTGTGATCATGCTTTCTTTTATTTTACTTTCTTTTCTTTTACTTTTCCTTAATAGGAGCTTGCTGTTCGGCGCATTAAGGCTTATTGCTGTTGCTATGACAACTTTGAAAAGCTTGACCCCATGATTAACAAAGCTTTTGAGGACTGTGCTATAGGGGCTATTAATTCAGCATATCAGGTAGTACATCTAAAATCTGAATGCCTTTAATTTTTCAGACACTAGTGGCTTTAAGACATAGGCTGCCATCCTGTTAGTAGGTTATCATGGTGTAAGTCCAGCTTAGCCTAATGTAATGTCACTGTTTTGGTCATTGCAGAGATTGGAATTGTGTACTCACAACACAGTGACTACCATGGACAGGCAATCCATGCTCACATTTGTCTGCTATAGTCCCCTTAACAAGGCCACTTCCTAGGCAGTGGAAAGTGGGAAAGAAGTGTCCAGTTGTTTTCCTATAGGTGGACTTGCTATGACAAGCATGCCTGGGGTCCTCCAGAAGTTTTTCTGGATGATGTCATTGCCGTGCTTCCAGCTATAGGTAAAGAGCTGAATGCTTCTCTGGTGCTCCTCTTGCTCTCCACCAGTCAGGCAATAGCTGCAGCAAAGAAAAGCTGGGGTTTGGGGGTGTCGTTGGATGCAACATGTTTAAATTACATAGGTACAATGCATCTTGTGATCTAGAATTTCAGTCATACTGTTCAAGTAAATGCATAGCATTTGCAAGTAAATGTGGTCAATTTGTAACTAAATAAATCATACATGAATACAGCATAACTCCTTAGATTGGTAAACAATTCATATACCTGCATTTGTTCTTTGCAGACATGTCCTATTCAGGTAGAGCCCTGGGAAACATGAATGTCAAAGTCATTATCACATGTCCTTTTTCCCATATCTTATGTTTTCTGAGATGTTCATTAAACAGAATGAACTTCTCTTGCTAAACAGTTTCCCTGTGGGGAAGGAAATATTTCAGACTTCACAGTGAGCAGTCCTGTGGAATGGGTCTGTAGAAGAGCTTCGTAGTAATTTAAGAATTCAGATTTTTTTTAATTTAAGCAATGTAGCAAAAAGCCATATAAATGTGTGTCTTGCTCTACAGTATTAACATGTTTCTATGTTTTGTATAGGAACATGATAATCTTCTTGACCTAATATCCCCTTATGACCTAAACAAGCTTGGCAAACTTGTATCTGCTATCATTACAAAATCATGGCCAGCTGATAAGATGGGCAAGGCTCTGAGAGATGTGGAAAGCGTGCTTAATCATCTGCTTGTTTGGCCAGACGTCAAACACATTTTTACCTTCAATGGTATGTTTAACATTTAACTAGTAGGATTCCAGGGCTGGGAGAGAATCTGAAGGAATGGCTTCTGAGATTTATATTGAGAAATTGAAATCTGATGTGTGAGTTTGTTTTCATTGATCCTTGCAGTGAAAGACTGGATAGATTTTTTGTTATGATGCTTGTTTCCTATCCTTTTCTCAGTCTGGTAGTCTAGATGGCTTGCAAAGGGTAAAGCAGATACAGCTAAAAAATTCAGATCATACAAAATTAAAAATATGAACTAACAGTAGAATTAAAAATAGTTATAAAAGCATGGCGATTAACCAGTACAGAACATTGTGAAAGGCCCTTTCCTCATAAGCAGTGAGCCTTCAAAGCCCTGCCAAAACAAGGTGATATTCATCTGCCTGTAGAAGGACAGCAAGGCGAGTGCCAGTCTAACCTCTCTGAAAAGGGAGTTCAGAGCTTAGGAACATCCAGATCCTCTCCTATATTCCCACCAGCTGTACCTCTGAGGCTGGTGAGATAGAGAGAAGAGCCTACCCAGAAAATATAAAAACACAAGTAAGTTTATATGGGAGAACATGGTCCTTCAGTTGGTTTGGACCTGGGCCATATAGGACTTTATAGCTCATAACCAGCACTTGGAATGTGTCTGGAAGCAGACTCCAAACCAACAGAACTGTTGCAAGAAGGAAATTGCATGCTCTCTGCTCTGTCACCAGCCTGGTGGCAGCTCTTTGTGCTAGCTGAAGTTTTTCAAACATTCTGCAAGGCATTCAAAATAATATATTACAATTACATCCAAACTCCCTGTAGTCTTTATGCTTTATTTTTTTATTTGAAAAGAAAAATGGGTCACAGTTGTTTTAAGTTGGGTGGCAAAATGAAATATGACGAATTATTGGCAGTTGTGACATGGATGATTTGAGAATTACCCAAGTAGGTTTATTTGTGTGTAGTTGTTTCTGAGTTAAATGGGGAAGAAACTAACAATTGAAAGCCCAAGATTGATGATTTGCTGCATGGTTTTAACCTAACAGGTGCAGATGGCAACTTTTTGGATCAACTTACTGATGAAGCTCAGGAGCTAATGGCTGTTGCTGACTCTGTATATATGAATGCTCTGGTGGAACTTAGAACAGGCAATATCCTTGTCAAACATTTGGAACTAATCATGAAGTACAAGAAAAAGTTTCTGTCCATTTATGAATTAAGTAAGTTTCTGTTCTCTAAGCACGTGCATGTGTGTATGTGTGTGCACGGACATACATACAGAAATTTGGTAAAATGTCGTGAGGAAACCTAATTAAAGACAGTCTAAATCATATGTTTAATTGAACTTTAGCTGACTGGTAGATTAATACAGTAATCCTCCCTTGTTTGTGGGGGATATGTTTCAGGGCTACCTGAAA
Source organism: Cyclura pinguis (assembly GCA_030412105.1). Lineage (NCBI taxonomy): Eukaryota > Metazoa > Chordata > Lepidosauria > Squamata > Iguanidae > Cyclura > Cyclura pinguis. The sequence continues at coordinate 162,484,420 of CM059600.1, forward strand.
CTGCAGATAGCACCAAACTCTATAGTATATAGGGAAGACAGCTTTCCAGTAATGTCAGTGTCATTTTCTGTGGTGGTGGTGGTAGCAGATGTAATTAAAATGAGGGACAGGCAGGCAGGGCCCAGACGTCAATATTTGTCGTTTAATAGTTTCAGATCACAGGTAACTAAAACTGTGCGAAGTAAGACCACAAATAAGGGGAATCCATGTACATAGTTTTATATTTGTTTGTGTTTAAAGCAACATACTTTGCTTTTAGATGATGGTTTGTAACATGTTGTGGCAGATATCATCTAACTGATGCATTTCCCCTGTGCATGATCGAATGTTGCAGTTAAAGTTTTCAGGGCCACTAGATTAAAAACTTTCTGTGCACTTTTGCAAAAAGTCTGAGTAACTAGAATGATTAGTTTGTTAGTTGTTGTTAGTTGTGGCCTAAAAAGAGAAAAAGTTTTTGGGAGGGAGAGTAAAAAGGAGCAGGAAAGGAAGAATTTCTCCTTAGTTCTTCTTTGTGTTCTCTGTGACTAAGAAACGTGAGTGATCTGTGTCCACACAATGCATCATTTGGCACTTTCTAGAGCTCTAGCAAGCCTTTTGGCAGTAGCCCCTCCTCTACTGACACATGTGACCAGTGTGTTTCCCACTCAGTCCCTTTTTGTTCACCACAGCAGCAACATTGAAAAGAATACCTTCTTTGAACAATATCTATCTTTTTCTGGCTTTTGTAGTTTTGAACTGGATTTCTCGACTTGCCTTCTTACAGTTTGTGTTTGACTTCAAACTTGGCCGACTTGTATTTGTTTGCAATTCGGCTTTGCTCTTCGTTTTTGGATGGTTCCAGCCACTCCTACCCTTAGGGATTTACAGTGTCTCATATCTCCTTTAAAAAGTGAACCTTGTGCAGGAGTAGGATGCTGGAAATGGTTGGGCATTATAAGTGCTTACTGTGCCTCAGAGAGGCCCATAATTCTGGGACTTTCATGCACTACCAGGCATTCCCACCTCAGGCCTGCCAAAACCAATCATCCCAGCTGAAAACCTTCCTTCGTGATAATGCTTTTAAGGCTGTAAACCACAGTGTGAAGAACAGGCTGCTCTATTCAGCCTCATGGGGGTGTCTGTCTCTATCCCATCCAGCCTCAGTACCTAACACCTCAGGTTCAATGGTGAGGCTGGCATTGAAATAGTCACTGCAAGATTAGACTTCCAGGCCTGAGTTGACCTTTAGACCTGAATGAGGGAAGGAAGTCATGGACTGTCCAGTTTTGGAGCTGATCACTCAACTTCGAGCATCTGCTGCCCTGGGCGGGTCTTTCAACACTGTGTGGGAACCACCAGTGGAGCTCCAATGTAAGAAGCACAAAAAGAAGAAAAGAGTCAAGGACAGTGGGACGACGTGGGAATCCATTTGGGAAACAGCACCCTGGCACCTGGTACCATCTCCTCAAGCCTTTTTCTAGCCAGAGCTTCCTCTTCAAACTCCTCAAAATAGAGAGCACTTGGTTCCCATCTTGATCAGATGGAGACATTTGTTGGTCAAGATTGAGGGTGAAGCAGCATCAGCATGCGAGCAGTCCTCATAACCTATCCTAGTGGGTGTGGTGAGGTGCAGGTGAGATTGTGGAATTATCACCTTATGCTTCAGTAGATCCCCACCTCCAGATTGGATCAGATGTAGTCTTCCGTTGCCTCTGAGGGAATGGTCTCTTGTCCCAGTACCTCAGTCATCACCTTGGCTCTGTTACTCTCATAGGTCAAGATTGGACTCATGCTCCACCTCAAGGTCTTACCAGTCCCATAGCCCGTGGTCCTGTTGGTCTCCATCCCCTTAGACAACTGTTACAGAATGGAGGAACATAGGTACCATGAGAGAAAAGCATATGACAGCAAACAGGAAGCAAAACGTTACTGGATCAATTACCATCAAATTCATTCTCCTTATTTTTATGAGTGGTCTCCATTTCTAGAGTGCTACTGGGGTTACAGTTACCATTATTTCCATGTAAATGTGGAACCCACTCACTCTTGGCATCAACATCACAGGTGCTTGATACTGTTCTTGGTAGCAATGTACGGCTTCGTCTTGGTCATGCTCTCCATCTCTGCTTCCATCTTGACCAGGGATTTCCTCTTGATCCTGTGCAGAATCACCATGCTGATCTCATACTTTGCTTTCTGCATTCTCTTGTGTGCCTCTACCTGCTCTACCTCGAGCTAGATCAGTTTTGCTACCGTTGCTGGGATTGAGAAGGATGCCTCTTCCATCTGCATCTCCAGTCCATCCAATATGAGAGAATATTCTTCTGCTTCAGATGAAGATTCTGGTTTGTGGTCCGACTCTTCTGTTTCCCTCTACAGAATCTTTTCTGAATGGAGTGATGAAGCAGAATCCAGCCTTGCTTATGGATAATGTCAGGTTCTTTGCAGATCAGATGCAAAGATGATCCACATGTATAAGACCGTTGATCTAGAAATGAGCCAGTCAGAACTGTTGGCTCCTGATCCGGTGTGTACCAATATGTACAGAGCAACAACCATACACTGGCTTCCATATTGCTCTTACCATTTTTGCTCCAGGTAGTATGGAAGTTTTGGTCAATGCCTTCATGTATTTCATTGACTTCAAAGAAAGTGGAGGGGATGTATAAGGTGGTAGAAACAGGCTGTGACTGTCTGTTCCATCATCCCAAGTCCAACATCATAATAATGGATGTGGTGCTGTCCAGATCTCTCCAAAACAAACATTCCACTCCAGCTGGCAGGGTGGGCAAGAAACTTGATGCAATCACCTGCAAGTTTTATTCCATTGCTGCCCTCTCCTTCCACATTTCTAATTATGAAGCCTGCATGGAAGCATACCAGCAACTCATGTGGGAAAAAGTATTTCCCTTTTTGAATATAAATTGCCTGAGGAGGACTGCAAGGCTGCTGCAGTTTTGCAGGTTGAAGCTCACAAACTGGTGGCTCAGCAAATTAATACAGTTCACCATGCTGCTGACTGTGGTGGGAAGATCTTGGCAGGACCCATTGTTCTTCTTTGTGTTCTCTGTGCCTCGCACAATGGGAATCTTCGCGCATGCGCAATAGCGTTTCGGAAAGTTCCAGATCTGAGCAGCTTGGCGGGAACCCCTCCCCCATTTGGTACTGAGCATGCTCAGTCCTGCCAAGCTAATGGTCTCTCCTCAGTTTGTTTTCGTCCACCCACCAGTTAGCAGCTCAGAAGGTTTCCTCTCTGAGGAGTTTCTGTTCTATAGATTTTCGCTGCGTTCTTGCATCTTTTCAGGATAGAGAACTGTAAGGACTCTTTCCTCCTCTTACGTCTTCTCTTTTTAAGTTGTGCGTTACCTGTGGCTGCAAGGTTTCGCTATCCGACGCTCGCTCCGAGTGCTTGTTCTGCCTCAGAGAGGGCCATAACATTCAAGCCTGTCCTATCTGTAAAGATTTCACCTTACAGACCCTCAAGAACAGGGCCTCTCGTTTGAAATCTTATTGTTGGGAGCAGGCTCTTCACTTAAAAGATCAAGCAGCTTAGAATATGGCGCTTTTCACCGCTTCAGTGTCCACACGGCCCTTGCGAGGTTCCTTGGTGTCGAAATTGTCAACCATATCCTCGTCAGTGTCAACCCCTTTCTCAGTACTGACAACCTCAGTATCAACCACCGCAGTATTGACGTCGGCTCCGTCAACTTTGCCGCCCATCTCCTCCTTGCTGAGGATCCCGAAGCTTTCAAGAATGCCTGTGGTACCGTCTTCTAGTACTGGGGACACCTCGTCCAGCCCACAGCCAATGTCAACCCAGCAGCCTTGTAAGGGGCCAACATTGGCAGAGCGTAAGCAGGTTTCATCATGTTGTTCTTCTGTCGATCCCAAGAAGAAGAAGAAGGACAAACACCATTTTCCTTCACCCACTACCCGTCCGTCAGCAACTCGATCGGTTTCTCTCGGTCCTCTACTAACACGTCCGCCAACACAACCTCAGACATCTGCTGTGGAAAAACTGGAGGCTCCTACTCTCTCACCGGTGCATGATCCTATTCAGCTGCCGGTACTATCACTTCCGGCAACTACTGACCTCTCATCCGACCTGGACTGTTGGCCTACGCTGACTCCGTAAGTCCCACTGGCTCAGACTGGAGAGGTGTCCTCTCAGACTCCACTTCCTCCAGTTGTTTCTTCTGGCCGCCCTGAAATGGACCGTCCGTTTTGGATGCTCCTCAGGCTTCTGGATGCTCCTCAGGCTCAGACTAGCCTCGACCTAGTGCAGCCCGCTGTCCGGGACATGGCGAAAGAGATAGATCGCCTTGCTGTCGGGATCATGGTTACCGTTGTGCTTGTGATGATGTGTCGGCCAGATTAGATTGGCTGTTCTCGTCAGCATCCTATATAGCTCGTTATGGCCATGAACATCTTTGGAGAGAGCAACCTGGCTCCTGTTACTCTTATTCGCCAGCGTATCGTGATTGATACCATCCCGATGTCCATCATTGGTCCCCATATTGGCCGCAACATTCTTGCTCTCTATCGGAATCATGCTACCGTTGTCCATCTCTGTACCGCCGGTCCAAGTCCTGTTCTTGGTCCCAGTCACCTTACTACCGACGTTCTCTATCTCATCCTCATCCTCGGTCCCGAACTCCTTGGTACCACGCCATCTCACCTCCACCTCGTGTGTCTGCAACAGTGTCTTGGCCTCTGCTGGATGACCGGCCAGCACCTACGGCCCGTTCTACTACGACAGCCTCTGTATTGACACAGTCCCTCGTCTTACCAATTTTGACTACCGCACCAATCTTGTCAGCACCTGTGCCGGTACCTTCTTCGGTACCAATATCAGTACCAGCTCCACCTGCCGTACTGGTCTTGGTTCTTGCTCCATCCACAGCTCCTGACATATCCTCGGTTATTCAAGCACAACAGCCTCAGTCGCCTCCATCTTCTCAATCATCCGGTTCTTATGATTCCAACAAGGATTCTACAGACTCGACTCCGCAATCTCACACCTCGCCTCCGCTTGCGTTTGAGGGACCAACTCTGGACTCTGCTCCTAAGGATGTGAAGCAGTTTTCGGACATCCTAGTGAGGATGGCTAATGCCTTGGGCCTTGACATCTTGGGCTCAGCTCTGACGGTACAGGACCCAGTCTTCCATTACGTCGATGCCCGTCCTGCAACAGTGGCTCCGATCTCATTCCTACCGGTCTTATAGGAGGTGCTCAAACACCCGTGGCCCCAGCCAGCTTCTCTTCAGCCTATTCCTCACCGGTTGGAACACCTTTACTGGACCCAACGGAAGGACGTTGACTTTCTGTTCAACCACCCAACTCCAAATTCCATCATTGTTCAGTCCTCTCAAACTAAGGGTGGTAAGAGAGCTCATACGACTCCCCTGGATCATGAAGGTCGTTGTCTGGATACTTTTGGTCGCCGATATTATTCAGCCATTGTTCACCAGGATCTCCAACACTCAGGCCTGCCTGGCTGTGTATCAGCGCAATGTATGGGATAGATTTTTCCCTCTTATATCTCATCTGCCTGATGATCATTGGGCTACTGCCATCCAGTTTTACAACAAATCTGTGGCACTTACAAACCAGCAGATCCAGTCTTCCTGACACGCTGTTGAGGGTGCAGCACAGGTGATGGTGGATGTGATCGCTCTTCACCAGTTTGCATGGCTCTGGTCTGCTGGCCTGACTGAAGATAGTCGGAAGAGGATTGAAGATCTCCCTTTTGATGGTCAAGGCTTCTTCCATGCAACTACGGATGATGCTGTGGACCATCTGATGAAAGCTCATCTAACGGCGAAAAAGATGGGTCTCCATCCATCGACCCAATCTAGAAGGTCCTCCTTATTCCGCTCTTTGTGGAGACTCTCTTTCTACTCCTATAGGTCACATTCTCCACACCGCTCCTCTCAGGCGGCTTTGGTGTCATCTTCTTCTTCTCATCGGTCCTTCAGGCGCCCTCAGCCATCTTTGAAGAAATCTTCTTCTGCCCGTTTTTGACGTCCCTCGCAGGTCGCCACCGATGCCACTTTTCCACCTCCCAAGCCATCTGTCCAAGACCCCAGGACTTGCTTGCCATTTCAACATCTGGCGCAACATCACTTTGGACTCTTGGGTATTACCCACTGTCTGTCTTGGCTACGCTATTGAGCTTCAAAATACTCCTCCTCTCAACGTCTTCTACTCCGCGTCTTCCAGTCCCACTGTTCTCGAGGAGATCGGCACCCTTCTTCACAAAGGGGCCATAGAGTGGCTGCCGTCTTCGGCCAAATCCACTAGTTTCTTCTCCCGGTATTTCACCGTACCAAAGGCAGATGACACTGTCCATCCCATTCTGGACCTCCGGGCAGTCAATTCCTTCATCTCCCCCTGGAAGTTCAAGATGGTCATCCTGTCACCCATTCTGCCTCTCCTCAGGCATTGGGACTGATTGGCATCCATAGATCTGCAAGACAGCTACTTCCATATCGCCATTTGCCCCCAGCACAGGAGGTACCTCTGGTTTGTGGTCGATGGCGTCTGTTACCAGTACAAGGTCCTTCCATTCAGCCTGTCCACCACCCCCAGGGGCTTCACCAAATCTTTAGTATCTTACCTCCACATGAAATATATCATGGTATATCCTTAGCTGGACCATTGGTTATTGGTGGTACCGTGCAAGCAGAAGTTATATGAGGACATTCACCTTGTTCTCTCCCTTCTTTCCGATCTCGGCCTCAGGGTGAATCCCAAGAAGTCCCACTTGGAACCCACACACACCCTAGATTTCATCTGGGACTCCACTTCCGCCATGGTGTTCCTGCCGATGAAACGTGTGCGGGTGTTGCGTCGAACCATGGCGGCCATTCTGTGCAGGCCATCCATTTCTGCTTGCTGCATTCAACAGCTTTTCGACTACATGGTAGCCACGACCGCGGTCACTTACCTGTCTCGCCTCTGTGCCCGCCCTCTCCAACACTGGTTCGTCAGGAATTTTGACCCTCTCCTCAACGATCGGTGTCAAATCCTGCGGGTCCCTTGTTCGGTCAGAGATTCCCTCCACTGGTGGCTGTCTCTGCACCATCTACTCTCTGGAATGCCCTTTGCTGAACCCCATCCATCCCTCACCATCACCACCGACGCATCCCTCCTCGGTTGGGGAGCCCACTGCGGTCACTGCTCCGTCCAGGATCACTGCACCACATTGGAGAAGCATCTGCATATCAACACCTTGGAGCTTCTGGCAATCTTCAAGGCCCTTCGGGCTTTTTGGAACCTCGTCGGACGGACTGTCCAGAACCTGTCTGACAATACGACAGCTGTCTGTTACATCAGTCGCCAAGGAGGCACCCACTCATCCACCCTGCTCCATCTGGCGCTGCAGATGTGGGATTGGTGCGTTCTGCTTCAGATCCATCCGATTTCGGTCCATCTAGCAGGACCAGACAATGCAACAGCAGACACGCTCAGCAGGGACACAGCGTGCCACCACATGTCCTCTCTCCTGCGCCGCTTTTCGTCAGATAGTGTCTCGGTGGGGCACTCCATCTGCCGATCTCTTTGCCACCCACAATAACAGCAAGTGTCCTTGCTATTGCTCCAGAGTGAGAGTGGGTCCCCACTGTCTCGGTGATGCATTCCAGTTCACTTGAGACAAAGGACTGCTTTACATCTTTTCTCCATTTCCGGTCCTGGGCCAAGTGGTGGCCAAGATTGTCACAGACAGGGCAGACGCCGTTCTTGTAGCCCGTTACTGGCCGAGACAACACTGGTTCAGTCCTCTTCTCACCGTCTCCCAGGGTGGCCGGATGCAGCTGCCATGCACGCCCGACCTCTTCTACCGCTTGGACGGTCATGTGCTTCACCCAGACCTCCCTCACCTCCACCTGCACTCATGGAGGATAATTTTCTAGACTCTCCTGCCATCTAGGCAGTCCTCACAGCCGCTAGAAAGGAATCCACTCGCATCTTATGACTACAAGTGGCGCAGGTTCACTGCCTTTGCGGATGCCTGCGGTGAGGCTCCTTCTCCGGCTTCTCTGTCTACAGCCCTCCATTTCCCCCGTCTCTACGAGAGCAAGGACTGGCTTTTTCCTCTCTCAAAGTCTGTCTCTCCACGATTGTGGCCTACCAACCACATGGTTCTCCTTCCTCGACTCTTTTCAGGAATGCTACAGTCAAGCACTTCCTCAAAGGCCTCCAGCATCTCTACCTTCTGGTTGCTCCGCCTCTTCCTCCATGGTCGCTGTCTCTCGTCCTTTCTCAACTTATGCACCATCTGTTTGAACCCATGGCCACGTCTGACGACCACCTCTTTACTTTAAAGACGGCGTTCTTGGTTGCTGTTATATCAGCGAGAAGGGCAGGGGAACTGACTGCACTACATTCAGATGAGCCCTTCCTGGTGTTCTATAGGGACAGGGTGATCCTGCGCCTGGACCTCTTCTTTCTCCCTAAAGTCATCTCTGACTTCCACCTGAATCAGGATATCATTCTGCCGACTTTCTATCCTGACCCGTCCTCGCTTCTTGAGCGCTCTCTACATTCATTTGATGTGCATTGGGCTCTAGCCTTCTATTTACAATGGACTTTGACCTTCCGCCGTACTCCCCACCTTTTTGTCTGCTACGGTGGACGCCGGAAAAGTCATAAAGTCTCCACTCAATGCTTTTCCAAGGGGTTGTTCAGGCTATTCACCTGGCCTATGAACTTGCTTGGCATCCACCTCCGTCTGCACTCCATGCCCACTCTACCGGGCCTGTCGCCTCCTCAGCAGCCCTTCTCAATGGAGTCGACCTACAGGAGCTTTGTAGCGTGGCTGTGTGGTCATGGCCTCTGACCTTTGTCCGCCACTACTGCCTTGATTGCAGAGACCGATGTGACGCTTGTTTTGGTCTTGCAGTGCTGTCCTCCATTCTCTAGGACCTGACCCGCCGTCCAAACGGTAAGCTACTTGTCCCATTGTGTGAGGCTCAGAGGCCATGAAGCACACAGGCCATGAAGAAGAACAGGTTGCTTACCTGTAACTGTGGTTCTTCAAGTGATCATCTGTGCCCTCACACACACCTGCCCAGCCTCCCCTCTTCCAGGTCCCTGCTTCAGCAGACTTCGAAACTGAGGAGAGACCGTTAGCTTGGTGGAACTGAGCACGCTCAGTACCAAATGGGGAAGAGGTTCCCACCAAGCTGCTCAGCTCTGGAACTTTCCAAAACGCTACTGCGCATGCGCAAAGATTCCCATTGTGTGAGGGCACAGATGACCACTCAAAGAACCACAGTTACAGGTAAGCAACCTGTTCATCTTTAGTGCCATGCTTGGCTTTGGTCCTCCAGGTTGTTTCATCCGGTCATAGCAACCACTGAAGATCTGTCTTTTGACAAGGGGGGCTGTTTAATTTGAAGACCAATGACAATCTGGATCATATGCACAAGATGAGCAGCACCACTTACAAGTTTGGATTGTGACCTTGTCATTGAGGTCTTGGTTCCCCTGGTCAAGGCACACTTCCTCTTGTAAGCATGTCTTCGCAGGAAGTTGTCGGCAGAGGCCTACACTTCTACCAGGCTCTTCTTCAAGGAAGACTTCCTCCGCCAACAGGTACCACACTCATTCCTGTCAGAGAACAACCCAGGATTTGAGTGAGAGGCACTTTTGACTTCAGTGTCATTGAGTTTCCCTCTGTTGGTGTTCTCCCTTTTCACAACAGACTCCAGAGGGTTCCATCATGCCTAGGCCTCCATCGCATCAGGCTCCTGAGTCTGGAAGCTGCTTTTGGGAGAGTGGTACTATTTTCTTCCATCTATTCTCCTCTGATGAGTAGCTTGCTAGTCTCCCATATGTGTGAGTCACAGAGACCACAAAGGAGGAGGATAGGTTGCTCACCTGTATCTGTAGCTCTTTGAGTGGTCATCTGTGAACTCACCCATCCCTGCTCTTTGTCCTCTCTTTATGTCCTCCTTCCCTTTAGGCCCTGGGCTGCTGCTATGGCATTCAGGGAACTGAGTGATTGAGCAGGAACCATGCTGTGACAGTGGAGGACAGGCTGCCACCAAAACACTTGCTCAGAGTTCCAGAAGGTTCCGAACATTGCACTACGCAGGCACAGATGACCCATATGTGTGAATCCACAGGTGACCACTCAAAGAACTACAGTTACAACTAAGCAACCTGCCCTTTCTTGGACTGGAATGGAGCAGAACAGTGTAAGGAAGAATTGAGGCTGATCATTACCCCTTAACCTGAGACCTCAGCCATCAGGCTTGGTCAGATGACCCTGAAAAGCACAAAACTAGAACTTATTTTGAGAAATTGTAAGTCCAGCTTAAAGACCTAGAGCTAAATCCACTAGCAGTCCCAACTAATGTAATCCTATTAAATCAACCAAAATCCTATTAAATCAATCAACCAAATCAACCAACCCATTGATTCAGTAAATCTAGCTGGAACATGAACATTCAGTTTGGCCCCTAATGTTTTAATAAAATGCACAAATTGGGAAGAATTTTATTTGGATGGGTGTAATTATCTATTTTCATTTCAGAACTCAGGGATCTTTCATCTGGGGAGGTATCAGATCATAAACTGAAACCAGAGGAAGTGCTTACGTTGAGATTTCAGGAAGTACTGACTATCAAAAGAGAGAAAAAGTGCTTGGGATCCCTCCTAGACATGTGCAGAAAGGTGCAAGATTCTGTAAAAGGTAATTTTTAAAAATTTCCTTTGAAATTAATTGTTAATTTATTTCTAAAGTTTGAAGTTGAAATACAGTAGATGGTGAAATGTGAAGGAATCAGAAAGTTATAACATTTGAAAAGCAGGATAAATTAGGTAAAAAAAATTGAGAAAATATAAGCTGTAGTATTGTTGGCATTAATACTGGGTGGTATAATGTAAATCATGATGATGAAAAACTGAAAGATTAAATAATTTGAATATTAGTCCCAAGTTAATGACTTTTCTTTTCTTTTTCAGTGAACATTGCTGAAATGGAGCAGAAGCTCAATGAAGATCTGGCCTCAAAATCTCTGAGTGATATTGTGAATGTGAGGCATTCAGTTCCTCATAGTGGTGATAAAATAAAGACCTACTACCATCTAAGCCCAGCCTTGATGAACATATCTGTAACAGTGAACCATTATAAAGACAGCCATGTCTTCCAATATTGCTGGGAGTGGGCAGCCAAACAGTTGGTAAAGAAAGTTGAGGATTTGGTTGATGAGGAGGAGATTGCCACCTTGGATCTGGATGAAGTGCCTGTCAACTTGTTTGACCCTTGTTACCATGAATTCCGTAGGTTGTATAATAGCCTAAAATCTGGAGAAATCATCTTTGCTGAAGTGGATGCTCTCTTCAAAGATTTTACTAATCATTATGAGGAACTGAAAAAAGATTTTCAGATTATGTGTGATCTCCAGTCTCAAGACAGCGGAGAATGGACAAGTGAAAGGCTTCAGCAGATCCAACAGTATCATGAATTGCATTTGGCTGTGGATTCTGCTATGGTTATTGACAAGGTCAAAGAATGTTTGAACCTCTCTGGTAACTTCAAAGTTCTGGAACGTTTACTGTACATTGTAAGTAAATCTCTTTTCATCACAATTCGAAAATCTGCCCAGTAAACTAAAATGTTTTGAAAATGTATGGCCTTAGTCTCTTCTAAAACTGCAAAAATTAATTTTGCATTGCAGTTTTTGGTAGCATTAAAATGTCACAATTTGCCTAGTTCATATGGCTTACATGCATTGCTTTAGGCTATATTGCTTACTGCTCTAGGTACTAGTTTTTTAAAGAATTCAGTGTGAATTTTACAATACTGGACTCAGGGTCGTCTTTGTCTTTGGTGTCATCTGATTGTCCAGACGTGAAGGTTATTCTTGGTTCTACCCAGTAGGAGATAGGGTCTTTTCAAACTGAACATTTCCTCAAGGGGCTGAGTTGCCTCCTTCCTTCGTGTGGTTAGTTTTTCCCTTTTGCTGTACTGTAAGCATGTTACTTGATCATCAGAGAACAGAAGGACTAAACAAATGAAAAGAAGGTGACAGTCTAAAGTGCTTATCTCGAAAGCTTCCCCACTTGTGTCATGGCCCTTGCTTGTTGTTCCCCCTGTGTGGGCTTTTGTGAAAATGCCTCAATATTGCTTTTGCTTCCTGGGAGAAAAAGTGTTTTTCCTTTTCCAGAACACCTGCCTCTTTCTATCTTTGTTTTCATGCATGCCTTTTGCTTCTGTTGCTCTGATAAATCATAGCTCCTGCATATGAGGGCTTCCTTCCATTTCACTGTTTCTTTATCCAGTGTTAAATAAATGTCATGCTTAGAGTACTGAACAGATTCATTAGAGAATTCAAAGGAGAGTTTACTTAGTCTTTATAGCCCACATTGTGGCCCGTTCAGGAACAAGCAGGCAGAGAAAGTGAAGCTCCAGAAGATTCTAAAGAATAGTATAGTGAAGCTTAAATTTAGTCATTTCATTTGCTGTTGCAGCATTCTGAAATTTGCTTTACCTGGACAGTTGTTCTTGTTGTGGTAGACAGCTGAGCTCATGATAGACTAGAGAAATTAAAATTGTTAATATATTTTTATTATAAATATTTTAATTGCATAAAAAACAGAGTGGATATACCCCATTGAGAGATATATCACACACACACACACACTTCCATATTCATATTTTCCAACTGAATCTTCTTTGTTTCCATTTACCCAAAAGATTAACAATTACATTTCCATTTACAGAAGAGAAAAACAGTTACATTATTTCTTTCTTTAGTTTCCTGTACATTCATGTTTTTATCCAATCCAAGACTCCTCTCCATTCCCTTTCAAAGTTCTGGATAGGTTTATTTTTCAGTAAAAATGCTAGCTTTTCTGTCTCTACCATATCCAGAACTTTTACTTTCCATTCTCCTAAGTCAATATCTTTCTTTTCTTTCCAATATTGCACATATATGAACCTTGTAGCTGTTATCAAATATGGCAATATCTTCTGATGACTTCTTATCTCTCTTTGTTGTCCTAACATATTTAACAAATAAAATTCCAGTATCATTTCAAAATTCATTTTACAAATTCTTTGAATTTCATCATGTACCCCCTTCCAGAACTTTCTTGTCCTTCTGCAAGTCTACCACATATGAAAAAAAGACCCAATTTTTTCATCACCCAGCATTTCACATTCCCATTTTTGGTTATTTTTTGTAATCTTTCTGGGGTCGTATACCATCTATGAAGCATTTTATAATAATTTTCTCTTAAATTTAAGTTTGGTGTAAATTTTATATCAGTTTTCCATACTTTCTCCCAAATCCTAATTCAATCGGGTGTCCCTCATTCTGAGCCCATTTAACCATTGTATCTTTAACTACTTCTGATTCCATTTCTCTTTTCAACAATAGTTTATAAAATTTGGAGATTCTTTTCTTCTGATTTCCCTTCATCAATAAATCTAATTCATTCTCTTTTCTCTCAAATCTGTACAATTTTTGATCCATTTTAAATCTTTCTGTTAGTTGTCGCCATGGGACCCAATTTAACTCGTATCCCCCAGCCTTTAATTCTTCTACTGTACACATTCTTGGTTTATCCCCATCCCATTTCAATATGTTCATATTGAGACATATTGAGAAATTAAAATTAGGCTGCCTTGGCAGTAAAAAGTCCCATGGACAAATCAGAAAGTTGAAAACCTGTCAGATGGCCACGTGCAAAAGTAGAGAACAGCCGGGGTAGGTTACCTCAATTTGTACCTTTGAAGTTATTAAAGATATTCCAGTTTTCAGTTCAGTATACGATGAAGAGGTTAGAGAAGAACTGATTCCAAGGAAAGATCTTCATACAGCATCTTCATCTTGAAACCAAACTCCTTTAGCCTGGGCATATCTGACTCTCTGGGATTATATAGGAGGTTGCTTGAGAGAGAATAGTCTCCGTACTCTTCTTCTTTCTGAGATTTACAACATGAGCACCAACATCATCAGGATACACATCGGTCCCAAGGTTCTTGGTTCTCTCAGTCTCAGAGCTTGCTTCCAAGCTCTGACCACTCCCTCTCTAGGGAGAGTAGACTGGCACCTGTGGTGTTGTCCATCTATAAACAGGTAACGACTTTTTTATTCAAATAGGGTTTTGACAACTGATTGTTTGCAAGGAAAAGGCTTTTGTTAATGTACTGTTCCATTTTTTTATCTTAAGCCTTTTTACTGGATATATTTAAAATGGTTATTAATTCGATAGATAGTTTGATTGTATATTTAGAATATGTTTAGATGATTTTTCTATGTTTTTATCTATATGTGTTTTATCCTGTATCTGTTTGTATTTTATAAGTCCCAGCTTTGTGGAAAAAGCAGGGTATAAATAAATGAACACATTACATTACAATATAATACAGTCTCACAGTTGGGACCCTGACAAACATGTACTTAGGTATCCCATACGTCTATTTTACTTCTCACATTGTCATTGGGAATGTCCTCTGGTTTTTATATGGGACTGATCATGGTCGTTCACTACACTATGTTCACTCATTGTGATATCAGCTTGGACTGTTATTAACTGAGTAACTTTGTTACATTGAATTGAGACCACTCACCATGCTACCTATTTAGCTACCTTTGGACTCTCATCAGTTCCAATTGAATCTATGATGCCAATAGTGAATTCAACACAACCTTAGTTTTTGGGATAAACATTGATTCGCTGTTCAATCTCAATTGTGATACACTCTTCCATATCAAAATACCACAATTATTTCCTGCCTTGTTGATGCTGGATTTAATTCTGACCGTTGTCACTATATCAGTGCTGACAAGAAAACTGCTACAACCAAGATCAGACCCTGATTTCAGTTTTCTTGCTTCTCCAAAACAACATATTCAGCTCCAACTTCATACCTGTCTATTCACATCAGTTGTGTCCTGTGCATATCCCTGGCTTCTGCTACTCATAGTTCAGCAAGCTTGTCATCTTCTCGTCCTTCAGATGTTCAGCCACATAACTCCCATTCCCTTCTTCAGGATTTTGGCTTAGATTATAAGTTAAATTATTTTGGTGATACAACTGGCACAGAGCAAAAATAACAGTAATAGAAGCAGGTTAGTTGTGCAACAATAGCAGTATTAGAAGCACATTAGTCATGTGACTATGCTAAGTTGTGTGCTACTACTAGGGAAATCAGACATTTCCAAGAACATTACCCATTTTGACTGAGAAAAAGACTACTCCAATGCTACTCCAACACTGTTTCTTTAGACTTTTTAAAATAACCTTATTTATGTCATTAGTATGTAGCCCCATAACTGTCTCTTGGCAGTTTAAAAAAACATATAAAAGTAATTCCAATAGAAAATAGAATCAAACTTTAACATTGTAGCAAACATAAAAATCCACTGGAATTCCATGATGATCTGGGAAGTTTGTTCCAGTGTCAATTTCACAACTCCATGCTGTGGGCAGTTCTCCTGACCTCTCCTGGCTCACGTATGTCATTATATTTACAAATGGCTGAATGGATATGTAAACTTGCACGAGCTATCTGGAGAGTTAAGAATGGGTTGTATGAAGACTGATTTCATTGAAAGCAACAAATAGTATCTAGATTTTAATGAATAACTTACATTTCCAGCTCCTGAAAACAACCATAGCAGAAACAGATCGTGGAGCTCCAGTCAGTCTTACTGACTGTGCAACTGTAAAGCAGAAAACTCCATGGAAGTAAAAAGGCAGGATTTGCAGATCTGTAATATATAGTATCATCCATATTATTTTCTTTTCAGACTGATGAATTTCAGTCCTTTGAGAAGGAAAAGCTGTCTTCCATGAATCCCGCATTGATGCGTGCTAAAAAATTGCTGCAAGGAATCACTGAACCCCGTCGTAGATGCCTTGAGGAACTTGCACGCCGGAGGGATTTTGTCAGTTGGGTCAAAGAGGCTTTGGAAGGTAGTACAAATGCACATCTGCTCTTTTTTGGAGGTCTCTGGGCAAAATGTAACAGACAATAATTCTGTAGTACATTTGGCAAGGTCCTGTTATATAGTGGGGTGCTGTCCTTTGTTTGTCTTCTCCTCCATTCACCTTTCTCCATCTCATGCCTCCATTTTCTTGCACAATAAGGAGCAGGCACTTATACATGCATGTAATCATCCTTACTTTTGCTTATGCACAGACAAGCAATTAAACAGCATTGAAAAAAAATAAAAACATATATAATCAGCTCTATCACATGTACTCTTTAACAGACCATCATATGCATATCACTATGCAGGAAGGGCAGGGCAGAGGATTTTTTTTTTCCAATTCCATGTCTTCCTGTCAGATTTCTATGAGCAGGGGGATCTGGCAGTAGGTGGGATATGATTTTGGGATGGGTCAGGGAGTTAGAGGCAGAAAGAAGGATGAAAATATTAAATAACGAAACACATGCTCTGACTATATTATGATAGAAATAATTCAGCAAATGAGGCAGAATGCCCCGGTGAAGTTCTTGATAGAGATTAGGAACATCCAATTACCTTCTTACTTGAACATCTGTAGTGGCAGCTCTCTTTTAGAAGAAAGTAACAACACTTTAAATCCATTTTCCTTCCTTCTTTCTTTATGGTTGACATCATTGTACAACTTTTAGTAGATGTGAAGTAAGCCGGAACAACCAGTGCAACCACCGAATGATTTAGTTAAGATGGTTCAGATGGATGATGTAGTAGAAAGATCTGTGGTGCTTCCAGGGAAGAAGCTCATTGATATTAAATATCATGATGTATTCTGCAGTGAGTTCTTTTTTCTCCCCGCCCCCATTCCCATTAGATATAAATGAGCTGAAGGTGTTTGTGGACCTGGCCTCTATCTCTGCGGGGGAGAATGACATGGATGTGGATCGTGTGGCTTGTTTCCATGATGCTGTGCTTGGTTATTCTTCCCTGTTATACGAGTTGAAGCAGGAAGCAGGGTTTGAGGAGTTCCTGATGTGTTTGGAGAAACTGTGGAAAGCCCTGGAAAGTGATTGTAATCTCCCCAAAAAACTGGTAATTCCTGCTGCAAACCTTAGCCCACGTCTTTGTTATCTGTTCCTGTGCAACTTTGCATTTGATAAAGATAATAAATTTGTTTTCTGTCCTGTATGGAACAACTGAGAACAAAATTGTACTCAATAAAATAAAGTTATTTTATTGTATGATACCCATCTTATAACAAACATAAGATTAAGAGACCAGCATGTCATTTATATGTAAACATAACATTGGGGCCTACCTCTAGCACGTACACCACTTTGTGCATTGTGTCAGTTGCTGAATTCAGTAGCATGTTACTTGGACTTTGTGAACTGTCACTGTGCTCAACAGTGTAAAATGTGAGGAATTCAAAACATTCTCTGCTTTGGAGAGAATTACCATTTCTCTCCAAGTTACCAATATATATAATGTGAACACAATATATATAATGTGGATGATACCATTGTCTAGTTTAGCTGTGTTGTGTGATTTGATGTAAAGCCATTGGAATTATTTCAGATCATAACTTCTTGGTGTATCCCACAGTGTGATTCTGCAAGGCATTTGGAATGGCTAAAAACTATAAAAGAGAGCCATGGCTCTGTGGAGCTGTCATCTATATCACTGGCAACTACAATCAATAGTAAAGGAATCTATAAAATTAGAGCCCCAGTTGAAGGTCAAAAGGTAAGATGTTGCTCAAAAGAATCTGAGGCTTACATTGTTCTTGGAAGATCACCATAAATATTCCAAACCATATTAATAACCAGAAGTAGTAGCTTTGCTTGTTCTTTGCCATGTGCGTCCTTCTTTGTTTTGCTGGTCTTTCTCCCCATTCCATCCTGGTGCTTATTCTTCTACTCCCCGCATTCCCTATTGATTGTGTAGCACTCTATCAGTTTCTCACCATCATAGCTGTCTCTCTTAATTGCAGAAGAAGGCAGCACATGGAGCCACACTGGGGCCTCATGGAGAGCTGATTGTTCTGGAGCTACTCCCAGCTTTGTCTTTCCTGGTTGTGGGTAGCCTGAAATCTAATGGTTGAAAATAGTGCTGCAGGCTGAAAACAGATTTTAATTCGCTAAAATTAAGTTCTGAGCAGCCATTTTTCGAATGTGGAGATAATTATTTAGTGAGTGACAGAAAAGAGACATTTGTTCATAGTGTTCACATGATGATTAACTTGAATATTCCTTATCCCATAGCTGCTTTCTGCTGATAGCATTTTCTAGATCTAGTTGCTGGTACAAGCATACCTCAGTTAACAAATTAGATGTGTTCTTAAACATTACTTTTTGAATAGAAAATGTGGTACCAGAGGCAGAAATAAAATGGAAAGATAAGAGAGAAGTTCCTATATACCACAAAAAGAAGATCAGTTCAACATGTTTCAGCAGACTATTCTCAAAAGTGACAATATGCACATGTAAAGTGAAAGGCCTGGTTAGGTAAACTAAAATTTTCAACCTTGTAGAGACCACTGGAAAATTTTTTCCAAAATGCACTAAGGATATTCTTTTCATTTCTTTTACCAACCTCTACTTCTCTTATGATTTCCATTTTGGTGGCCAAGCTTTTATAGGTCTTTGTAATTTTTTTTAATATGTTGGAGGTAACTGGTGAGGCAGGCTTACCTGCCTTCTCCTTTTGTCTCTGTTTTGCTATTTAGATATTCTCAGTAAGAGATTTTGAGGGGTAGCTGTTGTTTCCTTTAACTGTTATAGGCAGGCATACACACTACAATAGGATCAGCTGGAGTGGAATCCCACTGAAACCTTATTTCACTGTTTACAGCAAACACATCACTACAATCTAGCAGGCAAGATCTATTTCGCCACATCTCCTCCACCATTCTCCCAGTGCCTTGCTGCTAAAAAACTTTCAGCTGAACAAAGGACAGGGAGTAAAAGTGGGGATTGAGTTGTTCTAAAAAATTAAAAAGAGCTTCTTTGTGAGAAACTTTATTGACTGAGAGGCTGTGTTAACTAAGAAATTGTTTGTAAGTGCAAACATCCCTGTCATTTGGCAGAATTCTTTCAGTGTATAGTGCTCACTCTTGTTCATTATTGATAGCTGCTGTCTCTAGTCATGATAGAGGGGAGAACTTGAATGACTGTGTGAATAATAAAAAAAATCAGATTTCATTTATAATAATTATTATTTGTTGGAAGGTTTCTCTGGACACTGTCTTATGCCTGACCATCCTAGAAAGCCACGAACATCTAGAAGAGATACGACAATATTCTCTGGAAGAGCTCAGAGAATTAATGAATAAATTGATGTTAATGTCAGGGAAGGTAGAACAAAGTGCAGAAGTAGACAAGTTTTCTGAGGTAAGTTTTCACTTGGATCTTCTGTCTGTGGTTGAGAGTGCTAGCATACTGCACCAGTCTTATCTTAATTATATGAGTAAAAGGGGGTGGTTAAGAATAAGGAGGAAAAGAAAGGAGTCGGGAAAATGCAAAATGGGAGACATGGGGGAGAGAGAAGGGGAAAAGCCAAGAGAGGAAAACAAATGGGGAAATGGTGTTTGGGAAAACTTTTTACTAAATTATTTAAGAGCCTATCAAAGTACGTGCAATACACTGAAGAATTGGGAGGGGTTCATTGCAGCTCATTCTTACAATAACATAAAACAGAAATCAGTCCAGAATAGAAACAAGAGAGGGGAAGAAGTTACTGTGCAGAGTCACAGTGTGCCCTGCAACCCACGATGAGAGGCTTATAGGGGGTAACATCTGTCTTTCAAATTTAACAGGCTTGAAAGGGCCAAAATAATATTATATTAGAATTGTGCCTTACATAGTAATATACAATAGAACACAGAGCATAATGTGATCAGCAGAGAAGAGGTTTCTGCTAAAAGTCATAATGGACTCCCACTACCCAGAAAGACTGCAAACACTTTTCTTACATACAGGCCCATGGGGTGTGGTTACTGCCTGTAAAGACTTAAGAGGCCTGACATAATGAAAGTACCCTGGTTCCCTGAGGGGCCTGTTACTCTGCTAAGCAAGCAAATGACTCCCACACGCATACCATATTTGCCGACCTATTGGATGCACTGCTGTATAAGACACACTCCATTTTCAGACCTTATTTTTTAGGGGAAAAAAATTTAGTATCCGGCTGAGCCAAAATAGGTAGGAAGGGGGGGAGTGAAAGGAGATGTGGCCAAGGATTCCCCCTTTCCCTGTTTTCCTTTTGAGGCTTCCCCTTGGGCAAATCCCATTCTCTCAGCCTCAGGGGCAAGCCGCGACACACACACACCCAACAAACCTTGCCGGGAAAACTCCTCCATAAACTGGAGCTGAGTTGCAGACACTTAAGAAAAGCAACTGGGAAGGGGGAATGAGGACGGGAGCCGCTGAGCCCTGTGCAGAAAAGGGGTGGGGAGGCAGCAAAAAGGGGGGGCTCAAAGCATCTGGAGGCTGCTTCTCTTCTCTCTAGGCCCCCCTCTTCTTGACTCATTTTCTTCTTCCACCCCCCCCCCCGCAAGGTGGTGGAGGCTGGGGTAGAAAACAAGAACAAGCAGCTCCTCGAGAAGAGACCAAACCTCCCGTTCAGGCTGGGAGGGAAGAAAGCGCGCCTCCATCCCAGAACAGAAACCAACAGGGTTTTGCAGGCCGTGCTGAGCAGGAGCCAACCAACTGTAGGCGGGGGAGGGACTGGGAAAATGCGCAGGCAATTCCTTACTCTCCCCTGTCCCACAGGTGGTTGGCTCCAGGGAAAAGACCCGGCTGGGAGGGGAGAATGGGAGGAAGGAGGGAGGGGCGGCAGCAAGGTGGTCACTTCTTCTCTTAAAGAGGCTGCCCATGTTTTCCTACTTTCTTTTTTCTTCTCAAACCCAGAGAGCTTTATTCCCCACAAATCAATAGTCTACAGAAGGATTAAACACAAGAGGTAAGACTACGAAGTACAAGCCCCACTCTGAGTGGATTGTTTGCAGTAGTCTTCCAAGTACCGTATTTACTGGTGTGTAAGACACACACCATTTTCAGATGGCATTTTTAAGGAAAAAAGTGCATCTTATACACCAGCAAATATGGTACTGTCATTCCATTCCAAGATTCACTTTTTTCTTGTTGCCCCCTCCCCATTGTTTTTCTCTTCTTTCCCAAATGTAACTACTTATATTCTACAAACTCAGCTAGTCTGCTCTGACCTGGGATTGCAAAGTTCTTTTTCTTCTCTTCCGTCTTCCTTGCTGTTTTCCCAAAGATATTAAACGCATTAGTCTGCCCAAGACAGCAAAGTGACACATTTTCTGCAATTCTAATACATCAGAATATATAAAGCAGCTGGCCTTTCTATTTTATTGAATGTGACAGAGGGAGAGGCACCCAACTTAATGCATGCTAATGGCCTAACTCACTATGATATACTCTGGACTTTGTTGTTAGTTGGGGTGTCCAGAAAATGAGGTGAAATCTCTAGAAAAATCTAGTAAATTAATAATGAGTTAATTCCAAACTCTGGCCTGAAATCAGACTGAAAGTTCAGCATAAATTTATCTGATCCTTCAAAGCCTCAGTGATCCATGATTAAATTTAAAAACTAAAACTACTAAAATTTGAATATCTTGCATATTTCTATTCTTGAACCAGAGCTTATTGCCTGCTTATGTTCTGAGAATATTGAAGTCAAAAAGTTAACAGAAGAGGAGAAACAGCCTTGAGGATATTTAATATTAGCTTTTATGTGTATATTGGCTTTCCCTGTAAAGTGAGTGAAGTAGGGATATATTATGATGTCATCCTAATTAATTTCTACAGGAATATTTTAACAAGAAGTTGTGTACATTTATCAGCTTCACATTCAGTAGTTGCATCTTCCATGTGTCCACTGGAAAAGAGATGAATACAAGGCACTTGATCTCCAAAACCACTGAATTGAAAGTTATAGAGTCCAAGCTGTAGTAACAGTTTAGTTCAATAAATACATTCATTCCGCCACATTTGCTAGGGTTAGAGGCACAGGATCCCCGTGAAAGTGGAAAAACCGTGAATAACTCTAGGCCCTCCCAAACCATATTTAACACACAAAAAAATATGATCACCATATTCAACCCACCATGGATTCCTTTTAGGCATCAGGTTTCCTTCACAAGGCAGAAGTGGCGAGCTGATGGGGCTTCCTGCCACCTCCACTGCTTCCCCACACCATTTTAAAGAGGGACTTACAAGCCTTGTTCGCAGTTTGTCAGTCTCATGAGGCTTTCAGTCCCTATTAATGGCATAGGGAGGCAGCAGAGGTGACAGCAAGTGAAACCTGCAAATGTGGAGCGCTAACTGTATTAAGAATTGTTTCGTTGGCAAGACATACTCTATCAAGGTTAATATGAAGCAGAGCTGTGATCAGTGACTCCACATAGTGAAGCTGTGAACTTAAGTTATTGAAAGAATTTTTATGAGATTCAGTACCATATGGCTGCCAAATCTTCCTTTCTGTCAAACCATACAGATCCTCTGAGGGTTCTCTTTGACTTAGTCTAGAAAATGAAGCAAAGTATATTCACTGTCTTTTCACTGGAGTTGGGTTGATACTGCCTAGGGAGTTATTTCTTAGTTTTGAACCATTTCTTTCCCCCAATAATGCTTAGCAGCTCCATTTTGAATAAAAGTTTCTTAACCAGTTTTTAAATTTGAGATAGATCCTGATTAGGATATAATGAAACATAGTGGGCATCTTACGAGGCCAGTGCTTTATGCCATCTCCCTACGTTTGGTTTAGAAATATTTCTTATATCTTTAATTGGAGCCAGTTCCTTGTGATTGAAAAGTCTATGGTTTTCTTAAAAAATTACTCTGTTATAGTGACTCAATATTAAAGATGATATTCATCTTGAAGCTCTTTATTCAGACTGAGGGCCTTTTTGCACCACGCTGTTATAATGCTACTATTCCACTTTCAACATCGTGTGGAATTTGGGATTTGTAGTTTACTGATGCCAAAGAGCTCTGTGGCTAAGAATTGTCCCTGAACTACAAACCACAAGATTCCACAGGATGTTGAAAGTGTAATAATAGCACTATAACAGTTTAGTGCAGAAAGGCTCTGAAAGTTAGAATAAGTACATCCCTAAATGCTTACAGATTACAGTTAGCTACAGCTCTCAAAGTGAGTAGAGTTGACTCAGATCTGTTTTTTTGGCAGTCAAGTTGATGGTGTGGAACACTTGTTGTTGTAGTAGTAATACCATTTAAATTTACTTTCGGTGCTATTTTGTGTTCCCTTGTTCTGTGCTCAGGTATTTTCTAGTGTCCAGAGACTTGCACTGTCCTTCATAGACCTTTATTGTGCTGGAAACATGCTCTTCCGATCTTGGATTGCTGAAGTATATTGCTCATCTAAGAACGAATTCTGTATAATCATGGACTTCAACTTGAATGCTAGCTGTAACCTTTTTGGAAGTGGAGAAGTAACAGAAATTCTACCAGACATCTGCCGGAAGATGGAGAGTTTCCTTGGGAAGTGGAACCGCTTCATGTCTGAAAAGAGATCCCAGTACTTCTATCTGAATTACTACACAGCTGAGCAACTTGTGTATTTGTGCAGGGAGCTTGGCTCAGCACACCCCAGTGAGCCAGCCTTGATGATGATGTCATTGATAAAGCACAACTGCAGTAAACAAGAAGTCCAGGAGGTCTCCAGACTACTGAAATCTGAGAAACCAAAGAGGAATTTTACTGATCTCTGTGGGCCAATGGCAAGTGAGAGAGAGCTGACGGCACAGCTGGAGCATATCTGGGATTCCTACATGGAGGGCATGGGCTCATTCTTTCCAGATTGCTTGGACATTGAAACCCTCGGTGCTTACCTTGACAAGCTGGCAGGATTGGAGAAGAGGAATGTTGTGCGGATATTGCCACAAGGTCTTCATGCTGGCAGGCCCAACCTCATTCTCTGTCCTCGTTCTGAAGTGTTGGCCTCGGCCCTGGCCATCTACATGAACAGTCCGGAGGAGATGCTCCCCTCCTACGATGAGGTCTTGCTGTGTACAGCGCAGACCAGCTATGAGGAAGTGGCGCTGTTTCTGAGGCGGTGCCTCACCGCAGGCTGCAAGGAGAGGAAAATTTACACCTTACTGTTTGCTGACGAGTTGAGCTATGATGTTGGCTATAGGTCTGAGGAACTGTTTCAGAGCCTTCACTTGAAGCATCAGGATGATTATCGCCTAGTGATCCTCTGCAACTGTGAGAGAGAGCATTGCTATGTTCCTTCTGTCTTCAGTCAATACAGAGTTCACGTGATCCCTCACCAGCCCTTGAAGGACATCCAGAGTTATCTTGAGAATCATTACAAAGCCACACAGTTTGCAAATTCATTAGCGTCTGTTTTCAAGAACCAATTGTGTGTTGGGATTGTATCTTCCAAAAGAGCTGGAGTGGGTAAGAACAGTACATTCAAAAACAGTTCCCTCCTAATTTCAGTGTGTGTAGGCCCACTTTGGATGTTACATTAAATCAAGAATGGATAACGTACGGCCCTCCAGGTGTTGTGGAACATGAGGTCCCAGCAGCCCTTTCCAGCACAGCCAGTGATGAAGGCAGATTGGATTTTCAATCCAGGCAGCAGTTGGAGAACCACAAATTGCCCACCCTTGAAGTAAATAACAGTTTAGCATCCCCCTCCCCACCCCGCCCCCAGAGATAAATAAACGGCCATGTATCTGCTCCTCTTTCAGTGTGCATACCCCACAGACATGGACAGGTTTCACTTCCAGTTAACTAGGATTCACTCTCACTTACTGCGTTCTCTAATTCCAGCAATTTATGGTTAATGTTAAATTTCAGACGATAAGTTATAAAACATGCTTGTTTCAACAAACCATGGTAACTGTTACCCATTAACTGTTAATAGCAGGGTGTCTTGCCAGTCTTTCACCATAGGGTTCCCATAGGCAGAAGGGAACTTAATGGCAGTTCACTACTAGCACAGCTGTTCAAAACAGTTTAGGGTTAAGTTAATATTGTTAATAACTGTAATAAGTTAAAATTGGAAGACGTTGTTTCTGAATTGTTCAGCCACACTAAGGGAGAAAGGGAAAGGGCAAGGGCATGCACATTAGTGAGTTAGCTTGTTTTCATTATCTGAAACTTTAGTTAAGCATGATGTCCAAAGATAGCCTTAAGTCTAAAACTGTGGTATGTGTAAAATTTCCATTCACAAGATAATATGAGACTCAGATTTAGAAAATAGGTTTTAGAAGTCTTCTGTTTCCCTTTTGTACATACATTCCAGTTGAGAAAGATTTTGACTTTTCAATTATGTAACTAGTTGCTATTGCTATGTACAGTTTTTAAAACAAAGCTAAAGTGATTGAGACAGAGTAGGATGCTAAAGTTTGGAGCCAAATTTCATTTTCCATGCTTGTGAAACATTTAAAGTTTGCAAAAACAAAGAAGATTTTTCCTTAGGATCTAAGAAGTTTAACAGAGAAAGAAAAAATGTGTAAGGCCATTAACTTGCAGTGATAGCGTTAAACTGGAACACTAAATTGTCCAGAGGAATTCCTTATCAATGGTCTATTTACAATATTCTTGAAAATAATATATATTTTCTCTCTTCCTTATTCTCTCCATAGCTTATAATATATTTCTAAAACAGCACCATGCATTTCATTTATCATGTTTTTATTTTAAATTGTCCACTGTTTGATTCCATTTTCATATTACTCTTTGAGCACCAGATGTACATACTTTGTAAGATCAGTACTGGAATGACTGGGAGGAGGGACAGAGAGGGCTCAACGGCATCTATTGCTTAAAGCAGCAAGCTGGAGTGCCTGTAGAAATATATTGACTTCGAAGCAGGTATTTCAGCCAGCTGCTTTGTGGAAAGCTTGAAGAGGACAGCGTTTATCTCAATAGTGGTCAGATGATGCGAATAAATTAGTTCCTCATCACTGAAGGTGCTAAATGTTTCACAGCATAACTACAAAGAAGTATTCCCAAAACAGAAAGCATCCACTGAGGTTGGTATATGTTGAGAGGGAAAAACACCTTCTGTTGACCTAGCTGATGTTTGCAGTGCATTCATTACATAAGTCCCCACACTGCACTGTATGCCTTCTACGTGTGTGTGTACACATGCACATGTATGCACATGTGCCCTAAGGTCACCTGTTAACTTAGAATAACCGTATGAATTGCACAGGCTTTTCTTAGGCCAAGAATACTCAGAATTGGTTTGCCATTGCTTTCCTCTGAAATATAATTCATAGCAACTGGAATTTCCTGGTGGTTCCTCCATTTAAGTACTAACCAGGCCTGACCCTGCTTAGCTTCCAAGATTTCAGGGTATTTATGCCTGGATGCTTCTTATATGTTGCTAAATCAGATTCTGAAAACTGTTTTGAACTCAGTCTGATGTGTTTTTATTCCTCTTCTGTGTCCATTAATATCTAAAATGTTGCTTTGTTAAAAATTGTAGGAAAATCTCTCTTTGTAAAGAGGCTGCATGAGAAGATGGAAGCAAAACTGCTCAACAGAAGAGTACCTTTAAAAACTATTAGAATATTAGATCCATGCATAGATGAAAGCAAAGTGCTAAAGTCTCTCCTCCCATTCCTGGACCACCTGCACCAGAAACAGCCCATGATGTTTCATTTTGATATCACTTCTTCAGTGAGTATTCTACAGTTTTGACAAAGTTATTCCTTCATCCCATCTTTCTCACTGAATAAGCCATTCTGTTAATGGATTTATGTACATTTATAATCAGTAAATCATTGAGTAAGGTGGATCGATTTCAAGAAAGATGATTTAAACCACCACAAGAAAACCCCAGCTTAGATCAGTGATTGAATAATTTGTGGTTCAGTAATTAGTCCAAAACACAAATTCAGGTTTTCCTTCTTTTTTCGTGTTTGATTGTAGTTAATATATGTGAGCGTGACAGAAATGCTAATTCATTTTATAAAACATAGCTGTAGGTAGTATGTTTGTGACAAGACTGAAATTTAAGTTGTTATTTTGAAATAAATGCTGAGGAATTTAAGATTTAATTTATGGGATTGAAACATTAAAAGCATTTGATTTGTATTTTGCTTTGCTCTTCTCTCTCTTTCTCTTTTTTAAAATCACGTACTTGTTCATCCACTCTTCTGAGAAAACATCTGTCTTTGTTGATCCATAATGCTTACATATTCTTCTAGGTTCAGACTGGAATCCCAGAATTCTTGTTCAAACTGCTAGTTTTACAGTACCTGGCAGATACAAATGGAAAATTCTGGCTGAGGAAACAATGCCACTTATATGTTATAGAAATTCTTGAAGTGTCTCCCTCATCATCAAAAAAGCAAACAAGATCTGTAGGTATCTGTGGGTATATATACTGGCTGTGTTCCTGATTTTGTAGTGTACATTTTTTTGTTGCATAGTCCCACTCCACTCCCAAAATTCTTTTACAAAACTTGCTTGGTTCTCCACAAAGTTGAATTGTGATATAGTCCTATCTTGTAGTAAAAGTGTGTTGGAATTTCTTCATGTTAAAATAATATACGTGGGAATTCTGTATGGCTCAATGTGACTTAATAGTTCCACATGTGGTACTATGTCACAGCTGGCCGTTCACCACCCCAGGACTTAGTGAAGAGCTGAAGTGAAGAGGAATTAGGAGAGTATCTGGCTATGTGTCTGTAGAAAGACACAAAATTATTCCAGCATACGTGGAAGTTCTCCAGAGCGCTGTGGAAATCTCAGTGGGTTATGTAATCATTCTCTCCCATTTCTCCATGAGGCGCAGAATGGCCATGGTGGGCTGCAGTGGCTGGGGTTTGGTTGGTGGAGGAGAAGAAACAAGGAAATACTGACATGTGCATTGCCCACTCTCTCCCCCTCAAAAAAAAAAAAGACATATGCAGTCTTATGCACATGTACATACCTAAAAGGATGCCAGCCACAGTCTATTAGGATAGTAGTGATTTTTTTTGTTACTCAGAAAAATGCTAACAAATTTAAAGTAGTTGTTGGTGTCAGCAATGAAAACCGTAGTGATCCCAAGAAGAAAGCTTTTTCTGTCTAGTGGGAAGGAGGCACACAAGAAGAGGGTTTTGTATCAGTGGTGAGGAATCTCTTACCTGAGGCCAAATACAGCCCTTCTCAGAGGGTTCATCAGATAGTCACTCACCCTTCTTCAGGACACCATTGTTTGGCTTTCCATTCTTTTTTCTTTCAAAAAGGTTGAAATGCCTTTCCTAACACTTTGGTTCTGAGAGTAAGAGATGAAAGCTCAAGTATATTGGTATTCAGGGTTCCACTGTTTAGCCTTTGAGCTCCCTAATTACTGGGATACAGCTTCCATAACTCTCTGAAGTTGAATTCTGCTCTCAGACTGGAAGAGTTTCCATACCTTTGGTTTGGTTTACCTGCTTCCTGGGAAGGTAGAAATCACATGAACAAATGTTTTGGACTAATACTATATGGCTTTGACCTGTATGGCTCTTCCTAACATCAGTGCAATCTCACAGCAAATCGTAAAGTATTGTGGGAGTGTAGGGGGAGAAGTTCGAGTGAAGACTTTTTTTTTCCAGTCAAATTTAAAATAGAATGCAAGAATGACATATGCACAGTATTGGAAAGAAGGAAATTATATTGATATAAAAGAATGGAAATTAAAAGTTCTGGATATGGTAGAGATAGAAAAGTTAACTTTTTCACTTAAAAATAAACCAATCCAGAACTTTGAAAGAGAATGGAAAGAAGTTTTGAATTGGATAAAAGAATGAGGAAAAGAAGAAACAAAGGAAAAGTGTTGGAAATGTTGGTAATGAAAATTAAGGATGTTATAGAATAAGTATAAGTTGAATGTAACAATGTTAAAAGTGATAGTGTGATAGTGTGATTAACTCTTAAATTAACTCTTAAATAGAAATAATGTATAAATGGGATGTAAACGCAAACTCAACTGGAAAAAAGATGCTTGGAAGTGGGGGGGTATTTTTCTGTGTAAAATTTCAATAAAATTTCAATGAAAAATTTCAATATATATAAAATATATAAAAATTAAAATAGAGTGTTGGATATTTATGGCAGAGAATTAGGAAGCACATTTTATGGGATTTTGATTTGGGTGGAAATGTTACAGATAGAGGTAAATTGGAAAGCAAAAGAACAACTGATTTTGCTTATACTAAAAATGTACAAACATGTAGTATTGAATTATCAGTCCTGGCTCCAATATCAAATTGAATGCTTTGGAAAAGTGATAAAAGCCTGTAAAATAGGGAGGAATAAATGCCGTGAATCTTACTATAATTCGTATGATCTTGCAATAACTTTTTCTCCTCTGCATTTTTTTTTTTAGTTTTTTCCAGGTTTGAAATTCAGCTTTCTTGATGTGTTTCCCAAAATATTCTGCAGATCTCCCAAGGAAGTACTAGAAATAGACACCCGGAGAAACTCATATCATGACTCCACAGATCCAGGAATAGATCAGGAAGTGTTCTGTAGTGAAGCTTTTCAGAGACCATTCCAGTATTTAAGAAGAATTAACAAAGGAGACAATCTTGACAGATTCCAGTATAAAGAAGGCTCAATTGAAGGGACTCCTCTAGAATGCCTACAGTTATTTCTGATACACTGTGGAGTGCTAGATCCTTCTTGGTCAGAGTTAAGGAACTTTGCATGGTTTTTGAACCTTCAGCTCAGAAACTGTGAAACCTCAGTGTTTTGTAATGCTGATTTTGTCCAGGACACCCTGCAGGGTTTCAAAAATTTTGTGGTCAACTTTATGATTTTAATGGCAAAAGATTTTGCCACACCTTCACTCAGCATTTCTGATGAGAGTCCTGGGAGGCAGTTTTTTGATATGGAAGGAGTCACAGAAGAAGATCTTGCTCCATTTCGTATTCGGAAAAAGTGGGAGTCTGAACCTCACCCATATATATTCTTCAATGAGGACGGTGTATCCATGACATTCATTGGGTTTCATCTCCAGCCCAATCCCAACGATGGTGTCGATGCTATCAATCCTCTGGATGGAAATATAATCAAGAGAAGCGTAATGACTACTCAGTTGTATGAGGGACTGGCCCTTCAGAAAGTTCCATTCAATGTTGATTTTGATGCACTGCCCAGACATGAGAAAATTGAGAAACTTTGCATGGTTTTAGGAATCCAGTGGCCTCTTGACCCCGATGAAACGTATGAACTCACAACAGACAATATACTAAAAATCCTTGCGATAGAAATGCGGTTCAGGTGTGGTATCCCTGTTGTCCTCATGGGAGAAACCGGCTGTGGAAAAACCAGGCTTATAAAATTCCTGTGTGAACTACGCAAGGGTGGTGCCGCTGCTGATAACATGAAGCTTGTCAAGGTCCACGGAGGCACCACAGCAGAGGCCATCTATACAAAAGTCAGGGAAGCAGAAGCTCTAGCTATTGACAATAAGCAGCAATACCAGTTTGACACAATCTTATTTTTTGATGAAGCCAACACCACAGAAGCTGTCAGCAGCATTAAAGAAGTTCTGTGTGACCACACGGTACAAGGAGAGCCTTTGCTTCACAATTCAGGCTTGCAAGTCATAGCTGCGTGCAATCCTTATCGCAAGCACACTGACAAAATGATTCAGCGCTTGGAGTCAGCGGGCTTAGGATATCGTGTCAAAGCAGAGGAGACAAAAGAGAAGCTTGGCTCTATTCCTCTTCGACAACTTGTATACCGTGTCCATGCGCTCCCCCCTAGCATGATGCCCCTAGTGTGGGATTTTGGGCAACTGAACAACTTCACTGAGAAATTGTATATACAGCAGATTGTACAAAGACTTACTAGGTCAATACGAATGTCTGAGATAGAGATTCAGATAATAACAGATGTGCTTTTTGAGTCTCAGACGTACATGAGGAGAAGGACTGATGAATGCAGTTTTATCAGCCTCAGAGATGTGGAACGCTGTGTGGCAGTCTTTAAGTGGTTCCATGGCCACAGTGAACTACTGATGTGGCATCTGGAGAAGCATCTGGCAGAGAAGAAGACTGCTAAAGGTTTCGTCCCAAGAGACAAAGTGATTTGGTCCTTGGTTCTTTCCATTGGTGTTTGCTACCACGCGTCCTTAGAAAAGAAGGAGAATTACCGAAAAGTCATCAGCAAAATCCTCCCAGAGCCATATGATCATGAAAAGGGCATTCTTGAAGAAATTAGCTTAGTTCAGGATCTTTTTCTGAGTGGTGCACCTCTGCGGGACACAATAGCTAGAAACCAAGCCTTGAAAGAAAACGTCTTCATGATGGTTATCTGCATTGAACTAAAAATCCCATTGTTTCTTATTGGGAAGCCCGGGAGCTCAAAATCTCTTGCCAAGGCCATTGTGGCTGATGCCATGCAAGGCCAAGCAGCATATTCCGAGCTTTATAAGGAGCTGAAACAAATCCATTTGGTATCTTTTCAGTGCAGCCCACACTCTACCCCTGAGGGAATCATAAATACTTTCAAGCACTGTGCTCGCTTCCAAGAAGGGAAAAACCTGAAGGAGTACGTCTCTGTGGTTGTGTTAGATGAAATTGGCTTGGCTGAAGATTCTCCCAAAATGCCTCTGAAGACCCTCCATCCACTTTTGGAAGATGGGTGTGTTGATGATGAGCCACTCCCACATAAAAAAGTGGGCTTCATCGGGATCTCTAACTGGGCTCTGGATCCAGCTAAGATGAATCGAGGCATCTTTGTTTCTCGTGGAGACCCCAACGGGAAGGAACTCATAGAAAGTGCAAGGGGCATTTGTTCTTCAGAATTTTTTATCATGCAGAAGATTGAATACCTCTTCCCTATTTTTGCAGATGCATATGAAAAGATTTGCAGGGTACAAAGTAAAGAGTTCTTTGGGTTGCGTGATTTTTACAGCCTCATAAAGATGGTATTTGCTTTAACAAAAAAATCTAAAAAGTCACCAGCTCCTCGTGATATAGCAGAGGTGGTTCTCCGTAATTTCAGTGGGAAAGAAGATGTCGAAGCCTTGAACATCTTTATGTCTAAGATCCCAGAGAAAGGTGACATCATCTCTGAGGACCTCAATATAATTGATCTAGTGAAGCAGAACATTTACAGTGACTATCAGGATGGTGAATGTCGGTACCTGCTTGTGTTGACAGAAAATTATGCAGCACTTCAAATACTCCAACAGGCTTTTTTTAAAGATACTCAGCAGCCAGAGATTATTTTTGGTTCCAGCTTTCCCAAAGACCAGGAATATACCCAGATCTGCAGAAACATCAACCGGGTGAAGATCTGTATGGAGACTGGGCAGATGGTTATCCTTCTCAACCTCCAGAATCTCTATGAAAGCCTCTACGATGCTCTCAACCAGTATTATGTTCAACTTGCTGGTCAGAAATATGTGGACCTGGGTTTAGGGACCCATCGCGTGAAATGCCGAGTTCATCCTAAGTTCCGCTTAATTGTCATTGAGGAGAAAGAGGTGGTGTACAAGCACTTCCCCATTCCGTTGATCAATAGGCTTGAAAAACACTATTTGGATATCAATACCGTCTTGGACAAGTGGCAAAGGGATATTGTGGAAGAACTGAAGAAATGGGTCAATGACTTCACAACAGTTGACACACAAAAGTATTTCATGGGTCAGCAGAAATATATGCCATCTGATGTCTTTGTTGGCTACCATTCTGACACGTGTGCCTCAGTTGTCTTGCAGGTGACAGAAAAGCTGAAAGAGGATTTTTCCCCACAGGAACTAATGCAAAAATTACAAGACCAGGCCAAGTTAGTACTGTTGAACTGTGCAACACCAGACTCCATAGTCCGTCTTGGTCATTCCCGGCTGGGTTCCTTTCTGGCAGATGAGTTGGCAAGTGTGTATTTTCAGCAGCAGCAGCACACTTCTCTTGCAGATTTCCTCAGTGCTTGCCTTGGTGCAGAATCCAAGGGTCACACAGTCTTCACCGAGGTTAGTTCCTCTGAAATATTTCTTTGTTAGTTAATATATTCATAAAGAAGTGAGAAAGGCATTATCAGGTCTGACTTTGTTCATTGAGTACACTTTTCAAAGCTGTCCACAACGGCCTGCTCACATGCAATAGGAAGCAACTGTTTGTTACAGTAACAGGCTGGCAGCAAATGCCAGGCTTCTGTACAATGAAGTGGGAAAGAGGCAGAAGTATGTGCACCCTACAAGTGTTGCAACCTGTTCTTGTAACAACAAACTACAGTTTATGGTTATATCATAACTGGATCATTAAAGGACAGAATAAGACTAAGAATACAGAGTAAGATTTTCACGTAAAATTATTATGTGATATGTCATAGGAGTATTTTGAAATTAAAATTAGGCGTAATTTTGTCACAGTCCAAAGATGGCATTCCTGGAGTCTTTAATACATATGGCCAGAGATCTAGAAATCCAAGAAAGAATAGTGTATAGTTTATATGTGTTTCATCTTGAAATGCTCTCATTGTTCCATCTTTTGCAAAGGCTGAGCAATCAAACAATGTTCTCTTTTCTGGTAGACAAGATTAGTAATATTTGGTGGCTTAAGGCATGTGTTAATTAACCTCGAAGCATAGAAGGAGGTTTCCAAATGTCACTCCTGAATGTCTGAGCTAGAAAATTCTGGTTTTCTCATTGCCTTGGTTTGCATTCACTGTTTAAAAATCATATTATTCTCTCTCCCGTATGGGCTATTTTTGTCAAATGAGGGTGATGGTCCAAAACCAGATTTTAGGTATTTAATTCAGCAGTTAGGACACCTGGAAGCATTA
This sequence comes from Cyclura pinguis, assembly GCA_030412105.1. Taxonomy (NCBI): domain Eukaryota; kingdom Metazoa; phylum Chordata; class Lepidosauria; order Squamata; family Iguanidae; genus Cyclura; species Cyclura pinguis. The sequence goes on from CM059600.1 coordinate 162,518,106, forward strand.
TGTGAATCTTTTCTAGGTTTTTTTAATTATTATTATCCTAAAGACCTAAGGAGTAACTTTAAGGATACTCTCAAAACCTTATAGGAACTTAATTATGCATGTGATTGACACAAGCTAAGCTTTTTTCTTTGGTCAACAGGATACCAGGTGGTATCACTCCTTTCAGATTCTAAAGTAGTTTCTGATGTGCACATGGTGCAGCGTTGCTATAGAAGCCTTCTTTGTTTCACCGAAGCATGGACTTTTTTTCTTTCCCACCTTAGATTTCTACTTTCTCCAGACTCTTGACAGCAGCAGACATAGAAACTTTGAAGACAGAAGTGCAGGGCAATATCAACAACCTCAAAGTTATGTTCTTGCAACAGTTTGACACAGAGCATTCATTTTTGAAGGAAATCCGGTGAGTTGCTGCCTTTCTTATTCTAGAAGGTTTGCAGACTGCCTTATATATAAAGATAAAATTTTGAAATGGAATGAAGGCCATATGAGACTGCAGTAGTTTTTAATGCTACTTTGCAGTTGCTACAATTTATGAGTGGTGGTATTGTACTGTTTTATATGGCAGAGATAGGGGTATGGGTTAGTATTTCCCTGCCAGAAAAGTAAAAAATCCATCTAACCAATAGCGTGCCATCTGTTGATGTTTTCTCACAGGAGTTTTCTTGATGCCACCCATGGATGTAAAATCCTGATCATCCAGACAGACTTTGAAAATGGATCTCTCAGTGCCCAGCTCGTTGCCTCAGCCAAGTATGTTGAGTAACTGTGTGATCATTTCCAATTTCTTAACTAGACCAGTGTTGAACCAATAGACTCAAATGTAACAGTTTCCACAAGTTACAACTTCTTTTTACAAGCTCAAGTAACATTCTAGACAAACATGGGAAATGTAAAGTTGTGTATTGCTATGTGAATCTAACAGATAGCTTAGGGAAGTAAGCTTTATAGGTGTTGAAATAATGAAGAGGAAATAAAGACTGAACAGTAATTGCTCATGATTAAGCAGGCAGGCAATCAGTCTTCTCCACTAATACTGAGTAAGGGTGATGTCTGATTCCCTTTTGTTGCAGGTATTCAGCTGTTAACGAAATCAACAAAATGGATATGAGTGAAGCCTCAGTGTTTGTTTTCTTCATCACTAAACTGTCACGAGTTGAAGGAGGTAGTAGTTATGTGGGATTTCATGGAGGTAAGACTGCTTGTGTGCAAGGATGTAGAAGAAAGATAAATTTTGCAACTAATTAGTTGTGCCCTTGAAACTTTTAAAACAAAAACAAAACTTATATCGGTGCAAGTAGAGAATAATTGCATCTACTCAACTGGACCATTTACAGCAGGAGGGAATGCACTTCTTTCAGAAGCATTCCATATCGTTACCTAGTACTTCAGTGATTTTTCCTTCTCTTGGAGAACATAGAAATACAGGTCATAGTACTTAACATTCTGTACTGTACTTTAAAGATCATTTTTTCCTGACTCTGCCATGAACCTTAAGTTGCCTCTTTCTTATAAGCCTATTCTCAGGGCCTCATGTCTTCACTAGACTTACATTATATCTAGATGTCTAATGTACTATAAATGAAGTCTTCTAATGGCAGTCACTGTTTTTGTAAAACGAGAAGAAAGTTGAAATCAGTGTTGCTGAGCTCTTAGGTAGTTAAGGTCATGCCTGTTTGCTGCTAAATGTGTTTAAAGATACTTTTTTTAATCAATGCAAATTATAGTTCTTAGACATTTTCGCCTGTCTTGCTAGGATTGTGGCAGTCTATGCATATTGATGATCTGAGGACATCACAGGATATTATCTCTGATGTAACCACTTTGAGAAATATCACCATCAGCCAACTGTTTTGTGAAGAAGTGGAAGAGTCTGCAGAGAGTCACAAATGTAAGAATTTAAATAAATCTGCTAGTATAAAATTTTTGCCATCGTTGTAATTCCCACTATGCTCGTGTATCAATATGCAGAGTATATCCCTCAAACTAATTTTGTGCATTGTTCTAGCAATGATAGCGGAGGTTGAAGAGGAAATGGAAGTGGAAGTGTCTGCTGCATTAAGGCTAGAGACTTTGGCTGTAAGTTCCTGTCTGTTTCTCTTTAATCATTCTGTTTGTTTCTGTGTGAGAAGATATGCTTTATTGGCTTCTTATTGATACTGAGAACAAAGAATATAATTTTAAGGATGTGTGGTTTTCTTCTTATTCTGTTAAAACTTATTTTCCATATTCTGTTTTTCTTATTTTTTTGCAATCACTGACAAGGGATATATTAAGTTTTTTCTACTGATACCTTCTTCACCATCAAGATGTATTTGATTTATTGCTACTTTTGGATGATTCACTTATTTTTACCTTATAAATAAAGATCTATAGTTAAGTATCTTTTCACTGTGTTTGATTTACACGGTGAGGTGTTTTTTGGTGATCCTCAGCTATTATTTTAGAAGGCTTTGCAGAACATAATTTATTTCCATTTCTGTTCAACCATGGGCCTATCACCACCGTCCCCAGGCGTTCTCTGCTACATTTCTTTCTGGTTAGCTCTACTGTGCTTTGTTTACTATCCCTGTGTACTGAGATTCATCCATCCAATGTCTGTAGGCATGATCTCTAAGTAGCAATCTGTTTGCCCTGCTCTCTTCCTCTCTGTTTTTGGTCTAATACTTCCTCCAGCCACAAAGCCCATGGCTGTTTCAGACTATTCTGAATATTCTGAGCAGTCTCCATTTTATTTCGGAAGAGATGGACTCCAAGCACCTTGGCTCCAAGGTGGACACATCTTTGAACTCGAACAAGTGAATGAATAAGAAATGGGCATTGAACTCTGCTCAGAAGGCTGATGGGAACAACACAGAGTGCTTAAATTTCTTCTGGAGCAGGGACATAACTTTTGCTGTAGAAAAAATTATGGAACATAGTTAGCCCTTTTGCTTTATGAAAGTCCAGAGTGAGGAACGAAAAGCTGTAATTGAATTCCTGAAAATTCCCTTCTGGAATTAAGAAGGTGGGAAATGATAAATTTCATTTTATATCAACCACTAGATTGATGATAAATTATTGATTTTATTTTGATTTCTCACTACCTTTTTTTTTCTAATTTCAGTATTTCCTCTCTAGTGACCTCCAGTCTATCTTCTTTGACAGACAGCAGTAACTAGTGACACTTAAACGCACCAACCCTGCTGCTTTCTTTCTTTCCTAGCTTTTCCATGTGCTTCTATCAGGAGCATCTGATATTAAGCATCATCTCCCACTTGCAGGTTTTGCTTAGTTAAATATCACTGGACTGTCTCTTGTCCTTACATCCTTATATCACTGGTTTTCTCCAAGTAGAAGAAAGGTGTGATTCTTGCTGTCAGAGGAATCTCATACCTTTGTGTCTTGACACTGATGTCCACCCAAAAAAAAAAAAAAAAGAGGCTGTTACAGGAAGAAAGCATTTGTGCACAGGCATTAGTCTGTTACTTGAGAATGCTAATACACTTTCTCTTTTCTACTGTGCCTGGAAAGACTGAAATCTTGGACACCACTGTCCTTCTAAGGAGCTGTGTGCAGAGTGCTGTGGGAATGCTGAGGGACCAAAATGAGGGTGCCAGTCGTAGCACTAAGAGAATTGAAATTCTCCTTGATCTCCTGTCTAAAGAAGATGACTTGAAAGGTAGGAATGATTAAATCCTGTAAAACAGAAGATTTTTTTAGCAGAAGCTCCTCCCAGAATATGTTCCTGTAGTCTTACTCTCCAGAGCATGAAGTTACTGGCTTATCATGTACAATTAAGAGGGAAAATGCTAAAAATATTTGGCATGTGAAATTCTGAGATTTTAGTTACTTTTTATGCTTGTGGTTGACTGGACACTGTGGGAAATATGAAAAGTAAGTTCATTGAGAGGTTCAAAAACATGTAGGTAGACATTATTGGTAGACATTGTCATCCAGTGAGCTTTCAATAAGCTTTTAACAGTCTCACAGTATTAGCAATCAGCAGGCAAGTAGGTAGGTCCTTAACCTAAGTGGTTAAGGGAAAGGAAACAGAGAGCAGGAGTAAATTGACCATCTTCACATTGGAAGGGTGAACTGTAACGGGCTTCAGCTTCATTAATGACCTTGAGTGGAGGGTGGGGTGACCAAATTTGTGGATGATCAGGAGAATAAAAATAAAAAGATATTGTGAAGGAGTGCCATAAGCTGAAGTCAACTTGACAGCAGTTAGTAACAAGACTGCTAGTCATGCTGGCTGTATACCCCCTTTAGGACCAGAGTTACATGTCTTTGTGAAAAAGTAGAAGAGGGCTTCTTACGGATATATGCTCATTCATAGTGACAAATTGGATGTTGGAGTTAGAAAAGCCTTGTGTTATTAAACTTTTCCCAAATAGCATGCATATTTGTAATTTCACCATTGGTTATGGTCAGGGACTTCAGAATATCAGGAAATCTTCTTGTTGCTGCAACATTTGAAATTTAACAATAAGGAGTACTAGTTACTTCATTTCCTCCTCCTTGTTAGCCTCTTTCCTGAAGATAACAAAGAGTCGGCTCTTCAGCCTTTTGAAAAAGCAAGAGGAAAATTCTTACACCGTGAAAGAATGGGTACTCCGAGAGGCATCAAATCTCAATGCTCTTCAGGAAGCAGGAACTTTCAGGTATAGATAGCTGTATAAACTTGTCAAACTGTTGTAGACTAAAAAGTTCAGGGAGCCACCCTTGTCCAGAACTTCTGGGTGCACATCTCTGAGGCATTTCCATGCACTTGAAGATTCTTATTTTCAGGAAGGACAGGGTTTACTCACTTTTGTAAGCTCTGAGATTTTTGTTTATGAAAATGAACATTTGTTTATGAAACAGATTCAGGACTGAAATGGAGAATGAAATTTACCGTGCAGACACTCTAAAGATGAAGACTTGGATCCACACTCCATACTAAAGGCTGAATATTTAACCCCATCATTTCCCATTGCTATCTTTGGGGATTAAGCTTGGCTTGCTAGCTGTTCTTGCCTTGGCATGTAATTTGAGCGGTGGGCTCCACCTGATGGATTTGAGAAAATATTACCTCCACCTCACCTACTTCTTGTTGCTGTTGTTTGACCAAACATTTGCCTGTACTATATAGCACAGACACAAAAGCCTTATTCAGGCATTAATTATATTGTTAAACAGAATGCATGATGAAAGTGGGCTCACTAGCCTTGCCCAGCTCTGTTTTCACTCTCCACATGTATCCACAGAGCATCCACAGAGTCAAACCAGAGCAAAGACTCTCCACAACATGTAGTCAAGGAAACAGTAACTCAGATTGTGTTATCAAAGTGACTCCTGCAGACAGTTCCTTGCCAAGAAGTTCTGTTTTAACTGCATTTGGAACTGCCTGTTTATAATTGCAGAGGAGGATCTTTCAGATTCAGAGGAAGGTCCTCTCCATTGCTCTCCAGCCAGCCACGCCCACTCCTCTTAAGAGCAGTATTAACCATCCCTTTATTTGTAGAGTCAAGTGGCCACCGGTAGGGTGTCATACTTGTTTCTTTGTTAGCTGGCTGAACACTTTCTTTTTGGAGCTACTTTATATTATCACAGTTGTCTTCCTCAAATTACCTTGAGTATATCCCACAGCTAGAACTGTAACCAGTGTGGTAGTGATACATGGGAGACCTTTATGGCCCTGCAACTGTTAGGAGCTTATGACAATGAAAGCTTTCCTTATATCTCCTTATAAGTCATCCCTCCATATTGACTAGGGGCACAGGACCCCTGTGAAGTTGAAAAAAACGTAAATAACTCTAGGCCCTCCCAAACCATATTTAACACACACACAAAAAAAGTATGATCACAATATTCAACCCACCATGGATTCCTTTGAGGCATCAGGGTTCCTTCATCAGGCAGAAGTGGGTGGCTGGTGGGGCTTACTGCCTCCTCCAGTGCTGCCCCACACCATTTTTAAGAGGGATTTAGAATTCTCATTCGCAGTTTCTCAGTCTCATGAGGCTTTCAGTCCCTATTAAAAATGGCATAGGGAGACAGCAGAGCTGACAGCAAATAATCTGTGAATAATCAAATCTGCAAAAGTGAAACCCATAGATGAGAAGGGCTGACTGTATTTGAAAGAGGTAGACTGACAAGCATATAGAGAAAGCCTCAAAAGAGGCAGATAAGGGGGAAAAAAGCACCAGCAACAGGAATCCTCTGATATGTCCAAACATTGGAGGTTCCTGAGGATGATGTCACTGCTGTGTGACCAGCTACAAGAAAATAGCTGAATCCTTGTCAGCTGCCCTTCCAGAAAATGGCTATATGGTGGGGGGAGGGGGGGGAGCTGCAGCAAAGAAAAGGTGGGAGTTTGGATGGGTGATGTATTATAGTCATACATGAGCAATAAATCTCCCAATCCAGGATCTTGGTTATTGTTTAAAGGAAAAGCAGCAATTGTTTTGCCACAGCCAGCACAGCAGAGATGCATCCCCCAGTGAATTCAGAGAATGACATTGTGTCTTCTGACTTCTTGAGGTTGCCATATCCACTTCTTTGGAGTCTACCTTTTTATTTTTAAGAAAATACTCACAGCTGGGCATGGCTCTTGCCAAATTCTTTTCACCCTTCAGCCTAATTTGTTTTTTTCCCAACAGACTCATGCTAGTTCTGCTCTTTTGCTTGTGGAGGTAACACTATCTATAATAGACTATATGCTCTGCTGTTTTGGCTAGCCACATGGTACAGAACTTTCTTCTTTGTGGTCTCTGTGACTCACACAAATGGGTTGTCTGTGCCTGCAGGCACTTTGTGATATCTTTCTTCAGTGGTAAAATATGAACTCTTGGGATGGCACAGAGAAGGAATCCACAACGATTGGGTAATCTTTGCATGCCAACCGGAATCGGCAGGAGTCCAAGTTCCAAATCAGTTGCTGCCGTTAGGACCCTGTGCCTCCTCTGTCAGTTTTTCTTATCCTGCCTAACAAGCTGGATGAAATTTTCCCTTCTCTGTCAGATTGTGAAAATAAGTGGTTTTATTTCAATAACTACATAGTGAGATTGTGAGGAATGTCTTTGGAGACGGAATCTCAGATGCCCCCAAACCAGCGAGGCTCTGTGGAGGAGAAGAAAATCACTGGTAGAAATATTTCTCCTCAGATGCCCACCATCCAGCGAGGCTCTGAGTTGGAGATAATGGAGGATTGAGCAGAAGTACGTCCCAGAAGGTCGCAGGGTAGTGACATTCTGGAGAAGAGAAAATGACGGAGTTAAGAAAAATATTTTTATTCTCCAGCAAGAGTGAAGTGGAGGAGGTAAGACCTTCGGAGAATAAACATTCCGACAAGAAGGAAAGTAAAGAGAAGTTGGTTAAGAGAAAGAAAGTGGATACCGTTCTTAAGAAGGGTCCAGATGTGCTTTCTAAGAAGGCTAAAATCAAAACGACGAAGGGGAAATCAACAAAGGCAGCTTGGGGCCGCCGTGTTGATTTCGTGCATTCTTTAGAGATGGGAGGGGCTCTTCCAGAGGGAGAACCTATCTCTGGAGCAGGCGCAGGGAACCCAAAGGAGCTTGCGTTGATAAAGGGCGGAGATTTGCCAGAGCATGCAGGGATAGCACACCCTGCTTGCCGAGTCACTTGCCGAGTCCTCCATGGGCAGGAGGTTGTGGCATGTGCGGGGAAATGGAACAGTCAACTCAGTTCGAACGGAGCAGTTGCCGCCTGACCGCTCATAATACTCCCACAGAGTTGTTTACTTTAAGAAGAGGTGGTGAGTTAGAGCAAGGCAGATGGCCAAATATGAATATGGGGCGGCAATTATTTGGCTGCGCTGAGGATGGGCGTTCAGCTTTAAGACAAAGCGCCTGGGTTGCACCAGCTACTGGTGACACAAATTTCCAAATGAATTCATTAAACTTGTGTGATTTACAGAGTATGATTAAACTATTTCTAATGAATTGCATCAAATGTTATACAGGAATCAGTTTAATAGAGTTAATGAATTTGATCCAATGATTAACCAAAGATTAAATACTATGATGAATTTGAATAGTCAATCAAATGTGTATACAGCATTTTCCCAAAATGAATTTTGTTCAGAGGAGAGAAGTAGAAGTAAGATTTTGGATGTTGATAAAGAAAGTCAAAAAGGAGTATCAAGGAAAAGAAGAGTTGAGAATACAGTTGGAGAATGAAGAGGATGATTGGCAAGAGGATGAGGTGGTCTCAGAGGAGATGGAAATGGAAACTGATAGTCTTTCTGAAGGCGAGATAGAAGATGAAGTAGGCAACAGTAGATTATTTCAGGCAGATCAATTTCAGGGTCTGCTTAGGAAAGTATTACATACTTTAGGTTTACAGGTAGATGAGGATGGTAGTAGTCCTAAGGAGTCAAAGAGAAAAGAGGCAAAAGTTGCAGCTGTAATTAAGAAGAAAGAAACGCATGGATGCCAGATATGTTTAAGGAATTGATTTATACGAAATGGGAAGCTTTAAATACTCGTAGATTTGTAGGTCATTCAAATAAGCTTTATTGTTTTGAGAAAAAAGATTTTTTGAATTTTTGAAGGTCGTTTTAGTGGGCAGTCTTATTGCTGCGCTGATTTCGGGAGCCCTGGTCGCTCGGAAGGGTGATACTGTATTGAGAGATGTGGATGAGAAGAGAGCAGATTCTGCCTTATGAAAAGCTCGTGAGAATTCAGCAATGGCAGTAAGAGCATCTCTGGCTGCTTCAGTGTTTTCACGGGCAGCAGTGATATGGCTACAGGAGTTGATGGATGATGAGAAAATTCAATCTAAATCTTGTTTAAGAGTGTTATCTAGGCTTAGAAAGGTTTTGGAATACGTGGCGGATGCCAATTATGATGTAGTGGCTTTTATGGCGAGAAATATTAGTGATGTTACTGTAGCAAGACGTTCTTTATGGTTGCATCATTGGGATGCTTATCAGAAGTCGAGGAATAATCTTGCATTTGTACCCTTTAAGGGAGATTTGCTGTTTGGTAACAAGGCATTAGAATAAGTGTTAATTGAGAACAAAGGGAAAAAACGGGTGATGCCTACATTGCAGAAAAAGAAGGTGGAAAAGAGACCATATATGTCCTCATACTATTCCTTTTGAGGTAGAGGAAATGGTAGACAGCAAGACACAAGGTATGGCTGCCAGCAGTGGTATAGGCCAAAAAGCCAATTTGGAAGGTCAGGATCTTTTAACAGGAAAGGACAGAACACTGAGAGAAATTCAGGAACCTCTCAGCGTAAGGGTCGGAATCAGTTCTGACAAGCAGAGTCCTTGTGTGGGGGTAAGACTGCTGTGCTTTGGCATTCCATGAAACTGAATAACATCAGATCAATGGGTTTTGCAGGTCGTGACAAAAGGTTACAAGATTTTGTTTGACAGAGTGCCGAAGTGCTTCCCCAGTACTGACATGGATGGAGAAAAGGAAAATAGTTTTGAAGGAGATAGATCATCTAATGCAAATAGGTGCAGTGGAGGAGGTACCATAGGAGCAGTGGTTCCGGGTAATTTACTTTATATTTTTCACGGTCCCAAAAAGCAATGGGACTTATTGTCCTGTACTGAACCTAAGATATCTCAACAGGTTTGTGAAGTATCTCAGGTTCAAGATGGAGACGTTACAAATAATACAAGAGAATCTGAGGGTAGGCGACTGGCTTCCATCGATGGATGGCTTCCATCGATTTGAAGGATGGCTTCCATCCATCGATTTGATGGATGGCTTCCATCGATTTGAAGGAAGCTTATCTGCATGTCCCTATGAGGAGATCAGACATGAAGTATCTCAGATTTCAGTTCATGAACAAACATTACCAGTTCAAGGCTTTGCCTTTCAGTTTGGCTTCGGCACCAAGGGTTTTCACAAAAGTTTTGGTCCCTTTGGTAGCTCATTTAAGACAGCAGCGGGTACACATCTACCCTTATTTGGACGATCTGCTGGTGAAAGCGGATTCACAGCAGAAGTTAATAGTAAGTGTACAGAGAACTGTGGAGGTTCTAAGAATATATGAGTTTCTAGTGAATTTGGAAAAGAGTCATTGAAGTTCCACAATGATGCTGACGCTTTTAGGGGCAAGATTGGATACAAGCAGTGGTTGACTTTATCTCTCGGAGGAGAGATGTGTGAAGGTTCAACAGGTGATGCGAAAATTGATGGCAATAACGGCAGCAGATGTGATGTGGTTGGGTCAAGTAATGGAAACTCTGGTGTCAACTATCCAGTTAATTCCATGGGGCAGGTTCCATTCAAGAGGTTTGCAAAGATTGTTGATGCCTCATCAATGGAACATAGGAAAGAAAAGGCATTGTGTGGTCAGGCTACCGACCACTTTGAAAAAGGAATGGCTGTGGTGGACAAAGGTCTCAAAGTTAAACAAGGGAGTCCCATTTGTAGTTGATCATTACATTCGAGTTACAACGGATGCCAGTCTGAGAGGCTGGGGGGCCTTATGTCAGGGAAACAGTGCTCAGGGTGTTTGGTCCGGTGTGGACTTGAGAAGGAATATAAATTTTTTGGAGTTAAAAGCGATTTGTCTGGCACTTCTCAAATTTGCAAGTTTGCTGAGGGGCAAGCATGTTCAAGTCTGGACAGACAACATGACAGCCCGGGCCTATGTGATGAACCAAGGGGGTCTACATTCAAAAATGCTGATAGACAAGTCAAACAAGTTGTTTCAATGGGCGGAACGGAATCTGCAGTCCCTAACAGCGGTGCATTTGAAAGGGAAACTGGATGTGCGAGCAGATTACCTCAGTTGAAACAAGTTACATCCTGGAGAGTGGACTCTGAATTACCAAGTGTTTCAAAGTTTGAGCAGACGATTTGGGCCCTTTCAAGTCGACTTATTTGCCTCAGCCAAGAATTCCAGACTAAAAAGATTCTTTTCAATCGATGGAAGCAAGTTTGCAGAGGCAACAGATGCTCTCTCAGTTGTGTGGCCGAAGGGTCAACTGTATGTGTTTCCACCAGTGCAGATAATACAAAAAGTGCTATTGAAAATAGAGAAAACGCAAGTGTGGTGCTGATTGCACCTTATTGCCCAAGAAGGCCTTGGTTCTCCTTGATGAAGGAGATGTCAGTAAGAGAGTCTTGGAGGTTGCCAATCCGAAAGGATCTCTTTAAGGCAAGGGCCGATCCATCATCTGGATCTGAGATGGTTGAATTTGACAGCTTGGGTCTTGAGAGAAAAGCCTTAGAATTGCAGGAGTACCCGCCAGCTGTGGTAGATACCATTATGGCGTTGCGGTGGCAATTGACTCAGAATATATACAGAATGACTTGGAAAGCATTTGAAAAATGGTATTCTGTTGAGTCCTTGCGGTTTGCTGAGAATTGAGTGAAGCATGTTTTGCAGTTCTTGCAAGATGGACTGCAAAGGGGACTGAGGCTGAACATTTTGAAGCGTCAGGTGTCGGCGTTGTCTGTGGTATTAAAGTTTGATGGAGTTCCTCTTTCAGCGCATCCTCATATTAAGAGGTTTCTAAGAGGCACAGTGTTGACTTCTTACCCAACTAAGCATAGATTCCCGAGTTGGGATCTCAATGTAGTGCTGGACTCTTTAACAAAAGCACCCTTTGAACCAGTGAGGGATGCTTCTTTGCATTTTTTAACGCTAAAGACTGTTTTCTTGGTAGCAATAACATCGGCTAGACGAGTTTCTGAATTGGCTGCATTATCTGTTAATGCTAACTTGTGTAAATTTGAGGAGGAAAGATTGTACTGATGTTAGATCCAACTTTTCTTCCTAAATGTTCATGGAAGAAGGTGGCACTGGATGTGATTTACCTACCAACTTTTTTTCCTTATCTGAAAAGCACAGAAGAGAAAAGATACACACTTTGGATGTGAGGAGAGATGTCTGCCTTTACATTAAAAGAACTGCACGTGTCAGGAGAACAGAGGCTTTATTTGTATCATATAATCATAAATCTATGAGGCAGAAGGCATCTAAGACTATCATCGGAAGGTGGATTAAGAGTTGCATCTTTCAGTGTTATGATGTGACAGGCCAACCTAGGCTGTGCAATGTATATCTACATTCTACAAGATCTATGGCAACTAGTACTGTTTATAATGTGACTTCATCATTACAAGGTATTTGTAATGCAGCAGGCTGGTCGAAGCCATCTACCTTTAGACATTATGAAGTGGACAAGTTTAAAGTGGAGCAGGCTGCTTTTCGCAGTAAGGTACTCCAGATGGTACTTCAATGTAAATAAAGCCCACCCATGATGTGGCTTGGGTATGTCCCAGTCGTTGTGGATTCCTCCTCCGTGCCACCCCGAGAATGAGACGTTGGACTTACCGTGAACGGTCATACTGGGATGTCAGGAAGATGAATCCACGCCCTCGCTGATGGTGTATAATATATATAGGTTGATGTAGGCATTGGAGAGGTTAAGCAATTGTGATGAAGGTCTAAATTAGATTTAGGTAAGAAACTTGGAAGTTAAAGAAACCGAGTGGTGAAAACTTCATGGTTTGCATGGCTAGAGAAGAAACTGACAGAGGAGGCACAGGCTCCTAACGGTAGCAACTGATTTGGAACGTGGACTCCTGCCGATTCCGGTTGGCACGTGAGGATTACCCAATCATTGTGGATTCCTCCTCCTGCCATCCCAGAATGACTGTTCACAGTAAGTCCAACTTCTCAATTTCTTGACAGAAATCTGACATCTTTTTGTTATAAAATTTCTGTGGTACTCTGTGAAGACAAAGTAACTGAAGTCACAAAACAGAAAAATTAAACATAGGTTTGGAGTAGCGAAAACAATTTTATCAGTACAACCCTTTTCATATATCTGTCCACACTAGTGATGGAAGCTCAAAATTCAGGGTCTGATGAACAAAATCTTTGGCATAGACTTGAAGGAACACCAGATATGGGAGGAGGGTTAGTTCGTTACATATTGAAGATGCATATTTGATCCAACATTCTGGTGTTCTTGAGTGTGTACAGTTTCTTGCTAATATTGCATGTTCCTTTTGGTTTGCTTTGCTTGTCTTGACACTTGCAGACACACCTTGTGGAAACGGGTTCAGAGTGTGGTGACTCCATTTTTGGCTTACATGCTGTCTGTCATAGACAGAGATTGTAACTTGGACCTGCTGGTCAGACCAACAACAGAAAGTTGTGTGAAAGCCTTGTGGATGTTTATCTTCAGTGATCTCAAACTTCTGAACATACCTTATATCATGGGTCAGAGCAAGTAAGTTATATGAAACAACATGAATGAAGGCAACAAACTGATCTGTTTTTCAGTGTATATGGTGAATAGCAATTTTTGCTTTATATGAATAAATATCTTGTTCAATTCATATGTACATATATTAGTGGTAATCAGTGATATTTTTTTTCTGCCAGTTTTTTCAGTGATCAAGGATAGTTAGTTAGATCAGTAGTTGTTCCCTTCTCCCCAAGAATTATGTTAAAAGTTTTTAGAGAGATATTTGTCCTCTTCAGGCATATACTCTCTATGCATGAGTTTTCATGTGAGCTCCAGTCCCCATTGTTGGCCACCACGTACATGTGTAGAAAGCAGTTGTCTGTGATGAAGAGTCATCTCTTTCCATATAAGCACTCTGTTCCAGGGAATGAAATTACTTGGAGAGCCTCTTAGAAATATGACCTAGAAAAATGTAGAAAAGGTGCTTTCTCTCATTTTTTCCCCGTGCTTTTTTTCTTGAAGAGTAGGAAAAATGGTTATTTTATTTTTGGATAAATAATAAAAGGGTTAACAACATTTTCATGTATGTACTCCCCCAAAATTGTTTCTAAAAACTTTGTAAGAGGTAGACTTTTATGTATGACTGTATACAGTATCACATCATTGCAATTCTTGATCTTGGTTTGCTTTTCACAGTCTTTTTTTATGGGAATGAGTGACAATGTCTGCAGTGTCTGTGGAGAACTAGAGCTAGAACAAATTTCTGTTTTTACTGTGTTGCTGATTTCTTAGGTTTTTGTTATTTTTTCCCTCCTCCTAATAAGCTGGCAAAAACCCAAGAGGTTCCTTATAGCTGAGGCCCGCATGGCTCTATTTTATAACAAAAAATAAAAATATAGAAAAGTAAATTAAATTTGTAATACTTTTCTGAATAAGCTGCATTTTTATCTACCAAACAAGATGTTACGTCAAACCAAATTATGTATAGTATGTTTTATGCTCCTAATGTAACAAAAGTGACTTTTGATGTGTAAAGGGTGCTAATAATGTGTTTTTCCAATTCTTTCAAAGTTTTTAATTTTTTTTCTAAAAAAAAAATCTATTTTCCCCGTGGTTTCAAAATTTCCAGACATTTTGCCTGCTAGAGCTTCTGCAAATAGGGAAGAATTTGCTTGTTGGAGTGTCACCTTCTACACATGGAGGCTGACAAGATGGTACCCAGAAAGAGTAGAAGAGCTAAAGCACATAGAGGCTGCATAGAGGCTGCGTGTTTGAATAATACCTGGAGAGAAAGCTATTGAAATACATGGATTGTTGTTAGATGCTAAGTCTCTACCTGTGTGATTCTAAGTGCTGAAGTGGTTTTCTCCACCTGAAATAAAACACAAGATTTCTGTTCTACCAGAAGCCTACCATATTCTTATGAGTCACAGTTCGATTAGGAATAGCCAAAAAGGGGAAAAGATTCTGATCAGCTTAGGAAACTTTGGTAAACAAATTGACAGAAAATGTAATTATATCATCATTTCAGACCTAAGAAGAACAGACTATACCAGTTTTGTTTTATACAATGTGGCATCGTTTTATTCAATGTATAGACAGCGGTGTTCCTGAAACACAGTGATTACATGCTCATCAGTCTTGAATTACTGGCATAGCCTTTGCACTATGTTATCTCCCCATCTCTGTGCTGTCGTCTGTGTATGACAGGAGGTCCACATGCATAACCCATTAATGATTCATTTCTCTTTCATACTGTTTTACATTCAGTACTACTCCTTCTGTTTAAACAAATAATTATTTACATGTACTATGTGAAAGACCATATGTTTTTATACAAGCCAGTGTGAGCTTTAAGATCTGTAGGGGACAGCTTTCTCTCAGTCCTGTTACCTTCACAGGGACATTTGGTGAGGACTTGAGAGAGACACTTCACTGTGGCTGCTCCCACCCTGTGGAACTCCCTTCTGCAGGAAATGCAGTTGGCCCCCTTCCTGCTCTATTTCTGCCCAGCAGATGAAGATGTTTTTGTTCAGGCAGACCTTTGCATTTTAATTATGAAGCAGTTGTGTATATGTGTGTGAGAAATAGTGTGGTGTATTTTTAATTTTCTACTGGAAATTATGTTTCAAATGTTTTAAGTTTTTGTAAGTACTTTTAATCATGTTTTTAAAACAATACTGTTATTCATTTCTGTTTTTAACTTTTGTAAACTAATGTTTTAGCTTAATCTTTTATGAATTATTACAAGATGCCTTGAATCCCATCCTGAGAGAAAGGTAGGATATAGATTCAATCAAGCAATCAAATAATTGAAGTAGTGAGTTTTTATACACACACATATACACATATACATACACACACACACACGTGTGTGTGTGTGTATGTGTGAAGAAATAAACGTTTTAAAGTTTCTGCTTATGGATATTGCTGGCATCCTTTCTTCTTTAAATCCTTGTCTGTGTCTTGCGCAGTTCCCAAACTGAGACAATTCTGGTGCCAAATTATGTTGCACTCTCTGAGGACGCTGGCAACGAAATGCCCTTCAGCTGGAGAATAAAAGATTATCTGGAGGATCTTTGGGTTCAAGCTCAATACATTATGGGCAATGAAGGTGAGAGTGCAGAGCAGGTATTGCAACTGTCACTTTGTCTTTAGACAAATTAAATAATGTATATTGAACAGATCCAAAGATATAATTGAGGTATGATCCCTTTTTGGTGTACTTTTTTCTGTAGTTTAGCTGCCTTCCCTGCTAGTACTCAGTTTCTGTCTAGTACCACTTCAGAAAATCTGAAAATCACAGTATATCCAAAATGACTTTCATGTAAGAAATATTTCATATTACTCCACTAAGTTACAAGGTAGCTGTTTGTAAAATAAAACTTCCTCCCTCTTTGGGAAACTATATGTACAAACAAATGTGATACCATTTATGTAAGACCATTAGTCTCTGAACAGTCAAGACAGACCCTGCTTGCGTTTCAGGATGCCAACTGAAAATGTTCTAAAGCAGCGTGTTGTAGAAAGGCCCTGCTAAAAAAATGTGCCACACATCCCAGAATGTTATGGATGGAAATTCAGAACATTACTGTGTTGCTTGCCTACTGCTACAAAGATTCACTGAGATCCAATTGGAGTGTGTGGAGCATAATGATCCTTGTGCATAGCTCTGTGCATCTCACACTGCTTTCCCCAAAACGGTAGTCAAGCCTCAGGTGTGCTTCTGCAGCCATTTAGTGGCTCACCAAAAGGTAGGGGGAGGTAGTGACAAGGTAGTGTGTAGTACTTGGGGGAAGAAAAATGAGATCTTGTGGAAGTGTGGAAAAGTGATCTCCTTTCTCTTCCCCTGCTAGTTGCCTCCTCTCTCCTGCTCCTTCCCTCCTCTCCCTCCCTAACTTGGCCAGTAAAAGGCTGCAGCAGGATCCCATAGAAGTTGACAACTTCCTGAAGAAGAAGGTTTGGGACACTGTGCAGAGCTAGTAACAAAAACAAGATGTACGTGCAATTAATCCCAAGTCACCAACAATGTCCCTTGGAAGGATACATAACATGATATACATGAACGAATTCTGAGTTACCAATTGGTTTCTAGCCCTAGTTTTGTCAATAAAAGATAGTTTTGCCTTGGATACATTCCAGATTTTATGTTCCCATGTTATTGGTAAAGAAACTTGAGCAGTGTTTCAGATCAGATGTTTGGAGCTACGATGATGCAAACACTTGTCTTTTCATATTGTACTCCTATCTAGTAGGCCATGCAGAGAAGTTTGTGGGCATTTTTCAGCAGACACCCTTGGGGAAATGTATTGCCAGCTTCTCTGAGGGAGAGAGAAAGAACCTGTTCCACTGTTACGTCAGAGACTTCCTCCTCCTGACAATGGGTGTGTCCTCTCAGACCAAGTTAATTGTAGGTATTACAATGGTGAATATCTAAGTGCTTGAAAAGATTAATGTCACAATGTTGTGATGTTCAAGGGCTCTTTGCTACAGTCTGCTACAGAAACTGTCTGTGGCTGGGAGCCTTGAAAAGTGTTTGGAAGTTGCAAGTAATACAAGATGCAGCAGCCACACTGGTGTGAGGTGCGCATTTTAGAGACATACAACACTGGTCCTGCAGGAATTATACTGGTTTCTAGTTTGATTCCAAGCTCAATTCAAGATGCTGGTGTTGGCCTACAAAGCCCTAAACAATGTGAGACCAAGTTATCGGAAAGACCTCCTCTTTCTATATGTGCCTGCCTGAAATTTGAGATTTTCAGAGGAGGTCTTGTTGCGTTTCCCAACACTTTGTGAAGTTTGATGAACACATATGCATAATGGCTTTCTCTGTAGCAGTGCCTCAACTGCAAAACTCCCTACAAAGGAAGTTAGGCCGCCTCCCATCTCTTTTATGCCTTTGGCAGGCAGCCAAAACAGTGCTATTTTGCATGGGATTCTGTGTGTGAAATTGCTGTTTTGACTGTTTTAAAACTGAATTCTAGCATTGTTTTTGGACTGCTTTTAGGAATTGTTAAAGAGTATTTTAATGTGTTTTCAAAATGTTTTTATCTTTGTAATGTTTTGTGTGTGTGTGTGTGTGTGTGTATGCACACTTTTTTATTGTATTCAATGCTTCTGGAGCCCTTGGTGGTCTGGGAAGTGATAGAAATACAATCAATCAATCAGTATCACTTACAATATTGCTATAGGTATTCTGGCACTAGAATGCACTGTATGTATTTTAACAAGTTCATCTGATAAGAAAAGTAGACATTTGAGAACAAAAAGCAAATGAAAGATTTTTACACCATTGAATCTTACAATTGGATAGTGTCAGGACCCTGGAACTCCAGGACACAAGCTCTGAGTCTGAGCCAGAGGCCCTGGAGCCTGCGCACCAACACAGGCCGTCCCAGAGGCTGCCCCAGACACAGAGCCCTTGGCCCCAGTAGCCCCAGCAACAGAGCCAGGGGTTGCCTCAGACCCAGCCAAGCCAGAAGAGTCAGATAGTGAGATTCAAGAGCAGGTGCCTACTTACCAACAGCATCGAGAACAAAAGAGTGCTCTCAGGAGGTCAGAGCGTTTAAATAGAAAACGCCAGGCAATCAGGGTCCAGCTGAGAGAACACCTGGAGAAGTGATCTGCCTATAAAAGCACTCACTCAGCCTTGGGTCGTTGTTGGCTCACAACCGTCCCGTTTGGGGGGGGGGGGTTTACGTCTTGGGTATCTTGGATCCCTGCCTTGCCTCCTGGAACGCTGCCCGACCCGCTGGAACATCACTTCCTTTGGACCTCGGACCGGCCCTGGTAACATCTCTTGCTTGAGCTAGCTCAGACTGTTCACTGAGAACCTGGCTGTGACGTAACAGCCAGGGAGTCTCCTTGCTGCCAGAAGCTCTTTTATTTACTGCTGCCTTATGTATTCATTTGCTGTTCGCCTGGAAAGCTCTTTGATTCATTGCCTTATTTGCGAGAGACTTGTTAACCGGCTCTTGAGGCTGCCTGCCAGGCTTGGGAGTGGACAGATAGCAAAAACTATCTGGCCAACCAAAGGGCATATAAAATGCATCACACTAGCTTTCAAAGCTTCACAGCTGCGTTCTTCAGACAGAGATGGTAAAATAGCACAAGTGCCGTCTACTTGTGCTATTTTAGCACAAGTCTGTTATTGGAAGTGTAAGTAAACAAAAAATGACCCCACCATGGCTGCATACTGAATGAGAACAAAGGCAATAGAACACTTTTGGCTTCTCTAGACCCCCCTCCCCCCCCGCATTTGCATCTGTACAGTTTTAACTGGATATATGTGAAGACAGAGGAAATGAAGGCAACCTCTTCCAGTTCAGGTTGGTACATTTTATATCCTTTGGTTGACCCAGTAAAACTGCAGGCTAGATTTTGGAACCTGGTTTTTTTATGACCAACACATTTACTTCTGCAATGTTATAATTGGATGTGTAATTATTAAGATAAATTATTGTCTGTTTAAAGCCTTGTTTTTGTTTTTGTTTTAAAAATCCAGTTGCTGGAAATGGCTCTCTTATCATGCATAGAGGAAATGAAGGCAGCCTCTTCCAGTGCAGAGGAGAGGGTCCTGCCTCTCCCATGGATCCACCTGGGTTATCATCAGTTTAGGAGTCGACTGCAAAACTTCTCCAGGCTTCTTGCTGTGTGCCCAGCTGTGCTCGATCTTCTTAATGAACGTGCTGCTCAAAGAGGCAGTGTTCCACGTGACTGCATGGTAGGAATGATATTGTGAGGACTACATTTAGTCTCCTAGAAAAAGCACCGCCTGAAAAAAAATATCTGCATGTTGCTTTTAAGTATTAGGAGAAATGCAGATTTTTTGAGAGACAAAACATAAGGGGTTCCCAACACGTCTGTAGTTGTAATACTTCTTGGAGTTCACCTGCTCAGGTAAGACGTCAGGTAGGGATCTCCCATGTCCTTGTGTACCAAATCATTTGCATGTAACTGCAGTGTCAAATAGCATATAGTCTTTTGTGTAAATGTAAACTGAACATTTATCACAGCTTTACCAGAAAAAAAAGTGGAAGCTGACCTTGCATGACACAAATGTGAGGGATATTGAGGATGTTTCAGAGCAGAACTGTGATGAAAGTTCATTGCTAAAACAATACAAAATGTTGTAAAGACAAGTATTAAAAAATGCTGATGTTTTCCATTTAGGTCACAAGAGTGCAAAAGGGAAAGCAGTATAATATAGTGGCTATTCAGATACATAGATGGGATAGTTCCCATTCCAACAGTCTGCAAGAGAGGGAGATGAAATTCAGAGCAAGGCAGTCCCACTATACTTGCTGAAAAGTCAGCTCCATCAGGCTTCTCCACTTAACCAGCAGTCCTAGTAGACGTTCTGGCAGACTATAACAGATAGAAATGCAATAGAAAGTGGGGCCATTCCAACAGTCCAGCTGAAACATCATGTTTTTTCCACTCCCCCATCCTCTGTGTGTATGTGTGTGATGTCAAATCATAAGTCTGCAGGCAGTGACCGTCTTTTTTTTTTTATCAATGGTGTGTCAGCCAGACCAGGAGCCTTTTTAGTAATGAGTAGAACAGAAATGCTTTAAATAGGCAAACAGGAAGAAAATAAGCTTTGGTCACTGTGGCTGATACAGAAAATTAATTACTTGTATATGAATAAAATAAATGTATAGTCTACAGGCTCAGTTTCCTTTTCGGATGGGAAAGGGCTTCAGAATCCAGGATGATGCCTTCTGATAGATTCATTGCTCTATAGAGAATATTAACTAGACTATCTAAACAAAATTTTCACTTATAACTACAGGAAGTCAATTTTCCCTCTTACTTTCTGTGTCTATAATTAACAGTTCTGCCTGTGCCTGTTTACCTTAGGTACTAGATGTGCTTGCTGCAGTGGCCTGCACTGAAATGTTGGAAAAAGAAATACTGAAGCGTAGACCTCAAATCTGGCTCCAGCAGGTGAAGAAACTTCAAATGCCAGTTGAACTCATTTGTAAAGGAAACTATTTGCAAAGCAGTGGAAGCCAATGTGATGAGCTGCTCCAGGAAGTCAAGTAAGGACATTTCAAAGTATAGAAAAGCTATTTGTACCTAATTCTCTTGGAGATTAATGGTAGGTGGCAGTGGCTTTTAGTTACAGTGCTGCTATTTAAGCCACCCACATCTCAGATCTCCTATGGCAGTCAGCTGTCCTGCAAGCCTCTGTGGCTGCCACCTAATGGTACTCTCAATTTGTATGTTACAGTTTGGGTATGTTGCGCTGGCAATGGTATACATTGGGAATTCTGTGTAAAGAGGTTTTGTAGAAGCAACAGTTGAAGATGGGGTAGCAAGTTATAATAGTCAAGGTGGTTGGTGAACCTCTTTTTTGTCCTTAAGGTAGGGAGGCTCATTAGGACAGGTGTGGCCCTTGAGCCACCTGTCAGGTAAGAGACATGTATGTAGGGTAGGCATGCTACTGAGCTGATTCTGCACCAGCTTAGGTAATTTACTGAAGGGGTGGAAGTTTCAATATGTCACATTGACTCTTCCCAAATCAGACCTTCCCTTCCACCTTGCAGTAGCTTTTGGAAACTTATAGGATTGCTTGCCTCTGCAGAAACAAATTACCATATCTTAATTGTATAATATATTTAGAGACAACTAGCTGTGTCCAGTTGTCTGATACTGTCTGTGTGTATGTTCTCTGAGTTGGTGAGAGGAGGAATCAACAGAGTGAGTTTCATCCTAGTGTGATCTGGAATATGCAGTGAAGTTGATGTCATCAAAGCCAAGAGTTGCAGGCAGTCAGCATTTTGGCCTGTCAGTTCTTTCCTTGCCAGTGCCCAGAGCAGAGCTCTTTGTATGTCCTCTCTGTTGTTGTCTCTTATTTTTTGTGCCTCTGAATATCTAGCTTGTAGATGTTTTTTCTCCTCAGCCCTTTCATTCTTCCTCTCTCTCTTGATTTTTTTAAACACTCTTTATCTCACTAGCCTTTCCTTTCTTCCCTGTCATCTGATAGCAGTGATGGGAGAAAGGGATAATGCTTCTCCTAAGAAGACTAAAAGGTATTTTCATTCCTCTTCTGACCTCTCTGAAAGAGCAGAAATGGACAAGCTCCTCACTTCATTGCCTGTAGAGCAGCAGGCACTAGGAGGTGATTGTACATGCTTGCCTCCACATACGACCTCTGCTGCACCCTGGGTGGATGACCAATCAGATCACAGGCTTATTTAGGAGACAGTGCTTTTAGATGGCAGTGCAAGTAAACAGGACTCACTGTGTAGCATTGTGGGAGACCCTTCCCCAGTCCTCCTGCAGGAAATTCTTGTTCCATGGACCTGCTATCCCCTCTGATGTGATCAACAGAGAGGGGTTTGCCATGTTTGCCCTGTGAAATCAGCACAAGCATTCATGGACTTGGTGGTATTGCAAATGGTTTAAAAACCAGCATAGCCAGCATGGTCATTCTCGGGCTGACAGGAGGATCAATCCACGACGCCTGGCACGAGGATCAAACCCAGGCGTCGTGGATTGCTCCTCCTGTCATCCCAGAATGATTGTTCACGTAAGTACCAGCTCTTCATTCTCGGGCTGACAGGAGGATCAATCCACGACGCCTGGGTTTGACCCTCGTGCCAGGCGTCGTAGATTGCTCCTCCTGTCATCCCAGAATGATCATTGACATAAGTACCAACTCTTCATTCTGAGTGTCTTCCCCTTACAGTGTTCGTGGGGTGGTATTTAGATCTGGCCTTTTCTGTTTCCCACGCTGTCCAGGATGTTAGCAACCACTACTTCGCCTGCATGCTCTTCGTATGGTAGCAACTTAAGAAGTGGATTTCTTCTGATGTATCAACCTATCTCTCTTAGCAGGCACGTGTAGTCCTGAAAGCCAGTGCTCTGCCTTCCAAGTCTTGGGGAGAGAAGGATTGGCTTCCCAATATGCAGAATTGTACCTCTGAAAGGTCAGCAAAACTGTGCTCAGCTGCTCCTGTTTCTCAAGGGAGACAGCATACCATAAGGGATTCCTATTCCAGGAATTGTAGGGCACCCTCTTCTCCCACTTTTTCAGAATTTTCTGGTTATAGTTCTGATCTAGACTCCTTGCTGAGGGGAAGGCAAGTTCAGAGCCAATCCCTACCAGACTTAACTTCTGATAAAGAAGCAGAAGAGTGATCAGGCTTGATCTCTGTTTAAGATTATTTGTCTGAGAGGCATTTTCATGCTGATGGCTTTTTTCTTTTGGTCTCCAAGGTTATACAGTCCTTCCTCCACATTCACTAGGGTTAGGGGCACAGGACCCCAGTGAAAGTGGAAAAACTGTAAATAACTCTAGGCCCTCCCAACCCATATTTAACACACACAAAAAGTATGATCACCATATTCAACTCATCATGGATTCCTTTGAGGCATCAGGGTTCCTTCACAAGGCAGAAATGAGTGGCTAGTGGGGCGTACTGCCACCTCCACTGCTGCCCCACAACATTTTTAATAGGGACCTACAAACTTCACTCGCAGTTTCTCAGTCTCATGAGATTTGCAGTCCCTATTAAAAATGGTATAAGGAGGCAGCAGAGGTGATAACAAATAATCCACGAGTAATCAAATCCACAAAAGTGAAACCTGCAAATGTGGAAGGCTGACTGTATCTACTTCGGATGATTCTGTTTCTGAAGCTTCTTCCAAATACCTTCTGATGGCAGCAATCACAGCTTAGTGTGCAAGGTAAAAAATGACATCTTAGTCTAGGCTCAGAGGTTTTACACCCTGAGCAAGCATGTGATAGAAGAGTTAAAGTCATGGACTCTCCTGTCACTGATTTATTCTCCAGAGCTCTTGCATCCGAGATGGGTGAGAAGTTTTTCAAGGACCCAAAAGAGAAGCATATAGAAAGTGCCTTTAAAAAGATCACAAAGCATCTGCTGTGTCCATAAGGGTTTTTTCCTCAGGTTTCCTGTTTGCCAGAGCTGCCACCCTCTGGATTGAGAATATTTTTGCAGAATGATAACCTAGACCAGAAATCTTTGTAAAGGGATTTCATGAAGAGCCTTGCAGTTTGTAGAAGATTCCACCTTGAATACCTCACAATGGTTGAGATGTTAGGAGGCTGTTGCCTACGCCAGGATGAATTTAGCTACAGCTCCTTTCAAATAGGTGAAACTCTTTGGCAACCATGCTTTGAAAAACATTTTTGTGGTGAACAAGGACAAAAAGCAGACTATGCTGGCTGTCTCTGAGAAAGTGGACAAGAAACCTGTCATGCCTCTGTGTTCTATTTTTCTTTCCAGCTAGTTCAGGAGATTTTCTAGGTCCAGAGATTTCAGGTCCTTTCATCCCTTATTGTCTAAATCTAGATTTTTGTTTTGTTTGCAGCACCCAACGTCTGCCACCATTGCCCCAGGAAGAGGTGGCTTTCAGTCTTCTAGGAAAGGGGAGGCAGCAGTTTTGACTGCCCACCACTTTTGGGCGGAAGAGTTCTTCTTTTGTGGGAGGCTTGGATTCAAGCTGCCACAAATCAGTAGATTCTGAGTATTGTCTCCTGGGGCTACTCTTTGGAGTTTGCCAGGTCTCCCAAACCCAGATTCATGCCTTCTCTCATTCCAAAGATGCCTGTCAAAAGAGCTGTTGAATCCCAGGAAGTCAATCACCTCTTGACCATAGAAACCATAAAGAAGGTTCATATTCTGTACTGCTTCTCATGAATTTACTCTGTTCTTCACAGCTCCCAAATGGGCAGCAGTGTCCATTCTATTCTGGACCTCAAATTCATGAATACTTTTCTGACGGTTACATGCTTCAGAATGGAAATGCTTCTCTCCATGTGAGAAGCCCTGAAGTAGAGTGTTTTCTTGTCTCTGTGGACCTCCAGGAGGTATATTTAATCATCCCAGTTTGTGCAGGTAGTTGGAAATTTCTCCAGTTTACTTTTGGAAATCATCACTGTCAGTTTTGGACAATGCCCTTTTAGCTCTGCTTAGCCCCCAGGTTATTCACAAAGCTGATGATGACATTGGTCATACACCTGAAGTTGCAGAGGGTGCACTTGTACTTATATATTTAGATTATCTGCTTCTCAAGGGGAGCTCTCCACAACAGATGTCACACAATCTTCTTGTCATTCTTTCCTGCCGTCAGAACATGGTTTCTTGGTGAATTTCAAGAAAAGCCACTTGGTCTCAACGCGGACCTTCACTGACTTGGGTGCTCTCCTTGACACCAGATTAAAATGGTGTTCCTCTCAGCCAAGAGTATCAGAATCCTCCTGGGGAATATCAGGAGGATCTCATGACTACATCTGATCAGTTTCATGAGCCTTGCTCACTTTCTTGGGCTCATGATTTCAGCCATTTAGATAGTTCCATGCTCCCGTTTTCTTGCCAGTGCTCTACAGATGTTTTGTGTCCTTACCAGCTCCTGATTGTTCATCACAGACATCTTTTGCTTCTTTTCTCATCAGGGTCAGGCTGTCTCTTTAGTTGTCGTTCAGGGAAGTCAATCGTTAGAGGGGCTTTCCATGGAGGCACTCATTGCAGGGTCAAGATGATGCAGGGGCAAGGGAATCAATTGGCTGAAACTGTGGGCAATGAGGTTGGCCCTGCTCCACTTTACCTCTCTTTCCTGGGGCAAGCCTATTCAGTTCTCATAGACAGCGTGCCCAGTCACTCTTATATTTTGAAGCAGGGGGCTCCTGTTCCAGTTTGCTGGGGTAGGGATGTCTCTTCTGTTTTGTTGGATGAAGAGGACCATGCTTTCTATCTCAGTGCAATACCTTGCTAGCATATTGAATCATCAGGCCAACTTCCTCAGCAGATCTGCCCTCATCAGAGAGAGTGGAACCAGCATCCAGCAGATTTTCAAATGCTTAAGGACAGGTTTGGCCCAGTCACTTGAGATGTGTTTCCCTCTTGTGCTCACACCAAGCTTCAGAAGTTTTACTCCCAGTTCTGGGACTCTCTGGTTGAGGGCATGGACACTCTTGAGGTCCAGTTGGCCCCTAGGTCTCCTGTATCTTTTCCCCCCTCTTCCCATTTTTGCTCTGGTGGGTGATAGAAGAAGGAGCTTAGATAGTCTTGACTGCACCTCATTGGCCCAGGAGGCTGTGGTTTCCAGAGTTGATTCTCTTCTCTTTGACCAACCTTTGGTTTCTTCCACACAAGATTATCTTCTGTTCCAGGGACACATGACTTACCCAGCCTAGCTTGGTTTCAGTTTGCTACATGGAGGTTGAGCACAATGTGTGAGAGTCCCTGAGTTACTCTGTCAGAGTAATGAAACTCTTGCTTTTTTTGTAACAGAAGTACACTTCACATATGTATGAGGCCACATGAAAGGTGTTCCAATATTGGTGCAGATCAAACTTGGAAGTGGCGACATCAGCTTCTATTTCTGGCGTACTAACTTTCTTACAAAAGGAGTTTGATCTGGGCCTAAAATATTGTATTTTAACAAGGCAAGCTGCAGCACTTTCTTCTGCTCTCTCTAAACTAAGTGTGCTGTCTCTTTCTCTCACTCTCACCTTAGGAGGTTTTTTATGGGGTGTCCCTGCTTTCCCCTCTAGTGACACATTGTTCCCCCTCCTTGAGCCTCCCTCTTGTTCTCAAATGTCTTATGAAACTTCCCTTTAGGCCTCTCTGATCAGTTCCTCTCAGGCTCCTGGTGTTGAAGGTAACCTTTCTGATCATAATTATGTTTGCCAGAAGAATCTCTGACCTGCCAACCTTTTCAGCGAGGAAGCATTTGTGTTCTTGTAACTGTTAAAACTGTGACTATGTTTCTCTGTGCTTGGACCCCTCCTTTTTCCCAAAATACTTTCTCAGTTTCATGTCTCCCAAGAAATTACGCTTCCTTCCTTCTGTACAAACCTGTCCCATTTGCAAGAGAAGCTGTGGCACAAATTGGATGTAGGACATGCCTTGAAAATTTATATAGCTAGGATTAGGTCTTTCGGGATTACTGAGTCTTTGTCTGTGCCCTTTTCCCCTTCTTCCTTTGGAAGGAATGCTTCCAGATCAGTTATTTCTAGGTGGATTAAGGATTGCGTAGCCATGGCTTATGATCTGACTGAGGTTCATCACCCGGCTAACATCACTGCTCATATGACAAGGACTGCTGCTACTTCAATGGCCTTCTCTTCTAACGCTCCTCTGATTGAAGCAGCGAGCTGGAGCACCTCTTCTTCTTTCAGTTATCATTATGAGATAGACCAGGGAATCTGATGCTGCATTTAGAAGAACGGTGCTCCCAGAGGTGATTCAGTCATGGTAGCAGCCACTCCCACCCTCTTTTAGGGAATTGAGCTTGGGTATATCCCACTCTGTTAATTCCTGCTGTCACCTAGCCAGAGAATGCCACATTGGATACTTACTGTGAAGGTGCATTCTGGGTTATTGAGACGAAGAACCCACCCTCCCTTCATGGCTGCTGTTCCCCAGTTGGGATGTTTGGTTTAGGATAGAAGGAAGGTGTCTTTAGCATCTGCTCTGTTGCTTGACTAAGACAGGAACTGACCAACCAAGATGGCAACTGCCTGAAAACTCTTGATGACATCAGATGTCTTCTTTACTCGTTCTGGGTGGTGATAGGGTGAAACCCACACTGTAGGTTCCTCCGAACAGCAATCCAGAATGTACCTTCATGGTGAGTACTCAGTGCGACGTTTTAATAAATATGGTATGAATTGGTTTTCCCATTGAAACAGGAACCGATGGAGTCGGGTTTTCTCCATGTCTCTCTTTGTGGAACATGTGCTTCTTGGGGCTGAAATATTGATTCCAGAGGCGAAGGATCTGGCAAAGAAGTACACTCTGCAGATTGGAAAAGTAAGAACCTATTGGCTGCTTATGAACTTAAATTATGTAATTACAGTCCTCCCCCCACATTCACGTTTGACTTTTGATTTTATTATTTGCAAGGTGCCTGCTCGCTTCCCCCCATTCTCCCCCTCTGTTCCCTGGCCTTTTGCCCAGGCGCAGGAAGGGGAAAAGATCTTTGTTCCTCTGCACTGCCCCACCCAATGCCTGTGCTGGCAGCAGCGGGCAGGAAAGTGCACGAGGAGGAATCTTCGCCCCCTGCTCTCCCCCGCCTGTCACCCGCATTGGCAGCTGCCAGCAGGAGGGTGCAGGGAGAAAGATCTTCACTCCCCTGCAGTCCCCCCTCCGGTCGTCTGCACATGCATGCTGGCAGCAGGCAGCAAGAGAGTGTAGGGGGAAAGATCTTTGCTTTCTTGCAACCTCCTGCTTGTTGCCCATACAGAAAAAAAAGGGGTGGAGTGTGGGTGTGGACAGGAGAGCGCAGGGGGAAAATCCTTCTTTCTCCTTCACTCTAGTGCTTGTTGCCAATGCAGGAGTGCAAAGAGAAGACAGAGCACAGGGGCAACACACAGGAGACTGGAAGAGGGGAAGATTTTTCTGCCTTTCTCCCGGCCAACAGCAGCAGAAAGAATGAAGAAAGGGAGAATGCTCACTGGGTGGGGAGAGTTATTTGTCATTTTTTGACTTTTACAAGGTTCTATCCCCTTAACCCTCACAAATGTGAAGAGACTACTGTATTTACAGTTTTCATTTCAGTAGAATAGTGCCTATAATGCATAGTTTGTTTGTTTGTTTTCCTTCTCCTGCTTCCTCTTATTTTACAAACTTACTTTTATTTAAAAGTTTCATTTTCTTACCTTTGCTTCCTTGGGGTTCTCCTTCCACATTTCCATGGAACATGGAACTGAAACATTTAGTTTCTGAACAAGAATGCGGAAGGCTGCAAAGATGTTTGGTTCTTCTTTGTTGTCTCTGTGACGTGGTCTGTGCCTGCCCAGTACTGACTATGAAAACTTCTAGAGCTTTAGGCCTAGCATTTTGGTGGGAACCCCTTCTTCTGAGGGGATATAGAGCCCTTGGCACGCCTGTCTCTAGTTCCTTTTTTTCCGCCGCATTCGCTGGCTATCAGAGCTACCACTGAGCATCTTCCTTGCTGCTTCTTTGGTATCGTTTGACTTCGTCTTGGCTTTTCGGATTTTGGCTTCTCTTTTTATGGCAATTCTTTACACCATTCTTTAAACACTGTTGAACATGCAATGCGAAGATCCTGGACTGTTACAGACACTCCAGGTGCCTCGTCTGCCTCGGGGAGACCCATAACATATCTGCCTGCGCTCATTGCCAGGCCTTTACTCCTCAAACTAGGAGAAACAGAGAGGCTAGGCTTCGTGCCATCCTCTACGAGCAGGCTTTAAAGCCGCCAACCTCACCATCTGCATCACCAACCTCAGCCGCCTCTGCTCCTCCACCGAGCAAGACCACATCTAAGAGGTCCTCCAGGATGGAATCCTCAAAGACGGCCTCTCACCACTGTTCCTCGAAGGAACCGTTGCTGAGCCCTCCATCGAAGGAAGTGCAACAGGACTGATCAGCCTCGGTACTGTTGACCACCAACTTGAAGCACTCCAAGCAAGTCAAAATCTTCAACTTCCAAGTTGACCGCGGATCTGCTGCATCCGCCGACCCCCAGGCATTCTCTCAATAAGGAACTGGCCAGGTCCCACAAGAAGAAAGACAGAGAGGGACCCTCTGTCCAAATGCAGGTTGAATTACTTACCAAGGTGACCATCTCAGTGACGGACACTGCCCCGTGGGTTGAATCGCCAGAGAGACGAACTCCCCTCCAGGCTTCTGCATTTGAAGGCGCCACTCTTGTTCCGCATCACCACGTTCTCAGGTCTCTGATGGGGAAATAATTGACCGTACCCATACTTGGGCTGCTCCTCAGGAATCGGGAGATGACATTTAGGCAGACATGGTAGCTGTTCGGGAGGAATTGGTCGAAGTCCACTCACCTGCCTTCCCTCCACATGGAGCTCCCTTCACATCACACAGGCCCAGGAGACACCAATCCCGTTCCTCTTCGAGATCAACTCATGCTCGACATCGTCACCACCGGCAGAGCTCTCACCAGCAGAGGTCGAAGTCAAGGTAGGACTCCTCGACTCAATCTCATCACTCTTGATATTGAAAGTCTGCTCACCGAGACCGATCCCGCTCTCATCCTCATTGTACCTACGTGTACTACTCACCTTCTAGATCATTAGACGGCTATTCCTCCGAGGAAATATATGTCCTTCGACATAGTCACAAATGTCGTAGGTACTACGAAGAGGTCATTAGCTGACACCAACATTGGTCATCGACCCCAACCTACTCTGACTCCAGATCTTCATCCCCTCCGAAATGGCCCCGTTTGGCTGGGACCACAGAGGCAGCTGTTCAACTGTCTTTACCTTCAGCCTCCCCATGACCAATGGAGAGACCTACATCTATCACCCAGGGATGTTACAGGTCTAGAGGTGGAACACCAGACATACCTGCTCGTCGATCCCCATCCAGGTCTCTGTCCCCCTCCACAGACTCCACGGAGCATAGAGATGATAAGCCTCCAGACACCACTGTTTTCCGGAGCGAGCCTATCTGTCCAGTGATGTTAGGGCATTTTCGGAATTAATATCTCAAATGGCAAAGAATCTCAACTTCACCATGGAGATGTCCAAGGAGTCTATAGATGACCCTGTCTACCACCATCCTCAGGAACAAGCTCCATCGATATTGGCCATCCCTCTTTTGCCTTACCTGGTTCATGTTTTTAAGAAGCTGTGGTCCTCACCCGCCTCCACTCCAGCCACCTCGAAGAAGCTGGATTCCCTCTATAAAGTTATCGACACAGATGAGCCTTGACTTCAAAGTCATTCCAAGGCCAATCGACCAATGGTTGATGTGGCCCAGACAAAGACCTCCCAGGCGTTGCGTGCTACTCTGCTTGACAAAGAAAGAAAGACTTGATGCTGTTGGCTGTAAAAATTATTCCAATGCGGACTTGATATTTAAAATGTCAAACTGCTTGGCCTGGATGTTGGTGTATGATCAGTGGCCGTGGGACAAGATCAAGTCCTTGTCTGCAGACTCCTGGAAGAAGAGAGATGTATGGCAGATGTGTTCTTGGCTGAAGCTCGACGCCTCACCAATCAGCAGATCACAACAGCATGGCACATCATTGATTGTGCTTCCAAAGACTTTGCCTCCTCACTGACACTTCACTGCCATTCCTGGCTTCACTCCTCTGGTCTCTCTCAATCATCCCAGGCTCTAGTTGAAGATATGCTGTTTGACTCAGCTGGGCTATTCAACAATGCTACCAACGAGAAATTGGAACATACACGTAAGATGCACTCCTCCATTAAAAAGTGTGGTATGTAGCCTCAACAACAGGTCTTGATGTACCGTTACCATCAGTATTGACCTTTGGTTCGTTGCACCTGTAGCCCCTACGTGACCCAATGTTCCTCTCAACCTCCATCAAACCAGTTTTCTCATCGCTTACTGCCTCGTCCACAGAAGGCCCCGTACAAAAAAAGGTTGAATTTTCTAGGCGCCAGGTTTGACAGTTTCAAGGACGACCTTGATATGCTAAGTGCCACCACTACAGAATCATCCATCGCTACTTCATCCTCCAGCACCACAGACATTGAGGTAGCTGTAACATTAGAGCTACCTATACATCACCTACCTGACCCGATCTTCGAGTCCAAACTCTGGAAACACTTTGATTCCAGGTCCTTGATCTTGAATGACCCCTGGGTCCTCAACATTGTGCCTGAGGGGTGCACAATTGAGTTCTCCTCGATGCCACCAGTCAGCCGTGTCCACATAATGCTTCCATCAGCCCCTCTCTTGGAAGAGATTCATAGAAAAGGTGCTGTAGAACCAATCCCCTTCTCCACACTTTGAACCAGCTTTTCATCCAGATACTTTCTGGTCTCCAAAAAGGAGGGAGGAGTGAGCCCCATCCTGGATCTTCGAGAAGTGAACCGATATATCAAACCTTGCAAGTTCCAGATGGTATCCCGGAAGTCTATTCTTCCCCTCTTTCAGAAGGGCAACTGGTTCACCACCTTAGACCTTAAGGATGGGTATTTTCACATTGTCATTTGACCAGACCACTGGAGATTCGTCGCCTTTGCAATTGGCAGCAAGGCATTCAGGTTTCGGGTGCTTTCCCTTTGGCCTGAATACAGCACCAAGGGTTTTCTCCAAATGTATGTTGGTAGTAGCGGCGGCTCTTTGACAACGTGGGGTCATCCTCTTCCCCTACATCAATGACTGGCTGGTCGTCTCCCATTCCAAGACTCAACTTCTCCACAACCTCAATGTGACTCTTCACCTTCTTCAGAGGCTGAGCCTTACGGTCAACCTCGACAAGTCTCACCTCCACCCAACCCGCCTCATACAGTTCACTGGAGCAGTTCTCAACTCTGCCCATCAGCTGGCCTTTCCACCCTGAGAACGAATCTTCCATCTCTCCATGGTGGTATCGCTGTTGCAACAGGACCAGCGAACCTCTGTTCACTTGATCCAGGTTTTACTGGGCCTTATGGCATCAGCGACAGCCATCGTTCCATTCTCAAGGTTACACGTGCACTCTCTACAGAGTTGGTTTGTAACCGTCTTCAACCTTCTCACTGGCAATCTTTACCGTCGCCTCTCAGTACCGAGACACATTCTTTGCTCCCTCTCCTGGTGGAAAGAGTCACGGAATGTCCTGGTGGGTATGCCACACCACCTTCCGAGTCCCACAATATCAGTTACGACCGATGAGACTCTGGGACTGGAGCGCCCACTCTCAACATCTGACGGTCAGAGGTCAGTGGTTGAACACATCTAGCACCTATCACATCAACGCCCTCGAGATGTTGGCAGTCATCAAGGCTTTCGAAGATGTGATCATGAACTAGACAGTGCAGATTTTGACAGACAATACCATGGTTGCGTACTATATAAGAAAACAGGGCAATACATGATTGATGACCCTACTCCGGTTGGCCCTCAGGCTATGGAAGCGGTGTCCACCCTGACGGATCTATCCACTGGCTCTCCACCTTCCTGGGACTCAGAACACAACAGCAGACTGTCTCAGTCAGACCCCTGAAATATTTATGGCTTGGACGACCCTGATCATTGATCTTTTCGCTTTGCTGTCCAACAACCAGTGCCACCTCTTCTGTTTGAGAGGCAGAGTGGGTAAAGGATCACTGGGAGATTCATTCACCTTCCATTGGAAGGATCCGGTGATTTACCTATCTCTTCCGTTTCCACTAATTACAAGAGTTCTAGAAAAAATTCGTCGGGACAGAGCCTTGCTTATGAACTAGCAGGGACAACTCCTCCTTCTCAGATTAGGAGTCATGCCACCAGAGCCCTCTCAGCCTCTGCAGCTTTCTTGAAAGATGTTCTGACAGTAGAAGCCACCCATTTGGAGAGACTTTGTGAGGAGACTGGCAGTCCTTTCTTTGTGGAAGAGTAACAGAGGAACAGCCTCTGAGACCACCTGAATTCCGCAGCATGTTGAGTATAGAAGGCCAGAGCCCTGCTTTTTGAGAGTGTGAGCTAACACCAGTGCACATAAACTTTCTTCTTGGAGCCCTTGCTCTCTCATTGTTTTGCCTTCCACATCTTGCAAGGAAGAGTCTGGTTCTCCTATCATGGCTCAGGTGATTTCAGCAATGGCACCCAAATTGTTCGGCTAGAATGCTTCAATCCCTTAGCTGTTCCTTGTTCTTCCTATTGAAATAGCTTTTATGACAAAAATGAGAGAGAGATAGACAAAAAGGCCAGGTGTTGCTTGCTTAAGGAATTTGAACTTTTATTTACAGGTAACAAAGTAACAGATCAAGCGTGCTCAGGTGCCTCAAAGAGGAGGACCAAGATTCCTTTGTCTTTCAGATAATTATAGGAGAACAGAAACTTTCTTATCAGTACCTTGACCAATCCTTGACTAGGATTCTGGATTTTACCTTATAAGGAGGTATAGAATGCTGACTCAGCCAGGGGAGGAGATGATCCGGTGGGCATCCATTATGTGTGTAATCTGCTTGCTCTCATGTAATGGCTGAGAAATTGCCATTTTATAACTCTTGCTCTCACTGACTAGAGGGGACCAGAGTGTGTGTTGTGTATGTATTTGTCTGTTTCCAGGAAGCCAATACAGCAAATGGGGGCAATGGCACTATCTTTCCTCTCAGAGACTATAGCAGTGGCATCATAGCTAACACCTAGCTAATGTGCAGAAGGATGCATGGTAAACCCCTTTTTAATGTATTTTATCATGAAAACCCTATGATAAGAAAATCCAAAGTGAAACAAGAGAGAGTGCTAGAAAATGAAACCCCCAGGTTGGATGGCACTCAATGAGCTAGTGGGGACAACTATGAGTAATGCTGTGGCTAATGATGCTACTGAGCTCAAGCCCAATGGATGTTCTGCTGTTGATGTGCTCAGAGGTGAAAGGAAATTCTAAAGCTGCACAACACATATTATAAGAACACGGAATATGAGAAGCATAATGCTAGGCATAGTGAAACAAGAAATAGAAGGTATAAACATTGCACTACTCAAGGTGAGCAAGCTAGAGTGGACAGAAGTGGGACATTTTGAGTCAGTTCATTACACAGTGCTTTACTTAGGAAATATAACATCTAAGAAGAAATTGGGTGGCATTAATAGTGAAGAGAGATGTAGCAAAAGCAGGAAAAGGTTATAATACAAAATCTAACTAAATCATATCAATAAGATTTAGGGAAAACCCATCAATATAACCATAATTCCTGTTTGTACTCCAGCTACAGAGACAGAAAAGGAAGAAATTGAAAGATTATTTGCTGAATTTGAGGAAGAAAGTGATAACATACCAAAACAGGACTCATGGTTAGTCATAGGTGATAGGAATGCAAAGTAGGAAACAGAGCAGAATCAAACTGTAGTAGAACTTGGCCTAAAATGAAGCAAGAGAGTGACGGATTGAATTTTGTGAAGCCAACAGTTTGTTCATCGCAAACACATTCTTCAAGCAGCCAGTGCCCACTATATACCTGGACATTAACTGTTCGCCAATATAGAATCAAATAGACTACATAATTGGAAGCAAAAGATAGAGAACCTCCATTGTTTCTGCCAAAACAAGACCAGGAGCAGATTGTGGCAACAAGCTGCTAATATCAAAAGTTAGAGTAAAGCTAAAGAAGAATCCTAAACCAATCATCATGCAAAATACAACCGGAATAATATCCTTGCAGAATTTAAAGTGAATGTGAAAAATAGATTTGCAGTAGTAAGTATAGTTGAATGGGAGCCAGAAGAACTCTGATCTGAAGCCAGGGACATTGTCAGGGAGGAATGTAAATAGACACTATCTCTGGCCAAAAAGAAAGAGGAGCCTCAGTAGATGACAGATGAAACTCTTCAAGCAGTTAAGGGCAGATGAGAAGCAAAAGTAAAAGGTGAGAGAAGTAGAGTCAGAACCCTGGATGTAGCTGTTAAACAAGTTGTGCATAGGAACAAGGAAAACTACTATAATAGTCAGTGCAGGGGAATAGGAATGGGTAGGAATGCTCTACAGTCAGCAGGAGAACACATTACATGAGCAAGTAGAAATGAAAAGAAAATGGAAACAATACACTTAAAAACTATATAAAAGAGATAAAAGGATGACAGATTCATTCAAGAAATAACCATTTGAAGATGAATCTACACATTTAGAAAGTGAAGTGAGAACCGCACTTGGGCTACTTGGGAGAAATAAATTGCCAGGAACAGACGGAATGCTGATAGAGCTGCTTCAGTTTACAGAGAGAGGGAATCTACTCTAGTTCCAAACTAAACTCTGTCAACAAATATGGAAAACAAAAGAGTGGCCTACACATTGGAAATGCTCAATAAACACCCAAATCCCCAAGAAAGGGGACATCAGGGGTTGCCGTAACCACAGGACCATTGCATTAATCTCCCATGCAAACAAAGTGATGCTCAAAATTCCACAATAAAGATTTTCAAAATCTGTAGGGTGAGAAATGGCAGGTGTCCAAGCTGGGTTCAGAAGGGGAAGAGGCGTGAGGGATCATAGTGCAAATATATGATGGATAATGGAGTGCACCAAAGAATTTCAGAAGAAAATCAGCCTGTGCTTTATAGATTATAGCAAAGCCTTGGATTGTGTAGATCATGATAAACTATGGATCATTTTTAAAGAAATTGGTGTGCCCCAACATTTGGTTGTCCTTATACATAGCTTGTGCTCGGGACAAGAGGCTACCATCAAGACAGAATACAGAGAAATGGAATGGTTTCCAATTGCCAAGGGGGTCAGACAGCCTACATTTTATCACCCTGTTTACCTTGTATATGGAACATATCATACATAAAGTAGAATTATATTCAGAGGAAGGAGGCATGAAAATTGGAGGAGAGAATGTCAACAATTTAAGATATGCAGATGAAACCATACTCTTAGCAGAAAATAGCAGAGATTTGGAACAATTACTGAAGAAAGTCAAGGCAGAAAAATGCAAAGGCAGGCTCACAGTTGAATTTTAAGAAAACCAAAATAATGACCACAAATGAGATGATGAAATAGTTCAAGATTTTCAGTGCCTTGGCTCAGTCATTAATCAGAATGGAGACTGCAGTCACAAGAAATGAGAAGAAGAGTAGGACTTGAAAGGACAGTTGTGGAAGAACGAGATAAGATCGTGAAGTGTCAAGATAGATCATTGAATAATAAAGTTAGGATTGTTCATGTCATTGTATTTCCAGTTTCCATGTATGGTTGTGAAAGCTGGAGAGTGAAGAAAGCTGATAGGAAGAGATTCAACTCATTTGAAATGTGGTGCTGGAAAGGAGTTCTACAGATATCCAGGACTGCTAAGAAAACAAATGAATGGTTCCTAGAGCAAATCAAGCTTGAACTGTCCTTAGAAGCCAAGGTGGCTAAACTGAGACTGGTGGACTTTGGATATATCATGAGAAGACATAGTAGAAAAGACAATCATTCTTGGCAAAGCAGAAGGTAGTAGAAAAAGAGGAAGACCCCATCACAGATGGATAGACTCAATCAAGGAAGCCACAGTCCTGAGTCTGCAAGATCTGAGCTGTTGATGAGAGGGTGACGGATGTCTGTCATTCATAATGTCACCATAAGTCAAAGTCGATTTGATGACAGTTAACAACAATGGTATCACCAGTTAAGAGCATAAACAGATGAATTTGCTAAAGGATTGCCAATTGGACAAATATACCAAGTCTTTAATTGGTGATGGGAATTTGTTTAACTTGAACAGGCCACTATGACAAACCTCTGAGGCTTCTATTTTATGTATTATTTTTTAAAAAAAGTATAAACAGCCTCTACCAACTGACTACAGCACTAAGGGTCAGTCCTTAATCATTACCTTCTAGAAAATACAATTGATGGGACTTAATTCTGAGGAAACATGATTAACACTGTATACACTGTACAGCTGTTCTTTTGAGTTGTATCTTGGAGTAAATCATACTGAACTCAGTGACCAATTTCTGCATAGCTGTTCTAATAAAAATAATCAAGATAATAAAGCCAATTGAAATAGTTCATTTGACCAGTTTGTACATACCAATGGGAACAAATGCATATTTGCTTGTTGTTGAGGTTCTTTTCCCCATCCCCTACTCTAAGCCTGGAATATGACCAGTCTTTTTGTTCTTTTCAGTGTTTTCAGTGGGATTCTGACATAAAAAATCATAACACATTAACTGCAGTAATGAGAGTTATGTGCCAGTGCAAGGAGGAAGTCAGTTCAGCATTTTGCAGGTAAGGCTTTGAGGAGAACTGTGTTCCAGTTTGTGAATATGCTTTCAGTTTGTTCTCCCTGTTATGTTCTGGAATTAATATTTTATCTGGAAATTATAAACTGCATCAAATGTTGCAGTGGAGGAAGGAGGTAGAAGAATCTTTGCATGAGACCAGTTCTAAATTTTCTGTTTTGCATATTGTCATATTTGGTCATATTTCATACCTTTTCTTGTGATCATTAGTTTGTTTTCATGCTTGGACATTCAGGTAGTGGAGCAAAATGCCCTTTTTCATGTCAAATATGGAAATTAAAATAAGAAAAAGGAAGCACCATAAGGCAATAGGATACTGAAAACAACAAGCGATGCACAGCTAGCTAGAGGACAAACTATGAGACGGAAGATAATTGCAAAGTCATGGGGGAATAAAATAGTATTTCCATGGTGTCTAAAGTATAAAAGTGCGTTGGTGGCAGGGAGATGAATCTGGAGGGATAAAGTCTGAGAATGATGGTCTTGACAGTGACCTCTCCTATTAAATATATGTTGTATGTTTGAACTCTTGAATTCACAGGTATGGTTTGAGGCCTTGTCCAATTTGTATGGGAGATCCCAGAGAACCAGTCAACCTTCCTTGTGACCATGTGTATTGTCACAGTTGCATCAAACAATGGCTGATACCAGGACAGATGTTCTGTCCTCTCTGCCTGGTCAGCCTACCAGATAGCTATACTTTTGCAGTATCCAAGGAACTCAGGTAAGGCTTTATCCCTGGCCAAGCAAAATAATAACAACAACAACTTTTAGATTTTTAACTTCTGACCCTAATTTTATGTTAATGTATAGGCTGTGTATTTCTAAGCATTCCCCTTATGTCATGTCATACTATGCAAGTTCTGTAGTTGTCTGGATAAATAATACCTCATGCCTTTTCTCCACAGCATTGCCATAGAAAAAAATGCCCATTTCCGTAAATTCTGCAACAGTTTTTTCATAGACCTGGTTTCCACAATGTGTTTCAAAGACAATGAACCCCCAGAAAAAGCTGTCATTCAGGAGCTGCTGAACCTGCTGTTTGTTGACAAGGAAGCTTTAAGAGGTATAATCACATTTTTCTATTGATTTTCCCAGCCTGAATGTTTAATTTCTTCAAACTGATTTGCTTTGTTATCTCTAGGTTTTGGGAATTCCAAGGTACATACGAAATCTCTGTCCCCTTTTGATGATGTGGTGGATAAAACTCCTGTAATCCGTTCTGTGGTGCTAAAGTTGCTTCTGAAGTACAGGTAAGGATTTCTTGTTGTGAGGAGAGCTGGGACAAGACATCCCACTTCTCCTTCAATATTAATCCCATTTGTGTGTGAAATAGTTTCCTTCAGGTCCTCGTAGTCCCAACATCAGTTCAGATATCACTGTTCAGAAACTGTGCCATATATCTCCACTCCAGTATACAGTTTAGTTTCAAATGCATCCTTGTGATATTGGAGATGTTCTTTCATTAGAAAAATGATTTATATCAGTAGAAGTCTGGAAGTTATTCATAAATAAGGTGAGGTTTCTTTGTTTCCATAGCTTTGATCATGTGAAATACTATGTACAAAAATACTTATCACAAGTAGAAGAAAGTTACATCCTAGAAAAAGAAGATAAAATAGAGCTATACACACTGTTTGTCAACTGCTTCGAGGTAAGTATATTTTCCCAACCTCCTTTATTTTTCTTTGTAGAGAGTCATCTGGTCAATGGGGGACTGTACATTTGAGTTTCCAGGGGAGAAAAGTCATTTATAATTGTATCTGAATTGTTATGCTAGAGGGGAGTGCTGCATAAAGAAGAGTTCTTAAGAGAGTTTTTTAGTGTCAAAAAAACAGCTGAAGAGATTGATTGTATGGAATAAAATATTCTCACTGACACTGGAAAATACACTTCTTTTTTCCCCAGGATTCTATGTGTGAGAAATCAGGAACTTTCTCTGAAGATATCAAGATAAGGCATATGAGGGAGGATGGGCATTTCTTGGCAAACTATTTACAGTGGAGCAAGAACAACCAACCAGTCTCAAAAGAATCCTCCATAAAATACTTGCAGGATGTGGCCCACATCCGCCTGTGCTTGGATAGGGCAGCAGAACTGGTGTTTGAATTGCACAGGACCCCAGGTAAGTGGGATCCACGTGATACTGGAAAAAGGAAGGTATTTGAGTAAACTCCTTCTGGTGAATTACATAGAATCATAGACTCATAGAGTTGGAAGGGACCCCAGGGGTCATCGAGTCCAATTCCCTGCTATGCAGGACACCCATCAAAGCATTCCCAACAGATGGCCATCCAACCTCTGCTTAAAAACCTCCAAAGAAGGAGACTCTACCACACTCCAAGGCAGCATATTCCACTACCAGACAGCTCTGACCGTCAGGAAGTTCTTCCTGAGGTTCAAGTGGAATCTCCTTTCCTGCAGCTTGAATCCATTGCTCCTTGTCCTAGTCTCTGGAGCGGTAGAGAACAAGCCTGCTCCCTCCTCAACATGACATCCCTTCAGATATTTAAACATGGCTATCATGTCCCCTCTTAACCTTCTCTTCTGCAGACTAAACATACCCAGCTCCCTAAGGCGTTCTTCATAGGGCATGGCTTCCAGACCCTTCACCATTTTGGTCGCCCTCCTCTGGACACATTCCAGCTTGTCGACATCCTTCTTGAATTGAGGTGCCCAGAACTGGACACAGTATTCCAAATGAGGCCTAACCAATGCAGAATAGAGTGCTACCGTTACCTCCCTCGATCTAGATACCATACTCCTATTGATGCAACCAAGCATCGCGTTGGCTTTCTTGGCTGCCGCATCACACTGCTGACTCATGTTCAGCTTGTGATCTACCAAGACTCCTAGATCCTTTTCACACATACTGCTATCCAGCCACACGTCCCCCATTGTATACTTGTGACTTTCATTTTTCCTGCCCAAGTGAAGGACCCTACATTTCTCTCTGTTGAAATTCATTTTGTTAGCGTTGGCTCAGCTCTCCAATCTATCAAGGTCGTATTGAAATTTGATCCTATCCTCTGGTGTGTTAGCCACCCCTCCCAGTTTGGTGTCATCTGCAGATTTGATCAGCATGCCCTCCACCCCTTCATCCAAATCATTGATGAAGATGTTGAATAGCACTGGGCCCGGGACAGAACCCTGTGGCACCCTACTAGTCACTTCTCTCCAGGATGAAAAGCAGCCATTGGTGATCACCCTTTGGGTTTGGTTGGTCAACCAATTACAAATCCACCTAACAGTAGCCCTGTCCAGCCTGCATTTTACTAGCTTCTTTTCAAGAATGTCATGGGGAACTTTGTCAAAGGCCTTACTGAGGTCAAGATATGTTACATCTACAGCATTCCCTTCGTCTATCAAGCTTGTAACCCTATCATAAAAAGAGATAAGACTTGCATTTTTCATGTCCATATTTTACATGAAACACTATTTTTATATTTCTGTGGTCTCCTTGCACCACCACTGTTCTGATCTTTCAGATATAAAACTTTGGAAGACATTTATCTTCAACGTTTCTGAATGCTAGTTTTCAATAGCTTGCCATTTGTAGGAGACAAGGCCTTATTTCCGTTTTCTTTGCAGATGGTATTAAAGAAACTGATAAGCAACTCTACCTTCAAAGAGTGATGCAGTTCTGTTGTCAGACTCAGAATGACTGGTATAGAGTTTACCTTGTCCGCAAACTTACAAGCCAATATGGACTGGAATTCACACAGAAACTTTCATACAAACATCCGTTTCAATGGATATTTCCATCAGAAGTAGTTCAGCTACAACAGGTAAAACAGAGATTGGTCTTTCTTGTTAGGAACTTCTAGAACAGTGGTGGGGAAAATGTAGCCAATGGGCTGCATGTGCCCCTGGGCTGTTTCAGTTACCAGACTCCAAAAGAATTTTATTGGTTTGTTTTTGTTTTGTTTTGGTGGGTTTTTTTCCCCTCCAAATATTCCAGGAGGTGTGGGAGGGAATTTTATCATGACTTCAGGATCACCTCCTGTTATCAAAAAGGCTTTTGCAGGGCCTGAAACAGCTCAGGAGTCAACATGGTGATTGTCCCATATTCCCCCTAGATTGTTTGGGGGCAATTTTTTAAAAATTTTTTGTGGGAGGTGCAGCAGAGGATTGTGGTCCTCTGAGGTCTCCTGGGAGACAGGTGCAACTATTACTGCTGTTTCTGCTGCTGCTGTTATTGTTTTTAAAATACAATAAAACTACAGATATTTAAGCAAGAAAAAAAGAGAAAAATATGAAAGCAGAACAGGAAATAAGGAAGACAAGTAGATTATATAAAGATTATCTAATATAGAAAACTAAGAAAGCAACTTTTGACTTTTCGGAGGTTATAAATGCAAATCATACAGTTGTTACACTTCTCCTTATACTCTCTGTCATATACTTCTTCTAAATATCTATTTCTTCTACCTCTCAAAACCAAAAACCAGATTATTTTCTTTTCTCCACAAAAAGTGAGTCATGGGTTTCCAGTCTTTCAAAAATGTCTCTAATGATTTATCCCTAAACAATGTGAATAGCTCATTCATTCCTGCTAATTCATAAAACCAGTGCATCCTCTTAGCCTCTGACAGTTGACCAACTCATGTTATACTGATTTCTGTCAAGGGCTTGGTTGAGGTCATCACAATAAATTTGTAAAAATAAAAGTGATTTGTCTTATTGAAACTAGGCCCTAAGCAGAGAATATATTGCACTAAACTGAAAACATGGCAATAAAGTAAAATTATTAAATTATAGGTTAGAAGGTTATAGGTTAAAACATAGGCTATCCTGTCTTATGAGGGGTAGCTCACTGACCTATCCACAGACCCATGGCTACTT
This sequence comes from Cyclura pinguis, assembly GCA_030412105.1. Lineage (NCBI taxonomy): Eukaryota > Metazoa > Chordata > Lepidosauria > Squamata > Iguanidae > Cyclura > Cyclura pinguis. Next base: position 162,560,247 of record CM059600.1, read on the forward strand.
TTATAGGTGACCTAACCTTCCTAAAAATTGAAATTCAGTTGCAGTTCAGTTGTTTGTTGTACATTTCCTGAAACAACACCATATTTTTAAAATAATTTGGCTTCATATTCATACTTCGTAAATATGGGTCTTCTTTGTATTTTATAGCCTCTGAAGGATCAGCATGCTCAGATTGATCGATTCCTAGTATGTGGCAAAAATTATAGAACAGTGCGTGATGCCGTTGGGAAAGGACTAATTGAATGTCAGACAGATGATATTGCTAAGTCCTTCAAGGTAAGGCTCTTTTTTCTTGTCAGAAATGTCCACTGAAATACACTTTATCCAGTTGGTGGAGTCTTACTGATTACAAAATTGGGGAGTATTTATTTAATTTATAGCTTGCCTTTTCCCCAAATAAAACCATATCTCCTTTGGTTAGTTTCCTTTTTTGCTAGAAATGTTTCTAATATAGATATGTGTGTGTTGCGACTAGAAAAAAGGAGGGACTCTTTTAACTTCGTATAGACCTATTTGCAAGGCAGTTCTTGCATAGGTTTGTTCTCATGCTTTCACAAAGCTTCTTCTGTGTAGTGTCTGGTCATCATACATAGAGGGTCTCGCACCTACACAGAGCCACATTCTGCAACCTTATAGCTAACAAGATTTTTGGCAAAAAGCTCCAACCTCTCTCCTTAACATACGTGCTTCAGTAGCCATTTCCCCAGTACTTCTTTGTTTGCCATAGCAGGAGCTTGACTAGGAACCCCTCTCCTAGTTCATTTATCTCTGCTAATTCATTCTTCTCTTTTTGACCCCCACAGCATCACAGAATGATCTCATAGCTGCTCTTTGGGCTTTATTCCTCTTGCCCAATAAAAATCTCCTTGTCCAGCAGATACCCTAAGTGCCTTATTTGTTTGGGTGCCTCCCACTGTACTAACACCTTTGAGGTTTCTGGTATTTTTATCCCTCAAGCAAGGTACAATAGGGTAGCATGTCTGTGCTCCTTTATTTAGGAATCAGCCCCCTCAACTGCTAAGTCATCACCCTCTACTTCGCCTGGCTTTCTTACCACTCTCATGACATCATTTCTCATAATCAGTGAGACTATGTGTGCAACCTCCACATTGTTTGTGCCACTGGCAACACTGTTTAGTTCGCTGCATAGGTCATTACCAAGACAACCAAAGCTGTCTCCATCCCATAATCAGGCTTACAAGCTAGATTGAAACTGATCTCAATAATTAATTTTATCCAGAAGCCCTTGGGGCTGGGAGGCTACCACACACTCCAGAACCTGCCCGAAAAAGGAATATTAGAGACTGCCGGATAATGATTCAGAATGGTGGATTCCAGCGAAGCCTTTTTTAACAATAACCTTACCACAGCCTCTTTTAGGCAGGATAGAAACTTCCCTGGCTTCAGTGAGGCATTCACTGCTCCCCTTACCCACTCAATAGCAGCAGACTTTGACTTTTCTCAAGAGATTGTTTTACAACATTCTTCCTTGTTATCATCAGACCTGGAATGTTCATTCTACTGTTCGAACATTTACAGAGCCTTGTCTTGTTATGTTTCTTGCCCCAAGACTTTTAAGAAGTCTCCTCACCTTTTTGTTCCTTTCTCTGGTCCTAGGAAGGGTCAGCAGATCACCTCACAAACTTTTGTTAGATGGATTGTTCAGATGGTTGCCCTCGCCTACAAACTTGCAAACCTTCACTTGGATGGCTTTGTGAAGAGCCATTCCACTAATGCTGCGGCTATATCATCAGCTTTCTTGAGGGATAGTCCACTGCTAAAGCTGTGTTGGGCCACAACCTGGACTTGGCCCTCAACAGTCATATAGTACTTCTGACTGGACACAAGGGCTTGGGGTGATGCAGCCTTCTGTAGGGCTGTCTTGCCTTCAAGCTTCAATTAATGCACTTTTTGGCTTCAGTTGAGGTGGCTAATCAGCAACCATAAGTGTGATGCACAGAGACCATGAAGAAGAAAGACAAGTTGCATGCCTGTGACTTACATACATCAAATGGTCATCCGCACATTCACACAACCTGCCCTTCCTCCTCTTGTCAGCACATATGGTACTATATCTAATTGCTGTGACTGTTCCAGATGACTTGGAACTTGGAGCATGCATGTTAAGGAGGGTGAGTGGAACCACTGCCAAAAATCTTGCTAGCTAGGTTCTGGAAAGTGGCTCTGCACAGGCACAAAACCCTGTATGTGTGAATGCACAGATGACAACTTGAAGAACATAAATTACAAATAAGCAACCTGTCTTTATTGCTGTTCCCAGTACTAATAATCTATGACTACTACCAACCTAATGTGGAAGTGCCACTATTGATAATTTTTCTCTTTTCTCTTCCTTCCTATAACTTGTGTTTTCTTTTCAGGCATGTAATGGCTCAAGGTCTGAACAGACTGTCCATTTTCTCCTGGCTATCTTCAGGGAGCTCACATCTCTATATGGATGCAGGGACCCAAGTCTTCATCCTAAACAGAAGGTAAATGCCTTACTCCAGTGTCAGACTACATGCTGCCTTGTGTGGAAAAGGTGTTAAGTACTTGACAGTAGAAATGAGATAGGGAAGGACTGAATGAAGGTTTGTCGTAAGTTCCCATTTGAAAATCCATTGAAAAGCTCAACTTGTAAACGTTTTTAATCATCTCCTTCCACATTTTCAGTTGTCATAGAATAACACAGGAGTGGACATTTTTACTCTCTAAAAAAGTGCTGTCTAAAACAAAACTACCAGACCTTATTTTAGCTTTTGCAGAATATTTTTCTTCTTATTTCAGCAATGTGATGTTCTTAAAGAATTTATCCACACCTCCAAAGTTCTTCCCTCTCCCCAACTGGAGGCGTTTGCGGACTCCTTGGTGGCGAACAGTCTGCCATCACTGAGACTGGGCCCCCAGGATCCCAGTCAGAAGACTGTGGTGGTTGAAATGGCAGTGCATGCTGCAGCTGTTCTGCTGTCCAGCCAGAATCGAATCCTTGAACCTCTAAGGAATCTGGCCTTCTTGCCCAATACCATGCAGGTAAAGAAAGGTATTCTGAACAGTTGCCTATAAGAATAGACCATTTTCTTGTATTTCTTCTTCTTTTAAACCCTTGTATTTGGAGTTACTTTTGGTACAGCATAGTCTGAGATATTTCTTTGTCTTATAGTACTTAAATGAATTAACTAATATGGAGATTAATTTTAACTAATATGGAGATTCATTTTAACAAGTCCATCAAATGAGATCAGTCATAATATGCCACTATATGTTGTTGTAATACCATTTTAATTTTCATTCTCTCCTTCCCTCCCTCTCTGCAGAATGCTTTTCTGCCAACAATGCCAGAAGACTTACTGGCTCAGGCTGTGAACTGGCAAGCAACTGCAGGTCTTCACTGGTATAGTAAGTACAATACCCAGTGTTGGGAGAAAGCTAAGAAAAACCAGTATTTCAGTGGTGGCTCCCTAAAAGTAGAAATAGTCTAGGCTACAAGGAAGATTAATTTTACTGTTTTCAAATATTCTCTTAAATTAAATTATCATGTGGAAGCCATTTGAGCTATGTGGTCACACATCAGTGTTGACTTTAAAAAAGAAACTGATAGTAATGTCACATCCCAGAATCTGAAAGTAGTAAGAATGTTAACAAATGTACTCCCTGCCTTTTAATTTTTTTTTACTAAGTTATTAACAAGCTGGTATACCAAATGTATTGTATACTAATAATAGACGAAACATGTAAAGAGCCTGCAAATATTTTCCTAATATGTATAAGATGGACTCAGGTAGCACCTGGTGATAATCTGTGTGAATACCCTACTTCTTAGCCATACTAGAATGTTGTTACCCACAGCTTTATGCCCGTCAAAATACAGAAAGACAGTCAGCTGGGTTATTCCACACACTCTTCTTTCTTCTGTAAGAAATGAGTGCTGGAGCCAGAATAGTCCTTAGAGTTGTGCATAAGTAACAGTTACTGAACCAACATCCTTTCAGCCTCATTTAGTTCCAAACTCAAGGCCAGACCAATCACTGCTATAAATGGTTGGCAGCTGGCAGTTACTCATGCCATGTTTAGTTAGGGTTGACTCCCGCTGACAAGCGGCCATTACATCCTGTAATGTACTCTGTTTCCTGCACCATGTCTTTGGCTGTTACAGGTCCAACACTGTACCTGCACTGTCACTGACTGTCTGAAGGCAGGGCACAAATTGTAAAGTTTAGTTTAGAATTCTCTATTTAATTCATAACTGCGTCAGGCTGATTTCTTTTTCCTTTCTTTTCTTCAAATTAGCATGTCCAAATGGGCATCCCTGTACTATTGGAGAGGTAAGAGCTTTCACTGATGGTGTGTATGTATTCTAGTTGTTTTCGTTAAATCCAGCCTGTGCTATATTTTTGATATTTCTGTTATCCATCAGTATTATATCTTCACTTGAGATTGCGTTGCAGGCCAACAAAATCAGGAATTTTGCCTTCCTTTAAAGTGTGTGTGTGTGTGTGTGTGTGAGAGAGAGAGAGAGAGAGAGAGAGAGAGAGAGAGAGAGAGAGAGATTAAACAACATGATAGAGCTGACTGAGAGATCTGACAGTTGGACTTAGGGTAAGCTGAAACAAAAAGGCCTGGTCTCTTTCCTTACTTTGTAACTTTCATTCTTTCCCTTTCAGTGTGGTCAGCCTGTGCAACGTGGTCGTTGTGTTGACTGTGGTGTTCAAATAGGAGGTGACAATCACAGGGCGGTGCCAAACTTTCACAGAACACAGTATGTTCTTGCTTCAAACTCTTGGAATGTTGAATGAAATTTTTTTTTGTTTATAGGGAAGTTTAGTCATTATTGTTTCAGTAGAGATGTAGTTTGTGCTCTGTGTTTTATGTTGTCATTGATCTTGTAGCTCCATAAAGTTTCCATTTAATGCTGAGAACAACAACAAAAGCAAGAGATATAAAAGCCATTAGGGATGACAAAGCGTCTCAGATGACAGGGAAGCTATTACCTATGTGTGCCCTCTGCAGTAACATAAGTAAAGGAGCTGCTCAGCTGCAGTATGTAAAGCTAGCGAGGGTCTGGATAGATGCAAATGCCTTGTTGACTACTGACTCACCACCAGAGTCAAAGTACCCCACAAAGATTTCCTTTTAATTGCTTGATCCATTGCCCTGGTGGAAAACATGGCCCAATCCTGAAGCATTCTTATCTTGAGATATATCAGTGAATCGTATAGTGGTTTGAGCATTGGACTATGATTCTGCTCAGCTCTGGAAACCCATTGGGTGACCTCTGGCAGGTTATCCTCTCTCAGCCCCAAAGGAAGGAAAAAGCAAATCCCCTCTGAAACAACTCTGCAAAAAAAATCAGGGTCTTATGTTTGCCTTAGGGTTACGATAAGTTGGAAATGACTTGAAAGCACACAGCAACAACAGTGTGTCACCTAGGGCCTTTTCACACTACACTGTGGAATCCTGAGCTTTGTAGTTTGGTCAGAGGCTCTAGAGGAGCTTTGTGGCTGAGAATTCTATACCCTTCCCAATAAACTTCAAATCCTAGGATTCCATATGATAGACCTATGGCACTTAAGGTGGAATCACAGCATTAGTGAAAAAGACCCGGGACACTGCTTATGGTACTCAGCTTGAGGACCTCTGTCTAATTGTCTGCCAGCCTACCCTGCCTTTAACTTAGTAAACTTAGTAAAATGAGTAGGCATCTAAGAAATAGTGCTGGTTTTGTCCCCTTTGTTTCTCCAGAGGCCATGTAATACCAAAAGTTTTGTCCCGTTGTGGAAAAACCTAGACCTACCTTTGAGCTTATGCACCCAGCCACTGACCTCTCTTCAGTCATGGGATTCAGCATGGATAGACAATTGCACCACTTCACTATTAGTCCAGAATTTGCTTGGCTCCCTGGGCTCTTCACAATATTTTCTAGGGAGAGTAGGTTCCTTCGGCACATGGATTACAGAATAAGGGAAAGAACAAGACTTGGCCTGGGATAAATAGAAATCTTAGACTTCTTGCTGCCTGGCTGAATTTAAACAAGTTTAGATAAGTGTAATGAAATAAAAGGGGAATCACCCCCTCTAGTTAGGCAGCATTAATGATGTTGGAACTGTGTAACCCACCCTATGGCACTGTAAAATAAAATTTCTGTAATTTACCCTTGATGGCTCTTCTCACGTTCATTTCTCCATCAGGTGAAGCTGTTTCCTCAAATACATTTTTTAAGATCATGGCATCATCTGGTGTTCCATGTACTATACCTCTGTAAATAATCCCTTTAATTCCCAGTTTGTTGTCAGAGGTATATATATGTGAGTTTGCATGCATGTGTGAATCAGGACACATGATACTAATTGATCCCAACAGCTTGGGAGGTGGAGTCCATGCAGACACACCAGGTGAATCTTTCCAGGACTTTCACTGACATGTTTAGAAGTAAGAAGTAACTCCATGGTAGGTCCTGCTGTAACTGATGTTTCTATTCTAACGTTAGTGTTATATTTTAAATTCTTTGATGCTGGGGCTATTATTAAAAGCAAATAATAATAATATTCAAATGTTATGTAACAATGCAGGAGTAATATGTCCATACCATTTTTTTCTCATTTTTAAACTTAGATTAACTGTCTAATATGAGAGAGCCATTACTAGCTGACTGGATCTTGGAAACATACTTTTTAAAACTCAGAAAAGCCTTTCATGTGTTTTAGCAAGTGTGCATCATCACTGTTTTATTATTCTATCCAGGAATATAGTGGACAGAACACAAACTGGCCATGTGCTTGGAGATCCTAGAAAAAGAGAAGCTGTAATAACATCTGAGAGAGAGATGCCTCCAGTTGTCTTAATTCTGATTCGCTTGCTCACTCACTTGGCACTGTTTCTGGGAGCAGCAAAAGATCCCCAGGTATGTTTTCAGAGGTACCTACAGTCATACAATTCTTCCTGAAAAGCACAGCAATATGGTCACTGAGAGAGCCTTGTCTAAAGTAAAGCTGCTTTTTAAAAAAGTTTCTTCTTTGTGGGTTACATGCCTGTGCAAAATGTCAGAATGTTCCAAAACTGAGAAGCCTGGCAGGAACCCCATCCCTCCCACATATCACTCAGGATCTAGCCTGCCAAGCTACCTTCCCCTCAGTTTCGCTTCATCTGCCAAACAAGTCACATCTGTCGGCTGTCTTTTATTGTTGAGTAGCTTCATTTTTTTCTTATTTCCCTCCTGCTTCTTTCATCTTCTTTGTCTTTTCTATGTCTGTTTCTACTTGTAATTAAAAAAAAAAGTCTGCATACCTTGTCTTCTTCCACTTCTCTGCCTTTCCCCCTGTTTCTCTAATGGCCTGTACCTCTCTGTTCAAACCCTACTCTTCATGTGGCTTGCAGGTTTCTTTGTCAGATGCTTATATTGAATGTCTTTATTGTTTGAGGGAGGAACACAATGTTCGCCACCCAAACTCTCAAGAACCAAGTTTTGAGACGTAAATCCTGTGTGTCAGGAGCTTATCAGAAAAGGTGCATGATGCTCATGAGTGAACTTCTTTTTAAGGTGAATTGCCTGATTGAACAGAAGGATAATAACATACCTCTTTATGAGCTCTTGTCTTACCTGTTCTCTCTGGATGCAGAAATGAAGCTCAGATATTTATTTGAATTTGCTGAAGTATTTCTATCTTTCAACTATGCATTGAGAATTAGGGGTCTCCTCTGTACCCCGAACTAATATGAAGATAAGTCTATAAACATGTTTTGTGAGTTTATGGATGTTCCCTGGTAGCTGAAAAATTTTGACTGTTCTCAATAGCAGTGGGATTGATAGAGTTCTATCTCCAACTATTTTAGCAGATATAGACTTGTCTTTGCTTTAGATAAGGTAAGATGAAAATCACAACAGATTTGTCCAAAGAAAAATGATTGACTGTTATTTTGTGTGCCTTGTAACCAAACCCTGTGTTTGTTATTCTGACTCTTGTGTTCTGTTTTTCAAGTCCCTACTGAATATCATAAAAGCACAGGTTCAAGATCCAGTGGATTTTCTTCTGCAGCATGTTCATAAGGATTTGGAGCAACTGATGAACACTCTTGGGAAGAGTGCAGATGAAACTACAAATGTCATCCATCTTATACTGAATAGTCTTCTCAAGGAGAATGCAGGCCAATGTAAGGACAGCATGTTCTCAAAATGTTTCTGTTCAGTATTTCCAGTAAATATGTTGTATACTCCACAGTACAGACATATCATATTTTAAGGCAATGGTGGCAGCAGTGTGGGAGAGTAATCAGTAAATCTGTACTTCACCCATTTCTAGCAGATAGCCTAATTTGACAGTAACACTGCTTTCATTAAAGGGTTTTGTGTAGGTTTTTTAATTTCTCTGCTTGTCTTTGTATCATTAGTGCTTTTGTATAAGTTTGGTCTATGATACGTATACTTAATTACAACTGTAATTAAGATATAAAAGCAGAGAATGGTTACCCTCACATGGACATACATGCAGAAAGTTGTTTTTACAACATTTGCAGTGTTGCAGTGTTCAGTTACATTTCAAGGTGTAAATCTTATTGAACTGAGCTTGACTTCATGTGTAGCTTTGGATGGTCACTGGATATTTTTTGCGCTTGTCCGTATAAACCACATCTACACAGAGGTGTGGACTGTACATCTGTTATGCAGTACATTTTCTCCGAAAATCAGCCATCAGGTGCGAGAGGCTCAAGGAACCAGTGGAATTCATTGAACCACTGGGGCATTAGAGCTGATACAGGCAGAGGGGGCTGGAAATGTCTGTCAATGCTCTCCATACCTAGAAGCAAAGAAAGTTCTGTGAACAGTCCCTGACTGTTACTGCCCCTTCCCATGGCTAATCCTCTTGGCAAAAGAATGAGAAAGTGACTCACATGTAATTAACTTTCTTTTCTAGGGCCAGTGCGCTTTGATGGCCAACTTTCCACAAAGGAGCAGAGAAACAATTGGGAGAGAATTGTTGCACGCACCATTATTCTTCCTGAACTAAAGGTAAACTAAATTGGGCAGGATATTGGTGGTGGTAGTGGTGGCAGCAGCAGTGATGATGATGGTAATAATATGAAATTCCATTCCTAAGACAAGTATGAAGTATCTGATTACAGCAGAAGAATGTGCATGTTTTTCTACCTGTTTATATCATAACATCTTCAACAGTTTGCAGACAAGAAATTTTGTGAGTGCCATTTGATATAGCTTTGAATCTCCCCCTCAAAGGATGTTATATAACAATAACGTTCAGGCAGTGATGTGCAACATAGGCAAGATCTAATAATTTTGGAAGGAATTACTAGGAATGTTGCTAACATACCAGTCACATTTTAAAAGTTAACTATCTCCTACAGTTCAGAAAGACAAATAGGGAGATTATTGAGCAGCCTGCAGATTAAATGTAAAAAATCAAAAATTAATGTATCTCTCATATCTGCTACAAATGTAAAATGTCTCTGGCCTATTCCGCCTCTGAAAACCAGTTGCTAGAGAACACAGCAGGAAAAGTTGTCTTGTGCTCAGGTTCTGCTTATGGGTTCTCCTCTGCAGGAACAGAATGCTGGACTAGATAGGTTCTGAAGCCTCACTTCCATTCTGTAATAGCCATGGGGATCAAGGGATTGAAATTAGCAGGGGACATGAAATAAACCTCTAAGAAGAAATGAGGTGGCATTTATAGTGAGGACAGATGTAGCAAAAGGAGTCAAAAGGATACAATGCATGTCAATAGGACTTTCAGGGAAAACCCATCAATATAACCATAATCCAAGTTTATGCTCCAGCTACAGAGGCAGAAGAAGAGGGAATTTAAAGATTCTGTGCAGAAGTCCAGGAGGAAATTGCCTGCAGTCAAGAAATCAAAAGAGAACTAGGACTTGGAGGGGCAGCTATGAAAGAACTGGACAAGATCCTGAAGTGTAAAAATATTTAAGTCAATATTAAAGTTAGATTGTCCATGCCATCTTATTTCCAATTTCTGTGTATGGTTGTGAACGCTGGACAGTGAAGAAAGCTTATAGGAAGAAAACTCCTTTGAAATGTGTTGCTGGAGAAAAGTTCTACGGATACTGTGGAGAGCTAAAAAGACAAATGAATGGATCCTAGAGCAAATCAAGCCTAAACTCTCCCTAAAGGCCAAGATGATTAAACTGAGACTGTCATACTTTGGACATATCATCAGAAGACCTTACTCACTAGGAAAGACAGTAATACTTGGCAAGATAGAAGCCAATATAAATAGAAGAAGACTGCATTGCAGATGGATGGACACATTAAAGGGAGACATATTCCAGAATCTGCAAGACCTGAATAGGCAATTAGGATAGGGTGACTTGGGGGTCTTTTATTCATAGGGTCACCATAAGTCAAAGTTGACTTGACAGGCTTTAGCAACAACAAAGAAAGATGTTCCATTTAATGACTAGGTGAGATGAAGACAGAGTTGCATTACATCTTTCAAGGCGTTCTCTGGGACTACCTACTATCAAAGATAGGAGACTTGTTTACTCTCCATTATAAGTAGTTATGGACTTGTATGGGACAAAATTAAGATTGCAGTTGGATGGGACTGAACCTGACTTTTGCAGTCCTGGCATCTGTGTTTCAGATTTCAACAAAGAAGTTAATGGTCACCATTCTCATATTTTTCATGTATGTAGCTCCAACTTGGGTTCATTTTTTTTTGGTTTGATGCTAGAATAGAACCATGGAAGCTGTCAAAGATGACAAAATGTAATAGATCTTATTTTCGTAAGGACTCCAGTATGATGAAAGAAAAAGAGCTGCCCATATTTTAACATTTTTCCCCCACAGCTCTTAGGAAACAAACATCTCAACTTTTGAAAACCATGGTGTTCCAAATTCTCAAAGGAAGCATGAAGTTCCTGTCACGCTACAGCAATTTCCAGTCTGCCTTAGAGGATTGTATTTTGTATATTTAAAAGTGGATATATTTTTATGGTGACTCATGTACACACTCTGCTTTTCCAACCAGCTTTTGGATAAAACCCTTCTGGAACTGAACCAACAAATCAGTGAAGATAAGAGAATCTCTTCCAACCCAGTAGTGAAAATTATATATGGAGACCCTGCAATTTTCCTGTCCAGACTGCCCAAGAACAGCATCGTGCATTGTTCCAGGATGTGGAGCTGCAGAAAGAGGATCTCACTTGAGTACTTGGGGCATATTGTCCAGCAAAAAGGTGACAAGGATACTTTGCCCATCTTGTGGAAGTTTCTACAAAAGGTGAGCATGCCCAAATCTTTGCCGGCAGCCCTATCTTAAGATATATTATTCAGGTGCTGTGTAGTGAAGGACCCAAAATGTTAGCCACTCTTCATAATTAATAAAGGGAATTGTTCGACATACAGCCTTCATTTTCTTTTTTCTCTTCCTCCACTTTATGCATATGATAACTTTGATCTTAAGAGCAGAAACGCTGCTGTCAGCTAGTTGTCAAATGCTGAAGTAGATCTGTAAGCATCAGATCTTGTGGGTTCTTTGAAATATTAAACACATCAGCTATAACGTAATGTAACTTTGTGTTGGTGTCTGCGGTGATGCCATCCAGAGACCCAAATTTACACTGCCTCCTGAAGCTGTTGAATGCTGTCTGAATGCATTTAAACTAGGGTTTTTAAAAAAAAATTAAAAAGAAAGATTTTGTTGCAAAATTTAAACAGAAGAGCCTATGGATGATGGACAAATTCAGCTGTAAATGATGGCTGGTTAATCATTTTGCCTACAGTCCAGCTGTTGACCATCTTTTTCTTTGGACTGTTCTTTTGATCTATACACGAACAAGCTGTCTTCCCACCTATAAGAATAGCGAGAGGCTGAGTACACTATATTTTGCATGGGGTGGCTACATCAACAGTTGAGGATGCCTGTTTTTATGAGACGTATTTCCCACAAAAGTTAAGAGGTGCTCATACAAACACTCACAACCAAAAACTTGCAAACAAATGAGCACTTCAGACCTTTTCTTTTCAGTTAGGAAAAAAAAGAAAAGATACTTCAGACAAATAACCCAAGTGTTTTCAGATATTCTCACTGAAACTTAATTCTAATTTTATATCTCAGTTTATTGCAATATTAATAAAATACCTTTTCAGCACTTGTATAGGAGAACTATTAGGAGAAATGAGATGACTTTTCTTGACATGAAGTAGTAAAAAAAAAGGCTATTTGCGTGAAGACAACACTGTAAAAATCCCAAATGGCAGTCTTAGAGAGCGTGGAGCTGGGGTGTAGATTATATTGCCACTTGCTCCCACCTGGGACATAAATGACACTGGTGTTCAGAATTTGGGTTTCTGAATTGGGAGACTTGGCCCTCTTACTTGAGGCTTTTCCTCTAGGAAATGCAGGAGGTATTTTAATCATTTGTCATGCCCTGGAGTCTTACTACCCATACAACTGGAGGAATCACTAATTTATACTGTTTTGGGAGGAAATACTCCCTGGTTTGTAGTCTTCCCCTCCCTCTGAGAAATCATCATATATACTGAGAAGTAAAGCACTGGGCTCTCTGCTCCTTTGCTTCTTTCTTTTTTCACCCCTGTAGGTTCTCAAGTACAATGAAAGCTGTAAGAATTAGCAACAATTTATTGCCTGCTAAAACTTTCTAGGCCAAGCGTAGCTGCTGTAGATGACAGGCCCTGCATATTTAATCAGGCAGGATCTGGAACTGTTGGACAGTTAGCATAGGCTCTGCTTCTTGAAGGAGACAACCCAGTACAGGTGGGGTCAGAGTTGTGTGGAACCCCAGATGTTTTTGGACTACAGGTTTCATCAGTCCTAAGCAACAGGCCCCCCTCTGAACAAATTTTGCTGAGAAAACCCAGTGATAGGTGCACCTTAGGGTTACCATAAGTTGGAAATGACTTGAAGGTACACAAAAACATCAAAGCAGCATAGCTAATGGCGAGGAATACTGGGAATTGCAGTCAAGCAACATTTGAAAGGCTAGACAGTTCTTATCTCTGCAGTATAGGATACTCTCCTTTTCCACTGGAAACAAATAAAGAAAGAGATAGATAGAAGCCCTGGGGATAGACACAGATCTGTAAGGCATTAACTGCAACCAGTAGAAATTCTCTCAAAGGCTCCTATTTGTTTCAAAGCCCTATTAGCAGTGACATTCATAAAAGTGATAAAACAAACAGGAAGCTGGGTTCTGTGTAGCATATAAATGGTTCAACAGTTCTTTGTTTATTTGTCTACTGAAAGTCATTCTCCTTCTCTTCTCTGGTTTGCCCTACTTAATTTCTAGGAAGCTGAACTTAGGCTGGTAACATTTTTGCCAGAGATTCTGACCTTGCAGAAGGACTTGGTGAAGAGGTTCCAAAACATTTCAGAGGTAGAACACAGGACAATTGGAGATTTTCTGCACAGCTTTCCCTCAGGTGAGACTCCACACTGCCATAGGTCCAGTAAGCAGAGCACAAATGCCATGATTAGACTGAACAGTATACCTCTAAAAGAATGTTTTACAGTAATTTGGGAATGTGTGAACTTGTGTAAAATGTCTCCTTCATTCTCTTTGATTGCCTTCCTGCATTGTCAAGTGAAATGCAGCCACTATTTTTGTATAAATTGTATAAAATACAATTAAAACTAGACTTTGTGAAGGCTTCACCTTTCAGTGGTAGAATCAAGAATATTTAAAATCTTTACCACTGAAATTAGCAGGATGTACAAACATTTAAGACTAACTAGATTATGCCAAAGTTTGTAAAACAGGATTTTGCCAGTAGGAGCAGTCTAAATGTACCATCACATGACTAGCAAGTATGGTTTGCTTATATGTTCTTAAGCATCACACAGTGTATGATTAATAAGGGAACTTGCTACAATAAGATACAGAGATGACTCTGGAGTCTCTGATTAGATACTTTCTTAGAGGATCTATCTATCTATAACTGTTCTGCATGCTAGCCTGAAAGAGTTGGCGGAGGTGAACAAAGGCAGAGGGTTAGTGCCATTGTCTTCTGCTTAGCACTTCCTAGAGGCATCTCATTGGCTACTCTGGGAAACTAGATGGGATCTTGATCTGCTACAGCAGAGCTGCTCTTACATTGTAACTCTTTGGACCAGAGCTTGTTTAGGCGGGGGTACTTTTAGATGGAGCTACACAACTTTCCAATCCTGAGCGTATCCTGTGCTATTGATTTCTTGCTTCATCCAGGAGGTGTGAGGCATATTATGGAAAGCAGAGTGAAAACATTCCTGGATGTGTGGAATAAACTGAGATCATCCTTGGAAAACAATGGTGAGCACCCATTTTGCATCATTATTCAAGTGTAAAGCAGCAAGACTGAGAAATTGTCTAATATCATTCAGTGGAGGACTGGGGCTTCATATTTTTTTGTTCTCAACCTAGGCTGTTCCTTCTGCCTGTTGTTTTCTTTATGCTAGAAGAAAAACTCTCCAGGCCTGCCTTCTGCAGCCAAAAGCTCAGAGGTGGGGTGTAGGTGTGTTAGTGTTCTCTTCTTCTGTAGCACTTGCACTTCTTTCGTGTACAGGATTAGTTGGCAGAGTACAACATGTTGCATTCCTTCATCTGGAATGACTAGCATTTGCCTGCCAGTTCTGACCTTCAGAAAGTATTGAAACAGTCTCCATATGACAGCATGATGATGATCATTACTTTTAAAAACACAGATGATCCAAAAAGAAGGTAGGACATCTATCATTGGTTTTGGGCTTGCTGCTCAGAAATGTTTTCTTGCCACATTGCAGGTGAAATCAAACTCCCCAGAGGCTACTGTGATGCTGACCTGACACTGGAGAGTGAGTTTGAGATCCTTCTGCCTCGCCGGCGAGGCCTAGGCCTGTGTTCCACAGCCTTGGCCAGTTATCTCATTGCCCTGCACAATGACTTTGTCTATGCCGTAGAAAAATATACAACAGATGCCAACAGGTATGTCTCTCCCCTGCATCTGCTAGAATCCCCATTTCCTGCAGCTGCTAGGTAGCCAAAGCAGCATTGCTCTTCCTTTCTCTCTTCCTTTTCATTCTTGACAGATACTCTGTGAGTCCTGCAGAAGTTGCAGATCTCCATGTGATCACTTATGAGGTGGAGAGGGACCTGATCCCACTGATTCTATCAAACTGCCAGTACAGCATGGAGAAAGGGGGTGAGGCCATCCAGGGATTTGACCTGGAAAAGATCCAGCAGCAAGTGGTCAGCCGATTCCTACAGGGAAAGCCCTTGATCACATTGACGGTGAGTACCACAGAAGCCTGATGTTGCCACTTAGCTCCCCCGCTTTCTGAGACATCCAGCTCCCAGCTCCCAGTCTATCTACTGGGGCTACATGTTTGTTCTCTTCCTTCGTAGGGCATTCCCACTCTTGTGTACAGGCATGACCGAAATTATGAGCATCTTTTCAGAGATATCAAGAGCAAGCTGACCCAGGTGAGCATCTCAGATGAGGAGAGAAACAATACCAGAAAGTGGTTGGATTCATTTCCAGTCAAATCTTGTTCAAATTAGGGTTAGCCTCTTACACAACAGTGATCAGCATCATCCTGTGTTTGTTTACCTGATAATGAGTCCTGTGGATTTCAGTGAGATTTATTTGCTGATAGGTGTGTTCAGTCAAAGCGAATATTCTTCCCCATGGTTTTTCGGCCCTGGCAAACAGCCGTTTATAACTTCCCCTTCTCATATAGAACAGACCTGGGATATAGAGATTGATCATAAGGTTAAAAGAGTCCTTGCTGATTGTGTTTGTTTCCTAAATTGTTCTTGTGTCCTGAAGGAATGTCCACATGGCATAGCTCTCCTTTCTTCACAGCAAAGGGCAACAGTGATGAATTTTGATATGTTTTTTTTAACCCCCTTGAATTACAGAGCTGCCTTCCAAATTCCACAATTAGCATGATCAGTGGGGAGTTGCAGTCCTACAGTGACGTCTGCGAAGCTCTGTCTGTCACTGAAATAACATTAGGATTCTTGGCCATGGCTGGAGGTGACCCAGAGATGACTTTGAGAAAATATGTTGAAAACATACTGCAGATGGGCAGTCAGACAAGTGCGTATGTACTTCAGGTGAGCGCAAGAGGATCAGGGCCTCGTTTGATCTCTGGAGAGTGAAAGAATCAAGTAGCACAGGATAAAGCTACAAATTTCTCACAGGCCATGGGAGGCCGTTGTTTTTCCTCATTTGGTCCAGAGAGTTACAATGCTTTTTATTGCAGCAAGTTTCCCACCAGTTCTCTGGTGAGTGTGGTAAACTTTGGCCTCCTCCTCGAACTTGGAGGGACAGGAGTTGGTGGACATCCTGAAGCTGCACTGTGTTTCAGATATACTTGGAGGGTTACCAAAGCACCATGCAACTGTGGTTTTCTGGTTTGTAGTTAAGACTTCGTATTTTTGTTTCATCCTGAATTTTTTTAAAAAAAAATCATCACCTTCTGTTACAAACCAGCTGGAATGCTTCAACTGAAGTTTTTTTTTCCAATTACTTAAAAAGTTTCCACATAGATCTGCACTGCACTGATTTGAGACATTCTGCTGCCCAAGAGGTGTTGTCCAACCCGGGACCCCAAGAAACATTGCCCAGGGGTGACTTTAGTGCAGAGCCATCTGAAATCCAGTAGTTGAGCTGCAGCATCCACTCATTTAGAAAATGATTCTGGGATGTTTCTGTAAGATTGCACAGTATCTTATTGGCTTAGGTCCCTTGTGCTGTCAGTTACCTAGTAGGGTGATGACCTGTGGACAGTTTTCTTTTACCTTCACGGTCATGCCTCCAATATAAATAAATAATAACAAAACAATAAATACCAATGAAGACTTTAGGGAAAGCAGCAACAGTTCGAGGTCATTTTTAAAATAAAAGTCATATTGTTATTATTTTCTCTTATTATTTGTAGAATACTTAGCATTAGTGCAGAACATTAAGATATTTACCTGCAGGAGGGGTTTCATGATGTCAGGGAAGCAGGATGAGATGTGGGGAAAGGGGCTGATGCCTTGGAATCATCTGCTCCACAGGACTGACCCCAGAAAGCAGCCAGCCTGCAGAACAATCCAGTCCCTCAGCTTTGGTCCAGTGAGATCTCTAGTTATTTCCATGATTTTTGTCACTCCTGATCCTAACTAGGCTGACAGTAATCATCTTTTTTTTCCCTTAAAAGAAGTAGACTTCTGTATGTTTTTCTTTCAGGCACTGAGTCGATGTCACCTGAAGCACACCATTTCACTGTGGCAGCTCCTCTGTAGCCATAAATCTGAACAGCTACTTTACCTGAAAAGGGTAGGAAGCAGTGAAAGGGTGGGATGAGTTGGTTTTTCTTGCCACTGTGCTGTCTTCTTCCTCTGACTGTGCTGCTGTATGTGCTTTCCAGGATCCCTTTGCAGAGATCAGCACACCTTACAAAGATGAACTTACCAAAGAGCACACCAAACTCCTCAATGCCTTCCTCACCCAGGCTGGGCTGGAATCCTTCCTTCAAGAGTTGCATGAAATGATCGTCTTGAAACTGAAACACACCCAGGCTGGGGAAGAGTTCAATCCCAAATGGAGGTAAGAGCCTGCAAAGCCCAATCCAGGTCTCTGATTCACTTGCTCACCAGAACTACGTTCTCTACCGCTGGTGAAATACACCCTCTTTGCCAAGTGATACCATAGAGTAGCTATTTATATACATGCTTATTCCCTCTAACTTTATTTTCCAGCCTTAAGGATACACTAATTCCATATCTGGAAAGGAAAGAGAGCAACACCCTCTTGGAGGAATTAGAGATGTTCCCAGAAGAGATCCAGCTCTCCCAGTGTGTTGCTGTCTGGAAAGTGGCTGCTACTCTTAAACAAGATCGAAGGCTTGATTAGTGGAGCACAGTGACTGGGCAGAGGCTGCCTTTCCACTTTTTCCTCACCTTGCCTTTTAAAAAATTATTGGAGAGGGAAGCACTGGGTTTCTTTTCAGGGACCAAGGGAAAAAAAAACATTTTGAGACCAAAAAGTTTTCATAGCTCAAGGACATCTTAAAGTATTACATTCCAGTGTATTTAGAATAAACAGTGATGCACAAGAGTTCTTGCCTTAGGAGAGGAAGGCTTTTGTTTTTAAGAAATAGTGATAGCTTTCTTTAGAAAATGCATGTTGGAGATAAACTATATCTGAACTAAAGCCTTTGTCATAGCTCCCTGGAACAACTATGGGACAGTCCAGCTGGCTATAGTTTGTAGATCTGAAGTTATGTAGTACCTTACTAATATGTCCGTTGTCCCTTGAGCTCATTTAGCTGGGCAAGAGACAAAGAACTCTTTCTTTCTCCTCAGGTCTTCTAGTCTTCCTAACTGCTACCAAAGCTGCCTTATTTTCTTTATCAGGGAGATAATTTCTAATTCAGTTTTTTTTTCCTTGTCACTTCCAACCCTGTTCCAATATCTGTTTCTCTTGTCATCTGAACAAGAGATGTTGAAAGCTTGAGGAAATGAATTTGGTCAGGCAGCTTCTTGAAGAAGCATACGCCCATGACCAGATTACCATCATTACACACCTTTTCTTTTCTTTAAGAAGTGGCATGTCCAATTTGTCTCTAGTGTACTGCTCCTGTCTTTTTTTCCCTTGCCCAATCAGATAATTTTTCTTACGTTTAAATGAGTTTGGAAATTGTATTATCAGGAGATTGGATTTTTATATTCAGAAACTGTTACCATGAGGCTGGATTTCTAATAGTTTATATTAACATAGTTTTATTATACATGACTCACTGATATGATCATGATTTGTGTTAGGATTGTTTATATGTCAAATGCCACGGGTCCATTCATTTTTAAGAAAAACAATAAAATGTGGTAGATTTACTGAACCAGATAAGCCTCTTCTAACAATGTGGAGTATTTAGGTAAGGGCCATTATGTTAATCTGCCAGTGGAATAAAATACATTGAGTAGCCTGTGAAAAGGAAAAGACTGTAAAAGTAAGATTGTTTCAAGGAGGAAAGAAGACAATAATATTTAAACCTCTGTGAAATGCTAGTCCAGTTAACAGTATGAAGGAACTTTTATTCATGTTTCGGAGCAATGTAGATATTATTGGCATTGTTAAACAAGTTCGCTAAAATAAAATTGTTTGTAATTATTCTCTCAGGGTAAAGGCAATG
Source organism: Cyclura pinguis (assembly GCA_030412105.1). Classification (NCBI taxonomy): domain Eukaryota; kingdom Metazoa; phylum Chordata; class Lepidosauria; order Squamata; family Iguanidae; genus Cyclura; species Cyclura pinguis. The sequence goes on from CM059600.1 coordinate 162,579,371, forward strand.
TGGAATGTAAAATTTCAGCTGTTTCTTTGCCTAACCATGGTTTGCTGCTGCTCTACTTGTGTGTACTTTACAAATAAAAACTTTATTAATAGGTAGCCATGCCACATTTATTTCCTTCAGTGCACTGATCTTTTTTAAAGGGCTAGAATAGCATTGAATTTTTCCTATTTAATGGCCAAAATTTACTGACAATCTGCTTTGCATACCAAATTCAGCCTTTGTGTCTTCGGCTCATTTCTGCAGTAATAATGCTTACATTGTTCCTAGAAAGTTGTGCATTTGAGGAAGTGTCCTCTGTCATGCTCTGAGAACATGAAGAATGCAACAGACAAGACTCAGTAAACCACTCCTATACTTCTCAGATGATGCATTTACTGTAATGTCCCTTGGACTAGTGTTATAGCTTGCTGTATGGACATAACAGCAAACTGTAGCTTAATCTATTAGTATGTTAACTGAAAAACCATGTTTCATAAATGTCTAAGAATTATTTTTTATTTCTTTTTCTTTCAGTAAAAATTGTTGTTACCAGAGACTCATACTGTTGTGTCTTCAGACTGTACATTTTGATAAGGAAATATTGGTATAGTGAACTTGGGCTGGGAAGTTGATTGTGTCCTTTGCCCATATTTACAGCAATATTTATCCGTGCCATCCTTTCTGGGTTGTGATGTTCTGTTGCTATTGGTAGATAGTTTTCCAATTCCATAATCAGTATTGTAGGCTCCAGAAGTTTCATGAGAAGCCTTTCTACATAAACAGCTTGCTCTTTATTCTGTTCAGTCGTCCTGTGTGAATACTATTTGTGAGATACACAAGCAAAGGAGGAGACAAGCCTCCATGTACTTATTAATGGTCTATATTTTATTCTTTAAAATGCCTTGATGAATATTCTACTGTGCAAAAAGCCCAACATGTTTCAGCCCATACATTGAACTAAAAGACCTTTTTCAGGGGTGTTCAGTATATCAACAGCAGAAATTTCTAGAGTTGACAAAAAAATCTCTTTCCATAAGCTGGACTGTTAAACAATAAATACCATAAAAAGGGTGTCTTGAGATGATAAGGTGTCTTTGCTATGCCCAGCCTTCCCAATATAAGAGCTATGTTTCCCACACTTGAGCCCTTTTTAGTTCTGAGAAGCCCTAGTTATTTGACTGGTGGTCAGGAATTCTGGGAATTAAAAATCCAAAACATTTGGAAGAGCAAACAGGGAAAACACTTCTCTACAGGGGCATGATTCTGAAACCATAACGTCCTCTTAAGGATAGTACAGAAGGAGAGATGCCTTATTATACAGAGGGCCTAGGTTTAATACCCATGGTGAGGCAGGGGAAAAAAATTAAGCTTGTTGCTCAGTACAGAATAATGGCTCAATTTGGACAAAAAGAGGAAAACCTGTCCAGGTGAGACTAGTACTTTCCCTTGCTTGACCATGGAAGACACCTTCTTTCTAAAGCTGATTAATACCAGCTCCCTTCCCTTCCCTTCATCAGCTAATCCATTATGTGGGGTGGTGAGAAAGGAGGAATAGCAACCCAGAATGAACAAGATGAGTGTCCAATGTGCTATTCTATTCACAGCTGGACTACTATATATGATTATGACTTGGAACAAAGTAGAAGCCCTAAGGGGGCAAGCTAATTTAGCAAGTCCAATTTGCTTTTCAAATAGTACCTCACATGTGGTAAGGATGAGTTTGTGGTTGGGTGAAATTAATTCCAACAGTTTTTCTGATCACAGAATCATGGAACTGCAAGGACCATCTAATCTAACCTCCTGCCATGCAGGAATACACAGCCAAAGCACTCCTGAAAAATGGCTGCCATTTTAAAGACCTCCAAAGAGTCCCTGACCCTCCAATACACTCCATGCCACTGTTAAACGCCTCTTACTGTGAGGAAGTTCTTTCAAAAGGCCAACCAAAATGATCAAAGGTCTGGAAACCAAAGCTTACAAGGAACAATTTGGAGAGTTGGTTACGTTTAACCTAGACAAGACAGAAGTAACATGACAGCCATCTTTAAATGAATTCAAATTAGACGTGATGATACCACCTAAATGTCAGGAGGAGATTTCTTAGTGTAAGAACTGTTCAGCTGTGGAATTGGCTGCCCCAGTAGGTAATGAATTTCCCTTCTTTGGAGGTCTTTAAACAGAGGTGTCCAAGTAGTAATACCACTATCTTCTGCTTTGGTCAGACCTCATCTGGAACAGTGTCCAGTTCTGGGCCCCTCATTTAAAGAAGGGTATTGACAAGCTGGGATGCGTCCAGAGGAGGGCAGCCAAAATGGAGGAGAGTCTGGAAGTGGCTCAGGGATGTCACACTGAAGAGGGAACAGGCCTGTTTTCTGCTGCTCCAGACTAGGACAAGGAGCAATGGATTCAAGCTACAGGAAACGAGATTCTACCTAAACCTCTGAGTATGATAGTATCCCCTTCTTTGGTGTTTTTTTTTTAAGACAAAGGTTGGACAGCCATCTGTTGGGAATGGTTTGATGGGTGTATTCCTGCATGGCAGGGGGTTGGACTGGATGGCCCCTGTGGTCTCTTCCAACTCTATGATTCTGTAAGTTAGTTGGATGGGCACTTTTTAGGAGTGCTTCAGTGGTGTATTTCTTGCAGTGTGGGTGGGTTGGACTTGACGGCCCTTGCAACCACTTCCAACTCTTCTAAGATTCTCTGATTCTGTGTTTCCAGCTTGTCAATATCCTTGAACTGCGGTGCCCAGAACTGGACGCAGCCTTCCAGGGTGAGGTCTGGGCAAAGCTGAACAATTACTTTGCTCTGGACTCTATACGCCTGTTGATGCAGCCTAAAAGCGAACTGCTTCACCAATACTTTGGAGCAACGTCCCCGTCCCCGCTCCCCCAAACGGAAAAAAAAGCTCCAGCGCGCGCCGTCCCCTTACACACCATACGCCACGCGTGCCCTCTGGCGGAACCGGGCTACTCTGCGTTGTGCGGAAGGGGAGGGGAGGGTACTGATCTGGGAGCAACGCAGGAAATAGGAACGCCGGAGCGCAATGGCGAACCGAACGGAAACGAAACCGCAGCTGGAGCAAGAAACGCTGCGGGCATGGGAGCGGTAAATTGCGAGCAGTCCATCTAAATCTTCCCTAAAGCCGGGAGTGGCAGTGATGAGGGATGAGGGAGAGACCTGAGCGACAGAAGGGACTTTTCCTGCCGCTAAGGATCATGGGGTTTGTATTTTTACTGCTAGAGCCCCCGTGGTGTGGCGGTTTCAGCGTCGGCCTACGACCCTGGTCGGCCAAGGGTTGGATTCCCCGCTTGGCCACGGAAACCCACCGGGTCACACACCTTCGGCCCCAGAAAACCACGTGATAGGGTCGCCATAAGCCGGAAACGACGTGAAGGCGGCCAACAACCATTTTGAACTCAACGGCGCTTAAACGGCTGCTGGCTCGTGCGCCGCCTAGAGGGCGACGCGTTCCTCCTTCCGGGGCCGCGAGCGCTGATCCCGGGCGGCCGGGGTGGGGCGGAGTTGCCTCTGCGTTCAGCGTGCCTGCGGGTGGAGTCAGGCTTGTAAGAGGTGGCGGCTCAGCTCGCACAAATCCGAGCTTTCCTGCGTAGCCACGCTTACCCAGTGACGTTGTCCAGTTGCACCTATTCGTGCATTCGGTAGGAAGGTCTGTCCTGTTGACGGTCGCGTGGAATCCCGCTCCCGCCTCCGGCCTGCCCTTCCACCCTTTTACAGAAGTCTTTCGGGCAGGAACCCGAGGGCGTGGTTACCTCAGGAGTAAGGTCCTTTGACGCTCCGGAAGGGATTTCAGTGTTAGGCTATTTTTACTGGCTTACAAGCTATAGTGAAAGCTTGAGATACCTATCGATCAATAGGTATCTGTATATCTATCGATTGATCGGTATATGTAGATACGTATTTTAAATATTGAACAGCGTAGAGGACCCCTGCTTAAAGGGTGAATAGCCTCTTCTGGAAGCTCCCCGGAGAGCCAGTTCATTCTCCTCGTTTGACCATGGCCATTTCCACACTAGCCTGTTCTAAGCGCTATTACTCCACTTTCAACATCCTATGGAATCCAGGGGTTTGCGGTTTAGGGAGGGGCAGAAATGGCCCGTAAGACAGGGAGTCAGAGAGGGTTGAGGGCAACAAATGCAGCCTGGGGGTCCCAGGAGGTCTCAAGTCCATCCTTTGCCCTCTTCTGTTCAACATGTTAACATGCCTTGACTGAAACAAGAAACAACAAAAAGGAAACCACACAGGCGAACAAGTATGTGTACACACACACACCCGTTGTACATTTACATTTGGGAGGAGGTGTCCTTGTATTCCTGGAAAATCACAGCTGTGAAATGAATTGGTTTCCTATAGTTTCTGGACTAATGGAGGTCTGGTGCATCTTAGCTTGGAAACAGATGTTAGGCGTTTCCTTTTTAAAAAAAAATGTTAAATTCAACGTTGTATGGTAGAAGCAGTGTTGCCTTTGGTTGACATGCATATATCTTGTCCCATGATCATCTCTGGGGGGTTTTTTACATTATTTTTTAATAAAACAATTAGCAATCAAAGTAATACACATTCAAAAAATAGAGAGAAGAAAAAGTGTGAAAAAGAAGAAAAGAGACAAAAGAAAGGGAGAAAAGGAAACAAAAAAGACATATAATTAATACACAATAGGGCTCTGACACTCCAGTTCTGACTGTAATGAAAAGTAAAAAAGGAAAAAAAAATCTAACATTACAGATCCAACTAATAATCTTACTAAATAACCACAGATTATTACATCGTTAGATTTCTTATAGCTCAAAAATCCATAAATGATTTCCAGTCTTTCAAAAAAAAAAATCTTCAGTTGGTTTATCCTTTAAAATGCACACATTAATTTGGCAGTTTGGACTAACTCGGTAGCCTTAACAATTGCCAGTACTTCCATCTCTTTCTAAGTTTAAACAAACAATATTTTTGTTGATGTTGTCATATATCAAAGAAGTAATTCATATTTTCTCTCCAGTTGTTTATGTATAATGTCCAACAAAAATATTTCTGGTGACATAACAAAATCTACCTTCAAAAATTTTGGATTAACATATAAATCTTAGACTAGTAACCTTTTGCCTTCTTACAAATCTACCACATGTAAAAAAAAAAGAACCCCCTTAGTTTGACAGTCCCCAGCATTGATTTGAAACATTCAGGGACATTTTCAACAGCTTATTTAAGGTTAGATACCATCTATGCATCCTCTTATACAAGTTTTCTTTTAAAATTACTGCACAAAGCAAATTTTGTATCTATGGGCCACATTTTTCCCATACATCCGTATGTACATTATGCCCAAAATTTTGGGCCTGCCTTATCACGTACTTTTTTACAGGCTCATCTTGTGTCCATGAACAAATTTTGCAGGCTTTTGAAACATTACAAAAACCTATGAATCCTTTTAGCTACAGGCAATAATGGAATAAATACCTACACTTTGGGCAATGCTGTTTCTATTCATCCCATTTCCCCATCATTCTAGGAGAAAAAAAAACGAGTCTTGTTTGTTTCTAGTTTGTGATCCTGCTGAAAGTGAACAGGTTCTACCTAGTGCTGTTGTATACCTTATAGTGACCAAGCCCGACTGAAGGCAGATGTAATTGAACAAGATACTCAGGAGTGGCAGAGCAGTCCCTCCTTTGCTGGACTGGAAAGAATTGGGGGAGTAGACTTATCTTACGTCAAGGGAGATGAAAGACGCGCCTGCGCTTCCCTGGTGGTGCTCGGCTACCCAGACCTTGAGGTAACAGCCTTAGAACTGGGGCATTTTCTCCAGGAGACCTTTGAGGGCAAAACAAAGAATCTTTAAGAACTTCTGAACTAGCAGAAGAAGGAAAGTAAAACCCAACAGTACCAATCACCTTTACTTGCTTGTTGTTACGTGCCTTCAAGTCAGCACTGACTTATGGTAGCCCTGTCCTAGAGTTTGTGTGTTCATGTACCTTCAAGTTGCCTGTTGACTTATGGCAAATCCCATGAATATCATAGACTTTTCTTAGGCAAGGAATACTCAGAAATGGTGTTGCCAGTTCGTTCCTCTGAAATACAGCCTACGGGCACTTGGTGTTTGTTGATGGTCTCCCAATCCAAGTACTAACCAGGGCTGATCCTGCTTAACTTCCAAGATGAGACAGGACCTGGTACCTTTGGGCTATTTAGGCCCTGTCGTAGAGCTTACTAAACAGTATTTATGCAGGGGAGGTTTGCCATTGCCTTCTTAGGCTGAGAGAGTTTGAGTTACCCAAGGTCTCTCAGACTGGCTGAGCAGGGATTTGAACTCTGCTCCTCCGGAATCCTAATCCAACACTCAAACCAATATACCTTGCTGGTTTTAGCTTACTGTATTTGCTGGCGCGTAAGATTCACTTTTTCCCCCAAAAAATACTGTTTGAAATTGGGGTGCATCTTACACTCTTATGTGTCTTATATGCCAGCAAATAATATTTGCCAGTGTATAAACGGGGGTGTCTTATACACAGGGGCGTCTTATACGCCGGCAAATACAGTATCTTGGGGGGAAAAAATCCCTGTGTGCTATTCAGATGTTTCTCTCCAGAGAGAGGCTGAAGATTAGGTTTGTGCAACATTTTAGGAATAAATCAGATTAAGGTGAACTTTAGAATTCTTGTCAAATTTTTAGCATAATAATGTTGCCATGGCTATTGTCAGTTCTACTTATCATTTTAGAAGCTGTACTTTTCTGGCCTTTGAGGTTGCCCACCATCAAGGCAACATTTTCCAGGTCAAAAAATAAAATAAAATTTTAAAAAATTAGTTTTATCTGTCTCACAGTTAAAAAAACATTTTAGGTGCAGCAGTAATTTTTGACTAGTAACGATTTTAAATGTGGAATTTCCCCCCTCACAAATTAGTTAAACATTACAAGCACCAAACTGGTGATGGTGATGGCAGCAAAGATGGTGATGATATTTTCCTAAATCTAAATGTCTAGCACACCCAAATAGGCTTTTCGAGGATACTTCTGATTGTTTCCAAGTGGAATGAGTTGACAAACTTTTTATTTCTTGCAAGCCTTTTTTTTATTTAACATTCTGCAGATGAATGCACTTTTTCTTTGGAATTCATTGTTTTCAGCAGTTAAAGCAGGAACAGCTAAGCTGAAAAATGTGCAGGTTTGAGTACCACTTTAGTTGCTAGAAAACAAAAATGTGTCCCAAAGTGTTGCTCCATTTGGGCAATCAAAAATGTGCCTGACCTTGGTTATTTCTTGCCAAAAACTGTTTACAGATTCTCAAGGCTGATGGACAAACTGAGCTGCCAGACGTTAAGAGCTGTCTTTCTGCTTTGAGACTTGATGTGTAAGGAGGATCTCAAAGGGGTTCTTGTCAGGCGAAGGAAGTATGACATTTCTTCAGGAGTAGCCCAGATGGACTTGCAAATGTTGTTTTTTCTTCATGGTACAGAAGTTATGATTCTACCTGGAAATTATCCTCTTTGCATTTTCCCTCCATCTCAGGTGCTGTATGAAGACTGCCACATGGTAGATGTGGATGCCCCTTATGTGGCTGGTTTCCTGGCCTTCAGAGAAGCTCCTTTTCTGGTAGAAGCAGTGCAGCGGTTAGAGGAGCGAGCACCTAACCTTAGGCCTCAGGTGTGATGTTTTCCCTTTATGTAAGAGGAGTCCTGCTGGATCTATCTATGCACCCATCCAGTCCTGTATCCTTTGGCTCTCTGAATGCTATTTGACTGCATCTCTCATCATCCATCATTATTGGCCACTGTGGTTGATGGAAGTTGCAGTCCAACAGCGCTGGGTTGCTTATATCCCACTGTGGTCAGCCAGATAGCTATGGGAAATTCACAAACCAGATATGAGTCCAGTAGCCTCTCCCCCCCCCCCCCCCAGCAACTGCTATTCACAATCACGGTCTCTGACAGTGGAAGTTTTATATATTTGTCAAAGGCTGTCCTTTCCAGAGCTCAGAAAATCACCTTTTTTCTAGGGTAGATCTCCCAGAATTCTGATAGGCAACATAGCCATTGGTTGCTGGTCATACTGGGATAGCTTTTAATCTCTTTGTATATGCAAGTGTATATTCATGCACAAATGTTCCATTACCACAAAACTCCCCCACCATATATCTTCTATGACTTATATGCCCCTCTGTGGCTTTCTTAGGTCCTTCTTGTGGATGGAAATGGTGTACTCCACCACAGAGGTAAGATTCTTGACAATCATTATTACCTAGTCAGAACCAGATTTTCCTCTCCATCTCTGATTGGTTGATAATAACGCCTGGGAGCTTTGGAGGTGGTAGCCCAAGGTGTCACCATCTTACCTCATTGGTGCTGCCTCCATTGTTTGGAGAAGTAGTGGGTGATGAGATGCCCACTTAGTAGTCACGACCCAATCATTTACCTTCTCTTTCTGGACCTATCTTCCAAGAGGGAGAGCACAAGCTTCATGACAGAAAGTTCTGCCTCTTCCCCTGTCACTTCTTGAAGAGTGAAGAAGAAGAGGGGGATAGTGGTAGCAACAGCAGAAGATCCAGTGGTGCTGTGTGGGCCTTAACTGGTGCCCTACTATGCTGACCTTTGACACCAACATTACTTCTCATGTAGGTTTGGGAAGTTAAGATTATATCTAGCCTTTTCCATCACACTTCAGTCTTCCTTTGGAAGCGTGTATGTCCTATTCTCATAAACAGAGCTCAGATTGTCCCTCCAGGACAAAGGAGGAATGTATCTTGCGGGGTTCTTTTCTTCTGATTATTCTCTTCCCATTTTTTCTTCAAAAGGGTTTGGTATTGCCTGCCATCTAGGTGTACTGACAGGTCTTCCCTGTATTGGTGTAGCCAAAAATCTCCTACAGGTGGATGGTCTTTCCAATGATGATCTACATAAAGATCAAGTAAGTCCAGGGGAGCAATTCTGATTTTTGCTGTTGTGTGTCTTCAAGTCCTTTCTGACTTACAGTGACCCTAAGGCAAACCTGTGTCGGGGTTTTCCTGGCAAGATTTGTTCAGAAGGTGTTTGCCTTTTCTTTCCTTTGAGGCTGAGAGAGTGTGACTTGCCCAGGGTCACCCAGTCAGTTTTCCTGTCTGAGCGGGGATTTGAACCCTGGTCTCCAGAGTCATAGTCCAGGTCTCAAACCTCTACACTGACTGCCTAAATCTGATTTTTATATGATCTGAACCCTACAGCAAGGAAGCTTTTGTCTATGGCACTCTCAGCAGGGAATCCTGCAGGAATAAGAGGAGTTGCTGGTTTACTTGCATTACAGTTGCAGTTCCAATATTTATTTTCCCCTTAGTAAGCATCTGTTTAAAATGGGAACAGTGGTGAAGCAGTGCATAGAATGAGCTAATCAGGTTGATTTGCATGTGATTTAGTCATGAATATCTCTTGCCTACAAAAGGTGAACTTCAGATAAAGTTTTTCTGTTCTGTATTGTCTTGGAGGTCTGGCTAGTTGAGAGACAATAAATAATATTTAATTAAATAAATAAATAGAATTTATTTAAATAAATAAAGTATTAGGGAACCACAACCAGTCTTGGCTTCCTGCCACACATGTGTAAGCACATGATATTGTCGCATGCCCACTTTGTTTAAAAAAATAGTGGCTCAGAATGGAAAGGCACTGTTTTTGCATGGAGGGATACCTTTGAAAGAGAAACCTATCCAGACCAGTCCAGTCCCATTCCAGAATTCTTGGTCAGAGATAATCTGTATCACAGTAGCTGGGTTGAAATTATAATGGCAAAAGTCTCTCAGCATTCCCCTCCAAGGAAGGTAGCTCTGGGAAATATTGGTTGCTTTGGGTTAATCTTGGCTGTAACAGACCTCTTTCTTGGTAATACAGATTCGAGCCCTTCAGGCAGGAGATACCTTCCCTCTTTTGAGTGCTACAGGGAGAACCTTGGGCTTGGTGAGTACCTAGATATGGAGTGGGGGGGGGAGCCAATGGGAAAAATTAGAAAACAGTGAGCTATTGCCAAGGTAGCCAAACTGATGAGAAGGAGACCTTGACCAGTATGCTTTCAGAGTTTGGCCTGCCAAATGTTCTGGACCACAGCTTCTATAGCCTCTTGCCATTAGCCAAACTGATCTAGGACTTCTGGGAGCTGAAGTCTAAACCACCGAGGGGGCCAAAGACTCCCCAGCAATGGTCTGTGCAGTTCTCAGTTTTGGCATCAACTAGCCCCTGAAGTGGCTTCTTGTTTTCAGCTCCAGCATTTCTTTTATAAATAATGACAGTTTGCATGTTGGCTCAGCACTGGGGAAGTCTGCCTGTCTTCCACCTAGGGAAGTAGCCGGTTGGACCAGAATGGAGTTCAAAGGCTTTCAGAAGACTCCACCCATAGAAGAATGTAGGCCTAGGGGCAGGGGAATTAGAAAAGAGAGAGAGAAGAAGAAGCATGACCATCAGTGTTCAGCAAAGGTAATTTTAGCACAAGTGCTTAGTATTGCTTAATGGTATGGAAACACATACATGTGGGCACATGTGCATGCAGTATGCCCTGCGGTGGCAGCAAATGCTGAGCTCACAGTCTGAAGATGTCCTTCATCTTCATCCTTCAGGGATCCCAGTGCTCCCAGCCACACTGAGGCATCAGTGCAATTTGGCAGCAGCTGCCCTCCGTATCCAGTCAATCCTACCAATCCTGTGGTATTCACGTATCTCTCAGGTGCCCTACTTAGCTGCCCCTACCATAACCTCTGGGCACCACTAGTTCTCTTACAGCTCTCAGTCAGGCAGTTCCCCACATTCATCTCCTTGTACATTCTTCTTCGTGGTCTCTGTGAATCACAGCATTCAGAACCTTCTGGAAGCTTAACAAGAGATGTTTTGGCAGTTGGCCCATCCCCCCAGCCCTAGGGTATATAAGGCACCTCCCTGAATAACGGTCATTTCCTTTTCTTCCACCACGGTAGCAGCAAGCAAGCAAGGAGCCTTTCTGTCAGCTACGGATAGTTCTAACAGTTTTTTGATCCTGGTCTGTATTTGGTTTCTGATTCTTTCTTCTGGCATTCTGACAGTTGGTCAGACACGGTGCACAGTTTGTCAGACACTGAGTAAAGTTCTTTGTGATTTGGATTGTTTTTTGTATGGCAACTTTTAAACGTTGTAAGTCCTGTGGAGGGAAGATCCCAGGCAAAGACAGTCATTCTGAGTATCTCCTTTGTCTGGGTGAGGGCCATAACGTGGCAAATTGTGAACGTTGCCAGTTGTTTACTTCTCAGACAAGAAGGAATAGAGCAGCTTGATTGAAAGCACTTTTGTGGGAGCAGATTCTGTCAGCCTAGAGCCCACAACTTTGAAAACGTCAGCTCATTCTACAAAAATGGGCCAGACATTGCCTACGCCCTCCACAGTTCAACACCACACTTTGGAGTCCTCTCGGGATCGAGAGCATCCAGTGCAATCTTTGGTTTCAACTAAGAAAAAATCTGATGTTAGAAAACAAACCTGCACCTCACTGTCAAAGAAGATGGCTCGAAGTGAGAAGGACAAAGAAAAAAAGAAAAAGTTGAAGGACTCTTCTTGAGATGAGTCAGCGAAGAAATGTAAACAAATTGAGCAGCCAAGTATTCCTGCTCGAATTCATTCACCGTCACCAACGGTACCGAGTACCTCTATTGAGAAAACAACAGAGGATACACATCGTTTGGTTGTTCAAGATGTGTATAAAGACACGGTACCATCTAGTGAGATTGAGGAAGTTTGTGTTGCTTCTGAAGGAGAGATCATGGATTCGTCACCAATCCTCTCTGTGGGCTTGTTACTGCGAGGTCAAGAACCTAGATCTCCTGTACTTAGACAGTCAAGATCAGTGCAGCTTGAAACTGGAGAGGTGACTACTACAACAAGGCGTTGGCGTAGAACACCACCCTTGCCTCCAAGGTCTCTCAGTAGGCGTTCGCGGTCCCATACGAGATCGCCTCATCGGTACCGTTATGTTAGGGAAACATCTCCCTACTGTTACCAACGTTATCCTGAAGAGGAATTTTCTATTGACTCCAGAGATTTCTCTCCTTGTACTGATGAAATCTACTGGGCACGCAGACATTCTCGATACTGAGAGGAAGACTTAGCAGTTCACCATCGATACAGAGAAAAGACTAATAGATGATCTCATGTTCCGAGATCATCTTCTAAGTCTCTGACTCCCTCCTGTCACAGAGTGTTGCCTGCAGTGTCTAGATCTAAACATGGCAAGGACACGGAGAGGACTCACCAATATTCTGATCGCAGTATGATCTCTCCTGAGGGGGTAACCGGCTCTCGGTACCGGTCTCCTTGTTACCGTACTGTGAGATCTCCCATCTGTGTTTGAGTGGGAGGTATCTCATGTATCCTATGTGGCTGAACAGTCTAAAATTAATTTTGTATTGACAGTGGAATGCATTTCACCTACTGATGAGGTCCGCTCTTTCTCTGATTTAGTCCTCAGGATGTCAAGATCTCTAACCCTTCATGTTGAGGTAGACAAAGAAGATCTCCAAGACCCTGTTTTCAAGAGTTGCATGATAGAGCACCAGTACCATCCATTATTGCACCATTGCCTTACCTGTTAAAGACAGTCAAGAAATCGTGGGATTCTCTGTCCTCCATTCCTTCAACATCTAAGAAAGTAGAAGCACTGTACTGGCTGTTTGAGAATGATCAGGAATGACTGACTCAGCATCCAAAGCCAAATTCGATAATTATTGACGCAGCTCAACCCAGACAATCCCAAAAGCTTCATGTGTCACCAACTGATAGAGAAGGAAGGAAATTGGACAATTTGGGGAAGAAGGCATATTCGAATGCTGCTTTGTTGTTCAAGATATCGAACTATGCAGCATGTATGGGTGCTTACCAGCAATTCTTGTGGACTAGAATGAAAAAGTTCATAGATATGTAGCCGGAAGAAGAAAGACAGACTGCTACTTTGTTGTATAGTGAGGCTTATCATTTGTCTTCCCAACAGATCACAACATCGAAGCATATTACAGACTGCAGTGGGAAAGCAATTGCTAGTGCAGTAGCTTTGAGGCGACATGCTTGATTAAGGTCATCGGGTCTGTCTCAACAAGCAAAGATTATGATTGAGGATCTCCCTTTTGATTCTGCAGGTCTGTTCAATGAGGGTGCAGACACCAAATTGGAACACACGCAGAAGATGCGCACCACTGCCAAAAAATATGGTTTCCCGGTACCATCATATTCTTCCAGGTATCGATACTGTCATCACCAACCGTACGGTAGAAGAACAGGAAGCCCAACTCCAACCTAGCAACAACGTCAAACAACAGGACAACATCAGCCCTCTAGGAAATTTCCAGTGTCTAAGCTCAGACAACCTCAATATAAAAAGAGACAACAAGACCAACAAAAACGTTGAGTTTAACAACCAACCGAACGATACCTCACTCATGCACCATCACCATTGTTCTGCTGTTGCTACTGTCAAAGACCAAAAATTTTCTGTTCAAACCTCAAACATTGGTACCGCCATCGATACCTATTCTATTTGCGGTATCGATATCACACCAACACAAGGTACTGTCACCTCTATTGATGTTGTTACCAATGTAGGTACCGAGTACTGGGACTCACGGGACAGAAGGGAAGCCCTTTGGAGACAGACTGAGAAACTTCATCCACACCTGGAGTTTGATAACATGGGTGTTGGATGTAGTGAGAATGGGCTACATGATAGAATTTCGCTGTCTACCACCTGTGGGCCGAGTTCGTGTCATACCTTTATCCCCAGAACTGGAAGAAAAAATAACAACACTGTTGCAGAAAGGAGCAATAGAGAAGATCCCATATGCTCAACTAAGAAGGAGTTTCTCTTCCAAATACTTCCTGGTACCGAAGAAAGATGGGGAACTCCGACCCATTTTGGATCTGAGAGGTGTCAACTATTACCTAAGAATGAAACGGTTTCAAGTGGTAATACTGGCGTTGATAATGCCACTTCTGAAGAAGGGGGACTGGTTTGTAACATTGGATTTGAAAGATGTGTACTTCCACATAGTGATAAGGAAGGAACACAGAAGGTATCTAGCCTTTGTGTTGGGAAAACAAGCTTATCGATTCAGAGTCCTCCCATTCAGCATAAGCACGGTGCCGAGAGTGTTCACAAAATGTATGTCAGTGGTGGCGGCATATCTGCATCAGAGAGGTATCGTACTTTTTCCTTACGTAGATGACTGGCCTATAGCGGCTTCGACAAGGGAGAAGGCATTGCAACATCTGAAAACTACGGTAAATCTACTCAACCCTGGGGTTGATGATAAATTACAAGAAATCTCACCTGATACCACAAACAAGAATGAAGTTCGTCGGAGCCATATTGGACTCAGACAAAGAAATGGCTTTTCTGCCAGACGACAGATGGCAAAGAATACGAAGCACCCTATGACGTTTGATGATAACACGAAGGGTGAGAGCCAGATCCGTACAGGTGGCCCTAGGGTTAATGGCTTCAACCACTATGGTAACTCCAAATGCAAGACTAAAAATGAGACCTCTACAGCATTGGTTCGTAAGGAATTTCAGTCCACTTCGACATCATCAAAAGAAGTTCTTGACAATTCCAAAGGTGGCACGTTTGGCCCTAATCTGGTGGCTGAAAGAAAGAAATGCTCTAAAAGGTATGCCATTTTTACCAGAGCCACCTGTTGTGTCTGTCACAGCAGATACTTCCATGGACGGATGGGGAGCACACAGGGAGAATGTAACTATAACAGGACATTGGACATTGTGGGAGAAAAACCAACACATAAATATTCTGGAGTTCCTCACTGTCATCAAGACATTCAGAGCTTTTCAGGTGCACCTGCACGGTCTTGCAGTGCAGGTGAGAACAGGCAATACAACGGTCATGTATTATATTAACAAACAAGGAGGGACTCATTCTACTGCGCTTCTGAAACTGACAATCAAATTTTGGAACTGGTGCCTCTCCAGAGGGATAACCCCATCAGCAATACATGTGCCAGGGACAGACAATCTTCAGGTGGATGCATTAAGTCGAGCTCCGATGTCCTGTCATGAGTGGAAATTGGACGACATTGTGACCAACAGTTTGTTCAATCGGTGGGTGGTATTGTCAAAAGACTTGTTTGCATCCAAGGACAACAGGAAATGCAAAATGTACTGCTCTCGTCAAAAGCAGACGACACAAGTCTGGGAGATGCTTTTCTGTACAGATGGACGGGACCACTGCTCTACGCATTTCCTCCGTTCCCACTTATAACAAAAGTGATATCGAAGATAAGGCAGGACCACACGAGGCTCATATTGATAACACCATGGTGGCCGAGGCAGCCTTTGTTTTCGCCTCTTAGAAAATGTCAAAACATCGGTACTAGAGATTACCGTCGACACCGAATTTGCTGACGATACACAACAGTACCATGTTTCATCTGGATGTGCAGAAACTTCGACTGACTGCATGGAAGATAATGTAGATTCTGCCTACCCGGAGGAAGTTAACCACATATTAAAGCGGCTCACAAACCACCTACTGTTAAGTCATATGCCTACAAATGGGACAAGTTTTGTAGATACCTAAAAAATGTCGGTACCCAACCTCGGAACTGCAGTACCACTGATATACTTTCTTTTCTAGCACATCTCGGTACCAAGGGACTGTCATTGTCTTCTGTTAAATGTTATTTATCAGCAATTTCTTCTTGAACCCAACAGTTAAAAGATTTTTTTTATATATAATTTTTATTGACATTTCATCCAAAATAAAAATAGATTATTTGAAGTATTTACACATTAGTAATTATGTCTTATTTGTACAGTGTTTCTTCCATTTTTCTTTATCTGAGCAAATAATTATTATGTACAATAATGATAATAAATACTAAGAATAATTACATTTATCATGATCCACATATCACCAAATTCCAAATTAATAGTTGTATCCAGATATATCTTATCTTAACCTTAAACTTAATATGTTTCTTAACTTACGCATTGTAAAATTTATCAATCTTATGTACATTATATACATTTATCTCTAGTCATCTTTATCCACACAAATAATTGTTATTATACAATTCTTTAATTCTCTTTATCAAAAGCAAAACTAAAAGTTCTGTCCAGATTTATCATATCTTATCCTTGTAATTAAGTATATTTCTTAATCTCACATTATGTAATTTATCATTGTTATGTACATTGTACACATTTATCTCTATACCTCTTTAACTGTGGTTAAGATTGCTTCTGCTAAACCTCTGATTTATTTAATCCCACGTTCATTATTAAACACTCATGTCATATGACTCACATTGTTATTTATAGTTGTCTACTTAAATTTCCGTTCTCCACCTCTGGAGAAATCAATTTATAGGACCCCAGTCCTCCTCTATCTTTTCATCTGTTCGTCCTCTGAGGCTTTGTGTCAAATTATCCACTAATTTCATTTCATACAGGCTTTGAATCCAAAGTTCAATGTTTGGCGTCTCTTTTTTCTTCCAACATTTTGCGTATTCTATTCTGGCTAAAGTTATCATGTATAAAAAAATTTTGGAGTACTTTTTCTTTACAGTTTGGTTTAAAGTGTGTAACATATTTAACAAGTAGATCTCTGGATCTCTACCAAATTCAAATTGTAAAATTTCTTCTATTTTTTTATGTATTTCAGTCCAATATTTTTTTGCTTTTGTACAGGTCCACCACAGGTAGAACATCGTGCCCATTTCAACATGACATTTCCAACATTTCCCTGTACCAGTATTATAAATTTTTTGAAGCTTTATCGGTGTCATATACCATCTATTGAAAATCTTCAAATAGTTTTCTTTTAAATTTTGGACCGCTGTAAATTTTTGCGTAAGCTTCCAACTTTCTTCCCAGTGTTCCAAATTTATTGAATGACCAACATTCTGTGCCCATTTAATCATTGCATGTTTGACTGTGTCGTCTTCTCTCTTATATATTAGGAGTGATTTATAAAGTTTGGCTATTGTATGGGGTGGATTTTCTCACATAATTTTTATTATTTCATGTTGGTCTCTCATGTTAAATCCATATAGTTTCAAATCAATCTGGAATCTTTCCGTTAACTGCCTATAGGGAAACCAATTTAGGATTATCCCCTCCTCTTCCAATTCTCTTCTGTCTTTAATTTTTGGAACTCCAGTAGTTCGAACATCGATTAGGTCTTCATATCTTAACCATTTTGTTGTGGATTTCCATCTTCCGAAAAAGGCTTCTTGAGGTGAAACCCATTTTGGAATTGAGTTAATAAATAATCGTTTGTAGTTGTTCCATACTGTCATAAGTGATTTTCTAATATAGTGATGTGTGAAATCTTTATCTACTTTGGCTTTATCATAGCATATGTACACATGCCATCCCATTCTTACATCTGATCCTTCTGATGTTAGTAGGCTTTCTTTATTTAAATTGATCCAGTTTGCAATCCAAGACAATGCAGCAGCTTCGTAATAAGTATATATATCTGGTGCTCCCGCTCCTCCTCTAATTGTCAAATCCATTAGAGCTTTCCAACTTATCCGGGGTTTCTTTCCCTCCCAGATAAATTTTATTAAGTCCTTTTACCACTGCATAAATGGTTTTTTGTTGGTTATAATGGGTAAATTTTGAAATAGAAACATCAGTTTAGGTAATACTGTCATCTTAATTGCAGCTAATCTTCCCATAAGTAAAAGTCGTTATTTCATCCAGTCTTCTAAATCTTTCTTTATTTCTTTCCATTTTTTCCCATAGTTGTTCTCATAAAGTTCATTATTTCGTTTAGAGATCCAAATTCCCAAATATTTGATCTTTTTTACTGTATTAAAACCAGATATCTCTGTTAATTTCTCTTCCTCTTTTTTACTTATATTTTTAGTCAAAATTGCTGTTTTCTCCTTGTTAGCTTTAAATCCTGAAAGCTCACCGAATTCATTCATCACTCTATTGAGACATTTTATACTATTTATTGGATCCTCTAAAAACAGCACCAAATCGTCCGCGAATGCTTTTAATTTAAAGTGATATTTTTTATTTGTAATCCTTTGATTTCTTTATCCATTCGTATTGTATTGTTTAATATTTCCCTTGTTGTTATGAATAATAGAAGGGATAAAGGACATCCTTGTCTTGTACCTTTCCGCACCATTATTGGATTTGTCTTTTCACCATTGATAATTAGTTGAGTTTGTTGTTGGTTGCAAATTGCCTCAGTCCATGTCATGAATTTGGAACCTGCATCAATCTTCCGTAATACAGCTTTTAGAAATGGCCACTTAAGGATATCAAATGCTTTTTCAGCATCTACAAATATCGTTGCCAGTTTTTTTCATTATGTTTCTCATAATGTTCTATTATATTAATGACTGTTCTTATATTGTCTCTTAAAGATCTTTTAGGTGAGAATCCGTTTTGGTCCTCGTGAATTATTTCCGGAAGTATTCGTTTAAGTCTGTCAGCTAATATTGATGCAAAAATTTTGTAGTCAGTATTTAGTAAAGATATCGGTCGATAATTTTTCACATCGGTATGATCTTTATCTTCTTTTGGAATAAGTGTTATGTTAGCTTTATTCCACGATTCCAGCAATCCTGTGAAAAGGGCTTCATTTATTGTCTTTTGCAAAAGAAAAGAAAGTTCATGTTCGAATGTCTTGTAATATATTGCTGGAAATCCATCAGGACCTGGGGCCTTGTTCAGTTTTAATCATTTAATTGCTTCACTAATTTCAACCATAGCTACTGTTCGGTTCAGCATAGCCTTTTTTCCTTCTGAAATTCTAATTATATTGTGATTTTCCAGGTAATTAAGTATTCTTTCCTTTTCCTCTTGAGAAACAGGATTTGCATTAAAAAATTTTTTATAATACTCAAAAAATACTTTTTTAATGCCTTCTTGATGTGTGATTCGGTTATTCCCTTTCTTGATCCCGATAATCATTTTCTTTTTTTGTTCCTTCCATAGCTTATAAGCAAGCCATTTTGATGGCTTATTGGCTTGCTCAAAAAAATTTTGTCTTGCCTGTTTAATTTGTTGTTCTATTTCATGGAGATTTTCTTCATTTAATTGTGCCTGGAGATATTTAAATTCCTTAATCATTTTTTCATTTGAGGGGTTTTTCTTTAACTGTCTTTCTACTTCTTTCGTTTGTTCTAAAATTTTTTGCATGTTTTCATTTTTCTTTTTCCTTAATTCTAAACTCCATTTTATAAAGAAGCCTCTTAAAACTGCTTTACTTGCATCCCAGATCCATTTCATTGAGACATCCGTAGTAGTATTTTCTTGAAAATAATTGGTAATTTCAGCTCTTGCTCTTTGAATGTAATCGTCCTTATTTAATAAGTCCTCATTAAGTCTCCAGAATTTTTCTATTGTTCTTTGTTTCAATTCTATTTGGATAGGATTGTGATCTGAACACACTTTTGGTAAAATTTCCATTTTGTTTATTTTAGTCAAAAGATCTGTGGAAGCTAACATTAAGTCGATTCTGGACATTGTCTTGTGACGGTCTGAAAAACATGTATATCCTTGTACATTTCTGTTCTTGTATCTCCATACATCAAATAAGAAAAGGCTGTCGATCATTGAGAAAAAACTTTTGGGTAGTTTTCCGCTGTTCCACAACTTTCTTTTTTGAATAGACCTATCATTCACTGGATTGATAACCCCATTCATGTCTCCCAAAATAATCATGTTTTCTTGGTTATTGTCCTGAATATATTTCATTGTCTCTTGGTGAATCTTTTGGAAGAAATCTCGCTTAGCCCCATTCGGTGCGTATATACCAACTACCAAAATTTTGCTTTGTGGAATAACAATTTCCATTCCTATATACTGTCCGTTTTTGTCTTTGAAGATTTCTTTTGCCGAATATTTACTGTTTATATAGATTAAAATGCCTCTTTTTTTCTTTTCGGTCGTTGATGCAAAGCATTTTCCAAGTTCAGGATTTCTTCCATATTTCAGGTCCTGTGTACTAATTCTTACTTCTTGAAGAGTTAAAAGATTTTTAAGAGGCTATAAGCATGTATGCCCTCCAATTCAATCTCCCGTACCAGGGTGGGATTTGAAATTTGTGTTGCTGCAACTCACACGTAAACCATTTGAACCAATGTCTACGTGTGACATGAGATTATTATCTTGGAAAACACTCTTTTTGGTAGCTATAACATCTGCAAGAAGGGCAAGTGAGCTGGCAGCTTTAAGATCCAATGCATGTTATTTGAAATTTCATAAGGAAAAAGTAGTGCTAAGGCCAGATAGTATTTTCTTACCAAAGGTGGTATCATTTTTTCATCTGAACCAGGACATTATTCTGCCAGCTTACATGCAGAATCCTGAAACTGATATGAAGAAAACGTTACATTGCCTCAATGTGAGAAGGGCTTTGGCATGTACAACGTACTGCTACTGTAAGGAAAACTAAACAGTTGTTTGTCTGTTATTCGGGTCAAAAACTAGGTGAGCCTGTTTCATAGATATCTAAGTGGATGGTGTCCACAGTAAAGCTGTGTTATGAGCTTGCAAAAAGAAAGTTACCAGAAAATGTAAGAGTGCACTCCACTAGGTCAATGTCAGCTTCAACTGCTTTCATGCACAGTGTACAATTGGAAGAGATATGTAGGGCTGCTACTTGGTCGCAGCCACTAATATTTATTTCACATTATAGGATATATGCAAGAGAAAGGAGTGACACAGCCTTTGGGAGAGCTGTTTTGTTTTCTTCTGTTGGTTAATGTAAAAAAAAGAAAAAAGAAAAGAGGATAAATTCTCACTGGCTTAGGAAAAGGTTAAATTGTTGAAGAAACACAACATGAATGTTCTTTCTGATAAATATTTATTGCTGAATTATTGAATACATGTTTTCCGGGGGGGGGGGATAAAAAGGAGATGACAATATATATCTCAGTATCAATGGTAGCAAAAAAAACCCCAAACCTACAATTATTCTGATGCAGGTTTTGTTATCAGTCATGTATGTTTACAGTCTTGAATATTGCCAATGTGACATCTCCCACCTCCTTCTTGACAGCTCGCTAATCTTCCCATCGTGTGATTCACAGAGACCACGAAGAAGAAGAACAGGTTGCTTACCTATAACTGTGGTTCTTCGAGTGGTCTTCTGTGAAGTCACACAAACCCACCCACCCTCCTCACTTGATGTTCTTTTTGGTTAGTTTCTATAGCTGCTGCTATGGCAGCGAAGGAACTGACCATTATTCGGGAAGGTGCCTTATATACCCTAGGGGTAGGGGGATGGGCCAACTGCCAAAACGTCTCTCGTTAAGCTTCCAGAAGGTTCCGAATGCTGTATTGCACAGGCGCGAAATACTGCATTGTGTGACTTCACAGAAGACCACTCAAAGAACCACAGTTACAGGTAAGCAACCTGATCTTGTCTTGAGTGCTTGAAGAAATATGGTTTGTAAACATGAGTGAATGAAGAAATAGCTGCCTTGCCCACCTTCTTTCCCTACCTCCTCTACTTCTTTTTTCTTTTTCTTTTTCTTTTTCATTTTGCAACTAAGCCTCCCTGTCCCCTGCATTCATCAGCATTTCTTACTTCACCTGTGGCTATTATTTTGAAGAGGTCCTGTGAGAGTTATAAAACGGAGAAATCTTTTTCTTAACTGCTTTAATGACACACACACACACACGTCTGATGTGCTATCCTCTATATAGGTACAAAGAAATCCATCCTCTTGCTGCTTACATCCACTAATAGATTTTTAAGTGGAGGTACTCATAAGGACAATCTCCATCAGCCACACCCCCAAGACAGGTTCAGGTATGGAGTTGCTTCTTCTTGCCCAAGGCCACAACACTTTATCTCAATCTCAACAGCTTGAGATAAAGTTGCACCGTTTTATTCCATCTCTGCCAGGAGCAGGCTTTTTTTTTTTAATGCTGATACACCTTAATTGCCTA
This sequence comes from Cyclura pinguis, assembly GCA_030412105.1. Classification (NCBI taxonomy): domain Eukaryota; kingdom Metazoa; phylum Chordata; class Lepidosauria; order Squamata; family Iguanidae; genus Cyclura; species Cyclura pinguis. The sequence continues at coordinate 162,601,271 of CM059600.1, forward strand.
TTCAAGATCAAGCCATCCCCAAATATTTTCTATTACAGCAGAGATAGTTCATAACAGTACACCGTTGTTGGGAGGATTCACCAATCCCCACTTCCCTGCCCATAAAATACATACCCAGCTATTGTGAGGACTGCACTAATTTCAGTGAATTAAAGAAAGCTAAAGAGGGTGACAGGTCACATCATCTTCCCTGCCTATTAAAACAATGGCTGCTTCAGTCTTATAAATTAAGAACAGGGAAAGTGCAGCCTCCGTGGTCACTTTTGTGCCCTCTGGGTCCAAGAAGAATGGGAGAATTCTTTGGGGGGGAAAAAAAACTCAAATACCCTCTAGGACATGTAGAGGAACTTTGTGTCATGTTCCCCTCCCCAGGGAAGCCTTTTTTTCTGACAGGAAATGACCTAGAATGTGACTACCAGCTCACTTCCTGTTGTTAAAAAGGTTTCTCCTATGCTTTAATTGCCCCAAGGGACCAAAACAAACAAACAAACAAAATGCTCCCAGTGAAATTCATCCCGTGCCCAGTAGAGGTGTTTGGGGCAAAAATGTTTTTGACTTTTTTTTTTTTTGGCAGGGGCTGATGCCCTTTGTGGTAGCCCAAGAGGCCTGTGCAGCCCCTTAATTCCCCCCACAGTTGCTGTACATCCTGGCTCCTCTACACCTTTCTTTGTCTTTCCAACCCCACCTTTCTCATTCCTCTCTCACTCAAGCTCTTTGTTGTTTGCACAGTATTCACATAACTTTCCCTGTCCCTGTTTCCTAACTACCCAGGCCCTGCGCAGCTGTGCCAAAAGCACCAAGCCTGTGTACATCTCCGTGGGCCACAAGACGAGTCTTCCATCAGCCATGCACCTGGTCCATTCGTGTTGCAGGTATCGGATTCCTGAACCCATCCGTCAGGTGCGAACAGTTCTCCTTTTCCTGCAGTTAAAAGGCAATGGTGGTTCTGGCAGCCCCTAGCTAAAGAATTTAGATGAGCCTGTCAGGTGGCCTACTTTGCTTCTCTGCTGCAGGCCAGCTTAATGCTTCCAGTAGTAATCAACACAGATGCCTCTGGGGGGTCACAGGTGTAGTTTTTTTCTCTAGTATCTAGTATTCTGAGCTTATACTGATTCTCTAATATGTGGAGATTTTCACATAGATATCTTGTTTGATAGCCATTGAGAGATCTTTGACTATGATTAATCCTTAAAAAAAAATCCCTTAGCCTTCCCCATATCTAGTGGTAGTGAATTTCACAAGTGAGAGACATAATAAAGGAAAGTTGTTTGTTTTTCCTATCCTGGGCAAGATACGGGCTGTGAAGTAGTTCTAAAGTAGTCAAAAGGAGAGTACCATTTTGGTGGGGATGAATGAGAGACAGTGTTTCATAATGATTAGAGAATTAGACCAGGGCTTTGGAGATTCAGGTTCATGAGGCCACCTTTAGTCAGTCACTGTTTCTCCAGCTGACCTGCCTCACAGGGTTGTGAGGAGGAAGGTTGCTCATGAACCCTGACTTCCTTGGGTGATCTTGCTGATGAGAAAGGCAGAGTATGAATAAGAGGGAACATAGCTCCGTTAGGAGTTAATTAACAGACTACATTTATTCATTAACAGACTACGTGCAATTACACTGTCTACTACTTTTGGGAGGTTGGGGTAGACTCTGCCATAGAGGCAGAACTGAACCAGGGACATCAGTCTGCAAGGAAACGAGAACAACATTTTCTCCCTTTTTTGTCTTGTTCAGTTTACTTTATAAGTACTGCTTAACCCTGTACAGTTGTTTCTCTGTCTGTCCTACTTTTGCCCAATCTACTGCCTTTCAAACGTGTTCTACAACTTCAGCCATCATGGAGAAGTTGGCTGCAGTGATGGGATTGCATTTCAATACATTTAGAAGGCTACTTGGCTGGAGGAACATGATTTGATCATATTGGCATCCTATTCTTCCTCTAGTGGGGTTAGGGTGGCACTCTTGAGGTTCTTTGCATTTATTCTAAGAAGTCTGTGAGAGAGGAATCAGCAGAGAGCTCGTAATGAGCTGTCACCAGCCTCATAAGTTGGATGATGATTTCCACCCAGACTTTCCTGGTCCGGGTTTAAGATTTTGGCCATTGTACAACACTGTCTGTCCCTCCTCCTATCCAAGTAGATGATTGTTATGATTATTGGAATTCTGTTTGCTAGCAACTGCTTTTGGAGTGCCTCCATCTGAATTGTGTTAGCAGCTTTCTCATAAATAATGCTCTTGTTAAGAAAACATGAAGCCCATTTCCCAAGAGATGTCCTCTTTTTTAGGAGAATGTTGGATAATTAAAAATTTTACAACGGCTACAGGTACACCTACCAGTGACTTTTTCCTCCTATGATTTCCTCTCTTTCTCTCCCTCTCTCTCTCTCGTATTAATGACAGCAACAATTTGCATTTAAAAAAAGGTCCATTCGCCCTCCCTTATCGTTATAAGAAATTTCTCCAGCCAAACAGCACACCTGGTCTTTTCAGACCTGCATTCCATGGGTGTGTGTGGATGTCCCTTTGTGAAATGCACATACGACAGGTAGAGCCTGCCAAGGTAGCATGCATACCATTAGCTCCCAAGTGATGGTTGCTGAGGAGACGAAGGATACAATCCTGTACAAAAGGCACCCTGGGAGTGAGACCTGTTAAACTCAACAAGCCTTACTTCTGAACAGGCGCATCTCCAAAACAGGCATAAACACATTTGCATATAAAGAGGGTTGGGGAATATGTGGTCCTCCAGCTGTTGCTGGATTGTTCCTCCCATAATCCCTCGCTCTAGGCTAGTCACCCTAATCACTCACCACAGGCGACGTGTAGGCTTTCACTGTCAGTTCCTCCTCCCTGCCAGACTAAGCCTCCTCTTTCTGTGATATGTTCCAGTTTTCAGTGAACCAGAATTCTGTGCCAGCTGTAGTTCCAATGGTAAACTCATTGCCAGAACTTTACTGGCATCACTCGCGGTGCAGGCAGTTCCTGTACCTACTGCAGTGCTGATGCCCTAACTCTGCTCAAGGCTCTGCAAGAGGCTGCAGAGCCTGCCAGTCTGGAAAACCACCAGTAGATGGCAGCACCACACCGTTCTTCTTTACCTTGAGGCACAGTGAGGCTTGGGCAATGTATAGAGAGCTTGTAGCATAAGGTGGATGTTGGTATCTGACTTACCAGTAGGCTGCCCTGCAAGCATGCAGCTGTACCTTTAATGACTGCATGGTAGAGTGAAGTTCATGTACAGGAGCTTCTCCTCTCCCTGCAGCACCTAATGCCCAACTACCAAAGCTACAGAAAACCATTTTGAGTCTGTGGATGACCATTTATACCTTGCTTCAGCACTGTGATGCCTGTCAGCATCACTTTGCTGGAAAAAAAGGCAAAAGTGTTCTGGAAGTAGCCCCAAAGTGACAAGGGACAGTCTTTCCCCAGCCAATGGGGAAGCACCCATACTTTGAGCTTTAATAGGCTTTAAGGCCAGTGGGATCTCGTGGCTTTAGTGTTGAGCTAGGATCCTGGTAGACCAGGGCTTGTATCCTTGCTTAGCCAGTGAAACCCTCTGGGTGACGTTGGGCAAGTCACACTCTCTTAGCTTTAGAGGTGGCAATGGCAAACCTCCTCTGAATCAATCTTGCCAAGAAAACTCTTGGGATAGGATTGACGTAAGTCAGACTTGACTAGAGGGCGCAGAACAACAACAACAAATTACCAGTAAGAGATTCTCAGAACTTGGGAAAGTCATATTTTTTACTACCACTCCCAGAATACCTCAGCCAATATGGCTGTGCTGTCCAGGGAATTCTTAGTCTGTAAAATTAACTTTTTTTTCAAGCTCTGGATAGTCTCAACTGTTTGTACTTCCACCCACACTGCCCCATGAGAATTACTGAAGTAAATAATTGAGCACTGAAATTATGGCTGCTGGTATATATGTGGCGGGCGGAGAGAGTGCAGTTGGAAGGTTCTTTCTGGTTCACACACGCATCTGTTATCAGCAGCACTTCACAGCTGCAGCATCTGCAAAGGAACTGTAGCAGACCAAGCATTTGTGGGAGGGGATGTTCCCATTGCCTCAGATCACCTCAGAGAACAACATTTTTCTGTAGAAATGCTTTGTGCTTCTAATTATGAGTCATCAGAGATTCAGTAATTCCTCACATGTATGAACCAGCTCTTGATGAAGTTCATTTGAACCCAAACTCAGAACCTCTCTGTTCTTTGTGCCTATTTCTGCTCCTTCTCTGTGGTGTGTCCCACAGCATTCACAGCCTTAGCTTTAGCAGCCTGCTTCATGCTACCTGGGAAAGCATTTCCTGTTCCAAAAAGGAGTGGGAGCACTGAATGCTGGAATTTTTTTTTTCTAAAGCAAACCCCAGACCAGCTGCTGGCCTTTTCTATATGCTGTGGCAAAGGAACTGCAAAGCCCCAGAAACCTTTTCTTGTCCATCCCCACTGCGTCTAGCCCAATGTGTTCAAATCTCTTCCCAAAATACTCCCAGCATAACCTCCAACTCCTAATGCCACTGCTAGTCGACTCCAAAAATAGATGTGATCTGGGGAGATTATTAAGGCAACATGATCCATCTTATTGATTAGCCTCTTGGTTTAATAAGCTGGGTTAAGCTGTCTCTTAGCACAGCGTCAGGAATAAAGACTGGCAAGCATTTTTGCCATCTAATGATGCATCAGCTCAAGTAGTTTGGGGCTCTTTCCACAGCCCCACCCTCTTCTCCACTCTGCCCATGAAAGTGAAATGAATATCACCCTTGATGCTGCGGCTGCTCTAATCCTTGAGGAACAGAGCGGGAATATGCAGCCTCCCAGATATTATTGATGTGGGATATGTTGAAACTCTCTGATAGTGAAGCCAATTGAGCAATCATGGATTGCAATCCTCTGGTCAATGAAGCTCATCACGAAGGCAGCCCCCTCTTTTCCCAAACCAGCAGAGGTATTTGTCAGCTGCGTTTAAGAAACTGATTGTTTAAAGGGGAAAGAAATTCTTTCAGTGAAGCAACCCCCTCTGAAAACCATTTTTTTCACCCAGAATGGTGCTGGTTTACTTCATGAAGGCTTGTGGTAAGAGAGTCTGTGGGAGTGTCTAGCCCTGAAGGGATCCTTCTTGGCTGCATGGCACGAAGTGAGACCCTTCCAAGTAACTGTGTGGGGATCTTCAAATCCAGGAAACATATTCAGGAGTAGTGTGTTGGCCATGCACCACAATACATTAAAATCCACAAAAAAGCAACACCTTTGTTGGCCAACCAAAATTCAGAAAATATATCATGCAACTTTTCACAGGCTCACTACTTCTTCATTAGACAAAGATGTTAAAAATCATATTGGAGAAGAAAGGTGATGATGTCAATGTCACTGGCCTACGTTTTATGTCAGATGTTGTCAGTTACAGTGGTCTGGAAGGATCTCAGTGCAGTTGTAGGTTACATCTCCAAATAGTGCATTCCCCTTCTTTGCCATGTGGGGACCAGGGACAAAGGCCAATAAAAGACAGGGAATAAAATTTCAGCTTTCAAATTTCAAAATAACTTCTCTTGACATCCAGGTGGCCCCTGTGCTGTGTGAAGCTAACAGCCCCTTTTTTAGGCAGAGAACATTGAATTTCTCAAGAAGCCCCTGTACTGTCACATCTGGGAAAACTGTCAGGTGCTGTATAGGTAAAACTATTTGAATTGAATTGAATTGAGTTTGCTGGTAGTTTGAATTGTAGTTCAAATGAAAGAATGTTCTCTGTGTTGGAGGTTAAAGTCTTGTCCCTTGGCCAAGGAGGGGACTGGCTTCTTCCTTCACTGAGATCCCTTGGTGTAACTGACAACTGAGTAACATGGAAGACAAAATGTAGGCCTGTGATTCTAAGACTGTCACCTTTCTTCTGTATGATTTTTAACATCTTTGCCTCATGAAGAAGCCAGTGAAGCTTTGAAAGTTTGCATGATGTATTTTCTGCATTTGGGTAGGTAGGTATTGCTCTTTTGTGGATTTTGGATTTTGTTGTGTGGGGATTTCAGGGAGACTCTCAGCTCTACCATGGAAGCCAGTCAGCAGGCAGCCTCAAGCCTCAAGCCCTGGAACATACTATCATCACACCTCCAAGGTGTAAAACAAGGATGAGGAGAATGTGTGAACTTCTAGAAGTTATTGGACGACACATTCTCCTCAGCCTTCATTATTGGGTTATAGATGATGATGATGATGATGATGCTGCTGCTGCTGCTGCTGCTGCTGCTGCTGCTGCTGCCGCCAATACCACTTTCTCCCAGAGTGGCAAACATTAAAAACATTAATAAAACATTTAAAACATAAAAGCAATTAAAAACACTAGAATTAGTGTACCTCAGTTAAACAGTGCCTCTGATAAAGAAAAGGAGCTTCTTGCCCACCTGGTTCTCCTTTTCTTCCTTGTCCTCTCTGGAGCTGGAAGTTTTTAAACAGCATGAGAATTGGGAAGATGATGAAAGAGAGTTGAAGAAACACAGACTTTTTGTGTCAGGTTGGAGCAGGGTGTCTGCAATAATTAACTTAACAAATATTTAGCTTGGAAAGAATAGAATTCTGCTGTAGCCAATCCCATGGTTGCTGTGTGTGCCTGTCTACAACAGGGAAGGTAAACAGCAGTTAGCTCCAGAATCTGTTACTAAGCATGCATGAAAACTGAAAAATACAGAGAAAAGTGGAAAGCAGATAGGCCTCCCCCACCAGGTACTCCCCGCCTCTCCACATGTTAAAAAGCATAGATCTATAAGTTTGGCCACTGAGATGGAAAACATTAGAAAATTGCAGGCTGTTGAAATAAAAAAGTCATCACTGGATTCATTTTGTCATCACTGGATTTATCTAGGAAGGAGGTTTTCAAGTAGTCTTTAGAACAACCATTCTCAGCAGTGGCCATGTGGCCCTAAAAGGCACCTTGGAACATTTGAAGGAGGTCATAGACCAAAAACTGTGAGAAGGGGAGCCCCAAGGGTTTATGGGGACCTGGTAACTGAAACGATGAAATCCCCGAACCGCAACCTTAACTGGGCTCAGTAGTTTCCTTTATGTTTATAATATCTTTTCAACACACCGTTTGACAGTTTCCTTGACAAAATCCAAGAACAGAATTGATATCATGACAAGAGGTGACCTCCAAATGTCATTGTGTAACTTGGAGCCCAATATCATGAAATTTGCAGAAAAGCACTAAGCTCAAGGATCACACTCAGTTGATGGATGCTTAATTTCATAGTTTTTTAAAAAGTTTTTTTTTTTTGCAGTGTGTCAGAATGTTCAAATTTTCAGGGTGTTCAGTAATAAATGATTTTGTTTGTATTGTTTCCATGTTTGTCAGATTCCATGTTTCCACTGGAATCTGAGAAGAGCTCCTAAGGAGACTGTGGCCAGAAAACAGTTGAGAATGACTGATCTAGAAGGTTCAAAATGTTATATGAAGTTTACCTAATATAGGTGTCTCATTTCACATGTGCTTATTGGTAGTTTTAAGTTTGCTGGAACATGATGAACTACTATTCTTTTTTGTGATTTAGGAACCTATCCCAATTCTTTCCATGCTATTTCTGCCTCTGGTAACACATTTTCTGTTAAAGAAATCACATGCAGGAACACATGTACTTCATTAATGGAGATGTATGTGTAGTGGTTAAGGCTGATGGGAGTTATAGTTCAAGAACATCTGAGGGGGCCACACATTCTTTAGGCCTGGTCTGTTCTAAAGCCATGGAAATGTGCCATGGAATTTCGTGAATGTTTCCAAAGCACTTTTTAAAATTCCACAGCATGTGGAAATCCATCAGAAAACTGGGGCTTGTTTCTATATTTGGCAGTGATTCTTCTGGGCATTGTGGTATTCTAAGGTCCCCAAACAGGCTACAGGAATGAGTAGGACAAAAGATAAGTTTTTTTTCCTGAAAAGAGCTTTCAGAGCACCTCCTGTGCAATAGTATAATAGATTTCTTGACAACTAGCCAGCCATTGCCTTCCTGGCAAATTCTCAGATTACCAGCTCCTCAACACTGGAATGTCACCAAATTTAAAAAATAAAAAAAGAAATTAAAAATTCTTATCCTTGCAGGCACTCTGCTGAAAGGCATGCCTAAAGCAAGGATGATGCCCATGAAAGATACCTGTCCTCTCATTGGTTCTTGACTATGTCAGTCAGTTCAACATGAAATTTCATTAAATTTCCTCTGAACCTTCTCACTTGGCATGATTGCTTTCTGACCTAGTGATGAGACCTGCATGCCCAGGCACATACACATTGGGCTAGGAGAGGCTAGGGAAAACCTCATTCTTCTTTTGGCAGCTGCTTGCTTAAGGACGTCTTTCTCACACTTAAAGAAGCAACACAGAAGAGAGGTTTCCAAAATTATACATAATGTACGTTTTCTTGAATCAAGAAACAAATGAGCGGCAGAGTACATCCTTTGCATACAGAAGCAGAATGTGGAAAAGGTGTCTTTTGGACTGCAGCTCCTAGAATCCCACAGCCTGCATGGCTGTGGAAGTTGTAGTTAAAATAAGCAACATTTCCAGTTTTAATCCTTACCAAAAGGAGACTAGGGCATGGGGGAAGATGAAAAGATCTCCCTTGGAAACTCTGCTGCAGGACAGGCTAGACAGTCCTGAGCTAGACGGATACACAGGGTCAAGTGATGTGGTTTTAAAACTGTTATTAGCAGCTATGTCTCTTTCTCTTTTATCCAAACAGGGGACTCAATCGAGGGTGGGGTGGGAAATGGGCTGTTTAACTTGTCTCTTCCTGTTGTCCCAGTATGGTTGATGGGCCATCATACTTGTAGTTCAGATTATCAAAAAGTAATCCATTGACAAATTGGTCATTTTTTGGTAAAATAAATTGAAGGTGCAGTGCCACAAACTGTGCTAGAACCATATGAGAGATAAAGAATTGAAGTTCCCTCATAGTTTAACCCCAAAGAATGAAGAGTCTTGTGCCACCTTAATGGGCACAGTCTTCTGTGGATTCCAACCACAATGAAACAAGTTGGGGGCCACAAAAACCTATGGCCCAGAAAACTTGCTTATATTTAAGTTCCCACTAGGTTCTTTTTTGTTCTAACAGACTAACATGGCTACCGTGTTTTGAAACCTAAATGCCATGCTGTCCCTGTCTGAAACTGATTGGGTTTCCTTTGGTTATTTTTGAGGTGAAAAGAAGGAACACATAGTTGCCAGCAAGGTGTAGCTTAATGAATAGACTGATCTGGTATAAGATAACTTCTTATGTGCTTTCTCTAACTTGCTTTCACTGCTTCAGCCTTCAAAATGCAGTTCATAATAGTAATTAGATGGCAAGGATGTGATTTGCTCCTTAAGTATATGAGTCATCTTGAGAGGATGCTGCTGTGGCAGTCATATCCTCCTCATAGGCTTCCCAGAGATGATTGATTGACCACTGTGGAAACAGAATGCTATATAGACCTTGGTCTGATCAAGCAAGGCAGTTCTTCTAACTGAACAGAAACCCGGCAGGAGTTCAGTAGAGAAGAGAGTTGCAAGTCCTTCTTGGTGCCTGTTATGCTGAAAATTGCTTTGCCTCTGGCCTAAATGTGTGTGGGATGGGATTTGGGCTGTAGTTCTTAATTTTTGTTAAGGTGAAGAGTGAAGGAACATTTGGCCCTCCAGACATTGTTGACCTCAACTCCTATCATTTCCACAATTGGCTTTTGGGGGTTGCGGTCAAACAACACCTGGAAGGCCACACATGTTTATCCTCCCCCAGTCTACCTGCCAGTTCCCAAGAAACAACCATAGGCATCAGCCACCCTGAACGGGACTGCCCAGCTAATGTTCTTCCCTTTTTTCATTCCAGGCAGACATAAGATCCAGAGAATACATCCGGAAACATTTAGAGGCCGCCCCTGCTGTGTTACCTCAGCCCAAGACGTAAGTGTGTGGGAGTGGTGGCTGAGTGTCCGTGTGTCCTCTTTGGACAATCTGCTTTTTAATGCTCTTCCGTAATGGCATTAAAGGGACAGTCGGGGTAATAAGGCAAGATAAAATAACAACAGGACCCGCACAGCCCCCTGGGAGCTGCTATTTCTAGCACGGTGCCGTGTTGTGCCACGTGCTCTCTGCGAGCCACGTGGTTTCCACGGACAAGGCAGAAACCTTGGGAAGGTTATGGAGTATTTAGCTTCAGGTGAACATGCCAGAAGCCATTTTGGCAATGCACAAGTGTCGGTGCTGAGAAGTATGTTCCAGAGATTTGGAAGGGTTTGGTCGTTCCAATATTGGTTCCATTGTATCATCAGTGCTGTCTGCTAAATCCACAGTCATCACAGGAACAGTATTTTAATCCCAAAAACCAACCTACCTGCTCTGACTTGCAGTCAGGGCCAAAGCAGTGTTGCCCCCTGACATTTTTCTGCCTAAGGTGAGGTAAGATGGTGCCCTCTCCCCAGTCCATCTGCAGAAGCTGGCTGGAATGGTTCTTGACTTTACTTCAAATTGGCAATAGGACAAGGTCTTCCAACACCTCCGAAGACAATACAGAGCGTCCTGGAGGGGAAAGACCAGGGACCGTAGGAGAAGCAGTTTTGGGGGGTGTTCACTGTTGCTCCCCAGTATCTGCCCTGAGTCAGTTACTTCTCCCTGCCTAATAGCAACACTGTCCCTGGGTTCAGGGGGTGGCATATAGAAGGATAAATGAGAGCAGGAACTGGTCTCTAAATGATTGCAGGGGGGGCACCATTTGGCAGTATTGTGGGCTGGCACCCAGAGGCTAAATTCTTCTTTCCTGTTTATTTCTGCTTTCCTGCTTCCTCTTTCTAAAAACACTCCTTCTCTTTCTTGGTCCCACTCAGCAATGATTGAAACATGTTCAACTTACAAGAGTATTGCTATGCTATGCTGTGGTTACCTGCAATCTGTCTTAAGCAAGCCTTGCCTGGGGAGCAAGGACAGCCCAGGAAAACTGTTTTGGGGAGACTTTTCCTCATCCGCTTGAAACTCCCCAAGTCCCCTGGCTCAGGAATCATGTACTGACATGAAGGAACTGGCATATAAATGTGATCAGAAAAAAAGGCTGTTAGCATTAACCTAATGGTGGGACAATGAAAGAAGGGAAGATGGAGTGGAGATGTTGAGCGACACCAATGACAAATTGCCCCCTTAGAGCTTGAGGTCCAGTGTATTCAGGCAGTTGCCTTTACCTAGGAGATTAGATTTTACAGAACCGTCAGCCCCATTTGGCTCAGGGAAGACCGCAAGACACACACAGGCTCCCTTGCTCCACCACCCAGTATTCCTCCCTCTGGTCCCATTTTTTGTCTTCAGTTCCCTTACCTCTTGCTGGCCCTGAGTGGTTCCTTTTACAGAACAGCTTGATGACAAAAAGAGATTTGGACAAATTTTTCTTTTTATATCTAGGGTTCCAAAGCTAAATTTCCTTACAATTAAACTGCTTCCTGAGGAGAGGCATTTGCCCTTGTGCCTTCAACCAGTTATTTGAAATATTGGTGGTGCATGCGTGCATATACACAAAGTAGTAACAGAGATAGAGAAGGAAGTGGGGGGGGGACAAAAGCCATGGGAGCATTTACTGGGGACTAGGGGCTGTACTGTGAGTTGCTTTTGTACAACAATTGGATTTTTTCCCACTGTGAAAAAGAGATTGGTAAATGTTATTATCGTTACTGATTCAGGAAGGACACACTGTGTCCACCCTTCAAATAATGTATCCCTACATGCTGCTCTCTGTGTGTTCCATACAGCTCTTGCCCTAATGTGGCCGTTTTCTGTCTCCAGAGCCACATGCTGCAGCCTGGCTGCATTGCTTCTGCCTGTTGGGATCATAATATTTCCAGCAACACTCCTGCTGAAGTGGAGGAGCTCAGCAGTTGCCAGCCTCTCAGATCCCCAACACACCACCCACTTTGTGTTCTCCCTTGGAGACACGATAGCTGCGACACTCTTTCTGTAAAATTGTTCCCTAGACAAGAAATAGCCCACTGGGTTGCACATCACTCTAGATTACAGTCAAGGTTACACTCTAGGATGTTCTCACAGCTTGAGGGCGGGGGAAGAGACACTGTTTTGGATTAAAACTCCCCAAGTCCCCATCTGGTGTGGGTGTGTGCAAGAGTTGGAACCCGCCCCCCCCCGCACAACTCACCTTCCTCTCCCCCTGCCCCCGGCTCTGGTGGTTCTTTAATTGGGGGTGCCATTTCAAGGCTTCTGTTTTGCTGGAGACATTGAGACTTTTGTTCTGCCACTATAACATCCCCCTAAGGAGGAGGACTGTGCCTGGAGCGGCGGGAGCTGCACAGTCTGCAGGGCTGGTGCTCCTGCTTCCTCCCTCCCCCAGAGGGTTGGTGGTGATAACTGTGCTAGTCTGCAAAAAAGCCAGTTCTCCTGGGTTCAGTGGCGCTTACTATAGAAAGCCAGGACTGCATGGAGGACTGGAGCTTCTTGTCCCTTTAGGCATTGCGCCATCCGCCTACGAGTGCAGAAACTGTTACTGTCAATAAATAATTTCCAGATAATGCATTTGTTGAGATACTGAAAATGTTACTCGCATAGGCTAATTAATTGGGTAACAGTGAAGCTGTTGTTGAGGGTTTTTTTGTTAATCCTCTTGGTTTATTGGCAGCCCTAGAAGTTTTCTTGCTCTTTTTTTCCCTCCTCCTCTCCAGGATGAATGAAGACACAGACTCTGAACAGTGATGTGGCATCAAAGATGTTCTGCAAGATGCCGTATCAAGAAAAGGTGCCACTCAGCCTTCTGGATGGATGGCTTCCAAACTGATTCCCCTGTGGAGCAGGGTTGCAGCAAAGCGGGGTGGGAGTGGGGTGGGGGTGAGGATCCTCCCCAACCGTCTTCCAAGGGTACTTCTCCCCATTTTGTGGCAGGAGGTTGGATCTTTATTTCTGCATGTGGAGTGATGGGCAACCTGGATATGATGTTAATTATGGGATAACAACAAGATGTGCACTTCAGTTACAAAATAAATAGCAGCTGTGGTGCACCCTCAGTAGCCTTTGCCCAACCCAGCCCCTTCCAAATGTAAAGGATTCCATCTCTGATCATCCCCAGCCAGCATAGCCAGTGGGCAGGCTTTCTGGGGATGATGGGGATTGTAGTCTGAAACATCTGGATGCTCCGGTTTGATGGGAAGACTGATTTAGTAGTTGGAGAGTATGAACTGAATGCATTCTTGCCCTGTCATGTTGCCATCTCCTCTCTGAAGCTCCTTTTTGCTTTCAAAAGCCCCCCCCCACACACACACACTTTGGAAGCTTGTCTAGACTCAGTTTGAAATTCAAACAGCAGCAGCTTAGGAGAAGCAGTTTTTCCTCCAGACTTCAGAACAGTGAAAGAGTCTGTGTGTTTAACCTGTGCTATTCCAAGTGGTGGTCTGCAGGCTATCAACTTCTGGTCCTTGGAGGGTTTCTAGGAAAGAAAGAAACAGTTGTAGCCAATGGGCACAAGTATGGTGCTGGCCCCTTGCATCTTTCGGTGGGGGAGGTGAATTGCCAGTCCCTCATGTCGGATAGCCTGTTAAATTACCTTCCCATCCCCAAGCTCCATTCCAAGGCTGTTTACCTTTCCCCCACAGCCACTGTTTGCCCTACAAATGTCATGTCTTGTTTGGCCCACCATCCCAACTCCATGGAGAGTATGCTTATACTGTTTGGTACATTTCTACATCTATCTGTCAAACAGTTGGTGACACCATTTTAATTTTTGAAGAAGCCCTAAGTCCTGCTGAAATGAGTGAAAGTGGAGTAATGGGGTAGAGGGGGAGTGAACATGCTCAGGCTATAGAAACTTTTCTTCCTGCTTTTATTTTTTTTTTCACTGACAGGGTCATCTTCAGAACAAAAAGCCTTTGCCTCTGATTGATGTTTTAATGTTATGTTAGATGTTTGATTTATGTGAAATGTTGCAAATAAACATTCTACTGGTAAACCTATAAATTATTGCATGAGTGCTCATGTGTACAGCTTTCTAATATTAAGTTAGCAGGCCTGGCTTTTAGTTATCTGTGCTTGATTCCATATTAGAAACCAGGCTGTGGGGCTAATGGAGAGAAACAGAAAAGAAATCAGGATTCAGAGTGAGGAATTCTATTCAGAGCTTTGTGTTAGTCATATGAAGAGAAGAGATTCTAGTTGTTTGTGCGCTCTCGCACTCTCTCTCTCTCTCTCTCTCTCTCTCTCTCTCTCTCTCTCTCGCGCACACACACACACACACACACACACACACACTCTCATTGCCCCTTCCCCCTCTATCTTTTTCTAGATCTTTTTTAGTGACACTGAATTGCTGGTGCTCCTGGCTTTTCTCTCCTTCCCCCATCAATCCCTCCCCACTGCCGCTGCCACTCTTTTCATGATCATTGCTGTCACTTTCACACCTCCCTGGGGAACAGATGCTGAATCCCCAACTCCTGATGGTTCCAGCAGATGGATGGAGAGAGGACTTTGTGTATTGGGTGGGTGTGTAACTTGCGGAAGCCAACAATCTGCTGCCTTCTTTTGTAGGAGGCTTTAAGGCCTGGGCTAAAATTTAGGCTGTGGAAGAGCTTTAAATCTTGCCTGGTGCATCAACTGTGCGAGGTTAACAGTGTTTCACTGCCACCAGTTGGTACTGTGTGGCCAGTGTGGTCTTTTGGCAGTTTTGAGCAGCTTGCTGTAGGCCTACAGCAAAAAGGATAGTCATGGTGTGTCAATTATGTGCAGCTCTTTGGTGCATTAAGAAAAGTCTGTCCGCAAAACACGATGGTGGAATTGTACTCCAATGCAGCAGTAGCAAAGACTATGCAACCACCCTGCCAAATCTTGGCTTCCTTTTCTCCTGATGATTTCACCACTAGGATCTCCTCCAGATGAGTTCTGACGGTACCACTTAGCCTTGACCTGCGGTGGTACCCATAGGATTTCCCCTATTGGATTTGCTAATACTCTTCAATCCCATCCCACAGTCCACCTGCTTTCCTGCTGTTCCTTCCAGGCATGTTGAATTAAACCGTAGTCTCTTCATTTTGACCCGCAGCCCCCTTGTCACTCCCAGCTGCATAGGCAAGTCCTCAGCTGCC
Organism: Cyclura pinguis; assembly: GCA_030412105.1. Lineage (NCBI taxonomy): Eukaryota > Metazoa > Chordata > Lepidosauria > Squamata > Iguanidae > Cyclura > Cyclura pinguis. Next base: position 162,616,340 of record CM059600.1, read on the forward strand.
TTCCTTTCAATCCCATCCCACAGCCATCTGTTATGCCAAGCTTTGGTTCTCCCCCTCCTTTCTGTTGATCATGATCGGTCATTCCGGCTCTTCTGTCACCACTGCTGTTGCCACCTCCATCCTAAATTCAATCTGCACACGCACACCAATCCAGCATCTTGGATTTCTGCTTAACCAATGCTTTCAGAGAAATAATACTGAATCCCGGTGCTGGTTCTGTGACCTAGTGAATATCTTGGCCCTGCAGCATACCAGAGTGGTTGGATACTAATGCAGCATTGCAAATGTCCACACTGTCACGGTCCTTTGCCAGCTAAGTGGCACAAAGGCCCAACGCTGTCAGGGAGGCAGCAGGAGCAAAAAGTCCTTGCAGCTGGCATTTTCTTTGTGTGGAGCCACAAGCTCAGCTGCTAGGTGCTAAGGAGTGAGGAGCCCACCTGTGACTCAAAGCTGGGATGGAATTAAAGTGCTGGTGTGTGTGGGTTTGGGTGTGAGTGAGTGAGTGAAAGAGAGAGAGAGAGACTGTTTCTGCCACCCGCTGCCTTTGTAACTGGGAAGGATCTGCAAAGTGTCATTAGCGAACTCTGCCTGCAAAGGCAAATTCAATCTGGCTGAGAGAGCTTGTGCCATCTGTGCACAGCTGTCGAGGTGCAAGCAACAGAGCCCTTGGGCCATCCACCAGATGGGTCCATCCATCATTTCAGGTCTCCACCTGTTCTCCCTCACTGGTGTTCGTTGCTTTGGAACTGGAAAGATCTCTTATCATGACGCACAAGGGCCATCTGAAGGAAGCCCATGGCCTGTCAGAAAGAAAACGTGGTTAAAGAACAGGAGTGCCTCCTTCCTCTGCTCTCTTCATGGGGAGTCCAAAATCATCAAAGCACCAGCAGATGGGGACATCCCTGCTGGTGGACTGATCTTTAGTCTTACTTTGAGAGGAGCTATCCAAACGGCCAAACTCTATCCCCAAAATAGGCTCAGGACCCTTAAAGTCTGGATTAAAACAGAGTGGATTTACCACCTTGCTGTCATGGAAGCCACCAGTCATTACTGATGATTAGTGATCCACAGGGAGAGGTAAAGGACCGGTGGACTGAACTGAGAGAGAAAGAGGCAGCCCTCCTATGGATTTGTGAGGCTACTGGGGTGAAAAGACACCTTCATACACCATTCTTCATAGCTGCTGCATTTCTGTGTGTTGTTGAAGCTTCCTGGAGCTTTAGACAGAAGAGGAGACATTCACTGCTCACATCAACTAGATGCTTCTTGCTTCTTGCCCAGGCTGCCTGAGGTTGGGGAAAGCTGTCCTTCTCTGTAAACTTCCACATATGCAAAGAGAGCAGCTGCAACTTTGACTCTCAGATTTCCTTCTGTGTTGGGTGAAGGATGAGGAAAATCTGTCTGTTTCAGTTTCCCCCACTATCTGATTTAAAAATTAAAATTAAAATCTCAAGCACGTGCTGTCCTGAATATGAAGGAATTTGCAAAAGTTGATCCATCATCTGAAAGCAAACGGAAACAAAATTATCTCCCACCCATGCTGGCTGAATTCAATTGGTAAAGCTATTTCCAGTCTAGAGAGGAATCTGTTTGTCATGTGGATATTCAAGATGGTGGGACTCTCAAAGAAAGAAGAAAGCCGTGGCAAAAGATTGGCTGAGTACAAGAGGATTCAATTTAGACTTAAAGACTGAGCTCTGGGCCTAGATGGGCGCATCTGTCTCTTGTGGCTTATCCAGTATCTGGATATTTTAAATATCAAGTTCTTTCCATCCTTCCTTTTACCTTTATGTTTAGTTTGTGTCTGACTGAACTCCTTGTTTTATTTTTGCTGGATTTTAATTCCTGAGCCACATACCTATGGGTCAGTAGACTGTCTTTATCAGTTCCAAAACAGTTTTGAAAGACGGTTTAGCAAGACCCGCTAAGTTCCAACCGGGGGAATGAGATGGGGGGGGGGGGACAGTATTTTTTGGAATCCAAAAATAACCACAACAAAACAAGAATATGCATCTTCCCATTCCATATCCAGCATGCTAATTGCTAGGCAACATCAAGTTTTAACTGTGTCCTGCCTAAATATATGTACAGTCAGCCCTCCACATTTGCTAGGGTTAGGGGGGCACAGTACACCACAAAAGTGGGATAAATGGCAAATATCAAAATGTGTGTCTCTGTCTGTGGGATGGGGGCTGAGGCATGCCGGAGAGAATGGACACCGAGGGTCCAAACCAGGTCAGGGAAAGCATGGTGTCCCTATACTTCCTCTCTTGTCACCCATTTCCTTCCTTGGGTATGTGGGACATCAGGAGAGAGTTTGTGGTGCTGAGAAATTGAGCTGTGAGCCATCTTAAGCTGGTCAGGCACCATCTGGTAGAGGAGAAGGAGGAGGAGCAGAGGTGGGTTTTTAAAGGACTGTGGGTTTTTAAAGGGCTGTGAGATCTGACTGGAGCTGCCAGGAGGAAAAGTTCCCCCAGAAAAGAAGCACCTGAGGTGGGGGTGGTGGTGGCAGGGTTTGGAAAAACTTGCAATAATCAAATCCATGAAAGTCAAACCCACAAATGTGGAAGGCGTACTGTTTTTGTAAAAGGCACATTTTGGGTAGGCAGGACCTACAGGAACCGGTATGGTTTCCTTTTACTGTATAGATGGCAGAATGAATATCCAGCATCTAAACCAAAGATCTCTATGTGTTGCAGAATCTGAGCATCTCTCCTTAATACAGTTTTCAAGTATCAGCTTTTAACTTCAGTAGTTAAAATGTCCCCAACTTTTAACTCCCCTTGTAAGGAGCTCCTACAAAGCTTGTGAAAACTAAAGGTGGGTCTGGGTGAATTTTCAGTAGTCAAAGAGTGAGATGGGCGTTTCTTTTTCATTCCTTTCATTTGATTTTTCTTTTGTGTACTTACATCACCTGCTGAATATGCTTCCTAGAGGCTTTGCCTTCGTTATTCATGCCCTCTCCCTAACTGACTCTAGCATAGGAGTTCCCAAATTTCCAAGATATTACTTCGCAAGAATAAGTCCACTTGGCCTATGCAAGCTAAACACTCTGTCTTCTCAGGAGGGATATCCAGTTGTTTGATCTTTATTCCTGGCTGGGTAGACATAATGGAGGATTAGCTGGGGTTTGTCTAATTGGTTTAAAAGGAAGGAACAGAGAAGTCTCCCCACTTATGCCATGAAACCTCAGCCATAACAACTGTAGTGGGAGGGATGTCCAGATGTTGTTACACTGCAACGCCATTAGGCCTAGCTAGCTCAGGCAAAAATAATGTACGTTACAGTTACACTGGAAGAGCCATGAGTTCCCCATCCCTGGCAAACAGGAAGACAGTGAGCTAATGTCTGGCTCTTTTTATCTCATTAACACCTTGTAAATCTTTAACTTTTAGTAGTTCAGCTTTAGAAGTTAAATTAAGGTTTAAATGTTAATAAATTTAAAGCTGAAAGTGTTAAGAGTGGTATGCATTCTTAGTTAGTGCCACATTTTATAGCTTTTTGCACCCAGAGTCATCAATTCACAACCCAAACAACATTTTTTTCTCATTTTAAAAAAAGGGGGAAGGATTAGCCTCACTAACTAGCAAAATCAGACATCTTGCTTTGTTAGATTTCATAGATGTTTGACCAGAATCCTATTGGTTAGTCCCAACTAAGGAGACTCATTCAACCACTTGATGAATAGTGAGTCAACACATAGATAAAATCAGTTGCATCAGTGGTTCTACTGTAGTTAAGACTAACAATAGGATTTGGGCCCTTCCTTACTCTTGAGGGGAAGAGTCATTTTTATTTTGGTAAATGTGTGATCCTCCAGATATCCTTAGAGTGCAACTCATTGGCCCCAGCCAACACAGCTAATGGTGAGGGATTGTGAGCGAGGGAATCCACCAATAATTGGAAGGCCACATAATTTCCCATTCACGGTCTAAAATGAAGTAGGCCTCTCAAGACCATAAAAGAAGCACCTTGGGAAGTGCCTCTTCTGTCATCTCCAGTTGAAGGAATATCTTGGCGCACCATGTGAAACCATGATTTCCATTAATTGTGGTTTCTTGCTTTAGACAATGTAGTGCATGATGAATGACCAAAAAAATACAGTTCTTTATCCATATTTCTAGTTTGTTTCTCTTTTGCTTCTTTTGTCATTTCATGTTCCAAGCTGTTCAAGTTGAAGAAACAAATCAGGGACAAACCCCAGTGTCAGGTTTGCGTGCCATGATAAACTATGATTTAAAAACTTGTTGTCCAGGAATAAACTATGGGTACAAATTGTGCAGTGGGTTAGCAAGTCAGAGCTTCTTAAGAAACAGAGGCTTGCACGTCTTTCAACAAACCACACCATGGCTTGTTATACTGTGCAAACACACTCAAAGACTACATAATTAATCTTCCAGCTTTAGCACAAGCACTAGAGAGGAGGCAAGTGGAGCTCTTACTGGAATCATCAGTGCTTCCAATCAGCTGCCTGTTCTTGGAACGAACCAAGCCCAGCTGGCCTGGGCCCCTGCATGTGGCAGCTTCTGAGCCATCAGCCTTGCTGCTCTGCTCTCTTCAACAACATATTCATGAGGTGCTCCTCTGGCTTTCCAGAACCACAGCTGCCTGGAGGGCCTGCTTCTTCTACTGGAAAACTGTTAATTATAGTGAATAATGACATCTAAAGATCCGCTGGGTGGAGAGGAGAGGAAGAGAAGCCCAGGCATCTGCTCTTGAGAACAAGCTTGAATGTAGTAGGAAAAACGTTCAAAGCCTGCCTCCCGGGATTTGCAGAAGATCTTACAAAATCAAGGCAAATTGAGCAAAACCCATGCACCAATGTTACAATTTGTTTGGGGCAGTTCTGCTTAACAACAATACGTGAAGATTCATGTGGAAGCCTATATTCTTTCGTATGAATCTGCACATATTTTGAGATCTGCTTGAGATGCCCTTCTCTTTCTCCCATCAACTTGATGGGAAGACAGGAGAGACTTTTCTTGGTGGGTGCTCCCAGGGTCTGGAACTCCCTTCCTAGAGAAGTTAGACTGGCACGTCCCCTACTTTCTTTTCACAGACAACTAAAGACTTTTCTGTTTCATCAGGCATTTGATGATTGATTGCATAAGGCCCATCCCACCAAAACAGTGTGCTGGATTTTCTTAACAGTTCTGCGGGGGGGGGCAGGGGGAGTGTTTAATGGCATATGTTTTGATCTGTTTTTAATTTTTTGATTGTTTGACCTCTTTTTAACTGTTGTATTTTGTGAATTTTTAACTTTGTGGTTTTTAATTTGTTGCAAGCTGCTTTGAATCCCAAACTGGGGAAAAGGTGGGATATAATAACAACAGATGCAACATGGTTGTCAGATGCCCAGTCTTTTAGAAAGTACGGAAAGGGAAATCTCTGTTCCAGGGAGCAGGCAAATCCAAGTTTCAACACAGAAAGGAAAGGAAATGGAGCTGCCTGGTTGGCAAGTGCTCAATAGACGGGAAGTTTTTCCTGTTGCTGCACCTTCATCCCAAAAAGGCTGTAATCCCGTGATAAACCACATGCTTTGCATATGTCTCAGGTTCTGCCTGGTTTTTCCAGCGAGGGCTGGAAAAGACCTCTGTCTGAAACCAAGGGGAACCCCAGCTGGCCAGTGAAGACCACACTGAGTTAAAGGCCCCAGTCTTCTGACTGGATACAAGGTGCTCAGGACAAGCTCCAACTGCTTATTTTCACTTCTCATGAAGAAGGGTCCACTATAGGCCTTGGGACAGGCAAGTGGTGCCCCCCTCCCAAAATCAGCATATCTCTCACAGTGCGAGATAAAGAGGGTTGCTGTCCAATACATTCTGAGCGGGAGCATAGGACACCTAGCTTGTCCTGCCTGAAGGAATTGCCAGGATTTTAGCTGTTTGCTGTAGCTGTGTCTTCAACTGCAAGCTACTGTTTAGACTTTAGCTAGCAATAACGTCTTTTTCTCCATGCAGTGAAAAAAATCACTTCCTGATTTCTAGACAGTCTGCTGTTTTAAGACCCAAGAGCAGCCCGTGCCACTACCCTGCTCCCCCGGTCCAAATCCTGCTCAGCTGGCACAAGTCTATGGGTGTGAGTGTCACACACATTGTTTCTGTCCAGAACCTGCTGCTAGTTAACTTCCACTGGACAGAAAGGAAGGAAACTTCCCTGTACTCACTCTAGCGCTTTTCCATTCTTGATTTTGCGTAGCTTTGCCATGTCTTCCCAGCCATGTTCTTCACACACACAGTTAAAGACTAAGGGAAGATATTTTAACCCCTGGACCATTTTTGAACAGGTAAATCCCCATAATCTCTGTTCAGGAGCTCCTAATCATTGCTGATAAAAACTGTGAAATTGCAAAAGCAGTGTTTTCAGAGAAAACCAGCCCTGAATGAAGTTTATGTCATCCAACCTTATCAAATGTGCTGACTTTGACCTTTAGCTCTGAACATGTTGTTTGCTTGATAGTAATGAATCATCATCAGATGCTTATGAAGTGAGAGAAGAGCCAACAGCAGAGGATTGGTTGCAGCTTTGCTTCTGAAGTGATTTGTGATGGCAAGACTTGAAGCAACAAGATTTTGATACTACAACCCAGTGAGTTGTAAGCGTGCTGTTCCTTGTCACAGATGTCATAGAGTGAGTAAAGCAAAGGCATTTGGGTAGAACAGAGGTGTGCAGTTTGGGCAATCCAGTCAGGTATCTGCTTTTTCTGAAAGAGAAATCTGTCCTGCATTGCATAGGCTGGTAACAGGATTGTTTTTTGTTTCTAAATTCAGTGGCTCCCTTTTGATCTGGCCATTGACAGCCCTGCATCTCTGAGGGCACTTGGTGGGGGCTGAGGAATCTCGAGGCAGTGGAATGAAGGTTGTCGTGTCCTTCCTTCAACAATGCTCACGTTCCACAGCACTGCAGCTCTACAGAACATCACGTTGTTCATAATTTCAAGATATCAATAATTCAGTCATCTAAACTCCAGCAAACTCATTAGTGTTTACCTATTACATCTTTGGAAATGGAAGATGGTAGAGCACGATGACCCACAGACTGAGCAGAGAACTGGCTCAGAAACCTCCTTTGCTCTCCATGTTTTACAGACCAATGGCTGAAAGGTTGGTGCTTTCCTTACACTTCAACTCCAATCCAAATGCAAATGAGTCTCAGATGCAAAGGCTTTTATAATTGGATTCCTGCAGAGTTGGTTGGTGCTAGTAATGGCCAAGAGTAATCACACTCCAACTCCCTCTGATCTCTGCCAGCCAGTTTGTTGCCTCATGGCTGAATCTTTATGTTATGTTCATCTCTTCAAAATCTCTCCTAGAGATCCTAGCATTAATGGCATGCATTTCAGGTTGGAATTAGTGCAGCAAATGAACATTTCCCCAGGACCCGTGCAAGCTGTATGGTGCTTGAGGCAAAGAACAAGATGATACCCCTTCTTCATTCCACATTCTGAAGCAGACTGGACTGCTAGTTGAAAATTAGCAATGGAATAGCATTAACCTCTGCCATGCCTGAGGGCAGCAGGTCAGTTTAGGGGACATGGTACGAAACATGCACAGCTCTGCCCTCCAACAGAGGGGACTGGCAGAGGGCTTAAAAACATCAGCCAAGGACTGCTGCCTGAAGCAGCTGACTTACTCTGCTGGGCTGACCCTGGATTTTATTCCCCAAATTTCTTAGTCCATCTTCCTGCCAAGAGGCTAAACTTTGGATGATTCTGTCCCCCTGTTTGTGCTTCAAAGGAAGGGGGCCATCCAAAGGAAAACGAGACCATCCACTGTGCAATTAGCAAAACTCAAATGTCTTATAATGCTATGTGGATCAGCTACTGGAAAAGAACAGGTAACACCAGACAGTTGTTGGGCAGAAAGAGAAAGCAAAATGGCGTCATTTTTCTGACAGATACCCACATTCCCTATTTTGAGGCACTTAAAATGACAGCACTGAGAGTGTGTGTGAGTGTGTGTGCGTGTATGTGTGTGTGTACACGCGCTCATGCACGTGTTCCTTTGTGTGTGTTTACAGAAGGATTGGAAAAAAGAGAGAACCTATCCAGCCTGAAGAACAATCTTTAGAGTCCATCAGCGGCCCAAACTGGAGAGGACATGGGCGAGAACCTCCTCTGCGGTTGCTCCCAGGCTGTGGAGCGCTCTTCCTCAGTGGGTCTGGTTGGACCTCCCCCCTGCTGTCCTTCTGCCAGGAAGTAAAGATCTTTTTATTTAAGGAAGCTTTTGGTTTTTAATATGTTGTGGCACACAGAATTCTTAATGAAGGGTCTTGTTTCTTTTCTTTTTTTTTAATGTGTTTTTTAAAAACTACTTTTAACTTACTTTTAATTTGTGGGTTTTTTAAAAAATATAAGTTGGATTTGATAGTGTTTTAACTTTTGTACTTAAAGCTTTTTAGTTGTGTTGTGTTTTTAAAAGGTTGTATGCTGTCTTGGATCCCATGTTGGGAGAAACATGGGATTAAAATAAAATAAAATAATAAAATAAACCTTTTAACTTTTCATGGGATGTGTGCTATGGAAACTAAAAAGCTCAGCATTCTCAAATTCAGTAGCCTCCATCCATTGTTAAGTGGCCTGTTTCCTAGGATTTCAGTCGGAAGATGGGGCAGACTGGTGAAATGAGGCTGGGTTTTTAGGCTATTTTCTAAAACAGGGTTGGAGGAATATGTGGCCCTCCAGCTGTTGTTGGACTATATCTCCCATCACCCTCACCATCGGCTATGCTAGCTAGGGGTGACGAGAGTTTAGTTTGGCAATAACTTCAGTTCACCCTCCTCTCTAAAACATTTTCAGTTGTTCCCAGTTCTGCACAACTCCACTGTGTACACTCTGTCACCTCATGACAATTTTCCCTTGAGGGCTTCATATTCATATTTAGGGCTTCATATTCATAATTCATCCCTTGAGGGCTTCATATTCCTATTTAGAAGCATCAACTGTCCCTACTTTAGGAAGGGAATGACAACGTATCTATTTAAACTGACCTTTTAGACTGTTTTGATGTATGTTTACTATTGTGGTGATTTTAATTGCTTCTATCGTCAACATTTTATTGTGCTTTTTTTTAAAAAAAATGATATCTGTTAGCCACTATGAACACTATTTTTAATGGAGGGATGAAATAAAACTATTATAAATGAATAATAGTTTTTCTCACCTTAGAACAGGTCTCTCAAAACATGGGCCATTCTTGGACCATATATCTTAACTATGGCATATATGTTTCGGTAGATGGGATATGTCCTTCCAAGAATTTCTGTGTCTGAAGAACTTGCACTTATCTGAAAAGAGGATTTATTTTTGAAAATCTAAGCAACAGCACATGAGTATTTTATGGAGATGATAAGCAGAGGAGAACTCTTTGTGGTTCTGCTAATGACTCCTATTTCATAAAAAGTTGCACGAAAGAGCTAATACCAGAAAGTTTAGGCGTCTCCCTCCATGGCCAATTCTGATGGTCTCTTTCTTCTTCCTGACCATTTAGGATGCAGAAGCACTCTCCTCTTTTTCATCTGGTCTCTCAACTGTCACCACAGTTAACCTGTCTTGCTTTCCTCCCCCTGGTATGACATGTGAAGTTTGTCTTTCCACGATGGCACAGTGGGATCCATATTCCCAGGACAGATTCTAAAATTGTTATAGATCCCTCACAGCTTTTTATTTATCCAGCATAATAAAATAAAATATAAATAAAATAAATCCAGAATCTGCCCAGGCTGGTGAATGAGAATTATGATCAAATTGCTCCATGTGGCAAGTTCCTCTTATTTCACAGGGCCTGAAAATTCCTTCCTGACAGAGATTTCTAAGCTTCTTTAATTCCACAGAAGGGAGAAATTCAACAGATACCTCCCTCTCAACGCACACACTGTGCACACACACTGCATTGAAGATGTGCCTGAATTGTTCCCAGGCATGCAGTTGTTTTAAAAAGGTGGGGGGAGGTATTGCTAGTCTTCCTCCAACTCCGCCACTTGAGTGAGTCCCATGAGTGTAGTATGGCCAGTTCTTTACTCAGAGAGGAGCCTTCTATATTTCACAGATCTGAAGCTGAGAAGGAAATACTTAAATGATCAGAATGGACAAGCAGGAACTCAACAGGTAGATCTCTTTCAGTCTCTGCCTTTCCATTTCCAGAAAAGCCAAACTACTGAATTTTTGCCACGTTGCCTTCTGAATGATTCAATACCAGTGTCAGAAAGATAAGGTGACAACGCTCTTCAGATGAAGAGCCTGGTAAAGTTACCTTTTGGGACTGCAGTTTCCAATGTCTCCAGTCCATTCAATAAGTTAAAGTAGGTAAAATCTCATTTAGATGCTAAATCTCACACTGAAAACCATCACCTTGGGTTGCCAAAGTGGGAAATGCACCGTGTTTGTTGTTGTTCTTAATTGCTGTCAAGTCACTTTTGATATATGGTGATCCTATGAATGAGAGGCTAAAAGATTCTATTAGTAACAGCCCTGCTCAGATCTCGCAAAGTTAGGACTGCAGCTTCCTTAATTGCATTACAGGTGGACAGACTCAATCTTCCTATTTTCCTACTGTCTGCCACTTTGTCAAGCATCCTTGCCTTTTGTAATATTCATGTCATCTCATGATCTGTCCAAAGCTTAACAGTCTCAGTTTAGTCATCTTGGCTTCTAAGGAGAGTTCAGGCTTGATTTGCTCTCAGTCCCGTTTACTTATATTATAGCAGTACTTATATTATTGGTAGAACTTTCTTCCAGTGCCACATTCCAAATGAGTTGATCTTCTCCCTGTCAACTTCCTTCACTGACCAACTTTCATAACCATGCAGAGAAATCAGAAATACCATAGCAATGCCTTGTTTACCCACTTGGATAGACCTTGGGAAAGATTACTGTTTAGACTGCAGTTCTGAGAATCCTCCAGCCAGTGAGGTTATAGTGCAAAAAGTAGTTTTTCCAAACTCAGACTTCCTTTGGTCATAAATTCTGTAGCTGACATGATTTTCCCATTGCGTTTGTCTGTCTGTACTTTAATCCAGCTGTCACGTGGCTTGTCCATTTTCATCCAAGTGGGGAATGAGTTCTCACAGAAGCCGGCCCTGGTGGGAGAGTTTTCCTAAAATCTCTTTTCTCAGTGCCTTTGTGTTATTCCACCATGGACCATCTTGGCTGGGCTAGATGCTTGCCTGTAAAACTGTAATGGCCTGGAAGGGACTGCAGTGAGCAATCAGGACCTCATGCCATTTCCTCATTGTTCTAACCTTTTCTTCTTTATTTTATTTTATTTTATTATTATTCACAGAGCCCCTGGCAGTAAAGCATGAGCCGTGCAGCATTCTCTTGGTTGAAACCAGCCAGACTCTCCATGGGAGCCATCATATCTCCCTTTCTGAGTCTGCAGGCAAAACCCCAGAGTTTTATTTTAAGAGCACATTAATTAAAGGGAAATGTGATGTATGTCTTTGACATCCAAATTAATAGTAAATGAGGTAATTATGAGAGGGCCCATTAGCATGATGGAAGAGCCTGCCTTGGCCTGGCCCAGCCGGAGATTAGAAAAGGTGGCAAGACCGATGTCAAGTGAATCCCGTACAGGGAAAGAAAGTTGTAGGTGGCAGAAAAGGGGGCAGGGAGAATAGGATGGGTCCAGTGTTGGAAGACAGGCTATTTCTTCTATTAAATCAGAAGAGGTCAGCTGTGGGCCTCCAGATTCTGCTCCCCCCATCTCCTTTCTCCTCCCTCTTCCTTCCTTACCCCTTGATGCACGTATATGTGCCTCCAGGAGAAACAGCATGGTGTAGGGGTTTGAGCATTGGACCACAACCCCAGAGGCCAGGATTTGATTCCCTGCTCAGCCGTGGAAACCCACTGGGGGACCTTGGGCACATCACACACCGAACCCAGTTCAGCAATAGATTTGCCTTAGGGTTGCCATAAGTCGGAAATGACACAACAAACAACAATGTTCTTCAAATTGCCTGTTGACTTACGGGAAGCTCATGAATTTCACAGGATTTTGTTAGGCAAGAAAGATTCAGAGGTTTTGTGGGTTCCTTCCTCTGATATGTAGGCTACTGCACCTGGAATTCATTGGCAGTCTCCCATCCAGGTACAAATCAAGGGTGTTCCTGCTTAACTTCCAAGGTCAGGCAGGATTGGGTACCTTTAGGGTGTTTTGTAGTAGTTTTCTGTGAAGTAGCTGGGTTAGTCTCTTGCAGCATAAAAAGGAGAAAGGGAGGGTGAGAGAAACAAAAAGGAATGTAGCAGCACTTTTAAGACTGATTTTTATTTTAGCATGAGCTTTCATGGCTATCATTTGAAGAAGTGGATTGATATTTATGGAAATTCATGCTAAAATAAAAATAAATTAGTTTTAAAGGAGCTGCTACATTCCTTTCTTTCTCACCCCCATCCCTTTCTCCCTTGCTTCTTTTCTTGACCCCCTGTCAGCATAGCCAATCATAAGGAATTATGGGAATCGCTGTCTTTTGGGGAAAGGATTGCAGTTTAAAAAAGGGGACTGAAATCAAAAGGGCCACCGCTTCCCATCCCTGGTTTAAATGTTGTAGAGCTTATCTTGAGAAGAGTGAATATGTGTCTCTACATGTGTCCATGCAAAAAAAAGAAAAAGAAAAAAGGAGGGGTATAACTACTAAAATAAATTAAATAACAGAGCAACTAAACCCTCCTTCACTCCAAATCAGTTCAGATGTCCCTGCTGGGACACTATGCTAATGGTTGCACTTTTCCCAGGCCCTTTCCACACCTCAACTTTTTTCCGCACTGGGGTGCGGGGATCGCGTGAGCAGCTCCAGCGAGAGGCTCTCGCATCCCCACTGCTTCAGCTCTACACAAGCTGCCTGCTCCTGAGCAGGTAGTGCGAGAGCCCCACCTCTTCCTTCTGCAGCACAGCCTGGGAGTTTCCCAGGCTGCGCTGGGGCAGGAAGCACGACAGCTGCAGCTCCAGAGGCTCCACATACCAGATAAGTGCACGTGGGATCCTGGAGCAATGCGCAATCATGCACCATTTTCAGCTGAAAGCCAAAAATGAAAAAGTGTGCTAGCAGCACCTACCCTACCCTGGAGCATCACGCAATTGTGAGTGCGTCATGCAGATCGCTCCTCACAATCGCACAACGCTCGAGGGGCTCTTTCGCATGGCAAATACCGTGCGAAAAGGGCCCCAGGGTTGCACAGCAGTGGTGAGAGAAGGCTCCAAGCTTCCTTCCTTCCTTCCTAGCCACAGCACTCACAGCCTCTTTCTTCCTGCCACACCTCTGGACACTGACATAGTTGTGCTGGCAAAAGATGCCAGCAGGGATCTAACTATGCAATACTTCCAAAAGAAGCTCAGAATTTGGGATGTATTCTAGGAGAAAGCAAGTCTATAGGAATATGAACTTTCTGTGCATGTTCCGCAATTGAGTGTCTTTCAGACAACTGAACTACAACCATCATCATTTTCATCTTCCATGCCAACACATCTGGAGGGCACTAGGCTATTAAAGGCTGCTGTCTGTCATTGCTGTCCTGTTTGACTCAAACAGTTGTGTTAAAAAAGTCAATCTGAAGGAGAAAAGTGCAGTGAATGAGGAGTTTCTGAGGATTCTGCAAATTCTTCCAATGGTTTTATTTCACCCTATCTTGCTATATACAGTACATGTAGGAAAAGGAGCTCAGATGAAAGCAGGGATGGAATAGAGCAGATAGGAGAAGCTGTGAGAAGGACTATCTTTTGTTTGAATTTAGGATGCAAGGAGAATCTCTTGAGTTAACCTGTGAACCCTTATATTGTGTAATCCCAAGGCACCTGCTTGTGTGTGAATCTGCTACAGCTGCTCTGCCAGTCCTGAGCAATTGCTCTAGGCGAAAGAAGAGAGATTGCCTGGGATCAGTAGAGGAGGTACTGCACCTGTTTATAAAGGGGCAAAGCGTGTTTAGGTGGCAAGCATGACAGGAATTCCAACTGCAAACCGGTATGTGGCTCATTTATTGCTATCTGGCTAAACAGGCAACAGCTGCTTTCCTAGCTCTGGGCAATCACTCCACATTTTCCAGGAAAGCTAGAAATAACAGCCTTGGCTCACCTTGCAGAATTGAAAGCTGAAAGACATTGAACATTGTATAGCCTGGGAACAAGCATGTGCGGGAAATACTTGGTTAGGAAAAAAGGGAGTTAGCCAACAGAATGAGAGTTTTTTAGCTTTTACTTCCAATTCTCTAAGTTTTAAAAGAGGAAACCGGTTGGCACAGAATTTTCACACTTTGGAGCCCATTAAACCTCATACAAGCACCGGCTGTCCCCCCATTTTGTTCTGCACAGATTCTGTGAACAGGGGAAAGAAATGTGCTTAAATGAATGAGGATCTGATTTGATTCACTGACCCCCAGTTGCCCCTGAGATGAAATAGCAAAGGAACTTCTTGCTTTTGAAAGCAGTGGCTCTTGCAGAGCTTCTCTTGGGAAACTTGCTGGTGACCCCTTCTTCCACATTCCTCTCCCTCCACCTCCACCCAATCACACCTCATCTGCCCTCCTGCAAAGAGGTGAGCAGAGCAGAATTCACAGAAAGAAAGAAAAAAGCATTAAATAAATAGAAACACTATAAATTCAAGGACAAAAAGAGTGGGGCTGAATAGGATCAATTTCATAGTTAAAAGCTGGTGATGTGTTTTGAAGATTGGTGTTTCTCCTTCACAAATGGAGACTTTAAAAATACTAGAGATGTGGGCCTTTCATGCTACCCAGTAAGGAAACTCTCCTGAAAGGTGACTATGTAATAAAAGACTGACAAACATATACTTGTTGTATATATAAATAAGGGATGGATATGTGTGTGCTCACTGGTCAAATTAAAAACAATTGTGATTAGAATTTGATCAGAAATTTGACATGCTCTCGTAAGGAAACAGATGGAAACCATGGCGCTTTCAGACTGCTTAAGAGCAACCACTTTCTCAGAACACAGAGCCTAGTCTCCTCAGTAACTGGCTCTGAAATACAGCTGTCACAAAGAACCTGGCCAAATCCAACCTTCCTGGGTTTATCATCTCTGAAGAACAAGTGAGCAAGAACTCCTGAGAGGTGTTTCAGTGAGATCTAAGACAGAGATGCTACGTCAAGCAGGTGGTGCGTAGTACTCTGCCCGTACAGTTCTACGTGCTCCTCTGCCCCAACCGAAAAGCTATCATTCGCCAGGAGGGGTCCTTCCTGCTGGTGGTTACTGGTGGGGAAGGGATGGGGAGGAGGCAGTTCAGATGATTAAGGAGCAGTTTGTGTTGTTTCAGAGGGGAAGACATAAAGGTACACTTGAAGATGGAATGCATGTTTTGTTTCCTTCCTTGTGAAGACCAGACCATCCACTTCTTCACTGAGTGACCTGCCTTTCCCCTCCATCCTCTCCCCCTCAATAAGCAACACACTGGCCTATCTCAGGGCTAGACAACTGCTTGAGAGGGAGGTTTCGGGTAGTGTACCGTCCAAAACAAACCAACCAACCCTGCACTTGTGTTGGCCACACTTAACCCACATGTATGTCAGCAACAGGATGCTGTCCATCAAATATCAGCTTAACCGTGAAGAATCCATGAGCTCATTCATGAACAGAGCTGGAGTAATGTTGTAACATCCCACCCTATCTGAGCTAATTTTGTGTATCTTACTAAAGAAATGGCCTGTGTGCACAAAATAGCGAGGGGGGAGGTACAGTTTACCAGGGTCCAGACATCTAGGGGGCTGCAACCATGAGAATATAATAGAGGATAAACTGTATGCCATGTCTGGAGGTATTTGCAGAAACATATTTCCTTGTCTCTATGTATCAATTGTCCAGATGTTACGAGAGTTGCCAGAGCAGGGTGGGAGCAATCTCCAGCAACATTCTGAAGTGTCAGGCCTCCTGCCCCAGTTCTTCTCTGGCACAGTGGCAGCTGGTGGCTCTCATGCCAGTGCGGCTGTGAATCTGCTTCAGGTTTTAGTCTGAACTTCAAAGGAGCTATCCAAGCCTATTCCAAAAATAGATTCCTTGCCAGGACAGGTCCTCTAAAGCACAGACTGAAACCTGCTGCAAATTCACTGCCACACTGACATGGAGGTTCACAGACCTCATTGCTATCAGACAAGAAGAATGTCTGCTTAGGCAGTTAAGTTAGTGCTGTGTAAGGCTGAGAGGCAGAATTATTTCTTTTCCTCTGTTTGACATATTCTGTCATATCAAGCACTATAAGTCTCAACGTTTCTGGTGCCTAAGCAGAAAGGAGGGAAGTGATGAGCAAAGCAACACACCATTGGACAGTGTGATAACTGAAGCCCCTGTCAGAGCTACTGGTGACGAGCAGCAGCTGTTGGTCCCTGTGGCTCAGGGTGGAGATGAGTCCTGCAGCTCAAGAGCTCCCCCTGCTGCCATGGACCAAGCAGGCTTGGACGTTCCTCTGCCTGCTCCTTTAGGGCAACAGCGATCTGATTCTGAAGATGCTTTGGAGCCTGTGTCAATCAGCCCACAAACAAGGCCGAGACTCAAGAGAGCTGAGTAAAGGGAGGCTTCCTTGGTTAAGTTCAAGAAGCAGTGACTAGCCACACCTGTGTCTTGGACTACATAACTGCCTGCCTGGAAGCTTTCCTTTGCTTGTGGCGAACTTTCTACAAGCCCTCTCCTTGCCTGTTCCTTGCTTCCAGCACCTGGCTCCTGATACCTTGGATTGATCTCTTGGCTCCAGACCCCTGGCTTTTGGAACTCTGACTAAGGGTTTTGCTTGTCGCTCTGGCTTAGGTAAATGGACTTCCCTTGAGTAAGTGCTTCCTTGACTCCTCCCGGCAGAACTCTGCTAGCTCTCCCACTCCCTTCTCCGGGCTGTCTCACCGCCCGGGTCTCTGACCCTGACAGGACAGTGGGAGTAAGTGGTGCTGCTTCTTCTAGCAGACTCTGCTGTGCTTAGCTCCTGTTTCATTGCTCCTGTTACCCTGATTTCTGGGGTCCTGTGGGGGACACCTTAATGTGCTCCATGTGATAGGGAATGGGAACTCAACAGAGCACAAGCAATAGCAAAGCGAGAGGCAGGATAACCTAGCTGGGTCTTTTTACCCAGTTTTTACGGGGTCAGACCAAGCCAAAAACCAAACAAAGATGTCCAATAAATGATTTTATTGAATGAAAGTCTCATGCATCAACGCAATCACTCACACACTCACTCATGACCTAATAATAAATAAAAGAGAGGAAACTGGATAGGGGAAATATTGAAGGGATTGTAACTGGGGTAATACTGCACATTTTCCTGAAGTTCTTGGTCTGGGAGAAACAGCAAAGAAGTAGAGCTCAGCATGGAGAGGACTGTGAGGGGATTACTTGACTGACGGAGAAACTGTCTGCTGGTATGACCGGGAGTTATCCAAAGAAACGCTCAAAAACTGGGACTATTTGTAGGGGAAAATGTACCTTGAGGGCAAATCCTCTCCCGGGGAGAACAATGCGTGTTGCAATGAAAAAGAAGCTCCACAATGGCAACTCCATTTGCATGATGGGATTACGAGGTGTTGCCAAAGCTTCAGGATCTTTGGTTGCATTGGGTTGTGGTGTGAATTTATGTAGTATTGAATTTATGTAATATCAAAAATTGTAGACCCCGGGGCAAGGTTTACCAGTGAGGTAACATTCCCTTGGAGCTGGATGGCTCTCAGTAGACCTAAGCCCCAGATGTGTTTGTTCCCTGGGATATTGAATTGAGTCTGTGCAGCTGAAGCGATCATGAAACTGAAGTTATCGGGCCATCTTACGAGGGCCCAATACCTTGAAAAATAGAGCAGAGCTGGGAAAAATTGCTTTGTTGGACTACAGCTCCCAGAATCCCCCAGACGGCATGGTGATTCTGGGACCTACAATCTAAAAAAAGCAACATTTGGTAGCCCGGGGACATGGTTGAAAGAGAGCATAGTTTTCAGAGGGGCTTGGAGGATAACAACGCAATGCCTCATTAATGACCTTACAGGTAAGATGGAAGATCAGTAACATTACAAACAACCAGCCAGTTTCCAGTTCACCGGTTTTTGAGCTTTAAAGCCTAGGCAGGCCAAAAGTTTCTTTCAAACCAAATCACTAGGATATGAAATCTGCTTCATTTACTTCTCAGAAAGTCTGTGTTTGCTGGACCATGATGTCACCCAGGTGATAACACAGTTTTATGCAAGCATATGCTAAGCTGTTATGCAAATTACAGTTTTTCCAGTTATGCAGAAAACACGGTATGTATGTGTTGGAACCACTTTTAAGTGAAGCATGAGTTTTATCTAGAATAGGCTCATCTATCCACTTTTAGAAACTTCTTAAAGCTAGAGATGGACTCTGTATTATCTAAAGGAAGAAGGAAACTGCTCACATGCTTGACTCCTTGGGTAGGCTGTTCCTCTGAAGAAATCCTTATCTGACCTAGCAAGGGCTTCTTTTAACAAATCCCCAAAGAAAGAGAGAATGAGGCTGAGAAAACAGCTAGTATAACAAGGCTGATTCCTGCTGCTCAGTGTTGCTTGTCCAGGGCAATAAATATGTCTCTACCTGAATAGTGTTCAGAAGCTCCCATTTACCTAATTCTCAGGTGGCTTCAGACTCGTTTGTTTGTTTGTTTTACAATGCCCTTTTGCTTTATCTTTGCCGATGTTGCAGCAGCTGGGCTTCGGTGATACAAGTGGAAGTGGAGCACAGCTGCCACTCTGACAAGTCTCCAGCCCTGTTTTGTCCCTTATCTTTGTTCTGAGCCAACATGGCAGGATAGACAAGAAGGTGCACAGGAAGAGATAGTGAGTGTGATGCAATGGTCTCTTTGGACCATAAAGATGACCAGTGTGAAAGATGGATGGTTAGACGGATTCCTCAGGTACTGAATCACCCACTCACTTACCTCCAACTTTTACACTTGGAAGGCACAAATTGGATGTGTGATATACATCTAGGGCAGATTCCGACGGTGTACAACTCATCTCTTCATCATCTCACTCACTGTGCCCAAAGAAACAGGCCCAATGAGGGAACATTTGAGCTGCCAGATGCCATGGTACTACAGCTCCCATCTGCCCCCAAACCCGCTCTTCTCTTTTTACGTTATCCTGATGCCTCAAACGTATTTCTTCTCCCCAGAATTCAGAGGGCTGATGGCTGCCTGTTTAGATGACACAGCCCATCCAACAGTTCAAAATTTAATTGAGAGTTATGGAAGGCAGTGATGGCAGCCCTCTGTTTTGCCAGAGGTTGCCAAGTAGATCACACTTCTTGACTTGGGGCTGAAAATCAATCCTGGCTATGACCAAAGGTGTACTTCCGGTTTTTATCTCAGGTGGGTGACCAACTTTGGTGTTTTTAAAGGGATTTGGCAGGAGTTTTGAATGAGACTGCTGCTCTGCATGAATTTGGGGGGGGGGGTCTGGTGTTTAGGTAGGAAGGTTTGGGCCCACATGTATCCTGCAGCCTGCACTCTTCCCTCTCCTGGCTTAGAGCAGTGGGAGACACAAGCCATATTACCGTATATCTACTTAGATAAAGAGAGCCAGCATGGTGTAGAGGTTGGAACGTTGGTCCACGACCCTGGAAACCAGACTTCAGTTCCCCACTCAGCCATGGAAACTCACTGGGTGACGATGGGTATGTCACATTCTCTCAGTCCCCAGAAAACCCTGTGATAGGTTCACCTTAGGGTTGCCATAAGTCAGAAATGACTTGAAGACACACAGCAACAAACTTAGACAAGCAGGAGCTCTCCAGATTCTTGTTCAGAAGCTTTTCTGAGTCTATTTAGAATCTTCTTAGCTAGAAGGAGAGGAAGCTGAGTTTGAGACCATTACAAAAGTTTGTGCCATTCCGTTATGACCCTTCTGTAAGAAAGTGTGTCAGGCCCAGGAACTTCAGGATTTTCTGCAATAGGTACAGTAGGCGAATAGTAATCAAGCATTTAACAGGTACTGTTTTCTCAGTTCAAGTACACTGCACCCTTTGAGTTTCTGCCTGCCCCACAAGCTACTAGATGAGAAAGGCACATGTCAATAATTGCGTTGGTTCTAAGAATAACTTGAAGACAGGAAAGCTTTGTCTTGTGGCCCACGTGGTTCCTTTAACAACAACATTTTCAGCTCCTTTTTCCAGAAATTGTTTCCACCAGCTAATGAAATATCAAAGCAATTCATCAGGGAACAGAGGGGATTGGAAAGTCTTTGAGAAAGCGTCGGGCTTTGTAATTCCTTCCAGACAGCAGCACCAAGCAATGTGATTAAAGCGCTCTGATTAACACACAAACCTTGTTTCTGGCAAGTAGGAAGTGGGTGCACTTGGGGGAATCCACTTGGCAACTTGGAAGGCCGCTGTGACAAATTGCTCATATATCAATTAGCTTGCTAGGTGAATGTCACCTGATATCTAGTCGTTTGTAGAAGACGGAGATCCAATTAATCTGACTGGCGCTCCTGGCAGCTGGAGCGCCCCCTCCCCCACCTGCAGTTTCCTGTGTGGAGCCCATCAGGAAGGCTGTAGCAACCGAGGGGCTTCCAATCTGTGTCTGCACAACTGTGTCTCTCTGTCTAATCCAATCTCTGTACATCTATATCTACCAAAGTTATCGAAACAAAATGTTGGCTTTTGCCTTCAAAACCCTAAATACCTTGGGCTTAGGATAAACTTGAATGGTTGCCTTCTCCAGCCAGCTGGAGTCACCTGCTGACCTATAGCAAGCCCCAGAATTTTGTAAGGTTTTCTTAGGCAAGGAACAGACAGAGGCTGTTTGCCAGTTCCTTCCTCCTATAGCACCTGGCATTCTTTGGGGGGGCTCCCATCCAAGTACCAAGCAGGGTTGATCCTGCTTAGCTTCCAGCCAGCTAGTTATTGCCTAAGAACTATGGCACACCCAGAGCAGAAGAAGCAGTAGTACCTCTCCTCTCTGGACAAGGGTCTCTTCTGTTTCACAAATGGGTCAGGGTAGCTGGATGGCACATGGGCACCCCAAACAGGCTTCACCTGGGAATCTCTCCCTGCTTTTGTGCATCCAGGGTAAATATATTGCAGAAGGCGGTACGGCATACTCTCTTTCAGAATGTTTTTAAAGCTACTTATGCTGGAACAATAGAGAGCTATACCAACCCAATCTGCCAACATGGTTCTGGTCACTCTGTCCCTCATACAACACACACACACAAACACATGTCAAAAGACGGAAAGATAAGTCAATGATGCTAAACTTACCAGTGAACATGCTGTTTCAAGACAAATGAGCTCTGAGCAGTGACTTACAAGTGATGCAATTATTCATAATGAATTACTTCTTTTTTGTAACCAAGGTGGAAGAAAACCATGTTTCAAAAGCTGTGCAATATGTTACTGTAGTTTTTGAACTTGTGGGATATTAGATATCATTTGATATCAAGAATTTGGCCTTCACTACCCATTTCTCTCCACGTGCTTGCGAGGCCCCCGGACAAGCATGCACACAGGCACGGCCGAAAATAGCTGAATATTCAAAAACAAATCCAGGCAGACCAGTAATTGCCAGACTGCAGCTTTAGGAGACCTCTAGGCAAGTACCCTCTTAATATCACATTATGTATGCATGCAGCTTACAAAAGATCCTCTGCCCCAAGCAGGCAGCTTGGCGAGCGGAATATCCAACTCTCAAGCACTCTGCGTTTGCATACTGTCTACGCTATTGACAACGCTGTCATAATTCAATAATCTAAAGTACTGACCTTTCGGAGGCTTTGTCTCCAGCCCGAAACCCATTGTTTTCCCCAGGAATGGACTAGGCACATTTTCCCCTATAAGAACCCTTGATTTTGCCTGTCTCATCGGATCCCTCGTGACTTGCATCCCGACTTGCTGCCGCTCCGTTTGAGGAGCGTCCCCTCAGCCTCCACGTGCTGAGAATCTACGCTCCCAAGCTTCTTCCCTTCTACCGGGCTACAGGACCAGGTGTAGTATTTCCCCGAAAATCCTCCTGAAAATCCCCTATCTATTTTCCTCTCTTTATTTCCTTAGGACTGCGTGTGTGACTGCGCAATTGCACAGTATTTCTTAATTCTGAGTGAGTGAGTGCGTAAGTTTGCTGCAACTTCATAAATAAAAGAACATAATTTGAGATTTCTTGTGTCTTGGTCCTGACTCGGCCAGACCCTGTAGACATTGGGTAAAAGATCTCGCTACGTTGCCCTGCCTCTTGCATTGCTAAATGGTGCTCTAGCTAATTCCCATTCCCCAGTATTTTGAGCACATTGAGGTGTCTCTCCCGGGACCCCAGAAATCAGGGCAACAAATACCCCAAGCAAAATTACTTCAATGTTACTTCAGTGGTGTAATAGATAACATAATGTAACATAATGCAGTTACGTTTCAAAATTACATTGTAGGCTGAAATTTAACGGGCATTTTAATAAGAGGCATTCTGCTCTAATATAGAGCTGCACCAAGAGAGCAATTCTACCCCCTGAGTTTGAGCTGTAAACTTTGTTCTATTTTTTTTTTAAATAAAATGCTGCCACTTGCATTATCATTCTGACATCCATCTGCTTGCAGAACCATTTGGAAGGAACCAAGGCATTCCAGTGATCATAATGATGCCACTCTTCTTAGTGCACCAGAGTTTGTAAGGAATATGTTACAATAATGCCACCCGTACAGTCTAACCTCTGCATTCCCTAGAATTAGGGACAGAGGACACCCACAAAAGTGGGAAAACTGCAAATATCAAAATGTGTGTGTGTGTGTGTGTGAGAGAGAGAGAGAGAGAGAAGGGGGGCCAAGACATGGTGGGGAGAGCAAGCACTAAAGGTCCCAACCAGGTTAGGAAAAGGAGAGGGTGTGGGTCAGACAGTGGACTAAACTTTCTCTCTCACCGATCTCTTTCCTTGGCTGGGTAGCGCACTGGGAGAGGGTTCATGGTGCTGAGAAATCAGGGCGCAAGCCATCTTTATCTGGCCAGGCAGCAACTGGAGGAGGAAGAGGAAGAGGACCAGAGTTGGATTTTTAAAGGCCTGCATGGCCTGATCAAAGCTACCGAGAGGCAAAGTTCCCTGGAAAAGAAGTGCTAGAGGTGGGGGCAAGGGTAAAACCTGCAAATGTGGAGGGACAACTGTAATGCATTAGTGTAAGGGGTTTCAAGGCCAGATTGATGTTATTTTGTTTAAAATTTACTGGCTAGTAACATTGTCACTTTTCAAGTTAATGCTCAAACTTTTCAGATAGGAAAAAACAAAAGGGGCAAAAAGAAAATCCTATGTGTTTGTGCGTGTTTTTAAATGAAAAGTAACTAAAAGTGACTTGCCACTACAAGCAACTCTTTAAATAACCAGTAATGGCTGGCAGTGAGTCAGTGTGGTGTAGTGGTTTATGCACTGGGCTACAGCTCTGCAGACTAGGGTTCAAATCTCTGCTCAGCCATGAACATCCACCGTGACCTTGGCCAAGTCACACTCTCTCAGCTTCAGAGGAAGGCAATGACAAACCCCCTCTGAATAAATCTTGAAAAGAAATCTCCCTGATAAGTTCCCTTTAGGGTTGCCATGTATCAGAAACTACTTGAATGCAGACAACAGCAACAACAGGGGCAATGAACTGGTTTTCAAACAACTACCAAGGAATGTGTAACCAAAACAAAATCTAAAAATAATGTTCTAAGGACTTTATCTACTATGACCCCACTGACCAAGTTTTTAAGAAATGGAGCCCTCTTTTCCACACATCAGTAGGAAGCTGCTTGACATAGAGAACTTTACATCCATCCTAGTGGGTCTCAGCCCCTTCTTACTGAGTGAGGGAAGAAGTTTGTGGCATTTGCAAAATGTGTGTCCTTGTGATCATTTCGTGTGCTCACTGTAGTCAGACAATTTTTCTGTTGCTGCTATCCAGAATTCCATTAGAAATAGCCAGGACTTTCTTTGACCAGATAAAACCTCATCTTTATTCCCTGCTACCTTTAGCACGTGCTTGGAAGAAATCCTACAAACCAGGAAAGAAAACTAGGTTATTTTTCACCCTTCCGACTGTGGTTTATGTCATCATCTGAGTGACCATCACAATTACCCAGTGTAAGAGAAGAATAAATAGAGGAATGATTGGCAATGGCAGGGTCAGGTAGAATACTGGGTAAAGCTGGAGTGAATGAGAAGCAATGCTAATGCTCCCTCTACACTTCAGAAGAATTGTTTGCCCTGAGTGAGGCTTCACTACCAATCTGAAGTTGTCCAGTGGGCACTGCATAGGAAGCACCTATCTTTGCATCTGTGTGCACAGGCATTTACACATAATCCTGCAGGCAGACAGGCATGCGCGTGCGCGCACGTGTGCACTCGCGCACACACACACACACCACAGGTATAAAAACACTCTCTGATGAATCGTCACTAGCTCTTTTCCATACAGATACTCCTAAGCCTTTCAAAATCTTCAAACGGCATACCATAGAAGCCTGTAAATGAATTAAAAGGCTGGAGACAAGGTGGAGATTGCCTGAGATCAGAGACAAAAGATGGAAGGCAGAGATGGTACAGAAGTGATGGAGTCATGTGTGCCTGTGTACACAGGTGCATGCAGAAGACTGCCTGCAGACCAGTGGGGAAATCCCATCAGTGGATAGCAACTGGAGCAGGAGCTGTAGCAGAACTGAGATTTCTAAATCATTCCATCCCTGCCTGTAGGTGCATGGCCCAGAGATGTAGGTGGCATAGGTCAGGTTCCTACCTGTCCACTTGCAGTCACTTCTGCTTGTGGGGCTGGCCCATCCAGGGGCTCTCTGAGCTTCCCTTGGGACTGCCCTGCGGCTGGAAGGCAATTACATAAGAGCTACTGCAGCCCAGCATGGAACTGGGCTGAGAAATGTAAACGGCTGCTGCAGGCGATGGCTGACCTAATTTCAGAGCTTGCTGTGGCTCTTGTCATCTGTTGCCTGTTCGCTCAGCATAGATGGGCCAACAGGGAACTAATGAGAGCACAAGAGAGAGAATGCCATGGAAAGGCTGGCCTGGCAAGGACAAGCAGAGAAACCAAGGAGTTGCCTGCTTAAACCAATGACTGATGGTGAATACTTGGTTTTCTGCTCTCGATGAGGCAGTGGAAGGGAAAATCTATTAATAACCACACTGTGGGAGAGAATACAGAACATTTCCTTCCCTTGGGCCTGGCCGTTCTTCACATGCTAGAGTGTTATTCATACAAAAACAATGCTTTGGAAAGGAGAGGATGCTTGTGAATACAGAAGGGATTACCTTGTATCAGAGATAGTTGGGGTATATAGGACAACCCAAAAGATATTTTGTGGTGCAGCAGACTAACATTTATGAGTGTGTGTATGTACCTTCAAGTTGCCTGTCAACTTATGGTGACTCTGTGAATTTCATAGGTTTTTCTTAGGCAAGGCCTCCTCAGAGGTGGTTTTGCCAGTTCCTTCTTGTGAAATGTAGCCTACGGCACTTGGTATTCATTGGCAGTCTCCCATTCAAGTAGTACCCAGCACTGACCCTGCTTAGCTTCCAAGATCAGATGAGAATACCTGATACCTTTAGGGTATTTATGTAGAAGCATAAATGCCAGATACTTAGAAGAAGCTTCTTGTGCATTTCTGACTCAACAAACAAACAATCAATCAAAAATAGAACCCTAGATCCCAAGGCCTCATACAGAACGTCTCATCACTACTGGAAACAAAATAATCAAGCTGGACAAGAGAGAGAAATCAAAGGCACAATTCTGTGGTTCCCTGTGAACTGAGGGAAGACAAGAGCATAGACAGAGTTCCTAACATTAGGCAGAGTGAAGCATCTGCCTCAGCCACAAGTCTTGGCCTATGCAGAGGAATAGCGGTGGCTATCCCCTAGGTCACTTGTCCTCAGCCTCCATCCTGTACTCTGTTGGAGGACAGAGCTGCAGCCTGACCTAACTTATTAAACTAACTTGCTTCTTTGGGTGCTGTGGAGGACACCGTCCTGTTGGCCACAGTTGAAGTAAGATTCAGTGATCAGTTCATTTGACTTCTATGTGTGGAACTGTTGGGAAGAGGGACAGCTTCTTGTCTTCTATTTCAGGTAGCAAGTTTGCCGGCTGGCCCCTCCCAAAACTGCAAACCCCAGGATTCTATAGGATGTTGAAAGTGGAATAATCGCGCTATAAGAGTGTAGTGCGGAAATGGCCATAGTAGGAGTGAGGAGAGGAAGTGAAAGAGAAGGAATAAAGATGGCTGTGGTAGGATACTCTCTGTAAAGTATATTCGGAGAAATACTAGAATTTGTTGTAGTAGGTCAGATAGAAAACTGCTCCAACAGTCTAACTGTTATACCATCTTTACTCTCAGTGTTATAACCAACTGATTACTTCAGTTGTTAAGCTGTTTGTTAAGAAATGGGAAAGAGAGACATGATGAGGTTGCCATGAGGAAGTTGTTCTCAGAACTCCAGATTCACTTATTACTTCCTAGCCTTTTACAGTGAAGTAGTCTTTTGAGAGTAATGCTTTCAGTTAATGTGGCTGCACATCACAGAAAGCTGCAAGGTTACCCACTTTCCTTGGACTGCAAGTAGCCTTATTCCAGAATCGCAGTCCTTACTATTACCCTTACTGTAAATAGGCTGATGGTTTACTCCCTCAGCTTCTCCATCATCCAGCTATCCCATTCATGGAATTTTCCCTGTGATTCTCTTCTTCTTATAAATGAAACTGCACTGAAATGGCAAAATAGTGTCTATAATTTCAGAATTATTGCAGCAGTAATCCAGCCCCATTCATTCATTCATTCACTCACTCACTCACTCACTCACTCATTTTCGCTACTCACAAGCTGCCTTTCCCACAGGCCAATTTGCAAATAAAGTTACATTTCAAAGATCAACTGAATTTTAATCTCATTTGCAGATTGGCCTCAGGAGGAGTAAAAAGAATGAGCTACTGAGGGTAAAGGAAAACTCAAGTCCAAATTTGCCCTACAAGCCCCACAGCTGTGAAACTTTCAGAGGCAAGGTGCTACTCCTCCTGCAAGAACACTTGGAATATGCGGGATTGATGCTTTCGTTGAGAATTTTGAACCCAATTTTGAGCAGGTGCCATCTCTACTGTCATAATTATTTAAAAATACAAACAAAGGAATTCTGTAGCCTGGTAGTTAGGGACCTGAGGATCATCTCTCATGGGCACAAACCAAAACGAAGAAAATTTGCTAAAGAAAAGAAATCCTTCTGCTCCAACCCCTCCCCAAATCTCTCTTTTTGGCCCCCAGGTGTCTTTCCTATCATGACAAAGGAAAAGATGACAGTCAGTAAAACCACAGAGTAACATGTGGGTGAGCAAGTCCTATGAATAAAACGGAACAAACTGTGGCAAAGAGGCTGTAGCAGAGTAGGAGAAGCAGGAAGAGTGAGACGTGCTAGAGCAAAGTGCTAGATCTTCTGCAGAGGAAACTGAGCAGTGATTCATCTGGGTCGATACTAGCAGTAGTAGAATCCCTCTTGTGTAGACCTCTTCAACCATGTGCCCTCTGGACATCTTGGCCCACAAACCCATCGTTGCCAACCAGCATGGCCAAGGGGACAGATGCTGCAATCAAACACATCTGGAATCTGTTTTATGAAGCTGCAGCTTACCAGCTGTGGGCAGTCCCTGAGCTCCACTTATAATTCTTCTGCTCGACTATGAAAACTACTGATGGGTTTGTCGTCCTGAGTCTGCTTCAGGTGCTTTTCCAAGATCACTGGCAAGAACAAGCACATGCAAACATACAGGCATATATTTGGCACCTGCCCAGAAAAATGAAAGTAGTGTTGTGTCTGTGTGCTGTATGTGATGTGTAACAACCAGAAAGGTAGGACACCAAGCAGAGATATAGGCCCTTCCTGCACGAGGCAAGTGAATTGCTCCCTACCGTTACTTACTGGCTCTTCTTGGGTCCGAAGTAACGCAGACTTTCCCTTGAGCCCTTCCGCAGGGCTCCTCCATTAGTGCAGGGCGAACTGGAGCAGTGCGAGGTCTGTAGATCCGCACTGCTCCGGCTCAAAATGGCGGCTTCCGGTGTCTTCGTGGGAGTGGAACAACTGCTGACGCTGGCCACACCCACAGCCCACCCTCCACTGATCGCAGGCTCGCATTGGTGCGAGCCTGCGCATCTGCACAGGTAAGTAGGAACGCAATGGCGCGTTCCAGAAAATGTAAAGACCTGATTTTTCCGGTCTTTACTTAGCGCGGGGGAGGACCGCTTGGGGGCGGGTTGGATCGGACTGAGGTGCAGAACTAAGTTAAATAGTCCACACCTAGCCCGATCCAAGGTGCGGACGACCTCCGTGTCAGGACGCCTTGGCCCGTTTTAACTGCCTGGTGTGGAAAGGGCCATTGTAAAACCTGGGTATCCCTTTAGCAAATGGTGCCAAACTGTAGCACTGACTTTTGAATTTGCCTCTAAAGCAGAATTGGGTCAGAGTAGAATACGTGACCACAATCAAAGGAACAAGTATATTTTTCAATTGGTCTGCTTCTGTCTTGAGAAGAGAATAAAAAGATATCAAGACTGCAGTTGAAGACAACATTTCCTTATTTCCATGGTCATGATTCACACAATTTCTGCCCCATCTCTCTTCTCTCATCCATCTACCCTATAATACCCAATTTGCACTTACCTATTCCTGAATAAAGTTCCAAGACAGACACCAACCTGTCTTCCTAATGAATAGATGCAAATCAAACTCAGCCACAGGAAGATTTAACAGAATACTTGACAGGTAGTCAGCAGTAAAATATGCAGGATACTTTTTTAAAGGGAAAAAGAGAACACTTGAAGACAGACGGGAAAACACTCCAAATTACTTTCTCCTATATCTGCTGGCAGACTGAAGGTGAACAGCAATTATTTAGGCCAAAGATAGGAATATTGGCAGAGAAGGGTTAATGAATTTATTTGATCATGAATAAGTTAAAAAAATCTAATTCAATCATATTCACATTAGAAAAGGAAAAACAATACTGTAAATATTAAGTTTAGCTCAAATTGTAAAGTCCATCAATTAAGCTTAAAAAAATGTAATTAAATAAGCTGCTCTTTTTTGTTAAAAACACGTCCCAACTTAATTGAAAACTTAATTGATTTTAATAGTTAGTTTCTGTCACTTCCGTGATCTTATGTTTCCTGAGTCACAGGACTCTTTAACTGCATTCTTTGTGTCTAGAATGTATTTGTTTGCTTGCTTGTTTATGTATTTATTTAAATATTTAGGTCAGAATCCTCTATCACAGTGTATGTGACGCTGTCGTTGTGTACCTTCAAGTAATTTCTGATTTATGGTGACCATAAGGAGATCCTATCATAGGGTTTTCTGGGGCTGAGTGTGTGTGATGCACCCAATGTCATCCAGTGGGTTTCCATGCTGAGCGGGAAATTGAACCCTGGCTTTACATATACTTTCCTGTGCAGCAGAGGCAATAAGAAACCCTATTAATGAATTACAAGGATGTGTAGCAGGACCCCAGCAAGAGTGTTTCAATGCAGATCAGCACTCTCTAGTTGATGCTCTGATGCATAGCAGGATCAGTGTACAATGGGACTGATGGTGTCTCATGTAATTTTGCAGGGCCCCCTATGTAGTAACGTAGTAGCAGCCTTTTACTGGATACAGACGTTACGGAACTGCCTGATCTAACTTATGCAGACGTTAAGTCCACTTACAAAGATATAATTCCCCAGCAGGGTTCGGGCCTTATATCCTGCCTTCTATTTAAAGATTTCAGTGAGGTGTGAGATAAAATCAACTTAAAAGAGTGCAATGAGACTAAAGGGCTAAAAACATGGTAAACCGTTTAACAAATTAAAGGAAGACAGACGAAAATAATTTAAAATAGTTTAAATTGATTTAAAACCATACGTGTGTGTGGATTCGTTTACAACTAGTTAGGCTCCAAAGGATTTAGTGAAAAACAAAAACATGTTTTATGCCAGAGTGACAGCAACACTGATGCTAATCAAGCCTGTAAGGTGAGAGCATTCCATAGCTTGGATGCCACAGCAGAAGAAATCCTCTCCTACACTGTATTGCCTTGACTGATGGGACAAAAAGGAGGGCTCCTCCAGCAGACCTCAAACAGAAAGGCACTCCTTCAGGTACTGAGGTCTGAAGGCATTTAAGGTTTTAAATGTCATCACCAATGCCTTGAATTTAGACTGGATGTGTATTGGCAGCCAGTGCAATTCTTTCCAAACTGATGTTATAAGGTTTCTGGATGATAATTTGGGTCAGCAGTGTATCTGCTGCATTTTGCATTAACTACAGTTTTGGGGTTGTCTTCAAGCACAGCCCTACTTAGAATGCATTACAGTAGTCTAATCAGGAAATTACAAGTGCCTGAACTACGCTGGCGAAGTTATCCCTGTCCAGGAAAGGCTGTAGCTGGCAGACCAGTTGATGCCGTTCCTGGGCACTTCATTATGAAATTATCCGGAGGCTTCATACAGATACTGAACCACCCCGGGCAGGTCACATAACCAGTTCCCATATCTGAGAGCCATCACTCCACAGAGCCTCTGTCTGGTCAGGATTCAGCTTCAACTTATTGGCCCTCATCTAGCCCATTGTAGCATCCAGACACTGGTCAGCCACCTGCAGAGCCTCAGCAAACGTGGACAACAAATTCAAGTATAGCGGAGTGTCGTCAGCCTGTGAACGGTACCCCACACCAACTTTCCTTATGAAATTATCCAGAGGCTTCATACAGATGCTGAACCATAAAGGAAACAAGCTGGAATTCTGTAGAATCCCACAGCTTAATGGGCATGGGGCTGAACAGGAATACTCCAGTGCTATTCTCTGGAACTGTCCCTGCAATGCCTCCTATTCCCATCTGATAGAGCTGATCCAGTGCGATACTCTAAGTAGGTACCAGGTACCACCTAATTATTCTAGTGTCACAAATATGTTACTATTTAGGTAGATACTATTGAGAGGGAAGATATTTTGCAGCTTACCACCTCAGTCAGTATGCCACAATGAGCTGTATATGTTTGGATTCTAAAAAATGTGATGCTAGGCTTCAAGTTAGCTTCAAGTTAGCTAGTAATCATAACAGCTGATCTAGAAAAGCTTTCTTTCTAATTCCAGCTGTGGAGGAATGATTATGGATGGTGAAGTGATGAGATGGTAGATGAGATGGTAGAAAAAAGCACTCTATATGAGATTCATATATTGCAGGAAAGAACCCTGCCTTTAAACTAATTCTGAGCTAGCACTGGTGAACCTCCTTACCCAAATCAAACATTGGTTGTGAATACCTTGCAGCATACCTTGTCTCAATGTAAGGTTGTCTGAGAAGACAAGACAGAAATGGAACTATGTGGCATGGTTTAAACCCTGACTAACCTTACTTACGTCCTCTGCTATAACTTGTTGTTGTTGCTGTATGCTTTCAAGTCATTTCCAAGTTATGGTGATCCTAAGGTGACCTTATCCTTGGGTTTTCTTGGCAAGATTTGTTCAGGGCGGTTTGCCTTTGCCATCCTCTGAGGCTGAGCTTGCCCAGTGGGTTTCCATGGCTGACCAGGGACTGCTGCTGTGACTGGTCTTTTCTGTCACTGATAGTCTCAGATATTTTTGACTGAATATGACTTGTTGTTAGAAAAGCATTAAAATGCACTGTATGGTTCTGTAGATGTTAAAATTGATCCACCTGCTAGCAAATCTTCAGTAGCTTCCCCCAGTGGAACCAACAGATCTGAGTACAGGCTCTGGAGTCTCCCTCTTAGTCTCTAGTCTCCTGCTGCAGCTAGTCTACATAGCTTGTTTCATGAATATGAATAAAAAGCCTCTCCTCTGGGTCAGCCACCTGTCACTTTGAGTGTCAACATTTATGTTTTGTTCTCCTCCCTTGGCTTCACTGGGATCTTGGCTCTCTTTTATCTTGCTGCTGATGGAACGGCTTTGAACATGACGGCAAACGTGTGTCAAAGATGTGGAGATGGGCAGCCATTCCAAGTGAGGAGATGAAATGGTGTATGCCCAGCTGGTGGCCGTTTGGCAGAGCCTAGAATCATTAGTTTCTGGACTACAGCTCCCAGAATTCACCAATCAGCTTGTCTGTTGGCCATTCTGGCTGGGGGAATTCTGAAAGCTGTAGACCAAAAATAACATTTCCAAGCTCTTCCATTTTGGGACATGAGAAAGGCTTGATGGAAGCCTCTCTGAGGGCCTGTTTGGCTGGAAACAGGAGAGTATCAATTTGGAGAAAGATCGAATAATAAAGCAGCTAACTAGCAGTGCTTCTTCTGTATCCCTCTTCTCTTTTCTCTCTTTTTAATGATGATAAAATAATTGAGGACAATAGCCAATAGCCAAGCTAACACAGGGCCAGTTCACACATGCACATTTGTCACCTGATTTCTTGTGGCTTCTGTGTGTGCCTGGCTACACCAAAAAGCATTGTGTTTGCTGTGGTATAGAGGCTCCATCTGTTGTGTTTCACTGGGAAGGGCTCACATTCATACGCATCCTGGAGAACATACATATGTGAGCCAACTCTGTGTGTAATTCTAAAACTGGAAAACAGGATGAAAAGGAAGAGACTTGAGGAGCCCTGTCTGCCAAAGCAAAGAATATTAAAAAGAAAGGGAAGATTCCTTTCAAGCTTCATGTTTTATGAATATCATCCATTTACTGGGGGCTTTTCAGTGGTAAGGTAATGATGTTTTGTCACTAAGTCTGTTTCCATCTGCACACTCATTTTTGGATGATATCATGTATTCTGCATTCTCTTCTCTGCTCATTAGAAAAGAAAAGCAACTACTTTTCTATATGTTCACTGCAAAGGCTAGAAAAACAGAATTATGATTAGTATGTCACAGTGAGGGAAGTAATATGTTTACTGAAGAAAAATATTGAGCAAGAAAGGGCAGGATAAGAGACCAATAACCAGGGAAAATTTCTTTTCCCACTTTAGTCAGAGATGGAATGTTAGATGTCAACTGTAGCTGAGAGTTATAGTTAATTTCCCTCTGTGTTCTTCGTTTACAGAGGCTAATTGTTACGATAGCTAATTAGAAATGAGAAGGAGTTGCCATAGTTCCCAATGTTTGGGGCTCTTTCACATTACACAGCCACAGCACTAGGTTCCACTTTGCTCCATCCTATAGGATTATGGGATTGCCAGCTGAGAGAAGGGAATTTGGAATCCCCTGGTATCTCTGACCAAACTGCCAATCCCAGGATTCCAGAGGATGAAGCCATGGCAGCTAAAGTCAAATCATACTGTTATCATTGTGTAATATAAAAAGGCCCTTCAGCAAAGCCACCAGTACTCATTGCTTTACATCTTCCACATCCAACCATGCTGAGATAAATAAAAACTTCAACTTTATTCCACAACTTAGATAATAATAACAAGCATCAAGCCTTAAAGTGAGAAAGAAGAAATGACAGGTAAACTTATTCCAGTTTATGTAAAAATAGAAGGACAATCTTAAGAAAACCAGATCCCCCAGAGTACAGAAGGCTAAGGAGACCTAGGTCAGAAAGAGGAGATTTCAGAGAGACAACCAATCAAACATGATATGAAGAGTTGGGCTTGAACAGCTGCTAATGGATCTGTACGAAGAGAGTGACATGGCTGTGATTACAAACCCAGGAAGAACATAATGCCCATATCTCCCTTTCAGATTCTGGAACATGCGCATAAACTTAAGAGTTATTTTAATAGCCTGAGTGGAAGAGCTAAATGGATTAGGTATGATAGGATTTCATAATTCCATAGCAGTTTGCACGTAGAAGCTTTCAGGTTCAGTTCCTGGCATTCCTCCGACTGCAAGGTTCAAGGGTAACAGAGTTGGCAAGACCTCTGTATGGCACCACAGAAAGTGGACAACTCTGGCATCTAGTTGGACCAGTGATCTGTCTGATTATAAGGCAGCTTCATATATCATGTCAGCTTAGATTACTATAGTGAAAACCCTTACTTTTATTCTTTCTTGTAAAAAAACAGTCTGTAAATCCAACTGGCTGTGCAATTGTAGAAGATGAAGATGATATCCTATATTTTGAATTAAATGTTCCAAAATAATGCATGCATCATTCAGTTACACATAAAACTAGATCACACATCACTGGAGTTCTGTCTTCTTTGATAGTACCCAGCTGAATGCACCGTGCTATGTTTTTCTGTGGTGTATGATCTGAGATGGTTCATTCAGCTGTACCTTGTATCATCATCAGCTGATGAAAATGAATGTGTGAACTAGCCTGTAGTGAACACAGTGGGGGGGGGGGGGCTAAAACCACCACAAAAATGAAAGGTGACCTGAGTTTAAAGTCTATCAGCACAGCGGAAATCAGGGGAATCAGAAGCCCCACCGGCCATGAAAGGTTTAGCAATAGCTTCTCTGAGATGGTGACTTCACTGGAAAATCATGACAGGTGCGGAGCCTATGAGGAGATTCATTACTGATGCTTGTCAGAGAAAAAGAATCTGTCCCTTGGCTTAGATTGGGACTAGGTGATGTTTTCGATCCCTTCTAACTCTGAAATTTTAACAGCACACCGAATATTTCCCCATCTGGAATGTCAGACACCTGTAGCTGTCAGTCCTTTAAATCAATTTTAAAACAATGTTTAGGATGGCTGATTAGATGGCACTGGCTCCTCAGAACTTAATGAATTCGCTTCCTATCATCGGCCAGCTCCTCTGGCGATCTTCCTGCTTTTCCTTTGCTAAGCCCCCTCACAGGCCCTCACTTGGTAATTAGTCCCTTGCCAGAGCCCTTAGTCAAGTGTCAGGGCCGTGTGATGAGGCAGCTTGTGTCACAGGCAATGAGTTATGGCAGCAAGGCCCAGCACTGTGCAGACCCTGTAGCTTCTCATTAGCTCCTGAGCAAGAGAAACTGGCAAAGAGGGACACTCGAAGGTGCTTACCACTGAAACATGATGGTTCCCTAAATAAAGCAGAGGACTTTCTGTCCTCTCAAGTGTCCACCAAAAAGGACAAAAGGAACTCATGTTCTCTGATGCTGAGAACTATGATGACTTCTCATTGGAAATGGAGTAGGGAAGTATCGGCAACAGGTAGTGTACAGCAAACTGCAACGAGCAACACAGTCTTCCGAAGCACGCAAGTAACCTGGATTTCTGGATGGAGAAGCCAGTATTACCTGTGGACACTGCCCAGGGTTAGTTCCATCCCTAGGAAGAGCGGGGCAGCTGCCTCAGGGAGCTGATTTGGGGTGTCATGAAAAAGGAATTCATATGTTAATGGTTTTGTTTGTTGTTATTGCATTTCTGATTGGGAAGACACAAGGAGCTTGTGGATTTTTTTCTGCTCTGTGTTAAAATGACTGGGCTGCCTTTAGGCACAGTATACATCACCATCATCATCATTATATTTATATAGTGCCATCCCTGTAAATGACACTTTACAAGTAAAATATCAAAAACAGTGGGTTCTGCCAAAGATATTAAATCTAAAATACACGTATATATAACCACATAGAGGAAGGAAGGAATTATAACTATATCGTACAATTATAAAACAAATTATATAAAATACAAAAATACAACATAATATAATGCAAACTGACAAATACATATAATCAAAATATACAAGATTAAAAAACCATATTAAACTAAGGTTTGGAAAACAAAACAAAAATTTTAATTGAGATTTAAAAATAACAAGGGAAGGAGCAGTCTGCAAATGTTCACTGGATGAATATTACTTTGATGTTATGCAGATGAGCGGGTGTCCATTTGCTGCTCCACCTCAGACAACCAACTGTCTTGGATGAGCCTAGAAGATCTTATATTATGTGCTACGCTTATGGTGCACATAAGTTGTGCCATGTGTGACAAGATTCCAAGCTTTAGACAGCTTTGTAGCAAACAGCATGTATTGTGACTCATTACCAATTACTGGATCTGTATTTGACAAAACAACTCCCAGGCTTGCCTCTGGCACAGTATATAGAAACTCTGGTATCATGGAGGTGTCCTCAAAATGTGTAGAATTTCGTTCCATGGCCAGTGCGTACCCAGGAGATCAAGAAGACCACGTTGCACATAACTTCTCTCTTGCGTAGAAAGCACTGCACAGGGAGAGATAGTGTGAAATGTGTGTGATATATCACAATCTGGATTATGACCATGGGTGTTTAATGCTTATATTACACTGCATATACATGGAGTGTATCAGGGCTAACAAACACCAAGAGTCAGTATTTGTTGGACATCTATGAGTGGTCCTGCCATTAGACAGAATGAAGGAACTGCCTTAGGCAGCAGGAGAGCAAACAGCCTCATGGTCTATCATGTGGTCTGTCCTGGGCTTCCTGTACCATCTGTCTGCTTCAGGTGTCATAGAAGAAGCTAGCCTATTTCAAAGTAGTGCTAAAGTAAGATTTTGTTGCTGGTCTGGTTGGCTTCTGCACATGGGATATGAACAGGACACCAATTTGTCCTTCACTTCAGGCTGCAAAATGTTTCGGGTCAACCCTGTGAACAGCTCCCAAGGCCCACCAGCCTGTTCATGGGAGCACTACCAACCTTGAAGGGCCTTGACCCTGTTTTATGCCCTCCAGCTGCTATCAGTGCCTGCTCATTTGTGCCCTCTAAGTAAGTGAGCAGTGAGAAGTGTGAGAACTAAGAGCAGAAGTTTCTACCCTCTAAGAAGGCAAGTGCAGTTCTTCAGACAAATGGAATGTAGACAAGGTTTTGAATAAGCAGGTGTGACCCAACCCTAATACTACCTTACTGTTCACTTCTCCCGTTCTCTCAGGGTACCAGAGAGACTGGGACCCACAGGGAAAGAAAACAACCAAATGCAAGGCTCAACCAAGAAATATTGCTGCCTGAGGCAGAGTAGTAAATGACGTCTCATGACTGCCTGGGTCAAAACGTGCCATGCCTAAAACAAACAGCTTATTCTAGCACCCGACATGGAAAACTCCACAGAAGTCTCTCCTCTATCTTTGAAAGTAGAAAGAATATGATAATAAAATTACAATTGGTGGATTTTTCAGTCTTGCTACATGTGGCAGCCATCTTACTCTGGCTAAGAGTAAGGCCAGAGCGAATGGGCAGCAGAGAGAGACCTCTTATAAATCATACAGCTTCCACATAATTTCTCCTAAGCAATTAGGCAAACTTCAGCAAAAAGTTTTAATGTTACTGCAAGGGGGAAATCTTGAAATGTGTCATCCTAGCAGTATTCTATGTCAGAATTCTTCAAACTGCAAAAAGAATCCTTCCGAAATCTCTCAGGCTGCCTAACAAACCCCACACAGCTTACGACCTCTTGGTGACTTCTCATTAGCTGAACGAGGGCTCTGGCATAACATGAGACGACTTTTTTAAAAAGAATAAGGAGGATGAATCTGGTATTCCACTACACGATTTTGTTTTGGTTTGTTTTTTTGCTTATGTTTTTGTTTAAAAAAAATAAGTTTCATACCCATAAAATGGTGATATTTCGTTACCATAAACCAGTTTAGCTTTGAATATTTCAGGGAAGGGGGGAAAAAAAACCAATTTCCTTTTCAATTCTGGTTCATTTTCTTCAATCTAAGAATAGAACCCAATCCATACTGGGGATACAGAAATGTTAATTTTTTCCATATGGGTTGCCAAGGAGAGAAGTCGGCTCAGACTAAATCCCCAGCTCTTAAGAGCCTGTCTGTTCCCTTTGACCCTTCCCCCCAAGTCTTGGGTCCTGTCCTCACTCAACCAGAGCCTTCCATCTGCTCCTCCATCCCCAGATTTAATGGGCTTTAGTGCTGGAGAATAAAATTCTTTCCCTCTCTCTCAATCTCTGTCTCCCTCTCTCCCTCTTTTTTTCTCTCTCTGCCACTTCCTCAAGAGAACTGGCGGTGGCAAAGAGGTCTTCTGCTTCCTCCCGCTCCCCTGTGCCTCTTTGTGATGCAGTGTAGAGGGTCAAAAGAAAATCCTCCTTCTCCTAATGTGTTAAAGAGACGCTCTGCTGCTGACCTGCACTCTGCCTCCTGCCTGGCCGGCTACGTTGCCCTTTACTTACCCTGATTCTTCGAGCTTCACTAGAGGTGCTTTCATGATTGATGTGAATCCCACACGCACCCTAACCAAACCCGCAGCAATAACTGCTGGGTGGTGCTCTTGTGTGTAGAGCAGAGTGCAACCATGCTCCAAAGCATTGTTTGAGGTCACAGGCAAGTCATGTTGCTTTTATAGACAGAGGGAAAGGTGTGTGGTGGTGGTCGTGGTAAGAACAAAGGAAAAAGGTGAACACACAAAAAGAGACTCCTTCAAAACATGTCTCTGTCTTCTTATCTCCCTTACTCCTCACCACAAAGAAACTACTTTTCTTTCATTCTTATTCAGCCACCTTGCTTCCTCCTTTGCTGTCTAAATAGGAATAACAGTAATACTATGAAAAGTGGAAAGACCACGTGTCTTCTCATGATATGGCCAAAATACAACAATCTCACTTTAGTCATCTTGGCTTCTGGGGACAGTTCTGGCTTGATTTGCTCTAGGACCCATTCATTTGTCTTTTTAGGAGACCATGGGAGCTGTAGAACTCTTCTCTAGCACCACATTTGATTTTCTTTCTATCAGTTTTCTTTAGTGTCCAGCTTTCACAACTATACATAAAAATTGGAAATAAAATGTCATGGGCAATCCTAAGTTTAATATTCAATATCTTTTTTATTTTATTTTTTTAATTTTTATTAATTATAAAAGAAAAAACAAACAACACCACATGATTACCATAAAAGTGAAAAAGAAAACATTACAATGAAATAGCTTACATTATTATTTCTTTCCAGATCCTTTGTTATCATATATTTATTCCACGTGTTATATATCATATTGCTTATATATTTTTCTTACATTCTTAACTCTATCCTTTTCAACTATATTGAACCAATTGCTGTTGCTAAATATGATCCTATTATTAAATATATTAATACTAACCCTAACCTTAAACGAAACCTTAAATGTAAACCCTAACACTAACTGTAAACCCATCCCCCAAGCCAATTATCAATGATATATCTTTACACTTCAGGATCGTGTCTAGTTTCTTCGTAGCTGCCCTTCCAAGTCCTAGCCTTCTTCTGATTTCTTGACTGCAGTCTCCATTCTGATTAAAGACTGAGCCAAGGTATGGAAAATCTTGAACTAATTCAGTGTCTTCATTGTCTACTTTAAAAATGTGTAAATCATCTGTTTGAATTCTTAATGTTCAAGTGTAAACCCCTGTCTTTGTACTTCCTTGAGTTTCTTCAATAACCATTCCATCTCTTTGCTATTTTCTGCTCATAGTATGGTGCCATCCGCATATCTTAAATTATTGATGTTCCTTCTTCCAGTTTTCACATCTACTTCCTCTGAGTCTAATTCTGCTTTATGTATGATATGTTCAGTGTACAAGTTAAATAGATAGGGTGATAAAATGCAGCCTTGCCTGACCCTCTTGCCAGTTGGAAAACATCCAGTTTCTCCATATTCTGTTCTGACGGTCGCTTCTTGTTCTGAGTAGAGATGATGCAACAGGACAAATGTTGTGGCACACCCATTTCTTTAAGAGCAATCTTTATTTTTTTGCAATATAGACAATCAAAGGCTTTGCTATAATCTATAAAGCAATGACTGACTTTCTTGTGAAATTCTTTGGTGCACTCCACTAACCCAACATATGTTTACAATATGATCCCTAGTATCTCTTCTTTTATCTCTTTTCTTTTCCTTTGTGTCTTGTTCTTCCTTTTTTGTTGTCATCTTCTATAGCTCTGCATTGATTATTATAGTAGTTCTCGTCACCCTTGCACACAATTTGCTGAACAATTGCATTCAGAGTTCTAACTTCATTTCTATCTCCTTTTATTTTTGCTTCTTGTCTACCCTTACCTACATGAAGAATTTCATCTGTCATCCATTGAGGCTTCTCTTTCTTTTTGGCTGTCATTTTTCCCTGACAATATCCCTGGCTTCAATCAAGAGTTCTTTTGGCTCCCAGTCAGATAGGCTCAATAGTGCAAATCTATTTTTATAGTCTTTTTAAAATTCTACGGGGATGTTCTTCAGGTTGTATTTTGTTACAGTGGTTGATTTAGTGTTCTTCTTTAGCTTTACTCTAATTTTTCATATCAGTGGTTCATTGTCTGTGCCACAATCTGCTCCAGGTCTTGTATTTGCAGAAAGAATGAGGCTTCTCCATCTTCTGCTTTCAATTATTTCTAGATTGCCCATCAGATCATGTCTGTGTATACAGGAGCCTCTTTGGTTGCTTGAACCATGTGTTTGTGATGAACAACTATTAGCCTTGTAAAACTCAACCAGTTTCTCCTGCTTCATTTCTTGATCCTAGGCCAGATTTCCCAACACTTTTTGATTCTGCTCTCTTTCTTATTTTTGCGTTCCAATCGCCTGTGATTAACAACACCTCTTGTTTTGATGTGTCGTCAGTTTCCTCCTAGACTCCAGCATAGAATCCTTCAGTTTCCTCTTCAGTTTCTTCTGTAGTTAGAGCATAAACTTAGATCAAGGTTGTGTTGATGAGTTTTCCCTGAAGTCTTATTGATATTGTTTGGTCAGGCTTGGCATTATATCCTTTGACTGCTTTTGCTGCATCTCTCCTCACCATTAACACCACCCCATTTCTTCTTAGATTTGCATTTTATGAGTGAAACACTGTGTAATGATCTGGCTCAAAATGTCCCATTCCTGTCCACTGTATCTCACTCACACCAAATACTGCAATGTGGACACTCAGTTTCTTCTTTTATTAACTTCCTCTGATTCATGCTTCTCACATTCAATGTTCCTAGGGTTTTGCAGCTTCAAAGTTTCCTTTCACTTTGGAGCACCTCAACAGCCGAACAGCCTTTTAGCTTGAATCCAGTTACATCATTAGGCACAGTGCTAATCATACTTGTCCTCTGTTGTACCCTAGTATCTGGTTGAGTGCCTTCCAACCTGGAAGTATCCTCTTCCCACACTATTTCATTTTGAATTGTCTTATCATGGGGTTTATGAGACCATGCAATCCCACTGTCATGAAAAGATAGTGCCATGGTGGGTATTAGCATATGTTGTTGTTGTTGCTGTGTGCCTTCAAGTTATTTCCAACCTACGGCAGCCCTAAGGTGGACCTATCATGTGTGAGTGTGTGATGCACCCAAGGTCACCTAGTGGGTTTCCATGGCCAAGTGGAGAATTGGACACTGGTCTCCAGGGCTGTAGTCTAACACTCAAACCACCACTCTACACACCATGGCCATTTCCGCACTACACTCTTATAGCACAATTATTCCACTTTCAACATCCAGCTGGCCCCTCCCCAAACTGCAAACCCCAGGATTCCATAGGATGTTGAAAGTGGAATAATTGCACTATAAGAATGTAGTGCGGAAGTGGCCCATGCTGGCTTTCATACTTGTACTGCGTATCTTATACTGCAAGTCAAATAAGGAAATAATTTTAAAGCATGGGTGTTCATTTCTCTATTTTTATAAAGTTCATTTTGAAAATGCCACTTCCTGCTTTTGGCCTTCCACCGCATCCTACAGCAGAAAGGCCACTCAGCAAGAGACACTGCCCATGACACCTCCTCACTAGCAGTCATACTTCCTGGAGTAGATGCTATTCTTTGAAATAAATAGATAAATACACACACATCATCCATTGCCCCAATTCTTTTTTGAATCTGTGATTCCTGATTAACCTAACTACCACAGTTATCCCTGGCTATGTGACGTGTACTTGTTTTACTTCTGTTGTGGACTTCCATTAGTTGAAAGAATTGTAGTACAAAAAGCTTGCAGTCTAAAGCAACTTTCCCCAGCCTCGTCCCTTCCAGATGTGCTGGACTACGACTCTCATCAGCCACTGATAATGGGGCTGCAATCCAACACATCTAGACAGTGCTAGGTCAGGGAAGGCTGATCTGAAGTGAGAAAGCAGGGACAGTACAGAAAGAGAGCAAGGATGGAAGAAGCAAGGTAAAACAAAGGATGAATACATGCAGGCATAGTTAAAAGTACTGGTGGATCTGAGGATCTTCCCCACTCCACCCCAGGAAACAAAATTAGTTGTGCTGAAACTTTCCTTTGTTTGTCTGTTTTTTCCTCTCAAAATCCCTCATGTATTTCTTTTGAGAAGGAACCTTCAAAGCCACCTTGAATTTTTGCTTGAGGCAAAACTGAGCTGTAAGTCTAGTCCACCAAGTCTGATCAAGTTCGCCCAGCATAAGGAAGGCTTTCCTTCAGCTGCTTCTGAATTCCAGTGCTGGTGAAAGACTGTGATGGCAATACCCACAAAACAGCTCAGTAACAACCGGTATTAGTAGTTGGTGTACATCCCAAATCTGGATGTGCATGAACCATCTGGATTACCAGATTTATCTAAATTCTTGCAGGGGTAGACTTCCCTGAAAATTCCTTGCTGCCTATACAGGAATCTACCCAGCTGCCTTAAAATTTCAGTTTCAGCAAAATTTGGCGCTAAACTAAAAACTTTCTTTACAGTTGAGAATGAAGTCTATATGTGTGTGTATGTTCAAACTGGGCATAGCTTATCTGTTATGCTGATTGTCTGAAACAGACAAAAAAATGATGGCTCAGGGTCTTACTGACCTAAGATATTTTGCTACCTGAGGTATCATCATGTAACAAATGATGCATCACCCACTGAAGTCAAGAAGCATTGCACCTGAAATCCCACAAGGGCCTCTCCTCATCCAGCAGCCACTGATGACCCTACTGTCATTGGGGAATGAATCCATCTGGGCATTTTTTCAAAGCTTTCAAGGAGCACTGCAGTATGTTGAACTCTGAACCCTATCCTCAAAACAGGTCTGGTACCTTAGGTAGTTCTTTTCATAGAATCATACAGTTGGAAGGGGCCAGAGAGAGTACCTCAGCAAGTTCCTTCAGTACTTTGGAAAGCAGTCTTTCTGGCTCTGCAGATTTCCACTCATTTAGGTTAGGTTCTCTTTTGGGAGAAAAAAACTGAAGCAAAATAAGTACTGAGTAATTCTGCCTTCTCCTGTGATCTGTTAGCATTTTACCGTCTTTATTGAACAGAGACCCACCCATCCACCCCTGCCATCTACTTGGTCATTTTCTTGTCTCAGATGTTGCTCTTTACTTACCTTACCAGTCTCAGCTCAGCTGAGCATTAGCACTCCTTAAATTATTCATGCAAGCTTGAGCTACACATCTGTACTCCTCCTTGGTGATTCGTCTTTCCTTCCATTCTTTGTACATACTCTTTTTTCTTTTCACTTCCTCCTTGAGTTTGCTGTGCAGCCACATTGGCTTTTTCAGATGTTTCCTGTTTTAATTCTTCCATGGATTTGCAGTTGAAGTCCCCCATAACGACTCATTCTTGCATTTCTGAGGTTTCTGAAATTTGTTTCTGAAAATCATCATTGGTTTGATGACGTGTTGTAAACTCCTACTACAATATTGCATTTATTTATTTCTACATTTATGTTTAGCCAAATGGTCCACTTTGATTGTTCCCATTGATTTCTATGCAACTCAATTTATCTTTGACATATAACGCTACTCCCCCTCCTTTTCTGACACATTTAGATTTTTTTTCCCAGTCATGGGAGTCATCCCACCAGGTCTCTGTTATGCCTACAAAGTCGTATGTACCTTCCTGCACTAGGGCTTCAAGAATTCACATCCTTGTGTTTAGAACTTGCCTTTGGGCTGATGTTTGAGCTGTCATTTCCAACCTCCCCCAACTTAGTCTAAAGCCTTCTTGATCAGACTTGCCAAAGACATTCTTCCCAGTGTTTGAGAGGTGCAGCCCATCTGTAGCCAGTTGTCTCTGTCAAAGAAGTGAAAATCATGGTCCCAG
Organism: Cyclura pinguis; assembly: GCA_030412105.1. Lineage (NCBI taxonomy): Eukaryota > Metazoa > Chordata > Lepidosauria > Squamata > Iguanidae > Cyclura > Cyclura pinguis. Next base: position 162,660,123 of record CM059600.1, read on the forward strand.
ACCCAAACCTCTCCTGTCTACACCATCTATGTAGCCAGTGATTCACCTGTAGGATCTTCTTGTCCCTGCGTAGTCCTCTACCCTTCACTGCTAGAATTGATGAGAATACCACCTGTGCTTCATGCCACTTCAGATTCCTGCCCAGAGCTTCATAGTCAGAGGTAATCTGGTCAAAGGTGTTCTTGGTTATGTCATTGGTGCTCACGTGAATAAGGAGAAAGGGGTAAAGATGTGTGTTCTCGATGGATTTGGTTGATTAGTGACACCCCAGATTCATGCTCCAGGAAGACAGCACACTTCCCAATTCATTTTGTCAGACTGGCAGCCAGGTGCCTCTGTGCCCTTGAACAATGAATCCCCAGCCATCAGCACCTTTCTTTTCTTCTTCTTGTGGTTGGCAGTTACCTTGACTCCTTCCCTGGCAGGTAATATCTATTGCTGCTGGTTTCCTCTAGGAGCGTCTTTGCTACTGGTATCCCCATGAAGATGTTGGAAGCAATTGCTTAGCTGGAGAGATTCTGAATCCCTTCTGTATGACTTTCTCCAGACAGTGGGTGTCCTCCAGGGTGTTCCTCAAAGTTACAGGCCCCTCATTTTCCTTGGCAGTTTCTTCCTGTTGGTCTTGTAGGATCAATTCTCCCTGTGTTCTATCCAGGAAGTCCTCATGTTCTCTGACACATTGATGAGATTCAACACATAGCTGTAGGGCATTGACCTTCTCCTCCAAGACAGCTACCAATTTCCACTTGCTGCAGGTATAGTTGGTTATGTTTTCTGGCAAGGAGGCAAACAAAGCACATACATTGTAGATGACAGCTATGGATCCTTCTGCCTCCATCTCTGCAGTTACTTCTCTCCTCTGCCTTTCTCTAATATCTATATGGGACATGACTGTGTGTACAGCAAGGCACATGTTGCTGGCTCAAAAGCTTGCTGCCTCTTCCCACTTGGTCACTTCTTTTCCTTGCAGTGACTTCAGCAAAGGCTGATGAGCAAAAGTATGCAAATGAGCTGCTATTCTTCCAGAACTTCACCTCTAAGTTTGGACTAAAAATTGGAGTGGACTTACCATTCTACTGACATGGAAACCACCAACCTCATCCCTGGCAGAAATATTCAATACTGTAAAAGTAAATAACTACAAATTTGCCAGCCTTTCACAAAGGTCTGCTATGTAAGGAAGCCACATCATTTTCCCCCATGGTAGGGATAACCTGAGAGTGATGGTTACACTGCAGTCAGTTACAGGAGCAGGCAAGTCAAGTATTTGACTGAATAAGTCTAGAAGAGTTGTCTGTGTGACACCATTTCCAGCCATATTCTTTGGAACTGAGGATACATCAACAAATATATCTTTCTATAGGTTCTTGCCTCTGGCAGGAGATGGGAACTGATGATCCATGGAGTCCCTCCCATAGCTGAATTTGCTGTTCCTTCCTAAGAAGGAAGAAACGGTGTGATGCAGAAGACGCAAACATGTTTGTGGATGCTCGAAGAGCTGAAGTAAAGCACTGGGGAAATATGTGTAAATGAATTCAGGAAGGAGAGAAAGAGAAAGAAATCCTTAGATCAAAAGTAATAGTAGCTGACCGGAGTCTTGAGCAAAGGATTAAATGGAAGGTAACAGCCCAATAATTATGGTTCACAAACCAGTCACCTGGATCTCCAGCTCAACCATTTTGGCTTTGAGACTTATTTTGTGAGCCTTGATGGCACATCAGGATGACCTTTTCAGACATGTCAGAACTAAGCTGTATTTTGAGTTGTTAAAAATACAAGCTAAGTAGTACCTCCTGACACCATCCAGCTGCCATGCCTGGGGTTGTGCAGATAGCACATTTCATCTGACTCATAAAATGACAATCATCAGGCATGATGTGGGTGTGAGACAGATGATCAGCAAGCATTCACTTCAAGTTGTCATAAAATCTAAATATCCGATGATTAGGAAAAAAAAGGAGGGCACCTTTGCTATGGTACAGATATACAATCATTTAGCAGAGCTTTCAGGAGGAACATAGCCAGCATGTGACTTGATTAAGGATAGTACTTTTCACATAACATATAAGTGTCCTAGTTTTGAAAGCACTCCCTGTTGCAAGCCTCACTATGCAAATCGAGTTGTTTCATCTTAGCAGTTTGGTGTTTGTTTGTCTCTCTGGCATCAAGAAAGCTCTGTGTTACCATATTTTCTTAATATTATGAGTCTGCTCATTTGAATGGGTGGGAATCAGTGTGTGGTATGGGTGTGACAAACACAGTTTGTTGAGAAGAATTGAGTGTAGGAAAAAAGAGTTTGGAGCAGTGTTGAAAGTACATGAAGGCTTAAATCTGGGAGGAATGGAATGAGGGAATGTTATGGAGGAATATGGGGAGGTAAGGACTAAGAGGACACTGGTAGCAAATGCAGAAAGGATGACTTGAGGGGCACTGAGAAGTTATCTCAAGATGAATGTTGATGACCTATTCTTTCAAAGTGTAGACACAAGTGTATGGTTAAAAACAAAATCCAGTACATATACGTATGCATGCATGCATGCATGTATATATTCTATATACGACTTTTCTCCCAACATGGGACCCAAGGCAGCTTACAAAGCCTAAAAACAAGGTTAGCTGAAAAACTGACAGTGAAAATTAAAGCACAATTCAAAAAAAAAATCAGTTTAAAACCATTACATTTTAAAAAGTTTAAAAATCATTCAAGAGTACAAGTTAAAAATAGAGTACACACTTTACATATAAAGGCTCCCTGCAAGTGGCTATTCATTAAGAGTCTGTTTGAGTAAAACAATCTTTGCTTGCCCACGAAGGGAGAGCAGAGTGGGGGCCAGGCTAGTCTCCTGTGGGAGGGAATTTCACAGAGCTGGGAGCCACCACTAAGAAGGCTTTCTCCTGTATCCTCACTAGACAGGCCTGTGATGATGGTGGGACCACCACTGTAAGTTCTGCTGAAGAACTTAAGATTCTGGCAGGCTCATATAGGAAGATATGGGCTTTTAGACAGGTTGGATTTAATCCATGTAGGATTTATGTAGGGCAGAGCTTGCCAAACTTTTCATGTTGGTGACACACTTTTTAGACATGCATGATTGTGTGACGCAGTAATTCAGTGAGTGGAGGCAGCTCCTCCACCTGAGCCTCGACCGCTGTCTTTGCTGAGGTCTTCCTCAGCCCAGGGTGGTGGCGACAGGAGACAGAGTCCCTCCGCCCGAGCCTGGCCCGCTGCCACCACCCTCGCCAGGGTCTTCCTCGGCCCTAGTGTGGAAGTGGTGGCAGCAGAGGCAGGCCCTTCATCCTGGCCTGGCCCGCCACAGTGATGAGGGAGACAGCCCCTCCTTCTTTATGTTCATGTGGCATATCTACCTACTGCAGGCGACACACTAACATGTCATGACACACAGTTTAGAAAGCTCTGATGTAGGGTTTAAGCCATGTAGAGTTCATGACTACCACTTTACCTTGTGCCTGGAAAGAAACCAGTAGCTAGTGAAGCTGTTTAAAACAGGTGTTATATGCTCTCTGTGACTGATCTTTGTCAGTGTTTTGGACCTGCTGAAGTTTTCAATCAGTTTCCAAAAGCAGCCCCAAGTATACTGTGTTACAGTAGTTCAAATGGGATGTGAGCAAGGTCCTTTTATTCTGCGCTACTGAGAATTCCCCTGCATAATTATGTCCATGTCCCATAATAAGTTCCCACTTCTGTGCTATTGTATAATTCTGCCCATCATGTGACTTCAACCTGTCATATGGAGAAGAGGTTCTTCTCATTATCAGATGTTATTCTGAGGGGGCCCAAGAACTAGTAGAGAAACTCTAGGTAAGCTGTAAGGACGAGCAACAAGGAAATGAGAAATGAAATGTTGAATGGCAGGGACTGTCAAGCATGGAGGGGCTGCTACACAAATTGTCACTTAATCCAGAATAATGCCTCCATCCTACGATTGTTATGAACTGGGACTTTGGCTTCACTACAGCTCACCCTCCCCCCCCCTTTTTTTTTGACAGTGGTATTGGGTTATGTTTAAACGTGTCGTGATCTTCTAGTCAACTCAAAATTTTGCATTAGCTTTAACTATGCTTACCTGCAATATGGATTATTTCTATTGTAGTGGACCAGCATGGCTTGCTGCCATTTTGTGTGCATTTCAGTCAGAATAATAAGATGATTTAGGGCATATCTCTAAACCATTATGTTTACCCATTATAGTTAAAGCATGCAAAAAATAGCAGTTTCTCTCTACCTTTTTTGTTGCATGCACCTCTGAGGGCAGAGTGGAGATTGTGAGTGTAAAGCCAGCTTAGTGGGGCTGTGTGTTGTTCTTGATAAATTCAACTGCGGAAACCTGGCTGTACAGCAAGAGTGACCAATGTCTATGCCTCCAATTATTTTGGACTACAACTCCCCTAATCCCTCACCTCAGCTATGATTGTTGAGTGCTGATGGGGGTTCCAGTCCAACAACATCTGGAGGGCCAGAGTTGCTCGGCTCTGCTTTAGGGTTAAGGGGCATTTGGAGATGCTGCGGCCCTCTAGGGGATGACACACTGCAGCGCCTGTGTTGCTGCACCAGGAGTCAGATTTGCTGGGTCTGGTAAGAATTAGAGTTCAACAACATCTGGAAGGTCACCCAGCTTCCGCAGCCCCCTGAATTAAAGTAATCTGTGAGTCACACAGATTCTGTCAGCAGCACTACCCCTCCTTCCTCCATGCATCTCATAATCCTGAACATTAGCTTTCTGCTTTGTGTTATTTTCTCTGCCACACGTTCATACACGCACGCAAACACGCACACACACACACACAACACTTTTTGATCTCTGATTGTGACCCTGAGTGCAACCCACTGGAGACTTAGTCCGTGGGATGAACACAGCCTTGTTTAAGCATGTCTCTCCCCCCTCCACCCCGCTTAAAAATACAGTCAAGGCAACCACACAGCCCAAATGAAAAATGCTAAAATCCATGTTAGCGTATTATCTCTTTATCAGGTTAACTCAGAGGTCACATCAGACTGTGCAAGCTCTTGAGTTCTTTACAAGTCTTCATCAGGGGACACGAAGCAGAACAAAGCAGGCCGGGGGGGAGTGGTGGGTGTTTAAGGCATGGGTGGGGTTAGCTGTATCCGATTATAGCCTTAAGATCAAATGTGGAAAGGGGCAGCAGATCTTCAACTCAAGCTTCGCTGCAGGGTAGTGATGGTGGAATGAGCCAGCCCTCCAGACGTTTGGGGCTGCAACTCTTGCCAGCACAGCCAATCTGAAGATGCTGGGGGTTGAGGTCTGACAACATTGGGAGGGTTGCACGAAGGAGTCCTTCCACCCCTCCTTTCCCCGGTACTGGGATGGTTTCGCAGCATACCTCGGTCTCTCCCAAGGACTGCTGGGCCAAAGAAACAATAGGAGAGAGAAGCCCACTTTGGAAAATCACAAGTCAAGCCATTTTCTTCAAATTGCTTCATTCTGAGGCAGAACCACAGTTTCTCCCTTTTTTGTGGAAAACAAGATGTGAAGAATAACCAAACCATTTTAAGAATGACATAACAATGTCTGGGTAAGGGTCCGCTTTGAAAGCACAATCAGTAGAGTCAGTGTCACAGGATGATGATTATCCTTTTATTCCTTAGTAGCGAGGTGAACATGGCTGGCGTTCTTTTTCCCAGCAGATGGAACCCTAGGTTGCAACCAAAACAACATTTTTTTATTATTATTATTATCCCCATGGAGAATCATTTGGCTGGAAGCCAGAGATTGTTATACAGAAAGACCAAACAGCCATGGAGTGGGAGGGTGGGAGGAGGAGGAGGACAGAAGCTCCATTAGAATTACAAAGCAAGCTGTGCGTTTTTCCCTGTAAAAATAGCATTTTAGTGGCAAAGGCAGGGGCTGTTTCCTGCAATGAATAAGCTCTCCTTGGAGCAGAGCTGTGTTCTTTGCCGATTTTTTTTAAAAAAAACCTAATATATTAACACGATGTTTGGCCATCACGAAGGGCATAAATGTGAGACAGATACTGGTTTATGGGTTTTTTTCACCTCAGACAGCTATAGCACTGTGATTCCACTTTAACTGCCATGACTGCCTGCTATGGGATCCTGGAGTCTGTAGTTTGGTCAGAGGCACAAGAGGAACTGCCTGGCTTGGAATTCTGAAGGCCCCCGCCCTTAAATGCCAATCTCAGGATTCTATAGGGTGGGGCCAGGGGCATTAAAGTGGGGTACTAGTACCATAATGGGGTGGTATGAAAAGGTTGTACTATCCTACATACCTAATTTGGGCATTGACCCCCTTTGGAAACAGAAGGAATTACATACATGGAAACATGCTGATGTATATTTCTTAGATAGACAATATGGTTGGGATCTGAAACAAAACATTGCTGGCTGTGTATCTTCCCCTCCTACCAAGCATCTCACTCTTAAGGGCTGTAGAAGCCAGCCAGCTATGTCATGTTGGACATTACTCTGTTTCACCACCACTACCACCACGATTTTCATGTTTGGTTTTCTAGCAAATACTCAATTTATTGTAGCAGATCAGTTCTCTTTGAGTTGTTTGAGGCTTTTGCTTCATTCACCTGCTCCTTTTTTAAACCACAAAGTCTGTGGTTTTCCTAAGCATGCTAATATAACACCATTTCTTTTCCCAGGTGTTTTATTTTCTGTTGGTTTTGCTATTATCATTTTATTGAAATATTCTTAATGGGTACATAAATTATGTGTATACAAAAAAAACCCTCTTTCATTAAAATGTCATAAACCATCAAATCCCTGTTTCCCATTTTGCTCTACCCCTCACTTCACCCTCCTATACAGACTATGGCTAGAATCCTGCACTGGAATTGTGTCTCCTAAGTGGACTCAGGTATGTAGGAATTAGAACTGGGAAGTTTCATAATTTCCCTATCCAGCTGAGGTCTGCTGTTGTATTACTAGGAAGCAGAGTTGGCAAAGTTTCCAGTACAGATCAAACACCAATGCATATTGTGTGCCAGTGCACACCAGGCACCAATGTGCACCACACACCAATGCCATCACTCACTGATGTGCCCTGGTCCCAATGTGGACTGGGCACTCTTGCCGGTCTCCCAGTACAATTAACTAACAGGATTCCTTAATGCCTCTGCTACTGAGCTAAGTAGACATGAAGTTACATTAAGTAAAAGGTGATATAGGACTGTGGCATATCATTTCAATAATAAACAGTATTATACAGCAAAAGAAATACAAAAAAAGAAGATGTACATGAACCAAAAATATCCAACATAAATAACCTCATACAAAATACTCCTGGGTAATAGCTAAACTTCACACACTTTAACATCCCCTTTTGGTTGTGGTCTAAGTGGCACCTTAACTAGGTACAGGCTTCAAGAATCAACCTGGATGCTTCCAAATTTCCCCAGATGTTCTCACCTCATGCATGCCAATGGCTCTGAGGCTGGTGGCAGTGACCCTGTTTTAGTGCTATTTTCATCAGCATTCCCCACTGTTGCCAGGGGGTGGGGAAGGTGCTCTTGGAGAAAGAGGTACATATATTTGACTGATCTATGCATTATTCTTAGGCATATCTGCAAATATCCGGAAATACTGGGGGAAGTATTCACTTGATCATGCCTTTTCCTCATGAGTGGCCACCTGCTTTTGTCCAGTGATTCTTGGATCCCCTAGAGCACTATGGCACCATGGTTGACTCATATGACTTGCTTCCTGGGTACAGTGTAGTTGCTGACCACAGCATGGAAAAATTATTTTGGGGGACTACAACCCCCAGGATCCCCCAGCCAGCATGGGCAGGAAAAATATCCCTAGGGGATAAAAATATTCCAAGTGTTGTTCCTGAAACACCCAACTTTTCATTCCATGCTACGATACTGTTAAGTGATAAAAGGCATCCTTAATATGCCCTGGGAAAGCGTTGCATTACTTTGAACACCGACAAAAAACTGTCAGTCCCCTTGTTGTTTGCACCCAGAGATTCACATCCCTTCCAGGACTAAAATATTGCTGAGCCTTTAATATGTGCACACTGTCAGGAAAACATGTGTGTCGGAGTCAGGGAAAGATTATGTTCAGCATCTCAGATGCCCTGACCTGATTTTGTCTCACCCTTAATTACATACAGGTCTCCTGTTACAGGCCAGCTCTAGCCACCTGGCTGCTTAACTTCTCATGTGAAACAATTTGCAGATTAATGGATTTACAAATACACACAGCATCTAGTGAGAATCACTTAAGTTTGGCAGCATGAGACCCAGGGCGGAATGAATTATCATGTACCCATGTGCTGGCAGTTGGAATGCGTAAACACTACAACCTCCTCCGATCCATCCTCTCTCTGGTCTCCAATCCTTTGCTTCTTGGGCAGCAGAAACATGCACTGAACAGTTGCCATGTTAGGAAAGTTGCTCTTTTCTGCTCCCAAAGGAGACATTCTGCTTCTCTACAAAAAGCTGCTCTAGATGTCCAGATACCTAGTAATAGAGACTTTGCTGTGCATGACTCAGAAGGATCCGTCAGCATGAGGTCGTTTTACTGGTGATCCCCTTTTTCTCTCTCTCCATTACTCTTTGCTGAATTCACAGTTTCTCTCTGTGCAATCATGAGTGGGAAGCTAATTTGGACAGGTTTTGTGTCTGAGCTTAGAAACATTACTTTTTGGACTATAGCTCACAAAATGCCCCAAGCAGTATTCCCAATGGCCGTGTGGTTTAAGATATTTTAGGCAACGTAATGGAAAAAGCAATGTTTCTGTGTACTGAACTCAATGTAAGAAATAGAGTTGCATCAGGGCCCCTGGAACTGTTTTTAAGATGGGGAGATTCAGCTTTAGCAGGCAGGTTCTTATTAATCTTGCCTCCTTGCAGGTATTTGCCAGGGGAAAGCAAATAACTTTTTCCATCCATTATCATTCAAGCATCCTTAAATATGAAGATTTTTAAAAGCAAGTGTCTGCCTTGTGTTCAGTGTAGCCTACTAGTAAGTAAGTGTGAGTAGGATGGGTTGCAGGCAGCTTCCACTATTCCTGGGGGGACTCAGTGACAACGGCTGTTGTAATATTTATAGCACTTGACTCAAGCCCCCTGCCTTACCCATCTTTTATAAGGTTCATAGCATGTAGCTCTTGTATTATTTGTTCTCTGGGCAAGGAGAGAAAGTTGAAAAAAACTGGACCTTTTCTTGAACTAAGGACGGGGGCAGGCGCTCACACCCTGTCAACCAAGAGTTGCATGTGGCCACTCACTATGTAGCCATCAAACGCAGCACAACACCCTTCCCTCTTGGACTGATCAGCAGGGCAACAGAGACAAAATGCCTGTTTCAAAGTTGCTGTTTGCCTGTGGCTTAATAGCGATGGGTGAGCAGTGATCTCAGGAGAGATTATTGAGGAACTGGAGGTGCTAAGATGAGAGAAAGTGTGTGTGCATGCATGCAAGTGAAATAGTGTACATTTATACACATATGCATGCACGTGCAAATGAGTGCTGCCCTGGTCTTACCCCTGACACAGGATGCTGCCCTGAGAGTTAAAAAGATTCTGCATCCCAGTCTTAAACCAATCTCTCTTCAACTACATTTACTGCCTTGTAATTCTTTCCCTGTTGCTGAAATTCCAGCTGCACATGCTCCAAGCATTTGCTGCCTCTCTTGAAATGATCCTCGGGAAAGAAATGTTCAATGCTTTGCTGGATCAAGGTCAAATTACTGATGATGGGAGAGCTCCTCCCTTCCTCCATTCAACCTCCTTTGCCCCTTTTAACAAGAAGTAGGGCAAAACTCCATTATCAAACTCTGGCAGAAAGGGGAAGTTTTAATGGTTGGAGTCACATGCACTTAGTGGAGAAAAGGCTGGTTCCAAGATGCTGTTTCCCTGACAACTAGAAAGCAGAAGGCAATGCAAGCAAGGGATGGAAGAGGACTTCTGAGAGGTGCCGTTAACTGAATCTGCTGAAATGGAAGTTGATGTGGAGTTTCTGGAGCTTGGCTGTGGCAACAAGGCCATACTAGTACTAAACCAGGCCTCGTTGGCATTCCAACCTCTTCTTTACTCTTCTCTCCCTCCTGTTTCGGAGTACAGAGAAGGGGGCCTTCAGGCCCTGGAGCCAACTGATTGGGGGGGGGGGGGGCGGTTCACCTGCCTGGGGTTCTCCATATCATGGCTACACCCACTTTTTCTTTCTACCATCTTTTGGTAGTTTCCCAGCATTTGTACAGTTTTGTTTCTTACCCTTTTAATAGCTTGAAGTGCTTTTCCTAAGACTTAGGTCATTTCCTTATTACACTGTTATAGTGTTATATATTCCAGTATTTATATGTTACATATATATATATGCTATATATCCCAGTATTTAAAGGGATCTTGTAGCACCTTTGAGAGTAACTAGGAGAAAGAAGATTGTACCATAAGCTTTTGTAGTCTGTTTCATCAGATACCAAAGCTTTTGCAGACATAGTCTACTTCATCAGATGCGTCTGAGGCAGTAAACTGAGTCTGTGGCCACTTCCACACTACACTATTATAGTGCTATTATTCCACTTTCAACCTCCTGTGGCATTCTGAGGCCAAGGAGCTCTCTGGCTGTGAATTCTAATTGCCCCTCCCTAAGCTGTAAACCCCAGGATTCCATAAGCTGTTGAAAGTGAGATAATAGCACTATAACAGTCTAGTGTGGAAATGGCCTTAGTTAATGACAGTAAGAAGGGTTTGTACTGTTGGTCTCACCCATTTCCCTTTGTCCAGCACTGTAACAGAATGTATTTTTCAGGCTGAAAGAAGTACTCCTATCCTTGTCATAGTTTCTGAGAGGCAGACAGAAGATTCCTTTGTTGTCTTTGTTTTGCCTCCTAGCCCAACCAGTAGGTCTCTGGGAGCATCAATGCAAGTGCCTCACTCACATGTAAAGGGTGGGGAGCCTTTCTACCAAAGAGGCTCAAGAGTTTGGATCTGATGCCCGAGGTGGGGGGGGAGTCAGCTTGAGATATCAGTGCCATGAAACCAACTCAATTGTTTATGGTTCTAGAAGACAAGAGATACAGATGAAATATGTGCTACTCTGACCTACAAGGGGGGGTCAGAAACAATGGACAAGTGCAGGGTATAAGAGATAAGTCAGTCAGAGAGGCAAACACAAAAGCAGGACAAAAAAAATGACTCTGACAAATCTCTGTGTTGGAGCAAGAAAACGAGGCATCAGAAAGCTGGGCAAGCCTGATTGTTTAGACAGGAGGGTTGGCAGGAAAAAGGAGGTTATGTGCAAGTTGTGACCAATTGGCAGACAACGTCTGGTCAGCTGGTTCATTTGGCCAGGAGCATATAGGCATACTGTCATTTCCAGGGCTCATTTTTCAGAACTGTGGCAGAAAGCCACCGTCTCTGCTGCAATCCTAGAAGGTCTGCGAGTACGAGCTCCCTGCTGTCTGTCAGTTTGGCGGCTCAAGGCTCGTCTCTTCCAACCCAAGGGAACTTGTGCTGTTGGAAGAATTCCTTGCTGATTGAAGAATTTTACCCTTGTGCTGTTTCATTTTTATTCCCTGAGAGAGAAATGCTTGAAAAATGAAAGCCACCCTAGTGTCTTTCATCACTCTTTATTGTGTAAAAATAAACTCAACAATTCATGTAGTTTCAGCAATAAAATGAAAAAAAAAAAGCATGACGAACCAGTAGAAACAGTGCATTTTAAGAATCGCTGATATGGACTGTGGATGTAAGATAGAACAACTCATTCAAAACCCAGTAAAGATTGATAGCAAGAAATAGGAAAAATATACAGCTTTGGTTAACAGAACAATAACTCAAGAAACATTTATCCTCTTTCACACTGTACAATATATACAATTATATCACTATCACCCTTTTTTAAAAATTTTTTGGCAAATCACACGCAATTTGGACTGGATTTATTTACCTTTACATGCTTTTCCCCCTTCACCAAATTATACTTAACATTCATCATTAGTTTCAAGGAGGTTTCCAATAAGGATAGTTAGCAGATTGATCTTTCAAGGTACAATTTTGTTGGTGATTGGTTTTAAATAACACTGCTTAAAATGTGCTGCTGTGAGCCAAGGTTTAAAAGCAAGGTATCTAGAATGGGTTTGTGTTGATTATATTCAGATAGATTTTTTTTTTCCACTAGCACTCTAGCATTGTGTTTTCATATGGGTAGTCACATGACCCACTTCAATCTCTAACAAACAGCAGCCTTCCATTAGTGCAGCAGTATCAACCTTGAACTACTTATTACATGACCATCCACCTTACATATTCATTTGCCACGGCCTCAGAATTGGACAAAATGGCTCAGTTAAGCCTCACAAATTTGTCCTTCATCCCTCCCTCCCCCTTTTTTTTCTCTCTTAGCCAGGAAAAAGCCCTTGGCCAGGATCAGAGAGGGTGAGGTAATGCAAAGGGCTGATGGCTGCAAATCTATTAGTACAAACCAGGAATTCTTTTAAAAATGAAACCATATAAAACATTATATATTTCAAAATAAGTTTATCATCCTTTTATCCTTAATCTGTATCTTAAAAGTATTTTTCAGGGAATACCCGTTCATTTTCTATATATTCTTTTCTAATAAAAATACCTTTCTTTTACAATAAGAGAAAGAGAGTGTGTGTGTTTGTGTGTGTGTGTTTTACAAAAACAGGAATGCTTGACATTTCAAACTGTAGCTAAACTTTCAATGGAGAGTAAATGCCATTTAACTAATATTGCACCGAAGCTGTGATTCTAAACACTGTTTGTAGGTAAGTTGCATGGAAACTTACCCCAAAACTTACACATGTTTAGGATCAAGTGGCAAAGGCTGATTCACTGCCTAAACCACAGAAGAGGAGAACGTGGCCTTCCACACGTTTCTGAACTGTTCTTTCCCATCATCCCTCACCATTGGCTATGCTGCCTAGAGCTGATGGTGGCTATAATCCATTGACATGTGGAAGGACTACATGAGTCCCACCCTTGGCCTAAAGTGATGTCATCTTATAGGGTCCTGAGTGGAACCACAATTGTGAAAATAGTCAGTGAATCCCTTCCTTAAAAGGAGGATTTGGGGAACTGTCAGATAGTATTTAGGCAAACACACACATAGCTTGTGTATGCTCACATTGTGAGGTTTCTTCACCTATTTGTTTGTTTTTTAAAATATAAAAGGACATTACCTGAGAGAGGCATGTATTATTCAGTGCAAAAGGGAACATCAATCATATTAAGCAGTAGGCTTGTTTGGGGGTGGATCAGATATTTATTCCATGCTCACAAAAGCTACCTTGGTGCTGAAATTACAACTCCCAGTAAACCCGGCATGGAAGAGACCACAGCCAGTGACACTGAAGGGGCAACTCCAAGCTCCTTCTACTTTGGTAAGCATTGGTAAGTCTGATCCGCCAGGACAGTGCACATTGCATGGTAGAGGGGCTCAAAGAACAGCTCCCCTGCTCTCTTTTGGGACAGCTCAACTACTGAACAGAGAGCTCCGCTGCCCCAGGAATTACAAGATATGACAATGCTGAAGGGAACAGTTCTCACTGATTTGATGGTCACCAGAACTGCTGTCATTGTTGTTGTTTAAAAACTACCAAAAAAAGGTGTAGCGTTATTTATCATGGGGAAGAACGCTGCATCATTAGCCACCTTTCTCCAGCCACATCTGACCTCTACGAATGTGCTTGGATGACATTTGTTTTTAAAGCATGAACTATCACTCAGCAAACCCCCACAGCTCTGCAGTAGCCCATGCAAGCAGGCAAGCATTAGACCAGGTAAAACATGGCTGAGGCACCTACTGAAACATGCAAGAAACAACAGGGCACCTCTTGCCTCCCCTGTAAGCCTGCAGGATATCCAAAGATACCACAAACTGGGACAGAATCATTAAGCTTCACTGAAACAACACACCATGTTGCAGCTCTTTTCCCATTCCAGGGGGAAGAAGATGCACTCCTATCAAACCAAAGCACAATCCTCATAAGAAAGGCCAAAAGCTACCATTTTCTCAGTCTCCTAAAATAACTGGGTGCCTTTCCAGACAAAAAAACAGCAACAGTTGTGTCTTGATTAGAATAAGAAATGCATGCTGTCTGTCTTGACAGGTTTGGGAAGGCCCCACACATTTGTACAATCCATTAGTCATTCCTTGTGTTGTTGCTTAAAAAAAAAAAATCTAGGGCAGGCTCTTTTCTGACACAGGCAAAGAGATGCACAGAGAGGCCCCAGTTTCATCTCTATCCCCCACAATCTTGTGGGGGGGGCAGTGAGGCCAGGGTTTGCTCTTTGTCTAGTTTCTTTGCAAGTTTGCTTAAAACCTCTCTCTCAAAACAGTTCCCTTCTTCCTTTTGAGAAGGAAGATATCTTAACTTTCATGAAAGCAAAGCACACCTCACATCCCATCGGGCCCAATAAACACAGAGGGGACAGGGCAAGGTGCATCGCTCTATCTGTCCTGCCCCCGGCAGTGAACCCAATTTGTATTTCAAAGGCAAAAGTCTCAGCTCAGCAGTTACGGCCGTGAAAATCGGACTGCAACGGCATGCTTTGCAGCCCATGGCCGCTACCCACCCCCCCTCCCACCCCCAGCCCTTCAGGTTTATGGCTCTTAGAGTAAAGGAGCACTGGCAAAGGGTATGGGAACACTTCATACAGCAGTAAGAAAATAACCTCACTTCCCAGCCAAATGTTCTGCTAGAGGCCTAGAATGTAAGGACCTCAGGAAGGGAAGGCAAGTCAGAGACTGCTGTGGAATGAAGCAACGAGCAAGAAAAGGAAAAGAACAAGAGGGGATTCTCTGCTATCTTCAAGCTGCCAAGTTTTGGGAGAAGCAGCAATTAAACATCTGTGGGAAGAAGGTTCTCTGGACTATGCCTAGGCTTCGTGATGGCTAACAGAGGCAGACCCTTTAGGCTGTACAGCAAAATGAAGGCAGAATAGGAAAGAAAGCTGTTCTGCAGCTCCTTAAAAGAGATAGGAGATGGAGGCTCCTACATATAATCAGCCAGGATCCGGACAAGCCGTCTAGTATCCTAGGCGTGGCAATGCTCCTGAGTCTGACATGTACCCTCGGGGGGCAGAGATGGCTCTGTTGTGCTCTGGCCACAGCCAGGTAGTGCGGGACCATGGAGGGGGGATCTGAAGAGTTGAAAAGAACAGTCCTGCCCCCTCACCCCAAATCTAGTCAAGCCACCGTCGTGTATCACTCAAAAGCATTTTTATCCTCCTATCACTCAGAGAATAATTTTTAATACAAAAGGAAAAAAAAACTGCCCACAGGTGAATGGCTGCTTAAAAGACTTTGAGTAGCAATATAGAGATATCCTTTTAGAAAATATATGCAAATGAAGAGAAATGTGCTGAAAGAGTCGCACCAGCCCAAAGGCACTCAGGCTTCAAAATGAAGTTGGCAAGCCAGAAAAATTAGACCATTTATAATGAGACTTCAGAAAGCAAAAAGGAAGGGGAACAAAGTCTTGATCCAAATAAGGGGGAAAAGGACAAAAGAGGGAGGGGAGAAAAACAGCAAAACCCCCACCCACCCACTTGCCAGGGTGCAAGGTACTGATTTGCCCTAGAAGACTTGTCCCAAGTCTCCTAGACAAAAAAAAAAGTCAATTAATTAATTAAAAAGTGATTGGTTCTTTAAGAGAAACAGCAGAATCTTTTTTTTAAAGGAAGAAAATTGGGGAAAAGGAAACAGATTTGTCTGTAATTCATTCCTGGATGGGGGAGAATGTCTGTTAACCAAGAGTTAAATGGATTTGAAATGGGAAGGGGCAGAAACAGCACTTTCAGTTGATCTGACGACAGGCTTCAAATGTCCATTTAGTGGCTCCACCATAAATATCAATGTTGGTCTCAGACCAGGCTATGACACTACCAGACAGGGCTTTGGTGCTGCAAGTGGCAAGGTTGTAGATCTCCCCTGGAGTCAGCTTTCGGTCCCAGATGTTGAAATGGGCCAGTTCTCCCACAAATGCTTGGGTGGCATCAAATCCACCTCCAAGAGTATCCTTGAATAGAGAAATTGAAAACAAAACTGTTGAAAACATGTCTCTCCAGATTTTCAGGATGTATACACTGTTCCATAAGTGTTTCCTTCCCTCACTCTTGAAGTAACCCAGCACTAGGCAACCTACAGCCTACAACCTGACCAAATAAGCTCTTGAAACAAGCCAGAAAGCTTTTATTGTAGTAGAGAAAGGTCAGCGGGAAGAGACAGCATCAGAGTTCGATACAAGGGAGGGAATTTGCCATTTCTGAAGTGCATTTTCCGTGGAAGAAATTTTACAATTCAAAAATACAAAAACAAAACCTTTGGTTGCTGATTCTAGCACAGCTGGTACAACATTGGCAAGGAAGGAGGACAGAAATGGGATTAGTATTCTGTGCAGCTTGCCTAGTATTTAGTCTCTTACGTTTTAGGTGCCAGACAAAGATCTTGTAGTTTCCCCAAGCTGCTAAATCCTTGCTTTTTCTCTACTGGGGTGTGTGTGTGTGAGAGAGAGAGAGAGAGAGAAAGAGAGAGCGAGAGCGCTTAAAGCTATCTCTAATTAGCTGTATTTAATTTTGTGGTTTCTATTGTTAACTCATTCTGTGGTTAGAAAACCACTCTGAGAAACTGCTTTTTTTCCCCTTCTCTATGAAAGGAAGCATAGAAATGTTTTGAGTAAATAAGTGTAAACATGGTAGACCATGTAAAGATCTGAGCAATGATGTATGTGGCAGGAGAGAGCTAAATTAAGTGAAGGACAGAAACAAAATGGGTCATGCTTATATTTGATCTCGCATCTTGAGACTTTTCTGCATGTGAAAATATAATGAATTGAAAGACTACATAAAACAATTGGATAGCGTGGCTTTCAGCTTCAGTGTGGCTTGTGTGTCTGAGCAACTGTATTGCCAGGTAGGGTGAGTGATGTCACTTGTGTAATAAGTGAAAATAACTCCCTGCTTTTGTGAGAAATGGAGGGAGGAAGTTTGGATGCCCAGTGATGTGTAATTCTATATGAAATATTCATGTCTACCTGGAGCTAGCTTTAGGCATACAGGCAATCAGGACAGGGACCTTCCTAGGTATACATATCTCCTTGTAAAATATGGGTGTGGAGTGTGTCATTACTGCTGTTCTCACAATAGACAAAACCATGGCATGCCCTGCAGATCCTGTGCATGGGACAAATGTTTCATTTACCCAATGGGAAGGCCAGTTTCAGTGCATTTTTTTTCTTTTATTCGTGAGTGAGTTCTTATTTTCTAGAGAGCATATGTATTGCTGTGCCTGACTGTGTCACACTAAAGGAAGAAAATTAGTTCTTTATGGCTCTCTTACTCATTTTAAAATTATCTCTTTTCACTCCCATTTCATTTGGGCTTATCCTTCCCGCATCATCCCAATTCCCTAGTGCTCCTCTTCTAGAACAAAAATCCTCAGATTCTACTGCAATCTGCAGTGCTACGTCTGGTGCAGTTGCTTTGCAGGAGTCAAAGAAATTTGCTAGAGTCAAACACCAGCCCATGGCACTATAATTACAAGAGGCTTCTATACTCATATGTGCAAGAGACAGACTGTGTTAAGGTGGCATGTTGACTTAATCACACTACCAGGGCACCAAGGGCCTTTTACATGATGAAACCTATTGAGTCTGAAACCACCAGCATTTGCATTTGCTGGATTCCAATAAATCTAGCACAAAACTCAGGCATCTGGACTGTATCTTAGAAATGCTATAGAATTCTGAAAGGAAATCTGATTCTATTTAAGTTAATCAACCATTTCTAATGCTGAGTCCCTTCTGCATCAGTCTCTATATTACATTTCTGGAAGAAAAATGTGTACAGGATATAGACAATCTCCATTGGTCACCATTTCTTCTTTGCTGCCAATCATATGCCTTACCTGTTCCTGACCCAGAACAAGAACACCTTGTGGCTTGATGGGATGATAAGGGGCTAAGTTTTCCCCATTGCCTCGTTGTGTGCCGTCCTGGTAAGCTTCCCAGACACCATCACGGGTTGTCCACGTGATGCAGATGTGGTGCCATTTTCCATCATTAATAACAAAAGGAAGCTTTGCTACCTGAGGAAAGAAAAGGAGAATTGCCGCAGGCTTGGAACCCATATAAGAGAGAAAGTGAGAATGGTGTACGTAGAAGACCTTATTGCCAGTCCTTCTCAATCTGGTGCATTCTTTAAGAAGAGAGAAATTTCACTTGGTTTCTGCAATAAACACACAGATTAAGATCTGAAGCGGTTGCAGTGATCTGGAATCTACACTCAGGAAGTTAATGACACTGCTTGTTTTGCCTTCAAGGACACAAGATCAGGTTTGCTGGCTTAAATGCCCTAACTGTAATGGACAGGACTTCAAATGATATGATTTTCACATTCTGGGAAATCAAATGTGTATCAGCATCTTAATTTCTAGAGCAAGGTAGCTAATTCCACCCCCACCCCCACAAAAAAACCCAAGAAAATTGGCTGATTACCTTAGAAATTTATTTTGATATATCTGAGGTGGCACACATAGTTTGAAAGCTTAGAGCAAACTGATGCCGCAAAATGAAACAAATTGGAGGTATTGCCTTTGAAGTTAAGGATTTTCACCTGTCTGAAAATTCCTGTGAAATTACCTTGTGCACAAAGGTCTTTCTTTACCAGCATTTGCACTTCCTTTGGTTCCATGAGATCTTTTTTAAATCAAAATGTTTGTTTTGTAAATGGAAATATATACAGTGCTTTTCAGTGACCTTATGTGAAACACTGAGGAATGGAAAGACAAATCAAAGCTTCTAAAGTCTAAAACTACTTCCCCAGAGGAAGCTAAATATAAGCGCCTCTAATTCATTTTTTAAAAGTTTTAAAGCCTACATGCTATATTTAAGTTGGCCCAGAAACAGACTAAAACTGAGTGAGGTTTAAAGTCATTTTCTACATTTTTACTTTACAGGTTAAGCTCCAGTACTGCAATATTGTTCTCTGCACTATCAACCAGCACCAAAGGTTCAGCTTGAATAAAATGTGGAGAAAACAGGCAGAGTTTTAGTTGTTTAGAAATACATTTAAGGCTGATCTCTCTGCCATTTATTTATTTGGTCATCTATAAATTTCTATTTTCTTCATCAATAATAAAGCATTTCAAAGCAAACTAAATAACAGTGACACTTACCTTGTCATTGATAAGGATCTCCATGGGATTGTTGCCCCACTCAATAAGCACTAACTCATTGGCTTGCCCAGGTACTGCATAAGAGAAGGGTGTTCCGACACCTGGGGAAGCATTTGATTTTATCCACATGCAGATAGTAAAGGCATACATTTCTGGCAGACTTTTCTTCACCTTGGCATACATGTAGTTGGTTCGCAAGGGGAAAGTCAGCTGAAACTTGTCTGTTGGCCTATTGTCTTTTTGGCCTGGAGAAAGAGAAAAATAATGTTCGCTAAATGTCCAGAGGGGAAACTAAGTTCGCCATCTCTTAACATACTTCCCTGGAAATAAGTTCAGTTGAACTCAGTAGGTCTTACTTCTGTGTACAGCATTTCACAGCATGGTCTTTATCAAGTAAGAATAAGAGACATAATTACAAGACAGATAATAATGCTTTGAGTCCATTTTCAGAACCATGGATAGGGGTGAAAGTCAAATGGTCTTTCCAAGATTTATTACTGGGATATTACTGGGACCAATTCAGTCTTTCTTTCTTTCTTTCTTTCTTTCTTTCTTTCTTTCTTTCTTTCTTTCTTTCTTTCTTTCCATTATATAATGAGCCTTAAGATGGCAGTATTTAAATCCCTCTAGTACATTTCTGTGCTCTAATCCTGGTCACATGGACAGCGCTTGGAGAATAGGGTCTTTTTCTCACTCCTTTCCCATACCTTTTTTTAAAAAAATATTGCCATAAAGCCTTTAAAAGGTAATGAGGAATAATCAATCCCAAAGAGTGGTGGAAGGAGGGGAGGATGTAAATGGACCCAACAATGGGTCCTGTTGCAGTTTAAGATATGCAAACGGTTTAGCAGAAGAGAAATATGCTATGCCTTGTCCTAGGTCACTTAGAGGGTAGACCTCACCGTATTTAAACATAGGATGCTAGGCAGCTGAAAGTACATTTCTCTATTTAGGGTGTGCTGAGTCTAAGATGCTTTACTGAAAGAAGGAAGATATTTCTTTCCTGCTTAGGAACTATCAATAGACAACAATAAGGTATTGCCTGATTACCACCTTCCCCACCACACAGGAGCACACAACTACCCCTAGACACTAAACTTCTGTTTATTGAGGAAGGGGAGGACAAACAACAGAGCTGAATTTGCTCCTGATTAATGCAAAGCATCAGTTTATCTGTTTAAACAAAGGAAGGGGAAAACTGTAAAATGAAGCCTGTGTGTGTGGGACAAAGGGGAGCTGCTACCTTCCAGATGTACAGTTATTCAGAATAAATGCGAACTCTTTCAATCCAGCGCCTCTCTCTTTCTCCCTCCCTCCCTTACCTTTCTCTAAGTCACTGATCCTTTGGTGAAGGGAAGTTAAAGTGCTTTCTATTTTCCCTCTTTCTTCAGACTCGTTCTTCGGGTTGTACTTTCCTTCCTCCAGGCTGTTAATACGAGACAGCACTTGCTTCTCCAAATCATCGATATTATTCTGTAGTATATCCTTCAGGGAATTGGTCTGGCTCGACGAATTCATCCTACTGAATTGCTGCGCGGGTTGGGGTGGGGTGGGGTGGGGTGGGGGGAGAAGCAGAGAGAGTAAGTGGATTGTTGCAAACCAAATTAACACCACAGCATTATTTACCACAGACTCGTCTTGGTGATCGCTACCCTGACAGCTAAACTCATTTGCAGCTTAACAACAAAGGAAGCATCGCTTCATCGACAGGGAAGACTCCCGATCCTCCACGGAAGCACGCCGGAGGCAGGCGCGGGGCGGGTGGGGGGGCGACTGAGGAAGCGGCACTCCGGATTTCACTGCGGAATTTTACCTCTGGAGCGGGGCAAAGGTTGCACCGTTATAAAACAACACGGAAGCTGGCAGGGGGCGGGTGACCCAACGCCACCTCCGGCTTGTCTCCTCCTCTAGTTCTAAGGAAAAACAGAAAGGAGAAAGTTGTACCTCCAAGTTTTCGAGTCTGATTTTAAGTGACTGCAAAGTTTGTCCAAGTTGGCTCAAGGTCTCGGCGGCCGGAGTCCGGGAGAGATCTCCCATGGTGTTTTTGGAAGACCCGGGCTGCTTCCTGCCTCCGCCGGCCTTGGATTCCCCGGGCACCGGCTCTAGCAAGCTCTGGCTCTCGCAGCGGCCCAGCTTCGTGGTCAGTTCCCGAATGGTCTCCTTTTGGTTCATGATGGTCTCCTTTTGCTGAAGCACCGTTTCTCGGAGCTGGAGCACGGTGGTTTTCAAGTCCTCCGTGCCGCCGCCGCCGCCGCCGCCGCCGCCGCTCTGCATAGAAGACGTGCACATGTCCATATCCACTGGCACGGAGGTGCAGATGAAACGGGTCTGCCCAAAATTCTGGGCGCATCCTCTCGGGAAGAAAAACGAAGCCAGCAGGAGGCTGCACCGGACGGCGGCCAACATGGCGGGAGCGAAGTTCCTCACGGAGGCCGAGCCGCGGACCGACTTTCAGCACCACGGAGCTGTCCGGCGGCCGGCTGAGCCGACTGCGGTACGCGGGCTCCTTTTATAGCGCGCGGGAGGGGCCGCCACGCCGCTGACGTCACAGACGGGGTGGAATCCCGGTTTAATTGCCTTGTGACCACCGTGCTCCCTGTTTAAGGAGGTCTAAGTTGGTTTGTTGTTGTTTTTTAAAAAACGGAGGGTCCCGGCGCTATTGCCCGGGCGCGACCGTTGCCGCGCCGCGCCTTCCTCTCCTCTTTGCTCTCAGTGGAACGGGGGGCGAGGGGAGGAGGGAGGGAGGGAGGGAGGCCGGCGCGGCCGAGGGTGGGGTGGGGAGGGGGAGGCGGCCCGCGCGCGCGCCGGAGAAGAACCCGGGCCGGGCGGGAGCGCCCCGGGCAAGAGCGCGGGAGCCCCGGCGGCGGGGGAGGGGCCCCCGGCAGGCCCGAAGCTGCCTCGCTTTCCCTGCCTCCCTCTCCGTGCCCTGGGAGTATTCCAGCACGGAAACCGGGGCGCTCGGTTTATGAGCATTAATCCACCTGCCCAGTGGTCGCTTTGGAGCTCCTCGGGTTTTGCATGGCTGAAACCTGACGGTGGTAATGTGAATATGGGAGCGCCAGTGTGGACTTAGAGAGAGAGAGACTATTGCCTGTTGTGTAATGTAAGTCGCTGCTACTAGGCACGCTTGTATCTGTGAAGGAGGCGCTGGTGTGTGCGAGAGAGGGAGCGGCGCTACAACCAGGATGGCCTTGCGTCGTGTGACTCTGAGCACCGGGGGCGGGGGCGACCAGCGCCATCCCAACCCTCGGGAGGACAACGGACATGACTGACACGTGCGACTCCCCGACGCCTTTCGCGAGCATATGGTGTGTATTAGCCACTGCGTGTGGACGTGTCACTCTGGCAGATGTGGTAGTGTCACTCTTCTTGTCATGTGCTTGGCAAGAGGAAGCCATGTCGACACGTCTGAATGAGTCAATCGCTGGAGGGCAGACAAAGAGGATGCGGAACGAGGAAGCGGGGGGGCGCCTCGGCAGTGGCTCCCGCAGGGCTCCACGCGCCCCGGAGCGCGAGGTTTAGCCGCCAGCCGCGGGGGGCTCTTCTCTGCAGCCGCCGCGCACCCCGAGTTCCTCTCTGCTTCACTGCTGGCCGGTCGAGGGGTTCGTTTCTGAAAGGCCAGCCTAGCTCTCCCCGACCTGAAAGCCTCCACCGTTACACAGCCACTATTCACTACTCAGTGGGAAAGCAATTTTCCCCTTGCTCAGAGGTCCGTTGCCGAGCCCCGAGAAGCGTGGAGCAAACCAAGCCCCCTTTGCCAAGTTGGGGCGATGTGTTGCCGTTGCTACTGTTGCTCCATTTCCCATTGTTTTGTTTTTGTTTTTTTGCCGGGTGGGGCATCCCACTGTGGCAAAACTGGACGGGCTTCTCTTTCCATAACTGCGCTTGCGAGGCTGGAGGCGGCAGAAGTGGCGGCTTTCTACTTCTTTCCCGGAGGCTTGCTCATTTTCTCCACTCGCGTGCCGCCCCTCCTCCTCCTCCTCCTCCTCCTCTTCTTCTTCCCCTTCCCCCAGTCGGGTGCCTGAGTTTCTGGATCCCAGCCGGCCGAGTGGGGCTAGAGAAAGCCCGTCCGCTCCCGGAAAGACGAGAAACGCTCTTCGCGCAGGCCCTCCCGGCCGCTCCCCTCCCCTCCCGGCTCCCTTTTCCCAGTCGGGAGAGAACCGGTTGCCAGTAAGGGAGCGCCTTCCCGCAAGACGACGACGAAGAACCCTCCGCCCGAGGGATGCGCCTCGGGAGCCGGCAGCGGAAGAAACTCATTTGCTCTCCGTCTCCTCACCGTCGGAGGGGCTCCGGCTCCTGCATGAGCCGCGTCTGCTTCCTTGGCTTGGCAGGACCCCCGATCCTTTCCCGCACGGCGGCGAGGCGCCTCTGACGCTCCAGGAGCTGTTACGGGAGCAGCCCGCTCCATCCGAGCCTCGCTCGCTGGCCATGCCGTCTTTCCTTCCTTTCCTCCTGACGTACTTGGCTAGTTGAGGCTTGCTCGCTGTAAGCGTGGCTGGCCCTTGGCGGCTAAAGGCCTGGGAGCTGAGTACGTTTATTATTTGTACACACACACACACAGACACATACATATAAATAAATATATAGATAGATAGATAGATATAGATATAGATATAGATATAGATAAATATAAATATATACACACAAACACACACACGGGGAGGGGTGCGCGCTCACTTGCTGGCTGAAGGTCTAGGAAGCGTGTATTAACGCACACACAAAGTTCCCGAGCCTTTAGGAGGCACATACTGAGCTGTTATCCAGGTGCCTTCCTTTTTTCTTTTTTTTTTTACCCAAACACGCGCAAAGACGCCGCAGCGCATCAGAAAAAGGGGGCTGAGGTCCCCGATGGCTCCTGCTGGTCTCGAAGGTGCTGCTAGACTCCTCCCTCCCTCCCCCCCCCCCCGTTTCTGGCGTGCCAGACGGAAGCGGCTGTTTCTTGGGCGAGGAGGGCGCCCCTCTTCTCCTGGGTCCGCCTGGGCAGAGGAGGGAGGCTGCCATTCCAGGTGGGGCCGCAGATTCACCTGGACGGCGTGCAGCTGAGGCCCAGGCTTGCCGGGGCGCTTGAAGCCCCTCTTTCTTTTCCCAGCGTTAACTATTTCAAGGTGCATCTCGAGAGGAATCGCAAGGGGAGGAGGAGAGAGACGTTCCCCTCCCTCAGTGGATCCCCGGTATAGATGAGAGAAAGGGGTGCCTGGTGGAGTGGTAGGAAGAGCATTCCCCTCACGTCCCCCGCCTGCCCTCAAAGGGCCTGGAGACCCTCCCGTGTGGCCACCGGGTCCTCAGTTCCGCTCCTAGTTTTCCCTCCCCCCTCCTCGCCACTGACACGCACCCCACTTTTCTCCGGGTCTCCTCGCCACTGTCGCCCCAGTCCTCCGTGGGAAAACGGGAGGGGGGTTGGGGGAGGCTAGCCCCGGCTGCGCTTTGAAAGCTGAGCCTGGCAAGTGTTGGAGGGGGAGCCTCGGGAGGAAGGGAGGACGCGAGGTGCGCCGGATCAATAATATACTGTGTATATATGAATAGACGGATGGATGTAGGTGTTACTGTGTTACCCTCTTTATCTCCTTTTTTCCTTCCCTTCTTTCGTCCGGGGGGTGGCCAGAGACGAATGCACCTGGAGGGAAGGATACGGAGCAGGGTGGTGGTGGAGACGATGGCCTCCAGGTTTCCTCTGAGGAGCCCGGAGGCGCCTCGGCAGAGCGATCAGGCCACCGTGGGCCACCGGTCTGCGCGGAAGGCTCCGTTGCCACCACCGACAGCCGACTGTCCTTCTCACTCACTCAGCCGTGGGTGCGCGATGGGGGAATTGTTTGCCGTCGGGTGTCTTCCCCTTGAAATCAGAGCGTGAATCCGGAGCGTTAAAGTCCGGCTGGCGAGAGCGCGGCGCTTCTCCCAACTCCGGGAAGCGGAGAGGAGGCGCCGCCCGGGCGCAACGTCCGCGGCACCCCGAACCCGGAGCAGGGCGAGCTCGGGCTCTCTCCCCGGGCCTCCTTAAAAGGGAGCAGCCTCCCAGCCGCTCTCGGCGGAGAAGGGGGCTCCCGCCCACACAGATCTTCCCTCAAAGACCTCCCGTCTTCCCTCATCCCTTCTTCTCCCCGCCCCAGCCGCCGAAACAAAAACTGGAGCCTCTCCGCCCCCTCTCTCCTTCTGAGCCGGCAAAGGCGGGAGGGCTCCGCGGGACTGCGCGCCGGAGCCATCGCTATTGAAGGGAGGAGGTTGTAGTAGGCCGACAGAGCTGGAAGGCCAATGCCTCCCCAAGCCTGTTGGAGGGAAGGGAAAGGGGAAGGAGGTAAGGGGTGGAAGACCGTTGGCCGTCTGAGCCCCACCAAGACTCCTGGCCTGGTCCCACAGGAGGTTTAAGGCTCCCCGCAGATGCCCCATAAGCAGTCACCTGTAAGCCCATCCTAGACACACTCTCCTCATCCACCCATGTCTCTGAATGGAGAAGCCCCCTCTCCCTCCACCATGGGTGTAACTACAGGCGGGATGTTCCCATTTTAAAGGTTAAAGGTCTTTTTGTCCTCTAAAGAACCCTCTTCCTCATCTTCCTCTACCCTGGTGACTTGAGAACTGGATCCTCCGTTCACTCAGGAACCATAAATTATTTCTCCTGTGTTCCTCCCCTCCTTTAAAGGCAGGAGGAATCCTTCCCCCTTCTTCTGTGTCTGCCTCTCTTTCCGAAAGTACATGCTTTCTCCCCACAGTCCCACAACAACGTGTATGGGGAGGTGTTAAGAGCTTTACCTCAGAATGAGAAAAGGAACAGATCCTTATGCCCCTCAAACTCAAAGGCCCCAGGTCCAGAAGTCTACACAAATCACAAAATCTGGACTTTTTCTTGCTCAGAAATGGATTTGTTTCCTTAGAGGAAAGTAGCTTCTGGGTGGAACAGGGAGAAACAGCTTCTAGATCTGACTGTTTCTAAGCCAGAGGCAAATAGCTAGCCCTGTGTGTGTGTGTGTGTGTGTGTGTGTGTGTGTGAGAGAGAGAGAGAGAGAGAGAGAGAGAGAGAGAGAGAGAGAGTAAGTAAGTATGAGAGCTTAGGTGTGAGTGAGAGTGTGTGCTTCTGACACATCTTCCAAGGGAAGAGGGGGAGAGAGGAGGCAGAATGGTGCCAGCCTCAGGCGCTAACTAGCAGCTGTGCTGAGCAGCCACCCCAGAGGGAGCAAAAGCTTCCCTCACTGCCAGGGGGGAAGATACCAATAGCAGCCAAAGCTTTCATCAAGGGAGAGGCAAAGCTGGGAAGCAGAAAAACGGAACCCAGCCTCCCAACAAATGCACATGTTCTGGGCAAGGAGCCAGCAGGCCTTAGTGCTCCACTGGAGCTCTGCCTGTGATTCATTGGCTGTAATAACAAGGGAGAGGCAACAACACTTTGGTAAAAAAAAAATGAGATGAATGAATGAATGAGGCTCTGATGGGTGCTCTGGCCTGTTGCATACAGACTGCAATGCTGCTAGGAACCCACACAGGTGCAGGAATCCAGACACAGAAGCCCTGCATGCATGATCTATTATCCTATGAAGCCGGGCCCTTAGTTTGCATTAACGTTTCATTTGTTTAGACCAGGTGGAAGGAGGACTGTGTGATCTTCCAGATAGCCCTGAACTGCCACTCCCATCATCAGCTCAAGCTATCACAGCCAATGATGAGATAGGTGATGCAGTCTGACATTATCTGGAGGCCATATGGGGCTGGAGTCCTGTCACTATACTATGCTGGCATAACTACTCCAGCGTGGGGGGTGGTGGCAGAAGGAAAAAGGCCATTGATGCAGCTGCTGTGAAGGAAGTGAGGTGTTGAAGAATTTGGCTGAAGATCTTTGGATAAGGAGTCTTTAAGTCCTTTCTTGGACCTTGTGCAGGGAGGTATCCAGGATATCCTTGTGCAGTGCTTTTCCCCAGGCTGTGCAAGAGGATGGCAAAAGGAACAGCACCCTATGCCCCCCAACCCCAAATGCTCCTGGTTGGCCATATGGGGCAAAGGGAGAGCTCCCTTACACTGTCTTCTGGCTGACTGCTATCCTCCTCTGCAGCTAAGTTTCTCAGCCACAGGTGTCAGGCAGCTGGCAGATTTTGTCTGCTTTTCTTTGCCATCATTGCATGACCCTGGAAAAATGCAACTGCTGTCAACCAGGTTTACTTGTTTGAAGGGCAAAATAATTTCAAAGCAAAGAGTCCAGAATCCTTGACAGAATCAGGGGTCAGCTGCCTCATTTCAGAGTAAAATAATCACATAAATACAGCCACCGAAACATTTCTTCTGCATTAGATGAGGATATGTTTCACAGGCAACAAACAGGAACACGTATCAGCAAACAGGAGCAAAACAAGCAGGACTGTACCGTAAATATCGATATTTGTACAGTTGCCATAAAGACCAGGAACCCAAAACCCACACCAATGTTTCTTAATGAAAAGAAAATACAGCAATTTCACCCTATAAAAGCCGATACAACAAACATACAAACACAACCAAATGCATAACCTTTCCAGCAGCGTTATAGAATACAGTTTTTTTAAAGGAGATAAATGAAAACATCATGGAAGCTGCCCTTTGCCATCTATATTCTAGACTTCACTGAGGCCATATTCCACAGCTTTTAAAATTATAGGTGAAAGGGCTTGCACCAAAACTTCTTTTTTCAAGGCCTCTGCTAATTTCCAAACTAAAAAGCCATCTGCAGCCTCATAACATAGATGCTTGTGGCTAGTCAAAACCGCACTGTTTGTATTTATCTTCTTTTAAAAAAAAACTATATTAGACACACTGACAAAGACTTTGTTGAAATGGATGTGTTTGTGTTTATCTCTGCATTATCTCTGCCTTTATTGCATTAAATCACCAAACATTTTGTATAAGAATACATGTTTTTGGATTCTAGTTCATTTTAGTTCAGTTGTGGTATCTGGGCTGCCTAAATTGTGCAAGGTGCCTGACTATTGCCATGACCCAAGATAGTGAGGCATAAATCTCTTGCCTTTGTAAAAAGGCTTGGAATAGTCACCTTTTGGAATTAGTTGCTTTAGAATCTCTCAGCTAGCATGCTGTGGCCCAAAACCAAACCAAACCAAACCCAACAACAACCAATAAACAAACAAATAAATAAAACCAAACAAAACACACACACACACACACACACACACACACACAACCTTCCTAAATTCTGGAACTAGCTTGCAACAATATTCTCTGGCAACATCAGACAATGGGCCTCCTGGCAAGAGCATGTATCATTGCACAGGGAGCGAGGGACTGTAAATAAGAGCTTCTCAGTTTCTATTCTTCCTTTATCCTTTTGGGAGATGGGAAGAATTGCAGAAATCAAGTAAATACAATAGTTATTTGTATACCTCAGTGCCTAAATACAGCTTCTCCACCATTGTTTATATCAGTCCTACAAAGTATATTGGATATGCTTCAGATATGTTGGGTGACAATATCTATAGGACAACTGAAGCACACCAGGTTGAGAAAGGCTAGTATGAATAATTTAGGAGGGTGGCAGACAGTGGGTCATTCAGTTGCCTTGTGTGCTTCTGACGCATCCTCCAAGGGAAGACAACTAGGCTAGTGATGCTCCAAATTAGAAAGCCTGTGTTGGGCAAAATGTTGTCAGACTCCAGATGTTGTCAGACTGAAACTCCTATTAGCTCTAGACAACACATCCGATTATATTGTAGTCTTAAAACATCTGCAGGGCTATGGTTTGCCTGCCCCTACTCTACAGTCAGTGTGGTGCAGTGGTTTTAGCATTGGGCTATGATAGAGACCAGAGTTCAATTTCCCACTTGGCCACGAAAACCCACTGGCTGACTGGTCATATCACACACTCTCAGCCCCTGAAAGCCCCATGATAGATTTATCTTAGGGTCACCATCAGTTGGCAATCACTTGAATGTACACAACAACAAACTACAGTCTCCCTCCCTCCCTCCCTCCCTTCCTTCCTTCTATAATAGTTCTACTTCATAATTTCATAATTTTCATAATTTTGCATGTGAACTAATATAATTTGTGCTCTGCATGGTACTATAAACAGAGGAAAGAAAGAAAGGAAAAAATTCCAGGTACACAGGAATCGTTTAATTAGGGCTGAATGTGTTTAAAGTTGAGAGAGTCTTCCTCAGGGCAATTTCATGTATATGGCCATTTCATGTATATACAAGTAGGGCTCTGTCTGATTCATAAGGGCTGATACCAATCACTTGTTAGACTCATGTTCTTACAGCAACAAACTAAACTGAACTCCACAGATACTTTTATTGGAATCAACTAAATTGCCACAAAAGCATGCAAATTTCTGAGTTTTGCATAATTCTTTATCAGACCTGGTCATACAAAAAGCAGGGGAAGAAACTAAGAATCAAAACAAATGCAACATCAAGAAAACTTGGCCTGATGTTGTGGTTATAAGGTCTGAAGTCTACATCAAATCTCAAAATGGACCGAATGAATCTCTAGTAAGTATTGCAGGTGTCCCAGTACATGTAAAAAGGCATTCTGGGACAGAGAAGCAATGACTGACCTTCTTTGTGGAAACATACATGTAACCCTTCTGAAACTTTTCCATTAAGTCTTTGAACTCAAATAATTTTTCCTTTGTTTTATCTTTCAACAGAGCAAGGTTTTTCATGGATTTATTTAAGCAAAGATCAAAAGGTATGGTCTGTCACTTGAAGGGATTGTCCTGGTTGATACATGGCAATTTAAATACAAGAACACCTTTGTAGCACAAATACGAATTCTAAAACTGTTGGCTTCCTAGCCTCAACCCTCACCTTCTATCACATTCTCTGAAATACTCACAGAAAGATGAGGATGAATAAATAGATTAATACAGATTTCTGCATGATATTCTTCTGCTAGGGCTAGATCCAAACCTATGTGTCAGTAGACTAATTGTGGAAATCCACAATATGGTATTAGGCTCAATATCCAGCATGTTGAATTGATCAGTGTTATCTTCCTGATGTTTTTATTTTGGATGTGTCCAGTGGTTGTGGTATCTAATGAATGGTTTGGTCAGTTGAGTACCACTTGAGAAATGAAGTTGATTATATTTCCCCCTCTCTCTTTCTGACTGTTATTCTGTCTTCCATCCTTTCTTTCCCACCCCTTGTCCTCTTGACCCCCCCCCCCCAATTTCAGTACTTATCAGATTAAATATTTCAAGCAAACTAAGTCAACTGGTTGAGGGAAAATAGATGCATTCAGCTTTACTCAGATTTGCATAATTCTGGATCCAGAAGGTAGGTTTTCTTGTCACAGAGCTGCATGTTTTGTCATTTCTTGACTCACTGCCTTCATGATCGAACCCATTCATCTCAGTCCAGCAAAGAAGATCCACATGCAGAAGCATGTTTCTATGTGGGCAGCCAGTAAGCATCACAGCTTGGAAAGTTAGATTTTTGAAATGCAGCACATATCATGTCACAGCCAGAAAGGACAGTGGCCATGCTGCCTGGGAGATTCTAGACATTATAGTCCAAAAAGCAACTTTTCCAAGATCTGATGACAATGCAGATGCTCGCTGGGACTCTACTGAACTGGCTGGAAGCATCTTTAGCTGTGAATGTTGATATATATCCCCATATAAAGCCACTGACTGCATGTAATCTGGGACTATTTTGTCTCAAATTTTGAAGAGCATAAACAATAACTTAGACCACTGACATCTATGCAGATGGTTATTGATCATTGCCTGTAGTAAGAACCAGCTATAATACAGCTACATTCAAAATGGGTCTAGAAAGTCATTGTGCAAGGTAGAAAGGTTTGTTCATTCTTTGGAGGATTTAGTTGGTCTAAGAAGGAAAACATTTCCTTTAACAATTCTCCCCACATTTAAAACAAAAAGACCACTATTTTCACCTGACTTTTCTTTGTAGTTCTGATGAGCTAGGCAGAATGCATCAAGTCCAGAGCTGTCAGTGTGCCCCCCTTATTAAGATCAGATGAAAGAAACAAGTTTAGACCATGGGAAGGAAGCATGGCCCACAACCATAAAGATGGGAAAGGTTTATTTGTGGAGACAAAGGATTATGGCCAGCATCCTCTGAGTAGCATACACAGGAGAATGCAGGTATAAGTCAACCTTATCTCTTTTGGGTTGATGCAGAGGTTGGTATTCCTTTCTTCCCTCTGATCAAAATTCCCCCAGTCCTACCCCAGAATTTCTATAGCCCCACCCATGGCTATTCCATACCTGGTGAGAGCAGTGGTGGATGAGAGAAGTGCCTAGCTATGTCCCAATAGCAGAAAGTAAAATGATTACATTTTCTGCTGAGAACTCTGGAGGACTGGCTGAACTCAGTGGAGGATTTTCCAAACCTCCACCACAGAATGGCCACAGGGAGGTCTACAGAGACTCTATAGTAGGTCCAGAGGGTGGTGAGTGGCCAGCTGTAGCATAGGTCCACATAAGAAACTACTATACTGTGCTGGACCTTAGAGGATTATAGTATATGTGATCTTGGATGTAGTCCTATTCCAGCTACATCTTAAATCCAGGATGGGCAATCTCTTTCAGTTCAAGGGCCAAATTCAGTTTCAGAGATCATCTTCAGAGCTGCCTTCCAGTGGTGGGTGGAGCTGAATGCAAAAGAGTGAGATCAGCATGCCTCGGTTTACTGTTCTCACTGCTAATAACAGACATAAGAAAGTCTTCTTGAATTGGGGGTGAGGGTGGGGTAAATCCATACAAAATTGATTAAAAAAACCTGCAAAATGACGGTATCATTGGGAAGGGGTGTATGACCACATGGAGAACCCTTGAGGAGTAGGTATTGCACCCTGGAGGGCTGGATTTGGTCCCAGGGTCTAAAGCTTCCAAGCCTCCATACAAAATAACCATGTCTAAGCCCCCTCCCCAGACTCCAAATACATAAATCATTAAACACGTGGAGGAGGAGGAGGCAGTGAGGGAGGCAGGGATAGAGGGAGGGAAAGAGAGTATGCTGGCACTGATAATGTATTTTGCTACTTAAACTGACTTGCTTTTACATTTTTCCTTGGTGTTGAGACACCTTAGATTTATAAGTGGGTAATTAAGCTGTCATAAGAAAGCATGGGTGGTGCTTGCTTCACTGCCATTCTATCAAATGTTCGTTTTAAAAAAGCAAATGTAATGCAATTGCAACAGACTGATGTTGCAAAGGATGGCAGTAATACCATGAGCAACCAGTAGAAGGGTCTTGTGTCCATGAAAAGCAGGTGAAGTGAGTAATGACTGTAGCAAACAAGGCCTAAAGGCCCACCAACTGCCATCATCCCCGTCAAGCACATCCAATGCTGAGTGGTGATGGGAGTTGTAGTCTAACATCATCTTCAATATGAGACTGTCTGGGCTCTGAAACTGTCTTGAGAGGCTGTACTTTGGGTCCTAGGACTCCAGATCTGCTGATGGTACAAGAGAGGGCCTTCTTAGTGGCTACTCTCAGGTAGGGAAACTTCCATCTGCAGACAGAGCCGTCGTTGTCGTCATCATCATCATCATCATCATCATCATCATTCCAGCTGTCTTTGTGAAACTGATTATTTTTAACAAAAAAGCTTTTTAATAATGGCTTGTGGTGCTTTATTGCCTTTCTTTTTTAAAAAAAATTGATATATTTTAATTTTTTTCCATTTATAAATAGTATAATTACTATAACTATAATTTTATTTATATCTGTTTTAATATTATAGTCTTATTCTGGGGGAGAAACAACAGCTGGAGAATGACCTTTTCATCCCCAGTAGACATGCTGAAAAACCACAATTGGCAACAGCTTCTCAATATTTGCACTATATATAAAATATATTTATTCTTGCAAGAAATTACACAGGATGGCCTAGTGGTTTGTATGCCACTTCTTTCATGGAAGCAGACTTAATTTGCACTGTAGATCATATTGTTAAGGGGTCTTATTCTGCCTCCTATTAAACCCACCCGAGCTCTCCAGGTGATGGAGTGCTTAGCCAGGTTTGGTTTCTTTTGGAATGATGCCCCTGAAAATTTAATCATGTTTTGTCATATTTGTGTTTATTTACAAATATAAATGGAGAACAGAGATGGAAGTACAATCTTCAATATTCTGGTAGATGCCTCTAAATTGACTGTTTCCCCATTAGATTTCTCAGGAATCGTCAGGACTAGTTCTACTCAGCTCTGTGTCTTTGCTCAGTTTGCTCTCCCTCCTTAGTCTACAGTTTCCTACATGCAGACCTTGCTTGGTTTCATCATCCCCTGTCTTTACAACTAGTAGGATGGGGGAGGGAAGACATATCCTTCTTCTCTAAAATGACCTCCCTCTCCCAGAACTGCCTTTCTCTGACAATTTTCTTAGCCATTGCAAAGGCTAGCTATTGAAAGCCATCAGTAGATCAGCAAAGGAAAGATACAGAGCAACTTTGCTAAGATTATAAACGAGTGGCAGACTATGATCAGCTATGCCTCAAGCAACCTACAATGATAGTAAATGCATTCAGAGATATTTTAGTTTCTATGAATGCAGGAACCACTGAGCTGGCAGGTATTCTAAGTGGTCATCAAAGCCATAACAGTACCTGATTTCTGTAGGAATTTTTCAGTGCTGTGGTCCAGTCATATATAAAAGCAATATAAACTTTATTTTATTTAAAAAATGTATCTAGTTCACTATCACTATCTGCCAGAGAGTGCCTATTTGCTGCAGAGTAGTGCAGCTGATTAAGGAGCAAGACACATGGCTTAAAGGGAAAATAAACTAAAGCATTATTATAGGAACTCCATATTAAGATAGGAAAGTCTATCTAGTCTAGCTGCATTCTCAGGGAGGACAGGGAAGAGAGAGGAGGGATCAAAAAGAAGAATCATAGAATCATAGAAATGTAGAGTTGGAAGAGACCACACGGGCCATCCAGTCCAACCCCCTGCCATGCAGGAACAGTCTCAAAGCACTCCCAACAGATGGCCATCCAGCCTCTGCTTAAAAACCTCCAAAGAAGGAGACTCCACCACACTCCGAGGCAGCATATTCCACTGCCGGACAGCCCTGACTGTCAGGAAGTTCTTCCTGAGGTTCAGGTGGAATCTCCTTTCCTGCAGCTTGAATCCATTGCTCCTTGTCCTGGTCTCTGGAGCAGCAGAAAACAAGCCCTCTCCCTCCTCTACATGGCATCCCTTCAAATATTTAAACAGAGCTATCATGTCCCCTCTTAACCTTCTCTTCCTAGGAGTATCAGTTTACGTCACAGAGGGATCAGGACAGGTAGAGCCAAGAGGGAGGACATTTCAGATCATCCTAACTAACTAACTCTATTACTGCTGTCCCACTGCGAGGCATTTGGGGTTCTTCAGTGCTAAGCCTTGTTGCACTTCCAACACTATCACCATCTCTTCACTAGCTAGGAGAAGGGGTTGGTTTGTCTCCTATTCAGTCTTTTGTTGAATGGCTTGGTGCACCTCCTCCTTTGCCTTGTTATTGTGCTTTGAAGCAATTTTCTGCTTACCTCAAACATTTCACAGATGAAAACCAGAACATGTGTATGGTTAAGATGGCAAACATTATTAATGAGGAAGAATGTACAAACTAGGGGAGCCTTCAGCAGTCTGCTTTTGCCTGAACCTACTGGAAAGCATAACATTCTCCCCTCTCTTCTCCTCTCCAGTTGCTGAGTTGAGTGCAAATCAATTCCATACCTTGAACTCAGTTGGCAGCAACTGAAGTGAGCTGGAGATGAAAGTGGAATTAGAAAAGATAAATTGGGATATTTTAAAAACAGCTGAAAAAGTGAGACAATAGAGGATTGCAAGGGAGTATTTTGCCAAATCAGAATAGTTGGAGAGTATGTTGTAGATATATTTACTAAGCCACTATGTCAGCAGCCTACATTGTGGGCCTCGCAATAAAGATGCACTTCTGTAGTTGTTCCACTGGGTTGCATGTCAATTCAATCATCACAATGAACAATTAACATTTCTGCAGTTCTCTCAAACCTGTGTAGACAACCTGATTTACAAGCTGACACCAAATTTGGGCTGAACCGTCCCCATCTTTCTACTTCTATTGAAATAAAGGAGAAAAACTGGTTGGAATTCTGAGTCCTTTGACATAATCACAGTGAGTGCTTGTCTGAAAGTCTGGTCCGTTTTAGTGGAGGTGCACTTTGTAAGTGCATAGCCACCTTAAATGGTCTTCTGTGCCTTTAAGAGGGAAAGCTAATTTGCTCTAGGAGGCAGCAGGGAAACATTTCAGTCTGAAGTTTGCTGCATTTTGCTGCAGTCCCTTTTTGCAGATCTCCATCTATGATGCTTTCTTTCCTCTCACTGTCCCCTTTTGCAAAGTCAATATCTTCTTGACGCTTGACATTTGCAGCCAAGTAATAAAGTGTGTGTGGCGGGTATAGGAGTCAGGTCCCAGCAATGCTATGAGCACATGGATCCTTTCATTACAAATAATTAATTTTGTTACATATTCCATAAGATCCTAAGAAGCTTTCTGGGGCAATCTCCTGCTCACTGGATGCACAGCTCCTATCAATATTACATTGCATTTGGGTACCAGAGTTATGAAGTTTCATTAAAAATTTAATTTGTGGTTTAAAACCACAGCATTCCCTTAAAAAAATTAGTAAAGAAATCACACAGGGTATAAGACGAAGTAGGGTGAAGTTGAGTGGAGAGAAACTGCCAAAGAATTAGTGGAAAAGTAAAAGAAGAAAAAGCTCAAATAAGTTGTTGAGTGTTGGGATGTGCAGAGAGCAGAAAAGAGTAAAGCAGCAGAATGAAGAAGGGATCCAGTGGTCTTTAAGACCCTTTCCGCATGAGATGAGTGAATCGCTCCGTGCTGTTACTTACTGGCTCTTCTTGGGTCCGAAGTAACGCAGACTTTCCCTTGAGCCCTTCTGCAGGGCTCCTCCATTAGTCCAGGGCGAACCGGAGAAGTGCGAGGTCTGTAGATCCACACTGCTCCAGCTCAAAATGGCAGCTTCTCGTGGCTTCCAGTTCAAAATGGCGGCTTCCGGTGTCTTCGTGGGAGTGGAACAACCGCTGACACTGGCCACGCCCACAGCCCGCCCTCCACTGATCGCAGGCTCGCATTGGTGCGAGCCTGCGCATCTGCACAGGTAAGTAGGAACGCAACGGCGCGTTCCAGAAAATGTAAAGACCTGATTTTTCCGGTCTTTACTTAGCATGGGGGAGGACCGCTCGGGGGCGGGTTGGATCGGACTGAGGTGTGGAACTAAGTTAAATAGTCCGCACCTAGTCCAATCCAAGGTGCGAACGACCTCCATGTCAGGACGCCTTGGCCTGTTTTAACTGCCTGGTGCGGAAAGGGCCATAGACTACTCTAGGAATTGTTTTAGCTACACCTCCGTTGCTGTCTGACCCTGTCACAGTCCTTAACATGCCACTCTGACTTCTACCCTCTCTCCATATCCTTGTCTTTCTTACTTAATATAGACTCTAAGTTTGGAGTGGGGAACCTGTAGCCCTCCAGATGTTTTTGGATTTCAGCTTCCATAAGTCCTACCCCATGGGAGTTGTAATTCACCAATATCTGAAGGTCCCAGACTTCCTCTAAGTCTGAACTGTATAGCACCCCCCCATATTTTTAATACTGAATATGTATGAATTACAGCCACAGCTGCTTGTGTGCATGCACTTTAACAAAATAATATGGGAATATAATAGAAGACACTTTATCTAGAGAAAGGACAGAATTCAAGGTGGTTAGATCTCTAAGAATCGAAAGCTGGAACCTGGTATAAAAAAATTAGAATTAAAGGAATTCTGAGCGTAACAATTTGTTTTGACTATCAGAAGTTAACAGAGGTCCTGTTCCAGTCCTTCTGTACTAAAATCTAGTGTTGGATAATGAAAGATTTCTTCATTCAAGCATTATATTGTAGGTAAGGAGAGGAGAGCTCTTTTGATGTTGCTGTTGGGAGTTAGAAATCCTTGTCAATTTACTTCAGCTAATCCAGAGAGCTTCCAGTAGATCAAAATATATTTTCTATCCATACTTGGAATAGGTTTGGTGGGCCAGACCTGCAGCTGAAGTCATATCTCAATGCCTATACCTGTGTATCCTGCCCTCCACTGCCACACTGCAGGTAGAAGATGTTCTATTTGAGTTAAGGTTCACTTGCTCAGGAATTTTTCAGCATTAGAGCCCAGCCTTTAAATGTGAAAAGAGAGTACTACTGAGCACATTAAAAAAGCCTTTCCTTCATCATTGAGAATCCATAGCCTGACCCTACATATATGGGAGTAAAGAAAAAGGCTTCCACACTGAGTGGTGTGGCTTTCATGCAGGCTTGACCCATGGGACCTGGTTGTGTTAGAGGCTGAGAGCTCCAGAGAGAATCAAGCCTTTTAATCCCTTCAGGACTGGTGTGTGTGTGTGTGTGTGTGTGTGTGCGCGCGCGCGCACATGTAAAATACCAGACATTTGCTGTCTAGAACAACAGCTGCCTTGTGGCATCTCAGGCTGCTTGTAATATGTGACACTGCTCTCTGTGTGGTTTTGCTGATGTATCACACAAAGAGTTCACACTTGACACTCAGACTTCTAACAATGCATGACACAATTCCTCTCTAGCACAAATCCTTTCAGCATCATGACTCTGACTTTGAGTAATAGCCAGGACTTTGACACAAATAAGAGGGAGCCCACTGAATCAAAAAGAACAGCATAGCAAATGGTGAAGGAGATACTGACCCAATATCAAGCCAGGGCCAGAGTTGTCATGACCCTGAAATAGGATTCATGGCTCAATTGTGATGCCCTGAAATGGGATTTCCAGACTCAGCCCCTCCCTCCAAGCCAAATTCCCATGAGAAACTTGTTCAGGGGCTTCACACTCCTAAAAATTTCATGTCTGTTCAATGGGGTGGGCCTGGCCCACCACTTAGAATTGATGGAACACTAGGTTCCAGGTCAGGGGACAGGGAAAAATGCTTCATTTGCTTCATTTTCTTTGCATTTCTCAGAATGTCACCAGTGTTCTCATCCCTTCCAAGTTCTATACTGGGTTACAAGACTTCTTCCCACATGGAAATTTGTGTATATTTTGGTATACGCTTTTTCTTAATGTATCCATTTTTATAGCATTATAGACACTTCAATGCATGTTTCCATTGACTACTGTGTGTTTGTGTACATTTCCAAATGTACACATTTTTAGTTGGGTGTATTGAGTTGTGTATAATCCAAACCAGAGAGGAGGATAGTGATGCTCATGGTTTCTTCCTGAAGATAGGAAAGTGGGAGATAAGCACATGTTTTTGTTGACAATCTTGTAGATTAGATTTTTTTTTAAAAAAAAATCAGTGTGAATTCCTCTCAATTCCTACAAGAGAACTGTTCTTTAAGACTCTCTACTCTTCAGGAAGGAAATGGTACCTGGGAGGAAATAATAAAGAAATGATAAAGTAGATTGTATGCAGCCTCCATGGCTGTTTGTGTGGCCTCTAGGGTTTCCAGGTGTGTGTGTGAATGTGCGTGTGTTCCAAAATGCCTTCTTGAGGGTATGGAGAACAGATCCACCATGTTTAGAGGCCCTCTGGGATGCCAAGAAATCCAACAGAATATTTTTAAAACATCAAGTGGGGTTTTTTTTTTGCCCCAAATGCCGTCTGGGGAATTTGGGGAGTATTTCCCCTATGTTTTGGGTTCTCCTTTGGCCAGTTTAGACCCGGGGAGGTCTTTTTTGAGGCAGGAAGTAAAAAGGAAATGATTTATGCTCATTTCCTGTTGCTACAAAAAAGCCTCTCCTAAAATGGTCCAGAAAGGCCCAAAAAGATGATTAAAACAAGATGTCCATGTTGCCTAGAAGGCACTGGGGGTCTTTAAAAAAATGAGCAGGAGTACACTGTGACCCTTTTCGCACCTTACCTGGTGCCGCTGGTGTCACGTGGGGATCACGCGAAAAGCCTCCTCTGGGAGGGAATCACATCTCCTGCACTTCCCTCCGCACCAGCTCTGTGCTGGACGGAAGGAAGCACGATACCTTCCTTCCACAGCGCAGCCGGGTACTTTCCCAGGCTGCGCTGGGGGAGGAAGCGTGGCCATCGCATGTCAGGTAAGTGCGGGAGGGACAGAGGAGGAATGCGCAATTGTGCATCATTTTTGGCAAAGAACCGAAAATGATATAATGCGCGATTGCTGCGGGATCACTACTGGAGCGATGCACGATAGCAAGAACGTCATGCAGAACCGTCCTTGCAATTCTGCATCACTCCCGTGGCCATTTCACATTCAAAGTCATGTGCAAAAAGGGCCTGCATGTGGAGGTAACCTTCCAAGGTCTCCTGAGTGGCAAATATAGCCCTCTACCCTTCCACAGTTGGCCACCCTTGTCATAGGCCATTTCTGCTGTCCGGCCTCTCCTGAAACTGCAAACTCCAGGATTCCATAGGACGTGGAAAATGGAATCATAGCACTATAACAGTCTAGTGTGGAAATGACCATAGAATTGGAAGGGAGCACAAGAGCCATCTTGTTCAACCTTGTGCAATGCAGTAATGCACAACTGAAGCACTCACCACTCATCTTCTGTTTTAAAGACCAAAAAAGAAGAAGGGTCCATCACCCCCTGAGGTACCCTGTTTCACTGTCATACAGCTCTTAACTGTCCAGTCAAGAAGTTCTTCCTAGGAATCTTCATACACTGGGAACTCCTCTTTCCAGATGCCAAGCACATCTCTGAGCAAGTTATATGTTTTAGATCAACCTGAGGAGATGGAACTTCAGCCCAAGTTATCCTCTTGTGCCCATAATACACTGGATTTGCTTCAGACAAAATATGACATAAAGCAGATCGGGAGAGCGGAGGGAAATAATGCTGAAAGCAGTGGTGTCTATAAGAGGGGAGCAGGAAGTAAAATGTCCCCAGTGCTCTGGAGTGGCTCCCCCATCCCACCCTTGATATAAGGCATCCTCAATGCAATTATGATTTCAGTGCATTGTAAATAGCTTTATGTTTACTTCAGTATTTGATAGGTTACAATGCCAAGCCAATTGAATTGTAGTTGATTTTTTAACACTTGGTTATACTGAAGAGTCTTGACTTTTATTATAATGTATAGTACCTGAATTTAATGCTTGTATTTTTGTCTTCATATCACCTGAAGATAGAATCATAGAATCATAGAAATGTAGAGTTGGAAGAGACCACACGGGCCATCCAGTCCAACCCCCTGCCATGCAGGAACACTCTCAAAGCACTCCCGACAGATGGCCATCCAGCCTCTGCTTAAAAACCTCCAAAGAAGGAGACTCCACTACACTTTGAGGCAGCATATTCCACTGCCTGACAGCCCCGACCGTCAGGAAGTTCTTCCTGAGGTTCAGGTAGAATCTCCTTTCCTGCAGCTTGAACTCATTGCTCCTTGTCCTGGTCTTTGGAGCAGCAGAAAACAAGCCCACTCCCCCCTCTACATGGCATCCCTTCAAATATTTAAACATGGCTATCATGTTCCCTCTTAACCTTCTCTTCTGCAGACTAAACATACCCAGCTGTCTAAGCCTATCCTCATAGGGCATGGCTTCCAGGTCCCTCACCATTTTGGTCACCCTTCTCTGGCCTTGCTCCAACTTGATCATGTCCTTCTTGAATTGGGGTGCCCAGAACTGGATACAGTGTTCAAGATGAGGTCTAATCAAAGCAGAGTAGAGTGGTACCAGTACCTCCCTCGATCTAGACACCATACTCCTACTGATGCAACCGAGAATTGCATTGGCTTTCTTGGCTGCTGCATCACACTGCTGACTCATGTTCAGCTTGTGGTCTATTAAGACTCCTAGATCCCTTTCACATGTACTCCTATCCAGCCATGTGTCCCCCATCCTATATTTCTGTATTCCATTTTTTATACCTAAGTGTAGGACCTTACATTTGTACAATGGTACAAAGCAAAAATGCTAAATAAACAAACGAAGGGATAATGGGGAAAAATGAATTAATTGCAGTCAGCAGCAGCATGTTCAAGACATGATGCAGCATTCTTAGGCCCTTTCCGCACTAAACTGTTATAGCGCTATTATTCCTTTCAACATTCTGTGGAATTCTGGGGTTTGTTTACTGAGGCCAAAGAACTCTCTAGCTGAGAATTTTAAATGCCCCTCCCTAAACTACAAACCCCAGGATTCCAAGGAATGTTGAAAGTGGAATAATAGCACTATAACAGTGTAGTGTGGAAATGGTCTCTGTCTCTTCTTGTGTTGCAGCTCAAGATGCTGATCTGGGTTGTAGCATAATGGCTGCTATGCACTGTGGCTGCAACACAGTGGCCAAGGACAAGCATCCACTGCAAGCTATGACGGCCTTGTGTACAACTTCCAAAACCCCTTTGTCTCTCTGGCTCTGTCCTACTTGGCCTACATTACAGTTCTTTTGGAACTACCAAAGGATGTAAAAGTTCTTAGAGCATGAATAGTGCAATTCCATATATCCATTATATCCATTATCCATATATCCATTATGTCAGAGGGTAGACCACACCAATATAACGTCAACCTAGCATTCTCAGATTCCTACTATACTGTGAGGAGGAAAACTGGGAAGAATACGAAACCACTCCAACATTTAAAAAGCATAGGAACTATGCCAGCCGTGCCCCCTCTCCAGGACAAAACTGCCAATACATGCATGCACACAGTGGCATAACAACCAAGTTCCCATGTTACCCCTCAATGAATGAAGCTTAGTCACATAGAATGGTAGGGCAACATACCTATAATGTCTCCCTACCCCACTTCACACACAAGGAACAACCTGACAGATACAAGGACACAGTGCCCTCTGCAGCAATAGCCACTATGTCATGGGCAGCAAAAGCCCAGTAGTGTATTCTCTTTTATTACTCATATACTGAAGCTGTTAATAACCAGAGTGTTAAATTTCCATACAGGGCAGAGAGAGCAGCAGGTACGATAAATACCTAGACACCCCATTTGGGAGGAAGCATATATTACGAAGAGAGAAGCTTTCCTGGGACAAATCTCCTGCTGTTAATTTTTAACTACAGCTTGTTTTAACTTTTCTTAGCTG
Source organism: Cyclura pinguis (assembly GCA_030412105.1). Taxonomy (NCBI): domain Eukaryota; kingdom Metazoa; phylum Chordata; class Lepidosauria; order Squamata; family Iguanidae; genus Cyclura; species Cyclura pinguis. The sequence continues at coordinate 162,702,303 of CM059600.1, forward strand.
CCTTAAGCCCCAAATTGGGGGAAAGATGGGATATAAATAAATAGGAGAGGGGTTGGGTTAATTTGTCACAACAATGGCCATCTGATAGAAAGGAGCCCTTTGCTTAGGGAAGGGGTTGGGAGCCAACAACAAGAGAAATAAAACTGCATTCATACAGGAACAAATGCTGGTAGTCTCACTACAAAGAGACAGGAAAAAGGTGAAGCAGGTTTGAATCCTACCAATAGGAATATTACCTCATTTTTTCCCTAGCCAACATTTGGATCTGAGATAATACAGGGAAGCAACAGGTAGAGCTGTGTGTGTGTGCCTTCAAGCTCCTGTTGCCTTCTGGTGAGCCCATGAATTTCATAAGGTTTTCTTAAACAGCTTGAAAGGTGCCTAAGAGGTGGTTTGCTATTGCCTTCCTCTGAAATTTACTCCACAACACCTGGTATTTCCTGGAATCTCCCATCCAACTACTAACCAGAGCAGACCCTGCTTGGCTTCATGGGATCTGGTACCTTCAGGATACGCAGAATTAGCATAGCATAAACTCCACAGAGCAGCTCTCTAACTCAACCAACTAGAGGATCAGACCAGAGGATTTGCCCTCTGCCAGCCACCAGAGATGGACCCAGCTACGTAGATCCAGCACCAAAGGGATATGCTAACATAATGTTACACCAAGGATATCCCTGGCAGTTGGTTCTCTGGAGCCAGCAAATCTCTTAAGATCCACCAGGGTAAAGGATTTACACTGAATCCTAATGAGCTCCAGCCAGCATAAATGTAGCATAGTATTGCACCATTAGTATTTACATGTAAATTCTGTGATCCTGTGCAAATGTACTTCAAAGCAAATTCCATTCTCTCTCAGTCACATTTCCAAGCAAATGAGTATAGTCAGTATCTTTATTATTATTGTAAAAGCAACAGCAAAATTAAACTCCTGTGTTTTTTTGTACTTTTACACTTGGCAGCTATTTCTTTTAACACAGACTAGAGATGATTCTTGAGTTCTGCAGAGCTCTTTATCCTTTTCACATAGCCAGCTCACTTCCAGACCCAGCTGTTGCAGTGTGGAATAAACATTTCCAATGAAAAATTCAACAGAAAATAATGCCTTTGCTATTTCTTCTTTCAGGTCCCCAAACAAATCAGCAACGTTTAGTTGTTTACAGGAAGTTTTAAGGGAGAAAATATTCTAGTTGCCATTTATGGTTCTAGCAGACATGCTTAGAATTTGGGAACAGCTCTACTTGGTGTGAAGGAAATAAGAGCTACTGTGTGCTGTTGTTGGCAGTAGCAGTAACAGTAGTAACAATACTAGTAGTGGTGACAGTGGTAGTCAACATCAAATCCACTGTTCTGCTGGTTTTCTTCCAAGAAGCACAGAACATTTTACATGGGGGAATAATTGACTATATCCTCACAACAGCCCTATAAGGTAAGTTAGGCTACAGGATGCTGATTTGCTTGCCTAAACCTGAACAAGGGTTTGGACTACTAAACCTAGACCCACCATCACAGACTATGGATAGCCAATCTCCAACATAGGTGCCATGGGAGGATATGGCACACCTGGCCAAGAGCAAAATGACCCATTAGCCCAGTTATTGCATAGTCTTGCCTATGCTACTATTTATTTTCCCGGTATTTAAAGGGATCTTGTAGCACCTTTGAGAGTAACTAGGAGAAAGCATATTGTACCATAAGCTTTTATAGTCTACTTCATCAGATGTCCAAACCTTTTGCAGACATAGGCCATTTCTACACTAGACTGTTATAGCGCTATTATTCCACTTTCAACATCCTATGGAATCCTGGGGTTTACAGTTTCGGGAAGGGCCAGCAGGCGCCTCCCTAAACTGCAAACTCCCTAAACTGCAAACCATAGAATGTTGAAAGTAGAATAAGAGCACTATAACAATGTAGTGTAGAAATGGCCTGTGAAAGCCTATGTTACAAACTTCTTTCTCCCAGTTAATCTCAAAGGTTTTACAAGATCCCTTTGTATACTGATACAGACTAACATGGCTACGTTTCTGAGTACTCTCCAGTGCTGTGCTGGTAAGTTCTCCTTAACCTTGCATACAATAAAATATATGAAGACTTAGCATGCTACAGATCTAGCTTTACATCTGATAGGACACAGCCTCAGACTTGGTTCATAGCACTCCGTCACTGAAAAGATTTGGGCCTCACTGCTGTAGCCACCACACCACACCGGTTTCTCTCATTTGCGTGGATGAAGATTATAACTTTTAATTATGTTCTGGTTCTGCTTAGCCTTGGGACAAGAAAATCTAGCAAAGGCCTTATTTAAAGAGTGGAGGTTGCTGTTCTGTCAAATGAAAGCAAATTAAAAACGCTTCAATATCCAACCATGGTCATGGGGATTCTGAATACCCTTCCAAGAGATTGTTAATGCTCAACACTCTTTCCGACCATTTACGTACAGTCGTTTTGTTGCTTTCTGTAGTCTGGGAGCCTTTCATTGTCAACAGTCAGGTCTGAGACTAACAAAAGAGCTGGGAACGCAAGGAACAGAGTCATCTTTATTTTCAGCACACAGCATAGAACAGCCACTAGGTTTTAACTGCTTTCCAATTAAAGAGGTCTATTTAATGTGCCTCCTCCTCAGCACATTGTTAAACTGAATGGTTTTCTCTTGCATTTCTCTCTCCTGTTTCATATCCATTTCTCCCACTGTGAAGAGATTACAGTTGCTGCTAGGTCTGTGCTGTGCTATGATAGCTGCACATAAAGCTAAGGACCAGGAGAGAATCTGCCCCCTTGCAACCTCTCTGAGGCCATTTCCGCACTAGACTGTTATAGCGCTATTATTCCACTTTCAACATCCTATGGAATCCTGGGGTTTGCAGTTTCGGGAGGGGCCAGTCTCTAGTGAGGAAATGGCCAGTGACAGAAGACCAACCCAACCCAGCACCAGCATCACAGCAGCCATCGTTGCTACTGTTAGGCTTGAAATTTGGGGCTCTGTAATCTGCTATAGAATTGATGTGTGTTAACAATTAACTGTGATATTAATTGGCATTTTAGACACTCAGAGCTCATCAAACAACCTTGATTTAGAATTGTTTATTCTGCTCTGCTCCTATTTATAATCAGTATGTATGTGCAAAGGACTCTTGAAATGTCAGTGATATCTTTGAGAACGACCTAGGATGTGACAGGGTCATGTAGACTCAGGAAGTTAACGGTCAGATAGAACATAACACGTGTACAAGCTGTGACTCTGCTAATGCTGATGCATGAATCTTTTCTTTTCTGTAAACATTCTTTAATATAAACATAAAAATGGTATAAAAAGGGAAGCCTAAAATAATAAATCATCCTTCCTGGGATCCTTTGGCCACAGGTATGTGTGTGTGTGTATGTGTGTGTGTGTGTTTCTTTCCTTCTCTTTTCTACCTTCTTACCTTATGTTTGGGGGTTCAAGCTAGCTCCATGTCCACCTGGGGATATGGTGGGTGTGGCTTGTTTATCCAGCCTAACACTACCACAGAGGAATTTCCTCCTAGCCCCAGCCCCCATGATGCATAGGGGGACCTCATCTTGAACCCTGGGAGCATAGCAAGATTTGGGACCACATTTTTTGGTGGAGCCAAAAGACTAATGATAGCAGCCTTAAAGACATTGCATTAGAACAATGCTGTAAGACACACAGTGCAGAACAACCACTAAGCACAAGACATCTTTATCATGTTCATATCCTTTCTTCTTTCTTCAAATGAGGCCATAGCTTCATAGCACCCCCCACCCCAATACCATCACAACAGTTCTGTGAAGCAGAGCAGATTGACAGACCCTGACTGTCTGACTCAAGATTGCCTAGTGAACTTTGTGACTGAGCTAAAATTTCAACAGGAATATTCCAGTTTCATATGTAGCATTCTGAACTCTCTGCCTGGTACATGTGCTCTCTTAGGGATTTCCAGTAAGTAACTTACTAACTTTCTGGCTCTGCTTATACCAGAGGACATAACCATCTGTTATTTGTACTTTCTGCATCAAATTGTACTGTTTGGGAGCTGCCAGGGTTATTGGAACTTGAAAAGGAACAATGAGGGCCATGGCCTTGGGCCTTGAGCCCTTGGACATAAGAGTCCTCAAGCAGTAGGAGCTCTGAATAAGACTCCCCTCTGCCTCTGACTACCTTCTCTAATCCTGACAGCACCACCTTCTACACCTGGCCCCCTAAACCATGTTTGACTTTGGCAAACTAACCTAACCACTCTTTTTCTTACTGTGCTGTGTTTTCCAGACGGCACTGTGCCGCTGGAATGCTCAAGAGCTATTCCAGTATTGAGTGGGGAGGCTAAATTATGACCTGTCTTCCCTTTAGGCCCTTCAGAATTCTTCTTCGGTTGGCCTCCAAAACAGAAGGTGGGGTTAGCAAGCATCCCGTCCCTTCTTTACCTACTCACACTTGTCGCTTAAGCATGGAGGAAAGGCTTAGTTCCTTGCAAGACTTCCTGTAGATGGGACTACAACTCCATTCCAATGGTAATTGGGTGTCAGCTCATCTTGTCACTCACTTATTGCTCTGAAGCAGTGCATGGCTCCTTAAAAAAGCACACGTGTATTTCTCATCTGAGGTGGTTGCTTCGCTTCTCTCCCCACTGAAGATGCATACCCTCCAACTGCCTTGATTTGGCAGTGACAGTCTGCTGCTGTCTCACCTTTTCAGCTGCGTTTAAAATGTTCCAGTTTCTCTCTCCTCCTCCCACTTCCCCCTTGTCTCAGATTACTTCAGTAGCTGCAAACCGAGTCAGAATGCAACTGATTCAGCAGAGGAGAGAAGAAAAGATGGGGAAGAGTCTTGACCCCACCCAGTAGGCTCAGACAAAAGCAAGCTGCTACAGCCTCTCCTAGCTTGTCTGTTCTTCCTCATTAATAACTTCTGCCACTTTGATCACACTCTGATGTTGCTTGGCCACACGTGTCCTGGTTTTCAGCTGTGAAATGCTGGAGGTCTGAGCATGGCAGATGGATGAGATGGGGAAAGAGCACCTCAGTGTGACCCACATGAGTGATAAGGGTGCTCGGTGTCTGCTGATCTTGGGTGTTGGAGCTGTCAGGCAATAATTTCCATTCAACAGAAAGACCTGACTGAGGCTGAAGGCTGCCCTTGTCCAACATTTCCTTCTTCATATGCTTTCCTTATAAAATCAGTGGTATAGTTGCACATTTTGAACTGTAGGTGCTCTTCATGACAGGGGCCATAACCATATCCCAACAGAGAATTTAAAATACAGGCCTAACAACAAACTAGCTTTAGCTTATTGTCATCTCAACTAAAGACATGTCTTTTATGAATGTAATGAGTCTTATTTACCCATCCAAAAACAAGAAACCCCCAAATACTTTGCATGAGAGGAAGGATATTGCTCTCAACAGTACACTATCAACAGGGAAATTAATCAGTTCCCACTCCATCTGAACTGCAGACAAACTCAGAACAAATGGGGAAGTCAGGTGTAGGAAGGAAACAGATAACTTCATCATCCTGGCTGATGATGATGATGATGATGATGATGATAGTAGTAGTAGTAGTAGTAGTAGTAGTAGTAGTAATAATAATAATAATAATAATAATAATAGCCTGATGCATCGTCCTTGTGAGGTCTGACCTCACATCCCAACTGCATATAAGACAAGTTTCTGCTAGATGGAGGTAATACTAATCCTCTCTTCTTGAGGTGGTATATTTGACACAACAATACAAAACAATAAATACAACAAGAAGATGTACTGTAACTGCAAATTGGGCACTGGGCCTGAATGTTTCCAAATGCCCTGGACATGCTTGATACCCATTCCACATGGGTTAGGGACTGCTGCTGAGTTAAAGCCTATATTCCTTTATAGCACCTATCACTAAATGTTTAAAGAAATATCACTACTTGGGGAGAGGAGAAAGACTCTTCTGTGGTGTGCATGATGCCACTTGCAGTACATCTATTTTTAAATATGCACATGGGTGGAGCTGTGGGGGAAAATTATAACAAGTGTTGTGAACAAGCACAGAAAGCTAGTGATATAACAAATGAGCTAACATTTTATTTATATAACATCTTATTCAGATGCATATCAGGAAAGAGTTTGTAGAATCACGAGGCTGGAAAGGGATCCAAGAAGTCTCTCCCTTCAATCTGGTGCAATAAGGCAGGATTAGTTCTATCTAGGCCATCCCTGAGAAATATTCCTTCAGCCAACACTTCCATCCAGAATGCTTTACAAAGTAAGCAACACACCTAGATAAAGTGAGGCTAAATCAAGTGCTAGTCCTAACTACAGCAAACAGATTAAATGAATTGGACCTTAAATTAACACTTAAGTAAATCCAATTGATTTGATATGTCTACTCTAATTGAGACTAAGAACTGGATTTAACCCATGAAATTCACTTCTGCAGAGTTGTTGCAAATGGGCATTCTCAATACTTGCTCAGATCCCCTTGATATAGATGGGATGGGGCTAAATGCCCTGAAGGCACCAGATCCTGTCTGCAGGGTCAGCCCTGGTTTGTACTTGGATGGAAGACCATCAATTAATACCAAGTACTATAGGCTATATTTCAGAGGAAGGAACTGGAAAAACCATCTCTGAGTATTCCTTGCCTAAGAAAACTCTATGAAATTCATGAGGTCGCCATAAGTTGACAGGTGACTTGAAAGCACGCACGCACACACACACACACACACAAACACACTTAAACAGGTTGCAGGATCACAGCAAGTCCCTTTTAACAAGCACGTTCTGAAATTCCCCCATTTCCTAAATGGGTCTCCTTTCCCTTCAAGGGGAGAAGTAGTATCAGCTGAACTGAAAATTACATGATTCTGTTTACAATGCAAGTAAATAAACAGAAGAGTTGAAGCTCATTTTTCACAGTGGAACTGCATCAGACAGTGAGGGACACATGTAAAACACAATATGCTAACTGGTTTATAGCAATTTGCATGTCTGCCTTTCTGTCTGATATCTCATGCAGAGAAAATAGAACATCAAACTGCATTTACAAAGCTGTCCTTAGCTGCAATCTGATAAACAAATAACGCAATTATCCTTTATCAGTAACAAATTTGTTCACTGAATGTTCACAAAGATCACATACAATAAGCTGACTTTGGTTTCACAATGTGTTATACAAAATGTAATCTAGCATACTGTAATGTAGAACAAACAGAGGTGGGGAAGAAAAAAAATAGTAATAATCCTAACAGAGATGGGTAACGTAGCCCATAAGACAGCACTGGAATCCGGATGTTAGTCTGCCTTTGGAAGAAACCAAATGATTATTAATGCCAGCTTTCTAACAGGAGAAGGCTTATTTGCATTTCAGAGTTCAGAAGGTAGAGAGAATTCTGGCAAGTGCCACTTTGTCTTGCCCTGCTAGCACTGCAGTGACCTTTCTACCCAACTTACTTTGCTAGCATTTTGTATACTACACTCAAGAAGGAAGACTAGTGATTTGCTCAACCACTGCAATGCAGGGCAAATTTAAGACATTTTGCTGCCTGAGGCACAGCTGCGCACGGTATCTCTTCTATCTATCCAAGTGAAGGTCCATAGTACCTAAAACCAAATCAAGTTACTTTGGCACATAAGACAGATAATTTGAGTGGCCGCCACCAGGCTCTGGAACTCCATCTCTCAAAAAGGTTAGACTGGCCCCCTCCTTACTATCTTTCTGCAGGCAGGTGAAGACCTTTTTATTCTGCTGGACCTTGAGAATTAAGTTTTAGAGAAAACAGGCCTGTATAATGTTCTGGAGTTTTATTTGCTGTTGTTGTTTTCAATCGTTTATGTTTTTCACTGTCTTTTTAAAAGTAATTTAGCATAATAGCTTATTTACTTCTCATAGAATCATAGAGTTGGGAGAGAACACAAGGACCATTGAGTCCAACCCCCTGCCATGCAGGAATATGCCATGAAAGTATTCCCGACAGATGGCTATCCAGCCTCTGCTTAAAAACCTCCAAAGAAGGAGACTCCACCACACTCCTAAGCAGTACATTCCACAGTTGAACTGCTCTTACCGTCAGGAAGTCCTTCCTAATGTTTAGATGGAATCTGTTTTCCTGAAGTCTGGAGCCATTGCTTCATGTCCTAGTTTTTGGAGCAGCAGAAAACAAGTTCGCTGCTTTTGTATGGTGTGATTGTTTAACTGTCTTTAACTGTTGTAATCTGCCTTGAGCTCTAAACTAAGAAAAAGATGAGATGGTGATGATGATGATGATAGTAATACTCAACAATAACAGTACTCAATAGTACTAAGGTAGATAATATCAATCATTTTAATAGTTAGAATAATTAATAAAAGGGACTCATATTACATACACAGGGGGAAGTGCTTCCTTTTATTTCTTCAGGTATACACAAGCCCAACTTTTCCACAAGGGCCAGTGACCAGAGTCTCTTTTTCCAACTGTGAAGAGAGGCATTCAAGTGGCATGCAGTCTATAATCTTGCCACTACCAATTATCATCATCATCTCACAAGCACCTCTTCCAGGTTGTAGAGAACTATTATAGTAAACATTTAAATAAGTAGCACATTTGCTGACCTTTTATGATACCTGTTGGTGTCATGAGACACCTTCTACCTCGCTGCAGTATCATGGAGAGGAGTCAACCATATTTGACAAAATTAACAAAGCTCTTAAAAATAAGAGGAGTGAATGCTTTGGTCCTAAACTTCATATTTCCAGTGGACTTACTTCTCCTTGGCTCCAGTGGGGTCCTGTCCACCATGAGAAAATAAGAAATGTTTCTCTCACTGGCTCCTGCACTGGGTCATGGAAGTTTTGTCTTTGTTTCTAGGCCTGTATTTCTGGGAGGCTTTTAAACAGATTTCGAATGTAAGAACTCTCTTCTTCTGTGCCCCAAACAGATGATAATCAGACGTATACTGCCTCTAAATATAGAGGTTCTCTTTAGATAAGCGATACACATTCAAATATATGTCCATTAATTTGTATAATTCAATTTAAAAATAATAATAATGTCAGCAGTATCCCCATATCCTACAAAACTGAATTCTGTACGTTAGGTTGCAACTCTTGGGCGTAAGCCTCACTGAATGCAATGGGAATTAAATTCTCTGTAAGCACAAAGAGGACTCTGCAGTCAATTATGCATTGTATACTTTCTTTTTGTCTATCCCAGATCTAATGCCAGTGCCAAAAATTTTTGCCTGCTCCCTTTTCTTCCCCCCTGTTAAAATCTCCCCCACTCCTATGCTTATTAGTAAAGTTGAAAATGGTCCTGTTCCTCTGGACTGGTACTTCATGCTTTTGAAAGACTAGCAGACTTATCTGGGCTGCTGTTTCCTTTGAGTCTAATGCCACCAACAGCTCAACTTGTGCATCCTATATGCATATTTCTGGCAAATAAGTGTGCCACCATGTTCTTTTTTTTTTTTTTTGGCCACTGAAGGCATGCTACTGGGTCCTGTAAGGGAAAAAAAGCAGCCATCTGGCACTCCTCATCACTTGGCTCTCCTTGAGGGCAGTTAGGAAACTCTGCCCTGTACTGAGTTTAAGTGCTCAATATTCCTCCCGTCTTCCCAAATCTTGCCCTGTTACTTGCCTCAGAGCGCTCTTATTCACATTGTTTTTCACAAGGAGGACAACTACTGAAGCTTGTATGCTGTGGGTGCATAAATAATAGAACTGAAATCACCCTTAGATAAAAATAGATATTCTTCTTAATAAATATTTTACTTACTGTCTTTAGGATATAAGCTTCCTTGACTGAAACCTTGCTTTTCTGCCCAAAGCTTAAAACGACCCCTGGTTCTGGCTTTGCAAACAACATGGGATTGGTTTAGAAAGGGTCTCTTTATTTTCTTTCTTAATGTGTGTTATTTAAAAAGTTTTCTTGGTGTTCAAACATTTTAAGATGTCAGAATATAATGGCAAGTCTGTTTGACTAAAGGGCTTCTCATTTCATGGGTAATTTGGGGTAACCTTTGTGTTTAACTGATGCAAATTCATAATGAAACATCTCTCAAATGTTTATGAATCCTTTTCTTTTGCTCTGTGCCTCTGTCAATGCAATGAATCAGATAAGCTGAGTGGGACAAAAGCCAGCAAATGTTTAAGCATTATAAAACCCATTGATTTCAGTAGAAGAATTATCCACCTCCTTAACTTTTCTAGTGAAGTATTTGGGATTTAAGTGCTTGATTTTGGCTGGATCATTGTCTTTAAGGCCACCACTGGATTCTTTGAAGTAGACTCAAGTTTTGCCATACTTAGAACCCATCTGTTTCAATGAGACTTACATTATGTCATGATCAAGTTCCACCGGTTTTAATGCATCTGCTCTAAGTGTGGCTAAGTCACACTGGTTTTAATGCATCTGCTCTAAGTGTGGCTAAGTCCAATTACCTTACTGTAACCCAAGGCTGGGCATCCACAGAAAGAACAAAGATTTTAACAACCTCTTTTCCCACCATTTTGGATTACCACAGTCTGTGTGTGGACACTTTCGCTAACTGAAAGTGATGTTCTGGCCGCTTCCTGTTTCTGTTTTCTGGCTGTTGCTAACTTTTCCAAGTGTAAAATACTGGATACATAGATAATGGCACAAACCAGTTAATACATACAGAACAGCATGTTCTGGAGGTGTTCGGCAGATCAATTGTGTTTTTAAAACAGCATTTTTTTTTTCTTGAGGGAGTTGGTGGGGGCGGGGGGCAGGGGAATCCAAAAGAATAGATTAGATCCAGGATTTGCCTTCCATAGACACAAGGGTTCAGCTCATGGAAGATACCACTGCTTGACTGTGGTGGTGGAGGGATCCTCTGTATATCACACTGTAAGCTAAAGTTGCTAGATCAGGAGCAGAGGCAGATGGATCGTGCATGACTGGAAAAACTAGATAAGGAGAATTGATGATAATGATGATGATAGTGGCAAGATTAGAAGCTGCCTATCTTTACAGTTGGAAAAAGAAATGCTGGTCACTGGCCCTTATGGAAAAGCTGGCCTTTTGTATACATGAAGAAATAAAAACCAAGCACATAACTCAATGTGCATAATATGAGTCCCATTTATTAATTATTCTAACTATAAAAATGATTGATATTATCCACCTGTTAAAGATTTACTTATTATCGGCTAAGTATTATATATAATTTGGGCAAATCTGGAAGATGTTAATGAGATTAACTTAATTAGATCAGATGGTATCCATTATGAAAACCTGAATAAAAATAAAATATTCTTACGGGGGGGGGGGAGAACTTTTGGAGGATATTGTGCTTTGTGTGTTTTTTTGCTGTGTTGATTGTGTGCATCTTATGCTTCTTAGTCTTGTCATTTTTTTAAAAAAAACTGTTTGTAATTGTATAAAACTTTTTTTTACAGTACAGAGAAATTAGCACAAACCTGCAGTCGCAATGAAACAGAAATATCCACCCTGTATCCATGAATGTATTTTAATTTATTTTTAATCTTTGTTGACATCAGGTTTTGTTATTATGCAACTACTATCTGTCTAAACCAGAAGCCTAAAAGGAAAATGAACCTATAATCTTTCTTTATAGGTTTATTGTTCTATTTCTCTGCATAGCTGGTTATACATACCAAGGCAGATAAAGTTGACACACATCCATCCCACTTATCATCCTTTGCCTTCTTCGTCTTCTTTGGTGCACTTCCACATTCCACTTGCAGGTGTTGTTCACAAACCAGGCTTTGTGATATCAGGCCAGTTTACTTGGTGTTCAGTAGTGATGCTCCAGACAATGCAAAAAGCCAAAGCACTTTCAGTTCCAGACTTCTTTTCAAGAATCTTAACACAGTTGACACTTGAGAGTCAATGGACCTGTATTTCCTATTATTCAACTCATCTCTAGTTTCCTTGGCAATGGAGATGGAACAGATTAATCTTTGACAAGTGATAGAAGATAGTTAACGACAAGTGGGATCAGCCAGAGAGGCTAAAGTGTTGAGGACATCATTATGTACCCTCATGCAGACGTAACAATTTCCCCAAACCTCTTTACAGTGACCTAGTACTTCTGTTCCTGTTGGTACTGAAAGCACCAATCCAATTTCCTGTTGTGCCAAAGACAGGATTTTCAGCATCTCTGATGGGAGTTAAAAGTGTCCTAAAACTACCAGTGACTTTGAGTGAATCATATTGAAAACTAGCTACTTGCTTTCTTGCTTCCTTTAGTGAAAATAATATTAAAATAATATTAAATATTTGCTTCCCAAATAAAAGGTAAGAACTTACTGAACACAGTGACATAAATCTTGTGCAAGGACTGCTAAAAATGATGGCTGGAATATCCCAGCAAGAAATTTCTTATGCTTATTATTGTCAGTTTTTGCCTATACATTTTGAGCCTCTCCGTGTCATTAGAATATGAGCGTATGAGCTGATTGTTTCTAGGTTAGTGCTGTTAATGCTGTTACTGGTGAAACCTTTTCAGATTTCTCCCAGACAGTGATCTTCTCTGGATTACTACCTGGTGTTTTCAGACAAAATTTCCAGCAACTGAATCTGGGACCTAAAATGTAACTAAGAATGCACCCCTAGAAGAATTTGCCCCTTCCTGGGCTTGAATTAAGATTTGTACTCTTTGCAAATTATGTTTCAGAACAAGAAGAGGCAAAAGTCTTCATTTTTGGTAGTAAAGAGATTGGCATCTCATATTAATTGGTATTTGATGACAGATCTTGTTCCACAGCATGGGTGGTGATGGCATTATAATGTTGCAATATTACCATACGTGGAAGGTAATTCTTTTTTTCTTCATTCTATTTTTCTTCACAAGATTTTCTCCAGTGGGTCAGAAATCTCTGGCGACAGGATTGTGCCCATTTCACATCACCTATATAGCCTTCTATCGCTAGTAGCAGCAGATTAAAGGGTCAAATCCTTACCAGGTTTTGTATACGCTCTCCCCCAGAAACAAAAGTGCTTGGAAGGCTATGTGGGAAAATATTAATCTCAACTTTCATTTTCCAGGACAAAGACTAGATGAAAATAGTGGTGTTAAGTTAGGCAAATTATCTCTATGGCTCAGTGGCAGCTAAGCCATATAATACCACAGATGATTCCTGTTGGAACTTTGCAGTCACAAAGTTAGGCAGAAGAGCAGTAGGAGTCTGTATGTAGAGTTGTTGTTGTTAACTGCCATCAGGTTAGCAATTTATGATGACCCTATGAGTGAGAGATTTCTAAGTTACCCTGTTATGAACAGCCCTGCTCAGGTCTTACAAACTCAGAACTATGGCTTCCTTGATTGACACCATGCACCATAATGCAGTCTTCTTCTTTTTGTATTGCCTTCTACCTTGCCAAGCATTGTTTTCTTTTCTAGTGAGTCAGGTCTTCTCATGATATGTCCAAAGCATGACATGGACATGGTTTCCTTGACTGAGACTTCTTGGCTTCCAGGGAAAGTTCACGCTTGATTTGTTCTAACACCCATTTATTTGTCTTTTTGGAAGTCACTGGTATCTGCAGGACACTCTCTCTCTCTCTCTCTCTCTCTCTCTCTCTCTGTATGTAATCTAAATAGATGACATGTGACTGATGGTAGAACTTTTCACAGTTCTGTTCGCAACTATTCTCTACCAGCATTTACAGACAGCTAGTCCCAATGTCAAAAGGCTCCCATACTTTGTGTGAACAGTTAGAGGTCTCTTATTCCTCCTGTTCATACTGGAGTTCTGAGCAAATTCTCTTTGCTGGCTGTGCATAACAAACAGAAACAACCTTGGGCAGTCAGCCTAATACATTTTCCAGTTTTTTATCAGGTTTTGAAATCAGCATGAAAGGCAGATGCCTTTCTCCCAACAAGAATTACTAGTAAATAATATTTCAGGATAGGAAGAAGTTTAACACCTTAGGCACCAAGATCTCTTCTGATCCCTCTTTCTACCTCACTTGGAACATTGGAAAAATTAAGTAGCTAGATCAAAAAGTTTACAGTTTGCCATCTTCTTTTTATCTGAAATTTGCGTGTAACTTCTCCATTACCTAGCTTGCTGCCGTTACTGTGATGTGCCAGTTTGTCCACTGTAGTGACTTCTTATTCCTCTGCTGTAGCTTGCCCTGTTGTACATATACCGAGAAGACAAAAGGCCCTACCCAAATGGACATCCCAGTTCCCAAGGTGATGTGGAAACATAGAATCATAGAGTTGGAAGAGACCACAGGGGCCATCCAGTCCAACCCCCTGCTATGCAGGGACACCCATCAAAGCATTCCCAACAGATGGCCATCCAGCCTCTGCTTAAAAACCTCCAAAGACGGAGACTCAGCCACACTCTGAGGCAGATATTCCACTGCTGAAGAGCTCTGACTGTCAGTAAGTTCTTCCTGAGGTTTAGGTGGCATTTCCGTTCCTGCAGCCTAAATCCATTGCTCCTTGTCCTAGTCTCTGGAGCAGTGGAAAACAAGCCCATTCCCTCCTCGACATGACATCCCTTCAAATATTTAAACATGGGTATCATGTCCCCTCTTAACCTTCTCTTCTCCAGACTAAACATACCCAGCTCCCTAAGCTGCTCCTTGTAGAGCATGGCTTCCAGACCCTTCACCATTTTGGTTGCCCTCCTCTGGACACACGCCAGCTTGTCTACATCCTTCTTGAATTGAGGTGCCCAGAACTGGACACAGTATTCCAGATGAGGTCTAACCAAAGCAGCATAGTGTGGTACTCTTGATCTAGACACTACACTCCTATTGATGCAACTAAGAATCGTGTTGGCTTTCTTGGCTGCCGTATCACACTGCTGACTCATGTTCAGCTTGTGGTCCACCAGGACTCCTAGATCCCTTTCACACATACTGTTATCCAGCCATGTGTTCCCAATCCTATATTTGTGCATTCCATTTTTTTCTGCCTAAGTGTAGGACCTTACATTTCTCTCTGTTGAAATCCATTTTGTTAGCTTTGGCCTAGGTCTCCAATCTGTCAAAGTCATTTTGAATTTTGATCTTGTCCTTTGGTGTATTAGCAACCCTTCCCAATTTGGTGTCATCTGCAAATTTGATCAGCATGCCCTCTACTCCTTCATGCAAGTCATTGATCAAGATGTTGAATAGCACTGGGCCCATGACAGAACCCTGAGGCACCCCACTGGTCACTTCTCTCCAGGATGAAAAGCAGCCATTGGTGATCACCCTTTGGGTGCGGTCGGTCAACCAATTACAAATCCACCTAACAGTAGCCCTGTCTACCTAACAGTAGACCTAAACAGAACTACCAGTAGATCAGCCAAGCAGAAACCAATGGAAGGAAGTGTTTATCTGCATTTTGAAATGAGACTTAGCCCTTATAATTAAATTTAAAAGCTTGTCTCCAAGTAAACATGTTAGGATTGAACTGCATGTCTGGCAAAGCTCCATCTGAGTAAAGCAAATTATTTTAATTTCAGTTCAGTGTTGACAAATTAGGAACTCTCTCTGTTCTGACCCCTTAGCTTATGTCTTTAAGGAAAAAAAGTAACTTGCTGGCCTCAGTAATAGGGGTGAGGCTATAAAAATTCTCTTTTAAATATTTTATTTCCTTTTTTACCTTGATATTTGCTAGGTTTGGTTAATTCACAGATTCCCCAGATGAAGATTTGCAGAAGAAAATGTTATGCCCTTTTCATCACACATTAAAAAGTAAAGTGCATTCATGGCTGTGACCTTGCTCTCAGAGTCAGGCATCAGGTATTGAGGTAACAAAGGCAGCAACTCTGGTACTGAGCAGCTTGCATGCTGAGAAGTTGTCTTTTGCTCTTGTACCAGCTGTATTTTATAGCCTAAATTTTGTTAAGGCAATGTGGTTTCACTGTATTAGATATGTTGTCATTTGCAACATGGCAACATTATCTGTGCATCATTTACACCTAGCTGGCTGGCTGGTAATTTGAACTGCCATATGCCCCCTCTTCTTTTTATTTGTTTTCACATTCTAATCACTCAACTTTAGTCAGTGAAATTTGTCCTTTACTTTGAGGGAGCTAAAACGGCAGGTCCTTCTAAATCTTTAAAAAAAAATGAGTTGCTGCCACCTTGGAGTGGGAGCCTATGGAAGACTAGAGGGCTGCATTAGCCCTCCAGGAAAGCTTGAAGCGCTGCCCCTACTCCTGCAAAAACATATTTTTGCCCCCAACACCCTCTATGGAACATGGGGGTATGTTTAAAGGCCTTTTATAAATAAAGATAATGATAGGGGTGGTGGTAATGATGATGACTATTGTTATCGTTATCATAATCATCACCACCACCACCACTATTATTCCTGGGCTCCTAGAGAGCATTTTGAGACAAAAGAAATTGAGAAACTGATTTCCAAAAAAATTTGTTTTGGCTCTTGGTGGGTCTCCAAACATTTGGAAATGCCCTCTCCTTTATGGGTGTTTTGGAGGAAAAAATTGCAATTCAAAAAATGCATTTTTTTATACTTACAGTGTCCTGAGGGCTGCATGCTAAATCCACTAGCCATTTCTACCCAGTGTTCAAAATTACAGAGGGGTAAGAGAATGTCTTCCCCTTTTTACCTAATGTGATTTGTCTTTAGCTATTGGTTTTAGAATACTGTTTGGGGGTGGAGGGAGACATCCTTTGGGTAAAATTGGACCAATCAGCGATAGTGTTTAGAGATTTTATTAGGGCTCTCCTGCCTTTTCCTTCCATAACTGCACCACTGCCTCCCACACATTCAGAAGCCTGGAACATGAATACATTCTCAGCCACAACAATTTCTTGGAGAAGACTCCATTGATACACTGCCTCTACCTCCATGAAAGTTCCTTTTTTTGAATTAGGACTCAAAAAATCCTCCAACCAGCACAGCTACTGGGGGATTCCCAGAGCTGCAGTCCAAAAAGGCAACTTTTCCAAATTCTCTCCAAGGATAGAATTAGAAACAGGGGAGGAAATCAGTCCAGGAATTGAACAGGAGTTTCATTCTTCCATTTGAATTAAGGCTTATCTAATGGGTTTTGGTTCTGAATTACTGAACTGTCAATAATCCCGTTTACATAGGGTTCTGATGTATTGCCCCAAACTTTGAAATCAGCTCTGAACCAAATACTTATTTACACTGTTATTGGATTTATGTTATTCTTTTTCTTCTAAGAGCTCAGAGTGATACACATGTGGCCCCTAGAGGTCTTTTCTCCAAGCAGAGCATATTCTGCCACAGAAAATTTCAACGTATCTTAGGATGGGGCTAGGAGGGGGTATATGACCTTTCACAAAACAGATTAATGTGGCATCTAAGAGTCTTGATCTCTGGTAGAAGGTTATGGAGTAAAGTGAGAACAGGTGAGGGGAGATACTGACTTCACCCCATGGAAGCCCCAGTGCATCTGCACTGATCACAGCATGTAATAGGGCTGCCAAGTCAGGGCTACTCCAGGCACTATGATTTCAGGACCAAAACACCAGATCAAGTGGCAATCTCATGGATGCCTCGGGGTCAGTTTCCCATGATGTCATTAAGCATACATTGCAGAGCATCAACCACAGTTACACAGTGTGCCACTCAAATAAAACACACCATCTAAATGAGGAAAATGTGTGTACACTTTTTTCAAGGCAGTGCTGTCATCTTGAGATTCCTCTCCCTTACCTTGAGGACAAGAGAATGGGACCCAGGTCCTGGCCTGGAAATCTGAGAATCCTACAGTGTGATGAGCTGTTATTATTTCCAACAAGGTGAATGGAAAAAAAGAGAGTACAGGATATGAGCAACACTGCTACCTGCCCTTGTTGCACCTTGTTATATCACCCACCAACCCATATTTTGCTTGGTATTACAGTTACTGTGGGTCAGAACTGCCTTCTCTGAATGGCCAGAACAGACAGTGATGGTGATTGTGATAGAATCTGTGCCCTCTGTTTCCCTCCTTCTCATCCAATACTAGCTTCTCCCTGCAGCTTGAACAATGCTGCAGCAACATATTTTACTGAAGTACTGCTGCAGTAGAGTAAACCATTGTTCTGTCCCCTGACAGAAAGTCTGAGCATATTCTGGTGAGTTTATCACGTGTTACGTACTGCATTTGTGATTAATCTTAGAGCCTCCCACCCAACAGACGAACACAGCCTGTCTTACTCTTGTATCAGATTTCATCTCTGTTGGTATTCTTTCACAGCATTTTAAAGGTGGTAATCAGTGGAATACAACTATTCCTGACAAATATCCATTGAAACATACAAGGTTTTTGTGCAATCAATATTTGGTAGGCTGTGCCTGAAATTCTAAACAATTTGACATTTCAGAGTGGTATTTTGTGTGATTGACAATTAAAAATAAGGGATCTGTAATATCAAAATATCTCAGCAGATGCTTTCTAAGCTGCACAGAAATCTGAATTTTGAAGGTGGCACTTCAAAAATTCTTTGTAGGAATGAACAGTCTGACATTTTGGAAGGGCAAGGAACTAGGCTATGCATTTCTTTTCCTCCCTTGTGTACTATGAACAACTTGCTTGCCTAATGCGAAACAAATGTAGCAATATTCATCTGTCAAAGTATGTCAAAGTATGTGCCATTACAAGGATGAATAAAAACGCTGCCCGTGTGAAGTTGGTCCCATAATAGCCAATCTTCTTGCATTGCCTGGACTGTTACACTGGCTGGATAAGTGAGCGAATCTTATATAAATGAGTAGTGTGAAAAAGATTGCCTTGCTGTTTTCCATTCATTCCCTTTTTTGGGGGACAGTAATGTTTTCTGCCTAATTTTCTGACTGACGTTTTATCTTATTCTTTGTTTTTATTCTGGTTTTGATGGCAAATCACTACACCATTGGTCCTTGGGCCTGAAAGGCTGATGTGTTGCTGTGGTAACAAACTGAAGGCCTTTCAGACAATCATTCTAGGGTTACCACTTCTTCTTTTAAAGGGAGTGTCTTTTAATTTGCATATGTCAATTAATCTCAGCCCATGCATGTTAATATTTACTAGCTCTGGAAAATGCAGCTGTTATGTCACAATGAACTTACAGGGCAGCTGATTTCTTGCAAAGGGTCTATCAGTTCATCTCTGGTGTAGTAAACTCTTTCCTTGAAGCACTGCCCAAAATTATCATTAAGCATTGTTTTAATAGCTTGTACTGTAATTGTATTTTATTGTTGTATTGCTAATTGGTCCGTAACTTTGCTTGGGTGATGGAAAGTCCTAAACAGCAGGATAAAAATCTATCAAATACATAATTAAAAACCACTGTGCAATGTCAGGCAATTCGTATTGTAAGCTTATGAGCTGGGCTTGTTTACATTTTTTTTTATATGATGCCCAGGCCATGGATGAGAGGTTAATAAAGAATCTTGTAATGAAGAACAAGCTATCTTGCTGTGTTGTGGCTTGACTTTATTCATTATTCCAGAATTTCCTGCCTCATAGAACACAAGTGATATGTTCCTCTTGTCAGAGAGCAGAACTTTAAAATGCCAGTTATGCTTGAAATCTTAATTTGGCTGTTTTACCAGGACCAACTGAAGTAAAGGCCATAATATACTTATACTTCCGTACACGTGCATGTGGACACATGTACACACCTTTCTCAGATCTCCTTAAAGTAGAGTTGCTAGCTGAATTAAGGGATAGGGCTCCTGTCCCTTTAATGGTAGTGTAGAAGAGCAAATTTCAGCAAGTGTTGCTTGTGTGATGATAATGTTACTGCCCTGGCTAGTCCGAGCTTTGGGGATATTAAAAGATATCCCTTGATATCACAATTCAGCTTCACTTCTCTATTCCTCCACACGTGCTTGCGAGGCCACCGGACAAGCACGTAAACAAGCTCCGCCGTTAATAGCCGTAATATTCAAACTACAATACAGGCAGGCCAGAAACAGCTGACTCACTGCTTTAGGAGACCTCCAGGCAAGTACTCTAATTAAGTATGCACGCCACTTACAAAAGAGCCTCTGCCCTGCGATGGCAGCTTGATGGGTAAACTATGCAATACCCAAGTACTCTGCGTCTGCATACTGGCTACTCTACTGAGAACTGCTACGATAACTCAATCATTCAGATTCTGACCTTTCGGAGGCTTTGTCTCCAACTCCAAATCTATTGTTTTCCCCACGTACGGCACAGCCTGCAGTCACAATTCTCCTTATAAAAACCCTTGATTCCGAGACCTTCCTCGGAACGCTCTCGAGTTTCATCCCGCCTTGCTGCCGCTTTGCTTGGCGAGCCTCCCCTCAGCTCCACCTGCTGAGCTACATCGCACCCCAGCTTCGCTCTCTATTTTTCCTGGGCTTCAGGACAGGTGAAGTATCCCCAAACCAGCAAGTCCTCCAAAAATCCCTCTATACCACTCCAACCTTTATTTTCTTTAGTTATCTTGTATGAGTGTGTCGCATACACTGTTTTGCTTGTATTTAATAAACATCAGTTATTATTTCAACTTCGGTGTTCTCCTTGACTCGACTCGACCCCGTAGACATAGGGTTCAAGATCTCGCTACGTTACCCTGCCTCTCGTAATGCTAAGCAGTGCTCTGAGCTAATTTTCCCCAACTTTAGTTGAGCACATTTTGGTGTCCCTCTCGGGACCCCCAGTTCACAGGGTAACAGAGTGGTGGAGCAACGTGGGCATCCCCGGTACCCCTAGTTTGAGAAGGAGTCGCGAACCTCCTCAAATCAGGCTGGTACTGACTTAGGTGACGGTCGGCCAAGTCGTTAGAGCGCAGTCAGGCAGGAACACGTGCGTGTGAGAATTCTGTGCGTTTGAGCTCTAGAGCTATTCTATCTGGGTAGAAATCTGTTCCCCTTTCTTGCTTGGTTTGTGTATGTCGGTCACTAGCACTAGGCGGTGAACCATCGTCCGATGGCAAGGGGTGTGCACAAGCTGTCCTGGGAATCACATCCTTAACTTGGGGTCTATCATGGGCTGGGATCCGAAGTGTTAGAGTGTTAGCACGGTAGAAACAGTCTACACTCATCCAACACCCTAGTGGCAAGGCAAAATAGCACTTAGGGAAGAAATTCCCCCCTCAGAGTTGTATGCGGGTGCGTCCCGTCCTTGTTAGGAGTTAGAGTGTGGGTGCATCCCGCTAGTAGTTGTGAAAAGCGTGGGTGCATCCCGCTGTGTAATTTCAGGTGCGTCCTGAGTGGCTAGCCGACTAGGTGCGGGTGGTGAGTCCCGACCTTGCCTAGGGTTTTACGAAGTTTGTCCCGTGGTAGAGGTAGGCGCCCCTCACCCGAAAAACTGTTAGGAACGGTTTTGGCTTAGGTTCCCATCCCTTTCCCCCGCTGCTTGGCCAGGCGGCGCTGTAAGTTCCACTGGGTTCCTTTCCCCCCTTCAGGTAGGTGGAGTACTCCTGAGGGTTCCCTGGGTCTAGGTGACCTCCCTGTTCCCAAACTGTTACCTCGTCCTTTGGTCCCCAGTGCTGTCGAGGTGGAAAACCGGGCTTGGGTGTACCAAAGTGACTTTGTTTGGGCAGGCTGGAGATAGGTTCCCATCCCTCTTTCCTAGAGAAGTTCCGCTGCGTTCGTTTTCCTTCAGTCTCCCAGGGGTCTAGGTGATCCTTCCCGTCACTCCAGTTCCTGGTCCCGTTTGTAGTTTGCAGTTTGTAGGTTGTGAGTTGTAGGTAGTGTTAGAGAGTTGTGGTTTGTGCAGGAAAATGGCAGAGAGTAGCAAGGTCACCATCAAGGACCTCATGTTGGAGGAAGAGGTCCGAGGTAAACTAGAAAGGTGGGTGTTGAGTAAGGGGAAATGCCCCCGGAAGGACACCATCTTCCAGACGGCCAATCCCTTTACCACACTCCGGGAAGTGTATACCCTGGGGCGTAAATCAAAGAACCCTTTCGGACCGTCTAAGGACGCTTTGGCCGCTTGGGGACTTTGGCTTACGGCCAGAGATGCTAGTAGTGCCCTGGTAGAGATCAGATAAAAATTGGCTAGTATAGAGAAGGAGAATGCCCAGCTTCAGGCTGAGGTCAAGATGCTGAGTGCGGACAAGGTTACTTTTGCGTCCGTAGCACAGGCGTCCGCCCAGAAACTGAATAATATCCAGGTAGTGGCGCAAACATGGGAGGAGAAAGCCCACGCCTTAGAGGCTGAGCTGGATCATGCCCGCTCTGTAGCCAAGTTTATGGTGGGGCAAGTGAGAGAACAGCAGGAGGCTGTTAGCCACGTAGCTTGCCAGAAACAGATAGCTGTGCTGGAAAGCCAGCTCCAAACACGCAAAGCCCTAATTTCGGCTGTGTGCCCGGAGCTGCTCCCAACGTTCGCAGAGGACTTTTCTGGGGAGGCACTGCCCGAAGATGCTCAGGCAACCCGGCCCCACAATCCAGACTGGAGCGACCCTAAGGTCCCAGTCCACCCGGTCAAGACTAGGTCCATGGTGAGATGGACCACCCCACTTGGAGAAGGCAGTTCTGATAGGCAAGAGACGCAGGAGACGCAGGTCACCAAGACTAGGGTCCCCTGGCGTGCCACTGAGGCCAAAGCTATTGCAGACCAATTGAGTCCATTAAACCGGTCCACCGGCATCATGTGGCTGAACGCGGTGATTCACTCTCACCGGACAGCCAATGGTCAGGACCTGACCCAACTGGCCAGACTTTGTACGTCCCTCTCTGAACTCCCCACTCTTGAGTCAGCCATGGCGGCTCGAGGCCTGATTAGGCTCGAGGCACACGACTGGATGAGAGAGGTAGTGAGGATTTTGTGGCCCGGACAGAGTGCAGATGTGCTCTATGTCATGGAGCAACAGGGTCCTCATGAGAACCCTGAGGCGTACGTGGCACGGAAGCAGCTCCTCGCCATTCTGGCCGGGAAGGTCCCCTTGACGGCCCGTGGATACGACTTTAACGGCCTCGAATTTAAGACTCTGTTGTACGGAGGCTTGAACCATGAGACAAAGATGGCCCTGGGTTTGGTGGATCCAGCCACCACTAGCTGGGAGGAATTTGGGAACAACCTCCGGTGGGTCTCTGACCTGCTGCGCGAGGCAGGATCCCTTAAATCTCCCCCCAAGACACATAGAAAGGAACCCAGGAATTGGGAACCCATATCTGAGGTCACATACTCGAATTATGGGCCCCATTCCCAACACTGGAAAACGGCACCAAATTCGGTTCCCCGAGGGAACTGGAATCCGTGCCCAGCTCCCAGGCAGGACAACAGGCAGTGGCAGGGAAGAGATTTCCGCGGCCAGTCCGGCAAAGCTGGAAGTCCCCCACAGCAGCCCACTGCCCCCAAACAGCTCTCTGACTCGGGCTCTCCCCGGGAGACGTCTGGTGGGTACGATCCCACGGCCCAGACGTACTCCTCGGATAGAGTAAGAGTCTGGGGCATGCTCAGAAGGTTCGGGATGGACATGAGCCAGTTCGATGGGAGACCCACATCTGAGCTCCTGGATGTGCTCGACAAGCATCTACCACTGGGAAATAGCCAGCCTGTGAATGCGGTGACCAGCGGTCCCCCTCCAGCTGGATATTACCCTGACTTAGAGCTTTCAGGATAGGGGTGCCCTCGGTCCCGGGATCTCCCCCAGAGGATTGTGGCTCAGCTGAAGCCCAACAGATGGGTTAGATCTAGGGTGAAGGCAGGCACTAGGACCGATAGGGAAAAGACCCCTGCCACCCCTCCTGCAGACTCCAGAGCAGCGCTAAAGGTACTGCTCCCTAACCTGAGAAGACAGGGTGAGCCCATCCCTGATGCTATCCGCTTGACTGGATATGGCGGGGGGGAACCCAACCTAAGCCCTCCAGAGAACACAAGCACCCAGGGCGCACTAGAAATAGACAGATTGCCCCTCCTCATGACACTGCCCCAAGTGCAAGTCCAATCATCTCTGAGACAGTGGTGCTTTCAGAGCACCTAGACGGATCGCACCAGGGTAAGGTTCAGGAGGAAGCACCATTCTTTCACTTAGGAGACGTGGAAGCCCCCACCAAGTTTGATATTGCCAGTATGTGTGAGAGCCAGGAAAGGGGGAGCGCACAGCCAGGGGAAGCCAGCCCCAAGCTTCTCACGCTCTCCATTGTCCCTGCTCTGAGCCCCCGGCTAGAAACCAGCAGTTTCCCCTGGGATTTCCTTGAAGCCTTGGCCAGGAGAATCCTTCCTCTCCGTGCCACCTTTCAGGGGAATCTCAAAGGAGACTGGGGATTTGAATGGCGGGAGGTTCCTGCCCAACAAGAGCACAGGATAGCACAGGCACTCACACTGGTACACCCTGACATGACCATACATACTCCCGTTTGCTGCAGTCCATCTGGGAAGATTTCGATAACGGAGAGTTCTAAATGCCACATGAAGGCAGACATGGCTACTTCCCTCCCCTCCGCACGGCTGCTTTGGTGCCAGCGTGTGTTCACGCTTCGAGCCACCCAATTCATTGTGACACTAGTGATTTTGAGAGGGGCCAAGACAGTCCGTGGCTATGTTTCGGTCACCATTATGCCACACAAGACATTACTTCGGGAGGCATGTGGATTAGATACCAGCCTCTACTTTGATTTGGCCGAAAGGGTCTCCAGCAATGAGTGGGCACTGCCGCTCTTGCATGTAATTTCCGAGACCCACCAACTGACACAATTGAAAGAATGGAAGGGTCAACCGGTTGATCCTGAATCGGTGGTCATCCCTGAGCCAGAAGATCCCGGTGCCCAAAGACCCAATGTGAGCTCCATAATTTGGCAGACTTCCTTAAGTCACAAGGAAGTACCAACCGTTAATTTGTCTGAGACGTTTGTCTCAATTTACGAGGCATTCGACAATGGTTGAACGGCCACTGTCTGAAGGGAATAGAGGCGGAGTGGCGACCCCTCTGCACCCAGTTACTGTAAATAGTCCTCCCATGTAAATAGTTTTGTTAGTTTTGGTAGAGTTTAAGTAATTAGTTCTTTCTTTGTACGTGTTTTGTGTCTTTAAGAGGTAAAATGTCTCTGTGGACTCTTAGTCTTTTCAGTCATGATGACCCAGTTTCAATTGGAATTCCCAGTAGGCTTTGAGCCGGCCATTTGCATTTATGGTATACACTGGATAATGATCCTGTCAGTTTTTCTGTTAAAGCTATAATAGGTCAATTGATCAAGAAGACTGGGAAGATCTCGAGATCGTACCACCGTCCCCGAGTACCGTGTGTGTGGGGGGGTGACGAAGAAAGTTGCCGCTCCATCTGATGGCCGAGACTTGGAGATTCCTGGTTCTTTGACGACACCCGTGACTGTGAGGGAAGGTGACCCCGCAGCAAAGACGGACTTTTTGCCTTTCCTGCTACTGTTTACTGACCCGAGAAAACCTATGGACTATTCCAGGCTCCAAATCCTGCAAAGACTCTTTATTTGCAGTGAGCCAAGCAGCACCGACTTGGATATTTTTGTTGTTGTTCCTGCTCCGTTGCCTGGATGGACATATGTTTTGCTCACCCGTTCCAGCCAAAAGACTTTTCCTGTTGCGAGGGGTGTGTGCGCCAAGACTTTTGCTTGCACCTCACCTCCCCCAGACTACGAACTTTCATCCTCACTGAACTGTTTGCTCCTTGAATTGCCTTCAGTGCCAGACCATGCATTGGACTTACAGTATTCCATTGAATATTTCATTGATTGCTTCGTTTTGCATTTGCTATTTTACTGCCAGTTGCTCATTTTTCCACAGCTACCTATTGACGGGACATTGGACATTGTTTATTGTTTAACTGTTTATTATTGCTCTATTGTTTACACTGGTGTGTGTGTGTGTTTAGGTTTAGGTTTTAGTTAGGAATGTCTTTATAAGATAGTAATCCTTTGCTCTTCCCGCATTCCCTTTCCTGAGGAGTGATATGGCTACCAACCTGCAAGCCCTATTCGGCTCCAAATTGATTTTTGTTGGAAAATGTCCGATATTGTCCCCAACATCGCCCATTTTCGGGGGGGGGGATTGTTACTGCCCTGGCTAGTCCGAGCTTTGGGGATATTAAAAGATATCCCTTGATATCACAATTCAGCTTCACTTCTCTATTCCTCTAGATGTGCTTGCGAGGCCGCCGGACAAGCACGTAAACAAGCTCCGCCGTTAATAGCCGTAATATTCAAACTACAATACAGGCAGGCCAGAAACAGCTGACTCACTGCTTTAGGAGACCTCCAGGCAAGTACTCTAATTAAGTATGCACGCCACTTACAAAAGAGCCTCTGCCCCACGATGGCAGCTTGATGGGTAAACTATGCAATACCCAAGTACTCTGCGTCTGCATACTGGCTACTCTACTGAGAACTGCTACGATAACTCAATCATTCAGATTCTGACCTTTCGGAGGCTTTGTCTCCAACTCCAAATCTATTGTTTTCCCCACGTACGGCACAGCCTGCAGTCACAATTCTCCTTATAAAAACCCTTGATTCCGAGACCTTCCTCGGAACGCTCTCGAGTTTCATCCCGCCTTGCTGCCGCTTTGCTTGGCGAGCCTCCCCTCAGCTCCACCTGCTGAGCTACATCGCACCCCAGCTTCGCTCTCTGTTTTTCCTGGGCTTCAGGACAGGTGAAGTATCCCCAAACCAGCAAGTCCTCCAAAAATCCCTCTATACCACTCCAACCTTTATTTTCTTTAGTTATCTTGTATGAGTGTGTCGCATACACTGTTTTGCTTGTATTTAATAAACATCAGTTATTATTTCAACTTCGGTGTTCTCCTTGACTCGACTCGACCCCGTAGACATAGGGTTCAAGATCTCGCTACGTTACCCTGCCTCTCGTAATGCTAAGCAGTGCTCTGAGCTAATTTTCCCCAACTTTAGTTGAGCACATTTTGGTGTCCCTCCCGGGACCCCCAGTTCACAGGGTAACAATAAGCAAGATCTGTTAAAATTCGCTTTTCTACACAACCATTAAAAGGACAAGAGCCCTACCCCTTATTTCACCTGACAGCCCTAAAGGACAATAGACTATTCAATCTAAATGTTTGAAAACAAGACAAGACAACATACAGCCATTGCAAAATTACTTTTTCATTAGGAAAAGAATAGTCGATATGCAATCACATAAACTCTCCAACTGATAGATTATTTTACCTGTGCTCTAGTGGATGGTTAGGGGGTACAGCAGACGTGGATCATCTGGTGTGGCATACCTTTTCATTCATTCAGTTCTGTCCATCTGTTTCAGGATTACAGCTGAACATTGCTTCGTCTAAGCTTTATGAACACCTTGGATCAGAACAGCATGGAGACAGAAACATATGTTGATGAAAATGTCTGTTCCTGGGGGTTGGGGGTGAGGTGGGGAGCTGGGAAGGTGTGTAACTCAAGGCAAGACTGCAAATGAAGATTAAGTTACACTGGTAAAATCGTGCACCTCTCATCTGGAACTGTCTTCGAATATTCCAGGACTGTGGAATATTGCCAAACTGCATGAGGAGCACATATCTCAACTAGAAAGGAGTGCCATAGGTCATATTTGAGATGCATTAGTTGAGATGTGTGAAAGAAGGTTGTTGACAGTCTGTCTGGCACTTACCTATGCTCTTAAGCCCTCACTGGCTTGATTTTGAAGGCCAGCTTATTGGTTTTCTATTTTTTTTCAAAGCACTGCATCCTACTTTATCACTGAATTCTCTGTCTTTTCTTCTTAATTTATCTGTAGCTTTCTTACTGTCGTTCTGGGTTTGCTGAAGGAAACTAAGCAAGCACATTTCAACCCGTAGACAGAATGAGCTTATCAAACTTTAGTTCTACTTTGCTTTTGTTTTTACAGAACCCATATATGGACAGGTAATTAATCCTGAGAATGAACTCTTAAGTAAGATTTATGTTTCCACAGATGTACTATATAAACAAAAGGACAAGCATTATTTTTTTGGAGAGGAAAGGATGTAACCAACACCATATGCTGTATGTGGATTTAGGAGGCTGTACAGTGTTGTGAAAATGAGATATTATAGAAGTCTACTGCAGCCTTTTGGTGCATGTGAAGAAGCAACAGCTCTGTTATTGCATAGCATAGAACTGATTTACATGGCCTAGCAACTCAAGAGGAAAATTTGTTATGGGAACACTAGGCACCAATTTAGCAAGTCAATACCACTCATGCCATTATTGAGGGCCGACTTTAACTGACCTCCCTCACTGCAGATTAGCAAAATGTGTAGTCTAGAGGCCTAGAATTTTCTCAAAAATAAGATGGGAGAATCTACGATATGCTTATGTCTACATTCAGTTTTAGTTTATTTTATCACATTGTATGAGACTTCTTTTGTATCAATGGCCATTGATCAATTTCTCAGCTCAGCTCAAAATGCTATTACTTTTAAAGCCCTCTCCTAGTCAGGACAGCGATACTGAAAGGAACAGCTTTTCCTGCATCATCCTGCCCTTCCATCCTAGTGGAGTAGTCCCAAAATTCCTACCAATGTCTGAATCACAGCTGGCAAAGATAAGAGAAAGAGCCTTCTCTGGTGCAACACCCAGAACGTGGGACTCTGTTGTCTAGGAGACTCAACTCGTGACTCTTGGTGGTCTTCTATTGGCATCCTAAGGTGTTTTTGCTGTGACAGGCTGATCCCACTTGCTCCTTACTTTCTGTCTGTATCTATAGCCTATTTTCAACTGTCAAACATTGTGCTTTTAAGTTGCTATTTTTTAAGCAAACGTGGTGGAGTGGTTTGACCATTGGACTACAGGGTTTGATTCCTTGTTTAGCTGTGGAAACCCACTGGGTGACGTTGGGCACATCACACACTCTCAGTCCCAGAAAACCCCGTGATACATTTGCCTTAGGGTTGCCATAAGTCAGAAGTTGCCATAAGTCAGAAATGACTTGAAGGCACACAACAACAATATATATATATTTTAACCTTGCGGTGTCAGCTGCCCTGGTAACTATTTTTAAGAGGGAAAATATGGTAAGTGGAAAATAAAAAAAAGAAAGAAAGAATAAACTATGTGAGTTACTAAATATCTTTGTCTTTTACTGTATAACTAATAAAGGGATAAATGGCCTTTTAGGTTCCATTTAATTCCATGTAGGAGAAACGTATTGATTGGCACAAATATTCTACCAGTGACAGCCATTAGGGCAAGCATGGACACAATCTAGCAAAGGTTCAGCACTTCTAAATGCCACTAGCCTGGATCCAGACCCATTCAAATCAATAGGACATATGGTAACTTAGGCCGTTTCCACACAACACTGTTATAATGCTATTATTCTACTTTCAATATCCTGTGGAATTCTGAGGTTTGTAGCTTACTGAGAATTCTAAAGGCCCTCTCTAAACTGCAAACCTCAGGATTCCATAGATGTTGAAACTGAAATAATAGCATTATAATAGTGTAGTCCAGAAATGGCCTTTATCATGATTAACGGTAGGCCCCATTGAGTTCAATGGGTAAGCAGACTGAGGCCTGGATCAAGCCTACTGATTTGAAGGATGATGTATGTACACACTTTACTTTTTTCAAAATAAAGCAAACTGATTTAAGCACAGTGGCTGGACTAGACTGGACTGCACTGCACAAACTTTTCCTTGCTGCTCCCTCCCTCCCTCCCTCCTTTCTCTTTGAGCTGCTTCAAAACACTGTAGACATAATCCTAGTAATTTTTACCACAGTGGTAGATTCTTGATTCTATGATTTTGGTTTATGACTAAGGACAATAACTTCTTCTCCCATGACAGGTTTTAGGCTGTAATCTTACACCTACTTCCCTGCAAGTAAGCTCAATTTATCTTACTTGGGCTTAGTTCTGAGCATGCATGTGTACAATTGCTCTGTTAACCAACTTAGCAAATACTCTTCTGGTTGCGCTGTCGCCAATTATTGGTGCTACTGTCAATAGCTATTTAATCAAGCCCGACACTAGTTTCTGAATTTCATTATCACTCCACTTGACTCCTTTGTCTAGCCTGAGGGTGGGGAGAGTCTGTACACACATAACTGCTGACTTAATAATACTCCTGGTGAATTGTACCCAAACCCAGTGATTCTCAATCTGTGGCCCTTCAGATGTCACCATGGATTTCAACTCCCGAGAACCTTGACATGTGGGCAAGCTGGGTGGTACTTCTGGGAACTAAACTCTTAAAAAATGTGGAGGAGCAAAGATTGAACACTCCTGCTCTTGTGCACAAAACCCTATTTTGTGATAGAACTGTTAATCTTGAGATGCTATTAGATTCTCACTTATTTTCCTTGCAATATATTGACAATACATAGGTAAGACTGCACTGTTAATCAAAGCAGCAACACTCATCTGATTGTGCTATCATCAATTATATATATTCTGGTAGAGGTTTGTTTAAAAAATAGGTCTTGCATGGGAAAAAGTAGAAAAGCATTCTAGTTCAGATTTACCAGAATCAGATAACAGTAGTTAAGTGGGAAATGTGAAAGGTTTATTGTTGTTACTTTGAAACAGCCTGAGTTGTAACAGTATATCTGCAGGGCAACTTCTCAGGCTCTTTCAGTGCAGAATTAAGAGCATTACATAGCAAGAGCTTTGTGTATGAAAAGATAATCATTCTAGAGGCTGGAAAATTACATCTAATAAGTAACTAACAACTGTTACAGTTCCAAGGGCCCCAGTAGTCAGCTGCAGTAATAGATTATGAGATTTTTAAAGCTACTGTTTACTTTCTCATTTTCCAGAATAAACTAAAATAGTTACTTTTTGGTTACTAAATTGCTCATCACAAAGCTACAAACTTGGTACAAGTGGTAAGGAGGTACCCACCCTGTAACAAAAATAACTGGAAACAGTTACACAGCAGAGAAGAGGTTAGGTTATCCTTCATTACTATTGTGATGGCTAACATAATTTATGATGCCTTAGTAACTCATTGGCTGGAATCCTCTTGGTACACTACAGTGGCACAACCATGCTGGTTCAGGAGGTTGCACTGGAGGTTTAAAAAACAAACAAACAAACCTACAGACACAATAGTCACGAAGGAAGGAAGTCATTGAAGAAACAGGCTACTCTGATTCAGAGGCTGGAAGAAGTGCAGCTATGAGCATAGTATATCAACAATATTCCAACTATAATCTGCAATGGCTTACTTACTAGGTTTGAACTCTTCAAATGGTGACCAATCATAGGTTCCTGGGAAGCTTAGAAACAGGGCACAGGTTACATGCAGTCTCCTGGGGTTTTTATTTTTTAACTCCTGGCACATAATTGTCAAACCTTTAAGTGTTTCTGGTCATAAATGTCTCATCCTGTTAACTTGACCAACAGGTACCTATAAGTAGAGTTCAGAAAGGTTACTCTGTCAGACTACAGCTCCTTGAATTCCTTAGCCAGCATGGGCAGCTTTAGTGTGAAAAAGCAGCCTTTCCAAGTTCTGAGGACAGATCAGTCATCCAATGATTGTAATCCTTTTAATGCTTCTAAACTCTTAAACTCTCCAAAGGGTGGGAACAACTCTTGGGAACAGAAAAGGCAAAAACATATTCATCCAGAGCATTCCTTCAATGGCACTGCAAAGTCGATAGCACGACTATTTCAGATCAGACATAAATCCTACTGAGTTCTGTGATGCTTACTGTAAAGTAAATGCATCTAGGATTGACATCTGAATCATTTGGATGTTTGTGCAAGAATTTACCATAGCGGAAATTCACAAAGTACTTCTCAGCTGGACAGATTGGTAGACTGAGGCAAGAGGAAGTGGATGAGTCATGAAATAAATTAATACCATCAGCAAGCTTCAGTTTTTAAAAATCTCTCTTCATTTGTCAGATACAATAAGCTGTCAAAATTAAACAAAATCTCAATACATTATTCTAATAGTTACAAACAATTTGCAGTCAATTTAACATATTCTGTGCATATTAAAATCTCCTTCACACATTACTTGAGTCTTCCAAATAGCTTGTTTGTCCCTTATCATACCACTATAATAGGCATATTAAATGGCATCTATCTTGGAAACAGCTACCCTTGCCCCAAATTATATTCTTTCTCAGGAATAATCTTGATTAAATTTAAAATGAACTCAAGTCAGGCTAAGCTTGGCCATTTTTATGCTAGAACATATTTTTTTCCCCAAGTATTACAGTGGAAAGTTACATCTAAGCATAACTGTACTTAGGTTCTTGGAGCTTGTACATATTAACAAAATCACAAACAAAAGATCTTTTCACTACAATACAGCCGCTGTATGAATCAAGGGCAGAGAGAAACAAAACCAGTAGTCAGAGCTATTTAACTTATGTTATATAACACATGAGCAGAGGAGTGAAAGCAACACTTGAGAGGTATACACTTGAAAAATTTAAGTGCATATGCAACTCAAAGTGGGTTATGCTAGTATGATTTTCTTTAGTAACTTTTCAGCTCTTCACTGCTAAATTTATTTACATTACATAGGGGGAAAACAGAAACTAAAGCTAAGAAAAAGAAGGGTGAGGGGAAATACAAGAGCCTTTCACTAATAAGGAGCTCTTTCCATACAGTCCTTGTCATCTCAATATAAATGATAATGTGGGTAACAGCGCAGTCAGCCTAATTGATGAGTGATGAGGTGGCATGGTTTCCTATTCTATCAAAACGTTTTGGATGTACATCATCCCACTCAGCAACTCTTTGTGTTGCACCCCTGCCATTGCTACTGAAGATCTGAAATAATAACCTTGATATAATGTAGGCAAACATAAGGAGTATGGGATAACAATCCCTCACTTACCTCTTCTTTAAGAACTTCAAACCTCTTTCTATGGAAGAATTTCTATATGATGAATCATTAATTCATCACTATCTCATATGTTGATCTTTACTGTACTAAGCAGACTAGAGCCAGCTTATTTGCTCCACATGAATTTACCTACTTGTTAGGCTATTCTGTTGAAGCTCTAAAACAAAGTATGAGAACTGAGGAGAGACACAATCACCTGCTGGAAAGGTTTCTTCATTCAGGATATCCCTACCCCACATAACAGGTGATCAGCAATTACGTCAGCCTTCTAACAATCTTCAAATAGTGTTCTGGGATTCCTTTTTTTTTTCTTTTTTGTTGGGGGGAAGTGCAGGGTTTACTTAATAAGATCAGTAATGGCAAACAAATTTCCCTGAGAAATAACTTTCTTACTTCTGCCTAATCTTCTCTGCAGTGAACAACCACAGGAGACTATGCCATCCATCCATTCATCCATGACTTTATTTATATAGAATAATGTATGTATATATAACTAGCATATTTACCCAGCGTTGCCCAGGATTCTATTTTCTCATAGGTAATACTTGTTAGAAAGATTTGAGATCCTGTGTCTCTAATTCCCCAAACTCTCTTGTCCAGTACCTGTAATTTTTCCCTATATTCCCCAATCCAATCAGTATTCAGAGTTATTAACATACAGAGGTTGGGTTTTCTATGGGAATACATTGCCCTCCTCCTTGCTGCTAGGCCTCATCTCCATAGCAACTGGCCTATTCAAGACAGACACAGCTGACTAAGGCCCAATTCTGGCTGAGAATTCTAAAGGCCCCTCCCTGAACTGCAAACCCCTGGATTTCATAGAATCTGCTTAGGCCAGTTATATGAGTCTTCCCCTGACACAGGCCCTTTCTGCACCTTACCTTTTTTCAGCACTGGGATGCGGGGATTGCATGAGCAGCCTCCAGCAAGAGGCTCTCACGTCCCCGCTGCTTCAGCTCCGCACGAGCTGCCTGCTCCCGAGCAGGTAGCGCAAGAGCCCCGCCTCTTCCTTCTGCTGTGCAGCCTGGGAGTTTCCCAGGCTACGCTGGGGCAGGAAGTGCGACCACTGCGGCTCTGGAGGCTCCGCACACCAGGTAAGTGTGCGCGGGGCCCTGGAGCAATGAGCAATCGCGCACCATTTTCAGCTGAAAGCCAAAAATGAAAAAGTGCACGAGCGGCGCTTGCCCTACCCTGAAACATCTCATGATTGTGAGTGCTCAAGGGGCCCTTTCACATGGCAAATGCCGTGCAAAAAGAGCAGAGACAAACTAACTTTGACTTTTATATATTAGATAATTTATATTTATTTATATTTATTTCTCCCAAACTGCGACTCAAGGCCACTTACAAAGTGGCAGAAAATTACCATAAAACACATATACATAAACGTACAACATTAAGATTAAAGCAGTAGTAAACAACAACAGAATTAAAACCAATTAAAATCTTTTTTTAAAATCAATTATAACCTTACTTCGATACCCATTGAAAACAGTACAGCACCATAAGAGCTCTTTTCTTGTTAACAGATTAAAAACAATTGTTGTGTGGCTCCAAGAACCATTTCTGAGTTATGGTGAACCTATCACAGGGTTTTCTTAGCAAGCTTTGTTCAGAGAGGGGTTGCCCTTGCCTTCCTCTGAGGCTGAGAGAGTGTGACTTGCCCAGGGTCACCCAGTGGTTTCCATAGCAGAGTGGGTACTCTGACCCTGGTCTCCAGAGTCGCAGTCCAATGCTTAAACCACTGCACTATGCTGGCTGTCTTAAAAACAGCACACCATAAAAGCTTGCTGAAAAAAGCAAAGTCTTAACCTGCTCCTGAAATGAAAACAAAGAAAGAGCTATCCTCGATGCCCTAAGGAGTGAGATTCAAAGTGTGGGAGCAGCCACAGAGGAAGTCTGCTCCTGTGGTTTCACCGACTGTGCCCGTGAAGGCGATGGGACAGAGAGTAGTACCTCCCTTGCAGATCTTAAAGCTTGGGCAGGCTCATAGGGGAAGATATTGTACCTCAAATAGCCAGGGTCTGAGCTGTATAGAGTTTTCTAAGTCATAATAGACACTTTGCCTTGTGCCTGGAAACAGACCAATGGCCAAAGAGCTGGACAGGAGTTCTCCAGTACTACCTTCTAGGTTTGCCCTCCAGAAAGGAGCAGAACCACTGCAAAACAGTACCTCCAAGTCCCATTCCAGAGAGGTGGCTCAGATGTCATTGGTATCAGATGTCACTGAGAGGCCCAGCAGAACCAAGGGGGGCACTAAGCTGTCTCTATTCTGTAACCAGACCTGAAGCCAGATTAAAAAGAATCCAGACAATCAGTCTGATCCAGAAATCCCTGGAGCTTGGAAGCTATCACACAATCCAGTCCTTTGCCAAAGATGGAGTACAGGAGATTATGGGTACGCTCTGTGGTGCATTTATTTCATGTAGTGGCAACAAGAAGACATTACTGGCAGATCTTCTTGTTTCCAATACAGAGATCTCCTTGGACTAGGACTGTGAAGGGACGACAAAAAATGACCTAGACATTTGTTTTATACCCTCCAACTGTCCTGATTTGGGAGGGACAGTCCTGATTAATCCACTTTCCCTACTATTTCGGCTGCTTTTAAAATGCCCCAGTTTTTCTCTCTCTTCCCACGTTTCCTCTTTGCCCTCAGCTTACTTCAGATGTTGCAAACTGAGTTCAAAGCACAAAAGTAATGCTGATTGGATACAATGGGACTTGTAGGGACTTGTAGTCTGGAGGGTGCCTACTTAGGAAAGTCTGTTTTAATTGAACTACCCTTTGTGCTAGATTCTGCATTTAGATACACTGTAAGATTTTGAGCTCTTTTTCCTGATTTCACTCTGCTCTGCTCACTGACTGGGTTAGGACTACTGTATGGTCAAATTATTTTTTGGGCTAGTCTCTGCTTCCAGATCTACTGTGGATTTTTGGGTGTTATTTCCTGGTTCCACCACTTCACCCACCCTGAGTTCCATTCACTGGCCCAGAAGACTTTGCCCTAACTTCATCCGTATACCAGAAGTCTTTATTTCAGCAGCTGGCAACTCTGTGAAGGACATGTTCTTGAGTGTTCTACAAATCACAGGGGGTTCTAAGCTGCTAAGTCAATGTAAAAGTTATCTGAAGCCAGAGACTTTTGAAAAGTGCTCATCTATATGGCTGTTCATGCAGGCTGCACATACACCAAGAGCTCCCACGGCATGCGATCTAGAATAATGAAAACCTGCATACAAGAATCACCTTGCCTAGATTGAGGTGACAGGCTTTTCAGCAACACCGCAACAAACAACAGCCACACCAAATAGGACAATAACAGACTACCCTTAGTGGAGATTTCATTCTTTTCCTCTCCCTGAGATTTTAGACAACTCTCAGTCAAGGACCTATATTTACACAAAGATGATACTGGAATTGAAGTACTGGGTTATATAAGTAAATAATAGAAAATAAGCAAATTTAAACAGCAGCTATTTAAGTGTCAAGTCTAGCCAAGCAGATAAGGTACAGGACTTGGACTTTATCAAGCAGAAAGGAAAATACTTTGGAAAGGTGATGCTTTGATGAGAGATAGGACAAACACAGAGGAGTAAAACCAATTAAAATCTGTTTGGAGACTGCTTAACCAGTTGTGTCTGTTCTTCTGAATTTTCACCTTTTCTCACCCCTTCTGCGTACAGGCACACTCTCTCTCTCTCTCTCTCTCTCTCTCTCACACACACACACACACACACACTATGAAGCACTGGGCTATATAAATGAATAATAAATAAATAAGCAGATTTAAACAGCAGCTATTTGAGTGTCAGTTCTTTGTCTAAACAAAAAAGTAATGAAGGAAGAATCCTGCATTCACACACACACACACACACACACACACACACATACACACACATACATACACAGAGAGGTGTGGGGGGAGAGAGAGGAAGAGACAGACAGACAAGACACCTGGCCTACGGAACAATAATTTGAATTTGTACTAATAGATGTACTATTTATTTACTTATTCTGAAGAAACCTCAGTTCACTTGGTCAAATGTACAGTTCTGATTTAATATGTTTTACTCATGCATTTTTGTGGATTAATGCAATTCTTTAAAAGCAACTGTGTATCCTTTATTGTTCCACACAAAAATGTATATTCACAGTACTGAAGCACACAGGAATAGGTGAGTTATCAACACATTGAAAAATAATAATGTAGACGTACGTTTTAAAAAAAGGCTGCTCAGTACCAACAGTTATAAATGTTAGCATCATAAGCTATAGCTCTAGGAATGGTTAATTGGACCAATGACATCAAGGCAATTTACCTTCAAGTAAATGTGCTTCACACTGACTTGTGAGCTACAGGCCCAAGTGACAGGGCTTCAGTAAATTTTATTTATGTCAGCATGCTGCATAAGAGACATTTTAAAGTTTATGTACAAGATGTGTGCTCATTTATTGAAAAGAGTTTTCATTTGACCAACATGCATATCTATGCATCTTGAAGTCACCTGTTCACTTATGGAGACTCCATGAATTTCATAGGGTTTTCTTCGGCAAGGAATCCTCAGAAGTGGTTCTGCCAGTTTCTTACTCTGAAATATAGCCTACAGCACCTGTATTTACTGGAGGTCTCCCATCCAAGTACTAACCAGGGTTGCCCCTGCTTAGCTTCCAAGAGCAGATAAGGCCTGGTGCCTTTAGGATATTTAGGCCCTAGATCAATTAATAAATTAACCTTGCTGTTGTTGTTGCTGTTGCTGTTGTTGTTATGTGCCCTTCAAGTCACTTCTCACTTATGATGACCCTAAGATAGGACTCTACTATGGCAAGAATTGTTCAGAGAGGATTTGTGATTCCCTTCCTCTGAGCCTGACTTGTCCAAAGTCACCCAGGAGGTTTCCATGGGCACATGGGAATTTGAATTCTGGTCTCCCAAAGCCCTAATCCAACACTCAACCCATTATACCACATTGGTTCTATTCTACTTTCTCTAGATACACTCAGTTTAGTATCATTCTGAACAACCTCTCTGGATTTTGTACAGTTTTTGTTGGAACAGTTAGAGTAGATATCCTATGGAAAGGCAGGATACAAACATTTTAACTAAATAGGCAAAAGAAAACATAAACAGTATATTCTTCCTGTCTTGTCATTCATTGCAAGTTTCTGGTATTGTAATATTGCCATGTTAAGTAACTTTTGACCTTTCTCAATGCCATTGATTGACACCATCTATTGGCAGGCCACAGACCTTTCCACCCCCAAGGAAGATCACTGCTGAGGATTCAAATGAACTCCTGGCAAAGCTCCTAGCGGTTTGAATACTGTGTCATAAACACAAGCTCCTCTTCAGTACCCTACAGTTTAAGCTACTTCAAGGTTGTTTGTGGTGATATGCTGATTCAGGACAGAATATTCATGATTGCTTCACAGAACTCACAAGAGCTTTTTGGTTCATCAAAAAGGGGACAGGAAAGGGGATTTGGCAGTGGTTGGTTAGCGCCTCTCTCACACAAGCTAGAGTGATCTGATAAAGTTACTCAGATCAAGTTCAGGGGAGACAAAGGGAACTATTTCACACATGTCAAGTTAATTACTGTGAATTGTGGTAATGGCTGCTAAATTAGATGGCTTTTTAAAAGACTAGACAGATTCCTGGAGGCTGCATCTATCAACACTTATAAGTCATGAGAATTAACCTTCCACGGCCAGCAGTTGTAAACATCTGAGTATCAGATGCTCTTGACAAACAACAGATTGGGACCTTTGCCTTCATGCACTTGTTATGAACTTTCAGCACACCTGGCTGGCTGTTGTTTGAATGCTGGAGTAGATGGAATTTGGTCTGATTCATCAAAATAGTTCTTGGGTACAGGGAAGACTTATGAGAACTAAGCTGCAGACAGCCACCTAAGGTGACATATAAGTCTGAAAAACACCCTTGGGAATCAGAACAAACAACTGAAAACATGTCAACAGAGTCAAAGAATAAGCAGAATCTGAGCCAGAGGTCAGGACTGAAGTATCAGAGCCAAGAAAAACATTGCTATAAGCATGCCAGAGTTGAGGGAACCTTTGGTCTCTCGTGCATTTTGGCCTAAAGTTACCACAGTTCCATATGATTGGCCATGTTGGATGGGGCTGATGGGAGTTGCAGGCTAAAACAAATGAAGTGACAACCTCCACATCAGGTTTAGGTCTTTACTTACTAAAGAAGAGCAAAGGAATAAAAGAAATAAAGAATCAAACATAAAGAAATCTTACATGTTTTGCCTGCAATTAAAACATTTGTTTTATTCAGGTGGATAAGGCCAAGAAATCATACTGTCTATCCAATTAATTTGAATACCTCCTTCTCTGTGATATGTATGGCAAAAGTTTTGATTGCCAACTGCTGCCAGCCAGATTTAGAAGATCTAAGATATTCAAAAGGGTTTACTGTACATCCTTCTGTGCAGTATTAACAAGTGTTAATACCCTGATGTCACTGCTGTTGAGAGATCCTTTGCCACTGTCATCACCCCCGCTCCACCACTGCTGCTGCCCAGTAGTTGTTTGGAACATTTATTCTGGGTCTGCAGCAAAAAGCTCTCTGACATGGGAGACCCTACTAGCAACACTGCTACAATCAGCATAGCCTCTTGCCTCACAGGAGCACACATTCCACCACAGAAAGATAGTGCCAGGTGAAGGGGGGCATTACCTACTCTGGTACCCTAAAGAGGGTTGCATGGGCTGCCAAAAGTGCCCCCAGCCAGGTGCCTACTTCTGATTTTGGGAAACAGTATTTTTAAATGTTAAGTAGCGCATGGTAGCCCTGCAATCTGGTTAAAAGATGAACTGTCAGATCTGCAGTCTTCCAGTAGAGGCAAGTGACACATAGAGGGAGTAGATAAAGGATGGTCTAGAAATTTGGATAGGTTGAGGTCCACAAAACTACCTTAAGGAGTTTCAGGCAACCTAGGTTTGTTTTGGAACAGAAAAGGGGAGATCAGATTTTGAATGTCCACTTGGTTATGATAACCTTCAGCTGTCCCATTTGGCAGAGACAGTTCCAAGTAAACCTCTGTTGTCCCACTTTTTCTCTCTCCTTCTCCTACCTTCTTCCTTCGTCCTCATCTTATTTCAGTTGCTGCAAAATGAATTCAAACAGCAGAAGTTGTTTACACTCAGTTAACTCAGTGTAAGGGGGCAGGGGAGAGGAGGAGTGGAATCTTGCCCTTCCCAGTAGACTCAAACAAAAGCAAACCACTGCAGCCTATTCTACCTTGTGTGTTCTTCCTCATTGGTAGTTTTTGCCAAAATTGGTAGTTTTTGCTAGGTCATAGGTGTCCTGGTTTTTATCTGTGAAATGTTGGAGGATATGAGCTTTGCTGAAATGCTTGGGATAGGGGGAGCTTGACAGGGGGACCATCTCTCAGTCTCTCTCTACATCATTATGAAAGGCATGTATTCTGCTCTCTGGCTTCTCTAAAACAGGGTACACAAAGAAAGGAGAATGGAGGGACAAGGGATGAGATTGGTTAGCAATGGCAGAATAAAGAGAATATAAAACACTAAGAGATGGGAACAGAGGTAAAACATCCCAATGGTAAAGAGCTGGGGTGGGCATTGGATTTTCTCAGGAACAATGCATTCTCATGAGGTGCCCCTTTTTTTGTTTTTGTGTGCCTTCAAATTATTTCTGATTTATGGTGACCCTCAGATAAATCTATCTTTCTATTTTCTTGGCAATTTTTGTTCAGGAGGGTTTGTCTTTGCCTTTCTCTGAGGCTGAGAGAATGTGGTTTGCACATGGTCTCCCAGTGGATTTCCATGGCTGGGCGGGGATTCAAACTCCAGTCTCCTGGAGTCCTACTTCAACACTCAAACCATGACACCACACTGGCTCTCTCTGTGCCATCCCTACCAAAATACAAACTACAGTCCTCCCTCCCATTTGTGAGTTTGACCTTCAAAAATCTGATTGTCAGGTGTATGAGTGCTTTCTCCCCTATTTTCCTCCTCCCATTCCCTGGGCAAGTTTGGCAAAAGGCTAGGGAACGGTGGAGAGGCAGGCAGGCGTATGCCTTCCTTCTCCCTTCTGGAGCTCCCCTCCCGCTTTCTTCCCCCTGGCCCCAGTGCTGAGAGTGCACACTGAGGAAAAGGGCAAGTGAAAGGAGGGGGGATGGGAAGGCATGCACAAACCTTCTCCCCTCTGAAGCTCCCCTCTCCCATTACCTTGCCCTGTCCCTGGTGTGGAGAAGGAGGCATGCGTGCCAAGGCAAAAGGCAAGGGAATGGGAGGGGGGAGCTCCAGAATGGAATGGAAGGGGGAGTTGGGAGGGGGAGTTATCTGCGGTTTTTCCACTTTGTGAGGGTTCTGCACCTTCAGCCCTCATGAAAGTGGAGCAGCCATTATACTTGCACAGTTCCTTGGCTTTGAGGGGGCAACTCAGACCCACTAGCTTTAGAAAGAGACCTGCTGCAAGTAGAGAAAACTGTTAGAACTGGTTTGTTGCTTTGAATCAACACAGCTACCTTATTTTGAACTCTGCTTGGAGGGAGTTACAGGGCATAGCTGGAAAACTAACCAGTGTAATTGGAAAAGGCTGACACGTGGGAGCAAAATTACATTTACAGTTAATATATTTGAAAGTCAATAGTATTTTACAGCGGAATACAAAAAAAATTGAAAGTGAGAAAAGTTTAAAAATGAACACGACAATAAGTAGAATAGTTTAGGTGAGCTCAATAATTTACTGTGGAAGAATAATATCTTTAAGATTATTCTTAACTACCTTTAGCCTCCTTCACTGTAAAGCTGCCAGCTTTCCAGGGCCTTAATCAAGGATGTACTTTTTTTTTTTTTTACAGTAGTGCAGGTTAATACAATTTATCTGTTTCTATATAGGTTTCAATAGCCAGTAGTAAAACTAGGAGCTCCTCAGAAGATTTATCTTTTAGAGCAGAGCTTTCCAAACTGTGTGTTGCGACATGTTAATGTGTTGGCTGCAGTGTGTAGGTGTGTCACCACTGCCATTCTGGGCTGAGAAAGACCCCAGTGAGAGCAATAGTGGCAGGCCAGGCTTGGGTGGAGGAGCTGCCTCTCCTGCAGCTGCTGCCCCAGCCTGAGAAAAGCCCTGGCAAGGACTGCCATTAATTAGTTTAACCTCCGGTTTGCTAGTAATTAACCTCTTATAAGAGATATAAGAGATATGGACACATACACAAATTGTAATAATGAAATGCACGGGGACACAAAATATCTCATGAAAACGTTTCATTTATATTTTTAAAAATATATAATTTATGCTTTACGATTTATTTATTTATTTATTTATTTATAATTCATAAAACTGAATTACTGTCATGAAATGATGCATGTCATGTGTCACCAACATGAAAACTTTGGAAATCTCTGTTTTAGAGGAATACATATTATGAAAGATTTTGTATCTTCAACTTATTTTTGATAAAAAGCAGAGCACACCTCTGACAAGCAACTGAAGCATCAGATTTGCTAACAGGAGAACAGTTTTTGATATTCTGTGCATAACTTGATACATGTCAGACTTCCTCTGCTAAAACTAATAGTTCAGGGCAGAGAAAGGAAGCTAGGTTCTGACCTATTGAACAACGACATCTTAAGGCAGATCATTTCAAATATATGGCATGAAGCCTAAAAGCTTTTAAATCAAATTTCGGTTCATGTGGGAAAAACCTCAGAGAACTAGTCCAAAAGAAGCCTAAAAGGATAATATTGCTTGGAAAATGTAAACTACTTAATTGAACACAAAAACACTGCTGGCATTTCAGTGTATCTCCAAAATTTTGCTGTTTTGGAAAATTAAAAAAAAAATGAATTGCCATTTTTCTCACTAGAAAGCAAACATGGCAGGTTATTTTTTGTTAATTCGTTTAACTTAAATGTTAAAGTTGTTAACTACCACTGAAAGTGAACTAAAATACACTTCTCTTTCTCTCTCTCTCTCTTTCTCTGTATGTGTGTATGTTCAGTCAGCCCTCCACATTTGCGGGTTTCACTTTTGCAGCTTTGATTATTTACGGATTATTTGCTGTCTCCTCTGCTGCCTCCCTACGCCATTTTTAATAGGGACTGCAAGCCTTGTGAGACTGAGAAACTGTGAACAAGACTTGTAAGTCCCTATTAAAAATGATGTGGGGCAGCAGCGGAGGTGGCAATAAGCCTCACCAGCCACTCACTTCTGCCTTGTGAAGGAACTCTGATGCCTCAAAGGAATCCATGGTTGGTTGAATATGGTGATCATGTGGTGCCCAAGTGTGGAAATTGAAATCAATTCCTAAGATAGAGGATTGGTTTTTAAAATTGTATGATAAAGAGGAAGCTGATATAATTACGAATTCACTAAAAGATAAGACAAAGATGAGCTTTATTGAAGATTGGAGTATGGTATTCCCATTATGGGAATCATACTGGGGCAAGAAAGCTACTTCAAGTTGGATAGGAAAGGAGAATGAAAGTTAGCTATAAATA
Organism: Cyclura pinguis; assembly: GCA_030412105.1. Classification (NCBI taxonomy): domain Eukaryota; kingdom Metazoa; phylum Chordata; class Lepidosauria; order Squamata; family Iguanidae; genus Cyclura; species Cyclura pinguis. Next base: position 162,745,409 of record CM059600.1, read on the forward strand.
AAAATCTTATCATCCTTTTCTTTATTCTTTCATTGTCTGTCTTCTTTTTTCTTTTTGTATGCCATTAAAATAGAATTGATAAAAGTTAGGTGACACGTGAACTAACACTGATATTGAAATATTTGATATTAGTATGGGAGATTGTTAAGGGAATATCAATTGTAATAAGATTAAATCCAACTCTGAGGCTAGAAGAAGACGGTTGAAACATAAAATGAGTGACACAAATGTGATAATAATCTATTTATTTTTATTAGAAGGTAAGGTATAGATAAGTAGGCACTTTTTTCTTGAGGTTCAGAAAATGGGGTGGAGTGAGGGTCAGTGAAAAGAAATGGTAAAGGAAATTTTGATAAAGTATGAAATATTATTGTAATGAAGATGTTAAATGTTACAGGGTATGGAACGATTTTTGACTAAAAGTCCAATTATTTTTATATCTATTGTTAACATTTTTACATATTTTGCTATTCTCATGATTTGATTTGATAAACCTGTAATACTCCATTCCTTTCATCTGAATATTAATATTTTTTCTGTTGTGTTTTGTAAAATCTTGTTTTGTTTTAAAATTAATAAAATAAAAAAATTATTAAAAAAAAGAATATAGTGATCATACTTTTTCTCTGTGTTAAATATGGTTTGGGAGGGCCTACGGGGGCCATGGTTTTTCCACTTTCATGGGGGTCCTGTGCCCCTAGGCCTAGTGAATGTGGAAGGATTACTGTATATCACACAAATATGGTGAAAAGACCATATGATCAGGCTTTTCTCAATATCCCTCCCAGGTTCTGGAACTCTTTCTGCTTTCTTTTCCAAGCTTACAAGATATGTAGCGTGTTGTTTATAACCCTTCTACTGAAGACTTTTCAGTCCCCGTGTGGGCTATGTGTGGTTATGGTGTTGAAGAAAGGGCCAAGGGAAAAGTTAAACTTTCCCTGCTCCTGTGCAATGGTCCTGACACAAATTAAAACGGTGTACACTTGCTTAAAAGTAAACCTTTTTTTTTAAAAAAAAGGCATATGGTCATAAGCTTAACATCTAACTCTCAGCAAACATCCAGGAATATCTCTAACCAAAAAAACTAATCATATTCTTATTATAAACAATATACTTTGGCGTACTATTCAACAATTGACTGGGTCGTTTTGAATTTCATACAACCATCAAGTAACAGAATTTTCCTTGTTCACCTGAACAAGGTGTACAATTTTATTTGTTTCTGTTGTTAACTGCTGCCAAACTGACCATGATTTATGGTGACAATGTTATACTCAGGAAATGAAAATCTAAGAAGAAATGGGGTGGCATTACTAGTGAGGAGAGATGTGGCAAAAGAAGTAAAAGGATATAATGCAAAATGTGACTGAACAATATCAATAAGATTTCACAGAAAACCCATCAATATAACCAAAATCCATGCTTATGTTCAAATAATTTCAGAAGACAATCAGCCTGTACTTTATAGATGATGGCAAAGCCTTTGGTTGTGTAGATCATGAAAAACTATGGATTGCTTTCACAAGATGGGTATGTCACAACATTTGATTGTCATTGTGCATAACCTGTACTCGGGACAAGCGGCTACCATCAGGACAGAATACAGAAAAATGGAATGAATTCCAATTGGCAAGGGAATTCCAATTGGCAAGACTGCATTTTATCACCCTATCTATTTACCTTGCACACTGTACATATCATACGTATGTACAGGCAAGAACCAGGCAAGATCCAGAAATATAAAGAAATATCATTGAGTACTATAGTTAGGACTGACCATTCCATCATATTTCCAATTTCTATGTATGCTTGTGAAAGCTGGACAATGAAGAAAGTGGAAAGATATAACTCAATGGAAAATGACGATAATACTTAGTAAGATAGGATGCAGCAGAAAAAGAGGAAGACTATATTACAGATGGATAGACTCAATCAAGAAAGCCACAGCCCTGCATTTGCAAGTCCATTTCCACACTAGACTGTTATAGCACTATTATTCCACTTTCAACATCCTATGGAAACCTGCGGTTTGCAGTTTAGGGAGGGCCCAAGACTTGATTAGGGCTGTTGACGACAGGCCTGCCATAAATTGAAGTAAATTTGACAGGAGCTAACAACAACAAAATCCTGCCATTGTTGCCAACCACTGCCCTATGTGGTGATGATGATGATGATGATGATGATGATGATGATGTAGCCAATATGTAGCCATCAGAAACCTTGAACAGGGCAAAGCCCTGAATTTTTCTTCTGCAAGCCTGCTAGCTTTTGGTAGGCTAGGGGGAATGTGAAAGTGATTGGAAGGAAGTATATTGGAATTATATTTCCTGTGCACCCTTCCGCACCATGTACACTGCCACTGTGACAGGAAGAAGACTTGTGGAAGGAATCTTTCCAATGCACCATACTCTCCAGCTGATCAGTAGAGAGAGGGATGAGCAATGGGGCCTCAATATGCTGGGAGGGAAAGCATAAACGCTGCCCATTCTTGCATGGTGATACAGAAGAAAGACCCCCAACTGTCCTGATTCGGGAGGGACTGTGCCAGGTAATCTTCTGCCATTGAACTCTTTCAGCTACTTTTAAAATATCCCAGTTTCTTTTTCTTCCTCTCACTTCCTGCCTTCCTGTCTTTGGCTTACTTCAATTGTTCTCAACTGAGCTCAAAGTGCAAAAGTAGTTTGCACTCAATTAAATCAACAGCAGGGAGAGGAAAGGACTGAACCTTGCCCTTCCCAGTAGGCTCAGGCGAAATAAACTGCTGTAGGCTCTCCTAGCTTGTGCCTTCTTCCTTACCAATAGCAGAACCAGACTCTGATGTTACATGGCCATCCATGCTTGGGTTATCAGGGAAAAGTTGTATGCTATGGTACCTCTATGTGCCTCCACATGTGAGCGGGAGTAGAGGGGTGAACTGTGAGACAGTGAGGGGTGGTGGTGGTGGTGGTGGTGGTGGTGGTGGGGTGTGTGTGTGTGTGTGTGTGTGTGTGTGTGTAAATAATGAGGGAGACAAAGGCAGGGTAAGCTGACCACGGCCACCTCTGCCACCAACATGCAGCCTCATCCCCGCCCTAGTGTACTTCCTAGGCAAGAAGGGTGGGGGTGTGAGGTGGAGAGGACGCCTGGCTATAGCTGGTTCCAGAGCTGGGGAAAAAGCTTTTTGGACGACCATGGCTAGTTTGTTGGGGTATTTGGGGAGCTGTCCTCCAAAAAGTCAGTTTTCCCAAACTCTAATTTTGTTTACGGTTCTATATGCATCTGTCACGCTAGTTCTTGTTTTCTTGCAGTTACTACCCCCGTGAAAATAGTTTGTATTTGGGAGAGTGAGATGAAGGCCAACAGAGGGCCATTTCTGCACTAGACTGTTATAGTGCTATTACTCCACTTTCAACATCCTATTGCCCCTCCCTAAACTGCAAACCCCAGGATTCCATAGGCTGTTGAAAGTGGAATAATAGCACTGTAACAGTGTAGTGCGGACATGGCTAAAGAGCCTGTGAGAAACGGGGTGAAACTGCGCCTAGGAGTGAGAAGTATCTGTGCCTTAGAAACATTAATAAGTTTCGACCTACATTAAAACCATACATCTATTTTAGCCCTGAGCTGTACCTATTTTCCGAGGCCTTCAGCCCGGCTGGGCCACGGCCATTTCCTAACGCCGCGCAGCTCTGGCTGGGGCCGGGGGAGCCGCGGCGCCGAATACCCTCAGGCGCCTGCTTAGGGAGTTGCTATGGCAACCCCCTCGCTCCTGCTCTTCCCTCCCTCCTTCTCTGAACCAAACGCGTCTCACTCCGCATGAGCCGGTCGGCGGCCCGTCGCCGTGATGCATTGTGGGCCTTCGCAATATGGCTGCCTCCTTGTTGAGCTGCTGAGGGGAGTTTGGCTCTCCGGGACGTTTTCCTTCAGTTTTCCAAACCCCGCTGCCTGGGGTATTTGCGGGCGAAGAACAGCCACCACCTGCCCGTGGCGGGGATCGCGATGGGGCGGACTGGGCTCCCGTCGCAGCGGCCGGGCAGCGAGCGAGCACCGCCTCGAGGGTAGGACATTTCTCCCTTTACCGGCCCCCACAGGCTGTCGGAAACAGGCCAGGAAGAAGAACTTATCCCACCGCCTGAACCAGACTGACCACCCCTACCAAGGGGTAGACTTGTAAGGGTGAGCCGCTTTGTCCTAAATCCTCACCGAGGATAGGCACAGCCACACGTGGAACAGAGAGGCGCCTACCGCCAAGTAACCGCCTGTCTTGCGAGCTCTTTCTTTACTAATTATTATTTGGGCAGAAGTAGGCTCCCGACCCACATATTTACAGTTCTGTGTTGAACGGGAGACCGTACTGCAAAGCTGTCCCTCGTTGTAGTTCCTGTTGTGGCAAGGATCCTGCACTAAGGACCTTCCCATTTGAATCCAGAACAGAAGACGACTCTTTGAAACTCGATATTCTTCTAACATCCTCTTAAAAAGAAGAAAGACGAACCGTCTTAATAGAGACCCGCTCTGAACAACAGCCCCCCCCCTTTTACCTGAAAGGAGGATATTGGTGTGACTCTCCAATTGGATATTATTGCATCCCTTCTCAGCTCCTTAGTTGTCCACAATTTCTCAGTGTAGTTCAGGGCATGGGCTTTATCCTGAACGACTGTCAAGCCTGATCTGCTATTAGTGTACTTTTATACTTTATTCCTTAGTTGGGCATGGTACGAGTCTGCTGCTAGATTGCCAGTTATAAATCACATTCTTCTTCCAAACCTTTTGTAGGCTCATCTTTTCAAACCTGATTTTGAACTCTTTAGCAGATACTCTTCTGCTAAACGAAGTCTTCTTTATTGTGGGACACTGTTTTAATGAAGACAACTATCTGTAACAACTGTTACATTTCTTTAATGTTGAGAGCCAGTTCACAATTGTGTATCCAATTTTAGAAGGCGGGAAAAACAGATCTACATGCATATCTGTGACTTAATGCTCCAGCTAGATGGTGATAACCCATTTCCTGCCAGATAGCTGCCCCCTGTATGGTGATTGCATTAACCACCAATTTGGCCCTCCCAAACTGGAACCCCCCCCCCTGCTGCTGAGAAGGGAACATTGCCGCACACTTTTTAAAACAATAGCATTTGCTAATCTCCTTTGAACAAGGCACCTTTCCAAAAGCTTCATCTGGAACTGCAGTTTAGATTCCTTGTTCTCCTGGAAGCTTTTCTCCTCATACTTTGTTGGATTGGGGACTTTCGATCGTTGGTTACTTTGGTTCCTTCTCTTGTCATGGAGTCTGATATGCTGCAGTCACCCCTTCTGGGGCTTGGAGAGGAAGATGAGTCAGACATGACTGACTGGAATCTGCCTTTGGCCTTCATGAAGAAGCGGCACTGTGAGAAAATTGAAGGCTCCAAGTCACTGGCTCAGAGTTGGAGGATGAAAGACCGGGTAATGATCTCTAGTAGCAGATTTTGTTTGAGACAAAAAGATTTCTCTTTATTCAGCTGGGTTCCACACACTGTCTTTTACTGCAGGCCTTATGGTTCTCAGGTTATATTTTCTTATTTTTGTTTGGGCTGAACACTTATTAAATGTGATTAACACTGCATGCTATGAAACAAATTATGAATATATTTAAAGAACATTTAAATCATTTGCCCCTTTAAAAATGAATTAACTTTTAAGTTAATTTAAAAATGAGATCTTAAAATCTTTTTGGCAAAGTATCTGGATGGAGAACAATTAAAGCATGAGTGTCTTGTGCAGATTTGCTCTGCTGAGAAACTTAAAGGTTTGTTTCTTGCCTATTTGTCTCATGGGACAGTTCATACTATGTTGCTTCTGAGGAAATTTAAAAAATTCGCTGCTGAAGACGTCCAACTAAATTTTAAGGAAAACCACTGGGAAAATTTAGTATAGTTTATCAATGATGTTACCTTCTGCAATATTCTCTCACATTCATTTACAGAAGCAGAGTTTATGTTCAATAGCAGTGTAGAATTTATTTATAGCAAGTGATAAAAATTAAGCAGAATAGCCAGGAATGTAGTCTCATTCTGATTATGTGTCTGAACTTACAGTTGTCAAAGAACCTAATTCCATGGTTTGTTATACAGCATCAGCACATGCATAAATGAGTGCTAGTCTCTCAATGTTAACAAGGAGACATTTTGCCCCTTGCTGTGGAAATTACATAAGTGCTTGGGAAAAGCTCTTCTGTGGCACATCTTTTGTGTTCAAATGAGGTTGTGATGTGGAAATGAAAACTGATTTAGAACTGCCAAGGCTTCTTGAATCACATTTTGCGGGCTGTCAGAACTTGCCTGTTCTCATGACATGAAAAGTGTAATTTAAGGGTTTTTGGAGTATCTGGGACAAGTCTGTGTTGTAAGCAAGATATATGGTTTTCTCATCCAATGCTTTACACACTGCAGAATGGCATATTATAAATAGCAGTTCAATGGTTTATTTTTATTTACAAAAGTTAATTAGATATTCTTAATTTTTTTAAAAAAAAATTGGTGTGTGTGTGTGATTGTCACAATAAACTTTGTTTTAATGAGATATGAAGGAGCTTGGCCTCATCTGGGTTCACATGTTCTTTCTTCCCTTCTATTCCACTGCTCCCTCCACCGCATGATAATCAGGAGTGTTTTGAAAGTTTTTGGTTTTAATTCACTATGGTTTATTTGGAACAACAAATTGTTTTCCAAATGTTAACAATTATTAGATTCTTAAAAAATAACTGCAAGCCATGACTTTTGAAACTGGTGTTCAGATTAAACATGATGAACATTAATCAGAGTTCCAGGTCTTGATGATATTGCAAGTGATAGTTGACTAAAAATGAAAGTGAAAACTTTCAAAGTCCTCTTCAGGGCTGTGCAGGAGATAAGAGGGGAGTGGGAAGTACCTGAACCTGGGAGAAGGCTAGATGTATTCATGTCTTGCTGAAGGATAGCCAGGGACAGACGATGTCTTTTATGTCCTCCATCCTGATACCTGTTAATATTTTTACTGCCTACAGTTATTTGAAATCAAAAGACTTCAGAATCCCTGTAGTTTTTTGTTTTAAATAAATGCAACTTCTGCATGCTATGAATGCTTACATGATCTGCTTACAGTTGAATGAACATTTTTGCGACGTATAATATACTGCATGTCTATGGTCTTTATCGTCTGTTCAACTCAAAAGCTGTTCAAGACTGTTGCCTGTGGTTTGTCTTCATCTTGTAAATCTTTTGGGAAGTGAAAAAATACTTAAAAACTTTTGTAAGTAAAGCAGGAATACAAAGGAGCACAAAGGACAGAAAAAAATATGATCAGAATTGCACTAGAAGCATTTCTTGTTTCCCTTTCCTTTTACAGATTTAAAGTGATGATAAAATAAAATATTTCATTTTCCATACTGACAACAAATCCACAGGCAAGCATCCATCTTGCTCCTCTTTCTTGGACATAATTTGAGCAAGAACTACAAAAATTCAGCCCAGGCCTTGTTCTTCTTTCCAGGGAGGGCTCAGTCTAAGAAAATAGATGGTTTCATATCATAAATAAGTGCCTCACTTAGTAAGTAAAACAGGTACAATCCTCTCTCCACATTTGCAGGTTTGACCTTCGCGAACTTGATTATTTGTGAGGTGCCTGGTTGCTTCCCCTCCATTCTCCCCCTCCCATTCCCCTACCTTTTACCCAGACCTGTGCAAAAGACAAGCAAGTGGCAGGGGACAACCTTCCATGTGTGCCTTATCTGGTTGTGTTGCTGACCCCTCCCATTCACTTGCTTATTGCCTGGAAGGCAGTTTACCAGGATGAATGCAGGGGAAGGGGAGGAAGCATCACGTGGCTGCTGTTCCTTCCAATTTAGTTGCCTATTGCGTGTGAGCCTGGAAGGTAGCATGGTTGGGCAAAACACAAGTGAACGGGGTGGGGGGAATGGGAGTGGGAGCACTCATTGAGCAGGGGAGTTATTTGAACTTTTTGAGTTTCGTGAGGGTTCTGCATCCGGAATCCTTGCGAAAGTAGAGGGGCCACTGTATAAATTGTCTTGCTTCAAACAAACCCCACACTGAAGCTGATTTTTATTTAAGGCAGCAGGAAGTAAAGACACCTAATTGGAGTTTATTTCATATCTTTAACATTTACTAGCGACAAGGAAGAAATAACCTGAAGAAAAGAAATGGAGTTTGCAACAAAATGTTTCAGTGTGGGGTGCCCCTTCAATACTTCAGTCAGTTGTGCAATTTTCCATTTCCAATTTCCCATTCTTCCCCACCAAACAATCAGAATACTGTGTACAAGGTATGTTCCCCATGCACCATTCCCATGTATATGTTTGCAAACATAGAACAAGGATAAGAACCCTATGACTGGCAACTTCTGTCAGCTCTATCCTGTGTGGCCAGTGGTACAGTCCAGTGAGTCCTAGACCAAAATATCTGGAGAGCCAGAATTTCCCCACTCCTTTGTTAGGGTTTTCTTGAGCCTATTGATACTTTACTCTTGGAAAAATGAATTTGTTGTTGGTGTACATTGTATGCTGTACTGTACAGCTCCTCCCAGAGGGAAAAACGTATTTACAGAGAAGGCACGTACACGAGACTCAGTGATTGGTTTGCTTGATCAAGGTAAAAAGAGATACAAAAGTCAACGCTTCCAGAAAACAAAGAAAGCCTTTATCACAAAAGTACTGGCTGAGTAGCTGACAAAAGATATTCAGTGCTGAACAAAATAAGTTCCATGACTCTTTAGGTTTTTTTTTTAAAGAGGTAGACATTTTATGAAATTAGTTGTAAATCAGGTCTTCTGTGACACCACCTATTTCTTGGGGTGTAAATCTTATTAACAGTGGTAGTCATGTGACCTGTTAATGGTAAATCGGAGTCCTGTTTGTCTGTGTGAGATTATGTTTAGTCTTGGGGGGGGCGGAGGGGCGCACCAGGGCTAGAAGTACTTATTTTCATTCTATGTGATCATCATCATCATTATCATCATCCTTTATTTATAATGCACCATTGATGTATGTGGTGCCTTACATGTAAAACAACCAAAAACAGTGGGCCTTGCCAAAGGCATACAATCTAAAATATATATGTGTACACACACACACACACACACACACACACACAGAGGGAAGGAAGCAAAATAATAAAAATATAAAATTGCAATACAATTGTAAAAATTATGCATATAAAATACAAACAACATTAAGCAAACTGACAAATACATGTAATCAAAACATACAAGTTTATAAAACAGTATTACGTTAAAATTCCAAGAGCTTTAGGAAACAAGGACGTTTTTAACTGAGATTTAAAAATAATGAGGGAAGAAGCAGTCCACAAATGTTCAGGGAGGCAATTCCAAGGTTATGGAACTGTGAATGAAGGAATAAAGCTGAACCAGGAGGAGTAAATTCTTGGTTGTGTGAGAAGCCTAGAGTTTCTGGACTATAATTCTCAAGCAGGCTGGTAAAAAGAAATAAGGGCTGGAAGACAGGCATTTCTGGATTGTGTAGGGTTTTGAATGTTAAAATAAGAAGCTTGTGTTGAATCCTAGAAGGAATGGGACCAATGAAGTAGATAAAAGGTGGAGCAATGTGATCAAAACACGGGCCAAAAAAAAAAAAAAAAAAACTTAGCAGAATGTTGAATGGAAACCAGAAAATTAAGGTGAGATAATGGAAGACCAGTCAAAAGAATATTACAGTAACCAAGGTGGAAAATGACCAGGCAGAGGAAGCAGAAAGAAAAAGGTCTGATTGTGGCAATGTTATAAAGAAAAAATCAACACGACTTTTCTGCAGGCTCAATGTGAGGAACAAAAGACAAAGAGTCAAAAAAAAGAGGCAAGGTTATGTGCTTCCTTCACAGAATAAATGGGAACATTATTTAACAGTGATAGAGAATGTATTTTGTAAAGAAGGTTTTAGAAGAAAAATAAGTCATTATGGCTTTGTTAAGTTTTAGGCAGCATTGAAGCACCCATGCTGAGATTCCTGAAAGACAGTATGATATTTTATATCAGAAGAAAGTTCTAGAGTGGAGAAATACAGCTGTGTATTATCAGCATAAAGATGATATGGAAAACCATGTGGATTGATACGATTACCTGAAGATAGTGTATAAACAAAAAACAATAAAGGGCGCAGAACAGAACTCTGTGGAACTCCAACTGAAGAGTGAAAAGAAGAAACATGATGTTCAGCAACCATATTAATTGACTGATCTGAGAGGTAAAATGTGAACTAGCTGGGAACTGAATCAGTAAATCCTAGGTCATGAAGTGAATCTGGCCAAAGAGCCTGATCAGCTGTCTCAAAGGCTGCAGAGAGATCAGGAGGAGTAAGGACTGAATAGAGGCCTTTTGACTCGACCTGTAGGGGATCATCTTTGATTTTCATAGAACTGTCTCTGTAGAGTGCAAAGAACAAAATCCAAATTGAAGAGGATCCTTTGCAGAAAGTGAAGAAAGAAAAGCCAAGGCAGTGTATATAAACAGCACATTCCAGAATTTTCAAGAGGAAAGGCAACAGTGAAACAGGGTGACAATTGGAAAGAGAAGATGCATAAGGGGATGCTTCTTAAGAACTGGAGAAACTGTAGCATGTGGAAACTCATAGAATCATAGAGCTGGAAAAGATCACAAGGACCATTGAGTCCAACCCGCTCCCATGCAGGCATATACCATCAAAGCATTCCTGACAGATGGTTGTCTGACCTTTGCTAAAAAAACTTCCAAAGAAGGAGACTCCACCACATTCCAAGGCAGCATATTTCACTGTCAACTGCATCAGGAAGTTCTTCCTAATGTTTAGATGGAATCTCTTTTCCTGAAGTTTGAAGCCATTGCTCTGTGTTCTAGTCTCTGGAGCAACAGAAAACATGTTTACTCCATCTTCCATATGGTATCCCTTCAAATACTGAAACGTAGATATCATGTCACTCCTTAACCTTCTCTTTTCCAGGCTAAACATAGCCAGCTCCCTAGGCTGTTCCTCATAGGGCATGGTTTCCAGGCTTTCTACTATTTTGATCACCTTCCTCTGGACATGTTACAACTTGTCATTATCCTTTCTGAACTGTGGTGCCCGGAACCGGGCACAGTATTCTAGATGATGTCTGACTAAAGCAGAATAGAGTGGTACTGTCACTTCTCTTGACCTAGACATTATACTCCTATTGATTTAGCCCAGAATCACGTTGACTTTTTTAGTTGCTGCATCACACTGCAGACTCATGTTCAGCCTGTGGTCTACTGAGACTCCTAGATCTTTTCATATGTAGTCAGAAGGAAATGAACTAGTAGAAAGGGACAGATTAATAATAAGGAAAAAAGAAGGTAGAATGTTAAAGACAGCTGTAATTAAGAGAAGGAACAGGATCAAGAGAGAAAATAGAAGTATTCAAAGACATCAACAGTTTGGATAATTCATCTTACAAAATGAGAGAAGGTAGAAAATGTGGAAGAAACAGACATTTGATATGATCAATGAAGAAGGTAATGAAGAAGGTTCAGGATCAGCAAGATCAGAATGTATAGTTTCAATTTTAGTATTAAAGAAAGCTGCAAAATCATCAGCAGAGAATGACGGAGGGAGAGGTGGAAGGGAGGTCTTTAAAAGAGAATTACTGTAAAAGCAGAAAAGAGATGCTGTGAGTACCATGCGTTAGCATGAATCATTGAAGTGTAGTATTTCCGTTTGGCCAAAAAGATAGCACAACAAAAGGAAGAGAGAATAAATTTATAATGAAAGTAGTCTGACCATTCTCTAGTCTTCCCACACACATGTTCAGCTTCATGAGAGCAGGAATGAAGAAACTGAATAAAAGGAGCAAGCCAAAGCTGAGGTTGGTAAAAGGAAGTGTACATATTGACACAAGGGCAAAACTATCAAAGGTTGAAGTTAAAATTGAAATATCTGGATCCAAAAGACCAACAGAGTTAAGGGAAGACAGAAAAGAGACCAATGCTTACAAGAAGGCTGCAGAATTTTAACATAGTTAGAAATTACAGAGTAATTTTTAGTAATTTGATTTTTTACTAAAGTCTTCTAGTTCCATTGGAGACTCAGAGAGACCTGTCATGTTCACTGTGTCCGTAGCATTGATAATGTTTTTGACATTCAAAAACAAAAGCAAACACTGATCCTTTTGGTTGAACTTTTGAACCATAATGACTGCTGTTATTGGAACTTTGCAACTTGAATCATATTATGTTTAGTGTGGAATAAGTGCTGTGATGTTCTTGTAGATCACATCAGTGTGAATTCATCCTATGTATTAGGAGCTAATTTTACCCCAACTGATATTTAGTTGTTTGGTTCATTACTCTTGTATGTTTCATGTTTCATGTTTCATGTTAGTCTGATCTTTTGGGTGCCACACTCCTGCTGTTAGACACTAATGTAGTGTGGCATTTCCTCTGCTGGTATCCTATCAATAGGAGAAATACACTGTGGGAGGACATAGGAGAAGGTCTTGTCTGGAGTTGCATCCCAGTTGTGGAATTCCCTCCCCTTTGAGGTCCAACTGACGTCAACATTTGGCACAAAGTCAAAACTTGGCTTTCTATTAAAGCCTTTGGGCCTAACTGATTTTCTCCAGGAGCTACATGTTTTATGATTATGTTATTTAAATTTGTTTTAAACAGTTTTAAATCATTTGGTTTTAGCTGATAAACAATTTAATATGTTCTTAATCTTTTAAAACTATTGTTACTATTTATCGTTTTAAATTGATTTTATTGTAAGCCACCCTGAGATCTTCTGATATAGACTGGGATATAAATATTTTCATAAAAAAATAAATGTGGAATTTTGGGTGGTACATATGAACATGCTGCAAATGCTTAGAATTTAGGGCAGGACATTATCTTTCTTTTCTCTTTACTAGGGGGCTGCTGGAAATATTTTTTTTCTCCTGAATTTGGCTGGAAATAATTTTATGCCTGCTGCTTAGGTTAAGCAATATAGGCAAGTATTTTCAGAAATTCTTACATTCATTTACTTGTAATCCTGCAGTTTGTTAGTGGGTAGAAGTCACAACTTATGAGTCATGGTGATCTCTGTGCAGGTTTGACTTGGGAACTCCATCAGTCCATGTCTGAATACACCTTTCACTTAATACTCTTATAATTACAGTTGGCAGTTGTGCAGTGTTACCCTGTGAACTGGGGGTCCCAGGAAGGGCACCAAAAATGTGCTCAACTAAAGGTGGGGAAAATTAGCTCGGAGCACGGCTTAGCGTTACGAGAGGCAGGGTAACGTAGCGAGATCTTGAACCCTATGTCTACGGGGTCGGATCGAGTCAAGGAGAACACCGAAGTTGAAATAATAACTGATGTTTATTAAATACAAGCAAAACAGTGTATGCGACACACTCATACAAGATAACTAAAGAAAATAAAGGTTGGAGTGGTATAGAGGGATTTTTAGAGGACTTGCTGGTTTGGGTGATACTTCACCTGTCCTGAAGCCCAGGAAAAACAGAGAGCGAAGCTGGGGTGCGATGTAGCTCAGCAGGTGGAGCTGAGGGGAGGCTCGCCAAGCAAAGCGGCAGCAAGGCGGGATGAAACTCGAGAGCGTTCCGAGGAAGGTCTCGGAATCAAGGGTTTTTATAAGGAGAATTGTGACTGCAGGCTGTGCCGTACGTGGGGAAAACAATAGATTTGGAGTTGGAGACAAAGCTTCCGAAAGGTCAGAATCTGAATGATTGAGTTATCGTAGCAGTTCTCAGTAGAGTAGCCAGTATGCAGACGCAGAGTACTTGGGTATTGCATAGTTTACCCATCAAGCTGCCATCGCGGGGCAGAGGCTCTTTTGTAAGTGGCGTGCATACTTAATTAGAGTACTTGCCTGGAGGTCTCCTAAAGCAGTGAGTCAGCTGTTTCTGGCCTGCCTGTATTGTAGTTTGAATATTACGGCTATTAACGGCGGAGCTTGTTTACGTGCTTGTCCGGCGGCCTCGCAAGCACGTGGAAAGGAATAGAGAAGTGAAGCTGAATTGTGATATCAAGGGATATCTTTTAATATCCCCAAAGCTCGGACTAGCCAGGGCAGTAACAGCAGCCCTTCAGATATTGGACTGCAACTCCTAGTATTCCTTACCATTCGCTCACCTAGCTAGAGTTGCAGGGACTTGCAGTCCAGCAGTACCTGGCGGGGCACATGATTTCCAGTCCTAGTATAAATAATTATTGTGGGATCTTGGGATGAAGGATTGTTGTCTTAGAATGCTCTTTTTAAATATCAAACTATATGTGATTTAATTGGTTGCTACTTTTACCTTTTAGAATAAGTAGCCTTGTATTTTTAAAGAATCATAGAATTGTAGACTTGGAAGAGATCACAATGGCCATTGAGTCTGACTCTCTGACATGCAGGAACACATACTCAAAGTACCGCCAGCAGATGGCCATCCAGCCTCTATTTAAAAACCTCCAAAGAAAGTGACTCCACCACACTCTGAGGCAGCATATTCCACTGTTGAACATCTCTTACTGTCAGGAAGTTCTTCCTGATGCTCAGGTGAAATCTCTTTTCCTATAGTTTGAATCCCTTGCTCCATGTCCTAGTCTCTAGAGCAGCAGAAAACAAACTTGCTCCATTTTAAACATGACATCCCTTCAAATATCTAAACAATGGCTATCATATCACTTCTTAACCTTGTTTTCATCAGGCTAAACATACCTAGCTCTCTAAGCCTCTCCTCATAGGGCATGGTTTCCAGACTCTTCACTATTTTGGTTGGCCTCCTCTGGACACATTCCAGCTTATCAGTATTTAAATTGAAATTAACCTAGCCATATCAAGATAACCTAATCTGAGCTTGGAAGCTAGTACTTTGGTTTGCTACTTCTGTAGAAATATGGTTTAAACATTAATTTTACAAACCCCTTTTCTAATATAGATTCCATTGTAACCAAAGATATTTGTCACGCGATAAGAATGGTATAGCATTGACATCATAATGATACATGCTTTCTTAACATATTACTAGCAAAGTTAGCAACATCTCAGATATGAGAAACAACCTCTCTACAATATTTAAAAATTCCTCATTGATAAATCTAAATAACATAATTGAACATTCACCATTCTCTTTACCCAGAATTCTGTAACTGAAGAAGATTTATTCTTCCTAGCCTAGATCCATGGTGTCTGTACACTATCAGAGCAGCACTCCTTTGATCTATTATTTATTTAAAGATTTTTTTTATCCGACAGAGTAAAAATTACACTTTGAATGTGGAACTAAAGCTCATAGTTCTAGTAGCAACGACTTCATTAAAATAAAAGCATCTCAGATATGTTGGATTTTTACTGACAAGTTGTTTCCAAAGTCAGAACATTTAAATTGAGCCACATTTACTTATATTGATTTTTCAAACAGATGGGAAGCAAAAATCTGGTTGTAGTGGTCTTCTTTTAACAACCTCCCCCACCATGTTGCCTTGTAACCTACCAAGTGAGAATTGAAATCTTTCCTTATGGGAATAGAGAGACAGTGCATTTCTGCTGGGAAGTAAGAGCTATAGGAAGGACTCTTTTGTTTTAAACGACAAACAGAGCGTATTGGTGTCCAGATGACGCACCATCTTCCTGAGAACCAGCACTAATAACCTTTCTGCTAGTTTCACTAGCTAAAATATAGAAAGAAATCACACTTCAGAAAATGGCTGCTGGAGGCTATCAATAATAGCTCCTAATTTATAGCCTTTTTTTGCTGGTCTTTTTTTTTTTTTTTGGCAGGCAGGTATAGGTCTCCCAGAGTTACCTTTGCACTGGGACTTAGGAGCATGGAGGTTACCAATACATGACTTTGGAGAGATAGTGGCATGTGCTCCTTATGTATGCATTAGTGCTTCCCCCTCCACTGGATTATTAATTTCAGTGTTAAATTCTCCTCCTCCCTGGTCCCTCCTCCCTTCTCTTTTATCTTATTAAGCTAGTGTAGTTCTGCAGAGCATTGGCTCCTAACTGGGGAGTCTGCAGAGCCCTCACACGGTCTGCGAAGCCCTGCTGCTGGACACCAACAGCAGCGGCAGCAACAACAGGGATGGTGCTGTGTGTGGGGGGGTGCCAAAACCTCTTATTCATTTGCAAACTATAGGGAGCAGTTTGAGTAACTGTGCATACCTGCTGCCCTGTCCCTTTGATCAAGGATGCAGCAGCAGGGGATATGGGCACCAAGGGACATGGCGGCAGCATGTGCGTCCACCCAGACTATTTCCTCATTTGGAAATGAGGGAGCAGTTTTGGCATCCGCACACATACCACTGCTGCTGCGTCCCTGACTGCTGTGTCCCCGACTGCTGTGTCCCCACAGTGGCAGACATGTGTGCACCTCCCAAATGCTAATTTTTTTGCAAACCAGGGAGCATCTGCTGAGTCCCTGACAAAGGGACATGGTGGCAAGTGTGTGCACACACTCCAGCTGTGACTCTGGAGACCAGGGTTTGAATCCCCACTTGGCTAGAGAAACCCACTGGGTGACCTCAGGCAAGTCACTCACATTTAGCCTCACAGAAAAGCAAAGGCAACAAATCTTGCCAAGAAAACCCCGCTAATGGCCTCGGGGTTGTCATTAGTCAGTTTTCAAAAGGGAGAGACATGACAACTAGAAAGATGTTCCCTCTGTCAGCACACTTTTTAATTGTATGCCTTCAGTTCACTTCTGACTTATGACAATCCTAAGATGAACCTGTCATGGAGGGCTGGCAGGGGGCTTGTTTGGCAAGAGTTGTTTAGTAGGGTTTGCCTTTGCCTTCCTCTGAGTCTGAGAGGCTGTGACTTGCCCACGGTCAACCAGTGTCTGAGTGGGGATTTGAATCCTAGTCTCCAGAAGCCTTAAATAAATAAATATTTGAAAATTTAAATAAAGAATGGAACATTTAGATCTAAATTTAAATATTTAAATCTTGAGTTAAGTCTTGGGGGACCCTGGCAACAAATTATATTTACAGGAGGTCCTCGGTAAAGAAAATATTAAGAACCACTGCTGTAGCAGATCATGCTGATAATAGTAATCTAAACTTAGATGTCTGTGGAAGTCACGCAGTAATCTCTCAACTTGGCAAAACAATAGTCCCTTGGTGTAAGCTTTGAAGCGGGCTCATAAATGCAGATGTTAATTTATAAGCAGTTTTTTATAGAGAGAGTTAGTGAAGAGACTCTTCAGTTTGAAATCCTGACTGAGAAAACTTACTTTAACAGTGGTCAACTGAAGTATAAGTAACACATGATAGAGATCTGATATAAATAAAACTGTTGCTGTTTTTAAGTACAGGTATGATTTTGAGGAAGAGTGCAGCATGTTAGGCCTCTTTTGAAAAAAAGATTATCAGAACTATGGTTGCCAGGTTGCTTGGGCCTTGAATATGATCTCACCTTGCATTGCAAACTTCATTCATTGACTGAAAATAGGTAGTAGCCATATGTTCTGAAAAGCTTTTTGTGATCCTGATGCTTTTATGTGCAAAAACTAGATACATTTTGGTACTGGACACTAAGCCTAAAAATCCTATAGAGGATGTCAATAGAAAATACTTCTAAATAGAAGGATGTTTCTTTTTTTAAAAAAATCCGTCATGATGTGGTCTTTCCATTTCTATGCTTCCTTTTCTGCTGTAGTAGATAAATGGAAAACTAACAGTGGTAGCCTCAAAATACAGAGTTAAGTAGCCATATGGTAGTGGGTTGCTTCTCATAAGCCTCTTGTGAGAAGAAAATGGTGTAACATCTGTTCATTTGACAACTACCACTTTTTATTTTGGCATTGTATATATTTCCTTAGTTGGGAGACAGAAGGTTATGTGAACCTTGTGAAAGTAATATATAAATGCTTCTTTGATTCCTTTCCAGCATGTGGGATACAGGAAGCTTGCTTGCATTTGGTCAGAGTAATTCTTTAGTCATCTCCACATATTATATATAGGTTTTATTCATGGATAACAGTTTTTCTGGCCTACTGTGGCCTTAATTGTTTGCTACTCCAGGCAGAACGCTTTTCCACTGGAAGAGTTCCAACATGTGAATCGATTTTGGCATTTGATTATTTTGTCTTAAAAGTTATTCTACTCTGAATTTACTTTCTTACTGATTTGGTCTGTGTTGCAAAAGAATGTTATCCAGGTGAAAGCTTTAGACAGCCAGGAATTAAGCATAAATATACCACTCTGAACATCAAGTCTGTTATCTCCTTTATTTCAGCTACATCTGTTTTGTTATTGTTGTGTGCGTTCAAGTCTTTTCCAACTTATGATGACCCTAAGGTGATCCTATCACAGGGTTTTCTGGGCACTGAGAGTGTGTGGCATGCCCAGGGTCATCCAGTGGGTTTCCATGGCCGAGCACAGGTGGAGAATCAAACCCTGCTCTCCAGGGTTATAGTCCGAGGCTCAAGCCACTGAACCATGCTACACCATGCTGGCCAACATCTGTGTCATCTGTTTAGTCCTTTAAAAATGTTATGCTTTTTTGCTAATGGAAACTTCATATCATGGTACCTTCTTTAGGATCCCCCATGAAACATAACTTCTTAGATCATGCTTTCTCTTTTTCTTGAAAGCTAGGATTTAGATATAAGGTATAATAATAATAGTAACAACAACAACAACAATAAGTTTTTATTTCTTATATGCCTTTTCCTAAGGCGTGAGTGTATGCTTGAATATACCAAATTGAAGCTACTTTCTCCCTGTTTTTTTCACAGGAGGTTTGTGAAACTCTAGTTGATGAACGGTCTGAGGAAGTTATAGGGGTTTATGAGAAGTTGCAATGATTAAAAAAGAGATGTCTAGATGTTAAGATTGGAATGCTGTTGGTTCACTATGCTAGTGTGACAATTTGTTATGCTAGCAGTTGTATTTTCTCTCCCTTACTTGTACAGAGAGGTGATGACAATAGTGGTCCTGGTAGATGTTGTCTAGCAACTCCAAGCAGTGTGTTTCCAAATGCTTAGCTTTGAGGTGGGGGACTCCTTGGAACTGAAGGTTGATGTGGAAGAATGGTTTAGTGGTTGTCACATATCTTGTTAAGCAGTTTCCAAGCCACTCTTCGGGGAAAATAGACTGCTTGGAGCTGGCCACAGCTTCCTCCTTCGACTGTTGCTGCCCTTGTTGTCTTTTCCTTGTTGCCACTGCCCTGATGGCTTTTTGCAACTTGCCACTCCTGGTCCTTTTATTTTTATTTTAATTAAATTTTATTTTATTGATTGATTGATTGTATTTGTAGGCCACCTTTCTCCTGGAATTGGGACCCAAGGTGGCTTCCAGTAATAAATACACATTAAAACACATTAAAAACATTAAACACATTTAAAAATATTAACAGGCTATAAAATCATAAAAGGCTAAAAATCATAAAAACACTTAAAAGGGTATTCCAAAGGATATTCCATTTGCCTTCAGTAAGGCCTCCCCCTCCCATTTTTTAAAAAAATCTTTTGTGGGAGTGTGTATCACTTTCAGAGAGTCTGGAATTTACTATGTCTGTGTCAATTGTGCTGTTAACAGTATGGCAAACCACTCCTGAAAGGAAAAGATTGGAAAATGGCAAATTGAGAAAGTAATATCAGTGTTAATTCGCAAAATACATATCAAGTTCTTTTTTTTTTCTTCCTCTCACCAGTGGTCCTGCTGAAAGTGCTCATGCAGTATATACTTTCTCCAAATCCTGGTATTTCGAGTTCCAGGTCTCCTCCCCACTTGATGTTTGCAATCATCTTGAGTTACTGCAGAACATCCTGTTTCAGTGATGGCAATAAAAGTTGCTGAGTGGCTCTAAAGTATTTTTAGTAGTTCTGTGATCTTTCAGAAATGTGTTAACAAGGGTTTGTGCTGGAGGACACTAACTGGTTCTTTTATTTTCTCCTCTGTAAACATATTTCTGTTAGGGCAGTGTTTTGTTGGTCAGTAATGACTCTTCTTTCTGTGACATAAATGAAGACTTCATTAAGGTTAGTGAGGAAGATGCAGTTTCTGTTGTACCTTCATGGGATTTTGAAATGTACCCTTCAAGGTCAAGTTGGAGAAACCCTTTTAACCACTGGGGAATGAACAGCAGGAGGCAGAACCCTTGGAACACTGAGCAAACTGTCTGTCATTAAGCATTGCTTTTCTCTTTGGAGCATTCTTCATCTCTGCCGCTTTTCCTACATCCTTTTCAATTTCTTTCACCTAATACAAACTTTTATTGTTCCCTGCCATGCAGATCCCAAATGTTATTCTGTCCAGAGGAATATTTTTTCTTTAGAACCTCAACTTATAGAAGTTTAGCTGTTCCTAGGGATTGGATATACTTTTCCCATTCAGCAGTTTTGTTTTTAAGTTTATATTGAACTACAGAGGTACCCTGCAGTAGTTGTTCTTAACCTTTTCTTTACCAGGGACCCTCAGTGAAAGTAATTTGTTGCCAATGATCCCAAGACTTAACTTAAAATTTAGATATTTAAATTCAGATTTAAATATTCAAATATTTATTTATTAAGGACTTCTGGAGACTAGGATTCAAAGCCCTGCTCAAACACTTGGTGACACTGGGTAAGTCACATTCTCTCAACATCAGAGGAAGGCAAAGGAAAACTTCCTCTGAACAAATCTTGCCAAAAAAAACCCTGTGATAAGTTCACTTTAGGGTTACCATAAGTCAGAAATGGACATGAAGGCACATAACAACAAAGTGCCACTGATGGGAGGAGGTTCTTTGTAGCTGTCATGTCCCTCCCCTTTGAAAACTGACTTATCGTCACCCAAAGGCAAACCTGTTGTGGGAGTTTTCTTGGCAAGATTTGTTGCTTCTGCTTTTCTCTGAGGCTGAGAGAATGTGGCTTGTCTGAGGTCAACCCATAGGTTTCCATGGCTGAGTGGAGATTCAAGCCCTGTCACCAGAGTCAGGGACTTAGCAGCAGGGGATATGGGTGCAGAGAGACATGGTGGTAGGCATGTGCGTGCATCCAAACTCTCTCTTTTTGTAAAGGAGAGAGCAGTTTGGGCAAGTGCACATGCCTGCTGCTCAGTCCCTTTCAGCAGGGATGTGGTAGTGGTATGTCTGTCTGGGCACTGAAACTGTTCTCTTGTTTGCAAACAAGAGAGCAGTTTGGGTATGCATACATGCCTGGTGCCGTGTCCCTCAGCATCCACACTCCCCACTGCCATTTTTGTGACAAAAGGGACATTGTGGCAGGCATGTGCACTCACTCTACTGCTCTCTTGTTTGCAAATGTAGCAGCTTTGGCACCCACACCCCCCTGCTGCTGCATGAAGTGTCCAGCAGCAGGGCTTCATGGACCCCCTGTGAGGGCTCCGTGGGCGTCCTGTGAGGGCTGTGTGGGCCCCCAGTTAAGAACGACTGCCCTACATGAAGGAGGAGCCGACTTACAGGTTCATCAGATATGCTTTGTTTTTTAACTAGAACCCTGAAAAATACTGGGTAGAACAAGGTAGAAAAAACGTAACACTGAGAATTTAGAAACAAAGTGTCTCTGAATACTGTACATTTTAGTAACAGAATTAAAATGAGCTCAGAGTCCTGTCACAGAAAAGTCCACTCATGATTATCCCAAATGTTCTTCATTTCAGTAGCCTGATGTGGGTGAAAAAAGTAATTTTGTTGATGTTCAACTGCTGAAAGTTGGAAACAGATGCTCATCTACTGCAAGATCATGTATAGATGTACTGTATCTATATATCTATATCATGTATAGATGGAATCATCCTTCCATCTACTCATGCTGTGCCTAACTATGCTGAATTATAGCAAACATCTTCACAGTGGTTGAGTCTGTCCCTTTACTGTTTGTGTAGACAATGTGGCCTTTCTTGTATGTACCCCCTGGAATTTTTTGCATCTATCTGACCTCTGCTGCTAAATTTGCTGCCATGGTGATGGTGATAGTGGGGAAAAAAAGGCATATTTCCTTTAAATTAAGACATGTGTTTCTCATGTGCCATATTTTCAAGTGGAATTTTACTTCTGGATGCTTTGTAGAAATGTGCCTTGCTCACAAACAAAGTGTATGGGGAAAGCACACTGCCATTGCAGTGTGTGTGTGTGTGTGTGTGTGTGTGTGTGTGTAGGGCTAGTGATTCTTGGAAGTTGCCAGCCACTGCTTTATATAGCAAGAATGGGGAGCTTGTGGTGCAAGAACCAACAAATAAACATATATCTTAACTATCGATTGCTGCTTTAATACTGGTACGAATAAGTTTTTATTAGCTTCTGTTTTTATTGGGAGTAATAAATGCATTACTTTATGTGCTTGAACCTTCCCTAAATTTTTTGCTTAACTATTTACATTTACTAAATGAAGTGAAGGAACCTAGCCAGCTTCTATAGTTGGATTCTAGATGGAATTTCATAGAAGATGGTGCCTCTCAATATAAACTTTTTTTTAAAAAGCAGGCAATCTCAAGGAACTGATCCGGGAATCTGGTGCACGTTGTCACCATAGTCATGGTGAGCACTGACCTTTCAGGATGCATATGGCTCTGGACTACCTGCAGGGGCATGTGAATTATTAATATTTTTGATGCTTTTGTTAACATTTAATGCTTTAAAAGGTTTATCAGTGCTGAAATACTTTGACCTGTTTTTATTCAATGTTACCTAAGCTTTTTGTGGATTTTTCTTTAGTCCATTGGGACAGCTTCTCAGGAAGTGTTGGGGGAGAGAGACCACTTAAGTGAACGTGTTTATTAACTGGAAGAATTCCTAACATAGTCTCATATGAGATAACTTGGACTGGTCTGCAGAACTGTTGGAGCAGTTTCAGTAAGGACTAAAATCAAGACAAGATTGCCTGATGGATTAGCTAGTGCAGCTGGCAAAGCACAGCAAATTTGAGAACTTGTTTGTTTGTTATAGATGAATTTGTTGGCTTATTTTATCTTGATCATTTGCATTAGGATAAAATAACTGAGACAACAGTCATGCAGAAATCATTCCTGGTGTAAAAATGCCAAGACTGTTCATTGTAATGAAGATTCTTACAAAGTGTATACATTATGTCAACAGGGCTTTCTGAAATATTAATCATTTGGTAGGGATTATTGAAACAAAGGAGAGCCAGCATGGTATAGTGATTTAAGCATTGGACTACACTGTTGGAGACCAGAGGTTGAATCCCTGCTGAGCCATGGAAACCCACTGGGTGACCTTGGGGAAGTCACACACTCTC
Source organism: Cyclura pinguis (assembly GCA_030412105.1). Classification (NCBI taxonomy): domain Eukaryota; kingdom Metazoa; phylum Chordata; class Lepidosauria; order Squamata; family Iguanidae; genus Cyclura; species Cyclura pinguis. Next base: position 162,768,562 of record CM059600.1, read on the forward strand.
AGCCTTGGAGGAGGGCAAGGACAACCCCCCCCCTGAACAACTTTTGGCAAGAAAATCTTGTGATAGGTTCATTTTAGGGTTGCCATACCTCAGAAATGACTTGAAGGTGCATAATGACAACAATTTAGCCTATTGATCCAATTTTACTGAGAAAGGTCAGCATTTTATTGTAAACAATACCATTGTGGAACATAATAAGCTCTGTCAAATTGACTATACTGCTGTGAAATGTTGCCAGCAAAGGAATGATTGGGTAATGAAAATAGTAATATGTTAATGGAATGATTAGATGGCTAGATTATACCTCTATCAATATATAATAGCCAGTTGCCATTTGATCCTGGGATCTGGCATTTTTGCCTTGGTGGCAGTAGAAGGTTATATGTTCAAGCACTGCTTTCTGTAAAGGCAAAGCTACTACATGAATCTCTTTACTATTTTTCTTTCGTTTCTTTTACACAGTCTATTGGCTTATGCAATACTGCTGTAGAAGGGAGCTGTTAGGGATAATGTTAGTACATGGGTAAATAGAAACTACCCTCTCATCTACCATTTTATCACTTGCAGTGGGAACATGACAGCTCTGTGTGATGGATTGGTTGGTTGGCTTGTCCTAACTGGTATATTCTAGCATATGAATTCTGGTGATACCTGTTGCAGATAACTTTTTATGTGTCAGAGGACATGTATAAATAATATAAGAAATGTCAAATCAGAATTATTCATGGGACCATAGACAGAATAGACCATCTAAAATCATTCATTAGATCTGCTTTGCTGGGGGCATTATTTGTAAAATGTCTGTCAGAGAATGTACTCTTAGTTCTGTCATACTTTCTATTCTACATTATAGGTTTTAGAAAGATTGGCTATGGGAGGACAGTGTGTCTTTTTGACCTTCTTAATCTGAACAGAAACTGCTTCTAAGCACTGTGAAATAATGATAGGGCTAGATATATTTAAAGCACCACATGATAGGAAACTCCTTTAAAAATCATTTCAATAAATGAGATTTAAGAGCTGTTCCAGCAAGCAATGACTAATACAAACAGGATGTTTTGTGAGTGGATATCCACTGTTCTGTTGCACATGCAGAGAATGTTAGGAAAACCTTGCCACCCCCATTCCTTCTCCTGGAAACTTTTTTTATTTGTTTTTCTTTAATATACCTTTCTGTCTTTCTGGGCTAATTAGTTAATGAGTACAATCAATTTTTAAACAGCTTATCAGATCATTAATATGTAGAATTTAAAAAACCCACATGTAAAAATAAATGCCTTCCAAAAAGGAAGGGAGCACAAACTACAGCAAGCAATATGTGAAAAAGAACCAGAAAAAAACAAGATGGAATTTGAGGAGCAGATGGCTAGAGAGAAATTAAAAACAAATTTTCAAAGTAGCAAGGAAGTCTATGTTTGCTTGATCGCCAAGACCTAAAGGGAAAGATTAGAGAAGAATGGATGCAATTGAGGGTGTCTTAGAAATGAAGAGTAATAGTGTCTTCTTCACCACAGAGGATTTAGGGGAGTTATTTAGTCTATCCTGCTGACAAAATTGAGGTAACTCTGAGGCTGATATGTTATAAGTCTTAAGAGCTCTAGACTTCAGTTAGCTGTGTCTTTGACAGACCTTATGTGTTTAAAAAATGGACTAGAATAGATCAATGAAATCGGTCATAATATGTAATTCTCTTTAGTAGGAAGTCTTTATTTCAAGCAGCGTCTTACAGTTTGGAGTTTCATCCTGTGAGCATACTGATATGAAATAGCAATGTTGAATACATAGGTGAATTTTGACTATGTAGCCAATCTTGAAAAAAGACTGAAAGGCAACTAGGCCATTGGTTGTACTGCAAAATAGATTGAGTCCCCTGCTGGCCAAGATAACATCTCACATTACCTGGATCATTATGTCCTAGGAGACTCAGGCACATGACTCAAATCAGTGGTGGCCAAGTGTGCTACAAATCATTTCTAAAGAATGAGGCAGTAATAGTTTCATGCACACTGCAGTGCACATACAATCTTCTAGGTCATTGCAGTGGTATTGTCCCGAGTCCTCTGAAACACAGAGCTGTAGCAAAGCTGCTTGAGAGACCACAGTGTTTCTTTGTATGGCCTAAGCCAGAGCTTTCCAAACTTTTCATGTTGGTGACACACTTTTTAGACATTCATCATTTCGCAACACAGTAATTCAGTAAGTGGAGGCAGCTCCTCCGCCCGAGCCTGGCCCACCACTGCCACCCTTACTGGGGTCTTCCTTGGTCCAGGGCAGTGGTGGCAGAGGCAGCTCCTTCATCTGGGCTTGCCCTGCTGTGGCAGTGGGAGAGGCAGCTCCTTCACCCAGGCCTGGCCTGCCACCCTTGCTGGGGTCTTCCCTGGCTTGAGGCAGAGGTGGCAGCAGTGGGAAAGGGAGCTCCACCTGGGACTGGCCCACAGCGGCAGCAGGAGAGGCAGCCCCTCCACCCATTACATTCGCACGACACACCTACACACTGCTGGTGATGTGTTGCAACACACAGTTTGGAAAGCTCTGGCTTAAGCCAAGAGCGGCTCCTGTCCAGATGTGCCATGGACAATTGTTTCTGTGCCTCTTTCCAGTCCTTGGTTTTGGTTATAACTATGAAAATATGGGTTTGGAACCATCCTGCCACTCTTTTTCTCAGCCTATCAATAATTCTTGCTGTGCGTGGAATTCAGAAAAATGGCCTGAAATGTTGAGTCCTGGAATTCTAACCTGGCTGCCCCACATGAAAAGATGCAGGTCCTTAGCCTTCCCTTTTGTTCTCCTCTTATTTTTGTATGCAATACAGCTGACAATAATATGTATTAAAACAAAGTCTTATTTAAAACACAGCATAAAAACAAATCAAGTAGAACACCATTAAGAATGTGATTAGAAGACATATAGCCAAAATCAAGTCAGTTAAACCGTCTTCGGCAGCAGACATCTTGCATGCCAGAGCCCTGCCTGGGTAAAAATTTGTTTGTGTGGTGATATAAGGACAACAGAGAGGAAGCCAGCCTGTTCTCCTCCAGCAGAGAATTCTAGAGCCTAGGAACCGCCGATGTAAAGACCCTCTATTGCCTCCCCGGCAAAAGTACCTCTGAGGGTAGGACTGAGAGAGGGACCTTCTCTTAAAACCTGGGCAGACTTTTAAGGGATTATGTGCTTGTTCAAATAGCTTGGACCCGTATTTTATGGGCCTTTATAGGTTATAACCAACAGTAGGAATTGTGCCCAGAAATGTGCTGTTAGTCAATAAAGCTGTTGTTACAGGGGAGTTGCCTACTTTCTGTACTTGACCCCCTTCAGCAGTCTTGCCTTCACATCTTGTTCATCTGAAGCTTCTAAACACTTAAAAAAAAAAAAGGCCCCACATGGACTGCATTACAGTAATCAATGTAGGATGTGACTAAAGCATTTGTTGCTATGGTCAGATCAAATAATTTTAAGAACATGTGCAGTTGATACATTAATCTGAGCTGTACAAACAGATGCTTGGCCTCTCCTAGGACCTCCAGGTTCAAGTCTGAATCCGGGAATACATCGGAAGTGTGATCCTGCATCTTCAAGGGAAATATAGCCCCATCAAGTGCAATCTGAATCCCTGTTCCTTGATCTCACTTTTCGATAATGAGCAGTACTTATGTTTTGTCTAGATTGAGTTTGCCCTAATTCAGTTTGTTAATGAAATCAGATACTAGTTTAGACTAGGCCATCTTTAGATTTCAGTAGCAATGGGATAAAAGATAAGGGTGTCATCAGCATATTGGTGGCATTTAACTCCCAGACTCCAGGCAGCCTTACCTGAGGTTTCATGGGCATGTTAAATAGCATGGAAGACAGCATGGAATCCAGAGGCACACAACTCGTCAACAGCCATGCATTAAGCAAGAGTCTTTCCAGTATCATCTTCTAGAATCACCCTCTCAGAATGGTAAAAAAATTGTTTCCAAATTTCAGCCCAGCTTGATACTTCATAAGAATACCATGGCAAGTGGTAGCTAAACCCACAAAAATGTCCAGCAGAAGTGGAACTTTCCTGTCCATAACTCTCCTGTCCAGTTCCTAAAATAAATCAAGGTGATCAAAGGGCCCACCACATAACTGGATCTGAAGCCAGTTTGAAATGGATTTGTATAATCTATAATCTATATAATCTATATAATCTATATAATCTTAACTCATTCAGAAACCCTGGCATTGAATATACTTCCAAAAAAACCTTTTACTTCTAAATGTTGTCAGTATGTCAGTCACTATGTAAGTTAAAATGTACTTTCTTATCAGGGCCGATTTATCTGGAAAACTGCTTAGAAATCTGAAAGTGGCAGTATTCTGTTGCCTCAGCTTGTTTCCTGGCAATTATTACATTTCAGTACCTTGGAAAAAGGGGTCGGAGGGAAGGATGTGTGAAGCAAATAATTTATATTGAAGAAGAACAATTAATGTGCAAGGGAAGTCAAATTACTGTAGTATAGAGTGCAATGTTCTTTCTTTACCTTTCTTTAATAGGGAGAGCACAGAGGGGAAACAACTCTATTAGTCCTCAAGAGCAGCCAACTAGACTATTGCTTTTTCTTGCCAGTTTGATGTCAGTTTTCAAGGAAAAATGTTCCTTTAAAACACATGGAACTCAAGAATAGAAAATAAATATTGGCATGCAGAGTGTTGGTCACAGATCAGGTACTTGAAATGAAATATTGCAAAGTAAGACAGTGTTAGGCCACAAAGGGGAAGTTGTAAATAAAATGAGGTGGAAGAAAAGATTATTTCACAGTGTTTTTTGAGAAGCATTATTTGTGTGTGTTCAGTTCTAATAAGAGAATCTGTCATGTTCAGGCAGTGTTCTTTTATTGTCTTGTGCACTTGAAACCAGAAGTTTGTGAGCGTATGCTTATTTATTGTAGTAAACTAATTTCTCCAGTAGAGACTTCTCTTAAGCAGTTGGAACTTACAACAGTTCTGTTTAGTAAGACACCTTAATAGAAACAATCCAGTGCAGTGGTCTAGCTTCTTCTCTTTCAACAGTGATATGATCTGGTAGCTCTGCACCATGATGCTCATATTTTGACCACTGCAGTAGCTCTTGGCTTCCAGCATGATGACTTTAGTTGGTCTTCTACAGTCAGTTCGTATGTGCTACGTATATGCCACTGTCATAATAAGGTAGTCAGGCTTTGCTCACTTTTAAAAAAACAAAGAAACTGAAAGTCTATTTCTTAATGATACAGTTGGCAACACAATATTATAGGTATTTGGCTGGGGTTAGCATTTGTGAGTAGGATAGTTGGTTAGTTTGACCAATTATATTGAAAGAGTAGAATGGGGACCAGTGTTAGAGACCCCCCCTGCAAGTTACTCCTTTTAAGACTTACGATCTTTTAGAAACAAAGCATGCAGTCTACTTTATTAGTCATGTTTTATTAATTACTTAAAATATTTATCTCTCTCTGTATTGCAGGATCTCAGAACAACATGCAATAAAATCTTTTCAAACATTTTAATGTTTAACAACTTAATATTTTAAAACTGTAACATAGAATGAAAATAGTATGAAAATATAGTAAACTATATGAAAATTTAAGAAAAGTTTAAAACAGATAAGTTACAAATTGGATAAAATCATTAGATCCCAAGGCTTTAATTAAAAAAAACCCCATATTTTACATGATATGTTATTTTAAGAAGCTTAATGATGAATTTGAACATTTGAGAATATGTATGCTAGAAGTTGGGACCAGTTTCTCTGAAAGGTTGCTATGTGAATCTGCCCAGGTTTTAAGATCTTTGGAAGAGACTGCTCTTACTGTTCTACTGATACTTGATGTGTGTCTGACAGGGAATCAGGACAGAGCCTTCTCAGTGTCTGCTCTGGAGTTGCTGTAAAGGAAGTCTCTTTATCTGAAAATGGAAGACTTTTTTCCAGTTAAAAATTAGTTGAGTTGTCACAAGATTTCATTTGTAGTGTTTTTAAATTAATTTAATGTAGAGGTGAGAATAATGGGGCTGGCAGGAGCCATCTGGAGCCCTCTCAAATCACATTTGGAAAAAAAAAGTTGCAAAGAACCTCTCAGGTCATGGTTTCATGGTTAGACAGTTCTTTGGTGGGCCCAGCAGCTCAAAATCTGTTTTGGAAGTGATCAATGCATCTGATACAGGAAAATTACAGCTGTGGCAGCAGTCTGCATGGGGACTGGAGGTGCCTTATAAGCAGCAACCTCTTTATAAACCAGGTCTGGTTAGCTGAAGTTTGCTTAGGTTCTTTCCCCTAGCATATGCCCACACCTGTTTGAACTGGTTCCTGATTTATTGGTATGTTTTTGCCTGCTCCATTTTTTAATTCTGTATTTATCTTCTATTCTTGCTAATTACACTTGCATGGAAAGATGGGATATAAATTTAACAAATATATGATTAGGCCTCTCTGTTTGTTCAATTGCTGTGGAATTTCAACCAGAAATAGAGAAATGTCTAAAAAGATTAATAACAGACCCAATAAAGCCAGGTCACCACAGCCTTAAAGTCAGAGTCTATTTTTTAAATGTAATATTAATGTTTCAGAAGTAGTATGTCTTTAGAAGATTTTTTTATGTATTAAAATATGTTTGGATGTTTATGTTAGTGAATGCAAGTCAGCAATGGATGTGAGACATGGCCACTGGATTCTTCTGTTGTAATTGCATTATGTTCCTGCTTTACTAAATCACTGCAGCTCATTAGTAAAAGCAAACCTGCATTAGTCATACCTCATCATTCTTTCTTTAGTAAGAATAAACCACCAAGTTGTAATGTACTTGAGTGTTAATTAAAAAGTGATTAAGCTGTAATGCTGCTTGCTGTCTTGCTAGTTTGGGCAGGAATTGACTCTTGGGAAACTCTCTGTAGCAGAAAAGAAATAATGGCGGAAGTGACAAAACACCTTAATTTCTAGAACCAAGGAGCCCAAGGAACATTTTTAAAACCAATTTCCCATCTACCTCATCTGTCCTCATTAAAGAATTTCGCTGTATGATAAATTGCTTCTTACTATCAGATGGCAAACAGCCACTAGTATTTACAATAGAGTATGGGAGCCATGTTAAACCACAGAGTCATAGAATCATAGAATTAGAAGAGACCAAAAAGGCCAATTAGTCCAACCCTCTGTCATGCAGGAGTACACAATAAAACAGTATCCTTCTTGAATTGTAGTGCCCAGAACTAGACACAGTATTCCAGATGAGGTCTGACCAAAGCAGAATAGAGTAGTACTGTTACTTCCCTCAGCCTAGACCCTGTACTCCTATTGATGTAGCCTAGAATTGCATTGACTTTTTTAGTTGCTACATCACACTGTTGACTCATGTTCAGCTTGTGGTCTGCTAAAACTCCTAGATCCCTTTCACATGTATTGTGGTCAAGCCAGGTGTCACCCATCCCATATCTGTCATTTCATTTTTTTCTGCCTGAATGTAATAGTGTACATTTCTCTCTGTTGAAATTAATTTTGTTATCTTTGGCCCAGCTCTCTAATCTGGTAAGGTTGTTTTGAATTCTGATTCTATTCTGTAGGGTATGAACTACTCCCCCTAATTTGGTGTCCTCTCCAAATTAGATTAGCATGCCCTTTATTCTCTCATCCAAGTCATTGACAAAGATGTTGAATAGCAATAGGCCCAGGACAGAACCTCGTGGCAGCCCACTAGTACCAATCTTTGTACTGAGAAGTCCAAAACAGCCCCAAATACCAGGAAGTCCCAACTTTCCTGTATGTGTTTTTCTGATGATTTCTGAACATCACATAAGTGTGATGTTGCTTTGCACTGAAGTACTTAAGCACTGTGACTGTGGGGAGCATGTTCCCATGCCTGAGCAGCCCCCTTAAATTAGTGATACAAATTCTCTCTCTGCACATACATAAATAATGACTGTATAACATACTTGTGTGATTGGCTGATCTCATTTTTTAGTTAAGTGAACATAGATAGAGTTTTTGATTGTGCCACATAAATAAAACTAAAGCTACAGTCTTATATTTCTGTACAAGTAAGTCTTTTTTAGAAAATTCAGTGGTACGTAGTGGTACATACACATAGAACTGAGCTGCAAGTAAAGTTCAAAGGAATAACTCCTCACATAAAACTAAGAATTAAGGCATCTCTCTTCTTTCACCATCTTCTGTGACAGTAGGGAGTAGTTTTGAGCTCATTTTAATACTTGCAGTAGCAGATTTTTTATCTTATTCTGTACATGAAAGGTGGTAATATGGTTATGGCAGAATTTGCCATTGGTTCCTTCCCGCTGCAGGTCTGTACTTGCCAAAGGATAAAATTTGTCTTTGTGTATAGAATTCATCCACAGGCCACTCAGGGTTGCATCCGTATACACTGATTCTGTCAGGGCGTTCAGAGGGTGAGTGCAGTGTGACCAAGAAAGGTTTTTCGAAGTGGACAGAGAAGTGACGTAATGTGACCTTGGGAGCACAGCTGCAAGGGTTTGTTTTGGCTAGCCTGACTCACAAGGTCTTGCCTCATCAGAGAGCATCCAACATGAGGAGGTTGTATGCTATTCAATCCCCCCATATGTACCTGGGTGCATTGGATCACACCATATGTACCTGGATGTGGTTAAGCACTTAAAAAGGCTTAGATGTAACACTGTAACTTGCCTTAGGCTATTCTGCCTTTGGCCATGCTGCTGTGGGTTATTTTGGTCTTGCCTCTGGCCATGCTATGAGTCTGTCTTCTGTACTGCTCTTTTGTACCTGAATGTTTTTTGCTTCTAGGCTTGCTGCTAGAAGCCCTAACACTTGTCTGGTGCTCTGTTGATTAAACAGCACTAAACCTTAACACTTGAGTCTTCATGGCTCGTTTTTTCCCCTGTCTGGAGCAGCTGGTGGCAGTTGGGCATTGTTTCCTTATCTGCACTCTGCACATGCTCTGAGTGCATACCTCACATTACCCTGACAGATTCTTTTTATCACTGTGATGCACATTTCACTAAGTCCTAATCTTTAAAATCAAGATAAGAGAATTTTTAAAATATTCAAGAGAATATGGGGAACAGTGGTCTGAAGAGTTGACTTTTCCTTAATGAAAGTTTGGGACCTTTGTGTGTTAATGCACAGTGAATTGCAAGCTGGTTTTTAAAATAATTTTTCTACATAGGGTTTGTTTTTACTTCGGGCAGTCTTTAGAGTGCGTGTTTCAAATGATACTACTTCAACCTGACAGAAACCCCTCCTAATATTTTCATTAATACTTTAAATAAATATTTTAGTTATTAATGATTTTAATTATTTATTAATTTAACACTCAGATATTCTTATAGTGCTTAGTATCACTAATTTGCTCTTTCTGAGATATGTTGAGAATTTGTTCACATTAAAGAAAACCCTGTAGTGTCAGTGGTGACTGCCAGCAAGTGGATGGAAAGCTTATGAGATCTTTGTTTTGAAGATGTGCTACTCTAAAAGCCAAGTACAAAAATGGAAATTCTGCTTTCCAACATTATATTGCTATAGTAATCCAATAAGCTACTTCACACACCACGAAAGTACACTATGTATATAAAATGTTAATTTTTTTTCCTTTGAAGTGGCATTTGTCTACTTCATTGTGTAAAAATGTGGAACAAGCAGTACATGCAACCTCTTCAGCTGTGACATTATATACACAGTACATTCTTGATGAAGACACTGTGAAGAGGACTTACACCTGGCTACTCATTTATTAAAGGCTACGCTGCTAAAAAGTTGCCACAATGTTTAACACGTCCAGTGCATTTGGTTGTGGGTGTGGGTGTGTGGCAAATTGGGAGCTTTTTGTTGTGAATGCTGTATAACATAGTGAAAGTGGCAAAACCGCTACAAGAAATAGGGGAAAATGCTTTTTTGTCAATTGTTGCAAATAATTCCATAGGTAGTTCTTTGCTTGATGGTCCTCCTTAGCTTCCATCTCAGCTGGTTAGTATCTTCAGAACCTCTTAGTCATTTGTTCAGTCTTAACAGCCATCTAATCCTCTCTGAACTTATGATCTGACCATGCCTGAGGTCATCCTGACCTGGCATATGCTTCCAGTCAGCGTGCTTTCAAACATGTTTTTCAGCCATAAATATGTTCAATTATGGAAATAGCACATCCTGCAGAGTGGGGGTGCAGGGTATGGTAACACTGCTGCTTCTGATATGATGGTGGCAGAATTCTGTGCTGGTTAGACAAGGAGGTTTCTGAGAGCAGACTTCTTCCACCCATGGACCTCCTTATCTGTGAAGAGGAATGCCCGGATTATTCTCTGGCTTCCGCAGTACCCTACTGAAGATCATAACACTATATCCTAAACTCTTGGTCTAAAATTTCCATTAATCCTGTTTGAATACAAGATGTATTTTCCATTTACTGTCAAATATTTCTTTTCATTTACTGTTTGGAAGAATTGTTTAATATATATATATATATATGTGTGTGTGTGTGTGTGTGTGTGTGTGTGTGTGTGTGTACAAAAAGACTGTAAAAGTTTCAAGTTTCTTTCTTCTAGACCAGCATTGCAGGTTTTTGTTATCTTGACACTGGCTTAAAGAAAATACAATCATCTGTAATAATCCTGCAGCTTTTCGATTTGGAAAAAATACTTCACTGACAGCTGAGTCACTTCTTTTGATGCACCCTGCTGAGTGTGGGTGAATAAATGAATCGATTACATTGACATATTGAAATTACTTTGTCACAATATAGTGTGAGTTGCAAATAAATCATAATATATATTTTAACATTATTTTCAAGTTGAGACTTCAGAATTATGACAATACTTTTAAAATGCTGGGCCCCTGGAGCACCTTGACAGAGGTGTGAAACCACAGTGGGAGAGCTGTGGTTCTTCTAGGTTTTGCACAAATGTGTTTAGGTGGCATTTGTTCTTCATGTCAAATCTGCAGGTTTTTTTTTCTTTGCTAACACATTCTGTTCTTTGGCTGAGTACTTACTTGCAGGATCGGTAATATGAAACTTACTTTGTGTGAGGGTAGAGATGACAGTTAATAACACTGAATGGAGATAACCTGAGACTACATCTTAAACATATTAAACAAGAGATTGTGCATTCAAATGGGTAAGCTGACCCCTTAGTTGCTTGTCTTAAGTTCATCACTAGATGCTAGGGAGCATTTGCATTTACTGTGAGCATTTGATCTGTATTATTTTTATTACTGTTGACTGTGGCATATCCTCAATAGTTTGGCCTTGTATATTGTCCACAGAGGTCCTAGTATTTCTGCAGCAGGTAAGGATTTGCACTTCTCTTTCTCTTTTCATAGTTCTCCAGGCTTCACTGGGACATTTTTCCATGTTTAGTGTCTTGTGATTTTCTCTGGATGTATGATATAAAGATTAAAAAATAAGACTGGTTGTATCAAGAGAATGCAGATCCTCAGTTTCTTAGTTTCAAGATGTATAGAGGAGGTAGTAGTAGTAGTTGCTGTGTGCCTTGAAGTCATTTCTGACTTGTGGTGACCCTAAGGTGAATCCATCATGGGATTTTCTGAGCCTGAGAGTGTCTGATATCCCCAGGGTCACCCAGTGGGTTTCTATGGCAGAGCGGGGAATTGAACCCTGATCTCCAGTGCTCAAACCACTATACCACACTGTCTCTCAGGTAGATGTCTTAGGGAGTAAAGGCATGATAGCCTCACTTTAGATTTTGGGAGAGTTCTGGTTTGGTTAGCTTTTGTTTTTAGTTGCCTTCAAGTCGATTTCAACTTATGGTGAACCTACAAATGAGAGATCTCTGAGTCGCCCTATCATCAACAGTCCTGTTCAGATCTTGCAGACTCAGGGCCATGGCTTCCTTGGTTGAGTCTATCCAGATGTCATGCAGTATTACTCCTTTTTTACTAACTTCTACTTTGCAAAGCATTATTATCTTTTCTAGTCAGTCAGGCCTTCTTATGACGTGTCTAATGTACAATGGTCTGAGTTTAGTCATCTTGGCTTCTAGGGAGTGTTCAGACTAGATTTTCCCTAGGAACCATTTATTTGTCTTTTTAGCTGTCCACAGTATCAGTATCTTCTCCAGCATCACATTTCAAATGAGTTGATTTTCTTTCTGTCAGCTTTCTACGCTGTCCAGTTTTCAAAACCATACACAGAAACTGGAAATAAAACAGCATGGATAATCCTAACTTTAGTATTTAATGATGTATCTTGACACTTCAGGATCTGAAATATCTTTTGCCATGAAACCCCCTTGATGAGATTCTAATTATCTCATAATGTCTCATAATTTAACTTGATTGCCTTTAAGGGTTGTCTTTAGAATGAAAAATGCTTCTTATTTTTATTAGTGTATCTATATTCAGGACTAAATGAGAACAAAAATGGTTCTTATTTATGCTAGTTTTAATACATGAGTAATAGGATGCACATATATCAAGAGCTTCTTGATGTGTACACCCAGGTTGCAGAAATACTCCCCAATTATAATGTTCAGATTAAAAGGTAAGTGATTAAGAACTCTGTGGATGCCACTTGCTATCATTTTAATGAAATTAAATCCATTAATATCGTTTGTGGAACTAATAGGAAAGGGATATTGATAAAATAAAGTCTGGGACCATCAAGGACTAGGACCATAATTACCACTTTTGTAATGCTAAACATAGATATGTTGAGCCAAGTGGCTACTCTGCAAATGGCTTCCAGGACAGTGCTTGCATGAAAGGCTGTGAAGTTTGATGCCCCGTGAACCGAATGGCCTCTCACATGTTTTGTCAGAGCCTACTTGGAATGCTGCTTGCATTTAGATGTGAGGAGTTTGGAATAGATCTTAGCAAAGGGAACCACAGGATTGAAGGGAGTGTCATTAGGAAGTATATCTGTGGTTTCCTAAGGCAGTCTGCTGGTGAATTGATTTGTCATTGACTGATATGTGCTGGTGGTTCAGAATCTTATTAAGGTTGGTAGGGAAAATTTTGGCTTTTATAACCTCTGTTTGGTTGGGGTAGTGACAGATCACCTGCCCCCTCCACGCAAACCCTCCTTTGCAGAAACACCTCAGTGTGTTGGTCAGAACTGGTCTCTGAAATGGATTTTTTCTTTGGATGTAGTGTATTTTATTGTAAATTTTAAACATAGAATATTACACCACATTACATATTACAAATTACACAATGCAATATTTTTTTTCCAGTCCCCCTTCCCACCATCCCTCAATCCCCTTGGATAACTTAAGAGGGAAAATTTTAATAACCATTTCCCAAAATGTGGAATATTTTATCAGTTGTTTCTATTACTTCTTTGTACCCCTCTGAAATTGATTCTTGAGTACTATTTCTACATCCCAGTCTGCATCATTTCTACTTATGGGAACATGAGAAAGCATAGCAGCAAGTATGGGGTCTTCTACATCCTTGTTCCTCAGAACTGATTGTTTGTGAGGTGGTAACAATGCTTTTTCAGATTGTTTGTGGTCCAGGGATGGACTAGTAGTGTGTACTGTTCCCTGCTTTTCTCAGTAACCTGATTTAGAATCATAGAATCATAGATTCTATTTAACTGTGTTCAGTGTGAAGCAGTAAAAGAAATGGGTTAGTTAGGACAGAATTTAATACAAAACTACAGCTATTAATCTTGCTTTAAAAGCTATGTCCCCAGACACCTTCTTGCCATATCTGAGTGATGTGTGTGTGTGTGTGCATATTACTATAAGTACTATAGGTTTAAATATCTCTAAACACTATATTGATATCTGTGCGTGTTGAGGTTGACTCAGACCTGGTCCACTTATTCTTTTGCTCTGTTGAGTAATAAAGCCTGTAAACTGAAATATCTGCCAACTGTGAAACCATTTTCTCCTGTTTCTTAAGGGCCTCTCAGTTCCTTTGGGAATTCTTGTGAAGTGCTGATGGAAGGAATCATTTCAGAAATTGTTCTCCTTCCTCCTATATCCAAAAGAAAAAGCACTGGTTAATCCCTTGTTAACCTAAAATGAGGAATGTGGAGCTTGCATAGCATTCATGATAGCAATGTGTTTCGATCAGTGGCTTGCCTTAGGATGGAGCCCATGCCCTGCTTTGTACTCAGCAACAAGATCTTTGGGTGGAAGAGGAGGAGACAGCAGAGGCTGCAAAATTTTTACCCTGAAAACACTAGGGAGTCTCCACACTCAGCCCTTCACTTGAATTCATTCCTCACACAGTCTCTTTGCATGTGTTCCAGTTTCTAGGTTTCTTTATAAATTATACATTTGTATGGCTGCAGCTTTGCTGTATGATTTTTGCCTGCTGTTCTGAATCTTAATGAGCACCCCAGGGAAGTGAAGAGGCAAGTGGCTTTCCTGTAGGCATGGGAATGCTGAATACTGCTTACGTAAATGTTTGTCAGAGGAGGTCTCCCATACACGGGCTTTTGACCGGAGCAATAGTAGTAAACAATACTCCAGTAATGGTGGCATTTCAAAAATCACTTTTATGGTATTTTGGTGTCATGGTGATAAGATGTGATTAGTCTTAGATTTTATCCCCTCTCATGGATACATCTGAATTCATGTTTTTAATCTTTCTTTTTTTTGCCATTAAATTGACAGCCCAAGGCAGGACAGAGGCGTGAAGTCAATTGGCAGTCCTTGACTAGCCACTGCAAATCTTTCTAAGAGTAAAGCACATTTTAATAATTTTTCATCTTTAGAATTAAAATGGTCAGTGTCTGAAGTACAAAGATGCAGAGATAAAAGGCAAAGAAAAGCATCCAATAAAAGTTCTGTGCTCATTTTTGTATTTCAATACAACTGAAGGAGACTTATATTTTTTAAAAAATATATTTTTGAAGCATGCTTTTAAAAACACATCTTTTCAAAAAGGTATTACAAGGGTATCTGTCTAACCCATTGTACCTTCAGGTGTGTTTTGTGGGGTGCTAGTGGAATGCAGGTATGTGAATATATGAAAATGCTCATGTCCATTTCAACTTGAAGATTAACAATTTTGAATAGAGACAGAAGTGTCACTGATGGAAAAGGTGACTTCAGGAATATGAGGATGATTAGCTGTGAGCTGGGTGTGCATCTTTATCAAAAGTGGATAGCTGTGGTTATTAGAGCTCATTTCAGTGTGTTTGTGTGTGATGTCTGAACTACTCTGTAGTTTATGCAGTATCTGATAGATAATATATTAAAGTGTCTTTGGCTAGCTGCAGTTTCTTCTCTTCTTGGGAAGGGTTACTGAACCATCCATCTCCACATATTTCTCACTAGTCCTTGTGGTGATTGTCTCAAACTCTGACGGGAGAGAACACAGGAAAACATGAAGCTGGTGAACTCATTATCTTAATGCTGAACAGCCTTGTTTAGGTTCTTCCACAATGTATTGTTTCATGATAGGGATGAGTGGTAGCAAGTTTGAAACAGGGTCATACTGGATGGAAATGATTTTCAGCAATCCTTGTGACTGCAGAGATAATAACTCCTGTAAGTAAATGAGTTTTAGCTCCGCCGCCTCCAATTACTCATCCTCTGCGTGGGCCATTAAGATACATAATTCTTTCATTGAAATATTTAGCATGCAAAATATGTGGAGGTGTTTATTGTTAGATAGTAATCATTTTAGGATAGAAAAAAAATTAAAATCTTAATGAATTTCCATGGCTAATTTTAATATCAAAATTATAGGTCATGAGATGTCTGTCTGTCTATTGAGAGAATTTTCCCAATATAGTCCTCCAGCCCAAAACTTGAAGCTAACCTTAGACTTCATCACACCAGTGTAGCACATTCATATAGTGGTGCTTGGTCTTCATTGCTAAAGCAGTGTTTAGACATGTTGGAAAAAGTTATGTAAGTAGCGAAGCAGATGGTTCAGCTTCATTCTAACTGGATTCCACTGAATTCCTTAAGATGGGATTGTATAACCAACTCAGTAGTAAAGTGGCCACTAATGTATCACCAAAAAGGAGGACAAGGAACATCAAAAAGAGAGATGAAATTTGTATATAATTAATACATGAAATATAGACATAATTACAATTACAATAATTGTGGTAGAGAAAGAGATGGGAAACAGTTGGGGAGGACTGCTGCACTTAGGCAATAATTAATAAAATATAACGTTTAGAAATTTATAAAAATTATAAAATTAAGGGAATATAAGAGACCGGGTTGAGATGGTGCTGAAAGTAGAAGCATTGTGTAAGCTTTGTTGTTTGTTTTACCTTGTTTTATCTTCTAAGCAGTTTGTTTTAATTATGGCATTTTTTCCCCTAGCAAGTGCTAACTAGAAAGTGGTCAGGCTTTCCTTAGTGAACTTTAACGTTTTAAGGATTTGTTTTAAACCTTTAAAATTTGCTTTTTGATTCCATGCATCATATGTCATATGTTGCTGTTAATATGTGGGAGAGTCCACTGGCCTGATTAGATTTTAGTAGACTTTCAGATGGAATATTTTACATTTTCTTAGGAAGAGAATGCAGAGTAAGGCTGTTTAATTGTCGTTTAAAGCATTCTGTTTTTTAATCTCAACAGTACATTATTTAATAATTTCTTAATATTTTAGAACACTTAAATAAATTAACTGCCTAGCTCACAACTAAGATGTGTGGAAGATCCATGCTGTCTGCATTTGTACCATTGGGGCGTACTGTCTGCATTAGAGATTTTTGAGTTCAAGAAGTCAACAGAGAAACAGGAATGATACTGAGCCTCAAATCTGAAGATTTTGCCTATGATTGATCAGACTGCCTTATAGCATGCAGCCAACTTCAAAGTTTAATGGCATTTCTATTTCCAAGCCAAGAGCAGAAGAGTAGGAGCCTGGTTACAGTGCAAGAAAGAGGTTAAAGAGCTGAAAGAAGAAGGATCTACAGTAAATGCTCTTTCTGTTTGTTTGCTTGCCAAGATTTTAATTTTGATTAAATATGGCTGCTCACTCTTCCCTGAGACTCGATTTCAGTATATCCTTGATATAATCTCCTTCTGAGGGGTGGTAATACCTTGGGCCCAACACAGATAAAGCGGTTGATATTGTGCATGGGTAGCCCCCAAGATAAACAACTTTATATAGATGATTTTATAAACTCCCTTTATGATAGCTGCTAGAGGATCTATTCAGAAGGATACATCTCTGAAAGAAGAACCCCTGCCACAACTTGAGATAAATTTAGATGATTCAGTCACAGTTGCACCACATGACCTGATTAACTTGGATAATGGGAGTCTAATTTTGAATGTCAGAATGGACTTGTATAGTTCAATTGGGGATCTATACTCACAGTGGGAGCTGGCTAAGAAAACTCCACCTGTTATCCCAGATTGTTCCCTTACTAATTATTCTCTGTATATAATCTCTAAAAATTGCTTCCTGACTATGGAGGCAAGGCTTCATTTTTCTTCTTCCAGACTGGAATGATAGCTTCCCCTTCCCCAGTCTGCTAAAACACCTTGCCACTTTATACACAGCTCTGGCCTTCCCTAAAACACCACTTTAATGATTTATGGTAGTGTGGTTCTGACTGATTATAACTGCTGAAAATTATTCAGCTGAGTCTAGATTTATAAAAATATACTATAATCTTTATTAAAACAACAAACAGAATACAGTATTGGTTTTGTATATATGTCCAAACTCAAACAGATCTTCAGAATGTGTTTAAACAATTTCTTATATCTTTATAATAGCACTAGCGTATGTACCCAGTGTTGTCCAGGATTTTATTTTCTCATAGGTAATACTTGTTAGAAAAATTTGAGATCCTGTGTCTCCAGTTCCCCAAACTATGTTGTCCGGTACCTGTAACTTTTCCCCATATTCCCCAATCTCATCTGTATTTAGTGTTATTAACATACAGAGGTTGGCTTCCTGAGGGAATACACTGCTCCCCTCCTCCTTGCCGCTAGGCCTTGTCTGCAATGGGCCTATTCAACTGGCTTATTCAACCGGCCTATTCAAGACAGGCCCAAGAGCTCTCTGGCTGAGAATTCTAGAGGCCTCTCCCTAAACTGCAAACCCCAGGATTCCATAGAATCTTCACAGACAGCCAATCCTATGAGGTCTTCATGTGACAGCCAATCATGTGAGGTCTTTGACTGCCTGACACAGACAAACAGACAAACTTTGACTTTTATATATTAGTAGACAAAAGCACAGGTCTGTCTCAGACACACAGACCTCTGTCTTGCCTTTTTGACAAGAACTCTATTCCCAAATTTAGGTCACTCTCTCTGACCAGATTTAAAAGTAGATTGATTTCTTCTCTGCCTTCTCTCTCCAGGCTTTGTCTGAGAAAACATCTTTTTCATCCAACTCCCTTGGTTGACTGAAAACCTCTCTGGCTGAAGGACTCTTAGCCTTAGCTTTTCAAAGTTTGACTAAACCCAGTTCAGTACCTACTATTTATGCATTGCCACTCAGGCCTCCAACCCCTCCTTCCCACTAACAGGGCTGGGTTTCCCTCTGGAGTGGCCATTTCTGGTTGCCTGACAAACTGTTGCTGCAGCTTTCTACCCCTTCCCCGTACTCCATCACACTGACCTCAAAGTCAGTCTCTAAAATTCTGTATGAGATCCGTTGTTTAAAGTAATCAGTTACAGGCCTCAAGGCAGAATTTGAGCTGGTGGCTGAACTGGTTAAAGAATTTTAGTTGCAAATAAAGATATGACATCTCTAAAAGTGGCAGATAACATTACTTTAGAGCTTGAAACAGATAAACCATCCCTGTGTCTGAATGAGATTACCCCACTACTATGATTACCCCAGTACTACCTCATTTGAGCTCTCTAGTTAAGGTGGCTGGATTGCTAGATACTAAGGAATCTAAGGGAGATGTTCCCAGTCTAAATTCTAGCCATAAGAAGTCTCAGAAAAATAGATCAGGCACTGGAAAGGGACACTTAAACGGGAAGAAAAAAGCAGAGGTTAAAAGTAAGTGTATAAATTTAGTGATAGGATTT
This sequence comes from Cyclura pinguis, assembly GCA_030412105.1. NCBI lineage: Eukaryota > Metazoa > Chordata > Lepidosauria > Squamata > Iguanidae > Cyclura > Cyclura pinguis. The sequence continues at coordinate 162,787,477 of CM059600.1, forward strand.
AATGATAGAAAAATTGAAATTAGAATACCGCTGTCCTATATGTGAGGGTCTTGTTCCAGGAACCTCTCCATAAAACAAAGAATGTGAGTGCTGCGTCCTGTGGTAGTCAATGGACACAATGTATGCATGCCTGCAGTGGTGCGGGTGTGCACCTCTTGCATCCATTGACTATAATAGGACACGATTTGCACATGTGGAGGTCACACCAGAAGAGAGCAAACTGTACTGAAGCATTTTGTAGTGATGCCAACTCCTAAACAGAAGGAAATATTATCTAATCTAAATTCTCTACAGAGAATGTTAGAGTCTTATCAGTGGGCAAAGGACCAGTGGAAAGTATTTCCCATTCCGTCCTGGGATTCACATCTCTTAGATGGGATTGTCATTCAGGAAGAACAGTTGCCTTTAATGAAGCTTTTTTAGTAGCACATTTTAAATATGAACTTAAGAACACAGGAAAGTATATGTCTGATTATACCTATCATTTATCAAGGGGGCAGTAGTGGATTACTTTCTAATCTCTCCTAGTTTGCCACCTGTTGTAAAAACCTTTTCAGTGGAAAACCAACCAGAAAATGACTATTACCCTATTAAATTAGTTATATAGCTGGCACTGGAGTGATCTAGAAATAAAAATGCATATTGACTGGAGATGGTTATAGTTTGCAATAGGTGAATGGTCTGGATCTTTGAGGACAGAGGTTACTGATATGCTTTATGGTCCCATTTTGTCTCGTTTTAGGAATAAAACTTTAGAGGGCAATCTGGAGGTTATAGAAGGTTATCAACAAATTGCTGATATTTTAAAACCACATCTAATCCAGTCAGATCCTTCTGAAATCCCTAAATTGCATAGTGCTAGTTGGTTTGCTACTGAATGCAGGAATACGAAAAAGTAATTAACCAAGCTCATTAGGAGTACTGAAAAGAATTAGTCTGAAAATTCATATAAGAGCCTAATTAAAAAACAATCTCAATGCTTTGTTGAAGAAAGAAAACTGCATTTGTAAGACAAAGATGGATGGATTTGAGCTTCGCCATCAGGCAAAGGGGTGAAATAAAATTCTGGAATATGGTTCATTCATGTTTAAGAGTCTCCAGACTCTACCTAGAACAACACTTTCCCTCCGTCAGAGTTTCTAGTTGCCTCTTTATATACACATACGTACGTATGCCTTCTACCTGCCTTTTGCCAGATACAGCCTTCCCCGTGCCAGTGGGTAGACACATGTCATTTTTCCAGGTTCCCTGGGAAATGCTGGGTGTGTGGTCACCTTGCCCTGTATAAAGAAGCACACATTGCAGATTGTACTTTTTCTTATTTTCTTCCATACACCAATGTTTGCCGTAATGCCACGCATTTCTGTTGTTTTCTTTAAAAGAAATGTTAGAAATTCGTTAAAGTACTTAGTGTTCTAGAAGTGATATAATACCAGAATATTTTGCCCAGGAGATTCTGTGTTTTGTTTGAACTTATTCCCTGTCCAGATGTTGCTCAGTCTTGCTTATTTGCATGTGTTGCATTGTGTCTAGACTGACAGACTTGGAACTTCCCTAAAAGAATTTCACAATCGTTGGCAGTTTTGATCTGTTGTGTAGAAATTATTAATCTAACATGCTATTAGCTATTCTGTTTATCTTGGGGAATGAGTTATCTTAAAAGGTATGCTGTTTGGCCTGGGGTGATAAAAGCTGTGAATTAACCAGTGATCACTGCTGCTGCTCTTTTGAAAATTTTACATTACAGAGCATCCTAAAGATAGGAGTATTGACAGGTATACCTGGCAGGAACTTTTTATTTTATTTTATCGTTGTAGAAGGAGGGCATGCTTCTTAAGATTGGGTTGTAATGAGAGTCAGTGTGGTGTAGTGGTGTGAGTGTTAGACTGTGACCCTGGAGACCACATTTCAATTCCCCACTCGGCCATGGAAACCCACAGGTGACTGTAGATGTGTCACAGCTCTCAGCCCCAGAAAACCCCATGATAAGAGTTGCCTTAAGGTCCCCATAAATCGGAAAGACTTGAAGGCATACAATCACCACCACCACAACAGCAACTGTTAGGGATCACACATTTTAACACGATCTGCTACGTGTGTGTGTGTGTGTGTGTGTGTAGCAAGCAAATTTGCATATTCCAGATTTTATTTTCATCAAATAGAACATGGGTGAACATGGTGCATCAGACATGAAGCTTGGAAAAAATTGGTTCACTTGTTAAATTGTTCGTTCTTTAGACCCCTCCCCCCAATGTAGAAGAACACCATAGATTGCTAGAATAATGCTGCTGTTATTCCTACAGTTTAATGAATTAGCTATTTTGGTTCATTAGAGATGTGATGACTTTTTTCTCTGCTAGATGCATGGAGGCAGAAGAACCTCAGCAAAAGAAGAGTTAGGGCTGGAGAAAATACATGATGTAGCTCTATGTTGAGCAGCCTTTTGTTCTAAGCTACCTTCTTGGTCATGGATTTTAGAAGCAAGACAATTGAGGGAAATGTTGAAGAAATTGATTGGAATGTGTGGAAGTGATTTGTTTGCTCAATCAGAGAGCTTCAGCAGGTTTTTCAGAATATTGGGCTCTTTAGAGCTTGAAGGCTGATCCCCATCTGACATTTTACTGTAGTTAGTTGAGTGAGGAGGCATTTTGACTGTCTTCAGTTCTTCCTTAATTTTTAATTTATTTTGTTTTCTAGTTTTGGTTATTATCATTTGGGGTGTGATGCAATCAACTCTCTGTATTCCTGTAATGTATTTTTTCTTCACACGGTGATGGACACTCAGATACTTCAATAAAAAGTTTTTGCCACTCCCTCTTTCTCCTCTCTTGGCGTTTCCCCCACCTCTATCTCCCCAAATATGCTTTTCACCTCCCAATTCATATTAGTTCACATTTTTTGAGGGGTCAGTGAGTTTGGAAATCTTAATTTAAAGCCAGAATATTCATTCACCCAAACACTTCCTCCCATCTCTACTTGAAAGTAAATTCTATTGAAATCCTTTATAATCTTATAATGTGTTCAGTGTTGCTCACACAGTGCTGAACACTTGTGGAGTTTTAAGTGTAGTTTTTTCAATGCGTCTCCCATTTTCTTCTCTCTCGGCTTTTCTGTATTTCCTCACTCTTCACTCCTTCCATTCTGCTTTATGTCCACTCCCATCTCTAGTGGACGACAGCCTTCAGTGGGTTTTGTAATGGTAGAGGTTGGAGCTAAAAGATACAGATAGTTAAACTCACACCCTCCCATCCCTCTTGATGCCTGTCTGTCTTGTTTTTTCTTGATTTTTTTAACTGGATTTTTTTTTAAAAAAATTAAATATATGGATTGAACTTGAGTTCTCTGGCACCTGCCTCTGAAACGTGCTGTACTCCTGATCTTTGTAGATCATTCTGCTTTATTGTTAACTGGGGAAACAGGAAGGATATAGTAATTCAGTTGCAGAGAAAAATGGTCTGCATATGCGCATAGGCACTCAAAACATTTCTGATTAAGGATTCTCTACCTTTGATTCACTGACTGATCTTTGTAGCCAGCCACTTATTGCTGCACTTTCAGTGAATCAGTGCTTCTAGCTGAAATCAATGCACCATTCCTTACTAATACTTACCATCACTCATTATTAATAAAGGTGTTTGAAAGTTGAATGGACGGTATGTGTGTTAGCAGGGGGAAGAAAAAAAGAGAAGTGCAGGTCTGTGAGAACTAAACTGAACAGGTAGTGAGATGAGATCCCTTGCTTTAGGACAAGTCTTTCTCAATCTGGCAGTTTCCAGCTATGTTGGAGTCTGTACATGTGAAGCCCCATACGTGTGGCTTCCAGGCAGTTTTTTTTGGCAGTGTAATGTATGTAAGTGTTCTGTCCTGCTTTGATTCTATTACAGAACTGAGTCATGTCCCTTTGGATTATTTTCTGTGCCTGTGGCTCGAGAAAGCACTTTGTCTTGCACACAAGTCCATGACTGTGGTGTTTGTGAACCCTCCATTTTCATGAGCTCTTGATCAAGATGTTCCCAGTGGACTCACCATCGTTGTTACAATCACTACTGCTTATTCGTTTGTCCTCTGTCCAGGACCAGTCTGTTGGAAAAAGGCAGGGAGGCCCAGTGAAAGGTGATATCCGTTCTCCATTCTCTTGCCATTGCTTGTCCATCTGGAGAAGCTAAATGTACTGACAGAAACAGCAAAGAGAAAGCAAGAAAGCAATGGATGTCAGCTGAAAACCTACTGCTGGGTTCTGGGGCCTTGGCAAGTGCACAATGATGTATGGTGATTACAACTTGCCTACTTCTAGTAGTGAATTTTGCCACATTAAAAGTCTTCATGCTTGTGTGTACATGTGTGCATGCATGTATATGCACCCCACTCAACTTCTGTCTAGTCCTTACTGTTAAAAATGTGATTAATAGTTCAGAAGTAGTCTTACTTGGCGACGAGGCAAATCACTGTTTACAGGCCAGGTTTTGTTATACAGTCAGCCCTCCATGTTTGCTGAGGTTATAGACATAGGGCTAGGACTGTACGTGTGTCTCTGCGAAGGGGGTCGAGGCATGGTGGGGAGCATGCATACCTAGAGTCCAAACCAAATCAGGCGAAGGAGAGAGAAAGGCAGTGGGTCGGCATGGTGGCCTTATATTTCCCCTCTCCCACCCATCTCTTTGCTGGGGGGCGGCACTGGGAGAGGGTTTATGATGGTGAAAAATTGGGCTGTGGTCCATCCTCAACTGGCCAGGCAGCTGCTGGCAGTTCCTCTGGAGGTGGAGGACCAGAGGTGGATTTTAAAAGGGCTGCGTGGCCTGATCAGAGCCACTGAGATGGAAGGTTGGAGAAACTCACAAATAATCAAATTCATGAAAGTCAAACCTGCAAATGTGGAGGGCTGACTGTATAACTACAAGAAAAGCAAAAAAGACCTAACCTGGGGAAAATACATACTACTAATTTTCCATTAACAAGACACAGCGATTTTCCAGCCTGGTGTGGATTGATCTATAGGAACTGTTTAAGATAGCTTACCTTCAGTCCCTAGCTGTATCATTTCATTTCAACTTTCTTGTTTGGCTTTTATTACAAAATTACAAAAAGCTTTATTTCTCTATCTTTTTCTTAAATTTTTTACTGCTTTGGAGAGCTGCAATTCAACTCCGAGGCTGTTATTGAGTCAGGTAGTTTATCTTCAGTTCCTTGAGGTTTCTTGTTCGGAGGCTGTGTTCAAAGGAAGGTGTAATGCCTACTGGAGGAAACTTCAGGTTCTGTCAAAACTACCAGTCTTTCAACTCTTATATTCAGTATCTTGGCTCACATTGCTTATAGTATATTTGTTTTCCGCCGTTATATAATGACCGTTTGCTTCTAATTTCTGTCTCTGTGTTAGATTATGATGAATCTAGAGAGCGGTTTTTTGGGAGCAGTTTGCCTGTCCCTCAGTATTCTAAATCCAACAATTTAAATGATATCTTGGGAGAGCTTGATTTATACTGCATGTCCTTTTGATATCCCAAATTTGCAGTGAATAATCAAAATGACACTTGTACGGGGCCAGAGGCAACATGAAACCAAAGTTGATATTGGCTCTACCACATAGAGTGCCATGGCTAAATGCAGTGCTGTACCTTGAGGTGTACAGCGTTTCCCAGTCTTGCTTTTTTGCGGCTAAGTAAGATTGCTTGTATGTATGTATGTATGTATGTATCTACATATTATGTTTGTATGCTGCTTTTTCTCCCCGAATGAACCCATGTATCTTAAAACGGATAGTAAACTAAGTCAAATGTAGGGTAAGTTAGTACTATGGACAAGTCCTTAAGACCCTCTGCTTGTTCTGAGAAGATACAGAGTGCTTAGAATCAGATTCCTTTCTTGTTCAGTTAACATGTATGGTTATATGCACCTCCTATCCTTTTATTTTAAGAAATTGCTGCTAAAGATTTGTATGAAGACAGATTTCAGGTCCTTTTTATTTTCTGACTTCCTGAGTGGTCACTTAAGGCAAGGCTTACTATGTTGCATTATTGATTTGAGAATCTTGAATAATGTGTTTCCATTACTTTTTAATACAGCGTTTCAGTTGGACTCTGCCTAATCCATGATGCTTGGCAGAGATCCATTGGCAATCAGTTTTCTGTGGAGAGGCAGTAAGAGCTTTAGAAACAAGAGCTGTAAGAATGTAATACATACATACATACATACATACATACATACATACATACATATATGTGGCATTGCAGTGGATCTTCTGAAAAAAGATGGGCTGAAACAGATTTTCCTTAATAGTGAGACAGATGTGAAGATTAACTCATGGATTTCAAGGCTTTTTCGTCCTTAGTTGTTTGTTTGTATGTGTAGAAATAAGAATTGGTTAGCAACTTACCTTGTTTGTTCTTACAATAAGTAGACTTCCAGGACCTAAATATCCTAAAGATACCAGATCACATCTGAACTTGGAAGCTATGCAGGGGTCAACCCTGGTTAGTACTTGGATGGCAGACTGTCAGTGAGTATGAGGTGCTGTAGGCTGTATTTTCGAGGAAGAAACTGGCAAAACCACCTCTGAATCTTCCTTGTCTAAGAAAACTCTATGAAATCCATGGGGTAGCCATAAATCAACAGGCGACTTGAAGGTACACACACACATACAGACAGAGTAAATTCTGGCAGCATCTCTGTTGACTCAGAAGGAGAAACTTAATTGGTCTTCTCCAATATCTGTTGGTTTCCTGAAACATGTAGAAGTAGGCTCTGGTGAAAGTATCACCATTTTATTGTTTATTTACAACATCTTTATGCAACACTTTTCTGAAATTTTGAAGTTTCAGAATTAACGTGTTCAGATATGACTACAGGGACTGTGAGAATGCATTCAGCGGATAAAAAGGTTATCCCTACTTCCAGTAAATATATCTAATTTTATTCATTTATTAAACATATTCTGTGTTGTTTTCAAGGGCAAAAGGCTTCTCAAGGCGGCTTACATAATCCAATGGCAACATTAGTAAGAAAACACCAACAGTAATAAGACAATGAGTCCAGACAGAATGAAAGTCTAATATACAGTTCCAGCAAAAAACCAAGAGCAGTCCAATAAGGTGCAATCAAGAAAAGGCCAAAGAAAACAGATGGATCTTCAGAGTATGATAAATAGACTGCTATAGATTTAATAGAAAAAATGAGTTCATTTCTTGTCTTTATATACTCTATCACAGAAATCATTACAGCAGAAATATTGTATTAATATTTTCTGAGCAGATACAGACCTTGTTAGAGACTTGGGTAAATTCAAAGATAGAAATGGCCCATGAGAAGAGAATTCAGATTGTTAGATAACCTGGTGCAAAAAAGAATTGCATAGCACTTTGCGGATAAAATTATTTAGATCAGTTCTGACTGGGGTGCTATATAGTGGATACAAGCTGAAAGAATGTAATGCTGACTTCTGCTTGTCCAGTACTTTTCAATCTGTATAGCTTTAGGACCTCTATTGGAAACCTCGTCCCTGAGACCATACTGGGGAAGTATCAGCCACTTTACCCTTTTTGATTTTTGATCAAGTTACTGTAATGTGTTGTACTGTCCCAGCTTGAGGGGTTTTTGGATGACGTGGATTATCTAGATCCATTTCAATCTAGTAACAGGCCTTGTTGTGGTATGGAGACAGCATTGGTCACAGTGGAGACCTATGCTGGGAAACTGTAGAAGAAAATACATCTCTGCGGGTTCTGTTAGATGGCTTTTAATATCACTGACTACGGTATCCTTCTGGGCTGTCTCTGCAGCGGGAAGCACTGTTTTACATTGACTTCATTCTTACTGGGAGGGACCTGGGATTCATTTTCAATTCCTCAGTTCTTTGGTTGTTGGCCTGTAGAATCCTTTCAGGTTGTGTTCTCTCCCCACCTCCACTGTTTAACATATGCAGGAAACCACTGGGTGAGATTGTCTGGAATTCTGGCATCTTGTGCCACTGACACTCCCTCTGCGTCTCCTTGCCACCTAAACCTGATAAAGTCCTTTTGGTTCTAAACCAGTGTCTGCTGTCTGTAATGGACTGGATAAAGGTGAACAAATGGAAGTTTGATCCAGATGAGACATAGGTGCTCCTGGCAAGTTGAAAGGCAGGTCAGGGTATAGGGATTCAACCTATGCTGTGCTGAGGTTGCACTTCTGCTATAGACACTGATTAACTGTTTGGGTGTATTGCTGGATGCATCCGTGAGCCTAGATGCTAGGTTTCTGTGATGGCCAGGAGGGCATTTGAACAGTTAAATCCCTACAAATGTCTGATCTGGACACTGTGTTGCATGCCTTTTGTAATGTTCTCTGGTGGGGCTGCCTTTGGTAATTGCTTTGAAACTTCATTTGGTCCAAAGGACACAGCCTTATTGTTAAATGAGGCTGGCTTCAGGCAGCATACAACTCCCTTGTTGCAGCTCCCCTGGCTACAATGCTGTTTCAAAGCACAATTCAGAGTTCTGGTTATGACTGGTATTGTTCTAATATGCAGCTGTACTGTAGAAAATAAATTTTTGTACAGTTGTCAGAGTGGGCTTTAGTTAGAAACAATTTCTTAGAACAAATAGAGAGGAAAAGATAAAGATGTATCTCTATTATTATTGCCACCAATGACATGAGTGCTCCATCTGTGACCAAGAAAGATATATGCCTGAAGAGATGCCTAGCTGTTTTGGATCCAGCTGTATACTGCAGGTATTGTCAACTGCATCAGGTCCTCCATTTGCACCATGGCTGTGGGGTTTCCCTGGCATTTAGAAAGTCCTGTTTTCCATCACCAGATTTTGTAATAAATTTCACCATTACTTAGACTTCATCAATTTTGGTCCAGTTCACAGTGCCATCACACATCAAGGATAGTGCCAGTGTATCTTTATCAAGTGTCTCACTTAGGCTGTCTCTATTATTTTCTACATGGTAACATACAATAACAAGGATGCGGGGAGTATTGAGGAGAAGTGTCTTGATGGAACCAGCCTTCTGGCTTCTTGTGTAGTGGGGGAAAACAATTTAGAATAAACCCCGCAATAAGTCCCATATGATTTGAATATAAGCATCCTGAAGGACTATATCCTCCCATAACAGCCTACCTGGACTTCAAGATCTTCAGAGGAGGCACTGCTCTCAAACTTACTACTCTTACAGAAAAGTCTTGTGAGAAGGTAGGAGAGGGCCTTCTTGGTGGCTGCTCCTAAGATTTGTATTCCCATACTAGTGAGGTTAGACTGTCTCTCTTTACATGCTCCTTCTGTTGGCAGGTTAAGACCTTTTTTAAATAAATAAATAAATAAATAACAGGCTTCTGGGAGCTGACTTGTGTGTAACTAAAGGGCGTTTAATAATGTGTATTGTTTACCGTTTTAATGAATGTGTTTAAATTGATTTTAATTCCATAGATAGTTTGTTTAGACACACTTTAACAAAAGTTTTTGTATGTTTTTAACAATATGCGTATCTATGTTTTAGTTTTTGTAAGCTGCTTCAAATTTCAGAATATAAGGTGGTTTATAAACAAAACAACAGCAACAGTTGCATCAGAGGTAAAACTGTTCGGTGTTTCTTGCTTAGAAGAATTGACAACCAAAAGTTTTCGTTTTTGGAGCCTCTGCAGGATATAAGGCCTGCAAATAACTTGAAATATTCCATCAGTGTGATTGTCTTCATTATCAGTCTAGAACAAAATGGCAATTGAGTAAATATTAATAACTTAATATTTTTAGATACAGACACAAATCTTCAGCTTAATTGTAATATACAGTTGTTGTAATAGAAATTGTTGACCATAAGCTTTTTTTCTCTTTTCTAGATGAAGACTGTTAGTGTTGCCTTAGTATTGTGCCTAAATGTTGGTGTGGACCCTCCTGATGTGGTGAAGACAACACCATGTGCCCGTCTTGAATGCTGGATAGGTGAGCCTCTTTGAATATTACTATTTCTTTATGATTTCACCTGCACAGTTTTGAGGCTGTAGATACAGGTAACGATATTTTAGGCAGAAATTTTGTATTAAAATGCAGAATAAAGCAGTTTGAAGTACAAAAATGTCACATTTTCCGCTCTTTGACACAGGCTTAACTGTAAGCTAGCGAAATGTGGTCTTTGTAAAAAAAGAGCTTAGCATACTTTCAAAATAGATTAGGCCCTCGGGTTTAAGAGAACTCTGTGGGGAAGAAAATTCCATAATTGTAAAGTAGATGGCAAAGACACTTCTCCCTTACTCATATATGTACATTCATCAGTGTTCTGTAAGTTGATTTTATGAGTTACAGAAAGAGTCATCTCATATTCATGTTGACCCCAACACCTTTTGTGGGGCACTCTGAAAATTCTTACCTCACATAATTAGGTCTTGTATAATATAAGCCATTTTGAGTTAAAACAATTTGCTGAAAAACAGGACTCATAAAAGTTAACTTTGGGATTTTTTCTTTTTTGTTACCACGTGGCAAAATAAATTTCTTGTGATTTTTGTTGGTGATTTTTGTCTGTGAAGTAGTATAGATTTGATGTTAATCTCACAAATGTACAGAAATGCTATATTGTGATTTGAAGTTAATCCCAGAACTGTACAGAAATGCTGTATAAAAACGAGAAGCAGTTCCATACCACTATCTCATTCTGGTTCTGGGGTTACAAAGTATGGGTTCTGATAACAATATTTAAAGCTTTTTAAAAAAGATTATATCTTAGGTAATAAAGCTTATCAGTTGAACGTTTTGGGAGGGGGAGAACACAATTTTGCTAGTCCTGATATTATCTATTTAATCATTTTTCAGTGTTAATGCCGCCCAGCCCTTCATCAGGCATTTCTCAGTATTTGTTGATTTCATGTGTAAAATTTTTAGAGAGCTCCCATGTGGGTTTGTGGCTTTAATGAGAGAAAATGTTGTTAATATTAGCAAATGCTGCATTATTCCAAGCTTGTGGAACATTCTAACAAATGGAAGCAGTGTATCTTAAGTGAGCAGAAGGACAGAAGCATTCCTGTGATCTGAATATTTTCTCTTATAAGGTTACAAGTTTTGCTTGATTTTCCTGTCCTGTTAAACTACTGCAACACTAGGTATAATGCAGTTGCTAAGATGAGAGAAGGTTTTGAAAAGTGACTTTGGCATTTGCTTCAGAGCAGTTAACAGAAGCTTACAGTTTTATGCATGCTTGTTCAATTGCGTGAAGGTAACAATGGATTTCTTTTTACTGTTGGGAGTCTTAGAGTCCAAACCCCACAAACAAATGCTACATTTGTATTCAATGTTAATTCTAAGCTTGTGGAAATCAGTGTACTGAGTGTGAGTGATAGTTGTGATGTGTCCTTCCTTTCCCCTTGACTAAGCATGCTGGCGTTCTCAGCAAACAGAGAAGAGCAGTCACCTTTCATCACGCTTTTGTAGTGGGGTCTTACCCAGCTCCAACTTGCTTGCTCAGTGTGCTGTGTAAATTGCAGAAGACCAATCGGAAGATGTTTGTTTCCCTGTAGGGTTTTTCCCATTGTTCAGAAGGTGTTGTTTCCTAGCTTAATGCTTGCTTGGGAAAGCAGAAGAGAACGAGAGAGATGTTTGCTAGAGCTTCACCTCCGACCCCCAAAAATGGAAGTGCTAGAAAATGCAGTGCTTTGTCATCTTCTTTCCTGTATCTGCAGCACAGCAAAATAGAGAGTGAGGGGATGCAGTGCTGCCTCACTTTATATGGCTTTGTGTCCTAGGATCCCTGGCATATTAAGTAAGTGGAAGGCAGAAGGAAGGTAGAGTGTTTATCATGTGTGCAATAAAGCTAGATTTGAGTTGGGCATTTTCACCCACCTTGTACAAATGTATGCACAAATGTGTTTATGTATGTGAACATCACATGATTTCTCCCTTTTTGTACATGGCATTTGTTAACAAATACAGCAATGTTTTAATAGCCCCTAAAGATCCAGTTCTAAGGTGGGAAAGTAGAGGAGGGACTGTTGCGTATTGCAGACATCCCTTTCTGCTGCTGGCTCATCCTTTCAATAGATAAAGGTCCACTGTCTGTAACTTCCTTACTGTGTTATTGGGAAGCTGCTTACTGCTGCTGTTGCGGCAGTAGATGAGAAGGCTTGTCAGGGCAGATTGGGACAGACTTTGCACCTGCCAAATCTAAACACCTCTCAGCGAAAAGAAAAGTATGCCAGTCCTGGAGCTGGCACACTTATAACTTCCCCGATTGAACCTAAGGGAAGAAAATTTCAATAAGGGAGAATCAGCATTACAAAGTATCTATCTGCAGCAATCTCCTGCTGCAAGCTTGCGTAAGTCTAGGAAGACAGGACATGGCAGTTCCTCTGCCTATGACAGTTCTCTCCCCTTACTCTTTGGATTGCTGTGCAAGAAATGCTTTTGCACTCTGTTCTTTTTCCTTTCCCTTAAATCTGTCGCTCCTCTCTCCGAGATTAAAACTGGAATGAGTCGTTATGTCTTGAAGGAAAGTGAAGGATAGGTGTACATATCTTCAGTAATTTGCCCTGAATGAGCAGCAAAACACTATTGCATTCATCTTCCAGAAAGCTATGGTTGTTAGGTGTGCTGTTTTCACTCTAGTGTTCACATAATATTGCTTCTCTCCTTTTAGAGAAATGACACCTGTCCTTTATTTTGGTTTTGCTTTATGGCTAGGCGTTAAATGTCACAACAAGAGTGTAGAAGATGTCATTAAGAAAGATGTATGGCTACTAGCATTTTAAGGGAAAAAAATCTGTTTAACAGTAGTATAAATGGGTTGCATACTGAGCAGAAACAATGTAATTCAGCTGAAATCTCTCTGTATTCACTGCCTAACGGGGATTGTGCATCAAAGTAAGGGAAGGAATGTAAGGGTTTGTTACAAGTTTCTGGAAATGGGCTACTGTAAAGCAGTGCTAGAGTTGGCTTTTTCCCCTTAAAATGTTTTGTGTTTTGTCTTATTTTTATCTTGTATGCTGTCGTGGAAGAGTTCTGTCCTTAAAGTAGGAATAGACAAAATGAGGTTCTCTAATTTTTGTTGGGCTGAAGGTCCCATCTGTCCTACCCAATATAGTCAGTGATGAGCGAACATAGTAGTTGCAGTCCTACAGCAACTGGAGAGCCAGTTTGCTCACCCCACCTTAAAATAAAGTGACAGAACTTTGTCAATAAGAGTTAATATTACTATCTGCTCCCCCACAAAACATCAGTATAACAAGTGCTTCCTTCAGCTTAGGATCCTTATTTCTGATCCATGCAAAAGGTATCACAGGCATTAAGATAACTATATGAACTAGAGTTGAGGCAAACATAGCTTCTAACAATGATTGGTAACTAAACACCTGAAGGAGATATCTGGGTAACTAGAGCAAATATAATGTCCTGATACAGTAAAATGAGTAACAGGAAAAGAATCCCATGAAGCCAAAATGTCTGTTTTGATTTTATCTAGTGTTAACCATTCTGTTTTTTCAGGTGGGACATTTTAATTGAATTGTTCCATGTCAGATCAAAAGCAAATGATGCGTTATAGTCATGGATTTTTTTACAAAAAATCCAGCAACCCTGCGGAGTCATTATACATTTTGAAATGTATATTTAGCTAAAATATTAAGGCAAATGGAGCCACAACCTTTTGAAAATCTGTGTATTTGCCTATAAAAAGCATGTGTTTTGTTTGATTTTTTTTTTTGAGGAGGAGAAGTTCTGGGCATAGAAGAACATATACTCTGCCTATAGTAGTCATGATAGCCTCAGTTTGAAGTTCGCAATCAAAATGTATAGAGTTTTGTGTCCAAAGTAGGTAATTGGCAGTCAAATATTTAGGAAAATTACAAGGTCTAATTTCAGTTGGTGGCCCCACTAGAGTAGGCATACTGAATCAGTGAAATTTACATAAGTGTTGATTTACAAAGTTCTTATTGAGTCAGTAGATTTACTTTAGTTAGGATTGGCAATCGGATTTAGGCTCCAGGCTTGATTAATTAATTAGTTAATTTCTCACCTTTCTCCCAACAGAGGATCCAAGGTAATGTACAGCATTTAAAAAGCCCAGTGCAGTTTAAAAAAACAACCTCATAATACAAAAGTTAAGACACAAACTAAATTTTGATTAAAAAAAAAGAGTTAAAAGCAGTTAAAAATAGCATTAAAAACAAGATAAAATCACCATTAAAAGACACTTAATAACATAATAAAATAAAAACACTGTACCTTCTTATTAAAAGCTTTATCTGCTACAACACACTAAAAACCAAAAGCTTCCTTAAAAAAAAACCTAAAATTTTCCAAAAGGTTTTTACCTGCTGGCAGAAAGATGGTGGGGAGAGGGCCAAACCAACCTTCCAGGGAAGGAAACGCCATAACTTGGGAGCAGCCACTGAGAAGGCTGTCTTTTGTCCTCACTAGACATGCCTGTGATCGTGGTGGGGCTGAGAGAAAGCATTCCCCTACAGGTCTTAGAGCACATGTAGGCTCATATAGGGAGATACAATTTTTCCAGTAGTCTGGATTTAAGATGCCTGTTGTCTTCTGTCTGTGGGTAGACACCATAGTAGCTTGGTTATGTTGATTTACCTGCTAGTGCTTTGTGCACTCAGTACATTTCAGTACAGTATTCTCATGCACACATGATGTTTTGGTTTGCCAGTTTCTCAAACTTCTTTTCAAAATTTCTTGATTTAAGGGGCATGGGACCTGAAACTAATTTTGAACATATGTGTGTCTCTGGCCCCAGTGATGGCAGCTTTAATTTTTTTTCCAGGTAGATAAGCTTACATCATCTGTAACATCTCCACAGAATATAAATTAATAATAATCCAGTATAATGACACAACCTTGAATACTGAATTTTGTGGATTTTGCATGGAGTTTCTCTGCTGAATGCTGACTGTGTAGTTTGTGCTAAAGCAGTGTTTCTGTGAGGATTCATGGTTTAAGATTACAGAAACCTTCCCATAGGTATGATTACTTCTTCATCTCCTAGACTTTCAGACACGTGCCTCTTGTTAGCTCTTCTGCTCTTACTTCTCTTTTCCACTCCTGTTTGGACATTTGGTAGTCCAGAAAGCATGTATGAGAGAATGTTAAAAGTTTCCAGGCAACTGGAAAATATGCTCTTTCTTTAAATCTGGGTCACTCTGAGGTCTCCTTTAGAGACACTCAGTGAGATAGATAATAATTTTAGAACTAATCTATACAAAAGGTGGTGGATATGGATAAGAATTTATACAACTCTGTGATATTTCTAGCCAAATTTTGGATTGGTTTTAAAATCATTACCTTTGGATTAATTGCTGCTTATATAATTGTTTTTGGCTTTCTCATCCTTGTTTGTGTCCTACCTTTCCTCTAGGAGCTCCAAGTAGTGTATATGAGTTTTGCCCCATTTTATTGGCATAACTGCCAGTAGGTTACATTAAGCTGAGAGGCAGGTATTGATCCAGGTTTATTCCATGAGCCTTGTGGCTGAGTGTGAATTTAAACACAGATCTTACTGTGCAAGTTCTGTTCTCTGTCATCTACACACTAGTACAGTGATATTAAAACACTTGCTGTATTCATGGAGGAAAAGTTTTTTTCAGAATGAAATTGGCTCAACTTAGTCTTATCTGATTTGAATAAATATTACTTCTGTTGAAATACCTTCAAAGGTAGACATAGATATGAGCAGAGATTATTTAGTAGTATCTTTTGTATTTGTGTCCAATCCAGTCAGCTTTTAAAAGCAATAGCTAATGGCAGATTTATGTGCAATTGAGAATGTTCCACAGTATTTTTTCAACATAATATGAATAGCAAAAATACCTGTGCCATTGTTCTTTGTTCTTTCCACCTAGAGCTACTGCTGTTGCTTCAGTCAATACTAAATTTGTTCTTTTTGTCCATGATGTCAGACAGGTTCCATTAAACTTACAAATATTCCCTGTGGCATTTCAGAGTCCACAGGGACGTGATTCTTGCCTGGGTAAACGTGCACTGCATCTCATTAGCCTCTCTTTGCACGTATTATAACAGATTCTCTTGTACTTCAGAGAATAATTTGGAAACGATACAGCGTTTTAGTCAAAATCCCAACCTTGTATTGAAAGAGTGCTCTGAATTCTGCTGCAGTTGAAGAATGAGAAGGGTCTGCTGGGGAATGTATGGAGAAGTAGCGAGAGGGTATGAACTGTTCCCTGGCCCCATCTGTGTGTTATAAATGTCAGTAGGTGCAGTTTTGACTACCCTGCCCTCTCTTCCCAGTTACATTAGCACAGAAATGTGATTTTCTGAGTGGAATGGAGCAGCTTTGTTCCTTCCTTTTACACACTCTTGCTTCCTTAGAAATTCTTCTCCTTTCATAAAACTGTAGCTAGTGCTCAAAATATAAGTAAACAAAAACGGTTCAATTCCTTTTGATATATACAGGCTTCCTCCACTGGTCTGATAGGCTAAGGACTGGAGTGCTGTCAGAAAATGAAATTGATTGAACAGTGGAACCCGTGTATTGTACTGTAGGGAGCACGAGGGACTTATGGAGGCTCGCATGGGACCGACTGCACATATGCTGCTTCCAAAGTCTCTCAGTTGGCTTGGCACTTTTTCCCCCTCTCAACTGGCTTTGCAAGTAGTGTGCACACACCAGTGGTCCCAAGCGAGACTTCATAGGCAAGAAGAACTGATGAAAGAGCAGAACCTCTGTTGAATTAATGGAACTTATCCTTAATTTGGAAGCATTAAAAGAGCGAGTTGTTAGATAACAGTTGTGTTGAAAAGTGGGGGCTTCCTGTAGAAGCAGCCTTTTGAAAAAGGCATATGTTTTATTTTAATTAAGAGCATTCAAGAGACAGTTTGAAAAGTCTTTTGAGAGGGAAAGAGGAATTGTGAGCCATATACCCTCCCATGGTGGTTGTTTATCTATATGTTATAGTAAGCCCAAGGTAGCATACATGAGTTTCCTCTTCCTTACTTTATCCTCACAAGAACGCTATGAGATAGGACAGTCTGAGGAAGAGTGACTGGGCCAAACCAAGTTCCACCAGTGAGTTTGAGGCGTCAGTAGCCTCTAGAACCCAGCTCTCTTAAATCCCAGTCCGTTACTCTAACCTCTATAGTATGATGTTGCCAAGTCCCATTGCAGCAGAAGTTATTTATGCCCTTTATTTACTTTCGAGGTTGTTAGACATGACAGACAGATGACATCATTCTGATTAAGCCTAGCAGCTGTCAGTTTCTGACCCTTATGTTACAAGCATTTCTGCAATACTGGACACAATGCCATGTAGTGGAACAATTACATGGAATTTAGTTACATTGCAGCAATGATGGGAAAACAGGTTCTCTGTGCACCAATTCTTTGTGATTCAAGGAGGCAAGGATTGATGGTCTTGGAGCATGGTGTAGAGCTAGCAGAAGGCTACTGGCTGAAGTACTCAAAGCATTTCTATAGCCATAGGGAGTAGTTCTATAATATGGTGTATGGGTAGTGAAGGGAAAGTTGGTCTTTAGTACAAGCACTTCAAAGTGTGTAATGAGGGTAATACCAGAGATGGGAAAGTTAGTAGAAAAGAGTCAATGTGTATAATCACTGAAAAGCTAAAACTTAATTCATTAACATTTATTTTAGAGGAGGGGAAAGTTTAGCTATGACTTCTGTGTTTAATTATTATTAAGTTAAAAAGCTGTGCAGTAGTAACCCTTATCAGAACAAAGATGGAAAATGCCATACTGGTTTTAGACACATGCACACACACATCAATTCCTTTTTTGAGCTTTGGAGAGAAAGAAGCAGTAGCATGAATTTTTGCAAAAACCCATTTCTCATCTAATCCACCCAAACCCTTCTCTTGCTTTTATTTTCACTTTTCCTGGTAACCTCATCTCCTTTTAATCTCACCCTCCCTTTTATTTAGCTTACTGATTCTCATGTGGATCCTAGCAAAAGTCCCAGGGGCAAGAGGTTCAAAATTCAGTTTCCTGGAACAGACAAGGAGCTTCTGTATGGTGTCTGGTATATAACACTGGAGGAAAACTTAGATGCAGAGACGACCATTTCTTAAGGCTGCCTTTATTACTTACTTATTTTAAATCTTTTAACCATAGAATTAAACTATCATATACTAATCATGAACAAAAATAAAGATTGTTGTAGCTGCTTTCATTTATTAAAGAACTCGCTGGAAAATGTAGGATTTGTTGGCTCTTCAGCACAGTGTCTCATTTAATTACTAACTTAGTACTTGATTCTGAAATTAAGTTAATGCTGAAAATCCATCTTAAGTCAATCAGTGAAATTAAAAATAAATCTAATTGAGTTACCTCTTTTCATTAAAAATTTCTAACTTGATTGATTTTAGACAGTTAATTCCTACAGTTGAATAATGCTATGATTATTATGTGAGGGTATTTTGTTTGTGTATTCTCCGTGTGTGTTTATAGGGTTTATAGGCTTTTGATCTAAACTCATGCTAGTAGCTTCTGGCAGCCATGCTGGATGTGATGTTGTATACGTGATTTTAAAACATGTCACTAGAGAGTAGGCATGATGGGAAGGCAGAGGATTTTGGGGAGACAAATCATAGATTGAAGGTGAGGGAGCTTTAGCACCACTGTTCTGAGCTGTATTACTTAAGGTTGTTTGTCCCTATCTCCTTAAACATGGGCCTTTTAAGTAGGACTAGGCAACTTTGGAAACACTTTTTCCTGGTGGGCTTAGTCCCTAATGCCTTCCAGCTTGAAATAAAATATTTGTTTTTTGCCTCCCAAATAGCAAAAATATTGATTTTTTATTAGTTTTAGAAAAGCTCTTTTGTATGTATAATAAGCCTTGAGAATTACATTTAAATGACAAATTGCCTCTCATAGAGGCTTCTGTGGGCTTGATTTGCCATTTGCTAGTTTGGAGTAAAAAACTCCCAACAATTTGTGAGAGGATTGAAGTGGGTGCTGGAAGGCTATATGGAGCCTGTGGGAGGTGTTTAATCCATTCCAGCTTTTTTTTTTTAAAGAAAAAGCCCCTGCTGGTATCAGTGGGAATTTTTATGTACTAAAGGTGCATACCTATGAAGTGAAAATGATTTTTATTAGGACCATGACAGGGTGAAACCTTCCCTTCCTCCATGTGCTTCAGTGAAAACAAGGCCTTCTTACTCCTCCTGTTACATATAAACCCACCCTAATGTGATTTCTAAAACTGAATATAAAACCTGGTTCTGGTGGCATAATTCATTTGACTGTGAATCCCTGAGTACCATGGCCCTCCACTTTAACAAGGCTTTGGGGTGCAATACCCTCACAAAAGTGGTAAAACCACAAATGACTCCACTCACGCTCTACTTCCCACTCCCTTTTGGGACTCCCCCCATCCCGTCCATTCCCTTGCTTTTTGCTTTGGTGCATGTCCTCAGCGCTGGGTCAAAATGTATAGGAATGGGAGGAGGGAGCTCTCGAGGGGAGAAGGAAGGCACGTGCATGCCTGTCTCCCCTTCTCTTGCATGTTACATCGGCTCGCATTCTTGCACCAGGGCAGAATGCATGAGAATGGGAAGGGGGAGCTCTGTAGGGCAAAAGGGAGGTTTGTGTGTGCCTCTCCTCCATTCTCTTGCCTTTTGCCTCAGTGCATGTTCTCCCATTCAGGCCAAAGACATGGGAATGGGTAGCTCCAGGGGGGAGACAGTGTGGATGTGCCTCCCCTCCTTCCCTTCCCTTCTGCCTGGGCACACTTGCCTTCCTTGTCTGTACCCTGCAAAATGCAAAAGAATAAGAAGAGGAGAGTGAGGGGTAAGGCATGCATGTGCCTTGCAGATACTCTAACCTGCGAATGTGGAAGGAGGACCATACTTCTAAGGAACAGGGAATACCTTAGCTAAACCACACAAATCCCAATAATTTCAATAAACTATACCTAAGTTCTTTATCTGGTAGTCCTTATTCTATGATATATTATGTTAAACCACACCTATATCTTAAACTTTAGCAGTGATGTATGACTTTTGATATTCCTTAGTCTTGTAGGTACCCTTATCAGCTATTCAAGCCCCAGGGATTTTGCCCCTACCAAAATAAACACTTTGTTTGTAAGCACAATTTATTTGGTATCCTTTGACAAGGTTTGAAATGATGGAAATGTGTGGACAGCGTGGGAATGTAACTTGTAGAATTTGGAGCTAACAGAGACGGGTCTACTATGGAAGGACCATTATAGGAAATCCTTTCATTGTGCTTCTGTTACAGCTGTAGGATACAGAGAAATTTTTGAGAGTTTTCATTTTAGTAAAGTAGAAAGACTACAGTTCAAGATACGGAATTCTTCTATACCGATACCACATTCTGTGTTTGTATGCAGTGGCCTTGATTATATCTGACCTGGGACCTCTGTTTTGATGAAATATGATCAGAGCAGTCCAAGGGCTTCCTTTTTCCTTTTGTTTCTTAAAAATCATTTTGATTTGTCTTTGAAAAAGCATTATTTTCCCCACCCTCCTTTCTCACTGTAAGAAAAATACTAACCTCCAGAATAAAAATGCTAAGTTTGTGTTGGTAATCTTCACTCACATAAAAATTGTAATGTTCTGAAGTGACAGCACGACGATATGAAATCGAATATTTATGTTAAACATTTGGAAGACATATAGGTTGATCTATCATAGGGCAGGAAACTCTATTTGTTAAAGAATCTCAAATATAGCTTTTCGAGAGCTTAAGTGTAACACATCTGATGCTGGGTATTTAAGATGTGTGTATGAAAAATCAGCAACCTCTTTTTTGAGCAGAAGTTTTCCATATTGTAAAGCAATTCAGTTTGCACTCAAAAGTGTACCTCTTTCTCTGGAAGTTGGGCTGATTTGTTACCCATGTTAGAACCAATATAGAAATTATGTTAAGCTTGTGATTTAACCTTGGCAGGCTTGAGTTTTGTTCACTGTGTCATGGAGAGCTCTGAGCCGGGGAATGGATTTAACTCTTTGCTCCTATTGTTTGTGGGCTTGACCTTGATTCCTACCCTAGTTTATCACTACTGGTAGTTCTTGTTAATGGTAAGTGACATCTCTGTTATGAGTATGGATGAGAGCACAGTGATGGCAGATGTATCTTGAGGAAGGCTTGCCTTGCAAAAAGCATTACATAGCTGTTTATCTATATTTCCACTCCTCTCCTGTAAGAAAAATACCACTGTCCGTAATCAAAATCCTAAGTTTGTTTTGATAATTTTGATTCCTGTAAAAAAATCTGATGTACTGAGGTCACCATATGAAAGGTATGAATCCATTTTCCCCACATTTTGTGATCCTTGTTCAGATGGCTCTCCCATGGCCAAACTGTATAATAAACAAAAACCAAGCGCACAAGGGCCAATCATATGTGTAAAGTAAAGCTAGTTTGGCTTTAGGGCTTATGTCAGAAAATGTACTTAAGAATTCATATAGAACTTGGTTCCCATTCTAACATGGCTTTGGTATTTGGGGTGATCTTCATTTGAAAATGCTTATTCCTTTGACTCTTATGTTTCAAGGCACAGAAACTGTTCCTTCTTTGTATATTTGTAGTCTGTGCAGCCACTGAACACCAAAGATTGCAGGAGACCCACAGTGTTCGCTCACTAAGAATAAATTATAGTTTGGGGGCTGGTATTGTAAGATTTCACTGCACCTGACTTGCTTCCATGGGAAGATATTTGGAGCATCTTGCACCTGCAACATCTTAGGAAGGGCTGCATATTTTGGCTTAATTTGAGGTATGATACTGCAGAAAGAAAATGAACATGAAGCACATCCAGATTGATCTTATAAGTTGTTTTAAAAAGTAGTGTAGGCTGTCTGGAGGATCCTATTGGGATATAAATTTAGTAAGCAAACACAGAAGAAATAAAGTCTGGCTGATACATTTACTTGTATGTTACTGTTCCACAAGATTGAGCCCAGAGCAGCTCATGACATAGCAAACAAACAGCAATAAATATAATATTTGAAAAACAAGAGTATGAGTAATCAGAGTTTCAAAAATAACATAGTGTCAGTATGTAAATACACACAAGAAAGAATATCAGTCATCCCATTCAACCTTGGATAAAGTATTACAAAATAAATTTATCAAATCGAAAAGGATATTGTCAAAGATGAGAGATTAGACCGTAATGCAGAAATATCTCATATACATAGCCAATTTGCCCTTTCTTGAAGACAGTGTGGGGTCTCCACATTCAACTTCCACACAATACTTGGCAAAATACAAAAAAACAAAAACAAGAAAGAGTGGTATCTTTATTGGCTGAACAAAATGCACAAAATATATCATGCAAGCTTTCAAAGATTCACAGGACTCTTCATTGGGCAAAGATGTTAAAAACCATACAGGAGAAGAAAAGTCACAGTGTTAGCCACAGGCCTACCTTTTGCCTTGGATGTTAACTCTGTTGTCAGTTAAGATGAGTCTCTGGAAGGATCTCAGTGCAGGCAGAGGCCAGGGCCCTTCTTGGCATTGTGAGGACTAGGGAGAAAAGGGCAATAAAAGATGGCTCATAAAATTTTAACTCCATTGCAGTCTTGTGCATTTTGGTTGGCCAATAGTAGTATTTCTCTTTTATGGAATTGGTAGTTTGTTGTATTTTGCTGCATGGCCAACACAGCTAGCACTGAATATGTTTTCTGGATTCGAAGATACAGTGCTTAGAATGTATACTTCTCACCTGTGGATGCTTTTCCTTCTCCTCCCCCAGTTCCCTTTCCATTTTTTTTCAGGGGGAGGCCACTCCTCTTCCACATTCCACATAACTCTCAGTTTTGATATTAGCTTAGTCTCTGTCTATGAGCATTTATTTCAGCTCTGCCTTCAAGATAGGCTCCAGAACCCTTTGTGCCAGGTACATAATGTTGTTTGCTAAATGTCAGCCTGAGAGACTGCATCAGGTTGGTGAAACAAATGTCATCTCAGGTTATAGAATTTGTATTCCAAGTATAGGTGTGCATGCCTGAAACGGAAATTACTACTTGACCAGATGCTGTACAGAAATCTAATGGTTCTTTTGTATTTCTTAGATCCTCTGTCAATGGGGCCACAGAAAGCTTTGGAAACAATTGGTGCTAATTTGCAGAAGCAGTATGAAAATTGGCAACCAAGGGTGAGTATGTTTTATGTATTTCCTTTGTATTTCCCTTTCCTAATATGTGCATGAACTTCTAGTATTTTTTTTTGTTCACAAAAATAATCTTGGTTCATCTTAAAGTATGTAACATAGCTTATATAAGGTAATGATTTGACAATAGTCTTATCTGACTTGTACATGTAATCTAGGATTCAGTGTGGTTAACATTCTTTACAAAAAAAGTTATTCTTAAAATCCATATTTCTCTCTCTCATTAATGTTCTCATTAGTGTTGTTTTTCAGAATAGTTGGAGTAGCTGTTCATTTTTGTAGATTGAGTTCTTTATGTCTTTGGTTGTGATACCTTTTTGTAGTTTTAGTATATGCAGACAGAAAAAAAAGGGGCAGCATCGAGCATGTAGGTGGAGATGGGCTTGGATTCAATAGACACAGTTCTATGAAATAAAACTTTCTGGGTGCAAAAGGCAAACATGGATCTCTCTGGCAAGTGAGATAACAAGCTGTTTTTAGAAAGGAGCTGTTTTGTCTGAAATGGGAAAGTATGATTTGTTCTTGTCTGCATACTGGTACCAAATGGATTAAGTAGCAAACTATGGTTTGCTTAAACCAGAAGGGGAAGCAGGAAAACTCCATGCAGGAAGGGAAAAAGTAACGGCAATGGTGGTGGTGGTGGAAATTGCAGTGGTGGTGATGATGATGATGATGATGATGATGATGATGATGATGGTTACCATTTTTTGGCTACAACTGAGATTTAGTACGGAAACATGCACATAATAAATCATACCCTTGGCAATAGACAATCTACCTCTGTCTGTTAAGAAGGACACATTTTACTGCAGGACACTGTTGAATCCTAATGTTCCTGAATCATAAGTTTTGATATACCTTGTGTGCTTCTTCAGGTTGGATACAATCGTAAGGCTCCCCCCCCCCCATTCATCTGTTGTTGTTGTTGTTGTCGTCATCGTTGTCGTCGTCGTTGTCGTCGTCGTCGTCCTCCTCCTCCTCCTCCTCCTGCTCCTCCTTGTTGTTAATAAGAGAACTAGTGTGTTCTTGCTCTTTTGACCTAAGCATCTTACTACTACACGTACAAATTTAGATAACAGTCTTTTCTGTCTGAAATCTTGTTCAGTGGACAGCTCTGGGGTGTGCTGTAGCATTCTGGAAATCTTCTTGTTTTTTTCCTAAAAGGAGTTCTTGAATGAGAGCTACCTTGCCTTGGCTATATATCCTTGGTTAAATTTACTCCTGGTTATCCTACTTTAAAACCCAAATGATCGTATGTAGAAATGTGGATATTTCATCATTAATTTATCTGTTCCTGTATAATTTATAGAATCAATAAGGGTAATAAATGGCTAAAACAAACAATTTCTTTGGTTTCCTGAACCAAAAGAAGCAGAGGCTTCTTTTGTCAACAATTTAAAATGAAATTGTTGTTCAAGCTGATAGTATTAATGAGAATAGATTAGTTTCTAGATTTAACTTGAGAATGTGGAATTATTTTAAAAAGTGTGTATGAGAACTGCTTTAACAGTGTGTTGCCAAAACCAAATGGAATGACTAGAGACCAAACCTTAGTAGAACTTATTCATTCCATTCCATGGGAGGGGTTGCTAATACGCCAGAGGACAGGATCAAAATTCAAAATGACCTGGATAGATTGGAGAGCTGGGCCAAAGCTAAGAAAATGAAATTCAACAGAGAGAAGTGTAAGGTCCTACACTTAGGTAGAAAAAATGGAATACAGAAATATAGGATGGGGGACACATGGCTGGATAGCAGTACGTGTGAAAGGGATCTAGGAGTCTTAATAGACCACAAGCTGAACATGAGTCAGCAGTGTGATGCGGCAGCCAAGAAAGCCAGTGCAATTCTCGGCTGCATCAGTAGGAGTATGGTGTCCAGATCGAGGGAGGTACTGGTGCCACTCTACTCTGCTTTGATTAGACCTCATCTTGAATACTATGTCCAGTTCTGGGCACCCCAATTCAAGAAGGACATGGTCAAGCTGGAGCAGGTCCAGAGGAGGGCGACCAAAATGGTGAGGGGCCTGGAAGCCATGCCCTATGAGGATAGACTTAGAGAGCTGGGTATGTTTAGTCTGCAAAAGAGAAGGTTAAGAGGGGACATGATAACCATGTTTAAATATTTGAAGGGATGCCATGTAGAGGAGGGAGTGGGCTTGTTTTCTGCTGCTCCAGAGACCAGGACAAGGAGCAATGGATTTAAGCTGTAGGAAAGGAGATTCCACCTGAACCTCACGAAGAACTTCCTGACTTTCGGGGCTGTCCGGAAGTGGAATATGCTGCCTCGGAGTGTAGTGGAGTCTCCTTCTTTGGAGGTTTTTAAACAGAGGCTGGATGGCCATCTGTCGGGAGTGCTTTGAGGGAGTTTCTACGTGGCAGGGGGTTGGACTGGATGGCCCCTGTGGTCTCTTCCAACTCTGCATTTCTATGATTCTATGATTCTATGTAAAATGGATCTTTAGCTGAAATGGATTTTGAGTAGCAAGAGGCACAATCCCATTTTGAAAAAGTTATTACTGAAGACCCTTCCTTTTTTAGAGCCTAGATTATGGGGCTGTTGTCTTTTCACTGACTTGAGGGGTTCAGTGCCTCAGGGAAAAGCTCAGCTTCCATGTATTCTGATTAGCTTATTGCTGGAAAGGAAATTGAGGATTTGCTCCCGGAGGATTCCTGGGCCTTGTAGGTACTTGGGATACTACTGCAGCTCTACATGATGTCTCGGTAAAATCCTAGCTCCCTTGGGAAGAGGCACAGCTGCTCATGAGTATAAATTCTGTCTAGCTACAAGGACAACCAAAGTTTTTTAGACCCTAATTGTGGGAGTGCTGTGAGCCCTCTTAAGTATTATAACAGTAATCCTGCTGCTCTTAATACTGTAATAAAATCTTAGTGCAAAGGAGTGGTTATTCTGATTCACAATAACTGATGTGGGTCTAAATACTATGGTAGCTCCATCTGTCCTTCTTTAAAGCAGGAAATAGCCCTCCTGGGTTTCAGAAGAGTTGCCATTACGTTCTCTAAACTTACGTCATGCTCTTGCCTCCTATATAGACTAGACTGTTTTATTTCACTCATCCTCAGAGCTGTTCATCTTTTGTGCTAGTTCCAAGCAAGGGATGCCAGCGTTTACACAGCTTTTCTCCAAGCAGATGGTTGAGGCAGTCTCCCTTACACATTACATGGCTTGCTTCTTTGTCCCACTGGACCTCTTCATCATTTTGTCTGGGCAGCGGTAGTATCTGCTGCTCTGCCTGATGGAGTTTCGCTATCAGATCTCTTCAAAGTTTGGTCCCATCCATCCACCTTGTTTATATATTACAGGCTGGGAATCTGGGCCAGAGTGGATGCTTCTTTCAAGAGGGCAGTTCTTTCCTCCATCCTCACATGCTCTGATAAGTTAGCCAACAAATCACACCCAGCTTTGTGTACTGGAAACAGGAGGGGAGAGTTCCTCCTGTAAGCTGTTTAACTCCAGAATATTCCACACGAGGCTCTGTACAGAAATGGCAGCCATAGGTATGAGTTCACAGATGCCCACTTGAAGAACTATAGTTAAACCTATG
The DNA here is from genome assembly GCA_030412105.1 of Cyclura pinguis. Lineage (NCBI taxonomy): Eukaryota > Metazoa > Chordata > Lepidosauria > Squamata > Iguanidae > Cyclura > Cyclura pinguis. The sequence continues at coordinate 162,814,124 of CM059600.1, forward strand.
TTCTCATGGATTCTTGAATTACTGTGTCATGTAATGACAGCCATACACTCCTGTTTGTAGCCAGTTGTGCTGCTTTCTGATCATTTAAATACACAGGTGAGCAAAACTAATTATGAGGAATTGTGAGGCAAGATCCAGAAGCTACAGGCAATAAGGAACTTTACCTTACATGTAAATGGCTTGACTTTGTGATGATTAAGCAGCAAAAGTTCTAACTTCTGTAGCGGTTCAAGTTATATCCTGGCATTACTCTGTCTGATAAAGCCTGCTGTCTAAAATCTTTTATTTTGTGATGCAATTTTTCTGTAAGAATATCTTGCTGTCATTTTTTCCACTGGAGGATGTAAATAAAAAAATGACATTAGATGGTTTTTTAATATACTTGCAAGTTGTCCTGCCAATGGAAGGAGGAGGAAAAAAAGGAGATTAATCTGTCGAGGTCAGAATTAATAAATATTAACATAGACAGATTCAACATAAAGCTTTATGAGACTTTTCACTAAAATTCCCTATTTGTGCATTTTGTTAGAATAACATTACAAAGTTAAAGAAGCTGTAAGAAATCCAGTTTTTAATGTAAAGTCAGTACATTTAAGAAGAATGTGTTTTGAGGTACAAAATGAGGTGATTTGCAAGCTTACTCTTCAGCTGCACCAAACATTCATCATCTTTGCTTTCATGGGGAAATGCTGTATGTTCAGGAAGGCCTGAATCAGAGGAGAGTAGCTTTGCTATTCTAGTGGCTGTACTGGCTCACAGTAAGGCCAGAAAATTGGGTGGGGGCGGCACAAGTAGCTGGAAATCCACATCTGGGTTGAAAAATGGCAATCTTTTAATGTTAAACAGGATGGTGGTGAGGTCTGTGGCTTATTTATAAGCTGAATTGTCTATCCTAAGCTTTCCAGGAGAAGAAATTAACTCTTATTTTTTCATAGACAGGACAGTCTAGAGAAGGGTGTGGGGGCTACAAAAAGCAAACAAACAACTGGCCTCAGAGACCTGTAATTTGTTTCCTCCTTCGCTATTCCCTAATTAATCAATGTTCTCTTATCATTTTTTTATTTTTAAAGTGGGTTTTCATCTTCTATCAATAATAATCTGAGCCATTTTAGGATTGTGCAGTGAGTGTGCTGCTGTCTAATCAATTGAATTTGTCTACATGGTGACACAAAGTGAATGGAAAGCAATGGCAGTCTCCTGGATTATCACAGTGTACTCCTTTTCTTCTCTGAATGGTCTTACTCACTTTTCATCAGCAGCCCCCTCCACCCCAATTATACAAGGGCTACTATTAAAAAGCTTTCTGTGAATACTTATGTCTCTTCCAGTAATACATTCTTCCCGTTGGCATTTCTTTTTATTCAGCCAATATAGAATTCAGTTCTAACTTAGTTCTAACTTTTTAATCTTCTGAGTTCTTTTATTGTTTGCATTTTTTTTGGATTATGTATTTTCCAGAATATAAAAATTCCCCATCCCGGTAAGAAAAGAAAAAGAAAATAGAGGGCAAAAGGAACAAATTCACCCCCACCCCCAGGCTCATTATATGTTGTTTTTGATATCATTATCACCATTGTAATTGTTCTGTTTGGATGAGTTTGGAAAGTTGCCTCAGGGTAGAAATCAGAAAGCTAAAATTTCAAAAATATCAGACTTCTTTGATAGTAATCTTATGAATTCATGGGGGAAGGAGACCATTGAAACAGAAGCTCTTTGTATGACTACGTGCTACATATAGTGTATACATTTTCGTTGGATAAATCATAACCATAATATTCTTTCTGAAACGCTCTGACCGGATGTAATGCATGTATTAAAGAAAGAAAGAAATGTTGTAATCATCCATCACTAAAGTAATTTCAGTGTGGATCCTGGGAGTTTCCACTGGCATATTTGCAAGTTGGGGGTGAGGACAGCATAACTGGAAAACTGATGTCTGTAAACATTTTTGGTGCAAGTTTGTAGAATCCTTTAGTGATAATATCTGTGTGAGCAGGAGAGGCCATGGTGTTTTTTATGAATAAAATTGCAATGATGGCACATTATTACACTTATTGATGAGTCATGCAGTTTTGAGTATCCATGCTACGTGCCATTCCAGAACCCTTCTGTTTTCAGCAGTAATGAGAATAATGAATCCTCTGGAACACAGCCTATTGGCTGGCTGATATGAGGCTTTAACACAGCGTGTGGAGCCTAACGTATAGTAAAACCTCAGGGCACAACAAAAACAAACGAGTCTCTCTGCTGTTTTAATAACAGAGCCCATGGAATTGGGGGAAGGGGGTGCGAGGAGGAGGCTTCTGCTGGCAGCAGGTACTCGGTGTGTGGGCTGACCTCATGCTGCCTTGTGTAGTTTGCACAAAACATGAGGCAATTACTGAGCTCAGATGTTTTGTGTGCAAGGTACTGGTTCGCAGCAGTAAATCACTACCCTTTGAAACATTGCAAAGCTGAACACGTACCACTTTATTGCACACAACCAGCTTCTGCGTTTTTCTGCAGTAATAAAGAGAAGTTCCTGGGCTATCTGCAATAAAACAAAAGGGGAATGATTGAATTTCCCAGACCTTTGCTGTAAATACTAATAGACCTACTTTTGTCTTTGGTCTCTCTCCCTCTCCAACTCCAACACTTCCTTAGATGGTCAGTGATCAAGACTTGGGAGAACCAAATGCTGGGTCAGTGAAATAGCCGGTGTAGAGAAGAGATTCTGGAAATGATACACAATGGATGTGTGATAAATTGACAAGTATTGATTATTGGGAAATGGCTCCTGCACGTGTAAGCTATCTTGGAAGGATTATCCAATCAGCTGTTGTGTAATGTGGCTCAGTTTTTATATGCATTTTCTCTTACAAAGGTCATGGGAACTAATCTTGGAGAGAATCCCAGAGATAACTTTGATTGTTGTCTTAGTTGTTCAAATGACTCTGCTTTGTATTGAACTGGTGTAGCTTTCTTTGTCAAGTATTATTGAACCACTGGCTGTATTTCATCAGTTTTCTGCTGCTTACATTTTTTTTTTCAGTTAATTGTTGTGCAGCTGTATAGTTTTCTCTGTAGGAGAGAAAACCACTTTAGCATTTCAACCCGCAGAATGCTACGATCAAGTAAAACAATTGTTTCATTGCAAGACTCAATTTTTAAATTTTATTTATTTATCTATTTTTTGGTGTCTGTGTGAAAAGGAGTGGAGGATTTACAAATAGCTAATATACAAGGAGGAATTCATCTCAAGAAGCTTCCTAATGAATTAAAAATATGCAGTTAGGCATGGGGCTTGTTTTACCACTGTTTTTTTAAAACAACTCTGTTTGAGAAGATTAGTTGTTACAGATGGATAATAATATATGTTACCTGTTTGGATTAAGGCCCTCGTGATACTAAATTCTACTTACATGAACCAAGCTAACTAGAATCACATTCCTTCTCCTTTGTTCCTAGTTGCTGTTGCATGACACTGAGATTTCGAAATGTAAACCATTAGTGTCTCATCCTTGGATCTTTAGACCAGTCTTCCTCATACTGGTGCTTTACAGTTTATTGTTATTCGAAATATCTCTGACTGATATGGCAATCTCATCCTAGGATTTTCTTGGCAAAATTTATTTAGAGGAGATTTGCCATTGCCGTCTCCTAAGGCTGAGAGAGTATGACTTATCCAGGGTTATTCAGTGGGTTTCCATGGCTGAGTTGGGTTTTGAACCCTGGTGTCCCAGAGTGTTAGTCCAGCTCTCAAACCAACATGCCATGGTGACTGTGTGTATTCACGTGCAGCCCCATAATCCCTAGCCAGCATACCCCATCCTTGTTGGATTGGGGATAATGGGAATTGCAGTCCAGCATTTGCAGAGCCACACATTCAACACCTCTGCTCTTAAAAAAGTGAAACCTGTTTCAAGTTGTTTGCACTGGTGGAAGCTATTCTGTCTGAATGTCCATATAATGTTTTGTTTCTTTAATTCTGATGTAATCTGATGCTGCTAGTCAACAGAGGTGGACTTTTGCTTCTGTTAATAATGCTGTACCTGAGGCTGCAGTAATAGGGAGGGAGGGATGGTGAAGAGGCGTCTTTATTATTTAACCTTTTCTTGTTGCTCGGAAATACCTTGCAATCGAATAAGACATCAATAAAACACTGCAGTATGCAGTAAACCACCAAGGAAAGCCAAGGAGTTAAAAAAAGTATAACAACATGTACAGAAGCAACAAAGCATAGATTTAAAACACCAGAATTGCTTTGCTGTATCAGTAAAATACTTGATGGAACTAGCAGTTTTGTATATCCTGTACCCCCAAATCACTGGACTGCAAGGAATGACTGAAACATATATGGACAAGGAGCTCATTGGGAAATACTGAGGCAGTGGTGAAAACATGCTGCTTTTCCCCCTAACTTTCATATCTCAATCATGAGAAAAATACTAACCATATATGATAAAGATGCCATCTGTAAGGTAAGTTTGTTTATATTGTAAACGTTTTTAATTAGAATAAGTAGACAAGAATAAATAGTTATCTAGAAATTTCTGATCTGTGACCTAGGTCAGTTCAGTAAAAAAAAAAGTTCAATTTATTTTATTGCCTAATGTGATTTTGAAGTGTACTAAATTTTTTGTTAAGTTAGAGATGAGAAATCAGGGAGGGAGGGTGAGAGTTCACTGAATCCACACACACAAATAATACAGTTCATAAACACTATTTATTTGGAGTGAGATACATTGTACTTATGCTGGACTACATATCCCTTTACTTAATACGGAGGGCATCCCAACGGTTCGCTGTGCATGACACAGATTCCAAAATAATTAAAAGTGTTTTAAGTAAATAAGAAGTTTAGAAGATGGCAGCAGCTTCCATGTTCTACTTACCTAGTTTACATATTGTGCTTAAACTATAGTTTATGTACATGCTTGTCAGGACTTTTCTTCAACTAGTCTACTACTTACAGTCAGACTTAGACAGGGTAATAAGCTGGTTTCAAATAGTGATTTGCAATTCTATTACCTACTATCTCATGAGATGAGCCCTACTGAATCTAAATAAAGATCGGTCTTGTTTTGTTCAGTGACCAAGTAGATGCTCATGGGATGGAAAGTGAAAGTTTTTGGCTCGAGTGGAGCTTTTTTAGTGGAGATGAGAGATTTTCATAGAGTCTTTTTGGGAAAGGAAGAGAGGGGAGTGGAGGACATGTGAGGCCGAGGCGCATTCCCGTAGTGCTTATAACTGTGGTTTAACTATATTCATAGTTGTCATTATGCTCATGTGATAGGTGTATTTCTAAGAATAAAACTGGAGTATTAAATCTCCATTCTTAACCAGTTGCCAGTGAATTCTTGGGCTGTCAAGGTAATACTGTTTCAGATTAAACCTCTAAAGCTGTCATCTGCTTTATATATTTTTATGTTATTGCTTTCTATTTGAGACACATAAGGTGACTGGATTTTTCTTTTTTCCTTTTATGAAGAATGGTGATGTTTAAATTTGTAAGATGAACACATAAATATATAAAGACAATCATACCTGTAAGCTTGCTGTGTAAAAAGGGCAGTGTAAGAAGGAAGAGGCTGACCCTCAATCCTGCTATCCCACATTCTCTTCTTTCTCAGTCCCTCTGTCTCTGCCTCTGTCTCTGCCTCTGTCTCTGTGTGTGCGCGCGTTCACCTTCAAGTTGTCTTGTCAGCTTATGGCAATCTCATGAATTTCATAGGATTTCCTTAGGCAAAGAGTACTCAGAGGTGGTTTTGCCAGTTCTTTCCTCTGAAATACAGTCTAGAGTGTCTGGTAGCCACTGTCAGTCGTCTATCTGAGTACAAACCAAAATTGACCTTACATGTATAAAAATTGTGTCATTACATTGAAATTCCATTTGGGATGTTCTTGATTGTGTTTACTAACCAAAATATTACCATTCTACTCTGCTTTGGTTAGACCTCATCCTGAATACTGTGTCCAGTTCTGGGCACCCCAATTCAAGAAGGACATGGTCAAGCAAGTCCAGAGGAGGGCGACCAAAATGGTGAAGGGTCTGGAAGCCATGCTCTACAAGGAGTGGCTTAGGGAGCTGGGTATGTTTAGTCTGCAGAAGAGAAGGTTAAGAGGGGACATGATAGCCATGTTTAAATATTTGAAGGGATACCATGAAGAGGAGGGAGTGGGCTTGTTTTCTGCTGCTCCAGAGACCAGGACAAGGAGCAATGGATTCAAGCTGCAGGAAAGGAGATTCCATCTGAACCCTAGGAAGAACTTCCTGACGGTTGGGGCTGTTCGGCAGTGGAATATGCTTCCTCGGAGTGTAGTGGAGTCTCCTTCTTTGGAGGTTTTTAAAAGCAGAGACTGGATGGCCATCTGTCGGAAGTGCTTTGAGGGTGTTCCTGCATGGCAGGGGGTTGGACTGGATGGCCCTTGTGGTCTCTTCCAACTCTACATTTCTATGATTCTATGATTGACAATAGCATTTGCTTTTTTTGTACTAGAAGTGGATATTTACCTGCTCATTATTTATTATTTATGGAAATATTTTAAAACTCTTGTTCATCATCATGGATACCAGGACAAATAGAAAAGAGAAACACAAAACATGTAATCATAATGAAAATAAAGAGCAGGAGGTACAATAAAATGAACAAAATGAGCATGTTAAAATGCTTAGCAAATAAAAAGTCTTTGTGATGGCACTGAAGCAATTACTGTGTTGATGCCAATCAGACATTCATAGGGAAATAATTCCATAATTGAGGTTCAGACAGCAAGAATTTCTTCTTGTTGATATACAATATGTCCCAAATACTGGGAAAAATCTTATCTTTGTATTCAGAAGAATCCTGCTGAATTCTGTTAGACCTAACCTACTTCCCACAAAAAGGAGGTGAAAAGATAGGCCTGTTTCTGCACTGTGATGCTTTAGATTTCAGATGTGGATGAATGTTTCTCTAGTAAAATAGATATCCATTAAATTAAATAAAGTACATAAATAAACTCTGACATGTAGAAAGCAAACTTGTCATGGGAAACCCTAGCCTTTTCTGTGCCATGCTATGTTTCTGTGTACAGGTATTTGTTCATATGTGAGTCCTCATAAGTCTCATACGATGCAAATAGAGATGACCATTGAGGTTTCAAATAGATGTTATTGAGGATTATTTTTTGTTTGTTTGTTTCCTATGTATGTTCCTGAGGTTTTTTTTTTTTAAAAAAACCCTGTGGACTAATAAATATGCAAATAGGTTTAACTCTGTCTCTATGCTCATGTTTGAGAAACAAAAGAACAATTGTGTGTGAAGTGTTGTTTGATTTTAACCTAACACCCTTTGTGCTCTCTGTGACTCACACAAATGGGTTTATTATTTGGAACCTTCTAGAGCTGTTATGTAAGTGTTTTGGCAGTGCTAAACTTTAAGAAAGCTGATTTCTCTAAACTTGGGGAGTTACTTGCTGAAATCCCATGGTCAAGAATACTAAAAGAGAAAGGAGTTCATGACGGATGGGAGTTTTTTAAAAGTGAGATACTGACGGCACAATCGAAAACTGTACCAATAAGGAGGAAAAATGGCAGATGTCTAAAGAAACTGGAAAGGTTGGCTGAAGAACTCTCAGCTGAGCTAAGTGTTAAAAGAAACATGTACAAGAAATGGAAGAATGGTGAAACCACCAAAGAGGTATTTAAGCAAATAGCCAGGAGGTGTAGGGAGAAAGTCAGAGCAGCTAAAGTGCAGAATGAATTCAGGCTTGCCAGAGACATCAAAAACAATAAAAAGGGCTTTTTTAGATATGTCTGCAACAAAAGGAAAAATAAGGAAATGACAGGATCACTAGGTGGAGAAGGTGACCAATTAATAACGGGGGGGGGGGGGAAGAAGGCAGAACTACTTAATATCCTCTTTGCTTCAGTTTTCTCCCAAAAGGATAGAAGTACCCAACCTGGGACGTGGGGAGCAGGTGAGGAAGCAAGGGAAATGCAGCACAGAATAAGTAGGGAAGTAGTACAGGAATATCTGGCTAAACTAGATGAATTCAAGTCTCCAGGGCCAGATGAATTACATCCAAGGATATTAAAAGAACTGGCAGAAGTCATTTCTGAACCACTTGCAATAATCTTTGAGAACTCTTGGAGAACAGGAGAAGTCCCAGCAGACTGGAAGAGGGCAAATGTCATCCCCATCTTCAAGAAGGGGAAAAAAGAGGACCCTAATAATTATCACCCGGTTAGCCTGACATCAATTCCAGGAAAGATCCTAGAGCAAATAATTAAACAGTCTGTTTGTAATTACTTAGAAAGTAATGCTGTAATCACTAAAAGCCAGCATGGATTTCTCAGAAATAAGTCATTGCAGACTAATCTTATCTCTTTTTATGATAGGTTACAGGCTTGATAGATGAAGGGAATGCTGTAGATGTAGCATATCTTGACATCAGTAAGGCCTTTGACAAATTTCCGCATGACATTCTTGCAAAGAAGCTAGCAGAATGTGGGCTGGACAGGGCTACTGTTAGGTGGATTTGTAATTGGTTGACCAAGCGCACCCAAAGGGTGATCACCAATGGCTGCTTTTCGTCCTGGAGAGAGGTGATTAGTGGAGTGCCACAGGGTTCTGTCCTGGGCCCAGTGCTATTCAACATCTTCATCAGTGACTTGGATGAGGGAGTGGAGGGCATGCTGATCAAGTTTGCAGATGACACCAGACTGGGAGGGGTTGCTAATACACCGGAGGATAGGACAAATTTCAAAATGACCTTGACAGGTTGGAGAGCTGGGCGAAAGCTAACAAAATGAATTTCAACAGAGAGAAATGTAGGGTCCTGCAATTGGGCAGAAAAAATGAAAGTCACAAGTATAGGATGGGGGTCGTATGGCTGGATGGCAGTACGTGTGAAAAGGATCTAGGAGTCTTAATAGACCACAAGCTGAACATGAGTCAGCAGTGTGATGTGGCAGCCAAGAAAACCAACACAGTTCTTGGTTCCATCAATAGGAATATGGTGTCTAGAGTGATACCATTATCTAGAGGGAGATAATGGTACCACTCTATTCTGCGTTGGTTAGGCCTCATTTGGAATACTGTGTCCAGTTCTGGGCACCTCAGTTCAAGAAGGATGTCGACAAGCTGGAATGTGTCCAGAGGAGGGCAACCAAAATGGTGAAGGGTCTGGAAGCCATGCCCTATGAAGAACGCCTTAGGGAGCTGGGTATGTGTAGTTTGCAGAAGAGAAGGTTAAGAGGGGACATGATAGCCATGTTTAAATATTTGAAGGGATGTCATGTAGAGGAGGGAGCGGGCTTGTTCTCTACCGCTCCAGAGACTAGGACAAGGAGCAATGGATTCAAGCTGCAGGAAAGGAGATTCCACTTGAACCTGAGGAAGAACTTCCTGACAGTCAGAGCTGTCCGGCAGTGGAATATGTTTCCTTGGAGTGTGGTGGAGTCTCCTTCTTTGGAGGTTTTTAAGCAGAGGCTGGATGGCCATCTGTTGGGAATGCTTTGATGGGTGTTCCTGCATAGCAGGGGGTTGAACTCGATGGCCCCTGGGGTCTCTTACAACTCTATGATTCTATGATTCTATGCACCTCCTCCCCTGATTCACGGGACCAACCGGATTCTTGCTCATGCCCTCGGTTCGTTTTTGTCTGCCACAGTAGCAGCATCAAAGGAACCGTTGGTGAGCTGTATTGCTTATTTTAATGTTTTTCTGGCTTTTTGATTATTGGTTTGCATTTTGGCTTTTTCTGTTTGGATCTTCGTTTTGCTTTAGCTTTGGCCTCTGTTTTGAATCAATCTGTTCTTTGTCTGTGTTTCAGCTTCATTTCTCTGTTATGGCTTCCCTCAGCAGTTAAGATGCTCTCTGGTTCCTTTAAGAAATGTACTTCTTGCAGGGCTAAAATCCCCAGTATTGCCTTCTTTGCTTCAGAAAAGGCCACATGTTGGGTCATGTGCTCACTGTAAAGCAGTGACCCTCTCAGGCATGCAAAGATCAGTCAACTAGGCTTAAAGCTCTTCTGTATGAGCAAAGCCTTGAACATTATGGATGTACTCTCTGATTTGGCTCATGGTTTGATCCCATGATCCTCATCCACACTGACTGTTTCTGGCTCCTCAGTCCATCTTGCCATTGAAAGATCTTTGCAAGACCCAGGCTCTAAGGTCAGTGCTAAGAGATCTGATTCCGAGTCTGCAGATTGGCTGGAAAATTGTTCATACTCACATGAGGCTGAATTGGAGGCTTGGGCTAGAGTCTCGTTGAAACTGGGATAATCTCTCAACGTGGAGGCCTCGTCTGCCAAACACTGTTCTGAAAAGACACATAAGAAGAAGATAACGAAAGATGTGTCATGGCCTATGCTGACCTCTCCTCAGCAGGAAGCCCAGCCTCATACAGAATGAGTGCAGGAAAGGGAAGCCTCAGTACCTGTTTCAGTGCAATCATGTCACTCTCTGGTTTGAGAGACACATACAAGCTCTTTTGTGGTGGGATCTCCACAGGTGGTTCAAGTTGTTATAGCTTCAAAGGGAGAGATAGTCAAGTTGCTTGTGGATATTCTGTGAGCTTTCCCCAAGGTTGCCTGCTGAAGTGCCCCAAGAGGGCCACTCCCCTGCTCCACCAGGCAAGGAGGCTCCATCGCCACCTTGTCATCCTTTAGTTTGATGTCATCATTCAGTATCTTCTCTGACTTCATGTTCTTCTTGTTGGACTAATTCCTCTGACTCTAGGTCTGGGAGTCAGTCTTCCAGCTCCCCACACCAATGATATCACTACTGTACTGCTTATTGTTGAAATGGACATGATTCTGGGAGTTATAGCCATTGGCAATGTGAGTGTTATTGTTACCGTGGATACTCTAGATATTTCTGGCAGGGTCACTCCTCTTCGTCAGAGTTGAACTACAAGGAGTATGGGTATGATTGGCATTGCACTTGAGGATCACAACCACTTTACCACCAGTGGGAACCACCATACTACCAACATAGTTCTAGACAACCACTTCGCCACTGACACTCCCCACTGTATCACCATATCACCAGTGTGTATTGGTGGTTGCGTTCAACTTTGCAGCCTTCTCCAGCTTTGAGACTCACTGCACTTTCCATGACAGGAGCACCAGAATGCAGACCTAACTGGCACCCAGAATGCTCCTCTAGTTCAAACTCTAGCTGTTTGGGATCAGGTCAGTCCTTGGAAGCTGTGAACTCTCACACCCTACCATCAGCACCTCCTCGGGTTCAGCTGTTGGTTTCAGCTCATACTGGCAAACAATTGCTTCAGGAATCCTCCTCTTCGGAGGATGCAGAATTGGACTCTTCTTCCTCCTCTTTGGACATGCTTCAGATGCACTCCCCACCAGCCACTTTGGGAGAGCATGAGTTGGTTTTGCCTACCAATGATGTCCACAGCTTCATGGAACAGATGACAAAGATAGCATAAGAACTACAATTAGAACCTGAGGATCCTACATGCCACCACATCTAAAGAAAGTTCTCAGTGCTTGCATTGATACCATTGTTGCCATTTCTTTTGAAGATAGCTCACAGGTTTTGGGCTATATCTTCTACTATCCTGCCTACAGTGAAGAAAGTAGACAGTCTATTCTGAATGATGGAGTTTAGTTTGGATTGGCTCCTACATCACCTGAAACCAAATTCCATTATTGTTGAAGTAGCACAATCTAAATCCACTCAAAAAGAAACTGACTAGTCCCACTGATAAAGAGGGTAGAAAGTTGGAGATATTAGCTAAGCAGTTCTATTTCACTATGATCTTCTCCTTCAGAATTGCCAGTAATGAGGCCTACATGGCTGCATTGTGGGAAAGACTAATGCCGCTCTTGGCTAAGTTGCCAGAAGATGATGAGTGGTTGGCAGGGGCATTGCAGATGGAAGCCTACAATTTTGTTGCCAATAGTTGACTACTGCAAGCCGTATGGCTAACTGCAGTGGTAAAGCACTGTCTGCGGCAATCGTGTTTAGAAGGCATGCATGGCTGTGGTCATCTGGATTGTCGCACCAAGCTTGAATGATCAAAGAGGACCTTCCATTTGATGAGGGCAGCCTCTTTAACAAGGAGATGGATGAGAAGTTGGAGCACAGAAATAAATGTGTATGACTGCTAAGAATTCAGAAGTCGTCCCGATCCCATTATAGATGGCCTAGATGATCTTCAGGATGGAAGTGTTCTTTCAGACCTTTGACATCCAGATGTTCCAGAACATCTGTGCTTGTGCTGTCTTCATGACAGCAGCCAAGTACTCTCTGTGGTCATACTGCAAAAAATCTGGTGACCAGGACAAACACCATTTTTGAGTTCCCTGTCAGCTCTCTTCTCACTACCACTCCTCTGTTTAGCAACAGACTACAAGATTACCATCACACCTGGGCTGTTATAACATCTGACACCTGGGGTCTGGACATCACAAGGAGGGGATATTCCATAGAATTTTGGGATTATCCACCAGCAGGGATAGTTCAGATTACCCCCCCCCCAACACACTTCTCAAAGAAGCCAGCAGTCTTCTCAAAGGTGCCATTGAACCTATCATCACTTTATCTATCCTATTTTACCGTGTCAAAGAAAAATAGAGGCCTTTATCCCATCCTAGACACGAGGGACATCAACTTTTATATCCAGCTCAGATGCTTCTGGGTGGTCACACATCATACCCCTGTTGTAAGAAGGAGATTGGTTTGCGATGTTGGATTTGAAGGACACATACTTTCATATTGTGAGCCAACCATTGCATTGGTGCTTCCTCTGTTTTGATGTGGGTAGAAGGGTCTATGTTTCTGTGTCCTTCCCTTTTGGACTTTCTACTGCACCTTGTGTTTTCACAAAATGCATGACAGTGGTAGATGTATGTCTCAGGCAACAAGTTGTCATTTTATTCCCTTACGTTGATAATTGGCTCGTTGTAGCACATTCAAAGACCCACCTTCTTGCCGATATCAACATGACACTTCACCTCCTTGGTAAATTGGGGTTAGTTGTGAATCACAAGATGTAACATTTGCAGCCATCCCAGGCTATCAAGTTCATTCTTGACTCCTATGTTTTGCAGTCTACCTGCCAAATGAGAGACTCAAGAACCTGACAGACACTGTCCTATGGTGTCTGTGCACTTGCAGAGTAAGTACCAGGGGCATTCAGGTGCTGCTTGCCTTTGTGGCCTCCATAACATCAATAGGAACCAGGCTCTGCAGGCCTAGTTCCTGTCCTGCTTTGACCCACTCTTCATTTTCCCCCACATATATATCATCGTACTGAGGGCTGTCTGTAGATTCCTGGAATAGTGGCTCGATCTCAGGAACATCCAGGTGAGCATGCTGTTCATGGGAAGCTCACATGGAAAGGCTCTCTGTCAAGGGTTGCTGGGCAGAGGAAGAGAGCAATCTCCACGTCAACTCTCTTGAGATGTTGGCTATGGAGAAAGACTTACAAGCTTATGAGATTCTATTACGTGGCTAGGTTGTTCAGATAGTCTCCAACACTACAGTGGTGTACTACCTGAACAAACAGAGAGAAACAAGATCGACCACCCTGCTCCTTCTCACTCTCCATCTGTGGGACTGGTGCATTGGCAGGAGCCTGTCCGTTGCCGTGGTCCATCTCCCAAGGGAGGAGAATGTCCTAGCTGATGTTCTCAGTGGGGCTCCAGCCTCTTATCACAAATGGAGACATCCTGATGTACTTTGCGCTGTCTTCAGGAAGTGGGGCACTGTGGAAATGGATCTCTTTTCCTTGACACAGAGCAGACAGTGCAAGACCTACTGCTCCAGGACACGTTGGGGGAAGGGCTCTCTCAGTGATGCCTTCCTATTTCAGTCATCTTGTACACTTTGACTTCATTTCCTTTCATCAGAAGGGTGATTGCCTTGTCTCTCTGAATTTTGGCAAAGTACATCCTGATCATCCTGTGGTGGCCCAGGCCTCCTTGGTTTGCCTCTCTTCTTTACCTTGCTCAGGGCTACTACTTCAGGCTATCAGAGAGACCAGACTTCCTGATCCTGCACAATGGGCAAGTGAGACATCTAGACCTGGACAGTCTTAAGCTAACTGCTTGGAAGGTGTTCCTTTATGCTCTCTTGGCCATGATTTGATGAATTCTGGCTGCCACACTCAGTCCTGCTAGGCAGCAATCCTGTGCCTGCAAATGGGCCAAGTTCTCATTCTTCTTGTTGCCTATAAGGGATCTCTCCAGACCAAGTGCAAGTCCATCATGAACTGGAGTTTCTCATATTGCTATCTGACAGAGGTCTCTCTCTGTCCCCCCCTCTTTCTTTTCCAGCAAGTGAAACAGCAATTTCTACCAATTTCCAAATCGTCGGCAAGCCTTCTTACTTCAAGAACCTGTTGGTTAACTGGTTTCGGAAGGGCTACAAGGATTTGTTTTCAAAGAAGCTATTCAAGCCAGCGGTGGTCTGTGACATTCGTCTACTTACCTGGAGGATGCGCTCCTTGGTGGCAGTTAGATTTGCCAGGTGAACAGGAGAACTGTGTGCCTTCCATATTGACCCTCCGTACCTGAAGTTCTACAATGACAAAGTGGTCCTTAGACTAGGCATTTCTTTTCTACCAAAAGTAATATTGGCTTTCATTATCTTACCTGCATTTGTGCAGAACCCTACAACTGACTCGGACCATACTTTGCACTACCTGATGTTTGGTCTTTAGTCTTTTATGTCAGCTGGACTGCTGACTTTTCCCTTGTGTACTACTCCTTGAAAAAGATGTGTTTGCCTGTGCCATCCCAATGCTTCTCAAAGTGGGTCTCTTTCACTGTCCACCTGGCTTTTAAACTGGCAGAGAAAGACCCTCCTGTTCATGTGTGTAGCCATTCTAACAGAGCTATGGCTACTTCATCAGCTTTTCTGAAAGGCATGTCTGTGGAGGACGTTTGCAGGGCAGCTAATTAGTCTTAGTTCCTGACCTTTATTACACATTATAGGCTGGATGCCAAGTCCAGGGCTGATGCTGCCTTTGGCAGAGCTATGCTATTTTCTTTTGTGGCATGATACCACCACCTCCTGTGGTGAGTAGCTTGCTAGTCTCCCATTTGTGTGAGTCATAGACATCATGAAGAAGAATGGGTTGCTTACCTGTAATCATAATTCTTCAACTGGTCATCTGTGAAATCATACAATGCACACCCATTTTCCTTTAGGTGCATTGTGTTCTCTCTCCTTAGCTCCTGGCCTGCTACTTCAGCGTCCAGGGAACTTAGAGTTTGAGCGGGAGTTGGACTGGTCACAAGGACCAGGGGAGGAGGAGCTGTTGCCAGAATGCTTACATAACAGCTATAGACGATTCTGAATTATGCACTCTGCAGGCACAGTAAATCCATTTATGAGAGTTCACAGATGACCATTCAAAAAACTACACTTACAGGTAAACAACCTGCCCATCTTCATGTTATTTTACCATGTTTGAATACATATTTTCATTAACAAGAGCTAAGTAAGGAAAATATTCTTAAAAATCATTTTAATAATGAAACATATGTTTCTTAAAAAAAAAAAGCTAAAATATAACATTGCAATGTAAAATACCCTCAGACAAGAAATAATAATGCTTAAACTTGAAGCTTAACATTTAAAAAGGGAGAACTTGCATTTATATCCAGAATATTATCTATATGTGATCTTGTGAGGTGAGAGAAAGATAAGTAGGAAGCTGGTGTACTGAAACAGATGAATAGATTCATTCTGCATTATGACTATTTCTAATTTTTTTATTATGTATTTTCCAATACAGTGAAGGATCAAAAGATATACCATCAGAAAAAAAAGAAACAAAAATAGTAAAGAAAAGAAAAAGCTAATATAAAGAATAATGAAAAAAAGATTTACATTTGACTTCCAGCTTTCCTAATGATGATTATATATGACTGTGTAAAATAACTTCTTCAGTTGTATATACCATTCATACATTTCTACTGCTTACTTTTCCAGTACACTAATTATCAAAAGTGATAGTTAACATATAATTCTTTTTCTTCCAAAAAGCCAGTTAAGGTCCCATTCTTTCAAAAAGGTTGCCAGTGATTTTTCTCTAATCAAAGTTGTTAATTTGTCAATTTTGGATAAGTCCATCAATTTCAGTAGCCAGTCCTCGCTCATTGGTATTGCTGTATTTTTCCATTTCTGCGGACGTAGTAGTCTTGCTGCAATGGACATATATTGTGATATTTTCCATAATTCTTCTCCAGTTAGTCACTTTGCATTGTGACTATTGAAATACGACATAACCTAGCTGTCTATTTATTTTTCAGAGGGCTCTTTTACATTCATGTGTTTGTTAATTACCTATTCACGTATGTGCGATAACAATACTTCCATCACTCTGCGTTCCCCAACATTCTGTGCCCATAAATAGTTTAGTATCATATAAGAGAATACTTCAAAGTACATCCATAGATCAGTTAGGCTTCTTTCTTTGATAGGTCTTCAGTGAGCAGTAGAGTCACATGGGAGGATAAAACATTAAGTCTGGCTAGTAAAATTTACAGGCTAGCCTACCCAGTATGCTTGCTTAAAAGAACACCACTCTTTTCTCTGCAGCCAAGTTGGCTGTAGTTTTGGAATTGGATTAGTGTATCGTCCTCCAAAAACATTAACTCTTCCCTTTGTATTTTGGCAGTTTTAGAAGGGAGCGTTAAGGAGGAGCTATAACAGATCGTTCCGTATTCATTGACAGGTTCTGTTCAAGGAGCCAAATTGTGTCTCTCTTTCTGGCTGTAATGGTCACCCCCTGGCTTTCTTTCCCTCTGGACACTGAACTTTTGCCTAGTTCATATTGTTTTGTGTTTGTGACAAACTGCAAACGAGGTCGTGTAGCCAAAGGCGAAATTGCAGGCTGGATGGCACACAGTTTACATAATTCAGAATCTGGTGTGAAGTACTTTGCAGCATATGCTCATTAAATTTGCATGAAATCAGGGGGGGTTTTTTCTCCTCCTTTTGGTTGGTGATTATTTTTTGTTACCATTTCATTTTTAACTCTTGGGTGTCCAAAATATTTAAGCTAGTGCTTCTACCAAGACACACAATTCATTTTAAATGTATGCTTTTTAAAAAAAAACCATGGTCATTTTTCTTGCTGACCATGCTGAATGTTACCACTGGTATAACTTCTGTTATTGGAACATTTTAAAGTACTCTCCCATTCCGTTTTTGACATTTCCTTCTGAATGAAAGTCCTACTGATGGCCTGATTTTTCCATGATTATTGGACAGTTTTAAAAACAAATGTCATTCAGTTCTTCACATGCTGCCATCTACCCGTAGTAGATTGATTCATTCTTTCCCTGCTTGCCCCCATTCCTATGTGGATTTATCAATTTCAGGAGAGATTGTTGGACTTTTCATACTCAGTACCATAGAAATAATAATCTGTGGTCCCACCCCATTGATTCCTCTCCCCTGTTGCTTTTGTCATAGTTATTTAGTTGAGTAGCCTAGTTATTAATATGAGGGTTTGTTGTTGTTGTTGTTGTTGTTGTTTGTTCTGTGCCTGCAAGTCATTTATGACTTGTGACCACCCTATCCCAGGGTTTTCTTGGCAGAATTTGTTCAGAGGGGGTTTGCCCTTGCCTTCCTCTGAGGCTGAGAGAGTGTGACTTGCCCGAGATTATGCATTGAGCTTCTGTGGCCAAGCGGCATTTGAAGCCTGGTCTCCCAGTGTCCTAGTCCAGTGCTCAGACCACACTGTCTCTTATGAAGGTAATATACTGATGTAATCTGTGAGGCAATGTGCGCTGTGCTTCACTTTGTAGCAAGATCCTGAGAACTGCTTCCCATGCTATACATTTTGTATGCGGAAAAGCCCCTTTGTGTGTCATGCATAGCACTGTTCTGATGTCCTTAAGCATGAAATGCAAGATGGTAAAGTGTTGCTCTTCATGTTAGAACCACCTTCCAGGAAATGCAGAAAGTTGCCTGAAGTGCTGGCGAAAAGCCAGTAGTGGTTGTTAGCCAAGTGCAGGCCAGGCAGCTAATTCTCAGATTTGGAGACAGGAACAAGATATCAGTCTTCTACTGGTGCTTGTAATTTAGCATCTGATCTAATGTCGTATAGCAGATGGTGGGACTGTGCTTGAAATATATAATATAGATGATGGATGGTTGGGCAACTTTTCATTTCTTTTGGAGACACCATCAAAATTTTGTCTTTGCTTTTTTACATATACTGCATCTATATTCAGAAGATTAATTTTCCTCTGCTTATGGAAGGTGTTTGAGACCTCTTCATTAGACAGATTATCTGGAAGCTCCAAGAGGAAAGATATAAAAATATCTTTGCTTCCTAGTTTTTAACTAGACTTGGAATATATGTTCCAGCTTCTTGTTTGTCAGGGTTGACAGTGTGTGTATGTGTGAGTGGGTGGGTGACTAAACTCAGTGAACAGAATTTTTTAAAAAAAATCACTCATTTTTGATATAGCAGGTTCCAGAGCTCCTCATTTCTTTCTTCAGAGCCTGCAAATACCATCAGGCATTTCTTTATTTTAGTGCCAATTATTAAAATGATGTTTAGTGGCATAAACTCCTTTGTTGTGTGTGGAAAAGTTGGCCTGAACACAGTTTAAGACTCAAGTAGTAGTAGCAGTAACAATTCTAATGGACTATAATAATCCTGTTTACTCTTTTTTGTTTGGTTGGTTTTTATTTGCTAGCCTGAACCATTGAAATAGCTATCGTTGGTGATTATGAACACTAGCAATAAAAGCAGAGGCTTTAGGAACATCCCTGCAAGTTCTGTTAATAAATAAGGAGTTTGTACACCAGACTTTAATATAGATAACTCAGTGCTTTTAAAGTAAGCACACCTTTAAAAGTAGCACACCTCTCGCATCCTACAAGAATAGGTACTCCCCTCACTGTCATTTCGAAACTCATTCTGAAAATCATTAACATCAACGTGTGTGACTTACATCTTCTCAGATATTAAATCCTTGCTGACTACAAAATGTATGAAGGGAAAATAAGCTTCTCTCTCTAACGCTTGATTCTGTCTGTCTCTTGGCTTGTCTGTGCTGGACTGCTAGTTGTTATTAAGAGCTTGACTTCATGAGTAAGGTAGCTTTAAAATTTTAAAGTGACTAATTACAAAAAATATATTTGTCCTATCTAATGTTCTGTCACTAGTTTGAAATGAACTCTGAATTTACTTGAAACAAAGGTAAATTATACCTAGCAACAGTATTTTAAATCAGTGCTGCTCAGCGTGGTGGTCTGTGGAATGGTGCTGGTCTGTGAACCACTGGCTGCTGGTCCCTGGCATGTTTACAGGAAAGAAAGAAACAGATGTGGCCAGTGGATGCAAATATGGTAGCAGTTACTGCCACAATAAAAAACTCATGATTGCTGGGCCCCCACATTAGATAGTGTAAGCAACACTGTCATAACACTCTTAGACCACGTGCCTCTGTAAAATGCATTGAGCTTGAGTTTCTTTATAAAAATATTCAACTAGTGGCAAAGAGACATAGTTTTTGTACATGACATGTTATAAATATGACACAGGCCTGCAAAGTATGAGCGTCGTCCAAAACATTTGGCCATGTAGCCCACATAGACTCTAAAAATGGTAACTCTAACGGTAACTCCTTTGAGACAAGAAAAATGGTTTCTGTTTAGCTTTCTTTTTATTTGTGAATAAGCAAGATCATTTCTGTGATCCTTAAGATACAGCCTTATAGCTATTTGCTTGGGCCTACGTCCTTTTGTCCTGGTGGTACTGGGTTTTGAGGGGGCATGTATAGAATTGTGCAGTAGATACACAGTCATACATATACTTATTTGGAAATAAGGCCTGTTAAAGCAAGTGAGAGTTAGCTGGGAAATGCTTGCTTTCATTTAGTCATTTATTAAAACGCTTCTAGCCCACACTTTACTATAGGATTTCAAGGTGGCATACGGTATAAACGATTTAAAACACCTGCAGGTTAAAACAGTAAATAATTTAAACAAATAAGACACATTAAATGTAGCGACAGTTAAAACCACTTTAAAGCTAGAACATTTTAATGTATACCTTCAGATAAATTTTACAGTGTATACTTTGAAATAAGTTAGTCTCCAAAGACTTTAATAAAAAGCCATGTTTTGACTTGGTGCCTGAAAGAGATCAGTGTTGGATCCAGTCAGAGTTCTGGGGGAGGAGGGGATTCTACAGTTGGGGCACCATAGCAGAGAAAGTCTCTCCTATGTCGTCCACTTCACATTACCCCTACTAGTGGGACACGGAAGAAGACCCCTCTGCAGATCTCATTTACCAAGCAGATATGTGTATGGGGAAGCACTCCTTCAAGTGTTGAGATCTCAAGCCATTTAGGGCTTTAAATATCATCACCAGCACCTTGAACTCAGACTGGAGGGAAATTTGCAGTCAGTTCAATTCTTTAAGGCTGATGTTATGCGTTTCTATGTGTTATTCTGGTCAGCATTCTTGCTACTGCATTTTGTATCTATCTGTATTTAGCTCTAGCGTCTGAATCATCTTCAAGGGCACCCCATATAGAGTGCATTGCAATAGTCTAATTGGGAAGTTACCAGCGTTTGACCAACTGTGACTAAGTTATCTCTGCCCAGAAAAGTCTCTAAGTTGTGCACTAGTCAGAGTTGGAGGTGAGCATTCCAAATCATAGAGTCCACTTGGGCCTCCAATGACAAAAATGAGTATAGGCATATTCTCAAAACTGTCGTATGCTCTTAGTCCAAAGAGGGTTCTCTTCAGGTGAGGCCGACCACTGCCTCCTTCAAGGCAGCGGGGACCTTGCCTTTACCACCTGCTGGACCCACTTGAACAATCCACCCCTGCTAGATTTAATTGTCCAAACTGAAGCTGATCCCAAGAAACCAGCACCAGTGAAGCACTGGGCACTTCCTCAGACTCTGTGAAAACTCTGGTGTCAAGTTCTGAGCATATGATCAGACTGTCATTTTTTGCATTGAAGAATATGTAGTTAACTGGGAAAAACTGTTTCTCAATCAAATGGAAAGCAGTTGTTCCTGCTGCTTTGGTTATTGGAGCGATATATAACTTGAGAAACAAATACATCACAGAATCAAGGTGAGTATACAACAGAGTTCAAGATCGCCCATATCTGTGATCACCTCAATCAGAGACTAGGGTTTGGCAACCCTAAATTTTTTGTCCCAGGATGATTCCCCCCTCCTCAAACCTGGAAGTGGCCAGAAGTTTATTTCTGGTTTTGATTTTTTTTTAAAGGTTAAATAGCATAGTATGTCCCTGCAACCTATTTAAAAAGTGAACTTCCTCTCCTAGAGAGACATATTGTTTTGTTTTTGTTTTTTTTCCACTAGAAAAAGGTGGTCTGAGGAAGCCTGGAAGACTGAAGGGGTTGTAAAATGAGCATTGGAGAACCACATGTCACTTGAGAATTTACTTTGCCCACGGTTGCCTTAGATGATCCCAGTGAGATTGTGGGTGGTATCTCTAGAGTACTGGATAATGTACTAGTCTCTCAGTTTAGTACAAATCCCACAGTTACACATACAATAGATAATTTATTGTGTCATTTATAATGTTTAACCCCAGAAAATGGATATTTTTTCCCACAGTTTTCTGTTGTTATGTTCTGTCATCACATTGGCTTCAACTTATGGTGACTCTGTGAATGAGAGACCCTGTGAGACTTCTGTGAGACCCTGTTATTAACAGCTTTGCTCAGGTCTTGCAAATTCAGGGCTACGGCTTCCTTGATTGAATCAACTCACCTGTAGTGCGCTCCCTCTCTCTTTTCCTTAGACTTCAGCTTTGCTGAACATTGTTTTTTCTGTATACTGAAACATTATCTACATAGATAGAATAGCCTTTAATACACTGTGTAAGATGATCATGATTTTATTATATAAGAGGTAAGTGTAAGCCTGAACATGTAATTAAATCCATTTCTTACTTTTTAAAAGTAGTTAAGATATTTGATTTTTTTAAAAAAAGATATAAATTAAAATTTAATATTTAAACAAGAACAATTAAACAGTAACCAATTACTTGCTAACTATCCACACATGATATAAAATTCCAGTACACCTCCCTCCATCACTGCAGGTTTTTGAGACAGTCTGATCCTCTGTTAAAAGAGGCAGTGCCTAGATGCTTCAGAATAAAAAAAAATGTGTCAAATTAAGAAGTATGTAATCACAAACGCAGTTCCAATGGTAAGGTGTATATACTAAGTTTGCTGGTTGATTTTTGATCATATATAACATTAGGTCTTTCCTTAACCAAGAATTTTATTCAGTGTACAGGAGAATTTAAATTTATTTGGTTATATATCGTAGTGGTTAGTAATATGACTAGTCATGAATATTTTCTGATACTTTGTAGATAAAAAAACCTTAATGCGTAGTTAAGTGAGCATACACTTAGAATATTAAGTAAATTTGAAAGTAGTTCAAGAAGAGCTTCAAAAAAAATTAAAAGTGCCTCTTCTCACTGAGCTGCTAAGAAAAGGCAGAAGAAGCACCCCTTTTATGTGAATTGGCTGCCTGAATTGGAAGCTGGGGGTAGCAGCAAGGGAGGAAACCAGCAGCAGATTTTTTTATAGAAGGAAAAGATACTGTCTCAGCACTTATACTGAAAATCCTATGAAAACATGTTGCCAGACTGTCAGTTCCTGAATTATGACATAAAGCATTTACAACAGGCCATATTCAAAGGAGTTAGGGGTGCAGGACGCCCATGAAAGTAGAAAAACTGAATATCTCTAGGCATCCCCCAGCCAGCTGCCCACTTCTACCTTTGGAATGAATGAGCACAAATGCTATCAAGACCATGCTGCAGTGCTTGTGCTCTCTCCTTCCAAAGGCAGAAGCTTGTGGCTGGTGGGCCCCTCTACCAGGCAGCTTGCCAGCCACACTTTTTGCCTTTGGAATGAGTGAAGAGAACAAAAAAGAGTTTTTCTTCACTCCTTCCAAAGGCAGAAGCTGATGACTGGCAGACTTCTCCACCTCTGGCTCCTGAGTGAGCAAACACACACATGTGCCATCCCTCATTGCAGTCCTCTCATCCCATCCCCTTCCTGCCCACCTGTATGAGTGAATGAGCACACATACAGGCATCTCTTCATGATCCCCTCATCACATCCATCCCGAGCGTGCACCGCTAGGGGTAGCCACCTTGCCAGTTAATTTCTTCCCAGTGACACTGGTGTTATTGAAGTGGTAAAAATGGCATAGGGCAGCAGCGGAGGTGGGGCAAATAATCTGTGAATGATCAAATCCATGAAGGTGAAACTCACAAATGTGGAGGAAGGTCTGTACTAGTGAAAAAAGGTAGTCCGCACAGGCTCAGAGGTACTTAACTCTCCAAGTTCCAGGATTTAGCTTTGGTATTATGAACAAGCTTATAGGCTGATGTTCTCAAGTCTTGATACAAATTAAATCAGGAGGAAGGAGAGAAGCAAGAATGAATTGTGAATGTTTGTTATAGTGGATATTCAAGGAAGGAAAAGGGGAGTTAACTGCTGTGTGGAATAAAACTGAAGGCAGAGTTTTCTGGCTGTAGTTTGCTGGCATTCAGGGTAAAGTCAGTGGTTAATTTCTGTACAGAGAGGTGCTGTAATTTTACCTATTAAAACTGCTTTTGGTTTCAGTATAGCGGGAAGGCTGCCTTTGCTAAGTGATGAGAGGAGAACACTTTGTATATCCTGAGAAATATATACTAGTATATCTGTTTTAAGAATTCTGTGCCATCAATTAAGTGACTAGACTTGTGTTTGTTACTCATCATCTTTGTGTTTCTCAACTGTAAAATTTTACCAAGGAGCTCTAAACGTGTAAATTTTCAGGTGCATATTTTAAAAATTATATCTGTGTGACTTTGCTATGTACTGTCTTGTGTGCCATGTTGATTTTGTCATCAGGCAGCATTTTCAAGTTACTGCCTCCTGGTTGTTGCACAATTGTGTCTGGATTATGTTGGCTATTGATATTGGAGCATTTGATCAAAGGTGTGCTTGCGTTGCTGGGCAGGACTGTGCTTGTCCTGAACTTTTCAGCTGCCCCACCCCAAGGCTTTCCAGCATTCGCTTATAAGAAGGAAAGATGTGATACTCCCAGTCCACAGTGGAACATCTTTTCCCTTCTGTGGCTAGACAAGGATTATAGGTTCCAGCATTCTGAGCTTTTTCTCAATGAGAAGGGCATTTTGTTCCCATCAAGGATACTGGTACTTGTAAGCCTAGTCCAGTTCCTGGTGAGTAAAGAGAGTTATCTTTATGCAGAATGAGCCGAGGAAAGCTCATGCATCCCCAGCAGGGTGAAACAAGTGTGGTTCCTCTATTTCAATCCTGTATTTGAGTGATTTACATGTCTACTACCATTTATGAGTCTCTCTATGTATGGAGTTCTCTCAAATCTATTATCTTGGTCACCTAAGCTCTCAAATTTGTGGACAATGTCAAATTTGTAGGACATCAGTGTTCCACTTAAGTAATTTTAATTGTGGGATATGGGGAAATAAACATGTGATGCCATACCTTTCTACAGCCACCTCTGTACTTTTATGTATGTATCAAAAGTGGCAGCATCTGTTATAGCTCTTTCATAATAGGCATTGTAGTACAATACAGTGCAATGATCTAACTAATCACCAGAATGACCAGGTATGAGACTTACCTTAGGAACAGCATTTCATGCAGCTACTTTACAGAGCTGCATAAGGATCTGTGGGGAGCAGTCAGTCATAGTCTGCTTGCTGTCTTGTCTGCCTGGTGAGCTTTTATACTATCTCAGGCTCCTCTTATCTGTTGTTCTCTGTCAGGACTAACTTTCATAGGTTTTTTGTTATTAGCTGATTTACAGGCCTTTTGCAAAAGGCCACTACTCATCTGTTACTAGTCTTTTGACAGGCCACCACAGATAAGACTTTCACAAGTACTGGTCAGCTATGTGCCATCTTAAATGACTTAGGTGATCGCTGATGACTTAGACCTCTTTGGAGTCTTTGTTTTTTCCACACAACACTGGCCTCTTTTACTGGGCTCCTGTCAAGGTCACTCTTCTCTGATCTAATTACATCACCTGGACATTTCTGGTATTTCTTATTTTGAGTTGGCTTAGCTAAATGCCCAGAACCAGATTGTAAGCCTGCACTTGCAATACTTTGCTGCCTGACACACAAACATTTGGTTTTTTACTCTGAATTCTGCTTTACAATGTACAGTCAGCCCTCCACATTTGTGGATTTAACTTTCACAGATTTGATTATTTGAGAGTTTCTCCAACCTCTGTCTCCCCACTTCAGCTGCTCCTTTTCTGAGAACCTTCCGTGTTGGTAGCTCCAGTTAGGACACACAGCCCTTTAAAAACCCACCTCTGGTGCTCCTCCTCCTCCACCAGCACCTGCCTGGCCAGCTAAAGATGGCTTGCAACCTGATTTCTCAGCACCACGAACCCTCTCCCAATGCCCCTACCCATACAAGGAAGGAGACAGGTGAGGGAGAGTGGAACTATAGGGCCACCTTGCTGACTTACCCCCTTACCTTCTCCTTGGCCTGGTTTGGACTATGGGTGCCTGTTCTCCCCACCATGCCATGGCCCCTTCCCACAGACACATATACATATTTTGATATTTGCAATTTTTCCATTTTTGCAGGGGTCCTGCACCCCTAACCCTAGCAAGTGTTGAGGGCCAACTGTTAATTACTCATTCCTTAAATTTTCAAAGTATACACAAAATATAGCATCCAGCTTATAACAAGTGACCCCTGCCACTGAGCTCCCAGACCTTACCTACTTAAGCAAGATCCTATTACCGTGATTTGACAGAAGGTATCCAAGACTCTAGGCTGTTCTACAGTCCATTGGTGGTGGGTGGGTGGGGTTGTTAGGCAAGGGTGCTATTTAGCTGCAGTCTTTCATGGTGTGACTGTTTAAAATTCAGTGTTGTAAAGGGGACTTGAGCAGCCTGACTGTGAACTGATAGCAGTAGTGTTAAATTAACAGTGGCTAGATTGTTTTGTTGCTAAATATTGGCAAATCAGCAAAATCCTCAGTTCAACTGAATGGCTGCAAAATGTCTAGAGTAAAGTCATTATAGTTAAAATCACATGTTTTATTCCGCTGCATATAGGGACCATTAAAAGAAGTGTGTTATCATTTAATAGATCCTTGTTAATTAATAACTGAAGTGGAAAATCCTGTGCGAATCCTCTGAGTAATACTTGTAGTTATTGGTGGTTAATCATGATAATCATGATAATCATGATTACATAATTCAGGCCATGATCACATTGTTTTTCTTTTGGGAAGCTCTTTCCAGCAAGTTTTAGGATAAGCTTTTAGGCTAAAGTATTCTTCCTCGTCAAATTCCTTCACTGAGAGGAAGTAACAGAGTAGGTTTTCTGAATGTTGAATTAAGCTTACTTTTAATGTTAATTTCCTCTGTAACACTATTAAAGTCATGTTTAACAGCTTAAAATAATAACACAGATGTTTTCTTTAATTTTGCATTTTAATTATTCCAGGGTCCCCTTAAGCTTTAGGTTACCCCCTTTTGTTCAAGTGTAACTTTAAATAGGTAGTGAAAGGCTGCCCATACTGGTGGCCTGTAGAATGGGTAGCAATCCTTACTTTCTAGCTCCCGTGCACCACTTTTCCACTCAGTGCGATTCATTCAGTTCTTTGCCACTTTCTCATTCATTGCCAAATCTTGAAAAAGTGGCAGGAAATTCTCTCCCTCTGTACCTCTCAAGTTTTGTTTCACATGGGGCATAACAAAGATTCAAGAGATTGACTCTTGGCTTTGTTTTGAGAATGAAGGGAGGGAAGAAGGCAAAAAAAAAAAAAATCTGTCCCTTGTAACCATGATGGACATATCAGCTTAGTGCAGACTATGCAATACATTTTCATTTGAAATTGCTGTAAACCAGCATTTTCCAATCTCCCTCTTTTTTTTTCTGGAAAATTACAAATGCCTGTGATGTTTTCTATCATGACTAACATTGTATTACTTCTATGGGGAAGATAATATACCACTTAAAACCTGGCAATATGAGAGTATTTTCTTTGTTATGTGAGGTTATCTCCAGTGGCATCTGAGTCTGAAATCATTAGTAGATTGATTGGTGCAACCAATCACATAGTTCATTCATCATAGTCTTTTATATGTGGATTTTAATTGGATTTTAATTGATGAAGTTCAGTGCTGATAGTAGTTTTATAAACAGTGTGTGTACATTGCTGAAGTCAGGCAGCATGGTTGAGATGGCTTTCTGAATAATAAATTGTTAGTTAATCAAGAGATATCGTAATATTTATTAAATATTCCTCCAATATAGTGTGCATTGAGATGATGTGACATTCATTTTTAATTGGTTAATTGATCTATGGTTAAAAAGCATGGCAGGAAGTTTTCTTTAAAAAAATTGAGAGTGCTACCAGTGTTTTTAAGGAGGTTTCTAAGGAATTATTTCCCATTTCTACTGTATGTTTAATGTGCAGAATGCTTCAAAATTTTTATGTTGTCAAAATAGT
The DNA here is from genome assembly GCA_030412105.1 of Cyclura pinguis. Classification (NCBI taxonomy): domain Eukaryota; kingdom Metazoa; phylum Chordata; class Lepidosauria; order Squamata; family Iguanidae; genus Cyclura; species Cyclura pinguis. The sequence goes on from CM059600.1 coordinate 162,841,614, forward strand.
GTTGAAAATATTATATTGATTTTCCAAATGAGAAACTGAGACTAAGAAGTGTTGACCAAGTTTCAGCAATAAATGCCACAGGCATCTCTGTATGAATAGACGTTGGTATACTTTTCCCTGAGAAGGTATTTTCATACTTGTAACAGGATAGCTCTTGCATGGAGTAACTGTATTTTATGTGGGTATGGATATGTGTGATTTGGGTGAATTTCAAAGGTCAGATTTCAACCCTCCAGTACAGCTTCAGATATCGGTGATGTGGAAAAGCATTTTGATGTAGGAAAATGCATGAAAGACACATGGCAGATCTTTTTGTGATGATCACAAAGATTGCTTTTGTACCTTTTGTTCACAGACAGTTTCTTTTCCTCCTGTGAATTAAGAGTGAATAAAGATAGTAATATTTAGAGAAGTTGTTTTTGCAGTTCAGACTGCAAGCTAGTTTAAAGGGTTTGTTGATCTGGGAACATAAGGAAGGAATGAGCTGCCAAGAATGGAGGAATGAGATATGTTCATTGCAATGTCGCAACTTCACAGTTCATTCTTGTGTTTCTCTTCTGGCGAAATGACAGAGTTCTACTTGCTGGCTGAGTAGAAATGAACAAATGAAGCAGAAGATGACTGCAACAAATTGTGCTCGAAAGGTGAGCCTAGCAGAGAAATAGGTTTGAACCTGAGGAAGACAGCAAGTTCCTCTGTACAGAAGGTGACATACAATAGGAAGAACAGGTCTGCCACTTGGGATTTTTCTCTGTTCTCTTAATGAAAGTTGGTCTACACATGGGTAAAGGGCAAAAATATCAAATATATCTGTATCTGTGTAATTTGTGCAGCAAGATTGTGCTCAAGAGACAGGAAAACAAATCTGTGTTAGTTAAAATAAATTTTTGCTGAAATCTTGCAAAGCTAAAATTTTAGTGTTCCTTATTTTGTACTGCAGGACAGAGAAACTGAAAATGTGGCCTTTTAATTTTAAATGACACTGTGTCATCAAGTTTGGCACCCACATGGTTTACTTGTTATGAAATAGGGGAAATGTTAGATTTTGCAGGGAGGATCCAAGTAAATTAAAATCTGTTTCATAGCATCTGGGTATTCTCCCTCTCTGATGATGCAAAGCCAGGAACCTTTGTAGTGTCCAGCTCTTATAATTGTTAGCTGCAGCAAACTTTCCAATTAGTATTTAAAAACTGTCATGCCCCCACTTAAATCTGTGACTCTTTACAAGATGATTAAGTATTGTTGCATATAACCTCTCCAAATATCACTGTAATTTTATTCTCTATTTGTGTACCCAGTGCTGTGGAATTGCAACTGACATTTCGGTATGCCGATCAGTTCAGTTGCTTTTGGTATAAACGTACCAAACATGTTTTAAAAGTATAGATTTGAAGGAGACAGAATTAAGAATAACTAGGAAGACCAGATAGTAGAAATTTAATCCTCAAGAAGAATATTATTTAAAGCCTGATGATGTTAGTAAAATAAGATGGCATCATGCTCCTGATAGAAGTTTGTACTTTCAAACAGGTCCAGAAAGAGTTAAACACAAGAATTATTGCTTTTTTACTTAGGTTTGTTCTCTGTTGGTCTATTCTTGTATGCATTTGAATAACTAAGTCAGGCCTTGTTGCTTTTTGCAGTTTGTCATTAAGAGGCAAGAAGACAAGGAATAAAAGAACAGCTCCAATTCATTCGGAAAGATGGAAAGAGCTATTATTTGGTCAGTTAACCATCTTCCCCTACTTGAATGCATCAGTAGCTTATATGGTCTTATTAGAGAGACTGATTGAGTAGGAGTGAGGAAAGGAACAAAGCTATACAAGAATTCTGTCAAAGACTGCTGCATTGCTAAATTCCTGCAGAAAGTATACTTTTGTGCAGAGAATAATGTGCAGCTGAGTTGTAGGTGACTGCATGATGATTTCATCTGTGTATGTTTTGCTGCAGATGTGTACCTTAAAATGCCATATTGTATCATGCTTTACCAGTATGTGTGCGCCTATGTATTAAACTTGTGTGTAAATGTTTCTCAGTGATACTTAATACTGCACTTTGTTTCCAGTTTTGTTCTATGTAGAAATTGGCTTATATTTGTAGTAGCCATAAAAAAGGATGCATAAACAGATCTGTATTTTAATAATCCAGTAGTGAAGAGAATGAGAAAAAAATATGTAGGAACAATCTACTCTGAGTTTGAAGACCTGGTTTGTGTATTTAACCAGAGGCAGTGCAAAACTAGTCTGGTAGAGGTCTCTCCTTTGAAATCTTTTACTTCAGTCAGTCTCTCCATAGGAATACCTGGTAGTCAAGAGGATTGTTTCACATGATTCTTTGCCTCTTTACTTCTGGTGGTGGTGAGGAATCATGGAACAAGGCTTCTGAATAGGGTTACTATATTACCTGGTTGACCAGATTTTACCTGGATTCTAGGCATGCTACCTGGTGCCTGTTTGAACCATTAGTTGGTTCCAGTTTTAAGTTTTCTTTATTTATTTTTGTAAAAAGCAAGTCTCTAGTTCTTTTAGAAGCAGAGTTATTGGGTAAAATGTACAGTCGCTCTTGTGTCCATTTTTCCCCCGGGAAACAAGCCTGATACTACCTTTCATTGTGTTTAGCCAATCAGTGAAGTATTACACTTACGGTTGGCATCTCTGATTTTAAAATATATGCGTGACCTGTCCCTCTCAATCCTCGTTAGTGTTACAATTCTGGCAGAAAAACTAGTTTTGGGAGAAAGTTGTGCAGAGGTTTGATTTATAGAACACCTCACGGAGATTGCACAGAGAGCAGTGGAGTCATTGGAATGACTGGAGCGTGGAAGAATACAACAAAGCAAGGTAAATCCCATAACACAGTATTAAGGTGATATACAATCTGTTTTTGTTGACTTGCCTTTGCATGACTTGAGATAGTGATATTATGCATTTTTGTTGGAGTTTCAGGGGGGAAAAGTCAAGTTATATTTTATGAGGGGTACTTAGAGGTCTCTCAGTGCCTAATGTGGGAGAAAAAGAGCTACTTTTATTATTGCCACCTCTTCTCCACCCATGGTTGCCCCTGCTACCACCTCACCTCACTTTATCTCCCTGACCCCTGTTCTCCCCTTGCAGCAGTGGCACCATTGCTTTCACCTGCCTGCCTCCTTACTTGCTTCTGTTTAAAGTATTGCTGCCCATTGAGGTGAGGCAACAAAAGAGAAAGGCAGAAAGGAAGGCTAAGAAGTGCACTGGTAGAGTACAAAAAAGCAAGAGGAGTTGGGACAAGATGAGACAGGGTGCAAGCAAGAGAGGTATAATGGCACAAAATGAGACGAGGAAAGTGGGGGATCCAGTGGGAAAGTGCAAGAAGCAAGGGAGTGTAGTATGGCAGGGAGCATGAGGTGAAGCTAGGAAGAGTGTAACGTAAGTTAGAAGCACAGCAAGGGAGAGAAGCAATTCAACAGCAACACGGGTTATTCAGGGGTAGGATAATGGTACAGTACAGTCACTACTGGCATTCTGGTACCTTAGACAGGCTCCTGTTCTCTGAGGTAAGTAGGAGCTGGGAAAAAGGCAAAGGGAATGATAGAGAGAGATTTACTGAGGTACGTCCTTATTGTGAATCTTAACTTTTGGGGAAATAGATTCAAACCGTGATAAAAAATAATCTAAGTGCTTTTGGAATTACTGACCCCACATTTATTTGTCCGGGGCATAAGGTATGGATGAACTGTTTATACACATATGTCCTACTAGGATGAATGGTCTCACACCTAAGAAAATTTACACCCTTCTCTGTATTGAGAGTATATTTCTTTCTACAGTGTAAACTGTAGGAGGGAAATAACATCTAAAAGGGAAAGGAAGTTTTCTATTGGAAGTAAAGCTTAGGAGAATGGTGTTGTGGGAGGGGGAACAGATCTGCCATATTGGATTACCACTTGCTTTGAATTACTATTTTTTGTTACAGAAAGAGATAATACCTTTCAAAGTTTACCTTGAAAACCAACATAAGGGTTTGTGGACTGAAGCCCGCTTCGTCATATACATGGAATATTGCCTTGTGCAGCAGATTATTTATTGTTTATTTATTTAGAACCATCAGTGAAAATCAGTGTACAATATACATATTATAGATGTGATTTGTTGAGAGAGTTTAATTAATGAGGTGAGTGGGAATAGAAATGTAAAACATAAAAATGTTTATCATTAATTTAGGAGTGAGAATCTTGTGGTCCTTCAGATGTAGTTGGATTGCAACTCCCAGCATTCCTCAGCATTGAGTGTGCAGGCTGGGGTGCTGAAACTTATAGTCATGGAAGGCTGCATGAGTTCAACCACTACCTTAAGTGGTCAGTAACAAAAAATAGTTGCTGGTAGACAGATGTCGTAGTATAGAAAAATTGATTAGTATCTGTATGGTAAAAAGTAGAACAAGGTAGATTAAGGTAGCTTATTTACAAGTTATAATAAAATATTTAATCTGTATGTCTGAAGGAAATAACAACTAGCATGTTTCTAGTAATCACTACTGTTTACCTTTCCTTTCTTTTTCATTTTCTCGTCTGATCTTAGTAACTCTCAGCTTCTTGTGGTATTTTCATGGATCTGTGCCTTTTTGCTGTCAGTTTAAAAAACTGATGGGAAACACACACATGCGGGCACACACACATGCACACACAACAAAACTGACTACAGTGACCTAATGACAATACCATTCTGAGTGCCAGGATAGGAGAGTGTGCATGAAGTACTGTAAATAGGTGAAATATGCCATCTAAATGTTAAGTAGCATTTTGTTCCTAGAAAAATGTCCTGTAATATTTACATGTTACATCGTTGCTTGTGCTATGGCATATTGAATATAGTGATGCCTGTATCCGCTAACAGATCATATGTGTTCCCATCTTGACAATGTTTCCTTAATATCCAAGGTAATTCACATTATTTGCTTGAAGCGTCTGTATTGAAAAGTTGCATCCTCCTTTTTCTGTGTGTTGCCTGCTGTTGATGTTGTTTTACTCCTCGTTAGATATCTGTGTGGACTTTGATATGGTTTCTGAAGTTCCGCTCTTTTGCATTCCTCCCCTTTTCCTAATTAAGTGAGGCACTGCCTACTGTACATCAAAGGCTGAGCATTTTCTAAAGAGTAACTAGTTAAGCATGAAAGCTAATTGAACACATGACCTAATTATTGGGTGCTCTTCAAGCCATTGCTTTTCCTTTATTTCTGTAGGGTTTTTGCTTTTAAAGCTATAGCAAATGCTAATTACTGTTTGAAAAGAAAGGAGGAATGTGCCAGGGGAGATGTTTCCCCACCCTAACATTCACACTTTGGAAAAATGTGGCTTTCTTCACCAAGATTTGCTGCAGATGCTGTGGTCCTAATAATTCTTCCCCAAGGTTGATGTCTTGAATTTAGTGCAGTTGAGATTAAAAACTCTCAGTGTGAGGCATGGGTAAATCTTAGGCACTTTCCCATATGATACTGCAACTTTCGCTGTGAAACATTGAGCTCCCAGTAATTCAGTACTCAGTATCAAGTCATGTATTTAAGAAGAGTTGTGCTAGATTCTGAAACAGAAGATCTATCCGAGATTCTCTAGTCCATTTAAATCAATCCATACTGTTTGTCCCAACTATGAAATACCTAGTAGCATGTGCACCATTTATTTAGACTCTGATCCCCTCTCATTGAGAGTATATCTTCATATGCACCAGGAACCACAGTAGAGTTCTCATCCTTCTTTGGTATAGACACATGGATTGTGTGTTTTACAGCATGCCAACCATTAATCAGAATGAGAGATTTACACATTTATGCAAACTTATCCAGCCCTACTAGCAGAAGTAAATTTTGTAGTGGTTCCTTGGCTAGAAGAGGAAAGTTGGATGGGTGTATTGATGAACGGGCAGAAGTAGTAGGAGTGGACCATTCTCCTTTTCTGGAAAATGGTGGGCACAGTGTGTACCTTTGCCAACAAAAGAAGAGAAATGACTATTTCTTTTGAGGAATCAGATCTTCATAAGAGGTAGGGTGATGGAGCTGTAACAGTAGAAATCATTGGCACTCATGTATCTGTATAATAGGACAGAGGTGGAGTAAGGGAAGGTAATAGAGGCTTTGATTGTGATAGTTTCTTCTCTTCATGGGGGTAAATAATGCCAGTGTAGTGATAACATATAAAGCTTTCAGTAACATACAGAATAGATTATTTTCAGTGATCATTAGCCAGAATAGGTATACAGACCCTTTCCCATCCCCTAAATAGTTCTTATAATGACTGTGGCTGGTATCCTGTTGATTGGTCCCAACTAAAGTAGGGCCATTCAATTGGCTGTCGAATGGTGACTCAACATGTAGGTAAATCTCACCAGTTTAGTGGGTTTACTCTAGTCAGAACTAGCAATAGAAATTAGCCCTATTTCTTTACTGCTTTTTATAGTTTTTTAAAATGTGGCTGAAAACTATCAAATGCAGCTGTTATTTCCATCTACAGTTGTATAATAAAAATTTGGAACATATAGTATTTCAAACTATGTCTTTTTGCAGTTCTGAAAAAGAAGGTGTGCCCTAGATGTGTGACTACCTGAAAGGGTAGTCTGAGGAAAGCACTGAGCTGAATTACCAGCAATGTGGGAGTGGTTTAGAGTTAGACTAAAAGTGAAGGGTATTTCTGGTATTCTACCAAAAGTGACAGGCGTGTCTGGAAAGTGTATTGGGAAATTGTGCCAGAAGACAGGTAGGCAGTGGGCATGTAGGCACTGTTGTTCTTCATGCATTCTGTAGCAATGACCTGTCTTCTTGGAACTAATTCAAGAAACTTGCAAAATCATTTTAATGGGAAAATCCTCTGGGTCTTGCCATCCTGCTGACAAATGCAAGAGCTGGAGGCAAAGTGACCTTGGAGTAGAAGAAACTGGGGCAAAGGGGGGGTTGGTGCCAAAGTCTGAAAGGACAGAGGAAATATAACCAGATGTCATTGCTCTCCAAGCTGATGAAGACTCTTCTTTTTCTTGATTGTGGATTAGAGAACTGAGGTAACTGTAGTAGCATTTACAATACATTGGCCACAATAGTAGCTGCTGGATACTCAGTACTGATCCATCCGTATCTTGCAAGTGCTTTCACTTTGAACAAATAGCTGAGTCATTCTAGTTCTTGATTTTGAATTTTTCAACAGAAATGTTGCATAAAAGCTGAGCTAATGATAAAATACATAGCATAGGTATCACTTTAATATTTACCTTTCTGCTTTTTTAAATTCGTTTTGACTGCTGTCAAGAAGATCTTCCATCCTGAGGCCTTGGGCAAAGTCAGGAGATCTGGCCAACCCAGAACTCCCAGCCTATGTCCCCCCCCTCACCATTTCCTCTATGAGAAATGAGAAGATGAGTAAACTGAAGCAAATCCATTTCTCCTGCCTTTTCTCTAGGAGAAGATACACCCTGTTGATTCAAGCAGTCAAATAACCAATAAAGTTTAACAGAGAGGAATGGAAATAAAATGTTTATTCTCAATAAGGAGCATTATATCATGCTAGTAAGGCATCACACAGGTTGAAGATTGTTTCCAGGTAATAATTTTAAAATGAGTAAGTTACTTCTTGGTGTCTTTTGAATCAAGTTAGCAGTTTGAGATTATTCTTGATGTGCCCAACTGGACAGTCCATTACCATTTGTCTGGAGGTAAGTGTTTTGATAAATCCAGCTTCTGTAAGTCCTTTCTCACTCTCATGTTAACAACTGCAGTAGGAGAATAAAGACTGTAATCTCTTGTCTTTTTAAAAATCCCTACAAGCTCTCCCCCCCACGGTTTAAGTTGTTTAGACATCTCTCTAACTTAGGTTTTTATAAAGTCTTTTCACATGCATATGCACAACACAGCCTTCTATTTGAGTTACTGTGACCCGAGCCCTGCCCATGTGAGGTGGCTTCTTGAGCCTTGCACACACACTCTCTTCTCTCCTTCTTGACCACGTGTCCCCCTCTGCAAGGAGAGAGCATACCTGCTGGAGACATCCATTTCTGCCCTGAATCTGTCTGAGGGAGGGACGCACAGCACCAGTTGCTCCTTCCTTTGCCTTCTGCATGAGCAAACTGGCTCCTGAGACCACAGAGAGTGTCTGGGTGGGTAACAGTGCAGGATGGGATGGAGAGGCTCAGGCAGAGTGGCTGACCTGACACTCTGCCTATCCTTCATGTGTGTGGGGATGTTTCCTCAGAGTTCAAAGAAGCTTTCTGATGGGGCTTTCTTCCCTTTCTGGGAAAGGATGTGCCACTGGAGTGGAGGTACAGTTTATTGAAATGGGTTGCTAAGGGGCACACAGGTGAAAAAAGGTTGGGTAAAACTAATTTTGTGCATAATGGTATATCTTGAAATGGGCTTCAGTTTGCAGTTGTTTATACTATAATAACCAGTATAGCCTTTAAGATGCTATAAAACCCCCTTATTGTTTTCTGAAAGGTGTTTTTTGAATCATCTTTCTCTAGATTTAACAGTAGTTGTATATCTTCTTTCCTGAAATGGGACTCAAGGTAATTTTAATCTCCAAAGCCAATTGCCTTTGGACAATTTGTCTTCCTCCCCAACTTCAAAAGCCCATTTCTGGACATCTCTGGGACAGTTGGTCATTTTTACATCAGGGTTTTTTTTCCCCCTACATGGAGAGGGTCAAGATTTTGCAGCCTTGTGAGATCTGGAGGAGGGCAAAAATGTTCTGCCAGAGTCAAAAGTCGTCTTATACTGTGCTGTAAAAAGGAGGATTGTCATGGGTGAAGGATATAAGAATTTTTGTAATAAATTACTTCGTTACAGAGCTCCTCATCTACTATTTCTTGTTGTCAGGGATAGTGATTGATCCCTTTCCAGGGAACATTTTCGACCATAGGGACGTATTTGTGTGGCCTGGTACTATTCATTGTGTTTTCTCCTAATTAGGATATGCAGGAAGACCTAATGCTGGAAAGACTTCATGAAAGGGCTCAGCAGCTCTGAAACCTGATTAATTTTTCCCCCCTGTAATTACCATCCAGCCTCTGGGTGACTAATTTAAAAATACCTTATCTTTATGATAACATTAAAAAAAAAGAAGCTTTCAGCAAAAGGGGGGAAAGTATGAATTTTGCTGTAGAGCTCCTCTGATGGTGAGCTATGTGAATGATCCTAGCTTTTAGTCAAGTAAGAATGGGAATATGTATTAAAAATGACATATTTGTATTTCTGGTGCTATGTAAAATCCTAAGTAGATTTAAAGTCTGTATGTGTTTATTCAGAAACAAGTCCCACAGACTATCAAGGTCTTATCCCCAGAAGGTGTGCATAGGACAAAAGCCTATGTTGTTAACTGCTGTCAAATCAACTTCAACTTATGGTGATTCTGTGAGTGGGAGATGTCTAAGTCACCCTATTATCAACAGCCATTTATTTAGGGTGTAGAGTAGGACTCTGAATCTGCCTCTTTAAAGTCCTGTGACCCAGGGGTTGGTGAAGGAGGCTGCCCTTGAGGCTGCCCTTGGATTTGAACTTTTGCCTGCAGTGTCCTGGGACTTCGGCTGGAATCCCTCCTGGGTTTACCTTCCCCTCTTGAACCACTGGGGAGCAACCCAAATAATTGGATTGCTCTAGGGGCTCAGGAGGCTCACCGAAAGGAAGGCTGAGAGAGTGGACAACGGCATGTCACCTGACCTCGGCTGGACCCAAATTAAGTTGCTCCCCCTTGCTGCTTTCTCCAGGCCCATAAAATAAATAAATAAATAAATAAAAATAAAGGTGGCCCTTAGTTAATCCAAATGTCATGTGTCTGGACTCAGTATTTCAGGGTTGGGCATCAAACTTGACTTTTCAGCAATCCACAGGACTCTTTCCCAACCACATTTCAGCTGCTGCATTGGGGCTTTTCTTTCCTTTTGGCTGCAGACTTTGTCTTTTTGCATTCCTCTGTGATATTCTCCCTGGCTTCACTCAGAGTTCTTCTGGTTCCCAGTCAATTAGGCTTAGTAGCTTAAATCTAATTTTACATTCTCTTTAAATTCTATAGGGACGTTGTTCATGTTGTATTTTGATATGATGGGTGGTTTAGTATCTTCTTTAGCTGTACTCTTAATTTTTTGGTATTAATAGTTCATGGTCACTGCCACAGTATGTCCGTGCTCTTATTTTTGAAGAGAGAATGGAGATTCTCCATCTTCTGCTACCAATTGTCTATTTGATTTCTATAGTGGCCATTGGGCGATGTCCATGTGTACAGTTACCTCTTTGGTTGCTTGAAGAATATGTTTGAGATGAACAAACCGTTGGCCTTACAAAATTCAGTAAGCCACTCTCCTGCTGCATTTCTTAATCCTAAGCCAAATTTTCCTACAATCTTCAATTGTGCTCTATTTCCTGCTTTTGCAGTCCAGTCATTTATGATTAAGAAGAAGTCCTGTTTTGATGTGTGGTCAATTTCCTTCTGGACTCCAACATAGAATCTTTCAATTTATTCTTCTTCTGCCTTCATAGGTGGATTAAGGTTATTGATGGAGTTTCCTTAAAGTTGTATTGATCTTATTTGGTCAGACTTTGCATTATATCCTTTGACTGCTTTTGCTACATCTCTCCTCACTATAAATGCCACTGCATTTCTTCTTATATTTTCATTTCCTCAGTAGAACACTATGTAATTATCTGACTCAAGATGTCCCATTCTTGTCTACTTTAGCTCACCGTATTGCAATGTTTATACATTCGATTTCTTATTTTACTATGTCTAGCTTCCCTTGATTCATGCTGTTCACACTCCATGTTCTATAATATGTGTTGTGCATCTTCAGACTTTCCTTTCACCTCTGAGTGCATTGACAGCTGAACCTCCTTTGGGCCTGAATCCGGTTGCATCATTAGCCACAGCATTACTTGTAATTGTCCTCTGGTTTACCCCAGCAGCTTATCCAACCAAGGAAATTCATTTTCTGGCACTATATCATGTTTCATTTGGGATTGTCTCGTCATGGGGCTTTTGTGGTAAAAGACATTCAAAACAGGCTTACTGTGCCTCTTTCTATTCAATATAGCAAGTGTTAGTGGTGTGACTGCTGTTGTCTCTGAGACACCTGTCAGTGTCAACCCCCCCTCCCACCACTGCTGCTGCTGGCTGGTAGTTGTTTGGCACATTTAGTCTGGCTGCTCAGCAAAAATCTGTCTGACATGGGAGACCCTACCAGCAGCACTGCTGCTGTCAGCGTAGCCTCTTGCTTCACAGAAGCACACAATCCCACCACTGCAGAAAGGTAGTGCATTGGTGGGACTAAAGACTTTGTTCAGATATATTTCTCCCTATGCTATCTTTAAAGAACTGGTAATCCATGTAATCCAAGGTTGATGTAATCCAAACTTTTCTGTGGAGCCCTACATTCAAGTTGCTATAACTGAGCCGGGTAAGACCAATATCCACCTAATGCTACTTCAGAACCTTCATGTTAAAGGTTACTGCAACTTTTATTCTGGAAGTCAGTTTGAAATTCTGCTGTGTTACTAATACTTTGTATTCCTACATTTGATGACTTTGTTGAACATGTCTTGCTTTAGATTTCCAAAACTTGGTTCTTTTGATAGCTCTTGCTGCAAAAGAACCAGCTTTCAGTTGCTGAAGGTTTAGTAGCTGAAGGTTTAATTTGCTGTGTTATGATGCCTTAGATTCGTTATAAAATTCCATTAAGGTCAATCACCTCTCTTTGTTTCCTGACTCCTGAAGTCTTAAACAAATGTATGTTGATTTCTTAATTTATGGTTGTTCCTACTTATCTAATTGGGAAAATAGAAGCATAAATGAACTTCCTTTTCTACTTTCCTAGTAGCTCATAGTACACGCAGTTTTCCTTGTTACTCTTTTTTTCTGTTATATTTGAAGAACAGCATTAAATTTGTTTTATCCTTACTCCCAGATATTATGTTTCTGCTATTAAACCCCTGCTGTATTGCTTAACTCCTGCTGTATTGCTTAACCTTTTACTGTTATTGTGTTTATTATACTGTACACACTGCTAATTTAGAATTGTTGAGAGTGTTGCAGTGGTGCAGTTTTGGATTCAGAACCACATTTTAGTGTGAGGTAGTATTCCTTGGTGGTAGTGGTCCATCTGTCAGTCTATGGAGGTAAAAATCATTCTCTGTTGAGTTACGTCTCTGCATCAGACTGCAACCTCACAGCTTGAACTGAACCTTCAATACTGATGAGTTTACATTTAGGAAAAGAGGAGTCATGTGTAGTCTGAAACTTTAAAGAGCTCCTAAAATAGAAGAATAAAGGAGGAAGGATAAAATGACACAGCTGTATGGCAATTATGCAGTCTACTGACTAAGAAGATTTTAAAATTGTGTCCTGTTACAGCATTTTATGATATAGCCTTTCAAGGTTTTGAGGCTTCTTTGGAACTATATAAGAACAAGACATAAGTATGGTTTGTTTTTTTCCTAATGAAATAAGAACAAGAAAAATGTTTCCTACATCAGGCTTTGAGAAATTACTTTGCTGATCAGTAGAAAGGCAAGACTGGAGAACAGCTAAGGAGAAACTGGAGATTTCTTAGCCAGAGCCTCACCACAATAAACCTGCAAGCAGCCCTTGTTACCTTCACCTATTATAGCAGTTCTGCAACCATGAATGAAAATAAATGATACCTGTATTGCTTTATTCTTCTCTCTCACGGAAAGGTAGAGAAAATCCTATGTAGTTGCTAAGAAAAATAATTTTATCATTTTTGAGAAATGGATTTCTTGATGTGCTTTATTATATGTACCATCCAATTAACTTCAGTTTGTAGTCTCACATCTGTGGCTTAGGTCCAGACCATCTGAAAACGTACAGACCTGCTAGAGTCTTCAGATCCTGGGGGAAGGCTTTCTGTTAGTCCCACCACCATCATATACCAGTCTGCTGAGGAGATGAGAGAGAATCTTCTCAGTGGCTACTTCTACCCTCTAGAATTCCCTTTCATGGGAGGCTATGTTCGTTCTTTCCTATTCTCCTTTTGTGAGTAGCCAAAGACTTTTTAAATTCAAATAGGCTTTTAATCATTATTTGGTGGTAGGGAGCCTTTTAGGAGGTGTATGAGTTCTATATTTTTAAATTTAGTGTTATGTTTTAAAAATGATTTTAGACGTTTTAAAATTTAGCAGTATCTTAATGTGATATTTGTTCAACTGTGTTTTAAGATTTTTATTATCAAGTTTTTAAAGCTAATCTTATTTTTATTAGCTTTTGTAAGCATCCTTTGGTACCATATAATAAAATAAAATTAAATAAAATCTGTTATTCTGCAATTGCACCTATATCACGTTCTAAGCAGATGACACTAAATAAGAACTCTGTTTATGATATTTTGCTCTCTTGATAGGATTTTGTGAGTGTATGTGATGGTACTTCTTGTCTTAATTCAGCTTATCTCAACTTTTTTACTCTGGGGACCCCATAAAATAATGTTCACGTCTCAGGGAACCCCTGCATAAAAGTCATAAAGCATCACAAAGGATTATGAGCTTATGGGTAGGAAGCTGAAGGACCTTCGTGCCCAGGTTGTCATTTCATCTCTTCTCCCTGTGGAAGGACATGGCCCACGAAGGGAAAGAAGAATAGTGGAGATCAACAACTGGCTCCATAGATGGTGCCGCCAGGAGCAATTCAGATTTTTGGATCATGGCCTCCGTTTCCACAAAGACGGTCTTCTCGCAAGGGATGGCCTGCACCTTACAACCGTCAGCCGGAATGTTTTTGCTAACAGTCTCGCAAGATGGATCAGGAGGTCTGTAAACTGAGTTTGACTGGGGAGGGGGACAGTATTATTCCAGGAAAGGATTCAGTGAGTGCTTCAAAAAATAGCCCAAATGATATAGATAGGGCAGGCCAAGTAGAACTAGAGACCAACAGGGGGAGGGAAAGTAACTTTAGTACAGGACTTCCAGGAAGGGCACATGGTCTCAAGTGTCTCTATACTAATGCACAGAGCATGGGAAATAGGCAAGGTAAACTCCAACTCTTAGTACAACAAAGTAAATATGATTTAATAGGAATCAGTGAAACCTGGTGGGATGAATCTCATGATTGGAATGTAGGAATAGGGGGGTATAACCTATTTCACAGAAATAGACCAAACAAGAAAGGAGGAGGAGTAGTCTTATATGTCAAGGATGTTTTCACCTGTGAAGAGATCCAAGACTTAAATCTGGGAAGCCAAGTGGAGAGCATCTGGGTGAGAATTAAGGGAGCGAGAAGCAATAGGGGTGTGATTGTGGGGGTTTGCTACAGGCCTCTGGGCAAGCTTGAGGACTTGGATGAGGCCTTCCCGGAGCAGATGACCACACATTTAAAAGAAGAGATGCCATGTTAATGGGAGATTTTAATTATCCTGATATTTGTTGGCAGTCAAATTCTGCAAAGACCGCAAGGTCCAACAGGTTCCTCGCTTGCCTTGCAGACAATTTCATGGTCCAGAGGGTGGAAGAGGCAACAAGGGGATTGGCTATTTTAGATCTGATCCTGACCAACAGGGATGACCTAGTTGATGAGGTGGAGGTGGTGGGATCCTTAGGAGGAAGTGACCATGCTCTTTTGGAGTTTGTCATTCAGTGGGAAGGAGAAGCTGAGTGTAGTCAGACACGGATCCTAAACTTTAAGAAAGCTGATTTCTCTAAACTTAGGGAGTTACTTGCTGAAATCCTGTGGTCAAGAATACTGAAAGAGAAAGGAGTTTATAACGGGTGGGAGTTTCTTAAAAGTGGGATACTGAAGGCACAATCGAAAACTGTGCCAATAAGGAGGAAAAATGGCAGGTCTCTAAAGAAACCGGGATGGTTGACGAAAGAACTCTCAGCTGAGCTAAGTGTTAAAAGAAATATGTACAGGAAATGGAAGAATGGTGAAACGGCCAAAGAGGAATTTAAGCAAATAGCCAGGATATGTAGGGAGAAAGTCAGAAAAGCTAAAGCACAGAATGAACTCAGGCTTGCCAGAGACATCAAAAACAATAAAAAGGGCTTTTTTAGATATTTCCGCAACTAAAGGAAAAGCAAGGAAATGATAGGGTCACTGCATGGAGAAGATGGCCAATTAATAATGGGGCGAAGTGAGAAGGCAGAGCTACTCAATACCTTCTTTGCCTCAGTTTTCTCCCAAAAGGATAGAATCACCTAACCTGGGACGTGGGGAGCAGGTGAGGAAGCGAGGAAAGTGCAGCACAGAATAAGTAGAGAAGTAGTACAGGAATATCTGGCTAAACTAGATGAATTCAAGTCTCCAGGGCCAGATGAATTACATCCAAGGATATTAAAAGAACTGGCAGAAGTCATTTCTGAACCACTTGCAATAATCTTTGAGAACTCTTGGAGAACAGGAGAAGTCCCAGCAGACTGGAAGAGGGCAAATGTCATCCCCATCTTCAAGAAGGGGAAAAAAGAGGACCCTAATAATTATCACCCGGTAGGCCTGACATCAATTCCAGGTAAGATCCTAGAGCAGATCATTAAACAGTCTGTTTGTAATTACTTAGAAAGCAATGCTGTAATCAGTAAAAGTCGGCATGGACTTCTCAGAAATAAGTCATTGCAGACTAATCTTATCTCTTTTTATGATAGGGTTACAGGCTTGATAGATGAAGGGAATGCTGTAGATGTAGCATATCTTGACATCAGTAAGGCCTTTGACAAAGTTCCCCATCACATTCTTGCAAAGAAGCTAGTAAAATGTGGGCTGGACAGGGCTCCTGTTAGGTGGATTTGTAATTGGTTGACCGACTGAACCCAAAGAGTGATCACCAATGGCTGCTTTTCCTCCAAGAGAGAAATGACTAGTGGGGTGCCATAAGGTTCTGTCCTGGACCCAGTGCTATTCAACATCTTCATCAGTGACTTGGATGAAGGAGCGGAGGGCATGCTGATCAAATTTGCAGATGATACCAAATTGGGAGGGGTTGCTAATACACCAGAGGACAAGATCAAAATTCAAAATGACCTTGACAGATTGGAGACCTAGGCCAAAGCTAACAAAATGAATTTCAACAGAGAGAAATGTAAGGTCCTGCACTTAGGCAGAAAAAATGGAATGCACAAATATAGGATGGGGGACACGTGGCTGAATAGCAGTACGTGTGAAGGGGATCTAGGAGTCTTGGTAGATCACAAGCTGAACATGAGTCAGCAGTGTAATGTGGCAGCCAAGAAAGGCAACACGATTCTTAGTTGCATCAATAGGAATATGGTGTCTAGATCGAGGAAGATGATGGTACCACTCTATTCTGCATTGGTTAGGCCTCATTTGGAATACTGTGTCCAGTTCTGGGCACCTCAACTCAAGAAAGATATCGACAAGGTAGAGTGTGTCCAGAGAAGGGCAACCAAAATGGTGAAGGGTCTGGAAGCCATGCCCTATGAAGAACGTCTTAGGGAGCTGGGTATGTTCAGTCTGCAGAAGAGAAGGTTAAGAGGAGACATGATAGTCATGTTTAAATATTTGAAGGGATGTCATGTAGAGGAGGGAGCGGGCTTGTTCTCTGCAGCTCCAGAGACCAGGACAAGGAGCAATGGATTCAAACTGCAGGAAAGGAGATTCCACTTGAACCTCAGGAAGAACTTCCTGACAGTCAGAGCTGTCCAGCTGTGGAATATGCTGCCTCAGAGTGTGGTAGAATCTCTTTCTTTGGAGGTTTTTAAGCAGAGGCTGGATGGCCATCTGTTGGGAATGCTTTGATGGGTGTTCCTGCATGGCAGGGGGTTGGACTCAATGGTCCGTGAGGTCCCTTGATATTGTATTGCTCAAAAATGTTTGTTTGTTTATTTAACCATGGTCTCTCGTAGAGCACCTAGCAACCTCTTGCAGAACCCTACGGTTCCAGGGAATCCTGATTGAGAATCCCTGCCTTATGGTATGGCTTACGTACAGGGATGTTATGACAAACTTTGGAAGAGTGGAATCATATTGTTGGAAGCATCCTGAAAACACTATTTGAGCTGGTTAGATTTGAAGTTCACGTGTGTGTTGGTACATAT
Organism: Cyclura pinguis; assembly: GCA_030412105.1. Classification (NCBI taxonomy): domain Eukaryota; kingdom Metazoa; phylum Chordata; class Lepidosauria; order Squamata; family Iguanidae; genus Cyclura; species Cyclura pinguis. The sequence goes on from CM059600.1 coordinate 162,858,615, forward strand.
TGCTTGCTAACTGTTGCCTTCATATAACATTATTGCAGTTTGTCTTCATGTATCTGTCATTATCTGTATTACAGCGATGTTATTGTACATTTTCCCTTCGACAAAAAGATATAGGCGGTAGATGCTTCCCTCCTTCTGTTCCTCAGAATCTTAAGGGATAATTTGTTCTCTCATGAAGAATCTTCAACCACTGAGGCTCTCACTGTTAAGGATTCAGGAGTCCTTCACATGGGAAATGAACTGAGTGTTCATGAGCTTTTCTCCCCTTTTTCCATACTGCAAGGACAGTTTGCCATAGTATCAGAGCTAGTCCTTGAAGCCTTGAGATAAAGGATTGCTGTTGTCTTTTGAGAGAAATACATGTTACAGCAGATGAATTCTTAATACAGTGAATGCCACTGGAAGTCTCTTTGATAGGGTATTTAGGATATTGTGCAAGAAACTTTCCAAAGATATAGCCAAAAGTCTGCATATGCTATCCTACGTATAGATGACTCATCAATTTCAGTAAATGTTGCAGTAACCAAAATATGTATGTTCAATTCTGCGCATGCTCTTTATATTTCTTAAAAGCTGCTGGAAAGTGAAAGTCCCTAAGCTCTTTATTGAGGACAGAAAAAATAAGCTCTAAACATTTTTTGAAGACTACATTTTGGAAATAATTTGAGTATCTTGGATTCTGAAAAAGCAAAAGCATAGAACTTGGGCTATAAGTAAAGTGTATAGCTCATCGTTAAAACATTATAATATCTGAATGGTTACTGTATGATATTCATTTTTATGTGGAGTGGTAGTTATAGGGGTCTTAAAGTCTAATCCAATTAGATCAGTATAAATCCCTAGTTTCATTATATCATGTTGTTGATGCAAGTTCTTAACATTCTTTAGAAGAATAAATTAAAGTAGTGGGTTAATTGCAGTTGAACACAAAGAAGCTATTAAGAAATCGATCCAATTTATGATTTTTTAAATATATTTAAATAAAGTAAGAAAGACTTGGAAAAATATACAAAATGTAAATTTTGTCAGTAGGCATTTGAATTCAGTTACTAGACTAGCATTCCATTCATAGACAAAGTCATCTCAGCAGTATCTCCAGTTGCTTCTCTAGCCCCCAAGGGTAAATCTTTAGTTTAGTTCCTGGCTGAAGTGGAAGTAGCTGCTGTGGTTAATCTGTAAAATGGAGTATGAACGTTTAAGCATTAAGCATTTGGTGCCTTTTGATATTCCCAACCATCATTGTGAAGCCTAGAAAGTGAAGGAGGGAGGAGTGGAAGAGTTTGAGAAGAGCAATCTGTAATAAATATAAGGATGGGCAATTGCAATGTATGAATTGGCTGTATTTCCTCCTCCCAAGGGACCTGAGAGACCTGCAATGCCTGCTGTGCTCATATTGCTGATCTGTGACTTTAAAAAACTTTTTGAAAAGTCAGATTAGCCTCATGCCCTCTAGGGGCGGGTGGGTAAAATTTCACAGTATGTTTACCCCTTCAGGTTATTTTAGTCCTAAGTAGGTACTTGGATAACCGATGTATTGATGAGTGAGTTTTGGGCATGAAATTGGAGCATGAAACTTTTCTTCAGAGATAACCCCAAAGCAAATGGTATCAACCCTAATTTAGAAACAGGAGATTTGATCCAATGTATGCCATTAGTATGGTTTATTTTAATTTTTGTACATAATCTAATGGCACAAGCTGAATAATAAAAAAATGTCTCTGAATTAAATTTACAAATTTGAAAGATTGTTAAACCATGGATAAAAACAGTATACCTTGTGAGCTGTTTTGCTTCTTCATTTACCCGCTACTATATCTCAGATTATACAGAACATTCATTCTCCCCTTCCCTTGAATATCAGACACCATGCCATATGGAAACTGCATTTGAAAACTACCTGAAGGTCAAAAATAGTTTGCAGTGCAGGAAATTGCTGTCTAATAAACACAAGCCCCATGTTTCCTTGGACATAAGCTAAAAGTGCAGTGTAATTCTCCTTGAGTGCCTGTTTTTCTTTTTGTCTGTGCATGCTCTCTTTCTCTCAGAAAGTGGAACTTTCGGTGGGACTTAATCCGAGGTAATTTGAAGAGGAATGACAGTGCCTTTTATGTAAGACGAGTTGCCAAAAAGATCCTACTGATATGAGATTCAAAAGTATAGTGTTTGTTAACAATAATGCCAGTGGAACAAATAATCTGTAATGTGGTCTGTATGAGCTGCTTGAAGAATTCTACAGATGTGTTGCATTTCAAGACTTATCTGATAAACGTTGTTCAAGTTAAAGAGCACTGAAAATATGTACATTTGTCCTCTTTTAAAAAGACTTCTATGTCTCATTCACATTTTGGTGGAAACTATTGATTTACTTTATTCAAGCTTGTCAAGTATAAAACTCCTTTATTGATTTGTTGAAATTTCTGAGTAGCCGTTCAAATGTTATTCGGGTTTCCATGTTCCATTAAAACCCTAAGTTCTGATGGCCGTGCTTTGTTTCATTTTGAATCTGGCATGGTACCTTGCACTCCTAGGTTTTTAGAGGCATCTGTGCCTCCCATTGACTATAATTGAAAACTGAGAAATAGCAATAACTTTCCCCTGCGTATAGAGTTGGATGGCATTTTCATGCTTAGTAGCCATTTGTGCCTAGCAAACTGAAGATAAATATGTGCAGGATATTTCGTTTTGTTTTTTAAAAAGGGAACTTTTCATTTCTTGACAGAATTAGGTGGAACATTTTGCAGCATGGAATACTGGTGATGTTAAAGGAGAGATAACCTGCCTAAGAACCTGAACACGGGCAAACATCGAGGCTGAATGTCAGGATATAAGCCTCTGCCCTTTGAATTCCTAGTTTCTTGCTCCATTGGGTTGCTCAACAAGCCTTTCTGACCCCATCTGTTGCTCTTGACACCCCTGTCTACCTCAGCTCCAGTCTTCCCACTGCCTTCCCCCTTGAGAGTTCCCCAACCCAGGCCCAATCTCCCTGCCTCCTTCCCTGTTTCTGTTAAGTCCTGCCCCACCAGCCCTCTCCCATTTTCTTTGCTGCCAACTGTAGGGCTCTTCCCCACTCCAGCAAAGCATCAGCAAAGCATATCCCTCTCCATTTCCTCTTGAGGTGGCCACGCTTGCTTTTAGGTGCTTTCAGTTGCTCCCTCAGAATGTGACTGGGTCTGCACTGGGTGCAGAGGCATTCTGGGGAATGGAGAGAATGCTTTGGGTAAGCAGTTGGGGGCCAGTGATTCACTTTGAAGCCTCCCTCAGCCACCCAAATAATATATTTTACTTTAAAAATTAAAACCATGGGTAACAGTAGATATAAGGGAAAGTGTTTGCAAAACAGCACTTTGCTGAGCCCCCAGTCTAAAACGTTTGCAAGAAACTTGATTCTTTCCATCAGATTTTTTTTAATCAGATGTAAACTTATTTTGTTTAGAAGGGATTATAGTCCAATAAATCAGAACAAAATTACCACAACCGTTTGCAACTCATTTGATTCATCGTAACTCTGAAGGAAGGGAGGTTCCAATAAAAAGTTCTAGGTCCTTTGCTTTTTATCACAACTGAGCCACAAATAGAGCCCTCTGGATAACTCAAAAGTAGGACTCAGTAAATTGTGATATTTGCCTATCTGCTATATAAAAGTCAAAAGTTTGTATGCAGGTTTGTCTGTTTGTCTGTGCCAGGCAGGCGAAGACCTCATACGATTGGCTATGTGGGGTGAGGAGACCTCATATGATTGGCTGGCTGTGAAGATTCTATGGAATCCTGGGGTTGCCAGGTTAGAGAGGGGCCTTTAGAATTCTCAGCGGAGAGCTCTTAGGCCTCAGGCTGGTTGCTGTGGAGATGAGGCCTACCATCAATAAGGATGCCAGAAAACTTTTGGGAGGCATATGTGAGAGAAATTAGTGACATGCACAACATAGTTACAAGGTCTTATCACCTCCCACAGTAGATTGTATGGGTTCCATATGTGAGGAATCTTAAAGTTGTAATTCAAAACAAAAAATGCCTTCTGAAAAATGTAAAGCTATTGCACAAATTCATCAGAAAGAAAAAAAAATCAAAAGCCAGTACATCAGCGTCGCCAGACAACACACATTGTATTGGGGACTATGGGGAAAAGTTACAGGTAATGGAATAGGCTGATTGCTGTGGAGACGATGCCTAGCAGCAAGGAGGAGGACAGCGTATTCCCTCAGGAACCCAACCTCTGAATGTTAACAACTCTGAATAAAAATTGGATTGGGGAATATGGGGAAAATTTACAGGGACAGGAATAGGCCGGTTGCTATGGACGCAAGGCCTAGCAGCAAGGAGGAGGACAGTGTACTCCCTCAGGGACCCAAACTGTGTATGTAAAGAACTCTGAATACAGATTCCATTGGGAAATATGAAGCAAAGTTACAGGAAATGGAGAAGATAGTTTGGTGAGTTCTTAAGAGGAGAATAAAAACCCTGGGCAATGCCGGGTAAATATGCTAGTCCCTAATAAAAGAATTGTCGTATAAAGATGTTTGTGCTTTTTATTTATTCTGATTAACAAACATTCTTACTGCATTTATTATTTGTTGAGATATATATCTGAAAATAGTTATGTAGGCACCGTGTAATGAAATTAAAATTACTGTTAGCTACGTATGTATAATTCCATGTATAATACATATAGTTAGGATATTTGCAAGACAGTAATTTCAGATACACTGGATATAGGGTAAGGCTGACAACATGATGAAAATAACTTTTGTTTCCAAAGTTGTAGCAATTCAGTTATGAAAAGATTCGTAAGTTTAAGGCCAGGGTTAAGCCTCTGTCAAGTCGGTTCATGACATGCTCCACAAAAGCAGGGTATTGGAAGCTAAGGTGCGTTTCTCAACCACTGTGCTCCATGATCAAGAATGATGTCGCAGAATGTCACAAACTGTGCTTGCTCAACACTTACCCTCCATGCACCCATACTTGGCTTGGTCTTTCAGGCCCAAATCCATATCGGGAATCTAACGGCCTTGGGGACCAGGTCTGCTCAGCTACTGTCAGACCAGGTTCTTAGATAACCAATGCGAAACAAATCCAGTTGTGTAAAAGAGTAGCATGCAGTTTATTGATTGTGTTCTGTTGGAATATGGGGACAGATGGCTTCAAATGGATCAATAATCCATGTTCTTTATATTTGTAGTAAAAGCCACTGTTGATTAAGTATATGATTTTTAGCCAATAAGCAGGGCATAAAGAGGAAGATAGTGCAACTTTTTTGAACTCTGCTATACCAGCATCTTTGCTCTTTCCCCTGTATCTTGTGATGCAATCAGTATTTTTCAGTTCTGGAATATATACTTATAGCCAGAGCACCTCCTTGCTTCTGCTCTGTTATCATGTTCTGTGTGCATACAGCGGGGGAGGGGGGATCCAGAGTAGTTACTTCTATTATTCCTTCTAATTCTTACTCCCTTGGATAATTAGCTTGAACTCATTTAAGCAATATTTCCCTCTGGCTTTTCAGTTTCTGAGTGGGTGATCTAAAAGGAATTCACAGTCGTACAGAAGACGAAATGTGGTTTATTCCTTACAAATGTAGATTAATTTAAACTGTAATGTGAGTTGATAGAAGATATAGCAAGTAGTTGTTCTGCCTGCCTCATCCCCCAGGCATCTAAATTTTAACTCCATAATTTGGTTAGCCACACATCTCACTTAAGCACATAAAGAAGTATGAAGCACAAGCTGATTGCCACCTGTATTGGTGGTACTGAAGGGTAATTGAACTTCATAAATGAACTTGAACTTAATATATTTGGTGTTCTTGGATTATGTTTAAAACTTATGTACTTTTGCATTGAATGCCTTCCGCATAGCTCAACCATAGATTGCTACATTTCTAGCTTAGTCCCATGTTCTTGTTGGCTTGCCGTGGTATTACCCATAAGTATTAATAATATAATGTTTATCTGTGCATGTTATTCCTAAACTGGCAATTATAGCACTTTTAAAGGCTGCACTGTAATTGCCGTTTCTGCATCAGAATTCATAATAGGCTCTCTAGTCGGATGGCGGCATATCAGGCGTAGTATTAAATTGGCTAATGTAGAGCATTTTCTGCAAAGATTTATTTCTGTTTCTGTGCTCCATTAACTATTTATTTCAACCCTATGAAATTATACAGTGAGAATAATGAGACTTATCAAGAGCTGTTTGAAACCACTAATTATCTAAACACATGAAAATATGAATGAAAATTGCTTGAACATTAATGTTCCATATTGTGGCTGCAGGAGGGGAAGGTTTTGTGCCCTATTTGAGAAGAACAATGAGTAAGTCAGATTCCATAAATTTATTTTACAATAGGACAACTGATTATCTTATTTTGCTAGAAGTTATGAGTTACATTGAACTGTGAAAAGTAAAAGTATTGTTAGGCAGTGTTTACTGATGGTGATGTAACAATGGGAAATTCAATTTTGATCCCTCACATTATTTTGGTCTGAATTGCCAGAACTGTTAGAGGCTAGTATAAAACTATACATGAATAACCACATTTCTATAATACATTCCTGCTAATAATCTAATCAGAATACGTTTTCTGTCATTTATAGTAATATTTATTTTTTGTCTGTTCAAAAGCATTGCAACAGGATCCATGGAACAATTTCATATACTATAAGGGAATTTTAGTCTTTATGAAAAGCATGGTAGAACTTGGCTGCTGCTGTCTTGTAATTGCAGTCAGGATTTTTTAACTTTGTGATGAATGTTATTGAAGTTACTGACTAGCTATCTTCAGTCAATATTCTTTCTTACCTAACACCCTAGTTTTTTCATCACCTCCTCAACTTCTTCACCTAATTGTCTTTCCACCAGCTTTAGCTGCTGCTATTCATGGCTTCTGTGTAGTTATGTTAAGTTGTTGTCGCCGTTGTTTTTGTTGTTCTGGAAAAAAGATACAGGTGCACAGGATAGAACATTAGGCTGCAAAAACATGCAGAAACTTCCAGTGGTATTGTAAATAAATGTTTCTTTTTGCTCATTGTCCAGTGCGTGTCCAGTGCTGCATCTGGTAATGTTCAAAAGCATTTTCAAGATTCTTTGCTTTATTTAATTGGTTGAAAAAGAGCATATGAATTTCTGGGAAGTTCTTCCTCTCTTTATCCAAAACAATTTGGGTTAAAAAAAACCCTCTCCTTTATTTTCATGGCTTCTCACAAATTTGTAGTCTAGAAGGTTCCTTCGATTAAATGCAGGCTTCAGATTTTCATAGAATCATAGAAACGTAGAGTTGGAAGAGACCACACGGGCCATCCAGTCCAACCCCCTGCCATGCAGGAACTCCCTCAGAGCACTCCTGACAGATGGCCATCCAGCCTCTGTTTAAAAACCTCCAAAGAAGGAGACTCCACTACACTCCGAGGCAGCATATTCCACTGCCGGACAGCCCTGACCATCAGGAAGTTCTTCCTGAGGTTCAGGTAGAATCTCCTTTCCTGCAGCTTGAATCCATTGCTCCTTGTCCTGGTCTCTGGAGCAGCAGAAAACAAGCCCACTCCCTCCTCTACATGGTATCCCTTCAAATATTTAAACATGGCTATCATGTCCCCTCTTAACCTTCTCTTCTGCAGACTAAACATACCCAGCTCTCTAAGTCTATCCTCATAGGGCATGGCTTCCAGACCCCTCACCATTTTGGTCGCCCTCCTCTGGACCTGCTCCAGCTTGACCATGTCCTTCTTGAATTGGGGTGCCCAGAACTGGACACAGTATTCAAGATGAGGTCTAACCAAAGCAGAGTAGAGTGGTACCAGTACCTCCCTCGATCTAGACACCATACTCCTATTGATGCAGCCGAGAATTGCATTGGCTTTCTTGGCTGTCGCATCACATTGCTGACTCATGTTCAGCTTCTGGTCTATTAAGACTCCTAGATACCTTTCATACGTACTGCTATCCAGCCACGTGTCCCCCATCCTATATTTCTGTATTCCATTTTTTCTACCTAAGTGTAGGACCTTACACTTCTCTCTGTTGAATTTCATTTTGTTAGCCTTGGCCCAGCTCTCCAATCTGTCCAGTTCATTTTGAATTTTGATCCTGTCCTCTGACGTATTAGCAACCCCTGCCAATTTGGTGTCATCTGCAGATTTGATGAGCATGCCCTCTATTCCTTCATCCAAGTCGTTGATGAAGATATTGAACAGCACTGGGCCCAGGACAGAACCCTGTGGCACCCCGCTAGTCACTTCTCTCCAGGATGAAAAGCAGCCATTGGTGAGCACCCTTTGGGAACGGTCAGTCAACCAGTTACAGATCCACCTGACAGTAGCCCTGTCCAGCCCACATTTTACTAGCTTCTTTGCAAGAATGTGATGGGGAACTTTGTCAAAGGCCTTACTGAAATCGAGAAATGCTACATCCACAGCATTCCCTTCATCCATCAAGCTAGTAACTCTATCATAAAAAGAGATAAGTCTGGCATGAGTTATTTTTGAGAAATCCATGTTGACTTCTCGTGATTACCGCATTGCTTTCTAAGTGATTAGAAACTGACTGCTTAATGATCTGCTCCAGGATCTTTCCGGGTACTGATGTCAGGCTGACAGGGTGATAATTATTTGGGTCCTCTTTTTTTCCCTTCTTGAAGATGGGGATAACATTTGGCCTCTTCCAGTCTGCTGGAATTTCTCCTGTCCTCCAAGATTTCTCAAAGATTCTAGCAAGCGGTTCCGAAATGACCTCTGCCAGTTCTTTTAATATCCTAGGATGCAATTCATCTGGCCCTGGGGAGTTGAATTCATCCAGTGTGGCCAGGTATTCTTGTACCACCTCCCTACCTATTATGTGCCGCATTTCCCCTGCTTCCTCCCCTGCTCCCCAGCCGCCAGGTTTTGTGCTTGTATCCTTCTGGGAAAAAACTGAGGCAAAGAAGGTGTTAAGTAGTTCTGCCTTTTCTCTTCCCCCTGTTAGTAATTCGCCATCTTCTCTGCGCAGCGACCCTATCGTCTCCTTCTTTTTCCTTTTGCTGCGGACATATTTAAAAAAGCCCTTTTTATTGTTTTTAATGTCTCTGGCCAGCCTAAGTTTGTTCTGTGCTTTAGCCTTTCTGACCTTCTCCCTACATCTCCTGGCTACTTGCTTAAATTCTTCTTTGGTGGTTTCCCCCCTCTTCCATTTCCTGTACATGTTTCTCTTAACACTTAGCTCAACTGAGAGTTCTTTAGTCAACCATTCTGGTTTCTTCAGATGCCTTCCATTTTTCCTCCTTATTGGCACAGTTTTAGACTGTGCCTTCAGTATCTCCCTTTTAAGGAACTCCCATGCCTCCTGAACTCCTTTCTCTTTCACTATTCTTGACCATGGAATTTCAGCCAGCAGCTCCTTAAGTTTACAGAAGTCTGCTTTTTTTAAATCTAAGATGAGTGTCTGGCTGCCTTCTCCTTCCCACTGTCTTATCTTCTCCTTCCCACTGAATGCCAAATTCCAATAGGGCATGGTCACTCCCCCCTAAAGATCCAACTACTTCTACCTCATTAACAAGGTCATCCCTATTGGTCAGAATCAGATCTAGAATATTTGATCCCCTTGTCGCCTCTTCCACCTTCTGAACCATGAAATTGTCTGCAAGACAAGCAAGAAACTTGCTGGACCTTGCTGTCTTGGCAGAGTTTGACTGCCAACATATATCCGAGTAATTGAAATCTCCTATTATTACTGTATCTCTCCTTTTTGAATGTGCAGTCATTTGGTTGAGGAAGGCATCATCAAGGTCCTCAGTCTGGGTTGGAGGTCTGTAGTAAACCCCCCACCAGAATATCCCTATTGTTTCTCGCTCCCTTAATTCTTACCCAGACGCTCTCGACCTGGTTTTCAGGGTTTAAGTCACGGATCTCTTCACAGGTGAAAACATCCTTGACATACAAGGCTACTCCTCCTCCGTTCTTGTTTGGTCTGTTTCTACAAAATAGGCTATACCCCTCTATTCCTACATTCCAATCCTGAGACTCATCCCACCAGGTCTCAGTGATGCCTATCAAATCGTATTTATTTTGTTGTACTAGGAGTTCAAGTTCATCTTGCTTGTTTCCCATACTCTGCGCATTAGTGTAGGGACACTTAAGTCCCCAAGCCCTTCCTGCAAGTCCTGTACTATAGTTTCTACTCCTCCCACCATTGGACGCTTGTACTACTTGGCCAATATCATTTGGGCCTTTTCCCCCTGCACTCGCCGAGTCCTTGCCCTGAATAATATTGTCTCCCTCCCCAGCGGAACTTAGTTTAAAGACCTCTTAATCCTCCTTGCGAGACTGTTTGCAAAAACATTCCTGCCAAGTTTTGTGAGGTGCAGCCCATCCCTTGCGAGAAGCCCACGTTCATGGAAATTCAGGCCGTGTTCCAAAAAACCAAACCGTAGCTGGTGGCACCATGTGCGGAGCCAGTTGTTGACCTCTGCTATTGCCCTTTCCCTTCGTGCGCCATGTCCTTGAACAGGGAGAAGAGACAAAATGACCACCTGCACACCAAGGTCCTTAAGCTTTGTCCCCATAAGCTCGTTGTCCTTTGCGATGTGGTAAAAACTGCACCTCGCAGTGTCATTGGTTCCGACATGAACCAAAATGAGGGGCCTATGGTCATTGGACTTGACCAGCCTGGTTAGCCTCTCCGTTATGTGGTTGATCTTGGCCCCAGGAAGATAGCAGACTTCTCGATTGAACTTGTCGGGTTTGCAAATTGCGGGTTCGGTTCCTCTGAGCAGGGAGTCCCCAACAACTAGAACTCGCCTCCTCTGAGGCTTGTCCAGGGCTCCTCGACGAGCAGGTTCTTCTAGAACTGCCTGGGCATTCTGTTGAGGCTGGGAGTGTTGATCTGGTTCCTGTTGCCGAAATTGGATTCCTTCTTGTTGACATTCTGTTCCCTCCTCCTGGTGCTCCTCATCGTTCATCAGGCCAAGAACTTTAAAGCGATTGTGTAGGTTGAGAGTCTCTCCTTCCTGGTCCTTCTACTCCTCCGTGTGACATTCCTCCAAGCATCCATGTCCTGGCCCAGTGTGCTGACTTCCTGATCTGGCAGCTCCCCCGCGCATTTGGTCTTCAGGAAGGTCTTCTCTGCTCTATCCAAAAACTCCTCACCTTCCCTAATAAGACGAAGATTAGAAACTCGTGCGTCCAGCTGCTGAACCTTCTCCTCCAAGAAGGTCACCAGCCTGCACTTGGTGCAGGTGTACCTGGCAACATCTTGTGGCAAGAAAAGGAACATACCACAGGTGCTACAGGTGACCACGGCAGCTCCCTCACTTTTCATCCTTGATACTACAGAGAGTAGTACAGGGAGTAGGTCTAGAAAGAATAACTGGGCTTTCTTTCTCAAATTCAGCTGTATAAGCTACGTCTGCTCTGCTGATAGTCAAGGGTTAAACTTCAAGGATTGAAGTAGAGGGCTTCAACTGCGCGCTCCTTTGGGAGCTCCTAAGACTCCTCCCCCCTAGCTGACTCCTCTCCCTCATTAGTCAGACCGTGTGCTCAGGGAGAGCACACGGCCAGCACAAGGAGACCTAACAAAAACAAGCACAGCCCCACAACCCTGTAAACAACACCTGGTCAAGAATGTCTTCACAGACCCGGCTCACCCTCTGCTCTCTCCTCTGGGAAAATGAGGGAGTATATTATAGTATATTTTGGGAGGGAGTATATTATAGCTTTATGGATTTACGAAGCATGATGAGATGTAAAGCTTTTTTTCACACTAGTCACTCATACATGTATTCATAATACAGTTTGGATTAGTTTTGGATCCAACTTTTGTGGACTTTGTGGATTGGGAGGGAAAGGTAAAAATCATCCTATTCAGAGAATCATGGGACTGAAAGAGACTAAATTGCTACTTTTGCTCGTATTATCAGATACAAAATGACTCTGTTGTATAAAGTAGTTCCTAATTTCCTTGAGTAACTATATAACACATTTGGAGCAGCTTATAATAAAATGCACCAAGGGAAATTTACAAATTGCCATTGGCATTTTTCTTTCTCTTTTCATTTCAGTCTGTGATGTGGACATTGAAATCCTTATGTAGTGCTGCTGATCTTGATGTAGTTCACTGATTCCTTCTGTCATCTGAAGTCCCCTGATCTGGCACTATAGTGTTTCACCTAAAGGAAATAAATGAAAGAAATCATCAATCAGGAGTTTGGTTGCATGAAAGTGTTGCATAAATTGGCATTTGTCGTCTCAGAAGAGGACACATTTATTAGCCTTTTTGTAACATCAGAAGTAAGCAGTGCTTTATATGTAAAGCACAGTTTGTCTCAAATGTTTTGATATCCATTTTGATTTTCTGATCAAATGGTTTCTTTTGCACTCATCTGGGATTTCTTTTCTATTCTGTGCTGAATCATAATAAAGAGATGCTTTTATATTTTCATTCTTAAGCTAATTTTTATTTTATCTTCTTTTTAAAATGTATTGTGTATAAATCTTAGTATCTATTGGCAAGGAGAAAATATCATAAACCTAGCTTAAGTATTGACAGCTTTTAAACTTCTGTGAACATTTGATATGATTCAGTTCAGTTATCCTTAGATTAATTTTTATTGGGTGTTTGTTCAGTAAATACTAGGGGGTTCTAATTTTTCTCCCAGCTATATCTCTGTTTCTCCCAGATTTGGGAAGTAAAGCTTCATGCTTCTAGCTTAGTACTTCTGTGCCTTCTGGCTTTATGCCCCCCTGGAATCAAGGCTTGTTTTGCATCCCTCTCCCCTTTTTTAAAAGAAAGACCTCTTTTTTACCACAGTAAATATGTTTAAAGGGAGCATCTACCACTATTTACCAGCTGTTGCACTAATAAAACAAACTAAACGTCTGGGTTGATCACGTTAGGGACAGTTTTTGGCCAGGAAACAGGATGAGAAAGGAATAAATATCAAAAACCCTCCTCCAGACCAGTTCTGCCTTCTTTTGAGTTTATTGATGTTGTTTTTATTCAGTCAATCACAAGATAAAAATGCACACTGCTGTTGTTTTCTTCTGCTCCCCATAGTTCATGTAGTATATACCCTGCTGCCCTATAATCTCCCACATACCTTTGGTCTTCCCATGAAATAATTCCTTATATACAACTTTCCTTCCCATTTTTCCTGTTATATTCTTTTTCTAATGCGTACTCTTCCTTTTTTGTTAACTGCCTGACTTTTTGCTGCAGCTGTTTTTGTACCTGCCTTTATCTCTCAGTTCTACACTGAAAAAGGTCAGAGCAGGTAGCAATTCCTGCCCCTTGGGCTTCTAGTATAGTCCTCTTAGGACTATACTAACCCTTGAATGTGGGTTGTATTTTCTTGTTAAAAAGGCTATGCCTTTATCTCTTTGGAAATGCTGAATAAGTAATTGATGTTATCAGTCTGTGGAGAAAATGAGATAATCCAGCAGTGATGATAGCTTGCAAGATATGTGCAGAATGGATGCATCTTTTTTTTTCTTGGTCAATCTCATTACGTTTTGGCCTAAGTATTTCAGTATAATAGGACTGCAAGAAAAATCCCTAACATGAAGCTGATCTCATCTTTGTTAGTATTTTTAAACCCTTTATATTGGTGTTTCAGACATTGTACTCAGCTTTCTATTGCCATCTGGGCTCAGCTTGAGGATGCTTATTTTGCCCTAACCATCTCGAGTCCCACTTCTTTTAGAGGTTTCCTCCTTTTGTATGACATACTGTGGCCAATACAATTGAATGAGGAGACCCTTCTATGATTATAATCTACAAAACATTTAACAGAGCAGAGAAGGAGGGTATTTACTCTGAAAATGAGACTTTTTTCTACTAATGACTATTAGCAAGTATAGAAGGTCTTGTTTCAGTTGACATGTATTTCTTTTCGTTGCCTGTGTGATATAGTCATCTGAGTGCTGGATCATTGTCTCTGGGAGAGAAAGATTTGAATCTCTACTCCATCATGGAAATATATTGAGTGACTTCAGGAAGTCAGACTTCCTCAGTCTTAGAGGAAGACAGTGGCAAACTACTGAAGAAATCTTGACAAGAAAATCCTAGGATAGGATCTCTATAAGTTGGTGTAGACTTGAGAGCACACAACAACAACTATGTATATATGTCCCAGCAGACTGGGGGAGAGCAAATGTTGTCCCCATCTTCAAAAAGGGGTCATCATCTAAAAGATAATATTAGAATGATCTTGAATATAATCCACCATGTTGAATCTTACAAAAAGAAGAAACTAGGCTTAATCTTCCTTGACGCTGAAAAAGCATTTGACAACGTTTCTTGGCAGTTTTTATTGGCAGTCCTTCAAAAAATGAACTGCGGTAAAAATTTCCTAAATTGGATAAAAACATTATACTCTGACCAACATGCTCAAATAATTATCAACTCTGAAAAAACCAAAGCTTGCCAGATTAGAAGAGGTACTAGACAGGGCTGCCCCCTTTCGCTGCTACTTTTTCTAGTTATCATAGAAGTCCTTCTGATTCAAATAAGACAAAACAACACTATAAGATGGGTTAAGATTGGGAAAGCCAAAGTGAAAGTACAAGCATATGCTATAGAAGACCCACTGTGTTCCTTGGATTTTTTAAATCAGATGCTAGAAGGTTTTTGGGACTTGTCTGGTTTCAAAATTAATCAACAAAAACCAGCCCTGTTAACCATATGACCTGAACTGAAGAGAAAGATTTGCAAAGCAAAATTAAATTTAAAATAGAAAAGAAGATTAAATATCTGGGAATTTGGCTAACAAAGAAAAACCAAGACTTATTTCTTAATAATTATGACAAGAAATGGAAAGAGATCAAAAAAGAGATCGAATCCTAGGGGTAATCAAAGCTCTCCCTTTTGGGAAAAATTTCGGCAATGAAAATGATGTTACTACCTCAAATCAATTTTCTATTCCAGAACTTACCACTAATAAGGCCGATGTCTTCAAATGATGAAAGAAAGAGCTGACTAACTTTATTTGGGCTGGGAAGAAACCCCGAGTCAAATGGACTTCCATGACGGATGTTAGAGAAAGAGGGGGACTAGGTCTCCCAGACCTCAGGCTCTACTTACATGCTAATATTGTGTGCTGGATAACAGATTGGATAAGATTAGAACATAGGAAAATTTTGCTCTTTGAAAGAGCAGGTATTGATAATGGATTGCATTTTTATTTATGGTACTCTAAAAAACAACCACAGAAAGAATTTTTTTAACATCTTATAAGGAAAATTTTATACTTTTCACGGAAAAAGTTCGAAGAACGGTTATACCCTAAGTTTCCACAATGGATAACTCCAATAGAAGCTTTTCACCGAGATGAGCTTAAAATACAGAGATGGCGGACCTGTAAAGAACTGATAAAATTTGAAGACAGCACACCAATGTTTAAGAAAAGAGAGGAACTTTTGCAGGAGGGGGTTTGATTGTCCATGGTTCCTTTACGCCCGCCTGCTCTCTAGACTCAAGCAGGATTGTAGCGAAGGGAAGATAAATAATGGAAAGACAGATTTAGATGTTATTTTGGATGGAGGAGATAAACAGTTGACCTCAGAATTGTATAAATTATTACTAAAATGGGATCCCAAGCAGGAGGCGATTAAAAATACGATGGTTAAATGGGCCCAGAATGTTGGGCATCCAATCGAATTACAAAATTGGGAACAAACATGGAAAAACTTGAATTTTACAAGATGTCAAACATTTAAAGAAAATTATTACAAAATGTTCAATAGATGCTACTTAACACCAATAAAACTTGCAAAGATCTATAAAGGCAACAATGATAAATGTTGGAAATATAAGGCTGAAAGAGGAACATTTTTTCACTGTTGGTGGGATTGTAAAAAAGCCAAAATATATTGGAAAAACATCCATATAGAGATTTCGACAGTGTTAAACACAAATTTCCCCATGCTACCTGAAAGTTATTTGCTGAACATGGTTGAGCTAATTGAGGGATTTACTGGAAGGTATAACAGAAAAATCTTTTTATATCTGATAACTAAAGCCAGATTATTATTTGCTAGAGACTGGAAAAAAGAAAAACTGCTGGAAACAGATGAATGGTTGTATGAGATATATGATTTGATGAGAATAGATAAACTTACTATTTTGCTGAAAATCTTTGAATAGATACTGAGAAGAATGGGGAGAAGTTTGTAATTATTTGGAAAAGAGATGGGGGGCTTTGTCAGTAAATGCGTTGAGAGATTGAGGATAGTTATTATGCCAGAGTCTGGACCACAGAGACTACTTCATCTCACTTTATTCTATTCATTTTATATTGGTATTAGGGATATTTATCAATGAGAGATTGATAATTGTATGTAATAGTATGTAGTTCTATTAGATTGTATTGACTTTTTTCCCATTTTCTCTTGTCTGTTTGGTGCTGTATGTACTGAGAACAAAATAAAAACAAAACTCTCAAAAAAAAGGGGGGGGAGAAAGAGGAGTCAAATAATTATTGCCCATTTAGCCTGATATCAATACCAGGAAAGATCCTAGAGCAGATCATTAAACAGTCAGTTTGTAATGACTTAAAGAGCAATGCTGTGATCATTAAAAGTCAACATGGGTTTCTCAAAAATAAGTCATGCCAGACTAATCTTATCTCTTTTTATGATAGAGTTAGAAGCTTGAGAGATGAAGGAAATGCTGTGGATATAGCGTATCTTGATTTCGGTAAGGTCTTTGATAAAGTTCCCATGACATTCTTGCAAAGAAGCTAGTAAAATGCAGGCTGGACAGCACTACCATTAGGTGGATTTGTAATTGGTTGATGGGTCGAACCCAAAAGATGCTCACCAATGGCTGCTTTTCATCCTGGAGAGAAGTGACTAGTGGGGCCACAGGGTTCTGTCCCGGGCCCAGTGCTATTCAACATCTTCATCAATTTTCATCAGTGAGTTGGATGAGGGAATAGAGAGCATGGTGATCAAATTTACAGATGACACCAAATTGGGAGGAGTTGCTAATACACCAGAGAACAAGATCAAAATTCAAAATGACCTTGACAGATTGGAGACCTAGGCCAAAGCTAACAAAATGAATTTCAACAGAGAGAAATGTCAGGTCTTACACTTAGGCAGAAAAAAATGGAATTCACAAATATAGGATTGGGAACACATGGCTGGATAACAGTATGTGGGAAAGGGATCTAGGAGTCTTGGTGGACCACAAGCTGAACATGAGTCAGCAATGTAATGTGGCAGCCAAGAAAGCCAACACGATTCTTGGTTGCATCAATACGAGTATGGTGTCTAGATCAAGAGAGGTAATGTTACCACACTATGCTGCTTTGGTTAGACCTCATCTGGAATACTGTGTCCAGTTTTGGGCACCTCAGTTCAAGAAGGATATCGACAAGCTGGAGTATGTCCAGAGGAGGGCAACCAAAATGGTGAAGGGTCTGGAAGCCATGCTCTACAAGGAGCGGCTTAGGGAGCTGGTTACGTTTAGTCTGCAGAAGATAAGGTTAAGAGGGGACATGATAGCCATGTTTAAATATTTGAAGGGATGTCATGTCGAGGAGGGAGTGGGCTTGTTTTCCACTGCTCCAGAGACTAGGACAAGGAGCAATGGATTCAAGCTGCAGGAATTGAGATTCTACCTAAACCTCAGGAAGAACTTCCTGACAGTCAGAGCTGTTCAGCCATGGAATATGCTGCCTCGGAGTGTGGTGGAGTCTCCTTCTTTGGAGGTTTTTAAGCAGAGGCTGGATGGCCATCTGTTGGGAGTGCTTTGATGTGGGTTCCTGTATGGCAGGGGGTTGGACTGGATGGGCTCTGTGGTCTCTTCCAACTCTATGATTCTATGATTCTATATTTCTTTGTCTTGTATCTTGCACATTTCTAAACAAGTTCCTTCCCTTAAGCCTATAACAGGAGAGTAACATGGAAATCTAAACAGAAAATTTGGATAATCTGTCAATAAACAGACAATGCTTCCTTTTGTATTATTAACAGAGAGCAAAGATGACATTGTTGTGTTGTATGGATTCCACAGCATTTAAAATATGCGTGTATATCTGTGTGTTTGTGTTTATCAAGCTAGCACTCAGTGTCTATTTATTGATCCAATTAGTATTAATAAATAGTAATTGTAATAGTGGTGATAGGTCAGGATTATCTTTTTTTGTTGATTAAGATTCCGTTGTTTAACATTTAAAATGTTTAGACACTATCCAGGAAAAGCAGCTGTTATAGACAGATTCTCTCCACAAGGTTTGAGTTTCCGTGACTCAAGTCAGTTTTTTTTCTGCTCATACTACTGTCGCATCATTGTATTGCTACTAAGACCATTATTATTTTTATATTTGTTAACATATTTTTGGTACCTATTAAATTACTGAATACATTGTTGATTTTTGTTAAAATATTTATTAACTGAATGTGGTAGGTGCTGCATGGAATGCAAGTAAAATGTACTTATGCAGCAGGATTATGGATTGTTTAAAGGAAAATGTAATGTAAAGAATATAATTCAGACTGTCAAATTAACCCAAAGGCTCCTGCCTTTAATTTGGTGTCTCACTATTGCTTGTGGAAATTTATTTTAATGGTCTCTTTAACCAAGAGCTTTTTCCTATCATTTTTCAATAACGACAGTAATTTATATCCCATTACCTATTTGCAAACCAAAGGGAAAAAATGTGACAATAGTGCTTTAAATATTATTATCACAAATGTGGGTATATATATTTCACTAGGCTAAATTCAATGCTTGGAAATATCCTGTCATTTTAACATGAGATATTTTATCTGAATTTATCTGCTCTTTCTAGCAAGTTAAACATCAGACATTGGGTTTGTATTTCAAAGAGTGGCTTTCCCCAATTTCGTTGGAATTGCTTTCCAAAGTCAGTCAATAAAGCAATCAGTTTGTGTAATATTAGATCACTACTGTCCCAAGAGCTAAATCCATCCCTGTCCCTCATTATAAATAATCCCTCATGTTGGAACTTTTCTACCAGGTCAGAACACAGAGCAGGTTCTCCTTAACTCCTTGTTCCTCAATCTTTGTGAACAGTAAGAGAATCTCTAGAAGCATTCTACCATTAGTATGAACTACAGATTCAGGCTTCAATGTGTGAACTAAAGCAGATGGAATCACAGAATCATAGAATCATAAAGTTGGAAGAGACCACAGGGACCATCCAGTCCAACCCCTTGCCGTACCGGAACACAGATCAAAGCACTCCCAACAGATGGCCATCCAGCCTCTGCTTAAAAACCTCCAAAGAAGGAGACTCCACCACACTCCGAGGCAGCATATTCCACTGCCAGATAGCTCTGACTGTCAGGAAGTTCTTCCTGAGATTTAGGTGGAATCTCTTTTCCTGCAGTTTGAATCCGTTGCTCCTTGTCCTAGTGTCTGAAGCAGTGGAAAACAAGCCTGTTCCCTCTTTGATATGACATCCTTTCAAATATTTAAACATGGCTATCATGTCCCCTTTTAACCTTCTCTTCTGCAGACTAAACATACCCAGCTCCCTGAGATGCTTCTCATAGGGCATGGCTTCCAGATCCTTCACCATTTTGGTCGCCCTCCTCTGGATACATTTCAGCTTGTCGATATCCTTCTTGAAATGAGGTGCCCAGAACTGGATGCAGTATTCCAGATAAAGTCTGACCAAAGCAGAATAGAGTGGTACTATTACCGTATTTGCTGGTGTATAAGACTCACTTTTCCCTCTGAAAAATACTATTTGAAAATGGGGTGCGTCTTATAAGCTTGTGCATCTTATATGTTCGTAAATAGTATTTGCCAGCATGTAAATGGGGTGGGTCTTATATGCTGTTCCGTCGTATACACTTGCAGATACGGTTTTTTCCTTGATCTGGACACCATACTCCCATTGATTCAACCAAGAATTGCATTGGCATTGAATAGTTAAATAGACTGAGGGGAGTCCTGAGCCAAAGCTGTATAACAGCACAATCCTGTATATGTCTGGTGTAAATCCTCTTCACCATTCACCATCCTAATAACGTTAACTCAGTGTGCAAGAGCTGGGTCAAGGTCTGCATTCAAGTGTAAGTGGGCAGAGTCAAGGCGAATAGTGTCTGATCTCTTCTTTAGCTAAAAAATATGGTGTATGTTGAAGAAAAGGAAGGTTCCTGAGCAGGTATGTGCTTACTGAAAGTTTCTGTTCATGTTTTTCTGTGAAATTATGGTTAACTTCCTTGTGTGATGATCATGTTCCATATAAGAGATGATTGCTCCTATAAAATGGAAAGTCAGTGTAATTACTTTAATTTGCACATTCTTTTGAATTTATTTTGATATTCTTTATTGCTTCTCTGAGTAAAAATGAAAGCTGATAGAGCTTTAATGAATGTTGTAATAAGTAAAACATTTTGCTCTGTAGATCTCTTTCTTTTTAGTTAATACATTTTGCTAACTGATCCACTGTAGACAAAACACTGGGAATTTGGGAAGACTTACTTTCTTTCCTTCCCTTCCCTGTCTCTTCTGCTTAAAGCATGTCTCTCTTCAGCCCCCTGTTGATGGGGAGGAGGGTGAAGGCCAGCCATCTAAAAGTACCTCTTTCCTACTCCCCTGAGCTATTGATCTCACCAGTCTACTCTTGTTCTGCCTGTACCCACATTTCTTTCTTGGCATAGGATTTAGAGCCTCTTGCAACTGTCGCTCTTCTCATACCATCCTTCTTTTCATTTAATTATGTTGGCTTTTCTCACTGGTTTCAAATGGCTCTAGTTGAGAATTTCTCGCCATGAGCCTGCCCTCCTCCCTTTCTTTTCCCTTGCGGACATTTAATCATGCTTTAGTATGGCATATACACCTTTGCCAGCCATAGTTAATACTAGCCATGGTTTTCTCACAAATGAAAATCTGAAACTATGATTTGAAATAGATTTACATATGATTAACATCGACTGTGGTAAGTATCAGTACATACAAAACTCTAAAAGTGTGGTTAAAGCCACAGGGGAGGGGATGCATACCTGCTGGTTCTGATTTGCAAACCAATCAGTATTATATATGCACAGAGCTCTAACTAATCCTCATGATTACTGGTCAAAACTGGACAGAATTTTCTTTATTTCTTTATGCATTGCAGCACCTCTTTGAATGGGGAACATGCTTTGAACTTTGTCCACATCACCATGCACGGCTTAAATACTGTTTAAGTGAGGGGATAGAGAGGGAGGGAAACCACTTTTCTGTTGCATGGAAGTTTGCATCTATGAGCTGGGTTCCTCTTCAGTGGTCTGCACCCTCCTATTTCGTTGCTGCCACCACAGGGACACCTGTATCTGAAAATCTTTGCCACTAGTATAGCTGGTAAAGAGGTGTGTGAGAGAGGGGAAGAGAAACAGTAACCGTATTTAGAAGTGAACGAAAAGACTTGAGATTACTCTGTGTACAGAAGTGCATGGTTTCAGACAATCACTGTTTTACATTTTATTATATCCAGAGGGTACCTGTATACCCACAACTGAACCAAGACAATAAACAATGCTAACCCCACTCTCTTTCTCTCTCTGTAATGTATGCATCCCACAAGAACCACATACCAATTCCAGCTTGCAACTGTCAGTCACCATTTTTAAGTGCCTTCTTTCAAACTCTCAGGCTGTCACCAGTCCTCTCTAATATTCTGACTACTCTCTACCCTCTTCGAACAGAACACTGACTTCAAATGACATAATATACGCAGCATATTATATCTTCATGCAGTTCCCAGACACAGTATACTACAGCTTTTATACAGAGAGCTGAAAATCACATGGTCGCCCTTTCTCAGCAATACTATGGAAACAAAATAAAATAAGATGTTGGGAGTCATTGTATCCCAATGAAGTAGTAGGAGGCTAACATTAGTTCCTTCTTCACTTGCCAGCAGTTAATGGTCTCCTAGTAATTCCTTTCCCTTCTTTGATTGTGGAGCAAGGAGTGATAAATGACCATTTTGGGACCATGCTGTGACCTACACAGACAGTGAAGCTACTTTTTAATACTTTGAGAGAGGAATGTTGGTGAAGTAAATATGAAGAGGTGACCTAGTTTTCTTTGTAAAAATATGACTGAAGAGATGAGAGCAAATGCTTCATCATGTACTTTCCCACACATTTGGCATTTATAATTTGAATCTTTGCTTTGTAGTTTGAAGAGGTTGCTTTCTTCTGGTTGTACAAACATTATGTCTCAGATAGCTGACTCCTGAATTTTTTGTGGTGTTTCACCACTTTCTCAGAACATTTTAATATAGGTTGCTTGAAGATTTCTTTACATCTCAACATTTGAAATTGAGATCTAAGGCAGGGAATGCCGTAGGTAGTGCCTGAGGGTGAATGGGGGCAAGAATGAGCATCTTCCAAAAAGTGCCTTTCCCAGTGCTAGATTCATGTTGTTTCTTGAAAGAAAGCATGATCTCTCCCCAAGAAATTCACTTTACCTGTTCTGTGCTGAGGCCCCTAGTGCTGCAGCTGTAGCTGTGTTGGTGCTTCTGTGGTCTAAACTGCATCTGGTGCTTGACATTGCCTGTCCTTAATAAGAAGGACAACATCTTTCTTTTGCCATCCAGGGACAGAAATAATAATAAGCAACCAGTGAGCAGGCTGCTCTTTTTATTCTCATAGGTTTCCATGTTTTCCTTATATACTTCTTCCAATCCAAGATTGAGTACAGACCATGTCCTGCTTAATGCTGTTGTGATCTGGTTCATGCTGGTAATATGTTCTTTCCTTCGCTTGTTTATAATTTGGTTTCAAATTCAGTTTTCTGACATGTTTTTAACTGTATGTCTGCTTCCTTCTGTACTGCTGTGTGTCACACAGATAAGTGAGGCTGGCCATAATCTCACTGAAACCTGTATAAATGGAGTGTGCATCACTCTGCCTTAAAACTGTTCTAGTAATTGTTTGTTCCTTGCCTGGTCCCAATCTTCTATCTGGCTCTGCTTTCAGTGAAAGTGTAGCATATGATGCATTGCAGCTCTTGATAGAGAAGACTGCATTATTTCAGTTTGCACAGTAATTTATAACAAGTGATTAGAAGGTTCCTAGAGGTACTTATAATTAAACCACTTTGCCCTTTGTGAGTTTTCTCACTTGCAGGCATTCATGTCCCTTCTGTGGCCTGAAGACAGCAAGGCATTTTTTCATTAGAAATGCATCTAAAAATCTTTGTAATTGCATTTTTAGGAAGAAAGAGGTACAGTGCGTATCTAATCACATTGCTTGAAAAACTAGTATTGTTTTAATAAGAATAGCGCTTTTAATAACATTCTTTACTTGATATTACTTTAATATTTTGGACCCCAAGAAAAATCTAGATTGGCTTTCACTTGGTAATTGTCTGTAGGTCTGGCTGTAGCCTGAGTATTTGTTGAAGCATCACCCATGGACTAGATACTAGGGGACAGAGTGGCAGTGATATGCATGGTTGTATTGACCTTTGAGAGGTGGTATTCAGTGTCAGCTCATGCCAGATGGAATGCCTGTTTTCGTTGTTGTTTTTCAAGGACTATTAATTGTGATTGCATCAGAATGGGGAACACACACATTTCAATTGGTGATAGGTAGCTGGGGAAAGATTGTTCTGAACTAGGACATCCTCAGATTAGTGTAGGTTAGTCAACAGGGGAAGGTGCTGAGCAATAGAATACACAGTGCTTTACACTCATTAAGTCTCCAGTTCAGTTTCACATCTCCAGGTAACAGTTACCAAATTTTGGAAAGACCTGCATATGACAATTTAAAGATCCAGTACACAACTCAGAGGAGAAAATGCGAAGGCAGCCTTTGATTCCTCATTCCAGAAATTTTGTTGTTGTTCTCTCTCCATCAACCTATAACAGATGACAAGAAAGAAAATAATAATCTTATCAGATCTCCAGTCTTATCAGTTAAAGTGTGTTGCCTGTTCATTGCCTAGTGGTAGGGCTGGTCTTGCTTTGTATGCTTCATATGACATATGCAAGTCTTAGCCCCTGATCTAAAGTTAAAAGTTTATGTCAACTGTTCAGTCACTAACTATTCAGTTTTTTACTTTCCCTTTCTGGGCTGGACTGGTTGAAAATGCATACTTTCTTTTTTCTTGGTTACTGTTATTTTGGCTTTCTCCTTGGAGTTTGACTCTTTGTGGTTTAGGAGAAGATGGTGGAATTGTATTCTAATTATGTTGATGCATCTGTGGCCTTTGATAATGTTGACCGTGTTGTGTTAATAATGCTTGTGGAATGTTTGGTAAGTATTTGTGGCACTGTTGTTGAATACTTTTATTTATTACTAAGAGAAAGGTCCCAGGATTGATGGGTTTATCAATCCATTGTTATCCTAGTTCTGTGAGTTTCCAAAGGGTTCCATGGGCATCGTGATGAAAGAGAAGGATTATTTCTCTTGTTTAATATAGGTCTTGCCAGTGATGTGTGTTTTCTTAGGAAACATTAAATGGGTAAATTGCTTTGAAAATGTTTTGCTGTCTACCTTTATGGATATATAATTCAACACGATTATTTGGCTAATTCTTTTAGTCTAGTTTATTAAATAGTTGTCATGTTAATTTTACTTGGAATGTACATTGCTGGCAGGTTTTTTCAGTATTCAAGTATTGGATACTGAGATATTTGATTAGGAGAAAATCAATAAAAGGCACTTATTACTATGTTTAAAATGCTACATTGGAAAAAAAATTCAAAGTATTAGTTTGGTAATAATCTTTACTGGTCTACTCATAAATTAAAACATGGCAGCTGTTTTCAAAAAATACTTTTGCTAACTAAGAATAGTCACCTGAAAAAAGCAAGTTGAACTTGACTGGTATGAAAATAATACCTTCTCATTATACCACAAAACCTTCATATTTTCTGAGTTTATAATTGAATCTGATAAAGGTGCTCTGCGTGCCCGTGGCTTTCAGAAAATAGTTAATTCTGAATCCAATTCTGGGCCCATTTTGTGCTCTGCTACACTTCTGATGACACCACTGGGAGCATGACAGGGTTTAAACAGGGCTCCGTTATCTCTCTCCCTCCAAGCCTTTTACCACAACAGAAAGTCTCTCCTTTCTTAGCATTATTTGGATGATCTGGTTGTAGTGGCAAATATGGGGAGAGAAGTCTCTTACTGTTTGCCTAACTGCAACGTGATATGATAATATCCCAAGTCCATTATGCAGAGAATGAAATGGAGAGAACTCTTTCCCTTTTTTCCACTGCAGCAATCAAAGCTTGATGACTGGAGATAAGAGGAGAGAGAGAGAAGATCTCCAATTTTGGATTACAGTCCCAATGGGAGAAGAAAGATGAAGCTGTAAAGCTTGCTACAAAATAGAGAGGAGCATTGTGAACCACTGAAATCATATTCTGAACCAAAGTGTTATGAATGTTGATGATTACTCTGTTTTCACTTTAATGGAGAGAAGGCAGTTGGTTGGAAAATACTAAGAGTGGCTTCAGATGTGATAAAGACTTGGAGCTATAGGAGGCACAGTCACTTCATGTTTCCCGTCTCTGTCAGTTCTAGATGGGATAGTCATAGTTTCATTCCATATGGGAGATTTCTTTGAACATATTAGAAGAAGTACAAAGAGTAGAGATATGAAGCACCTGCTGTTCTTCCCTCACCTTTTTTGAGGGAATGAGAGGATTACAATAGGCCTCAGCACTAAAAATGATCAATTATATACAAAATCCTAATGGAAAATTATATTGTCTTACCAGTAGCAGGATGCCAGGCTCATATTAAGAAAGAAGGGGGTTCTTAGCTTTAATCCTGTAATATGTATTTTTAATGAAACAATCTATTGTCCTGACAACACAAGGGAATTCCTACTCCCTCAAGTTTCATTGTACACAGAAAGGGGTGGGGGATAGGAACAAATAACCCATCTTACATTTTCCTTTCTATTTACTGAAAGCTATGTCAACAATTGTTAGCTAAAGATAATATCATGAGCTCTCTGTTAGGGTTGACATGTTAATATAGCGTCTGCAGCGCTCACTTATGCATTGTCTAAAAGGGAAGTGATGCGTTGCCTGAAAGGAAGGTAAAAGAGCACACAGATTTCCCCTCAGACTGGGTTGTGTAGTAAATTTTTTTTTTTGGAAATAATGACTACTTTAACTAGAAATACATTACATCTCAGCGTGGTAGAGAAGATATTATCCAGTTTATCTGTGCACCTCCCCAGTATCAAGTGTAGATGCTCACTGTGGATGGGCAACTTCATGTGTATACTTCTCCCTGGTTTAGGGTTCCTTTCTGTTGGACGTTGGGATGTCTTTAAATAGAGAACCATCTCCCATGTCCCTTCAACTAGGGGAGTGTCCTCTACAGAGGGGGACACCCTGTCACCCTAATCACCTTTAAGACATATGCACACTTGTGATAGTCTTTCAAAAGTCTCCCAAACATTCTGAGCTTCGAACATCGTTTCTTCCAGAAAATACTCCATGTGATTCCTGTGGTCATAGGAATTTATTGTTAGCGGCTTTATGTTTTCCTAATTGAACACAAGGTCTGACTGTGTGCGTGGACAAGTTCTGTTATATTGTGGCTATAATTTATTAAGAAAAGCTTCCCTCACCCTTCATCCCAAAAATGAAGTAGTGCAGGAGACAAAAATAGGAATCAAAATAGGAATCAAAGATGAGGAGTTAAAACTCAATGAGTTGCCAAGTAAAGCTGAATTGTCCAAGACAGATACATATCCGTAATTACAATAACCGACAGCTTACTTCCGAAATACTTAATTTGCGCAACACAGCATCTTACCACTTGTTGTTGTTTTTTTCCTTTTCTGTTTGAAAAAAAAATCTACTCATCACAATCATGGGGTGGAGGAAAGAATTCCAGTTAAATGAGATCTATTCCTTGCAGCCTTTGTTAGGATCAGGAGTGCTGCACATGCAACAGGTATAAATACATATCTTGAATACCAACTGCATCTTTGGTCTTTATAGCTGATGTGTTCAATGATTTCTTTGTTTGTGTTAACAGTGTCATCTTCCTTTGTCATGAGTCCAAAAGATAGCCTTTTTAAGAATATAAGTTAAACATCATGTCATAATTAAAGACATAGTTTGTGTTCAAGTTGAGCTAGTGGAAGCTGATCACTTGGAGTATTTACTAGACCTGCTGCTGTTCCAGCCACACCAACCACACACTCAGTATGTACCTTGCAGTTGCATCTCTGTAGCTTAGAAGGTAGATTTCTTTGCCTCTCCTAGAAAGGCATTTCTAGGCAGGGTTGTGCAAATTTGTCAAGTATGATATTATTGAAGTTATCATTTTTCCAGGACCAAGTTCATTCTGACTGCATTGAACTGTGAATGTATTTCAGACCCATATAGAAATGTGCACGTGTTTGACCCTGCATTTTATAGACTGTGAGGATTGTTTTATAAAGTGTGAGGATTGTTTAAATCCATGCAGTTTGCACTGGATTTTTCAACTGACTGATGTATATTTCTACCTATTTTAAATGTGCTTTTATGCATTAATGTATGTTTTGAAAATGTATGTATGTTTGCACTGATTTGTATTTTACAAATGTGCACACTTTTGAATTTGTTTTATTTTAAGAATAAGCTCAGAAATATTTGAATGTCTGAATGCAAATTCTACTTAGGTCTATATTTGGCTCCAGAAGGTGAAAATTGGTAATTTGCTTTGTTGGGAAGCACTTTCCCCCATTTTATTCGCCTTAGCAATAAAGCTGTTAACAGTATTAAAACTCACAAATACAAGGTATAAAATTTAAACATATAAAAGATCAGATATTTGCGGATGGTGTTCATTTTTGTATAAAATCTAACACAATGCCTAGGCATGTGCTAATGACTTTAAATAAATTCCAGATATCCACTGAATTTAAAATAAATTATAATAAATCAAAGATATTAAATATAAATATTACAAAAGAAGATTAATTAAAGATGAAGAGGATATCTAATTCATCATTAGTTTTTCTTGATTTAGATATGTAGGCATTCTTATAACTAAGAAACCATCATATTTATTGTACAGGAATTACAATCATATATCTATATCAGACAAAAAGGAAAGATTAGCCAAAACTCCAGTTCTCACTATTGAGCAGACTAGTCTGCATCAGAGCCTGCATTTTACCTAAATTCTTGTTTCGCACTAATCCACTGCCAATACCTAAGTCAAAATCTACAAAACGGCAAAAAGGTTTAGAGAAATTTATAGCAGGGAGGAAATCTTTAAGGTTACGTTAAGCTCTGCAAGGCTAGAAATAGCCAAAGTATGGAAAATATTAGAAAACTTCTTGGTAAAAAGGTGGTTAAATGGGATATGGTCCATGGGTCTTTCAGAAAAATTGACATACAAGGTGAGAGTAGCAAGAGGGGAAATAAAAGAAGATATGCTTGAGGTTGCTTGGAAGCCATTTATTGCTTATATTACTCATGGCAGTACTAGACTTAAACCTCCTTTGGATCAAGAGAGATTTTGGAAAGAGTATTGAAGATTATGATTTGTATAACAACATGCCATTCTTTGGAAGACAAGTCATACTTACAGTGATTGACAGGCGTAAGGTTTGTGACTTCATGGTTTGGGGTGCAGAGCGTGGAAGGAAGGATAGAGGGAGAAGAAAAAAAAAGAAATTATGATATCTGTGTGGAAAGAATTATGTGTCAGGATTAAAATTATTATATAAAGTAGTAGTAGTAGTAGATATTTTAAAAAAATGTATAAGGTTTAAAGGTAATCTTGCATCAGATGCAAAGGCAAAAAAATATCTCCCTCATCCTTACTTCTTGAGGACCTTAATGTTTCTCCTGCTAATCATTATACCTGTGGATGTTTATTTAATCTTTTCAAAAAACAGATTTTTTTTCTGGAGAAAATTGTAAGTTAGAGAAAAGGCAGGGATGCATGTATTTTGTTGTTACTTTGTTGGTACAAGTAGCGATGCTACAGCTTTTGCCATGGTTTCGGCTGAGCCCAAGCTACTAATAGTCTTCATTACCATCAGCTGAAGAGTTACACCAGGTGTTTTCTTTCACACCTTCACTGATTTAGTCATGGTATTGTGATCAGCGTGATGAAATGGAAAACAGTAGCAATGCAGAAGGCGCTGCGCTGGAGTGAGAGAGTTCATGAAGTATGGCAGGAAATGACATGCATCACATAAAATATGCAGAGCCCAAGTCTACAGTGTATAATACCATGGTGGCACCCCTTTCTCCTCATGTGGAGGGAGGGAGTCTGTGTTCACAGCTTTGAGGTGTAAACATTAAAGTCCTATCTAGTGTAAACCCCTGTGTAGATAATTCTTTTGTTTTGTTTCATTTTGTATACTAGGAGAAGAGTCAAGCTGCTCCATCAGTTTGGCTTCTTGTTGTTATACTTTTTCTCTTGAGAGTGAAGAGCAGAATTCAAATATAAGGTGCAATTACTTTGTAGCTGCAACAGAGATTTCCTAATATCTTTCTATAAATTGAGAATTTATAACAATTAGGCATTGTAATGTGAAAGAGAAGTTAGAAATCTGGTTGGTTATAGTGCGGAAATGGACCTTTAAAAATATTATATCCAAAAGGGTTCTCAAT
This sequence comes from Cyclura pinguis, assembly GCA_030412105.1. Classification (NCBI taxonomy): domain Eukaryota; kingdom Metazoa; phylum Chordata; class Lepidosauria; order Squamata; family Iguanidae; genus Cyclura; species Cyclura pinguis. Next base: position 162,888,136 of record CM059600.1, read on the forward strand.
TACATACGATAATGTTCCAGTATTACAAAGGAAAATAAAAAAAACAAAAGGAGAAAAAGCATTAGTCATAGGTTTCTATAAAAGCTGGCCAAATGTCCAAATATAAGTCCATTTGTAAATTTTGTCCACACATCAGTCTTCCAAATGTTGCAAGCATTGTTAGATCTTCTATCCATCAGATCACAGGTGGAGGAGAATTATCTCCCCAGTAACAGAGTATCAATTTTTAGCAGTCAAAATTGCATGAAAAATTTGCTTCTGTTGACTGTTTGTTAATTACGAAGAAATATGTAAATAATTCAAAAGAAGGTGCACATTTCTGAATATCAAGGAACTTTTGAATACCAAATTTACCCATGTGGTTACTTCCTATCAAAATGTAACTACTATGGGACAACTCCAAAACATGTCTCAAGGAAGTGTTAGCCATATTGCAACTGCAGCAATTTGCTGATTTCAAAAGCGTTTTCTTGAATAGACATTGTGGTGACCAGTATACCTGAAAGAGGAACTTCTTTATGAGACATGGTTGGATATCTATAGCTATACTAGTAATATATGTTAAAATCGATGACCATTGATTAGTCAGAACTGGATATTCCAGTTCTCTGTGTCATTCTTGCTGTAAACCACATGTATCATTTATTTATAGATAACAGAAATTTGTGCATATGTATGTATGTGTGTGTGTGTGTATACACACACACACACACATATACATATAGATAGATAGATAGATAGATAGATAGATAGATAGATATAAAAATTGTTGGTTTGGCTACTCAGGTTGCCTCAATTAGTCTCTTTAATATTAAGGGAAATTTGGATGCACTGAAAGGTGTAGGGACAAATCTGGATTGTACCAAATGTTGTAGGTGTTGCCAGTTAGCTGATTGAGGTAGTTTGAACTGCTCTTGCAAAATTGAAAAAGGCAGAAACTCTTTATTGATATCAACTATCTGATTTAAAGTAGCAGTCCCATTATTGGCCCACGCTTTCCGTAAACATGGTTCCTTGCCAATTTTCAAATCTGGGTTCCACTGTAAAGTCTGACATGAGCCCATGGGTCAAATTGCAGTTGGGGAGACAATATTTGCCACACAGTTCTAACTGCTGATTTTGTTGGCAAAACACCACCCTTTTTAATAAAATGAGAACCAAGTACTGTACTCTCTATTTAAACAGAGCTGTCAGAAATGAAGACACGAAGGTTGGCCATGGTAGATTGCTTACTGTAAGCGGATATGTCCAAAAATTAATACAAGGTAACAGCTATGTCTGATGGTTTGTAAGAATAGCTGGAAGGCCAGGTCCTCCCTCTTTCATTGCAATTTGCATCCTTTTCACTAAAATTCTAGGAGGAGATGAGGCCCCCTAAAATCTCCTGAACAATGTGTTTAATTTTTGAAAATACTTGCAAGGTATAACTAGAGGAATTCTATGTATAACATAAACAATTTTGGGTATAATATTCATTTTAATCACATTTACTTTACCACACAGGTTCAGCTTTAAGCCTTCCCTTCTCTCTAAATCTTGTGCAATATTTTTTTATCAGCTTGCTTATATTAAGATTAATCATCTGAGATAAATCATTAGGGAAAATTGCAATCAGGAAATGGACCTTGGTGCTCCCATAAGCCAACCCCTTATCATGGCAGTACATCTGCTCCTATAGCATCCCAGTTAGCTAGCCATCCAGTCTCTGCTTAAAAACCCTCTTTTTCTAAGAAAAGGAAAGTTACCACCTTCTGTTCCACTGTTGAGTACCTCATGCCATTAGGAAATTCCTCCTGATATTTAATCTAAATAAGCTTCCTATCTTTAAAGGACTTTTGAACAACATGCCACATACTGACTTTCACATGGGTAACATTGGTTTGGGTGTTTCCAAATGATGAAAGTCTAGCTGTCTTATTAAAGTAAAATTTCTGGAAAATAGCAAAAATAATTAAGATTACAAAATACCAAGGAGAGATGCAATACAACTAAGAAGTTGTTTCTTATATTTCTAAACTGGCTTATCCCATAGGCTTTGGATGTGTACTGGTATGTTAAAAGCATTAAACAATAACTCGTTGGAATGAATGAAACAAATGTTTTTTTAAAAACTCCATATTAGTTAATGTGCCATGTCAGACTAAATAGAATATTTGACAGAACTTATGCCCAGGCTTAGATGAGCGTGTGGGAAACATAATTTCACAGTTCTGGAGCAGCGACTAGATCCTGGCACCACATTCTCGGCATAAAAATTGTTAGCCTTGGAAATCATAATTGGAAACTGTAGAGAACATGCTCTGAACCCAAGCCTTTAAAAAGTTTTGTAGTGTGGAGACTATGGCCATTTCCGCACTAGCCTGTTATAGTGCTATTACTCCACTTTCAACATCCAATGGAATCCTGGGGTTTGCAGTTTAGAGAAGGACCTTTGAGGTCCCTCACTAAACTGCAGAGCCCAGGATTCCGTTGGATGTTGAAAGTGGAATAATAGCACTATAACAGGCTAGTGCGGAAACGGTAGTGCGGAAACGGCCTATATTGTCAGACTTGATAATGGGATGTGCTCAGCTTTATATGACCCAGTTCTGTACTTAAAACCTTTTTAAACTGTCTGTATTGAGCTTTCAAATTTGTACAGTGTTATGCTAAGCAATCACAAGATTCTTTCCAGAAGTTGTTCAGTTCAGACCTTGAGTTTATTGTGTCAATATTTTTACCACTTTTTAATTTCCTAATCTATATGTGTGATTGAGAGAATGTTTTGGATCCTGCTTGTTGTTCCAACCAGGGTTGATCCATTAAGTCAGTTGGTTTTACATAAGTGTTGACGTACTATTCAGCAGTTGATTCATTTGATCCATTTTAGTTGAATTCTGTCCAAGAAATCAATGTGTGTTAATGGATGCTGATATTCTACATATTCATTATATCCTGCATGCATATGCATAATCTCTGTATCAACTGCATAGATTGCATCAAAGAGACCCCTCTGCACCTTTCAGTTGTTTAAGTCCCATTTTTGCAAGTGATATTTCACAATGTAAACAGACTTACAGTATAAGCTTGTTATTTGAACTATACGCATTTCTGACGTGCAGTGTTGCGATCTGTTTTTATTTCTTTAGAATGGTCATTGGTCCTAAAGCTTGTCCTCTGTCCCAAATAAATACTGCATAATTCTTAACTGGATAAGTTTATCACATGCTGAACCAGATCATACTAGTGTCGCTAGGTTCCCTTCCATTTGCTGGGACAACTAGCGATCCTAATTCCTACTAAGGAAATCTTCCTGTTTCGGTTTCCTGCAGGTTCCTGTTTCGTGAGATGTTACATGATACTCATTCTTTTTACCCCAGCTTAAAATGAGAGTGCTGCCAAACATTTAATACTCTATTAGCCTTCAAATACAGCTGGAACATTTATCTCATGTTACTGTTTTAAAGTTGCTCGTGCACATATTCATGTCTTGTGTCTGTGTAGATAACAAAATAGAAATGTGAACTACACATCCGTTCCCCAAATATGTACACATGGGCCTTAGCTCAAGCCACTCGTCCAACCTAGCTGTCCAGACAATATGATAACATCACATTTTCTCTAATCCTATGTACCTGTGTCATCTTGAAGTAATGTAGGGAGTAACTATTCATTAGTTTCAAACAATTGTTTCCTGCAAAATACGTGATTTCCAGCTGGGGTGCCTGGGTATCAAAATTCATGGAGGGAGACCACATACAAATAATTTCAAAAATAGGTCCTCCCTCAGTCATGATTTAAGTTCCGTGGATTTCAGTAGCAGTTGAATATGACTAAGTCTGGACTTAAACCTCTGTGTTTACATATTTGTTATTTCTACATTTATAGACAATGCAGCTTAGATTCTGTATCTTGCCCAGCTCTGTTACACTGGCTAATATATTTCCATTTGTCAGTTATTTAAGCTATAATGTAAACAGGCATCTCTGAGTTATATAGCAGGATGGAGAATTCGTGCTTTATAGACTGAAGACAGGTGTGATGTTTTTGTGGCTTGTCATCAGGATAGGCACTCTATCACAGCACTCGAAAATAAAGTATGATAGACATGGTTGTGTGGAGAGCTGGGAATAGAGAAAACGTTGCATTTTGACAATTTATGGAAGATCTAATACAACTGTTCTGCAGTGTAGAATTTTACAACTGCATCAATAATTGACACCCAATATCTACACTGTACATAAAAATCTTAATTCATCTATATTATGAAAGCATTTGTTTTAATTCAGCCTTTCAAACATTTATGTCCGTTTGTTTTCTTTATTTTTCTTTTTGTACTTGCCAGAATGTAAAGTTTAGGTTCTGATGTAAAACAAATGTGGGATATGAATATAGTTGGTGAAAGTAAGGTTATGCATATTGCTACCTTCTGCTCAGAGAAGTAGTGGTCAGCTGCAGTGATGTTAGCTGTTAACTGTTATTTTTAGAGTTGGTATTTTTTAGTTTGGGGTTTAAGTACTACTTCTTTTTTTAAAATATTTTTATTAAAATTTCTAAAAGAAAGTATAAAATGGGAACATTTCTTCTAAATGTCCCCCCCCAACTCCCATAACAAGTTTTCTTCTCCAGTTTTGCCCGGCTGAATCAAACAAAAAATACAACATAATACAATACAATACAAGGAGTCCAATCCACTATACATAGAATCTTTGGCATAACAGTCATAATTTGGGTTTAAGTACTACTTCTGAGTTCATAGCACTTCGTTCATCTTATTAAGTTGACTCAGGTCTAGAGATGTCAAAGCCCTGAAAAAAAAAAACCTGTAAAAACTTGGAGAAAAACTGTTTTCCCTATTTTTTTTACAAAGTCTTTATCAATGCTTTTCTTTTAGAATGATGAATAAACATTTAAGATGAGGTTTTCACATATTACTGCCCAGAAAAATTTCTAAAAATTATATGTAAGACTGTCAAATCATTACACAGTAGAGAACTAGTGGAGATAAAATAATTCTCTTGGTTTTACTAATGTTTATTTTTTCCTATTTTTATTGAATTTGAATTGAATTTCCTATTTTTGTTGAATTTTTTTTATTGTTCTTCATAAACTGACAAAACCAAAGAAGTTCAGGTGCTCCTTACAATTCGACATCTTGTAGCTCCTCTTGTACCAAATTGTTTTTAAAGAAGTAAATTAATTTTGTAATTGTTTTCTGAATAAACTGTGCTTTCAATATATTAAACATAATTGTATGTCTAACCAAGTCATATATAATGCATTTTAGGTTACTAAAGCGTCAGAGTGACTTTTAATCTATAAAGATGCTAATACTGCATTTTATAATTTTCCCCTGGTTTTCCTCAGTGGTTTCAAAGTGAAGCACAGACTACAATAAATTTGTTAGTCTTTAATATGCTGCAAGATTTTTTTATTGTTACCACCGTGAATTTTGTAACTTCATGCCTTAGCGCTGTACGTCAGTCTTAAGCAGTCTTTGAATACGATAGCAATGCCAGGAACCCCTTCTCATCTCTGTTGTCCTATAGTGCCCTGTCCCCCGATGAACCCCCCTTCCCGGTCTGTGATGAACCTCCCCACAGTTCCAGCCCTCCCGTTGCTCACTTTGCCCTTTTATCCTCAAGATCCCTGCATGGATATGGTACTCAGGCCTCAGGGTGACCACAAAGTAGGAGAAATGGCTGGGTCGATGAGTAGGTTCAGTCCAATGAAGCATGATCGGTCTTCCTTAACAATTATCAGGATAAAAAGTTCAGACAAAGGTAGAAAATAAAATAAGTAAATAGGTTAAGCAAGAACTCCCTCAGCTCCTTCCACATTCCCAGCTTCCAAAACTCTATTCAGATTTTTCCCCTTTTTGGTCTGCCCTAAATCTCTTTTCCCTATCCAACCCTTTTTGGTATCCTTTTTTGTATCCTTTTTCCCTGCAGGCTGCCCTTCGTGGCATTCTCTGACCTGTGACTGGCTGGCTCAAACCAGGCTTGCCCAGCTTCTCTCTTCTCTCTTGACTAGACTAGAAGTAGCTGAATTGAGTTATAGTCACATATTTCAATCCATCAGTCGGGGCTTGAACAAAGACAGCCACTTCACGACACACTACAAACATTTGTACAACAGTCCTAGCTACTGCGCATTTCTAAAATGAATGTTTTCAGAGAGTTTTGAACCCAGGAATACTGACCTTTGGTAAGCACATGTATTGCTTTCACACACATCAATATTAACATCAATAGTAACTGACCACCGTAAAGATCAGAAAGACTTTTATCACCTTATGCAGTCCTTTGAAAATTCAGGAGTGGGGGGTTCTGATTTGCATCCTTCTGAGTCCTATTACAGTCCGTTCCACTCCCATAACTGAATAAATATGCTTTATATGTGAGACCTTAATACCATTTGGTACTGTATCTATAGAGGGTTTTATATCCATGAAATTCATGTAAAAATAAAAAACCAGTTAGTCTTAAGGATGCTGCCACATTTCTCCTTCCCTCCCTCTCTTTCTCCCTCCCTCTTCTTTATGCTGCAAGAAACTAACAGGCCCATTGTAACTTCCACAGTATTGCTCTATCTCTCTCAGAGGAACAGAAGAAGAGAAAGCACCACAAGTTGTCTGGAGCAATGCTGTTCTCAAGGCTTTTTTGGGGGGGAGGAGGGGTACCTTTTGCTTTGTCCAAAGTTTTCTGTCTCCTAAACCTTAGTGAATTGGAAGCTTTCAGGAATACAACTCACCCAATTGTTTAATATTACAAAATCTATTTCTCAAAACTAGACATCCACTTCCAGAATTTTGGATGCTTCTTTTGTTTTTTTGATAGTTTGTGTAGCCCCTCCTAGGGGCACAGAATTGGCCTGTGGACTCACTGAAGTTGCCTGTCCTTGGAATAACCTCTAAGAGCTGCCTAGTTTGAATGTATGTTACTTGAGTCCCATTTCTTTGAGTGTGTGATGAAGATGATCTTATTTATACATATGCCGTGTTTGACTTCTTCTGTTCAAAGCTTAGATGGATTGTCCCTTGAGAACTCATCTAACTGCTATTCTGTCCAAGAAAGTGGTAAACAGCAAGCCTTGTTTCTATTATACTTCTGTTACTACTTTTTATTGGCTTTTGAGAAGGCTAGAAGGGTGGGTTGAAAATAGAATAATGCAGTGTTTTCTTAACCTGAAGTCCAAAGAAGTTACATGCATTATGCATCCACTCTTCTATTTAAATAGCAGCTTGTCACTTGGCCAGGGAGAACTGCTGCAGCGGGACAGTAATTTAAACTCTGCCTATATGCATAGTTCCCTCCTGAGTATTCACCTCAAGAATTTGAATTTTGGAAAACACCACACTTATGAAGTGCTTTTTAGATTTCCTTTTGTGGCAGAGATGCTTCTTACCATCTGTCTTTGGCCATGGAAAATCCCAGTGTCAACATTTTCATCCATTCATATGGTTAGATTGTTGTAACAAAAGCTTTTGGCATATTGAAATCTAGACAGAGGGATTAGAGACAAAAAGTCAATTTATTTGGGGGAAATAATAGGGCATTGTGTTAGTTAGGTTTTTCATTTTTAAATCACATTTTAATCAAATGAAATTGCTATTGAAAGCTCAAGGAGCTGTACTCAAATGCCTGAGAAACAAAAGACGTGGTAATGCATTTTAAGATATGTAGTTGGGGAAAATGCCTTTATATTCTTGATTAAAACTTTGTTATTTTACCCCATCCCATGTCTTTACTGTCCTAAATTCTAGTAAATAATAGGAGTGTTACTTTCTAGTAGTCCTTGATTTGGCTTTCAGGTCTACATTTATTTAATTCCCTCTCTTTTCCCCCTTAAATAACCACATTTACATTTATTCCAGATAGTTTCAAGTGGTCTTTTTGGTAAGTCAGTAACAAGAAGTAAAATAGTTGGAAGTATGCCATTGTTTTTCCTCAGGTTTGAAATGTCTTCGCTATTGAATGAAATAAGCAGAAGTGTTCCGTTTTAATTGTATAAATTGAATTGAAACTGTTCCCAAACTGCACTTCCCCAAGGCTTTTCCTGTTGACAGAATGTCTTGAGTCACTCAGTAAAGTGATCAGAAAAATCCTATTCTCACCAGAGAAGTAGCTGACTGACATCACCATCAGCAATTTCATGCTTGTCCTACAGTGCACATCAACAAGGCATTTTGACAATTTCTATGGCTGGTGTCAGCTTAGGAAAAACAGATAAAGCTGAGTGCCATCAACAAAAAGAGTAGCAATTGAAAATGTCTTCAAGCCCTAATCAAAAGCAAATCCTTCTTACTGAGGATGGTAGAGAAAAAATAAGTATACAAATAATCTGCAAGAATTTACTTGAACCAAGTAAAGACTTGGCTGTAATAACGCATATTTCTGGTCTGTGCCTAGTAATTGATGAGTGAAGGTAGCATGTGCTCTAGGGGCAACCTTAGCTAGAAGATCCTTTTATGAGTCATTTAAATCTTAAAATGTAGTGGAAAGTTTAAAAGTAATTACAGAAATTTGGATAGGAACAATTCATTTAGCTCATCCTAAACCGAAATGGGCCGTTTGCCTTGAAAACATGGAATGTGATCAATGAAAAAAAAAATGAAATGAATGAAAAAAAAAACACCTTAACATAGGCATTGTCAAGTAGAGATGGAAAACCACAGAAAGAACTTTAGTATTCTTGTGAATGGCACTAATTTTCTTGAAAAGGACAGAAGAAAATGAGTTCATAAACAATTAACGAAGATAATTAATTTTAAAAGTATAATAATGCCTGTTTGTTCTTTTCATTCTCTAAAGTTGGATTTAATAACTGTATAGCTAAAGTCATTTAGATAGCAGGTTTGCTGTAACATTTTAAAGCTAGTCATCCTTAAAGCACTTTTCCCATACTGAGAAGAAATGGCTGTCCGTGAACTGGTACATAGCAATGAGACTCACTCTATTTAATCCTAACAAAAGCAGTATGATCTTGTGTTTTGTGCCCTTAGTAAATCTTCCTAGGAGGAGGGTAAAGTTGTAAACCTGTCTGTTTCTAACTTGAAAGAGTGGCAAAGTAAAGTGCTGGGTAGATTGAAAGAACAAGATGTGCTGCTTTAGACTCTCAAAGCTACATGAACTGAAAATTAGGTTGGCTTCACACTGAAATGTTGCAGATTTTTCCCTTTGGAGTCTGAATTTGCTGCTTATGTGAGAAATTGGGGTGTGGGGACAGTGGAGAAAAGACATTAATTATGTAAAATGATGTGCAACTTCTTTCTCTGTTCCTGTCATCTGAATCTCTTTTTCAGAAATTGGCAGGAAACCTTTTCTGTATTTTGGACTTTGCTATTTAAAGTCACTCAAAATTTCTTCTGAAAGTTTTGGCAGTAGCCTATTTTCAACTATAATGTTCAAGGGGGTTTAAAAAAACAAACCCACACATACCTTCAGAGCAGCAGGAGGTCCCCTTTTTGGCAGTGCCCCCTTGACAGCATATAGGGTAAGCGACCTGGTGCCCTCTCCAAATTGTTGGACTATAACTTTCATTATCCTTCCTATTATTTATACTGGCAAGAACCTATCGGAACTATAGTCTTTGGAGGGTACCAGGTTGTCAGTCTATGCTATTGTGTATTTCAGTTTTCAGTTTCATTTGATGATTAATGCAGTTGTAATGCTGGATCCCAGGACACAATTTATTCACAAACCAGAACCTACTGTTGTCCTTTTCAAAATCATGCACTCCAGTCAGTTATTGGACTTAACAGTAGTTTAGCATGTCATGTTGTGCAAACACAAGAAAAGGCTACCATCTTAACCAGAATCTGTAAGTTCAGTTCAAATTCTGATTAAGAAGAGAACACTGGCCAGCATTTATTACAGTTGCAGTGCTGCAAATGTTATGCTTTCGAGTTAACATCAACAAAAGAAAGGATGGAGAAAAATTGTATAAGACAGCTGGTCCCAATATGGGAATAATGGCCTGCAAAGAACAAGCATTACATTTGCACTGGCTCATGGTGGCTGAAACCTCCGCTGGCACTGGGGAATAATTTACCCATTTTGAGTGCAGGATGCAGCATCTAATGCCTTTCAGTTATATTGCCAGCTGGATATTATTCTGTCTAGAGCATCTAATGGGGTTTTGGTTAACAGGAGAGGAAGACTTCTTTGCTAAAATCTATTTCTAAGCGTGTGTCAGTTTTCTGTCAGTGGGATCTGTTCTGATGTGTCCTTTCCAGAAGCAATTTAGTTCACAACTCTTAAAGTATCCACACATTTTATGTTAAGGTAGATGAGTATTCTGTTTTTCCTGCAGTTGCTCCCAGACTTCATCAGGTTCTGTAATCTTCTCTGAAGTCTTTCAGAGAGTCCATACCCTTCCTTTTTAGCTTAGGACCCATTCAGGTCACAGGGAGGATCTAAGTGCTACAGCTTTATTACTGGAATTAATAACCCATAATTGAACAACCTGATAGATTACTAGCTGCCGTCACTTGCGATTTCAGGGTAGTAGCACTTTGCAGCATATGTAAGAGATTTCAGACTGAGGAATGAGATAGATGCATTAGGTTATTCTTAATTCCCTTGGATCAGTCCATGGTGGTTGCACTTAACTAATTGGATTTGTTGACAAAATATGCTGGGCATGGTGTTGCAGTCAACTTAAATAAAAAAGAAAAGTTACAGTTTCAGAACTTGCTCTGACTGCTGAAGTAGGCTAATGATCCAGTAAGCAGAAATAGTTGAGCAGCAGGAGCTGAGTCTGAAATCAGCAGTTTTCCTTTCAACCCTCCTAGAGGAAACACAGCATCAATGTCATGGAGCCATTCCCAGCTGAAGACTCAGAACTACGTACTTGAGGCTACTCTCTGATACGGCTGTAAAGAATATTTTGGGGGGGAGGGAATCCTTGACAAATTTCAGCTTTTGATGCTGCAAGAAACCTGAGTGAGGAAAGCTGTGTCTACTCAAAAGTTCCTGACATAGGAACAAGGAAAGGAATACAAACTTTTCCCTGCCTGAAAACTTTTCAGTAATCTGCATAGGAGGACTTCACAAATGCCCTCACAATTTGCATTGATTGTGTGGCTGGTACTGTGCTATTTTCATCATGTTTGCTGTAGGAGCAAAATATATGCAGAAAAAGGCATGTTTTGGCAAAGACACAAGCTTGTGCAGAATTTTTCATGTATTTTGGGCAAAGTTATTGTTTGCATTGCTTTTCACGACTAAATTGCAGAGTTTTTCATTGAGGTGCAAATAAATAGTTTTTTTAAATGTTACATAGAAATGAACAAATGGATTAAATAAAGATTTACTTCCCTGTTTTCTCACTGAAGGCCTAAGTCATTCACTAATAGGAACACGCATATGAAATTAACATAGTGGCAACATTTAATTCAAGTTATTAGGCAGCATGTGCTAACTTCCCAGCAATCTGTGACAGAAACTCTTTCACCAGTTTTCATAGCATTTCTGATATTTGCACTAGAATGCTAAAATAAATGATATCATTATTTAAAAAGTAAAACATTTTAATTCCTGCAGTTGTACCATGCTAAAACTGGTAGGTTGACTGTAAATATCAAGTTCCTTGGTAAGATTTAACCCCATCCCACCCCCTGCAAACTGAAGTTCTATTCAAGTTGCAATCTGTGTGTGTTATAATTTGTAAGAAATAGTTCTCCTTGGTTTTTGATATTGTTAAGAACATCCATTTGGCATTCAGTGAGCCCACTAAATAAGCTTGCTAAAGTTTGAGGAGCAAGGGAAAACTGTCCTGCTTTTGCGGGTAAGGGTGATAGTAGGTGGAAACAGAATCCCACTACTCATTTGCCATCTCTCCTTTTGGAGGGCAGAAAAGCAGCAGTTTATGGAAGATATACAGACTTCTCTGTCCCGTCACCTCCAGTCAGCATGTTTGCTATGCTGGGTGTGCAAACAGGGCTTTGCATCTTGTATTCCTAGCACAGAAACATGGTAGACTGATGGCAAAGGGACAAAGCAGTCTCTGCCTTCACTACTGAGCTCGCCCATTTCTATAATGGACGTACATTAAAAAGCCTTACCTCCTGCCTATCCAACAGAGAAATGCAGCAGGCTGCCCCAGGAGGGGTTTACTGCTCTGGTTTTCCTTAGACAGCTCCTCTGGTTTTTGTCCTGGCTGCAAAGGAAGGGGCTTCATTTTGTTTTCGGGTATGTATGAAAATAAGACAGGATGGCAGAGGAAAGAACAGAGTGATCTATCTCTCCTTGGTCAGCCTGCTCACTTGCCTGTAGGGATGGAATTTTTATATTTGTTCAAGATGTTTATAGGTTGCTCTGTAACAGACAGTTCTTAAGGTAAGTGACAACAACAAAACAGGTTAGAAGCAATACAAGTCTGAAAAAGCGTTGTTTGTCTGTTACGGTATTAAAAAGGAGAAGAAAGAGGAAAAAGGAGTCTTCTGGCACCTTTAATGACAAATGAAGAATACGTTAATACCATAAAGAGTTTTTAAAATTCTGAGCCAGATTTCCATCTTGACAAGCTTCAGTCTCTCCATAGAATTTGCCTCAACTGGTTGTTGTGAGGATAAATTTAAACATCTAGGGTCATCAAATGGGATAAAGATGGGATAATATACTGAGAAATTCTAACTGGTTAGAAATCCTATAGGTGTGTGTGTATGTGAGTGTGTGTATGTGTGTGTTTAATTCCTTGCCTTTTCTTGTATGCAATGAGTCAAATGTAATCTCCTCTCCCCTTAAATGTATCTCATAATTCATACTTGATTTAAATGGCTGAAGGAGAGAAGAACTGGAACTGTGAGAGAAATGGGCAATACGTGCAAGAAAGAGGCCTAACCGTATTACTGAAGCACAAAAATAAAATAAAAATAAAAATCCAAAAGGCCTGTGGGACAAAAGAACATTCATTTGAAAGGAAAAGAAACTTTGACTAGCAGTTTCATGAGATGAAAATGAGTTTATTTTATTTTATCTCTTACATGGAATCTTCATCTGTGATTTACTGTTTGCCCAATAGTTTTGCCATCATTAAAATGGCACAACAGCTGTGGACACTATTTTAGAGAACTGATTTTGACAGGATAACATCTGGAGGAGTGGGGAATAACCCTGAATCAAACCAACTAAAACTGGGCTCTTTGATTGCTCCCCACCCCATTTTATTCACAGAGGGTGAGTAAGTCATAAAAAGCACACTCAGCCCCCTCTTTTTCTTTAAAGGATTGAAGGCCTCATCCAGAGAAGCTTTAGGTATACATCTGCTCTTTGGCTAAATCAGTAAACCAAATTAGTATGACTGAATCATTTTAGGGTAAATATGATCAGTATTCATTCTTCTACATGAAAATGGAACAAAAGAACACTTAATCGGTAAAGCTTGCTCTAAAACTACCACACAATACTTTTTACATGAAATACATGCCAGAAGTTCATGAATCAGATAAAATGGTCTCTGGTTTACAAGCATTTTTGTGTTATTTAAGCAATAGGGTGCAGCTAATCTCTCTCTCTTTCTCTCTCTCTTTATGCACGCTGAGGTGGAAACCCTTTGCAACAGCAGAGCTTGTCACCACTAAAAGGAGTGATAGCTGTAAAAGTGGAAGTTAATTCAAACCTGAAGGGATTAAACAAACTTCTAGCAAGATAGAAATGTCAAAACCAATAGATTAAAATGATGATGAAAATGCACCATCATGTTCCAGACACTCTTAACTTTTTAGTAGAAAGATTAGGGAATAGCACATAGTTCGTGTCCTCTACTGGTAAGGCAGTTCCATCAGCATCCAGATTGGTGATAGATACCACACCCATGACACCTCAGTCACCTCAGTGCCTGAGTTAGGAAATTGTTTCTAGCGTGTGGCTTTCCCATTTGATTTTGGGGATTGTTTTGTTGCCAGTTCAGTGTTTTCTAGACATGTGAGGTATAGGAATCCAAGAGGGTGTCATCATGAGCCCAGTATGTCAGAGCTTTATAGTGATAACAGGATTTCCCACTTTGGCACTGCCTTTCTGTGGTGATAAGATTGCAGTAACATAAGGAGCTTTACTAATGGTACCAGTGCTATTGGTGGAATCTCCCAAGTCAAACAGGCTGTATTTACTGTATTTACCTATAGAAATTCTCAGAGTAATGGAACCCTAGTGGGGCTGAGATATATTTTTGGATAGTACCTATGAGAGAGAAATCTGTGTTTCATGTGGAGTTTAAACAAGATACAAAATTCTGAAGCTGAGCTAATCCTGAGACAGTGTGTCTTTTTGAGCCCAGTAACATCACTAGTCCTTATGTCACATCTAGTGAAAAATAATATTTAGAATATACTGGGCCCAAGTTAGACAAGTGAAGTAATAACATCCTTAACCTCATGCTAGAGGTTATTCAATCTAATTTAACTGTTGTGATTTGTCAATACCTGATCATCTTTACCCTATGGCAAGGAAGTGACAAGACACATAGATTTCAGACTCAGTACAATCTGTAGTTTTATCTCTTCCTATCTAGCACTACACCATTTATCTGAGTTGGCTGTAGTTCATTAAGTTGGTGGCTCAAGCTTTGGTAGTAATCCTGTCCCTAGTATAACCAGACTATCATGAAAAACTGTGAATTTTGAACAAAGTTTTCTAATGTCTCAGTGTCCTTCTGAATTTTTCTCCAAAGGGAAGTATTCAGAGTTCTGTCAAAACCAAAACAAATGACTGGTTGCTCCTTTCATCATGGGCAAAACAAATAGAGATTTGGTTTGACTGTGCATCAGAACACTGTTTAATAATGTAAGGCTAAAAGTTCTGGGCTGACAGGTGGGTGTTTAATTGCTCATTTTGAGGCTCTTCGTTTTCTCCAGTGCTCTGTTCCCTGTATTTGTAAATATGAAAGTGCTATGTTTATTCTACCTTAAGTTCTGTTAGAAAGAGATGCTTTCCTTTTTAATGTATCCATTCACCGTTAACTGTGAGTTCAGTTTATGCCAGGAAAGTGTGATGGAGATACCAGCTAGGAAATTGTCCCTCCCCCTCCCCCATGTGGGAATTGAAAAATTGCCTACCACTTGAGGGCTTGGTTATAATGTCTTGTAAAGGTGCCAACAAGCAGAATGTGATTTAGGGCATACATTTTGCAAATCAGCATATTCATAATAGTGCTGTAAGATACAGGAGTGGGGTAGAAGGCAATGCTTGCATTAATGCAGTATACTGTGAGCAAAATCACTGAGTGACAAACCTTAGCATTTTTCTTGCAGCTGCTTGTCTCCTGCTCATCAACACAGATGAGCAGGGTGGAATATCATGCTGGAAGGCACGGTTTTCACTGAACAGCCAGAAATGCTAAGAACTGTCATTGTACAAGCTTTCTGCCCTGTTCCTGTAAAGGCACTGAATATGAAGCGGGTAGCACAAGGTTACTGGAACTATTTTGAATGTAATAAAATATTGTAGCGTGTTTTGGTAGCTTGCAAAAATATAGTGTGAAAGGGCACTATGCAAAATGGCAAAATTGGATAGCATTTTCAAAAATAGATTTCTGCCAACTGGGGTTTATGTTAATAGCACTGTCCATACAAAAAGAAACAGGAAATCATAGCAGAGGTGCTAAAATAATGCTGCACTTGTCTGTCCTCCTGTTTTTGTTGTTGTTGTGTGCCTTCAAGACGTTTGCAGCTTACGGAGATCCTAAGGCAAACCAAGCATGGAGTTTTCGTGGCCAGTTTTTTCAGACAGGATTTCCTTTGCCTTCTTTTGAAGCTGAGAGTGTGTGAACATGATAGGATAATCAGTGGTGGTATTTTCAGAATGTTCTTATATGGTATTGCATTGTTTTCTTTCTACCAGTGGAAATGATTTGTGCATAATAGCTGAACAGAACCACTGTGTTCTAAGGTAGTATATCTCTGTACACTGGATGCTGAGGACAACGAACAAGGAGATCTGTTGTGTTTGTGCCCTGCTTGTGGTTTTTGTAGAGTATCCGACCACTGCCAGTGAGAGGATGCTGGTTTGGGGTCTTATTCAGCTGGGAAAGAGAAAGGGAAGGGGCTTTAAAGCTTCAGGAGCCTTTGCCTGAGTCTCAGTAGCTCTTCGTATTCTGGTCTTGGTCTTCTATTGAGTTTATGAACAAATTAGAGGATTAACTTACAATAAGTTTTTACTTGAACAAGCGTTTGGACAGGAGTCTTTGCCGTCTTGAAAATTTAATGATCTATTGTCTAGCTCTAAATTGTTGCAGCATCTCTGGCTTTACACTGTATACATTTCAGTACTGCATATAGTTCCTTTGGCACCAATATAATTTGTAGGAGGCTTTATGCATTATGAAGAGAGAGAGAGAGACGGTTTTATAGGAAGTGAATATTTTAAAGTTATCTAGGTTTATTTGGTTGTTTAATGCAAAATAGTGTCAAAGAGAGTTGATGAGAGGCATACAAAGTTATTTTAAACTCAATATATCTCTGTTACTTATTGTTAAAGGAGTGTGTGCCCCCTTCCTGTGCATGTGGAAGTATTTTGCTTTGTTTTTAATTCTCAAACATATGGAAAAATTAAATTGGGAAATTCATTTTGCTTCTCTCTCTTTTTTTTGCAACCAGGCCCGATACAAGCAGAGCCTTGATCCTACAGTAGATGAAGTTAAGAAGCTATGCACATCGTTGCGTCGAAATGCCAAGGAGGAGAGGGTCCTTTTCCACTACAATGGGCATGGTGTCCCTAGGCCCACAGTGAATGGAGAAATCTGGGTGTTCAACAAGGTAAATGATTAGGACATTGAGTTCAGTTTGGAGATTTGCTCTAAATTTGTTGTGAAGCCAGTAGAATCAATAAAAACAGGTTTCTTCACTCTCTTGTGTAGCCCAATATTGTGAACTATTAGCATATATGTTTCTGTAGGGTAATAGCTATGTACTTTCTGGATAATGTCTGTCTCTGTCTGTGTGCATGCAGGTGTGTGCATACATGCATGTAAACACACACTACAGGGAAGATAAAGGTGATCAATGAGAGAAAGTGGGGTTGCATGCATGGTTCAGGCCCAGTCTAGATTTCCTTCTCAGAAGGGGTCTCCACAGAAATTACAAGTTGCTGTTTCAGCTGTCTGAGCCTATAAAAGAATATGATACAAGAATGTTTTAAGGAGAAAGTCAGAGCAAATGGTCTCCCACACACTGGCAACATTAAAGCTGTGCTGCTATCAGGGAAATTGTAACCAGAAGTCGATGCTGAATGGAAAAATGTGAGCCTTAAACACTGTACAGGAATTACAGATGGAATTAAATCACAATCCCTGTCATGTAAAACGCTTAAAAAGTTGTTGCATTTGTATATAGGTGTCATCAAGTTACCTGTTGACTTACGGTAACCCCCTGAATTTCGTAGGATTTTCGCAGGTGGCTGTACCAATTCCTTCCTCTGAAGTATAGTCTACAGCACCTGGTATTCATTGAGGGTCTCCCCTCCAACTCCTAAACAAGGCTGGCATGGCTTAGTTTTCAAGAGAGTTCAGTTGGGGATCTTTTTAAAATGGAGCGATTAACAGGCAATCAAGAATGCTTATGCACAAATAGTTCTGGTTCATAACCTATTTCTGAACTCATCCAGCTTTTAGTGTGGTATATCTGGTGGTCTTGTCCTTCATATGTTCTTGAAATGACTTGGTCTTTGCTTAACACTGCAGTTGATCCCTTTGGTGTCTTCAAGTGAAAAAACAATAGAGTTTTGCAGTACAGTTAATCTAAATCTGAATGTGCCATTTCTATCTTTTTAGTCCACTCTGTTTTAAAAAAGGCAACTTTTTATTGAGAGTGGGAATTCCCATTGTCCTACTAGGTCCGGCCATGCAGTGTGATTAGTGTTTATGATGGTCTGCAGCACTATTTGTAAGGGGAGAAGACCTCCAACGAGGTTATAGCCATATTGAATTTGATAGTACATGACAAAATAGAAGAGGATGGCTTCAGTGCTAAAATCTTTTAATGAACGTGACTCTAAGCATAATTATGTTGTTGTGGTGCAGTTCATGCTATAAATGTATGAAAATTGATATGCATTCACCATAGGTTTCAACTTGTAGTTGCAGTGTTGAAAGCCAAAAACTTGCTTGCATTCAGTCTTTGTTAGTGTTATTCCAGTAATAGCAACCCTGTTATGAGAGTTTGTGATAGAAATCAAAACATCACTAAGAAGAGAGGGTAGGTGATAGGTTATGATGACTACCAACTGCATAAGTTAAAGTGGGTTTTAAAGTATCACATTTTGTACCTCTGGTAGGTCTGTTCTAGGTTATAAGCTCTTAGGGGAAGGAGGAGTACCTATTAAAGAAGACAGAGAGAAAACCTGGAATAAGGCAGTTTTCTGTGATGTGGTTCAGGATGCTTGCACCATTTGTCCCATCACCTTAAAGCAACAATGTATTGAAGCTAAATCTGGTGTTGAAAAGCGCCCAGCCGTGGTCTTAATGGATTGTGGACATTAAAGAACAGAAAAATGATGCTATGCTGAATGTGTTACAAGAATGACAGAAGTAAATTCAACAAATTTGGGTATTGTGCCAACTGCATTATTAAGAATGTATTTATTGTGGGTTTGCCAGCTTGCCTTATCAGTGGGAATGATCTGATGAAAACTCTACTGACTGTTATTAGGAGATGTTTTAGAGATTTGTACTCCAGATGATGAAAAAAAGGTTGTAGTTGCGTATGTGGCATGTGACAGTTGTTTTTGCACTGTCTTTGCCTCTCAAAAGGGCAAACATCCTTTGTGTCTTAAGATCACAAAGGATGTTTCCTCACCCTGTTTCTGCAAATAGTTGGGGAGCTGGTGATGTGATGAGGCTGTGCCAATCTTCCTCCACAGAGAAGGGATTTGGAATACCAGCCTAGAACTGGCAGAAGAAGTGGGAAAGGGCATAGGCAATAACATGTTTTTGCAAAGAACAATTAGCAAAGTAACAATTAGCAGTTGTCAGCGTCTTCCTAGACTATAAGATCCTTTTTTTTTCCTCTGATCCTCAAAGGCCACATTACACAGTAGTAATGTGGATGTGATTGTGGAGCCATGTGGATACAGAGAAAGAACTGTACTTGGAAGTGTCAGGAAGGGCTGGAGCAGCACTGGTTATTGAGTAACATTCTTAGAAGAAGCAGTTCTCTTGACATACTTCAGACTGCTACCTTCATGACAACTATGACTGTTGCTTAGCTTCAAGGATTTGTCTTGGTCTGACTGCACCCCCCCCCCCCCCCCATGACAAATTGTAAAGAATTTTCTTACATTAAGAAATAGTGATGCTGGCCGGTAATGGCGTGGACCTCTGACTGTTGTTCAGATGGTACATATTTTAGCTAGTTTTCTTTAAGTGGAGCATATAATTCTTGATATACAATCTTCAGGCACACAAAGAGGTGATGTCACAATCAGATAGACTACATAAAGGAAAGCGAAGACGGAGAAGCTCCGTTGTCTCTGCAAAAACGAGACCAGGAGCAGATTATGACACAGACCAAGAACTATTAAACCTAACTGACTGTAAGTCAGAAGAACTGTGGACTTTGTGAGGAAAGAATGCAAAAAAGACATTGTCTGAAGGTATCCCCACCCCCCAAAAAAGAGAGAAGCATCATTGGAAGACAGCTGAAACTCTTCAAGCAATTTAGGATAGGTGAGAGCCAAAAGTAAAAGGGGATAGAAATTGAGTGAGAACCCTGAATGCAACTCTTCAGCGACTTGCATTCAGGGACAAAGAAGCTTCTGTGACAATGCAGAGAAATAGAAGATGACAACAACAAAAAAAAGGAAGAACAGAGACCTCTTCCAAAAGATCTGAGAAATCAAAGCAGGGGAACACACTGGCAATCAAGAAGAAATAAAAAGATGATGGAAACAATGCAGTCAAGAACTATGCAAAAGAAATGAAAGGATGGCAAATTTATTCCAGAAAGAACCATTTAAGGATGAACCCACAATTTTAGAAAGTGAAATGGGTGTTACAGTCAAAGCGCTTGGGAGAAATAAATCACAAGGAATAGATGGAATACCAATAGAGCTGTTTCAAGCTTCACAGACAGGATCCATTCAAATTATAACTAAAGTCTTTCAACAAATATGGAAAACAAAACAGTGGCCCACAGATTGGAAATATTCAATATATATTCCAGTTCCCAAGAAAGGGGATACCAGAATTGCACCAACCACAGGACCATTGCATTAATCTCTTGTGCAAGTGAAGCAATGCTCAAAAATCTGCAACAAAGACTTTACCATATGCGGGGCAAGAAATGCCAAATATCCAAGCAGGGTTCAGAAGAGGAAGAAGCACTAGTGGTCATATTGCAAAAATATGTTTGATAATAGAACACACTAAAGAATTTCAGAAGAAAATCAGCCTGTGCTTTACACATTATTGCAAAGCCTTTGATTGTGGAGATCATGAAAAACTATGGATGCTCTTAGGACACAATACAGAGAAACAGAATGATCTCCAAGTGGCAAGGAGTCAGGTAGGTCTGCATTTTATCACCTTATCTGTTTAACTTATATGCTGAATGTATCATACATAAAGTTAGATTAGAGGAAGGAGGTATGAAAATTGGAGAAATGAATATTAATAACTTAAGATATGCAGGTCGTACTATATTACTAGCAGAAAATAGCAAAAACTTGGAATGACGACTGAAGAAAGTCAAGGAAGGTAGCACAAAGGTAGGTTTACAGCTAACATTAAGGAAACAAAAACAATGCGTAACTTTAGAGTGTACTATGAAGACATTGAACAGTGAAAGATTTTCTATACCTGAGGTCAGACATAAATCAGAATAGAGACTGCAGTCAAGAAATTACATAAAGTTTAGGACTTATAAGGGCAAATATGAAGGAACTAGAGAAGATCCTCAGGTGTAAAGATATATCATTGAATAATTAGGATTATCCACGGCATCATATTTCCAATTTCTATATATGGATGTGAAAGCTGGATAGTTAAAAAAAAAAAGAAAAGGAAAAAAGGGAAAATGTTAAGAATAGAAATATCTCATTTGGAATGTGGTGCTGGTAGAGTGTTCTGACCTGCCCACCCTCCAAAAACAGCCCTAGCCTGAACCCTCTATAGAAGCCGAGATGGCTAACTTGTGACTGTCATACTGTGGACATATCATGAGAAGATGTGACTCACTAGAAAAGACAACAATGCTTGGTAAGATAAAAGACAACAGAAAAAGAGGAATGCTGCATTACAGGTGGATGGAATCAATCAAGGAAGCCACAGCACTGTGTTTGCGAGAGCTGAACAAAGCTGTTGGTAACAGGGTAACCTGACGGTCTCTGATTCACAGGGCTACCATAAGTTGAAATCAATGACAGTTAACAGCAACAAGAAGGATATTGATGAACTGGAGCATGTCCAGACGAGGGCAAACCAAATGATAAAAGGCCTGGAAAACATGTACTGTGAGGACCGGATTAGGGAGCTGGGTGTGTTTATCCTGGAGAAGAGAAAATTAAGAAATTACATGACAGCCATGCTTAAATATTTGAAAGGATGTCATATGAAAGATGGAGCAAGCTTGTCTTTTGCTGCTCCAGATAAAAGGACGTGGAGCAGTGGCTTCAAAATACAGGTAGAAAGATTCCACCTAAACATTAGGAAGAAATTCTGGATGGTAAGAGTTGTTTGACAGTAAGATATGCTGCTTCAGAATATGGCAGAGTCTCCTTTGGACGTTTTTAAGCAGAGGGTAGATGATCATCTATCAGGAGTGCTTTGACTGTGTATTCCTACATGGCAAGGGGTTGGACTCAATGGTCCATGTGGTCTCTTTCAGCAATATGATCCTTTGATTCTATTAATTCTTAGATTTTGGCATGCAATTGTAGATCTAACCAGTTGTAAAACTGCATTTTTCTTGCCGCAGGAGTGTCAAAAATGTCTCCTCTGGATTCATATCCAGAAAGGTATAACCTACATTATAATCTGTTGCTACAAACATGTTAAGGCAATTGGGAGCAGCTTCAAGGCCAAAACATTTATCATGGCCTAAGCTTTTGTGTACTGAACTCCACTTCATCATGATAAAGTGAACTCCAGTCCACAAAAGCTTGGGAATAATAAATATTTATGTTTTACTGCAAATAATAAATATTCATGTATTACAGAAATTTGCTTAAATTGCTTTTGTCCTCTGCTCCCAAACACTTAAATGTTCTGCATAAGTGGAAATGTTGAGGTTTCAGATACAGGATAAGTGCCACTTTTATTGCTCTAAGGCAGTAATTCTGGGAAAGTTAATTTCTCCCACTAGTCTTCTTGGTTAGTAGATTGAAATCTAGTGGCTGTACAATCACAGTGCAGCAATGGGACTGGCTGGTCAGCAGTTTAATTGACATACAACCTGTTGTCCCTAAAATGCCCTTGATGATTGCACTCTAGTTGTAACCTTCTTTCCAGTTGTAGAATAGGTGCTTCTGATCAGAGACTGTGCATATTATCTCTTTGCCCTTCAGTGAAGACCTGTGAGTTTTCAGTGAGTCTGTTCAAGTCGAAACACCCAATATTTACTGGTAGTGCTATATTTATGAGAGATTAAGATTAATATATTCTGATACATAGATTAAAAAGGATAAACCCTTCAGGAAGTATTATTTGAGTCTGATTTGTTTCAGCCAAAAAACCAGATCTTGGTTGCTTTGTTTAACCAGGCAGAGCTGGCCTTCCACAGAGATGCAACTGAAATAGGACTGTGTGGCACAGTTTGAATGAGACCTTTAAAAACTAATCATTAAATTAGTTTACTTGCATTTTTAAGTATATGCAGGCTGTGTGTACATGCACACATGTGCCTCTCCACTCTCTTTTCTCTTTTTTTTATGCATTTTTTTCTTCATTAATTTTTCATGATTCTTGTCATGCTGTACATGTTGTGGTATAAGTGCTTTTGTGGCTAGCTTAATCTGCCAGGGCTGCCTTGAGAAGCAACCCTAGTTTTTTTGATGTTTAATATAGCTTGACAGAAAAAGAGGGTCCTAATAAATAAGTAATCTGCAATGCATCTCTGTTCATTTATCTGGGATGAAAACCTGGCTTTTCTCTGTATATTTAGCATGAAAAAGAGAGGGAACTGCCATGTGTTCTCTTATTGCTCCTCTTCCTCCTTCTGTCCTAAGATTGCTTTGACTTGGGATGGAAACGAATGGCAAACATATTTGTTTTCTCTGAAGGCTATTGCCTTATTTGGGTCCTGTACTTTTAGAGTATTAACTTCTAAGAGGGTCATATGTGCAAGAATACCTTAAAGGGGATTGGGAAACATTCACTAGTCTGATTTTTTCCTTTATATGCACCATTATTGCAATAGCTTGATATTCAACTGCAGCATAAAAAAATAATTTGCCATTCCTTTGAAGATTTTCAGTGCCTTAATTTTACTTTGCAGCTTGACAAATAAAGGCATGCAGCTAGTGAAATGCTAATGGACTTCATGGAAACAAAGGATGGGCATTTTCTCCCCCTACTCCATTGTTTCCTGTGGTTATTGTATTTCCATTAAGTCACACATTTTTGGTCAGAAGCAGGATTCAAGAACCCTCTGAATTCTTCTTCTGCTTTTATAGTAGTTGGTGTGAATGTCAATGGTTTATATTTCAAAGATGATAAGGTGTGCTGAGAACAACAGCACAGAATATTGTGAAAATGTAACTCTTTTTTTGCAGTTATTTTTGTCATTCTCTTTCCCAACTACTCAAGAGCTAGACAAATAGTTCTGAAGTATTACAGCTGAGCAGAATTAATGGTGGGACCCAACAAGTATATTCTACTGAAAGAACTGTTTCCATCGGCAGAATACGGGGGTGGGGATCAGCTCCCTCTCCATTCTGCCTCCCCCAGTTGCACCCTCAGAATGTGTTTGAATGGTCTGGGAAATCTGCAGTGTGTGTTTTCAGGAGACATGTAGACCTGAAAAAGGGAGGGGAACCAAGTCCTGTTTGCTAGTAGAATCTGCTAGAATTTAGACCTAAGCTAAGCTATAAAAGAGACATATATTTAAACAAGTGGACCTGATTCATGCTTTATGAAAGAGATTTGCTTCTGATGCATTTTAAACAACTTGAGAAGAGATGTAATAATCATATCAGAGGCTGTTTTGGTTGTGTTTCTTTTACTTGCCCAAGGCTACAATCTGTCCTCATGTTTAATGTTCAGTGCAAACCTAACCATTAATTACAGAGTGTACAGTCTACCAGGCGCACTTCCCACAACAGAACTATTTGAAGTGAATGGGGCTTGTACAAGTTGAGTACACTTGTGCAGTCCCCATACGTTGCTATGTTGAATTTGCAAGAGATATTTCTGATTAATTGTTCCAGTATTCTCTTGTGGCTGTGCTTATAATAGTGTTTTTCAGAGCTGCCGTTCTGAAAGCAGTATTTAGTTAGTGATCCAGACAGCACTTCTTTCTCACTGTGACAGCTGTTTGGGTATGGGCTTTTTCTGCTCACTACAGAAAGGTGTGGAATGTCTCCTGTGTAAGCAACTATAGCAATAGAAAGTATTTTTAGTGTAATTTACACAATTGCAGTATGTACCCTCAAGACTTTGGTAGAATCATACTTAATCTTGTAGCCAAAGTCCAGTTAGATCCACTTGTTTGCATGAGCATAAGCTTTTTTTTCAGTACGAATGTTACAGGTATATGTATATTAATATTATCAAAAGTTGGATTAATACACTGCAAAGTACATTTTAACAAATTTGTGGTCCTTGGTGACTTTATGAGTGATAAATTATAGCATAGCAATTGCTGCCTTTATTTTCATTATGTTTGGAATTGTTTATAAGATGTACATGGACCTTGAACACAGTAGCAGCTTGTTCAGTACTACCGTATATCCCTGGCACAAGCAGGGATACATAATAGACCTGCTGTTTCATTTTGTGTCATGTTTCCATTTTGGGGATTATGCTATGCAGAATATGGGAAGTATGAGAACCCAAGAAAAGTTGCAATAGCTTCATGAATTAATTAATGAGGGACTAATTAGGTCATTTTGTATTCGAATGTGAACCAAAGAAATGCAGTGCACCCTCCACATATGCAGGGGTTCCATTTCAGGAATCCTTGCGTAAAACAAAAAATGCAAATGTGCTGTCCCATTATCATCAGTGAACGCAATGTGCATGCACCCGTGCTGATGTGGTTGTGCCCGTGGTGTGTCCATTGGCAATAGTGAAACGCAGGGCTTCACATAGCCTTGCATTCGTGTGTACAAAAGTCACCCTAGCAGAGGGTGCATTGTATGTTGTTTGTCTGTAACAAAGGCCAACTGTTAACAACTGTACACAATAAAGTATAATGCACATCCTTTTTTTCTTCTTTTGCAGAACTACACCCAGTACATCCCGTTATCCATCTATGATCTGCAGACATGGATGGGCAGTCCCTCCATTTTCGTGTATGATTGCTCAAACGCTGGACTTATTGTCAAATCTTTCAAACAGTTTGCCCTGCAGAGGGAGCAGGAGCTGGAGGTGAGATTTTTGACAATTGCAATAGGGTAATGGTCACTGGGGAAAAGATTGCTATTCTTTTTTACTTCTTTAGAGTGAGGTGCCTTAAGGAAGATGTGACTGGTAGAAAATAGAACACAGGTTTGATAACTTTAGTAACTTCTTTTAGTAACATGATTATTTTAGTAACATCTTCCTATTTAAATTTAGTCTTCTGGTTCCATTTGCTATCTAGTAGTATAGATCATTAAATGTTATTAATTACATGATAACATTAATAGAATTTGTTTTGTTCTAATTTAATATAATTTATATACTAAATTTAATTTAATATAATTTATACCAGGGATGATACAAAGGTGATGGAGATCCGCTGTGTGTCTGCATAGAGATCTATTATTGCTTCTTGTTCCTGAAACCAAATATACAGTTTCTACACTAAACACTTTGGAAGAGTTACAAAACCAAAACTTGCTACTGTTGTCATTAATTTTGCAGCATGAGCAAGTGTCCTAAGTGTTAATGAAAGGGGACATTTTGTGACTTGAGTATTAAACTTATTGCTACAAATGTACATAGTAAAAGATGAAGCCATTAAATCTAAGGTGCTTTCACTTGCGCCTTTTCACATGGACTTTTCCTGGATATTTTCTTTCAACTTTGTAATTGCCAGAGATGCATTATTAGAAACCAGTTTCTTAGTTTATGTTGCTGTGATCTTTTCATATTTTAAACCTTCACTTTGAATACAAGTAGCTAAACCTAATAGATCTGAACAAGATTCTAATCATCAAGGTTGTTCACGGTTCTAATGTTTTATTAAATAAAAAAGATGTGTTGAGCTTTAGTATGCTTATCACAGAGAGAAGATAGAGAGCCTTAATATGTAGCTGATTTTGTGACACCTGAGAGCACTTTCCCTCAATTAACACAAGCATTAACTTCTTGTATCCTTTTAAATCATACCACATTTTCTAGGGCAATAGCTTAGGGTCTTTCAGATAGCTCCTCTGTGAGTGGTTATCTGGGGCAGACCACTGACATTATAAAATTAAGCAACTAATTATTAAATGAGCTGGTTTTGGGGTTTATGGAATTTCTTTGTACCTGCTTCTATAGAGATTTTGCAGTTCTTATGTAGCGAGTGTGTTGATTTTGATTTTGGCATTGTTGATTTTGGTTCTTCAGCTGCAAAGCTGAAATCGTTCAAAGGTATGGTGGATCAATCTATGGCAGGGATTAGCTGTGGTAGCTTTCAGTGACTGGTACAGTTGGCATGGTGTTAATTAAAAGGCACTTCAATTTAAGTGTCTTATCGTATTGATCCTCAAGTATAGTCATTTTAGTCTGTGGCAGCAAGAAAACAAAAGTAGCTGTGACAGCTGGGAAGGTAGGCCATAACGACAGGACCTATGGTAGTTTTTCAGGTGAGGAACCAAATCACACCACTTGCCTGACAATTCACAGCAATTCTGGGGTAAAACAGGGAAGCTCAACCTACTTCCTGCTTTTCAAATTTAACATGGTCACCAAAAGCCACTTTCCTTCACTAATGATCACAGCCATTTAAAGTTATTTCAAAGTTGTTTAAAAGTTGCCTCAGTTCTTCAGTTTTCTCAGTCATCTTTTCAAATTGTGAAATTGGATTGTTTTGAAATTTAAAAAGAAAAGAAAGGCAGTATATTTTTGAGTGGCTTTCCTATCTTTTCATTGAGTGAGCCAGTGTGCTGTAGCGGTTTGAGCACTGGACTGTGACCTGGGAGATTAGAGTTTGATTCCCTGTTTGTCTGTGGGAACCCACTGGGTGACCTAGGGCACATCACTCACTCAGCCCCAGACAACCTTGTGATAGGTTCTCCTTAGGGCTGTCGTAAGTTGGAAGCGGCTTGAAGGCACACAACAACAGCAGTGGCAGCAGCAACAATATTTTGAGTGCTGGAGGGGTTATGTTACATTATAGGGAAGAAGAGCAAGAATGCATAATTTGTTGTAGGGGGGCACAGCACAGTATAGACAACACTGGAAATCGTTATGTCTTATATTGCTACCTAAAGAGACCTGTGGTAGGCTGCACAGAAATTAGTATCTAGATAGTATCTGGAAATTTCATGTTGGAATTATCCAGTGTGTGCTAGGAAACCATATTTTCAGAAGCAGTCACCTGTGTACTTGGGACAGTTTGCCCTTTACCCTTTGGCTCCATTTTTTTCTTAATTTCTACATAATGAATCTTGGAGGGGAATCCAAGATCTTTCTTTCTGGGTACTTGATTTCTGAGGACTGAGATCTCTCAGAGGGGCTCTTCTGTGTGACCTGCTGGAGGCCATATTCAGGAGGACAATATGGGACAGGGCCTTCTTGGCTCTGGCACCCCTCCTGTGGAGAGATGTTCTTTCAAATACCTAGGTACCAAGCCATTTGAATGTAATCATAAGCACCCTGACTTCAGGCCAGAAGTATTTTGGTAGCCACTGCAGTTGCCTGAAGACCTATGTTGTGTATTGCCTGTATTGATTTTCTCTGTCTGTTTATATTATTATCCTTCTGTTGCAGTGGGACTGTGGAATGAGCTGTGTGTGTACACATGCATTCATATGTGTCTTTGTGTTTTAATGAGAATATAACTATATCCTTTACAATCTGGAAGCTTAGTTTAACAACATGTCGTGGCTTATTTGCTCTAGTCCTCCTATTACATTTAGCTATAATTTTGTCAGGGGCTGTAGGTTCCTTCTTAAGTCTTTGAATACTTGCAACACAATACAGCTCTCTCAGACATGTGTGGTGACCCACTCAGTTCACCTCTTCATAGCCCTACAGGGCATGACTATAGAGTAACCTTGCTCATTTTCTACCATTGTCATTGCCATTTCTTTCTACATTTAATTTGACCTCACTGCTTACTGTCTTAATGCACATGGTCTGTGATGCACATGGTCTAATAAATTATTAGCCTTTAAACCTGGGGGTGGAGAAGGATGAGCGGGGGAACAACTGACCCTCCATGGGCTCTGGAGAGTTGTCACTCCCATTGCAGCCCCACCCCCAACATTTTTAACATTTGGGTTCCAAATCTTTCCCCTCAGAGGGTGTGTAGAGCATGTTTTGCCCCAAAATATGATTCTTAATATATTTCCTCCCCTAGGAGTATTTAAGGGCTTCAAAAACAGTCTTGGAGACTGGATGTTACCCACAACCTGCATTTTCTCCACTTTTCCCTTGCTGTGGTGCAGCATTCTTAAGTCATTTTTGTCCTTAGAGAAATGTGTGAAACTCGCATGGATTATACATTGTTGCAGAGGAGAGAGGGGCTTGTCTGTGTTTAGAGAAAAAAGTGCCTACTTATTGCACAACGAAAAATATTTTAATATTACTGCAGTTCTTGCTGGAAGTAGAGAAGTTTAAGGATTTGGGGGAAATATGACCCTTATGTTTTTCTTTGTGTCTCCCCCCCAACTAGCCCTTCATATCTCTAGGTGAAAGTTTCTGGTGTATTTTTTTTAATGCATTGCCTTTGCTCTCAAGGGACTAAGACATTTCCTCCATAGTGTCTTTGTAAATTGTAATAATCCTCTGTATGAGAACTGTAAGCATTGTTGTAGGTTAACTGGTTAAGAAAAGTGGCTTTCAATTTCCTCAAGTAGTCTTTATAGGAAATGTTATGCACTCTGTTAAAAATATACTGCACTTACAATCACTTAATGTAGTAGTGATTAAAATGCAAGCTATTTTCAGATGACATATGCGGAACACAAAGTGCATGATAGGCTTCGTAATTAACTTAGAGATTTTGATCTTAGTTCTATATTTTTAATTAAATTTTAGAAGTGTCTATGTCATTTCTCTCTCCCTCCCCCCTTAGGCTTAATGTGGGCTATTGTTGAGATGGTTGTTTGTTATAAAGAGCGGATATTAAAAATCCCAAAGCTGTTAATGGTTAACATAGCTAAATATTTGGTTTGTTAAATATAATATTTCCAGAATGGAAAGATGAAATCAGTACAGCCTAGGGACTGAAGAATATGCACCGCATTTATTTAGTGCTGTTTGGAATTTATTTTCTGTTTTATCTGCCTTCAAAAAAAGCATTGACCTACTGGATTATTGTCTCATGAAGTAATTTGACATACTTTTAGAAAAATTTGGACTCTGGTAGTAGCAAGGATTAAGGGATAGGCAGATGGTGTATTGAACTACCAGATCAAAAATAGTTGTGTACGTGGAATTTTTAAACATATGAAACAGTAGAAATGTGAAGCATGTGATCAGATTATGTTTTTTCCTCTCACAGTTACTAACCAATAGCTAAGCTGCTTGGCAGGCTTCTGCAATTCACAATACCTATTTTTACTATAGTGTTTTCCATTCTCTCTAAGTCACATTTTTTTTCTGAATTTAAAAAGAGATTCATTTCATATAGCTGCATCTTTCTGTGTTATGCATAAGGTCTAGAAGTTTGAACTGTTCTTTACAATGAAAACAGATTCACAGAAAGCAACTCCTAGCACTGTGAATATGGATTCGTAAAATGAGCTTCTGGATTATCAGCATTATGGAAAGTAGTGTGTTCCTCTGTGGGTGCTTGGTTGGGAATGTTTGCTCAAGTCTTTAAATCTCAATGGAAATACTGCAATTAGGAGGAATTCTTTCTCAGCATGAATAGTGTTCCTGAGGGACGGAAAGATGAAGAGCAGAAATGCCAGTTCAGTATTCTGAAAATGTTAAATGCCAATTCAGCTGTATTTGTATTCTGGTTTTTTTTTCCAAAACAAAAGTGAAACATCTTTCCTGTTATTCCTCTATAGAATTCTCTTTTCTAATCACCTAGAATGTGCTTCCTTGGCTTGAGAGATTTCCCAATAGACCTTCCAAAGCTCTGTACAAGAGTCTAGCAAGAGTTTGACCATAAACAAAAGGTGCAACATGCCATCCAGTGGTGTATAGATAGTACAGGCATTTTTCAGACTAGATTATTGAAGGGACAGCAGGGCAGTGTTACAAGAAAACCTCAAAGCTCAGACATAATTTTTCTGTCACTGAAAAAG
The DNA here is from genome assembly GCA_030412105.1 of Cyclura pinguis. Lineage (NCBI taxonomy): Eukaryota > Metazoa > Chordata > Lepidosauria > Squamata > Iguanidae > Cyclura > Cyclura pinguis. Next base: position 162,918,660 of record CM059600.1, read on the forward strand.
AAGAATGTTTGCAACATCCAGCAAGCATGCCCTTGTGAGTAGATTTGGATGCTTCAGCCACTATGAAAAAAAAATATCTTCTGCAGACTCTAAAGGGACTTTCTTACAACTTGGCAACAGGCTTCTTCCACGAGCAGTGAAAGAGTTTTTCAAAGGAATGTGTGCACTGGGACTTTTTCCTCCTGTTCCCTCTTATCTTCACTGATGGCCACATAGAAGATCCAAACGTACTTACCTACTGTATTTATTTACATTCTGCCTTTTCCCCAGACGGATCCAAACTATGATACATTAGCTCTGCTAATAGTTCCTTTTAGTGGTAGAAGAAAGGAGTAATATGCTCTTCTTGCCCCTCCTCACCTGTGGCTGGAGGATGTCGAGGTTATAGGAACTGCTTAAATGTTTTTCTCTCCTCCCCTTCCCATGGAGCAGGGGAAAGGATTGTAGCATTAGCTACATCTTTAGGATCTGTCCACAGACACACAGCAGGGATTATAAGAAATACCTTAGATTATTCCATCATTTTGAGAACAGCTATATTGGACAAGAACAGTGCAGCTTTAGCCCCAAGCTGTTTTAGACAAGCTTAAAGTGAGTAGCATCAGCAGAGGAACTAAGATTTCATCCTAAAATTTTCTGAATTCTAGAACTAGGTCAGTGCTACTCAAAGGGTGGTCCTGGACTAGTGCCAGTCCCAGAAAAATTGTCTGCTGGTCCGTGGAAACCTTCCAGGAAAAAAGAGACAATGGTGGTCAATGGATACAGATATACTACGAGTCCTGCCTCATTGGAAAAAAATAACTGCCATTGTGCCACATCAAATAGCCTAAGCAATGCTGGAGTAGGTGGCCAAGTATGGAAAATGGTTATTCTAGATCCAGAGTTCCATGTCTTTCGAGCCAATAGCTCTCATGACTAGAGCTGAAATTCATGATTGCAGTTACAAATGCCTAACCCACAGTTAAGCATTCATAACTGCATAGTGTAGGGAATATGTAGGGTTTGTAAAAGTCCCTCCATCCTGATTTACCTGATAATAACCACCTCAGGCAATGGGAATCTGTTCTTCTGTCGATCAGTGACGTGCCCCCTCCTCCCAGTGATCTCCAGTGAGAGGAGGAATTGTAACAGGGATCCTGTTTCTTGCCATTGCATCAGAGATCACTGGAGGAAGAGAGGTGGAATATCTGCCTGCTGCATCCTGATCAACAGGAGAACAGGCCCTTATTGCTCAGTGTAGCTGCTTCCTGGTAAGTCAGGATTTGCTGGGTTGGGCCAGGATGTGCTAGTGAGCTGCATAACAGAGGTACGTAGCTAGGTAGCTGATCTAGAATACCAGCCTAGGTCCTTTGTTGTTCTCTTACTGAAACTTCTTTTAAAACTTGCTTTTTCTAGTTTGAAGCTATAGAGCTATAGATGGGCTGGGGTCCAGATTCAGTATCTGTTGGACCGCCCACTCCAGCAGCAGTTTGCCCCTCCACTTGAGATGATTATTAGAAGCTTTTTCCCAAGTAAATCTCTGTCTAAGCTGTAGTGGAAATTGACCGGAAAGAATTTGGGTTTGTTTGTTTTTTGTTGTTTTTTTTGAGTGATAGGTCCTCATTTTTGGAATGACCTATCTAGGGATGGCCTGCTGGTGCCCACATTGACATGTTTTAGGTCTCAGTAGGAAACATTCCCTATTTCTCACCTTTTAAATAGCTGTTAATGTTTATTTGATTTATATCCTGGCCTTCTTCAAAGCAAAGACAGTGAAAGTGGCTAAAAGTAGTCAGCTAAAATTAAAACCAGATTAAAATGCAATTAAAACCTTCTAAGTTTAAAAAAAAATTCAGCACCCAGCAGCTGGAACCCCATTCAACAGGTCTTTCTTTGCCTAAGGAAGAGAGTACCAGTCTAGTTTCTTTTGACGGGAAGTTGTTGTTGTTATTAAATTTATTTGTATTCCCTTTTCTCTTCAAAATTGGGACTCAAAGCAGTTCACAGTTTAAAAGAATACAATTAAAAACATATAAAAGGTGAACATTAAAATAGAATTAAACTATTCACAGTGTTAAAACAATAGAAACTGCAAATTAAAAGAATAAAATGCATTTGAAAAAGATAAAAGGCTGTTAAAACAATACAGCATCTGCTAGCCTGTTCTTTAAAAACTTACCATTATAAAAGCAATTTTAAAAAAAGCACAATACAATGGTTTTAGCTTGCTGCTGAGAGGGCAACAAGGAGGGGGGCATTTTGGCCCCCCTGGGAAGGGAGTTCCAGGGAGAGCAACCAAGAAAGTCCTCTCTTGCACCCCCACCACCCATGGTTGCAATGGTGATGGGACTTAGAGAAGGGCCTCTCCTGATGAAATCAGGGCCTGGGCAGGCTTATACAGGGAGAGATAGTCTGGCAGATAGCCTGGACCTGACTCGTGTAGGGCTTTATAGGTAATTAGCAGCGCTTTGCCTTGGAAACAAACTGGGAGCCGGTGGAATTGTTTTAACAGGGGCATAGTATGGTCTCTGTAATCTTCTCCAGTTAACAGTCTGAGTGCAGCTCTTTGGACCAGCTGAACTTTCCAAACACTCTTCAAAGGCAGCCCAAGTAGAGCACATTACAGTAGTCCAAACAGGATGCAACTAAGGGATGTATCACCATGGCCAGATCTGACATCTCAAGGAATAAGTGCAATTGGCTTACAAGCTTTAAATGTGCAGAAGTGGTCCTGGTCACTGCAGAAACTTGAGCCTCTAGGTTCAAATCTGAGCTCAAGAGTACACCCAAATTGCAAACTTATGTCTTCAGAGGGAGTGTAACCCCATTTAACATAGGCTGAATCCCTGTTCCCTTATCTGTCTTTTGATTGACCAACGGCATCTCTCTCTTGTCTGAATTAAGTTCCATTGTGTTTGCCCTCATCCAGTCCATTACTGATGACAGACTCTGGTTTGGGACCAGATAGCCTTCTTGGATTGGGTTGGAAGGCAGTAGTAGAGTTGAGTGTCATCCCCGTATTGATGGCATTGAACCGTAAAACTCCGGATGATTTCTCCCAGTGGTTTCATGTATATATTAAATAGTATAAGGGACAGAACAAAACCCTGAGGGACCCCACAGGCCAATGGCCAGGGGGTCAAACAAGTGTGCTCCAGCACCACCCTCTGGATTTGTCCCTCCAGGAGGGAAAAGGCTTACTGTAAAACAGTACCTCCAAGTCTCAACTGGCTAGGCAGACCAGAGCATTACCATGGTTGATGCTATCAAAAGCCACTGAGAAGTCCAGCAGAACTGACAAGGATGCCCAGTTCCCCACATAGGACATCCACCAAGGCACCCAAAACCAGCTGTAACTCCTAATCAAAATGAAATGGATCTAGATAATCCATTTATCCAGAAATCCCTGAAGTTGGGAGACCGCCATACACTCCAGTACCTTGCCCCAAAACAGTATGTTGGACACGGGGTGATAATTATCTGTTATACAGGGTTTCAGGGATGTTTTTTTCAACAAAGGCCTCACAACTGCCTCCTTGTTGGAACTCTGCCTTGTTGTAAGGAGGCATCGACAGCTCCCTTCATCCACTCAGCCAGTCCCCTTCTGGCCTGTTTAATAAGCTAGGAAGGGCAATCCAATCCATTAGTAGAAGTATGAACCAAGACAATGGATTCATTCATAGTAATACAAGAATCCTTGCTACTGTACATATAACAAAAGGATTCCTCTGGGAAACTGACTTTTGACACAGACATTTATTGCTTTTCCGTATCAACAGCAACTGACCACTGTAAAGATGTGAAATACTTGTATCGCCATACACAGCCCTTTGAAAATTTGGGGCAGGAGTCATGATTTGCATCTTTCTGGATCCTATTATATTCTGTCCCACTCCCACAGCTGTATAAATGTGCTTTAAACCTGAAGCCTTAATACCACCTGCTACTGCATCTGAAGTCATGGGTTTACATCTGTGAAAGCTCATGCTAAAATAAAAACCCGTTAGTCTTAAAGATGCCATCACGTTTCTTTTTTTTAAAATCCCCCTTCTTTCCTCCTGTTTACCCACACAACTGATTCCTTCCCTCCCAAAAGCTACATTTATAAGTAGGGAAAACAGAGGTCAAGCACAGATGTGGTGGGTTTCATTTGTCCAGTGGTCTTGTCCACATCCTTTTTATTTGAGCTTTGAGCTGAACAAATACGTAGCATTTCCCCATTCCAGAGTTGAGATAGCACTTTGCAGAGGTGGTAGAAAAGTCCCTAAAAACTGCCACAGAGCCATTCAGATCAATCAGCATAGGCTGTATCCCACCATATCTTGTAAAAGCTGCAAGTCCAAGTAAGTGTAATCCCCGTTAGATAGTGATCTGTCCATGGCACTAAAATTGCAGAGTTCCTCCATACCCATTGGATAATTATCCCACCCAAATCAGTGTGCTTTGTAGAATATATGGGAGCAGATTTCAATTAGGACAATCTGTGGTTGCCAGTGGAAGTCCTGACGCACTTCTGAGAAAGTAGCCTTAGCATGAATATTAAAGTCTTTCAGTAGCAGCCAAAATACCATCCTAAAGGAACTGCAGCACCAGCCAAATACCATCCCAGCTAACTCAGGAAGAGAGACTGTAAGGCAAGTGATACACCAACAGATTCTACTTCTGTAGCTGGCTTGAGTGCAGTTTTCTATCACATGCATCTGTCTCCAGAAAGATACACAAGTGGGAGACTTCACAGACCTCTACAGCTCAGCCTCCCCAGCCCCTAGGCCTTTATAGCAGTTAAACAAAGAGCATAAGCAGGCAGAGTTGGGAGGGATATCCTCCTTCCCCCACCTGGCTCCTCCACAATCTCTTTTCTGTGATACAAGTCAGGACATCTCACTCATCCAGGATAAAATCCTAGGTGGCTTTTGTTTTCCCGTTCACAAACCTGGCATTCAGTAGCACTACGTTTGATCCAAGGGCCCTTCCTGCAAAGCCATTCAGTCTCTGATTATATTTTGAATGATTTTTATTATGAATTGGGTTGCTGCTGTTGTAAACTTGTGATTCTATTTTGTTTGTTTTCAAATATTTTATCTGTTTTTTGACTGCTTTGATCGTGTGCTACTTGTTAGTATGGCATGACTGTTATGCTGAAATATTAATACTTAAAATAATAGTAGTAGTAGTTGTTATTGCAACAGCAGCAATTTGGGTAGCAGATACTTTTAAAATGTTTTTCATTAACAACAGCTCGTACTGAATATGCAAAGCTTTGGAAAACTCAGCAAATACCCACAACTGAGCAATGGTGGGGAACATTTGTTGAAAATAGAAATGCTGATATGGTCTCTCAGAGATTAAAAGGGAAAACAGACAATGAGATTTGGAAAGAATGGCAAATGGTACTGGGTAATTGCGGGGTACTGACAGATAAAAATGAGTGATTCATGATTATAACAATTAATGAGCGGGTAATTGGATATATATCATGAAGCTGGAATATGATGAAGATAATGCAAGAGCTAATGTGTAACATGATCAATATAATGTGGTACATCAATGTAAACAAGTTAAAAGATATAGAGAATGAAAACTAGATCAGTGTGGAAGATCAGAGAAAATTCATGTAAAGTTCAGTTATATTGTTTGTTTGTTTTTATATGTGAATTGACTAAAATGATTTAAAAAAAATAAATAAAATGTTTTTCATGACCCCTTCCTCTAAAACAAGGGTGGGAATTCTGTAGCCCCCTAGATGTTGTTGGATTGCAGTTCCCCACCATTGTCTGTGCTGCCTAGCATTGTTGGGATTTTCAGTTTAACAGCTTTTGGAGAGCCACTCCTGCTTATTTTGCCTGTTTGGAAAACAGGCTGACCTTCAGATATGAAGCTTGTTCTTCTGCTTTTAATGCTTTTTGAACACTGCAATCCATCATAGGGAATATAAAAGCTGTCTTTAAAGGCTTGACGTAACCGGTATATGTATATGTGCAGACTATGGGAAAGATTCTGGGCAAGTGCTTGGTGATTCAGAAAGTAGTGTGTGTGTGTGTGTGTGTGTGTGTGTGTGTGTGAGAGAGAGAGAGAGAGAGAGAGAGAGAGAGAGAGAGAGAGAGAGAGAGAGTTTATCCATCCAGTCATTTATCTGCTTTTACTGAAAACTAAAAGCACCCTGTTATGGCTCTCAATTATCTGATTAGCTAGCTTCATTGAGTACAGAGTGTGTCTGTAAACATACCATAATTCTGGATAGCTGTGTGAGCTGCTCAAGTGCACTGTGTTAAAGAAAAGGTTGCTTAATCTTCCCCTGTCATTATCCCACATAATTGCATACATCTGAATCTCCTTTTTATATGTCAAAAGAAACTGAAAAGAGTAGTGGGTCTGGGAAACTACACTTGTTGCAGGATTGTTGGAAGAAATTAATACCAACGTCGCAATATTAGGTGTGCTTAGTTCCCCCCACATCCCTTCACGAGCCTTATTTTTATTTCTCCTTTCAGTTTTAGAGATATTTTGCATTAGGCCAGTAGAGTTTTTCTGTTTATTTCTTCTACATGTGGGAATTAAATGCTGCTGTGGGAGTGCTTGCTCCTCTAGTCTCAAGTATAGTACATGACTAAGTGTTTCTGACCTGAGCTGATGAAACCAAATGTGTAGTTTTGATTTGTTTTCCATCTTGAGTACTAGTGAATCTATCAAAGTTGCAATTCAGGGGAAAATAACAGTATATGTTAATGGTGTGCAGAATTTTCTTAATATGCCATTTGCTGGAAGGAAGGAATTGTTCTCTCTGCCTTAGAGTATTAAAATAAAAGGTGTGGATACTGTCAGTTCTGAGAAATAAGTAAGAATGATGAATATTGAGAATTGTGGGAACTGTAGCCTTACGCCTCCATGTCCAGTCCTTTTGTCTGTATTACTCTGTTGAGTAAGCAGTTGCTTGCTTAGAGCAAAAAGTAACACCGTCACAGATAGATCCGGAAGACTAGCATCTAAACAACAGCAAATGATATTCAGGACCACTGGATATTTCCCTGAATAGGAATGCGGGTTTGTGGGGAAAAGCATGAGGATTGAACCAAGGATGAAAACATGTATTCTTCCAGGTCTCATTGAATTACAGCTCTCACCACCCTTCACCATGGTTGCTTACTAGACTGATGGAGATCAAGTGCTCTAACATTTTGGCAGGGGGGGTGGGGGGGAAGGAGAGCACACATTCACTACATACCATTGTACAGATAGATCATACATGGATCTCTTTGTTAAGTGTGTATCTGTTAGGAAGCTGCATATGACGGGAGGCTCCTAAGCATATATATGTATAGAGAGATGGACCATAAAAGCTAGCCAAAATTTTTTGCTGTCTGAGGAAGTCAAATAAATGCTCATACTTTTGGGGGACCCTGTTGCTACTTCAGAATATAACCCATCACAGGGTTGTTATAGCATACTTCTCTTTTATCACACTGTTCACTAAGCTTTATGAAAACATTGCCTTAGTCCTTAACTTCATAGCTATCCTGGCTGCATTTCCCCAGGCGAATATTTATTTGTTTTTATTTTATTTCATTTTAATGCCACGTTTCTCCTAGAAGGGGACCCAAGGCAGGTTACAAAACAAGCTAACAACAAAATGCCAAACATACCAACCACTTGCCTGTGGGAAGTCTGCCAGCAGGAGGGGAACACAGGAGTACCTTTAACTAGATTTCCCCAGCAACTGGCACAGGGGACCAGAAGGAGTATGCATCCCTCATGCCTAACAGCGACTAGTAAACCATCATGCAAAGCCATCCAAGTTCGTGGGATTCTCTACATCTTGTGACAGTAGATTCTACAGTGTAACTCTGAGCTTGTGAAGAACTATTTCCTTTTACCTTTTCTGAAACTTTCAGTCTTCAGCTTCAGGGGATGACTCAGGGTTGTACTATTTTTAAAGAGGGAGAAAAAAAACCCCCACATGCTCTGGCTGGTGCCTCAGCAAATTTTGCTGTCATGTGATTAGAAGATGGATATACTTAAGGAGAGCAGCATGGTGTAGTGGTTTAAGCACTGAACTACAACTCAGAGGACCAGGTCACAAATCCCTGCTCATCTCTGGAAACCCACTGGGTGACGTTGGGCGAGTTACACTCTCTTAGCCTTAGCAGTTGCTTGCTTAGAGCAAACCCCCTCTGAACAGATCTTACCAAGAAAACCATGTGATAAAGTCACCTTAAGGTAGCCATAAGTTGGCAGTGACTTGAACAACAATAGTTATGAAACTGTATGAAGAACAGACTGTAAATATAAATGGACAGTTCTTATAATAGTAGTAAGAATATAGTAAGAATATAAGAGTAAGAAGTAACATGTTTGGGCTGGTGTTTTAAAAGGCAGTAACAAATGATTTCTGGACTTGAAGATGAAAAATAAAATAGCCATGTGGCAAATAATACCCAACTCCTCAGGGCGGGAGAACAAAAATAGGTTGCTGTAGCTCTGAAAGGATTCTTTCTCTAGTCTTGGAGAACAGACAACAGAATGGGAGATGCAATTTAATATTAGTCACTACTAGATGCACTATAGGACAAAGGAATAATAATTTCTCATGGGGCTGAGGAGGACTGAAACTAATCTTGAATCCTGGTAGATACCTAAATGAAAATATTGACCATATGCGTGCCAGCTGGTGAATAGGTAAATTCCTAGTATCATAATATCTTTATGTACATCTCTAATGTGACCGGTCTTGGAACATAAGTATAGTTCTGGTTGTTGCATCTTAAAAGAGATATTGTGGAACTGGAAAAAAGTGCAAAAAAGAAAGACAAAATTATCAGAGGAGTCAAAGCAACTTCACTGTGAGGAATGAAGAAGTTTGTACAAATTCATGAAGACTGGAATTATAGAATCATAAGAGTGTGAAGGGGCTCATAAGGCTTGGTTTCCAGGCCTTTGATAATCTTCGTTGCTCTTCTCTGGACACATTCCAGCTTGTCAATATCCTTTTTGAAATGTGGTGCTGAAAACTGGACATGGTATTTCAGGTAAGGTCTGGTCACGGTAGAATAAAATGGCACTTCTACTTGCATGATCTGGACATTATACACCTGTTGATGCAGCCCACAACCGCATTAGCTTTCTTTCCTTGCTGCATCACACTGTTGGCTCATGTTTAGCTTTTGGTTCACTTAGAGCCCTTTTTCATGTGTACTGCTGTCCTGCCAGGTTTCACCCATTCTGGATTTGTGCATTTAATTTTTCCTGCCTAGATGTAGTACTTTACATTTATCTCAGTTGAAATGCATTTTGTTACTTTTGGCCCAGATCTCCAATCTATCAAAGTCATTTTGAACTCCTGTCCTTTGGAGTATTCATTTTGTGTCATCAGCAAATCTTACAAGCATGCCTTGTATTCCATCATCTAAGTCATTTATAAAGATGTTAAGCAATACTGGGCCCAAGACAGAACCCTGAGGCACACAACTAGTCAGTTCTCTTCAGACTGTTGTTGTTATTGTTTGCTCTCAAGTCTGTTATTTGCTGTCAAGTTTTCTAATGCTATGGCACCATCTTAAATTGTTGAAGTTCCTTCCTCCAAGTTTCCCATCTCCTTTCTTGAAGTCTAATCACCTTTTCTGGATGATATGTTTTGCATGCAAGTTAAACAAAGGGTGTTATGAGATGCATTCTTGTCTGATCTCCTTGCTAATTGGAAACCATTCTTTTTCTCCATATTTTGTCTGGACAGTGACCTCACGTCCAGAGCACAAGTTATACTTCAGGACAAGGAAAAGTTATAACACTCCTATTTCTTTTGGAGCAATCCATATAGATCACAAGTTGATTTTCTTCTGAAATTCTTTGATGTGGTTTATCAGCTAATAGATGTTTGCATTATTATCTGTACTGCCTCTTCCTTTTCTAAACTCAGCTTGGACATCTGGTGTTTTTTTAACTCCATATATGCTAAAAGTTTGATTCATGCTTCTCATGTTCCATGTTCCTGTTAAATGCATTGTGTACCTGCAAACTTTCCTTTCACAGCCAAGCATAGCAGCTGAATATGCTTTTGACACCAGTTGTACCAATAGACACAGCACTATCTGTAGTTATCCTGAATACCATTGGACCTGGGAATCTCTTCTAACATTATTTCTTGCTTCATTTTGTGTCACCATTGGGTTTGCAAAGTAAAGGACATTCAGAAATAATTCACCGGTGTCATCTTCTGCATGGTACTAAAAAGAATTAACTAAAATACCACTTCCATTGTCTGTAAGGGATCACACACCAGTGTCACATACTTCTCCGCCTACTGGAGCTGTCCCTTCTAGAGCTTCTTTTCCACCCCGATAGTTGGAACTACCATTTCTCTTCTGTCAATGCAGCTGTTATTCTTGGAAGAGGATGGATGGATCTTTATTGGGTGTTTCTACTATGAGCATTAAATCTTGGATGCTCCTGCTAGGAGTCTAGACTGATAAAGTTGAGACTTCTGATGGCATTACTTTTAGCTTCCCTAACACATTCAGACTTTCCCACTGCATTAGTGTAGCCTCTAAGAGAGGGTGATAAGGCTATATACTTTAGAGGGTGATAAGGCTATATACTTTACATAGCCTTGGGTCTTGTGTAAGGACAAAAACAAGATATACAATTTAAACAAGAAAAATAAGTTGTGTGCTACCACCAAGATTAGAAGGAGCTTGTCTCTGGATATCATTTGTTGGAGAAACACAGTAGGAGAAGGCTTTTGCCCTCGTGTTTTTCTTGTAGGCTTCCTGTGATCATCTGGTTGTCCACTTTGGGAGACATGGTGCTAGACTGGGCAGACATTTGCTCTTAGCAGGGAGAATACTTTCTTACTTTTCTTCTTTTGTTCCAGCACTATATATAATCTAGAGAGAGCTCACTGTGCATACATACTTCTGTCTCCAATGCAGTTTGAATGCCCTTAACTCCCTCTATATTATTCCTGGTATTTATGTATTCAGAATAAAAATTGTCCAGGAAAATGGAATGTTGCCCAGAAAAAGTCAAGGCCAGTTCTACAGAACTGGCAGTAGTAATCCTTCAGTTGAACACAGAGTGGTCCAGCTGATTTTGTGCCATCAGAAAATGCTTCTCCCAATGCAAATGACATAGCTTCTTGGCTGACTCTGGTTTCTGAATGCTGAGAGTTCACCAGATGAATGTTTCACATTTACAAGGAGCAAAGGTTTTAAGATGTGCTGAAATCAATCTAGAAATAGTTTGCCTCTCTGGTGTCAGCAAGCAAAGTTGGGTTACCTATATGGTAAGTGAAAGTGGATGATTTCCCAAAGTGCTCTGTTTTTCCTGTGAAACAAGTCAGATGGTTTCCTTCTTTCCAGAGGGGAATGCACCCTAGAGCATAGAAATACAGTAACTAGCTAAGTAACTCATCTAGATTCTCGAGGGCTCTAGCTTAACTCACTTTAATTCCTTCACTAATACTGAATTTAACTCTGTGTTTTAATACAGGAGTAGGGAAAATGCTGTCCATGGGCTGCATGTGGCTCCTAGACCACATTTTTGTGACTGCTGAAGCGTTCTGCTAGTTTTCTCCAGCTCTCTGATCCCCAGATTTTTTGGGGAAAAAAAAGGGTACAATTTTTAGATGTTTGTAGCCCTAAAACCATTCAGAATGCCTCTCAACCACACAAAGAGGTACAAAAACACCCACCTCCATAACACCCCAGCACCTGCTTTAGTCAGTTGCTCTCAAAATGATGTCTGGAAGTGATGTGTGACTTCCTTTTATATAAGTGAGACTCTGAGTGAGACTCTGAAGAAAAATGGAGGTATTTTGGTCTGTGTTGCAGGGGGGACTGCCCTCCATTCCTCATGCATTTAGCTTAATTAAAATTAGAGTACCTCCCCAGCAATTATCACACATCCCTTAAGGTCCCATCCCACAGTTTAAGAACCACTCCTCCAGCTGAAATTATCACATCATTCCTTACTTACCTTTAACATCACTCCTTATTTAATAAGTGGGGTGTTTGAAGAGCATCTGAAGAGTCTACAAGATGGGTATGGCTAGAAAGAAAGGAGGAGAGATGTTCCAAAACTGAACTGAACAAATTGTAAGTAAGATCCAATAATTTAAGACAGCCTTTTCCAAGCTGATAGTTTCAGGATTTATTTAACTCCTGCCATCCCCATGCAACAATGTCATTATGGCCTTTTTGTCCATCTGGGAAAAAATTCCAGCTTGTGGGGCAGCAACTTTGAAATTAGCGAAAGAACATATTTCAAGATCTTAATAAGAAAATCTGCCCTTGTGTCAAAGTTGACAGCTTTCATGCTGTTTTCTGCATATCCCATGATCTATCCTGGTAACTAACATTTTAAATACTAAGTTAATTAATGATAACTAATCACACAGTTTCAATTTTAGATGGTAAATCCCAGTTTCTGATGTTTAATATTTTTGAATTAATTTTCAAACTTAATGTTCCAGGTTCTGGTGCTTCCAGTTGCACTACTGCCTCATTTGTGGAAATTTACAGAGGCCAGAAGAATGTTATCTTCTTTTTGTTGGCTTTCTGAATTTTCCTATTGTTTGCTTTGTCTTTTTTGTTATAGAGAAAATCCATTAAGGAAGAGAGACTAGATAGGTGCACGCTGCCTTTTATTTGTAAGCAGGAAGAACCTTCTATGTGGAAGCATCTTGTATGTTCACATATTGAGAGTAATAGAAACACCAGTGTCTTCTCCTGACCAGTAACTGTGGTGTTTCCGTTTTCACAGCAAAGACATTTGCTTTTGCAGATTGAACAAAACTGTTGTTCTCCGTTAAATTTGTTACATGTTGCTGCTTAAGTTCTGTATGTGCATGAAAACAAAACAAAAAAGGAATGTCAAGACTTGATTCAAAGGTCAAACAGTGCTAGAAGGACTGTACTGTTGCTGTACTTTGTGTTTAGGAATACAAATTTGATTACAGTGTAATGGCATATGAATGGACTACAACTCTGGAGACCAGGGTTCAAATCTCCCCTTAGCCATGAAAACCCACTGAGTGACTGTGGCCAGTCACTCTCTCAGTCTCAGAGGAAGGCAAACACAGAACCCCTCTGAGCAAATCTTGCCAGCAAAACTGCGTGATAGGTTTGTTTTAGGGTTGTCATAAGTTGGAAACAACTTGAAGGCACACAACAACAACAAAAGGATGCACTTTGATGTGTGTCCCTATTTTTAATTACTTTCACCTGAAGAACAGGATCTTATATTTATTTGTAATGAGTGGGATTACCCTTGTTGATTAATTGCCGACTGTGTTCTAATTGATCAGAGTGATAATACTGACATTGCCATGAAATTGCATGGTACTAGAAGAGTACAACTGGTTTTTAAGTTCCAAAGTACAAATTATAGATGAACACTTTCCAAACTAAATTGTTAACTGATGACCAATATATTTGACATTTCTGCAGTGCATGCCACTTTACATGTGCAACCTCCTATGCCTTGCTTTATTTCTGTACTCTCATCATGTGACTCCATTGGGGTAGTTGACCTGGTGGCTTCCAGGTGTTTTGGACTATAGCTCCCATAAATGCTAGCACCAGGGTCAGGGATAGTGGGAGTTATAGTTGAGAACATCTGGAGGGTCCATTAGGTTGTCTACTCCATGCCATAGCCAACTTAACAGGCCTTCCTTGTTACTGTCTGTAAGTGCAAGGATCTTGCTGCTGTGTCCATCTTCAAGAACTTTGTGCTTGTTTTTACTGCTGTTGTTAAATCCTGCTATTAAAATGAATCCCATTAAAACACTTGAAATAAATGCTCTGAAATAAATTCATCATGGTTTTTGTGTCCTATCCATAGTGGTGGGAATACTTTTAGTTTAATATATTTATTTGCTTATAGATAGTATATGCAAGTTCTGTTTGTCTTTTCTACCACCTTGGCTAACCTAGCCTTCTGACTCAGATTTCATATCAAACTCTACATGGACCAATCATATCTTCTAGCAAGAATGTCATCCAGACCTTGAAAAGCAACCAGCAGGAAATCAGCAATTTCTTGTTTGGAACAGTTTCATTGTCTACATGTACGTGCTTTCAAGTCACCCATCATCTTACTACGAGCCCATGAATTTCATAGGAGTTTCTTAGGCAAGGAATACTCAAAGAAGTTGTGTCAGTTCTTTCCTCTGAAATGTAGCCTGTAGCAGCTGGTATTCTTTGGCAGTCTTCCATCCAAATAATAAACATGGCTGATCCTGCATAGCTTCTGAGGTTACTACCTTGACTCTATTTTGGTTAATCTTATTGATATGAAATCTTATTGATATGGCCCATTTTGATAGTCCTCTTGTGACCCACTGGTCTGGGCAAAAGCTTTAGTCTTTTTGTTGGTGACTGCAAGCACCAGCCATTTAAATGATGAGCATTCAAAAAAGCTTGCTTGCACTCTTAATAGGTACTGGTTCATGTAAATGGCGTGAGCAGTGGTGGCCCTCTAGAAGTTGTTAGACTGCCATTTCTGTCAGATGTAGTCAAAATAACCAGTTCTTTATCTGGAGGATCATTAGTTTTCTACCCTTGATTTAAAAGAAGACATCTACAGAATAGTCCTTAAGTTTTAAAAGGTTGTTTACAGCTAAATGTGTCTAGAAACACAGCTTGATTCCTTTTTCTTTGCATACTGTTTTGAATAAAAAATCTTTTTTCTTTTTCCTTGCTGCCCCTGTGCTTTTTCGCTATACAATTCTTCCCTTTAGTTCTACTGTGCCTATGAATAAGGGTAATAGTTCATCCATACCTTTTTGGCTAATTAGTATCTTCAATCATCTTTGTGGACAGTGTGAACCTCTGGAGGCAATATTCAGGTTTGCATTTGTGGCTTAGAACAACTGCTTTTTTGCAGTCTAAATTTCAAAACTAAGAATCTCATGAAGCATTAAGAACTATTTCAAAAGGAAGTGTAGTGTATCAGATGCAGCAGTTACCTCATGAAATGCCGCTAAATTGCTTTTCAGTCTTCTTGCTTTCTAAGCATTTCTAAATAATGACAAAGGAGTTCCTCTTTCATAATAATTTTCAGACAATTAATCTTTACATTATAGACAGTCTTTCAGGATAGGATAACAATGTGGATGAAGTGAATTCAGTGATTACCCGATTGACTGGTCCCATCTTTCATTATGTTGTGTACAGAAACCAACACTTAAGCAATACTTATGTATAAGAAGTTCAGAAGCCTGTTTTTTTGGTTGTGCATCATAAAAAAGATCTGCACATATCATGCCTGCATAAAGAAAGCTGATAAAAACCTGGTCTCAAATTTAAACAGGTTGGTACTAAATTTTATACTTGTTGTTAAGGTGGTAAAGGAAAAAGGGAACAGGACTTAAGTGAAGTAGTCTAAGACATTTGGATTACAATAACAAAGAGCTGATCTCTGAAGGCCTTGGTGGACTCAATTTGCTGACATGTTTTAGTTTTATGCCACAGCTAAATATGCAAGTAAATGGTACATTTTTCATCTTAAAGTTTCATTTTCTTTGCGCTGGTTTTACATTTTCGTCATTAAATGGTTGATGACTTCAGGTTACCCACACGGCCATCTTCAGCTGCATCAGGGATTAGCAATAGACTGAGGTTCGAATGTTGCACAGGATGTTTACCAGACTATGTTGCCTTGAATATCATAATTTTGTGGAGGGTTTAAGCAATTCAGAATGCTCTCCTCGGTTTCCAACTTATAGCTTTTTTGGACCTGGGGAGCCTTTTGTTCAGACCAAGAACTGGGATTCATTCTTGTTTTGGAGGAAAAAAAGGCCCCCTGGGGCAAAAAAAAAGAGGGAGCACCATGCACTCCCAAGAGCAGTTGTTCTCCAATTTTGGTCTTCCAGATGCTTTGGATCTTAGCTCCCAGAATTTCTGACCATTGGCTAAATTCATTTGGGCCTCTGGGAGTTGAAGTCCAAAATAACTGGAACACCACTGATTGAGAATCAGTGCTCTAGAGTTGCAGAAGGCATTTTGAATTGGTGTGGGGAATAAATTTTCAATAGGGGGCTTGTAGGCCACCAAATGGCTCTGGGACGGAGTGCATTTGACTTTCCCCACCTTTGTTCTATGTGAACCTCTTTGTTATTAAGATCTCTGAGAGATACTCTCCTCTACAACCTGCTAATACAACCTGAGGTATGTTTGGAATGTAGAATGAAACTTCTTGGTGTCTGTATTCAGATTCTGTGAACTGTCTAGCTCCTTCCTGCCTGTCCAGCCCCTTCAGTATTCACTTTGCTATTGCAGTATGAAGCAAAGACCTTCCTATGATTGGCAGGCTTTTGATCTTGTTGCTCAAATGTTTGCCTTTTCTGACTACTTTATCCCATTGTTCTTCTGTGTGTTCTCTGTGACTTCCAGAAATGGGTTTCATCTGAAAATCCTTGCTGAAATTAGAGATAGTCCAGAAATAAACCCCATCCTTGGCTACAGCCATGTAAGCTTTGGTCTTCTTATCCATGGTTTCAGGTTGTGCAACAGTACTGACACAATGTTCAGTGTGCCAGGCTTCCATGGTATCAGTAGCTCAGATTTCTTGTTAAGCAGTTTCAGTATTATCCACCCAAGCAATTCACTCTCTTTGGACCAGTTTTCTCCACTGACTCTAGGTGAGTCTGTTTTTAAGGGACAGGCCCAAGCTTCATCATTCTTCCTCTCATCTAAGGAGAAAGGAGGATGTATAAGGAGGAAGATAGAACAGCATATAACACTGTGCCTGAGTGCCCAGTTTCATTGGAGTACAGAAAAGTTGTGACTGGCTCCATGCCACTGACTATGCCGAGTGTCGAAAAACATGTCTTATGTGTCAACAGTACAAGCAGCCTCTACCGCTTTACCTATTATTTAATATTATTAATTCCTTTGGATACATACTCACCAGTATCAGTAGTTTAGCATTTCTGTTTGGAGCAGGGGTCATCATATAAAATCCTCTATCTAGGATTGTGTTCATAGAGATTGATTAGGGGTAGGTCAGCAGTTGCTGTCTGAGGATCCCCATTTCAGAGTTCCTTTTGCCATACATCACCACATTGTTGTTTGGCTATTATATCTCTCTGGTTCAAAGAGATTACTGTTGTGGAGAAGATTGTCTTCAGTCGTAAACAGCAGAAGCTGTGCTGTTGTTATTCACTATTGTCTCATTGTGATTTCCAAAGTCAGTATCCCTCCTCTCATTGACACCATGATTGTTCTTGGGCCCATGGTATCAAGGCCTCCCCATTTAAACACAGCTGTGGCATCATCTAACCAGCTGCCTCAATCCTGACTACACAGCCTGTTCAGCACCTGTTCTATTTGCTACTTTGGCATCTCTCGGTACATTGGCTCAGTTACTGATACTGGCTTCTACTTTGCTTCTGGGCTATCACCTCCCCATACCATCTGTGGCTGCAGTATCTATTATATTGCTAGTGTATACTATAGTGTCCATACCAATACCACTAACTGCTGCAATGTTCTCTGTGTGGTTACATGTTTCATTTGTATTTCTTTTGTCTGACCTGCTGGTCCCACGACAATTTACGCCTTTAGTTCCTGATAATATTGTGGAAATAACCAATGTGCAACTGCTCATCAGTCCACATACTGTGCTAATGCTTACAGCTTAGAATCCTCCTTACAAATCACCACCACTGCTCACATCTTCACTGGAGCCCATAGTGAGCAATACTGTTCTTCTGTCATCATCTGAATATATCAGACTGTATTCAGAACAGATCCTCTCAATGGCAAAATGTTTGAGACTGGAAGCTAAAATTGAATCAGCTCCCATTTCTGGTTCTGTCTTTCAGCAATTTGACTACTATTCTACAATTATGGTCCTTCTGCTTCCTGAATTGTCCTATTTGGACAGTCATAGGACAAACCATGATCTATGTTTTTTACTTCCTGGAAAATTGGAAATCTGTATAGCACCCAGGGTAATGGTTCATAGATTCTCTTCCAGCACCTGCCTCTTAATTCAGTTGTTGTTGAACCAGTGCAGGTAAAATAAATACAAGCAAAATGTTTACTCCAGTTCAGTAGGGGGAAAAAAAAAGATAGAACGTTGGAAACAATGAGGCAAAATTTCAGTTTTCTGCAGCCCTAACTATCCACGTGGCTATATTTTAACAGTTTTTGTGGGAGGAAGTGCAGCTCTTTCTTCCATGCTACCCTGTTGACCAAAACTAATGCAGCTTTCCTCTTCCAGTCAGAGGTCACAGTGTCATGGACCAGGAGAGCAATACTATCTGTCATACTGTTGGGTGTGCCACCCAAATGATGGCAGCAGCAATTGTTCTTTGCTGCTGTCTGTGGCTAAGCTCTGCGGGCATAACTGAGAGCGTGACCTGCACAGACCTCTCATTCAGTGGGGAAAGCTTGATTAATACCAAAAGAAACAATGCCATGGAGTATCTTTTCAATGCTTGTACCAAAGAAGATTGAAATTGGGCACAGATGACAAATTAGTACCCATTGCAACTATGTGCAGTACTCTCATTCTGCAGATCTCTAATAACTCCTCCCTTCTGCTCAGATGTGCCCTTTATAGCAGCATGCGTAATAGCCATCATCTTTTTCCAAGATTCTTGGATAGTCAAAACACTGTCCAACTTCCCAAATACCACAAATTCCCTTGACTGCTCAATTTGCATGGCATCACTCCTTACCCTTGTGGTGTCCACTCTATCACATCATTTCAAAACCTGGAGAAACATCACCAGTGATTCTGGGGATTTTAGCTATCGTTCTCCTGGGTTACACCATAGACTCTGACAGTCTATCTTCTTTTGGGCACTGCTACTCAAAGTGGTGGTCCATGGACTAGTGCCAGTCCAAAACCCATTGGGTGTCAGTCTCTGTTGAGTTTTGAGGGAAGAATGAAACAGTTATAGCCAATGAGTGACAGTCCCTGGCACATTGGGGTTAAAAATGCTGGCCTCTCATGTTAGATAGCTTGGGAAGCATTCCTCTAGGAGTTTCAGGTCAATTCATCCTTTTCCAGTGCTTGAGGAAAGAGTTGAAACCCTCATGAAAAAGGGCCATCTCACAGGTTCCTTTGCAACAGAAATGTGCAGAGTTTTTCTCCTGGTACTTCACTAGTGCTTCGCAACACTGTCAATAATCCTTCCATTGTTGTGTTGAGAGCATTGGTTTTCAACATTCAATTTAAAAATGGATCCTTGCACATAATTACATGGCCATGAAACCACTGTTACTTTTGATTTGTGCTTTGTCATTTCACATTTCAATTTTGAGTTCCTGTACTGAATCTTTCAAAGGTACTCTTATCATCACCAATATATAGCTGTAATTGTAGCTTTCCTCAGAACAAGAAGTGTGATAATCTTTCCATATTTTGCTGGTTTTTTGGTTATACCTTCCCACTGGCTATACCTCCCAATGCGACCTGGAGATTGTTTTGCCCCTGCTAGCACATCCATTAGTTCAAAGAACTCATAGCTTACTCTTGCCCATAAAAGTACATACTGTTGTGTTGAAGCTTTTTTTTTTTAAGACAGACCCTCTGTTGTGTACTGGCTGTAGCAGAATGCTCTTGTAATGGGGTGTGCTATATTGGATTTTAAATATTTTTCAAAGTGTTTTAAATTAGAGCTTTTAATTTGGTTGCCTGTGTAATTCTTTTTAGAACTTTTTTTACTGTACACTATTTTAACTTAACAATGTAAATCGCCTTTGGCCTGACACTGGGAGAAAGATGGGAAATCAATCAGTCATACATTAATTAGTATCTGATGCTCTTCATTGGCACATACCATCCAATCTGTGGTTAATGTTATGGCAACCATAACTCCTGTTGTTCAGTAAGCTGTTCTGTGATTTCTCTAATGTAGTACTGCTTCTTCGTGAGCTTTGGTTACAGGGGTACAATCATGACAAGTTGTACCATCTGCTTGCAGAAGTCAGGAAAAGCAGAGGCTGGTGGTAGACAGCTGTGTCTAGCCTCATCAGACACATCCCAATCTGTGATAACATCCATCACGTTTCTACACAGATGGGTCAACCATCAACACTTTTGTGTCAACACTGCATGGAATCTCAGTTAAGGGAATCTTCACATCAACAGCCTTATTATTTACAAGGTTTTCATGTTATTCGAGTAGCATCTGTGGGACAGACTGGGGCAACTTGGTGTGGGCAACTATAATACCATGTGTTACCTGAACAAAGGACAGGTAGTACATGCCACTGTGTCGTACCTCATTCAGTATGGAACTGGTCCTATACAGTTGTATTCATTCCATAGCAATATATTCCAGAGGAGAATAAAATATCAGCAGGGACAAGACAGATATGCATGTCTGGATTCGGGCACAGGAGGTATTCAGCATGTTTACAGGTGGTTGGTGGTGTCCTTCAGCCTCTAACAAGAAGGTGCCACAGCAGAACAGGAATGGACTGTAGATACTTGGGAGATGATTTTCTCTATTTTTCCTCTACTTGATTGCTTTATATGTTCTTCCTTTTTCTTACAGTGCTGAAGAAAGTGGACAGGATTTGCAAGGGCAAGACAGATTGCATCCTTCTTATGTCTTGGTGGCCTAGCAAATATGTTTTACATCTCTCCTTGCTCTTGCCCTCTCTATGTTACATCTGTCTTCTTCAGCACACAGATGTCCTCATGCAATCCAGGGGGAAGATACATCATCCCAGCTTTGGGACATTGCATTTTACAGGATGAAAGATCAGCCATCGCCACTACTAGGATACGTCCTCACATTAATTCATGCAGCTAGGAAACCTTGCTCCCCTATTCCAAGAACTGGAGTGTTTTTCAATATTTACAGACTCTTTTCAAGGCCTTAGAAAATTCTGATATTGTTTCTTTTGAATGTGAAAGGTAAAGGGTTTTTCTCTCCATGTCCTCATTGTGAGCCTATTTAGCTATGGTTTTGGTCCATCAGATTTTTCTAGGAGATTCTTCTGTTACTATTCCCTTTTCTCTCTCCACCAGGGATACAGTTTTGCTGATTCTTTTCCAAGGTTCCCTTTAAAGCTTTGGCTATCTATGATCTTTGTCTGCTTGTTTTTAAGGTAGCTTTTCTAACTGCTGTGACTTCAGCAAGATGCTTCAGTGAAGTCTGTGCCCTGTTGTGTGATCCAGCTTACCTGAATTTTAGAAGGATAAAGTGGACAGGCTCACTTATTTTTCTTCTTATATGAAGTAGATTAGGAGGATGGGCTGAGAGAATTTACAGAGACCACAAAGAATAAGAGTAGATTGAGTGTAAATTCACACAAGCCTCCTCCCCATTTCTTTCATGTTTCCTCTATTTTGCTTGGACATAGAACTGAAGGAATAGCTTTTGAGTGGGCCTGGCACATGTGGTAGAAGGCCAGAGGTAGAGTTCATGCTGAAAGCTATTCAGGTCTAGAATGTTCCAGGAGTGGTTCTGTGCACACATCAGACCCATTTGTGCAAGTTCACAGATGACTATTAAAGGAACCACAGTTATAGGAAAGCTGCCTGTTCTTTTTCAGTTTTTTCTCCTTCTGTAATTTGTGGTATGCTGTGTCGTTGCAATTTTGTGGTTTATTGTTTGTTAGCTACCTTGAGCAATGAAGATGGAAATATGTGATAAAAATGTTCTTATAATAAATGATGTAAAACTTGAGGCTTGCATTTCAGTTGTCACTCCTCATCCCTGTTTTGATCTCCCGTTGTCCACATGGCTAAGAGGAATGTGTGAAGTGCCTGTGTGGGCTGTGCAATTCATGTGGCCATCTTTCTGCACTCATCAGGGTGGAGTGCCTGAGAAAAACTACTTTCTTTTTACAGAATGTTTTCTGTTCTTCTGTAGAAAGTCAAAGAACACTAGAAAACATCATTGGGATACATATTTAGATACAGGCTAGAGCTACTGAGTTCTGAATTATTACTGTATACCAGTATTATTAGTGAATTAATCACTGCCAAGTACTATGGTTCTCTGTGCTTTGGTATCTCCTAACTGTTTATGTTTTGACATATATTTCTAGGATCTAGTAATCAGTCAGTAGGAGACTTATCCCATTTTTGTTTGTTTGTTATCTCCTGTGAAGGTGGCAGCAATTAACCCAAACCACCCACTGGCACAGATGCCCTTGCCCCCTTCAATGAAAAATTGCATTCAGCTGGCAGCATGTGAAGCTAGTGAGTTGCTACCGATGATCCCTGACCTACCAGCTGACCTGTTCACATCCTGCCTTACTACACCAATCAAGATTGCACTGAGATGGTGAGTGACTTGCCTCTCTTATCAGCGTGTATATTGCACATTCTGTGAGTTGTGCCCACTGGACTGATAGACTTGTTGACCCAGATACTTCAGCTGCTCTAAAAAAACTCTTCAGTACTAAATTACAAGGATTTCAGGTGTTCATCTGGGAGAATATCTTATTAAGCATACTTTTACCTTCCTGGCTTTGATTATCCTGTTGTTTATTACATCTTGGATTTTAGCTGGATATTTGGGGTTTGTTCAGATTAAGGGACTTACTGTACTGAAAATTAAAATAGTCTACTTTTTCACAAATCAGAAATGCCATATGGTGGCACACTATGTTATATCAGTAGACAATATTTCAGACAAGCTACAAAGCTGATTCTTAAGTCCCTCTACCTGTTTATATTCCTTTTATTACACTGAGAGGCTTTTCATTGGTGCTACACTTTGAGGGTTGAGTTGCAACTCCCATATGTTACAAGAATGCTTCAGTTAAGCTAGTTGAATAATGGTATATTGAATACAATTAAGTGGTGCATATAAAAGAGAAGACAATGTGAAGGCAAAGAGAGATGAAATCTAATTCCAGATGGTTAGTTTACCAAAACAAATGAAACACAAACACATACACATTAGAGGGGCCACTGTTTTATTTTATTTTATCAGTTTTTCATGTTTAGTGCAGAATAAAGATTTATTTGTTAATTATGTTTTTGTAGAAAAACACGTTGGCTTATTAAAGTTAAGCTAAAATAAAATTGGTTATCTATGGATGTAATATTAATATGCATATCTTGGCTTTCCATTTCTGGGCAGCTATACAAAGTACATGACAACCTTAAGTATGGGTGTCATACATAACTCCTAAGTCACAGATGCATGTGTCTAGGAGGTCCTGGCCAATTTTGATTTGCAGCTATGTATTTGGGTATTTAAAGGGATAGATATTTTGCTGCAGGAAACTGCAAACCGTGCATTTCCTTAGATGTGAAAGTCTCGCATAATGGCCTATTTTGCACGTTGTTATAAGCTAGGGTTCTACAGTACGCTGGCTTTCTGGGGCAAGTAGCAGGCTGTCCAAATGTACAAATTTTCTAGATGCTCGCACTTGCCGAAAGAGGGTTTAAGCAAGTCATGGGCCTTAGTCCACAGATGGCTACCCTCAATTTAGCATAGCATGTGAACTTGACACTAGCAATATGTCCGGCTTTTGTCCCCTGCAATAAGGCAGCAAAAGATGCCAAGAATACACCCTGTTTTCTTTCCAGTGGCAGCTGGTGGTTTCCATGTCAGTAGAGCAGTGATTCCATTCCAGTGTTTAGTACAAACTAGTCTGGATTTTAATCCAAACTTGTCAGCACCTTGAATAGCCTTGAAGGTAAGAACAAAACCAAGAAACCTAAAACTTAAAAGCCCTGGTTTTTAGTCTAAAACCCCACTGACAGAGAATGCACCAGCTGCCACTGATTCTTTCTCTGCCTTACTGTGAGAGAAACAAACTGGAGCATCCAATGTTGTCAGGTTCACACATCACACAGAATAAGCCACAGGCTAAAGTTTGGTTTTCATGTTGTTGCTTTCACTACAAGTGGAAGTAATTGGGAAGAGGGATCTAGAACACTGATTTGTCTAGCAGAAGTGGGCATAGCACTGCCCTCCAGTGCATCATTATATCTAGCGTAGCCAATGATGAGTAATTCTGGGAGTTGCAGTCCACCGACATCTGGAGGACTGTATTTCCCTCATGCCCAGCAAGCCAGGGTTCTCCCTTAGAACTCTGGCTTACTGTGTGACTTGAATGCTCCTGGTGAGTTGCCAGTGTGTTGAAAGCAAATGTTAATGAGAGAGCAACAGAAGGCTTTTACCTTTATAGTTCTCAGCATAATCACTGTGGAGTAATGTTACTAACGCATGTGAGGAGGTTGGGAAATAAGTAGCTTGAAGGTTGTAATCTTAAAGGTGTTGAGGTCTGGGGTAGTCCTAAAGGACAGCATTGCTTGCTTGACAGGAAGAGATGTCAGAAGGCAGCTCACTGAGTTAACTTTTCTTTTAAAATAGCTGACTTAAAACACATACTATATTCACCTTCACTTATGAACTATCATATCATTTTATGTTGCATTTTGGCATCTCTAAAAGTTGTTTTTGAGAGCCATTATAATGTGGGAAAAGATTGGCTGCACATCCTGTGGTATATAATATGTAGGATAGAGGTGTCCTTCCCACTTTCGCTTGGATTACCTTTTTCTTCCTTGAATATTACTTTTTCCCCCTCTAGAGCAAAGTGTGATCTGGTGAACTTGTCAAAGTTTCAGGTTCCAACTTTCCTTCAGAAATCATTATCTGTCATCCTCAGTTCCACATAATTAAAATGGGAATGATGGTGTCATGAGTTCCTGTGAAGCCATTACTAAAACAGCACATTTTCTTAACAGAGATGTGTTAGAAGTTATGAATATAATGATACTTTCATAATAGAATGGTATGTCATTGCTTTCTTTTACTTACCTTTGTCAAGGGGTGTGTGTGTGATTGCAGAATGGATTCACGGGCTGCTTGTGGCAAAGTCCAGTACCAATATTGCTATGATATCAACATTCTCTTGAGATTGCTGCCCTATCGCAGCCACTTCTTGTAATTGAAAAATTGTTTATAACTTCATCTGAGAGGCAGGAGAAGATAGGGAACAATAAAAGATAGGTTTTTGTTCATGAGGGAGTCATACATCCTGTAAAGAAAGAAATGTAATTCCAGCAAAACCTTTTAATTTTTATTTTTATTATTATTATTATTATTATTATTATTATTACTACTACTACTACTACTACTACTACTACTACTACTACTATTTTATTACTACTACTACTACTACTACTACTACTACTACTATGTATGAGACAGTTTCTGTTTTGCTGAGGAAGGGGAGGTAGGGGCTGTCCAACTGAAAACAAGATAGATAAATGTATTCAAGTTTTTTTCCATCCATAAGCATATCGTTATTGGGCCAAGTTAAGTTTCAGTAGAAATACACTTCATTCATATTAGGTACCAGAATTTAAAGCTTTCAGTGTAAAAGCAGGTGTGAATCAGAACTAAAAGGTTTTGTGTTTGTTAATGCCAATGTAACTGTTGTTTTTACACATGGCTATCTCAAAGGTTGTAGATTTGTTGTCATTGTGTACCTTCAGATTGTTCTCCAACTTGACAGCAACCTGAAGGCAAATCTATCATGGGATTTTCTGGCACTGAGACAGTTTGACCCACCCAAGGTTAACCAGTGGGTTTCCGTGGCTGAGCGGGAATTGAACCTTGGTCTCCAGGGTTGTAGTCCAACGCCCAGACCACCACACCAAACCGACTCCGTAGCTTAGTCTACAGGTTATCACAAATTCATGCAAATTCAGGTGTTCCAACTTCAGTGTAAAATGACATAAATGGTAGTTGGAAAATATACAGACCAAAGATCGGTTCGCCGCGCTCAATGACAATGCAGCAAGATGTATGAGTAACAGATTAATTAGGATTGCCCCTAATTCTCAGTATTTTAAAAAAGCACTTTTTTATTTAGGGACTTGGCTCTCATCTCCATTCAGAATGGACTGGCTTGAGAAAGGCCTTTGATAACAGAAAAGCTGTGTTACTGCCTATATTTCACCTTGATTAATTCAGGACAGAACTTAATTTTTCAAGTGATTGCCACTGCATATAGCAGCCCTGCCTTTCCTCCCCTCTTCATCTGGTAATGTTTATTGATCTAAAGTTCATGACTTTGCTTTTCCCCCTCAAATAGACAGCCAGTGGAGTGAAGCGGCATGGTAAATTTTACAGCATGCTATCATAGTGCCACTTTTTGTAGTGTGAGGTTTTGCTTGGGAGGTGAGAAGAAGAAAAAGAGATCCTAGGCTGCTGTTTTCAGCACCAAGCGTGTGTCTCCAAAGTATCTGCGTTTGACCTTGATCTCTTGGCAAAATTGCTAAATGGCAGTTGGTGTCATGTGCACTTGCTTCTTGCAGGATAAGCAGAAAGTGCAGCTTTGAGTTTCTTTTCAGTTAGTTATAGTTATCCCGCTAAAAAGCATCTGCTCACTTGTAGTATACTTGTGCTTATATGCACACAAACAAGAGGTGAAGCTACTTGCAGTTTAGGACACAAGGGAGCTTTTATGCTGTTTGAGTTGTTAATGTAATTCAGAAAAATAGATTTCAAGGAAAAATAAAGAACAGTGTCTTCCCCACCTTTCTTTGTTTGCGAGTGTAGAAAGAAAATGTTCTTCTTGCAGTTCATCTAATGTCATTAGGCACCAGGACTCCGAATTATTTTCGTGACTTGTCGAGAAATATAACCTACAAATCAACTGTTTCTGGCATCTATAGTTCTTCTGGGCTTTCAGATCATAATTGTTCAATGCAGGTTTCTATATATCTTGTCCATACAGGAAATATGAAATCTGGAAATGTGAGAAGGATGTATTTGAAAAGGTAATAGTGAGGCCCTAGTGAAAATGTGCACTTGCAAAAACCAATTAAGGAAGCAAAAATGAGGGGGTAGAAGAAGAGTTATGGATATGAAGGAACTTGAATCTGTTCTTTTAAGGTATTTCAGTTCTGCTGATTTATAGCAAGGATGGGAAAAACATGTTGCTTTCCATGTGATGTTAAACAGAAATTTCCATCACCTGCCACTGTTGACTCTGCTCGCCCAGGCTAATAAGAGTTGTAGTCCAAAGTTATTGAGATGCCCACTCATTCTCCACCCTTTGTGTGTGTGTGTGTGTGTGTGTGTGTGTGTGTGTGTGTTTGTTGCTGTGTCTGAACATTTCACACTCTGATTTTTTGAAAGAAGTATTCTGCTTTCCCCTCCAAAACTGGGACTCAAAGCAGGTCACAGTGTAAAAAAATCAATACAATTGCAGCCAAAAGTATTACATTTTCCTCTAGTATTAAGGCATACTAAAGCACACTCTTAATAGTATTAAAGCATATTATTAAGGCATGCTGCTTACCTATTGAAAGTAATTGCCACTGTAGTATCGGTAAGCACTGGTATACTACATTTTTTTCCTTTTTTAAAATTTTTATTTAAGTTTACAACCTAAGAACAAAAACAGAGTAGAAAGGAAAGATCAAATATATCAAGAACAAAAATCTACTCCCAGGAAGACACTTAGCTAGAATCCTGAATGGGATCTTGGAAGCTCTGATGGTAATGAAGTGCATCATTGATGTAATCCATAAAAGGAAGCCATTTGTCTTCAAAGTTGTCTTGTATGATGAATCCTTTTATCACCATCTCATTGTGTACAAGCTTTTCCTTTAGCCATGTATCCCAGATCCTTTCCCACCGTCTTTCAATGTAAAAATTACCTGTTTTCCAATTAGAAGCAATTTCCAATCTTGCATTTATAAGAAGAAAATTAGTGAGGTCCTTGTGGTTCAACTGTTTACGTTGGGAGTCATATATTGAAAGCAACCAAAAGGTAGGACTAGGATCAACTATTTGCTTTGTAATAGTACTGACGGTTTTCAAAACTTCAGACCAAAATTGGGCTAAAACAGGGCAGAATAACCACATATAAAGGTAGGTGCCCTTGGAGCTACAGCCCCTCCAACAGTATCACGGTTTTCGTGATGTGAGTCAGTTGAACAGGTGTAAGATACCACCTATGAATCAATTTGAGGATGCATTCTTTAAATTTAGTCAGTGGTATGCTACACTTAACAAATCACCTTATGTTTTTGTTTGGATAGGTTACCTCTGCACACAGAATTGTAAATAAACCATCAAGCCTTCAGAAATTACTGACATGTCAGAACAGCTCATTAATCTACTGGGGGTTTCCAGAGAAGGAACTGAGAACTGTGTCCCTTTTAAAGCTGGGCAGTGCATTTCTGACCTAGGCATAGAGGAAGGGCTTTGAGGAAGGGCTTTCTTCTGGCAGCGTCGTTTGCATGTATGCTGGGCACTGAGGAGGGTTGGAATTTCCCATTTCTCCTTCACCAGCGTTCTGACTTGTCTGAATGGAATATGTTAACACCTTTGCCTGTAAGTTGATAAATGATTGTCCTAAAGCATGGTATAGATACCTATGAATTATTCTCCAATTAAATGTGGTCATCTGGTGCTTGCCATGTCATGGCCAGGTGGCTTGGCAAAGGAAGTGAACTGTGTGGTGAAAAGTGCTGTAATAATTTGTGAGGGTAAGATATTGCTTGCCTGCCAGATCTGAAAAGGGCAACTTAAAATTGCAGCTCAGTATAGAATTGATGACAGTGTGATAAGAGGTTTAGGATTGTATCATCTGAAAGGTAACACTTCTGGCATCTCAGTGTCTTGAGCAACATTCCAATATTGGATCCAATAGTCTTACAGAATATTATGTTCTTTTTCTATCTCTTGTTTTATGGCACAATGTAACGATATTTATATAACTTCAATTTGCTTTAGCATCATTCAGTGAATGATGAGTGAACAAATAATGCATCGTTGTACATGTGAGCTTGAGTCAATACAGTAAGACAAATAAACTATGACAATACTTAGATTTAGTTATCATATTCATTGTCTCAAAATGTGCATATTGTTTGAGCTGTTTCTGCAACTCAGAATACATTGGGGAGCTAATACCAGTGTACCTTAATAATTATAATTCATGATTCTGAGTAATAGATGTAGCTGTGCTAACAAGTAAGTTTAATCATCAAGAGTTTATAAGTATATATGTTAAACAAAATGGGGAAAAATAAAACTCCAGTGGAAATCTGATCAGTTGCATATAAGAATTGTTATCAAAAATTATTCAGGAGAATGGTATAGAAATGACAAGACCTTTGTCAAACCAGGAATATGTGGCTGTTTCATAGAATCATAGAAATGTAGAGTTGAAAGAGACCACAGGGGCCATCCAGTCCAACTCTCTGCCATACAGGAACACCCTCAAAGCACTCCCGACAGATGGCCATCTAGCCTCTGCTTAAAAACCTCCAAAGAAGGAGACTCCACCACACTCTGAGGCAGCATATTCCACTACCGGACAGCCCTGACCGTCAGGAAGTTCTTCTTGAGGTTCAGGTGGAATCTCCTTTCCTGCAGCTTAAATCCATTGCTCCTTGTCCTGGACTCTGGAGCAGCAGAAAACAAGCCCACTCCCTCCTCTACATGGCATCCCTTCAAATATTTAAACATGGCTATCATGTCCCCTCTTAACCTTATCTTCTGCAGACTAAACGTACCCAGCTCTTTAAGTCTGTCCTCATAGGGCATGGCTTCCAGGCCCCTCACCATTTTGGTCGGCCTCCTCTGGACTTGCTCCAGCTTGACCATGTCCTTCTTGAATTGGGGTGCCAATTCAAGATGAGTATTCAAGATGAGGTCTAACCAAAGCAGAGTAGAGTGGTACCAGTACCTCCCTCGATCTAGACACCATACTCCTATTGATGCAACCGAGAATTGCATTGGCTTTCTTGGCTGTCGCATCACACTGCTGACTCATGTTCAGCTTGTGGTCTATTAAGACTCCTAGATCCCTTCCACACATACTGCTATCCAGCCACATGTCCCCCATCCTATATTTCTGCATTCCATTTTTTCTACCTAAGTGTAGGATCTTACATTTCTGTCTGTTGAATTTCGTTTTGTTAGCCTTGGCCCAGCTCTCCAATCTGTCCAGGTCATTTTGAATTTTGATCCTGTCCTCTGACGTATTAGCAACCCCTCCCAATTTGGTGTCATCTGCAAATTTGATGAGCGTGCCCTCTATTCCTTCATCCAAGTTGTTGATGAAGATATTGAACAGCACTTGGGCCCAGGACAGAACCCTGTGGCACCCCACTAGTCACTTCTCTCCAGGATGAAAAACAACTATTGGTGAGCACCCTTTGGGAACGGTCAGTCAGCCAGTTACAAATCCACCTAACAGTAGCCCTGTCCAGCCCACATTTTACTAGCTTCTTTGCAAGAATGTGATGGGGAACTTTGTCAAAGGCCTTACTGAAATTGAGAAATGCTACATCCACAGCATTCCCTTCATCTATCAAGCTAGTAACTCTATCATAAAAAGAGATAAGATTAGTCTGGCATGAGTTATTTTTGAGAAATCCATGTTGACTTCTCGTGATTACCGCATTGCTTTCTAAGTGATTAGTAACTGACTGCTTAATGATCTGCTCCAGGATCTTTCCGGGTACTGATGTCAGGCTGACAGGGTGATAATTATTTGGGTCCTCTTTTTTTCCCTTCTTTAAGATGGGGACAATATTTGCCCTCCTCCAGTCTGCTGGAACTTCTCCTGTCCTCCAAGATTTCTCAAAGATTATAGCAAGCGGTTCCGAAATGACCTCTGCTAGTTCTTTTAATTTCCTAGGATGCAATTCATCTGGCCCTGGAGACTTGAATTCATCCAGTGTGGCCAGGTATTCTTGTACCACCTCTCTACCTATTATGTGCCGCATTTCCCCTGCTTCCTCCCCTGCTCCCCAACCGCCAGGTTTTGTGCTTGTATCCTTCTGGGAAAAAAACTGAGGCAATACCCAGATTTCAGCCAAGGAAGATTATAAAGCAATTAAGGTCATCTGTACAGATAAAGATACAGTGGATCTATGCATTGCTTATCATCCCAGTGTAGCTGTGCTTATGTTTCAGAAGCATGGATTGTAGTGAACAAGGGGAAGACATCCATGTATCTGTAGGAGGAGTAGTCCACTATGTCTGGCAGTTTGTCCTGTGCGACATTATGGCAAACTGATAAAGATTATTTTGCTTTTTACTTATAATTAATTAATTAATTATTAATTAGTTTATAAGTAATAATTTACTATTTATATAACACTGTAATATATATTATAATTTATATATTTGTAATATGTAAATTAAAACTCTATCTACAATTACATATTATACATTATATATTTAATACTGTTGTTGTGTGCCTACAACCCTGTTCTCCAGGCTTCCAGCACTGAAACCACCGAGACAGAGACAGAGATAGAGATAGATACAAGATCGAGACAGAGATACAGATACAGATACAGATACAGATAGAGATCTGAGATAGATGTAGATATAGATACATTACATTATAATTTAATTTGTAAATAATTAAAATGTTTTCAAGAAAACCTTTGTAACTGCCAAGTTGTAATATTTTGTGGATTTATGAATGCAGGTAGTGACTTACCAGGCGTAATAAAAAGTGTTTGTTCGGATGTATTAGGAGTTTCTTGACCAGGTCTTTTTTTTAAAAAAAGCATCATAAGTGGCCACCTAGAATTCACACAGTTTTGTCAGCTAACATCACATGACTAAATTTGGCTCAAGTCTCATGAATAAATGACAATCCATGGTGCTGTACCCATTTCTATAGAAATAAAGATGTTAGAGAACCTTGAGCAGGCAGACTTCTAAAGAGAGGGTGATATTGGCTCTGATCAGGACCTTCCACAGTTGAAATGACCATTTGTTTTCTTTCCAAGCATCATATTTAGCCCACTTAGGCTGCCTTCTCATACAGTTCATCTTTCTGCATTTCTCCACATAGCAAAACTAGAATCAGCAAATAATTTCAGGATGCACATATTTTATTACACCCATTTTCACGTGATAGCCATTTAAATTGCCTTTTTGTTAAGTTCCATCTTTTTTTTAATTTTGTTTAAACAAAGTGATAAGAGTACCACCACCACCACCACCACCCAAAAAACAAGGGAAAGGGAAATCACAGTGGTCATGGTGCTGGTGCTGTTGTTGTATGTTGGAAGCCTGAAAAAGATCTCCACAACTAGCAAGGGGCTCCCAAGGTCCCTGCTGCAGCTGTGTGCTACCGCTGGAGAGAGAAAGGGTAGAAGATAATGTGGCTGAGGTGTGAAAAGTGGTTGCTTGAAGACAAGGATCAGAACACTCTTCAGGAACCTTGAACCTTCCAGGCATTCTTGTTGTTTTGTATGCTTATACTCAGTCTTGAGTGTGGGAGTGTTTGATCCACTGTTTCTGAAAACTGAAGACCTGTTTTCCTTTGCCTCGGAGAATGAAAATGCAAGGATTGGGTAATCTCTGGTATATTAGATTGGACTGAGAGTACTCACTGTTACAGAAGCTCTACTTTAGTTAACGATGGTCAGTAGACAATAAGATTAAAGCCATTTCTTTCAAGGTCCTGAATGTAGTTGTGATGAGGAGAAAACACTGTCCTAACAAAGCTCACAGTTCTTAATACTGTGTACGAATTGTCTCACCCAGACTTTCTCACCCCTTTACATCTCTTACTCAGGAACTCTTTTGTGAGGCCTGAGCACTGCTCTTCCATCTTTCCACAGCTTTTCTTACTTGTATGCTTTAAGCTTCATGGCTATCCAACCTTCCCTGCCAACCTCATTATACCAAAAGATTTGTGGTTTGCATGTATTCCAAGAGCTATAGCACAGCAAACCATTCAGAAACTAATCTGACCCAGTGTTTGCAAATTGCTTCTATAAATCAGGGTTTTCTGGATGGCATTGTTGCTACTTGGCCCCTGTGTTGTTGTTCTGTTTTTATACCACCTGGCTCCTACTCAGCCATAAAGGGAGACAGAGAAAATCTGTGCTTCAAAATTAGTAGCCTTGCCATCTTTCAGAATAATGTTTGGCAAAAGCCTACCATACATATTTGTTGGCTGAGATTTAGCAAAATCATAGTCATTTTATTGCCAAAAGATAAAGGGAGCTAGTACTAGGCAATTCTGCTTTCTATACTTTTTTTCTACAGACACATTTTTCATATATATCAAATGGATCAGTGTATGAAACATATCAAAGTCTGAAGAATTGATTGGGGGCAGTTAAAACAGCTACATGAAAAGTGATGTTCCTTTGCAGTTATGGTGGTGTGGACAATTGCACATAGTTGCTTGCCAGAGACTTGCATAAAATACATCAAAAGATCTGAAAGGTGAGGTGAGAGCAGTCTGCTTGCCAACTTTTTCCTGTGCACACTTGAATATGTTACAAGAGGCTTAAATTGAAATAGATTTGCCAGAACATATCTCAACATAACAAGTGCTTTAGGATATATAAAAGCTGCTCTAGTGCTTTCCCTAGGCACTGCTTTCACTCTTTAAAGGGAAGTCTCACTTTTATTTTGAAAACTTGGGAGTAGAGTTTCTGGCTTTGCATGGCACACCTGGGCTGAGTTATCTGGGTGACGTGGAAACTGACTGATTCTGGGAGGGAGAATTATTCCCTGCCTGAAAAGCTACAGGATCTTATGCAGTGCTTCATGACGGAGTCAATGTATACATGTTACTACCTACTGAAAGACCAGAAGTCCATTTGAATTTTGTATCACTCCAAGATTAATGTGTAAAGATCATTGCTTCTCGATGGTTGCCTGGCAAGATCATTAATAATGTGAGCAACAGACTTTTCAATAGACCTTTTAGAACTTTTGGTGTTAAATCCTGAATCACAGCATAAACTTCATCTCTGCTAAAAGTAGGTCACCAAGATTTGACAGTTGTAACAGGCAAAGGAATGTTATTTTGCATACCAAGCAGTGAATGTTAAAAGTTTTCAAAGTCCCTTCTTAATTAGGTAGAAGAATCTCTCTCTCTCTCTCTCTCTCTCTCTCTCTCTCTCTCTCTCTCTCTCTCTCTCTCTGTTCATTTTCCACATACACGTGGCTTGATGCGTTCCAGTAGTCTCCATAATATTATAATATACCTTGTGAGACAGTGTGATTCAGTTGTCAAAGAACTGGATTTAGATCTGGAGAGATTTGGATTCCCAGGGTATCCTCTTATCAAGAAAATATTTTTCTTGCTTCTTGTCATTTTTGTGTAGAGCTGAAGAGATTATACAAGGTGTTCTTCAGGGGCAAACCTTGGATTGTTACTTCTAAAAATGGAATTTGTAGCACACTCTTCCATGATCAGGTTGTTGTGGTTTTTGGACACACACTTGTGATACATTTTACTAACTGTTATCCATTTCTGTTAGCCTTACACTGTTTATTTCTTTCAGGACATCCTAAACCCTGTGGGGATTGTAGCCAACCACCAGTACAAATGTCTGAGAAAGCATATCTCTTTCTCTTTCAGGAAAAGCCAACCTGCATGGGCTGTACATGGCATCTTTACAAGGTTGATTGCACTCTAGGCTCTCAGAAGTGCTAATGGTAGAATTGCTGGAGTGCTACATAGCTCTGGAATATCCACAGTGGTCCAGCATTGGATGCACTAGTAGCGTAACTCTTGGGTGTTCCACAGAGTTCCTCTGCGAGCAGATCTGTTATGCTCCCTGCAGTACTTGTAGCTTCACACAGCATTGGAATTTTTTGAATTTTAGTTTCAAGACAGAACAAGGAGATGAGGCTGTGAATGTGTGCGTGGTGGTGGGGAGGTAGCAGCTGCAGTTCATGGCCCTGTTCTTCTTTTGGGGAAAAGAAATGTGGAGGGAACTTGTTGTCTTTATTCAAGAACTAATGTTATCTGAAGGTCATTTAGTCCTGCTGTAAAGAACTAGATTTCAGTGGCGTGCAACATCTGAACTGTGATGATTCCCTCTCCCTTTTATTCCTTGGATTGTCTTAGAACAGGATGGATCATTTTCTCTCCCATTAAGAAGTATCTCAGACTAAAAATCTGAGTCAAATGGGATCATTTTGCATTTCTAATCAAAGGGTCGACAACAATCCCATTTTTCTCCCAACTCACCTGTGAGCCTCCAAGTCTTCTCCATGCTACTGCCCCAGATGCCAAGAGTGCGATTGGAGGGAGGCTACATTTCCTAGTGCTCCTGATGTGCGGCTTCCCTCTGAGGCAGTGCCATATACTTGGGGTGGGGGAGAAGTTTTTCTGTAGATGATGATAGTGATGATGATGATGATATTTATTTCTTACCCATCTCTCCCTATGGATTGGGGCAGGGAACAGCAACATATTAAGATGAAGCATATAACATCAGTTAAAAACAGGCAACACCAGTTAAAAACATATAATATCAATCAAAAGAGTATATAAAACCAATATATATTAAAAACAATCCACCCATATTTCAGAAATTGTAATTTAAAAATCATTTGGCCAGGCTTACCAGGCCAACTGGCCACAGCGCATGGTGCAGGTGGTACAGGTGAGAGGGGCCTTGAAAGCTTGTTGGTAGGAATGGAATTTTATTCTTGAGTTAGGAATAAATTGAAGGTGGAAAACTCAGAGTTAGAATGTTCACGTAGTATATGAGTCACCGAGGTTTATATTCTAAAACAGTGAATTATTAATTTGTGAAACATCTTTAGTTGTGGTATCAAGAATTATGGTATATTGAAATAGAAAGTTCCTCATTTATGCAACCAGACCTCATTTCTTTTCAGATGAAGACATTAATTTTTATCATCTTCACATTTATAACAATTGACATGATGCCTGCTTGTTTAGAAACGTGGAAACTAATTGGGCTTGATTAAAGAATGTTTTTTGTATGAAGCAATTGAACACTTAGACTACAGATACACCCCAAAATAAGACAGAACTGCAGAGAATTCTTGCTCTTCCTGTCAGTGGAAGCAGTTGCTCCAACCACAATGCAGCAGAAGGCTTCACATTATGTTTGAATTGAGATTCTAGATTTGTTGCTGTTAAATAAGTAAGGAATCAGGATCCAAGACTAAACCCTAGCACCAGAGTACAGAATGTGATTGTGAGTAACTTCTGTGAGGGTGGTTTTGCCGTGTTCTTCCTCCAACTGTTGTAGGCCCAGGATAAGCTCCCCCCTCTCCAATAAAAGGAAAAAAAGCTGTTGCACCATGACAGCATTACCATGGTGCCTCTATGTACTGTGTAGTTGCCTTGTAAATACCTTTATTAACTCACTAATTTTGAAATTCGTTGGCATTGTAATTGTTTGAACTCACCTCACTGTATTTTATCTTGTAATGTGAAATGGGACAATTAACGATCTCTAGTACCAGAATATACCCACTCCTTGTTTTTTAGATCTCGAAGTAAAGCCAATCCAGTTGAATTACTGCATATTTACCAAATTTCACAGGTGAAAATAGGGAGAAATATGGCCAGGTGACATCAGAGTTTAGTTAAGATGACAAACAGAATTAATGGGGAAGAACAAACAATCCTAGAGAGGCTGCGGTAGCTTGCTTTTGCCTGAGCCTCCTGGGAAGGGTAAGGCTCTACCTCCTCCTCTCCTCTCCCCCACTCCATGGAGTTAAGTACAAAATCCTTTTTTCTTTTTTTTTTGCACTTTGAACTCAGTTTGCAACAAGTGAAATAAGCCAAAAAGGAAGTAAATGGGAGGAGGAGAGAGTAATTGGGACAATTTACCATTGGTTGAAAAAGTAGGATGCAAAGGATTAATTGATACTGTCCCATCAGTTGAAGTTTATGCTACTGTCCTATGAAATGTCTTCCAGTTTGGCCATTTTGACAGCAGATTTCAGGGTTGGTCCTGAACTATTCATCTAAAACAAATCTTTGCACTTCTAATAGGAGAAGGAATGCATATTTATATGTTTTCTGACCTGTGCCATCACAAAGAGGATTGACTTTTGATCAGTGTGCAGAGTTCAGACCTATTTTTCTGATTGCTCTTAAAAATCAGAGTGGAGTGGAGTGAAGGAAGCTATATACCTGGTATCAAAGCTCTTTCTGTATATGCCATTTTATAATCTGACAGGTTTTATACAGTCTTGCATGACACTATTTGTTAGTGGCTCAACTGGCTAAGCATGCCCCTGTTGATCAAACAAAACAAAAAACAAAAAACCAACCACATAAATACAACCATCTCTGCTAGATTGCCGAGAAGCAGTTTTAAAATAGGTGAATGATATTTTACAGATTTGGCTTCATAGGTAATGGTCAATATTATTGAACTGTGAATGGAAGACAGTTGCAGGTGTTCCTGACTGAAACCCACTAACTTCAGGAATTGTGTTCTAGTCTAGTGGAAAAAGCCACATCAAAGAGAAATTCATACAATATGAAAGGCAGTTGTTTGAATAAAATTTTGCCTTGTGTTCATTTGCCTTTATTTTGGCCATTCTTTTAAAAATGCAATAGACTGCTTCAACATGATAAAAACATTAAACTGTAGAAGGATGGTGTAAGTAACTGGAAGTATTAGTTCTTTTAATTACTACTGCATACAAGCCACAATACTTTGGGACACACTTCAGCAAGCTGTTAATCTTTAGGTTCCATAAGCAGCATAGCAGCAAAAAGCAGAATTCTTTTTTTTTTCCTTCTTACTCACAAATCCACCTCCTTGTTGTTATATGGCAACTTTAAAATGACAGACTGAGAGGTACCTGTAGGATGTATTTCCTTTTCTGGATTGTGTAAAATTGCAAGTGTCTAATTTGAAAGCCTCCAAAATACCTCCTGCCTCACACCTAATTGCTAAGTGCCAGTAAATGCGCCTTTATGATTTATTTGCCTCCTGGAATTTTTTCACTCCCCGCTTCAAAAAATGGAAGAGTTTTAACTACTCTTGCTCTTCTAAACCTTTATAAAACTTTTATGAAGGAAGAAGAATTGCAGACATATCATAAGAGGCCTGTTTATTTTGGAGACTAGTTCAAAATTAGACATACACATCACCTTGTGAAGCAGGATATAGCAAGGAAGAACGTTTGAAAAACATTCCTAAACTGGAAATAGCAAATTTTCAAAGGCAGATTTTACTTACAGCAGTTCCATTGAAAAGAGCAGTTGTGAATATGTACAGTGCTCTGATTCAAGTATGTAGTGCTTAATATGAGTAGCAAAATGAGTGAAGAGATGTTTTTAGTAATGTTGAGTCAATCTTTATGAGTTCTGATTTTATGACAGAGTGTGCATATATTTGATGATGGAGAACATATAACTTGGGCTATAACCAAATAGCACAAAATTCAGAACTGTTTCTCTGCTTTCCCTTCAGCTTCAGATCAGATTTAACAGTTCAAAGCTGCACAGAAGTTCCCAAAAAGTGTTTTTTCCCTCCCAAAACTCTGGAGCACAGTGACATCTTTGAGCTACTGTTCAGGGTACAATTCAAGGAAGATCCCAATTCGTGGAAGCAAGGGAGATATGCAGGCCCTGAACTAGTCCAGTCAGATTTAGTGAAGCTCAAACTCCCTAACTTAACTCAGTGACACCTTGAACAACGTCCAACTGGGTATGCTTCCCAGCCTGTCTAGCTGTAAATCCTAACTCCAGCTCTGATTTTAGGCATGTTAGCTGGGAAGAAGGCTCACAAAGGCCCTGTTAAGGTGCATATCCATAGCTCCTTGGCAGGCACACAGAATCCCTTCTTTCTTACTCTTGTAGTGCGCACGCACTCGCACGCATGCACAAAAATTAATCAAAAGATCACCTTTCTAATTAACCATAGTTTTCCCATTTTATAGTAACCAGAAAACTATGGTTAATAGGGTTGGAATGCACCAGCATCTAAAATTTGAACTGTGGTTTAAGATCCTGTCTCATCCTAAAACAGGAATGAATTTACTTGCTTTATGACATGAAAGGAAGAAAAAAAGGGGGGCTGAGATAGATCCCTTGCTTCCAAAGGAGTTTCTCTATAGATTAGCTCAGGAACTACACAGTCTTCTGGAACCTTAAAATTCTACTGTGCTGTGAGTTATTTTTGTACACTTCCCTGCAGTGCAGGTCTGTTCTGATGACTGGCTGAAACTTCAAGGAGGCATGTACTTTTCAAACATAAAAAGATGTTTTAATTGGTTTCTATTTGTTGATCACTTAAGGAGCTCTTGTGGGCTGGGAGGCAATGCAGAAAAACTTTAAACAAACAAACAATTTTAGCTCAGTTCAAAATTTCATTTGGAAGATAAGCCAGCTGTAGAAGATAAGTCAGCTAAAGTTGAGCACACCTGCAGGATTTGATGTGTTTGAATCTATATGTCTGCTGCCTTCGTTTCTGGAGCATCTCGGAAGAGGAATACAGGCATTTTGTGAGTATGTTTCATGAGGAGGGCATGGAGTGCTGTGGTGCTGCCTATATAGAAAAATGAGCACGGATGGTAAAGGAGCTGTTGTAGTGATCTGTAACTTCTGTGCCATGTTTGTTTCCTGCAAAAGAAAGTATTGCACTCAAGGCCTATGTATTTATATTTTAACTTAGCAGGGAGGATGAAGGTGTCCCCCCCCAAAAAAAAAAAAAAAAAAGAATGGAGCAGACTTTTCTGGAAAGGCAAGACAATGGAGATGCCACTAGGGAGAGGAACATCTCCCAAACAAAGGAAGCAGACACTTGAAGAATGTAATACAGAGAAAAACAGAAATACCAGGAACCACGCTACAACTTCCAGGTTCTCCCCTGCATTAGTTATTACAAGGTACAGGAACAAGGGCAACAGCTTAATCCTCAGAATGCATGGGGGCCTTTCATGAGACACAGTGATTCCACTGTAACTAGCATGCATCCTGTGAATCCTGGGGTTTGGTGAGGCACTAAAATTCTGTGGCTGAGAATTCTAAATACCCCTCCCAAAACTGCATATCCCAGGTTTCTGTAGGATGGAACCATGGCTGTTAAAGTGGAATTGTAGCACTATAACTGTGTAGTGTGAAAGCGCCCCGAAGATGATCTTGGAGGATTCTCTGGATGTCTCTTCCCAGAAGAAGAGATGTGATGGTAGTAGGTGATTCCCTGCAGAGAAAAGTGGAAGCAGTGGTTTGTGGACCTGGTAACGCGTCCTGAGAGGTGTGCTGTCTCCTAGGGATGAAGATCCGTGATGCAACAGAGAAGCTGTCAGGGCTTATCAAGGCCACTAGCCATTATTCCTTCTTTCTGATCTTTATAGCAATAAATAACACTGCAAGATACAGTTTTCAAATTATTGCAAGGGACTGTGAGGCTCAAGGTAGGAAGCTGGATGGCTTTTGGGCACAGGTTATTCTTTCATTGCTCCTTCCTATTAAATGGCATGGCCCAGGAGGAGAGATAAAAATACTACGAACAAACAACTGGCTTTGTATGTAGTGCTTTCAAGAAAGATTGGGCTTCATAGACCAATGTATACATTTTTATGAAGAAAGAGGTGGTTTGCATCTCACAGCCATTAGTAGTAATGTATTTACTTGCAGTCCTGCAAACTTGATCGGCTGGACTTTAAACTGCACGGGGAAGGGAAACAATACTACAGAAGCTGGAGGACACCAAATACAGGGAACAGTAGCCTCCATGATGCAGGGGGAATTGGAATGACCTCAGTAGTAGGGCGAAAAACAACAATAGCACAGCAGCAGGAAAGAATGATCCATGGTCTCAGCTGTCTGTATGCTAATGCTCACAGCATGGGAAATAAACAAGATGAACTTGAATTCCTAACAAAGAAGGCAAATATGACTTAATAGACATCAGTGATTAGACTGCAGCAATAGAGGAGCATAACCTATTCCAAAGACACAGAACAAACAGGAAAGGAAGAAGATTAGCATTATATATCAAGAATGTGAACACCTGTAAGGAAACCCATGACTTAAAGCATGGAAAACAGGTTGAAAATATTTGAATAAAAATTAAAGATGAGAGAAGCAACAACAACCAGTAACAAATCCACTTAACAATAGCATTCTCTGGCTCCCATTTTACCAGCCTGTCTGCAAGATTATTCAGGGGGATCTTGGCAAAAGCCTTACTGAACTGCATAGCAATCTATCACATTTGTGGGCAAAAAAATCACGTATACATTGTTAGAGAGATTATGATAGACTCAAGGGAAAATATTGCACAATTTGATAGCCATTTATTTCTTATTCTTATAGAAATACAGATGTATTTAGTGTAACAATTTCTCATGTACATTTATGAAAAGAATGGATGCATTAGCAACTAACCTCTATACATAACTTTTTCATAGAGTAATAGAAAAAAATATGAGATTCATATGGAAAGATCTTTGTATTTCTCCTTGTGATTGAAATAGTGGAATGGTCTTTTTATGGGTTATCTGATCATTTTTTCTGTGTGTATAGTTTATTTTAAATTTATTTTAAAAGATAAAAAATCAACATCATGGGGGATATTGTCAAAAGGCTCGCTGAAATTGAGATATACTAGATCAAGAGGAATTCTCTAATCTGCCAAGCTTGTAGCTATATCACAAAGAGAGATAAAATTAAGCTGGCATGATTTGCTTTTGAGAAACCCATTCTAGCGCTTAATAATCATAGCATTCTGTTTGAAGTACTCACAGTCTGACTGTTTAATGTTCTGTTTTAGAAAGTAGTAGTAGTAGTTGTTGTTGTCGTTGTGCCTTCAGATTGTTTCCAACTTATGGCAACCTGAAGGGGAACCTGTCATGCCGCTTTCTGGAGCTGAGAGTGTATGACGTGCCCAAGGTCACCCAGTGGGTTTACATGACAGAACGGGGAATTGAACCCTGGTTTTCCAGGGACATAGTACAATGCCTAAACCGCTACACCACACTGGTTAAACCGAGTGATCAGTAATTGCTCCCCCCCCAGACCTTTAGAACATGGGGATAACATTTGTACTCCTCCAGTCTGCTGGGACTTCTCTTGTTCTCCACAAATACCCAATGATTAGCACAGAGGCTCTGAAGATGTCATCTGCAGTTCATCTGGCCCTGGAGACTTGAATTTATTTAGAGTAGCTGTGTATTTCTCTACTATCTCTACCAATTTTGTACTGGAGTCCCCTTATGCATCATTTTTTTCTATTTTCACCAGGTGCACTCTTTTCCTATTTGGAAAAGACCAAATCAAAATAAGTGTTGAAGCACTTCTTTCTTCTCTCCCTGCCACAACCTTAGCATTTCTCCATCTTCACGCAGTGGCCCTACCGTTTCAGAAGAGTTTACCTTTGCCTGAGGCTGATAGATTTTTACTTGCCCAAGGATCACTTAGAGGGTTTCCATGGCAGAGCAGGGATTTGAACCTCGGTCTCCAGAGTTGTAGTCCAATATGCTGGCCAATTTTGAGTTATCATTTTGTTAGAAGGAAGTCTGTTGCGGCTTGGGCTAGACACAGACAAGACCTAGGTGCTATAATATAATTTTTGAAGGAGGCCAAAATAGGAAGCCCACCAGAAAAGACAGAGTCATGTTAAATTCTCCAGCCCTGTTTAAAATTCTTTGTAGCTCTGCATGAACTCAAGATTATCTGCTTTCTTCTTTTACTGGCATTGTGGAGGGACAGCCAGGGCTTGGCTATATGCCTCTGAGCAAGCTGATATTCAAAGCTCTGCAATAACATCAGTTTCAGATCTGTTTAATGACTGGGTTTGGAAATGATACATGTGAGGACATTTTGCATGGTAAAGCAGTATAAAATGTAGTTGAGTGGGCTGTTTAACTCTGAAGCACTGCTTCTCTCAGCATGATTCTGGAGCCCTGTATTTTTAAAAAGGGTCAGCCCTGAGTAAGTTGTCACTTCTGATTTAAAAGAAGAGAGAAGCTTATGCTGCACTGTTGTTTTGCCTTTCCTAATTTGATGGTGCAGTGGAAATTGGTAGGGTGTTTTAGTCAGTCTTTTGAGAATTTATGGTGCAAGATTATTATTTTTTAAATAACAAATGAGAATGCAGTCTGTGTTTCTGCTCTTCAAGGACGACTTGTTGAAATCAGGCCAAAGACTTGCAGGATAGTCAACTGTGGCTCTGCAGAAGACTGCAACTCTGGACAGTCCTAGTTGCATAGCCAATCATGACAGATCATGGGAGTTGCAGTCCAGAAAAATCTGTAGGGCTTTTGTTACTCATCCCTTTTTTTTATGATATGAATATAGGCTGTCTAACTCAGTATCACAGATCATATACAAACCTCAGTTATGTAGTATTATAGTAATAACAAATTCAGCTCAAAAGTTAAAATGGATGTCACATTTGTTCAGCTACAATTATGTAATTAAATGGACAATGTAATTATCCTTGCTGCCAAAGGGAGTGACTGTCTATAAAGACATGATTGGCCATATGCTAAGCTGTAAACCACCATTAGGTCACAGGAACTTTGTGGCCTACAAGAGCACTCAATATGGTAGCATACTTCAAGGGGATGAGTGAATTGACCATATAAATACAAAGCCCATAGCCAGCTTCCTTATTTGTATGTGCCAGCTTTCCTAATCTGATACCTGTCATGTGTTGGGCCAAACCTCCCATAATCCCTGGTTGTCGGTCCTGCTAGTTGGAGATTATGGAGGTTGTAGTCCAAAACAGCTTGAGAGGCTATCACAGCTATCATTGTTATTTGAGTTAGACTGACAGTATCTTGCATAAGATCATTTAGTAATCTTAATGGTTGAACAGGATTTTGAACATGGAGCCTTCGGACTCAGTATAGTGTTCATATATAGATAAGCAATCTCTGTTTCCTGAAGTGCACCAAAGAATTTCAAAAGAAAATCAGTCTGTGCTTTATAGATTATACCAAAACCTTTGATTGTGTAGTTCATGAAAAAATATTGATCACTCTTAAAGAATCGGGTGTCCCACAACATTTGATGGTTCTGATGCGTAACCTGTACTCAGAACAAGAGGCTACTGTCAGGACCGAATGTGAAGAAATGGAATGGTTTCCAGTTGGCAAAGAGGTCATGCAAGGCTGCATTTTATTACCTTGTCTGTTAACTTGTATGCTGAACATATCATATGTAAAGCAGGATTAGACTTGGAGGAAGGAGGCATGAAAACTGGAGGAAGAACATCAACAATATAAGATGTGCAGATGACACCATACTACTAGCAGAAAATAGTAAAGTCTTGAACCGACTACTGAAAAAAGTCAAGAAAGTGCAAAAGCAGGTTTACAGCTGAACATTAAGAAAACAAAAATAATGACCACAGATTATTTACACAACCTCAAAGTAGACAATGAAGACATTGAAATTGTTCCAGATTTTCCATACCTTAGCTCAGTCATTAATCAGAATGGAGACTGCACTCAAAACATCAGAAGAAGATTAGGACTTGGAAGGACAGCTATGAAGGAACTAGACAATCTCCTCAAATATAAAGTTAATATCATTGAATACTAAAATAAGAATTGTTCGTGCCATCTTATTTCCCGTTTCTGTGTATGGCTGTGAAAGCTGGACGGCGAAGAAAGCTGATAGGAAGAATATCAACTTCTTTGAAATGTGGTGCTGGAGAAGAGTTCTACAGATACAATGGACTGTGAAAATGAATGGGTCCTGGAGCAAATCAAGCCTGAACTTTGCCTAGAAGCCAAGATGACTAAACTGAAACTGACATACTTTGGTCATGTCATGAGAAGAGATGATTCACCAGAAAAGACAATAATGCTTGGCAAGGTAGAAGGCAACAGGAAGAGAGGAAGACCACATTACAGATGGGCAGACTCAATCAAGGAGCACATACCCCTGAATCTGCAAGACCTGAGCAGGGAGGCTGGTGGTGGGCTAACTTGAAGGTTTTTCATCCATAGGGTTGCCATAAGTTGAAGTCATCTGATGGAAGTTAACAACAACAACAACTTACTGCAGTACT
Source organism: Cyclura pinguis (assembly GCA_030412105.1). Classification (NCBI taxonomy): domain Eukaryota; kingdom Metazoa; phylum Chordata; class Lepidosauria; order Squamata; family Iguanidae; genus Cyclura; species Cyclura pinguis. Next base: position 162,963,336 of record CM059600.1, read on the forward strand.
TTCCTGCTGTACTTTTCCTTTGAGTACTACTGTGCTGTTTGTTTGTTTTTTAGAGAGAAGGAGAACCTCATTTGTCTTGGGATTTTTCTAACATTGCTTCAGGAAGTGCTTGCTGATGAGTATCAAATTTGAAATTTTAACTTTTGCTGGGCACCAGGATTTTAAAATATGACTAGATGACTGGATTGGAAAGCAGGTTCTAAATTTCACCTGGGGTATTGTTCAAGACCTTCTAGAGTGCTCATTGACATTTTCTGTACAGCCTTTACAGGGAAACCACTTGAGTGCTACTGAAATATTTATACAGTGCCTTGATCCTTTCTGTTATCTCTTGGCTTGATAATGTGAGTATGTATTATCTCATAGGTTCCTGATATGCTTTTTCACTGTCCTTTCAGAAGTAACTATGCATGAAGTACAAATACAATATAAATAAAACTGCTTGCTTTGTCTTTGCCATTCATGAAAGAAAATGCAGAGGATCCCTAGCAGAATGATTGGTATCCACCAGTTTTCCATGTGTGGAATTAGCATGGAGACAGCAGGGGCTCGTTAAAGGGAAAAGACTGGGAACATTTCCTTCACTAGTCTGTTCCAAAGTGTGGTAGGCGACCTGTGGCAGATGCAGCCCTGTGAACATGAAAGCTATGAGTTGCTTGCTGAGATTATACCATTATGTGAATACCAAGTGTGTTCATGGTGAACTGTCATTGCCCTAAAAAGAATATTTTCCTTGTTAATCAAACACAGCCTCATCTGGTTCATTATTCTATTTCCTTTGAGAAAGCAAGGTCCCCCCTGAAATTTCTGAAGTCTCAGCTTTATTTACATCCTGCTTATAATTTTTTCTTCAATGCCCCTGGGGGGGAGAGCAGAATGACAGCTTTGTAATTTGGGGAAATACTTTATTATAGCTTGACCCCAGATGTATACTTTTTTTCCCCTTTTCAAAAATTGGGTGGGGGCTGAATGAAGCACTTGACATAGTGACATTCCCCAGTTCTATTAGGTATGTAGAAGCCTGCCACAGCTAAACCAGCAAGTCCTAATCAAAAGCCAGCTGCTCATAAAATACCCGCTGGAGTGCTTCTTTCAGCAAACATGGTAAAGCATCTGTTTGTTCATGACAAGGTCTCTCTGCATTAAGAGAGCTGACTGCAGTTCAGTTCTTAAGTTCTTGATGTTTAGCCTGGAAGGGACTAGGAAAGTTGCTGATGAAGGCAAAAGGAACTATTTGTATGAATGCCTCTGGGTGGCCAAATTCTTCTTTATGTCACCCAATCCAATTTAGTTCAGGTCAAAGGTAACAGAACATGATTTAGAAATACTAGGCCTAAAATGAGCCATTGTCTATCAAGCTGCTAGCCCTTATGTTTTTTTTTTTTAAAAAATAATCTCTCATGATGTATGCATTATTGCATCCTAGGTAACATTGATTCCTCAATCTCAGGACGTTATGCATATGTCAGTTTTGTAATCCTGTCCAAAGATGTGTAGTTGAGCTTCAGATACCATCTTTGCCAAAATTTTTTGCTCATCAAGTCTAATTGTGCAGTAGCAGTTTGAAACTATAGGCGTATTTCATGATATATAAGAGGAGTGAATGGATGAGGTAGGTGCTGTTACTGTGGAATTAGAAACCAGACAGGGATATAAGTGAAAGAAGGCAGAGACATACATGGCTGTAGTAGCAGTCAGGCCTGAATATCCCACTTCTCTGCATTCTTTCTCTTATTAATAAAACCTAATTTTTTTCATGGAATATATGTAACAAAAAACATAAAAGAAAAATATATTAGCAACATTACTTTAAACACCGCTTCTCCTTAAATAAACTATGATTAACGTGTGCACATGGACACTGTACTCAACACACAGTTTTTAAAGAAGAATTGCAAGGTTGGGTCGAGGAGGAACTGTTACACGTTAGTGCTGAGCAGAAACACACTTGTATATTTTACAGGGGCACATTCCTCTGAGGAAAAGAAAAGGTTGATTTTTTTTTATGTCCCCGGAGCAGGAATGGTATCACGTTTATGTTCTGTAAAGCAGTTAGCACTCAACTGGTGTAAAATAAACATTAAATAGCAGATGTAATGCTGGGATTGCTGTATTTAGGGCGGAGAAAGAAATCAATATCTGTATTGTAATACAATTCAGTATTTGGCAATGGTGGTAGAGCCTTGGGCTATGGTCAGGCAGACTACCCTAGCATCACAAAAAGTCTAGGCCAGAAGAAGAATCTGTCAGTATTAGTATCTGAACTCCTTTGATTATAGAAAGAAAAAAATGACACTTACTAGGCAGAAGGGCAGAGATCTTTGAAAGTCAGAAGCAGGAAAGCTGAGAAGGCAGCAGGCAAAGGGAAATTCCTGGTGAATAGAGGCAGAGTTCTAGTGGCACAAAATAGACTGGGCCTTGCTCTGAGCCAAGCATTTATTCTCAGTGCCATGCTTTTTAATGCTGGAGTTGATGAAATGAATCTAGTGTCAGGATTCCTCTTTGTTATCACTGAGTGAGGACCCCTTGATCTAAGGGTTATATTTCCATAACAACCTAAGCCTTGACATCTCTTTTTTTATAAGGTTGGCTTGTAGAAGTGCTGCATTCCAGAGGGAAAGGCCACAGAGCACAAGAAAAACTGTAAAAGAGGAAGAAGGGAGAACAGGGAAGGATGCAGGGAGTGGAAAAGAGGGAGAGGAATGAAATGCAAATGGCCACAATTTGGGGAGAAAAGCTAACAGTCACCGCCACTGGAAACGCACACAACAATTCTTTGACTGCAGGCTTTATCTTAACTGTTTCTTGCTTGAGATATTTGAAAGCATCTCTTTACCACCTGTAATGCAGTGGTCTGGACTGAATGAACAGGAAAAGCTGTTGGGACTGTAGAGGAAGAACTGATACATTCCTAATTCTTCTTCTTCTTCTCTGAATGCAATGTTTTTATCCAGACTTTGCTTTCTTGGCTTACCCCCACTACCTCCTCCTTCATTGTCAATTCTCTGGGGAAACAAAGTTAGCATGGATCATTATTCTATTAGCTGAATTTTACTTAGAGCTTTGCACCTGTTCCTTGGAAATTGCAGTGAATGACTGAACTTTTCTTTTCTTCTCTTCCACTCCCTCCATCTTCAGGGAAGGTTATCACCATTGCAATTAAAATAAATGAGTTCAACACACATCTCAATGAAAGCAACTATATAGCTCTGAGTATGACAAATACTGCTTCCTGCTCCACAGTAGCAAATTTTTGTCACCCCTTATACATTTTTTAAAAAAATAGTTTACAATGACGAACTTAATTCCTGCCATAGAACATTTGGATAATCTGTTGTTAGATGTTTAATTAGTATGATTAATATCTTAATATCTTCTTTTCTCCTACAGGTTTTGCATGCAGAAGAGTGTGAGACTGGTACCAGGAGTCACCCTGGATTTAATAGAAAAGTAAGTGTAGTTTTTGAGACCTTAAAATCATTCTTTTTTCCTGGTTTTCCTTTTTCTTAAATATAAATCTGATAGGTTGAATAAACTTTGACATTTTACTCAAAAGTAAGTCATTGCATAGAAAGATGCAGGTCAACAAAATTTTGCCAAAACAATTTCTTTGCACATCTTGTGTACTCAGAAAATAAGCAAACAACAACAGCACAACACAAAAGACTGGCTTACAGATATCCATTCACTGGAGGAAATTAATCAACTGACTAAGATTCTGAGTGCGGTTTGGGGAGGGAGTTGGGGGAAATCCACTTCAAAACTCTTGATTAGCCTGTTCTCTTGTTGCAGCAGCAGCAATTCTTCTCTTCCTCCATACAGCAGCTGCAGGAATAGTCTTGTGCATATGTTATTGTTCTAGTTTCACTCTCCTAAGATCAAAATTGTCCTGGCTTTCCCCACTATTTATCTGGCCTTTCCCTTCCAGCCACAGTGGACACTGAATGCTCACCTCTGACTCTGTTCATCGGTCTGGATTCCATTCTCTTTTTCTTTTTGGCTTTTCTTCCTGTCATTGTTCTCTTTCTCTTTTCAACAACAGCTTATGCAAGTTCCACAGATCCAACTCTCAGACTTCTTCTGTTCGTTTGCTACATAGTCTGAATACATATTGAACCATTCACAGGTCTGGGGTGGGCAAAGGTTTTCACTATTAAGTTTTGTAAAAACTCACCTCTTTGCAGAAAGCAAGTTTTTTTGGAACATGCTTTAAGAGGGTGCAGGCTCACCACCTATTGGAAATGCCAGCAAGAACTGAAGAAAGGTACCTACCCCACATATTATTAGCCTACAGCAGGAGAAAAAAGCTACAGCCTGAATCCTGTTGGTATTTCCAGCTCGAATAGTGCCAGTGAATCAGTTTTTCAATGGTCCATGTGTAGCACCTTACGTTTCTCCCTGTTGAAATTCATTTCGTTAGTTTTGACCCAGCTCTCTGATCTGTTAGGGTCATTTTGAATTCTGATGCTGTCTTCTAACTATTACTCCTAATTTGGTGTCATCTACAAATTTGATAAGCATGCCCTTGATTTCCTCATCCAAATCATTGATAAAGATGTTGAGTAGCGCTGGGCCCAGGACAGAACTCTGTGACACCCCACTATTCAGTTCTCTCCAGGATGAAGAGAAGCCGTTGGTGAGAGCCCTTAGGGGATTTTCCATCAACCAATTACAAATCCACTTAACAGTTGCATTGTCTAACCCACATTTTACTAGCTTGTTTGTAAGAATATAATGAGGGACCTTGTCAAAGGCCTTTCTGAACTCAAACTCAAGATATGCTACATCCACAGCATTCCCTTCATCTACCAAGCTAGTAACTCTGTCCAAAAAAAAGAGAGAGAGGGAGGGAGAGAGAGAGAGAGAGAGAGAAAGAAAGAAAGAAAGAAAGAAAGAAAGAAAGAAAGAAAGAAAAGGCCAGCATGACTTATTTTTGAGAAACTCATGTTGACTTTTAGTGATAACAACATTCCTCAGGATTTATACACTGTCTGTTTAATGATCTGCTCTAGAATTTTTCCCAGTATTGATGTCAGGCTGACTGGGTGGTAGTTGTTTGGATCCTTTATTTTTTTCCCCATTTTTGAAGATGAGGACAATATTTGCCCTCTTCCAGTTCACTGGGATTTCTCTCATTCTCCAGGAATTCTCAAAGATTATTGACAGGAGTTTTGAGATTATTTTTGTCAGTTCTTTCAATACCCTTGACTGAAGTTCATCTGGCCCTGGAAACTTGAGTTCATTCAGAATAGACAAGTATTCCTGTACCACTTCTTTACCTATACTGTGTTGCATTTCCCCTACTGCCTCATATGATTCATTTCACCCAGGTCGAGCACTGTTTTCGTTTGGGAAGAAAACTAAGGCAATTAAGGTGTTCAGTAATTCTGCCTTTTCTCTCCTCCCTCTTAGCATTTCACCATCTTCTCCACACAGAGGCCCTACCATTGTTTTTCGTTTTGCTATAGATGTAACTAAAAAAGCCCCTTTTATTGTTTGTAGCTTCTCTGGTAAGCTATTCTTACTTTCTCCCCCACTTGCTGGCTGTTTGTTTGAATTCCTCTTTGGTGAGTTCCCCTTCTTTCCATTTTCCCCATTTCTTGTACCTGTCTCATTTAAATCTTAACTTCATTGAAATCCATCCATCCCAGATTCTTTTGACACCTCCGATTTTTCTCCCTCAATAGAATTGTTTGAAATTGTGCCTTCAGTATCTCGCTTTTAAAAAACTCCCATCCATCATGAATTCCCTTCTCTTTTAGGATTTCTGACCATGGGATCACAGGCAGTATTTTTCAGAGTTTACTGGAACCAGCTTTCTTAAAATCTGGAAAGCATGCTTGACTATGCTTGGCTTCACCTTTCTGCTGTATAATAAACTCTAGGAGAACATAGTAACTTCCACCTAGGGATCCCTCTCCTCCTACCTCAATAACCAAATCATCATTGTTGCTTAGTATCAGCTGTTCCCCTTGTTGCCTTCTGGACAATTAAATGTCTGCAAAGCCAGTGAGGAATTTATTGGGCCTGATACTTTTGGCAGAGTTTGACTCCCAACAGATATCAGGATAGTTGAATTCTCCCATTGCTACTACATCTCTCCTTTCTGAATGTTTTGTCATCTGTTCCAGGAAAGCATCGTCCAACAGCTCTCAGTTTGGTGGGGAGCAGTTTTTTATAGACCCCCACAATGACGTTGCAGTTGCTTCTCTCCCTCTTAATTTTTACCCATATGCTCTCAACCTGTCTTCCAGAATTTGAGTCTAGGATCTCTTCACATATGTAAATATCCTTGATATATAGTGATACTTCTCCTTTCCTATTTGGTCTGTTTCTTTGAAATAGGCTATACCCCTCTATTGCTACATTCCAGTCATGGGACGCATCCCACTAGATTTCAATGATGCCTGGTGTATCATATTTGCTTTGCTGTGCTACAAACTCAAGTTCATGCAAGAAGTGAAGACACTTCTGCTACTCTGTTCGGCTTCAGAGCGGGAAAGGGAGGGTACTAGTTTGGCTTCTTATTGCCTGCTTTCTTTTCAGCCTTGCAGTTAAAGAATAGATAGAAACCAGTAGGGAGTTACCCAGATATCCTTCACTTATATCTTTAGCTTCTAAGTTGGAATGAAAGAAGAGCATTCATCATTACTCCTAACAAACAGAGACATTGCCTTCACAAAGAAAGGTGTGCAGGTTACTTAGTAAAGTGCCATGCACCCTGATAATGCGAGATAAATAAAAGAATAACGCTTTTGCTGTGATGGACCAAAAAACCTCTGCTAGAGATGGTAATGGTGGCATGTTAAGTAGTGTCTCCCTCCCTGAAGGTAGCTGTTGACAAGAAATACATCAACTCAAGTTGAGAACGTTTTGTTGCTTGAGGTGAAATGGTAAATGACATCCCCATTCACCCAGGTCAAGTTTCAGAATAGCCAAAGTCAGGCGGTTTATTTTGGCATCAAATACATACGTACATACATACATACATACATACATACATACATACATAGGTACGTACGTACCCTAAAAAAAAATCCTTTTCCATCCATGGAAGTAAAAATGCAGCAGAAACAATTAAAATAGGTAGCAGTTTGTTGCCTTTTCATGATACTGTAAACACTGTTTCTTGAAAGAACGGAATCTTTCTAACTGATGATGTGATTGTGTCTGAACTTCAACTTGGGTGTATTTTCCTGATCTGATCCAGGATAGTAAGGTAAACATAAGAATATGAATTTCTCTTCTTTCCTCATCCCCTGCATAATTGTTTAAAAGCTGCTTCTGCTAAAATCTGTGCCTGTTTTTATGTGGTCAGTTTAATACAGAGTTGGGTTTAGAGGTATTCTCCACTGTTTTTGGGGACCGAACATTCATGAATAAAAGGCTAAAAAGAAATTTGGATTGCTTTGTTTCTCCAGCTGTTGTTGCTCCACTACTCTGTCTTCAGGTACCTTTTCTCATTTTCGTGTCTTGAACTTTTTGTACCATTGCCCTAGGTGGTATATTGGTCATTCTTTGTAATGAAGAATAAATGACTTGTACAATATTTGTGTGATGCTTGGAAACATGAATTCTGAAACCCTATTTCAGTGTTGTCTGCAGCAGTTAGGGAGAAGCATGTCTGCTCCATGGCAAAAAAAAAAGATTTCCAGCAGGTGGTTTAGTAGAGACTTTTGCCTTTGCTGCTTTTTCCTTCCCATATACACTAGTTTGCTGGTCATCCATGTATTGGAAAGCTTTGGGGTACCACAATAAGGAAGCTATATATAAAACAAGCTATATACCTCAAACCTTTAGCTGTTGTCTGTTTTTAGAACATACATATAGCCCTTTAATGTAAAAAAAATGAAGTTCTGTACAAAGCATGGAAAAATTTAATCCAATTTTCTGTTTTATTATCCTTCAAGAGTGGTCCTGTATGTTTGTATTCCCACCTTCCTTGTTGTTACTGCCTAAAATGTTGGGTATTCCTGTGGTCTAATGACTTCATTCTTAATGGAGGAAGGAGAGACCCCACCCTCCTTTCCTTCCTTCCTTCCTTCCTTCCTTCCTTCCTTCCTTCCTTCCTTCCTTCCTTCCTTCCTTCTTTTCTTCCTCCTGTCCTCTTATCTCTCTCAACATCCGAAAGGGCCTCCATTTGCAGCTGTTGACACTACACACTTTTGGCCATGTATGAACTGTTTTCAAAGAATAACAGATGAGCAACATTGTTTTGCCTGCCTGATATATTTACTTATGGAAAACCTTTTGCTATTTTAGTGTTTACAAATCACTTAGCATGTACCATTTGAGTTCAGAAGACAGACTTCTTTGCACATGCAGATTTTTCTATGCACATGATCCTCACAGTTATCAGGCATGTTTTGCTGTCCACTGCTGTGAATGTAATATATCCAGTTGATGGTCCTCACTAATAAGATGTCCTTTCATTCAGTGGAGATTTCTATCACTGGGACGGGAAGGGAGACGATCTTCAGCAAATCACCCTTCTATCTGTAATTTCCCCAAGACCTCCCACCCTGAAACCTGTCCTAGATGATTTGGAGACTCTTCAGAACAGAAGGGAAAGCACAAAATAAAAATAAAAATAAAAATCACCTTCTTTACTGCTGATAGAAGCTCTGCTGGATCAGCAGAGATGCATCAACAGGGTACAGTTGAATTTTTTAAAAATGGTATACAAATAAAGTAGCTATGATTCTCCCTGAATTGCTTATTAATATGGACAGATCCAAGTGTGTGTGTGTATGTGTGTGTGCCAGTTGGTTTGCAACCACACAGGATTTCCTTTTCTACCTTTTTATTTCTGTTCTTCCCTTTTCCCATATCAGGACTCAACATGGCTTACAATTGTTTTTTTTTTTAAAGTCATTTTGCAACATTACTAGAAGAATGTGACTCAGTGTAATGCTTACCTTTTGGAAGGTACAGCATCCAAACTCTTTTTTGTTCTAGCCCTCAAATGCTAAGAAAATGAAAAACTGCTGATAGTTATTTGTATGTTTTCATTCTCTTTGCATATAAGAACTTAGAAAGGTGCATGTTAGCGTCAAGGAAGTTGTGGAAAATAATTTGTAATGTTAAAGAATGTGTAAAAGGCTTTGCTTGCTCTGGTGGAAGGGGGCTTGTACCATATGTTCTTAGGCAGTTGCTAGAAATAAAATGAGTTTGACGTAGGAAATGAGATGGAGTTGTCCCACACCCATTTTTCTTAGCCAGTGTAAAATAGCCATCCTCTGAGGTAGGCAGCCTGGTGGAAGACAGTCGAAGATGCTAAGTAATAAGATGGTGCGGTGGTGGTACTTCATGAAAAGTTTGGATTGAGAAGAATGATATTGCTGACGCTGCGTGTGCCTGCTGCTGAATATGCATTGACAGAGTTCTGTCTTCTATCCAGTACTGGAGTAAGCATGGCATTGCTGCAGGCCTAATGATGTTCACTGGCACGGATGATGAGGGTTGCAGCACTGCAGAAAGAAAGTTTTCACTGTGCTTACTGAAGCAATGACTGTCTTTCAACCACTGCAATCATTCTCCCTTATGGTCAAAAAATCATTCTGCATCTTGAGTTTCTGCCAAAAACATGTGGAAAGGGAAACAAGCAACATCCACTGTGGTACATTAAGTCTTTTATCGAATAACACAGGTATTTTACATTAGTTATCAGCACTGTTCTTGACCTTTATAAATCCCCCAGGTTGCATCTTGCCCTAATTATAGATACATTCCTGGTGCAGAACAAGCTAACAAGATAGATAGGATTTTATTCTCCAAGCTATGGTTCTGTTTTGCAATTTAAAATAAATATTGAGAAGTTTTCAGTTTTTGCAGTGTTCTTGTAGGAATTTAGATGTCTGTAATCTTGTTCAGTGAAGTTAGAATTCTTATCTTTGAATGTGGATTTGTATCAATATACAACTGAATGGCATAAGATAGTTTGATATTTGTAAAGTCCTTTCCTTTAAGAATATTCTTTCCCTAGATCAACTGGCTACAGACTTTGTTTAGACTCGATGTGCCGATTTATAGCCAGTTAATCTTTTCTCCTTTTTTTAACCTTTTAAACAAAAACTGTGAAACAGAAGAGCTGAAATTGCATTATAATAGTTATGAATAAGTGTACATACACAGGTGGATCAGTGTAATTGAAATACTTTGCCAAAAAATCCTGGGATACCGCAATTGCCATAATCTTTTTGCAGTTCTCTTTAAATTTTATTATCACAAAAATCATTTCACAGTTTTGGCAGCTATCACAAAATAGTACTGCTGTCACAGAATTCCTTCAGAAAGCTGTGGTTGGATAGCATTAAGCAGCAGGTATCAGCAGCGAGCCTAGTCTTCTAGGACTCGAGCATCTGCAGTAGATAACAAGGCAGAAGTAGCAGATACTTATAAATAGCTGCTTACCATTTTCTAGTAATTTTATATTGTATGCTGTTTTTTCAGTGCCTTCTCCCATAGCATCCACCTCATACTCACAACAAAAATCATGTAACTGAACAAGCATGTTGTCATTATACATTTTATTTCTTTGTACATTGTGTGACCTTCACGTGATTTTTTATGGTGAAATAGGGTATATGATGATGATCTCCACATTACATCATTCCTCATGAAATCTTGTCATTTTTCTTTTTGTTTGGTTTGGTTTTTGCAAATTATATTTACCACAAGGGTGGGCATGCCTTAGCCTTGTGCAATGTATGTTGAGTATATTGTGAAAAATCCACCAACCTGAGCCAATTGCAAATTAGTACCTCCAAGGAACTCATGATTAATTGATGAACATTGTGAGCCACACGTAGTGATGCTGTTGAAGTTGGTAGTTTCTTGGTACAGAAAACAAATCTCAGTGATTCACCTTGAATTTTTGGTTAGCATTATAACTCCTGTGTTCTTCTCTAGCTTGACTTTTAATCTTAGCCAGAAAAGAGCTCTTCCATCCCAGCCAGCCACCTGTCTTCCTGTTATCTGCCTGTTGCTCCATCAGAAGGAGAATTTCTCTCCTTCTTCCCATGGAGATTATGGGAAAAGATAGAAACCTTTCTGCCATCCTATTGTTTTTGACAGTATCACATTCGTTTGTGATGCCCCCAGTAACCCAGAAATGCCCCCAGAAATGAAAATATATTCAGATTTTCTGAACCCAGTTATGAATTGAATTGAGATGAGGGAGACATTCAACCATTACTGCCCTACAATAGAGTGAACTTGTTTTTGGAAGAACAAATCTACATCTGAATTAGGACAGATCATGAATTCTAATCACAGATTTAAATATCAGATTCTAGTAAAAATTCTAAACAGAGTAGCTTCAAAAAGATCTGGGGTGCAGTCATGTTACACAGTTAAAGCACTGTGCTTTTACTTTATCTGCCTTGGCTGGATCCTGTGGAATCCTGGGATGTTTAGTTTGGTCAGAGGCACCAGAGGGGCTCCCTGGCTGAGGATTCTCAAGGACCCTCCCTCAACCACCCATCCCAGGATTCCATGGGATGAAAATGTGACCGTTAAAGAGGCACTATAATTCTATAACGTCAATGGGCTCCTGGTGACAGATAACCATTTAACAGTATTATTTTCCAAGAATGGAGTTTTGAGATGGTCTGAAGGCCATCCATTTGCTCCATGCTAAAAGTTTTTTTTAAAAGCCGCTTTAAAAAAACAGCAGTATGTGTCAGAATATTTAAAAGACTCTTTTTTTTAATATGAAAGATACTAAGATTCAAAAACAAGCAAATTGTACAGAAATAGAACTGAGTATTTAAGTTTGATATTACAAGGTAGTGACTAAAAATGTTAGATCACAGATTTTTTCATAAGAGTCATACTTGGTCTGAAAGAGAAGTGTTGTGGATTGTCTTTCTCCAAATCACCATTCCATTTGAAGGGTGACAAAATGGTTGGGTGGACAGTGTGGTAGTAGCGGCTGACCTCTCTCCATCTTATTCCCACTCCTTCCTCAATAGTAATGGAAGATAGTGAGGTACTGTTTGGCTCACCAGCCAGAAGGTAATTAATTGCCCCAAAGAAACTCGTCACAGAGCATCTTTGGGGCAAAGAAGTCATAGCTGCTCTCCAGCTGTTGGTGCCAAGGGGAACTCGAACCCATGGTTGGCCGTAAACACTGGAAAAAATGTCAGGGCACCAACCCTGAAAGCTAAAACACATGTGGGGCCAGACCTAAACATATGTGGGCCAGAGCTAAAATATTAGGTTCACACAGACTACCCCGAGTAGTCTATGTGATTACAGGTGAGCTCTGAATCAGCCTGGCCAAAGGGACTTCCAAGGGGACTTCCCTCCCTCAGCAAGAATGCAGCCAAAACTATTTCTTACATGAGCAAAGAGAAGGACCCTTTATTGAAAGAAGGGAAAGATTAAATAGGTTTCGGATGACAGTGATCTCATAGAGCATACAGCTCATGTACAAGAATATTTACTTTCCCAGGGCTAAAATTCTGATATATGGTTGACAATGCATTAACTTCTGGTTAACAATTAACAATGAACCCTGTATCACATATGCAATTCACTCAGTAGTGAAGTGTGAGGAATATTGTTACAGAAAGCGGTGGGAACACAGGCTGAGAACCTAGTGTGGAGAGTTGGGGCAAATTCCTAGCTCCTTTTTCAAGGCTGAAGGCAGCTTTGAGAGGGAGAAAGGTCCCCTTTCCCCACCAAATCTCCACATGGTGGCAGCGGTCTACAACCTGGAGAGTAAGGGGTTAACATACAGGAGAGACAGTTTTTCTCTTTTCTGACTCTCTCTGCCTCAATGTGTTCTGCTAGGACTCAGGCAAGAGGGAGAGGTGAGAGACAAAGGGCAAGGGAGCAGTTTTTTTGTCCAGGGGAGATGCATTTTTAAAGCATTTTCTCCCCAAATCTCCCCACCTAGGCACTGAGTTTTGCCAATTAATGTCAGCTTAATTTTAAGTAGGGCAAGGGGATGACAACAGAAACCTTTAAAGTTGACTAAAATTCAAAATGGAGGACTTTAGTTAAGCAACTACAAAAAGACAGAGAGTTTCTTTAGCTTATAGCAGGCGATACCCTCTGTGAATTAAACTATCCAGAGCACTGAATCTCCTGACAGCCCTGCAGAGTAGACCAGGGGAGAAGATGGGAAACACTGTTCATTTTGTCTGTACTCTTTTACTGCTAACACAGCCAGCTGGTCAATAATAGCAGCCATGTCTGCCCTTTGGACATTTAATAGTGTCATGTGGTCTGCCCCTCTCCCATGGTGGATGAGGAAGAGAATAAGAAACCAATGTTTGTTTTAAAAAAAAGGAGATCCACTTCCAGATTCACCATCCTGCCCTGGAATGGTGATGGCAACTCATAATAGGAAAATGGTGCAACCTGCTGCTTCTTCAGCTAATTTGACTTAGCCCCCCTTGACATAGTTTCTCTTAGTACTGCCTGAGTCACTAACATCCATTTTATGTGGTCCCATAGGATTCTTGTATTTATAAGAACTTAAAAAGAATCCTGTATTTGCAAAGCAAGCACCAGTGTTACGTAGTGGCTTGAGCGTTAAACCACAACTCTTGAAATTAGGGTTCAAATCACTACTCGGCCGTAAAAATCCGCTTCCTCAGCCTCAGAGGAAGGCAGTGGCAACCTCCTTTTGAACAAATTTTACCAATAAAACCCCACAATAGGTTCACCTATTGTGAGGTCAGAAATGTCTTGAAGGCACACAATAACAAATCTACGAAGCATGCATAGTTAGTTGCACAGTTAAAATAGTGTAATAGAAGAACTGTATGGGTTAGTAGGCAGGTAGCCATTGTGTATTATTTGAGTCAGGGAAGTCTTTATTTTTCTAGATTGGATATATGTGAAAACATGACCTTTTGTCCCCAATTTAACTTTGGAAAACTAAACATCTACACCTAATTATTTTATCTTTCATTTTAATGACAGAAATACCTTTCAAATGGATGATTACATTAGACAAATTCAGCCTGTTGCTCTGTTCATCGCTTTGACAACCATTATGAAATTTGTACCCATTGGGTGAAATTTGCATGAAACACCAAGAATGGGAAATGGGAAAGCTTGCATCCCCCACTGTCCTACTTTACTCCCAGAGCAGCTTCTGAGAATCTCTGCTGTCAATTTGAGTAGATGGGGAGGGAACAGAACAGCAATTTCATCTTTCTTCCCCACTTTCCCCTCCCTTATAGACAACATGTGACAAATCTTTTGTGAAGTTTTTGACTGGCTAGATCAATATTCACAGCAGACTGGGGACTTTCTACAACCATAAAGGTATAAGTCAAAACATCCTTACATGAAATGTTTTGTCAGCTCCCAGCTGTGCTCTGCAAGAAAAGAGCTACTCACCATGACTAGATAGGCTGCTGCTGGATATTCAGACCTAGATTTGCAGATTTGATACTGCATGACCTATGCAGCATAACCTAATCTATATGTTGGAGAGTGATTGGTCCATAGCAGAAATCCAATCCAGGTTGACTGAACTGGGCACAGTAAATAAGGCTCTTTAGTAATGATAGATTATATGGGAAAAGACAAAGGAAAAGCTCTTTGGCTCACCACGTTTGAGGAGAAGCTTGCTGCAAAGCAGATTTAGAGATGTGCTTGGTAAAATAAGGGGCAAAATGATGGCAGCTCTTTACCACCACATCAGAATTCCGTTTTTCTGCTGGTTGCTGGATAGTTCTTGCATTTTTATCGCAACCCGGTTGCATACTGCAAGCTCTGAACTGTTCTTTTTTTTTTCCAATCCTAACTGCACCAGTAATACTGTTGCGTCTGTGTTTCAGACTGTAGAATTAAAAATCTGTGCTGTTAAATAACTCATAAAGCTGGGCATTGCTTAAGGAAAGAATGCCTGCAATCCTGAAATACCCATTTGTATAGGCAACTATTTGGTACCTGCCTCTTCAGCTTCCTAAACTTATTATTTAAAAGACTGAGTTTGCCATCTTTGGATAACCTGTCACATAACTTTTTTGATTTCTTTCAGTGCTGATACATTTTGGCGAGGCAGCTGCTTTGCTTCTGTCTTGGCATTGGATTCTAGGCAGGAGGAGCAGAAAATGAAACTGTACTGGGACAAGTGCAGTTTATACATTTAAACAATGTCATCTGCTTCAATGTAGAGTTAAGAGTTTAAGAATATTCACTTTTCTTTAAACCCTCTGTTCTTTTTTCTCTCTCCATCTGGGATGTCAACAATATGTCACACTTGCAAGTGATATGTTGTGTAATTTTTGGTAATGACAAGATCATTAGGTAGATCCTGCATCCAGTTATTTTTCTGAGTTCCTATGGAAACCCAACATGTACATTGCCCTGCTTATACCTGATATATGAAATCCAAGGCCTGGCTCTTCTTCCTCCCCAAACAGATAACAGAAAGTCATTTTCATTCTTGACCTGATTTATTCCTCCATACAAACCTTGGTAGCAGAAGTAAAACAAATCCTTCAAATAATGCAAACTGCATAGTACTTTCATACATCAAATACATTATGTAAATTGCTTACTTATTTGGAGAGAAGTGACTAGTGGGGCACCAGATGATTTTTTTTCCTGGTCCTGATGTTGCTCAACATCTTTATAAATGACTTGGATAATAGAATACAGGGTGTGGTTGTCAAATTTGTAGATGACATCACATCAGAAGAGGTAGCTAATACCCCAGAGGACAGGATCAGGATTCAAAATGGCCTTGACAGGTTGGAGAGCTAACAAACTGAATTTCAATAGGGATAAATGTAAGGTGCTATATTTAGGCAGGAAACATGAGATGCAGAAATACAGGATGGGTACCACTTGGCTAGGTAACCATACATGTCAAAAGGATCTAGAGACTGCAAATTAAACATGAGCTAAGGGTGTGATGTGGCAGCCAAAATAGCCAGTGCAGTTCTAGGGCGCACCAGCAGAAGCATGGTGTCCAGACCAAGGGAAATAATAGTCCCATTCTCTTCTGCTTTGATCAAACCTCAACTGAAATACTAGGGCTAGTTCTGTACACTGTAGTTCAAGAAAGATATTGACAAGCTGGAATGTGTTCAGAGTAGGGCACCCAAGATGGTTAGAAGTCTGGAACCAAACTGTATAAGGAACAGCTAAGGTAGTTGGGTCTATTTAGCTTGGAGAACAGACGTTTAAGATGTGATCTGATTGCCATATTTAAAAACCTGGAGGCATATCGTACGAAAGATGGAAAAACTCTTCTTTTCTGCTGTTCCAGAGACAAGAATGTGAACTGGTAGATTCAGAGTCCACCTAAACATAAGAAATAACTTTTTGACTGGAAGAGCTGTTCAGCATGGGCAGTGAAACTTGTGGGGTGGTGCACTCACCTTTTTTGGAAGCCTTTAAACAGATCATATGGCCTTCTTTTGGATGTGCTTTAGTCATGTGTTTCTGAATGTCAGGGTTTGGTCTAGATGGCCTTGTGGTCCCTTCCAACTCTATGATTCCATCACCCCATTTAAAATACATCTTCTGCTCTTCAAGGTAGCTTTAAAAACAGGCAATGGCACATTAACGTTAAAACTACATAATCAGTGCAATTCAGATTTTATTATTGCATAATTTGCCTCTCACATTTGGCATAGAATTTTAGTTATTTGAAAGACATAAAGCTCTGGCAATCACTGATTTCCATAGTTAGAAAGAATTTCCTCTCAAAGTTCCCTGGCTGGAAATTTGAAGGAGCTACTCTTTCCTCTTTTGCATAGAAAGTTGGCATGCTGCATGCATTTGACTGAATGATGGGTGTGGGTCTAACTGGTGAAATTAGAATAGGATGTTTAATTTTTATGGGGTCCTGCAAAATTGTGCATCTTACTAGGATTTCTTTATGTTATCTGGAAAAGAGATGTGAGAGTCAGGATTCTGGAATGTTACTGAAGTTCTTGGCCCCAATTATCTTTCTTCATCTACTTACTATTCACACTGTTCTTGCCAATTGCTGCTGCGTTAGTTACCTGTATGGATGTTGGTGAGAGTGTTTGAATTTGGTTGCATTGTTCTGCACGACAGGACAGGAGAGGAAAATGTAGTTTCTTACATCTGATATGTTTGACTGCAGAGTGTTTGACTCTGCCTCTTTGGAATAGTTATCTTTAAAGTGCTCATACAAACTGTTACAACTTTTTCTTCTCCCTATGTATTTCAATAGCAAAGTGGGCAGCGGTAGTGTTAAAATAAAGAAGTTTAAGAACAACCCCATTGTGGAGGAGTCTCATCTCATCCGTAATTGAGACTTTTTTTTTATTCTGCTAGAAAAGGGATATTTCTGTCTTTGTAGAGGTCGCCTGCAAACAGAGAAGTCAAAGGTTGTGTCTTTTTTTCTAAACCACTTTGATGATTCTGTCAGATGAAAGCAGAGGAAGAGAAACCAGTAAATCAACAGAAAATGTCTTTGTGCAATGAATCTATGCTGTGTAAACCGGCTGGCTTTATTTTGCATTGCCTGTTATAAATAGCCAGTATGGTTGAAAAGATTCTCAAGGTTTCCAAATGGGACATTCAGTGCATACAGAAGAGCTTCATCATTAAACCACTGATTATTGATTAAACTGTCAGAACTTTTGCCAAACTGGGTTTCTGAATTTATTGTTTAACTGGGAGAAGAAGCTTGTTGGATATCCTTATTACGGTCTTCTTTTCTTTTTTTCCTTCTCTTCTCTGTTGCCACCCCCATAACCTAACCAATAAGTCCTTATAAAACTTCTTTATTAAAGCAGACAAGACTGATTTCTCTGTCCCAACATCCATTTTAGCACATTTGAGACACTTGTGTTTTCTCCTTCTTCTCAGTCACTCGCATGTCTGGATGCAGCAGTAGAAACTTGTTAAACAATGAAATAAGCAGTGTCAACCTGTGTTAGTTCACATTCATGTTGATTTTTGGAGCCTCACTGTGCAGAAGGAATTATCTTGCTTGCTACTTTAGTTTAACCCTGTGCTGAACTCGGACCTTTTTGAAATTAGGGGCACCAGCATGGCTGAGAATGTTTGTACCAGAAGGTTAAATAAACTGGTCCCTTTCAGCATATCTGAAGATAACTGTGTAGAAACTATTAGCTGTCTGTTTTAGAGATTTTTTCCATTTCTGGATGAAGTAGTTTGTCTGCAGTATTTAAATGCCATAAATAAAAGTGCCTGAAGTTAGCAGAATGTTTTTAGAGTGCAGTCATTAAAAAAGAGAGGAATTTTAAAATTTCATACACTTGATGCTTACTTGCAGAAGGAAGTAGAAGGTATAGTTGAATCGTAGCTATTAAGCAAACGAGTTGGGAAAATGGAAATTTCCAGTTTCTTTTTTGCCTCCTGGTAATGTAAAAAAAAAAAAAGGTCTCTCAGCGCTTAAGATTGACATTTCAGTCCTTTCTATGTGACCTTGCAAATGTGGCACAACATGAAGATTTTAGGATTTTTTTCTTTAAAAAAATTGTTTATTTTCTTTTTTCATTTTCAAACTGTGGGCTGGTTTATGAAAAAGAATCTCCTTCTACACTTCAAAATACTACTCAGCATCCTATCAATACCCACCTGGTAGCTCAAAGTGCCCATAAAGCTACCAAGATAACAGCAGCAGTGACGGTCAGAATGGTGGAACAGGTCTGAGCCAACTAGTAAAAGAGTGGAATGTTTTCTTGTGATAAAATTTGAACACTGAATTGCATTAGCCCCACCAACTGCATTCAGAGCCGTTGTCTTGTAATAGGTTAGACCCTAGAGTCATAGTGCAGTAGAGTTAGAAGGGGCCTCTCTGGCCATGTAATCCAACCCTGCTTAATGCAGGATCTCCAACTAAAGAATTCCCAGCAGGTAGCTGTCCAGCCTCTTTTCGAAGATGTCCAGAGAAGGAGATCCCACCACCACGTTAGGCAATTGTTTCCTTTGGTGAACTGCTGTTACTGTCAAGAAATTCCTTCTAATGTTCAATCAAAATCTACTGTCTTGACTTCAAATTGTTAGAGCTGATCCTACCCTGTGGGGCAGCAGAAAGCAGGTCTACTCCCTCCTCCCTATGACATCCCTTGAGGTATTTAAAGAATGCAGTTATGTTACCCCCTCAATCTTCTCTTCACCAAGTTGAACACGTACAGCTCCTTCAACCTTTCCTCATATGTTTTGTCCTCCATACTTCTTACCGTCCTTGTTGGCTTTCTCTGCACCTGCCCCAAACTGTCAATATCCTTCTTAAAAGGAGGTGCCCAGAATTGAGCACAGTCCAGATGTGGATTGACCAGCATAGAATATAGTGGGACTATACTTCTATCAACTTGGAAACTATGCTTCTATTAACACAGGCTAAATTAATGTTCCCTTTCTTTATGCGGCTTTGCACTGCTTGGCTCGTCTTCAGCTTATGATCAAAAACTTATGATCAGGGTCCTTTTTGTATGCAATACTGCTGAGCCATGTATTCCCTATCCTATAGCTGTGCGTTTAGTTTTTGTGGCATAAATGTAGAATTTTGCATTTGTCTTGACTGAATTTCATATTATTACTTTATGTCTAATGTTCTAGTTTATCTAGATCCTTTTGAATTCTTTTCCTGTCTTCCAATTTTTTAGCTGCTCCTCCCAGTTTTGTGTAATCTACAAACTTGATAAGGATTCCCTGCTCCCTGTCATCTAAGTCTTTGATAAAAAAAAAAGTTGAAAAATAATGATCCTACTATAGAACCCTGAGGCACTCCACTCAGGACCTCATTCCATTCTGAAGCACAACCATTTACGATTATTCTTTGAGCATGGTTTTCCAACTAGTTACGGGTCCATCTAATAGTGTGCCCATCTATTCCCCATTTAATCAGCTTGCTGATTAAAACATTATGGAAGACCTTATCAAATGCTTTGCTTAAATCCAGATGAATGACATCTACAGTGTTCCCACCATCTACTAAACTCATGTGCTGAGTGAAGGAAGATGTAAGATTATTAGTTTGGCAGGATTTGTTCTTGACAAACGCATGTTGGCTCCTATTGATCACTACATTGTTATCATGATGGTTGCAGACAGACTTCTGTATAATCTGTTCCAGTATTTTTCCTGGTTATTGAGGTTAGATTGACTGGTCTATAATTTCTTCTTTTTTTGCCTTTTTAAAAGAGGGGGACGATGTTTACCCTTCTCCAGTTCTTTGGTACCCCACTTGTTCTTCAGGATTTCTCAAAAATTATGGCAAGGGGTTCAGTGAGTACATCTGTACTCTTTGGGATGCAGTTTGTCCGGCCCTGCAGATTTGAACTCATTTAGGTTAGCTAAGTGATATCTATCTCACTATCAAGCTTGATTTGCAATACAGATCCTTTGCCAAGGGCTCTGCTGCTGCATGGAAGTATGCAGTTCTCTTTTGGGAGAAAAGACTGAAGCAAAATAAGTACTGAGTAGTTCTACTTTTTCCTTGTGATTTGTCAGCATTTTCCTATGCTTATTGAACAGTGCCCCCCTACCAATCATTGGTCATTCTCTTGCCTTTGAATGTACCTGGGGAAAAAAAAACCAGCTCTTTTTGTTGCTCTTTGCCTGCTTAGCTAGTCTCAGCTCATTTGAACTATAGTTTTCCTTACACTGTTCCTGCAAGTTTGGTCTACACATCTGTACTCTTCCTTGGTGATTTGTCCTTTTTTCCATTCTGTGTATATACCTACATTCTTTTCACTTCCTCCTTGAGCATGCTGTGCAGCTACGTTGGCTTTTTCAGATGTTTCCCATTTTTCTTCTTCCTTGAATTGGCTTTTAATTGTGGTTTTTGCAGCTCCTTCTTGAAGAACTCCCAACTTTGCTGGGTGTCTTTTTCCTTTACCATGTCTAGCCATGGGATTCTACCCAGTAATTCCTTGAACTTGTTAAAATCAGCTTTCCTGAAATCCAGGGCCCATGTTTGACTCTCTTCTGTGCCTGGTCCTACAATTGCAGATTCTAGCGTTGCATGGTCACTTCATCCTAAAGTACTGACTACTTTGATTCCAATGAACAACTCTTCGCTATTGGTTAGGATCAAGTACAGGATTGTCAGTCTCTGTGTTCCTTTCTCTGCCTTTTGAAAATAAATTATCTGCAAGGCACATCAGGAATCTGTTGGAGAGCCTATGCTTAGCAGAGTTAGTCTCCCAGCAGGTGTCAGGTAATTTAATTCCACCCCCCCACTACTAATTCTTATATCTTTGAAGTTTCTGAGATTTGTTTCTGAAAAGCATCATTCACCACCTCTTCTTGTTCAGTGGCCTGTAGTAAACTCCTACTACAAAGTTGCTTTTATTTCTTTCTCCATTTATTTTTATCCAAATGCTCTCAACTGGTCCACTTGGATCATTCTCATGGATTTCTATACAACTGATTTTGTCTTTGATACATACTGCTACTCCCCCTTCTTTTCTACCACATTTGTTCTTTTTGAATAGGTTATACTCTTCAATTTTAATATTCCAGTTATGAGATTCATCCCCAGATTTCTGTTATGCCTATAACATCATATTTACCTTTCTGCACTTGGACATTGAGCCCATCTTGTTTGTTTGCCAAACTCTGTGCATTAGTGCATAGACATTTGAAGTTTTGCTTGTTCTCACCTATTAATATACTGGCAGTTTTTCTGTGGTTTCCAGTCTCTCCTTCAGCTTCTCCTCTAGAATTCACATCCTTATGTTTAGAGTTTGCCTTTGAACTGATGTGTAAGCATCCCCCCCCCCATTATTTAGTATATAGCCACCTTATGATACTTAGTATTTATATATACACCTAGATTCAGGAAAGCATAGCTGAAGAAAAGATTTCAGAGAAAAAACTGAACAGAGCCCAATTCAAGTATCACTATCAGGATAAGAATGGAGCAGCAAATACTGTCAATGGTATCTGTGAGACTTTTGTAAATTAAGATGTATCAACTTAATACAAGATGTGACGTGAACTGTGAAACCATTGTCCAGCTTTTCTTCTCTCTCAAAGAGAAGAGAGAGAATATTTTGTAAAGCAAAGTACAGCAGAAGAAATAGTAGAAAAACAACCAATTCTGAGCATTTGAGACTGGAGGAGCTATAAAATCCAAAACAATTAAATTATAGGAATAAAGCATTACTTTCACATATCCTCTGAAATTACATATGAAAAAAGTAGATGGAATGGGAGCTAGTGTCAGCACTTTAGATTTGTGAAAGCAGCGATTCTGAGACTGGATATATTATCTAACTATACATACAGACACAATGAACACAATTCTGTCTCAGACGCCTAAAGAGAATCAGTAGGATGTGGTTATCTCTGAATGTAAACTCTACAGAAAGAGAAGGAATGGGTTATTAGAGGTATTCAGGAGCATAGAGTAAAACAAAGTACAAGTTTTGAAAGGGACAGAACTCTTCATGGAATCCCTCTGGGCTGCAATATCACACCACAGAACTAATTTAGTAACAAAAGCATCATGCTATCACCACCATGACATGAGATAAAGTTATAAGCTTTAGTAACAAAATGGAAATTAACAAATTATTGAATCTAGATGTCCCTGAATGGATACAGTCTATTAATGAAATAACTCAAATGTGAAATTACTGGTTGTCTAGCAGAAATATGTAACATATTCCTACAACTGAACTGTGTACCTAAGGAAATTGTAATTTTTGGATCTTGTAGTTTTGAATTTGTTCATAAACAACGGGGGGTGGACTGATCAGTGAGACAGCCAAATTTGAGGATCATGCCAAGATTTCTCCAAGTTGGGTGAATAGTGACAAAGCAGCAATTGCAATTCACTGTAAATGTAAAGGAATGGGCACTGGGCGAAAAAATTATTTCACATATACACCTGTGGAGTGGAGCTGGCAGTGATTGACAATGAAAAAAAAATCTTGAAGTCACAGTGGAGGGCTCAATAGAAATATCAGCTCATGAAGCAACTATGAAAAAGACATTTTCCATTTTAGGGATATTTCAGGATAGGATCTGAAATAATTATCAATAATATAAAGCTTTTATGCAAATTTGTGTTGTGCCCACATTTGGAATGCCATAGATAATTACTGTCCTGCCTGAAAAAGATATTGTGAAATTGAAAAAGGTACAGAAAAAGGAAATCATGCTGATTAGGGGCTGGCACAATTATCCTGTTAGGAAAGCTTACAGTGTTGAGGACTATTTCCTTTAGAAAAATGAAAGTAAGGGTATATAAAACATGATAGAGGTACATAAAATACCAGACAGATGTATAAAATTATGCATGATTTAGCAAAAGTGAATATGGAGCAGTTTTCTACTTGTTTCATACAACCTCAAGTTTGACATCATCCACAGAAGCCAACTGGTAGGAAATTCAAGACAGATGAAAAGAAATACTTCTATACACTTCATTTTATGAACTTTGCTCCCATAAGATGTTTTGATGATCACCACTGTAAATGGTAATCAGACAAATGTATGGAAGATAATTACATGACTGTTAGACACTGAGACTACATGCTATTCAGGCATTCTGTAACTGTGAATATTAAACATGCAGGAATATTAAACATGCGTAGCTCTGCTCCCAGGGGCTTCTCCCGTTCCCAATTGCTCTTCTTCGTGTGGAGAGCTGCTCTTTTGTCTGTGGGTTCAGAGTGCTGATTTTCCAGGATTGTGAAATGTGTAGGTTATCTTAATGCATAGAGGAGTTTATTTCCAGAAAGCTGCCATCCATGTGTAGAAAGCAATGGAAAGGACAGGACAGTATGCTGATAATGTGCTCTACTTTTTTGTTCTCCACAATAACAAAACTTCTTTAGATTAAGCTATAGCATCTTTAGTTTCAGCTACAGCGGTGGGATAATTCCTTCTCGTCAGGTAACATGTAGCTGAGCTTACTGTGTCTGTATACACATGTGAAGACGTCCTTTTTTGTTTCTAGTAACATGTAATAGCTTGCCAATGGGAAGCAGGCAGATGAGAACAGAGTGTGCTAGTGTAAGGAGAAACAGTATTTAATGAAAGTGTTTGAAGCCAGTTTCTCAAGAATATCATGTATAATGAGCTCCCTCACTTTTTTTACCTATATCATTTACAAAGGACATCTGCATGGAATTCAGACAGCCATGTTGCCTCTGATAAAGTAGACTTAAATCTATGAAAGCTTATGCTGCCAACTTCTTTCTCTTTGTCACAAAGGTATACAAGAGCCTTTGCAAAGGACATCTACTCTTTAGCAATCTGAAGTCAAAATGCAGATAGGCATGTCTGTTGTAATTTATAATTTAGCTGTTTTTAAATCTTGAGAAGGAGTTTGTTTTCCAATTAAGTTGCAGAGTTTTTTTGAGGCGATTACCTTACACCTTCTTTGAAGAGATGAGATTTCTCATTATCCAAGTTCACACAGCAGCCTGGTGAACAAATATGTTGCCAATGCTGCCTTCGCTGCTGCTAGAGCTGCCATATGGATACACTTTAAGTCTTTTACTGAAGTGACCAAAATATCCTTGTGTTTGAGATGCTGAGCGTTTGATTATCAGCAGTAAACATTTGGAGGTCGGTACATATTTCAAAAGTATCAGCTGTCTGAGAAAACTTACAGGACAAGAAAATGACCACATTTTGTTCTACAACAATCATTTATCTTTCTTTCTGAAATGAATTTGGTCCCAGCATTTACAACAGCCAAATGTGAATAGTATGCTTTTATATTTGGCATCAACTGCTTGGATGCCTAAGTGTTGCTTTGGAGATGTTAAAATTGTCTCTGATTCAGAGGAAAAGAAAATGGTGATTTTACTCCTAAATCCAGCAAATAATCACCAGAGCTAGAAGTTTAGCTCCGTGAATGCAGAAGAAACCTGAGAGCAGGTAACTTTGTTGCTGTTTGTGCTGTCTGTGCAGACCCCTCTTTAATCTCTGATGTCGTCAATCAAGTGCGTTTGTTTGCATGTCCACAAAATTCACAGAAATTATTGAAATCACAAGTCTTATGCTAAAATTACCTTGTTTCTGTTATAACGATCATGGAGGGTGTCAGCTGGAAATCAGTAATTCATTAATGCCTGCCAGTCATTGATACAGTGAGTAATGATTCAACAGGAGCTAATTTAGAGATGAAATGGGGAAAACAAAATCCCCGGAGTCTGCACAGCGGGAAGAATGTGAGTAATATGAGGAAATGTGGAAATCATGCTGTAGTGTAACGAAGTAAGTTCTCCAGTGTACTATCAGACAGGCTTAATTAAGCAGTGTTGCTTTGTAACATTGCAATCTGGAAGGTTGCCTTAGGAGCATAGTTGACTGCGAGTTCATTGCTTCACCTTTGCAGAACTGATGAAAAAAAGAATGCATGGGGCACCTGCTCTTGCAGTGCTTGCAGTGCCACTCCCCTTTTTTTTTCAGAGCAAATCTGCTTTGCAATTTGTCATGGTTTACGGCATCTTCCAGAGGAGAAGGCCAATAGCAAAGCAGAATATTAACTACCAGAACCTTTCTTTTAAATTGTGTTGTAAATGAAAAAATGTTTAGGCAAATAATCATCAATAAGCAATGCAACATATGCGAACCAAAATTAGGAATGTGTTGCTCATGTCCCACTACAGTTCTGAGTACCTGCTGTGTGAAAAACAAGGGAATCCTCCAGATAAGTTTAGTAATATGGTAGCTCTGTCTCCCTCATTTGCAGTGCCACTGTGAGGAGTGAGGCCTTCGTGCTTCATACTCTGTTGCTGCATTTCATTGCACAGCCAGCATTGCACAGCTGCTACGGTCCTGTGAAAGACAATGTATACAGGGTAGATGAGTGCACAGAGAACCACTTAATGGATGCAGACAGACACTGAGCAGCTTTTCTTTTTCCCTGAAAAGAAGGGAGATTTTGCTTGCTTTCTAAAGGAACGCTTTGCCTTCTAACAGAAGAAGTTATTTGTAACTTCTTCTGTCAGCTATGGATATGGAGTAAGAACTGGGGACTTAGTTTGAATAAGAATTCCCTTTCCCTGCTTCTTTGTGCATTCCTGTATTTGGTAGAATAGTAAGCTGTATCACATTGAAGGAAAGTGCGGAAGAAATTAGGAGAACACAGTCTGGATATGTCTCATTTCTGATGGTGTATCTTCTATTTGTCAGTAGTTGTGTCTGTAAAAAAAACTTTCTTAGGTCTTTGCATACTAGATAACTCTTTATGGTTGGTAGTGCTTCCTACCAAATATTCATTTTCCTCATGCAGGCACACTTCTTTTGCAGATAAACGTAATATTCCGTGTGGCTATGATGGCTGTGATGGCATTATACTTATTGCAATGATACCAAAGGAATAAGGATTATGTATGGATGACATGCAGCTCAAGAGAACCTGTTACTTTTATTAGTCATTCAAACATAAGATAAATTCACAGTTAAGTGGACTAAAATACTGTTGTCCAATTGACGTCCCACAAGTCTCATAATTGGTTTTTTAAAAAGTAAATATGCTTATGAATTTATTTTAAACAAACAGTTTGCTTAAACTGTAATTTGTGGATTATCATTTTGGTGGCTGGGGGCCAGTGATGGAGACTGACCAGTATTCTTTTCTGCAAAATGTTGTGTTCAGTGTTCAGGGGTTGGCACCTTGATGACTATATTTGCAGATGATATTTTCAAAGATTTGTGTATGGCAATAAACCACTTTTTTTTTATTGAAGTGCCCTTAATTTTATCACGAGTGTTACAAAGGGAACAAGCTCTGTGAAGAACTATCGTGCATACAAAATAAAGACTATACCCAACAGCATGGTTTTCATGGCAACCCTGTACCATTTCCTAAAGTAAATAAATGATATATCTGGAAACAAGCTCTCAGGTTTTGAGCTACTCTAGGATAAACACTTCCGATAGTGTAGCTGTTGCAGCAGCTAAGTGAGTTTGGAAATTTAGCCAAAATACACTAAAAACCATTCAATTTCTGTAGCATCCATCTTAAAGAAAGCGAAGAATATTAATTTCCCAGCTACTTTGTAAGTTATTGTTGTTGTTATAAATTCAGCACTATCCAATGATGTTAGCAAAAACATACTTCTTTTTCCTCAGGAGCTTTCTGTCTACCTTTATAAAATGAAGAAGACCAGAAAAGGAGGAAGATGGGGTAGGCGATCAAAGTGTTATGAGCAATGAATGTCATACAGTCCAGTTATATGTCAGAGGCTCCTTCTCCCACCCATAGTGCTCATACTGCCTACTTGTCTCAGATGCTAATGTTGCACAATCCCTTTGCCTTCTGTGCTCAAAGAGGACTCTTAGGTCTGAGCTTGCCCAACCCAATTTAGCTCATCAGTTTCAGTCCTAGTTTTATATCATCAGGTTTCTGGTTTGGGCTCCAGGCTACGTGACAGTGGGGTGCGTGTCACAGAAGAAGAGGCAAAAAGCAATACTAGAAATTCTAGCTGGGTATTTATTAAATCCTGCATATTGGGAAGCTTTTGCTTGCTAAGTGCAGAGGCATCTAACAGTATTAATCAGAGTAATTTGCTGATGGTTGAAAGTTATGCAGTTCCTATTATTTTGCACATGCAGTATAGTGCAGTACAATTCATGTTCTGATGAAGGGAGAAAAGGTCAGTTCTTGATGTCAGATAATGACATCATAATGCCATAATGGTTAGTATTTATTTATTCATTCATTCATTTATTGGCCTGTGACAGCTGCTCCAAGCTATTTGATGGATGTAATATTTTCATAGTTATATATCCCCCCAACATTTCACAGGTGAAAACTGGGACACATGTGGCCAAGAAACATCAGAGTATAGTTCAAATGGTGAACATTATTAATGAGGAAGAACACACAAGTTAGGACAGCCTGCAGCAATTTGCTTTTGCTTGAGTCTACTAGGAGATGCAAGAGTCCAGCCCCTCTTCTCCTTCCCAGCTGCTTTCATTCATTTCATTGAATGAAAACTACTTTTGATCTTTGAACTCAATTTGCAGTAATTGAAATAAGGTTGAGACAGAGCTGAGAAAGTGGAAGGACAAGAGAGAAACTTAGAAACAGATGAAAAGAAATGGGCCAACAGAAGATTAAGTAGAACCGTCCTTGCCAAATCAGGGCAGTTGGAGTGTATGTTGCTTCACAATGATCTACAATGAACATAAGCTCTGTAGGGAGAGTGGCTGATAGGAACAGTTGGTTGAAAAACAAGAAGCACAGCTCTACATTTAAGAGTAAACCTTGGGGCTGGAGCTTGTCTGGCTTATTCCTTCTCTTTCCATTATTATGTATTTTTCTTGGCCTTCAATATCAAATGGTTTCCTGGGAATACTAAGAAGAACAAATTGATCTGCCCCACAGTAAAGTTTTTTTTTTTTTAATAAACATTTGGTCAATGTTATCCTTGTCATTTTGTTGTTTTCTCTTGTTATTCTTTTCTTAATGCCCCAATTTCAAAAATAAGTGTTACAGGAATTTTGGAGTTATCGACTGCTAAAGATCATCACTCAGATTTATTTAAAAAAAAATAAGCACATTTGGCAGGAGAAGAACTTTAAACCTTCTTATTGAAGTTCTTGCAATGAAAGAGAAAGTGAGATTGTTTTTACTTTTCCTTTCTAAACCTTGACGCATATAATCCAGTGCTTACTGTTCATCAGATTTTGGTCATGCAACTTGATCATGCTGTGCTATAGAGGAAAATATACCTTTTTTTTTTAATGTGACATGGTAGTATGTCATCCTTCGACAAACAGACCTGTACATGTTCAGGAGTTGCTTCTGTATTCACCACGGTGATAACAAAAGCAAAGACCTGTGAAAGCTAGAATAAAAAAATAAGGAGAAGAAGAAGAAGAAGAAGAAGGAGAAGAAGAAAAATGTTACTTTTTTTTCTTTTAAGCTTGCTTAGTGTTTTTTAAGTTAAAAAAGTTTTAAGTTAAGTTAAAGTTTTTTAAGTTAAAAAAAGCCCATGATATCCTTCTAGAACATCTATATTGTATTGTTCAGGTGACAGTGAAATGTCTGACACAGATTAGCTGACATGGTGTAACATGGACTCTCCCTTTTTTGGAACCCTCTGAATGTGTTGGTTTGCCAGCTATGGGAGATGGAAGGGGTATGCAATGCACCCAGAGCATAGCATATTAGGGAAGGCTTATGTAGTGGCATGAAGTATTTACAAATATTCCAAGAAATAAGGTGTCAAGAATTTTCCCAGTTTATCTAGTGGAGAAAAGAGGGTAATTATCACTTTTGCTTAATTTGCAATCTGTCATAGGGCTGATGGAGAGGACAAGAGTAGCCTTGGGAACAGGTTGAAAAATGGGGAGAGAAGTGGTCTGGGGAAAGATAAAACGGGCAGTGGAAGCTACAGAATCAGCAGTGCACTGAAAAAGAAGCAGCTGAAGCCACTTGTGGCTGATAAAAAAAGAGACTGAAGAAATGTCACTGTGTTTAAGATTCGGAAAAGTTTTTTGTTATGGGTAGGCATGAGGAGGTGATGCTATTATTACTATTACTCCTATTGTTGTTGTTGTTGTTATTACCACCATGATCTTTATTTACACTCTGCTTTTTTCCCTATGTTGGGACTTGAAGCAGCTTACAACAGTTAAAAAGACATAGTTAAAAACCACAGAGTACAAAAGTTAAAACACAACCAAACAATCAAGGAGAATTAAAAGAGAAGCTAAAATACATAATTAAAAACTCTCACATCCATAAATTCAGCAACTTCAGCACAATTAACAATATCTAGGACCTTTTATCAGACAGGCCATAATCACACATTGAATGTCTGTCAGAATAAAAATGTCTTTACCTGACTATGGAAAGAAAATAGTAAGAGTGTCAGTCTGACTTCTCTGGGAGGAGAGTTTAAGAACCTGGGGGCAGCCACTGAGAAGCCTTTCTCCTGTGTCCCTGCAAGATGCACATGTGAGGGTGAAGGGACAGAGAAAAGGACCCCCCAGATCTCAAAGCCCAGGCTGGTTTCTAAGAGAGAATATTGTCCTTCAAATAGCCTGGGCCTGCATTGTGTAGAGCTTTAAGGTCATCACCAGCACTTTGAATTGTGCCTGGAAACAGACCAACAGCCAGTGGAGCTGTTGCAACAGGGGAGTTGTGTGATCCCTCTAGCCAGCCCCAGTTAACAATCCAGCTGCAGCTTTTTGGATGAGTTTAAGTTTCTGAATACCCTTCAAAGGCAGGCCCACATTACATTACATTACATTACATTACATTACAGTAATCCAACCAGGATGTAACTAAGGCATGTGACACTGTGACCAGATCTGACGTCTCAAGGAACGAGTGCAGCTGGCACACAAGCCTGAACTGTGCAAATGCATTCCTGGTTAGTGCTGACACCTGGGCTTCCAGGCACCGAATTGAATCTAGGAGCACACCAGGCTGTGGACCTGGGTCTTCAGAAGGAGTGCGGCTAACCCATCTAACACAGGCTGAATCCCTATTCACTGATCTGCCTTTTGATTGACCAGGAGCACCTCTGTCTTGTCTGGATTAAGTTTTGGTTTGTTTGCCCTCATCCAGTCCATTGCTGATGACAGGCACTGGTTTAGGACCAAAACAGCTTCCTTCCCCTGGGGTGGAAAGGAGTAGGCTAATTAAGACACAGTGTGCAAAACTAATGTTCTTGTTGTGTGCCTTCAAGTCATTTCTGACCTATGGTGATCCTAAGGCAACCTATCATGGGGTTTTCTTGGCAAAATTTGTTCAGAGGGGCTTTGCCTTTGCCTTCCACTGAGACTGAGAGAGTGTGACCTGCCCAGCATCACCCAGTGGGTTTCCATGGCCAGATGAGGATTTGAACCCTGGTCTCCAGAGTTGCAGTCCAAGACTCAAACCACCACATCACATTGGCTGTTGCAAAATTAATAGTAGGCTGGAAAATATAGACCAGAGAAATCTTTGATTACTAAAAATATATTAATAAAGATGTTATTGAAGACATTTTGATGAAGGAAGAAGAAGAAGAAAAGGGGAAGTAAATCTGGGCCACAGTTTTTACTTTGGACATTGGGACTAAAGGGGTTGTGTACTACTAGCAAGAAGAATGGGAAGAGAAATGTGAAGGACTTGAAGGGGAGCCAAAGAATATAGGACTGCAAGATCTAGATCTCAAGCTGCTGTACTTTTAGAAGTTCCATCTACTTTAGGATATAGATATTAACTGGAAGCTCCTTTTTTCAGCAAGTATTTGGTTCTTCTCTGTGCCTGCACTTTTAAGTTGCTGTTTTGGTTTTGATTTTATATACTGGTGTCTTAAAGTGTTTGTTTTTATGGTAACTGTTTGTTATTTATGTTGCAGTCTTTTGTTTTGTTTTGTTTTGTAATCTATTTTGTGTGTTTATGGTCAGAAAAAGGGAAGAAATGTAATAAATTAACCTGCATGGAAGGGAAAAGCACTGCCATTATGCAGTAGCATTATGAAGGGTAAAAAGCAATGAATCTGGCAAAATCTGGATTTATACATATTGATCTGAACTACGGAAAGAGTGCTTTGGTTCCCGACATCTAGTATAGTGTATTTAAGGAAAGTTTTGTGCTAATAACTTCAGGAAGATTCAGGAAGACGCGTCCCTGAATCTACAAGACCTGAGCATGGGCGGCTAATGATAGGGTGATGTGGAGGGCTCTCATTCATGGGGTTGCCATAGATCAAAGCTGACTTGATGGAACAGCACCAACAACTTTCCTCCTGCCATTCAAGTAGAAGTTGCCAATTGCATATTTATGAGTCTGTACAGAACAAAGCCATTATGTACGTTGGTCTGGTGATGCAACCATTTCTCTCAACTTTTTTTTGTAGGCTTGCCAGGTCAGGACTGTCTCAGGCCCCTGAGATTTTGAGGCCAAAACTTGAGACCTAAAAATAACCCTATGTGATGTCACAGGCACAGAGGCAGCTTCTGGTAATGTCATTAAGCATGATACATGGAACATCAACCATAGTTGCACAGAGCATGCTATTCAAATAAAAAAAACAAACACCAATGGCATTTCCGCACTACACTCTTATAGTGCCATTGTTCCACTTTCAACATCCTGTGGAATCCTTGGGTTTGTAGTTTACTGAGGCCAAAGAGCAATCTGGCTGAGAATTCTAAATGCACCTCCCTAAACGGAAAACCCCAAGATTCCATAGGATGCTGAAAGTGGAATAATAGCACTATAACAGTGTAGTGCGGAAATGGCCCCGTCTCTAACAAAAGAGGAAAATATAGATAACCACATTTTTCAAGACAGTGTTCTCACACTGAGATTCTTTTCCCTCCATCTGAGGACCAGAGAAGAGGGGCCAGGACTGGGCTCTGGGATTTGGAAGCCTTCACATTTTGTAATATAAAAGGTGTTTAAGAGGTGGGACAAGTATTTATTGGCAGCTGTTTTTCTCTTGTAGCTTGGATGAGATACTCAAAAAGAGGAGACAAATAGGAGGGAAGGAAAGAATGAAGCAGACAGACAGGAAATTAGCACAAAACTAGAATAAAAAAGACATTTTTATTAAAGTAATGAAGGATGAGCTCATCAATATTGTGATTAGACAGTTCATTCATGTGTTTTGCAAAATTATGGCAAGCAGTGATACAACTAACTACCACTTTAAAAATTCTGGCTACCATATCTCTGCAGTCAGAATTTTAAAAACTTACAAGCAGTAGTGCCACCAAGGATTTTTTTTAGGATTTTCAAGTAGATATCCAGCATCCCACTCAGAAGAAAGGGAAGGTGCTTCCAGAATGTAGCAAGTGATTTGAAGTGCATTACCATCTGAACAGACTAGGTTCACACACTGCTGGAGGCTGTTAGATCCAAAATAACTTAACTGTACCACTGCTTGCAGTAACATTGCAAAACACATGAATGAACTGCGTAAACATAATATTAACTTATTTTTAGTTTTTTATTATTCATAACTGACAGTTTAGTACAAGGGAGGAGAAAAGTGCATTCCATAGGGCACATGTTTCTACCAAGTCCTTTTTGCAGCCTTCCTCTGTGCTCCCCAGAATTTTTTATTTTTTATTTTTTTAAATGACGTGAGACTTGCCACTGAAATTCCATGGCAAACTACTATAAGCATTACACTCATTGATGGAATGAAGATATTGACTATGGTCAGTGTCATAGATGATGTCAATTTATATATAATATAAATTTAACAATAGTGAAGTGTAAGCAGGGAATTCTTTTGTTAATAATGAATGGGGGAGAACTTTATTTGTTAATAATCTGATCTTTTCAAATACTGATCAAATGTGATAGGGATGATTTTATTTATTAATGATGAAAAATATGTAGTCTATTTTTATCTATTCTATATATCTTTTTCCTGGAAAGTCTGCTAAACTCTCTCCCACCCCCTTAGCTTTTATTTTTTATCCCTAAGGAATATTTATTGTCATGCTGTCTCTTGCTCTCCACCCAAATAATCCCTGGCTCTAAACTGGAGGAACCATATTGTTTTCCAGACTAAAACATGGGGAGCTATGATCGTTAGAGACAAGAACATTGTTCCCAAGCTTTTAAAAGAGTTTTGCAAACAAATGAGATTTTACAGAAATTAAACTGTAAGAGCATCTTTGTGCAATGTTTAATTGGTCCATTCGGAAGACAGTTGCACTGATTACAGTGCTGTAATAGTACAAGGCAACCTTATAAAGAGATTTATGTCTGACAGCGAAGTGCTTGGCTGTGCCACTTTAAACCGCAAAGCTCCGGGATAGTCTCCCATCTGCCTTTTTATTACATTTCAAAAAAACTAATGTAGCACATATTATTGTAATGAGGTAGATTTACGTTGTCGCCTCTGCATTTACATATCTTACCCAGTGCGGCCGGTCCCCCTCTGCTGAATGCGTATTTCACAGACCTTTATTATACATGTTCCCAGAGACTTTTTCAACAGAGAAACATTATCTGGAAAAGTGCCATACTGTGTTAGCACTGAGCTGGGTTGTGAGCATTAATGTGAAAACATGGAGCAAATTCTGAATGAGTGTTGCTCATTCCGCTCCCCCTCCCAGTGAGAGTCAGGTTTAGTGCCAGAAACTGAGTTATCTGTTGGAGTGCCAGAGAGAATGACTGGCGTCACTAGAGCAGTGACGGTAAAAGCATATGCATTGCTTACTCATTGTAACAGAAGTGGGCTCTCCGGAGGGATATTTCAGTTCCAAGTGTTGTGACCATGTAGTTGAATTATCCATGGGTATCTGGGTACAAGATTGATTCCACAGCGAAAGCTGGTGGTCGGTGTCATAGTAGGTGGGTGATTTGTTCCTGTCGTGACGTTTTCACAGACGGCACTTTCAGTACCAGTGGAGCTCCACAAGGGAAGGGGTCTGCAGGAAATCTGTGCAGTCATACTTGTATGGTTGTCTGTAGAGTTTTCAGTTTCATCATAATTTGTGGTGCTGAAATTGTTTCATTAGGTCCTTTCATATAGTAAAATAAGGTAAAAGTACCCCCAAAATGTTTCAATTCTGTATGTGACGTAAGATCTTTTTATTTTGATAGGAATCCTGTGCCTGGTCAGAAGCTCATTGAACTCTGTGACCAAAATCCAATTGTTATTTATTTACTTGCTTGCTTGCTTGCCAACATGTTTAATATTCCATCTTTCTCCCAATATGGTACACACCTAGAGTTAGTTAGATTTATTTTATTTATTTACGTCCTACATTTTCTCAAGCCTTGAAACTGACAACGATTCATATCATTAAAACATATAAATGTTAAAATACAGTTAAACTATAAATAGAATTAAAAGCAATGTGAAAGCATACCTACAGAAGAAAAGAAATAAGGCAATACAGCACATTATTGAAAGCTCTTTCCCCATGATGAGTTAGTTACCAAAGATTCCCCCTCCCCTCCAAAAAAAAGATTATTTGCCTACCCCCAGAAGGATGCCATCAAAGGTATCTCTCTAGCCTCTCTAGGAGGTTGCAGAGCCTGGATGAAGTTACTAAGAAGGCCTTCTCCCCTGTTCCAACCAGATGTATCTGTGAGAGTTGTGGGACACACACAGAGACAGTCTGAAGGTCTCATGACACAGACAGATTCATGTGAGAGTATGAAAAAATTCAATCCACCTAATAACCTGGATCCTTACAGCCATACAGCTGTTTATCAGTTGTAACTAGCACTTTGACTTGTTCCAGAAGCAGCTTAGTAGGCAGTGGATCTGTGTTAATAACAAGGGCTCCCTGTGACTTGCCACAGTCAGTAGTCTGGCAGTAATTATTTGGACCAGGCGAAGTTTCCAAGCACTTTTCAAAGGGAGTCTTGCATAAAGTTCATTATGCTAATCCAAATGGTATGTAAGTAACGCATTTGCCACCAGAGCCAGTATCTCTCAGAGGAGGCACAGCTGGAACAACAGGCTGAACTATACAAATGCACTCCTGGCCACCACAGAAACCTGAGGTTCCAGGCTCAGGGCTGAGTCCAGGAGTACGCTGAAGGGGAGTGTAACTACATCCAGCGCTGGTTGAAACCTATTCTCCGATCTACCTTTTTTTCTTTCTCTTTTTTTGTTATTAGAAACATTTTTTGTTAAATAGAAGAAAAAAAAAGAACAGACAACGAAACTATATAACCATACATAAAACTGCAAAGGAATAATAATAATGATGATGATGATGATGATGATGATGATAATGCAACAAATACCTAACAAAACTACAAGCTTCTAACAAAACTACAATAAACAAAAAAACTACAAATAAGTAAAAATTGGTTCCCACCCTTGTTGAATACAGCTGTTAGTAAATACTTGTATGTAACTATTGTCTTAACTAAAAAAATCTAAATAAACTTTGTAATCTTATCCCTATATTTACCTACTTCATAGAAAGTTAGTAAAGAATAGTAATTATGAATAATACTCCATTACTACCATATTTTGAATTAAATTGAGTGTATCCTGCCTTTATAGCCAAAATATTAGCATCAACATGATTAAACCAAAAGTACCAATTAAAAGCAGTAATAAAGGTTATTTCCTGCCTTATCTGGATTAAGCTTTAATTTGTTTGTCCTCATCTAATCCGTTACTGAGGACAGGTACCAGTTTAGAACTGAAAGTACTTCCTTGGGTTGAGGTGGAAAGGAGTAATAGATGTGTGTGTGTCATCTGCATATTGACAGCAACAGACCAACAGAATGTAAACAACTTCTTTCAGCTGTGGTCAGTAGCATAGGGGACAGAAGTCAGCCCTGAGGGACCCCATGGACCAGCAGGAGTCCCCGGTATCATCTGCTGGGTTTACTCCTCCAGAAAGAAATGGAGCCACTGTAAAACAGTCCCTCTAACTCACATTGCAGGATGATGGTTCAGAAGGATGCCATGGCTGATGGTATCAAAGTCTGCTGAGAGAACCAGAAGAATCCACAGAGATACACTTCTCTGTTTAGTTCCTAGTGTAGACCACCCACCAAGGCAACCAAAACTTTCTGTCGCTTAACCAGGCTTGAAACCAGATTGAAATGAATCTAGATTAAAAAAAAAAAAAGGAAAGGAAGGAAGAAATCATCCAGGAACCCTTGAAGCTGGAAGGCTACCACAAGCTCCACCATCTTGCCCAGAAATAGAATATTGGAAACCAGCCAGTAGTGGTCCAATAGAGTGTGCTCTAGGGAGGGCTTGTTTACCGATAGTCATATCAGTGCCTTCTTTAGCCATGATAGAACTTCTTCTGGCATTCCCAGAACCATCAGAAGGGCAAGAGTATACAGAAAGCTTGACTGTGACCCATTAGTTCAAACTGTACTGGAATGTAACGTGTACACTCATACACCCACAAATACCCACAATTATTGCTTCCTTTTGCATGGATAGAATAAGGCTAACTGCAACCTTTCATCACAATGGATGGCGTCTCTCATCTCTCGCATGAGTACTTCTTGACAAGCAGAAGTGATTCCCAGGTACTCCGTAGTCTATTAAGCATTTAGTGTATACCATCACACACAGTACAATCTTTCTAATCTCGAGCAAACTAATTGCAGAATCATTGGCAGTTTTATCAGCTAAAAAACTTACCTTGAGTTTCCGTCAGTTCTGCTTCAGTGGAGAGAGGGTCACTGTGTAAACATTTCAGTGTTTGCACAGATTTGAATTGATTTCTTACCCCAAATGCTCAGACCTAAGAGACTGTGCTAGTGCAGTTTCTGCCAAGCCCCCAGGGATGTGAACAGCATGATCAAGAGACTGTTACTTGCAAAGCTGCCAGAGTAGGGACTAATACAGGATATTTTTTTCCTCTTATTAAAAATCTTTAAAAATGAAATACAGTAATAACTCATGGAAATTTATGGTGCTAGAGGGAAATAATCACATTGGTCATTTCCTGCAAGAAATTTTAAGAGCCTCTAGAATACATTTGTTCTCCCTTACCTTATTGTGCTAGCCATGTGTTATATATACAAGCAAAATGAACACCTGTGTCAATTGATTATTCTCCTTTAATTTTAGTAGATTCACGTTAAGAGCTGTTTATTTAACTGGGAGTAAGAATGCAAGGTGTTATTTTGCCTTAATTCCAGAAATAACATCATACAATAAAACATCATTAAAACACCAGTGTATCAGATGTCAAAGCTGCCTAAATGCCCTAAGGGCACCAGATGCCAAGTGATCTTGGAAGCTAAGCAAGCCCAGTGCTGCTTACTACTTATACAGGAGACCACCAACAAATACTAGGTGCTATGTTTCAAAGGAAGAAATGGGCAAAACCACCTCTAACTATTCCTTGCCTTAAAAACCCCTATGAAATTCATGGGGTCTCCATAAGTCTCACACACACACACACACACACACACACACACACACACGCTGTCAGATACTGCTGAACAACTGATACTGTATCTTCACTGCCACCCTAAGTTGTCCTGCACCTCCAAGTGAATCCTAAATTAAAGTTCAAGTATTCATCATGTTTGCTAATTCTTTGGTCTGAATTGTGTTTGGACAACTGTTTCTACAAGGTTAGTGTTCTGGAGCCTCTTAGATTTAAGAGGGTTTCTTTGCTTGTCTTACAATGACCTTTGAAAGAAAACTGAAAAATCATTTAAGGAAGTAGCTTTGCATGTGAAGGTTACCACATCCCCCAAAACAAATGTCTTTCTGGCTGATTATTCTGATACTCTTAATGAATATAGTGTCTCCTTCAGAAGAAATCCCTGAGGGTCATATCTATTTAAAAACTTTACACATTAGTGAAGGATTTAATGTTTCACCTTCAGTAATGCTATCTGAGAGTGCTGATCTCCTCCAAATAAAAATTCCATGGGCATAGAAATGCCACCTGTTAGGCAGATAAGAAATTAAATATTTTTACATGTTAGCTATATGGAGAACTATCCATCTAGTATGATACCTTTGTAGAACCTGAAAACAGAGAGAAGGACAATTTATAAATTTGTTTAAATATTCACATCAGATTCAATCTTCTATTAATTACATAGTGAGAGAAGAATTCTGCATCTGTAATAACTAAACATTACAAATTGTGTCCACCTGTGAATTTGATATGGCCTTTAAATTATAAGTGAGAGTAGTGTGGATTTAATAATTTTAAAGAATGGTATTATTTTACAGCATTTTTCTCCAGAATGTAAAGGCAAAAAACTATCTTAGTTAATGTTTCTAATCCCTACTCAGACATTCACCTCACTACATTGCTGTTGGCCAATTTCTGTCTTGTAATCCTAACCTCTCACACGATTGTTTGTAAGGATGAAGTTATGGGAAGAAACATGTATGTCTCCTTTCTGGTTCAGCATGTATTAAACAACATAATAGACAAACATGAAATAGTTAGGGATAAGCTTCTGACTTTAGGAGAGAAGTTCACTGCTCAGAAGTACATTCTGGTGATTTCTGTGTAATTTCAGTGAAATTTGTTGTTGTTGTTTTGTTGTTGTGTGCCTTCACATCATTTCTGACAATCATAGTGACCCTAAGGCAAGCCTGTCGACGAGGTTTTCTTGGTAAGTTTTGTTCAGAATTGTTTTGTCGTTTGCAGAGAAACTAATTCCTTAGACAACCAATGCCCAGTTGCATACATGAGATTTTACTTACTCGTGGTCATTTAGCTGTTTCTTAAGGTGAGAGCAAGTCACTGTTGCCATTTATTGGAAGATTCCAGTAAGAACACAGAATACCAAGTAATATGGAGTTAGATAGGAAATCTGTTCTTCAAAGGGAACTATATTCTGCTTTCCTAACAATCCCAGACCTTGGTAATAATTTGGTCAGATCTTTTGTATGGTCCTTTTGCCTGAAATGTCATTTCAGAGGGAGAAATTGTGCTTTCTCATTCAGCAGCATTATAGCTTGATTAGTGGAAGAGATGGTGCTGTCTGTCTTTGTGTTGCATGATGCCATTTCCCTTTGGATGTTTAATAAAATGGTTAATTTTTTTTCTTTGATTCTTTGTTTTCTAAAAGAAACAGTCAGGCTTACAGAATGTTAATTTTGGGGACCATGTATTATGCAAACACTAAAATGCTCTGTGAGTTGTTCAGTATTCCTTTATTTCACAAGTTATTCATTTTAAGGAAAGATTTGCTAGTTTCTAAGTCAGTTCATTCCAAGATTTAGTGTTTGGATCATCCTTACTAAATAATTAGGGGGGAAAAAACAGATTGTAAAAGTATTCCCCTGTTTGCTTATTAGCATTTATTCTGAACTGTATAAGAGCCTTTGTTGTCTAGTATTTTTATGTTCTTGATGAAGTTCAAAGTCAAGTGTCAGTGTTGAGAATGCCAAGAAGGAACTGGGGACAGGAATAGTAAGTGGGTAAGCTACCATGTGAACATATCCATCATCCTCATCCTCCTCCTCATCATCAACAACAACATTACCATCATTTTACTATACAAAGACTTGTTGAAAAATGTTGTGAAGAAATTTTCATTTTACTCTTGGAACATGGAGATAAGTCCTAGCTCCTTAGCATAGCAATTTTGTGTCCCTTGCTGTAGATTTAGCATGTTTCTGTTTAACAATAACATTTTATTACTTCTTCTAGAATTCCTGGGAGGCTAAATGACAGACGAACGCCTCTGGGAGAATTGAATTGGATCTTTACAGCCATCACAGATACAATTGCGTGGAATGTCCTACCCAGAGGTAAGACTATGGCAAATGAGGCACAGAATTACTGACAATGTATATAGTTTGATCGTAATAGAAGAGGGCAGGAGTATGAAACCAAGAGCTAATGAGGAAAAATAAGAAGCAGTAGAAAAAAATGAGGAAAAGAAGTGGAAGAGGTGGGAGATACTTTCAGGCCTCAAAGCTAAGTGATTTTAGATGAGAGTGCTTTGGTTTCCAGTTTTCTAACTCATTGTGCACTATATTTCTGTTTTCTGAAAGTTGTTTTTGTTTAAAGGTTTTATAGAGTTACATGGGAAGTGACAGGATGGTATGATATTAGGATATGACTGCCAGATGACAGAATTTGTGTGATTGAATTAGATAATTGTGTAGTCACCTGTAGCTTCATTTGTGTTTTTAAAACCTGAATAATGCTAGCAAATCTAACAACTGCTATACTGATTCTTGCCAGAGACTATACGGATGCCCAGTTTTTCATTGTTTTACCACTTTCTCCTTGTGAATACCATTCATCTTTCTGTCTTTTTTGCAGATCTTTTCCAAAAGCTCTTCAGGCAAGATCTACTAGTGGCAAGCCTCTTTCGAAACTTCTTACTGGCAGAAAGGATAATGAGGTCTTACAACTGCACCCCAGTTAGCAGTCCCCGTTTACCTCCAACCTACATGCATGCCATGTGGTGAGTTCACCCCAGAAAATTACCATGTGCTTTGGTTGCTTTCCACGCTGGCCAAGCAGAGGTTTCAGAGTTCTGCTGTCATGCAATGTTGTTACCATGTGTATCTTTTCAGTGCCTTTTTGTGATTAATATGCGGGTCAGGTACATGACAACACAATACATGTCTTCAAATAACTTCTTTCCTGGGTTGTTTGTGGTACCTTAATAAGTGTCGTTTTTTTTCTAATTCGCATTTTATTTACATTTAAGTGATCTCCTCACTTTTTCTTTTTGTTCTGAATGTAAAGCTATAGTAATCCTAGAGATTAGAATTAGAATTAGAGATTAGAATTCTTTGTATTTAAGTCACTTTCATTTACTGTAAAATCATCAATTCCCCAGTCGCCTGTCAGCTAAACAGGAGATTTTTCAAGAATTCAATTGCATATATCCAACTGAGCTTACTTTGAGAAAAAGAACTCAATAAGTTTCTACTGTCACCTCCTCAGAGGTGGTAATGAAATGTGCTTTCAGTCATGTGTAGACACAGCATTTTCCTTGCCAAAGTAAGCCCCTATTCATCTGGAATTCTATCTGAGGACTTCCAGAGCAGAAGACATAAACATCAGACAGTGTTCAGTATTCTTCATATGAGAAATTGAACAATGGTAGCAGCTAACATC
The DNA here is from genome assembly GCA_030412105.1 of Cyclura pinguis. NCBI lineage: Eukaryota > Metazoa > Chordata > Lepidosauria > Squamata > Iguanidae > Cyclura > Cyclura pinguis. The sequence goes on from CM059600.1 coordinate 163,004,748, forward strand.
TAGTTGAAGTTTTAGGCTAAAAATAGTGGGGGCTTACCTATTTTTTTGAACCTGGAGTTGGAAGAATTAGTGGGAACCTGGGAGTGCTCAAGTGTTACATGGAGACTCCACCAAGAATGCCACCTCTGCTTTAAGGCATTCAAGAGATGATCCAGAAAAGCTAACTATATTGTGTTCCATAGGTTGGTCCTGAAATGCATGTTACATATGTCTGCAAATGAGTGCAGGGCTGTCTGAAATGTTTTCTTCCTGTCATCTTGTTTCTTTCTAATATGATGAATGTGGGCATAAATGGCACAGTTATTACCATGAGTCTCTTAAATTAATCTCTGATTAGCAAACATTCAGTGACTGAAAGCAGGGCACTGGAGGTGGTATGGTCCATCAATTTTCCTTGTGATTTTGAGGCCTCTCTAATTAGAGACATAATAATGCAGTGCTTGAGTAAGCCATAACCTAGCAGGGTCCAGTTTATGTGATCTGAGTGAAAGTTTTCACAGCTCTGTAAAAATTAATAGATAAAATGACCCAAGGTCACGTAATCTCCTTGAATTTCCAAAAAGTCTTTTGAGACAATCTCCCAATGTGGTTTTTGAAAAGAGTGACAAAATTACTGCAAGGTATGTTCTGGAATGAAAAGTAGCAGCTGAGGTAACAATAAACAAGAAGCATGGCATGATGGGGGACTGGTCTAGGGAAGAGATTTGTGTGTGTTCTCTATTTAATCATTTCTGGAAAGCAGTGGAGAGTGAGTAATAAAAGTAAACCTTAACTGAAAACAGAGTTGCTTCTATAATGAGAATGAAGGATTAAAAGATTTAAATTGTATTGCAAATGAGAAAATGATAGATCTAATTAGTATGAGTGGCTTAGGTTTCCACTTAGCAGCAGGAGCTCACAGTCAGAAGTAACAGAGGCCCCTTCACAAAGCTTTGTGTACGAATTGACATGGGAGTTATTTCTGTATGTGCCATTGGAGAATGTTCCAACTATTTTACAACTGGCAAAGCAGGGCTGGTTGTCTTTTCCACCTGATCAGCAGCCAAACTAGTGGCAAGACCTGAGAGATCAGCGCATTCCAACAGAGACGGTGACAGATTGAGGATCCAAGTAGCAGCTTGTAGTCAATGATTCCCTATTAAGGATGAAAGTACATAGAGAGGAGGAGGACGAGGAAGATGAAAACTGAGTCAGGAAAACTTTTATCTCTGAAAAACTAAGGAAGAAAGAACCGTAGGAGGAAATATAGTGGAAAAAAACTGTTTCACTCTAAATAAATAAAAAACTAAGGCAGATCTGTGAGAAATGTGACTATTACCAAAGAAACAAAAACAAAACAAAAAACCCCAGCCGTATTCCAAGAACAAGTCACTTCAACTTCAGTCAGTCACTGTGGTTATTACAGTGGACAATTGTATTTAGATTTCTTTCTTGTCTTGTCCCAAGAACTTAAGGTGTGGTTCTGTTGTAGCCAATATCCAGTGCAATATATTATGCAACAAACAATATGTTAAACAATGCTGGGTGATAGCAACGAAGAAATACTAACCCTGCCCAATGTTTCAAACCACTCAACTGTGTTTACCTATAACTGGAAGCTGGAAATCCTGGCTTAATAAAGGTAGGATGTGCAGAAGCAGCATCCAAATAGATGGAGCCCGTTTGTTCTCTTTGTCTGAGTAGGAAACTTAACTAGGATTTGTTCCCTAACTGAGAACTATGATTTCTTGTTTCCAAACAAGCCAGGTTCAAACTTAGGTAGTTTGCTTACAAATCTTGGCTTGTTTTGGAGGAGTGGGCAGCTGCAGTGGGGGTAATGGCCAGCCCTAAGAATCTATCACATGCTGCATTTTCCTGGCACCATAGAAAATCAGCAAAAATTCCCAACCAGAAAACTATTTCTGGTTGCATTTCAGAGAGACTGGGAGAGTGATGGCAAATGTTTTTAATTAACCCACAGTTCCTACAGGCCATCAGAAGCTGCAGATGTCTGCTGAAAGAGAGTTCATCTTCTCCCAAAATTTCACAGAGGTTGCCGTGCACACACACAAGTGGGGAAGGCTCCACACCGTCTGTGCTTCACCCATCCCTGAACTTAACTAAATCTCAGTTTAGGTGTAACAGGGCAGTGTCACAAATTATCGTAACTGTTCAAACTGAGTGTGTCCAGCAGGGAGTTGAAGAAATTAACTTTTGCCTCTTCATTTACTTCATTATCCCTAGTGGCGAAAAATATTGAAGCTGGGTTTTGTGCTCTTAAATAGTAAAGACAATGAAAAGGAGATCATACCCTTTTTTGTATATTTGGGAGCCATGCAGGTATTATATCTATAATCCCATGAGAAATGATACTTCTCTTCTATAATATAAATGGGTAATTTGCTCAGACATACTGCTTTCTAACTCATTCATCTGCTTTCCTTTGGTATCTGATGTAAAATTGTAAAAATATTCTATTTCCCTTATTGTACTTCTTGAAATTTAATGTTTGTTTTTATATATAATATTTTATAAAATCTTATGAGTGTATGTGTATTGAGGGACTTCTTCCTGCATGTGTTCTTGACTGCATTGTTTTTGCAGTCTCTCCTCTAGATCAGGTTAGGCAATATTTGGCCCCAGAGACATATCCATTTTGCCATGACAGTTCACCCTAACCTATGCTGCAGTTATGTGGCAGCTAAACTGCAGATGAAGCATCATTCTGAGAGAAATGAGTAGAAAGTTTTGGCAGGCCAGCAAGTGCTGTCATCATATTACATATTACATACATATGCAATGCATACACCCTCCCTCAACTCCAGATAATAATTTTCATACTTGTTTTACATGGTTCTGCATGTCTTACATTACATTTGCATTAATATAAAACATGTTTTACATGTCCTGCCTTAGTCCCACACACCCCTTAGGTGTGTGAATCAATCTTAGTCACACGTATTTGCATTCCCCTCCTCTTTTCATCTTGTTCTTCATTCAGATGATTACAATAGTGCTCCTGGGCTTCCATCTACATTAAATAAACTGGGTAATGATAAGCTATAATTTAGCAATGCATGCATATGTCTAGCCTCTTTTCAAGGCTTGCCTGCTCCATTCTCCTTTAGTTTGGACATGAGGAGGAATTTAGAGGCTCTGGCTGTGCTTCTTTGCAATTTGGACAAGCCAACTTCAGGCTATAGGGCTGCACCCAGACTGAAGTCTGTGTTAGCTTTAAACCTGTTGATATCAATGAGAATTAAATTAGTCGCAACTAACTTAATTCTTGTTGCTTTCAGTTGGATTATTCCAGATTTTGGTTTACTCTAAGACTAATTCTGGATCTACCCCATGAGTTATGAAGGGGGCTCATTTTCTGTGGCCATGGTTAAGATTAACCAGCACAGTAGGTCCCCTATATCTGTGAGGGATACGTTCTTAACTTAATATGGATGGTGGAAAATGTGGATAATGCAGGTAAGCCGTGCCAGGCTTTGCTTGCTCCTCTCCACTGAGGAAGGCACATCTGTCTCCTTCCATGGTGGAGAGGGTGGGGGAGCAGTACTAGACTGAGGGAACTGCAAGAAGCCCAGCTATGCCTCACTGTTCGTCTCTCTCGGCCGACTGTGCAGAGCAGGGACCGCGATGTTGGCAGCCATAGCCTTGGAGCTTATTACAGGCAAGTGAAACTGTGGATACCAGTCATGTGGTTATGGGGGACCTACTGTATAGGAAATTACATTCTTCAGGAAATACAGATTTTTATAATGAAGCATACAATAGCGTCAGGATGGTACCATATATAATAGGGTTTCCTTTTTTGGTTTTGTAAATTAACAGTCCTGTTTATTATACATTGTTACATTTTATATGTAGTCTGAAAATGTTAAATAATTTTAGGTAATACCTTATGTGAGACCAGTGTGGCATAGTGGTTTGAATATTGGATTAGAAATGGGAGACCGGGGTTCAAATCTCCGGTCAGCCATGAAAACCCACTAGGTGACTTTGGACAAGTCACACTCGCAGACTCAGCGTGGCAGTGGCAGATCTCCTCTACATGAATTTTGTGAAGAAAACCCCACAATAGGTTTGCCTTTCAGTTGCCATAAGTTGGAAACAACATGGCGGCACACAACAATAACAAATACCTGGTACACTGCCTGCTCCTCAGATTCCCCATTACATACCCCCATTACTTCACTCTTTTCTTTCTTTCTATAAAACTAATGGACTAAATGAAGTTTACTTGTCTTACTCATTGTTGTTTGCCTAAAAAGTAATTTCCAGTTTATGATGACCCCAGCCTGAACCTATTACGGGATTTTCTTTGCAAGATTTGTTTGGAGGAGATTTGCCGTTGCCTTCCTCTGAGGCTGAGTGTGACTTGCCCAAGGTCACCCACTGGGTTTCCATTGCCAAGCAAAGATTTGCATCCTGATCTCCCAGAATCCTAGTCCAACACTCAGACCACTCTACCACGCCGGCTCTGTGTTTTGCCCCTTTGAGATCTTTTCATCTTGGGATGGTTGTACTGAGAACACCATGAGCACATTAAAGTTAATGCCTCTGTTTGCACTCCAGGGAGTTTTACTCCTTGCCAAGATTGTCTGCCTTTCTTCTGCCATTTTCTTTGCTCTTTAAAGTATCCTTTCATTTTAATATCCGAGCAAATTCCAGAAACTATTGATTCCCATGGTTGATCTTTGAGAGTAGAGCATTAGACTTTCTCAGTTCTCCTCTCTGAAGTCCATCTGTAGGCGAGGGGATGGCAGGATATGCCTTAATAAACTTTTCTACCCTTCTGTGACCTCTGGCAACTTGACATCTACACCTGGATCTGAGCTGAGCTGATCCATATCCCTCAAAAATATGTGCTTCTTCGTGGTCTCTGCTCTCATACAATGAGATCTTTGCTGATGCGCAGATACATTTCGGAAAATTCCAGAGCTGAGTAGCTTGGCAGGAATCCCTCCCCCATTTGGTACTGAGCATGCTCAGTCCCGCCAAGCTAACAGTCTCTCCTCAATTTCTTTTCATACGCTGACCAGTTAGCAGCTCAGAAGCTTTCCTCTGCTGAGTAGCATTCTTTCGTCTTCGATTGTTTTTTTCTTATTTCCTCATGGAAACCGTAAGAACCCCTTCTTCTTCTTATGTCTTCTGCACTTTTCAAACTTTGCGTATCTTGCAGCTGCAAGGTTTCGCTTTCTGACGCTCGTTCAGAGTGTTTGTTCTGCCACGGAGAGGCCCATAATGTCCAGGCCTCTCCTAGCTGCAAGGAGTTTACCTCACAGACTTTGGAGAACAGAGCCTCCTGCTTGAAATCCTATTGCTGGGAGCAAGCTCTTCACCTAAAGGATCAAGCGGCCTCCAACACAGCTCTATTCACTATTTCAGCTTTGATCCATCCACCTCGAGGTCCGTCGGTATTGAAATCTTCCTCCTTACCGATGACGTCAGTACCAACTTCGGCCTCTGTACCAATGCCCCCAGTATCGACATCGGGCTCTTCCTTGACTCTACCTGCCATCGCTTCTCTCCCAAGGATTCTGAAGTTCTCTAAGATGCTGGCGGTGCCTCAATCTTCCAGTTCTGGAGAGGCCATGTCCACTTTTCCACTTCTCAGGCGACCTTGGCCCAGCAGCCTTGGACTGTCCCTACTGTGACTGAGCAAAAACGGCTCTCTTCACGACATTCCTCGGTGGCTCTGAAGAAAAAGAAAAAGGAGAAACATCATTCTCCCTCACCCGCGGCCTGTCTGCCGACCGAGCCGTCTCTCTTGGGCCCTTACCCACTCCGCCACCGACGCAGAAGGAGCCTGTACCAGTCACACTCGAGGAGAGACAGGCCCCCATCCTTTCTCCAGCACCGGAGTCTCTCCAACGCCCGGTACTGCCCTCGCCGGTACTGACTGACCTTGCCTTGGATCAGGAGTGCCAACCTTCTCCGGCCGCTTCTCCTTTGCCACAGGATCAGGCTAGGCCTACACATGACCTGTCTACTCTGGCTGTGGCCTCTCACCTGCCTGCCATGGACTGTCCACTGATTTCGGACACTCCTTGAGCTGTTTCTCGTGACTGGTCCCACCTTAGCGTGGCCCGCTCTCCAAGTCGTTGGGACCGTGGCCAGTTTCCCCACTGCCACGATCGTGGGCACCATGGTCCTTATGCCTTTCCCCCACCCAGGGGGGATTCGCCCTTCTCCTCAGCCTCCTACATAGCTCACTATGGTCACGGGCATTTATGGAGAGAACGGCCTGGCTCTTACTACTCTTATCCACCAGCTTACCGTGACCAATACCATCCTGATGTCCACCATTGGTCTCTTTACAGGCCTCGCTGTTCTTGGTCGCCATCGTGTTCTCCGTCTTGACCACGCTACCACCACTCGCCCCAGTACCATCGCTCTCGGTCCTGTTCTCAGTCCTGTTCCAGCTACTACTGGTGTTCTCTGCCACCACGTTCTCCCCAGGATCATTTCTCTCAATATTGCACTGTTTCTCCACCACCGCCTGTAACAGCTACTGCCTCTCGGCCTCTGCTGGAGGAATGCTCGGTTCCTACACATCCGCCTACTTCAACAGCACCACTCCCGACGCAGTCTCTTGCTGCTTCGATCCCAGCTGTCCTCCTGATCTCCTCGGCCTCGGCAGCAGTCTCAGTACCAACAGCAGTACCGGTTTTGTCTTCTTTGCCTCTGGCCCCTCTGAAGCCTCACCCGCCTCCAACTTCTCCATCCTCTGCATCTTATGTCTCCAATGATTACTCTTCTGACTCCACCTCTCTGTCTCACAGCTCCCCTCCACTTACCTTTAGGGAGCCAAGGGACACAGCACCCGAAGATGTCAAGCAGTTTTCTGACATCCTTGTCTGTATGGCCAATGCCCTGGGCCTCGATATCTCCGGACCTGCTCCTGCGGTGCAAGACCCAGTGTTTCACTATGTTGACTCCCATCCTACTACAACAGCACAGATTCTGTTTTTTCTGGCTCTTCAGGAAGTCATGAAACACCCGTGGTCTCAGCCGGCTTCCTTTCAGCCAATTCCTCATCGTCTGGAACACCTTTATCACACCTAGCGCAAGGATGTGGAATTCCTCTTCAACCATCCTACTCACAACTCCATCATTGTTGAGTCCTCTCAAACCAAGTAAGAAAGCCCACACAACTCCTCCTGATTGTGAGGGACACTGTGTGATAACTGAAGCCACTGTCAGAGCTGCTGATGACGAATAGCAGCTGTTGGTCCTTGTTGCTGAGGGTGGAGATGACGAGCAGCAGCTGTTGGTCCCTGTGGCTCTGGCTGGAGATGAGTCCTGCAGCTCAAGAGCTCCCCCTGCTGCCATGGACCAAGCAGGCTTGGATGTTCCTCTGCCTGCTCCTTTAGGGCAACAGGGATCCAGCTGTGATCCTGAGGACACCCTGGAGTCTGCATCAATCAGCCCACAAACAAGGTGGAGACTTGACACACTGTCTGGACATCTTCGGCTGTTGCTGCTATTTTGTTTCCTCCCTAATCACCAGAGTCTCTAACACTCAAGCTTATCAGTGTAACATCTGGGACAGGCTTCTCGCCTTGTTTTCCCATTTCCCAGATGATCAGCAGGCCACAGCCCTCCAATACTACAGTGAGTCGGTAGCTCTTACTAATCAACAAATCCAGTCTTCCCGACACTCCACAGAGGGTTCAGCGTGGGTCATGGTTGGCACAATTGCTCTTCCTTGCTTTACCTGGCTCTGCACCGCTGGCCTGACTGAGGACAGTCGGAAGAGAATTGAGGATGTTCCCTTTGACGGTCAAGGTCTCTTCCACACCACCACGGATGATGCCATGAAGCATCTCATGAAAACCTGCCTCACGGCGAAAAAGATGGACTTCACCTGTCGACTCAGACTAGAAGACCCCATTCATTCCGTTCTTCATGGAGACACACTTCTTACTCTTACCACTCTCGGTCTCCACGGCGGTCTTCACAGCAGTCCTCTGCTCTAGCCTCTTCATCACACTGCTCTTTCAGGCACCGACAGGCCTCTTCTAGGAAGTCTTCCTCTGCTACAAAGTCTAGATTTTGACTTGTCCTGCAGGTCGCCACCTCTGCCAACCTTTCGTCTCGCGGACCATCTGTCCTCCAAGGCCCCTAACCTTTCTCACCACTACAACACTTGGTGCGCCATCACGTCAGATTCTTGGGTGCTGACCATTATCTGTCTTGGTTGCGCCATTGAGTTTCTAAATATTCCACCGGTTGGCATCTTCTACTCCACACCTTCCAGTCCCACTCTTCTTGAGGAGATAGATACACTTCTGCACAAAGGGGCCATAGAAGAACTACCTCCCTCCGGCAAGCACACCAGATTCTTCTCCCAATACTTCGCTATTCCAAAGAGAGACGGCACCCTGCGACCCATTTCGGACCTCCAAGCGGTCAACTCCTTCATCCTGCCTTGGAAATTCAAGATGGTCACACTGTTGTCCATTCTTCCTCTCCTCAAGTGATGGGACTGGTTCGTGTCCATAGATCTACAAGACACCTACTTCCATATCGCCATCCTGCCTCAGCACAGGCGATATCTTTGATTCACTGTTGAAGACAGATGTTACCAGTACAAGGTACTTTCCTTCAGCTTATCCACAGCTCCCAGAGTTTTCACCAAGTGCCTCGCCCCTGTGGTATCTTACCTCCATACCAAGTGCGTGATGGTGTACCCCTACCTCGACGACTGGCTATTGGTGGCATCCTGCAGCCAGAAACTGTTCAGGGACATTCATCTCACTCTTTCTCTACTCTCCAACCTTGGCCCCAAGGTCAATCCCAAGAAATCCCACTTGGAACCTGCGCGTACTCTCGACTTCATCAGGGCTACTCTGGACTCTATTTCCACGATGGCGTTCCTCCCAGAAAAACAGGTGAGGGTCCTTTGCCAGTCCATCTCTGTGATTTTTCACAGTTGTTCCACCTCCGCTCACCAAATCCAGCAGCTCCTCAGTTATATGGCAACCATGACCTCCGTCACTTACCTGTCTCACCTCTGTGCCCGTCCTCTTCAGCATTGGTTCCTCAGACATTTCAGTCCTCTTCTTGATGACCAGTGCGGGAGGTTTCATATTCCATGTCCAGTCAAGGACTCTCTCACCTGGTGGCTCTCACTCCACCATGTACTCTCCGGAATGTCATTTGCCGAACCCCGTCCGTCCATCACTTTCACCACTGACGTATCTCTCCTCGGCTGGGGAGCTCACTGCAGTTGCCTCTCTGTCCAGGACCACTGGAGTGGTCTGGAGAAGCGTCTACATATCAGTGCCTTAGAGCTTCTAGCAATCTTCAAAACTTTCCGGGCCTCCCAGAACAACAACATGATGGCTGTATGCTACATAAATTGCCAAAGAGGCACTTGTTCATCACTACTTCTCCACCTTGCCTTACAGATATGGGATTGGTGTGTCCACTGTGTGTCCACATCGCTGTCCACCTAGTGGGGCGGGACAATACTACAGCAGACACTTTGAGCAGGGACATGACCTGCCACCACGAGTGGTCCCTGTCCGACCTGGCCTTTCGCTGGATAATGTCCTGCTGGGGCACCCCATCCGTCGATCTGTTTGCCACCTACCACAACAGGAAATATCCTCGCTACTGCTCCAGAGCCAGTGTAGGCCTCAATTCCCTCAGAGATGCCTTTCAGTTCCTGTGGAACGAGGGACTCCTCTACATCTTTCCCCCCTTTCCACTCCTGGGCTGAGTGGTGGCCAGGATTGCTGCGAACAAAGCAGACGCTGTTCTCATAGCCCCTTATTGGCCAAGACAGCATTGGTTCGTACACCTCCTCACCATCTCCCGGGGCCGTCAAATGCTTCTTCCACACTCCCCGGACCTTCTTTCTCACTCGGACGGTCAGTTGCTTCACCCAGACCTTCCTTGTCTCAGCCTGCATGTGTGGAGCATAACGTTCTAGACACTCCTAGGATTCTGGTGGTTCTCACAGCCTCTAGGAAGGAGTCTACTCGCAGATCCTATGAGTACAAATGACGTAAGTTCACTGCCTTCACAGACGCCTGATATGAGGCTTCTTCCCCTGCCTCTCTGTCGATAGTCCTTCATTTCGTTTTGTCTCTCAGGGAGCAAGGGTGTCATGCCCTGCCTTGGAGACTGTGGCAGTGAGGAGGATTCTGACTCTGTAGCAGAGGCTTCCCCAGAGACTGAAGTGTCCCCAGAAGCTGGTCCAGAGGGAGATGATACACAACAACAACAAGAAGGGCCTGAGCCAGGGGAACAAATAGAGGAAGACATAGCTGACACACCTACCTTGCAGCAGAGATGCCATGAAAGGGAGGGCTTGTGTGGCTTGGTCCATTTAAGTAGTAGGTGAACCCTAATGAGGGAACACCTGTGGTGACAGCAGCCATAGATAAAAGAGGGCTCCAGCTGGCCTTTCCTCCCAGGGTTAGCAACTGGTTTCTTTGGCCCTGAAACCCTGTGCTCTTGGATCTGGCTGTCCTGGAACTCTGCCTGTTTGGACTACAGTTTGGATTTGTTTGCTCTAGGCTGCTTTTCTGTTAGGACATTTTTGACTCTCACCTCGTGAATAGGAGCTGTGCTGCTTGTAAATTACTGCCTGCTGTCCCATAGACATGACAAAGGGCTTACTTTCTGTTTTCTCAAGGTATATGTCTCTGCAATTGTTGCCTACCAGCCACACAACTCTCCCTCTGTGGCCCTTTTCAGGAACCCTGCACTCAAACAGTTCCTTAAAGGCCTCCACCATCTATATCCTCTGACTTCTCTGTCTCTCCCTCTGTGGTTGTTATCTTTAGTCCTTTCCCAACTCATGCACCACCTCTTTGAACTCATGGCCACATTGGATGACTGCGTCCTTACTCTGAAGACAGCATTCCTTGTAGTGGTGACTACAACCAGGAGAGCAGGAGAGCTGACTGTGCTTTGTGCGGATGAACCCTTCCTGGTGTTCCATAAGGACAAGGTGGTTCTCTGCTCAAATTTGTCCTTCCTACCCAAGGTGGTCTCCGAATTCCACTTAAACCAGGATATCATCCTCCCCACCTTCTATCCTGACCCATCTACACCTCTTGAGTGTTCCCTCCACTCATTGGATGTCCACTGGGCACTTGCCTTTTACCTGCAACGAACTTCGCCCTTTCGCCACACTCCTCAACTTTTTGTCTGCTATGGTGGGAGGCAGAAAGGCCACAAAGTCTCCACTCTGCACTTCTCCAAGTGGGTCGTGGAAGCAGTTCGCCTCTCCTATGAACTCACTAAGCAGCCGCCTCCTTCTCCTCTCCACGCCTGCTGGGGCTATGGCCTCCTCGGCAGTGCTCCTCAAAGGAGTCAATCTGACGGAACTTTGTTGAATGGCTACTTGGACACAGACTTCAACATTTGTCTGGCACTACTGTTTAGACTGTAGAGCCTGGCATGACGCTCGCTTTGGTCATGCGGTGCTGTCCTCCATCGTCTAGGACCTGACCTGCTGTCCAACAGTAAGCTACTTAATCTCCCACTGTGTGAGGCACAGAGACCACGAAGAAGAACAGGTTGCTTACCTGTAACTGTGTTTATTCAAGTGGTCATCTGTGCCTTCACACACACTCGCCCAGCCTCCCCCTTTCAGGTCTCCTTATCGGCGGTCTTCAAAACTGAGGAGAGACCGTTAGCTTGGCAGAACTGACCGTTAGCTTGACGGGCATGCTCAGCACCAAATAGGGGGAGGGGTTCCTGCCAAGCTTCTCAGCTCTGGAACTTTCCAAAATGTATCTGTGCATGTGCGAAGATCCCATTGTGTGAGGGCACAGATGACCACTCGAAGAAACACAGTTACAGGTAAGCAACCTGTTCTTCTCCTAGAATCCAGTGATAAGCCATCCACATCCCACATGCAGTAAGGCACCATATGATCTGTCAGAGTCAGATAAGGTATTCAGGTTGTCTTAAATAAAGGGATATGTTTGATTTAGTCAGGTCAGATTTATGTTTCCTTTAACATGTAACAATAAATAGTTTTCTTTACATTTTTAAAAATGTTTAAATGTTATTTAATTCAGCTTTCAGTTGCCATTGTTGGAGCATACCATAGGTGTCCTTCAAAAAATTAGATCCAACCATTTTCATGGTTTTAGTAATTCTCCATCTTTTGCTTTTCACAAACAAAACCCCTAAGTTGTGTTTCTCTGGTTCATTCCAAAGGGAACCATCTGTCCATGATGAAGGGTGCTGTGAATGTGTCCTGGGAAGGCAGCCTCCATTTGCATTCATGCCCCAAATCTGTAGCTGGAAGAAATCTTGCTGAGTGTAGATCTCAGTGCTAAAAGGCTGAGTCCTCCAAGTCTAATAATCTGACAGAATATGGTTCTGGTTACAGAGGCATTTATTTTAAAAATAAATTAACTCTCTTCTTTAGGAGCTTTTTCTGATGGAAGTAAACTAATGGTAGCTGAAGGGCAAAATGAAATGTTTTAGTGTAAATAGCATTTTTTTTTAACTAATGCTAAGATATCCTTGTTCACAAATCCATATTCTAAGTCATCTTACATGTGCATATGCCTTCAAATCACCTGGCAACTTATAGTGACCGCATGAATGCCTCTGGTGAAGCAGATTGAGTCTATAAAAAAATATGCTACAAACTTATTTCTCTCGGTTAATCTCAAAAGGTGTTACAATACCTCTTTGCATGGGGTCTTCTTCTCCTTCTCCTTCTTCTTCACTGCCATCAAGTCAACTTTGACATACGATGACTCTGTGAATGAGACACCACCAAATCACTCTGTCATAAACAGCCCTGCTCAGGTCTTGCAGATTCAGGGTTGTGGCTTCTTTGATTGAGTCTCTCCATCTGTAATACAGTCTTCTCTTCCTACTGCCCTGTGTCTTGCTAAGCCTTTGTGCCTGTTCCTTGAGGTGTCAGACCCGGTCACAGTGATACATGTCTTAGTTATATCCCATTTAGGCTACTATAACATGCTGTACTTGGGACTGCCTTCGAAAAGTGTTTGCAAACTTAAACTGTTCCAAAGAGCTGCAGCCAGACTGTTAACTGGGGCAGGTTACAAAGACCATACTGTGCTTCTGTTAAAACTGGCTCCCAGTTTGTTTCTGATCATAATTCAAAGTGCTTGTTATGACCTGCAAAGTCCTATATGGCTCAGGTTCAGGTATTTTGTTCTTTTAGCATGAGGTTTGAATTTATTTTAATACTATGAATAATTTAATTCTATTTTAATGTTCACTTTTTGAATGTTTTTAATTTGAGTTGTTCTTTTAAATTGCGAGCCTCTTTGTGTCCCAATTTTGGGAAAAAACAGGATAGTACTGGTGGTGGTGGTGGTGGTGATGATGATGATAATGATGATGATGCTGGTGTCTTTTGTAGTGAGTCATATCTTACTGTGATATGTCCAAAGTATGACAACAGCAGTTTAGTCATCTTGGCTTCTAGGAAGAATTCAGACTTGATTTGCTCTAGGACTCATTTATTTGTCTTTATTAGCTGGAAAGTGTGCAGGTGTGTTCTGAAACACATCTACACACTTTCCTGTTCATCAGCTTGTGACACTTAGACTATTGTATTATCTACATACACATTTACTTTTACTTCCCTTTCTGCACTACACTGCCCTGTTTGATATTGGTTGCACATTCATACTTTTCTTTTTCTTGGAACAAAACTTAAAGATCTTATTATCTGCTTAGATACATTGCAACCCCATGTCCAACGCTAGTATAGGAGACTGAGGAGGTAATTTCATCATATTCCTAGGCAAAGGGAGATCTTCTGGTGTAATTAATCAGGATTCAGACAACATGCTAAGTACAGTTAATCTAAAATTTAAGCTGATGGTGGTTCAGAGGAAGCGAGGGAAATGGAGAGTACCTGAGCCTGAGGAGAGGCTAGCCTCATCCTCATAAAGCTAAACTATGGATTAGTATTATATCCAAATACAGCCAGTGATCTCTTGATTGGATTCTGAGCGTTCCTACATGAGTTGTACAATAAAATGGGCTTTTCCACATCAATGATACATCCTTGGTTTCCATGGGCAACACATAATCTACACTTGTTCTTTCAAGCCACATGTTAACTTCAAGAGATACTACATGTCTACAGATACTGCAGATTAGGATTCTTCCTGAAGATAAAACTGAAATTGCTGTGATAGTAGCAGAGACTTTTGAGTATTGGGTACTTTTGCCCATCCTAGTACTGCAACTTGGTTATTGCAAGTGCCACTGTATATTGGGAAAGTTTCTGAAATCTAGTGTAGAATTAATGCATACTGGTCAGTGTCCGCCTTACTTCTCTGATGCTTCTGGTACTCAGTACTGGCAGAGTCGAGGGTTCTATTTCCCCCCTTCCGTCTGGTTTCTGGCTTCCCCACTTCCACCTAGCTGGAAACTGGGATGTTATTAGGTGTGTTTGAGTAGCTTTTGTGAATAGCACAGTTGATACTGTTGCTGCTTGCTGTTCAGCTGTGAGTGTCCTAGAGGGATGTGCATCTTCAAGGAAATGTTTTTCTAGTTGGATTGAGCATCGCTCTCTTGCTCTCTCTCTCTCTCTCTCTCTCTCTCTTTCTTTCTTAAATAATGATGGCAGTCCCCTTTTAAAAGTTGGACAGAAGGCATTTCACCCTGACTCCACCCGCCAACTCCACGCTGAATATGCTTAAAGGGGACTTTTTGTGCATGTTCTCTTGCAATTGAAAAAGGACTTCTCTTTCCACTTCTAACACAGAACACTTGAGACTAGCTTTGATTACTTTATTCTTCCTTCTCATATTCCTTACTGGGATGTATTTAGTTATGATTTCTTCATTACTGCTAATGTTAAGGTTTTTTGTTCCATAAAATGATTTTGCGCATTTGTACTTACTGTTCCTTCAGTATGTTGTCTGTCAGAATTTTTATGTTTGGAAATATTTTCTCCATGGGATACATTAGGGGCCTTATGTTTACCCAGGAGAATACAGCTTTTCTAGAGGTTGTGTAGCAACACTGGAGCTGTCTTTGGTTCTGAAACTCATGTACCTTCGCTAATGGGTTGAGACTAAGTACCATTTTGTCATGTGTCTTTGGCTAATATTTACGTATTTATTTTAATTATTAAAAAAAATCACCTCTTGGCCTGTCAGGCCAAAGAAACGCATAAAAAGGTCCTTTTAACGGGGAAGATCCTATCTGATCATGGAAGCTAAGCAGATTGAGTCCTGTTTAGTAGTTGGATGGGAGACCACCCAGTGCTGTAGGCTATATTTCAGAGGAAGAAGTTGGCAAAATCACCTCTGAGTATTCCTTGCCTAAGAAATCCTATAAAAAACTTGTGAGGTCATCATAAGTTGACAGGCAAAGAGGGTGAGTGTTTTGGCATCATCCACTCCATTGTTGCTACTGACCTTGTGAGGAAAGTGAACAGTCTGAGGAAGAAAGCCTCCTCTGCTTAAGGAACCAGTTAGAAATTGCTCACATGTAAAGGAAGCTTATGTCCTCAGAGTCTCCACATATGGAAAGCAACAAAAGAGGACAGAGCTAGCATGCTGTTCACTTCACGTGTTTTTGTTGTTATGTGCCTTCAAATCAACACTAATTTAGGACAACCCTGTCATAGGGTTTTCTTGGCAGAATTATTCAGAGGAGGTTTGCTGTTGTCCTCCTGTCAGGCTGAGAGAGTGTCACTTGCCCAGGGTCACCCAGTGGCCTTTCCATGAAGGAGAAGAGATTCAAACCCTGGTCTCCTAGAGTCTATATAAAAACCTTTATAAGCCTAAACAGAGAACATCTGCATAGGGATTTTAACAGTCTATATCTGGAGAAGGAATTGCATGATTTGTGGGTCCCAGGGATTTCTGTGTGGCTGCCAAGGAAATTTCAGAGTTTCCCTCATCACTTCCTTTTTTTTTTTCACGTTCAAAAGTTATATTTTTGTTAAAAACAGAAGTTACTTCCAGTTTTGTCAAAATGGGTCAGGACAACTCGTGACCCTCAGCAGTTGTCCATGCCTCTGTAACAGCTAAGTGGTTTCTGATAAGTCAGTGTTCACAGCATAAAGGCAGCACATGGAGTTATTAATCAAACTTACAAAACTAATAGAAAAATGCTAGATGATTGTCCAGTGACATTACCAAACACACTGAACCTCCAGTTGATTCATTCACAGCTTTTCTATAAGATATCTGAGCTGATATTCACTTAAACACACACTCTTAGACCAAAATGGTTTAATTATTGTATCGATTATTAGTTGACATGTTGAGTAAACCCAAATAGGACAGAGCTTTGATTGATGGTTCCAGAAACAACAACTATGGTAATAACTTGCTCATCCTACTCAGTACAGATTGAAATGCTTAAAACACTGATTCACAAAACTATAATGTAGTCAGGCAGACTGGTGTCAATGCCTGTAGAATATGAGTGCCTTATAGTTGGATTCTTTTAGCAGAAAATCCATTCCAATATTCGGAAGGAAAGTTACTGGTCTAAGACATAAGTAATTATTTACCAAAGCATGGAGTTGGACTAAAAGCATTTGCAAAGCTGAATCAGCTCAGAAAATTAAAGCACAGGCAGATCATATCTGCCAAAATACAATATGATAGGTGGGCCTCAGTAATTGTGTTTCATTTCTGCTAAAGTGTCAGTTTACAATCCTGAACAGTGTGTATTTCATCCTAATAAATAGGTCTTCAAGGAAATGTGTAAGTTATCTGACTTCCTTTTCTTCCTTATAAAACTAACTATTGTTATACCTCAAGAGATTTAAGGTAGAGGCAAGTTTGGAGAAATTGGGATAAATTATTCAAAAGCATATTATACTTTTGTAGTATATGTATTCAGAGTGAAGGAAGATGGAATATTCAGAAAGGGAAGTAAACGCTGTATAGTCTGAAATAAAACACTGGTGTCATTTCCTCTAGGGAAAGTGGGAAGTTAATGACAAGAATTACAGTGGCCTTTTCATAGTCAAATTTTTGATGTGGGAAAATTACTGTGTCGCTGTTCTCGAAAGAATGGGTTTCTTTGTAGGTGTACTTTATATTTTAAAGTTTTATTCTGTCTTATTGGACTTGGTTGCTAAAGACTGTTAGAGATTTCTTAGGTCTCCTCTAAATTTTCACCCATAAACATTCTTCTGCTACAAAGGGTAGATTTCAGAAAGGAAACTGATGTCCCTCTGCTGGGGAACTAATTAACTAAATATATAAACTATCTCGAAATGGCATTCATTTTGTGGGCCTTTATTGGATGATGGCTGATTTTGCTTGGATTTTTGCATATGTATTAACATTTGTGAGAGTCAGTGTGGTGTGGTGGTTTGAGTGTTGGACTACAACTCTGGAGGCCAAGGTTCTGATCCCTGGCCAGACACAAAAACCCAGTGGGTGCACCAGGACAAGTCAGACTCTCTCTGCCTCAGAGGAAGCAAAAGCAACTCCTTCTCAAAAAATCTTGTCGAGAAAACCCCATGGTAGGTTCACCGTAGGGTTGTTGAATTCAGAAATGACTTGAAGGAACACAACTGCGGGAACAACAAATTGACATTTGTTTGGGATTTTTTTTTTATTGCTAGCAAATCTTGCACTGCCTTCCTTGTCCTCCTCTTCCTAAAATACAATAAGAATGCATGTTTCTCAGGGAAGTGGTGTATAGGAAAATTGGTTGAACGGTGCCTGTGAAGCAGTCTGGGTTAATCTCTAATTACACTGCTAAGGGCAGTCATGAAGAATTCTAAAACTGGTGAATTGATTACGGTTTTCAGAAAGATTAATACTTATTGATATGATCACATTGATTTTTAATACTATGTTTGTAGGAAAGGGGAAAGAAATCTGCTCTTGGTCTGCTGTTTTCAAATACCATTGGCTTTCTCTGTAATAAGTATTTTTAAGCATTTTAAAATTTGACTTTGTGGGAACTGCTTTCAGCTTCTTCTCCCCCCCCCCCCCCCCGGAAGAAATATTCATGTTCTTTACCTGAATGTCTTTGAGATGTTCAGCATCTTAGCAATGTCTGTCTGCTAATGACCTACACTGGTGTCTGCTGCAGTTTGCAACAGCACAAATTAGGACTGTAAATGTATCCCTTTTCATGACCCTTCTTCAACCCTAAGCAATAAAGTATAGACAAATAGTATTCATTTCAAAACCATCATCAGGATTATTGGTTTTCACTAACTATTGTGAAATTATTACTGCTTGTAGATTTCATCCATCCTTGTTTCTTGCCCCTGAAGTTGAGCGATATCATTAGTCCTTCAGCTGAAGCTTAAATTATAGAAGCATGCCTTCTCAAAATTTGTAGGCAAACTTTAATCATAGCCCCCGTGGGATCTGAGCTGGCAGAGCTGGGATATAAGAGAAAAAGGGTTCCTGAAACAGAATTTTAGCTTCCAATTTAAAACTTTCACCCTCCATTCTCACAGCTTCTTGCCAGATATTGTAATGTTAGTGCCAGGGAGAAGACCTGTCATAGTGGCTCAGAATACAACACCCACCTTGTTCCTAGGCTAGTTGGGTCACAGTGGCCACTTGAGGTGATATTCCCATAGTTGATAATTTTCAAGCAGGAACCAAGCAAAGCTTAGCCAAAGCTGTGCCTCAAAAACAGTTTATTTTGCCTTCAGAATTTCATCCTCCTCTGTTGTCTTAGTTCCCAGCCAGTAACACTAACATCCAATGAACAAGAGCACTGATGTATGAGAATACTATTGTTTTGCCATTTATGTCTGGTGAAGGGACTGAGTTATGGTCCAGAAACTGAGAATAAAATTGTGATATTTCCAGATATTTTCAGATTTCACCCAGGTTATGGAGATCTACTATGCTCCAGGGGTTCATGGATGAAATTGATTTTTTAATATGAATTTCAGTCTAGTTTCAGATCTAGTTATAGTTCCTGTTGGTGCTTCTGTACCTCTCAGTGGCTTCAATCCTGTTCTCTTTCTGGGCCATCTTGCTAAGATGAGACTCAGAAGCACTGTTTTGCTGTACCTCCCTCTTTCATTGAGAGGGAAACCCAGCAGATGGTGCTGGGAGACTCCCTTTGGCCTGTGGCCTTCATACTGTTTAACACTTCTGGGAGAGGCTGTGCACAGTTTTGGGATCTGGTGCTATCAGTATGCAGGTAAAACCCAACTGTATTACTCCTGTCCAACTCAATCTAAAAGTGCTACCACAGTTGCAAACTAGTACCTGTCTTCACTAATGGTGGGATATGAGTAGACAAATTAAGTCTTAACCCAGACAATACAGAAGTGGTTCTGGACAGATAAAAGCAGGCCAATGGCTTATACTTTAGATGCATCCCATTTGGATTACTTTAATGTGGTTTATGATAGTTGCAACTATCATAAAATTCATCATTTCACAGAGTTTTTAAATAGACACCAATTCCCTCTTCACTGTAATTTTTTTAAAGTTTCAAAATGGGCCAAGAAGACCCTTTTGCAGATGATTTCCCCCTGTTGGACTCTGCAAATAGATTTTGAAAGCAGTGTTAATCACCCATTCTCAGTGTCACCTCTGCAGTCAACTTCACAGTCTCCCTTTCCCAATTGCATTTTCCTTTAAATAACCCATACCACAGCAATAAAGGTCTGTTTAGTTAACCTCCCTCAGATTCACTCCCTGCCCAGTTCCTTTGCTCAGTTGCATGCTGAAGCTCTTTATGCTTGATCCACTTGGATGCAGCTGCATATACAGTGCACTTTTGCCTGAGCAAATCATCAGAGGACACTACCATCACAAAATGTTATGATCTATTGAGCTGTCACTTTTTAAACTTTTCCTTTGTTCAGAGCTTTAGGGATGCAACGGCTTAAACCACAGAAACCGTAGATAGACTTGACAGTCTGCACCTGACCTTGTTTTCCCACAGACCACAACTTTCACTTCTGCCTTCCCAGTAGGCTGGCCATATGCAAAAGAAGATAGGGCTTCTTCACTCTGAATGGTTGTGTTCAAACGAATTTCAGCAAGTATAGCTTGACATGCAAACATAAGGGGCTCTTGGGGGCAAAGGTATGTGGAGATTATTAATGACTAAGCTTTGTTTAACCTCTCCTGGATATCTGTATTCTCTCAAAGGAGCCTGCTTGAGTTTTGGGGGAGGTCTTTCCCTCAGCCCTGCTGCCCTCAGAGCCATTTTTAATGAGAATGTGAAAAAGAAATATCTTAGTGGGCCATTCCAGCCTCTGGAACCCCCTACAAAGGGAGGCTGTGGACAGATTCCTTCTAACAAATGACTTCTTTCACATCTGGACACCCAACTTGAGGATTACTCTCAAGAAGGAAATCAGCAAGGGCTTGCTTGCATCACCTTTTCCCACTCAACCACAGTATTTGCATACTTAGCAAATAATTTGCATCATGTGCAAAGTAGGTCTGGATTTAGGGAGATGGAAAATGGGAAACTCTAACTTCGTTTTCTGCTGTACAAGCCTAGTGTGGAAACTTGAAGGAGTCACTTGCTCACTGGAATTACTTCTTTATACACCCGTAGGGTAGGAGCTTCCAAAAAAGTATGAATAGAACCTTTGCAACGTAGTTGAATGCTTTAATATCGTGCCCATGTGGTTGGCTGAGTTCAGAAATAGGATTGTAATAATTGACTTTATCTCTTACAATCTGGGATAAACACCTTCTACAACTGTTTTCAACTGTTTTCCATAACCATTTCCCTGTATTCTGAGTGTTTATTGAGCATGGGGCTACCCTTTATTCCTTTTGCTTTGAAGTTGTTTTGATTATCTACTGGTTACCTCATAACTGTGCAGGCAGCCTATTGTGAAGAGGAAGGTCATTACTGAAGGAGCCATGAGGACGTGGAACAGAGAAGGTAGATAGGGAAAAATCTATGCTGAGTATCTGTGGAGAAGAAATTGAGAGTTTCCTTTATTTTGTGTGTAGATTAATTTCTGGACCCAGAGAGCTGGCTGCTTTTGCAGTAGGTAATATCTTGGATGTAACACAGATGATTAAGATTTAAGGGACATATTTTTAGAAAGCGTTTAAATTGAGTGTTTCAATCCAATCTTTTATATCTGTGTGTAAAGCTTCTGAGAAATTGCTTAATGGTAATATTTATGAAGGAAACACTGCATTTAAAAAATGCTTTCCTTCCCCCATTCTTAAAAGGGAAGACCTTTAAGGAGAATATCCAGCTAACTTTCCCGTTATCTTGAAATATCTGGCTTTAAGATTTTGTAGTGGGACAGAAACAACAGTTTGGATAGGACAGAAGAAAAGATAGCGGTGTTCTTCTTCGTGGTCTCTGTGCCTCACACACTAGGAGCTTTCGCGCATGCGCGGTACCGTTCGGAAATTTCTAGAGCTTAGTAGCTTGGCGGGAACCCCTCCCCCTCTGCCTGCACTGAGCATGCTCAGCCCGCCGAGCAACGGTCTCTCCTCAGTTCTTTCTCGTCCGCCGTCTCGTACGGAGGTTCTGAGTTTGGTTCTTGCTTGGCTTTTCTCTTCGCGTATTTGTTTGACTGGCTTTGACCTCGGAATTGGATTTTGGACTACCCCTCGGATTTTGGACTTGGTTTTTGGTGATTTCGGCTCCCGTTTACGGGATTTTCACCCCTCTTTTTCCCCCTTTTCGTCTTCGTCTCCTTCGTCGTTTCTCTTCGTCGCCGCCATCTTGTCTTCTCCACGCTCCTTCCCCGACGTCTTCTCCCTTCTTCTATGTCGGCGCTGTTTAAGCCGTGCAGAGTGTGTGGTCGTAAGGTCGCCTTAACCGACGGTCACAGCGAGTGCCTTTTCTGTTTGGGTGAGGCCCATAACACCAGGGCCTGCCCAATCTGTAGAGACTTCACCTCCCAGACTTTGAGAAATCGTCTGGCTCGCCTGAAATCGCATTGCTGGGAGCAGTCTCTGCAGGCTCAGGAAGGACCTTCGCGACCGTCAGTGGCTACGATGTCCAAACCATCGGCATCGGGGCGTTCTTCGACCACGCCCGTGTCGGTGTCGGCGGCTGCTGACCCGACCTCGTCGGCGGTACCGGGCTCGGTACCGCCGACACGGACTCCGATCGCTGCTCTGCCGAGGATACCGAAGATTTCTGCTTCGGCCTCGGGGGAGTCTTCGGTGCCGGCTTCAAAACCTACGAGGCCGATGACCTTGGCCCAGCGAAAAAGGCCTGCTCTTCCGGAGAAGGGGAAGGACAAGGACAAGGACAAGAAAAAGAGAAAGAAGGAGAAGGGAAAGCGTGCCTCTCCATCAAAGAGACCTGCTCCTCCCACACCTCCTCCGACCCAGCAGGCACCCGAGGAGGATTCGGAACACCAGGAGATCCTGGAGGTCTCCGACGTGGAGGAGTCCGCTGCCTTCGAGGCGCCCCCCGACCCGCCTCTCTTGACTGCAGCGGTGTCTCCGCCCGGACGCCCTGAAATGGCGGCCCGCCCGGAGCATGCTCTCGCCTCACCTCAGACCTCACCTCGTCCGCGTGGATCCTCCGGACGGAGTCGATCCCGGACACCGGAGCGGCGCATCCGACAGCGCTCTCCGCACCGGAGGGAGGCCCACCCCGGCTGGTCTAGACCGCCGATGGACTCTCCGTACTCTTCGGCCTCTTACATGGCCAGATACGGCAGAGAGCATACCTGGAGGGAGTACCCGGGGTCCTATCGATCCTACTCCCCGGCGTACCGCGACAGGTACCATCCTGACGCACGGCGCTGGTCGCCGTATCGTCGGTCCCGCTCTCCATCACGCGGAGACTACCGCTCTCGGTACCACGACTCGCCGCGTTCCACCTCCAGGTCACCTGCTCCTCGACGCTCGCGCGACCGCTCGCCTCGTTACCGTGCGGTCTCACCTCCGCCACGGGTTACCTCCACAGCGACCCGCCCGTCGTCGGAGGCCACTCAGGCGCCGCCGCCCCCGGCTTCGGTGACTGTGACTCAGACTGCTGAGCGTCCGAGACCTGCGCTACCTCCGGCCGCCCGGGTTCCTCAGGCACCGGTCACAGCTGCTTCTCCTCCAGTGAGGCCTCCCACCGTCGCCGCTCCGACTGTGACCCTCGCCGTGTCCTCGCGTCAACCGTCACGGGAGGGGTCGCCCGACAAGCCGCCCTCCGACTCCTCTCAGTCCTACGAGTCGGACTCAGACTCCAGTGAGTCAACACCAGCGTCCCACGAATCCCCCCCCTTGGCGTTTGGAGACCCTGCCCCGGAATCGGCCCCGGAGGACGTTCGGAGTTTCTCGGCGATCCTCCTTCGTATGTCTGCAGCCTTGGGCCTGAAGATTGCGCAACCGGCCCCGGCTGTTCAGGATCCGGTGTTCCAATACGTCGACACCCGCGCTCCATCAACGGCTCCCCTACCATTCTTGCCGGCCTTGATGGAAGCCCTGAAGCAGCCGTGGGCCCAACCGGCCTCTGCTCAGCCTATTCCGCACAGGCTTGAGCACCTCTACCGGACCCAGAGGGAGGACGCCGAGTTCCTCTTCAGCCATCCTCAGCCGAACTCCGTGGTGGTCGAGTCTGCCCAGACCAAGGGGGCCACGAGGGCGCATACCACGCCGCCGGATAGAGAGGGTCGGAGGCTCGACACGTTTGGCCGGCGTTTCTACTCCGCCTCCTCACTGATAGCACGGGTCTCGAACACTCAGGCCTGCCTCGCGGCTTACCTGAGGAACCTGCTGGACAGGTTCCACCCGGTTCTGGCGAGCCTCCCGGAGGAAAACCGAGCGGGCGCTACCGACTTCTTCAACGAGGCGGTAGCGCTCGCGAACCAGCAGATCATTTCCTCTAGGCACTCCGTCGAGGTGGCTGCACGAGTGCTAGTGGGATCGGTTTCGCTGCGGAGGTACGCGTGGCTTCGATCATCCGGGTTGCAGGAGGACACCAGAAGGCGCATCGAGGACCTTCCATTCGATGGCACCGGACTGTTTAGTGCTACTACTGACGAGGCGATGGACCACATCGTCAAGGCACGCCTAACGGCCAAGAAGATGGGGATCCATCAGCCTTCGCAGTCACGCCGCGCCTTTGGCTCCCGACCTTCATGGCGCAGGTCCTCCTCCTCCACGCTCCCATCGCGCTCCCCGCGCTCGGGACTGTCGCGGCCGACGGCTTCGTCTTCTTCCAGGAGGCCTCCTCGGAGACGCCAGCCCTCTTCGAGGAAGTCGTCCTCAGGGACGAAGTCCCGTTTTTGATGGGACTTGCAGGTCGCGTCAACAGCCTCTCTTCCACCTGCCCGCATCCCTAGAAGATCATCCCGGACTGGCCAGACACTTCGCCGACTGGTGCTACATCACTTCGGACTCTTGGGTTCTCTCCATCGTCCGTCTTGGTTACGCCATCGAGTTTGCAAGTATTCCACCGCGAGGCGTCTACTATTCCACCCCCGCCAGTCCGGTCTTGCTGGAAGAGATCCAGTCTCTCTTGCAGAAGGGAGCGATCGAAAGGTTACCGCCCTCGGCCACTACCACCGGCTTCTTCTCCCGGTACTTCACGGTACCGAAGTCGGACGGTACCCTGCGACCGATCTTGGACCTCAGAGGGGTGAACGAGTACATCCGCCCCAGACGCTTCAAGATGGTCACTCTACCTTCGATCCTGCCTCTCCTTCGTCGAGGGGACTGGTTCGCTTCCATCGATCTTCGGGATGCGTACTTCCACATCGCCATTCGTCCGCAGCACAGACGGTACCTTCGGTTCGCGATCGACGGCACCTGTTACCAATACAGGGTGCTGCCTTTCGGACTGTCTACCGCCCCGAGGGTCTTCACCAAATGCATGGCCCTGGTGGTATCCTACCTGCGGACGAAGGGCGTTTCCATTTACCCTTACCTCGACGATTGGCTGTTGGTCGCGTCCTGCAAAGACAAACTGTACAGGGACATCCACAGAACACTGTCCCTTTTGACTCGCCTTGGTCTCCGGGTCAACCCGAAGAAGTCGCACCTCGAGCCGGCGAGGGTGCTCGATTTCATCGGCGCGACCCTGGACTCGGTGTCTGCCAGGGCCTACTTACCGCTGGAGCGCGCACGTACCCTTCGCCGGGCGGCAGCCACCACCTTCGACGCACCTACGGTGTCGGCGAGGAGGATCCAGCAGCTCCTCGGGTACATGGCCTCCACCACAGCGGTTACCTACCTCTCCCGGCTGCACGCGCGCCCGCTCCAACACTGGTTCGTCCGGGTCTTCAATCCGCTCCGGGACGACCAGAGGTGTCATCTACGACCTCCTCTGCACGTGCGCCGCTCCCTGCGTTGGTGGCTGTCTTACCGTCACCTGCTCTCCGGGATGCCGTTCCGAGAGCCGACTCCTCGACTGACGGTAACGACCGACGCCTCCCTGTTCGGCTGGGGAGCGCACTGCCGTGGACTCAGGGTACGAGGACATTGGGCCGACGACGAGACCGGTCTCCACATCAACGCTCTCGAGCTTCTAGCTATCTGGAAAGCTCTGAGAGCGTTTCGCAACTTGGTCGCTGGGCACACGGTCCTGGTTCTGACGGACAACACGACGGCAGTCTGTTACGTCAACGGACAAGGGGGGACCCACTCGACCACGCTCCTGACCATCGCGCTCCAACTGTGGGACTGGTGCGTGTCGCTCCGGGTCCACCCGATAGCCGTACACCTGGCAGGCCAGGACAACACCACAGCGGACGCCCTCAACAGGGACACTTCCTGCCACCACGAGTGGTCCCTATCGAGGGAAGCGTTCCGGCTGATTCGGGACCGATGGGGCGAGCCCACGATCGACCTCTTTGCCACCGAGGAGAACGCGAAGTGCCGTCGGTACTGCTCGAGAGCCGGTCGGGGCCCGGGCTCTCTCGGCGACGCCTTCCAGTTCCGATGGAGCGACGGCCTTCTATATGCGTTCCCTCCATTTCCCCTCCTCGGTCGGGTGGTCGCCAAGATCCTGGCGGACCGAGCGGACGTGGTTCTCGTGGCTCCGTACTGGCCGAGGCAACATTGGTTCGGCCCCCTGTTCGAGGCGGCTCGGGGTCGGCTCCTCCGGTTCCGCTCGACTCCGGACCTTCTGTCACACTCGGGCGGTGTCGTTCTCCATCCCGACCTGCCCCTCCTGGCCCTCCACGCATGGCGGATAACGCCTTAGACGACCCGGTCATCCGGAACGTCCTGACTGCGGCCAGGAAGGAGTCGACGCGCCGTAACTACGCCTACAAATGGCAAAAATTTGTGGCTTTTGCTGAGACACGGGGGGAGCCGGTATCGCCTGTTGGCCAAGGTACCGTCCTCCATTTCTTACTCCATCTTCGACAGCAGGGACTGGCATTCTCCTCCTTAAAGGTCTACCTTGCCGCCATCGTGGCGTATCAACCTCGCGGCTCTCCGTCGGCGGCGCTCTTTCGTGACGCCACCATGAAGCAGTTCATGAAGGGCCTACAGCATCTATACCCGCCGGTATCGCCACCGTTACCGCCCTGGTCGCTCTCTCTGGTGCTGTCGCAGCTGACTCGACCACCGTTCGAGCCCATGGCCACGGCAGATGACAGGCTCTTGACTATTAAGACTGCCTTTTTGGTGGCTGTCACCTCAGCCAGGCGAGCCAGCGAGCTGACTGCGTTGCGAGCCGACGAGCCCTTCCTTGTTTTCCACAGGGACAAGGTAGTTCTCAGACCTGACATCTCCTTCCTGCCCAAGGTGGTGTCACACTTCCACCTTAATCAGGACATTATTCTGCCGACGTTCCATCCGAATCCGACGACGCCCTTGGAACGGTCCCTGCACTCCCTCGATGTTCGCCGCGCCCTGGCGTTCTACACCAGCCGGACTGCGTCTTTCAGGCAGACCCCACACCTGTTCGTGTGCTACGGTCGGCGCCGTAGAGGCCACAAGGTTTCCACCCAGCGTTTTTCTAAGTGGGTGGCCCAGACTATACTACTGGCCTACGAGCTGGCAAAACAGCCCCCGCCAGACTTGCTCCGGGCTCATTCCACCAGAGCCGTGGCATCCTCGGCAGCTCTCCTGCGAGGTGTGGACCTCCAAGAACTATGTCGGGTGGCGACCTGGTCCAGGCCATCGACCTTCGTGTGCCACTACCGACTGGACTGCCGGTCCCGGACGGATGCCCGGTTTGGACGAGCGGTGCTGGCCTCCGTACTCTAGGACCTGACCCACCGTCCTTCTGGTAAGCTACAAAGTCTCCTAGTGTGTGAGGCACAGAGACCACGAAGAAGAAGAACAGGTTGCTTACCTGTAACTGTGGTTCTTCGAGTGGTCATCTGTGCCCTCACACACACCCGCCCAACCGTCCCCTCTTTCTCAGGTCCCTTTTTTCGGCGGACTTTAGAACTGAGGAGAGACCGTTGCTCGGCGGGCTGAGCATGCTCAGTGCAGGCAGAGGGGGAGGGGTTCCCGCCAAGCTACTAAGCTCTAGAAATTTCCGAACGGTACCGCGCATGCGCGAAAGCTCCTAGTGTGTGAGGCACAGATGACCACTCGAAGAACCACAGTTACAGGTAAGCAACCTGTTCATTTTTAAATTGATATTCTGTCAGATTCAAAAGGCATTTAGGAAATTTAATTAGATAAAAACTTATGGCTACTGAGGGGACTGTTCAAAAGTATGGGTAATCATGCCTGTGGTACAGTTCATTTGTTGCTGTTGTTGTTTGATTTATATACTTTAGAAGTGTGTGTTGAATATTTAGTTAAAACAGAGGTCAGTAATCAGAGGGTATGTGCATCCACCCAAATGCATGTTTCTTTCCAAGAAAGTAGTGATCGTCCCTAAGACTTGACAAACTACTATTTCATTTCCCATAAAGAGTTGTAAGTTTGTGATTCACCTTTATTTCCAAGTGCAGAACTGTGGTGGTAATTACTCTGATGCTTTGTAGCAAGGCTGACCTTTCCTGCTGAACATGGGGCCTCCCTCCCCAGATTACAGTGGGTTTTGCATAGGTTCAAAATTGTGTTGGCACAGTTTAGAACTTTTGTGAAGTGCACCTTTGATCTGTAATTTGTGAAGCACCCCGATGTTACTTTAGAAACGTATAACAAGTATTCCTGAGTTTATCATTGCTCTTATTGGTTGAGCTTTTCAGTTGCAATAAGCAGGCTTATCCTTATCCCCAAGTTTAATTTTGCTTTCGTTGGTCAGTAGTGCTGAACAGCCTCCCTTAACCTAGATCATTGAGTCTCTGTAGAGGAAGAATCCAGAGTAGTTTGAGGTATTTTTCCTCTTACAGTTTGAAGCAAAGAGAATCCAGATGACAAGGACCGGGATTTGGGGACTGCATGGCTTCTTCCAGAATTATCAGTCTATCTCCTACAGCCTGTTCAGCACCCTCGAGAGGACTATTGGTGCAAATGAATGATGCAGTGGGCATGAGAGGAAAGCTAATCCCAGTTTTACTGGTGTTAGATACTGAAGGATACTGTTCTTGGTCTGTGATGTTTTCAGATAAATGAGAATTAGATGTTCATGACAATTAAGATGATCATCATTATCAACATACCACCTTTCTCCCAGTTTAGGACTCAAGATGACTTACAACAGATTAAGCAACTACAGTAAAAAAATTAGCTGCATACAAAAGTTTAAAAAGCAATTAAACTATCATAAAATTTGAAACCTGTTTAAAAAATTGTAACAGTAACAACAAATAAAAATCCAGCACACTATCCAAAGCCTGTGTCTCTGGAAAAATCAGTTCTCAAAGGCCTCCTGGAATAAAAAGGTCTTTACCTAGGTGTGGAAAGATAGTAAGAAGAGTGTCAGTCTCACCTCTCTGGTAAGGGAGTTCCAGAGATTAATACTCTATTCCGGAAAGTGTTTTCAACACCTTCTTCTTGGTTTCATAGTAAACTTTGAAGTACTGGGAGGCATACTGCAGGTAAGACTAATTATCAGTGTGTGAAGGATCCAAGCTACATTGGAATGGTGTTGTCTGAAGAGTTTCTTCTGACACTTAAGGTCTTAACGTAGTGAAGTCCCTACATCTGTAAGCAGAAGTTTCAAAAGGGCTGATGAATAACTCAGATTATTGATAAAATAATTCATTAACAAAATGAAAACTAGACTTTTCCAGTTCCAGTTCAACAAACTCAGTGTCTCAGGTTTGATATCTTGTGGATTATTTGAAACTTGGAGTACAGGATCTTAGAAGGATATTAAGACACCAATTATAATTATTTAAACAGGAGCACTTCAGAAATGTCTGTTAACGTAAGGGCAGCGCAGGCATAAGACTGTTTCCTAGACTAAGCAGACAGTATATTTTGCGTGGCATCCTTGTTTCCTAAACTCTACAAAGTCTAAGCATCAGTTAGGAATTTTGAAATGTAAGGTACTACCTTTTCTGGCTTCAGAGGGAATTTGCTATTTGCTCTGTAGCTCACTGACTATTCTCCCACACAAGGGATTCGGCCTGGCTAGTGATATATTATCTTCAGACACTTTTTTAGTATTTCAGGTTACATAAATGATGATATAAGTTCTTTTCTGTGGTGACACCCCATCTTTAAAATTCCTCTCTCAGAGAGGTTTACAAGTACTGACTTTTTATGTTTTTGATACCTAATGAAAAACGTACTTGCGCCAGACTTGTAGATGGGTTGACATACATTTTACCAGCATGGAATTTTCAGTAATCTTAAAGCTACAAGCTTTGCTAATGTTCTGTGTTACGGTTCTAAAGTGATGAGTTGTTTTAAATTCCAGATGAATAGCTGGAATTTTTTTTTAAATTGGACATTAGGTAAATAAGTGCTAAACTTACATTTATTGTAGGTCTCTTGTTGTACATGTAGATATATGCATTTTAGCAGGTGAAGCAAACGATTATTGTATCTCACATATTTTTGCTGAATTAGCTGTGCTGCACCTCTAATGCTGTCATGTTCCATTTTTCTGCAGGCAAGCTTGGGACCTCGCTGTGGATATATGCCTTTCACAATTACCTACTATAATAGAAGAGGGAACTGCATTCAGGGTAAGTTTCTGAGTAAACCCACATATGAACTATTCTGTTGGAATCACTGAAACTTTTTTCTTATATTCATATTTCTTATATCAAATAATACTACCCAACAAGTAGCAGATGTAAGGTACTAATCAGCTACTTACATAAAGGAAAAGACCATACTCTATGCAGCATGACTAGTCAGTTCTGTTGGAATAGCTAACATAACATTGTTCAGACATGATCTGTTGCTTTACTGCTTATGCATGAGACTATAACTGGATGTTATATTCACTCCTATGCTGGTTGTACATACTTTTGGATACTTCTGAATGTGTGTTTGTAATAAGTGTGCCATGAAGTGGCAGAGTGTTATAGAAATGGTTTTTAAAATAGTGCTTCTCTTTATTCCTAATAATGACACAGATGAATTTGCATATTAAAGTTCTATATGGGAACAGCTTCAGTTATAGAGTAGCATGCTGCTTTGTGTTCATAGAAAACCATGCATTGTGACAAATTCACACTGCCGAGATTTTAGAGTAAAAAATTTTTAAAGGATGCAAACATTCCGACATCAGCATAACTGCAAATGCTGTATTGAAAATTTGCCCTGGAAAATGAGATAATTTGCTATTTATTTATTTGTTTAGCCTCTTGCAGGGAAATCAGTGGATTTTTTTTCTCTTTTGGCTTTGAAGTTGCAGGTGAAAAACTATTCTTATTCTTTCAAGCTGAAGAGATTCCTTAGGCTATTTCTTTTCCATTTTATAGACAGAACCATTTAAATTATGGATCTTTTATAGTCTCATTAGCTTACTTGCTCATGATACTTTGATAGATTCTGGGCTGAACTCCATTACGGGTGCTTGAAAAAACCAAATATGTTTTTTTAAAAAAAAACTAAAGTTGTTTTTTATTGTATAATCAGTTGTTATTTAATCTGGATAAACTACTGTGTGAGGAAGAAAGATAATATAGCCTTTTTGCATAAGAACCCTATAATCAGATTAGAGTTGAAGCATTTTAACATATGAGTACTCCCACTTTTTAACATTTCTTCACCTTTTGTCTCTTGCTTCTCTGGGGCAAAAGTAGATATGTTGCTTAAACACAAACTCAAACACGTGTGATTATACTTCGGCCTCAGTGGGCATTTTGTTTATGAGAATAATTTTTGAGCTGAATGAATGGAGAATTGCAGAGAGGGAAGTGCTGAGTTCTTTCTCTGTGCACCATTTAAAATTTAAAATCAAACCTTTCACCTACAGGGGGTTCAGAGCTGTCCTTGTGAAAATGTTTTCTTCTTATGGTGAAATGCAGCTTCAAGGCCCTGGAATTCTTTGTACTAGAAAAGCAGAAAAGGTTAATGACTAGACTTGCTACTTCATTGTGATTCATATTTCCCAAAGCTGCTTTACTATAAAAAGTGGCTGCTGAAATTTAAAAGCAGGCATTTGCACGCTTTGACTGTAGTACCTTGCTGTGTGCTTTCTAATAATTTTTAACTGATGCAGACCCTAGGGTGAGCCCATCATGGGGTTTTCAGGGGTCTGAGAGTGTGTGACACACCTAAGGTCGTCCAGTGGGTTTCCATGACTGAACAGGGAATCAGCCTCTGGTCTCCAGGATCATAGTCCAACACTCAAAGCGCTGCATGATGCGGCTCTCATATAATACCCATCCCCCACCTAAAGGAGGAATGTTCTGCTTCCCAAGGAGGAAATCCCAAGAAAAAGAACACGTTCTCTCTTATTTATCTTATTAATCTCATGAGATGATCAAAATGACTGTGCATCTGCATTTGTCTGCAGCCATCTTAGGTGGTGTGATTTATTTAATCATTCATTACACAGCTGCTTTCAGATTACTGTTGATACAGCAGTAGAAATTGTTTTTGAAGTAGAGGTGAATTAAGTAGTGTTTCCCAAAGAGGGCAGCAAGAGGGGCAGGTGGATGGATTGGGGCCACGTAAATGAACATGAACTAGACATGTCGATAAAGTTTTGCATTGGCCATAGAATGCTATAGCAAGGAGGATATATAAGACATGAGGCTTTTGACTATGAGGTCAGGACACATAACTGAGACTTTGGAAGGATAGAGTAATTCAGTAGCTTTGGAAAGAGGGTGACTCAGTCATAGCAACAGGCCAGTAAGACTGTCTGAGCTGTGCGTATGCTTGATAGAATAAAGGTAGGTGTGAAAAAGGCCAGGCAGGAGTAGATTACTGTAGAACAAAGGCTCCTCTGAATGCTGAAAGGAGTGAAAATGAATGAAATGAAAAAACTGTGTTGCAGTTTCCAGTACTTCAAACTGGGTATGCTGCAGGAAAGGTAGTGAGGTACGTGTGGTTAGTCCATTCTCTGTAACTAATACAACACTCCAAGTTTCTTGAAAAATGCATCTAAGAATATAACACTGACTGGATGAGAGCCCATTGGAAATTTATTAGAGGAAAAAATGTTAAGCAATGACAGCAACAATCTATGGCTTTAAAAACAAATTATTTCTGTACAAATGATTAAAGCCCTGAGGCTAATGAGCCAAAAGAAAAACTAAAGTATAGCTACTGGAGAGTGTGTTGAAATTTCTTAAGGAAGATTTCTCAATTCAATCTGTACCTGGCATATAATATTGTAATTTTGTGGCTGCATGTTATCAACAATCTAATAATGGAAATATAGCATCCTTGCCCTCATTGCCTCTGAAAATATCTATGACTCCTTGGCCATTTCTGCAGGATGGCACCCTCCCGGCATGGGGACGTGAGAGGAGTGGGCCTGCAACAACACTTTTGCATGACATTGTTGTGGTCCCACCCTTCTCGCATCTCCAGCCAGCACAATCTTGGGGCATGTCATTGATGGAAAAACTCCATCAGTGGCCCCTGATCTTATGAGGCTTCCATCACTGCCAGCCACGCAGAAGGGCCAAAAGCACCATTATGTGCTTCCTTCCCCACTGCAGCATGAGAAGAAGGCCAGCTGCAATGCAGAAGGAAGGAAGTCCCTCACACTCCCTTCCTCAGGCAGCCAGCTGGGTGCAGAGGGGAGCGTTGGGGGCATGCTGTCATCCTGCAGAGACACTGCCGGAATTGCAATGGGATTATGCGGGAGAGTGTTGTCATGCAGAAGTGGCCCTCGTCTGTTTGGTCAAATGGATTTGCGGATGATTATTTTCAAGAATGCTTTTAGAAAACTCTTCCTGGATTTGTATGTAGCAAGTGTTTTAGTGTAGCTTGGCTTACCCTAAACATGTAAAACAAACATAAATAAGGGGGAAAACTTGTCTATTCAGAAAAGAGGTATAATGTAATCAGAATTGTTATACCAATATGAAAATATAATTGTGAAGAATGTATCCATGAGAAATAATAAAAATATGTAAAAAGAACCTGTATAACAAGTTGTCACGCACATATAAAGGTAAGGAGGAAGACAAATCTTAACAATATTTGTAACATATAGGGTGGGGAGAGGGTCAGAAAACCTAAATGAAGAAAAAGAAATTAGTAATCTGATGGTGTTGGCAGCTCAGCTGAGCACAGCTGCAGAAGCCAGTGGCTGATTCTAATTTACAGTGGTACAAATTGTGAAATGCAGTCTTCAATCCTCAAAGATGTACTAGCTCAAAGCAAAACTGGCTTTAGCCCAGAAGGATAACAAAGCTGACTCAAATTCTCAAAGATGAGCCTTACTGAGAACTATAGAAGTCATTTCAGTAGATCTCAAGCATGCCAGTCACTGGTAATGGCAGTTAGTTACTCCATGGAAGTAAGAAAACTTATTTGTAAGATTTCCCAGCTTTATCACCAGAATCAAAAAGCATTTCAAATGGAGATGCCAGTTTCCACTAGTTAACCTAGAAGTAACGCGTTTGTACACTGAGACTTTCCAAAGCAACACAGGGAATGTTCAGGATGAATTGTTTTTTGTTCTGTTTTTCTTGCTTTGAATTTTCTGATTAACTTCTGTTTTTTTCCTCTCCTATATAATACAAGATTTTTTCTCCCACTTTCCTTTCTATATGTGTTCCAACCTGTCATACAAGGTTCTTTTTTACACTTTTCTGTTCTTTGTCTTTACAGTTTGTATGTTCTTGATAATTATAGTCTGATATGGTTTAACAATTCTGACGACAACAACACTGACATATAAATGCACATGTGTTTACTGTCTAAATCAATGGCTTATTTCACTTATTTATATTTGCTTTGTACCTTTTTGGTAACTGGAAGTCCTCTTTTTCTGTGGTGTCTGTTATCTAAATGTAATGACAAATTGGCAGTGGGCATGGAGATGATGATGATCGTCATCATCAACAAGAACAACAGCAACAACATCAGCATCAGCATCAGCATTAGCATCATCTAAATGCACACCAAATGAGATTAGTTTAGAATAAAATGCATATTTTCTTAATTAGGTAGGTATAGGCCCAATTCAGAAATAAAGCTGCTGCTCCAGCAAACTATCGTTTGAGTTAAAGCATCCCGATCAGTGTCCTCTTTCCCTTATTCCTATTCTTGTTCTATAAGTTTTCCATTAAATCCCTGTTGAGGAAGTTAATTGCCATCAACAAAGCAGATTTACAAACCACAGTTTGATCTTAACCTGTGAATCAGATTTGAATGCAATGCTTACATCATAATTTAATGTGAAACTGTAATTTAACAACTCACAGGTCATGTCATGCATGCAAGAACAGGAGAATGAAGATCGTGGGGAGGAAATGAGAGGGTAACATTCATTGCTACCTCTTAACCATGTATTGAAGCATGCCAGTACCTGTTCTTTCAAGGAGTTTGTAGACATGTGACTGACTTCAAAATTTTTTCATAAAAATGAATACACGAGTCACTCCTTGTTAATTTGGAATAACTATTCTTCGTTGTCTCTGTGACTCACACAATTGGGTAATGTGCGCCTGCGCAGTACAACTTTCGGAACCTTCTTGAACCCTAGAAGTAGGTGTTTTGGCAGTTAACCCTCCCCCATCTTCCGAGGGTATATAAACCCCCACCTGCTTTAATGGTCAGTTCCTTTCTTTCCGCCGCGGCTGTAGCGTGCAGGAGCCTTTTTCTTGTCATCTTATCGAATTTAACAGTTTTTCCATCTAAGAACTGTGAACTTACAATTTCTCTTGGCGTTTTGGACTGGCTTGTGATAATTTACATTTCATATCTGGATTATTGGACATCTGGATTACTAGAAGTCAGACTTTGTGTATGGGAACTCAGTCTTTCAAACGTTGTGTTTCATGTTTGGGTAAAATTCCTGATAAGGACGGGCGTTTGAAGTGCCTTCTTTGTCTTGGAGAGGCCCACAACGTTGGCACTTATGAGCCCTGTCAAATGTTTCCCCCTCAGACAAGGCAAAATAGGGCGTCCCATCTAAAGATGCCTTTGTGGGAGCAAGTTCTGAGTACCTCTGATACTTGACCACATTCAGGTACTTCTTGTCGTTCTCCAAAGATGTCTTAATCTTCAGTTGCTCCCACCTGAACACAACGTACTTCAGTACCTTCACCTGAGAAAAAAATCAATCGCTTTCTCAGTCTCGAGAAACAGTACCGGCAGCCTCATCGAGTCATAAATGCCAGGACTCTGAGTGCCAGGAGCATACAACTTCTCCTTCTCACTCTAAGACAGTGAGAGGAGACAAGGATAGAAAGAGAGAAACAAGGAATGTCTCAAACATTGAGCTTTCGAAAAAGCACAATAAAAAAGTAACTAAGGCTCAATCTTTGACACGACCTCATGGGAAAACTTCACCGATCTCGACACGACTGGCTGTTCCATCTTGACAACAGAAATTGCCATTAGACCATAATGGTAAAGGCTAAGGCTCTCGACCTGGCTCAGCAGGTCATGTTGGAACAGTACAAGAAACAGATGGAATTCCATCAACTGAAATTGAGGAAGTGACTGTGGTGTCCGAAGGAGAGATTATGGAGTCCTCTCCGTTGATTTAGGTTGGTTCGACTGTTCCGCAACCACAGAAATCACCAGAACTAAGAGGTCGTAGAAGGACCCCACCATCATCACAAAAAATAGTGAGCAGGCATTCGAGTTTGTGTTCCCGATCTCCTCCTCAGTACCGTCACTATAGAGACAGGTCTGTGACTCCACACCATCTTCATTATTGTTATGAGGACTACTCGGCTGATTCCAGGAATGTTTCACCTTACTTGGATGACTGTTATTATTATAGAGACTACTATAGACATCATGATCAGCCTCGACATAGACACCGTCATTACTCATGACCCCATTCAATCACATGCTCTCCATCCTCACAATGTCTTCGGGCAGTACCGACCACTTACCAGAAATCCGTAAGACATTCAGAAGCCAGGAGCGTGGACAGACTTAAGACAAGGCTTTCAGCATCAGACAGAGACTTACCTACTTCTTCATGGAGACAAATTCATAGGTCTCCTATGACACAGTTGACATCATCACATGATTCTCAGGTGATTGACAGGCCACCTACTAATCTCGTTTCTTCTGCAGAGATGATATCTCCAATAGATGATGTTAGAGCCTTTGCGGATTTAGTTTTAAGAATGTCACAATCATTGAACTTACAAACTGAGATAAATAAGGAGGATCTTCATGATCCAGTTTTTCAAGACATGCAAGACAGGGCTCCTGTTCCTGCTATAATTGCACTGTTACCTTACCTTTTGCAAACTGTGAAAAAGTCATGGAACACCCTGTCGTGGATTCCATCTGTCAGGATACTCAAGGTGAATGCAGGCATTGTTTTCTAAGTGGACGGCAGAAGTGGAGTGATGTGGCCTTGGGCACAGGTGCAAAGTTATTATGACTAGCCAGACCCAGAAGGTCGTTTGCCTCATCACCAAGTGAAGGTTGCCAAGGGGGAAAGTGATTGGTTCACCCCACAAAGTCCGGGGTGGTAGCAAGCGCTCAAAAAGGCTGGAGTTTGCTCAATATTTCACCTTTTAGGCTTTTTCCTAACTGGTCATGGAATCTCGCTGAGAGATTTATGCTTTGCTGCCTGGCATGCTGGACGGTTTTTACTTGCTGATGTCCTCACTGATTTACTGCTGTACTGATTGCTCTTTGGTATGTGGCTGGCTGCATTGTCTAAACCTCAGTGTCTTTAAAATAAACTAACAAGCACTGAGCCTAACTGAAGAGCTTTCGGAACTGTTTTTCTGCTCCACTGAAGTTGGCTGGTCGCAGCAAGGCGACACTTCCCTGTCAGCACTCTATGCAAGCTCTGAGGAGCTGTTTCACACCAACCCTGGCACCGTCAACATCTAAAAAGTTGGAGACCTGTATTGATTGGTCAAGACCAATCAGGAATGGCTGGTTCACCATCCCAAGCCTAATTCTATTCTGGTTGATGCGGCCCAGTCTAGAGCCTCACAGAAACTTCATGCTGCCCCAGCAGACAGAGAGAGGAAACAACTGGATAATTTAGGAAGAAAATCCTATTCCAACACAGCTCTCCTGTTCAGAGTATCGAATTGTGCAGCGTGCATGGGAGCATACCAACAGTTTTTATGGAGTAGGATTAAAAATTACATAGACATGCTCCCTGAAGTTGAGTGGAAGACAGCATCAGCATTATATGAGGAGTGTCATGAGCCCAGCCGAGCATGCTGCCGACTCAGACGGGGACTCTGAGTTAGACGGGGAACCCCAGGCGGGGGTGGATCCCTGGGAGGGAGAGGGGGCTCCTGCAGAGGCAAGGGAGGGGCCTGCCAGCGACCCCACAGTGGTCCCCGAGCCAGTACCTGCAGCAGAGGAGACCAGTGCTTCAGGCTCGACAGAAG
The DNA here is from genome assembly GCA_030412105.1 of Cyclura pinguis. Classification (NCBI taxonomy): domain Eukaryota; kingdom Metazoa; phylum Chordata; class Lepidosauria; order Squamata; family Iguanidae; genus Cyclura; species Cyclura pinguis. The sequence continues at coordinate 163,042,426 of CM059600.1, forward strand.
CTGCTGTTCCTGACTCCAGCCCAGAGTTTGCTGTAGACCCTCCCCCCACGTTCCTCCAGAGGCGGCGAGAGAAGGAGGCGGTTCGCAGATCAAAATGCATGCAAGCGAAGCGTCTGAAGTCTGAGGGCCTTCAGCTGTGAGCTGGGCCAACGGACGCTTGATCAGCCCAGCTGGGTTAAGGACTATGTATTTAAGTCAGACGCTGGGGGGAGTTGGGCACGGGGCAACAACTGTCTTCCATCCGGAGAGTCTGCATCCTGTATTTTTCGTTCCAGGCCAGCCCTAGCTGTCGAGTTTGCTGTCTCTTTTCGTTTGGGTGATGTAACCTCTTGTTTATGTTACTACTTATTACTAAAAGCCATACACTTCGGCTCCTGCCTCTGTTTTCTGTTCAAACCGCCACCTGACATTGACAGAGAGGCATATTGTCTTTCAGCACAACAAATCACGACAGCCAAACATATTATAGATTGTAGTGGGAAGGCAATAGCAGGTGCAATTGCACTACGAAGGCGTGCCTGGTTAAGATCTTCTGGTCTGTCTCAACAGGCAAGGTGAATGATTGAGGATCTTCCTTTTGACTCCACTGGATTGTTTAATGCATCTACAGATGATAAGTTAGCGCATGCGCAGAAAACTATGGCAAGAAAATATGGATTCTAGTCTTCAATGTCTAATCCTAGATATTGGTACCGATGATATCAGCCATATTTTCGAAGACCTCAAAGTCTCACTACTTCTTAACAACTGTGCCAACCAACTCCTCAACAACAAACTTCAAAGAAGTTTCCAACTACTAAATACAAGCAGACAACATACAAAAAATGGCAACCAGATCAACCTAAACATCAGGTTTGACTACATACAGGATGATACCGATGTGCAAGATACATGTCATCAATACTCTTTCACCACCTTAGAAAATACCACCACTTTAAAAGATACACCTCTTGCAGAAGGTGTAGATACCGACATGAACACCGAGGAAACATCTTTCAACGCGATGTCAGTAGGCATGATTTCAAAAATTCAAGCCATAAAGAATTCAAGTGCTCATCCCCAGTTTGGAAACAGATTGAGAAAGTTCCATCATGTTTGGGCAGCAATCACAAGACTCGTGGGTACTAGACATAGTATCGAAGGGTTATGCCATCGAGTTTCGACACCTGCCACCGGTAGGAAGAATTCGTCACACAAGGCTGTCTCCTGAGTTAGGGGAAGAGATTTCAACACTACTCAGGAAAGGTACCATAGAACGAATTTCTTATGCAAGTCTCAGAAGAATTTTCTCATTGAGATACTTCCTAGTACCCAAGAAGGATGATGGACTCCACCCTATACTAGATCTCAGAGGAGTGAATTATTACGTAAACACAAGAAAATTTCAAATGTTCACTCTAGCATCCATCATGCCTTTACTGAAGAAGAACAATTGGTTTGCGACATTAGATCTGAAGGACACCTATTTCCACATAGCGATAAGAACTGACCACAGAAAATATCTGGCATTTGTTGTCGGCGAACAAGCTTACCGCTTTCGCGTTCTACCCTTCAGTATCAGTACGTTGCTGAGGGTGTTTACAAAATGCATGTCAGTGGTGGCAGCGTATCTACGCCAGAAAGATATTGTCTTTTTGCCGTATATAGACAACTGGCTGATAGTGGCATCCTCAAGAAACCGTCTGTTGCAAAGCCTGAACACAACCATCAAACTTCTTCAAAGGTTAGGTTTGATAATCAATTACAAAAAATCATATTTATTACCAACAAAGAGGATCAAGTTCATGGGGGGGCAGTATTAGACTCTACTGTCCAGTGGGTCTTCCTGCTAGACGACAGATGGGAAAGAATGGTCGCACTGTTGCCAGACTGTTTCGGTACCGACGTACAAGAGCAAAGTCAATACAAGTAATTCTTGGTCTCATGGCCTCGACAACACCCCTTGCAAAGCTAAGGATGCAGCCACTACAAAGATGGTTCTTAGAGCACTTCAATCCCATATGGGATCATCAGTCTAAATTTCTTAACGGTACCGAGACTGATCCCAAAACAACTAATATGGTGGCAAGATCCAAAAAATGTGTTGAAAGGAATGCCATTCCTTCCACGTCAGCCGATGTTGATGGTAACAACAGATGTGTCACTAGAAGGCTGGGGTGCGCACCTTAACAGTCTGTGAGTGATGGGACATTGAACTAGCACAGAAGAAGTGCTCCATATCAACGTATTAGAGTTCTGGGCAGTAATCAAGATGTTTCAGGCATTTCAACATCACCTCCTAGGGAAATCAGTACAGACAGTAATGGACAATACAACAAACAGGGAGGAACTCAATCCCATACCCTTCTGAAGTTGACAATAGAGTTTTGGAGTTGGTGTCTAAAGAGAAACATTACTCCTTCAGCAGTTCATCTACCGGGGAAAGAAAATCAACTAGCAGACAATCTCAGCAGAACACCACTGACTTGTCACGAGTGGCAAATCCACCCCAAGATTCTCAAAGCTGTATTCGTGAAATGGATGGTACCGACGATAGATCTGTTTGCTTCCAGAGAGAACAAACAGTGCAACCTATACTGCTCCCGGCAGACCAGAGACAAAGACGCTCTAGGAGATGCCTTCCTATACAGCTGGGATGGACCGGTACTATATGTCTTTCCCCCTTTTCCTTCAATAACAAAGGTGATTGCAAAGATGAGACAGGAGAGAGCAGAAGCCATTCTGATAACACCATGGTGGCCGAGACAACCCTGGTTCGCCCCATTGATGCATATGTTGAGAGGATGGTATCTGATGCTGCAGTACAGACCAGATCTGCTAAGCATCGACAACGGTACTGTGCTTCACCCCGACATTCGAACTCTCAAACTGACTGCCTGGAATCTACTTTGATAGAGAACTTACCTGAAGCAGTTAGGAGGGTTCTTTCAGCAGCACATAAACCATCTACGATTAAAGCTTATGATTACAAGTGGAGGAGATTTTGCAAGTATTTTAAAGACAATGCAATACTCTCATTTCTAGCATCACTATCGACACAGGGACTGTTGTTGTCATCAGTAAGATGCTACTTGTCAGCGGTGTCGTGGCATTTGCAACAGATGGATTGACCATCGTGTTTTTCAGACCCTATGGTTAAAAGGTTTTTGCAAAGGTATAAGCATTTGCACTCACCAGTCTGCCCTCCAGTACCGGGATGGGATTTGCAACTAGTGTTGACTCAGTTAACTCATAAACCCTTTGAGCCTATGGCAACATGTGAGTTACATTTGCTGATGTGGAAAACTGTATTCCTGGTGGGAATAACGTCAGCCAGAAGGGCAAGTGAACTCTGTGCTTTGAGACTGGACCCTCCTTATTTGAGGTTTCACAAGGAGAGAGTGGTGTTAAGGCCAGACATTACTTTCCTATCTAAAGTGGTCTCATCTTTCCACTTAAACCAAACTATTGTTCGTCCAGCTTTTATGCAAAATCCAACATCAGATTTTGATTACACTGTTTAGATGTTAGACGTACGTTAGTTTTCTATGTACAAAGAACGTCAAATGTTAGGAAAACAGATAGATTGTTTATTTGTTACCCAATTACTAAGCAAGGTATGCCTGTTTCTGTACAGAGACTGTCAAAATGGGTGGTTATGGCCATTGAGTTAGCTTATCAGGTAGCAAAGAAGGAGATCCCTGCTCAAGTAAGAGGACATTCAACAAGAGCTCTTGCTACCTCCACTGCATTCTTACAGGGAATACCTTTGCATGAGATATGCAAGGCTGCAACTTGGTCACAGTTTTTAACGTTTATTTCACATTACAGAATTGATACCGGAGATAGAAACTAAGCAGTTTTTGTAGGGCTGTGTTAAAATCTTTCATTGTTTGATTGTTGTTCATACACTCAAGAATTTAAGTAAAATAAATTAAGTACACTGGAGATAATTAATGTTATTTGTAAATTTCAACTGTTAGTTATAGGATGATTCAACTGATAGCATAACCTCCCGCCTAACTTGACAGCTCGCTAGTTTCCCAATTGTGTGAGTCACAGGGACCATGAAGAAGAAGAACAGGTTGCTTACCTGTAACTGTGGTTCTTCGGGTGGTCATCTGTGAACTCACACGAACCCACCCGTCCTCCCCACTTTGTGTCCTGCTCTCTTGGTCTGTTCTGTACGCTGCTGCATAGGGCGGTGAAGGAACTGACTATTAAAGCGGGTGGGGGTTTATATACCCTCGGAGGATGGGGGAGGGTTAACCACCAAAACACCTACTTCTAGGGTTCCAGAGGGTTCCGAAAGCTGTATCGTGCAGGCACACATTACCCAATTGTGGGAGTTCACAGATGACCACTCGGAGAACCACAGTTACAGGTAAGCAACCTGTTCTTATCCTTTCCCACTTCTGGTTCTTAATTGTGCTTGAAAATTTATTTCAGTTTGACCACTCCATTTTCAGTATCTTGGCACCATAGCCACATGTTCCAAAACTGATTTATAATCCCTTTAATAAGAAACCACCCTGTTTAAACCACAGATAGACTGAGAAGAGAGTTACCATTTATGGGCTTGATTTGTGCGTTTTGTTTTTCTACACTTTAGTTAGTTAGTCTTGTCTTCCTTTCGTTTTAGTTTTCCTTAAAGAACTGGAGAATCTTTTCAAAGACAATCAATCAATTCAACGCATAATTGTATTTGTTGCAAACTCCTGATTGATTTTTGTGTTCCATATAGGCTAAAGAATAATGTCCGTCTTTCCACTAAATCCTTGTCTTTGGTGACATCTAGCTATTAGTTAGTTTTTGTGTCACATCTGTATCCTAAACCTCTGTGCATTGTAAAATTGCTTAGTTTTCTATTACACTGCTTTTGTACACAGTGATTTGGACATTACTCAACATTCTTAATCCTAACTCCCCATTTCCTAATCAACATTTTGCTCTCCAATCCATCAGAAATTACTGTGCACCAACTAAGTTAGCTTCTGGCAGCCAGCGGTAATCCTATAAGAAATTGTGGTTTAATGGAGGTTCGCATGTTAGCCATGAGGGGGAGGAGAATTGAGTATTATTAAGGTTAGTAATTCAGTTTTGTAACTGAGCTGGCAGACGTCACTCTCAGTATCTCAGATGTGAAAATGCTCTCATACAGACTTTCTTACACATTGTCATAGCAAGCTTCCCAAGGTCAGAGAACAAATAGTTTCAAATTCAGTGAAAGTACCAAGGGGCACATTAATAAGCACAGTTCATTCACAGCCTAGGTGAAGATTGGGGTGAGTCAGAGTGAGAAAGAGGGAGCCCGTTGCACTTTATGAAGCTCACTATAGAGAAAGCAAAGTCACTGGAAAAACTTAACTCTTTCAGTTGACAAGATCCAAAACACACCTCACAGCGATAACCTTCATTAGGCCAGCCAAAAGATGCAAAATATGTTATGCTACCTTTCAAAGCTCACTGGCTTCTTCATTAGGCAAGGATGTTAAAAATCATGTGGGAGAAGAAAAGTAAAAATATTGACATCACAACAGCCCTGCAGTTTGTTTTGTTTTGGATGATAATGAGTTATTCAGCATTCAGTCCAAACTTCAACCATGTAGTTTCTTACGTGAACAGCCTCCACCAGATCCTTACAGATATGTTGGACTGCATGCTGCCTGAGCATGATGGCAGTAGAATACATAATTGGGGAAGACTGTAACAGAATGTCATCATTTCACAGTTCATATTCTTGCCAAGAAAGAAAGAAAGAAAAGCCTTGTGTGACTATAATCCAGGCGAATTCTTTTGCTGCCTATTTCTAGAAGTTTTTCCCAAAATATTATAGTTCTAAACAGGACAATAATGGAATCACTGCTGGTAGAAACAGAGCAGTGGTACAGTCACTATTACTAGGAGATGGCATTATTAGAAGAGAAATCTATAAACCACCAACTTTGTCTCCAGAAATTTAAAACATTGAGTACGTTGTTGCTATATGTCAGTGATTGGATAATATTAGTGATTTGATACATTTCAGTGATTTGATAATACTAGTAGTCACATCAAGATTATCGTATTATATTTCAACTTGTAATTAAATAATCTATTCATTTGTTTATATTAATTTATATCTTCTTTAAAAAAATGATGGTGGTTACATAAAATATGTTAGCAACAAACTACAGAAAAATAAGCAGTAAAAATTTAGCAGCATCAGGATCAAATTAAAGGCAGTAAATAAATCTATCATGAAATGAATTTGGGATTTAAAAGTTTTCTAGGGCCAACTAAAGTTGAGAAGATGGGGGTCAGATTGTTCTAAAGCTGCGTCATCACTACTACTGGCAGCTAGATCTTTGCTAAAAGTGGGCGAAAACTTCTAATGCTACTCTTAACGTGCTTGGAGGGTCAAATAAGAGTGATTTCTAAACTCTATATTCGTCCCCCCTACCTGGGCAAAATGTCCAACATCTCCAGTATCAGAATAGTCATCAAGTCCTGTGCACGCTTCTGTTCAAATCCTGGTTTCTCCACCATTATCACTGATGCTTCAATGGAATGAAATGTAAGTTCTTCCATTACCATGCTTTAGATTGTTACTTGTCACTCTGAAGTGTGAAAAGAGCCAGTCCCAGTAGAGGAGTATCTAGGAATTAAGCCTGAGACTTCTACTTTGGGAAGGCCTTCCTCCCAAGAACATAAGTAGAGACGTTGTGAGTCACATCCAAAAGACTATCTGGTTTAGTGTTGTGTCCCCACAGTGGCCAACTAGACATGTATGGCCAATTATGTATTCTACTGCCACTCAAAATTAGAACTTGGGAACACTGGCAACTTCTTGCTCATGTTCCCTGGCAATTGGTATTCAAAACCATATGACCTCTGATAGTGGAGATGAACTGTAGCCATGATGGCTAATAACCATAGTCTTATATGCCATCAGCTTGTCTCCCAGTTGCTTCTCTGTTTGCTGGAGTAAATTTGAGAAAGGAAGGTGTGTTGTGTTGTATTTTGTCATGGAGATAGGTACTGTTGGGGCCATGAAGCATCTAGGCCATGTCATGGTACCGTTGGCATTGGAAAAATGGCAGAATCTTGCCTGAGAAGGGCTTGAGCTGAAATGAGTTAATTTGGCTTTAGGCAGGGTATTTCCCATCTGAATCAGTGTTTGTCATCTGATCAAATGGAGCTTGCAGTTCTGAGCTGCTCTTTTAGTAATCTGGTCACTGTATGCATTCTTTAGCTTGTGCTTTTCACACTCCCAACATCCAGTTTCAGAAATTGCTGTACCCAGTAACTTCTTTGTTTCACACTTGGTTTTTACTGAAATGGCTGAAAAAGGTTTGTCCTTGTCCAGTGCATTTCATTTTTCTGCCAAAGTGTGGTACCTTACATTTCTCGCTATTGATATTCATTTTGTTAGTTTTGGCCCAGCTCTAACCTGTTGAAGTCATTTTGAATTCTGATCCAGTCCTTTGGGATATTAGCTACCCCTCTTAATTTTGTGCCATCTGCAAATTTGATAAGCATGCCCTCTGTTCCATCGTTCGAGTTATTGATAAAACTGTTGAGTAATACTGGGCCTGGGACAGAACCTTACACCCCATTAATCTTTTCTCCAGGATAAGAGGAGCCATTGGTGAGTATCTTTTGGGTTCTACCAGTCAACCAAATACAAATCCACCTAACAGTAGCAATGTCTAGCCCTGATTTTACTAGCTTGTTTGCAAGAATGTAATGGGGGACCTTGACAAAGATCTTACTGAAGTCAGGATTTGCTACATCTGCAGCATTCCCTTCATCTACCAAGCTTGTAACTCTGTTAAAAAAGAAAGAAGAGATAAGGTTAGTCTGGTGTGATTTGTTTTTGAGAAAACCATGTTGACTTGTAGTGATCACTATATTCCTAAGTGCTTACTCAGTGTGTGCTTAATGATCTGCTCTAGATTCTTTCCTGGTATTGATGTCAGGCTGACTGGGCAGTAATGGATTGGGTCCCCTTTTTTTCCCCTATATGAAGATGGGGACAACATTTGTGCTCCCAGTCTGCTGGGACTTCACCTGTTCTCCAGGAATTCATATTATGTAAGCACATAAAACTTCTTAAGCAGCAAAGAGCACACAAGAAGATAAAACATATTTTAAATTTAAAATGCTTTGAGAAAAACACTTAAATTTGGTATCAAAAAGAAAGATCAGCACCAATCTTATCTGCTTTGGGAGGGCATTTCAAACTTTACTCTTTTATTTATATATGGGCCACAGCAATACTCTACACAAAGTATCAGGGGATTGGAGAAGGCCGCAGAAGGACTTCAGATCCCACAACCACAGCAGAAGCTATGACACAGGATGCTATAGACCATTATGACTCATATTTCCATATGCTGTTAAGTTGCTATCAAATTTAGCAGATAACCAGAAGATTTCCTAGGATGTCATAGAAAACCGGCCTTTTAGGTATACCTGAAAAACAAGAACATGGTCCTTGACAAGATTAATTTTTCATGTGTATGTTGTGGTTAAAGCAGAAACTATGCATATAGCAAACACTGACTGACAATATCTGAATTGTAAGTCTCTGTACCGAAAGAAAAGAAAATAACAGAAAAATACATTTTTCATTGCTGCTGAATCATTTTTGCCTTGGACTCAGCAAAAGTGGTTCCATAATATTCCATAAATATATGAAAACATATCCATGAAGAAGAGGAAATGAATTAATATCCTATCAAGTTTATGAATGGGAAATGTGCATACGAGATTTACCACCTTAGTGTTGTTCTGTTGAAGATTTCCCCCACTGATTTGGCATTTCTTTAGGAGTCAGATTATTTTAAGGCTGCGTAGTTAACTCCTATTGGGGCTGTAAAATCACTGTTGAGCAAACATGCTAACTCTCCATTGGAGTTTCTAAAAGAAACTCCATTGGAGTTTCTAAAAGTGCTTGCAGTTAGTAAACAAATTAGTAGACATGGGGTTTCTGCTTGGTTTGTTGGCATGCTGCTCTCGCCATAATTTATGATGACTCAGTGTCCTTTGTTCTTCCAACAGCACAGTCCATTCTTTGCTGAACAGCTAACAGCATTTCAGGTATGGCTGACGATGGGTGTAGAAAACCGCAATCCACCTGAACAGCTTCCCATTGTACTGCAGGTGAGTTGTCTTGGCAAGCAATTAGACTGCTGGCTTAGCTGAGGTAGCTAAAACATGTGGACAGCAGGATTCTCTGTGTGTATTTATGGGATTACCTTTACCTGACTGCCTTGTTCTCTACCAGATGGTATTTGGGTAAATAAATTATGTGGACTGTGTTCAAGACTAATTGGAGTTGATTGTTTGCTAGACCTTTGCTGATAAAGACACATTACACATAAGTGCCATCCCACTGCCCCACCCCGAATGCTCCCCAGATGAGCATAAATTGATCTTGTAGATTATTAGCTGGTGCTACGAAATTTAACTCCATCTGCCTATTTTATCTGTGTGTCAGGAAAGCTCTTACCTCAAACAGCCAGTGTTGGAATGTGTCATACTATCTTATAATTCCCAATTTGCAGGCTGCTTATAACAGTAGCAACTTGTCTACATTTTTTTCAGCAATATCCATCAGCTTGTTAGCATTAAAGAAATTAATCTTTTCTGTTATAGCATGTTTGAAGAAGTGTCGGGGGACTAACTGATTAAAAATGTTTTAAACAACATATCACGTAGATTAACAGCTATCTGGCCCAGAGTCAATGGCAGCTATGCAGTGACTAGAAAACATTCTAAAGTGCAAAGACATATAACTGAATACCAAAGCCAGAATTATCCAAGCCATAATAGTTATATGGATGGATGTAAAACATGGACAATGAAGAAAGCTGACAGGGGGGAAAAATGCTAAGTTCAAATGTAGAACTGGAGGACTGTTAAAAAGACAAATCAATAGGTCTGACAGCAAGTCACATCTTAACTGGCACTAGACTAAACTAACATAAAATTTTAAGACATAGTTGTGTTAGTCTGGATAATTTTCAAAGGGGTCTTATAGCACCTTACCATACCCACAAGTTTTGCATTTCTATTGCTGTTCACACATACAGCCTGCTCAAAAAAGTTTGTTCCTAGCCACTTCACTCTAGGCATCAGATTAAATAGACTTAAGTCTATGAAAGCTTATGCTACCAACTTCTTTCTCTCAGTCTCAAAGTTGCTGCAAGATCCCTTTGTATACTAATATAGTATAGTTTTGGCATATCATGAGACATCATGACTCACCAGAAAAGATGATAATGCCTAGTAAAGTGAAATGCAGTTGGAAAAGAAGACCACGTTACAGGTAGATGAACTCAAGAAAGCTACTGCTGTGAGTCTGCCAGATGTGAGCAGGGCTTTTAATAGCATGGTCTCTTGGAGAGCTCTCATTCAGAGTTGCCATAAGTCAAAGCCAACTTGAGAGCACATAATAACAGCACAATTCAAAGTCAGGAACCAAGTGTCATTTCAGAGGAGTTGTTACCACAGCATATGCCCCCACTCTGCAGGATGTGCTGTTTTCGTAATTGGACATATTTATTGGTGAAACACATGTTTGAAAGCATGCTGGCTGTAAGCAGGTTGCCAGGTCAGGATGACCTCAGACATAATCAGGTCATAAGTTCAGAGAAGATTAGGTGGGTAAATCCAATACTTGTGATAATCTTTTCAAAACTGCAAGCTACAAGCACTCCCGAAAACAATAGAAGGTGAAATTCCCCAGGTGAAACAATCAGGGACCCTACTGTGAGCATATCGTATGGAGACCTTCCCTGTTCACCTTACGTGACCAAACCATTAAGAGATTGTCATGGCTCCCATCAATGTTTTGTCACTTAGAGTTAAGGCAGTTAGCCCATTCCAGACTCCTTTGTCAACTCCATGAGAAAGCTAATACCACTTTCTCCACATACCCTCCTTCAGGGCAGGAAATAGGGTATAAAAACCCCAGCTCCAGCCCCAGGAAATTGTAGTATGTTGTAGCACATTAGGCGTATTATGCTGCATGTGGTATCCCAGATTCCTGTCCCTCTGTGCTACCCTCAGATGTGCTGGCTGAGCCACTCCAATCTTCTGCTTCAGGACTGGTAACTATCACCCTCTTCACCCTGATCTCTTTCTATCCAACCTTTCAGGCCTCGCTTTCTGATAGCCTTGTTTGGTTCTTAAGAGTGTCTGACTTCTTGTATGTTTGTTAATTCCAAATAAAATACTCTGTTTAACTTTTAACTGGAGTCCTCTCTACAGTTAGTACTGGTATACACAGGTGAAAATATTTTGCTGTCACCCTCCTCTCACAGGCCTTCTTTGAGCAATAATTCCCCAAATTCTCAGGAGACACTGGTATTGTGGTCGGACCTCAAAGTCCCTCACCTCTTAGGGTAACAACGTGTAGAAGAATTCATTTTCTATTCAACTTTGCCTGAATTGTGGTGCTGGTAGTCATCTGTTTCTGTCTTTTCTAGTTGTTTCACTGCTTTTTAATTTAAGAAGTATACAAGTTACGTAATAGATGATTTACATATAAATTATTTGTTTTTATGTGCTGTCAAGTTGCCTTATGTTTATACCAACCCTGTGAACCCTTTGAGAAACATCTAAGAGACCGTGCAGGCCCTTGAAACTTCTTAAGCAAACAGGCAGGGAAAGAGAAAAGGCTATAAGCTGTGGAGTTGCTTCCCAGGATTGCAGTTTGTAAAATGCATTAAGATAGAATGGTGGAGTTTTGCAGACTCTGCTGGTCTGTGACCATAATAAATTATTGATTTATTGGTTTTGCAGACATAAGTATATTAAATAACTACTTAAAGTGCAAGTAAGATTCATGCAGGGGTAAAAAAATGAATAATCCCACATATTTGAAGACAGAAAAATCTAGTAGTTATTCAGAGCGTTACACTGATGTTTGGTTCTTATCCATTTTCTAATAATGTGCAGTTCTGCTTCTGAAGGCAATCCAAAAATTTATAATTCTTTCCTGCACTTCTCAAAGGACAATTGATCATTCTTTTTCTTCCTGAAGATCATGGGCTCTTCCTGCTAAAAGGAATAGAACTGTATTCCTTTACCTGTCCAAGGGCATTTTCCTCTCTTATAATGGGTAAGGACTCTCATTCCCGCTTAGATCTACTGTCTTGCACCATGGCTGACAGTATCATCAATCTCTGTGAGTCTGGCTCTTCATTTTGTAGAACCTCTGAAGCCTAGGAGATGGTTGCGGAGGAGGGGTGAGATAGGTAGTTTATTTCTGACAAAGCAGAGGGGACAGACAGATTTCTTATCTGGCATCAGCTCTGCTGAGTGAGTTGACACCAGAGGGGTGCACTGGTAATTAATTTTGCAACAGTATTAAGATATCCACCTGCTTCCTTTTACTTCTCAGAGGGAAGTGACTATGCTACTGTAGATGACAGCTCAGAGGATTCATTAGGCCAGCCAAGTTCACATTTAGTTTAGCGAAGAACACAAATATTTTAGTCTTCTGAAGTGCTAACTTTTGTAGCATATCTAAATATAAACAGGTGACCTAAAAGAGAGGCTTGCTTGCCTTCCCCACCTTGAATTGTCTGCCTGTGGAGACAAGGAATATTTGAGAACCTAGCCAGATATTTTGGCAAGTTGTGCGAGTCCCAGAAAAACAGTCTTCTTGTGAATGTCCTTTTAATCATCACAGTCCCTTTAGAATCTCCAATCTCCTGGGAAGACATAAAAAGTGCAGATTTCCAATGTGGAGGGTAACACATAAGGGGTGGCAGCTTCTCAAGGAAGGAATGCTGCCTATCCTGGAACATGGCTGAGCAATAGATTGCTAAGGCTTGATGAGGCAGTTACCTTCCAGACTATATCTAGTGCAGCTCCATAGGATTAATAGATACCCTGTGGAGGTGAACTCTAATTACAGATGCAAAGGAAGGTTTTTTGTTTTATCCACTACTGCCTTTTAATAATGATGCTGGCTGTTGTTTGACCTGTGGTATCTTGCAATTTTAATAGAAAATCTCCATGAATTTCTCTCTTCCTGCCTTGAGTAGGAGTTTTGACATTTGCATATACACAGAGCAATTTTATTTAAATCCAAGTTCCACTGTTTTCTGTATACTTGCCTCCCTGATTTGGGGAAAAAAAACTTTTCCTCTTATTAAGTAAGGATTGCAGTTATATGAGTTGAAAAGTTTGTTTTATTTTTGAATCAAAGTCTTGCTAGTTTTTAGGACATCTTTCAGAAACAAAATATTCCCCCAGTTCATCTGGTTTTTTACATAAATAACATGTATGTTTCCAACACTGGATGTAGCTGCTCATATGCAGAACAATAATCTTAGATATGTCTGATATATGTACAGTATTTTCAGTCTAAAATTGTCTTTCTACTGCATTATTTCCCATACCTCCAAAGTGCCTGGAGGTGCTTGCTGTTATTTCTTATTTTCCCACCTTATTCCGTATCTATTCCCAACTAGTTTCACACATTCTGCTCTGCAAAAATTGCTCTTACCAAAATTTATAGTGCCCTTTCCAGGGGCTGGCTGACTTAGTCTGTCTTCAATCTTCTCAGTATTTCTGGAATGATGTTTTTCTCTTTGTACCTATTGCTGAAATCTGTGTTCCTGCACATCCTGCTAGGCTGCCAGAATCTCTTCCTTTTAGGTCCTTTGTGCTGCCTTATTTTCAGTCAGCTCAGAGTACCTATTAACTTGGAGCCAGATGATAATTCACATGAAGGTTCTTTAAAAGTCAAACATAAAATTGGTAATTATTAAAATCACTGTTGTTAGAGGATTGGAAACTAACCATAAGTCTAATTCTACAGATGTATCTAGAGCCAGGGAGAGGTGATGGATCCAAGAAGTTACAGATCCATATGTGTAACTTCTACCGCAGAACTGGTAAACATACAGAGCTGGAACAGGCTCTGCAGTCTGAAATCTTCCAGAACACCTTTCTGGCTACCTTACCAGCCTCTCATTCCAAGCCTATCCCCCTCTTCTCTCTGGCTTTACCAACTTTGTCCAGGGCCATCCACTGTAACTTTTGGTGACTGCTTGCAACCACCTCATTCATGATTCTTGTCACAAAGGGATTTTGCCACTTTTAATTTCTTCTTATCAAAGGCTTGTCAAGCACTTGAACAGTCCTTGGGGAACATCTGAAACACTTGAGAAACATCACCAGCGGCTGGTAAACTTCAGGAGCACAAAACAAGAGTCGGCAAGAATTAGAGGCGATCAAAAATGTCCAGCTTACAGTCTTCCATTTTTCTCCCCTCTCTGAAAAACAGGGCTTGGAAAAGTTAACTTTTGGATTACGAATCCCAGAATCACCCAGCCAGTATGATCAGTGGAATTCTAGAAGCTGTAGTCCAAAAACTATTGCTGCTGAGCTCTGATCTGAAGCGTGGTTCATTAACATAAATTAAGCAAGAGAAACAGGCAGATAAAAGGACCCATGTCAGAGCTTCCAGCAAAGGGACTATTCTAAGAGGGAACATATGCCAGTAGCTGTGCAAGACAGGGTGTCACACTAATGGACCACTAATACACCAAGGGAGCCCGTCACTTCCTGACAGCAAGGGCATGGTAGCAAGGATGTAGAACCATGAAATCTCTGTTGCCATCTACGGAAACCCATGATTTCAGCTTGATTGGCTCAAAAGGAACTCTCACTAGGTATGTTAAAAGGGGGGAAAAACAGCTCCCATTTCCATGAAAATATCCCTGTTGTGTAAGGAGTTGGAAGGAGGATGGATAGGTGGATATGTAAATGGTGATGGGAGAACATGAGAGTGGGATAGGAATACATGTGAATGCTGAGGTATGCTTATGTGCTAATGGGCTACTAATGGATATGTGTGAGTGATGGGTGTCTGCAGGTATGTGACTCTGCCTATTGCTAACATGAAACCTCTAGAAGATTAGCCTCAAGGGAATGTGGCTCTGAAGAAACAAAGCCCATCCCTGATGTAAAAGAGTATATGTTGGGTATGTCTCATTGAAAAATAAATACTGGTATTGCAATTTCCCATCAGCCTTTTGGAAATACTTCAGGGTTATTGGGTGGATAAGTAATAAACGAATTCAAGCTGGCAAGACTGCTAGCCATATTTACAAATAAAGTTAAATATCAAGAACCATACTGCTTTTATTCTGTCCAGCTTGTAAGCTTGAGAAGAGCACATCTCTTCATGTCATCTAGCACTGTTTACAACTCTTGGCAGTCAAAAGCTTGTGGAAGGGTTTCTTCAAGGCTTGTGAGAATAGCCTTGTTCTTCTTCAACATGTAGCATTCAAAGAGAAAGAACATGTACATTGATGAAAATGTGTGCATTTTGCATGTCTGTGTGCGTCTTTCCTTGAGGCTTCATCATATCTTCAGCTCTATAGTATGTAAATATTTTCTGGAAACTCTTCTGCATGCTGAAGTCATATAAGTATATTGTGTATGATGCATGTAATCTGCAACAGTTTCTCTTGACATATCTGCTCTCCATATAGATTATGTCATGTTATTTTAATTGTAACAGATACTGCAATGTTGATGTTTGAACGTAACCACCCCACCCCTCACCCTGTCTGTCTTGTTAGATGTGCACCAAAGTTTCAAAGGTCTGCGATCTTTACAATACTGGTTTTCCATCTGTTTTTTGCAGGTTTTATTGAGTCAAGTGCATCGGCTGCGAGCTCTTGATTTATTGGGTCGATTTTTGGATTTGGGTCCCTGGGCTGTTAGCTTGGTGGGTACATATTACAGCAATCTTTTTGGAAGAGGCGGTATGCTTCCTATACCGTCAGCATGTATAAATGATGAACTGTCAGCAATCGGATGACCATGAGGTCAACATAAATCAGGCTGCCAGACTTCAGCAGGCTGTAGAAGTTGATGAGAATCCTCTTTATATGAAGTTCACATTAGCTGAAGACAGCAGTGCCCCTCCTTGTTTGGACTCTCCAATTCCATCTGAGGCTGGGCATAGTGACAATAAGAGAGGGGATGTGGATGTGCAGACAGCTTCTTTCTTGTGGGCATGCTGGACTTATTAAACAGGTTGACTCAGTAAAAGGAGAATAAGAAAATTGAATGATGCTCCTAGCTGTTGTAAATTTTCTCCACATTTGACGTCAGTGGAAGGGTCTTGGAATAAAAAGAAAAAGGTTTTAAACTATATATGTATATGTATATATATACGTACATACATACATACATACATACATACTGATGGAGTAACTGTTTATATGTAAAAATGAACTATTAAAAATTAGAGGGAGGAAAGACAGGGAACATTGTGTCCATTGAAAATAACATTGCTTTCAGGGAAAGATAGGTGATTATGTATTCATAATTTGCTTGTAAGAACAAAGGGTTCCAAATGAGAATTGTATGGGTAACAATGTGTCAAGAGTATATTGTATACTGGGCAAAAATTCATAGTAAGTTAAGCTTTGGTTTTGGCAAGCTGGATGAATTTGAAATTCTAGGTGACATCAGACCAAAATTGACCTAAGAACAATGTGCAGACTTTATCACTTCGGCAGCGTTGTGGTAATGGAGACTGCTTATCAGACATTCCTTAGGTTATTAATGTTGGAGGGCAGATTAGTGCTATCAGCTCCTATCCTGCACATCCTAAACTTATGTCTTGTTCTCAATTTTCTTTCCCCAGGCATTGTCTGTTGGCATTTTCCCCTATGTATTAAAGCTGCTTCAGAGTTCTGCTCGGGAGCTAAGACCTCTTCTGGTCTTTATCTGGGCCAAAATCCTTGCAGTAGACAGTGTAAGTAACCGCAAAGTTTTGATTTGTGATGATGCAGATAACTGTAAAGGAATATTCTCACTGATTGCAGCACCAACATTGAGATAACTTGTTCCTGGTTGGGAATGAGATGAGAATGAGGATGATTTGCTCAAGATTTGGAACCCAGAGCAAAACTCATAGATCTTAACTGGTAAAGTTCTCCTCCCCAGGCCCCTTATTTCCCAGCCTCATTTTACACTGGCATTTTTCTGTCCGTAGATGTAAACTGATTTCAACAACTTCAGGCAGAATCTTAAAATGGCACATTACAGCTTTTATGATGAAATGTGGAAAAGATTGAATATTGGAATAGTTTGCTACTTGTGGAATCATTTGTTTCTGTGTTGATGTGGTATCTACATTAATGGGGACATCAAGTATAAGTATTCTTTGCAGAAAATCTCTAGTTCACTAATATTTTTATTAATGAAGTATATCCGATTTCCCGTCTCTGAGTTTGCTAACCGATCCGTTACTCTAAAGTGAGAGGCTGTAGTTCTGGGCCTATTGTTCTGGCTAATGAATGTGATAGGCAAATATTTTTATTGTATAGTTTGGTCTACAGGGAGACTTCTTCAAGAACAGGACAGTGGACTAAAACCATGCACAGAGTGAGGTTATGGGATCACTGTGACGTGCAAACTCTTACAAATGCCTGGGTGCTTTTGTAGGACTAGAATCAGTTTTGTCTCACTAGATCCAGTCTAGGCCTAGCAAACCTTTATAGATTAACAAATGTTCATGTGCTCTTCATAGAGCTTCCTGTCTCTATCACTCTGTACTTAGACTGATCAAGTTGCATTGTGATAAAAGCACTTCCAAAAAGAGATCATTATCTGGTATAAGTATTACAACATAAGGAACAGGTATTTCTGAAATGCCTGACAAATCTCAATGTTGGTGTGGACTGTGCCTTTTTTGATGAATAATTTCAAACCCAAGCAGGAGGAGGGAGCAATGACCAAATGCGACAACTTTCCTTGCTGATCTGAAGTTATGCTTAGTATGATTAAATATATTTTGGATAACATTTTAAGAGGATTTCAAATAGGAAAGAAAATGAAAACCTGTTCCGGGGTGGTGAGGGGAAGCTTCTTTCTCATAAAGTGCTTGTGTTTGGCTAGAGCTTCAGACTTCCATGTATTATTTTGAGTGAAAATATAATCATTGAAACTGGCACACAACACTGGGAAGGCCCATATCCCGATAAAATTGTTGTCAGAGAGTATAGGACACATTCTTGTCTTTAGTAAAAAAGAGCAGATGTATCCCTGCAGCTTAGACTAGTGAAATACATGCTTCAGAGGGCAAGAGATGTAAATCCTTTAGAGCTGAGATCACATTTATTTATTATATTTTCTGTGATCCAGCATTCAGTAGAAGTTCTTGCCTTGCCTTTCCCAACTCTCACATGCTATTCTCTCTACTAGCATATATATATATATAAAGCAAACAAATATTTATACTTTTTCATTCTTCATCATTTGTGGGGTATCTTCCTGCATCCATGTACTAATTTTCCAATATCCCCCTAAATATGATAGCAGCACTAGGGAGTTGGCTACTGTAAAACTCTGGGATCTGAGAGATTTCCTGCCGGATGAAGTGTAATCATATCAGATCATTTCTTTCTTCGTTCTCTTGAGTTGCTATTGAATACTGGGAAAATGTAGAATAAAAGTCTAACTGTAGCATTTATGCTTTCCTGTATTCATCTGCAATACCAGATAGAGTAGTTTTCCCTGGCTGTCTATTAATGTGTCAGAAAGTATGAAATGCAGGACTGAGGTGTGGGAATACGAAGAAGGAAAGGACACGGCCCAATGCCTGACAGCCCAGCAGTCATTACATAAGGTTCAGAGTGGTTTGTACTTTGCCCACCCCTGTTTTAGGTCCTGATGAGTGCATTTCTTACATGACCATGGCATTCCAGAGTGAGTTGCTGAGTAAAATTTATGTCAGGGAATGATGACCGCAGAGGAATGTCCTGTGAATGTAAGTGGAAGTATTATCCTAGGTGCTGTAGGCGATCATGAGAAACTGTTCTTCATTGTGTTGAATGAAAGATAGATGTAGTGATTAATTGTTTAGCTGCAGTGAATCACTTCTGCGCTGCAGAAGAAAAAAAGGGGGAAGTGGGGGAAGGGGTGTAGTGGTTTAGAAACTGAGCTATAAATCAAGAAATACTTAGTCTGAATTTCATTTCCACTGGGCACTTTCTGGGTGTCCTTAGGCGAGCCGTTCTCTCTCAGTCTCAGTCTGGATAAATATACTGACTTACCTTACCAGGTGTAAGGTAAGAGCTGCAATTAGGTAATCATGTTTTAAACACTTGAAAGTGGTATGCAAATGTTTAATAATTGGAGTAGCAGTACTAGTGAGGTTTTAGTAATAGTTGCTATATAGCATTGCCAAGCCAAAAGAATCTTTTCCACTGTGCACCAGTTGTATCTAATTGCATATACTTGTTTAGGGGCCAGGGAATGTTCTGGTAGTACCTCAGTTCTGGAAGATCTAAGTGGTCTTCCAGAACTCTGATATTGCCAGAACGTTCCTTGGTGTTAGTATCAGTAATCTGAACAGGACCTCCATGTAAGATCAGGATACAGGTATAAGAATCACAGGCTTAAAGCAGAACTCTAGTTCAAACATTTCCTTGTATCTGATTCAGTTAGAGCTTACATTGTATTCAGCTCTGGTTCAGTTAGATCTTTGTTCATATTCTCTTCAGGGCATATACTGTGGTGTAACTTCATTGTCAAGAGTGTTGATCCATGGATCACGGTTTATGATTCCTTTCATTGTTTACACAATGTCTCCATCTGCTTTGAGCACTGAAGACTCTACTAATTCTTCCCTGTGAGCTTTTCTGTTATATTTCATGAGTCAGAAGAAACTCCTGCATTTTCCGGCTTTGTCTGCAGAATGAACAAAGATCTGGGAAAAATCCAAGAGAAAGGAGGATGACACAAATGTGAATTTGTACACATAAATGTGTGTTATTTTGATTTTGAAATCGTCATTCCAATTGAAAATGATACATTTATTTGCCATTCAGGCAGGAAAAGTTGGCAAAGTTGACAGGAGTAGCGTGTCTTATCTTTTTGTGAAACTTTGTTGTTGTTGTTGGTGTTGTTCCTGCAAATATTTCAGTGTTTAAGAACATTTTGATTACTCCAGTCAGTTCTTGCTGCAGTATTTACAGATGATTTTTAACTCTGCGTTTAGTGTGCAGAGTCCATCTGAGAGCATGTGGAAGAGTGAATGGTAGCAGAAAGCTTCCTGTTGAGCAAAGTACGAAATGCTCAAGACTGCGGCAGTGTGTTGGCTCAAGGCAATGCTCTGGTTCCACATCTATATGGGAAATAAGTCTGGTGAATATAATGTTCAGGCAGGACTAGTCCAAAGAATGACCTTTTGGTCCGAAGTGCACTGAATGACTTGTCTTGTGGGGACCCTTTCTGTGACAGTTTTTGTAAAGTATATTCATGAGCCCTGAAAAAATTCTGAGAGATTTTTTCTTAACCATCTTTTGGGACAGAAATGTGATGAGCTATCAAAAGTCATCGTAAAGGTAACATTAGGGCAAGTGATCCATACACATGGACATCAGTTATAGATTTGATGGAGAATACCTTTTCACATTCCCAATATTGTTTGCTTCGCCCATTTTCTCAGTTGGGTTGTGAGGCATCCAGCAATTTCCATTGACTAGGCTTTGGATGAATTACAGTGTGTAGAGGATGAGGGAATGCATATTTTTTGTGGTGGGATGAGATGGGCAAGGAGGAGTTTGCAGACATCAAACACGTGATCAGAATGTTAAAGCTGCTGGAATAAGATCTATGGCATGTCAGCTTTTCTCTTTGGATTTTTAGGGCATCCTTTTTAGAGCCTTAGTTAATAGATTTGCCTAGCTCAGAAATGATGTGAAGGCACACAACAACAAATTCAAATATAAATAAAGTCCTCAGCCCACCACAGGGCACCAGAACTGACAAATGAATTGTAACTTGAACTGCAATAAACTTGGTAAGGAAGGTTGTAATTGACCACTGCCACCCCATTTCAACAAGCCCATAGGCTGAGTAGTGCTGCTTTAAATTCCATATTAAAAATGTGCATGTGGAATGCTTATTTTAATAAAATAAGAAAAAACTACATTGGTAAAAGAGAGATTGCCTCATAATTAAAATGCTTTAAAGATAATTTGTGTTTAAATGAAAGCGTGCTGAGATTTTAAAAAGGAAGGGCAATTTTAGACATGTGTCTAAGTACCATGTAAATATCCTACTAGAAGAATTTGTTAGGAACAGTGAGCTCTTATGACCAATAAAAATGTTCCAGACATGTTTTAAAAGGGGTGGGGAGAGAATGATACTTTCATGGTCTTCGGCTATAAACACTACATCTTTTACATAAGCTTGCGTGTTCATCCCCAAACTTTCTTACAGTGTGGAGGTTGCACTGCTAGTTTTTTGATAGAAGATAACCTGTCGGTGCTGTACATAAAATATTTTTCCCAAGTGTCCTGTTAAGAGAATAGTCCCTCTATTAACATAAATTACCACTGCAGAATCTACTTTTCTCAGTTGGCAGGATATTGTTTTGTTTGGATAGTAGTAGTAGTGAGCTTCGGTGGAAGTAACTGGCCCATTTTCTAACCAACAGCAGCACTTTTAAAAAATTCCTGGTAGATAGTCTTTTAAAGTGTCATAACTCCTAAAGGCAAATACTCAGCATATAGTTGCTCTCTTCTGGTCTGCATCAGTCTGCAAAAAGCAGTCTTAGGTTCCTGAACAATGTAATATTCCCTTGCATCTTTGTCTTTACAGCCTCCTTCTTTTGACAGTTAGAGCCTTCTCCTCTTTGTACTTTATTCCTGACTAAAAATACTTTTCTTTACCCACCTGTCCTCTGGTATGCAGCATGGTGCAGAATGCACTATTGCAAGGAGAGTACAAAGTAAAATGAGTTTTCCTTCTTTCTTTCCTCTCTACCAGTTGTTAATTTAGTCTTTCACACAATTATATGCATGTAGGTGTTCATTTCTGTCCTTAATATGTCATCCCCAAAGCTGGAACTGGAATACTAGTACAGAATGCCTGAAAAAAGTAGTTTTGGATGAGAGTTATTAACAGTAAACCCCAGGCTACCTGGTTCTCATTTAATTGGCATCCCATGTGACATGTGGGGAAGGCTTACGTTCAAAAGGAGTTTCTCCAGAAGACCTTGGCTGTGTCCCACCCTTATCCTTAGACACTGTAAAAATGATGAGTAGAGTGTATGTGCAAGGAGAACTTGTATACCTGAAGGATACAATGCATTTCTGTACTTTCTAGATCTATTGACATATTGTACCCTTCTTGAAGATCCTTGGGTGAAGGCCGAAACAGTATTTAAGGTGGAAAACAGTGCTCCAAAATACTGATTTAGGTTTCTGCACAAGAATTTAAAAAATCATGTAAAAACTTTGAAAGCTGCTGTTTGCTTCCAGTAGCAGTATGTAAAGTAACATTGTAAAAGCAATAATGATGTATAGCAACTGGTCAATCTTGCTCTAATGTATGGGTCCACTGTCTAAATCAAAGACTTGCTTAAAAACCTGGGGCTGAAAACTGATGTTGGCACTTCGCGTTTCCTGAAGAAAATGTTTGATTCATATAAGAAGCTCCTGCCCAGAGATAGCTTTCTCCATGAAGCAACCATTACAGGGGCAGAGCTTACAGTGGGCTCTGCGTGGCAGCTTCTTCATGTGCTTTTAGTTTGGAACAAATTAGACTTTGGTCTGCTCATGGAATCTCTGCAGAAGTGGAAGGAACCCCACTGAAATAAAGGTGAATGTGGTATGCTCATCTGGCACAGCAATCTTGTAGAATTGTTGTTTGCCTGTCTTTTTTTTTTCCACCAAGAAGACAATGCAGAATATGTATGTGTGCTCTGAAAATTCTTTGGGCATGGTCCTGTTACCCCCAGCTGTAGTTCCATTTTCTTGGCAGCATATACTTTTCTCTTTAACATATATTTTGCCTTGGTTTGCCAAGTGAGCTTTTCCAGTCTGAGTAGCCTTTTCCAGTTCTTGTTTCCTGTCCCTTTGTCTGTTTCTCTTTAGTGCTGAAAAGGTCCTGCTTCTGTGCTCTGCCTCCACTTTCATCTCTATCATCATTTCTTGATGCGTCTTAGTCCCATCATCCAGCTGCTAGTTTCTTCTTTGTTCTCGAGTCTAATGTTCTTTTCCACATCTGCCCATTTCTTTCCTGCCTGACTCTTCTCATCTCCTAACTGCTGCAGGTTACTCCAGGCCTCATCAATGCCCTCATTTGATATTTCTGTTTTTGCTGCCACAGCTTTAGTTTTACCATGTCAGATAAAGGAAACTGTTGGATGTTGTTGTGATCTTCCCTTTGGATTGATTTGTGATTTAGTTTCAGGCTTTGTTTGTTTATTTGAACTGTTGTTAAACGCAAAGCGTGTACAAGATTATGGTCAAAAATTCATACAGTACACCAGAACAACTATAAAACATGACTCTATAAAACCAGGCAAGGGCCTCAAATACAGTAAGTGGTCGTATCATGTTGTGCAGTTAAAATGCTAGGGCAAATATAATGGTTTTGAGCTGGTGTCAAAAGATTAAAGTGTCAGTAGCAGCCACACCTCTACGGACTGCATAATCTCCAGTCAGAGCACCACAACATAGACAGTTTTCCTTTTTGCCGTGTAATGTGTAAAAGGAACACACACACACACACACACACACACACACACACAATACAGAAAAAGTCGCCCTAACAGCACCGACTTATAGAGAAAGAGTCCTAAAGCCACTTAGGGCTGTAAAGGTGAGTGCCTTCTCCTTGATTTAGGTTCAGGAATGAAAAGGCAGACGATGGAGTTCCTTTAAAAATGGTACACTGTGATTTCATTTGGCTGTACCGGTTGCAGTCTGCAGAAGAAACCAAACGTGTCTCATGGTGCTTATTTGACAGATATTTTAATTAAGCAAGCAAGTAATTAAAATGATAAGTGATAAGCAATAATTAATAACTATGGGATAAAATGTATGAATTAATAATTAAGTATAAATATTAAAGTAATAACAAACCATTTGCAACAAGGATGGGAACCAATCTTATTTATATTTTTTAGTACTTGTTTTAGTTATGTTTGATTATGTGTAGATGTCTGTTTATGTTTGTGTGGCTTGGCTCCTGTATCCACTTTAACAGGTATATTTTCTTTTGTTGTTTGTTTGTTTGTTTTATATGTATGCACTGTACTGGTTTTAATAAATTATTTATTAAATTTTTAATATTTTTTAAAAATTAACAATTGATGAATGTTTTAACGGAATAAAACCTCAACACATTTCAGCCAGCATGTATTCTCAAACCATTCAAGAGCTATAGAAATTATTTTAAAAAACAACACATAAATATATAACTATACATAATGTAGCAATATGTTGTTGTCGTTGTTGTTCATTCTCAACTTGTGATAACCCAAAGGCAAATCTGTCGTGAGGTTTTCTGGGGCTGAGTGTATGTGACATGCCCAAGGTCACCCAGTGCATTTCCATGGCTAAGTGAGGAACCAGACCCTGGTCTCTGGGGTCAAACCACACTGTCACCCCAGCTGTCAGTGAAAACATTATTACATTGGTACAGTGTCCATGGCCTGTACCTGCCTGTATAGAATCTAAATTCAGAAAATTCTGGAGCAGAAACTCTCTCAAAACATTGACTAGACAAACAGAAACATGTGAACAAGGGCACAAGGGCGGATGGCTATCTATCTATCTATCTAATATATGGTCAAAAATGATTTTAGAACATTCAGGGACACATAAAAGTATCTGGACTGGAGGAAAAATGGCCATCAGAATACTCTGAGGGATTTTACAATAGTAAAAAAAGAGCAGCTTTAAAATCCACTCCACCTCCTTTTTTACAGAATCTTCTCGTCAGTAGTATTCATCTATTCTATGCCCAAAAAATCTAAGGTCTGTTGCAAGGTTGTATTGTTTCAAAAATGACTCATTAGGGGAGCACCTGTATTTTTTATTTCTTACATTACAAAGGTGTTTCCCTATGTGTTTCCTGAGAGATCTAGTTGTTTTACCATATACATCTTTAGGCACTTGCAGGTATAGCATAGATAACAAAACTGCTATTGCAAGTGGTAGAGAGGTACAAAATGTGTCTCTCTTGGTTAGTGTGCTCTGTAAATTCAGTCATCTTGGAAATGTACCTGCAACAGACACAGGGGCCACAGAATGAAAAGTACTGAGCTTTTTTTTTTAGCCAATAAAACATTCATCAAATGAGCACCTTGAGATGTGTGTTTCCAGTTTCTTCTGTGGATTTGATTGAGTGCTCCCCAGTTTTTCCTTTTTATACTGGTAATGAGTCTGGCACTCACTTTCCTCTCTCGCTGAAATTTGTGGGTTGTCTTCAAAGGCAGGCCCGCATACCGTCCAGGAAGTTCCCCACAGCATGAATTGCCACAGCCAGACTTCCATGTCCAGGAACATACATAGCTTGTTAAAAATGACATGTTGGAATTAGTAATCCCTACTGATCTTTCACAAAAAGCCTAGGAACAGGATCTTGTTGGAATCTTGCAGTTGAGGAAGTATACTCTCTGCTAATATCCCACCAGAAGTATTCAAAACTAATATTGACTGGTGGGCCCCAGTCCTTGCAGAATTGTTTACTAGTATTGACCGTTCCGCCATCATTCCTGACGACTGGGGTTTAGCGATTATTATACCAATATATAAGGAAGGGAAAAGATCTGATCCCCTAAATTACAGACCCATCAGCCTTTTAAGTATTATCAGCAAATTATATGCGGCCCACCTTTACACTAAATTGGTGGACTGGATGGACCAGGAACACATTTTAGCAGATGCACAGGCAGGATTTAGGGCGGACCGGTCTACCATTGATCAAGAATTGGTGCTTCAACATCTTGTGGACAAATATACGTCCATTAAAGGAGGCTCTCTCTATGCTGCATTTATAGATTTTAAGTCTGCATTTGATCTCATTTCACGCGATAGGCTATGGGAAATTTGAGCAACACAAATATAGACAGGCGCCTTTTAATTCTTATCCAGGGTTTGTATCAAAACACACGACTTCAGGTTAGATGTGACCAACAGGGACATTTAACAAAGCAAATACCAACTTTTAATGGGGTAAGGCAAGGTTGCGTGCTTGCACCTATCTTATTTAATTTTTATATTAATTCCTTAGTTGCAAGGATGGAGGAAGAAAGTGCCCATCCACCAAAATTAGCAAATATGGCTCTTCTGGCTCTTCTGTATGCGGACGATGTTGTTCTGCTTTCCTTGTCCTGTGTGGGTTTGAGACGTCGCTTAAGAACTTTAAAATCCTATTGTGCTATGGAACAACTAACAATCAATTATGCAAAGTCAAAAGTGATGGTGTTCTCTAAGAAAAAAACGAGGCATAAATGGCAGATCGATAATAAGCACATCGAACAAGTGGTGTTTTTTAAATACCTGTGTATAACTTTTCATGCCAGAGGCACATGGGACGCCCACATAAAACATGCCTCTGCAAATGTGCAAAGGAACACCAAGGCGATAATAAGGTTCTTTTATGGAAAAGGAGGCCAGTTTATCCCTGCTGCTTCACACGTATTTACAGCCAAAGTTATCTCTCAGTTCTTATATGGCTCTCAAGTTTGCACTTTTAAGAGTGTTTCCCCTTTTGAAATTATACAGAGTTTCTTCATAGTTTGTTAGGGGTTCCTTCCTGTGTCCCAAATGCAGTAGTCCGGCTGGAGGTGGGACAGATCTCAGTTGAGGCCTGGATGTGGATACTTAGGATTCATTACTGGCTAAAACTGATTTTTCTCCCAGTAGGTCTGGCTCCTCTAACATTACTAGACTTTGCCCGGACTAAGTGGAAGTCCACAGTCTTGGAGAAGTTAAGAAGCTTGGGGTTTACACCCCAAGCTTTGATAAATCTTGGTTATGAAAAAGCCAAATCGACAAGCAGCGCATTTGGGATATAGACCTACAATGCCAACAGAGCAAAATGGACAGGTATTTGGAATTTAATGACGGTGGGGGGTCTTTTACATCGGCAAGATATCTTTTCCAGCTAAACATCCCTAAGTACAGGAAAGCCTTCACACTAGCGAGATTTAATGTCTTGCCATCCGCGGTACTGCAGGGCAGATTTAATAGAACTCCATACCCTGAGAGACTTTGCCCATGTGGACTTGAAGAAGTGGAATCAGTTAAGCATGTCTTATTCCTTTGCCTTTTTTATAAAGAGATTCGACTTTCACTGATTATTCCTATGGTGCAGCGACTCCCAGGCAGAACTACCGACTATTATTTAAAATATTTATTAAAGGATAGGGAATCACAGACCACTCTATTAGGGGCTAGATTTTTTGCTGCTGCTGTTAAACTGAGAAATCGAATTGTAAAGGATCTTAACAGTTAAAATTTTATTTTGGATATTTTAACTTAGATTAGGTTTTATTTTTAATTCTTTTATACTTGTGCGTATATCTGTGTAAGATCTTATTGACTTTGTTATGTTTCTATTTATGAATTAGATTTACACTATATGGTGGTAATTTGCTATTTTATCTCTACTATTGTTATTTTACATTCTTGGTTTACGATTGAAATAATGTAGATGGACCTGATCAACTTTTCTCAAAATTCTGAGTTATAACCGTGTTTTAGGAGGTTGTTTTTAGCTCTCCTTTTAATTTGGAATTATTATTATCAAATCAATTGTATTTTACTGGATTTTAAAAAATTATATTTTACTGTCGGATCTTTTTACCTCTTTTACTCTGTATGCTACTTAAGTGTTTGTGATGCTGGTCTGTGACCGTAATAATAAAGATTCAGATGCTCTCTGCTTGGATCTTTGTTTAGTTCATAGCAAACTTCAGAACAGCTAAAATCCACAGTCCCATTGGGGGGAAAAAGGGTCTTGTCCTTAATAAATGAGAGCCAGCTTGATACAGTGGTTTGAGCATTGGATTATGAGTTTGGAGAGCAGGGCTCAAATCCCTGACCCATCCATGGAAACCAACTGGGTAACCATGGGCAAGTCATACTCTTTTAGCTTCAGAGGAAGCAAAGGCAAACCCCCATGAACAAATCTTGCCAGTAAAACTCCATGATAGGTTCACCTTGAGGTTGCCATAAGATGGAACTAACTTGAAGGCATACAACAACAACAACCAGCAAACCTAATAAAACTATGATTCATTAGGCACACTTTTTTGGTGCTAATCTTAATTTTCACTGAAATTGACACTGGGCTAGATTTTCTACTGCTCATAGAAAGTTCAGTGCCAGAGGAGAAATGTGATTCCTTAAATACCAGAGGACAATCAATTAGGACAATGTAAACATGTAGAGCTTAAACCATCAATGCTTTTGCCTTTCAAGGCTCATTTACCTTACTATAATGTCTAAAAAAATCTTCTGGAAGCCACATTTACCATTTAATGATGTGAGTGCAAGTGTGAAATAATATCTGTCTCTGTGTTTGCTCTTTAAATTTGTCATTGTGTTCCTTCAAGTTGTTTCCAACTTATGGCGATCCTAAGGCAAACTTATCACAAAGTTTTCTGGGACTGAGTGTGTGTCACATGTCCAAGGTCACCCAATGGGTTTCCATGGCTAAGCAGGGAACTGAATCCTGTTCTCCAGGGTCATTGTCCAATGCTCAAAGCACTACACCAGATGGGTGGGAAAAAGGCAAAAACTTGAGAGCATCCAATAGAATCCTTGAAGAAAAAGCAGTCACATCACTAGATGTCATAAAGATCATTTTTTTACCATCTTGAAACGTGTCTCCTTCTTCCTCCAAAAGGACTTAGACCAGAAAGGCTGAAAGTTTTTATTATAAGTTATGTTCAGATTGTCAGCATTGTAAGCAATGAAATATACACATGGTTGGACTGTGAACTTTCAGCAGAGCTTTGTGACTTGTCCGGATCACATTGCCCATCTTATATGAAAAGCAAAAATGATGCTAATGACAAATAAACCACTTGGTTTCCACTATCACTTTCATTCTCTCAGCCAAAGGCATTCTGCTTTTTTAGGATGGCTACACTCAAAGATTGAGAAAGAGAAGGACCCTGAGTTTTTATCTAGTTAGAGAAGAAATGTCGTTATGTAGTATAGAAAATGGTTTCTTTTTTCTACACCTGGCTTGCAAATGGCTGTATTCCCAGTTCACTGCCTAAACTGCACTGAATGAGCAAGAGCTGAGCTGTTATGTACAGATGTGTTTTATCAATAATTGCTACCAAGGGCTCTCCAAACACAGAGTTGGAAAACTGAATGAACAGCTTGTGAAACCTGCCCAAGGGTCTTGGGCTCCTAGGATATAGAAGAGCTATCTTGTGCTTCCATGATATAAATCTTGACCAAGCTTTCTTGGCCAGAGTCCTGGCAAAAGGACATTCAACTTCTTTGTTTCTCAGATCAATTGAAAATTGGATTTGAAGCCAAAAAATTACTATGACATGAAAGATTCATAAGTTTTCTGATGCCTTAAAAGAAATTCCTCTCAGTTTATTGTACTCATTGTTTTCTCCTCCCTCTCCTCATCTTGTTTTTCAGTCATGCCAAGCTGACCTGGTGAAGGACAATGGTCACAAATATTTCCTTTCTGTTTTGGCAGATCCCTACATGCCGGTAAGGTCAAATAATCAGCCCTACCCACATCCTGAAATACTATTTAGAATTTACTTGGTTTGGTCTTCCTTACATGCTGCTCTTATGAAGTAGTTGTACAGTTTATTTTATACATGTTGAAAGATTTTTATCACATAAATATAACATGCATAATGTTCTGTTAAGCAAAACATGGAGCAAGCAGATTGAAAATGTTTTCCATTAAGGCTGTGATACTGAATGAGAGTATATTCTGGTGAGGGGGGAGTGTTTCCAAGTCTTTGCAGCAAAAAATCTAAAACAAAACCAAAAACAAAAGAAGAAAACAATCAAGTCTCCCTCCAAACAGTGTGTTATGACACCTTAGAAACTAGTCGGTTTTACTTGAATTAAGTGTTTGTGGATTTCAGCTTATGAAAGCATATGCCAAATAAGGTAGTAGATTATCCTTTGTTTTTGCTACATAAGAAAGTTAACACAATGAAGTAATATTACTTAATGCAGTGCAGACTCTGTGTAATTCAGTGTCATAAGACATGATGATAACTGCTAGGTTAGAAGACTTTAAAAAAGAGGTTAGACTAAGTTGTCTTCTGATGATGGTTAAATGAAACCATTATATACAGAGGCAATATGTCAGTGAATATGTTGGACTGAGGAAGAAATATTATTTTTGTGCCATTCTGTTTGACTTCCCAATAGAATCTTGGTGCCACTCTTAGGAAATGGGATGCTAGATCTTTGGTCTGATCCAGTAGGGCTCCTCTTATGCTCTTAAAGTGCTTATCCGGTGTCCTAGTGTATAGTATACTTGAGAGGGCAGAGTCTTGAGAGTCTTAATTATTCTTGCTTAATAGAAGTGCTTTGCTAACAAGACATTTTCTTTTGCTCTGTGTTCATTTCTCCTTGTGAATGAGGCCACAGTGGAATGGAATTTATCGTCAGTGACTAGTATAAAGTACCTGTTCCCTTTGAAAAGGACATTGTGCACATCTTTGCAAAATATTTAATTCAAGCTATAAAGAGAAGTTGCTGCATTAAGCCTGCCCCCCCCACCGCTTTTTTAACTATACCGGAGTTGCTTGCATGAGTCAGTGTGGCACTAGTCTCTTCTCTACATTTTTTCAGCCTTACACTTAAGAGGAAAATTAACAAAATACAAAATGATTTCCAGTCTCCCCATACTACCTGAAATTCACAGTGGCCTTGAAAAATGTTTACATCATTCTGTAAATGTATTAAATGGAAGCAGAAGACAACAGTATTGTTGGCTATTTGACAATACAGAGGTATTCAAGAGAAAATTCCTAGATTTCTGTTACAGAAAAGATACAAAAAACTAATGTACTCTCTTTACTTAGTCTGACACATTTCTGTCTGCATGTTATGCTTTTCCAGAACAATTGTTTTGTGACTGGTTGACATTTAAATTTAAAACAGCCATGACTTCCCTCACACTGGAAAGCTTGAATTCACATTAACCTGAACAAACTAATTTGCTGCCATAGGAAGCCAATTCACTTCATGAAAAGGACAGGGTAATTTTCATGGCCAGTTTCTTGTTTTCATTAAATCATATATTTTGTATGTTTAAACCTGAGGGTTCTCAAAGTCTCCCGTTGTCAAGGAACATGTATTCCTGAAGCAAGGATGTTATCTGTCTTTTAAAACTTTACTTTGAAGACTTTTTATGTTTTCTTGAAGCTTCTAAAATAGAAACATTCTTGTATTTGTGTTAAGGCTGAACACAGGACAATGACAGCTTTCATCCTGGCAGTGATTGTCAACAACTACAATACAGGGCAGGTGAGTATAAGTGAGGAAGTGGGTGGCTGACTCCACATCAGACTTCATGAATAATCTTGAGTTTTTAAAATGTAGATATTACTGTCCTAAATCTGTAATTCTCCCACTCACCTCCCACCTCAGGAAAATTATCCTTGCAGCTGATATTTTGGCAAGCAGTTCATTAGAATTTCATGTACTATCCTTTGTTGTAGGAAGCCTGTCTTCAAGGGAACTTGATTGCCATATGCCTGGAACAGCTAAATGACCCACATCCTCTTCTACGCCAATGGGTAGCTATTTGTTTAGGACGTATCTGGCAAAATTTTGACTCTGCCAGATGGTGTGGAGTGAGGGACAGTGCCCATGAAAAGCTCTACAGTCTTCTATCGGACCCAATCCCAGAGGTAATCTTCTAGTTTTGGAATTAATCATCCATTGAGAAGAATGGAACTTGGCCTAAATTTGGCCACATATTCTTTTTTGCAGGATAAGCACTGAGCTTTTGAAAGCTTTCACCTGTCGTTATGAAGCCTTTTGTTAGATCTTAATTAGTAAGGCTGCAACCTGATTAAAGAAATTTCAACTTCTTTAATTGTATTAGTTTTAATTGATTAATCTTGCAATTAAATGTGTGTATAAAAGAAATAATGTGAGCGAAACAGGGAGATGCTTCTTATAAGACAGTACTTACCAATGCAGCTTTGATATGTAATTATACTGTGTATTACTACTAGGAAATTTACCCAGTTTTTGCAAGGTTGATGATTATTTCACCTACAGTACATTTTGAATAAAACAGTCCTCAGATTTGTTTCATACCACATTCCAAACAAAATGGGCCAAACATAGCAATTATCTGGAAAAAGCCAGAGCTTGCCAAGCAGTCCTAACTTAAGTGTAAATACCAAATTTGATAAAACTGTTTCATAAATGTGTATTTTAGAGGAAAAGGAAATGTGAAGTGTTTGTTGAAGAGATACCAAAGGTAGTTGTTGAATCTGGTCCAAAACCTTACTGCTGTCTTTGTTTTTTCCCACTAGATAGCAGACCACATTTGGTAATTCTGTGATCAAGTATATGGATGTGTATAGCATAACAGACAGACAAACACTCTGCTCAGTTAATCCAGGACACCTTTTTTAGTTAAGAGTTCTTTCTCATTTTTAGTCAGTTTGATTAATCAGTTAAGCATTCAAGCTCTATTAACTAGCTTAACTGTCCAGAGCAGCCTATGCCAAACTGGTCCTTCTGTATTGGGCTACAGTTGCCATCACACCAAGCCAGCATAGCTAATGTTTAGAACTTACAGAAATGATAGTCCAGAAGATCTAAAGGGTATCAAGTTGTCTACCCCTGGTCTGAATCCTATTGGTCAGGTGAAATAAGCATGTCTTGAATAAACACTAGGAGCAACCTTAATTCAGATCATAGAAGCATAGAGTTGGAAGAGACCTCAGGGGCCATCTAGTCCAACCCCCTACTATGCAGGAACGCCCATCAAAGCATTCCCAGCAGATGACCATCCGGCCTCTGCTTAAAAACCTCCAAAGAAGAAGACTCTACCACACTCCGAGGCAGCATATTCCACTGCTGGACAGCTCTGACCGTCAGGAGGTTCTTCCTGAGATTCAAGTGGAATCTCCTTTCCTGCAGCTTGAATCCATTGCTCCTTGTCCTAGTCTCTGCAACAGCGGAAAACAAGCCCGCTCCCTCCTCAACAGGACATCCCTTCAATATTTAAACATGGCTATCATGTCCCCTGTTAACCTTCTCTTCTGCAGACTAAACATACCCAGCTCCCTAAGCTGGTTCTCATAGGGCATGGCTTACAGACCCTTTGCAATTTTGGTCGCCCACCTCTGGACATGCTCCAGCTTGTCAAGATCCTTCTTGAATTGAGGTGCCCAGAACTGGACACGGTATTCCAAATGAGGCCTAACCAATGCAGAATAGAGTGGTACCATTACCTCCCTCGATCTAGACACCATTGATGCAACCAAGAATCGTGTTGGCTTTCTTGGCTGTTGCATCACACTGCTGACTCATGTTCAGCTTGTGATCTACCAAGACTCCTAGATTCCTTTCACATGTACTGCTATCCAGCCACACATCCCCCATCCTGTATTTGTGCATTCCATTCCAGTAAATTCAGATTCATTCCACTACAATGGTAATGTTCTGTTATAATGGCCTGGGTGGACTAACATGTGCAAGTGATAAAGATTATCCTAAGGTTACAGTCCTAACAGTGAGGAACTGATGTAACATTCTGATCTCAGAGGCTCTGTTTCATCCAAAACTCTGCTGGGCTCAACAGAGTTCTTTTTCTCCTCCATGGATCTTGGCTTTGGCTTTCCATCAAAAATAACCTCCCATTGCTTGAGGGAAATTGTGTGTACTCTGAAGCATATTTAAGTGTTCCTTTATCTTGTGGGGCATGTTCGTTGGATGAAATCTCCACGTTGGCTGCACAGAGCTCACAGCAGGAATTGACCCTTGTGCCTCCCCCACAGAGGTTGAGACATTGGTAACAACATTGGGGGGAGATTTCATTGTGTACCCTGGGAGGCATTCTTGGAAGCATGAGGATTGCAGTGTAAGATGTTCAGTTGGCCAACAGTGGTCTGTTATATTTATTTTGCAGGTTCGCTGTGCTGCAGTCTTTGCCCTTGGTACCTTTGTAGGCAATTCAGCTGAGCGGACTGATCATTCTACTACCATTGATCACAATGTTGCAATGATGCTGGCCCAGCTCATCAATGATGGAAGTCCCATGGTCCGAAAGGTATAGCAAAGGGATGGGAGGGGTAGGTCCTACTGACTCTATGTTACTCAAACAGCTCTTACAGCTCAGGTTGTTTTTCCTGTTTGCAATCACTTTTTATTGTTTGTTACAGCTGTTCATGATTTTGATAAACTGGAAATAGAGAAAGTCCATAGCTTAGTGATCAAACATGTGCTTTCTATACACTGCGTCCCCTTTTCAGCTTCTTGTCATCTCCACATTAGCATCTCTGGGAAAGGCCTCTGCCAGTCAGAGTAAATACTGCTGAGTTAAATGGACCCATGATCAGATGATCTGTTCAGACTGTCGTTTGCCATTTATCTTTAGATTTCATTTGTAAATAGACCTGCTATATAACCTGTAATAATTGCTGCTAGAAATATTCCTAAACTTCAATATATTTAAATAACAAAAAGTTTGCCTTCCCTTTCTCTGTCTCTTCAGACAGCAACCTCACTGGCTTCACTTGCTGCTCTGTTCACTTGTTCCTGAATGGCCAGAGGCTCCTTCAGCCATGTTACTTGGCTAGCTCACCTTTCCCCCTCTGGATTTCTCTCCCTTTTCTCCTAGCAGAGCTGTTGATGGAGCTGATGAGATGGTGATAGGTTGTGTCACTGGGCATGAGGCAAAGTAGCAGGAGACATTTTTAAAATCTCCACTTCAAAAATCCACACAGACAGAAGTTTTTGCATGTCCAGGAAAAGGAGGTTGAATGGTGGCCCTTGTTTTAAGCTGAACCCAATGGCTATTACTGGTTCTAACCATTAAATAATGAAAGCTTGGCATAGACAAATAGTCCAATTACTGGTTTATATGTTTAACTTCAAACATGAGTTAAAGTATCAGTCCAGCACTATATTCTAATTGCTATAACATAAAACACAGTTTGATAATGTGAAACATTTTCTGTGAAAATTACTGTACAAATTGCAAATATGAATAAAGTATAGTTAACTTTTCCTCTACCTTATTAGAAATTCCATAGGGATCTTTTAGGCCAGGAGAAATCATTTAATGTCCATTCTTATTGAAACGCAGTTCTAAAAACTGATATTTGAATAGGCTTGGTAAAGTCATCTGAGGATAATTTAGGATTCCTAGCTGTCTATTATTTTAAAAACTGCCCCTCTTATTCCACAATATGCTTATTCTTCATCAGTTATCGATACTGCATCAAAAGAATGCAGTTAAAATACATCACTTTTGAGGTTCTGATCTGGCAGCATTTAGCAACAAAGCAAAACATGTTATCACCACAAGCTGAAACTCAGTAGATCGTTCTGTGGGAGTAGATGGCAATGTGAATGTTTTGTGTACAAGTGGGAGTGCTGATGGTTGTCTGTCTTCAGATTTGGTTTGTTTTCTGCACTTGCTTTATTTTCTACACGCAGCTGTGTATGCAGTCAAATTTTCTTGCATCTTTCTGTATTCTCTTCGCCTGTAGGCCAATGAGGTTATTATCATAAAATTGATAACATAGCACTTCCCCTTCTGCCTCCCACCTGGCCACTTCTCATTCGTTTCCTATAATTTAAATCTCTTGCCTCCAGCACACCTGCTAAGAGGAGATTCTGGGGTGTTGGGGAGAGAGTTGTTAGGTTGCTTGCTTGTTTTGGGCCATTGTGAATCTTTGGCAGCTAAAGCTGTTTCAACTTCCAGCAGGTACCATTCCCCCTTGTAAAGAAGAATTGATTATTCCAAATAAAATTCCTTTGAACAAAGGAGAACTTGGGACTGCTATCTCAAGAGAAATGTGTAATGAAAGGATTACTACCTAGAGACCCTTTCAAGGATCTTGGGTGTCTGAGGATTATGCATGTCATCACTGCTTTTTCACTCCTGCTAGCCACACTGGCTGGCTGTTCCTCAGGTTCTCTCCCCAAACAGCAAGTCCTGTCATATCACTCACTTTCTCTTTCCATTTCCCGAGGGCTTGTATAAATGTCAGTTTGCACTCGGCGTTGTGTTTTCATCCTGAAGAATAACGTTGCGTTGCTCCTTCCCTGTGCTAGAGGAAATAAAATTAAGCTCATCAGTCAGAGTATCTCTCATCACTCAGAGGATACTTGGCTGCGAGAGGTAGAGTGGAGTGGTTACAGGAGAGTAGCCCTTGAGTTGAGGGCAGAAGCACCGCGAGTCCCTTTAACATCACAGCTCACAGGGGACATCATTCTAAAACACAGAATGCTGCTGCTTGACAAGCTTGAACATCAGGATGCTTCGTTTTGCCCAGTGAGGGCAGACATGAAGTCTTTATCAGTGTGGCATTTCATTTGCTGTACAGTATGAGAAATCCCTTTGAAACAGAAAAGAGCATTGTATAACAGAGTAATGAAAGACCAGGCATTTTTAAAAGGATTATTTTAGACCTGGCAACATATCTACCATTGGAAAGTGTGCTACTGAATGCCAAAGAAAAACGATATCTATCAGCAGCAAACTGTCAGGCTTCTATAGCACCATTTTCATTTTGGAGGAGGAAAAGGAAATGAGATTAGTTGTCTCAGCCTTTATTGCCAACACCTAGACATTTTGCAGAATTTCTCATTGCTTTTGTTACTTTGTCTGAAAACACCTTCTCTCTCTGTAATGCTCTTTTATTCATTACTGTTTCATGGTAGAGTGGGAGTAGGAATCATGTGGCCCTCCAGATGTTGTTAGACTGTGGCTCTCAGCAACCCCTGCAATTAGCTATGTTGGCTGGGGCTGCTGGGATTTGCAGTTCAAAAATAGCTGGAAGGCTGCATGATTCTCCCCTCTGTTGTAGTGTCTTGCATTACAGTATACAAAATGAAATGGTGAAATACTGATTTGTTACCTGTAATATGCAGTATGTGTCAGTCCTGTGGGAGGAGGAAAGATGGGTATGGAAGTACAAGGGAGGATCTAGGCATTTCTCTTCAACAAAGAGCTTTGCATAACCTATGGGAAACAATGTGATAATAAATTGATTGTAGTCCCTTGAAAATTGCATATTCCAACTTCCTGTTGTAGAACAGTGACACTCTCGTCATTTGATAGTTTACTGAGGGGCACTGTGAAGCAGAACTGCTTGATATTAACATACTTGTTTCAGGTAAGATGCCTTTTATTTTTTCCAGTTCCTCTTTGTGTAAACAGGAAATTAGTGGTATACCTATGGCTGTTAATAAAGAGCAGTGATGTAAATTTCCTGTTCTCCTCTGTAAGTATGATTTTTCTCAGCTCTTGGTATCTTGAAATTTTAACACAATAGCAGCTGATGTTTTGAGGCTGCAAGATTCTACATCCAGGACCATAAATCTTTGCTTTTTCATGGGAAGTATATAGTGGATTGAGACCCCACTTAACTAACCTATCAGTGTTCCTGTTCACAAAATATCAGATTTGATTCCTTTCTTTGAGACTACAGATCTGCAGTTCTCACAATAAACCATAGCATTTCTGTTGGGCACATTGGAATTGCTGTAGAATAGATGAGCAAGTCTATATTGTGGTCTAGTTGCTGTGTGTAAGGGTCCTGCCATTTACTAAGATTCAGGATGTCCTATGGAGGACGTATATGAATGTAGTGGAGCTGTGGCCTAACTTTCAATGCAGTATTTCCAGTAACAATGTATCAGTTTGACAATACCTGATTCAAAGAGTCAGAGGAGCTTGGCCAGGAATAAAGGACCTTTTGTTGCAAAGAATTTATTCTGGAGACAAACGTTGCAGCTTTCGTCAGATCTTTACCCTAAGGTGAAGGGAAAATCAATGCTTCACCAAGCTGAGTATAAAAAAAGTGGCCTCATCCCCACTCAAAGTGACAGATGGGTATTAATCGTATCAGAAAGCTGGTTTCATATAGACTGATTCTTTTTCCTTTTTTTTATAAAACAAAACAATGCTCACAGTAGAGAAGCTTTATAATGTATTATTGCAAAAAAAGGAAACGCGATAAGCACTGCTGTCTTTTGTGGGGATATGAGGAAACGAATAGGGAAGATGTATCTGCTGTCAGTGCCTGAACACTGGTGTCCAACAGTGAATCTCTGCTGAAAACAGTGAATTGAGAGAGAAACACGCTCCTAACGCTCTTAGTCTTGTCCTTGCTAGGTTGACTTGTTATCCCAAAACATGGGGGACCTTGAGGTCCTCTAGTAGTGCCAGTGTCTCCTTAAGAAGTTGGTGAATTATAGCTGAAAAGGAGGGGGGGTAACCTTTTCACCTGTGTATACCAGTGCCCACTGCAAGGCACCGGTTGAGAGACAAAGTAATGTTTTATTGGGGAATTCACAGACACACGCAAGAAATCAAGCACTCTCACAAACCATTCAAAGCTAGCAAAGGGAAAGGAGAGAAAGGTTGGATAGAGAGAGATTTTGGGTGTATAGGGTATTATTTATTGTTCTTGGAGCAGAGGATTGATGAGAGATGGCTCAAACATGAGAGTTTGAGGGCAGCGCAGAAGAATGAGAGTCCGGGGTACAGCATTACAGCCAAATTGCTAGCAAAATGCTGGGGTTGGCACTAGGGTTTAAATATCATTTTTCCTACCCTGAAGAAGTGAGGTTAATTGCTCTCTGACAGAGTAAACAGAAGGGATCCAGAATGGACTGATTTTCTTTTTTTTTTTATTCTATTTTTTATTGAACCATTTTAAATTGTATTATTTGCATTGACAAGGTTAATAAGCACTAATAAGGATCAACAGGCTAATCAGCAAATCATTATTTCTTCATTATTTCATTGTTTCGATCTTTTCTTTCTTGTTTCTTCTTCTAACGTCAACAGAGTTTCCATTTTTGTCTTCGCATTCATATTAGTTTTGTAGTACATAATTGTGTATATTACACAAAAAATTTTTCCATATATTTGCATAGTTTTTGCATATATTTACATTTACATTTACATAAAACTAAATAACGATAACGCACAAACAAAACACACACAAGAAAAAAAGAAAAAAAAGAAAAAAATTCTTACTTCCTTTAGTTACGAACCCCTTTGCTTGACATGATCCTATACCTTTTACTTATACTTCCTTCTCGTATTCCTTTCAACAAAAATCTCTGTCTCACCAGTATCGTTCCTCCTGCTTATATAGTCTCCATTATCTCACATTATAACCTTCTACAATCACTTTGTAATGGATTTTCAAAATTCTGTCCCCTTCTTATTTTTACATATACTCATACATATAAGCATACATACATATATGTACACATACTTATATACCTCTGCTAGAGTATCTTGAACATTTATTCTTATATTACTTCTTATCCTATACCTTATTTTTACCATAATTCTATTTTTGATTTCAGAGTCAAATATATCAGACTTGTACATTATTCAATAAGTGTTCTGCCCCATTTCCTTCGAAGAAACCTTGTTATTGGGTCCCACTCCCTCATTGTTTCCTCGGATTTCTCCTTGATTTTTGCAGTTAATTGATCATTTTCTTTCATTTCTAATATTTTTATCATCCACTGTTCTATTGTGGGGATTTCTGTGTTTTTCCAATCTTTTGCAATTATTGTTCTAGCTGCAGTGATAAGTTATAATAGCACCCTCCAATATTTCTTTGATATCTTTGAATCTACCATTTGAACCATATTGAGCAAGTACATTTCTGGTTTTAAAGGTATTTGAATTTCAAATATTTCTGAGAGGGTTTTATTTAACTCTTTCCAGAAATTATTTATTTTTTGACAGCTCCACCACATATGTATAAAGGTTCCTGTTTTCTCTTGACATTTCCAGCATTTATTTTGGTTTGTTTTGTACATTTTTTCCAACTTGGAGGGTGTTATATACCACAGAATGGACTGATTTTCATACTTTGGGTGACAAAACATTGATGGGAGTCCTGACAGCCTCTTAATGTCTTGATCGGGTAAGGTGAATGGGGGGAAGGTCTTGGTAGAAAAAGCACACAGTGGAGGTGCTTGCCTGCTACAGCTGGGCAGTTTCTTGATTATTGTATGTAGATATTGGGTCATGTAGATATTGGGTCACTGGAAGTCTGTTTACTCTGAGCTTTCTTGCTTAACTGTTCTTGACCTTATGACCTGCCCATGCTGAGGCCATGCTGACCTAGTCCAGGTGTACAGCCAGAGTCCTGCTTGCCTCATATTTCCCAGCCATAAGTGTCCAATTTATGAATAATATTTCATGCCAGTTAAATTGTCTTTCTTGCCAGTCATGCTATGCCATGTGATAGCGGTGTACGGTATGGTAACAGAGTTGGGAAATACGTTCTTCTGATTTAGAATGTGGAGCGGAGATTATTGTTTAAATAATTTTTTTACACAAGCTCACACACACACATATAAGATAAATCTATTTTTTGTCTGTCTTTAGATCGGAAATGTAAGTCTTTAGAGAAAGCAAGAATCCCATGCTTTCTCTAAACGCAGGAATGTTAACCTTTGTTGAGTGAAGCTTTGGATCAAGTTCCCATAAATGTTGCTGACTTCCATAGATGTCTGTGTGGAAAACAGTGTTTGTACTGGTCATCCCCTTATTTTTCTCAGACAAGAGTCTTCAACAACATTGACTTCTGTAAACTCTTTCTTGTAGGTGGTGGTGGTGAACGTTATCATTATCAAAGTAATGTTTTCCATGTGTATGTGTCCCCAGGAATCATTCTTAAACTACTTCCATGGAGACAAATGTACTATAACAGTTAGCTGTATTGCTATATTAAGAGTGGGTTAACTTCCAAGTCAAGGGAACAAGGTTGCCAAATGGATTCAAAGCAATGTCACAACTTATTGAGTAGTCTAAATTTCCTGTCTGGAATGTATTTTCAGTTTGGGATTAATAGATCCTGTATGAGCTTTGAGTTTTGCAAATGTGAAGGGTAACTATATTTAGCAGAGGGCACACTCTTTCCACTTCTCCATCCAGTCTATGGACACAGCAAAGTAGTAGATTGACACTGTATTTCAAACAGTTTAGGACTACTAAATATGGATGTCTGTGTAAATCTCAATCTTTAGCTCAGGTGTGGGCAACTTGCAGACCACAGGTGCAGCCCTATTGCATAGCCCTGACCCACCTTCTTCCCACTGAAATCACCACCGCAGAGTCAAAAGGCTACATCATCCTACCAAAGAGGCGCACCTTGTTCTAAAGCACATTCATCCTCACAGAAGTTTCACACTCAAGGGAGCACACCCAGTGGTGTGGGTGTGCTTGATTTTATTTATTTTTTATTTATTTTTATTAATTTCCAAAATTATGTTATAACCCCCCCCCAGGGAGTGGAGAGAGCGCAAGGAAAATATACAACCACAGTAATAAGAATAATAATACTAATGATAAACATTATTCTTATATTAATTACCTGACATTCCCTATAATACATATCAAATCCCTCTTTCCTCTCTCCACCCCCATTAACCCAACCACCCCACCCACCTCTCCTCAAGAAGTGAATAATTAATTATTTATTCCTTACTCTCTTAAGTATCCAACATAATTATAATTAGAGCGTCCATTATTTTCCCTAATTACCACCGTTACCCATATGGGTCCACTATTTCTTGAAGAATTGTTAATATCTAACATATTATTAACAGAGTGCAAATCCTTTAACTTCCTTAAACCACATGTATGTAAATAAATAAATAATTTTGTAAAATAACATTCAAACAATTACGTCGAAAAGTTATTAACTAATATCTTATTTAACATGGTTGTGTTTTTCTTACTATATTTAGTTATATAACTGTAATTATCCCTTAAATTCTACAAATCTAATTGTATTAAGACATTTACACTGGTTAACTCAAGGCTCCAATCCCTAGAGATGCCTTGTTTCTCCATAAATGTTCCCATATGGGTAATACAATCTTCCATCCATCATTTGAATGAGTCATAGGTTTTTCCTGCATCAAAATCCAAATTCTGTCATATTCTAACATCTCATAAAATTTCAGTGCCCAGTCCTCTATGTTTGGAGATTCAACTTGTTTCTACTATTGTGCGTAACTTAACCTTGCAGCTGTGACCATGTATAGTAGGATCCTTTTTTGTATTCTATCAAATTTGGGTAGAGAATTAGTTATATTTAACAGATATAGCTCTAATCTTTAATGTTTCAGAAATTACTCTGTGAGTCTCTTTCCAATACTTTTTAACTTTCACACAGGTCCACCATACATGATAAAAAGTACCTTTAAGTTCAGATTTCCAGCAGGTCTCCTTCCCACCATCTTGCATTTTTGCTACCTGCAATGGTGTTAAATACCATCTATGGATCATTTTTTACAAGTTTTCTCTTAAGCTTACTGATTGTAATAAATCCCATGTCTGTGTCCATGACCTAACCCATTCATTTAATGAAATAGAATGGCCTATATTCCTAGCCCATTTTAACATACTGTCCTTAATTACTTCTTGTTCCAGATCGAGATCCAATAGAATTCTGTATATTTTTCGCACTTTATGGTTCACCTCTATACCCAGTAATTTATCAAACTCTTTTTCTTTGATTTCAAATCCGTCCATCTTTTCATCTATCTTAAACCTTTCTTTTAGTTGTCTTAATAATAGCCAATTTGTGGTGAGACCTTGTTCTTTTAATTCTTCTACCGATTTAAATTGCATGGTTCCCTCATAGGGTTTTAAGAGATCTTTATATGTAATCCATTTATCTTGGTTTTTCTCTTTTATAGACTGCTTTGTGGACTGAGCCCATAGAGGGGTTTGTAAATAGAGTCTCCTTTTATACTTTAACCATACCCTGAGAAGGCCTTTTCTTATAAGATGATTTGTAAATCCTTTGTCTACTTTGGCTTTCTCGTACCACAGGTATGCATGCCAACCAAAGTAAATACCTTCCCCTTCTTGCTGTAATAATCTTTGATCCTTTAAATTAATCCAATCTAGTACCCATTCTAAACAGTTAGCATAGTAGTATAGTTTTAAATTGGGAAGGCCCATTCCTGCTCTTTCTTTAGTGTCCATTAATATTTTTTGTTTTATTCTTGGTTTTTTCTTTTTCCATATATAATTCATCAAATCTTTATTCCATTCTCTAAAGGGGGCATCGTTTATTAATATAGGTAAATTTTGGAATAAAAAATTCATTTTGGGCAGTATGTTCATTCTTATGGCTGCTATCTTACCTAATAATGATAAATCCAGTTTTCTCCATTTCTGTCTTTATTTCCTTCCACACTCTTTTATAATTATTATCGAAGAGCTCAAAATTATTTTTCAAAATTACAATACCTAGATATTTGGCTCTCTTTGTTATTGTAAAATTGGTTTTTTCCCTTAAATCTTGTTCTTTCACCTTTGACATGTTTTTTGTAATTATATAAGTTTTCTCCTTATTAATTTTGAAACCTGAGAAATCTCCAAACTGCTGTAAAATATTCATTAATGCACTTACGTCTTGTACAGGGTCTTCTAATGTTGCCACTAAATCGCCTAAAAATGCTTTAATTTTGTAAGACTGGTTTTTCATTTTAATACCTTGAATTTGTTGCTCTTGTTGAATTTTCCTGTTTAATACTTTTAATACTAATAAAATAATAAAGGAGATAAAGGGCACCCTTGCCTAGTCCCTTTTTCAATGGATAAAATTTCAGTCCTTTCTCTGTTTGTAATTATTTGAGCTTTCTGTTTTTTATATATAGATTGAATCCATTTACTAAAATTATTCCTTAGATTGATCTTGTTAAACGCCTCTTTCATAAATGGCCAACTAACATTGTCAAACACTTTTTCGGCATCTAATAATATCAAAGCTAATTTCTTTTCATTATGCCTATGGAAATATTCTAGTATATCAGTTACAAATCTGATATTATTTTTAAGTTGTCTTCTAGGTAAGAATCCATTTTGATCTCTGTCTATCCAATCCTGTAGGTTTTTTTTTTTAATCTTTCCACTATTATTGACACAAAAATGTTATAATCCACGTTTAGTAACAAAATGGATCTATAATTTTTCATTTCTAGGTGATCTTTCTCCTCTTTTGGTATCAAAACAATGTTTGCTTCCCCTCATGTCTGTGAAATATCCTCTTTTTCTAAATCCTGAATTATTCTGTGGAATGGACTAACTAATTGTTCTTGAAATGTT
Source organism: Cyclura pinguis (assembly GCA_030412105.1). NCBI lineage: Eukaryota > Metazoa > Chordata > Lepidosauria > Squamata > Iguanidae > Cyclura > Cyclura pinguis. The sequence goes on from CM059600.1 coordinate 163,086,535, forward strand.
TTATAATAAAGAGCAGTAAATCCATCTGGGCCTGGTGCCTTCCGGGATCTTAATTTCTTAATCGATTCTGTAATCTCCTCTTTTGTTATAGATCTATTCAACTCATGCCTTTGTAATTCTGTAATCTCGGGTATATCGTTCTCTTTCAAATACTGTTTTATTTCATCTATTTTCCCTTGTGTCATATCTACTTCTGAGAAAAGTCTTTTATAATAATTAGTGAATGCTTTTGTGATTTTATCCTGATTATTATATATTTCTTGACCTTCTTTTATCTTCTGGATCATCCTCTTTTCTTTTTCTTTTTTAATTCTGTAAGCTAACCATTTATTTGGTTTATTAGCACTAAAGAAATAATTCTGTTTTGTAAATTTCAGTTTTTTTACTACCTCTTCTGTCATTTCTATATCTAATTGTTTCTGTAGTATTTTAATTTCCTTACTTATATGCCTGTTTTGCAGGGTAATCTTTAACTCTTCCTCTAATTTTTTTAATTTCACTTATAATCTGTTCTTCTTTTTCCCTTTTCTCTTTCCTCCAGCAAGCTTCTTGTTGAATAAAGAAGCTTCGCATATAAACTTTCCCTGCCTCCCAAACAGTAGCTATTGGTGTTCCTTTATCTAAATTATCTTTTAGGAAGTTTTCTAGCTCTTTTTTTAGCGCCTTGTACTATTTTTTTTATTTTTTAATTGTTTATCTTTCAGTTTCCATGTATACTCCTGCCTTTTATCTTCTAAAGTGAGTATAATCAGTGTGTGGTTAGAAATAGTTCCTGAAGAAACTTCCATTTTCCTTAATTTTGTGTCCATTGTCTTGGATGCTAAAAACATCTATTCTAGACCATGATTTATGATACTCTGAGTAATATGTAAAATCTTTCTTATTTTTATATGATCTTCTCCAAACATCTATCAGCATAAGTGTATCTAACATCTGAAACAATGTTCTAGGAAGTTTACCTTTCTTTTTCTTATCTTTTAAGTTCCCTGTCCTATCATCTTCAGGGTTTATTACCCCATTATAATCCCCCATCATTATTATCTCTTGATAATTTAGCTCCATTATTTTTTGAAGAATTTTTTTGTTAAAATTCACCTTTATTCTCTAAGGGACCATATATACCCAGGATCAGAGTTTTATTATTTAATAGATCTAATTCAGTTGTGAGATATCTTCCATTTGGGTCATTCAAAATTTCTTTTGCTTTATATTTTTTACTCACGTAAATTGCCAGTCCTCTTTTTCTTTTATTAGTTGTGGCAAAAACTTCACCTAGTCTTGAATTATTTAGTAATGATAGTTATGTATTCTTTGTTTGGGTTCCTTGAAGGCATAAAATTTCACACTTTTGCGTCTCTAAAAAAATGGAAGACTTTTTTTCTTTTGGTAAAAAATGTAGTCCTCTAATATTCCAAGGCAGGATTTTAATTTGCATCTTACTCTTCTAAAAGTGTGTGGCCTTTAGATATTAGTCAGCTCTTCTGTCATTTCCTCTTCTGAAGCTAAACCTAGTTCTTCCTCTTCCTGCTGTGAATTGGTTCTTTCCCCTTGTAAAAACTCTTCTGAAATGCTTGTCGCACCTACTACTGTTGCTTTAGTGGGCAATTGTCTTTTTATTCCTCTTTCTTCTTCTGTTACTTCTTCTTTTTCCCCTCTGTTTTGTCCATTTTCATAAGCTTTCTCCAGATCTTCTTTGTATCTTCTCAGGAACTCTTTCGCTTTCATCACTGAGTTCAATATATATATATATATATATATATATTTGTTTGTATGTTAAAATAACTCCTTCAGTCCTCCCCCATCTGTACGAAATTCCTTTTTTCTTTAATACCAGAATCAGAAAATTATAGTCCTTTCTTTTTTCCAGTACCTGTGATAGTACATCCTTAAAAATCTTAAGCTCCACACCATCAAGTATCAAATTGTTAGTGTAACTTTGCTGGGTTATTAATTCTTTCACTCGTTCTCTTACAAAGTAAATCACTATGTCCCATGGGAGTTTCCTCTTTTTTGCTATTAATGAATTAATTCTGAAAATTCTGTCTACCTCCAGGTCAAGCTGTTCTGTAGGCCAGTTTATAAACTGGGCTATTGCTGGAATTAGCCTCCTATAAATCCCCTCCTTGTTTTTCCTCTAGGCCTCTTATTTTTAAACATTTCTCATGATATTTAATTTCTGATAAGATAGTTTTCATTTTGTTCCATTCTATCCAACTCAATATCTGTTGTACGTTTTTCCAGTTTCTTTGTCTTATCTTTACCGCATCAAGTCTATCATTCGTATGTTTTAGATATCTTGTGACCAATTCTAATTTTTTACCAAAATTCTCCATATCTTTTCTCACTTCTCTAAGTTCTTTCTTCACTTCAGTAATCAGATCTTTCATCTCTAGCCGAGCTTCTTCTCTTATTTTCTTCACCTCCTTTAGGAGAGTTTGATAAGGCTCTGGGCTGCTCAGATGTGTTTCCACTGATGGTCTTCTTTGAATTAAAGTTTGTATTTGCGTTTGCACTGTAAATTTTCTTTTACCTGCTGCTGCTACCATTTTGGAGATTTCTTGTAATTCCCCTTTTAATTTTTTTTTTTAAGTCTTTTCTTCCTAGCTCTTATACTCTTATATCTTTACATTGCAGAAGTGGTTCAAACTATGTTTACTGTCAGAGAAAAAAGTTGATTCACCTTATACTTCTTCAGTCAAATCATAGATTAGTCTTATTCCCACTAAATTACTATTAGCTTACAATTAATTGGATACTATTGTTAATTACAATTACTAATTGTTGTTAACCTATTTAAATTATCCTTATCCCAAAATTAATTATTGTTATTGTTATTAGCTTACAATTAATTAATTACTGCTGCCAATTACAATTACTAATTGTTATTAAACTGTTTAAGTTATCTTTATCCCAAAATTAATTATTATTGTATATCTTACTGCCTTTCAGTCTTCCTAATTAAAAAATTCTAATATAAATTTTTCTAATAATACGGTTAATATACTAATTTATTTAATGAATTGTTATACAATTAATTAACATCTTCTAATCAAATTTTAAATTACCTGAATCTCGTCTATACCTTTAAGTGTAAGAATTAATTCTGTTAATTCCTGTAGCCAATTTTTTAAACCTCAGGAGGGCACTATTTCTGACAGATACTTATTTAATATTTATTACTTTTCTCCCTTCCCACCTTAGAAAGCTTTCTAACTAATATTTATATTAACTTAGTGGCTTACCATATCTATAACCTTGGAATATTCTCAATAATCACACAGCTGTATTGCCTTTCTATTACCAACCGGAATAGACCAATCAGTAGAGGGGAGTTCTATTTATCTCTGTTCTATTTTCAATTATCCCTAAAAAAAAGAAAGAAAAAAAAAAAGAAAGGAACCCAACCAAACCTTAATATCTCTATATTCGGCTTTAGTGGCAGAACATCTCGAAAAACACGAGCAAAGCTAAACGAAAGTGAAGGAGAGAAAGGAAACTCTTTTTGTCTTCTCTATTCTCTAACTGATACTTTAACAAATTGTCATCTAGACAACTATATAGCAGTATTTCTACCCAAATACACCCTCCCCATAAATATAGAACACCGTAGACAACCCATTTAAAAATATTACACTCTTTTCAAATGTTTCTTGTTTCTTCTTCCCGATGTCTGCCCTCCTGAAATCAACTTTGTCTCTGTCTTCGGTCCTCTATCCTCTGTCCTCGATCCGCAAGTCTGTTGATTTTAGATCAATTCGGAATGTTTCCAAATGTCCTCCAAAGTTTACAGCTCGTCGCTTAATTCCAACAACAAATACGTTTCTCTATGCTGATTTGAGTTAAATTCTTACTTGTTTTTCTGACACCTTCCTGGATTTGTTCTTTTTTCAACCATATGTAGTGTTCGTTATACTTCAATATATATAAAATGTCTCTTTCTTTCCCTTATTTTCGGTAGTCTTTGTCTCTATGACATAATACTTGTCTTTATAGATGTTACTTATTATATTTCTCCAAAAAAGATACTTCAGTGTTTCCTCTGTTAACAAAAATAAAGTCTCTCTATTATGCTTGACAGTGTGATTCACCTCCACTGCCTCTTATGTTTGTCAAAAATTTGAAACCTGATCTGCACTTGAGGGATTAAATATTTGTCTTCTGTATCTTTGATTGACTGGAACCACTCATATGAAGAGAAATTCAGTTCAGCTTCTTGAGGATTAATCTATTGTTACTCAGCACCCATACCCAAATAAAGATTAAATTTAAAAGCAGCGGCGAGCTTTACTCATTTACAGGAGCAGATCGAGGGAATGGCGACTCTATGAGCTCATTCTGAGGCATTCGTACCCAAAGATCTCACCGGTGACCAATCCACCACTTCGCTTTCCTGTCACCTCTTTTTCTGGGACACTAGCCCCCAAAATCCATCTTCAAATGAGTCCCTCGAAACCCCTTTTCCCAAAGGGGTTCTTTTATCCCGTTCATCGATGTTTCTACGGGATATTTATCTTGATTGCCGGCTCTCCTCTCTGCAGCTGTGTGAAGAGCAGCCACACGCTACACCATCACTAAGAAACAGCAGTTGTGTTTGATTTTAAAAGGAATTGTGCCCCTTTTTGCCACCAAATTGCAGCAGACACAGGATACAGCCTCTGGGGGTTATTTTCAACCCCTAGACCCATGGAAGGTGCCCACCCCTGCTTTAGGTGGACAAGACTAGTGTTTTACTTCCAATGCTTAACTGTTTTTCCAAGATATGTGCACTGGACAAGTTGCTTTAGCTGTCTTGAGACAATCATAGCATTTCAGCTAATATTCCTTGAATCTTGCCTTTAGATGGTGAGTATCTTGTTTTCTTTTTTCTGAGGTATTTCTAGGCTCTGCTTTAATGGTGATCAGAGTACTTTGCAGCAATTGTATGACACAGTGTTTAGAGGCCTGTTCTTTTTCTTCTTCGCCTCTCTGCAGGAGTTGGTGGTAGCATTGAGTCACCTTGTGGTTCAGTACGAAAGCAATTTCTGCACAGTTGCCTTGCAGTTTATGGAAGAAGAGAAGAACTACACACTGCCTTCACCAGCTGCTCCAGGTACTACTTCATTTTTTGAGGGGAGGAAGAAGCTTAATCCAATGAAGGAAAAGAGATTATTAGCTTGATTGCTACACCAAATTATGGTTTAGTGTTACATGAACAAGTCACAGGCTTCGTCCTTCCCAGGTGTGTCATGAGTACCTTCCTGATTCGCTGTTTAGCATGAACTACCATTTGCTTTTAGCATGAATTGCCATTTCACACTGTGATTCACACTTGCTCTCTGAAACAGAACATAAAGCCAGAATTAAATCCTGTTTTCCAATTCTGATTTGGAAGGCAAGCACAAATCTGCTTCTGTTTCTGCTTAACAGGAAGCCAAAGAGGGTATAGATACATGCAGGCTGTGAACAGGTGAGCCATGGGCCCAGAACTCATTGATGTAATGGATTGATGAAGCCTGTGAACTTGAACCTGTCTTGTAAGATGTACATAGATGTTTCCTGTGCTGAATTCTGGAGTGATCAGTGTTTTGATACTGCTGCTCTCAAGAATTCTTTTTCCTCTGCTCTTTCAATCCTGTTCTTGAGAAATACTGGACAGCATGCAGTATTGTGCAGAGAGCCTGTAGTCCCCAAAGCCTAATTCTGTATGAAGTTCAAATAAGGACTTTAATTCTTTTCTATTCTATTTCTTTGTTTTCTCCTCTTTAAGAATTTCCTTCATTTGAGAAGTTTTAAAAAAAACCCTACACAAATTGTTGCTGCCCTTTTATTTCATGAAAATGTCATCTTAAATATTAAATATCCTGGATAATCTCTGGAGACAGTGGCACCTCTACTGTCAGATCATTTAGATGAAAGCACAGTTGTCTCTTGCAATAAGTAATTTAATAGCTGCTTTGTCTGAAAAAGTGGATTGCATTAAAAATATGAAAACCTACTCCCCTATCCTCTTTCCTCTTGTAACTGATGCAGAAAATATCCCACATGGTTACATGTCACCTTTATTTCTTTTGGTAATGTCCAAGAGCTATGTAAATAAAATGTATAGAAATCAACTTACCTCCTAGAGTGGAAACAACTAGCTTTAATATGGAATGGAAAGGCCATTGTATAACATAAATGCCTTTTGGATCTATCTTAAGAGGGAAATGAAAAATAAATCAGATTGTTGAAACTGCAAGCACTCACCTGATATAACTAAAGATTTGTCTAGGGAAAAAGATCCTTAAACTTCTGTTGACCCTTTATTACCCCAATGGTACCTAGCCTCATACCTCAACAACACACTCTGCCACATTTAATTCAATGGTGTTTTTATGGAGCTGTCTTGTAACTCTCATTAACAGTAATAGAAGTGCACAGGAACAGTCAGTAAATTCCTGTCCTTTCTTAAATGAGCAGATGGAAACATCTCAGTTTTAGATACTGCTTACAAGATGTCTTCTCTATTAAAATCCTCTTTAATTCAAGTTTAGGTCACTCATTTGAAGGAGAGCTAAAAATGGGTGTTATCTATGGGCTCACAAAGTTTAATTCTGCTTTGTTGAAAAGCAAGGTCAAAATCATGTTATCAAAAGACAAAAAGTGATGATCCTTCTGTTGTGTTTCAGGAGGAGGAGGAAGGAAGTGAACTTGACAGCTCTTCTTCAGTAACCCAGAGAGAGCAGTTATGCTTGTTATTCTATTGTGACAATTACTTGTTTGAAGATGTTTTTTTCCTTCCCCCTCACAGTGGAACTGGTTTCTTATTTCTGTTGTCTGTCTGGGTAAACAATAATGTTGCTCCCTAGAGGGTGGAAGCCTGACTCCAGTGCGAGACAGCCCGTGCACACCAAAACTCCGTTCTGTCAGCTCCTACGGGAATATCCGAGCGGTCACTACAGCAAGGAACTTGAATAAGTCTCTGCAGAATCTCAGCTTGAATGAAGAATGTAAGATGACTTTTCACAATCTCCTTTTTATTTACATTCTCTCTGTCCCTTCCCCTCCCTTTCTTTCACAGAGCTTAGTCATATTACAGTTACCAGTCATAGCAGGAATGAGACAGTTCAGTGTCTATGATGGAATGACAGTGTCTCCAGAGACCATTGATGAATGGAATGACATAGGATCGGATTCAGAGAACCATAAGGCAAAATCAGTTCTCAGAAATGATGTTGCCCTCCCCTTCAATCCCAATTGCAGCCCCCAGCACCCCCCAGCACCCTCCACCCCCCCCCAAAAAGCAGAAGGGAGTAAGAAGATGTGGAGAGGCTGCTGAAAGTGAGAGGTAGTGATCAAACAAAAGCTGGCAGAGGTCCTTTTGTGAATAGTTCTGTTGGCACGAGAGGGTTCCACCTGATTTTTAGCAATTTCTTCCTTCATGCAGCAGCATTTCATGCTCCATTCACCAATATTTCAAGGCAAACATCACTGAACCAACATGTATGTATATCTCAACTCCATAGACTTTCCCTATATTCCCTTCTCAACCTTTCTACTCGGAAAACTGTTTTTGTTTTTCAGGTTTTCTGTATGTAGGAGTGGTTGGGTATGAATCTGAGACAAGCATTTGGCAAGACTTCCAGACCTTCCTTCACTACTTCACACATCTCACATACTTATTGGAACATCCTACATGGCAGAGATGTCTGTCTATAGTTCACTACTCTTTTTCTTCGCTAGTGTTCAGAACACAAGAAAAATAACTTCATTTTACCCATTGGCAATTCTTGCTTGTATTTCACCCTCTAGAACAATATTCTACAACATGTCAAGAAGTAGACTCCTATCCTCCTTTCAGGTAGAAGGTTGAAACCCCGTGACAGGTGGTGGGTCCAGTATATCAAGGCAGGGGATCAATACAGAGTGCCACACTGGATTACAGCCAAGATGAAGGAAAAGCAAAACTATACTGGTTGCCACGGTGACATTGTCATTGGACATTCATTCAGTACTCCATTTTAGTCAAGCATTGATTGTTTCTTCATATTCCTTTCTTAGCACGTGTTGCTTCATTCAGCCACCCATTGTCATTGGACATTCAGTCAGCGCGCCATTTTAGTCGAGCATTGGCTGCTTCTTCGTACTTCATACTCCTTCATACTTCTCACTTCATACTCCTTTCTCCTTCTTAGGATGTGTTGCTTCATTCAGCCACCCACTTTCTCCAATAGGAGAAAGCAAAACAGTGCACCAAAGTGTGTGTTTGATTTTCAAGGGAGAAGAAGTCCTTTTCTCCTCAGAAAACAAATTATGGTGGTGTGACACTCCCACAACTGATTAGAGGTTAGACTGCAGCATACTTTGGGTTTTATTGAAGACCAGTACCCAAGACAGTTAATCAAATATTATTACATCACAGCACTTATCAAGGGAAAAATTGATGGTTTTCATCTAGAACCATAGAATCTTATAGTTGGAAAAGACCCCAGGGGCCATCCAGTCCAACCGCCTTCTGCCATGCAGGAACCCACCTCAAAGCCCTCCGCTGGACAGATGGCCATCCAGCCTATGTTTAAAAACCTCCAAAGAAGGAAGAGACTCCACCACATTCCATTGAGGTAGCAGCAGACTCCGCTGCCAGACAGCCCTGACCGTCAGGAAGTTCTTCCTGAGGTTCAGGTGGAATCTCCTTTCCTGCAGCTTGAATCCATTGCTCCATGTCCTAGTCTCTGGAGCAGCGGAAAACAAGCCCGCTCCCTCCTCAAACATGACATCCCTTCAAATACATGGCTATAATGTCCCCTCTTAACCTTCTCTTCTGCAGACTAAACATCCCGAGCTCCCTAAGCCACTCCTCAGAGGGTTTCATGGCTTCCAGACCCTTCACCATTTTTTTTAAATAATTTTATTAAGTTTCACAAATAAAAAAAAACATCTCAAATTGTACTTTTACATGTAATGTTTTTGTTCTTCCACTCTGATCTAGTTTTCATTTTCTAGATATCTACTCACATATAAAAAATTATGCTTCACAATTCCATGTTCATCTTACGTGCTTGATCTTGCATTTCTCTCATCAACTCCTGTTATATTACAGTTATTCCCCTTTAATTTCAACCGTAATTCAGACATTTTCACTTGGCAGTTCCCAGCAATTACCCATTACAATTTGCCATTCTGCTTTTATCTGATCGTCCGATTTCCCCTTTAATCTTTGTGAAACAATATCCGCATTTCTATTCTCAATAAATGCCCCCCACCATTGTTCAATTGTGGGTATTTGCTGAGACTTCCACAATTTGGCATATTCAGTTCACGCTGTCGTTATCACATACAATATTAATCTCCAGTGCCTCTTAATATTAGTATTCTCAAGAACATTTGTCATGTTTAACAAATGAAATTCAGGTTTTTTTACAAATTGAACCTTCAATATTTCACACATCTTTTTATGTATTTCACTCTAATATTTCTTTGCCTTGGGACATGACCACCACATATGAAATATTGTTCCCACCTCTTTCTGACATTTCCAACACATTCCCGTACCTGTACTGTAAATCTTTTTTAACTTTTCTGGTGTCATGTACCATCTATGAAACATTTTAAAATAGTTCTCTTTGAGCTTCTAAGCCATTGTAAATTTTTGTGTCCTTTTCCAGCTCTGTTCCCATTCATCTAATTGAACTGAATGCCCAATATTCTGCGTCCACAAAATCATTGCAGATTTCACAGTCTCCTCCTGTCTCTCCTGTGTTAATATTTCTTGATATATATGGGCTAACAGATGCGGTAGATTGTCAAAGATCCATTTAATCACTCCTGTCCTTTCTTTGGATTCTATTCCATAGATTTTCAAGTCCATCTGGAATCTCTCATTTAGCTGCCTGTAGGGAAACCAACTTAGTGGCAGTCCTTCCTGTTCCAATTTTTCTCTTGATTTGATCTTATATGCATTTGTCATTGTTTTCTCTAAATATCCTCATATCTCAGCCATTTCTCTGTTGCCTTCCATCTTCCAAAGAAAGCTTCTTGAGGGGATACCCACATGGGTAGCTGCCTTATGTTTTTACTCTTATATTTATCCCATATCTTCAGAAGCGACTTTCTGATATAGTGATGCGAAAAATCTTTGTCAATTTTTGCTTTATCATAAAACATATAGGCATGCCATCCCATCCTCAGGTCTGCTCCCTCCAGTGTAAGCATTCTTGTATCTTGTAAGTCAATCCAGTCTTTTAGCCATATGAATGCCGCAGCTTTGTAATATAATTGAAAATCCGGTACTCCCATTCCTCCCCGTGGTATTTGATCTGTCATAATATTCCATTTAATTCTTGGTTTTTTCCCTTGCCATATAAATTTGGTCAAGTCTTTTTTCCACTGTATAAAAGGTTTACTGTTTGTTATTATGGGGAGATTCTGAAAAAAAAAATTCATCTTTGGCAGAACATTCATTTTAATAGTCGCTATTCTCCCCAACATAGACAATTTCATGGAAGTCCACCTTTCCAAGTCTTTAATTATCTCTTTCCATTTTTTTCTCATAGTTATTTTGAAACAGCTCGTTATTCCTTTTTGCTATCCAGACACCTAGATATTTAGCTTTTTGTACTTTATTAAATCCAGTTGCAAGTGCTAATTCGTTCTCCTCCTTGTCTGTCATGTTTTTCATTAACAAAGCTGTTTTTTCTTTATTTACCTTGAATCCTGAAAATTCTCCATATTCTTGTATTATTCCAATAAGATTTTTTATGCTTCTCTTAGGATCTTCAAGAAACAGAATCAAATCATCAGCAAATGCTTTAAGTTTGTATTGATGATTCTTGATTTGGACTCCTCTTATAGCATTATCTTCTCTTATGTTATTATTTAATATCTCCATTGTCAATATGAATAACAAAGGGGACAGAGGACATCCCTGTCTTGTTCCTCTGTTCAATTCAATCTGCTTAGTTCTATCTCCGTTAGTAACCAGTCAAGCTCTTTGTCGGTTATATATCGCTTCAATCCATGAAAGAAATCTATCTCCAGCTTGCATTTGCTTCATTACTGTTTTCAAAAACGGCCAACTGATCATATCAAAAGCCTTCTCTGCATCAACAAATATCATGGCTATTTTCTTCTCATTATGCTTTTCATAATATTCAATTATATTCAATACTGTTCTTATATTATTTCTTAAATATCTTTTTGGTATAAAACCATTCTGATCTTCATGAATAAGCTCAACCAAAATCTTTTTAAGTCTCGTTGCAAGGATTGAAGCAAAAATCTTATAGTCTATATTCAAAATTGGTCTATAATTTTTGACATCTCTTAAGTCTCTGCCTTCTTTAGGAATTAGCACCACATTTGCCTCTCTCTAGGTGTCCGGTACTCCTTCTTTTATGATCTCATTTATAGTACTTTGCAATGGAATTGAAATCTCATGTTGTAAAGTCTTGTAATATCTTGTCGTAAATCCATCTGGACCCGGAGCTTTATCATTCTTAAGGTTCTTAATAGCTTCCATTACTTCCATCATAGAAATCGATTTATTCAGGATCAATCTGTGATCTTCAGTAAATCTTAATTTATTTGTTCTATCCAAGTATTCTTCCAGTTCCTGTTGTTTTTTCGCTTTCGAAATCTTGCTCGTCAATTTCTCATAATACTTATAAAATGCCTGCTTTATTTCTTCATGTTTAGTAATTCTCTCTTCTCCAGTCTTTATCTCTGATATAATATTCTTAGTCTATCTTCTCCGCAGCAGATTGGAGAGAAGCTTTGAGGGTTTATTTGCTTGCTCAAAATAATTATGTCTTGTTCTCCGTACTTGTTGTTCTATTTCTTTCAAGTTAAGTTGATTCAATTCAGCTTGGCAAACTTTCATCTGTAGTCTGATTTTCTCATCAAAAGGGTATTCCCTCATCCGTTTCTCAGCTTCTTTCATTTTGTCCAATATTTGCTGCTCAGCATTTCTCCTTTCTTTCCCAATTTCTGCAGACCATCTGATACAGTTGCCTCATATCACTGCTTTACTTGCATCCCAAATAGTCCTCATCGTCAAATCCGGTGTCATGTTTTCACTGAAATAGTTAATCAACTCCTTCTTCGCTTCATTTATGTATTTCTCTTTATTAAAGATCTCATCATTTAATCTCCATGTCCTTTCCCTTTCCTTAATCTTCATCTTAAGAAGCAATGGGTTGTGATCTGAACATAAATTCGGAAAAATGTCTACATCTGTAGCCTTCAACAATAATGCCTTAGATACCAGCATCATATCAATTCTGGACATTGATTTATGTCTATCTGAAAAAAAAGTGTATCCTTCTAATTGTCCATTTTTATATCTCCATGCATCGAAAAGGTTCAAATCGTCCATCATGTTAAAGAAGCTCTTAGGTAATTTTCCATTGTTACGGGGGATCAGTTTCTGTACCGATCTATCTAATTTTGGATTGACAACTCCATTAAAGTCCCCCAGTACAGCAATGTTCAAATTGCCAGTGTCACTCATATATTTCTGTATCTCCCCTTGTACTTTAGGAAAAAATTCACCCTTCACCCCGTTGGGTGTGTAGATTCCGACTATCAATATCTTATCTTGTCTAGTTGTAACTTCTACGCCTAGGTATCGAACATTGCTGTCCTGGAAGACCTGATGAGCTCCATACCTTACATTCACATATATTATCACTCCCCGCTTCTTTTTGTCAATCGTTGCTGCATAGCAGCTATCTAATTTCGGATTACGAAGGTATCTCAAATCTTGAGTCCTAATTCGAGCTTCTTGTAAGCAAATTACATCCAAATTTTGTTTTTCCAGATAGTGAAATATTTGTCTTCTTTTATATTCAGAGTTAAATTCTTTAATGTTCCAAGAGTGTATCCTAAAATCCCGTTTATCCATTTTGTCCCTTTTGTTAATAATGTTATAGTTTTAATATCAACTTAATCTTTTATTTGATCTCCTGTTAATTCACCTTCTTCCTGCTGAATTTCTTCTTCTTGTTGTGCTTCATCCTCATCATCTTCTTCTTGTGATTTCTCCTCTTCTTCTCCTGGAGGTTGTTCCTCTTCTTTCTCTTCCTCCGAACACGTCTTCTGAAAGTCTTTCTTCAATCTTTCCATCATTTCTTTTGCCTTATGCATTCGATTAATTCTATATCTCTGTTGTTTATACGTGAAAGAAATGGCCTCGAATTTCTCCCATCGATAATTAATCTGACACTTTACTAGGAGATTCGCCAATGGCTTATATTCTTGTCTCTTCTTTAAGATCTGAAACGGTATATCTTTAAATATTCTCACATCTTTGTCTTCAATCTTCAACTGTCCATCGTAGCTTCTTTGCAGTATTTTATCTCTAATTACCGTCTTGGTAAATGTTATGATTATATCTCTTGGGAGTTTCCTCTCTCTGGCCACTCTGGAGGTTACTCTGAATATTCTGTCTATATACATTTCCAATTTCTCCTCTTCAATGTCAATAAATTCTGCCAATGCTGGTAGCACCTTCACGTGTAAGTCCTCCCCAGTTCCCTCAGGGACTCCCCTAAAGCAGAGGCATCTTTCGCGATATCTCAATTCCTGTGCAGTAATTTGGATTTCTTCCACTTGATGTTTATCTTTCAGTTCTGTGGTCACTGCTTCCAGTTGTTTGACTTGTTGTTTTAGCTCTTTATTGTCTTTTTTCAATGTAATTACTTCTTTAGTCAAGTTTTCTAGTTTTTTTCCCCACTTATCCATTTCATGCTTCATATCAGTTCTCATTTCCTTTCTTGTCTCTTTTAAATCTGTTCTGATATCTTCTCTGATGCTTTTTATTTCTTCCATCATTTGCAACATAAAGTCTGGTTTCTGGTATATCAGTTGATGTTCTTCTGGCAGTTTGAATTGTTGTCACTGCTGCAGCTGCTCTTCTTTTTGACCTGGATTCCACTCTGTTAACAATATGTTATTCCCTGATTTGTCTATCCCTTATCAAATGAGTTCTATAAATGCTTATGTCTTATATCACATTCAACAAATTGTATCAGTGTATTGTTATTAAAATACTTGTTTAAATGACCATATGCAAGCTATACAAATGTACTTAATAATGCTTAAGAATAGTGATACTTAGTACTATAAAGTCTCTCTGAATAATAGTTATTGAAATCAATACATATAATTAAAATCAATATAAACTGGTATGTAAAAAACACAGATATAGCTATATAAATGCTTAGAGATAGACTATATACACGCTACTTTTTGCAGAAAATTAATCCACTTCCTTTATTCTAAACCCCTGTGCCTAGGCCCACTTCCCACTCCCCCCTCCCAACTGTGGCTCACTGTACTTCCGTTTCGCTAGGCTGCTTGAAGATCTTTCAGTATCTCAGCCGTCGTTTACATTCCAAGCCATTCCATCTCGTGGGAGTGAGGATGTTCAGCTTACAGTGTCCTTCCAGCACAGGTTCTCTAGTCTCAACAATCACAGCAGAAAAACAGTTCTCAGGAACCAGGAACTAGTAAAGCACTTCCCAGTGTTCATAACCCTCAAGTATCAAAATTCCAGGTTCTTAAAAATCAACTTGCCAGAGTTCTCAAAACCTATGCAATCCAAGATATTTCCACATCAAGACCCTTCACCATTTTAGAAAGGGGGAGAGTTATTTTCCACAAGGATACATCTCTCATTGACACATAAATGACACAAGCAATTGACACATAAATACTTAGCTCTGAGAAAATGTGGAATTTTGGGGTAATCTCCCTGATGCAGTTATCTCCTTTCTGTCATTGACATAGAGCAAGTGCATGTATGTGCAGGAGTGTAGTTATTGCAGATGTGCTTCTCTTAGAGTCATTGAGCTTGTGTTTCTTCAACAGCTGGAAGTTCTGTTGCATTTTCCCCGGGGAACTTGAGCACCAGCAGCAGTGCCAGCAGTACCTTGGGCAGTCCTGAGAATGAAGAGTATATCCTGTCCTTTGAGACCATTGACAAGATGAGAAGAGTCAGCTCCTACTCATCACTGAATTCCCTGATAGGTAAGCCTTGGCATTTCCAAGCCACACCCATGCCCCAGTCTGCAAGGTGGGAAGCCACTGAGGAGTAGTTTGTAAGGGCAAGAGCTTTTGTAACAACTGAAAATGCAGAAGTTCTCTTGATGTTTTTGGAAAAGAAAGGGGTGAGCGTAGAACAATGCATGAGAGGCTATGTCAGTTTTCTGACAAGGAAGGATGAATTTTTTCCTACCACAATCAAGGAAAAAAATGAAATGTTTGGGATTTCCAACTGCTTATAGCATTCAAAGGTACAACGTAGATGAAGAGGTTATGGGATCCATACTCTTGATCTGCTACCTTATTGATATTGATAATCTTTATTCTCTACAGTACACTGAAGAGTTAGCCTATCTGTTTGTGCATGATTTCAGCTTCTACCTTACCTTTTCCTAGAGTTTGGAGAGAAGTCTATGAACCCATTGTACTTATGTTGCATTTTGCAGCCGTACCTGTGCTTTAACTAGCCAAAATGTCTATACTGAGATGACTAGAGAGAAGGTATGGAGTGGAATCAGAGAGGTACTGTAACTTAGCTCACTCCTTCTCTATTAATGTTACAACCTCCCCCCCCTGCACTGGTCCCTGTCAAAGTACGACATACAATCGCTCAATTAGAGTAGCCAGTGCATTTGCATTGTGATGGACAGAGGATGGAATGGCATAGGTGTAGCAAAATGGGACATAGCTGTGGTTCAGACAAGAGTGCTCAAGCCTGGAGAGGTTTCCTCTTTTCACTTACCTATCTCAAAGATTCCACTTGCAGATTTATCCTGAGATGGTCTGGGCTTGAAAAGGGGGAATAAATCAGAGCAGCCAGATGAGGACTGAAGACCTCTACTGGCTTTAGGTGGTTCAGTTTTGTTTTGTTTTTCCCCTCCCCTTCTGCTCAGCTTCTGAAACAGAGTAAGTATTTCTAGAGTATGTGAGAGAAGGGAGTATTCAATTCCTTATTCTTCTACTGCACTGCACACATGGGCACGTCAGAAGGCAAAAAACATGCTCCCTCACAGACCTTGCTGGCCAGCCAGCTTGCATTAACAACTCAAACTGAGGGTTCCATCAAAATGATTTTGAATGTATTCTGCAGTTTTCAACTCCAGAGCAGGGTGAGCAAGAGAATCTGCTGGCTGAGTTTCAGGAAGAGTTTCTCTCTCCCAATTATCTAACAGTAGCAACAACTACAGCCTCCCTCCTCCCCAAATTAAGTTGCCAACAGCAGCACGTAGAGTGAAACTGTGAATGGGTTGGGCTTGTGAGCTTGATTCTCGTACTGCCCACAAACTCCTGGGGTGAATTAGAGATCAGAGGCATTCTGTTCCTTAATTTTTAGCCATGTGTGCCCACTAGAACCAGTATCTTTAGGTTCTAATTTTTAAAAAGTAGGTTCTATTAAATTTAAAGTCTACCTAGAGAACCAGGGTGTGGTGTAGGGGTTTGAACACTGGACTCTGACTTTGGAGACCAGGGTTCAAATCCCTGCTCAGCTGTGGAAATCCACCGTGTGACCTTGGGCAAGTTGCACTCTCTCAGCCTCAGAGAATGAGAAAGGCAAACCTCCTCTGAACAAATCTTGCCAAGAAAACTGCAAGATAGGTTTGCCCTAGGGTCTCCATTAAGTCAGAAATTACTTGGCACACACAACAGGAACAACAAAAAGTCTGCCTTCTACTCTAGCACACTTAGACCATGCATCTGCAGTGAAAACTTCAAAATGAGCAAGGAACAAAGCCTTCCTGCTTCAGATTGAGTCACAGACTGGATAGGATGCCATAGCTTGGGGTAGAGTTCATATTTTGCATATGAGTAGGGCCCATATCCCTGGCATCTCCAGATGGAAGAGTCAAATAGGAGTTAATGTGAAGACCTCTGCTTGAGATCCTAAAAAACAGTTGGCAAAGTAGATAGTATTAGGCAGATAGTCTAACTGTGGTACCTTACTGTATTTGTCAATCTGTGGATGTTCCAAAGTGGTTATCACCTGTATGAGAGAGCCGAAAGTCAACTTTTTAAACTACTTCACTTCAGTTTTTACCCTTTTTTGTACTTGCTTACTGCTATTTGCAGTCTCTCTGGTACAATAAATGTTTTTTATACAGTGACGCTTGAATCGTGTTGATAGTACCAAGTAGAGTGACCCATTGAATCATATTGGTTCATTAGTGTTTTTTAGTTTGGGAAACCCATAAAATTCTGATTTGAATCTTTTTGTTTTGTGATCCCAGCAAATGTAAGATTGTGGATAGGATGATGATGAATTAGCACATAGTTAATCAGACATTGATGGCTAGATATTGGCATTACAAAGACATATCAGAGAGGAGACAGGAAATATCACCCTCCTTCTGAACTAACAAATAGTTTTATACTTGTTCAGAGATATGCTCCATGCAAATTTGTTAGAAAGGGACATTCTCTTTGTAGGGTGTGGGCATATGAAAATTTACGTAAAAGAACCCCAGTTCAGCTCAGCCTTGAAAAGCACTTCAGTACCTTAGTTCTTTATTGTATGAAATAGATTTTATCATTGCCTTACCCTACTATAAAGTGGATCATATCTAATTATTTACACATGTCTTAGAAGTTTTTAAGAGCGCAGTTTTTAAAGAAAGAAGCTGGCAATGAGTTATAGATGAGTAAGAGCAACTTAAAACACGAAAGCATGTCTCCAGTGCCTTCCTCATTCGTATTCAGTCTGGAAGAGCTCATATCCAGATGTAACCAACATAGCTTATGAAAGTGTTTAAAATTCATAACTTGCACAGAATCCCATTACTTTCAGCAGTTACCTATTTAAGAGCAGGGGTTTTCTTCTTCCCTGTGAGTTGTTCTCCCACACACCCAACTCCCTTTTTTCAGATGTGTATTCTGGTCTTCTCTGTGCTTTAGCCAAAAGGAAGGAGTTTTAAGAACTTGAATCTAGTCCATGTGCTTGAGCTTGAGCTTACTAACAGAGCTCAAAAAATGTTATAGAAATGTCAAAATCTTCTAGTTCCAAGGCCATTATCTCCTATTTAAATTTAAATCTTCCCCACTCATTCTGGCCAGAAAGGGATAATATGTTTAGGACCTAAGGCCACAATAAGAATTTAATGAGCTAAAGGAATTTAGGCATAATACTGTGGGTTGCTAAATAATAACATCTTTTGATCTGAGCAGCACCACTTGTGTTCAGGCCAAAGTAAGGGCTGGGTGCTGAACTAGTTCCAGAGGACACTGATCTGGGGCATGAACCAGCAGTGAGGAGCAGGACACATAGTCTCCTCGGTAGATGAGGCTGCCTCTGGTTGTTTAGGATGTGTGATGGATCCCAGAGAAAGCTTTCTTGAGAGTGTGGGTTGCTTTGACATGAGTCTGGGGCCAGCTAAATAGTGGAGCAGACCTGTTGATTGCATAACCCTCTGCTCTTAACTAGGGGCTTGCATAAATGTGTGGGAAAGAATCTTAACAGGAAGCCCTATATTCCAACGTTACTAGTTAGCATCCAGATGTGTCTTCTGTCTACTCTTGTCAATAACTTAAAGGAAAATGAAGGATCTGAATAATTAGAGATGCAATGAAGCTGTGAATCTTTGTTCTTGTCTGGGGATGGGCCAATGTTTTGATATGGAGTAAGGCATCTTTGTAGCCTCAGTTGGAGTTTTAGATCATAGTGATTAGCTAACTAAGTTAATATTCAGCCTCAGATTCTAAAATTCTTTGTTGAACCAAGAGTCTCTGCACCAAATAAAAGAGCAGCTGTATATGACATGTAATTATGGTTTTGGATCAGATATTAACAGCTGGAATGTAACACCATGTTAATGGCCCCCATGGTTCCCTGCTGAAGTTTCTGTGCTTAAGGATGCAGGTTCTGGCCCTGGTTCTTAGGTAGCAAGACTGGAAAAGAACTTTACCTGAGACCATGGAAAGCCACTGCCTTTTATTCTCCCGTCTTCAGCTTGGCCCAGCTGTAGCTGATGAGAAGCAGGAGAAAATAGTTACTGCAAATAGAAAATTCCACCCTGTTTTTGCTTAACGAAGTCCATGGGGCAGAAGGAATAGAGAGAGTTGGGGGAAAATGTTGCTCTCCATAAATAAGAATCTATTTGGCACACTATGTGCTGTTTCCCATGAATAATTCCATTGTCATCAACTCAAGGTCAATGAGAGGATTTAATTGTTAACCACTCTCATTCAGAAATACCCTTCTCCCCCACAAACACACCTGGATGATATTACTGTTGTTGTTGTTGTTCCTATAATAATAATACTGTGTCAGGCTCAGACATGATTTATTGATCAGATCACTGCAGCCTCACAGTATGTTCTGCTTAAAGCTACCTTTCCCCACATATCTAAATGAAGGTAGAATCCCATTTTTAGTGACCTCTTGCCTTGAACTTACTGTATTTGTACATTTATGCTAATGCAATTATCTGACTAGAATATGGTTTACTTGGAAATGAGTTTTCTGCAACCTCCAAGAGCCACGAAGATTGGAGTTTGAGTGATTTCAGCAGGAAACCAAACCTGTGTCAGTGAGTAGTCTACCTGAAGGACTGCTACACAACGATATTTCCAGAATAATGTCACTGTTCAGTGAGTGAAATAATAGTCTTTGTAGAACTAAAGGAAGAAAGAGTGAAATGTGATGGAGAAGAGATCACAGGTAAAATTTATTATGCTTTATTATAACTACATTTATGTGCCACACTTCCTACAAGGAGCCCAGGGCAACATACACTGTCATCTTTCCCTCACAGAACAACCTTGTGAAATAAATTAGACTGAGAGAGAGAGACTGACCTAATGTCAGCCACAGAAATTCATGGCTGAGCAGGCATTTTAACTGGGATGTCCCCCGTCATAGTCCAACACTCTCACCAATAAATCAAAGTGGCTCTTCCATAAAATGGAAAAGTGGCAGTCCTATGAGATCATATACAAGATGTAGGATTTTTGTGTGTGTGTGTGTGCCTAGCATCATTGGTTAAGGAATCTTAATTCAGAAAGGATATGCATTTTTCATAGATTTGCATATGAAAATAGTTCTAGAGATGTACACATATCACAGTAAGAATCATCTGAGAAGAAATATTCCCATCTTCTCTTAAACGTTATTTGACTTAAATTAAACATGCTACTTTGATTTATAAAGGCACTGTATTAGTCAGTCAGAATGTTTTCATCAGTTAACCAGTTAATCTACTTGACATTGCAGACTTTCTTTAATTACTTGTCAAGTTGGCCAAAATGCATGATTTAAAAAACAGAGTCATTATTGCAATGGTACAGTATAGAAGATGTACTTATAGGCAGCAGAAGGATTTATTGAAAAGCTTGTTTTATATAAGTCGGTTGCCTTTATAAAGTCTTCTGTCAAGCTTACTGATTGCCATGTGCTGCTGCTACAAATAGAGGCTGCTTTTTCTAAAAATCTATGAAACTGTGGAAAACCTGCTGCCATTTTCTCTACCTTCCAACCCTGTGAACCTTCTCTCTGTTCCCAAGAACCTTTATGCTGCCAAGAATGCTGGAATCTGTTGTTCTTTTTTCCTCCCAGTTCAGGCCTTTCAGGCAGGAAACTGAATGAACATACACAGTGTTGCTAGTGGAGCCTTCCATTGTTTCCAGCTTGTCATACTAATACTTTAACTCTTTTTCCCCCTCTGACACCCTGCCATTAAATATGGGAAAGCGTGGGACAAGCATAAAAAGTGATAGCAATGTCTGATACATAGACAAAGTAATTAGAAGCTGAGACAAACTTCAGAAGGAAGTTTGGCTCAGTTTATAATTAGTTTGGTTTTTACGAGCTGGAAGTATTCATTTCTGAGCCCCCTGTCTTCTGAAATTTGGCATCATCTACAACTGAGAGTGTTGCATCTGGAGATTATAATGTTGAATTCCTGCAGCTTCTGATCTGTGGGTAAGCTGAGCATTGGAGGGAAAGTGATGATAACACAACTGTCTTAACTTGTGTGTGCCATTCAGCTGTGCCCTTTTAACAGGATGGTGAAGCTGAAAGATGTAAACCACTTGTACTGCCCTAATCAGAGCAGTTGTACTGAATAAGGAGCAATGCGTATCTGAATAAAAACTAAAAGCCATGAGTGAAGAAAGGCAATTTACTTCACACATTCATTGCTAAAAGGAATCATTTTGCAACTCTCTGTACTACAAGGTCCATTTAACCAATTTTGAATTGGCCCAGCTAATTACAGAGCTGTCATTTTAGATGAACTTCCAGCATATATGGTCCTGCCTTGTACTTTGTCTGTGCGTCTCCCCTTTTTTATTCATTATTACAGTCCATTATGCAGGAATAGAGCAGCATTCCCCTCCTGCTGCTAGTATTTCCTTTCATCAGCACTCTGACTCAGTTGGTTCAAGCTTGATAAGAAGCTATTTTGGATGCGTCACTCATGAATCAGTGCTGTGAGCAATCCTTTCATTAGGGAGAGAGAAGGAGGAAATAGTATATAGGGGGAGCACATCTTCCGATATTCATTCTAATAAGCCTAAAAATCCTTCATAGAAATCCCCTCTGATCTTCAGAGCTGGTGAGTGAGGAATTGCAATGGTACATTCCATTTTTGGTTTCTCCTGTTTAAGGATGAGATCTAGTAAAGTCATATGTGTTTTCTTTTCTTTATTCCTGGGTCATGAGAGGAAATGTATTGGTGTGCATTAAGCAGAACATTGCAGTTTTGAAAAAATAGATCCCTTCCCTGTCCTGCTGGTCTTTCATAAACTTTAAAGCAAATCTCAAACATCAGTGATTTCCCAGCAGTCCTTATGCAACTTTCTGCATAGAACCAAGAGTGCAGGAGACAGAATGCTGATCAGGGAGAAAAAGACTGTAGAGAGCTCTCCTGATGGTACAAACTGCCTAATACATTGACAGCTGGCATCTTCCTGACTTTTATCATCTTACCCTGTGTCTCTCTTGTGGCTTTTGTGCCAAAAGTCAGGCTCGTTCAGTGACCGTCTCCCCCCACCCAAAATCTGTCACAGCAAAAGATATTCCTTGTCTGTCTCAGTCCATATCAGATACCTAGCCAGTAGTCTTTTATTATTTATTGTTTTAATTTAAGAGAAGAGAAGAGTTGCAGGCTGGATCGACCAAACTTTAAACTCCTATTTTACTTAGAGAGTTTCCTATTTATTTATTTGATTTATATCCGCTTTTCTCCCAATATAAGACGCAGAGAACTTCCTGCTCTTTTTCATATCAATTTAGATCCATAAGTTATCGATGGAAAGCAGGGAATAGGAGGGAAATGTTTCAGCACTTTGTTGTTTCAGGCATTGGTGCTATCACTTTTGGGGAATTTAGTTATATAGATGATTTTCTTAATCATATGACACTAACACTTCAAGTTATATATAGAGTAGCAGAGATTTCCAGAGTAAACTGCAATCTGTTGTCAGTGTTCCCCAAAACTACCATGGAAGTTATGTCAAAATTACCCACAAAAATGAATAAAACTTCCTGCATCTGATGAAGAGGCCAGTAGAAGCTATGTCATAATCAGATGGTTAGTTTTTAAGGCCTTCTAGGAAATCTGCTTTTGCTGCAGAAGACTAACAGTATTAACACTATGGATCTTTTTGGGGGGGGGGGAGGAAGTCTGGTAAGAACAGAAAAGGGACAAAGCAAGTTGCCTGAATATGTCTCGATGGTACGATCAGAGTTGAAATATTGGACCTGGTTTTGCTGAATAAATGTCATAAAACATATTGTAGTGTTGAAAAGGAGTGCAAAAAAGGCTCAACCAGGATGAAGATAGGATAGAACAGTTTTCCAACAAGAAAAGCTTAAAATGTTTGGGATTTTAAATTTTTCAATGAAAAAAACAAGCAGCCATATAAAAATACACATGCTGTGACAAAATTAGATGTGGACATTTTTTTCTCATTTTACTAAAGTCCAGAGTGATCCAGTAAAATCAAATGTCTGGGATATTCAGGAAAAAGAAAACAAAATGTATAACTAAAGTGTGGAATTTACTACCACAGAGTGTTACGATGACCACCAATTTGGATGGGACTACAGTGGGACTAAACAGTCCCAGGCAAAAGGCACATAGCTCTGACAGTTTGAGGAGAGCCAGTTTCTTGGCCAATCATGTCTCTGGAAGCTACCCCCTCCGCTGTTCTTGTCATGCAAGCAAGAAGAGCAGAGAACGAGGCACACAGCCGGTGGTTCTAGCAGCCTTTGCATGTTGAGTAAAGGACTTTGCTACTTGTGTCCTGCCGTGACGGGAAGGGTGCAGAGTTACAGGTATGTATGCATTCATTTCCATGTACACAAGGCACGGCACTGAAGAGACTTGCAATTGCTGCTCTTCTAAACGAATGGGTTTGCCTGGACCATGAGATGTGGATGGGACTGGGGGCCCAAGTCTTCTGGAACACTCATCACTAAACTTAGCTGCTGCATGAGAATAAGGCTATCACTGGCTACAAGTTTGTGATAGATGATGGCTCTGAGGTCAATGAGCAATTGATTGTGCCAGAAACAGAGCCAGTGATAGACCAAACTATCTTGGAAACATCCCCATCAGCTGAAAGACAAGCGGAGACTGAGTTGCTGCAACCAGTGCCAGTGGGAGAGGGAACTAGCAGTGATTTAGAGGAAATAGATTCACCTTTGCCCCCAAACTTTCAGTCATGGAGGAGACAGAAACGAGCAGCTCACAGGGAAGCTCTGTTTGGGCAAGATTGAGTAAACAGAACAATGATGATGTTTTGGCAGCATATAAGTCAGTCAGCGTGGCTTGCTGTTTGCTTGTAGCAAATCGCTACTCAAGCCCACGACCCTGGTGTTTCTGGTTCTCTTGGCCCTTTTGGACTGACCTTCAGCATTCTGGACCTTTTGAATGTGACCTTGACTTCGGCTCAGCTCAGCATTTCTCCTTGATTCTTTGCATTGGACACCCCCCACTGCCTCCTCCTCTTGGGCAAGCACTATCATCTTTCTTCCCTTGCTGGCAGAAAAGCACGGACAGGGAGTTGAACTCTGACAAAGTCATTCTGACTATTGTAGGTAACATCCAGGATCAGATGTAGCATTTCTCTGAATATGAGTTGCTAGAAGATTAGAAAAAACCATCATCTTCATTTCCTGCTTGCAAACCTGTCATAGGTGTCATAGGTAGGACATAGCCAGCTGTCCGTTGCCAGGCAATGGAGTGCAGAGATATTCAGCAGACAGTGGAGACAGTTTAGCAGAGCTTGCCTGTTCAGGGTGAAGCAGAAGTGTGGTCCAGCATCAGTCCAAAGGCCTTTCTTCACTGGACTGTTATAGTGCTATTATTCCAATTTCAACATCCTGTAGAATTCTGGGGTTTGTAGTTTACTGAAATGAAAGAGCTCTCTGGCTGAGAACTCTAAATGCCTCTACCTAAACTGCAAACCCCAGGATTCCCTAGGATGTTGAATGAAATAATGAATGAAATGAATGAATGAATAAAATGAAATAATAGCTCTATAACAGTGTAAGGTAGAAAGGTCCCAAGAGTTCAGGAATCCAGCAGGCAGCAAGGTTAGACAGTCCAAAGATCAGGCAGGCAGTGAGCAGGGAATCTGTAGCACACACAAAGCAATAGCGATAACGTGTATTTCTATCAGCTAAGTGCTCTCTAAGCAGTTTACAGTGTGTAAGCTAATTGCCCCCAACAAGCTAGGTACTCATTTTACCAACCTGCAGAAGGATGGAAGGCTGAGTCAACCTGAAACCTGGCAGAATCAAACTCACAACCTTGTAGCTGCAGTACCAGTATTTAACCACTGCGCCAACAGGGCTAAGGGCCAGCAAACACATGCATTGTTTCTGGCATGGTGCCACCACCCTCTGCCTTCCTTAAAAATTCTGAAGTCAACTGGCTCTCATCCCCAGCCTGATTAATTCCCAGTGCGCTTGTGTCTGCTTGTCTTCCTTTGAGGCTGCTGTTCACCTGAAGAATCTGACTCCTGGCCCATGACAATAGGCATCTGTCTGATTGGCCACTGTGGAAACTGGGATGCTGGATAGGACAAGCTCTCTGGCCTATTATAACTAAAGCATGGTGAGGCAGTATATTTTTCAGAACCCCACAGGCAGTATGGCTATTAACCCTAATCCAAACAGGTAACTTTTCCAAGCTCAGGTGGTAAATGAAATCTCCTGCCCTCATTGGTTGTCAAGTAAACCAGGTATCCCATACTGGCTTTAGTCTGTTGAGACATCTGAAAACAATTTGTCCGTTGGAAATCTCTATCTCTGTTTAGAAGAGTACATCTTTAGAGCTAAGAAGGAATTGAGAAATGAGCAGCCATTTCAATGATACTGCAGTTAGAGCAAGCTGCATTCTCATGCTTTCTTGGAGCTATATGCTCTAGATTCAGAATGCTGATATTACCAAAGCTTGTGTATGATCCAGTAGCTTTGAAAACTTCAAAGACTAGCTTCTGTGATCAAGTCCTATTCTCCCCCAATTACCTAAGCTGCATACTGATGCATTGGTTTGTGTATGCTCAGTTGGTGAAGCTATATAACTATATTTAGATCCTGTTTGCCTAGTTATCATGGAATGACAAAGTATTAATTGATTCTGTCTTCTGGTTTTGCTTATCTGCTCAGGAGTAATATTTTCTGCTTACTTTTCCCAACTTGGAGATAAGTTTCAGCGTAATTTAAAAAAAAACATGAAGAGGTCTTTATTCAGTGATGAAAGTTGACAACTAAAGTAAAATAAGGGTATCTTAACTCTTCACTGTTTCCCATAATTAGATGATGGAATACTTCTGGAATGTGGTGTTTATAGTTTTTTTCACAAAAACAATGCTTATATTAATGATACAAGCTGCTCAACCACACCCCACACAAGTTATTTTGTAAGCAGACAAAGAAACTGTATTACACCTGACCTTGAAGGGGTACACCAGTTATGTTAGTTTTCAGACACAGTTGAATGTATAAGTTTTGATCGGACATCCTTAGGTGGTCTGAAGGAACTCCTTCATGGATTGTTTCTTCCTGTTCATTCAGATCATTTGAGAACTCATAGTTGCAGATGCCCATTTCAGGTCCCCTAAATAGCAGCCAATGGCTAGGACATTCACTGTTCACACCTGTGAACCTTCCTGCTGAGCAAATCTCACTTGACCAGTTCTTTGCCCTCCTTGAGAATGGATGACACTGTTTCAAAGGTGTTTGGTTTTTTGTTTGGATTTTTTTTTTTTTTTTTTTTGGTACTTCTGAGATGAAATTTCTGTTTCTGACATAGTGGATTTTGTAGAGGGGGTACTCTTCTGTTCCTTGTACTGTTGCATGTTCCATGATTTTATAATAGAAGTTGGTTTTGATGGCATTTGTTGTCCATTATTATGATATACATTTGATGGTGGAGGTGGTGGTGATCTTTAACTGAAGTGCAGCAATCCACTTCAAAGGCTTACTCAGAAGCAGGACTTGAACTTGGGGGAAGTGGAGAATTCCTAGCGTATTAATAGCATGTTAATCAGGGGTGTGTGTAGTATACAAGGATTTAAAACCTTTACATTTGCACAAGAATCTCATGGTAACATCTAGATGTACAAGGAAGCATAGGAAAAATTGTTTCTTTGCTTCCCAACTTGCATGATTTCTCCTGTGTTTGGTCAAGCAGTGACAATGAAACCTACAGTTGTAGCTAGTCATCCCTCATATGGTACCCCTCATTTGATTAAGTTCAGGAATACCTTGAGGATTGGTGGAGGGAATGGTTTAGGTCCCAGTGTGACATATAATCACTGTGGTAAAATAAATTGTATTCTGATTCCCATAGAAATGACCGTTTGTTTTAATGAACCGTTTTTCAGATCAGGCTGCTTACCAATAAATTCTGGCCCATTTAGCTGTGCCACTAACCTGCTAACAATACCTATGTATAGGCCAGAGTATATATTGAACATATCTGAATGTCAACCCCTTTGCCAATGACTAGTATCATGTTGAAATTGGACTTCAGTTGCCCTTCATTTTGCACTGTCATATTTGTATCTGGCCCGTGCTGTCTTCCTATTACAGATAGTAGGTACAGTATGTCCATTATAGAAAGGGTATGTTTAAGAAAGGCTGCAATAGTATTGTTTTGTTATACTGATCCCACTGTTCCTCCAGGGAATCAGAGCAGTGTTTAAGCTTCACAGTCATCCTGTAGGTTTCATGGCTGAACAAGAATTTAAATTCTGAATTTGGACATTGGATTACTGTGTTCTACCTATCTTGATTCTCATGCAACCCTAAGGTAAAGAAATGGCATCACTGAGTCTTTTTAACTGTGTAGTAAGAAAACAGAGTATTAAATCTAACCAGAATATGCTGCAGTCCACCCATTATATAACAGACAATGAAACTGACATTTAATCTAAAAGGCAGAGCAAATGAAAATTTAGGAATGAGCTGTCTCCCATTCCCTGCTCCCAAAAACAGGACTTGACCAACTTAATCAAGACAAGTATATGGAAGAGAAAGTAGTCCACATATGTAGCTTGGTTGTGATAAAGTTTTAAAGCAAATGTTCACTGGTAATCTATCAGAATCCATTCTCTGGTGAACTCATAATATGGGTTTAAAAATTATTTTCTGAATGTGCAGTTTTTGTGATTCTCTTGGACTAATACCAATACTAGTTTCATTGGCAAATGGTTGTGTGTGATTTATTTAAAAAAAATTGGTGATCATCACATCACGTAGATGATAAAGCTAAAATGGCTCACCTTCTGAAAATCCTGTCACAGTTACGTTATACAAATTATGACTACAGGGTAGATTATCTGTCACTACTCAGGTCAGTGGTAGCTGGTGACTTCCACATCAGCAAGGTGGTGAACCTGCTCTTTGTTTTAGTCTGAACATTAAAAATACTGTTCAGGGTACTGAACTCTGTACTCCAAATATGCCCAAACCTGGCACGAGAGCTACCAGCTGCCACTGGCTGGTGAGTCCAAAAATAACATGTCCATGGAATCCTTGCCAGTTACCTGATTGGACGTTACTTTTTGCATTTATCATTTGACCTTTCTATCTCTCTGAAAGTGAAAGCATAACTAACTCATGAAGGTGTAATCTTATTCTGGTGGCATCTTTTACCTGTGATATTCTGCAAAGCACTGTGTAGACTATGCAGTATGCAATTTATTAGTTTTTGTAACTCCCGCTCTTGTATATTGTTGTTAATATTATATAAGTGAAGTCAGCTTACAGTGCCACAATCACAGGACTGACCATGGGATTTCATTCAGAGACATAATTCTTTTTTCTGTTCTTTTCACTTGTAGGGGTTTCTTTTAACAGTGTTTACACACAGATTTGGAGAGTCCTCTTGCACCTGGCTGCTGACCCATACCCAGATGTTTCAGACTTAGCTATGAAAGTGCTCAACAGCATTGCTTATAAGGTAAATCTGTGCATACCGTTGAGTTTTCAAGTTTGTGCAAACTATGACTATGTGGATTTTGTAACATCCCTTTTGTAAGACTTTCTGGAATTATTTTGCCATGTAAGTTGATTTTGTAGAATGCCTGAGAATGAGAGGTTATTCCATAAATTTGTTTAGTTAGTTGTTTCCTTGTTTTTATAGTCTATCTTAATCTAAGGGTTTTTAAACCAAAAAGAGAGAATTTTCTTTTTCCCCCAGAGAGATTACAACTGAAGTCAGGCACAGGGTGTGTAGGAAAACAGGGAAGGCACAGTTTTTAAATTATGCATTATGTTATTAGTCTGAAAGTTTCTTAAACCCCCTTTCCCTTCCTTGTTTATTTCCCATGGCAGTTCCCCTTCTCCAAAGCATAATATGCAGCAGTCTTTCCCCACCCCCACCCCCACCCTGCTGCTTTTACTAAGGGGTTTAAACCGACTCTGACTCATAGTGTCTTCAGGAAGAAAGAACAGCAGAATAGACATTGATCCTCTGTAGAAGAGACTCTGTCTACTAGCCAGCTGCACAGGTTCAGTATACTAGAGACAGTAATAGTAATTTGAGGGATTTGAATGGTGTAGCATAAACAATCTTATAAATGGAGCTTTGCTTGAATAATTCTGGTGCATTATGTTATGCATCTTTGGTCATTTTCTTTGCAAACTCATTTAGATTGTGCAAGTGAAAGTAAAACTGGATTGCAGGTTGAAGCCACAATGGCTGCCCAGTGCAGGTGATCTAGTACATGTGAGTCAGCATGCAGACGCCCAGTCCCACTCCTCACTTCACTTGTATGGATTGAAAGTGCCACCTTCATTTTGTAAGGATAATGAATTGTTTTAACTCCAAAGGCTGCCGTCACTACTGTTTTGTAGTTATTACCTCAAGGAGTTTTGATAACTGTACTGTTATCACAAACCAGTTGTAATAACAAATCTTCTGTCACCCAAACCAAGCACAACGTAAGCACTTACATGTATTTGTTCTTATAAATATCTCCCTCCCTACTTTCATCAGGTTGAAGCTAGGGGTCATTTGCACATTGTGTCTTTTATGTTCTTGGCTGAAGCATTTCTGGTTGGGCGAACGAATTAGCAGCCTGAACCAGTCCTATATGAGATGAATTCTCTTGACAGTGATTCATTCAAGCTTTGATAATGTTTAATTTGTGTGTACTTTGAGTATGAATTTGCCAAGAGAGATGCATCAGAAAGATGTTGTATTTGAAACCATTTTCCCCTAAGGTACTAATTTTCCCTTTTTAAAAAAATAATTAGCCAGAATATAAAGCTCACTCCATAGTCATCTGGCCTAAACATCTTTGGATCTTTTTCATAAGTTTCTGTGAATTTGAAGATGTTCTGGTAACTCAGTCTAATGTGAGCAAAGAGCAGAAACTCTGTTTCCAGATATGTCATAGCCATGGTAAAGGGAAAGATTTTGCTTTTAAAAAATTGTTTTAATTTAAATCAGTGTGGGAAAAGTGCAATACTCCAGATATTGTTGGATTTCCCAGCATTCCTCAGTATTAGTTATACTAGGCTGGAAGTTGCAGTCCAACAACTTTCAGAGGGCCATATTCTTCCCACTTTTGGTCTACATAAAGCAATAGATGAACAAATGTGGATACATATCTATAGTGTGCTCATGCATAATCCAGGTTTCCTTACTAGTTTGGTAGAATAGTACGTGGGTGTGCCTGTTCCGTGCAATCACCTTTACTGTGGCACAAAAACATATATTTTTCCCATGATGATTTTATATAACTTTACAAAAAATGCAATATGAGTTTTCTGCAATGGAATTAACTGGCTGTTTGCAGCTATTGGGATTATAGCTGCTGTGCTGACATCTGTAGCACACTAAAGTTGGACATGTACAACTCTATGTACAGGAAAATGCCTTCCAGGAAGATACATAGAAGGCATATAATGGGAGGCACTGCTCAGACACCTATAAATTTTCTTCCTAAGTCACTTATTTTAAAAAAAAGTCATTCTAGTTGTACAGTAGTTGCTAAAGAACAGATGCAGTGCTCAGATCAGATACTGAATGGGGCAGAATAGTATTGAACTAGCAATGTTAACTTGATTGAGACATAAGGCTGCCTAATGAGTAGTAAAAGCTTCTTGTTGATGTTGTGTGCCTTCGAGTCATTTTTGACTTACGGTGATAGTAAGGCGAGCCTGTCAGGGGGTTTTCTGGCCCTGAGAGTGTATGACGCACCCTCGGTCACTCAGTGGGTGAACATGGCCAAGCAGGGAATTGAAACCCGGTCTCCTGGGTTGTAGTCCAATGCTCAAACCACTATAACCTAATGCTGGCTCTTTGTGCTAAAAGATGTTCCTTCAAATGAGACAGATTTCTTGTTGCCGATATTCTTCAAGGAAAGCTTTGTCCATTATACGGTGTATCACTCTCTTAATCATTATTGAACTAATTATGTTATGGATCTTTTCTGGCATGGTTAGTGTTCCCTTCCATCTTGAAAGCATAGCAAACTTGTATAGGATA
The DNA here is from genome assembly GCA_030412105.1 of Cyclura pinguis. Classification (NCBI taxonomy): domain Eukaryota; kingdom Metazoa; phylum Chordata; class Lepidosauria; order Squamata; family Iguanidae; genus Cyclura; species Cyclura pinguis. The sequence goes on from CM059600.1 coordinate 163,117,479, forward strand.
GGTAGAAACTGATGTGTCAGGGCTGTGTCAGATACAATATTACCTGCAAGCAAACATGCTTCACATTTCAAAGTCAGGAAGAAGAAGGCATACCATAAATTTTCTTGCATCAGAGAAGAATCCCAGAGTTCCTTGTTATCTGTTTGCTAGAAGCATAAATGAATAGTATTCCCTTTCAATTGCCATCATCAAGTAGATAAAAAGTAGATAATTCTTTATTAAATCCTCACTGGTGATTATGATCTCCATTTCTACTTACTCTTTTCCTATCATCAGTATCTTTTTGTGTGCACCATCTTCTTAGGCCATTTTCGCCCTACACTGTTCTAGTGCTATTATTCCACTTTTAAGATCCTGTGGAATTCTGGGGTTTGTAGTTTACTGAGGCCAAAGAGCTCTCTGGCTGAGAATTCTAAAGGCCCCTCCCTAAACTGCAAACCCCAGGATTCTGTAGTCTGTTGAAAGTGGAATACCCTATTTGCTGGGGTATAAGACTCACTTTTTTTCCTGAATAATACTGTTTGAAAATGGGGTTCATCTTATACGCCAGTGCATCTTATAGCATTTGCCAGCATATAAATGGGGTGCGTCCTATATGCTGGTGTGTCTTGTATGCCAGCAAATACAGTAATAGCACTGTACCAATGTAGTGTGGAAATGACCTTAGTTAATCAATCCTCCTGTGAACTCTTTTGGGTTACATTGTTAAGAAAGATTTGCAAAATGTGTGCACAAATTCACACTATAGGGGAAAGGGCACTCATCATGAGTATCAGAGAAGGTCAGGACAGCCTAAATTGTGATAGTCTAAGAATTGGTAATCTCATAAAGGAAAATGCATGCAACTGCAAAAGCCAGGAATTGACAAAATAGTAATGGAACAGAAAAGCTCATTTGCAACCAAGGCTTTCAGCAGCCTCCAGTTATTCACCTGCCACTCACCCTTTGTGTCTCTCACTGTCTAAGCACTGATACCATCATGTTGGTTAAATAAATTGTAGAGTTTTACATTTGACGTACTTATTCCAGTGGTCTTGGAACCTGGTGGTAACTGATGTTTTCTGTTCACATAACAACTTCTGGACTGCATCCCAAAATGTACTATGCATTTTCCTGTAGTTCTGTACTGTTTGGCAAAATCGTACATAACATATAGTTACCATGCATTCACTAGGAATGTTGCAATGATTCCTTGCTGTGAGTCACATAAAATAGTATTGAAGTTATATTTAGTAGAAATCACATTTTTCTTGTAAGGCAGCAGGCATCACAAAGCAGACAAGACATCTGAGTTACAGATATTTTAACCATTTTTTTTAAAAAGGGGGTTGTTTCAGATGTTAACCATAAGTAGATTACAGCAGCATGACTGAGTTATACTTATTATACATCTCTGAAGTAATGCTAGTAGTAGTGATCAGAGTTTTATTGAAGATTCCTCTGATCCTCAACAGGCATTAGAATTTTTCTCTGAACATCTAGTCCTGTGTGCTTAGATTAACTCCACTGTTGTCAGCTCAGTGCAGTAACCTGCACACCTGGTGTTTCCATAGTAATCTTTCTTATCTCCAAAGCACCAGTTTTGAAGCCACTGTACAAAAAGGGCAAGTTTAAATCCATGGAAATAGAAAATTAAAGCCCTTAAATCCTGGTCTATATCTTAAAGGCTTTTATTCAGTGCTTTATGTTGTTTTGTTTGATGACCCAAATGTACATCAGTGCGATTGTTGGTTTCCCTTCATTCATTAGAGAACTTTCAAGGGGGCAGCTACTTTGATCTGGTAGTAAAAAAAAATATTTCGCTGTATTTTAGCATCCAGAAACATCTTAGGACTACACCAGATTGTTTCTAATGGACAGAACCATTTACTATATTGCTGAAAATATTTTATGATGTTGTAATACAAGTTTGGAAGTAATAAAGCATGATCTCTGTGGCTAGTCACTTCAGTAAAAATTGAAAATTTTGATCAGCACATAAGAATTATATGAATCTGTCTGTCTGTCATCTAATAAAATATGGTCAAGAATCAGGATCTGAATGCAAGATTTTCTATGTGTATTCAGTTTTCATGGATCAACTCAATCCTTTCACCATGGACCACACTGAAGTGTGGCTGATGCCAGCTGACATACCAACATGCTAAAGAGATCATGTTTGTTGCCCCTGTGTATTTAGACTAGGAAACTTCCTTATTATAATGTTTCTTTATGGAAGTTGCTAGATTTAACTGTAAAATGCTAGCTACAAAGTATAATAAGATATATAGATCTTTCTCCTTCCTACTTATTTACAGCTCTGTACTAGTAAGTCAAAGGATTCTTCTTCCAGATAAGCAAAAGTGCAACCTTTTGATACCCAAGTGGGTAACAAGGAAGCTGATAAGTCCCTGAGCTATTGGGAGGTAGACATACAACTTCAGAAACCACATTGGGGCTACTGTTGCATTAATTCAAACAGTTTACAGGCCTGAACATCCTCTCTTATTTCAGAGGCATTGAACTGTGCCAAGTGTAAAAAGACAGACAATGCTGTTGACTAGTCTTAACACTGGATAACTCAGCATGGATCAGAGATGGCACTTCTGTTCATATGGAGATGGTGGAAGTTGCTGACTTTCAATCCTGAAAGGACATCTAGCCCTCTGAGTCCAATTTGGGGAAGGTGGGAAGGAATTGATTCCCCCCAATATTAACAGAAGTTTCTTCAACTATGGTAGTGAAATATTTTGATCAAGACATTAATGGAAGTAAACAACTTTGCTTTTAACTTTTATAAAAAATAGTCATTTGCTTGTTGTGGTTTAATAGAAGAAATGGACATGGCTATTACTGCATAATATTTACAATTTATGAAGGAATTTTGCTTCCATTATTTTCTATGGATGTGTTAGGATTTGACAGTGAGCACACCTCTGTGGTGTATCTCCATGACAAGCCATTCCATGCATGAATAAGCACCACTCCCTAGCTACTCTTCAGGCTCCATTATTCACTGTCTTCTGTCCTAGAAAGGATGACTGTGGTCTGAGTACTGTGGGGATAAGCCATTAGTTTATTCTTCAACCGGAGCAATTTAGAGCATATTCCTCAGATAGGTTGTTCACTGCTGGGATGGAGTTTGTCTGTACTGCAGCTGCTGGAAATTGAACTTCAGCCGTTTTAGAGGGCTCATGCTACATTTGTATCTCTGCTGCTGTACTGGAAATAGGCCATTTGTTTGTATGGCAGAAGATGAGATTAAAAAAAAAAAGCCCAAATTGTTAATAAGATTTAGGAATGGGATTTTCTTTGTGTGGAATGCATGGTCAGTGATGGTTCCTCTTTGATCACCCTTCTGGATCATCTTTCATTGCATTCTTTTTAACAGGAGGATATGTGTTTTTATAAATTGGGGAACTGTAGAAAAGTAAAAGGACGCAGAATCCTATTTGCTGTGGCCTTAATTTACAGAAATCTTGCATTTACTGTTACATCCTTTCAGTCACGTTCCCTCATTCCCCTGTGTTAATGGGAGCAGCAAAGCTCCAGCAGCAGCAATTTGATACACAACTCCTGGTACTACTTTTCATCTAAGAGGCTTTTCAGTTGCTGTGATCTTTGAAGGAAAAGGAAGTACCAACTTTACAATATTTCACAGAAAAAATATTTTGGTAGTTTTTTGATGTATAAAACCTAGGTTTTCATTTGTATCCATTATAGCCGATGCTTTCGTAATTGCAATTTTTTAGGGCAAATAGGAGGCATCTATACATATTATGCCAGTGTTTCAGGCTATTAATAGAAATTAAGTGCAGTTATCAGTACATTACTCCTATGGGATTCATTGAAGTACATACCTGATAGTAATGTCTTTAGACTGAAGTACTGGATTGCCTTTCAGTATTAGTTATGTATCCTAGGTTTGACCTGAAAGTTAAAGCCTTGGGCTGGGCAGTCTAAAAGTGGAAAGGGAGAGCCAAGGCAGAGGAACTGCTAAATCCAAAGGCCTACACAGTTGTAGAATAGCAGGGAGGGTTGTCTACGTGGAAAAATGCTGGAGTATTTTACCTCAGCCTAGAATCTACTAGAGAAATCAGTTCAAAGCTTTTTCCATTTCTCCGAAAGAACCTCTCCCCTGTTTATGCACCAAGAGCAAAGAAGCAGGAACAAAGAAGGCATGTTCCCATGCCTGCAACAGTCACGCCTTTAAGGCCACCACCCCTACCTTTTTTCACAGACCTCTAGTTACTCCCACAGATCACTCTCTCCAGAGAAAGTAAAAGGGCTTCTAAATCCGTTTTTCCAGCTTAGGTCCAACCAGAGATCAGAACCATGATGTTGCTAATTGCATTTTTTTAAAGTAAACCAGAACGTAAAGTATACTTCTTTTGAATGTATTTTAGGGTGTTTTCCTGGGAACTATATGAGAGAATAATGTTTTGCTTCCTACAGTGTCCCCTCACTTTGCTGTCTCCCCTGCCATCCTCACCAGAGTTTTTCACCTTGTGGTAGCAGCAACAGTCAGTGCAAAAGATAGCAACAAGAAAGAAAAGAAGGGAGGAATGAAAGAGGAAACCTGTGGCAATTTTCTGCTTACCTTCTGTAAATGTTCCTACTGATGATCAGCTGTTTAATTCTGATTGCTAAAAGTCTTTCGTTCATCCCTAGTCTTTTTCTGAGTGACTTTTGGCTTGTTGGTTCCTGCTTTTGATTTATTACTGTTCCTTCTTGCCTGTCAGTTGTTTTATCTGCTTGTTAGCTTGACAAGAGTCCCCTGTTTTGTTCCCCACCATCCTGTCCACTGTCCCTTGCATTTTCAGGATTTGTCTCCCCCTTTTTGGGGGCAGTACTACAGCCGAAGCTTTAACTCCAAAGGAGTGGTTAACACAGCTGCCTTTTGCCCAGCATCAGTTTTGGTGACGCTATTTAGGTGTAACCCATTCAGTCATATTACATAGCTGTTATCTACGTAGCAACATGTACATCATTTTGGAGATCCACAGAAGTTGTATTGTTAGGGCAAACTGGGACAGTAGAATATTGTAACTGGATGTGTTGGTTGTCCTTCAAGTTTTGTAGGAATATCTTTTGAGGGTGTTGAAGTTTGGGTTAACAGTTCTTTGTTAATGGCTTTAAATCCATTATTCAGAGGCTGGAGTCCTGGACTAGGATTTAGTCCAGCTTTTCTTTTACAATCTTGCTCTCTCTTGTTCCTTTCTCTTTTATTAATATCACATCACCAGGAAACATTTTCTTCCTCATATCCTTTCTGTGTGCATGTGTCATTTTTAACCCCACTCTTTTTCAGTGGTTGGGTGGGTGAGAAATGGAATTCTTAAAAATTAATGTATCTGTTTCCTTCTCTCCCAAATTCAAACTAGGGGAAGGGGAAAGGGGAGGTAAAACCATAAATGAGATTTTCCAGCTTCTTTCTAGCATGTTTTTTAGTGTAGCAGTGTAACATAAATTTGAATTTGAATAGTCAATATTAAAGTATGGGTAATAAACATTTCCTTTTCGACATAAATACAATTAAAACAAGGGTGTTTTTTTTTTAAATTTTCTGTCTAAGCTAACATAGTGTGACCTTTGTACTAACTTCCCAACCTCTGTGTCTGACTTAGCAACTTCTGAACATGTTGGGAAAAGGCAAAAAGGAGAGTTCAGCAGTTTGGTGTAACTTGTTAGTTCAGTGCAACATGTAGTTACCAGGATCAGGCAGAGAAGAAGGTTTTTTGTCAGTCCTAGAAGAAAAAAAATATCTAGCTTTTTATGATGTGTCCTTAACAGAAAAGACAAATACCTATTTTTTAAAAATAAGTCTTTAGAACAAACTGTATTCAATTGTATTCTGTTAATAAATAAATGGAGCTTGTTGTCAAGGAAATCCATGGCCAGCTTTTTAGAATAGAAGGACAGCCATCTTGACCCCAGATATAACTTGGCAGGCTCGTAGCAGCTTTTCTCACTCTCATAGATGAGGCTGGAATTGCGTCATTGCAAATTCACATTCACAGCCTTAAGATTCACAAAGGCTTTGATCATTTTCTTAAAAAACAACAACAACAATACAAATCTTTCTTTTTATAACCTTGTGGCTTGGGGAGGAGAGAAGAAAACCGCCTCAAAAGGGCAGTTCAACAAGGTGAGGGCTGAAGAAGAGATAATATGTGCTCTCAAGCACAACTGCTGCAATCTTCAGTGTGTGCCTAGCAATTCTGGATGTAAAGTGCAAATGCAGATACTATTGGAATACTGGCTGCTGTTTATTTTTCTGTGTTCCCAAATGCCTTGTTGATGGCTCTTTACACCTCTTTTTGTTTTTGTATGACTGCGGGATCTTAATGGCCATCAGCTCAGTCTGTTTGGGATTTGAGAGAACCCTGTAGTGTAACAGAAGGTTCTGCTAAATTAGAAGCCAGGCACTTCCGTTTTTCCTGCCTCTTGTCCCCATCCCTCCTCCCCTTGTCCAAAATATCAAGAAGTTGTGAATGAGATTTGTCTATGTGCCTTCTGGGAATATTCGCAAGAGCTGCTGCACTGATTTTGCGGCATTGTTTTTATTGCCTTGAAAGCTTTTACCCACCAGCCCAGTGTCTCAAGAGAATTTATCATGAAGAGACTCACATGGAAACAGGAAGTTATTTTTCACCCCTCAATACTCTGGGAGCTTTTGTTTTTTTGAGGCTTCAGGCAGGGTGGACCACTATTAAGCGCTATTCACACATGCCAGTTTGTTTGTGGAAATGTTTTGCTTCTGGAAATTTGTTGGCACAATACATGTGAAGGACATTGAACTCAGACAAGGTTCAAATTTTCCCTTTTGTTGTCAAATTGGTAATTTGAAGTATTTTTCATTTCAGTCATGAAGGTAACTTCTCAAGTTTTTTGTTTTTCTGCCATATTCTCCCACCATGTTCTGGATAGCACCAGTGCAAATTTTAATGCATTCTAGGGAGGGAAATTGTTTACTGTTTTAACAGACATCAGATGGACCCTTCTGTGGTAGGCATATAATTTGTATAGCAGTGTGACAGCAGTCTTGAAGCTTGGTTCCAGTGTCCGCCTTTGACAGCTTCTGCTCTCTTTCAGTTCTTAAATTCTTTGTTTCCTAGGCAACTGTAAATGCCCGTCCCCAGCGTATCCTTGACACTTCCTCCCTCACACAGTCTGCCCCAGCCAGTCCAACGAATAAAGGCATGCACATACATCAAGTGGGGTAAGTTGCCTAAACTGTATGTCTCTTGTTATATTCACAGGGCTTTCAGCCTAAGGGCCAATCCACATTCATTTGGTGGGAATACCGTCCTCATCCATCTAGTTTGCATAGATTAACAAACTGAGATGTAGGATATGAGGAGCCATAAGAATAAATTTCTTTCTATATAAAAGTAGTCTAGTACAGTCGCTGTAATGAAGTCTTCAGCACCACAAAAATGTCCTATTGAATTGTCCTTGGTATATTCCATGTCAAGGATATTTTGAAATCTGTTAGTCAAAAGTTAAGACATAAAGGGGCATAGGCAATGTTGCTATAATTCCATTTTGGAGCCATCATAGAGAGAAATGAATCTGTTCGTATAAAAAAATAATCTTAACCTGTAATGTCTTGTTATGCATGGCATAAACACACTAGGGACAAATTGCACTATCACCTTCTCAGACCCAGATCATTAAAAAGCTGCTCTTCAGACATTATAAGATGTCTTCATTTTTTCTAGCAAGTAGAAGAAGTTGTGTATTGGGGCAGGAGGGGGAATATAAGAGGTCAAATGTCTGACTTGAAAGGCTTTGCTGTCAAGAGAAGATTTTTCTTTGTAATCATTCAGTCAGGAATGCCCTGATAGCAGTTGCAGACAAGGAAACATATCAAAGTAAAAACTGCTACAGCAAGTCTTGCACTTGGATCTAAGATGCAGGCAAGTTCTGTAGTTACACAATACAATACAATACAATACAATTTTTTGTATTTCTGTGTACATGCAAAATCACTAGGGCAGGAGCCAGCTGTTATTTAAAGGCATAACAGAACTATTAATAATCAACAAAGTAGCAAATGCCAAGCTAAGCTTCCTAAGGGCAACCAGTATACTGCCTGCAGCAGCCTGAGGCCAGAATGCCAAAGATGGGTCCACACTAGAGCTAGCATATTGAATCAACTGTTGCACGGTAAATCAGCAGGTAAGTTTATACCATTGATTCAGTGGATTTACTCCAATTGATAGTAACAGTCCAATTCAGTCCTTTGTCCCAGTAAGAGAACATCCTCTGTAGTCATATTTTTATTCATATTTTCTTTCCTGTTGCTAGAGGGTCACCGCCAACCACTAGCACCAGTAGCTCCAGTTTGACCAATGATGTGACAAAACAGCCAGTCAGCCGGGATATCTCATCTGTAAGACCTGCAAATGTGGGCAATGTTGGGGTACAATACACACCCCACTCCCACCAGTTTCCTAGAACAAGGAAAATGTTTGACAAAGGCCCAGATCAGGTAAGGTCATTATCTTCCCAGCAGCCCTTTCAGTGTATGCATCTTGTCCCATTGAACTTGTGTTCCTGAAATGCTCTTACTTGTTTTGCTCCCCTTCTCCTATTCCTTAGTATAGCATATCATGTTTTTCTAATACTGAGAACACGAGTATAATATTTATTTAATGGTTTGCTTGCTGGCTTGCTTTTTTGTTTTGTATTCTGCTTTGGAAAAAACAGTGCCATTAACAACAAAAAAACCAACAACAACAGTAAGACTTTAAAAAAATGTACAGTTGAAGCACAAGTTATTTACAGGACTGTTTTCTCCCACAGAAGCCTGTCTGTGTTTTGAGATCTTCAGAGAAGTCTCTTATCATTCCTTAAACAGTCATGCTTGGTGGAGACATGAGAGGGGGCATTCCCAAAGATTATTATCAGACTGTGGTGTTCCCTACTAAGGATTTATTTATTCTGTATCACATCTCAGCCCACAAGAGCTCCTGATGATTAACAAATAATAACCAATTAAAACAATACTGAGATCAAAAGGTTTTCTAAAAGCATTAAAATACTCTTTAAAAACTCCTAAAAGCAATCTAAAAACAGTCCTAGAGCCTAGTTTTAAAACAGCTGAAACAGTAATTTCAAACATGAATGCCATGCAGATCAGCAGTGTCCTGGCCTCCTTTCAGAAGCTTAAAAGAGATGGGACCAGCCTAACTTCCTTGAGCAAGAAGTTCCACAGTTGAAGCACTGCTGCAGAGAAACGCCTCTTACATGTACCCACCAACCAAAGTTAACAAGGTGTTGGGATATGCAATAGGGCCTTCTCTGAAGATCTCAAGTTTCTGGCGGGCTCATATGGGAGGAGGTGGTCTTTCAGATATGCTGGCTCCAAGTTAGTTAGGGCTTTGTAGGTCAACACCAGCATCTTGAGTTGAGCTCAGAAGCCAAATGGAAGCCAATGCACTTCTGTCAAGACTGGTGTTATATGGTCTCTAAAATGCACTCCTGACACCAGTCTGGCTGCTGCATTTTGCAGTAGCTACAGCTTCCAAACACTTTTCAAAGGCAGTCCCATGCAGAATGCATTACAGTAGTCTAATTGAGAGCTAACTAGGGCATGAACTAGATCTGCCTTCCTCAAGAAAGGTCATGGCTGGGATACCAGCCAAAGCTGGGCAGAGGCAGTCCTCACCACTGCAGCAAACTGGCTTGCTAGGGGTAGTGCTGGATCCAAGAGCACCTCCAAGCTACATGGCTGATCTTTCAGAGGGTGTGCAACCCCATACAGAACAGGCTGCAGTCACAATCCCAGGTCAGTTTTCCTGTCAACCAACAGCACTTCCTTCTTGTCTGGATTAAGCCTCAGTCTGTTGACCCACATCCAGTCCTTTACTGAATCCAGACAATAATTCAGTGCTACCACAGCCTCCTTGGCATCAGTCGTAGAGGAGAAATAGAGCTAGGTACCATCAACATACTGATGACACTGAATCCCAAAGCTCTGGATGACCTCTCCCAATGGCTTCATGTAGATGTTCAGAAGCATAGCAGACTCCTGTGCAAGCCCAGAGGCTAATGGCCAAAAGGTTGAACAACAGACCCCCACATTAACCTTGTGGAAACATTGAGCCAAGAAAGACCAGAACCACTGCAACGCAATGCCCCCAAGTCCCATATCAGCAAAATGACTCAGCAAGATGTCATGGTCAATGGTTTCAAATACTACTGAAAGATCTAGAAGGACCAAAAGGGATGCTCTCCCTGTGTCCAAATCCTGGTATGGGTCACCAAAGCAACCAGGACTATTTCTTTCCCCTAACGACCTGAACCCAGCTTGGAATGGATCCAGGCAATCCATTTTATCCAAAGAAACCTGGAGTTGTGTGGCCACCACTCACTCTAGGACCTTACTTAGAAAAGAGAGATTAGACACTAGCTGATACGTACCTAGGGAGGTGGGGTACATTGAAGGTTTTTCAACAAAGGTCTTAACAGTTGCTTCTTCTGGAAAGGTTGGAATATAGCCCTCTTCCAAAGAAGTGTTTACAATCTCCACCACCCAACTGGCCATTCTTTGAATTAGCTAAGATGTACATAGTTCTAACAGACAAGTAAGTGGTTGGCCTCATCTCTCCAAGCAACTTGCCTGCATTATCATGTTGAACAAACTGAAACTCCTCCATCAAAACCAGACAAATACGTAGCTCAGTTGCCTCCCCAGAGTCTACCTTCAATGTGGAGTCCAAATCAGAATGAATCCAAGCAATTTTATCCACAAAGTATTTTAACAAATTTGTCATAGTGCTTTTCTGAGGGGAACTCCTCAGCAGTCTGAGGTCCAGGACCTAATAGCCCTTTAACTAGCCAGAACAGCTGTGCTCGACAAGATGGAGCTAATGTAATAGAGGCAGCAAGGAATTGTTTTACAGCCCTCAGTGCTATAAAGTAGGTTCTAAAATGGCCCTTACCTGTGCTGGATTGGGTTCATTCGGAGTCTTTCTGCACTGTTGCTCTAGTCATCTACTGAAGTGCTCCATTGCCCTGAGCTCCTCAGAAAACCAAGAAACCCGTGCTCTGCATCTAAGTAACGGATGCTTGGGAGCAACTGTGTCAATTGCCCAGGTCATCTCACTGTGCCGCAGATCAACAAAGGCATCAGCAGAATCACCAACTCTAGCAGCTGGAAAATCCCCCAAAGTATTCAGGAATCCTTTTGGATCTATTAGTCGAACACTGAACAAGAGAATTCCACATTGCAACATTTTGTTCCTAATGCCACTTGAACAGTTTGCACAGACCTGTTAAGAGAAAAATGTGAGCAAAAAGGCAAAGAGAGACTCTAATCAAGTAGCCTGAAAGCTTTGTCTTAACCTTGTGACAGAACACAGGCTTCCCTTGGAAGAGAGTTCCATAGAGTTGGTGCCACACCTGAAAAGAGGATTCCCATTTTACTTTACCACTGACATTTACTAAGTGTCGAAGTGTAAAGCAAAACATTTAATATTGATTTGAATGTATGGAACATAACAAGATAACTGTAAGAATGTAACCATGTTGTAATACAGGCTGCATAAATTCCTGGTGGCACCTAGAATTGTGAAGAAGTTGAAAGATGTTTCTAAACATTTCTACCCTACACTGTTATAGTGCTATTATTCCACTTTCAACATCCTGTGGAATCCCAGGGGTTTGCAGTTTAGGGAGGGGCCTTTAGAATTCTCAGCCGGAGAAGTCTTTGGCCTCATTAAACTACAAGCTCCAGAATTCCACAAGATATTGAAAGTGGAATAATAGCACTGTAACAGTGTAGTGCGGAAATGGCCTTAGTTTGTTTTGCAACTTTGATGTCTGGTCCACTCCCCCTCACCGCATATCTACTGGTATATTTAATTAATTCTCACTAGTATTTCTCAAAAATGGTGCTAATGAATCAAGGGCTGCTTCATACATTATGTTTTCAGTATGGACTTCCATCTTACCCTGGGGCTAGTCCAGCTGGTACGCTTCAGATGTGTTGGCTGATACCTTCCATATACCTAAATCCAGTTGTTAGTCACAGGTAAAGTAAACCCTGTGACTCAGTTGCTAAAAGGTAAATCAACATTTACATAAATTCCATTGATTCATCAGGACTCTTGTAGCTAATACTAGCAACTGGATTTTATCTATAATCCTTGACCGCTGAATATGTGTTTTTTGTGAGTTTTAATCTAATCAGAAGGATGCCATTTTGCCTATCCTTAGTTTAAGTTACAAAGTATTACTTAGTGTTTTAAAACATGTGCCTTGATGTGGACATGCCTATCAGCTGTATCACAAAGGAAGGTGCCTGCCCGTTTCTTGGGAATATGTAATTCAGCCCTAATCCTTGAAGACTAATACAGTGGCCACATTCATTATATAAGAGGGCTTCTTTATCTATAATATTTTCATGAAAGACACTGGAAAATTTTGACTTGCATTTTGTAATGTCATCATAATGTAAGAAGTTGTACCCACTAATGTTCACCTTTTCAGTTATTGAAGACATAGGGGTCCTTTCTGCTCTTATAACTGGCAGACCTAGAGTGTATAGCTCTCGTCTGCCTCTCATATAGTGCAAACAGAATTTTCAGTAGCCCAGCAACTTTGGCAAATATATTACCCTGGTTATTTCTCAGGTCCCTCAGTTTATATGCTGCTTAAAAGTAGATCTGTACATAGTTTTTTGAAACAGCAAAAAAATGTATCCTCACAGCACATAACAGAAATTTGTCAAGAAGCACTAATGTGGTTTCCTTTTTATCAAATTGAAAAACCTCAGTGACAATGTACTGACAATACAGTGCTATTTAGTGCTTGATCAGCATTCTTATTTGGTTTTCATGTAATTTCAGCTCAAAATGGTTGAGGTCCATCTACTTGCTCATAGGGCACATCAGTGTCTGCAGTCCATAATATTTGTGGGAGAACTGTGGCCATTACCACCCTTGACTTCACAAATGTTGTATTGATTTCTTTGGAATCTTTTTGTTCCAATAAATTTTTCTTGTTTGATGTTGTCATACTGCGTCCATAAAATGCCAACCACTAGAGAAAAACGCTATGCAAGTTTTCTAACTGAAGTGGAATGCATACTTATGTTTCTTCACTTTTCTCTTAAATAGACAGCTGATGATGCTGATGATACTGTGGGACACAAAAATTTCATGTCAACAACAATGCAGACAGGGTTTTGTGACTGGAGTGCCAAGTATTTTGCCCAACCAGTGATGAAGGTATGATTTGCCTTTCTACTTAAACTTTTTCTGAATTCCAGAATCATGAAAATGCAGCATGACTAATAAGTGGATGAGTCTTGTATGTGCAGTGTAAGTGTGCATGCACATATACAGACACACAAAGTGTGCCAGCCCAGTCCTGATTTATGGTCTCCTATCTCTTTCTGCTGTTTCCATTTTACTTCCAAGGTTGAAGGCAGAGGAGTAAATTGTGCAAGTCTCATTCATAAAATTCTTTGTAATGGCGCGTGCGCGCGCGCGCCTGTGTGTGTGTGTGTGTTTAAAACTTTCTGGAGGCTCCCCAGTGAATGCTGAATTCATCTAATCCAGTCAGATGCTATTCTAGCCTCATTCTATCAGCAGTAGGAATATAAAAATTGAGGGAGTACTGAATTAGTATTTGGGGATATTTATTGGGGGTTGTAGTCATAGTACTCCATGACTGACATATTCAGTGTTCTGCCATTGCAATGCTATGAGTGTACCGTGATTGCTGCAAATTGGAAAAAGGAATGGGATATTGAAGTCTGAAGTCATGTTTGTCTATAGCTGCCTGTTGCTGTAAAATGCTGGAGTGTTCCAGTAGCATGTTTGTTGGTGGTAAAGATACTGTCTCCTGGGCAACAGAAGTTCAGTTTATATTACCACATATTCATTGGTTTGGGGTACCAATCTTCTAGTCAGATTTTGAAGATATGTTGTGTTTTAATCTTTCTAAAGTTCTGATTTGGAAAGAGACCCACCATTCTGAGTTATGAGAACAGCTTTATATCCTGTAAGCAATAAGTAATGGCTGAAGAGCAAACATATTCTGGTTTTGCCCATGTAATCTGTTAAAGGCAACATTGTATAGCTCTCCTGAAATATGTGGAAGCTCTGTACATAGTTTGAACGTGTCAGTCTTGATATTGAGAAGATGCACCAAGAGATACCTCCTTTGCAGACTACTTTGCAGAAGTTGTGAATAAAAGATATACACTACCACTATCATTTGTTTAATCTAGGGCATGAAACCTGCCTCAGATTTGAAGCACCATGAACTAAAAAAGATACCAAATAAAGTGAAACAATAACATTTCATATATTAAAAGGAGTCAAAATGAAGTCTACTGTCAAGGATCTGCTCAGCCATGAGCTGTGGCCGATCATGGCTCGCAGATTAGTGTACTTTTTAGATGCAGTTATTTTCTGCAGTCTCTCCTTTTTAAAAAATGTACTGTACAAAAAGGTCTTTACAATGGAACAGTTCTTCAGGGAGACCTAGAAGTAGTAGTTGTCAGAGGGTCTAAACCAGGACGTATTGCTAAGACATTTTTTCCATACTCTGTGACAAATTGGGCATTTTTCAAATGGCCCATCACTAGTTCAGGATGAATTCTAAAATGATGAAAATGTTATGATAAAGAACCCAAATACTGCATGCAGGTCATTTTGTGTCCTGTCCTTAAACCTGGAAAATGAGTGTTCTAGTTCCATTCAGCCATCAATATACTCTTTGGGTTATTACCTTTCAGCCCCTATCTCCATCTGTGAAGCCAAGAGCAATAGCAACCTGCTTCATAGGAATACAAAAGAAAGATAGGTGGTATGCTGTACAATGCTATGTAAATTATGTATAATAATAACACAGAGTTATCACAATGGTGCAGAAAAGGACAATTTCTAAGCAGCTGGCTGCATGTTTAGCACCGACAGCTGTGTTTTGTCTGTCTTTTCTTGCTAATTACTACAGAGGTTTGTGTTCAAAGAAAATCTTGCTCCCTCCCCTTTCATCATGCTTCTATTCATCAACACAGTGAGAAAACTGTGCTGAATTCATGATATTGATATTGTGTCTGATACCATGAGCAGACTAATAGTGTCTCTAGCCGTTACTGAACACAACAAACCCTTCATTATAGATTTTACTCGTTAATTCTGCCTCAAAGAGAAGCAAACTGGAGTCAGATGGCTGGAGAAGAGGGGTGGGAACTTTACTGACACAAGAACATGCAGGAAGTATGGCATGAATCGTTTGTATCAGTGTCCCCAAGCTATCAGATGTGGGGTGCTGTTGGGTTTTTTTCTTCCAGTCTGCCAGAGACCAGCATCATACTTGTACCCACTGGCTACAATTGTTTCTTTCTTCCCTGGAAACTCAGCAGGGACCAGCAAACTGATGGGTCATGGACCAGCACCAGTCGGTGGACCATCCCTTTGAGTATCACTTTGTTTTAGATCACAAGCTAAAAGTGCTTTTGTCTGCTCTGAAAAGCAAGTGCGTATATTTTCTTTTGTGTACCATAACAGCAATATTTGTTGGAACCAAACAGCATTTGATTTTCTGGAAGAGTTGTGATGTTTAAGTATTCTATCTGTGTGCTGAAACAGAGGAGCATTAACATAAACTTTGCCATTTCTTGCTTGCTGTGTACTTAAGACTCTGCCTTCCAGCAGCAACTGTTGATCTCTTACACTTTTTTACCATTTCTAGTTCTATTAATGCTGAAACACTATTGGAACATTGTACCTTAAGTGAAGGCATTTTTATCCAGTTGGAGATCAGCAGGTCCTATCATCTGCTTGAATTTAAGAGTTAAGCCTGCTTGGTTTAGTGCATCTTCAGAGTTTCAGTTAGTTGCCACGCTGTTTTTCTGAAATATGAATTGGAACTTGAGGAGACAACAAACTCTGGCCTCTTCATGAAATCCAAAGATCATTAAAGTACTGTTTTGTTGTTAACTGCCATCAAGTGGACTTCAGCTTATGGCAACCATATGGATGAGAGATAGCCAAAACACCCTATCATGAACTGCCCTGCTCAGGCCTTGTAGATCCAGGAATGTGTCTTCCTTGATTGAGTTTATCCATATGTAATGTGGTATTAACATGTAATACATAAAGCAGGATTAGACTGAGAGGAAGAAGCCATGAAAACTGGAGGGAGGAGCATCAACAATTTAAGATATGCAGGTAACACCACAGTACTAGCAGAAAACAGCAAAGACTTGGAACAATTACTGAAAAAAGTCAAGACAGAAAGTGCAATGGCAGATTTACAGTTGAACGTTAAGAAAACAAAAACAATGACCACAGATGATTTACATAACCTTAAAGTAGATGATGAAGACATTGAAATAGTTGAAGATTTCCCATACTTTGGTTAAGTCATTAATCAGGATGGAGACTGGAATCAAGCAATGACAAGAAGACTAGGACTTGGGCAACTATGAAGAAAATAGATAAGATCTTGATGTGTAAAAATGCATCATTGAGTACTGAAGTTAGGATTGCCCATGCCATTGTATTTCCAGTTTCTGTGTATGGTTGTGAAAGCTGGACAGTGAAGAAAGCTGAAAGGAAGAAAATCAACTCATTTCATTCTTTCTTTATAATACTGTAACCTCATACACAGCTGAAGCTTCTTCTGGGACAAAATTAAAGAACTGCAGTGGGCCCTTGATATCTGCTAGAGTTTGGTCCCAGCTCCCTCCCCGAACACCAAAATTCATGGATGCTCAAGTCCCATGATGTATAATAGTGTAATAAAATGGCAATATCAAGTTTGCTTTTTGGATTTTTTATTTGGATTTTATTTTATGTTATGTTTGGGAATACTTTCAGGCCATGATTGGTTGAATCTGTGGAAGCAGAATTCATGGATATGGAAAGCCGACTGTATGATAAATACTCCCATGAGTGAGACCAGGAATTTAGTATTTTGAATTGGGGAAACCATCAGAATGGTTCAGGATTGAAGGACAGTGAGTTTAAAAACATAAGAACAGCCATGCTGGATAAGATCAAAGTACTTCATAGTCCAGTGTGGTTTGTGTGCACAGTGGCTGATCAGTTGCCTGTCAGGACATAAGTGGAATAGTACTCTTCTAAACGTGCATGTTTCTCAGCATGACAGTTCCCTAGTGGCAATAAGTAAACAGCAGTCCCAGTCAGGGTTGAGGAGGGGAGCTCTTGTTTCTTCATCCCATCTTGAGCAGGATAATTGAAATGGAGATCAGGTTAACACCCTCCAACCCCAGTGATTTTTAACAAAAATTCTGGAATGGGATCAAAGTTAAAGCCTTTCCCCAATGCTAGGAGTCTTGAGCCACCAAATCCTAACCCCAGCCATTTAAATTAGCTTTAAAATATTCTCATAGGTTGTTTGACCAAGTTGTTGAAATGACAGTAAGAAGCATATTTGCATTTATGCAAAGTTGCCAAGCTCTGAGAGCTAGCATGTTGCAGCAGTTAAAATGTTGGATTATGATTCTAGAGACTAGGGTTCTACTCAGCCATGGAAACTGAGTGGGTGACCTTGGGATAGTCACACTCTTTCAGCCTCAGAGGAAGGCAAAGCCACCCCTCCCCCAACATATCTTGCCAATAAAGCCCTGGAATAGGTTTGCCTTAGGGTTGCCATAAGTTGGAAACAACGTGAAGGTATCCAATAGCAACAATACCAAAAACAACAACCAAGCTTTACATGCTACAGAAGAGCAATTGCTCTTAAGTCAATTAATATGGATTATACATTGATCATGCATTGCAATTATGCAAATGTGTATAGATTTTCATATTACTGTCAGTAATCTTTTGCTCATAGCTGCCATGAGACCCTTGCTTATACAGCCTTCCCAAAAGAAAAGCCATACTGTGCCTTGAAGAAGTATTTGTCATCTTTGACTTTTCTATATTTTGTTGTGTTACAGACTAGAACTGAAAATGATATTTTTGGCATTGTTACCACATAACTGAGAATTCATAGCAGTACTTGAAAAGTGGTGTTCACAGCAGTCTTCATCCACCCTGACATAGGAGGAACAATTTTGCCTGGAAGAGTGAGCAAAAAGTACAGGATCCAGATGTGCAAAGCTGAGAGAGACTTATCTAAGGAAGCTTGCACCTGTAGTTGCTACCGAAGGTGCTTCCACCAAATATCTGTGGAGGGAATATTTATGCAATTAATATTTATGCCACAATAAAAATATTTTGCACCTTCACAGCGTGGAGTATATTGTGTATCTCAAGTGGTAGCAATGCCAGTTAAATCCACTTCAATTCCAGGTTGTACCACAGTAAAATTTGGACAAGTCAAGGGATGAATATTTATACAGGACTCTGCATTAACAAGACAGGATGCTATAGTCTGGCTAATTCAGTATAATAGAAAATACAAAATACAAAATATGCATATGTATGCAATCATAGCCAGACTTCTCAGTAACAGTACATAGAGTTTCCCAAGTACCATCTCAAGGATTAATACCAAAATGTTCCTTCATATTGTCATTCTGCAGGTTTAGCATCAATCTCAGGGTGTTTCTTAGTTTCAGCACCTGTCTGAAGCCTTGATACCAGCAGTTCCTCAGTACTGATAGGCTTAGTGCCTTGAGTATCTTTGTACTGGCTGTAGTGATACCCAACTCTAACCTTGGCATCTAATGTCTTCATTAATATTTGCACCTAACTCCAAGTTCAGAATTTCTCGGTAGAGACAGTAGTGACACTCAGCTCCAGCCTGATAGTAGCTTTTTGTACCAGCCATGTTGGCACTTACCTCAGGCCTCAGGAACAACAATTTTTCAATGCTGACGGGGAAAAAAGGCTTGATGTTCACATTAGAAACTTGTGCCAATATGAGTCTTGTGTACCTAATATACTTTGTAATGTGTGCTGATGAAAGCAATGACTCTTTGTAATAGTGCTGCTGTTTTAGCTGCTCAAGGTGAGACCAAGGACGAAGTTTGCTTTAAACATCATTCTCCTCGATGTATAGTCCGATAATGCAATTATGCTATAACCAAGGAATGAATTAAGCAGATATTGCTGTAATCTGTGACTTTGGTTTGGGCTTTAAAACTGCTTAATGTACAGCAGTATACAACAATTAATACTGTTCCTGATTTTGTTTTTATTTGTTGTTGTTGCAAATGTTAAAGATAACAAGTGGGAGCCTGCCCAAAAGTACTAAAATATTTTTTAGTCTTACGTTGTTCCACGCAGTTCAGGACTAAATGAGCAGCTTGTTGTGCAGCTGGCCTCAAATGTCGCTATATGCTGACAAGTGGAGAGATTGTGAAGTGCTTCTTCTCATGCCTTCTCACAGCCACTCCCAGTTCTGCATGGTGTAACATAGCATTGGGGGGCTTATTTTTATTGCCCTACTTTATATGGGAATGTTCAGAGGAAAATGGGGTTGAGTATATGTTCGTAAGAAAGCCAGCGTGGTATAGTGGTTTGAGCAGAAGACCAGAGTTTGGATACCAGGGTTTGATTCCTTGCTTAGCCATGGAAACCCATTGAGTGGCCTTGGATGCATCACACACACACAGCTCCAGAAAACCTCGTGATGGATTCACTTTAGGGTCTCCATAAGTGGGAAATTACTTGAAGGTACACAGCCAGAACACTGTTTGTGTGGTACGGCTTTTTTAGTCCCCTGTTCCAGTTTTTGGGGTTCTTTCTACTTTATGGCTCTAATAGCTAATGTGGGTAGAGGTTCATTATTATTCTCTATCTTAGAGCCTTCAGCTTCAGATGGGTCAAGACTCCGGAAACTTTATAACTTTCTGAGGGCAGGGGACACATTAGGATCAGGAGGTGCGTCTTAGACATATCTCTTCACTCATTATGTGCTCTGTTCTTATGCAGCTGAAATGCAGGCTGATTTTAATTTTTGAGAGGTTAATTTGTTTTGGAGAAAATTCAACCTGGCCGGTCTCCTCTTTCCTAACCACCCCCCTTATCCATTTAAACTAGTCTGTCCTGGAGGGAGAGTACATGCAGAGACACTGGTGGTCTGTTTATGGGGAAGCTTTATAGCATAGTGGTCCCCGTGTTGGACTGGGACTCTAGGAGATCAGGGTTTAAACCCAAGCTCAGCCACAGAAACCCACTGGGTGACCTTAGGCAGGTCACACTGTTTCAGCCTTAGAAGAAGGCGTTGGCAAACAAGTTGTGAATATATCTTGACATGAAACCCTGGGACAAAATTGCCCTAAGCCAGAGCTGACTTGGAGGCATATAACAATAACAACCTTTTTTAAAAAATAACTCAAAGACCCTCCTGAAGTGGTGCTGTGTATGCTTATTCCTCTCCAGGAGGCACAAATTGTTGCTGAGTACAGATGAATAAGCAGTATTTTTCTACATACCTTAGTATTCTTTCTTCCCTGTAGGAGCACACGCACAACACACATGCAGCCCTCCAAATGTTGTCCTGCAGCTTCCATTACCCTTCAGCATCAGGGGGCTTAGGTTGCTGAGAGTTGCAGCATTGTAATCAGGAGGGCTAGACGTTCCCCCCCTTCTTTCCTAGGGAGAACAGAGCAGTACATTAGTTCATTCCCTGTCTAAATGTTTTATGCCACAACATTTATTACAGGTAGGTTGGCAGATCTCTGGGGCTTGCTTCTTCTAAACTTGAATTCTCTGTGGAGTAAAACAGTTGGCACTTCATTGACGACAAAACAAATCTAATTAATTTCCCCTCTATACCCATAGCTACAGAGCAGTTTGGAAATGTTAATAATTTGATTTTGTAAACTTCAGGCTGTTGGTCGCACTATGAACACTTCAGCAAATCAGATTTTGTGTGTTTGTTTCAATGTCAAAAGGACAGTACATTTTTACATGAAATTTTTCAAAAACAAAATAATTAATATAAAGGTGTCTATTTTACCATCCAGAGTGAGTGGTGTATTAACTTGAAATGATTATTAAAAACATTTGTCTGCTTTCTGAGAATAGCTCTTCACCATGATGGTGTCTTATTAATCTAATAAATCATTCCAGACATTCAATCAAATTATATTTTTTTTGCACACACAGGGTGTATGTTTCTCAATATAACTTCTTTGATGTTTAAAAACTTAGACATTTAAGAATACCTGCAGTGCTCTGAATATTTTTTTTTAAACTGGACAAAGAATTACAGTACCATAGAGAGAAATTTATTCAGCTGGGTGATGTAGGAGAGGCAGGGGTATGGTTATCTCACACTAAAAATATGAGTTACATCCCATGAAGGATTTTCCTCTGCAAGTCCTATTCCCTGTTGTTGTCGATGATTCAATACTTTGAGTAGTTAGAGAATTTTCTCCCCTGTTCTTCCTATTGGCATGTTTTAAGATTACTATGATCCTCAATTCAAGAAGGATATCAACAAGCTGGACTGGGTCCAGAGGAGGGCAACCAAAATGGTGAAGGGTCTGGAAGCCATGCCCTATGAGGAGCGGTTTAGGGAGCTGGGGATGTTTAGTCTGCAGAAGAGAAGGTTAAGAGGGGACATGATAGCCATGTTTAAATATTTGAAGGGATGTCATGTTGAGGAGGGAGTGGGCCTGTTTTCTGCCACTCCAGAGACTAGGACAAGGAGCAATGGATTCAAGCTGCAGGAAAGGAGATTCCACCTGAACCTCAGGAAGAACTTCTTGACGGTCAGGGCTGTCCGGCGGTGGAATATGCTGCCTCGGAGTGTAGTGGAGTCTCCTTCTTTGGAGGTTTTTAAGCAGAGGCTGGATGGCCATCTGTCGGGAGTGCTTTGAGGTGGGTTCTTGCATAGCGGGGGGGTTGGACTAGATGGCCCCTGGGGTCTCTTCCAACTCTATCATTCTATCACGTTTTCATTGTGACTTCACATTCACTTTCCTCCATCTGTGCAGAACTAAAATTTATGGGAAACTTTGAATAAAACATATGAACTTGTGGGACAGAATATGCTTCACTTTATTTTGTCTTAATTGAAGTAGATTAAGCCAGTCACAGGTATATTTAATCTGAAGCAGGGGTGTTGCTAGCCAAACCTATTACCCAAGGCCATGGATCTTTTATTTTATTTTCTCTCTCTCCCCTCCCTCTCCATACATATATATATGTGTGTGTCATAGACATCTAGCAAGCTACACAAATTGTAGGCAGGTTTGTTTTGTATAGGACTGATTCCTAGAGCTTTTAAGTGTCTAACAGTGCCCCTGCTCAGAAAAAATAAGTCCCTCGTGCTTGTTGGGTTTACTTTTGGGTAGGTGTACATTAGATTACAACCACAGAAGCCTATAGCCAACTCTGTAGCTGATTTAAATATCTATGTACAAAAGCATATGAATGTAATCATAGAAGAAACTCCCCCACTGCTGTCTCCATCCAGATTTCTCTCTCCTGTATGATCTTGGAAGCTAAGCAGGGTCTGCCCTGGTTTGTACTTGGATGGAAGAACTGCCAACAAATACAAGGTGCTGCAGGCTGTATTTCAGAGAAAGGAACTGGCAGAACCACCTCTGAATACTCCTTGCCTAAGAAAACCCTATGAAATTCATGGGGTCACCATAAGTCAACAGGCAGTTTGAAGGTACATACACACACATATGATCCTAACCCCCAGGTCCCTTTTTTCTTTCCCTCCCAGCATCATTTGTCCATTCTCCCTTGAAGTGAATTCTCTTCTACCCGCATTTCTCAACTCTCAACCATGTCGGTGCCTGTACACAGACAAGTGAACCAATAAACACACACATTCTCTTTGCCCCCCCCCCGCTTCCTCCCCAATGCATACGTACTGCTCACTGGCCATATGAGAGGGAGGTAGTTCAGGAAACATTTGAAAATGCTGATCTTGATTTTGGAAGATGTGTTGGCCACTCAGAAGTAGCCAAAATTGCACCTTACACCCTCAGTCAAAATGCGTGACCACTACTTATCTGCAGCACAGTACCATCTAAAGAGCGAGAGGCCCCATTCCCATCCATTGCTCTTCCCTTCTCTGCTTCCACAACTGTCTCCTGGCTGCTTTCCTCTCTCGCGAGAGCTCCTGACTTGCATTGAAATTGAGAGACACTGTAGTAGATACTCTTAATATAGCAAGTTTCCTACTTCCCCAACCAACCTTTTCTTTAGCTTTGATTTTGCATGTAACTGCCATTCCTTGGCCCTACTTGTCCTGTATTTTATGCAAGTTAACTGTCAGACCACATATAGGTTGTGTCTTAAATAAGTGCTCTTCAGGCTGTTTGCTGGGGAGTCATTTTTTTTTTCCCAGCGTGCCAGGTTGTCACTATTTTTGTGCCCGTTGGCTACAACTGTTTCTTTTCTAGAAACTTGCTGTGGACATTCAACCTTTCTATTCTTGCTTTCTGTTGCATGAGATCATGCAGGCCCAAGGTTACGCCCCACACACACCCATGATACCATGTAAATATATTGCCTGTAAATGCAAAAGGCATATGTATGGCATTTGGCTGCCATCCTGTCATGTTTTTCCTGTCTCTTGACTGTCACTGTTTTAAAACACTTTAAAAATCTTCTTCTTGTGGTAAGCCAGACTTACATTGGCCACATTAACTGAGGTTTGGCATGTGTTTTGGCATCTCATAAATGACCAGGGAAATAAGATGTAAGCCTAGGCTTCACTTGTATCCATTCTACTAGATACTGACATTGAAACATACATGGTCTGGTTAGACCTGCTTCACAGTGGATGTGCAGCTGGCCTAGAAAACATGTGGCCAGTACCATTTAGGACACTTCAAAATGGTGTGCAGCTAAACCTGTAACTGCTTTGTTCTTTGTACCATCCATTCACTTTTCAACCAGAGATAGAAAGAGTTTCTTTTCTGTATAAATGCTAACTGAGTCTGAATCCCCAATTAATAAACCTATTTCTGCCACTTCTGTTGATCTGCCTCTGGATAAGATTAAACTGCTTTTGCCTGAGGACTCTTACATATTTCTTTTTGCTACAGTTTGCTGATAAAGACATTTGGATTTTCTGAGAAATTAAGAATCCCCAAATACTAAGAGGGCTGTATTTGAGAAGGGGCAGGCAATACTTTGAGTACTTCTTTCACTTTCTTTTGCTGAAAGGCAAAAGAGAAATGTAATAAATCATAAGTAGCCACAATCTTTCCACTTTTGAAGGTGGTTGCTATTGTTTTAATTAACTGGACAACATTAGGAGATGCCACATTTTACCACCCCTCCTGAGCAGAAGTCTGTAATTTTGTCAACTAGTATTTTGTACATTCCCTACATTCCCTTGTTAAACACCTGTGTTCTCGGAAAGCATCTAAGTAGTGTTTTCCACTCAATAGCCTTCATTTATGTACATGTGCCCATTGCTATCCTCCATCATGAAAAGGAGAGAGGCGTAGTGAATTCTTTTAGTCTGTTGCCAGCTCTAGAAAGACACTACCAAGACTGCCTTCACAGCAGATTTTCCCAAAGTTGACTGCCATGACTAATGGAAGCAAATACTGTAATAAGGACTTGTTCCTAGTCTGTTCTTGAATTTTCCATCTTTGCCTCCCCACCCATGCTTCATCAGGACTTCTTTTGCTTTGGTGGAAACCACCCATTTTTGTTTAGAGACATCCCCTCTTGGATGGGAAGCCGTTCTCAGACAGTCAGACTGACAAACAGATAGGCACATTCTTTGAAGTGCCGGAAGGGAAGCTCTTGCAATATGGAAGTATGAGACTCCTTTCTAAACTCACACTGTCCTTTTTTCTTTTGTAGCTATCTGTCATAGAAGTGAATGGAGTCAACTTCTGTGGCAGGAAACAAGCCACTGCTTGGGAGATGCCCATGAGATGGTGACAAAGCCTGTACTTTACTAACACAGAGCCACTCAGAATCCACTGATTTCAATGGAGCAATATATCATTATGGTTGCTCTCTCACATACGCCTGCATACACACCACTGCCTTTTTCCTATCAAAAGGATAAGGCATTCTACTAATGTTGCATAAAAATGCATTTGGTTGCCTCTTACCGAAGAGTCATGAATAGAGATTTCTATTTGGCATGCATGACATAGCATGTTCTTTTCTACAGAGTGCTGTGGACCAAAAATAGCAAACACTTCCTAATGCTTCAATGAACAACAATTAGTTCCTGTGAAAGAAATACTGTACTAGCATACCACTAGGTATGAAATTGCTGCATGACATCAATTTCAGCAGTGTTGCTTCTCCTGATAGTTCCATACCTCATGCTTCCAATCCATATTGTATTCTGGAATTGTCACAATAGTTTCTCTCCTGAAAATGTGACACTCAGTGTGTTCAGGAACAAAGAATCCTGGTTTAGTTTTGCTGCCCTCTGGGAATTTCAACTGCTGCATTTTCTTTAAAAAATATTGAAATGTGAATTAAACATCTGAAGGAGAGACAGATGTTTCTAGGTCCTTATGCCAAGGCTCTGCTAACAAACACAAGCAGCAGGCAGGGTGACAAAGTGGATGTTCTGCACTGAATAAATATGAAAGGACAGGAAGTGCATCTCACTTCCGAAAGATTTGGTCTGGAAAGGACACTCTTTCACAGAGAAAAGGCATTTTGCTCCTATGCAGGGATTTATTGGATAGTAGACCAAACTTTCTTTCAGAATTCAGAAGAGAGTGCTGCATCATCTCTGCTTGGGAGGTGTTTAAACAGATTATTTGCAGGAGTGCTCAGCTGGTGAAACATCTTGCCTTTGACCTCTGCCCACATGGGAATTCTGAACATGCTTGAATGTCACGTTTTGAAGCATCAGGCAAACTAAAGCTTGATCTTGCACCAATGTCTGAAAGTAAACTCCAGGATTTTAAATATGTAACACAGGCAGAATGTGAATGAAAACACACACATCCATAGCCACAGGTTTACACCTCAGCAATTATCTTGCTTTCCTCTGCTAAACTGATTGAAGACTTTACTCAATAAGAAACTGCTTCAACACTGTGAAGCAGCAGAGATTTCTGTATACCATTATTTGTTGCTTCATGGAGTAAATCCATCCTCATTCCTTATTTCCACAACCTCTCGCTATTTCCATCCTGATGTGGATAAAGAGGAGAACGACTTCATTGGCTTTCTCATGGCACTGCTCAGTGGGAGACTTCTGAATTGTAATTGGTTTCTGTCTGAGTGGAAGCCAAGAGGTGTTAGAAATCTGTAGCGTATCATGATCCTAATCATGTAACACTGTTCCAGACACCCACACACCTCTGGGAGGCCCACACTGGAAAGACTAGAACAAAAGCTTAGCTTCCATTTATTACAGAAAGACTTATTGTAACATTTAAGGGGGGGGGGGGAACGGACTGCAAGTCAGGGCAAGTATAATGTGGGGAAAATCCAGCTGGCTTGAAATCAGTGTTTATTTAATCCAGCATCCTGTTTCGTACAGCTATCATTCAGGTGATTCTGAGTGACCCACCAGTGGGACATGAAAATAGTCACCCTCTATTACTGTTTATCTCATCCCCAGCACATATTATACCATAGCTTGGAAAAACTATTTCTACTAGAATCCTCCAAGCACGGTCCATCTTAGCTGGGGAATTTTTAGAAGTCTAAAACATTAACTTTTCAAGGCTCTACTACTATTATCGCTTCTGAGGAGATGTATGCCACTTAGCTACCATTGCTTGTAGCCAGTACTAGACATATCATCATTACAAATCCAGAAATCTGTTTCTAAAGCCATCTAAGAGGGTAGACATCTCATGATGGTGGATCCCATGTATTGACTGTATAGTGTGTGGAGAGTTTTCTGTTGTTTCTCCTGTATCTCTTGCTTATCAATTTCATTGGATGACCCGAGGTTCTTCTATAACGAGACAGAGAGAAACATTTATCTGTTTTTCTATACAGAACCAAGAAAGACCTATTCCTTTCTTATAGGCAACAAATGAATGATCTGACTAAATCCCTGATTCAAGATTATGCTCTCATGTAATTACATACTGGTTTGTATGTTTGTTCTATTTAACTGAGCAATTCTCTTGCTTTCTCATTCAGAGGCTGGCACATGTAGGAGTCTCAGATTGTCTTTCAGTTGTGTGTGCATGGTACTTTTTTCAGAAGAGCCAGGTTAGTAAGCCTTTTGTAAGGCATCAGTGCTTAGTTAGTATTCTTCAGAATATGAGGCAAAGATTACTGTTAATAATACATAAATGTGCTATACTTTTATACTGTTGGTAATACCGTTTTGTCCTCATGTAGTGATTGGATGGAGCACAGTTAATTGTATACAGTGTGCCCTCTTTATATGCAGGCATTCCTCATTTAAAAAAAAAAAAGGAATGCTCTGTCCCATTATTGTCAATGGACACAACATGTGTGCATCTACACCAGCGCGGGTGCATGCCCAGCACATCCATTGATGGTAACAGGACACAAGACTTTGCATGACCTCACATTCCTGTATATGGAGGTCTTGCCAGCAGAGGCTGCACTGTATGCCTTTTTACCCACATTTTGCCTGATATGGCAGATACCGTTAGACAAGGGTCAACATTGCACCCTTCTGAATTACATAGCATAGGCAGTATCATAAGCCAACAGTTTGTGTGCTAAAAGGTCTCTGATGCTAAAATCAGGTGTCTTTCTCTTATATATAGACTGACACTAGTTGTTTCAGAGAACTTTTGGTAGGATACAGTAATCATGAGATGGAAAACACTGAAAACTAAATTATTTGGGAAAGAAGCAGGGTGCTCATTTCTTCATCCAGATTTATTAAAGACATGGTAGATGCTGTTTTTGCATGCCACTATTTTCAGCATCTGGACCTGCTGGGAATGACAGCTATTATTTTCCCCCAATCCCCTAAATAATAACAGAAAAATGAGTTGGAATTTAACAGTTTCCAGCTTTATTCCAGCCGGAGGAAAATACTAGGTGGGCCTTGATGAGTTCAGCTCCAACCGTTCTTTTTTCTTTCCCACTGTCCATACTTCATATCTCTGGGCTGGGTTTTCTGCAGAGGTATGCTGCTTTTAGGGCAGTTATGTATTGCATCCCATCCCGTGTGTCTGATGGCTTGTCTGATCCAATGCAGTTGAGGCTGGAACAGCCACAGTTCTTGTTTCTTCCAGACCTGTCCCTGGGCCCAGCTGACTGCAGCCTCAACCTTTTGGTCCCCTTTGTGTCTGCCTCCTTATTTTCCTTTCCAAGCCACTGCTTTGTTCCCTGTATTGCTTCCTTTTCAAACACTCCTTTGCACAGTCTTCTTTCACGTATAAGTTGTGTCTACTGGTTTCACCTACTCTTTCATTCTCCACTTTAAAGCCTGTCTCAATTTCTCCACTGGCCTGTGGTTGTGTCCAGCACAACACCTTTCCCAACGCCTTGAATTTTCCTTCTTAGTCTTCCTGTACCTCTGGACCCTGCGATTAGCTGGCTACGTCAGCTGCCATCTCAGAACCCCATGCCTCTTCAGTACACCCTCTTTTACATCTTCTTCTAATTTATTCTCCTAAAATGAGGTTTGAATTAAAGTGTAATCCTTCCCACTTGAACATGCTTAGATGCATTTTATCTTGAATTTGCTTATTACTCTGTGTTACTGGTCATTTATCATTCTCTGTGTAATAAACCTTGAGATGCTACAAAAGAAAACTTCTGAGGGGAAAATTTAAAAACAAGCAGTCTAGCTGAATAATTGTTGTTGCAATTTGTTTCCAGCAAATTACTGGTTTGCCATGAAAATGGTATGTCAGTATCATTGGTCTGACTATATTTTTACTGGATGTGTTGGAACCAGCTGCCATGGATCATAACAATCATCTCTGAGTCCACGGAACCGTCAGGTTGGAAGGGATCTTTAAAGCCATCTAGTCTAACCTCCTTCTATTAACTGTAAGGTACAACTGCAGCAACAAGCCAGTGTGGTGTAGTGGTTCGAGTGTTGGACGATGACCCTGGAGACCAGGGTTTGATTCCCTGCTTGGCCATGGAAACCCATTGGGTGACCTTAGGTGCATCACACACTCTCAGTGCCAGAAAACCTCGTGATAGGTTTGCCTTAGGATCACCGTAAGTCACAAACAACCTTGAAGGCACACAACAACAACAGCAGCAGCAGCAGCATCTCTGCCAGATGCTTATCCTGCTTCCTACAAAGGAAAGCCCAGTGGTGCCTCTGGCAGTCTTTTCTATTGTCAGTCAGTTCACATTGTAGGAAGCTTATCTTAATGTTTATTGGAAATCTTTTTCCGTGCAATTTCCAGGTATTGATTCTGGTCTCGCCCTATGAAGCAAGAGAAAACACCTCACCTGTCTTCTGCATGACAGCTTTTCATATATTTGAAAACAGCTATCATCTCTCACCTTTCTCTTCCTTCATAATGATCCACTTTTTTTATCTGTGTGGAACAGGTCAGGTCCTGCTAATGAATTGGAAATATTTTCTTTCTCAGCCTTCTTCATTTCTACTGCATATTTTTTTTATGGCTATCACTTCTTCCTTAATAGTAGTACTCAAGGCCACTTCTTGCAGGACACAGAAGTAAAGGTTAAAGTTCATTAATCTTATTTTTGGTACAATCTCCATCATAGCATAGATAATTACTTCAAAGGAGAAAGTTATGGAAGGAAAAATATTTTAACATTAACTTTTGTTTGAAAATGCAAGTCTAATTAGGAAAGTCAAGTGTGCCTCTTTCTGTGATTTTATCTGTACAAGAAGGCAACTCATGTTTTATGTATAAAATCTTTTTCGTGGGGACACAGTTGCATAACTGTTTTCAGCAGCGGTTCCAAAATGCTACATCAGGACTACCCTGTGATAGAGTAATAGCTCTGGGGGAGTGATAGCTCTGGTCAAAGAAAACATTTTTGATGTCCTGGGTGAACAAGGAGAGAAAATTCTTTGATATCTAGTTGATTTTAAAAAAAACCTGTTGCAACCTGGCCTTATGCCTGTAGATGCAGATCTCATGGTTCCCGTAGGTAGTCTTACCAGCATTTTGTTTTGTTTTGTTTTAAATAATGGAGTGAAATTTTCTTCTTCAGAGGGCTAGAATGGAAATAGCTAGCAACTGGAAGACCAGTGTAGCTTACTGCATATAGTCGCACCAACATTTTTGAAAATTGGCTTTAACCAACAGGTTAATGTGGCTTTAACTAACAGGTTAATGCAACAAATGAACATGGCTAATGGTCTCGGGTTATGATTTTCCTTCTTAGAAAAATGGTGCCCATTCATTCCATATATTGACAAAGATTATTCAGCTAGACTTTTGATAAAAATTTAAGTTCAGCTATAAATTGTTTACTTTGTAAATTTTGTACTAACCCTGTAAATTTTAAATCTTCCCATGGTCCTGAAATGAGTTAAAAATTGCCTCTGCTTATGTTCAAATGCATGAATTTGCTCTGGTACCTTGTAATTATATGGTTTTTGGTTTGCTGTTTGCAAAATGCAAGAAAAGTTTCAATGATTTGTTCTTTAAAAAAAAAAATAGGGATGGGGCAGTGTTGTTGGGGCGCTCATGCACAGGCTGCTTTGTCAGTCATGCTTGCTGTGATGATGGTAGTAGTGATCAAACAATAACAGTCTTCTCTCCAAAAGATTCGTACGCATGATACATTACATTACATTATGCACTTTACATTGATCTTCACTAATTTCATTCTAATAAGGAAGAATGAATAATTCAATTAATTTTCTTCCCACTATGAGAAAGTCCTTGAAAACTGCACATTTCAAGCACTAGTCACAGTTTGGGACTTATTCTGCACCAAAAAACAGACAAAACTCCAAACCTACACTCTGTGTATGTGTGTGTGTGTGCGTGTGCGTGCACACGCGCACACGTACAGAAAACATGCCTCCATAGAAAATGTTGAGGGGAGAGCGTCCAGCATCAAAATAAGCCTTCAGAGATTTTCATCACTCCGTATTCTCCTTGTCGCATGGTATCCCAACACTTGTCAGAGTGTCCTTTTCATCTCCGAATATTTGCAAACATTCCTTCCACCCCTCCTTTACACTCGTCCTTGAATATGATGTGGGATTGCACAGTGGGGCTGTATGGATCTAAATGCCTGCCTCCCTCCCTCCCTCCCTCCTTCCTTCCCATGGTTTCAGAGAATATATAGATACAAGTAAATATGTTCCAAAAACAGATTCATATTTCTGGTCAATGCAAATTTTAGTTCATTTGGTAGGCATAATTTCCATCTAATGCACATTTTCTCTCATAGTGTAGAAATTTCAAATGATCATATATTCCAGGTACCTGCCTTATCTGGACCAGCCTATTGATCCGCCTTGCTCAGTTCTGTCTGCTCTATTTGAGTCAACTTGCTAAGTTTCAGGCAGAGACCTTTTCCAGCCTTTCTTTCTGAAATTCTTTAAGATGCTAGA
Organism: Cyclura pinguis; assembly: GCA_030412105.1. Classification (NCBI taxonomy): domain Eukaryota; kingdom Metazoa; phylum Chordata; class Lepidosauria; order Squamata; family Iguanidae; genus Cyclura; species Cyclura pinguis. Next base: position 163,148,817 of record CM059600.1, read on the forward strand.
AGTGGAACCTGTGACCATATTCATGAAAAGTATGAATACTGCCTCTGAATTATGACCTCTCTGTGAATGCCACAATAGATGCAAGCATCATATGAAAAATATGGCTTTGTGAAACTAGTGCTATTGAATTTATGCTAGGGGAACCTCACAGTGGGCCTTTTCATTTGTCTGGCCATGTCAGTAATGCTGACTTTAATTTTAACTGAAGCAGTGATGCACTGCTTTCCATTTGCTAGACAAGTGTACAGAAACAGAAGATTTCCACATGTTTATCTCCAATCATGAATTATACTTTCTGTATTTACACTTCCCTGCCACATGCTTTATGATGCCATTTATTAGGAAGAAATTATGCAAAGTTCCAATCTTTGCCTTTGTACAAAGAAAGCTGTGGAGATCGGTGTTAAAACAGTTCAGTTCTTGGCATCCATCTGTGGGCTTGTAACAGCAGCCACTAGATTCATATATATTTGCTATGACAAACCGTTTATATAAACTTCATAAATTTACGTTGTTCTTTATGTTGACAGGATGTTCATTATCCTCCCATATGGGCTTGCAACATGTATGAGACAAGTTAAAGGCGCGGACTTTATGTGAAGGAGTAGGTTTTAAAATATTTGTTGATTAATGGTTATGATTTATCCATCATAGGCTTAAAATGTGCATTTTAAAAGAGCTAACCCACAGTGAGAAGATTTCACTGCTGATGTCATTTTTAAAGCAATCTGTGTACATATCTGCACTAAATAATGTGTTCCAGATTACTTTCCAAACTATCAATCACTCTTGTAGACTGTTTGTCAAAGAAAAATGTAATCTCCATTACCTTTCATTAAAACACCACCTATGTTGAAATTATCTAATATTTATTTTAGATGGCTAAAAGAAATAACCTAGGCTCTGGGTGATGGACATCTGTGACCAAAGCAACTGATAATGTTTAACTCAAAAGGTACTGAAGTGGATCGAAGAATACAAAACCTTCATCTGCCCTTCGCTGCTTTTGGTCAGGTTGCATCAACTGAAGATTTTCCTGTGCTGGTTTTAAAAAAGGCAGAGAAGTGCTGTTGCAAAATTCCTTTCTTTTCCGCAGCCCTGTGACATTCATTTATTTCTAATTTACTGATAGATTCCAGAAGAACATGATTTGGAGAGCCAGGTCCGTAAAGAGAGGGAGTGGCGGTTCTTGCGCAATGCTCGAGTCAGAAAGCAAGCACAGAAAATCATCCAAAAAGGTAATACCCTCTGCTGCCCCCCCCCCACTTTTGCTATATCTATTAGCACCAGTGAGAATGGATATTCTTTCTTTGTCCTGACACTGATCAGGAGCACTGTCCATAAGCTACTGTCATGTCGGGGTTGACCTCTTTAAAGGCTTTTACTAGCAATTTGTGCTGTTGTGGTAGGTGATTTGCTTTTGAGATTTAGCTGGTCTTTCCCTTCCTTAGTAAAGTATATAGCAGCAAGGTCATGAATCTTCTAGGGATAGGGTAGAAAAACTACATTTCATTTTTCTGCCTGCCATGCCTCGCAAGATTTGCTATTTCAGTTGGACACAGTTGAACACAGCCCATTTAATAGTTTTATCAGTAGTAATTCAGTGTGAAGTACCTCTGAATTAGTCATAATATGCATGGTCACAGAGCTAGAGGTCATAACATCACTGCAAACATCTCATTAAACTTTCTAGGCTTTAGCTGCAGAACAACTAGGGTTACCCCTCTCTCCTTCTGTATCTGTATATCTGTAGAAGAATAACTTCCAAGTAATTTGGAAGTACACAGAACTTTAAAATAGCTACATTCTCGTGGTAGCTTTTTAAATGTTTAAGACTTTCCAAGTAGAAATCCTTTCGTCCTTCTGAAATTGCCATTCTGCTTAAAGATAAATGTGGGAAAGATTGTGAAGTACTTGGGACAGAGTATGGATTCCTGTCTCATAGCATTGAGAAACTAAATGCAGTCATACCAATTAAGTCTTCCTTCAGATATTCAGAACCATTCTGTGAACCCCTCCTTCTCTTCCCCTTAGGCCAGAGGTGTCCACCCTGGAGAACACAGGGCTGTTCTCAGAAGTCTCTTAATTTTGAAAATAGTTGTTTATTTTTTAAAAGATTTTAGAGTCAGCAAAGACAGCCACAACATCTATAAATTACTTAACAATTCCCATGTAAAGCATTTCATTCAAACATCCTTATAATATGGTCCGTTCATATATTTTTCATCTGGTTTGTGGACCCCAGGAAGCCCCAAGAGCTGCAGGCTGAGTAGTTGTGGACGCAGACCTTGTTCTTTGCATAGAAGTGGAAAGCTGGCTGATGGTACAGTGGCATCCATAGTTGATCCAAACAAAATAGTCTTGTTTTGCTCCTTTAGGCTTAACAAAGAGTGAGGAACAATAAAAGGATTGGAGAACGATTGGTCATGATAATCTTTTAAGTGCATGCATCTAGTGACAGGTTTGAACCTAAACACTGGTAGTTGAGCTTTTAGGCAGCCATGCCAATCGGAGATAAAACAAAATATCCATAACAAAATGGATCCCTCTGGGGCATTCTCACCTTTCTTCTCAGTCTGGTGAAGCTCAGATGGATGTTACAGCTTAGTTAGAATAATGAGTGTTGCAGGCAAGGATGCCAGTGTTTCCACCTTGTCCAAAGGGCAGAGTCAGTGACTGATGTGTTTAAAGCTGCCAGGCTTTACAAATTGGCTTGTATTCTGTTATATCGCCTATACATTTATGAGGCACCTAGAGGATTTCAGTGTCCTTTGGCTTTATAAAGCTGCTAAATGATTTTTTTTTCTTCAGTGTAACTGTCTAGTTATTCTTATGTGTGGCCTATTTTACCCTTGTAGCTTCTATGCTCTCCCTCCCATATGCACTGGATTCACATTTCATCGTCATGTATATTCCATGCCTTACTGAAAGCTCGTCATACTTATTTATAACTTTTTATGAATTTATGAAGCAGCTGTCAGACAGTGGGCTTTATTGTTTAATGACAGGAGATGAATTTGAATTCTCTGTTTCTTCCTGAAGTGGCCCCTTAATTTTACATGGCTGCGCTTAGAATTGACGTTATATTCCTTTGGCAGCTTGTATAACCAGTGAATAAGAGGGAGTAAAATTTCGTCATTCACCTCTGCTGTCATTTTCAGCATGACTCAAGATTGTTCCCACCAGAGTTGAGAAAATGTGGGTACTTTCCCATCTTGAGATGTCAAGGGGGGGAAGATTAGTGTGAAATATTAATCTGCTGAGATGGATGGTCTGTCTCTCACATACAGCTCAGTCCTTTGAAACCTGGTAAGCTTGAGTCAGCAGAGAAGGGAGCCTTGAGTATTTTTAAAAGAAATAGAATGGTGCACAGAACTGTGCAAACAATTGAGATGGTTAGGGTCAGAACAGTGTGGGAGGATTTCCTCTTTGTCATGAGAGCAGCATTTTCATTTTTTGTTTCATCAGGTTTCCCATATGTCTGAGATTCTTCCTGACTACCACTATCCTGAAGCTTTCAGCATTTTGGTAGCCAATAAAGTCAACAGCTCTTAGCCTGTAGCAGTACAATGTACAGCATTTTTAAAAGCATTTCATTTCACACATACTTAGCTGTAGTGCAAAGAAGTGTGACCTTGGGCATGTCACACTCTCAGCCACACAAGAAGGCAGTGGCAAACCTCCTCTGAATAACTCTTGCCAAAAAAGCCCTTGATCAATTCACATTAGAGTGGCCAAGTAATAGGGAAACTACTTGAAGACACACAATGGCAAAGTGGAAGCACTGGCAATCTTGGGTGCAATCCATTTTGGAGCTCTGACTCTACTGGAACCTGAAAAAAGGAGAAAAAGTTTTGTAGCAATAATTACCAGATAAACTCTGCACTAAAACTCAGTAATATGTGTGAGCTTGCCTTTAAAATGACTGTGGGCCTTTGGGCTATTTTTGAAATATGAAATCTTGGCTCTTATTGCAAGTGAAATGAATTCATGCCTTCTGCTCTTGCTACCTGCCCATTCAGTGCGTCCTCTAATAGGTAGTTAACCTTTCACAACATTTTACCTGCTCATTGATCTGCTCTCCTCTTAGCCAGGCAGTGTTCTGCTGTCAAATTCTGAAAACCTTTGTGAGATCTCATATTTGTTAGGGTCAGAAGAGGAGAATCAAACTGTGGAGATAAGTTGGCAGCCTTTCCCTCTGGTCTTAACAGAGGAAATAGATACATCATGCTAAAGGAAATCAGGCATATCAATTGGTCCCTTACTGGGTGATTACTTCATTTTCTGTCTGGACTGAATACAAAATTAAGGAAGTCTGGAAAGAAACCAGTTTTCCCCACTTCTGATTTGAGGAAAGCCACCACAATGTGGTTAGGGAGCCTTCTTTGTAGATCAATAATCCGTGATCGTTCAGTGCAATTTAAGTATAAGACATTGATACCAATATTTTTTCTGTACTCCATTTCACACTTTCTAGGTATTTCACGACTAGATGATCAAATCTTTCTGAACAGGAATCCTGGCATGCCCTCTGTAGTCAAGTTTCACCCATTTACCCCATGTATAGCAGTGGCTGATAAAGACAGCATCTGGTAAGACACAAATGTTTTTTAAGGGATGTCAGCACACTTGATCTGGTCTTCTGTTTGTGCTACTAAGGAAAAGTCTGATAAGTACAGTTGTCTTATTGTACCTGGATTTGTTACAGACCTTTGTAGTAGACTTTCATCTTACTCCCTCGGCAGCAGCCAGAGGTGTAATGAAGAGACATTAATCAAGTGATGTTAAATACTCTGCAGTGGGGAAGCGAGGTGCATTTGATTTTGGGCCAGTCAGAAAAGTTTAGCAACCTGGACACTTAAATCCAGCTTAGTATATAAATTCAGCTGTCTAACTTTTGGGATTTTTTTTCTTTTCCTTTTGGTTTTTTTTTTCCCCTCCTTTTCACAGCTTTTGGGATTGGGAAAAAGGGGAGAAACTGGATTATTTTCACAATGGAAACCCACGCTACACAAGAATCACAGCCATGGAATATTTGAATGGACAAGACTGCTCCCTGCTCTTGACAGCTACAGGTGGGTATGGTTTAAATGAAATTAGAAGTGTCTGACATGGACTCTTTCTCACCATCCTGTTAAAAGGTTTGGCCCCGTGATTCATTCACATATAGGTATAGGCTCATATTCCTGCTTTCCCCACCACCACCCACCCGCAAAGTCTAGTATATATTTCTTTTCTGAACCACAAGTGAAAAAGTCCTTATTGCACACTGTTTTCAGTACACATGCCAACAGGCTTTTGAGTCATCCATAAGACTCTGGAGCATCACAAAGTAGCATTTGAGCATTATCTTGTAAACTTCTCAGTATCTTCTCCTGACATCCTCAGTTCATTCCAGGTGCACAAAATATGTTGTGAATCAGGTGATTCACAATCTATAAAGTTAAAACCTTAAACATTAAAAATATTAAAAGTTATTAAAATCCTATATACAATTCTTAAAAACAGCACTGTGCAGAATTAGAAGCCCAACTTTAGTCAGTTTTTAAGAGCCTGGTGGCACAAAAATGTTTTGAGCTGCCAACAGAAGGAGAGCAGGGACAGGGTCATCTTGGCCTCGCTAAGAAAAGAGTTCCAAAGTCTGGGAGCAGCTACCAACAAGGCCCTCTCCCATGTTTCCACCAAACAAACCTGAGAAGGTTGTGGGGTAAAACGAGGAACCTCTCCAGATAATCTTAGTGCTCTAATGGGCTCATAAAGGAAGATACGGTCCTTCAAATAACCTGGCTCCAAGCCATGTAAGGCTTTATAGGTCATATAGGAATTGTATTCAGAAACCGACCAGCATCCAGTGATGCTTTTGCAGCCAGGGAGTTGGGTGTTTCCTGTAGCCAGCCTCAGTTAACAACCCGGCTCTTTGGGCCAGCTAAAGTTTTGAGCTTTTTTCAAAGGCAGCCCTACATAGAGCGCATTAGAGTAATCCAGATGGGATATAACTAAAACATGTACCATCATGGTCACATCCATCTTTTTCAGGAAAGGGCACAGTTTTAACTGCGAAAGCACTGCTGAAACCTGGCCTTTAGGCTCTGAACTAGATCTAGGAGTTCCCCCAAACTACAAGTGTAACCCCATCTAACACATGCTGAATCCTTATTCCGAGATCTGTTTTTCAACTGACCAGGAACATCTCTGTCTTGTCTGGATTAAGCTTCAATTTGTTTGCTCTCATCCAGTCCGTTACAGCTGCTAAGCACTGTTTTAGCACAGGAATTCCTTCCTTGGAATTAGGTGAAAAGGTGTGATAGAGCTGGGTATCATCAACATACTGGTGACATCTAACCACAAAACTCTGGACAACCTTTCCCATCAGTTTCATGTAGAGTTTAAATAGTATAGGGGACAAGACTGAACCCTGAGGGGGCTCCACAGGTCAATGGCCAAGGAATCAAGCAGGAATCCCCCAGCTTCCCCCAGTGAGAGTGCCCCTCCAGGAAAGAATAGAGAGGTGACCTAGAAGGATACCAAAGTCAATGGTACTGAAAGCCACTGAGAGATCCAGCAGAACCAAAAGGACACAATCCACCTGTCATGTTTCCTGTTTAGGTTACCCACCAAGGTAACCAAAGCTATCCATGTCTCATAACCAGGCCTGAAACCAGACTGAAATGGATCTAGATAATGCACCTCATTCAGGAACCCCTGGAGCTGAGAAGCCACCACACACTCTAGTAGCTTGCCTAAAAATAGAAGGTTGGAGACCAATCTATAGCTATCCAATATAATGTAATGTAATGTAATGTAATACAATACAATACAGTACAGTACAGTACAGTACAGTACAATACAATACAATACAATACAATATAATGGCATCCAGGGAAGGCTTTTCCAGAAGGGATTTTACCACAGTCTCCTTCAAGAGTGTTGGGATCCTGCCTTGTTGTAAAGAAGCATTAGTCACTTCCCTTACCCACTCAGCCCATCTTCCTCTGGCCTGCTTAATTAGCCAGGAAGGGCAAGAGTCTAGGACACTTGTGGTGGCTCTCAGCTCCTGTCCACGTCCTCAGGCTGCACCAATTAAAAAAGTATCCATCAACACCAGACAAGCAGGGGCCAAGGTTACATCCGTCAGAACTGTGTGAACTCTGGTGTCTAATTCAGAGCAAACCCAAGCAATTTTATCTGCAAAATGGTGGGAGAATTCTTCTCACTGCGCTGTTTATTAAAACCATGTTTTAATAACACCAGTCTGAAGTTAAAAGTTTACGTAAGAGTGAAATCTGTGATGACAGTAATTTAATGACAGTGAATGACTGATGGTCACCCAACATCCTCTTCTCTCAGACTACTGTTACATACATGTTGGGGCTGGTGTTGCCTTATATTTTCCTTTCTGTCTTTCCTTCAAGATGATGGTGCTATAAGGGTGTGGAAAAACTTCGCTGACCTGGAGAAGAATCCAGAGATGGTAACTGCTTGGCAGGGCTTATCAGACATGCTGCCGACAACTCGTGGTAGGTATGATCTAACACCCTGGCCAGCTTTGAAGAGGCAATCATAACTTGCCTTGGTTGGCTATAGAGCTGGATAACCTGCAGTAGTCTTCTCTGCTTTTGCCTTCAACAATTTCTTATTGAAAAGATGGCTTTTCTGGAGTGTCCTGGTGAGATTACTTCCATATCTTAGTATAAAAGAAATAATAAACCCAATGCTAAACAGAGACACCAGGTGGATGGTGGATGGACGGAATGTTTTTCTCAGTGCTAAAGAGATGAGTTCAGCTGCATTCTCCTTCTTGGACTGCACTGGAGTTACATCACTGGAGGTCAGATCTACCTTCTTTGCTTCTAGAGAATTGCTGTCTGAGGCTGTACTGAGCACTGCCTTTCCTTGAATTCCTTAGAGCAGCTGGTTACCTCCTCTCACTTGGGGTTCACCCCAAACTCACTTCATACCCTTATCCATTTGATTTGCTTGCTCGCCCTTGCCCCTGCTTTGCATGCTCCCCATGTTGCCTCTCTTGGTTTGCTTCAGCACAAACAGCTCTGCTTGCAGTAGTTCATGTCATTTATGGCAGCGGTGAAGATGAGGGTCAAGGGGAGAATGGGAAATGACACGTTCAAGACAGTAGTACAGGTAGATTTAAATGGCCAAGTATGCAACAAATCCAGGCAGGACTAGACATCAACAAGAGACCTGTCACTTGAGTCAAATAGGTGACTAAAAAACCCTCTGTCAGATTCTGTTAATAGAAAGATATGTGTTCCACTTCCAAGACAAGAGGAGTCATTAATGCTCTGACAGTTCTCATTTCTGAGCCTGTGTATCTCACCACTAAAGCCTGACAGCTGCTGATTTGAAAACTTCCTGTTGCTAAACTAGTACTTTGCTGTCCCTTTAAAACATTTGTGCCAGCACAGCCAGGAAGTAGTAGTGGTTTGACATGCAAAATAAAAATCTGTGCCCTTTGAACACAAAGGGTTTTACATTTCAGTAGCAATGCCTACGTAATTTTCTTTAATGTCATCTTCTCTCATGTTGCCCTGCTTTTCCTGTATAATGTGCCTTCTAGCTATTCATTGGAATTCAAATGTAATGCCTCACTCAAATCTAAACACTTTGACAGCCCTTCTTCTGGTTCTTGCCATGAAAATCATATTTGCCTTTTTGGGTGGGCAGCTGGAAAGCAGAGATCCATTTGTCACAAACTAAAGCTTCTGCAGTACAACATCCCATGTGCACAGAATCAATCAAGAGTTGTCTTTTTTTTTTCCCTGCAAGATAGGCCTATGCTTTAAATGGCTTGCAGCTGAAAGTCTGTCATTTATTAGAATGCCTTCAGTAAACTGAAGGAAGAGTTAGTGAGACGATGCTCAGCTTGTGGTTAATTCCTAGAGTGCTTTGGAAGGAGAAGGGAGTACCAGTCTTAGACCTTGATGATCTCTTTCATTCTTGTTTCCACTGGCCCATTCCCATGCCTTAATATTTACTTAAAGTTCATTTAACACATCTTGCCTAGGGCATCTCCAGAGCACCCACCTGAGAATCAGCCTAGCCATTCATAATTTCTATAGAGTTTGATTCATTTTATTCATTGACTTCGCCACAAGCGAAGTTGTCAGATTTTGCTAATATAAATATAGGACATTATCTCAGTGCAGTTATAACATTTTTAAAAAGACATTCAAACAGTAATCTAGCAAATAAATAATTAAAAGAGTCCACATTTTAAATATAGTATAGCTTGGTGTACATTTTCTGTCTCACTGTCCTTAGAGGTTGTAGTTTTACTGATCTTTAGCAAGCTGTCACTAAGCAAAAAGGTTGTCAGTATAGATGATACAGCATCTGAAACTGTCAATAATGCATGAAAACAAAAATTATAATAGTCAGAAAAGCTTTTAGCGGGATAAATGCTATATTACATTAGTCACCCAAAAATATGCATGAGAAGTTCATTACTGAGGTTTACAAATACCCAGCTAAAACAATGAAATGGTCTGAACTCTTAACAAAGCAAACCATTCTCTCAAAGACCACTATATTTACTCATGTAGGTACTTTTCTGACTCTTTTGGTTCATTTTAGAAGCGTAAGATAGGAAGAGAATTTGCTGTTTTATGGACAGGTTGATGCGTGTTAACAGTACTGTAATATCCTTAGTTCTGATCCTAATTATGAACTGACTAACTAGTATGTCCTTTGTTAACAATTCTGACTGACAGTTTTAGAAATTGACCTAAATTGGCTGCAGTGCTTTAAGAATTCCTTCTTACTGTCTTTACTACTCTGTAAGAAAAATAGTCCAAGGGTGAAAGGAGATGATAACTTCTCTGATATCTTCAAATAACACTTATACAGGCTTTTACCCATGGGCTCCAGCATAGAATCTGGTGTAAAACAGTCAAACCATGTTGTAACCTTGGTTTTTCTTTTGATGTGTGCATTATTGCTGTTGTCTGTATCTGCAGTTCATATATAAGAGGTATGAAAACTCATCTGTGTGATAAACCCATTACAACATGCCATAAGGTGGCAACATAAAAAAGAACGTGTACATAAGATATGAGAGGTTAAGTGCAGTGCAACAAAGCAGACCAGCGTACCCACTGCTTTGCAGATATATCCAGGTCTTAGAAATGGATAATGTGTTGTCTCTTGGGAGCCAAGATCTTGCTATCAAAATAGACAGATGCGAGGCCAGCCAAAGATATTTTGCTTCTTGAGACAAAAGACCAGCTAGTGCTGTCCCACCCCATTAGAGCAGATTGAACTCTCAGTCCATGAGATCGCATACCTGAAGCAGTGATTTGTTTAGAGAGCTCATGTGGTAGACAATGCTCTTGCCTCCAACAAACGGGAACAGCCAGTGGCAGGCGGGGTGGGGGGGGGAGGCTGCCACTGCAGCTCCTCAGCATCTGCTGCCTAAGACAGTTACCTGTTTCTGCCTAATGTTAGGACTTTTCCTGGAATGATGCCATGAATATCTGCTACAATTCAAAGATGGTCTTGCTGTTCCAACCTTTTCCTTTTTACTGTTTTTAGTTGCATCAACAAACCAAGATTATTGTTTTTCAGCAGATGAGTTTTAGCAATTATTTTTGTCACTTCTGATTTCTCTCCGTTGTCCAATGATTTTAGGTTTCCATTAGCAACTTTTAGATAAAAAAAGAAAAGAATTTTAAGGTTTTTCTTCCTTGAGGGAGGCATTAAAATTCTCTTTCAGTTGTTCCTACTATCGTATACTGCTGTGGGAATGATAGGGTTTATTTAAACCCAGAGAGAAATCCACTCAGTGCAAAGAAATAGTCTGAATTAAACAAGTGCTCTGCAGAAATGAGACTCTCAACAGAAGTGCTAGCCTTTGCTGTTGAGACTGCAGGAAACAGCTCAGGGCAGGGCTGCAATATGTCTCCTGTCTCCCTCCGCCCATTCTGCTCATGTCCCGAATTTTCTGAGTTGTGTTTCTCTCTTTACATGGCCAGTAGAACTGTATTTGCATTTCAGCAGCCTCTGCTGTTGATTGTTTTCCCTCCCTCTTCCTCCTCCACTTCCTAATCCTCAGTAGTTGATGTAATCATCTTGATGAAAAATGGGTCATTGACCTCACAAGGGGATTGAATGAACAGCAGGAGTAGATGACACTCTTAAAGGAGTAGACATGACCTCTTTGTGTGGGCTTCCTCATTTGTGAAGAACAGACTGGAGTATATTAAGCTATTAGAAGGAAAGAAATCTTATAATAGTGTGTAATTCCTTTGCTGTAGCAAAATGTTTGCTGGTACCCATATAAAAGGAGCTCAAAGGCTTCAGCTCTGTACTGACCATTTATTGCAATTACATACAGACAGCCCAGCCCCCATGTAACTTTGGCTTTGTCCTTGTCCAGCCTTGGACCACAAATAAAATTGTTCTGCTGAAATGTGAGGTCAAAGGATAACAGAAGAAAACATAAAGTTGCTCATAGTCTGACATGTTGGACTATGTAAGAATTAGAACTCTGGTGTGTCACAGAATGAGAAGTCTTCTGCAATGAGCAGAGAGTGGTGAGGCTTGTGTATATTAGTTGACCACAGGTCGATTCTGAGTTGATGATGATTTATCAACAGTATACTTCTGTTGTATGTCACGAAAACATCCGGGAAATCAGTGTAGGGGCCAGCAGGCATTGTGTGAGCACACATTGTTTTGTGCTACTTTGAAGCAGGAAGCAATTAGTTATCAATAGGGATGGGCCAACCGAATCCTCAGCAAGGATTTGAGATTCACAAATCTGAATCCCTGTGCTAAAATAGGCAAACCCAATCTTTCGAATCCACCAACCAAATAGTTTGTTGGAGACCAGGACGCCTGAAAACCTGGGAGACCAGAAACACCGGGGGGGATGGCAAGTAGGTGAGTTTTTCCCTTGGAGTGATAATGGCCTTTGCTAACAATTTCAGAAATTACATCTGGGGTTATATTCTAATATATTCAAATTGAACATTTCATATTTAAGTTCAGCACTATTTTCTGTGCTGAAAATCAATGACATGTATAAATGCTGGGGTCAGTGGGTCTGACACCTATCAGAAGTAGTGGGGCAGAGGGCAAAGGCACACAATCTCATCCAGTGATTGCCACATGTAGGCCAGTGCCTGGTTGTAAACCTACAGATAGAATAGGATGAGAAGTGAAATGTCTGTCATGGTTTCTCATGGGCCACATGAAAAATCACATGTAGCAGAAAGGAAAAATTGTCTTTAAAAATTGGTGCCTCCGGGGCCTGCCAAAGGCCTGATTGGCTGGAAGGTAGTGAGATTTCAAGGACAGTGGAAAGATTCCTTTGCATAGCTGCCTTGCAAAGCTCTTTCATACATTATTCTGGGGTTTGTCGTTTTACAAGGCATTACAACCTTCTCTGCCAAAGTGTACTGGTGCATCAGCAAACTGCAAACCCCAGGATGCCATAAAGAGCTATGCAAAGAAAATCCAGTTTTGACCTGGACTATCTCTGTACTGTAGTATGTGGCCCTGTTTACACAGGCAGGAAAATGTGGGATTAATCCACATTTTCCTGCCTGGGTAGAAAGAGCCTTCATGTCATTTTCAATCTGGAGAGATCCTGAGGCAAAACTAGGACAGTTGTCCTGGCCACATTTCTTCAGAGGGAGGTTTGCCCTTGCCTAGGCTTTTGCTAAAGTTGAGAGAGTGTGTCCTGCCCAAGATTATCCTTCTTTCCCTTGCTTTTAAAACCCTTTTTAAAAAAAAGATTCAAAAGATTCGCGATTCATGGATTCCCAGAACCTTCCAGGGATTCGGATCTGGATTCGGATTTGGAAAATTCTGGATTCATCCCATCCCTACTTATCAGGATTAGTTCATAATTTCCCATTATGGTTGAAGTGTGTTGGCCAAGCTGGTCTGTCCTTTTCCCTGTTGCCTTGTGCTGTTCCTCACAGGAGATTTCCAAACACCGAAAGTATGGTTGTTTCACAAGCCTTTTGTGGACTAATACTCTGTGAAACTGCTCTGTACCACTGTTCATTTCTCTGCAAGTTTTTGCACAGTTTAGCATTGAGAGTGGTGATATGAAAATATCAAAACAGTCATTATATACTGGTATTGGACATATACATAACCCCATTAATTTTTAATTTACTGTTGTTTCTATTTTTCATTCCAACCTTCTTCTAAAGTCCTTTGGAAAGTGTATATTCCTCCCACCACCGCTTCTACCCTCCCCCCCCAGAAAAAAATTCTGACAGTAGGTTAGGCTAACAACTGATACAGAGAGCTTTATAACGATTTGAGCACAAGAGTCCTTGGACCTTCACTTTGGCCACTAAACAGTACCTGTCTTCTGACAAGCCTGGAGGCAACTTTTGATGAGTCACCATCATCAGTTGCTAGCTGTGGAAACAATTGTTTATAAGTTGTCAGCTACACTTGATATTGTTTTTAAACAGAGATTCAAATTTGCAAGTTGTGTTGGACTAAGTTGCAATCTATGCCAGTGCTGAGAGGATGCTTGTCCCATGGGAATGGGTATTCTGGTTTCAGTCATAATTTCTAAAAGCTAAAGTAAATATATTTGAGGAGTTTACACAGGGCTTTCCTTTTCACAAAGAAGATACTTAAAATGGCTTAACAGAAGCATAGAGCAGGCTCCTGGTTAGGTCTCTAAACTCTAAGGAAGATATAACAGTTCTTGTCAGTAGCATAACTGCACTTCATGTGATAGGAATTGGAGAGAGACAGGAGGAGCAAGACCTCAAGCAAGACCTTCTCCTAGATTAGGTTTACAGGACATCTTGCTTGGTCCTCTAGCCGTCCATGATGAGCACTGGCTGCTACCAGAACAATTAATATCTGCTAATGGAGTAAATGGCCCACCACTTCCAATTGAGGACCTTCAGATCCTTGCAATTTCCACAGCTTTATTTTCAGTGTGATTGAGAAGGTAGGCAAGGACACATGCCACTGTCTTGCCCTGGTTAGGGCAAGCAGGCTGTATTCCTGGAATGCATGGTGTTCTGTGGGCAAACGAAGGCAAGCAAGCCTCTACGTGGACTAAAATGCCGCATCCTTCCAACTGTGTTTTAGCTGCCACCCTGCAGCTTCTCTCATTACCTAGTTTCCATTCTTATGACTTCAAATGAATCCCTTGTAGGACTAATTTCCCCTACTTAAGCACTTGTTTGAGCAGAGCCTCTGTAAATTGTCCTCCCTCTCTAAATTGAGTGCTCATTAGCAAATCATTGAAGTGTGCTGTGCTGAAGCCCATTATGTTCCTCCACAGCCATGCTGGTGGCTCAGAATGTGAAGTCTGAATAACACATACCTTGGTGTTATGTGTTTGCCTTTCTCTGACCAGGTGTTTTATATTAACAGTCATTTACAATAGAATATTCATTTTTCACTCTCCCTTTGCAAAGAGATTCTTTTAATTCTAGGATAAAGAGAAAGGTCATTCTTAGGGGGAAAATGCCAGCCATAAAGACAAAATCTTGTTTTTCTCTCCATAGTTAATGGCTTTCTAGGATGGCTTCTGCGATCAAGCTATTTGTCTTCCTAATCTTCCCGAATGGAGGCCTCTCCTGCTACTGCTTCTTTCTAACTCTGTTCTTTTCTGTTCCTTTTGGGTTGCTTTTTCTAATCCTTTTAAAGATTTGTTTTGCTTTGGCTGACCAACTTACCCTTAGCATCAACCCCTTAATCCCTGTCTTCTCACAGGTCTGGCCCGAAGGGTTTCAATCTATCTTGACAGAAGTAAACAGGGAGGTGAGTGCTCTCTTTCCTCTTACCTATGATCAGCTTGGGCGGGATGGTCCTTCTAACCTAATATGTTGGGTTGTTTTTTTTTTTAAAAAAGATGGTATTCCTTTTAACATCTTTGGAGCCCTATTAATTTTTGGAAAGTAGGCTAGCTTTTTCTGGCCTCCCCATTCTGTGCTTTGTATTGCTTGTCGTTACTGAACAGTGTAGACTTTGAAGTCATGGATGCCCAATTGCCTGCCGCAATGGGCTTCAGTGTCCATAGACAAGACAAGACAAAGGGAGGAGGTTATGCATTTGCTTTGGGTGCTTGTTCACAAAACGTGGAACTGGAAATGTCTTTTCAATATACTTGGATAGGACTTTGTTGTATGAACATTTTAAGGATGGCAGGGGGGCCATGAAGCCCAGGATCTGTACAGTTTCCTTGCCCCCATCCTTTCTTGTACAGTGTGAAAGGCTGGAATTGCTACATCTCGCTTCTTCAAATGTCTCTGGTGATTGCTACATGTTTTTAATTTGTGATGCTAGTCCACTGACTATAAATACATGGTAGTCATAGCCTTCTTCTCATAATCTAGAAAGTCGATTTCCTCCTTTGGCTGTTAAGATATCTGGAAAACATTTTGTATTAAACTTATAGTGAAACATATATTCAGCTCTTCAGACTCAGTCTGCTGAATCTGTGATGAGATGGAACTTGAAATCTTACTCTGTTGCTTCAGCCTTTCAGATAGGGACAGATGGCTGACACCACAGGACACTGTATGTGTGGTATGTGTCGAAAGCTGATGTAATCTTCTTAGGCGCTCTATGAATTATTAATATTCACTAGCTGATAAGGGCTAGGATGTGTCTGCAGCAATTACCAAAAGTAACAATGCTTGTGTTGTGATTCTGGCTTCTCTGAAGAGGAGGCCTATATTCTTTGATTGCTGGGAAGAATGTTGCTGGGAAGACTGCAGTGCATTCCTTTCAGCATTCTGGCTCTACACTTTGTAGGAGCTGGCTGACACAGTGAGAGGACTAAAATTATCAAGATGGGATTGTAGAGGTGTCCCTTTTAATATGCTGAACATTAGACCAACTTAATGAAGGTAACCAAGACTGATAATGCTTAGGCAACATCAGTCTATCAGAATCCCACAGTACATTGCTGTGTTCATAGCAAAGTGTTCATACCTGTTGAACGCTTTGGAATTCTCCCAAGACCTGTTTGCCATTAAAAAAAAAAGGTGGGGGGGTCAAAATGAGATTTCATCTTGCAACTTTACACAAAAAGTAGACAAGTAGATCTTTCTTCTGCTGCATGGTTTGATGTGCAAAGTCATAGCCATCCTGTAATAAATGTAATTAAACTTAGGCCTCTTCTATTATTTTACGTCACATGAAATGAAGTATTGGAATAGGCTCGTTTTCTTCAAAGATAGAATGTGAGACTACCAACTAAGATCACAAACCGTGGTATCACAGCACTTGTTTCAACTTCACTTCTTCTTAGATGTTTGACAATAAGTTTGTTGATGTTTAAGTTTGTACAGGAAAAATGCATAAGTGGGTGTATTTTTTTTCGTACACTAACATTTTGTGGGATTTAGGAAATGTGGCAAAGTTCCTCCAAACTGCCTCTCTAAAGAAAGACAAAGAAAAATATTCACTTTAGCTATAGTTAGCCCCCTGAAATGCTGGCCCTGAATGCTTTCCAAGTAGGGCCAAGCAGATCCTAAGCTATCTTCTGCCTCTCCTTATTCTCACCCTTGAAAGAAAATGGTTTGCTCTCTTGCACAGGTCTGGAAATTTTACTGAAACAATATTGTAGAATTTCTTGCCTCTCAGAGATGGATGTGTTCTAAGGACCAAACCAAGTGACGAAACCAGGCAATATTTGATTTGGATCTTCCATTTTTCCTTAGCTAATTATCAGTAGGGTGTGGTTGTCTGTGAGAAAGTATTGAAATCTTTCTCTCATCTTTTTCAATCTTTCTTCTAGTGTAAATTCCTTCCAAAGCTGATATTAACACAGTGTGGGTGAGAACATGTGTTTCCTGGTATCTCAGCCCCTACCACTGCAGAGTCAAGCAGGCTGTTCGAGTGGGGAGTTTATATCAGTGAAAGGACCTGCAAGGAAAAAAATAAACATCCTCTCCCCGAGTAGTACTTACCCACTCTTCAAAGCAGCTCCTCTTAATTAGCAGGCAGTTAATTAACAAAACAAAATAAAAAGTACTTAATGATCCAACTCATAATCAAACACATGTATAATTTGAAGGTATCCCAGTCAGCCCAAGGGGAATAAGAATTTTAAGTATTTCCTGGTCAGGGTGCCCATCTCAAAAGTTGCTTTGTTTGGAGCAAGAAGGATGTAGAGTGGCAAGGAAAACCTGGGCAGAGGACAGGAATCCCATGGAGTGCTTTGTGGTATAAATAATGTATATTGGAATCCATGGGAACCTTTAAATTTAAAAGGAAATTAATAAAGCATGATCCATAGAATAACTTAAGAACTTTGCTCACAAGGCCAGAGAATTCAGTGTAGCGGGGCCCCTTTCTCACTGAGCTATATGTGCACTATGTATGAAACACAGATATTCCTAGCCCTGATACAGAAAAGCTTGAAGGAGTCCAATAAGCAGACGACAGCTCTTTAAAGAAGAAGAAGAAGAGGAAGAAGAAGAAGAAGTCTGGTGGGGAATCCTGGGATCAGAGTGCCTTCAGCATGTGCCACTGTAGACAAAGACAAAAAGACCGGTGCTGTAAGAGAAGTCAAGCTTTTCATGAAAATAAAGTAATTAGGGGAGCTGCTGCTCTGTTTTGCAGCCTTTTTGGCTTGAAAAATTGAGCTTCCCTGTGTCCTAGATATTCTTCTTTTGTTATGTGTGACTCTGGGCCATGCTTGGCACAGAAGGACTGTCACTTGGAGGGGTATTTTCAGGAATTAATGATGAATGAGGTAATGCAGCTTTCCCACTGCTGCCTGGAAATTAAAACAGAGACATGCCTCATTCATTAGCCAAGAATGTGTGTATAAAAGATCAACCCCACGTCTCTGGGAGGCTCTTCTGTTGTGCCCTGTGCACACCGTTCTGAACTAATCAAAATGCCAGTTGGACCTTGACTGTATTCCAGCAAAGACTGGGGGATGCAGCGGGGTGGGGAGAGTGAACCCATCTAAATGGCATGCATTTGGAATGCAGCTGTTTCTGATGCCAAGCCTCTTTATTGAAATTTATGCAGAGAGCTCTTCCGCTGAGACTCATCTCTTATTTTAGAGGGAATTCTGCAGGGAGCAACTATAGAAAGCTCCAATTGTTGATACACATTGTCTGTATACCCCTGTATGTCATGCAGAACTGCTAGTCCTTGTGTGGCAAAGCTAGATTGAATCAATTTTTACAGTAAGCTTTCTGTATAGAGTTCTAGTGGTATGCCAGAAGACCTGCATACGGTGGTGCTGTAAAAATACCCTTGCTTTAATGAACCTTGCCTCTTTAGGACCAAAGGCCAATAGTAGACTCCTTTAGCAGATGTTCTCACAGACATATGGTGGCACTTGAGCAACATCTTAGCATGCTGAAGCAAGCCCAAGCAAGTTTTTTTTCCCCCTGTCTATCTTTCTTTCTGTTAGCCATGTATCTGGAAGTACTGAACTTAGAACTTTGGGGAGCCAGTAGAAATTAATGGGAAATTGCTCCTCCTTCAGCCTCAGTGTTAGAAACAATCATTTTCCTTTAGTTTCCCCTGTTCCAGAGGGCACTCTCTAGGTGGCAGAATGTTTGTGAATGATCAATATCTGTGGTGGTTGCTTCACTTCTGTCTCATGTGGTAACAGAAGATGTGGTTTGCACAAATTGATTTTAATAATGCAGACTACGCTATGTCACGAAAAGCAAACAAGACACAGCCAGTTGGTAACTGCAGGTGTAAAGTACTTTGGTGAATCAGTCCAGATCCTTCAGGCAGTTGAAGCATCCCATATAATTAAAAGCAAAGGTAAATAAAAATCCAAAGCTAGGATTTGGTGATCCTAAATGAAGTGCTGTACTGTTTTCAAGCACAGTGATCAGATATTAAATATAAAAGAATTCATTTTTGAGCCTCCAGAGTCTTCATTCTTCTTTCCAATGTTGTCATTTCAATATTTTATTCACTCCTTTTATTTAAACATTTATATTACACCTTTGTGTCCCTAATGAAGCCTTCATGGCAGCAGACCACACTGTAAAAACAAAGCCTGTTGCGCTGTTTTTGCTCAGCAGAACTCCTATGTGATGTATGTATGTAGAATATTGTTAGCCTACCTTTTGATTTTTGAGGTGGTTTACAACATTGTAACTAAATCAAACATGATAAATTAACAGTAAAAGGTTAATGAATACAATAAAACATCACCAAGAAGCAGTTAAAAGTTAAGCCTGCAGTAAAATTTGCAGCTAATGCACTGTAAAATCTAAGGAAAACTAAAAACAGTTTTTCCTTGGCATCCAAAAACAATTATGCTTGACAATCAAGTAGACCTTAATAAAGGGAGGGAATCCTGCAGTTGACACATCACTATTCAGGGAGCAGCTTTTCTCCTTGATTCATTAGTGCAGTAGTGTGCCAGTGGTGTGACCTCCTCCCACACTTCCATCATGCAGTGTGGAGGAAAACCCTTTCTGGGACAGCTGTACTCCTTTTAGCTATTTTTAGTTCTGTAAAATCAAGAAAGAAAGAGAAAAAAAAAGATCTAGAAAAAGGTATGGTATTCCTAAGAAGCAAGATCATCATGCTAGCATTTGCTGCTTTTTGGCAAGAGTGCCTGAGTGTCCATATATTAGAGTTGTACAGCTGGGAAACAGTTAGTGTAAAAGGAAATGTGTGTGTGTATGTACACACACACAGATGTACTTCAGTTAACAAAGGAGATGTGTTGCTGGACGTTACTTCATTTCACTTTTTACTGGGCATTACTTATTTTAATTAGGTACCAGGGGCAGAAGTAACATGGAACGAATAGAGATGTAGGTTCCTGCACCACAAGAAAGAGCAGTTTAACATGTTTCAGCAAACTTTTTATTCAAAACTGACAGTGTGGATGTGGGAAATGAAACAACCACACAGACTAAGGCTTGTGTAAGTAAACTAAAATATTTTGAACTTCTAGAGACCACTTGATTGCTTATTCTATTTTTTAAAGAAATATATTTATTAATAATTTCTAGGAACACTAAACTTCTACAAATACATAAGAAAAAAGGGGGAAAAACACACAGAAAACGTGGAACCTATATATCAGAAATTAAGAAATAGATAAGAGTAGAAGAAAGGAAAAGGAAAATGCTCAACTTCCATTCTTCCTTTTAATGAGCTGTAACAGTCAAGTTGGTTCAAGCTGTCAGGATTTGGCTAGGACTGGCTCCTCTGAGCACAGGCAGAGTGCAGACAGTGAGGCAAGACTTTGCCGCAGCCGGAGTTTTCAGTCAAGCAGACAAAAAAGCTGGAGACACGTTCTTTAAGCTTAGAGCAGATTTATGACTGCACACTAAGATACGGCTTTCCAGCAAGCATTCCAAAAGGCAATTAGGAAAGCAAAAACATCAGGAGCAAAGAGTAACATTGGAGATAAAACGGACAGAATCTCCCTCTTCATAGTATACACAGACGGCAAGGTAACATGACCAGCCAGGAAAATAATGAACTGGTGGACTGGACTGGCAAATCCCGGTCTTTTTAAGGGCTTACCCATCACCCTGGACATATGGGGTGATCCAGTCATCTTTCTGGCATGTGGCCTTTGGCAGTACACAAGTTGTAGTCATAATAGACAGACATATTAACCTTGCACCTGCACCTCTGGCCACATCGCCTCATTTTTTGCCGTCCACTTAGAGGAAATCATGTCTGACTTAGCAGAAATCCTTGACACAAGCTTCTCAAAGACAGTGGTGTAGCAGGGAAGGCAGTGTGGACAGTCCGCCCCAGGTGGCAGTTTTTGGGGGGCACCACTGTGGCATCCCAAAATCAAACAGAACCTGCCTCCATAGTCTACCAACATTCCCTCGCACCTGCCTTTCCCTTTTGATATGCACCAGCCAGGCGCTTCCGCAAGAGGCGCATGGCTCCTGGGGCAAACCAAGTCGGAATGCCTGGAGGGGGCACACAGAGGGGGCAGAGGGAGGACCCGCCAGCCATTTTCCCCCTTGCTGTTGGTGGCACAGCTGCTGAGGCAAGCCGAGAGAGCTTCTGTTACCATTGTGGCTGCCATCCCTGCGCAAAGGACAAAGTGTCCAGCTGCCAGTTCGCTTTTTCCCCGCTTCCTCATTAGTATTAATGAGCTGGCTTCTTTCTCTGACCCGTTAGTGACATTCCCACTACCACATGCCATTGTTTCATTTTTAAAGCCACCTCAATTGTATTGAGAAGGGCGGCTCTGTCCTCCCCAGTTCATGCTATCCTAAATAAAAAAATAAGGAAAATGAACTTTCTTCTACCATAAGTTAACATATCTAGCATCATATCTCAATATTACTTTCTATTACATTCTATTATATATTATTTTTACATGGTAAATGACATTACATGATAAATGATGTAATACTAAGTGCTACTTGCTGACTTGATTTAAAAAATATTTTCACAGTTAAAACTGTAGACCTATTTACATGTTATATGGCATCACTAAATTCAAATATTTGTATACCATTTTATATTGTAAAATCCTTTTACAGCATTTATTAACCAACTCCAGTTTTCATTGTTTTATATCTTTAACCATTTCATAACCTAGTTTTATGCAAACCTATATACTTTTGAATTTAACTCCTCCCTTCCCTTGTAACCATTCCTATCTGTGGACTTCACCCCAACTTCTCAGATACTTCTCATTTGGTATTTTAGGATAATTGTACTGAAACAGCACCCTTTATATCATATTTCTCTCACCCCCTTCAGTCATACAGACTAAATCAATTTGGTTTAGTTCAACCATCAAAGTACTTTGATTACAAATCAGTTTCAGATTAGCCTCCTCCTTCTCTTCCTGCCCCGGGCTATCTCTCCCAGTGTAGTAGCTAATCCCTCCTTTGGCTCAACTTGAATTTGTCTCATTATATGGTTTTCAAGTTCCTTCACTTCCATATTGTTAACTTCGCTATCCTCCTTTTGTCTTAAATCTCCCCACAGTTCTTCCTTGATCTTGTTGATCTCATTCCTTAGGGCCTCTGTCATATTCCTCTTCAGATTTAGAAGTTCCACATGTAGCTCCTCCATCATCCTTTGCACAGTCCTGAGAGAGTTCCTGGGAAGTTTCCATCTTTCATTTAATCCAGCAATTTCAGAGTTAACTCACTTCTCACACATCTAGCAGAAAGCTTCTAGCAAGATAGTCTTATCAACATCAAGTAGATGATGTCTGTACTTTCTCACATTGTAGTTTCTCCCTGTTAAAATTCAACTATGTCTTACAAGTTAAATGCAGTTCAGTCTGTTCACAAGATATATGCATGTAAATTGTTAATTACTCTCTTTTAAAGATGTAACTCCCAATTTATTTATATTATATTAATTTATTTGTCTCAGTCTTGTGGGCTGAACACACTCAGCTTTTGATTGCAGAAAGAAGGTGGCTGGAGAGGCTCCATTGTTCTATTTTAATTAGAAGGATACTTCACTTTCATAACTCCAAAGGTTTTAATTAAGAGTTTTATTTAAAAAAGAAGATTGCCAGTATAGGACTGTCAGATCCTCAGATGTAAACAACTGCATTTTATGGCAAGGACAAAGATGTCACTTGCTCAGTTCTTCCCACCCACAATGCATTAACTCAAAAGTAAATGCAAGTGATGAGAATTCAGGACCCTAATGGGTGATTCTCCACTCCTGCCTTAATCCAGGCAAAGTTTCTCTAGCCAGAGCTCCCTCTGACTGCGAAAGCTCTCCTCACTGCAGAACTGCAGCCTGGAGCTTCTACTCTCTAACCTGCCAGAAGTCACATCCTTGAATGCTTATTCCAAGATGCATCCAAGGATTACTTTTCTTTCACCAGCTTCTGCTTATGATTCCCATTTTGGTGGCCAAAACTATAGGTCTATGTTTTTCTAAACATGCTGGGAGTAGCAAGTGAGCCCAGGCTTATTTGTTGTCACTTTTTCTCTCTGTTTTGCTGTTCATGCATGCTCAGTAAGGGATTCTGGAGGCAGCTGCTGTTTACTTTGCTTGCTGTAGGCAAGACTCAGCTACAGGCAAATCAGCTACAGGAGAAGCTCATCCTTCTCCTTTCCTGGCTCAAGCTTTTTTGCATTCTTTACTGTAGATATGCCACTGCAATCCAACACTGGGGGGCTGTGTTTCTCTAGCTCTCCTTCATCTCCTCCCAATGCTGATACTCCTAGGGAAAAAAAAAATCCAGCTAGACAGATGACAAGGAAGAAAAGGGTGTCGGGGCAGGCATAAAGAGCTTTGTAAAAGGGAACTTCACTATCAGAGGCTTTGTTAACTGAGCAATGCCTATAATCATTTAAACCAATAAAATATTGGCCTAAATGCAATTATTTGTATCAACTGAAGTAGACCATTGTGCCAGTGGAACCTATGTTAAGAGCTGATTTACCAACTTGCGATGGTTTCAATGGGTCTACTGTAGTTAGGGCTAACAACTGGATTTAAGTTACTATATTTAGCAGCAGATAAGTCAGTCCACTGTTAATAATGGTGGATGTCAGTTCATATTATTGATCTTTGCTTGCAATTCTATTGGATACAATTTTGCACCAAATATTCCTGTTTAATAATGGGGAATGCACCATCTTACAAAGTACTGTTTTGAAGATGGGCATGTGGACCCCAGAACAAAAGAAGCAGCAACTAATTATGCACAGCTTTTTTTGGATTCCAGAACAGCATTTGGAAATTTTCTGAAAGAGATCAGCAAATCCTCTTTATCTCATGTGTACCTACCTGTCTAGTATCTCATTGTGATGTTACTTTTCTTTATTTTAATTAAAAAGAAATCAAGCATCAGCAAAAAGCCAATTGTCCTCAAAATGCTAGAGTAAGCATAAGGTTGCCCTGAAGTGGATAATACGCAGGCTGCTTTGTCCCTTATCATGTGGTATTTTTTACCATTAGCATTTCATAGCCTTGTAGTTATGTAGTTATGAATGGTTATGTTTATATGCAAAGGACTGCTGCTATAGCAGGGGTTTTTTGGGTTTTTTTTTCATTCCATGTCTCCTAGATGGGTTTGAAAGCACATCATCTAAACATCTCTTGGGTTTCTCTCATCTGCTGCAGTCCTTTGAGGGCAGAGAGAGAGAGAGAGAGAGAGAGAGAGATGCTGTGCCATCCTGGTTCTTGGCATGTGGGCACCCTCTAGTGACAAGAGGTACACAAGTATTCATGTGATGATGGAGGATATTCTGTAATTCATCAAGGGACCAGAGAGGGCATTCTGTAATTCTCCTTTTCCCTGTCTCTGTATTTATTCAGGCTGAAAGTACTGTTATCACTCATTGTGTGGCTTGTTTGGAAATATGAGAGATTCCAGTAAGGAAGGGGCATGATACCATCTTGAACAAAAGTGTCAAGGAGAGCCAAAATTTACTGGCAGGAAGCAATTAGGAATCAAGAACACACTACTGACAGAGGAAGACAGCATGCATAAAACACAATGATTGCAGAAGGAGGCAAGAAGGAGTAGCAAATAAATGCACAGTCTGGTTTTCTGAACAAAGACAGTTAAACTTCTGTGAAACCTGCAGAGGCAGCAACTTTTGTAAAGCAGCATTGAGAGGGACCTTCTTTTCAGATTCCCAAAGAGAAATTGGTATATAACCTGCAAAAGATGAGAGTCTTCCTCTTTCAGCAGTTGATTTATAAATCTTTCATGAGAGCCACTCTGTTTCAGTGATGTGTGACAAGGATTAGTTTGTGCTTCCCTTCTTACAAAGGAAATAGAATTATGTTAACAGTTCCATTTTGCAGACAGTAGAAGTGAGGCTTGGGCAAGGAAGAATTCTTCCCCAGGGTCTTCCAAACCACAGCAAAGCCAGAAATTTAAGTCTTTTGTCCCCTATCCAGTATTCTTTTTCACAAGACAATGAATCTTTGAGAGGGTTGGTCTTGTCTTCACTGATGACTGTGGCACAATAGCCATCACAGGAGGAATATACTGAGTATCTACCAGGAAAAATAATTTTAAATTATTGTTTAGGAAAAAAAAGTGCTGCCTTTTCACAACTGATTTGATAGCTTAAAAAGAAAAAAAGGAACAATAAAAATGAAAGATTACATTCAAAACATAGGGAAACAAAGTTGGGAAACCAACTTTGTTGTTACATGCCTTCGAGTCATTTCTGGCTCATGGCAATCCTGAGGTGAAACTGTCATGGGATTTTCTCAGCAAGATTTGTTCAGAGAGTGTTTACCATTGGCTTCCCCTGAGGCTGAGAGAGTGTCACTTACCCAAGGTGACCCAGTGGGTTTCCGTGGCCAAGTGGGGATTTGAACCCAGTCTAATCCAGTCTTAATCCAGCACTCAAACCACTCCACATACTGGTTCTCTAACAACAAAAACTAGGCGAGCAGAAAACAAGACAAGCAAGCCAATCTCAACAGCCAATAGTAATGCATCATTTTTGGAAAGAGGTGAAAGGTGAACAATTCAGACCACCATAGAGTCCCACGTTAGAGGCATTAGCATAGTCAGCTTTCAGTACTGTGGAAGTATAGGTCAACATAAGAGCCAGCATGGTGTGGTGGTTTGAGCATTGGACTGCAATGCTGGAGACCAGAGTTCAATTCCTCCTTCAGCCCTGGAAACCCACTGAGTGACACTGGATGCATCATACACACTCAGCCCCAGAAAACTCCATGATAGGGTCACCTTAGAGTCATTGTAAGACAGAAATGACTTGAAAGGCAAACAACAACAACATAGGTCAGCATGGCCAGGCCCCTCCTCTTTCAAAAGGGGTAAAGCTTGGACGGTAAATTGGTTGATGGAAGGTCTTGCAGTCTATTTATACAAAAGCAACCCCAAAATCTAGGGGCAGCCACAGATTGTGTATGTTTTCAGCTCAGACAGCAATAATAGACAGGATAACACCTTCTAGAACAGTGGAATTACCCATGAGGATCCTCTCCATCTTGTCTGGATTCTTGCCTGACCACAATCTGCAGACACTTAACAGACTAAAGATGCTGTATAGGTACTTACGCAAACAGAAGAATCTGTGGACCTCCATGCGGTCTACAGATTGTCTTGCAACTGGAGCAGTCTAAGATCCTTGTCTTAAATGTGAGGATGAATGATTGAATTATTGAAGAACTGGCAGGCTTAGCATTCCTGGAATGCTGCCTGCTTAAGATGAAAAGGCATCATCCATCTCCAGCCTCCTGGGTTTTTCTTGCTGTACAAGTTGACAAACACGAAATGCTTTGGAGGTACTTATCAAAACTACTGCCTTTTTTGCTTGCTCTGAGTCCCTAGGACCCCACAAAGTTGCCAGGGAAGCAAAAGAAGCAATCAGTTTAGAGGTCCAGATAAAGATATGAGCTGTCAGTTTAGCTTCGCCTCTCTTCTATGTCTCCTTTTCCCATTCCCTGCAGCAGTACCAAAAGCTTTCAGAAGTAAACCAGGGCTCTAAGAGCATGCACCAGCTTGCGTGTCCAAGGAGCCAAGAGTGCTGGGAAAATGTGGCAATGTTAGAGGTGGTTCTGGTCACTGGATGAGGCGGGGAGGACCAGATGTTGTTTTTGATGCATACACTGTACTTTAATCATTCATCCATTGGTAGATAGGCAACTTCACAAGGGACATTTACTACTTCTTTGTTTTTGTGTCCTTCAGAATCCCGTAGTGTTCATCCTTGTTGGCAGGACTTAGGATGTTTTTCCTCCTGTTGAAATGTCACCATGCTATCCAGTGCCACCACTACAGTTTACATGCATTTAGGAAAGGGTGCTAAGATGGATGCTAAACAAAACAAGTACTGGCGTTTGATTTTATCTTCTGATCAGAAATTGGCACTTTTTTGAGGATGAGTGGGGAAGCTTTTCATACATCTTTCAGATATTTGGTATATTTGTTTGAAAGTACTACTGCTTAAAGGCCCTGGTGGGACTCTGCCAGTGTTGTTGGCTTGCTGTGCTTAGTTCTGAACACCTAATCCTTCCCTCCCTAGTATGAGGAGAATTAAACTTGCTACAGGGGAGGAAATTCTCCATCTGATTTTGTGTACCAGCCTGCCTGCAACAGAAGCTCGTTTTCTGCCTGAAAGGAAAAGAAGCTCTTGTACTGCTCTTGTGGAGCATTGTCTTCAGACCTTCTCTAGCAATCAGTGTATGCTGTACAACATATGGAGAGAGAAAGAGAGAGGGAGGGATCTCTTACATGACTATAGCAGCCTATCAAAATGTTAATACATTCATTTTGTTTTGTTTTGTGGAGTTAGCCTTTTTTAAAGTTTTATTTGGGGTTAGGGTTTTGTAGCAATGAATTGACCAATAACAATTGCATCGCCTGTAAAATATGTTTCTTCTTCGTGGTCTCTGTGAATCACACAATGGAGTATTTCGCACCTGCGCGATACAGCATTCGGAACCTTCTGGAAGCCTAAAATCAGGCGTTTTGGCAGTTGGCCCATCCCCCACATCCGCAGGGTATATAAGGCCCCTCCCTGAGTAACGGTCAGTTCCTTCGCCACCATAGTAGCAGCTATAGGAACTAAGCAAAAAGAACATCAAGTGGGAAGGCTGGGTGCGTTTGTGTGACTTCACAGAAGACCACTTGAAGAACCACAGTTACAGGTAAGCAACCTGTTCTTCTTCTTCGTGGTCTCTGTGAATCACACAATAGGGAGATTATCAAGCTGTCAAAGATGGAGGTGGGAGATGTCACATTGTCAATATACACCAGTGATAACAAACAACATCAGATTTTCCTTTTTTTTTAAACTGTAATAAATATTTCAATACAATAAATATTATAAATATCATAAATATTATTAGAATAATAAATAAATATAAATAAATAAATATTTAGTTTACAGAACAATCATGTTGTGTTTCTTCAATTCATTCAGAAAGGGTTTTTTTTCTCGTTTTCCCTTTTTTTTTTCCCTTCAAACAACTGCAGAAAACAAAACAGCCCTACCAAAGGACGCATTACTCCTTTCCCTTGCATCTACCCTATAGTGGGAAATAAAGGTTAATGGCTGCAACCATGTAGCAGCCTTGTATATTTCCTCCAATTGTACACCATGCATGAAAGCAGCCAAAGCTGACATTGATCTCGTGGAGTGCGCCCTTACATTTACTGGTAACTTTCTTTTAGCAATCTCATAACACAACTTTATTGTGGAAACAACCCATTTAGATATCCTTTGAGAAGAAACAGGCTCTCCTAGTTTCTGACTCGAATAACAGACAAATAACTGCTTAGTTTTCCTTATAGCTGCAGTGTGTTGAACATAGAAAGCTAACGCCCTTCTGACATCAAGGCAATGCAACCTTTTCTCCAGATCAGTTTCTGGCTTCATTGCTGGCTTTTTGCCGTAATAATAAACTTGTAGTTTCTGGCTTCTGCATGTAAGCTGGCAAAACAATGTCCTGGTTCAGATGAAAGAATGATACCACCTTTGGTAAGAAGGTGATATCTGGTCTTAGTATACCTTCCCTTTATGAAATCTCAAAAACGGTGCATCTACTCTTAAGGCTGCCAGCTCACTAGCCCTTCTTGCAGAAGTTATGGCTACCAGGAACAGTGTTTTCCAAGATAACAGCCTCATATCACAGGTTGCCAATGGTGAAAAAGACCTACGTGTGAGTTGCAACAACACAAAATGTAAATCCCAGCCTGGTACCGGAGATTGAGTTGGAGGATACACATGTTTATAGCCCCATAAGAATCTTTTAACAGTCAGACTAGAGAAACAGGAAGGTCTTCCCTTACTCTGTAGGTACCAAGAAATAGCTGCCAGAT
Source organism: Cyclura pinguis (assembly GCA_030412105.1). Classification (NCBI taxonomy): domain Eukaryota; kingdom Metazoa; phylum Chordata; class Lepidosauria; order Squamata; family Iguanidae; genus Cyclura; species Cyclura pinguis. The sequence continues at coordinate 163,177,537 of CM059600.1, forward strand.
AACATTTAACTGAAGATAATGACAGTCCCTCGGTACTAAGGTGTGTCAAAAAAGAAAGTATGTCTGTGGTACCACAGTTTCGAGGTTGGGTACCGCAATCCCTCAGATACCTGCAAAATTTGTCCCATTTGTAGCCATACGACTTAACAGTCGATGGTTTGTGGGCCAGTCTTAATATGCGGCTAACTTCCTCTGGAAAAGCAGAGTTCACAGTATCTTCCACGCAGTCAGTCAAAGTTTCTGCACATCCGGGTGAAACACAGTACCATTGTGCGTTGTCAACAAGTTCAGTATCGACAGTAACCTCCAGTACTGATGTTTCGACAAAGTGAGAAAAGGCGAGAACCATGGCTGTCTCAGCCACCAAGGTGTTATGAATATGACCCTTGCGTGGTCCTGTCTTGTCTTCGAGATCGCATTCATTATGAGAGGGAACGGTGGAAATGCGTAGAGGAGTGGTCCTGTCCATCTGTACAGGAAAGCATCTCCCAGACTCGTTTGGTCTGTCTTTCAACAAGAGCAGTACATCTTGCATTTCTTGTTGTCCTTGGATGCAAACAAGTCTATTGACAGTACCGCCCATAGATTGAACAAGCTGTTGGTTATGGCATCATCCAGTTCCCACTCATGACAGGACATCGGAGCTCAACTTAAAGCATCTGCCCATGTATTGTCTGCTCCTGGCACATGTATTGCTGATGGCATTATGCCTCTGGAAAGGCACCAGTTCCAGAACTTGATTGTTAATTTCAGAAGCACCGTGGAGTGAGTCCCTCATTGTTTCTTGAGATAATACATTACAGTTGTATTGTCCGTCATCACTTGCACTGCAAGCTCTGAACGTCTTGATGACAGCAAGAAACTCCAGAACATTTATGTGTTGACATTTTTCCAACAATGTCCAGTGTCCTTTTACAAAGACATTCTGCAAATGTGCTCCCCAACCATCCATGGAAGCATCTGTTCTGACCGATACCACTGGTGGGTCTGGTAACAACGGCATGCCGCTTAGGACATTTCCTGCCTTCAACCACCAGAGGAGAGACAAGCGCACCCTCCTTGGAATCATCATGTACTTATTTTGATGATGCAGAAGTGGATTGAAATTCCTTATAAACGAGTGTTGCAGCGGTCTCATTCTCAGTCTTGCGTTTGGAGTCACCATAGTGGTCGAGGCCATCAGCCCTAGGGCCACTTGTATGGCTCTGGCTCTCACTCGTCGTGTTATCAATAACTGCCTTAGAGCGTGCTGCACTTTTTGCCACCTGTCGTCTGCCAAAAAAGCCAACTCTCTGGTCGAGTCCAGTACGGCTCCAGTGAACTTCGCTGTTGTTTGTGGTACAAGGTGAGACTTCTTGAAATTTATCATCAATCCTAGTGCATTCAATAGGTTCATTGTAGTCTTCAGGTGTTGCAAAGCCTTTTCTTTTGTCGGAGCAGCTATAAGCCAGTCATCTATGTATGGAAACAGAACGATACCTCTCTGCCGCAGATATGCCGCCACCACTGATATACATTTCGTGAACACCCTTGGCACCATGCTTATGCTGAATGGGAGCACTCTGAATCGATAAGCTTGTTTCCCCAACACAGAGGCGAGGTACCTTCTGTGCTCTTTCCTTATCGATATGTGGAAATATGCAGCTTTTAAATCCAGTGTCACAGACCAGTCCCCTTTCTTCAGCAATGGCATTATCAACACCAGGGTTATCTTTCGAAACTTTGTTGTTATATAATAGTTGACACCCCTGAAGTCTAGAACGGGTCAAAGACCCCCATCTCTTTTCCGTACCAGGAAGTATTTGGAAGAGAAACTGCTTCTTAGTTGGGCATATGAGATCTTTTCAATTGACCCTTTCTCCAACAATGTTGCAATCTCCTCTTCCAGCTCTGGGGACGAAGGTGTGATACGAATTTGTCTTAACGGTGGTAGTTGGTGGAATTCTATCATATAGCCCAATCTCACTACATCCAACACCCATGAGTCTGTTGTTATCAAAGTCCATGTGTGGATGAAATTTGACAGTCTGTTTCCAAAGGGCTTTTTCTCTGTCCCACAACTTCCAACAGTTCCGTCGGTACCGATGTCGGCAGTGATGACGGTAGAGGTGACAGTATCTAACATTGCCATGCTGTCGATACCAGTGGAACAGATGGTATCGACGGCGGTACCGACATTTGAGGTTTGAACGGAGAGATTTGGATCTTCGACAGTAGAAATGACAGAAAGATGTTGACAGTGTGCGAGTGAGGTATCGTTCAGTTGGTTGCCAAACTCACTGTTTTTGTTGGTCTTGATGTTTCTTTTTATATTGAGGTTGTCTGAATTTGGACATCGGAAATGTCCTTGAAAGTTGTTGCTGTCCTGATGTTTGGCATTGTTGCTGTGTGGGAGTCGGACTTCTTGTTCATGTAAGGCTGGTAATGGCAGTATCAATACCTGGAGTATGATGCGATGATACCGGGAACCCATACTTCTTGGCAGTAGTGCGCATTTTCTGTGCGTGTTCTATTTTGATATCTGTACTTTCATTGAAAAGACCTACGGAGTCGAAAGGGAGGTCTTCAGTCGTACTCTTCGCTTGTTGAGACAAACCCAATGATCTCAACCAAGTGTGTCTCCTCAAAGCTATCGCTCCAGCGATTGCCTTCCCACGACAGTCAGTAATATTTTTCAAAGTCATGACTCGTTGGGAAGACAAACGATAGGCCTCACCATACAGAGAAGTAGCAGTCTTTCATTTTCAGGCAACATATCTATGAACCTTTTCATCCTAGTCCACAGGAACTGCTGATAGGCACCCATACACGCTGCATAGTTTGAGATTTTAAATAACAAAGCAGCATTCGAGTATGCCTTTTTCCCCAAATTGTCTAATTTCCTTCCCTCTCTATCAGTAGGTGACACATGAAGCTTCTGGGACTGTCTGGGTTGAGCTGCGTCAACAATTATTGAGTCTGGCTTCGGATGTAAGTCAGCCATTCTTGATCACTCTCAATCAGATGGTACAGTGCTTCTACTTTCTTTGATGTCGAAGGAATAGAAGACAGAGAATCCCATGATTTTTAACAGTCTTTAACAAATAAGGCAACAGTGCAATGACAGATGGAACAGGTGCTCTATCATGCAGTTCCTGGAAAATAGGATCTTGGAGATCTTCTTTATCCATCTCAACTTGAATATTTAACGATCTGGACATTCACAGAACAAGATCAGAGAAAGAACGGACATCATCAGTAGGTGATATACATTCTGCTGTCGACACAAAATTCGTTTTAGATTGCTCAGGCACATATGATACGTGAGATCCCTCAGATTCTGACACAGAAGGAGATCTTGCCGTACGGCACCGAGGAGAACGGTACCTTGACATAGACAATCATCCAGGAGAGACCAGACTATGAAGTGAGTGTTGCTGAATTCTCTCTCTATCTTTGTCATGTCTAGATCCAGACACTGCAGGCAACACTCTGCGACATGACAGAGTTGGAGACTTAGTGGATGACCTCGGAACTTGAGGTCGTCGGCTAGTCTCCCCTCTATACCGATGGCAAGCCGGTGAGTCTTCCTCTCGGTATCGAGAATGCCTGCACACCCAATGAACATCATCAGTGCATGGAGACATCCCTGGGGTCAGTGGAAACCTCCTCTTCAGGGTAGCGTCAATAACTGTACGGAGGTGTTTCTCTCACATAACGGTACCGATGAGTACGTGAATGTGACTGCCTAGAGAGGGATCTCAGAGGCAATGGCGGAGTTCTACACCGACACCTCAGTGGTGAAGTTAACAAGATCACATTGTCTCGATCTTGAGTGTCCACCATCAGGAGATCTTTACTCTCGGCAACATGATACAGACCCCACCGAAAGGATCAGAGATGAATCCATGATCTCCCCCTCAGAGGGAACACAAACTTCTTCAATTTCACTAGATGGTACCATATCTATATACACATCGTGAGCAATCACATGATGAATATCCTCCGTCATTTTGTCCATGGAGATACTCGGTACCGTCGGAGATGGAGATGGGTTGGAGCAGGCAGACTGGGCTGCTCAATCCTTTTAGATTTCTTTGAAGGCTCTTCTCGTGACGAGCCCTTCAATTTTCTCTTCTTCCTTTTGTCTTTCTCACCTTGAACCATTTTCTTCGACGGTGAGATGGAGACATGCTTTTTTTGGATCACCTTTTTTCTTTGTCAACACCGAGGGCTGGACAGGTTGCTCTCGATCCCGAGATTCTCCTGAATGGTGTCGATCTGTGGAGGGTACAGGCGATGTTTGAGCCATTTTAGTAGGCTGAACAGATTTTCCCGAAGTTGTGGATTCAGAGCCTGACAAAACCTACTCCCACAAAAGTGTCTTTAAACAGGCCACTCTATTCCTTCTCGTCTGAGAAGTAAATAACTGGCAGTGTTCACAATTTGCCACGTTATGGCCCTCACCCAGACAAAGGAGACACTCAGAATGACCGTCTTTGTTGGGTATTTTCCCTCCACAGGTTTTGCAATGTTTAAAAGTTGCCATACAAAAGTAGAGTCCAAATCACGAAAACACATTCATAGTCCAAAATGTGCATCATGTCCATCCAACCGGCAAAAAACCACCAAGAGATAATCAGAAACCAAAACCAGTTCAAGATCCAAAAACCGTTAAAACTATCAGTCAATATGAGAAAGGCTCCTTACTTGCTGCTACCACGGCGGAAGAAAAGGAACTGACCGTTACTCGGAGAGGGACCTTATATACCCTGGGGATGTGAGGGATGGGCCAACTGCCAAAATGCCTGATTTTAGGCTTCCAAGAAGGTTCCGAATGCTGTATCGTGCAGGCGCGAAATACCCCATTGTGTGACTTGACAGACACTCGAAGAACCACAGTAACAGGTAAGCAACCTGTTCTTCCTTTAACAACATACAGCATTTATATGAAGATGACCAGGAAATCTCTGGGTTTCATGGTTCCTTGAAGGTAAACTTTAAAAGTATGTGCCTTCAAGCAGTCTGTCAACTTAATGCATCTCTATGAATTTCAGAAGGTTTTTGGGCAAGGCATACTTAGAGGTACCTGCCATGGCTTTCTGCTTATAGTCTACAGCACCTGGCATTCTCTGGTGGTTTCCCTTCCAACTACTAACTAGGTGGGATCTTCTTTAGCTTCTGAGATCAGCCAAGATCTGGTGCCTGTAGGGTATTTAGGACTCTCTCTGAAAACAGTTTATCAATATATAATAACCAGTTTAGTCTGAGTTATACATTCAGCCCAGTGTTTTAGCAGTGAAGGGTCCCTCAGCTGTATTCCACATTACATCAAGTTCTGAATAAAGAGAACTTGATGTTTAGTTAGTTCATATGTTCCCTCTGCACCAGTAATGTAATGTTAAATTTTAAGGTGTAAAAGTTTATCACCACTTCCACTGTCATGCTCCCAAGTAAAAATTGAGAGCCACACATGGGGCATGTGAGAGGCAGGAGGAGAAGACTGCTTTTCTATTATTCTTATTCAGAAGATGCTAACAGTGTTTAAAAATTATGTCACAGAACATAGATACTCAAAATGAGCAGACTACTAACAAAACTTCGCAATTAAGTTGTATGTATCTGAGAGTAACTTTCAACAAATTAATTGGTGCATATTTCTGATTGTATAGGTTCAGACTGCTCTCTGTCACAAACAGTTGTAAAATGTGAAAGCCTTATTATCACGTCATTCACTTACCCAAGCATGGAGAGTCTATCAGTTAATCTGACATTTCAGTTGGTAACAACATCACTCTGCCCTGACAAAGATCCTAGAGCTGCACTACCCTGCATTTCCCTTCCACTTCAGCATTTCTCTGCATAGTTCCCCATCTGCTAGTTTTCTCAGTTCAGGTGCTTTATTCTTCTTTTAACAACATGGGTGCAAGCCTCTTTGTTTGGAATGAGCAACTGCCTCATTTAAATACTGTATTGATCTTATTTGATCTGTAATTTATTACTGCTGCTACATTCAGTTCAAGTGAGGTGATCTATGATTGCAAGAAACAGAGTTTGTTATTGTTTTTGTTTTGTTTTTTCTTATGTCTGACGAATGTTTGTGCTATTCTGTGGAATTTTTAGAGGTAGCATTAAAGTATTTTAGTTGCTTCACCTGTGTATCCAAGGCTGAGTATGGTAGAACTCCTGACACTCTTCTTCTCTGCACATCTTTAGAAAATAACTTTATATGCCATACATTTTTCTTTTCTCAGGAGCAGGAATGGTGGTAGACTGGGAACAAGAAACTGGTCTTCTCATGACTTCAGGAGATGTGCGGATTATCCGAATCTGGGATACAGATCGAGAAATGAAAGTACAGGTAACCACCAATGTGTCTTGTTTGTCATTCTGTGGACTTATGTGGACAACATGTGGATAGTATTTAGGCAAAATATCTTGTATTGCAGTGTTTCTGGTTTCATCACACAGAAGGTTTGCCAATAGATGTGATCAGTCATGAAAGCAATACTGCAGCAGCATGTGCACCTACGCGCGCACACACACAAGCTACCCATGGGGAAGAGTTTCTATATGTATGTCATGCAGTATATGTAGGGTGAGAGATAGGACCTGGGAAGAGATGTCCAGGATGAATAATGTATGTTTATCTGTGATAAATTTTCTTTCTAAAGTATACCAGAGTAGCAGGCAGTTTACATTGAGCAACTACTAGCGGTCAGTGCCCTGTGAGTATTTGTTGTAATACAGTGATTCACGTACCCTTCTTTTAAGTTAAAGAGAGATCCGCTGCAAGGACTGGCACTGTTTATTCATTTGCTGCATTTGTGCGCTTTCTTTCCACTTCAGAGCTTACTCGTTCTTTTCATGTGCTCCTCAGTCCAAGCATTTCTCAAGGCTAAGCCTGCTTTGTGGTAGTAATAAATATACATGTACCTTCAGACATGTTGTACTGGTTATCTGCTCCTAGGGCTGTCTGACATTCATACTCTCTATGGGGAGCCATGAAGCTGAGACCAGTCCAAATGATAATTTGTGAATCATTGTAAAAGTGTTGAAATACATGTAGAGCAAGGGATTCAAGAAAGTTAGCAAACCACAAAACCAAGGTCTTGTGTGTTGATAACCTGTGTTATGTGATCAAGCAATTAACAATGCAGAAAACCTTCCAAGAAATGCATACTCTACACATACATACATCATTTCATATATGTATATGAATATGACAAATACAAGTAGCAGAAACATACAAGCACCTTCCCTCCATACACACTCAGAAAAGATATATACAGACACACACTTCCCCACACACAAAATATGAGCATATACAGACAGACAAAGACAAGATAAAGGCCCTGACCTGGGTACTGCTGACTATAGCTGGGCTCAACTTGCTTTTCTCATTTGCCTCTTGGGTAGCACTGGTCCTCTTTCTCATGTCCAACTCTGAGTATGATTTGAGAGAACCTTATGTGAACAGGAAAGAAACCAAATCAGCAACAGGCACAGATGCGTAGGTGGGTTTCTGCTCCTGAGCAGGCTGGCTTTCCAGAGAAGGAGTTGCAGAAAAAAAACATTCAGGAATCCTTCTGCCCTCTTGCTCTCACTATCATAAGTTCTACCATCTAGGCTGAACTGGTCCAAAGCTAAAGAAATACTGCCTTCATGCTGTACTTCTTAGCCACCTCCTCACTTCCACTGTTACCACATCCCACAGTGGAAGGACAAGCAAGGCATATTCACCACTGCTACTTTGTAAACACCTTTGTGAGGCTGAACAGACAACAACAGACTATGTGATAGCATCTTTACCAGATGCCCAGAGCAGTTTCTGGGTTTCTCCTCTCTATTATGCATGCCAAAAACTAATCAGCTGGCAAGCATTGCAAACCTCAGGTCTCTCCTACCCATTCTCACCATCCTACTGGGGAATTGCCTGATGTCTGCCTTTGGCTGCCCCAAAAGATGCCATTCCCCTGAAACTCCTGCATGAAACCACCCACTTCACTTCCTGCCATGAGAGTTTGCACTCTGCTCCTTTTTATAAGCCCTGAGAATGGCACAGCTCTTTCATCCTTCTTGTTTCTTCAGAAAAGCCATTCTCCCAACTCACCTTAACAAAAATTATGTGTGTTCACATCAGTTGCCATTAAATCAAGCCTGTTCTCGTACCACTTAATGAGAGGTAATATCTCTGTCTATGCCACTGTGGGAAATAGGCTTGTCTTTAAAGCTTTAAGAAATTAATTACCTCTGGATGAACATTAATTATGACACTTTGACCCAGCAATGCAGCACAAGTAAGCCTATGCTAATCTTAATTATTTTCAAATATTATTTTATCTGTGCAAATGAGAGAACATCAGAAATCAGCAGGGTGAAAATATTTTAAATAAGAATGATTAATGGTTGTACTGGGAGCATTTTAAAAGGCATTTTAATTCTTCAATGGTGAAAATTAGTTTTTGCAGTAATTCGGTGGATTAAAACATAATCGTACCACAAAATCTAGAAAAGTGGAACTGTACAAGTCACGTTTAGAAATGACTGTTGCCCAGTCTTTGAGCCACTGGAGACTGGCTTGGTAGCAGAATCATCATACATGGGTGGGTGTTCTTAGGAACCTCAAATAAATGTACAAAAAATACCCCCTGCAGTTGATTTCCAAGGTAGGTGCTAGAGTGGTTGCCTTGAAGAAAAACTATATTCAAAATCCTTCAGATAATACTTTTTGGGGCTTTTACAGTGGTCTTGAATAGTACCACAAGATCTCATTTGGTCTGTCCTAGCTGGTTTAAAAACATACAGTTGGAGATACTCCAAAGACCATTTAGTCCATGTAGGAATACATAGTTAAAAGTAAACGTCCCTGAGAGATTAACATCTAACTTTTGTTTAAAACCTCCAGTAAAGGAGAATCCACTGCACTCCAAAGCAGTCTGTTCCACCGTCGAACAGCTCTTACTGTCAGGAAGTTCTTCCTAATGTTTATGTAGAATCTCTTTTCTTGCAATTTGAATTAATTGGTTCATGTTCTAGTCTCTGAAGCAGCAGAAAGCAAGCCTGCTTCATCATCTACACAGTATTCCTCCAGATATTTAAAGATAGCTATCATGTCACCTTTCAGGTTTTTTCTTCTCCAGACTAAACGTACCCAGCTCAATGAGCCATTGCTCCTAGGTCTTGGTTTCCAGACCTTTTATGATCTAGTTCACTCTCCCTGATCACTTTCCAGTATGTCAATATCCTTCTTGAACTGTGGTGAACAGAACTACACCTAGATCCTTTTTAGAGGTACTGCTGTCAAGCGAGGTGTTACCCATCTTATATTTCTGCATTTTGGTTTTATTATCTAAACAAGATATATCTGACAGGGATAGTGAGGTGCTGGCAAGCAGATACCAACAAGGCAGATAGTTGAGCCGAGAAATCTGACAGCAGGTGAAGAGTTTCAGTGGAAATCAGGATGGGATGGGTGGTATGAGAGAGACTGAACCTGCTTCTGAGTGATGAATTACTCTGGTAGAGGAACCAAACTAGCATCAAAAATTTGATAGTACCAGGTGGAATTCTACCCATCCACCTCCCACACTCAATCCCTGCTGTGATGTTGTAATACCAGCAGATTCCTCTGATCATCCAAAGTGCTGCTAACACATAATGTTCGGGCCCTGCAGTCAGACTCCCAGTTTAAAACTCTTAGTGCCTTCTTACCATATCCTTTTCTTGAAGAAAGCTTAATTTTTACATGACGGGAAACTCTTTTTCACTACTTCTTTCACTGACTCCAGATTGACAAGTCACTTGAATGGCAACCAGTATGTTCCCTGTGTGGAAAAAAACTGAATTATAGTGTAGAGTTGGTTCTCCATCTGCAAGAGCAGGTGAAAAGGGGAGTGAATAATCCCCCTTGGCAAAATTGCTTTCCTTTACTACCCATAGTCTAGCTCACTCATGTGGAGTCTGGAGCTGTCTGTTCCTTAAACGCATTTTGACCAGTGACTCTGTGTCTACCTGTGGCATGCTGTGTACAGAGATCTAATCTAGATTAAGGTCAAAAAAAAAATAATAAACCTTGTGATCCCTCCCCAGTCCTGAGATTTTACAAAAGAGTGCCTATGCCTCTATAGTCTCATCTGAATAACAATCTGGCAATCCTAGATAGTTGTCTTCAACAAACTGTTAATCTAATTTTTACCAAGCAAATGCAAAAAATAACAACCAGAGAAGGTGGATGGGTTCATGGGAGCAAAAATAGAAAGGAGGTGTGAAATTAGCTAACACAGTTCTACAGATCCAGTTCTGATTATTATCCTAGTTTGAAAATGTTGCTCAGTTTTGGGGGTTGCGTAATTGAAACTGTTTTTCTTTTTTGCAGCTATACACTTATTATTCTGAGCAGTGTTTTATATATATAGCAGGTGAAGAGGGAAGAGCTATAGCTTTAGAGTAACATTGCTTCGTATCTTTCCAACATGCCAACCTTGTTCCTTGCATATATAGTTTACCAGAGTTCTCCTTTAACAAAGTCTGTAGCCCCTGGTTTCTGTTCTAACCATTTTTATGCAGAGCAGGGACAGATGCATCATAGAATTCACTAGCAGCTTCTAGGATTCTGTCTGACCTTGACCATGGGTTGCACTATTTCATTTTATGCACATTTCTTAATTACCTTCTGCTTTAATCTACTTTCCATAAAAACACAAGGGAGTATTACTTGCCCTGAAAAGGTTATAAAGGGCCCTAAGGCTACCTGCTGGAAGGTTTGGAAAGAGGAAGGCAGCATGTCAAAGTGGAACAGCTTTCATCATTGTAAAAGGAAACACTCTGGTAATGTCCTTTTGTTCTTCCCAGAGGTGATACAGGCCTTTAAAGTTCAAGGCAGGTTAGGTACTCCTATAATTGTCTGTAAAATGCCATACAGAAATTGTGAAGTAGAAGGCAACTGTGAATTTGTGATTCTCTTTGGAGTTCTACCATTTTTCAATAACTCACCTTCTCTGTTTGGTTGAGCACAGAAGAAATGCTTCTTTTTCAACAGGTCTGTCGACTGTCAGTTCCATTCCCAGAACTTTTTGCTCTTCTTCAAGATAGATTTAATTCACTTTCCTGGTATTTGTGGCTGGATTTATTGCTGAACAAACATCTATTGTCCTGAAGGCTTCTTCCCATAATAAGAGCTTCTTTAAGAAGTATTAGTTGCCTACTACATTTTGTGTCTCTCTTCCTTCATGTATGTTTGCATTTCCTTCTCGAGCTGTTAAGCCACCAGCTGTATATTCTGCAATTGCAGATTGATATTCCTTTAGGAAAATCTTGTATATATGTTATTTAAAACATACCTATCTTTCCTGCCCTTTCGTGCAGTATTTATGACTGGTCTGTCATCAAAGATGTTTTATGGAGAAGAGAGTTCTAAGTCATTTATCTTAACTAAACAGATATTTTAGTAAGAGGATAATTATAATGAAGAACTGCTTCACATACTTGCTCCCATGCAGGGAATGGTTGCTAGATAACGTGGGTCGCTGCCCACGTTTTCCCATCTGGAAGCTGATAGAGCCTGTGGCTTCCTGACTTATGCACCTCAAAGCAAAAAAGAGTCCCATGCTCCCATTTTCATGTATTTCAATTTGCCCATTAGCATGTAAAGTACCCAGATGATTTTTTTGAAAACAGTGATTAAAACTGTGCAAGTCAAATTAACATGTAGAACAGCCATAAGACACATTTTCCATTTTTATTTTTTTTTATTTTGCTCACCATATATTAATGCATATTAATGCATAGTACATAATAGGTATTAGTGCATAAATGGCTGACATTTCTCACCTGTACTTTCCAGTTGAAAACTGCCAATGCAACTTATAAAGTGTAGATACTGTAATTTATAATAAACATAAAGGCAAAGAAGAATGATAAACTGATAGTTATACTGACAGTCAACATAAATGATCTGTAAAAACTGCAGTCAGGGAAAATTGGAAAAGCTGTAGTAAATAATGTTTTCACTGACTAGCTGAAGAGCAGTAATGAGGAGAGTTGGCAAGCCTCTCTGGGGAGGCTTTTTCCAAATACAGGAGTCACTCCCCAACTCTCTGTGCAGTAGCAGTTTGAACTTTATAGGTGGGCAAGGGAGTAAGTAGAGCTTCACCAGATTAAGATGCAGTTTGTATGGAAGAAGATCCTCCATAAAAGATGCTAAGCTGGACCATTAAAGTTTTTAAAGTGCCATTTTCTGCTGGACTTGTTGGACAGCCTAAGTTCCCAGGGAAGACATCTGATACAGCTCTCACACTGAAGCTCAGAAGGCTGATTTTGGTCAGTGTTGGATAGGAAACCATCTAGAGACCCCACTTAATGCTGCCTTGAATTCCATGATGGTGTAGGCAGGATATTAATGTTACAAACAATAACAAATTAATAGTGTAAACATCGCCAGCTGACTGTTCCAGCCCCTGTATGGAGGTCCCTCAAATCATTTCACTGGTGGACATGATTGTCTAATGAGCAGTCTCTGTGCATGTGGTTAACAGATTCCCCCACACAACTGCTAAATTTCCTTAGAAAGTTTTATGGTGGCAAGGTAAAAATCATCTGGTCCTCATGATAAGTTGCTGAACACAAATAACTCACCCACATAGCAGAGCGATGCTTCCATGAGGTTGTGACCACATATAAATGAACACTGATTTTTTGTTTTTGTGCTAAACCAAGAGATGCAAAGCTAAAGAAATAGGCCCAACAGTACAACTCCAGTTATTCCTGTTACTACATCTCTACGCAGATATTGTGCAGTTGTTTTAATCATATTTCAGCTGTCATCTTTCTTAAAATGAAAAAGCCAGCTCATCTAATCCTAGAGCTTATTACTGGGAATCTCAGAGGTGCCCTGGGTCCTATACAATCAGCTTCCTATTTCTTTATTTAATAATTATCCTGCCTTTCTCCCAACAGGAGACCAAAGGCAGCTCACAATATAGATTAAAACAAAGCACAGCAAAAACAAAACAAAAAGACCCAGTGTTTATAATAAAAATAAAAAAATTTAAAAATTATAAAATAAACTATCCTATTAAATACAGCTTTAATTTAAAGGTGTTTAAAAGCATTTTAAACCTAGCAGTGTGAATGAGAGTACAACAAACTTCCCTCATCCTTTAAAAGATCCTTCTGTAACAACAGTTAATAGCCAAAAGTTAAAAATCTTCCCCAGCCAATACAAAGAAAGCAGAGGGAGGGCTGACTTAGCCTCTTGTGGGAAGGAATTCCACAACCTGAGAGCAGCTACTGAGAAGGGCCTTATCACATGTCCTCATCAGATAAGCCTGTGGTCGGACAAAGAAAAAGCCCTTCCCTGAGGTATGTTTATATCCACTTCTGTGGAATATTCCACATTCCACTTCCTCATTTTAAAAACGCTTTGCAGTCCCAGAACTGCAACCACACACCTCTGTTTGGTTTCTGCAGCTAGGTATCTCAGTGTTAAACCAAAATTTGGATTGGTATCCTTCAAAATTTCAGGAAGCAATTTTGTAGTGGATGAGGATGAACCAGCTGAGTCTTGACTCAAAGAAAATCAAAGTGCACTTGGTGGAGGTTTATTGCAACTAACCTAGGGTGGAGCTAAGAATCCTGGTTAAGAATCAGAGGTGCAGTTTGGGAGTTCTGTGCTGCACTAATAGAGGAAGCTCAAGTGGCGGTGGAACTGTGACCTTGTCTGGAGCAGACAGATCTTATCTCACTTGCTCAGAATATAGCAACATCCAGGCTGGGCTGCTGTAAGACACTGTGTGTGTAGCTGCTTTTAAAGACTATTTGGAAACTTCAACTGGTGCAAAATGCAGTATTGGTGGCAGTGGGTTGACTGATACCTATATTGTTCTCATTGCGATGGTGGCCAGTGTGTTTCAGGACTTGATATTACTGGCAGCCAGTGCATTTCGAGGCCTAATATGACAAACTGGTATGGCCTTCATCCATAGCAGCCTGCCCATAGTCTCGGATCTGTTGCTGCAGTGACTCTGTTAAGAAACCCAGGTGTAAGGTCATACACATTTGTGAGCAAATTTTACATTGTTCTTTATCAGTGCTCAAGGCAGTAGAGGGACAGATTGTTTTCTGTCCAGTGCATTTAAAAGATCCTTGTCCTTTCATCTGTGGCTTGTGTGTTTTCCACCCTAGGATATTCCCACAGGGGCTGACAGCTGTGTCACCAGCCTGTCCTGTGACTCTCATCGGTCACTCATTGTAGCAGGACTGGGTGACGGCTCCATTCGTGTTTATGACAGACGGATGGCTCTCAGTGAATGGTAAGGCATCCATCTCATTTATGTGACTAGCAAATGATGCTCAGCCTTGTTACTCATTCTTTCTCTCCCCTCCCCTCCCTTGTATCCCTAAAAAATGCACTAGAAATGGCTGCTCTAATTTGCCTTTCTGTGTAGTTGATTGCAGTCCTTGGAAACATAATGCAGAAGCAATACTGAATGCATGAGAGTGGGGAGGAAGAAAAGGTTTTCATCACACTACCATTTCTTTATAAATATTTGTGATGGCATGGTAGAAGTCATCCAACATAAACTGTACCTGGTAAAAATCTTACCTTTCCCCTATTACATAACACATAGATGCACACTCTAATTTAAGATACAACAGGTCTTTAGAAGGGATATTTTTCTATATTCTATTTAAAACAGGAGACAAAATCTGGGCACTGACTCAGTGTCTAAAGTCTGTAAGTTACAGAGTGAAGCACATCCACTGCTTGACGGCTCTGTAATGAGGCCAACATATTACAGGACTTAGTCCAAGCTCCATGAGCTATCTAGCAGTAACCCTTTTCAGACTCTACTATGAATCTTTATCAACATCCTGCATATTACAGTTGCTCTGGGGTTACTTTCCAAACTGTATTTCTTCCCTGGTTTTTTCCAAAAAGCTAGAATCTAGAAAAAAAAATACCAGTTGGCCTAAGGAGCTGCAGCCAGATTGCTAACTGGGGCTGCATACAGCAGGGATACAATTCCCTGCTGCAGCAGCTCCACTGGCTGCTGGTCTGTTTCTGGGTGCAAGCCAAAGTGGTTATGACCTATCAAGCTAAATATAGATCAGGTGCAGGCTACAGGTAGAACTGTATCTTCCTGTGTGAGACTGCCTGGGCTCTAAGATCTCTGGGGAAAGATTCTTATCTTAGTCCCATCACCTTCTCAGGAATGTTTGGTGGGAACACAGGAGAGGGCCTTCTCTGTTGCTGCTCACAGGCTTTGGAATTCCCTCCATGGGAGGCGAGGATGGCTCCTTCCTTGCAGCCTTACTTGTTGTTCTTGTGTACCTTCAAGTCATTTCTGATTTATGGTGACCCTAAGGTGAACCTATCATAGGGTTTTCCTGACAACATTTGTTGGGGGGTGGGTTCCCTTTGCCTTCCTCTGTGGCTGAGAGAATGTGATTTGCCCAGGCTCGCCGAGGGGATTTTTCTGGCTGAGCAAGGATTGAATTCTGGTCTCCAGAGTCATAGTCCAACACTCAAACCACTACACTTTGCTGGCTGTCTGCTGCCTTTCTGTGGGAAAGGTTTTTTTTTTCATTTTTGAAAACAAAAAAAATAACAGTATTATATGGATTTTTCTCCTCTCTAAAAGACACAAGTTGCTGAAGCCATTCTTAAATTAAAGCCATGTTTCTGTTGCTTGCTTGAACAAAAACAAGTGGTTGTTATCTCCCGTTCCCCCACACACACACACACTCTTTTCCCATTTTCTTCAATGGTAAGCCCAGGATACTGGGGTATATGCTGAAGCATGCAGCTGCAAAATGTGATGCTGGAGCTTACCTTCTCTGAGTCAGACACATGCAGCTTTACTTAACGGGAAGATAGCTCCAACAAGCAGATGGTTTCCTTGGCGAGTGAATGCTTCAGTCATTTCTGGGCTTTGTCCAACTCTATCTTACAAGGTTTCTCTTATCTCTCTTTTAGCCGTGTGATGACCTATCGAGAACATACAGCCTGGGTGGTGAAAGCATATTTGCAGAAACATCCTGAAGGCAACATCATGAGTGTCAGGTAGGGGAAAAAATGAAAAGAAACAAGGGCCTCTGAATATTTATGCGACATTTTCTTGTCAAAACATTATTTTGCACTCTCTTGTTTAAAAATCTGTCTCTGGTATTTAAACAGTGAAGAGGTTTGAGCTCTTCACTTTGGCATTTCTACTGTGCAATTAACTCTTGCTCCAAGATCGAGATGTGGGAGGGAATGAGCAACGTTGTACTTTCCACCTAGAGTTTTCAAACTTGATCACAGCAAACTTCAGTCAGGAAAACAATCTAGCCTCCTCAAAGAAGGCACAGGTTCTACTGATGATCAGCCTTATCTCGCATTTGGTCCAGAAGAATGAGAGAGAGGGCTACAGCATGCTGTAAGAATGGTACCTCACAGAAGCCAAAGGCTTGCCATTTGCCACTGCACATTAACAAAAAAGTGAGTGTATAGTATATTGTCCTATTCCTGTGGGAATGGGGGAAATGGCATCTCAGGGCTGCATGTTGACCTCTGGGGAGAGGTCATCAAAGACCCTTTACTTTGCCGGCCACTGCCTATATCTTCTTCTGAACTGTTATCCCTCCCAATCAAAAAACTAAAGATAACCACCCTAACCTGAAACATAAATACACATCTGTTACTCTGAAGTAAATTGGGCCCCAATTTTGGGAGAAAGGTAGCTTAGAAAT
Source organism: Cyclura pinguis (assembly GCA_030412105.1). Lineage (NCBI taxonomy): Eukaryota > Metazoa > Chordata > Lepidosauria > Squamata > Iguanidae > Cyclura > Cyclura pinguis. Next base: position 163,194,250 of record CM059600.1, read on the forward strand.
GCAATGAAACAAAACAAAATAAAATAAAATAGCAAGTAAGTAAGTAAATAAATAAGTACGCAAGTAAGTAAGTAAAAGGGAGGAAGTGAGTAGGTGGCCAGAGCAAGTCTTGCTAGTGAGACAGAAAGCTTTAAAAGGGAGTGAGGAGAGAGTTTTCATCACATGTTCTGAGCTTATTGCTATGCAGGATTATTTCCCTATCTAGCAATTTTCAGTGCATAAATCCATTTCTCATGCTTTGTAAATATGGTGTGGGAGCACTGGTTTTATTTATTGTCCCATTCAGAGGACAGCAGAATATAATTTACTGCTACTAAGCTGCAGTTTGTTTTGAGAAACTCTCTTCCTTGTATTACAAGAATTGAAAGAAAATATAATTCTCAAAGATGTAACACTTTTCTGCTGCTGGGGGATGGGAAGCAAATATTATGACTTCTGTTTCTCTTGGGAGAGGGTTTGAGAGGCTCAGTTTGCAGGTTGAGAATCACTTCCCTATTCTGCTGCAATTCCACTGTTGCTTCTTTGTTGCATATCTGGCTGTGGTGAGACCCCTTGATGGACCCCCCTTCTGTTAGACCAGTGATTCTCAACTTTTGGTCTCCTAACTGTTTAGGACTTCAGCTCCCAGAATACTTCACCATTGGCCAGGCTAGTGGAGGCTTTGGAGAACTGAAACGCAGAACACCTGGAGGAGCAAGGGCTGAGAATGGCTGTATTAAACTAGCATCAGATCTTTGCAGCAAATGGTATTTCTTATAAGGCTGATTAAGAGAACAGATTCTTAAATGAAACTGGCCATGTATTTGGATCCCCATCCCACATCACTTCAATCTGCCTAGGAAGACCTACCACTCACAGCAAAGGACTTGGTGTTTTGCTAAAAGGGGATACACTTCAGTTTTAGACTATGATCCAAAGCAAAATAATGTGGCAGTTTTTTGGAAGCTGAGAAGATCTTAGTCTGTGTTTGTACCTGGATTGGGAGCACATGTATGAGCTCCATGTGGGTTGCCTTGGACTTCCCATAGGTAAGGTGCGACTAACATATAATTAATGAAAAGGCATTGATGGCAGTGTCCTCTTGTATGACATCTTTCAGCAGGCAGAGCACTGCTTAGAATAACAGATCCCCACAATTTGAACTTCAGTCATATCTTGTTGCATTTACACTGTTTGTGTATGTGAAAGGCTGGCCACTGGATTTTGTTGAGCAGCAGCGTATGTGGGAGCAGAGGGCTTTGGCAGAGCTCCCTACTCCCTCTGTGGCTCCTTACCACTGGCCTTGCCCTTTCCTTCCCTAATTACATGCCTCAGACCCTTTAACTAATAGAAGCCTTATAAAGAGAATTTTTTATCATCTGTAGATGCGCAGAGAAGATGGCGAATTACTAGCAGGGGGAAGAGAAAAGGCAGAACTACTTAACACCTTCTTTGCCTCAGTTTTCTCCCAGAAGGATACAAGCACTCAACCTGGCGGTTGGGGAGCAGGGGAGGAAGCAGGGGAAATGAGGCACATAATAGGTAGAGAGGTGGTACAGGAATACCTGCCCACACTGGATGAATTCAAGTCTCCAGGGCCAGATGAATTGCATCCTAGGATATTAAAAGAACTGGCAGAGGTCATTTCGGAACCGCTTGCTAGAATCTTTGAGAAATCTTGGAGGACAGGAGAAGTTCCAGCAGACTGGAAGAGGGCAAATGTTGTCCCCATCTTCAAGAAGGGAAAAAAAGAGGACCCAAATAATTATCGCCCAGTCAGCCTGACGTCAGTACCTGGAAAGATTCTGGAGCAGATCATTAAGCAGTCAGTTTCTAATCACTTAGAAAGCAACGCGGTAATCACGAGAAGTCAACATGGATTTCTCAAAAATAAGTCATGCCAGACTAATCTTATCTCTTTTTATGATACAGTTACTAGCTTGATAGATGAAGGGAATGCTGTGGATGTAGCATTTCTCAATTTCAGTAAGGCCTTTGACAAAGTTCCACATGACATTCTTGCAAAGAAGCTAGTAAAATGCGGGCTGGACAGGGCTCCTGTTAGTTGGATTTGTAATTGGTTGACCGACCAAACCCAAAGGGTGATCACGAATGGCTGCTTTTCATCCTGGAGAGAAGTGACTAGTGGGGTGCCACAGGGTTCTGTCCTGGGCCCAGTGCTGTTCAATATCTTCATCAGTGACTTGGATGAAGGAATAGAGGGCAGGCTCATCAAATTTGCAGATGACACCAAATTGGGAGGGGTTGCTAATACGCCAGAAGACAGGATCAAAATTCAAAATGACCTGGACAGATTGGAGAGCTGGGCCAAGGCTAACAAAATGAAGTTCAACAGAGAGAAGTGTAAGGTCCTACACTTAGGTAGAAAAAATGGAATACAGAAATATAGGATGGGGGACACGTGGCTGGATAGCAGTACATGTGAAAGGGATCTAGGAGTTTTAATAGACAAGCTGAACATGAGTCAGCAATGTGATGCGGCAGCCAAGAAAGCCAATGCAATTCTCGGCTACATCAATAGGAGTATGGTGTCTAGATCAAGGGAGGTACTGGTACCACTCTACTCTGCTTTGGTTAGACCTCATCTTGAATACTGTGTCCAGTTCTGGGCACCCCAATTCAAGAAGGACATGGTTAGGCTGGAGCAGGTCCAGAGGAGGGCGACCAAAATGGGGAGAGGCCTGGAACCCGTGCCCTATGAGGATAGACTTAGAGAGCTGGGTATGTTTAGTCTGCAAAAGAGAAGGTTAAGAGGGGACATGATAGCCATGTTTAAGTATTTGAAGGGATACCATGTAGAGGAAGGAGAGGGCTTGTTTTCCGCTGCTCCAGAGACCAGAACAAGGAGCAATGGATTCAAGCTGCAGGAAAGGGGATTCCACCTGAACCTCAGGAAGAACTTCCTGACAGTCAGGGCTGTCCGGCAGTGAAATATGCTGCTTCAGAGTGTAGTGGAGTCTCCTTCTTTGGAGGTTTTTAAGCAGAGGCTTGATGGCCATCTGTCAGGAGTGCTTTGAGGGTGTTCGTGCATGGCAGGGGGTTGGACTGGATGGCCCGTATGGTCTCTTCCAACTCTACATTTCTATGATTCTATGTGTATAGATTAAACAGGCACTGTACATGTATCTTGCTCCATTGATTACACTATGCTTGTATGGCCAGTGTTTACACACATTCATCTACCAGATTCAGTCACTGATGCTGCAGTTGCAAACACATTTATTGGGAAGCAAGCTCCACGTTTTAACACCATAGGCATTACTTATCAGTAAAAATATATAAGGTTGCAATGCACAGACCTGAGCACTTAAAAAATGACAAGTTGGATATTAACACATTTTATTCCAACACTAATATGTGCAAGTGTTTACAGAAGAACATAAGAAGAGCCCTGCTAGGTTAGACCAAAGACCCTCCTACCTAGTCTGTCCTTCTGCTCCCACAATGGCCAACTAGATGCCTTTGGGAAGCCCAAGAGCATGACCTCAGGTCAATACCAAGCTCATATTCCACAACAGCTGGTATACAGAACCATATTGGTGGTCATAGTAATAATGGAGATGATATACAGCCATCATGACTAATACCCATTGGTAGTCTTATCCTGTATGAACTTGTCTAATCCACTTTTAAGCGCAATCAAGCTGGAAGCCACCTGGCAGTAGTGAATTCCACAATCTAGCTGAGTATTGAAGGAATACTACTTTTTACCTGTCCTGATTCTCCCACCATTGATCATCCATGTGGATGATTGTGCTTTCTAGTATTATATGAAAGAGAAAAACATGATACTTATAATTGTGAATTGAAACATTTTCCTCCATATCAGTACACTGGTTACAAAGTGCTGTGCCTTCTCTTCCCTAATATCCGTCCACTTCTTCTTCCCCCTTACTTCTCTGTCCCTTCCTTGTGACAATTTCTATGCCTTTTTCTCCCCACTCCAGTTTAAAACTTTTTTTGAAAAACCTTCCTTTTTCAAAATAACTGGGGAAATCTATGCTGGATGGGACTGATGGAAGTTGTGGTTCAAAACATCAGGAAAGCACCAAGTTTTAGAGAGGGAGTGTGAGTGGGCAGTGTCTTCCCCCCTCCAAAAAAAAAATCTAACCAAAGAAACAACAAAGACAAGAGTTTGCACTCTTTTTAGTGGTTTTTATTTAACCTATAAATGTCGCTTTGGCAAAGCACAGCTGGTCTCGCAAGTCAAAGGTGTGTGGGGCTTCTGTAGGCAGCTAACCAATACATTTAGCTTGGAGGGAAGTCTGAGGGGACAACTGAAGTAGTTTGACCCATGTTGCAATCAGAAGGATGTCTTTAAGTAGGAAGAATTTTTGGCTGGGAATACAAACCAGTCTCAGCCCTACCTCTTGACATAATAACAGCCCAATATGTCAAAGAGAGTTACTGTTTCTCACCACAGCCCCACTCTTTATCTGTAATAGGGTATAATACCAGTGAGCTATGCCATAGAACTGTATTATTGTACCCTCTAAACCAAGGGTTCTCAACCATTGGTTCCTCAGATGCTACATACATCAGCTCTCAGAAGGCCCAGTCAGGATGTCCAGTAGTGAGGAATCATGGGAACTGAGGTTCAGAGCATCTAGAAAGCCAGAAGAAGAGAACTAATATTCTGAGCTGAATCTGCAATATGGGAATAATAGCACTGATCAGTTCCTCATCATTAGCCCAACTCTCAGCCTGTAGCAGGGGTAAAATGTTACTTTCCAAGTCTTCAGTACTGTTTTAAGCCACTCATCCACTGAACCCTAAACTGCAACATTCCAGAGCTGTCATAAGTTACTGTTACCGTAAAAACTTGCAAAATGGTTCACATTTAGTTAAGAGCAAGAACTACTTTCTGTTCTGCTACCTGTTGTGAGGGTGTCAAGACACTGATTCTTGTTAAAGTTTTGGGATTTTTTTCGTTGATCTCTATAAGATTTAATTTCTGTCCTGGATGCATTTGACAGTAATTTCTCAGTGGAAACCAGGAAGCTTCCAATCCCAGACAAGATAGGTCACTGACTTTAATCTATCTATTGGTTTCTCTCTGCCAACATAATTTTGCCCTAACCACCTCCCTGAGCCTTGCTCTCTCTGAGAGGAAAGAACTGCAGCTGTTCCCCATGCCCACATATAAGCCACACTCTTGTAGAAGTCTCTCTTGTACTCCTTCCCAGTCTTTGAGCGCCTACAGTCAAGTGACATTTAGTGCTACCAATCCAAAATAATTGTCGAGCTATTCTGTGTATTACTCCTTAATGGACTGAGACAAAAGAAACTGCAGAATCACTGGGAGCTACAAATAGAAGAGGATATGATCAGAACCTCCTGTATAATTCAGCGAACAAGGTGGGGTGATTGCATGGTAAAACCCACATCTGGAAGCACCCTTTCTCACTGCTTGAATCCTCTCATCTGGAGGCCACCTAGGTTTGAGCCACATGGTACATAGTTCTTTCCTCTAATATCCTGCTGCCGCCTCCCAGTATCTGCAGCCTTGAGGTGATTCCCCCTCTCTCTCTCTCTCTCTCTCTTTCTCTCTCTCTCTCTCTCTCTCTCTCTCTCTCTCTCTCTCTCCCCCCCCCCACCTCCACCCCACCCCTCTCTCTGTCTGATGACAGGGCCAACCTGGTGAGTGACATAGCTGAGGTCCATAATAGCATACTTCACATTGTATGCTAAAATGCTGACATTAAGGATCCAAAGAACATGGGCTGTCAGCCATGGGGAAGGGTGTCATGAATAATGGTATTTGTTCATTCAGAAGGTCAGTAAAAGCTTGACAAAAGATTTATGTACCAGGAAGGAAACAGATGAGGTGTGAAGAAAAGCCTGAACTCCACTTCCCACAGCAAAAGCAGCATGCTCTGAAGGTTAGTGCTGACTTCAGAGCCTTGATTTGTATGGTTTCAGGTTAGCTTATTGTAATTAGAGGGCACTGCTTTCTCTTTTCTCCTTGTAGTTCTGTTCCTAATTGATCAGAAAAGGACTTTTAAGCAGCTTTCAGCAAGGTAGGATGGGGCCAGTGTGGTTTGAGTGTTGGACTACAACCCTGGAGATCAGAGTTTGATTCCCTGCTCAGCCGTGGAAGCCCACTAGGGGACCTTGGGGACATCATACACTCTCAGCCCCAGAAAACCCCATGATAGGGTCACCTTAGGGTCACCGTAAATCAGAAACGACTTGAAGGCACACAACAACAAAGCAAGGGCAGATGTTCTTTTTTTTTTTCCTGTTTGTGGCTAAAACAATTCTAAGATCATTCCAGAAATATCATCCATTTCAAGCATGGACAAACTGCTCAATGTTATTTTTTTCTGCTAAAGAAATATGTAGCAGTACTGTGGTCAGAACTTCTTGCAGAAGCTGAATAGATGAATCACAGTGCTGTCTCATCTCAATGAATCCTTTTGAGAAGAGAGTGTATTTCCTCTGTTTCCTTAAGTGCTTTTGCACCTGGGAAGCTTTTGTTTAAGTGCAACTATTACAATTCTGAATTAGCAATGGTTGCCGGGCTATCTGAAACCATTGATTGTACGGGCAGAGGTTTTTTTTCTCAGCACTGAAAGCAGTAAGTGGGCTTTTTAATAGCACATCCCAGATCTGTTATTAGATTTTCTCTTTCAAGTGGCTTATATCTGGCATGATTACTAAGTGACCTTTAGCCACTCATACTTCCTTATGATAGTCCAGTAGACCCAGTGAGCTAATCAGCATTTGTGTTCAGGCTCTTTTACAGGAACTTGAGCATATAGGGTTCAGATAGGAAATGGTCAGAACACAGGCAGGACGTGTTCCCACTTCAGTCTCCTGGGCTATCTGGTCCAAAGGATGGCAGACAGCAGCGTCTGGGGTGACTTCTGCCTGGCACCTTGGGCAGCTGCTGCGGTTCTAGTGGTGTCAAAGAAAGGCAGTATCAGAGGAGACAGACCAATACCCTGACTAGCCTCAAGGGAAGAAGTGTCCATCTCATGCCCCCAAACTGATAAATGTAAATTGCCCAATGTCTGTTGCTAGAAGTAAAATTCACACAGAGGGTACGATAAATTCTCCATGTGTACCAGATATTAACATTAAAGCTTTTATATAACAGTTCTGTATTCATTTTCAAGTCTATATTTCATACATTGGCCATTTCTGCACTAGACTGTTCTAGTGCTATTATTCCACTTTCAACGTCCTATGGAATCCTGGAGTTTGCAGTTTAGAGAGGGGTCTTTTAAACTGTAAACCCCAGGATTCCATAGGATGTTGAAAGCACTAGAACAGTCTAGTGCAGAAATGGCCATTGTTAATTTGGAGTCCATTTGAAGAGGTATATTTGTCAAAGCGTTCCAGGCAAGCTAAATGACTCAGTAGATCACTACCTTGGGGTACTAATTTGAAGCTTTACTTCCCTTTGTTTGCCTGTTTGTTTCCCTGTTCTCTGAATGGGAAAACAAACAAAAGAAACCAATACAGCTCTGACCTCTTATCACTTATAGTGGCAGCTGGAGTAGATTCTCCCCGTGAACTTTCATTCTACATTCATTCATTCATTGAGCTTTGCCTTTCCTAGTTTGGCTCTCTGCACTAAGAACAGGTCTTGGAAAACACTTTGGAAGAATGTATTTTCACTGGAATGTGTGCAGGTGGGCTGTAAGCTCCCAGCCTTCAAATGCATAACTGTCACCTTGTATGAGCTTTCGCTTAATCTGTACACAGAGTCAAATACTGGTGGTTTCATCTTTCTTCTCGTAATTATGCCTTCCTCCTCTTTTGCTTGGCAATTTATTTTAACAGTACAGCCTGGAGCCATCTTCTAGCACAAGTATAAAGGAAAGATGCTGCTTCCATACATTCTACCTTTGGAAATTCTCATGTGTGTACATACGTGTGTGTGCGTGTGCTTGTGTACACCTTAAAGTCACCTGTTGACTTATGGCAACCCCATTAATTTCATAACATTTTCTTAGCAGGGAATACTCAGAGGAGGTTTGCCAATACCTTCCTATGAAATATAGCCTAGAACACCTCATATTTGTTGGTGGCCTCCCATCCCAGTACTAACCAGGGCTGACCTTGCTTAGTTTCCAAGGACAAATGGGATCTGGTGCCTTTAGAATATTTATGCGAGCTACAAATGATCTCTTGCCACTTGTGTTGCCTGAGTTGAACATGGTGCTCCCTACAAACACTTGTTTGTTTGTTATCCTGCTTTTTTTCCATATGGGACCCAAAACAGGACATCACAGAGGAATGAAATTGTTAGAATGATATTGATCTTAGCATTTATAAGCCCCTTCAGTCCCTAGGCATTGTAAAAAATAACAAACTTGCACTCTAGGTTATAGCTCTTAAGGAAAGCAAAACCAAAGAGGGGAAGTATAAAAGGTCAGGCATTAAAGGCTCAGGAGAAATGAATTTTTTCAAATACTTACAAGGAGATATATGGATATTGTTGGGGGAAGAAAGCAATGAGTTCCAGAGAAAAGGGGCAACATAAGTCAAGGGACAAAGGAAGGAAACAGAAGAAGGATGATGCTGAGAAGAGAAAAGCATCAATAGACTGAAGATGCCCAACAGGCAAATGAACAGGGAGAAGTACCAAAAATAAAAGATGTTAAAGCATATACTAGATCTGCTATGGGAGCATCAGTCCTAGGAAAGGCAATATGTAAGGAGAACCCTGAGCAAAGTGAAATATGTGTGGGGAGGGGCTGGAATCAAATGTTCAGATAATGAAACCAAGATGGAGGAGAAGGAGGAACTGGTAGAACAAAAACAGGACAAGCAGGGACAGCAACGTAGAAGTAACAAGGCTTAGAGACAAAATGTTCAGATCAGGATGTAGACATGGACTAAAATGCAAGTAAATCCATTTTTATTGATCTGTAACTTCTTAACAAGAGAGGGGAAGGATAGGGAATAAAGCAGAGTGGAAAAATCGCTGAGACATTCAGAGGAGATGAAGATGCAACGAAGTATGTATATCCAGGCAAGGTGGGTAGGAGGAGTCCTTGAAACAGATTGAAGGAAATGTGTAAAGACAAACCCCAGGAAATAAGGATCAGCCAGTTAATCATAATAAAGAATAAAATCACTCATGCTAGTATCTAGGAAAGAAAATGAAAGAAGGATGAAGCCAGGTTTCAGACCCTGAAAAGAAAAAGAGACACAAAGGGATGCACACAACAGCAAACCACAAAGGAGAAGAATACAGAGGATGAACTGAATGAAATTTAAATTATTGTAAGAAGACAAGGTAAAGAAAAAGCTGGTAGAAGCAAATGGGCCTGAATGCAAAGACGTGTTTCACAATTGATAGTATGGAGGAATGCGTAATAGTAAAAGAACCACAGGACAAAACTGAAAAGCAGGGGTAAAAGAAGTTCCTGCAAAAGCAAGGCACAAACAACTGTAAGAAACCCCCAGATTCTGAGGGATAAAGATATTATTAACACAAAGCTGTCAGCTTAAGGAAACTCAGGGAAAAATGAAGCAGAACATGGCACAGAAATAAAATCAGGATGAGAAGAAATGCAATTGAAGTCTGAATTTGGAGGAAGATCCATAACTAATAGCAGAGGTACAGCCGCCTTGGATCTTATATGAGGAAGAAAGGCAGATTATTGAATAAATAAATCTACCTACATGATGATTGCTGGCTACTGCAGTCAAGAAAAATGCTGCAGTCCCAAAAATTGTACTGGCAGTTCAAGCAGGAGCCCAGTCCTCAGTGATCTTGGCACCTTTAGTCACAAGGGTGCTCTATTTGAGGTTTCTCAAAGGACTTAGATGCTTTGGTGTCAGTGGGTGGTAGTTACCTGGGGAAAGTGCCATCAATTACAGACGCAGCATCCTATGCAGCTAAAGTCAACTTAGGTCGCTTTTGACTAAAACTTGCAGGAGCTGGTAGCCTCTGGGTATGCTAAGTTCTTGGTACATTTGAGGAACACACAGTGTTGTTAACTATAGAGCTAAAGATTTTTCCATTCTCTTCTGTTACGCTTGAATATTGGCCATTACATTATTGTATTGACATTCAAGGCTTTGAATGGAATTACTGCTTTATTTTTGTTATATTTTTTCAGACTCTATTCATGGCCATTCACCCTAATATGAAAGCCAGCCTGTAGTTATAATTGCTCTGGTTTTAATATCCTGACAATCTGATTTGGAGTTCTTTGTAATTATTGTATCAGATACCTCCCCACCCCTTTCCCCTGTCGATTATGCAAACGTGCTTTAAGATATTGATCCACATGTGTGCTTGCTTGCAGTGGGCTTACTCTGTATGCAGACTTTTTCAGGGCTCAATCTTGCCTAGAAGTCAGGCCTTGTACCCCACACCTTAGCTCTATTCCTGTGCAGGGAGACACTGTGCTCTCTAATGGCAAGTAGAAAAGGTACAATCAACATTTCCAGACACTGACTACTCTGCTAAAATGTGATTATAGGGCTGAGCTTTAGCAAGACTAAAGTCCTGATTCCTCTTTGTTTTGTGCTTTACCATCTATACCCCATTTGGCTACTATTTTTTTGTTGCTTTATTTGTTTGTTTTCCCACCTGCCTCCCAGCAAAGGATCCAGAGAAATCAAATTTTCACAGTGTGAGGGCTCAAAAGGTCTTTTAGGACTTCAAAAATGCAAAATCATGATCACTCCTTAGATTGCAGGTAGACACCCCTCAAAAAAAAATAATAGAAAAGTTTGAGAGATAAGAATTCTGAGGGCTAGCCTTGTGGTTGCATTTCATCACAAACCCAGCTCCTGGAAGTGTTAATCAGAGATCTTGTGAACATATGTGCCATAACGAAGGGACAGTTCTAAGAGAGGCAGGCCATGCAGGTTGGGCACCTGAATTATTACAAAGGGTAAAACATGATCTGAATTGCCACTGCTGAAACTGGAAATCCAGAATGTTATGTAGAGAAAAATAGCATGAGCTGTGCAATTGCTTCCAATTTCAAGACATCTAATCTCGGGAACCTTGGACTCAGCTTCTGGGCAGAATAGAATACCCACCATTACATCCTCTGTCCAGCTGTTGTAGGAATTAGGGAACTGGATATAAATTACCATGGCTTCTAGGTCAGTGATTCCTGATGGGCCTGGTTAGAGGGCAGATGTTGTAATCCCCATGCTGAAGCTACTCTGTCCGTTCTACTTCTTACTGATCACTTTCTGCCCAGAGGTTTTGCTTAAGAAATACACTGTTGGATAAATGAGATAATTATATGTTCCAACCTTGCTTCCCTCATAAAATCATCATCTGGACAAAATATGCTTTAAACTATGTAAAATAATAGGGCTGAAAGCTAGTTTCATGAGGTAAGGGTCCATTAAACCCAGGACAAGATGGCAGTCCAGCCAAAGACTACCCTATACACTCTGCCAACTTACTGTGAGCTTAATGAGGCATTCATGGCATTTATAAAGCCTCTTGTCTAATGTGAAAGGTCTTAACCTGGCCAAATCTCTTACAGGCCTGCCATTCTGAAGTCAGTTAGTTTCTTGGTGTGCACACACACACTGTTCAAATTATCCAGTTCTCATTTGTGTTCCTTCAGGAACATGAGGTGGGTTATTGGCCAGAGTTGAGACAAAACCAGACAGAGATTTTCTAATGACCCTCTGAGCTGATGAGGAGGAAAAACGAATTGTGTCCATTAATTTCATATGTATGAACAAGTGGAACTGTATCAAGAAGAAACTCATCTCTCCTTCAGCACCCAGAATATTAGACTTGCTGCCTGATATAAATGGGAGTGATAGGCAAACATTAACATGCTGTTTGTAGTGAAGGGGAACTGCTGCACTGTCCTAGCTATGGCCAGGTCCTGGGATAAGCACAGCATGCTCTCCATGTTGAAGCAGGTAATTAATAGCCCAGCATTCTGTCTGTTCACAGTGTAAATGGAGATGTCCGTTTCTTTGACCCAAGAATGCCAGAATCGGTGAAGGTCCTTCAGATAGTCAAAGGACTGACAGCTCTAGATATTCACCCACAAGCCAACCTGTTTGCTTGGTAAGTTCTAAAAGAGCTCTGCCCAGAAATAATCTCTCTGTATGTACAAAGCACAGGGAAAAGTTCCCATTGTTCAAACACTGGCATTTCTTTTTGTTGTCATAAACAATGCAACTTCTTTCCCATGTTTGCAGTCAAGATGTTTTTACCCTTGCATGTTTCATTGAACTTACAGCAACTTGAATTTCAGAAATAATGAGCATTGTAACTCATGTTATTAGGAAACATTGGTTTTCCTTTCTGAGAATAGCATACGTATAATTCAGTAGGAATTTGCTATCTGGTTTCACCAGTTTGATGTTTGCAGTCACAATCATCCTATACTTAATTCTGCTTATCCTTTTGACTCTCCAACCCCTCCGTGACTCTCCAATTGACCATGTAAATCTTCTGCTCTGGCCCTGTTGATTGGTGGGACTACATTAAAGATTGTAAGGTTTGAAAGAAAATCTCTTTACAGAGTTCCATCTTTGCTCGTATAGAACCTTTGCTTTCTGTCCTTTGAATGACACCGTTTCAATGGTTGATTTGCAAACCTCTTGCTGAAAGTCTCGGACAGTAGTGTTTTTTTGTGTCATTGGACTACTGTATTCCCTTTTCTCTTCCAGTGGCTCCATGAATCAGTTTACTGCAATCTACAATGGGAATGGTGAGCTGATCAACAATATCAAGTACTATGATGGATTCATGGGCCAGAGAGTGGGTGCCATCAGCTGCCTAGCCTTCCATCCACACTGGGTCAGTCTCTTTTCTCAGTTGTAGAGTCTGTGTATAGTTGCCTATAGAACAAATTTGGGTACTAAGAAGAAAGTCAGTAAGGCTATCCCTGTCCCCTCAACACACAAACTTCAAAAGGACAAATAAAAATCCTCAATAGTAGAACAGAATTAATTTGTTAAATTAACACAGCTTTCAAATACATGTTTAATTCTTTTGATTGTAGGTAACTGGAAAATTTGTTTTCTTTTGAAAAGATTGATAGAAGTCAGAATTACCCAGTAACTGTAAGGTTAAGAACATAAAGATTACCACACTTAGCCAAAGGCCTATCTAGTCCGGGATCTAGGTCAGTTTTGCTGAAAGAAATGAGTAAGGCGAAGTAAGTGTGAGGTTGTGGTTGTATGTTTAGGTAATCTCCCAGTCTAATGGAAATAGAAATGTCTAAAAAGAACAGCAGCCACAGTAAATACTGTGGAGTGCTGGTCACTTTCAATAGCTGTGTTGGTTCCTGAGCCTACCACGGATCCTGGACTCCAAGGAGATTTCTACAGATATTTATATTTGGGACCAGGGGTGGCAGGCGAGACTTTCTGTCAAATCCAGAGGCTCTCCAAATGTAGCAGCCTACAAAGGACCACATCACCAGTGAAAGTTTTTTTAAAATTATTATTATTGTTTACTTGAGAGAGATTGTTTCACCTACCACACAGTCCTGCACAAATGACGAGGGTTCTCCATGACCTTACTTCAGAAACCAGTTAGGTGTTTTGCTACTTTAGGAGTCCCTCCGGGCTAAACAGCAACAGGGATGGTCCACTTTACAGAGTTCGAAGCTAAAGAAGAGGGCTAGGGCTTGTCTCTGCAGTGAACACTGGGCTTCAGAAGGAAATGCAGAATTCATAAAAGTCAATTGTGATCACAACTAAGATTCCAAGCCCTCCCCCTTGTAAAGATGCTGACAAACAGAATTTGTGGGAGGCATAAAAAGTGAGACAAGCCAATGTCAGTATATCCCATTTTAGAAGCACCCCTTCTATTCTTTTTGTCTTTCTTTCCACAGCCTCACCTGGCAGTCGGAAGCAATGACTACTACATCTCAGTGTACTCAGTGGAGAAACGTATCAGATAACAGTGTGTGGCTGCTTTGTCAGAGCGGGACATCTTCTGGCAGGCGGGACCATGTCTCACTCATGATGTACATAGTGAAAGTATCGACTTGAATGTTTTGTGTTGGCTGCTGCTGCTGTGCAACCCCATAACTTGAACACTTTTTCTCCTGATTTAGCTACTGATGATTTTGAGTCATAGGAGAGGGAGAGAAGCAGTCCCTTACTTTTCTTTGCAGCCAAAGCCTCTGGAAGATACAGAAAAGGAGCATTTATATTTTCAGTGGATTCCATCACTATTACCACATGAGACTGCTTCTCTGGTTGTTTGACAATATGGTTCCTATGAACTAATGAGATAATTTATTCCTGGAAGAGGGGATGGGGTGTCCTTTAAATCAGGAATTAATTTGGAATTTACCTACTTTTCCACATATTCTACCTAGAATGTCTGTGGCTGCTACCTATTTTGTGCCAAGTGCTGGCCCGGACAGTCGCACGCGACCAGGCTGCCTGGCCTTGGATAGTCTGTGTATATCTTTCTCCTCTTTATGCCACTGGCCACCTTCTCAAGCATTCACTATTCCATTGGAAATAGACAAAAGGAATTAGTGGGAGTCCTCAAGAAGAGAGAGTCTCAGTGCTGAAAAACTGCTACAGAGTTGGCTGCCACTCAGAGGGGGAAGCAGGAAACTACCCCCAGTTCCTTCGTGTCCTTTGGGAAGCTGGAGTAATAAATGTGAATAGCCGCATCAGAATATGGGAGAGGAGTTTTTCCCCTGCTAACAACCACTCCATCCTTAAGTTGCTCCAGTTTGCTCACGGAAGAACCGCATAAGCACAAGAAACGGCCTGCTACCTCCACATAGACAGTAAGGAGTTCACTTATCATTGTACCACTGCCTTAAATCTTCCTGCACCCCATGCTCTCCTTTTGCAGAAGTGCTATTATTCAGCTTGATAAATGGATGCAGTTGCTTGCAGCCCACATACAGATTAGTCCTATGCAGGAGCCCCTACTCCCCCTTCCCACTTTGGGCTCTGCACGTAGGCTGAACAGAGGGGAAACGTCACATACTTGGGCATCCTGCATTTTGTTTGCATGTATACATGTGCTGATTGCAAGAGAACTGCTGGTGTTCCTGCTCTCTAGATTATGCTGGTTCCATCTCATGCACCATCTATCTCCCATACAGTGAAGACTGCAATCCATTCAGGACCTGGGGAAACAACCCCAAATAAGGAACTACTTGGGTAGCTTTGGGCACAAAAGACAAGAAGGCCATTCATTGCATTGTGCCAGGCGCATTGTCCAGAAAGCTGTGAAAAGTCCCAAAAGTGAAGTCGCGCTGACTGATAGCATTAAGAATAGAGACCCACCCAGTTCATCTTGTTTAATGGAAGCCAGCTTTGCCCTGCTTGAGGAATCCATGTCCTGGGTCTTGCTATAAAGCCTTTCCCATGTGTAGTTTTGCAGGTTTGCACCATGCAAGATGCAAAGAGAACTGCTCCTCTGGCTAGAAAACTGTATTGCAGGCCACCAAAATTAAGTAATGTAAATAAACAAGAGGTTGAGGTGACTTGACACAGCTCACAGTTTGCTGACCCCAGCATCAGTCATGCTGGGCTGTGCAGTCTTTGGCCCCCATTGCCATGCCTGTCCCTCTGTAAGTGGCAATGAACTCAGGGAAGGACAGATAGATGATAGATATTGCTAACAAGCATCAAGCCAGCATCTGGGATCCATGTATAACTGACCTAAACCTACACAATTAAAAGCAAATGAAAATAGGATGATTATTTTTTGTAACCTAGATCCAATGTGTTTGTTTCAAGAACAAAATCCCTTGTGCTTCCTTTTAGCTTCCACAGCCTGCACTATGGTTGTAGAACCCCCTCCCCCCCCTTTTTTTTAACCAATCCCACCAGACTGTCAGCTTTCATCCAAATATGCGTGTGGGGGCTGTGTTTTTTCACAGGTCTGATGTGGAGATCCAATCATGAAGTTTAACCAAGACTCCAGAAAGCATCCTACATACACAGTTCACTTATCTCTATATTTATTTTCCAAAAAAATTAAAAGGAGAAATGCATACATTTAATAATAAACCACCACAAGATTGTAATGTGAGAGTAAAACAATTAATGAAATAAATGGTTAATAAAATGTAAATGCTGAAACAACCTCTGGTCAGTGGGACTTACTATTTTTTGTAGGTGCTGCAGAAAGGAACCTTTGAAAACCTGAAGCTCTGTGTGTCTGTGTCTGTGTCTGTGTCTGTGTGTGTGTATGCAGTGGGAGAAAAAAAAGTGCATATTAGCTTTGGATAAAAGGTTTGCTCAAACATGTTGAACTGCTCTTCTTTTCTGTAGTGTAAGAACCATCTCTATTTATTCCATGTTATTTCTGCCTCTGGTACCAAGCCCAGGAATCTATCTATTTCATTAACTGAGGTATATCTCTATTCCCAAAGGGTAACTTTTCTGACCTCTAGGAAAGAGAAAGATCAGTGTGCTGACTAAACAGTAGTGGCCGCCATACATGTCCTGTTTGCTGGCAGGGCTTTGTCATTTTAAGTGTGATACAAAGGCAATAAACATTTCTGCCATTTGATAAGCATACTTAGAATTTGCAGCCCTAAGTCTTTCACTATTCCTCATGGCAATCGGGAGAAATGGGCTGAATTTGTCATGTTTGTTTGACTAAACCAACCAACAAGTACTTTTGCCTCTTTGTAGTAAAGCAGGGTCATAGTTGTCCCCTTTTTTAAGAGTATGAATTATACCAAAACTTTTACCTTATAGGAATTAACATAAAGCACTTTCATTTAAAATATGTGTGAGAGAGAATGGATAGGGAGATTTCTGTGTGGTAAAGTTGACTGACTGTGCAGAGTGCTATTGTTTTTGGTTTCAGTTAATGTTTCCTGATCTCATAGTCAAACAGGAAACTTCGGAAGTGCCCTCAAACTCTTGAAATCTGATAGCAATATCATGAGGTATTGATTTTGCCCACACATGAATTCCAGATGGTATCTTTAAATATGTCTCACATTCTCGTCCTTGCTGTCTCTGTCAATGAAACATGAAATGGTATATCTTGTCACCAAGATAGACAGTGCCCACAAGAGAGAGAGAGAAAGAGAGAGTGCACACTCGGTATTTCCAGCAGATCGTACTGAGCTATACTAGTCCCACTTTTCTTTGTTCATTTTTATTTTGCGTAAATCATGTTTTAAAAAACCACTCCCAATGGCCTTTGCGAGCATTACCAATAGTGAACATCTGCAACATCTAGAAGACCAGAGATGCCCACCTCTTCCATAGATTGAGATGACTTGATGATCAACACAGTAATTTGTACAGCATCATACAGAGACTCTATAGCCTCTGAAACCCCAAAAAGTGAGCATTTACAGTGGATGTAACAGTAAAAAGCTACCCAACTAGTTTCTAGAGTTGTGAATGGTCTAGCAATACTTTGATTGCAAATGAAATGTTTACTGCAAATAGTACAAAGTGTGGGTGTAGCAGGATGGAAAGTCTTATGCACAAATAGTTGGCCTCCATGAAATAGAGTCACATTGAGGGACAAAAGAGTAATGTGCTTGTCTAGCTTGTCTGAAACTGTTCAAGATTAATTGATACAGTATTCAGTTATGTCTTAGTGAAAGAGGTTACCATGGGAACGTCAAATGTTCTCTCTTTAGTGTGTGTGTTCCAATCAACTGTGATGACTATACTAAATTACAGTTTATTTTAAAGAAGGGACCTACCCAACAATTACATCTATTGCATCCAGTATTTAGCTCTTTCAGGAAAACAGTATCACTGTGCTGTCCAATAGCTCATAGCTATTGTCAAAGATTTGGAGCAATATTTCTCAACAAATTCTGCTTGCATGCTGCCCAAGTAATGAGTGCAGTGCCCTTGTACTCTCAGGTTTCAATCATTCTTCATTTGGTTACAGTTCTTCCTTACTGTCATAAATCTGGACTATTTTGCCTTGGAAGTTCTGTTGATGCTCCCTCAATTCCCTTCCTTCACCAGCCAGTTCCTTTTCACCGTTTTTCTGATACCCCTTGGCATTCAGATTGCAATCTATCTGCCCAGAAATCAGTCCATATATCTGCTTTCATTTTTGAACCCAACAGGTGTATAGTTTCTTCAGCGCAGTGAAAATAGTCAGAGCACCTTGTGTTTTGATCAATAATGAGCATAAAATAGTAGGTTTTGAATGTAAAGCTACTTGACTTCTGGCCTGAGGACCAGATATTCTCCGATGACTTTTTTTAAAAAAATGCAGTCAATCTGCTGCTTTGAGTCCAGGAGAAAGCCTCTATATTGTAGCTTATTTACTAGGAGTATCTTGTGCTTCAAACACATTCTGTGTTATGGTTGATGGGTTGGAGCTATCTAAGATGCTGTTGGTAACCAAGAGCACTTCCATGGTGGTAGTACAACTTTCTTGCCTGCTGCCAAATGAACTGATGATGGGCATAAGCTTTCAAGGTGAGTTCCAAGTAAATGACCCTGTTCTCTTGTCAACACGTTGTCCTGGCAGTGAAAGTCAACCAAGCATACTGTGTGGTGGGTTGTGGTTTATAGAACCACTTAGGAACTTGGCATCCCTCTGCATCACAGCAGACTCAGAAAATGACCTCAGTTGAATCACTCAGAACCCTATTTCCACTGTTATAAAACAGCAGATAAAAGTCTCCTTATATTTTATAATGTTACATGCAGATGGCCTGTTAATGTTTCCTATAATTTTAATAGCTAGATTCATTTCTATTTCTGGCTCACACTAGTTGGGCTAATGAGCGATAGGACTTGTTCTGTGCTCTTAGCTATAAGCATCTGCTTCCCAAAATCCAGTGGGTTTCAAACTCCAAGATTACAAACATGCATATGATGATACACAGATAAAGAAAGCTACTTAGATACTACTTTTCAGAATATTTTTCTGCCACTACAGAATTCTTTGCTTTCCTCATCTCTGGGCACATTCTTCTAAGAAGAGCCCTGTTGGATCAGACCAAGACCTCAACTGTAGTCCCAGCCATAGATCTGATTGCTGAATGGTAAGTAAACCCTTCTTGATTCACTGGGTCTACTCTTATTCAGACTATCAATTAAACTTAGGTCCACCTTGTCTTGGATCCTTTCCCACAGTCGGCAGCCAGAGATTTTTAGGAGAAGCCCAAGGGTAACAGCCACATTAAGACAACAGCCGTGTCATTGTCATCACCATCATCTGTCACTATGTGGCACAAAAGGGGAAGGAAACGGGAGAAAAACAGATGGAAGAGAGAAAGGTGGATTCCCTCCTCCCATCCCGAGACTGCACAAAGGCTCCAAATACTCTGAGCACATGTATTACGTGCTGGGGATGCACTTGATGGTCAAATTCCTACCTCCCATTTTTCTAAGCGACTTTTGATCACTCAAACTTAGGGCAGCAAGTTTCATATGACAATTACGTGTTGTAAAGTACATGGGGGGGGGGTTTCTATCCTGAACCTACTTCCAATCAGTTAATTCAATGGTGAGTATCTATGATGGTCAGAGGGCCGCACTGGTACCAGGTGAACTAAGAGTGCCCCCACCCCCTCAATTTTTTTGAAAAATATCCCCTCCATGCCCCTGGAGGTGGGAGGAATTCTGCCACATTTTTAGTCCTCTCGGGGCCATTTGAGTTCCAGGAGAGGCCTTTTTTTTTCCATAGGCAACTTCAGAGCAACTTCCTGTTTGGAGAAAAAAAAATCTCCTTGGCCTAAAATGGTCCAAAAACATGATATGGAAGTGTCATCTATATAATCTTGAGGGCAAAAATCCCCCCCCTGAAAAAAAGGGATCCAAGTGGTCCTGGGGTCAGAAAAATAGCCCTGGAAAAGAAACATTGCTTTCCACAAACACACACACATACACACACAAACTTTAAATGTGTCATAAACATTCCTGTTTGCTCTCCCATTGCTTCTTCCTCTTCTTTAAAAACTACCATGTGAGCAAGAAAAACCACAAGTGCCTGGGCCAAATGCTTTTTGTTCAGAGTAATGCTTACATTTAGAGTTACCTTTTGAGTATCTAGCCTGGAATACGGTAGCAACACTAGCACAATCATGTAATTTGGTTGCACGCTGAATGTTGCAAATAAACACATGCCGCCTCTCTCTTTCCTCCAATTCAGTCATTTTGCTGCAAGTAAAAAGTGTTGACTATGGAAAACAAAGGTGGGAGTCATGCAACCCTCCATATGGTGGGCTGCGACTTCTAGCATTCTTTACCATTGGTTAGGTTGGCTAAGGCTACTGGGATTCTCTCAAACAGTGAGTTGAGGAGTATGGCAAACTTGACATTATGGGGGGGGGGGACGGGAGAAACAGAATGTTTACTAAAGTAGGCTCAAGAATGCTGGGTTACAATGCATTGTCTTGTGTTTTGTTTGTATTTTTAGCTCCTGAAGGAGTAATTATCTCCAAAATGCACAGAAGAATTAATAAGCCACCCTTAAACATTTTCCAAACAGTACCAGACTGTTTGTCCTCTTGCTATTATGACATCTCTGCAAAAGCTGCTACTAAATTTAAGCAGTTTCCCACTAGGAGATGTCATCGGAAGTGGCAGCAGAGCACTGAACCACAGGGCACCAAGAAGCCTAACATCCAGAAAAGCCATTTCACATGCATGGCAGTTATTTTTCTCGCACTAGAGGAAAATTAACTACTTCCAGATAGTTTATTCCTTGGGCAGAAGTTCTTCTGCATACTTGAGTCCGTTGTACAACGATTGGTGGATGATTGTGCAGAAGTCCAACAAAGTCCTCTGTACTGTGACCAGAGTTTTACTGTGATGCCAGGAATTCGTGGCTGCTAATAGATAGGCTGGTGAAAAGATTAAAAGTGGAAGGTTTGTTAGTTACCCTATTTATCACACTTACAGGTGATGCACTGAGCATATTTAAAATCTTCTTTAAAAACAGGGCCATTTATTGTTTGGTAAATCATCTTTAACACATGACTTGAGCTGAGATATGTGCCCTATCTGAATACTTACGTGCATATATTCCACACTTTCACTGTGAGAAATCCTGCTGTGATTATGCTGATGAATGTTTCCTCTCCCCAGTATTGCTGTTTCCTTGTTTTCCATCTCTCATTGTATTTAAAGTACTAGCGATAGCCTCATTACCATTCTAAGAGCACAGCTGCACCATAAACTTTTATTTGTCTCAGCGTACAAGCTGGCTTGCAGGGACAATGATATGACAGCCCACCACTTCCAAAGCTTTGTCTTAGGCAGTGGTTCAGTATCTGCTTTCTCTACTGTTGGTTCCAGTAGGGGCTGCAATGCACACCTCCCAACATTTCACAGGTGAAAACTGGGACACATGTGGCCAAGCTGTTACAGCACCGCTTACCCCCCACAATTGACATGGTTTAATTGGCAAATATCTGCATTTGCTGGCATATAAGATGCACCAGCATATAAGATGCACTCCATTTTTATGCTGGCAAATGCTATTTGCTGGTATATAAGATGCACTGGTGTATAAGACGCACCCCATTTTCAATAGGGTATTTAATTGGCACTATTAATTGGCATTGATATAAATAATACCTGAGATGACCAGGAGATCACGCTGGAAGAGGCAGATTAACAACTGTAAACGTGAGATTGTGAGGCAGGTCAGCCACACTCACCTCTTAGGCAAGAACCAAGTCATTTTCAGGCTAATAGCATGGACCCTCTCTAAACAATAGGTTTGCAGATAATGAGCTGACCTTCTCAGAGCTGAAAGGGGAAATCCCCACCAAATTGTGATTGTTTGCCATCTCCCCTTTTGTGTCTAGTCTCCCGAGTTTCAGCCGTCCTGGTCTCCCAGGTTTTTAGGCATCCTGGTCTCCAACAAACTATTTGGGTGGCGGATTCGAAAGATTCAGTTTGCCTATTTTGGCACAGGGATTTGGATTCACGAATCTCGAATCTCTGCCAAGGATTCGAGGATTCAAGTATTCGGTTGGCCCATCCCTAGTTTTTAGCAGATCCAGAAGTCATTATCAGTACGCCAGAAGTCGAGGTACTTAAGCCAGCACAGAATAAACAGAATAGTCCAGAACATAGCCAGTCCAAGGTCAAGACAAAACAAGAACATGAGAGACTATTGCCAGTCAACCAGATCAGACAGTTGTCAGCACTAAGGGTGAGAGAGCACTGCCACGATATTTATCAGCAGCTCCTTCAAGGCCACAGATGCCTAATTAGTGCCTAATTGAGACAGTGTTTGTTATTTAGCTAGTGCTGGGCTTAGTGTTTCTCCCTCCATCTCTCAACAAAGGACAGGGGCCTGTTGTCTTCACCGTCTGCAGCCTCTGCCAAGTCCTGCTGGGGAGCAAGATCCCTAGTGGCCGCAGCCCCATCTCTTCAGACTCCGAGGTAGCTGCAACTTCTTGGTAATCTGCCGCCTCCTCCTCCTCCTCCTCCTCAGAGTCCTTCCCAGGTATGGGAATGCCTATGCTGGTCTGATGTAGGAAGGCACTGAGTAATTCTGCAGCCTCATGTGGGAGTAGAGAAGCCTTGAATTACGGTGATCTGAGACAGCGCATGCTCTCCTCCTGCGACAGAGAGAGAGAGGCCATTTCTGCACTATACTGTTATAGTGCTGTTATTCCACTTTCAGCATCCTGTGGGATTTTGGGGTTTGTAGGTTCCTGAGGCCAAAGAGCTCCCTGGCTGAGAATTCTGAAGGCCCCTCCCTCCCTAAACTGCAAACCCCAGCATTCCACAGGATGTTGAAAGTGGAGTAATAGCTCTGTAACAGCGTAGGGTGGAAATGGCCAGAGAAAGGAAGAAAGGGAGAGAGAAACAGATTATCCTATTATCCAGATTATCTCTGGAGCTTTTCACGAGCGTAACCACAGCCTCCAGGACTGAACCGCTGGCAGTCTCTCTTCAGTGGGGATTGTCCTTCCCACCCTTTCCTCCATCAGCCAGCCTGTTCAGTTTAACTGTCATCACTCCCCCCCCAAAGAATCCTGGGAACTGTAGTTTGGAAAAGGTGTTGAAAATTTAGTTAAAGATAACAAATTCCTTTCACAGACATATAGTTGTCAGGATTGCCTGGGAAATAACGACAAAATCATTTTTAGTCTGTGTTGTGGCTATGCCTTGAATGTCTAATTTAATTAAAGTTGATATCCTCCTGTATAGTCCCAAGGAAATGTAAAATAGTTTATAATAATAAAATAAACTCAGAAAACCAAAACAAAATCTCTTTTAAATTAAAAAGATAATCCCAGAAAAGTCTGCTTAAAGAGTTACATGTTTGGCCAGTTTTGGAAGCTTACTAAAGAACAGGCATGGGATCCCCCCTGCCAAAAAAATAATGGTTGAAGTAGGGGCAACAGCAACCCTTACAAAAGGCCTATTCCATGTGGCTGCTCACTTATCTCTGAAAGCAGGGCTAGTCCAAGAGCGTGTCTTAAAGCACGATTGGAAATGTATGGGAGAAGGTAGTTTTTAAGACCCCTTGGTTCCTAAGCTACAGCAGAATTTTAAATCGTGGCCAGCATTTGGAATACATGCCAGAAAGCTAACAGGTGGTCAGCACTGTTCATTGCGTTATACAGGATGTATTGCTCTTGTTGTGTAACTTCAAGTCATTTCTGACTTATGTTTTCTGGGTGTGATGCACCTAAGGTCACTCAGTGGGTTTCTGTGGCCAAGCAGGGAACTGAACTCTGATCTCCATCCAGGGTTATAGTCCAGTGCTCAAACCACTACATCACGCTGGCTCTCTACAGTATGCATTATATAGCATTTATAATTAATCAGGGGTGTAGTTATTGGGTGGGCAAAATGAGGCTATTGCCTCTCACAGGTAATAATTCTGTCTCTCATGAAATCTTCTTTACATTGCAGAGATGGGGAAATCGTTCACAGCTAGAATATTACATTTCCTGTTTTCCCTTTCCCTTAGGACCTTTGCCTGCTCCTTTTCTTAGGGTGCTTCAATTGTATTGCTAAATGCTCAGTTGAAGTTTTAAATTATTGCCACGCCAGAAATTTGGGGACTGAAAGAAAAAGAGGGCAGAATTATTATCTAGGGAAGCAATACCCTCGTTTTGCTCCCCCCATAATTACATCCCTGAATTCAACAGTGTGCCGTCATGTTATTAGTCTCTTTCTTTAATTATGCAATACATTTAAGACTCTCTTTTGTTTCCAGCATATTCCTTTCCTCCTGTGCATTTCTTTTTCTGCATTTCTTTCCTCCTTGCTACCTTTCCCTCAGGACTGATTCGCACACAATCATTTTCTATATTGCTAGAAGGTAACTTCATATGATCATAAAAACTGGATGTGGAAACCACTCCAAGTAGGTTCCCTTTTTATGCAAGGCATTGTAAGCAAACAACTTGTATGAATATGGTAAAGCTGTATAGAATATATGAAGATGGAGTGTGTGAAGATGCACACACACATGCATGCACATGTTTAGGAATGGGGAAAGTTGCATGGACTTCTGTGAGTCTGGACATGAAACAATGCACTCACTGCATTAGTGGACTACACTGATAAACAGTTATTTCTATAGCTAAGCTGGCAAGGACTGGTAGCAATCCTACCACTGGTCCTGTGGAACTAACCATTGTTGTGCATGATACAGGTCAGATGTAAGGTGGAAATAAATGATAGGCAGCCTCAGAGTACCCACAAAGACTTAGCACAAAGATAAGGGCTGCTTGAACTGCCTTGGAGTGTGTGTGCATGTGTGCCATTGACAGTGAAGGCTACAGATGCCTGCTTCCCACAGGAAATTATAACTACTGTGTGATATGTTTTTAAGTTGATACCATGATCATGTTCTATGCTTAGCCTTGGAGAATGAGGGTTAGGAATTCTTGTTACTGCACTAACACTGCAGTGCTCCACAATTTTATTTTACTTCAAAAGACATTCTCCTCCTGCTGGTCATTTGGAAAGTAAAGTCTAAAAGAAGATTTAAGGCCCATGATGCAAATAAGTTTTTGGAGTACAACAAAATGAGCAGTTTCTGCTTTCACCAAATATCACACAGCAAGCTGCTTTTGAAATTCAGATGTTTCAGAAAGTGTTCAAAAAGTGTTAGGGAAAGCGATACACTATTGTTCAAAAAAAAAAAAAAAAGTAGCCCCACTCACGTGGGGTCATTTTTTTAACTGTGAAGAAAGGGACCCACTGGATTATAACTTAATTATGAGGAGGGAATACAATTATCAACATGGTTGGATCTTGGATGCTTGCATGCTTATCAAAAGACTGATATTTTGATGGTGGAAAAATGGATGTTCAACATATATCATTAAATAGTCTTAGTGCTTTAGGTCTTTAGGTATGTGAATGTGTATTTTGGTATGTGGTATGCTTTAGGTATGTGGATGTGTATTTTGTAGATGTTTGCTAGAATTCATGAATATGTATTTTATAGATGTTGGGTAGAATTCACAATCATATTTACAAATGTGTGACCTACAGCTACGTATTATTATTGTTGTTGTTGTGTTCCTTCAAGTTGTGGCTGACTTATGGTGGCGCTAAGGTGACTCTATTACAAGGTTTTCTGGGGCTGAGAGTGTGTGACATGCCCAAGGTCATCCAGTAGGTCTCCATGGCCAAGCAAAGTATCGACCTCTGCTCTCCAGGGTTGCAGTCCAACACTCAAATCACTGCAGCACACTGGCTTTTGTGGCAGATTTATATTCATGATCCCTGCATAGTGACAATTGTGGCAATAATAGAGGGGATACAGAGGCATTGTAAAAGTCCCCCAGTCTTGCCTTGCAGCCACTGTGAGTGAAGGAGGTCTGTCACTCCAGATGCAGCAGACTAGTGTCTCCGCCTCCTCTGGGGAGCGGAGGGGCCCTGCTTTTGATTGTCGTATGGGAGATCACTGGCATGGGGGGGGGCTGGAAATGTCAGTCTGCTGCGTCCTGATTGACAAGAGAACAGGCCTGTGTCAGTCACAGCAGCTGAGGCCTGGTGAGGCAGGACTGAGAGGTCAGGCGAGGAGATGATACTTAATTGAAAATCCCAGCTGTCAACCTCAAGTAAAATGTGTCCTTGGAAATATAGTCAGCTTATTTAAATGTATATGCTTACTGCATGCTCGTGTCCGATTTACTTCCTTTCCTTTTCTTGTTTTTCTTATTTTTTCTCTTTCTTTTAAATTCTACTTTCGATACCCAAATAAAAAAGTAAAATACAAGAATCTGCAGGAGCATAACGTTTACTGCACATTCCAATTTTTTTCCCTTAACCCTATCACCATTCTTGTGAGACACCTCTGTTACTTTTATCTCAATCTCACACTGTTTTTCTCAGTTTCTGAAGCCTAATATGACTTCTTCATAAAATCAAAACTTTGAGTGTGAATTTTTAAGTTTCTAAACCTAGTAATACAAAGAATCTCCATATCATAACTGCAGCATAATCTTTGTGTCTGGTCTCTTTTTAGGCCCATTATTCTAAAACAGGAGGCTACGCCCCTAACCAGCTCTATACCCTCCAACATTTCACAGATGAAAACCACGACACGTGTAGCCAAACAACATCACCGCAAAAGTTATTAATTCAGAAGAATATGCAACCTAGGAGAGGCTACGGCAGTTTGCTTTGCCTGAGCCCACAATTCTGCGCACTCCCCTCCTCTTCCCACTGCTGAATTTCTTGAGTGGACACTATGTTTGCACTTTGAATTCAGTGTGCAGCAATGAACTAAGCTGGGGACAAAGGGGGAAAAATTAGAGGAGGGAAGAGAAGCTGGGACATATTAAAAGCAGCCCGAAAAGTGGGACAACAGAGGATTGATTGGGAATTTTGTCCCTGCCAAATCAGAATAGGTGGATGATATACAGCTCTTGGTTGCCATCTCTCTATGCTCTCAGGATGTCAATACATATCCTAAGAAACAGAACGTGAAACAGACGAGATCTGCAGATGTCAAACACACCAGCTCACTAAGCTCTCTCCATTGCACACAACATATTGGAGAATTTGCTCACTGCTACTCTAATAGCTCAAAACAAATTTTTATTTTTTTTTACTGTGAAAACAAGCTATTGTAGTTGTGACAAGTTGTCACAGAACTTGCACATCTGATGATATCTCAAGCAGAAGGCCCTGCTCACTGTCCCACCATCAACGTTGCTCTTGGTGGTGCACAGGAAATAAACACGCTTGGCTTCTTTTATAATGAAAGCCTGCATAGGTTTTGTTTCACTTTACTGTCACAGCTTCCATGCTTCGAAATCCTTGGAATTATAGTCTGTCGCAGTGCTCATTGTTCCCAGAGAGACAGTTTGTGAGTGCTTTGTAGTTTGGCCTTTGTCAAGTGTTTGGCAGCTGCACCTGGAGAAGAGTGCTGCGGCTAGTGTGCTATTAGGAGCTCACTGAATAGATCATAGGACTTTCGTGCTGTTTACTCTGCAGTGGCTCCTAGTTTGTTTCTGAGCTGCCCAGGCACAGTCGGTACCTTTAAAAACCGTGCACGCTTTGGGAACACGTGTGGAGATCTTCAGCAGAAGCTGCTGCTCAGTGTCCCACCACCATTGATGGTGGCACTGCTTGTGCAGGGCAGAACCTTTTCATTAGGAGGACCTAGGCTTTGAAACACTTTCCCCCAGGATCCCCATCAAGACAACGCCTTGCAGCCATTCAGACATTCATTTGCAACTCTTATTTCATCTGGGCTTTGGGGTGGAGTAGTTCTTATTTTCTCCTGGTTTGCTGTTTTGCTATTGTGTTACTACAGATTTACCTCAGTTCTTCCTACGTATAATGCTTTCATGTGTGTATATTGTTGTTGTCGTTGTTGTTGTGTGCCTTGAAGTTGTTTCGAACTTATGGCAACCCTGAGGTAAACCTGAGAGTGAGAGTATGCGACACATCCAAGATCGCCCAGTGGGTTTCCATGGCCAAGCAGTGAATCAAACCCTCGTCTCTAGGGTCATCGTCCAGTGCTCAAACCACTGCACCACACTGGCTCTTGTGGATACACAACACTTTATTGTGCTTATCTTTGATGCTGTACAGTGCTTTGATTTTTTTTTTTTTAAGCAGCCTGAAACACAGTAATATACTATTACAGAGGTAATGTAACATTATGCAAATCCCCAGTCTGCATTTCAAACCCTTACGGCTCGGCTCAAGCTGTCATGTTTGGCTTGTGCACGTGGAGGTTTCACCTCTAATTGGAGGAGCCTTGTGTTTGTCCTTTGAAAAGCAGGGGGTGCTGAAATTTGAAGCAAACCTGAGGGCAAAGCACTACCACCAAAGTAACATTTTCTCTAGCATCCTTTATCTTCTGAGCAATAATTTTTTGTCAGCTCCTTGATCTCTTGACAGAATGTTGGGTAATATTGTTGTGTAGTTAAATATAACCTGACTTGAAATTCTGCATCTCCAGGGTGGATCTTGAAGGAAAACAGCCACTTTTTACCATTGTCTGGTACAGAGTTAGTGTGGCATTTACTGCTGGCTAAAACTGAAGTGTGCCAAAGGTGGGGTAGTTAAGACAACTTTTAATGTTTATTTTGGTGGCTAGGAGTCTTCTTCCTACACTCAGCATTTTAATCTAAAAAGAAGCAAAGTCTTCTGCAGAATGGAAGAAAGGAGAGTGTGTATGTGTTACAAGTAGAAAGTGTTAACACTTCAGATTAAAAAGTCTTTTTTTCCACTAAAGGAGATAAGTACAAACATCAGCTCTACTTCTCTAAGACAAATAAATCCAAACACTAGGCCAAGTGTAGCTGGTCCAAAATAAAGGATTCTGGAAAAGGAATTTTGAATTGGGAAGTGTCAATTTTATCACTTGCCGGTATACAGAATTAGACTGCATTATGATTTGGTGCTTAGGCTGTAAAACCAAAGTACTGAAACCATCTACTTTGGAATCCATTTTAAAATTGGCATTCTGTGGTGGTGTTGAATTTTGGTGTCTCATATAGTCTTGGACATAATGGCAGCTGTGACACTCCTTGGTTTTCTAGCATCTACCCAGAAGATCAGTTCACCTATACAGTAGACCAGATGTTCATGATGATAAATGGTGCTAAAAATGAAAGAGGTGGTGTGCATATGGCAGACAGAGAGGATGTTTACTATAAGGCTCTCTTCAGCCTCCAAACACTTTTCAGAATGGAAAAGCTTTGTAACTGTTCTCAAAGGCTGGAAGGAATAGTCCCTACAGACAGTTCATTCTGAAAAATATGGGTTATTAAATTACTGAAAAGCCCACTTCATTCTCTGACATGCTTTCCATCCTCATCAAAGGAATTCGGACTAGCCAGCCTCAAATGAAAGAATTTGGAGGTTCACATGAAGAAAGACATTCTTGAAAGGCATTCTGGGCCAACAATTAAACATACTGCTTAAAGATCAGTTATTTTGAAATCATCTTTACAATTGATAAAGTACTTTTATATTATTATGCCTTGAACAAACACTTCTCCTCTGCTTCCCCACTTCTTGTTGTTAAGACTGCCATCTGCTTCAGCTATTAGTAAATCAAAAGGACAGGCTTAGCATTTTGATCTATTAAAGTAATCTTTTTGTCTTTTGCAGCATATCTTGCTATTCATCTCCATAACCTTAAACTTCCTTTAAGCCTTAAAGGAAGGGCCCATACTACCAGAATGCATGCCAACATTTAAATTATTGAAGAAGACTTAATCTAGAATTAAATTTTCCAGTGTGTACAGATCTCCTTGAGGAAAAGCATTGCAATCTTTCACTGCTAGAACATATGCACAAGATCAAGCATCTTTTGTGGTATACCTCCAGCAATTTGCCTGATAACCAGAATTCACAGATGTCTTTTTGGCAGGTTTAACAGACCCTGGTGCAAGATATTAAACTGAAATTGATTGCCACTGGAGTTTTCACTGCTTTGAAGCCAGATGTATTGATTATGCTAATAGAGGAAAACCCTATACTTAGAGAGGGAGAACCTATACTTTATTTTTAAGTTGAGAAAACCAACCAATAATTTTAACAGGACCTTGAATTGAGGCCCAGAACACATGAAACCTCTCTGTTGAGCTTTCTTCTCATCTTCCTGCTTCATCAGAAAGAGGATTCACCCTTGGTTTGCATAATCTTAGCTTTGGATATAAAAATATGGATGATGATTGCCAGGTCCTTCTGCTCTAACAAAGAAGGAAATTTGGTATAGGCACATAGTTGGTGAACATGCACCCTGACTATCAGTAATCTTTGAGGATTCCCTCTTAAATGACAGACAGTATGGGGTCTGGTAGCACTTCTAGCCTGCAAATCTGATCTGTTAGCGAAATGGAGATGCCAGTAATCCAGCCAACATTGCCTCTTCTTAGAAAATGTGAGCTTCCTCACCCCAGTCCATATGACCAGGATTCTATAGGCGACATATGTCTTACAGGAGGGGCCCTGCAGAAGAAGGCATCCTGTACGCTCATGTACAACACCCCTCAATCTTGGTGTGCAACAGCACCTGGGGTGTATGTTCTTGGTTGCCCCGGCTCCTACTTGGCAGTGGGGGTGCATCCAACTATATACCAGCTGCCCTTGAGCAGCTGGGAAAGAAGGAACAGCATAATGTTGGGGGCAGTGACTTGTTCCTTTCTCCCTGGTTTTCACAGGGGCAGCCAAACCACAGTTGGGCTCACCCACACATCTCAGCAGTGGCTGAGGCACACAGCTGCAACCAGGACACACACCCTCATACCTCTTCCTGCTGTTGCACAGCTGAGAAAGAAGTGGGGATGGAAGAGATGCCCCCCAGCCTTCCCCCCAAACAAACAATATAGATATGCTAGCAAAAAACTGTGTTCCACCAGTATGCTTTTGGATCAAGACCAATGAGGGAACAATCACATCCATCTCTTCTGGATTCAGTTGTAGCTTGTTTATCTTCATCCACTTTCACACAGCCTCCAAGGACTGAGTAGGCATTGCAACGTCTGCTCCTGGACTGGTTGTGCATGAATGATGTGTCAGGAATATCCTGAGAGGTCTTGTAAATAATACTTTTTAGGGCTACAACTTGCAGGAACCCCCAACCAGTGTGGCCACAGTTGTAATCCAAAACAACGACAACAACAAAACATTTCCAAACTGCGCTGCCTTAGCTGCATGCTCCCATCTCCTCTCCTTCAAGGCCACCTGCCACCATCTGCCCTCTGTGAAGGAACGTGATCATTTGTCATATAGATAACAACATATGTGATAATGTTAATAACAATGGTTGCTGTCCCTTACAATCTGCGTTGGGAGGAAGGGTGGGATAGAAACAATTGCATTGAATTGTGTGTGCCATTGCACATATACACATCCATAGATAGATAGATAGATACATCCATCCGTACACACACACACACACACACACACACAGTTAATGGAAATAATCATAAAGAAATAGATAAATAGGGCTTAAATATCTTAAAGGCACCAGATCCCGTCTGATCTTGGAAGCTAATCAGGGTGAGCCCTGGTTAGTACTTGGATGGGAGATTGCACATGAATAGCAGGTGCTGTAGGCTACATTTCAGAGGAAAGAACTGGCAAAACCACCTCTGAATATTCCTTTGTCTAAGAACACTCTATGAAATTCATGGGATCACCATAAGCTGACAGGCAAATCGAAGGCACACACACATACAAATAAATGAAAATGGCAAATAAATTAAATCACCAACACACTCCTGGAAAAAAGCCTTATATTACACACTGCATATTTTTGTTATTCCTTGTGTTAACAGTAGGAATCAGGCTTTGGGGGGTATGTTCAGTAACATGTTTCACTACTTGGGCCTACTTGCTATAAAAAGTACTGCTTGTTTATCCAAACTACTATCACAGATCTCTTTTAGGTCACAGCACCGAAACCGAATGCTTTCATACCCATCATCAAAGAAGTGGGTGACAGCACTGCAATGATGAGTCAGGAACCCTGAGTGGGAGTGTGTCTATCAGACATGGAAGGAAGGTGGTCAGCCAGCAGAAGCAAAGATGGGCCAGGGCTGCCTGGGATCCTTGATGTGTGTCTTATTAGAAGAAATAGAGTTTCTTCCCACCATGTTTCTCCTAAGGATTTTGTTCTTCAGTCTGTAAGTTGAGGAAGTAGTTTGGTTTTTGAAACAACTTCTATCTTGGATCTTTACTAAAGGGTCTCCATTAACCACACGCATCAAGCCCCTGATGTTATGCCATTCACTCAATTTTGTAATGTGAAGGAGAGATGGGCAACTAGAATGGTCATGACTCCAAACTTTGTGCTTGAGAAAACAGGTGTGCCTCAGGAGAGACTGAAGGGTAACTTAGGGGGAAAAGTATATATATCTACCACCAACCACCTTGTGACCCTCAAGGAAGGGAAGGCTCATTAAATACTGCTCTCACCTTCATTTTTGCCAATAACCTGTCAACCTGTCAACAAATGAACACAGAACATCACAGTTTCCCAGAAAACAAGGTGCCTATCCCTGAAACCTGCCACTGGCAGAGTAATAAAGAAAGAGAAAGCAAGGCATACTTGAAAGCCAATGTAATATAGTGATTAGACTATGCAACTTGGATTGAAGACTCAACAGGTAGCTCAGGACTAGGGACCCTTTGTCAACCTAATACACGTTGGGGTAGGGTAGCTGTGACAATAAAATGTAGAGGAGGTGTGCAAGGCACCAGAGCTTTTTGGTGAAAGGTATGATGATAAATAATAGCCCCAGCGCTCAAATTATGGAGGCCAGCTGTAACTCAAATCTCTCTCTTGCTTGTATATGAAATATATGTGTTCTGTATTTATATTTCTGAAGGGAAGAGTAAAATTCACCCCATTTTTAATTGTGTGAAATAAGATTTTGGAAATTCTGTATTTATGTTCCTGATCACAGGTGGGAAGCTGTCAGGGATTCAGAGCAGGGAACCCTGGGAAAAATGATCAGCCCACTGCAAAGATGTTGCATCATGCACCAGCTGTGGGTAATTGCAAGGTTGCATAAGAAACTGGGGTCGCATGCAGATGGTAGAGGGAGGTGTGCAAACCTCTACCTGATTGGTTGTAGATATGTATATAACAAAGCAACGCCAGTATGTATTTGTCTGTTGACCAAACCTGGTGCCTGGCGCAAGCTTTTGTCCATCTGTCCTATGTTTTGTATATAACGGAACTTTGCTGCAAGATAAAGTGCCTCCTGTTTTGGAAGAAACTCCTCTGTGTGTGAGTATCCTTACTGGGGAACAAGGCTGCTGCTGTTGGCTCGCTGAACTCTAGTTTTTCCGCTGTGCTTCCGTGGGGCTGAAACTCCTATCATCGCCCAACAGTGGTTATGGGCCCAGGCCCAGAGTGCACAGCATCCACAGCGCACCTGTAGTTGTTTTTCCCCTGGATACTGGGACTGTTTTTGACTGTTTGCCTGGCTGTCCGGTGCTTTGGGAGTCTGTGTTTTGGCAGAGAGACAGTTAATTTTTAGTCTGGTGTTGTTCAAGGACACTTTGGAGAAGGAGGCTGGCCTGCTGCATTCCTGTGTTTTGTTTTTACAAAGGCAGCAGAATGACTGAAACAAGCTTTGTGTGTTTTGAAAGACTAAATGACACGAATTATCAAAGGTGGTGGATTTATGTGAAAGCATCTCTGATAAAGGAGAACTTGTGGCACGTTTTGGAGAGCAAGGGTCGGCCGCCAGCCAGTGCGTCGGCTGCTGAGATAGCAGCGTATCGTGTTGCTGACGAAAAAGCCAAAGCAGTTATTTTGCTTACTGTAAGTCCTTCCCAGTTGATTCATGCTGCTGCTGCAGACACAGCATATCAGCTCTGGGAGGCTCTGACGCGTGTGCATCAATCTTCCTCATGTTTGTCCAAAATGCTATGGACGAAAAGACTGTATAACACAAAGTTATGTCCCGGAAGCTGTGTAAGAGAGCACCTCATGCTGATGAAACAGTTATTTCAAGAGGTAGCCAACAGATGGGTAAATATCCCAGAAATGCAGAAAAGTTTTATTCTGCTGGGAAGCCTCACTAAGGAGTCGGACTTTTTGATGTACAGCTTCCAGGGTGTGCGTGAGGAAGAGCTGACTGTAGACTTGGTAGCCAGGAGGATTTTGGAGGAAGTCCAACGTAAGCAGTTCGATTCGAGACTGCAGTCAGAGGGGAGAACAGCCAGTCGCCAGGAGGGAGAGGCAGCTGCCAAGGAGGCATCTGACCTGGAAGAAGGAGTAGTGTGCAGCTTTGCCAGATGCTGCTACAGATGTAAGAGAGTCGGCCATCTCCAGAAGGACTGCAGAATGCCAGCGCCGAGCAGAGGGAAGAAGACAGCCCAGAAGCGGAGGGGCGTGTCATCACAGGCTGAAGGCCATGTGTTTGTGGCAAAAGAACAGTCTGAGAGTGGTGTGTGGTTGCTAGACAGTGGTGTAACTCACCACATGGTGAACAATTTAAAGCTGTTGAATGATGTTACAAATGCAAATATAACAGCAATTTCCCTTGCAGATGGGGCACCAAGCAAGGTGCAGAAGATGGGTACTGCATATGTGCCATGTTTTGGGAAATTGTTTAAAAATGTATTGTGCGTGACAAATTTGCAGAACTGTATTTTGAGTGTCTCCCAACTGGCCAGTGAGGGTTACAAAGTGGTGTTTGAAGGGGAGAAATGTATAATTACTGCAAATGGTGTTTTTTGTGCAAAAGGGGTGAAAAAGCAGGGGTTGTACCACATGTTGCCCAAAGGAAAAGTGGCAAACGTTAACTCTTTGTGTAACAAACCTCTACATGAAAAGTGTGTACATTACCTCCACAGAGTGATGGGTCATGCCAGCTACAAAGGTTTGCAAGAGTTGGCAAAGGTATGCCCTGGGTTACAGGTCCGAAATTGTCCCAAGTTCCTAGAGTGCTCTGTGTGCAAAAAGGTTAAGGTAAAGGCTTACCCCATTGCCAAGAAAAGCAAGTGTGTCACCCAACGGCCTTTTGAGGTTGTTCATGCAGATTTGGCAGGTCCTTTTAAGCCAACTGCTGGACAAAATACGTATGTCCTGGTAATTGTAGACAGACACACCAGGTTCTCCTATGTCTATCTACTGAAAGAGAAGAGCCAAGCAGCAGATAAGTTCAAAGAGTGGGTGAATGCTGTTGAGAGGGAATTTCCTTATAAAGTGGCCAGTCTTGTGTCAGATCGAGGGGGAGAATTCCTGTCTAACAGCCTGCAAGCCTGGATGCGTAAGAAAGGCATAAGGCATAAAACCACCAACCCCGCATCTCCCAAGGAGGATGGTCTTGCAGAAAGAAGAATTGGGCTGTTAAAACAAATGAAGGACTGTATGATGGAGGATGCCCAAGCCCCAGCAGGACTTTGGGGAGGAGCAATAGTGACAGCAAACTACCACTTAAACAGGATGTGGAGTTCAAGTGTGAAGCAAACTCCATATTACCTATTGTATGGTAGAGCGCCAAACCTGAAGCATCTACGTGTTCGGGGTCAGTTTGCTAGTGTGTATGTTCCCCCAAGTTTCAGAAAGTCTGGAGCGGAGAAATCTAGACGGTTACGCTTTGTGGGATATGAAGGTAACAAATATAGATTTCTACACCATGCTGGCAAAATAGTGTATTCTAGGAGTGCAAACTTTGAAATCCATTCAGGATGGGATAGACTGCACTGTAACCAAGAGGTTTTGATTCCCCTGGGTAAAAGTGTGAAAAGTGTGAAAAGACTGCACTGTAATCAAGAGGTTTTGGTTCCCCTGGGGAAAAGTGACAAAAGTGTTCCTGAGAATGGAGGGGCAGTAATGTCTGATGAGGAAAAGGACAGTGTCCCAGATACACTTGAAAGCTCTGAAGATGGAGGGGCGGTGATGGCTGATGATGAAGAAGAAAGTACTGAGGAAAGTACTGAGGAGGAGAAGCCAAAAATCTCACTCAACATCACACCAAAGAGTTCAACACCGCCACCTAGTGCTGAACTTGCATTTACGGTCAAGAAAGAGCCTCGCACTGAGGTCAGCACTAGTTCCAGCAGTGGTTCCAGTCAAAGTGGGTCAGGAAGTACCCAACTTGCTGAGTCAGGAAGTAAAGTTATGCTTATCCCTAAAAGGTCAGGAGGAGGGTATTTTGCTGTCCCGTGTGACTGAGGCAGAAATTTTGAGTGTAGGACTACACTGGGGTATGGTATCTGAAAAACAATATCACGGATTTGCTCACAAAGGCACTTCCAGTAGTAGGCCATGAGAAGTTGGCAGGTGAACTGGGCCTTGCCACCAGGGTGCAAGGTGGAAGATGAATTGTACCCATGACTGTATGTACCATGACCTATGTATTGTATAACATGTATGTAGTGCAAAAATGCCCTACGCAGTGGCCTGACCGTTTTGGAAGGGATTGTCAGGGATTCAGAGCAGGGAACCCTGGGAAAATGATCAGCCCACTGCAAAGATGTTGCATCATGCACCAGCTGTGGGTAATTGCAAGGTTGCATAAGAAACTGGGGTCGCGTGCAGATGGTAGAGGGAGGTGTGCAAACCTCTACCTGATTGGTTGTAGATATGCATATAACAAAGCAACGCCAGTATGTATTTGTCTGTTGACCAAACCTGGTGCCTGGCGCAAGCTTTTGTCCATCTGTCCTATGTTTTGTATATAACGGAACTTTGCTGCAAGATAAAGTGCCTCCTGTTTTGGAAGAAACTCCTCCGCCTGTGAGTATCCTTACTGGGGAACAAGGCTGCTGCTTTTGGCTCGCTGAACTCTGGTTTTTCCACTGCGTTTCCGTGGAGCTGAAACTCCTATCATCCCCCAACAGAAGCTAGAGTCAACTGTAAGGAGCAGGGCTGTGAAGGAAGGATGAAAGCATAAGATGAGCTTACGTGTTCATGTAGGTTTAGACAATGTCTGATCTGTGGG
The DNA here is from genome assembly GCA_030412105.1 of Cyclura pinguis. Taxonomy (NCBI): domain Eukaryota; kingdom Metazoa; phylum Chordata; class Lepidosauria; order Squamata; family Iguanidae; genus Cyclura; species Cyclura pinguis. The sequence continues at coordinate 163,231,002 of CM059600.1, forward strand.
AATGCAGAGGAATCAAAAGATGTTAAGGATAGATCTGCATTCTGGAAATACTCCCATTCTATTAGTCATGCCACTTGCCAACGACTGCATGCAGTGACAGAAGACAAGCCATTGATGAAAAAAAAAATATATCTGGGGCTCAATATTGGCTTCCTTCACCAGAGTGTGCTGAAGGCCTTCAGCCTCAGGTGGCAATGCCACCATCCCAATAAAACCAAGTGCTTTTGAGCATTCAACAGCAAGAGCATGGTGGAATTTGGCTGAATACATTCCCAAATTGCTCATTTATGCAAACCCACTGCTTACATTAGTAGTTGTCCCAGGGAAATCACTTTGGCATCCATTTAATTTATATTTTTCACATATAGTCAGGAATTGATTAAAATTCCCTAAATCAGTTTTTCTAACTAAAGAGTTCAGTGAGACCCCCACATGTTTTCTGCCTCAATTAATTCACTTCATTTTATCAGTTAGCTGGGATTCAAAACAAGGATGGACCAAGCAATGGTTATTATGATCAGTTTTATGTAGGAAGATGTTTAAACTCTATAAACATAAATCCCTTCGTTGTAACTAGGGATGCTGTGTAAATGTGAAACTGGGTGACTCACAAGTAAAATCATAACTGTTGAAAGTGTGAGAAACAGTGATGTAGATCCAATGAAACTGACCTTTTCTTTAATTTAAATCCACATGCATGTGTGCATACACACACACACAGACACACACACACAAAGTGTGATCCTGTGATGTGTACAGTTTGCAAGGAGGTGGTGTTCTTAGCATAGTAATGCATGAGGGTGCCCCTTTCTATTATAGCACCACTTCATATTGTTCCATGATCATTCAGAACAATTCTGTCTCTATTACACTATTATGAATGTATGCAACAGAAGTTATTCCTCCTATTTATTTATTTGAGTCAAAGCCCACTTTCTCTCAGGACTGGGACTCAAGACAATTCACCACAAAATTTAAAAGGCAGAAATAAAATGAGATTAAAGAAGGTATGCCTAAAAACAGACAAAAAGTTATAATGCTAAAGCAAAATTAAATTATTATATTAAAACCCTATTGAACAATTAAAAAGCACATTTTAAAAGTATAGCACCAGTCCATTCAAAGCTCCTCTCTCAACAATAGTCAATTAACAAAAGTTCGCCTGAATATAAAAGTCTTTACCTAAACTCTCAGATACTAACTTTTATCTTTAAAGAAAACGAAGGAAATTAAGAAGAGATACTCACTGAAAGTCTATATTTATTATTTCTTTAAAGCCTTGCAACACATTTTAGGCAGCTGTGTGATAATGATAGACACACTAGAAGAAGTATATCCTGTAGATTATGGTCCTTTTTGCACACCAGTCCTGTTGCGAAATGGCCTCGGGAGCTTCGCGCGATTGCGAGGACCGTTCCACATGACGTCCTTGCAATCACGCGACGCTCCCGAGGACAGTAGGTGGCGATCACACATTATATCATTTTGGGTTCATTGCCGAAAATGATGCGTGATCACATGTCCCTTTTGGGCCCCACACGCACTTACCTTGCGTGTGGAGGCTCCGGACACGCGGCCATCACGCTTCCCCCCCCAGCGCAGCCTGGGAAAGTACCCGGCTGTGCTGTGGAAGGAAGAGGCAGAGCGCTCACGCCTTCCTTCCGGCCAGCACGGAGCTGGTGCGGAGGGGAAGCAGAGGAGATGCAAGTACCTCTTGGAAGAGGCTTCTTGCGTGATTCCTTCGCGACGCCAGCGGCACCAGGTAAGGTGCAAAAAGGGCCTATCTTACAACCAAAAGCTGATGAGTTAAAAGTCATTTTAGGGCCCCTTCTGAGTTTAGTTGTAGTTTAATTTAGGAATAGGTTAGATGTTACAGTTTCTTTGTTTACATACTGTTTGTCTTTGTAATCCCCTACATGTTGTTTCATATACTAAATGCATGTTAATAAAAATATTCTATAAAAAAATCTTGCCATACTAGAGAGCTTTAATTGAAATCCTGTTGAAGCCTTACTCCAGTGTCGGCAGTGGCAGCTGAGTGAAAGAGACTGATGGTGATGCGGACGATGAATGCAGTGGCTGCCAAGGAAGGCTAGCATCAGAAAAATGGGCAAGTTTTTGCCTGCCTTCCCTTGGCAACGCCTCATGACTGTGACTAAAGTACAACCTCTACCAGAGTACACCAATAGAATTCCAACCTTCCCATGCTGAATTTTTATACGTTATTTCTAGTATTTATTGGTCATTTTTCTGCCCAGTAGCCCCACCCCCCACCAAAGCAATATACAATAAAATATAGAAAAACATTCTTTAAAAACAGATGAAAAACCACTTTAAAACACAATTTTAAAAGATTAGAGGGAGGAAAATCAGTTTTGAGCATCTGCTGGACACTCCATAAGGATGAAACTGGATTATTCAGAACTTGATGAGCAAACTGCAAATGGTGTTGGGGTCAGTTCACCCACTGCTGATTCTGACTCATACTTTCTGCCACATTTTAATACCTAAGGTTGAATATAGCTGAGCATTGCTCCTGAAGAACAGTGTATTCTCAGAACATGTCAGAATCCACAATACAGCTAGACAGAAACAAGACCCTCCTTCTTTTCAGGATTTATCATCAATTTGAAACAAAAAGACTGTAAAAAACTGGACTCATTTTTGTTTGACTTCCTGGGAATGTTTTTTTTCTTTTGGCAAGTGAACATGTTCACTGAACATAAAACTCTAGAGGAACTCTTTCAGCACTTTGAATTTCATTGTTATTAAGAAATTTACTGAAAATCCCTTACTCTGCTCATAGGGAGAGAGGAATCAATACTGGAAGAAATGAAAACATGTACTTCCAACCTAGACAATCATGTAAGAGCTGGGAAATAAATAAATTGCAGTGGTCTGAATGTGTTGTTACAGATGACCAAATCTGAAAAACACTTGTCACCCCAAGCAAATACAGAAAAGGCACTAGGGAGAGTTTCAGTGGTCTGTGTTGAACCATATGGAGAAGACATGTAGAAGAAATGGAAGAAGGGAGAAATGACCAAAAAAGGGAATATAAATGAATTCTCAGGAACTGCAGGAAAAAGTCAGATAAGCTAAGGCTAATGCTCAGAATGAGATCAGGCTTGCTACAGAGGTTAAAAATAATTACTTCAGAAGGGGCTGTGTTCAGAATATGAGCAAGAAGAAGAAGGAAATGGCAGGGTCACTGCATGGAAAAGATGGTAAAATGCTAATGTAGAATAGAGAGAAGGTAGAACTACTTGACACCTTCTTTACCCCAGTCTTCTCCCAGATGGAAAACAGTGCTGAACCTGGTGCAAATATAACAAATGATGCAGTGAGCAGCTGCCCAGAATAGATAAAGAGGTGGTCCAGAAATACATACTTGCTCTGAATGAATTCAGGTCTCCAGGGCCAGATGAACTGCATCCACGGGTACTAAACTTGCAGACACAATTTCAGGACCACTGTCAATAATGATCTTTGAGAACTCTGGATGGCAAGAAAGGTCCCAGCAGACTGGAGGAGGACAAATGTAGCGCTCGTCTTTTTAAAAGGGGAAAAGAAGACCTGAGCAACTACCTACCAGTCAGCTTAATGTCAATACCAGCAAAGGTTATAGAACACAACGTTAAACAGTCAGTTTGTGAACACTGAGAAAGGAATTCTGGGATTACTGAAAGCTAGTATGGGTTTCATAAAAACAATTCATACCAGAATGAGCTTATCTCTCCGCTGCCTTCCTCCCTCCCTCCCTCCCTTCCTTCCTCCCTCTTTGTTTTTGGACAAACTTACATGGTTGGTAAGTCAGGCGAATGCTGTGCATGTTGTACATCTTCATTGCAGTAAGATAATATTCTTGCAGACAATCTGATAAAATATGGTCTAGGTCAGTGATTCTTAACCAGGGCTCTGTGGAGCCCCAGGGGGCTATAATGTCCCCATAGGGGTCCATGAAGTCTTGAAAAAATGTTACAAGTTTTTACAGTAGAAAGAAAGAAAGAAAGAAAGAAAGAAAGAAAGAAAGAAAGAAAGAAAGAAAGAAAGAAAGAAAGAAAGAAAATAGTATACTGGGAGTGTGTGCATTTACTCATTTCTCTCTTCTCTCCAAATCTGAAGACCTTTGATGAGCAACTTTAAATAAATATTTGATGCACTTTGGGATTTTAAATCTTGAGTTAAGTCTTGGTGGTCTGCGGCAACAAAAGATATTTAAAGGGGGGTCCATGGTAAAGACATAGTTAAGAACTGCTGGTCCAGACAAACACTACTGTTGAGTGGGTTTGTAGGTGGAACAAACCCAAAGAGTGCTCACCAATGGTTCCTCTTCCTCCTGGAGAAAAGTGACTTTGAGGTACCTCAAGGTTTTGTCCTGGAACCAGTGTTGGCCCCACTGTTGTTCAAGATCTTAGATGACGGAATAGAGGGCAAACTGATCAAATTTGCAGATGACACCAAATCAGGAGGGGTATGCCAAAGGACAGAATCAGGACTCAAAGTGACTTTGACAGGTTGGAGAGCTGGGCCTAAACTAAAAAAATGAATTTTAAAGGGAGAACTATAGTTTGGGCAAGAAAAATACAGTGCACAAATATAGGATAGCAATACATGTGAAAGAAATCTAGGAATCCTAGGAGACCATCGGCAAACCATGAAGTGGTGGCTGCTAATTCTAGGCTGCATCAATAGGAGTATAGTTTCCAGATGCTGTCAAAGAAAAGTAGTGGTACCATCCTCTGGAATATTGTGTACAGCTGTGGGCACTGTGGGTCAAGAAGGATAGTGACAACCTGGAATGTATTCAGAACAGGAAAACCAAGATGGTAAAAGATCTGGAAACCAAGCCCTATGAGATTAGAGTCTCTTTTATTGAAGGTCTTCAAATAGAGGTTGAACGGACATCTTTTGGTAGTGCATTGGCCTGCACCAATTCCAGAGCAGCAGAGGGTTCAACTAGGTGGCCCTTTGAATCTTTTTCAACTCTGTGATTCTATGGTGTTTTGCAAGCTCTGTATCAATTATAGACTTGTTTTGTACCATCTGTCAGAGGCCCTCAGCCACCTCTGTCATGCTAGTTCCTCTGCCATATTAGCCATGCCCAGCTTAGCTCTACTGTAGCCATTTTGCTGTATTTCCTTCAATGCTGTGTTCCCTTCAATGTTTGAATGATGGGAGGGGGAGCCGGGCTGGAGCATGGGGACCAGGGTCATTTAACAGACTGGTATGGACTAGTGTGTGAGAATGGAATGTGAGCAGGAAAGAGTGGCAAAGATCAAGAGGTGTTCTAAAAAGCAAAACTTCCAAGGTATCCTCAGTTCTGGTAAGAAGATTGGGTGCTGAACTTAATCTTTAATAACAACTTCCTGGATTTATCCATGAAGACTGCTTATTGAGTTAGGATAAGACCATGAAAATATTTAATTGTATTTTGACTCTTATAGAACAAAAGGGTTCCGTATTCTTAGTTTACCCCAACCAAGAATATGGCCACTATTGTAATTAAAATAGGATCTAAAGTGTTTCATATTTGCACTTAGAAAAGCAGTTACAGCGGGATACCCAACATGTAATGGAATTGTATAGGTTTAATGCAGGAGTTGTATAGCTCAGGTAATGTTCCTTTGCTGCATATTCCTACTTGTGACACTGGTAAAATTTATACAAGAAAATATCTCAGTATCATTTTCCAGGTGATAACAAAGTTAGTTGGCAGCAACTGCTGAACTAAGGTGATTTTGAGCCACACTGTGATTTTATACATATTTATTTGGAAGAAAGTCTGGTTGCATTTGATGGGCCTCGCTCATCAGTTAAACATGCATAACTCAACGGGGTGGGCAAAGTATGGCCCATGGTCCACATGAGGCCCCCAAGACCATTTCTGTAGCCCCCAGAACCTCCCAAAGGTCAAAATGCCCCTAAATGCTGGTTCAGGCTGTGTCTGCCAAAATAATGCACACAAGCTGTGAATTCCTGTATGCAAGATTTGTCCTTTAGGTAAGAAGTCAAAGACCTTATAATTTACTGCTAGGAAACTTGTGGCCCTACAAAAGTTGTTGGATTTCAGTTGGCCAAGAGGAGAGTAGCAATGGCCATTTCCACACTAGCCTGTTACAGTGTTATGATTCCACTTTCAATGTCCTATGGAATCCTGGGGTTTGCAGTTTAGGGAGGGGCCTCAACTGCAGTTTAGAGAGGGCTATAAATGCCTCAATCTTCATATGATCAACAACTGCCAAATGACTTTTCCTCAGTCTCCATTTAAAAAAAAAAGTTAAGAGGATTATCATCAGCAACGAGTCAGCAACATTTAAAATATGTTTGAAATCTAATTTATCAAATGAAGAGAGATAAGAAGTGTACATACACTACAACACCCAAAATCCAAGTAGCAATACCACTGAAAAGGGTCAGCACAGCCAGGAACGTCCATGATTTCACAACCTGAAGTCTGTAAACAGATTTTGGCAGGATAAAGCAGCTTCCAGTTTTCTTTCCAGTACTAGCTAATTTTGTCGGAGTTGCTTCATCATTTGCTTCTTGTGCACATTTGAGTCCCATAAGTTCCAACTATGTACTTTTATGACCCAGCTGAGGCTTTAGGAAATGTGTACTCCAAAACCAAGCAGAACAACTCTGCGCGCAGCTGCCTTCAGTCCCAGGTGCCATTGAAATGCAAGCGGCATGTAAGGTGTGTTTGATTTGATATCTGACAGAGTCTCTTATTGACCTGCATTTTGGCTCTCACACGTCACTCTTCTTGGATGGCTTTTCCCAGGGTGAAAGACAAATAGAATTAAGAGGCATTACCTTTGCCCAAATTTGATTCTGGCTCTATTCACAGGTCTCTTAGTGGGAAATCAAGGTGTGTTAGCACTTCACATTTGCTCTTGGCTTTCAAGCAAAATCTGGAGGAAGGACCAATTATGCCCTTTCCTTGAAATGTTACAATCTAATATAGGTCTGATACTTTCTGTCCTTATTAACTTCACCAGTGATTTGCCTGAACTTGCTAATGGGCCAAAATATACAACATTTCCCCTTGGCAGCAGCCATTTTCTGCTAGTAGCAATTTCCTTCAGCGTTTGTTATAAAGAAGCAATTGCCCATAGCTTTGTTTTGTGGCTCTTTATACTTTATTGGAATGAAATCACAAATTTTCTTGCTGTTTTACATGACACTATTTTTCTAATAAGGAACTTACTCAGTGTAGAAGTTGCTATTGTTGTTTCTGCTGTAGTTGTGTGCCTTCAAGTTGCTTCCCATTTTTGGTGACCCTATCATGTGGTTTTCTTGGGAAGATTTTTCAGAGGGATTTGTCTTTGCCTCTTTCTGAGGCTGAGAGGGTGCAACCTGCCCTACAGAGTTCCTACAGAGCAGTTATTGGGTGTACTATCCTCTCCTTGCCTACTTCCCCCACACACTGTGGCCATTTCTGCACCACACTGTTATAGTGCTATTATTCCACTTGTAACATCCTGTGGAATTCTGGGATTTAGAGTTTCCAGAGGCCAAAGAGCTCTCTGGTTGAAAATTTTAAATGCCTCTCCCTAAACTGCAAACTCCAGATTCCAGAGGATGTTGAAAGTGGAATAATAGCACTATAACAGTGTAGTGTGGAAACGGACTGTGAGTGGCCCCTCCTCCAGGCTTCCTGATCATCTTTCAAACTCTGCCTAACAGTTCTGAGGCCTATACGTATTGTCACGTATTTCCTTTCTATGGTTTCTGACAAAAATTATTTAGTGGATAGGGCTAGAATTTACTAGTACACATCCCATTGTTGGAGACTTAGCCTTTACCACTGGTCTGTGGTGGTCTTTTGGGGCTCACAGTCACCCAAGAATATTCTCACCTTTTGTCTGTTTTTGTTCTGAGTGCTGTGCTTTCTTCTGTACTGTCAGTACCATTGTTTTGTAGGTTGGACTCTCAATCCTTAGTGGACTTTCTGTCACCTTTTCTCCCAGCATAGGACCCATTGGCAAGGCAACTGACCAATTATCAAAGCTGTCGTGGTCCTTGTCCTGAGTTCATTTGTGCAACTGCTTCTGTTTATTCACTGTCCATCATCTATAACAACTTAATAAGCTCTGTCTCCTGCTAATTCTGAATTATAGCCCTTTGCCATTCTTTTCCATGTGGGCTTATAGGATGTATCCAAAACTTATGTTGTCTATTGAGTGGCCTCAGGTCTTTGGTTCCTTGTCCTACCATGCAAATTATTTAAATGTCATTTCAGCTGCTTCCAAGTAGTGCTACCTCATACCTCCAGGGGTTGTGACAAACAGGCCCTTATCGGCAGCAATGTTTTAATTCTACCTTCCATGAATCTCTGAGCTGCTGTCCATTCCCAGCAAAAGTGTACTGGGATGATCTAACAGAGCTAGGTATGGATCCCCTCCAGTCTTATTTGCTTTCAAGCCAAGTTATTTTTTAAGTCTTCCCTGCTGATTCAGCTTTTCCCTTGATCTATTGGGTATCCAGGGGATGATGTCTCGCTCTGAAATTTCCACTTAGTGCAGAATGATTTGAATTTTTTAAAGGTATAGTGTGGATCATTGTTTGAAATCAGAATACCAGATACCTCAAGGTTTGCAAAATGGGCCTTCAGCTTCCCAAACCCCCGTGCCAGTCTGAGGCCCTTTCTGCGCTGTACCTTCTTCCAGCGCTGGGGTGCGGGGATTGCGCGAGCAGCCTCTGATGAGAGGCTCTCACATCTGGGGTCCTTCGGCTCCACACGAGCTGCCTGCTCACGCGAGAGCCCCGCTTCTTCCTTCCACAGTGCAGCCTGGGACTTTCCCAGGCTGCGCTGGGGCGGGAAGTGTGACCGGCGCGGCTCCGGAGGCTCTGCACGCCAGGTAAGTGCACACAGGGCCTGAGAGCAATGCACGATCACGCACCATTTTTGGCTTCTAGCCGAAAATGAAAAGGTGCGCGATCGGCACCTGCCGCCCCCTTGAGCATCACTTGATTGTGAGTGAGTCATGCAGACCGCTCCTCACAATCGCGCAATGCTCCAGGTGCCCTTTCACATGGAAAATGCCATGCAGAAAGGGCCCAAGAGTCTTCAAGGTGATCTACCTTCTCAGAACTGGAGTAATCATATAACTCCTGTCGTTGACACTGAACAAGTCATTTCCATCCCTCTCCCAAAGCTGGAAAGGAATGTCATGAAGACTCAGTGTCCCTTTTTGCTGTTTGTCACCGCATTCTTTGTCTAACTCACACTATTTTAATCAGTGCTCTCAGGGGGGCATTTCATGCATGCCCAGAACCTGCCCTCCCATTCTTTAAAATAGGAATGATTCTATACATTGGTGTGAGGCATGGAGCCAGTTCATAATGTCTCACTTCAGATTTGTTGGAGTCAGTGCCCTGTCTCCTTTAAACAAAAATTCCATTGCGTAGTGGCTAACCTTCTAAGATGACCTGTACAACTGCTTGTAACACACATCCTATTGTAGTAATGCTTCAGGCCTGCTTTTGGACATGGGGAGGTCCCCTACCACGTGAATAGACCCCATCTCCTGTTTTATGGATCCGTCTATGTGTACGCTGGAAAGTATGCTCTGCTTTGTGTGTCTGCTAGTTGGAGGAACTTCCCTGGGTGTTTTGCTATATGCTCACATCATAGTGCTGGAGTCTCAGCGGCATGTACTGCACTCTCCTAAGAGAACTCAGCAAGGGTTTCCTTGTTATAACCCTTCATGGTTTATGAACTGATTTTAAACCTATTTTCTGTGTAAAGGTATAATGATACAATTGCTGTAGCCCAAACACTATTGCTAGCAACTCCTTTTCTATCTGTGCATGCCTCCTCTCTGTTTCAGTCATTACTTCACCCTCAAAAAGTACAGACTGCTGGTGTTGCACCAAAACTGCTCCAAGACATCTTTCTGGGGCATCACATCACAGTGTCAGTTGCTCAAGTAGGTTGCAGTACTTTACTGTTGGACCTTTGCTGATGATCATTTCATTCTGATGATCTCTTTAATTCTTGGGAATGCCTCCTTTTGCAGTCAGTCCCATCTACAGGCTCTGTTAACAACCTCAGCAGTTCACAAGCATTAGACAGCTATGCAGAGAACTTGGACAAATGGTTGACTGTCTCAGTAAGTCTCGTAACCTAGGCATCTCCATAATGCCCCTCACCTTCTCTGGATCTGGACATAGTTTCTTAGAGATCAATAAATGCCCAACAAAAGGGTACTTCTGGTCTTCACAGCTATATTATTTAAGTTTCTTTCATTAAATAAAAGCATCAGGAACAATAACATGCAGACAGTGAGTCAGAGCGATTTCTACAAATATTTAGAATAGGATGACCTGATGAATGGAAGTGCCACTGTTGAGTACATATTATTCTAACTATTGTAACTATTATTCCAGAAGTTATCAACTAAGCAATCTGGCTCTGAGCTCCATAGTTATTCAGATATTCAATGAAGTGCAACCATGTTTCCATATATCTGTCCTCTAATTGTTTTCCTCTTATAAATATAAGGTCCATAGTTAGTTTTTCATTTAGCACAAGGTCCAGAATCCCTTGAAACCATGAGCACACATCTGGGTTATCTGCATATTTCCACTGTTGCACAACTGTCTATAAGCCACCAGTGATAATTGTGAAATCAAATATTTATTGTGTAATGATGCATTTTTGTCCATAAATAGAGGGAACAGAAGCAACCCACTTCTCCTTTCAATCTTTTTTTTTTAGTGATGTCTTCAATAAATCCTAATACAGAGTCCCAAAAAGCTACTACCCTGGGGCCATCAAATCCCAAGTCTCAGGCTCCCCACAGCCCTTCCAACAGCTTGGTTTGATAGTGTTGCAAAACAAAGACAATTCTGATGGGCAGGAATGCCACTAACTGATAGTTTCATAAAACTCTCTCCTTTATGTTAGCTGAGCGAAAAGGAGGGCTTCATCATTCCCCCCTCCTCCATGTTTCATCTGAAATTTTAACACAAGTATCTGTCTCCCAAAGGGCTTTCACTATGGGTTTAGTACATCACTTCCTTAGAAAATTTTAGAAATTAAGCCACTAGTTTCCAAGTGTGGGATGGTGCAAACTAATTTGAAGTCTGTCATTTGATTAGGTGGTTGTTGCAATGGTACCCAACTCCTAACAATTTTGCCTAGTTTTATGGTATCTAGTCAAGGGATCCCAGATAGGCCAGCATTCTTTCCAGTTGCTCTGGAGGTTTGGTTTTTTTTCTCAACTCCGTTAAAATGATTTCTAATTCTAATGTATTTCTGTATGTGTTCCCCTCATATTTTCTAACAAATTTTAATATAAGTCCCCCTCTGAGAACACATATTTTTTGGAAGAGGGAAGAGAAATAAATAAACTAGCCAGATTCCTCCAATTGGCTATTGTTTCTCTTTCGAATGAGTTCTTGACTTAAATAAGGAATCCTCTTAATAGAGATGTCTTCAGCTAACATCAGGGAGTGATTAAAGTATTGTGTGCCAACCTCCATAGAAGTCTAGTATATTGTCCCATCATTTCAGATTAATTAGATGACTTGCTTAATCTGTCATGCATAAAAATATTTCTCCAAATTACTACAGCATTATTAGCAAGTAAGTATGTAATGTGGACAACCTGCTATCCTGGAAAGAAAATTTTTCAACAATTTTGTCACTTTTTTAGTCCATCTTCCATTGAGCACAATGGAATTGCCTGAAAAAAATGTAGTTTAGGCAATGCATGTGCTTTAGCTACCATTATGTGTCCCAGCAAGTACAGATTCAGCACTGACCACTCTTTCATCTTGTTTTTAATCTAAGTAATAAATGGTTTGTAGTTGTAATAAAAGACTTGATTAACTTGAATTCCTACGTACTTGAAACTGAAGTGGCATAAAATCATGTGTAGTTTTCTTTGCACACTATCCCTTTCTTACAGTGCTGCTGTAAGAGAGAGATATTGTTACAGAAAATCAGAGATTTCATATAATTGAGTTTAAAACCAGAAATTGGGGAGAGGGGATTCCAAAATTCTTTCCGTTGTTTTACAGCTTTATCTGGATGCTGGAGGAATAACAGCAAATCATAAGCAAATAAATTCAACTAGTCATCTTATCATTAACTTGAATCTCTTTTATCATTAAGGATGATCTAATATGTTCAGCCAATGATTCCAGAACAACAGTGAAGAACCCTGCCCTGTCTGTCTGTCTGTCTGTTTCTCTGCCCTTGAACTGTTAGCAAACTAATAAACGCTGTCCCAAAACCCATTCTTATCAAAAGGCCAAAAACTTAAGACCATTCCACTCTGTCAAATGCTTTTAAGGCATCCAAAGAAAGAATGGCAGCTTCTGTTCCTGACCTATTACAATAATTAATGGTGTTAAGTGTTCTGCAAATTGCATCCGGAAGTCGTCTATTTTTGATTTTTTTAACCTTTTTGATCTAGATGGGTGTAATTATCTATAAAAGTATTGATTCTGTTTGCAAAAATTGTTGTAAGGATTTTGAAATCCTGGTTTAAAAGTGTTATAGGCTGGTACGCTGAAACTGAACTTAGATTAGGTATGGCTACAATATTACTCTCCTTCAACATTTCTGGAATGTTTACCCCTGAAAAATTTCACTGGACAATTTACTCAATTTAAGAATTAGTATATTTGAATGCATTTTACAAAATTCTTCTGTCATCCCAGCCATCCCTGGTAACTGCTTTTATGTGCTTTACAGCATAATTTATTTCATCTTCTGTGATAGGATTCTTTATGTCTAATCTATGGGATTATTAAAAAAATCAGTCAGGGATATATTTGTAGTTTGTATTATAATTATTCATATTTTTTTAAAAAAATTCATGACATGTCTCCATAAGAGAAATGGAAAATTTTCCTGTTTCAGATTTAACAAATGGGACCATGTTTTTATCTGTGCTTTTTTTAACACTTCATGAACGAGTCAGTTTTTTTGTTAAGCCGTTAAAAATATTTTCTTTTTCAGGCTAAAATAACAGCAGTTTGAATTTCTTACCTATTTAAAACCAGTGCTATTTCTCCCTTAAATCTTCTAAAATTGTTCTATTGTATTCTGGAGTTATATTCAAACTACTCAGACAGTCAGTTTTGAAAATTAAAGCTTTCCTCTTGTGTTCCTTAAATTTTTTAACTTTGCTTTTTCTCTAATGAAAAATCTTCTGGTTCTTGCCTTCATAGAGTTCCATATGGTGGCAGAAGACATGCCTGGTGTTTCATTTTCTACAAAAGAATTACTTAGCAGTTCTCGCAACTCTTTGGCAAAGCTTTGTTTGGTGAGAAGAATCAGATCCAATCTTCATGCTGCTGTCTTCATTTCCGAGTCCACTAACCCCCAGGTAAGATGAAGGAAGGAATGATCAGACACTGTGACGGGCATTATTTTTACATTCTCAGTACTGGTGATTATATCAGAAGATACCCATACATTGTCAATCCTCCTGTATAAATTGACTCTGAAAAATGGGTATATTTTCTTCATCCTGGTGTTTATGTTTCCAGATGTCTACCAACCCTTTAGAAGCCAACAATGATAGGTTTTTCTGTGATGCTTGGATTAATTTTTTTCCCCTGTGGTGTCCTATCTATTTTGTTGTCAAAAAGGATCTTTCTCCATGCCTGATTAGGAACTTGAATGGATATGCCCACACATACTTTATGCCTTTCTCTCTCAGAATCCTTATAAATGCTTAAATTTTTTTTGTTTAGCCAGCATGCTTGGGCTCCATCTTGAAATATTAGCACACTTGACCCCTTGAAATCTAAACTGAGAAGACTATTTGGTACTCTCATTACTTGAGACTTCTTTGGGAAGCCAGCAAATTTCAGCAGGATATCTCTCTGCACATCAGATTTGTTTAGGTAGCCGGTGTGATGGATTCCCTGAAAGGCACTCGAGGTAAGTTGGAGATAAGGGCATAGATTGTATAGCCAGGTAATGATCACCTTTGCAAGATCTCCTTCTTTATCCTGTTCTGGGATCCCTATCAGCCTTGTGTTTTTTTTTTCTTTTAATTTTCTAAGACTTCTCTCTAAGACTTTCTTTTAATTCCTTTTAATTCTCTAAGACTTCCACTTTATTCTGCAGATCAGTGGTGGCCACTTGTAGTTCTTGTAGCTTTCTATCATTTGAAACGCCTAGCTGAAATGGTTCATTTGTGGCATCTTCTAGTTTGGAGAATCTAGGCCATTTCCACACTCAACAGTTATAGCACTGTTATTCCACTTTCAACATCCTATGGAATCCTGGGGTTTGCAATTTAGGAAGGGGCCGGCTGCAAACTCCAGGATTCCATAGGATATTGAAAGTGGAATAATAGTGCTATAACAGTCAAGTGCAGAAATGGCCTTAGTTGTTATTGTTGACAGTTCTGGTCAAGTGGATCTAATGCATTTATCCAGTCTTCTGTACTTGTCTGCAGACTTGTCTAATAATCATTTTAACCTGACTCTCTGGGAAAGGTTCTCCTCATATTTGTCCACCTCACATTCACCTGTAAAAACTTGACACTATATTAAGAGGCCTCAATCTGTTGTTCTCTCCACTGGTTAACACATGATCTTTTGGTGCAAAAAACAATTTACATCTCTATCCTAGCTCTCACTTCCTGTTCTATTGATTCTCTATGTTTTTGAGGTTTCAATCTGATTCTTGCCAGTTAAATAGGCTTTAAGTAGTGAAAAGGGATGGGTGGTATACGGAGGGAAAGAGTTATGCCACCATTACTCTCCACCATTGGTCATGCCCCAGCTATATTTTGTTAGCATCCAGTTATAATGTTCCTTTCCTGGCATCTTTGGAGAAGTTGCTGTAGTTTTGCTATCAGGGGTCTCAGTCTACTTCTTCCTTATCATATCCTTCTTAAAATATCATTAGCCATCGTTTTAATACCTGGACGCCCTTCTGATTCCAGGTTCCACTTTTTCTGGAAAACATCAGGGGCAGAGCTAATTCCCAAAAGCATCTTCACCTAGAATCACCTGGGAACTTGCTGTGTTTTTTGTGATACCAGGTTTATTTACGCATACATATAATGTGAGATCTGCTTCTGGGGGAAAGGTGGGATACAAAACAAAGTGAATGCATTAGCATAGAATAGGATCTTCACAGTATTAGCACTCTGGATGTGTGTTTGCTACTGGGGATGAAGAGTGCCAGAGGATTTTCTGCAGATAGTAAAGTCAGCTCTCTGGCTCTTTTCCAACTCAGCTGCAGCAAAATCTTACTTCTTGGTACTCACATAGATCTAATTGGTCCCCTTCCCTTGTACAGTTGGAAGAAGGCCTTTAAAAAAAATGATTAAAAATAACAACACTACAAAACAATACAAAAAAACTAAACACACACATTTATACAATATAAATAGAAAACAAACAATACAGAACAAATCTACAAATATCTAATAAAACTAGACTACAAATAACTGAAAATTGGTTCCCGCCCTCGTTGCAGACAACATGTATTACTCAAGCGGTTATACCTGTACAGTTGGAAAAAGGTCTGTAGAGAAGATAGACCCCTAATCTCTGCCTATGCCTTTCTGGGGGGCCCTGACTTCCACTGAAACATTTCATCAAAATATTTACTGCCAATGAACTGCCTACTGTGTTGTAGAATTCAAAGACATAGCTGTGTTAGTCTGGACCAATGTGCAAAGGGATCTTGTGGCACCTTTAAACTAAGGGCTAACGGATTGTCTGTTAATGACCTCCTTTGTAAAAGAAACACTATCCAAATGGTCTCCCACCAGGAGAACAACAGAAGAGGAACAAGGTAATGTGATAAGACCCAGCCAAAGATACCATTATCCTCCTGTAAGTGTGATTTACCTACCTTTTATGGTAAAGCCCTAATTGAGAGAAAGAAGTTGGTAGCATAAGCTTTCATAGACTTAAGTCTGAGGCCTCTGATGAAGTAGACTTATATCTACAACAGCTTATGCTACCAGCTTCTTTCTCTCTGTTAGTTCCAAAGGTGCTGCAAGATCCCTTTCCATACTTTGTTATAGGTCTGTGCCTTCAAGTAGTCTGACCTGTGGTGATCCAATCATAAGGTTTTCTCGGCAAGATTAATTTAATGGAAGTTTGCCATTATCTTCCTCTAAGGTTGAGAGAGTGTGACTTCCCCAAGGTCAGCCAATAGGTTCACACAGCTGAGCAGCCATTCAAACTCTGGTGCCCCAGAGTCCTAGTCCAATACCCAAATCCACTATGCCACACAGGATTTCTCCAGTTACATATCCTAAGATCTTAAGATGAAGATTGGAATCATGCAGCCCTCCAGGTGTTATTACACTGCAGTTCCCATCATTGCTCATGTTGGCTAAGGATGAGAGGATCTTTAGTCTGAGCAATATCTGGCGAACACCTTCATTTCCACCATGCTTTAAGGCTTGCATCTGAGTCCTTCCTTCAGGTTCCCCTGCCAAATGAGACTGATACAAGATAAGCAGGTGGCTTCATGAGAGAGGGTCTTTTTTGCTGCTGGCACTCCATCTGTGGAATGCAATCCCTCCGAAATGTCCACTAAAATGCAGATGATATTATGGCCTTTTTGAGACCATGCAAAACTCTTTTTCCTCTCCTGAGCATTATAACAACTTTTGTGTGTGTGTGTGTACGTGTGTGTGTGCTTCTAAATTTCATATAGCTGCTGATTTTTGTTTGGTTTTATGTGCTGAAATATTTTATTCTTTGCTTCTGGTTTTATCTTAGTTTTATATTCTGGTTTCTTTAGTCATTGTTTTATTGTATTGTTACTGTACTGATGCATAGTATGTTTCAACAGACTGTACACAACCCAGGGAACACTGGTTAGCAGTTGGCTTAAATATGCAATGAATAAAGAATATGGTAATTAAATGCTTACAAATCTTACAATAGGTATTCTATCCACACTGATAGCTGTGTTTACAGAAGTCTTAGAATCAAAAGTTACAGACCTGGAAGGAATTCTATGGAGTCATCCTGACCAGACCCATAAGAGGTTGATTGAGGAGGAACACTGAGGAGTGGTCCAAAGGAAGGAACAGTTTGTATAGCCAGAGAAAAATTTAAAAAGAGACATAGTAAGATGAATAAAGCCAGTCAGTGGGTGGATGCAGATGGAGAAAGCAAACACATGAGTTCACAGGATAAAGACTGACACAATTCTTTTCCATGTTAATTTTGAATTGTAAGTGAAACTGACGTTTGCTGACTTGCTCTGTTGATCTTCAGATTTTATATGCGGTCAGCTCTGAAGAAAATACCTTGTTGAAGTATCTGAATACACAATGCATAGTTCTTTTGCAATGGTTTGATATAATTCAAAATATATTTTGTGCTGGAGTTTTCTTATGTAGCTATTTTGGAGCAGCAAGGAACAGAAGCAGTAGTGATTTGTGCTGGTAGCAAAATCAAGAGCTCTATAAATGTTCTTCATACCAATCATGGTCCCCTCTCTCTCTCTCTCTCTCTCTTTCTCTTTCTTTCTTTCTCTCTTTCTCAATCACACACACATACACGTGTGTGTGTGTGTGTGTGTGTGTGTGTGTGTGTGTGTGATGGCCAGCATATGCATACATATGAGTTGCTGAGGTTCATCAAGTGAACTTGTTGGCACTGGTAGACTGGTATTTCAATTTTGGTTTGCTTGAGCCTTTTATATGATCTGCAGAATCAATTATTACTTTCACATGTGAGGATATATATTGGCAGCCAGGCAGGGAGTAATCAACAGCTAGTGACAGCTTTCATTAGCCCCAGTAATAGCATATAGGGTAGCTGTGATGAAATGTCAGAATTCTAGCTTTATTTGTGTAAGCAAGCAACAATAATTGCCTCATTCGCTCCTTCCCTAGGAATGTTTTGTGCAGATTTAGCACCCTCAAACGTCATACTAAAAAAAAAAAAAAAATCAGAGCTGGACCATAATTCCAACTCAAAAAGCCCATTGTCCATTACGGCTATTAAATATGCTTTGTTTTCCATCAGATTTGGGTTGTCACATACTGGAGGGGCACTAATCACCTTATTCTTGAAAGTCAGTGCTTAAACTCCTGAGTAGCACAGACCCCATTATTAAGAGAGCTAAATGAAAAAAGAAAAGAAACTTTCTTAGAAGAAGAAAGTTATCTGGCCTAAAATCAGAGAGAGGTATTAGTGTTTCAATGGTAAATCATGTCCTACAGAATTTTCTCGGGTGCAATTTCCCCTTTTGTAGGGCAAAAATTGGAGGAATTGCAAGAGTTATTGGGGTGTTAGAGGAGGTGTGGTCCATCAATGTCTGTGGAAGGGCAAAAATGGCCCCTGAAAAGCCACCTGAGAAGTCACTCACCAGTGCCTTACAGCCACTTGGCATGCGTGGGCTCCGTCTTCCCAAACCTCCTTTCCCAGGCACTTCCTTCTTCCCAGTGGTCTGCAGACTATTCTTGTCTTTAGTCACCATGAAACTTGTTACACAGTAATTGTTCTTTCTCCCTGGAGCTTAACTCTTTACCTCCTTCACTGAGGCCATTTCCGCACTAGACTGTTATAGCGCTATGATTCCACTTTCAACATCCTATGGAATCCTGGGGTTTGCAGTTTTGGGAGGGGCCAGACGGTGACTCCAGCCGGCCGCTCCCAAAACTGCAAACCCCAGGATTCCAAAGGAGGTTGAAAGTGGAATCATAGCGCTATAACAGTCTAGTGCGGAAATGGCCTAAGAGTTTCCTTAGATCCTTTCCCTCAGCCCACTGCATGTTTTGCCCCACTTTCTTTACCACTTTGTCTCCTGGCTAAACTCATTGCCCCCCCTACTTACATGCAATCCTTCTGGGAACAAGGGTCCTTCAGAGTCTTAGGGCCTTTCTGCACTACACTGCTATAGTGCTCTTATTCCACTTTCAACGTCCTGTGGTGGAATTCTGGGGTTTGTAGTTCACTGGGACCCAAGAGCTCTCTGGCTGAGAATTCTAAAGGCCCCTCCCTAAACCTGCAAACTCCAGGATTCCACAGGATGTAGAAAGTGGAATAATTGCGCTATAACAATATAGAGCGGAAAGACCCTTAGTCACTGTTACCACTGCGTTTTCCCAAACTTCAGCTTTTCCCTACCCATCCTGTTTCTCAGTCTGTTGCCAAATCTGCACCATTCGTCCACCTGCCTTACCCATGACATACCTGTTCCTTCACTTGTCTGCCTCTCAGAATCCTCTCCTAGTGCCTGGCCTAATCCAGAAAGCTGGTGTTGTTTTAGGGCCAGATCTGACATCCAGACCAGACTGGCAACTTTAACTTCTCTCATGGAAGCTGGACTGCCTGCATTCTGAACCTGTTTTCCCAAAGTATTGTAAGGCAGCCTCAAAAGACTGTTAGAATCGTGCAGCCCTCTAGACATCAATGCAGTTCAAGAGGCTTCACTCCCACAAGCCCATTATGGGATGCACATTCTGCAGTATGGAATACATCAGCATTCAGATGCAGATTATATATAGAATTATTGATAAATTAAAAGGATCTGAGATTGTTGTTTCTAAACTTTATGCTTATATTTACAGTCTTGGCCAAAAATAAATTGGAAAAATGTTCATATGCCCTTTGAACTGTCTGCTGTCAGATGCGCTAGATGTCACTCTGGGTTGAGCCAGAGAAACTAAAGCAAGTTGCCAGGCTTGGAGCAGTGTGTGCTAGAAGACTGCACATGAGAGCCACACATCCATGCCTTGGAGCACAGCTTCTGCCCTGAGCAGAGATCTGTGACTTGAGAAATAAAGGATTTGCTGAGCCACAGACACAGAGCGGCGTCAGCTGCAATCCGAAGCTAATTTCCCAGTTGTGCAATCACATGTTGCAGCTGAGAAATCTCTGCATTGGTCGTTTATATGTATGAGATCTGTCATCTCTACTTCCTCTAAAATAAATTGCCCATAATGCCCTCTGAGCACCATTCTGAGGCAAAACAACTCCTTTTACTATTAAATAAGAAAGAAAGGCAGACCACATTCCACAACAGTGACTAGGTGGGAGGGGAAAATGGGATCTCTTCTGAAACCTGCTAGGAGAAGTGAGCAAAATTAGCTCTACTTAATCAAAAAGGAACAATTAGCCACCCGTGATCTTCTCTGGTCTTGACAGTAGCAGTATCCACATGCATCCATGTTGCTAATTGCTAATCAATAACCTTTGCAAAGATACAAAAATGGCTGGGACCTCATATTTTCCCCTTCCCCAAGGGTTATTATGTCTTCTACATTTCCTCCTAAAACATGGGTAATATTTTATATAAGATCCTACATCCTTAGTAGCATTAAATAATATTTTTCCTAGGCCTCCAATAGTTTTCAGGGCTGTGTCTGCTCAAAACATCAAAATGATGAACCAGGATAGTATGAACCTTGTATAAATTAGGGCTGTAGTCAATGGCTATATAAATTAAGCATATTTGCATATCAATATGCCTTGCATAATTTATTTTATTTCAAGAGGGAAAGCATTGAAGCTACTTCTTGACTCCTGAAAATCAGCCCTTTTGGAGAGTTCAGTAGCATTCAGATTTATGTGCAGTCTGATCAGTCTTACTTATATGATGTAGAAGTGAATTTGCTTAAATATATAAAAAAACCCAAAAGCTTATGATGTTGAATGCTGTGCACCAGAATCAAAATCTGCATGCTTTTTTTTTTTTTTTTTTGCCATTATGCATAAACAGAAGTCTGAGCTATGCCAGCTACAGGTACGTCTGGACCAAATGGCTTCAGAAAATAATGTTGACTTCTTGACTTCAATCATTGCCTCAACTTTTTGATGGAAAAATCTGTAAATCAATATAAATGAACTTCTGTTCCGACCTGCCAGTATAAACAAATATTCACAGATCCATGCACCTTACTGGGAATACTCTGTTGATATATTCCATTGTATTCCTTTATGCAAACATACAATTGTTTGGTTTGTATGTTGGCAGATGTGATGCTTTTTGTCCATCTGCCCCAGAAAACCATCCTTTGCCTGGAATAACACTGCAGTAAAATGCTTTCTGAGACAAAGCACCAAGGGTTAGACGGCGAGTCTGTTGTGCCACCTAGTGGATGAAAGCATGGAGTAGCATGGAGGAACTGGAGCAAATCAATGCAATCATAGTGCATAAGAATGGAGGCATGCTTAGCATTTATTGAAAGAGAAGCCAGTCTGGACCAGTTTCCTAAAGTGGATAACAAAATTACAGGATTGAAGTTTATTTTAAAATGTGAGTACATTACACATCTGATCATACTGTAAGTGGCATTTATCACAGATGCTGAATGCAAAAGTAGCAGGTTGGCTTCTGAAAGGGACAACAGAATGACAAGAGGGAAAAAATTCTTTAGGCCGGAGAATTTTTAGCAGAGAGAGATTGTCACTTACTGTACATCTCTCTTTCTCTCGCTATGTGTATGTGTGTATGCATGTGTGTAGGAAATATCATGCAATTTAAATATATGCAGTTTGGATGTACGTATGAAAAGGGCATGTATCTAAGGGCCAATGTGCCTCCCTAGAATCCAGTGCAATGAAACCTAGAATTTAGGTGATATAAGATGAAACCAAGAGTTTCTCTATTGTTTAAAAATCATGTATTGAGCACTCAGGCAAGGTTATATTGCTGTTGTTGTTTCTTCCTGCTTTTTTGGCAGTTCAGGACTCAAGGCACCATACGACAGTTAAAAACAAACATAGATAAAAATTCACAGTATACCAAAAGTAAATAATCTATTAAAAGATTAAACTCAATTAAAAACATAAACCATATTTTAAAAAACAGCAATAAATGTTTTTAAAAATCCAGTACATTATATGAGGCTTGTTTCCTCCTAAAAAATGAGTTCTCAACTGCCTGCCAGAACAAAAAGGTCTTCACCTGCCTGCAGAAGGGGGCAGGCTACCCTAGCCATTCCCGCATTAGACTGTTATAGCGCTATTATTCCACTTTCAACATCCTATGTCAGCCAGCCCCTCCCGAAACTGCAAACCCCAAGATTCCATAGGATGTTGAAAGTGGAATAATAGTGCTACAACAGTCTAGTGTGGAAATGGTCCCTATCCAGGAAGGGGGTTCTAGAGCTTGGGAGCAGCCATGGAGAAGGCCTTCCCCCATGTTCCCATCAAGTATACCTGTGAGAGTGAAGAGGCAGAGAAAAAGTTCATATGGGAGAACATAGTCCTTCAAATAACCTGGACATGAGCTGTTTAGAGCTTTCTAGATGATGGCTAGTGCTTTGAATTGTGCCTGGAAATGGATTGGTGGCCAGTGGAGCTGCTGCAACAAAGGAGTTGTGTGCTCCCTGTAGCCAGCCCCAGTTAACAATCCAGCTGCAGCTTTTCAGACTAGCTGAAGTTTCTTCAAAGGCACAAATTCACAGAGTAAAATACATATGGCCCACGTGGATCCAGCCAGCCTAACCATTTCTAAAACCTTGCTTTTCTCCAAAACATCTTTTTAAAATGGTTTACTTTCACTTCCATTTTAAAGCATCCAGCCTAATCTATCTCCAACAAGCTAACAACTGTGTCAACTCTTGTCATAAACTGTAATCAATTTGTAATATTAAGGCACTGTCTTTCAACAGCTACCACCACATAGATGGTGAATGGGTCTCTCCATGCTGTCTTCAAAGGAATAGTTTGTCTGTACATCATTCACTAACAAAAGACTGCCTTAAGTAAGGAAATGATTTGTGTGAAGGCTTTCACACTCTCGCCTTAAACAGCTGCCAATACACTGGTGCAAAAAGTGCCACAAGTCAGACAACCAACAAGATGCAGGATTTACTGGTGGTGTCATCATCACTGTCATCATTGTAATCAGAGTTGTCTAGATATACTGCCAGTCAGAGCTAAATAGGTTTATTTATCCATCACTGTAATCCTTACAAATGCGAAGACAGAGGCCATTTGGCCCCTCCCGAAACTGCAAACCCCAGGATTCCATAGGATGTTGCAAGTCGAATCATAGCACTATAACAGTCTAGTGCGGAAATGGCCAGAGATAAGAGGTTACTCTCACGAGTCCTCTAGGTTCGGCATTGGCATCAAGCCGTACATAGTTGTTATTAACTGCTGTCGAGTCAGCTTCAATTTATGGTGACCCTGTAGAAGAGAGAGCTCCACCTTACCCTGTCCTCAACCACTCTGCTCAGGTCTTACAGATGCACGGATGTATCTTCCTTGATTGAGTCTACACATCTGGAATATAGTCTTCCTCTTTTCCTACCAAGCATTATTGTGGGTTTTTTTTCTAGTGAGCCATGTGTTCTCATGATATGGTCAAAGTACAACAGTCTTAATTTAGTCGTCTTGGCCTCTAGGGAGAGTTCAGGCTTGATTTGCTCTAGGAGTCATTCATTTGTCTTTTTAGCAGTCCAGGGTAACTGTAGAACTCTCCTCCAGCACCAAATGAGTTGATTTTCTTCCTATGAGCTTTCTTCATTGTCCAGCTTTAACAACCATGCATAGAAATGGGAAATACAATGGCATGGACAAGCCTAACTTTAGTATTCAATGATGTATCTTTATACATCAGGGTCTTGTCTAATTCCTTCACAGCTGCCTTCAAAGTGCTAGTCTTCTGATTTCTTAACTGCAGTTTCTATTCTGATTAATGACTGAACCAAGGTATGGAAAATCTTGAACTATTTCAATGTCTTCATTGTTCCTCTTGAGGTTATGTAAATCTTCTGAGGTCATTATATTGGTTTTCTTAATGTTCAACTGTAAACCTGACTTTGCACTTTCTACCTTGACTTTCTTCAGTAATTGTTCCAAGTCTTTGCTGTTTCCTACTAGTACAGCGGCCCCTCCCCTTTCATGAGGATTTGGGGAAACAGAATCCTCCCGAAAAGTGGAAAACACACAAATAACTCTCTCGCTTTCAGGATCTCCCTCCTATTCCCCTGCCTTTTGCATGCTGGGGCCAGATGCAAGGGAATGGTAGGAGCTCTGGAGGGGAGAAGGAAGGTGCATGCATGAACCTTCCCCCTGCCCCATTCGCTTGCCTTTTGCATCGGTGTGAATTCTCAGTGCCAAGGCCAGAGGAAAGGGAATGGGAGGGGGAGCTCCAGAGGGGAGAAGAAAAACTCACACCTGCCTTCCTTCTCTGCACTTTTGAAAACACAAGAGAATGCAGAGCAGGCATGCATGCACCTTGCAAATAATAAAATTTGTAAAGGTCAAACCCACAAATGTGGAAGGAGGACTGTAGTATGGTGTTATTTGCATATCTTAAATTGCTGATCTTCCTTCCTCCAATTTCCACATCTCCTTCCTCCGAGTTGAATCTTGCTCTTTGTATGATATACAGTACAAAAATTCCATAAATAAATAAGAGCCAACCCTCAGACTCACCTCATACAAATTCATTGTGACTGTCTCAAGGAGAGGAGCTCTGTTCCTTCGCCAGAGACAATATCACTTTGCCAAGTTTTATGCTGTACTAGGAAATTCTATTTCGTCCTAGTGGAGTTGAAACATGTGTGGTTCCTCACCTCTGTCTCTTTAGACTAAGAGATTGAGGGTTCCTTGCCATTGTGAGCTATTCTGTACTGTTTTAAGATCCCATTTATCATCTTCTGGTTGCCTGGGCTTCCAACACGTGAACCACAATAAAGTTGAAACAGGCAGAGTTAGCATCAACACTTCATTTAAGCATTCTTAAGTTTTGGAATCTCTGGTTATTCATATGGGGAAATGAGTAGGCTCTCTATTATTCTTTTAGCCTATTTATTATTCTTGCTGTGTGCCTTCAAGTTGTTTCGGCATGTTACGGCATTATACAGACATTTCCTAAAGACTTTATTTATATCCCACTTTTTTCCAGGTTGGGACTCAAAGTGGCTTACAACAATTAAAAAGATATAGTTAAAAACCACAGAATATGAAGTTTAAAACACAATTCAAAAAGAATTAAAACAAAGTTAAAATACATAATTAAAAACTCATATACCTCAGCAACACAATTCACAGTCTCCAGCAGTGTCTATAAGACAGGTTACATACAATCACACATAAAACACCTATTGGAATAAAAATGTCTTTACTTGACCGCAAAAAGAAAGTAGGGAGAGTGCCGGTCTGACTTGTCTAAGAAGGGAGTTCCAGAGGCTGAGAAGGCCCTCTCCTGTGTTCTCACAGATGCACCTGTGAAGGTGGTGGGACAGAGAAAAGGGCCTCTCCAGCAGATATCAAAAACCAGGCTGTTTTGTAAGGGAGAATACAGTCCTTCAAGTAACTTAGACCTGAGCCCTGTGGGGCTTTAAAGCTCATCACTAGCACTTTGAACTTGTAAAGCAAGGGTGTCAAACTCAATCTCATCTTGGGCCGCATCAGCATTATGGTTGCCTTAAAGGGCCAATTGTATCTGTAAGACTATATAAATGTATCTACTCTTTTATCATATGAAATAATTGCCTCTGCATTCGCTTACTGCTGGTTTTTAAATAGCCTTCCCTCTGCATCAACTTTTCTTTTCTTGGACATTTTGGGGCTATTTGATCATTGTTTATGGTCCCTATACCTCTGTAAAGTGACATAGAATTGGTCAGTATACCCAAAGTGTGCCACTTTCTGCTCCCCAGCCCCTCTCTGTGCCTTTTTCTGCCCCCCAGCTGCAGCTGCAGGAGAGGTGTGAGGGCCACATGAAATGGCCTGGTGGGCCAGATTTGGCAAGCGGGCCTTGTGTTTGACACATGTGTTGTAAAGAATTCTGCCTCTTACATAAGTTAACCGTGTACCTACTAAGGAATACCATCTCATCTGTTGAGGAAGTTTTCATCTTGAAATGGACATCCAAGAGAGGGGGTTAATATCCCTGGGCATTGTTCTATACATAGCAGCATCCCTTACAATCATAATGGGAAATATCTATTTAGCCTTGCCTACAACTTACTAACATTGTCTGGGTCTTTTACCAGCTAGGAACAGCAGTGTCTTTGTGGACTGCTACATCCATGAGGGAGACTGAAGTGCAGTCAGTTGGCTGTCTCAGTTTTATATCCTTCCTAGCCCCCCGTCATCCAATTATAATAGATCTCTATTAGCCTCTGCTTATGTCAGCAATGTTGACTTGTTTATATACACATTTATTCTCCTCCAGCCAGGCTAAATACCTTAGTGGCCTTTTCTCTGAGACATAGCACCTAGTGACCACTAGTTCTTGAGACTGCATCAACCAGGAACCCTTTAATGCTGTCCTGGTAACCTTTTAAACCTTTCTCAGGTTCATTATAAGTCAATCCACTGTATGTCTCTTTTTCAAGCTTACACTTTTGTTTTTGTTATGCTGGCTTTTGGCCAGGAATTAGCTGATGCCTACACTCTTAGTATTACACGCACAGACATTTGTGCTGGACAATCCATACTCCCTTTATACTCTACAAACACCTATTCGGGCTTTAATGTCTTAAATCT
Source organism: Cyclura pinguis (assembly GCA_030412105.1). Taxonomy (NCBI): domain Eukaryota; kingdom Metazoa; phylum Chordata; class Lepidosauria; order Squamata; family Iguanidae; genus Cyclura; species Cyclura pinguis. Next base: position 163,257,417 of record CM059600.1, read on the forward strand.
GACAAAATAGAACCCAAATTAGGGCTTGGCCTGTAACAGAGGGGCAAACAATTACTCCTTTTACAGCTTCTTTTGCTTCACTGGTGCTAGTAAGACACAAGGGCCTTTGAGGGGCCCCTCCCTAAACTGCAAACCCCAGGATTCCATAGGATGTTAAAAGTGGAGTAATAGCAATATAACACTAGTGTGGAAATGGCCAAGGCTGAAACTGATTCCCAGTCAATTGGCATTGTTTTGTATTGCAGAAATGCATTTAGAAATGAGGAATTGGACTTTGTACACAGATAAAAACCACAAACCAAGCCAAATCATGCACTTAGGCCACTGGGAATCTAATGGAGTGCAGTAGCCTCAGAAATGACACTGTTTTCCATTCAACATACATGCAGAAAGAAAGAAGTGGGGTATTCATCCTGAAAAGAAATATTAAGCTACACAAAATGATGGTTCTCTGGCAGAGCTTTGGCTGTCCAAGGCAAAACTGTAAATATCTTTGCCTTCCAAGTCAAGATACATAGCACCCTTCACTAGACATGCTGCTTATGTTTGAGGCAGAAAGTCTCACCTCTCTCCCTCCCCAGCAGTAAAAGTACAATTGTAATAAAGTAAACGGCATTTTGTTGTCTTTTCATGAGATCCAAAATTTACTATCTGAGATAGCTGAGGTTTTGCTGCACTTCTTGTAGGATCAGCGTATATTCCTGCAACCATCACCCTCATGACCTACACCAAGGCCATTTCCTCACTAGACTGTTATAGTGCTATTATTCCACTTTCAACATCCTATGGAATCCTGGTTTGCAGTTTACGGAGGGGCCGGCTGGGAATCCAATGGGAATCTAAACTACAAACACCAGGATTCTAAACTGCAAACCCCAGGATTCCACAGGATGTTGAAAGTGAAATAATAGCAATATAACAGTCCAGTGTGGAAATGGTCCAAGTATCATAAACCTCTAGCTGGCAGGCCAGTCTAGCCTGTGTGTCAGCTTCCCACTGGCCTTATTGCTGGTCAAAGAACAGGATCTGGGCAATTATGTCAGGCAATACTGACAATACGGTTTCCTAGCCCACTGCTGGCATGTGGCACTCAGTGCCCTTGCCCAGAACCAATTTGGTCTTCAGCCCATAAAAGATTCCTCCTACACTGTATCATAAAAGGCAGAACTTGTCCAATGCTTTGTTTTGGCACAACACGCTGCCCCGTGAATGCTATTGTCTCACAGTGGATACACATGTACAAATAAAGCTAAGGATCTGCACCACATATTGAGTTTGGGGGTCACGCTGCCTCACACAGGGAGAGCAGCAGCTCACCATTCTCTAGGTTCGCTGGCCCGAGGCTGCATTCTAGCACAAAGAGCATTCAAATGTGCTCCCACAAGGAAGGAGGAGATATGAAAATACTGGTACTCCATGTCCTTTAACTGGTGAAGCTAAAGACAGAACCTTTGAGATATAAAGCACAGGTTTACCACTGAGCTAAGCCATTCCCATCCAGCAATTTGAGGGCATGTTGTAATGGAAGGTGACAACAACAAAATGATGACTTAATTGTACCTTTGTTTCTTACTGTATAAACCCAATGTTCACATGTTCAGTTCAAAGCAGGTTTGGATTTCAGAGCTGAAACAGGTAAGCATTCTCTTCTTCTTGTGCCTCAGAACCCAACATCCCTTGATTTTAGAGCAGAAGGGAGGAGCATCAAATGATGTTGGACTGCAACTCTCATCACCCACGGTCTGTGTATCCAATAGGAAGGTAGTACAATATCACCTGACGGTCTACAACTTGCCCCTGTTTTTGTAGTGTTTAAATACAACATGTTTCAAAATTAGTTCAACGTGCCCAATGTTTTATTTTCAAAAAATGAGTACTTCTCTGCTGTTCTGAATCCATCCTGGAGGCCTATATGAAAAGTTAGGGTTCAGTAAGCCCCCTCTTTTTTTTCACTACTTTTCTATCAGGCAACATTTCTCCTGGCAACAAGAAGTAATTGAAACAAATCTCACCTACACTGTAAATGAAAAAATAATCAAGAGTCTTGTGATACCTTAAAATGAGCAGAATTCAAGAGGCATAGGTTTTGCAGACTACAGTTAGAGCCTACTCTCAAATATGCACAGACAGTCAGAGGGGTCAGAGGAAGCTGTCTTATATTGAGTCAGATGCCTATTACGAATGTCAGACTAGGACTGAGGAGACCAGAGTTCAAGTCCCTGCTCAGCCATTAAGCTCTCTGGATAACCTTGGGTCAGCTACTATCACCAACCCTCAGCTAAACTCTCTCATAAAATAGTTCTGAAAGTAAACAGGATGGGGAAACATGTAATCTGTCTTGAGCTCCTTAGACGAAAGCAGGACATAGACGAAATACGAAGAAACAAACAACTATACACTGCTCAGGACAGCAGCTCTTTAGAGATCCCCACAGGGATCTATTCTGGCCTACCTGTGAGCCCAGAGACTTTTGCTGGGTGAACAACTGTTCAGTCCTGTCCTGTAAAACTGTTGTTGACAAGCAGGCACTGATGGACATGTGCCCACAAATTTTCCTTTCTAGCAATGAGAACAGGGAGGTCAAGGAGACCATTATCTATAAAGCTTAACTGTATACATGGGAAATACAGCAACCATTCACAATCTTTGTTCGGCATTTAAAATCTTTGTTTGGCATTTAAAATCCTGTCCTAAATATTCTGCTATTTAAACAGCTACTGGAACCTGTATAAGCTTATCCACAGTATAAGATCAGCTCCTGGGTCCTAGTTGGTTAGATGGCTTCTAGTGGTGATTTTGTACCTGTGGACTTTCCTCTTCCAAATAATGTGTACAGTTCATTTGCTGTTAAATTTTTAAGAGAATGTTTCAGGTATTTTTATTTTGATCTGTATTTTGTTAATGAGTCTATCTTAATTGTTACTGCTCATTTTAACTGGGTGTGCAACATGGGCTTTAATTCAATAATTTTATACATTAATTTTTTCTTACATTATTCTCTATATACGACCACGTGAAGAAAGTGTGCCTGAAAGGCGGTTTAATATTAACGTTAACATTTATTGTTATGGGACAGGAAGATATAGTATCAGTTCAAGCACTCATAATGTACAAAGCTTGATTAACTCAGTGAGAATTGAAAAACAGCAGCTTTAGCTTCGGAGTAAAGTAACCTGACAAACTGAGAACATTTCCGCACAACACTCTTATAGCGCGATGATTCCATTTTCAACCTCCTGTGGAATCCTGGGGTTTGCAGTTCCGGGAGGGGCCTGGCAGCCCCTCCCAAAACTGCAAACCCCAGGATTCCATAGAAGGCTGAAAGTGGAATCATCGCGCTATAAGAGTGTTGTGCGGAAATGACCTGAGACTGAGCACTGAGATCCCTCTGGAACAACTGAACTACAACAGAAACAACATCTGAGATAGAATGTATGCCTATGACTCTGACGTCATCACTCTTCTTCTATGATTTTTAACATCTTTGCCAGATGAAGAAGCCAGTGGAGTTTTGAAAGCCTGCATGATGTGTTTTGTGCATTTCTGTTGGCCAGTAAAGATACTGCTGTTTTGTGGATTTTGGATTTTGTTGTATTTTGCTTCATTGTTAACTCAGTTACCACCAAATATGTTTTCTGAGAAACTGAAAAGTTCTTCAGCTAACTACAGACAAGACTTGTCTCTTCCCCAACTGACTGCTTTGCTACCCCGGCCACAAAGAGACAGGGGTTGCAAGGAACAAAATAATGTTACAACTGGTGTTTCTTATTGTGCCTATTTTTAAATTTATTTATTTGTTAGTTTTAAAACAAACAGTCAAATTCACAGTTAAAATTATACTTACAAAAAATGTTCAAAAAGGGGGAAAAAAGTTAAAACAAAAACACAATAGTAGTATGCTGCTATTAAACACTGACTAACTAAAACACTAAATGCTAACTTACTAAAACAGAACGGAGCTCTGACCATCCCCCAGCCAAACTGTAATGGAAAAAAAGCAGGGGAGAGAAAAAATATGTTATTCTGCCATTACAGATCCAACCAAATAATCCTGCTAGAATTACTAGTGTCCACAGCCACACATTACTGCATTGTTAGATTTCTTATTGCTCAAAAAGTCCACAAGCTGTTTCCAGTCTTTCAAAAAAAAATCTTCATTTGACTTCTCCTTTAAAACCCATGTTAGTTTGGCAGTTTGGGCTAACTCAGCAACCTTAACATCAGTTCTTCTGTCATCGGTGCTCCAGTCTGTTTCCGGATTTGTACCAACAAAATTCTTGCTGTTATCATATAACGAAGAAGTAATCCATATTTAATACCCAAGTCTAGATCCATAATATCCAATAAAAACATTTCTGGTGACATTACAAAATCCACCTCTGAAATTTTTTGGATTAGCATAAATCTTAGACTTATAATTTATCCTGTTCTTACAAGTCCACCACATATGAAAAATAGGAGCCCTCCTTATTTTGACAATATTGATTTGAAACATTCTTAGACATCTTTGACAGTTCACTTGGGGTTAGATACCATCTATACATCATCTTACACATATTTTGTTTTAAATTAATATACAAAGTAAATTTTAAGTCTTTAGACCACATTTTCCTCATACATTCAGTTGAATATTGTGTCCAAAATTTGGGACCCATTTTATTATAAACACTTTACTAGGTTCATCTTCTGTTTCTAGTTTCAAAAGACATTTGTACACTTTTTAATTACGTGGCCATCATCTTTACACAAATCTAAGTAAAGCTCATTCTCTCCAAGTTCTACAGCTATATTTCTCTTATCTTGATTAAACCTATTCTTAAGTTGTATATAGGCCGACCTGTTAAGGTCTTTGCCATCCTTAAGAAGCATCTCACTTCATTTAAACTCCCAGTTGTCTTGTTCAAAATACAATAGGTAATTATAAAAAAAAAAAAAACCTCCCATTTTAACCGATTCATTACTGGAAAAAAAGCTTCCTGCAGTGACGTGGCATTTATCTAAAGAAAAAGTATCTGCTAATATTTAGACCACACTCTTAGAAGAGCCTTTCTAATACAATGATTTTTAAATTAAACATGTGCCTTGACCTTATCATACCAAAGACAACCATGCCACCCACATTTTAAATTATGACCTTCAAGTTCCAAAAGTCTTTCATCTGTAAGCAGCATTTGCTCCTTCAACCATACAAAACATTCATTCCTTCAATGATACTAAATAACAGGCCTCATAACACAATTTAATATTAGGAATTCTGAAATCACCTCTCTCTTTGGCATCATACATTGTGTAAGTACATAAGCAGTGTGTAAGCAGTGAATCCATTTCTTAACATTAGTTTTCGTTTTTAAGTATTTAAATAATGGAGATTGGATTTCAGCTATTTATGATGCAAATTGTTTGTATTCCCCCAGACATAGGCCATTTCTGCCCTACATGGTTATAGTGTGATTATTCTACTTTCAGAATCCTGTGGAATTCTGGGGTTTGTAGTTTACTGAAGCCAAAGAGCTCTCTGGCTGAGAATTCTAAAGGCCCCTCCCTAAACTGCAAACCCCAGGATTCCATAGGATGTTGAAAACAGAATAATAGCACTATTACAGTGTAGTGCGGAAATGGCCATAGTAAATCTTCAACCGAGCACGGGGGGGGGGGGTCTCCATCCCAGTTCAGTGTGGGCCATCAAAGGTCTTGTTAATCATGTTGCAAATTCTTGTTTGGAGAAGCTTCTGTCTAGTTGACCTTAATGAATCTTTATGATTCCATGGCTTCTCAGTGAAGAGCAATGTAACTTCCAGACATGCATCTCAACCAGCCAGCCTCCTGCTTATTTCTGAGTCACGAATTACCAGAATACTGTGATTTTGCCCTTGTAAAATGCTCTGTATCTTTATAAGCTTAAAGATGGTAATAATTCCTGCAAACCTGGAGCAGCACACAAATAATGCTGCTAATAGTTGGCCATTTTGGCCAGAGTCCTTCTTGTGCTGTTTTTCTTTTCCAAAGGTTTGCTGTGACCCATCTTGAGTCCTAGTTTTGGGGGAGAGCCAAGATATGAGTCAAATACATAAAACTAACATATTCTTCTTTCTGGACATTATTTCTTAAATGGTGTGTCAATACACAGTTGTCTGTAAAGATAAAAAATAAGCCCAGGAAACCAAAAATAAATAAATGCAGTGTGTCCTCTGCTGATGCAACCATCAAACAAGCAAATGCAAGGGCATGCAAAACCTTGTGTCCCATTATCATCAATGGACGCACAAGACACATCTCTGTGCTGGTGTGGGGGCATGCGTGTTGCATCCATTGATGGTAATGGGACAGCACATTCACATTGTTTTATGCAAGGGTTCCTGGAACAGATGCACTATACATACAAGTAGCAAGAAGCCTAGGCAGAACTTGGTGTTGTGTGCCCTGAAGTTATTTCCAACTTACAGCAACCCCATCACAGAGCTTTCTTGGCCAGATTTGTTCAGTGGGGGATGGTTTTGCCATTGCCTTCCTCTGAGGCTGAGAGAATGTGACTTACCCAAGGTCAACCAGTGGATTTCCATGGCTGAACAGAGACTCAAACGCAGGTCTCCAAAGTTGTACTCTGGTGGTCAAACCACTACATCATGCTGGCTCCTAGGCAAAACTAGAAGGCTGTTAATCTCTCCATCCACACATTTAAAGACTTCTAGAAGGGATTCAAAAAACACCCTCTCCTACATTAAAAACCACTCTTAAAATAAGTCAAATTCTTATAGAAGATAAGAATCCCAATGTGACCTTGGTTGTTGCTAAGTTTTTGTCTCAGGTGGTCAGGATTAGAGAACAGTTAACTTCTGTATTAGGGGAAAAGATCTGAAATAAACTATGTCTCTATGACTTAATCCAAGTGCTGTTTGAGCTTTTTATTTATCTTACATGTTGTTTATTTGAACTTGTCGGGTCTATGGGCCATAATAAAGAACTATAATAAGCTGATAGCTGTATGCTGATGCAGGAACAGCCTCTAGACATTGTGGGAAGAGGTGCCAGCTGTTTATTGAAAGCCTTGAGGCCATGCTGACTTCCCTTGGCCCTACGGGTGCCCTTGTCCTCTTTTCAAGTAGTTCTGCTTTCCTGCCCCCAAATGCTAGGACATCAGGGATGCTGGGACTGGATCCCAACGTAGCTACTCAGTACCCAAACGTTAAAAAAAATCAGGTAATAAGACCTTCTAAAGTCAATTCCAATACAAAGGACAATCCCTCGTCCCCATGTTGTGTGGCTGTGAAAGAGATGCTTATCACGGTCTGCAGTGTTGACCATTAGTGCAGCCCACCCCGAATGTGCTTGTCGAAAATAAATAACTGTTGGTTTCAGGGCTGATTCTTAAGTTAGCTGGTTTTAATAGTACCGTCAGATCTTGGATGGAATTCCATTTCCAACCAGAAAGTTCGAATTAGAGAACACCATGCAGGCTGTAGAAAATCAGCTTCAACCCATTGGGAGTTGCACAGCCAGCCAGAGGCTGGACTGCAACCCCATCAGCCCTAGCCAGCATAGCCAAAGTTGAGGGATACTGTAGCACAGACGACCACAACTTGCCCCTTCCTGTACGAAACGCCCCGACAGGTTCCTCTCCTGATAAAGATAATAATCAACGAAGTACACTAGCTTTAAGCTCCACTAACTTCCAAACAGACAGGAAGTCTTTTAATACGGGTTAAATACTGTAAGGTCCTACAATTAACATATTTACTACACTAGTTGCACTACACTGTTATAGTGCTGTTATTCCACTTTCAACATCCTGTGGAATTCTGGGGTTTGCAGTTTCCTGAGGCCAAAGCCCTCTCTGGCTGAGGATCCTAAAGGCCCCTCCCTAAACTGCAAACCCCAGGATTCCAGAGGATGCTGCAAGTGGAATGATAGCACTACAACAGCGGAGTGCGGACAGGCCCCAGATAGGAGGGAGAGTTCGCCTGTCTCCCGCAGCGCTTCACCCCCGGGCAGAGACAGCCGCGCCTCAAACCGCGGGTTCTTCTTCAGGGACGCCGAGCTGCCCCCCCAGTTCCGCCCGGGAGCGAACCGGAAGTTGAGTCCGGCGGGCCTGCCCACTGCTCTGACCACTGCGTGGAAAGCCACTCCCGGAAGCTTCCTTTCCACGCGGCGTGACGCGTTCCTCTTCCCCTTTTCCACCCCTCGCTCTGTCGTATGTGCTCCACGCCGAGCGCGCCTCTCCCGGGCGTTCGCTTTTTGGCTAAGACGGAGCCTCGGCGGACGCCGTCGGGAAGCCCGGGCTGGGTGGGGCCAACGTAGGCCCGGGCCGCGCGGCCGGCGGGCGGGCGGGGCCGGGCCGGGCCGGGGCGATGGGGAATCTGTTCGGGCGCAAGCGGCGGAGCCGGGTCACCGAGCAGGATAAGGCCGTGCTGGTGAGAGCAAAGGGGGGCCGCGAGAGAGGGAAGGCGGCGGCGGCGGGAGGAGGAGCAGCAGCAGCAGCAGCAGGTGGTGGTGGTGGTCACTGGTAGCCAGTGGGCTGGAGGTAGCGCGGGAGCCCTCCCTCCGGCGACACCTTCGGCCCCACCCTGCGATATCGCTCCCGCCTGCTCCTGCCCGTTCCTTTGCTTCCGTTTCCTCCCTGCCCTTTAGGGCGAGCGCGGGGGCCGAGCAGGGCGGGATTCCGCCCGGGGGCTCCGCCTGTCCTGCCTGGGTCTGCACCGGGGCCGTCGTCGTGCAGGGGCGGGCCGAGAGGCGCCTCTTCTCCCGCCGGGCTCCTCCTCGGCTTCTGATTTCTCCTCCTCTTCTCTCTCCCCCCTTCTCTAGTTATTTTGTTCTCTTTAGAAAGTTTCCCAAACAGCAGCAGTGGGGGATTCCGCCAGGAGGGCGGGGCGTCTGTCTGCCAGCAGGCTCCCGGCGCCCTTCCCCCCGGGGACGCTTGGAACCGTTGTTCTGAGAAGCCGTCAGGAGCCCGCTGGCGCCCGGAGGCGCGCGGCGGTAACGGACGCAGAAGCGGGCCCGGTCGGCAAGAGCTGCGGCCCGGAAAGGGCTGGAGGGCCGCTGGCCCTTTCTGCGCTACCCGGTCACAGTGCCGTTCCTCCGCTTTCGGCCTCCCGTGGACTCCTGGCGCTCGGAATTCTGAGCCAGAGAGCTTTTGGGCCTCAGTAAGCTACGAGCCCCGGAATGTTGAAAGCGGAGTAATAGCGCTATAACAGCGCAGGGCGGAAATGGCCACGGTTGCTCACTTGAGAGGAAGAGTAGGGCGCTGCGTGAGGTGGGGAGTCAGGAGCTTGAAATGGATCCAAAGCGACGAGGACAGGCTGTTTTGGGAGTCCTGGGAGCCCCGCCTGGTGAATTCTCGGAGGGGGTGTCGTTGGCTGCCGGGTAGCGTTTTAGAGCCCAGGAAACCTGGGCAGCGCCAGGGCGCCGACGCCGGTCGTAGTCTGCTGAACAAAGAAGTTTCGGAGGCTGCGATCCTAAACACGGTCGTAGCTGTATTGAATGTTCTTACGTATTTGGGATTGTACTGATGGGTTCTTGTGAGCGTACGAAGACATTACAGTGGGTTCTCTGTATCTGCCAGGTTTGGTTCCAAGCCCCCTGTGGATAACCAAAATTCATGGATGCTCGAATCCCATTATGTACAGTTGTGTACTAAAATGGCATCGCTTATATAAAATAGGAAACAAAAGTCTTTTTAGATTTTTTTGGGGGGGAAGGGGGATATTTTCAAGCCGTGGTTGGTTGAAGCCATGGATACAAAATCCATGGATATAGAAGGCTGACTGTATAAACCAAGAGCCGAATAACATTTTATTTATGTTCCACCTTTCCTCACAAAGATTCAACATATGTAAAAGAACGGTACAACACACGCTCAGTTAAATCATTACTCTAAGATCACATACTAAAATACAATAAATTCATAGGCAAGGATTACCAATTACATAAACATGGAACTGGCTTATCCCTAAAGAGGTTGTATTTTTCTACTAGTGTCTAAATGACACAATTCATAGCGGATAACCACATCTCTGTCAAGAGGGCATATAGATTTTGGAGAGGGAGTTTGAGAGATTCTTAAAAATGGAGAGTGTGCCTTGTAAGAAATAATAGAAAGTGGAAGGGAAACATGCTTCGGGTGTATTTGAGATAAAACTGGAAAGCAGCTACAGATACAGAGCAGAGATTTTTCATATTATTAAAGGTTCACAAAGTTACAGGTTACTTTTGTTTGGCCTATGGTGTTCAGCTCTTTGCTTTATGTAACAGAATATTTTTAAGTCTGGGTGAAAGATGTTGTACTTTCACTTCTAACACCCCTAGCCAACATAGCTAGTAGTGAGAAATGTTGGGAGTTACAGTTCAGCATCTGTAGAGCATGCCCAGTTCCCAGCCCACTTTATGTGGTTGTGCCTAATTCACATTGTAGGTACATAAAGAAATGTATTGTTCCTGGCCAGTGTTGGTCCTTCTCAGTATGGTCTCCTCTAGCAGTGTGAAATTTTTGTCCTCTAGGCCAGCCATTCTCAACCTTTGCTCTTCTGTCTGTTTGGGACTTCAGCTCCCAGAATCTACCATCATTGGCCAGGCTGGTGGAGGCTTCTGGGAGTTGAAGTCCAGAACAGCTGGAGGATGAAATGTTGAGAATGGCTGCTCTAGATATTGATAAGCTACTGTTCCCATCATGTCTCACTATTGACTAAGGTGGCAAGACTTGATAAGAATTGGAGCTCAACATCTGGACAGCCAAAAAATTATCCCGTCATGATTTATGGTGACTGGAAACCATTCTGCAGGTTTCAGACAGAAGCCTTTCCTAGCTGTATCTGGAGATGCTAGGAAATAGACCTTGACTTTTGTATTCCAACCAAGTGTTTTTGCCATGGGGCTACAGCTCTTCTTTTAGGTAACCTGGTGGCTCATTCCTAAGGGTGCCGTGTTGGAGGCTAACAGCAAGAGGTTCTTTGTGGAGAAGCTTTGATAGTACAAGACAAACAGGAGTTCAGCACTGCAGTGTTTAATTTGTGTAGTTTCAAAACGCAGGGCTAGGTTTTAAGTCCTTTCTTCCTATAATTATATCTTATCTCTTGGTAATAGTTTTGTGGTTCTCTGAAGGATGAATCCTTCTCAGACAGTTGATTCCAGAAGGAAACATTCCTCCTTTGTCCTCCTGAATGCTTGGATAGCTAAGGTGGCCATTCCATCATCCATGTGAAGCAAAGCAAGTGAGGGCATTTTTATTACAGAGTGCTGTCTCTAGAAAAAGTAATCTGGCACCTGTTTTAATATCTTTACCACCCTTCAGAGGTCTTACCCTCCCAGCCTTTCAGCAATTTAAACTACTTTTCCATCAGTTTACTTGCTGCTTGGTTTTTTGGTTTTTTTAATTTTTATTGTTAAGTTGCTCCCAGAATATTTATATGGAAGTTGGGCATATAAATGAAATACTGAGTGGCGACTTGGGACAGGCAGTCATAAAGCCATTGGAATAGTAGTTGCTGAACTTGTTGGTGCTCTGTGACATATTATTAGAATGTTTCTTTAAGGAAATTTAAGGGGTTTTTTTGTGTGATATTAAGAACCTTTTCATTTATGTCATTGGTAATTAGTAACTTTTTGGTTAGGGCTTTATAATTTTGTCCCAGGAATTATGGACTATTTTCCACCTTCAGCTCCTGATAAAGCTTAAACTTTCCAAAATATTAGAATAACTGCTTGTCCTTATATTTTGCCTTATACTGAAATAAATAGATCATCATTGTGAAATGTAGTCCAACCAAAAATTTCAAAACGGCTTGTGTGACTTTTTTTTTGGTGGTGTTTCAAAGATTTCTTGATAATGTTGGTATTATTTTTTTAATATTACTATTAACAGAAGACATTATATGAGCAAGCAAACACCAGTGAGTTTGTACTTATCTTTGTATAATATAACTCACCTTCTTCTACTACTCCTTCAAGCAACTGCAAATGGGATCTGAGGTTAGGACTGGGTTTATAAGTAGGTCTCCTTAATGGACAGACACTGGTGCAGTCCTACATGGTTCAGTGTGAAGTAGCTTTGCATGTGGAACTACACTACGCCCAGCCGTCTACAGAAGCACTGAAGCCCACCCATCAAGCCATTCTGCCTGGTAGAGAGCAGAGAGATTGGAGGAACATCTGGCTATGTCCTTATTGTCAGACGCAAGATGACTACATCTTCTGCTGAGGTCTAGCAGGACCCTCCAGAAGTCTCAGCAGCTGATATAATCATTTCACATCTGGCTACAAACACATAACGAGATGCTTCTCTGATACCATCACTTTCCACAAGCACAAAATCACCATGGAAGGGGGGGCTTTGGTCATTGTGGAGGGAAGAAGGGAATACCTATCTCCATGGTGACAAAAAAAAAGAGAGAGAAAGGAGGGGGAAAAAAAGACATAGACATAATGCAGAGTTATGCCTGCATATACCATGGGTTCGAGTCTTTGATGTTTCCTTGTGGTTATGCTGGTAGGGCTTGGTGGTGCCTCTGCTAATGGATCTATTTCTTTTCTTCTTTAGCAATTGAAACAGCAGCGGGACAAACTAAAGCAATATCAGAAAAGGATATCACTGCAGTTAGAGCGGGAAAGGGATATTGCTCGGCAACTACTAAAGGATGGCAAGAAAGAGTAAGTCATTTCTGGATCATAGAGTTTGCTAGAGTTGCTTATGGGCTGGTTCAGAGGTCATGGTTATGAATCTAATGCCATCACAAGTGTAAATGGAATGTGCTTCAGTGGAGAAAAGCTCAGTGATGGCTTTGTGTCCACCAGTACAACCACTGCTAAATGATTAATTTCTCCTATCTGGAAAATGTTCTTCCATATTTACAGGTACTTATTAAGGGTCAACCTAGGAAGCTCATTTTCTCCACACAGATGTGTTCCTGTAAGCAGTAATAGTGTGAACTTGTCTTGTTTAAGGTTGCAAGTGAAGCATTCTAACTGCAATGACTTAACTTCCATAATGACTCGGTAGTAGTAATGTTAATAATTTCATGTACAAGGTGCCAGATCCAGTCATTGCATTTTCTGTGTAAATGAAACATGGCTAGGAACTGCTTTGGTGCTAGAGATAGTAGGTTTTTTTTTTTAAAGTGCATTTACAACCAGTAAGGAAAAGGTTATAGCTCTGTGCTAAGAGTGCTTTTTGTGCAGTCTGCCTAGTGATGTGACGATCTGCCGAGGGGGGGGACAAAATTGGAGGAGGGGTGCCTTTTTTTTCTGAAGCCTTTTTCCTCCCAAAAAAAATTGAAATGGGGGGGGGGATGAGAAATTGGTATATTTTCTTAGAGAATGATGAATAAAATATTTACGGCAAAGTGTCCAGGTATTTACTTCCCAAAAACTGTGCATAAAAATTGTAACAGGAAGACTTTAATGGTTAGAAAATGAACAGTGTCTGATCATTGTAGTTCCTGTTCTTGGTAACTTTTTCTCACTTTGTATTGGAATAAATTCTTTATGTCTGCTTGAAACTACGAAAGACCAGAGGGGACAAAATGATTTCCTCTCTTACGCTAACATTGATAGTTTCTTCAGTATTACAGTCTTCTCTCCCCATTTGCAGATTTGACCTTTTCAAATTTAATTATTCGCAAGGCACACATGTTCCTCCCCCCATTCTCCTCGTCTCATTCACTTGCCTTTTGCTTGGGCGCATGTACCTTCCTTCTCCGCACTCGGGCAAAAGGCAAGGGAACAGGAAAGGAGAGCACCGTGCACAAAGGAGGACAGTGCTTGCATGTCTCCCCAACTCCATTGTCTTTTGCCCAATGCAGAGAATGCACACCAAGGTAAAAGGCAAGGGAAAGAGAGGGGGGACTATCACATGCAGAGAGGAAAGGCACGGACATGCCTCCCCGCCCTCATTTCCTTATCTTTTGCCCGGTCGCGGAGAGGGAAGGCGTGCGAACCAGGGCAAAAGGCAAGGGAACGAGATGGTGAGCAGGGGAAGTTGTTTACAGTTTTTCCACTTTCATGAGGGTTCTGTGCCCTAAATGCTCACAAAAGTGGAAAGGTCACTGTATAATGGTTTTTGCCTACCCTTAATAAAGTGCTAAAATCAAAGAGGTTCCTTACATTTCAAGAACCTTGTAGCTCCACTTGTAACAAAAATGTTAAAAAGGGAGTTCAGTTTCTCTTATCTGGTAGAGTAGTGCTTTTAATAAATGAAACATGGTAATCTTATGTCAAACAAAATAGTATATTTGTGTCATGCTAGGTGCATCATGTATTTTATGTTATGCACAGATTTTTCAAACTAAAGGATACTAATATCGCTTTTTTCAATTTTTACAGAAATTCTTGGGTTTTTTAAGGAAAAACAAAAAAAAGTCCTTTTCCACAGGTGTAAAATTTGCATATATGTTACATCTCAAAGTCTACTTTGTGGTCCTAATCATTTGTTCTTTCCTGGAGTTACCTGTAGATTGCTATTGGAAGCTGCTGTAATATATGGTTGATACTGCTCCCCCCCCCCAAAAAAAACCCTGTACAATGCTTTAAAGAACTTGCTTGCTTTTAAATTCAGTGGGTTTTTTTCCTATGTAGGAAAGCCAAGCTGCTCCTGAAGAAGAAGCGGTACCAAGAGCAACTGCTGGACAAAACAGAAAAACAAATTAGCAACCTGGAATGCATGGTACGTGATATCTATATGTTACTGAACTTTATTTAACTGCACATAATTTCTAATGCAGCTAGGCCATACTTAATCTTAATTGAAAACTCTGGGTATGCTAAGTTGTCCTTATGAGTTGTTAAACCCTTGGCCGTCTGTTTCATGGACAGCAGAAAATGGAGGCTTCCCCCTTCAGAACCCCACCTGTCATTATACTGTGAGATTTTTCAGTCTCTTTTAAAACTTTAGTCTGATGCCCACTTAATGTTTCATTGGAAACATTACATGCCAGGCTTCTGGCTTCTTTACCTAGCCCCCTAGCAGTGCAGGCATGTGTTCAAGGGGAAGGCAACAAATATTTACGTGTGTCTGCATATGTCTGTGTCAGGAACGGGGCAGGGGTAGCAGCAGTTAGACAATTTGCAGTATGTTCTTTCTGCATTAACTTAACTCCCATTGGTTTTAGGGAGACTACTCTGATTAAGAGCCTAAATATTCTTAAGGCACCAGATCTGGTCTGATCTAGGAAGCTAAGCGGGGTCAGCCCTGGTTTACTTGAATGAGAGACCAGCGTTGAATATGAGGTGCTGTAGGCTGTATTTCAGAGGAAAGAACCGGCAAAACCACCTCTGAGTATTCCTTGCCTAAGAAAACGTATAGAGTCACGTAAGCCAACAGGCAACTTGAGGGCCCACACACACATGCGTGCGCGCACACGCGCACACACACATACACACACACACACAGATTAAACTTAGATCTGCCCATTGTAACTAGGGGCTTTGACAGCTAGATTGCTCCTCCATTTGCTGTTGCTATGATACAGCAGAATCTTCAGCTGAAAATGTTGGGACAGTTATCTTGCTTGTGGCCCATTTGGGAATGTGTGCTGGGTTAGATGAGCTCGTGCACTTCATGACCACCACTGCAAAGCAGTCACTACAGGAGAATGACCTTTTCTGTGTAATGCAGGTTCTTCAGTGTTGTACAAAGGCTTGTATCACATCATTGGCCTGTGTAGGTGCACGACCTACCCTGTACTCTTTCACCTTCTTGTTTAGTTGTTTCTAAGATAGCAGCAGATAACACACCCTGCATGGGCAGCAGTTGGCTACTTTCTTCACTGCCTATCAGTGGAGCACAGCATTTCTTAACCCCTTTTCTGAATTTTGTTTCCTTCAGGTTCAGGATATTGAATTCACACAAATTGAGATGAAAGTTATTGAAGGCCTCAAAATCGGTAATGAGTGTTTAAATAAGATGCACCAGGTAAGTATTAGCAAGGATACATGGACTTTGGTTATTCATGTATGTTTTTTGCAAGCATTCTTTATATGTGATATATGGGCTTCTGTTTCTGTAGGTTATGTCAATAGAAGAAGTGGAGAGAATCATGGATGAAACCCAAGAAGCTGTGGAGTACCAGAGGGTATGTATTGTTTCCGTGTGACGTCCTAGAACTCCTCTGAGCAGTGTCATGTGTTCATTTTTATAACGTGTCTGAGCATTCCACCCAGTTGGATGCTAAAGGTGTTTCTGTTGTGCTGCATAACTTCCTTGGACTTGGTGGAGGGAGGCATTTTCTTTTGCTTAGACTAGCATAATCTTTGCCGTTGAAGTTAGATGAAGCTGGATAGCCAAATAAACAAGTCAGAGGGGACCCTTTCTTTGGTTTACAGTGCTGTTGTAGAATATGGAGGGGAGCTTAGTGATTTCGCTACCCTTGCATTACGAGGACACATGCCCCTTTTCTTTTGCAGCAAATAGATGAGATATTGGCTGGAAGTTTCACTGTAGAGGATGAAGATGCCATCTTAGCAGAGTTAGATGCCATCACTCAGGTAAGTGTTCCCAGTGTTAGCTGGGAATTCTTGAGCTGCAATTTGAAGTGGTAGTATTTCATCAGGTGGGAAGACTTTCTGTGCCAGATGCTGGGCAGATGATGTGCAAAAGGAGCCCTAATTACACCTGTCTTCATTTGTTCTTGGAGCCCCTGAAAGAGTCAGCCTGATCCTTTGGATAACCTTTAAAAATAGAGGAGTAGAGTATTTTTGAGACCAAAGCTCGTCTTCCTCAGTTGCGTCCCAACTTAACTCTAGACCAACTGTAGCAAGTTCAAGGGCCAGTTTTCTGTCCCTGCAAACCTCTGGAGGTCACTTGGATTGTCAGAAATGCCAAAGAACAGAAACGAAATAGAACTGGAAATAAATGGAAGTCCTTCTGCTTGTTCTGAAAAATGTTTATGTTTAAATGGTAACCCATGTCAAAGGTAAGTTGCTGCCCGTGGAAACTCGCAGAAGAGACCACTAAAACTTTGTGATCTGTAGGGCCTGATTATCAGTGGTTTAGTTAGTATCATTAGTTGGAAGCAAAAAAAGTGTGGTGTACGTTTTCTCCACTCACTTCAATGAATCTCCCACTGTTTCTCCTGTCAACATTTTGTGAGTTAATTGAATAGCTGGATAAAAATCTATGGGATCAGGCTATTATTCATACATCAAAATTGTTGCATTATTCTCTGTTGTACCATGATTGCTGGCATATAAGACACACCTGTGTATAAGTCGCACGCCATTTGTACACTGGCAAATACTATTTGCCGACGAATAAGACACACCAACATATAAGATGCGCTCCATTTTCAATTGGTATTTTTGGAGGAAAAAAATGAGTCTCATACGCCAGCAAATACAGTACTTTATTTGGTATTTATTCATTAATTTATTTTATTTCCTGTGCTACAATTTCTAATATAGTTCATACATCCACAAAGCAGGCCCTGTTTTTCAAACTTTTTCCAGGCCTCAACCACTTTCATCTGGCCGTGGCTCTCTGATGAGGGCCTAGCAGCCTGGAGGAGCTGCTTGCCCCCTCAAAAGTGACTTTCTCTCATACTAAGTAGAAAAACTGAATAGACAGTGTAGGGCTTGGGAAGAAGCTTGCAAGACCAGAGCAGAGCTTCTGCAGCCTGGGTTCATCCTGTAGGCTGAAGACTCTTCACCTCTGGCCATAGAAAGTGTGAATAGATATTCTTGGAACAATAATGAAATGCCTTTTTAATTTTTTTTAAAAGCTGTACAGCATGGCCTTCAATTTAAACTCTGTATCAAAAGTATTTTCAGGTAATTTTTTAGGAAGCATTGGATTCTGCCACAGATGCAAAGAGTTTAATCAAGTTAAACCATACTTTCCCCACTGATTCCACTGTGGACAAGGTAAAAATAACTAGGGATGGGGATCAGTTTCTTCCAAAGGACAGGAACACGTTTATAGTCTCCAAACTGAGTCATTGACTTAAGTTACTTGATTGATGTATAAAGGATCTAAACAGTAAAATTGAAGGCAAGAAAATAAACAGCTCCTGAAACAAAATCCTTGCTCAGTAAGAGCTTGGGTTCCTCACATGGGAACCAAGGCAGCTTACAACAAGGTTAAAACATGATACATTTAAAAAACCTGATGATGTAAGACAGTATAAATGATAATGGCAAGACTGGTCTTGTTACATTCATACATAAATCTAACTCTGTGGTTTTGATGTGGGCTGCTGTAAGTGGATTGCTGCTTGCACATCCGGGCTTTCTTGCTGGCTATATTTTGCTGCTGCACATTGAGGCACACAGGGAGGAAGGGAACTGAAAACTGACAAAACACAAAACACAAAACACTTGCTCTTTTGCGAATGGCTAGTCTGCTTGCCATGACGATGATATGCCAGACTTTCACCTCTGACTCCAATTCCTCTAATTTTCTACTGACTCTGACTCCTTTATAAATGGCAAATGTATATTTGGTAATAACAAGCTTAATGTAGTAAAATTGTAGCAGAAGGCATTTCATCACTACCACATGAATCATCAGGCTACTTAGATTGATTAAAATTTCTGAACAAGAAAACTTTCCTAAATTCCTTTGAAAGTAAATATGCAACAAACTAGTCATTTAATACATTTTGAAAAAGTAAAATATAAGTATAAACTGATGTATTGACCATATATTGTTATATTATTACAAGTTTTTATTTTAAACCCAGAGTTGGAGTTGGTACATTTCTACCGACTCCACTCAGAATTGCTTCCGACTCCCAACTCCAGAGCCCTACCACTCACACTGGCATCTCTGAATCCAAGCCTACTTGTGCTGCTTTTCCTGTGGCGCTGTGAATTGTGCAGTGAGAAAAGTTCAGTTGCCCTGCAGGCCAATTACATACATCCTGACTCAAATGTAAATATTGCTGCATTCATTGAGCTTCCATCACCAGGGACAGCGCAGTTGCCAAGGAGCTTTGGTTGTGGAAATTTGGAAGCAAACATGTGATGAACACAGGTCAATAGCAGCCTGCTCTTGGCAAGGGGGCTGGCTACCTCTTCATAGGGAAGGGTTGTTGTCTCTTAAGAGTGTTTGCCAGATATGGATCCACCATTCTCCTTAGCTGGAAAAGAACAACAGATTATGCTACAATTGCACCGAACTGAGAGGTGCAATCCACATGTGGGAAAGAACCCACTCTCCTTCTCTGAGTTGGAGATTACAGGTATGCATGCCTGCATATGTGTATAAACAGACGTGCACTTATTTACTTGGGGCTGCCGTTTTGGCACGTGGACAGTTCAAACACTCAGATCATTCTAGCAACCCAACAGGAAAGCCGTCATTCAGCCCCTTGCTGCTGCCCAGCATCAAGTTTAGAACTGGTGGCAAGGGAGATAATTGTCCTTGGTCTTAGGTGCTGCCAAGGCCAGCCAAAAACAAGCAGCTTCCAATACATATCTGTTGGCTGTGTTTATTAGGAGTCCCTGGGTATTAACTAGAGCAAGGCTGTGCAAATTTCTGTCAGTCATGGGTGTGTGTGCGTGCATTTTGTGTTGGTTGGATGGCATGGGACCACATTCCCAGCCATACATGTGTGCTCATGTACACATACACTACACACACTCCTCCCCTTCCTTCCCTTGGTGCTGCAAGTAAAGGAGGTGATGAGGAGCCATCCTGGCACACCCTTTCCCATCAAGAATCACTATCATGGGGGCAAAGTTGAAGCCTCCTTGCTGCAGCATTCTTCAGCAGTATTGCTCCAATGAGGAAAAGGATTCAACTTTTTCACCATAGCAGCAATTCTGGATGGAAAGATAACGCTTTGAGGTGATGAAATAAAAAGGGCAACGACTCTTCTTTTGGGTGTTTCAAAAGTCCTGGTTTAAAGTTTTGCTGCCACAGAATATGTTTTACAATGTGCCTTTTCTTCTCATAGGAACAGATTGATCTTCCAGAAGTTCCTTCAGAGCCCCTCCCAGAAAAGATTCCAGGTAACGTTATCTGACTTTTTTTCTCCCTACGATGTTTCTGTTGTGCACATTCTGTATGTTTCTGTGAACCATGCTTTATTTGGGTAATTGAAGGGAATGTTCTGTTCCATCTCAAGTACTGTTTATAATGATGTCCCCCCCAGTGCATGCTGTGTCATGCCACAGTCATGTTAATTATCTTCTTGGCCTTTATAGAGTCCCTCAGGATACTCAGAGCCCGTGCATGCATGCATGACTTCTCAGGGTTCTTGTAAGGTCAGTTATATTATCCCCAAAGTGGAGCTGGGGGAGGAGGATTGCTAAGGCTGAAAAAGATTGAAGCGTTTTTAAAGGATGCAGTGGGCAGCCTCCATGCATCCTGGAGGGCTGCATCCCCTCCAAATTTGAGTGGACAGTAAAAATGTTTTTCCAAATAGCCAGTAGTACCCCCTGCTACCTCTAAAGCGGGTGCTTTTTTCCATTTCTTCATGTTTTTGGCCCCTCGTAATTGTTTCGTTCTTTGGGGATGGGAAAGAAAGATTTGTAGAGGTCTTTGAAAAGGCAAAACAGGGCCAGATGTCTAAAAACATGACAAAAAGGTGAATAGTACCTCAGAAGTTGAGGGGTGCTATTGGCTAATAGAGGCAAAAAATGCCCTTGTTAAAATTGGGGGCAATGGAGACCATTCAGGGCTTCATGTATCCCACAAGCTGTACTTGCACACCCTTGCCCTAAGGCCATGGAGTGAGTTTGTGGTGGATGTGAGGCTTAAATCTGGTACTTCTATGGTTGTGGAAACTCAGCTTCTTAAAAAGAGGCACTCTTACTTATCAAGGATGGAGTAGATTGCTCTGCATAACTGCTCCTTGACTGAGTATATAAATTTTCATATTATTGCACAAGTGCACACATGATATTTCACTTTAAAATGCAGAACATAGCTTTGTGAAGGAAAGACAGGTTATGTTGCTACGATGCCACACTTTCTACCTCTTACCAGATTCTCAAGGTCTAAAACCCAGCTTTAACCAATTCTTTTAATGTTTCTAAACTACACAACTGTTGTTTCTTTTTCTTTTAAAAGGAAGCTAAGTGTGAAATGTAACAAGGGCAGTGGTGAAGGGAACCTGTAGAGGAATATGGTTAGAATGTGGTAGATTGAGGCAGGAATTACATGGTCCTGTAGATGTTGTTGGATTTCAATTCCTAGCAGCCCTACAGAGCATAGCCAATGTTGAGAGATAGCATGGGTGGCAGTTCAATAACCTATGGAAGATCACATTTCCCACGCCTGCAGGAGATTTACAAAAAGCATTACACAGGACACTCTTTAAGTTATAGAGAGCATAGAAAGTCAATCACTGACAACCTCCAATAGCATCTGAACCTTTTAGGTAGTTTCTCTGCCATAGTAAAACCTAGATCTTTGTGCCTTTGCCTCCTCCTTGTGTATATGGTGTAAGGTACACTCAGCAATTGAATGTGCAATTGTGCCTATTCCTAGACAGGTAACAAGTTGTCTTCTATTTACAGATCTTGTAGTGTTATAAGAACCCTTCACAGCTTTGAGTTTGAGTTAATCTTCCTGCTTTGAGGCTATATAGACGAGACCTATTGTGTGGGGAGATTTGCCAATATGAAAAAGGAATGTTTAGTTTATTTGGCATGGCAGAAAAAGAAAGACTTTCAAACAGACAAAAAATCCCCAAGACTCACTTTCCACTTTCTTTTCTGTTTACAGGAAGACTAATGTGTAGTGTAATATAACTTAGCTGTAAGTGTGTGGTAAATTTCAGTGCATGCATCTCCATTGCCACTGCCTTCTCTTCTTCTTCTTATTTTTTTAAACTTAAGTTGATAAGCACAGAAATTGCTGTCTCTCATCTTCTCAGGTCTCTTCAGAGAGAATGGGAAACTTGTACTACTGTCTTTGGGGGAGACCACTGTCTAACATGTTAGCTGCCTTTGGCCATTAAACTGTTTCAAGACAGCACCAGGAGGACATTCCTGCTCTGACACAACTATATAGATGTATTATTTCAAAAAGAAAAATGAAGATCTTCCTGGAACACAGATGAAATACAAGGATCTACCTGAGCAGTTAACTGGGAGTGGGTGTTTCTCTGTATGAATATGTGGCAGTGCAGATCTCTGCCCGTGAGGTAGAAAGCTGAGTTCAAGTCATACACCTGATAGAGGGGGCTTGATAAGTGATTGGTCAGAATTTATTTAGTTATAACCCTGCAAGAGAGAGCTAATGCCTTCTTCTTAATACATGGTTTTCTTTTTCTCCACAGAAACACCGCCAGTCAGAGTCAAACCAGAGCCAGAGCTGGTGGCTGCATCCTAACTTCACTCCCTTGGGGAACCTTGCAGGGAGTCCTAGAACCCCAGCATGTCTGGGGTGCAAGAGGTGTCGTGTTGGCACTGAACAACCATGCTGGGGCAGGTTTTCCTGCACAGAATGGAAGCTGTAACTGGTTATTGTTCCCATATCAAGATTATTTTGTAGTGTGCACACTCATCTTCCTCCTTTTTTTGTAACTTAAACTGGATTAAAATGGTGACTGTCAAACCCTTCAAGCCAAATGCTTTCTACAGACCAGATTTCAGCTGCAGACCTGCCTCAGATGCCAGCACAGCCTCTTGCTAACTCTGTCTAAATCCTCTGGTGTCCTTTTGAGCTTGTGGGCACAGTGAAGAGTTTTGAGCTTTCTGCTGGACTAAGGAAAGAGCTGCTGAGAGACCCTCTCAGCCTTCCTTTGGACTTGCCTCTCTGCCGTTCTTTGGCTTTTTTGAATGGGTTCTGTTTGCAAGAATGGAACTCCTGAACATGGGCCTGTACCTGAATTAGATCTGTTAGCTTGATGCTGAGATTGCTAGCAACATCTTCTTATGCTAGCTTGCTAGTTGGAGACAAAAGAAGATTATCCCATGTTCACTGTGCAGTTGAGGTGAATACACTTACAGTTCTATGCACCAGGGAGCAATGCAAGGCTGCTGGGCTCACTTTCTCGAAAACAGAAGGCCTGTTTCTGCAGGAGTTAAAGCATGTGCTAAGGATTTATGCTTCATATCCTACACTAGTCTCCTGCTTTTTCTTCTTTCTCCAGAAATCCATGATGTGAAGGTGATGAACATCTGGAAGCTTTTCTAAAAGAGAGAGGATGTGTTAGTTGCAGAGCAGCCACTTGATGCCCCTTGTTCCTTCCCAGCCTCACACACCTGTAATACAGTGGGCCTTCCTAGAAGGCACATGGTCCTTTCAGTCAGTGGTGGGGGCTGCTTACTATCAGCTTCACTCTCATGTTCTTGAAAGAAGAAGGAGTCAGGAACATGACAAGCTAGTGCTACCCTCATGGGGCTAAACATTGTTTCCCTCTTATAGAAAACCTGAATGTCTATGTATTTTCCCCCTCCCGAATGTTGTCAAGGGCTGGATCCCAGTTAACTCTATGATGTCATGATCTGCCTTGCAGGATGTTGAAGACTTGACCTGAGATCACATGGCCTCACGAGCCCATAAGCATGGGTCTGAGTTGCCTTTACAGTCACTGTCAGCCTTGGCTGTATCCAAAAGATCCGTCCTTGAGAGCCAGCTGGTCTGTGCTGAGCACAAATCTTTGTTTCCCCATGACATGGTGTGGCCTTCCTCTGTTGCTGGGCAGTTGAATGGGTTGATGCAGATGAAGGGGTGTGTGTGTGTGTGTGAGAGAGAGAGATTCTGAAGGCCCCTGCAGCAATACTTGACTTCTTGGCATTATTGCAGTTCCCACTTGCTGACCTTCCTGCTGCCTGGAGTCAGCAGCTCAGCTGAAAAAAAATCTTTTCCTCTGCTTAAAGTCTCCTTCTCTCCCCCGTGTTCCCAACCTTAAGAATGGAGTTGTATCCTTGTGCTCCTTAAAATACAAAAAACAGCACTCTGAGAGTGTAGCATCTTGGAAACAAGTGACTTTCCAGTGGTTCTTCAGCTGAGGCCCTGTCGATTTTGATGCTAGAAGGAACCTTGGGTGTCTGATCTCCAAAGTGCTCAGCCAACACTTCTCTGTTTTCACCCCTTCAACTGCCTAGGGCAGTGATCTTGAATGCCACACCTAGAGCCGCCGCCACCGCCGCCTCATTCCCTGCTTGTGTTAGCATGATAAAAGCGGAGTAGTAAATTGGGTAAGTCTAATTAGAAATGATGGTTCACAGTTGGTGCACACTCCTTTCTCTAATGTGCTCAGTTGTCAGTTTAGTGTTGAAACCATTCAAAGAGCCTTTAAACCAGAGATAAGGCAACTCTGGGCTGCCAGATGTTTTTTGGATTGTCGATGTCAGTATTCCCCACCAGTGGGTCTGGTCATCTGGGCTAATGGTAGTGGCAAACCAAAAACAAATACATGGTTGCTCATCTTGCTTTATTCTTTGGAAGCTAGACAGTTACAAAGAGCACGTTGCGGTTTCTTTGAGGTAGCGTGTCTGTTGCCAGTTGTGACTCAGTCCCGCTATACTTACTTTATTCACTAGGTGGCAGTCCTCTCCTTACTGTTCACTAAGGCTGTGAACAAACATTGTCTCTCAGTCTTAGTTGCTCTCCATTGGTTGCATTGATTTTTATTTCATTGAGCCATTGGAAAGAGTGTGAGGCCTTTTCTCACTGGGATCGTGGGTACTCTACAGCCATTCAGCTCCCCTGTAGGAGATTCTAAGTGTGCTGTCTTGGTCCCATCGTTAATAGTGTGGCTCAGTGTCTGGGGAGTAGGTGGAAATGTGTTTCTTCTTCTTCACTGCCAATAAGAACAGGAAAAAAAAGAGCTAGTGAAAATTGGAGGTCTGTCATCTCGGTGGGAGACAGCATTGCAGATGTGCAAAGTGGCCTTAGAGAGCAGCCATGGAGCTAACTAAATTGCTTTCCTCTTTGATTTCCTTGCCTGTACCCTCTTTGATTGAAGCCTGGTGGAGTTAGAGCTGCCATCCTGCTTCTGTGAAGACTCCAGAGTCTCCATTTGCTGTACACAAATGGAATATTTCAATTTCTTGGCTCAACCCTTTGCAGCTTTTCAAACTACTAATAGGGGAGAATGCAGGTGGCAACAATAAAGTGTTTCTAATGCGTTTACCCTCTAGTGTCCAGTTACATACCTTGGTTGGTGGCACAATACACTTTTTTCTTTGGGACCTGAAGCATTTGGGGATGATGGCTAGCTAGGATTGTCCTTGCAGACAGAGACCAGTCTCTGGGGAAAGCGTCTTTCTAAAAGCTGTATTACTGATGCACCAGATAGACAGAGAATGGTGAATAACATTCTGCAGTCTAGATCATACACCAAGGACAGTGATGTCTCTGTTCTTCAAGCAGCTACTCTATTGTTCTGTGGCACTGCTAATAAGCCAGTCAATGTAGTATCCATGCTCTAGGCCTTTTTTGAATTTGGAACCTGAAACAGAAAGACGGGTCTACAGAAGAAAGTGTTGTTGCATATCTCTCTCTCTCTCTCTCTCTCTCACTCTCTCTTTTTCCCCCCTCTTCCTCTGCTGGTGTGTGTTGAGCAGTATCCCAGATGGGTTTCTTTTATATCTAGTTATGTTATGACCTCTTGGATTAAAAACCTACTCTTCCTGCCCACAAGAAGTTATTCTCCACTGGTGGTATCCCCCAGTGATGAGGAATCTCACAAGAGAAAAGGACCTCTTTTTTAAAAAAGTGTTGCTAGAAATAAAACCATCTGATGGAGATCGAAGTGTAGTACCCATTGTGCAAGTGGCATTGTCTCAAAATCAAGTACTGCTGAAAAGTCGTCCACAAGGCACCACTGTCTCTTCTCATTTGGTATGTGCATTCCTCTTGCTGCTTTATCTTCAGGGAATTGCTGCCTTTTAAACTCTGTATGAGTGGGCACCTTTCCTCCCATGCCCGTTGTCCCTGGTGGCCTACGCGCATCCTCTTATGAAGGAGTTACTATGGGCTTCTGCCTCCCCCCCTTTTTTAATGAAGCTTGTGTAACTGCTGCAGTGTGCTTGGCCCTGATGTGGTTTCTATGCCAACCCAGTGCAGTACCAGTCTAAGCAAAGTGGAGAGAAGGAGCTTGCTCAGAAAGTGGCTCAGGCTGGGGCAAAATCAGAATAGGGTTTTCTGATTTTTTCCAGCTCTTTCCTGCAGATTAGGGAGTGACAACATACAGCCCTGCAGATTTTATTGGACTGGGCTAGTGAGGATGAGTTCCCCAGCCCTGCTGTGAATCACTTGCTTCCTGCATTGTTCAGCCTTGTAGCATTTAGTTATTCATGTTAAAAGAAATGAGCTAGATGCAGGTTGTAAAGAAACAGACTATTCCTTTGTCTCTTGAGATGTTCTGAAGATGTTATAGCTTATATTAGAAAATGGCTGAGGTAGCCATTCACCCTTCATTTTCCATATCTATGGTTCCAGTGGTAAATTATTGTTGCAAACTACGGAGTAAGGTAAGTACAGGGCTATACAGATTCTAAGAGGGCTGGTAAAGGAAGAAGCTCTTCCTTCCCCCTGTCCTTGCCAGAGAGATTCTTTGTCATAGGTACTGCAAAGGATCTGGAAGGCTGGCATATATTCCGTTTCTTAAATCTCCCACTTGTTGGTCATACTTCCAGTTGGCCTTCATCAGTGCTGTGAAAGAGAGTGACTTGTAGGAGGATTTCCACATTGGCAGATCATAACCTAGGCCACATTCCAAAGTTAACCAGTCACTAGAGAAGAAAGCTATGGACTGGTAGGTGATTTTAACAAACTTGCAACAGTTAAAAAGAGAATCCTAAGAACCAGTTGAAAAGCTCCAACTCTGGAAGAGGAAAAGCCAACAGAGACCGTTGAACCTGGTTCCTGAATACAGGTGAGAGAACAAATGAGGAAGCTCATCTAAGGTGGGAGTATCATAAAAGGCCTCCTAATTACTGATGCCATTTTTGGTAGCAGTGTTACTTGGAACAGGGCCTCTTCAGGTGACCTTAGGAAATAGAATGCTTTAGATCAAAAAGATGTCAGACCCAGGCTGTTCATGGTTTTAGAGCAAGATAACTCTAGTGGGAGGGCCACATTGCTGGGGAGGGGGGCAACCCTCATTGAGCCCTCCTGGGAGGGCAGTGCAGCCCCCCAAGTCTGGTCAATTGCCCACTCCCAAGATACGCAAACAGATGGGAAGAGGGATCACCACTTCTAGCTAATCTGGCTTCCCAACAAGTGTTGTGTCTGTATTGTCATTTCACTCCAAGTTGTTGCACCACTTTCTCCTACCCAGCATCAGTTGCCAGCCAAAAACCAAAAACATTCTCCCTGGATCTGATGTGTGTTGTCAGCAAATGGATGAGTCTTAGCTGCTAATTTGGATGTTCTTGGGAACTTAATAAAACATTCATAATGGAAAGCTTCACTAATCCACAGGAGAATTACCAGAGATCTGAAGAGCACTCGCCCTCAGCAATCCCTCATCCCAGCGTATTCTCAGTAATTGGAATGATGGTAATTTCTTGTAGTTTAGTAAAGAAAGGGGTAGATGATTGACTCTTCTATGGTGCTGCCTTAATATGTGCAATTATTTTTATATCTGTATAGTATCTAGCTATACTGGAGCTAGATTGTGAAAGGCCAGCTGGATGATGATGATATATATATGTTGCATCCAGCACTCAACTACCATTTTGTTACTGGGTTGCAAAACAGAGTAGTGGTTGGGTAGCAGGAAAGTAGCTTCATGGTTCGGCGCTTAAGACTTTAACTTAGTCCACTAGTCCCCATGCTGAATGCTCTTGCTGCCTGAATTCTTTCTCTCAACTTTTTCTAATTCACTAAACCTTCAGCAGAACTCCCTACTCAGTCCAACTTTGGTGATTCCTCTGAATCATCACACGTGATGGAGCCACAGGCTAAAGAAAAATGTATACCTGGTATTAGACATTCTCTTGACTAACTCATCTGATGCATTTACTTGAACTTACTGATCATGCTAACAATTTCAGCAGGTGATGCTGCTCAAAAAAGCCCAACCCAGAAACAATGATGAAAATGAAACACAACTGAATAAAATAATAGCACTGAAAGAAATGCACCCTTCCAGGTCAGTCCACATCTCTCTAAAAGCCAAATGAAACAGATCATCCTTGGGAATAATTACCCAGTACCTTAAATCCATCCTGTGCAGCTGAGCCCCTCTTGTCTTCTTTTGTTTTCAAGTGGGACTTCGTTCTAGTTTTGGACCACAATGCATGGCTAGGTTTTAATCAGGGATTCAAAGTAGACTTCACCTGTTGCAGCCTGTGTGGACATTAGCAACCCTAGGCATTACATTAGAACCTTTGTGTTTGTGTGGGTGTCCACACCCTAGAAATCCTAGAAATGAAGGATCTTTTTTCCCATTCTAGGGCCAGCCCTGCTGTAGATAGAGGAAGGCAGTTACCTCAGGTAGTCGGTGCTGGGACTAAAAGTAGTGAACTCTCCAGGTGGTCTGCTTTGTGAAAGGACAAGAGTTGTGTGGCACACATGTTTCTTGGCCTCCATTAACTCCCCTATCCCATCAGTTATTTTGAAGGAATCTAATTGCATGTTAAGGCTGAAGCAAGAGCGGCATCATCTTACCCTTTACAGGCAGCAAAATATTCGAGCATCAGCCACTGCTCCATTCCAAGAATTTTGTGCTGTACAGATACTGAGAAGGGACCTGAGCCCTGAGGAACGGCCACTCCAGAAACTGACACTGCATGTTACTAGCAAAGCCTTTCCCAAAAGGCCATAATAGGAATAGTGAAGGGTGGAACGATAGAGCTTGGCAAACAATTGAAGCTGTGTGTGTTGACACTGTTCCAGGTCTTGCCATTCTATAGCCTGCATAGAATTTCTTTTCACCAATGGCTAATGGGCTTTTTCTTTAAAAAAACCCAAAAAAACCTCTTATAACCACCATACCATTCTGAACGACTTCATATCACCTGATTACATGCAGCAAGCAGGGTCAAGCCTGGTTAGTACTTGGATGGAAGACCATCAGGGAATACTGGAGATCCCTTGGTTGGGTTGGGGAAGAATCCTGCCTGGTGCTGTGGGGAGCCATAGCTGCCAATCCAGAGTGACCGTACTGGGCTAAATGGCCTATTTCAGTACAAGGCATCTTCCTGTGGTCTCCCTGCTGATCACAGGGAGCTCCAAGAAATACAGAGGAAGAAACAGTCTCCGTGGTATGCTGTCTTCAGCCTTTTAAGGCTTCCTGTACCTTCCTCTGTATGAGACAAAATATGAGAAAGACCTAGATCCAACTTGGAATAATAAATAGGAAATCTACCATCAGCAGAAGATGCAGATGAATAGCGACAGCTGCAGGAAGACAAAGAGAACATTTTGCAAAGGGCGCGGAGGCTGTGAGCAGTGGGCTCTGGACAGAGGAAGAGGAGGAGGAGACCTTTGTATTGCTCTCCCTGTGGGTGTGAGAAACAAACTCGCCAGTGTTGCACAAACTTTGCTGGGCCAAGTAACCTCTACTTTGGTTATATTTTCCTCCATCTGCTTGCTTTCTGTAGTCTATCAAACGGAAAACAGATTGAGCTAGTGGTGTTCAGATTTAGAAAAAGAATTAAGCAAATTTACCCTCTTGGCAAGCCAACTTCATGTGCAGTGGGCACCTCAGGAACAAGAGATGCTAGCATCACTGAGGAACAGTATTTAAACTGTTCTTGTTGGCATCACCATGGATACGTGCAGAACACTATGCATTTTGCAGCCACCTGCACTGGTTCAGCATTTATTACAGTTTGCGCCAAATTTTATTGCAGGAGCTTAATTTGCATAATTTATTCTGAATCATACTTAACTCTTTTTTTTTTAACACAAAATTCAGAACAGGACCAAAAAGACATACTGCTCCTGGAACAGAAGACTGTGGTGACTGCAGAATGGCAGCCAGACTGAGTTGTCCCTCAAGAAACCCCCTTCTCATATCCATCTACCCCCCCGTTGATCATCTGATGAAGATATTTTCCACTTGCCAGCCCTGATAGAAATGAATCAGGTAGCAATGAAGGATAAGATCTTTTGACTTATGGCATCCTGTGTAGCATGATGGGCAGAATGGAAATGCTTTAAATAAACAAAATGCAATTGGACGCTTGTTCCTTGTTGAGGGCGGCCCTTCCCAATCTGGTGTCCTCCAGACAGTTTAAACTGTGGTTCCCATAAGCCACTTTTAACCAGTGGTAAGAGATTGCAGGAGGTGAGGTCCAAAAACTTCTGAAGTGTGCCAGGTTGGAGAAGATTGGTCTGGAGCCCAGGGGCTTGAACAGACACTAGTGGGGGCCAGCCACAGCATAGAGGTCCTGTTCTTGAAAGATTTCAATTCTACGCTATTCCGACTTTTTACAAAATTCAGAAGAATACCAAGATTGGTGTAGGTGGCCATGCCATAGCAACTGGTGGTTGTTCAAACTCAGGAGCATGCTTCAGCAAAATTTAGTTTCCAAACCTACACAACATCTGCTTTATATCAGCGACAATATGTGTCACTCAGGAAGGCTGAAATATATTCTTCGACTGCTTTGCTAACTGGCCGGGAAGGAAAAAAGAAAGAAAACCAATAGATTCACTACCAAGCTCCACAAACCTCGTTCAGTTTAAGACTAGGTGGGACTGTCAGTCTCAAAAGGCATGACAAAGTCATCCCCCCGCCCCCCACTACTCTTGTTTACAACAATTGTATAGTTCCAGACAAGATTTTCCCCCCTATTTTACAAGTTGATAGGGATTGTGGCTGAAAGGCAGTGGCTTACCCATAATAAAATTTGAACAGAGGTTTGTCAAATGTAATGCTCTATGCACAAGGTTTTATTGGCCCTTGGGTTTTGTTCCCCCATATTCATTTGATAGGCACGTTAATTGTCACTGATAGACTGGCATAAGTCTCTTTCCTCTCCTTCCCGTTTAAAAAAATTGGTGAAGGCATTAATGGTTAATCTTTATAACTGTATTCAGTTTTTGCACACTTTAGAGCCATCAAAGCAGCCCTATGCAAATAACGTGTGTGTGTGTGTGTGTGTGTGTGTGTGTGTGTTAACTCTGCTGTGGGAAGCTGAAAATTAAGGGAACATTGAGTGAGCAAAGAGGTTTCCCTAGCTGCATAGCCCGGTTAAGAGTTCCTTCTGTTCCATTGTTCTTTTGATTTTGAATTTCCTCAGTGACAATTATGAAATATTAGAACTGCAGGAAAGTCTGGTGGCTGCAGGGACTGGATGCTGAGTCTTAGAGTTTTAAGAGCTAGTTTTGACCTCAGCAAATGAACAGTATCAAAAAGTTAATAGCCATGTGAGGGGAAAAGCCAGCAATTTCTGGAAGTGTGCCAGCTGCATTTATTATGATAAAATGCCTCTAAGGGTCATTACAGTTCTTTTTAAAGATTTTTTTTTTAAATAGCCCCAGTTCACACCACTACCTGTCCAAGCTTCTACAACTCTATTAGAGTAATGCAGTGCCACGCTTCTTCACTAGATGGCAGCAGTCTTCTCCCAGAGTTTCTTGCTGCAGCGAAATTAATGTGCATTTTGAGGAAAGGTGTAAAGTTGTTCCATATCAGGTGGGCGTGGAAGCAGAAGCTCTCCATGAAGGTGTGAGGATGCATCTCTTTCAACATCCTGCTCATGTTAACTCAAAGCAAGGTGATGATTTTTTACATGTTTTTCTCAGCATTAAACTAAGGGACAGTCCACACAATGCAAAGACTGGTTCAAGAACTCAGGTTGAATTATAATACGACAGACATTTAAAAAAGATGTCTGCATGCGAGGTCTTTTTAAGACATTTTGTCATCCAGACACAAATGACAAGATGGCATCCATTCCCTTGTCTAAATAAAAGTTCGCTAGACTGGCTATTTATTTGCTTGTTTTGTTTTTTGGAACTTAACTTGAGCACTAGCAACATGATCCCTGAAGAGAGTGCTTGGGAGACTTGTGCTTGGGACACTTGGGAGAAATAGATCACCAGGAACAAATGGCATACCAATATAGCTGCTTCAAGCTATAGAGACAGAATCTACTTTAGTTCTAACTAAAATCTGTCAACAAATATGGAAAACAAAAGATTTCCCCACAGATTGGGAATGCTCAATACACATTCCAGTCCCCAAGAAAGGGGACTGCAGTAATCACAGGATCATTACATTAATCTCCCATGCAAGCAAAGTCATGCTCAAAATTTTACAATACAGACTTTTACTATATATGGAGCAAGAAATGCCAGATTCCAAGGTGGATTCAAGAAAGGAAGATGCACTAGGAATCATACTGCAAATATACATTGGGTAATGGAGCACACCAAAGAATTTCAAAAGAAAATCAGCCTGTGCTTTACAGATTATAGCAAAGCCTTTGACTGTGTAGATCATGAAAAACTATGGATTGCTTTTAAAGAAATGGGTGTGCTACAACATTTCATTGTCCTGATGCATAACCTGTACTCAGGACAAGGGGCTACCATCAGGAAAGAATATGGAGAAACTGAATGGTTTCCAATTGGCAAAGGGGTCAGGCAAGCCTGCATGTTATGACTCTATCTGTTTAACTTTTACACTGAATGTATCATACATAACGCAGGATTAGACTTGGAGGAAGGGGGTATGAAAACTGGAGGAAGAAACATCAATAATTTAAAATACACAGATGACACCATACTACTAGCAGAAAATAGGAAAGACTTGAAACAATTAGTGAAGAAAGTCAAGGCACAAAGTGCAAAGGCAGGTTTAAAGCTGAACATAAAACAAAAATAATGACCATACAACCTTACAAAACCTTAAAGCAGATGATAAAGACATTGAAATAGTTCCAGCTTTTGCATTCCTTGGCTCAGTCATTCATCAGAATGAAGACTTCTGCCAAGAAAGCAAAAGACCAGCACTTGGAAGGCAGCTGTGAAGGAACTAGACAGGATCCTGAAGTACACAGATATATCATTGAATACTAAAGTTATGATTGTCCATGACATCATATTTCCAATTTCTATGTATGGTTGTGAAAGCTGGACATTGAGGAAGGTTGACAGGAAGAATATCAACCCATTTGAAATGTGGTACTGAAGAAGGGTTCTACGGA
Source organism: Cyclura pinguis (assembly GCA_030412105.1). NCBI lineage: Eukaryota > Metazoa > Chordata > Lepidosauria > Squamata > Iguanidae > Cyclura > Cyclura pinguis. The sequence continues at coordinate 163,290,408 of CM059600.1, forward strand.
TACTGTGGACTCCTAAAAAGACAAATGAATAGGTCCTAGAGCACATTAACCCTGAACTAACCCTGAACTTTCCCTAGAAGCCAAGATGGCTAAACTGAGACTGTTGTACTTTGACCATATCATGAGAAGACGTGGCTCACTAGAAAGACAGTAATGCTTGGAAGGGTAGAAGGCAATAGAAAAAAGAGGAAGACGGTATTAAAGATGGATGGATTCTCAGTCAAGGAAGTCAAAGTCCTTAGTCTGCAGGACCAGAGCAGAGCTGTTGATGGTGACTTGGAAGTCTCTCTTTCATAGGGTCACCCTAAGTCGAAGTCAACTTGACAGCAATTAAAACAACAACAACATACAAATTACTTTCTAACTGGTTAAAGCTAGCAGTGTGATTAATTTTATAATACCTGTCCCTGATTTTTTTTTTTTTTTTTTTTGCATTGTAGAACAAAATCTTCCAAATCATAAAAGGATGAAAATTAATTTAGCAACATGGTTTGGAAAGCAAGATAACAAATGTATCTACTCCTCTGTTGATTGAAGAAATGAAAGAAATTCTCATTCCAAAATCAGGAATAGTTACATATCAAAAATAATAATAATAATGAAATTGGGGGTTGTGGTTTTCTGAACCACAAAATAGCAGCAAGATAAAGCATTAGTCTCTTGACACAGAATCTGCATTAAAAGCCAATTGAGAGGTGAATGCGCTAGATTGTTTTCAACTCCAGCACTTTTGAATTATCCTCAAAGGACAACATTACATTCCGGAAACTATATGAAAACCATGATTACCTTATTTTAAAAGTATCCCCTTTCCCTGACCATGTCTCTCTCTTCTGCTGATATTGCTACAGATATCCAGGTTGTGTGCACAGTTATGTTTTTGGAATCTGTTGGGAAGCCATCTGCAGGAAGGCATCACAATGCGGATTTCTTGTTAATCTCATTAAACTGCTGATACCGGCAGGTACAGTTTATGCTTCCTGAAGCCATATACTTTGTGAGAATTGGAATAAGATACCTTGTTTTTCCAGGTTATCCACTCACTTCAGAGGAAAGAACATTGGGATTTTATGTTTTTAACAATATACTCTTTTATACGCCCTAGTATAGAAGTTATTACAGAAAAATAAATTACAAACATTGTTGATATAAAATCAGCAAATGAAATCTATATGGTCTATTTATCTCTCTGTTAGTGTGAGCAGTGGATATACCTGCAGATCTTTGCCCAGCGATAAATATGCATAAATCTAGGCTAGTCATGCATCCAGTAAGACTTAGACCTCCCCTCGTTGAAGAGTTGCCCCAGTCCAAATCCACTTTGAAGAGCAAGAACCTTCAACATTGCTCATCAACAGTATCTGGACAGCAGAATGAGTCAGGACACAAGTCACTGCATGTTGGGTATTGCCACTACCATGATTTCCTTGTATTTAAACTGAAATTGTAATCATTACCGATCAGTTAGCATCCATACTTACAAAACAACATATTCAAATTTAATGCAGATCTGTGTCTTCTTTGGGTGTACGTGATGCATTTCCTCTCTCTTGGCAATGTGCAAGTGGACACCCTAATGTCTGCCCATTTACTTCAAGGCGGAATAAACATACATGCAAAGGCTGAACCTTTGTCTAAATAGAGTCAACATGGAACAGTGTTTGGAGTATTGGACTGAGACTTGGGCAAGCCAGCTCCAAGTCCCCACTGAACCACGGAAGACATCAGATGACTTTGGGCAAGTCATTCCTAACCACCTTTGTTCTGAGGAGAAAAAGAAACAATTAATCCAGTTTAAGTTACTGAAGGAAAGCCTGGATATGAAATTTACTAATAAACAAAAAGTATTCTGTTTCAAAGCTTGTCGGTTTACTGCATTAAGGGAAGCTGTATTGGAAGGCGTGACGTAAAGGCATGCTGCTACAGCAGTGGACTCCTACAGTGGCAGGAATTCTTGCAGAACAGTACCTGACCCACCAGCTGTGACACCTCAAATGCATCGGTGCTATCTGCATGGCACTGCAGTGCCACTAGAGTCAAAGGATGGCATCTAATGACTTATATACATCATTATACCACCTGCCATCAAAGCAAGCAGAATAGTTAATACTTTTGAACTGCTGGCTGTGTGCTTCCATCCCGTCCCCAATAAGGATCACAACAGGTATCTTTCTTTGACTCAGTAGTGCTCATATATTACCGGTGGCTAGCTGTGACATGTTAATGCTATTTATCAGCTTTGGTTGATATGGTGGCTACCTCCACAGCTGGAAAAAAAAAAGAGGATTGTCTCTCTGGCATGCAGATTTTGGGGACTTTGGTGAGGCCTCCACTGGCATGCAGTGACCCCCCCCCTTTAAAAAAGTGTGTGATTTTTCAAGCCACTTTCTATTCCAAAACTGCACTGAATTACCCCAAGCCTCCTGCAAATGCAGCAGGTATGCTCTGCCATGCTGGCTGCCTATTTGTTTCCAAGCAAAATCCTAAGTTCTGGTTTTGATCTTCAAGGCCACTGTGATGGTCTTTGAGAGGGCATCCTATGGGCTCTAGAATTTTTGAATCTCTCCTTCCAAGGGTAGAGAAAGTCATCTGCTCTCACTGGGAAACCCAACCTCCTAAGCCTTGTCAGAAAAGATCTGAGAAAAACTGCAGTCAGTGTTTCTCTGTTGGCATTCTGAGAGCATACTGGGATAGACAGTGGACACAGAGTTTCCAAAGCACTCCCACAGGAGCAGATGTATGCTAACTCTGGAGCTGGTGTACTTAATTCTTTTCCTTGCAAAAGACAATTGGTCTGCCTTGGTTCCTCCTTCTCCTTCCATATAGGATTGCTCTGCCCATCCCTGCAGTGGCATTACTCTTCCTTACCTTTCAGTGCTTTTGGGGTCTTACTGCAGGTGCTATCTCAATATAGCAGGAGTGGTACAGGTACAGGGACCAATTTTCTGTTGGGACACCTTAGGGACTAGACAGACAGGAAAAAAAAGGAAGTAGCTTGAAATACACTTCTGGTTTTGAGGGGTTTTTTTCTTCTTCTACTGAGTAGCACAGTGCGACCCTGCAACATATTTAAGAGGTGAATTACTGCTCCTGAAAGTTTCCAGGAAAATATAACAACGTCTAAAATACATCAAAGGCCAATATATATTGGTCAACCAAAATGCACAAAACACATCATGCAAGTTTTCAAAGCTCCACTTGCTTCTGTTGGAATATAGACAAGACTTACAACTTCAGTCATTATAGGGTTAATGGTGTATTAGTGAGAGAGAGGACCTTCAGCTATAAATATTATTTGAAGCAGCTGTGATGCTTCTATAAGACTAGGGTCTTCCTTAGTGAGCTTATCTGCTGCTGCTGTTGCCATTTGTCCTTGAATAGTATTCTGGTTGATCCTGCTTTATTCTGGTATTTTGTTGTTTGATATATTTTGTATTTTTCTATTTTTACTTGCCTGTATTGCTCATGTTCATTTTAATCTTTTTTGGCTATTTTTTCCCTTTTGTATATTGTCTTTATGTAAACATATTGTTTGCTATTTTTCTCTTTAAATAGAATAGATAAAATAATTTTTTTATTATCCATTTGTCTTCTGAATTTCTATTTTACAACAAATTTGGTAGCAGAGTATGATTAGCTAGATGGTTGGTTAAATGGTTTGGTTAAATGGTTTGGTTAAATGGTTTGGTTAAATGATCTGGTAAAATAATAGACCAGTAAACCAAACATTTTGAACAGAAGATAAAAGAAAGTTATTTTTGAGCTTGAAATTTTTCTTTTTGGAATTTTTTTTTTATACAATGAAGCAGATGATTTTTGGTAAACGTGTCGCATTTGCCTTTTTCAAAGGACAGTAACATTTAAACTACGTTAATAGCAGTAAAGTACAGTAACTCTTCTTGGCATCCAGGTGTCTCTGACTTTTGTGAAGCTATTGGCCTCTTTCTGGGGCAGAGAACAATGGATGTCTTCAAGAAGTCTCTGTACTGCTACATCTAGAAAAATGTTGAGGTGCTGAATAGGTAAGACTCAGCCAATTATAGTCCAAAAGAAAAAGTTTTACCTCTGTTGGAGGTACAAACCTCAAAAAATTAAGTCCCGCTCCTTTGTTCCCTCTTGTTTAAGATTCCTCTGTTGCAGCTAAACTATATTTGTTGTTTTCATCATCTTTTTTTGCCAGAAACAAAAAGGTCAGTCTGGGTTGTCTAGAGGGGTCAAGAACCACAAGAAAATACTCATGGAGGGAATTAATTTGGCCCCAGGATCACATTGGCCACCTCCATAATATGAGCTAGCTTATTCCCCTACAAAGAGTAGGTCCTTCCCTGTAGCAGCCTCAATACCCAGAGTTTTTCCAAGAGTTTATTAAGCTTTCTCCTTGTTTGATTCTGAAAATTCATTTTCAGTGGGCTGTTGATTTTTGCTGCTGCTTGCTTTTGCTCTGTTTGTTGTGCTAGTTGCGCTGCTGTTAATTGAGATTGTTGCCTTGCTTTATCTTTTTTATTGGTTACTATTTTTATAGTTTTATAACACAAACTTTATAGTGTAAAACAGCTGTAAAATTTTGCATGCAGCAGTATAAACATCTTTTTAATAACAACAGCTGCTACGCAGGTGAGATTTCCTATGCCATTTGACATCAGATTTAGGAGCAAATAGAGCCAGGCTGTCCTATTATCCACCTGACGAGACAGCCTTGATATATAGCCTTTGGCTCAGCTGTTAATGGAAGCAAATGATAGGAATGGGTTGTTTGGTTGCTTCTGTCTGAAGGCATGTATACATGAGTCACTCCCACATATTGAATGATAGGGGATTGAAACTGCCGTGTAAATTTGAGTGGTGGCTGGTGGCTTCCGTGTCAGTGCAGTAGTGAATTCATTCCAAGATTTAGTTCAGCACCTTAGGCAGCTCCTCTGAAGGTCAGGCTAAAAGCCACAGCACTGCTCCACTGACAACTGACACAGAAGCAACTATAGCTACTACTGGGCCAAAGCCCCATGAGGTAGCCCATGCTTCTCTCTCTGCAGCCTATCAAGAGCCCTTTGCACATGAGTGCTCTTCTACCACATGGAAGCTGATCTGACTGCTTCCACTTGAGGTTCCAGGTGACTCAGAACCAAATACACCAAAGAATCCTCTGGTGTAGCACCAGCTAGAGTCAGTTGCCATCCACAGAGGAGAGAAAGAGCCAGACCTTATGAAAGTTACATTTCAGGATAATAGCCCCTAACCCCCACCCTTTCCTTCACAGCCCCCAGACAGCTACCCAGCAGAACTTTTCCAAGCTCTGAAAGTAACCTACCAGCTGGTATTATTAAACTAAGGGGCCTGGAAATTTGGTTTTGTTCAAGTGGGGTAAATAGGATGTTTGCATGCATGTATGATTAAATACTATAGAGATGTGGTTATGGATTGGATTCTCTGTGTCTTATAAAAATTGGCTGAAATTCACTTATTCCAGCCAAACTAGTTTGTGGGCTGGGTTGTTCCTCCTTGGTTCCCTGTTGACTTCATAAACTTTTTCCATTGAATGTTTTTTTAAGTGTATACATTTAATATTAAAAGAGAGAAAACTCAAAATTGGCAACAGCCAGTGTTGTATATTTTTAGCTATATAGACAGAATCAGAAAATCCAAGATCAGCAAAGATTACAATTTCAGAATGGTTTCTTTGGGAGGTTTTGTTTTGTCTTGCACCATCCTCAATCCTTCTTTTAACATTACAAAGTAAAATATACATTGAAGTCAAATCCAGTGCTTTTCCTTTTTTCGCTGAGTCAACATATGTTAATATAGAAAGCATTTTTCTAGAAAGTCATCCAAAAAGTGGCTTACTAATCTGCTTCATTTGGGATCAAATTCAATCCATCATTAAATAATTCTGTGCTTTATCAAGCTGCCCAGCAAAAGGTGGCAGATGCTTGCCTTTCCCTTTTGCTATGGGCTGTTGTTTGGCAGTCGTATATAATGATAATAAAGGACCCATGGTTGTCTATCTAATCCATTGCTCTAAGACAACTGAATCTAGACATCTGAAATTTATGTATATACTAAGGCCATTTCCGCACAGGGCAAGGGAATCGCCCCGTGACGCTACTCACCGGACTTTTGGGCTCCCCCGTTCAGTCCACGCTGTTCTGGAGCAGTGCGTGGCCACTGCTCCGCACTGCTCCAGGGACGAAAATGGCGGCTTCCAGTTCGTCGAGGCTCTCAACCAACTGCTGAAGCTCGCCAGCCTAAAGCCCACCCCTGGCAGATCGCAGGCTCGCACCAATGCGAGCCTGCGAATCTGCATAAGGGAGCAGGCTCGCACTGGCGCGCTCCGTGCTTTTGAAAAATCTCAAAAAAAGGAGTTTTTCAAAAGCACGCTGGACGACCACTTGGGGTCGTTACGGAGTGGGCTGGGGTGCGGATCTACGTTAAGTAGGTCCGACCCAGTCCGCTCCCAGGTGCAGACGTCCTCCCTGGAGGACACTCTGCACTGTTTTAAAAACCCCGTGTGGAAATGGCCTAAGAAGGCTAGAGGCATGCAGCTGAGTATTATTTAGTTTTTTAAAAAAATTATCAGTTAATGTATCCATGTGTTTGAAGTCTGCAGTACCAGTCATGGCCTTTTTTTTTTTTGGTTGAACAAAGCTTTTCATGACTTTTTGTCTTTTAAAAACTCAGCTAGGGGAGCCATCCTATCCTTGGGATCTTGTGGTTTTTAAATGTTTTCATCAACTCTCAGAGTTTTTTACTGATGTATTTGGGTAGATGGTATATTCTTCCAACAAACCCTTATGCAAGTGGAGGTTTTAAATATATCAGGTTATTTCTGCCTCTGGGTCCTCTGATGTACAGAGATTGGAATAATACCTGCAGGTGCTTCAGATATGCCTTCAGGATCAGTAAAAAGGGACGCTTGTGGCCATCTAGTAAAGTGCCTTTACCACCTGCACGCTGAGCTTCCTTCCCACTCCCTTCACCTAATCAACTACCTAATCAACTACTGAGAGTTTTGCCTTAGTCTTAAGGGTCCTCTCTCAACTTTACTCAAGCCTAATGCAAGAATCGGCAAACTCCAGTGGTGGGTAGACTGCAGTGCTTTCTCCTGACCCCATCAGAGGCCACATCTGCCAGATAGCTTTCAAAAAAAAAAAAAAGGCTGACTATTGTGACTGCAATTAAGACATCCAACTCATATCTAAAGATGAGGTATAACTGTGTTTTAACTGCACAAAGGTATCAACCAATATGTTCCATCCATAGCTGTTAAGTCTCTATCCCTGGAAACTTTTAAAAGTAGGTTGAATATTTTTAAAATGGGAAATGCTCGGGTGGGTTGGATGGCATTTTGGATACTGCCCTCAGTTTTTCTAGAAATCTAATCCTACCATTCATTTCTCCAGTTCTCTTCTGAATTTTAAGTAGCTAGAAAAAAATAGCTGATGTGCCACATGAGCAAATGCATGAGAAATTCAGCACGAGACCACTGTGTCACAAATTGCAAAGGAAGACCAATGTAAGACTATTTAAAAAGTGTACACACACAGTATAGACACACGTCTCTTCCCCCTTCCACACCTCCTTTCACTCTCTCATGCATACACACACACGCACCTGCAGCTAAATTGCATAGATTATATAATATTGTGTGTTGCTACAGTAACTCCACTCCACCCCAGTGGTGGCTGGGGGCGGATGCTACTGCGCTGTGAGCCAAGGCATTATAATTCCTCCTTCTCCTGATAGAAAATACCCTGAAACTAAAAGAGATCCAGGGATAGGAGGAAGAGGAAGAGGAAGAAGAAGAGAAGGAGGGGCAGCTGAAACCTTTAGCAGGAATTCAACAGAAAATAGAGTATGAAGCAAGAAGGCTGATGTTTGTCTCATGAGATGTTTCTAAGCGCCGCTGTTTTGAAACTGATTGCATAACCTGATGGAACACAACTTCTCTCTCTCTGTTTTCCACCCTCTCTGTTATACCTGCCCAGACAGTCACAACCCTATAAAAGGTCGAGCATCTCTTAACATTATTGCTTTCACTGACTCGCAATGGTTGTCCAGGGTCTCTGGTGACATCCTGCCTGATCTTTCAAATGGAGATAGCAGGAGTCTGCAACACAGCAGCAGGTACTGCTCCTGTTTAGCGTTTCATGAGCATCACCAAGAGATGATGCCTGTGCTGTACCTGTGGGCATGCAGGCAGTGAGCCATGCCACAAATATTTTGCTTCCTGTTCTGCTGTTGTGTGGGTCCCTTTGCCTGCTCACAGCAAACAAGGGAAGAAAGTGAAGGAACGGCATTGGAAGTACATTGTCTGTAACACTGCTTTGTGACTAGATACATTTAAAAGATGCAGATCCCATCTACAGGCCAAGATGTGGAAACCCCACATGTGTATGTGTATGTATATGTGTATGTGTATGTGTGTGTTTAAGAAGACTTCAAATGAGAACCCAGCCATTATCATCTGTTATTATAATCACTCAAGACTAGACAGTGCCTAAACCAGATGTGGGTGTTTTTTGTTTTTGGTAATGACAACAACATACCCCTAGCAAAACCATTTTACTTCTGTACAGATAGAGAATGGCCTATTTATGTTACTGGGACTCACTTCTGAATGGACATGCATGGGATTTCATTATAAAGGTCTCTTTATTCTGATGTAATATTTGGAACTGCCAGGTTCACTGGCAGGGCCAAACCCATGAGCAAATTCTGCCTTGGAAAGTTATAAGGACAACCACTTTTCTTGACGTAATTTGGCTTAAGGATATCTTGTAAAAAGTGATGCCATCTGTGTCAAATATTTCAGTAAAACTAAGCCCAACTCTGTGTGTATGATGTCTGAGATTCTTACACAAGAAATGGAGGGAGGATTTGGTATGAAATGGAAGCCATCTATCAGTTTTGAAAACAGTAGTTTAGAGTGAATCCTCAATAACATGACATATGAACGATGTGGCAAAAGGTGCACAAGCAAGAGAAGGTGGTTATCTCTTGACTCATTATCTCTTGAGTAAGGTAGATATCTCTTGAGTATTCGCATTAGCTGTTCTGATTTGTTAGCAAAACAGTAACATGTTGACAAACCTTAAAGCGGCAGGGCACTCAACAGTGATGCTTCAAAAGAGCTTTTCGAAAACTGAAACCTTTTGTGGGCCAGCTCCATAGCATAAAATGCATTATGCAAGCTTTTGAAGCTTCACTGGCTTCTTCCTCAAGCAAAGGTGTCAAAAATCATACAGGATTAAAATGGTGCTGATGATGTTAGAATCAGAGGCCTACATTCTGTCAGAGACGTAGGCCATTTCCGCACTAGACTGTTCTAGCGCTATTATTCCACTTCCAACATTGCGTGGAATCCTGGGGTTTGCTGGCCCCTCCCTAAACTGCAAACCCCAGGATTCCATAGGATGTTGAAAGTAGAATAATAGCGCTGGAACAGTCTAGTGGGAAAATGGTGGTAGTTAGTTAAAATGGTACTGAGGGATCTCCCCTTATTGGCCCTGTGAGGACTAGAGAGAAAGAACAATAAAAGACGGGAAATAAAATTTCAACTCTCATTTGCAACAGAAAAGTAACTTCTCTTTAGATCCAGATGTCCCTGTCCTGTGTGAGGCAGGGAATGTTGAATTTCTCAAGAAGAACTTCTAGGTACTGTATAGGTAAAACTTGCCAAATTGTAGTCCAATGAAAGAGTTTTACCATTTTTGGTAGCAGGAAATTTCAAAAAGTTACTCCCAGCCCATTGGTTCCCTCTTGTTTAGAAGTCTTCCCTTGATGCTAAATTCGGTATCTTGAAATCAAGATTTAACATCTTGAAATTTGATTAACTGTTTTTTAATAGCTTTTTGTCCCTAGTCTTCACAGAAACTGAAATCTCTCAGAACCAACTTAAGTCCCAATATCTCAGGCAGAATCATAGGTAGGCCTGTGGCTCTAACATCACTATTTTTCTCTTGTATGATTTTTAACATGTTTGCCTAATGAAGAATCCAGTGAAGCTTCGAAAGCTTGCATAATATATTTTATGCTTTGGAGTCAGCCTAAAAAAGGTTTCACTGCCTGTGGATTTTGTATTTTGTTGATTTTTGCTGACCAACATGGCTACCCCTCAATAGTTTTTTGAAAGGTGGGATATCTATGTTTAACCATGCAAGATGATGTTCCCAAGCATCTTTTTCTTGATCTGGGATTGATATATGTTCAGATCATGGCATGATTTTTGAATGGCTCTCTTTCAACTAATACAATTTCAGCAATCCACTATCTCACTATCCAGTATCACAATAAAGGCCAGATCATCCAAAAGGCTGTGTCTAGATTCACAAATTCTGGCTGGATAAAAATAAATAACATGCTTTGTTTTTTAATCCAGTTGAAGCTAATGTATGTAAACATACAAAGCTGCCTTATATCAAATGAGATCCTGGGTCACTGCCAATATTGCCTAACCTGACTTGCAGCAGCTCTCCAAGATCTTAGTCAGAAGCATTCCTCAGCCTGCAATTCATGATCCTTTCACTGGAGATGTCAGTCACCAAGCTTGAAACCTTTTGCATGTAAAGAGTAGGCTCGGGCCTGAAGAACATTTTCCCTCTGTTTCTCACGTTCAGTTTGTGACTCCCATTGCTTGTGCAGTGGTTTGATTGTTGGACTACAACTCTGGAGAATAAGTTTTGATTCCTTGTTTGGCCATGGATACCCACTGGATGACCTTGGGCATGTCATACACTCTCAGCCCCAGAAAACCCCCTGATAGGTTTGCCTTAGGGTAGCTATAAGTCAGATCAGACCAGACATTTCATTTAGCATATGGAGGGTCCTATGAACATCCCTAGGCCGCAGTCCCATATGCCAGCAGCGGGTAGCATGCAATTCACCAATTGTGGCTCCTTGCATTCTTCACCACTGTATATACTTGCTAGAGCTGCTACGACACGGAGTTCAACTTGGAAGACCACGTAGCATAACATCTGGAGTTGATCATGAACTATGTGAGGAGTGTCCATGCCAGCACCAGATTCTACCGGCAAAGCCTTGTGATGCTGGCCTGGAAGCTTTCCTCACTGTTTGGCTGATCATATGACGCGAGTCTCTGGACGCAGAAGCCAACAGCAGAAATCAGCAGCTGTATCTAGGCTGGTTCCAATAACTTCCACATAGTATATACAGTAAGTAGACTGGCCCTGAAAATGGATTTGCCACTCCTGGCTTGATGTGCAGACAACAGTCTATGATGCCCACAGATGTCCTACTGGGGCATACGAGAGAAGACTACTTTGGGCCCCTACCTACAGTAGTGCATAGGGATAATGAGATTATTATCTTGACACTGAACTGCAAGAACCTCAGAGCTAACTAAAATGAATATCTTCTTTATAAAGATTATTTTTATTTCTTTATTAACATTCTTATGACTAGGACTGTTCCTCACTTTCAAATCTTCCAAGGTAAATTCCCATATCTCTTGGTTGATTTGATGCCACATCTTTGTAGAACACTTAAATAAGCTCAAGAGGTGTGCGTGAATCCTAACAGACACTTCATCCAATGCAACAGCCAACTGCTGCAGCATCTCCTCTTCGTGCATTCCTTCTTATCCATAACTTTTGCCATCTTGATCACCTTCTGATGCTGCTTGGCTACATGTGTCCTGGTTTCATCTGTGAAATTTTGGAGCCAGCATAATGTAGTGGTTTGAGTGCTGGATTACAACCCTGGAGACCAGGATTTGATTCCTCACTCATTGTGGAAACCCATTGGGTGACCCTGGGTGTGTCACATATTCTAAGCCCCAGAAAACCTTGCGCTAGATTTGTCTTAGTGTCGCTGTAGGTTGGAAACAACTTGAAACCATACAACAGCAACACATCTCATACGCGTATGAGGAGACAGGAAAGACATTTGGGGGAATCGTACACTTTCATACGCATGAGCAGTGTGAACTGCAGAATTACAATGCAGAAATAGTGATTGGTTTAGGCAAGAGAGGCCTGAAAGAGAAGGGAGAGATATCTATGCTGGATCTGGGAGCAGACAGGAAGCCAGTGTGTACTCTCTGGCCCTTTTCTGTACATCTCCTGTAAAATATTGTCTTGCTGCTTTCATTCCTCTCTAAGTATCTATCATCACCATCTTTCTGCCTGAAGCTACCTCTTCCACCTTTGCTTGCTTGTTACTTCATGGAGGCCAAGGTTATATCTTTTGCACAACCTTTCAAAATCTGCTTTGCAAATAAACAATTTTATAGTAGCTGAAGAAAGGTTTTTTTTTTTAAACCAAATCAAGTGCAGCAATGGAGGCAGTACTGCAATCAATGTAGTTGTGGTGCATGCTTTCCTGGTGTTTTGTAGAATAACTCAGAAAGGAAGAAAAGGACAATTGAGGGAAACAAAAGAAAATGTTATATGGCATGATGTATTTACCATGACTGCAGTGCCACACCCCAAAAGCACTTAGTTAGCTAGCTTACACAATAGATCCTATTTCTGGATCAGTCACAATTCTAGGGAGCAAAAGAAACCTTATGAAGCAAGGAAGTTGCGGGGATTTCTCAGACACATTATGGCTTATTCCTGCTGCTACTCAGTCTTGGGAAAGCTACAGGGGTAAAAATATTGCTGAGAATGAAAAAAAAAAGAAAAAAGATGAAGGTGGTATATTAAAGTACAGCTGAAGGAATCCCCTGTCCACCTTTTAAATTTTGAATCAGGACAAAAATGAAAGTACAAACATTATTTGGAGTGATTGAGGGGAGATAAGAATGTGTTTGAAGGTAGAGCCCGATGCTTGAGATCCTGTGAGTATCCCCAAAGAGCTTCATTATTACGGGAAATTACTGCAAATCCTTTTATCTTTCCTGCCAGAGGAACAGCTTGTTTGAATTGGTAGGCTGTCAGTCTGAAATTAAATGCAAGCATCCCCCTTCCTTTTTCATTCGCCATCTTAACCACCAACACCCTCCCCTGACCACGTACACCCCTGACGTAGTGAGGAATATCTTACATAACATCCCTAAAAATAATATGAGAGAGAAATGCACACAGAGCCTCCCTCTGATGTGAAATCTTTGTCTTAGCTTTCTTGAGGGATATTAATTAAATCTGGAACTTAAAGGCATCAGACAGCAGTACTTCAGTACTCCCTCTCCCCACCAGATTGTTGAGTTAAAAATAATTAACCCTGTTGTTGGCTATTTTTTAAAAGTAGCTATAGCGTAGCATTTCTGACATTTTTGTTATTAAGGAATCTGACTCCATATTTGGTACCTGTGGCACCATCTGCGTTTTTGCCAGCAATGTCCAGTGAGTATAGTCCATTTCAAAGTTTAATGCCCTACAAGCACTACTTCTCACACAGCCTTGTGAAAGAAGGTGTTTTTGGTTCGTGTGAACCAGAGACCCAGGGCCAGACATGACTCAGATTAGTCATGTTCTCATTTCAAAAAAGGCACCAAATTTAGGATCAGCTCTCTGAGGAGGAGTGCTCCATTCTTAGCAGAACCACCTTTTACATCATGCTTTACCAGATTTTCACAAGATTTGGAGAAAGTATGAGCTGAATTCAATTTCCAGGCAGAGTTAAAATATGCCTCCCTCTCTTATTATGCTGTGTGCTTTCAAGTCATTCCTGACTTATGGCTCCCCTAAGGCAACCCTATCATAGTTTTTTTTTTTTTTGTAAGATTTATTCGGGGGGGGGGTGCCATTGCTTTCCTGTGAAGCTCAGAAGGGGTGACCTGCCCAAGGTTGCTCAATGGGTATCTGTGGCTAAACAGGGATGTGGTTCCTCAGCTCCCAGAATCTCAGACCATGCAGACCACTACACCATGTCAGCACTCTTCTGTATCATACCGTAACTTTTTTGCTGCCATTTTCTTCCAAATAATATTAGTCATTCTTCACCACTCTAATTATAATTGTAAATGACCTCCAGTTCCATCTCGCCCCATCCTGATTTTACTTCTGACTTTCCTGACCTGTGAAGTGGGCACAAACCTAGTGTTTCTTGTTGCTACTTCTTGAACTCTCGAGTCCAGCTACCTTGCAAGCTGTCTGAATGGACTGCATGCAGTGCCCAATCATTCCCCTAACCTCCCCAAACACAAACAGTTTTTGAAACCAAAATATGAACTGTTAGTGCTCCAGAAGCAACAAGAGTATGATTCTGACATAAAACAAAGGTTTGTTTAGGCCCAAATAGCATTTTTTTAAAAACAAGAATAACCTTCTGGTCAATTCAGATTTTCTGAAAAGTTGCGAATGAGGCCCATGATAGTGGGGGTATGGGTAGGAAATGCAACAGCAGTGTCCCCCCTCACACTTTGTGGCTGCTCATCCTACTCTAGCAGCAGCACTCTAATGTATACAGCAAAGGCACTTCTCATTAACTTCTACCAGTTTTCTTTTTAACTGAAAATTGCTTAAGAGATTGCTCCTGGAACCTTCTCTTCTGCCAGGGAGCTTCCTCTAAGATGTTAAACTTCTTTAATTGTTGTCAAGTTGACTTCGACTTATGGTGACCCTGTCATCAACCTCCCTACTCAGGTCTTGCAGATTCAGAGTTGTGGCTTTCTTAATTGAGTCTATCCATCTCTAATGTGAACTTCCTCTTTTCCTACTACCTTTTACATTACCAAGCATTATTGCTTTTCTGGTGAGTGATGTCTTTTCATCATATGGCCAAAGTACAACAGCTTCAGTTTAGTCATTTTGGCTTTTAGGGGGAATTCAAACTTGATTTGCTCTAGGACCTATTTATTAGTCTTTTTAGCTGTGCTCCATAGAACTCTTTTCCAGCACCACAAAGGAAGAACAAGAGACCTCTTTTAAAAGATCTGAGAAAGCAAAGGGAAATATAAACCAAGAATGGTGCTGCTCTATGGCTGGCAGGGGAACACATTATACAACCATATGGGAGTGGGGGGAGATGATGGAAACAATACATGGAAGAACTATATAAAAGAGAGAAAAGACTGACAGATTCATTCAAAGAAGAACCATATGAACAAGAAATGCCAATTTTAGAAAGTGAAATGAAAGCTGCACTCAGAGCATTTGGGAGAAACAGAGCATCAGAAACAGATGGCACACCAATGGAGCTACTACAATCTACAGAGACAGACTATACTCTAGTTCTAACTAAAATTTGTAAAGAAATATGGAAAACAAAGGAATGGCCCCAGATTGGAAATGCTCAATATACATTCCAGTCCCCAAGAAAGAGAACACCAGGGATTGCATTAATCACAGGATCATTGTATTATTTTCCCATGAAAGCAAAATCATGATTATAATTATGCAACAAAGACTTCTACAATACCCGGTGTTAGAAATGCAAGATGACCAAGTAGGGTTTGGGAAAAGAGGAGGCACTAAGGATCATATTGCAAACATACATTAAATAATGGAACACACCAAAGAATTTCAAAAGAAAAATCAGCCTGTGCTACATAGATTACTGTGAAGCCTTAGATTGTTTAGATCATGAAAAACTATGGATCAGTGTTAAAGAAATGAGTGTGCCACATTTCATTGTCCTGATGTGTACTCAGGATAAGAATCTACTGTTAGGACGGAATACAGAGAAACTGAATGGCTTCCAATTGGCAAGGGGGTTAGGCAAGGCTGCATTTTATCAACTGATTGTTCAACTTGTTTGCTGAAAATATATGTAAACAGAATTAGATTCTGAGGAAGGAGGCTAGAAAATTGGAGGAAAGAACGTCAGTAGTTTAAGATATGTAGATGACACCATACTACTAGCAGAAAACAGCAAAGATTTGGAATAATTGCTGGAGAAAATCAAGGCAGAAAATGCAAAGGCAGGTTCATAATTGAGCATGAAGAAAATAAAAATAATGAGCACAGATGATTTACATAACCTTAAAGTAGAGGATGAACACATTGAAATAATTCAAGATTTTCCATACCTTGGCTCAGGCATTAATTAGAATGGAGACTGTAGTCAAGAAATCAGAAGAAGACTAGAACTAGGAAGGGCAGCTATGAAGGAACTGGACAAGATCCTAAAGTGTCAAGACATATTATTGAATACTAGCATTAGGACTGTCCATGCCATTGTATTTCCAATTTCTATGTAAGGTTGTGAAAAGTGGGTAGTGAATAGAGTTGATAGGAAGAAAGACGTTATCATTTATATTGCATCCAGTTCTACTAATTCTTACAACACTTCTCTTATTATCCAATTATCTTTTTTAATATCTTAGCTCTACCTTGTGTGCCACTCACCTTAAGCCTTATCTGATTAAAACAGCCTCCAAGCCTAGAAAACCCTTTTCAAAGCCACTATATAACAATGATATAGCCTCAGGCCTCTGGACTTATCTTATCCTCCTAGGTTCTTCCACTAATAGTCTTAGCTTGCCTAAATTACTTATGCTAAGAATCTGTAGATCCACAAATGAACATAGCAAATAACAACCGCCATATTCCCAATGCACAGGCAGATTTCTGACCAACATATGTCCACAATTCTGACTGGTGTCTGTGTTTTGAACATGCATTTCATCAGTCACAAGAATATGAAGTATGTGAGCATTGCCCCTAAGGCAGTTGGGAGGAAATGCCTTGTTACTGAAGAAAATTGAACTGGATATACCCTTATGAATTTCTTGGAGTGCTAAGTTGTTTTGAAAAATAGTTGTTGTTTTCACTCAAATGGAAGATATCACAAACAGGAAGTAACAAATTGCTTATTGCAGTGAGGGGTGGGTGGGATCTATGATCCTTGGTGCCAATACTATTAAGAGCCATTTCATACATTATGAATCAGCCTTGATAAGCATGAATATCAGCTTATATGAGCCATCTTCTTGTATGCGCAGAGTAATGGCATTAGAGAAGCTTAGTCAAGTAGAACTGGCAGCTTCTGTAGGCAGAGATTTCTTTGTCCCCTGTGAGTTTTGCTAAAGAAAACTGTTGCTCAGTGTCCTGCCACAGGGCAGAGTGAGACAATGTCCTTAAGCAACAGATCTTTAGTGTCATGAAGGAGCAGCAAATGGTTAGCTATTAAATTTGTTGATACTGTATTTTTATTTCCAGTGGCAGGGAGAAGTATAAGTGGATTTTTCTGTTTCATGTGCCAAAATAGTTTTTCTGGGTTTGAGTGTTATAGACTTTGACTGGGTTAGGTGATCAGTTGTTGTCTGCCTCAGGCAACAAAATGTCATAGGCTGGTCTTACTGTTGCACTTTCTGGCTTGAACTGTGTTTTAAGTCCCAATTAGAGTAGACCTATTGAATCAGTGGGATATACCTCTGGGTGGACTCATCATTTGACAGCTCTCCTCTAGTTGTGACTAAGGGCCCTATGATGCTACATGGATTATAGCACTATTATTTCACTTTAACTGCCATGGCAAGATGGGATTTGTAGTTTAGTGAGGCCCAAGAGCTCTCTGGCTGAAAATTCTAATTGCCCCTCCCTAAACTGCAAATTGCAGGATTCCACATGATATTGCCATGGCAGTTGAAGTGAGATAATTGTGCTATAACAGTGTAGTGTGATAGCATCCTAACTAGGCTTGAGGCATGAGTGCATTAACATTTAATTAGCACCATAGCTACTCTCAATACCCGGTAAAAGATGGAAGATGACAGACAGAAGCACTATATTTCAGAAATGGAAGGTTTCTTCCATCTGAACAACAGCATCTTGTACAGCTCAATTACTGACATACAAATGTTGAGCTGGAAGTAAAATGAAGAGTTTGCCACCACATAGTTTGCAGGCTTTTGGAAACCAACCTTGTTTTGGATTGTTGAACTCACACTGGTTCTTTCAGACAGTATCATGCAAGTGGACATGGGGAACTTGTTACTGCAGTTTTCTAGTCCGAACTTGTGGGATATTAGATATCATTTGATATCAAGAATTTGGCCTTCACTACCCATTCGTCCCCACGTGCTTGCAAGGCCCCTGGACAAGCACGCACACAGGTGCAGCCGAAAACAGCTGAACCATTCAAATCTCAATCCAGGCAGGCCAGTAATTGCCGAATGCAGCTTTAGGAGACCTCAAGGCAAGTACCTTTTAAGATCACATTATGTATGCATGCCGTTTACAAAAGATCCCCTGCCCCGAGCAGGCAGCTTGATGAGCGGACTATCCAACTCTCAAGCACTCCGCATTTGCATACTGGCTACGGTATTGACAACGCTCTCATAATTCAATCATCTAAAGTACTGACCTTTCGGAGGCTTTGTCTCCAGCCCAAAATCCATTGTTTCCCCCGGGAATGGACTAGCCTGCGGGAATACTTTCCCCTATAAGAACCCCTGACTTTGAGCGTCTCATTGGATCGCTCATGACTTCCTTCCCAACTTGCTGCCCCTCCGTTTGACGAGCCTCCCCTCAGCCTCCGCGTGCTGAGAACCCACGCTCCCCAGCTTCTTTGCTTATACCAGGCTACAGGACCAGGTGTAGTATTTCCCTACAAGCTCCTTCTGAAAATCCCCTATCTATTTTCCGCCCTTTATTTCTTTAGGACTGTGTGCGTGGCTGCGCAATTGTGCAGTATTTCTTAATTCTCTAACTGAGTGAGTGCGTACGTTTGCTGTGATTTTATAAATAAAGAAACACAATTATTATTTACTTCTGTTTGATTATTGACTCGGCCTGACCCCGTAGACGTTGGGTTCAAGATCTCGCTACGTTGCCCTGCCTCTCGCATTGAGAACTAGTGCTCTAGCTAATTCCCATTCCCCATTATTTTGAGCACATTAAAGTGTCCCTCCCGGGACCCCCAGAAATCAGGGTAACAATCTGCTCAGCCTCCAGCTGGTAGGTCTCAAGTTCTGTCTCACAGAATCATGAGGAGAGGCATCCTGGATCACACAGAAGTTCTATCTAGTCTGACTTCCTGTTGTGCAGATGCCTGTGGGAAGCCCCACAGGTAAAGTGTAATAAGCCAAAGACCTCCTTTTCCTTTTGTTCCTTAGCAACCGGTATTCAAAGCCACACCACCTCTGATCCTGTGGGTAATATTTACTTATTGCAACTAGTAGCTGTTGATGCTGCAAAACATCTTAAGAGATCTATTTATGTAACATGGGTCAAGCAATTTTCCCCCCGGCAGTGACGTATTAAGAATAAAAACAGACCAGGCAAACTAGCCTGTCTCTTATGTGTCTGTCTGTCTAACAGTTCCTTCTATTTTTTTTAAGTCTCAGACAAACAGACAGACACGGCTGTGCTATTCCCCTCCAGTAAGGAAAAACCTTTGTTGGGAAAATTTCTTGGGGGAGGGATCTTGCAAGAAAGCTTAGTGACTGTGTGGTAAAAGGACAGATATTCTCACTAATGACTGATTGGCTAAGATAGCAGAAATAAAATGTAGGAATAAGCAGTTGGCATAAGTCCCCTTCAAGAGAAACATGAAACATTTAAGGGTGGAGATACCTGGCTGGGAAAAGGGTTATGCAAGGGAGACAAGATAAAAGTGTAGACAATTATTTATGGCGTGAAGAATTTTGTTAGAGAGATGCCTTTTCCCTCTTTCTTCTAATACTAGAAGCTACAGTCATCCTCTGAAGCTGCATGGTGAGGGACTTAAGACAAAGGCAATACTCCTTGACACAGTGCATAGATGGACAGTGGAATTTGCTTCCACAGGTCTTGCTGATGGCCATCAACTAAGCGCTTGGAAAGGACTTCAGCCAAATTAATGGTGGATCAATAGCTGCTCTTCATGATGGCTGTGTGTTGCCTTCAAAAGCAGAGGCAGCAGGCCTTTTTGAATACCAGTTGCTGCGGAAGAACAATGGGAGAAGACTGTCACACTGAATGGCCACTGAAGGAACGAGGAAGCTGGATTAGATGAACCTTTGGTCAGATCCAGCAAGGATCTTTCTATATTTGCAGGTCCTAACTCACTCAACTAAATTGGATTATTTGGAGGCATAGTAAAAACTGTGTACATCAGGATTGCCTCTTCGCAGTCCGAGCTGTAAAGTTAACTTCTTTAAAATTAGTTGGTTACAGTTACAGCACCAATGCGGAAAAGATGGTTACCATTATAGGTGCATTAAAGCAAAATAAAGCAAAGTTATTTTCTGTTTTTCAAAAGGATCTTGAACAGTTAGTTAATACAAGAACAATATGAAGGCTTAGAAAATATTAAGGCTTAGAAAAGGCTTAAAAACAATATTAAGGCTTATTGGGACAGCCCAGTATCAGAAATTTGCTGATACGAATGTGTTTGCAATAACAGTCTACCTTATAAAGCAGAGAAGCTACAGACACTATTC
This sequence comes from Cyclura pinguis, assembly GCA_030412105.1. Classification (NCBI taxonomy): domain Eukaryota; kingdom Metazoa; phylum Chordata; class Lepidosauria; order Squamata; family Iguanidae; genus Cyclura; species Cyclura pinguis. The sequence goes on from CM059600.1 coordinate 163,310,674, forward strand.
TTATTGCATTTTATTTTAATATAAGAGGAAAAGAAACATATGGATATAAATATATGTATGTATATATTAGTTTTTTTGATGGCTGTGGATATATCAAGAATTAAAAAAAAAGTAGCTAAAATAGTTGACTGGAATCCTGCATGGGAATTACATCTTCATAAGTGGACTTACACATGCAGGAATTAGAATTGGTCAGTTTTATAGCATCTGTATGTACATCCAGTAGAGGGCTGCTGTTACATTACCTCATAGTGGAGGAAAAGTGCCTGATACACATTGCATGTTGATGCTCATCGTGCACTGGGCACTCTTAGAAGTGTCCTGATATGCATTTTTTTAATTGACTAACAGGGTTCCTTAGTGCCTCTACTACTTAGCTAAGCATACATAAAGTTATGTTAAGAAAAAATCAATATAGGATTCTGTGGTTACTTTTAATTATTTGCAAGATACTTTCAAGTCAGGTCTCAAATTGAGTGCCAACTCTGGGAGCCAACTTTATACCCCAACCTCTATTCCAGAATTTCTGGACAGAGTCAAATAAAGTCAGTTTTAACAATTTCAGTAGAGTCAGCCCTCCACATTTGCGATTTAGCCATCTGCAGCTATGCAAGTAGGGAATAAGATCCGTAGAATCATAGAATGATACCACAGGGGCCATCAGGTCCAACCGCCTGCCATGCAGGAACACACATCAAAGCGCTCCCAACAGATGGCCATCCAGCCTCTGTTTAAAAGACCTCCAAAGAAGGAGACTCCACCTTCTGAAGCTGAAACCTTTTGTGTCAATGGGCATAGAAGAGGCTGTGGCTTCCGAAGTGAGGAATAGGAACCTTCTTATCCTCCCTTTCCCAAGCTGGAAGCTTTTATGTCAATGGGCATAAAAGAGTCTGCAGCTTCAGAAGTGGGGAACAGGATCCTTCTTACCCCCATTTCCAAAGCTGGAGGCTTTCTCAGAAGTGGGAAATAGGATTCTACCTACTCCCTGCTACATTTCAAAAAAGGACTTCCAAGCTGATCGTGCTTCCATATGTCTGTCAAAATGTGCTCCCTGGTATGGCAAATTACCTATACAAAGGCCTCATCCTCAATACTTAAATAGTATAACAAATTTTAAGTGGAGATATGCTCTCACAGCTCTCCGTTGTAACTCAATGGACTCAGCAGTAGGTCATGGAAGGTACCATCATATCCCTAGGGAGGACAGAGTCTGCCCATGTGGGAGCAACACAGTTGAAGATCTAGTACATTATCTATTGGTATGCCCAATTTACACAGACTTAAGAAAGGCCTTGTTTAAAGAACTTGACCTTAAACCCAATAAGCCTAACTCATTTCTAATTAAATTTCTTCTGGGGGATTCAGTTCCACACATTTCCAATAAAGTTGCTTGTTTTGCTTTAAAAGCATCAATTCTGAGAAGTGAACTTAGTAGTAAGGATAATTAGATACTAGAGATGGTGGATGGGACTATAAAGTACAACACTTTTTATAGTATTTTAATGCTGTTTTTATCTGAAATACTTTGTAATGGCCTTGGCTATACAAATACAGATTTATGTTACGTTACGTTACTCCCTGTTACTGAAGCTTCAAAGGCTTTAGAAGGAAGGATTCTTCCTCCTCAAGCCCATTGCCTAACCCATTTGCTGTTCCCCTCTGAGAAGTATGCTCTGGGGATGAGTCTTGCCTTCTGCTCTTAGGAATAAGTTTTAGAAGGCTCATCTGATTTCCAGGGGGGACAGGCTGCTGAGCACACCTCAACTCTGCCTTGAGACCATTGCCTAACCCGTTTGCTGTTCCCCTCTGAGAAATCTGCCTACACTTCGGGCCTGAGACAGACTGTCATGTGACCAGTAAGCAAAAAGGGATAGAAGCATTGTTCAAAGGTGTAAGGTTTCTGGATGAATGTGTTATATTACTGAACAAAAGCAGCAAGTCAGTTACTAAAAACATACAAGTCATGAGTTGCGTCCAAGTTGAGTCACTGAAGTAACTTAAGTCCAACTTGAGTCTGGGTTAATTGACTTGATTCTACGTCACTGATAAAGGCATTGCTGTTTTACGGATTTTGTGTTTTGTAATTGTAAGCTCTGATCACAGTATGGACAATCAGGGATGACACCAAGGGAGATCAATTCCCTTTTGCCCTTGTTTTTAAGACCACACAGGAGTAGTTATAAGAAGCATGTATTTATCTGGTTATTAAAACATATTAAATGTTTTTGCTATATACTGCAGTTTAATGTTCAACACATCCAATATAGGTTTTTAGAAATTTTCTATTAATATTGCTTCCCATACTGAAGTCTTTCCCTCTTACCCACATTAAAACCTGAAGCAATGCCTCTGTAGATAATTGGAAGGGGAGAATTTCAGGCCACATCTAACAACACTGTAACAATGCTATGGCAACCTAGTTCAGCTAGTTCACTGTGTAATTGCCCCATGACTTGAATCAAGGCAACTTGTAAAATATTGGCCAGATGGCAAGCCGAATCTATACAGATCTTCAGGCTGATGCAGCCAGGCCATACTTATGTTCTTAAGGATGTGTTTAATCAGCATTTGATATGTCAAAGTGATAAAGGGTATTTCCAGATGGAGGGCTCCTTGTACTACCAGTCAAAAGACACAGTGCAGCTGTTCTGTCTTCCCCTCCTTAATGTCTTTTATGGCAAGAAAAAAAGATGGAAGAAATGGTGAGAAAACGCAGAAAAGTGACAAACAGAAAAGTCTGTAGAAGAGGCAGTGTGGTTGCACAATAAAATTCTTACCTGGACGCATCCAAACAGTGCTGTCTTTACTTGCTAGCTGGCATGGACTTTTAAAAGCACGTTTAAAGGAGGGGAAGAGATTTTCTAAATATAAATTATTTCTGGTGTACCAATATCCTGTCTGTTCCCTCTTTGTTAAATTACTGTGGTCAGAGGTTTCAATAAAATAGTACAGGTTCAGGGGCTGAAACATACCTCTCAAAAGCACACACAGGAGAAATTGGATATACTTTGAATTTAGAAAGAAACTGTTTACTTTCCTATTTCTCATAAAATGCTTAAAAACTATTTTTTTAGTTATCAAAAAAGAAAATTTTGAATGCTGTAGCCTGTGATACAGAAAAAAACTCTTCCCATCTAAGCAATCATCATTTCAGCAACCACAAGAGCACAAAGGATAGTACAAACCAGTGTGATAGTTGCTCTCTACGTTCAGTGAATCCCTGCCCACAAATTTTAAAAATGAAAGTTATAATGACAACTGCTAGGCATGCCTTGGAATTGTAACAGTACTACAATGTGAAAGTATAACTTGATACTATGTTGTTGTGTGCCTTCCTGTAGTTTCTGGTTTATGGTGACCCTAAGGCGATCCTATCACAGGGTTTTCTTGGCAAGATTTGTTCAGAGGGGGGTTGACTTTGCTGTCCTCTGAGGCTGAGAGAGTGCGACTTGGCCAAGGACATATAGTGGGTTTCCATGGCCATGCAGGGATTTGAACCTGGTCCCCAGAGCTGTGGTCCAGTGCTCAAACCATTACACTACACTGGCTCTCTATAAGTTGATACTATTAACTGTAATTAATTATTTCCGGCCTTACCTACACTTTGAATTTGATTCAGAAATGGCAACTCATCCCAAACTGAAAAGATGCCAGCAGTCTCTCCCAGTTAAAATATTAGGGCTCTTCTTTATATCAGCTGTAGTTTCCAGATCATCTTTATGCATCATAGAAGTCTGAATTGTTGGTCAGTGACAACCAAACAATCCAAAGTATGTTGAATAGGCTAATAGCAAATGTACCTTTGCTGGTTAAGATTATTTTGGCCTCTGGCAGCAAAGCGGGATCTGTAAACACATCCAAACAATATGTGGTAAAATTATATGTTGCTATGCAGATGAAACTGTTACTCATCAGCAGCCACAGTATTTGAAAAAGAAGAAATGGTATACAAAATAAATTGAGGTTTTTGTAAGAAATAAAGACTGCTTGTAAGGCAATCCAGCCCACAAGCTCACTATCTAGGCCAGGGCCACACTGAGGTTTTTGTAAATCCTAGGCACTCTTGTATTCAACTCCCCACCTTGCCTCAACATACCACAAGAGATGTTTTCGTAAGCCCTAAAATCCTGCTTTCATAGGCCCTAAAATTTTCATAGGCCCCAGGCACTGTGACTAAAGATCCTAATGGACAAGGTTCTGATCCAGGCCTTTTCACATGCACACACATGCACATGTGAAGACACTCATTATAATTGGTGTGCTATCTGACATTTCCTTTGTGCGATTCAAAATGTAAATTTCTGAGACAGCTTTATTTGTCTCTCTACAAAGACTTCACCTCATCCTTGAGTGTATGGCCTCTCTTGTTCATTTCATCAGAAGCTCTCACTCTGATCATTTTGTTTTAAATGTCAACAATTTCACAGCTTATCAAATAATTATTAAGGAAGCAGAGGAAGTAACATCTATAGTGGTGTCTCCTCAGGGAACAGAGTGAGAGTGTTAGTGAGTTATATGAATGTGAAAATGTAACCTGAAATTTGGAGAAGATTGCATTAAAGTACAATTATTTAACCCATGATAAGGCTTCAGGGAAGCCAGCTTATCTTCATAGCCTGCTTTCTGAGTTGTCTGTTTTTGAAGATTTGGGAAGAAATTTGTGAAACTGTTCCTAACCAACTAGCACAGATGACTTATTCTTTATGACAAATTCATTGAGGCTATTTCTTTATCCAGAATTTTATATTAGATACTTCTGAAACACACTGAAAGCAATTAAATATAATATAAATACACTTTCAGCAGCAGCAGCAGCAGCAGCAGCCAGGTAAAGCAGACAAAATAGATTTAGATTCAAATTCTCTATTTGACAAAACAAATGCAATCCTGAACTTGACTTTAAAAAAGAAAAACACCATAAGAGAGATCATCCCATGAGATCAAAATGGCAATAGCTGACAGTCAAAATGCATGATATGCAGGTTTGACAACTGTGAAGCAGCTATTAACAAGCTTGTATACTACCTAAATAGCAAATGAAAGTATTGATTTCCATTCACTCAGCCATGCATTTCTCTGTAAAATTAACATATTATCTACATTTATCAATTATATGATGCATGCATTTCTGCCTTTTTGAAAGGCCCACATATTTACTTTAATTTTTAAAATTTTAATTTTTAAAATTAAAAAGAAATATTTTAATTTTTATATTTTTGGGGGGGCATCGTGCTGCATATAATAAAAAAAGCTTTCCAGCCCTCAAACAGGGGACATCCCTAAGGACACCTGCCAGTCATATAAAGGACAAGCTTTCTGTCCCTCAAATAAGAGACACTTGGCAACCCTACTCCAGAGAAAAAAATTTCTTAATTTAGAATCAGCCCCCATTAAGGCCCTTTCTTCCATCCCCTCAGCCAAGCTCATCCACAGCTGCAACACACAGAAGAGTCTTTCCAAGCAGGATAGTATTGGAGGCAGAAATCTGTAGGATCCTGCCAATAGCCATTAACCTCAGTTGTTGGGAACTGAACAACAATGGACAATTTTTGCTGTTATTATCTGTCTGTGGACCTCCTGGAAGCATCTAGGCAGCCACTAATTGAAACTCTTCCAACTTTAGAGCATTCCACATATTACATCATTATGTTCTAGATAAAGGCCATTTCCGCACGAGGTTGATACATCGTAGTAGCGTCAAATTCTTACCCTCCGGTCTGCACGTTGTAGCATTTTAGCATCGTAGTTTTCCTCATGGTTCTGCATGTTTTCAGCTCCTAGAACAGTTCACTGTGATGAGAAACTGCTGCATCTGAAGACCAGAAAAATTCTGATGTAAATCTCCCAAACTGGTTCTGCTTTGGTTTTCGCCTACATGCAGAAGCGCGGCATTGATTCACATCGCAGAAGTGGCTGGCTATGGGCATTCCCAGGTTGTCCTTTCCTTCATTTCCATCCCTATCTCTCTCTGCCCATCAAAGGACAGGCTGCTGTCATGAGTGTCTTCGTGCATTAAACAGACAGCAGGAAGAGAGTGGATCTGGTAATAGACTGTTAAGACGTGTTTTTTTCCACGTATCAATGAACATACATACCTACGTACAAACGTAGCAATGCAGAAATGTATTTAAAGTGTGTGTGTGTGTGTGTGTGTGTGTTTAAACAGAACAATCAGCGATAGCAAGGTGGGCTGAGGGAGGGGAATGGGAGTGACCAGGGACTTGCAGCAACCGCTGTTCTCCACTGTAGTACGATGTAAATGAGAGGGTGCGGCAGCACAGTTTCTGAATCAGAGTATAAAAACATTGCTCTTGACATGCGGTGAACTACTCCTCCCCTCTCGTGTGGAAATGGCCAAAATTTAGCACCATAACCTCACTGTCACTATACACAACTATTTGTTAAAGGGAGACTAAATAATTAAAGCTACAAAAAGAGTGGGGGAAGCTGGTTTCAGCCAGACAGTCTGCATTTCACTGCTGTGCATCTTAATATCAATGTTTGCATTGTCTCTTCTCCTAAAGGGTTCTCTTAACCAGGCTATAGTTCCCTTTCCATCAGAAATATAGGAAAGACCAGTCCTATCATTAGGCAGAGTGAGGCAGCTACCTAAGGCAGCAGATGTTGTGGAGGCAGAGCAGCAGTGAGGTTTAGATGACACAGCTGCATGGTACGCAGCTTGTTCTGCATTCCATAAGCTAGTCTGTTGCCTTCAGATGCAGTGGATGATACTGTTCTGTCACCCATGCTGAAGTAAAAACTCAACTATCACTTCAGTTCAATTATGTGCAAGGAATGGGTGTATATTTGCTCTTATCCTTCCCCTCAGGCACCAATACGTGTTAATATGACCCTGAAAAAAGGCTCTAGGCTATTCATTCTGGAAAGAGTCAATTTCTAGTTTTCTTTGCCTGAAATATCTTCTTCCTCCCTAGTACTAGCTTGATAAAAGCCCTGTCTTTTTGCAGCCCTTCCTACTTAACACATACATGAATGTCTCTCCCTTGAGCCTTTGGATAACTCTGGTCGATAGAATTTACAACCCTTTTGTTGTCCCTTCCAGTTTCACTCTGATTGAATCACAGTTTCTTCCCATAGATAGGTGTTAGCCTATCTCTTTCTTTTCTAGGCTGACCTCACCATATTTTCCAGCAGGGAAAAATCCTTGCAGCAGTCAAATCCCATTAAGCAAGGCTACCGCCACAGGGAGGGGCAGGGAACAGCCTGAAAAGTGATCAGAGTGTTGTACAGTTGTTTCTGCTTGCCCAGAGTAGAAGATGCAAGGACCTGTTGTGTCCCTCCAGAGCTCTGGAGAAGCAAAAAAAGAGGCCAGAGCAGACCTCTGAGTCTGCTCACCCCTGCTCTCAAATGTACATACCTGAAAAATGCAATAGAGGTTGCCTTGTTGCACTGATTAGTAAAAGAAGTAGTATTGGACTGTTTTGGTTTTTTGTCAGCCTGTCCTGGTTTGCTTGCTGGGTATGCATACTTAGTTTTGCTTTTGTGCGGAAATGTGATGTCCTCCAGCACCACCGTCAGCATGCCTTGCTCTTGGACAGTAAGCAAGAATTCTCTCATTGGGGTTAGGGAATCTCTAAAAGGCTGTCATGCAAAGCCATGACAGCCTCTTGCAAGCAAAATCTTGGCATCCCTAAAAGAACTTGCCATTCTGTCACCAGAGACTGGTAGCCTTTGATCCACATCTGCTCTTGAAGTGAAAAGGGAAAAAGGAAGCTTGAAGCTCAAGTGAAAGGGGGAATAAAAAGGAGGAAAGAGGACCTGGAAGTAAAACCAGTTGCTGATCAAGAAAGGAAAAGCCAAGAGGGTTGCTGTATTACTTGGTTGGCTGGTTTCTTTTCGACCCAGAATCTAGGCACTGTTAGCTGGCCCAGGTCGAAAATTTTCATTTTTTTTTTTCAAAGCGAGTCCCTAGCCCTTATACCAGCCAAGACACATAAAATGTGTAGCCACTATTTTGATCAAACAATTATTCAGTGGTTTATTTCTGGCACCTGCCCCCCCCTCCAACTAGTTCCAGAAGAGAGAAAAGATATTACACATGTACTAAAGCCAAAGGCTGGAAGGAGAGAAGTGGAGGATACATTTGCATGAGGTGGAGCCAGCAAAGTGGTGGCAGCAGAAGCTCTAGGAGTGGGTCAGCCACACTGGGCTTGACTAATGCCTTTCCTGTGGAGATGTTTGGGAGAAAGTGAGACATGAAGGAGGAAGAGGAATAGAAAGACAAGGGATTGTTTTCTAAGTTCAGATTCTAGGGTGCAGGATGCATGCTTTTTTTTTTTTTAGTTGGTAGTGAAAATTACTTTAAGGTGCCTTGGATCCTATCTCAGATGAAAGGCAGAGAATAAATTCAATGAGTAAACAGGCAGCCTGGAAGCAGAACCATCCAACAGCAAGATGGCAACAGATGCAGTTACCATTAAACTGCAGTGTATTTTGGTGTCTTCAACCCTAGCACATCCAAACCCTTTGCTGAAAAATGTGTCTGTCTGTCTGCAGTGATGTATTTAAGTCTTTTATTCCAAGTCTCAAGTCTCTACCTTCAAATCAAGTCAAATCTCAAGTCCTTGAAGATACCTTCAAGTCAAATCTCAAGTCAGGTCTCAAATCTGGAAGCCAACTTTTTACCCCAACCAAAATTCCAGAATTATTGGATAGAGTGAAATAAATCCAGTTTTAATAATTTAAGCAGAATTGGCTCTCCACATTTGCAATTTTGCCATCTGCAGCTTCAGAAGTGGGGAATAGGATCCTATCTTACTCCCCATTACTGAAGATTCAAAAGCTTTAGAAGGAAGGATCCTTCTTCCTCAAGCCCACTGCCTAACACATTTGCTGTCCTTCTCTGAGAAATGCATCCTACACTCTGGGGGAAAGTTATGTCTTTTGCTCTTAGGAAATGTTTTAGAAGGCTTCTCTGATATGCAGTGGGGACAGGCTGCTGAGCAGACCTCAAGCCTGCCTCAAGCCCATTGCCTAACCTGTTTGCTGTTCCCTTCTGAGAAATGCACCCACACTTTGGGCTTGAGAGAGATTGTCATGTGACTAGTAGGCAAAAAGAGATGGAGGTGTTGTTCAAAGTCGTAAGGTTTCTGGATGAATGCATTGTATTAACTGAGCCAAGGGCATCAAGTCAGTCATTAAAAATATACAAGTCTCAAGTTGAGTTGAGTCAGTGCATCATTTATGGCCAAGCCGAGTCACTGAAGTGACTTATGTCTGACTTGAGTCCGAGTCTATCGACTTGAGTCTACATTACTGTCTCTGTGTCTCTGTATTCTTTACATTGTCTTGGAAAGGGACCAGTTAGGATGGAGGCACAGCAGTGGTTCAGGTGGTGTGACTGTTGAAGATGGTGCTGGACACTGGAGAATGTTCTGAGTGATTGATGTGCTTGTATTTGTGTGTGTGTGTGAGAGAGAGAGAGAGAGAGAGAATCAGTGGGACCTGTTTGTAGTCAACATTTTGTATGGAAGCAAAGAGTGTTGGGACTTTTCTCCCACTCATTCCACTCCTGGCAATAGTAAATATATTAAATAAAAATTTACCCTAATGAAAAGCAGAACAATTCAATGTTTATAAACCTTTCTATATTTTTAAATATTTAATTTTTCAGCCCTCTTTCTTCTTTTTTTTTTAATATAATTTTATTAAATTTCACGAATAAAAAAGGATTCTTTAACTTGTACTTATTACATGAATTGTTTCTGATCTTCCACACTGTTCTGGTCAACTTTTCCCGCAATTTACTCCACTTATTACATTAATGCATCACAATATAATGGTTTTCTCAACTGTTCGAACAGACATTTCCCTCTCCTACACAATCATAATTAAGTCGTTCTAGCTAGTCAGTTCCCAGCCATCACTCCCTTCTGCTTTACTCAAATCATCCTGTTCCAAAATGTTCTTGTTTCTCTTATCTCTTTAAACTTCTGCTATCTCCTCATTTACTTTTTAACTCTCCATTACTTATACCCCAAAATCTTATAGTTTTTAAATATATCTGTCATTGTATATCTGGCAGTCTGAGCTATTATTACCGCAACGATCCCTCATCTTCTCACCCTTAAATTCCATTATGCTAAAATGTCTTGTTTCCCTCTTCTATTTAGGTCCTATTCAATCCCCTTCATCCCTTCAGTGTTCCTCAATGTTCATATTCATGAAAATATATCGATATATCATCAATTGCAAGCTTAATTGACAATGCCAAAGTAAAGATCGATTTACGGAGTTCAGAGCCCTGTGTTTTCATCCGCATCCCGTTCCCCTCTCTCATTTGGGGCTTTGCAGCCTGGAGATTCATTTGAAAATTCTCTGTATTCTTTTAGTCGCTTATATCCCAAGCTGCTCCGTCCCTAAGAGTGAGGATGTTTTACCTGAATAGTCTCCCTCACAGGCTCACCCCCCTTAAACAATATCCCAATATTTATTTTACTACATTAGCTTATTTAAAGTTACTGAGATATTACCACTTGTCAAATCAGAGTCCTGTGACTATATCCACCTCCTGATCCCCCCTCCCTTCTTGGACTTTGCACCCCGGAATCTATTTCTGAAAGTTTCCTGTATTCTCATAGTCGCTTAAATTCCGAGCTGCTCCGTCCAGAAGAGTGACGGTGTTTACTTAACTATCTTCCATTGCAATCTCACAATCTCCATATATCACTCTTAAGATTACTGACCTACACCTATGCTTATTCCTTTCGTTCCCCCCTCCCATCTTGGACTTTGCTGCCCAGAGTCTATTTCTGAAGATTATCTGTATTCTCATCGTCGCTTAAGTTCCAAGCCGCTCAGTCCATGGGGGGTGGGGGTCTTCCAGTCAAATCACTTCCATCACAGGCTTCCCAGTCTCAAAGTCCCCTTCAACCCTTGACATCACATTGTTTATATTAATGACAATATATCATTCAAATAGTAAGCTTAATTGACATTGCTGAAGTACATTTCCCTTATCAAATTTAAAGCCCTGTGCCTTTATCCGCCTTCTCTTCCCCCCTCCCCTCTTGGAGCTGCCCGGAGTTCATTTCTGAAGATTCACTGTAGTCTCATAGTCGCTTAAATTCCAAGCTGCTCCATCCGTGGGAATGAGGATGTTTAGCTCAAATGACCTTCCAGCACAGTGTCAACAGTCTCAACAATCCAAAAAAATCAGGAAACAAGAATCACACCACAAGAGCCAAAAAAAAAAAAAAAAAAAAGGAAACGTACAACTCCATGACTTTTTGCTCCCGAAGTATTCCTCAAAAATCCAAAGTCCGTAGTCAATAAGCCAAATACCCGATCGTCTCAGTTCCACCAAAATATTAAAGTAATATAATATAGAGAGTGGAGATTATAACTCTTGTATAATCCATCAGTCCAAATGTTCAATTATTTGACATCTTATAGTGTAAGTCCCAATTATAAATCAAAAATCTTTCTTTTTTCTTTAAAAAGTATTAACTTCAATCCTCATGAGAAAGCAGAAAATCCAACTAGCCTTTTCTTTAAATTCACACCGCCCCTTTAAGAAGAACTCTCGGCCATAACGAACTCACTTTGCCTCTGGATCCCCTCCATTCCTTTGCTCCTGCGCTCTGTTGCCTGCCAAAACTGCTGCGATATTACCGGAATCGATACCAGAACAGGTTACATGGTTTCTTATTAAATTCTTGTTACTTGATTTCTTTGTTAAAAGTCGACAGCGGCGCTTGTGCTGCTCAAGCGGTGATCCCGCTGGCTCCGTCATGGTCCTTCGACCCCCCTGGCGCTTACCACTCCCCCAACCGGGCAGAGCCAAACGCCGGTTATGGGGTCCCCTTCGGACCCATTCCGCACCCCTTGTACTGGAGGGGTGTTTAGCTGCCACTAGGATGGCAAAAGAAGCGACTGGAATCCAGCGGGTGGCTGCTTGGAGCCGCGCCATTGCGCAGCTTCATTCCGAGCTGCCACTCGCGCCCGCCATGCGACCGGAAGGGGAGATACCTTGATCACGAAGCCCTCTTTCTTCTGTGTCCTTCAGCACTTGCATCACTTCAAGCTCAGTCTGAGATTTTTTTTAAAATACAATTGTGATTGTGGGGAGCATCTAGCAATTCTCCATTTTCCAAAAAAGCAGTTACTAATAAATGTAGCACAGTTACATTTTTTAAAGGCTACAATCCTAAACATGCTTACTATATATGAAGACCCACAGAACTCAGTGGGACTTACTTCTGTATAAACATGATGGTTGCACTGTGGATGTGGAACACTATCAAATCATAAATCACCATATGAAGTAAGTCACATCATCATAAGACAGGAAGCAAATATAGCTGCTTATGTGTGGGTTAGATTGCCTCACCACTGGCACTGCCATTTTGCTGGCATGGAGCTCATGGTGCTGCCCAGGAGCGGGAATTGCATAAACCCTGCAAGTCCCAACAACCTTTGTCATCCTAACCAATTAAGAAGAAAGCTGGAGGTTGCAGTTCACCAACATGTGGAGGGCCACATTATTGTCAATCTTTTGAACAACATGCTCAAACATACGTCCTACTGAGTTAAATGGATTTTACACCTAAGTAAATGTGTATAACAAATGCTATGTATTTATATAGGTGTATATACGTCTATATACCAATGTAATTTACCAGTCCTTACTGCTCTGTAATTTGTTCCCTGTTATTAGCCACGTGGCAGCAAGGAATGCAGTTAAAACAGCAACAGTGGGTAGTGAGTATAGAAATGATATATATCAAGTAGTGGAAGCAAAATATGTGTAGGTGGTGTTAGGAGGGCAAAATCAGTCTGTATTGGTATTTGCTTTGGAATAAGTTTTACATTGGGTAGACAGGGAGGCAGCTGCCTGAGGCGAGACAGCTGGAAGGAAGGAAGGAAGGAAGGAAGGAAGGAAGGAAGGAAGGAAGGAAGGAAGGAAGGAAGGAAGGAAGGACGGAAGGAAGGAAGGAAGGTAAGCAGTAGCAACTCCAAGGTGCAAGGCAGGGCGGTGAGGCAAAGCAGGGAGGAGTGAGGCAGTGTGAGGGAAAACAGAGGAATGGAATAAGGCCAGGCAGAAGTGAGAAAAGTTCCCCAAGAAGGAGGGAGTGGAGCAATTAACTGTTCCAGATTGCCTCATTCTGCCCAGTGGATTGGTTAGCTTAACTAGTTCATAGCAAAGACAAAACTGAACTCTGGATTTCCCATTCAATTCTCTATGACCATTTCCGCACTGGACTGTTATAGCGCTATTATTCTACTTTCAACTTCCTACGGAATGCTGGGTTTTGCAATTTAGGGAGGAGCTAGCCGGCCCCTCCCTAAACTGCAAACCCCAGCATTCCATGGGATGTTGAAAGTGGAATAATAGCGCTATAACAGTCTAGTGTGGAAATGGTCTATCTCTTATCACTTCTTAAAGGCTTTGAACTTAAATAACTTACCTGTAAAAGTAGATCATAGGCTTAATGTTACTACCTACCGTCTTCCTACAAATAATGTTCCTGTCTTTTTGTTTCTATTTCTTTATACAATGATTGTCTGATTAGTACTGTATTCTGAAGTGTAGCAGTGCAATAATTTTATCTGATTTTTGAAGCATCACAGCACATCTACTGCTTTCTATACATTTAAAAGTTACAAAAGTCCACTATGCAGAATGAGGATGAGGATAAAATACCATGAATAAGAATAAACTGTAAACCAGAAACATAACAGTGAGACAAACAAACAAACCCAACTTGGAAAAGAAGCATGCTACAGGTATCTGAAATAAGAAATGAAATGCCGTTATACTGTCAATTTTTCGAAGGTGTTAAATATTAACCAAAAGGGTTACGCACATGTTTAAATGAGATTCATAGCATCCTTTGGCATGATCTCTATTTGTACGAGAGAACAGAAGGCCTGGAATCCTGTTGGGAAGTTACGTATGCATAACTCCTGTTCCAACCCCCGCCCCGCATCCCCACTTACCAGGCAGCAGTCACTGTGATTGATGGGAGTCTTTCCCCTGTTGACCAGGAAGTGTCTAACTGGTATTCCCACCCCTTCCATGAGTGATCTCCATTGTGACAGGCAGAATGTGAGTCCCTGTAACAATTCCCCCCTGCACCAGTGATTGCTCACAACAACAACAACATATCCCCTAAACTAGCAGCTATGTAGGGATCATGAATATGAAACAGTCACAATGCATAACACTAGCTTACACATTCGTAACTGACCAACAGGATTCAAAATCCCATTCAAAATCAGGGTAATCACATGTTACAGTAGAAATGTACATGACTACAGTACTTCATGTGATTCTTCTCTCTCAGTTTATCCCCACAACAACTGCGTAAGGCAGATTTGGCTGAGAGGTAGAGACTTATCAAAATTCCCAAGTAAACTTTATGACTGGAAGAATTTAAACCGGGGTCTCCTCATTGCAGGTCCAGCATTCTGGCCATTACAACATACCAGCTATCTCAGATCAGTGCTTACTAGATAAAGAGATCCAAGGCAGAAATGTAGAGACAAGGAAATGGCACAGTTAATGTACTTAATTTACATATTATGGACATTCATTTCCATCATATAAAAATAGGCCACCTGGATTCAGAGAACTGGAATATGACAACTCTAAGAGCAAAACTCCTTGTATTTTGATAGTTGTGTGGCTAAACTGTGGGTCTTTCTGCACTACATTGTTATAGTGCTATTATTCCATTTTCAACATCCTGTGGAATTCTGGGGTTTGCAGTTTAGTGAGGCCAGAGAGCTCTCTGGCTGAGAATTCTAAATGTCCCTCCCTAAACTGCAAACCCTAGGATTCCACAGGAGATTGAAAGTGGAATAATAACACTATAACTGTGTAGTGCAGAAAGGCCCTGTGGGTTTGTGGTTGTCTATTTATGAAATTGACTCACAGTGTGCAGATGGGCAGATGCCTGTTCAGGAGTGTTTGTCTGTGACAGGAAGGAAAACATAATGTATTGCTTTGCTTAGCCTGCCTTCAGGGAATTCACACATTACACTGTATGTGTGTTCAGACTCTAAATGCACACGTTCAGAGATTTGTGTCTCTGTAGCTGTGTCCATTCCTGCCTTGTGTACAGGAACGTGAACCTCTTAAATCCAGAGTTTAGACCAAGGGTACAAATGTTCCTGGGCTAGTGTGTGAGGCTGGGCCACCTTGTGTCCCAGTCTTAGGAAAAGGATGAGGTACTAATAAAGTGATTCATTGACTGAATTAATTAAGACGTATTCACTGCCTAGAAGCCCTAGATGTATTCATCCTAGCTTGTATGAAACACAATAAACTTTGTCCTTGAAAAACTGCTATAGAAAATTCTGAAGAGAGTATTTTATGTGAGAGAGAAAATTCTGAGGGAAAATAGATCTGAAAGAGGAAGGAGATTGGGGAAAGTGCAGCACGAGCATGTGAATTAAAAGTACCGACTAGAACAGAAATGGAGGATGGGACTGCAGCTAATAATCTCAGCACAGTCAGTCAGCAGCATCTCTGGAGCCAGAGAGTGGCAAAATGAGGCCCAGAGTTGCATACCAGTCCAAGACTGTTAGGCCTGGTACCTTCTATGTATATCTGATTTATTGGATTCTGTCATATTCTATTTTTTGTTCTGTTTTGAGAGTTATGTTATATAGGGTTTTTTTGCCTTGTACCTATTAGTGTCTCCCTTCTTCTTAATTATTGTCAGCAAATATATTTGACTTTCATTAAAGTTTTTATTCTGTTTTCAAAATTTCATAATAGTGTTTTTGATGTATACATTAAAAAAAATACATGACTGAACTACTTACTTTTATAATTAAGTAAAATTGGGAACTTTTCCAGTGAGCACAATCCTATGGAAGCCCCACTGGACATGCAAGGATCCTTTGTGTAGGATACAAGCAGTACTTTCAGTAACTGCTTGATTAAAAAAAAAAAGAAATACACAAGAGCCCCCAAATTCCTTGCTTCTACTGTATCTTAATCAAAACCTCAATACTGGAATAACTCCAGATAAACCCAGAAACCTCTATATAAAACTGGTATAAATACATATTGTTTTTCTTTTTGTTGTATGCCTTCAAGTTGTTTGTGTCTTACAGAGACCCCGAGGTGACCCTATCATGGGGTCTTCTTGGCAGATTTTATTCGAAGTGCTTTGTCTTTGCCTTCCTCTGAGGCTGCCCAAGGTCTCCTAGTGGGCTTCCATGGCTGAACAGGGATTCGAAACCTGGTCTCCAGAGTTGTAGTTCAACATTCAAACCAGTACACCACACTGGCTATCTAAAAACAACATATACATTCCATTATATGTATATTCCATGAGAATTAACTGTACCAGCGTACAGATCAACTATCTTTGTACAGTGTACATGGTTTGACCATTACATATGAAAAACTACCTGTGGACAATCTGTGTACACATTACAATATGCGTACACATGTACGCAGATGGTACTTGTGTTGATTTTCACATGTGAGCACTCCTTATGAACAAGGTTGATAAATTTATACTATGTTAAATCATACGCAGCAGAACATTCACCTGCATTGTATTTTGCTGTGTTCCAGAATGAGAAAGACAAATAAGCTAGTTCCGATTTCCTTTCTTAAAAGTTTGTGCCACTGCATAGAGGGATGTATCTGCCTCTGGCAGGTGATACTTCGTGGCAAGAAGTAGTGGAAAGCTGTTGATGGATGGATATGTCACCTGCCCGTCACCCCCTAAACCAACTTCCTGCTTTCTCATGTGTAGTAGATGCGGTCTTATCGCCAGGGTTGAAGTAAGAGCCAGTTGCCAGTCTCATCAGCTTCTGGGCATGCTCTGGGAGAGTGGAACCTTTTGTTGTTTGCTACAGGCAACAAAATGTATTACAGGTCCTATGAGTATACAGTTAATTGGTACTAGAAAGTATTACCTTCTTGAATCATGCCATCTAACTCTTACTTGGGTCATGTGGGGAATTATGAATTATTCAGAGTGCAGGAGGAACTCTGTACTGATGAAGAACCACTATGTTCTCTAAATTACTGGAGGGGATTTAGTAGCAAAAAACAGTTCTACCGCCAAAGCCTGCTGAGCTCTAATTCAAATTAAGCCATGTTTGGGGGCTATGGTAAGGAGGGGCGTGTGCATACAGTTTATTTAATCTAAGAGTGGACCAGACTGGAGCCTCCCTGGGGCTGCTACACTCCCAACTCCGGCCAGCTCTAGCCAGCATACCCAAAGACTTTTGGCGGCTGCAGTCCAACAAAATAGGGAGGTCCTCACTGTGCCCACCCCAGTCCTACACTGCTTTGAAGTAACATGTTTGCCGGAAAGACGGAAAGGGTAGCTAAGGCCCCTCCTACTCCAGCGGAGCACACTGTGGCCATTTCCGCACTAGACTGTTATAGTTTTATTATTCCACTTTCAACATCCTATGGGATCCTGGGGTTTCGCAGTTTAGGGAGGGGCCCCGAAAGGGCCTTTGGGTCTGTGTCCACTTTGCAGGCTATCCGGTTATTCCGCCCCCTCCGCGCCCCAACTGTATAAATTCACCACGGATGGGCCCAGGCTGCGGCAGGAGGGCACCTGGAAGTCGGCAGGGATTGATTGGAAACAAATGGCGGCGGCGCGAGCGTCAGTCACAGGAACGGGGGCGGGTGGAGGGATTTAAAGCGCGTTAAGTGTTGGACATTATTGCCCGGCTATACAGTACGACTGGAGGCACCGGTCCTTCTCCCCTTGGGAGGAGGTGCGTGCGCGCACACACACAAGGATGGGTCGGGTAGTTGCCCTCCCTCCCGCGTAACTCCGTGCGTCCCCTGCCTTGCCCGCGTGTGGGCGGCGGGCGTGGGCGCGGCGCGGCTGCCTTCTGGGCGAGAGGCGGCGGGTGCGAGGGCAGATTTGTTCCCCCCCCCCCCCGCTCTGGTGCCGACGTGTGTGAAGCGTGCGTGGAGGAGTCCCTGCCTCCAAGAGCCTGGTGTTGCCTCGAAGGCGTGACTGCAGCCCCCGCCTCGCCCGCTCCTCTGACTCCGTCCCGTTCCCCGCCTTCCCGTCCCTACCTTTCCCAGGCTGCGTTCCTCCGGGCGACCGCCAGGGCGAGACCGAGCGGGCGGAGCCGGGGGCGGGCGGAGGCGGAGGCGGCTGCGGTGGGGATGAGCCGGGCTCTGCGAGGCGGTATAAAAACGCCGCGCCTTGCCCTGCCGCGCCGCTTGCGACGTATTCGGATCTTAGCCGCAGTCCTCTGCCGCGCTCGCTCGCTCGCACTCTCCGCCCTGACCGGTCTATGGTGCTGCCCGGAGCCCCCGGCATCGTCATGTCGCGCTCGGAGGAGGTGCACAGGATCACCGAGAATGTCTACAAGGTAGGAGCCCGGCGTCCGGGAGCCGGGGAGGATCGGGATGTGTGTGGAGGGCTTTTTTGGGGCGGCGGCGGCGGCGGCAGGGTCCCGCGCTTTGTGACTCTGGAGCGAGCTTTCCTCTCCCGCACCCCTCCTGGGGATCTCCTTCTTCTGCCGGTCGGGTTTCCTTGCCTTTGGCGCCCTTGGTTTCCCTCTGCCGATCTTCTAGCAGCGGAGCCGGCGTTTCGTGCCAACTTGGTTGGCGTGCCTTGCTGAACCGGCGGTCACCTGTTGCAAGACCTCGTCGCCTTTCTCGGTGGCTCCCGCGCTTCTCCACTACGGCTCTCCCTCCGGGCGAATTTTTGGTCTTTCATCCCGGTTCACCTTGGGTGGACCGAGTTCTTTTAAGCGCCTTTTTTTGCTCGTGGTGGTAGACCAGTGCTTTTTTTTTTTTAAGCACCTGTCTTAGGGAGCCGAAGGGCTTTGGTGGCTTCTCCGGGTTTCTTGAATGCGGAGGGAGCCCTAGTTAACACTAATTGCCTTGTAACTGCGGGGAAAAAAAAGCCAACCCACTTCGAATCCCTGAATTTCATGCTTTCTAACCAGGCTATACCATGAAGGTTTCGTAGAAAAACTGGTTTCCTAAGACGCTCTCGCCCTATAGAGACTTGGCGAGGGAGTGGTGTGTGTGTGTGTGTGAGAGAGAGAGAGAGAGTCCCACAGAGAAGGAAAGCCAGTCGTAAAGAGGAAAGCCGTCGTCCTCTCCCCTCCCCACCAGCTGGAAGGCATAACTCTGATCCCCCCCCCCCACTCTTTAAGAGAGATTGCTTTCAGTTTGTGTCAAAAGACCCCCAATTTGTAAGGGAAGAGCTGCATTTTACTGTGTTGGTTTTCCTTGCTGGCTAAAATCGGTTAGATGACGCTGAAGCAGTCACTGCTTTTTGTCAGGCTTTATTATACGTAAAATTTCTTCATCGAAAAATATGGTTCTTTTCCCACCCGGTTTTGTTAATTATTTTTTGTTCCTCCTTCCTTTCTACGGTTTTGAAATGGGGGAAACAAGCTGGTTTTGATCAAAAATGGGAGGAAGAAGATGTCTTATGTAAGAGCACAGCTGACAGGTGACTTCTGTGTGGGAGTATTTCTTTTTTTTTAAAGAGATGAACTTTTTTCTTGTTACAGTGCAAAATGGTCTCCTAAACTAGATTTTTTTAAATAAGAATGGTGTGAAAACCAGGTTGTGTGCAATAATAATTTAATCTACAAAACAGAAATAGATGCTTGGAAAAGAGAGCAAGTTGTTTTCCCTGACTCCCCACCACAGGTGTGATCTTTGATTGAATCCTCACCCTGTTTTTGAGTGACTTAGGAATTAAGTATAATTATGGTCATCAATGATCTTCATTTGAATTGCAGGCAGAACCACCAGAATCCCATAATATCCTTAACTTCTGAGTGTTGCATTCTTCTGAAATATGGGGGTTAGAAGAACATTTTAACAGCTGTTTATGGCTTTCTAAGTAGACATTCCTAAGTAGACATATGAAGGCTTTTGTTGAGTACAGTTTTAATTGCTTCAGTTCTGAATGTTCTCTACTAATCTGTTTCTTTACTAGGTCAGATCACAGTCCCAATATGGGGTGTGTTGGAGGAGGCAGCTAATGCGTAAATGAACACTAATAATGAACACCTAGTAATGTCACACTTTTATTTTTGCCCTGATTATGCTGAGTATTGCCTAAGGGGAAATGGGTCTGTAGAGGCCCTTAACTTGAAGAGAATGCAGTTCCATACAGTATGATACACAAGGGAGAAATACCTAATATTTTGGTTGGAGAATTATCTGATTGGGTATCATGCTATTCATGTATTTGTGCTTTGATAAGTGCGGTTAGTTGGACACTTCTGGGCGGTTAGTCCAATTTGTTTTCTCTTCAGAGTGCTTTTTTTTAAAGGGATAGAGGTACAGTTACCTGCTATATGTTTGATTTCCTCCTCAGAGCTCTGCGAGAGACACAAGTAGGTCTGTACTATTCCTTTACCAGCACATGTGTCAGCTGCAGAAATTATAGTTGTGTGCACAGATGGTGCTATCCGTGTGAGGGACAGAAGGCTCTTAATGTAGATCTTGAAGCATCATATCATTACCTAAGCAGCAAGTACAAGCACCCTGTCTTGAGTATGAAACAAAATAGTTCTGACATTTTCCAAGAAGATCTTTGCTTTGCCTGTGGTCCCCAAAAGTGCTTGGTGACGCTGAAGCAAACACTATTATTTCATTGGGAAACTACTGCTTTCAGACTAAAATTGATCCATACAAGGTTTAATAGCTACAATTAGAGTGGCCAGTGTGGGCCAGTTCTTCTATTTTTTTTAAATACTCTTGACCTTTGCTTACAAGGGTGCAGATCTAATAAGGAATGTTATTGTTAGGCCACTAATTAGTTCTGTGGCTGTGGCTTTATTTTTTAAAAACTGTTAATGAGTCTTTGAAACTGTTCTTCCCCCTCTGTCTTTTCAGTTTGACAACTAACAGAAAATATTCTTCTAGTGTGAGAATGAAGGTAAATTAAATGGTTCTGCTTCACTAGGTCCTGTGAACAACCTTTAATAAAATCTTGTTAACTTAAGAATGTAATGTGGGCCCTCATGCATTAAACTAGAGCCAGTTGCCCTATTGTCTGGGGTCAGACTCTGTTCTTTTCTTTAAATGATTACAGCATTAAGTTAACTGTGAAAAGCATGAAGTGCCTAAATTCCTAGGCCATTGCCATTTAACCCTATATGGTATCTTAAGGCTGCATTTCTTGTCATTCTTTTTCTCTGCCGGCACCCTGGCTTTGTGCATTTCTTGATATAGAGCCACCCTTAGCCATTCAAAATTGTGTTTTCATGAGACTGAGTCTAGTTTCTTCTTGTCCCTCCTCACCCCACAGTTACTCCTGTAAGCATGAACAAGCTATGCTTCTTTGTTTTATATATTAACTAGGGCCCAAAGAATTCTGAAGATAATCTATTCAGCCCAAAAGGGAGGGGTTTAGATCGAGCTTTCCCACCTCCACCCACAACTTCATGGCACAGTGAGACTTCCCACAGTTTCAAAAGCTGATTGTACTGTAGCAGTTGTACAGTACAGTGAACAAATTGCACAGTTCATTTGGGTAGGCCCACTGCATTAACCGAAGGAACTGTCTGGAGAAGATTTCATTGTGCTAGGCTTTGTTGCTGTGTGCCTTCAAGTTGTTTCCAAATTGTGGCAAGCCTAAAGTGAATCTATCATGGGGTTTTCTGGGGGCTGAGAGGGTGTGACACACCCAACCCTGTACATACCGTATTTTCCGGTGTATAAGACACAGTGGCGTGTAAGATGCACTGCATTTATATGTCAGCAAATGCTATTTGCCAGTGTATAATACACACTGGCATATAAGACACACTCCATTTTCAAACAGTATTTTCGTGAAAAAAGTGAGTCTTATATGCCAGCCAATAGAGTATAGATGTATTTTTTTTCCCATAAAGAGTATGGCAGTAGAAATAAAGATGTTATCAATGCTGTTGTTATGCCATAGCCCTAGATAAATCTATTTGCAAGTAAATGGTTGATTTTTCAGTTGATCTTTTCTTATTTGTTTGCTTGGGACAGGGCAAGGCACCGTGAGGCCCTTCAGATTATGTTAGACTGTAAGATCCAGCATTCCTCATCTTTAGCTATATTGGTTAAGGTTGCTGGAAGGTGGAGTCCAATAAAATTAAAGCATGCTGCACTTTTACCCACCTTGAGGTATGATCATAGTGGTATGGTCCTCTGAAAAGCTGCTCTGATGTAGTGGCTGTCAGGATCCAGCATGAGAGGTGATTCGTAAACCAGTGTTTCTTCTCACACTGTTGATAGGCCTTGTGGTACACAGTAGGAATACGTGTTTCTGCTGCTAAGTGCTGCTAGAGATGGTTCTGGCCAGAATGTGTACTTGTGCTGATGGATGTAGCCTGTCTGTGAATCCAGGTGGTGACAATTTTCCTTCCTACCCCTGTGTGCATCAGGATGCTCTCCTTCTCTCCCACTTCTACCCAGCCCCCGTGTCACTTGACTGCTTGCTTTGGAAGGTGTTTCCACTCTCCAGAGCACATACTGAAGTCTTGTGAGGGCTGTGGGTGGGTGTAAATTATCTCCTTCAAGATCTAGTAATAGAAGATCATCAACACATGTATCAAGATGGATCCTGGCTTTTTTGTGTGTGGATCCTGAATTTGCTTGAGAGCCAAAAGCAGTAGCACAGCTATATAGCACTGCTCCCTTATGCTGAGACAGTATGCTTGGCAAGTAAGGCAGAGAGGAGTGTTTCTAGCTCACTTGCCAAGTACAGATCGGTGCTTGCTCCCAGATCAAACCTATATAATAGTAGGCTGCCGCACTGAAATATCACTTGAGTTGAAAAGTTGAGATCTCTTTCTTTAATTATAGGAAAAGTGAGTTGAAAACACTTGTGATAGTCCTCAAAAGCTTTTCTCCTGTCACAAGTAATGGTAACACCCATCCTCTTGCTGTAATTAAGGCCAACAGCCAATTAAGCTAGTATCAGTATTAACTGGTATAGTTCTTGTGGAGAAACAAGGCAGTTACTGACACTCCCTGCTTTTTGCACCTTATTTTGAATAAAATGGTAGAAATTAAATTGATTGCTTGTTAGATTTGGTTGTTCAGTGTCCAGTACAGATTTCTGTGGAGTTCTGCCCCGCCATCACAAAGTTGTTTATGGTGAAGCAGCAGCTATAGTGAAACAACAGCGACTAAAATTGACTACATGACACGCAATGGTAGATGGAAGGAGGTGTGTTACTCAAGGCTATACCTGTGGCAGTAGGGTGAAGCTGTGTTGATAGTGTAGGTATCCTGTGAGCCCCATGGAGCATGAAGTTACATCCTTCTGGGCTTTTTAGCTAACTGCTATAGTTGGAATTACCCTACTTTCATTAACATCTCAAGTCTTATGACGCATTCATATAATTGAACTTAGTATGTCATATTGTCTGAGTCCTACAGAAAGTACAGTATTTTCCTTTGGTTGCCTTTTGTAGGGGAATAGTTTTCAAGCAGTTTTTCAAAAGAACATCAGTTGATGCTAGTTATAATCCTGTGCTGTTAGTAGTAAGCATTTTGAAAGTGCATTTCAGCTACCTGAGGTGCTTATCCTACTGTTTTTTAAATTTTTGCAATGGTAGAAAGATCTATATTATTAGCTGAAGATGGCAGTGGATAAAGGCCGAGTCTGAGAAATACTAGGTGAAGAAAAACCAGTGAGATTAGCTCTTGCTTCAGTCACAATCTAGAGACCTCCCAACAAAAAAGGAGCCACTCCATAGTACTGGTAGGGCTCTTGATTTATGGCGACATGAAGTATGCATAGCTTTTGATTCTTCAGTAGTCTTGCATGGCCAGCTGTTAGTAAAGTTGTTGTGGGGGAAGGACAGAGGAGATGCCATGCAGTAGGGAATCTTCTTAAGAGTTCTGAACCAAAACCACAAGAAACTCCCATGTGGAAGTTACATTTTTATATGTTCTCACAGTAACATGTTTCTGTTTACCCACATTACTTCTGTGCTTCCTTCAAGTTACCTGCTGACTTACGGTGACCCCATGAATTTCATAGTGTTTTCTTATGCAATGAGTACTTGGAGGTGGTTTTGCCAGTTCCTTCCTCTGAAATATAGCCTATAACACCTGGTATTTGTTGGTGGCCTCCCATCCAAGTACTAGCCAGGGCTGAACCTGCTTAGCTTTCAAGATCAGATGGGATCTGGTGCCTTTAGGGTATTTAGGCTGTGCCTATATCTGATAGTCCACATTGACATC
The DNA here is from genome assembly GCA_030412105.1 of Cyclura pinguis. Lineage (NCBI taxonomy): Eukaryota > Metazoa > Chordata > Lepidosauria > Squamata > Iguanidae > Cyclura > Cyclura pinguis. Next base: position 163,334,840 of record CM059600.1, read on the forward strand.
TGTGTCCTGGGTGATCATTTTCTAGGATACAGCAGATGGATTCTGAGGAAGTGCTTCTGTGTTCTCTCTTGCCTCGTGGCAGCACATTTACATTTAATTGGAACAATGCTGCTGAAACATGTTTAGTGCCAAATGCAAGGGAAAGAAAACATTTTTAATTGTGTTGGAAACTACACGTTGGCAGAATTTTCACTGCAGCCTGAATGAATGGTCCCTTGTTGAATTATCACACTGATAAGTTTGCTAGGGTAAGCTGGGTGACTAAAGATTATGAGTGCTTGGGCTGAACAAACAGGAAGGAAGGTGATTGAATATGTAAACTGGATTTACTGGTCATCCAAAATAAGACACTATGGACCTCCAAAGGCTGCTGCTCTTGACTGATGCTTGTTGCTGTTAACATTGTTATCTGTTGAAAAGCTGAGCTAATGACAAGTTTGCAAGAAATGGTAAGGTTTTCTCCAGGAGTTCAGGAACATGATGACTTCTGTGAGCTTGCTTGTCCTTGCTGTGTTGGCAGGGACTGGCATTGTTTGATTTGGCAGCTGCAAATTGTTTACCTCCTTCTGAAGACTGTTCAAAGAGTTGTTGGTTTAGAGGTCAGAGGAAACTGACCACAATTCTACCATTTCAAAGGAGGAAATGGGAAATATGGACAAGTGTCCAAATTCCACAGGTCAGGAACTTAGAAGTTACTGGCCTTATGTTATGGGGTAGTTGATTCAAGATTGACTTTAAGTTGGATAGTTTACACAGTGTGCACATGCTTAACTAATTGTAAGCCTCATTGAGTTCAGTGGAACTTGTATCTAAGTAGACAGAAATAGAATTGTGCCATTAATGTTTATAGTTTTTTCAATGTACAGAATTCATCTGCCTAATATTTGCTTTTACCAGCAGGCCAGAAAGTTTAACAAATAAGCTCCCTTCATTGGATGGGTCTACTAGAGTAATAGTTCAGTATTACCTACTATAGAATAAACATACAATTGATATCAGTGAAAATGTTCTTCATCTGATGTTTTACATTTAGCTTCCTGCAGACAATAAGATATGGACAGATCAATCAGCCATTGTTGCTCTTACTGCTGAGAATCATAAGCAAAGTGCTTATAGTCTGTCTAAGAATCAGTCCAAATGTATTTGTAGGAGACAACTAAGGGAGGAAGAAGCAAGACTAACAAACGAGGGGATTGAGGAGAAGACCATGACAAATACCTAGCTAAGGTTATAGTTGGGAACAGAGATTAAAAGGTTAAGCCAAGGGCTTCAGGAAAGAGTGGAATTTGTGCTACAGTTTGCAGCATCCTTTCATCATGTTACATTAGTTACTGACATTTCTGTGAATCCACCAAATTTACACTTCAAAAAGCAATGGCTGTAAGCTGCTGTACTGTTCATGGTGCTACAAGCTTCAGAAGTTTAACATATGCTTGCAACATTGCTGGAAAAAAAATGGGTGCCATGTTGTTTGGAATCTGTGAACTTGTTTATACTTTAAAATGGCAGAGGGACTTAAGCCAACAGCAGCAGGGTACACTGAAATGTTCCATTTTTGATACAGTAAAGCCAAATTCTTTTCATTCTGTTGTCATTTATGTATGCTAAATATGGGAACAGATTTTAACAAAAGAATCTAAATCGAATACAAACAAGATGACACTCAAAAATTACACTTAGGTGTTGGAATCTCTTCCAACTTCATGGTTCTATGGCAAGTACTGATCATAAAATGTGCATACACTTTCTGTTTCTAACAAATATTGTTAAGGAATATCAGACAACATCCCAGGACTATGTAACCTTGTATGAGAGCAGTGGCAATAATTTCTGAAAACAGCAATCCCCCCATCCTGCTTTTTTTTTTTTTTGTCCGAGCTTCAGTATTCTTTGGGAAGAATGCAAAGGGACTAAAGGAATGGAGCAAATCTCATTCCACATTTAGATCAAAGAATAACCATCTGTAAGATTATGACAAACTCGTGCAAAGAACATTCAGTTTTTCAGTGTCCTCTTAGAAAGGAGGCAAGACCTTGATTCCATGACAACCTGATATTTTTTCCTTCTGATAGTAAAACTAAAGGCAAAAATGTCTCTACTGACTTTATTCCACCTGTTAAATGCAAGTGATTACCTGGACAGGATTTTGTCTTTGTTTTTCACGTTGATGTCAATCTGGTGCTTTATAGACAAATTAATCACTTCTCTTTAGTATAAATTCTGTCCTTGGTGTTTCTTAAAAATCTCTTTCTTGGTTGAGACTGCTTAGCCCATTCTAACAAGTGATTACATGAAGAATTGTAGTCTCTTGGCACTTAGCTACCTAAGGCTTCCAACTGTACTTGGTTCTCTTGGGTCCTAGGGATTGCCTGTGTGTACAGAAGGCTCAGCTGTGGTTAGCATGGCTTTTAGCCAGACTAGTAGAAGTGACTCTTGCCAGTTTATCTTTCCTTGTAATTCACAAAAATGATTCTCAAGGTAGGCATATGGCATAGTTAAGGAATATGGTATCCTGTTGTTCTGCTCAGTGGTATATTATCTCCCCAGGTTAATGATGACCTGAAAGCAGTTTTCATCTAATTATAAAAACAACTGAGATGGGGAAAAAAATGGGATTTCTACCAATTTTCATTAGTCATTTCTACTGTATGGTTCCAAGTCTGATGAAAGTGTAGTGGTATTCTTCCAGGTTTTTCTGAATGAGGTTCACACATTGAGTTCATTAGTTTGTCAAGGAATTTAAATGAATTGAAAATAAGGCATGCATCTTAAAATCTACTGATGCTTTGTGAATAATGTTGACTTGTTCTAAAGATAGAATAATTTTATGGGTGTGTTAAGATTTGTGACGAGAAATCATTGCTTAAAGAAATAAGTGAACAATAGGCAAGTGCGAAAAAGAAAAAAGTGATGCTTTACATTCTAAAAATACTTCTGTTTTGTTTGTGAGTGTACCATAGTGGTAATTTATATGAATAGAGAATGTGAATATTGGTTGACATTTCTAAAAGGAATGGGAGGAAATAATGTTTTGAACTTGAATTAAAAAAACAACAACAATTGTTTCTAAAACTACATGATCATGAGTAGGACTACTTTGTTCAGTGTCTAGGGAGAAACCACCATAAGCTTTGGAGAGAACAGCTTCAGCCAGGAAGCTTAATAAACACATGTAATGCAAGCCATAAGGATGATCCTAACTTCTTCAGGAAATAGGAACAGAATGTGCAGCTTCACAGATGGAAAGTTCTCTAACTAGGCTTGTGAGATTGGCATTAAGCTTGTTTTCCAGTAACACTGTTCCTTTTCATGTTGCCTATATTATTTGTTTTTTCCTCTGGTGACCAAATATGCATAAATATGTACCTGCTCAACTGGGAGAAGAGGGACAGTTTCATTTCAGTGATATGGACTAAAATTTTCTAACACTTGTTTCAGCCTCCAACCCTGAAGCCATTCGATCCACAGGAGTGACTCTACTGCAACATTTGTGCGCATGTCCGTTTCTCTTCAGCCACATCCCTCTGAATGGTTTACTTGGAGGGGTTAATGACAGTGAATTAGTACTATAGCATGATATCAGTTATCACTCCTTGAATGATTTGATTAATTTATTTTCCAGATTGTGTATGTATTTCATTTAGCATGGCCTAGCCTTCATCACACTGCCATATCCTGTTCCTCAAATATCCCTATCAGCCTTCAAACCTCTGTGTGCTACAAATCAGATGCAGAACCAAATGTTCAGTCTTGTGGATGGGAAGACCTTGCTATGACTGAACATAAGATATTTCCATTTTTGCTGTAGCTTTGTCTATATTCCACATATAGGAAGGGAACATGTTGACTCCTAGTGTGCTAGACTCCTTTCCACCATACTGTGCTTGCTTCTTTCTGCCACTGTACCCATCTTATTCCTAACACACCCATAAAATTATTCTGATACTCTAGCAGAATCCACAACATTGCTTTTCTACCGTTCATTCTCTGAGTATTGTTTAAAAATCAGCTGTTTTCTGTTGTATATCACCTTATGTATATTGGGTGGCCCACATGTGGCTCTCCAGATAGCTGTAAAGGTGTAGAATAGTGGGAACTACAGTCCATGTGAAGGGCTACATACTTCCATCCCTGGTTTGTATCAGATCAGTGCCAGCCTACTCCTCCCAAACAGTCTTTCCTAAGCCAGCCTGCTTAAAAAGGCTTTGATTCTAGGGAACTACGATTACCAGAGCTCACCCTCGGAACGATTACATTTAATGAGATAGTGGAAGGAGCTGTCAGCCTCCCCCACACCACGACTGCAACTACAATCACTTGCCTATACATGTGGAATAATTACAGGGGCGACGGAGAAAGCTTGGCACCTACTGCCAATGTAATCTCACTTTACTGTGACTCATCCTGGTGGCTCTCATTGAGGTGCTGATAGAAGTCTTATCACCTCAGCTAGACTTTTCTGAGAAGTTACATCAGACAGCAGATCAGAAATGTATACAAATTCACCAGCCTAGGCACCACTGTTTTAAAAGAGTGCTTGGGTTTTAGATACATGAAATTTGAACAGGAAAACAAACACTGTTTTCCATAACAAGCTTGTGTTTAAAGCGTGGAATTGAAAATTTTCATCCTTGGCAAACCTAGAGGGTTGCAATGCCATTATCAAAAACTTCAGTTCAGTTTGGTTTTAAAGTGAGACGTTTTCATGCCAGATACTGGCGAGCTGCTTCAAGCAGGCCTTTCTGAAATGATTGGAAGAAAACCTCATCTTAGCCCTTAATCTTTATTTGCCTTGGATGAGCATAGCCAGAATTCCTTATCATGACTTGCTGTACATCAGAGGCAATAAATGTCATCCCAAGCAGAACAGCTGATTGCCTTATTATCTCAGAGTCCGGAGGGAAGAGAGATTCTTGTTCAAATGAAGCCAAATTAGAGTGGTGGGTGGCTGTCACATCCTGACAGCTAGGGGAAGATATGCAGGTTGACAGAGGAGAACCTTGGCCCCAGAGGCTCCATTTATGCCACCTTGTATATGTCATGCTTTGTGATCACCCCCTGCCTGCCTCTAGCTGAAACTGCTTGCATTGTGAGAAGCACTGTGCAAATATAATTATTGACTGAGGATGGTTGAGGTGCAGAAGTATTGCTGTTATCACTTTGAGACCCCACTCCCTGTGTTGTGTCAAGATGTGCTACTGTGTGCCTTTGTGTTTAATCATTTCTGTGCTAATGAACTTTTATTTAGCATAACTGTTGGTTAAGTCTGTACAGGAAAGCAAGATAGACATGTGACAAATGCACAAGCTACCAATAGATGTTCTTAAGAGAAGTTGCATCCATTTTGTATCACTTAAGTGAAATTGATGGGCTACAAGACTGTGAGATTTATCTTCTTTGTTTTCTGATGGCCAATTTCTGTACTTCTTTATCATCTGAATCGCTGCATGTCTGCTTCTAAAGGAGGAAGAAGGCAGGACCAACTTACAAAGCCTGTTTTATGAATGAGAAATTTGGTGGAAGCACCACCTACATGGTAAAAATAAGAGATTGCTACACTAGCTCTCAGCATAGTAATGGTAGAAAGTTATGTAACACGTGCCATAAGTCACGACAAAAACCGAAGGCTACTGCAAGTGGCAGTTATCATAGGTATTATGCAGTAACTGAGGAGCATTCAGTGGCAATATAAACTTGTTGGTTGCCCAGTGACCTGAGTTCTCTGAGCAACATACAATTGAACCATTGAAGACATGGAATCTATAGAATATCATTATACTATATACAAAAATCGAATAATGCAGAAGCCATAGCTAAAACAGGCAGTGACTAGAAATAGAAAATAAGATTGTCTGGGAGATTAAAACACATTCTAATCATAAAGAGGTTCAGTTGTAAATATAACTATTTAAGTAATACTGAAAGCATTAAGATATTGAAAGGTTTGGGAGAAAGATGCCAGGGTAGGCTCAAGATTAGCTTCTTTAGGGAGAACATCTCATAAATGGGAGATGGGTACTACAGAAAGGCCTATTTCTTGTCTGCTCCCTCTGAACCTCAGGTGAGAGGATACTTGAAGGGCCTCCACTAGTGACCTGAAGATTTATGTCATACATGTGGGACAGTACATATGTCAGAACCTATGGGAAGATACTGAGGTCTTAAGCTGGCAGAACTTTATAGGTTAAACCCAACACTTTTGAATTTGACCCTGAAAATGGTTTGGGAGCCAACAAAAGTAGGGACTCACTGGCCCAGTCCTAGTTTAAGGCAGTGGCAGCTATATTCAGCGCCAGCGGGGGCATCTTCAAAAACAGATTCATGTCTAATGCATTGCAGTAACCCAAGCAGAGCTTCAGTAGAGTTTGATTATCTGTATCCAGACAGACATGTTATAACTGGGACATACCCTGAGCTCAGGACTGGAGGAGGATGGAAGTGCTTATGCTTTCCAGGCCAGCCCTTCATGCCTAGCTAAAGTTGCCTTTAGAACTGTGAAGGTCCTGATTGTTGCAGGAGAATCGAAGAATTGGGTGAATTCAATAATAGTGAGATTGTGTGGTTACAGCTAAGCACCAAAGTTCTGTGTAGAGCACATCCTTTGGATATAGCTGGTTCCAGATTTGATTCTTGGTATTTCTAGTTAAGTTAATAGGTGCAATGGTAGGCATCTGTATGAATGATTTTTGTTTTTACTTGAGAGCTGCTGTCAGTTAGGAAAGTATTGGGCTAGATGGACAAATTGACTGACCTGGCATAAGGCAGCTTCCTTTTTCCCTCAAATGGATTGGGGTGTTTGGTATATCATTTCAATGAGGCATGCTATGTATAATTTTAAGATTCTTTGTGGAGTCATAAACTTGGTAAGATCCCGTCCTCTGTTGACCACTTAGCAGACTGTGATCCTCAATGTAACCTCAAGGCTGAAATCCAATTATTAGTCCCAATTAAAGTGTACCCATTGAATTTATCTTGACTTAGTAAATCAACACTTACGTAAATTCCACTGATTCAGTGGGTTTGCTCTTGTTACAACTAACAGTAGGATTTGGGCCCAAAAACCTTCTGCAGAGAATTGGTTTAGACTTCTAGCAAGAATGATCTGGCTACAACAGTCTGCTGGTTTAAAAGAAAGGGAGGAGAGGGGGAGAAAAAGGTGCTAGGAAAGAAGGAGAGGAAAAAGAGGAGTCCCACTGCCCACAACTCATGCTGGCCATGTTCAGTCTATGATCTGAAAAATGTTATTCCCAAGGACATGTAGCCTCAAGAGGAAAAAAGAAACACTCCCCCTCCTCTAATTTCACCTATGTAAAGCAAATTGCAGATGTACAACTGCAAGGAGGGACTGCAGGGGCCTTCTAATACAATTGCACAGGAGGGACTGCAAGGGCCGTCTGATCCAACTAGTAGGACTGGAGCCACATGTGCTAATGATTGGAACAAAGCATTGTCTAAAGAAGCAGGTAGGGGCATCAAACAAAATTGTATACCTGTATGATAATACCAAAGTCAGCCTGAATGCTCTGGATAGTCTTATTGTAGTTTACAGCAACTATGCCAGATGGTTCAAGTTGCAGTGCATAGATACCAGCATTCTCCTGAGTAGTATAACCACATTTACATCCTCCTAAGTGGAAACGTCAAGACAGAGGCAAAAATAAAGGTTGGCTTCCGTGCCTGACTGCTGCCAAAATTAGATTTGGTCTTCAGTGGCAGTGTGTCTTCTTCCTCCAAGTTAAAGACTCAGCCCTCAGAAACTATGATGTGGTATTTCCAAATAGATGGGTGAGTGACAGATGTAAACATCTGTTGGTTTGTTTGAGCAATACATATTAATAATTAGGTGGAGTTCTGAATCAGGATCAACCAGTTCAGCCATGGGGATTCCTTGCTGCATGGAATTTGGGATCTGCCAGAATGTTAGCAACTCCCCTCTCAGAGCATTCCTGAGCACTGTAATCCTGGGGTTAGTCAGGAGATAAGTAATATTTTTTAAAAAAAAAATCAGTTCCTCGAGATAGGGATGGCACCATTCAGGGATGGATCACAGAAAGCTCCTTTCCTCCCAGCACTTACAACATTGTCAGATAGTGTGGGGTCAAACCAGAAAACTTGTAGAACCACTATGAAATAAGAAAGAGGATACAAACATGGTGACAAGAATCCTGGTAGCTGGCTGGTACTAGAGAGCCAATTCCGTGTTGCTGTCTCCTGGCTCTGTTACATTACTCAGTGGGGTGAATTTGAGGCTAGTTTTTCTGTTTCCACACTGCTTGCCTGTTCTGCAACTGCCTCCTACTTGCTGGTCTTTTCTTTTGTGCTGTGCCTTTCAGCCCCAAAAACTGTCATATTATCCTGTTCCCAGCACTCATCCTTGTTGCATATTCCATCTTGGATGCCCTTCTCTATTTCCAGGTATCTGGATCTTCTCCAGCCACAGGGCCATTGAACTCTCTTTCCAGCCATTTGGGGCTGAGCACTTTGTAAGTGACAAAGAGAAAAAAAACACTGAATAAGGTAGAAAACCTCTTAGTATGTGGATCTTTCCAAAGGTTAACTGCTTTAAAAGTTCTGTGAGATCAACAGGTCTGACGTGCATTTGCCCTTTCCAGTATAAAAGCCTTTGCAGAGTTGACTGTTTTCTCCTGACTCTGAAATGGCATTTTAAGAAGATAGAGTATGTAATTGAAATGCAGCCTAGGATTTGTCAGTCATCTTAGAAAGAAGTCAGATACAGAATCTCACTCTTTCTTGTGAATGTTATGAGAATTTTTCCCCCAGGGATTTTTTTTTCTAAATTTTTTTTTGAGGGTACGTCATCAGTTCATATTGGGAAACATGAGAGATTGTACTGGATCTCTCAGGCAGAGCATCTAATGCACTAGGCAGAAGCTGAACAGCTCACCAGCCCACTCCACTCAACCCACAAGATCAAGCAGACAATGAGATCGAACTTGGTTGTCTTCTTAAGGTACATAAAAGTAGTTTTGTTCACAGAGACTTGTGCGTAACCAGTACAGGTTCATCTTCTTCAGGAAAGTAAAAAAAGAAAGTACTACATGGTATCAGAAGGGTTGGAGCATCTCACACATGCTTCATGGAAGGTAGGCAGGGAAAAGAGAGAGATGTGAGAGCAGATGAGACCCCAGAGAATAAAGGGAAGCCTCTGTGGTGCAAGAAGAGAGTGAATGTGAACAAACACACAAACATAAACTCCTAGAGAATGACATGCACTCTAGCTACGAGGGAGTATAGGCATGCAAAGGCTGCAGATTTGAACAGTTCAGTGTTTTAAATAAAATGGTGTGTGGATAGTGGCTGTCAGACAGAATCCTAACGCTTTTCAAGTAAAGACAATCTCTTTCTGTTGTGGAAACAATATTAGAACTAGAGATAGGACGAATCCAGAATTTTCCAAATCCGAATCCCTGGAAGGTTCTGTGAATCCATGAATCCCACAAATCTCAAATCTTTCGAATCCTTTTTTACAAAATAGTTTAAAAAGCAAGGGAAACAAAGCACTTCTACTGAAAAGTGTTTTGAAACAGAATTTGACATCTTTGTTTAATGAAAAACAAATTAAATAATAGTTTTCACTTCCAGGAAAACATACCCATATACTTCTTATTAAGAATTACATGTAATTTGGAAGTAGCTCCAGATGTTGGAGGATGCTCAAGATGATGCCATCTCCTGGATTGACTATTACAAAAAAAAAAAAGGCTAGGATAATCTGGGGAAAGACACACTCTCTCAGCCTTAGCAAAAACCTAGGCAAAGGCAAACCTCTCCCTCTGAAGAAATCTGCCCAGAACAATTGTCATAGTTTTGCCTCAGGATCTTGCCAGATTGAAAATTACATGAAGGCCCTTTCTACTCAAGCAGGAAAATGTGGATTATTAATCCCACATTTTCCTGCCTGTGTAAACAGGGCCACATGTGATAATCCAGGTCAAAACTGGATTTTCTTTGCATAGCTCCTTATGGCATCTTGGGGTTTGTAGTCTGATGATGCACTAACACACTTTCGCAGAGAAGGCTCTGACACCTTGTCCAACTGCAAACCCTAGAATTTTGTGTAAAAGAGCTTTGCAAGGGAGCCATGCAAAGAAATCTTCTTCAGATGTCCTTGAAATCTCAAGAACACTGTACTTTCCAGTCAAGTCTCAAGTCCTGCAATAAGGAAGGCACTTTAAAAACACAAAACACCATTCTCTAGCCCACTAGTCTCAGTTCTCTACCCTGATGTCCAGTCTCAAATCCTAAAACAAGGAAGACGCGTAACAAAAATAAACACCAGCCTCTAGTCCAGTCCCAATCCCTACCCTCCAGTCTCAAGTCAGAAGAATAGGAAGAAGAGAATCATTACCTTGCAGAGGGAGGCAGCCACAGGAGCAGGCAGCAGGAGCGAGCTTGATCTGGGGCTCTCGCGCCAGCTCAGGCCTCTGGACATGCAAGAAAGCAACTCTCACTACCCCTGTGGGACCGCGGGGGCCTGATCCGGGATGCTTGCACCAGCTCAGGCCTTCAGGTGTGCAGGAAAGCGGCTCTCGCTCGCCTTGCGCACCCACATGGGCCTAATCCGGGGTGCTTGTGTCAGCTCAGGCCTCTGGGCATTCAGGAAAGTGGCTCTCGCTGCCCTTGTGTGGGCCTGATCTGAGGGGTTGTGCCAGCTCAGGCCCCCAGGCGTGCAGGAAAGTGGCTCTCACTGGCCCTGCACGCCCACTTGGGCCTGATCCGGGGCTCTCGTGCCAGCTCAGGCCTCCAGGCATGGAGAGATTCGAAAGATTTGATTCACCTGTTTTGGCCCAGGGATTCGGATCTGCGAATCTCGAATCCTTCTCAAGGATTTGAGGATTTGTCGATTCAGTTGGCCCATCCCTAATTAGAACTAAACACTGCTAATGCAAATTGATCCAATATACTGGTATCTTCTTGGTGCATTCAAGTCGTTCCTGACTTAGGGTGACCCTAAGTTGACCCTGTCATGGGGTTTTCTTGGCAAGGTTTGTTCAGAGGGGATTTGCCTTTGCCTTCCTCTGAGGCTGAGAGAGTATGACTTGCACAAGGTCACCCAGGGGATTACCATGGCTAACTGGGGATTGCAGTTTTGTTTTGTTTGGTTGTTTGCACAAAAACCTGCAGTTTTACACGCAGAAAAAAAATCTGTCTTAAAACTGAGGATTTTTTTCTGCAAAAAGTAAAAAAAAATGGCTGTTACTTCTGCACACAATAATTTCCCAAAACACTTTGGGCTGTGTGAATAGTGGATGAAAACTGTCCAAAATTCTCAACCACTGTGGTATTCTTCTCAGATGGGTTTCCCAAGTTCCAAGAAACCCATTTCTTAGCTGGGAAATGAGTAACACGGAAAAACATGTAGCCTTTATTCCTTAAGTTAGTTAATGTTTTAGGCACACTGTATTCTGAGTCAGTTTCTATAGGGACTGAATTCTTGAGCCAGGGTAAAGATAGTTGTGGAGGGAGCAGATAATACAATGACTGAATAAACAAAGAAGAGATCAAAGAACTTTGTTGCAATGTATGTCTGACTGTCCTTGGTTATTTGTATTTACTCTTCATCCTATGTTTTTGTTGACTCGTGAATTGAGTTCAAGGTGCAGTATTTTGTACCCAGTTAATCCTGAGGAGGGAGAGTAGGGAGGAATCTTGCCCTTCCCTGTAGACTCAGGAAAAAGCGAACTTCTGCAGCCTCACCTACCTTGTCTGTTCTTCCTCATTCTTAACTTTTTGCCATCTTGACCACACATGTCCAGTTTTCATCTGTGAGATGTTAGAAAGTATGTAATATGTTAATAAATTATAAAATTAAAAAATTGAACTGATGGAAAATTGCAGTGTGAGGACACAAGTGACTACAGGAAGCACCATATGGGGCTGTACAGGGAAGTAAAACTGAAATAGATTCCTCTGTTTCCAGAGTTCTCACTGCAAAAATGTCATCTCCCTTCTCTTCTTGTCAAAATGAAAAATGAACTTCTTTAGATTCTAGGCCATGTACTTTATTGTGAATATGAGACAGGTGGTGCCAAAAATCTGTGTGCCTAGTCAAATACGCGTCCAGAAAGGCAACTGGTGAAATCTGTTTGTTCCTGATACCTTTAATGCAAAATGCAGAAGCTGCATGTGTACTATTCTTGGTGTTTGGTATATTGATACATTTTAGAGAGTTTCTGTTTAAGAGAGATGCACTCACATAGATGATGAGAACTAAAAGAAACAAGAGCCAGTATGGGCTAGTGGTTTCAGTGCTAAATTGTGACTCTGGAGACCAGGGTTTGATTCCCAGTTTTGACAAGGGCAAGTCTCACTCTTTCAGCCTCAAAAGAAGGCAAAGGCAAACCAACTCTAGACAAATCTTGCCAAGACAATGCTGTGATATGTTCATCTTAGGGTCACTATAAGTTGGAAACAACTTGAACGTACACAACAACAACAGAAACAAAATAGTTTGTTTCTTCCACAGTTGTATGATATGCAGGTTGAAGCTAAAACTACAGAAAAGGACAAACAAAATTAATGCCCCAGTTGACTCCTGTAGGCTAAGAACTTAGAAATAAAGAGTTTTTATCTATTTGTTTTGGGGTGAAGACAAAAACCTATTCTAAAAGGTAAAGATGATAAGCTATATTCCATGGGAAATGGAGGCCCTGGCATATCAATGCTTGAGAATACAAGAACACCCATCACTGCTCTAGCTAAAAAGAGGATGTAAGAACTACTCACTACTTGAATACAAAATACAGGCATATATATCCAAGGTAACCTTTGAGTATAGAAAATGTTGCAGCTATCTATGTCCCTGAAATTTAGGCTCACTTTGTTCAAAACTTTACAAAAGCTCTTAGCAATGTGTGGTGTGCTGTAGAACTTAACACTGCAAAATGTACACATACTTGCCAGTGTTTCACAGATGAAAACCAGGACATGTATGGTCAGGCAATATCAGAGTGTGGTCAAGATGGGAAAAGTTGTTGAGGAAGAACACACAAGCCAGGAGAGGCTGCCACAGTTTGCTTTTGCCTGAGTCTACAAGGAAGGGCAAGATTCTTCCCCCCTGTCGTGTCTCCCTTGCTGAGTAGAATGCAAACTACTTCTGCACTTTTGACTCAGATTGCAGCAACTGAAGTAGGTTGATGACAAAAGGGGTAAGTGGGAACAGGAGAAAGAAATGAAAGAAACTGTGACATTTTTAGAGAAGCTAAAAAGTAGGATGACAGAGGATTATAATAGGGACCATCCCTGCCAAATTGGACGGAATATAATAGGTACAGGATAATGATACTTCCAAAAGAAGAAGCATTAGCAGCTGTGGGGATATGTAGACATGTATCTCTGTGGGAACAGTTTTAACCTGATTCAGTGCACATAGACCTGATAGCCATAGCATTCAACATTCAGATTCAAAACCACTGGCAATGATTAAGGGAGACCTAAATTCCAACTATATATCTTTGTTGTCAAGTACTATCATTTTCACTGTGAAAATGCCAAAGGCCAAGCCAATCATTCATAACTGAAAGCAGGAGGTGTTGGGGATGATAGGAGTTTCAGCCCCACGGAAACGCAGCGGAAAAGCCAGAGTTCAGCGAGCCAACAGCGGCAGCCTTGTTCCCCAGTAAGGATACTCACACACGGAGGAGTTTCTTCCAAAACAGGAGGCACTTTATCTTGCAGCAAAGTTCCGTTATATACAAAACATAGGACAGACGGACAAAAGCTTGCGCCAGGCACCAGGTTTGGTCAACAGACAAATACATACTGGTGTTGCTTTGTTATATACATATCTACAACCAATCAGGTAGGGGTTTGCACACCTCCCTCTACCATCTGCACGCGACCCCAGTTTCTTATGCAACCTTGCAACTACCCGCAGCTGGGGCATGATGCAACATCTTTGCAGTGGGCTGATCATTTTCCCAGGATTCCCTGCCTGGAATCCCTGACAGGAGAGTGCGTTGACTTCCTGTTGCTCATACTGCCCACAATTTGAAGTCAAAATAAGAAGCTGTCTAAATATAAATTCATTATTTCTTGTTGTTGGCCTTCAAGTTGTTTCTGACGTACTGTAACCCAAAGGTGACCCTATCATGGGCTGATGCGTCCATGGTCGCCTAGTGGATTTCCATGGCTGAGCTGGGAAATCAAACCCTGGTCTCCGGTATTGTAGTCCAGAGCTCGAACCACCACACCATGCTGGCTCATTATTTCTTACTGGTAGATTTATTGTTGTACAGCTTATTTCTTTCAGGGCAGTGAATAAGTAGAAACAAAACAATTAAGAAACAAATAAAATCCAAAATCCAAAACACCAGCAACAGCATAATGAAAACATCTATCAAAAGCGGTAAAATCTAAAGCATTTGAAGGACTTGAAGGGGAAGGGCTTCTCTTGGGCTAGATTCACCGGCATGGCCTTCTAATTTTTTCTTTCTGGAGTGGCTGAGAGAAGCAATTCTCTTCCAGACTACAAATATTTAAGATAAAACTATTGATAAAAGATGAAGTTAAAACTTTGAAAAGATACAGCATCACTGCAGAAATAGAAGATTAAAAAGCATGAGATAATAGTGTATGATCACAGAAAAGATGATGAAATAGGCCCCAGATGAGCCTTTCTGTGATTGTAGGCACCCACCATGGCTTTTGTGATAAACGCACTTGTAGGAGGGCTTCTGATGTTGATTCTTGAGAAAGAATACATAGGAAGAGATACTCTTCTGTGGTGCAAAGCTGTGAAGGGCCTCGTAGTTAACACAAGCGATATGGATTGGGCCACAGATGTGCTGGAAAGTAATAACTATGAGAGAATATTAGTCTAGTATGATTGTAATACTCAGTTGCAGTCGATATACTAGCCATCGTATTTTGTACTAATTGATAAGTTAATACCATCTTCAGGGGCAAACCTATATAAAATGTATTTCAGTAATCTAAACAGGAAGTTACCTTGGCTTAAGTAACTGAACCTTATAAAGAGTAACAACTCTTATAGAGAACTAGCATATATACCTGGCATTGCCCAGGATTTTATTTTCTCATAGGTAGTACTTGCTAGAAAGATTTGAGATCCTGTGTCTCTAATTCCCCAAACTGTCTTTTCCAGTACCTGTAATATTTCTCCATATTCCCCAATCTAATCTGTATTCAGAGTGGTTAACATACAGAGGTTTGGTTTAAGAGGGAATACGCTACCCTCCTCCTTGCTGCTGGGCCTCATCTCCATAGCAACTGGCCAGGCCCAAGAGCTCTCTGGCTGAGAATTCTAAAGGCCTCTCCCTAAACTGCCAACCCCAGGATTCCATAGAATCTTTTCAGGCAGCCAATCATATGAGGTCTTCTTGCCTGACAAGGGCAAACAGACAAACTTTGACTTTTATATATTAGATGGGAACTAGAAGTGAACAGGAGACTGACTATTAGGGCAGGATAAAGAAACTGAAAAAGTGGAAATGTGACATTGCTGTTCAGTGCATTTTGCCAATTTGAGTGGATCTGAACCAGTTCTCCTGCAAATATTGTAAAAATATTTAACATTTTTGATACTCAGTGGACACCAGAGAGTTAACTGTAAAGACCAAAAAAGCTACCGTGAAAAATAGTTGAGTTTTTGCAAATAGAATGACATACAGAGAGTGCAAAGTAAGCCTGTGTTGCCTTAGTTGTGATACCACATCCACCTTGGAGCCACACATAATAACGGTCGGGCCACAAAGAAAGTGGTCAGTGGCAAATGTTTATGTTTATACTTGGGGAAATTAGCTAGTAGCTGCTGTTAAATACTCATGCAACCCTGCAGTGGAGGTTGTGGTATTCATACCTGCTAATACTTTCTTTTCCTCATTGGACAACACTATTTTCTGCATTGCTTAAAAAAGATAACGGCCCATCTATTTCAATAGGATAAACTTGCATGGTTTGCATACGGTGCAGGATTTGTTCACAGCTACATAATCCCTCTCTAGTCTGAAGCATATAGGCATTAGTTGGGAACTACAGGCAAACTAGAAGCCTCAGGGTTGAAGGACAAAACTAAAATGAAAGATATGTTGTAGAACAATCTTTCCCAATCTGGTACCCTCTGACAGTGTGCAGTGGACCACAGTTGTGCAGTGAACCACAACTCCCATCATTTTTAGCTGGTGTGGCCAGTAGTTGTGCTGGTTAAGAATAAAGGGAATTGTAGCCTAATGCATACCACCAGATTGTGGGAAGTTGCTGTTTACACTGTGGTTCCATAGAAGCATGTACACTTAGTATCTAGAAATGTTTGCATCCAGTTAATAGAATGCTCTCACCCAAACACAGGATGAGTGTTCAAATAGATAATGAGGTAAAGTTTAAAATGAAGATCAGTGATAAAGAGTGCCATAGTAACAATTCCGAACAAAACAGGAAATTGCCTTGGTGTAGCAAAAGAAGAAAGGCAAGTTGTCTACACTGTTCACTGCACCTTCATCAAGTGCAACAGAAGTTAAGTGATCAGTGATCCAAATGCAGTAGGGAGATCATACAAACACTAGAAATTCATTTTCTTTCAGGATAGTAAAAGCTATTAAGGGAAAAGAGGAAGATAATGGCTTATAAAAATTTGGCAGAACTGGCTGATGTGGAGAACCACGCAATTTACAGGGGAAAATGTAGTGGCACAAAAAAATGGAATCCTGAAAAACTAGCAGGTGGTTTGGGGACCATACGTATTAAGTAGAGAGTGCGTGAAATGGCAGATTTGTGAAATTGCAAAGCTATTGGATATGTTATAGAGAAGATATGAAATGGGGAGGGCTAGAAATATGTTTGGAGCGTGTCAGTCTAAGAGTGAAGTGAGAACTGGGAGGGAGAGGGTGATAAGCTAGTATAAATGACTCTAGTTCAGTGAAGTTACTGTTTTGAAGCAATTGAGAATGTCTTGCATTTCATTAGAAGTAAAATATCTGTACATTTATCTCTGCTAAAGAGAATTGTGAGATACAAATATGATAAATAAAAAGGGCTGTCAGTAAAAAATAAAACATTGTAATGTCAGATAGGAAGTATCTGCTTGTCCTGGCCAAAGTTGACTCCATTTCTGTGTTATTAGACCTAGGGTTGCCATATTTTGAAAGGCAAAAAAGGACATATTTAGCAGTCCAGTCTCTCTCCGATGACTCTCACTTTAAATGCCCCTACTATACATGCTATAGTAATTGCTTCTAAAAAATATTTGTAACCTTCATTGTATTTAAATAACAATAATTGTACCTTCCCTTTTCCCATTCCCTACCCCTTCCAACAACCACCTTGCATGCTCCACCAAGCTGACCTGTTCCATTTCCTCTCTGTGGCCAGAGGCCCCCTTAGCCACCCTGCCTTCTCTCTCCATATGTGTCTCCCTTCTCCCTCCCACTCCTAAATTGCTCCCGCAACCCGAGAGCTCTGCCAGGGTGGTTTGTCTCACATTTGCTAGTGGAGCTCTCTGTGGAGCCATGGCAATGAGGAGGTACCATCAGAGAACCAGAGGCAAAGCAGCAGTGGATTTTTTAAAAATCTCCAGACATATTAAGAAGCTGCCCAGATGGAAGTTTCAGCTCTGGAAAAGAGGGTATGTCCAGGAAAAGGAGGACGTGTGGCAACCCTATTAGACTGTATACAGCTTTTATTTGCTCCAGGTTGCTTGAGACCAGCTGCCAGATCCTCCAGGCTGTGAGTGACCTGACTAAGATAAACCTAAATGTGTCCTGATAGGTTGACCTCCCTGGATCTCATTGTGCCCTCTGGCTAGCTTGTGGTCAAGTTCCTTTGAGAGAATAACAGCCAAATTTTTGATGAGAGCTTTCATCATGGAAGAGTAAAAACCAAGGGCCTTTCTGCACTACACTGTTATAGTGCTGTTATGCCACTTTCAACATCCTATGGAATCCTGGGGTTTGCAGTTTAGCGAGGGACCTTTAGAATTCTCAGCCAGAGAGCTCTTTGGCCTCAGTGAACTACAAACCCCAGAATTCCTCAGGATATTGAAAGTGGAATAATAACACTATAACAGCATAGTGCGGAAAGGACCTTAGTCTGCTAGCTGCTTGGCTGGCCTGGTTGAAACGTATTGATCTCATTCCACTTAAGTCTTATTTCATCAGTTTGGTCATGAGCCTTGTTACCTGCATACTCCTTCCATTTCCAGTGTACCAGCTTTGAGCAGGATATTTTGGTTAAACCATCACTTCTCATGAAATTTTGATTTCTTTATTTGCAAACAGCACTTAAATTTTAGTTTCCCCACTTTGCTGTCTTTGGAAACTCTGGCTCAGCAGCTCATAGTATTTTCTGCACAGCTTGGCATTGGAAACAGGGGTGGTGGTGGTGGTGGTGTACAAACATGAGGCTTTTTCTTAGACAAACAAATCATGGTATTTCACTTAATACTTAACTGTGAGACAAGGAGGAATGGAAACTGAAGCTGGCTGAAATGAAAGAAATGATATGAATGAGGTAAAAGACAATGTACATCCAGCCTTCCAGACTGTAACTCAGAGTGAAGCCTCTCTGACCTAAGGGGAAGAACTGGTCTGAACAGGACTATCAGTTCCTAGAAATAAGTAACCCGTCAGCAGACTAACACATTATCCGCGTGTATTGTCTGCACAGTAGCAAATAATAAGGGATGATTAACATGCCCTCCAATATTTTACAGATGAAGACTGAGACCCATGTAGCCAGGCAAGATCAGAATGTGGCCAAGATGACAAAAATTAATGATGAAGAAAACACAAGCTAGGAGAGGTTATAGTAGTTTGGTTTTGTCTTAATCTACTGGGAAGTTAGAGACTCTACCCCTTCCTCTCCTCCCTTGCCTGCTGAACTAAGTGAGTGCAAACTACTTCTGTACTTTGAACTCAGTTTGCAGCAGATGAGGTATGCTGAAGGCAAAGAAGGAAAGTGAGAGCGTGAAAAAGAATCTGAGACATTTTAAAAACAGCTGAAAATATGGAATGACAAGAGGATTAATTGGGATTGTCTCTGGAGGGCGTGGAACAGTTGCTAAGGAAAATTCTAGGAGAATGGGGGAAGTATGATACATAACAGTGCCTAGTTGGGACAATTATCAATTGTCCTGGTTTTTGAGGGGGGATTTTGGAAGGTTTTTCTTCCAGGGTTTTTGGTTGAATGGTCAAGAACAAAGAGTATGAAAACCATCAGGGTCTCCATAAGTTGAAATAATTTGATGACAATTAGTGAGAGCAAGAAAAACCATTTATAGGAGTGTAGTGGCTAGAGGTGGGAAGCTAGGTTATTATCTTGATAACCCAAGAGTTCTAAACCAAAGCAGCTCTTAAAAGTTTCTTCTAGGAGTCAATAGAGGGTTACAGTTTTTGACCTAAAATATCAAGGCATATTCTCATTGTCTTCAGGAGATACTTAATAAGCCCAGTTTGCCAGAGACTCCTGGGTTTCTGGAGAACAGAAGAAAATTCCCATAGAGATGTTACTGTCCAGTTGCTGCTGATGGACACTGGTTCAGTTGTGAGGATTGTGTATGGATGCACTCTGTTGTCAAGTTGAGCCTAAGGTTCACTCATTTTTCTGTGTGGTCTTCCAGATGTTGTTGGGCAGCTGTGGCTCTCTGGTTGTTGTTAAACTGCAGCCTTCATCAGCCTTAGCTATGGTAGCTAATAACGAAGGATTGTGGGATTTGCAGGCCAAAGACATCTGGAGGGCCACAGTTGATGACTCCTCTTTCTAGAATATGAGAAAGGAGATACTGCCCAAGGAGTCTTCTTTCTGTGTCTCTCTCTCTTACATATGTGTACATGATTTAGGTCCAGTTTTAGGATCAGCTGAAGTGACTGTGTTGACATCTTTCAAAAGAAATGTTTGCTGCTTGTCTCTTGCCTCCCTCAGTTTCATTAATAAAACAGCACTTGAAGGGCCTGGAGGTGGAAATTATGGTTTTTTAATTAGTTCCTGTCTGCTTGAATCCCTGTGCAAAGCTAAGATGGGCTATGCTATTTTTCAAATGCATGCCCCTAAACCTGCGCTCAGTGTATTCCTCCAAGGTACCAGGAAAACTTTTTTTCTGCCCCTTTCCATTCTTTTGGTGCTTTTCATCTCTCTCAGCATAAAACTCCTCCTTCCCCCCTCTTCCTGGAGCCCTTGTGTTTTGCATTAGTTTCAATTTTTTTGGCAGATGAATTAAAGCTGTAACAATCCCAAAGAGTTGAGCGGTAATACCAGGGGAATTTAGAGCAATGGAACAAAACCACAAAGCCCTTTCAACCTTTAGCTGCCAGGGTTTTGTGTTGCCTTTTCTTTTTTCCTTTTGCCTATGTGCCTAGGCAGCACATAGAAAGCAAACAACTTGTGGGTGATGCTGATGGGGCAGAATTCAAGCAAGAATGCTGTTTGCTTTTATTAATCAGGCTTCTGCTGAACATAGGGCTTTGCAATCCCCTCACATAAATGTGAATGTACAGGTGGCCCTCTAATTTTGCAAGATTTAGAGGTGCAGGAACCCCACAAAAGTGGATGAACTGCAAATATCTTCCCCCTTTCCACCTGTGTGAGGGAATAAAAAAATGCATGAACATGCCCTCCACCTCCCACTCCCCTGTTCCCTCCCTCTGCTCACACAGGTAAGTGGGTGTCCAAAGGATTACACTTGCCTTCTCTCCTTGTGCTCCTTTGTCCCATCATGCCTGAGTGAATGCATGAGTAAGGAAACATGCAGGCTTTCCCACCTCCAGCTCGCCCAGCCTATCCCTGCCTGTCCACCCGAGTAAGTGAGTGAGGGAATACAGATACATGCCCTTCCTCTTCCTGGCCTTCCCCTCTGCTGGAGTGAGTGAGTGAGTGAGTGAGTGAACATACGTGTGTACTCTCTCTTCTCCCACTCTCCCATCTGCAGACTTCTAGCTCTGTTCCTTCTGAACTGTACTGCTCAACACAGAATTGCTGAAACAATTAAAAATTAGAGACAGAACAATAGTTGCTGTTGGTTGAATCCAACTGCTGGTGTTCTGCTGGTTTAATAGGACTCTCTCCCTCTCCAGTCCCCTCACTGCCTGGAAATTTGCTCCAGAGAGCATTTCCTAGCCCTCTGAAGGTGCACACAGGGAAAATGAATTCCACCCGTATGATTCTGCTGATATGAGGACCAATGTGGTGCTGTGGCCTGAATGTAGGACCAGTGCTCTGGGAGACCAAGGTTTGAATCCCCATTCAGCTGTGGGAACCAACTGGGTGACTTAGGGGGAGTCAGACTCTCTCAGCCTTACAGGAAGTGAACAACAAAGCTCTGAATAAATCTTGTCAAGAAACCGCAAGGGATAGGGTCCCCTTTAGTTGGAGTTGACTTGACATGTAACAACAACAAAGTTCAGTTGATGGAAGCAGTTCCACAAGCACAACTATACCATTGGCTCATCCCCTTGTTGCGGATGTTTTTAAGGTTTATAAGTTAAGATGCAGCTCTCCTGGGATCCCTCTGTGTATTTTGTGAGAAATACTTTTCTGTTGTGCTCTTTGCAGCTGGCATTAGAACAGTAATGCTGGGATACACTTGTTCAAATTTTGCTTTACAATACTACATTTCCATCCACAGTCGTCTGATTATAAAAGGGACTTGAATGGGTCATTTCATAACTGAAAATATAAGCATGTCTATTACTTCATTTGGGCTCCAGACTGCTTTCTACTCATGCAGAATGTAAGCTGAAAGCAGTATTTCATTTAATAGGTGCATATTTCCCTTTCTTCAATGTAGTCTGCGAAGTAGTTAATCTAAAATTTCAATTTTATACATTTACCAGGCTCCTGCATTAGTTATCTTTACAGTGGGCCGCCCTCTCGTACGACCTCCGCACACATGAATGTGAGGCCGCACAGTGTCACATCCTTTTATAGTCAAAGGATATGGTGGGCACATGCCCGCGCTATCATGGGTGTGCATGCATTGTGTCCATTGGCTATAATGGGAAGTGATGCTTTATTTTTTTGTATTAGGAAAAGTCATGGCCTGTATCTTTTACTATTCCTCTTAAAATGTGCAGTCTTTTCCACAATTCTGACAGTTACTGATTCTTAGAGGCTACAGTTATTTTCACTGTAGTTGCCCTGTGGAATATGTCTTTGGAAGGAAGTAGTAAAAACTTGGTGGGGAGAAAAAGAATCCACAATTTTCTTTCAAATGTCTCCTAAGCCTGACTCACAAGGAAGGATTGGATTTTCTTCTTTGTAGTCTCATAGATGTCTCCTATATTTACAGAAGACAGCCCAGGAAACAGCTTGTTGCTAATGCTTTTAACTGTAGTTATTTGATTGAACGCTGTAGTTTTCTTTTGGTCTCTGGATTCTGTATATGTGTGTGTGTTTGGCTGACACAGGTATACTGCCTGACAGTATGGGAATTCTTGGGAGTGATAAACTTTTTTTTGGAACTGTTAAAAAAATAGTAAGCTTTCAGAATTTCAAGTAGTCTAGAAATATCTGATGTAATTCCATTCATTGCTAAAATTGGTACTGTAGAGTGGTAGGTTAAGAATATAGATATACAGGGGGTACAGGTAATGCAGTTTAATTTTTAAAAAGTCACATTTTCTGAAATATTACAGTTAGTTTGTAGCCCAGAGAGTGAGCTTGTTGCTTCATATATTGGTTTTGAAATAGGAGGCAAAAGATTTCACAGTCTGAGACATTAGGAGCTTGCTAACATTGTGTGTCTGTATCTGTCTTTGTGGTCAAAACAGACTTGGCAGACTTCAAAGAGAAACTCTAGTTTATCTGAAACAGAAAGTTGTTGTGTGATAAAATGTTAAGACACTCTCTCTGTTGATGCTCTCACATGTCCAGAGGACAGTGACCAAGGTGACAAGGGGTCTGGAAACCAAGCCCAGTGAAGAATCACTAGGGAAGCTCCACATGTTTTGCATGAAGAACAGGAGACAGAGAGGTGATATGATAGCCAATATATCCAAGAAATATCATGTAGAAGATTCAGTGAGCTTGTTTTCTCCTGCTTCAGAACACAAACTAATGGATTCAAATTACAAGGAAAGAGATTCCACCTAAATGTTATGAAGAACCTCTCTATTGTAAGAGCTATTTGACAGTGGAATATACTGCCATGGAAGGCCACAGACTCTCCTTTGGAGGTTTTTGAAAAAGGTTGGATGGCCACCTCTCAGGAGTGCTTTAGTTGTATATCCCTACCTGTCATCAGGGGGTTAGATTATGGAGAGCTGTTGTGGTCCTTTCGAGTTACAATTCTGTAATATGTAGAAGCCTATGAACTGGCACCTTTGTTAAGGTGTGAGAAAAATAGCCTCAGAGGCCATCAGATTAGCTGCATCTCTTGAAGTACCTCTCTGCTGATCACCCAACCTCCTTCTGCCTGTTTTTCCTTCCCACTGCCTAGGTAGTTTTCTCTGTGGTTGTAACTGCTGACAACCTCATCTTTCTGCTGTCTGTCTTTTGACAGTGTGCGTAAGAGACACCAGAATTCTACTTAACTAGTTTTGTATTGTGAGCCAGCAGACAGAGTAATGCAACAAGTGATGGTCTCCTGGGAAAGCAGGTTGGCTACATTGCAGTAGATTTTGAATAGTCTGTTCATTACTTTGTTCTCAGAACAAGATCAGGGTGGTCCTCTTGGCCAGCACAGGTATCTGCTCACTTAGTAGGCTGGGATGAGGGCTGCAGGAGTGAAGCCATTACTCTGAACAAATCTGAGGACTGAAAGAAATTCTTGAGCTAACCAATATTTCTAAAAGTCTAACAGTGTTACCTCCAGACTGAGTCTACTGCACTGAAATTTACAAGCTCTGATATGAACTCATGTGTTGCCTTGAAGAGAATGTTGCCTATTTTGAAATTAATAACCTGCTGTTTTGAAGTCCAGAAATGCAGATGTGCCACTGCTTCTCAATGCTAGCAATGGTTTGCATTAGCAAAAGAAAATTACAGTGGTCATGGTCTCAAAAGAACAGGATCCAGAAGCGAAGGAATAAAAATCCTTCAGGCAGAAAATGAGCTTTATAGTTGCTTGGCCAGCTTCAATTGAGATGGCAGATGTTTAATCAGCTTATTCAACAGAATTGTCTTGTTTTCCTCCTCCTTCCCACCTCCCTTGCGGGGGAGTCAGAACTGTATAAGGGGCAAATGATTAAGTGGGCTGCACTTCACCCAATTAAAGAAATATGGGGAGTGCAACAGCCTTGCATGTTCCAACTGTGTTTACCTTAATGGGGGTTGGATTGAAACAAATTCCATTTCCATTAGAGCAATGTAAGCCAAAATCAGGATTTGTCACTAGTGTTGTCACTGTTTCTCCAGGGGATTTGCCCACAGCTGAAATGAACAAAGTGTGTCCATCCAGATGATGATGGACTTTGGCTCCTAGTATTCCTCGCCATTAACTATGCTGGTGGGAGCTACTGGAAGTTGTAGTTTGACAACAGTTTGCCCATCCCTGGGACTGAAGGTTGTGGTTGTGATTAATTAACCAGAAGGCACCAGATGCCATCTAATCTTGGAAGCTAACCAGGGTCAGCCCCATTAGTACTTAGATGGGGGACTGCAAAGGATTACCAGGTGCTTCAGGCTAAATTTCAGAAGAAGGCAATGGCAAACTACCTCTGAGTATTCCTGACCTTAAAACATGCCTTTGAAATCCGTGGAGTCACCATAAGTTAACAGAAACCTGAAAGCACATATGCACACACTTATACACATACAAGAACACTGACTTCCTCCCCCAACACCTGGATGATATGCAAAATGGATCACAAATCAGTCTGAAGTGGAAAAAAAAGATCTGCTTGGTTGTAGCATTTGAGGTGGATTTCTGTATGTATTTTCTGCTATTGTTCCTGCCAGGGTGAGGTAAGCTTGGGCTTCTGTACTTTTATCAAGATAATTCTCCCCCCTCCTCCCAGTGATCTTATACATGTTCACTTAGGTGTAAATCCCATTGCATCATTGTGCATAAGACTGAAGCTGGCGTAAGCTCCAGCTGTGCACCACAGTGGGTGCCAGAATCGATAACTGTTACTACTAGGCCATGAGGATGTTTATTCTTTACCAGCCTGGGTGGTTACCTATTGGTCTTCTAGGATGACGTTCTAGCAGTAGAGAAGATAAAGGGAGAGGAGAAGACTTTATGAGTGGCTGGACAGGTCCTCACAGGTGCTTCCCAGATGGCTTGATTTCTAATCCAGTTGGTGTTCAGGGACAGAATTTAAACACAATTTTTGTACGGAGAAGAATCTTGCTTTATAGAGGTACTCTGACTCTCTATGCTCAATTTTTAAGATTCTCAGACTGCTTTTTTCTTTACTACAAGATGAAGTTCCCAGTAATTCCAGGATTAGGTTCTCAGTCTGAAAGTACAAGATTTTGCTGTGATTCCAGAAAACTCAGGTATTCCATTCCTTGTCTCATTTAAAAGGTGCCATAGTTACAAAGCGATTAAATGACTTTTTAGATTGTGGAGCTAAGGTAGACAGGACAGCTCAGTCACAGCTTGTCACGCAGTTAACAAAAGACCATTCTTTTTAGTAGTTTTGCAGAACTAGAAAAAGCAGTTAAAGCACACATTTCAATAACTGAAGCTAGGAGCTTCCCTACTTGTTCAAATTTTTTGTTCTGTGGCAGGTTCTGTCACTTTCTTCTTGCTCCCTTTCTCTCTTTCTTTTGATTCCTCCTACAACACAGTGTTTTAAAAGGAGCCAAACATAGTAACCACTTTGACAGTGCTTGAACTTAATCTCAGCCAAGGCCTGGGTGTGCTTGAACTTGCTTTTTTCTCCAGCCATGCGCTTTTGTGGCTGTTTGGCAATTTTTCTAAAGAAGGTTGTCTTTCAGGTTTTGCCCTGTGAGATGGGTGACCACCATGCCTCTTCATATGGTAGAGAGATTATAGAATGGAGGCTGAGAACGTGAAACCTGGGGCCATATTTGAGTCCATGTTTCTCCATACTGGCTAGCAACAATGATGACATTGAAAGATTGCTGCTGGCTTCTTCATCAGACAGAAGACATTAAAAATCTTACAGAGGACAAGTGACAGTGTTAGTCACAGGCCTAAATTTTGTATCAGACCCTGTCTCTGTCGTAGGTCAGTTGATTTGGAAGGATCTCAGTGCAACCACTGCTTTCTTGACCATGTGGGGATGAAAACAAAGGACAGTACAATTTCAGCTCCATTACCAACAGGAGTGATGTCCTGGATCCCAAGAGAAGTTATTTTACTGCTGCTATAATGGAGTTTAAATTTGTACCATACTTTATCTTGGTCCCCACATGGCCAAGAAGGGGATGGCCTCTGCCTGAAGGGAGATCCCTCCAGGCCAACTGAACTACAACAGAGATAACATCTGATACAAAATATAGGCCTATGATTCCAACACTTTCACTGTTTTTTTTTCTTTTACTTTCTTCTGTATGATTTTTTAAAACATATTATGGCTGATTAAAAATCCAGTGGAGCTTTAGAAGTTCGCTTGATGTGTTTTGTGAATTTTTCTTGGACAATAAAGGTATTACTGTCTTGTGGATTTTTTTTTTAATTTGCTGTCTGGCCAACATGGCTGCCCCGAATATTCTTGTCAGAGTACTGCACTGTTCTTAGTGAGACAGGAAGACCAATGTAAAACATGGGATGTAGATGCATGCTTTGCCTGCTGTGCATTTTAATCTAGTTGGTGCAAACTGCTTCTTCTACAAGTGTTTTCAGGAGAACGTAGACCCCAGAATGCTCTTACTGCAGAACCCTGGGACAGAATTCTGCAAAAGAAATTAAATATCACACACTGAACAGTAGCTTACCAGCCTTCTTACCTGTACTCTGGTGGCTCAGATTTGATTCCCAGGTACCTGCTAAGAGTTTATAAAAAAATTATGTTAAGATAGAACTCTGGCTAGGCAGGCTGACCTGACTCTGATTGTTTGTGACAATGATGTTCTGGAGGCTGCCCCTAGGCACAGTATCCATATTTATACTTTTAAAAATGTTTTCAGAACAACATGCTTACCTTGCCTAAAAGTGTTGGTTCTTCATGAGGTGTAATGCTTAGGCTTTTCTGAAATTGCTGCATCTTTGGATCTGCTGGCTTTCTGTTATTTAATGTTGCTGTTTTACATTGGATTGTGTTCAGATTGTTTTAACTAAATTTTCCCCTGGATTTCTTCAGTAAAAAAGCTGCCTAAGATATATTTAGGAGGAGTGATCGTATAATTGTTAGTCTTTGAGCATGAATAAAGTCTTCACTATCAAGCATGCATTTCAATAGAAAAAAAATGCAAACCTTATTTTATTTTTTGCTAGTACAGCAAACTGTGAACAGGAACATTTTTAATGTAATTAGACACTATTACCTGCATTTTCTGGCCAAGCCAAATACAAAGTGTGTTCCCCCTCATCGGATTTTACTACAATATTGGAATCCAGAATATGGCCTTTGTAGATTGATGCCTTATCCCCCACTCCCAACAGCTGTCAAGGGGGGAGGGCCACAGCTGCTTACCCTTGAGGAGAGGAGGGAGGGAGAGGAGGCACTTCCATGCATGAAGAAACAACTGGTCTTGGCTGTGAGAGGCAGAGAAACAAAGGTGCATTCCCAGATGGAGGGCACCCTTATTTTTCTTACATGCTGTTTCTTTCTCTTCTGAATTGCCTCCTCCCTTCAGTGGTAAACAGCAGTGGACCCTCCTAAGGCTCGACAGCCGCCAGTAGACAAGGTTTTGATGGGGTGTGGTGACTTTGGGGGAGATGTCAAACACTCTCAGCTGCAGAAACTGCTGTAATAGGTTTACCTTAGGGTCACCATAGGTTAGAAACAATTTGAAGGCACACGACAGAAAGCATAAATCTCTAAATAAATGCAAACATAAGACATATACGTTTGTCACTAATAGGATGCTGGCCACTGACTTTGTTAAAAACACTTCAGTATTAACCCTGATTTTAGGCAAATGATATATTTCAAACTGAACTGTCTGTGTGTACGTGCTTGGGTATGTTAATCCCCTTCCTAACTTAGGAATGGATATGTACTTGGAAAAAATGCACTGTTTATATATTTACAATTAGTGTGTAATTTTATATGTATAAATATGGTGTTCACATGAAAAATTTGGATTCTGACACCTGGTAATGTGCAGAAACTTTTTTTTAAAAAAAATTAAAAGTACTTGCATTGATGCTGACTGAGTTTGTCCATAATGACTGCCTATGGCAAATGACTGTGTGCTCATGATGGCTATAAAAGAAGGTGAAGGTTTTGCAACTCCTATTCCTCATATCAAAGTCCTACATCACAGAAGCAAACTTCTGACATTTGTTAACTATCTGTCAGGATCTATGTATTTAACTGGATTTCACTGGAATCTATAGACGTTGCTTCAAGTATAAAATGTATAGTAATGTTATCTGATCCTTTGGGTTGTGTTCTGCAAAAGATAGAAGAAAAATAGACTGTTAAAAAGATACTGCTCTAAGCAAATATTATGTGACCAAGTTAGTCTTCTGTGACTCTCTACATCTGATGTTGATGTTGTGTTCAGAGACTGAAGTGTTTGTTCCTCATTACCAGCTGTTCTGATCCTCCTTCTCTGATCTTCTTCTTTGTACTTGTTCAGGTTTTGTATTTCCATGCCTGGCAGAATATACACTTACACGGGAGCCTTGTGGTGTCTGGAATTTATAGTGTGTAGCTATTTACTTAAATCCTGGAATGAATTGTTAAAAGACATCATTGTCTTATAAAATGTCACCAACTTCAGTTTGTGTTTTTTTGTGTGGCATGCTGTATGTGGGTGTGGGAGGATTCTGTTTCCCAGCTTTTATGCTGCATAGGAGTGTGAGTCAGCCTCTCATGTATTCACATATGTGTACACAAGGACTAAAAGAACACTTTGGGGCACTCTCTGTGGACTCCTTTAAATTGCTAATGTCTTGTTTGTTTGTTTCCTAGACTATCATGGAGCAATTCAACCCCAGCCTCCGGAACTTCATTTCCATGGGGAAGAACTATGAAAAAGCCTTGGCAGGTAAGTGGAGTGGTGTTGTGCATGCTTTCACAGCCGCAGTGTGATGACTGTGGGAACTGCAGCCCTCTGTGCGAGGCAGTAGTACCTGAGGTGGAAAGAGAAAGGTAAAATTTGCTCTAGGGTTTTTCAACATTATTCTTGAAGGGTTACCAAAGACAGGTAGTGAAGCAGCTCTTTGAAGTAAGATACAAACATATTATCGATTTGGACATATGAGGCTTTAAGGATTGTAACAAGGCAGGCTGCTTGGGGAGTTTTGACATAAAACATCTTCCTTGCAGTGATAAGCCAAAAAAGAGGCTGCTGATTTGCTGACAACTAGAAATCCCAATACAAATTGGGATTTCCCATCTTAAATAGCCTCTCTGGATTTTCTTTTGTATTTGCCATTTAAAAAAATATTTTTACGAAGTTACATGTATAGCTTGTAGCCTTACATTTGGTGGCATGCAGTAATCTTCCAGAGCAAACCTATCCTTCAGCTTACACGGAATAAGTTCCTCCTCTAAGCAAAGTGTGCAATGATACTTAGACTGAAGCTGCCATCCTGTTCAGTGTACACTTTTACTTGGGAGTAAATCCAATTAAACTCAATGGGATTTACTACTGCGTAGACATGACTGGGACTGTGCAGCTCTGTTCTAGATAAAGCTAGTTATTGACTGAATTGCTGCAGTTAAATTGGTCCCTTGGCTTGAGTGAGATGTAGTGATGACCATGGGTGTGATGTTGTGCTTAATTAGACTGCTTAAATCCTGCTGATTTCAATGTACTTTAAGCAGCCTACCTGCAGGCAGTGTACTTGTGGCAAGAGCTTTCACTGGCAAGAGATACCTTATAAAATATAGTTGCCTCTTTCCTGAAGACCGATGCCTTGATAAATACATGGGTCTTTAAGATGCCACTGGATTCTTTGCTGCAATAGACCATTACGTTCACACTGTTTCATATGTTTGTTGTTAATTTGCCATCATGTTGGCTTCAACTTATGGCAACTCTGTGAATGAGAAACACCAAGACACCGTGTCATCAGCGGCTGAGGTCCTACAAATTCAGGCTTGTGACTTTCTTGGCTGATTCCATCCATCTACAATGAAGTCTTCCCCTTTTCCTACTGCTTCCCACTCTTCCCAAGCATTATCATCTTTTTTAATGAACGTGATAGCTCACCAATACCAGATCCTGGAAAAGTTACCTTTTTTGGACTATAGCTGTCAGAATCCTCCAGCTTAGTATATACCTGACAGAAAGCCAGAACCCCTCCCAGTACTAAATGTACGTTTAAATTTTGAGGATGAAACTAAAACACAACAACAGCAAGGAGAAGAGTGAAATGCCCTTTGTTCATCAGGGTAATTTTTAGCCTTTGGAGCATGCTGCCAAGGGGAAGGTAGTAGATTCTTGTCTCTTTTGTGATTTTAATAGAAAACTAGCTTACTGGATGCAGCAGCTTTGGCTGGCCTCAGCTGGATCATGGAAAGCTTCTACAAGTTTTGGCCAAAGTATTTGGCTCTGACGAAATGAGATGTTGGCTGTGTACATTTCTCTCCCCCAAGATTCTTTGCTGTTCTGTTGTTGAGCTTTCTGCTCCATAGTGCAGGGAGGCTACTGTGGTCCCACCCATCCCCAGGGATTTCAGACAGCAAACAGGGCTTAATTGTTCCTTCTTTTCATGCTTCTTGGCACCTGAACCTAGCTGAACCTCGAGGGAAAGGGTTTTCTGGAAGTATCTCCTTTCACATAGCCTGAGGACCTCTTAGGTGAATTTCACTCATTGTCTTTACCTTCCCTTAAAAGTACAGCATTAGGTAACATCCCAGGGATATTTCCATTTTGAAAAAGGCCTGTGCTGATAGAGCCGGATTCATGAGTATCACATCTTCTGACTGAGGTATAATAGAAATCTACCTTGAACCATCTTCAGCTCATTCTGTGCACACTGGTTTCTTAACATACTCTTTGGGGTACGCTCCAGAAACAGAAGTGTTGGGACTGGCAGCTCAAGCCAGATTGAAAACCATACCTCCTGAAGGGGAGGCAGGCCATAACTACTGAGTAGTGAGAGAACCCACAGTGCTTAAAGGGCTGCACTTTTTAATTTCATGTGGTCCACAGCTGAGTCCTGGGATTTCAGAGAAGCTGATGTACTGAAGCCCTGGCAATCTTTCGCTAAAAGGAAGTTTATATATGAACAATTCTAGTAACCCTTGTAACATACAAGCAATTCTAGTAATCTTGTTATTTTGATACTGGCAATTCTGTTAACAAGAAGCAGATCAGGAGGTAATTTCAACAGACTTTAGATTATAGTATTTTTTCCCCCAGATATAATGTATGTAGAAATATAGCGTACCAAGGAAAACTGGGTCATATACCATGTAATGTCTGAAAGGCACTTTCACAGGAATAACAAGCTATGGAATTGTCTTGTCCTGTTGTGGGGAATGAGAAGCACACAATCTGCTAGATATTGGACTGCACTTCCAATAATTCATCAGCATTGGATCTGTTAGCTAGAGCTGCTGGGACTTGCAGTCCAGCAACTTGGAAGACTTCATTAATCTTACCCTTGCCCTATTGTTTAGTGTGAAAAGTCCTATCTGTGTCTGATTGATTGGATCTAAAGCGGACATTCAGTGAACACAGTGCTCCATGATCCTGCACAGATGGCTGCTGGAGAAAAGGGAGGGAGCGGGAAGGCAATCTTCTCCGATTCCCCCTTCTTCTTGTGTCATCACCTATTATGCTGCTTAGGTGTGGGAGCGAGAGGAGTGGGAAGGGCCTCCAAAGTAGCTTTCTAGGAGGCACGGAGGGAACCAGGGAATGACTCAAGAATTTCTCCCCACTATCTTTCTCCAGCATGAGTGGAACTCTGCTAAGCACTGATCTGAATTTGGATCTTCCTCTAATTCTCCCTTTCCCATATAGTTTTGAGATAATTAGAGCCATGTGCTCATGCATGTGCATGTTTGTACATGTTTAAATATTAAATAGAAACTGAGGCATGGTGTGAATTATTAGAGTAGAAACTATTTTAGTACGTAGTGTTCTAATGCTCCCATCGCCTCATTTCCCAGTCTCATTGTCCTGTTCTATGTATTTGAGGAGATACAGTTCTGTAAATAATCTTTGGTGTTTCAGTTACCAGCAATAAACCTGCCCTCTTAGACAGTTTCTGCCTAAGTTAGCCTTTCATAAACCACTAATTAGTATGGAGAAACTTTCCCACCAGTTGAAAACTAGTTAGAGGCAAAGAATGCATTCTTGAATAAGAAATTCTATATTGCTTACATGGAAAGTATTTTGTAAGGAAGCAGAAAATTCAACACTTATGCATATATTGAGTATTTTATGGTTCCTGCCCTGACAAATAACTTGTCCTAGTTTTGTATGTTGTGAACATTGGGGAGAAAGCTTGTCAAAACTGAATTGTGTATACATCTCCACTGGTTTTCCTTATCTTCTTCCTGTTGCATGTTTTGCATATCCAGATAATTGGAGACGTGGCTGAATGTTGAGACTGCTGCTGTTCTAATAAGTGCAACTAGATCAATTATGAGTTTAAATCTTCCATGAGATATCTTGTATTTGAAGAGATAAACATCTTGAGGAGTAAAATGTGGAGCACACATTTAAATATAAAATAAATGGAAATTAGTGTGAGATGTTTAGTAACTGGGATTGCCTGAGTGAAAGCTGAGGAGTATTCCTATACCTTTAATGGTTGCATAGGATTTTAGCAGATGTTGCTTATCATGCAACCAGGTAACAAGCAACACCTGTTGAAACTTCCTCTTTTATATAGCCATTAGAAGTGCAGGAGCCTTCTCAACTCTGGCAACCCTATGAGTAAAATAATTGCCTGAGAAGCCATTACAGAGAAGGCCAGCAGACTATGAATTCAGCATAGAATGGAACCTACAGTAGGATCCACTTATTCTTAGCCACCTACTCTGAATAGATGGTAAAGATAGTAGTTTGGAAGAAACTACTTAAAAATGACAGGATTCTTCTAAGTGATTCCTCTTTCTAATAACAAACATGCCGCAACATCACGTAACAGTTATATTACAATTGTCACTTAAGAAAGAATGTCACTCCTTTGGTGATAGATAAGAAATGTTTAAATTACTTATATAGTTACAAGTATGCAGTCTCACTGAAATGTAGAAGAGGAGGGTTGCAGGGTTCAAATGCTGGCTCTTGTTTCACTTCATGCTGCTACCTTATGCTGGGTGTTGAGACAACATAAAGATAAAGGGGAAGGGAGTGTGTTTGGTAACACAGGCTGGTGGCTTATAGCACTCAGAGGGTTTTTAAAAAGTAACTGAAAGCACACATTTAGTTCTGAGAGAGTTACTTTTAAAATGTGTTGCTATAATGTCACCTCTGTGGAGCCTTGGAATTATAAATGCAATTAATGACTCTTTCAGAGCTTGGAAATACATTGCTAAGAGTATATAATTCTGGATGGGATATTAGGGTGCTGCAAAGAAAATCCTTGTGCTGTGTTGTGAAATGTAGGAGGGTACAGTGCTGTTTGTATCTACTGAAGAAGAAGCATGCAAGAATGACACGAAACCGGGAAACTTATTATCTGGAGTTTTACTGTAGCTTTACTGCGCATGGTTTTGAAGAAATTGATAACTAAAAGCTTTGCTTTCTGATTGAATTGTAATGTTTAGAGGGCAGATCTTGAGATGCTTATTGTGAAATTAATAATGGGCTTCTATCATAAAAATAAACTGCCAGACACTTTTTTTCTTTCGAAGAGGAAATAGTAATGATTGCAATGCCCTCATGTAAAGAAGCAGCAGTTTTATGAGTACATTCAAGCTATTCTGTTTGCAGATCACCTACATGAATGATTCTGTCATCTTAAATGAGATTGTTTCCTGTTTTCTGATCTGGATCCTTCTGAAACACAGACCTTTTAAATCTATAGCACTTTATAAACCGACATTGCTTTGCTAAACACAAACTGTGCAGTCTGTTCTTCTGGTTAAGAGGAACCCCCCTGCTTATCTGATTAAAGTGATGTGTGTACTGTTGGAATGTCAACAAACCAAGCTAAACTCTATGAACTGTTTGAAAGTTAGTGATAGCTGGCAGCTTAGTCACATTTTTTGAGCTTTGGTGAGCCAGCGTTGTCAAGGACGTGTGTGTGTCTGTGTGTGTGTATTGCTTTGGACCCCCTCTGAAAAGACATAACTCAGGTAATTAATATCCTACAACTTGAATAATTGCTGAAATCCATCAAAATGTGTGCATTTTGCACAATGCTGCTTCCACTATTCATGTTTTCAACTGGCCAAGGAGATGGGGAATAATACAAAACCTCTTCCAGAACATGATACAGATCCCACACTTTAAAATTTCTCAGTGCTTTCCCTTCTCCCTTTCTATAAAAACAGAAGCTAAAGTCCTTGGAACGTCCTTCTGCTCCTGAATCCAGTTTCTTAATTCAGTGCTCTGGTTGCAAGTAATATTTTTCTGCCCTGTCGTTCTGCTTTCCTCTCCATTCCACACAGAAGTCATGCTTGTTATCCTAATTTTAGTTAGTTAGTTCCAAAATATAGCTCTCTTTAGATCCAAAAGGTCATTAAAATCAACACTATTTATGAGGTGGCCTACACTAAAATATACCAAGCTCCTAGACTGATTTAATATACCGGTGTTTTGGAGCCAAACCCAGAAATGTATCTTTTCTCTACCATAGACATGTATATTATATTTCAGATGTGCTGCATTTCCACAGCCCCTTAAACTGTGTGATTCTAAAGAGTGAGGTTGGCATTTCATTTGAACATGTCTCTGCTTGCAACTAGTCATTCTTATAGCTTTCTCCTGCATGTTTTTAATATTTTATCTCATTCTCACTGCTTCTTAATGTCAGCCTAATCTGATCTCTTCATTGGCTCTAAAATAAAAACTCCCCTTCTCATCTTTTTTTAAGCCAAGGGTGGGAATAAACAGGTGAAACTTTTTGTGAAATTAGTCTGCCCATACCTTTTAATTGTCCTGGTCTGGCCAGGACAGTCCCAATTAATCCTCTGTCATCCCACTGTTTCAGCTGCTCTTAAAATGTCCCAGTTTGTCTCTCTTCCTCTCACTTTTCCCCTTCATCCTGGCTTGCTTCAATTGCTGCAAACTGTTTTCAAAGTGGAAAAGTAGTTTGTGCTCAATTAATTCAGCTGGGAGGGGAGAGGAAGATGGGCTGAATATTGCTCTTCCTTGAAGACTGAGGCAAAACAAACTACGGTAGCCTTTATTCGTAATTTGTTAATAATATCTTGATTGGACTTCAATGCTGCTTGGCCACGCATGTCTCGGTTTTCGTTTGTGAAGTGTTAAAGGATATGGTCTGCCTTGTTCCAAATCACATATTATCAGTGGTTCGTAAGCTGGGGTCTGCGGACCCTCTAGAGGCTGCAGCGTCCTCGCAGGGGGTCTGTAAAGCCTCGGAGGCTGCTCAGCTCGCCTCAGCCTCTCTCTCCTCCTCACAACAGAGCATCCTCCTGACGGGACCCAAGGCGCAGGCAGGCGGGCGAGGCCCGCGCATTGCTGTCATGGGGCTGCTTCACTGTAGAGAAGAGTGGGCCGTGGAGCTGACAGCCAGGTGGGGGAAGGAAGGAGAGAGGGTGTTTAGTTGAAATCGGTACTGAGGAGGTCTGCCGGACCCTTTGCTTGCTAGCACCAGGGTTGTGAATCTTGAGCTAAGTCTTGGGGGTCTGTGACAAGAAAAGATACTCAGAGGGAGTCCCTGGTAAAGAAAGATTAAGAATCACTGTACTGTATTATACGGACTGTTACTCATATCAAATACAGCAAACGTGATGTGAGTAGAACAAGGTGTTTGTGATACCTTTAGAGCCCTAAGCAGCCGGGGGCCTTGGCACTCGATGGAACACCTTTCCCTATGTATGTGGGCCTGCCCAAGGATTGAAACTGCTGAAGGGGCCCTCTTCTGCGTCTCCTAAGGCGGGGAGTACGTGTGGGGAGGGCCTTTTCAGTTGCCGCGCGCGCCCTGGTTGTGGAGTGTTCTCTCTCTTGAGGCCTGGCTGGGGCCAACGCTGGCTTTAGGACACCAGATAAAAACGCAACTGTCTGCTAAAGTGTTTGGGCCGAACTGATGTAGCCCAGAATATTTATGCGCAAGATTTTAACCTGGTGTAACCAGTTTTTAACTTGTTAGCTTGTTTAATATGTTTTTAATCTAGTTAAATTATTTTTACTCTTTAAAAATTGTGGTTATTTGTATTGGTTTTATTTCTGTGCCAATTTGAGGACATAATCTAGAGAGGGGTATAATTATTTTAATCAATCAAGTAAGCTCTTACTTTTGTAGAGTTGTTCAAGGAGCACTGGAATAAACATGCCCATGACAGTAATGTGTGTCTTTCCATTTCTAGGTGTGACATACGCAGCAAAAGGTTACTTTGATGCTCTGGTTAAAATGGGAGAACTGGCCAGTGAAAGCCAGGGATCTAAGGAACTGGGTAAGTTAAGCTTATGAATGTTATCAGTAGAACTAGAAGGGTCAAAATTTGGAGGGAACTTGCACAAACCATTGCTTTTCTTTTATCATTTAAATGGCCAAATGATCAATGCGGGGTTGCTGCTTCCACAAAGCCAGCTCCATAGCTTTTAGGCTCCTTAGGTGTGATGCTGTTATGTCAATAATGACATGGGGTAGTCCTTATCTCTTTGGGGGGGGGATATATATATATATATATGCATGCGCAAAATTCACCACACTGAGACAAAAGGCCAACGGACCAAACCTATGCTCTGGTCAGTAGTAAAAGAAGAAAACATGAGTACTTGTTTTTTGCCTTTCTTTTTCTTATCTGTAGGTTTGGTGGCCAGTTGGTTCTGTGGATTGATCCCCTGCTTAGTATGCTTTAACATTGGGATTCATTCAGATGTAATCCCAGGCTATAAAGCCAATGAGATATCAAGAACCTTGAGTAATTGCCTTAGGTCCCCCAGTGTAATTTCTGTTCCTTGTTTGTAGCAAACCAGGTTTATTCCATACAGGCAAGCTATGATTTCCCTTTATTTGTGAACCAGAGCTGAACTGTCACATTTTTTGTATGGATGGGAATTGTGTTTGTATGTGGGTGGTAAGAGGAGGTGGCAGTGGCTGAACTCCTCTCCTTGCCGTTTTCTCTCCTCGAGTGTTATTCATATTATACCAAACCATGGTCTTTGAATGTGAAAGGCCCATTTTTAATTTATTATTGTTACAGTTGCGTGGTTCTTTCTGCATGGTCTATTCTAACATGCAAATAGGAGAACGTCATTTTAAATGTCTGGTTGAAGACAGGAGCATGTTGGCTTCTGCTTCATGTTATATCAACAAACACAAGCCAAAGTCTAAAGCAACCAATTTTGCCTTTGGCTCTGTTAGGAGCTCTTCGCAGGTTACAGGGCTCCTCCTGTCAAACAGGGATGTTACATGAACAGATAGACAGAAAATCATGATGGCTGTGAAAACACTTGATTGAATACATTGACCCAATGTGCAGTCTTATTTGCGACTAACTCTGAAGTGAGGCTCTGCACAAGAGACCATGCATGGCTGCTACAGAGTATGAAATATATCACAAAAGCCTCAACTTAGGTGGATTTTAGCTCTTAGATCAAGATGTGGGAGAGCTGAAGTAATGAATTTACCAAGTGTGCTGAATTCAAATGGTGTGTTGGAAAGATACTATAAAGAGAAAGGAAACTTGACTCCAGTTAAGATTGCTATTTCAGTATTTCATTGGTTCAGTTACTGGGCTCCCCATAAACCCTTGAGGCTCCCCTTCTCACAGTTTTCAGTCTGTGACCCCCTGCAAATGTGCTGTGGCCCCCCATTGAGAATTGATGGTCTAAAGGATGCAGTGTTGATTGCCAAAAGGGGAAGGATGATGACACAAGCACTGCTTTGTTTTCCACAAAGTTCAGCATTCCTTATTCATAAGGGGAGAGGGGAGTCCTAAATTCTCCCATGGCATCTAAACATATGGCACAGCACAGAGAGGTGAATTCTATTTTCTCTTCAGCCATGGTTAATGTTTGTAACACAGAGGTTGCTTTTAAGAGAGGGGAACATATTGGCTTAAAACTATATTTGTTAAAATTACCGCCCTTTCAGACTTATAAAGATAAAACCACTCTGGCAGCTGAACTAATTGAGTTGTTCTGAATTTAAATAAATAAATGTTACAGGTGACATTGTACATTAAATGTATTCTGTAAGTGATTGATATGCTATACTATTTCATATTTAGAGTTGGAATAATTGATTATAGAAATTATGATTAAGTGACAGGCACAATTTGTCTGCTTTTAGTTTATTAACCTTACAAGATTTTAGTTAACATTTAGAAGAATGGGAGAGTGCATCTAGGGCAGTGTAACCCTAGGGGTGTGTGTGTGTGTGTGTGTGTGTGTGTGTGTGTTTGCGCACACGCACGCACACACATGCACTCATCTTAAATCAGCGTAACATCTATCTCCTTCACATGCCCCATCTTTTTACTGGTTTTTGTCTGTTACATTCACTAGCTGCGCCTAAAGTTAATAATTGTGATAATAATCTAAACATTCAAGCAATTTACTTAGCAACACTGCATATGTGCAATGTGAGAAATTTGTGTTTTAGGGAACAATTAAGCAAACTTTTAAAACATGACTATTGGAATTTGGTGTTTTGCAGACTGCATGCCAAAGAGATGGAATCATTTAAAAAGTTACATCAGCCATACAGTTTTCTCCATGTATTGTTATCCAGCCTATTGTTTGCTTTGTTTTCTACATTTCTGCAGCAACAAGAAGTACTGGTGGTTTTTTTGTGATGTGGTTATATATTATGAGAAGTTTCATTATGATAACTGTATCAGAATGGGTTAGTATGGTTTATGTATTTTTGGCCTTTTAAATATTGTCTAGGCATCCTCTTTTTCTCAGGATCCACTGCTTTGGATGTGTGGCTCTTGAGCAGTTTGGAAAGTGGTGCCCAATCCCATAAAAGTTCCCTAGCCTTGCTTATAACATTGAAAAGGTATGATGATGAACAAGGTGCTTGAATATGCTCACCCTGTGGGCATCAGTGACAGTCTCTCAATAGGGCAGAGAAAGCAGACAACCATCTCCTGGTGAACTATTTACACAGCTGTTGTACGGAGCTGTAGAAGTGGTCCAGTTTTCTAAAATTGCTTGTAAGTCAAATAGGCTAAAGTGTGTTCATCCTTATTCTTGTCATAGAAGTAGGACCTCCAGGGCTTTTCGGGAAAGATTTTCATCTACATAAGAAATGAACAGGTTTGGAGCCAGAAAGGTTAAAACTAAAGTCCAGATTGAAACTGCAGGCATGTCAAGAAAGGGCCAATATGCCTGCCAAAGAAACCATCTTCTTTTTTACTCTACTGCTGTTGGTAGGTGTTATTGGATCTTCATGGAAATTCTTTGACAGCTTTCAGGGGCTTTTCTGACATACAGCTGAAGAGGTATGTCAAGTAAAGGCTTAGAATGCAAGTAGTATTAGCAGCAGGTTTGGAAGTGTATGAGCACTGCAGTATCCTATCTAGAATTTCAGTTTTCCTTCCTGAAGAGTTTTACAAAAACAAAACAAAACAAAAAACCCTACTGCATATTTAATGTTTCCTTTTGCCTCTTAAATCCAGATATCTTCAAAGGAGATTTAGCTCAGTAATAGGGCCACTTAAAATTGTTAAACAATAGTGTAACTATAGCTCTGCAACCATCAGAATACAAGTTCTAAATATGTACACATAGGAGAACTCAGGACAGGAACACTGAAAGTGGTGTGCTAAAATCTTATGAAACAAATATTTTCACCATTGTTCAAAAGACTGTGAGTGAAGGGAGTTCTATGATGACGGAGACATAGGCCCTTTCCGCACGCGGCGAGGGAAACGCTCCCTGCCGCTATTCACCGGCTTTTTGGTGGGTCCGGGTGAGTCCGTCGGGACGAGGAGCAGTGCAAGCTCTTTGCTCCGCACTGCTCCGGCGTCCAAAATGGCGGCTTCCGGTTGGTGGAGGCTCTCTGGTGGTTGCTTTTCTGCTTTTGATAGACCAGTGCTCAACCAAGACCTCATTTGAAGAATGGAACGTGTGAGGATGCTCATACAGAAAAAGGATACCCTTAATTTCTAAAGACCCAAAATCCCAGGCACTTGAGATGAGCATTTTGCATTGAGCCCAAATAACCTGCATTTAAAGCTGGGTGATCTCCTAACTTGCCCAAAAGCCTAGATGACTGTACTTGACTGTTGCCTTAAGCATACCAAGCTGTAAAGTCTGTTCATCTTAGTTTTAGAAACATAGCTACAGTTTCAAATAATTGGAAGAGTTTTGCTTCAGAACAACATTCTGGCTTTTGATATCTTCTTGCTCTGAAGTCCTTTTTCTAAGTACATTTGCTTCCAGAGGAAGAGCAGTGGTACTGTCAGATCCACCATTGCACCTAGTCAGAACTACCACAAGGTCAGATTTGTACATGTTATTCAATAATTGTTTGATTGCTATCTGATCAGAATGGTTTCAGATTCAAACATGATAATGAGCCTTTGTTAAGCTTTCTAAATGATGGGTTGGTGTGTTGTTTGGATTTAGTTACTTGAACTGTCCTCATTATTATATAAATGTCTTTATTTTACCTGCAGCATCATAACTTGCTGGTGCTGAATATGTTTTGCGGGGTGGAAGTAGGAAGAAACCTTGCTTCACTGTTAACATGCCAGTATATAGATGTGAAGGAAAGTAGGCTTTAGGAAGAACCTGACAAAACTGAGTGAGAGCTAGCATTAAGAATCTTGCACAGTTTCGTTTAGGATGTTCAGCAAAATATGGAATATTGCTGACATTACACTTGGATTATCTGCTAGTTGTCCTGCTATAAATATATAATCCCTCTATATCCTGGTTGATAAACACTAATTGACTTCTTAGCATCTTCCTTCATGCTTATTGGAAGATAAATAAAGTATCAGGATTTTCTGGTAAGATCTGAGTGTTTCAGTCTTCCTGAACATCAGGGGCTTTACTTTTGAGTGTGTGAAAATCTTTCAGAGAATGTTCCTTACATTTAGATTGTTGACACTCGCAATAGAAATTCTGTTTGTGTGATATTTTTGATGTTACAATGCTCCTTCCTCAACCCTCAGAAAATTTCTGGTTCCTATTATAAACTGGCCTAGTATATTAAGGAATAATAACACTGACAGTTCCTGAGAACTGTAGGGCATTTATCTGCTTAGTGCACTCCATGTGACCACAGCTTTGAAGCTGTTTCCCTGCTTTATGGAAAACAGCACCTTTACATTCTCAAGAATGTATAGAATTGAGGAAAGCCCACTTAATTCATTTAATCCACAAACAGAATTCACTGACAAATGCTTAGAAAATACACAATTCTATTAAATGCCAGCTAGGTGTCTACTATAGCATGGGATGTCTGAATACACACATGTAGTGTTAGGTAAAGCTGGTACTGTCCAGATGTTTGGCCCCAGGTGATAGCATGGGTAATGTTTTAATGGGAGTTCTATAGTCTAAAACTTCTAGAGGGCATCAGACTACCTTACTTCTGTAGAGCATCAAGACATGGTAATGTCACCCAAGATTTTACATTAAGTCCTGAAAAGCCAGACATTTTGGTGTGTATTTTGCTGTTTCAAGTAAATTCTTGTCAGTATAATGAGGGTTTGTTTGGGTTTCCTTGAAATCTCTGAGCAGCCATTCTAAACCCCATCAAGCAGCCACCCACGTTTAATTCCTTCCTTACTGCTCAGTCTCAGAATTTCTCTCCCCCCACCCCAAGCATTCTGAGCACCACTGCATGATCTGTACAGTAGAAGTAATAATGTAACCTTCTGGCTTCAATAAACTCTCAGCTTTGTTGTGCATTTAGGGAACTGACCTGAAGCGAAGACCAAAAGGACTCTTAGAAAAGTCTTTCCAGACTTCTAGCTAATCTGATATTCAAACAATGTACCCTCTTCTGCCCTGAGTGAACAACTCACTTGGGTTCAATCACAGCCCTGGGCAGATAAATGGCATCTCCTGCACAACAGAGCAGAGCCAAAGGGTTTGCCCTGAAGGAGTCTTTCAGCTGCTTGAAGACACCCTGTAGAGAAAAATGCCAGTTCAGTGTCCTTTTATGCTTTCCTTTTTAGGAGGGAGTAAAGAGACTAATGGGCTGCTTTTTCTGCTTTGAAGAGTTCTGACAGATAGTGCCTAGCCTTCCATTAGTTTCAGCAGACTTTTCTTGCAGGGCTAGGGGATTCTGCTTTTGTCTCCAATGAACAGCTGCTAGTATTTGCGTTACTCAAATGCTGTATGTGTGTTTGCTTAGTAGGTGTGCATTTCCTTTACTGTATCGAAATTCTTAGCATTGTGTACACCAAATCATGTGACTGAAGAAATGAATGTATTGGTCAGGAACAAGTATTGGTTTTGAGGAATTTTGTATACAACCCTTTTTTTTTGGTATAATTTTTATTGAAAGTTTGTCTCGAAAATAACCCCCCCACACACACACACACACTTCCATGCTTAAATCTTCCAGTTGGAATTGCGTATTTCCATTCCATTACAAACATAATTTCCATCTTACAGAGAAAAGAACAGTAACATTATTTCTTCTTTGATTTCTTATATATTTATATCCTTACCCAATCCAATACTCTTTTCCATTCTTTCTCAAAGTACTGGATAGATTTATTCTTCAAAGAAAATGTTAACTTTTCCATCTCTATCATATCCAGAACTTTTAACTTCCATTCTTCTATATCAATATGCTTCTTTTCTTTCCAGTGCTGCACGTATGTCAACCTTGCTGCAGTTATTAAATATAATAATTTCTTCTGATGACTTCTTATTTCCCTTTGTTGCCCTAGCATATTTAACAAATAAAGCTCTGGTTTCATTTCAAAATTCAGCTTACAAATTCTTTGGATTTCGTCATGTACCCCCTTCCAAATTTTTTTTGCTACCTTACATGTCCACCACATATGGAAAAAACACCCCGTCTTTTCATCACACTTCCAACAATTTGAGTTCCCATTTTTCGTTATTTTTTTTTTTTTGTAATCTTTGTGGAGTCATGTACCATCTGTAAAACATTTTATAAAAGTTTTCTCTTAAATTTAAGTTTGGTGTAAATTTTATATCTATTTTCCACACTCTTTCCCAAGTTTCTAATTCAATTTAATGTCCCAAATTCTGTGCCCATCTAACCATTGTATTTTTGACTACTTCTGATTCCATTTCTCTTTTCAGCAGTCATTTAAAAATTTGGAAATTCTTTTCTTTTGGTTATCTTTCATCAGTACATCTAATTCATTCCCTTTTCTCTCAAATCCGTATAGTTTTTGGTCCATTCTAAATCTTTCTCTGAGTTGTCTCCATGGAAACCAATTTAGTTCATACCCTTCAGCCTTTAATTCTTCTTCTGTACACATTCTTGGTTTGTCGCCCTCCCATTTCAATAACTCTTGATATGTTAGTAAATTTCCTTATTTTGTTGGGCTGATTTTGTAAGCTTCTTGTGGTGAGGC
This sequence comes from Cyclura pinguis, assembly GCA_030412105.1. Classification (NCBI taxonomy): domain Eukaryota; kingdom Metazoa; phylum Chordata; class Lepidosauria; order Squamata; family Iguanidae; genus Cyclura; species Cyclura pinguis. The sequence continues at coordinate 163,378,453 of CM059600.1, forward strand.
CCATACTGGTAATTTTGTATAAAGTTTTTGCTTTATTTGTGACCAAACCTTCGACAATGTCTTTCGGATGCAATGGTTTTTAAACTCTTTATTCACTGTAGATCTATCATAACATAGATATCCATGCCATCCAAATCTATTGTTTGTTTCTTCTATCTCTTTAGTGGTTGTGTTTTCTAATTGAATCTAGTCTTTGATCCAATCTAAACAACATGTGTGGTGATAGATTTTTAATGATGGTAAGTCAAGTCCTCCTCTCTTGTATACAGACCTTATACTTGCATGGCACAGTGTGAGACAAAAAGGTGGTGTAGCTTCCTGCAGTATGCTGAATCATAGTAAGCACATACCTTGCTTAATAGAGTAATCCTTGTGGATCACCCTGTCTTATTTATGAGCCTTGAGGTATACAAGTGATCTTGAAATATAGTAGCTATGGAAACAAACACACACATGCACACACACACAATTTTTGTAGAAAACCTGTTTACACCAAGTATGACTTGTATTCCTGGTACAGACCAGGTGGAGGTTTACATACAGGGTGCGTTTGTGTGTTAGTTGCTAAGCCTTAGACGTCTGACTGATCAGGCTGTCCTGGCTGAGAGTGAGAGAGCTTGTAGGTCACAGCTGATCCTTCTGTCAATTTTCACATTCTTCACTAGCTTGTTGTTCCTGAGAATCAGCTGAATTGCTTCCAAAAATATGAAAGTTGGTAGAACAGTATGCAATTACATCACTAAATTTGTTTGGATTTTTTTTCTTAACTTACACTTTCTATAAAAAGAACCATTACTTTCTGTTGTCATGGGTTCCCCAGTTTAAAAAAAAACTGTAGTGTTCTTTCATGCTGTGAGTGATCACTGAAAATGAGATCCCTATTTGAAAAAAAAACCCAAAAACCTCAGTTATTGTCAGCTTGAAAGGTAGAATATAACCTTGTTTATAAAATTAAAACGTAAACCAGTTGTTGTTCACAGAACCCCCAGCTGGATGATAATAGAGGTTATCTAGGAGGGAGGTTGGCGACAGACATGCTGTGTGTTTTTTGAGATGATGACCTAATTGCAAAACACTCATCTTTTTAAACTTCTAAGACAAATTGGTTTCTATGGCCAGTGAGTGATCAAAGGGTTTTGACCAAACAATTGTAGCTTCCATTCAGCATTGTCAAGGACTTCAGTTGCTGTGCCACATTTTCTTAATGATGTTGTTATACAAGTTTGCTTGTTAGGGAGGAGGACAGCAGACTGTAGGATTTAAGGCTCACATGCCAGTGCCATTGCTCCTGTGTGAATGGGTGGAACTCTGTACGAAACTACTTCAATAGATTCCCGGGAGCTGAATCACTTTACTTAGGTCTATCACCTTTAAAATTCTTTCTCTCTAATAGTTTCACTTTGTACATAATGGTATCTTGCCAGTTACTGTTAGCTTGAAAAAAGGGTGAAAAAAACCAACCTCAAATAAAAAGAAATGCTAGATTCACGTTCTTGAAAACATTCAGCTACATCTTCAAAGAAAAGTCAGGCATTTCCATAATTTCAATTTTTTTCCCTCTTTTGGTCTAGGAAAAGATATCTGCAATAATCTTCTGTGTTTTGAGCTCAGTAACAAGTACCTTTCCATTCTGTTTCACAAATGTAGGTCGCTACTTCAAGGACATGTTAATCTCACAGTAGAGCCTGGAGATGTATTCAGAAGGGGTGTCCAGTTGCCTAGACTTCTTAGGAGTTACTTTTCGCTTGGCTTATCATTTCCAAAGGACATCATTGTATTGCTTGAAAAGTGAGATGTATGAAGAAGAACTCATACAGTGGGCATTAATTTATTTTTGGGGTAGTAACATTTGAAAGATATGATTGTTTAGGATAATTGGCACTACTAAAAAGGAGAGGAATTCATTGGATTTTAGTTGAGAGGGAAGAGAAGAGTAGCAATGCTATCAATCTTCTACCACCTTAGCTTCCTAAAAAAATAGAGAGAGAAAGAGAGAAGAACCCCCAAAACAGGGAAAATAACCTGAACAGAGGAGGAAAAACAAAGGAAAATCCTTCTCTGCACTTCCTGTTTTCAATAGGCATATTCCTATGAATAGAGCTTGGAAAAGTTACTTTTTGGACTACAGATCCCAGAATTTCCCTTCAGTATGGCCAGTGGTTAAAAAAGTGTGCTGCTACAGGGACCCTCGAGATGCAGGGATCCCTGACCTTGCTTTCCTCCAAGACTGTTTCTTCAAGAGCTTTTTAACTCATAAGGCTGAAGAGGAAAGTGTCAATTGTATTTAACATTTTAGAGCGATCAGACAAAGTCCATATGATGTCTCAGCTGTATACTCAGAGATCCTGTGAGTACTGAAGAAACCTATCAGTTTCCTGTTGGTTCCTCATGTGGTGATTCATTGTAGTGCTGAAGGCCCTACCTAAAACCATATTTGAAATCCTGGGGGTGGTATCCCTTAGAGTCTTGAATCTGAAGCCCATACTTCTAGTGGTGTGATAATGGGGGTTTCCCCATTACCTATGTAACAGAGCTTAAGGGAGATAGTTCTCCCTCAGGCCTACAAGGGTTAGTGAGCTGCTAGGGTTAGGTTACATTGATTGGAAGTCACATGAGATAGTTGCCCAATCAGGGGCAAGAAAGGAGAGAATCTTCTAGATGCTTCTATGAGAAGTAGAAAAAAGTCCTCAAGAGACCATGAGGAGGTGAGGGAAGCCAGGTGAGGCAGAGAAGGCCGCCTCTCAGCCCTCCCCAAAATACTATCTCAGAAATGACCTACTGTTGTGAGTGGCTTAGAATGTGTCTGGTTGGCTGCGTTGTAGCTTTGTTATTTTGGACAGTTTGGCTGATCTTGAGAATCTATCTGTGCTTATAGCCACTTCTCACTATCAAGCGTACCTGAGGGGTTGGGAAGCCCTTTCATGAGTATTATTTTCTTGTTTTACATTGCATGTTCAAAATAAATACTTTTTCTGTAAGGCTCTGTTCCCTCTCCATTCCCACGCATTCCTCGGCCCACGCGTGGATAGGATTCCTCTCACTCAGAAGGGGGAGGTGAGGGAAGGGAAAGGATCTTTGAACATAGAGATCGTGTATTCCCAAGCGATGTCCCCTTGGCTGCCCCTTCTGGCTTCCCTTGCCCTCCTCATGGTCTCTTGAGGATTTTTTTTCTACTTCTCATGGAAGCATCTAGAAGATTCTCTCCCTTCTTCCTCCTGATTGGGCAGTTATCTCATGTGAACTATCTCATGTGACTTCCAATCAGTGTAACCTCACCTTAACAATCCATTAACCCTTTGTATGCCTGAGGGAGAACTATCTCCCTTAAGCTCTGTTACCTAGATAATGAGGAAACCCCATTGTCGTAAGTGGTCATCACATTAGCCAGTGGGAGTAGGCTCCTGAGAGGAAGAAATATTTGGTAATGATTTCTCAGATGAGAAAAGCTTAAGCTTATTTCCTGATGGGACTCCCTTGCCTCTATCAGTTGTGCTATAAGGTTTTAAAAAAAAAAAAAGCACATGAAACCTCATCTGGAATTCTGATGCTACAGTGAAAAATGGTTGAATGTCTTATTTACACTTGTTAGATGCAAAGGAGCTGAGGTAGGTAGAACCAGGGAAGCATAAATATTTGGTGCCTGGAAAGTGTTTTTGGGGTGTGTGTGCAATTTTTCCCTCACCCCCTGCAGTCTATTCAGAAATGTAGGAACTCAAAAACATCCTTTCAACATGACTAATCCTTCTAAATTCTGTGAAGTTGTATTTTACCTGGATGAACTCTGACTTGGAAAGAAGTTAATAGGAGATGTCAGCATGGATTTGCTTGCTGCATATTTTCAGCATAAAATGCCATTTTTGTGCTCAGCTGCTGGTAGTACAAAGCCCTCATATTTAAGCACAAAACCTTCACACTGGGATAAGTTGCAAATACCTCCAGCTTGAATCAAAGGTGTAAAATCCTGCACAACTCCTTGATCAAGGGAGGAGCAATGTAATTGCTGTGGACCAAATTACACCTTGCTTGTAAGGCATTTAGTAGCATTAAAAGTAGCACAGCAGATGTAGAAAGATTGAACTCTGTCAGTTCTTGTGATAAATGCCTCACCAGAGCTTGTTGTATGGAGAGCAGTTCTTCCTGAGCACGGACAAATTACCCTGAACTGCCTCTTCTTAAGTGTGGCTGTCATTGCCTTTGACCCAGATTCGAAACCTTTTTGCAAGTGTTCCTTTCCAGTCCTCCCCCAGGGGAATTAATAAATCTCTTAATTGGATTTGTACCTGTCTCAAGTATCTGCCTTCTGCAGTAGCAGAAACAGTATGGTGATAAACATGGTGAATGTGGAAAGGTCATTCGTCTGGGTGAGGGAGTTAACCTGATGACAACAGATGTATAACGGGACATGCGCTTATTTGAGCAAACAAATGAAGATTGCAGTGACCTGAGCATTGCTGAACACTTCAGTTTGCATTCTCATCTTAAGAGTAACAGAACACAAAGGAATCCAAGACTCTGAAATACAGGTAATATTCTTGTTCAAGAATAGTCAACATCAGAACTTTCTCATGAGTCGCCTGCCTGGCATCTTCTACACTAATAATGTGCATAGTAGTGATGTATTTAAGTCTTTTACTCCAAGTCTCAAGTCGAGTCTCAAGTCCTTGAACATACTTTCAAGTCAAGTCTCAAGTCTGGGAGCCAACTTTATACCCCAACCACAATTCCAGAATTATTGGATAGAGTCAAATAAAGTCAGTTATAACAATTTAAGCAGAGTTGGCCCTCCACATTTGCAGTTTTGTTATCTGCAGCTTTGGAAGTGGGGAATAGGATCCTTCTTACGCCCCATTACTGAAGCTTCAAAAGCTTTAGAAGGAAGGATCCTTCTTCCTCAAGCCCGTTGCCTAACACATTGGCTGTTCCCCTCTGAGAAATGAACCCTGCATTCTCGGGACAAGTCTTGTCTTTTAGGAAAAGTTTTAGAAGGCTCCTCTGATATGCAGCAGGGGCAGGCTGCTGAGCAGACCTCAAGCCTGCCTCAAGCCCATTGCCTAGCCCATTTGCTGTTCCTCTCTGAGAAATGCGCCCACACTTTGGGCTTGAGAGAGATTGTCATGTGACTAGTAGGCAAAAAGAGATGGAAGTGTTATTCAAAGTCGTAAGGTTTCTAGATGAATGCGTTCTGTTACTGAACCAGTGACAGCAAGTCAATCACTGAAAATATACAAGTCTTGAGTCGAGTTGATTCAGTGCCTCATTTATTGCCGAGTCAAGTCACTGAAGTGACTTAAGGCTGACTTGAATCTAAGTCTGTAGACTCAAGTCTATGTCACTGGTGCATAGCCCACTGAAGGTTGTGGCTACCAAGGCAGTGTGCCAGCTGTCATTTTGTCTGATACTGTTGCATGGTTCTTTATTTTAAAATTCCTAATGTAGAAGCTTAAAAGTATGCATAGCAAAGATTGACTTTTATGTATGCTTGTGTTCTCCATTCAGCTACGCCCATATAGAGGAAATATGTGAACAAACAGTACTGTCTGTTGATGCAGACTGTAATGTCCTGAAGCAGTTTCTGAGGCAATGTCATGATGTCAGGATGGGAAAATGCAGCGGTACATCCAAAGGCCTGCGTGGAGTGAAATGTTGGGAGACCATGTTCAGTGTGTCAGAGACCTATTAAGCAGCATTCTCGATATTTTGCTACAAGGTGGAGGAGTTAGAGTGAGAGGTCATTGTATGATAATCTGCAGGAAAATAATTTATTTCCAGATATCTTTATGTGTGCATATGTTCAGATTCACATGTACATATATGCCTCAGGTGAGGGGGGGAGGTTTGGATACTTTTTTTGATACCAAGTTTTGTCTTTATTTGAGGGGGAGGGACACTTAAAAACAAACAAATTTAAATAGACTTGCTGGACTTTCAGTTAACTTTGTATGTAGAAGAACACATCTGTTCATCGCTCACTGAACTCACAGGCTAGATTTTGAAGGAATTTGTTTTGATTTTGATTTTTGCTCTGAAGGTAGCAGTTACGTTCACTATTGATCTCTAGGGTTCTGTCTTGCTCTGAGTTAATGTTGCCGTTCATTCTCCAGATTGTTTTCCTTTCTTGTTTGCATTTGGTGCTTACATGCTGACATTTTATAACTATGAACCAAATTTCTTAATGCGTGTCTGTGTGTGAGGTAATCCTAGAAATATAGGGAACTTTTTCAGACACATGGTGCATCCACCAGCACATTAGATGCTTTACCATATGCCATTTTGACAACAACTGAAAAGTTAACTCATCTAAGGATAACTAAAAACATTTATTTTACAAAAGATATTATTGGGAAGACTTAATTAGCAAACTTGTACCACCACCACTCCCAGCACTGGACCTGCAGACTATTTCTAAGAGCAAGAAAAGATGAAGGTGTGAACTGTAATCTGCTGGGACAGGGAGGCTGCTAGGGAAATAGCAGAGTAGGGCCTGGGAAGCTGCCTGCAGCAAGGGATCTTCTGAGTTTCAGTGGCGAAGACTGGATGACATGAGGGCCAAAATGATTTAGAGAAGTTACTGGAGATAGAGGAAGATATAAAAGGGGTATAGTCATCTTAATTTGGAAGGAACACCATATAAAGACCTCTCCTGTCATTTTTTATTACTTGGAAACCCACTGTAGGCTTTGGTTACCTTGGCCTTTGCCAACCTTTTGGCAAGAGTTTTGGTCTAGACCTGAATGGAACTGAAGTCACAATGTAAAGCCCAGGCTAAATTGTCCAAATACCATTTAACTCTTGACTGTGAGTGGCTGATGGAGAGAATAAATGGCTGATTAGACCACTGTTGGGGATCCTTGAGCTTTGTAAAGAAGTGCAGAATACAGTTCCTGTGCTAGAGCTTTTCATTAATACATTGCTACCATTGAACAGCAAGTAGAGGTAGGAATGATGTACGTGGTGTTATCTATGCAAACATTAAATAACAGTACTACTAATATTAACAATAACATCAAATTTTATTTATTTGTCACCTTTTCCCAGAGATTGAGATAATCAGAATTAGGCCTACACAGAAAGTTGCATATCACATTCGTCCTTAGAAACACAGACACTTCAGCAAGTAGTCTGCAGCAACTGAGACGTGAAAGCATATTTCCAGACAGCCTTCACCCCCTGTAGCTTGTAACAGTAGTTAATTCTTGTGCTTTGTAACATGCCCAGGTGAACCCTTGACATGATTGAGCAAAGACGGATTGCAGTGAAAAGGTGCACCCAGAGACATGAACGTGCCTGTGCTTATGTGCACCCTGACAGTTTGAAAGAAGATGATAAAGCAGGCCCAGATGTTGTTGGTGTATCACTGGGGGAAAGGCCTCTGCCTAAAGTAGGAGAGAGGGAAATATATGACTCTTTTAAGTGTTACAGAACTCCCTTTTGCTGGCAAATAGAAGGGATGAGTTGCTTCTTTAAGAAAGATCCCTGAACAGCAATTTAGCTTTTGAATAGATCACAGGCCATGCACTGTTCAACATGAAAATACCGGGTGTTTGTTTAACCCTCTCCCCCGCTCCATTTTTGGTAGTTTGGCATACTGGGTGACCTTTGGTGTGTTCTGGGACAGGAAGTTGGCCCCCCAGACCTGCTCAGGTTGTCCAACCTGTCCTAAGTTCAAGACTTGGCGTAAATAAGGCCACTTCCGCATGACATCACTGTCCTGTGATGGGGAAGTGTTGCTGCTGATCAGCGATTCATGCTTTTGCACAACATCACTGCGATCCTGTTGCCAACACAACCCCACCCACCGAGATTGTGGGATGTTCCATTACTGGAAAAAATCTGATAATGGCTCCTGGTCACATGACGCTCCCATCGCCAGTGGCTGTGCAGAAAGGGAGGAAGTGCGATCCAGGTACTTCCTTCACCGGTGCAGCACGGGAAGTGGCCAGCTTCACTGCCGAGGGATGGCGCATGTTGCTTGCGCAACCCTTCTGCAGGCGGCTGGCTGGGTATGGAGGGGAGTGTTTGGGTCATGCTCCCATCCTGGCATCACAATGGGAGAATGACAGAGAAGGGTAAGGTGCGGAAATGGCCATAGTCTCTTGTCTTCGTTTTTTCCCCCACCCACAGGCTTGCCTCTTTGATTGTAGTGTAGGGAGGATGGACATCGTAAACTTGTAAAGTGTTAGGAGACCTAAAATATTAAGGACATAGGACCTTTGCCTGGATCAAAAGTTTGCCAGAAACCCTGTTTTGGGGGGCCCAGATGACTCCTAGGCCAATAGCTGTAGTTTCTCTTTTCTTGGAAAGAAACCCAGTGATGAATGTGTTTTGGGGAAAACAAAACATAGATAACAGTGGTTTCGAGAAGCCTAGCTCCAGACATTGAGATTTAATTGGCAGGTTCTTGCAAGATTTGCTCTCCTAAATGGGTTTACTGAGTGTAGATCCAACATAATTGCTTTTTGGTTACACTGTCTAAATAATTCAGCATTGACTGTGTTTGTGGTAGGGAAAGAAACAATGTTTAAATTTAAACATAGCAGCCTCCTCTTTATGTGCTTTTCAAATGCCGATGAAATCAGTTTCTTAGTTACCAGTAGCAAATGTGCTACGTAGCCACTACTGTGTGCTCTGTCTTATTTATTTTAATTTTTACATTCATCACAGCGAAGTGTTCAATAACGAAGGAGATAATATTGACAGTATGTAACATAACGTGTAGGCTCTAAATTTATCCCCATGCGAGAGGATGTGTGTATCAGGGAAAAGGGGGCAGGATAAGATGGGATTATATGATACCAGATTATAGTAATAGCTATCTCAGTTAAGACTTTCTATTAGCTGTTTCTTTTTTGTTGTCTCTTTTTTCTCTTGGAGTAGGGAGTATTATATGTAACAGTTGGAGTAGTTGTAGGGCCCTAAACATAGTAGACATTGAATACGTAAAAGCAAAAGGTTACATGTGTTTGGATCTGGGGAGGAAGTATTTTAAGCCCCCTTCTCTCCCACCCACCCCTTGCTACTTGATTTTATTTTCCCTTCCTCAAAAGCCATTTTCTGGAAGAAAGAAAACAGGCTGTTGGTCTTCTTGTACCAATTTCATAATCTCAAGGTTCTCAAAAGACAATCCTTTTACTTGCAGAAAAACTACTTAGGGGACTACTTAGAATCGAACTTCAGAAATGTCTGAATCAGGAAGTCTTAAACCACTTACTGGTAAAATGAAAATGGTCTGATTCTAAGTGGCTCCTTGGAGAATACCTTAAGAGCACCCACAGACCAAAATGCATCAGGCTTCTCTGCTGATGAGACAGTCTTTTGATGCATCTGTGAATTCCATTGGTTGGTACTTAGGTTATGCTTCTTTTGAAAATTTAATAGTAATATCTATTTTGGCCTTCAAGTTGGTATTGAAAGTCTAATGTGTAATTTTTAAGCTTCAGGTATGTATAATACATTCCACATTCGTGAAGATAATTTTGGAAGAGGTCTAACTGAGATTTCTTTGCAGATTCCTTTCTAGGAACAAGCACTCTCTTTGTAATGATCTCCTTTAAATTATGAAGATCTACACTGTACGTATTATAGCAACTAAATACTAGGTTGGCCTGCTTTAGGCAGCCTCCAGAAGGGCATTAATGAGAAAGTGTTGATGACCCTATTTCTCTCCATGATCCAGGAACATGTCCAAAATTCTCTGAGAGAGAGAGCAAGAGACTGACCCTTTCCCTCAACAGGGAATACCTTTTATTCATTAAAGACACACCCTAGATATATGGAAGAATGAATGAACACTGAAGCTTCCCCTGCTTCCTCCAAAGAATGTCCAAAGCAGACCCAAAGACCTTTGATACGCTGTTTATTGTGCTCCTGTTCAAATGCAATGCCAGCATGGGGTAGTGGTTCTAGAGACAAAGCAGGACCTATAAACCCATTCAAAGTATGTCTGGTTCAGTTGCATGTTTCTACTCAAGTCATTCCTCAATAGGCAGAGTATCTGATGAAAGAAGTGGTAAATAAAGCATGTATAGAAGTGGTATAGAAAGCATGATGTAGTGGTTTGAATGTTGGACTAGGACTCCTGGAAACCAGAATTCTGCCCATCCACAGAAACCCACTGGGTGACTTTATGCATGTCACACTCTCTCAGCCACAGATGAAGGCAATGGCAAAAAAAAAAACACCTCTGAACAAGTGTTGCCAAGAAAAACCTGTGATAGGTTCCCCTTAGGGTCATCATAAGTCAGAAACAATTGGAAGGCGCACAGTAACAGCAGCAACAACAACAAGATGGAGTGCAAGAAATATTAATAGTAATAAAACAGTTAATAAAAGTACTTTGTTCCTGTTTTCTTTTACGCTACTGAAAAGCAGCACATGCGTTTTCACTGCAGTTTTGAAAACTAAGTCTGTATATACCTCATTGCATTGCTTGTTCCATGTCTGTTACTTTCTGATGCCTTTTTTTTTTGAGAGATAGATCCTTTTGAGAATGATACAGAATTTGAAAAAAAAAGCCTCCAGAAATACCCCCTTAAATGTAACCAGAAATCATTATCCATTGCACCAGTCAAGTAGCTTCATTGCTATTCAGTACCTTACTTTTTAAATGTAGCATTGTTATGGCAGTGTTATCGAAAAGTAACTAGTTACATTGCTCATAACCTTTGGCTTCTATGCTCTGGTAAAAGAGAGTCGTTGTTAAGAGCTGTCAGGTCCATAAGTGGACATGGTGCATTTTATCTTTTTAAAGATGTAGAAGATGCAATTGCTATCTCCCTAGAAAAGGAAAGGGTTGCATGCTCAGTGCCTCTCAGTTTTTTAATAGTAGAGGTACAGACTCTGAAAGGGCACTTAATAATTCTTTCTGTTCTCTCCTCCCACTTTCTGATTTTGCCAAAGTTAGCTTTCTTACCTCAGGGAAGAGGGAAAAACAACTTCTTAAGCAAAACAAAGATACAGAAGCAAAGCTTTTTTCTGGGAATGCTATTTAAGCCTTTGTTTTCAACAAGATAAACGCACACAAAAGCTTTGTACTAGATTTGAGGGAGCTGTAGTTATAGTTTCCCCACTCCCCATGCCGCTTTCCTCTGTCTTGAAACTGTCCTTGAGAGAATTCACACTCGTATAATGGACATACAGAAGATCCTCTCCTAATTTGGTTCCCGTTGTTGTATAGCCTGGCAGTTTCTCTCTCACTATCTGAATGATTTATGCATTTTTTTTTCGTCTATCCACATTTCAGTTGCTATACCACTTGACCGGTTAGTGTATATACTTTTGAAATCCCTTAGATGAGAAAGTATACTACTAAATTAGATTAAATGGTGTGTTACTGTATTTTAGTCTTTGGGCTACTAGTAAGAGCTCTGAAATTCAACTGAACCAGTCTCTGTGTTTCAGCTGCATGACATGCTGTAACTTTATCAGTAAAATTTTAGTACCGTGAAGATGCGGCGGCTATAATCTTTTTGTCTGCTTTAATTTCTGCATGCTTTTAAAGGATTTGGAGGTAGTGGGGATTTGGCTGCTTAACCAGCAAGTTCTATTAAGAAAAAAGAAAGAAACAAGATTCCTAAACGTGGAGTGCCACCTTGATGTTTCAGCAGAGATCAATATCCCATGAGAGAGAGAACAAAAATAACACCACATAAAAGATGGTACCCTGTGAGAAAGTAGAGGAAGAGTTAGCAAGTACAGGAAGCCCCCACTGTTTGACGCAGTTTTGTCTGACAACTCGCTCTTTTGACACCTCCAAATTAAGGACAAGTTCTATTAATTCAATGGGGGTCCACTCTTTCAGTTCTTCCTACCTGTGGAGGTTCACTCGGAACCACTTGCCTGTGTATGCTGCTTGCAAACTGAGCTAAAGGAGGGGAAAGGCACCGAGCCAGCTGAGAGATTTTGCAAGCAGTGTGCGTGCAGTCAGGCCTAAGTGAGCCTCTGTAAGTCCTTCATGCTCCCTACGGTACAGTATGTGAGTTCTCCTTTTCAACCAATTTTGTTTCCTGACAGTGCTCTAGTCTCTAACCTGTCAAATGTCGGGGGGAAGCCTGTAACACTAAACAATCTGATCTGGTCCAAGGTTCCTTGATCCAGAAATGTGATGTTAAAGGCTAATGTGGTGCAGCCTTGCCCCTGTCACTCCAAAACAAGTTTTTGCAAGATTATAATATAGTTATAAAAACGGTTGCCAAGCCACAATGGATAAAAACTTTCTTGAGAACATTCTTCTTTCACCCACAGCAGACAATGAAGAGCCCAGTTCTGAGAGTCTGCAAAACCTTATTTTCCATTGCCTCTCAAAGACAGTATGCAGCCTGCATGATTTTTTCATCAAGTCTTTTCCCTCTTCACTTTTTGCTCCCATTTTGGTTATTTGAAATAATCTTGATTGAAGAAGAGATCTCACAATCTTGCTTACATGTATTTTTGGGCTTTTTTTTTAGATGGCCTAATAAAGATATTACCATAAAATGAGTGTCAGAATTTTAGGGCTGCAAAAGTATCAGAATGGATGCTTGCAGCCTAGCCTTCCTGGGTGAAAGGGACCAGGAGACCATCATATTTCCTATCTCAGACATTAACCTCAAACATACTATCTTTAGTAATGTATCTTTCCCCTTAACCATAGAGCCCCAAAGGGAGAGTAGGAAGAAAAAATGTAATTCGTGCTGGGAGACACCTGCAAAATTGAGCAAGTGGTTCTGTTAGAACTATCCAGATGGCTTAGCCTTTTATCTGAGCCAAATGTTGCAGGGGGGAAATCACACATAAAATCAGGTGCCTAAAGTAGAAATAATAGTGAAGAAAGGGTGACCAATTATGTTTAGTTTGACTGGGTAGATGTCATTTCTTGGTCTGGTGGCCCTAATTTATATTTCTGAATCAATAAATTGTTCTTTGAACAACTAAGCAGAAAACCTCCTCTTAAACTATAAATGCCTTGGTAGCTGAAGCTTCTGTGGGTTTTAACTGAGAGACAGAGGTTATGAGTCTTTGTAATGTACTATGTATACATGGCATTATAGAAATAAATTTTAATTACATAGTTCTAAGGCATGCCCAGGATCTAGGTTACAAGCATTGTCATGATACTACCTGGAAACAGTGACTACAATGCTGTCAAAATACATGAAGTGGAAAAAGACTCCAGAGATTTCAACAGCATTTGGCATTGCCACTCATAGAACCCTGCAAGACTTTCTCCATTTTTACAATGGTACCTGATAACTAAAGTGAAAAGTTAAATGCTATAATCATGTATCTAGCCTCTGTTTCTGAGCAACAAAGTGAAACAAGTGAAACTATGGACAAAAAGGTGACAACCAATTTTTTTTTTTGTCTGCAAATGTATATTCTTTTGTGGTTTCTGAGTTGGTTTCCCTTGTGAGAGATCATTCTGTTAAAATTTTGTGTGTGTTGCTGAGGGGTGGATGCTAGTGAAGTTGTGCTGGGGCTTAGAATAACTGGACAGAAACAGAAAGGATCTTTGGAACCAGCTTTGATTATGTGTATTATCTCTCTTCTCCCTTCTCAGTGGCTACTGCTGCTCTGGCACCACAGCAGTCTTCTGCTGGCTGAATGCCACCGAAGCCTCGTGCTCTTCTCTACCTGTTAATTAGTTCTTTACCCTAAAAAGAATCACTGCCTTTCCCTTGTGTAAGTTGCCTGGGTAATTGTGCATTAGAGACTTGCTGATGCAAGCAGTTGGCTTTTGACGTCTCTTTCCGAGAGGAGAGCAGCTACATAGACTCAGAGAGCTGTTCCTTAATACATGGATCTTCTAAAATATAAGGTCGTTAAAATGTAATCTATTAACCTCTTTGTTTAAAGTAGTGTGGATGTATGTATGTATGCATGCATGCGTGAACATGTACACACACATGCATATCTGCACTTTGATTTTTCTAGAAATGTATTAGGAAAAGCTTTGAGCTAGTCAGCAGTTTCTTTTAACATTTTAGATCTTTTAACTTTTTACGGGGGGTGGGATAGAATTTGGACAGAAACAAGATGTGCAGTAAACATTTGCCCTCTCCTTCCCACCCTTATCAGGATGGCTGCCGAGAAGAGTTTGAGGAATTATTTCCTGCGGAGCCCCCCCCCGCCATTTAAATCAAATTTACATAGTGATCTGGTCAAGCTAAAAAGTTAGAAGCTAGTTTCACTTGCCAGTTTAGTCTGTGCTCACTGTTTCCTTGAGCCAATTTGGGTAAAGACAGATTTTAATGTTATCTTTGAGGATAATATCTGTCTGGAGATGAGCAGCATCAACAGAGGAGATGCCTCCTTTCCAGCTGCTCCCAATGAAATACTCCAGAAAAGCTTCTTTTCACCTTTAACAAAAAAAGAGTCCTCTTCCAATAGAGGTACAGGTCTGTGTTACAGATCCACCACTGTGTGCTTACAGAAACATCTGCTGCCATCTCCTGAGTGTTTTGTCCGCAGCAGTTTTATTTGTTTTCTTTTTTGTGCAGTCTTTGGCTGGTACTTAAGGTACATGCACACTCAGGTATCACAGTTCTGCACCTTTTATACGTTACACGGGCTTTTGTGGACATGTATGATACAGAAGTATGCACCACTGAGCTCCCGTGAAGCTGCCTTTAGAATGGAAGGCTATCAATAGTTTGGAATCTTACAGATTGAGTTGCAACTTGCACACTATGTAGTGGTGCAACTGTTTCTCTAGGTCATACCTATGTTACTTAACAAATACAACTCTATGAAATGGTGCCTGGAGTTGGGAATACAAGATGGGGAGCTGGATTGGTTTCATACGGCAACAGAGAAGCTGTATGATTCTCTCTCTCCCTCCCCCCTTCTCTCCCCCCTCTCTCTTTTGAATTAGAGAAGGGCAAAACAAGCTTCTGAATGAGAGTCTATGATAAAATTGTGTTGGATCAGCACACCAAATTTATGTTTTATCCATCTTCCACCAAAATTTAGATTTCATTATCTTCATGCATATTGAGAATTTTCCTAGAGGGTTTTAATTGCTCATTTAAAATATAATTGATCTTCCTTTTGGGTTCCAGAAATTATAATATTTAAATCTATTTGCCTTTTTTGTTTTTGTATTAACATTTCTAAAGTGCTAAAGTAGTGTTGATTTGCTTACAGGGGCTCTTTGGCTGTGAAACAGCTGATTGAATCCCACTGAAATCAGGGTTGAGAATACGTAACTGGGATGGTTTGGAAAATATCTTCAATAAATAAAAAGTAGATATTCTCTTCCAGCAACCTTATGTTTCCAGCCTCAACTTGTGGCTATTAACCCTCTCCCCTGCCCACATCAATAGCAGCTGTGTAAAGACTCAAATAATCTGAAAGTATCAGGTCCCATCTGGTCTTGGAAACTAAGCAGGGTCAGTGCTGGTTAGTACTTGGATGGGAGATCACCTAGGAATACCAGATGCTATAGACTATATTTCAGAGGAAGACCCTGGCAAATCGCCTCTGAGTGTTCCTTCCCTAAGAAAACCCTGTGAAATTCATGGGGTCACCATACAGCAGGGGACTTGAAAGCACATAAACACCCACCTACAAGAACCATTAAAGATCTGGCCCAGTCTCTCATCAGAGAGTGATGGCACTGCAGTGATGCATACAGTAAGCAAAGGAGGGATGAAATTACTGTGAGCATTCTGAGACACATAGAATTAAAAGTATTTCAGGGGCCTGGCTTGGATAGAAATAAAAGGTTGGGCAGAAAACAATTTCACATTAGATTCAAGTTTTAATGTCAATGGCAAGCCCCCTCTGAACAAATCTTTCCAAGAGAATCCCGTAATAGAGTCACTTTACTGTGTGACCTTAAGCTGGAAACAACTTAAAGTCACACAATGACAATCCCCTGATACAGAATTTTGTTAAGATGGGTGGACTGACTGCTTCATTAAAGTTCCAGCTATTGTGGAGAGGAGGTGGAAGAGAAGCTGTCCCTTCTATGTGTTGCCTAGTTAATTTCTGTTGACTTCCCAATGGAGAATTTCAACCTCTATTAAACTGTTGGCTGTTTTTGTTGTAATGGTATGTTACTGGGAGTTGTGAAGATTTTCTTTCATCTTGGCACAGTTTAGTGCTCCTTTTGATCAGGAAACCATTAATCAGTGCTACTTGGGGGCTCTGAATAAACACATTATAAATTCTTTCTCACTTGTGTGTAGAATTGCTCAAAAGTTGTCTTCAAGAATGCCTAGCTGAAGATTAGCTTCACATGCATTTTTTCTGGTTATGTCTGGTCTGCTTGGTGTAAGTGATGGGACTTTTCAAATAATAAATCATCGGTTCTGTGGCCTGTGATCTAAATTTACCCAAATTATGCCAAGAAAAGTGACTTTCTGTAAAGATCCTTTTGTTAGAGACATAACAATGGCTAGTTAAATGCTGTGAACATACACGACAATTAGTGGCAAAAAACACTTCATGTTGCGCTTGGATTCCTTTCTAAATTACTGTTGCATTAATTTTTCCCAATTTTATGATCTCTTGCTGAAGAAAGGACTTCACCAAGGAATCACTAATTATAAACTTTTCTGCAGCATTGGAGCCAACTTGCTCTATGTCCATTTTTTCAGTTCTAGTAAAGCAGATGTTTGTTGCTGCTTGGGACCTCTGAGAGATGGTAGACAGCAAATCTTGATGTTTACAGATAGCAGTACACGCTCTGTGTGTGTGTCCCATAGGCCAGCAACTCTATTTAGTAGGGGGTTTTTTTGTTGCAGAATTTTGACACATGTGGTGCCTTGTGCAAGCTTTGGAAGCTAACAGATTTTTTTCTTAATTGCTGTTATGTTCCAGGAGTGTTTTGGGTACATGAGCCATAAGCTCTACATGCAGGTGGCCAACTTGAAGCAGAGATGCTGCAGATGATCTTAACATCCGGAGAGGTAGTTCACCTGGAAAGGAAGAGGAGGAACTGCATTCGCTTGTAGCCTTGCAAAGTTCCCTCTAGCCAGCAAGGGAAAAAAATCAGATTAGTTTCTTTCTCATTACCTTTGCAACAGCAAACTGTTTTTCTGCATATCTCACAGTTGTTCATAGAACACTGATTTCTGTTTCTGGCTGTTAGGTGTGTTATGGCTGATAGTATACCTTACCCATCAACAGCTTATTTTTAAAAACATTTACTGGCTAACACAGAGATGTTATGTGCAAAAAAGAATAATTACTTAACATATAAGAGGTTTGGCTGCTCCAGCGTTTACAGAGAAATATATCTCTCTCCTTTAAAATAATTTGTGAGTGCAGCCCCCCCCCCCAGTTTGTAGCAAAACTTTTAAATCTGTGTTTTATATTCAGACTTGAAATCACTTTCCCATTAAAGTTTCTGCTGAAGTCCTTCTGGCTTCCTACTTCTGCATGGAGGAAATCACAGTCTGGTTTGTGTGTGTGTGTGTGTGTGTGTGTGTGTTGTAGAAAATCGTTCCTTCTCCATATAATTATTTGGAACATCTTAGCAATGGCAGTAACTGGAAAAACAGACCTAGATTTTCCACTTCGTTTTGCTGATATATGCTGAAAGCATTTACTTTATAGACATTTGGCCAATCTTTTTACCACATTGAAACTAGAAGACTGAAAAAATTGACTTTTTGAGCTATTGGGAAGTGGTTTTTTGCCCACTTTAAAAGTATATATATTTTTAATATTTTTGATCATTTTGATTTAAAAAGAATGCTACTTTCACACAGAATGGTAAGAAGCCTCTGCATGCTGGTGCTTGCAGCCTGGTTACTCCTCCCCACCAACTGTGTAAACAGCTAACAAATCAGAAATGGTTTGCTTAAGCATGTTGTCCAAGTGTGATATCCTGGCTTGTTTTTGCCTTTATAGACCTGGATTGCAAACTGAGGTTTGTCCTTAGCCTTATGTTTCTGGGTTGCTTAACTGCTTGTGCTAGTGGAAGGAGCCAAGCAAGTGTGAATTGGCTCCATTGCACAAGCACATGCTGGTCATAAAAAAGACAAAAAAGTTCAAAACCCAACCTGTGTTGATACTTTTATTGGACAAACTAAAAGGGGTAGGTGTCACTTTTTCTTCTGCATGATATCTAACCATCTGTATCTGGTAAAGAAGTCTGTGAAGCTTTGAGAGCTAATTTTGCATCTTTTGGTTTGCCCAGTAATGATACCACCTCAGGATAGACATTGGATTTTTGTTGTTTTGCTTTGTTTTATTCTTGGCTGGCACAGCTGCTCCTCACACTGTTTTCTGAACTGAAGAGACTTAATGTAGCTGTAGCTGGTGGCGAGGGGGATCTTATACTTGAGGAAGTGGATTTCCAGTCATCCTATGCTGGGAAGTGTTTTTCTGAGGGTTTAAGCCCTTCAACACACAAGGTAATTCAGCTTCAGTTGATATGCTTCAGTTGATATGCTTATATCCAAGTATTAAACTTGTCTCTGCTGCCGAGAATACAGAGATTTTCTTGAGAGATTAGTTTCACTTTTCTGTCATAGAAGCAAGCATGGTTGGGTGGGGGGTTATTTGTAATTTCAAAAGGAGGATCCAGATTTTATTCCCTCTGGTTTGTTGCCTTTGTTCCCACTCAGCCTACTGCCTAAAACATTCCACAGTAAAATACCGATGTCACGACTATAACATTGTGGCTTCCCCCCTCCCCAGCATGCTACCTTGCTATATTTGCTTGAAGAAGAAGCCAGTGAAGCTTTGAAAGCTGGCTTGTGTTTTGTGCCACATATAGACAGAATGTCACTTCCAAATTCAGACGATGGCTAGTGTGTACCCAATGTCAATTCAGGAGGACCCAAAAATGGCCCTCTAACACTCTGCATGCCCACCCCTTCTCTAGAGAAAAACAAAACTAGTCAAAATAGTCTGTTAGATAATACAGGGCTTGTTGAATTCAATTCCCTTCTAAGCTGACTTGACTTGATAAGTGGAGATATGTTGCTACAGCCTCTCGGCTATATAAATGTGTATATAAATAAATATTATCAGTGGTAGAACTGGGCTAAATAAAAAAAAAAGAATTCTGCTTAATTATTACAGATCAAAAACTTTAGGTGAAAGCTGTAATTTCTTCAGAATGTGTGGAGTTTCTAGTCCTTGTGGTTATAGAGTCTTTAAAACTTACCAGTAAATATTTTGGCTTTGAGACCTGCACGTAAATGCAGGTAGTGTGATTTGTTATATTTGTTGCATGTTACTGCGTTCTTCATGGAAGAAATCACAACTAGGTTTTATAGCATCACTTTTCTGCTTCTTAATACGTGGGTCAAGAACTTCCCTCTCACTTCTGCATCTCAACCAGAGAGCACTTTCCTGTAGGTTTTGTGACTTTAAGCTTTCGCCCAAGTCTTCTTTTTCATGCAAGAAGACATACATTACAAATGGTGTATTTAATTGCAGAAGGTGACTGGCAGAGTTAACAACTGCTTTGATTTGTTCAGGGCCATAGCAAGCAGCTGTAAGACTTACAACTTCATTTGTTTACCTGGAAAACCTTTCTGTTTCCATTATGAGCAATCAGGTAGCTGCAATGTGATTTCAAGAAATGGCCAAGGAAGCCAGATAAACACCTGATTTAGATAATGAATCAAGATTCTCAAGCTGAATGAGGAAGATGTCATCTTTCACATATTTGGGGCCAATGTACTAGGAAAGCCAGTTCTTGAAGAATGGGAAGAGCTGATACATGTGCACTTCAGTTAACAAAGTAGATGTGTTCCTGGGCTTTTCTTCTTTAAGAGAAATTTTAGTACCAGATGTAGAAAGAACACAGAAAGAAAAGGTATAGGTCCCTTCACCACAACAAAGAACAGTGCAACGTGTTTCAGTAAACCTTTTATGCAAAACTGGCATGAAATGAGACAAACAGGTCAGGTAAGCCTTGCATAAGTAAACAAAAACATTTTGAATCTTTTGGAGATGACTTGAAAGTTTCTATCAAAATGCATCTCAGGATGATTATTTTCTTTCTTTCGACATTCTCCACTTTTCTTATGATTTCCATTTTGGTGGTGAATCTATAGACCTATGCTTTGTCAACATGCCAGGGTAACTGGTGAGGGAGGCTGATCTGCTGCCCCTTTTTCTATCTGTTTTGCTTTGTACACATGCTCAGTGAGTGATTCTGGAGCCAGCTGTGTAGCTTGCCTGTTGTACATAAGCATGTACAACTGTGGTAGGGTCATCTAGAGTAGAATCCCATTATTCCCCAGGTCAAGCTTTGTTGCATTACTTACTACAGATGTGTTGCTGCAACCCAGGACTGAAAGTCTTGGATGAGAACTGGAGTGTCTTGAAGTATGGAGAATAGAACTATATGAAGCTGTCTGGGTTTGAGGTCACTGGCTCAGCTAGCCTACTGCCGGGCTAAATAACAACAAGCAACAGCTCACCAGGGATTCTCCTCCTGGAATTTCTAGGAAGTAAACCCATAAGTTTCTGCATTCAAAGCCTGTGCAGTGTTGCTGAGCTGTGGAACATCCCTGTCTAAGATGTAGTGGATTAACCAGCCAAATGTAATTAAGTGGGGGGTACCATGAGTACCATGCAGCCACCAACTTCATTAATCCCAACCTCTCCAGACTCTCAGGACTGCACTTCATTGGGAAAATCCCAACAAGACTCCACTTCATTGGGAAACAACAACAGTAAAATAATTCCCTCTCCTGAAAGCCTGTAGAAGTGTTAATTCCAGCATTTCACAAATGAAAACTGGGACACCTATGGTCAGGCAACATCAGACTCTGATCAGAATGGTGAAAGTTATACATGAAGAAGAATATACAAGCTAGGAGATTCCACAGCAGTTTACTTTTGTTTGCATCTACTGGAGAGGACAAGACTTCTCCTCTCCCTGAACATTTTAAAAGCAGCTGAAAAGTTGGGATAAGAAAGGATTAATCAAGACTGTACCTGCCAAATAAGAATACTTGGAGGGTGTGTAATTCACCTTCTAATAGCTTTTGAGGTCTTCCAGACTACTCAGAAAATTCAATTTTTCATACCCAGTAATGGACTTCTGGACTCTCACTTTCAGATTTTGATTTTGGTGGAATTTTGACCATCCATGCAGCTCCCATATGATACCAGAGCAGAAAATTGGCCATGAGATCTGCTGCAGTTGCTTACTTAACTCCAATTACTAGTCCCATCTAGAGCAGATCCATTGATTAAATTGCTAAATGGTAAATATATTTATATATATCAATCTCACTGGATAAATCCCACTGACTTAATGGGATTACTTTAGTTGAGTCTATGAATTGGATTTATACCAATGATGCTTTCTTATAGTGAATGGGAATTCTGTTTCTGCTAAACTTCTAAATTATCTTACAGTTCTAGCAACTTGTCTAAAAGTACTTCATAACTGAGATTCTGTTAAAAAGGAAATAACCAGTCAATTAAGTTTTCATTTGTTGTAATACTGAGTAAAACTGTCAATAGAATGATTCTTCTTCGTGGTCTCTGTGACTCACACAAATGGGTTTCGCGCCTGCGCAGAAACAGCATTCGGAACCTTCTAGAACCTACTGTTGGAGTTTTGGCGGTTGACCCATCCCCCATCCCCTCATGGTGTATAAACCCTCACCTCGTGTAACGGTCAGTTCCTTTTTATCTGCCATGTGTGCAGCGTACGGGAGCCTCTTCACTAGTGTAAATAGGATTTTCCCCTATTTTTTGGTGTTTTGGACTGGTTGTTTCAGCTTTGGATTGGATTGGACTTGGTTTATTCATCGGGATTGTGTTGTTCGGCAAGTTGTATGGCAATGGCTGTATTTAAACGTTGCTTGACCTGTGGAGGAAAAATACCTGATAAGGACAGACACTCAAAGTGCCTCCTTTGTTTAGGTGAGGGCCACAACGTAGGAGCTTGTCATCATTGTCAGCTATTTACTCCGCAAACTCATCAAAATAGGGATGCTTGGCTGAAAGCCCTATTGTGAGAAAACGTGCTGACTGCTTCAGAACCACCCAAGCGGGCTGAATCTGCTCCCTTACCATCCAGTATGGCCCACTCTTCTGCTTCCTCCACTTCCTGATGGAATGTGTTGGTACTGTCGTTGAGACCGAGATCTCGTTCGACGTCGAGGCCTCGAGATCAGGCATTGTCTGGTCGTGCCGATGATCGTCGAGACTGTCCTTCTCCTCCACCCAGTTCTGAACTGCTAGGAAGGAGAAGGATCGGAAGAGGAAAAATGAGGTTGCTTCAGCAGAAGCTAAGAGGCAGAGGAGGAAGGATAAGTCTAAGGCACATCCTTCATCGCTGGTGAGGAAACCAACTGCTCAAGTGTCTGCCTCAGAGGACGTACGGGCCCCTCAACATCGGGGATCCCAGGAGGTTATATCTTCTGAGGAGATCGAGGAGGTGTGTATTGGCTCAGAGGGAGAGATAATGGAAACCTCGCCTCAAATTTCTGTCAGGTCTTCTTCAGACCACAGAGTGCTGTCTCCTGCTGTAAGGCCTTCTGCGTGCAGAAGATCTTCGATCAAGCTATCCGGAATGCTTCGGCGTACTTCGTCTTTACCCCCAAGGTCGGCTTACCGAGACGATCGGTCAGTCAGCACTTCCTCATATCAGTATCATCATTATCGGGAAAGATCTCCCTGTCAATACTGTAATGATGTTTCGTATGATTCGAGGGATATGTCCCCTTATATGGACGAGTTGCAGCAATATGAGTGACATCATCGGTATAGAGATGTTCATGATGCATGGTACTGTCATGTTACTTGTTGCTCTCATTCTTTGTTGAAGAACGATGTCAGTGGGTGATAGCGTCTTCTGGCTGCACGTCTAAGTCCACTAGGCAGGATCGAGCCGCTGTTGATAGGTATCAAAAACGCCTTCCAGAGGGAAGGAGGAGAGAGTCTATTGTTATGTCCCCTCGAGGTCATCGGATCTGATCTCCATTGGTACCATCCTCGGTATCCTCGGCAGTGTCTCATGGACTAGATATCGAATCCAACTTTGTTTCCACCGCTGAAAGAATTTCACCTACTGATGATGTGCAATCATTTTCGGATCTTGTCCTCTGAATGGCCAGATCATTGAACTTACAAATTGAAGACCACAAGGAAGATCTGAAAGGCCCGATCTTCCAAGATTTGCAGGACTGCACTCCAGTACCATCTGTAATTGCGCCGCCTCTGTGTCTGTCACAGGCAATGAAGAAGTCATGGTCGACACCATTTTCGGTACCGTCTGTGTCTAAGAAACTGGAGTCTCTGTACCGTCTTGTTGAGGCTGAAGATGACTGGTGGGTCCAACACCCCAAACCAAACTCTGTTGTGGTGGATGCGGCCCGGTCAAAGCAGTCGCAAAGACTTCATGCTGTTCCTGCTGATCGTGAGGGGAAAAAAATTGGATAATATTGGTAAGAAATCCTATTCAAATGCAGCCTTGTTGTTTAGGATTTCTAATTATGCCGCCTGCGTGGGCGCATACCAACAGTTCTTGTGGGGTAGAATTAAACCCAATCTGGAAATGCTTCCTGATACCGAGAAGAAGACCGCTACTGCATTATATGGTGAGGCTTACCGCCTGTCATCTCAACAAATCACTACCACTAAACACATCACAGACTGTAGTAGTAAAGCTGTGGCGGGCACCATAGCAATTTGGCAACATGCTTGGCTTCATTTGTCTGGGTTGTCTCAGCAAGCCAAGATGATGATTGAAGACCTACCCTTTGATTCTGTAGGGTTGTTCAAAGCTGGTACTGACGAAAAGCTGGAACATGCCCAGAAAATGCGTTCGACAGCTAAGAAGTACGGACTCCTGGCGTTGACGTATCAACAGCGTTATCGGTACCGTCGGTATCAGCCTTTTCAGAGAAGAACTTTGAGCCCAACTCCACCTCAACATAGACAGAGCACACCTCAACAACTCCCGACAAGGAAGTTTCCATCTGCAAAATACAAGCAGCCTAAATATAAGAAATTACAGTCAGACCAGAGCAAACGTAGGGTTTGACAACCAAAGTCATGAGACCTTTCTGACAGATACCGGCCTTCAACAAGGGCAACGCATCCCTTCTGTTGCGAACTTGCATTCAGACAAGCATCTAAGTCTCCATTCCAAACCACCCTTTGGGAACAGACTACGCTACCATGCCGAGGTTTGGTTGATGATCACCTTGGATTCTTGGGTCCTAGACATCATAAAGTATGGGTACGCCATAGAATTTTGCCGTCTACCACTGACAGGTCGAATTCAGAGGACTATATCATCTCCAGAGCTGGAAGAGGAGATATCAACATTGCTCCAAAAAGGGGCAATAGAAAGAATCAGCACAACTCATTTGAAAAGAAGTTTCTCTTCGAGGTGTTTTCTGGTGTTGGTCCTGAAAGGCGTCAACTACTACATCAGATCAAAAAAGTTCAGAATGGTGATTTTGACTGCTATCCTGCCTCTCTTGAAAAGGGGCGACTGGTTTGCAACCTTAGATCTAAAGGATGCATATTTCCACATAGCTATAAGACCAGAGCACAGACGGTTCCTTGCCTTCATCATTGGCAGGCAGGCTTATCATTTTCGCGTCATTCCCTTCGGCATAAGCACATTTCCAAGGGTCTTCACAAAATGCATGTCCATTGTTGCAGCTTTCCTTTGTCAAAAAGGCATCGTGGTGTTCCCGTACATAGACGACTGGCTAATAATGCCATCTTCTCAAAAACTGCTATCCATGAATCTCAGGACCACCATCTGTCTTCTAAGAAAGTTAGGTTTAATGATAAGTTACAAAAAGTCAACCTTGGTACCATCAAGACAGTTCAAATACATCGGGGCAGTATTGGACTCCAGTCAGTGGAGAGCCTTTCTTCCATGGGACAAGTGGGAGAAGATTCTGTGATGTCTGACAAGAACGCAGCGACTTCATAGAGTGCGAGTGAAGGCAGTTCAGGTTGCACGAGGACTGATGGCGTCAACTACGCTTGTCACACTATATGCAAAGCTGAGGATGAGACCGCTGCAACAGTGGTTCATACATTGATTCAATCCTCTTCAGGACCATCATCTCAAGTACCTGATGGTACCGAGGAATATCCTTGCATCTCTGGATTGGTGGACAAGACCAGAGAATGTGTTGAAGGGAATGCCATTCGTTCCTTGACTGCCGTCGCTGTCAGTGACAACAGACGTGTCAATAGAAGGCTGGGGTGCTCACCTCGGAGCACTTACGATACGAGGTCGGTGGACTTCTCAGGAGAGGAATCTCCATATCAACATTTTGGAGTTCCTGGCAGTGCTGAAGGCGCTGTGAGCATTTCAGCACTACCTATGTGGGAGGTCAATCCAAATCATGATAGACAATATCACAGTGATGTACTACATAAACAAGATAGGACTTGGTCACATACATTGCTGAACTTGTCAGTACAACTATGGGAGTGGTGCCTGTCACAACGGATTCTTCCTTCGGCAGTCCATCTGGCAAGGGACCAGAATGTCCTAGCAGACACACTCAGCAGGACACAATGCAAAGAGATCTATGTGAGGAACCCCCACTTCGCGAACATGTCCTGGAGCGCGTCATCCATGACATGTTTGCGAAGTGGGGGTTTCCTCACATAGATCTCTTTGCATTGAAACTGAACAGCCAATGCAGACTGTACTGTTCCTGACATTCGAAGGGGCATCGAACTCTGGGGGATGCCTTTCTGTTCAGTTGGACGGGACCGAGAGTCTATGTGTTCCCACCATTTCCCTTGATAACGAAGGTGATTGCCAAAATTCGCCAAGACAGAGCAAAGGCGATACTCGTAACATCATGGTGGCCGAGGCAACCATGGTTTGCCAGTCTCCTTCAGTTGTTGCAGGGAACGTACCGTCTGCTGCCGTGCAGACAAGATCTGCTCAGCATCCACAACCGTACCGTTTTCCATCCTGATGTTCAAACACTGTGTTTGACCGCATGGAATCTATTGCAATAGATAGCTTGCCCGATGCTGTGAGACGTATCGTGTTGGCTGCGCATAAGCCCTCAACATTGAAGTATTATGCATATAAATGGGGTGAATTCTGTGATTACTTGAAATGACAAGGTGTTTCCCATACAGTTTGTGACAATATACATGTCTTGTCCTTTATAGCAGAGCTGTCTATTCAGGATTTGTCTGTATCTTCAATGAATGTTATTTAGCAGCAATTTCATGTAATTTTCAAAAACAGGGTAAACCATCTTGTTTTTTGGACCCCCTGATTAAGAGGTTTATCCAGGGCTATAAACAGTTGCACCCCACGATCCAACCACCTCTTCCAGAATGGAATCTGAATTTGGTGCTGAAACACCTGGCTGCTAGGCCCTTTGAGCCTATGGCAACCTGTGACATGCGACTGCTCGTATGGAAAACTGCCTTTTTGGTTGCAATAACATCTGTAAGGAGGGCTAGTGAGCTATGTGCACTCAGAGTTGATCCTCCTTATTTGAGATTCCGCAAAGATAAGGTGGTGTTAAGACCAGACATAACGTTCTTGCCAAAAGTGGTGTCATATTTCCATCTGAACCAAGATATCGTGTTACCAGCTTTCATGCAGAATCCAGGTTCAGACATGGTGAAAACTCTGCACTGTTTGGATGTCAGAAGGGCACTGGCGTTTTATGTTCAACGCACTTCTTCAATTAGGGAGTCAAATACATTGTTTGTTATTCAGTATCTAAACAGGGTAATTCAGTATCTCCTCAAAGGCTCTCTAAATGGGTGGTTTCCACCATTAAGTTGTCTTATGAGCTGGGAAAAAGAAGCTCCCTGACTCTGTTCGAGCTCATTCCACAAGATCAATGGCCTTTTTGCACGGGGTATCTCTTTATGAGGTCTGCAAAGCAGATACCTGGTCTCAGCCTCATACATTTATCAATCATTGTAGAGTTGACAACCGTTCTAGAAATGATGCATGTTTTGGGAGAGCTGTACTGTTTTCCTCTGTGGGATGAATGATATGATATTGTCTGTTTTGTCAATAAATGTTATATATTATCTTACATCTTAGTGTTGATGGGAAAAAAAAAGAGAGAGAGAGAGACAAGGAAATCAGAAGGAAAGGTGGGAGCCAGAAGTTGACATGAGTGTTGTCCAGCAGCATGACATACCCTCCATCCTTTTTGATCAGCTTGCTAGTCTCCCATTTGTGTGAGTCACAGAGACCACGAAGAAGAAGAACAGGTTGCTTATCTGTAACTGTGATTCTTCGAGTGGTCATCTGTGAACTCACACAACCCCTCCCTCCTCCCCTCATTTGTCCCGCTGTGCAGTGGTTCTGTTGCTGCCCCACGTGCGACGATGGAACTGACCGTTACACGAGGTGGGGGCTTATATACCATGAGGAGATGGGGGAATGGGTCAACCGCCAAAATGCCAATCATAGGCTCTAGAAGGTTCCACATGCTGTTTCTGCGCAGGCGCGAAACCCATTTATGTGAGTTCAGAGATGACCACTCAAAGAACCACAGTTACAGGTAAGCAACCTGTTCATATGTGTTGGTGCCAAGGGTGTTAAAAGATAGTGTGAATGTCATGATTGTAGGAACATATAATGCTTATTTATTAACATGTAACAATCACACTTCCAGATTTGAGGCGGAACATGACTAAATTAGTTGGACCTGCATTTTTCAAGTTGCAGTCCAACATTTTAAGCACTGTACCACGCTGGCATTGGGTGTGGTCCGAGGACTAGTGCAATAAAATCTTATTAATGTTCATTAGATATGTTGACAGGATGAAAGATAATAGTGAGAATTCCCGTCACTTTTCACATGCCTGGATCTTACTTTATGTTACTTAACTGTATGGTACTGATCATCTTAATTGCATGGAAAATGCTTCTTGCTGCTAGCATCTATGTGGATAGTTTACAATATAATAAAACACTGTATCAGAATCTGTCTTGCAGAACTCTACTTGCTCTGGACTGTGCATGCAGTTAAAGTCTGCAAAATAAAGAAGAAATGGTAATCAAATTGCTTAGACACATCTTTGTTAATCTCTCTCCGGCCAATCTGATTCTATAGGTCAGCTTCTCAGCTCCCACTACTGACTAGACTTTGTCTAATCAATTGTTGGAGGGAAAGATAATGAAGGTATTTCCAATTTTGAGCAATCGCTGGTCTAGCTGAACCCCGAAGTATTACAGTGAGGGTTTTGCTTTAAATTTTCATTTTCTCTATCAAAAATTGACAACAGTAGAGTTTCCTTACACTGAATAGTCAGATTAATCATATTTACTAACCAAGTCAGTATTTCATCAGAAAATTTCTTGACATCTGGGCATCTTAACTGAACATTTTCTAATGATCTGATTTTACCACACCTGTATGAACAAAGAGTAGGTATTTTCCTATTAATTTAGTTTAGCTTAGTTGGGCAAATATGCCACCTGTGTACCACCTCACTCTTCTGAGGCTATTGAGATTGATTGGGGGGGAGGGGGGAATATCCATTTTCTGTTCCAGTTTTTGTGCGAGATGTAAGCATTTAGATTCATTTCCCAAATTACTCTGGATCCAGTGGTCTTACCATTCAGTGGTCTTGCCATAAATCTGTGAAACCACTACTTTGCTAAAACCTTCTGAGAATTTGGTGTAAGTTACCTATAAACTAGGGACTTGCCAACCTACCTACTTCACTGCGGCACTCTAGCAGCAGCAGGAAACTGTGGTTGCTGACAGTCTATGACAAAATAGTCTTTAGAAAGTGCTTGAATCTACTCACTTGAATCTACTCACTGTCTACTCACTTGAAGTAATTACTTATGCTCAGGAATTGTTGTTGTGTGCCTTCAAGTTATTCCTGACTTGGTGGTAATCCTAAGATGAACCTATCACAGGGTTTTGTGGGGGCTGAGAGTGTTGGGTGTGCCCAAGGTTACCCAGTGGGTTTCTGTGGCTGAGTGAGAGCAGGGTTGCTCTCATGCTCAGGAATAATTATCCTCTAAATTGGCGGCATACTTTAATGACTGACTTCTCTTATACTTGACAGGAAGATCAGGTGAATCTATCCATTTAATGGCAAATCTATGAGGCAGCTTCCAAAAATGACTATCTTCAGCATCGCTGTTCTTCCACAATCCCCCTGTGTATGTACCTTCAACCCCACTGCCAACTTATGGCAACTCTGTGCATTTTGTAAGATTTTCTTAGGCAAGGAATACTCAGAGGTGGTTTTGCCAGTTCCTTCCTCTTAAATATAGCTGTTAGTCTGATTTCTGGGGTCCCTTGGGGGACACCTCAATGTGCTCCATGTGATGGGGAATGGAAACTAGCCAGAGCACAAGCAATAGCAATGCGAGAGGCAGGGTAACCTAGCAGGGTCTTTTTATCCAGTTTTTACAGGGTCAGGCCAAGCCAAAAACCAAAGAAAAATGTTCAATAAATGATTTTATTGAATGAAAGTGTCACGCACCAACACAATCACTCACACACTCACCCAAGACCTATTAAGAAGCAAAAGAGAGGAAACTGGATAGGAGAATATTGAAGGAGTTGTAGCTGGGGTAATACTGGACCTTTTCCTGAAGTCCTTGGTCCAGGAAAGACAGTGGAGAAGTGGAGCTCAGCATGGAGAGGGCTGAGGGGATTACTCAATGGACAAAGAAACGGTCTGCTGGGATGACCGGGAGTGATCCAAAGAACCGCTCAAAAACTGCAACTATTTGTAGGGGAAAAAGTACCTGGAGGGCTAATCCTTTCCCAGGGAGAACAATGAGTGTTGCAACAAGAAAGAAGCTCCACAATGGTAACTTCCTTTGCATGATGAGATTACGAGGTATTGCCAAAGTCTCAGAATCTTTGGCTGCATTGGGTTGTGGTGTGACTTTCTGTAAATGGTCCTTGCCTAGTTGGATTTTCCTCAACTTGGGGCAAACACGCTAATCCCCTCAAGTTGACTTCTCAGGGGCTGAGGACCCTTTGTTTATTGTGGGTTTGCACAGCTTGAGGTTTTCTGGGGCTACGTGACGGGGGATTTTACTGGCCTCACCTGGTTTTTGATCGTTCAACCATTACTGCCTACGTGCTCATCCGGGCAACCTCTCAGGCACATGGAATAATATTTTAATATCAAAATTGTAGACCCTGGGACAGGGTTTTCCAGTGGGGTAACATAGCCTCCAGTGCCTGTTATCCTTTGGTGTTCTCCCATCCTAGTTCTTACCAAGGCTGACCCTGCTGAGCTTCCCAGATCAAACAGGAACTTGTGCTTTTAGGGTATTTAGTTCCCCTGTATTGAGAGATTAATTCAACAGTGACGGGATCTCTTGGGCCTCTCAAACAAATGATGGTCATGTCTGACCCTGATTACCTTTATTAGCTCTGACAGAATCACAGCCAGAGCTGGAATGGCTTCTGGGTCTGAGGCTAGAATAGGTCCACAACATAAATTACATCATGTACTGCCTACCAATAACAAGAATAAAACCATCGTGCTTGCTGAAGAGTGCTTGTAAAATTATAAGGCACATTTCCAAAATGGAGATCTTATTAAGGTACTTCATGTAGATGTAGGGGAATTTTTTAGAGTCCCCTGTGCAGCTGCTGTGATCAGAAGTTGTAGATAGTAATTTTAAAGACATAATTCTACAGCATTTTATCCCCTAAAGAATTTATTCAGTTTTCTTGTTTATTTACCTCAGGCTATTCTTAGTGTCTTGGTAGCTAGCAAATACTGTCTTGATGAGAGGCATTGAGATTGGAGACAGAGACAAGGAACTAACTAGTTAAACAAATGTTAACAATTATGTTGGAAATTTTCTAAAGAAAAGAGGTAACTTAATTAAGTTTATTTTTAAAAAGTAAAATGATTAAGTTGGAATTTCCACATTAACTTAATTCCAGAATTAAATTAATAATTAATTAAATAAGACACAATACTAAAGAGATAATAAACTTTATGTTTTCCAGCTAGTTCTTTACCCAGGGCTTAGTATTCTTAGATTCTTTCTTCCTTTGTCGTAGTCCCTCAGGGTCAGAGAACAGTAAGGTTTAGGTCACAAGATCTGAGCACATAGATTAAAAGAACAGTGTTAGATGAGAGATGGAGTTTTCAGAAAATTCATGCACCTGTTCCCTTCTCTCCCAAATTCCAAACAGGGACCAGAAGGTGGGGCAGGATGGGAATAAAACCACAGATGGCATTTTTTCAGCTTCATTCTGTTAAAGCTTTTAGTATGGGCACTTCACTTAAGTTTAAGTGGCAGTTTGACATAAACTTAATAGCTACATTTCTCCTCTTCTATATAAATGTAATTGAATTAGAATCTTAGCTTATCAGAGCCTAACTACAACACACTATTCCATTTCCACTAACTACTATCCATCTCTGGAGGGAGGAGTACTAAAGTTTAAAGAAGAGGTTCCGCTTCTCCCTCTCCAGTTTTGAGCTCGATTGGTTGCTGATGTTTATTTGAAAATTCTGCCTCCAAGAATGTGGCACAAGTTGCCTAGACTCAGTGTTCCATGTTTTGTTATACAGGCATACTTCAATAAACAAAGCCTCTGACAAAGAAACTCCTTTTTACAAAGTCTTTTTACACCTGCCAAGCCACCTTTGTTTCCTTAGCCTCTGCCTACTTGGAAGTATTTTTAGCAGCTTTGTTGTTGCAGTGGTGGTGGAGAAGGGCTGGAGAAACACAGACTTTCAATGTCAGGTTGCAGCAACATGTCTAGAATAACCAGTATAATAAATCTTGAGCCGGAAAAGAGAAGAACTATACTCTAGCTAATCCTACTGTAGTCATGTGTGCCTGCTTATTACAGGCAAGGTAACAGTGGCTGCCTCCAGAATCTCCTACTGACCATGTGTGAACAGTAAAAATAGAAAGAAAAGAGAAGAGCAGATATGCCTGACTCACTATCTAGCCCTACCATGTTTAAAAAAAAAAAAAAACTAAACATAGGTCTGTAAGTTTGGCTCCCAAAATGGGAATCATAACAAAAGTGGAGCCTGGTGAAGAAAAAGGTCATTCATGGATACATTTTGGAAGGAGTATTCACGTGGTCTCTGAAAGGTTCAAAATGTTTTTGTTGCCTTATGTAAGGTTTACCTGACTTGATTGTTTCCTTTCACATGAGCATATTGCTTAGTTTTGAATAAAAAGCTGGTTGAAACATGCTGAACCATGTTTCTTTTTTGTGGAGTAGGAACCTATTCCTATTGTTTCTTTGTTGTTCCTGTCTTTGGTACTAAGTTTTCTGTTAAAGAAGTAATGTCCAGGAACCCGTCTGCTTCATTAATTAAGGTTTACCTGAAATGGGATCCCTCTATTTGGTCTTTAGGGATCTGCTAAAGGAAAGATACACTCCTATGGGTAGAATGCCAGCTTCTTTCTTTTCAAATATTGATGCTACTACACCCCCACCACAGTTTCACCTGCGGACCTTGAACAATTCAAGTGCTTTCTAATATATTTCCAAAATCTGTTGTGAGGAAGGAAACAAGCACATATACCTACTTGTCTTATAAGTGTGTCTCAACCTTAACATGATGAAAGTTACAAAACCACTGAGAGGTACCAGTAGGGAAAGAATGTTTGCACCTGAATTTATTATGGTCATGAATATAAAGAAGCTGGTGGCAGTGATGTGTGTGAGTGTACTTGCCCTTCAGTTGTGGCCTTCTTTAATCAGCAGTGAAGTGTGTGGCTGACCATTGGGTAGCACTCATTTAAGAAGTTGTTTGCTAGTTGCTAAATGAGCACAGCTTAAGAGACTAAGCCATACATGTAGATGGCTAAAATAAACCTTGTTTATTTAAGGAGTTCAGTAGACTGAAGCAGTCCAGCCTTAGTCCAATGCTTTGACATAGGGAACCTGCCTCTGGTCCCCTCCCCAAAGGGCAAATGGCTGTCTTTGGACACACACTCAATAATGCAGAAAGCTGTCTTTAATTATAAAAAAAAAAGCAGAAACAATAATGTAAGACATTTATTATAAGTAGCACCTTCAAAAAACATCACAGGTATTGTGTGCATTCTTCAACACTAATCTTTAGGCTGGTTATCAATCGAAACAACAAAAAGAAGTGGTCAGTGGGGGAGATAATGTATTTCAGTAGAAATAATGAAAAGCCCCAACTCTGCAGTTTGTAATAAAGTTAGTTGTACTACAAATTGCACTGTGCCCAGTGCAAAAAAAGATCTCTGGCTGTTAGTGGGGCAAAAAAAGTGATGGATTTTCTCCCACTGAAAATATTAAAAACTGGACAATTATTTTGATGCATGTCTCCTACTAATTGGGACCCGTGGGGACGTTTTTCAATGGTGCACTTTAATTAATCTCCAGCTTTGCCAATATAGGGATGCCTTTCTTTCCTATTCTCTATGTTAAAGGTAACCTGTGTGTTCCAATTAGCACTAGAGAAAGAGCACTAAAATAATTGCTGGCCTGTATATTTTCTAAGAGAAAGTAGCCATTGGTTTTCCATTCCCTCATGCTTTGCACCACCTGCAATCTCTCTGTACCAGGCACTGCCTAATCTAATTAAGTCTGCCTAACAACTCCTCCATTCCCTCTTATATCTGTTACTACAGGGAGACACAGAATTTTCATCTTGTCTATCAATATCTCCTCCTTACCCCGGCCTCTTTGGTTTTGATAATACCCAGCCTGAAGAAGAGCTAATAAGCCTTAATAAAGATATTACGCTAATGTTTGGGATTTCTTGCCATATCTGGAGTGTCATTAACAAACAGCAATCAAAAGCATTGAACTTGTCCAGATAGCAGGTGTGAATATATTGAGGGCAGACCACTACTGCTCAACAGCCAACTGGTGTGAAATATTCTTCTTATGTATATTACATGTGATTTGGGGTGCGGGGTGGAGACTGGACTTTATTTAGCTAAGCTTTTCAATCACTAGGCAAGTGTTCCCTATGTTTGCTTTGGAAGGAGGAGTAATATTTTATTCATTCTCAAGTCTCATATGGGTAAATTTAATGAAGATAATCCAGTGAGGGGCCCTGGGAGAAAAATACCTACTGAGGTCCTCTTACTGTCTGTATTGGAAACTGTCAGTTAACACATGGAATGAGATACTTAGCCTTTTTCATTGCACTCTTTGGGAGAAATCTGGGTCTGATCAAGGCACCTACAGGGTTAGTTTGAGGCCATCCCACACTCCCCAGGACTTCCTAGAAGAGACAGTTGCCTCTCCTGGGAAGTCCCAAGAGGATTTTCAGATTGAAAATCAGCTTATGTGCCCTGTGTGAAGACTGAGGCCAAGATCCTACACAAGTTTAGAACAGGAAATATATACTAGTGCGGATATGTTGGATCCTACAGTTGTACTGCTCTTTGCACTGGGGGTACCATGGCCTTGAGCTGACCCATAATGGAACAGCTGATGAGCTCTACTCCTACAAATCCAAAGTGAAAGAGAGGTTGTATGCTTGTGGAATGATTGGCTGCTCTAGAGACCACACTTATACAACCTCAGAGAAAGTGCAGTGGGTTTTTAAAAATGATTTTAGGATTTTGGCTGGTCTTAATGGAGCTCCTGAAACAAGTGCTGCTTTCTGAGCCTTCAGAAAAATTGTAATTATTAACCTAAACAAAGAGTACAAGTTTGTATTTTGGTGGAACGGGAAGAGAAGTTGATGTAGAACAGTCTTTCAGATGTCTTCTTTTTTTCCGCCCTCTCGTGCTTTTGTCTTTCCCTTCCCTTTCATTCCTAGGGGATGTTCTTTTCCAGATGGCTGAAGTCCACAGACAGATTCAGAATCAATTAGAAGAGATGGTAAGCACTTTACTTCCTGTTGACATGTCTTTTTTGCAGAGGCTGGCCAAGGGGCAGCCTGCACTCTGTTTGGTAGATGTGGATGTAAAATACATCTGTTGCAGAATAGTTGCCAACTCCTTTAAATAAGACTAAAGACCTCTGAAGAAGTCATGAGCCAGACAGAATCGTAAATCATGGGCTCACCTCAGAAATGTCCAGGAAATAACTGGAGTTGCAAATAAAAGCTGGTCTTAGGCCAAGTTTCATGCTTCACCAGTTGGTTTCATGCACTGCTAGGGCTGAGTAAAGCTCTTTGCTGTACCTGTATGGTAACTGCACTTCTTTGGGGAGGGGGTTGTACTTGATTTTGTTTTTGTTGCAGGCACACACACGTCTTAAGTGGCAATCCAAGTTGTAGGCCATTGTCAAAAGGGGCATTAATTTGTTGTGTGTGCATTATAAATACTTCACACTTCATCCATGCACAGAGAGAGAGAGAGAGAGAGAAACTATTACTATAAATTAAAGTGAAACATAATATACATCTCTTTTGTATGAGGGACCTTTTTATCAAGGACAAACAGATATGTTATTTAGTGCAAGGACTTCCTATATCATGGCTAGAGAGAATTCCGATTAATGCCTTTACCAACATTTGTTTACCAAGGATAAGAGCACCCAGGACACTTATGGCTTCTCAGTACGTATGTAGAATGCATGTTAATATCACAAGGGGCCAAATATCTTACATATCTAGATGGTTAATAGAGGAGTCTCAACAGCTAACCTGTGGTGTTGAGGATGGTTTGGGAGTTAGAGGGGTATTTCTTTTACGTATAACCAATGATACTAAATCTGAATAGCTTTGTGAGGTAAGACAATCTCATCCTGCTCTAGGGAAGTCTCATATAGAGTAATTCATAGGTGGCACATTAAGTCCCCAGACTTCATCGTATTAACAAAAATCTATCCCCTATCTGCTGGAATGGCTGGAGTGCTCGTGGCTCAGTGCTTCATAGGTGGCTTTATTGCCCAGTAGTGACTTCTTCCTGGGATGAGTTTTGCAGATCCATCTCTCAAATTACAGGTAGAATTAGAAGTCTGTAGCCAGATGACTTGTGTGTCTGCTCTATCTGCAATCTATACAATAGGGAGGACTATTAATGTTTTCAATATTTGAGACTGTAAACAAAAAGGGATGTTTTGGGCACTTACCAGACTAGAGATGGCTTCTCATTGGAGGTCTTAGCGGGGACTATCAAAACAAAACCAGTTTGTCAAAATATAGAGATGAACCTTTTCAGAAAAGTTGATGTGTAACCTGAGGCATTTATGAGGCATGGGTTCAAAAATACATCTGTAAACATATGGTATCCTTTTATTATACATCCAAATATGGATTTGTTTCTGTATGAACTGCTTGGTGAGCAGGTAAAATTCTGAGCTAATGGGTTTTGAGTGCAAAGTAAACTCTGTAATAGAAATGCCTTGGATTTTTTTCTTCTTTGCAACTCCAGTTCCACCCCCTCCCCACCACGGGCACCATTTTGACCTGTTGGTGTTCCTTAAGTGTTAGGTCTAAATTGATTATTGTAATTTTTTGTCATCATCATGCTGTTTGTAGGATCCTCATTTGAACATGTGTCTGAATATATACTGTATATATACTGAATATATATACATGTACCTATGGGTTCTGAAAAAATCAAATAAAAAAAACCCCACAGTACATATCACCAAATAGGGAAAACTGTGCTCTTAGGCAAAGTTCAAGGAGCTGTGTGCCTGCTCTGTTTGCAGTCCAGGTGCTAGCTGTTGATGGCAAGGTCAGTTTCTTAAGGGTCTTTATCTTGACCCTGACCTTTAAACAGATAATTGTAAAATAAGGCTAACTGTTCATCCCATGCATCCAGCGATCTTCCCAGAGCTGACTCAGGTGCCCTAGAGTTTGTGTGCCCTACTTAGTATTGTTTGTTTATACTTACATTCATTTTGTTTTACCTATTTCCATCCAGTTCTAAAGATCCCTTGGGGTTGCATCTTCCAGATTAGGTCCCCCTATCCAGAGTTTTTGCACATCTTCCTGTATTTAAATATTGAAGTCAGTTGTGATGTTATGCTTTCTTGGTTCTGTTTGTTTCTCAGCTGAAGTCCTTCCACAATGAGCTACTAACACAACTGGAGCAGAAAGTAGAACTGGATTCACGGTATCTAAGTGTAAGTTACAGCATAAAATTTATACTTCATGTAAAATGAATCGTTCTGGCCATATTTCCATCAGTGCCGTATTGGGAGAAGTAGAAGGTTTGGTTTGGTTTGGTTCGAAGATAAGAATGGAAAGAATATTGGGTTAGCTGGGTTTGGATCTAATCCTGCAAAATCCTTCTTAGCCTTTTAAAAAAGAGCATATTCAAAGTAACTTAATCCAGATTGTTTATGTTGTATGAATTAAATGGTTCCCAAGTACATGCAGGCTTTGTAAATTCAAAATCACAGAGATTCTAGCTTGTTTAGAAAAGGCGGGGGGTGCGGTGCATAAGCTTGAAGTTGGTTTGGCATGGTGCAAGGTTTGCAGTTTAGTTTGATGCTGTATTAAATACAGATTTATTTGAGATGTGATAAAGTAGGAGAGGTAGGGGGCTGCACACCTCACATTCTGATATTCAGCATACAGAAGTATGAAGTTAGTAAGAAAAACTTTCAAACTTCGCTCTGTTTCCAACTCAGCCCCATCATCCTGGGAAAATTCAGATAGATTTCTGAAGTTCGGGAAACAGGAAGTACAAGCCCATTGCACTTCCTTTTTTTTTCATCCTACACAAATTCTATTTATGGTTGTATAACCATGTTAAAGAGATGAAGATGAATAGCTTCTAAATTCAAAAGTGTTGATAGTATTCTGTGAACCCAAACAGATCTAGGAGAAATTATTTCCGAATTCCACACCTTCCACATTCTTTTCTCAGTAATGTGGGAGCATATTTAGACCATCTCTAGATATGAATTGAACATAGGAGTCATGAGTCACTATATCTCTGTAGGGCTGTTCATTGTTATTAGAAAGCTGCAACAAAAGAAGAGCCATGTGGGATCGGACCAAAAACTTAACATTTCACTTAGGTGTCCAGCATTTGGTTTCCCATAGTAGCCAACAAGATTGCTAACATTGCTTGGAAGCTGAAACGGAAATTTTTAAAAAGAGAATATAAACCTCCCCATTTTTTTGTTTTTTGTTTTTGTTTGAGTATACATAAACCTGTGTCAGCGTGCTAATAAATTTTTTCATTCTAATATCCAAAATGCTGAAGTGGCCGTTATCTTGTTCTTCTCTCTCAGACTCAATTGGCATAACTTAAAGCTTAAAGACCCCCAATGCTATAGCTTAATTTTACTGCACAGCTAGAAAGTCTTGTTTTTAACACTGTGTCAGCTGTAATTAGCCAAGCATTCATTTGAGAGAAAGGAACATATAGTAATTATAAGCTGGTGTCATTGTGAAATGGTAACCTTAGAACCCTTTTTCCCCCCTGTTTTTGGGCTAGTTTATTCCTAAGTGACAATGGAGGTCATGATGGATCTGTCTTAGACAGTCCTACCTCTCTGTTCAGTTTTTGAATTTATGCTGATTTTTGTTGTTATTTTTAATTCCTTTCCAACTTCCAAATTCAAGATGGTCTGGGTCCAGAAAAGAAGAAGAAAGGTTTTCCAAAGCCAGTTGTAGCCCTTGGAGGCATCTCAGAACATTCTGTGTCAAGGATTTAACTCCATACTATTTATAAGGCTCTCAGAGCTGGTATTCCTGTTCTCTGGAAATATGTTTTCTCCACTTTCCCTCAGGGGAAGTCAGCCTTTTGTTTCTAAACAGGCACTCATTCAAAACATACCCTCTGCAGCAGGTGTGAGGTCAGAACCTTCTTGCCTGCGAGGAGGATGTAAAATGTGCTCATTAGGAACAGGGGAAATCTCTACCCATCTCTTCAGCATGGTGTGATTTCAGCTATTCAGCACTCCCACCACCTCTTTCTTATCCAGGCTGCATTGAAGAAGTATCAGACTGAGCAAAGGAATAAAGGGGATTCACTAGAGAAGTGCCAGGCTGAACTGAAGAAGCTTCGGAAGAAGAGTCAAGGGAGCAAGAACCCCCAGAAGTACTCAGAGAAGGAGCTGCAGGTAGGGATTGTTCTGCCTGGAAACGCTCTTGATTAAAAGTTGGTTCTTGTTATCCTCACTGTTACTTAATACCAGCAGGACCTGTATGGTCTTCTAACCACATAGGGCTGCAGTTGTATTTTGTCAGTCTGTTTTGTTGGCATTCTCACTGTAGGCTTGAGAAGCTGCAGATCAAATTCCAGAAGCTTATTTGGGTAATACTCTTTGTACATTTCCCTTTGAGGAGGAATGAAGTCTATTTGATATAGAGAGAACTGTGTGGTTATTAGGATGTAAAGTTGCAGCCATTCACACTTACCAGAGAGTAAGTCCTCCTGAACTCAGTGAGACCTGTCTCCAAAATAAACATCCATAGAGTTGTAATTCACAGGTAGGACCCTAGAATAAGTCAAGATTATCTACTGTTAGTATTTTGACTATTTTACTGAAGTTCAGACTCTAAACTACAGCAGTATTCTGCTTTTTAGGTACATTGTCAAAGCTACAGAAAAAAGAGCACAGCAGCTCAAAAAACCTATAATTGACTAAGATGCCTTTGATTAATGAACTCCTGTAAAGGCTGCCTCTTCCTCTAGCATTATTTCTGAATTGTTGTGCCATCTATCTATCTGATACAAATATAACTGTAGATACAGATCTGCTACTGCTGTCACTTCCTTTTCAATTATTCCACTCCCTGTCAAATAAATAAATATTTAATTCCACATGCCAAAGGGATTTTTCATTAGACAAGAACAAATATCAGTGACTACGGATTTCAAGCCTCATGTTGTCTTCTAATCAGGTTTTGATTGTGTCCCCAGAGAAGGAGACATGCAAGTG
Organism: Cyclura pinguis; assembly: GCA_030412105.1. Lineage (NCBI taxonomy): Eukaryota > Metazoa > Chordata > Lepidosauria > Squamata > Iguanidae > Cyclura > Cyclura pinguis. The sequence goes on from CM059600.1 coordinate 163,418,136, forward strand.
CCTAGACAGAGGCAGACAGTATCTGTTTCCTGATGGGAACAACAAAGCACCCTTGCATTGATTTCAGAGAAAGGAGCTTGTGCACAGTTTTCAAGAAACAGAAGACTGATAGGTAGACAAAGGTGATGGTGGAGCTCTTTTAAAAAAGCAGTAATATTTTGTTGATGAGCATTTGTTTGAGTGAACTAGAAGACATGCAGAGAAGATGGCAGCCCTCAGGGGGTTAATGGGTGTAACTGCTTGGTTAATCTCTTTGCTCCTCTGATGGAGCTCAGTGACTGTTTTAATAGGTGCCCCACCTGCTGCAACATTGCAAGCACAGCAAGTCATAACAAGAAGCTGATAGGAATTCTGTTAACATATTCTGGCCTAAAGAAATCTGATTTGTGGGTAACAGCACTTTCTCCATGGCTAGGAAACATAGCAGTTACTGTCATAGCTGGTGAAGTTAAGAGCAAAACAGGAATTCTGTATGGAGTATCAAGGACAGGGACCATGTTATTTGCCATTCTTTTCTGCAGCCTCCTTCCTTTTTTAATCCAGAAACTGCTTGTTGTGTCACTACTGCAGTTACTACATGTCAGTAGCATTGTTTACTTCACTGGTGTAACATATTGTAGATGAATGTCACTTGTTGCTAATTCCCATCACCAGTCCACCTGCAGCTTCTTGAGGGTGGTTGGATGAAACAGGCAGCCTGTTTGGCACGTCAAATAGGCATACAGTCCTTCCCCCACGTTCATGGGTTTGACGTTCGTGAATTTGATTATTTGTGAGGTGCCCACTTGCCTCACACCCTCCCACTCCTTGGCCTTTTGCAAAAGGCAAGTGAACCGGAGGGGGAAAGGTTCATGGGCATAGGAGACTTTCCCCCTTAACTCTCCAGCCTCTTGCCATGTTAGTGCGCAGAAAGAAGGCAGTAGGAGAATGCAAGGGGAAAGATCTTCCCTCACTCCAGTCTTGTTCCCATTGCCTATGTGGGTGGCAGGCAGGAGAGTGCAGGGGAAAAAACTTCCTTCCCCTCCACTCTCCTGCCTCTTACCCACATGGGCATGCAGAAAAAAGGAAGGTCATGCTGGCTTCGTCAGCCAGGAGAGTGAAGGAGGAAAGACTTCCTTTCCCTTCCCATCCCTTCCCTTCCCTTCCCTTCCCCTCCCCTCCCCCTTGCAAAAGAAGGAAGCCCACACTGATGTTGACAGGCAAGAAAGTGCAGGGGGAAAGACCTCCTCTCCCTTCCACCCTGCTGCCTCTCCCCCGCAAGGGCACACAAAAGAAGGAAGCTTGCACTGGCATTGGCAGGCAGGAATTTGCAGGGGGGAAATCTATCCCTCCAGTCTCCTACCCCTTGGCCGCGTGGGCACACAGGAAGAAAGAAGGCTGCGATGGTGACAGGCACCAGACTGGAGGGGGGAAGGTTTTTCCTGCTGCACGCTCCTGCCTTTCTGCTTGGCCAGCTGCAGAAAGAAGGCAGGAGGAGGGGAGATGCTCACTGGGGGAGGTGTTATTTTCATTTTTTTGACTCTCACAAGGTTTCTGTGCCCCAAACCCTCGCAAAAGTTGAGAGGCCACTGTACTAGCGCTATGTATTTTAACATGGTGGGTTACTTTCAATAATTTCAAACTCTTCTTGACCTGATGTGAACAAACAGCCACATTTGCAGCTCGACCAGTGCTGACTGGGGGTAAGATAGGGTTACCAGAATGAAAACTGGAAACAAGCTCCTGTATCTTTAATGATTGTGTAGAAAACTGATTTTCAGCAAGTGTTACTTGTTACCTAGTTGCATGACAAGGCTAACTGACCTTATTCATCTTTGCTCAGCTATGCCTGGAGATCCTTATGGTCTTTTGTATTTTTCTGGGTGTAAGGGTGAGAGCCAACATGGTGTGGTGCTTTGAGCATTGGACCAGGGTTTGCTTCCCTCCTCAGCCATGGAAACTCACTGGGTGACCTTGAGCATGTCACACATTCTCGGCTTCAGAAAACCCTGTGATAGATTTGCCTTAGGGTCTCTGTAAGCCAGAAATGACTTCAAGGCACCAGAACAAGAAGGAAGTAATTGCAAGATACGTAAATGAATGTTGTGCCAGGGAATACCACATTTTTAATTGCATAAAAAACAATGAGCTACTTGCTTTTAATTGGCTGTGTGAGTTGAAAAGAGCCGCTGAAGGGAAACAAGAATGTTTATCAGCAACTCTCTCAATCTGCCTTGAGCTGTTTGATGGCAGCACTATAAAATCCAAAATAATAAGCAAGCTTCAGGATATACTTTCCCATGCATTTTACAGTTCTAAATGGATTGAACTGTAGTCTTGTTAATTTTTAACTTCTCACAGATCTATCAGCAGAAATGAAATGTTTTAAGAATCCATGACATGCATTCAGTAGTTTGCTAGCCTTAGTGCCTAGCATTGCTACCTTGAAGACTTTATTACATCTGGTATGCACCTGGGCCTTTAAACCCCACTTGAATGCTTGCCTCTTCTTAAGTGTTAACAGCAAGAATGTCCTAAAAGGCATTTGAAAAATCATGAGACTTCAACATAGCTGCTCCCAAAGTCTCATGACTTCATTTGAAAGAATCTGTCCCCCTTTACCTTGCAGTGTTGGAACTTAAGTATCCTTAGGTATCCATACTAAATGTAAAGGTAAGACTCCTCTAAAAAGTTTCCTTTCTCTTCCGATTTGTTTGTTTTGTTTTCATTTTGCTATTTCTTGCTCTTTTATATGGATCCCTTTTATATTTTCTCTGAGGAACAAGTCAGTGGCTGGGCCCAGGCTGGATTATTAAGTCTTCAAGATGCTTTTTCTTGGTTCTGCTGCCATCTGCACTCTTGTGTGGATAAGGATACGGTGTCAGTTACCCGTGAGCAGCTGCATTCAGACCAGCTAAGCCTGAAGGCTTATTCTAATTCAAGTGTGTGGCGGACAAATACTTCATGGGTAATGCATTTGAAGGGAATACATGAGACTGCAATGCTTATGTGCCTTTTGCATTCTGATCAGCTAGTTTCACATGCAGTCCTTTGCAGATGCTTTCCATAAAAAAAGCAGCATTGGGTCAGGCAGACGGATGACTTAGCCTACTGCAAGCCATCAATGTGAGCAAAAGCCTGAACAGTGATGAGGAGATTGACTTTTGCAAGTATAAGTACTCCTGCTCTGTAATGATTGTCATGGGAGAGCAAAGCAGACAAAAAGATTTTGATTCTAGTGTTGGAAAGTGGCCTTAGTGTGTGCACACGCATGCCTTCTAATCGCCTGTCGACTTATGGCTGACCCTTCATAGCTTCCAATCTCAGACAGGTTATGGTGCCTTTAGTGTATGACCTGATACTTAATAACAAATAGTTCAAATGAGTGATGAATTGCCATTTTTAGTGGTGTCTAGAATCTCCCACCTTGCATTGTCTCATTGTAGTCTAGTGTTTAAAGGATTTCAGCATCATTTTTAAAATGTGTGTACATATACCTGCTACATCGCTGGAACAGCTGACAAGGGGACAGAAGCCTGTCACTCAAGCAGGCATCTCAGCAATGAAATAGGTATATATGTACCGTGTATTACTTTTCATTAATGTTAAAATTACAGAGAATATGTCAAGTAGAAGGTAGAAGACAAATGAATATATGCATAATAGCAAAGAGAAAACATAAATAGTCAAAATATAATTAATAGGATGCCAGTGAAGCTGATTTCCAAAAACCAGTGTACTGATTATATTTGTTCTGTATTGAGCCTGACCATAATCTTTCTCTGTATACCAGAAACAGATAGCAGGAAATGAAGAATGTGTCTGATTATCTAAGCTCTTTGAAATTCATGCTTCATGTATCAGTATTTCATAGTAAGCAAACAAGGAAAAATTGGTCTAGGGTAGCCATGTTCACTATAAGACATTTAAAAAAAAAAAGAATCCAAAATCCATCTTATGGTGATACTTTTACTGGGTGAACCAAGACATAAAATATAACACACTATCTTATAAAGCTTTATGGGCTTCTTCATCAGGCAAAGATGGCAAAATAGCATCAGGGGAAAGAGAGTGACATTGTTGTAATCACATAATCTACATTTTGGATGATATAGGAAGTATTAGTTGACAAGACGTACCCCCCTCCCACTCATGGCCTTTGGTTCAACTGGTACAAAGGCAATAAAACAGAGGCAGGTTCTCAGAGGTTCTCCCCTCTGAGAACTGTTTTGCATGTGTCTGTCTTTCATGAAGCCTCAGATCTCCCCCTCTATTTTCCTTTTCTCTTCTCTCCTTTCCTTTCTTTCATGTTTTTTGAAATACAAAATCTTTCAGATACAAAGGAGCATACGCCAGAGTGGGTTCCTCTAGCACTATTTGTTCATGTGAGGAAAAGAAGAAAGTAGAGATCAGCCTTACAGACTTTTAAGAATCCTTCTTAAGAACTGGAAATTGGGGAGTGTTTGTCTCTTTAACAAAACTTTATGTTGGTGATTTGGACTTAAGCAGAGTTGCAAAAGCTCGTAAATTGCAGAATTTTTTTCAGTACTGTTACATTTGATTAAACAAGATACTCTAAATCTGATCACAATATACACAGGGTCTTTCCTTTACCATCTCTCATATCTGTATGTGGTCTACAGGCCATTTCTAATGTTTTCAGCTTTATGATAGTTACAGAATCACGGTACATAATGCAGCCAAAGGTACCATGTAGAAATTTCATTGATTCTGGTGCAGAAAAAAGCTTGACAATGGGTGACTCTGAGGAGATTATCAAAGAGGTAGCTAAATTAGTCTGTTTCGGTATAAAAAAGGAAAGTAAAAGTAATCTTGTGCCACCTTTGAGACTACCCAGTTTATTGTCAACATAAAGTTTCATGAACTGCAGCCCACTTCTTCAAATTTTTGAGGAGAAGGGAGAGCTTTAGGCTGTGATTTGCCTGGCTGTGGTGATTAGTGTTTCTTTCTCACTTCCCTGTTCCTGACCCTCAAGGAAGTTCAGAGGTAGTTTGCTTTACTACCCAGCAAAGGAAAAGTGTGTAGCTTTTTCCTGTTCATCTTTGGAGGGATCATAACCATAGTTAGTAGTCCATCAGTTTTGTCACTTCGTACCAACAATATGTGAACTTCTTTGAATTCAAAAGGTAATCTATTATTTGGGGAAAAAAAAAACCCCGAACAACTCTTCTTAAGTCATTTCCCCCTCCTCTAGCAAGAACTAAAAAAATCTGGAGCACTTCCAAAGCAGAGATCATAAATGCTTGAACTTTAGAGAGGCTCTGAGTGAATCTTGCCAAGAAAACCCTGTAAGAGATTCACGTGAGGGTCACCATAAGTCAGAAACAGTCTGAAGGCATCCAACAGCAGCAGCAGCAGCAGCAACAACAACAACAGGTCATATTGAGAAGAAAGCTGTAAACTTTCAGAATGTTTAGGTACAACTGTTCGGTTTCCTAATGTGCTCAACATGCAAGAAATCATTATATGTGCCCACTTTACTCATATCTTTGAATGTATGCTGCTTGTGTCATGTGTACGTGACTACTCAGGAGTAAATCTCATTTGTTTTAAGCGGAGCCTACTTACGAGACTGTGAAGCATTACAAGATGAAGTTGCATCTTGTCTTTTAATGTGGCATGCAGAAACATCTGTTCATTTTTTTGTACTTGAAAATAACTGCAAAAGAAACAGATGTATATCAGGGGCCTAGGTCCCCCAGATAGCCCTACTTCATGGAGGTTTGCCTCTGTGCATATTGCAGGTGTGCAGGGAGGGTATTCTGCATTAGGACCACATGAGAGACATTAACTCTTTGCCCCCTTGAAGGCAAAGAGTTAATGTCCTGTTAAGGGTTTCCCACATTGGGCTCAGAAATTAGACTAGATATTTGCTTTTGAGTAGAAAATAAGGTGCTACCATAACATGTACCGTCGTTTATGTACTGTAGTTTATTCTTTTAAGAATGCTTAATTTATAACTTTTTGAACCAGACCTTCCATAGTTGGCTTAAAGTAGACATTTTTGTGCACCTAGATTACTTCTCTCACTATAGCAATAGGATGGCATGGTTGATACATTCTGAAATTCTCATTGTACTAAAGTTTAAGGCTAACTAATCCTGTAGAATGAGGGCAGCATATTCCCTTCTGGATTCTCCTGATTCAGTGTGTATTCCTACAGCTTATTCTGAGGAAGAAAACCATTCCTTCTGTTAAGGAACTTGGTTCAGTGTTTTTTTGAACATGGAAGAAGCATATTGGAAGAAAGAAAATGCATCATGTGTGCAAAGTGAGATCCTTGGCACATATGTACATGATTGGCAGGTCCCTGACCCCTAAAACAGATAACAAACTCACCAAGCAGTAGAAGTTTTCCATAGTGGATTTGTTTAGTCATTTGAATCACTGGAACAAAATGGTGAGAGGTTTCCCCCTTCTGTTAGTTCTCATGTGTGGAGAAGTCTGGAGGTCCTATCAAGTGAAAACACTTCCCCGTGTTAACCACTTGGTGAACTGCTATCTGTATTAGCAACCCCTGGTAGGTGCCATTAAGTGGGGAAGGTGTGCCCCTGAGCTACAGAACTGCCTCAGAGGCAGTGTTCACTTTTAAGGTACAAGTTGCCTACTGTGTCCAGTTCTTGAATTTCCAAGTTTCTGTTCCATATGGTGTTTTCATGTGTTTTTCAGTTACCTAAACTGTTTCTAAAAATTCACATCAGCTTTTGTGTGATTGTGGTATTTCTTAGTAAGAAATCGTAGCTGTATCTCTGAAGACTTAGTTCTGTATGTGTTGGGTGCAGTGCATGTTTCTGCTTGACTTTGATTTCAAGGTGTAAACTGAATATTGGGATAGAAAAGAAACCCCAATCTGTTTGTTTTTCCTTGATTTACATGGACATGGGTACACATTACCAATATCTCAAATGTTTGCACAGTATAAGTAATATATGCAGGGAAACAGGGGGAAACCTTGCCCAGTTCAGGCCTTATCCTTGCTTAGCCGCGACCCTCTCTGCCGTCACTTTCCTCACATGGAAAGTGACAATTCTGAAAACAAGTACTAGCTCATGCAATCAAGAATCCTGTGTTTTCCCCACAGGAGTGTTTTCACATGAACACCAACTGCTGCTCTTCAGTCTTGTTGTTTTCGTTGTAAGGAAAAAGGTAACGGAACAGGCTAGACACCTTGCCTGTGTTGATTCAAACTGGATGACTACAGTTGGCCCTCCATAGCCGTGGATTCTGAATCCATGGATTCAACCAACCACAGCATGAAAATACCTCCCCCCCATCCAAAAAGCATACTTTGATTTTGTCATTTTTTATAAGAGGTGTCATTTTACTATACCACTATATATAATGGGACTTGTGCATCCCCAGATTTTGGTATCCATGGGGGGTCCTGGAACCAAACCTTAGTGAATACGCTAATGTCTAGTCTGTGCGATCCAGTGACCTTCCAAATGTGTTTTATTTTTCTAGCAAACAATGGGTATAGTTTTTTTTCTTTTAATCAGTTTCTCAAAATAAACAATTGCTACTGGATCTATTTATGCCAAAAATCCAATAAAAAATGAAGCACAAAACACATCTGAGTAATCTGAAAAGAAAAAATAGAGGGTTTTAGTGTCTTAATAATAAAGCAATACAAACTTTGAAGGTTTAAAAAGAAAGGCAGTCTTATTTTTTAAAAGCCAGATCCCTTCCCCCATTATGATAGTAACTCCAATTAGACTGAGGAAGATGTTTTATTAAAGTTTTGTTTTTGAATCAGCTCCATTATCAGTATGACTCAACTTCTAAAAGTGTGAACAGATTAACCATCTATTTCCCTTAAATAAGGAACCAGGAAGTAGCAACAGAACACCAAGCAGTGTGTGAAAGGATATGTCCTAACACCGTAGTAACAAAATAAGTCTAGGACTGGGGTGGTGCAGCAGCAACTACAAAAGAAGACAAAGGCTGTTAGTCAGCTACACTGCTGTATTATGCAACATTTTAAGAAGTGGGATTGCTAGGTTTTTGGTTTGGGACTTATTTCAGTGCTGAGGCCTTAAAACACAAGTGATTCACCTGTGCTATAACCTGTTGTGAAGAACAACGTGCCTGTTTCTGAGTTGCCATAACAAATCTTTCAGAGCTGGTGGGCTGACTTGAAGGTGATTTTCACCTTTCAATAGAGAAATGTAAAACCTTGCTACTCAAAATGGTGGCCTGCAACCAGGAGCTCCACCATTAGGGAAAAATTGCTCATCTGCTATAGCAGATAGCTTGAGACACACTGATGCAAAGAACTGGAAAGAGCACAACATGAACATTTCTCATCATAGTTGTTTTTGTTTGTGGTATATGGTGCTATGGGCAGGTGCTCCAACAATATATTTTTTAAAAAAGAACACATGAGAAGGAGTACATTGACCATTTCATATATGTCAGTTCCCATATCATCTCATAAATGGCAAGGCATGATGCTTTTACGTACATTTGAAGTTTTGCTTCCTTCCATCTAAGCAGAATTTCAGTAATTGCAACTCATAGAAAATTCCTCCTACTGCTTCCGTTCTGCATTAGCATGCTGTTTTTGTTGTTATTGTTGTCGTGTGCCTTCAAGTTGTTTCTGATTTACATCATATTAAATGCTGTTAATTGGTTATTTTTCCTCTCTGTGAACCTAGACTGTGTGTTTGCTGTTTGCCTTCAAGTCAGTTCCAACTTGTGGCAATCCTAAAATGAGCCTCTCACAGAATTTTCTGGGGCTGAGAGTATGTGATACACCCAAAGTTACCCACTGGGTTTCCATGGCTGACTGGGGAATTGAATCCTGGTCTCCGGGGTCATAGTTCAGCGTTCAAACCACTGCATCACACTATCTCTTCCAGACAATGTAGTTATGTGGCTTCAAATCTGCTGTCAAGTTATGTTGTCCTCATGAATTTCATAGGGTTTTCTTAGGCAAAGAGTACTCAGAGGTGGTTTCGCCAGTTTCTTTTCTGGAATCAAGTCTACAGCACCTAGTATTCATTGGCTGTCTCCTGTCCAAGTACTAACTAGGGCTGACCTTGCTTAGCTTCCAAGATCAGAGGGATCTGGTGTTTTTAGAGTATTTTGGCTTATACTGAAGCCATTAAACTTTTTAAAAAAGTGTTTGATTATTTACTTATAATAATGGAAGATGGCCATGGGAGATCATAGCTTTGGTGTTGGTTAGTGGTAGATCGTTTGGAGTATGCTAAATAGAGTATGTGTGCAGTGAGGAGTCCAAGGAATATACTCTTCTAGAGGCATGTAAATCAGAGGTTGGCAACTACATAGAAGTCAGGTCCAATTTCACCCCTGTCCGTCCCATAGGTTGTAGCCCCCATGCCAAAATACCTCAATTTTTCCTCGAAGTCCTTCTTGAAATGGTAACCAGAAGTGATATCAAGGGATCACCATTTTGAGAAACACTGTCAGGAAAACAGGCTTTTAGGGAGGGATCCTGGGGGTGTGCATTTAAGGGGCATTCTTTGTGCTTTTGAGGCAAAAATCACACCAAAAATTATTTTTAAAAGTGGAGGTAGCTGTTGTTCTGGTAGTTTCTGCTCTTTTATTATTTGGTTTTTTGTTTATATGTTAATGTTTATAAATTTTTAAAGTTTTAACTACGAGTTTTTCACTGATAATGTGAATTACTAAATTTAAAGTTGAAGCCTACTTACTAATAGATTTAGGCCATTTCTGCACCGGGTTATTAAAATGATGCAGAGCGACCTCCGACAGAGGTCTTCTGCACCGTGGAGTGGACTGGGGCGAACTACTTTTTGTAGTTCCATACCTCAGTCCGGTTCGGAGCGACCAGAAGTGGTCGCGCAGTGTGCTTTTTAAAAACCTCTTTTAAGAGGTTTTTCAAAAGCACGGAGCGCGCGACTCCGTGTCGCTCCATCGCTGGGCTCTGCTGCAGATTTGCAGGCGTGCACAAGTGTGTGCCTGCAGATCTGCTGGGGGCGGGCTTTAGGCTGGCGAGCTTCTCCGGTTGGTGGAGAGCCTCCACCAACCAGAAGCCGCCATTTTGGATGCCGGAGCAGTGCGGAGCGACGAGCTCACACTGCTCCTCGTCCCAACGGACTCGCCCGGACGCTCAAGAAAGCCGGTGCGTTCCGTTTTTGCGTGTTTCCTTTCTCGCGTGTGGAAAGGGCCATAGATATAGATGTTAGGTCTTCTTTCCCTATTGTTTATCTGTTGTTTGTAAATGTTGTACATTGAAATTCTGAGATGGATGTAATAATTTTAGAGTATGCATATTTTTTTTAATAAAAATAATTTTAAAAAAATAAAAGTGGGATTAGGAGAGCATGAGAGACTGGTGGAGAGTATCCAGGGACTGCAAATGTGGAGTTCAGGGGCCACATGGAGCTCATAGGTTACATTGTCACCACCCCGACAAAAATGCATGCCTTCTGTGTATCCTAGTCTTGTTGAGAGAAGACTGTATATCTCCTGATTTCTCATTGACACCTGATTTTATTCTGTGAGCATGTTGTTGACAGTGCTCCCTTCCATTCCTGGTAGTGGAGTTAACACTGATGCTCCTAGCTTATGAAAATCTTCCTCTTTCCTTTAAAACTGGTAGAGAAGCATCTGTGGAGGTAAATGGGAGTCTGCTGATGCTGGTGGCAGAACATACTCATTTTCTATTGCCCAGTCAGTCACACTAAAGGCTTTTGAAAGTTGGGTTGTTCTGTGTGTTTTGTTTTGTTTTCAACTGGCAAAAGACATTGTACACCCATCCCCCAACACTTCCCCTAGTCTTCATGGTTAAAGGAAAACATAAACTTGTTTGCTGGAATAGGAATCTGTTACTGCTTAGGAAGACTCCGAGACTTTACTTTAGTATGTATGTTTGTTTAACTGGCTGTTAAACATCCAGAACTCAGATGCTCTGTAATCTCTTGTTTTCATATTTTTGAACCACAGGAAGTCTGAAAGCTTCTTTTGTGCGTTGCCATTGTTTGCAGAATTGTGGTGTTTTGTCATTGTCCTGAAGCTTGAAAAATATCTATTCAAAGAAAAATGACAAATTGCTGTGCCAGAGATAAGGATGAATAAATATTCAAATCTGAGTTTGCATTAAGAAGGCCTAATGTGAGGAACCAACTAGACTTCTCTCTGACTGCTTCTCTCAAACAGCTTATGAAAATTTCAGCAAACCATGTCACCCTCACTCTGAAAGATTGACTTAAAGTTCCCATTTTGAACTGCAATACCATTTTAGGAAGCATGTGCATTTCATAGGCCCAAGGCAAAAATGGTAAGATTCTTTGAAGGAATCAAGAAGTAGAATTCTGAGATTACATGAATCCCAACACATCTTTCTTTAGACCTCCACATTGTAAATGATCAATTGGAGGATTGAACTGTTAGGGCACCCCTGAATTGGAGCCATACTTAATGGACCTTGGCCAAGTCACAAATTGAATGTAGGTATATCCTCTGTTCCTTTCCTCCTTTCCTAGGGTTATTCATTCTCTCTCCTGGATCGTTCGTTCAGCTACAGGAAGCCCGCACCTTTTGACGCCCCATTATCTGATGATTTACTTTTTTGACACTTCCAAATTAAGGACAAGTTCCATTAATTCAATGGGGGTTCCACTTTTTCGTCAGTTCTTCTTGCCTATGGAACTCCTCACAGACACGTGATGCTTGCAAAGCAAGCTGAGAGGGGAAAATAGTGCTAAGCTGGCTGAGAGACTTTGCAAGCGGCGTTCACATGGTTTGCCCCAAGTAAGCTTCCAGAAGTCCTTCATGCTTCCTACGGTACTGCATGTGGGTTCCGCTTTTCAACCAATTCCATTTTCTGATGGTGCTCTGGTCCCTAACCTGTCAGATAAGTGGGCAAGCCTGTACTTTCCTATTGACCAGGCTGAATGTATTAGTCATAATCAGCTTGATAGTTGTATCCAAACCTGGAGAGTGATGACACATGCATTTGAGGCAGGAAAGACCTTTTGACTCCAGAACAAAAAGCAATGTCTGAAAATCTCTATTTTTAAAAATGGAATTTTACAGTACAGTTGTAGCATGTTGAGGTTACATCCCTACATATTACATTGAGCAACTTCCATGGGACTGGGGGACATTTTTCTGGTTCCTCAGTTGTTGGAGGGCTGTGTGCCTGCTGTGGAACTTAGTAAATTTTCAAAATAAATAATACTGACAAAATTGATGTAAGTCAAGTATAAGTATATAAAATGCATTATTTTAATATAATGTATAATATAATTATTAATATAATAATTAGCATTAAAATATTTTCCTCCAAACTACTAAGAATTAATTGTTGTTTGAAAAGTTTAATATATGTTTAATATGTTAATAAATTAAATTCATCACAGATTTTTAAAAGGTATTTCATTATAAAATAATTTTTAGTTTTAACTCAGCATAGGAAATGGTGAATTATTAAATTCATCATAGCAGAGACAGTAGCAGCAAATAAAATGTTTCCTTTTTGAATTGACTAGGAAATGCTTCCAAATGCTTGCAGAACCAAGATTTCTGCTTAACTAGTAATTGACAAGGTCAGTGGCTAGGCTGATGAACTGAACTGCATAACTTGCAGTTAGCCTGGCAATTGACAAGATAATTGACTAGGATAGTAAGTTGCAATCTGTTTGTACATGTAGCAGTTTGCCATTGAATTTGGGCAGCAAACCCCTTTGCCAGTTTTGAGCAGCATCTCTGGGTTTTTAATTTTTTTTTCTGAGATACTAAGGGGCACAAAAAATATTTGTGAGGGCCCAGTGTGTGCACACTGGGCCCTCATCCCAATTTAAGTTCTTTCTTACGACTTTGTTCCTTCAAACAGTTCCCTACGGTGTAACTAGCTGTATACATTTTTCAGGTTTCCATTGGGGGGCAGACTCTGTGCATCAGGGCTGTGTACTAGCTGGTATGCCAAGCCTTAAAGTCCAGCTCTATTTTTGTACTGACCAATGCAGACTCCTCCATAAATGGGAAATGTATACTAAATTAGTAACAACAAATTTACTGTTATAAAATGATAGCACAAGGCATTTCATCACTACCATGTGAACCATCAGGCCACTCATAATGATAAAATATATTTATTCGATTAAGTATGAAATACAAGTATAAAATTATAATATTTACCATATATCATTATAATGTTATAAGTTTTTATTTTGAAGCCTGAGCCAGAGTCTGTACATTTCTACCAACTCTGACTCCACCCAAAATGGCTTCTGACTCCATGATCCTGCTGTGTTTGACTAACCTAGTCCTATGTGAGACCAGAATATTGTACTTTCAGTACTTTTTTGGTGGAAGGAGAACCTTGCTTGTCCCTTGTTGGCTATTCCTATAGCAGAATGTTTGGGGACAGGAGGAATAATAGCACCTGCTGAAATTTCCCCTGCTTTACAGCCATTCCAGCCTATGGGATGAAGCAACCTATTTCACCACTAGTGAAGCAAATCATTGCAGTAGGCTATACCCTTATTCCATGATAAAGATTTCTTGCTAACTATTTATTTACTTACAAGCTGTCTTGGTGGCCAGAATACACATGAGCAGTGTCGTGTTTCCTTCTTGACAAGGTGCTACTCAGATGCTAGTGAAGTGCTAATTTACTGCAATCCCTGTCTGAATGTTAACAGTTGGGGTGCTTTTTGCTCCCTGGAAGATTACCTTTTACCAGTTTCCAGGATTAAACGGTTTGGTCTTCAGAGCCCTTTCTTATCAAAAGAATGACTAAAATGGTCGTAGTTAGAGCAATGGTTTCACATTTGTGTGCACAACTTGTGTGTTATGATGCCATCAACTGACATGCTGGGTATGCATAACTGGCTTCATGAAGATAAGTCAGACTTGACAGTTTTTATAGCCTCATCTTCTCTGTGTTTACTTAGAAGTGAATGTTATTGAGCCCTAAGCGGGCTCACTCCTAAGAACAGTTCCATGGGATTATAGCCATATAGTTGACTTCAGTCTCTGTTTCACAGGAAGGATGACTCAGTGATTGGTCACAGAATGACAACACCTTTTCTGACTTGAATTTATATACTTCACATATCATAGAAATCATAGAAATGTAGAGTTGGAAGAGACCACATGAGCCATCCAGTCCAACCCCCTGCCATGCAGGAACACCCTCAAAGCACTTCCGACAGATGACCATCCAGCCTCTGCTTAAAAACCTCCAAAGAAGGAGACTCCACTACACTCTGAGGCAGCATATTCCCCTGCCGGACAGCTCTGACTGTCAGGAAGTTCTTCCTGAGGTTCAGGTGGAATCTCCTTTCCTGCAGTTTGAATCCTTTGCTCCTTGTTCTGGTCTCTGGAGCAGCAGAAAACAAGCCCTCTCCTTCCTCTACATGGCATCCCTTCAAATATTTAAACATGGCTGTCATGTCCCCTCTTAACCTTCTCTTCTGCAGACTAAACATACCCAGCTCTCTAAGTCTATCCTCACAGGGCATGTCTTCCAGGCCTCTCCCCATTTTGGTCGCCCTCCTCTGGACCTGCTCCAACCTGACCATGTCCTTCTTGAATTGGAGTGCCCAGAACTGGACACAGTATTCAAGATGAGGTCTAACCAAAGCAGAGTAGAGTGGTACCAGTACCTCCCTCGATCTAGACACCATACTCCTATTGATGCAGCCGAGAATTGCGTTGGCTTTCTTGGCTGCCGCATCACAGTGCTGACTCATGTTCAGCTTGTGGTCTATTAAGACTCCTAGATCCCTTTCACACGTACTGCTATCCAGCCACGTGTCCCCCATCCTATATTTCTGTATTCCATTTTTTCTACCTAAGTGTAGGACCTTACACTTCTCTCTGTTGTATTTCATTTTGTTAGCTTTGGTCCAGCTCTCCAATCTATCCAGGTCATTTTGAATTTTGATCCTGTCCTCTGGCATATTAGCAACCCCTCCCAATTTGGTGTCATCTGCAGATTTGATGAGCATGCCCTCTATTCCTTCATCCAAGTCGTTGATGAAGATATTGAAGAGCACTGGGCCCAGGACAGAACCCTGTGGCACCCCACTAGTCACTTCTCTCCAGGATGAAAAGCAGCCAATCGTGATCACCCTTTGGGTTTGGTCGGTCAACCAGTTACAAATCCAACTAACAGTAGCCCTGTCCAGCCCTCATTTTACTAGCTTCTTTGCAAGACTGTCATGGGGAACTTTGTCAAAGGCCTTACTGAAATCGAGATATGCTACATCCACAGCATTCCCTTCATCTATCCTATGTTAGATTCTTGGCCTTGTCTTTCTGTTCCCGCTGGATTGAAAAGGCCTTTAGTGTTCAGTTCTCACTTCAAGGAACTTCTGCACCATTGTGTTATTTTCTCTTAATGGAAGTAGACTGGATACTTTATTTTGGCTCCTGTGAGACTTTTTTGAGAACTAGTTTGGAGCTATCATAGTGTGGTGGCTTGAGTGGCAAACCAATAAACCAGGGCTTGACTCCCCCAACCCAGCTATGGAAGACCACTGGGTGACTTTGGGCAAGTTACACTCTCTTAGCCTTAGGGGAAGGCGATGACAGAGTTTGCCAGAAAAACCCTAGCATGAGTTCGCCATAAGTTGGAATTGATTTGAAGGCAAGTAACAATTAACAAGAGATTTTGAAATAATATTCTTGTTACTATCCTTTGGTCTCTGTAGGGGCAGGAAGAGAGAACATAGAAGTTACTATTAGCATAACAAACACTGAACAAGTGATTTAACTGAAGATAAATGTGAAGATCAGTATAATGTACATCTGGGCTTAACCTTCTCTCTGTTTCTTACCTATCCACTGTTAAGTGTAATGGGCCTAGTAAGTGGTTAGCAATAATCAGCTGGATCCTGTGGATCACTGCTCTGAGACAGGCTTATAAATGCAGGTGTCAGAGTCCTGTGATCTACCCCATTCCTCACACTGGCAGGGTAGCACACCTTAGTGCAACTCTGCTGGTGTGGTTTCTCTGTGCCACAAAGGTAGCTTATTTTGCTGTGGAAGGAAATCTGGCAATGGCCTGTGTTAAAATGTCTCCATCAAATGCAGCTCTGATCAAGAAACTACTACAACATCACCACTCCCTTCTTTTCTCAATTTATGTAGAATCTTGCTTTTATGGTCAAGAAGGTAGTTAAACAGTAGGACTGGGCTGTCTGTTCTTCATCTCATGCTGTGTCTTCCATTCTGTACATCCAGGTATGAAAACTTAAAACTTGTTTATTTCTAGAAGCATTTGTGGATGGGCTGAGCAGTATCCAACTCACAATACCAGATTCAAGTGTCTTCCAAGAGGCATGGAAGTGTTCTCTCCTCTGAAGTCTTTCTAAAGCTTCAGCACTATTTGTTTAAATAGCCTTGGGTTCTTATAAAATTTCCATAATTGAAGCCTCATTTTGATATCCCCAGAAGGAGAAATAATTTTAGTTATAGGTCAGGGAACTCTAATAAACAGGGAGTTGGGCTTGAACCAGGCCGTATGTGTTTTATGTAAGAGAAAAATTATGTAAAAAGCCCAGAGGTACTTAAGCTTAAAGGATATCATTTCTCAAAGAAGTGTTCATTCACTGGGGAGCAAAGAGTGAAAAGCAGCCCAATTAATAGCCTTTTAGTGCTAGATTTAAGCATTATTCACTGGCCTTATTTCATCTTTCAGACTTGACTCTGTTCCATAAGTTCTTGAGCTATATAGTGTTGGCTAAGGTAGAATCTAGTAAATCGTCTCAGAGGGAGTCAGTGTGGTGTAGTGATTTGAGTGTTGGACAATGACCCTAGAAACCAGGATTCCATTCCCTGCTTGGCCTGCTGGGTGACCTTGGGCACATCACACACAGCCCCAGAAAACCCTGTGAAGAGTTTGCCTTAGGGTTGCCAGAAATCAAACAACAACAAGAAATCCTCTCACAATTAGAACACAGGTCTGCAACAGTATGCATCCCTTGTACACAAACATTGTAAATCATTTCTTTATGCAGTGACTGAAAGTGGTAAACATTATGTGGAGGAGAAAATCAAAAGAAGTCTTTCCACAGGGTTTGTAATTTTCTGTCACTCCGTACCTGAATTGTTAAATATTGTTAAATACCTTCTAATTTACACCGGCTTATAACCAGTCATGGCATTATACTAACATAAGTATGCTTGCACTATTAATTGCATATTTTCAGAGTTAGTGTAAGGATGGCATCCATAGCAGCTTTTCAAAGGGTTGTAAAAGCAATTGCAGAGCTCACTGTGCCACTTCTTTCTGGTTGCACAAATGATTTACACAGTTGCTTATGCAAAGATGTAATGCAGCACAGCTCCACTGCCAGGAGTTTTCAGTCTACTTTAAAGTTGAATTTAGACCAATGTGTTGCATCATCTCTATATATTTAGTTTTATTAGTGTTTGTGGATATCTATATGTTTCTATCAATAAAACTGCTGTGCTGTTGTATTTTCATAAGTATAATTGTAGAAATTGTGGTAAATAGCAAAATAGAGGTGACATTGCTCCAGAACAGAGTTCAGGATGGTATTCCAAATTTAATTTGTAAAATCCTGTTCCCAAAGCAGTCTCTTTCTGGTTCTAATATAGACTTCTGCTTCAACCTCTGTGGATTAGACTAGCATTAGCTCTTGATCATTTTAGTTCTAGTTCCCTTTTATGTTCTTCTTTTTTTCTAAAAGTTCTAAGTTATTTTTATAGCTGAAAAGCAGGAATTTACAATTTGGAGGCAGTTATGTTTTTCATCTGTTGGATGACAGCAGCCCAGTTGCTGTAGGGAGAAATGTAAATGTTTGAAGCCAGCTGAACCTTTGCAGGAGATTTGTAGAGGAAAAATGTACTGCTTTACAAAAGCAAGGAAAGAGTACCAGTCATGCGTTCTTAGGGTCTTTTCACTCTGTTGAGTTTTTAGGGTGAATATTAATTTGAAAATAGAATGTGAAGACCATTATTTTAAAGCAAGAAAAAGGAAATTTAAAATATGGAATAAACAGTAAAAAGAGTTGGCCCTCCATATCCGTAGATTCTGTATCCTCAGATCCAGCCAACTACAGTTTGAAAATATTTTTTAAAAATCCAAAAAGTAGTTTGATTTTGCTGTTTTATGTAAGGGACACCATTCTATTACAACACTATACATAATGGGACTTGATCATCTATGAATTTTGATATCCATGGGGGGCAGGGTTAGCAACTTCAAGATGCCTACTTTTCGTAAGTTCTGTTTACTGCAGAACAGTATTCTCCAATCCAGTGCTCTTGGATATACTTGACTACAGCTCCCATGATCCCCCAACCACCATGCCTGTGCAGTAAGCTGAAATAGACCTGATACTCATGTCTGTGCTGTCAGTCTTATGAGTCCTGTGATCTGAGGGGCAAGTAGCAATACAGCCATTTTTCCCAAAGCAGCAGGGATCTCTTTCTCTTTCTTTCTAGTCTCCTCCCACCCCACCCCACCCCACTCCATTCATTTGACATGGACTGGATAGCATGGTGTTTTATCTTTGAGCATAAAGTTACAGCAACCAAATAGAGAAGGGCCCTTCTGTGATGGGTCTCTTCTCCAGGCTGGCCCTGCAGTTCCAACCTGAGGGCTCCTGTCACTCACGTTGCCCTTTTACCCTCAAGATCCTCCCTGGATTGGGCACCTGGGCCTCAAGATGACTGCTATTCTTGACAAGTGGCTGTGTTGACCAGTGGGTTCAGTGCACTCAAGTGAGACCTGTTCTCCTTTTCAATTCTTAAACAAAGACAGTCACACACAGTTACAGAAAATAAACAACTAAAGATTTATAACAATTTGATCAAACATGAACTCCCTGAACTCTTTCCTCATTCACAGCTCCTCAAACCCTGTTCAGAGATTATCCGTCCCCATCTTCCTAATGAGCCTTCACTCTGTTTTTGACTGTCCTCACTTTATTTCATTCTGCTCCTCTCTCCCCCTTTAACTTGCAATGCTCCAGGTTATATCCTTTTCCTCCTCGGCTACCCTTCACAGTATTCCAAATGCTCTGATGGGGTGGCTTGCCCGGCTTCTCACTTCCGCTGATGATAGAGTAGATGTGTCATGCACTGCAGAGCACTACTGAGGGTTGGTCTAGGATCCTGCCGTCCCTCTGTTGCTCTAAGGCCGCATAAGTTAACACAAAAGCCTTTAGTAAATGGCCAGTACATCCAGCTGTTTGTGGCCACAAACAAATTCCAGGTTTTGTGAAACAAGCTTGCTTGGCCATGTAGGGTAAAGCATATGAGTGGCTATTTGCAAGCCTTATTTACTGGTTTACCTGTATTGTTCATGGTACTGTGGACAAAGATGTATTGCATCCCCATTGAGGAAATACTGGAACACTTTGTTACAGGTCCCACTTCTCATGTTAACAAGAGTCTGTTGATAGTTTTGTTATTGGTGTTGGTAACAAACCAACAACAAACTTGGTTGAACCAGTTGTTTTGTCTTCATTGAGCTGGAGCCAGTTCGGTATAGAGAATAGTTATATATAATTTTTTCAAAATAATCTTTGCATTTGTAACCTTAATGGTAGTACAAAACCAGAAGAATGATCTCCCTCAAGGTTGTCTTCTTTCCCTGCTGGAATCTGTTCTTATAACAGGAAGACTAATTTTTCATGTGCCTCCTGCTTGAAAATCTCTCGTTGTTGCAGACGTTGTATAGATGGACCCCAGAGACTTTATCTGTTAAGAGAGGATTCTGCTTGGCGGCAATGAATGAAACAACCCCCACTGTCGACAAATAAAGTACTTTTAAGGGCTTATATTTATATATATTTATTTTATTATGCTGTATAAGGCAATGAGAGCCTGCATGGTGCAGTGGTTGAGCACTGAACTGTGACTCTGAAGACCAGGATTTGAATCCCCACTCAGCCATGGAAGCCCACTAGGTAACCTTGGGCAAGTCACATTCTCTCAGCCTCTGGGGAGAGCAAAGGCAAACCCCCTCTGAACAATCTGGCCAAGAAAACCCCATGATAGGGTTGCTTTAGCATCGTCTTAAGTACAAAACAACTTGAAAGCACACAACAACAATGATGACGAGGCAATAAAGGAATGGCTTCCGTTTTTTCGTCTCTGCCTGTTTGGCAGAAAGCAATAAAGAGAGAAGACAGCAGATCAGGTAGCTTGTGGAACAGCAGTGGCTTGATTCCTAGAATTAAAAAAAAAAGAGTTTGCATGTGCTTTGTAATTGACAAGTCATAGCTAGAGCAAATAACCCATCAATGTATGAACAAAATGTTCCACATAGAGAGCTTGATTTGTGTCTCTGTTTGCAGTCCATGACTTATCCTGAATTTAACAATTGTTTATAAAGCAATCTGAACAATAAGAACAGAGTGGGGAGAAGTAGGGAGAGATGGTTCCATGTAGACAGAGATGATAATTTTTTGCTAAATAGATCAAAACAAAAGAATATTGTTGCGATAATGCAGTGTTGTGATAATGTATTGCGGAGGAAGGCAGAAAGGTGGAGGGAGGATTGACGTTGGGTTTTCTTTTAGCAAAAATACGAGTGACTAAAACAAAGGGAGATTTGGAAAGCTCTGGAAGGTAGTGTGGAAGTAGGACAATCAAATTGCTTTATATGCTGTCAATTGAAGATGCCCCCCCCCCAAGAAAAGCCC
This sequence comes from Cyclura pinguis, assembly GCA_030412105.1. NCBI lineage: Eukaryota > Metazoa > Chordata > Lepidosauria > Squamata > Iguanidae > Cyclura > Cyclura pinguis. Next base: position 163,438,757 of record CM059600.1, read on the forward strand.
TTAGTGGTGGTGGTGTTTGACATTTTGCCCTGCCTGTACCGGTATGATGTAGCTGTTTTGAGTGTCAGACTATAATTTTGGAGGCAAAAGGTTCAAATCCCCACTTAGCCATGGAAACCCACCTTGGGTAAGTCATTCTCTCTGAGCCTCAGAGAATGGCCAAGGCAACCTCCCTCTGAACAAATCTTGTCAAGGAAGCCCCATGATCGGGTCACCTTAAGGTTGCTGTTAAGTTGGAAATGACTTGAAGGCACACAACTTTAAAGCTCAAACCCAGTGCTTCCATGTGTTCTTGTCCCAACTGTAAGTTCACAGAGGCAATCAGTTACTATTCATGGATGCGGTGGGTAAGGGAATATAGAGCCTCAAATGGCCAGCATTTTGCAGGAGCTGCTTCAGTATTTGTTAAGGTATTTCAAATCCGTGTATATAAGAGCCTGGAAAATACATAGGGAGAAAGCTAGTTTTCTTAGTCTACGTTGGTAAGAGAATTGGTGATCTTGACCTTTCCTATTTGTGTTTTCAATTCTTTTTCATGAAAGCCCGCTATCCTCATATCTCATGCTTGAAAATGATTTTTTTCCTTTCTTTTTTTCTCTAATTCCAAGATGCAGCTTTTTGTCCCACTTCACTGTTTGTACCTGGGTACCTGCATGGGGCATCCTCTCAGCTGTGCTATTCCAGGAACATGGGGAGTCTGTGTTGCCACTGTTCTTGGTTACTCCTGTTTATGGACTAGTTCCTTGACTTGATGAATCTCCTGCACTCGTTTTCTAGCTGCCTTGGTACTTCAACCCTTCTTTTGGTTACCAGTTCTTTATGTGCACACTGTGTTTCCTGCTCTTTTATTTTCCCTGTAGCAGTGGTGGATTGTGCAAGGCTGTGTTTCAGGGTATTATGTGCATGTATGTAAGTATGGTCCCCCACCCCTGCCTTCATCAGTTCTCTTATAGTTTCACTCTAAGCTTTCAGTTAGAAATTATTAGTGGCAGTCATAGATGAAGTGCAGAATAGTTATTTCTGTCATTCAGAACTGTTTGGTGCTCACAGTAGCAAATCTGTTTTAAGTAATGACAGTGAAAGACACACATCTGTCATCCTGCCAAGCACTTGAATCAGCTGTGCATTTTTTGAGCCGTGGCATATCATGTTGCCTTTCAATCATGACTTCCTCCACCCATTGCAGAGCAGGTACAGACAATGGTATTCTATCTTCTTGCTGTCATTTTTACTGGATTGCAATGTGTACCTGATGTTTGCGTGTGGAGGGGTGCATGTCAAGGAGCACATGATGCCTTGACTTGCTATTTTAGCAATTCTCTTTAGCATCTTAGGACATTGTAAGAAACAACCCATCAGCTTCCCAGTCTTCCAAATTTAAGCTGGGCCAAATATAAGAATCTGGTGTCTTCAAACACTGTGCTTCCACTTGATAACCAAATAAATTTGCTCATTCACCAGGATACAACATATTGTATTGATTGCCAACTCATTTCTTTGGGTTTTATCCATTTTGTCCAATTGCCAAGTGATACCAGTTCCCCTGGAACTGTGAAACATATCTTGCTGAAGGAGAGCTGTTCTTGCTCAATTGCTGAATGTTTCTGCCATCCTAGATTTATTGTATCACTTTTTTTTATTGTACCCAAGGCTGTATGTAGACTGATACTTTTACACTTGAAAACAATCTGTATTCTATGCCAAATCTGGTAACCCCTACAAATGATGCAAACCAAGCTTGTGTTTTCCTTGCTTTGCTTGATTCTGCTTCTGCTGTTCATGGGGAGATGGACAGAGATAGATGCAAGGCACTGCAATTTCTCTTCCCCACCCACATATATGCACAAGCATCCAGTCACTGGAAATCCTACTCCTTCCTTCCATACCCTGGTACTGAGACTTCTAAGAACAGTTGGAACCCTTGTGCTTTTAAACCTTTCTTCACTGCATGAAAAGTCATGCCTTCTTAAATGAGAGCTGAAATTCTCAAGATGACAGAATTCTGCACTCAGTATTAGTTTCTACAGTCATGGCCCCAGTTTGTAGCACCTCTTTCTTCCAGATTCAAACCTGTCTCCTCTCTGTTGGGATAGAAGCAAGACATAGATTTTGAAATCTGTGTATGTTTTTTTATTGCTACTGCATATTCTTTTCATTTTTTAAAATGCTTTCATACTGAAAACTATCCATTCAGTGTTTCTTTAGGCAAATCTGGATTGTTTGTTTGTTTGTTTGTTTTGGTATTAACTCACTAAAATTTGTTGCTCCTAGTATCGGCTTGCTGACCTGGTATCAGGTGAATAATTGCACTTGTATGCACACACACACACCTTTTTTAATTGTCCACTCAGTTGTTTCTCAAAAAGGGAGGGGCTTCTGAGCTATTGTCTTTCAATGTCACCCTACTGTGCAAGCAAGGATTATTAAAGGGTTACATAGAAGGTAGATCTGGATCTACCGGCAGTCATCAGGATGATTTCATTAGATTGGTATGTTTTTCTAACTCACAATTACTTAACTGTGCATTTATGCCTCTGTGTCTGTGTATTTGTGTTTGCACGCACACCTTCCAATCATCTGTTGACTTCCATCAACCCCAGCCAAGCATATTCAGAGGTGGTTTGGCATTATCTTCTTCTTAAATATAATGGACAGCACTTGGTATGCTTTGGTGGGCTCCTTTTTAAGTAGTAACTATATGTCACCCTTCTTATCTTCCAAGATCATTGGGTGTCTTCAGCATATTTAGACCATTAACAGTGTCAACACCAAAGTGACTCCTTCCCTGTCCCCCTCCTAATCTATACTGCTGGAACGAAGAAAGCTTGGATGAGCAGGAGTGGATTTTTGTGTGCAAGGACCATGAGTTCTGTTCATTTCTGGCACTCAAAAATGTACCAGACTGATAATTCTTTAATTCTAAACCTGTTCTACTAGATGCTGGTTCTGTTTGTTAAGTCCAAAGTATATCCCACACATTTTGGATGTGAGGGCGATCTGGCTGCGACATCTGTCACCCCATTGATCGCCAGGGTTGATTCGGCTGATCTGGCTGGCTAGGCGGGTGTCCCCTTCGTCCCTCACCGCTCGATGTGCGTCCCTCCTGAAGCTGCGCGCTCGGTGGAAGACGACCATCCCAGATAGGAGTGTATCGTTCTTCAGTCAAGGGTATACGATAGCTGCGCTCCCCTGCTAGAACCTCCGAACAAGCTCAAAGTATATCCCACACATTTTGAAGTCTGTTCCCTGGATTATGAACTATTAGAAATAACTCACAGTAAAGTAACAGCCATGTAACAGTGGGATTTTCAAAGTGTATGTTAGGGCATTCCTTTACTGGTCATGTGAACTGTGGCACATCTTGTGGAGGTGGATACAAGGTGCCCCATCTCATTTCCAAAAAGGCTTCTTGTTCTTAGAAAAGGAAGCCTTCATTTTAGAGGTAGATCACTTCTGTGACATTTTCATGGCTATACATGCCAATGGTGCATTCAGAATTCTGTTTTTTAAAAATTGGTTTCTTGTGGGTGATGATTTAGTTCCTCACCTTTTGAGAAGTCTTCTGCATTTTCAAAACACTGTGGCACATGGCAGGCAGGCAACCAGTCATATGCTAGTTATATAAACAAGTTGCATCATGCTGCTAAACATGTGAGTAACAAATGGCAAACTCTGAATCCACACAAGTGATAAAATAATTTTCGTCTGCATAATTAAATTGTTTTTGAATGTGCTGGAGGAGGGCAAGGGGAAGAAGGGTCTCAGCTGAAGATAACCTAATGGCTTTTACTTGCTAAATGTAAGCAGTCATTTCCTTGGAGAATGCTTTCAAATTTTCAAGTCATATTAAAGAATAGCCTTTGTTTGACACGTGTGTAAATGCTCTAAGCACTTCTGATAGCTGTCACCTTTTGACTACTCCATAGATCCCAGTTCATAAAAGCAAAATGTGTGCAACAAATTTACCCTGATCAAAGAAAACAAATAAGCATGCAGTGACATTGTGAAGATAATGTTTAATTATGGGCTGTATGTGTGTCTTGGCTGATGAATTGCCATCCCACGCTGCAGTATTTTGAGGAAGCCAGAGTGAAGCTATTGCTTACTTCCTTGCAGCAGTGATGGCAACAGCTTTTTCTCTGACAAGGAGCAAAGTGCTCAGACTGTATGTTAATGCACAGTCTCACGTGGGCTGGAGTATGCTTTAAAGCAGCCTATTGCTGAGGTAGAGATGATGGCTTTCACTTTTCCTGATAGCTGGTTGAACAGCCCCATTCTTTTCCTCTTTTCCTTTCTCTCCCCGCACACCGCTTCCCAGTCCCACACACATACAGAACAATGGAGACTGCTTGCAATGCAACAGAGTCCTCACCATAAGCAGCAGCAGCTTCAGTTTCTTAGGAGTGATTATTCTCCAGCTTCAGGAGATAACATGCTTTTTCTCTCTTCTCTCAGGAGTGACGTTGTCACCCCCTCCAGTCTGCAGATACCTTAATAATTCCTATTCTTCCCTTTACTGTTTCCCAAAGCTCCTTCTTTTCTATGTCTTACTATAGTCACTATTGTCTATGCGAATGAAGAAGTAAATGTAACTCAGAGCTCAAAATTCTACGGGTTCTTTCCGTTCTGCTCCCAAGCAAATCTGTTTTTCAACATATCCCATTGATTTCAGAAGAACTTAACTTCCAGCAAGTATGCATAAGATCACGGCCTTATTTTAAAGATAGCACTGACACAGTTAATTGAAGTAAGGTATTTCTTCTCAGTGAATTTTTAAGCCGATAACTTTCCCTGGGGGGATGTGGATTCATCTTACAGATTTTCCAACCTAAAAACCCCAAAGTAAGTCAAGTAATTGGACAGAATTTTCTAGAAAACAGAAGTTGTGTTTCAGTGCATTTTGTAAGCAATTTTGGACTGGCCTAGAGATTTCCCTTTGGGGTATGACCTTTTAGGACAGTGAAATGCTAGGTAAATCTATAATTTTTTTTTGAAAGCAGCAAGCTTATTTATTATTTATTTGTTCGATTTATATCCTGGGTTTCCCCAGTGAGCTCAAAGCAAACTACATGGGTCTTTTCTACTTCTTTCTCACAACAATCTACAATATGTCATAGGTCAAGGTGTAAGAGAAAGGGTCATCCAGAAACCTTTTTGGATCTATAGGAAGTGGTATTAATTCAGGGAGTAGCACTTCCTTAATTATTTACTGTAAAATTAGAGTGTTGGACTGGATCTTAGGGGAAATCTAAGTTCAGCACTCTAACCCACCCTAAATCAATTAGGGCAATGTTACTGAAAGGGTGGTTCCTAGTTGGTACCAGTCCTTGAGCCATTGACTGTTGATCTTTGGCAAGTTTACAGGGAAAAGAGAAACAATTGTACCCGAACGGCACAAATATAGTGTTGGCCCCAGCACTTTGGAAAACAGTAGTTGCCAGTCACCCCACATCAGCTAGCCTGAGAAGTGCTCACTGGGATTTTATAATCTCCTATGAGCCTGGCAAATTTTTAAGACCTTTGGGACAGGCTTTCTCTCAGTCCCACCAGCATCATAGGTGCATTTGGTGAGGACAAGGGAGAGAGCCTTCTCAGTGGCTGCTCCCACTCATGGAATTCCCTCCCATTAGAGATTCAGCTGAGCTCCTCTTTCCTCCTTTTCTGCCAGCAGGCAAAGATCTTTTTGTTTAGTCAGCCCTTTGGCTTTTAAGTTTTAAGTTAATGGGAAAGAAGGATCTTCATGATAGCAAATATAATATTTTTATTTTTTAAACTATGCCCTAATGCTTTTTGACCACTGTAGTGGTTTTAACAGAAATGTTTATTTAATGCTTTTTAAAAACGTATATCAGTTTGTTTGTTTTTTAGTGTTCTTTGTCTTTTTCAGCTGATTTGAGCCCCCTTGGGTCTCATGCTGGAAGAAAAGTGGGATATATATGTAAATAAGTATATAAATATGTAAATACTGCCTTGCTATGAACTTCATTGATTACATTGCAAACTGAGGGTAGTGTAGTTTCTGTGTCTCATCCCAAGAGCATCCAGTTGTAATTTTCTTGGTGGTAGTAGCAGCTGCCTTACAAAATGGTAGGCATGAGGACATCTAGTCATCTGAGCAAGACCCTGGCAAGACTTACATGGATGTCCTAGATATTGCTGTTATCTAGTTATCTAATGATCTGAATTCAACTATCCCTTTGTCCAGAAGAGGGAAGAACTGAGCATAACTTTTGCTGGTTCAAGATTTTTGAGGACCACCGGGAAGTAAGTCCACCTTCTTGTTATCAGATTCACATGATTGCTGGTTTCCTAGTCCCATATGGTTGTTGTTGTTGTGTGCCTACAAGTCATTTCTGATTTACAGTGACCCTAAGGTCAATCTATCACAACATTTTCTGGGACCGAGAGTGTGCCCAGGATCATGCAGTGGGTTTCCATGGCTGAGCAGGGAATCGAACCCTGGTTTCCAGGGTCATAGTCTAATGCTCAAACCATTACACCATGCTGGCTCCTGTGGCTCCCATATGTTTATCAGGGGCTTATAGTGAGAGTACTCTAAAACAAATAGTATTGGCAAAGGGGAGGGGGAGGTCCTATGTCCCATGTGAGGCCAGGTCAAAGGTAGCCATGACTGGGTTGAAGTGACAGTAGAAGCCTCTCAGATTTTGTGCACAGCCTACCAGATTGTAAATGGCAAGTACCATGTATTTCTTTTTGTCTCACCATATCTTGTGTGAGAGAAGCACATGCCTGGTCACATTCAGGGCCGGTACAGAGTCTCTAAATTGGCCTAGACCTGTGTAGCTGCAGGTGTTGTCCATTCATTTCTCTGGGATATTGGATAATATGTGTCCATTGAATTCAGATCCATTGGCAAGGCTCTGTTATGTCCCACTGGAGTGTTATGATAACCCATACGGAATTAATTCAGTGTTCTCTCTTGCTTTCATTAAAGACAGCATTTGAAGACTTAATAGAGTGACCTAGGTGAATGCAAGAGGGGTTGTTTTCCTCATTTCCTTTCATTGCTCCTATGCTTTCAAAGTTCCCAAAGGAAGACTGGAAAGCATTTGCACCTGTGAAAGATGGTGAATAACTAAGACACATTTTGAGAAATCAAATGACACACCTGAGTTATCTATTTTGATTTGTCAGCAGCCATGTATCATCTTTGTGCGAGTTCCCTGAATAAAACAAAATAATTTCGTGTGTTTTGTCGTAGGAAATGATCTGCCTTTGCACTTGGATTTAAGTAACTCCCCATGTATCAATGCTGTACTCCTTGGGAATTGCAGTTTGGCATGACCAAGGAGACTGTTGAGAACAGTAAAGATAAAGAAACCACCTACATCTCCTGGTAGACTTTACAGTGAGACCTTCTAAATGCATAGCTCCAGACCAATGCCCTAAGGTGTCCTCGCATGGAATGAAAATACTTCTGATGCTGCAGAATGCAAAACTATTAGATTTCTTCCAAACTATGACACCCTTCATGGGATAGAAATTCTGCTGTCTAGCCAATGCTGTAAACTCAGCCATAGCTCTGTCACAGATAGTGTGAGTATTACAGAACAACTGAGAAGATCAGTAAGTGGAGGAAAGTGAGTGACTGACACGGTTGAACAAAGATTGTTCAACAAGAAGTCTTCCATATATTGGTGGACTGCAGCTTTCATCCATCCACCACAACCAGTAGTGAAGGATAATGAGAATTGTAGTCTAGCAGCCTCTGAAGGACCACAAATTTGCTTTACAGTAGAGGAAAGTGATGAGTTGTTACATAGGTAGCTGACTACAGTATCTTTTCCCCCAGTGCCTTTTCAGTTACTGTTTCTGATAAAAGCAGCAAATGTAATGTTTCCAGACATGAATGATTTGGGAAGAAAGGACTTCTGCAGTCAGTGTGTAATTTTTGGAACAGTCTGCCAGATGATGTGTGATGATTACTAGTTGAAATGCCTTTAAAGAAGGGATTTAACAGTTTCATGGAGGTTATGCTCTATTGATGGGTAGAGGTCTTGATAGCAATATATCTTTCAGATTCAGAGGGAGTAATTTACTAAATACATACTTCTTAAGAGCATCAGTGGAACTTTGTGTCTTCTGGATTGCCTTTGGACATAACTAAGCTAGATCAGGCCTTGATTATGTTTTGAATCTGACTTTGTCCTATTTATTTTTATATGTTAAATGAGGTGCAGTACAAGAACAGCAGTCTCTAAAATTTCAAATGTTAACAGACTAAATTTAATTGCTAGGCCCAAATAGAGCAGACCACTGTATTGATGGAAACCAGTTAAGCCATCACTTACATGTACAGTATGTGTTGATTTAGTAGGTCTACTTTAATTGGGATCTATAGTTGGATTTGCGCTCTAGGGTTGTTGTTTTTTCTGCCTATTCATGTAGCATGCCCAATATACTCCAGCTCTGGAGCAACAGGTAATAATCAAGACATGTGAAACCTGAGCTAGGGGTTTCTTCTATTCCTGGCCATCTCACATTGCCAGTTCTGCAATATAAATGCTTATGATTGTTGCCCTGCCTTCCCCCAAAACAGGAATTGACATCAAGGTGTATTCCATTGTTTGGAAAGCCCCTGGGATTTCTGGTATAGCACAATGAGTAGGTGCATCCCTTCTTTTCCAGCTAGTATTTCAGCTGTTTCTCATATGCTGGGAAACATAAACATGTTTCTGAAAAAAATAGTTTAATCCCATTACTGTCAAAGCAACTGGAGGGTAGCCACAAAAGAGTAGGTGGCTGCTTTCTGGTCACTTTCTCTGTGACAGTAACAAGCAGGGGTGCTTGCTGTTACCATTGCATCTTTCAACTCATTTTTGACTTATGCTAGCTCTAAGGGGAACCTATCATGGTGTTTTGTTGGCAAGGTTTCTTCAGAGAGGGTTTGCCTTTGCCTTCTTCTGAAGCTGAGAGAGTGTGGCTTACCCAAGATCTCCCAGTGGGTTTCCAGGACTGAGCAGGAATTCAAACCCAGGTCTCCAGTGCTCAAACCACTGTATCATGCTGGCTTTCTGGTATTACTTGATCCAATAATTAGGGAGAATGTGTGGAGTACTTGGTAGTGTTCCATAAGTCATTTCTCTTCTGGAATGAAGATGCTGTTGTTTGTAAGGCAGAGGGAAGGAGGAGCAAGGCTACATTTATTTTTATTTAAATAAATCTAAATTCAGTGCAGTACGTTGTTGCAGGCAAAAGGTAAGCAAATCGGGGAACAAACTAGGCTTCCGTGGAAGGGAATTCTGTAGCCTGGGGGCAGTCTCTGAGAAGATTTTCTCATGTGTCCTCACCAACTACACTTGCGATGGTGGTGGGACTGAAAGAAAGACCCTGCCCCCATCTTAACACTCAGGAGATAGTCTGGGCATAAGTTGTGTAAGGCCTTATAGGTCGTAACCAGCACTTTAAATTGCGCTCAGAAATGGACGGGTAGACCGTGAAGTTGTTACAGTAAGGAAGTTAGGTGTTCCTTTTTGCCAGCCCTGAAAAGTAGTCTGGCCACAACATTTTTGACCCGCTGCAGTTTCTGAACAGTTTCCAAAGCCAGCCCCACACAGCATGCATTACAGCAATCAAAATGGGGTGCAACCAAAGCCTGTGTTACCATGACTAGATCTGATACCTCCAGGAATAACAACTTTCATGGAATTAGTGGGAAAGAGAAGATAGAGTTGTATGTCATCAGTGAACTGGTAATGCCCAGCCCCCAAACTCTGGATGACCTCTCCCAGCAGTTTCATGTGAATACTAAATAGCATGGGATACAAAACCTCACCATGGGGGATCCTGCAGGCCATTGGACTGAACAGGAAATTTGCCTCCTGAAGACAGACCAGAACCACTGTAAAACCACTGTTCACTGATGGCTGATTTTCATCCTGGACAGAAGTGACTAGTAGAGTACCACAGAGTTCTGTCCTGGGCCCAGTGCTATTCAATATCATTATCAATGATTTGGATGAAAGAATAGAGAACATGTTGATCAAATTTGCAGATGATACCAAATTGGGACGGGTTGCTAATACACCAGAGGACAGGATCAAAATTCAAAACGATCTTGACAGATTGGAGACCTAGGCCAAAGCTAACAAAATGAATTTCAACAGAGAGAAATGTAAGGTCCTACACCTAGGCAGAAAAAAGGAAATGTACAAATATAGGATGGGAGACACCTGGCTGGACAACAGTACATGCGAAAAGAATCTAGAAGTCTTAGTAGACTACAAACTGAACATCAGTCAGCAGTGTGATGTGGCAGTCAAGAAAGCCAATGCAATTCTTGGTTGCATCAATAATAATATTGTTAATGTACTGCACTGAATAATTTAGATCATGGAAAGTAATAGTACTGCTCTATTCTGCTTTGGTCAGACCTCATCTGGAATACTATGTCCTGTTCTGGGCACCTCATTTCAAGAAGGATGTTGATGACAAGCTGAAATATGTCCAGAGGAGGGCAACTAAAATGATGGAGGGTCTGGATGCCATGTTCTGTGAGGAACGGCTTAGGGAGCTGAGCATGTTTAGTCTGCAGAAAGGAAGGTTAAAGGGGGAACATGATAGCTGTGTTAAAATATTGAAAGGCTGTCTTATCGAAGAGGGAACAGGCTTGTTTTCCACTGCTCCAGAAATTAGGAAAAGGAGCAATGGATTCAAGATACAGGAAAAGAGATTCCGCCTGAACCTCAGGAAGAACTTCCTGACAGTCAGAGCTGTCCAACAGTGGAATATGCTGCCTGGGAGTGTGGTGGAGTCTCCTTCTTCGGAGGTTTTTAAACAGAGGCTGGATGGCCATCTGTCGGGAGTGCTTTGATGTGTATTCCTGCATGGCAGGGGGTTGGACTGGATGGCCCCTGTGGTCCCTTCCAACTCTATGACTCTATGGAAAAAAAAAAGTGTCCCCAAGTTCCATCCCAGAGAGGTGTTTCGGAAGGATACCATAGTTGATGATATCAGAAGCCTCTGAGAGGTCCAGCAGAACCAATAAGGATACAAGAAGCACTACATGACAGTATCCTAGAAATCCAGTGAATGTTGGCATTTACTGTAGCATTTCCCAGTAAATATCAAGACCTTTGGTAAATAATCAGATTTCATCTGTGTCTCCATGATTTACTGGTAAAATATGACATTTTCCAGTACAGGCTAGTAAATCTTTAGAACTGAAGAAATGAAACATGGTTCAGATGTTTTCCTCCGAGTATTATAGTTTTTCTATGACTGCAGATGTACCAGTAATTCTGTTCTAATCAATCAGTATTGAACAGGCACATGTATATAAAAATATAGTACTAAGTGAGCAGCAAAGGCAGTGAAAGACAAATGGCAGGTAGGGATAAATGCTCTCAAAAAGGTCTGTTGTTATGGACAGGTGAACTTGATGTAAATCATTGCTTTGTTTAGTACGTCCCCAAAACAAAGTACATGAATGTTGGGCTTATTCGTTAGGAAACAGTGAAGTAAATGAAATTTAAAGTTCCTTGACAGCGTCTGGATTAAGACTTACACTAAATGTTAGAAAAACTTGTGTGACAAACATCCCCCATAACACTAATGTGAATAATCTTAAAACTAGTTTACTGGTCAGTTAGGAAAGAGAAGTGAAATGTATTTATTTTGGTGAATCATAGAATCATAGAAATGTAGAGTTGGAAGAGACCACACGGGCCATCCAGTCCAACCCCCTGCCATGCAGGAACACCCTCAAAGCACTCCCGACAGATGGCCATCAAGCCTCTGCTTAAAAACCTCCAAAGAAGGAGACTCCACCACACTCCGAGGCAGCATATTCCACTGCCGGACAGCCCTGACTGTCAGGAAGTTCTTCCTGAGGTTCAGGTGGAATCTCCTTTCCTGCAGCTTGAATCCATTGCTCCTTGTCCTGGTCTCTGGAGCGGCAGAAAACAAGCCCTCTCCCTCCTCTACATGGCATCCCTTCAAATATTTAAACATGGCTATCATGCCCCCTCTTAACCTTCTCTTCTGCAGACTGAACATACCCAGCTCTCTAAGTCTATCCTCATAGGGCATGGCTTCCAGGCCCCTCACCATTTTGGTCGCCCTCCACTGGTGAAGATTCCAGTGTAATCTTTTCAAGATCCAGCAGCCTCATTTTCCCCCATTGATACTAGGCAGTGGCACAGCATATGATCAAACAATAGTCAGAAACATTCAAGATACATCTGAAGTGTATGTATATGATGCAGCAAAAGACATGACTGACTTCTTTTATTCTGACTAAAGAATTTGTAAATGACTCGCTTGAGGCTATAGGTGTAACCTACAGCAGTGAAAGGAAAATGAGGTCCAGATTTTTCTTTTCCTTTACATAAAGACAAATGTTTGTATGTTATAACAACATGTAAAGGTTGGTTGGAACTGTGATCTGGAAAGTAAGCAAGCTCAGGCTGGTAAGATACAACAGACAGATGGTAGGGAATAGTAGCCCTTGTCTTACCTTCAGGAGAGAGCTCTGGAGGGCACAGCCTTGAGTGATTTTTTTAAGTGAGTCTGAGACTGCCTTTGGGGTCTTTACATGGTCAGAGAAGGCAAGCTGAGGCTGTTTTTCATCTAAGGTTCATGCTGGTTGCTGGCAACCTTGTGTAGAAATTGGCTATCATCCAAATGATCATTCAGATGCATTTTTAGTTGATCAACCATATATGTTTTAATCAATTCAATTGCTTAATTAAATCTGAATCATTTTTTCATATAAAAATGCTTCTCTTAGTTAATGCACATTTGTCATATAAGAAACATCATTTCAGAAAGAGCATTCTTTCTTCGCTGTCTCCTCTCTCTTTCGCTCCTGGGGGTTATGTTTCTTCTAAGATAGTGCCAACAGCTTGCTTACAGGGATTTGTGGGGTGGTGGCAGCAAGTGTTTACATTATTAATTTTTCTGCTGCCTAGTCTTCCTTCATTACTAGTACTTCCGCCTCTTTTCTTTTTCTTCTTTCTTTTTCTTTTTTTGGCTGCCCAGTGTTAATTTGGATACCTTTCTAATTGACAAAAAGTCTTTTTGATCAATCTTGCTAATTAAGTAAACACTCCAGCAGTAGTGAAAAAAGCATTCTGAAGAACAAAGAAAGGGTGCAAGATCAGTGGATACATGAAATCTTGTCTTCCTGTCTGGAAAGAAAAAGACTAAATACATTTGGCAACATTAAAGGAAGGCAGAGGGTGTCAGGCAAGGGCTGCTCAGCTTGAATCCACTGTGGAATGAAAGATGGATCTCACAGCATGAGTCTCATTAACTGAACAGGAAGTACAAGAAACAGTAAAGGTACACCAAGATAAGAAAAGTGGGTGCAGTCCTGGGCATGACACAAACTCAGGAGTAGGTGCGTCCAGCCCCTACCTCAGTCAGAGGGCACAAAGCGTACATTTGTGTGTCACAAATAGTGCCCAGTCTCCATAACTGGAACAAAATTAATATTTCTGGTGCTGAGAAAGTGGCTTCTAATTCAGACTGAAATCAGGAGCAGGAGATGGATGCCCATAGGACCCAAGGCAGAAATAGAAGAGAGACTGGATGGAATGAATGCATGAGTGTAGGTTTTTCATATTGGGTTGCCAAAAGCTGGGGAACAGAGCGGACAATTTTGTAAGTCAGTATACCAAGACCTTGTGTAAATGAGCAGGGGTATTGCTCGTCACAATGCTTAGATTCGTCTTTAAAGTGATCACTGGGACTCTCTAGCAGCTTTCAGGCAGTTACTTGCCATATTAACCCGTGGGGGAGAATTGTGGGTGGTGAAGTAGAGGCCACTTTGCCGTGTTCTCATTGCTCATTTTACCCTGAGGGAGGTCTTGCTGCCCCCACCCCCCACCCTTCCATCAGTTTTCTCCAGGGGCATGAGAAAAGTTCATTCTCACCACCCAGTGAGCAAGAGGTGAAAGCTGTGTTTAAGCTCCCTCTCACCTGAGTGGAAGCTTTGTTAAAGCACTTTAGCCTTGTGCAGGCAACTCTGTCAGTTTGCAACAATTGGCACTAGAAAATGAGAGCACTACCCAGGTGCAGGCTGAGTAGGAGGGAGGCTGAGAGAATTTCTTTGCTCTTCTGCCACCCACACAACATCTGAAGCCCACGTTCTGAGTCAGGAGCTTTTGTGTGGGGGAGGTCAGATGACTAAGGATGCTTGCTGAGGGGGAGCAACAGATAGATATTCTCTTGAGTCTGCATATGCTCTGTTGCCTACTGCCCCCTGCTGCCCAGTCTTAAACTGAACTTCGTAAAGATCAGAATCTGGGACATTCTGCAATGCTTTAGACAGACTCCTCTACAATTATTTTTCTTCAATGAGTGGCATCAGGAACATGGCATACAAAAGATCCTCATGTGTACATCTTACCAAATGATGTGTTCACCTATCATGAAAGACTTCAGATTCAGGTTCAGATTGCTTTATGTATGTTCCCTCTTTCTTTCCTAGTTTATTGAAGCTATCACCAACAAGCAAGGTGAGCTGGAGAACTATGTGTCTGATGGCTACAAGACAGCACTCACGGAAGAGAGGCGGCGATTCTGTTTCCTGGTGGAGAAACAGTGTGCTGTGGCCAAAAATGCCCTCACGTACCATTCCAAGGTAAGCTTGGAGCTGTTTCACCATGTTAGGCCACTGGAATGTTCTCCCAGAAAATCAGTTTGACATATGACCCTCCTAACATGGTTCTTAAGGAACTGGATATGGACAGTACTTGTGTCCTGACTGAGCATTTAAAACTTATGTAAGTAAGTTATGAAGGGGGCACCTAAAGTTGCAGGAGGTACATAGGTTTATGGATGGATAGAGAGGAGGGTCTCACAGAAAAACACAGATGCCCTTCAGTTTGTTCTGCATATTCTCTGACCCTTTTAAACCTGTCCTTACTTTGGCACTATCTATCCCAATATAACTCTTCATTTCCGGTAGCTATATTATTATATATTCCTTAGTAGATAATGTACTCAGTAAACATACAGATGGAAACATACAGCAGTGGGACCCTGCAGGTTTTATCAGTGTACAGTTGGCCCTCCACATTTGTGAGTTTCACTTTCACAGATGTGATTATTTCTGAGTTTCCCTTCCCCCACTACACACACTCTTCTTTTCTGAGGGAATCTTCCTTCTCAATAGCTCTGCAGAACGTTTTTTGGGAGTGGACATTGGGAGGAAGAGGTAATTTGGAAGCCACGTAGTATGATGTCAGCTCTGCTTTCTTTGTGTGGGGTAGGTTTCCATTTTGTAGAAGTGTAGTTGTTCAGTATTCTGGGCCCTTACTAGAGAAATACCTTGTATCTCTCCTTTCCCTTAACTCATACTGGTATTGTTCTGAATAAAAAACTAATCTAGACTTAATTGCTTGCATATATGTATGAGTTGACTGCATCTGCATTTTCCTGTGTGTAACTCATCACATCTACAATATCTATCTGACTAGATTGAAAGGGTTTTAGATAATAAAGGGGTAATTTTAAAAGTCCTGCTTAGTCATAAACATCTTCAAGTAGTTATTATATGCCAACCTAATTATCAACATATGCAAAGATCCTTATATTTTACTGGTTGCTATAAAGCACGGAAAGAGAATCTCTTTCTCTCTTTAAGAACAGGCAAACAGGATCTTTCTTCCAACAAGGGTAAAGAACTCCTGGTTTTTCGTGTACCTTTATCTATGTTTTCTACAACTAATCTTCTCCTTTAAAAGATTTGCAATGCATTGGGAAGTGCTGCAGGTGACCAATCCATACAGTGGGTGGCTGTAAGCTTAAGGTGTATTTTATCCTTGTGCCATAAGAGAGTAGCTTGTGAGCTTCTTCATGTAAATCAAAGATAGGCAACTTCTGCATCTTTCAGATGTTGCTGGATGGCAAATCCCATCCATTTCCAACCCCCTGTTGAATGAAAGCAGGTTTATGCACAAAACCAGAGTGATATAATGATTGAGTGTTCAACTAGGACTCTGGGGAACTAGGGCTTGAATCCCCCTTCAGCCATGGAAATCCACTGGGTGATGTTAGGCCAACCACACTCTCTCATCCTCAAAGAAAGGCAATGGGAAACCCCAATGAACAGATCGTGCCAGGAAAACCCATGGTAGGTTCACCTTTGAGTTGATACTAGTCGGAAATGACTGGACGGCACATCACAAAGGTTTATGCATAGGTGCAGGCATGCTTTCTGACCCACATCTCTGGCAGGACATGAAGATGTTCAGGGATTTGTTTGGAAATAAGTCTAGACTGATGGCTCAAAGAAAAATGGATGCTTTTCATAAATCATTAAAAACTTTGCATCTTGTTATATATTTGAATACCTGCTAAGCCATCCTGCTCCCCTAATGGTGGAACAAAGGTATACATCATGCCCAGTGCTTGGAAACATTCTCTTCTAAGCTGCAGCTCTCAGAATCTCCCTGTGAGCATGGGGCCCCAAAGAGAGGAGGTTGAATGCAGGTCACCCATCCTCTCTGTGTAAGAAACACATCTTTTGTGAAGAGGAGCAGTATCACAGTCTATACTTCGCACAGAAATTGTTTTTCTGTCTCTCTTTTCTTCAGTTTTGTCCCATAGCACATAACCAAACTTTGCAAATCTTTTTCCTTTCTGATTTTTTCCTCTCATCTGCTTGTGTGCAGGAAAATGGCCATTCATATGCTCTTTGCGCTTGCTTGCATAAGTGTGGAGTAGACCTTTTTATGTTCTTCTGTTAAAGCAGAAATTAAAAGGCTAGAGCACTGCTTGATGTATGCTTTAGCTCCTCATCTGTGCTGTATACTAACCTTTCCAAAGGAAAGAGGTATTTCTTGCTCTCTTTGCCTCCAGTTTGCACTTTACCTAAAACATTAGAGGTTGCCTGCAGTTTGCCATTGCAATAATCCCAGTGCAGGGCTCATTGCTTTCCTGCTTGTGACATGTGTGACTTGATCCAGGAACTTGAGAATTATTTAGCTCTTCTAAAACTGAAATGAAAGCAAGGGTTTAAATTTTGACAA
The DNA here is from genome assembly GCA_030412105.1 of Cyclura pinguis. NCBI lineage: Eukaryota > Metazoa > Chordata > Lepidosauria > Squamata > Iguanidae > Cyclura > Cyclura pinguis. The sequence goes on from CM059600.1 coordinate 163,455,757, forward strand.
TATTGGATAGTACAAAGACTCAACATTAGTTCTTCATTAGCAGGAGCCCCAGAGGACTTCTCCTACATGTTTGCTACCCTTCCCTCCATCATCTAATGGCATGGAAGGAAGAGAGTTTCTTTTTCCCTCCTTCTCTAGTGGCATGAAGGGAAGGGAGTCTCTCTTTCCCTCCTTCTCTCTGTTTTTCACAGTCCAAACAAATGACCTCTCTGATGACCAAACAAATGACCTCTTTTACCCTTTAAGAGCCAGAGTGGTGTAGTGGTTTGAGCACTGGACTATGACACTGGAGACCAGTGTTTGATTCCCCACTCACTTGGCCATGGAAACCCAGTGGATGGCCTTGGGCACATCACACACTGTCAGCCCCAGAAAACCCCATGCTAGGGTCCCCTTAGGGTCACCATAAGTCATAACAACACCACTAACAAAGCTACCATTTGCATTTCAAAGGTATTTCGTATGGGTTGCTGGTGTGTGCCTCTGTGACAAACTGTTGGGCTCCTCTAAAGAGCTTGGAAATAATACATTAAGAACAAAGTGCTATTTTAATCCATTTCTGTTTTTTTAAATCACAAAGGGGAGTTATGTCACTTTTTGTGTTGAGATTAACCAAATGCATAGTTATGAATGTTCTGGCATTCCTGACAGTGAGTTGCTTAAAACCTGGGAAGAGTTTCCAGTGAAGTGAGCTCTCATTTGCAGCTCTGGAGGGTTTTCCATGGAAGAAGAGCTCTGGTATGCAGATTGGCTTGGTTTTGTAGGGAACAGAAGATCTAGCATACAGATTACATAGGCTTTCATTTAAAATTCTTCATAACTGTTAATGTAACAATTGCAGCTACCAGGGTTAACAATAATGGAGTAATTTTTAGAGCTAATGATCAACAAGATGAATTAATTATTAAAGCCAATTTGTCAGACTCTGTCCTTTTCTGTTTAATTGGCCATTACTAGTTATTTAGAAGGAATTTCTTCAGGCATTCCAGAACTGAAACCTCTGTGAAAGATCACATTTTTCATAGTTTTATTTAAAACCAAAAAGTAGCTAAATGACACTTGCATATCAGCCTTCACATTATACCTCTCACTTCATACACACACACAAACCTACCTTGCAAGTAAGCTGTACTTGCCTAGAGCTTACCAAAGACCTTACACACACTTGTTGTTGCTATGGAGTAGAGCTGCATAGCATGCTATCACGGCAGCTTAGTAACCAGCACTGTGTTTTGATGGCAGCCTGCTCTTGTTGTGCATCAAAGTACTGTGTGCAAAGTGTTTCCACAATTCCCACCCAACCCCACCCAGAGGAAATGCCCTGTATTTGGTAGTAGTGCTGCACTTCTTTTCATCTCTAGCTGTTCTAAGGAGCATCCGGCCACTGGAAGAAAGAGATGGGTCTCAAAGTTTTGTCAGTGATGCTGAGTGATAACTAAATTAGTGTGACAGAGAGCCTCCTGTTAGGACATGCAGAAAGCAAAGAAATTCTTGGCCTCCTTTGAAAAGATACCTAGATGTACATATTTTGAAGGAAGCACAAGTGTACACCACACAGCTTGCTTTGTCTTCCCACCTTTTTAACATGAGGTAGGGACAGGAACTGGAGGACAAAGTCGTGGATGCTTTCAAGATAGGCCGTTAACCTCCTTAATGCTCTTGTCTCTCCTGATGGAGGGGGGGAACTAGGCTCTAGAGTGGGGAACGGTCCATCCTTGAAGTTCTCCTTCAGAATAGCGGCTAAATATATCTCCATCCATTGAAGAAGACAAAAGAGAAGAAGGGTAGTGGCAAGCCTTGTTGTTGTGGTTGCTGTTGTTCTTGTGTATCTTCAAGTTGTTTCCAATTTAGGGCAATCCTAAGATGAACCTATCATAAGGTTTTCTGGAGGCTGAGAGTGTGTGATGCACTCATGGTCACCCAGTGGGTTTCCATGGCCAAGCGGGGAATTGAACCTTGGTTTCCAGGGTTGTAGTCCAACTCTCAAACCACTACATTACACTGGCTTTTCATGTCAAGCCTTCCTCCCTGAAAATTCTTACACCCTTGTTTATTTGTTTGCTCTTAATATTGCCCCATATTTGCAGATGGACCATAACTGGACAGTTAACCCAGAGTTCCCTTGCATTTTTTGTAGACATCTGTGTCTGCTTTGTTATAAAAGCCTTTTCTCCCCAGGGTTGCTTCAACCTTTTGACATGTTGAAAACATGCTACTAAAAAGTAGTGAAAGACCTGTCCCCTTTCCACCACATTCAGACTCTTCTTTACTGAAGAAAAATAGAAGAAGAGGCTGGGATAATCTCCACCAAACAGCTGCTAGGGTGAATAACCTCTTCAAAAAAGGGGAAAAATGTATATGTGACTATAGTGTGAGTTCAAGCTTTCTGAGTCATTCTTGCGTTTATCAGGATAGTGAACATTTAGTATTTTGGTGAGACCAGGTTGGCAAGTACACAAGATAGGGCTTTTCTATAGTGGCACCTTCATCAGGCTGGCTGGTTCCATCTCTTTTGAGCATCTAGCAGACAGCTGAGACTGTACACATCTTATATGGTCTTTGGTCTCTAAAGCTAGAGTTGGCTTTGGAGAATATTTGAATTATATGCTTCCATAAAAAATTGTTTTAATTTGGTTTTGAAGGAAGTTTTTATCTGTTGTACATCTTCTTGGGGGCTCTCCTGCTTTGTGAGGCAATAAAGCAATCTTTTTAAAGAAATAAATACTATGCATATTTTTCTGCTGTAATTTTGTGATATTTAGTGATGAATGAGTCAGAGAAACTTTTTCCTATCATCCTTAGTGGGGTTTTTTAAAAAAAAGAACTTGCCGATTTTAGTTCTACAGCAGTGACAACAGCAGCTACCCCAAATCTAATGACAGTTAGAACAGAGTGACTGGTTCTGGAAAGAATGAGTCTGTTCCCCTTAGAGGAGAATCCTGAAATGAGAGCTTGCTCAGGACCATTCTAGTGGTATTGCTCAGATGGGCTTTGTCAGGGCAAAGGCGTTCCAATCAGGCCTGTCCACAATGGACTACAGAAAATGACATTGTCCTCCTCTTTCTCTGTCATTGTTTTGTGTACTTTTTACTGGACTATCAACTATTGTAACCAAGTGTTGATTGTGTTTTATTGAGTTTTTTTATCTTGTTTACAGCTCGCACAGAACTACACAAATCTTATTTAGTTTTCTAACTGGATAAATGGTGAATAAATCCAAGTGTATGTCTGTGAGCTACAAATTTACGAGAGTCTCGTTTTAATTGGAAGCCAATAGACGTTGCCTGGGATGGTATGGAGGGTCCTTTTTCTATAAAGTCTTTGGCTCCATTGTTGTCTTTGGCTGTCCTTGTATTTTCACCCCAGAATCTCATGTGTTTTTTTCTGCCTCCCCTCCCCCTCTCCTTCTCTCTGTCTGGTAACTTCAGGGAAAAGATATCTTGACACAGAAGCTTCCCTTATGGCAGCAGTCTTGTGCTGATCCCAACAAGATCCCAGAACGTGCTGTCCAGCTGATGCAGCAGATGGCCCTCAGCAGCAATGGGACCATTATGCCGAGCCCTCTCTCCACATCCAAATCAAACCTCATCATCTCAGACCCCATCCCTGGTGCCAAACCACTCCCAGTCCCACCAGAACTGGCACCTTTTGTTGGAGTGAGTATTGCACATATGCCTATCTTTCAGAAAGATTGGGTTGCGGGGAGGCTTCCTGGTTCTTTCCTCCAACAGGATTCAGAACTATTCTGGGCTGAGTTACAGAAGGCCAAATATTTCTTCTTCAAGAAAGGCCAGTTTCTGATTTAGGATTGCTACAAAAAAGATCAGAACCATCTAGTAGACCACACTGCGTTCATGTGCACAGAATATCTATATAGTCAAAGCCTCTCGAAAGTGTTTTTTGTGAATTGGTTCTTTATTTTGGGGGGGGGGGGAGAAAGAGGGAATTAAACCAGCTAACATATTGTTCATATACTTTTAAGAGTTAGCATCTAGCTGAACTCCTAAATTGAACCCAATTGTTGAAACAGGGGTGGGAATCATGTGGACCTCTAGATGTTGTTGGCCTGCAACTTCTTGCTTTCCTCACCGGTGGGCTGTGCTGGCTCTCGGGCTGCTCTGAGTGGCAGTCCAACAACCTCTGGATGACTGTATGTTTCCCACCTCTAATTTAGGGCAACGGTAGGCCTGAATAGATTTGCTAAAAGGTAACTTTACTTCTCCTTCCTCTTTTCATCCAGAGAATGTCAGCACAAGAAACCATGCCAGTAATGAATGGTGTCTCAGGCTCGGAAGGGGAAGATTACAACCACTGGTCTGACCGGAAGCCTCCTCAGCCCAAGTCCTTGTCCCCACCTCAGACACAGAAGCAGCTGAGCGACTCTTACTCCAACACACTCCCCGTGCGCAAAAGTGTAATGCCAAAAAACAGCTACGCAGCCAGTAAGTCTTGCCTTGTAAGAGCCAAGGGTGCACAGCAGCAACCCAACAGATCTTGCCTCCACTTCCCCATTCAGAGAGGGACAGCCACTGCTGATGCTGCCACAGCATGGTGTTATCCTGCTTGCAGGGGGTCCCTTAGGGGGATTCCCAACGCTTGTCAAAATTACAACTTGTGGGGAAAATTAGCTATGAACACTGCTGTAGCAATGCAAAGAGGGCAGAGTACTTAAGGATCTTGAGCCCAGCTTTACAGAGTTGGATCACAGAGAATCAGGCTAACTGTTAAATTTAAGTATTTTATTGAAATAGATGTTAAAATCCATATAATCACTCAGCTGCACTCACTCCCACAAACATACAAGGCTACAGAAATTTAGAAAGAGGTGAAAATTAAGAGAGAGAGAGACAGAAGGGTTTTGGGGTAATAACTGTACCAATCCAGAAGTCTTTGGCTGGGAAAAGACAAGCAAAAAGCCCAACTCAGCCTCCAGGGGTGGGGCCGAGGGGAGCTTTTCCACTGGCAGAAGCATTGTTTGCAAATCTGGGAGAACTTCAGAATGGAGGAGAAAAAGGGGTTCTAGTTATAGTGCTGAACAGAGCTAAAACATGTCCTGGGGATCAGATGGCTGCATTTTTATGAAAATGGATCTCAGCTTTGTAGTTCAAAGAAAATACAGCCAGGCATTCTTGTAGTTTTCTGCAAGATGAGTTTCTCATCCGAGGATGCATGCCTCCAAAGTGTAACATTCCTGGCTGTTTGAAATGTTAATTTGATCCCAGAGACCTCTTGTCTCCTGTTGGCACTATTATTGCTGAAAATCCATTCAAATGGTCTGTGAGAACCATTTCGAGATTCACCTAAGATGTGTGACAGGAAACAGGGCTACCCTTTGATATGTATCCATAGCTCTACTGCCTACATGTCCTTCCAGTAGATCTCTGTGGCTCGCTGTGTTTGATATAAAATAATTATGATCCTCAAGACATAGTATGTAGGTGGGTAGCAATGGAGGTGCTGAAGCGGGTGAGCAGGCACAGAAACATGAGGATGAGACAATAAGTTCTTAAAGTATTTCTCATCTGAGCACCTCTTTTCCCTAAACTGTAGCTGCTTGTTTCTGGTGACAGAATTGCTAGGACTAAAAACCACTGTTGGGAAAGAGCTAAAGTAGTTAAAGCTACATTGGCTAAGAGGCTGGATTTAACCCTATTGACTCTGCTGACAAGCTGGTACAAAACTTAAACCAACTAGGATGTTCCTTCCTCACTGTCACAGTTTGCAAAATACATGCATTTTGAGAAGGACGTTTCCTGTGGAAGCTTGTATTATAAAAATTCATTCCCAGTAAGTGGTGGCCATTTTGCATAATATTGGAAACTATGGTGAAGAGTGGATCAATAATACAGCAGTGTAATAGTACCAAGTAGTACAAACTGGATGGAAATATTTACTATGTTCTTCAGTTGTAGAAACAGATGAGTGATCTCACTCTCCAGCAGGGGGTAAAGCGTATGGCACTGGGCAAGTGTGATGGTTGCCCTACTGTGTAATCACTGCTTATTTCTATGGCACAATGCACAGGCATATATTGCCAACTGTATCCAACATTTGTTCTACAAAGAGATTGCTCACTGTTCTAGACCTATATATATGTTCTACCAGGAAACTCACTCAGCCTTCTCCCTATTTCCCCCCCTCCTCTCCCTTTGCTTTTCACTGGCATTCACAATCAAAAAGGGAAATGCTTGGAAAAGAAAAACCACTTAGATATGGCCATTAGAAGGAGCTTGTTTTGTACAGCAGACAAAGTAGTAGTATAGAAAAATGTGTCTTTGTTCCCAAAGCCTTGCAGAATAAGGAATCTAATGGGAAAGTGGTCCATTAAGCAAGTGAGATTAATATTTTATTCTGTATGGCATAATTATGATAGGTGCAAATTAAATATTTGGGGTTTTTCCCTCAGGTATCTATTGCCTGTGTAGCCTACAGTTAATAACTCAGCAAGAGTCTTTTGGATATGTATGAACAAGATGTGTTATTGATGGCTTAGAGTGCAAAACAGTAAATGCTCTTCCTTCACATCCCTTCCTTTCTAGTGGAGGTACGTTCTTAAGCTGTCATACATAGGTAGTAGCCTTTAGTGCTAGGCTGTGACCTGGAAAACTGACTGTTGCAGAGGGATTGCATTCAGTAAATTTATAGAACAGTAGCAATGATCTATCTTATATTTTTCAAAACTTGTTAAAAAAAAAAACACCTTTCTTTTGTACCTGGAATAATTTCTCCAAAAAAGCAGAGAACATAAAACAGTGGAGAGGCTCCAGATTGCTGAAAATGAGTCATTTTATATGAGCAAAAAATCTTAAAGGTTTCCAAAGGAAGTCTCTCATATGTCGTTTCCCTGCCTCAGACTGAATTCTATGATGGTTCTGTCCTCTGGTTCCTCTTCAGAGCCTATGAGGGTTCTGGTTTTCATCACCTTCTGTGTGTAACCTTTCTGTGTTCTTCCACTGCTGCTTCCATATCTTGTCATTTAAAATAATGAGGAGGAAGAGAATAGATACAAAAGGCCATTTGAGTGGTGGCTTTAGGAACTGTTTGTCTTGAAGCACTGTGAGGATAAAGGATGGGCAACTCTGCTTTGAAATTTTGTGGATTTTTGAAGGGTTTCCTCATGCCAAAGATTTAGTCCAGTTTGTGAAATCCTTTCCCAGATGAGAGTGAGCTAGCTGATTGTTTTTCCCTTTTCTTCTCTTAGCTGAGAACAAGACTCTGCCGCGTTCCAGCTCCATGGCAGCAGGACTGGAAAAGAATGGCAGGACAAGAGTACGAGCCATCTTCTCTCATGCTGCTGGGGATAACAGCACCCTTCTCAGCTTCAAGGAGGGAGACCTCATCACATTGCTAGTGCCTGAGGCCAGAGACGGGTGGCACTATGGAGAGAGCGAGAAGACAAAATTGTGAGTAGGTTTGTTTGCTCCTGGTTCTTGGGGTTGCAGTCCCTGATGCCTTCTCCTACAGCTAAGTTCTTCCTAAATTAATGTGCCTACATAGTGATTTTTATCTCTGTCTAGCTGGAACCATCCTTGTTTTTTTCTAGAGCTTTTGAACATACAGTTAGGCTATAAAGCCCAGATCATAGCTGTGGAAAGAATCCAGTGTTTTAAGTAGGTAGCAGATCAAGCAAAGAATGGAGAGGGAAGTTTGAAACTTTTATATTAGTTATCGGTAAATCCTAATGGGTTTTGAGCATAGTTCTCTTCTGAATTATTATTTGACACTCTCTGTGCTTGAAGTATATCATCACTTCCCACCAAACACTGCCTCCTACCATTTTGGAATTTTGCTTTACTCTTGTAATCAGTGTGTTATACTGTGAATGAAGTTTGGGGTAGCAGTGGGTAGCTCTGCCATGTTTCCTACACTGGGGAATGCCAGAAATGAACAGGAAGAGCAGAAATTGCAGGAGCTTAAAAAAAAGGTCTTTGGCATAACGTGGAACAAAAGCCATCATGAGGCAGACTAATTCAGTAGGTTTGCTTTTCTTTTCTTTTTCTTTTTTTTCTTTTTTTTTCTTTTTTTAAGTAATTTTATTAAAGTTCCAACATATAAAACAAACAATTATCATTGTATTCTTAATTGTCATATTACAACTGTCTTCCTTCCTCTCTGGATTACAATCTTTATCATTCCATTGAACTGTTATCAATGCATCACAATAAATTGTTAGTATTATCTACTTAATTCGTTAGTTCCTGTTTTTCTACTCAAATTTACTTGTTCCATGATATTTCTCTGAATTTTATCGTGTAAAAACCTTTAATACCGTGAATTATGTATTATTCCCTGTCAAGACCCCTCTCGCTTTCAAAATCATCTGCCATTCTTTATAGATATCATCATCTGATTTCCCTTTTAATCTCTGTGAAACAATATCTGCATTTCTATTTTCAATAAAAGTTGCCCACCATTGTTCTGTCGTTGGTGTTATATCACTTTTCCAAAGCCTTGCAAATTCAATATGGGCAGTTGAGACCATATACAGTATTATTCTCCAATATTTCTTTACCGCAGTTCCCTCTAACATATGTGTCATATTTAACAAGTACATTTCAGGAGTCTTATCAATTTGAACCTGCAATGCACCACATATTATCGTATGGATTTCATTCCAATACATTTTTGCTTTAGAACATGTCCACCACATATGAAATAGTGTGCCTGCAGTCTTTTGACACTTCCAACATTGACCCGTACCCGTCTTATAAATTATCTTTAATTTTTTGGGTGTCGTGTACCATCTATGAAATAACTTATAATAGTTTTCTTTAAGGTTCTGAGCTACCGTGAACCTCTTTGTTCGTTGCCAACTTTGTTCCCACCACTCCAACTGAATTGGATGTTCAATGTTCTGTGCCCATTGTATCATTGCTATTTTAATTGTCTCATCCTCACATTGTTGTTGTAATATCTCTTGATATAAATGTGAAAGTAAATGCGGTGGATTTTCTCGTAAAAGCTTCAATGGATTCTCTTGTTCATTCTGTTCTATTCCTTGAGTTTTCACGTCCATCTGAAATCTTTCTGATAATTGTCTGTAGGGAAACCAGCTTAGCTTTATACCTTCAATTTCCAATTTCTCTCTTGATTTCATCTTAAAAACATTTATATTTGTGTTCATATTTGTTTTCTCCAATACATCTTCATACCGCAACCATTTTTCTGTATCTGACCATCTTCCAAAAAAAGCTTCTTGAGGGGAGACCCAAGTGGGTAGCTGCCTAATGTTCTTATTCTTATAATCATTCCATATTTTATATAACGATTTCCTTACAAAGTGATGCATAAAATCTTTAGCAGTTGTCACTTTTCCATAGAACGTGTAGGCATGCCACTCCATCCTTAAATCTGCTCCCTCTAAAGCCAGCATTCTCGTATTTTGTAAATCCATCCAGTCCTTTATCCAAGTGAATGCCGCAGCCTTAAAGTATACTTGTAAGTCTGGTAATCCGAAGCCTCCTCTTCTTGGTCTGTCAGTCAAGACTTTCCATTTTATTCTTGGTTTTTTGCCTTGCCATATGAAATTAGTTATATCTCTCTTCCATTGTATGAAAGGTTTAGCATTTGTGATTATAGGAATATTTTGAAAAAGATAATTCATCTTTGGTAGTACATTCATTTTTATAACAGACATTCTTCCCAGCATAGATAATCGCATTTGAGTCCATTTCTCTAAGTCTTTAGATATCTCTTTCCAGTTTTTCTCATAGTTATTTTGAAAAAGCTCATTGTTTTTCTTGGAAATCCAAACTCCCAAGTATTTTGCTTTCTGTCCTTTATTAAATCCCGTTATCTGTTTGAACTCCGTATCTTCTTTCTCTCTCGTGTTTTTTTGTTATGGACACTGTCTTATCCTTGTTTATCTTAAATCCTGAGTAATCTCCATACTCCTGAATAGTATTCATCAATCCTTGTATACTGCTGAGAGGATCCTCTAGAAACATAACCAGGTTGTCCGCAAATGCTTTAAGCTTATACTGATATTTCTTTATCTGGACTCCTCTTATTGTAATTTCTTCCCATATGATATTATTAAGAATTTCCAGTGTCATTATAAATAACAAAGGCGACAACGGACAGCCCTGTCTTGTTCCTCTATGAAGTTCAATCTGTTTTGTTCTCTCTCCATTAATAATCAGTCTCGCCATTTGCTGACTATAAATTGCTTCAATCCAAGAAATGAATTTTTCTCCTGCTTGTGCCTGTTTAATAACCATCTTCATAAATGCCCAATTAACCATATCAAAAGCCTTTTCCGCGTCGACAAACGCCATAGCTAATTTCTTTTCATTATGTCTTTCATAGTATTCGATTATATTTAATACTGTCCTGATGTTATCTCGCATTGTTCTCTTCGGTAGAAATCCATTCTGGTCTTCATGTATGTTATCTTGAAGAACCTTTTTAAGTCTCTCAGCTAAAATAGCAGCAAATATCTTATAGTTTGTATTTAAAAGTGAGATAGGTCTGTAATTCCTGACGTTGGTTAAGTCTCTTCCTTCTTTAGGTATTAAAGCTATGTTAGCTTCCTTCCGTGTATTTAGTATACCTTCTTTTCTTATCTCATTCATTATCTTTTGTAATGGAATTGAGAGTTCATGTTGCAAAGTTTTGTCGTATTCTGCTGTAAAGCCGTCAGGTCAAGGAGATTTACCATTTTTCATGTTTCTGATAGCTTCTACTATCTCCATCATCGATATTGGTTTGTTTAATGCCATTTTTTGTTCTTCTGTAAATCTCATTTTATTATTTTTTTCTAAGTAATCTTCAGTTTCCCTCTGATTTTTAGTTGAGGAGATATTACTCAACAACTTTACATAAAAATTGAAAAAAGTCCGTTTTATCTCCTCTTGCTTTGTAGTTTTTCTTTCCCCAATTCTAATTTCCGTTATTGTATTTCTTAGTCTTCTTTTACGAAGTAAGTTTGCCAAGAGTTTAGATGGTTTGTTAGCCTGTTCAAAGTAGGTATGTTTCACTCTGTGCATTTGGTGTTCTATTTCACCCAAATTTAGTTGGTTAAGTTCAGCTTGACAAACCTTCAACCTCTGTCTTATATTGGTGTCCGTTGGGTTTTCCTTCAACTGTTTCTCCAGCTTTCTTCTTTTCCAGTATCGTTTCCTCAACTCATTTCCTTTCTTTTCTTATTTCAGCTGACCACCTTATTAGATTTCCTCTCATCACGGATTTACTTGCATCCCAAATTGTCTTCATTGGTAATTCTGGTGTCACATTTTCCTTGAAATAGTTATTTATCTCTATTTTTGGTTGTTTAATATATTTTTCCTTCTTGAATATGTGTTCATTAAACTTCCATGTTCTCTCTCTAGTCATAACTCTGAGTGTCACTTGTATAGGATTATGATCTGAACATAGGTTGGGGAGAATGTCCATTTCTGATGTCTTCAATAACAGGTCTTTTGATATCAATATCATATCAATTGTAGACATAGTTTTGTGTCTATCCGAGTAGAATGTGTAGCCATCCAGTTGTCCATTTTTATATCTCCATTCATCATAAAGATCTAGATCATCCATCATCTGGAAAAAACTGTTCGGTAATTTTCCATTGTTTCTGGGCACCAACTTCTGTACTGATCTGTCCAATGTAGGATTTATGACTCCGTTAAAGTCCCCAAGAACTATCACATTAGCATTTCCAGTTTCCTGTAAGTATTTCTGTATTTCCATATTAATTTTGGGGAAGAATTCTCCTTTAGCGCCATTTGGTGCATATATTCCCACTATTAACATCTTATCTTGCAATGTATCAACTTCCACCGCCAAATATCTTCCATTTTTATCACAGAATTTTTGCTGTGCACCATATTTTGCATTAACATATATCAATACTCCCCTTTTCTTCTGATCGGTTGTTGCAGCAAAACAGCCACCTAATTTCGGATTCCGAACATACTTCATGTCTTGGGTTCTAATCTGTACTTCTTGTAAACAAATTATATCCAATTTTTGTTTCTCCAGATGATGAAATATCTGTCTTCTCTTATATTCTAAGTTAAATCCTTTTATATTCCAAGAGTATATTTTGACCCCCATTTTGCTGTTTTATTTATTAATTTATGTAATCTGATTCAATTAATCTTGTATGCCTTCTCCCAGAAGTTCTCCTTCCTCTTCTATTTCTTGCTCTGGGTCCTGTGTCTGTCCTACCGCGCCTTCACTCTCCTCTGCCTGGATCTTTATCCTTTCCTCATTTCCTTCCTCTTGCAACTGCTGTTCTTCTTCCTTTCCTTCTGCTGATGTTTTCTGAAGATCTTTCTTCAATCTTTCCATCATTTCTTTAGCTTTATGCACTGTATTTATTCTGTAACGCTGTTGTTTGTAGGAGAAAGAAATGCCCTCAATCTTCTCCCATCTGTAATTTATCTGAAGCTTCATCAAAAGGTTTGCCAAAGGTTTATAATCTTGTCTCTTCTTGAGTATTTGAAATGGTATGTCTTTAAAAATTCTGACGTCTTTTTCTTCAATCTTGAATGTTCCTTCGTAGCTCGGTTGTAAGATTTTGTCTCTTGTAGCGGTCCTAGTGAAAGTTATTATATCTCTTGGAAGCTTTCTTTCTCTCGCTGTCCTTGAGGATACTCTAAACATCCTATCAATGCACATTTCCATTCTGTCTTCTTCAGTGTCTAGAAATTCAGCCAAAGCCGGTAGCATTTTCTCATATGTTTTCCATACTAGTTTCAGGGACGCCCCGAAAACGAAGGCATCTTTCTCGATACCGTAACTCTTGTTGCGTAATTTGAATATCTTCTTCCTGCTGTTTCCCTTTTACTTCAGCCATTTCAGTTTGTACTTGTATGACATGTTCTTTTATTTCTTTTGTCCCTACCTTTATCTTTGAAACATCCTTTGTTAAAGTTTCCAGCTTCTTTCCCAACTTATCAATTTCTTGCTTCATATCTGTTCTCATCTCTTTTCTTGTTTCTTTTAAGTCTTGTCTTATGTCTGTCTCTGTCTTCCTGATATCTTCTCTAATATTCCTCAATTCTTCCATCATTTGTAACATTAGGTCTTGTGGCTTCTGAGATGTATCCATGGATGTCCTTCTTGCTGGCTGGGTAGTCATTGTTGCTGCTGCAGCCGCTGTGGCCTTCCTTGTTCTTGTATCCATTAACTTTCTTAAAGAATAAAATTTTCTCTTCTACTTGTTATTCCTTCTGCTCCTCTCTGTTATCTTAATTAATTCAATAGTCAATGAACTCAATGATCTTGGCACCAATTATCTTGAGACCTGTTATTTCATAGTCCATTGAAGTGTCTTAATATGCTCTGAACATCATAAACTTATATAAACAAATGAAATCTTAATTGCAGTATAATACTATATGTATAAATGAAATCTTAATTATGTTATAATAATGTTCAATAATGTGTCTTAATAATAGAAAATATAATAATACAGAATATAATTCTCCACTTTTTAGATGAATTCACACAATATTATTTACATAGTAAACCATGAAAAATCTTAGTTCTACTTTAACCACTGAGGCTTCAACCACTCCAGATTCCCCCTCCCAAACATGTTTATCCAATCCTCTTCAGTTCACTCTTTTTCCAGTTCTGCAGCTACGACCTTGGATAAGGAATGCAGCTCCCCCTCGCTGTCTGCGTGGGTGGGGAGTTTTCAGTTCTCACTATTTTTCAAGGTGAAGAAGCCTTCATTTTTAAGAGTCAGATCAACAGGGTCTAATACCAAGTGCACTATATGAAGTAAATAAATGAAGATAGATGTCCTTTTAAAACAAAGTCCAATAAAATCATTTTAGAAGCTCATAAAGTTCCCAAAATTAGTTCCTTGAAATAAAGTTCCTTAAAGTTCAAACACTTAAAGAGTTACAATCAGAGTCCTTAATTTCTGCTTTTATTTCATTTAACTTCTTTATCCATTTAAAAGTTCCAAATCAAAGTCTCTGTGCCAAGTTCATTAATCCATTTGCGAAAGTTTATAAAAATACCAAAGAGTTTTCAATGGGAGCAAATAGGAGCAAAAGGAAAAAGAGAAAAAAGAACTCACTTTGTCCTGCAGCTTGCCAAGTCCCAGAAACAAACAAACAAAAAAAAAAAAACAATTTTCCCCAGCACCAAAAAAGAGTCCACTCCACTCCAAACAGTTAGGAAGAAAAGAAATTCCATGTATGTAAAATGCAGATGAGAGAGAAAAAAAGCCCAGAAAAGAGCAGCACTGTTAAATCCCCTTCGTCTCCATTCAGCACTTTATAAGCTCAGTGTCTTCAGTCTACTCCAAGTCTAAATCCAAGCCCAGTCTAGTTAAATCTCGATAATCCACCAAGAGAAATACAGGAAAATTGAAGTTTATTCAAACTCACCACTCTGGTCTCTGTAGCTTTAAGAAATCTGCCATTACGTTTCTGCTTCCTGCCACCAGGGTCTCCTCCAAGCTGCAGTTTATATTCGCTGAAACAGGTACATACCTCTTGTGTTTTAAGTTAAACTGTAATCCAAATCGGGCTGTTACTTGCTATCTTGCCTTGCACTCTTGGTTAAAAGTCGTCGTCGTCGCTTGTGCCGCTAAAACAGCGATCCAGAAGGTCCCGTCGTGGTTCTGCGATCCTGCACAGCTCCTCTACTCTCCCCCTTCGAGGAGGGCTCGGTGCTGGAATTTGAATCCCTTTCGGATCTCTTGTGCATCCCCCTTACCAAGGGATAGCTAGCTGGAATTTGATGGCCCCAATCCAGCTGGAAACCTTCGGGTGGCGGTTCAGAGTTGCGCAGCGCTACTCTGGACAGCCTCTCACGCGCGCCATGCGGCCGGAAGTCCAAAAAAAACAGTAGGTTTGCTTTTCCACATTCTGTTTAGGGGCAAATCGGTTCCTTGGCAACATTTATGTGGGAAAGCTTCTCCACAATCCCTGAGTCTTTGTAAGGTCTCTCACTTTCTCTCAATCTCATAGCCAGAATCACAATGTTTAGAGCCCTAAATCTAGAGCTCTCAGCTTCTCCCATCTTCAGAGAACTGCCCAGACGATCTTCAGTGGCCAAAAGGAACGTGTTCTTCGATGAGCAAGATGCCTTGTGGCTAGCCTTCCTAACAAAATGGGAGTTGCTAAGTTAAATTTCTGACGGGATTATCAGAATAGGGCTTGGAAGCTGAAGGACAGGGTGAACCAAGAGGGTGCTGCTCTGCTGCTCTGCTCTTATTAATCATTTAGTCTGACTGAACGTCCAGGTGGCCAGCTGGGAGCAGGGACAATTTGGAAGCAGGATGCTGAGGAGCCTAGGGAACAAGAGGAGCTCGCAATCAGCTTCACAGAGCAAAGGCTCCAGATGGCAGCAGTACGGCTTCTGACCGGATTGGAAGAGCTACAGAAGCTTGCAGCTTTTATTGTTCAGCATTCAGGATTATGTTGTCTGTTTTTAGAACTTTATCTACACCACAGTTTCCTGTTACAGAGCATGGCCTATAACTGCAAAACCCTGTACTCTAGTGATGTTGAAAAGCGCACACCTTCACTAAATAGGAAACCCGTTTGGCTGTAATTGGCCAATTTTATACCAGTGTGAAAAGGAAATGGGCTTTTCCCTCCACTTGCTTGAGCAGTTAAGAAGCAGAGGAAAGCATCAGGGAGCAGCCAGAACAATGCTGACTGCTGCTATCCTATTGTAAGAGCTTAGAGCAGCAAGTTTCAATTTTTTTATTATTCAAAAGAAGTATAAATTGCTCAGTTCATATTACTAGCCCACATACCTTGTTGTCATAGCACAGAATGATCAGATAATCCATTTAAAACTTTGGGAGTGATAAATATTTTTTTCTTTGCATCCAGCTGCATTTATTCTGATTTTTCCTTAATCCCCATGCAGGAGTGTACATGTAGTATCAGGAAATAAAAGAACAGATAGCAGAAGGAGTAGTTTTAGGAAATATAAAAGGACCGTAATATCCACTTGTTTTCATTTAATAGGAGAGAATAGGTCAGCTAAAAGCACAGATGTGTAGATAGGATAAAGTGTGTTAAGATGAGGCCTTTGTTTTTTATATTTGTGTTCCTTCAAGTTGATTCCAGTTTGTGGTGACCTTAATTTGAACCTATCACAGGGTTTTCTTGGCAAGATTTGTTCAGACGGGTTTTGCTGTTGCCTTTTTCTGAGGATGAGAGAGTGTGACTTGCCCAAGGTTGCCCAGTGGGTTTCCATCACTAAGCAGGGATTTGAACCCAGCTCTCCCACAGTCCTAGTCCCAACACTCAAACTGCTACACTGTGGTGGCTTCCTTTGTAGAAAGTCAGAATCCTTGCCTGTACTTGATGAGGTTTTTCCCCTCAAACTGGCCACTTGCTATACCTGTGAGAAAAAATACTGGGCGAGTTACTTTGTTTTCTTGCATCTCTAGTAATGGAATATGGGTTGTTTTGTAGGGTTGTTTTTTTTTTGAGGGGGGGTGTCATCCAGAAACTTTGGGGGAGAGAGGCTGGGAATGGAACTGAGTAGGCATCATGGGTCTATAGAAAGAGTGCCGAGGGCAGGGAAGATGTTTTGTAAATTCTCAAAAACATAAACCAGTGAGCAAATTTTAGAACCCTTAAACATTTCCAAGTCTTTTATACTTTAAATAACCTCTTGTCTATACTGTCTGCTGTGGGATGCTATCACCTTCGTGGGAAAAAACATCTGAGTAGTTTTCAAAAAGACAGAATGAAGTATGCAAAATTAAAAGATACAAAATTGCTACTTTTTCATAATGTGGTATGTAGAATTTGAGATCTGTGAAAAATTCACATGCACCTGAAAGAGAGGAACAAAATGCACACAGATATGGGCTGCCTGTTACTGTAATTTTAACAATGTTTAAGTTTTTGTCCCATGTCAAAGAAAAGAGAACTTGAACTTTTCCCATCTTTTTAAAATTCTGTATTGTAGGAGAGGCTGGTTTCCTTTCTCCTACACCCGAGTGCTGGACAGTGATGGGAGTGACAGATTACACATGAGGTAAGCAGGTTATGTGAAAAGCTAGCTCCCATTTAAGTATCTGGCATTTTAATGACTCTTCATGTTTATAGAAATCAGCCTCACCTTCACTAAGCCAGAACCAGTGTCTGTCTGGCACTGCGCTCTTCTTGCTCATCTTTCATCAGTAACTGAATGTAGCTGCTCCAGATTTGTCAAACTAGTATTGCAGGCTTTGCTGTGAAGTGTGTGTGCAGTTTAGTAGCAACCCAGATCAGACATGTTTGAAGGAATGACTTCCATCCTTTCATAATGATAAACATGGCAGGCAAGAAGATGTCCAAGTGACCGGGTGTGGAAGAAGATTGTTCCCTGAAAAGATCAGAGCTTGGGAAAGTCATTGTTTTAGACTACACTTTCCCCACACATACCCCACACCACCACTTGTTGGACTGAAACTCCCAGCATAGCCCAGCCAGCATTCCCAGAATTTTCCAAGCTCTGGAAAGACTGCAACTTTACCTACAGTTGATGTAAGGGTTTCATTCTTTAATGGCCTATTAATGGGAGAAGCCTGGGGGTGGGTAGGGAGGGGAGAGAGGCTTCATTGCTGGTCACAGGTAACCTCTTGTGAGGCAGCTTTTACTAACTCAAGGGATCTGTTCCTTCAGCCAGGGCAAAAGCAGTAGTACAGGCAACCTGCTGGACAAAGATGACATCCCTCCACCAGATTACAGCATGTCCTCCCGAGGTTTCCAGTCACAGAATGTGAGCACTTTCAAACAGAGGCCATACAGTGTGGCAGTGCCAGCTTTTGCTCAGGTGAGGAACCTTTTTTGTTGGGCTTAGTAAGATACTATTTACTGCAAGTAGTAAGATATATCCTTATCTCAATTATTAGCAGCTGAATTGGAGGCAGCTCATGGATTCCTGAGCAACATGATGCAGGCTGAAATTAAATTTCCAAATAAAGAGAATTTGCAGAGGTGGGCAGAATGGAGGCCTATGGGGACATAACTGTTGCTTTTATTTTTAAAAAGAATTAAAATATTCATTGGCTATAAATGGCTTTAACAAGACTGAGGCCTAAATCCACTTGAGATAGAGGTCCCAGTTAAAGTAGACCCAGTTGCTAATTAGTAGTTGATTGGCTGGCTATCTACCAACCAGATTTAGGACTGAGATGTTGGCTGGAGGTTTTAATGCTGACTGAAGGCCATTTCAGCGTGGCAGTTCTGACTGGTTAAGACTGAGCATATAGTTGGCCCTACGGATTCTTTGTAGCGTTCTAACAGGCTGGAACAGAAGAAGGAGATAGCCATGTATGGGAGGCTTCCAGATGGAATATGTCCCGCATGGAAGTCTGTGAGTGGAACTACGTGGGGAGCTATGCTGGGCTCAAATTGGCAATAAAACCACCACAAGAGAAAGCCATGATCTGTTTTAAACTGAGCAGCACTGTAGCACCATCTATTTGGGATTATTAGTCTTCTACTGTGGAGGAGGGATTGTGAGTCACATTATTTGTGTTTGTGGAATGTTCACTAGGTTGCAAGCAACAAGATATCTGAGTCTTTCCTTGGGTGATAGGGGAGGTATACATTCACTTGCGTTATTTCCCCCTTTTCTGAAAACACTGCTGTAACCAGAGACAGCGTATGTAGAAAACTGGTGGGCTTTTTAAAAAAAGGTGTAATGTTAAGATGGGAAGGCAGTGAATGCCCTCTTTGATGTGGGGTTTTACTTCCCCACCACCTTTTGTGACAGGCTCTGGTGTCTTGTACGTGCCAAATCTGCAGAAAATGAAGTTGTCCTTGTTTTCTGTAGCCGAAGAGCAGAAGCAGAGCTGGGCCCAAAGCACAGAGCTGTGTCTGCACCTTAGGTGCATGGGAGATCATTTTACTAAAATGCGTCCTGGTTGCAGCACTGCTGAAGTGAACATTCTCCAAGTGTCTGTTTTCTAACGTAGGTCTTTTTTACGAGCAGGTGAGGCTGACTTGCCAACAGGTGCTTTTGTTCATTATTTATAGGAGTACCTTATGCCCTACGGCTGTGCCGTTAATGAATATTCCAGTGGTCTCTGCCAAATGCTACCTGCCTCCTACCAGCCTTACCCTAGGTCAACAGCCGTAAGTCCCAAGAACACAATGTTTCCATTGGGATTTCTGGGGTCTGTTTTCTGCCAAAGGAATCTTTGTGACTTACTCAACATCTGTGACCTTGCCCTCCCATCTTCTTCCCATCCTCAGCTTCCCAAATGGAGGCACTGAGCTGAATTGCTCCTTTAAAAAAGTTAAAGCAGAAGAGGGACATGAGCAAAACTTAATGGAGAAAAAAAACTGGCAACTGGCAAAATCAACTGGCAAAAGAATGATGGGTGAGGCGCAAAGAGTGGCAGCAAAACAGAAATGTAAATACCCAACTGGTAACATTTGGTTGTTCTATGAGTGTCTAGCACTAGAAATGAGCTGCTCACATGTCAGCAAAGCTTATTTTTTCCCCTTCCAGATTTTCAGGCATCAAAGTCGGGTCTCTTGATTCTAGAGAAGTGAGAATATTAGACTGAGTGGGTTACACGAGGCCAGCCATTAGAAGCTTGTAAAAAGGGTGAGGAGTAAGTGGGCGTATGGGTGGGTAGATACAGGGGAAGTAGGCCTAGCTGACTTATTGGAAAGGAAAGGGCAGATTGAAATGCCACAGGGTCCCCTTGTTAGGAATCAGTTCTCACAATGGGATCCTCTAAGAAATGTATTATTATTACGAGCCCCAGTGAACTAAACTTTGTTGGAAAAGTGGCATGCAGATATCAATTGAAAGTGTCAAATGGAAGAAGATTAGTGTGGTCCCCAAATACTTAAAACTGAAGTAAACGTGGCAGTAAATTTGGTTGTAGAGAGTTTAAGCCACTGGAGGCTTTCTGACGGACGGAAGGAAAGTCTGCAGTAGCCACCCATTTCTCAGCTAACGTCAGGACTGGAAGGTCTGCCTGGGTGGGTGGGTGTGACGCAGGGCTTCTTTGAATAGACAAGCTACAGTATATGTGTAAGTTTGTTGCTTGGCTACAACAGGGGAAGTGTTTGGTTTCTTGCATAGGTGGTTCTGAGGATCAAGTCCTTCCCTTCAGTTTGGAGCCTCTTTTCCCTCATCACAGATACATAACTGCTAGTTGTAACCGTAACTAATCCTTAGTGAAATTTGAGTTAGCCTAAGAATGACAATGGAATTTAAATTTGGTTGGGCGTGGCCCTGAGTATTTGGGCCCATGGTGGCCTGGAGCAGCTGTTTGCCTAAAACCTTACATTTTTGCCCAGGTAAAATGACATTTGCCTGTGAGGGTCAGGTGAAAGCAACTGGAATTAGTCCTTCCACATTCATGGGTTTGACCTTTGCAAATTTGATTATTCATGAGGCACGTGCATGCCACACTGTTCTCCTCCTCCTGTTCCCTTGCACTTTGCCCAGCACAGAGAAGAAAGACAAGTGCCCAGACAAAAGGCAAGGGAATGGAGGTGGGGAAGTAAGCATGTGCCTTCCTTCTCCCCTCCAGAGCTTCTTTTTCCCATTCCCTGGCTCCAGTCCTGAAAACTTGTGCCAAGGCAGAAGGCAAGGGAATGAGAGGTGGGGAGGCTTACACAAGCCTTTCTTCTCCCCTCTGGAGCTCCCCACCCCATTCCCTTGCCTCTGGCCCTGATGCTGAGAACTCGCACCGAGGCAATAGGCAAGGGAGTGGGAATGCCGTTAGCCCAGTCCGCAAAAGGCAAGGGAATGAAGGGAGAGGGGCCCAGAAGGCAACGGGAGAGGAATCATGGTGTGGGGAGTTTTCCACTTTCATGAGGGTTCTGTGCCCTGAACCCTTGCAAAAGTTTAAGGGCCACTCTGCTGCTCCAGAGTGCATTCACACTTTTGTGTCTGTTGTATTTGGCTTGCCTACAGCAAGCAGGTCTCCTTTGCAGGGCTTGAGTGGGGCTGGCTCAACGTGGAAGGATTCTCGATACTCCCCAGAACTATCCAAAGACCACAGCCTCCCCATACCTGACTCTAGGACTTCAAAGTGTGTCACAACTAAATTTGTGATTTGCCATCACTGACACGCTGATTTCAAGCAGGAAAAATAAGCGGTTGTAGTCTTCCTTTCCTTCTCTGTACGTATCAGAGCACAGAGTGAAACAGACAGGTTGCTTTCCTCTCTGCGCTGTTGCTCCTGTTTCATCTGTTCCACTGATGCTGTGAACCATTTCTTTGGCATTGATTTCCTGGGAGAGAGGATAATGCCCAAAAGAGATGGAGGACTACAGGTCCTGTGCCTGCTTCCAACAGACATTGCCAAGCTCTCAATTTGCTTTTTCCACAGGGTGTTTCTGCAGCATGTTTAGCACACAGCCCGCTTCTAGTGTCTTGTACTGCATGTCTTTAAGCTGGAGACCACCTCTGCTCTCCCAAGGCAGAACTGAGCAATAGAGCCCAGTTTTTGTCTTCTTAATTGTACTGCCTTACTGTCCAAGGGCACATACCAAAAAAAAGAGTGTGACTCTTTGCCCATGCTGCAATGATGGGTAACCTCTGTGGGTCCAGGGGCCAGTTTTCTCACCCTAGCACTCTCTGGTGGTGGCTAAAATGGGGAGGGCCCCCCAAAAACAACTAAGTAAAAGAAAAAAAACTCAAAAAAGAAAATGAAAACCTGAGGTAGCTGGACACCCACTTTTACTTTTGAAAACAATTTTTTTAAAACTGTAAACAGTGCAGGGGATGGCTGTGATCTATTCTGAAAGCTGAATTGCTGTTCCCGGAGGCTTCGCTCTCTTTTTTTGCCAGAAAAGGGTCGTCTAAAAGGGGGACTGCAAAAACAGCTGGGGCGGCTGGCGGCTGTAATGGTGCTGCACTTTGCCTACCAACCCCACTGTGAAGTTTCAGTAGCTTGTCCTTTTTGAGACCAAATGCTTTGACTATGAACCCACAAACATTTGGGTGGGTGCAGCTGCATCTTTTGTCTCCCTGTAACTGATTTCCTGGCTTTTTTTCCCCTTCCTCGTCCGCAGGGCCTGGATGACTATGGAGCAAGATCCTCAAGCAGGTAAGAGGCTGCCTTTTCACACGCATTGCAGACATTACAGAATGAGTGTCAGTGAGAGAATCTGCAGTATCCCTGGACAGGAGATTGCACACAGTTGCTTCCCACATAAAAAGTCGTTAGGGCACAGTGGAAACTGGTTTCCAAGGCTGAAGAGCCCTCACCTCCCAACTTAATACATGAAGAGTTTGTTTATGTCTTGATGTACAAGATTTAGGTAGAGACCTTCACAGGGAGAGTTTATGCTACTGTGATGAAGGTGGCTTCATTATAAAAAGAAAAAAAAGTATACTATCAGGTAGGCAAATTGAGTGCTTTCCAGATGTTATAGGCTATAAACCCTGCCATCAGCCTGAGTAAACATGGTCTGTGATCAGGCTGTATGAGAGTAGTAGTAAAAACTTCTGTAGGCCTACCCTGATGTAGACCATCCCCGCAATGAGAAAGTTAATACTGATGGGCAAGCTTCACTAGCTGACAATTTGGCCACCACTACAGATATTCCAGTGTATTGTCCAGTACATTATGCAGGGACAGGAGAGTGTTGGGTGTGCTTATGAATTGCGTTATGATTTATGCAGGGCACATTGGGAATTATGCAGCCTTCCAGATGTTGTTGACTGCAACTCCCAAAAATTTCTTCATTGGCTGCCAGCAACCTCTGGAAGGCTTCATTCCCACCCTGATATTTTGCCCTACAAATTAAATGGACAGAAGATATTCATTCAAGACCATGCCTTAGAACCTTCTGCAACTGTATTTGGCTTCTGTGGCACACAGGTGGGCTATCTGCCAGATGAATCTGTGGCCTAATTCAAATATCATGTTCCTAGTTGACACACTATGACTGTTGGAAAATGAATAAACAATCCATTCACTGAACTCACCAATGAGTACATCTTCCTTGTTTGTTAAGCCACTGCTTCCAAGTCCTGCTGGGTGATCGTGATTGAACAGTCTATAAGGAGCAGCTGAGTCCATGCAGAAGGAGGAGAAGGAGGTGGCAGCATTTATCATTGTTTGTTGGGCTGAGAAATGCTAGATCTGAATCCCAGGCTTATGTGGAAAAAAATTTCTCATAGAAAGTTTTGGAAAACCATTACTATAGATGAACACTGCAAAAACATTTTTAAAAAGCTGAGATACTGATGGGACACATAGCTACAATGTGATAGCTGTGCTCCATTTCCGAACTACCCCCCTAAAACCTGTCTGACAAGCCAGGCAGTTGTACCAAGTGAAGGAGTTCTACAGCACTGATCAGTGGAGCACTGAAGGATGCTCCCTTCTGCGAAAGAAGTGTGGTGTGCCAAGCAGAAGCAGGGATCCTCATGAGGTCTTGGTGCAACTCGTCATAGCATTGTGGCTGACTGGCAGGATGGAACTGAATGTGTCATCCTTTCAGCAATCTGTCTGCCAGCACCACGGAACTACTTCACTTGGTATAGCTGCCTGGCTTTTAAGGTGGGCTTTAGGAAATTTGTGGTCAGTATAAAGGTGTCACAATTGTAAATGTGAAGACAATATAGTCCTGAGGTCCTAGGTCTAGCTAACACTATTGTAAGTGCCTAATAGGATAACAGCCAGTGTCATTTAATGAAATGCAACTGAAATTTCATAAAACAGGAAACTAAAGGCAGGCAAGCCTTCACCCTGCCCTTCTCACACTGTTGTGACCCCTATTAATAGAGTGGATACAGCTGAGCACATCCAGAATGGAGCTGCAGTCATAGGCTGTACCACAGTTCCAAAATGCTAAGGATGCTGTCATTACTTCTCGATTCCATCTTTCTGTCCCACATCCACTTCTGACCCCAAACCAAATGTTTGGCAGAGTGCGTTGCACTCAAAAAGCATTACCATTTGGTTGTTGTCCATCAGGTGCTTTACTTTCCTCTCTTTCTCTCTTTTGCGCTCTCTCTCTCTCTTTTGTGTGCTGTGGAGTGTGGTTTGGTAGCATTCTTTGCTTTCTCTTTCTTGTCCACAGCGGCAGCGGCACTTTGGTATCTACAGTGTGAGAGAAGGAACCTTGACTAGAAATGGCAGCTGCTGCTTGGAAGAGTTTTCTGCTTCTCTGTCCCCTTCCGTTTCATTTCTTTGTTCTCCTTCCGCACAATTGCCTTCCCTTTTCTTGTTTAAAGAGAAAGTCCTCCTCCTCTCCCCCACCGCACCGCCTTTGGACTGAGGACTCTTGTGATCATAAAGGAACCCATGGTGCTGCTACTTCCCCCACATGTATAAACATCCTTGTTTGAGCAGAAAATATCAAAGTGAGGATTACTAGTTCTCACAGCAGCAGCAGGAGCAGCAGTCACAACCCACCACCACCATCGCCTGGATGCAGTTTACATGTAAAACAAACCAGAT
Organism: Cyclura pinguis; assembly: GCA_030412105.1. Lineage (NCBI taxonomy): Eukaryota > Metazoa > Chordata > Lepidosauria > Squamata > Iguanidae > Cyclura > Cyclura pinguis. Next base: position 163,480,121 of record CM059600.1, read on the forward strand.
AGAGATCCTGCATCATTCTCTCTCACTCTCGCTCTTTGTACTTCATAAATGATTTTTTTTAAAAAAAGAAGTGCACTATTCCTCTGTAAGTGGAGACTTTTTTTTCCTTATAAAAAAAAATCCAGAAACAAATATGCATGGCCTATGGTGTGCGTACTGTTATTTCCACTACCCTCCTTTGAACATTACTGTGTTGCCCATTTCGTTGTTGAAAGGGAAGGTGCACAGAGATGCTAGGGGTCCCTGGGCTGCCTCCATAGTATGCTCTGGGGAAAGCGAATAATGCTGGGGGTGGGCGGAGGTGGATTTAGCAGTGGGCAGTGGCTGGTTCTCAGGAAGGATTGGACTGCTCACTTGATTCTGCCAGTTAAACTGAGCACCAACCCAAGATCTGTTTTTTAAGGGTTTTATTTTATATATATATATACACACACACATATAGATATGTATGTATATTTTCTAGGAAGGTATTGTTACCTCACTGTTAGTGCTCCTGGAGTAGAAGTATGGGGTGGGTTGGGAAGGGTGGACATTTTGTTGAATTAGGCAGTTTGCTAAATGAATCCAAAGACTTTCTCTTTGTACCACAGAGGGGCTTTTTTTGTGGTCTTTTCATATTTGGTAGAAGGAGAAGGAATGGCAGAACTGCATATATCTGTGGGTTGGGCTAGGGCCTGAACCTGATGACATGGGGCAGAATTCAAGTGCTTAATTGTCCTAAAATGCTGTCAGTCTTTTTTATGTGTTTTGATTGACTCTAGAGGTGAACATGGTTAGGATTGGAATTAATGGCTGCTAGTACCTGTTCTTCAGCCACTGAATTCTGGGCAGTCATCATCTGGCGACTTTTAAAGAATTAACACTTTCATTTACAGTTGAAAATCTGCTATGTAATGCTGTATTCCCATTATGACTCTAATATTTTATTTTAAAAAGCAAAATTAATTTTTTTGACCTTTACGGGAGCCTGCTTGGCAATATTACCTTTACAATATGTATATATAAAAGGTCTATCTCTAATCACATAGCAAAGGTTTTATTTGTTTTCTATAACAGACCTTGGGATGTATGTAACAACCACCTTACATTGTTGTCATAATTTTGCTCAAGAGACTTTTACATCTGAGGCATTCTGTAGTAAAAGAATGAATGTAGAAAACAAAACATTACACAAAACCTGTACAAAAACTGTAAAAGTGCTGGTGGGGGGTGTCAGGAGTTGTCTTCTTCCTCCTCTTCTTCTTCTTCTGTTTTTTTTTAAGAAAAATTGAGCAGAAAAAGAAAAGGCTAGAGCAAATGTGCCCTGTACTGATATGTTTGAATAAAAGTTTGTTTTCTTCCATTGAGATGGGCTTGGGTGATTTCATTTAGGGTTGTTGGGTTGTTTAAAATGCCTTCATGATAGACCCATTATGCAGTCATTGGTGTGTGTGTGGCCCAGTGTTTCACATACGTTTGTAAAGCAGAGAAAGACCTTCATTTAAGAACCACTTTCAATCCTGCTTCCCACCCTGTGCCTGTTAGGATCTCTGGAATACACAGACTCCTGTTTTTACCTAGAAATACACTTTTCAGAAATCTTTTCAACAGTCCTATGGGGCAAGTCCTTGTTATATCCCTATTACAGATGAATAACTGAGGCTAGGGGAGTAGTGTGCTCAGTTCCACAGAGATCATCTGTAGCTAAACTGCGTCCTTTGGGGAAATAAGTCTGAGAAGTCAGAAAGTGCTCTTCAGCAAACCACTTTGGTCAGTTGACAAAACATTAAGTTGGAGACTTCTAAATAATTTATTGTAAAGGATGACTCAACCCTAGATTCACATAGGGTATTTTAATCAAAGTAATAAGAATGACTTGCTCCATTCAGTTCTCACAGTTTTGCTCGATGAGTTGTCCCTGTGGTTGACTTAAATATTGGTGAATCAGAATTTTTCTTCTCTCCACCTGATGCCACTGTCAACATGGTAGTCCAACAGACTGGCTTCACTGGTGGCTGGTGGATATGATGTTAGAGCACAGAATTTTGGGCCTAGTAAGAGTACACTAAGCTCAGCCAGAAATACAGTTGGAGTAGCCTAGGTTTTGGTGGTGTTTTCCTCCACCTCTTCCTGCTGCCATATTACCTGTGTGGTGTTCAAAGTGAACACATACAGCTCAAAGCTTTCAGGCTACATAAGGCTCTATGCCTTCTGTGTTTATAGTTGTTTGCTACATCAGGCTTCCACCTTCTTTTTCCATATGCTCTGAATTGTGAAAATTATTAAGACCTGAGTAAATGAATAGTAGATGCTGTAGGCTATATTTCAGAGGAAGGAACTGTCAAAACTATCTCTTAAAATTCTTGGCCTAAGAAAACCCTACAAAATTCATCGGGTCTTTGTAAATCAACAGGCAACCTGAAAGCACATACAAACAGTGGCTATTTCTTAGAAGCAGTTTCCTCACTTTTATTTAAGAAGAGCAGGTAATGTGTTCAAAGAATGACTTTCAGGTTTACAAAGGTGGTGGTGGTTTTTTCTTAGTCTCTAGACAATCCAGAAAGAACAAGAGCCTCAGTTCTTCCTTCCTTATATTTTGTCTTCTTCCCTGTACAATTACTGGCACTTATTGAGGGCAGTGAGTTTTTTACCAAAAAAAAAAAAAAATGCCAAAGGTAACAAATGCAACTCGCCCAGGTTCCTTGCATCTTGGGTCTGAACCAATCATAATCTCACCAGGAGACCTCTACATGTAGCATATCCATGGGACACCACAGGCTTTATTCCAAATAACTGTTTCTTTTTTTCCCTACACACTCACAATTACCCATAGAGTATGCCTGCTTGCTAAGTACCAGTCTACAAACAGCCTCTCTGTTTTTCCATTACAGCACCGATATTGAAGTGGCCAGGTTTTGAGATGTTTCCCTGACTGTGTATAGTTGTAAGTTTACTATTAATTTTTCCCCACCAGCCAATTCCTTTCCCTCTGCCCTGTACCTCACTCCTTAAGAGTGCTCTGGACTGACTCTTTTTTAAATACTGGTGAATCTAGAACCCCAGTTTGGAGATGAAGGGTGTCATTGACCATGGCAAAAGCATTGCTGATGAACCAGCTGTGGACACCCTATTGGTGAATTCCGTTCTCTGTGGGTCATTGGTCAGTTCAGAGTTCGACTCACCTGCTTGCAATTCACCACTGTTGGGAGTTTCACTGCCATTCTCTGGCATGAGTTTGCTCTTCCTCTGCTGACCTCTGGGGTAAATCTCCGTGCTTCAGTGTCTGTGATCCACTCCTACATCTGCACAGTGCCTAGCGTAATCCCGCCCAGCTCCAGTCTCCACACCAATCCCGCCTCCTTTTTAGCTACATCACCTCCTGGGTTTGGGTATTAATTGGACTGTTCTAAATCTGGGAAGCTGGGATTTCTTTGGTTTAAACCTTTTGCATGGGCATAGGGATAGTTTGGTATATCAGCTGGGCTGCAGGTCACCGGCTTTCTTAATGCAGTATGGATCCTTTGCTTCTTTCTGTTTGGGTTCTTATCTTACACATAAAGATTCTGTCTTAGAAGAAGAAAGGCGCTCCAATCCAACATGTCTGTCCTTGTGAAAGGGGCAATGCAGGGAGAGGGAGGATATCTGCCCTTGCAGGCTTCTTACTGGCTTATGTGTTAGCTTGTGGCAGCTTGTGGGTGTTGTGGAAAGTATGCATCTGGACTGTACATGGACGTTGCTGCACCAGCACTTGAGTCGGGTGCCTTGTGAGTAGGAGTCTCCCGGACATGAAAAGATTCTCTGAATTATGCTGTCAAAGATAATAAGCAAGGGTTTTTTTTCTTCACAGCTGCTTATCCTTTCAATAATTTGTTTTCTCCTGTGATTGCTGCACCAACAGTAAATGTATGGCAAAATGTGTTTGCTGGGTTGTAATTAATGGGCTACTGTCCTGTTGGTAACTGATTTAATTTCAGCAAGTTTGTGGTTTATAGCAAATAGATTTTGTACAGAAAAAGTGGTGCCAGCAGTGATTGTGTGTGTGTGTGTGTGTGTGTGTGTGTGTGTGTTTCAAAGCAGCCATTCTAACTGCTTTTTGGTCATACCCCCCCTTAGGAGTTCTTCTTAGTTTCCAGGGCCCCCTGTCAAACAGGGATACAGCACAAACAAATAGACAGAAAATCAATTATTACTGAACATCAAGAAGACTTGAACATTCCAACAGACTGTATGAAATAAAACATCTGTCAGGTCTAATGCAATCCTTAGCTTGGTGCTTTTCTGCAAGTTTCATGATATCAGGCTCATGATATCAATTCTGTTCTTGTCAAGGAGACCATCAAATGGTGTGTGGGAAAGATATTATAAATAGGAGGGAAACTGTTGATTTCCAGTTAAGGTTGCTGCTTGGGTATTTGTTTCAGTTACCAGGGTCCCCATAAACCCTTGGGGCTCCCCTTCTCTCAGTTTTCAATCTGTGACCCCCTGAAAATGTCTCAGGGCCCGCTTAGGGGCCATATGGCCACTGTTGAGAATGACCATTTTAAAGGACATCATTGCACTCCACCACAGTTGTAGTTTAGCCTGCGTTGGTAGATGTGTTGATCCATGGTTAACTGGCCAAGCAACTGCTTCCATGCAGCCAAGCAGGACAAGCACAGTGGTAATAAAACAAATTTAGCCCACTGTCTGCCCCTTCCTCCCCTGGCTCTAGCTCAAAAGCTTCCTTGAGTTGCTGTCAGGTTCCCAGGTTACCCCACCCCACCTCACCCCATTGTTTGCCATTACAAAAATAGTTAACTATTCCTTGATGAGTCACAGTGTGAACAATTTTCAATACTTTATCTGTCCCCATACCTCCCTCTTTAAGTTCCTTTCAGCTTCAAGAATCTATTTTAGCATCCCCTGGGAGAAAAATGATCTTAGACTCTGCATTAATTAAGTAGGGAATATTAATTGCCTTTGCTTTAAAAATAGGATAATTAATCTTGCTGCTCTGAACTGAGCAGACCCTTTAAATAATCAGGACTGGCTGATAAGAGGTGCTTGTGTCCAAAAGAGGGATGATGCCCATCCACACTGCACAGCAATATCCATACATCAATAACAATACCTGCGCAGGTAACCTGCCTTTCTTCTCTCCTTCTTAGAAATAGCCTTTGAGGACACTAATTTATATAATAGTATCCTGTTTTTAAGGCTGTAGTACTAGAATACAAAATACATGCCCTACTCTAAAATAAAATATTTATTAGTGTGAATCCCTTTTTGAAAATCGGCTATATCATCATCACAGGGGTTAACCTAAGATATGATCATTGTATGTGAGTCTTGTTCAGCCCCTTTTCCCATATATATTTTAAAACAGTGGTTCTTAACTTTTTCTTTATTGGGGACATATACATATGATCTGTTTCTGAGGACCCCAAAGACTTAACTCAAGATTTAAATTGAAATTGAAATATTTAAATAGGCATTTGTTTGTTTGTTTGCTTGTTTGTTTATGGCTTCTGAAAACTCGGATTCAAATCCTCAAACACTGGGTGACCTTCCTTGGGCAAGTCTCATTCTCTCAGCCTTGGAGGAAGGCAAAGGTAAACCCCCTCTGAACAAATCTTACAAAAAAGCCCAAAACCCCTGTGATAGGTTCACCTTTGGGGTCTTCTGTTGGGAACATGGGTTTCCGTTCTGCCATAAATTCAGTCACTTGTGTAAAAAAAATAAGGTCAGCATTCAGCCTGGCCATTAAAAGGAGCCTTTTACTTTAGCTCTCCAAATTGGTGGATTGGAGCAAGTGCTCAGCAGGGCAGGTCTGTCTGTCCCATTAGGGCTTGCACAGCCTCTCCAATGCCTTTCCAAATGAGTTAGCACTTTGGGCACCTGCACACACCCCTATTGCTGTGTCCTGTTTGCTGCCATTGCTGTTGGTGTCCAGCAGCAGGGCTTCGCAGACCCCAGGTTAAGAACCACTTTTTAAAGAAACATGCATTAGAAAATAGCATACATGGATGTACTTCACATCTGTTTGGTACATATTTTATACTTTAGTAGAAACACATCTCTCAGAAAATGGGGCTTTTGAGTAACTGTTCTGGAATTTAGACTAGAGAAGGCATCATGAAAGCTGTGCTTTCCTTTCTTCTCCAGTTGCCATGTAGAAGCAGCCTCCTGTTGTCAGTCATTTTAGTTTGGAATGCAACTACACCCAAACAAGTAAACTGAATTTTGCTGTACGTTTTTCTAAACCTAATGTACTGCTAGCACATCCCCCTCACAAAAAACTCAAAGAATATTCTGACCCTCTCTAAGTCTGGTGCTGTCTGAATATGTTGACCTACAGTTCTCATAATCCACAGCCAGTATGGCTAGTGGGGAAACTGTGAGCTGCAGTTCAGCGCATGTGAAATAATGGCCAAAACTGGAGTACTGTATCAAGGTACAACAGTCTTATACCATTATTATTTACCAGTCAGCTATTAATGTTAACTGGTAAAAAGTTTACATTCCTTATTCATCTCGGCAGTAACACTGTGAAATTGGCCCGCCTTTCCTTCCTTCCTTCCTTCCTTCCTTCCTTCCTGAAACTAGGCTCATTATTTTATCCAAGACCTTTCTGTGAGGTCTTTGCCAAGCATGGATTTCATGGCCCTGTTCTAATTGTGGCTCCTGGCTCATACATTCTCTTTCTTTAGGGAACTAAAGAAAGGTAGCTCCAAGGAAATTGTTTCTGTATTAAACCAGTGTTTGCTGTCAGTAATGGATTGGATGAGGGCAAACAAATTGAAACATAATCCGGACAGAGGTGCTTCCGGTCAGCCACAAGACAGATCAGGAAACAGAGGTTCAGCCAGCCAACTCTAGATGCAGTTAGACTCTCCCTGAAATCTCAGGGTCGCATCTTGGCTGTGTGTGTTCCGGGACTCATATCTGAGCTTAGATGCCCAAGGTTTAGACGTGACCCAGAGAGAATTCGCACAATTACTAGTGTGCCAGCTGTGTCCATTCCTTGAGAAGTCAGATCTGTCAGTGGTGACACATGCCTTGATTACATCCTGTTTGGATTACTGTAAGGCAGTCTATAGTCTTAACTACCCTAAAGGCACCAGATCCTGTGTGACCTTGGAGACTAAGCAGGGTCAACCTTGCAACCAATTGGGTGGGAAACCACCAACAAATACCAGGTGCCTGAAGGCTTTATCTCAGAGGAAGGAACTGGCAAAACCACTTCTGAGTATTCCTTGCCTAAGAATACCCTCTGAAATACATGAGAATACCATTAAGTCAACATGCAGCTTGAAGGCACATAGACACACGGGGTTCTCAACATCAGGATGCCTTTGGAAACTGTTCAGAAACTCCAGTGGGTCTGAAATGATACAGCCAGACTGGTTACGAGGATTGTACAAGTCCTCTTCTGAAAGGGCTTCAGTGGCTACCAGTTCATTTCTGGGCAGAATTTAATATGCTGGTTAGGGCCTGTAAAATCCAAAACAGCTTGGGTCCAGAATATCTCCCCATATGAGCCAATCCAAGTTCTAAGATCTCCAGAGGAGGGCTTTCTCTTGGTCCTACCATCCTCTCAGGTGCAGCTGGTGAGAAGATGAGAGACAGTGGTCTCAATGGCTGCTCCTAAACTGTAGAACTCTTTCCCATAGAAGGTCCAGTTAGTCCCCTCCCTGCTCACTTTTCACCAGCAGATGAAAGGCCTTTTGGCTTAGGCAGATATTTAATTGATTTTAATCATATGGCAGAATATTGTTTAAAACAGTATGGTCTGCTTTCTTTTGTATGTTTTTATGTTCTAAATGGATTTTAAAACTACATCTTTTTAGTGGAACTGATACTTGATTGCTTTTTAAACTTTTGTATTGGTTTGACTAAACTTTCAAATTTTGTAAGCTGCCTTGGGTCCCTTGACAAGAGAAAGACAAAATATAAATTGAAAAATAAATAAAATAAAAAGTAAATAAGACCAGGTAGTTCCTGTACAAACCAATCTTTTCATGGCCCACCAAAATACACCACATCCTGCCTGGCTTTTACCTGTGCTTATTATTGCTATATAACTTGGTACCTTACCACTTTTGAAGCATCTCTAAAATATTAAGGCCAAAATAGGTCATCCTAAAGTAGTATGGGTGCCCCTGTCTTTTCTCATTGTGCTTTGGATAAACCCAGAAACCTATGTTGTATAACCTTGGTAGCACAGGTGAGGGTGTCCTGGGACATGTGTAGAACCCAATCAATTTCTGACATAGTTTTGATTGGATGGAATATGCTCCCCTCACCACCTTCACAAAAACAAACTCACTGTGACAAAGTATAAATCACTTGCAACGAAGGATTCAAACTGTTCTTCTGTGTAGCAAATGTGGTTTCATTTAGTTTGAGTTTTCAGATATGCCAGGTATCTTTGTACACTAGAACGTTTGCAAATGTCACCCTAAAAAAAAATCATATTCCTTCATGCGCCTTCCATCTCCATAACATTTTAATGGAAACAGGGGGTCACACAGTTCTGGTCCCAGGTTATCAGATGTGTTACCTTTGTTTGCAGCTCTTGCTAGTGGTCTTTTTCAGTAGTGCAGAATTTTTACGTTCTCTTCTGTACAGAAGGGGGCTTGCTAATTTAATCAGAGTAAAGAACAGCCCACTGTGTTCCACTGTGTCATCCTCTTCTAGGGCTGGTACCTTGTGAATGAGAATGTTGCCTGCCTTAATGTTGGGATGACCTGATAGATGGTCACTGAGTTTTCCTGTAAAAACTCTGGGAGAAGACTGAGGGTTTTCTTGAGGAGAGAGGCAGAGTAATTTACTGTTCTGTGACTTCCACTGTTTATTTGGATGAAGCACATTATGCCATGGTGTCCTCAGAACTTGGAAAAGAATGGGTGAACTCATGCTGCATGCTACCTCTGTCTCACATAGGAGAGATGCAGAAGTTGGGGGCCAGTTCCTTTTTGGGCTTCAATTCCCAGAAACACCCCAGCCAGCATGACATTTACTCCCTGCACTCTAGATGTATGGCTTAATGTTTATGTTTTTAAAGAGTGCAGGCTGTAAGATCTGAAAATCTGTTCTCCCTGGCCTAAACCCAATCAGTCTGGACAAACATCAGGCCCCATTTCTCTGTAGTTCATACATACTCTGCAAACTGTTGCCTGAAGAGGAGCAGCTGATGTAACACCCCCTCAGCTCTCTCTGTACCGAGAAAGAGCAGGGAGCAGTCAGCTATTGGCTGGGAAAACGCTTCCCTCACACTTACCCACTGACCCTCACCAGGCTTAGATTTGTCCATGATGGAGCAGCCTGCACCTCAGAGTCTAGTAGACCCACAATAGGTACATGTTGACAAGTGTTTGGAGAGCAGCAGCTTGCCCTGAATAAGTGCAAGATGTTCTGGAGGAACCAATGCTCTACTTGTAGGTGGGTGTGATGTCAGTACAATAAAATGTGACTTTCTGCAGGGGGGAGGATGAGGAGAAGCAGGAGAAGGATCAAATTAATCTGAAAATATCCAGCTGCTCTAGGTGACCAGAACCAGGGATTCTTACATTAGCAGATCTTTTTTTCAACATTGCCTAAGAAGGTATCTAATACCTGCAGTACACAAGTTTTACAAAAGCTACCAGGTGGGACCAGCTCTACCTATGAACACAAACAGCCACTGCTTAGCTCTGGGAAGCTCCCTCATGTCACTGTTGGCCCCGAATCCTGCTTCCTCCCTTTCTAGTGCCTGGACTACTGAATAAATGTGCAGGCAAAACTTTTATGCTCTGCAGATTCAATTAGTATCTTGGTTTTAGAAAATAGGCATGTAGTCCTAAGACCAGCCCAACTATTAGGCAGAATGATGTTTCTGTCTCAGGAAGCTGATTTTGGCTTTCACGAAAGAGGAACAAAATTATGTATGTTGACTATAGTTGTATTTTTAGTGGCAGGGAAGATTTTCTGCTAGAGGTGCCCACTGGCTTTCGATGTTAGGCACCTGGGAGTGGAGGCAGCCTTAGACACCATTCTTCTCTGCAGTGCCAGTTTTGTTTTTATTCACAACAGTCAACAAGCTAATTTTGCCCAAACCGAGTAACACAGAATTGGTAGAAGAGCCATTCTACTGCAAATCTGTTTTTCCCTAGGAGATGTCTGTATTTGTACAGGGCTTGAATTTAAGGAACATGTACAACCTGCAACAAAATACGCATTTATTCACCAACAGTTATGAATTGCTTATATTAAATTTTCCTGAAGAAAAACCCACTGTTCTGGGCAAATGTATTGGAAAGAGCTACCAAATGGCATTGAAAACCCAACAGAGGCAGTTATCTGTCTAATGTGTACTGTTAGTGAAGTCTAGAGAGTGGGCACTAAAGGTCCTATTCCAAGCTGCCATGGACTGGATCACCAATATCTTGGATACCACCTGAGGGGTAACTCTTTGTGGATGCAGCATTTGAACAGGCACATAGGGGTCAGAAAATCTCAGAGAGACCTCAGATCTGTCAGAAGCATTCCTATTCAGCCAGCCAGCTAGCCAAGCGTTCCTTCCTGCATGATACTTGATTCTGTCCCCACCTGCTGTCAGCCCTTCCACAACCTCAGGGCTATGATGAGCTTGCTGATGCCACCCTTTCCTGCACTGATGGGACTGTTTTGGCTTCATGAGTATGGAGACTCATGCCTGAACATAAGGTATTTTTGTGGAAGAACTTGGCTATGTTGATTGCCCTGAAGTGTTAAAGCACTCTGGTTCACTGGGAAAGGAACTGGTATAAAAGAAGACTAAAAACAAGGTATATATTTTAATCACTGGGGTTTTTAATGGAAGCCTGTATCTTGAAGGTATGCATACTAAGTTTTTGTCTTTGTTTGCTTCATTCTTCATACTGTTGCATTTTTTGATCTGGAGCTTGCTCTGATTGCCATGGGAATGCCATCAAAAATATTTGCTCATACCTAATCACACCCATCCAGCCATATCATGTAGAAGTACCAAGTACATGAACAGGACCCATGTACCCTCAAATAAAGCTGACTATGCAATGATCGCTGTTCCTGTGGCGAGTTGTGCTTTTGCAGATTACGGTTTGAATAGAAATAAACTTTGGCACAAAGAGAGGTGGAAGGGGAAAGAAGAAGGGGACTCAGGAAGCAGCACCAAAACCCAAGGAAACAACAAAAGCAAAAACCTCAAACACTGTGGACAGGGATATCAAACAGTAGAAAGTCCTTGTAAAACAATGATGTTCCCAGGGCGTTCTAGATAGCCGGCTTCCTCTGGAGCACACCCTCAGGTCTCATATCAAGGCTGCCTCTCTCAGGAGGCGGCTTCTTACTGGACTGTTTCCATGATGGAGTTGAGCTGTTTTGATGGCATCCCCATGGCAACCAAATATGTGCTCCAACTCTTTCCAACACGCTCCCTTCCAGAACTTGAGATGATTTCACTGTACAAATGTGTGCGTTCACGTTGCTTTCTGCATGAGGCAAAACTCTGTCTCCTCATCTATGTTCCTAATAGCATTGCATATATAGTTAAAATCAAGAGTGGTAAAGATGCAGACGTTTAGGCTAAAGGCACTTGCCAAGCAAACCATTGTTTAAAATATTTTGTGTAAATCAATGTTGCCTTGATTGCAAGGGAAACTATGCTTAATTTTGTCTGTTGTCCTGGCATATCTCACTCACTCTTCCATCATCCCTCTCAGTGCAGGCCAATCCATTCCTAAAGCTCTTCCCACTCATGTGAAGTTTTGCTTTCTCCCCACAGGAATCCTTTTGCCAACGTCCAGCTCAAACCGACTGTGACGAATGATCGTTCGGCTCCTCTCATCAGCTGATCCCAGGGAAGCTGGGTGACAGCAGGAACCTCACACCTTTTATTTCCATTTCACTCTTCCTATGGTGTCCTTGTAAAATTTACATGTCTTTCCCACAATTCTTATTTTATGGTTAGATTGAGTTTCGGCCTCCTGCTTGAAAAGCAGGTGTTGGCACACTTATTTTATGTTTCACTCTTTAGAAACAGAAGAGATATTTTGGCCTTGTGGCAACAAATATCTTTATACATGGTCTTTGTTCTGAATGGAGAGCTAGATAAAACTATGAACCGGTCTCTGTATTGCCCACTTATATTGCTTATAGACAATGTTCAGAATCTTCCAAGGATAGTGATGAACCAAGAAGGCTACCGGAACGAAGACAGAACTTCCTATTTTGGAATATCTTCTACATCAGTTAAAATTTATCCTGGATATCCTTCATCAGCACAGAGGATTTCAATAAGCTGACTCAGTGGACTTGACGGTCGTCTACAAGAGCTTGGTGCTATGTAGTGCTACAAGGTGCTGATGTCCAGCAGTTTTGAATCCCTGGTGGAAACATGATACTGTTCAGCTGTGGATCTGGGGCTGCACACAGTATGGACTGAAGTCTCTTTCAACTTTAGCTTGACTGGTTTCTCTTCAGATTATATAAATCTTGACTTACACTCCTGTCATTTTCCTGGGTAGGGCTTTAACTGGGTAGCCCTTGTTGCCCAAGCTTAGTAGAGCTGGATTCCAAAAGCTATCCTCTCAACTTGCCTTTTGAACATTTTCATTAATAATCCAGATCCCTGCACATTCATCTTGCCTGTCATCAAGGAGGAGAGTGAAGGTAAGACAGACTTGCGGTGGCAAGATCATCATCCCATATTATTATGTCAAAATAATCATGTAAAAATGTTTCACCCTGATCAGATGGTTGCGGTATTGTAAGCATGAAAAGCTCCTCTGCTGCTCTGTCCTGCTGTATTTTCTTGCTAATGAGGCATGTGAGGAATCACAACAGTTACAAAGCCAGTTCAGTTCCCACCTCACTGAGATTTCTCCTTGCAGCGTAATTCTTGTCTGCCTAACCTGCCGACAGTGCTTTTTTGTTCTATGCCGCAGAAACAAACCACTTTAGGCAGCCTGGCACCAGCTAAGAGCTGCAGGTCAGTGCTCTTTGAAAGGTCCTGGTTCTATGGCCAAAGCAATACTGCAATACTTTGTTTCTAAGGTGTCCCAGCACTTGCCCTAACAATGTAAATATTAACACGTGCATAAAAAGCTTTTGTATATACGCCATCCAGTTCCAGATCAGGGTCCCTTAAGCCGCAACGCAGAGCGCTCTGTGCTGCGCTGTATAGACATTTACGCAGTGTGGCATCAGCGCACTGTTCCCAGGAATAGTTAACTACCAGAAATGGATTTTGAGGGGTTGGGCTTTGCACAGCAGACTTTCTGTCACTTGGAGCTTTGGTTTGTTCTCTGAATTGTGGTTTGACCTTGGATGCAAAGTGCTAGCAGAGTAAGCGGGAAAGACAAACCTCTTCCATCTTTGGATCTCACTTAACTTGTTCTCTGGACATGTGAGCGGGTAGCAGGCTGAATGCAGCCCTGACCAAATGCACTCTGCCTGGGAAGAATCTCTTTACCTCATTCAAATTGTCAACCGGCTGTCATCTTCCTGTTCCTTAATAATTGTCTCTGGAGCTTTCTTCACACAAACGCAGTGGTGTTTCTTATCCAGAAGACTGTATGTGGAGAAATGGCAGTCAACCATGCTCTCCAAAAATGTCAAGTTCTCTGTTGATAAAGAAGGTTTTGTTTTGTTTTTGGCAAGACCTCTTGGTTGTGATGGGAAACAGGCAGGGGAAAAGAGATTGCTAGCTGCTTACTTGTGCCTGACTCAGCCTAGCATCAGTGGTATCGCTGTGGTACTGACCTATCATCAGGCTTCCATAGTCTGTAACAAAGTTTGCAGGACTCTAGCCTTGCTAGAGGTGGTTTACTTGTGTAAGAGGTGCAGTCAGGTCCTGGATAATTGGGAGCGCACAGCACTAAAAAAGAAAACTAAGCAAAACTCACCACCCCCATGTATCAGTCCCAGGACCTGGATAATCTTCAGGTAAACACTCCTAGAACAAGTTTCGGATCCCATTGAAAGGAACTTCACAACTGAGGTTGGGGTTTTTTTCTTCTTTCTTTTTTTATGCTGCTGAGTGTTCTGTCCAGTATAAGGATCTGGGGGCAGGATATGTTCCTTATTTTTCAACAGTCTAATATGATGGATCAGGTGGAGATTGGGAATAGCAAATTGGGGAAAACTGTAGAAACTTATGAGAATGTGTGCATATTCACTTAAAAATACCACTGCATTCTCCAGTGGTGTAGCAATGGGTGGGAGGGAATGAGGGCATTGTCTTCCCAAATAAGAATTCTGTCACCCACCCAATTAAATTTCTCTTTAGTCCCCAAATTTCTAACATTGCAGTAACTTAAAACTTCAGTTGAGCATTTGGAAAAACAGTCCAGCCATCTAAAGGAAAAGGGCAGGCGAAAGTACCAAGGGAATGTAAACAGCAGATGTAGGAATTCTAGGTGTGAACAATTTTTTTTATCTCACTCTCTGCTGTACTGGAATTTCAAGGACCAGGAAAATTTCACTTGTGGGGAAGAATTCTTATTTTGAGGGGGCCGGTGCCCTCATTTTGGTACACACACACCCAGCTTCTCCCCCAGGATGCTGCAAGTATCTTCCTCCTCCGTATGTTATTCACATGGTTGATTGTATACAATCAAACAAAATGTAGTGGATGTACTGGGAAATCTGTCTGGTTTGGCTGTGCTCTATCTTGGACTCGAGTTAAGTATAGGCAACTGACATGAAGCAACTGTTCTTACAAGAAATGTTGAAAACCTCTTGAATAATGTTTCTCTCTCTCTCTGATGGCTGAGACTTTCAGACTCAGGGACTTTCTCCAAGCTTTGTTTAGACAATGCTCCCTGACTTCTGCCAGAATTCTCTAATCCTCCCGTATGTTTCTGCTTGAAGAGTAAACGGTTTTATCCTGCAGAGACTCACATCGTTATTGTATGCTGCCTGTATGTCATTTTTGGTTAATAACATTCCCAGCTTAAAAATACTTTGAGGTTCTCTGTTCCTCTTACTGCAGAAGCAGACAATGAGACTTTATGGCAGGACAGGGAAACTGGTCTTCCAGGTACAATTGGAACCTCTTTCCCTCCAGACTGTGCCAACCTGAGCAAGGATGGAAAACGTAATTCATCAAGACCTGTATTGCACCCGTATCTTAGGGTGCTGAAGCCCCTGGTTTCTGCTGTTGTTTGATAAGCATGAGCAGATTCTTAATATGCAATTTCCAACCGAAAGAAATGGTACTGTAAGCATGAAAATGTCCTTTGCTGTTTTCAGAAAGTACCAGCGGCTGCTCTGTTTCTATATATGGTTAAGCAGGAAAAGCCACAGTGAGCCAATTTCATGATATGGAAAAATGCCCCATAATATTTGTGCTAGAAGAAAAGATGGCAGGGCACATTTGCTTCTGTTATTTCATTATCTAGCTTAAGGCTGATCAACAACCAACATTGCCCCCACTTGCTAGAGTGGAAGAATATGGCCTCAGTCCTAGTGAGCCTTTAATTTTCAGCTGTTTTAATATTAAGTTAAATATTAAGATGTTAAATTGTTTAATACAATTTTAGTCTGTTTAAATTATTTTTATTGTTTTAAATTTTAAATGATTTTGAACTACTTGCATTCATTATATTTCAACATTAACCTGAGATCCCCCAATACAGCCATTCCCTATCTTGTGGAGAGCAGGCAGGAACAGAGGTGTGTCTATGTGCCTATAGCCAGATGAAAAACAATTCCATCAGCAGCGAGACCCACCAGGGTCCTTGGGGGGGTCTCAGTACTGTCATAATTTTGCACCTGGCTACAGGTACGTAGCTAGATGGTTCTCTGATCCTGCCTGCTTCCCATGAGGCACAGAATGGCTGTACAGTAAGTCAGGAGGCTTTGGGCACTAAGGAGAAAGAGAATAACAGGCCCACAGAAGGATGTATGCAGGCATAACAGAAAATGCTGCTTAAAGAACTCCAGCCATGGTAGGTGAATACTTACGCAATTTCCATTAGTTTGCTGGTTCTTTTCTTAGTGAGGCCCATGAGGATACAGGCCTGTACTGCACCTAGCAGTTGGTTCTTAGTAAAAATGAACAGAGGGCCGCAAGCCACCACGTGCTGTAACTTTTCAATATTAGCTGCTCATACAATCTATACTCTTGCTGTTAGGTACAGGCTGGGGTTTTGTCCATACTGTCATAGCTTCAGATCCCCCAAGGTTTGATGCTCATAGCTGTACAGTTAAATAAAAGCTTAAAGGTGAAAGCCATTTCACACCCAGATGTTGTTGCCTTCCAGATGTGCTTAAACCTGTAACAGCAATGAGACAAGGAATGCTGTGCTCAACACTGCCAGGTTTTTTTAACTGTATAAGGCATTCTAGTGCAACCAGCAAACTATTTGAGGTTGGCTTATGCTTCTGTTTGTTTTTTAATCTCTTACTGAAAAAGAATATTGTCTAAAGCATAAACATTTTACAAAGGAGATTTCTTTTGGTAACAAAATTATAAGTAATAGGACACTGAATAAAATGAATACTAACTTTTTGATTTTGTGTTGGTTTGGGTTAGAGTAAACACTTCAAGAGATTATATGCCACATCAAAGTCAGATTAGAGATTACAGAGCACAAGTCTAGGAACAAGCATAGTAGTTTACTCTGTTACTGAATCACCGCTGAAGACTCCAAACTTTGACAGTCTGGAAGCCAAAGCAGACCCGTGAGCTCAGAATCACCACCTAACTCAGACCTGTCCATGGCCCCTGATCATGTTAGCAGTTCCAGCCCATTTGGGTACTAGCAGGTCTATCTCTGGAGCTGCAAAAATGGGGTGGAGTAGGGAGATCAAATGACTGGTAAAAAGCATGATGTGGCTGTGGTCTCCACATCTGGCCAGCCTGCTTAGCAGTACCTAAATGTCTCTTTTGCCTACACTCTGATAAATTATCTCCAAGGTCACCCCATTCATGAGACCTGGCCATGAGGCCCCCTCAAAGCCAGGCATCTGCAGCCTGGCAAGGCTCTCCCCAGTGATGGTAGTTTGTGGTAGCATGAACGACCACCTCATGCACTCTGCCTAATGAGAGTGCCTGCTCTAGACATGTTTTCCCCGAAGTCTCACTTCCCCCCATCATCCTCTACTGTTAAACAGCATTCAGGCACTGCACCAGTGAGTACTTGAAAAGGAAATATATTTCTACAGCCAGAACATCCTGCCAGGAACAAATTTAAGACAGCTAGCATCAGGTGCAGCTGAGAAAATGCCTGATTTTTAATTCACTCCCTGCCATCCACAAAAGTAGCATAGAGCCCCAGAGTTGGCAGGGACAATGAAAAAAAGACCAGCTCATTCAGAGCCTTTCCGCACTACACTGCTATAGTGCTATTATTCCACTTTCAACACCCTGTGGAATCCTGGGGTTTGCAGTTTAGGGAGAGCCTTTAGAATTCTCAGCCAGAGGGCTCTTGGACCTCAGTAAACTACAAACCCCAGAATTCCACAGGATGTTGGGAGAGGAGTCGCATAGACTTCCAGATGTTGTAGGCTGGGAAATCCCAGCATTCCTTACCGTTGACTATGTTGCCTAGGCTGCTGGGACCTGGAGGCCAACACCACCAGATGGGCTCCGTGAATCCCACTCCTCTTCTAAGGCATGAGAAAACCTTTGCCAAGGAGCTGGTAGCCCTCCATCCAAGCCAAAACTGCGAGATTGAAGGAGCCACCATTCATCATGGCCCCTGGGCTACCATATACAACCCATACTTCCAATATATCATGGTGGCTTCCAAGTGCGGATGTCAGGTGACAGCAGGCGAAGATTGTGTTATTTTAAAAACATTTTATTTTTGTTGTTGTTGTTGTTATTGGACCAATGGTATTTGACACACATGCTGGGAGCTGTATGGAAATCAGCACTGATAAAAAATACAGCAATTATGACCCGTATCAATAAAATATACACTGTAAATAGCGCCTCTTTTTTCTTTCTCATTTTTTTTTAAATAAAGAAAACCATAAACCCAAAACATAGCTCTATCTCTGTCCTCATGCAGCCCCTTAGAGGCTGAAACCATTTTGATGCTATAGACCACTTTGCCTCTAGGAGCTTTCTGTCTGGACGCAGTGCCAAAAGGAATGCAGTGGGAGGTCAAGCTATGGCGTAGCTGCTTAGCAATGGCCAATCCCTGAAGTTGCTGCTCTGTGGAACTCACCGTATCACACGGCTCCTCCTCAAACTGGAAAAGGGTAGCACTCCACACACAGACACCCGTGGCAGCACCACCGCCCTGCAAATAGACATGCAAGCACCCAGCCGTACCCACGTTATCTCCAATGGCTTGCTACAGCAGACACACGTAGGAGAGCTACGCAGATGGACACAACCTGCTGGGCCTCCCTCATCAACGTCAAGAAACTGCATGGGCGGCTCACCAGTATAAGGCCCACTATTCTTTGGTGAAATTTCCTGGCCCTCTGCCTCAAACAGATGCTTAAGCTGGTGTGCCTGGAGCAGAGACAGTTCTACTCTAGCTGCAGTGGCTGCTCCTCTGATTCTCTGCCCAAATGCCTCCCAGTGGTAAAATAAGAACGTGCCTGTTGGCATGTCATCCACTCATTTTCCCACAAGGCATCTTGTGTAAAGGCAGATAAACATATCTGTTTCGGAGAATACACTTCTCAAGACTGTGGCTAATTTTTGCTGTGGATATTTAGGCTAACCTGTTCTCAGAGGTAAATATGCACACAGCTTTATAGCCAGTGCTGTTCGATTTTCACCTCTCTCTCTGTGCTGGTGCTTTGCAGTCATAGTACTGATAGCAGCTTTCTCCAAAATAAGAGGCTTTTACAGCATCCTCTGCTTGTTCCACTGGGACGCAAGTGCACCAATCTGGACAGCACTCTTGAAGGAAAAATGTATTCAGAAGCACGTTCCCTACACAGGAAAGCAAGACAGATGCTCCCGGGGACGAAGCTGCAGCGACATCCGGCAGGCTCAGCTGTTTTGCAACCAACTTTGTTAAAGGCACTGCCTGCTCTACCTTCTGACTCACCTAAGCAGCTCACGAGCTTCAAATTGAAATTTTTATTCTGTGCCAAGAAAAAGGCCGGCTTCTGCATCCCTTATAGATCATGCAAATAAAACAGCACATTTGTTTTGCATAATATATTCTCTCACTGCCAATTATGGGGAAAAGCCTGGCACAGAAACACTGACCACTACACACACTACCCTCTCCCTCTCATCCCTTGCACCTGGCCTTCCTCCGTGACAGAACTATGGAAAACACACACTCACACACCCCTTCATCAGTTTCTACAGGTGCTGTTCTTCAATGAGATGGAAGAGACAAGCACTGCCTGGTGGGAACGAAGGAATAAGTGAGTCAGTCATAAGAACTGACATCACCCACAGCTATCTGGAGCAAAGTGGAGCTTGTGTAATAAAGCTTTGCTTGCCTTAATTCAGCTGTGCCTGACTTCACTAATGCCATTTTACAGATGTAGGAACTGAGGCTAGGAAACAATAGGCTGAGTAGCACAATATCACTACAAATGAAAGGAACAACAGGCTGAGTAGCACAGTATCCCCAAAAGAATCAGAACAGTATAGTAAGTGAGCCTTTCTTTTTCTTCCTTAGAGTATTAGAATTGTTCAGGACTATTTGTGATTTTTCCAGGTTTCCCCAATTCAGCTTCTACAGTAATGAAAAGAGCACTGAAATCCTGTACTTTCAAACACTGAGAATCTTACCAGAAAAATTACAGATCTCTCTCCCTCCTAAGGGGTTTGCCCAGCAGGGTTGTCCTTATAGCCACAAGGCCAAGAAGAACTCTGTTTTTGTTCCCACATTGAAAGCAGATGTTAGGAAGCTCACTTCTGTGGCCAATAGTCTACCTGTACTTGGTATGTGGGCTCTGTATCCCCACGGAGCAGGAACACATACAAAGCTCTAATAAGTATTCAGCAGTGGTTAGTCAGTGAAATTTTAATAACCACACTAGTATCAATAGACAGTTGGTATACCACTAGCATGATGCAAGACAGAGTCCTGCACATGGCCTCATCCTACTCCCTTTCTCCACATGTAGCATGAATAATTGGCTTTGCAAAGCCATAGAGGACAGCAGGCTAACCTGTTCAATTAAAGTAAGTGCTGTTTATCCTGACGCTAAGAAACCAAGCTGTAAAAAAATGGGTTTGAGTAGTTATAGCAATTCACCATAAGAAATAAGCCACTGCAGCTTGGAAGTACTGTAACTAGGGATTTATATTTGTAATTACATCCCTTTTTTGAAATCATTAAGGCATAACTAAATTACATTATCACCACAAATTAACTGGAGTAAATTCACTCCTCTTGTGACGCAATGGTAATCTTTTTGTTACTTTTACAGTCACAAGAATGGAGCCTCGCTAAATGGCGAAAGAGGAAGAGAACATGGTTCAAGTGCTGGCTCACGTTCTGCCTCCAGCTTTGTTATGGGTCTTGAGGCAACGAAACAGGCAGAAGGAGTGAGCGTTTGGTACTGCAAGCCAGCCACTTATAAGTGGGTGTGTTTTTAAATGAGCAACAGTTAACTATTTTAGTTACTTCTACTTCCAGACTATAGGCTTTTAGCACTACTGAAACAATGTGCTTTTTAAAAAAATGCAATTGTAGCAGCAGGCTATGAAACTACAACTCTAATGAACAACTTTTGAAAGTACAGCAGACTCTCCAAATCAGCAGGCTCCTGATCTGCGACTTCCACTGACTGCCAAGTGGCACAGCCTGTACATAAATTGGCGGCGGCACGAACATGGACGTTCTGAAGTGTCCATGTGTACATTGCTGCCGCTTAAGAATATGGGACACACTTATGGGTGGTTTTTAGCTGGGACCAAACTCCTCAGAGGGTCCATTTTATCTACTACATAAAAGTCAAAGTTTGTCTGGCTGGCTGTGCGAGGCAAAGACCTCATAGGATTGGCTGGCTGTGAAGATTCTATGGAATCCTGGGGTTTGCAGTTTAGGGAGGGGTCTTTAGAATTCTCAGCCAGAGAATAGGCCAGTTGCTATGGAGATGGGGCCTAGCAGCAAAGAGGAGGGTAGTTATTATTCTCTCAGGAACCCACTCTCTGCATGCTAATAACTCTGAATACAGATTGGATTGGAGAATATGAAAAAAAGTTACAGGTACTGGACAAGATAGTTAGGGGAATTAGAGACACAGAATCTTTCTAACAGGTATCACCTATGAGAAAATAAACTCCGGGGCAACGCCCATTGTATATGCTAGCACTTCATAACAGTAAAAAAAAAAAAAAAAATGCTGACATTCTGATAGAACCGCATGTAAGTTTATTCAGAATCCCCACTAAGTTTAAGGGAATGTACTTCTAAGTAAGTGTGTCTAGGAATGCAGTCTTAGTGCTTTCCTATATGTAATTGATAAAACAGTGGGCTTATGTCTGAGCAGTCTGCTTTGTAAGGTTGCTGTCAGACCATGGAGTTTTAATGTTACTCAGTCATTGCTGCTCTTTAGTGCTACTTTTCTGCTGCAAGCTGTACAAAGTATTTATTTATTAAATTCGTATCGCTGGCTGTCTTCCTGGTATGGAACAAATTTTGTTGCACAAACTTTCCCTATTTTGGATGGCACAGGACTTTATATGCCTTTATATGCCTATTACTTTGTCCTGTGCCCCCCTCCATACTAGCAATGTGGACAGGAGACTGACAAAGAAACTAAACACACGCTTTGAACAGCACATTTAGCTGTTTATAATGTTTAAAATCTGCACTAAGCCGATGTCTCCTTGGAAATGCTACCAAATATTTTAGTAACTTTTAATATAGATCAAAAGGCATTTATTGCACATCCTTTAAAAACTTTTTTTTAAAAAAATCAACACTTTTGAAATGACACGTGCAGCAAATTAACACTGAACTTGTGATTGAAGTTAAGATGTGGGACATGATTTCCGCTGCCTTAAACATCATGGCACGTATGTCTTTTTCTCTTTTTTTCCCCACACAATCACCTGTCTCTTTTAAGGGACTGAGGGAACAGCACTGACATGACCAACCACAATCCATTCTGTCCAAAAAGATCCAATTTTGTGTCCTCTCAAAAGACTCATAGGAGGGGGGAACCCACAGGGAAGAGACAGGAGAGCAATACTCTCAGAGAAGTGTTGTCCAGTTGCCCAGCCAAAAGTGAGTGGGAACATCAGTTCTAGAGCAACACACCAAAGCACTGGATCAAGCCTGAGGGAACTGCCCCTGAGCAAAGAAGATATGTTCAGAGGACTCCCTCCTGCAAGGGCGAGTTGTCTGGGAAGGGATGATGTGTAGCACCAAGCACAGCCTCCGTTCCCCACTGTTCCAGATTGTTCCCCAATTATGCAAAACAGGTTTATGAAAAGAGTTAAAGGCCTGGAATTCTATTGCTAGTCCTCATTACAGCTGACCCTTTGAATCAATAGGATTTACCTACGTGTTGACAGCAATTTATTCAGTTATCTGGGACTGACCAACAGGGCTTCAGGGAAATGGAGTGGGGGATAAAATATCATCTCCCCATTTCTTTCAACAGCAGAATTCTCCTGCCAACTTAATCCCTTGGGTCTTGGCTGCGAGAGTGTAGCAGGGACTACAACTTGCTCCTAGGCACTAAATATGCTGGCAAAGATGCTGGGGATGGAAAAGAAGGCCATGCAATAAGTGATCCAAATCAGTGGAAGCCGCAAGAAAGAGCCTCTCCTGCTTGCCCACTTACAGTTGCTCCATTGTTGGATGCTTCCTAAGCCAGAAACAGAAGATGAAAAGAAGCTGAGGGATGAGTCTTCTCTTCTCCCTAAAGTTCTTGCGCAGTGACTGTTAGTTGCTCCCAGCTCTGGGCTGGCTGGTATCCACACTGGCAACTGTAACAGGTCAGCTCACATGAGATGGGGGTCAGGGCAACTCAGAGGCCGTACACATCAAATTATCTCCATAAAACATAGAAACAGATGAAAGGAAATCACACAGCTGCTCCTTGAAAGCTCACCCTTGTAGGGTCACCAGTAATTTAGGGGATAGTACAAGCCCCAAATCTGTTTGCAATGTGTTCCTGTAGCTTTTCAGGCACCTGTTAAACAGGAGGGGAGGGGAGTGCTGTGAATACAGTTGCCAGAAGCACAAGTACTCACTGGCATGCGTGGTGCATGTAAGTGGCTGCAACATGGTTCCTTGTTACTCTGACTGAGAAGTAACACAATCTCCCCACAAAGTGGAGCACTGGAAAGAAAGATTTCAGTATGGCTCAAGGACCCCTCTTCCTTCCCCTTCCTACCCATGCAAGGAGACCACAGACACTGCCACTTCAGCCCATGCAGGTGCAGCTCTCTAGGCTGGAGAAGAAGAGCCAGATGGATAAACGTGAAGTGCATATGCCTCCCATTACAAGCCATGGTCTGCTGTTCTGGTGCCTCCACAAAGGGAGCGAGGAGGAGGAGAAGACAATTTCTTTCACTGTATTCCACAGCAATCTCTTCAACTTCTCACAACTTCCTGCTCCTGCTAGAAGGAGCCATGTCCAATGTCTAAGAAGCTTTCCTGGATCCTATATAGCAAGGAAAATGTCATTCTGACCTGGAAACAGTAAGTCATTCATAAATTGTGCCCACAAAGTGACTGGAGACACAATGTCAAACTTCAGAGACAATTCAGCATTAGTGGAAGAACTGTCTCAATGTGAATTCTGGATGCAACACTGTTCAGATCGGAAAGTTAAAAGTTAGCACCTAGCCACAAGTTCATCTCTTGTTTTGCAGGGTAGGGAAGGCTGCCCTTCTCTTAGAGCCTTAATATCATCTGAGATTCCTGTGGCTAGATAAGAAAGAAAGAGCTCTGTCCCTAGGCAGCAAATGCGTGTAGCTGCTGGAACAACTTCTGATGTGACTTTGCAAAAACTGCAGAAGCAAAATGTGTGCTCTGTTCTCCCTGGTTCCCAAGTGAAGGCATGTGGACAAAACCATGAATGAAGCGCCAACCCTCTGGGGGATTAGTTTCAGCAGCCCAATAAAAATGTGGCAGGAAAGAAAATACAGTGTGACCACTGCAATTCTCCCTGAGTCAGATCCAAGGATGTCCAGGGACATCCAAGCCCTAACACTTTAAAAAATGAAAGAACACCACAGATTTTCTGCATGTTCTTTCAGTCTATAACTTCCCTCTGACTTCTTGCTTTTTTTGTCTCTCACCTTTAGTGCCAAACTGGGCATGTGTGTGGGTGGCATCAATAATTCAGCTATTCTGGCAGAATCAAGCTGCAGATGTCTGATTGTGGACATCACAGATGACAGAAACTGAACAGAGAAAAATAAACTTAAGGAATACATTGCTAATGGCCCCAATGCAAAGTAAAGCCAGAGCATTGCTGCCAGGTTACCATGTTTGTGGTGAAGAAATACCAAGGCCAGCCCTCTTGTGAGGCAGGTGGAACCACTGCCACCATTAGTAAGGCTTTTGCCACTGCTGCCACCTCAGCAAAGCAACACAGAGTGAATATACCAGACAGCCCTGGCAGCTCTGCTCCCTCACAATGAACTGTGCAGCAGGAGAGAGGCTGGCAGCGCTGCCCCTTAGAGTGAACACTGTTGGGCAGTCTCTCTGGCAAGCTCTGCTGGTTGCAAAAGAATGGCTAGTGCAGAACTCCACAGGGCTTCTCCCAAGGGCCAAAATGCATCTCTCTCTGAAGGGGTATATCCTGAAAGAGAGGCACTGTGGGAGAGAACACCTGTGCAAGCAGGTCACAGCAGCAAGAGAGGCTCACACAAATGCATGACACTCTAAGGAAGGGCAGTACTATCCCATTTGCATTCTGAGACTGCAGCAGCAGCAAGCAAGTTGCAAGCAGCAGCTAATGTACAGAGGGAATTGGGGAACTACAGTCCTGGGCTTGGGAATAACCAAGTTCAGCCGTTATATTTAAGAACCCTCCCTGTGCAGAAGACAACAAAAACACCTATAGAGAGAAAGCCAGATTCACCCACTCCATTCCTTGTGCATTTTACTGTGTTTGCTTAAATAATGGAGCTGAACAGGGCTACGGAGAAAGAACTGAACACACATATGTTCCCAGCATATAAGGAAGACATGGACGTGGCATTGTTCACTTTCCATGTCCAACAGCACTTTCAGCAAGGGGAGCAGTTCTCATGAGAACCAAGTTAATCTCTGATACTCAGTAAGGGATGTCAGGCACAAGACACTATTCTGGCTGAAGGGAAAAGGCAAAACTTAAGTCAAATCATCCTCAGCCCTGATATTTCTTGGCCCCATGCCCGGTCAGGCAGTGAATAATGAAGAACCATCAGAAGCAACCAACATGACTCTAAGAATATTTACTGAGGAGTAAGTTCCACTGAGGCTGGTCACTGTATTTAGGAATGCGGCCTTTTGCTAAGCAAACTTCAAAGAACCAACTAAAACTGGTGGTGGTGGGTGGAGATGTAAAGAGGAAGAAAAATATTAATGGCACCATTTACCACTGTAAGCTGAGAGCACCATTTGATGAAGACAACTAGCAAGTGAGCACGTAGATGTGTATGTGCGCATGGATATATTAAAGTGCATCATTACGCTCCTCCCCCCTGTGGCCATCGACCAAAGACGAGAGGAAAAACAGCCACCAAAGTAAGAGCAATAAAAAAAGAAAATTAAGAAAAGGATGTTTTGCTGATGCCTAGGTTCATGCTGAGACAGTTCTCTGACCCTGCCAGGGAACGGCCCAACTCTCTCTCTCTCTCTTGTTGCTCCTTGAGTTCTGAAGTCTGTATGTTTTGGTCTATAGCCCCAAAAGGCTACAACCTCCCCTGAGTGCGATTCTCTCCTCAGCCCTTTTTCCTTTTTGTTTCCTAATTCAAATTGCACAGTTATCCTAAGCCTTAAAACTGATCAAATTTAAGAACGGAAGAAACACTCAAGATCTTCTCCATCCCCTCCTTGCTTGCCTCCCCCACCCACCCACCTACCCACCCACCCCCAAGACGCCATGATAAAAGTGTCAACTCTTTACATCTCTTTGGCAACAACAACTTAAATCTGCCGCTCTGTTAGGGCAGGTGATAGAGCAGTGGGTAAATTTTATACAAAAATAGTCCCAGTGGCAGTTTGACCTGCTTTTGCTACACATCTTCTCAGGAGGCTCCTCCTGCACATGAATTACTGTAGGAATTACAAAGGGAAACTGAAGTCTCTCCTCATGCCACAAGGTTTGACCAAACGATGCCATCCCATCATGCGTACTGCCAGCGGCACACTCCTTGGCTCTCCAGGAAGGGCTTCACCAAAATAATACTGTGACTGGGAAGATGGTGGAGGTGAGGAAATGGGGGTGAAGGTGGGGATGGCACAGGTAGGTCTCAGTACCACACAGTCCCTCCCTCCCTCCCTCCCTCCCTCCCTCCCATTAAGCCATTTAAGCAAGCTTGCTTGGTTTTTGTTTAAATTTCCCTTCTCCTTCCTGCCCATGCCACCTCCAGAAGAAGGCAAGCCCAGGAAAATGTTACTTTCCTTGAGGCTGGAGTGGAGAAAAGGGACATGCTGGGGTGGCCATTAAGGCACAGCTGCTATGCTGCTCAGAATGAATCTGGCCATAACGTGGAGGTGGTGGCATCTACTGCAGCCAGGCTACCAGGACCAGGGAGAACAGTCTCTGAACAAGTCCCACAAAATGAATGGAACAACTTCACATGGCAAGTGCCCCACCTGTGTGACAGCTGAGCACATGGCAAGGGACAGGAAGTAACAACAGTGTTGATATGGAAGAGGCAGGCAACTAAAAGGGGGAAATGGCTACAGAGTCCCTTCCCTCTCCCTCACCCACTCCAGTTAAAACAATACCGACACTGTCCAGCACCTCAATGTGACGTATGGCCTCCCATTCTCTCTCGTGCTTGCCTGCCTCCTTCTTTACTGCGCAGCCCACAACCTAGTGGCTCCAGCAGATCTGATATGGCATGCTGAATGCAGGGCAAGAAGAACTCACAGCCACACCAGGCAAAAAAGGCGTGCCGATGCCTGAGGGCCAAAGTGAAGCATGTCTGAATGGCACAAGGTACAAGGCTATATGCTCTCTCTGATAGATACCCATATACAGATATATAGATATGTATCACCCACTAGCCAGCCAGCCAATCAGCTAACCTAGCCTGGGTTTGGAAAAAAACATGTGGCAAGCTTACACAATAGGCAGGAGGCGGAGGTGGTGTTCTCAAGGCGGTGCCCTCAACTTGGAAAGCTAACGTGAGTCAAAACATCAAGAGTCATGAACTACAGAGACAAGGGGTATCAAAAATGGCTTGGGTGGAGGGGCAGCAATATTAGCGAGGTCAAAGATCTACCCTTTAAATGCTATATGGGTTTTATATTTCTATCTGTACACACACACGCGCACACACACGCACGCACGCACACACACACACACACACACACTCACATCCACACGCTCATCACAAACCACCTCGCCACTGTAGGGCCGGGCAGCTCCAGTCTAGCAGCAGTCAAGATCTGTCCAATAAAATCTGCCTCTTAAAAAAATAAGAGTGAGAGGCCCTACAGAATTCTTCTACTTCACCCAGGTTCTGGGCCTCTGTCCTTACTCCTTTGCCCCAGTGCAGAAACCAGTCTGGGGCAAGATGAGAAGACCAAAAGGAAATACATGGCCGAGCTCACTCTCTGTCGCCGTTTTCACTACTGCCTAGGAAAGAGAAGAGAGAGAGTTAGCAACTGGAGCTCTGCCGCCAACAGTCTTTGCTTTATAAAATGTATTTGGCCTACAATTCCCATAAGCTCTGTCCAGGATTGACAATGGTCAGGAATTACAGGAGATGGAAATATAGATGTAGAAAGAGATAAAGGTACACTGAAGGTCACAGTTGCCCACCTCTGTGCTAAATTATGTTATATAAGGTCACAAAGACTATTTTAGACCAGCATGCCAAGCCAAAAAGAAACTTAGACTTTGCCTTAAAGCAGCAATCTCATTTGTCCTGTTTGAAAAAGGAGCGCATTTTAAGGGAAGAATACTAAAAATTTGTGGAAACGTCGTCTCCCCCTACAGGAAGAAAGCTCATCCACACCAGAAGCTTCTAGATGTCAGCACAGCTTTCCAATTTCTGCCACTACCACTACCCCTTTTATCCATTTGCTCCTACCAGTGAGGTGAAAATGGAGTGGTTTGAGTGCAAGATCCCAGGGCCCTTTTGTTCGCCCAACTTGTTCTAAAAACAGATCCAGGAACTATGCCAGCCCAAGAGCTGGCATCAGTAATGCCCTGCAATTGCCTCAACAGGGGGAGAGGAGGAAGAAGACATGATCCAGCAGCAACAGTGGTTCCTCTCAAAGCTACACCCAACAGCTAGGACTGCGCTGTAGGAATCCTGGGGAGCTGTATCAAGATTAACTAAAGTTTAATACACAAAACAAAAGAGAGATGCAAAGAAACCAAGAAGAATGCAGAAACAGAAACTTTTTCTGAGGAGGGCCAACCACCAATTCATTCATTGTAGCTCAGTGCCTTTTGGATATTTAGTTTACTTCTTCTCGAGTGATTTTAAAACTTCCAAATTCTGCAGCTTGCAGAAACAGGAGCGATCTATCTGGCACCACAAGCAAAATAAAGTGTCATAGTTTACTTTTAAATAAAAGAAACAGTAAGGAATTGTTCATTAATTATTTACTGTGAAAAGGATGCTAAAGCCCTGAATTACGACTTTAAAAACTGCTTTCCATTATCTCCTGCTGTATCACTCACTCACCTTTCATACATTGTATGCTTGAACATAGGCACGGTGGGTTAATGAGAGGATTTTCTTAGTTCACTGGGCTTCTGCCCTTACTCTACCAGCAGTGGGATCAAAACAGGTGGTTCAGGGGACAGGATCCCAAGCCTCTTCTGTCCCCCCAACATGCTCCCAAATGGATCCAAAAACTTGAACACAGGATTGTGGGTTACTGACAGAATTTTCCTGATTCTGGTCTTGTAACATCTACACCAGTACCCATCAAGGGGTTACAGCTGGTTCACGAACAAAACATTTCTTGGCTACCACCCCCACTGGCAGTCCCACCGACCTCTGAACACACCTTACCTGCTACAGATTCAACGTCTGAGTCAGTGACATGTGTGATGGAGAACCGTGATGCCGGGGCAGGTGAGACAGTGAAGCGTGAAAACTGGATGGGCAGGACCTGCTTCTGAGCTGGCAGAAGCGTAGAGGGCAGTCCAGGGAGGGCGGGCTCAGCTGCCACCGATGTCAGGGATGACATGACAGACGCTTTCACTGGCATGAGCGAGAAGTCGTCTTCCCACTCGAAACCAGCTAGAGTGGAAAAGAGAGGCAAAGAATAGTAAGGGAATGGTTTGAATCCTACTCAGTGTTGGACTGTTCTCTACTGGCCGTTAATGGACAACACATATTGCATTACAGAGTTCTTTAAAGATTCGGAGTGATGTAACGCTAGGCCAGGGCGCGGGAGAGGCAGGTTCAAGACTCCAATAAGCCACAACAAGCACTAGACCACTTCAGCCAGCCCTTCCCTCCCTTCCTCCCTTCCTTTCTTTCACCCTGATTGATGCTCAGAAGCCTGTTGTGAGGATCAAAATAAGGAAGAAGAAAGCCATGGAGGCTACCTGGCACTCACTAAAGACAAACACTTGGTCAGGGGAGAGTAGCCTGGAAGGTCTTGATATGTGGTTGTCCAGGGCTACTCTCTATCCCCCTCTAATGGCCAAAGGGAGAAGAGAGAGCTGCTTTTTGAAGCCTGTCAGAGAGAGGCTGAAGGAAAGCCTCTGCCCATTCCTGGAGAACTAAATGACACGGAGAAAAAAGGAAAGATCCTTCCAGTTCTCAAATAGTAACTGGGAGGGTGGTGGGCTGGAGTGCAAGATAGAGGAGAAAGATATTTGAATGACAAAGGCTGATAACAAATGAAACATAGTGGACATTCATGGACGACGGTTCTAAAATTAAGTGTTATCATGGCTACTTGGGCCAGTCCATGACTAAAGATAATGTGTCACACCGAATGTCAGTTTCTAAGGAAGCTGCAGCAAGAGACAAGACTCTCCCCTTCTAGACCAGTGTGGGCTTCCCAGAAGCACATCGTTGGCCTCCGTGGGAAGCAGACCAGGTTGACCTTCTTGCTCATAGCATCCTTCCAGATGTTTGGGTTACAACTCCCATCATTCCCAGATTAGCGTGGTAGTTTAGCACATGTGTGTACTGGTGATGATGACATCTGGACTGTGTGCCAAGTTGGGCAATGCCTGGACAGACAGAACTGTGCTGTGATTCTCTAGGGGCTCCTTTTATATTAGCAGTGGCAACTTTTAACAGGGCACACACACCCCAACCTGTGGAGTATGATCACTTTGCAATGGGGGATGCATCTCACCCTTGGACTGTCTCCACTAAATCAAGTTTGATTGGATTCTTAGCTACCGCTAGCACAGACAGAGTTGAGCTGCTGTGTAGTCTTGGGCTGAAGGGAAGAGGGCAAGGTGGGCTGAATTAAGGGGAATGGTCCAGGCAGGTGATGTGGTGCAGGAGTGGTGGGTCTCCCACAGCCCTGTTCTGTCCCCCATCTGAACTGTACCCTTGCTCTCTTCAGAGGCACCCCCTTCGGAGGAGGAGGAGGAGGAGTTGTTGCTGCTGGGTGTACTTGTTCTGTCTGCTGAGCCAGAGGAACCGTTGCTCTCCTTCTGTGTGGGCACTGATGCCGGGGGAGGAGGCTCCGTTGTCCCTGGGAAAGGCTGCTCCGCAAGTTCCTTCGTGGGGCTTTCCTGTGCATGGGCGACATAACAGCTCTAATAACTGCCCCATATGTATTCCCAGAATGTCTACTACTCCGCTGTATCCCACACTACTCTCCTGGGAATCAACATGCTGCCCGTTTGCCTGGTACCTTCTGCTCCAAGAGACTGTAGTTGTGATAAGCCCCTCATTCTCTTTCCTTCTTCATCCCTCCACACTCCCACTGCTCTCTAGCCAAAAGCCTGATAAGACATTGGGGTCACTGACATGCCAACTTTAAAATCTGTCCTTTTAAAAAAGACGGTGGATTGGAAAATTAAAGCTAGATATTCTACGGCTTGAGAGCCAGTGTGCTGTACTGATTTAAGAGTTGGAGTACAACACTGGAGACCAGAGTTCAATTCCACACTTAGCCGTGGAAACCCACTGGGTTCATCACATACTCTCAGCCCCAGAAAACACTGTCATAGGTTCACCTTAGGCTTGCCATAAGCTGGCAATTACTTGAAGGCACACAACAACAACAAATGGTGTGGCTTTAGAGCAGAAAGTAAATGCAGATGTACTGGCTGACCTCTCAGTGAGTCACAATCCATACGGGTTTGGGGCTCCCAATTGTTTTAACAGTAGCAAGAATTAAATGACTTCAACCATCAGGGAGGACGAGTAACCAAAAGTGAGCTTTTTTGTGAAAGGCCTGTGAATTCAGTTCAGTTCTGGCACTGAAAACACATTCTGGGCTCAAAGGCTAAGAGGAACCTTTTTCTTTTATATCTGTTTATGGCCTTTCTAGAAGAGCCTGATCTCTCTCCACTTGTTTGGTCAAGATTAAGGACATACATGCAAAATTATATTCACATGCATGGCAGTGAGAGGTCAGCAGACGACACTGGTGCTTACAGGATACAGGAATGATTATGCATAGAATAACACTTGCTGCTGTTGTTGTGTGCTTTCAAAACCACCCTGTGTTATTTGTGGAGAGACAGGGGCTCTTCTGGTAAATTCCCTTCCTCGTCTATCCCGCAACCAGCCCCACACCAAACAAGTCACCTGATCAAAGAGGTAGACAGTGACATCTTCAGTGAAGGAGACAGCTTTCTTCTTGCGTTCAAGGTCATCACAGAAGGTCTCCACCAGCAGGTTGGGCATCTTCAGCAGGCTACGCAGGTTGCGGGCACTGTGGCTCTCAGCAACCACAATGGGCACGGTGGGCGAGTCCTCCTCACTCTCTTCACTCTGGTCCTGGATGTTGTAGCACCGCAGCTCCTCGTCAGACTCATCACTATCCTCCGTGTCCTCCTCCTCTTCCTCCAGGTCAGCAGGGACAGATGAAGGCCGGGACAGAATGACTGACAGATCCAGTGAGAGCCCAGAGCTGCTCTGGGGCTCTTCGCAGTTGCTAATGCCCTGCGACACTTCTCCAGGCTGCTCCATCTCCTTTGAGGCACTTTCCAGCCCTGCCTTCCCTACCCCCCCACCTCCGTCTTCACCCACCACAGTGAGTACCTCTAGATCCACAACCACAGGCGACAAGATAAAGGACCTGGTGGCAGAGGCCGGTCTCTGGGGCACAGCGACAGTCCCCTCATCTTTACATCTGGGCAGGTTTGAATCCAGCTCCTCTACAACCGCTCCGTTTGCCAGCACCTCTTGTGACAAACTGGGACCCGTGCCTTCCCTGATGCCCTGCTCCTCAGTCACTGGAGACACACACCCCATGGCATCTCCACCTGGACACGTGGGCTCAGGAGCAGAAGGCTGAAGTTCACCTGTGGGGCCATTTTGCTCAAGGCTCTTACCCAACGCTTCAGTGAGTGGCTGGGAGACCTCTGGCTCATGCTCTTCAGAACCATCACTGTCCCCTTCTACCTCGTCTTCCCGGGTGCCCCCCTCAGCATCATAGTCAGAGAAGTAGGCCGAGTCACGGTAGGGGTTCTTCGCATCCAGGCCCTGCAGTTCAGTGCTAAAGGAGTCAGAGAGGCTTAGTTCCTTGGCTTGGCCCTCCCCGCTGTCATCTTGGGACTTCCCTAACTGAGCAAAGGATTCAGGCTCTCGTGGCTCATGGGGCTCTTTAAGGACAAATTCAGGGGACTCGTAGTTCTCTGTGTCATAGCCACTGTCCAGAGCCTTTGGCTGGCTTGAGGGCACATAGGCTGTAGGGCTGAATGCCTCACAGGAGCTGGTAGTAGAAGGGATGTCCAATGACTCCAGTGAGTCAGGAGTCCCCACCTGCTTCTGCAAAGACTTGAAGGTGGGTATTATGTCCTGCCGCTCAGGACAGTCAACTGGGAGGTCAGTGAAGACTCCAGATGTAAGCTCAGCTGTATCGTCATCGTCACTGGCCTCATCTAAGTCAGGGAAGCTAGTGCTTGAAACTGTCTTGTCTGGTGTCCTCTCCTGTTCACTGTTGGTACTCTTACCACTCTCCAGATTGATCTCCTGTAGCACCTTGGGTGAGGAGTCAGTGGAGGCCTCTTCCACAACAGCAGGGTCTTCCCTAACCACTGGCACCTCAGCTATTAACTCTTCTGACAAAGTGGTGTCCCCAGCAGCTGAGCTTTGGGCAGGATCTGATGTAGATGATGATGACGGTGATGATGCTGCCACCAGATCTTGTTCCTCTGACAGTGGGATGCTGGCCTGCTGGCCTTCCACTCCAACCTCCACCAAGGGATCCTCTACTGAGTCCTCTGCGTCCATCTCTCCTCTGGCAACCTGGGCTGGTGTCGTTCTCTCTGCAGGCAAATCAATGTCTGGACAAGGGGAGTCTGCGTGAGCTGACGTCACATGCTCCCCACCCAGGAGGGCTGCTCGCAAGCCCCTGATCCCTAACGGTGGCTCCTCCCGTGGCACTGTGCACAGTGGCTCAGCCATGAGCCCCTGGAAGGTGATCATGTGTCGGTAGCACCAGCTATCATTGGCTGGCAGCTCACACGGGGACAGTGGGTGGCTGCTGCTGTTGTTATTGGCTGAGGTGTTGGATGTCCAAGGCTTGCTGGAGGAAGGGGACTCATCATCCTTACCCCTTCTGCTCCTGGGGCTGTCACTTGAGCTCTCTTCCCCCTCCTCCTCCTCTTCCCCAATTTCCAAAGCTACTGAGTGTGAAACAGTCTCCTTGTAGGTGTAGGTCACTGAGGGAGAGACTCCCAGTGGGTCTGCAAAGATGCTTTTCTGCAAAGATGGGATGGGCCACTCAGTGGCACCGGCCTCCTTTAGCAGGTAGTTCTCAGCATGGCCCTTTGGGGAAGCCTCATAATATGGGACCTCCTTGTCCCCTGGTCCTCCATAGGAGTAATAGTCAGGGGGCTCCCAGTGACTGTCGCCGTGTCCCGACTGGCCCAGAAGGGGTTCCATGGTGAGTGAGACAGTGGGACTGCTGTTAGACTCATAGTGGCCCTCCTTGGCTTGCCAGCAAGAAGAGCGGCCAAACTCTGGGCTGTAGGAACACATAGTGTAATCGAGGTCAGCCCCGCTGCCCTCGGAAGCTGCCTCTTCAATGCGGATGTAGTACTCGCTGTTCAGGGAGGGGCTGTGGGCGCTCAGGACAGGCACTACACTTGGCTTGTGCAGGCCTGGGCAGCCTTGCACTTTGCACTCATAGCAGGAAGGCGAGACCCCCAAGCTGAGGTGCCCACCGCCAGTGCCACTGCTGCCGCTGGCTGAATAGTAGAGCTCATGGTAGCGGGCAGCACCCCGGGGGCTCATTGCTGAGGCCGGCAGGTGCTCAGCTTTGCCTTGGTCCCACTTGTACTCAAAGTTGAGACCGTGGCTAGTCTCCATGACCGTCAGGACATCATCACCATCGTTGGAGAAATGCTCCAGGAGAGGGAAGGATGAAAGCTCAATGCCCATGTGACTCGAACCTGAGCCTGAGCCACCGCCACCACCCCCAGGTTTCATGGAATTCCAGCGCCGTTCAAACTCCTCCTCAGCTTCTGAGGCGCCCTTGGCACACAGGTAAGAGAGCAGGAGGTGCACCTCCTCAGCGGTGGGGCGCTGCTCCGGCTGCAGCCAGCAGAATTGCATCACCTCATACCTGCAAGCACAGAAAAGTGAGTGGAAGTGAATGGCTGCCCAGTTGCTCCCAAGGCCAATACCCACACACAGCTGACTTTTCTCTAGCAGTCCCACAGCCTGCTCCTTGCTAAGCCAACTCCCTGTTGGCATCCTTTGCAAACCTCACACAAATCACCCTCTGTAGACTTCACATACTAGGCCCTTTGCAACTCCATGCCATGTGCAGACAGAAAAATGAGGTTTTGCAAGGACACAGCATCATCCCTCTCTCAACCTTTGCCACACCTACATCCCCGGTCACTGTCCTTGAAAGCAGAACTCCATCCTCTGTTAGTTTACTGAAGGTAGGATACACCGACTTCTGGAATTCCCCATCAGATGAGTCACGCTCTTTGTTCACAGGGCTGTACAGTGATTAAGGGCAGAGACAGAAGGGTCTGCTTCTTGACTTTCTTTCAAATGTGTAAACAGCCCTTTTATTCACAAAGAAATAAGGGAAATATGCTGATATTGTTTGGTTGAATTAAGTTGTAAACATATCTAGCTACCTTTTTTTTGATGGCGAGGCTATTCTGCAATCTTTCCTCTTCCATTTAAAATCACACCTACGTAAACTTGACTACAGGGTCTGCTGTCCTGCAAGGGAACAGGCACATTCACCAAGCCTTCAATGTGTTTATTCTAGTGGACTGATGTGCAACCTTCTAACAGGAAGTTAACTTTAGATTCTGGGGCTAATAAAAGCTTGCCAATATCTGCATATTCAATTGGCCCCCACCAGCCTCAAGTCCAGCCTCTGCCCATACAGTCTCTCTTTGAGTACCTATACACCTCAATGCTGATCCCACCCTATCCTTGAAAGGCCTCTTTGCCCTACACTCACCAGCGGTCAGACAGTGAGAGTGGGAGTTGTGGCTTGGGTAGTTTCAGCTGCTGTTCCTTGATGGCGTAGGTGAGCACCTGTCGGTCTGAGTAGTGGCAGTAGGGCTGCCCACCTAACTCAAAGAGCTCCCAGATGGTCACGCCTAGAGACCTGCCAAGAAAGAGAAGGTCAATTTGAATGGAGTGGAAGGACATACCCTTGCCAGAGAGAGCTGTACAAGCCTCTACAAAACAGGGTAGTCACATCATTCAGAAAATCCAGGCTGCTTCCAAGTGGAAGGCTCCCAGATCTACCAATCAAAAGCCATGGCACAACTATGCCATTTTTTCCACCTTGCTGTTTTTGTTGTTTTTTTACAAATGGAAGAAACAACTGGAAAAACATGCAACAGTAACAGACATGAAAAGATGTCATTGGTCAGAATCTTGTTGGTGACTTATGGCATCATAACAATTTGTGACACCAGCATAAGGCACTTTCTGGAGCAGTGGCGCAGCATTGGCAGGGAGATGGCAGAAAAAGTGGTCTCTGCCACCAGGCAAATCTGCCCTGATGGCTTTCCAAGCAGGTCAGGACCCAGCAGGGCAGCTTTCCTGACAGAGACATTTCTTTTACTGCTATCCCTGCCCCCACTGTTCCCAGGCTTGTGTCCATTTTATCCCTGATCCCACCCCTTGCTCACAACTATACCATCACTGATGCCGGCATATAGTTAGACCAGTCGACTGGACTGTGGCCATCGTTTGGACCCCCTGAAAAACGATGTGAATGAGGCTAGGTTGAGCAACTGCACAATAAAAGCCTTGTTTGGAAGCACCCTCCACAGAGCAATTCTCAAGGTGGAAAAGGAATGAGAATGAAAAGTAGCTAACAGTGAAAGCAATGATAAAAATGAAAAGGAGACAGCACAGTGGGGCAAAGAAACCTCAAATATCTCATCTAATAAAACCAAATAAGCACACTAAGCATAAAAGCCACAGTAAATAAATAGGCACAGCTTGCTTCAAAACGCCAAGATCCAAAATCAGGCAGACCTATTCAACAGGTAGCTGTCCCCATAATCTGGATGACACCACTGAAACACACATACAAGACGCACATGCACACAATGTGGCTGCCACAACCCCAACAGAAGATGAGATCTGAAAGAGTGGGAAGATACCTTTGCCATTTGCCCATCCCCAGGTCATAGCCTTTCACTACAGAAAACCCTCTTTTTTTTCCTCACCAGATATTGCTGGTCTTGGTCTGGTCGACAATAAGCAGGTTGCCGTGTACCTCGTCGATGAGCTCAGGTGCCACCCAGCGCAACGGGACCCACAGTTGGTCAGCTGTCACAAAGTAGTC
The DNA here is from genome assembly GCA_030412105.1 of Cyclura pinguis. Lineage (NCBI taxonomy): Eukaryota > Metazoa > Chordata > Lepidosauria > Squamata > Iguanidae > Cyclura > Cyclura pinguis. The sequence goes on from CM059600.1 coordinate 163,517,086, forward strand.
ATCCTGCCAGGCATGCAGGGCCAAAGCAAGATCACGTCAAACCGGCACCAATAGGAACAGTGATCGACCCAAGTCAGTTCAACCTCCCCCATTCCCACTCCAATCTCTGCCAAGAATGGAAGCATTCAAAAACTGGTGGGGAGAACATGGCTGGCTCCACTAGGCTCTGCCTACTTTGCTTCTGCCTCTTAGCCACAGGTATATCACAATGATTGTTGAAGGAAATGACAGTCCCTACACCAGATACCTCAGTCATTCAGTTTCATCAGGCCCTCTGCATGAGTGCAGGCCCAGGCTTCAAGCCTGTGTATGTTATGTACACTTCTGTTCTCCTTCTGCTTCTTCTCCCACTAGCTATCTACAACTGGAGCCAAGTCACTTTTCAATCTAAGATGGCTGCTCTCACTGTTGGTCTGCAAGCCCATTATAAAAACAGTGCCAACACTGAGCATGCTCCCCCTCCAGCTCCCTACCCCAAAGCAAACTTACTTTGTATTTGCAGTGGGAAAGGCCATAGTCGCCAATTTTTACAGTCAGGTCAGCTGTGAGTAAGCAATTCCGCAGCGCCAGGTCACTAGACAAAAGAAACACCCATCTGAGGTTATACAATGGAAGGCAGAAACTGCTGGACCCGCCAGGGGAGTCTGTGCATTGATGTGAACCCCCCATCAGGCCAGCACTGGAAGTACAGGGCCAGGAAGCATGGAAGAACTGACCAGACACGATGGGACAAAATCCCAAATCTCTTCTTAAGAAGCTTGCAGTCCCATGGTAAGACACACATGGCTCATGGACAAATCTCTCATTACCCACTGAAAGTGGCCAAGAATTAAACTCATAGAGAGAAATGGAATTCAAAAATAATCGTTTAGCCCACAGCTTTCCAAACTGTGTGTCGTAACACATTAGTGTGTCAGCTGCAGTGTGTAGGTGTGTTGCCGCTGTCACCCGGGGCTGAGAAAGACCTCAGAAAGGGCGATGCCATCGGGCCAGGGTCAGGTGGAACGGCTGCCTCTCCTGCCACTGCCACTGCCCCTGCTCCAAGGTGAGAAAGACCCCAGTGAGCGCGGTAGTTATTTAGTTTAACTTCTACTTTGCTAATAAGTAACCCTTTACAAGAGAAAAAGGAGATACAGACACATACATAAATTGTAATAATGAAATGTATAGGATACAACATATCTCATGAAAAACTTTCATTTATATTTTTAAAAATACATGATTTGTGCTTTATTAATTTATTTATAATACATAAAATTGAATTACTGTGTCACAAAATGATGCATGTCTAAAAAGTGTGCCACCAACATGAAAAAGTTTGGAAAGCTCTGCAAGCCATACATTAGGCTGAGCTCATTAAAATACCACATATACCTCGAAAGGCACAAATGCATGTAACCTGACCATGGTCAGTTTTCCCATTACTCAGGCATCTTTACTTCACAAAGCTCCTAGCTCCTCCCCAAAGCCTTTACAACAACTTGTACCCTAAGTTGCTTTGGGAGAAAGGCCAGAAATAAAATAAAGCAGCGCATTTTTTTTTCTATATCAGATCATCAACGCAGTCACTTATCCCAATATTGACCCATTTATCCACTGTGACTGCCTCTTCCATCTTCAGTTGAAGAATGCAGCCCAGCACCCAGTTATATTACCTTTTCTCTTCATTGGTGGCTAAACAAAGATATGCAACAAGTGCTTCACACACATTTACCTTACTAAAATCTATATTCAGGAGATACCTTTTTTAGGACTAACTAAAAAGCTAAAAAAGTGTGTGAGCTTTGCAATTGCTCCAGAACTTTTCACCAGGGTGATTCAAATACTAGGGTCTGGGGAGGTACGTAGGAATGTTCAAAAGATTAATCAAACATTCCTGAATGAGGTCTGCAGCTAAACTCATTCCCTGGACGGAGACAGCAAACTGTAGGTGTCACTGGTAGGTGTGCAGGTATCTTGCAGCTGGCGATATGTGCTGAGGTGGAGAGGTAATGGTTGGGTCTCCACTTCTGAAAACATAAGATTGGCTATGAGTCTGACCTACCTCTTGCCTTGGGCAAAGCACACAAGCTGATGAGGCCGAACAGATCAGAAATGCAGAGAAACACCACAGCACTCACACAAGCAATGCTGGACAACTTCAAAGCTTGGACGCTTTTGTGGGATTTTATCTGGGTCAATATCCTGATTCAGCCGTGACTCCTCCCACTTCTCGTCCTAAAGCATGGTCGTCCGTCCTGAGAAGATGGCAGAGCTCGCTCACCTTCAACAAAATCACTGATGCTGGAGTCTCCGAGTGCCACTCACTCAGCACCAGGATATTGTTGAGGAGGAGGAGCCGTTGGGGAAGAGGAGAGCAGGCGCTGCTGAAGCATCCCTGGTGGAAGGGTTTCCTGTCGCAGACCCAAACGCTGGCGCCCACACTCCCAGGAAAGGCAAGAGAGAAGAAGGAAGGTGTTGCTGCAGGGCTGGTCATTCACGCTGAACGCGCAGGATACGCTACACAGCCCCAGCACATTCCCATGCTGGAAGAGCCAGTGTGGGGCAGTGGTTTGAGCGAGACAAGGATTCAAATACCCACTTGGCCATGGAAACTCACTGGGTGACCTTAGGCAGGTCAGCCTCTGAGGAAGGCAAACGCAACTCCTTTTGGGTAAATCTTGCCAAGAAAACCCTGTGATAGGTTCACTTCAAGGTTGCTGTAAGTTGCAAACAACTTGAAGACATACAACGACAACGCATCCCCATAAGTTAACTTATGGCTCATTCTCCCCAAGCCGACAGCTCTCATCCCAAGAACTACTGCCATTTCCATTTCCCAGGCTCTTGTCCATGCTGTCACGCGGTGGGTCTTGGGCACCAAAGTCGTTTGACAATAAAATCAGTTTGTTCTTTTAAAGAGAACCGGTGTGGTGTAGGGGTCTGAGTGTGGACTAGGATGCTGGGAGACCCGGGTTCAAATCCTCATTTGGCAGTGAAAACTCACTGGGTGATCTTGGGCAAGTCACACCCTGTCAGATTAGGGGAAGTTAATGGCAAACGTTCTTTGAAGAAATCTTGCCCAGAAAACCCCATGATAGGGTCCTGAATGACTTCAAGTCACATTATAACAACAATGTTCTTCCTTCCCTTGACCAACACCATTCCCTCCCTGCCTATCCATGCAGGCCTCAAAATCCTGTCAGTGGTGGCCACCACAGCAAGTTCCCAAAAGCACAGAAACACTCTCCTCTGGCAAGGGACCAGTAGATTTATGGTAGAGTCCAAGCTCTGCGTGTAAAAGGTCCCAGCTTCAGTCTTTGTGTCTCCCAATAGGGCTGCGCAAGGTCCTTCCTTGTTTGGATATACAACACTGACCTTGTTCTTCAACTAATGATTTTAACTGGTGCAAGGTAGCAGCTTCCATTGGGTGGATTTGACACCTACAGTTGCTGCACATGATCCACTGTATGCACAATCCTCTTTGCTTCCTATGTATTTCTTTTATGGCTATTCCTAAACCACCCTCGAGGAGAGATTTTCTTTTCATACACTCCATGCAAATGTGTGGCAAGTCATCAGTTATGAATACTCTACTCACCTATGCACGTAGTTGTTGCGGTGAAGGTGCAGCAAGCCACAGGACACCTCGCAGGCCATGCGTTGCAATGTCAGAGGGTCGGGTGCCAGTGCTTCAGCTGCGTGGCAGCTCCGGAGGTAGCCCTTCAGGTCACCCTGTCAGGGTGGCAGCAGCAGCAGGGTTACCCATGGCTACACCACTGCCCAGGGACCTCTCTTGTGAGGTCTCAATGGGTGGGTGGGTTGGAGAAGAACAAGAGAAAAAAAGCATCTCTGCAATGCAGTCAAAGGGGTCACGCCAAGCCACAAAGAAGGCCCAAATTAGGGAAGATCATATGCACTAAATCACCAGCACAAGGAGGAGAAACGTCAAGGCATAAAAAATCTTAAGGCCTCTTAATTCCAACCACGTTATCTACAGCAAAGACCTCTACCTCTGCACCCAGCCCCAAAGGATAAAAAACTAGACATGTTGTGGAACAAGCAAATGGACGAGGAAGGTACCCACTGGCCAAACGGCTCTGGAGAGAACATTCAGTGCAAACCCAAAATAGGGTTGGCTCTTGGCCAGCATTTTGTTTGTTTGCCTGTCCCAAAGCTCAGGGACCGTGTGTGTTTGCAGTTGGGAGTGGAAACTGGGTGGAAGGGAGACAGAGGAAGCCATGAGATTTCCTTCTGTTAATGACTCACCAGTGGGCAGAACTCCATCACCAGCAGATAAGGTGTCACTTCTGCACACTGGGCCAGGCACTGCAGGAGATTGGTGTGCTGGAGCGCTCTATGCCGCAAGGGAAAAATTGAAAGAGAGGGAGAAAAAGAGAGAGAGTGTGGGATCAGAAGGCAACAAGCATGGGAAAGACTCCAGAGCTGCTCAGATGAGGGAAATTTGCATAGCTGGCAAAGGACCTCAAGATGGACCAAAGAACATCAGCACTGCAGAGAAAGGAAGCTTCACAAGGGTCCATGGGGAAAACGGTAGAGGAGCAGCTGCGCATCATTGGGAAAATAAGGAACGGAGGAAAACTGAAGCTACATCAGCCAGTTCCTTTTTTTCAAGATTACAAATTCCACAGTCCCCTAGCCAGCGTGGTCATGGCCACGGCCAATATAGCTTGGGGGGTGATGGGTGTTGCAGTCCAAAAAGGGAATTTTCCCAGGCTCTTGCCAGGAAACAGCAGCTGAGCCCTATAGGTGATGTCCTCGAAAGGTTAGTTGAGAAAGATATGTTTCCATATGTTCCTTTTTCTTTTTTAAAGGCTTCTTTCCCATTTAAAACAGTTTACACAATAAGCTTACATGGGGACAGTGAAGGACTCTGATGACACAACCCCATGTGGGCTACAATAAATAGGTCCAAAGCTGTGTCAGTTACACCACCAAGGCCAAGAACAATAACGAGGTTGTTTATTCATGAGTCAATACAGTAATTCATGGCTTTCCCACTATCAACACTTTCTTGCCCTCCTATACCTCTATCAATGCCTACCCATTTCAAACTGTGGCCCTTCTAATTATTCAGACTCTTCTCAGACTCCCCATGTGTACTAAATGGGTACCTAACCCCTACTGGTGGTCATGGATACAAAATTATTTGTTCTGGACAAATGGTGTGCTATCAAGGATGCAAAATGGCTCTGAAAGTTCTTGGGAGAGAAGTTCAAAGTTTTACGTGTCAGTCCTACAATTGGCTAAAACAATTCAGCATTTAAGTACCAATAGTAAATGTTTAGCCAACTATTCTTTATTTTTCAAAAATACTTTCGTTTGTTGTCATTCCTCAAGCTCCCTCTCTTCTTTGTAACACCTTAAATATTTCTGCTAGTTCACCAGACCTACGATTTTTAGTATTTTTGCTACTTGTTTTCCAAGATGATTATCTTAATAGTTATGTCTTTCTGCTTGCTGTAAATTTCTGTTATCACACTATTATATTTTTCAGCTTCACTCCTCATATTGCAAGCTGCCTTAGGCACAATTATGCCACAGTGGATAAGAGTAGATCATCATCTATATTCCACCAAACAACCCTGAACACACCAAAGTTCTTACAATTTCAAAAGCTAAGCAGGGTTAAATGAGCTTGGTATTTGGATGGAATGCCAAAAATAGCTGGGTTGGGCATGGAAAGACCTTGGAGAGACATTACTACCACTCCAAGAGTCAAGAACACCTGGGCTAGTTGACCAGTGGTCTTAGTATAATTGTCTATACCCATCTCCTTCTCCTCCTTTCCAGTTCTGGGGGATTTCCACAATGCCAAGCCACAGAATGCAAATGCTACCGTGATCTTTTACTTTGCCAGTGTCAGGCAACCAAGTCCCAGTTTGAGACAGGTTTTGAAGTTGCCCCTCATCAGCATTGATGTTATGGATGAGATACACTGCCACCCTCCGACTGATGTGTGGAAAGTTTTATGCCTTCAGATAAACAAGCCTTATCTACCATCTTCCATCCCTGTGCTCCAACTGGATTTACAAATAGCCACAACGGATGGAAAAAAGTGCAACTATGGCAGGGGTGGGTTTTGTCACTGGTGGAAGACACTCTGCAAAGTGAATCCTCCCCACGCAAAACAAAGAGACAGGGAACCAGTGATGTAGGCTCAAGTCAACTGACTCGGACTCAAGCTGGACTTAAGTCACTTCAGTGACTCGACTTGGACTTGACTCGGGAATAAAAAACGGACTGACTCGACTCAAGACTTGTGTATTTTTAGTGACTGACTTGCTGCCCTTGGTTCAATAACATAACCCATTCATCCAGAAACCTTACAACTTTGAACAATGCTTTACTCTCTTTTTGCCTACTGCTCGCATGACAAGTCCAAAGTGTGGGTGCATTTCCCAAAAGGAAACAGCAAATGGTCTAGGCAACAGGCTTGAGAAGGAAGGATCCTTCTAAAGCTTTTGAAACTTCAGTAATGGAGAATAAGAAGGATCCTATTCCATACTTCCAAAGCTGCAGATGGCAAAATCACAAATGTGGAAGGTTGACTCTACTTAAATTGTTAAAACTGACTTTAGGCAACTCTGTCCAGAAATTCTGGAATATAGGTTGGGATATAAAGTTGGCTCCCATACTTGAGACTTGACTTGAAAGTATCTTTGAGGACTTGAGACTTGACTTGAGACTTGAAGGCAGAGACTTAAAGTAAAAGACTTAAAATACATCATTTCAGGGAATGTGCAAACAAGTGAGAGCTTTGAGAGCTATGGGAATGAGAGAAATCCTGGCCGCATCCTATTATAGATGGGCTCAGAAGGCTTAGCAGACCTTCTATTAAGAAGGTCCTTGTAGGATCAGACCAAAGGCCTACCTAGTCCAGCATTCTGTTCCCTGTGGCCAACAAGCTGCTGATGGGAAGCCTGCAAGTAGGACATGACTCAACCTACCTGTATGGCTGGGCCTCTTCCAGGAACTGCATCTGATCCTGCACACTTGCACTGGCCTTGAGCTCTTTCACAACCACTTGAGTGCTGCTCAGCCCTGCATTCACCTCACCGAGGAACACCTAGAATGGGAGAAAGACACATGCAAGCCCACACACACAAAGGTAAGTCTACTGGACCAGAATCTTGGGCCTTTGCTATAAGATGATGCCACTGAATGGGCTAGGATGAGTTATTATCTTCTAAGATATGACAAAAGAGAAGATGTTTCAAGATTAGACTGGAATTCTGTTTGTGACAGAATTTTTTGGTGACACTGCATAAGGAGTTATCCTGTACCTCCTTGTGCAATGCAGATCATCATGGATGTTACAACAGCAGCTGGGGTGCCTGAGGGCAGCTGGGGTGCTTGCTTTTGATCACTGATCAGCTGCAAGGATGCATCTAGCTACATTCCATCTGCTCTTGTGCTCCTGGGGAAAGAGGAGCAGCTTTACTTTGGGGAGACAAACTGCTGCTTCTTTCCCAGGCACTAAAGGGCAGCCAGGATTTGCCCAGAGGCACCCCCACAGCCAACTTGTAACGAAGGGAATGAAGTGGCACCTGTGAGTACCACAGCCTTGCACACCCAAAGAGAATGTGAGGAAAAGGGAGCAGCCTCCATCCTTCAGACAACAAAATAAATACATTGGCAGAGACTGGCACTCCACCAGCGTGTTTACTGGATCTCAGCCTTAACTCATTAGATTAACCATTCATTAAACAACTACCACGTCAGAGTCTCAAAACCCAGTTTAATCTCCAATTCACAGAAGTTCTTCAGCTGAATCCTCGTCCGTCCTCACGTTTTCTATCCATATCAATTTAGAAGTGACTTAGCAATGTTTCTGCGTGCATGGCCTTAATGCGAGCCAATGCTTAATACAGCCAATGCATCAACTGGAAGTATGTGTACCATCGGGCCATAAATCCATGCAAAACTTGGACAAATTATGTTTTTGGTCTGCAGCTTCCAGAATCTCCAGTGTTCACGCTGCCTAGGAGATCCTCACGGCTGTAGACCAAAAGCATAACTTTTCCAAATTCTAGCTATAAATGCTGGTGTAAACGTATGATTCCACTGAGTGACAAAAGTGACTCAGGATAAACTAGAAGCTACTGCCACCTCTTGGGTCCACAGATTAATTTCCTGTGTCCAGAATGAGGTTTCACAAAACATTACAGCTGCTTTTGTTCATGTATTTTAAAACGTTCATCCTGTTTTTAGCTTTCAAAGCAGTCTGTATGAAAGGCCATAAAACCAGAGAGGGTCGCCACAAGTCAGAAATGACTTGAAGGCACACAACGACAGTATAAATATAATACGAATCTATTTATTTATTTATTTATTCGTTCATTCATTTATTTGCCACCTTTCCCCCAAAGTGGGACCCAAGGCAGTTTCCAGAACAGTTAAAAACAGTTTATTAAAACATAATAAACAAACAGTACAAATAAATATGCAAATGATCAAATGACTTGGTGTTCTTTTTGTGAGAGGTGTCAAGCCTAGCCCATTACTCTCACCTTCCCAACCCTGTGCTTCTTCTGTCCTAGCAATCCCCCTGCACCTGGCTCAACAATGACTTCTTCCATGTCCTAGGGTCAAAGCCAGAATTAAGATCACCATTTGTAGCCTATACACAGAACACTGTGTTCCAATCCAGTTTCCCATACAGGCAATAGCCAAAGGGCAACACTAAGATGGAAGACAGATGTAGCACATAGGAATCAGTGCTACCCTGCTACCTCCTCTCCCACCCATCCTACCCATGCACCCTTGCGGCCACATGCTGTCAAGCAGTGTTCTGGGATCAGCCCTGTGATAGGTGCTTACCTTGCCAAACCATCCATGGCCAATTTCCTTGAGGTACAGCAGGCTGTGGCGCCCCAGGTCGGTGGACTTGAGCAGCTGCACTGTGAAGGAGCACAGAGAGCAGCCTCAACTTCTGCATGCTCTTTCCCTGCCAGCTGGACCCCAGCAGGCTGTCTCATTTTAGCCCTTCACAGAAGGCAGGGACCTGGGGCAGAAGGCTGCCTGCTTGTTCAGACATTAGGAGACCCACAAAGTGGAGAGGGCATACCAGTTCTTGAAGTCAAGCTATTTCAGATCGGATGTTGGCTGCCTCTCTTCCTCATCGACAGAGCAGCGCCAGAACCAGAGGTGAGTGAAACTCCTGCATATGTGTATCTGCACACAAGGACTTCTATGCCACAGTCAGCTGTACTTTTAGCCTTCAGGCAGCAGAAAGTGGCTGTGAGGTCTGGGTCCAACCAAGCGGGCAGTCCCGTGTCCCCAAAAAGCAGGCAGTGCCAACCCTTCGCCCCCTCAGTGCCAGACTCCACCAAGAAGCAAAGGCCCTATTGTTGTGTCCAGCGGCGGTGGCCGCAGCTGGACACTCAACGCATTCTCTATGGGCCCATTCAGACTGCACAAAGGCAAAGCACCAGGCAAAACAGCGTGGGCAGAGCAGAAGGGTGATACTGCATGCATGGCTGGCTGGACATCCTTGCCATCCAACTCAGCAGAACAAGCTTTAAATTCCTTGGCCCTTTCACATGGTAAGGAATGCAAGGCTCGTGGGAGCTGGGGACCAAAAGGCCTCTGTCTCAGAGGTAGTGAGGGAGTAGAAATATTCAAGCCAGGAGCAAGGAGCAAGTTCTGCTGAGTTGAAAAGGTGAAGATCAACCCATGTCCCTTTTGTGGAGGCCAAGATCTCCCCTAATTCCTAACTTTCTGCCTTGTCAGTTAATCTAAGGGGACACCTCTTGTTGCTTTTTCCCCAGGCGTCCCATCTAGAGAAAGCGCCCTGCAAAATCCTTTGCATACACTAAATGGGTGTGGGGGTGTGCCCTGCCACCCTTCACCCAGAAGATGGCACTGCAGAGTCACAGGCCAGAGTGCCCATCTGAGAGAAGCCAGAACAATCTGGAAGATACCAGTTGGGGGGGGGGGTCGGGGGGTGCAAGCACAGCAGTACAGTGTTGCAGTAATATGTGGACACAAAGTTCTAGTGTCCAAAACACAGGGATCTGGCCACTCCCCTTCTCCCTCCTGTGGTTGTCTCTTGCATGCCAGCACTGAATTCAGCACGGCTCTGCAAGGCTGAATTTGGAGTCTTCTTTCTTTGTGTTGCCCCCTCCTCGCCCCATTATATAATGGAGGAAAGAGGGAGGAGAAGCCCACCACATCCTTGGCACATGCCATCACACAACACACACATTCATCGCAGATTCTGGTAGGGCAGAAGGAAGGGCTGATAAAAGAAGAGTGGTGGGAAGAGCCTAAAGAAACAAAGCCATCAGATGCTTCCAGTAAGTTGCCACAAACAACAGCAGCAGCGGCAGTAACAACAATGTTCCTCTCCTCCTTCCTCGCCTACTTGCAGTTGCTGCCAATTACGACAAAGCATCCCCATCCCAGGACAGATGTGGGCGAGGGGAAGCAAACTCCATGAATGGAATGGGGATTTGATCCAAACGGATATAGTTTCCATCCAGCAGCTGCAAGTGGGTAGCAGGTAGCAAAGCCGAGCCCATTCATCCTTCATGGCAGTGATAATGCAGGAGAGGGGGGAATGAGAAGAGAAGATGGGGGGTCTTTGGACTTGCACTGCATGACAGATTGCCAGGTTGCAGAGGCTTACAGAGGGTTAATGGGCATTCTCTTGGAGCTGATAGACCTTACAAGGGATGGAGGCTATTTGGGAAGCAGGTATGTGTGTGGACTCACACCACCAAGAGTGTTATGACAGTTTCATTGTTAGGACTAGTATGGTGGCTTGTGGTTTGTGGGAAGAGGATGTAAAACAGCTCAGTCTACATTTTATTGGACTGGTCTCTTGCCAAAAGGAGAAAGCTTTCATGTTAATGATAATTACAAGAACCCACTAGTATTCTGAAGGAATGTTCTGTGCAAGTCAAGAGTTTGCGTCTTTCTATACCAATCAAGGTATGTCGTGGGTTTCGTCTTTCATTTATTTTTCAAAAATATGAACTTTGCCTTTAAAAAAAAATCCTCAAGACAGACTACAATAAAATATCAATATAAAAGCATAACTATAGCATTAATCAAATAATAATCATAATAAAACACAATTAACACCAAGATGATGATAAATGGGAACAACACCAATCTGTCCACGAAAGTGACATTTTCTCAGTTGAGAATCTTTTCAATAGTCAAATTATAAACCAGTGCCTCCAGATGTGCAGTGCTGGAGCTTGTGCAATCTCATCTGGAGGAGCTTTGCTACTGCTTCTTCCTTGTGTCTGTCAAATCTGAGAATGTAAACTCCCCAGGACAGGGCCCTGACTCTTATTTTTAGGTTCTTCTATAAAGCACCATGTGCATGAATGTCACTTTAACACTGCCGCTATAATTTACTACTACTAATACTACTACTACCACTATTACCACTATTACCACTACCACCACCACCACCACCACCACCACTAATAATAATAATACATTTTCCACTTTACGTAAAAACAGAGTTCTGTTTTTGTCTTAAAAGACAACTTTATTATGCGATAAACATCTACTGAACTGCTCTCTAGCTTAAGCCACAACATATGTGTTCACCTTTAAAGTGATACAGGATTCCCCACTGTTTTTGCAAGTATATAAATTATCATCCCTAGCACACTTTGATCAAACAGAAATATCCTAGCCCACCTTAAGTCAAAAATTCTTACCCATGCTCATTTATTGCAAGCACAGCACACCCACACAATGATTCCAGGTCAGTTAGCACCATTAGCATTTAAGGCTGTGTTTTCCCCTTGGTCTATACTGTGAGTGTGCAAGTCATCCTTGCTAATATTAATTAGGGAGATAAAAATCCTTAAGGGGCTTACCTGAGCGCCCAGGTTGCCTCGACATGGGCAAGGAGACTTCCGTGAGAGGCAGAATGTAAACTTCGGGGCCATTTTGTGTGGCTGGTGAGCCCTGGGCTGAGAATTCACTAGCATATTCTTCTCCTGCAGCATTATCAAATTCCTGGCAGTAAGGGGGAAGGGGAGAAAAGGAGCCCAGAACAGGACAAAGAAACATTTTTATACACATGAAGAAAAGAAATAAAGAAACATCACCACATGCATAACCCCGCTTTTGTTGTCAGGATTGTCAGGATTATTATAATGTGTATGAAAGTATGAGCAGTCCCACCACCACTACTGCTATCATGACTGTCTTGTCCCATATAGGTGCGGAGGCAAAGAAATACACATCCTTGGGAAGCTGGTGGTCTGATGTAGGGTGTGTGTGTCTCATCCCAAAGCAGTGCACCACATGCTGCTGGCGCACACAGCACACAAGCATATACTTAAGAGAAGGATCACAGCTCACTGATAGACCCAGAACTAGCTTGAAAAATTTATTTTCCATTACAACTCCCATCTATGCTTTCTGAGGATTTCTGGGAGCTGTAGTCCTCCAAAAACTTCCAAGTTCTAGGTGTACTACATTGTTGGCAAGCAAGGGCCCCTGGTTCAGTTCCTAACATGTCTTGGTAGGACTGGGAAGGACACTGTATCTGAAACCCTGGAGAACTCTACTTGTCTCTATAGACAAAATTTGGTTAGATGGACCAACAGTTGGGCTCCTCTCTTCCTAACAGAACAAGAGAAGAAGAGACTCTCAGTCTCCTGCATCCTTGAAGGAAATAGTGCAAATAACTGCACAAGTGGGGAAGAACAAGTGTGCACGCACGCAGAGTCACCATTCCATAAACAAGCAGAGGAGGACTACATTCACACACATATTTGAGTCAGGCATCCCTGATGGGAAAAATGGCCCGTTGTCCATACGCCAGATTTACTCTGTATTGCATCTGAAGAAGTGGACTGATAGCCACAAAAATTCATGCTAAAATATAAAACAGTTTTGAATATGCTGCTAGATTTTTTTTCATCCCCTCCCCCTTTCCTTTTTAGATTGCAACGGATTAACACAGCAGCTCTGTTGAAAACTACCTAGACTAGGGACCTGTACTGGCTTCATACTATAATATAGTGTCACAGTTTCCCCTCAAGAATCTGAGGGAACATGTTTCAATGAGCATCAAGAGATATGCACTGCCTTCCCTCATCAGGTTGAACAACAATTCTTGGATTCCCCTGAGGAGAATTAAAAGTGATTTCATCTCTGAAGTGCTCATATGTACAGAACAGGCCAAAGGAATAGTAAACACAGCCCAAGAAACACGTATCTTCATGACTGTCTGTCAGAAAGGCTTGATTTTATGGCAACTGCATGAGCAGAGCTCCCTGAAAGGCAACCACACACCATGTAGCTTCCAGTAGCAGCAACAAGCGTGTGTGTGTGTGTGTGTGTGTGTGTGTGTGTGAGTGAGTGACAGAGAGAGATGCAGGTCACTACCTTCTATCACCCCAGACACAGCATGGGTGACTCCAAACCACATTACAGTCAAACCTTTTCTTAAGGGAAGGAGCAGTGTCATGTGAAAACCCAATTCGCACAAGGTGGTTACCTTGCTGCCTGGGACTGTGCCCACACAACAGAATTTCAAACTGCCACATACGCAGCTGAGTCCACATGTGAACTGTGTCACAGGCACACTGTCATGCATACACTCCTGTTCAGACACAAGCGCACCCCCCTCTGAAACTGAGGTGAGGGGGCAGAGACAGCCGTGCACTCACGCAATCACTCTTTTTTTTCTTTGCACACAGAAAATTGTGGGGAGGGAGGGGAAGACTCAAGAGGTGAGGTTTCTGGATGAGGCCCTGAGGGCAACCACTCTGAGGGTATTCAGTGACAAAGTAATTTTCAATTTTGTTCTGAGGGGGCTGGGGAAACATTCCACAAAACCACAGCTGGAGCAAAAGCTTTTGACCTGTGAGACAGAATCAGAACTGAGGAGGCCACACCTGCCCAGGCTCTCCAGAAACTCAGCAACCACCACCCTGCCCCACAGGAGGCTCCTGCTCCCCTCTGCAACTCTGCCCCACCTCTGTCTGGGAAAGCCAGTGAGGGCCCCTCCTCCCGCTGGGATGGGTAGTGGGTGGGATCTGAACGCAAAAGAGCAATGGCTGTCATCTCCAATTTCCTCCATCCCCTCGTGTTGTTTGACGTGCACGCGGTCCCTGGCTCCTGCTCTGCCCCCTCCACCCTGCCCGCCAGCCGAGAGACATCGTCATACACACAGTTGAGGGAGAAGCAGCCTCACCTTGGTCAGGGGGCAGGGGGAGGGCTGCCCAGGGTTCCCCAGTTCTACATTACAGGTTGTTTTGGGCACTGTGCTGGCCCCCGTGCAGGGCAGACACCTCAAAACCATCCTCAGCCTCTTCTCCCGGGATTCGCTTCTCCAGCTCTAGGCAAGAGTGCCCAGAGAAAGAGTGTTAATAAAGGTACCATCCGGAAGTGTTCTGCTTCCCCAGCGATCGCCCACGTTGGTTAGATGCGCTCCCAACGAGCCTGCCCACCCCCCGACCCCAATACACCACACACCGCCAGCCCTGCCTCTTTCTACGCCTGCTTCGGGACCCCACCCAACCACCCCCATGCGTTCCCTGAAGGAGTCAGAAACTAAGCAAGCATTTCCATTTACCTGAAGGACCTTTTTCCCACTGAAGGCTGCCCCGGCAATCAGGTAGGAAAGGGTGAGCATCACTTTCATGCATCCTGTGCCCTGCACGGCTGCAGCTGCGGCATTTCCACGGGGAAAGGTATGGAGGACTACTCACCAACCTTTTCTCAGCCCCTATATAGGCAGCGTGGGGGGAGTGTTCTGAAGGGCTTCATTGTTCCCACAACAAAACCTGACCAGTGCTTGAAGTCATTAACCCACAGGGCTGTTGGTAACTCCGGCTTCATCACCCCACCTCCTCCATGGCCTGGTCGCCAAGAGCCTCCACAAGAATCTTAGCAATGAGGGCATGCGTTTCTCCAGCACATTCTGTGCCTCTGAGGTCAACATTACTGCCCACTCCCTTGTGGGCCATTCCAGAGCAGACAGCAGCCAAGCCAAGCCAAGCCAAGCCTGGGCAAGGGGAGGATCCCAGCTGGCTTGAAAGCTTTAAAGAGAGACAGACCTGCCCCTCGCAGCCTCATAAAGTACCAACTCTGGAAAGGAGAGAGGAAGTTGCTCCTGTATCACGGCTCTTTGTATGAACTCAGCCACCTTCCTTGGAGCAAGGGGGCGGCCTCACCTCATTGCTTCCTTCTAGGTCAATGTACAACACAGAACATGTAGCACCTTCTTGCTCCATATGAAATCAACAGAACATGTACCACCTACAATAGGAAAACTGTTGGTCTGAGCCCTTGTCCATTTCGAAAGGAGCACCTAGAGCAGTGTATTAAGGCAGTCTCTAGGTAACTGTTTCTCAATGAAACTGATCTAAAGTAGAGCTTCAGTGCATCTACTGACATCTTCCTCATCTTAATTTTTCTGTTGGTACCCTCTGTTCCTTCTTTCTGTGGTACACATATAACAGCACAACACCCCAATTGCCAGGAAAAGATGCTAACACTGAACTTGCCCTTCCTACTGAGCTCCTCATTCTCAATCTGGATCTCCATTTCACCTGCAAATCTCTGCACCGGAGGCCTGCAAGAAATGTGCCCCCCCCCCCGCAGAACAACAGTTTCTCCATGCAAGTCACTGGAACAACAGTTTTCCTGTGAAAGTCACGTCTGAATCTTGTCTGAATCTTGGTACCACACCCCAGGAAAATAGTGAAAGGTCATCTTTCACACATGCCCACCTCCTTGCACACTGAATCCTACTGCTTCTGTGTTTAACAGCCCTGTTGGGGAGGACCACGGAGCAAGTGCTCTGCACACAGACAGGTTCAACCCAAGGCTCCACCTCCAGCTGAAAAAAATCAGGGACTAGGGGATGGGATGGATCTCTAGCTCATAGTCCTGGAAAGCTACTGCCAGACAAAACCTAAGGCTCTTTCACAATACATAGTCGTAGCATTATAATTTCACTTTAACTGCCCTGGATGCATCCCATGGACTCCTGGGGTTCGGAGTTTAGGGTAACATGAGAAGAGCTCTCTGACTGAGAATTCTAAAGAATTTCCAAAATAGCAGTTCCTAGGATTCTATGGGATTCAAACTGTGCAAGTTAAAGTGATATCAAAGTACTATAACTGTATAGTGTGAAAGGGCCCTGGGCAGGTGACACTCTGCCATGGCACAAGAAAGCTTTCTTTCTCCTCACCCTGCCCTTTCTCTGGGCATGTTATGGCTCACCAGGACCCCCTTCATCCCCCTCGCCCAACATACGGCAAGGTACTCATCCCTCTGCTGTTCCTCAGCAAGCTCCTGTCCTTCAGACTTGGTAGAGATGCTTCTACTGCTCAGTGACCCCAGTTCCACATCTCACCCTCAGCCCACTGAATTCCTTGCTGTTTGGTGCCCTCCACACTCTGCCTCCTCAACTGGAATCCCTTGCCTATTCCTTGTCGCTTTTGCTTCACTCACATGAGAGCCCAGCAAAGATACTGGCAGGGGGAATTCTCAGAACTGTACACCCCAAAAACTAATTTTCCCAGGCTCTGACACACAAAGAGACAGACAGGGAGATAATGGATCTCTTCCTCCTACCCAGCTTTCTCTGAGCAGCAGACAGTTATACACGAGAGGCAGTCCTTCCAACCTGCGTCCTCACACTTCCTCAAACTGTACAGTGCAATTCTTCCCACGCCCTTTCCTTGTGGCATAGCATTACAAGGTACAATGGGATCAGCACTGACTCCTAAGATAACAACACTCCACTCTCGCTTGCTCTCTCTACTGAACACCAGTGTTGCTCCAGCCAAGCCACCCCTAGGGTAATCGTGGGCCCCCTACAATGCTTACCTTGAAGCCAATGCCCCCCTTTTTGCAGCACAGGCAGGCCAACATGAGGAAGATGAAGGTGAAGAGCCCAGAGAAGGAAACAGCCACAACCACCAGAGAGGAGGACCAGGAGAGCTCACTCAGCGGACTGCCGTCTATAGGAAGACAAGCAGGAGGAAAGGATTAGAAAGGAAAGGGGCACAGCAAACCGAGGACAAACCTTTCTCTCCTTCTTTCTTTTCCTTTTTAAAGAGGAGCATCTCACTGGAGAAAGAAAAAGCAGAACAGTCTACAGACTAGATTTTATTTAGCTTGGACTTTTTGTTTTGTTTCCTTCTGGCAAACTCAACATTAATACTAAAAGTATTCCAACTCCTAGAATCCGGATCAGACTCAGAGAGGCTAACTCCCTCAGCCTATTTTGTTCTCTTCATTGTCACATTCTGAGTCCTGTGTGTATCACAGGAGGCACTATGGGCTGCCTAGCTCTGTACCCAATTTTGACACACGTAGCCTGGGACCTGGTTTCGCACTGATGTTTCCACTTGCAGCTTCACTGTGTGGGGTTTATTCATATATATATATATATATGAATGATTGTGGATGTTGCTGGTTTAGCAGTAACAGTTTCTGAGTAAGGCTGACTGCACCCTACTTCCCACAGTCCCATCAGCCTTTCCAATAGGCAGAGTAATACAGTTGCCTGAGGCAGCATTGTTTAGGTGCCATGAAACAACAGAAAATGTACTTACTTTGTAACTGTACATTTACTGTCAAGATGGAGACAAGAATATGGGGCTCCTTCACACGCCAGAATAACTTATTTTTTGATCTGAAGATACCAAACGGAACTACTAAACAGAAGAATCCTAAAGTACAGAAACTACACTTTATGGCGTCTCTCACTGGGACTTGATTTCCTGTGGATTTGCTCCCTTCATCACAGAGTAAAGCAATCCAATTTAGATCCTATTGACATCTTTGCCTCCAGACCCTCCACAGAGACCCTTCCTCAGTAACATCTCCAAAGAAAATACTGATACTATATGACTCCGACACCACCACTACTTTATCACTCCTCCATTCTTTAAATCATTTGTGCCTGAGAAAGACTGAGATCTTTGAAACTTAACATGACATCTTTTGTGCCTTTTTCTTGGCCTAATAATAGCATCACTGCTATATTAGCTGGACTTGGTTACTATCACTATGCACAGTGGGTGGGCAGGTATGCCATTTGGTACTTCAACTCAGAGAACAAAGTAACTTTCAACAGCCCAATATATGGGGCTCTGCAGCCTTCAGGTCCTTAATTCATTACTCCCTACATATAACACACATATTCCTATAATGTGTTATTTGCTAAAAAGCAACCATTTCCACTAGCCACAAGAAAAGACTATGACCATTTTTGGCAAGTACAGTTATTTATGAAGGGCCAAGTCACATTTAATGGCTGGCTGGCTGCTTGCTCAGCACTGGGGCACTGCCTCCTGACACCTGGCACACTGACAGAGGTGCCCTGACACTGACAACAACCTATAGGAAGAGAACATCTTCTTCCTTAAAATCTCCTAAAACACGAAGGATGTTGGAAATGGCATCGCTACTACAAGCCAGAAAAAGAAGGCAAGCTGGAGATACAGAGACGGGGAGAAATCCCTTGCTTTGTGCCGAAGGCCTGAACAGCAATTTCATTTCCATAAAGGAGACACTAGTTTTCAAAAGATTAAAGAAGAGACAACAGCAGTAGTAAAAAATTAATTTCATACCAAAGGGAAGAAAAGGAATGTCAATAAACAATAGAAAGATTAAAGGCAGCAAGACTGTGGCATCCAAGATCCTTTGTAATGCAAAGGAACAAATTTGCCAGTTCAAGCTAGTTAACGCAATCCCAAGGGGCAGCATTTAACCGGTTGCTCCAATTATCTGTTAAAGAGCACATACACATGCATAACAAAGCAGGCATATGTAAAAATGCATGACAGCATGTATATGTGGAAGCAAGGAAGAAAGTGTGTGACAGCATGCTGAGTGTGAGTGAAGGGCACTTAACTTTGTGTAGGCATAAGAGACAATCAATGCTGCGTGGACAGGCATGGCTACAAATGCTTGTACTCGTTTCTACTCCCCCACACGTTGTGAAATGGAGCAAAGCAACTTATCATGACACCATTACCATGGCAATGAGCATCCCCTGCCAGCCTCTTTTACCACTACCACCCACCCCAGCAGTGGGATTCCTGACATTCTACAAGGATCATGGAGCTTTGTTTCTATCTGCCAAGGGAGAAGCTCCAGGTAAGCGTAATCACATTCTCATGTTGATTTATTTTATTTTATTGCTTCCATGAGGCTCCAGGCTGGTGAGAAATACACCAATGTTCTTGCCAGCATTTTTAATGTCACTGACACATGGAAGATAGGCAGCATCAACTGCTGCCCAATCTAGGGCACTTCTAAAACCGGCTGGTGGAATGTTTAGAAAATTTGGCAAGTCTACACCTAAGTCCCATTGACTCAATGGATCTACTCTAGTTGTAATTAACATGGGTTCTAGAAGACCTGTCCAAGACATGTGATTTGCAGAACATTTTTTTAAACAAATTTCTACACATCAATGGTAGTACATTTTCAGATGCCCAGACAATTGGCAACACAGGATTTTTTCCAGACCTAGTTCCAGATGTACCTCCCAGCTAGGCATCGGTATGGAATTTCCAATATCCCTTGGGCAGAAAGGAAAGCCCTCAACCCAAGCTTCCTATTCCTGTTTTGTGGCTCAAAAGG
The DNA here is from genome assembly GCA_030412105.1 of Cyclura pinguis. Lineage (NCBI taxonomy): Eukaryota > Metazoa > Chordata > Lepidosauria > Squamata > Iguanidae > Cyclura > Cyclura pinguis. The sequence goes on from CM059600.1 coordinate 163,536,679, forward strand.
ATAATCTGGTACCCCCAAGAGATGCCTCTAATTTTACTCTAAAAGGAACAAAGGCCATTTCCACACTATACTGATATAGTGCTATTATTCCACATTCAACATCCTGTGGAATTCTGGGGTTTGTAGTCTACTGAGGCCAAAGAGCCCTCTGGTTGATAATTCTAAATGCCCCTCCCTGAACTACAAACTCCAGGATTCCATACGATGCTGAAAGTGAAATAATAGCACTATAACAGCGTAGGGTAGAAGTGGCCTCAGTGCCCTACAAAGCCAAATATGCAGCTGCTATTTCAAGGTGAGCGCTGAATACACTCCAGTCCTCTCTGGGGGCCATTTGCTTAAACCAGCCAGGACCAGATCAGCAATGGTCACTCAGGAGACCTTTGTGTTGGCTGTCCCCAGGCTACAGAATGACCTGCCGGAAGGGATTCGACAGCAAAAAAACACTCTCTGAGTTTTAAAAAGTACTAGAGATCTATATCTTCTGGTGGGCCTACCCAGTCACTTTTTAATGATGAATTTTAAACTAAGGTAAATAAATAAATAAATAAATAAATATCATCATCATCATCATCATCATCATCATCATCATCATCTGCCAACATGAAAGTTAACCATGCTGGACAGAGAATGTGGAGAGAGGAGAACCAGGACTAACAGCACCACTAACAGAGGTAGAAGGAGGGGCATTTTAGAAGAAGGGGCATCTCATCCCAGGAGCAACGTTCGTGACACAAAAGCAATAGTTCCAGGTTTCTTGCTGACCTGAAATGTTTTTCTACCAGGGCTAGGCCCCAACTCTGTGCAATAAAACCTCTTCCTCCTTACTATTTCCATCCATGTCAGAACATGGCAAAGTTACTTTTTTGGACTACAGTTCCCTGAATCATCAAGCCAGCATGCCCGTTGGCCATGCTTGGTCAGGAATTCTAGGAGCTGCAAACACTAGCAAACTAGCTAGCTGCAAACACTAGCTGCAAACACTAGCAAAGGCAGAGGTTTGAGGTCTGTTCCCATTAACATCAGAAAAAGTGGCGCTCATCTTCATTCTTACAAGCCAAACTACAGGTCATGCTAAAGTTTCCCATTTGTTTGTTTTGTTTCTGAAATGCAGCCACCGAGAACTGGGAATTTCTTCAGAGCAGCAACCTTTTCATTGCATACTATTTTCTTTATCAAAATCACTCCCTCCCCACTCCACAACTACAGTTTACACCATGGGAAAAATACCTGTTATATTTTCCTTGCCCTATGTATGCAAAACAGCAGTTTGAAAAGGATGTGTGAAATTTTGGCTGGGAAAACAACATAGATGGGGTAAGAAGTCAACACCTTGCTCCTTCTCCTCTTCCTTCCGCTTCTGCACCAAACACACAGGCATAGCAGGCGCAGCATTTTCAGTAGAAAACACATCAAGCAAACTAACATGCAAAGAAAAACTGCTTGGCAGAAGTGACCCATTTACTTCAATCAGGCTAGTACAGAAGTCTTCCTGACAGATTATGCCAACTGTAAAGGAGAAAATCTCTTCTTCCCTCTTAACTGAGAACACAAGCAAACAAGATGGCAAGAGAGCTGTGATCCCATGTCCTGTTTATTTGCTTTTTTAAGAATAAAGATGGGGGGGGGGCAGCAGAAGCAGGGAAGAAGCATAGTTCTGCACCAGCAGGCTTTCCACTGAACCATGTTATTTTTATTTATTATTTGTTACATATAAATCCTGTCTTTCCTACAATGAACTCGGTAGCACATACCACTTCATCCTCACAACAACCATATAAGGTAGGTTAGACAGAGAGGGGGAGGGAGAGAGAAAGAGGTTGGCCCAGCATCACTCAGAAAATTTCACGGTTCATTGAGGACTTGAATCCAGATTCCTGGGTCCAACACTTCTACCCATAATACCACACTGACCTCTCTCCCTGCTCAATGGAGTGAACTAAACTAATGCCCTTTTCCCATGCTAACTGTTTTAGGAAACAGAAGGGTACACTGTAGCTCTCTCTTTCCCTATGTCGCCAAATATTCACTTCAAATAGCACATCATGGCATGCAGGGATGAAAGGACTGTCCACTCTTGCACTTCCAGTCTGATCCTTCCCTTGCACACATCTTAGGTTCTTTAAAAAATGCAGAAGATTTAATTAGAGATCTCTCAGTGTCTCTGCTAGAATTGTGTCCCTTTATCTTCAACTGCACTCTGAAGCACTGAGCACACTGACTATATACTGTAAGGACACCAAAGATCAGTCAGAGCCCATTTCCGTACTACACTGTTCCAGTGCTATTATTCCACTTTCAACATTCTGTGGAATTCTGGGGCTTATAGTTTACTGAGGCCAAACTGATCTCTGGCTGAGAATCCTAAACTGCAAACCTCAGGACTCTATAGGATGTTGAAAGTGGATTAATAGCACTATATCAATGTAGTGCAGAAATGGCCAGAGTTCGTGAGCTCAGGCCTTCTCTCTTCCTGTTCTTGGGAGCCTGAACCTATTATTTTCTCCAATACTGCCACTCTTGCTCTTACCTGTTGAAGATCTAAAGCTGGATGGCCCAAATTACAACTGAAAATTACTGATGCTCTAAGAAACACAGTAGTAATGGTACCAATGAAGTTATAGTGCTAAAGAAACAGCAGATGCAAAGATAGTATGATAATTTGCTTCTAGGTTAGTCTAGGACAATGTGTATACACACACAAACACACACAGAAAGCGAGAGAACAGCTCTCTCCTGAATGCATTTTTGTGCCACTTTTCCACTTAAAAGTTACCAAATTCTGTAGATAGTAACTTAGAAGTAATGATTGATTCAACACTCTGTTATTGTTGATGATGATGTTGTGTACCTTACAAGTCATATCCAATTCATGGTGACTCTAGGGTGAACTTTTCATAGGGTTTTCTTGGCAAGATTGGTTCAGAGCGGGTTTCCCTTTGCCTTCTTCTGAGGCTGAGATATTGTGACTTGCCCAGGGTCACCCAGCGGGTTTCCATGGTCAAGTAGCAATTTGAACCTTGGTCTTCTCCAGAGTCATAGTCCAGTGTTCAAACCCACTACACCATGGTGGCTCAACACATGGTTCTGTAATATTCCAGCTATTATGGGGTTACCCTTTAGATCCTAATCCAGTGACAATAACCAACTCAGAATGGAACAGAAAGAGATCTGCTTTCTCCACCTATACAAGGGTTCTTGTGTCTATCTTTGGGGGTAGATACTTTATTTCTCTTCTTGTCTACCTAAACACATCACAAAACTTCTGATTTACCAAAAAAAAAAAAATTTAAACAATCACCTCAATGTTCCCCCTAATTATTTACATAATCTTACATAAGAACAAGTGTAAGTTCATGAAATATTTGGCAATGTGGCTAGCCATCACGGAAAACGTAGCTTACTCAAGAACGGAGCTAACTCTGCAACTGGAAGCAACATTATAACACTAGTTCCACAAATTAAAATTCCTTATAAAAGAAAGAAGGAAACCTCCAGAATGTCAAATAATTCAGTTCAATTTGGGGAACATCTTCTATGTCCTTTACAATCCCTTGACTGTACCTGAAAAGTGAAGAACAAGGATCCTCCAACATGGCATATGTAAGAGCAACAAAGGAGGGAGGAAGCAAAATGATGGCAGAGAAAAAATACCAATATGTAAAGTCCGAATCCAATTTAGGGGCAACCTACAAGAGGCATGGAGAAAAGTCTTGGTCCCAATCAACTCAGCACTTAACATGACTGAACAAAAGATTAGATTAGGTAGGAGGGCTGGCAGGAGAAGTCCTCGATAACGGTACTGGTCAAAACAAACAAATCAAGCAATTCAAAGAGACTACTACTGCACTCCAAGAGAAATGGAAGGATACAGAAAACAACAATTACAGGTTAACATGCACTGACGGTGGGCTATGGAGCAGGAACAGAGCAGCAACGTGGAACAATTTATGCTAGAGTGGTTTCATAAACTTGAGTCCAGATTTAGCAGTGATATGCGATTATTTTTAAAATAAAGTTTACAGGGCAGTGAGTTCTGCACTACTAACAAAAACCAAGCTAGGGAAATTATAATAAGGTTTGCCCAATACTCTCAAATGATATAGATGCTACAGAAGGTAAACAGTCCATTACAAGTGAAATTAAAGGCCAAAAAACCCCAAAAAAACCCCAAGATACTGCAGTTTCTGCTACGAGGAAAAGAAGAAAAAATAGACACTATACAGAGATCTTACAGAAACAAGGTAGAAAATGGGAGGTTTCCATTGAAACTGTTTATTTTTAAGAGTAAAAATACTCATATTATGATAAAGAAACCACATGTTAGTGTGCTATGTTAAAACATAGGCAATCAATTACCCAAAGATTTGGATGTGGAGGAAGGAAAGCCAAAAGAACCAAGAAAACAGAACACAGAAGGTGACAGACGGAAAACAACTTTGAGGTGAAGGCAACCCTCTCAAAAAAGGCTGAAGCTAATATTGCTTATGATAAACTGGTACACACAAAAATGTTATGGTAACATTGTTGATCTACAATGTCAAAGCTTATAGATAGGTAATTTCTGCACTAGGCTGTTACAGTGCTATTATTCCACTTTCAACATCCTATGGAATCCTGGGGTTTGCAGTTTAGGGAGGGGGGCCCCTCTCTAAACTGCAAACCCCAGGATTCCATAGGATGTTGGAAGTGGAATAATAGCACTGTAACAGTCTAACAATCTAGTGCAGAAATGGCAATACTTGTGTCAGCACGAGAGGTTTATCAAACAATTGCAATTAAAGTTGTTAGTTAATTTCAGCAGGTTTTTTTTTAAATCACTCAAAAGCTTTAATGTTTAAAACAAGATACCACATATAAGCACAGCTGTCAAAGGTGTCAGTGCTCATTCAGTGGGGGCTCAGTATCTGCTAGGCTTTTGTTCTAGGATCTCTCATGGATACCAAAACCTGTGGATGCTCAAGTCCCATTATATACAGTAGTGTAGTAAAATGGCGTCCCTTATATAAAATGGTGAAGAACACAAAGGTTTGCTTTTTGTATTTTCCTTTTTGAGTACTTTCTATGGACACAGAGGGCCAACTGTACAAATTGTTGTAATCTCTCCTACTCTCAAAACACCTTGGATGGCATTCACATGCATATGGCACAATCAGTCTATGCAGAAATGCTGAGATCCCACTGGGGACTTACTGCTGTTGTTGCTGTTGATAGGAGTTCAGGTTGGTTTGTACTGGTTGCCGGTTTTAGGATAACAGAGAATATGTTAAACCAATTTGAAAGGGGAGTTGGGGGAATAATCAAAGGGAGTAGAAAATAACCAGACTCTTATGTTTAAAGCTGCAAAGAACTGGTTTGAGATTAGTTCTGGATTCACCAGTAATATAGATTATGAATAATTAGATAGGACAGAATATTTTACATTCACGTCTGTATAAACTCATAAATTGCCACTAAAACACAGTTCTCCCTCCAGATTCGTGGGTTTGACCTTCACAAATTTGATTATTCGTGAGGGGCCTTCTTGTCTACCCCCCATTCTCCCCCTTCCATTTCTTGGCCTTTTGCCCAGACATGCTGCCTTCCTTCTCTGTATCCCAGCAAAAGGCAAGTGAATGGGAGAGGGAAAGATTCGTGTGTATGCAAGCCTTTCCCCCTCCATTTGCTTGCCTGTTGCCCATGCAGGCAGAAAGAAGGCAGAGTGTGCAGGTGGCAGGCAGGAGAATGGAGGGAAGAGCTCTGGGAGGGAACGGGTGGGGGAGTGCTCACTTAGGTGGGGGGTTATTATCAGGGTGTGGTTTTTTTTTTAACTTTCATGGGAGCTCTGTACCCCAAACCCTTGTGAAAGTCAAGGGCCCACTGTAGTTTCAAATGGCTATTAAAACTGTCCAGGGTTTGGGACCTATACCAAAACATCATACAGACCTTTAACATACTCAGACCCCAAAAGATGATTTTATTACAAGAAATGCATTGTGAGAGTAAAGGAGATATTCTGAAGCTCAACAGCCAAGGGGAGCAATGTCTCACAAATGGCTCATCAGCAGCTGCACTAATATTCCCTCCCCGCAAAAAATGCAAAATATTTGAATAAGATATTCTGAAAGCCTCAAAAAAGTGTTACATATTAGTTAAAGGGGAAAAAAAATGACAGACAAAAAGATCACAACTGGATTTCTAGTATGCGTTGAACTCAAACCAGATACAGTTCATGGAAAAATTAACAGAGTTAATTGCAAAGAATAGGTTGCTTACCTGTGACTGTGTTTCTTCGAGTGTTCATCTATGCCCTCACACAATGGGATATTCATGCATGCGCAGTAGCAGTTCGGAAAGTTCGAGAGCTGAGCAGCTTGGCGGGAACCCCTCCCCCTCATGCTCAGTCCCGCCAAACCAGCGACTCCTCTTCAGTTTTGAAGTCCGCCGTAGACAGGGGACCTGAAAGAGGGAGGCTGGGCGGGTATGTGTGAGGGTACAAATGACCAACCGAAGAAACACAGTTACAGGTTAGAAACCTCTTCTTCTTCTTCGTGGTCTCTGTGCCTCATACAATGGGAGATTGTTTAGCTTATCATATGACGGTGGGTCAGGTCCTAGAAGACTGAAGGCAGCACTGCATGGCCAAAGCGAGCATCACGTCGAGCTATACAGGCCAAGCTCTAGTGCTGAATGAATGTCTGAGGTTGAGAACAGGTAGCCGGGCAACATAGTTCTCTGAGGTTCACTCCACCGAGGAGGGCTGCTGAAGATGCCACAGCTCAGATCAAGTGAGCACAAAAAGAGGCAGTAGGAGGCTGCAGCGCCAGCTGGTAACAGAGATGGATGGTCTCCACCACCCATCTCGAAAGTGTTCGAGTAGGGGTCCTGAGAGTGTCTCGTCGTCCTCTGTAACAGATGAAGAGGTGAGAGACTAATTAAAAAGGTGATGTTTGTTGGATATAAAGCATGAGGGCTCTGTGAACACCCAGCTAATGCGGGAAGTATTCCAGAGGCATAGACAGCGAGAAGTAGAAGGTAGAGAGGATAACGTCTTAAGGTGGGATTTGGAAATCACCTTGGGAAGAAGAGGTATCCGGCCAGAGGACTACTTTGTCTCAGCTGAAGGTTAAGAAGGGTTCATCTGAACGGAATTGCATTAAGTTCTCCTGTCCCTTGGCGGAGGTAATAGCCACGGGGAACACCATCTTCAGGATGAGTAGAGGGGCTGAAGGGGCTGGCGCATAAGCTGAAAGGAACAGTGACAGTGGCCAGGGAGGTACTGGCAGGGAGATTAGAGGATAGAGGAGATGTAGGCCTTTGAGAAACTGCTTGATTGTAGGGTTCCTGGAGAACACCAAGTAGAAGCTGAGTGCGGAGGATCAAGATATAGATAAGCGACAATCACTGAGAGGCAGACCTTAAGAGAAGGGAAGGCCAGAACTTGGTCTTGGAAAGAGAGAAGAAATGGAGAACAGTAGAGAGAGAGGGGCTGGCAAGGAAGCGTCTCGGCGAGACTCTGCAAAGTAGAGAACCTGCGCCAGTTGTATCAATAGGACCTGCAGGTAGAGTCCTTTCTGGACGTCCGTAGGATCTCTAAGATAGAGGGTAAGGCTGTCGGAGTCAAACAGGAGATCCGGAGAGCTCTAAAGGAATATCTAACAGCCCCAGGAGATAGCTAGAAGTTGGCTGAACCAGTAGTGCCTCAGCCAGAAGGAGCTAGTAGCATCAGATTCACGTGACCCTCAGGAATCTTGGCCGCAAGTTGGCCTAGGAGAAGAAATGGAGGAAAGATGCAGGGGAGGCCTTTTTTCCAGGGGAATTGGAGTTCATCTCCGAGAAACCGGGACTGCTGCCCAGCCTGGAGCCATAACGGAAGTTTTCCTTGTTCGTGTGAGCAGCGAACAAATCAACAGATGGCATGCCCCAATGAGACATGATCTGGTGGAAAGCCTTACGAGAGAGAGACCACTCGTGAGAGAGGGTGAGTTCCCTGCTCAGAGTGTCTGCAGTGGTATTGCTTCACCCTGCCAGGTGTACTGTAATTAGATGGATGTGGAGAGAAACACACCAGTCCCAGCTCTGAAGGGGGAGGTGAAGGGGAAGCGATGAGTGGGCATCGCTTTAGCGGCTGATGTGGGGGATGATAGTGATGTAGTCGGAGAGAATTTGAATCATCCGACTCAAAGGAGTCTCCAGGAAGCCCTCAAGGCCTTGAAGAATACAATATGCAGGTGTCTCTCCGGACCGGTCCAGTGGTCCTGGGCTGTGAGCTGATTGCAGCGGGCGCCTCAGGCAAGGAGAGATGTGTCCATTGTCAATGCAGTGGATGGATGGGGAGGACAGAGGGGTATGCTGATGAGAAAGTGGTGTGGGGACAGCCCCCAGTGGAGAGAGTTTGTGAGTGGATGAGGAGTCCAGAACCTCCGCCGCTCGTCGTCAAACAGCAGGCCAAAGTGTCTGATGAAGCAGTGTTGTAGGGGGTGGCCTGAAGGTAAGAGAGATAAGTGACTGCGTTGTGGCTGCCATCGAGTCGAGGAGGTGCTGGATTTGGTGAGCCAAGGCCAATGGGTTCCGCAGAATTGTGGACAGGAAATGGCGGAGGACTCTCATCCGATTGAGGGGGAGGAACGCTATTGAGCGTGGAGAGTCGGTAGTGGCCCTGATGAAATCAAGGACATGAGTGGGATTCAAGTGAGATTTCTTAGGGTTCACCCGCAAGCCCAGGTCAAATATAAGGGGTAGGGTGAAGTGGATGCCTTTGTAGAGTTTCCCTCTGTAGTACGCCATCAGGAGCCAAGCGACCAGATAGGGGTAGGCCATCTCGTGCCTCATATGAAGAGAGGAAACACAGTAGCAAGACATTTGATAAAGACCCCAGAGGCCATGGATAGGCTGAAGGGAAGCACTTGTACAGTAGCAAATGTCCCTGATGGCAAGGTGGAGCTGTCTGTGCTGAGGGAGAATAGCAATATGAAAATAAGCATCCTGTAGATAAATGGATGCGAAGCAACCATTGCAGTAGAGAAATGGGAGGATCTTGAACCTTCATGGTAGAATGAAGGAGTTGACCGCTCTGAAGACCAAAATGGGGTGAAGGCCTCCGTCTCGCTCAGAAACCGTGAGGTAGCAGAAGAAGAAGCCGCTGTGTCTGGCAGTTAGTGGCAGCCTTTCCACAGTTCCTTTCCAGAGGAGAGAAGCTATCATGTCTGACAGAACGGAACTGGGAGGTATAGAAAAAAGAGCACCTACCGGAGAACAGTGAGACGAGGAGGCTGGAGGTGAAGATTGATGCGAAGAGGGGTGGGGTGAGGAGGCACACCACTAAGCGGAAGGACATGCCTGGGACCTGTGTGGCTGGGAAGTCAGGTGAGGGCCCATCGTCTTAGCCATGACGTGGGCTTTAACAGATGATCCATTGCCTCATGGAAGGTGGAATGGAAAAGGCTTTGCCCAATGAATAGTAGGTCCCGATCCTCTTCTGGTTGTGCTCCATTAGGCCAGCAGAGCACAACCATGTAAAGCAGGGGAGGGCGCTGGCCCCGACCATTACCCGAAGCAGAGCTCTCAACAGTATGGTTGAAGGATTGAATCTGCTGATTATCGAAAGTCATCGATTCATTGTAGAACTGAAGGGTGCCAGTTGAAACCAAGGGTGTTTTATGATCCCCTGTAGGGCTGGTAAGAAGGGGATCGGCATTGTTTTGGCTGGCCGATCACTGACATAATGGAAGACTGGGTCCCAGAAAGAAGGAGGGGGCCAGAGATGGCAAGGCCGAAGGCATTAGCCATTCTTAGAAGGATGTATGAGAACTGGTTTACATCCTCCAGAGTTGTATCAGGAGTGGGCCTTCCAAAGGCAAGAGGAACTGACTCGTCGGACAGAGGAGAAGGGTCAAGAGAATCCTTGTGCAATTCATTAAGGAGAAGTGACAGGGTAGGGTGAGAGCCTTGTGGAGCTGCAGGCTGTGTACAGCAGGGGCCAGTATCAATGTTACTGATAAGATCGGTACTGCTGAGATTGGCATGGTGATGGGTATCGAAGCAGGGATAGATTGCATTGGTACTGACAGCGAGTTGGTGGTAGGGAAGAGGAAGGTTGCTCCAGAGGAGGCTGGGAAACCATGGTCAACACCAGTGGTGGTGGGGGAATAACCCAGGATCGGTGGGAATGACCCAGAGAGTGATGATCCATGTGATCATACAGATAGTGATACTCAGATTGAGAGAAACAGTGGGACAGACAGTGCTGGTACTGAGGACGCAGGTTACATGGCCGAGAACGGGAGGAGCAGGGAGATCTAGAACTGCGTCTACTGCAAGGGGAGCAGTGATGGACGTCGGTTCCCTCCAAGGGTGCTCATGTCCACACCAAGCCATATAGGAGCCAAGGAGGACGATAAATCCTCCCTTGTGGCGGTGCGACGGTGAATAGGCCAGCGGTAATGCTCGTAGTGACGAGGCGATCTACCACAGTCCTCGTGGCTCAGGGAGTGGGCCGCGCTAGGAGAGGGGCCAGCCCCGACAGGTAGCTTAGTTGGCACCAGGCGAGAGCTATTCTGGATCAGGATGATGTGCGGTGCCGGTAGTGGAAGGCGAAGAGTGAACAGTCTCTTGGCCTAGTGGATTCCCTGGTGAAACAGATAGAGGCACCGGAAAGAGCCAACATTCTTGCTCGAGAGGGGGAAGCGGCGATGAATGTGGCCACGGCTGAGGCACCAAAGAAAGCCGACATTCCCGCTCGAGAGGGGGAAGCGGCAATGAAAGTGGCCGCGGGTGATGCACCGAAGAAGGCTAATGTTCCTGCCGAAGAGGGGGAAGTGGTGACGAAAGTAGCCGTGGTTGACACACCGAAGAAAGCTGACGTTCCCGCTCGAGAGGGGGAAGTGGCGATGAAAGTGGCTGCGGCTGAGGCAACGAAGAAAACCAACATTCCCGCACGAAAGGGGGAAGTGGCAACGAGAATGGCCGCAGCTGAAGCACCAAAGAAGGCCGGTATTCCCACTCGAAAGGGAGAAGTGGCAATGAGAGTGGCTGTGGCTAAAGCACCAGAAAAAGGCCGAAGTTCCCGCTTGAAAGGGGGAAGTGGTGACGAGAATGGCCACGGCTGAGTTGTTGGCTCCGGCAACAGCTCAGGGGCGAGAGTCACCTCAGGGTATGCCGTATGAGGCTGAGGTTGAGTTGACGGGGAAGTGACAAATGCTCCCAAAGACGCGGCTTGAGGGTGTCGATACTGAAGGAGGCATCAGTACCGGGGAGGCCGGTGGGAGAGGCAATGGTTTCAGTACCCATAGCAATTTGGGTTTGGAAGAGGGGCGTGTTGGACACTGCTTGGTCTTTCAGGTGGGGGGCCTGTTCCCCGCAATGAGACTTGGAATGTGAAGCCTTTGAAGAGTTCAAAGTTTGAACTCTTTGCAAATGGAACAGGCCCAGGCATTATGTCCTGCTCTGAGGCAAAAGAGGTACTCAGAGTGCCTGTCAAAAAGCCAAATCTTGCGCCCCAAGACTTATACAGTTGAAAAGTGCAGAAGGCAGAAGCAAGGAGGGGGAAATTCACCGAAAAAATTCCCACAGGATGGAGAAGAAAAGGAACAAAAAGACAAAGAAAGCTACTCTGCAAAGGAAGCCTTCTGTGCTGCTAACCGGTCAGCGGACGAAAAGAAACTGAAGAGGAGTCTCTGGCTTGGTGGGACTGAGCATGCTCAGTACCGTCGAGGGGGAGGGGTTCCCGCCAAGCCGCTCAGCTCCGGAACTTTCCAAACTGTGCACGCGCATGTGCATGCGTGAATATCCCATTGTGTGAGGCACAGAAACCATGAAGGAGAACTTTGCTGATATAGGGGTTGGAATTGATGAAAATGAAGTTTCGACCATAAACAGAACAGTACCGCACGAAAAAGTATAATCCAGGAATAAACGTCAGTAACAAAATATATTTATAGGAGAAATTGGATTTGTTGACTCACGGAAAATATCACACCTTGATATCAGAAATTGTTCACACTATTCACTTAAGTATTCCATATGTGCCAGAACGTATCGTGTACTATCAAAAAAAAAGCACGTTGAATTCAACTTCAGACATCAGTTATAGCCACCAGCAAAAAGTTATTTTTTATCAAAATACATACAAATATTCTAACAAGGAGGGGTGAACTACCAATACAACTTTTCTCCAACTGCCCAATTTACCAAGATTAATAAGAGTGTGGAAAATATGAAATAGTCTGGTATGGAAATAAACAGACATTAATTGAGTATTCCCTTAAAAAGATGGATTTTTTTGAAATAGATAAACATCATGATTTCTCTTTGAAAAAAACATTAAGTTATGGAATAAATGATCCAAACCTTTAGTCTCCAACTCTTAGGCCCTTTCCACACCATGGCGGGTTGTTCTATTACAATTGTAGCACTGCCATTTCCATAATGCTGTTAGGTTACGAATGCTCTCTGTTCCGCACGCTTTCGCCTTAAGCAGATGAGTAGTGTTATTGCCATGGGTGTTCCTTCTGCACTACACTGTCATTGCCCAATCCCTTTCTCTGCCCTCATCCCGCCCCACAGCTCCTGATTGGTTGGGGGTTTTTTTTGTAAGCCGTACTAGTACAGCCATGTTGTAACATCATGACACACCAGTGCACTACTTGTGCCATAACGCTAAAAATGTATTTTAAAAAAATTAAAAAATTAAACTCAAAGGAGAAATGTAAAATAAACATAGGGAGGTGGTAGATTCCAAAACTGCCATGCCATGGGAGTCGCTGAGGGAGGGACAATCTGGGCACACCCACACTCTCCCCACTCCTAGATCTGTGATGACAAGAAACACTATCAACACTATCATGGAACCATGCTGACACGGCTGATGGGACTGCACACACTAAAGGAGGCTCCTAATGGATTTTTTTCTGGAAATTATATAAGGCTGATTTGCAACTCTTGGGAACAGGACAGTGGCTGGATAGCGACAATGTCATGCAATAGCATGGCTCCTGGACAACCTGTTGCTGTGGTAAGATGCTGACACCATGCAGAAAGGGCCTTAGTCTTCCAGTTCTTGGACAAAAATTGGTTTACTAAGAGTAAAAAAAAAAATCTGAAGCTTGCTAATAATTCAGTTTATAAAGACCACCTACTAAATAAAATGTGAAAGCTTCAAGCTACTTTATTGACCTAAGGAGGTGGCTAAAGATTCAGATAATTAAGATCTTCATGATTTCTGAACCCATAATAAATAATGGATCTTCCATTTCCAAAACTAAACAGGCATAAGTGATTCCTTTTCCAGGTTTAAAGTTAATATCAGCACTGACCAAAAAAAAAAATTTAGAGAGACTGCATAGGTGACATTATAAATTAGTGAAACTGCAGAGAATAATAGCATAAATTGCATAGAATTAATAACATTGTGTCTCCTATATGCTTGGGAGGCCACTGGCAATCGTTCATAGATCTTTGACTTGAATGTCTGATCACAGAATCATAGAATCATAGAGTTGGAAGGGACCACATGGGTCATCCAGTCCAACCCCCTGCCATGCTGGTAGTTAAGAAATTTGGGGGGGGGGGAGTATTGGCAATTAAATCAAAAATATTCTATTAAAATATTTCATTTTATGGGAAATTGTTTTTATTTATTTATCTTTGTCAGAGATAACAAGAAAGCACACAATAAAATCTTAGTTCTACTTTTTGTTATCTGTGGCAAGATTTGCAATTACTTTAAAAAGGAAAGGTTTAAAAAGATTAACCATTATATGCCGATGGCATAAAACGTGGGATAGTTCTTTTAATGAAGAAAGCACAAACAGAGAGCTACAAAGACCAAACAAAAAGGATGAACATGGATCAATACAGAGATGAGATAGAACCCCCAGAGTTAGATGCATCTTTCCGGATATTTTTTTAAAAAAAAATAGCAAAAAATTAATGTCAATTATAGAAAGGGGTTGGGACATATTCAGTGGAACAAACAAAAGGAAGAAATATTATCTGAAACAGTATTTCCGTAAAACAAAATACCTATGTACCCTAACTGATGTGCAGTTATGGTTCTCTTGATGTTGTAAAGAATTATAAATAAAGGAAATTTTAAGAAAACCTTCATAGTATCTCAGGGGTATAAATTCTCTTAAGAGAAGGGGTGCTGACAAACCAAAGAACCCTATAGAAGAGACACTCATTGCCTTTTTAAAAAGCTGCCATGACTCCAGCATGTAAAGAAAAGTATTCAGCTTGAAAAATGGAGACTTAACTGAGGAGGCAAAATTGACTACTGAAGGCAAAGCCTTAGGTGAGTTCACCTACAATTACAAGACAAACCTGAAGAGTTGCTGCAGGCAACAGAAATGATGGCAGCTTGATGCATCACTGGAAAGGAATGAAAAAGGGATCCAAAAATGATACCCACACCAACCCTTTATACGTTTCTGTGTGGCATTTACAGAGGATTTTCCTTGTGGTCAAATGCAGAGCTTGCCTGTTTCATCACAGCTAATACGTAGGAATCCCTCTTCTGAAGTATGAAAAAAAAAATGGTTATGCAAGTGACTTGTGTATCTGCTTCTCTAAACATTGTCTTAAGATAAGTTAGTTTGCCCCTTTCACATACACAAACGTGCCGACAGAGTGCTGATGTTAATTAAGCTCACAATAAGGAAGTTCAGACACTCCTATGCAACAAATGAGAGCATGTTCATCTGAACTCCCTTAATTATGCCAGTCCAAGAAAATCATAGGGCTGCATTTGCCCATGAGCAGTGACATCTCTGGCACTATGCAACTCATGCACTTATATTCAACACAACACTCCAACCTGCAATGATTCCACAAGTAACAATAAATAACAATAACATATTGATTTGAGGGTGCTGCGGGAGCAAGTCTCTTGACAACAAAAACAGGTCCATACGAGAAATTGCCTGGCTCCCATTCAATGGACAAGCAACACTTGCAAAATCATTGTGTTATAAACTGATATTCTGCCAGTGCTTCATCTCACACTATGGGTGGGTGAGGGAGGGGAAGCTTGCAGACAGTACTCTGCAATACTCTCTGAATTCAAATTGCTGCGCATACTCTCCCTGAAGCAAGCAGAAGGGACCTGTCCCCTCAGGAGAAAGACGAGGGAGACCAGCACTGCCAGGACAGAAAATAGCACGGATCTGTAACAAAAAGGGTCATTATACAGCACATGTATGAGGCACCTGCAGTGAGAGCATCCCATAGCTTTTATTACTCAGCTGCAAGTCGGCTTTTGTGAGCCATTGATTGGGCTGCTTCCCCTCGCAGATCTCCTGCCTTAGAAGCTGCAGCTGGGCTATCTCTACACCACTGTTCCAGAACCTCTCACAACAAATGAAGTGTTTACAGAGGGAGGAAGCAGGAGGGCAAGGGCGGGGGAGGCAACGACTCAGAGTGCTGCCAACAGGAGCTCCATAAAAGCATCAAGGGAACGGAGAAATGGTCTTCCAGCTTTCATAGTGGTAGCCCATTCTCAATCTCTCTCTTCCCCACAGGGGGGTGAGGGAGGGAGGGCGCAGGTAGACCTACGCTTCCCTAGAGCAAATGGATAGATTCGCCGGGCTGGGCTGCCAAGGAGACACGCAGCTTAAAACAACCATTTCTTGAAGCTAAAACAAAGGACACCAAAGGTTCTAGTACTGAATATCACAGTTTATACCAGGGCTTACCAAATGGTGTGTCGCAACACATTAGTGTGTTGCCTGAAGTCTGCAGGTGTGTTGCCTCCCTGGGTTGAGAAAGACCCCCACACACACCCCTCTCCTGCTGCCGCCACCGCAGCAGTGGCCAGGATCAGGAAGGGAGGCTGCCTTTCCCGCTACTGCTGCCCTCGCTGGGGTCCTTCCTCAGCGAGGGCAAGAGGAGCGGGCCAGGGTCAGGTAGGGGGACTGCCTTTTCCACTGCTGCCAGCCTCACCAGGGTCCTTCCTCATTGAGGGCAACAGAAGCGAGCCAGGACCAGGTGGGGGGGGGGGCTGCCTTTCCTGATGCTGCACCCTCGCCAGGGTCTTTCCTCGGCAAGGGCAACGGCAGCAAGCCAGGATCAGATGGGGGCGCTGCCTTTCCCACCCGTCCCGGAGTCTTTCCTTGGCGAGGACAATGGCAACGAGCCAGGATCCGGTGGAAGGGAGCTGCCTTTCCTGCTGTTTAACCTCCAGTTTGCTAGTGAAACTGGATTACTGTGTCATGAAATGATGCATGTCCAGAAAGTGTGTCACCAACATGAAAAGTCTGGAAAGCTCTGGTTTAGACCAAAGTGGTCAAGGCAGCGACAGATGGGAATAAAGGACAGGAATGCATGGCAGGAGGTTGGACTCGATGGCTGTTGTGGTCTCTTCCAACTCTACAATTCTATGATTCTATGAATGCTGAATACGTAATAGAAAGGAAGCATCCAGCTCAGCTATCTATTAAAGAGTTAAAATTTTCATTATAGTATTAGGGGTTTTTTTTGTGAAGGCAAAGGGCAGGTCCTCTCTCTGCACTCATCAAGCTGCTTGTGTCACAAGAGTCGCAGCAGAGTTCCATGGAGCCTGATAAATTGTGAATGCAACCCTACTTCTATTACCTAAAAAAAAAAAAAGAGCAGGCCAGGAAAATATAAGGAAGTAATGAGGCACATTTCAAAGGTACTACAGGGGTACATATTAATTAGAGCCAGCATAGTGAGTGCAGTGGTTTGAGTGCTGGACTATGGCCTGGGAGATCAGGGCTAGATTTCCCACTCTGCCATCAAGAGCCACTGGGTTTTTGAATTCTCAGTCCCAGAAAACCCCATGATAGGTTCACTTCAGGGTCGCCATAAGTTGGAAATGACTTGAAAGGACACAACAACACAACATACTGAATGTCTTGAACAAGGAGATTCATTGCCAGCATTGCTTGTTTTAATGGCAGCCATTTCATGCCAACAAATGGGCTGGAAGAATCCCCAAGAGCCAGTGGGAACAGATTCAACATAGCCACCAAAGTGAGATTCCAGAAGTTAACACTGAAATTATAGCGGACTATTGATTGCAGAGTATTTCCAGAACAGGCTTATCTCAGTAAACAAAGCCTCTGACAGTGGAGCTCCTTTTTACAAAGACTTTGTACATCTTGCCCACTCCCCCTCTCCGTCTGTGTGTTTACGTGCTTTCAAGTTGCCTGTCCCATCCGAGTACTAACCAGGACTGATCCTGCTTAGCTGCCAAGATCAGACAAGAGTGGGTGCCTGTAAAGTATCTGGGCCCTTTGTCTTCCTAGAAGTGTTCTTCTTGATGTTTGTTTGTCAGCATTAGCTTTGGGAAGAGGGTGAAGAGAAACAACAGACTTCTGGTGTCAGGTTGCAGCAGTACGTCTGCAGTAAACAAAGCTTGAGCAGGAAACAACAGGATTCTGCTCTAGCTGATCCTACCCCAGGATCCCAACATCAAGCAAGGTAAATGATAGCTTTCTCCAGAATCTCTTACCGAACATGTGTGCACAACAAAACAGAGAACAATAGGGAGAGCAAATAAGGAGCCTCACTAGGCTGCCCTGGCATATTTAAAAAAAAAGCACAGATCTCCAACTCTGCACAGCAAAATGGAAATCAAAAGAAAAGCAGAGGCTGATGAGAAAAAGTCATCTCTGAACCCATTTTGGAAGAAGCCTTCAGGTGGTCTCTAGAAGGTTACAATTACTTTTGTTTTTATGCAAGGCTTACCTGACCAAGTTGTTTCATTTTTCACAGATATAGTGTTCATCTTGAATAAAAGAAGTTTGCTAAAATATGGCAAACTGGTCTTTTTTGTGGTAGAGGAACGTATCCCTATTCTTTCCATGTTATTTCTACCCCGGTACCAAATTTTCTGTTAAAGTAATGTCCAGGACCACATCTACTTGGTTAACTGAGGTATACCCATCCTTTCTTTAGATAAGGCTGAGTCTCTGGGACAGGTCGTTGTACTACTGCTCCTAAGACAGGATGGACTGTCCATCTGTACTTCCTTAATAGTTTTTCTATATTCAGGAAAAAAGATGAAAGAAGTGGCATGAAAACACAGGAAAATTACAAATGGAAGGCAACATGCGGACTCACTGCGAATGAGCCTGTGTAGTCATACACATACACACACAGAGCCTTATCTCAAACCATCCAGAGAGATTACACAAGAACCTACAATCTTGTATGCAGTCAAGTTCTCTGCTGCTTGTATGCTACTGTATCTCTCAATAAGGCAGCTTTCCAAGGTTCCACAGCCACAATCAAACGTGCACCAGCAGCACGGGAACAGCACCACTGGGTATTCTTGCTGGAAAATTACTTCTGTTCCACTGATGGAAACTGCTGTACTGGTGTTGAAATGCTAACTGAATTTTGTTTGTTGTGGAATTTTATTTATTGTGGGCACATGGAATTTAGAAGAGGATAAGGTAAGCTGTAGCTGCCCATCCCAGTGGAATCTGTTTGATTCCCACTGATCATCAGTCTCCTGCTATCAGGAAATATAATGTTTTGCCTTGTTCCCACCTCCTAAGTAAGCCTCTGTTTTCTTACCCAAAACACAGAGCAATGCTGTTACAGCAAGGTTTTTTGTTGTTGTTTTTTGTGGGGTTTTTTTTTTTTTGAGCAATATGAGGTTCAAAAGCTTCCGCAGTAAGGGGAAGAGTAGGCTGATGAAATTTTGGCTTTCATCTTTACTGCATCATCAAAATGACAAACACCGATTTTCAAGCAGAACATTAGTTTATTTTCTGCAGAGAGCTGGTGTTCTCTGTCCTTTCTGCTAATAGAACACCACTATGCACCGAGATATATGATAGCGATGAATTCTTTAAAACAAAAAACCTAGTTAATCCATCAGCTGTGATTTAAGTACTCTGAATTAGTACATAACACATATGATGGAACTGAGCCATCTGGCAAGAATAAAGCTAGGAAGAGTTCTGTTGCATGCAAAAGGGAAGAAAGCTTTTGTAGATGCTACATATGTGCCAACACAACTGAGTACGAATCTAAACCACTGGTTTAGTTCAAGAAGCATCACTAAATGAAGGAGAAGTAATTACAAAAGTGCCAATCAACACACCACTTACCATGCAATAATTTCAGAATAATCCTATTGGACTCAGAGGGACTTCCATAGGAAGGCAAAGAACTTTTGATTCAGGAGGGTTTTTGGCAAGTGACTGGCAACTGAGGAAGGGGGCCGGAATCCCCTACTGCAGATACAAATGTCTAACCGAGAGTTACATAGTTGTATTACATATTCCAATCTTTACGTAGCCCCTAGTTTAGGGGTTATGTGGAGCCCACGGAAGTCCCCCAATCCCTATGTACCAGGCAGCAATTAGCTGCAATCAGTGGGGGTCTGTTCCTCTGCCAGTCAGGAAGCAGCTGGCCGACATTCCCAAACCCCTTCACATGAGTGATCTCCAGAGCAAGGGGGAACAGAAACAGAAGTCCTGCTTCTACCTTTCACACCAGAGACTGTTCATGGGACAGGGTGGAAACAGCAGTCAGTGGCTTCCCGAATGACAGGAGAACAAGCCCCCGTCGATCACAGTGACTGCTTTCCAGTGAGTGGAGAACGGAGAATGGTTGAGCCAGGATTCACTATGTAGTAACTATGGTGCTTACACAGATACACTTCCCACACAGAATTCTGATGAGGGCTTATAGCAGGCAGGTGCTGTACTTTTTCAAAACTGATATGCTTTTAAATAGCCATCATGTTTCACCACATTTTAATACAATAATTTGTTTACAGTCAGCCCTCCACTTTTGGAGGGGTTAGGGGCGCAAGATCCTCAGAAAAGTGGAAAAACTGTGAATAAAAATTAAAAACAGGGCTTTTTTTAACCTGAGAACACTTCTTTGGGAATCTCTAGGTCCTCCAGGATGATTCTGTGCTCAACTTCCATGGGAAGTGCAACATGGAGTCAGCCTGGAAGACCTTGAGATTCCTAGACAGGACGTATTTTTTCTAGTGGCAGGACAAACACAGCAAGATTTTCTTAAATAAATAAATAAATAAATAAAACCTGTGACTAATCAAATCTGCAAATGCTTAACCCACACGATTGGGAGACTTACTATAATTTCATATTCACACATTACAACTTCATGTGTCTTTATTAAAACTTCTGATAAGCTACCTGAATTCCCAGTTTGGCAAGAAACTATGGTCTACATCAAATAAGTCCAGAGGAAACTGCTACACTCCCAAACAACCAAGGGGCCACTATCCACCATTATGATCAAGGTGGTGATGGGTCAAATTATGTCTGATGTTAATTATGAAACCTGTCTTGATAGGAAGATTCTTCTTTCAAGAATAACTAGCACGGGGTCACACAATTCAGACGCCAACCCTATACTGTGTGCTGGAGGGGTGTGTGACTTTATCCCACTGCAGTAAACATGGAGGAGAACTTCCACTGAAATAATTTCTTTTCATCTCCACTGAAATTGCAAGTGCCCCTTCCATCCAGTTCAGCAGTGCAGCAGACTCTCAAGGCCCCGAGTTGGATAGGGCTCCGTTATGCTGCTTTGCTCTGGAAGAAAGCTATCACGCTTGAGAGCAAACCACTTGATCCCCATCACATGTACTTCAGCCTTCAGGGTGAATCTCCAGTTTTTTTCACCAAGAACTCCCTCTTTATGCCTCTGTCCACAAAACTACGTAACTCATTAAGTTTGGACAGGGTCATTTATATAATGCGATTAATAACTGTATTAATCTTTGTTCTAGCAAGACAATACAAAAAGCTCAGCAAAGCCAATTAATAGACATATGTACTTGCCCTCTGTCATTCTGCCTACACCAGGGATAGAAATCATGTGGTCCCCCAACTGTACTTGGACAGCATGTCCCAGTAGTTCCAGCCAGCACAGCCAGTGGTGAGGCTCTGGCAATTCAGGAATACCTGGAAGGCAGCATGATTTCCATCTCTGATTTACACCAAAACTGACTAAGCTGCCATGTGTCTAAAAACACATTTGTTTTTAGATGCGGCTCAGCTGTGTTCTATATGCCAACATGGTTGTATTAAGACAAATAGCCTTCCAACACCTAATACTGGCATATTCAGAGCCTGTGTGTGTGTGTGTGTGTGTGTGTGCGCGCGCGTGTGCGTGTGTGTGTTATGGTACAGTGGGGCTCTGGGGGTTTTCTGCCAAGCCAGTCCTGGCTCAGCCACTTCAGACAATTAATGGGATATTTGGTTCAGCAGGGAGCTAGGCACATACTCAATAATCCTTTCTGTGAATTCTAGGACAAACCCTGGGATCAAAAAAGGCCATGAGAGGGAAATGCGACTCAGCAGTCAGCGTTAGGGGAATCATCTCAAGGCACACAGAGCCTGCTTTATCACCCACCAGTAGGCAGTCCCTGAGGGCAGCATGTCCTAGCAAAAATGGACTAAAAGCAGCAATTGTGTTCTGTCCAAATTTTCTGAAGCTCTCAGATTTACAGGCATTTGTTTTGTTTCTTGCACTACCTAGTAAAAGGCTAAATGCTATCGTCTCCAAACAAAACATTTTTAATGGTAAGCTTCAGCTAATACGTAACTGACAAGGCTCAGACATGCAACTAGTTATTCCAGATTAATGGCTCCTATAAACTCTTTAACTACTCAAATGCACAGGGGCGGGAAAAGCAGTGCTTTTCAGGGTGCCTGTATCTGTTGCACCTTTCAGTGTCATGAAATAATTCTTACAAGTTAGTGGTGGTGGGGGGATTACTCATTAGAAAAAAAATCACTCATTAGAAAAGACAACAATGCTTGATAAAGTAGAAGGCAGTAGGAAAAGAAGAAGACAGCATTACTGATGGATAGACTCAATCAAGGAAGCCACATTCCTGAATCTGCAAGACATGAGCAGGGCAGTTGATGCTAGGATGACCTGGAGCTCTCTCATTAATAGGGTCGCTATAAGCCAAAGTCAACTTGACAGTAGTTAACAACAACAAACTGTAAGGTAAACAAAATTAAAATCTCTGTAACTCCTCTGTAATTATGCATTCTTATGAATATACTATCACCTAGCAAAACACATGTAAAAACCATGAGCAAGAACCAGTTACTTTTTAGCAGAAGGCAGGGGCAGAGCTCCAGGATGACTGACAATTACAGCCTAGGAGCTAAGAAGAGAAAGTGGCAGAATAAAATAAACAGACTTAAGATGGGGCTGAAAACATAGGTAGCATATTAGATACAAAAATAACCTTTCTCTGTATTGTCACAGCCCCAAAAGTCTCACCTTGGCAGAACTAAAATGTTTTCTACCATACGTTTTCATGTTGTATCCATATATCTTTGCATTGAGAAGCTACCTAGGGGAGATTCATCGCCTTTGGCCTGGCTTCACCTAACCTACGTGACAAAATCTTCCAATGTCAATTTATAGTGTCAGCCTCTGCAAGGGAAAAAAAATCAGGCATAGAAGTCAGCAGAGATACCTCTATTACAGATGTACCAAGTAAAGGAATCCAGTACTGTATGTCAGAAGCATGGAAGTTGAGGGAAAGAGAGTGTCTTTGCAAAAACGGAAAACGTAATTCAATAGTATAAATGAACTGTGTCTTGACGTTATAACTTTGTCCGTATTTATAAAAGGCAGACCCTCAGTTACGGGGGAGAGGCAGGATATGTCGAATATATAAAGTTTTATTTGAAAATGGGGTAGTACCAAATAATAGCATATTCAATCAAATCCAATTATGGAGTATGCCATTCTCTCTAATACTTCAGAATCTATGCTATGACAATACAGTCATCCCTCTACATTTGCTAGGGTTAGGGGCACAGGACTCCAGTGAAAGTGGAAAAAATGCGAATAACTCTAGGCCCACCCAAACTATATTTAACACGCAAAAAAGTATGATCACCATATTCAACCCACCATGGATTCCTTTGAGGCATCAGGGTTCCTTCACGAGGCAGAAGTGGGTGGCTTGTGAGGCTTACTGCCACCTCCACTGCAGCCCCACACCACTTTTAAGAGGGACTTACAAGCCTCGTTTACAGTTTCTCAGTCTCGCAAAGCCTGGAATCCCTATTAAAAATGGCACAGGGCGGCAGCTGAGGTGACAGCAAATAATCTGTGAATAATCAAATCCACGAACGTGAAACTTGCAAATGTGGGGGACTGACTGTAATTCACAACCACAGTATTTCTTTATTTTTTGAATGTTTGATTTAGTTGCTTTTTTAAAACTCTTCTGCAAAACAAATCTTATTTTTCATTCAGACTCTCTTTTCAGAATTTTGCTGTATGGATTCAGAAGCTCTGGCATCATCTCTTTCCTTGTCGTTCAGTCACCTAACCACTCCCTAACTGAATAGGTTTCCATAATGAAACAACACCGACAATGTCCACAGAACTGCAGAACTTGCTGAGAAAGTCTGAAAGAGGTAAAGAAGAAGCTGTCAGCTATTCCAACTGGTTTACTGTTGGCACCTGGCAGCTACATTTTGGTCCCAGCCCTTCCCACTTCAGGCTTTTAAAGATTTATATTAATGTTCATATACCTTTTCACTCTCATCTTGCCACTGGTTTTGATTCAGTTTTATTTGCTGAAATGTTTTATTTTCTTTAGCCAGTTTGATGTTCTTGGTTTGATAGTCTGCTTTCTTCAGTAATCACTCTGTCATATTATTGCTGCATTTCGGTTTGCAACAGCATCCCATTAACTCGAGATTTGATTTCAAGCTTCTAGTTTAAAATGAAAACCTACAAACACCGAAAGTTTCCTTAAATTTATATTAAACCACTTGTGTCATTTTATTCTAGCCCAATTTAGTAAGGCCACTACTCCAAGCAAAACTATTACATGCAGAATATACGACTCCCAGAAAGTCACTCCTCACAAATGCATGTAAGAGACCTTGAGATTCACTTTCAAGTTCAGCTGACTGAAATTTCTGTAAGGGAAACATGCTTTCACTTGGCAACTACCAGCATTATAAAAAATTAATAAAGTAGGGAGCCAGCATGAAGTTTGAGCACTGGACTATGACTATGACTCTAGAAACCAGGGTTCAAATCTCCACTCAGTCACGGAAATCCACTGTGTGCCCTTGGGCCAGTCACACTCTCTCAGCCTCAAAGGAAGGCGATGGCAAACCTCTGAATAAACCTTGCCAAGAAAACTCTATGAGAGGGGACACTGTAAGCGGCTTGAAAGCACAGAATAACAAAATAACATTCAGGGCCAAGCTGAATATCATTTTAGCAGGCTTGCTGTCTTCACCATGCACTGTGGAACATGAACTCTGGTACAGAATCTAGCTTTCTGAAAATTCAAAGTCTCATGCTGCTAAAACAGGCACACTTGCTTCTGATTCCCACAGTGAAATATTGGAAACTATATGTAGGTCATGCCTGGGTGTCACTTTTAAAAAAGGGGACACAATCAACGCATTCCCCTTTGGCCAATGACCAGTCTCCAAGAAATGGAACTGAGGACCTGTAACCTAGCCCAGTGGTTCTTAACCTTTTTTTAACCAGGGATCCCCTGCAAATATGATTTGTTGCCAGGGATACCCATGATTTGAATCAAGCTTAAAATATTGAAACATTTATTTAAATAATTCATTTTTTTTAATTATAGGCTTAAAATCTCTGCTCAGACACTGGGTGACCTTGGGCAAGTCACATCCTCTCAGCCTCAAAGGAAGGCAAAAGCAAACCCTTCTTTGAACAAATCTTGCCCCCCTCCAAAAAAACAACCTGTAACAGGTTCACCTTGGGTTGCCATAACTTGGAAGTGAACTGAAGGCACACAATGGAGGTTCTTTCTAGCCATCATGTCTCTCCCCTTTGAAAATTGACTTACGGCAACCTTAAGGTATCCCTATCATAGGGGTTTTCCTGGCAAGATTTGTTGATTTTGCCTTTCTCTGTAACTGAGAATGTGATGTGCTTGAGATCAGTCAGTGGGTTTCCAAGGCTGAACAGGACTTCAAACCCTGATCTCCAGCGTCACAGTTTGGGCGTATGCACATGCCTGCCACCCTGTCCCTTTCATAAGGGACACGGCAGTGGGATGTGTGTGTGTGTGCGGGTGCTGAAACTGCTCCCTCATTTGCTGGCTCATCCCTGTTGCTGTTGTTGGTGTCCAGCAGCCGGGCTTCATGGACCAGCTGCGAGGGCCTTGTGGACCCCAGAGGGCCCATGGACTAAGAACCACTGCCCTAGCCCAACCTCTCTTTTTTGAACCATGAGCCATCCAGCTAATCTTTGCCAAAAAAAAATCCAAAGGTGAGAGACAAGCCAGCAATAAGAACAACAAGAAAATCATACATCTGCAGTTTGCTCTGAGCAGTAATTCTGCGCTTTCTTGGTACAGAATCTGGACTTCTTAAAATATCAGACATATGCAGTTTCATCCAACAAAGAATGTGTCCATCTTTGCAGTATTCCACTAGCCTTGTTTCCAGTACAATCTGAAACAAATGCTAGGAAGAAAGAAGAAAGAGTGAAGATTTATGGACTGGGACTGTTGAATTACTCTCAAAATGAGCATTTTTTAATTTAGTACTACCCTAACTATTACTGCAATAAGGCAAGTTCAGCTGTTACTATACAGTAGCTGAAGCTCATAGCTCAGTGCAACAGTTTTAACACACCACACTCCATCCTTTCTCTCTAATGTGCCTCTATTAGTGGGAACTAAGCATCCATCTCAGTCAGCCAAAAAGTATCCTTTCACCACAATGGCTCTTCTGGCCCATTCAACTGAACTCAAGTTATAAAATGAAGGTTGTACAAAAGATAATAAGAACAGCCATAATGAGAACTTTTTGACTGAAGAGACTGCAACACGTTCTACTTAACTTAAGAAAAAAAAAATCCTTCACCAGTTGTGTTAGGGACATTCCATTACAGTTTTATGTGTGGGATTCTATTAAATCAGTGAAAGGAGAGGAGGTTTACGACATACTCAACAATAAGATGGATATGGAAGGGAACGTATTAGGCACTCCCATAAGATCTAACAAGGAACAGCCACCAAATACTACAGCACTCTGCCCTTTGGTAAACAAATAGTGGAAGCAGAAAATATACTATTCAAATTAATTAATTATTCAAATTAATGAGTTATTTGCTGGACAAGTAAGAAGAAAATAGTTTCATGAACCATTAAATGTCAAGTTTAAGGGGAAAGAGGAAGGATATAATTACATCGTCCTAATTGAGAAGTGAGAGCCAGTATGGTGTAGTGTTTTGGGCATCGGATTAAAACTCTGGAGACCAGGATTCAAATCCCCACTTGGCTGTGGAAACTCCCTGGGTGACTTTGGTTAAGTCACACACTCTCAGCCTCAGAACAAGGCAAAGGCAAATCCTCTCTGAACAAATCTTGCTGAGAAAACCCCACGATAGGTACAACACAGGGTCATCGTAAGTCAGAAATGACTTGAAGCCACACCACCATCACAACAATAATTCAGAAGTAGGGAAAGTGCAGCCACAGAGTACATGATGTCCCTGGACCTCACTTTCACGATCCTTGAAACATCCTGCCAGTTCTCCAAAGCTCTTAACCCCCTGAATTTTAAAAAAACACAATTTTTGTATAATTGTCACCTGAAATGGCACAGGAAGCACCCCCCCATGCAGAAATGTAAAAAAACACCACCACTTACCTCAAAATCCCATCTCCACCTATCAAATACTTCTGGTTTCATCAATGTCCTTCTCAAAATCATTACAGAAAGAGAAACAACATTTTTTCTGGTTACCATTTTGAGAAGGATTCTCTCAAGAAAAACAGATGTTATTTTGGTGGAGAGAAAGCCCATGAGAGAGTTTGGGAGGAAAATGGGTCCCTGGTCTGAATTTAGTTCCTACTGCCCGCATTCCAATGGTATGGTAGCTTTATGTTGTTAAAGAAAATCAAGATCAGCACCATGGACAACAGCAGTTAACACATCCGAGCAGACTGAGGACCAAATTAGATGAGATGCTGAACATTCATCAATGATCTTCTGAAGTATCCCTTTCTTCTTCAAATCAGCAATGCTTCTTTCCAGGTAGGATCATATCTATGGTAAAGGGAAAGATACTGCTTGCATGCTTTCCCCCTCCAAACTTATGTGCTCCCCACTAGGAAAAACGTGCAGGCACTATGTGCTATTGGTAACAGCAGACAAACGTGTCATAATTTAAGAGAGGGTCATGGGGAAAGTAGTACCCGTTTCATCTCACAGCACTATTTCCATGATCTACTTTGGGGATCCCAGTGCTGCTTTCGAAGCAGTGGGAAAGAAACACTGGGAGATCTGTTCACAGATCACCTGCCATCCTATCTTGCCCTGAAGCAATGGTTGCATTCACACTTCATCCTGGAGCGCAGAAATGGGGAAATTTTATGTGACCCTAGGCACCCCTCTGGCATTTCCCATACCAGCTGTTCTCATCATCGCACTCTGTAGTTGGGTCTCCAGGCTTGTACATACACCTGCCTCCTGCTCTTTCATTTGTTCTCCTCAAAGCAATGTCTGGGTTGCTGCAGCCCAGAGATGCCTAATGGGGGAGAGGGTGGGGAATGGAATGGCAGTGTGTGTGTGTGTGTGTGTGTGTGTTTGTATGTAAAAGGTACTGGATATGTATGTAAAAGTGTATGGGACACTGGAGATCTTCCCTTACAATCATCACCACCACTCACAATGTCTTTTTCTCTTGATATCCTGAAGGGACAAGGATATCTCTTGATATCCTGAAGGGATAGCCTGTAGGGTCATGAAGATCTTTGGAATGAGAGGGTTTACCCACCATCAGTATGTGATTAACC
Source organism: Cyclura pinguis (assembly GCA_030412105.1). NCBI lineage: Eukaryota > Metazoa > Chordata > Lepidosauria > Squamata > Iguanidae > Cyclura > Cyclura pinguis. Next base: position 163,564,448 of record CM059600.1, read on the forward strand.
CACATCCATTCTAAGAGATTATGGAGGGAATGTAGCTATCGAGGGGGGAAAAGCTGTGCATATCTTCTGTATAGAATCACTTTCTGTGCCTCTTCATAGTTATTAAAAATATTAACAGATCGTGCAAAATTGTTAACATTGCTTAACAAAATATGCAAAATGAAATCAATCTTATCTAACTAGTATCATTATCCATGTTGGAACATTTAGGGGTTTTTTTGGTCAAAAATTTAGGTTGCCTGGCTAGAAGTTTACAAGGTGTGTTAACTCAAGTACATACAGCTTTCACTATCCAATCCTTGCAGGCAGCAAGAAGAAATCAGCTGTGGAATCTCTTTATTGCAGCTGTCCAGACAGTTGTTGGAATGCAACCCCCAGGAGATCTAGAACCCACATTAACCAATGGTGAGGAACGCTGGGTGATGTAGCATCTGACAGCGGGGGGGGGTGGGCATTTTCAACACCTCTTCTTTTTTTTTTTCTGGCAACGTTTACAATTATGGCTGTCATAGGTAGGATGCCCTTTCCTCCACAAAGCAAACAGATCAAATGCTTTCCTTCTGCTCCCAAGTTCAATGTCCTCTGCTCACGTCAAGTAGCTGCTCATAGCAACAGCTGCAGAGGGATTCTGCTCAAGCTTCACTCTAAGATGGGATGAAAAACCCTTTCATCTTCTTCCTAAGTGCTTTGCAGTGGCTGGAGCGATAAGAAAGCAAGCCTCAAACTGCAAAGGACTATGAAGAGCAGCAGTTCTGCTGAGCCAATTAAGACAGCCTGCATCTCAAATTCCACTTTTTTCCCAAAAAGGATCTTCTCCCCTGCTGACAACAAATCCTGTATTTCACAATACTCAAAAATACTCCATTTCCCAAACATAACTCTATCTCCATTTCCCTACTGCAAGCAGACCTTAGAAATAGTCACTTCACCAGGAGGAGAGCAAAAAGGGGAACCTTCTTCTTAGTTTTCAAAATGACAGTGAAATATATCAAGATTTGAAACTAGGGTGAATATCAGCAAAAAATCATTGTCAACAAACCAAGTACTCAACAGTATAAGCCAGAAAATCAACAAAAGAATCACAAAGAAGGGAGCAGACATTCCTACTGCCTCACGGCTTTCAGCTTCCCCAAAGAAAGCTAGAAGGAGAGCAAGAGCAACCCCTGCCCATAGAGAAGGGCTATATTTCTGCAGCCAAACACACTAAAGGTGGCTCCTCCTCTTCTTCTTGGATGTCCTGCAAAACCCATACGCCACTGCTGTCCATAATGATAGTTCTGCATGGGGAAAAATATATCATTGTTCTTCATACCTGGGAGGCAGCATACAGGGAGCAGACACCAAAAAGGAAATTCTGCTTCAAGAGTACAGGCAAGGAGAATCTTTCTTTACTCTCTTTCTCTCTCCTTCTTATATTCCTTGCTTAACCCTTCCAATGTATGCATATATCCTCTAGAAATCCTCAAGACACACTGCAGCAGAAAGCCTGAATAACCAAACAGCAGAAACCAAAAAAACTTCATTGTTTTATGTATGATAATATATATAGGTATTCTGAAAATATATATACACATACATATATATGTATATTACTGTCATTGCCTCTCGTCCTAGCCCTTTCTTAAAATGTGGGAATACTTGTGATCGCTTTACATTCACTAATCGTCCCATTTACAGTCAGCCCTCCCCTTTCACAAGGGTAAGGGGTGCAAGACCCTTGCAAAAGTGGAAAAACTGTATATAAAAATAAAAATTACAAATGCTATTTTTAAAAAATTTGAGAACACTTTGCTAGGAATCTCTAGGTCCTCCAGCATGATTCTATGGTCAGCTTCTAGAGGAAGTAGGCTACGGAGTCATGCTGGAGGACCTAGCAATGAATAGAGAGTGTTCTCTCTAGGAATCTCTAGATCCTCCAATGCAACTCTGGCAAAAGTGGGCCATAGATTTGTGCCACAGATTTGTGCTGGAGGACCTAGAGATTTCTAGAGAGCCAACATATTTTTTCCACAGCAGGGGCAAATACGATAAGAATTTTTTAAATAAATATATAAAATTAAAAAAAATATTCTGCAAATAATCAAATCCACAAAGGCTGAACCACAAGAGTGGAAGTATAATGACTTGCTTATCTCCCAGTGAATAAGTCACCAGATTTCATTTGGCCATCCAGCTGCAAAATCTTAAGAGCCCCATTTCCCCTACAGGGGAAATGTTGCCTCTGTGAACCCAGGACAAGTTGAGTGACCCAGAAATTGGAAACGTTATTTTTTGGACTACTGGTGACAACGGCCATGCTGATTGGGATAGGCTAAGAGTCTGTAGTTCAAAAAAGTAACATCTCTAACTTCTATAAAGGATGTACCATACATGATGGGAAGCACATGGCTATCTAATCTGGAACTCATATGAAACAAGACCACAACTGATTAAAATACTTGAAGCAAATAACTATCTGAAGCAAATGACCCAGGTAGAAAGTTTACTTCTACTGTAGTGTTGTATTGATACAGTGTTATTTCATTAATGTGGTGGTTGTTAGAGTCGTCATGCAATGTTACTATTTTAACATCTGTGGTTGTATGTATAACATAGTATACATTGTTTTAATTGCTTACCTCAGATATTTTCATCAATTTTAATCTTGTTTTATATGAGCTCGTGTGTCTGAGGGCCCAAACTTCTGCTGCTGGCTGATATCATAGAATCATAGAATCATAGAAATGTAGAGTTGGAAGAGACCACACGGGCCATCCAGTCCAACCCCCTGCCATGCAGGAACACCCTCAAAGCACTCCCCACAGATGGCCATCAAGCCTCTGCTTAAAAACCTCCAAAGAAGGAGACTCCACCACACTCCGAGGCAGCATATTCCACTGCCGGACAGCCCTGACGGTCAGGAAATTCTTCCTGAGGTTCAGGTGGAATCTCCTTTCCTGCAGCTTGAATCCATTGCTCCTTGTCCTGGTCTCTGGAGCGGCAGAAAACAAGCCTTCTCCCTCCTCTACATGGCATCCCTTCAAATATTTAAACATGGCTATCATATCCCCTCTTAACCTTCTCTTCTGCAGACTGAACATACCCAGCTCTCTAAGTCTATCCTCATAGGGCTTGGCTTCCAGGCCCTTCACCATTTTGGTCGCCCTCCTCTGGACCTGCTCCAGTTTGACCATGTCCTTCTTGAACTGAGGTGCCCAGAACTGGACACAGTATTCAAGATGAGGTCTAACCAAAGCAGAGCAGAGTGGTACCAGTACCTCCCTCGATCTAGACACCATACTCCTATTGATGCAGCCGAGAATTGCGTTGGCTTTCTTGGCTGCCGCATCACATTGCTGACTCATGTTCAGCTTGTGGTCTATTAAGACTCCTAGATCCCTTTCACACGTACTGCCATCCAGCCATATCAGAAACGCTACAGTGCCTTTCCCCCTCTTAAGTAACAACTAGCACAGAGGTGGCAATCATGTAGCCCAGAGCTTTCCAAACTTTTCATGTGCGTGACACACTTTTTAGACAGGCATCATTTCGTGACATAGTAATTCAGTAAGTAATTCAGTTAAGTGGAGGCAGCCCTCCACCCGAACCTGGCCCACCACCGCGCTCACCGGGGTCTTCCTCAGCCCTGGGCGGAGGCGGTAGAAGAGACAGCCCTTCCACGCGGATCTGGCCTGCTGCGACTGCTCTCACCAGGGTCTTCCTCGGTGCCGGGTGGAGGTAGCCCGAGAGGCAGCCCCTCCACCCATTACGTTCACACGACACACCTACAAACTGCAGCCGATACACTAACATGTCACGACACAGTTCAGAAAACTCTGATGTAGCCTGTGAATCAGATGTGGCCTGGGAGGAAGGGCCTTGTACAGCTCTTGTACCCCCAGTCCTCACCCAAAATTTTAATTCTACCTAAAAATGCCATCCTTTCTTGGTCCAAAATAGTTTCCAGCTATGTTGGCCAATAAGGGCAACTGCTCTCTCAGAAAAATGCACCCCTCAAAGTAATCAGAAGTGACTTCAAAACGCCACTTCTAGGCACCACTGACCCTGCCAGATTGGTTCTAGAGCATCAGGAATGGTACTCCCTCAAATAAATATATCCAACAGAACCTCTTGCTGAGATTTCTTGAAATTCTTGGATTTCCCCATTCCCATTCCATGCCACTATCTGACAGTAGTGGAAGCCAGACAATGAAGAACACTGCAGCGTCACAATGTATAACAGAAGAGAAGAAGGAAATTGTCATTTTGTCAGCAGCCATGCATTTCCCATCACATCCAGTCGGGTTTTTACTTAAATCAGTTTCTTTAATTGTTTGTGGCCCTTGGTCTTCAGAGAGCTAAATGCCTGTTACAGAGAATTCAAAACCCTGTTGAGCAGTGACACTGAATGAATGCTGGCAACAGACGTATGCGAATAGATAAGTGGGGTTCTTTTCCACTTTTGGGGCAAATGCCACAGAATGCTGACAATCACATTTGTCAATACACTCCGGTGCATTTTTTGAATGTCAACAGTGCAATTTTCTTCAGTCGTATCACCACTGATTTGGCCTTTTTCATAAACGCTCCCTCAAAGATTGCCACATTATCTATCCTATATGGCTCTCCATGCTGCTCCCCTGCTGGCACAAGGTGCCACCCCTGCAACAGAAAACTGGAACAGGATTGCTGGAATGGAATAGAACAAAATAACCAGGACTCTGAACTGCAACATTATACACAGCAACACTTTGTTGCAAGTCCCACTTGTGCTTATCTATCTTCAGAATGAAGACTCAGAGAACAGCTACAGAGTTTCTGAGTTTCCCTTCTAGATGAAATACATCTTTATAACATTTCATGTTACCTTTTCTGTGAATTCAGATGAGTCACTCACCAGTGCAATCATTAAACCAGAACACGGAAATAGATGTTAAGCAGCATCTTCAGTAATGTAGTTCTTTGAACTATCTCACACACCGTTCTTCCACACATTCTGCCAAGCAGTCTATTCAACAAGGCCTTTGGCAATTTCCATGCATCATTTCTTACTCTGTCACAGCCAGACATCTGTAGCTGTGGAATGACGGATGAGCCATCAACAAAAAGAATGGGTGTGACTATCATATTCCAGAGAATCAGAGGATCCCTGGATGCATAAGCACAGTTGGGAGCAGGAGAAGGGAAGGCAAGCGAGCAGGGGTACAACTGATTGGAGAATTTAAAACGGAATTGCTCTTTCAAAAGACAAAAGGAAAGGCTAAGTTTTGAAATCCCTCCTGCCTTTATCCAAACCTCATTAAAAACTTTTAATCTGGGGCATTATTTTGGAGGTGGGGACTGCAGCTGCCTCCTTCTCAATAAGGATTTTAAAATGGAAATTAATCTTTTGATGCCTCAGAGATGGCATGGTAAAGTATACATGATCACAAACCAATCCTCTTACTTGTTTGACAAGCCGTCATTTCTTCTCAACTTCCAGAGGGCCACTTCACGTTCCATCTTTTTGACATGTAATTTAAAATATCTCAATTCACTATTGATAGATTAAGTTGTTACTCCCACAATCCTAAGCAAATTTTAGACTGTAAGCCCAAAGATTCTTCCTCATATAAACACTTAACTGCATTCAGGTTCTTCTCTCATCATCATACTACTGCAGCCTGATGCCCTCCAGATAGTGTTTGATTACAACTCCCACCCTACTCCAGCCAGGATGAGCATGAGCTATACATCCCTGGGACAGTTAGCCAGCCCAGAGTCAGAGGGACATGTGTGCACGTGTCTTCAAGTCACCTGTCAACTTACATTGACCCCATGAATTTCACAGGGTTTTCTTAGTCAAGGAATACTCAGAGGTAGTTATAGGTAATATAGCCTATAGCACTTGGTATCATTGGTGGTCTCCCATCCAAGTACTAACCAGGGCTGATCCTGCTTACCTTCCAAGATCAGATGGGATATGATACATACTCCCAATTAGTTCTGCTGTTTTTCTTAAACTTTACTCACAGAAATGTGAGTTAAGCTAATGCAGGGCTGGGCAAAGCACAGTCCTGGACAGCATGTGGCCCTCAAGGCTGTTTTTGAGGCTACTGATTGCTGTTGCTGTTGTCATTGTCATTGTGTGCCTTCATGTCATTTCCAACTTACGATGACCCAAGCCAGTGGTTCTCAAATGCCTGGGGGCACAACCCTCAGGAGAGTACAATAGTTGCTCAGGGAGGAGGGTACAAAATTTTGGGGACATTATTGCAGTTGGACCTCAACTCTCACAGGAGTTGGGATGGAGGAACCCCACAAATGTAGAAAAATAGCAAATATCCACAGGACCAGGCCATGCATGGGAGAGACAGCATGAGAGGAAGGGAAGAAAACTTAAGAAAAGGGAGGGGTTGCAAGGGCAAGGGAGGGGGGAGGGTCTTCTCCACTGATCATTCAGCAGCCTGCTCCAGATTTCCAGTACCAACTCTACAGTCATGAGTGGGGCACTCCTGCTTCCTTCTTCTCCCCTGCTTCCACCACCCCCATATAGGGAGGTGGTACACAGATGCTGCACCTTTGAGTGTGGCTGTGATTGCACAGCCCGCATTATGGAAGCACTGTAAGTGGTGGGTGATGGCGGGCAGGGGCAGAGGAAGGGTGTGAAAAGACGGCAAATACAGTTGCCCTTTCAGGCATGCTTAGGGCTCCTTCTTTTTCTCCAGCTTGTGCACTTGTGAAGTGGCAGGGGAGACAAGAATAGCCCCCCATAACTGCAGAACTGGTGCTGGAAATCTGGAGCAGACTGCTGAACAATCAACGGAAGAGATCCTCCAATCCTCCGCTACCCCCTCACTTTCCCTTAGTTTCCCTCCCTCCTACCACCCCCCCATCCCACTCCCTCCTATCCCCACCCACGTGAGTGAGTGTGATTGGGCCCTAGGGATATTTGCAGTTTTTCCACTTTTGTGGGGGTCCTGCACCCCTAACCCTTGCAAAAGTTAAAGGCTATCTGTACTATGCTGAGCAGGAGGTGTGTGCAACATCTGCATGTAGATGTCAAGGGGATCATGGGGTAAAAAACTTGGGAACCACTGCCCTATGGTGAACCTATCATGGGGTTTTCTTGGCAAGATTTATTCAAAGGGGGGTGTGCCACTGCCCTTCTCTGAGGCTGAGAGAGTGTGGCTTACCCAAGGTCATCCAAGGGGTTTCCATAACCAAGTGGGGATTCAAATCCTGCTTGACCCCTTGGCCCATTCTTTTTTTGCCTCCTCCCAAAAAGGTGAACTATACCCCCTGAAAGCCTCCTTTTAAATAGGGTGGAGGGGCACCCTGCACTGTTTTATATATACAGTCATCCCTCCCCATTTGCTAGGGTTAGGGGCACGGGACCCTCATGAAAGTGGAAAAACCACAAATAACTCTAGGCCCTCCCAAACCATGTTTAACACAAAAAAAAGTGTGATCACCATGTTCAACCTACCATGGATTCCTCTGAGGCATCAGGGTTCCTTCACAAAGCAGAAGTGGGTGGCTGGTGGGGCTTACTGCTGCCCTACACCATTTTTAATAGGGACTTACAAGTCTCGTTTGCAGTTTCTCAGTCTCACGAGGCTTGTAGTCCCTATTACAAATGGCATAGGGAGGCAGCAGAGGTGTCAGCAAATAATCCATGAATAATTAAATCCGCAAAAGTGAAACTTCCAAATGTGGAGGGCTGACTGTAACCCATTTTCCAAAACCAGAAATGGACTTTCAATCTCTTCCATTTTGGTTTGTTTTTTGGCACTGCCAGAGGCCCACTTGAAGCATCTCAAGGGGGAGAGAAAATCAGCCCCCATCCCCGACACTGTTGCCCACCTCTAAATAAAAGGCTTTACTGTGCTTAAATTACTTCTCTAATATGTTTATGTTTTGGCCAATATTAAAAATATGAATAATGGGAGAATGATTTCACCCACTGCATTTTTTTCTTGTAGCCAGCACCTTAAACTCTAAAAAAACTTAATACCATTTCATCTAGTACTAGCTGTTTCTCTCTCTCTGATATGCTGGTTCACAACGTTCAAGGGAAGGGGTTGTACTGAGGCTCTGAGCCCATGATCCTCCACTGAAGTTAGACTGCAAATCTATGAACAGTTGCCTAGGAGTCAGCACACATGAACACACTGGGATTTACTTCCAAATAAACTGTCATGACCCTGGTTTCCATCTCCTCCTATTCCTGGCCCTGGGACAAGAGCCAGGCTGATCCTTTTTTTCTCTCTTTGAGTTTTTTGTTTTTCACCCTTCTTTAAAAAAAAAACTGGTACTATACTCAAGTTCTCTAATAAGGAGGATGATTTCAGTGATAAGTGGTAAAGTTTTGTTGGCTCAACCATTTCATGCCTGAGCCCACTAACATCTGTCAGGTACATAAACCACCCAGACTTGGTGGTTCATTAATCTGGACTGCATCCCTTAAACCTGGAAAGTAACCTCTTGTCACCTCTCTTTGATTTAGCAGCTGGCCTCTTTAAAATACTAATTCTGCTCTGGGTTCTTTCTCCTTTATAATTTTCTGCAGTGAAGTTAGCTGAAAAGCGATGTCATACACTGTGTCTGCTTTACTTAGTATAGCACAGGTACACTTTACTCACCCTCTTTTCACAGAATGTACCATTCCACTCAATGTTTTCCTATTTTACTCACTTCCCTGAGCAGTGTTGAAGGGGAGGGAGGTCCCTGTACAGAGATGTTTTCCTTCAGGTGGGTCTTACTACAGGGATGAACAGTGTGTCAGAAGAAGAGAGTTAAAAGTAACTTACAAGAATGAGTCAGGCTGAATTTACAATCAATCCCCACAAAGCTGTTTGAAGCTCTGTTTAACTACAGTGCACTCACCATATACACAGTGGTTCCATTCCAGGAACCCCTGCGTAAAACAAGAACGGCAAAGTGTCACATCCCATTATAGTCGACAGACACAATGTATGCATGCCCATAGCAATGCAGGCACACGCCCGCCGCATCCATTGACTATAATGGGATGTGATGCTTTGCGCGACCTCACATTCATGCATGCAGAAGCTGCATGAGGGGAGGGCCTACTGTATTTATCTTTCTTCAGAAAATGTTCCTATTACATTGTCAACAGCATCTCCTTCCTCCAACTCAAGTCTTTCCACTGAGCATAGCTGCTACATCACATTTACACTAACCGAGCTGTGCATGCAAACAGAGTCATCACTCTACACGTCAAAACTCATTTGGTGCTTTGATACTGGATTGCCTTTGGCTTCCCCATCCCAGTGGATTCATATTCAGTGTGCAAGATCTGATATCTCAACCTTCAGATGCCCTAGCTGTGATGCTCCTGCAGCTCTCCAGGTCAACTACAAAGTGGGGATATCAAGCCACTGCTTGGCAGGCTGGCATTAAAATTCAGGGATCCAGCACAGCATTAACATCTTCAGCCAAACCATGGGTGACCTGCACCTGTTCTCTTTCTAAACTGAATACAGCCACATAAATATCTTAATCTCTAAGGAGACAAGGAGCCAAAATTTATCTTCAGCTCCCAGAACAGTAATTTTACACCTCAGAAGGTAATCACTCTGCTCATACGAACATTGCCAGTACTGGGTCTTCTTGTTGCCTTCACAACCAGCAGTAAAGATTCTTCCAAGCTTTATTTCTTCAGTTTTAATCAGTTCTTATACACCATACAATAGATAAATAATGAACATACAAATGATATAATACTACTAAATACAGCTTGCCCTCCACATCCGCAGGTTTAACACTGACAGATTCGATTATTTGCAGATTATTTGCTGCCACCTCCGCTGCACTGCCCTATGCCACTTTCAATAGGGACTTACAAGTCTTGCCTCATGTTCACAGTCTCTCTGCAAGATCTGCGAGACTGCAAGAGACTGCGATGCTTGTAAGTCCTATTTAAAATGGTGCAGGCCAGCAGCAGAGGCAGCAGCAAGCTCTGCCAGCCATCCGCTTCTGCCTTACAAAGGAACCCCACCATCTTGGAAGGCAGGATTGGTATGCTTCTCAGCACACATTCAAATGTATTGTGTACTGTACTGTTTATTTGAATCTATGGTGGATTGAATCTGTGGATTGTACAGTACTTTCTGTGTGTGTGTTAAATATGGCTTGGGGGAGCTACAGATATTTGTGGTTTTTCCACTTTCACAGGGGTCTTGGTCCCCTAACTCCCATGAATGTAGAGGGACAACAGTAATATAAAACCAGGTATCTGAGGCAGTAATTTCTAATGAATCAGTTTTAGAATTAAAATGTATAAAGCAGCTTCCAAAAACCAAAACAAACAAGACACCCACAATCAGTATTAGTTAAAATGCAACAAAATTCCAGCTATAAAATCCATAAAATTAATAATATAACAGAACATGGGCTAAAGCGAACAACAAAGCTAAAGTAATCTAAAAGCTTCTCTAAAATCAAATGTCATTCCATTAGAGGCAAATGTGTATCTTAAAGGTGTTCCATAAAATGAGTACCTTTTTAGCATAATAAATGGTCTACTGCTAGGAAGAGAAAAAACTGCTCCTTTCACTAAGGTTCCTTTCCTATACAGCTTACACTGGAAAATCTTGAGTTTTTCAAAACCTTTCATGGATAGGCTTTGGTTTCCTAAAGAGAGCTTTCTCCAGACAAGCGATGAAACTACACTACATGACTGTAGTACTTTTATATCACTTTCATTGCCATAGCTCCATTTTATGGAATCTTGGAATCTGCAGTTTGACGAGAGACCTAGAATTCTCTGCTGTAGTTCAGATGACTGAATGAATGTTCTCTAGCACAGAAGTCTAAGTCCCCCACCAAACTATAAATCTCAGAATTCTGGAGACAAAGTCATGTCAGTTAAAGTGGTATCAGGCTGCTTAAACTGTGCAGGACAGATACATCCAAGGAATCTGGAGGATATCACAGCCTCATTTGAGGAAAGCTGTTCCATGCCCAACCACAGTTCACAAACACATGTTTAGGATACAATTTCATCAAAACCAAGAAGTCTTGCTACCATTCTTCTGCTACAACTGGGAACACAAATTTGCTACCCAGTAAGAATATGGCTTGAGCCAGACAGAAAACAGTCTTTGACCAGTAGCTGCCCATCCTCCAAGATTACTGTTTGGTGTAGCAATGGCATAGTCATGTTTCCAGTGGCAAAATGAGGCCATGGGCGTCATCTCTGAAAAGTCCTGCTCACAGCATCTATTAACAAACAACATCCAAATCCTGAGCTTATTTCAGCCTCTGATTTTTTCTCATGCACCCCAAGAAAAAAGAAACAATGATCCTCAAGAAAATCAGGAGCTCATAACTCATTTCTTGCTCAGAGTGACAAAAAAGGATAGCATAAAGAAAATCAAAGCTATTACCTCTGACAAGCAAAGCTCGCAATGTCACAGAACAATACCATGATCTACAATGAGCTGGCCAGACCAGTGAGCAGGGAAGAGGGTGGCTGAAATGCACAAGTATTCCTTATTTTGTACATATAGGAGCTATACTCTGAGAATAGTCATAGTGGAATCCTGCCTGTGTAAAAACGCCAATGTGAAGGGTGCTTTAGTTATTCAGCAGAGCAATTTCCCACCTATTCTGAAAAAATCAGCATGGATAGGTTAGACCACTACTGGCAGATTTTGTCTGGTCTACCCCTATCTTACCAGAAGTTTCAAACACTAAATGATAAACTGCAAGTGATAAATCATAAACTGCAAGATACTGGAATTTTAAATGGTACAGTCAGCCCTCCACATTTGCAGGTTTTACTTTTGCGGATTTGATTATTCACGGATTGTTTGCTATCACTTCTGTTGCTTTTCTGTGCCATTTTTAATAGGGACTGCAAGCCTTGTGAGACTGAGAAACTGCGAATGAGGCCAGTAAGTCCCTATTAAAAATGGTTTGCAGCAGCAGTGGAGGTGGTAGTAAGCCCCACCAGCCACCCACTTCTGCCTGATGAAGGAACTCTGATGCCTCAAAGGAATCCACGGTGGGTTGAATATGTTGATCATACTTTTTTTCTGTGTTAAATATGGTTTGGTGGTGCCTAGAGGTATTCACATTTTTTACACTTTCACAGGGGTCCTATGGCCCTAACCCTAGTGAATGTGGAGGGATGACTGTATCTAGTTTCACACTTCATAGTTATCATACTTTGATTCCACTTTTAAGTCCCACAGTTCCATTTTAATGGAATCCTGATACAGTTGGCCCTCTGTATCGATGGATTCTGTATCCACGGATTCAACTAACCATGGTTTGAAAATGTTAAAAAAAATCCAAAAAGTAAACTTTGTTTTTGCCATTTTATATAAACAATGCCATTTTATTATATATTTACTATATTTCACTTCTGTTGTACATAACGGGACTTGAGCATCCATGAATTTTGGTATCCATGGGGGATACTGGAACCAAACCCTAGCAGATACTGAAGGCAGTAGACAGAGCTCCCTGGCAGAGATTTCCAAATGCCTCATGAAACTACACATACAAAGATTCCACAGGATGGAACCACAGCAGTTAAAGCGGTATCAAAGGACTGTAACTGTACAGTGTGACAGGGCCCCAGGACATAGGTAGGGAGATGCTAGTATGACACACACAGCCTGATCATACGGTGCTCATTTTTCACATTCCCCATTTCCCCCGCATCCTCCCTGTCCTATCCCGTTGTGTTATGCAGCAGAGGGTTCAGGCCAGTCAGATGCTTAGCACCCTTTGCATATGTTGTATTATTCCCAGTATCTTTTGCGGTGAGGCCTATGTGAACAAGACAGGGCCTGCTGGTGGGAGAAGGGGTTATCAGAAGTTAATTCCACACCTGGAAAGTGATTCACACAGCTCAGTGCACAACAGAGTGCTTGTCTTCTGGTTGCCCACACATGCTGGAGCTGATGCCATCAGGTCTGTCACTAAATTGTTTCATTTAAGCAGGTTGTCTCTTAACTGTCATCAAGCTGAATAGTACTAACAAGCCACCATGGCAGAGATCACACTGGGGGGAATTTTTCAATTCTCATATAGCATGGGTGTGGCACATGTCACTTGATCTCATCCATCCAGAACAAAAGATCTTACTTGGTGTCTGTATGTTATTTTGCTTTCATGCGCGTCGTGACAGAAACACTAATTCCTTAACTACATCACACACAGACACACACACACAGGCAGTAGGTTGCTATGAAGACATTTAAGATTCAGCCTTTCAAATGAGCCATGAATTCCAGAGCTTGAAAAGGGTACTTTTTGGACTACAGATCGTAGAATTGCCCACAAATAGGGGTGCAGTTTCATACTGGCTAGTGGATGGAGAGCGAGAGACCCTTTTCTATGCTGTGAATTATACAACTAATGTCACTGTTTAAGGCCATTTCCACACTACACTGTTGAAGTGCTATTATTCTGTTTTCAACATCCTATGGAATCCTGGGGTTTGCAGTTTAGGGAGGGGCCTTTAGAACTCTCAGCCAGAGATCTCTTTGGCCTCAGTAAACTACAAACCCCAGAATTCCATAGTAGGTTGAAAGTGGAATAATAGCACTATAACAGTGCAGGGCAGAAATCGCCTAGGTCTCAAGGCAGCCTATGGCTGATTTATTCTCTCACTCCTTTTCAAATCTGTAATTATTTTATTGCTATGCTGCAGTTTCATGTACAAAGAGCTTTATCATTGTTGTCCATTTTTTCCTCAAGGATCACAGTGTGAGGCAGGCTGTTGTTAACTCTCTTTTGCAACAGAGAAACAGAGATGGAAATATCATATTGTGCCTGTGATCAGAAAGGAGCCTATCCCTGAGTAACAGCATCAATATAGGATCATAAAGTTCAGCAGCATACATGAGTCTCCGACTGAGGCAGCCCCATCCTCCACAAAAACATCCATCGTCCTCTCTGGTCACAGTCTCATTTGGTTCATTCGTCCTTAAAAGCACGTGGTTTTGTTTTCTGACTGTCTGTTTTTCAATATCTTGACACGAAGCTCATTTTTCATGTCTTAAGGTGAGAAGAGGAAGCTGGCAGCCACTTTCCTGGCAATTTCTTCTAAATTGGATTAGGTACTTTAATGATCTCATGAGCTGTGTCAAGGTCACTGGCAGGTTACTAAAAGGAATTGCTGGCCAGCACGGTCAGAATTTGGAATTAACTAATCACAAACAATCACAATCAGTTTTTTTCTTTCAAAAATTGGGTTGCTTGTCAATCATGTTTGTTTCCCTGTAGCAAAGTTACATTAAACACAACACAAAGAAGAATGCATTTTTTTCTTTCCCCAGTGTAACTGTTTTTCCCTGCTTTTATAGATCCGTACGAAAGGGGTACTAGAACTTAGGGGGGGTTAAGTACCAGAGGCCAAAGCCAGCATCCTAATGAAATCCCCACTAAAATAACTATATAAATCACTTTTGAATAATGGAAAAGCAGGGCACTACTTTGAAAAAAACCCCTGAATATAAGTAGCCCCCGCCTTTGGATGCTCTGTTATCCAATGTCTTGCTCTTTTGATGCCTCCAAATTAAGGACAAGTTCCATTAATCTGATGGAGGTTCCACTCTTTCATCAGTTCTTCCTGCCTACGGAGGCTTGCTTGGGACCACTGGCAAACACATGCTACTTGCAGAGCCAGTTTGAGAGGGGAAAAAAGGGTGCCAAGCCAGCTGAGGGACTTCAGAAGCAGCACGTGTGCAGTGGTCCCAAGCGAGCCTCCATAAGTCCCTCATGCTCCCCACAGTACAGTACATGGGTTCCACTTTTCAACCAATTCCATTTTATGACAGTGTTCCAGTCCCTAACTTCTCAGATAAGTGGGGGAAGCCTGTATTTATTTGATTTATATCCCACCTTTCTCCCAAAATAGGACACTGAACTTTTGCAACAGTTACTACCTACTCAGGGGGCCTTAGAATGATAGCTTTTAAAAACAACTTTCTAAACTCCTGAAGGCAATACATACATACATACATACGTATATATATATATTTTTTAGAAGGGGAGGATACTTTTCTCCATGAAAGTTTTATACCATCTTGAATGAAAAAGAACCAAGGCTCTTTCACACTACATGATGCTAGCAGTATGATTCCACTTTAGCTGCCATGGCTTCATCCTCTGGAATCCTGGGATTGGCAGTTTGGTCAGAGGTGCCAGGGGATTCCAAACTCCTCAGCTGCCAATCCCAGGATCTCAGGATGGAACCACGGCAGTTAAAATGGAATCAAAGAGCTATGACTGCGTACTGCAAAAGCGCCCCAGGGCACATACACACAGCACAGTCCTTAGCACAAATCCTTCCAGAAAACAAAGGGCTTTCTCTCTTCTCTCAGTCTTCCTTCCTTTCCCAATGCAAGAGTTAGCCCGATTCAATGCTAACTGCACAATAAGCAGCTCTCCCCTTGCTCTCACGCACACAGACAGAAATATTGCCTCCTTCAGACTGAATATCACAGAGGAAATTTCCCTTCCATTCCTACTGCTGCTGAGGGATGAGCCAGCCCTTTCCCATGAAAAGCAAGCGGCTGCCTGAGCACATCTGTGGGGAAGTAGAAAGATCACCTAGAATTCCTAAGAGAATTCCTGCTGGGAAAATTATTCCGCCTTACCCTGGACATAGAGTACAGGCTACCAGACCACCTCATGTTACTGATCCAGGAAAGGAAGCAAAATCTCACACTGAGATTGAAATCCGTTAACTTCACCTATCATGAAACTTTAGACTCAACAAAGGACTTGCTGCAGAAGTAAGGAGAAGAAAACCTAATCAACTTTATCTTTGCACTTCCATCAACCGCAGCCTATCTTCACCAAAACAGGAGCAGAATTGTCTGGAGTACTTGCTTTCTCTATAAAAATAACTGTTCATTTGCCAATATCTCACTATTTTTGCTTCGATACTGTACAAGGCCTAAAACCACAGGAATTCCCAGCAAAGACAATCCATTACAAACCACAGTGGAGAGCAACAGGCGGGGAGCAACAGAGAGAAGTAAGGTTACACGCTAACATCAAACATGCTGTAAACCATGCTCTGAAACCATATGAATCAACAGAGCTGCATCAATTCAGAGGCCAAACAATGATGTTCTTGCACGAAAACCTCCATTCCTATTCCCTCCAAAAAAGCCTGAGATAGAGGAGATTCAAACAAAAGAAGACAAAACCCAGCAACCAAATCAATAGGAAGGGGGAACAAGTAAAAGGGGAATAGAAAAGGAGTGGTGGGGAATGATATGGATTCTCAGGTAAAAATGAGTAAGCAAATAAAGCTTACTCTGTCATAAAATCTGCTGCAAAGAGAACAAGAGATAACCAAGCATCTCAATACATCTCATGGAGGCCAAAGTGAAATTGATGAGGCTTTTTCTCTTAATTATGCACTGAGTTTTCACCAAAATTAATCTTCTTAATGAAGGTGAACATTCACTGAATTCCAGTATGTGCAGATGTTACTAAACCAACGCAGACCATTTGATTCCCAGAAATTCCTCTTCCACTCTTCTTTGAAGGATAGGATATTCAGAATAAATCCAAGGTAACTAAGTCACACAGGCCCAGAACATGGTAACTGGAAAGCAAGAAGTGTTGTGCAGAAGGAAAAGAAGGCAGCAGTCCCACAACCTTGAGCATTGAGTTAAAATTACAAGCGATAGGGTGAACGTATTACTACACAATACTGATTATAAAGTCCAAATTAAGTATGATATGGCAGTTCTGTGACCAGAGCCAGCAAAACCTTAGACTTGTCCAAAAAAAACAGCTCAGATACAGAGAGATTTGGAGGAGAGCTGCAGCATGGGCAAGGAATTAAATGGTCTGCCCGTGGGCTAGGTTCTCAGGGCAAATCTTTCTTCCTCTGAAGTTGCCATGAGTTATGAAAAGGAAAATACACAGACATATTTTGTCCCTTTGATGCAACTCTTCAGACATAAGGTTGATGTATGTGTATGTATGTGTGTGTTGTGTGTGCACGTGCATGTAGTGCAAGTCACAGAAATGTGATCTGTGTATTGCTGTGTTGCCTCGTCCCAAAAACTGGGAGAGATTACAGATGAGGCCACGCAGCACTCAGCAACTGTCAACAACTGCTTCTGGAAGGGCTGGCTACTACTGCACTAAGCCTATTTCTGTGATATAAGACACAGGCCATTTCTGCACTACACTGTTATAGTGCTATTATTCTGCTTTCAACATCCTATGAAATCCTGGGATTTGCACTTTAGGGAAGGTTTTTAGAATTCTCAGCCAGAGAGCTCTTTGGCCTCAGTAAACTACAAACTCCAGAATTCTACAAGATGTTGAAAGTGGAGTAATACCACTATAACAGTATAGTGTGGAAAAGCCACAGTTTGCAACCAGTACACTTCCCCCTAGCTAGAATCATCAAGCAATTTTCTATAGAAGATGGAAATGTTTCCTTTTCTGGACTATAACTCTCATACCCGCCCTCAGCCAACACAGTTAATGAATTCTTAGAGTTGGAATAAAAAAAGGAATTTGTCCAAACTCTGGTTCCGTGCAGACCATACTAGAAATTCTTGTGATTATATAGCAACATACAGCATCATTTAGGTCACTATTTCTTATGTTTTTAAGGATTTTACAACATAACCTCCTAAACAGGAGAAGGTTGAGTCTTGGCGATTTACTTACAGTCTTGTCCCCCAGACCTAACTGAAGTGGGCTCCAGGCATCACAGCATTTTTAAACATGAGTTCAATTTCCAATATGTTAAACAGGGAGCTCTAGTTATCTATCAGAGTACAACAGGAGTGACTCTGATAAGAACCGTTCTCAATTAAAAATCACACAAGATGTAGAAAATATCGCCAGGGTGTGCGGCAAACCAGACCTAACATGTGCAAACTAGAGAATTATACCAAGCCTTTGTAAGGGTGAGGGGGTAACACTTTCTACCCTGTTATCTTCCTCAGGAAAATCCCTTCCATGAAGTCATTATCTACGCTAGGAGAAAATCCCCATCCCTCCTCCGCTGGTACAAATCCCACTAATTATCAGCCATCCATGCTGAAGCAATTTCCATTACTTAAAATCTTCATTTTTAATGTCAAGATGCATTTTACAGCATGTCTAATTTGGTCCTCAGTTTTAACAGTCTCAGATCTTTCATTCAAGGGTTACAACACATTTTAGCAAGATTCAAAGATAGCTCGGTTTAGCCTAAAACAGCTTAGAGGAATCCAGTAGCATCAATTGTGAAAAACACATTTCTGGTATAAGGTTTCCTTATCTCAGTCCACTTCATCAGTTGCACGGAGTAAAAGCACAACGAATAGACATATATACATATTGGTGAGCAGTGGCGTAGCTTGGAGCGTGCGAAGGAGAAGCAGGGGTTAGGTGGCAGAGGGGCAGGGGCGGGGCAACAGCACGTGGGGGGCTACAGCATGTGGGGGTGCGGCTATGACAGATGAGGCGGGGCTGCGGCATGCAGGAGCAGGGCTACGATGCACAGGTGGGGCTACAGTGAGGAGGGAGGGCAGGCAAGGAGTGGACGCGCCCCCCAAAAATTGCTGCTGGGGGCACCTCCCTATCACCCCCCCATCCCTATGCCGCTGTGGGTGAGCATGTGAAAAGTAAAGGAAATATAAAACATGGTAGAGTGGTGACAAATAGCAATCTAAAAGAGCGAAGATGGAAGACATAAAAGATAAGCTGGTAAACGTATGAACAGAGGAGGAAAGTCTTTGTCTAGTTATCAATTTAGCTGTTTATTTAAGCATGTGTTTGAACTCCTCTTGTGCAGGCCACTCTCAGAACAACTTTGGGTCATTTTTAACCCTCAGTCATGAGCAAGGGTATGTTACAACAGACCTCACACTGGACTCTCTCTTATTCAAGAACATGTATCCTCACGGCACTTAGCTGGGTAACAATTTTTAGAGCTCTCCTGGTAAGAGGAACATGGCTGATGTCCAGCATGGGAGATGCTTCATCTAATTGCCGGTCACTGCTTCATTCATTTTTTAATGACCAGAGCAAGATTCTGTACAGTATGAAAGTAAATCACAGCAGGAATTAATGTCTAGAGCAAAAAGGTCTCTGGATTCAATGCTTACGGATAATTTAAGCTCCTACCTTCCACCTAAAGAACTAAAGTTAATGTTGAAACATCTTTATATGCACCTGGGGGGATCAAGCCAAATGGGGAGATTAATTAGGATGAATGAATATTGCTCAGAGCTGGCTCTCGATAGCTCGGAGATACCCAACCCAAACAGGGTAGCAAACAAAATCCCCAGAGATACTGTATTTTCACACTTCACCTATAAAATGCTAATCTTACATAAACACTCTACCAAGCAAAACCTCAACTGTAATGGACACAAGATAAAGATTTTTCAGGATCTTGTTCCTGAAAAATTAAAGAAACGCTGCACTTTTAAGCCCCTGCCCATGTTACTGCAGAAAGCAGGAGTTAAATATTTTTTGTTTTTGGACCATAAAGGGGCACTTTGTCTGGAGATGTGTCTGTAGATCAGGGCTTTCCAAATGGTGTGCCGTGGCATGTTAGTGTGTCGCCTGAAATGTGTAGGTGTGTTGCCTACAATCTTGGAAATGTATGCTGTTATTTACAAATCATATATTTTTAAAAATATATGAAAGGTTTTCATGACATACATTGTGTCCCCTTCAATTTTGTTATTACAATTTATGTACGTGTCTGTATCTCTCATAAGGGGTTAGTTTAACCTCTGGTTTGCCAGTAAAACTGAATTACTGTGTCACGAAATGATGCATGTCTAAAAAAGTGTGTCATCAGCATGAAAAGTTTGGAAAGCTCTGCTGTTACCTCCCTCCACCCCCAACCAATCTGCATAGCCCACAGGATATCAAAAAGTGATATACTGGACAAAGTACTGGTCCCTTCCAGTTGTCCATTCCTCAAAGGCTGAGTTTTTCAGTTAACTGATTTGTTCTACCATTTTTATTACCTGTTTTGGGATACAAGCTAATGTATAATTCATTAACCCAAAGCCAAATGGTGGGGGGAAAAAATGGAATTATTAGATATGGAGAAATTGACCCATAACATGAGACTGGTTAATGCCGAGACTAACAGCTGAAATTTATAAGGAAAGGTTGAAGAATGACAGAGGACAGAAAGCAGAGCTGGGAAGCTTGTGGGTAAGAACAGTGCTATGGATAAAGCATTTGTCTGCCTAATTTTGTGGGGATGAATTTTCTTTCACTGGGAAAGAACTTTCTCAAAAACTGCCCTAAGTTAATCCAACATTCTAGAAGCCTATGTTTTGTATTTTTATTGCATAATGGGCAGCTTCAATTCTTTCACAAATCACTACTGGAAACCTAAACCCTATGCATAGAAGAGGAAGCACTTTACCTAGGAGGGCGACAGCATAAACAATAAAAGTGCAGGACTACAACTGCAAATGGCTGAAATGAACAAGCCATGGGAGATCACAGCAGAAGACATCCCCCCAATTCCACCCCCAAACCAGAAGCCAATCTGATACCACACACAGACACACACACACACACAATCCTGACACGAGGTAAGGCAGTACATAAGGCTGTGAGCATATGAACAAGAGCAGTTTTGCTCAGCATAGAGAAAACAATTTCTTGTATATTCTTGTACTTCTTGTATTTTTTAGGTGAGCACACACACAAGCAAAGACAACACTTTAGGTTGATTTCACCAGCATCTTTTCCAAACAGAGAAAGGCATTGAGTTTATGCCTACCACAGCCCTGTTGGTTTGGAGATAGCTTCAGTGGCGTTTATTCAAGATGGAGAAACAGAAAGCCTACATGTTTTCCCTGTGCAGTGTAAAAAGTCTGGATGAAGCCAAAAATAAATTCAGCACACAAGACGGTACAATGTCTTCTTCTTCGGGCTTACCAAGCAGGGAGCTACAGGAGTCTGCACTGGAAAGCACCACAAGCATACATAGAAAACCCAGATCTATATGCTGCTACATTTGCTTTCATCATCCTGCTCTGATTCAAGGGCCCTCACTCTAGAACTGGTGGAGCAGGTGGGGATGATGCAGTCCTCCAGATGTTGCTGGACTGCAACTCACAGAAACCCTAGAGCCAATACAGTCAGTGAAGAGTATTGCTGAGAGATGCAGTCCCTCAACATCCAGAGAGTCACATGATTTCTAGATCAAAATATAAAATTACAGCTGAGCAGCAAATTTAAAATATCGTAAAAATATCCCTGCAAATTATTCCCATGCCATTTACATACTAAAAATTAGAATAGACCTCCTCTGTCCCTGTTCATAGCGCAGTGACAGCAAAACATGTGAGCCAAAAAGCCCCTGATTTAAGTCTCTCCACAAGCTGTCAACTCCATAGGAGGCCTTCAGCAAGTTGATATTTGCAGTTTCATCTCCCTCTCCAACATGATAACAGGGATACTAATATTTATCTATCTTATGGGCTTGTTCATTGAGAAAAAAAATACCTTTGAAGCTTGGAGCAGCAGTCTCAAACAAGGGTTTCATGAGGCTTAGATTCCTTTGCATTTTTCATCCCAAGCTGCATAAAGAAGACTAGAAGACAGGAAGCATTGTCCCCACATTCAAAAAAACGCAAAAAAGAAGAACTGGGCAACTACCAACCAGTCAGTCTGATGTTGACAGCAAAAGACCATTAGAAAGCCACTTTGCACATACTTACAAACAATGCTGTGATTACTAAGAGCCAGCATGTGTTTTTTTCAAGAATCAGTCATGCCAGACTAACATCATCTCTATTTTTTTTATAAATGATTTTATTGAAGGTTTACTTTCAAAAATAACCCCCCCACACACACTTCTAAGCTTAAGTCTTCCAGTTGAATCTGCTTGTTTCCATTACATACAAACGTAATTTCCATTTTACAGAGAAAAGAGCGATTACATTATTTCTTTCTTACATTTCTTGTACATTTATATCTTTACTCCAATACTCCTTTCCATTCTCTTTCAAAGTTCTGGGTAGATTTATTCTTCAAGGAAGATGCTAGTTTTTCCATATCTACCATATCCAGAACTTTTAGCTTCCACTCTTCTATATCAATATATTTCTTTTCTTTCCAGTATTGCGCGTAAGTCAACTTTGCCGCAGTTATTAAATATAACAATATCTTCTGTTGGCATCTTATCTCCCTTTGTTGCCCTATCATATTTAACAAATAAACCTCCAGTTTCATTTCAAAATTCAGCTTACAAATTTTTCGAATTTCATCTGTACCCTCTTTCAAAAATTTTTTGCTATCTTACATGTCCAGTACATATGAAAGAAAGTCTCTGTCTTTTCATCACATTTCCAGCACTTTGCATTCCCAGTTTTAGTTATTTTTTGTAATCTTTCTAGGGTCATATACCATCTGTGAAGCATTTTACAAAAATTTTCTCTTAAATTTAAATTTAATGTAAATTTTATGTCCATTTTCCACGCTCTTTCCCAGGTTTCTAATTCAATTGAGTGTCCCAAGTTCTGTGCCCATCTAACCATTGTATCTTTGACTACTTCTGATTCCATTTCTCTTTTCAACAATAATTTGTAAAATTTAGAAATTCTCTTCTTTTGGTTTCCTTTCATCGATAAATCTAACTCATTCTCTTTTCTCTTGAAACCATATAATTTTTGGTCCATTCTAAATCTTTCTCTAAGTTGTCTCCAAGGGAACCAGTTTAGCTCGTATCCTTCAGCCTTTAATTCTTCTGCTATACACGATATGTTAATAACTTTCCTTGTTTTGTTGGGGCAATTTTGTAAGCTTCTTGTGGTGAAGTCCACACTGGTAGTTTAGCAAAAAATTTTTGCTTTATTTGTGACCAAACCTTCAACAATGTCTTCCAGATACAATGATTTTTAAATTCTTTATTCACTGCTGATCTATTATAAGTATCCATGCGATCCAAATCTGTTGTTTATTTCTTCCAATTCTTTAATAGTTGTGTTTTCTAGTTGAATCCAATCTTTGATCCAGTCTAAATAGCATGCGTAATAATAGATTTTTAATGATGGTAGGTCAAGTCCTCCTCTCTCTTTTGCATCTTGAAGTGTTTTAAATCTGATTCTTGGTTTTTTCCCTTGCCAAATAAATTTTTGCAAGTCCTTTTCCCATTCTTTAAATATCTTCTCTTTTCCTATTATTGGTAAGTTTTGGAAGAGGAACATAACCTTTGGTAATAAAGACATTTTAAAAGCATTCATCTTTTCCAGGAAAGATAAGTTTAAATTTTTCCATTTTTCCATATCACATTTAATTTCTTTCCATGTCTTCAAATAATTATCAATTTTTTTGTGGTTATTGATCAGGGGTGGAGAGCGTCGAACCTTGAGGCTGAATCCAGTTCTTTGGTATCCCAGCCGGGTGGCTGGGAGACACCAGATGGTTTGGTTTCCTCTTCCTCTCCTAAGGTTTAGTTACTGGCAGTAAAAGCTTTAAGGTAAAATACGCTGGTGTTTTTGGTTCCACACTTTTGCCTTCAGCTCCACCAGCCACTGGAATGTGCTCCCCAAGGACTGGAAATACCTTACATTGAAAGCAGAGCCTCACTCTTGCTACAGTCTGAGGAAGAAAATTGGAATTTTTGCTTTTTCTGGATAATTTCCTCCAGAGTTCTTAAAGAAACATCCACAAGAAAAGAAGTATTTACAACAACATTTGATACCATAAGACAGTCACAACAGAGGAGATCACATACACACAAACAGATAGGTGCACAATCAAAATGAGAGAGTAAATAAGGGCATCACTACATCTAACAATTGCTGCAGGGAACACTGGTATCAGGCTGATTTTTTGGCAGAAAAAATATAAAGCAAGGAAGGAAAGTTATGCATATCTACACAACTTTAAATACAACTGGGAAGTCTAACTGGCCCAAAGCCTCCTAAATATGTCTGTATAAGAGTTTAACAACTTGTGCATACGCCCTTTTCATTCTGTTTCATGAAGTGTCAGGACAGTTGCAGCGGCAGGGCAAGGACAGGGTCTCCCTGGCAACCTCTGTTCAAAGCCTGGCCAGCAGCGAAGTCTCTCAGGCTGCCCAGAGGGGGCGATAGAGTTCACTTTCAAAATAATTGATTTATATACGTCTTTTTTAAAAAGTGCTTGTAAACTACCCAGCCAACTTTGGCATCAGACGCTCTAAAACTATCCGTCCATCATCTATCTACCAAACAAATTACTGCTAGGCTAAATAGAAATCTGGTTGCTGTCACAAATACAAGATTCTTCCAGGAGGCAGAAAATGGTGTCAGAAATGAAACAGACCTAAGAGAAAAAAATACCATAACAGCGAACAGAAGTGACACCAGGCAAGCATCTCTATGGATTTTGACACTGAGTATATTGCTGAAAAACAAAATACTGCAGAGCTCCAGATCAGCAGTGGGAAGAAAGGCAGAGATATATTCCCTGGGCCTGATGGTGCTTACGCCAAGCTACTTGCAAAAAACAGAAGGAAGTACTACAATATTGCGTTCACTATTTGGAGCATAGCAAAGAGACAGCAAAAAGAAAACTGTAAAAGATGCATAAACCATCACAGCAAAGCGGGGCGAATACTCAGCAGGGGAGAAGAGTTGCCACAACATCAGGAAGAGAAACCATTTTGTACAAGTATGCAACTCAGAGCACAAAAGTCTGAAAAGACTGGATGACATTAACAAGAAAGAGATGAACATCCAGGAGCAAGATGCAAAATTAGTTCAATGTTTCTGGTATCAGTAATAAAAGCAGAAAAAGATACAAGTATTCCAATAACAACAGAAATTCAGCAATTGATTTTTTAAAAATTAATCACTTCAAATGAGCCACAAGGGCTAATTCAACTTCACATCAGCCTAAACGCACCACAGAACTCTAGCAAAAAAAGTAGACTTAGAAACCACTGACGTACTGACCTTAAGACAGTATAAAGAACAGCTGGCAGATGCAATTCGAGATATGTGCACAATAAAACAGTGCATCCTTTGGAATTTTATCATTGGAGACTTCTCCATAAGCAGTTTAGAGATACTCTGCATGCTACCTACTGAACCTGCCAGAACACTGTGGAGGTGATGAACATGGTGAATTAACAAAAGTTAAAGATAACTTTCCAGACACACTTAGGGGTTTGGGCTGTGTATCAAGCTAGTATCAAGCCAGAATGCCAGATGTTCCCCATTGCTCTAAAACTGTGAGAGTAGTTAAAGTCACTGACCCCAAAGGCATGCTCATGAAAGCAGAGGAATCCACAGAATGAATAAATTCCATGATAGCCACAAAGAAGAAAAACTTTGAACAGGTGTGGATTTGTTTACATAGAAGAGACTAAAATCAAATCAGCATGAGAAAACATAGCAAACTTTCTACACTACACAGCACACAACTGGCCATTATTTGTGAGCTTCTTCAACCCCTGGCCCTCCCCATCTCACTCATTTTTTTCCTGGGGAACCTTCTTTCTCAGTGGACACAATCAGGCTGTTCAGCCCTTTAAAATTCACCGCTGGTCATTGTCTTGTTGTCGTTCTCCTCCTCCTTGTCCTTGCCCTCTTCCTCCTCCTCCTCCTCCTCCTCCACCACCACCACCAGCTGTTGCCTAGCCAGCTAAGGACAGTTTGCAGCCTGATTTCTCAGAGCCACAAACCCTCTACCAATGCCCCCCAAACACCCAAGGAAGGCCACCATAGGGCCACCATGCCAACCCTCCCCCTTTCCCTGACCTGGTTTGACCTTTGAGTATCCATTCTCTTCACCATGCCTCAGGCCTCTTCCTACAGAAGAACACAAACTACAGATGCACACAAACATTTTGATATTTGTGATTTTTCCATTTTTGCAAGAGTCTTGTATCCCTAACCCTAGCGACTGTGAAGCACTGACTGTATAAACAGGTTAGCAGCCATCAAAAATAGAGGAAGAAAGCCACTGATAACTTTCAAGTTGCCAGTGTTTGCCCAAGGTTACCTTCTGTACCATCAACTTAGGAAATATTTCCAAAAATCCCACATGAAGTGTCAGAAGGATTACAGGGTCTGGAAATCATTACTGATGATGTATTAGTACATGGCTACAACCAAGACAAACATAAAAACCTGAAAGCACTGGGAATATTTTTACTACTTAGCTAGACTCACCCAAGTTTGACTCTCACCACTGCATCATCAAAGAAGGTATGGAATGACAAAGCCCCCCTAAAGGTGAACAAACTCAATACAGGAAGACCAAAACTAAGGCCATTTCTGTACTACGCTGTTATAGTGCTATTATTCCACTTTCAACCTCCTATGGAATTCTGGGGTTTGCAGTTTAGGGAGCGGCATTTAGAATTCTCAGCCAGGGAGCTCTTTGGCCTCAGGAAACTACAAAACCCAGAATTCCACATGATGTTGAAAGTGGAACAACCGCACTGTAACAGGGTAGGGCAGAAATGGCCATAGATTGATCTCAAAGAGGGTTTTTTTTGCCAGTGACAGATACTACTTGTACAACATTTCATTACAAACTGTTCAAAAGTTATGAAAATAACTGTTTGATGGCAAAAAATGTACTCTGCACTTGCTATTTCTGCATTCAGTGAGAACATGCAAGTAAAAGATGCTGAGAGAAAACACGTGACACAGCCAGAAGCCACCTCCATAGCTGCACCAAACTCTAGTGTTGCCCATGTTGTACCACCACGTTCTCGGAATGTCTATATATATTTTTAGGGTTTTAAATCTTGAGTTAAGTCTTGGTGGTGCGCAGCAACAAAAGATATTTAAAGGGAGTGTTCATGATAAGGAAAAAGTTAAGAACCACTGCTTTAAAATATACCTTTTCCATCTTTGCACTTTAATGGAGGCAAGATGTACGCTCCACACTTTAAAATTAGCCCCTTGCACAACCGGCAAAGCCTACAAATTTCACACATCCAAAGGCCTTTTCTAAAAAACACAGCAGGCTCAGTGAAATGCAAAAAGCAAGCTATCCTTTCCTCACTCCAGCACCCAGGGTTTTTCAGCTCATTGCTTTCCAAATAGCTAGGAAAAGACAGGATGGTATGACTCATAATTTGTGCTCTGAACAATTCCAGAGATTTGAGCCATTTCAAACCTCGTGTATTAATTTCTCTTAATTTGCTTTGACAGGAATTTGTATTGTCATCACCCAAAATCTAATCACCCGTACCAAGCACAGGGGAAGACCACAGCAAAGAAGAGCACCCCAAGCAGCAGGAGCAGAAACAAGACAACAGGCGGGGGCAGGGAGGGGGCAAATAACCAGCACACACTATAGGGTTTTCGCCTTCTTTCTTCTTTTTAGCCAACCGCTAGTTTAGTCGCTAAGGCCTTGAACAGTCAAGAAGAATCAACCTTTTCCTGCTGCGGTGCAGTGCTCCCAAAGCACACCATTCTCAATACTGCAGTAAGAAAGTGCCCAGAAGCAAAAGAAACATGTCTTTGTCTTGCCAACCAATCTGTGGTTACTCCTTTGGTGCAGACGGTTTGCTGCAAGCCATTTTCTTCCTGTCCCCTACTCCTTTATCCCTCTGTCCTTTCCTTTGCAAAACTTAAATCCCATCACAAATCTACACAATTGCACAAATATTTATAGAGAAAGGCTTTAAACGGATAGGTTTCAAATGCAAGTTGCTTCCCACTTACCATGTGCACCTTGGGAAATCCTGAGTGTAGGATTTGGTATACACTCAGTGCAGCTTTAGAAATCTGTCCTGTGTGTTTGGGAGCTGAGCTCAGTATACTCTCTCACGCTCAAAAAAGACTAACTCTAAAAATATGTGAGGGCCAGCATGGTATAGTGGTTTGAGCAGACAACCCTGGAGATGAGGGTTTGATTCCTCGCTCTGCCATGGAAACCCACTGGGCAACCTTGGGTGTGTCACACACTTTCAGCCCCAGAAAACCCCATGATAGGTTCACCATAAGGTGGAAGCAACTTGAAGGCACACAACAACTACAAAATAAGTGATGGTTGATGAGCAGGAT
Organism: Cyclura pinguis; assembly: GCA_030412105.1. Lineage (NCBI taxonomy): Eukaryota > Metazoa > Chordata > Lepidosauria > Squamata > Iguanidae > Cyclura > Cyclura pinguis. The sequence continues at coordinate 163,592,410 of CM059600.1, forward strand.
AAAATTACCTGACCCCTGTACATGGTCCTTCTTCAGTTTTGATAAACACTAGAAAAGACCTAGAAGACACAGAGTCCAAGAGAAGGCAACAAACATACAAATGTCTGCCCCAGCTTGTAACAGGGAGAGGGGAGGCTAGGGATTGCTACATAAAACACAGATCAATTATAATTCCACTGGCCAATTCCACTCTCCCCAATTTTATTTGCCCCATCTCTACCACTGATTGCTACTGAATGCTTCTCCATTTATTAGCAGCCAGGATACAACCAATGCTATAACAGTATGAACTAGGACAAAGTCATGCAAAATCTCTTCCGAAACAAAAGTTGACTGATAGCAAGCTCTGGAGATACTATCAGGGACACAGCTTAGGAAATTTACTTGTTAGGCTATGACCCCAGACCCCCAGCCAAAATGGATCCTCGGAGCTGTAGTCCAAAGAAGTAACTTTTCCAGTTCTGGGCAGGGCAGGCTTCCCTACCTATCTAATGTTTGCCATTTCTTCTGAAACTGAAAATAATGTTTTTGTCTGAGGCAGAATCTGTAATGATATGGAATGGATGACCAGGATCAGACAGTGATTATATTCTTCTCTAGCTAAGTTCACAAATATTTTCTCTTTAAAGAACTAGAATTCTTCCTTCTTTTCTCAAGAGGAAATGCATGTGTGGAGAACACAGAACAAACTCAGTATGTCTGTAAATATGTGTTTATTTATTTGTGAGCAAATTTCTAGACTACCTTTCAGGTCTTTAAGGCAAACATCAAAACAAAATGTTAGAAGACAACGCAAATATAAAAGCATCACTCTTAAAATGGATATGGAATGCCTCTCAAAGGAGCAGTACTAAAAATCTGCAGGGCATCATTTAATGAAAGGCAGACTGAATTTTTCAAAAGAAAACTAGTCCTTTTCAAAAGGACTGCTAACGATGAAGTCACAAAGTCCAAAGGGCAGGTGCACTGCACAACTTTGGTTGAATGTGCCGTCCTTCTCCTTTGCAAAAGGAACAACAATGTTCTCTATGGTCATTTCTGCACTACACTGTTACTGTGTTATATTATTCCACTTTCAACATCCTATGGAGTCATGGAGCTTGCAATTTAGCGAGGGGCATTTAGAATTCTCAGCCAGAAAACTCTTTGGCCTCAGGAAACTACAAACCCCAGAATTCCGCAGGAGGTTGAAAGTGGAACAAGAGTACTATAACAGTGGCCCTTTCTGCCACTTACCTGCATCCAGCGCAGTCACGCAGGGATCACACAAGCAGCCTCTTCCATGAGGCTCTCGCGTCCCCGCTGCTTCTGCTCTGCAGGAGCTGCCTGCCGGCCAGCAGACAACATAAGGGCTCCACCTCTTCCTTCTGCAGCGCAGCCAGGTAGTTTCCCAGGCTGAGCTGGGGGAGGAAGTGCAAGGGCCACGGCTCCAGAGGCTTCACATGCAAGGTAAGTGTGTGTGGGGCCCTGGAGCGATGTGCGATCGCGCACCATTTTCAACTAAAAGCCGAAAATGATATAGTGTGCGATCGGCACCTGCTGGCCCTGGTAGCATCGCACGATTGCGAGGACGTCGTCTGAAATGCTCCTTGCAATCACGCAATGTTCCGGAGGCCCTTTCGCATGACAAATGCCATGCAGAAAAGGCCAGTGTAGTGTGGAAATGGCCTATGGCAAAGAAAGGAGCCCTGACAGCATTGTCATGAATACACAGCAAATATACGCATTTCTTTTTATAGGAACTCTTCAAAATTCATATATATCACTGTTATTCCCTCCCTTCTGCTCTTATAATTACTTCGGCTTCTCAAGCTATTAAAAAAGATTTTTAACCCCAAGACCTCTCTCACAAAGAGACGGTTTTCCGTGAGCAAAAAGCAGTACTACAGCTGTTTCCTTAAAGGGCACTGCATTTCAAAGGGGTTCAAAATTATAATTCATTTAATTCTGTTTGGACATAATTCTATGGCCCTTTCCACACCTTACCTTTTTCCAGCGCTGGGGTGCAGGGATCGCGCAAGCAGCCTCCAGCGAGAGGCTCTCACGTCACTGCTGCTTCAGCTCCGCACGAACTGCCTGCTTGCACGAGAGCCTTGCCTCTTCCTTCAGCAGTGCAGCCTGGGAGTTTCCTAGGCTGCATTGGGGCAGGAAGCATGGCCAGCGCAGCTCCAGAGGCTCCGCACACCAGGTAAGTGCATGCGGGGCCCAGGAGCAATGTGCAATCGTGCACCATTTTTGGCTTCCAGCTGAAAATGAAAAGGTGTGCAATTGGTGCCTGCTGGCCCATGGAGCATCGCACAATTGTGAGTGCATCGTGCAGATCGCTCCTCACAATCACGCGACACTCCAGGCGCCCTTTCGCATGGCAAATGCTGTGCAGAAAGGGCCTATGTTTCCTTCTGTCTCTGTTTTCAAACTTGTTTTGAGCCACCTTAAGTCCTAGTTTTGGGAGAGAGGAGGAATGAGAATCAATTAAAAAAAAAACATGTTGAACAATGTATGTTTTAATCCCTCTTGGAACTCTGTTTTGGAACTTAGGCCCTTTTCACACGGCATTTCCGATGTGAAAGGGCCCTTTCAATGTCGCACACATGTGAGGAGCGGTCCACACGATGCACTCACATTTGCGCGACACTCCAGGGCCTGACGCGGACTGCGCACACATATTTTCATTTTCGGTTTGAAGTCGAAAATGCTGCGCGGTCGCGCGTCGCTCCGGGGCCCCGCGCACACTTACCTTGCATGCGGAGCCTCGGGAGCCAGGCCAGTCATGCTTCCTGTCCAGTGCAGGCTGGGAAGGTCCCAGGCTGCACTGCGAAAGGAAGAGGCAGGGCCCTCGCGTGAGCAGGAAGCTCGTGCAGAGCCGAAGTAGCAAGGAAGCGAGAGCCTCTCTCCGGAGGCTGCTCGTGCGAGCCCCGCACCCCAGCAGCATGAAAAGGTAAGGTGCAAAACTGGTCTTAGGCTGACATTGTGCCTTTGGGATGCTCAAACTGTTTTTCTGTTTGCTGAAAAACACTACTTTATATTCTCTAAAGATGCACATGTACTTCAGGTACCATGTTCATTTGTTAATGTAATAAACTAACAGCTAGTAAGGTTGGATAGTGTGGGGATTGTGTGGCCCTCCGGGTATTAGACTGCAACTCCCAGTTGCCCTAGCAGCACAGGCAACGGTGAGACATGCTGGGAGCTACAATCTTGCAATATCTGGAGGGCCATATAATTTTCTCTGATGTAATCTTGTTAGACAGTACCTTCTAATCTTTCAACATCCCAATGAAGGATAGCATTTCATGTATATACAGTGAAGCAGGCTTTGTGTAACAAATATGGAATGAGCCTTCAAAGTGCACCATGATTCTTCTCTGTTGGCTGTACTAGACAAATACGGCCCCCTTGTGATTTAACATTTATTTATAATTTCACCGCTGCAAGTTCTGCAGATATAAAGCAACACAAAAGATCCATGCAATAAAGATTCACCAATGGAAACAAACTATACTGAAACATACTGAATTGAATACTGAAACAATTCTCAGTATTCAATACTAACGCAGAAATTTGGGGAGGCCGCAAAAATGGGTTTGGTTAATACTTGGAACATAGCACAGCCAACGCTAAGTGCTTTTAAGTCCTACTGGTTTAAGTGGGAAGAATTTGAGTCTGTGCTTAACTTTCCTACTGAAAGCTCAATGGGACCTAAAAGGGCTTAACTCTGCCTGGATTGCGATCCTGTGTTTCCAGGACTGTTAGCAGAGAAAGCAAACAGAATAAGGGGAACAGAGGTTTCTATTTCAAAAGGTCTGGCAAGAAATTCAACGAGTGATGGGCTCCCAATGATAACATCTCCCTGGCTGTCCATCAGGTGTTTTGTTTTTCTATACAGCAATCTGATTTTGCTGATATCAAACAGTAAAGGAAGCATGACCAAAACTGTTCTACCTTCTCTGTGGACTAGGGATTAGTTAACAAACTAGAGAACTGTGGCTTATATACTCTTATTTTTGTTTGGTATCATGATGCTATTTTCTTCTGAATGAAACATTATGCTCACCCAAAGAGCCAAAGGGCTCTGAACTATAGAAGTTTGTTCAGTTCAGATAAGCAGTACCCAGGGCACACTTACAAGTTCTCACAAACCATGAAATTGAGAAGAAAAGTCTTGGTGATCCTAGCAGAAAAGCTCCTTGTCAGATCAATCACCTGAGGGCCCATCACCCATTTGGGCTGTTTCTGCAAATTGCAGCTGCAGTCTTACAATTGTACCCAAAGCTTGGAAAAATTACCTTTTTGGACTACAGTTGCCTCAGATCCTCCAGCCAGAATCACCACTGGTGATGCTGGCTGGGAGATTCTAGAACACATAGTCCAAAAAATTAATGTTTTCAGATTCTGAAAGTATCCCATCTCCTACATGGCTACTCAAGTGACTAATACCATCAAAACCTGATCTGCTCAGCTGTTCCTGGGGTTCCGCTATTTTGCTAAAAGGAAGGATGGACTTGTCTGGCTCTCTGGAAAGCAAGGCAGAGGAAAATTCTGGATTAAGCAGACATATCTTTTCTGAACATGATCTTCCTGATGAAAAATGCACTCCCATAAATATTGAGTGTATGAACTCTAAAAAAGCAATCCTTCTGAATAAATCTTCCAGAAATACCTAATTCTTTTTGTCCTTATACTTGTATAACTAAAGAGGGGAATTATGGCGTCTAAGGCCCTTTCTGCATGACGGAGCTCAGCGACGTCCTTTTGCTGCAGCCCGGCGGGGAGGGAAAGCGTGCCAGGAAGGCTCCCCTCTGTACCTCGCCCAGTCGCCTCTTCCCTTCTGCAGTGCAACCAGGCATTTGCCATTGCTGCGCTGGGGAGGGAGGCGTTGCCAGCACACTTCTGCCCTTCCACATGGCTGGGAAAGGCGGTAGCGCAGCCTGACAATAAGGGTAAAACAGATTTTTTCCATTTTACAAATACCGCGCTTGTGCAACGCACAGGAACAAGATGGCGGCGGGACTGCGACGATATTGTGCAGAAGCACAACCCATGGAGCGCTGCCAACATGTCCCGACTATGAGGCAGCCACGCCATGTGGAAAGGGCTTAAGTATGTTGACTTGTCTCAACTCCATTTTTAACATGTAAGGGCAAGGTAAAATGTATTGAGAATTTGTTAATCCGAAGGAAATTCTACATGTGGATGCAGCATTGCTATGTGGCCTCTTATATTTTACAGAAGCAACACCCACTTTGGCTTCCAAGTTCACAAAGTAGAATCCTCACTCCAGCCGTAAGAATGAATTAAATCCAACTGCTATTTCCAATCAAGTGCAGAACCACTGAATCACAAGAACTTATGTAAAGTGCCAATTTATCCATTTCTATCAATCCACACTGGTCTCCTTTAGTTGGAATTAGCAACTGGATTTAGGCTAATGCAATGAAAAAGTCTGGAGAAATCTTCATCATCTTTTCACCTATACGATTGTTGAGTACAAAAGGGCTTTAAAATGTCCTTGCAAACTAAACATAACAATATCTTCCTATTTTAATTCTTAAGATGCAGATATATCTCAGTTAACAAAGCAGATGTATTCCTGGGCATTACTTCTTTAAGAGAACACTTGGGAACAAAGGAGAAACAATAAGGGAAGAAAAGAAATAAATTCCTGCACCACAAAGATGTTTGAGCAAACTTTTTAACCAAAAATAACAACATACACATGTAAAATGAAATAACCCAGTTAAGTAAGCCTTGCATAAGTAAAAAACAATTTGAATCTAATAGCAACCTCTTGAAGACTTCTTCAAAAATGCATCCAGACGATTTTTTTTCTTTCATTAGCCTCCATTTATTTATTTATTTATTTATTTTGAATTTATACGCTCCTTTTTCTCCCAAAGTGGGACCCTAAGCAGCTTCCAAAAGGTTAAAAAACATTAAAAGCATCCAAACAATAAAAAACATTGAAAAACATATAAAATAATAAAATTTACAATAAATTTTAAAAACAGCTAATAAAATAAAAGGTCTCTAGCTCACCCATTAAAGGCCTGATTAAAAAGAAATGTCTTTGCCTGCCGACAAAAGGAAAACAGGGAGGGGGCCAGCCTAGCCTCCTATGGGAGAGTTCCAGAGAGTGGGAGCAGCCACTGAGAAGGCTCTCTCCCATGTCCTCACCAGGCAAGCCGGGGATGGTAGTGGGACCGAGAGAAAGCCTTACCTTGCAGATCTTGGGGCTATAACAGGTTCATATAGGTAGATACAGTTATTCAAATAGTCAGGACCTAAGCCGTATAGGGCTTTATAGGTCACTAGCGTTCATACCCAGCATTGCCCGGGAGTTTTATTTTCCTCTTAAGAACTCACCAAACTGTCTTCTCCACTTCCTGTAGCTTTGCTCCATATTTCCCAATGCAATCTATATTCTGAGTTATTTACATACACAGTTTGGGTTCCTGCGGGAGTACACTGTCCTCCTCCTTGCTGCTAGGCCTCATGTCCATAGCAACCAGCCTATTTCTGTACCTATAAATTTTCCCCATATTCCCCAATCCAATCTGTATTCATAGTTGTTAACATATAGAGGTTGGGTTCCTGCGGGAATACACTGTCCTCCTTCTTGCTGCCAGGCATCGTCTCCATAGCAACCAGCCTATTCTGGTACCTGTAACTTTTCCCCATAGTCCCCAATCCAATCTGTGTTGTCTGGTGACGTTGACGTACTGACTTATTTTTTCCCCCTTTCTGTTGAATTTGTGCAATGGCTTTATCTCTTTCGGGAAGCATGTTTTGTTGTGAATTTCAACTTTTAAGATTCCTCACATATGGAACCCATACAGTCTACTGTGTGAGGCAAGAAGACCTTGTGACTATGGCCCTTCTTGCACGGTATTTTCCATGCAAAAGAGGGCCTGGAGCATTGCGCGATTCTGAGGAGCAATCTGCACAACGCACTCACAATTGCACGACGCTCCAGGGGCCGGCAAGCACCGATCGCGCACCTTTTCATTTTCAGCTTGAAGCCGAAAATGGTGCGCAATTGTGCATTGCTCCTGGGCCTCGCACGCACTTACCTGGCATGCGGAGCCTCTGGAGCCGCGCCGGTCGCACTTCCTGCCCCAGTGCAGCCTGGGAAAGTCCCAGGCCGCACTGCGGAAGGAAGAGGCAGGGCTCTCGCGTGAGCAGGCAGCTCGTGCGGAGCCGAAGGAGCCCAGCCATGAGAGCCTCTCGCCAGAGGCTGCTCGCGCGACCCCCGCACCCCAGCGCCGGAAGAAGGGCCTGTGTTGTGTACGTCACTTTGATTTTTCTGACATATGCCTCCCGAAAGTTGTCTGGCATCCTTATTGATGGTAGGCCTCATCTCCATAGCAACCGGCCTGAGGCCCAAGAGCTCTCTGGCTGAGAATTCTAACGGCCCCTCCCTAAACTGCCAACCCCAGGATTCTATGGAATCTTCACAGCCAGCCAATCATATGAAGTCTTCCCGCCTCACACAGCCAATCATACGCTGACACAGACAAACAGACGAACGCGCAGGCAAACATTGACTTTGATATAGCAGGCGCCCAGCACTTTGACTTGTGCCCAGAAATGAACAGGGAGCCAGCGGAGTTGTTTTAACAAGGGAACGACGTGCTTCCTGTAACTGGCCCCGTCAGCATCCTGGCTGCCGCATTTTAAACCTGTGTTTTGAATCGTTTTTCATTTCCATTTTGGTGGCCAAACTAAAAGGCGGTAACGTGCTAGGGACAGCTGGTGAGACGGGCTTATCTGTCCTCCCCTTTTCTCTCGGTTTCGCTGTTTACAGATGCTCAACAACGGTTCTTGGAGGCAGCTGCTATTTACCTTGCCTACCGTAGCAGAACCTCATTCATTCCCAGCTCAAGCTTTACTGCAGACCTGCTGCTGCAGCCCTGACACCAGAAGCCTGCGTTTCCCCAGCCCTGCTTCATTTCCTTCCCAACAGTGATGCTGCAGAGGATGAGGAGGAAAAGATGGGGCTTGCTAATGTAAAAAGACTGTGTAAAACCAAACACCGCCGTCAAAAGCTTTGTTCACTGAGGTATGCCTGTACTTTTACTGGGCAGATCGCTCAAGGTCTCCCTCCACCACATATTCCAATAAGAGAATATATTTTTATATCCTGACACACAAGATAAACAGCTGATCCTCCTTCAACACAATCAATATTTTAGGCTTTGTTTAGTACCTGCAGGCAGCTACAAAAACTCAAGCAGCTCATTCAAATTGTGCCTTTACAGAGAGATGGTATTGCTGCTGAATTAATTCTGGAGTTTTTTGCACTGCATTTTGCTCTATTAACAAAGAAATCAGTACCTACGACAACAAGAAAAGAGAACATTCTCTGCCTCTTTCCCCAAAATCCATCCATATATCCAACCAGTAACAATTTTATTAGACAGGAAAACTCTACTGCAAGAACAGCACAGATTGTCCAGTAAGGCAGAAGTGCCATCAACTATTTTTTGGCACACATTCACCTGTGAAGAACGTACTGGATGGTAGACATACTCATAGCAGCTATCTGATATATTATCAACCACACTGCTTGAAACCTCTGACTTAATCAACGCCTGACACCCTAATGTTCCAACTATTGTCTCCCTCTAGAAGGAATGACCTAACAATGACAAAAAAAAATGTATTTATAGAGCTTAAACCAAGTCAGAAGCTGAGCTCTAAAAATGCTGGATCCATGAACAAACAAGAACAGCAATACATAAGTTATTACGTATCACATTCTATCCCTTGCTAGGAAAAGTTGCCCTGATGTCAAAGCAGGCAGAAATATCAGCTCTAAAACTCTGCAGAGTGTTTCTCTAATCAGTGACAAAAGGGGCAGCAAGTTTGCTTAAGCTAAGAACGTCTGACAGTGGTTAGTGCTCAGATGTGGGACTGCCTGTGAAGTCTACAACTCTGAGATTCATCATGGAAGAAAGGTGAGATATAAACACAATAAATAAAGTATTGACCCTATTAATCAGCATCTTGTAATTTCATTATGGGAAAAAAAATACAGCTTATTAGCCCAGCCTGCCAAGGGTTTGGTTCAGTGCAGGAATGCTGGATTATAATTCTTATCATCCTCAGCCAGCATGGGGAGCTGTAGCCACTGGTCATTCTGGCAGAGGACAGTAGCAGCTGTAGCCTGACATATTTGAAAGGCAGCAGCTGTTTCTGTAATCTTGTTGTAGGCAAGCCTCATTCAGATGTTTCTTGTCCAGTCTGAAAAAACATGGGAAGAGGGAGCACCTGGGCCTGCCTGTTCCGTCACTGCCTTCCTAGCATGGAAAGTGACAGATCTGAACAGGAGAGGCTACTGTTCATGTGGAAGCTCTCCATGGAAGGAAGAGAACCCCGATTTTCAAAATTGAAACTTTTCTTCGGTCTTGTTACTTCTCACATGACAAAAATGACACTAGAGAGGGGCGAACTTAGGTGGTCCCTTCTTTGAGTGCAACTTCAGAACAGGTAGGCAACACATGAATGAGCATGTACTCGCCACTGTGACTAGGCCGTACACACACCCCCACCCACACACACACACTTTGATATGGTTTCATTGGCAAAATATGATTTAATTGGCAAGATATAATAATTGGCATTTATATAAAACATATCCTCATGTGACTGCATGGCCACGCGGGACAAGAGGAAGATGCTGGCTGAACATGTGTGCTGTAAAGTAGGTCAGATATCCCCTCTAGGCACAGCCAGGTTACAGTCAGGTAACTCCAGAGATAATAGGCTTAAGCTAACCATAACAACTCTGCTTTTGGACAATAGCGACAGAGAAGTTCCCACCAAACTGCTGACTGTTTCAAACTTTCTTCCCACCAACCTGTGAATCTCTTCATTGTCCTCACACCTGTCCAACCATTACAGAGCTATCATGACATCCATTACTCCTATGTCACCTAATGCTATGATCACTAGCCCATTCCAAACCTCATTGTACACTCTGCAAACTCCACTGTTTACTCGGCCAGAGAGCCATTCGCACCCATGCCCTCCAGGTAGAAACTGCGTTAAAAAACCCCAGTTTTGATCAGCTAGCTCACACTACATGGATTGCTGGTCATCACCTTGCTACTCTGATTTCCAATTTGTGTATTGTCCTGTCCTTAGGCATGAGTCTAAGCCACATCACTGTTTCTTCATTGCTCTTCTAGATCAGTAAACATTGCCCTCATCACCTTTAAAACATTGCTACCAACAGCTTTTCTCCCTCTCCTCTTCAGCTAGCCTTGTGTGATTATGTGAATGCTTGTGTCTCGAATATGATTGTTAATTCCCTACAAAAACACAATTTAGCTGACTTTTGAATCTCTGGCTGGTTCTTCCCTGTAAGGGACCCTATAAACATTGATGTCAAAGATCTTGTTAGGTTACCCCCCTCTCACAGGCCTCCTAATATTGAGCTAATAACTCTCCACCTTTGCGTGCAGGTACTGGTATCATGGGTTGACCTCTGAGTCACCCACGTTTTGGGGTAACACCACACTGCTATTCAGTAAACACTCTGTTGGACGAGATGCAGCTGATATTTGTCCAAGTGCTTCCAAAATCTGCGACACACCCAATATATGATCATCAACAGGCTGTGTGCTTGGCAAACAGTTAATGGTACTGTAGAGAAATTAACTTTCTATATTGAGAAATACTCCTATCTATACGCTTAAGGGATGGCATCCATGTTCATCCAGTCTAAAGACAATTTTGGCTTCATGAAATAGGATCATAAAGTTCAGGAGTGAACAAATCTTTCTCAGCCTACACAGAACAGCTGCATGGAAGCAGTTTTTATCAATCCCTCTCACAAACAAATGACACCTACAAGCTGTACTACGCCAAGCACTGGCCAAAACTATAGGAAAAAGTGGGAGCATTTGAAATGATCACACTTGACTGAAGATGCTCTCCTTCTAAACTGCCTCAGGCCATGTCAAACTCTTTGACCACCAAACCCAATACTGGGTCCTTTTACATGGCACAGTTCCAGCACAACGATGCCACTTTAACTGCCACGGTCACATCCTGTGGAATCCTGGGGCTTGTAGTTCGGCCAGAGGCACCAGAGGAGCTCCCTGGCGAAGGATTCCAAAGGATTCTGTCCCTCAACCGCTAATCCCAGGATTCAATGAGATAGAACTGTGGCAGTTCAAGTGCAAGACTGTGCTGTTAATTATAGAGTGTGATTTATTTTTTTAATTTAAAAAGGAAGTGTTGCAACGGAATGAAGAGAAAACAGACTTGACCTATGCTAATCATTTAATCAGCCAAAAGAGATTTGGTTAACAGGCCAAATTTGGTTGCTGAAGCATTCAAATAACGATCAGCTTTTTCAGGACTTCCCATTTAAAGCATTAAGTTTATTAGAACAGTATTTTACTGCTGTTAGTCTTTCTTTTGAGAACAAAAATACTCTAATTACCAACTGGTTGATACTTAATGCTAATTACATAAACACATTGTTATCATAAAACCATGAAATTAACTTCTTTAGAAATTTTAATTAGATAGCATAACTTTTAACAATATTAGTGAAAATGTTCTGTAAATGAGAACAATTCACTGAACAATTTATTTACCTTAGCTTTTATACTGAAACACTAAGGACACTCAGGTAACCAAAAAAAAAAACCCTTTTATTTTTAGATACTAAGATATCAGTTAGATCCAAAACTAACCAACCAACCAGGATATACATTCTCTACCATTGTGGCAAGCACAAGCATCTCAAATCTATATGCTATGTTCATATGTTTACAGATTAAATGTAAGTTTATCTAACCCTTGCCTTTCAGGGTATATTCAACTTAGAGTACAGATGATTCCTATCAAAAAATTCTGCATTTATTTTTTTAAAAAACAGATGGCAATCTTTCATGAAACTAGAGGCAAATCAGCTCATGTGATAAACCTATCTTGACAAAAAGAAGGTTAAGAGTAGACATGTTAGCCATGTTTAAATATTTGAAGGGATGTCATGTTGAAGATGGAGCAAGCTTGTTTTCTGCTGCTCCAGGAACTAAGACACTGAGCAATGGATTCAAACTACAGGAAAAGAGATTTCACCTAAACATCAGGAAAAACTTTCTGACAGTCAGAGCCATTTGACAGTGGAATATGCTGCCTTGGAGTGTGGTGGAATCACCTTCTTTGGAGGTTTTTAAGCAGAGGCTGGATGGCCATTTGCTAGGGGTGCTTTGAGCATTTGTTCCTGCATGGCAGGGCACTGGACTGAAGACCATTGTCATCTCTCACAACTCTATGATTCTATGAAAGTTGCTTAAAAAGACTAAGTCTACTAACATAACTATGACTGAGCAGCAAGTAAAGAGGGCAATCTATGCTTCTAAATTCTGCCCTTGCTTCTCTAACAAACTGGGGCTGATGGACTACATGAGACCCTCTAGATGGAAGTAATATAGAATGACACTCCCAAATGCTTTTCAGATTTCATATAAGGTACTCTCTTGTTACAGCAAGAAAGGGTGTCAAAAGCACCACTGCAGACTAAGCTTCCACACACTGGCCCTTTTCGCACGGTATTTCCGATGCAAAAGGGCCCCTTGAGCGTTGCACAAATGTAAAGAGCGGTCCACACGACGCACTCACATTTGTGCGACGCTCCAGGGCCTGACATGGACCGTGCACACATTTTTTCATTTTTGGCTTGAAGTCGAAAATGCTGCGTGGTCGCACATCGCTCTGGGGCCCCGCGCACTTACCTTGCGCGTGGAGCCTCAGGAGCCGGGCCGGTCACGCTTCCTGTCTCAGTGCAGCCTGGGAAGGTCCCAGGCTGCACTGCGAAAGGATGAGGCAGGGCTCTCGCGTGAGCAGGAAGCTCACGCGGAGCCGAAGAAGCAGAGATGCGAGAGCCTCTCTCCGGAGGCTGCTCGTGCGAGCACCGCACCCCAGTGCCAAAAATAAGTGAGTTGCAGAAAGGGCCACTGCGTTTTGCTCTTGTGAAGAAGAATACTCTAGCAGTGAAGTTCAGCACAACAAACTTGTGTTACTTTCCAAAGTCAGTATTACTTTTTAAGGACAGATTCCTAAATTTCTTGTTGATTCCATAACTTGAGATTAATATAGATGTATTATTTCAATTTTGTGTACATTATATTATGTCAATAAAACATAAAAAATATATTTCTGTGATCAGCTATCCTGGTGATTTAAATGATTGGACTGTAATCTCCCATCTAGTTTCACAGATACAACACTGGATGTTGTACTATGGTTGCACAGAAATCTTATTTTCAGTCAGCTACATATGCATATGGTGATATCACAGCTATATGTACATAAGTACTGTATGCAAAATTATGTACGTGCAAAAAACAACTGACACAAATTCTATATCCTGCATTATGTTCTTTAGTTGATAAGCAAAGCTGTCTTGACAGGGTTTGGTACATTGCACTAGTTGCAAAGTTAACACAACAAATAGAACTAGTTAGTAAGACACAGCCATTAAGGAAGTTTGGCATCCATTTCTTGTCTATCCCAATACCAACGACTCCTCCTTTGGCTTCCTGCAACAATGCTTAAAATTCTGGAGATCCTCTTTTTAAATCTTCTCCATCATGAAAACATCACCTTGTGTAGCTGCATAATGAGTCTCATCTTGCATAAATATGCTATACCAAGTACTTATACCTTCATGTTTTATTTTATTTTATTAGATTGTTAGATGAAACAATTTATATTTAAATTATCGTTATTGTTTGTTATGTAACTATATGTTGAATTGTGTAAGGCATTCAATAAAAACAGAAAAAGATATCATATCTAATTTATGCTCTACAGTGGAAAGCTAGACCAAATTTGTATATTTCACTTGCCAGACAAGATTTCTGACAGACTAACTAGTTTACTTTACATTTCATTAAGGGATGCCCCTCCTTTTAAAATGCCACTGCCACGTCATCATTTTTGGATAGAAACTTTCACTGGTGCAGTCTCAGGCCTTTTCTGCACTAGACTGTTATAATGCAGTGATTTCACTTTCAACAGCCTATGGAATCCTGGAGTTTAGGGAGGGGCCTTTAGAATTCTCAGCCAAAGAGTTCTTTGGCCTAAATAAACTACAAACCCCAGAATTCCACAGGAGGTTGAAAGTGGAATAATAGTATTATCAAAGCTTAATGCAGAAATGGCCTCAGTATACCTAGAAAGTAAAGTCAGGTTTAGATAAACTGGTTTTGATTACCTAATCTTAAACATACTGCTTTACCTATATTGCTTTACCTATATGGATCTGGGATCTCATCCCAAGGTGGGATGAGAACATCACATCCCCAGTTTTCTGGACTCTACAACCTAAACCCAATTAGTAGTGCAAGTTACAGTAGACCCACTGGATCACTGGCCTTTATACAACTGTTGGTTTACCATTCAGTAGGTGACTGGGACTGGCAACTGGACATAGCCCTATGACCATTAGAGAACCTGAAAATAAAATGGCATTGAAGTTACCCAAAGCAATTTCTTTCTTCAGAGTTTTCTGCTCTCCTACAGCACTATAAAACAGATTTAAAAAGAAATTGTACATACTATAAAATAAAGCCAAAGTCAGTTTTAAAATACAGTTGCTTTTAACCAGTTTTAATTTAACAATGTTTTCATATTATAATTCAGCAGTTCTTAACCTTTTCTTTACCACAGACCCTCTCTTTAAAAATCTTTTGTTGTGGTGGACCACCAAAACTTAACTCAAGATTTAAAACTCTAAAGTGCATCAAATATTTATTTAAAATTGCTTATCAAGCTTCTTCAAATTTGGAGAGAAAGGAGAAATAAACGCATACACTCTCATTACAATATTTTGATTAGAATGATTCCATGCAAATTTGTCTTCCATCCTTCCTTCCTTTCTATTTTAACTGTAAAAGCACATAACATTTCTCAAGCCTTTGCAGACTCCCTGTGAGGACACTGCAGCCCCATGGGGGTCCATGGATCACAAATTAAGAATCACTGTTACAACTTATTTAAATCTGTTATGAGGGCCAGATCCAAATTATAGGCTAATGGAGCTCAAGTTTCCACCACTGGGCTGGGTGGGGGAGCAGATCTTCCTCCCTTCCCGCACTTCTTCCCTGAAAGTGCAGTATCAGGCATGTTCCAGCTGCCGTTTCACACCAGGGGAAGAAAGACCAGCTTTCACTCTACATACTCCAGTCTAAACAGAGATGCCTTCAGTTATATACTTGTGAGCAGCAGGAGAAGCTTTAAGGCATGCATTTGTAGTTTTGCTCACGCTTACTCAAGACTGGAGGCCAGAAGCCCTCACTCCTGTCAGTGCACACAAACAACACATTAGCACAAGGGTGGGCAAATGGTTGCTCTCCGGATATTTTGGACTATAACTCCTATAATTCCTTGCCACAGGCTGCACTAGGTGTTGTTTATGGGTGTCAACCTCCAAGGTATCTGGAGAGCATCAGTTTGCTTAACCTTGCTTAACAAAAGCAGCAATATAAGCTGCCATCTATACAGTGACTTCAAGGAAATACTTGACAAACTTTGACCTCTGCCAAATCATAGATGGTCAAATGTCTTGCAATGACAACTGATGGTTGACATGAAGCCATAAAAGGAAGGAATTCTGCTCCTCTTCCTAGAAAAAGACTCCTTTTTCTACACCCAGAACTAGAACAGCCTGATACATATGTGCATGTATGTATTCACACTTACACATATACACACACAAATAAATTATCAGATCTCCTTCCCCTCAGGACTGGAATGTTGACTCATGATATATATACACAGCAGCTACACCATGCAATGTACAACAAAACTGTCTTCGAGCAGGAAAACACTAACCTGTTTTCACCATGGGATTTGTACTTAACTTGGCTTAAACCCTTGGACTAGAACTGGCCCATCTTAATGTTGTTTGCTTGCAAAGATCCTGGCTAGGAGTCTCACGCCACAGTGGGCTAAGCAACCAGTCCTGCAATGAGTAAATGAAAACCATGCTGATGAACCACTAAGGGCTGAATAACTGTCATCCAAAGATTTACCCTTCTCAACAACTGTACTCCTGGGCACCAGTCAAACCAGCTACTCTCTCAAAAGACCTGAGATAATGAGTGATTAACAGAGTAGCCTTGATCTTTTTGGAGTAAAGCGAAGCTCAAAGCAGGAGAGCAACAGCTACCAGCATCAACAGAACAAGGACGGTTACCACGCCATCTTTTAGCAGCCTCTGTTACCTGGCCGTTTTTCCTTCTGGACTTCCTGTGTAGATTGGAGATCTTGATTCTATTCCTAGATTCCTCACTCACATCAGGCACCAGGGAGGACTGTCTGCGTACTGTTTTTCATCCCGGCAGAATTTGACTTGTAGATCCCCACAAGATTCAACATTATCTCTCATATTTACCAATGGGAATCATAAAGCCCTCCAGATGTTGATGAGCCAGAACTCCCAGCAGTTCTGGGCAGCTTAGCGAGTGGTGAGGAATACTCAGTACTGCAACTCAACAGCATCTAGAGGGCTGCATGATTCCCATTCTGCATGACCTACAAGACGACTCAGGGTACAATTATTAGAGACTACAGTAAAATGCCATTGGTAAGTAGCTGGCAACAGTTGTGCCCAATTTATCTGATGCAGGGGTTGCAGCAGAAGCCCTCATCCAGTGCTTGAAAAAGACGCATCTGTTGATTTGATTTATATGCCACCCTTCCTCATAACAGCTAAGGGCGGATAACACAATCTTAATTAAAACACACACATCTTGCCTCCTTGAGCAGCTCACCTCCTCTTCATAAGCCCTCATTCACCTTCTTTCTCTCCACGAGGCTCAATTCATAGGGTGGCACAGAGGCATCCTATCACTGCTTAATGTTATTACTTATCCGTATGGAAAAGATAAGAGAAATGGCTGTGAGAACAGAAAAGAAAACCAGTAGGATCAGGAGACTCCAAGGAATGAAAATCTCAGAAAATTCCCAGGAAGCTGAATCCTGGATATTAGCACTGACCAGTAAGAACTGGAGAACAACCGTATACTCTACGCTAATACAACCAACTAAATTCAACATCAGTACACAATTTCTTATCATTCAGATTTGGAATACAATTACATATCTATCCCTCTTGCCAGTTATTTGTTTCAGACACAATGTAACAAAACCAAATGCACTCCCCCCAGTTCTTCTGAATGTGGTTTCATACCACCTGGCTCCAGGCTTTTAGAAACTGTGCCAGCTTATTTTCTGAGGCCTGATGAACTTGTACTAACTGACCTAGAATCACAGCCCATGTTAAAGCATTCACAAGGCAAACTTACAAGGAGATCTCCACCACACGGCAAAGGCAAGATCATCTTCATCACCACCACTATCACCATTTACTGCTCTTCCTCCTCACTGGTGGGAGAATGGAGTGAGACTGTGTGAACCCACTACCAATCTACAGCAGCTTAGGGCTGTGAACACTTTAAGCAATCATTAACCCCTTCTGACACTCATATCAAACATTTGTTTGTTTTGCTACATTCCATCAGTTTGACTGCCTTTTGCTGTCTGAGACCTAAGAGTCTCAGCAATGAGCAGAGCTAGAAGTCAGTTTTTAAAGGCATGGTTACTCTTACTTCCTACATAGTTTTCTCCCTGGTCATTAAGCTTTACTTGTTTTGTGTATTCTTTTTTTACTTGTAACATTATTGTTTGTTTTCCTATTTCTTTCTTTTTTTTTAAGGGAGGAATAGAGGAAGGAAGGGAGGGAGGGAAAAAGGAAGGGAGGGGTCTGTAATGTAATTTGGGGCAGAAGCTTTCAAAATGCTCCCCTAAAGCATTTTGCTCACCAAAAGTAACACGAAAAAGTAAACAGTGCCAGAGTTATCAGCAGTTATACTGCTTTGCAAATGGAATCTTGCTGAAGCCATGTTATCCCTGAAACTCACAGATAGCCAGTAACGTTGTTCCTTGTAATTTCATGCTTCCAAGCTCTGGCTACGAGCCAGGAAGTTCCCTCAACAACTCTCAGTTATGAACTCCCTAGGTGTCCTTAGGCAAGCCACTATCTTCCAGCCACAGTTCTTTATAAGAAATAGTCTCAGTGGCACACACAGGACAAAATTATAGGGAATCAGCTGCAGGCACTAGCAAGAGCACACCCCCAATACCACCAGCATTGTATCCCCAAAGAGAAGACAAATATTATTACAACATATCATATGGACTCCGCTTCAGAGCTGCTGAAATTCTAAAAGGTCAACGAATCCAAGCCGCTTGCCATTAGGCAACCAATCCCTCCATCAAGAAATCGTCTCCACCACCACCACCTCCCAATCAGTTCACCTAATCATAACACAATGTGCTACGATCAGAAAAAAGCAACATCGCAGATCAAACATCCCCAAACAACTCAAGAATGCAATCACAATCATATGTGCAGAGGCACAGGCAAAGAAAAAGAGAAAAGGAGGAGTTTCTAGACCTTCTGAAGATTAAGATAGTATCTTCTCAAAGCTACAATGGGCAACTGGTTAGACAGTGAAGATGAATGTAACTCATCCATCTCATTTCCCTATGCAAAACTTCATTAAAGAGAAGTGCACATGTCATTCTGTTTCCCGTCCCACCCGTATCAGACTAAAATTAAAAACTGTATAGAATGGGATGACCCAGGGTGAAGCCATGCATATCAGGAAAGTTACTGTACCGACGGGGCAATGGACATCTCATGGTATTTCTATCAGTTTGTACAGAACTAGTATTAAAACCAACCCCAGAAAACACTGGAGATCATGCAGGTCAGCTGCACACTGGTACACGGCCACTGTATAAGCAACCTGATGGGCTGTGCATTTACCATTTCTGATAGTTGAGAGATGGTTGTCGTCGTGTGCCTTCTAGTCGTTTCTAAATTATGGCAACCCTGAGGTTACCTATCATGGAGCTTTCTTGACAAGATTTCTTCAGAGGAGATTTGTCTTTGCCTTCCTCTGAGGCTAAGAGAGTGTGACTTGCCCAAGGTCAAGTGGGTGTCCATAGCTGAGCAGGGATTAGAACTGTGGTCTACAGAGTCATAGTGCACTCGAACCACTACATCAGACTGGATGCACGGAACTATTCTTGTAGAGATTACAAACGTTTTAGGTTAACTTCTTTGAGTGTTTTTTTATTCTAGTGTTAGGTAAAAAAAACTTTCCCCTTTTCCTCTTCTCTTCAATCCACATTTTGTTATATTCTTTAATCCATTCTCCCTACTATTGCTCTATGAAGAAAAAGAATCTTTCTTGTACTTTCTCAGAATGAAGATCCTTCTTGTTATATCTATGACTATTATTACCTCCTTCTCAGTTTTTTTTTCAAGTCAAGTATCCATGGTTTTCATGGTGTAGCAGTTTGAGTGCTGGACTACAACTCTAGGGACCAGAGTTTGAATCCCTGCTTGGCCATGGAAACCCACTGCGCATGGAAACCCACCTTGGGTAAGTCACACTCTCTCAGCCTCAGAGGAAAGCAAAGGCAAACACCCTCTAAACAAATCTTGCCAAGAAAAGTCTGCGATAGGTACAGCTTTGAATCACCGCAAGTCAGAAATGACATACATCCACATCAAGTAATTAATATGAAGACATTCTGTTCCTTTCTGTATTACATATACTTTCCTTAACGCTCCCTAGCAATATTTACTATTTTTCCAGCTTCACCAAAGCTGGTATTTTCAGGGGGCTATCCATAAGCTATGTTGTTGTTGTTTTGAGAGGTAATGGTTAACCCTTTAGAGGCATACGATGGACTTTTTCTCCAGTGTACATTCCTTTGCACTTACGAACACTGAAACATCTGTGTTAGTTTTAGGAAAGAGAGCTTGTTAAAGAAAATCCAGGTGATCTTCACAAATAAAATTTATGGGAGATGAATGTGAAAATGCAATAATCTCCTCCTTCCCTCCCTTTCTTCCTCTTCTGTCTAAACTATCGCTGTGGCTAGACTGGTAGAATGCAAGGTCAGACCATGCCTTGCAACAGCAACACATACAAGTAAGGAAAAGTCTTTCTTTGGACATGCACAGATCCAACACAAAGGCAGCAAAACAGCCACTTATATAACTATAGCTGCCTCATGCATGTGCGAGGGACCTGAGAGTTTTCATAGGCCCGAGCTGTAATTCAGCTAGTTACCACTTCACCATCCCTTTGCTGAATAAAGCAAAGCCAAGGACCAGAGAAGCCGGAGGAAATCAAATAAATGCATTTACTAAGAATAAAGTTTGGTTTCTTTATAATCTCCTCTTTCTCCCCCTATTTTTTTAATTTGCAAAATATGTTTTGAGAAACATCAGGCCATAATTGAACTTAAGACATCCTCCTTCCCTCCAGGCCTGCCAGATTCAACTGCAGGGACTCTGGAAAACTGAGCCAAAACCCTTTTTATCAGGGCTGATCATGGCTACCATTTTCTCCCTAAAAATACAGTTCTAGTACACATCACAAAAGTGACATTTAGAGATACTGAAGACAAATGCATGCTGCATTCACAGCTGAACTGACAGTCAGTCTTCCAGCAGCTTGCCAGTAAGAAGCAAGACACATACACCAATGACAAGAGTCAGGGAGGAAGGGAGCAGAAAAGCAAGAATCTATTTCCACTATAAAAACAGAAGTCCTCCAACAGGGCGGCTGATGTACACTTGGCCCTCCACACTAGCTAGAGTTAGGAACATAGGACCCTCGCAAAAGTGAAAAATTTGCAAATATCAAAATTTGTGTGTCTGTGGGAAGGGAGCTGGGGCACAGGTGGGGAAAGTGGGCATCCAGGGTCCAAACCAGGTCAGAGAAAGGAGATGGTTGGCACGGTGGTCCTGTACTTCCTCTCTCTTGCCCATCTCCTTCCTTGGGCATGTGTGGGGCCTGGGTACAGGGTTTGTGGTGCTGAGAATCTGGGCAGAGAGCCATCCTTAGCTGGCCAGGCAGACACTAGTAGAGGAAGACTGAGGACCAGAGGTGGGTTTTAAAAAGGCTATGTGGCCTGATTGGAGCCACCAAGAGTGAAGGTTCTTGAGGTGGGAAAGCAGGGGTTGGAGAAAGTCACAAATAGTCAAATCCACGAATGTCAAACCCGCAAACGTGGAAGGCT
Organism: Cyclura pinguis; assembly: GCA_030412105.1. NCBI lineage: Eukaryota > Metazoa > Chordata > Lepidosauria > Squamata > Iguanidae > Cyclura > Cyclura pinguis. The sequence continues at coordinate 163,613,539 of CM059600.1, forward strand.
GACTGTTAAATCACTCCAGGAACAAACTGAGATATCAGCACAGTGGTTGGGTTTTCCACCTTTCAGGATTTCTAACCGTGGGGGGGGGGGGTCAAAAAAACTAGGCACCTAAAGAGGCTGAAGTCTTTCTGAGGTGCCACAATTCTGCCTTCTCAGTTACACAACCTGCTGCCCCGCTCCACAAACCAAGGGCTAGCAATTACCCAGACAAAAAAAAACAACAACAAAGGGGTTAGGGCCAATTCACTCACCTCCCACAAAGGGGCCTTAATTCGGAGTGACACCCTTCACTGAGAAAGGCCCAGCACAGGGTGAGTGGCAACGCTTCTGCCTCTGTTGCTGGGCCTTGCTCAGAGCCACCCCGTCAACAACGCAGAGGGAAGGCCCGATGCCAGCGTGATGTGCCAGCATGACACAATCCCGTGCCCCTTCGGCAAGTCCAGGCAACTTTCCAGGTGGGAAGAACGAACCCAAACCGATGATCACTCAGCCACATCACACATTTTAAGTGAGCGGCTGCTGTAAATCATCTGATCTGCACGCTAGGGTAATGCTTCAGAGGAAAGTGCACACAAACAGCACCCCGGGCACGATCCCGTTTACACGTCTAATTTTCTCCTCTACGAAACGCCCAAGAACCTCTTTTCCACACACCCCCAACCGGGAGAGGGAAGGGCGGAACGCGGTGATGTAACTTTGCAGGGCGAATTTTCTTCCCCGGGCGTCTTACGAAAACCCCCAACCCTGGACCGCCGCAGAGCGGGCGAGCGAGTCGGCCGGCCGCCCGCCTTGACGGGAGACCTCCGCGCCTGCGGTCCGCGGATTTGGGAGAGATCCAGCACGGGGTTTCAAACCGCCAAGCGAGAAGATGCAGCAAGGGTTTGGGGCCCGCGGGAGGGGGGCGGAGGAGCGGGTAACGGGTCACTGCCAGCAAGAGGAGAGACCCAAAGGTTCCGAAATCAAACCGGTGGGGTGGGATAGTTGAGGTGGGAAACAAGGGAAGGAGCACCAAAGCCCAGGAAGAAACGGGGAGCGGGAGGAGGGAAGAGAAGGAGCTGTTTGGCAAGAGAACAAACAACCCCCCCGGGGAAATCAGTCGCCTTTCTTCCCCCCCTCCGCCCCCAAAGCGGCAGTAAGAAACCAACTTACCGGGGTCGAAGTGCGAACTGAAGGCAAAGCTGGGGTTGAAAAATGAAGCCGACATGACAATAGCCCAGAGAGTGGCCCCCATTCCCATGGCAAAGGAGGAACGCGGGGAAGGGGTTCTGGGGGTGCAGAGAAGAAAAGAAGGGGGAGAAAAAAGACGTGAGACCCCAAGTAAAGGAGCGGGGCGGGAGGCGCTAGGCAGGTGGGGCGGAGGGAGCGGGGAGGGGGAGGTCGCGGCTCTCACAACTCCCGAAGTTGCCCCGGGGCCACATTGAAAGAAAAATCACCCTCTCCTTCCTCGGTCGCCCAGCCAGGGAATCTCAGTGCTGCCGCAGCTCCTCCTCTTCCTCCATGTTATTCTCTCCCGATGCGTCTCCGCCAGGTATTTTTTGAGCCGATCCCATCCTCCGTGGGAAGGCGAAGCAGTCTCGGCTTGCAATCGCCACCGCGGCAAGCGGCAGCCGGAGGGAGTCGGTGTGATTTGTCGCTGTGTATGGGGGGGGGGGGGGAGTGCGTGTGTGCGCGTGCGGAGGGGAGGTTATTCAATCTTTTCTAAATTGCAATCGCCGCCGGCATTCGGGGCCGCAAATGCAAAAAAATAATAATAATAAAAATAAAAGGAACCGGGGAGAAAAATTCACATATTAAAAAAACGAAGCTGTCAAAAAACAGAATAGCACCTGAGTCTGCGCCGTCTTGCAAAGAATGCACGGTCTTGCAAAAGGGAGAGAGGAGCGAGAGAAGAAAGAGAGAGAAATGTGGTCACACACTCACCCCCCCCCCGCCGGCCACACAAGGGGAAAGCTTTGCACCAAAACAAGAGCCTCTAGAGAGAGGCTGGAGCGGCGTGGCGGGGAAGCCACCGGCGGCTGCAGCAGTAATGCCAGGGCAAGAAGGCAGGCTGCCGGGAGAGGCTGCAGGACTCCCTCCAGAGCCGCCGCCGCCGCCGCCTACTGCAAATGCAAAGAGCGAAGGAGCTGTTCCGGTGCTGACCCTGGGAGAAGCTGCAACGGCAACGCCATCTTGCTCCAGATCTGCCCTCCCCCCAACACTGCAGCAAGCAGCAGGGAAGGAGCGGGGCGGGAGGCCGGGGAGCCGGGCAGCGCCGCTCGCCCAGGTGGCATGGCTGGGCTCGGCTTGGCCGCGCGCGAGGGGGAGGCAGGGGCGTCGCCGCACGTGCGGCCGAGGGTGACCCGCGGGCGGCGCGAGCGCACCCGCACACGCCCTTTCCTCCGGGCGGGTGGGCTGTGCGCGCGGACAGACACACGGAGACCGAGGCGCGCAGGCGACCGCGGTCGTTTGCTTCGCAGACACGCTGCTCATCATTCCCGTACGTGCAACATACCAGCACCCTCCCTTTTCCCGATGCGCACGCACGTGCACTTGTGCGTTTGGAGCACCCGCAGCGCTGGTGTGCATGCCGCTCCGGCTGCATCACGCACGCCTTCGCCCGTTAGGTGTTTAGCCCCTCGGTCTGGCAGACCTTCAGGCATGTTCCGACGCCGAGTGGGATTGCTTAGCTAGGCAAGAAAGCGGGGAAATCGGTGCCAACTGCGCTGGTCGAGTTGCATCGGTTCCCGCCCTCCAGACGGTGATCAAGGGATGGGGAAGGATCGGGGACATTTGCAAGAGCCACAAACGCGGGCCCCTGATTTCTGCAAATGTTACCCAAATCGCGAACCCCCGGCTTTAATCCGAACACCACCTTGCTTGTAACACGTGTATACACTGTCGCCTTTGAAGCAGGTAAAGGATATGCATCTGTTTTACTTTGGGGTTAAAAAAAACAAGGGAAACCAGAGGCTTTACTAAGGCATCCAGGAGCCACAACCAATCACATTTTCCACGTGCAGATAGTGGAATAGGCATGCGGAATCATTTCACTGGACATGATAGGCCGGACTGCGCACAGCAGCCTCCCACAACTGCACACCTCCCATATTCATGGGCTGATAGTCCTCATCATCATTACTATTGGCCATGCAAGCCAGGAAGTGTTGGGAATTGTACTCCAAAATGTATGGGACACTCGTTTGGAGATGTTTGGAGCGTGTGCATGATGTATAACGTCATCGGACCCTTGCATGTTATAAAGAAGAGTTACAGATTCCCTATCTGGGGTTTGTAGACTGGTGGTAATGTTCCGGGATGGGGTTGCTGAGTTCCACCACATATTAACACTTTGTCACATTGGATAAGCATGACACATGCAGACACAGGGGCATTATTATAACACTGTGATTCCACTCTAACTGCCATGGCTACCCCCTATGGAACGCTGACGTCTATAGTTTGGTCAGATCGCAAAAGAAGCTGACTGGCTTGGAATTCTAAAGGCGGTTCCCTCAAGGCCAGTCCCATGGGTGTTGAAGTGGAACAACAGTCCTGTGAGAACCAGCAGGGTGTAGTGGTTTGAATGTTGGACTAGGACACTGGAAGACCTGAGTTTGAGTCCTTGCTCAGCCGTGGAAACCCACTGGGTGACGCTGTGCAAGTCACACTCTCTCAGCCTTTGAGGAAGGCAAGGGCAACCGTCCTCTGACAAAATTCTGCCAAGAAAACCAGAAATGACCTGAAGGCACAGAGAAACAAATAGTCCTGGGACTGTGTGGTGTGAAAAGGTTCTCTGTCCTTGTAATACCACCAGTTATGATTTTTTTCTTACGTTTACATTTTCTTGAGTAGGAAGCATCTGCAGTTAGATTGTCATCTGTAGATTATCAGACATTTATCCATTTCAGTACCAGTACAAACTGTGCTGTATCGACATGCAAGCGAACATGCTCTTCTGTGACGTCAGTAGGAAAGAGGCTGCACGTGTTTTCTGATGCAGGAAAATGCATACCGTTCAGTCAGTCCTATAAATCAAATCACTGGGTGGAAATAGACCATTGCCACAGTGGCAGTCACCCACTCGGTACCCACCACACCCAGGAGAGGAGGAAATAAAAACACCAAAGATGCATAAAATCCAAAATTGCCAGCTACATTTCCAGCACATGGAATAACCACTAACACCCATCAGTCAGGGACTGTTGAAAGGGAAAGTAAGACAATCAGACAAGGCACAGTTTGACAGCAGTGGAACAGGGTGGAGAAGAGGTGTGCAAAACAGCTGCAAGAGTTCTGCTTCCTAGTAGGATTGCCCTTCCTCTGTCTTACCTGTGTGCAGTCAGGTAGTAGAGTGAGGAGTGGAGGGGGAGTAGAGCATTTGTGGCTAGGCTCTCTAGTATCTCTTACAATAAGAGTTCTGGCAGAGACATATTAGCCACATGCTCATACTCCCAGATGTTTTCTAGAAACTGGTGGTTTTGTGGAAATGGAAATGCTCCTTTTTGTGCAGATTTTTTGCTGATCTCCATCATTTGGGTTTCTGCTTGTGAACTCTAACAGTGAATAAAAGAGTACAAAAGAGTGAAATCCTCATTTCTGCGCACTTGTTATTTGAAATCTAGCTTATTTGTTTGGGGTTAATAAGTTGGTGGTGATGTGCAGTGATGAGGCAGTGAATTGCATACTTTGTCATATCATATGAACATGACACTTGCAGATACAGGGGCATTATTTTTAAATTAACTATTTTCCTTTACATTGAAGTCTGTGGGAAGGACATTCTTTGCAAGCAGTCCAGGACTGGGGCACAGTTTGTCTTCAGTGGGGGCATAGCCCTGGTGTAGAGACAGGGCCTTATGGGGGTGGGGACCAGAGGCAATTACTGCAGTCCTCACATACTGGCATTACTACATTGTTGTCGAACAATTTATTTCAGAATCCCAAGAATGTGAGCTCCTACGAACACTATGGGAAAAGAGGCAGTGGGCAGGGACCCTCAAATTAGCATTTTGCCCTTCAAGGTCTTAAAAATGTCCTGTCTGGGGATTATAAGATATCATGAAAATGCCCTGTTCACTTTGTTCTCCTGCCCTGTTCACCCACAGCTTTCTGTTTGGCTTTTGCTTCCACAGACTATCTATAACAATGTATCTGAAGTGTCTCATCTGTGTACCTTTAATGCCACTGGTTGAACTCACATTTAATCCATTTAATGGGGCTTCTGCCAAATCCAAGAACCCATCAGTGTGTGGAAAATGTGTACAGGATTTTATCTTTGTACACTCATGCCTTTCTATTATTGCAAAAATCCCACTTCGATGACATGCTGAGTCGAGCCATAATGTTAAGAAAAATTGACTAGAAAAAAACACACACATGCAAAATGGAGCAAATAATGCTTTCAGTAGCTCTCTAGCTAGTAGCTACTTTGCACTGAGATTTTAAAATGAATTTGCAATTTAACAAAGAGAAAGTGAAAAGAGAGATGGGAGCCCAATCAGTGAGGAAAGCCTACCTACCCACCAGCCTTCTCCACTCCCACCAATCAGCTTACACAATCTAGACCAGAATGTGCCACCAGAAATCGAGAGAACGAGTACACCGCCGAACAGTTTGCCTGTAGCAGAAAATAGCTCCAGGTGACTCACTTGCTTAGCCACTGCAAGGAGCAAGCAAGACATCAGTTCATGAGATCAAATGCACTGTTAAGAAAGGAACAGTACTGCGGTTTTAAATGTTAACCGTTATCATTTCTGAGCCCCTAATATAAATAGAACAATAATATGCTTCTTTCTTTTCCTCCCCCTTCCACATAGGTTCCTTTTTCATGCTCTGTTTCCCACCCACCCCCGACACACTCTTTCACTCTCATTCTCTTTTTATTAGCCTCTGAGAAATTCCTTTCCTAAGAATCCACTTCTAAGACATCACTCCCCTTATCTGTTGTTGCCATGCTCCAGCTCAGTGCTTAAACAGTGCCTTAAAGCAGGAGTACACAATCTTTCTCAGCCCCTCAAGACAACATGGGGTGCTGGCTGGCAGGTTGGGAGCCACACAAACACGCATGCACCCACGCCAGTGACTCTCCTTGGCTGGGAGGGAGCAAAGAGCCTTATCGCCACTTCCTCTGTGCCAGCGGCATGTACGAAATCGAATTCTGAGTCCCTTAAGGCCTCTGGGGCTGCCTGGTCCTCCAGGTTGTAGGCGCGGCGTAAGCTCAAAGAACAGCCTGTCTTAGTATAATGTGGAATTTGTCAAAGACACTGACACTTTAAAAACAGGGGTAGCAGGACTAGCCTTCATATAACCTTGTTATAATGAAAAATAAACTATAGTCATTCCTTTGTATCCCTAGGGGATACATTACTGTGGATCACGAAAAACATGGATAATGAAACACTATTTTTTTTTCAATGAGATGAAAGACATAGGTATTGAGATGAGTATGCAGTTTGGTGAGGAGGCCCTGAATCTTGACAGAACTTTAGACTCTTAGAGAAAGATGGCTTTGTTGCCATTATTTGCAGTCCAAAGCAAGTGCACAACTCATAAAAACATAAAAATTAACAGCAACGTGAGGTCCAAGAAGAGATGAGAACAAAATGTTCTCAGACTGTATTTCCACGAGGATAAGTGAAACCGTGGACACCAGTCATGTGGATATGGAGGACCTATTATAGTTTAAAAGGGTGCTGTAAATTATAGGAAATTTAGCAAACCCAGCTATGAGGTTTCAAGCTCTCTGACGTGCCCCGCATTTAGGCCTTAAATGGACTATGCTATCTGAAAGGTATTCAGGTTCAGAAATGCTTTTTTTGAATTTGTGAACAATGGATGGTCTCATCCTATTAGGAGTGCAGGAAGCTGATTCAGACCATTGGTCCATGTAAGCCAACATAGTCAACTCTGTGTGGCAGCCACGTCTGTTCAAAGTTTCAGGCAGGATTCTTCCCTCATACCAGCTGGGGATGCCTGGCATTACCTGGTAGCTTCTTGTCCAAGTACTAACCAAGCCTGCGCCTGTGGAGTTTCTGAAAGAGATCAGGGTGGTATGTGTTACAGGGGGCCTTGTCACTGAATACTTACCCTGAACCAACCACTCTGCCTGCCACCTAACACACAGTGATGCTACATAGAGCCTTTATATGTAGCATTTTTATACACTCTTTTATGCCTGTCATACAGTTCTGCAGAGGCAGCTGGTGGCCTTCATGCCACAGAATCTGGGTTTTAGGCCATTTCCACACTAGACTGTTATAGTGCTATTATTCCACTTTCAACACCCCACGGAATCCTGGGGTGTGTAGTTTGCATCCTATTATTAGTAACTGCAAACCCCAAGATTCCATTAGATGTTGACAGTGGAATAATAGCACTATAACAGTCTAGTGCAGAAATGGCCTTAGTCTGAATTTTCAATGTGATACTGAGGGTGCTGACTCCGTCACCCATTTTAGACATTTTACATCACTCCTTTAAAGTCTCAACTAAAATGATTACTATTATCATTAATCTAGTACCATCACACTTTACAAGTAAAACAACTAAAAAATAAACTAGATCCTGTCTGTACGCACACAGATGGAATGAAGTAATAATAATATAAATATAAATAATACAATTGTAAAACATATGATCCAGATAAAATACAAAAGGTACATTATAATATAAAGCAAACTGACAAATACATGTAATCAAAATATAAAGGATTATGAAACTATATTAAACTAAAATTCCAAAAGCTTCAAAAAACAAGAAAGTTTTTAATTGAGATTTAAACATAACAAGGGAAGAGGCAGTTCTCGAATGTTCAGGGAGGCAATTCCAAGGGTGTGGAGCAGTGAGTGAAAAGGATGAAGCCAAGCCAAGGAAGAGGAAACCCTTGGTTGAATGAGAAGCCTAGCATTCCTAGAATGCAGATCACAAGCACTGATGGTGAGGGAAAAAAAAGAAAAGAAAAGATGGTAAAAAATAAGAGCTGAAAGATAGGGTGGAGCTAGGTTGTGTAGGTCTTTAAACGTTAAAACAAGAAGCTTGTACTGAATCCTGAAAGGAATGGGTACCAATGAAGAGATAGTGAAAGTGGAGAAACATGATCAAAGCAACAGGCCAAAAAGATAATCTTAGCAGGAGAATGTTGAATAGAATCCAGAGACCTAAGGTTAGAAAATGGAAGACCAGTCAAAAGATTACAACAATCAAGTGTTGCCAGATCTGAGGGCCTGGCCATGAACTTCCAGTCTTCATAGGTCACCTCCAAGCAGGAGATGAGGTTACAAATTCTCCAGTTCTGGTGGACTGGGTAAGCAGAAAGGAATCTGTGTGCAGTTTCCAAGGCTTATGAGATAGTGGTTTGACTTGAGCATTGGACAATGACCCTGGGATCCAAGGTTCGAATTCTCACTTGGCTGTGGAAACCCACTGGGTGACTTTGAACAAATCACATTCTCTCAGCCTCAAAGGAAAGCAAAGGCAACCCCCCTCTGAACAAATCTTGCCAAGAAAACCTCACGATAGGATTGCCTTAGGGTCACCAGAAGTTGGAAATGGCTTGACAGCACACAACAACAAGAGGACTTGCAAAGACTCTCCAGGGATGTCTACACATTCACTTAGTTTCCTCATCCCTTCCCAGTCATTGTAGTGGCAGGGCTCATGCTCCACTCTACTCTGCATCCATCTTCTGGCTAAAAGGCTAGATTAAATGTTCCTCATCCTGTCTCGCTAGGTAAGTGAAGAGAAATAATCCCCTCATTTCTCCTTGATCTGGAAACAAGCCCTGGAGCTAAGATTTCTCTGTTAATTTGCAAACAGGAAAATTAGTTTGCTGTGTGTAAGAGAGCATGCAAAGCTGTGAGCATCTGTAGTCAGTACATAACGCAGAATGCTTAATGACATAACCAGGGTCGGTCCCTCAGTTTCAGGTTTTGGCCCAGGAACCTCAGGGCCTGGAACAATAATAAACTGGCAACCCAACCCAAAGCAGTTTCATTGCCTTGTTGACATGAGGTCCCCCAGCCCCTGCTGCAGTTCTCCTTGGGAGAGGATGAAGAGGGGACGCATTCTTCATCCTAAGAGGGCATTCCTGCATTCCCCTCTCTGTTTTACCAGGAAGGGGAGAGGGTGGTGATGCTGCTGGTGGTGGTAACATAAGAAGTACAAATGTGACAGCTACCAGAGTGACATGGACTAGTTCCCCATGGCTTAGGAGGGTCACTGGTGTTCGTAAATGACTGCTTATAATGAAGGTCTGTAGAGGAATCATCAGTGATTGGCTTGGGACTACATTTGATCATAATAAATAAATAATAAAAGTAAGTCAAATCCAGGTCACAGGGGAGGCAAGACAGGAATCTCTCACATCACATCACAGGACTCACTAAGCACCCAGAAAGGTTATTTGTTCATAGGCAAAGAAGGCAGCATTTACAGATAGGAGACAAGGATCGGCATACAGAACATATACTCAAGTGCAACAGAAGCATGCTTTTCCTTCAACCCCTGTGGTGGTGGTGGTGGTGGCAGCGGCAGCAGCTGTGTGCCTTTAAGGTATTTCCAACTTAGGGCAACCCTAGGGCAACCCTATCATAGGGTTTTCTGGTGCTCGGAGTGTGTGACATCCCCAAGGTGGGGTCCCCTGGCCAAGTGGGGAATTGAACCCAGGCCTCCATGGTCATAGTCTGACACTCAAACCACTATGCTATGCTGGCTCTCACTTCAATCCCTAGCTGCACTAATCCCAACCCTGCAGGCATTTGAAGAGTGGTACAGTCACATATAGGAGCCTGAATATCCTGAAGGCACCAGATCCTGTCTTCGAAGCTAAGCAGATTCAATTCTGAGTAGTACTTGCATGGGAGACCACCAAGGAACACCAGGTACCGTGGGCTGTATTTCAGAGGAAGGCAATTAACACATCCCCTCTGAGCACTGGTTGCTTAAGGAAACCCTGTGAAATTGATGGGGTCATCATAAATTGAAAGGCAGCTTGAAATCAGACAGACACACACACAGAGAGAGAGAGAGAGAGAGAGAGAGAGAGAGTCATATATATGCATGGAACAAGGCCAGGCTCAGGCTGAATCTACCACATGAAATTGAATCAGACCATTGTAATCCTGATCTCTGTTTCCCTTGTGCAATGAATTGCTTCATGGTTTAAAAGACTGCTTTCTCTGTTACACTGCACAGATCAGAGTCCACTGCTGCTCCTTTCTCTCGTATGCATGCTTTTGAGCATGTACACGCGTGGTGAAAGTACCTCAATTTCCCCCTGTGCAAAGGTTGATGCCCCTTTTCTATAGGACATGGTGTAGAAGTATCAGATAAATGTTAAGTGCAAAGAAATGCTGAAGTGTATTGTTTGAATTAGACTCAAACTCTTCCTTATCACCAGTCCCTTCTATCTACCTATCTACCATCTATTTGTAATATTACTCAGAGGTAAACCTCACTTTTTCCAATAGGGCTTACTCTTTTTTTGAGTCTGCATAGGTTCCCATCCTTGCAGTACAATAGATTTCCTTTTCTTCTGTTGCTTTTTCCATGGTTGGAATCTCTGGCAAAAGTCCCTTTGCAAAAGGAGTGACATATGTAACTAACTGGAAGATTGGGGGAGTGGGGTGCTATAAGGGGCTGGTGGAGGCCACACACCTCTTCTGACCACACAAAATCAAAGGGGCTTCTCAAGATGCTTTTAAAATTATTTTTTGTCCAGAACATCCTTTTCAAGGCTGAGCTTTGTTGAGGCCTCCCTTTCAAAGAATGGACTGTGGAACTACAAGGTCAGAGTGGCTGTAAGGGATGGCAGAGGCTACACAACCTTTCCCCCTGCACAGAAGCAATAAGCAGTCCTTCCAAACAAAAGTAAAACATTACTCTTCAGTGTAATTCATTGCCTAAGAAGATATCAGGGAGCAAATGAGATGTAGCTGGCTCTATCTCCGATTAACATGTCTTCCACCTTGCTAGACCTAGAGGGCTCCAGCTGCCACTGGAGACATCCTCATGGATCTCCAGAAGCAAGGAGTTGGGATGTTTGTGGAAGCCCTGACTATGACGCCACATTCCATAGATGGGCTCCGTTGTGCCTTGTCCTCTCTCATCTCTCGGCTTGGGTGGCATTTGGAAATCCGAATGGGGCTGCAAGTCAGATATCTCTGAGCTGTATTGAAAACCATAGTTTAGAGCAAACCACTGTAACATAAGATGAGGGGTCAAATCCACAATTAGCATTCTGAAGCCATTTCCATACTACATTGTTATAATGCTATTCCACTTTCAATATCCTATGGACTCCTGGGGTTTGCAGTTTAGGGAGGGGCATTTAGAATTCTCAGCCAAAGAGTTCTTTGGCCCCACTAAACTACAAACCCCAGAATTCCACAGGATGTTGAAAGTGGAATAATAGCACTATAGCAGTATAGTGTGGAAATGGCCTGAGTCTGGGCCACAAAACTTAAATAAAAGCCAGCTAAGATGTAGTTGCCTTGGCAGCTTTGCCCCTGTTATGAAAGCATCCACCCCATCCCAGTGACTGAGTGCATCGCAGATTCTTGCAGCTCTGTTACACCCCAGCAAACAGCCTGAAATACTTCAGCTTTTAGCATGGTGAAGCCTCTATTTTCCCACAGTCCAGGTTAATATTTAAAGTAGAATTTGTGTACACTATTAATTTTTTAGAGGAGCCAGCCTTGCAAAGAACACAGTACTGCAGATGTCATCTTGCCATAAATAGATCTTATGTTAGGAGTGAGAAAGGGAAAAAAAAGTAATAAAGGTCTCCTTGCAAATAAATGTTCTCTGAGAAGCCACCCCTGATGTTTTTCAAGCTTGTTCTCTTGCCTTCCTGGGGCACAAGATAATATTGCATTGTATGCAGCTACAATTCCCGCTTGTAAAACCAGAGTGCAGAACTCTTAATGGGTGGTTACAGAGGCAGTTAGCCTGAGTGGGAGCTGAAATGCTTGGAACACAATCTGCTTTAAAATAAGATTCCTTTTAAACAGCAGGGAGGCAGCTGCCTCTTCATATTAGGAGAGGTGATTTCCTTCTTGCTTTGGAGGCCCAGTTGGGCATGAATCCCAGGGAGCCACCATCACCTATGGAGAAAACCCTTCCATTTTATTCAGGACCTACCTCAGGGCTTTTGTTTTATTTAGAGAGCAATCCAATGCTCCCAGAGGGGGCTGCTGAAGGGCTGCTGAATATCATGGATGTCAGTCTTTGGCCAGAGAGGGACTTCCAGAATGGTGGTGGGACTCTATTATAACTTGCCCAACATTGATGCTCCACTGGTGGTGGGGCCCAAAACAGTGCAGTTAGAGGGACATGACCACAGATCTTAGTCCCTCTTGTTCCCCAGCCAGAAACTGGCACAGCAGAGATTTCTTAGAGTAGGCACCTCCCAGAAAAGATGATGTGGAGGGAACCAGGACAGCTCTTCCTATTATCCTACCCCATTTCTGTTCAGTAGTAAAATAGGCCGGAGGGAGGGGGAGGGAGGAATTTACCTGCTCAATGTACAGATGGCCTTCTTTATCCATGGATTCTGTCTCCACAGATTCAGCCAACCATGGCTTGAAAAAAATCCAAAAAGCAAACTTTGATTTTGCCATTTTATATAAGGGCTGCCATTATAGTACACCATTGTACTTAATGGGACTTGAGCATCCACAAAGTTTGGTATCCACAAGAGGTCCTAGAAGCAAACGCTAGCACTTAGCAAGGGCCCACTGTATTTTCGAAAGGAGGAAGAGTATAGATTGCAGCACTGGACCTTCCATCTGCTCTTCTTTTCATTTCTGTATTGAAAAGTTATGTGAGCATTCCTGCACTGAACTGGTACAGGAAGCCCTCACCTTTTGATGCCCCATTATCTGACAACTCACTTTTCTGTCACTTCCCAATTAAGGACAAGTTCCATTAATTCAGTGGGGGCTCCACTCTTTCATGAGTTCTTCTTGCCTAAGAGGGCTTGCTTGGAAGTGCTCGCATGCACATGCTGCTTGCAAGTGAGCTGAGGTTGGGGGAGAGCTCTGAACCAGCTCAGAGACTTTGCAAACAGCACATGCATGGTCAGTCCCAAGTGAGCCTCCATAAGTCCTTCATGCTCTCTACAGCAGTGTACACGGGTTCTGCTTTTCAAGCAATTCCATTTTCTGACAGTGCTCTGGTCCCCAACCTATCAGACAAGTGAGGGAAGCCTGTACAGCAATTATTACTCATTCTTTACAGAAATCTATACAGTAACAACATACATTCTTTTTAGAGTTCACAAGACTCAAGGGAAACAATCACACAGTGAGTTCAGTGATGACAGCGTTATTAGCCAACTGTTGTCGGTATCACTTGCGTAGCGAAATACTCCATTGCACTCCAAACTACATAAACTTGCTAGCTTCCAGTTTATGTGTGTAATCCGCATTTTTCCATTACCACTTATCTGCTAGGAAAACACACTTTTTCTGCAATGAAAGAATCCCCTTGGAGACAAATGTAAATGTGGCCACATCAGCTAGGACATAAATACACGTATGTCATCTGGCAAAAAAAGTCATGATGAAAGGCCTTCAGAATTAAACTTGGCCCTCCATATTCACTAGGGTTAGGGGCACAGGAGCCCCGCAAAAGTGGAAAAACCACAAATATCAAAATGTGTGTGTGTGTGAGTCTGTGGGAAGAGGGCCAAGGTGTGGTGGGGATAGTGGGAATCAAGGGTCCAAATGAGGTCAGAAAAAGGAGAGGGAAAGGGGGTAGATCAGCATGGTAGTTCTCTGCTTCCTCTCTCTTGCCCATCTCCTACTTGGGAGGGGGCATCAAAAGAGGATTTGTGGTGCTGAGAAATCTGGCTGTGGGCCACCCTTAGTTGGCCAGGCAGTGTCTGGTGGAGGTGGAGGAAGACCAGAGGTGAGTTTTTAAAGGATGGTGTGGCTTGATCAAAGCTGCCAAGGAGGAAGGTTCCCCCAGAAAATAAGTACTTAGGGAGGGGCGACAGGGGTTGGAGAAACAAACAGTCAAATCTGTGAAAGTGAAACTTGCAAATGTGGAGGGCTCACTGTAAAAGCTGTATTGCTGGACATGATACTTATTGCAAAATAAATATCCGTCACACTTGCATATATAAATTCACAAGCTGCACATTCAAAATAGAAGGAAGTCTTACTGTTTGCTTACATCTCTACATCTCAAGTAGTTGAGGGTTGGTGGGTGTAGAAATACATACTTTAATTACATTTTTACATAACCAGTACAAATAGGGGAACTCTCCTTAACTAATAGGTAACAGCTGCATCCCAGCCAGGTCAACCCACCTCTCAAAATGTATTTCACAAATCACATCTTCATTGACAATTTGAAGGACAGTCATAGGTTACTATATTTCTCTGGGAGTTAGAAGATCCTCCATATAGTTTATGTTATAGGTGTTACAGCTTATGTACATTTATATTAAAATACTTAATTTGCTTTACACTACCTCTGTGTAGTGGAGGGGGGAGGCTTACAACATAAATTTAAAAGAAAAACAATAAAACAGCAAAATAAAATAGTAGTAGGTTGTTGTGGGTTTTCTGGGCTTTGAGGTATTTTCTCCTGACGTTTCGCCTGCCTCTGTGGCTGGCATCTTCAGAGGATCTGAAGAAAATACTAACAGAACACGGCCTCAAAGCTCAGAAAACCCACAACAACCTATGGATTTCAGCCGTAAAAGCCTTCGACTTTACATAAAATAGCAGTAGTTTAAAAAAATCCATCAGTAATTTAAAGCCTGGGAAAATAAAGTGTTTCACTGGTGCTGAAAGACAGCAGTCTTTTAGACCCATTTCAAATACTGCACATGTTTACACAGGAAAGTGTCTCACACCTGTATATTGATGTATTTCACTGCATGTACTCTCACAACAGAGATGTGACTAGCCACAGCTTTCTGGAACATGCAAGATTTAATGTTCACTGTTACTGAGTGGATCTCTTCAGCTGTACACTGAATCTAAAGCTTGGAAACAAGACTCAGAAAGTTGTAGTCCAAAAAAGGAATCTTCTCCAGCTCTGACCACGCCTTGCAAGGTCCTTGGGAGATCTTATCCTGAACACACACACAAAGACAGCACAGCTCCAGGTTTGCCATTCCAGACAGGCAGAAAAATCAGCAGATTTTTCAAGCTTGGACTTCCACATATATCCTGAGACTGTGTTTGACTTGATGGGTCACGCTGTTCATTAAAGTACAACTACATGTGGTGTAGGAAATCAATGACCCCTCTGTGTGTATGTGAGAGAGAGAGTGTGCACGCTCATGTGTGTCAGTTAACAACAGGCATGGAATGGGAGACCAAATGGGAGAGTTGGGTGATAGTGCAAGGGAACTTCACCGTTTTGCATGTCATTTTCCTCATTTAAATTACTTTTCCACTATATTTCTATTTTAGTGGGGAAACAGAGTTGCTATACAGGAGTATTAATATACCTTAGAGAAGGTGGTCTTTTGTTTTTGTTTGTTTGTTTGTTTGTTTTTGAGAACTAGTACATCTGCTCAAGATGTTATGACACTTCGACTGGTTCCTATCAAAATATTACCCTATTGTGGTTTCCAAGTGCCTGCATGAGACATTTTGGTTGATCCTTATGTTCAACTTTTAGGTACTCGCATGTGCATCTGTATGTTTTCCCCTAAGGAGTTAATAGCAGCTTTAGAAACACATTTTAATTGAAAACAACAATGGTAGAAAAAGGGTTTTCCCTTCCCTTCCCTCAACACCATGACCTTGCTCCAATATGCCACCAGCTGCACTGGTGGTATTGCTTTTAATAAAATTTTTATTAGATTTCACTTCCAATCTGGTTCTTATACAATAGAAGTTTTGTGTATGGGAACTGAGTATCATTTAAAGCAGCTCTTACTCTGGGATAAAAGGAAGCCTATGGTCCCACTCTTCCTAGACATCTCTGGCTCTTCTTCAGTTCATTTTTAGTTTTGGTTCATGCTTGATACACCAAATCAGGGATAAGCAGAAGAGTCCTATATTCTAATTACCCTTAGGGAAAGATACACTGCTGCTCTGTCTATGCAATGTCCAATATCACTTATTTGTGCCTCTCAGAACAAGTAGAGAAAAATGTATCACTTGGAAGGATATGCTGTGGAACCATTTTGCCAGAGGACCTGGTGGTATATCTGTGCAGCTGCATGGTATATATCCACAGTTGCACCTGAGCAATTGCATTGGTGTATCTCCAATGGAAAAAGAATAAATCAGTTTCAACCATATCCTATCAACCTGTGGTTGATGTATCATGAACATAGAACTGTGCCCTGAAATGAGTTTAGGAACTATTATCCCACAGTTGCTAATCCGTACTACAGCATCATTGAACCAGTATATATGAAGCACTTTGAAACATTGACATATGCTGTTGTCATTGTGGGTATTCCAAATTAAATCAGTGGTACCTTAATGCTGTAAAATGTGGCCTAAGAGCCAATTCACATGTTACATTTTCAGTGACCACTGAAGATGTTTTAAGGATGCACCTAAAAACTTAGAAGCATGAACGCAGAAAACACATTTGTCACCAAGTTAATTCACTGTAAATCCCTCTTGAATGCACACTTGGTGGGAAAACCACTGGCCTTTTTGCCTCAGGATAATGATTGCAAAGATTTAAATGGGAAGCTATTGCCACTCTTGAATCCTGCTTTGTTCACTACTGGCTTGGCATAATGCTTCCAGTTCTGGTTTATTATTTAACAATATGTTTCACTCTCATATCAACACAATTACCATAGCAGCAACATAAGGAAATAAATGGTTAACAGCGACCTTTAGAATATAAAATGGGAGCTAATGGTCAGAAAACCAGGGTGAGTTGGTCCAGGTTAAACCGCAAGTTAGTAACAGAGAACAGAGACTTGACTATAGGCCTGTTTGTTCCCAACCTTACTTTTGAATCACATATCTACCTTCATGCTGGCAGGATTTCCAGAGTCTTCTTCCACTCCCCACCATTTGCAAATGAGCTACCTGCTGAGAATGCAAGACAGAGGTTTGAACTGATAAGAACCAAGAATCACACAGAGATGATTTTAAAAACGAAGGCAGCTCCTGGTGCTGAGAAGTGGAATTGCAAAGCACCCAGCTGTTAACAACATGGTGAGCTCAGCATCTACCAACTGCAGATATCTCTTAATCTTACTTTGCAGTAGCAAGGCAGCAACACTAAAGAGAAACATGAGCCCTGCCCCAAAACTGTTCAAACTCCCAGTCATGTTGAGTGTCAGTTTTACCAGCGAGAGCAGCCCCCTCCAGGAATCATTGTTTGTTGGAACATGACGGTTTGTGCCTGCAAGGGACTC
Organism: Cyclura pinguis; assembly: GCA_030412105.1. NCBI lineage: Eukaryota > Metazoa > Chordata > Lepidosauria > Squamata > Iguanidae > Cyclura > Cyclura pinguis. The sequence goes on from CM059600.1 coordinate 163,630,871, forward strand.
CTGGGAGCCGGCTGCTTTATACAGCCACCTGATATGGTGGGGATGTGTTAAATCCTGTGGCTGCTTCCTTAGTCATTGTTCAAGGCAAAGAAAGCATAGATACGTGCTTGGAGACATACAGATGAAAAGCAGGGCACAGGGAGAAGAAGTAGTGCTGTGACAGAGCTATGCAAGAAATTCTAACTTTTCCTTCAGCCCAATTCCAAAATTAGGCTGAGGATTTTAACAACAACAACAACAACAACAACAATAATAATATAGTTTTATTTCTTACTTGCCTCTCCCAAGGCTTGAGGTGGGGTACAACATAGATTAAAATACAACTAAAAACACATAAAACCATTTAAAATACACCGGTTTAAAATTCATAGTTAAAAATTGATTGGGTAGGCCTGCCAAAAGAAATAGGTCTTTAGTACTTTTCAAAATCACAGACAGAGTGTTTAGCTGTCAAATCTCTTCCGGCAGGTCATTCCACAGTCTAGGATCGGCTGACAAAAAGGTCCTCTGGGTGACCTTTGCCAGTCTAGTCCTGGCTGGTTTAAGTAAATGGCTCCCAAGAGGACATAAGTGTATGGGGGGGATTGTATGGGAAGAGGCGATCCTGCAGGTAATTTGGACCGTAACCATGTAGGGCTTTAAAGATAATAACTAACACTTTGTACTTTGCCCAGATACTAATTGGCAGTCAGTGGAGTGATTTTACTATCTATGAGATATGCTCACTCTTCAATGTACCTGTAACCAATCTGGCTGCCATATTTTGGACCAGCTGGAGTTTCTAAACTTGGTACAAAGGTAGCCCAATGTAGAGCACATTGCAGAAGTCCAGCCTTGAGGCTACCAGTGGTTAGGCTACCATCTTTAGGTCTTCCAATTCTAGGAAGGGGTGCAGTTGGTGTATCAGCCAAAGCTGATAATAAGCATCCCTGATGTTGCATCTATCTGAACTGATATTTGGAGAGATGGATCCAGGAGCACTCCTAAACTGTGAACACAGTCATTCTGGGGGAGTGTGACCCCTCCAGAACTGGCTGACACACCTCCAACCCCAGATTAGGGCCCAGGATAGGGTCTTTTCTTCTTGGTTCTCTTGCCAAAGCCACAGCTTTCCTCTCATTCATTTCCCCTTATTTTGATCCTTGCGAACATGGGTGTTCAGCACTGCAAAGAACTTTAACATCATAGCCATGACAACAAGTGGTTTCCACATGCGTAGATCAATGGATCCAGTTCAAGTGTTAGCCTGAACATTAAAGGAACTCTCCAGGGTGCTGAACACTCTCCCCCAAATTGGATTAGCCCATTTAAAATCTGGACTAAAACCTGGACTGGGTTCATTCACTTGGATACAAGTAGCTTCCCCTTCACCGCAGCCCCTCCCTCCCCTGCTCTGGCTAAGGTAAGCTGCTGTTCAGTCATGGAACGCTGCCAACATGAGCTTGTCTGTACAGTCGTCGAAAGTGTGCTACAACAGCAATGCAGCCATTGTAGAATATGTCTAAAATGACTTTTCCATGGCAGGTTTTCTGTCATAGGGAAGGGCCATGGTCCAATGTGAAAGCACCTGTTTTGCATGGAGAAGCTCCTGGCTCTAAGTGCTGGCATATCTTGAAACTCAGAGAGCTGTCAGTCCGGGTGGGGAACCTGTGGTCATCAAAGGGCTGCTAGGCTGCAGCTCCCATTCTCTATCACCATGGCCCATGCTGGAAACTGGAGTCCAACAATAGCTAAAGCATCACTGTTTTTTTTTTCCATTAGAGAGACCAATGGTCTTTCCTTTGTTTAAGGCAATCTCCTAAATTCACAGTACTTTGGACACCTCCATGTAAAACTGAAGATCATCCTTTCTGGGTGAGGAACTGTAACTCCTAATATTATTTGTACAATATCTAATCTTCAAACAAGAGATACCGGGTATAGTATTGTTCCTTAGGTAAGATAGCTGTGTGTCCCCAGTACAGAGGGGCATTCTCTTGCATAGCAGTCATACATAATTTGTATAAATCATTCAGTAGCCTCCAGATACTAAGTTCTTGATATGGAGGACTGAACTAAAACCCAGGATTTAGGAGGGGGGCCTCATTACAGTACAGACATTCTTCAGAAGGTACCCCAAGACACCCATGAATCACATAGTAACCACACAGTAATTACAATAACCCTGAATTTACTATCTGGGAGAAAAGTATAAATAAGCTGATAATTCAGTCACTCCATAAATGAAATATTAAGAGGAGTATAGGGACACTGTGTGGGGATGTTAAGGTAAAAAGTGCTTGTCTTTGTAGACTGGAATCAGTATCAGAAACCAAGAAGGGCAAAGAAGTAATAGAAGGACTAGAAGGCACATATTAATTTTAACCCACTTACAGGTCTCTCTATGTTAATCAGCCTCCAGAGAAGTTGAGCTCTAAGCAAAGAGCTGTGCTTTGATCTAGCAATTCAGCATCTGTTGAACTAAATCTTACTTATCCAAATTTCTAACGATGTCTTTAAACGGAGGAAAAAACACCCCCTCTGAACAAAATTAACAGTTTGCAACATTTTTAGGTGAAACCGATCAGAGCAAAAACAAATTACCAAAATGTTTAGGAACCCTAAAAACAGCAGGGGACATCTGTTTCATAAAAAAAAAGTGCATGCTCAGAATTATGTGTAGACAGTAAGAAAATAAACGACAGATTACACTTGTGGAAATTTATAGAGAAAGGTGTAATAATGATAATTCCAGTCACCATAGATGCAGTAGTTCCATAATAATGAAGAACAAACGTATGCACAGAATGTTGGCTATATCTGACACTTTTTCAAGGCAAAAATATTGAATAAGATGAGTTCAATCCTGTCATCGAATGACAGGATAAAGGTAAGAGACAAGTCCGGATTAAGACAGTTAGGACCCTGAGGTACTTCAAAAAGACAAGAGACCCTTTTAGGCAGTGACTCCCACTGTTAGGGTGCCAGCTTCATACTGGGGCAGTTTGGCAGTGCTGCCAAACCAAAAGGAGCTTTCCCTGGGACCAGAGCCCACCTCTTTCACACCCAAGAGGGAGCCCTTCCTCAGAATTCCCCTCCCTATCTGTGTTCTAGCCGACATGACTGAAGCCAGTGTCTCAGATGTAGTGACCCCACGGCCCTGTCCACATCTTCACCCACTCTGCTACTAGAAAATGGGGCTACGGTGGTAGTAAAGACTATCACCCCTTTGTGGGGATTGTTTTCTGTTGCTCCAGAGACTAAGACTAGGCAATAGATTCAAGCTGCAGGAAAGGAGATTCACTTGAACCTCAGCAAGAACTTCCTGATGGTCAGAGGTGTCCGGCAGTGGAATATGCTGCATCGGAGTGTGGTAGAGTCTCCTTCTTTGGAGGTTTTTAAGCAGAGGCTGGATCGCCATCTGTTGGGAATGCTTTGATGGGTGTTCCCGCATAGCGGGGGGGTTGGACTCGATGGCCCCTGGGGTCTCTTCCAACTCTGTGATTCTATGATTCTATGCAGAATGACAGATCAAAAACACTCCACTTCCCAGGAGGATTTCTTTCTGGACGGGAGAGAAATCACAGTACAAGAGGGGTGTGTATCCATGGATTGGGTATATACATAAATAGTAGGAGCAACACTTGGCCTTTTGCAGCTAAGGTTCCTGGAAACATAGTGCACCACTAATAGGATAGCAATTTGCAGTACGGCACTATGAATGCCTGCTCGGAAGTAGTCTCACTGAGTGTCTTCCGTAAGTAGATATAGGACCAAGATCCAACTGGATAGCCTCGTTGGTAGAACTATACTCCTCTCTCCTGTAACCCTCTGTATGTACCCAAAACCAGGCATGAAGGGCTGGGAAATCCTCCAGAGCTGGTTTTCAGGCAGCACGGAGAACTGCGGGTGAGAGAGAAGGCCGAGTGTAAAAACGGATTATGTCTAGGACTGTAGTCTAAAGCCCTGACAATGGCCTAACTCAAAGTGACAACAGTGAAGTTAATTTACAATGTGCTAGCAAGAATAGTGTACCGGGGATCAGCTCTGGTGTGTTTGTGGTCATCGTGAGTAAACCATAGACGGAAGTGGGCAAAGCCTAATGGTGCCAGAGGATAAAAATGTGCTTCAGAGCTTGACCTGTAACAAAAGTCCAGGATGTAGTAGATCTGAGTCAACATGGTTGCTCATCATGGGATTAAACCAAGTCACATGTGGTCTTTGCACTACACACCTTATGGTATTTCCCCCCCTTCTATTTAGAAGTTCCAGCTTCCAGCAGAAGCTTCCCTTCTTCACATGGGATGAAATGAGAGCTTAGAAAGTAATTAGTTATGGTTATAATAGTTATAGTAACCACTTACACCCCTGATTTGGGGGAAAGGAACTAATTGCAACAAACTAACTAATTGCAACTAACTGACTCGATTTTTAAAAGCTCTAGTTATCTTGAAATTCTGCTTGAAACTGTAATGTTTTTAAAAGCAACTTCCAAAGCTCTGATATGCGGGAGATATAGCACACGAAGTCTGGGAGTGTGCCAGCAGATGCATGAATTGATTCACCAGCTACATATCATGTTTCTAAAGGAATAACCTTTTAGGCTGAGTTGCATCACAGCTGTTTTGTCAACAGGGTATTCATGACCAAGCATAAGGCTATGTTGGAGAAAGAAGCACCTAGCCTCAATGGAATCCCTTGTCTACATTTTCACAGGAGTCGCTTGCCTTGAAACCGCTATGACAGTCTCTGGCCTTCCTGTGCTGACCTTCCCATGACCCTGCAAGAAAATGTGCCTTCTGTAAAAACAGCTTTGTTTCAGTGGACTTACGGAGCAAAGCAAGGAGGCTGCTGTCGTCAAAGGCGGGAAACAGGGAGAAGGCTTGAACTGTGAGGAAAAAGAATTTTATGGCCCTCTATCTAGTGAATTTATGGGGGAGAGAGGATGAGAACCATTGGGGCTATTGTTCCATTTTTGCCAGTGGTTTTCTCTAAGACCTTGAGTATGCAAGAATTGATTTGCTCATGTGCTCACTGTTTCGTTCTCTAGTGACATGTACCTAAAATGTGGGAATTGCCTCTTCTGAAAGGTATTGACATGAGATGATGTGGTGTTCTGTGGAAATTTTTCATAGAGCATATGATATGTGATTTGGTACTCGGTGTACACATATGAACTCATCCAGTGTGTCTCTGGATGAGTGAATAAGTTGACTTAAAAAACAAACAAAAAAATTCCAAGTCAGAAAAGAGTACTTCACAATCACCTTTTCTTCAACCTTCTTATCACAGGAGACTTTAGTGTTTGCTGTTGCCATTTACTGGGTGTCATGGACGCCTTTTGTATATTGTCAGATATTGCTTGGATCTCTCTCTATATACACCTGCCTGAGGTTTGAGGTTTGCTGGAGAGGGCTTCTCCATGTCATACCAGTCAGGGAAATGTGGGAGGGCAACGAAGAAGGTCTTTTCTGCTGTGCCACCCCAATTGTGGAGCACCCTTCCCTTAGCGGCCCAGCTCACAGCAACACTGCTGTCATTCCAGCAGCCCAGTCAGTCCACAAATACCATAAAGGCACGGCTGTTTACTAAAGCCTGATTTTATTTCATCCAAATGTGCACGTAAGCATGATTTTAAATTGTTTTATCTGAGGCACTTGCAAATTGGTTTTATCTTTTATTAAGTGTTGCTTGGGACATATTTTAAATAAATAGTTTACATATTTTATAAATAAAAAATAATTCTCACATTTGCTTTTCATTCCAGATAGCAGTAGCAAGATGTAGTAGATTGTCCTTTTGTCATCATCAACTACAACAATCATTTATATATACTATGAAGAATGGCAACTGCCAAAAGAAAGTGAATTGGACTAGGATGAGGAAGGTAAAGCTGAAGAAGGAGCATTGAGACAGCTGTATATGTTAAAGGAAAGTGGTATGTGAGGATTTGATTCATGCATGGCTTGTTTTCAGCCTATCTGTGTCCGGTGGTTTTTCCACTTTATTGTTGTTTGCGCGCCTACTTTTAAAATAGTAGGCAGTGATTATATTAACCCTAGATTTTATATGATTTATGTTCTGTTTATACATCCTTAGACATTAGAAATGATGATTGAAGGAACTTATTCATAATGAGATTTGTTTGCTCAAACAAAAATTAGTGTTGTATTACTTAAATTATTATGTGTCTTGGAGTCATTTCTGATTTACGGCAACCTTAGGGTGAATCTATCATGGGATTTTCTTGGCAAGATTTCTTCAGAGTACATTTGACTTTGCTTGCATCTGAGGCTGAGAAAGTGTGACTTGTCTAAGGCCACTGTATGGGTTTCCATGGCTAAATGGGAATCTGAACCCTGGTCTTCCAGAGACCTAGGCAATTTCCGCACTAGGCTGTTATAGCGCTATGATTCCACTTTCAACCTCCTATGGAATCCTGGGGTTTGCAAGTGGCCCCTCTCAAAACTGCAAACTCCAGGATTCCATAGGAGGTTGAAAGTGGAATCATAGCGCTATAACAGTCTAGTGCAGAAATGGCCCTAGTTTAACATCCAAACCACTACACTGTGCTGGCTTCAAGTCAACTCCAGCTTATGGAGAACCTGTTGTAGGGTTTTTGGGGGGTTTTTTTTGTTTCTTGGCAAGATTTATTCAGAGGTGTGTTAATGCGTTCTTCTGTATATAGCCCATAGTCTCTGGTATTCCCTGGTGGAATCCCTTCCAACTACTAATGAGGCCTGACCTTGCTTAGCTTCAGGATCTGGTATCTTCAGGGTATTTAGGCAGTAAATACCATTGGAAAAAATACCACGCCCTTGGGATGCAAATGGTCATAGAAGACAGAAAATTACTTTCCTCAGCCTAGATCAAAGGTAGGAATCATGTGGCCCACCAGATGTTGATAACCTGTGACTCTCAACTTTCCTTACTATTGAGCCTGTTAAAGCTGCTGGGGCTTTCAGTCCAACAACATCCAACGGGCCATTATTCCCGTGCCTGACACAGTCATTTATTGGGACAAATTTGGACCTGCCGCATGATGCGGAACTTGTTTGTTTGTGTGGTGGGGAGCATGCTCTGTAGATTTCCCCTTGCCCAATGTGATACATGATGCTGAGCATCCAGTTGCCAGTGACAACTGATAATATCACATTAGCGCCTTGAAAGGGCCCAAGAGAATTGTAGAGTTGCATCCTCAACAGGTGCATATCTCCATAAATAGTAAAGCTGAGCAAGGTGACCTGCCCCTATAAAAGCCAAGGACGTGGCTTAACTTTTCAAAAAGACACTTGCCAAGATTCAGGCTGAGGAGATCTGTGGCAGGTAAGTACTTGCTGTACATATTCAGTGACTAGGGAAAGACAAGCTCATTTATTAATATGGTATCTACAGAAGGAGCATACAGTTGCAGAAGATTTAACTGGTACAGTTCTCCCCAGAGCATTAGATTCATATTTGGAAGACCTCCTAATCAGTTTGAAAGGGGGAATGAATGAAGCTGAGGAAGGCAAATCAGCCATTCTAGATCTAAGAAGAAGAACGGTTGGAGAGTTTAATAAATAGGTTCATCACAGTGATGGTCTATCAGCAAAAAAAAAGAGGGTGGATAAAGGCTGTTGGCATGTAGTTAAAGTCAGTGCTCCTTGCTGACAATTTGTACCATTCTCTGCGGTTTCTTCATGCAACAGCAGGATCTTTGGGTATTTCAAGCAAAAGGAATCAAGCTTCTTTTGCTGAAATTGTTGGCTGAAATTTACAATATACCAGGAATTAGTGATGGTATTGCTGTGGGAAGGATTGGCAAGATGTAAGAGGACAATGGCTGATTCATCCTCAGCTTCTGATTTTCCCCTTTGAAGCTGGCAAGTGTGTGCCTCACTTTTGAATTTCAGATTTCGCAACCTGCTGCTTTCCAGATATATTAGAATAAAGTCCCATCATCATCATCATCATCATCATCATCATCATCATTGTGAATTGAGATGATAAGGGCTGCTGTTCATCCATATAGAAGATACAGAGTTGAAGAAATCTGGAATATACCTGTATATTCAGAACTCCATATCTGCCCTTTGCTCCAGCCTATTACTTCTAAACGCTTATCCATTGCCAAGAGTTTGTTAAGTGCAGCTCTTTAATTAAGACAGAGAATAAATCAGTGCTGGTGAGGGGGTGGAGAATCTATTCTATTTTTATTGGGAACATAAATTTCAATACCAAAAGGACTTTGGGAGGGAATATTTTGCCAAAATGTTGATGTTGGAAAAAATATGACTAAAATGCTAATGCAAACTAAGATAAAGCTGGATGATGAGTTATCAGAAAGATGTTGCAAGGTGCAAATTGACCAAGGGTAAATGCTGCATCAGCACGGACCTACCGAGCCCCTTCCTTGTCTAACTGAAGCAATAGGACCTGAGCCCAAAAACCCCAAATGGATAGAGAAAGGAAAAAGGAGTTCGTATATACAAGGCAGATGTGAGGGCACATTGGATCTACAGAGTGTGTTAGTGGCATGGGGAATTATTTTTTATGGAACGCCATCTTTCACGGTGTCAGTTTGCTAGGCAACAACCTCTTGTGGAGAGATTTTGGTGCAAATATTGTGTGGATGAAAAATTAAGGTTATACCAGCAGCCTTCCACCAGGCCGTCATGTGGGCTGCTTCCTTCTTCCATTCTCTGAGCACAAACAGTTTCCAGGGCAGTTATCTGTTATGAAAATGGCATCTTCTCCAAATGCTCAAAGGCAGAGGGAGATGAAGAACTGCACTGTCCTTTTCTAAATAAACTCTTGGCAGACAGAATCTGATGGAACAGGGTGTCCATTGGGAAAACTGAGTTATTTAGACTGAGTGTAATCCTAGAACTAGTTCACATCACAAGATGTTGCATGGCAAATATAAGAGTCCCTAAGAGGAGGGAATGGAAGGTTCAAGAAGCATAATAGGAGGGGCAGCTTTCCTCAGAGCACCAGCCAAGTCTCAGAAATAAACAACTTTCCCGCCAACAAGAAACAACGGGTGCCAGGGTACACTACCTTGAGCTTAAAGAAAAAGGAGCAAGGAGGCCTCAATCCTTATGGCAGGCCTTCAAATTGCTCTCTTGTCCCTGCCTTTTAGTGAGATAAGGAAGTGAGGATCTAAATGTTCCCTATTTTAGGGTTCTGGCTCATGACCCACAATGCATTGCTCCTGGTGGCTACAGGAAAGTGCGTCAAGGATTGCTCTCAGCAGTGTCACAGAGCCATTATGGTCACCTCTCTGTTTCTTGTTTGCTTAACATCTGAAGAGACTGTTTGTACTGGGAAAGGCTACCTAGGACAGAGCCTGTAGGAGAGCAATAGAGTGACAATTGTACCGGGAGCTGTTTGTTTACTCTGCTAATCTCCAATTATATCGCTATCACAGGGCACTGCATATTTAGGGGATTGGGACAGGCATTAGAGCTTTGAGTAACCTTTGCACGCACTGGGTTTCAGAGGAGCTCATGCCGAAGCTTACTCCTCAGAGGGAAAGGTCATCAGTAAAAGTAAACCACTGGACCTGTCTGCATTTGGGGACACTTCGGCACAGGACATCTGCCATGGCTGTTCTAGACTGGCAACCTCTGACTCCAGTCTCATTTGGTTGCCAGGCCGTGCTGCAGATTTTTCTGCCTTCCCACTTCTGAACCCACACTTGATGGGAATCTGTTTCTCATCCAGCTGTGTTCAGGCCGCCTCTAACACAGTATGTTAATCCCTTTTTGCAGAAATAGCAAGATGCTTGCAGTCAACCATAACTCCCTTTGTGTCCTAGCAGTATTAGTAATCTCCACAGGATTTCTTAAAAGACTGAATGGAATGACAGTTTGTGCTTCTAAAGAACTTGGTGGACTATGCAAAACAAATTCTGTCCAGAGAATTCCTGGCTCACAACGAACTTAACTCGGCTTTCCTACTTTGCTCTTCTCCGTACCACTATGTCCACCACCTATAGAGTTAAGCTGAAAATGCCTCCCTCACAATACGGTGTGTATGGTATATACCTGGAACATTTTACCCCTCCTATAGGATGCAACAGAATTCACTGTCAGTACAAAATTGAAAGGTCTTTTTCTGCATTTAGAGACAGAAATTGCCTCAGGAAGTGGCAGAAGTGTTTAGGTTAAGTAACTGTAGAACAGTTTTTCATAATGCAAAAGAGGAATTTTGGCACAAACAGGATTCATTCAGACCTTACATTTGTCTCTCTTGCTTAATTCAACAAAGAACCCTCAGTGTTTCCTGATACTTACATCCCAGTTTATCTGGTATACTTTAATATTAACTGACTGACAACAATTGAGGGATGGCGTGGCGAACTGGCAGTCTGTGAACTGCATTCAGTTTTATCTGGCTTCTGGAGAATCTCCCAGAGATGTGGCAGAACATTTCCCCATAATTTCACTTGGAAAAAAAAACAAGAACAGGCCTGTCTGCCTAGGGTGCTCTCCTATCACAAAATGTATAAGCTGCTTTAAAAAAAAAAAAAAAAAAACTTCCTGCATCACATCAGCCCACATTGTGCATTATCAGCTATTAACACTTTCTCAGTCTTACCTCATTCATTGGTTTCTATGGAATGAAAGGCCTCCGGAACGGGCCTTCTGGACTCCTAGTCCTGCAGCTGAGATGCGAGCTGGCCTTGTCTTTCATCTCCTTTTCAGCAAATGCACCACCAGTCTCCACTTTGATCATTCATGTTCCTTTGTAATCCAGCATTTTGCAGTTGTTAAATGAAGTGTACAATGCAGGGTTTGGGAAGTGAGGGTGACTCACCCAGGAGTTAAGCTCAGCTGGCAGACGCTTGGCTGCCAGCGAGGGGGAAAGAGCCAAAGAGAATGAGCCTGGATGGCTGATTGGCAAGATGAGCAGCTAGCTCAGTGCAACAGGATTTACTGGAATTTGAAATCTGCCTGTGGTTTTAGCAAGCAATCGAAAGCTTCCTTCCCTCGGATTAAGCTGAAGATAATCTCAGTAAATAGCACAGTCTTACCATGCAGGACTGAATTCAACCACAGATGTCTGAATTATCCCCTAAAGGTATTTCTCTAAGGATAAATGACTTTGGAGATGGACTGTAGGTAGGTTCCTAATCTTCTTGAACAAGTGTGGAATGAAGCTAATAGGAACCACATACACAGGCCTGAATCATGGGATCTTAGATGTAATCTAATACATGCCTGGAGGCAATTCGAACTCTGAATCATCCCAGGCATATGCTTGTCCAGCATCCCTAGCAATGACAGAACTTAAACAATGTGACTAAATGCTGGATTTATTTCATTATCTGTTCTTGCAGATAGGCAGCCTTTCCTGAATGGTTTACAGAAACTCTGTGCAGCTGCAGAGTTAACTCCAGAGCCTCTTTCCTGCTTCTGTCTGTGGCAGTGGTAAGGTTCTCATGTAAGGCTGAGCTGTGGTTTAGCAGAATGAGGAGGAGTGGCAGGAACCCTTAGGCTCAGCTGCTCCCCTTTCTCCTCTGGTGCAACTGCAAAGAGGTGGTCAGAAGCTTTCATTGTAGATTAATATCAGGTTAGGATAATGTCCAATCCTGAACTGTGATTAAGTATATTTAGTAAAAACAAGCCATCTATGGCTTGACATTAACTTGTTTCCACTAACTGCAGTTAAGATTAATCAGCTTGTCCAAGTTTCAACAACACAGGAAGCAGTCATTAATCCAGAATGGAAGTAAAAGTTTCCAAATTCCTTCTTGTGGCTGCTCTTGGGGAGTAGTGCCTAGGATTTTTCTTGTTAACACCAAACTATGGTTTAAAGGTGATGTCCAATCCTTTGGATGCTATCTTCATTCTTTAACACAGGGAACCACATGTGCTCCATTGTCCCTAGCTACCAAGGAGAATTCTGATTTTCTGGCATCTCTCCTTGGTCAACATCCGTTTCTATTTGGCCTTGAGGGGAAGATTGCAAAAAGCTGGTTAGTGTGTGCCTACATGTACTATAGTAGCCATGCTTCAGGTTTCAGCCTCTCTTCTAAAGTATTTAAAAACAGAAGCTCTTAGGGTGAAGACAGACATAATATAAAAAGAGGGTGTGCATAATCTCTCTTAGCTGAAGGATGAGCCTGGCTTCCCAATGTAAATGACAGACAGACATGCAAGTAAAATTAAAGACTGCCCTTGTCTCATGCTCCCAGTGAGATATAAATACCTGCTGGCATCCTGTTGGTCTTTACATAATCAAAAATGGGTATAAAATCATGCAAAAGTGAATTTCGGTACTGCAGAAGGAGGGAAACAGAGATAAGCTACACCCCTCCATAAATGGAGCCAGCAGCATGGTCACTGCACAGTGTGATCCTTTGCACAATGTGTCCTGACACGCAATGGGACATGTTGGCACTGGGATATATTTCACAATGGGACCCCCCCCCCCGCATGCCAGGTCATCTTGTGTGGTGGCCCATTGTGCACCATTGCAATTCACTAGCATTGTTGCAGAGCACGTCAGCTAAGTATCTCTGCCACCCTGAAGTTCTGCATCATAGTCTCTGACGCAGGAGCTCAACCATTCACTCCTTTTTTAACACTGTGGATTCCTCAACCAAGGAAGCCAGGGCCCTGAGTCTGCCAGAGTGTTGATGACAGAGTGACCCGGAGATTTCTCATTCATAGTGTCACCATAAGTCAAAGTCAAGTTGACAGCAGTTACCAACTGCAATTCATGCATTTCTGTTTAGTTCATCATCCTGACAATTTTTTTGAGGAAATGTTGTTTAAATTGTTCCAGAGACCACAGAATGGATTTCTTGGGCAAGTCAGGGTGAGTAGGTAAGAGGCACACCAAAGTTCTCAAAGGGAGCTTCAGCCAGAACAGAAAGGCACAACTGGAAGCTGAGATGGTGGTTTTGGAATGCTCCTACTGCCCTGAAAAAAATGTTATGTGTTCCTTCATCCTCCTCAGGGGATGTGGGTAGAGGTGAACATATCTCGGCTGATGTAAACAGATACAGAGTAAATCTATTTGCCACTTGTGCCCTGGCTTCTTTTACTCATCCCCCACGTATCTGTGCAGACACACCACATGCATTCCAGTTGTAGCTGCTCTGTCTTGAGTACCACAACAAGATTAATTGTGATTCTGCATCCTAACAAGACACTCTCCTTTCCTCTCTTTAAGAAAATGGTGTGATCAGTTTACTAGTGGAAGCCAGTGGAAGGCGCAGAGTAAACGTATACAACAAGTAGAGGAAGAGATACCAGAAACAGGAAAGAACGGGAGTTTTGCAAGAACCCAAGACTGCCCCCTGTTCTCACTGATGAAATGTTGATGGGAAAGCACTTAGACATTAGGAAACTGTGCCTCTGTCCTCAATATCCTATCTGCTTGACTTAACATTTTTGCTCTGCTGTTCCTGAAAGCTTGGCTTCCACAGACATGCGTGGTTTTCAAATATTCTACTAAATCCAGAGCAGGCCTTTTCTAAGAAATTTTGCTGCCTGAAACAGAGGAGCAAATACCACCCCCTCCACCTCCAGGTCAGGATATATAGTAACCAAGCCCAACCAAATTATTTTGGCATCTGAGATGAGAAAATCCTAGCAGGACACATCTGTCCTATTTAGCAGGGGGAAGATAACAATAATAAATTAAACAAACCATTTTCTGACTCACCGTGTCTAACAGTAGGACTGGCCCTAGCCCCAGGAGTCATCAGCAGGCTTCATCTTTTCCCAAGGATCATACCGCTACCACACACACACACCCCATGAAACCCAACCCTCTGTGCACCGCTGTCATCAGTCTCTATCTGGTCACCACTTAATAATCAGCCCTTCAACAAATCATTGACTGACTGCTGCTTGGGTATAATGAATAACATACATTCACAGATTGCTAATGACTCATCAAGAAGTTGCCTTTCTGCTGTATGCCCAACTCACTCCAAAGTGTGAGCATATGAGCCATATTGTTGGCTCAGTCAGAATAAATGAATAAAGAAATGATTGCCAATGTACTGCAAGGTGTCTTACAGAGACAAGAGTGCAGCTCAACCTGGTTGACCAGACGTGGGGAACACATGGCCCTCCAGATGATGTTTCTCCTTAAAGAAAACACAAGGGGAGGAAAGCACTGGAAACAAAACCAAGAGATAACAGTGTTCTGGCTGTGCCTGTAGGTATTATTTAAAAAGGCCAAAAACATTTAGGAAAAATCAATCATTCCTTTATTGGGGACAGACTAATACAAGGTTTTGGGCAGCCTGGAAATTATTGAGAAGCCCATGCCTTCCACAGTATGTAAACTCTTTATCAGTTGACGATGGAATGGTAGACTTTTCTGAAATATATTGGACATTTAAATTAATAAGTACAGGTACATTGAGGACTTAATTCTGTCTTGGCTTTGTTTTGGACTGCACCTCGCATAAAAGCCAGCCAGCATTGTCGATAGTGCAGGACGATGAAACTTGTAGTTCTAATAACCACTTTTGTGGTCATGTGTCGTGCTCCTGTTCTGTCAGCCAGCCAGCCAGCCATTTCCTCTTCCAGAATACTCTATTTTACTCCCCACACAGATTTAATCTTTCTCCCACACAAGAAAATTCTGAATTCCATGGCTACCAAGGATCCTCAATCCCTACTGGAATGCTTTGGGGAGCTCTCCCCACCCATGATGGTTTTTTCCCCCAAACTTTTTTAAAGTTTCTAAAACTTGAGCAAATGAGGTTTAGTAAATCTACTGATGCCTCCATTGTTGTGCATGGGTGGTGGTGTTTTGGGTACATCAGGATCAGTAGTCCCCTCTGAACTTCAGAAACAGAGGGGAATGATTAGTGCATAGAACTGTTCTGAGGGTAACTGAGCTAGTGTATGTGAAGGCCTTTCAACCCTGAAATGTGCTCTGTCAGTAGTATTTTGAAGCAGTCCTGACAACTGTCTGGTGATGTTTAGATGCTGGTATTTTGTTCCTTTCTCTGCTCTAATTGTTTCATGTATGCTGAGAAAAATTGTATAGGGGAAGTTAGGATGGGTCAAGGGGAAAACTTGAGTTAGAATGGGGTTGCTGATGTGTGAGAACAATGCAACAGCATTTCCTTAGGCTTTCGTTCCATTTCTCTTGCAAGCAACCACAACATGGAGGACGATTTCACTTGCCAAGTCAAGAAGATGGCCTTGGCCATGGGGACAAGCCTGACAGACAAGGATATTGATATGCTGCCTTCAGACGTGAGACATCATGGTAAGGGCTAAGAGTGAATGGAACCAGTGAGGCATTAACAACAAATGGCAGGTATCAGCAGAGCCCAAAACCTGGCTGAGCTTGCTCGGGGGAAAAAAGGTACTTTTTAAACTTCTTGTTGTGTGCCTTCAAGTTGTTTCTGACTGTGGCCAATAGGGGCATATTATGCACGTTTGTCTATAATCTGCAACTTGCTTTAAAAAAACAAAGGATGGATGCAACATCACACAGTTGCATATATTTTTACCAGAGAACTGTGATTAGCTGATCTCTCATTCATTTTCATTCTCTCTTTCTTGCTCTCATACACACTCTACCTCTATATATATCAGGGATGGGAATAACGGAGTACTACAGATGTTGCTGGACTGCAGCTCCCAGCATTCTTCACTATTGGCTCTGCTGATGGGATAATGGTAACTATAGTCCAACAACATCTGGAGGGTCATATGCCTCTCAGCTGCACTCTAGGTAGGCAGACACATACGTACAAGCACACATAACCACGTAAATCTATATTCTCTCTCTCAAGTACACCCACATCCACACCTACATCCACACAGCATCAGACTCAGTGTTCCCATTATATTATAGCCCATACTAATTGCCTATAATAGATATTAGAGTTTACTCAACAAATTTCTCTAAGGTCCTGCAGCACCTACTAGCACTGTCACACCAAAATCATTTCTTCATCAAAAGCTACCCTTTCTATTGCAGCTTCCTTCAACTACACCAAGTTCCTTGACTATATGCAGAAGTTTCTGACATCAGATGATCGGGAGAAGCACTTGCGAAAAGCTTTCCAGATGCTTGACAAGGATGGCAGTGGCTTCATCGAGTGGAATGAAATCAAGTAAGATTAACTTTGCTGTGAAGTCACTATAAACCTCAGGAGAAGAAAGTCAACATGGCCAGATACCATTCCATGGAATTCACTTTTAATTTCAGAGTCTCAAGTGGAAAAGGATCTTGGGTATCTAGATTGGGAATGATCTGCTTAAGATCTTAAAGTATGACATTGGGAACCAAGCACTTCTGGGAACCAATATTCAGACACATGATGGAAAATCTTGTATTTATTGCTTGCCCATCTCTGTATAGGTCACTTTATCTGTTTAAACTATTTATTTTATTCCATTTATTAAAATGTTTATATCCCACTCCATATTCCTGGATCTCAAGGTGGCATACAACGTCATCCTTCTCCTTTATCTCTCTAAGATGCACACACCCTTCTTTGATTTACTCCATAGGTCCCTCCCCCCCCATCAAAGGCCCACACTCTCTTGGGAAGCAGCAATAATCTGCCAGAGGCAGTGTGCTGGTAGTGGGTTGTTCCTGACCCAAAAGCAGAACATGTCTTCTCTTTCTCATATTTCCTTCCACTCTTTACCCTCTCTCCATACTTTCTTCTGTCCTTTTCTCTCTTCTCTGTCCTCTTCATCTGTAGTCAGCCACTGAGGGACAGATCACTTTTGCCAGAGAGCCAAACTGATCACTTGCACAGGGCATTTGAAATTACGCCAATGGGCTGTATGCCATTAGGCCAAAGGCTACAAGTTGCCCCTGCCTGCCACTGATATTACTACACCTGTCAGACTGTACTCTCTGCAGCAACCCATCCTTATGTGACAGGAGGGGCTTCTTTGGACAGAGGCTTTCTCTCATTTTTTTCTCAATCGCAGGCCCTAGCAGGTTTGCACTTGAGAGATCAGCCTCCTTCTTACCAAGGCCATCATCCCCACTCCATGCCTCTGGGAGTGATCAAATGCAGCAGAACCCTGCTTGAAATAACTACAGGGAAGAGGAAAATGTCCCAGGATGAGTTTTTACCATCCTAACATATCCAGATGTGTGCTTGTCAGACTCCTTTTTATCCAGGGCTACAGCTAACATTAGGCAGAGTGGGGCAACCAGCACTGGGTGATGCTGGGGTGGAGATTATAGTGGGCTCTGGGGCACTCCCCCAAGCCCTCACCCTTTCCCTTCTCTTGTGTCTAATCAAGCTTGCTGCTCTTAGGTATGGTGGAGGACACTCTCCAAACACTAGTTCTTAAGATGCAATTCCCAAGCCAGTTCTGAGTGCAAAATGGAGACAAGCACCATCTTGTCCTTTGGCTCAGGCAGGACAACATCTTTGGCCACCCTGCTTTTATCCACCACTTCTACAAATTTTATTGCATTTCGTGTCCTAACTATATAGCTAGGATCCAATGCGCCTAAATCTGTTGTCAATGCACTTTTACCCCTTTTTGCTAGTCCTTAGGCTCAGGGAAGGAGAAAGGTGATATCAACCTAAGAAGTGAAAGAACAATAGTTAGAAAACCAAGGAAATGGGAAGCTTTGGTTAACTGAAGAGGAATCTAATGAAAAGCAAATGGGAAGACACCAATCCCAGGAAGTAAAAAATACATAAGGAAAGTTTTATTATGCCTAGGACATTTTTGAATAAAACCTTCTCCAGGGACACTCTTTGAATCAGATTTTTAAACCTAGTTTTTAAACGGTTGCTACACAAAATGTTTTACAAAAGCAGAAACTGGAGTTTTTAGACTAGGCTGAACATTGTAAGTTAAGAGTAGCTCTGATGGAGAATTTATTCTGAAATGCATCGGACATAATCTTTTTCCTGAGCACTTGTAAGTCTCCTCTGCTTTGTCCCCTTGAAGAATAATCCCATCCATGGGTTTCCTTCTCTTTTTGGTGACTCCGTTCTCCTCCCGCTTGCCCACAGATACATATTATCCACAATCCCCAGCAACATGCCAGTGGTGCCCCTATCAGATGAAGAGGCTGAAGCTGTGATCCAAGCAGCTGACACAGATGGTGATGGACGGATTGATTTCCAAGGTGGGTAAATGATGTTCCAGCAAGGGCTCTTTGACCATTTGCACTGGGCCTCTGGTCTCTTTGAAACAAAGAATGGCCTAGGAACAGCTGTGATTTTATTTGGAACTAAGTGGGTCTCCTTAGGCCAGTTTCCTCTCTCCAGTATTTAGAGCTGGGTGTGAAGATCAAGGAGCAAATGGAGGAATATAGTATCAGGATTCTTGGTACTGCTTGACTATCACATCTAATCCTCAGCATGTAATTCAAACCAGAGATTCAGGTGAATAGTTTAAACCATGTGGAAGGGGACACTGTTGAGATAAGCTGCAATGGAACTGGTAGATGAATGGGGAAATCCCTACCCAGTTACATATAATTGCCATCAACTGGTAAGGTGCTTGTAAGGAATCACATATGACTGGACCTGCTGCCTTCCAAAATAAAAGCCAGAGGTCCAGAAATGAAAATGCCTTCCATTTGTTGGGAGAGAAGTTTGGAACAGAGAAACCTGTGTTTAATGGGGCAGGGCAAGTGGCAATCTCACAGAATTATTAAATTGTTGCTGTTGTTCTTGTTGTGTGCCTTCAAGTCATTTCCAACTTATGGTGGTCCTAAGATGAACTCTCTCACAGGGTTTTCTTGGCAAGATTTGTCCAGAGGGAGTTTGCCATGGCCTTCCTCTGAGGCTGAGAGAACGTGACTTGCTTAAGATCACCCAGTGGGTTTCCATGGCTGAGTGGGGATTTGACCTCTGGTCTCAAGTCCTAGTCCATTACTCAAACCACTGGAGCCTTCCCCTACCTATCTGACAGTTTAGGGACCAGAGAACAGTCAGAAAATGGAACTGGTTGAAAAGTGGAACCCATGCACTGTACTGTATGGGGCATGAAGGACTTGGAAGGCTCACTTGGGACTGACTGCGTGCATGCTGCTTCCAAAGTCTCTGAGCTGGCTTGGCACCTTTTCCCGGCTCTCAACTGGCTTTGCAAGCAGTGCACACAAGTGGCCCCAAGTGAGCCTCTGTAGGCAAGAATTGATGAAAGAACAGAACTCCTGTTGAATTAAGGGAACTTGTCCTTAATTTGTAAGTGTCTCTCTATAAGCACCACTTCCTTATTCTCTTAATTAAAAGAAGGCAGGGAGGACAAAAGTTGGGGAATCACTATCTCAAACACTCTCTCTTAGCTCTTCCAGCTTGCCCACTTTGACTGGCTTTTTTTTTCATTGCAGAGTTTTCTGACATGATCACAAAAGAGAAGATTCCAGACAAAAAATAGAAGCAAGGACAACGAGCTCTCACCAACTTCCATACTCTAGAGTGGTGTGCAGGGATGGGATGGGGAATTGATGCTCTCTGTGTCTGTAACCTTTTTGAAAAACTCTCTCAATTTTGTTTTGTTTTTGGCAGGGGTGAGTGGGAATCTGCAGCTTGCTGTTGGGGCTTGGCAGAAAGGTCTCTGGAGAGTACAGGGTTGGGGGCTGTGTCAAGGATGGATGAGATTTGTTGTTTGCTTTTGATAAGCATTTTTCAGAATTTGCAAATATCTACAGAAATTAAGTGGAGATAGACTTGAGATTAAAAAAACTAAAATGCTGAGAAAAAACAAAATGGTCAGATTCAACTATCCAGGCAGGTCTCTTGAAAGTCTGTGTTTGACTCCTGGTATTTTCAGCCATGCTTTTAGCACCAAATTACAGTTGACCTTTCTTTTAGGATCCTCATTTTAATAGCTACATTGCAGGTATGTGCAGCTTATTGGGAATACCTGCATCTATTGGATTTGACCCAGGGCGCATTGACCAAAATGTTGTTTTTGATACAAACTTACCAGTATTTACATGAATTTTGGTAAATTAAGTAGTGAGAATTTGAGAGTTTAAGAAATAAATGTGGGAGAAAACTGACAGATATAACCCATCCCTAATCTCTCCTGAGACGGAAAGGATCCAAATATATTAATGGTCCTTTCTCTTTGACTCTGCTCACTGGAGAATCAGTCAGTCATTACATCTCCAGCCCTTCCTCCCAAATGTGTATTTGCCCCTCAAGTCATCC
Organism: Cyclura pinguis; assembly: GCA_030412105.1. NCBI lineage: Eukaryota > Metazoa > Chordata > Lepidosauria > Squamata > Iguanidae > Cyclura > Cyclura pinguis. The sequence goes on from CM059600.1 coordinate 163,650,969, forward strand.
CCTATACTAAGATCTCATCTGGTCCAGCAAATACTACTACAATGGAATAGCAGGTAATAATGGTAATAGAGTGAAAACACATTTCCATATCCTTAGGACTGGTATTAGCAGAGGCCTTGTACATGCCTAAACATTGCTGCAAAGCATCCTTCTGTCCTTAGTTTGATTTAGTTGCAGCCTAACCTTTGTACTCATATTCTCATATTCTTACAGTTGGCTCCTGCCTTTACCAGGAAGGGAGACTTACCTGGTTGCACCACATTCAGCAGAGATAGGGCTGTTATGGAGAACACAGAAGGAAGCAAATGGAGTGGGGTTTGTTTGTCAATGTACCAGAGCTTACCCACCATGCACCTCGTCCCCAGTACCACATTCTTCTTCTGTCTCTCACCTAATCCCATTGCTAGCCTTTCAGTAGGGAACCATAAGAGCCTAGTGGGTTTTATACCACCCACAAAAAATGCTACTCCGGCCATGTTCTGTTCTGAGGCAAATAAAGATCTTCTGTTTTACTTTCATGTCTGTGGTAGCCTTTGTTTGACCCTGCAGTTTTCTCATGAAGGAAGCAGACTATTGAGACAAATGTACAAATCCTCTATATCTCATGACAAATGGCCCTGAAACCATGATGGGCGTTCTACGCACACCTAGCATTAGCACACAGCATTACTAAGCAGCTCTCAAGGACCAACTATTGTTGATACTACTCCCTGGATAGCCCATGGGGCAGGGATCCTCCGGTGCAAATATGAAGCAGCCATTCAGATAATTCTTCCTCAGGGATATGGTTAAGAGAAAGTTAAATTTTCCCTCCGTGCTTGCTCTGATCCCTTTAACATCCCTCTACTCCAATCCACGGACAATATTTTGATTTTAAAAAAGATTAACCCTAAGCCACTGAAGAGGAAAGCCTAGTTTTCTGCCTGCCTCATTAAGTATTTTCAGCTGAGCAGTTTATAGCTTGGCCGTTCTGCAGCATGGGGTTCTTCAGATGGAATAGTGTTCAATTCTCATCATCCTTGACCACAGGTCATGCTGGTTGGGGCTGATGGATCTTGCAGCCCAAGATCTGGAGGGTCCCAATGTTGAGGGAAAGGGCTGTAGTTGCTCTGGTGTAATGGCTTTGGAGAGTTCATTTCCCCAGGAGGAGCTGCACATTAATAAGCTGCTGACAAGGATCTAAGACAAAGTTGGTTAACTATGATCTCCCCAAAACTGTTGGAATACAGCTCCTATAATCCTTCACTGTTAGCTTTGCTGGTCAGGGCTGACAGAGATTGTGGACTGACAGCAGTTAGAGAACCAGCAGTTGCCTCTTCCTGATCCAAGAACTGCAGAGTGGAGCAGCCAGCAGCAGAGCTGGAGAGTCTACAACTAGGGGGTGGGGAGGGAGCACGTCATTCTCCAAACAGTTTGCAGGAGCCTTAGGCAGCATACCCAATAGGTTGCTGGAAGCTGTAGGCCAGCACCATCTGGAGGGTCCCAGGATTCCCCCACCACTGGAGAACATCTCATAGGTGTCACCATTAAAAGAGTGCACCTCATCCATTGTGTTGCTGAAGCAGTTTAGCACAGATCAATGCTGAATGAGAAGGTTCTATTCTAGGAACCTAGATTCCTTTTCTGCAAGATGAAATTGTCACCACAGATACAGGGTCTTGGCGTGATGCAACAGAGACGTTAATAAGGGTTTGCTACACAAAACCAAGGATGGAAATGGATGAAGACAAAATGGTCCAGGTGCACTTGATGTACTCTGTGCTCCAATACATCCAATTCAGCTTCTTGAGCTAAAAGAACAGCACCATCTGGTGGCACTTATGCTACAGTGGGTATTAAAATAATGGGAGGACAAGCACAGGGAGGACAGTTTTGTTGTTGTGTGCTTTCAAGTCTTATGGTGACCCTGTTACGGGGGTTTCTGGAGGCTAAGAGTGTGTGATGTGCCCAAGGTCTCCCAGTGGGTTTCTATGGTTGAGGGGAGAATCAAATCCTGGTCTCCAGGGTCATAGTCCAATGCTCAAACCACTACACATCTGGAAATTAACTTAACTTGTAAGAAGTCAAATCATAACTGGGACCTGTTCAGAGGATTTTAATTTGGTGATTGGTTTTGGTGGTTGTCGACTCATAAACTGAGGTCAGCAATCCTCAGTTCAAAGCTCTTTTCCATAATGCAATGTCCACCACATCTCAACCTGTATCTCTGTATTCAAGAGTCAATTCATACTGATGATTTCAATGTACAGAACTCCACATTCAAAGAGGGGAAATTATCAAGCAGACAATACTATGCTAGCTGAGCCTAAGAAAGTGTGGTCACAATAGACGTCGCAGTGTTCCACTAGAATAGCTCCTAGTGCTACAGGGACTTGAGATACATACACCTGCTCTCTCCTGTATACGGTGTATATTCCAACCAGAGAGGTACTCTGGCCAGAGCTAAACTGTCCTCTGTACCAACACTGATGGTGATGGCACTGAAACACAGCCATCTTGCTTTCAGACCTCCTGAGCCTCACTTATACATGTTAATTGTTGCCATGGAAATGTGCACCTTCACAGTAATTGAAAACAGCACACATTTCATTCAAAGCCTTAGCTTTGAACAGTATACCTGAACATGGAAGATACCAAGAAGTTAGAGTTTGATAAACAACAATTGATGGCAACATTTTGATCTAAAAGTAATACTCAGCTACAGCTCTGACCCATGTTAAAGAAATACTGCATAGCTGACAGCTACTGTATACTGGCTCAGCCTGTCACTAACACTAGCCCCATCTCAAGCCTAATCAAAACTGTAGGACCTGGGACACGATCCAAAACAAACCCTACATAATCTGTTATATAACGGAGCTCTATTATTTGTGTCTGAAAGAGGTACTGGCCCAGAAATTTGCAAACTGCAAAGATCAAGCAGACTGCACAGAAAGAATCAGAGGATTAGCACAAGAAGAAGAAGGAAAAAAAAAAACAGAAATGCTAACACAAATGACAGCCACTCACCTCCTCCCTGACATTCCTTAAGAGAGTTGTGTGCTGTGGTTGTATTGGTTGCCCAAACTCTGGTTTGCAAGTTTCTGCCCTGTCAATTCAGAAATGCCACCCAAGTCAGAGAGCTGAGCTGCCTGTGCAAGATAAATATGTTCAACTGCAATTGTACTGAGGGACAAGATGTCAGCATTGCAAATGGGCAGGCAGAGCAACAGAAGACTGCAGCTTTAAGAACATACAGAGGTGCTGGATAGAGAGATCATACACCCGAGTAGGGATAGGGTATTGGGTAGTCCTCCAGATGTTGTTGGACTTCAACTCACATTAGCTCCAACTGGGATAGCTAGTTTTGAGGAATGATGGGAGCTGCAATCTCACAATACTGAGATAGGCATACCTTTCCCACTCCCGACCTCTCCCATGCATTCTGCAGCAGTGCATAGGATCTGGGGATGTAATTATCCAGTTATACTGAATTTATCAGTCACTCAGGGACCCTGTTTGCTTCTTATCAGGGCTCAACAAGTTTCTCTGCCTCAAATAAGCTTAGCTTTCTGGATACATCAATTGACAACCCACTAGATTAGAAACATCTTTCTAACAGCTAGTTTGCATTTGGTTGGGAGAGAAAGAAACTGGGTAGCAATACTGAATTCCACTGGTGGCAGTCAGGTTGTCATTTCCTCCAACCCATGCAATGCCAGGCAAGTGGACAGTCACCTTCTTTCTCCTTCTCTGTGCAAGCTTGTTTTTCCCCCTGGTCTCAGGCACAGCAGCATACTGAGGGCAGTTTGCACAGAGCAACTTGCAGGATAAATCCCTTTTCCACCCTCCCACTCCTCATCTGAAACAAAAGTGCTCTTTCTGGTAATGTTTTCCCACACTGGATTTCACATCATTAAATATTTAAATCCTGGGTGTTCATAAAGAGCTGTGATTAATACTGTGGCTGGCACTGCCACCCTAGGACGCTGAAGCATGGGATCCAAGGGGTTCCAAGCACAGGGGGGGATCATAAGTACAAACACATGGAAAGGCAGCCATTTGCAGAGACATTATAATGATAAAACTCCTCAAGAAGTGGCACAGGTACTTTTTAATTTTAAAAATTATGGCTCAGCACTTTTGAAAATATGTGTATCACCCTATCTTCTGCATCAGGAAATAATGCATGTTCTCCTAGCACATATGTAATGTGTTCCTTTTGTAAGGGGAAACAGTTTTTAAATGCAAGAAAACAGTATGTTGGAACATAAGTAGAATGTCTGGTTCTATGGGTACTTGTTTCATAAGAAGTAGAAATACTGGAAGCCACTCCCACCTGCCTCTGGCTTCCGTGGTCAATGCACAGGGGAAAATGGGAGAAGTGCAGCAGCTTTCAGTTCTCTAACAATGTCTGGTCTCTTCTTGGATCTCTGTCTAGTCCATGGATGCATTCCTTTCCCTACCTAGAACCCTATGCAGAGGAACAACCGTGATCTCAGCCATCAGTACAATGCAATTTTTGAATACAGATCCTGAGTGGTACGAAAAAGTACAGCCTTATACAGTCCACCACTTAAAATGTCCATGTGGGCCTGGCAGCTTGAGATTATACGGCCAATTTCCTCCAGTTACGTAACACACATGCTTACTTTGCACTAACAATTCAGTAATTTCAGTATCAGATAGAACTCAAATCAGATGCAAGGATGGCACTAAGATGCTCAGCCTTGTGTAGTTAGCAGCCTAATGGAGTGGACACCCAAGCCACCGACTTCTGATTTGTTGCTAACTCTACATCCAAATGGTCCAACTCAGTGTTCAGTCCTGTCATATACAAGTAAGCAGAGTGAAGATTTTTTCCTCACCTCCTCTAACAAGGGCTCTGAACTAGCCTGTTTTTCTCAGTAAGAACAAGCACTCTGAAAAACAAGTCACAGCAGCCTCTGCACAGTAAATTATGAATGTGTTATACATCACACTCAACACTCAAATCTCTGGAGAACTAATAAAAGAGGCCACTAAGAACTTTGAAATAGTGCTATGGAGATGTTCCCCTAAAACTAACTTTTCAGAATCCTATTGTACCACAACATGCTTGGCTGCTGCAGGCAATGCAGCTACTATTCTGGAACCACATTGTGTCTCTAGATTAAATAAAACTAATCTAAAATAATGCAGAAATGAAACAATGGAAATGAAATGATTTGGGCACTTCAAATACACTGGGATAGTGCTAAGAATTTATGAACAAGAATAGGAATTAACTGTTGACTAGCCAACAATCAACAAGTCAAGAAGAGCAGAATAGTCTCAAAAACCTCAAAACAAAATGGTCTTGTTTTTGGAGATGTGCTAGGGAGGCCCTTCTCTCTGTCCCACCAACCTCACAGGTACCTGGTGAGAACTCAACAGGGGAGCTTACTGGTGATGGCTCCCAGGATTTTGAGCACCCTTCCCACATAGAGTAGACTGGCCCCTCCACGCTGTCCCTCCTCAGGCAGGTGAAGACCTTTCTGTTTCGGAAGACCTTTGAGGATGGATAGCTCAGGGAGAATGGGACTTGCATACTTTGCTGCATTTATTATTTGTTGTTCTCTTTTTAGTGATTAATGTGTTTAACTGGTTTTAATTTTTGATAGTTTAATTACGTTTTAAACCAAGCTACACTTGTTTCAACTGCTGTAAGCTACCTTAAGCTGCACTGAGAAAAAGCAGGATATCCTCTCCCTCCTCATCATCATTGGTGGCGGCAGTAGCAGCAGCAGCCCTCCACACCTTTTTTCCAAATTTTCTTTTCTCATATTGTTAGCAGAAAATAACTGGTTGACAGGAAATGGAATTCTGCATCATGCAAATCTCAGCTTTTCTTTTTCATTTAACTTAAGATGAAAGATCTAACTTTTGCTTTGTAACATCTCCAAAGGCAAAGCAGGTGTTAGGGATCAAGACCTTCATCACTGTTCACACAGATCCTACTCCATCATCTTGTGACCAGCAAAAACAAAAAGCATCAAAACAAGAATGTGACACTTTCCTGACCTGCTTCTTAACAAAAGTGGTGAATGAGGCAGGATACCAACTGGAAAAAAAAATGAAAAGAAATGCAAATGTGCAGAACTGATGGAAATCACAGCATCCAGTTATTAATAGGACTGAAATAGGAAATGGCCTATATTTTTCCATAACCACCCTCCCAAATATTTTATTTCAGCTTTCTCAATTCCATGGCATAGGTTGAACTACCACAATGCTAAATTATCTAACAGTAAATCTAGTTGCCTTAGGTGAATGAGAACCAAGAATTGGATCTTCCAAAGATGTTTAAAAACATCATGAAATCCTGCCACCTTTTGTGAGCAATCCCATAATCAGCCCAGAGGCAGAAGGAAGACAGAAGAACAAGTGCCAACAATGTTTGACACCCGACAATTTGCCATGTGGGGACTGTACCTTTCACATACAGGCTGGCATTCTTAGCTCCCCTTACACTTGCATATGTGCTTTTGGGAGGGCTTGCGGAGGTTTCACTTCCTCCACCCCAGTGCCCAAATCTTCCTCTTACTGTACAGCTACTGAACCTCCCCCATGCCCCTGTGGCTATTCTGTACCTCAGTGAAGGATCTGCCCATGTACCCACAGCCAGACGCAAAATGATAACATCAGTGCTGAGAACACCAGAGGAACTTGGTAGATCTCAGCCCTGTGACAATCATTTCATGTCTGGCTATGCAGATGCAGCCAGATACCTCTCTTATTCTGTCCGCTCCCCATAAGATACAGCATGGCTGTGGAGGGGGGAGTGGCTTCAGAGGCTGTACAGTAAGTTCAAGAGGGTGGCATATGGCTCAGCCCAGCATAGGTCCATATGTGGAACAACTATACTATAATGAACCACGTAGGATTGCAGCCAGTATGTGTTACTCCTCCTTGTTAATAGCATATATATTTCTTTCTGAACTGAAAGAACACACTTTAAGAGGCTGTTTCTCTTGTTCATTACACATGCAGCTAGTTGGAATTTCAATACTGTAACTTATTAAAGTGATACAGAATTTGTCAGAGTGAAGTCTTCCTCATCCTTGCAGTTTATCCTATGTAGAAGAGAGTCACTGCACCCAATCAGCATGGTGTAAATCAGAAGCGCACAACTTCTTTGGCCCCATGTGTTGCACATGCAAGAGCTGGGTCCCACACTTCAGAGCACACTCATTCTCCATCCACCCTTCTCAGCATGCTCCCACCACCTCGCAATCTGTGTCAAGAACACTGCTCAACCACTACCAACAGGTGACTGGCAGTCTCTGAAGCCAGGCGACAGAATTCCCACCACCACCAGCCTAGAGAAGCTGCAGGAAAAAGTGGGCTGGCTCCTATTATAAAGGGGAACAGCCTAGGCTCACAAGTTGCTCATTTATCATATGAAACAGAGAGCACCAAGAAGACACGAAGATATTTGACATCAGTACATGATTCCTTCGAAACTCCATGAGCAACTTCCTCTCCTTGTTCTCCCACACACCATTCAATTCCAAAGTGAACAGGACAAGAGTGAGACCCTTTCAGATCCTAGCAAACCACAAGCACAGGCTCACCATTTCTATGAAACATGGATTCCTCTCTTAATGGGATGCAAGGAAGAACATATTTTCCAAGATACTGTGGTCACTTGTGATCCACACTTGGGATGTGATTTGTCAGATTTTAAGGTCTGAACCAAAATATTTCCAAAAAGCTGTGGGCCAAGAACTATTGACAAGGGTTTGACCTGTCAGTATCTGGCCCATCAACGGACACCTGGATAATGCAGAATGAAGAAAGCTGCAGATAGACATATTCTAAGCAGCAAAGACTAGCCTCCTCAAAAAATAGGATGGGCTCCTAAGAGAAGGATAATTGTGAGACTGCCTTCTTACAAAATCAGCTGGATTTTACTGTTAAAATACATCATCAGGAACTGGGATACAGCCCAGGCTTCTTGCACAAGGGGTCAGATCTTAGACACAAACTAACATAACAAATTAAGAAATAATAATTATTAATGAGAAAGCGAGTGCTGGAGAAACAGAATGGGAATCTCTCCCAGCCACATACAAATGAGCATTCATTTTGTCTTAGTCTCTTGCAGATCACAGCAGGCCACTTTCTTTTGCCATCCATGATCATAAGGTTCTTCCCTTACAAGGCTACTGATGTTGGTGTGGTAGCTACTTGGCTGCTAGCAGCTGCTTGCGCTGTTGGTCCAAGAGGGCCTCTAAATGATCTGCCCTCTTCACAGCTGCCTGCAAAGAGAAAAAAATTGACTTCAATAAAGACCACTTAAGGAGTGAAGGGAGGGCCAGTCTGAGTCAGGCTCTTACTACCTCTAAAATAGCCTTACACATCAGAGTGTGTGTGACAGTCACCCCATTGCTGATAACCCAGATCTTTCCTGTCTCTTTTCCAAAACATCCACTTCTGGCTATTCCAAGAGACAGGATGCCAGGATGGATGGGCAACTGGCTTTACACAGCTTGACAGGTACCTGTTTCGATCAAAGGATAGTCTAGAGCAAATACAGAAGACCTTATGTGTTTTTTCATTCAAAACTGTATTTGGCAGAAATAAAATTATTCTGTGGACATGATCATCTGAGCTCTAAGATTTAGGAAAGCGCAAAGCTAAATCTCAAGCTAAAGGAAAAAATTACTGTTGTTGTGTGCCTTCAAGTTGTTTCTGATTTATGGTGACCCCAAAGCAAACCTATCATGGGGCTTTCTGGGGCTGAGAATGTGTGATATGCTCAAAGTCACCCAGAGGGTTTCCATGGCCAAGCAGGAAACTGAACCCTGCTCTCCAGGGTTGTGGTCCAATGCTAAACCATGCTGGCTCTCAGAAAATGATCAGAGCCAGTCTTAGCAGGATGTTATGGGAAACATCATTGCTGTGAAATTCTTGCTTTTTTAAAAGGTAACATTAAAATTTGATTTAAAAGATTTCACAAAAGAGAAAACCATTTTTTGTGGATTCCTCCTCTTGCTAACCAGGAAATAATGAATTAATTGAAATTATCCTGATCGTTGGTTAAGGTTTGATTTCCAACATTTCTCATTTATTGTTAGATATGGAGAAGATATACCAAAGGAAACAATCACATGTTTATTATAAGCAAAAAAAATTAAGAATTTGGAACAAAAGTGGCCTATTTTTTTAAAAAAAATTAAAGAGTATGCACAGTTTCCTTATTACTGCAGGAAAGGCAACATTTTATAACAATACAGATGGACATCTAGCCTCATTCATGTTTTGCCATATTAACTCAACAGCCAGCTTCTCTCTAAGAGACAGAAGACTAATTCTGCCTCATCACATTCTCTACCTGTTCACTGGACCTAATGTATTAAAACCAGCATTAGCTTTTCCTTTGGTCTTCTCTGCATCTATACAGACAAGGGCAAAGAGTTTGGCGGCCGTCAGAGAAGCTCACCTCATACTGTTTCCGAAGGCTGTTTACAGCTTCCTCTTTCTTCACAATTGCTGTCTTCACTCTATAGAGAAGGTAAAATCCAGAATGAAACCCAGGCACTTAAGCTTAAAGTTGTCATAATCAGAATCTGGGCCAGAGACAAAACAGAACTGTTCTCAACTCAAGAAGGATTACTGCCTCTGTTTTAAGCTTCCACAGAGCTTTCAAGTCAAGTGAAGCCCTTTCCATACAATAGGTGGTAATGCCAGTATAATGGTGGGGAGGAGGCCCCACTCCTGATTTTCACATTCAGTAAGTTGTGCAAACAAAGTCTATGCAAACATCAAGTGCATGCATGATATCTTTGGATGTACAACAGGAAACCTTGTAGAAAGGCTGTGACTTCTTTAGGCTGTGATTTCTTCCTTTTAGAGGATATTAAAAGATGCCATTATACAATCAAGTTGATTTTTCCTGGCTGCATATGCTACTCTTAAAACAGAAGTGAGAAATTTTACAAAGCAGGGGCAGGCAAAATCCCACACTCCAGACACTGCTGGACTATAACTCCAATCAGTCTTGGTTCACATCATCAATGGTGAGAAGTGCTGGAAGATCCACTCCAACTACATCTGGAAAGCCATACTTTGTCCATCCTAATATAAAGGCTTTGCCCTGGGAAACATTTTGGTGTGTGTTCAGGTATCTGAGTGTTTTGGAAGATAATGCAATCAATTGAAAAAATATATAAGGAAAGTGAAGACAGCCCCTCTAGAGACAGGTGGCATTTGAAACCATTTGTTGGTAGAACCAGGTGTACCATTCTGCCTACTATGTAGAACAAGAGAGCAATATCACACTCTTTAAGCAAATATAACCAGCATTCTTTATGCAAAGGAACTACACAAAAAGCAATTCCAGAATGCTTCAGTCTTACTGGGCATTCCATCTTGGACCTCAGAATAGCAGTGCTTGAACAAAACAAAAAAACAAAACAAAACAAAAAAAACCCCACAATGGAAGCTTGGAAAGAGAAACAGCAGAATTGGAATATATTCACAAACTCCAATCCTTTAACAGTTGGTTGAACAAAGACAACAGTTCCCTGGCACATTGCACATATTATAAAACTAGTTAACACCTCAGCCTCATGAGGGGTCTCTTGGCCAGTTTACCTCATCTCTTTTCTAATCCCGAGTCAGCCTCACACTATATTCCATTCCAATAACTCCCTCCAACATTCATATGGTTATCTGCTCACCTCGGCTTTAGACAACATCTTTCTTCCTGTCTTTGTCTTCCAAGGACCATCACTAAAACTGAACTTGACACTTCGTCACCATATCCACAAGTTTTGCATTTCTTTTGCTATTTAAACATACAGCCTACTCATAAAGGTCTGTTCCTAGACACTTCACTCCATGCATCTGATGAAGCACACTTAAGCCTACAAAAGCTTATGCTACCAACCTCTTTCTCTCAGTTTTGTAGCACTCAAAGGTGCTACAAAATGTCTTTGCATACTGATCTGGACTAACACAGCTGTGGTTTTGATTGCTACCAGCTCTGCTTATGTCATCCACGTCTATCTGTAGTCCAGTGACAAATGAGAAGTTCAACAAGGTATACTCAGGCCCTAGAAACCAAAAAGCCCTTAAAATGTGAGAGCTGTACTATTCATTCCTAGCACTGATTGTCAGTTGCACAAACAGTGGAATACACAGCCACATCATGGGTTGCATCATCTCTCTGCTTTGTCCACACACTATCAACTGAAACTTTTAAATGGCACAAGCTAGAAGCCACGGCAAATGATCAAGAATTCCACTTAAAACAAATTTAAAAACATGTTAGGTTTGATACCGAATTCAAAGCTGAGCCAGTGAAGATTGGCGAATAGCTTCTGCTTTTTTAGAGAGCTACCAGATCCAATGCAAGTCACTACGAAGAGCACGTACACCTAACCTTGCATTATGTAAGTGAAGTTTACACTTGTACAAAAATCAACACAATGAGAACTTCAACTTTACTTTTATTTGTAACCTAAGTGATTTTACCCTTTTCATATTCACAACCCTGATTTAATGCAACAAAAGGAATCTTGTTTATTTTTAGCAGTATATTCTCCTTCCCCCATTTCTATTCTTCCTATCTTCCTGCTCCTTCCGAGCCTGAAATGCTCTTCTGCTTTCTCTTCTTCCTTGTTCTCATGGATTTGAAGATTCGACTCAAATGTGTGCAGGCGATGGTAGTTAGGTCTCAGTAATGGGATGAAACTGTGACTCCCAGTGGTTAGGAAGGGCATAACTGTAGCACCACGTTCAGGTTTCTGATCATCCCACACCGTTACTAACACAACTAGGATATATTATGCAAAACAAGCTACATGGTTGCTTGTCTGTGCATGTGCCTTCAAGTCACTTGCTGATTTATGGCAATTCCATGAATTTCATAGGGTTTTCTTACTTGCATTCATTTATAAAGGTCACATATGCAGCTTTTCTTGCTGCAGAATTTGAATTACTCAGGTAAAGAATTTTGACTTCTCTTTTTAGTGTACAGTTTACTCATTACTAGCATGCCACAGCAGAATCTTCTAGAGTATGCAATTGCCTGGTGTAGCACTAAATCTGAAGTTGGTTAGTCTGAACCTCAGCAAAGCTGTTAAACTACCAACTAAGAAGCTTATGTTTTGGATAGTTGGTATGAGTAGGAGAAGAAAAGAGAGGGAATCTGGGATATGCCAATTCAGAGCTCCAGCACTATTCCAGAACTTACATCAACTATGAATACCTCCAAAGAAGGCAAGAACAATTACCACCTCTTATGCACTTCTTCCAGCTCTTCTTCTTTGTCCCGTGTCACTCTGTCCAGTTCTAAGCGTTGGCGGGCACGAAGTTCAGCCATCTCTGCCTTGAGCCGTTTGTTTTCCTCTTCTGTGCTAACTAGCCGGTCGGCAAACTCCTGCCGGATGACCTCCGAAAGGCTGCTGCGTTCCTGAGCTAACTGGTCCCTCACCTGTTACACCAACAACACAGTGAGGGTGATTTCAGGCTCCAGAATATGTACAATGAAGAAAAACCTGGGTTTCAAAGAAGTCAAGGCTCAAACTATCCTATAGTGCCCAAATACTTTTATTCTTAACTTTTTTATCTAATCCTGAAAGGGGTTCTTTTACCCAGCAATTTATACCACTTGGTCCTGAAGCCTTATTACAAAGACAAGAACCTTTTCACTGTTCCCATTCTTTGCCAAGACATTTATGATCAGGGGCTTTAGCATTCTTCCTCGTTTCCCCTTCCTCCCACAGGCTCTGGTGATACCTCCAAAGGGGAATTCATCGGAGCAGGAAGACGTGAAGGAAAGCTACTCCTCTCCTCTATGACTCACCCACCTTTCGGATATCCTCTGTCTCCTGCTCCTTCTGCCGCAGCAGGCTCTGTAGACGAAGAGTTTCCCCTTCTGCCTCTGACAGACGCCCCTTAAGTTCATTGCAGCGCTCTTGGAGTTTACGTTCTGACCGTTCCAGTTCCTGCAACTCTGTTTCGTATTTATCCCGCACTCTCTTTATTCTGAATAGAGAAAGCAAAGACCTCATGACTAACTGCTGAGCTGGCACTTGGAATTGATCTCCAGATTTTTCAGGGTACTTTTAAATTATAATAAACCTACCAAAAGCGTTTTATGACTGCAACGGCTGTAGACAATACCAAGCACACAGCTTGTACTACAGCAGATCAAGCAACAGTTTTGTTTTTAGGATTTCTCTTGACATTAATGTTTAATACAGAGCAAGATACGGCCAAAAGAAAGGATGCTTCTATGGCACAGTCTGTATCTACTAAAAGTCTGTTCTTGCAAAGTAAGGCAGACACACGATTTGCCTTGCCACGCCTTGCTCCTTGCTGTGAACTTTTCCAAACCACATTATGGCAATAAACCTACAAAGCCAATGCACAAGATTCAGCACTTGCCTTATAAATCACGAAAGAATTATAACCAGAGATCCTGAAAAGGAAAGTTTAGTATTCAGATGAATAAACAAAAGCCTAAGACAATACAAACTCCTTACTGTGTTGCACTATACATTCCATCCATCATCCTGGGTATACATTCTTCAGACACACAACCACAGAGATAAAAAGTTTTCAGTGTTTCACAGGAACTGGTTTGGGGTTGAGGTAATGGGGCATTTCATCACAATTAAGGATAAATAAGGTATGCACATAAAAACAAGTAAATAATTACTTAAACCATTATTCTGGGCAAAATATGTCTGATGTAAAGAAAACTATATCCAAGGATGTTTCTCTACCCTTTTAGGCTCAAAACCACAATTTAGTGCCCCCTTACAGGGCCTGACACAGACAATGGGAACTCTACAGCAAGAGCAGTTGTAACGCAGATGAACAACCCAGAAGGAAAGGAAAGGAATCTATGCCTTAAGGTCTGAAGAGAAGAAGCAGAAGCACTCAGCCACAAAGGAATCCTGGCAATCCCACCAGCAATCTCAAAAGTTACCTTTCACTTTAAGCAGCTGATCCTTTAAGGAAAGCAATAAAAGGAGAACGAGGCGCAAGAAGAGTCACCCACAAGAATGCAGGAAGAAATCTACATCCTCTTTTGGGGCCCAGTAGGAGCCATTAACAGTTTATAAAACTCATTTTCAGACAAATGGCAAAGAAAGTTTTCCAAAAGGGACACCAAGAGATTTCAAAATCAGTTACCCAGGTATGGTGCACAACCTGTGAAGATACCCAGCTCTGGCCATAAGTACTTCATTCTTGTGCAAACAGGCATCACTGCAGCCCAGGATCCACAACAACAAACAAAGTTAGACAGGTTGGTTTATAAAGAGTTTGACCCAAAAAGCACCTAATGAAGCACCGCTAAAAATGTTGGCAACCAGCTCTCACTCTCCTATACCAGTGCTTTACCTGTTCTCTGCAACTCTCTCACATTCCTCCTTGGAGGAGGACACGTCAGCCTCCAGCCGCTGGATCACCAGTTCAATGTCCTTGTCCCTCTCTTTCCGAACTTCTTCTCTCAATTCTCGTTCCCTAGTGAGCAACCAGGCTTCCTGAAAACAGTGCAAGGAAGTCCATGTAAATTTAAGCTGAGCAATGAAGTGAGAATATGACTTAAAGAACGAAACAATAAAATTTACCTCCTTTTTCAGATAGTTGGCTTCCCAAGCCTGTTTCTCTATTTCCAGCTGTACCTTTAGGGCCTGCACCTCTGCCTTGAAGGAGTTAAAAGAAGCACAATGAGCAAGAGAGACAGAACCTGCTCCCAGGGCCTCCTTCCTAGCTCCAAAATCCCAGGTCTGACAGATGTCTGGACCAGAACTGGCATAGTCTGACCAGAACTGGCATGGTCTGAAAAGGAATCACTATTCCATCTGGAATAGAATTCCATTATTCTTTTAGCAGAGATAGGTCTTATCAGTAGACTAAGCTCATTCCAGCTTTTTATTTTTATTTTTTTAATTTTTATTTTTGTCCTGAAAGAGTTATGTGAGTTCAGTTGAGACAGCCTTAGCCTGTAGCAAATGAGTTAAAGACAGCTCCCTCTTTGGTGTTTACTGACTTTAAAACCTTTTAGACAAGAAAAACTAACAGAACATGAAAAATTCAAGCAGATAACAGGGATGACTATATTTTACCACCTTTAACTATGTCCTCCAACCCAACCTCTATTTCTCATTGAACAGCAAGGGAGCTGGAAGCAGAATGGAACTGTATTCTAATCCTATAATGTAAGGTGTTGTCAAATACTGAGATCATAGCTATAATTTGTTTGCCAACCCCTAGACCAATCAATCAGAACTGAAATGGCAAGTGCAGATTATAGGAGGAAAAGGTTTTCTATTGCCCTGTACTAGACAACTTATATTCAGTTCCCTGACAGACAAAAGCTTGGAAGAATTGGCCTACTATGGTTCTGTAAGCATGTCACGTGCCACTCTTCCTGTGGGGAACTGTCTAAATTCAACAGGGTTTGAAGAGGTCTAATACAGATCAGCACTGCATAATGTGGAACATGAGGGTCTTTGCTGGGAATTGTGGGGAAGGATGCCCTTAGACCAAAAGATTAGATGTAGTTAAAAAAACTAGAGCCTCAACTGTGGAAAGCAGGGAGCGATCAAAATATGAAAAAAAAAACCCACCCTCGATTACCGGTAAGTGATAAAGTATACTTGAAAACAAGCAGAAATACCCAGGATTATAAAATAACCACAGACCTGATGGCGTCGCTCCTGCTCTTCCTTTCCTTTCTCATATTCCTCCTTCAAAGCTTTGGTGACAACAGAGCTGTTCTCTTCCAGCTGCCGCCGCAGCTCCTCCAATTCAGCCCTCTGCCTGCAGAGCAGAGACCAGTATTGTTATAAACCTAACAACCCTGAAGCTGGCAAGGCAATCCTGGGACCTAATAGAGCTCTCCATTCTGGAGAAACAGAGGAAAACTGATCTCCAGTCTTAGCCATTCTCCCAATTCAGGATTGGGGGTGAAGTGGGATTTGCATTGCCCAATGCAGCTGGCCACTAAGTTTCTAGCAGATTTCAAATACTGTGTAAGAAAAGAGGCCACAGGATGCAAATAATGTAAATGGAACATATTCCTCCATGGTACTTACCTCGAGAGTACAGCATGCTGATGATGAAACAATATGCATTTAGCATTGGTCCCAAGCAATGTTTTTCTTAGCATTATTTTGTGGGATTTAAATACTTTGTGAGTTCTTTCCTTGTAAATTGCACCTCAAGAGGCAACTTCCAAACCATATGGATTCTGGACACACACACATCAGTTTTGAACTCTGCATGCCTTCTCTCACCTGGCTGCCTGCTGATTGAGCCTCTCTTTCTCCTCAGCCACCTCACTGTATAGCCGGCGCCGCTGCTGTTGTAGAGCTTGCTCCTCCTGCTCCAGCTGCTTCTCGTACCTGTGTAGGGGGATTCTTTCAGAGAGGGCCCTAGCAAGGGAGCTGTAGCTTTAGCTTGGCCCACTGTTCATGGGTGAGCAGCAAGGCCAACAATTTCCTCTGCTAAGAGAAAATGGATGAGGACAGAGCATCCTTTGGAGGGATATAAAAGGACATTAAACAATTCGGCCATGAGGCTTAGTACAAAAGTGTGGGACTAGATTTCCCTCAGGAGACATGAAAACTGCAGGAAGGAAAAGCCTTGTAGTAGAGACAATGAGAAAATCTTGACTAAAAACTCAATAAGAATACTATAAGACTAAGAGAAGATATTTCTCAGAAAATGCCACTCATAGCCCACTGTGTTTACTTGTTGCCCCATAGGACAATAGCAGGTGCCTGACCTGGTCCTTTGATACCAAGACCGATAGCCAGGAAAGTACCACAATGCTGTTTCTAAACAAAAATACACAATGCAAATTCATGTCAAATGCCCATCCACATGCCTATTCTCTCTCTCCTTTTCTTTCTCACGCACACGCACACGCACACACACACACACACACACACACACAGCAGGACAGAGACAGAAAGAAACAACGAATAACTATATCAAATCTCTACCCAGCCTTTTCAGCTAGGTTATCATCTGCTTTAGCAATACAAATTCCAAGCAGGAATACTATGAACAAGTTGTACTCTTTGTTGCCATCTCTGCTCCCTATGGCCATCTCTGAACTGCTACTACGAACTGGTCCATTCTTTTGCACAGCTGAAAACAGTCCTCTTCCATTTTCCCATCCCTTCGTATAAGACTGTCATGCAGGCTCCCTCCCTGCTGCTTCCTTCATACCGTTGCCTTGCCATTTCTCTCTCTCGCTGCCCCTGCTCTTCCTTTTCGTGCTCCAGCATCTCCCTTAGCTCCTCAGCCTGGCGTATGTAGCGCTGGGCTGCTCGTTCATCTGACTGCAGCAACTCTGCTTCATGCAGTGCTTTCAACTTTTTGATCTCTAGCTTATGCTTAGCAATTAGTTTCTGGATCTCAGGTTCCAGACCTGAATAGGAAAAGAACAGGGAAGAAGACAGTGAACAGGAGAAAACAGTGTACTGCCCACATCTGCATTTTGGTGTACACCCCGGAGAGACTGAGCCACTTCCAGAGCAAACCCACCCTCCAACCTATCCTATGCCCCCTCCCTACTTGTGTTATCACTTGCCAAAATAGTAGACCTTTGTACAAAATTAATACTGCAATTAAAATACATATACATTGAATACTTTATGCACATCTGCATCCTTTATTCACAGCACATCATATTCTTCACACAAACAAAACTGGTGCACACCAACGTCTTAACGCTAGCTGAAAAGTCCTGACCCACCCACTGAATTTCAGTCTTGATGGTCTACTATATGGATAAAAAAGTTCTTCTGTATAGATACAAAAGTTCTTCCAATCCTCCAGGAGATCCGCCATCGTGATTTCAATTCTAAATAACAAAAAAGCCAAGAATATCCTGCTAATCAAAACTGAGCTACGGAAAGGAAAAATCTGACCTCTTATCTATGAATCACACATTAAATGGGAAGACTACTAGCTAAAATGTTGGCCAGGAGATCAGTGCCAGGAGAAAGGCAGGATTCAAATAAAAGAGAAAAGAAACAAAAGAAGTTCCTTTGTAGCATAAGGGCTGGAATCTGGTCTCCATTCTCTGGCTCCACTTTAGGAGCAAAGAAATAATAGTACTAATAGGGATCAATTCTGTGGTACCACTAATTCTAGTACAAGAATGCAAGGCAGCTTCTGGTAAGAGAATGCAACAAACCCACAGTAGTCCACAGATACCTTTAACAGTGATCTCTTTGATCTTCCTGGTTTTCTCATCAATCCATTTCTCCCGGCGGATTTTTTCTGTAGCACTCATGAGCTCTTTCAGCTTCTTTATTTCCTGGGTGTGAACAAAAGGAAAACAATGCAAACCTCAGATCATATATATCTTCATTTAATACTACTAATGGGCTGCAATGAAATGCCAGGTTGATAAGGGTCAAAAACCAGTAGGCACTACTGTCCTCAACTACTGATATCTGTCATCTGTCTCCATCCTCATCCAAGTCTATCTCCTTCATTTTATGAACTAGGGAGATATCTGAACCTGTGCCAACACTGCACCACTCCAAATAATGCTTGCGAACAATAACGTATGTCAAAATGCTTCAGAAATACCAACACAGGCTACTTCATGGACAACTTCACCAAATCACTGTTCAACTGGACAATAAGGATGGGTGTTAAATAATGGTTCCTTTCTTGCCTGAAATCTGACATGATCACTGAAGCAGATATATACAGCATGTAACTATCAAGAAATTGCTCTTTGCCATAAGCCACCCTATCTGTATTTCCAAAGAAAGGAAGTCCTGGTACCACTTAAACAATTCAGGTATAGCTGCACCTACAGGATCAAGAGAGGTGACAGGGACAAAGACTGAAGCTGAAGAGCATACACAGAAAAGGTTTACCTCACAGAGGGGGCCCAAAGTGCGCCAGACCTAGAGAGAAAGAAGGAGAAGTGAGAGCAAGAGGGAAATGGAAAGGAGTATGAGCTAAAGAGTGCTGAGGAAAAGGTGCAAGAGGCAGCTGAAGCAGAAGACAGAGTACTCCTTAGCACACAGAGAGCCACCTAAACACATCCTGTTGCAGCCAATGGAGCAGCTGGGTACTGCACCTGTTCAAAGGGCTACCCAAGAAAAGACCAATTCAAGCGCTAAAAGGACTTCCACCAAACAATCAAAAACAGTCATCATCATCATCATCAACAACAACAACAACAACGGCAAAGGACTCTCCTTGGTGCGAGCAAATTTAAAGCGGGTCTTTAAACTGATGGCCATCCCACCTTCTCTGCAGTTTCCCCTTCACCAACAACTAAGCCACAATTACTAGAAGCATGGAATCTGCACTCACCTGTCTGTAGTGCTGTAATACTGTCACAAGTGAAATAAAAAAAAATCTAAAAACATTGCTAGATCACACAAAAGGTCTGTTTAGTCCAGCACCACGTTTTCAACAGTAGACAACCATAGAAGCCTATAGGAGACCTCCAGTTAAGATCTCTGCTTAATGATTACAAATTGCTAATAGATGAGAGAAGGTCTAGGCCATTTTAGCTTACTGATTACACCTGCCTTTTTACAGACACTTATATGATCAAAATGAAGTTGGCATGGTAGATGTCTTCTTTGTTTCTAAAAAGGGACTGAGTAGCTATCTGTGAAGCATGTTTCTGTGGATGCACAGAAAGAGGTTAAAAGGGATGGC
The DNA here is from genome assembly GCA_030412105.1 of Cyclura pinguis. Classification (NCBI taxonomy): domain Eukaryota; kingdom Metazoa; phylum Chordata; class Lepidosauria; order Squamata; family Iguanidae; genus Cyclura; species Cyclura pinguis. The sequence continues at coordinate 163,670,640 of CM059600.1, forward strand.
TCTGCACTCTTGTTTAGGATAAACCCTACCTGTCAAGGAATGGTAACACATCCCTTGCACAGATACAAATTTCTTTTCCCATTTTATATCATCAATACAATGCTCCTATAAATTGGCTGTTCACAGGATGGCTGATGTGTAGCCATCCTATATAATACTGGAGACTGACAGTCTAACATGCGTTAACCCTAGTCACTGTGCTGTATGGCTAATCCTGGCCCAGTTTCATTTAGTGTAAGTGGCTGTCCAGAGAAAAGGAGGACAAACTCCCATTGGGTTCAGGCAGTTTCCCACAAGGTATCTCAGTATGAATCCGTTAACCCAGAAAAAGTCACTATGACCACAATATCTATGTCATATAAATAACATGAAAAAGAAAAATGCACTCTGGTGTTACTCCTCCAACTTCAAGGTGGTTTAGCTGAGTTACATACTTCTAAAAGTTCTAAGATGTACATAGAAATTTTAGTCACAGTTAGGTGACTCCACTTTATTCCAAATATGAACGACTCTTATTTCAGCTTAAAAGCAGCAGCTAGTTTCTTCTTAGAAGGAAGAAACTAGCAACTCCAAGCAGAGTGGCTTGAATACATCCTGGCAAAAGTCAGTAGCTACACCACTCCCTCAGCATTTCAGTGCAATCAAGTGTGCACCTTCCAACATGAAAGAAAAAAATTGTTCTGGGGGGCTTAACTGAATGTCTTCCAATTGGTTTTGTGATCATGTAGTTGGAGGAATTCCATACTAAACAGGTTACAAAAAGAGAGGAACCCACTGTGTTAAAAATTAACTTTAAAGACAGCCTTAGAATTTCCCTCCTCTTCCAGTATTTTCTCTCTCTCATTGGCTGAACAGGTTGGAGCTCTCTAGAGGGCATCAAAAACTGCTTCCTGTTTCCTCAGATTCTGTCAGATAATTGAACGGGAAACAGATACACTATCTGTTTTCTTTGTTGCCGTTCCACCACCACCACAGTACTAATGCCATTTTCTCACCAGCTCATGCTGCTCCTGCATTTGAGCAATTTTCTTCATGTATTTCTGATCCACTTGCTTCAATTCAGCCACCACTGCTTCACATTTTTCACTCAGAGTTTTCTTATCATCGATGAGCTGAAGTTTGGGTGTAAGGAAAGACGTATGAGAGCAACTGCATCTAGTATAGCGGTACACTAACACTATAGAACAAAAGACCCCAAGTTGCCATCTGGTGTAGGAGAGCCCCTATCCACCCACGCAACCATCCGCATCCTAGTCAAGCACTACATTTTTAATTGGTATGCCTGTTGACACAAAGAGGATTTGAAAATCCAGGTATGCTAGCATTGCAAGGAAGTCTAGAAAGGGAACTGCAAATAAAACAGATAGGACAATGTCTCTACTGTCCAGACCCCATCTGTTAAAAAAAACGGTGGTGGGGAGTGTTACCTGGTCAATGAAAGCCAGGTGCCGCTGGATAGCTGCCTCATACTGTTCCCTCTGCAAAGCCAGCTGGTGGCTCAATTCCTTCTCTGTCTCTTTGACATGCCGCACAGTCAGCTCCCGCTGCTGAGCCTGCCAGGATAAGGGGGCAATAACCAGGGCATTTTAAGGACACCCAAAAGAAAGGCTATGCTGAGTTGTCAAATTAAATCGGGGATGTGGGAGAGAAGAGACCACAGGCACACTGATCCCTTGGCAGAGAACCTGTGCAGAAGATGCTCATGGGTGAATCTGGTTTCCCAAAGGAGACAGACAGAACAAGGCTCTGCCCTTGTGGTTTCTCAGGATTACATCTGTAACATAATCTAGGGCTCTGCTGCACATTTTGACACTCTCTCCCTCTTCTTGAGCACATGCAGACTTCCCCAGGAATCAGGCTTTGTCACCCACCAGTGCTGTCTGTAGCAATGTGATGGCTCGCTTCTTCTCCTCTACTTCAAGCTTCAGCCTCATAATTGAACTGGTGACCTCCGTTGCAACTGCTGAGGCCTGCTCTAGGTGGGCTAACTCTTCTTCTGACAAGAGTCCCTGAGAGATGTGACAACCAAGCAATGAACATGATGAGAATGAGGGACAGTCACTCTCTCAGCAACCTAAGGCAGATGTTTGTTTTATATTTCAGTGGTCTAATAAGTAAAAGCTTTTGCCTCTGATAGGGAACGTCTTTTCCAAGGGATTCAACCCATATTGAACTGGTTGCAATCCATCCTCTTCACTTCCTGAGGCATATCTCAACAGTCAATCCATGAGAAGACAAGGTCAGCCATTTATTTTGGAAGGAAGCCAATACAGCAGCACAATGCAACTGTTATCTCAAAATGAATGTATGAATATACAAACTCAGTCTTCTATTCTGCTCTTTCAGCTGGAGACAGATACCCATTTGTTGTAGACTGCCTATATCCATGTCTACTGAAAGAAAACCTTGTGCCTTTGCAAGCTCACCTCTCGGTGTGAAGCAGAGGCAGCAGACCTAGGTCGTTCCTGCTCCGATTTTTCCATCTCATCCAAGAAGCTAATGATGCTCTGAAGTTTTGCTTCTGAGAGTAGTGTGCCTTCCTCCGGGACTCCCAGAGAGCAGTTCAGTTTCCCAAACTTCTCCAGGTTGTCAGCAGTCAGAGAATTTGAATTTGCCTCCTGCGTTGAGAGGGGAAAAAAAAAGGAGTGTTAGATCTGGACAACAGTAGCAGAAGAGAACAAAGGCACTTCATTTACAGGAGATGAATGAGACTGAAACTGCTATGGACAGCAACCTGAACATATAAATCAGACTTCCCAAGAAAACTAACCACGATTCACTTTAACTGGAAATTAGATGCAAGAATGATGACAGGAAAGAAGCTTTTACATAAAGGAAAATGCTTTCGACTTTTTTTTTTATGGATAACAAAATGCATAATCAAGATCATGCTAGGCATCTTGGGTTGGTAAAAGCCACTGTAGTTCACACTTTACCCCCAAGGACTGATAACCATTATAATCACAAGGGAACCTGTCCCTCACTTCCATAGTTCTCCTGCCCTGGAGGGAGGCACATCCCCTAACATAACCCTGATTCAGGGCAACAATTTTAACATAAACCAAGAAGATATCTGCTTCACCCCTCCAATTCCAGTTACCCCATCTATCCAAGCATATTTATCTTCTTTGCAGGTCTTTGGTGGTGGCAGAAACTCCGGCTCCTCTTCCAACAGCTTTAGGGTATCTAGTAGCTCATTAAGAGTCACTTTGGACTGGGCCCTACTAGCTGCAGTGATCATAGTTTCCAGGTCTTCACTGGCCACCTTCCCAGAGCTGACATCCTAGGCAACAGAGAAAAGCAGGCATGGTGAGACTGAGCCAAGGATGTGTAGCTGAGAAGGTGGGTGGGTTGGGTTAGGTATACTGGGGAGACAGGCCTGTAGGAGCTATGGAATGGAGAAAAACTTTTTTATCTTGACAGAAGCCTGGCTCATGACTTGATTTTACAAAGCAGACCAACTGTTTTTGAGGGCAAACATTTGTCTGAATTCTGTGATGCAAGAGACAAAAAACTGATAAAGGTCAAAGCCAAGTTAAAACAACAGATCAGTATGGAAGAGAATACAAAATGTGGTACTTCCAAGTCCAGTCATGCTGGTAGACCTCATGCATGTACAGATACAACTTTTAAACATCTCTTGTTCTTTCAAAAAATAAAAAAGAATCCTTGCAAATTTCTGTCTCACAACTTGTCATGCACCAATCTAGCAGAGAAATGGCAGTAAGAAAAGTTGGGAGAAGGAAAAGGCCAATCAGCACCAAAATGTGAAGTCTCAGAGGAATGAAGGTGGGCTACATACAACTCAGTAGCAGAAGTCACTTCTTGTTCACTTCACTTAATATTTCATTTTCCATTAGCTTCAGTTTTGTTAGCAGACGTTTACTTGTTGCACAGTTTTAGGATTCAAGTTTGCCTTCCACCTTATTTTTCAGAGAGTAAAGAACTTCTTGCCTTGGATACATTCCTCCTTCATGTTTGGCCTGGGATAACTTTTAGAGCTGGATATCTGGCTCATTTTTAATTTGAACAGATTCAGTTTTTGTAGGTTTTTTTTAAGAGTATGATTTACTTTCTTCTATTATGAAGCGGAACCTTCACTATTTTATTTTTAAGCTGTCTTTTTTTCCTACGTTCATCTGAATCCTAAGACCTTCATCTGAGGTCCTTCTCCAGGTCTCTGTAAGTGAGCTGGGTGGTTACAACAGAAGGAATCTTTACAGTGGTAACATCTGGATTTTCTCAACCATTGAAGTGCTTTCTGCTGACAGGTGAAGCCATTTTAATTTTCCCAGGTATTTTCATCCATTTTAACCACTTTTAGATCTTTGCACTACTTTCAGTTTTATTACAAAAAACGAAATGCTAGTCTTATTTTATTTTATTCTGATTTTTAAAAATATTTTACTATTGACTTGTATTTTTTGCTTTAACTTGTACAAAACCTTAGGGACTCCGGTTATTAGGTGGTTTCAACGTGTAAACTATAAAATAATTTTCTCATCTGATTCATTCCATATCTTATATACTGGTCACTGGATCAATCTTCCACAACTTTCATTTGAGGTCACAGGAGCCCCATGTCCTCTGCTTGGAATAAGCTCTCCTTTCTGAAGTTTTAGTTAAACTTCTGTATCACTGGGAACTTAGTAAACTTTACTTAGCTTGCAGGAATTTTAGCAGGTAACAATGTTGGGCTTATTAATATGCATGGTTTATTGGTAGTTGTTCGATGAATATGATGATCTGAATTCATTATTCTTGCATAAATTGCTACTGCCTCTCTATCTCTACTACACAATCCTGTCCTTTAAAACTGATTTTCTACTATTTCTGTACTTTATTTTACATTTTTCATTCAATCATTAGATGAATCTTTTTGTTTCTATACTTCTCTCTCATTGTTGAGCCTACATACTTTTTATCATTTATCACTGAATAAATATTTTTAAAAAAATTCTTAACTTTTCTGGTTACAACCACCAACTCACCATTACAGGCTCAATAAATGTGAATCTCTTTTCAGGGTGCTATACATATGCATCATTAATGTTTCATTCAAATGAAAGTCAATCCATCTCACCAGTATGGTTTACAAGCCAGTCATTTCTCAGCCAAACATAATGTTTCACAGCAAAGAAAACTGGGAACTGAGTAAACTGGAAAATGAGGAAGTAAAAGAAAATGTAGCTACTCTTTCAGGAGCATGAAAAAATAGAAGGCGGCACCTGTGGCTGCTCTTCAGGTAGTTTGTTTTGTCCTGGAATAGACAGACATGCCATGACAGAATTTTCTTCTGTATCTGTAGCTGCCAAGTGGAAGTTGGCTTCTGTAAACAATAACAAAAAAAAAAAAAACATTTGCTACAGTGGGAGCAGTACCCACAAAAAGTTCACAGGTGGGGCTCCCTTAGTTGAATAAAGATGTCAAAAAGGGTTTGAAGATTAGAGCAGGAAATATTTTCCATAGCATGCATAAAGGTATAGGGTATGTTTGACTGCAACTGTGGGGACAGCTCACCAATTTTTAATTACATCACACACTGGCCTCCTACTTGACTTCCTTGTATCAAGCAGCTGGGCAAACAGGTACAGCTAGAGCTAACGGCTGTGTATTTTGGGAACTAACTGAATTGTAACCCACACATTTTGCAGTGTGCAATTCAGTTATGGTACCCCTAGATTTGTTTCATTTTGAAGCCATCTCCTCAGGTCCTCTCAGCAGGCCAAAAGCTGTAGAAACCAGTTGCTGACTATAAGTTTATGGGAATGCGTGAGCATCCTCCTTGTAAACACTGCCTGTCCACACAATCTAAGCTGCTGTGAACTTGCTTCTTATCCTAAGTATCTCTGGTATAACACTCTAAACTTGTACCGCCTCACTGTAGCCTATAATCAAATGCTGTTTCGCAATTGTATCTGGTAATTTAATGAGACTGTTTTGTACCTAACAGATCCAATGTTAAGAACATGGGAGCAGGCCGAGAGCAAAATTCAAGAGACATCTGTATCTACACTTTCAAGATCTGCCAGTACTTCTTACCTGTGTTGTTGGCTTTAATTATGCTGTTGGCAGGGCTGATATTCTTGACAGAGCCAGCCCGCTCAGGTTTTCTTCTTCCAGTTTTCTTGCCTCCTTTTATCACTGCCAGCTCCTCCTGAACCAATCGTTGAGAATCCAAGGCTTTCTGGGCTCTTTTTTGCTGCAGTTCCTACAAGAAAAAAATGTGTTAGTGCCATGTCATGGACCACTTGCTCCTCCAACATGCAGTACCAGTAAAAATTCAAAACAAAAGCCTGTTAATTCAACTTATTGAATAAAACAAGAAAAAACAAAAACTTATTTCCCCTGACGCCCATGCAAGCACTGCCAGTACCAAGCCCGTACCTGAATGGCTGCCTTCCTAGCAAGACGTGCCTTCTCTTCTCGAATCTTCCTCCTCTCTTCATCTCGCTTCCTTTGTAAATCTAAGATGTTGCCTTCTTGTGCGAGTTGCTGCTGCCTTTCCTTAAGAAAAAAACAACAGAAAGTATATTCAGGTTCAATTTTTCTAGTGCAGAGCAGAGTGAGCTGACTACCCAACTTTCCTGTTCAAACATTTCCTTTGCCTTCCCCCCACCCTCCCTAGAGAATCTAACCCGCAGAAATGTTTTATTTATATGATGGCCCCTCCAGTTTCAAAACGGTTTGCGGCACAGAAAATGGAAAAATCACAACTCCCCCCCCTCCAATTCCCTTGCCTTTTACTCCAGAACATGTGCCTGCCTTCCCCATGCCCTGGCAAAAAGCAAAAGAATGGGGGGCATGGACACATCCCCCCATTCCCTTCCCTTTTGCCCAGGTGCACCTGTCTTCTTTCTCCACACCCAGGCAAAAGGCAAGGGAACAGATGGGAGGCATGTATGCATCCCTTCCCATTCCCTTGCTTTTTGCTTGGGTACGCCTGTCCCTTTTTTCTGTAACTCGGAAAAAGGCAAGGCAATGGGAGGATGACAGTGGAGGGGGAGGAAGGTATGCACATATCTTGTGGATAATAAAATCTGTAAAGGTCAAACCTGCAAATGTTGATGGAGGACTGTACCCCAAGGTGCTCTTAATTATCTGCCATCCTGTTCTGGAATGACCAATAAGCTACACTGCCCCCATGAGGAAAGAGTAACAGCTTCAGACAACAGACTACTGACAATGGCAGAAGCAGGGAAATTAACTGATACAGGGCTTTCCTGCTAAAAAGACAGGAGAAGGAAAACTTTCCATGAATTTCTGTCAAAGTGCTGTCGAAATATAAGTATAACACATATAGGAATGAAACTTGTATTATTACGGGATTACTTTAGAACATTAGGCATAAGATCTAATTCAGATGAAAGGTGCAGGCAGTAAATGTCCAAACTGGTGTCTGCTGAGTATCTACGAAGAATAGTTTTCTTTAAGGTCAACATTCTCACTTTCATGATGTCAGAGAAAAGAATAGCACACGATAAAACCTAAAGTGTCAAGTTAAACATGGAATTAAACATTTGTGTTTGTGTATGTTGACAGAGGGGTAATAAACTGCAGGGCCTTGCACAGTTCTCCTTTTGCCCCTCCTATAGCCAAGCAACTATTCTCAAACCTCTTCTCCTACATTCTGCTAAAACCTAAGCCCCAAACATGTCACTTCTTCAAGTTTTTGCTAAACTATTACATGTTCTTTGTCAAACTGGTTCATAGACGTAGAATGTTTAAACAAGCGGTTTGATTTGCAGCAATCAGTATTATTTATTTTCGCACGTGGGTTTCCTTGTCAAGGAATTTGAAGAGAAGATACAAAACTACCTTGGGTTTTTGTTTTGTCTGGGAATGACTCCTACAACATAAGGCAAATGTCAGGGGCAGAACTGGGAGATATCATTTCACAGACATACCAGCAGATGGGTCAAAATGACCTAACTATGGTAAAATGTTCTGGAAACGTGTGCTTGGATTCGTGGGATCTTTATGTATAACAAAATGGACTTGATCACAATCATGAACAATTAGTTGTATCCACCCAATCTGCAGTAATTCTTCAGATCTGTCCAGAAAAAGGCCTACACTATCTTCTCCTTTCACAAAAGAAAACATACTGCACAAGCTAAGTGAAATCACAGAAGGAGAAAGGTCAAAAGAACAATCTGACAGAGCCCCACAAATGCTTTGCCTTCCAGTACTGAAGAGTTCCAGAAGAGAGAGCACTCTCTTATACAAGAAATCCCCTCGAACCTGCTTAATCTTCAGCCTTGCATTCCAAAGCAAGTAGCAGGAATAATTCTGTCCACGATGCTCTCTTCCACAGCAGGAAAACTGCTTTTCCTTAAGTTACCAGGGACAGAAATATAAAAGTTTGCTTCATACAACATACATACAGTAGACACACCTCTCTTTTAGAAGCAATTAAGTGCCCGAGTTGAGCTACACCTTCCTTGTGCCTCTGTGAATGCCGTCTGTACCAGCGCTGAATTGTCACAGCAGCCAGGTTGACCTGGTTAATAAACCTAAAAGGGTACAAAGAGGCATAGAAACAGTGAGTATTGCTTTCCAAGCAATGTGTCCAGAAAAGCAGATCTTGCCATAAGGCAGGCAGGCAGAGAGGTGTTATGTCCAAGAAACAGCTCTTGCACATATTGCTCCTACATTTAGAAAGAGACTTTACTGCGTGGGCTACAGAAAATAACGCTGAGCACAAAGCTCAGAGTCATGCAACCCTCCAGCTGTTGGACTGCAACGCTCAGCCTTCCCCATCAATGATAATAGCGATAAGAGTAATGGGACCTGTAGTTCAACAACTTCTGGAGGGCTGCATGATTCGCAACCCTGATCTAGAGGAATATACTACAGACAGGCATGAAAGAAGCCAGTTAACACTATTTTAATGGAGCTAAAAATGTTCTGTGAAAGAGATGAGCTGTTTCAACTAGAACTCAACAGGTACATTCCTGTTAAAGCTGCTAAGGAGCAATATAAGGATATACTTGTCTCTGAGCTGTCTAATGGCTTTCTCTTATCTTTCTGCATGACCTGCCATCTCATCCTGTAATCTTTTCTCCTATCATGTCCTTCATGCTCACCGCTCAGCCTCTTCTTCTGACACTTCCTGCCTCCTCAGCAGCTTACTGCTACTACTGGTATTATTGTTCCGGGCCAAGATGTTGCTGCTGGAAAGGTTCTTCTGAGACTTCAAGTAGCTGCTGCTCTCGGTGTCTTCATTAGAGGTGGCTTTGATAATGTTGCTTAAGGAAAGAAGACAACAACAATCATTAGAAGCATCTAGACTGCTCCACAGATCTTCAACAGGCATATTATCATATGGGCGTATGTCACGTTCACTTGGGTTTGACAAAGAGCACTGATTATTTTCCAGACTGTTTGATGCTGTGCTCTCTATTTTCTTCACCCTACTATTTAATAATGCTAAACTTTCTTTTAATGAAAAAGACAGTGTGACAGTGGGTGAGTTCCAGGTTATCTGAAAGACTGCATTTCCCCAAATGAACCTGCACGAGTTTTAAGACTAAAGGGGAGGGCTTTCTCTCAGTCCCATCACCATCACAGGCTCGCTTGGTGAGGACACCAGAGAGAGTCTTCTCAGTGGCTGTTCCCATCCTCTGGAATTGTAGGAGACAAGGCCGTTCAAGCAGGGTTTTAATGTGTAAGCAGGAAGGCTTCTTTTTGGAATGTGAGTTTTATTCATTTTTTTTAACGTACATATTTTAAATGGTTTTATACTGCTGATCCAGCGCATTTTAATAATTTTTAGAGTTTTATTGTTAAGTTCTCTTAGCTGATTCTCTTTGTGAATGACCTTGAGTCCCACTTTGGGAGAAGGGCAGGATATAAATGAAATAAATAAAATCAAGCAGAAATGGGGAACATGGGATTCTCTGGATACTGTTAAACTGCATCCTTCATGATCCTCCACCACTGGCTAGAGACAATGGGAGCTACAGTCCAACATTAGGGGATGACATGTTTACCTTCCTCAATATAAAGTATAAGTACTGCTAAGCTCCTAGGACAGCAAGCATGATAAGTACCTGTATCTTTTCGAGAATAATTTGAAAACAAAGAACTTCTATATTCTCATCTATATTAGATGATCCGTACAAGTTAAGGGATGATGTCAAAAATAGTATGGGAGGACAGATAGAGAAAATATTTATTTAGAATTCAATGGAGAAAACAATTCTGGCTCACATCTAATACAGGCCATTTCCACATGGGGCGAGGGAATCGCCCTGTGCCGCTACTTACCGGGTCTTACGGCTCCCTGGTCCGGTCCAGGCTTCTCCAGAGCAGTGCGTGCTCAGCGCTCCGCACTGCTCCGGCGCCGAAAATGGCGGCTTCCGGTTGGTCGAGGATCTTGACCAACCACTGAAGCTCGCCAGCCTAAAGCCCGCCCCTGGCAGACCGCAGGCTCGCATTGGTGCGAGCCTGCAAATCTGCACAAGGGAGCAGGCTCGCACTTGCGCACTCCGTGCTTTTGAAAGACCGAAAGAAGCAGGTTTTTCAAAAGCATGCTGGACGACCACTTGGGGTCGTTCTGGAGTGGGCTGAGGTGCGGATCTACGTTAAATAGTCCGGACCCAGTCCGCTCCCAGGTGCAGACGTCCTCCCTAGAGGACAGACTGCACCGTTTCAAATACCCTGTGCGGAAATTGCCACAGTTGTGATTATGAGACTCTGAGCTACTACAAGATCTACTAGAAATAAATGTGTATGTGTGTGGATTGGGGGGGTACAGTTTAAAAGCAGGTACACATTCTTTCCCACAATGGTGTATGCTGGGCAAAGTGCTCTGGCACCTTGGTTAAGCTTTCCAGCTGCAACCAACTTGCAGTCCCCTTTGAAAGGATGGGTAAGACATGAATACACAAAGACTTACTTGAGGGAGGTTGTGGCCTGGTTGGAACTCTTAGGTGCAGAGCCCTTGTCTGCAGTGGAATAGTTGTTATGTACCATGGTGGTGACACAGTTGCCCATAGCACCTTTGTTACTCCTCAGAGGAAAGAAGGAAAACATGTCAGCACAACTACAGAATGATTTCCACATTGTTTAGTTGATATAAACAAAGTGCTTGTCAACTACCATCTGTCATTCAGCAGTTAGCCCTGTCTCTGTAAGCTACTGCCTACTAGACACATCTGATCTGGAAGAGGTAAAGTAGGGTGGACAACCTGTGACCTAGGCATCCATTTGGATGCTGGTGTTCTTCAAAACCCTTCTGTGAGCAGTAAGTTCAAAATTCTGGTAAGAGCCATCTGTCCTACCCAAAGCAGTCAATTGGCAAGGAGGAAGAAAAAGGCGCTGGCTCCAACCCTGCCTATCACAGGCATGAGGCCTATAATCCATTACTCACAATGAAATGCAGCCCTCAGCAAAACAGAAGTTCCTCATTTCTATTGTAGACCATCTTGCTGTAGCACCTCCCTTTATGAAACACACTGATTACACAGTGTGTAATAAGCAACGATTACGACAACAAACAGCTTGAAACAGGCTTGCCAGATACCTATTTGGAAACAGCAAGTGACCTTTTAAAAGGAAGCAGCACAAGGAGACAGTACTGCCACTGCAATTATTTCCCTGTGGTTCCATTGGTCTTCTCACCCATTCTTCTACTAAGTAGCAAAACCCTGTTTGCTATAACAAACAGAAAGGGAGGGTGAAGGGACCAGTGGAGCAGGGACAGGGTGGCTCTAGCCTTGCAGTCACTTGGGAATTTTACAACAGGTGCCATCACCTAGGAAAGACTGAGTGACTCTAATTTGGAATGTCAAATAGGGGATAAAGGAACTGGAACAGCCAAAATCACAAAGACAGACAGAAGTACATCTCAACGATAACGAGAACAAAAATGAAGTTAAAAGGATTGTTTTGATACAGCTCTCATTTACGTTTCAAGTTGCAGCTAACGTTAAATCTGCCAATACTGACTGTGTGATTGTTTCCAGTTACTGTTACATTCATGCTTGAGCATCTGAAGAAACATACTGTCCAAACCTCAGTTATTCTAACAATAATGCTGATACAAATCCTACCACAACTGCTTTGCAAAAACTACCAGTTGCCCCTTATGAACCTGCCCATGTTTTGAGATATTCTGGAGAGGCCCTTCTTTCTGCCTCACTGCCCTCAAAGGTACACCTAATGGGAACATGGGTGAGGACTGTCTACAAGGCTGTTCCAAGCGCTGGAACTCCCTTCCCAGAAAGGCTAGACTGGCAGTCTCCTTGTTATTGTTCCACAGGCAGGTGAAAAATTTCTTTTGGCAGGGAAATGGGCCTTGCATAATTTGTGCTGGATATTTTATTTGCTGCTTCCTTTTCAGCGGTTTATGTTTTTAACTGGTTTTAATTCAATTACATTTTAACTTTTGTATGTTGCAAATTTTTACCTATGTTTGTTTTAACTGCTGTAAGCTGCCTTGAGTCCTGAACTGGAAAAAAGGGCAGGATATAAATAAATAATGCAAGAAGGGGGAGGACATGGAGAAGCAGAAGCTCTGCTTCAGCTATTTATCAAAAACTTTAGAAGCTATACCCAGTTGTCAATATACAATATATTTTTCCTACCTGTTATTAGCAGTGAAGTTGGCTGCAAGTGGCACGTAGATTTCTTTCTTCCTCATGCTTGCAGGGGCCTCCCTAGTGCCAGATGGGGCAGGAAAAATTCTCGGCTGCTCATCCTACACAACATAATCAGAAATATGCAAGACAGAAACTCACCGCCACTGTTTGTGGCAGATCTTCTCCAAGCACTTTAATGAATACCCTTATGCAAAGCACTCAGCTAAGTTCTACCATGAATGTTACTGGGTACCAAGGAAAACATATGCCTTCCCCATGAGAAGCTGAAACCTGCTTGGAGACAACTTCTGGGATCTGGGGCTTATCAGTGCTATCTCTGTGTACCTGACACTCATAAGCTATAGAGACTGTAATAACTTTTGCTGACAACTGCAGATAATAAACACCAGACAACTGAAACTAACAGGATCAGCACAGAGCTAAAAAGTGACAGCAGGACGGCACTCTCCTTCATTCCTCTAATCAATACTTCTTCCTTGGAAGCACTTTTCTATATCCATCCCCAGTCTAGTACTACAGATACATGGGAGAAGCTGCTGCATGGCTGCAACATTTGAGCCTTTCCAGATGATACTCACCTCCCTCAGAGTTAACACTGCACTAGAATTTAGTGTCAATGGAGAGAGATTCTATCCCCCTGACACGAACCAGGGGACATTAGTACAGCAAGGGGACCCTTTTTCTCTGCTTTTTAATTTTAGGGAGAGAGGCACATTCCTGTGCTGGAGCAGGATACAACTCAATAATGACCTACATAAGGTTTCATATCCTTTTGCAAAATATTTATGTAAGACGGCCACAAATGCCCTCAGAGAGAGTTGCCCATCTCAGCAACAGAAGGCTTATGGAACAAAGCTTAGGACTAACTCCACCAATCTGAACTAATGTTCCTCTGATATCTGTACTTCCTGTTTTGACCTTGCCCTTACCAGGATGTTCCATGTGGTCTTCTTCTCTGGTGAGACTTTACTCAGACTTGCTAGTTTCCTTCTTCCACCTGAGCTGCTGTCGAACAAAGTCAAGAAGTCGCCATGGTGTTCAGCACTGAAGAAAAACAAAATCACAGGATTAATAAGGAGCCCTGGAGGACTGCAAACACTGTGCCATTTCATTCATCTCCAAAAGACATTCAACCTGTTTTGCAAGAAGCTAACTCACTCTTTCCTATAAACTGCTCCCAACTTTTTTGCTCAGCCTGGAAGAAGCCTTCCAGCAGCAAAATAATCTAATTTCTCCCATGAGCTCTGAAAGGCAAATACGTATTAATCAGACTCTGAGAGATCCTTGTCCTTCATTAAGATTTCTTTAAGGCTCACCTGAAAGTACCATTAACTTGCTGGTTAACCTGAGTTGTGCTGTTGGATCTTCGCAAATTGTTCATAGCTCTAGAGGAGCCAAATCCTACATCTTCCTAAGAGAGATAAAAAGACACAGAGGAACAATGCACGGAGCTGGTCATAACAAGATGCCTGGTTAAGAGTTCTCTAATGCATGAATATACCTTAAATTTAGCGTTATTTTGCCATTTTTAATATAGGAAAGAAAAAGGATTGGTGGGAACTAGAAGACCTTGTAAACCTCATTAAAGTCCTTTTTTCCCCCTACCTCAAAATATCCGTAATCCCAAAAATGAAATTAGACCATCATTCCTTGTCATTTCTCTCTCAGAAGCAATATTTCATGTGTGTAGCAGCAAAGTTTCATAATATTTCAAAATTCCCTAACTGAAGGCCAAACAGTAATATTAAACTATATACAGTACTCCTTTATCTTCACAAAGCTTGCAGTCCACTCAGTGAATGGTTGACTCTTGGTACATCTTTCCAATTCAAGATAAAATTCTCAATGTTCCCTCAGCTACAAGGTAAACATGAAAGTCTATGTTACTGCTATGTGTGTGGGAGGGTTAACTTCTAGCATCCTCCAGTTAAAAAAACCTCTTGCATTATAAAATGGGAACAAGCTCTACAAATGAATTAAATGTTGTACTAAAACATATCTACCAGGAACATGATGAGAAATCACAACAAAGTTCAGAAGCAAGCAACTGTTTTATCCAGAATACTCACTAGGATATTCCGTTTGGGCTTGTTTTCTGTAATGACAGAAATGGAGCGAGCAATGTGCTTTCCGGGAGAGGCACTGCTGGGGCGCTGAAGCACTTGGATAGGTAGACCTGTTAGGCTGAGATCCACACCATTGGCACTAGCACCCTGGAAGGAAGAGCTGCTGCCACGGGAACTCTTCATTGTGCGTGAAGGAAGGAGGGAAGCCCTGGAAACACAGGAGAACAGAACAGAAAACAGAAAGAAAGACAGAAAGAAAGACAGAAAGAAAGACAAGGCAATGAACAAAATGGTCTCACACATCGGTTTATTCCATGTCCCAAAACATATTACTCTCAACAGAAATTCCAGCATAAGTACCTAAGACCTTCATCAGATTTCTGAGAACCCTGACTGCCTTTTTCTAAAACAAAAGTAACAAAAAATCTAGCCCTCAGAATTACAAAGAGAAGCATGAAAAATAAAAGTCAATAACCATCATCACTCAGAACGTAAGGGCTCTAAGGAGAACCTTCCAAAGGCTCTTCATAGATTTCATACCTGCCCATTCAATGCAGCTGCTCTTTCTTTCCCAAGAGAAATATTTGTATTACTTCTATCCCTTACAGTTGATTTATTTTGAATGTAATCAAATTTTACTTAATTAGTGTGAGGACATTATTTCATATGGTTATATTCTGATGAAGTTGTTTAGTTTATTTTTAGTAATTAAGATCAACCCACTAATTAGATAAAACGACCATAATTTCATTTTCATCTTGTCCTCTATGTTATATAGTTATTGTTTTTGAACTATGTGATGGAGACTACAGGGTAAGTAAGGTGAAATTATCCCTATGCTTCATAAATGACAAAGATTAATGTACAACATGTGAGCCAGCATGGTGTAGTGGTTTGAGCACTGGACTATGACTGTGAAAGGCAGGGCCTGAATCCCTGTTTAGCCATGGAAACCTACTTGGGTAAGTCACACTCTCTCACCCTCAGAAGAAGACAAGGTGAAACCCCTTCTGAACAAATCTTGCCAAGAAAACTCTGTGATAGGTTTGCCTTAGGGTCTCCATAAGCCAGAAACAACTTGAAAGCATATAACAACAACAATATGGAACGCAGAAAACACTCTAACATATCCAGCTATTCTGTTGGGTGTCTTAATTTTCTAAAATGCAATAGGCTTCCTGCTCTGTTCAGAGGATTGACTTGTCTTTTAGAATCCAACTATCCACTCACATATGCACTCCCCTACAAGCACTCTGAACTGCAAATTTGCTGGCCCAGGAAAGATCAACAAGGAGCTCTCTATGGCAACCACAGACACTCACCCAGCAATAGGCAACTCACAGTTATTACATCAGAAAACCAGACTGCTAGGATTCAAGGCAACAGCTGTGACAAGATGATAACTACAGAACTATAAACTGAGTCTGCATTCTACTGCTCCAAACAAAAGGAAAACAGATAAAATTTCCCCTCATAAACTTAAGATGTAAAGCATGTTTTTTCTTTTCACTTAACAACGTGAAACTGCAAGTGTTACAGTAGTTACTATCTCTTCTTAGTTTCCCTGATCCCCTCACTGGTGCTGAATTTTAGAGCAGTTTAAAGATGGTTTCCAACAAATTTTTATCATGGAACTATATGCCATCATGCAGACTCTGTTACTTCAACATGCAGCTTTTCTGTGAGAGAGATGGTTCTAATATGGGGACGTTTTCAAACAGTTTATATTCTACATGCCCTTTAAGCATTCTAAAATGATATAGACTAGCAGAGACCACACAAGCAACATATACACTTCCATTTTCTTGAGAAAATAATTACCTTCACAGCCAAACGAATTCTGACTCAAATTTCTCTTGTGCAGCCACATTAATAGGTTACCTCATGCAATTCATATAGTCACACAGTTCCATTTTTAATAAAAATTTTGCATTCAGTCATCTGTGCCTTCAAAGTCAAACACTTCTCACCATAAAGTCTGAGTACAGTTTACTGCTAAATTCACTAACACTCCCATTTCAAAGAGGACTGCCATAGAGGCTGACAAGGTATCTCATTTAACTTGCAGCAAAGTATTGCTATAATGTTCAAGTAATGCCACATCTTTGCATGTGCTGTTATTTTAATCTACGATTATATTTCACATATACCAAAGCAAAAATAGCAACTGTGGTGAAAACATACATTGGGCTCAGAGTAAGTGAGGCAGCGTCCTTTAAACCTGGGAATATAAGAAATTACTCCCCCAAGTCCACAGATTATGCACATTTAAGAACCACTGAGAGATTTCATGTATTACAAGACTAAAAGGCTCTCCACAGAGAGTGAAATTCCTAATGATAACTGGGTATTAATCCCACGCTCCTGTATACGTATATCATGTGAAGGATGGCAAGTAGCTTCATTGAGCTGAACAAGATTTCTCAGCCAATGAGCAATATAGCAGTTTCTTAACTGCACACCAGAAGGGATACCAAAGATTCAGTTACGACTGAAACTCTTAACCTTTTCAACTTTCCAACACGATGAAAAGGGCAAGAGAGCAGTTTTTTTTTTTAAACCAGATCAAAATTGCAAGGTGATTCGAGGGAGAGGTGATTTTAATATAAATTTTCTCTCCTCCCCCCACGCCCTGTACCCATTAATATGAAAGCTACCAGCCATTTTCTAGTAGGAGCAAAGAAGGAGCCAACAGCTTGCAGCTCTTAAGAACCAACTTATGGGGCAGCACGGCTTTGCACAGCCCTAGTTGTTTACACGGGGATGTTAAACCCAGGAAAGGACTTCGCAAAACAATGAAAACCTGCTGGAGGCGGGGGGAATCACAGAACTACTCAAAAGAGGTAACGAGACGGAGGAGGCTCACGTACCCCTCTCAGCCCAGCACCACTTACCTCAGATGGGTATCCAAAGTGGCAGCCTACGGGCCTCCACGTACAGCCCCCCGGACAGTGATTTCAGACGAGTGAGGAGACTTCCACCCCGCCCCCGCCGCCCTGGCTTTCCCCAAGCCCTGGGCTGAGGGGGAGGCCCAACCTTAGGCCGGGAGAGGCGGCTCCTCGCGACAAACACCCCCCCCGTGAGACCCGCATCCGAAATGGCTTCCAAAAACGGGGAGGGGGATTGCTTCCTCGCTCCTTTTATTTTCTAGAGGAGCCCAGGCTTTCGCGGGGGGCTCATTCTTTCCTCACACGGCACCCCGCCTTTTTCTGCCCCCCCCCACTCAGGCCCCCTCCCCCGGCTGGCCGAGAGCACTATGCGAAACCCCTCCCCCGGCGGCGGCGGCGGCGCCCCCTCCTCTCCACACAAAGACGGAGCGCGGAAGGGAAGGAAAGCGCGGCTAGCAACCCGCGGCCAGGCACAGGCGAACCCAGTGCGAAGGGGTGGCCCGCCTTCCCTTTGGCACATGATTGGCCAGAGGTTGAAGAGAGCCGGCTCCTTACCGGCTAACCCCCTTGTCTTTCTTTCCCGGCGAAGGTAGGTTGATCCGCGCGAGGGAAAGGAAGGCGGGAGGAACCGCACGGGCAACGGAGCCACTCGCTGAAGGAGCGTGGCGAGAAGGGGGCGGGGCGGGGCGTGCGTGGAAGGGCAGAACGCGCGGTCACGGACGTTGCCGCCCGGAGGGCCGTCCCGGACGAGGGTTCCCCCCCGCGGGGCTTGGCGTCTGTAAACACAGTAATACTGCGGGGGTAGTGACACCGCCGCTCCTTCTTCACCCCGGCGGCGTCTTCTGTGCCGAGCTCCCCGCCTGTAAAGTCCGGCGCTGCGGCTGTTGTCCTTTTCGGTTTGTTCTGCTGCTTTCCGTGAGCGCGGAGGAAGGGGCGGCCCCTCGTCGCGCCCCGCGGCAGCCACAGACAGAGCGACTTTGTGAGAACAGTGATGGACCGGAAGAGGAGAGAGCGGAGGTCGCGACGGACAGTGACCCCTCCGTCGTCCCCTTCCAGTAGAAGGGGGTGCGCGGATACGGGGCCGCCCTTCCCGCGACTGGGATGAGGGAGCATCCCGCCTCCTGGGCGAGTTCCGCACTAGACTGTTACAGCGCTATTGTTCTACTTTCAACATTCTGTGGAATCCTGCGGTGTGCACTTTAGGGAGGGGCCTCAAGGTGGGCTTGATCGGCCTCGGGGCCCCTCGCTAAACTGCAAACCCCAGCATTCCGTAGGATTTTGAAAGTGGAATAATAGCGCTATAACACTCTAGTGCGGAAAAGGCCCCCGAGTCGAGCGGGAGGACAAAAGAACGGGAAAAGATGTGCACGCATTCCTCCAGTGCTTCTAATTTCGGGGTAAATTCAGACGGAGTGTCCCAAAACAAGCGGTCAGAATGTGCAGAGGGAAATACGTGATCCCTCCGAGAGCCCGTGGGGTATGCCGGGAGCTGCGAGTGGCTAGAGTATAAACCCAGCCGGGTTTCCCTGGAGTCAGTGCAAGGCAAGCTGCGAACACTCACCCACCGAGCCGCTCCAGTCCTGCGGCTTTTCGATACGCGACTGTTCTGGAAATGAACGGAGTCGGACAAATCACAAGCAGAAGTCCTTTTTCAAACCCTGTAGCAACAGCTCTCCGCTAAACTCAGCCAGCTCTTTCCTGCGATGGCTCTTGTAGCTCCCCAGGTTCCAGTCTTGGCAATCGTAGTCGCGTTCCGGCAGCCACGCTGAACGTACAAAGAGTGAAGGGGGCTATCGATAGCCTAATTATGCAGTAACCAGAGTCATCCGCTAGCTGCTAGTCCAGGACGAGTCTAATTGGCCCAGAGCAACTAAGGGGCAAGAACACTCGGTAATTTATAATGTGGGGAGAAATGGTGTGATGCCACCAATCCCACAAAAGAGGCTGAGGTACGACAGAGCCCCAGATACCATTTAACTATAGTAGCCAGATCAAGGGAAGTAGTAATGCCATTCTTCTGCTATTGGTCAGACCTCACCCAGAGTACGGTTCTGGGCATCACAGTTCGGAAAAGATAGCAACAAGCTAGAGTGTGTCCAGAGAAGATTGACTAAGATCGTCAAAGATCTGGAAACCAAGCCTTTGTGGGGAACATTTGGGGGAACGGGGGATCTTTAGTCTGGAGAAGAGAAGACTAAGAGAAGACATGATAGCTATCTTTTTAAATATCTGAAGGGATGTGACATACAAGATGGAGTCTGCTTGTTTGCTGTTGCTCCAGAAACTAGAATGCAAACCAGTGGATTCAAATTGCAAGAAAAGAGATTCCACCGAAACATTAGGAAGAATTTCGTGACTGGAAGAGCTGTTTGACAGTGGAATAGATAGCCTTGGAGACTGGGAGACTCTTTGGCAATCTTTAAAAAGAGACTAGATGGGCATTTTTCTGGAGTGCATTTGTTGAATATACCTGCATGTCAGGGAGTTGGACTAGATGGCCCTTCCAATTGGAAGATTTTATGATTTTACTTACTGTGAGGTAAATTTACACTGAGTTTAGTTCTTACTACGTTTGCTAACCAGGGTTTGGACTGTACCACTTCAGATGCAAATGATGTCTCACATGATTTCATTCTTTTCTTTTTTCTTTTTTTGAAATCCTACGTTTAGAGACCAGAGAGGGGTTCTAGCCTCTCTAACCTGTTTATTTTCAACATGAAGGAGAACATTAATTACTGTGGTTCTTTAGAATATCCATTCTGAGTAGATCTCATGCGTGTTGTAATTGGGCTTGGAATCCAAATCAGATTCATGCTGCTGGGATTTCTGGGGTTCTATGGGCTCAAGTGATATACAGAAATGCTCATATTGTTTTAAACTTCATCCATGTGGGTAAAAAAGTGCATTTACTGATTCCAGAGTATTTTCTGATCCCGTGGGTTCCACTGTATTTCAGGGGATAAAATACATCATGGCCACAGGAGTGTTTGTGGGTTAGAGTGAAGTCATAAAAGACATATTCACATAAGACAGGGTATTTGTTATGCATAATTGACACACCTCCTTTTCTGGGGTGAAAAATGGAGCCAATATAATTTCTGTTGCCTAAAACAGTACTACTCTTATTTCCATCTTGTTTCCTTCCCCCATTAGGAAATGGGCATAAATGCGGTAGTTACACTGATGTTTTTATTTCTGTAGAGGCAAACCCAACATCAACAGTCTGTTGAGGTAGTTTTCTACCTGATGTAGTTGGCATATTCCACTGGAATAGATGTTAACTTCTAAACTCGGTTGCAGGGGAGGATTATTTGCCCTGGGTGGCAATATTTTTGGGGTGTCCCGGCCACACCCCCACGCCCCCTGGCCACACACCCCATGCACAGTCACCATGCCCCTCGTGCTGTAGCCCTGCTCCCTCCACGCACTCCAAGCTCCGCCACCATTTAAACTCAACTGTGTTTCTGTGGTGAGTTCTATCGCTCGTATCTACCATGTTCAAAGCACCTCAACCAAACATCATCCACACATCCAGCCAAGCAGCCGGTGATTCTTCTCATTCTTCGTATTTTCCCGTTGCCAGTCATGAAGTGCCTTCTGTGTGCACAAAATCTCTTCAGGCTCATCATTGGTCCCGTGCACCAGCACAATGAAATTGGACCCCAGTGTTTCGTCAGGACTATATGTTGTTGACCTTTGGGTGCATCACATACTCGCAGCTCCAGAAAACCTCATGATAGGCTTTCCTTAGGGTCACTGTAAGCTGGAAATGACTTGAAGGCACACCACCACCACCACAACATGTTGCCCGTGCTACACTCCTACTTGGAGTTGGAGGTCAATGTATGCCTTCAGCTCAGTTATTTTAAGGAGCTTTCACACACTGAGTTTGGTAGAGTGCCTCTTGTTCCACACCCTGAGTACATACTGTGCTTCTCAATTTGTTTTATGGATTGTGTGGTAAAGAATGCTTTGTGTGAATAACGGTCCAAAGGTTTGTAACGCTGTTTCTTTGTTTGCGTCCTTCTTTGGCCCGTGGTGGTAGTGATAGTCCCAAATGATACCTTTGCCTGCTCTGCAGTTAATTTTCTGTGATTGTTTGTACCAGGACCTTCCATCCCAGCCCCTCATGACATCAGTATCTCCTTCCTAGACAGGATCAAGGGTGGGTGTGCATCTTTGAATGGGGGGTTGTTTTGCATCCAAACACTCTCACCAGATTCTCTGGATCATGTTTTGACCATAAAATGACAAGGGACATCCCCCTGAATACACTGCATTGAGAGGTCAGAAAAGAACTCCAAATGGTGAAATAATATAGATTTGTTGTGACAGTTTTTTATCCACTGAGGAGAAAAAAAACATTATACATGGTAGGTAGCTGAATCTTAGGGGCACTGTTTAAAACTCTTGAGGTAGTAATGCTGTAAAATATCTATTTATAGGTGCAGTTCTGTGTGAATTCTGCAACAAATCATCATCATCATTATCATCTCTTCTTCTTACCTGCATCTCCCTATGGATTGAGGCAGGAAACAACATATTAAAGTACAGCAACAAGTAGGTACTTCACAGTTAAAAAACACAGAACACCAATTAAAATGCATAATCAATTGAAAATATGACTTTGAGGTCACTAAAATCCTCCATTTTGTGGAGAATGAGAGTTAAATTTACTTTACCCCTGGGCACCACCAATATTCTTGCACCCTCCATCCACAGCCAATTTTAGAAAGCATTCACACCAAGAGCGGAAAACTTTTTTGAATTTCAGAAGTGGACATTTTACATTTATTCCAGGGTCATAATCAATGTATGTGTTTTTATGCAACATATATTCAAATGT
The DNA here is from genome assembly GCA_030412105.1 of Cyclura pinguis. Classification (NCBI taxonomy): domain Eukaryota; kingdom Metazoa; phylum Chordata; class Lepidosauria; order Squamata; family Iguanidae; genus Cyclura; species Cyclura pinguis. The sequence continues at coordinate 163,693,048 of CM059600.1, forward strand.
AGAGAACAGTACAATTTTATAAAACTACTTTGAGTTGACAACAGGCATGGCTATATTAAACTGCTACGCTATCGTTAAAGGAGCAGTCCTGTGTGAGCTCTCAGAACAAGTGGTAAATATTGTAGGGGAGAGAGGAATCCTTAATCCACTCCATTTGGGGGACAGGACAGAGCACTCTTTGTACTCAACAGGGCTAGCTCACCATAAGACTAGTGGGTGTGCTCAGTTGTAGCATGTAATCAGTTGCTTCTGTTACTGTGTTATATAGAACTGTAGCCCGGTCTTTGTGCAGACTTAAGTGTGCTTAAGCCCTTTGGGTTTCAACGACATAGGATCAAGCCTAGGATCAATCTGTGAATGTAGTTTTTATCAGGCATACTATAAGCATCTCTGTGCTCAACAAGTACAGGAACAGCTGTGACGAACAGGGATAGACAGCACATTCGCAAGAGCAAATGAGTGAAACCCAGGAGATAAACATCAAAATGGGATCATATTGCAGAGCCTGTATGGATATGAACAACAGACTGGATCCAGGTGGGATGAAAAGGCCCAGACCATCAGCGTCACTGACAGATCAAGTTGAGCAGGGGGAATATTAAGGCTGCAATTCAATACACGCTTATTTGGAAAATAGCCCAAGTAGACCCAGTGGGATTTACTTCTGAGTAAACATGGGTAGGGTTGTGTTACACCGTGTCTATTGCTGGCTTGCCTTGAGGCAGGATGACCAATAGAATTCAAGGTCCTGATTGAATGAACCGGGGAATAATATGTATCAGTTACATGTTCATTTCTCAGGAAAATGAACAAATCAGTTGTAGAATTAATAACAGGCCACCGTCCTTGAGCGCAAGGCAGATTTCACTTAAGCAATTCTGCTACAGTCTCATAAAGTCTTGTTTCTGGAAAGGACTTTGCTACACATACAGAGAGAGTGTCACTCAATCCCTTTTGAAGTGGTCTGTACTCTGTAGCACACCAGGGCTTGAGTCAGGTGTGTTTGCAGATGGAAAATTCTGCTTTTGAAGAACAAGCGACACCAACATCAAATGGAAAGAGAAACGAATCTTTGTGAAATTAGTGCAGCAAAAGGGAGAGTCTTTTTCCACATCTCATAGAGATTCAGACTTGTCTGACATCTTCAGTTGATTGCATTCCCTACAGCTTTGCTTTTGTCTGGAAATAACCATCCTTTACTTGACCATAAAACAAAGAGAACCATCTTAATAATAATAATTTAAAAATCCAGCATTACACCAGAGCCACCATGCAAGAGCAGTCCAGCATTCCACCTGTAGTAGTAACAAGATCTAAATTGGGATTATTGTGAGTACCACTAGGAGTATAAAGGATTTTATTGATGTTTTGTTCACTGTACATTTTTAAAAAGCAAAGAAAGGAAAATCTTGGCCTCTATAAAAATTATATATATGTTTTAAAAGTACACCAATAGGGTACACTCTTTATAACATGCTGTGGGGAGAGGGTCTGGTTGCCATATCCCAGCTGAGCAAGGCCCATTTGGTTACTATTCAGAAAAGGGCCTTCTTTGTTGTGGCACCCATTATGTGGAATGATTTCCCCACTGAGATTAGGCAGGTTCCCAGTGTTGGGTATTTCTGCTATTAACTAAAGACCTATTTGCCCAGGCATTTTCCTAACTGTTAAGGGAATCATCCTGTTTTTACTTTTTATGAATCATATAAAATAATTATTTACATTTTTGACAATTGGTTTTACTGTATATTACTGTAAACTGCTAAGATTAAAAAAACATGAAAAGTAGAATTAAAATGCTCTTAAGTAGATAAATGGAACAAAAGGTCCTTGTTTTCAGACATTTGTCTTATCTAGGCAGGCCTCAGAACAACTATGAATTCAGCTGCACCGGGACATGCCATCTAGAGTGCCTGTTATCAGTAAGCCACAGTTGCTAGGAAATTAATCCTTGACCCATGAGGCAAGACTATCACAAGTTATTCTTTTGTGGGGTGGGTGCCTGCAACAACACTATGAACACCTATTGAAAGATACTCATAACATTGTCAGCCGTCCTGAACTTACCCATTCCATTTTAAACAGCCTGCCAGTATTTTGGCCATGACTCCTTGCAAGATACCAAAAGCATTCTGAGCATGGATGATCTGAACATCTTGCTAGCAGTAATATGCTTCTGTCATACAAGAGTGGTGGCTATTATTAACATTGGTGGTAAAGAGTCATACAATCTGGATTTAATTTGCACCAGGGCAAAGCAGAGCATTCCTGTCTGGCATCAATTTGCAGTGCTAAAGCTAAATCTTAGAATTGATGGACAAAGGCAATTCTTCCCACGGCTAACCAAAGTCTCCACACATATCCAGTATCATTTTACATCAGGGTTGAGGAACTTTCTCATCTCCAAATGTTTTGGACTACAACTCCCATTATCCCTTACCACTGAGTGGGGCTTCTAGAAGTTGCTGTGCAACACCTCTGGAGAACCAAAGCTTTCATCTTCCCTTGTCGTACATCATAGCTATGGAATGTGCCCTGTGTACGACATAGTATTCTTAGGTCTAAGTATGTATAAAGCAGTCCTCCATCTTGTAAAAATATGAAGACAAGAACAAAATACAGAGGTGCAAGGGTGGAGATATCTTCCCACCCATTTACATCAGAGTAGTATTTTGTTTTCTGATTGTTTATTGATACTGCCCAGCAAAGAGCTTACCTCTTCAGACCAAAGTTTTACAGGAGACTCTGTATGCTAAAACATTAAATTAATGATAGGCACAGGAGTGCTCACCTGCACTACTTACTAATTTTCTGGTGATTTGTATGTTCAGTGCTCTACCTTTGGTAGAATACTCCTATCTGCATACTTGACTAGAGAAGGGAGTTGGGAGAAAGTTTTTTTACTGCAGGAATTAGCACTGTTTCAGGCTGTAACAGAATTAAATAACCCCAAAAGCCACCTGGTGATCATGCAGTACAGTGGAACCTTTGAAGAGTTACTTTTTTGAACTACACCCCCTAGCATTCCCACCCTGATGGGCACTGCCATGCTGACTAGGGAATTCAGTGAGTTGTAAGCCATAAAAACATCCAAGGTTAGACAGAGTAGAATGGAAACTTGTACAGTTAACCTGCAGAGATATATTTTTAGTAGTCTCTGTGATATATATTTAATTTTCTGTACCATGTGAACTTTTTAGCTGTATTTGTTTTAACTTTTGTGAGCCGTCCTTAAGTCCCAGTTTTGGAAAAAGGCATAATAAAACAATACTGAAGGATGATGGAAAGTGCTGGTTACAGAAATACTGTTTGTACCAGTTTTCCTTCCTTCATCAACTAGCTCAGTAGTAACAAACATATGGAGCATTGTCAGCGGCCTGTCCCATTTCTTGTATTCAGGTTTTAAGGTCAAATGAAAAAGAAAAGTAACTGGGAGGAGCAAGATGTAATCTGAATTATTATTCAGACTTATTATTCAGATCTATAGAAAAAAGAAATGAGTGTAATTTTAAAAGTGGAAAGGAAAAGTAAAGGTGCTGTTTCTATAGCTTCTGCAGAAACCAGCTTAGTTGCTGTAGATATAAGCATTCTAATATTCTGCCAGTGAAATCATGTTGCAAGTGTATTGTGCTTTGTATGTCCCTTGAGCAACACTTCTGATTATCATGTTTAAAAAAAAAACAGTATTGAGGATTTGTCTTCTTTTTCATGTTTGCAAATAGGAATGGTGACAGAGTAGGAGACATTGCTCCTCTTCGGGATTGACTAACAACATACACAAAGGGAAAATAGATTAGACAAGCAACTGACATACAGCATTGCCTAGCTAAAGGCAGGTGCTTAATGTGAAGAAAGCAACCACAGCACTATGAGGAAAACGGGAACAGTACGAGTTTGTTGGTATCTCAGCTGTTCTGAGAGATGGAACTGCTATGCATTGAGGAAGGGGAAAGCAGACATCTTTTGGTTATCCTCACTGCTCCTGGTTTTTCCAGTACAAGATGCTGTCCTTAGAGCTAGAGGGAAAGATTCCTGCCCAGCTCCCACTGTCGCCAGTGTCATGCTTGAAGGTGCTACTAGCTCCATACCTGCAAACAAGGAAACAGTACCATCTGGATCACCCCTTTGGGGCCTGTCCTCTTGGTTTTCAGAGTTTTGGAACCTGCATTCTTCCCGCTGCTGGCTGAGGCTCAGTGGCAGGGTATCAAGCTGCTCTGAGGAAACAGATTCTAGGCCTTGTCCTTCTGACAGGCATGTGTCACTGGTGAGAAGATTAGGTATTTGAGGCTGTGATGACAGGCTCATGGGTGTAAGGACAGTTTCTTCTGGAAAGGGCATCACATCCATCAGCAGATCATCTGCATGCTTGAATGATGTTTTGGCAGGAACACAGTGGTTGCCAACTGGGAGCGAGCTCATGGAAGTGGGATGGCTCCTGCAGAGGGCTTCAAATTGACGCAAGAGCTGTGAAAAGTGGAGCAGAAGGGAAAAGGAGTGTGCCAAGTATCAGAAAACTAGTATCACCCAGGAAAGAACCCCTCCCACCACAAAAGGCACCAAAAACAGACAGAAGACTAATGCAAACACCACCACACTGTGAGATCAACCCACGCCTTATTAATTTCCACTCACTCTTTATTTATCATGCATATATTTTGCCCAGCAATATCCATTCCAGCCACTGATCAAGTGCACAGCAGCTTAGTTTCAGCAGTACTATTGCACGGGGGCTTTCAGACAACTCCCTGCAAACAGGAACTGCCATCATGGTTTGTTCTATGGCCCAGCCTGACCTGAGGAGGTCTTGCAAGTTCTGTCATAATACAGTAGATGATATTGTTTCCATAAAAGCCAGCATATATAACCTGTAGCAGCTAAAATGGATCTATGTTATGCAGTCCTCAACAAAAGGAGGGGAAAAATTTCCCTGAGTGCACTAAGTATAGAAATAAGCGAGATTTTCCATTTCTGATGTACTGAAAGAAGAATTGCAGAGCCAAAACAAGGCTCTATACAAACCCATGCCCCATATGCCCATCTACACATTCCTAATCAGCACAGGAAAGGAATATAGGTCTAATCTGACAACGATGCTACAGTAAAGCTCCTATCATAGCAAGGTAAAAGGGATTATAGGCTGTCCCCTTAACAACCAGGCTACATAAAGAGGGAAACTACAGCAAGAGGAGTTACCTTTAAAAAAAAAAACAGGGGTTGAGGCTGTGTGTTACCTTTGTTGCTTTGTTGGCTACAGACCCAGGGCTCTCTTGACTGAGCTCCTGCAAGTATGGCTGGGCAACAGCAAATATCTGATCATGGGAGAGCAAGTCTGAACACATGAGGGAATAGATGGCACACATGGCTCTCTGTGGAGGAAAAAAGCAGAGTCAGCAAAGCAAGTGGCCGACATGATGCACGCAACTTACAGAGCTGGAACTAAGGGGATGCCACTGATTTGAGCATCTGGTAATATGTAGCTTTGCTAGAGAGAAAGAATCCCTAGGCTGCTTGTTCTCCACATCTGCTTCCATGTGGCAAGAAATAAATCCTAGTTTTAAGTATCGGCCCTAAGAGTTATAGATGAAGGGTAAAGATCCCCAGACCATACAGTAGGTAAACAGCCCACATCAGCTAAGTCCAGCTTCCACATCTGGGGTGGAAAGTTATCCAGTTTGTTGAAGTAAATTGGTTGCTGGAAGACTCAAGGATTCCCTCACCATGCGGATGCACTCACTGGGGTCCTTCAGGGTTCGGCTGAGAAGAGCCAAGATCACGTCACAGTTCAGCAGACCACATCTAGGCAGAGAAAGAACAGAAGAGAAGAGAGCAGGGACCAATTTTGTGAGGCAGAGGAGAAGACCAAGCCAATCGCTGTAAGAACTTCTCTGAACTTAGAGCTCTTCAGAAATGAACGTAGGTCTATATGACCTTGTTCATTAGCTTTGAACGAAGTTAGGCAAGCAGAATGAAAGGATAAATATAAGTAACCAAAGCTCTCAGGATGACAGATGTAATACAAACAAACATAATTTTCAAAATCAGTAATAAGATCAAGGGAATGGGGGGCAGATCCCATCTGGATCTTCTGTTTTGAGTGCTGAACCATTGTATACCAGCTCTGAGAACACATATCCAAGTACAACAATTTACAAAAACCAATGCCCGGTCATACAGGGTAGGATAGGGCTGTATTAGGGTTACTCCTGCAGTAATAAGAGTGAGAAGAAACAGTGCCAAGAAGTAACCCACAAGGAAAGCAAGAAAGAGTGCTCTTACTCCTTGATGAAATGCTGGGTCTCTTCACGTGTCAAGAAGACCTTGGTGCCCTTGGTTAGTTTGCTGACAAGGCTCACTTCCTGCAGGCAATCAGCAGAGTTTTCAGTTTCCATCCTAGAAACAGTGGGGATACATGAATTCACAAAAGCCTCCTCTCTTTTTCTTCCTACCACAGCATAATAGTTTCCTGCATATCAGTGCACCCTGAATTGTGATCAGGCAGCCCAAGCCCAGCCATATGCTCTCCCTAACTCTTACCTTTCTGCTGTACTCCCTGGCTCTTGGGCACCTGAGTGGTTGTCACTGCCTGACTTGCTGTAGGAATCAGAAGTCCTGCTCAGCTCACCGTTCTCCTGCAAAGAATTCTTGGAGCTTTGTCCATGGTCCAATTCTTCCCACCCGCCTCCTGCTTGCCCTGGTTGATGGTTTACTGGGAGAAAATTTCAGAAGAGTAAGCATGAAATATATCACTTCTCAAAACATCAAGTTTCAAGAAGACATTTGCTCAACAATCAGCCTATCTCAAAATCAGAAATCTACAATCCAGAGCCAGGTTTCTTTATTCCCTGCAAGTAGGCTTGGGCTCAGGATTAATGAGGTAAATAACACCCTAGAATGACCCTTCAACCAGAAGGAAATTTTTATTTGCATTATTCCTGTGTGCAGTTAATAACAATCGTAGGTCATCTATACTTCACAGCCAGTTGCTTTTATTTCTCCCATAAAGCAACTGATAATGCTAGAAAGCTCTGTTCCCCTGTCTATAAGCAATGTATATAGGATGTACCATACCACGGATCTTATGAGCTGTAATAAAAGATGTCTTTGTAGGCAGGGTGGAGCTTTTGTCAGGAGAAGGTGCCATCACTGGCTCATAGGCATCGTCTGTCAAATCCCTGTTGTGAGGACTAGTGAGCTCCTGACCAGAAAGCACGGCATTGGCAACCACTTCAGCTGCTTTCTGGATGGTGGCCAGCAGAACTTTGCCAGTAGAGGCTGAAAGAGCAACACAGGTGGGACATTTATCTGACTGAGTATAGTAGCATGTTAGTTTCTAGACTCTGTGATAACCCATGGCACAGGGAAAAGCCTTCCAGATGACATCAGTACACAGCCATTTATCCAAGAACACATGGGTAGAGTCAAAAGTAACTGAAGAAGCTTCAGATTAAACTAGGCTAGTTATGCTCCAGATAGTGGGATATGTTTGTTTACTTAAGTTCCAGGTTTCCAGAGGAGGCAACCACAGCTTTTTCAACGGGAGTGACTCAGTCTTTTCTTTCATCCTTTTGGCCCAATAGGAAAAGGAAAAAAGGACCGGGTTCACTCTCTTTACTTTAAAATCTCAGTTCTCCCTTTCACCTGGACAGTTTGTCTTACTTTATAGCTCAAATTCTCTAAGTGGTTTTGAAGCCAAGAGAAATATTAATGCCTGATACTGGGTAGGATGAAAGCAAAGTCTAACAGCTGTGATGAATAAGAACGCTTGCAGAGGGAGGGGGGAAAGTGAAAACACCCAACAGCTATGCAGGTAAAAACAAATTCCTTGCCCTGGAAACTAGGCAGTGCCCCTCAAGGACAGAAGCTTTGCCACTGAGATCTCTGAACCCATACTCACTGGAACTGCTTCTTTCAAAACCAAAGCCTTGGAAGGAACTGTGGGAGCCAGACTGGGAGCCCATTCCTAGAAAGAGAAACATAAGGGAAGCCTAATTGAAGAACAGCCAATGTGGTGGTGGTGCTGCAGACATCAGCCATGTACTGCCCCCGCCCCCATCATTGTTGCCTCTTTACCAACATTCAAGTACTATCTCATTCAGATAAGGAGTCTTGGTTGGTCTCAGTGCTGATCTCTTCCATCCTGGCAAACCATATTGGGCAGAGGAGTCCTTATTGTATTTCATCTACAGAAGTATACCAGCAGGCTACATATTATGCAGGTGCCCAGATGAAGGTGCCTTAGGAGAAGTAGGCAGCTTGAGCTGAAAGCAAATGGCCATAAACCACACAGCCTAACATAAGAGAGACAGCAGGCAGGGCTCTTCTGATGCAGCAGGGAGACTCCTGCCACTGTTCTAGCCAAGCCTCATTTCTTGACTAAAGAGAAGCAGAAGAGAGTAGAGCTAAAGAGAGTAAAGAGAAGAAGAAACACAGAATACATTCTGCTTCCATCATACAGGCAGCAAAGGTCAACACATAAAGAGTGATGGAGATATCAGTTCTTGTTCTCAGTGGACTTTATTTAGTTCAGTTGAAATTTTCTTGTAGCCTGATGTAGAATTCATCCTTGAGCCACTGGACTACTGCAAAAGACAGCAGTAGTTCAGTGCTTTCTCTTAGAAGTCAGAAGGAGACAGGATGGCTAGTTCAGTCCTCCTGGGCAAGGATAATTGGACAGGGTGCCTTTCTGAAGAACAACATTCTCTATGGCCCCTTAACTCAGAGCAATGGAATATGGGATCACTTTTCTTCTCCCCAGTGGTGCAGTGGGAAGAGACAAGAAGAGCGGTGATATCTGAGTCCTGCAGAAAAAGGCTGAGCAAGCCAGATAAAAGCAAAGCAATCTCTTTGAAGTTTCTGTAGTTCTGAAAAAAATGCAAACCCATCCAAGACTTTCAGTGATATAAGGAGTCTGGCTTTAGATTAGATCTCTGTTCTCCTGCACCAGGGATGGGCAAAGCGCAGCCCTGGGTGGGATGTGGCCCTCTAATACTGCTTTTGCAGCTGTTAACACCCCTGTCAGATTCCCCCTTCTTTTTTTTTTTCTAGTAAGAAGGGCTAAGCGCCTCTTTTGGAAAGCTGCTGAAGCTATAATTAAGTATGTTGCAGGACACCCATCCACACCCTCACACTGTTTAATATTAAGCAAGCAAGCAAGCAAACAGAAAAGCTTGTTTTTCAACACAGGAACTAGACCTCAGGCCACTTTGTGAGAGTTATGGGAGCTCACAGTTTGGAAAATATGTGTGGCCCCTGGACCCACTGCAGTTGGCCACTCCATCCAAGCCAGTACTGGTTTACCTGTTGGAGGCAGCTCTTTAGGTGGGTGGGTAGCAGGCTGAGGCAACAAGGCATCTGAGAATAAAGTGCTTGCCAAGTCCTACAAGGGGCAGGAAGAAAGGAAGCTTCAGTGCAGTGAACACGCTGCACAGTCAGTCCTTCCACATGGTCAGTTTTGTGAGTCCTTTCAAATCTTGTGGCTGTGATTTGTCACTCACCTGTGCAACCATCCGCACCTTCTGGTACAAGCTGTTGCCATGGAGAGGATCGGGAGGCCCAGCAAACACTGCAAGCCAAAGTGGGGAAGAGGAGAAGGTGAAGAGGGCTAAAGTACCTATCCATGGATGCTTTATACAAGTGTGGAAGTCAGGCTTCCTCGGATTTATCCCCTTACAAACCAACAACTGCACCAACCGAAGCGAACTCTTTACCACTGACAGCAAGCAGCCTATGCGACACTTTTCTGTCTCAATACTTTTCATCTCAATACTGAGGATTTGGCTAAACAGGAGGTGGGCGGGGGGAACATCACATGATACATCTATAATATACAACACTCTTCTTTTCAGTATCTCTGGTGAAATATTATATTGGGACAGAGAACAACAAAAAGGAGGGGGTTGTCAAATTATGGCTCTCCGGCAGAGTAATAAAATAAGCAGAATGAAAATACCCCAAAATTCACATATGGTAAGGGGGGAAAAAAGTCCCTGGGCCAGAAATTGTCCTAATGATAGCTTTTTTAAGCACTGACTTTAGCCATGAGTATAATGGACCAAATAACAACAACTTCATATTTAATGGAATGGAAAACAAGATATGGTACTTTGCACTGATCTCCTAGAACAATGGATCTGTTTCTAAAAGAACCACCATGCACCACAGCTCATATATTTTTAGCATTCACTTATCACAGTTTCTGCCAACAGGAGGAGACTCTTCATCTGAGACACAGGAAGTAACCAGGGCATCATTGCATCGCCCACATACTTGTTTGTTTGTTTTTTCTAATTGGTTGGCAGGATCACCAACCAACAAGGAAAGTGAGGCAGGATGAAATCTGTGTACATTTAATAGCTTAGTAAGAAAAAAGAGCCCAAATCTTTTGTGTGACAGAGCGTGGGAGTGGTGGCTAGCAGAGCAGCCCTAGTAGGAGGGGTTCAAATAACCAGACTGGCTCCGTCTGAGCAAAACCCAGCCCTCATAAAAGGAAAGGGCTGTGGGTGAGACAGCAAGAGGCATATATACTGGGAGCATAATTTGGAATCTAGCTTCCTTCAGAGAGATTCGTAGGGAGAACTTTAAGTCAGAGCCTTCAATCAACCAAAGGGGGTTGCCTAGAAGAAGGGTTGTTTCTCAGTGGCCTGGTGAGAGGCAGAGAAGAAACTAAACCACTTCTGAGTGGGTCAGAAAGTAGTACCCTGAGTATTAGCAGTATTAAAGGGTCACTGCTACTCCAGTCAGGGAGAAAGAAAAGCAAGCCCTGGTCTGGCTGGCCCTGTCTTCACACTTTGCTTTTCACTAACATTTCACTGCTTGAAAGAAAGCCACCAAAATAGTAAAGCCAAGCTGACTTCATTAAGAGACACAACTCACTATGCTGCTTTCTGGGAATTCTCATTCCAAACCTGGCCTGATCACACCTTCATTGCTATGTGCTTCCTCAAAGGCACAAAGAAAGTAAGATGCACTCTCTGTACCTGTCGGGGTCCTGTTCCACCACGTAAAACAAAAAATGTGAATGCTCACATCCCATCATATAGTCAATGGATGCAGTGTGTGCGCATCTGTGGACATGTTGCATCCATTCACAATATAATGGGATATAATGCTTAGAGGTTGCAGTAAGGGAGGCCCCACCACTTTATTTTTATTCACTGGTTCTATTTATATTCCCACCTTTCTTTCAGTGATGTCAAGGTAGCAGTCATTGCTTTCCTCCTCCTTACCTCATCCTCACAACAATACTGTAAGGTAAGGCAGATTGGGAAAGAGTAAATAGTCCATGCTCAGGACAGGCTGAGAAGTTTTGTGAGGTATTTATAATTATCTGTTGGACAGCTCTAATGGCTCACCAAACTATAAAATCTCAGGATTCTGCAGGACGCAGCCATGGCCATTAAGGTGGTATAATAGCACTATAACTATGTAATGTGAAAGAGACCTACCTCAATGGGGACTAGAATTTGGGTCTGTCAAGTCCTAGTCCCCTGTACTGCCTATATTGTCTCTCAGCAGTAAAAACAGCAATGACCATACTAAGCAATTTAATAGGCCACAGAACTGTGCTAGTATTCCCAAACAGAAACCTCTTCAAAACCACTTCCATCCTACTGAGACTGTATCCCCACTTAACCCTGGCTTACCACTGTAAGTTTCATTTCTCCTCCAAGAAATTAATAGAACTTGAAAAAAAAAACTTTTGTGGACTACAACTCCCAGAATCCTCTAGCCAGCTAGAATCCTCTAGCCAGCATTAACACTTCCATACTCTAAATCAGGAGTAGACAATTTTGGCAGGTCACCCTCTAGGACCTTCTAAAGCTTCACAGACTGCTGAAAACACCAAAAAAACAGGGGGGTGGGGTGAGAAGAGCAACTTACAGAAGTCCATTTCTGGTTCTGAAAAACAGGGTTTTTACATGTTAAACAGTGCAGGGATGGGACTATGACCCATCTAATGGTGAATTGCTGTTTCAGATTTCTGGGGGAGGTAATTCACCCTCTGGAGACAGAAAAGGGGCACTGGGAAGGCTTGGGCTGCAAAAATAATCCTGAGGATCACATATGGCCCTGGGACCATACTTTATCCACTCTTGATCTAGGAAAGATTTGGGAATCATTCATCCTCCAGAATTTGTTGGACTACAGCTCCCAGCATTTATCACCACCATCTATGCTGGCTATGCTGGGTGCTACAATCCAACTCCAGAGAGACACATGATTACAACCCCGGAACCAGAAAGTGGGCAACCCTTCCCTAAGCAAAGCTGGTACCAGACTCCTCTGTTTAGACAATATGAAAATCCTATTGCCCCATTCTTCATTTTCTGACAGGCTTCCTGTAAAGATTGCTGAGATAATGTAGCAAAGCAGTATGAGCACTTTAAAACAGTTCATGAAAGTGATGTAGCTATTATTAGAAAGCGCTATGAAGATATCACCTGATTTCCCTTGTTTAAGACTATGGCCACAACCATCATCATCCTCTGGCCTACCTGTGGCTTCTTGGATGAAGGATGAATTCCGCTTGAGTTGGAGGAGGAAATGTGAAGAGCCATGGCTGCACATGTACAGCAAGATCTTCAGCACCTGAGAATGCAGGAGAAGCTTTGATAGGATTACCAATACAGAACTGAAAGCACGGGAAATCCATCTCAAAAGAGCATAGAAGGTGTCTCAGATTTTAACAATGCCTGCTCTAAGACTCAATTTAGGTTTTGAACCATCTTTCAAACAACACATTACCTTCAGCTTGACGTGACAGGAGTTGTTCTGAAGGCGATTGAGGAGGTACTCGAGAAGACAGTGGCTGCTTCCTGCTGACTCATGAGAAATCTCTGAGAGTTTATCTTGTTAAAGAGCTAAGACAGTAAAGACGTTGATGGTCAAGCATCACTCAAAAATTGTCCAAGAGCAGAAGGTTCCTGCTATTGTATACACACACTGTTGTTCAATAGGTGTCATTTACAACAGAATAACCATTTTCTTCTGTAATTTCAACCCGCCCCCATATATAACAATAGAGGATATTTAATTCAAACTGGTTTATACACAGAGTTGCAACACTTACTTGCTAGAAATATATTTTGGGTTTAAAATGTAAGGGAGAATATTGTGAAAATGATAGGATGCATTTGAAAGAATATGGCTGAAAAATGCATGGGTCTGAGTTAGCGGTGGGCAAACCTTTTTTCAGTTGAGGGCCAGATTTTCATTCAGGGTAATCTATTAGAGGCTGCATGCTGGCACTGTGTGGGGCTGAAGCCAGCAAATGGGTCACAGTCTACCTTTTCTCTTCCTCTGCCACTCCTTTCTGTCTCTTTCTCCCTTCATTCCTACCTAAGTAGACTACTGATGAAGAAATGCCTTTCTTTAGAGGGGTTCTACCATTACTTCCTCTGAGGCTGAAAGAGTGGGACTTATTCTGGGTTGCCCATTGCATTTCCATAGCTGAGTGGAGATTTGGGTCCTGGACTCCCAGAGTTGTAGTCCCCATACTCAGGCCACTACACCATGCTGGCTGTCAAGACTTCTTCGGAGGAATTTTGCAGTTGCCTTCCTCCGAAGCCAAGAGAGTGTAACTTGCCCCAGGTCACCAAGTAGGTTTCCATGCCTGAGTGGGGATTCAAATTCTGGTCTTGCTAAATCCAGCGCTCAGACTACACCGCTTTAGTTTCCTTCTGCTTTAATAAAGCTATTCAAGAGACTGAATTTATAATCCAATTTATTCCAGATATTACTATCTTTCCACAATCAGCTAAAGATTTGAGTTTTCAATTATGCATTTTAACATTGTTTCAATTTTTTTTATTGTTTAATTGTTTTTTAACTTTTGTATTCTATAGGTTTTAACTATATATTTTTAATTGTTGTATGCTGCTTTGAGTCCAAACCTGGGAAAAAAATGGAGTATAAATAAATAAATAAATAGATGATGATGATGATGATGACGACGACGACGACGACGACGACACCTTGATCTTGAAGCAGTTCAAACTAATCATCTGCCGACTGCCTTTGAAGTTAGTCTGATAACTTTGAGCAAAACCTAAGGGCTGCTTGTGGTCTCAGGACTGCACTTTGCCCACTCCCAGTCTTAGTGGGAACCCTGTTCCAGAAACCTGAGCAGTTTCATCAGCACTGGTCTTCTTTAAGTTTCTTGGGTTTCATATCAAGTCAGTCAACTATCAATGACATCAAGTAACAGCCAAAGATATTTGGATGAGGTCACTAGAGCAACTTGAACCAGATCACGGATCACCAGATATATCAGGTTTCTCCTCTAGCCAATACCCTGTTTATTCCCAGGAAAAACAAGTGTCATAAGTGAAAATAAAAAAAATGAAGATTCTTATCGGACTGCTAGCTTCCAGTTCTTTGAGGGACCAAAGGATACTCACAATCTCTTCAAAAAGATACCCCGGACAAGGAGCTTCATCATCTGAGGTGCCTTTGATTAGAGTGGGCAGCTGAAAAACACATAAACCCCCTACCAAGTTAGTTTGGGTGCTACTAGACCAGCAGTGGGAATCATGAGGTGTTCCAGATGTTGCTGGACTGCAAGTCCCATGAGACTAGCCAGCATAGCCAATGGTGAAAATGCACACAGTTGTAGTACAACAACCTCTGGAAGGATACACGATTCCCATTTTCTTCTCTACATCCAGCTGCTAATCATCTAAAGGTATTGTTCAATTCTTCCATCTTTTTCTTCTTAATGACTTCTCTCTCAAAAGAAAAAAACACAGAAAAAGCAGCAGCACCGAAACATGAGAGGGTTAAAAATGGAAGACAGTAACACACACACACACACACACCCTGTGAAATTCTCTGAATGAATGAAGCAGGGAAACTGCACAATAAAGGCTTCCTTTGGAAGCACCCCTAGTCGCAGAATGCAGCAGTCAGTGCATTCTGCAGTGAAAAGTCAGTGACAGCCCTTTCCATTTTTGCACAAAACTGCAGATCCACTAATAAACAAAGGAGCACCTGGAAAGAATTGTTTCTTTTTCTTTTTCACTGCAAACTGATAGCTCTAGCTGGCAGCAGTTGTGTAGGGACGTGGGGCAAAGGAGGCGATTCGCCCCAGGCAGCAATGGTTTTTGGGGTATCCCAACCCATACATGCTCCTTGTGCCCTGGCCACACCCCCGTGCACCGCACCCACACTCCTCGTGCCGTAGTCCCTCCTCCACACACACCAAGCTCTGCCACTGGCTGGCAGACTTCAAAAGACTGAACACAACATCCATGGTGCGTAAAAAAAAAAAAAAAGTGCCAGGACAAAGAGACAAATCATACTCTTTCCCCTTGTTTTCAAAAATCTAACGGGCAGTTCTACTGCAGGATCCAAATGAGGGAAGATTAGACTCGATATAGTCCCATCTGCACTCCCAGTGTACTCACTGAGTTGCTGACACAATTTAGAACCATCTCTGGTTATCTGGGAGCAGCTTTTATAGATAACTGTTATTCCTTGTTATGGGAAATACTAAAATGACTGCAGAGAAATTTGCTGTCTTTTCACTTGTGGAGTTACCTGTCTGTCTTGTATCTCCCTACGTGCAGTTTTCGGGAGCTGCAAAGGACTGATGCAGCCAGTCTCTCTTACTACTGTGGAAAAGATCTATGCGTAAGCCCTGCCTGCCATTTCACCTGCAATGGAGAATTCACCTCAAGCACTACCATTTTATTCAAGCTACCTTGTCAGCATTATAACACTGTAAACTTAGCACTGCAACAACTGGCACAATTGGCCAGACCAACTGGTATGGGAACCAGATAGTCATGTGCATATATTCGTTCTCAGGAATAACTCCCAAATTATGGTGCGCTCCTATCCAAAGTCACTACATTATACTTGATGCAGGGCTGGCCAAACTGTGGATGTTTCAGTGCGGTCGAGCCTTGCCTTGTCACCAAGACAAAGATCTCCACAATGGACAAATGTATCTTATTTTAACACTGGACAAACTGGCTTCAATCCAGTTGCTAGCCTCAATCGTAGCAGACCCACTGTATCACCAACTGAACAGTGAGTAAAAAATTATTTAAATTCCACTGATTTAACAGGTGCGCTCTAGCTGGGACTAGCAGTTACATTTAGTCTATAGATTTTGGACCTCTGCCTACAAGGAAGAACAATTTCCATTCAACTTTAATGAAAATTCAGTCCTAAATCAATGTACCAGCTGGGTGGGAGGTAAGCCCAGTTCCTACGTAACTCCAGTAAAGAGGTAAAGCTCGCTTCATCCATCACATCACTTCCAGGCTACTGATGGACATCCTACGTCTGAACACTCAGACATTAAACGCAGACGCTTCCTTTCACAAAGACATGCAAGGGGCCCCCCCGAAGGGTTCCATCGAGCTCTTCTTCCAGAAGGCTCTTTCGCCGCACGTGGGAAAGTTTTCAACTAGGCAGTATTCAAACCTAAAATCTCAGCAGCGGGCCGGTTCAGCACAAGGTCGCCTCTCCTTTTCTCTGCGTGTATAAATTGGCCCTTACAGTACAAGCACCGCATCCCACCTCGGTCACCCTCGCCGCGCTGTCAAAAGAACCACCACGCGGCCCCTCACTCTCCCAGGAAAGCCCAGGAGGTCGTAACGGTCGCCCTCCCACCGACCGCCCACGACAAGCCCGGCCTCTGATTCAGCATCTGACCCTATTCACGCTAACCAGCCTTTACCCGGCTCAGGAAGCTCAGCCGATCCCGCAACGGCACCGCCGCCATGACAAGTCCCAAGCCCAGCCAGGAACCTCACTATCCCGCCTCCCGCAGCCGAGCTAATCCAGTCAGGCGGCAACTCCGTGGACATCTAGCCAATCACCTCCTCGACAAGAGGGAAGTAGCTTGTCACGGTCAGACGCCGCCGGCGAAAGGGCCGGCATGAACTAGATGATTAGCCATTCTCTATCCAATCGAAATGCTCTTGTGAGTGCGGGGATCCAATGAAGATCGGAGGCGGAGCAAGCGTTAAACCAGTGGGAAATGAGGAGGTCTTTTGCAAGGGCAGCGCTCCGAGGCCTGTCGACCGACAAGCGTGAGACGGGGGGCGGCGGGAGGCGTCGCTCGGGTAATGGCCGCGCCGGGCAGGTAGCGCCGGGGCGGCAGTTGGGGTTTTATTTCCTCCTCCCCGCGGCCATGTCCAGCCGAAGAGTCTGGGGGCGCGTTCGGGAAAGACTGCATCGTTTCCCTGAGTTGCTGGCGAGTTGTGGGGAGCAGGTACGGGGGCCTCGCCGTTGTCTCAGGTCACTGCAACAGGATCCCGTCCACACCCGTCGGCGTTTCTGTATCGCTTGCTGAGTTGCCAGGGTCCTGGAGCAGTCCTTAGCCGCAGGCCTAGGCAGTAGGTCAGACTAAGGCCGTTTCCGCACGAGGCCGTTGTAGTGCTATTATTCCACTTTCACCATCCTATGGAATCCTGGGGTTTGCCTTTGAGGCCCCTCCCTAAACTGCAAACCCCAGAATTCCACAAGATGTTGAAAGTGGAATAATAGCACTGTAACTATCTAGTGCGGAAATGGCCTAACATTCCCACAGATGCTGCACCACCACCAGGCAGCGCCACATCGCCTCTCTCTGTAAGCAAACCCTAGGAAGTGGGAGGGGCGAATGGGGCGACAGGTTGCCCACCTAGCAAGGATCTTGCACACCTTCTTCCTTTATTTCTTCCCCCGGGTCTCACCGTACCACCCTAGAAGTATTCTAAAATTGTGGTTTATCCTGTATAGGGGTAAGGCTATCCGGCATGCAGACCTTCCTTCGGCAGAGGAGATGTCATAGGTAGCTGGTGGAACTTTGGGTGAGCTAGCTAAGTATTTACTGGAAAGAAAGGTTGCGCCCAGCCCTTCACTCTGAGTATGAACAGAAAGTAGTATGCTTCTGCATCTGACTGGGATTGGTCTTTGCAGGCCTCAGCCTACGGCAAGTGCATTGCCTCTCATGCCGCAAGTCAGGCGGATCTGAAAAAGGATGTGTGCGCCAAGGAGTTCGAGATGCTGATGGACTGCTTTACAAAGGCTGTGAGTCACCTGTTCTTGTTTTACTTCAGGGAGATCAGCTTCTTCACTTGGTGTTCCTGTTACAAAACAAAATACCATAGAATACATGAACAATGAATAAGTTATTTGCGAGTATAGGTGTGTGTTGCAATCACTCCTTTTTTTGCACCTTAAACTCTACAGCAGGCATGAGAAACATGTGACTGTCCAGCTACTCTACTGTGATTTCCATCATTTTTTCACCTCTGGCCGTGCTGGCTAGAGCTGCTGAGCATTGCAGTCCAACAACATTGGCAGTTGATAGGTATGACATATCCCTATGTGTTTGTGCCATTCAGATCTGTGGAGGCTGCAGGAAAATCATAGCTTGCTAGCTGTTTACAGTCTCTTATTTGCATATCCATAGGGGAGAATATCCTTGCATAGCACATTTCCTATTTCCTGTGCTGGCTAGGGCTGATGGGAATAGCACTTCTTATGTGCAATGGATGGCAGTGTTTCTCAGGCTATCCAATGTGGGTCACCAGCAATTGTTTTTCTAGCATTCTAGGGACCAGAACTGTATTTGTGTCCACTGACTAGAATTGTTTCTTTCTCTTCTAGACACTTCCCAAAGTCCAACAGCCAATGGCTCAGAGATTGGCACCAATCTAGGGACCACCACTTTGAGTGCACTGCTTAGAGTTCTGATTATGAACCATAAGCTCTATTCAGCAGCATGGGAATTTTTCTTAAGCAACCTGTGTCCATAGCATAAGGCACAACTTTGAAAAACCTTTCTGCATCTGTGAAAATATGAAAATAAGTTTACACTGACCCCAAATTAATATATGAACTGAACACCTTTTTTTCAGTTCTTTGCCTCTGGCTTGAGAACCGTCAAACAAGCTAACTGGATTAGATGTACAGTCAGCTCTCTATATTTGCTAGGGTTAGGGATGCAGACTTCCCACAAAAGTGGAAAAATTGCAGATATCAAGATGTCTGTGGGAAGGGGGCCAGGGCATGCTGGGGAGAACAGACACCCAAAACAGGTCAGGGAAAGGGAAGGTGTTGGCATCGTGGGCTCTATGCTTCCTCTCTCTTGCCCATCTCCTTGCTTGGGTGTGTGTGGGGGGGCACCAGGAGAGGATTTGTGGTGGTAAGAATGAGTCTGCGAGCTATCTGTAGCTGGCCAGATAGCTGGAGTTTTTAAAAGGAGGTGTGTGGCCTGATTGGAGTCACAGAGAGGGAAGATTCCCCCAGAAAAGAAGCACCTTAGATGGTGGTGGGGAAGGTTTTGGAGAAACTCACAAATAATCAACTGAAATGAAATGAAAATGAAATCTGCAAATGGGGAGTGCCAACTATACTCCTGGTCTGTTCCTATAAGTGACTTTTGTAAGTCATCTTCCACATTTATGGCAAAAGAAGAATCTTGTGAAGCACTATCAGCGCCCTACAATATTTGTGATAACAAGAACACATCAGTTTGTATTTTAAAACTGAATACATGATACAAATCCCATGATTTATTTACATGTTGGCTTAACAGTAGGTGTCTTACCTACAGATCAGATGATGCTAGGAAAGCACATGGCCCTATGTGTATCAGCACTGGTTTTAATTCTAGCTGTCTCTAATAAAATTGCCTGTTGTAAGCACGCCTTTCATACATGTGCCCACATTATGCTTGTAACAAAACTTGACTAAAGAAAGTAGCAGGTTGTGATCCTGTGGACACTCTTTATTCTTTGCATTAGAATTATAGGACTCCTGCCTTAAATTGTGTGTTCAAAGTGAAAGGGAGACAGAACACAGGATGTGTAAAAGATTTTATTTCTCAAACTTACCCAATATATTTCAGCCAGGTAATATTTGTGTGGCTTTCTTCAAGGGAAAACCATTTTAAAATCAACCTGCAAGGATTTCAAAACTGTCTCCAGAGCTTGTGCCTGGCAATTGTTAGTCAGTGATATGAATTCTAATAGTGACTTACCAAGACTGATCTTTCTTTATAGGCGAAGAGGAATGTAAAATAAGGCCTTGAAGTGGACATTCTCTGGCAACCTGGATTTATGGTTCTTTTTGGAACAGAAATACAGAGTGCTTGATCCATCCATCGTATTACATCAAGGAGACAGATCCAGAAAGTGAATAGAGCACAGTACGCAGAGACGTGTACATTTTCAACCTATGTATGTAAACAGGCACTGTCTAGAAAAGTCATTCTTCTAAGTGAAGACTCAGTGCACGTGAGTTTTGACTGAAATGAGTAAACATGTTTTGACAGTATAGTCTACATGGGGGTTGCAAAAGGTGCAGAGACAAAGGACTTACAAGTGCAAGGCTGGAATGTACAGGAAGACCATTTAATTCAGCCTTTTAAACTGAGGTTAGGGCAAAGGATGTTGTACCAATGTTTCTTGTTTGGTAAACTATGGGAGTAGTAAACAAGCCTTCTATTCCCTCAATATTCAGGGTTTGTGGAATAGTTCCACTAGCTGTTAACATGAATTTTGCACTGAGGATTTACCCCTTCCCCTACTCCTTATAAGAACAAAATGCAAAGTAGGGCACTACAACTAGAGCTTTGCTTAAGCCAGCTGATATTGTTAATTCCAGTTCTGAAAGATTTGGGGCAGAGAAAAGAAAGCCCAGGGTGTCTGGATTCTCTAATAAACCTGGTTAATTTATGTAAGAATATTAATTCAGTTGTGGCATGTAAAAATAATACATATCTTGAACCCTGCCGTGTTGAGGAATCTCCAACTCTGAATGTCTGATTTCCCTTCTGAACATAGATTTTCTAATTGAAGCTTTGAAAAAAAAATCTAATCAGTGAAACTGCCTACAGAGAGGGAAGTTTTATAGGCCAAGGTTGCTGAACAGCTTGGGAATCTGCCCACGAGAGCTACAGTGCAGCGCTTTGGCTCCTGCTGACCCAAGAATGCCACTGTCATCGTCATCAGGCCACAGAGTTGCCAAGATCTTTAGGCAAATCACAGGGGATTTTGAATATCTGGAGTCAAGTATCAACTAAATTAGTTGTTTGAGTGGGCTTTATCTCATGGAATACTGGATCTCTGAAATTTTTTGTGGGCGGATGTCAATAAAAGTATTAAAAGTGTCATTGTGTCACTTACACAAATATCTTTTACAAGTATGCTTAGTCCATTATTACTAGCTGTGCCTTATAATGGGATTTACTTATACAATATGTGAAGTATCTGCAGTAGATCTGGCTGGAAACAAGTAATTCCCCTGGGTGTACAGTAAAATCATAGCAAAACAGACTACTGAACTCTGATCCTGCAGACTTATGCTCAACACTCTGATCTGCAGGCTTGGATGGCATCTGAGATCAAAAGAGAATGTCAAAGCTAGAAAACAGGTGGGATCACAAGAGGAGAAAGAGACAATCTGTTCAAAGGTGCATATTGCCTGAAGGTTTGCAGTTCAGCAATCATGACACTGTGTAGTGTGACCAAACTATTTTCAAGGAAGGAAAAAAAGGCATCAGCTAAAATGTTTGCATTTGCTTTATTGGTTTGTGCAGCTTGTCCATAGTCACAGCTGCTCGTCAATATAAAACACTTCAAATTGGAACTTGTGCTATTGCACCAAGGGAGGCATTCCAACTGAAACCTACTGCCTCCTCTTCACTGTCTTCGCCTTCATAGTTACACTTGATAGCTTGTTTAAAGTCCAGTTTCTCTATACTTCTGACATTCTTCAGAAGTATCTTTGGTCCTTTAGTTATGGCCCTTGATTAGAAAAAGCCCAACAGGACATTCAGCTGACACCTCCGCAGCCCTTGTATTAAAGCAACTTTCTTGGTATTTACAAGAAGCAAACTACACAGAGAAATCATTGTCACTCATGAAACTGAAGCAACAGCAGCCCTGGCTGTGACTTGATTGTGCTTTCAGCAGCACCACACAGTGGCTGCATTCAAACAACATGCCACACTATACTTAGGGTCTTCTGATCCTGTTAGACTACAGTCCTCACCACCTCCAGCCAAAGGAGATGGGAGTCACCGAAAGTCAGCTGGAATCCCTTAGGTTAGGGGAGGCTGTGGTAAACCATAGTTTGGCCTGGACAAATGTTGGGTTTGCACAGCCTCCTCTGTGAGAAAGGATCTGAAAACTTACTTCACTACAATTTGTTATGTTATTCCACTGTACGTCATTCTTGGCTCAAACAACATGACAAGCCGTGAATAAGCAAAAGGAGGAGAAAAGCTAAAGTCCTTGTAATAGTGCTGGCAGAGAAGGGCAAGAGTGTACAAGCCCAAGGCTGGCTTTAGCCCACTGTCACACTAGACTACAGTTTAGTGTAACAGTCATACCAGGCCAGTAAGACTCTTGAAGATTAAGGCTATAATGAGATGTTCATGACAAGGCAAAAAGGCCTTCAAAGTAGGCAAGTGGAACTCGCCAGATTTCTCTGTCTCCTTGAATAGAGATAGATCAAGAACATTTCACAGACAAGATATGGCAAAGAGGACCCAGCTTGATTTCATTTCTCAGGAAAGGCTATTGCCTTCTGCAGCCTTTTCTAATCAGGGATCCCACAGATGTGTTGGTCTACAACTCTTCATCAGTCCACTGTGGATGGTGAGAGCTACAGTCTAACATTTGAGGGACACCAATTGGGCAAAACTATCTTAGAAGTGCACTAAATCCATGACTGTTCTGCAAAAGTACACTCACAGGAGATAAGTCAGTATAGAAACTGAAGGACTTTTTCTCCCCTCTGTTTATAGCAAAATGCTCTCTCAATTCCAAATTCCATTATTTCTCCAGCTTGGAGAATCTCACATATCTTTGGATATTATGTACATTCAGGAATCAAAAGGTTTTTCATTTTGCCATATCACTTGTTAACAACAAAAAGTCACACTTTTTACAAGGAGTCCTGAAAAAAAAACACCACCAGTTCTGCTTAAATGTATGATTTGCAAGTCACAGATCAGACCTACCAGTTGATACACACATCTGAAGAGCTAAAAGGGGGGAAGTTGTGGGGGAAGCTTTAAACCACAATGCACACACTTGCCAAATGGAGGAAAGAGGTAGATGCAAGCTGTCCCACTTGGATAATGCCTCCTTGAAATCCCTTCCTTTGACTTTCTAACATTGTTTCCTCTTGCAGCAAGTAACTTGCAGAATCTTCATGCAAGTATGGTTCCATAATGCACTTGGGATAGGAATGTTTTAAAAGCATAAACCTAAGCTTTCATAGCCAGCAGAGGAGAAGAAGGGTGGGTAAACCCTTTATTATTGCTAATGTGGATGCCTGGCTGAAGAAGATTGGAACAGCCACTTCTGAGCCCATTTTAAAGATATACCTAATACTAGAATGGAATGTCTTCCCATTTCAGACACTTAAGGAACTTCTTTCAGCTTCTTGATACTAGTCTGAAAGGCAGATATACCCATGGGGTAGACAGAGCAGAACAAAAGAATCCAAGATTAATTTAAGGAATGCTAACACACATACAAGGGGCAACTTCCAACAAGACTGAACGACTAGCATGAGAACAGACTCCAGTTCCAAACACAGAAATTAAAGCAATGAATTTAAGGCAACTGAGGAAGAACAAAACAAGAACACTTCTTTGGAAAGCTGGCAAGCACAAAGCACTCTTCAAAATTCAGATGGATGAATCTGGGTTTTGCAGGCTAGTCACCAGTTCAATGGAAAGAGGGCATTAAGGTACTGAAGCAGGTAGTGGCTGGCAAGAAAGGAACTTCTGACTCCTAA
This sequence comes from Cyclura pinguis, assembly GCA_030412105.1. Classification (NCBI taxonomy): domain Eukaryota; kingdom Metazoa; phylum Chordata; class Lepidosauria; order Squamata; family Iguanidae; genus Cyclura; species Cyclura pinguis. The sequence continues at coordinate 163,716,802 of CM059600.1, forward strand.
AGCATGTGCAGGTCAGTGACTGGCCAAGTATCAGCACCCAGCTGACTTAAACTGCTGTCAGTCACACACCCAAGTGCAGTTAGCTCAAGAACAGACATCCCAAGATGGCCAATGGCCTTCTATACCTAGTCCCAATAGTACAAAGGCTTGGCCTGTCACACTTCTTCTTCTGTCTCTTGTATCTGTTTAATCTGTCGACTGTGAAGTGCTTGCTGAGCACCTTCTGCCGCCTGATTTAATCGAGTCTCCAGGGCACTACGGAGATCATTGAGTTTCATATCTGGGAGAGGATTCATTCCAATTATCACCCCCCCTGTCTCCCCTCCTTCCTCCTCCAAATCTCGCCTCCTGCGGCGCAAGTCCAACTCAGCTTGCAGCTTCAGATCCCTATTGGGTTTGGCATTTTCTTGATCCCTGGGCGCAGCCTGAACTTGCTCCAGCTTTAAGACATGGTCATTATCAGAGTTGTGTAACTTCTCTGGTTCCTTTGGCTCTCTCTCTGAAACCAGCCCTGCCTTTGTCTGTGGACTATGGGCTCCAGCAGCCACTCTCTCTCTACTGTTGCCCTCCTGGCCCTGTGCTTTACCAATGTGATCCAAAGATAAGGTCTCTTTTTCCCCAGTTTTTTCAGATTTCACAGCTTCTTGGGCTACCAAGTTCTCTTGCATCTTTTTGGCAGCCTTTGGTTTATGTGCAGGATCTACTTGCTGTTGTTGATCAGGAGACTCCTTTTTTTTATCCTCTTTGACAACTCTCTCTCTCTCAGAAATCCCCCCAGCCACTCCATGGGCTATAGCTGCATCAAGTGTTTCTCTTTGTCCTTCAGCTCTTTCTGCAACCTCATTTCTTTTCTGAGCATTCTTGATCTTTTCTTGGAAATTCTGTGCCTCTTGAATATCCTGGCCTTCTTTCAATGCCTCATCTTTTCCTTGCTTTCCTTGATGGTGTCCATCAGCCACTGCTATCTGCAAATCACTTTGGACTGGCTCCACTAATTTTACTGCTTGGTTTTTCCCAGCTTGGTGCTGTGCAATTTTCTCACCATTTTTTATAGGAGCTGCAGGGTTTTTAAGTGGAGCTCCAGCTAATTTGCTGTGCATTTGTTTCTGCTCTCCTGGACCCATGGTTTGCTGTCTTTTCTGGCCATCAGAGTCTAAGGGTTGGCTGTCCATCTCATTCAAGGGATGATCTGGTGTATCATTAGGTATATTCTTTGCAGCATCTTCAAGTTTATTTTCAAAGCCGTCCTCTCTTTCCTTACTCTTGGGAAAAGCAAGGGCAGGTTCCTGGTGTATTTCTGTTGCAAAGAGAAGCAGAGAGCTCTTAGTTATTGTACAGCAAAACAGAAATCTTCCAGCAACTGAGGAATATACACAAAGCCCTCTTTAGAGGTTCACACCTGCTTCCCCCTTCTGCTTAACACCACTAACACTACTCTTGACTGCCATGGTTACTGAACTAATTTTGAAAGGCATACAGGCAGTAAACAGAGATTTTTATTTTAAGCTACCTAGAATTCAGGACAACTGTTGTGCAGTGTAGACAGCTTCCCAAATGTCATTGCCTTCCCTTCATTTCATCAGTGCCCCTATGGTTTTCAATTACACGTGAGTTTGAATTTTCACACTATGAAATAACCTGCTGTCTTGGCTTCCAGACTGAAAATGGCTACATGAGATGGGAAGCACTAGAGAAGGGTATTCCCAGGACTGAAGCTGAGGAGGTGGGCTCAGTGACAAATCCATCCACAGCTTCCTTCTTCTCAATGCACCTGCTTAACCCCTGGGTCTGAATTGTACCTTGCTTTGGTTTTTCTTCAGCTCCCTCCTCTTGCCTCTGCTGGTGGATCTCTTTATGTTGTTCTTCAATCACTGCTAGGAGCTTTGCCTGCTGGTCTAAGAGCTGCTTCTGCTGGACTTGCTGTTCCTTAATCACTTGCAGCAGGACCGCATGGTCTAGCAGCTTCTTCTGTCCAGCTTCTACAAAAAGAGGAGGAAGAGAGGACAATGGGGTTAAAATAAATGTAGTTGTATGCATCTCCATACAGAAAGTCAAGTGTGACATGCATGCTACATTCACCACAATGCTTGCATATTCTGCACTCTTGTGGCAGTAACTGTAGTACCTAGTCATTTACTTTCAGCAACAATAAACCTGATCCCCTCAGCACCTGGAATGAATTATTATTCTGGCTTTATTTGTCTTGTGAGGTCTTCTTTGTCTGCACCTTGAAGAGCAGCAACACACAATGCATTTTAAATAAGAAGAAGCATCTCTTTCCACAGGAAAGCCAAGTTATGAAAAAAATCAAGTTAGAGATTGTGGCAGAACATAAAGCTAAAAGCAGGCAGAGACTCAGGAAGGAACACTGTGACATTTAAAAGAAGGGCTTGCACACCTCCTGAGGGTTTTCTCAAAGTGAAGGAGTTTCAGGAATACAGAGTTTAAGAAGTCTGGGAGCTGTGAAGGAACTGAGGGAATCTCAAGAGATTCCAGGATGTGAGGTCTAGTGGCAAGGAAATCATAGATAGTATGAAGACCAGAATCTTTGCAATAAATTCACACAGAAAACACACATTTTAAAAACAACAACACCATCACATGTATTGTTTCCCATAAATTCAGACCCTGGAGAGTTAAAGTTGCTCTTTCTTTCACCACATACCTGCAACTAGCTTTTTAATCTTGGCTCTTTGACTATACCAAGAAAACCTGTTAAATAAAAGACATCTACTACAAGAACATCACACAGAAGAGAGATTAGACAGGAACAGAGGGGTGATCTTGAGTACTCTGTATATATATTTCCAAACTAATCTCCAGCATGAATCAGCAATCAGATGAGGAAAGACTTTGGAGTGAGTCACATGACTAAGGCTTTCTTCTTTTCAGAATGTTAACAGAAAAGTTGGTGAGTCAGAGCTTGGAAAAAGTACATTATGTGGCTACAACATCCAGAATCCTGATCAACGAAATCACTAGCCATGCAGGTTGGGGGACTTGGGGAACTGTAACTCTTCAAAGCTCTTCCTAGGAAGTTGCCTTTTTTTCCCCGTTATCTTTAGCTTTGCACATAGAATCCCGCCTGTCTTTGCCAACTTCTGCTGCAATGGCTCCTTCTGGGGCTGAAAGGACCCTTATTTTTACCCATGGAGAGCTTCCGTGTGAGCAGGATTTACTGACTCACTCCATTCAAAAGAAAGACTGGAGGTATCCCAAGTCATCTTGGCCACTGCTCCACTTACCTGAATTTGAATTGCATACTCCTTTCTATCCTCCAGCATACCTGAGAAAATCAAACTCCCACTTAAACTGAACAGAGATCAAGTTCCTCACTGAGTTTCATGACCGAATGAGGATTTGAAACTGGGACTCTCTAGTATAACCTGTGCTTTATTTTAAAGGGAATACCACCTATTCCAGAACAAGAGTGCTCCAGAGAACACCATCAGTATGACTTAGTTCAGAACAGTCCCTGCTTCATCATTATCTTTTTAAAATATTCCTCCTATTTCAAAGGCAAAATTATTTCTGAAAGACAATATCTCCTTTGATGAGCCTACTGGATTTTTAAGACCTTTGAGTGAAGGCTTCTTCTCTGTTCCACCACCATCACGGAGGTGTTTGGTGAGGAGGAGGGAAAGAGCCTCCTTGGTGGCTGCTCCCAATTTATGCAATATCCTCCTGTTGAAGACTCAGTGGGCCCCTGTCTGCTCTCTTTCTGCTGGCAGGCAAAGGCGTTTTTTCATTTAGGCAGGCCTTTGGCTTGTACATTATCATGGCAGAAAGACCTTTTTAAGGAGGTGTATACCTTTTTACTATGTTTTGATGTGTTTTTAACTGTTATAATTTAGTGCTTTTAACAAAACTGTTTAATTTTAAAAATCCATTTATATCAAACAGCTTTTAGTTTTTAACTTGATGTGAGTTGCCTCGGGTCCCACGCCAAGAGAAAGGCAGGATATAAGTAAAATAAAGTAAAATAAAAAAAAAATTTCTGTGCAACCAGCTGGAAACTAGACACCTCTCACCAGCAACATATGGAGAGGTTTAACATGATGTGCTCCTGGGAGATTAAATGTAAAGATAATTGCTGGCAAGAGTGTGGGTTACACAAAAATTTTTCCAAAGGTGGTTTGGGTATGACCATCAAATAAAGACATTCTACTTGACTGGAGATAAGATTTTCTGCAGAGAATCTCATTCATAAGCAGGCACAAAATAAATATTTCCAGCAATCCCACGTTTATGGTATTAGATCTGAAGAGTAATGTAAAAAATGTGAACTTGAGGACTTTTAGTAAGTGCTCTGAGGTTATGATTCACTCATTTAGATTGGCGGAGCATGAGGCAGTGTGTTTTGACTGAGAAGGAAAGAACAATGCTGGTTTCAGTGACTTTTAAAGCACTGCCACAAAAATGGAAGGAAAGGTGAGATGCAGCAGGGAGGGAGATGAGCATCTGCGATATATTTTAATACTCTTCCCCTTCATCACAGAAGAATGAAGAGCCATCTGCGAGAAGAACCCAATGCAAAGAAAACATCTTTTTCTTAAGGAGTCATAAGAGGCTGGCTGCTTGCTCAAGGAGAGCAACCAATCTACAGCCAAGTTGCATTGCTTCCTCCCAGAGCTGTTGTGAAAAGAGAGTAGCATGCTCTCCATTAAAGCAGAGGCCTCAGTGGGGCCCTGCTGTTTGCTGGCAAGGTAATCGCTTCCACGGTTGTCTCAGAGCGGGTGATGCAACTGTGGTGCCCAGGTGTTAGCAGCCTTCAATTACATGCTCCAAGATTACACTCAGGCAAGATGACCTGGCCTTGCAGGCTAGCCTTGATTCAGTTAATCTTTCTTTTGCAGAGCTACCGCAGTCGAGGCTGTGCATAGACACCAAAGGCTGCCAGGCCAGCAGGTGGGAACCCACACGGCTGCACCTGGTGCGCAGAGCAAGGACATGGCTTACCCTCCAGCTTGACGTCTGCATTCTCCTCAGCGTTACGGATCTCCCTCTCCTCAGCCAGAGCTGGTTCTGGCCTCTCCGGAGGAAGCAACTCCTTCTTTTCACCTGCAATCAAGAGATGGTCAGATATTCTGGGACGGAGCAAGAAAAGCGACAGATGTTCTCTGCTGCTCTCTGCCTCCCTTCCTCCACTAGCCCACCACTCTGTATGCAGACTTGACAATTGCAGAAAAAGTCATAAAAACATTTAACAGCATTCAAGCCTGTTGGCAATAAACCAGTGATAACAGCCTGAGCCCATTAAAATGCAAACCTTAACCCTAAAGAGTTTTGGAATGGGCACTGAGCAATGTGGCACCTGTCAAGCTCTCCCAGTTCACGGTCCCCAGTGAGCAGCATGGCCCAGCACCTGATGCTTAGCAAGCAAACGAACAACTGCACGGTGCATTATCACCAGATCTGCTGTTGCCAGCTGATTCACAGCACACACTCACACATCCAACCTGCCGTCTGCTGCCACCCCAGCTACGACTAACAGGGTTGTAAAGTTGCACACCCCTCACAGAAAAATGCATACTGTAGACAAGGTCAAGCAGGGCCCTGACAACACTTCACTGAAAGATACTAAGTCCCATTATATAAAAATTCAGTGCATCACTGCATACTCATTTCATCAGAGGTGCAGATTCTTGTTACAGAAACTGGATCTTTTTGTTTGGTTTGGTCTCAGTCTCTTTTTGGCAAGGGCTAGAATGGAAATGAGCAGGGGGAAATACCAGCACATGGCACGGCACTGGGGATGATCACACAGAAGCCACGTTGCAGGAACACTTTGGGGAGATGACTGGTTGGTAGTCAAGGGGAAGCAAGAACCCCTCAGGAATCTCTAAGTCTTCTGAGTCTTGGGATGGGCAAGGTTTACGTGCCCCTGCAGGTTGGTGGTGTATTCTCTGTGATGTCAGTAACACCGCTTCAATATTGCAATGATTTATGGTTCAACATAGAAATATGAAATCTCAGGGGCTGAAGTAATGAAAGGAAAACTTTCAGGAAGAGAATGTAGAATTAGGAGGAAGCACCTACCTGTTTCATTCTCTTTCTCAACAGCTTTTACTCCTTCCTGTGGAATGGCACCATCCTTCTCAGCCACAATATTATCTCTTCTCTCACCCTGTTTGTCCAGCTCAAGGTCTTTATAAGGAGGCCGCTCATCTTTATCTTCAATCAGATCTGGCAAAGGCTTGAGCTCTTTCACAGGATGGTTTTCCAGCTTTTCCTGTCCACCACCTCCCTTTGCTTTTTCAGGAACAGGTTGTGGCTGTGCTTGGGTCTCCCCTAACACAAGACTGTCCTCCACCAGGACCTCCTTGTTGGCCAGTGGCTCCTTCTCTTCAGGCTCCTCATGATCCTGGCCCTCATCCACCACTACCTCATCATGCGGCACTGGGGGCTCATGGCGATGGGCTTCGCCCACAGGCTGTGCAAAGCCTACAGAAATATGAGAAAGACTGTTGATAGAAAATAGCACAATGTATGCCATTTGTATACACCCATCACGAGGATCCTGAAAATTAATCAATTTGACTATTGACCAACTTAGAAACCATGAACAAGGGTACACCAATGGTTCCATTTCATTTCTCAGATCATCAGTTTTAGGCTTCCTGCTGAATCTCTACCTTCAAAGCTTCCAGCCTCTCTCATTTCTCTCAGTTCTAATTCCACCCTACCTTGGTCAGGTCGGTCCAGCTGCACCTCCTCCTTTGGTTTCTCTTTCTCATCTCTAACAGGCACATCCATGGGAACTTTGATCTGTGGCTGTTCCACCTCTTCCTTCTCATTCTGCAATATGGGTTTGTCATGCTTACGAGCCACTTCTTCCATGGCTGGATTCTGGTCTGAAAAGCATGGAGGCAGTCAAGCAAACAGGCAGAACTCCTGCACTGTCCAAGCAGCCTAAAGCCACACTACACATGGTATCTTTTATTATTGGTGTTTACTCTTTTTTAATGAAACAAAGTCCTGAGGAAGAGGGAGCGGCTGTCACTTGGACTGGCACAGCAGTGCTTGGGAAGTGGCCGTTTCACTCTTTTCCTTTTCGCATCTGTCCCTTGCTCTGTATGCACTAACACAAAACTCCCCAAATAAACAAACAAACCCTGCTCTTTGGCACATGGGACCACTAGATGGCAGCATTGTTCTTCCTCATTTGCATTCAGTGCATGACAAGCAGCAGCACAGGCAGAGTGAGGAAGCCAGGCATAGCCAAGGGAGCTCACCTGCTGGGGCATGAAACCAGGAGGAAACATGAGAGGGGGCTGGCTTACAAGGCTCCACAAGAAGCAGGCAGGGGAAGTAACAGTCACAGCAGGAGGTGAAAGATATTAAAAGCTTTTTTAAAAATCCCAGAAGAGAGCTGACCATGAAGAAGAAAGAGAAGGGGAACGCAGCAGCAGCAGCAGCTTAGAAGGTTTCAAAAGGGAAGCTGGGGCATCAGATTTGGGATTTCAGTGGGCACAGCATATTATCTGGAAAGTAGGGTGGAAAGACCTCTTAACCCTTCAGGTTTTCCTAATGAGATTCTCAGATTAAAGCAGAAGTGAGAAGCGTGTAATGCTCCAGAGACTGCAATTCCCATGAACCTTGGTCAGCATAGCCAGTGGTGAGGAATGCTGGGAACCACAGTCCAACAACATCTAGAAGGCTGCATGATTCCCACCCTGGTTTAAAGGCTACAATTCCCTCAAGGATGTTGGGTTCCCTACATCAATGGAAGGATATGGGATCTACCCCATTTCCTTTGCCACTGTTTTGCTGAAGCAAAAGGTTAAGTGCAGATTCACCACCACCCCTGCCATGAAAGCAACAGACACTCACACAGGGAATTTGCAATAAAAGAGCAAATAATTTGAGTCATGGTGCCTCATTTTGGAATTAGATGTGGGGTAATGTTACAGAGGAGCCCAAGGAAACAGCTTTGCAAGGGAAACCAAGCAGCTCAAATTGTCCCTTCACTTCTGGCAGCTGAAATCACACCAGCTATTTCCAGTTGAGAGTCAAACCTGAAATAGATCCATTCACAGTTACAGGAACATCCTTCTCCACCCTGCTCCATTTTCCCTCTCACCTCCCCCTGGGAATTCACCCTGCCTCCACCCACACGTCTTCTGGATGGGGCAGATGATCTCCAGCAGGTACACACAAAGCCATCTGAAAAGGCGGCAACAGAAAGAACAGGAAGGAGTATTAGGTACTTTGACTTCAGGGCCACACTTGGATGTAGGAACAGCTGTTTGATAAGAAGGGGAAGAAAAGAAGAAAGAAAAGCCAGAGGATGAGAGGCAAGACTTCTCCTTTCAAGCAGCACTGACTCCAGATTTGGGAATGTTCGGTGGTTATGGCACGGCGCTCTAACAAATGAACCCCTCCTCATCACCACTGGTCCCTCCTGTTCATTCACTTGCCCGCTCTTACTGGGCCCAGTCTCACGTGCACCTGGGACGGCACAAAGCAGAATGATGTCACTCCCTTCCTCTCCAGGCTCTTGGCCCACTTGCCTGCTTAGAGAGAAGAGGTAAGCAGGCAGCAACACCAGGGACGAGCAAGAGCAGCAGCACCAGCAGAAGGCTCTGCTGTGGGTCCCCTACAGGGGTGTGGGCCTCAGCAGGTGCTAATCATGCCAACCCTGGACATCAGTGTCTGTATCCCAGGAGAAAGAAATCTGGCATGTCCCCCTCTAGTCCTGCAGGAGAGAGGGAAAAACGGCCATGTGCTTGTGCACATCTGAGAGCGTGCAATCATTTCAGTGGTGTGAATGTGCAGTGATAACAGCCCAGACTTGGAACAGTCTCTCTGTTGGACTACAACTACAGAATCCTCTCCTCAACATGTTGGTCATGCAAGGGATTCTGGGAGAAGTTGTCCAAAAATGCCCTAAGCTCAGATCAAACCTATGTTCATACTGTATTAAAAAGAATTCCAGTTAGAGAGATACGTATATATTTCCTGGTTTAGTACAGCAATCTTTGTTCTGCTTTTGCTGGTTGGAAAAGAGGACTATGGAATTATATACATGGCACCAAAGTCTCATTCTGCCCAAGAAAACCCGGTCAAATCCCTGTTCTGCACCATCTCATCTATATACAGCTGGCCCTCCACATTCGCTAGGGTTGGGCTTTGCAGAACCCCTGCAAAAGTGGAAAAGCCACAAGTATAAAAATCTCTGTATGTGTTTGTAGTATGGGGGCTGAAGCATGGTGAGAGGAACAGGCATCCAGGGTCCAAACCAGGTCAGGGAAAGGGTGTAGGTCAGTATGGTGGCCCTATACTTCTTTTTCCCCCATTTCCTTCTGTGGGGGGGTGGCATCAGAAGGTGGTTTATGATGCTGAGACACTGGGCCATGTCCTTAGCTGGCCAGGCAGTGGCTGGTGGAGGAGGACAAGGACCAGAGGCAGCTTTTTAAAGAGCCGCACAGCCTGATTGCAGCTGCTGAGAGATTCTCCTGGAAAACAAGCACTTGAGGTGTTGCCGGGAAGGGTTGGAAAAACTCACAAATAACCAAAACTATGTAAGTTAAACCACAAATGTTGAGGGCTGGCTGTACTAGACCATGGATGGGAGCACAACCTCCGAGGACATTTTGCAGACTCCTACCCCAACCTCTCTCTCACACACACACTACCCAACCTTTTATTTAAAAAACAAACAAACTAGTAAACCATCGTTATTTCCTGGTTGAAAAGAGACCTCACGGGGGCCTAACACAGCCAAGGGAGATCCCAAAACTTGGCAATATTGCCCCCCATAACCCTTGGGGTGGAGTAGGCTTTTTAGTGAAAAAAAAATGGGGGCAATGAGGGAGATGCAGAGCTTTATGTTCCTTTGGGAAGGCAATGCCCCCCCCCCGCACTTCCCACAAGCTCTTGTGAGCTTAGCTTTGGACTCCAGGTAGGGGTTGACAAGACACTATGACACAGTTTAGGCAGGAGGCTTTTAAATTTTTTTAAAAAACAGTATTTACACATAGAAAGCTTGACATGGCAGGAAAAAACAGTTTGAACTCTGTGTATTCTGAGATACAGCTTGTTTTTTTGTGTGTAGGACTTATTTTATTTATTGCAATGGAGGGACAATTTCTTCACTTCAGCCCATACTTGCAATCTGAAGTGGTACAGTTCAGCCAGACTTAGCATTTCAGTAACAATGAGGCTATCAGCAACAGAAAACAATGGTCAAAGTCACTGCAGGATACATGGAAGAGAAAGTTCCCTCCCACGGACCCAAGAAGTTTGGAGAAGTCCCTCAGTTTGAATGGAATCAAGTCTGGGGAAACAGTCTGTAAAGAAAGACGGTCTTGTTGAAGTCACACCATCATGAGGCTACTTGCTCAAAGAAACAAGCCACTTCTATTCCTTTCTCTGCTCTGCAGTCTGAAATTGTATACCATCTATGCCATAACTTTCAACTGTCTCAGTTTAGCAGGGGCAGCCTCAGTTAACCCCTTGCCATTCTACTTTCTTACCTACTTTTAAAATATCCCAGCTTTTGTTTCTTACACCTTCCCCCTTCATCTCTGGCTTGCCTTGCTGCAAAACTGAGTTCAAAATACAAAAACAATTTGCATACAACACAGCAGGAGGGAGAGGAGAGGAGAGGAGGGGTAGAGTTTTACCCTTTCCTAAATACCAGGATTTTTCTACTTAAAATTGTAGTTTTGTGTGTTCTTCCTCATTAATAACTTTTGTGGTCTTGTTGCTTGGCCATCCTCTTCTGACCACACTCTGATGTGGCTCAGCCACACATGTCCTGGTTTTCTTCTGTTAAATGCCGGAGGGTATGCTACTCATGTTCCTGATGTGAACACGGAAAGAAGGCTGCTAGGCCACTGACTAAAAGATGACACATAGAGAATGTGCATGGTAAATTGGATATGGTCCAATATAAGGAGGTATAGTTCCATAATCAAATCATACACATGTGGACACCAAACTTTTGATCTCAAAATGTCCAGCTCCTCAGAGGGCCTGGAATAGTAGCACCAGAGAAGCACTGGGTGGTTTGGGAGACTAAGAGCCTGGCTGAATATGTGAACTGCAAAAGAGCCATGGAGCATATAATACAAGACACAGGAAGGGTATGGAGAGCACTAAATTTTCAGACCCCTGCACAGAAACTGATTGCCTGGTTGGCAACTCCACATGCACAACAGCTTGATTAGTAGTCATGACATAAAGTAGACAACAGGTGTTCCCATAAACACACAACTAGTGTGGCAGAGGAACTAGCATAAGATGATGTCTTATCCATAGTCACTGCAAATCTTATCCCAACGTCATCTGCTCTCACACAAATTACTCCAGTTTCAATTATACATGATTTGGGTGAATGGTAAAATATTAGTGGCACACTATGGGATTAGACCTTCATATGGTTGCTCTGTCCAAGATATAGAATGGTGGGAGGAATCTTTGCCTACAGCAGTGCTACCTGATGTGGAAAACGCAGCATTTTTCCCTCCAAACATGCCAGGGACACAGAAAGCTAACATGCCAGGGATAATAGTTTGTGTCCATTGGCTATAACTGGTCCTTTTTCTCTTTCCTGGAAACTCAACATGGATTGGCAGCTGGCACCAGTTCATGGAATTAGAGCACTATGTCCTTCTTTGCTGGATTAGATGCTAGGTCTGTCAGGGATAAAGTGTGAACATCAGCCTATTCTGCCCACCCAACAAGGGCAGGCTACCCTTGTGTTAACAGCTAGAAGCCAAGTTCGCATCTCTTGTAGAAAAGCAAGGAGAGACTCTATGAGACTCATGTGCTTTCCAAGATCTAAAAGCACCCATTCTGCAGTCTTCAGGTTATGCAAATTTAATACCAAATTATTCCATTTCCATGCATCATCCCTATCAGACAGCTTGTTGACTTTTGCCCACATAATATGGACAGGTGGAGATAAGGATTAGGCCTTAATCACTAAGGTATGGGGAAAAAAGGAAGCAAATGTGGATTGAAGCAGAAAGGAATATGGAAGAAGACTAGCGCTGAGAGCTATTAAGAAGTGCAGGGACATATGGAGAGGAAAGATGTTTTGTCCGCCAATTTTAAAAAGCCACAACCCAATGATCCTCTTATGTGTTGAGGGCCACTTCACATCTGGCAATTTTCTTATTTAGGTCTAAGGCAGTGAGGAAAGACCACAAACACCCTCATGTGTGAAACTGTGCAAAGAAAAAAAAAAGTCACACTCTTCTTTTAACCACACAGCTGTGTTTGGAAGCTGCTCCATGCAACTGTGTCATAACTCACGTACATGCAGTGTGTGATTTGCAAGCACAGCAGCATCTGCTTTCCACACCTAGCACACACTGGAAGAATATAATGCATGAGGCAGCCTCAAGCCATGAACAGAGAGTGCTATAGGCTTCCAAGCTTTCTTCCCTACCATAATGTCTAGAGGAGTTGGTTTTAAACAGAAGCTGTGGATCTGATATTACACAAACGCTAAGCAAATGGTGCATAGTAAAGGACCTTCTGCAAGGACTTTGTCTCTACCCTCTCCCCAAAATCCTGATTATGAATAACTTCGGGGAAAGAGTGCAGCTGCAAAGCAAGGGGTTTAGATATATGCTTGCTCATTACATTCCACATTGGTAAACACAACTGAAGCATTAATAAAGCAATGCCAGGGAAACTCCCACCTTATCAGAAGGGAATAGAGAGCTAAAAGCAAGAATGCACACTGTTTTTTCTTCTTTTCGTAGCATTGCTATAGTTTAACAAAACAACCTTAGAAGTATCCAGGGACATCAAGTGAGACACAAATTTTAAAGTTATGACATATTACACAATACAACACAACACAACACAATACAGTGTATGTGCGTGTACATTCATTTTAAACTTGTGCTCACTGGCTATCCTTGTATTAGCTTTTGCTGTGACACTGGAAGACTCTACTACTAATTTAATTTTATTACAGAGGCCTTGGTCTTTCCACCTGTTCTGGAATGCTGGACAACCACAAGCAAGTTTTGTATAGATCACTTGGCTAAACTTCAGCCCTGCTGTGAAAAGCAGGAAAAACTGCATAGATTCTCTGTTTCTTTGAGCTTTCTATTTCCCTGTGATATGGTGGGAGTTTCTGTGGCCATACTTTATTAATGCTTCAGTTGTGTTTACCAGTGTGGAATGTAACTAGCACGCTTGTACCTCAACCTCTGGCTTTGCATATATACCACACACACACACACACACACAACAAAAAGGGTGGGTGGGGGGTGGGAGAGATAAAAATTTCCACTCTGTAATAAGACAAAGTTGCCTCTAAGCCATCATTTTCTCAGCAGGAAGCAAAATTAAGTTCATCATCGGGGCGTGAATTAATGGCCTCTCATGCTGCTTGGAAATCTATAAGGGGCTATATGTGGTTTGGAGAGAACCATTTTGCCCAGGATGTGTAATAATCGCTGAAACTGTAGAGTCGCCCTTGTGGTCCCTTTGGATAATGTTACAGTAATGCTGTGCCTCTTAATGTTTTATGAGGGGTGCTGGGCTTAACAGGAAAAGGCGAAGAGGCTGTAAAAGCTTCTTGGCTTACAAAAACAATAAGAAAAAAAAAATCTCAGGCCTAAAGAGTTGGGCAGGCAAAAGCGGGGGAGGCAAAAACCCAAAATATTGGGAGTAAACGCAAAAGCTGATGACTGAATGATGGGGCACCTAGAGCCAACCCAAGCTAATCATCCTTCTCTGTCTGCATTAGGGCATGGGTAAGGAAGGGACATTTTTACAGGTTTGTTTTTTTTTTGGAAGCATCCACTTTTATTTTAATGGTCTGCCAATCAGTCTCTCTGGGCTGTAATAAAATCTCATCATGAACAACCCTAAAAGCTTTTCCTATCCTCTCTCCAAGAATCTGACTAGGATAGTAGCAATGCTCCCAGGAAGATGTGGCTCACCCTTACTCTAGCCCACATTGCTGCTGCATTACAGCTGATTCAAATTTTTAAGGAGACACATGATACAGCTCCTACTACTATAGTGAGATATAATTTTATTTTGTGGTGTTGCTTACCAACATCTTCTTGCATTAAAAATACATATCTATCATGCTCCTTTCACCAGATTGCATAACCTGAATAAAATTATAAATTCCCACCAGCTTGAGTACTGGGCAAGCTGGAAAGCACTAATGGGACACAGAGCTGAAAAATATTCTCATTCCCTTCCCCATTTTTGAAGGAAGAAACCTCTAGCAACAAAATTCTTTGTAGCCCAGAAATTCTCTCTCCTCATAAAACAAGGAAGTAAGTTTACTTGACCAGTAAGAGGAGCAGTTTATTATCTGTAGAGGAAGAGAGATTTGAAGGACAGGATACAATGGAGCAAACACGAGTGAGGGAAGCAACGATTAGCTCATTCCTCAGCATGTATCCCAGAGGAAGCAGAATTACTGCTTGTGTCAGAGATGGAGATGTGCATCCTACAGTTTCGTATGGCAAGGCCTCCTTCCTCTGCCATTTTACAAGGGCCTGGGAAAAACTGTGGCATTTCTCTCTAACAAAAACCAAGAGAGACAGAGAGAGAGACAGACAGACAGAGACAGAGAGAGAAAAAGAGAGAGAGAGAGAGAGAACGAGAGAGAGCACAACTGCAAAAGGATTCTAATTTGAATGTCTGCTTCCACTGACTGCCATACTGGGAATAGGTCAGACCATTAAAAAATCAGTTAAGTTCCTAAAGAAGGCATCAGTGAAGGTGATTGTGTTTGCATGTGCACATGCATGGTTTGCACCTCGTATATATTGCCCCCTAACACTGACAGCATTGTCTCTCTGGGACCACTTTTGATGGTGCTAGCATTTTTCAAAATGAAATGGCCACTGATTTCTAAGCTTCATTACTCAGTCTGGAATTCAAATGTTGGGTAAAGAAGAACTTGTTAGTGAAATCACACACCTCTTTTTTTTAAAGAGCTACTGAACTTAGCATGACCACCTGTTGGCTCTTGAGGTTGGATTGTCTTCAGCTGGTGGGTACCTAACAGATTAACTCATGGAAGAAAGGAATGTATTACTCAGGATAAAGGTTAAACTGAAATATAAGCAGGCAATTATAGTATGCTTATAGGTAGAAGCAATAAGGTCCAAAGTGTCTTCTAACAACAAAAAAAATATGTAGACCCACATAGTCATTTTTGTAGACCCATTCTTGTTTGGAGAGTAGTTTGATAAGAATGGTAATTTTGAGCTGTTATGTCAACAGACAGGGAGGTCCTCTCAACATTAACTGTTTATTGTATATGTTATCGTTTGTGCTAATTCCTAGTTGTTGCTTTTCTTCTTCTTCTTTTTTTTTTGTTCCCATTAAAATCCATTTGTCCAGTAGGTTTACATGTTGTTTAGATATATTAGTTACAGTAACTGTTCTTACGTAAGTGTTATGTTATTAGAAGTCTATGTGTATGATGTGGAGAAGTATTACTCATTTTGTGCTACTCTGTGCTTTCCCTTATGTATTTCTTGCCCCTCTTTTCCTCTCCGCTTCATTTTAATAAAAATAATTTATAAAAAAATTAAATCTGAAGTTTTCACACAAGCCAGCCAGAACATCTATTATAGAAGATGATTTAGGCTGTGATCCTACACCTGCATACACAGGAGTCAGTTCCACTGAATTTAATGGGGCTTAATTCCAATTCATATAAAACAATGCTCTAAATGTCCCAATGTTAACAATCAGTGTCAGGAAGTGGGGACAGTAGGGAAGGCAAGTTGCATTTCTGTATCCTAGCCTACGATTCTTAAGACTCTTTAAAGAGATCAGCACAGAGCACATATCAGAGGGGTGAGCTACCTCTGGTCCTCCAGATGTTATTGGACTGTAACTTCCATCAATCAAAGGCACCACAGCCAATGATGTGGAATGCTAGAAGGTGCAGTCCAACATCTGGAAGTTGACATGTTCCCCACCCCTGATCTCCAAGTAAGTCTTCAAATACAGAGGTGTAGCTAAAGGTAAGTGATGAGGACAGTGACAATTGTGCTCATTACAGTACCTCAGATACCGCCCCACCCCCCGCCCACAAAATGCTGATGCCTCTGAAAGAAGAATAGAATTTTATGTATTTGATCATTAGTGTTCTGGAGCAGAACATCTAAAAACATCTAAGCACAGGAGGGGACATGATGAGCCTAAAACATCTAAGAACAGAATGGGACTTGATGAGATACCAGCCTTTGAGAAGTTTTCTAAGATGGAGAAAACACCAGCTGTTCTCAGGAGACGTGGAGGAGGAATTGAGGCAGAAAGAACACTATCTTGGATTAATACTGTTTCCCAGAGATACTTCCAGTTCTGATCCTCAGCCTGGATCATACAGTCTAGAACAGTGACTGAAAAGACCTTAAAAACACACACACTTTCCAGAGTCCTTCCTCCAACATGCACAGAGAAGTCATCACATTATGCGGCTCAATTGGCCCAGATCCTTGATTTTGTATGGGTACATAATGCAGGCCCCAGCCGAAGACTAGACCGTTTTATACAGATTCCCTGAAAAAGGAAGGTGGCAGATGGATCTCTACATGTTTGCTCAGCAAGAACCCAGGGGTGGGGAGGGGGAAGACTTCTCCCAAGATCTCTAAACCATAACTGTTATCGCTTTCACAAGGTTACAGAATGGAATCAGGGAAACTAGTTCACCGTTTTCTCCTGACACACAGACTGTAAAACTGAACAGAAAATGACAGCAGGCCAATAGCTCCTTTTTCTGTGTCGCAGGAGCTATTAAAAGATTGCTCTCCCAAAGCACCAGGGAGTGCTCCAGTGAGCCAAGCTGTTCCAGCAGCTATTAAAACTTGGGGAGGAATAGTGAATAATCCACGTTTCACATGGCATCTCAGCTTCTTGTCTGAAGAATAACCAACAAGCAGTGGATGGGGTGGTGGTTGGCAATGGGAAAGGGAGGACAAAGCAGGTGTATCCTAAATGCCTGACAGAGGTGCAACTTTAGAAGCTCATGTTGCATCCTCCCCCTCATATCTTCCCCTCTGGCCTGCATGCAACACAGATGTCAGGTTTGCAGGGTCTGACCGATAACCACATATGATGACCACGAATTAAACAGACCGGCAATGCACACAAGACACCAAGATACAGCCATGTCTCATCACATCCCAAAATGGTAAATCTGAATGGATAGATTAAAAAAAACATGCACACACAAGGAAACACAGCGGCCAATTTAGACAGCTTAAAATGACTGTCTGGAACTCCCAGGGAAAGGGCACAGAAAGATCGTGAATCAGGCCTTTGATATAGAAAATCAGAGAGGGATGAGAAAGAGAGTGGGGGTGGGGATCTGAGCAACGATGTTCAAGTAAGAAGCTAAAAAAATATTACAAAATCTTAATCGGCCCAGGGAGACCCTCTGGGGGAGGGGAAGGTATCTTTCAAAAGCAGAAAGAAATTGCCTAATTAGATTTTTTTTTAAAAAAAGTGGATAATTGCCTTCATGCACTTTCAAAGGCAGTTTAGCAACCTTTTAACGTACGTATGCACTGTATGTAATAGCAGAGCCTCTCTGAAAGGGATTTTATACTTTCCCAAAGAGCGCCTGACAGTAAACCCCCAGCAATACAGATGGGGGCGTAATGGGCACTTGGGTGTCGTTAGTGAAAACACTATTCAAAGTTCACTGGTCAATATGTGTTCACATAAAAGGGCAGCGTTCTAATATTCATAATCCCCAGACCCACGGGGCACAGTTTTAATGAAAGTCTGTACAGTTCTGGGCTCTGCAACATCAAAAGCGGCAATAAAAAAATTCACACACACACACACCCTAGCATATGTAGACAGGCAAGAGGCATACAGCAAATGGAGAATGGCGAAAGGCACTGCACAGTGGTAAGGATGGCCTCAGCAAACCAACCCGTCCATTATTTGGGGTGGTGGTGGATGGGAGGGGGCCAGAGTCAGGAATATGGTAAAAACAAACTCCATGCTGCCTAACTAGAAAAGCCATGTGTTTTTTCAAGATGCTTGAGTAAGAAATAAGAAACAGATGTAGGCTGAAGGAGTGCACCAGCAATACCAAACAATACTGCAGCCCATCTATGCGTCCGAATGGCAGAATGCAGCTGCTTGGGGAACTAGATTCTCTTTGTAAACTAATCCATAGCAGGCTCAAGGTTGCTGAATGGTAGACCTGTTCCTTGAAAGGCATGGCAAAGAAAGCACTACAATCAGCTGTACCTCCCTATGGTATGATATCACTCTCAACATGCTTTAAGAGTTTGATTTGTTGTTCTGTCTTCCTTTGGGCCAAATCTTCACATTGTTTCTTCTTATGTGTGGCTGACAGAGTTTTCATACCCCTGGCTTAAAATGATCTGCACTTCTGTCAGTTGTGGCTATGGACACATTCCAGCAATCCTACTTAATGAAAAGGCTGCAGTCCTACCTATCTGAGCATTACAGAAAGGCTATTACTCATGACTCTGTTATCTCAAGATCAGCACAGTGGCTCGGGGATTCTGAGAGGAATAATCCAAAAGTGCAACTTTTTCAAGTTCTGTTCAAGACTTAGATGAGGATCCAGGTAACAGAAGGTTGTCCTTGAAAACTATCCAGAACTTTCTACTGAAACAGAACGTGGCTGTCTTCTTCAATGTGGAGACAGGCCTCCAGGAATCTACTAAACCAATGCTCTGCTATCTCCCCAAACTTCCTGTTCTACCCTGGGCTGTATAAATTCTGCCAGAGGTATGCTCCTGTGTGTGTCAGAGGCACAATTTAGTCACTGCTCAACAACACGAGAAGATGGCCTCGCTAAAAACCTGCCAATTGTCCACATCTGAGCACCAACAGTGGAAAGAATTATGAGACCCACTTTTGTCAGTAAGATTCCAGGCCCAGGGTGAAGTTAGAAATGGGTAGGGAAACTGCATGCACTAATAATCACACTCCATTTTGCACTTTTTCTTTTTTGCTGCTCCTACCTGTCTTGAGCTTTGAGGATGGGGCTATAAACAAATGGATGAATTAATATAGTGTGTTAATCAAATAATGCAAAAATAATGCAACTAAAATGTGGTAGGAAAAATGAGCCAAGATAGGTTTTGCATTATTTTATCAACACAATATATTCATTATTAATTCATTCATATTAATTTGTTTATGCAAAGCATTCTGAACATTTTCTCTAGCTCCTTAACTGGAAGACAAGTCCCAGCAGTCAAATGAATAGTCACTTATTGGGAGGTACATTCTAGAAAGAAAGTTAATAAGCAAAATCCTCATGCTAACATGCATATTAGAGAAAGGGTGAAGCAGTGGGAGGGTTACACAGCTGCTCCTCTAAGAGAAGGATGGGATTTGACTTTCACCAAGGCAGCCAGCCTGCCTAATCCAAGAGCGGACAACTCTTCAGCCCTGAAGGCCGCACCATAAATATACTATGAACTGGAAGATTGCGGCTAATTTGTGTACTTCACTTGCACATAATTAAGTATTCACGCATCAATTTGAAGAACCCAGGAGATATCAACCTACCATTAGTGCACAAACTATGCCTATTCAACACATTATTTTTGCCTTGAATCTGTCACCTTGAAATTTGACAAAAATTGACTCCACCCTTTTAACATCCTTAAACAGAAACCATGAAAAATGCAACACAGTTTGAGGAGGCTGGGTTTTTTAACTTCTGACCCATTCGCAAATGTATTCTTTGCTGCTTGGATGATAAGATTTTATCAATTTTAAAAAACACAGATTTAAGCTATGATGCTTAATGCTTTAACAAAGCTCCAGAGGACAGACAAAAATCCCTCAGGAGATGTAAAGATAACAAAGAGCTAGTCTTGAATGTCAGATAATGGCTAATAAAAGCCAAAAACGTGTGGCAAAACCACTCTGAGTCCAAGAACTTATTATGCTATGGCAAGACTGTTTTCTGGTCTGTCTCTCACTCTCTTCAGAGAGAGGCTATGATACACACGCATTATAAAAATTGTACATTTTAAGAAGTTTCAGAAAATTAAATAAGCTATGGTATCATATTAAAACCAAACTGAAATCAAACATATTAAAAGTATGAAAAAGTATTAAAACATAACAAGGAAGAGCAGAAGTACAGCAGCCTGCCCTTCAAAAAAACAAAAACAAAACCCCCCTTCTATATCCTCAATTGTGTCTGTGGACCCAAAGTGAAAGTCTTCCCCCAAAGACCCCAGCATCTCAGACATGCTTTCAGTGTCAGGAAGAATACTGCAAAGGGCCCCAAGAGCAACACTGGCATGGAGAATCTTTCGTTCTCCAGGTGTTTTGGCTTATCACCTCCCCCAGTCCTTGTTTTATGATGGTTTCTGTAGGGCTCATGGGAGTTGTAAGCCAAAATATCTAAAAGGCCAAAAGTTTCCCATTCCAGGACCAAAGCCTTCCTTTGCTGGCTTCCATTTCCAGTTTTCACAATGACATTCCAAGCCATGTGGGGACAAAAAAGCCAAGTCAACTGATAAACAATAGGTGGAGAAGGAGAGGAAAAAGGACAGTGACCTAAAGTGAGGGGAAGCAGAGGGGCAGCTGACACCTGCTTGTGATGGCCTTGTGAGGTTGAAACTGCAGCTGTGCCAGGCCATAATTCCATCAACAACCTTAGTAAACAAATAATAAATAATGCAGGCCAGTAAACAAAGCTGAAACATAATTGCAGGCTTTGTCAGGACTAAAACAAGATCCAAATTTATATCCTGGCCACGTTTTAGCGGGGAAGGAAAAGAAAGGAATGGAACAAGAAAGGAGGCTGCCATAAATTTACATAACTTTTGAACATGATGAACTACTGAAACCTTGAAAAATACATAATCAGTAGAGAGGTGAAAACAGCCCAATTTTGGCTGCTGGTGCCCTTCATACAGGTGGCACGGACAGTGCTATCTCTAGATTTCACAGGGAGTTTTTCATTTTAGGGCCTTGTGTAGTTCCTAACTTAATTCACCAGGAGGCACAATAAGCTGCTGCTTCTCCAAGTTACAAAGCTCTTCCACAAAGGGACAACAATGGCGGGGGGTGGGGTTCGCACCTCATGAATTTTAAAAATGACACAAAGAAATATTTCAGACAACAGCCAGCAGCTTTCCTTGAAAATCTACATTTTTATCATGTAAGGGATGCAACCAATTCCACACAAATTTGGAAAAGGTAGTACAGGAGAGTTTAAAGGGTTTCATTCATCCATTTAGGAGGAGGGCATACTGAGGACTTGACACATACCTGCAATTTTGACAGGATCCTCGTCCAATACATTCTTTATTTCTTCCGGCAGTTTTCCTGGTTCCACAGCCTCTATTTTTGTTGGGATGTCTTGAGTTGCAGATAAGGTGGTGTAGGTGCTAATGAGCAATACTCCCAAACCAATCCAGAGTATGAGCTGCACAGAAAGAATGTCAGATCCTTTAATATAAAGTATGAAGAAAGGCAGAGTGCAAAGAATCAGTGGGATGCAGGCAGGAGGGCAGTGGGAGGGAAGGCTTTTTAAGAGAAACCAGGGGAGCCAAACCTGAGTCAAAGATGTGACTGTTGATCTCTAAACAATATGTCAACTGTTGTTTTCCTCAGCTCTTCAGTTCCTGACCATGCCCACCTCTCCTCTATGTTCATTCCCTCCCTTTTTTGTGTCCCCAGTCAAACTCCTCCCTCCTCCTTCACAACTTCCAGACTTCTTAATTTTTGAATGCCTGAAACTTGCTGAAACACTCACAATAAGCATGCATGTCCTTTTACTAAGAAATGCAACAATATTAATTCCCAGAGTATCTGCCTGTTGGCTGGGTGATTCTGAATCTTTACATAATGTTTTCAAACTCGGCTCTGACCTTCTCTTACTCTCAACCCCTCTAAACTACTTCCAGTATTCCCTTCAGACTATCCCACCTCACATCCCTCAGTCTATTGCTATTTCCAGCCCCCGCATCTTCTTCCACAGTTCCCTTCTTCCTCCTGTGCCGCTCCTGAGACCTAAGTAGCTCAACCAATGGTAGCAGAAGAGAGCCTGCTTCCTATGGTGCGGTACCTTCTGTGACATTAGAGCAGCTCAACCAATTACAGCTAAAAGCTTTAGCAAAATTATCAAAAAAAAAATTTTTTTAAACTACATTGTAATATACACTATATAGCTCAGTGGTTCTTAACCTGGGGTCCATGGATCCCCAGAGGTCCACGATGCCCACACAGGGGGTCCCTGAAAGGGTCAAAGGCTGCTCAGCCTGTCTCCTCCTCTACAATGGAGTTGTGACATGATGACACGAACCAAGGCAAAAGGATGCAGCCAGGCAGATGGGGAGGCAGTCTGGCTGGGCCTGTGCATTGCAAGTCATGTGGATGATCTGCTGTGGGAAGCAGGAAGCCTCAAAAGCTAAGTGAGAGAGGAGCTGACAGTCAGCCAGACAGTCAGCATTTGCATTTCTTTATTCTCTCTCTCCCTCTCCTCCTTTCCACCTGAGAGCAGTTCAGTCTACTATCAAAAAACATTCAAGTATTCTCCCTCTTTTTTACCCTTTTTTCTCCCTCCCTCTTTTGCCCATCTCAGTCTCCTCTCTTGCTGAAGGAAAAAAAAAGTGGGATCTGCTTGAGCCTTTCTGATAGACTGGATGGCTGGGAAAAAAGGGAGGGAGGGAGAGGGAGGCAGGGAGAGGGAGGGAGGGAGAGAAGAGCAAATGCTGGCTGGCTGGCTGGCTGGGCTGGTGCATTCCTGCTCAATCTACTCCAGCCTAAAACTAGCAGGAAGAAGCAAGAGAAAAGTCTTCCCTCTCCCTCCAGTGCTTCTCCAGGGAAGCATGACATTTACTCATTTCTCCCTTCTCTTTCAATCTGAAGACCCTTGATGAGCAATTTTAAATAAATATTTGATGAACTTCAGGGTTTTAAATCTTGAGTAGTCTTGGTCCATGGCAACAAAAGGGGGTCACTGGTTAAGAAAAAAAAAAGGTTAAGAACCACTGTTATAACTCATTTAAATTGTGCTTTACACTGAACTCATTAGCAATACAACAGCACTCTAAAGCTGTATCCAGTACTGTCTGTCCACCAGTAGAACAGAAACTGCTAGCAACAGAAGTCAGTATCCCCTTCAGAGACAAGAGGTTCCTCTGGGGGAGATCAGGAAGCAGGAATGGAAATTTGTGGGAATGACTGGATAAAACCCTGAATCACCAGAGCAACACATGTAAAAACCAGAACTTCTACTTTACAGACAAGAAAGATGAGCAACTGACTTTTCTTAGCATTCATCTGTTTCTTGACACTCCAATGAAGAGACAATACAGACATCTCACTTTTGAGATTCTGCAACCCTGGGGGATGTGCAGTTTTTTATGGGTACAACAGGTATATGTGTGAAGTCTCAAAGAAAGTTTCTGTGTGACTTCAGCAAGAGTCAACAGGTCCCTCTCATTTAAGTTCTCCAGTAGGCACACCATAATCTGTGTCATTCCTGCTACAACTAAATGGACACAAATTAAGTTGGTGTTTGGGGTAGCAGCAATGGGAGGAGAAAAAAAAAGGAGCTTCTTCACTCTCAGCTTTGCCCATCTCATACCTGAGATGCCACTTCTACGCAAACAAGCAAGAACAGCATAGAAGGCCAGGTATGTGAACACGCACAATCCCCTTAGCTGTGTTTTGGACACTCCTTCCAAAGAGTCACTTTTAGGAACCATACCTCCCAGAATCCTACTGCAGCCCAGCCACTAGCCATGCTAGTTGGACACTGGGGAGGTTATAGTCCAATAAAAGGTAATTGTTTCCGGCTCTGATTCTGGATGGCTAAAATGTGGATGGATGGGCCGGCATCTTATGTACAGCCGATTTGCATACAATTTTAGCAAAACTCTCTAATTCTGCTTTAAAATAACAGTTGTTGCAGGGAGACCTGAAAATAGAAGAACAGAACAGAAACCAAACAGAAGAAGCATCAAAGTTTCACTACGTCAATGCCCTGACCTAACCTACTGGCTTTACAAACCTCCATTCGCGCAGAGTATGGGAAACAAGCAAGATGAACTTGAACTCCTAGTACAACAAAATAAATACGATTTGATAGGCATCACTAAGACCTGGTGGGATGAGTCTCAGGATTGGAATGTAGGAATAGAGGGGTATAGCCTATTTTGTAGAAACAGACCAAACAAGAAAGGAGGAGGAGTAGCCTTGTATGTCAAGGATGTTTTCACCTGTGAAGAGATCCATGACTTAAACCCAGAAAGCCAGGTCGAGAGCATCTGGGTAAGAATTAAGGGAGCGAGAAACAATAGGGATATTTTGGTGGGGGTTTACTACAGACCTCCAGCCCAGACTGAGGACCTTGATGACGCCTTCCTCAACCAAATGACCACGCATTCAAAAAGGAGAGATACAGCAATAATAGGAGATTTCAATTACCCGGATATATGTTGGCAGTCAAACTCTGCCAAGACAGCAAGGTCCAGCAAGTTTCTTGCTTGTCTTGCAGACAACTTCATGGTCCAGAAGGTGGAAGAGGCCACAAGGGGATCAAATATTCTAGATCTGATCCTGACCAATAGGGATGACCTTGTTAATGAGGTAGAAGTGGTTGGATCTTTAGGGGGGAGTGACCATGCCCTATTGGAATTTGGCATTCAGTGGGAGGGAGAGGATAAGTATAGCCAGACACTCATCTCAGATTTTAAAAAAGCGGACTTCTGTAAACTTAAGGAGCTGCTGGCTGAAATTCCGTGGTCAGGAATAGTGAAACAGAAAGGAGTTCAGGAGGCATGGGAGTTCCTTAAAAGGGAGATACTGAAGGCACAGTCTAAAACTGTGCCAGTAAGGAGGAAAAATGGAAGGCATCTGAAGAAACCAGAATGGTTGACTAAAGAACTCTCAGCTGAGCTAAGCGTTAAGAGAAACGTGTACAGGAAATGGAAGAGGGGGGAAACCACCAAAGAAGAATATAAGCAAGTAGCCAGGAAATGTAGGGAGAAAGTCAGAAAGGCTAAAGCACAGAATGAACTTAGGCTGGCCAGAGACATTAAACACAATAAAAAGGGCTTTTTTAAATATGTCCGCAGCAAAAGGAAAAGGAAAGAGGCGATAGGGTCGCTGCGCAGAGAAGATGGCGAATTACTAACAGGAGGAAGAGAAAAGGCAGAACTACTTAACACCTTCTTTGCCTCAGTTTTTTCCCAGAAGGATACAAGCACTCAACCTGGCGGTTGGGGAGCAGGTGAGGAAGCAGGGGAAATGCGGCACATAATAGGTAGAGAGGTGGTACAAGAACACCTGGCCACACTGGATGAATTCAAGTCTCCGGGGCCAGATGAATTGCATCCTAGGATATTAAAAGAACTGGCAGAGGTCATTTCGGAACCGCTTGCTATAATCTTTGAGAAATCTTGGAGGACAGGAGAAGTTCCAGCAGACTGGAAGAGGGCAAACGTTGTCCCCATCTTCAAGAAGGGAAAAAAAGAGGATCCAAATAATTATCACCCAGTCAGCCTGACGTCAGTACCCGGAAAGATCCTGGAGCAGATCATTAAGCAGTCAGTTTCTAATCACTTAGAAAGCAACACGGTAATCACGAGAAGTCAACATGGATTTCTCAAAAATAAGTCATGCCAGACTAATCTTATTTCTTTTTATGATAGAGTTACTAGTTTGATAGATGAAGGGAATGCTGTGGATGTAGCATATCTCGATTTCAGTAAGGCCTTTGACAAAGTTCCCCATGACATTCTTGCAAAGAAGCTAGTAAAATGTGGGCTGGACAGAGCTACTGTCAGGTGGATCTGTAACTGGTTGACTGACCGTTCCCAAAGGGTGCTCACCAATGGCTGCTTTTCATCCTGGAGAGAAGTGACTAGCGGGGTGCCACAGGGTTCTGTCCTGGGCCCAGTGCTGTTCAATATTTTCATCAACGACTTGGACGAAGGAATAGAGGGCATGCTCATCAAATCTGCAGATGACACCAAATTGGGAGGGGTTGCTAATACGCCAGAGGACAGGATCAAAATTCAAAATGACCTGGACAGATTGGAGAGCTGGGCCAAGGCTAACAAAATGAAATTCAACAGAGAGAAGTGTAAGGTCCTACACTTAGGTAGAAAAAATGGAATGCAGAAATATAGGATGGGGGACATGTGGCTGGACGGCAGTACGTGTGAAAGGGATCTAGGAGTCTTAATAGACCACAAGCTGAACATGAGTCAGCAATGTGATGCGGCAGCCAAGAAAGCCAATGCAATTCTCGGCTGCATCAATAGGAGTATGGTGTCTAGATCGAGGGAGGTACTGGTACCACTCTACTCTGCTTTGGTTAGACCTCATCTTGAATACTGTGTCTAGTTCTGGGCACCCCAATTCAAGAAGGACATGGTCAAGCTGGAGCAGGTCCAGAGGAGGGCGACCAAAATGGTGAAGGGCCTGGAAGCCAAGCTCTATGAGGATAGACTTAGAGAGCTGGGTATGTTCAGTCTGCAGAAGAGAAGGTTAAGAGGGGACATGATAGCTATGTTTAAATATTT
This sequence comes from Cyclura pinguis, assembly GCA_030412105.1. NCBI lineage: Eukaryota > Metazoa > Chordata > Lepidosauria > Squamata > Iguanidae > Cyclura > Cyclura pinguis. The sequence continues at coordinate 163,743,303 of CM059600.1, forward strand.
GAAGGGATGCCATGTAGAGGAGGGAAAGGGCTTGTTTTCTGCTGCTCCAGAGACCAGGACAAGGAGCAATGGATTCAAGCTGCAGGAAAGGAGATTCCACCTGAACCTCAGGAAGAACTTCCTGACAGTCAGGGCTGTCCGGCAGTGGAATATGCTGCCTCGGAGTGTGGTGGAGTCTCCTTCTTTGGAGGTTTTTAAGCAGAGGCTGGATGGCCATCTATCGGGAGTGCTTTGAGGTTGGGGTTGGACTGGATGGCCCGTGTGGTCTCTTCCAACTCTACATTTCTATGATTCTATGATTCCATTCATTTTTTCTTCACCACTACATTAAATCCCTTTCCTAAAATCTTGTCAACAGAACTGGGAAGATTATGTAAATACAGTCAGCCTCCACATTTGCGGGTTTCACTTTTGCAGATTTGATTATTCATGGAGTTTGTTGTCACCCCTGCTGCCTCCCTTCACCATTTTTAATACTGACTGCATGAGACTGAGAAACTGCAAACAAGGCTTGTCAGTCCCTATTGAAAATGGTATGTGGCAGCAGTGGAGGTGGCAGTAAGCCCCACCAGCCGCTCACTTTTGCCTTGTGAAGGAACCCTGATGCCTCAAAGGAATCCATGGTAGGTTGAACACGATGATCACACTTTTTTGTGTGTTAAATATGGGTTGAGAGGGCCTAGAGTTATCCATGGTTTTTCTACTTTCACAGGGGCCCTCTGCCCCTAACCCTAGCAAGTGTGGAGGGATGAATATATATGCAAAACTATTTTAATTTGCATATCTGATTGCAGCATTTGGTTGCAGAATTGGAGGCTTGTTTGTTTTCCCTGTCATTACAGTATGGTTTTGCTGCTTGCATCAAACAGACACATGCAGGCTTTCACCCTGATTTAAGCTCTCCCTTGAAGTTTTGGTAATTTATGGAATACTGGATCAGCTGAGCAGATACACAATAATAACTGATGAACAATATGGGCATCAGGAGCGTTTGCCTCGCTTGAGCAGCAGAGCTGCCAGGCTACAAATGAAAAAAGGTACTGGCCGGCAGAGCAGGGGAAGAGGGGAGAGAGACGAGCGGGGGGATTGTTGGCTGACAGTGAAGGAGATTTAATTAAACTCTGATGTATTATTTTTACCTAGTTAATCACTCTAATTGTCACTGCAAGGGCTTTACACGGAACCTGGTCTGCATATCAACGATGCCACTATTACAGGTGCTGGGAGAACTGAGAAAGCATGTTTAAAAAACCCATGCCAGTAATGCTGGCCAGAAGGCGGCAAAGCAGTCAGCAGCAATGCAGAAAAGAGGTCATTAAGGCATAATGAAACCTCGGCATTTGTCCTCCCATTCCTCAACGGGATATTTGATCAAGCAGAATAACAGTATGTCAGAACAGACTCCTCTGGAACTTGGAAACAGAGGTGTTACTCATAGGACAGGGCTGGGGAATCTTTGGGCCTGGAGAAGTTTTGGGCTACAGTCCTCACAATTCCTTATCATGCTAGCTGGGGCTTCTGGGAGTTAAATCCAAAACAGTGGATCAAAGGTTGAGAACCACTGCCGTGAGAGATACAAGGGAGCAGATGCTGAAAGGCGTCTCATAGCCAAGTGGATCCCCTCAAAATAGCACATCTGTCACATTCATCCACAGAAAGTGGTTTGGAGACCCCTTGTTCTTCTCTAATGACTTCAGACCCAAGCAAGACAGACACTGCTGTCTGAGTCAGCAAGATCCTGAGATCAGTGAGTCTACTTTTCTGACCAGTAAGGCTCTGGTCAGAATCAAGGCTGTATGTGCTAACGCTACATATGCAACATCATTTGGTGGGCAGTTTTAAGATTATGGCAGCCTACATAGCTATGCAAAGCATCAGACTAGCTAACTCATGCAACATGCAATGGGCAGACAAGACATTCTTCAAAATTCTCTGTCATTTCATGACACAGGAAACATGGAAAAAACATGGGGAAAGCTGCAAAGCCCCATAAAGTAGAGGGGAAGAGGGCAAGCAGCAGTGTTGTTCACAGAGGCCATGCAAGCACAAAGCCAGATGGCAATCAGTTATAGACATTTCACAGAATTAGCTTCAACAAGCAGTTTCTCACAGATTTTATTGGGGAAGAGATCTGGAGGGTATCAGACTGAACATTCTGCAATTTAAAATTTGCCAGAACAGGTGGTTTATGTCCAAAGAAGAAGACAAAGATACTCTGAGACATGTATTGGCAAAGTTTGTTCATGAGAAACAACAGCAAGATCCAGACAGACAGGATCAAGTGTTTTGGCTGTCACAGAAACGAGGATCAGAGAAGAGAACAGGGGAAGAACACAAAACAGGAAAACCAGTCAGGTAGTCAACCATTTTGAAGAACCAAACACGATGATCAAAACATTTAGAGATATTAACCTAAGATGGAGCAGGTAAAAGCTCTTGCTGATAATCCTAGCACTGCTGACAAAAGAAACCTGGTCAGCCATTCCAAGCAAGAACGAGACTCTATGTGTGGGTGCACAGGAGAGCCAAAATCCTGTCAGGCTCCACAAACTTGCCATTTCTGCTGCAGCACTATCCACAGAGAAGATCCCGGGCCTCTCCTTTGGAGTATTAACAGAAACCGAATTTGTGCCATCCGTCAAACAAAAGACACACAGAGAAAGAGAGGAGATTTTTCACAAATGGTTCCTGAGGCAGCAAAACAAACTGGAGGAAGAAACACTTTCAGACTATTCACCTTTTATTCTTGTTTCCTTTCTTCCTAAATAAGCAGAGCGATTTTATCATTCTTGATGAGAATGACTAGAAAAAGCAGGAGGCCAGCCTTTCTCATGGAACCCAAAGCCCTGTTTCAAAGAGCCAGCACCCTCTATGGTTGGCCTAGCAAACACAGTTCCCAAGAAAGTACTGTTTGCATGAGAATTAACATTCGACAGACTACCCTCTTGTGCAGAACTGGGCCAAATGGACAAAATTCCTAGCTGCAAACTCCTACTAGTGACTTTAATCCTTTCCTGTACAGCACACTTAGTCTTGGTTTGCTCTTCCGAAACTGGACTCACACACTGTAGCTTTACATCTTTATTTATTAGCAAAAGTCTACCTTCTAAGTTTGTCTGGACAGCAACGTTTACTATCATGAAAATCTAGAATGAACAATGGATCTTGGGCTTTTACTGTGGAAGCTTAACCTATAGCAGATAAAGCGCTGGCCCTACTAATAAGTGGATGTTTCGGGGTGGGGGAGCAGAGGAGAGCTGTGAAGAGGACAGAGCTGTGTGGGCCAAGAAGCTTGGCTTAGGTCTCTTAGCTACCCTTACGCCCTGTGGAGAATTCTGTCCTGTCTCTAATGCTGGAATAAGATTTAACTACTAGTAACTAGCTTCTGTATAGGTGGGTGGGAAGAGACCTTTTCTTCATTTTGTCCTTTTCTTCAGATAATAAAATGTCTTGATACGGCTGTGGATAGGTAAGAGACAGACAAAGGAAGGAAGGTGAGAAAGGGGAAGGATCTACTCACTTATCTTAAAACCTTGAAAAACATTCCTTCTGTCAAGACACAGCTGGTTTTGAATTTGAATCTTTATTGCAACATCTCTCATACTTTCTTTCAACCAAGCCCCAGCTCTGTGGCAACGAGGCATGATCACTACTTCCTGCTACAAAGCAGGTTCTAAATCCAGGGTGGGCAACCGTGGAAGGCTACAGGGCCTCATTTGCCACCCTGGAGACTTTGCAGGCCTCCACCACAGGTCCACAGTGTTTTGGGGTTTTTTTGCCCTATATACCCTATAGGGGACATGGGGGGCATTCTCACTATGTTTCTGAGCTTTCCTAGGCTACTAGAAGACCATCATGGATCACTTTGGGGGGGGGGGATCTTCTTGAAAAATGCCGCCCTTTTAAAAAACCTCTGGGGCTCCAGGGGCTCCAAACATGGTAGAAATAACCTCCATGTCTCCTATAGGGCATTTTGGGGGCAGTTTGGAGCAAAAAAATATTTTGGGCCCCTGGGGGGGTCATCTGGGCACAGGCTGCACTTTGTCCACCCTTGCTTGAAATCAGTTCAATTTTTTAATGTAATTCATCCTCCACTCATTAAAAGCACTGAGAATTTAAAGAAAACCAACATTACAGCATCTCAATACCATAGATATTTCACAAGATGTTTACCAAAGTTTCCCTGGGACACAGCAGTCATCTTCCTTGGGAAGATCAACCTAAATTCATTCCTGGGGCTGAATATAAATGTGCTTATAACAGAGTCATAAGCATTCAAACATTCGTAAGCACTGGAAGCATTCTTTCAATAAGCACAGGCTAGAATATCTGCACTACAGTTACCTATGTACAAAAGAAAACTCTGAACTGAAGCTAACAGAAAGGGACAAGTCAGTGCAATGTAGTATTGGACTGGGAGCTCCAGGTCAAAACCCCACACCCGTCATAAATTTAACTTTGAATGACTTTCTGCCAGTCATTTACCTTCCAGCTTAACCTACCTCACAGAGTTGTCCTTAACACAAAGTTAGAAGAGGCATAGTGAGGCCCTCCAGATGTTGCTTAACTGCAACTTGTGGACTATGGCTTTTCCCAGACACATGAAGGTATCTTACATTACATCTTATTATCTTGTATCTTACATCTTGTATCTTAATGTATCTTATATTAGCATATTGGCTGACCAAGCCCAGTGTTGGCTATGGACTGGCAAGGACTTTCCAAGGCCATAAGCTAGAGGTTTCTCTTATCACCTCAGGCTATCTGAGGCGTTTAACTAGAGATTCCTAGAGACCGAATCCAGCCCCTTCAACATTCAAAGAGCATGCCCTACCATTGATCAAACGGTTTTTCCCCATTTTTTTAAAAAAAGGTTTCTCAAAAATAGAAATGAATTAGGATGCTTCACTATTGAGTTTTTAAGGTTGTAATTATATTAGGAATTGAAGCCAGGCATTGGGAGTTTGCTAGTTTGGGTGTACCAGCTTCACAGTTAATAAGATTGATACACTGGAGAAGCCAAATAAAATTAACTTCTCCCCATGGAGTGGGGGAGATTAAATTGCACTTTTCCGCAAGGAAGTACAAAGCAGAGAAAAAACCAGGATACAAGCACCACTGGCTGATATCCAAAGAAAGGCCAGGTAGACATGGAAGGGAATGCATCTGAGCAGCAGGACTTTCTCTTTCAGGGTTTTGCTGCTGCAATTCTCACTCCTGAGAAGAGAATCCACTACAGCATTTAAATAGCAACTTTGCTCTTCAGCAGTGAAAACAGCTTCAGTAAGAGAGAAAGCAGAGGTCTCGCAGCATGACTGCAGTTTTCTCCTACATGTGCCTGTCCTATGCTCATTATTTAACTTTGTTTAGCTTGTCTCATTTATCAGTCTCATTAGGTATGGAGCCACAAAGAACACCCAAATCCACAAGGTCCATATACTGTCATTGGTTCCTGACAGAGTTAACCTGAATTGCAAAGCTATCTGCTATGATCAAGCACCCCATAATTCACATTTCCAGTGTCTTCTATTCAGAGTAACATCTTCAGTGTTGTAATGTCTCCCATGTTTTTCCTGGCTTTGGTCAGCAACCCAGTTAATAACTATCTGAAGAAGACTGGAGACCTTCAATCAAATATCCAGCAGGCTATTCTCAAACCAATATACCAACTTCAGAATTTCTTACTCCTGCAACTTCCTGCAAATGTACCTCTCCTTTTTTTTTTTCCTGTTTCCTAATTTCCTTAAACCTCCTCGTATTTTGCTGGTCTTTAGTTTTGTGCTCTGAGCCACTCTCAAGCTTTTCTTTCACCAGATCCTGCTTCTTCTACCCCTCCTCGCCTCACTTAGGACTTTGCTTCCAATCACAGTTCTCTGCAGTTTTAGAGCCTTTTGACCCAAAGGCAACTGGATTCAGGATAAGAACAGCTCAGTCACTGGTAATCAGAAGCCCTTCCGACTGCCCTGACCCTCTACCACTGTAGAGACTTTATGACCATTTCAAAACACCTTAGAACATGGCAATATTGATTGCTTTGAAAGGTTGGCCACTGCTGCGACATTTTTAAAGCTATCCTGGAACTTCATGTTTCTGATCACCTCAGGAAAAAAAAACTGATTTATTAATTCCCAGAAGAAAAATAACATTTCCCAAGCACAGGTTTTTCTGAAAGGGTTAATATCTTTTAAAAGCCCCCTTCCCATTTGCAGGTGACAGATCATTAAATATAATAGAGATGACAAGGCATCTGTAAGCAATGAGCAGAAGTGACCTCAATGAAAGAGGGTGGGGTGAGGGGATCTTCTCTTTCTCCTGAGCTTCCCGTAACACCAGCAAAGTAATTAATAAGATGGGTAGTGAGAGCACTTAAATAAAAATAAAGGAACTTTGTCTGCTTCTCCATCATCCATTGGTTATAGTGGGGAAGCTGTCACAGAATGACAAGGAACTGAAGTAGATACTTGGACTGATCAAGGTGTGATGTGAGGTCAGCGTGTAACAGACCCAGACGGAGCTGCCCAGCTCCTGACTGGTGAGAAGTACAATTCCCCAAAGCCTGGGGAAAGATCGGCACCTGTGAGTCCTGAGTGAAAGGCACCAAAAAGGAGTAGTGGGTGGGAAAAAGGAAAGACTGTTAGGGACAGCTTCCAGTGAAGATTTCATTCTGGAATCGCCCACCCTCATTCACCTAATTTTACATGGAATGCAGGCAGGGCCATCATTAATTTGCAGCTCACCCAGTTTTCCCACTACTCATTCTTCTTTCTTATTGGAAGAAAAACTATTATAGAGGAAAAGAGGAAATAGCCAGAGTTTCGAAATATCACTTTTAGGGGACCTACCACTCCCAGAATCTCCCAGCCAGCAAGGGCGTTTACCATACTGGCTAGGAGACTCCAGGAGTTCTAGTTCAAACAGAAAGAATTTTTTCAAGCTCTGGGAATAGTCCTATGTCTTTTTACTTGTAGCATTGGAAGCTCTCTGTTTGGAAGCAACCCAAGAGGAAAATTCTAGACAAAGGTACAGCAGCAGTTCACTCCAACAAACGTCTTGAGAAACTGCAGTTTGGTTCAGATTGAAGCAGTATGTGCCAAAAAACTGCATATGCAAACATCATGAGTCCCTACCTCCTATGGGAAATAGATACCTTCATCCCATGCTGCATTACTTCTGAAAGATATCCCAGTGAATAGTTTCTACTCTGCCCTCATTGATCCCAAACTGTAGTGAATTTAAATTCACTAAGGAAATATTATATGCGTGTAGGCCAAGGGCCTCTGGGTGCAGGCTCTGTCCGTGGAAATGCAAGAGAAGTTGTTCAGAAAACATTCAAGAGACCTAGCGTTTCCGCAATAGGCTCTTGACAGTGGGGAGGGGAGGCTTAAAAAAATGCTGAGCACTTCCACAAAGTGAAGGTGAATCTGAACTGAAATAGAGGGCTCTTCTTTCATTTCAAGAAAGCGCAGTGTTATTCTTTGGATGCAAAGTGTCTCTGCATGGTTGACATCACTATGCCCCAGGGAAAGTGGCACCTGCTGCATCCTGGGTATGCATGCTGAGCTACTGCCAGGCACCAAGAGAACTCTGGAAAAAAAGTAACTGGCCTAGGGCAACAACCACAATGCATTATCAAAGCTCTTCTCCACTTTCACGCTCAGCTAGAAAGTATGGAATAGAGGTACATCTGGCAGACAGGGAAAAGTACAGAATTTGAGTGAAATCAAAAGAATCATGAAGAAATCCCAAAAGATCACTCCAAACTGGGTGAATGGTGAAAAAAGAGCAAATAAGATTCAGTTCACATAAGTGCAAGGTGACAACACATTAGATCTGAACTGGCTATGCATTCAAAGAAACGGAGTGAGAATCTCACTGAAAAGTTATTTCAGAATGCAAGAGCAATGAAAAAGGCAAATTTGATGTTGGGAATTATGATGACAGTGTTGAGACTGCCATACCGCCCTTCACACTAATTTACAGGGGATATATGTTTAGAATAGTTTCTTCAATCTGTTGCCCTGTCTCAAAAACGGTATCCCTATTCTAGAAAAGTTACAGGATTCAAAGAGCAGCCAAAATCATCAAGGCTTGCAGTACTCACAAAGGAAGAGATTGGGGCTGTTTAGCTTACAGAAAAGGAGGAAGATTACAGAAATCTATCACATTAAGAATAGTATGGGGGGAGTGGACAAAGACATTTGTCAGCATCTCTCATAAGACATCAGAGTCACAGAACCTGGAAAAGTTATTTGCTTCGACCACAATAACCAGGGATTCTGGGAGCTGCACCCTCAAAAAACAATTTTCCAAGCACTGGTTTGATTTGGGATATCCAATGAAGGGATCCTGAACAGAATACTCCACATTGCAGTATTTCGTTAGGCGAACATTACATACAACTAAAGTGCAACATGCAGCTCAATCCTTTGATATTCAGATTTAAAATGGTGCCAACTATCAGGAGAGTTGTGAAAAACAGAGCTTTTAAAACAATCTATAAGTGAAGATTTCTGGCCTTCACTCCCAAAATCAGATGCAATTGCATAAAAATTTCAAATGGATCCTGCTGCAAATTTTGGAGTTGTGGTAACGTATAGGTTGACAACTTGGAATTTTAAGATGTCAATTAATAGCTAATGGAAGCCGGCATGGAGCAGTGGTTTGAGCACTGGACTAGGATGCCGGAGACCAGCGTTTGATTCCCCGTTCAGCTATGGAAACCCACTGGGTGACTAGAGGCACACCATACACTCTCAGCCCCCAGAAAACCCCATGATAGATCACCGGAAGTTGGAAACAACTTAAAGGCACACAGCAACAACAACAACATAAATGCATATATAAACAAGAAACGCCTAAAGGGCCACACAGGAAGCTAAGCTGAACATGTTTCCTGACATCACGACTCATATTAACTCCCTTCTCAAATCTGAATGTCATAGACTGCCACATTTGCCCAGTTTATATGCACTGCTATAGTAGCTACAAATGTGGTCCTTTTCAAAGAAGGCTGAAAGTCTTCACATTCTTTTTGAATTCAGGTTCTGCATATGAAAGACCATTATCTCCTTATACAGGACTGCCAAACTTTAATATCTTCAAGTGAAGTTGTTCTTTGTATCCCACCACCACTGACACAGAAGGAAGCCTTTTTAGTGGCTGCTCCCATGCTGTGGAACTAGCTTATTTTCACCATCAGGCAAAGCCCTTTCTTCTAAACAGGGCTTTAATCTTTAACTGGATCTGGTAGCAGGGTCTGTATATTTTCCTGTACAGGATTTGCCATTTTATAAGTATTTTATACTGCTTTAAGTATTTTAATATACACTACATAATGCTTTAACTGTATTTTGTTTTCACCTTTTAGCGCAAGTCACCTTGGGTTTCATTTTGGGAGAGTGGTGGAATATAAATAAAATAATACATGCAAACAAGATGGCTAGATTCCATGGCATCTGGTCATGTGGAGCTCTGGTGCACTGACTACAGCCCAAACTGCAAAGAAGGATCCCACTAAATTTTTTTCCACTGTTTTCTTCTTTTTCCCATGCCCCAGTGTCTTCCCTTAGTGATCCATTTCTTTCATGCTTTTAATTTTAAACACACAAGGGCCTGCTGAGTGACTGCTCACCTGCTTGGAGGGGTCTTTCCAAAGAGAAAGAGTATTCTCTTCCCCATCAGAAATCAAGCACTTTTACTCACAGAGCTTCACCTGACCTTCTCGATTCTCTAATCTGTCCCTGTGAAGCCTCAACATGCCAAGTAAGGCTACAGAGGCTACAAGAGGAACTACAGCGAACAGAGGCAGCTTCCCAGGTCATTTGCACCTCGGCAAGCCTGGCTCGGAGTTCTTATACTTCCCCCTTGTCACTCAGTTACTCAATCATCTGTCCAGCATTCCAAGCTTTTAAACTGAGCTACCCCCGCCACTTAATCCAAGCTGCTGTTCTTGATCTCTGGCTCACTGCCAGCTGTTGACTGACCAGCTGTCTGTAATAATTAACAATTCCAGTTGGCAGAATTAGACACCCTTTTGCAAGCCAACAAAAACATCTGGGGATGCATTTTCCCCTCCCCCATGGGAACAGTTTCGATGGAAAGAGGAGGAAGAGGAGCGCATTTTTTGGACTCGCCTCCTCCAGGATCCACCTTGAACTGTGGCACCTCTGCCATCCTCTGGCAGAGAACGTAAAAACGGCATCCTGTTACCAGCAAAGCCCCGTGACTGGCAACTCCGCTAATCTTTGCAACAGCCAATGTGAGTAAAAAGACAAAGCCTCTTGATTGGGGAGTGATTTGTGTATGCATATTAACAGGCTTGTTAGGATATTACAGTCTACAGCCAGCTCTCCACATTTGCTAGGATTAGGGGTGCAGCACCATCACAAAAGGAGAAAAATCATAAATATCAAAATATAGGTGTATGTGGGAAGGGGGCCGAGGCATGGTGAGGAGAATGGACACCCAGGGTCCAAACCAGGTCAGGGAAAGGAGAAGGGAAAGGGGTGGCCCTATAATTCCTTTCTCTCACCCATCTCCTTCCTCGAGTGTGTGTGAGGGGACTGGGATAGGATTTGTGATGCTGAGAAATCAGGCTGTGGGCCATCCTTAGCTGGCCAGGCAGCTGCCAGAGGAGGATGAGGATGACCAGAGGCACATTTTTAAAGGGTTGCATGGTTTGATTAGAGTTGCTGAGAGAGAAGGTGCCCTCAGAAAAGAAGGGCTTGAGGTGGGGGGTGGGCAGGGGATGGAGAGTGAACCTGTTGAAGTCAAACCTGAAAATGTGAAGGGCTGACTGTATGTTTTAAAAAATTATGCTCTGTCATTCAGTTAAAAGTGGGAGAGGTAGTCAGGCTTTTTTCCCCCCACTATTGTGTATAACATGCAATAAAATGCAGGACAACATTCACGGAACTAACCTGAAGACAAACCTGGTAAGCAAACATGTAAGCAGCAGTTGTTACAATGAGGTAACTGCCAAGGACACACAAAGACCCAGTTGCCCAACTGGAATCAAGCTGTCATACTGCTGCCTCTGGTCTGCTGAACTGCCACCCGCATCGTAATTGTTTACAAATAGTGAGGGGGGAGAAGAATGAGCCTGCATAAGGACTTGAATCTAAAATTGGTATAGTAGCTTGCTGCTCTTTCACTGTGCCTGCTGTAAGATGTCAGCCTGCTTATGACTGTGACTGCTTGGTTGAAATTCTGAGCAAACACCTAACTCTACAACTTGGCTGATAACTACAGATATTTTTCCTTAAAAACTTCACAGCATGTATGGATGAAAAAGGCACACTCCAAGCACTTGTTAAAAGAAATAAATAGTGGGAACCAAAGCAGAAATAGAAAGAAACAAAAGTAAATCAAGACAAGGTTGAAGCCTAGTACACAAACAATGGCTAAACTATAGCATTCATCTCTCAAGACTCAGAACACAGATTTCTGCAGGGTGTTATAATCTGGATGTATGCACCATGCAGCTCTCAGCATTCACTGAGGAAGTTCCAAAAGACTGAAGATTGTTAGCTGTCCTAATTACATATGGAAGGACAGCTTATAAACTGAATAAATAGGAATGATGACAAAAATGACAGTAGTGACGGTGGTGTGGTGATGATGACAATGAGTGAATGGGACAGGCAATCGTTCCTAATCACCATTTTCTTACTGATTGCCCCTCACCTCTTAATCCTCTCCAGTATATCATAATTTCTCTCCAAAACCACATATTGCCATTAAATATTTTCACAAAGCTAGCTGATATGTGGTCTTTCATTTTACCTGTGAACAGGACTGATGTCCATCTTGAAACTGGGCATCAAGTTGAAGAATACTGCCTGTCCTGAATAACCTGTTCACCTATTCTGTTGTTGTTGTTATTGTTGTTGTTGTGTGCCTTCAACTCATTTTCAACTTACGGCAACCCTAAGGCAAACCTATCATGGGGTTTTCTGGGAGCTGAGAGTGTGTGATGTGCCCAAGGGCTTCCACAGCCAAGTGGAGAATTGAACCCTGGTCTCCATGGTTATAGTTCAATACTCAAATCATTAAACTATGCTGGCTGCGTTAGTTCTTTGTACTGAAAGGTAGTTTTAAACATTTCTAGATCATACCAGATACACTGTTCTTCAGTAGATTCTAGGGCAATGTACAACAGTAAAACTGCAAAATAGTAAGAACAACGTATCATTATCATATAGGGCAAAACTGAGCAGCAACAAACCCATAGAGCAGCACACATAGAAAAAAAATCAATCAGAAGAAAGAATGTCATAGTCTGGCATCAAAATGACTGGAGTATTTATACCAGTGGAACTTTCCTGGGAGAAGGCTGTTTTCCAAAGTCTAAGAAGCACCACAAAAGGTTATCTCCTTTGTGCAAAGATAACATTATTGATCATGCTCAAAGAAGAGTTGTGTCTGAAGATCTTAATAAGTGGGCAAGACGGTATAAAATAGGATGTTCCATCCAATATCTGGGTCCCAAATAGTTTAGGTTTTCAAAAGGGTAAGCATCTTGAATGCTTTTAAGACAGATGTCTGTACATTCCTAGCTTTGTGACTGGACTCCCAGGATCAAACAGTCAGCAAACCCCCATTTTTTTGACAGGCAGCAACTGACTATGGCCGACTAACTGAACAGACACTCATATGCAGAGCGCAATGATTTCTGCTCAACCTGACTCAACAAGAATCTTTATGACAAACGAGCTGCTCCCCTTCAAAGCTCCAGGCTAGAATTTTAGGATTTTCCCTGAAAGATACAACCTCGGATCAGGAGTCGTATTTGGCACAAATGGATTATTTTACTAAATTGCTTGTTGCCTGCAGGCCACCTCTGATCCATCCTCCATGTTCACTCTTGTTGGCACAATCTCATCTCAACAGCATGTATTAAGATACTTTGGAGTGGAAAGAGACAGCCATAGGGAGTGCAAGATGGGGGACTGTATCATAAATTTCCAGCACTTCTTGTTCCTCCACAAAGTCATGTCTCAAAATCATCCTTTTCATCTTTTCTTTGGAGATGCATTAGTACCTGAGAACTTAATACTTCTTCCAGGTAAGAGCGAAATGAACACTACATTTCAGGTCTGATTATGCTGCAGAGATGTAAGACATGCCCAGTGCTTCTAAATCCAACTCCTGTACAGGAAGGTCATTTCAGAGCCCTTCTGGTCACAGATACAGACAAATGCATGAAAGATGGTCTCTGGATCCCTTTCAGCCCTATGACATACCACGGCTCTAGTGAATCATTTAAAGGGCCCATCCCTGCTTTTAGTCCAGAGGCCCAGATTGGGACTGCAACACCTTCATACTGTCGTCAAAAACTCACACAATGTAAAGGTCAAAAAAAAAAAAGTCAGAGAGAATGCCAGACTTATCTTGATTTCACCTGCATCTGGAGGAAAAAAGTGGAAATCAAAAGATGGAACCCACTCCTTATGGGAGGAGAAGAGCTGGACAAATAACAATCCTGGAATCAACCGAAATTGCCTTTGAAAAAAATTACAAAAAGCAATCTGTTCTTTTAAGAATAGTGTGAACGGGCACTGACCTGTGAGCAAAGGGCATTCTTGTGGATTTTCTTGTAAATAAGAGCTGGACAGATAAAACAGATGAGGCTTCCCATTGTTGCACCAGTTAGGCCCAAGATGGTCTCCACTGGCGAAGAAAAGGAACAACAAAAAACAAATTGTGAACAACAGAGGGAGACTGCAAGCAACCTAACTGCCCCCTTAATTAGAAACTGTTTAACTGTGATCAACTGGGATGGTGAAGAGTGTTTCTCCCACCATTACACCATACTCCTGTATATCTTCATCAATGATGTGGATGAAGGAATAGACGACATGCTAATCAAATCTGCAGATGACACCAAATTGGGAGCAGTTGCTAATACGCCAGAGGACAGGATCGTGATTCAAAATCATCTTAACAGATCAGAGAGCTGGACCAAAGCTAACAAAATGAATTTCAACAGAGAGAAATGTAAGCTCCTACACTTAGACAGAAAAAATGGAATGCACAAATATAGGATAGGGGACCCATGGCTGGATAGCAGTATGTGTAAAAGTGATCTAGGAGTCTTGGTAGATCACAAGCTGAACATGAGTCAGCAGTGTGATGCGGCAGCCAAGAAATCCAATGTGATTCTTGGTTGCATCAATCAGAGTATGGTGTCTAGATCAAGGGAGGCAATAGTACCACTCTATTTTGCTTTGGTTAGACCTCATCTGGAATGCTGTGTCCAAGTTCTGGGCACCTCATATTGACAAGCTGGAAGGTGTCCAGAGGAGGGCAACCAAAATGGTTAAGGGTCTGGAAGCCATGCCCTATAAGGAGCAGCTTAGAGGGCTGGGTATGTTTAGTCTGGAGAAGAGAAGGTTAAGAGGGGACATGATACCCATGTTTAAATATCTGAAGGGATGTCATGTCGAGGAGGGAGTGGGCTTGTTTTCCGCTGCTCCAGAGACTAGAACAAGGAGCAATGGATTTAAGCTGCAGGAACAGAAATGCCACCTAAACCTCAGGAAGAACTAACTGACAGTCAGAGCTGTCTGGTAGTGGAATATGCTGCCTCGGAGTGTGGTGGAGTCTCCTTCTTTGGAGGTTTTTAAGCAGAGGCTGGATGGCCATCTGTTGGGAGTGCTTTGATGTGGGTTCCTGCATGGCAGGGGGTTGGACTGGACAGCTCCTGTGGTCTCTTCCAACTCTATGATTCTACACCTATGTATTGGACTATTATCTATACAACCTGTTATGTCATGTGATGAACTAATATATTTAGGTCTATAGTTCCATGCAATAAAGTACATCAGGATACCTGTCCCAATCGTTCAGGAAGCACTGAAACTACTGAAAGGGCATGCAAATGACACTCCTAAGAAGCTCAATAGTTGCCATAGCTAGATATCAAAGAGTGCTCCACTCACATGACATAAACTAATGGTGAGTTTGACTATAGTTCTAAGGTGCTCACTGCTCTGGATTTTACTGCAATGTGGTGTATAAGTTAGAGGTATCTGTAACATGTATGTACATACAGTGTGAGCGCCAGCACGATGTACTGGTTTGAGCATGGACTACAACTCTGGATACCAGAGTTTGAGTTCCAATCACCACTTGGCCATGGAAATCCACTGGATGACTTTGGCTAAGTCACACTTTCTCAACCTCAGAGAAAGGCAAAAGTGACCCCCACACACACTAGAACAAATCTTGCCAAGATAACCACATGATAGGTTTGCCATAATTTGGAAATGACTTGAAGGCATGAAA
The DNA here is from genome assembly GCA_030412105.1 of Cyclura pinguis. NCBI lineage: Eukaryota > Metazoa > Chordata > Lepidosauria > Squamata > Iguanidae > Cyclura > Cyclura pinguis. Next base: position 163,758,591 of record CM059600.1, read on the forward strand.
CAACAAGATATGGGATTCTTATAAAAAAATGTATGTGTATGTATGCACACACATGCATCTGTGTCTGCATGTATCCTTTACTTCAGTGCTCTGAATTGACGCAATCTTGTGATGTACAACTACAAGCAAAAGGACCACAAAATGAGAAGGTGAGTTATTATATAAATAACAGTATTTCTTGTGTGTGTAATCACTGAAGCTTGAACTTTACTGAATAGACCTCCTGAATCCTTTATGTTTTCCTGTGTATTGACTCGCTCAACGATTGATTCAATGGGTCTACCAACAAGTTTCAGGCCAACAGCACAGTAACACCCTCCAGGAAATACCAATGCTCCATTTCCTCTGCCTCCTCTTTTCTACAGCCTTCATAGGAAGCTCTCTAGTACAGACAGTCAGTGTGATAACTACAGTAGTGGCTTAGAATATGGTGAATGTGGATCCATTCCTCTGCTTGGACAGGCCCCTTACCTGAACACTCTGGGAATCAATGTTCCTTCTTATATCTCATAAATTTATACAATGGTAATAGCTAAGAACATGTTTATAAAGCAGTTGTGGGGAATAAACATATCTCATCTTCTACATGGGCCAGATAAACATTTCATAGTACCACCAGTTACTAAGAATACCAAGACAGCTGAATGTTCAGGAGGCCCTAGACGTTTAGCAGCACTATGAATTCAAAGTACAGTGTCCAAAATCATGACAATCTTTGGGAGCAAGAACGCAATAGAAACAAATATGTAGGGTTCAGGCACATGAAACAGCAACATATATACAATGAACTGAAGTTCACATTCTACATGTACTACTGCAATACACACATCTGAACGCAAAGCTCTAAAGCAGCACACACATAAGTAAACTTCTCTCAACACATGCTGCGATAGAATGGTATGTGCAGTCCTCAAGAGGCACAGTGGAGTGCAGGGGCATGGGACTGTTTCCGGCCTGGTGCTCAGTTCCAAAATAAGAAGGGCTCCTGGGGCTGCATTCTAGTAGTGGGCTGGAATGAGCATGGGGGGAGCAAAAGGGAAGTTCATGGAGATAGATGTGAACATTTGAGCACAGCTCAGTTCTATTCATGGCTACTCAGAAGCGCTAGGGCAACAACATTCAGCCAGGCAGAACACATCTCACTTCCAGCTAGTTGGGAATCATAGAACTAACTAGCTAGAACTGAGAAGTGTTCTGGCTTTCTGAATGCCGTTGACACAGGCATCATATTTGACATTGTTGTTGCATCCCTTCAAGTCATTTTTTGACTCTAATGTGAACCTATCACAGGGTTTTCTTGGCAAGATTTGTTCACAGGGGGTTTGTCATTGCCTTCCACCTGAGGCTTAGACAGTGTGACTTGCACAGGGTCACCCAGTGGGGTTTCAGTTTCAGTCGCTGCCTGAGGTTTCAAACCCTGGTCTCCAGAGACCTACTCCAACACCCAAACCATTGCATCATCCTGGCTGTCATCATGGTTGATACCAGGAACCAGTTCACTTCAGAACAATGCTGACACGCTTCAGGGTGTCACTTGGCTAAATTATATACAGCTTCCTGGCCTGCAATGCCGTAAAGTACAGCTCAGATACATGGAGGATATTTAACCGGAAAGTATTTAAGGTTTAAATATTGTCTTATCTATGATAGCTGTGTTCAGTTGGACTTACTCCTTACTTAGTGTGTTTGAGATCACAACCTAACTTTGACAGATGATATGTGGCAAAGAGTGAGCTCTAACATGTAAATAATTTAAACTTTATATAAAGATTGCTTCCTTCCCTGTACTAGGTCATCATGACCAGGAATATCTCCCAATTATTCTATCCCAATATCCAGTGAAGGCAATGAAGACCTGCAAAGAGGCGTTTTCTGTGACAAAGCAAGTAGTGTAGAAATCTTATCTCTCAGACCCTGAGCATCTTCTGGAAATGCTGCAAAGCTTTTCTCTTTGACCTGGGTATGAGCAGCTAGAATTAAAACTAATATGGTGTAACCACTCCATGTGTATTTCAGAATAATTGAACATATTTAAATCATAATATTTAAATGAAAGGGATTCCACACACCTCAATTGCACCAGTGAGTTTGTGGCTTAAATACACATCAATTCACCATGAGCACCTAAGAGTAGGAATGAGGTGTATGAAGATACAACTACATAAGAACTAAATTTCACTTACCATTTGGGATCATGATACCTCCAACCATGGTTCCAAACACAACAGCCAGGGTTAAGGCTTTAAATCGAAGAGGTGGCATGTAACCACCTGCAGCAAATGTCCCATCTTTTTGCTATTAAAAAAAAAAGACTAATCAACAAATCCACTGCCTAAATAGGTGTCTTACTTAGTTCTCTTTGTTGGGATGTATCTTTAATTGTTAACTCCCTAGAATGTTGCTTGAGCAAAAAGAGCCTTTTCCCAATCTGTCTGATCAATTTTGCATTATGAATTGGTACTTATGGAAGCCTAGGCTTAGTATCTGTAAGTGTTTAACCAGACTAATATGGCTTACTAACCATAAGCTATGAAACTGTAAACGAAAATTAGATCACTACCTGTGCCTGGCACAACATTTGGGCTACTAAATTACGCATTTCCACATCTATTATGTTTGCCTTTAGTTGCCTGTTGTGGCTCTCACAGGTGTCTTGAAATGTCTTTACAAGATCTTAAATGGGCTTCAAGCAAGTTCTGCACAAAAACCGTACAGTGCAGGTAAAGGCATTTATATACACACACTCAACACTGCTAATACAGACAGTTACAGAGGGAGAAGACCCTGCTCCCAAGCTTTCAGCAGGCCAGATCCATTCTACTTGATTAGAATAATGCCTTTCTCAAACACATCCACTGCACATATAGATGGTGCATATGGAAGGACAAAACTCATACAAATGGGAACACAACTCTGTGTCAAAAGCAGGACGGGAGTCACACATTAACCCCATATTGAGAGGCTTTTGGAACAGTGGCAGCATACTGCCAAGTGGCATGTCTGAGAAAGGAGATTATTACCACTTCCTTCCCCCTAAGTCCTTCGATCCTGAATCATGGTTGGAAAGCCAAATGTCATAAGGTGTGGCTCCATTCTGCCCACTCACGGTTATTTCCAGTTTCTCTGTGCAGAGGCACAAAGTTCTTCTCCACCTTACTCATCCTCTCCAGTGCAAAAGCAACTGGGCTAGGGAAAGTTTTTTGTGTTATCTTCAGTCAGAGAATGGACATAACACAAGGTGTCCTCTCTTCACTCTACTCCTCTTCCCAGTGGGGGGGGATAATCAGGCACAGAGGAACCCCTGTGTTGTCTGTGATCAGGCCTAAGATGGAGATACCCTTTCCTCCTGCTCTCTCAATGGGAAGGCCACATAATGTCATGTGAAGGTATCTCTCGGCGGTCCAGCACCTTAGTGCCAGCCACCAATGGGCTGACTTGGCCCATTAACTCAAAGTTTCCCTTTCCTTGTCTTAGGACTTCACCATATATTGTGATAGCTGATTTTTCTACCTACTTTTTCCACCATGAGCCGACTACATGTTTTAGGCCAAGTATTACCTCATACTAGTCAAACAGCCTGCAATGGATGCAAACTAATCTGCAGCATCGATTTCAGCACGCACTCTTGCATGCTTAGCCAAGTTTAACTCACAAATATCAACACTTTCTATGACTGCCCTGAACTTACTTCATGCTCTTTCAGAGCTCCACAGAAGCTCACAGAAAGCTCATTAGCCTTTTCATACAGCAAAACTAGCTCCTCCCTGGGTTATCATCTAATAATTTATTGTAACAAAGAAGCATCATCATGAAGCATCAGTCCCAAACACCACCAAGTGTGACCACTCACACTATAGCTCAAAGTGATGGTTCTGCTCATTCAGTTTGCATGAGATATAAAGGGGGGCAAAATGAGAGAAGAGGAACAGAAAAGGTCAAGTGCCGTGTGCAGATGACCAAATCAAACTCCGAGAACTTACCTGCTGTTCAAAGAGAAGGGTATTCAATGCCTGCCGGCATGGCAAAATCATCATAGGAAACCCAACTGCTACGGACATCATGAACCCAACACGTATCATTTCCGTCACCAAATTAGAGGGGAAGTTCATGAGCACATTTCCCTCAATGGCTTCTGTGTAGCTCACGTAGCCAAAGAACCCCACCTGTTCAAGTAGGAAATGGGAGTTATTTTCAGGGGCTACCACCACATGCACAAATGCTACATTTACCCCTTCCTTCCACCTTCAAAACCAGAGGGAAACAATCTTTTTTTCTACTCATCATCTTTAATTAATCACATGCCTCTTTCCTCTCCCCTACTCCATCTTCTAAACTGATTAGTCCTAATCCATTAAACTCTACTTCATAAGTAAACCATCTGGAATCTGACATCACTTTTGATGGACTTCCCTATACACTTCCAAATTTCAGCAGATTTTTTTTTTAGGTGCCTAAAAGCGTTTTTAAATAGGAGTATTTGAAGAGCAGTTGTATAATGGATTTATATCAGAGTAAAACAAACTTCCACTTTAATACACATGAAAGGGAAGGCATTCGGTTATTCCAACTATTTAGCTAGGACAATATGTAAAGATGCTTTCCCAAAAGTAAAAATATTCCAGCAGTTTCAAATTCTTCTTGGTAGGGAAGGGTGGACTTGTTAGTCTATTGCAGAAAAAAGTAACAAAAAGCCCTGCAACACCAGCCATTTCCGCACTACGCTCTTACAGCACGATTATTCCACTTTCAACATCCTACGGAATCCTGCGGTTTGCAGTTTAGGGAGGGGAAAGTGGAATAATCCACTTGAAAGTGGATTAATCGCACTGAAAGTGGACAAGCCTTCAAGACGGACAAGCTTTATTTTGCATAAGCTTTCCTGGATTACAGACCAGTTCACAGGTGCATGTGCAAAATCTTCAGCATCTGAAATATGGATTGTTAGGTGCCACCGCCACGTTTTTGTCAACAGAAATAACCCAGAGGCTCTTAGTTCATGAAGTTGGTTTCCATGATCCTGAGGAGTACTGATAGTCCAATCACACTGAGGAGAGGATTTACTACAACTCCAGACATTCTGAGTCCCAGACTTTTTAGGAACTAATTTAGTGCTTCTACAGCTTTGCAGTCTTATCTTGTCACTGTTTTTAACATGAGCTGAGATCCTCCACTGTGTAAATCTACACTCACGTAGCTACGTGATGGCTGCACCACACCAGCCTTCTACTGAATACCAACATTGTACAAACAATTGCATATTTGTGAATCTACTTGCTTTTTCCACAATCCCAGTGAAACAATAGTACACTGAAGACACGGATGAAAAATTATGCACCATCCAAGAATGCGCAACCGCATGTGCAACAGTTATATCTGCAGAACTTCCCTTACACAAGTGGGTACTGAATAAAGCCATTATGCATAGCCAAAAAAATATACCTGCATGTATTAAGGGAACTTATATAAAACATCAGCAGGATGTTAGCCATGCTTTTATATGCAGCAATGTTTTACTCTCTGCTTCTGGTTGATTTTATATTCTGCTATGTTTGCTTACTGTTCTATGATATTATTGTTGCACTTTATATTTTTAATAGATTAGGTACTGACCAAGGAATTCTGGTTAGTGGGCAGTTTAAAACTGCAATAAATAAAGAAATGCTAACTCCCTCCCAATGTCTAGATCAAGGGTAGGGAGTGTGTGCTCTTCCAGGTACTGTTGGATTGTAACACCCATTTGTCCTACCCAGTCTACTGAACCAACTGTTGAGAATGACAAAAGCCAGGGGTCCAGGACACCTGGTTGTCCACAAATTGTTCACAGCTGGTTTAGATGCTAATACACTGTCTACTTTGTTTCAGAAAGACAACTGGGAGAAGTCTCATTATTACTTCTCCCTTCCTCTACTACGCCCTTCAAAGCTATATCCCAACATTAACTCTGGATTTAGATAAGTTGAGTAAAGATAGTCCTCCTACAATTATCAGTGACAGGATATTTTTTACTTTACATTTTATACAGAAATTCCTAACAGTTGTGGATAAGTCTACAACTCTACCTAACTGTTCAGTTACAGCACAGAGAAATTAACGCACACACACTTCAGCCCAGCCCTGCTGAGTAGTATTTACTGTTTGAAAATCCTGTGCTGTGAAAACGTTCCCCAGAGAGTATCGACTGCATGTGGCCAAAAAATTAAAATAAAATGAAACAAGCCATTGCTTCTTGAACATTTGTTTGTTCTCTAGTCCCAAACACATCCACATGAGCAGAATTTTCTTTTGAGAAGGGTGGTAGGTTAGGAGGATTTTTTAAAAAAAGATTCTCACCATAACATAAAAGGCAGTGACCACATTTAGTGATGAGGCAAATATGGAGCTCATGATTTTAACAGATGGCTCATCCAGACTATCATAGGTTGGCAGGACCTGGCTGCAGAAAAGAAGGTAAATGTTAAAGCATGTCAGAATACTTTCTCAAGATGAGAAATACTAGTGCCCTCTTGCTGGTAGGGTCTAATTGCAGACACCTTCCTCACATGGAGTTCAGGCACTTGTCACTCTACAGCAATTTATGCCAGGATTGCCAAGAGATTTCAAAGCACTTGTAAGGGTAAGTGCTGGACAAATATGCCTGCTTTCCTCCTCCCTCCCATCACCACGTGTGCAATGTAAACATTTCCCATTTTTTTAAAGTATGTTGTTACATGAATGACCGCTTGTTTGCCTCAAACACCAGTGGCAGAACTCCAGAGAGCGCACTGGAGATTACTGTTCTTGGAGCATCCTGAGCTGATAATTAAAGCAATACGGTGTTTACAGAATAACAAGCAGGAAGAGAGCTAAAGCTTCATATTGTCACAGGGAAAAGTTAAACAACCAAGACTAAACACTGTGCCTGTCACATTTTAACACCTATGCTTGTGCCCAAGCTCACAGAAAACTGGAAGGACCAATTACACGGGGCTTGGCTGCTCATGCACTTGGAAAGTTATTTCCTAACATCAGCTTACTATGCCAGCCAGAGGCAGCATGGACCTAACTTGACCACATACTATTAAAGACAGAGATATACCTTCCAGGAGTAAAGTAGGTAGCCAGATAGGAAGGAAAGGGAAAGGGAAAGGCACTTCTTGAAGTTAGCAGGCTGAGACTTCAAGGCAAAGAGAAAAAGGGAAGACAAATGGATGAGATGAGGTGGGATATACAATGGCCTACTAAATAGGGCTAAGTAATTTTAAAGCTCCCTCTCAACAAGGGCACTGCAGAGTACAGTGGTAATTAGGTATTTATAAAGACCACAACATTAAGTTTTATTCCCAGACCTCTGAAAATATAATACTGATGTTTATAATTGGTTTACCAAGCGTATACAACTGTTGTTAAATATGGCCACCCTGAACTCATGCATACGCACAGTGAGAACAACACACCCAGAAAAAGACATAAATAAGGTGTGGTAACTGAGGATGTGAATTTACCCCTAGGGAAGTTCTCCTGACCTACAATGAGCATCTTTGGCCTCTCCACTCTCAATAGACTGAAAGACAAGGTGATCATGATGCAGGAGATCCATGAACCTGAACATCCACATGTTCGTTTAACACTGACTAGCAGCCACAGACCCCCTAATTTAGACCGGAAACTATAACCAAGGAGAACCATGGAATTAACTTCCTCCTCCTGTAGCATGTTCCCCTTCTGTGCTGCCATGTGTGCAGTGGCAAGGCATGGAAATTATGTGTTACAACTAATCATGTTACCAGTAACATTGCTTTTCAGTAGAATAAGGGCACAATGACATTTCTTTTGCCAAATAACATAATGAGTGGCAATCCCCACCCCCAGTATAACAAGTACTGTTTGCTTGTAATTTCTGAAACATGGGATAGGATATTCGGGGGGGGGGGGATTTTTGGCTGCATTTCCCTTTCTGAAGAACATTTTTGAAATAATAATGATGATGTAACTAAAAAGTAGTGTATTAATAAAAAGTTACTAACAAGTCACTTTTAAAGTGATGACTACCATTTGATGTGTAGCTTGGGGGAAGGTAACAAGTAATATCACGTTTCAGCAGTGACTAGGAGTGCACAGCTAAAGCTAGTGTGCCAAATGCACCCATACCTGGAGAAGCCGGATCTGGCCCAGAAGGTACACGCCTTGCTTATATTCCATTTGGACTACTCTAAGGCACTCTGTGTGGGGCTGCCTTTGAAGAGTGCTCAGAAACTACAGTTGGCCTGTAAAACTGCAGCCAGGTTGTTAACTGGGGCTGGCTACAGGAACCACACTACTCTCTCGTTGCAACAATTTCACTGGCAACCAGTCCATTTCTGGGCACAATTTCTAGTGCTGGTTTTGACCTATCAAGCCCTTCATACCTTGGGCCCAGCTTATTTGAAGGGCCATATCTCGCTTTATGGGTCCAGTAGAACTCTAAAATGATCTGGAGAGGTCCTTCTCTCTGTCCTACCACCCTCTCAGGTGTGTTTGGTAGGAACAAAGGAGAGGGCCTTCTCAGTGGCTGCTTCCATATTTTAGAACTCCCTTCCTAGAGAAGCTGGCATGGCCCTGTCCTTTCTCTCCTTCCGACAGCAGGTTAAGACATTTTTGCGCTGTCAGGCTTTTATAAATTGAATGGGTCTGGGCAGTCATGTAGGGATGGGGGGGGGGTCGATTCGCCCAGAGTGGCAATTTTTTGGAGGGCGTCCCAGCTTATAGCCACGCCCTTGCTCACTACAGCCCCACCCCCTTGCACTTTGGCCACGCCCCATGCACTGTAGCCCCACCCCCCATCCATCCCCCTTCCACACACTCCAGGCTCCGCCACTGGGTCTGGGCTCTTGATGTTGTGCAAGTCTCTTTATAAGGTGGTGTAGTTTTTTAAAATGCATTTTAATGTATTTAATATATAATGTTTTAACTTTATAAATGCTCTAATTGTATTTTTAATTTTTATATTTATAATTTGATAGATGTTCTAATTTGTACTGTTTCAATATTGTCAGCTACCTTGAGTCCCACTGTCAGGTGAAAGGTGGCATATAAACAAATGAACAACAACAATAATATCTAACGCTACTTTTAAAAAAATAACATTCCAAGTTTAGCTTGGTGGGACAAAGAGCCTCAGGAAGGCTTTTAATCAGAGGACCAACACAAGACAAAAAGAGCAATCCTTCCTTCCCTAGTGCATAGTTTTTACCCGATTCTCTCCCATCCCCCCATTGTTGTTGCTGTTGTTGTGTGCCTACAAGTCATTTCTGATTTACAGTGATCACAAGCCAAATCTATCACAGGGCTTTCTTGGCAAGGTTGGCTCAGAGGGAGTTTTGCCACTGCCTTCCTCTGAGGCTGACAGAGCGTGACTTGCCCAAGAATACCCAGAGGGTTTCCATGGCTGAGCATGAATTTGAACCCTGTTCTCTAGAGTCGTAGTCCAAAGCTCTAACCACTACACCACACTGGCTCTTTTAGCACTATTTTTAAAAGGCATGAGTATCTTGCTTATACACTGCTCTTGCCCCATAAAGTTGAGTCTGGAGGCACAACAAGTAGTAGGAAAGTATTCTATGAATTACAGGTGATGTGGCCAAGGTACGAGCTGGAACTTCCACATGCAAAGGCAGCGATTTCCTCTGATGAGCCAGTACCAGAGAACAGACCACAAGAATGCTATTGCCACTATGCCCTGCCTGTGTACCTCCCAGACGCATCTGCCTGCCTACTGTTCAGCAACAGGATGCTGGACAGAAAGGGCTTTCAGCCTGATCTGGCAAAACATATCTTATGCCCTTAAGTGAGCAGTTCAGGAGTCAGCAGTTATCAGGGGTCACTTATTACCTCTGCTTCGTGTAAACAAGCCCCAAGACATTTTTACTTTCCACCTATCACTGTTTAGAAAAAGTCATAGTGGGGGGGGGGCCTCAAAACCTGCAAGGCATGCAAACCAAACCTCTGTGCCAGTTAAGATTCCAACAAACAGAAAAACAAACATGCATGGGGGTGTTTGTTCACACACACGCACACGCACACCAAGCAGTATACCTTAACATGGACAATTTTTATTTTCAAGCTAAAATGTCCACCCTTAAGGCCAGCCGGAGACAGAAGCACTGGAAGCACAGAAGCCTTTGTCTGACAAACACTTTGTATGCTACAGGGTGGGGATTCTTCACATCACTTGCAATCACAGAGACGCTACTCCTCAGGGTAGACGGAAGAAAGATATTTAGACCAAATGCCCTTTACATTTATCTCTCGATTCCCAAGATGAGCTCAAGGAGAGAAAGAGCACAAACAAGCAGCTTCTGAACTTGATATGGAGACACAGCAGCTTCTTCTTGATGAAGAGTGAGCTATTTCTTTTCTTAACAGATTTCCATCTGCGCCATAAAACCTATCCCTTGTGTGCAGGAAACAAAACCGGTGCATTTGCAGTGTTATCTGTAGATTCAATATGGGCGGCAGGCAATGCTGCTTGGAGAGGGAGAGCCCTGCCTTGCAAAATAAAGGGGCTGAAGCATTTGATCACAATTAGGATCTTAGCCTTATTTCATCTGACACAGAATGGCCAACACCTCCAGTTGAGTTGACGGTAAATGGGAATGTAGTCTGCACGGTGTGGGGAGAGGGGACTGTAAAGGCCTTTGGACCCCACAAACACCTCAAAATTCCCTGACAGCCCCCTCCCTCATTTTCTGGTCTGAAAAAGTTTTTCAATCAAAAGACACTCAAATAATGCCCCCTCAAACAGTGAACACCCTCTTCTCTACATCCTGAAAATTGACTGAGAGTGATGCAACATCACTTCCAGTTGACTAGAATGGAAGCTAGGATAGAGTGATGCTGGAGGAGCCTCACATGGAGTGGTGGGACCCTCTCTCCTGTCCCAGTCCCAGCGCATTGCTGTTATTGCTGTTAACGGCTGTCAAGCTGACTTCAGTTCATGGCGACCCTATAAATGAGAGACATCCGAGTCATGTTGTCAACAACAGCCACTCTCAGGTCTTCCAGATTCAGGGCCCTGGCTTTGTTGATCGAATCTATCCGTTTATAATGTGGTCTTCCTGTTTTCCTACTGCCTTCTACCTTCCCAAACATTATTGTCTTTCACAATGAGTCATGTCTTCTCATGATATGGCCAAAGTATGACAGTCTCAGTTTAGACATCTTGGCTTCCAGGGAGAGTTCAAGTGTGACTTGCTCTAGGACCCATTTATGGGTCTTTTTAGCAGTTCAGGGTGTCCACAAAGCTCGTTTCCAGGATCACATTTTAAATTATTTGACTTTCTTCCTATCAGCTTTCTTCACTCCCCAGCTTTCACAGTCACACATAGAAACTGGAAATATGATGGCATGGACTATCTTAACTTTAATATTCAATGATATATCTTTATATTTCAGGGTTCTGTCTAGTTCCTTCATAGTTGCCTTTCCTTGTCCTAGTCCTCTTCTGATTTATTGGCTGCAGTCTCTATTCTGATTGACTGAGCTGAGCTATGGAAAATTTGAAGTTATGTAAATCGTCTGAGGTCATTATTTGTGTTTTCTTAATGTTCAACCATAAACCTGCCTTCATACTTTCTGCCTTGACTTTCTTCAGTAATGATTCCAAAGCTTTGCTGTTTTCTGCTAGTAGTATGGTGTCATCTTCATATCTTAAATTGTTTATGTTCCTTCCTCCAATTTTAACACCTCCTTTCTCTAAATCTAATCCTACTTTATTATATGTATGATACATTCTGTCCTGGGCTTGGCAAGGTTCCTCAGCTGCCTAATTAGCTAGACAACAGCAGCTCTGTAAAATAGCCTTGGGGATGAAGTAAACTCTCAGTAAAACTCAACAACAGTCCAGAAAGGGAATAATCCAAAAACCAAACCAATAATCCGAGTGAAGTGTCGAGGTCCAAGTTCCAAAGCACACAGGCAGAGAATGCAAGAATCACCACGGCTGTCACCATCAATAGTGTCAATAGTTTCCAGCTACCTTCTGTTGTTCAGGCCTCTGATTATATAGCCTCAGCATCCTGGCCAGCTGTGTCCTAACTAACAAGTCCTTCCCATATAAGCATTGCCTGAAGCCTGGGCTCTCTCTTTACCTTCTGCACTGGTTGCCATTAAGTACTGCCTGTTCATGTTTCTGGGGTGTGGCTGCTGGGAAGGGACCTGTCTGGGTCCTGGGAATCTGGGTCCTAGGGCAAGGGCATGACACTTTCAGCATACAACAGGGTGATAAAATCCAGTATTCCCTGGCCCTCTTGCCAACTGAATACCATTCCATTTCTCCGTATTCTGCCCTGATGGTAGCCCCTTGTCCTGAGTACAGGTTATGCATCAGAACGACAAAATGTTGTGTCACAGCCATTTCTTCAAGAGCAAGTCATAGTTTTTCATGATCTACATAGTCAAAGGCTTTGCTATCATCTATAAAGCATAGGTTGATTTTCTTCTGAAATTCTTTGGTGAGCTCCATTATCCTACATATGTTTGCAATATGATCCATAGTGCCTCTTCCTTTCCTGAACCTGGCTTAGACATCTGGCACTTCTTGTTCCATATATGGTAAAAGTCTTTGCTTCATGGGAGATTAATGCAATGGTCCTGTGGTTCCTGCAACCCCTGGTGTCTCTTTTCTTGGGGACTGGAATCTATATTGAGCATTTCCAGTCTGTGGGTCATTCTTTTGTTTTTCATATTTGTTTACACATTTTAGTTAGAACTAGAATAGATTTTGTCCCTGTAACCCGAAGTAGCTCTATGCTACCTTCAGTCCAGATTTCAGTCCAGAGACCTTCTGGCAATTAGGCTTAATAGTGCAGATCTATTCCTGACATTATCTTTCCAATCTATTGGGATTTTCTTCTGGTTGTATTTTGGCACATTGGGTGGTTCAATGTTCTTAATTAGTTTTAGTATAATGTTAGTTTAGTATAATGTTTAGTATAATATTAGTAGTTCATGGTCTCCGCCACAATCTGCACCCCGTCTTGTTTTTGCAGAGAGGGTTGAATTTCTACATCTTCTGCTTCTGATTATGTAGTCTATTCGATTTCTATACCGGCCATCAGGTGATGTCCATCTAAACTGTCACCTCTTTGGTTGCTTGTAGAATGTGTTTGCAATGAACAAACTATTGGCCTTGCAAAATTCAATCAGTCATGTTCCCGCTTCATTTCTTGATCCTAGGCCAAATTTTCCTACAGTCTTTGATTCTGCTTTGTTTCTTACTTTTGCATTCCAATCACTTACGATTAACAAGTCCTGTTTGCTGCATGATTAATTTCCTCCTGGACTGCAGAAGACAATCTTTCAGTTCCTTCTTCTTCTGCCTCTGTAATTGGAGCATAAACTAGAGGAAGTTAAAGAAAACTTAAAGTGGTCAACATCAAGACGCACATTTGTGCTACACAGGGATCCATGAGGAATTTGATTTTAGCAAATTCCATAAAATACAGCATGATCTGTACTTCCTAGACTAATCTGCAGATCAGAGCTTAACTGTATACTACATTTCACACTTTCTAAATCTTTGTAGATAATTCTTTATATATATATATATATTTTAAAAAGATTATAGAGGCATTTAAAATGCTTCCTTTCAGATAGCAAGGAGAAGGGAATTATATGATCCTCTAGATGTAGTGGAACTACAACTCCCAGCATTCCTCAGTATTGGCTACCCTGGCTGGGACTTACAATGCTACCTGCTTTAGAGCATGCTTTTCAATGTAAGTACTTGTGCAGACTCTCTTTTATTTAATCTGCTGTTTAATGTGAGAGTAGAATGAAAAGAATTTATGAGTGAAGACATGTGAAAATGACATGGACCTGAATCACCCCAACTCACACCACCCCCAGTGCTAGAATATTACTTGCACTGCACTAATACTTTCACTACACTGACAGTGGTCATCAGCTAATAACAAAAGTGCCAGCCACTAAAAGTCAGCAGGTTCACATGCGAATCAACTGGACCTCTGTTTGAAATTCCTTTTCCAAAGGTTATGTCACCATTGTTCACGTTACAAACGAGCTGTTGTGACGGGGAAACTAGCCTAAGGTCACACAGGAAGGCTGTAGCAGAGCTAATATTACATTTCCAAGCTTCCTGGCTCCCAGCCCTATGTGCAGTCTGTTAGACCATATGCCATGCTTGTGGGGGCAGTGGGGAGGGAGGCAAAGGCGTTTCACTTTGAATTTTGGCAGTGAGACCAACCTCAACACCAGAAATGAGCCAACTCCATAAGTAAAGTATGCTTGTGCATTCACAAGCCATAGCAATAGGCATTCCAATGCACCGTTACTTTTCTGTCTTGAGAGGGAAGGAATTCAGGACTTAAGTTTGTCACAATTTTTTTCTTTTTTTCTTTTTTAAAGAGGGCAGTGACTGCAAGCCTACCTACTCTGGGATTCATCAACATGTGACATCACACAGGCCAAGAAGTGTGTGTTATTCTTGCCCTTGGGAAAAATTATAGGTTTGAGCTTTTGGTTTGGCTTGCCACACTGGCGGTGTAGCAATCTATATTTAGATAGATATGTGAATATACTAGTCCAGAACATATAATTTTCCTGTGTTTCCTACTCCCAACAAATGAAGGCTGGTTACTGAATGGCCACCACAAGAAAAAGGACAATTTTGGATTTTAGAAAAGCATGCTGCGGTAACTAGGTACAGCTATAAAAGAATGAATCGATCCTTCTGTCACCAATTACAGCGGAGACACTTAAAACTGAGAGTGGCATGTCCTAGCTGAGAGACATAATAAGTGGGGGACAGAGAGAGGAGCCCAACCATGCCAAACTAACAGTAACTAGCCATCCCAAGTGCAGAATGAACACACATACACACACACTTCTGTTTTCAGCAGAGTCACTTTTCAGACCAGCCACAAATCAGAGGGTGGTGCAAACAAAGCTACCAAAATGGAAAGGAGACTCATCTGCCACTAAAAGCTTCCATCTGCCACAACAATAACAACAACAAGAAGTCTTACAACTAAGGATATGCATGCACTACACCAAACCCCCCCCCAACCCCTCCTTAATTTTTTCTGTCCAGGATCAACTGTGCTTGTGTTGCACTTGTTTCCACAATTCATCTTTATTGACAGATTTTCAGGTTTGAGATGTGAGGGAGGAAAAGATGGTGGAATGGTGGAGGGGGGAAGTAAGATGATAATGACAGCATATGAGCAGGAGGACACTGAACAGGGGCCGCAGGGAAGGACTAGAAGTAACAAAGGGGACAGAAATTCCATTTGTATGATTGAGTCTTCAGATGCCAATGAATCAAGTTTTTACCCTCCTGTCTTAAAGCAAGAAGTTTAAAAAGCTCTTACTTAACAAAGAAAGAAAGCCAAGAATCTTAAGCCAAACTCTGGATTAAGCTCTGTTTTGGGTAATGCACAAACATGATGTGCAGAGCTGCTCTTCCCATAGCCCAGGAGATTAAATGGAACTCTATAGTCAACCACGTCAACTTGGCCCAAGCACCACTTCCTTTTACTTAAATACTGTCAACTGTAATTGTTACCATGCTTAATGAAGATGCTCACATACATCATTTCAGGCAAGCCTCTGAAGCCTACTGTGGCGTAATTATATCTGCTTAAGTTCCTGTTACCTCTCAAAAAGCGGGGTCAAAAGCATCTTTAGTAACAGACATTAAAGCCGATGGAAGATTACAGTAGGGATGTAGTTGCCTCCTATGAACAAGAAGCTCCTTAAATACAATAACTCCAGAGTGAAATATAACTCCCTTTCCCAGCTAGGTAACAAAAGGGTCACAACCCAGTCAGATGCTGTACCTCAGTGGGCTGTAAAATATTTTGATTAAAATCAAGGCAAGGGGAGCAGATGGTATCTATCCCATACAGGCCATCTTGACCTTTTGCCCTTAAAAAAACTTGTTCCACTCCACAATCCCCAAGCAGCTAGAGTTGCTGGTACTTACGACTGACAGGCAAAAGACATGCCAAAGATAGGAATGCAGCGAAAAATTCCCTCCCAGCGTGCGTAACTGACCCGCTGCAGCCACTGCCCGCCAAAGAGGCCGTGTTTGAAAGCAGAGAGTACGATCTGTAGCCAAGAAAAAGAAAAGAAAGGTTACAATTGAGGTAACAAAGACGCCAAGCCAAACCAACGTCTAGCAAGCCAGGTTGCAACTGCTATACTAGCAATGTGAAAACTATCAAGAGGGCATTCACCAGCTGGTCTAGAACCGCTGTTGTTGTGTGTCTTCAAGTCATTTCTGGCTTAAGGCAACTCTAAGGCGACCCTATCATGGGTTTTTCTGGGAAAGCGTGTGAGGTGCCCAAGGTCAGCCAGTGGGTTTCCACGGCTGAGTGGCGAATCAAACTCTGGTCTCCAGGATTGTAGTCCAATGCTCAAACCACCACACTACTACATCTTATCTTCCAGTCTTTGGTTCCCTGATACAATGAGTGGAAAATTTCATGATTATAAGTTCTACACATATTACAGCCATTAACACAAAGAAGGAACTGGGGGAGAGCCTGCTTACTCTCCACTGAGTTTGCAGGCAAGCAGCTGTTTTCAATGTTACTCAGACCCCTTCACTAGCATCTTATCCCTTTTCCACAGCCAGCACAAACTCTTACCTTTAAATTTCTCCACAGCCTTGTCCTGCTTTATCTTTTGGGCTCACTTCCCTTTATATTCTCCTATAGTCAACTCTTCCAGCAATGTGATCCTCCTGATCTACCCCTCCACAAACTGTTGTTTTTTCACTTCTCTGTTTCCATGGGAGAAAGGGCCTGTATTTTTTATTTATGAATCTCTGTCAAGCACTACTTCTATCAATGGAGCAGCACTGCATATGTTATGTGCCTTGCAATTCAGCATGCAGTTTTTCCTTATGTGTTTTTACATGATCTTTACCATGAGTTCACAAAGGTCCAGCACTTTTACCTGCTGCTTTCTAAACTGTGGACTGAGGAGATAACACTTTTGTTTCTTCAGTGGTGCCATATGCTGAGCTACAGAGATGAGAAAAAGGGAGAGAGACCTAGGAATACCATCAGAGGTGCAATGACACAGAAACTGTGGTGGAAGCCCTGTTTCAAGAAATGGTTTGCTGGGCCTCAAGCCAGTTAACAAAATTCTCTAGACTGTTAATTGGCTTGAGGCCTGGCAAGCCCTTTTTTGAATGAAGCACTGGATTAAACACTGTACGGGAGCAAAAGTGAGGGAAGCAATCAAGGGATTCTTCTGGCGATCTGTGTGGCCTAAGAGCCCACAGTATTAACTCTGTAGGATATAAAATGTGCTGAATTGCTGGAAGCTGGGGACGTGGCCTGGTCTCCTTGGAAGAATGTGAAGTCTTAAGTAGTGTACAGGAGACACATTCCTGAGTCTGTGGTCACACAGGAGAGGAAGCCGCCTCTCTGTGACTCGTAGTGGTCGTCTTCCACCGGGCAGTGCCAGTAACGTTAAAGAGAAAAAGCCTTTCAAACCAAACCTTAGGGTTATGAGCTGCTGCCAATATGCGCAGACCTGGCATCCATTTAAAATGTCCTCTGAGAGCCCACCCACAAAGAAAGCTTGGACACCGTAGAATTTAATTTGCACTGCGGTTTTCCTTGGATGAATTAACCACCAAACACTCAAGACAACAAAAGCCTTCCAGGCATTAATACTGACCACAAACATGAACACCGTGTAAAAGATCAGAGCCATGGCACTGAAGGACTGTATAGAGGCCATCATGTTCCTCTGGAGACTCAGTGGAAGCACTATGCAGAGGGAGACAATAAAGAGCAGGACTATCCGGAACCAGCCGCTCACCTGGAAGATGAATGTGAGGGAGAGTTACACTGAGCAACGCCGGAAGATCCCTTGTGTTGGTGGCTAGCCTAGTGAAGACATATCAACAAAATTAAACATATGAGACATAACCTTGCCTTTGCTACAAAAAGGACTAAGACTGATTCTGAAAGCAAGTTAAAGAAGCGGCTTCAGCTGTTTGAAAAGCTGCTTGCCACAGATCATTCTGTGATTAGCTCACACAGTCACTGGGTGCCACTGTTGCTCTATGAAGCTCTCACCAAGCCCATTTTAAAAGCAAATGCTTGTTGGCTGTTTTAAATGGTAATCCGAACACAACCTATTTGAATATCTTTTATGTACTTCCAGCAAATAAAATGAAAACTAACCTTGCTGCAGAAAGGAAAATGAAGGAAGAAATGGAAGACTTGGAAATTCTGACCCAGAAAATTAACCAGCAGCTTTTCACTATTTATTATACCAGAAAGCTTGGAAATGCCTAGAAATATTTAATACCTAATTTGGCTTTGCTTATGACGCATCTTTTTAACGTCTCAGCTCCTTAATCAGAGCTTAACTACATCAGGCTGGAGCAGATAAAAACCATGCCAAAACCCAGCTGAATGTCCATTTAGCTTTTCTGGCCTGCCCTTGCCCCTGTGGATTGTTCTTTGGTCCCAATTTCTCCACTGGGAATTAAACTGCTCCTGCACTGGAAAGGCAAACAGCAGATATGCTATCAGCACTGCACTTTCTTGACCTGGTTTGCTGGGTTATTCACCATCTAGTTGTGCAGTTCTATTTGGAGGGCTGAGATTAACAAATGAACCGATACATCCTCAGGTTTATACCACACCCCCAAAGTCCTGTTCAATCCCTCGGTGTGCTGAATTCTCAATCCTGTCACTGCCTGCTCATACAATTCTTGATAATACAAACTTCAGCATCTCTAGCTTTCAGTTCTCTGATTCATCAGCATAATAGGTCCACATGCTGCCTTCCCTATCTCACTTCACCATCGTTACATATGTTACAAGCACTATGAACAGGTTGAAATGCTAGAGTAATTGGGATGGGTATGTGGATATGCACATGTATTAAGGGGAGTTGCTGTGTAAATAGAAAGCAAAAGATGACAGCCTCATGGCTAAGCTGAGAGAAACACACAGCACAGGCAGGCAGACTTCAAGCATATAGTATCTACTTTAACAAGAATCCCAAGATACTCCAATCACAAATCTGATGCAAAAGATACACAGTTAGAAGATAAGAAAATGGAGCCCAGGAATTTGCTTGGAGCACCAGAACAGAATGTTATTCACAATATCTCCACACAAAAAACCACTACTGGTCATCTCAAGATTTCTTAATTTCAGTAGTATAATTTAGAGGAGTCATTCTACTGATGAAATTAAGCAAATTTCACAGCAAATCATACCACAACCTCCCTTCTGCCCACCGCTAACATACAGGAAGCAGCAACATTTGCAGAAAATCCATTTGGGATGGAGCCTTGGCCACCAGATTAATCAACATGGGTGCAAAACCGCTTTGCCTTAGATCAGACTGTTGCAGGGCAAGCTGCTCTGGGTCTTCAATGGTTGCTACTAATTTTGAAAAGTGGAAGAATGGAGGCATGCTGAGGTGTGCCACAACAATGCTGTTCAGCCAAGATGCTTTCATAAGCAAAACATGCCAGATAGGCCAGAACAACAACAGGAAAAGGGGAAATGTTCTAAAATGCTGTTGATAAGATGAGGAAAAAGCAAGCTTACCTGGAGTCCAAACAAGCGGGCAAAGAAGTTTGATCCCAAGTCTCCAATAACAACATAGAAAGCAATGCAGGTTCCTAGCATTAGTCCAATCATACTGCAAAAGTACACAAATAGGCAAAAGTCACTCCAGGGCTGAGTGTTTCCTTGGAATGCAACCGTATTGCTTGCCAGGTATGTGCTAGCTGTCACATTTAAATGACACTGGCACTCGAAGTGCCTTGAACACAGACATCTTTCACGGCTGATGTGCTAGACACCAACACTGTAAATTTCCCACCACCTTCCTAAGAGGGTAGCTTCAGGAGGAGGACTGATCACGTACAGCAGGTACCGTGCCTTATTCTCTTTAACATTAGCACTCTGCAAATACAGTGGGCCAAAATACTTTTTTCACCATCTTCTGGGCCTAAAATAAGGCCTATAAGTAAAGCAAGCAACCACTGAGAGGGTGAGATTCCAGGAGGACCACATTTATTGGTAACAGATGCCAGATGGTAGCACAGACATAATGAAACCATCTCTTGGCATGCTTCAAGGTTATTGCTAGCAGTCTATATAGTAAATATAGCCTCAGCTGCCCACGCTGTATGACTTTAAAGTTGATGACTACCCCACAGAACATTTGCAGACTATATACAATCACAGGAGATCTTCTGAACAGGTCAGAGAGCAAACTGCTTGCTGCAGCATTCCTTCCCTCTCCTTTTGGAAGCTAGGAAGCAAATGAATTCAGTCTCATCTGGCACATTTTGATTATTTGTGGGGGAATAGTCCAAATAGATCCATTTCACTTCTTCACGCATTCTCCAACATCCTGCCACACCCAAAGAGAGCATGAAAACATTCAAAAAAGAATAATGATAATTTTGTATTTTTTCTGAAATAGGTTCTGAAATGGTATCGTTTGCTTCCTCTGTGCTTTCTGAATAAGGAATGACATAAGAAAGAGATATACATATACACATGTATACACCAACATACACACACATAGGTCTAACTCCCATTGTACAACCGCTTTTCTGTCATGAGACTGTTTTATGAAATAGCTGAAATATGGAATAGTTTCAGGCAATCTAAGGGCCCTAGCAGAGGTATGGGGCAGCTGCTTTATGAGACTTTAATAAAAGGGACAACCTAGCAACCACACAGCAAGGAGAAGTTAAAGCCTTCAAGTTCATGCATGTTAATTTAACGGCTTTTCCAGAGCCAGCGATGGAAGCTCTATTTTGGGAATACACTTTAAAGGAGCCATTATTCACTTACATACTTTGCAGAAAGAGACTGATGTGGGGGGGGGAGAAACTCAGAATATCCACTGGTATTCCATCACACACAGCTGGAGAATTGGGGGTTGGGATCCAAGGCTGAAGACTACACTTGCTCAGTGGAGAGTAAATGGGATTTATTCCTCTCAAGAAGGTGGGCAGTATTTTAACTAGGAGATCAGCCTGGAAAGCCCTGTGCCATTCCTTTCCACAAGGGCACAGACCACCTCCACACCCATTTCCAACCATATGACATCGCTGACGCAATTATAACAATTACCTACATGGAAAAGTAATGGCAATGAAGCACTGAGAATATTTTTAGCCATTTTACAAAGCAGTTTAGCAGCTGGGAATAAAGAAGCGAGCCAGGATTACAGGACTAGCCAGCTCACCATGGATCAAACGGTTTGAGAACCTCAGCCACAAAGCAGCAATCCTGTGATGCCACTAAGACTCAAATTACAGCCTGGGTTAGCTGCACAGCCCCCTTTCTTATTGTGATAAGGACACACAGCTGCACAGATGCAGGAGAAGAAGTGCAAGAGCAAAGGCCTGCTAGGTTTCTCTTCCATGATTGAAACTCTAAGCAAACTGAGATTATGGACTAAGCAGTGGAATTACTCTTTATTGGAGAAAAGGTGAGGGTTAAAAGAAATAGTTTTCAAATGATGGCAAGAGTGTTGCTTCAGTACTATTGTCAGAAAATTTACTTCTGTGGTGCCATGCCATTCTTATTCTACAGAGGGGAAAAATAATCATAGATGGAATAAAAAGCCACTACTAAATTAAGGCATCTCTCTCTGTACAGACTGGAGTAGAAACAATGATTAGACTTTCCCTGTATGAATTGTAATGGGGGTCAGTTGGGGCAGCAGGAGAAGTGAATTAATCCCCAGGAATCCCCAAATGGAACTCCACCACCTCCACTTTGAAACTGATGGGACTGTGTATCAAGCCCATTTGTGTCAGCCAAGGAAGTCTGAGAGAGAAGCAACATATTAAGGATACTTCTATGACTGTGAAGGGCCTTGCTACAGTAATGCAAGGCAACAGGGAACAGGTGCTGCATGCATGCTAGGCTGGTCATCAACACAGTAACAACTGCAATACAGAAGGCGAAGGGCCAACACATTCATACTGCAGACAAATCATTAAGCGTCTTCTGCCCTTTAAAAGTGTGCCTGCATTTTGTCCAAAGATCTAAGTGTGTGCTATCTGCTTTCTCTGCCAAAATAATTAGTGAAACCACAGAGATCTTCAGCCTAATCAAACATCTACACAATTCCAGAGTTCAGAGTGGGAAAGAGGTTTAAAAAAAAAAAAGACCTGTAACTATGAATGTGCGTCACACTCACTCTACAGAAAGGCTGGGGAACCTGTGGCTCTCAATATGTTTTGGACTACAAATCCCACAATCCCTTAGCATCAGTCATGTTGACATAGGGTTCTGTGAGCTGAAGTGCAAAGACATCTGAAGAACCGAAGGCTCTCTGACATTCATGACATTCCCCCAAATAGGACAAATAGGATTAATACTGTCAAGTTCCATAAAAGAAAGGTTGTGATTAGCCAGAAACAGGACATGGCACATAAACAGAACACCAGATCTGAAAGAGTCAGAAATTTTTTTAAAAAAAGCTTAGAACAAGCAATTTAAAAATA
This sequence comes from Cyclura pinguis, assembly GCA_030412105.1. NCBI lineage: Eukaryota > Metazoa > Chordata > Lepidosauria > Squamata > Iguanidae > Cyclura > Cyclura pinguis. The sequence goes on from CM059600.1 coordinate 163,781,089, forward strand.
CTGAAATCTTGATGTGGGAGCAAAGGAAGAAAGAAACTTACCTGGTTTCCACCAGCATCTTCCCAGGTTTCCCATAAGCATGGAAAGCTAGAAGGAAAAAAAGGGGGCAAGGAAATGACACATATCACTAGAATAATTCAAGTATGTCCAAAATGTGGCACATAAAAATGAACACCAATCACCAGAGGCAATTCAGAAGGCAGGGCTGTGCTACTTCAGAGTTGGTTTTCTTCCATCCCACCATCACTTTCTTTTTAAACTTGACATACCATTCACAAATCAGAAGCCACATAAAAACAAATTTGAGAGAAAGATTCAAAGCAGGTTTTTCTCTCCACACACCCCTGCTCCCCCCCCCACAAAAAGATCCAACAGAGCTAAGCAGGAGTTACACATGGCAACCATTAAAAGAAGAAAGCCGGCACTGAAAAGAAAATATGCGAGCCTAAGAGACTGTGTGGCAAAAGTTACTGCAGTGCAAAATTTCAATCAAGTTCCCATTTTTATTCCTTCCTTCCCTATTATGACTGAACCACTTTGTGTTGCTGATGGGAGGGTTGAGATGGTGCCCAGAATGTTCACCTACCCTGAGAATATCCATGATTCACAACCCACACCAAAGGGATTTGACCATGAGATTTCTTTTTTCGTTTTGTACACTGGTCAACGCTTGCAGCACAAAGCAATCAACAGCCTTGAAATCACTGCTTCTCTGGAAAGCTCAGCATGTATTTTCAAAAGGCATTTTACTACGGGGATAAGAGGAAAATTACCACCTCCAGTTCTCAGAGAGAGAGACCTTTTTAACTGGGCCTGTTACTAATGCCACATTCATGCGAAATGTTTACAGAGGACAACTGGCTTTCAACTCTCGGTTTGCACAATGTTCATATTCTCTTGGTGAAATCTGTTTGTTCAAAAAAAAAAGGATCAGTCACCCTAGTGCAGGAATGTAACAAAAGAAGGGATGAAGACAACAAAAAGGAACACATCCACCAACAAAGAAAAGACTGAGGATGATGTCTTCTTAGTAATGGATTTCTCCTTAAAAAAAAATCTTCAATTTAAGAGTGATCAATTAAAAAGAGGTTGAGGATAATACAGTCCAGGTAGGCACCAATGTACAAGCCTACTCTTGATGCCACAGGATCCAGCAGCAAGGCAAAAGAATTTGCTCATAAAAATTATTTTAATGTTGATATTGAAGAATTCAAATTTCCTATGAGGAACAGACTATCCAGCCATCATCTATCCCTGGATCTAAGGGCAAAAGATTTGGTTATCAAAGTACCCTTTTACTTTCAGTTGCTGTTAGGCTCTAATTCCATCAGTTATGTTCTCTGACCAGACTTAAGAACAGTAACTGTAGATGCCTTTTACCATGGCAGTTTCCACCACCTGAAATTCTTCTTTGCTTTAGAAAAGTGTGTGTGTGTACAGATGTTTTTATAGAGACCAGAAGTACTTCTTCAGCTCCCAGGCAAACTTGCCATTGGGGAATTAGTCATGAGGACTAAGTTAACAGATGAAAGTAAGCTTTAAGAGAAGCTTTAATTACTCCATATCAAGGGAGCAATGAGGTGGGGCTGACGTTAGAGAAATCACCCATTCAAAAGTGAGAATTTGATTCAGGGTTAATTCTTTAGGAGGCTTTTAAATAACAGTCTAACTATGAGGGAGCTGGTGTGGAATAGCGGTTTTGAGTGTTGGACTAGAACTCTGGGAAACCAGAGTTCAAATCCCTGTTCAGCCATAGAAACCCATTAAGTGACCTTGGGAAAGTGCCAGTCTCTCAGCCTCAGACGAAGGCAATGGCAAATCCTTTCTGAACAAACCTTTCTAAGAAAAACTCATGATAGGGTCACTTTAGGATTGCCATAAGTCAAAAACAACTTGAAGGCACACATCAACAACAGCAGCTGAGGCTGAACTGCAGACAGTAACTTGTAATATGTGGGCATCTTCTCTGCATGGAAGAAGTAAATGATTCTAATGCAAATGAGTTCCAAACTTCCCTCTGCAAAACTGGCAAGGACAGTCTCTCACTTGATCCTCAATGCAGACAACCATTACAAAACAAGCCTTTTTAAAGCCCGAAGACAATATGGCAGCTACTAATTCCACACACAGTTTTGAGCACATCATACTCATTAAAATAATTTCATACATTGTCTGACCTGATCAATTTACAGAAATCACTTTTTGCATGAATTGCAATGTGCACGCTGAATGAAGTGTGGCATTATGGTAGGTCCCTCCAAATGACAGTAGCTAGGCATATTAGAAGTGTGTTAGAAACTGCAGATCTGTAGATGTTGTAAGATGTTATACTGGATCCTCTGATATTACATTGCTCACACGAAAAAGAGCACATGTAGGAGCAGTTATTTGAATATGTGAGCCAGCTCTCTCAATTTCCCACTGACACTCGTGAATAAATGAAGGCTTTTGTACAATAAGAAAAGGAAGAATGTTACCTAGCTTAATCCTTAGTAATAAGGCACACCATAAATACCAGTTAGTAAGAGAAGTTCATTCATCTGTGCACTTCTAGGACCATCAGCATTCCAGATTTTAATTTGGCATCTCATCAGTATCAGAAGACAACTGATGGACTATGTAACAGCAGGGGGAGGAACATCATGTGAAGCAACAACTCCCTAGACAGCAAATTCAAATGTGTGTGGGGGGGTTGATATTGGGCAAAAGTGATGTGCTGTGTCAGAAGGATTGTATTAGACACTGAACTTTGTGTCCGTACAGAAGGGGAAACAAGGAAAAACAATGTCTTAAGATTTTGCATTGTGCCTCTGGAGTGGCACCTGGCAAATAAACAAAACTAAGATGCAAGTCAGGAAGTTAAAAGAAAAATAACTGGGGGAAGCCCTTTATGTTACATTTTATTAGCCTGAAACATTTACACAGTATTTACTATTTAAAGCAGTTTATAATACAGTGGCCTCTCCACGTCCACGAGGGTTCAGGATGCAGAACCCTCGCAAACGTGGAAAAATTGCAAATAATTCCCCCTATGATCCCCCTCCCATTCCCTTTTGGGGCTGTGGTATGTGAGCCTCCCTTCTCTGCACCTGGGCCAGAGACAAAGCCACGGGAGGGGAGTGCTCTGGAGCAGGGGAGGAAGGAGCACGTGTGTCCCCCCATTGCCTTACCTTTTGCCTCTGCATGAGTTCTCAGTGCTGGGGCAGAGGAAAAGGGTTGGGAGAGGAGAGCTTCGGAACGGTGAAGGAAAGTGCACATGCATGCATCTCCCCATTCCACTGCCTTACCTTTTGTCTCGGCAGGCTCACCTTCCTTCTCCGCACTCGGCAAAACGCAAGGGAATGGGAAGAAGAGAACAGGGAGAGGAGGGACAGACACTTTCCAAATAATCAAATTTGCAAGACTCAAATCCGTGAATGTGGTGGTAGGACTGTAACCCTTTCCATAGTGGCCTTCTACAAAAAGGTTATTTGTTGACCCTTTTTACAAATAGGAATGAAGACTCTCAAGTCACTTGCCCAAGGTCACTTTGTAAGCTGCAAGCGGGGCATGGACCCTCCAATCAAGACCACACATCAAACCATTCATCCTAATGACATCAATAATAAACTGTTGTTTAAACAATCACATTAGGAACTAATACTGGTGTTGAAACAATTCAACATTGATCTCATAAAAATCCTTGAAATTGGTTAGAATGAAGACTAAGCGTCTTTGTTCCCTATTTATAAGGAGTCAAGAATGATCTTGTTGTAGCAGGCCACTGTGCAAAGGACAATAAACTACTTTAAAAACTAAAGGAAACACCAGTATGAGTTCCTAATATGACTGTTGCATGTATATGTAAATACTTTAAAGATACGTAATCCCGTCTGATCTTGGAAGCTAATTAGGGTCAGCCCTGGCTAGTACTTGGATGGGAGACCTCCAGCAAATACCAGGTGCTATAGGCTGTATTTCAGAGGAAGAAACTCACAAAACCATCTCTGAGTGTTCCTTGCTCAAGAAAACCCAGGAGATTCCAGGGGTTGCCATAAGTTGACAAGTGTCTTGAAGACTGCGCACATATGCACGCACACAGGCACGCGCGTACACACACACACACACACACACACACACACTTGTTTTGTACTCTTGAGATATTTACAACTGGGATCTCCTAACTAATGTAATGAGACTTCTTATGCTGATACAGATTACTAAAGGGGTATCAGATAAATTAAATCTCTGTCTAACGAAAGGAAACAATGCATGTCCAAAAATATAATTGGTGCTACCAAGATTCAAACTTGAGATACTCTACTTTCCACAGCAGTATTCAACATGCCAACTGGCTATAAGCAGCCAAACCCACTTTCTAATCTAATTTTTATATGCAATTGCCCAGGATGCCTGCCTGGGCGGTCCTACTTTTCATCAGAGTTTATAAAGGTTATTTTTTGGACTATGACTTCAAGAATTCCCCAGGATGGGAGATTCTGGGAGTCATAGTCCAAAAAAGCAACTTTTCCAAACTCCGCTTCAGACCCCAGATGGGGGCTCACATGGAGGAACAGTCCTCCATGTGGAAAGGGCCCATCACCCAGGAAACAAGCACATATTGTGGACAAGCAGCCTAGTATTGATATGGCAGTTTTCGATATGCATGAAATTTTGATTTAATTTCTCATTGTTTGTGAGAATGAGGCCTTCATTGTATTCTGCATTACTTTTGAAGACATGAAGATACTTTCAGGAGTGTCATCTGTGTCTGAATGTGAGTTAAAATGAAACTGGAGCAATAAAATACATCTCACTTACACGAAGAATCTCCAAGCCACTTTCTATCCACACACATTGGGCACTGCTGGTGAGAGTGCTCTCACTCAAGATTATGAGCAATGCTTTTGACTGCCAGCAAAATAAAAGCACAGACATCTAGTTTTTCCCCGCATCCACTGTTGTCTCAGTTCCATTACACTGGGCTCTGTAATATGAACTTCCAAGTATCCAACTTCTGCAAAATTCTAGTCGCTCATCAACTAGTATAGAACAGCCATCAAATAAGGCACTCCATTTATTATTAATGTTTGCACCCCATCCTTCCTCTAAGAAGCTCAAGCTCTCTGCCTCTGGAAATCATCCATACAATCATCCTAAGAAGTAAGCGAGACTAAGAGAAAATGACTGACCCAAAGTCACCACCTGAATTTCAGGGCTCTGGCAGACTTGTACTAAGATCTCCTCAATCTGACACTTCAGCCACTATGTCACAGTAGCTTTCATCTTAACCTATGATCTCATGTATTTACATTTTCATCTCTGTGTATTTTAAAGGCATCAGGCAGGGAGTTATTTCCAGATATCTTTATTGGTCTTGCATGTTATGAAAAAGACATGATACTGAATACTATCATTGTTAGAATTATTCTAAACTAAGTAACCAATGTTTTCTACACTTCACTAATAAACATATAACCATTTAATCCCTGTATGTTTGCCTACAATTTACTTCTTGACCTATGAATTTCTTAGGCTTTTCTCAGGCAAGAAATACTCAGAGGTGGTTTTGCTAGTTCCTTCCTCTGAAGTACAGCCTAGAGCACCTGCTATTCCTTGGTTGTTCCCCATCCAACTACTAGCCAGGCTTGACTCTGCTTAGCTTCTAAGATCAGACCAGATTTTGCGCTTAAAATTAAATGTATCCATTACCACTATAAACTTGACAATATGTTTTCAATCAGTAAGAGATATATAGCAAATTGAACCACCAAAGACCCTGAGCCTAAGCAGAAGACTCGCTTCTTAAAAACAGTGGGCTCTTGCATTGCTGAAGCTCTCTGAAAGGGAGTTGTGTAACTATGAAATAGCCACAGAAGCCATTAAATAGCTTGGGTTTTGAATTTGGAAAACACATGACAGTGTTCCATAAGTACTCTTTCTATCCTCTGAATTCTGACAGCACACAGGAACACACGGCCAAGGCAGGCTCTTTTGCTGTTTCTATTCCATTGCAGAGATTTCCATTAAAGAAGGTGGACAGCCTTGTGGGTAGATCTCCAAGTGCTATTCAAGAATAAGTACCCCGCCCCTCCCTATTAACATACACCAGAGAACATAAGAGTCACGACAAGATAAAGTGAGACAGGGTTAACTTAAGTCCTTCTCTTAGAATTTCTCTGCCTGAAAAAACATAGGCAATTTTGAGCCAAGAAGTTAACTGCTTCACTTTAAATCATCCTATCAAAACCAAGAAAAAGTACAGCCATAAATAGCATAAGTAATTTTAACACAACAGCAATAAAAAAAAACAACCCTCTGTTATTTAGTTTCTAAGAGACAAGTACTATTGCTTTGCTGGACTATACACAGATCAAGCACTCCTCTTTCCACCATTCTGCCTCCCAAATAACATTTCAAAGTGTTTATTCCCATTGTTTCTTTGCCGCTTTGGCTCCTGCGGCCAAAGCTTTGAATGTTCTTCCGGAAGACACTGCTTAGATCAAGTTAATTTGTAAAACTTTCCTGCATCTTTCAAAGCTGCCAAAGACTCCCACAGAATCAGCCTGGGTTCTGCCAGGATCTCTTGCAGCTGGACTGGTGTAGCAGAAAGCAAACAACAAAGGTTGCTGTGTGTAGATACTCAACCTTGATTGCACTGCGGCAGCACAGCCTTTGCTGGAGCTGAGGCTGTCTTTTCCCAGGCACTCCCCCTACTCGGGTGGATGGCACCTCTCCCAGCGAGGGCAAAGGCAAGCAGAAAGGGAAGCCATTCCTTTCCGCACCAATGTTTGTGTGCCAGTAAGTTTGGAAGCTTTTACTGGCCCCTCCTGTGTATCTAAGCTGCTTAGTTTGAGAAAGTAAAGGGGACCTCTTCTTCCTGGGAGACACTCCAAGGTGAACAGGACTCGGTGTATTCAGGCAAAGGAGGAGTGTACAAAGACCTATTGTAACACAGAAGGGGAAATCAAGGACTGTGGGCATCTGGTGTTGCAGAGAAAGAGCTACATTTGACTACCCTCTTCCTCTCTGCCACACTCCCCCCAAAAAGAAAGCAGTTATAATAACGCATATCTTTTGTAACAAAGGTTTAACCTTCAGGACCATAGGAGTTTTCTAATTTTTGTTGTTGCCAACAGACATATTTTGCAGCGGCTGTGCTGTGCAGCTAAATGAGGGAGCCTCGGGCAACAGAGGAACTGAGGGTATCCATCTGTCAGCAGTCACTGAGGAGACTGCACATTTCTTTAAATCCTTTGCAGGCAGAGAGACCAGCCAGTTCCCCACTCTGACTCCCCGAGAGGCAACTCAGGAAACATAAGAGGGGCTTATGGTTGTGGGAGGGCAGGAAACAGCATGTCCTGCCATGAGAATCTTTCACCTCTGCTACCCCGAGGGACAAATCCCACCTCTGCAACAAACACTCTCAAAATGGGTACAGCAGAGTTTCTGCTTCAGGAGCTGCAGCTTAAAAGAAAGCCCAAGAGGGGCTACTCTGCTCGGATCGTGACTTGCTTTCTGGCAAGAGGATGCACAGCTCTCGGCAAGGCTCAGACCCTCAGCCCTGTCTGTGCTTCTTCTCCCCCACCCAAATCCTTGGGAATCGGAGGAGAGGTCAAAAATAGATGGTGAGTCTGGTGCCAAAGCACAGCAGACAAACTATGAGGAAGAGGGCTGCTGGACCTTGCCAAAAACCCACACATGAATCTTGCAGATGTTTCAGTTTTCTTGGCTGCTTGAAACTTTGTACACTGTTTCCCCTGACCTCCCTGATGTGCTGCCGCAAGCACACAATCCAAGGAGCCCACAGTCCATGCCAGGCTCTCTACTGGCAGAACCCAATGTCCTCGGCAGCATGCTGGGCGGGGAAAGTGAGTGGTTTGGGATCAGAGCCCAACAATTTATAGCAGACACCCATTGTGCCAGCTCTCCCCCTAATAGCTTACGTTTGGACCAGCTTCCCCTCTGCGGCCTGTGTAGGCCACATGGCCTTGTATCTTCTTCAAAGAGTTAAACTGTTGTGCTGTGGGTAGCAGTTACACAAAGGAGGAGAGAACAAAACACAGAGGGGGGGAGAAGGAGAGAGAGACAGAGAGAGAGAGAGAGAGAAGGAAAACATCCCCAGAATATGGTGAATAATTCAGCCCCACCACTATGAGAGCTGTAAATTTGGAAACTGGAGTAAAAGCACAGCATAAAACCTTCCCTCAGTTGACCACGCTCACCTAGTCCAGGATAGGTCCTGCGTTTGCTGAGATTGGCTGATTTCACTAGGAACATACAGGATTGATGAGTCATCCAGGAGCAGAAAATAAGCAGCAGGGCTCCAAGAAAGATGCCACACTAGAAAGAAGGGAGGGGAGGGGGGGAAAAAAAATAAGTGTTGGATGAATAATAAGCACTCCCCCCCCTCCCGTGGCTATACAACTCTTATTTCATGCATTCTTATTGCCATCCCACATCACCTGGAGGCTGCCTGGGACATTTGCAGCCATACACGAGCCTGTTAAGGGAGATCCCTTGCCTCTGAACAGCAGTCAGCCAAAATGTGACATATGAGTTCAATTTTATTCGCCCTCCCTCCTCGCCCCCACACCACACGCACACACACACTTGCAGACACACGGGGTCTTTATGTCAGAGAGACAGAGAGCAGCCACCTGTTTACTAAATGGCTCCGCTGTAGTACCTCCTTGCCTGGAAAAGGAAGCTAGAGAAATTTATGGGAGGGAATAAGCCTCCATGCCCTGCTGCTGTGACATTTTCTGAGCATATTCCAGAACAGTGAACTGTCTCTAGCTCCTACCAGATACACATTAAACAAGTTAGCATGTTGTTGGTCCAGGGGTTTGAACTCCTCTGCAAAAGTGTTACTGGCTGTTCTATCCACTTAAAACACACAAACATAAATTACCCTGTTAGCTACCTGCCCCGAAAGCATTGTGCTGGCTCAGTCTCTGGACGTCTTTGTAGAGGAAGCGGAAAGTGTTTGGGGGAAGAGGACATGAATGGGCGAACATTTATGAAAACAATGCGTGACTCTGGGCAGGAACAAGTGGTGCTAAATTTTAATCACAGCTGGTATTTGTTCTCTTTGAGTCAAAAGAGTTGCAGCTTTGGAGCTTCTGGCAACTGTGCGCATAACAAACCGATGACCTACTCTGAGGAGCCTTTAAGTCCAAATAGCTGTAAAGGGGTATTTCCTCAAGGGAAGCTTTATTGACATCAATTGGCAGCTGTGGGGATGGAAACAATCAACACAATCTCCAGAGCCCTCCAAGGTTTCCTCAGAAAGAACTGCCATTGGACACCTTTGAATAAAAGGAAGAACATTACAGCCATTTCCAGGGTTTGGTACAAAGCAGGTGAGACAGAATAGACAAGCTTCTGTTTCACTGGAGCTGATATAAAGACGACATACAACTTTGCTGGGCAGAAGTTGTAAAGGAGTTAGTCTCCTACTCCTGTGCTGTTCCATCAATTCATTCAGGCAACCAAGTACCACAGCATCTATTAGCAGCATCTGTTAACAAGCATTGCTGTGCATTGGCAAATCATCTGCAACCAGATGTTCATGTGCATAACCACATATCATTGGTGGTATGCATTTTTACAACCACAAACACTTAATTGCTACCAGCAGTCCACCTCCTGTTAAGTCCAGTACTGAAGAAAAGACCAGCCATGCATCTGAGTGTCCCATGACCAATATATTCTGTCTGGTTTTGTGGGTTTTTTCCCCCCTGAGTGACCTTAAGTGTGTCACATACTCTCAGCTGCAGAAAACCCCATGAAAGGTTTGCCTTAGGGTTACCATAAGTTAGAAATTACTTGAAGGTACTCAACAACAACAAACTATCAGGACATTTGTCTGTGTGACCCAATTCAGTGGCGAGTGCCACAAAATGCTGCATGCAGCAGCAATATCAGAAGGAGAACCTCTCTGACACACTGGGGAGATATGCACTTCCAAAGGACAACTATGCCGGCATCCTGTTAATGATGTAGATTCCACTTTATGCTTGCATACATACATTTCTGGTTGTTGCGGACATTGGTGTTCCCTTTTCTCTCTCCGCAATGACCATACCCCACCTCCCCACTCCCTCCCCCAGCTGCAAGACTCACAACTTTGTGGCAACAGCCTCCCCCAGCTACAGTTCCACTGCTGGTGGAGAGCAAAGGGATCAGAGAAGCATCTGGCTACATTCCCACAGCTAGACACAGAAAGATGACTTCATCCATTGAGACCTTCAGAGAACCTGAGTGGATCCTCATGAGAGATATCCTCTGTCTATGCCTGGCTGTCGGGATGCAGCCAGATGCTTCTTAAATCCCCTCCGCTCTCTACCAGACACAGTATGGCTGTTGGAGAGGGACTACTGCAGTGACACATTAAGTCCTGGGGAGGCTCTGGTCACTGCAGAGGTAAAGGAATAGCAACCTTCACAACAATCAGAAATAGGACTGGTGACAGGGGAGCCATAGCAGAATTCCACATGTGAAACCCATATGTGATCATGTACAAATCTCAGCCAAAGACAGCTGTTTCACTGTCTTCACCTCTAATATGTAAGCTCTGTCCTTCTCTTTCAGCAAATTCTTCCTAACCCTCCAACCCCACAAAGGTCCTTGATGCCTTGCATGATCTTTTCACTTTGGCATGAAAAGATACGCTCCTGTTTGTTTATGTTTGCTTTTTCCATTTAAGACTGCTGAGCTATATCTTGCTTATTAACTTTAATTCAGGGAGTAGGAACTGGTATGCAAGATGTGTTAAGATTTCAGTCTGGCCAGCAGTTATCTAGAAATATGCCCCTGCTTACTTTTGAGGTGACATTTATAGATTATGATGCATACTAGAAAAAGGCCATAACAGTCTTGAATTATCACACCTGTTTGTTCTGTTTTACAATCAGAAGTTTGAGGCAACCTGCAGAATCTCCAGTCCAAAAACAGGAACTTTTCCAAGCTGTGTCCTGAACACAGTTGAAATTACTTTTGAGCAAAGGTACCCATATTGCAAAAAAACACCCAATGAAGTGAAGGGGTTTTTTTTAAGCAACAAAAGTACTCCAAAATGCTTACATCAGACTGAAGCCCTATTTGCATCCTGAAGCAATCAGGCAAGTATCTTTCCAGAAGAACTAATCTTCTTCTCCCCAGTAGGGAATGCATAAAACCAATGAATGCTAAAAGGAAAGGGTAGACATCCACAGCAAAGAAACATGCTCCAAGACTTGCCTTCAAACACTGCCTATCATGTCCCATGTTCACACAAACAGCAGACAGTGGGAATGACAAACATCTAGCAAACAGTCACTCTTTTCCTAAATCAGCCCAGGGTTAAAGCCAAAGCTGGCAAACCTTCCAATGGATGAATCTGCTGCTATTGTCTGATCAAAGAACCATGTTTATTATTTCACTAGTCAAATATTCCACTAGTCAAATATCTTGATGCAGATCTATCTACATGGGAAGAATATAACTACATCACGGTGCCATCTGTTAACAGACCTTCTTAAATGACTCAAGTGTTTTGCTTTGCTACATGCTAATGCCATCTGTTGGGAAAAAGATGCAACCAACCAATAGCTAAATATCTTGATTGGTTGGAACCTTCTGATACAAAGATTTTAATTGCACAGAATCTTTTCCAAAAGTACTGTGTATTTTTTTTATAAAGCAGTATCAGGTTACCAGTTTGCTCAGAAGTGTAGAAATGAAACACACAATCCTTAGGTTTTCACTACAAAAAGCGTGTGTGTTCTAAAATTGAACCCGTAAACACATTTAATTGGAATGAGGTCCATTAAACTAAATGGGACTTGCTTCCAAGTAAATATGCACAGAATCAAATTGTTGGCCTTCCATTTTTCTGAAAACCATTTATTATTATCTATATTTTGTTGCAGATCAAAATATTTCAGAGCAATTTGACTTTTTGTAGCAATAACTCATTTGTTAAGCAACAGTAGGCTAGTGTAAAATAGTGTTACTTAACGTGGCGGTCCCTGGCCCAGTGTCAGTCCCTAGTAAGTTTCCAGGAAAGAAACAATTATAGCCAGCAGGTAAAAATAATGGACCAGTCCCGGACATGTGGAAAAAAACTAATTGCCAGTTCCCTGCATCAGATAGCCCGTGAAGCACTGGAGTATACTACCAATGTTGCTGAGACTGTGATTTCTTGTACGACTTGATTCACCATCAGCATTCACAAAAGAAAACTGTAACATTCTAGCCAATCATAGCTGCAAAGTTAGTGTGAATATTTAACACAAAAAATGCAATTTAATTAATAAGCAAATATCCTACTTCTGTAGTAAACTATAGTGTCCATTACATTACAATGCAAAAAGGAAATCAGACTATTGTGAGATAGGAGTGGGGATGAAAGTTTACAGAAAACAATTCTTAAAACATAATAAGAACACCGCACATAATAAACAGGTTTAAAAAATTAAGCAAAGGAGCCACTACTCAAGGTCAATTTAATTTGGAAACCAGTCACTAGTGGCTATCTACCAATAAGCTTCAAGGTCTTGGTGGGTGATTATCAGAGAGCAGGTTGGTTGGCAACTAAAGCTGAAATCAATATAACACAGAAAACTTTGGGCAGTGTGCCCAACTTTTAGAGCAAGGGTAGAAACCCATCTGCTCTTCAAATCTTGATGAACTACTACTTCCATCATGCCTTACCACTGGCCAGGCTGGCTAGAGACTGTCTGGAGTTCTGATCTAAGGAAAGGCAGTGAAACTACAGCGCAATCCTGAATATAAAATTCCACAGAGATATATCAGGCTGGGACTGATTAATGAAAGAGAAATGGACATATTTGAGTACTTCATGTCTGTAAGTAGAGATGTAGATCATCATCATACAAATGGCAGATGTTAACATTTGAACACCAGTTGTGCCTTGAGAACCCTCAAACCTGTTTAAAACAAAGAACTTGGCATTAAGCAACAGAAATGAGCACTCCCAGTACAAAAGGTCTCTCAGGAATTCTGATAAAAAAATTGTGAGGAGGACAGAGGGCTTTGAAGATGCTGAAACTGGGTGTCATAGTTACAGACTACTCTGGGTTTTCGGATTATCTCTACTTATACATCATTGATCTAGTTAGAATAATCATGGGAAAGCAGAAAGTTTGTTACAGTACATGAAACCACCAAGTTCACAGGCAACGTACTACTGAATGTCATTAACTGGGAAGCAACTATTGTGCTCATCTGTTGCATGTAGATTTCCCAAAGGTATCTGGCTAGCCACCATGGGAAGCAGAATGCTAAAATATATGGACCTTTGATCCAGAAAGATTCTTATTATGTTCCTGTCTCCCAAGACAGTGGTGTATTACAAAATTAGGAGATTCACATCTGTATCCTGCATGCACCCACAACAGACCTCATACCATGCAAAAACATTGTACACTTTTTTTAAGAGTGCAAGGAGCTGCAACAGGGTGAGGGTCTCTATATTTGCAAATTCAGTGTACATGCAATCAGGGGAGAGGAGAGAATTCTATCATTTCCATTAGTGTTAGAGGACAGTGCGGTATACACATGACATGCACCTGCTAAGATACTTAACATATGGAACAGTCCTGGGTACTGTTTCCAAAGCCTGCCCTTATACTGGGCCTACCATCTGATGGCCCTGAACATCCAAGGAAGCAGTGTTGGCGAGAGAGAAAACAAAGATCAAAAGTAAGAGTTACCACTTGGCTTTCAAAGAAATGTAAGGTGGTTTCAAAGGGCAGGGGACACAGCACAGAAATCATCCACCGCTCCTCGGTACAGAAACTATCCAAGCACCATTCTTCCAGGTCCCCTCAATTCTATAGCTTTTAGGGGCCTGTCTTAACAGAGTGGCCAGCATCTAATCTCCTCATTACAATTTACAACAATCTCAGGCAAATTCTACATATTCAGGTAGCCAGAAATAGAGAAAGTATGCCCCACTAGAGAGCCAGCATTGTGCAGCAGCTTGAACATATTACGACAATTCTGGAGATCAGCATTCGAATCCCCACTCAGCCATGGAACCCCGCTGAGTAACCTGGAGGGGAAGTCATACTTTCTCAGCCCCAGAGGAAGACAAAGGCAAACCCTTCTGAACAAATCTTCCCAAGAAAACTCCATGATAGGTTCACCTTAGGGTCACCCTTAACTCGGAGACAACTTGAAGGCACACAAGGATCAATGCCCTGGTGAAAAGACTTTTTGGATTAACATTACAAAAATATTCTCACAATATTTCTTCTGTAAGTACAGTCACAGGACAGATGTTTTGAATGTGAATGATATGAATGACAGCTTAAATTGGGTCAAATTGGACAAATAAAAAAAACTTGAACAAAGTAGTTATCAAAATTTCCTCCTTGTGTGGGTATTACTGGGTGTTAAAAACAGCACCAAGTCATAAAATCTAAATTAAAACATATGAATAATATCATAACCAACAATGAAATAATATAATAGTAGGCCAGAACTGACTTTCCCTATCAGTCTGAGACCTCCACGGCAAAAGATGATAAGAAAAAGATACTGTGACAATTGCCTATTCTATGACAATTATAAATAATTTAATAAATAAAAAGTGAAAATGTAAACAACAAAAGGGCAGACCATTAGGCACATCAGCCCTACCAGTGAGGCAGATACTTCAGGGAGCAGATGCTGGGAGAAGGCAGCAAGGTCTTCAAGGACAGAGTTGTGTGACACGTGGCCTGTACCAGCCCACCTAAACCAGCTTGCTACCTTCTCACATGCAGCAACAGGTACCGTCCCATCGTCAGTGTTTAAAAAGAGTTTTAACTGCCAGTTAACTTTTGTACATGGAATGGGTGCAGATGCCATCTTCTCAGGCAGCAACATGGCTTGGGCTTGACTTGTCACTTAGCATAAAAGGACCGTTGCACTCTCCAGAGAGAGAAAACAAAAAATGCCACTTCCCCTTTAAGCAGTGAATCTCCTAGATCAATTGGAATGAATGTATTTTGCAAAACACCTGTGGCTCGTCCTTCTGCTACAAGCCCTACAGCTTTTCAAACAGGTTCACCCCAGACAAATATTCAAAAACTGCAACTTTCCCAAACGTGAATATGCACCAAGGAGGAAACCTGCTGCCTCCACTCAGTGGCAGCTTGTCATGGAGAGATCTCTTGCACGATTGTGAGGGGAAGTGGTGCACCACTCCCAAAATGCATAACGAAGTCAACCACCCTGTTATGGGGCGAGGGGCGGAAGAAACGGGGGCGGGAAACCGGACTGACCTGTCGGAAGCAGAATGGCATCGTCAGCACGCTGACCCCCACGATGCTGTTCACGATGTTCATGATCAGGCCCCAGTTGGAACCCGAAGACTGGGCAGACGCCATGCCCGGAGACGAAAGGGTGGGCGACAAGGGGACGGAGCGGAGAGGCCGGGGGTCCCCAGAAAGGGGGCAACGGTCGGGGGGAGGAGAGCGGGGGAAGCAACGGCCCGGCTCCCACCTGCAGAGCGGGGGAAAGGCGTCAGGCAGGCGGAACCCAGGTGACGGGGGTGTGTTTCTTTCTGGGCTGAGGTCCCCCCACAGAGCAAGCTCTCCCGCGAAGGAACCGGGCTGCCAGCGCACACGTCGCACCCACTTCCTCGTTCCCCTGCTCTGTTGGCGCTTCCGGGATGCGAAACCACAGAGGCTGAATGGCCTAGAGCGGCAAAGAGGGAAAGCGAGCGACCGGCTTTGGCCGGACCCACCGGGGGCTCCTGCAGCCCCGCTCCGCCCGCTCCAGAAGAACCTGGTCGGAGGAGTGGGGTTGCCGTGGAAACCGCCCAGTGACGCCAAAGCATCTCCGCGCCGCAACGTCACCTCCGCGCCCGTGGCGAGTGGCTGCCTGCCGGGCGGTCCTCCAGCCCAGCGTGGCGTCCCGGCGCCGGCGCTTCTTCGTCTCCTGAAACGGGTCACCCTGTTACTCCACGGGTGCCACTGTGGGAAACCAGTGCTCTGCGTCCACGCAGCTGCAGCCACGCAGCGCAGGTCTTGTTCTCACCGGCGGCGAGCCTTTCCAGACGGTGGCTTGAGTGCCGAGGCTTAATGGGAAGGAAGCTATTGGGAACATCGTAAAGGAGTTTTCGAAGAAGTAACCTGTTTGTCTCTTGCAGCATGAAAAGGAGGAGGGGAGGGAGAGGAAGATAAATAAATGTGGCAGCACTTTTGCTTATTTTAGCATGAGCTTTCGTGGATTTGAACCCCTCCACTTCAAATGCAGGACAGAGTGATATTAAGCCCTCGAGTGTAAAGCATATTTATATAGTTGTGGGAGTGGGACAGAATGCAGTAAGATTCAGAAATATGCAAATCATGTCTCTTGCCCTAAACTTTTGGAAATTTAGGGCAAGGGATGTGATTTGCATCTTCCTGGATTCTGTGCCACTATATCACTATGAATAGCACAGTATTGTTTCCATCAGCATAGTACTTCACTGATAATTTTATTTTTGTTCCACTCTTTCATTTATCCACTCTTGTTTGAAGAGCTCGGGGCTGCACATAAGGTTCCTCTCTTCTTCCCGTCATCCCACCCCAACTCTCACCAAAATCCTTTGAAGTAGCTTAGAGTGAGAAAAGCTTGACTGGTCTGGATGAACCAGTGAGCTTCTCAGTTGGGCAGGTTTTTGAACATAGCTCTTGCTAGGTCTGTTCTGATTCCATAACACTGGCTCTCCCTTTACATCTCGGAGAGTTTGTGGTATTATTCTTCAGTTGTTCAGGTCTTCTCAAGCATTCTGTGGCTCCATTCCCTGAAGCAAGAGGACAACAGGTAGATGGGACAAAATACAGGAGACTTATTGATGACATGGCACAGATAAGACGTGTATGGTAGACATTGGGAGAGGGAGGACTGTAGTGTGGCTATGGCGCAAAAGCAAACATGGCCTACATTCCTGCCTTCAGCTGGACCCTCATGCCACTCTCCCAGCTCAGTTATGTATGAAAACACAGCATCATTAAAATGGGAGTGGAGAGAAGGGGTTGAATTTTCAGATAGAGCATGGTAGGTAGCAAGATCTAGTAGTAGACCTCTCTGTGATTTGCAGTAGATTCCCAAGTGTTTCCAACCCCCAATAGTTTAACAGGAGCCTGCTAACACAGACTACTGGAATCCTTGCTGCCCAAGTAACTCGAAATATAAAAGTTGTAATTATGTGTGCAGAGCATAGGGAATGTCAGAGTTGGTAAGGAATATGCATTGCCCCAAGCCACACCATATTGCAGTGCTGACCGTGGGTTTCTGTGAAAGAAAAAATAGATGCTGCAGGCCTAAAGTGTATGCTCAGCGCTCCTATAGATGTGGCAATGTTTTGACTAGTGGTTCACTTTCCCTCAAAACTCACTGCTGCTCTTGATGGGATATCCCAGTGCTACGAAGTAATTACATCACAAAAAACAGCAAAGAACCCATGAGAATCCACCATCCTTCCTGTGTGCTCCAGCCCTAATGAAAGTTTTCTTGGAGGCAAGTCCAGTTGATTTCAATGAAATCAGTTTTAAGCAATGCTGCATATGCTTGCAGCCTGGAGCTACAGAGGCAGCTGGGTGTATATACTAATAGGCACAGAGAAAAAAATGAAACTGTTCTGTGGATTAAATCTGCACTGACTCCAAAACAAAATATTCTCTCCCACCTATCCTGTCATTTATTATTTGTGAAAGTCTTACTGATGCCCCAGGAAGTATGCAAAATTGGAATGGGAGCCTTTAAAACAGGGGAAAGACTATAGAGAATTGTAACTCTTCTCAAGTATCTGAGCTCAAGGTTATGGCCCAGGGTAGGTAAGTAGGAGATTCACACTTAAGCAGCTCCAGAACTGTTTATAATAGCAGTCTTTTCCATATAAAGAATCATTTGACCTTTGAAAGTCCCCAATACATTTGTCAACTGTGCATGAATCTATAAGCCAGTTAAACTGACACAATCACTAGCCAGGTGGTTCACTTTTACTGCAGTATAACATTTCAAATAGGAGGCTACATATTGAAATGCACACCCTTGGGGTTCTCTGCAATTCCCCATTTAGCAAACAAATGCTCAAGTCATGCTGAAACCTTTTCTCTGGCATGCCAATTTTGCCTGTGTATGTTTATCACCCCCTACGCCAATGGTAATTTAAACATGCAACCTCATCTGCAATCCAAAGCAGTACAGTCCGAGAAAAGTTCTGCAGTTTGATCCTGATGATACTTAACTTCTGTTCATTTTAGTAATATTCAAAGTTTGTTTCAGCATTAAAAGATATAGAAGAATCCTTCAGCTTCTCTGACATGAACCTGTGAAAAAGGAATTTCTAGCATAAGCTTTCATGGACACTAGGCCATGAATGCATCTAGAGTTCATGAAAGCTTATACTAGAAAACAGTTGTTTCCAAGGTGCTACAGGATCCCTCTTTATCTTTTAATCCTGTTCATCATGTACAGAATAACTTTCTGAAGATTATATGTGCCATGTTAAAGAGCCATTTGGATTTTTCCCTCAGTCACCAAAATAATTCATATTAATATTAACTAGAGAGCCATTCCTGTATTCACCTGATTGGTTCATTTGAGGACCATTTCTGGGTGAGTGGATGGTACTTATTTTGTGTTGCCTTATCTGCTGAATACTGAAAAGGGCCTGTGGTTTTCAAGTCAGCACCAAAAGAGTCTGAATGCTTTGGTCACTAATCTACTGACCGTAGATCCTGGACCGGCATGCGCAGAAGTTCAGTGTCTAATAATTTTCCAAAATCAGAAATGATCTAGGATGCTATGTCATTGCTCTCATGAATTGCATGGTTGTGCCATTACTAGAAAATAAGCCTCTTTAAATTATTCTTTTTTAACCTTGGGCAGGGACTAGTTGCAAAAAAGATGTGGACACCTAACATTACCAATTGCAACATTTATTTTGCCAAGATAAAGCAAATCTTCCAGAGACAAGTAAAAGAGGGCATTAATCAGGAGCTTATTATTTTTTCAGTCTGCCTTATGGAACTTCATGCTGCTCTCCAAGCCAACTGCTTTATCTTTAACTGTCACCACTGAATTGATGGTATGGTCCACATATGTGCTTACTCCTTGATCTGTTGGGCTAATTTTACAATGACAGCATGTCTATGCTATGTAGATTTTTTAATGCAAGATTGGCCCTATATTCCAGGCCACATCGAGGCCTCTGTGCGTGAGGAAAAGCAGGACTATTTCATTAACTTTGCTCATGATGAGTGATGAACGTGATTGACTTGTCCAACATTACACAAATTTCCTAATTCAGAGATTTCTTCATTTTGGCCTGTAACACCCGCACAGAACACCTGCACCCCAAGAGTTTTCTGTTCACTTCAACAGTATGGGCAGCTCCACACAAGCAGAGGGGTTTTTATGGACCAGCTTCTTCCTTTCAAGTGAATGGGAAAGCCCGCTTTGTACAAGGTAGAAGGAGCCTATGAGAGAGCAGAGGATTAAAACTTGTTCTGTTCTAGAGCTGATACGCAGAGTTGTAAGTGTGTGTCTTTTACTTATCTGCAATTTCAAACATTCTACTTCCCTTTCTCTACTCCACTGGCCTCTGATCAAGGAACCCCACCCTGAACTCCATTCTGTCCCCCTCCCCTTATCTGTTTCCGACACATGCCAACAGCTGTTTGAAGTTGCCTCTTGTTCTCCACATCAACAAAGTTTGTGCTCCAGCCAGAGACTGACACTGAGTGCGATCTTTTATAAACTAGCCAGAATTTTCAAACAGAGAGAGCGAGAGAGAGAGAGAAAGAAAGGGAGTTTGACAATTGCGGGCTAGTCCTTTCCCTGCCTCCCCTCCCTCCCTCCTCTCCTGTTTATATAACCCCCAATGTCATAAAAATGACAACACATCCAATAGAAGGGGATGGATCTAATTTACCGCCTGCAGCCCCTATAAAACCGCAGATGTGGTATAGCCTGGGACTTCTCAATTAGATTATATGCTAAAATGAAATTCCATGGAAGCTGTCCCAGGACTGACGGGTTGGATTAAATGGAAGCTGTCCCAGGACTGACGGGTAGGATTAAACCTAGAGTCCCAAATATAAGGGAAGCACATGCAAAGTCCAGGGAGCACTTCTCAATCTGCCTTGTAATGAGCAATCTTACAGGAGAGTTCCCCATCTTCACACTGCTTGAGATGACAAAGGAGGTTTGGGAATCTGGCCTGGACAATCCATGGCCTTATATTCCCCAATCCAGAGATTCCTTCATCTTTGCTTGCAGTGCCCTCACAAGCATTCTATGGCCCTTGTGGTCTCTTCCAACTCCATGATTCTATGTAATAGGTACAGACAGAAGGTCCATCAGGGCTCTGTGGTCAGTAAAATATATTTTGTCTCAGGAAGATGACATCTTTCACCAATAACCCGAATATTGTAATCTGTATAATTGTACAAGTTTATACATATTGCATAGGCTGAACACCTTGCAGGTCAATGTAGGCCAACCACTGTTGTGGTTGGTTCATCCACCAACACTGATTTCAAGTATTACATATTGCCACTGCACTCTTAGTTACTGATTTTACAATTCATCAATTAGACAATTCATCACCTCTAAAAGGTTTGCTGAAAGATGTTGAACTGTGTTTTTGTGTGTGTGTGCATGTGTGTGTGTGGTATAGGAACCAATCTCTATTCTTTCCACGTTATTTCTGTGTCTGGTACCAAAGTTTATGTGGGGAAAAAAAGGCCAGGAATCCATATACTTTGTTCACTGAGGTATACTTATAATTTGAATTCTTTTAAATTTCTTCAAATTGTTTAACATTGTTTTTTTTTGTCCATAGCTCACACTGAGATAATACAGGGAAAGACGACAGACAGACAGACAGACAGACAGACAGACAGACAGATGGCTAGACAGACACACACACACACATATGTACATATACACATATATACTTATATATGTACATATATATGTATATAGATATGTTTTTATATGTGTGTGTGTGTGTGTAAAATAATTACTAACCTCTACTATTCTTAAATATTAAGAAATATTAAATATTAAACAGACACGGGCACCCATTTTGAGTGATTCAAGGAAAGGCATGAAAAAAGGGGACAGACAGAACACTGCTACCTTCCTCTTCTAGATCACTTATAGTGGCACCCATTCAGATGACTGGGTTTGTAAAAAATGGCCCTGTCCACTGAGCCACTGCAGTGCGCCTATAACTCTGAGAATCAATCACACATTTTTCATTGCTGGTGTGAGGGCTGGACCTGGATCTATGCAGCAGCTCAGTTGCTGACACAGTAAGGCTGTCACCAGCCAGAATTTTTACTGGACTCACCAGAATGTTATGCACTTGGCCAGTTGCCAGAACGGAAAAAAGCCAAATTGGGGGCAGGGTGGGGGGAAGTAGCCAAAGCATTCTTATTGTTAGGACACATAGCTGTGATGTTATAATACTGCTAGACAAAGCTATTGCATGAATATGGGGGTTTACTTGATGCTCTCACTTGATGGTCTCTGGCAGGTGCATTGACTGTGAAACCTTTGCCTTGTAACAGAGTTGTAGGTACACTGTGCTGCTACATGGAGCTTTATGGCACCCGTTTGAGGGTGCATTTAATAAAACTACATATGTGGCCATGTTGGGGCCCCAGAGAAAAGGCAAAGCATCTTTTGTTCTTTCAAGTGCTTACTTGCCTCTGAGGTGTTCAGCATCTGTGTACCTGCATCCCTCCTAAAGTACGCAGAAAGGGTGAGACGGTACAGGAGATGAGATTCCACAGTACAGTGGAATTATCCCCTTTGTGAATCACAGTCATTTTACTTGGTCAGGGGGATGCTGCTCATTAGCTCCATTTTTAAAAGGCATTTTTCTTATGGTGTGAGGGGAGAAACATGAGAACTAGAAAATTTCCTCTTTTTAAAGTGACCTTATTGAGGGTTCTGCAATGGCCACTTCCACACTGACTCCAGAGGACTGTTGTGGCTAGAGTTCATACAGGAAAAAAAACATATTCTCAAACATTTCATGGATTAAGACCAGAGCAAGTATGGCCAAACATAGGTGAGTGTCAAGATGACAAATGTTGTTAATGAGGAAAGATATACATGGTCGGAGATTTGCTTTTGCAGTTTGTTTTTGCCTGAGCCTACTGGGAAGGGCAAGATTCTGCTCCCTCCTCTCCTACCCACCCCCATAATAGATTGCAAACTACTTCTGCACTTTGAACTCAGTTTGTAGCAACTGAAGTAAGCCAGAACAAAAGGGGAAGGTGGGAGGAGAAACTGGGACATTTAAAATGTAGGTAAAAAAGTGGAACGGCACAGTTTTAGTCAGGATTGTCCCCGCCAAATCTGGACAGTGAGAGGGTAGGAAACAAGATTTGTTTCTGCTTCCTCACCTCTATTTTCTAGTAGTCAGGTAAAGCAGCCATACAGTTCTCTCATGTTCTGTTAAGTATTTCAATACCTTCAAACTGTAGGGCCCAGAAGCAGTTTGGACAAATACTCCTTCCCTGAACCTGGGCCAGCCTGGCTATTTACATATTGCTTTTACAGAGGATATGAACTGACCTCATCCCCAACATCAAAAGAGGACATAAAAGAGCATAGATTTGGATTAAATGTGCATATGCTCCCTTATGTGTGCAGACAGAAATTTGGAAATAATTGTCATTTAAATAGTAAAAGGAGATGATGATCAGATGAACTGTGTGCTTAATCAGCCTGATGCACCAGGGACAACTGCTGTGCAGACTCAAAGGCCTTTCCTCTCCCTACAGATGTCTTAACTTCTAAATCAGGCTTGGACAGGACAGCCTTGCAAATGGGAGTTGAAGGGGCAAGATGCACTGGCGGGGGGTGCACCAGATCATGCCGTCGGGGGAGGGAAAAGCATCTGGCAACTGCCTGGGCCACCCCCAGTCCTTGCCCAGCCCAGCCAGACGCCTCCAGTACCACAAGGACAAGTTGGCTTCTGGAGTGGGATCTCTCCATCCCAAAATTTTCAAGCAAGAGGTGGAGGATGCACACACATCTTTCTCTCCCTCAAGCCTATTGTGTATGGAGGAGAAAGGAGGCAGCTCCAGGGAAGCAAGTCTCGCCAGCAACCCACAGACTGCCTGAAGGAAAGGGGAGGGGAGGGGAGGGAGAAAGAACGCCCAACAAGCACTCAGCCCATGCGAGGGGTGGGGAACTACTACCGTCACCTCTGCTGCCGCTGCCTTCCTGTCTTGCCCCCTCCTTTTGCCCTTTCTTTTGACTCTTGCTCCCCCCCGACTCCGCCTTGTGGGGGCTTAACTGAAGGAAGGGGGGGGCTAGTGACACCGCTTTCCCTTAAGCCCTTTCTCAGGGCAGTAAGGCCATTTCCGCACTACACTGTTACAGTGTTCTTATTCCACTTTCAACATCCCATGGAATCCTGGGATTTGCAGTCTAGGGAGGGGTCTTTAGAATTCTCAGCCAGAGAGCTCTTGGGCCTCAGGAAACTACAAGCCCCAGAATTCCTCAGGATGTGGAAAGTGGAATAATGGCACTATAACAGTGTAGGGCAGAAATGGCCTCAATTACACCCTTGTGGAGGCCTGTCCTCCGTAAAATCAGATATGTGGTTTCTCTGCAGCCCAGCAGTGGAAGGACAAAGCTCTCAACCCTCCAGTGCAGTTTTGCCCTGCCAGAGAGGAGATAACGTTAGCGTGGCAATTCAAAAACGCCCTGGCTTCTTCACAGCCATCATCACTTCAGCCCCAGACGCATAAGAGGGATACCTTTGACAGAGCGGCCCATTCCCATGCCAAGGCCTACAACAAAAGCCAAGGACACCAGCCTTCTAATGAAGCACAGCTGAAATTAGCACGCCCGGAGATCGGCCCACGCTGGCTTGCTGGCCCCGTCCCAGAGACTGTAACACACAGCTTGTTTGGGGGCATTGTTACATAAGAAGCTTGTTTTTATTGCTCATTTACAAATCGGAGATTGTTATCTCTCTAACAAGCAGGTCACCTACCAGTACTATTAACATAGCGAGGCATATAGTCGTGGAGCAAATGAACTGAAAAGAAAACCCTTTATTGACCTTACGACTTTCATAAACTCATTTCCTGGGAGTATACGCTGTTGAACTCAAGGGTGTTATTTCCGAGCAGATGCAGACAGGACTACCATTTGATTTCCATTTTGCATGTGAGGTCTGTGTCTTCCCAGTACAACCCCTTTCCCACACTGCATGTCATAAATCCCTTTTTCCAAACAACTGTGCTATGCTGTTTCTAGAATAGAAACATCCAAAAGTGGGCAGGGCCCTAGTGTGTTTCCTTTGGCAGACAAAGAATTAATTTATATGTCTGCCTCCAAACTGGAATTTATCTATTCATATAACATCTCCGCATGCCTCAGTCAGGCTATCTTGCCTACTACCCACATTACATGGAGCAAATGACATCACAGTCGCGAGAAGCCACCAGAACAGATAGAAATCATCCCAACTTTAGCTTTCCCTCTAGATGGTATTCCTTGTCCCTATGTGGGTAGGGTTTGACTTTGAATACGAAAACCAAATCTCACATATAATAGTGACCTATTGACAAATTCTTATCAACCTTCAGAGGCTGGAACTATTACCTTTTAAAAATGATAATGTCCAGAATCATCCAGCCAGAATGAAAGACCTGGAGATTCTTAGTCAGAAGGCTTATTTCATTTCTGTTGGAAGTTGATAATTATTGTTGTCTTTTTTTTTTCTTTCCTTATTTCCTCTCCCCCCCATAACCTCGTTTTTGTCTGGAGTGATACTGATATGAATCACAGCTGTGTCTTAGCGTATCGAAGCTGGGAAACTTCTTTGGTCTCTAATTTTTTTTTAAGAATATTTCAATTAATAAAAGCTAGTATGGTGCGGTAGTTGAGCACTGGACTACAACTCTGGACGCCAGGGTTCAAATACATGCTCCGCCATGGAACCCCACTGGGTGACTTTGGGCAAATCCACTGGCATAGGGACAGGGGGCGCAATGGGGGCTAGCAGCACTTTTTGGGGGGCAGTGGCACTCCTTGCTTGCCCCCCAGATGCCATCGCCCCACTGACATGCACTGTCACCCCACTCACGCCCCTCTGTCCCTGCCCCTACCCCTCTTGTGCTAAGCTCCGACAATGGGCAAATCACACTCTCTCAACTTCAGAGGAAGGCAAGCCCTCTTGGAACAAATCTTGCCAAGAAAATCCTGTGATATGGTATGTTCATTCTATAATGACTGGCAAATGGTATGCAGAGGGTGAATTGTCTCTCTTAGCCTCTGGCACAGCTTTGAACAGTGGAGAAGCAGCATCATTCTTTAAATGTCTAATCATTCAGACTTCTAATTTTGGCCACTCCTCTGAAGCAACTCATAAGCAATAATGTGCTTTTCCTAGATTTGCGGAGGAATTATGATGTTGTAACTCCTTCCTTTTAACTTTCTAACTTGTGTTGAACTCTTCTTCAGTCTTGTTGCTTGCCCTTCTTAACACTGGTTTCTGTTCATTGGCAAATGCACAGCACCAGGATGCATGGGTGACCATACATCCTATATTACAAAAAAAGGCACTCCTTAGCTTATTTGAAGGGCTGTCAGAAGACAACCCTCTATAGGAAGGGCAGTCCATTCTAAAGAACAAGAGTTTCAGAAATAATAGCTGCAGGGGACTTGAAGTCACCTATCAACAGTTTGCATCTGTGCAGCAGAATGAGCAGGCACCTAGATCACCTTGCCACAGTTTTCCACTCTAGCTGAGTTGAATTGGAGTTCTTTTGAAGTGATTTTTTCCCCTAAATTTATATTAAAATATATGAATTAGCACCATGGCCTTCATTCATTTGATGATGATCTTTCTGCTATCTCTGGTGATGCATAAATGGCCACCCTCTTGAGTACACAGAAATGTGCTTGCGTGTATGCGCACTTACAGGCAACTGGTGCGTCCTGGTGCTTTCCAGGACTCAAGAAAACCGGTTTTTCTGCTTTGCTTTTATCCCCCTGGCCATGAGAAAAATCCAGATGAACAGTTTGTATATGCACACATAAACACACACATACACACACAGCCACACCGTGTCAGATTAGCTCTGCATGAGCCAACTGCATACTCCCACTGGAACAAACTCCATGCCGCTTGTATAATTTGCAGCAATTGCGCTGGCTAACCACAAGAATTTGTTCTACAAAAGGTCTGCAGGGAGGTGGGCCATTTCTGCCTAATTCTCTCCAGGTGCCACTCAAATTCTTCCATCTCAAGATCAGCACGTCCCATGGTCTTCTCTCTCTCTCTCTCTCTCTCTCTCTCTCTCTCTCTCTCTCTCTGTGTATGTGTGTGTTCTCTTAGATAGCTCCACTTTCAGAATAGGCAAGAGAATGGTGAGGCTGCCCTTGCTCAAAGGAAACAGTAATTCTTCACACACCCACAGTGCCACATTTTGTTGCAGATACCATTTGTATAGTTAAGTTCCTTGACCTTTCCTCCTTCATTGCTATGGATTTCTTAATGAGACTGTACACACATGCTTTTGTGTGTGTTTGCCCTAACATTTGTGAGTAGTCAAAACATCATAATTTGATTGATCAAAATAATAAGAGTAGATCGAAGCATGAATCAAATTCTTATGTGTTTCAAGTCACAGATCTTCCTCAAAATCCAAGTGAATTCCAACCTTCCCTTTCCCCTCTTGTGTTCTTCCGCCACATTACCTTATTGTTTGCCATTATCAACTCTGCTCTTAAAATAATATCTAACTCCCAGAATCCCTAACTGCTACTGCTCTGGGAATATGGAGTAGGCTTTGTGGTAAGCACACGGTTCTGTCCTCCAACATCTCACCACCTTCGTACAGAATTCCCCAGCTCACATCAAGCTCCTTTTGCAGACTGGCTGCCATGTACAGAATATGACACATTAAAGACACGAATATCTATACATACACTATTTGAGCTGCTAAATATATGTCAATATTTATGGACCAAGGTGAAGCAAACTCTCCACACTAGAAAGAAGTTAGATTTCATGATCTGTATAAATCATCAGGGTTGCCAATCTAATATATAAAAGCCAAAGTTTGTCTGTTTGTCTGTGTCAGACAAAGAAGACCTCATATGATTGGCTGTGTCAGGCGAGAAGACCTCATATGACTGGCTGCCTGAGAAGATGCTATGGAATCCTGGGGTTTGCAGTTCAGGGAGGAGTCTTAAGAATTCCTAGCCAGGGAGCTCTTGGGCTTGGCCGGCTGTTATGGAGACGAGGCCTAGCAACAAGGAGGAGAGCAGTATATTCCCTCAGAAACCAAATCTCTGTATGCTAACAACTCTGAATACATATTGGATTGAGGAATATGGTGAAAATTTACAGGTGTAGTTTGGGGAATTAGAGACACAGGATGTCAAATCTGTGTATTTCAACTGCATCTAACTCCTCAGGTAAAGTAAGCTAATTCCTAAGGTATTTTTAACAAGTATTACCTATAAGAAAAATCCCGAGCAACGCCAGGTATATACGTGGCTTGACCTGTTTTCATGCTCTTAGCATTCACTGGACCTGCAGATATAAGGAGGCAAAGCTTTTTATAGAGAAGCATTCTAACCCACAAGCCAGTGAAGACCAAGCAGTTGTTCAAGATGTAAGACTGATTCAGTCAGTCAGTCAGTCAGTCTACCCATCCACCCACCCATCCATCTGCAGTCCTAAGAGTGATATATTGCAATTAGACTGATTCTGCTTCTCAGGCAAAGGGAGCCACAGTGAGTCTATCCACTGGAAATCCTGCACAGCCACCCACATTCTGCCTCCTGGCCATCCTAATATCTACATCCTTTAAAGCAATGGTGGAGAATCCTTTTTAGCCCGAGGGCCAAATGCAACTTCAGAAAATTTCAGAGATGGGGCACACCAGTTTGAGATAGGCCTATAGGCAAAAAGGTGGAACCAAATTTAATACATAACTCTGATAGTTAAGACTTGCACTGTTGACTTGTGGAGTATTTTCTGACCCCATTGGAATCTGAGTGCACTGAGGATTAGCAGCAGGGTGGAATTGTGATTAGGGGTGATGTTTAATATACACTTCTTGGCTTTAGCCGACTTGTTAATCCCAACTAGAATAGGCCTGTTGAGTCAATGGGTTCAATGTTAAGTCAATGTTTATATAAGTTCCACTGAAGGTATCGGACCTACTGAGAAGTTCAGCCCCCCCCCCCATCTCCACCTAGGGAGGCTAATCCAGTGACAACCGGTGCATATCAGTTTTGCTTACTGGCATCTTAATTTGCTGAAAAATGGCACAGGACATTGTTTAGGAGCTGAATATGTTACAGTGGGTGAGTCAGAAAATTATTCCAATGCCAAAAAGCAATAGATTTGTTGGGACAATTTTTGTGTCTCAGCATATTCGCTCTCCCCCACTTTCCCTTCGTCTTCCTCTGTATGCTTTAAAAAAAAAGAGAGAGAGAGACTGCATATGGCAAACGGCTGAAACAGTGTTCTCTAGGTGATAAGGGAGTGGCATGCCTAGACTGAAGGTCTAGTTCTGTGTAGATTCTGTCACAGAATGTCATTCTGAGGGACTTAAAAATGTTCCATCCTGGTGCATAAAGGCTAAAGCTCCCACTCTTACCACTAAGGCTTAGGAAAGGCATTTCAGCCTCTATAGAACAGGGAAAAATCCATGAAATTTGGGCAGGGGGGACTAGACCAAAAAATGATATAATGGGAAAAGGAGTGTGACACACACACACACACACACACACAGGGAAGCAGAAGATCTCCGAATGCTAAATCCTGTGGTACCCTGCAGTTTGGGCACTCGTACAACATTATTAGAGGTTGCATACACACAACCCTGGAGTCTATCTGCCCCTGTACAGCTGTAAAGATGAGGGTGGAAACTGACTCTTCAGCATGAGCTGTTAAATAGACTTACCTTCTGGATACAATAACCCTGGCCATGGGTATGATGATCTTTTTACATGATAGCCTAAGCAGCCAGGGGCTGTGTGGGACAACAGATGAAGTTCTCAATGTCAAGCTTTTTTCTGCCTTGTTAGGGGCAGATGCCAGTGTTTCTTGCATGAATAATTAAGGCTGCCTCATTTCCAATTGCTTTGCAATATTAAAAAATAATTGCCACCAGCCCCTCTTGTCACTGCTACCTGATGAAATGTCCTTTTTATTGATCAGAGTTGCTCTCAAATGCCATTATTCAGCTTCTTCCAACAGCTTACAGGAGGCCTCGTTTGTCTTGATCACAGAGCCGATTGTGTCGTTTTAGCCTGCTGGGAGCTGTCCCCAATTACCCAAATCTGCAAGGAATGAGCAGCCTCTTCTTCCAGGGATTAATAAGACTGGGTACTGCAGAAACTCTAGTCTTGCTGGTTGCCCTCTCTATCCTACCTAGAAGAGGGAAATTCTTGCTGCAGGTAACAACCAGCTCTGTCTCTACTCTTTTCCATCTTTCCTGTTGCAGTAATGGTAAGACTGGAAGCTTCCCCAAGCAGAAGTCTTGTGCTTTCAATGACTCTGTGACAGAAATCCAGCAAGAGAAACTGTCCACTCTATGGTAAGGCAAAAGCAGGGAATCGTAGTAGACAGACCCAAACAACCCAGAAGGGGATCTTGCAACTCTGCTTGGATGTCAGTGTGTCTGTGAAACTGTAAAGGTTGCAAAGGAGGCCTACCGCACTGCAAGTGGGACATTCATGCCATGGCTTTCAAACAGTAATGGGGAAACAGTGGTCTTATATAACCTGCTGGACTTCAGTTCCTAATATCGCTATGCTGGTTTAAGACTATGAATTAAGCTATAGTCATGGCCAGTCCTAGAGGTGGGGTAGGATGGATGGATGGTTTACCAGATTATTAAGCTGAGCGGGGCACTAAACTGAGCTGAATTAGTTCTGAATGCAGAGCATCACATCAAAGATAGCTTGCTATGGGCCCATTTCATAAACACTGCTGAGGAGAAGCCTAGTATATATAGGACCTGTTTCACTGCTCTCTTTTGCAATCCTGCAAACACCATACGACTTGGCAGCACAATGCTGCAGGAGTGTCTTGGTATGTATTTGTGGGGTAGACTGCAACATTTCACCCTTGGATCCCATACTGCAAGGGGGCTCCCAGCTCAATTCCTGTGTATATTATTAACTCCTATCCTGAGCTTACCACATTCCTCAGCAGAATTCATGCTAATTTAAAGTTTTCATAAAGAGAGAAAATTATATGTTAGCACATAAGATTGCACTGAGCCTCAACATGTGAAACAATGAGACTCTTTCCAGTTATGGCAAAATAAATATTTTATGTCATTGTATGTGAAGCAGAAGTGATACTAATTTGAATCTTATGTGGTTGTTTAAAGCACTGATATACATTCAGTCTGGTAAAGAACAGGTTAAATTAATTAATTTTACTCCTTGCCTCTAATTTAAGCTCTCTGTAAAGTATATCCTTGGGATGCTGGCTGTGCAGGCCTTGCTTATTAGCTAGACCTGCATCCCAGCTGTAAGAGGAAAAATGAAGGACATCTATCATTCTGGTGTATCACAGAGCAAGGAGGAGCTGCAGGCAAGAATTTTCACATGCAGTCCAGGCATGCAATAATTCTTACATGTGGCCCACGGATCTGTATAGCCATATTCTTGCAAGGAGCACAAGCTGGGCCTTGAGATTACACCTCCACAATACCCCATAAACCTAGGATTGCCAGGTGTCCTCTTGCTGGATTGGCAGATGTCCCTTACTGTAAAGAGTGTCCCTTATTTAAGGATTGGAAAGCTTTTCCTTTCTTATAGACTGAACAAGATGCCCACTCACCCCTCGTACTTTTGAGTGTGGGTTCTTCGTAGGCAGAAATGTGTGCATCCTGTGGGGAGAGAAGAGCAGGCAGGCAAAACTTCACTATGCCTTGGCCCCAGCAATTGATGAAGGGCCTTCTTCCCTCTCAGCTGCCACAGCCATAGGCTCAGAGGGAGAAAAGAGCAGGCAGTATCTCTGGTGGACTTCAATCTCCTCCCCAACTGCTATCCTCTTTTCCTTTGTGCGTCTTACTTCTTATGAAGACTGTAAGCCTGAGGACAGGGAACTATCAAATTAACAATTTGTAAGCCACTCTAGGACCTTTTTTGGCTGAAGGACAGGATATAAATACAAGAAAGAGAGAAAGAAAGAAAGAAAAAGAGAACAACATGTTGATTTTACAAAGAAACACACGGCCAAGTTAACTGAATTCAATACTTCCATTTGTGTTCCATTTGGGAGAAAAGCAGGATATAACTAAAATAAATAAATTGGTGTTCAGGTAGAACACAAACTTGTTAATACAGTCCTCCCTCCACATTTGTGGGTTTGATCATTGCAAATTTGATTATTCACCAGGCATGCACATGTCTCCCCTGCCATTCTCCTCCTCCCCTTGCCTTGTGTTTTGGCAGGTGCAGAGAAGGAAGGCAAGGAAATTGTCAGGGGGGAGGTATGTGCACGCCTTTCTTCTCCTCTCCGGAACACCCCCCGTCTCGTTCCCTTGCTGAAAACTCACACTGAGGCAAAAGGCAAGGGAATCGGGGGAAGGCTTGTGCCAGCCTTCCTTCTCTCCTCTGGAGCTCCCCCGTGGCCCCAGTGTGCAAAGGCAAGGAAATGGGAGGGGGAGCCCCAGAAGGGAATGGGGCAAGCACGAGGGGGAGTTCTTTGTGGGCTTTCCACTTTCATGAAAGTAGCTGTTTCCTGAACGTCATGAATTTTGACTGTCCCTTATTTGTTATTTTGAAAATTTGGCAACACTACATAAACCCACTGGGTGACCCCACAATGCTGAATGGGGGTGCATGTCTCCAAATCCTCATCCAGGATTCTATTTATCCTTGGGCCTGCCCTGGCTGTAGTGACATGGCAGACACAAATTCTCCTGCTGGTTCTTCTTCGTAATCCTTTTTCTACTCTCTAATTCCTGCATGCTACAATGAACAAATGTGCCACAGAGATGGTGGGGAAAGTTTGCAGGCAAAATAAATGGGCTGGTAGGAGGGAGAGAAGTTGGGGCTGCTGCATTTTCTATGGAAGATGTTTTAGAGGTAAAATACAAATGTTTGGTTTTCAACCTAGCAATTCTAATAGTTGTCTGTGAGATCACCATCTGCAATGCCAAAATCCTCTGTAAGACATAGGATTTTTTGAGTCTGTGTGTATGCATCTGTGCATGGGTGCCTTTATCAGCTGCATGGGACCAAATTATCTCAAGAACCAGCTGCTTCCATTTGAAGCTGCCCAAGAATTAAGATAATCAATATCAGAGCACCTGTATTCTATGCTGTCCTTAAAATAAAATCACCCAGTGGAAATAAGAGGTGGGGTCATTTTCTCAATGTAGGTAAGGCTACAGAATGTCCTCCTAGCAAAGTCCCCTTCTCTTTGATTTTAGGAGCTATTGAATAACTTTATTGTTCAGCAAGCCTTTAATGTTTAATGATCTGCTGCTTTTAGGGATTTGAAACTTTGCTGCTTTTAATTATTATTGTAATGCTAGCTGACTATTGTGTATTGTTCCTAGACACGTTATTTGTTCTTGATATTATGACGTCTTGTAAGACATCTTGAAAGCCTTTTCAGAAAAGAAGTATTGTGAAACAAAAAACAAAAACAAACCCCAAAGCAAGCCAAGCAGAGATTCATAAAGCTAAACTTTTCTCCGCTGAACTTTTGCTGGCCCCACAACTGTTAAAGTCACTTGGCACCCTTCCAACTGCCACACACACAAGCAATGGTAATCCAAAGGAACTGCTTCCCTAGTTTTTCCAGTCTAGTCTTCTTATGTAATTGTACTCAGAAGGATGTTGTTACGTGCTTTCAAGTTGTTTCCAACTTATGGCTACTCTAAGGCAACCCTATCAGGGGGCTTTCTGGGGCTGAGAATGAGTGAGACGCCCAAGGTCACCATGACCGAGCAGGGAATCGAACCCTGGTTTTCAGGGTCATAGTCCGATGCTCAAACCAGTACACCCCCTGGCTCTCACTCAGAAGTAGACATCATTGTATTTCAATGGATCTTGCTCTCACTGAAATTTTGCTGCTTTTTATCCATAGGGATATACTTTTGAAGGAGTCTCCCTATCCCCTGCAGTCCTAAGTGCATTGCAAACCAGGTCACCAGAGACGCTGCCACTTTGTTTAAACATTGTGGAGCAGCAGAAGATTGGAGAATGCTGTCACTGTGTTTCCCATCCTGTTCCCTTTGTGATATGAGTAAGCAAGTGTGGCCCTCCAGACGTTTTATGACTGCAACTCTCTCAATTGCTTGACTAGGGCCATTTCTGCAGTGCACTGTTATAGTGCTATTATCTCACTTTCAACATCCTGGGGAATTCTGAGGCCAAAGCGCTCTCTGGCTGAGAATTCTAAATGCCCCTCCCTAAACTGCAAACCCCAGGATCCACAGGATGGTGAAAGTGGAATAATAGCACTATAAGAGTGCAGTGTGGAAATGGCCTACGTTGACTTAGACTTATTGGGAATTGTAGGCAGAAAACATCTGCAGGGCCCCGCATGTGCATCTATGCTTTATAGCAAGAATGCTGAACCTTTAGTCCTCCAAACTGCCATTGGACTACATCTCCCACAATTACTGACCATTGGCCATGCTCTCTGGGGCTGATGGGAAATTGGAATCCAGTATCTAGAAGGCCTCATGGTTCCCCATGCCTGCTTTATAACTCCCTTGTCCCACTTTTCTTCCCAGTCTTGTTTAGGGGTAAAAGTCAAGTCCTGCTTGTTACAGCAGGATGGGGAAGGGTGGATTAGGCAAAGTCAAAGGCACAATTAAAGGGTTAAAATAGGAGACCTCGTGGCTTCTTGGTCCTCCACTAGTTCAAAATGTTTCTTTAATAGTGAGGCAGGATCTCTGTCTTGTAGTGTTTCGTGTTTTGCCTCAAGAAACTTACTTTTTATACTCTCTGTACATACAAGCATGAAAGACAAGAGTCCAGACTTTTCAGCTACAGTATGGGGCTATTTGAAATCTTGTGTATTTTCATGTTGCTAAAACTGCTCCTTACCAGATGACTGATCTTTTCCCCCTATTCTTACCCTTAACAGGATCATAGGGGCTGCAAGTTCAAACTAAGAAATGTTAGGAGAAAGGTACTCCTTCAGATCTGGAACTGAAGCAGGAGATGGCCACTGGAATGACATTAGAGCTGAAGTTCTAGCTTCAAAATCTGCATCGGGCAGGTCACTCAAGCCTTAAAGCAAACCAAAGGCAAAGGCCAGCACCAAAAACAAATAACCACCTAAAGTGGAATTACATAACCAAATGGTAAGGTACGCCATTTTCAAGTGGTCTCCTAAACTCTGAGTGTGAAATGGTCTCCTCATTTGGAATTTGACTTCCCGGATATCAGCCTTCTGGAACTGTGTTTATCTGACGATCTATACTCAAGCTGCTAGCTATGAAGTTTTCAGCAAACTAAACACATGAAAATGGTGCTTACAGATTCAAATTGCCTGTTTCGCTCACTTTGCACAAGTTTGTTTCCAGTAGATCCTAGTGCAAAATCATTGTGTGCTGAGAAAATTGATAACATGAATCTCTTGTTTGTGGGAATTTGAACCAATGGCTGAAAGATGGGGAGGAAGTGCAGTGCATAGGAAAGGCATAGTTTGCCTTTAAATCTTCATTTTCTTGAAAAATGAGAGAGATACTCTGCAAGAAAAATGCCTCTTTCATAAGAAGGGACTTGAGTTACTGACTTCACAGTAGGTACAAGCCTTCAGAATAATATCAACTGAGCAGCAATTAATGTAAGTTTTAATCATGAAGTTACCTGATGGGAATGTGAAAGACAAACTGAAATGGAGGACTTTGCTTTAGATACAAGCAGTGTGGTTGAGGGAAGAAGGTTCTCAGTGCTACACCAGACAGCTGTTAAAGGACTACTTTTCAACAGCTGTTATGGCATGCTAAATTGAACAGCTGAATCTTTTAGGGGAACAAGAGATCTACTGCAGAAGGTTTCTTAGAAACTCTACATGCAGCGTTAATGGGAGATAAGAATAAAGTCCTTCAGAAGCACTGAACTTCTTGTGTCAGTTTAGGCCCCAGCTGGAAGACTTAAGGACCAAATGATTAAGCTTTCGAGATAGCCAGAATTATCCCAGAAGGAGAAAAATAGAATCCTCTGTACTCTTTCTGAAAGACAGACTTGTTCTTAGGATTATTGGATACCCCCTTGCCTTAATCAGAATTTATAAGAATGATGGGTGGAGGGGTGAACATGAAGAATCCCTGCTCCAACAAACCTCACTTCTGCTTACTAGTCAGCATATCTGCTCTTTCATGTGTATAGCTTGTTCAAAGGCTCCAATAATTGGTGCAAGCATCTGTCTGCACAGAGTAATTTGAAGAATGGAATACTTGTTAAGTGGAAAATATCCATATTATATACAAGCTCTGCCTTCCGTTTTTCTCACGTCCTGATTCCAACAGACATGTGTACTCATAATATCTATGCCTATATTAGGTAGGATGTGACTAATTAACTGGCTGTGGTGAGCCAAGGAGGACTCTGTGGTGCTCACTGTCACTGCCCACACCTACCCAGACTGACTTGGCCTGGAGAGATGACCCACAAGGAAGACAGGAGTTCCCCGTGCTCAGTGAAGCAAGAGCCAGTGGCGCAGCATCAGCATTCTTAACTGCGCAGCAGGAAGGTGCAGTGGCCGAAATGGTGGTGGAGGTGGAGTTGAGGAAGCAGAGGGGAACTTAAGAAGGAGACAGAGGGGGGAACAGGGTAGACGCTAAGGGAAAGAAGGGCCAAGCAGGAAGGACGGGAGGAGGGACATGGAGACGAGAGAAAGGCAGACATGGCGAGAGAAACTGGGGAAGGGAGAGGAGGGACAATGAAGGCAGATGTGGCAACGGAAGGAAAGGGACTGACAGAGGATGGAGCGGGAAAGAAACTCGGAGGTGGGAGGACACCAGGAGTGGAGAACAGAGGAACAACTGGGAAGGGGAAGCTGATGGAGGGAAGTGGAGGAATTCGAATGTAGACGGGATGGAAGGAAGAATGAGCACATGGGAAAGAGATGAACACGAGAAGAGAGAAAGGCATAGTCAGAGACAGGAAGGTGGGCAGGAGTGGCGGAGTGAAGGAGAGGACTGAAAGAGAGACCACGACAAATCCAAGGGAGTTGGAACTGGCAGGAAAGAAGGAACAGAAGGCGCTTGGTGGTCTCACGGAAGAAGCTACAGAGAGAATGAGAAGTGTGAGTGGGAGGCTGTGGAAAAGGGAGAGGGCAGAGATGTCAGATTGAAGTTGGACTATGGAAGTGGGGGGGCTAGGAGTCTGCCAAAAGGGGAAAGCCCCTGATGTTTTACAGGGCACCTTGTAGATCTGATGGAACAGTGACCGGAACATGAAGTATGCCCCCCTCCACTCTTGGGGCTGTTACTTCTCAATTTTGTGCACTTGAGTGGTTGTGGTTTTGTTTTGTGTATGAAAAAACTCACAGACCTTTGTTGTAAGTGGGTCAAGAAATAAAAGCTGGTGACAAAGACTAACTGGACTGCTTTGGATTCTGTTCTAAGTCATGGATCCACAGGTCAGGACTGGCTCCAACCCCCATTTTGGGAGGAGTGGAGTCACAATGGTA
Organism: Cyclura pinguis; assembly: GCA_030412105.1. NCBI lineage: Eukaryota > Metazoa > Chordata > Lepidosauria > Squamata > Iguanidae > Cyclura > Cyclura pinguis. The sequence continues at coordinate 163,817,735 of CM059600.1, forward strand.
AACCTCCATGGACTCCTTAAAGCTCCTTGTTTTACTATACCTGCAAAAACAGGGAATTATCAATGAGCACATCAGTTCATAATACAGTTGGCCCTCCATTTTTGCAAGAGTTTCCACAAAGGTGGAAAAACTGCAACTATCTTCCCCGCTTCCACTCAGCAGACAGGGCAACGTGTCTGCCTTCTCTCCTTGAGCTTTCCTTTCCCATCACTTTGTCACCCACCGAAGCAGGTGAGAGAATGCACATATGCGCCTTCCTTTCTCATACTCCCCCTTCCATCACCTTGTCACCAACCCACGTGGGTGGGAGAACGAACACATGCACCTTCACTCCTTGCACTCCCCCTCCCATTGCCTTGTCTCCCGCCCAAGCAGGTGGGGAAACACACGTGCACATCTTCCCTCCTTGTGCTCCCCATCACATTGCCTTGTCACCTGCCTGAGCACACAAGGGAACACACAGGCACACCTCACAAATAATCATATTTGCAAAGGTCAAACTCACAAATGTGGAGGGAGTACTGGACAAGGTTGGTGGAATACATTCAGGATGCTAAGTCACAAGTTAGATATGACCTACTCCATATTACAAAAAGTGTTCTTAACACTACTTTGCACCATCTCAACTCAACAGGTAACCTGTTCAGCTAGCGTGGTTGGAACAGTCTTTGCAAGTTCTTTGTAGTATAATGGTCCCCTTATTTTTCAGTAAAATTATTGAAAAATAATGTGCCATGCATTTGCCAAACAAAAGTGCATGCCATAAGAACAATTCACAGAGAGACACACCAACTCTACTATCCTAACTCTGTCTGGGCACATAGTCTGGCACAGCCAGGTACATTCAACTCCCAACTTCAGCTAAATGTCAGTGCATAAGAAGTACAAGTGTCTCAAGTTCAAGTCCCACTGAAATATATTAGAATTGCCCGCAAGTGGATGGATGTGATCTTGTGCATGTACTATGTAATTATTCCAGTATAGTTTGCAAAGAAAATGTTTCCTTGCGATTTATGTGGCAGGCCAAGTAGCTTCTCTCCATAGAAATAGTAAGAAACTTTTTTGCACTGACTCAGACCTTTGTTCCATCTAGCTCAGTATTGTCTACACAAGGGGTGGGCAACAGGGGTCTTCTAGATGTTTTTGGTTGACAAATACCACTTGCTTATAGTGAATGATAAGGCATTGTAAAGCTGCAGACTGAAACATTTGCAAAAAGGCTGGACAGTCATGGAGTGCTGAGGGGGGCAAACTGTGCCCCTGCAGCAGGCTGCAGTACCACATTTTTCAGCTGCAGAATCAGCTGGAAATCAAAACCAGAGATTGCATCCAGTTTCAGCTTCTGGGTTCAGTGGCAGATGTGGGGGACTCTTAGCACCTAAATCTGCTGTATCTGAAGGCTTGTGGAAGTGGTTTGTGGATTTGGGGAAGAAAACCACCACATTTTAGAAAATAAAATAAAATGGAGATAGTTTGGAAAAGCTTGGAGACCACAAAAATAATCAACAGAGGCCACTTTCAGCCTGTAGGCCAAAGAATTCCCACCTCTGGACTACCATGACTGGCAGCAAGCCTCTGAGTTTTGAGATAGGTCTCTTTGCCAGGCCTATGTGGAGCTGCTGTGGAAGCAAGGACCTTCATTATACAAAGCACGTACTCTCTGAGAGAGCTGTAGCCCTAGATCAGAGCTAAGGCTATCCCCGACTCCCGGATGGAGACCAGTATACAGGATCCTGATTTTATAATAATATATATAATCTTCTCTTTAACCAGGAGCATATTAACATCCGCAGACATTGTCAGAATAATTATCATTAGAATAACAATAATAATAATAATAATTAATTAATAATAATAATAACAATAATAATAATAATAACAATAATAATAATAATAAAAAAGGGTAGGAGGGGACAGGCGAGGCGAGTCGTCTATAGTACACAGTCCTGTGAGGTCAGCGGAGTCTTTGGAGTCTGCGCTGCCACATCATTCAAGTGCCCCCTTCCATATTTACACACTTGCCTGGCGTCCACACCCCCAGCTAAGCTGGAGGGAAAACAGTGCATTGAACACAAAATAAAAACCATCAAATAACCCTCCCCTCCCTCCCTCCCTCCCACCCTCCCTCCCTCCCGTCTTTTTGTTTTGTTTGTTCCTTTTCCATAAAACTTCCCATCAGAAATACATTATTTACATACGAAATAAATAGAGCGGTAACCTGATTTGTGTTTGGCCTGTGGCAAACAGTCAGAGGTACTAGGGAAAGTATGGCTTGGATTCGAATCTGTACAGAGCTGTGTGGGGAGCCGGGATCAGCCTGCAACCCCGGACATGGCAAAGCTGGGCACCTTGCATATTTCAGGGCCTCGCATCCAACTTCCAGGAAGTGGCATGAAAGTCCTTCCACCATCCCTTGGCCCTCTTCCCACCCACCCGCAGCCATTTTCTGGCCCTGGAGCAGTGGCTGTTTTCTTGCAGTCTCAGCACAGGATGGGCACACCATCTGCAGTCACAAGCCGGCCTGTGGTGGGGTCATAACTCCCTGCCAGGTAGTAGAGGTCTTGCCGGTCCTGGTACTTTTTGCTGCGAGTCAGCTGCTCATAGTGTTCACGCTCAACCACTTGGCATTTGTGTGAGATGGTCTGGACATCATTCTCATCCTCATGGCATGACTGGTACAGTGCATTCTGCAGGAAGGGCAGAAGTCAGAATATGGCACCCCAGCACTGGATTTAAGAACAGAAATGTTAAGGATGACTATGAGACTCAGCTATTAAAGGACAACAGTCCTCTGCAGAGACTAGTGCCGTGCCAGCCATCTTGGAGGTGTAACATGAGGCATCTATAACAGGTGATTCACCACATTCCACATAAGAAGAAAGATGCTGGATCAGCCTGAAGCCCTAGTTCTAGTTCAGCATTCTGTGCCCACAAGGCATGGCTTCTGGGTAACCCACAAGAGGCATACTGGTACTAAGAGGCATACTGTCTCTGTTCTTGGGAGACAGCATATAGCCTTCTGACTTGTAACCATTGCAAGAGTCATCCTCCATAAATTTGTGAAACCCTCTTTTAAAGCCATCAAAATCCAGTCCCACTCATCAAACAATTTATCAGTGGGTGCTGGTCTACCCCTTGCTCGCTTGCCCCTCTAACTTACTATGTCTTTCCTATAGTCCAGCCAGCCACTCCATCCCCTTCTGTCTCACTCCTCACTCGCTTTTTTCACCTAACTCTAACTTTGCTCCTGATTTTACTTCATCCCCTTTCCGGCCCTGGCCACTCACCTTGCCATCACTGTGCCGCTTGCCCAGCTTGGTCTCTTCAGGATGGTAGAACCATTTTACTTTGACAACCATGTTGCTGCCCCAGGATTCCCACATACTCTCAATGCGGCCAATGTATGGCAGGTGGGGTCGGCCCGCTGACAGGAAAACAGCACAGTCACCGATGCGCAGAGTCTCCTTGCCCCGTACAATTGCCTTGTAGAACAATTTCCGTGCTTTCCCCTTCATGCCACGACGCTGCAGGAAAAGGGACAGAGCATGCTAAGGCAGAGCAAACAGCAGCCTGCGTGACACGTAGGGTCTCTCCTTCCTTACTCAGGGGATTCTGATTGTTGCCATAGAAACAAGTGTCAACAGCTGAATGGGCTCCCTAGAGCCTATAGCAACTGAGCTTAACTGGGGGGCGCTCTGTAGCAAAAGACAGAAGCTCTGCTCCAGAGAGAATCCCTGATGTTTTTTGCTTCAGGAGACCTGGGAGAGAAGAACCAACAAAAAGCAAAATGGGTTTACCAAATGACTTGTACACCCTGCTCACTGTTGGCGACTACAGACAAGGAATAAGATGCACATCATGGCTGGTGCCTCACAACACCGGCTGTGCTAAAGAGTAAGGAGTTGGGTCCACTGTACTCACCAGTGCTAGATATAGTCCCTGCCCTATTTGCCCACGCCCACTCCAGAAAACTGACTCATGGAAAACCGTTTCTTATGAAACATCTGCTATGATCCCACAGCCATGGAAACATTTAGAGGTTTTTATGACTGTTGCAAAATTCTTGTGTGAAGCATCTGGAACTGCTGAAAGTTAGCTAATGAGAGACAGACCATCTTTGGACAATGGAATCCAATTGTAACACACCTTGCCTGGCATTCCATTAGTGGCATATGCAGGCGGAAGTCAATCCTACATTTGTGTCTTTACCTTTTCTTTTTTTGGTCAGTGAGTATTGGCATTTCCTCCCTCTCTCCACAATGACCAAACCCCTATCCAGGACTTATGATCGGTCCCTCTCCACTGGCATTCTGTGTCTGATGGAGGGAGACTGGAGAAGTATCTGGTTATGTGCTGTAGCCTCTGGAGGATCCCAATGGACTTCAGTGAGTAATTTCATATCTGGCTACAGGGACGTGGTCAGGCACTTCTTCCATCTCCCTCCCCTCCCCCCATTCTCCACCAGGCACAGAATGGGCAGTGGGGCTGCAGCAACTTGACGGTAAGTCTGAGGAGCACTGAATGGCCAGTTGTAGCATAGTTCTACATGTAGAATTACTATGCTATGCTAAGCCATACAGGATGCTGGCCCTTGTGTCCCAATGCACTGTTGCTTTGCTCCTCCCTTTGCAAAGGTATGTGAACAAGTCAAGTCCCCAGTTAATCACAGTTTCCTTTTATAACTGAATTAGGAAACTATGGTTAATGCTTCAGAACAAGGACATGAACAACCCATAGTCTAAAACTGGCTTCACATCCAGGAATATTCTAAAACCATTAAGCATAGTTCCCCAGTGGGGACTTAACAAGAAACTATAGTTAACTGGTTAACTGAAGAGTCTATTTGTTTCCTACCCTGCTTGAGGAATTTTACACACACACACACACACACACACACACACGTCTGTCTGTCTGTAAATAAATAAAACTGTATACAGGGGCACAAGGCTCATTCTCAGCTTATCAAGTTGAGTTGTGACCATTCAAACATGACTATAATGGCCACAATCAGTGTAAAAGATTTAGTTACCACCAATGCATTCTAGCAAATTTCAGTCCAAATTTTGTGATGCTCAGGTAATCCCTGCAGCAGTCTTGTAGCCTAGTCCTAAGTATGTGATAAGCAAGTCCTGTTATTTTCAGTATTCTGAACACTCAGCTGCAACATTAGCATTCTAATTTGTTGCCCTTACAATAGTATGAAAACAGGAATTCACAGTTCTTTTGTCACAAACTAGAAAAAGGGAAATTTCGCCTTTCCGTTCTGATCCGGGCAGGAAGACAGTCTGAAGAGGGGAGGAAGCTTCCCAAGTTTATCCTATCCTCCTGGCCAAAGCCACAGAATGACTGGGATTAATAGCTACACTTCCTTCCAGCATTTCCTCCTAACTCTGTCATACTAGCTCATGCCAAAAAAATTCTAAAGCCACCTTCAGGAATAAAATGTTAACATGCAAGCATGGCAAATTCAAACCATTTTCCTCCACTTGCACAATGCAGTCCAGTCACGTTATATGGGATCCTTGTTAAATGTCATCGCTCTCACCTAAGTAACACTCTAAGAGCTCTGTTTGATCCCCAGTCATTTCCCATACCTGGGTGGGATTTCCAGACCATTTCCAGAGCTGGCGTGCTGGCAGGAAAGCAGAGATCTTTGGCCGGTTTTCCACCGAGGGCAGCCGCTGCCGGCGGGAGAACTCTTTGGCTTTAGAGAAGCTGAGGGCCTCCTTGCGCCTGAGCTTGCTCTTGGCCCCAGCGCCAAAGCACCTCTGCAAGGTGCTGCTCTTTGAACTCAGGGCTTCGGATTGAGCCAGCAGGGCCGGAACAGGGTGCGTGAGGCAGGTCTGCACGAGCAATGTGGGGTCTTCGTCATCAGAGCTGTAGGACGAGTCCTCGTTGTCAGAGGAACAGAGGCTAGAGGTGGAGCCTGAGCCAGAGCTGGAGGAAGTGGATGATCCAGAAGAAGAGGAAGAGACAGAAAGGCGCGTCAGGAAGCGAGAGGAGACACTGCCTCTCAGTTCATCCACCTCATCTTCATCCATGTCTGAGTAAGAGCTGTGGCAGTCACTGTCGCAGTGTAGTCCATACTCTGTTTGACCGGTGTACTTGCGTAACGCCAGTCCCATGGGCAACGCACTCTTCTTCTCCTTCATCCCCAAGGCCGGGTGAGTGTAGCCATGGCCAGACAGTGACCCAAAGTCCTTGTCACTCATCAACAAGGCCTTGCAGTTTTTGTTCTTGGGGGATGTCACACCCTCATGATCTAGCTTGACCAGATATTCGCTGCCCATTTTCCGGCGCCCTCCCTTGCCCACCTCGGCATCGAACCGCTCAGCCTTCTTGGCACGCAAGAGCTTCTGGGCACATGGCAGAACCACGCCAGTGCTTCCAAAAGCGGAGTAAGAGTTGGCAATGCGGCTGAACGAGTCGGATCCAAAGCCATTGCCAAAGATGGGGGCAGCCACACTGTGGACGGGGAAGAGCACTTCTTTGGCACGCAGCTTTTTGCTGCTGCCATTGAGTTGGAAGAGGTTCTGCCTCATAGCTGTGCTCTTGCTGGATGTCTTGCGCTTGTTCTGAGCCACTGCTGACCAACTCAACAGGGGGCTGGTACGACGGCCCAGGAAGTGATCTCCCGTTAGAGCTTTTGAACTTGAATGAAGCATGTCAGATTTACCTGGTAAGAAAAGGCAGGGTCAGAGAAATGCTGTGTTAAGGATCTGGATCTAACCTGCCTGTATCAGGGGTAGGCAAACTCCAGAGCCTAGAGGGCTTGCACTACCCCATTTTCAGCTCCCTTTGGCTTTTGGATAGCTGCAGGATGTTGTTGCAACTGCCCTTTTGGGTTTCTAGAAGTCATGGTGTGTCACTTCTTATTGCTTTTCAGACCATTTAGGACGTAAGGGTTTTGGGGTTTTTTTGTTTTGTTTTGTGTTCTTTTGGCTGTTTGGGGATGGGGAGCCCCATGAAATAGCATTTTACAATGCCACAAAGAGGTTGTTTTTACATTTTTTTGGCCCAAAAGGACATTTTTTTCCAGCAGAAATTGGGCCAGGGGAGTAGGAAGTTGGGGGGGGGTCCCAAGCGCTGCACTGGACCACCCAAAGGGCCATATGCAGCTCACAGACCATATAATTTCAACCTCTGATCTCTACCCTTTCTAAGCAACTACTTTCTTGTTTCTTGTATGGTGGACCCTTGGAATCCACTGTGGTTTGGTTCCAGCAGGTGCCATAGACGAAAGCTCAAATCCCATTATATACAATGGGGCAATAAAATGGTGTCCCTTATATAAAATGGTGAGCAATGCAAACCAGTGCTGGAGAGAGTCGGAGGATCTGTGAAACGGCGGGAGGCTCCAGCAGGGTATGCCTACACACCAGCGTACTGCATGGCGCGTGGCAAAATCAAGGTTAGCTTTTTAAGGATTTTTTTTTAATCATTTTGAGCCATGCTTGGTTGAATCAATGGATGCAGAACCCATGGATACAGAGGGTCAACTGTATTCAGCAACTAATCACACACGTTTTACTGATCATGCAGCCTCCCCCTTTGCAACTTTACCTTTCCTCCCTCTACTCCTTCCCTTTTTTTCCTCCAGTTTGAGCCCTAGACTTTCTTGAACTTCCCTAGTCAGTCTGGAAACTAACACTGTTACAGCTCTGCAGTAACTATAGTAGAATTTATTTTTAAAAAAGAAAACTACTAACTAGGTAAGAACCAAAGTTCAACATGTACTGTAGATCTGCAAGTATCTCAACTCAAATAGTGTCAAACAATTTCTGTAAATCTTGCCAGTCGTAACAGGACAACAATGGACAGGAGACAGCAGCTGCCACTAGTTGAGATGAAGCATTATCTGTTCGCACCCCATTGTTTGGGATTCCATAAGAAGCCCAGCAGCAATACATGACTTGCAAACAGTTTCTATTCTCGTGACATGTCAAAACAAACTTCAAAATAGTTTATTTTGACATTCTGTGCTAAAAGGAAGGTCCCGTTTTGTGAACATGTTTGTCAAAATCAAAAGAAGCACTTATCTTTGGGTGATTTTTTTTTTTACGGATCATTACAAAAAAAATCAACAAACCAACAAATGAACAACCTGTAAAAGTATCAGTTTTGTCAGAATAATCCATAATAGGCTAAACCTCCTAGGCGGCCAATACAGGAAAACTGCTTTCACTCTAAATGGGCTTCGTTTGCTTGCAGTGGCATCAGCAAACAGCAAAGCCTGATTGGCCTCAGATTTGCATTATGATGGCATTGTATCCCATAGATCATTCTCTGATAGCTGATTATCACAGTCATTACTTGAGGAATAATGAAACAGAAAAAAAAAATAAAATAAAAGATACTGAAGCAGCAGAAAAAAGCAGACATGGAAGCAGCAGGGAAGGAAGTACAAGTGGCCTTCAACTTTTGCAAGTTTAACCTCCATGAATTTGATTATTTGCAGATTATTTACCACTGCCTCTGCTGCTGCTCTACACCATTTTTAATAGGGACTTACAAGCCTCACCTCATATTTGCAGCAGTGCTGCCCTACACACAAGGGCCAGCACCCCCAGAGCCATCACCAGGCTGAGCCAGCACTGAGAATTCCTGCTGCAGCCCAAGATTTGCTCCTAGTGGCCTTCAGGAGCAGTGTGGCAGTAGTGGATCAAGTCACTAAATTTGGCTGTGGCACTGGCTGCCCCCTTTTTCTCTCTCTTGATCTGGCAGATGTCATGGCTGTGCCTCCTCCTCCTCTGCCTCTTAAGTCTTTCCCCTGTGCCCAGCGGTGACAAGTCAGAGAGGGAGTGGGCAGGTGGGCAAGCAGACTTCGCAGGGTGGGGAGGGGACTGCAAAGCCTCACAAGGCTTGAACTCTGGGCTAACTTCTAACTTGTAGAGAGACTGAGCTCCCTTCCTGCCTTCTTCCTTTGCTGAGGCATGGTGAGGAGCCTGAGAAAGTCAACAGAATTCCTTCTGTTGTTCTCAGTCTCCATCTCTCTCACATAGGAAGGACCCACTACAGGCGGTTGCCCAATTTGGGGGAGTAGTTAGAGCTTTTCAACAAAGAGCTGTTTTCCTCTTCTTCTCCTCCCCATGTCCCTTCCTTCCAACACTCTCTTCTCAACATGAATCTCCTTGGGAACATCGCTGTGAGAACCCCATGAGACTCCTCTTCCAGGGTTTCCCATCCTCTTGCACAAGTTGCTGCCATGAACCACATGCACACACCTTTTGGGTTCATGGCAAAGATGGCCAATTTCTTCCTTCTCCTGGCATATTCTTTTTTTTTTAAATTGCAAATCCTTTTCCAGGCTTCATGGAAGCTTGCTGCATATTCATTTCATTTGAAGCTTGCTGCATATTCCACCACCACCCCTGCACCAACCCAGGATCCATCCTCTCTCCTTAAGGCAAACCTCCTGATCACATCATGCCAGGGAAGCCTTCCCCTCTCTCTCTGCCTTGGTTTGCAGAGGGACTGCAAATGTGAGGCGAGGTTGATAAGCCTCCATGGGGATTCACATGTATTGTGCACTGTACATGTGAACCTGTGTTATGTTGAATCTGCCAGTTGTCCTTATTTTGTGTGTGTTAAATATTGATGGGGGGGGTAGAGATATTTGTGTTTTTTCCACTTTTGTGGGGGTCCTGTCCGCCCAGCCCCCACAAAAGTCAAGTGATTACTGCAGCTCTTAATGCCAATGAAAAGCCTGAATTTTGGACAACTACAGTCTGAGAAATAGTAACACATCTGATTCAGAGTTTACAAATTTGTTTATAAATCAGTTCTGGTTTTATTGCTAGGTCCACCTTGCTTGTCCTATGTTGTTATCGTTCCACTGCTTTCTTGATGCTTTAGTCTCAGCCTTCCTATCAATGTTTTTCTCAAACCCACTTTCTATAATAGTACTGCTGGTTCAGGGCTGATACTGATCTTTTTTTCTGGCACAATGGATAAGCCGTTGGATCTGGATCAGGGGACCAGCTGTGCTTGTATGATTTTGTTATTTTATAATGCTGCTGAGTTGACTTTTTTTTTTAATATGGTCTGTGTTACTTTAAGTATTGTGCCCTAATTATCACTTTGGTTGTTTATAATTATTTAATCACTTGCTGTGATCTTGGGATGTGATTTTGTGCTTATTATTTTCTGCTTTTTAAAATTATGTTATCTCATAATTATATATGAAAGAGATTCCTGAATGTTCCCTTACCTGATTTCAATTAATTTTATAGTTATATTTTCTACGATGACTTTACTTTATAGGATTGTTATAGGATGTGTAAGTTTCATGGTCTCTACAGGGAAAAAAGCTGCTTTACAGATGGCAATGTAGAAAGGGAACATGCAAATGTAAAATGAAATGAAACTTCTGACCATACAGAACACTTACTGAGTGGCAAGGCATTGCCTCAGCCTAAATGCACCCCATGGCATTCTTGTGAGGATAAAATAGGATAGCCCTTGAATACCTTGAACAAATACAGTCAGGATAGAGTGAAAGAGAGCTCCTTACCAGGCTTTTCTTTGCTGGTAGCCTTCTTTCCAGTGCTTTTGGTAGACTCAGACACATCACGTCCCTCAGCACAGAGGCTTGGTGCTGGTTCACTAGGACGAGGAACATCGTTGGAAGATCTCTTATTACGTCGGCAAGAAGTTGAGACCAGCAGCGCAGGAGAAGGCTCTGTGCCTACAAAAAGAGAAAGGCAACTCAGAAATCTTATCAACAGATTGAGGTGACAGATGTTTGCCTAATCATATGTTTGGTGGTCATATGCTTTCTTGCCAATATGCACACATTGTAATACCTAAAGTGTGGCATTCTCATGCACAGAAGAAACAGTCGTCATGAACTGAGCTACAAAAGGACCCCAAGCCCAAGATGCAGGGCAGATATCCTCATGATGTGGATTGCTACAGGATTTTATTCCTAGCAGGGCTCCATTGTGGATGAAGTTCTGCATTAAGGAGTCCAAAGCAGTGGCATATTTTGCCCTGTGAAGGCAAAGTAAACCACAGCAGATACCAATGGCTCAGCATTAATCCCACCCAAGGATGCTTACACTGGATTTTGAAGTCTGGTGGCAGTAGGCGGATATTGGACACTGCAATGTGACCCGTGTCCCCATCATCGAATTCTACCAGCACCGAGTCTGCATCATCTTCTTCGTCACTTGAGGAACCTGTGGGGCAGAAGCTGTCACAACCTTTGGAACAGAGAGACATCTTTCAGGCCAGTTCTGTGATTGGCATAGAAGAAACTCTGTCCCAATGACTTAGTTGCCTGCTGTATCCTCATTTCCTCCCCACCTTGGGACGCCTATTGGCCAACCGATCTCACCTCGGATAACATTCCCTGGGTAGAGGCAGCGGGACTTCTGGCTCCAATAAGCACAGACTCGAGTGCCAGGTGGTAGACTGTGACTTGACTGTGGCTGGACATCCAGAACCTGGAAAGAAACAAAGGGCCCTGGTTGGCAGTTGGCCCACGCTGCTCTTAACTAGGCATTGGAAACACTGCTAACACTACTGTCTGGCCAAGGGTGGGTGTGTTTTATGTCATCAGGCACTGATGGTCATGGTTAAATTGGTACATAACCCAGTAGAAACTTAGGGTACAGGGCAGGCTAGTATTCAGATGGCAGCAGAACATCCATGCTGTACATGGTTATCTCAACTTCTCTCATGGTTATCAGTCATTTTATTTTATTTTATTTATTATATTTGTAGGTTGCCTTTCTCCTGGTGTGGGATCCATGTCCTCTTGTTCTTGCATTTTACCTATGCAACACCAATGAATGGTACCCTTTGGTCGAGTAACAGAACACTATGCTTTCCACAGAGATTGTGGGACTGCTGCTTCAGCAGCCCTAGCCTGCACAATTACTCATAAGGAGCACTGGGAGCCACGGTCCAGCAACAACTGGAGGTACACAAGATTCCCACCCCTACTCTAAAGAGTTGGTTTGGAATGAAATAGTGCTATTTGTAGTAACTGATATCCAAAATCAACAACTCTGCATGATCTGTTTTCAGTAAAATGTTGATGTTACTTTCCAGTCTTCATAATTCTGTACTGAGAAGCGTGAATAAATCTGATTAAAGCACAAACATTAACTAAGGCTGCTCCTCAAAGGGCTCCTCTGAATATTGGAAATGGGAGCACTGGGCTGATAGTGCATACAGCTTCTCTCTATGTACACAGTTGTGCCCTATGACACATATCTAACTATCCCTAGGAAAAGCAGGCATCCGGCCCCCCAGAATATCTGCAACACTGAAAGCAAGAAGCTAGCTACAGCTATAAAACACATACAGCAGAGCTTTCCAAACGGTGTGCTGTGACACGTTAGTGTGTCGCCTAAAGTGTGTAGGTGTGTCGCCTACAATCTTGGAAATGTGTGTTATTTTTTATAGATCAAACATTTTTAAAAATATATAAAAGTTTCTCATGAGATATGTTGTGTCCCCGTACGTTTTGTTATTACAACCACAACGAAGAACTGAATTACTGTGTCACAAAATGATGCATGTCTAAAAAGTGTGTTGCCAACATGAAAAGTTTGGAAAGCTCTAACATACAGGCTGTACAGTAGTACTCAGCAGCTGTGTGGCTAGCGAAGGCCCAGTGCAGTGCACCAGGCTGACGATGGTAAACAGCAAGGTTGCCTATGGCACTCAGATGTGCTGCATGAGGACATCTGATCTCCCCTCACTCCTTGCTAACATCATACAGGTGTACCCTTGCCTGAATGTGCTTTGCCCTTTTGCCCCAGCATCATGCTACCTTAAGCTTCACTATCCAGAAGGCCTGAGCCTCCCAAGTGTACTTGCTTGCCTCATCAAAAATCTCCTATCTCATATTCTGTGCCAGCTTGTGCTTGCACATTTGCACAGGGGAGCAGTACTTTCTGCTCCCTGCCCCATAGGAAAATCCCGTAGGTATTGTTTTCAGCTGCATTAGCAGCCCAGCTTCTCCACCCCCAATCGCCTAAGCAGGCCTGATTAATCCCAGGCCATGATCTACTGGGACTCACCGCCTCCTGCAGCAGCTGCTCCTGGGAATAGATCCTCTGTCGGTTCCCTCGCTCTCCCTCAATGACGATGCTGTAGCTACAGGAGGGGCAAATCAATGACAAGGATTTACACTGCTGAAGACGTGTAAGGCTGGAAGAGAACTCAGTCTGGCTAATTTTGACAGATGTGAAATGAGGCATTCAGCTCTCAGGTTGCAGCAGAAAGAACAGAGCACTTGCGTTTCAGTCCAGTGGGAGTGCAAGGTACTCACTTCAGAAATCCAGAAGAGTATGTGCAAAGGGCACTAGGTGCTCCATACGAGGGCAGAGTTTAGTTTGGGAATGGAAGTAAAGATATTACAGTGATTAACAGCACTATCCCACATCTATTTACTCAGAAATCACACTCATTATAGTCAGTGGGACTTATGTACAAGTTATTTCAGAGTAAAACTTATTTTAAGGGAGGACATATTTTCAATGTCAATTTTTTTAATGTAAGGTTAGTTATCTGTTTTACAGATGGGTGAAAGACAGTGACTTGGCCAAGGCCATTAAGAAGCTCTTATCAGAAGGGGTCTCCAAACACAGGTCTCTCACATATCCTCTGAACTATATGGCTTTTTGGCATAGGATTGCAGGGTTGGGTGGGAGCGGGGAGGCACTTTATCTGCTTCCAGTGAAGACAAAATGTAGGTCACTTATGGACTGCAGGTGGACCTCTCTTTTGATCATGCAACTGCAATTCATGTGGTGTGATTATCTTAAGGAAGGACCATCCTAGTCTCTCTCTAGCAAGGACTGCAGTTATCTGCAAGCCAAAGGTAGAAAGGAGGAAGCAAGGTCTGGAAAGAAAGCCTTGGGAGTGCAGAGGAAAGGAATGGCCCACCCTATTAAGTAACAGTGTTGCCATTTGATCTCTGGAAGAAACTGCCCTCTCTCCCTGCATGCATTTTCCATGTGTGTGCTTGGGAAGCACAATCTCTGGTGTCATCAGATTCTTACATGTCTGGTGGTTGCAGACTCTTCACACTACCAGCGTAGAGCAGGCTGTCCTCTTTGGGGATGAGCACGCGCAACCCATCCTGGAGATCCTCTTTGTGGATGGTGCACGACTGGGCTGCAACCACAAGGCAAGACATGAATGCGTAGCTCGTTCCTTTCCCCATCTCCTTGTATCAGCAAAATTGGGGTCCAAGATGCCAATCAAGCTCTTAAAGTTGGCCCATTAGCCAGCCAGCAAGTTTTGACATCCAGATTAGCACTCAGTATTCATATCCCTTTCAGGGAGTACAAGATAAAAGAATGAACTCGCAGATTGGTTGGAAGGAGGCTTCATTTGTTTCCAGAGGTTTCTTCAGCCTCTTGAGCTTAGCAAAGGATTCAGGCTTGGATCCTGGGCTCTGCCACATTTTGTCAACCTCAATTTGCTCTTCATAATCATTTCCACCCGTCCAAGCTGCTCACCGAACCACCCTTGACCTACAGCTGGGCAAACCAGAATTGCCCACTCTCCTTTCTTGCTCTGACAGTAGAACTACCGCCGCCACCACCACAGTCCACCTTTAGTGCTACACCACCTCATCATCATCCTTGTCTCTACAGCCTTGTTCTCTGTGTTACTGACCTTACTGATACCTGCTCCCTCACATCCCAGAATGCTCAGCTGTAGTCTGGAGTATGTGCAGAAACTCACCAGGGGTTATGTCTTGCTCTGTACCAGTGGGAGGCATCTCTTCCTCTTCAGAGAAGCTGCTGTTATCATCAAACTCAAACTGATCTTCGATGGCAAAGCTCTCCATCAGGCGGCTGACTGCCCGGCCTTTGCACTGCAAAAGCAAAAGCAAAGCATGTCCTCTTCTTGCATACAGTCACCCTCCACAAGCACATGACAAATAGCCATGTGCCCAAGGTGAGAATGTGCTGATCAAGGGTCTCATACATCCTGAGTCAATATTTCATTGATAGCACCACCTTGGGCCTTGCTGGACAGTGCCCAATATGCACGAAAAGGGTTTGAGGTGACTCCAAAGAACTCTGCTTGCTTCTTTTATTCTAAGCTAGGACCTTGAGTTCCCTCCTGCCTGACCTGGCAGTAATGAAAAAGCCTGGAGCCTTCTGGTCTTCACAGAAAAAACCTGGTGGTTATAGAGCCATTTGACATTTTTGCAGCTGATCTAATCAAGTTCTGCATTGTACGAGTGGATTATAATTTCTTACCTGCTTGCTGACCACCTTGTTCTTGACCTTAGACAGCTTCTTGCCCTTGCTGAGGATGGCCTTGGCACTGCGGGGAGAGAGTGCCAGTGCCCCATTCTTTCTCTGCCAAGAGGAGATAGAGAAAAGGGAAGAAAATCAACCAATATAAAGCACCCAGAGAAAGGAGCAGTGTACTTGAGTTTCTGACCTGGCCACCATGGCCTGAAGGACCCTTACCACCCTGATTACTAACAGCCAATCTGCCCTTTTTGGAGCAGCCCTCCCACCTACTCATCATATCCCGTCTTTGTTCCATGAACGGGGCCATCCCACTTCACTGAGGAGCATCCGCAGCCCTGTCCCTTTTTGCCTCTGCCTACCCTGAGGGCAGACTGCAGCACTTTGCTCTTGCGTGTGGCTTTCTTCAGGCGTTCGCTGCTCAGCTTTCCTGCATCATCCCGAGTTGCAAATGACCGGGCCTGGCTGCCAGAGAAGAGCCCTTCGCTTGTTGTTGATGTCCCAGGCCCACAATGAGGGTCCTTGGCCTTGCTTTTTAACTTTTTCTTGCTGGAACCCTCACGTGACCCTGGCCGGCACACCGGTACCTTTTCCAACCTTGCTACACCAGGCTTCACTGGACGTTGCTTGATTTTGACTTGGCCCTCAGGACTGGGGATTCGGCAGGGTCCTGTACAGATCCAAAAGAGAATAACAATGAAGAAAGGGGCCAAAGGAAAACAACATGCCATATTACTGCTTCCTCCTACCTGCACAGTCTGGTTCTCAAGAGATCCATGACATGAATGAAGGTGCTGTGCAGACTCACCCTGATTAGCGTCTTGTGGGCCATCTGATGTCCTTTCATATTTTATTTCATGAAAGAACAGGACCTGGATTTTTGGTCCTCCTGTAGCCTATAAGAGGGTACCAGGGACTCCCTCAAAATTAACATTTCTGCCACCTTCCACTCACCCTCAGGTGTGAGTCAGATACAATAACTTGGCAAGACAGAGGACCAGAAAAAGTCTGAGTCATATCCCCACCAGGCTTCAGTGCCCTTCTCTTTAGCAGATGGGGTGGATTCAGAATTTCACCAAGACATTTCCATTACCTAGTAATCCCTGCCTCTCTTTTTTCTTCTTCGCCTTCTGATTGGCTTCCATTTTTACTACTGAGGAAGGAGAGGGGCCAATTACAGCAGGACTGACTGTCACATGAAGGGTAGAGCTGGTGTCACTGGTCAAGTCATCACCACCACCACCATCATCACTGTCATAGTTTCTGTGGCGATTGTCATCTGTGGATGGAAAGAAGAGTTAGGAGAAATTCATGGCTAGAGGGTCACTTCACAATACAGGGAGGGGACTCAGACATCCTTCATGGCTCCCAGTTTCACAGTGTCCAACTTCTGCCATTGAAACACACTCAAGACCACCACCACATTGCTTTTAAGGCTCATATCTCAGCATGAACTGAAAAGCAATGATTGGGAGGAAATAGTTTATTTGACATTTTCCTATAGTGGGTGTGAAGGGATGTCATGTCAGGGAGGGAGCAGGATTGTTTTCTGCTGCTTCAGAGACTAGGAGAAGGAGCAATGGCTTCAAGCTGCAGGAAAGGAGATTCCACTTGAACTTTAAGAAGAACTTCCTGACAGTCAGAGCTGTCCGACAGTGGAATATGCTGCCTCGGAATGT
This sequence comes from Cyclura pinguis, assembly GCA_030412105.1. Taxonomy (NCBI): domain Eukaryota; kingdom Metazoa; phylum Chordata; class Lepidosauria; order Squamata; family Iguanidae; genus Cyclura; species Cyclura pinguis. The sequence continues at coordinate 163,834,644 of CM059600.1, forward strand.
GGTAGAGTCTCCTTCTTTGGAGGTTTTTAAGCAGAGGCTGGATGGTCATCTGTTGGGAATGCTTTGGTGGGTTTTCCTGCATAGCAGGGGGTTGGACTCGATGGCCCCTGGGGTCTCTTTCAACTCTGTGATTCTATGAAGGAGATTTCCAAGAGTGTGTATTGCATTGCCTTTTTTTACTCCTTATTGGCAACATGATGCCTCACCAATCCATCCTTTGGTAGTCATTGGCCTGGAATACTGCAGGGAAGACATGAGGTAAGAACATCTGGGAAAGCTGCCCTGGCATGCTCATTACGGGATAAAAAACTTTTAAACTAACAAAACAAAAACAATAGCTCTTGAGTGCTTTTGGCTTTGTTTTATTTTTGCTGAGAATGACCTCCTCTCTGTATTGACCCTGCTGTAGAGCAGGCTGTGCATCCCCCTTCTGATCTTAGTTTCTACATCCTGGTTCTTGCCCCCTTGACAATGCATCTTTGTTCTTTTGGCTTTGGGGAGTGGAAGCAGGATTCCTGTTTCAATCTTGGTTTCCTGATAAGATGCCCCAGGAGCTCCAAGGGAAACCCATAAGACTGCAGTCAAATGGGAACGGACACTGGCCTCAGTAGAGGCCATCACGTGCAGCTATTTTAAAATTCCACTGCTTCCTCTGTTCACCAGCAGGAAATACACTTGTGCCGCAAACTCCTGGCCAGAGAGGGAGATAACAGCTTTGTTGGAGCATGGATTTGCCCCTGAATGGATTGGGAGAAACTAATCACACTCACCTCTTGCAGTACAATGATGTAGAGATGAGCAGGGATTTTGCTTTCCAGGAGCCTGGCAAACAGTCCAGAGGACACACATTCCCCCTACTGCCCCGATTGTCCTTGGGGCGTTAGTGATGTTTTAAGTATGAACATGTTACTAACATCAGCCCCAAATCTTCCACCACCACCACTTTTTACTTCTCAAGCATGAGTGGATGTCATCCCTTCAACCTGTCCGTACCTGCATCAGGATTCCCTGTGCTTTGCTTGGCCTCCATGGTAGCAAGGTCCTGCTGTGGGTATTTGGTGGAAGACATGCCTTTGGAGCTCTTGGGGCGCGAAAGTTTCTTTTGGATCCGCGCACCTTGCGTAGGCTCTTTCCGGCGGAAGGGGCCAATGCCTGTAGTCAAGCCTTTGCTCTTGACCTTCTGCTTGAGATGGGAGACCTTGTGCACCACATTGGAAGCCAACTTGCTCTGGGAGCTGCTCTTTTTACAATGCACCTTCTCCTGCAGAACCAGATGCAATGTACAAGCAGACATGTTACTATCAGTAGAAGATGCACAGAACTGTCACTGTCTTATGACTCCCTCTCTCTCCTGCTCATTTTTGGGACACATTCAAAACCAGATAACTGGAAAAGACTATAAAATCTCATCTGGCACTACCACCAGCAGAGCTGAGTTTAGGTTCCCCATAACCAAACCTTAATGTTTCAAGGAATGGGTTTCTGCACTTTACAACAACCAGTCTACTGAGAAGTAAGTTCCATCTTCATGGTCTTTCTTGTAAATTAAATCCAGGGCTTCCATTTTTCCTAATGACAAACTGCCATCCATTTTTTTTATGTCAATCTTTTAAATATTTGAAGATGGTGATCAGGAAACTTATTGGCTTCTTAAGCCTCTTCAGGGCGTGTTATTCCATTCTACATTTTTTATGTATTTGTATAATATTTGGCCCTGCATCTCTCTCTTTTTTAAAGAAAGTAAAAAAATTCTTCTATAATAATAACCCCACTTCTGTGACCTGTATAGAAACCAATAAAACAAAACAAGACACCTGGTCTAAATGACACAATTGTGCATGTATTTGCTTGTTATGCATAGTTTATTCTACTAGTTACAGAATGTGACAGCACATAGCAATGTTTGTCTGTCTGTCTCTCTATCTTGTAGGATAAATAAAATGTGAATATTCATATCAGCTATATAGGATTCACTGATCTTGCTGGAATTTTCCTTGGAGCCATCCATATGGGAGATATTACCACCTGATTAGCTTAAGAAACAAGGCCAGCACATGGCTGGACTTACCTCTGATCAGCCCTAGTTTGGCTAATTCTTATCCAGCTGCAGGATGAAGATAAAAGAGAATGGCAAAGTGTGCTCACCTGTGAGCTTTTGAGGCTACCATAAGCTGTGTCTGGTATTTTCCTTTTCTTCTTCTTGGGCTCCCCCTCAGTCCGTAGCTCCGCACACAGTAGTGATAAGCTGGCTTTTACTGACCTGTGAATGGAAAAGAATGCTTAACCAGGAGAGAGACCAGGGGAAAGACATTCAGTTCGCCCTCTTCCTATTAAGAAGTGGAAGTCACGGGTTAATGAGATCGGTGAGATCGGTAGAGCACCATCCAGAGCCAAGGACCAAGCATCACTGCTTTGGACCAAGTACAAACTTGCAGCACAATTCCCTTCCCACAATTAACAGACTGTGATCCCATCCCATCATGGTTTTGTTCATCTACTTCCCTAGTTAGTGTGCTACCCAAACTAGGCTGTGGAAAGGCAGGATCAGTCAGTATCCTTTGGTTTCATTTAGTTCCTTTTATTTACTTTTATTTTACGCCTGGCTGCATTACTTTTATTTATTGCAAGAGACAATGTGGTCTTGCTATGGTTTATGTAATATAAATATTATGTCATGTTATGCTATGCATGTAAATACTAGACATATATTTTCCCCTGGAAATCAATAGCACTGATTCTCAATGTCTTGGGGACCACTGTCCCTCCTTATTATGGTGATTTCTCCCTGTTACCAATTGTTCTTCCTTATGTTGTACACACAAGGATCTCTGAATGTGGTAGTCCTTGAAAGAGGATGCCCCACACAGAAACACAAACCTCTCACTCTTTCAAGCTACAGCTTCTGCAAAGTGGCACACTCTGTTCTAGAGAAGAGCTGAGGTCAGCAACTCTCTGCCTGGAATATTGATTGTTCTGATCTGACTGGTTCCAACAAATCTTACAAAATCTGGATAAGAAGTACACAGGTGCAGGGAAACCACATTTCCACAGATATTCTCAAGCACCATCTGCAATTTAGCCTTGGCTGTTTTTCCTTGGTAAACTAAACCTCTAGGCCCTGGAAAAATGGACTCATTTTCTTCCCCATCCCCAAATACTTGGACTACACACAAAGCTTCCTTTGAGAATTCCTCTGAAATTCCACATATGTCCATGTAGCATGGACTGGATATGCCCATGAAATCACAGCATAGCCAATTCTCTCTGCTCTTTACAATTGTACGCATTATCATTTGCTGTCATTCACAAAATTCATTCTAGACCTGATGGTTATATATTAAAATGCATTGGAAAAAGACTGTTTCAAAATGCAAAAGGAGAGCATTTATGTTAAAAACGTATCAATTCAAGAAGAAAATTTGAAATGCTTTGGTCCACACAATCCGGAAGGGGTTACTGGGGTACAGCATGGGGCTTCTTTCTATAAACAAAACAAAACAAAATATAGTCTCACTTCTGCAATAGACAAGGCTGGGCAAATATAGGTTTGAAGTGGCTGCTCTCTTACATGATGTTGCCATTTTAGTGCTGGATGCTCACTGAGATTCTTAAATAGCTCAGAGCCTTCCTTCTGCCCGCAGACAAGAGAGACCAAGACCTCCTCCCATCTCTCCAGGGCAGGACGGCACAGTAGCAACTAGATGCCAAGACATCTGGGGTTCTATTGAACTCCACTCTTTCCCCAAGAAGTTGCCTGAATGAAGACTGAACTGTGGTAGCTGTGTAAAATAGGAAAGAGCAAATTTCTCCTGACACATATGTGAACTAGTTAGTGTTACTAGAAAAATCTCTCTGACTGGCAGGGATGAGGGAAAGGCCTGATACAGTGCAGAAAACCATCACTGTGTGTGTGTGTATGTGTAAAATGTGTTTCTCTGTGTTCTGTATCACGCATACATATTTAAATCCAGCCTGATGAGAATACCACATTAGACAATGTATACATCCATTTTCATGTGAGAGCACATCTTTGTATTAATAATTTAAAAAAATAAGCAATGCTAAATATGCACCCATATGATTTCTTCTAAACACCTTGCATTGTAGAAAAGCTTTACATGCTTTCTTAAATAATTTTAGTAGATTCTTTTCAGTAGTGCTCTCCCAAGAGGAGGGATCATGACTGAAAAGTTCTGATCATGAAGCTTGGGGTGTTTTTTTAAAAAGGCCATTATTTAATTACAAGGTGAGATTTAAAGGTGGTTCGTCACTATTGTGGCACTTTTTTTAAAAATGAAATGATTCCTCATTACTCAAAACTAACCAAACTGTTACTTTTAGTTACTTCAGATCAAGTGCCTCTAACTGTTAGCCTGTGGTGTAACCCATGCTTGCTTCCAGCACCCATCCCCATTTCTCCTCCACGGTTTAGTGAAGCCACAAACTTAGAACTATAGAAAGTATGAAGAAAATAAGAGTTACACCATAAAAGAAGTGAAAGTATTCCTTGCTCATTTACAATCATTATACAAAGTATTTATAATTTTGTTACTGGAAAGTATATTGGATAAATGAGTTAATTACAGATAGATTGTTATCTATAACTAGTTAGTTCCAGATTCTGCCTGTTCCACATCCAGGCAAACGTCAGTCACAGAGGGATCCTGAAGCAAGGGCTGAAGAATGCTACTCCAAGTAAATAAATAAATAAACAAATAATAAAATACTCCAAGTGGTGGTCTGTGGACTGGTGCTGGTCCACAGTAAATTTCCAGGAAAGGACACACATATGGCACATTGTGGGGAAAAGAAGCTGGCCCTCCCCACATGAGACAGCTTGATAATTACTGCCCTAAAGGACACATGGGGGGGGGTCTCATATGGGAACTCCAGGGGTGTATTAATGGAACAAGGTGTTTCTAGGGGGCCTAGCTAAACAAAGACATGGTAAAGCAGTTGGAGCCTCTTACATGGTAGAAGTGAAACTGGTTCCGCAGCATTGACTGCACCCTCTCTTGCAGATGTCTTTTGTTTTTGGATGGGAGGGGAATGAGGGCACAATACTGTACCCCTCCCACATGTCCCGTGGCTGCTCTAGGAACGGGAGGAGACATTCCTCGGCTTTTCATGCCTTCCAGCAACATTCCAGAGCAGAGCGGCTGCCACTTCTGCTGCAGCTCATTAATTCACCAGCTATGGTGGGGGCTTTGGGACAATTGCCTCTTTCAGCTGAGCTTGTCAGAAGGTTTTATGTGCAAGGGAATTGCCAGAGGAACTACAGTGTAGCGCCTGCCCTGGCAGCTTAACTCCCTCTACACCAAGAGAATAGCGATACAAGGGGCAATGTGGGTTGTGTAAGTAGTTTTAGTGCCATCCTTGTATTCTGCTCTAAGGTTACAGGTTTTATGGGCAGGTGTAGGTGCACATACGTTCGGCAAAGATTAAGTCTCATAAGAACCAAGAAGCTAAGAGAGGCATCAAAAGTACGTGCTCCAATGCATACTTGTAGTGACAAGGACTGGAATCCTCGATCAAAATTTCTCCAGTCCCATAATGACAAAGCACAATATTTGCTGAATGACCAAAGATTATATACATTGTGTTCATATACTGATTGCCTTTTCTTTCCAAAATTCTGAATGTATGTTCTACTTAGAAAGGCGATGGGAAAGAATTGCAAAGACTCATGGAAAAATATGGGATGCATTATAGGTCTCTAAGGAAAGGAGACAGGGACTGGAGTCATGAGGTGGGGAGGGCTGGATTAAGTTGTCTCACGCTCTTGACCAATGAAAACCTTGTTTCAACGATCTCTCATTTTCTCAGGGCTTCAGTCAAATTCCCACACAGACCATTATGTGTACTGGGCAATGCTCCTGCACGTACAGGCAATCAGAAGAGGATCTGGCTGCAGCTGCCCCACATACGTACACCAAGTGTATGTGCACCAGAAGACCAAGAAGTGTTATACTGTTTCTGACACAAAGTGCTTTCTGTCCAGGATTTTACATAATGCCGTCTGAAGAGTTGAGCAGAATCTGGCAACATAATTTTGAACTTGTTCTCTGTAACTAGCACTGGGATAAAATTTGTTTTTGTTTTTTAAGAAAGAGAGAAGTAGCTTAAATGTTCAAGGTTCTACACAAGCTATGGGATTCTGTTCTGGGAATCCATTTCTGTGCTTTAGATTACGACTGCAAAAAGGAAGAATCTAGAACTGATGGCAATGGCTGTGGCAGACAAGGCTATAAGCATTCTGCTTATTCTGTACCACAGAATCAAAATTCTGTGACCTATATATATTTGTGCAAATTGAGTGTATTTCTGTGGCTTTTACTTTTGCATGATTTATTCTGACCTCTGGGCTGTTTTGCATAGAACATTATGTTTTGCATGGATTATTAATCACATATAGGAGCACAGAATCATACAGGGCATGGAAGCCCATCCTCCATTCAGTCTCACTGAGCAACCTCTTTGGCTTCTGGTATTCCAACAGACATTGCCTATGCACTTCCTTAATAATAGGAGAAGTAGTAATAGTGGAGAAGGAGGAGGGGGAAGAGAGCTGAGAGTCACAAAAAACCCAAACAAACAGAATGATATGCCCAGTGTCTCTTTCAGCCTTCTTTCTGTGCTTCCACACAATCACAGTGTATGCGAAGCTCAGTTTTTAGAGGTAGTTCTTCCACTGGCTTCCATTCCACAGCACGTCTTGGTTAAATCTGTGGAAGGAAAGTTCCAAGGCCTCTAGCATTAGCATATAATTATGACTCCCTTTGAAATCCTTCCTTTCCCCCTTAGGGAGAGTGTGCAGTCAGTTCAGACCAGTCTAGAGGAGAGGATGAGATTAGGACTGAACCCATCTGGCACTTTACAGGAGCAATGAAGGGATGTCTTGCTTGTTGCTGGGAGAAAGGAAAAATGTGCAAAATAGCTCAGATCCAGAATGGAAAATAGACAGGGGCAGCTTACCTTCTCCCCTCACCCACAGCAAGAATGACAAATTAGGCCTGACTTTATCTTGGATGGGTCACCTTTTGACATCTTCTAACATATCTGCTCTACCATGCTTTGGCAAAGCTCTCACAGCTTCTCCTCCTAGCACAGTAAATATGAAATGAATTAGCTCCCTAAAGGCTTTGTTCCATCCCCCACAGCTGGCTGCCTGCCCACTCTGATCTCCCGTGCTCGTTAGCTCTAATTGCTCCACTCCAGCACCCAGGCTCCAGAGAAGCTGCCTCTTGTTTGCTCCACCCTGGGAATGCAGCCCAGGTCTTGAGGCTGCCCAAACCCCATCTTCCCAAGACAGCTTCTGTTCACACTTCTCTCTCAGGCCATGCCCCTGTACCTTAACCTTTTGACCCTGAGTCAACCTCAGAGCGGGTGCCAAATTCCATTCTGGCAGCAGCAGTGAAAAGGAAGGAGGGAATTCCCTGGTTAAACAGAGTGACGGGAAGGGAGCAAAGCACCCTGAGGCAGGCAAAGGGCCACAGGCACAAAAAGGAATGAGCCGGCTTTAGGGATGGTGACCAACTCCAGCTAAGGCCAAGCCTCCACCCGGCCTTTGCGTCTCAGCATACTCAAGCAGGAATTACCATGGCTCGAGGCCACTGGCTCAGTTCCGGGGTGTGGCTGAAGGAAGGCAAGCTTGGCAAGAATCTCTGATCCGTGTGGGAAGCTTAAAGGACAGGAATGTTTCTGATAGGAAGCTGGCCAAGGGGCTGGGCCCACAGCTGCCACAGAAGCATGTGTTGCTTCGCGGAGGCCAAAAAGCTTCTGCCTGCTGCACAGGGAAACGATGCCGCTATGGCTGGGAGCCTTGGCCTGGCATGCTGTAAGGGAATCCTATGCCACAGTTGTTTGCCAGGGCAGGTTTACAAGTCAGGCACACTGAAGTGAGCACAGCAGAAAGTAGCACAAGCCACCATTCAGGTGTGCTGTTCAAATATCATGGGTGTGTCAGCTAATCTCTCTCTGGGAGCCTGCATGATCTGGAGGCTTCCTGTGATCCTTTGATCTGTGGGAAAGAGTTGATTTGACATGTGCTCACATGGGAAGCATTCATGGGAAGGGTGGTGCGATTGGACGTTAGTGTGTGCTTATGGCTCTGGAATGGCAGACTGAACTCATTTTGCAACATCACAGAAAAACATCAGGCACCACGGGCTGTGGGCCCACTGCAGTGATCAGAGCAGGTCATTTCTTTCACAGGCTCTTTATAACTTGGGAGTTGATGGATGCAGTAATACTCCACAAGTATAAGAACCACTGTGGTGTAGTGGCCTGAGTGTTGGACTATGACCTTGGAGGCCAGGGTTCACTTCCCTGCTCAGCCATGGAAACCCAGTGGATGACTTTGGGTGCATCACACACACTCAGCCCCAGGAAACCCTGTGACAGCGTTGCCTTAAGAGTTGCCAAAAGTTGGAAATGACTTGGCAACACACAACAACACCAACAATAATGGTTAAGGATTTGGAAAGGGAGAAGAACCTATGCCCTTAATACATGTTCAGGCCCTGTTCTCCAAGGATGGTGAACATACCACCAGCAGCACTTTCATGGCTTGAGTGTGGGGACAACTATCAACTGGAGCCACATATAGAATATGATAATTTCTGGGGAATACGAAGGAAGCAGGATAGAACTGGTACGGACCACCTTTACAGAAAGTCGTTCTGCTTCACTGCTGATATGGACCTTGCTCAAATAAAATTTTACAGATTTGAAAAAAGTTTATGCTTTTAAAAACTTCCAAAATGTTCAACTAGAGATTACAGAAGAACAGAATGTCTATGCCCTAGGCAATGATGGCTTATCAGTCTCCACTCCAAGCCTTGGTTTATAAGTGCTGTATGAAACTGGTCATACATATTAGTTCCTCTTCTTAAGCAGAAGAATTTCATGCCACAGTGTTTTTCCTTTCCAGGAAAAACACAACCTAGAATGCTATTATGGGCTGTTCAGAAGACACAGAACTGAAAGGACAGAATGCTATATTTCAGAAGTAAAATCTAGCTGTTAAAGTTTGCTCCACTGATGGGAGTAACTTCTAGTACCATTGTAGTTGTGATCTTAAAATGCAAAGGGTGAGAATATTGACATTTGCAGTTCTGCTTGTTGCCTTAGTTCAGTCTCCCCTCTACTGTTCCTCTGATATCACAGGATAGATTAGTAATGCCAAAGCTGGGACTATCTTTGAAATCAGCTAAGAATTTATTCCCCATTGACTTTGATTCTCTATGAATCTCCTCAGTTTTACAAGATGTGAGGAAAGAGCATGGATTCTACTTGCCTCCCCTCCAGGATACATCCATACATGGGGGGTGGTGGTGGTGGTGGCAAGGAGGACTGGGAGAAAAGTCAAGCAAGTACTCCAGTGAGCCCTGGAAGGTTTCCATGAGCCATATGGTGGAGCCATGTTGCAACCCAAAGCCAACACTAACTGCTTTTTTCCCCTGTAACCTTCACTACATTTGCTAATGTTTTGTGACATAAAACCTAGAGATTAATTTTTTTCTTCTGTCTTAATTGAAGGAACCATTTAGTACAGATTTAACTATTATTACCAAATCATCAGGATTGATGCAGCGCACACACGCGTGCTCCAATCATGTTTGGACTAGCTTGGAGGATTTATGCAAATGGGCCTGCCGGGAGAGGCAATTTGTAGCAGAGAAGGACAATTATACAGGGCCCGTGAGTGCGGGAATGACTGTGCCGGGCGGCTAATGGATAATCATAAAGCGCCAGCAGCAATGAACACCACTGCAGCGTGACCAATGACTTTATACAGCACAGATAAAGAGGCTTTTATGCAACGCTGCCTTCCTCTTCAAAGAGGGGCAATTCTTTCCCCAGAGCGGTGCAGGAGGCAAGACAGACATGAAGTGGGGGGGGGGGCACAGAAAAACAGGCATCTCTCCAGGTTTGTCAGTCTCCCAGGTCCTGAGGTCCACTCTGACGTTCAAGGGAATCACAGCACTTGGTGCTGAAATGCAGCCACTTCTGGGGGTGCGAGAGGTAACAGTAACAGCCAGGAACAAGAGGAAAATCCCTGGACCTCAGAACACTCAGTGGATGCCATCTCTCTTTCTACTTGCCTCCCAACGTTTTTCTGTAATAATTATATTACAAAAAAGGACCTTCTAGGGGTAGGGAGGCTCTTGCTTTCCCCTTGACAACGGTACTGATAATTTTCAGCATACAAATACACAAGATTGCAACTAATAACAAGTAGGTGTGGATTGCATGTCACATGCTGTATGATGTGAAAAATCATAGTGCTTCTAAGCAACAACAACAACAACAAAAATAGTCCCAGTATCTCAAATGTCCATTTATGGGCAGTATTACTTACTTCTTCTTGTAGCCCTTTCCCATTGCCACAGTCTAAAGCTGGAAATATATATAATTGGGAGATACAACATCCAAGTAGTGGTGGAGCAGGAATGTATAGCAAAGCAGCAGGTAGAAGAAAGGGTCAGCCCTCTCCTTCTCTTTCTCACTATTTTACAGGTTTCAGGCATTGGACCATGGAGATCTCCTGGTGTCCTATGTACCTCTGCTCTTATAGATGCATACAGCTTTACTTGCACTCGTTACAACCTCACAGTAATGTCTATTTGTTCTTCAAATCATTTCTGACTCACTGTGACCCTATCACAGGGTCCTTGTGGTAAGATTTATTCAGAGGAGGCTTGCCATTGCATTCTTTTAAGGCTGTGAGAGTGTGACTTCCCCGAGGTCATCCAGTGACTTTCCACAGCTGAGTGGCAACCTAAACCCTGGTCTCTGGGAGTCCCAGTCCAACACAAACCACTACACCACGTTGACTCAATAATGCCTATATGTACCCATTAATACATAGATGTAGCCCCACATGCTTCTAGGGAGGCCTGCATTGTTGTGCCATTCCTTTCCCCCACATCTGCATAAGTCATGCCAGTTCACTCACTTGACCTTCCTGCTGTCACTCTTGCTGATGGACCCCTGTCGCAGTGAGCTGAGTGTGCTGGAGTGCTTGCGTTTCCTAGGTCGCCCCGGTCCCCGTCGAGCTGGACTCCGGGAACTCTCATCTCGCCTATAGGCAAAAACCACAATGAACTCCAAGGTAAAGCATGAGAGCCTCCCAGCTCCCATCTGGCAGGTCTTGTGTTGGCTTTCAGAGGTTGTGCATGTCTCATTTACAAGACTGAAAAAGCCTTTGAACTCCTGGTGCAAATGCCTCACTAACCTTCAGATGCTGCAGAAAAAGCAGTACACAGATGTGCAGTTCTTTCACACTCTTGCTCTCCTTCTATTCTCAGTGCTAGTATACCTTACTTACATGCCTTCAAGAAAGTTGTCTCAACACCTCTGCTAGAAACCCGTTGTTAGTAATGGAGGGGTTGAGACACTCACTCGTGGTCATGCCGCCTCTGCAGTTTGGCCAGTTCTCGCTGTTTTTCCTTGTAGCGTCGCTGAAGTTCTGCTAGACGCATTCGCATCTCTACTTCCTGGGTGTCCAAGTTCTCAATGGCAGCTTTCAAAGGGCAAACCTGTGAGGCAAGAGAAGAGACTTCACAGTGAAGGTGGAAAGCAAGTGGCGACAGTGTCCTTTGTTTCCTGGCTTGTATGTGTCTTTTCTTTTCCTACGTGGATCCAACCTGAGGACTAGGTGCACTCCTGAAGTGAAAGGATGCGCTGCTGAAGGCCAGCTGGTTCCTGCTGCATGCTGGAAAGATTAACTTCAGATGACAACTATCAAGAGTGTGTTTTATGTCAGTCTTCTTCTATTGACTCACCTCACAGAGGCTTGGTGTTTTGATGGCTCAGGGAAAGGAACAAGTCACCAACTCCAGAGGAAAAAGCTATCCGGTGGTAATGCATGAAGGGCTTCTAAAAAATTTTAAGGATCCCATCAGCTTCCTCTGGAAGCTGAGAGTCTTTGTCAGGAGGAATTTCATCAGATAACATGGCTTAAAATGCATCATGTCTAAAGGAACAGAGAATTATGTAACTCAAGAAGAAACCAAACACAACACTTCTGATTCCATCTGGTTAACACCAGAACCATTTCAGAGTGGAATGATGGGACACTGGAACTCTGGAGGTGGCCCTCCCTTCTAGCAACCTGTTCATCAGCAGCGCCCAGGAGGCAAAGTACTTACTGGTTTGGTCTTAGGGGTCCAGTTGTATTTGCGACGGGAGACGCGTGTGCGAGGACGCAGTTCCACACATGGTGCAGCTTCAGCTAAATTGAGGAGGTCAGGTGGGCTGCTCTCCAGGCCAGTAGCCTCTACAAGGGCCCAGGCTGCAGCAAGGGTGGCTAGACTTTGCAGATTGAATGCTGCTATGTCTTCATCCAGCACTGTGGAAAGTAGAAAGATTTACTCCTGGAGAAAGAGCATTACCTTTGACAGTGTAAAGGATATATATATTAACATATATCACATGTACACGTAACATACGTAATATATATAGCAGACTGGCCAGCTTAACCTTTTGGTCCTACATCCCAGAAACATTGAAGAATTAGCTTTGCTCAGAGCTTATGATTATGACTTTGTGGTGCAAACTATGTGTCCTCTGACTCAAAAGCTATTTCCTGTGATTGAGTCCAGCCGTGTATCTTGGGCTTGTTTCTACTCCTGTGTCCCATAGATCCACTTTTACAGGTAAACTCAAGTTCTGTTCCTTTCTCATACATATCTGATCTCCCCATCTGCTGTGAAGGGATGGGGAGATTGTGGTAGAAAGGATTAGCCCGGGTACTACTGTCCCTTGTGTAGCAAGTCCTGCAGTATGGATTACCTGAAAACAAGGCCTAATCATCCCTTGCTTCTCTACCCACCATACTCTCCAAATCTCATGGCCTGGAGCTATCAGAGACATGGTGACATTTATTGCAGGTACATACCACATGTCCACACAGGCAGAGGGGAAGTTATTGGGATGCCTCGCACCACAGCAAGGAATCTGAAAAGGCTATCTGCCTCAAGGGGCAGCAGCCAGGATCTAGCATTGCCTGAACTCAGTGGGGAAAGGGGCCTCGCAAAAGAAGAACAGGACTAGAAGCAGGCTTCTGGGAGAAGCCATGCTCAGAGGGGAGGATTTTAGGGGAAATATAATTACCTGGCTATGCATTTAAGAGTCCTATGAGATGACAAGAAGACAAAGAAGGGGGAAGGAAAGGCACAGACAAAATCTATGAGAATGAGCCTACATGCACGTGCAAGAAGCAATGCAGCAAAATCCTTGTATGCGGTTTCCGTTCAACTGTGGGCAAAGAACAGTTCTGGTGTGTGAGCAGTAACCGTTTTTATATGAATGAAAAGTATAGACTTTGCTTAGCCACAGAGAGAGATAACCATCTGCACATGTAGGTTGGTTTAGATCCCTCCTCTGGGGAGGCAGGAAATGGAAAGCTTAAAAATGGCAACAGAAAGGTACAGAGACTATTTTAAAAGGAGGAGACTTTCACTATTTTCATCATACTGATTATTTTTGCAAGTCCGTGACACTGGAGCATTCTTTTCTCTACAGATTTTGAAACAAGAGGCTTGAACATTTACCCCCAAACACCCACTCTCACTGGAAAGTATTCACATTTAGTAGCTCATACCAGATGAACATAATAAGGGTTTTCCCAACCTTGCAGTTTGGTATAGGTCCTTTTAGTTACAGGCCTACCCCAAATCTCCACAAAGCTACAATTCAGGATCCATAATTCTTCTCTCCACATTGCCTTCAACATGCAGAACACACTAGTGGTCTCAAAGGTCCTTCCCTCTCAGATTCATACTTTCCACTGGTAGTATTGCTAAAGGTGGCTCAAGGCCTGGCAGGGACTCATTGTTTCATAACACTGTGCATCTAGAGCACAGCTTTGAAAACCTTTTTAGACTATAACTCCAAGGCTCCTCCATCTATCATGACCACTTCCCATTTGCCCAGGTGAGAAACTAACAACTTTTAGGTCAAACTGTGGTCTGTGAGATAATTCTCACATTCCAGATCCCTGTAGCTATGGTAGAGGTTGGGTGACAGCAGTCTTTTATTCCTGGCTGGGTTATATAGCTCGTGCACTGAAGCTATATATCATGCAACAATAGCAAGCCCTTCAGAAAGAGGCTGCTATCTACCAAGTGACCTTTTGAAGGGAAGACTCCATTCTGTGTGCCCACACAGGGTCTGAAGGCAAGAGGAGGTGTGCAGTCCTTCAGGGTTGTATTAGGCAAGAAGGCAGCTTCTTTATGGAAAGGAGGGGAGAGTACGGGGGAGGCAGAAGTTCCAAACAGAAGAAAGTCAGACACATTCTTTCAGTTTACTCAATAGTGTATCAGGGTGGAGCAGGTGGAGATAGGCAACGGATGGTTGCAGGTCTAGCTATCATATTTCTATCAACAGAATAGGGAGTAACGGATGAAACAGGAGAGTGAGTACTTTTTTAACCAGCTGCAAACCCAGTGAGGAATCAGTGTGGCCAAGTGGGTAGATTTTCTGGCAGTCCTTGACCTTTCATTGCCTAGGTGGAAACCTTGAGGCTACCGCTACAGTAGTGGATTTCCTGCATCCGCAAGGACTTGCACTAGATGGCCTCTGAGGTCTATTCCTGCTCACTGATTCTGTGACTCTGAACAGGGGAGTCTGAGCAGCACAGTGGGGGAGTGGGGAGGCACGGAGATGCACAGCATTCATGAGAGTGAAGCTGATCACCAGCTGTTCAACACAACACCAGATAGGCTATTGGAACACAGCAGGACAACAGGCCCCAGCAAGAATGCCAACGCATCTTCTGTATGTGCCAAAGGTAAAACCTTGACAGACTTTCCCTCAAGGTCTGAGGAGAGACGCCAGGGCTCCTGATTCGATAGACCTAAGGCAGGCCATTTCCGCACTACACTGTTATAGTGCTATTATTCCACTTTCAACATCCTATAGAATCCTGGGGTTTGCAGTTTAGGGAGGGGCATCTTTGGCCTCAGTTGACTACAAACCCCAGAATTCCACAGGATGTGGAAAGTGGAATAATAGCACTGTAACAGAGTAGTGCGGAAATGGCCACAATCTTCCCATCGTGAACACATTTTCCTGTTTCCTTGTTTGGTCACCACTGCCTCACAGCCAAGTCACTACAATGGGCCCAAGAGTTGCGATAAACTCCCTGCTGGCCAGTCAGGAAGTCATGGCCAGAGGTGAAGAACAGTACATGTTTGGACCTGCCTCTAGGTCAGTTGATGTTTGACTCTTGACAGGCTGCTCTCCTTCACTGAAACCACAAGCGGCCCTTGGAGACCACCAACAAAATGGGTGAAAAGGCACCAAACCAACCACCAATTTCTGCCTCCCTCTTGAAACTCACAACTTCAGCAGTAAGTAAGGAACAAAGTGATAAGGTGGCCCCTCACGTCCTTACCATGGAGGGTGGTGTCACAGTGCTGCCGACGGAGTTCCAGTTCAGCCAGTTCACTGAGCAGGGCAATGCCAGGAATCCCTGAGCTCCACGGAGAGGGCAAGGGAAGGGGAGGCACAGGAGATGGAGGGGGAGGGGGAGACTCCAAGGCTGGGAGTTCGCCCAGGTCAATGCTGGCAGCAATCAGGGCGTCCAAGCCACATGGCCCCGCCTGCACATCAGGCTGTGGCGAGGGGACATCTGGTGAGCCAGCATCACTCTCATCCTCCTGGCAGCCATCTTCTAGTGTTGCAGCCAGGCTATCCTCCACAGCCATCACCTCCGGGGAAGGCTCCGGAATGGGAGCATCTGGTCTAGGATCCTCCTGACGTTCTTGTGAGACAGAGTCCAAGCCGTCCGGGCCATCCCCGACCAGCAGGGGGCAACAAGGGGTCTCCTTGGTCAGCTCTGTGGAGCTGGGCCTCTGGGGGTGCACAAGGACATGGGGAGGGAGGGAGGGTTCCACTTCAGTGTCCCCAGCCCCACCAGGTGGGCTGGCTTCTGCCTCGCAGTGTGGCTCATGCTCTGGTGGGAAGGTGCGTGACTGTTCAGGCTCAGCTGCTGTGGAGACAGTTTGCATAGTGTCGGGATCAGCTGGGTCCAGGGGTAATGGTGATGCATAGCCCAGACCAGCCACAGGGTAGGAATAACCAGGGGGAAGATCTAGAAGGAGAAAAAAGAGTACCGAGATAAGCCACGGGGAAAAGGGGAAACAATACAGCCTACTGAGATCACCTTGGGCTCTCTAAACCACACAAAGTAAATATCAAACACAGAAAAAGGGCATCCTTGAACTGTACAACCTGGCCTCAAGTTTCTAAAGCCTTCTCTACAGATAGTCTGTAAAGGCTCCCAAGTTCTATCATTATAGTATGTTCAACAAATTAAAATCATTGTATTCGTTTAGCAGGTTTTTTTACATTTTTTGCCTTTTGTGAATGGATACCAAGTAGAAAGTATGAAGTACTGGGGTGAAATGGCTGGAGGAGGCCTAGCGACCAAGAGATGGCCTGTGAAATTTAACATATAGCAACTCCAGATTTCCTTCTGATTCATCTTTAGCTTTTGGTAGGTGCCTCCCACAGTCTCAACTCTTTCACCATGAGGTCTAGATACCTGGTTTGCTATAAGATTGTCAATATGCTTTTCATATTCTGTGCAATACTACACTCTAGAAACCATATTGCCTCAAACAGGTCGAATTTCATAACACTTACTAGTAAGAGAAAGCCTATGTAAAGAGCTAGTAGCAATGGTTATATCAATATTGTATTCCCTTGGAAAGGCACACTGGCTGAATTCTTGTACCCATGACATGCCTTTGTGAATGCCACCTCCCCTGCCCCATTATCAGCACTGACATGAATTTCTACCTGGTTCCAGTGATTTTGGGTAGTCCTGGGCAGGCTGCCCTTCAGGCTGCTTGTCCTCCACCTCAGGACCCGTGGAGTTCTGTGAGGGCACTGGACTTACAGCAGGTGAGCGTGGCACCACAGCAGGACAGACAGGTAAAGTGCAGGGGGCAGGGCATTTAGGTGGGTGGCAGCATGGAGAGAGCTTGGCTGAGCAGGCAGCTGATGGTGACAGGCCCTTTGGGGGAGCATTTAAGGCAATTGCTTTGTGAGATGGTTTGAGTGGCTTCTCAGGGCCAGGCATCTGCAATTCTGGGGGTGGCTCTTCAGGCTTCCTCTGAAAAGGGGAAAAGATGGATGGTCAAGAAGCTGTCTTCAGTGCTTAGATATACTACTTTTGTTTTGGTTACAACTCCCAGAATCTACCAGCTGGCATAGTCACAATAAGACTCTGGGAGTGCAGTCCAAAAAGTAATTTCTCCAAGATCTGCCAATCTCCCGGAAAATCAGGTAAGTCCAGTAATGATACTGTCAGTTAAGTGTGTCTGGGATTTCTAAAGTGCCCCTGATGCTTTAAAGTTTAACAAACTGATTTACAGTCATTAGGCATGCCTTTCTGCTTCACACCTTTGCCTCCTCTTGATGTGCCTTTATCTGTGCACCAATTCTGACCTCCCACCCCAATTCTGATCAGGCTGAGTGGCCATTTATTTTAGGGTTGGACAACTGCAGCTTGTGAGTCTCTGCTATCTCAACCTTTCCCCAAAATTTTGGTCTGGAAATTCTTTTTCACCAAAGATGACGAATCATGCCCCCAGCTGTCAGCCCCAAATAGCTGATTGATTGACCATTTCTTCATTTCTGTTTTTGGCCAGTATAGGTGTTTTTTCAAAACCAGAAGTGACCAGAATGTTACTTCCTGCTTCCTTAAAGAACTGGTATGGTTCTAAAATGATTGAGCAATCTCATTCCTGAAAAAAGTGGGATCAAATAGTCAGTCTCAAAGGGTTACTATTAACCAATTTTTGTTTTTAAAAAGGCTTCAGACAAAATTTGGGGTACTGAAGTGAAAATGGGGGTGGATAGGCCTCCAGAGCCCCACAGTGGACTAACACAGTCCCCTAATGCCAGGCCCTTGCCCACCACTGCTCTACAGACTGGGTGAGAAGAACCACAACGTGGTTTCATGGAAGAGATGAATACACTTGAGATTAAAACTATCTTGTGCTTCCTATTCTAGGGCTTTGTATCACTCCAGACTACAGAGTGCTCTTTGCTTTAAAATAGGCAATCAGAATTCTAACCAAAAGCAACTCACATTTAGCATCATTAAAAGCTGAGTTTTGTAACCTCATTACCTAAAACTAAAAGATGACTATTTGCTGAACTGCCATAATGTATATACGCAGCAGAACATCTGTAGCCTTAGGGATCGAAAATGCAGGGACCTGTGTGGACTACAGAAAATCCTGTTCTCTGAACACAGGAAATGTTATACAGTGTCTTTCAAGGCTTTGCCAGGCAGCAGCCTCACACTTTTTCCAAGTTCATCTCTGCACCTAATTTTGGGAAGCTGAGCTTCAGGGAAAGTTGAATCCTGGCCACAATATAATTGTGCTTCCTTTTGTGCTTGGACAGAAATCACAACACACACAAAGCCCTGATCATGACCCTCTGGAGTCAGCAAGTGTTCTTCTTCTACATGGGATATTAGTTTCCATCATTAGCCTCACCAGGCAGTTAGAAGCAGGATGTTGACGAGCATGGATCTGTAGCCAATATAACTTCCTTTGAGATGACTCAGGAGATAACTTTTGCTCTCAGCCAGGATCTGGACAAGCACCAGGGCAAGATTGCTCACTCAGTCTGACTGACTAGAAAATCTATTGAAAGTGAACAACCGTTTGTGTGCATGTGTGTGAATGCACACTTACATGTGTACATATATATTTGAGTATGCCTTTCTTGCTACATGTGGTTTGGCTTACTTGGATGAGACATCTGGAGCTGTACAGTCACCTTTTTGCAATGCACTTTGCTCTCTGTGTGTGTGCATGTGTGTGTGTGTGTGTGCGTTTGTGTCACCCTGTGGTCTGGAATGCACGGGCTGATGTATATTAAAGCAGGCTGTGCGGGTGGTCCAGGCTTTCTTGTTGATGCTACAGGGAACAGAACTGAACTTTGCAGGCATAAGAACTGCTACACTGGGGCTTATTCCTCAACAGACACTTGTAAAACTAAAGCAGTGCTTGTTAGGAGAATACTCAAATTGGGTACACCCGGCCCTACCTCGCTGGTTTCATCTCTACCTGCTCTGTGTTTGTTCCCACCCTCTCAGCCCTACCACTGCCAAAACACAGGTCTTCCTGTCCCACGACTTTTGCTTAGTTGGAATGAAGTGTGTGTATGCGTCTCCAAGTCACCTGATGATTTACAGTGACCCTGTGAATTTCATAGGATTTTATTAGACAAGGAATACTTAGAGGTGTTTTTGCCAATTCCTTCCTCTGAAATATAGCCAATAGCACACGGTATTCATTGGTGATCTACCATCCAAGTACTAACCAGAGCTGACCTTGCTTAGCTTCCAAGATCAGGTGGCATCTGGTGTACATAGGACACTCAATAAATTCCTAGGCCTTAAAAAAGATTCCCACATGCAGTTTTACCTGACGTAGAGGGAAATATTAGATTGTCATTTGGTCCATAGAGCTCTGGCTTGCCATGGCCTCCAAAACACAAGGAGTTCTTCTCCTAAGTAGTGGTATTATTTTTCCAGCCTTCTAATAGGAAAGGCCATTAAGAAGGACCACAATGTTGATGTCATCTGTTTGCATACATACCTGGCTATGCGAGTGCCGCTGCATTTCTAACGCTTGTGTGGCACGCTGTTGTTGTTGCTGCTGCTGCTGCTGCTGCTGTTGCTGCAGGGCATAGAGTTCTTGCTGACGCAGGAACTGGGAGCGGGAATAGACAGGGAGTTGCCCCGTGTGCTGCAGGTGAGAGCCAGGCCCTCGGCTAGGATACATGGGTGGCCAAATTGATGCCTGATCCATGACCTCAGCTGCTGAGAGATAGGAAGGTTAATCAGAAAGGTAAATAAAGCCAACAAAGAAAGGCCTCCCTGATTCCTAAGCCAGAGAGCCACACCCATCTCCTCTGATCAGAGAAGCAGGTCCCCTACATATCATTCCTATTAGCATCTCTATGGTGTGGGGTTTTCCTGCCCATCCCTTTCTCCTGCTACTTACCCAGCGTGTGGGGGGCACCATGGGCTGGAGGCTCGGATGGCAGGATGACTAGCTGTGCAGGTGGTTCTTGCGACAGGGGGAAGACTGGTTGCATGGCACTAGGCATAGAGGCTGGGAAGCCGGGTGGCAGATTCTGATGCAAAGCAGGGTGCCCGATGCCTGGAGTGTTGGGAAAGAGGACACACTTGAGATGGAGAGAAAGCTCATACCTGCACTCACAGCAATCTTATATTCTCTGGGGTAAAGAGAAAGGATTTACAGAAGAAAGTCTTGCTTTTTCATGTCCACACCTCTCCTGCCCACACATTACTTAAGTGAACTTTTCATATAGTACCCATACGCTCATGGTAAAACAGACACACAGGACAGCGTATATATCATACATGCAGTTTTGCCACACAGAAATCGTATGTTATCATGATGTGCCTTTGAGTTGTTTCTGACTTATGGTGACTCTAAGGCAGACCTATCACAGGATTTTCTTGGCAAGATTTGTTCAGAGCGGGTTTGCCTGTGCCTTCCTCTGAGTCTGAGAGAGTGTTACTTGCTCAAGGTCACCCAATGGGTTTCCATGGTCACATGGAGAATCAAACCTTGGTCTCCAGTATTGTAGTCCAACACTCAAACCATTACACCACATGGCTGTAGAGATCATATATGTACAGGGAAATCTCAGGTAGCCCTTAGAGATAAGGGGAATTGACTGGAGCTGTCACTCCACCTGACTCCTCAAGTCATCTGTCGACTTATGGCCACCCCATGAATTTTTCATACGATGCTTTTAGGCAAGGAATACTCAGAGGTAGTTTGTGACTCTACCTGGCCATAAATAACAGCCTTGGCAGGAAGGTCTGTCCCAAGTCTGAAACAGCTGCAAGTGCTGAATTGTAAGACAGAGGAGAATTCAGATTGCATCACTTGCTCATATCGCAACATATACAAAGGATATGGTGTGTACGACTTTTAACTGCTTTGATATGTGACAATCTTAGATATGTGACTGTTTTCCAAGCTGGTATTTCATAACATGCGAAACAGCCCCACACATCCATCACTCTGGATGGCGGAGTTGCCTTCGGTCCTCAAAGCAATGGAACTAGGAGCTTTGGGTGAATCCCACACGTCATCTCATAACAACCCACTTAAAACATGGCAAGAAGCAATAGTAAAGTGTTCACCAGTTGCCAAATGTGATTGGCAGGACAACAATAAGTGAAGGAAAAGACAGATGGGCTAGCAGAGAAGAAAGAAAGGAACCTGAAAGTGCTGTAATATCAAGGTACCAGCTACGACTCTGGAGTGAAGCACATCAAGGACAAGGAGATTAGCTGCCTGTACGCATGACCCAGTTAAGGCTTCTGATTCAATGCAGGTTATGAAGTACACTTTATCTCTGACTCTACTGACCGTATGAGTGTCCACCCATCCAGAGCGAAGGGCTGCGTGTCCGGGGCAACCAGTGTGCATGAGCTGGATGGGTGTGAGCTGCTGGGTCTCCTCCCAACTGGCTGGCCTGCAATGACGAACTGCCTGCAATCATCAGGTGAGGGGTAAGATCTCCAGGGCAGCTGCTTGATGGATGGATGCGAGCAAATTCCACTAGGTCTTTGTTATCCCTGACAGGGTTTAAAAAAAAAATAGATAAAACAAAGACAGATGAGCTGGAACAAAGTATTCCCCCAGACTGAACTAAAGGACTATAAAACATCGGGCCATTATGAAATTATGGCCTTCAGGCTTCATAATCAGGAAGTGGGAGGCTCTCCAAAAAAAAACAAGGCATCTTTTCTCATGAGAGGTCCATCCTAAAGCCACCATTAGGCCACTGAATGAAGAATCCTTTACTATCACCCAAACAATGCCATTCCAAAATTTAAGTCACCAAAATAACCAGCCCCACTGCTGTTCTTCCCAGATGCTTTGTTGTATGCCCTCAAGAGATCATCCCAGCCTTAACACTAAGTACACCTGCAACTCAATATTCTTTTATGCTCCGCCTTCCCCAATCCATGTAGTTGTAATGGGCCCTTACTGGAGCAGAAGGTCTCTCCCTGAGAGGCCTAGGCGCTCCTCACACAGCCGGCTCCGTTCCTCCTCAGCATCCAGGTCGATGACATGCACAGGCCGTGCTGCACCAGCTGTGAGAAAAAGAGTAGCAGGAGGAAAGCACAGTTAAAAGGCAGGATTAATCACACCTTCTGGCAGCATATAAAGAAGGACTTCTCCAAGACCCGGACTTTCTCATGGGGACACAAATAGGGGCAGGCAATGAAGGAGGGAAAAAATCCATAGGAAAGAGGTCACAGCACAACAGAATTCACACTGAGCTGAGTGCAGCTCAGCAGGAGTTCCAACTAGAGTAAGGAAAGGGAAGAGGTCCCATTTGAAGAACATTAGCTGAACTTGAAGAACTGGTTTGCCAAGAGCCAAAAATTTTGATACATGGGGGCTTATATGCAAGAAAGGGAAGTCTGGATTCATTTAGCAGATGGCTGCAGGCTCACTGAGCTCTCCTTCACATCTGATCAGCGTGAATGAAAGGGGCTCCATGCTCTGAAGGAGGGCATACCCCTGGCCCCACCTCTGACGCCGTGCAGCTCCCCAGTCTTACTTCACTCATTCTTCAGATGTTTTCCCACTGTCCCTTCAACAAGGGTAGGCTCCTTCATGTAGGCAACGCATGAGGAGAGTTTGAGACTAGTGAGGGAGGTGCACAACTATGGGCATATCTCTTATAGGAGAATAAAGATTATACTGGGCTGAGAGTGATTTTTTTAAAAAAATCATCATGGGAATACGGACATGCCCACTGCCTGGCCACCCCACACCCTCAGGCCCATTACCTTTGAGGCCCACAGCAGCCCGGCCCTGCCGACTAGAGCTGGATCCATACGCTGGCTCAGGCCGATTCAGGGTGTCCTTCTGACGAGCTACAGCCACCGCAATGCCCACAGGAGGCTGGCGCACCTCACCATCCCCATGGCTCAGCTCATGGTCCCTACTGCGGGCACAGTCAGGTCGTTCCAGCTCCTGCTGTCCCTTGGCCCCCAGGAACTTACTCCCATCCTGGTGGGCACAGCTGCCCTTGAGGCTGCCCAGCCCCACAAAAGGAGCTTTCTGGCCCACAATAAGTGCTTGGTTACTGTACTTCAGCAGGTTTTTCATGGCCGACACCTCATCAGGGGGAGTCTGCACTTCTTGGGTGAGCACAGAGCCTTGGGTCATGAGTGCTGCCTGCTGAAGGCTGCTGCTAAAAGGGTCCAGGTAGGTGCCCTTCCTTTCCTCTGCCATAGACAAAGGAGGGCCCTGGCCCTGCACTGGCCATGGGGGCAAGTGTGGTGGTCCATTGTAGCCCAGAGAGCTGAGCTCCATTGATTTGCGTTTGGACTCTGTGTGGGCACCCGCCTGCTCCACCTCCGTTTGCAAGTGCTGCTGGTGGCGGATGCGTGCCACTTTCTGGGTGCTGGGCGTTGGCGGCTCCTTGGGGGCCTTGTCTAAAGTGCAGCAGGACTGGCTGAGTTTGCACAGCGTCTCTTGAGGGCTGGGGCGGGCACAGTCCTGAGGTGGCACCATCTCAAAGTGCCCACTCTTAGGTTGATGGGGCAGGCTACCAAAATGACTGTCTGAGCTGGTGTTATTCAGATACTCCAGGCCTTTGAGGCGGGCACTGGAATTCTGTGACCAATCCAGCCGCCGTTCAGCCTTGCCCTCTGCTTTGAGGTGAGAGAATGGGTGGTTTCCATAGGAGGGTGGCTGCTCTGGACCCACGTCATGGGGACGCTCCTTGCCCTCACAGGGCTCAGAGGGTACTTGGAAGGAGCGGCTCTTGTCAGTCAAGTGGCCTACAGAAGGCACAAAAGTGGCCCCACTGATGCGTAGCTCCCGGCCAGCCTTATCCTGCAGAGGGCACATCCCATCTGGACTGGAATGAAGCTGCAGGCAGGGGAAGCTGCCAGTCGTTGTGCTCAGGGCTGGGGGCCCAGTGGGCAGACTAGACGGGACAGTGTAAGAGACCGAGTGGTGCAGCATCTGCCGTCGCTCCAGGCACTCGCTGTAGGACTGGGGAGGCTCATGGTGTCCAAGATCCTTGGCACAGCGGCTCTGGGCCCCAGCATGGCGTGGCAGGATGCCTCCACCACAGCTGGGGAGAACAGCTTTGCCTGAGTCGCCATTCAACACCTTGGAGCTCAGCAGGCACGAGGGCAAGTGCTTGGGCCGGCTGTCGCAAGAGCCTCCTCGCTGGGAAGCCCCTTCCTTGCAGTTCCCTTCTGGAGTCATAGGCATCACCAGCTTGTGCCTCTCCTTTGCCTCATCGTCTGCTGCCCGCTCCTTGCCCTCGCCCTTGGCCCCTTTGTCCTTTGATAACACAAAGCGCTCATAGTCCTTGTGGCACTTTTGTCCGTGGCCAGCCTCCCGGTCCCGGCTGCAGGAGCCAATTGGGTGACCAGGTGCTGCCCGGGCAATGCTGGGGAAGTTGTGATTGGCTGACAACAGGGTAGGCTGAGCTGGCAGGTTCCGCAAATAAAAATTGTCTGGAGAAAAGAGACAAGTAATTAGGAAAGGTCTCCTCATCCTATATATATACCCTGGCCAACACCAGCCCATATTGCAGTTCTCATAATATCCCAGCCCATGGCCTGTGGCCCAAACAGCTCTGAGAGCAAGACCTCTTTTGCCATACTGCAATATTATCGGGCAGCACAAAGACAGAGCTACTTCTCATGCAGAAGCTAAAATGACAAATATCTAGGGCCCATCTGAAAGATGTGGCAGGAAGAGGGAAGTGACACCTGGTAGACTTCAGTTACAGAGACCAGGTCCTTTCTTCATCCTTTCCCCTTCTCTTTTTGCAATTTGCTGAGATATTTCATTCCACAGTGGCTATTTTGCCCCCTGACGGCACCCCTATGCATTCCACCCAAGTCCCCAAACTTGCCTTTCTGGCTTTCATAGAAACGGTGCTGGCCATATAGGACATTGCTGTTTCCATGGTGATCCAAGTGGCTCATAGGAAGAAAAGTGGATGCTAAGCTCCCAGAGAACCTTGGGTAACCTGGAGCTAAACAAGAGGCAGCAAGGAATGAAATGTCAGCATCACAACATAGTGGTCATAAAACCAAGTCACTAGCTAGTCCCTTAGCCCATTCTGTCTCTACACCTATGCTGAAATAAAATTATTGGGGCAAAATTCATAGCCCTTTGAATCTATGAATTTGTAAAAGTCCTTCTTATTCTGACGGTACTAATCACCACCAATAGCTACAGGTGGGGAATTGTTCCATTTCTAGTAGCAGGGAGACAGGAGTGTGGGGATTTAGTCTGTGGTGGTGGTGTTGAGTGGGCAGGCAGTCCAAACCTATTTGTACCACACACCGAAAGCCCTTCTGATACTAGCAGGGAAGAAACTCTGACACCTTGAAAAAAAGAGATAGCATGAGATAAAGTCAAAGGAAGTGAGGAGTAGGAGAGAATTCTGATAGGCATGGATCACTGGATTCTTCACAAAACTAAGCAAAGTTGTTTTTAATATTAGTCCCTCAGTTCAATGGGGGGAAAAAAACCCAACATCATCCACCTGTACCATAACATGGGTCCAGCCCCAAAGGAAATGGCATAAACTTGAACAACGTTGGATGTGTATTCTTGTGTTCGAATAAATCTGAATTTTGCACCAAAGTGATTATAATCCTGTTATTGGAACAAATCTATGCAAAACCAGTCACCTACAAGTAAACTATTCTGTTCCAAAGCTTCAGCTGTTCAAAGACTATGATTTGTTAAATGTTTTGATAAGGGCTGAGGGACTGGACAGAGAGAACAGACTAACTGGGATTGGTAGTGCTGTGCATTTTGGCAATGAATAGTACCATGAGGAAAGACAGTTATCTGCTCTCAAAAAAGTACTGCAGATTTGAGCTCTGACTATTTCAAGTACTTCTCTTAGTCATACTGTACTGTTCTCTATAGACATAGAGACTAGAAACTTGGTTTCTTCAAAATATTAACATGAAAGAGAAAATTCTGAATAACCTGGGGCTGCTACCATATCCCTGACTCCATGCTTGCCTGGAGGAGAGGAAACCTACTCACAGCTATTAACTTTATAGCCTTCACTAGGACAGTATCCTCCTGGACTCCTGCCAGTCTGTGTCTGGGTCAAGTGTCAAGTACTGCCACTATGGATTTTAGTTGGAGGAAGGCAGGGCAGAGCGAAGCACTTTGATGGCTGCCAAGGTGAGCATTACCAGAGTGGTCAAATGTGGCCTCAACAAGCACTAGCTGTGGGTTTTGGCTCCTAAAGCTCAAGAGTTTAATTTCTAATTCTTTCACAGTTCACATAAATATCTCAGTCATAGCTGAAAGTCAACTCCCTCATTTGTAAAATAACGACTGTTGTAAAGACTGGGTCATCAATATGCATTTTAAAAGTGGCAAAAACAGAACTAGAGCAGCTTTAAAAATATGGAAATGCTTACTGCTCTACCACTTCAGAAATGGAAATTGCCTCTTGTTAAAATGCAAAGGAAGATGCAATTCTACAGAACTGGCTAAAAAGACAGGATAATATCGGTAAAATTAAGCTAACAAGTTAAAAGAAATTATATTATACGTATACCTTCCGAAATAAATTATGGAAATATGGAAATTTTATTCCAAGAAAAATATTTGCTTTATTAAATTCAGAAATAAGAGAGACACGCATTGAGAGAAACAGGACAGGTTCATATTTTTAGAGGCTGAACAACACTGATGGGTCTATGGGTGTTCTCCTAATAGCAGCTTGTTGTTGTTGTGCATTGCCAAGTCATTTCCGACTTATGGTGACCGTCAGGCAAACTATCACGGGGTTTTCTGGGGCTCAGAGCTTGTGATGCACTCGAGGTCACTGAGTGGGCTCCCATGGCTGGGCGGGGAACCGAACCCCACTCTTCAGGGTCATAGTCCAGTGCTCAAATCACCACACCATGCTGGCTCTCTAACAGAAAGTAAAGCCTTAGAAACAGGAACCAAAAACAGTCTGCATATTAAATATATACACATATTTGCATGGTATAGGTGACTAATAATTGTTCAGTTACAACTAGCCCTACCTAATCTTGAGCAGCATCTCTTCACACACAGTACAGAGAAGAAGCCAGAGGAAAGAGTCTCCGCACTTCTTCCGTTTTTGACTCAGAGCTCCTCAGGTTCAAACCCAAGCACTGTGCCAAGTCACCGAACTCCCTTCCTCTCGTCTACGTCTCCCCATTGTCCTCCGGCCTCCTCTCTGTGGTTCTTCGCAGGAGGAGGAAGCTGGCCCTCCCTGTGTCTGCTCAACTAATCTCCCCCGTCAGCCACACACCAGCACTTTCGGCCCTGCTGCCCCACCCCCACCCCACCCACCCCCGGACGGGCCGCCTGTCAGCGTGATGCCGACATTCTCGCCCGCACCCCACCCCCAGCGGCCCCGGCGTGCCGGAAGCCAGCTGGCAGTCGTTCAAACTAGCAGTCGGGCCGGCTGCCAGGGCGCCGTGCCAGCAGCACCTTGCCTCTCACACTTTAACTTTCTGCCTCTCACGGGGAGGGAGGATGTCGGGGAGAGGGGAGGCAAAGAGGGAGGGCACAACGAGAGTCAGCCACCCAGGGGAGGGAGGCAGGGAATGAGAAAGCGAAAGAGAGAGAGGCAGAGGGACAGCGAGGGAGACAGAGCTCCACGAAGAGCAAGGCCGCTTGGAGAGAGACGAGGCCTCCTGGGCAGCGGCACAGCCCGGCTGGAATGGCACAAGGGAGGAGGTGGACAGAGCTACATCTCAGGAGCCTACCAGTTGGACGCCACTTTTCTTGGGGTGCCTCAAGTAAAGGTGACAGAACCTTCCACTGCACTGGCAAGCAAAGACTGGAATGACAAGGGACTGCAGTTTAGGAGACTGGAGGCCAATTAGCTGACCTGTATATGAGGGAGATTTATGGCCAGAATAAAGAGGAAGTTTGGAGATGCTAGTGAGGGGCGTTGATGAAACTTGGGGGGCGGCCATGGGCAAATGTTGAGGTGAGGAAGAAACCCAGCTATTTCACATTGACCAGGTCTCTGGCAAATTCTTCATCCAAACTATTTGCTCAAATGTCCTCAAAACAAGAAAAGAAAAGAGAACGAGGCAGTTTGTAGCATCTTGGGGGAATTTCCGAAGCTCAAACGAAGGGAAAGGGTACCTCAGTAGTAATGAATAGAAAATACAAATAATTGTTCCTTTGTGTTCCTTACCAATTTCTTTTCAGCAGATAGGAAAAATGCCTCCCTGTCTGTGCTACATAAAATAGAATAGTTCAAGAGAGCAACTTCATGTTTTGTGGTCAGAAGGTGGAGCACAGAGACAGCTGGCATTGCAGGGACTCCAAAAAGCAGAAGGTGTCCTGCATAGCCCTGTGTCCTACAAGTGCTGAGGCTCTCTCTCTCTGTATGTGTGTTGGCTCGTCTTTGGTTCTTGGCATATTATCTTCCACAAGTGTGTGGACCTCCTCAGTCAAGGTTGTCTGTCTTTTGTGACTTTACATGAACAGGCTTATTGTATAGATTCTGGTGCCTGGCACAGAACACTGAGAATCTCAGTTGACTTTTTATACATCACCTTTCCAATCCTCATGGTTGCAGCAGTCAGCATAAAGATGGTCACACAGTGATGTCTGCAAGAGGCTTCTATGTCCCAAAAGGCAGAGCTTTTATACCTGCATGTCTACTCATCTCTCTCTTAAAAGTGTGCATTTATGTCCTATCTAGTAGTAAACCTTCTTGGATGCATTCATCTCTAGTTATCCTAAGGTTTTTGGAAATCGCATGCACACAGTACAATCATACAAATTAAACACGGTTAAAGACAGATACTGTTTTCAGAATTTATTCTGGTAGCAGAATGTGAGTAGGTTGTTGTGGGTTTTCCGGGCTTTGAGGCCGTGTTCTATTAGTATTTTCTCCTGACGTTTCGCCTGCATCTGTGGCTGGCATCTTCAGAGGATCCTCTGACGATGAAGGCGAAACATCAGGAGAAAATACTAATAGAACATGGCCTCAAAGCCCGGAAAACCCACAACAACCTATGGATTCCGACCGTGAAAGCCTTCAACTTTACATAGAATGTGAATAGTTCAAGCACTGAAATTCCTTTGACTTCACATTTGTGATTCTTGGGGTGGTGGCAGCTGAGGAATAGAGAATAGTGAACAGGCTTCATATAATCTCAAAGAATTTGTGGAGAATGGATTTCTCTTTGCAGAGGATATCCTATATACATCTGGCAACTGCCTGCCCACTGAGACAGTATGAATGTGCTTCATCTTTACCAACCATCTTTACCTTCATGGGAGTGTGAGAACCAAATCTGGGAGGTGCTAGAGTGGGGGCCACGGAAGGCTGGCTCTGATGGGGATGATGCAGGACCTGTGGGATGTGGGGGTGCCGGTGAGCCCAAGCTGCTGCTCAGGAAACTGCCCATAAAGGATGAGGCAGGAGAGTTTCCCATCAACCCGCTTCCTGTTGGTACACAAAACAGAGAGAAAAAAAAGAAGGAAGGAGAGTGTCAGTGTACAGATGGACAACTCATCGAATTGCCCACAAAAGTGAACTTTTAATTAATTCATTTGGATTAGTTTTGTCCTGTCCACTACATTACATTGTCCTGTACACTACATTACATTGCAAATATTCATATTTTAAAAATTAATACTGAAGCAACAGTTGCAAAACAGTAGCATATCCTTTGGTTACTCCCCATCTATTTAAAATCCTAATTCATTGGACTATTTGTCCCAAGCACCAGATTTGGAGAGAGAAGAGTAACACTATTAGGAGACATATAGGCACAGCCACGGCAAACCTTTACCTGCAGTGTCTGGATGCATAAACCTGGTTTTCCCACACAAACTGGCAGCTCTGATGGTGCCATCCCCATTGGGGGCAGAGTTAGCATTAGTGTGAATGTATAGAGAAAACCTCTGAGAGTCACAAACTGCATAGGTCTTCTGAATAGGGTACCTACACACAAGCAAGTTGTGAGAGTAGCCTTTACTACTTAATAATAATAATTGAGCACACACAATCTTATCAGAAAACAAGGGACTGTAGGTAAATGTGTCATGGGCTACGAATCCTGGGTAGTAGCTGTTATGCACACAGAACTCTCTGGTATACATGTCTCCAACCTTGTCATCACTTGCACATCAGCTCAAGACCAGTAGTTTCAACATCATCTTACAATCCCTGGAGGGTAAGCAAAGGAGAACAACCCACATGCAGCTTATTGAATTCCAGGACAGTATCAGCATGAAACAATTAGCTATAGGGAAATAAGGCGGATTGAAGCAAGTTCTCTTCAAAGATATATGCAGAAATTACAAATACAGTGTAAACCTAAACACAGAAACTGTGAAGCCATGATACAGAAACAACACACTGCACATATGCATTAGAAAAATCAGAGGGTTGGGGGAGGGAGAGGAGAGGGGGAAGGAATCCCCTCTTTCCATGCATTGAATCACTGGATCTTTGGTGATGAAGATTCTTGCCTAGTCCAGACAACTTAGCCTCCATTTCTTGGCAAACAGCCCCTGCCTGATTCTGCAGTTCCTTGGCTTGCTGTAGCCCACTACATATCCAGAACCCACTTCCCATGAGAAGAAAATCTTAATGTGGCTCTTGCGTTATGTCACCTGAACTAGACACGGAAGGGTTGGTTCTGACAAGACAGCGGAGTTTGACTTGTGCCGTAACACCCATGTGAGCAGAGTAATGTGGAGGCAGTGAGCTCATGTGTGATTGGCTAGTTCCTTCAGCTGACAGAAGATTGTAACAGGTGATTTCATGGGCTTTAGTCTTATTCATTAGAAGCAGAATGCTTAATGGGAAGTATTTTTGCTCAGGACAGCTGCTGATTTAGACTTGAATCTATGACGGTGAGTTATGGTAGAAGCTGTTTTCAGGAAATTTTCCCAATCTGGATCTGCTGGATCTGTTGATCACCAATGCGTCTACTTTGTGTAATGGAGACAGCAGCTATGTTGTATAATGGAAGTTCTGGAAAGCATATGGCTTTAACTGTTCTAGCCCTTTCTGATAGCAGAAGACTCCTCACTGCAACGTACATCTGGTTTCCACTTCCACAAGTTCAAGTCATCCCATGAAGTAAAGGCTTAGTCAGACCTACAGAAACCCAAATGTCCCACTATAAGAATTGGCTGTTAGACCTTTCCTTCGCAGGCAGCAACACAACAAGCCAATATTCAATAGTATTTCCATATGGGAAAGCTTTACCAACTGGATTTCTGCCTGCCATATAATTGATTAAAGGTTATACCACAATGCTAAAGAATAAAGAGAAATAAAAATGGAAACGTTATGATTGCTTGAAGGATCTGACTTGGCCTGCAAATAGTATTGTGTGCTATCTACGGGCGATGAGCCTGGACCTTTTAGTCATCACCCCAAGGTATTTGACGTGGGCGAGTGCCTGGAGAGGCATCCAGCCAAGAAGCAGGAAGTACTCCTCACTTTAAGCCAGCCCACGCTCCCTGGCTAATCCCACCGGGATGCCACAGTGATGAGTGTGGGGATGTGGTTACAAGGGCAGGGCCAAGGCCGCTCCCCACAGCTGGGGTGGGGGTGAGTGAGAGCTTATGTACTAGCCAGCTAGGGAAGTCCCTTTCTGGACATTGTGAACGGGCCAAGTCAGATTGGGGGACGGGGGAGGAGAAGAGTCCCTGATGGGGCTTTGAGAACCCTTCACCTCGGGCTCTCCCACAGGCTGAGCTCAGATTAGTGAGGACCTACAGGACTGCTGAATCTCAGACACAACTCAGATTGCCAGACAGGACCACAGGCTTCTTTCCTCAAGGGGCAAGTTGTCTGAGACTTTTTCAATGCTCAGGAGGAAGCAAACCGAATTCCTACCTTCCTGAGATACTTATCTCATTTGTTCTCAGAAGCCTCCAATTGTTAACAAAATCCAGGTCTGCAAATTCTGCTATCTGCCCACTAACTCCATTGTTAAACTGTTTTACAAAGCAGCCTCTCTTGCATTCACCTCAATACCAGGACGACACCTCCCCAACCTATCCTGCCCCATGAAATATCATCCACCCACCCACTCCCATCCTTAAATCTACCTAGCCTGGGAAACATGTCACACAGTCTAGTCCCTTCCAGAGACACTGTCTGCAGCTACCCTATTAACTTCTTGTCCAGTGGCTTAAAGTATTACAACATGCCCTATGAGCCTTGCTTTACTTGCATACAGCTTACATAAAGAAAACAGAAGCAATGTGGCTAAAAACCTGCGCTATCATTCAAATCTTGGCTGTGCTGGGTGGCATTGGGCATGTTGGTTCCCATAAGTTTCTTACTTGTTCCTATGAGACTGACAGAAATAAACACAAAAAACAAATTAGTGAGATAACTTCAATTTTAAAAAAGATTTGAAAATGATTTCGAGTTGAATATATCTCTAGATCTCTAGAAGCTGTATAGTCTTCCCCTAGTTTCTCCCATCTAGTGTTATATGGACTGTCACAGATAGTCCGGCTGTGTGACGTGGTCAGTTAGATCAGCAGAAACGTATTGCCCAGCATTTGGAAAAACAAAGGTGCAGCAGGGGAAAGAGAGGAAGCACTCGAGAGGTGCAATTCCCTCCCTGCTTGGAGTTGCATGCATGACCTCCCTTCATATACATGCACAAAAGTAAGTGCTTATGTACTGACTAGGACACCTGAACCCAATGCTCAGAGACTGCAGTGACTATGCTGATTAAAAAAGCCTTACCCAATCTCTAATGTTTTCAGAGACTACTGTCCTCACTGGCAAAGTCCAGTGCTGACTCCGTTTTCTGTTGCTACACTAGCCGGATTAAAAAAATCCACCCCTGGTAGAGTTGCACCCTGCTAGTGACGTGCTCTGCAACATAACAATAAAACATTTAAGGACTGGGAATTGATCATACTGCTGTTTGCTTATTTTTATTTTATTTCCGGTCACTTTTATGCTTTCTTTCCTTTACATGAACACGTGCACACTTACTTCAAGGTCTGAAGCCATTCCAGTGGGGTCCTGTATAATGTATCACCACCTGATCAGGGAGTGATCCTTGAATTTTGGCACCCCAGAGAGTTGCTTAGTTTGCTTTTGTGATTTGGCTAGTTTTATAATGGAGCTGGGGCTTTGATTAGCAAAGATGATTATGTCATCTGCCACCCACCTCAGGCCACCTCATTTTCCTTGTGTCCAGCTGCAATCTTCACAATAATATAAGAGAGAAATGGGATTTTTTCCAGCAACAACACATTATTGTGAGCTATCCTTTTTGCAATAAAAAGTATTTTGAGGAGGCTTGCTCTTGAATGGGCAATTAAAACCCATTAGCTTTACAAAAGAACTGCTACTGTGGATGAAATTTGCTGGAACTGTCTCTTCCCTTCTATTGATCTACATCAATGCAGCTACCTGCATTTTTGGACCCTGCTAAGAGCATGATTACAGGGATCACCATAATGAGGACCTGCACTTGTGTTTCCAGAGTGGTTGCTCCTATCACTGCACTTCTGAAGACAGCTACATGCAGAATTAGAACTGACCGTCCATCTCTAGAGGTTGTAGAGCTCTGTATGTATGTCTATCCTGAGTATGACGCAGCTGTGTACACGGGGAAGGGAAAATTCTGATCATATAATTTTAATATTTACTGTTTCTATTAGTTTTTTTAAATCAGCTCTTTAATATGCAGATATTATTGTGTGACTGTTACTGTCATGGCTTTTTTTTTTAATATAGACTAATGGCACAATCCTATATTCACATATCTGGTGATATGGGAATGTTCCCACTGAAGTCCAGGCATGTTGAAGCATCCCTTGAATGATGCATGAAGTCAGCACCAAATTTACTTAGTTCAGTCCTAGAGCTCATAGAATCTCATTATCTATGTTACCTCTGCTTCAGACAAAACTATAGCTTATGGAATTACAACTACCATGCTTGCCTGAGACCCAACGAGTGGCCCAGGTCTTCCTTCCTCTCTTCCATTCAAGCATCTAGCAATACCATTGTACAAGCCAATGATCAAGGACTAGCCCTACCCTCATCCTGGCTCAGGAATGTACGCTCCAATACCCTCCTCTTCAGCCAGGAGCCCTTGCTGCAGTCACAGCTTCGAGTCCAGCAGTTGAGAGCTAATCTTTCTGCAGTTCCATCCATTTGGCCCTATAGTCTCAAAGTGCGCAACACTCCTCGCCCTGCAGCTTGCCATTTAACTGGCTAGTGCAGTTTCAGACAGATGTTACAACTACTTCCCCCGCACCCCCTGAGTCCAGCTGTGTGGCATGTGGGCAAATCTTTCCTCAGGTTGCTCAAATTATGTTACTGAGAACAAATCTTCTTCTTGCTCCAGGCCCTGAAAATCCTGATGCCACTGCAGGCAAACGGTTGCCCTTTCAGGCTGAGCTGCCAAGGAGACCAGATAAAGTGGAAGGAGAGGAACCCTTGGCCCTGGCACCAGGGTGATAAGTGGGTGTGGATGGAGTTGCCTTTTCCAGACCAAGGCTATTTGAAAAGCCAGGGTGCAGCCCCTTGGCTTCCATCTCCCTGAGAACAGAGCCCCCTGCCTTGGCTCTCTCACGCTTGCCAGCATTTCCCAGCCTGTGACTCACAAACTGTTGGCAGCTTCTTCTCCCCTGACTCCACAGCTGATCAGCCCCTAGCCAACTTCCCACTCCCTCCTCCATCAGCAGCTTCAGCCAAACCTCTTACTTGCTGTTTGGAGCCCTTGGATCCCATGAACTGGAAGTCCAGCTTTGAGCAACTCTCCCCTCTTACTAAGTTTGAGCCAATAACAGCAATAATAATAACAGAAAAGAAAAAAAAGAAAGAAAGAAGAAAGAATACAATTTAATGAAGACAACATTCACTTCTTGAATGCAATGACCCAAAAAAGGGCTCTGATTACATTTATTCTTAAACCCAGCACAAGTTATAATCCAGACCATCTGAGGCTTTCTATATTTATGAATCAGACATTTTGAGTCACTAACGCTTTTGTTCACCTGTGGTTCTGTTGCTCCCTTCATTTTCTCATTTCTTACTTCAAAGAAATCAGCAATTCACAGGGTTATTCTTATGTATAAGTAGTGTAAAAGGAAAAGCTACTTCTGAAAAAAAAAATTCTTTACGGATAACTGTAAAAGATTCAGGGACTTCTTGGTACAGTGGGTTTCCAAGTATTGGTCCTTGCCCCTTGACTTCTAACAACATCTTGATGTGCACGTATTAATTAGCAAGCAATGATGTTAACATTAATTTCCACAAAAGCCTCACCCTTAACCAGCTAATTTCTGCATATCAGTTTGTGGTTCTAAGCACCAAAGCAAGCCGGGTGGGCTTATTTTAGCCATCCAACAACTCTAGTAGTATGACTATGTATGTATGTATACATGTATACTTGTAAAACACACACACACACACACACACACACACACACACGGGTGGTTGGTGCTGAGATCCTCTCCTGTACTTTCAGTCTATGTCTTTCTAAACCTAAAGGTATGAGGGGGAAGGGAGGAAATTTGCTGAGCTGAAGGCCCAAGCACAATTGTTGCATTTTTCTTGCATTCCACCCACTCCCAGCTACTCTGAAATTCAGTACTTTAGGGAGTCCAACACCAGTAGGCTAACAGTTCCATACAGAGTCCTTGGCTGAGACATTTGCT
This sequence comes from Cyclura pinguis, assembly GCA_030412105.1. Taxonomy (NCBI): domain Eukaryota; kingdom Metazoa; phylum Chordata; class Lepidosauria; order Squamata; family Iguanidae; genus Cyclura; species Cyclura pinguis. The sequence goes on from CM059600.1 coordinate 163,870,406, forward strand.
AATGTCAAATAGAAGTCCAGTTCCCATCCTACTAAATTCTTGAGATTCAGTTTGCTCTACGTAATGGATTCATTACAAGAAGTGAATGGGAGGAACAGAAAAAAAAAGCATGTCTAGAAGAGGAACATTCATTTAACGGCACAAGAAAGGCTGAGAGAGCAATCATTTCCCATGTTTTCCATTGCTTCAAACTCTCTTGTGGTTTCAGTAGACCAGAGCTTTCTGGGTTCCCCTCCACAGGGGGTTTCACTCTTCTCCAGCCACTGAAAGCCAGGAAAATTAATAATATGAATTCTAATAAAATCCTAATAGAAGCAAACAGGATCCAGCTATGAAGCAAACCATCAGGACTGGGAGGAATGCCATCCAACACTGTCTGTGGAAAAAAACCTGGGCTGTGCTGTTTCCCGCTCATTCAGTAAGTGGCAGGAAATGGGAATTTCCACCTTAACTCTTCCCTCCCTTTTTACTACTGCGGAGGAATAACCATAAAGTCATACAGAACTTGTTGGCCAAAGGCATTGCAGAAAGAAGTGCAATCCCTCCTCATACAATACCAGCTTGTATCTTCTTTGTGCCACTGTGATGCACAGATTCATTTTGTGATTTTTAGTCAGTCCACTTAAGGTATCACTGTTTTGTGGAGTTTGGATTCTGTTGTACTTTGATGCAGAGTGTTCACTTTCTCAACTGCAGCTGGGGCTCAAGCCTGTATGGAACACTCCTCTCATGTCCTAGGGTCAAACTATAACTTACTTTAAAGACATTGCTAGCAGCAGTGTCCCTTTAAAAAAAAAAAGCTAAAAATTAAACACAGAGGATCTGATCTGGATAAGGACTCTAGCATGGGAAGAGAATAAGAGCAGGGACTTTAACCTTTTGTCCCCATCATGGCTTTGATCCCAATAAGGAGACCCACACTTGCAATTTACACGGTTAATTTACACCTGTCTAGTTTCAATTTCCCATGGTAGTGATGATCTGGTGTTTCTACACCATTCTACTTGGCCCCATCAGTGATACCATTTCTTTCTTTCACAGGTCCCACAGCTGAATGCCGACACTGAAAACGGATCCTATAACTAAGCATTAGCCTTGGATGTAGCACAAACTCTTCATGTGCAAAGCAGATACTATCTGGGCAGGAGAAAATGTTGCTTTTATGAAGGGCAATAGCCAACAACTCAGCTCAAAGTCACCTTTGAAATGCCCAGAACTAACTGGACAATCAGCCAATCTCCTTGCCCCCCCCCCCAGACCTCTTTGTGACTGGAGATTTCCTTAACTGTAGTATCACTCATTGCTAGCCAGTGCAAAGAGGCCTTCGTGTGGCATAATGTGGACAGAGTGTACTGCCAAGAGAGAGAGAGAGAGAAAGAAAGAAAGGGAGAAGAGGTGTCTGAAAGACAATGGAGGTGGTGCTTAGCTATAAATGAAGAAGCTGAACCTTTCGTTGGCACAGCTCCCTGATTGTGATACATATGCAGGCCATTTCTACTTGTAAGGATTTTGTGTGCTTAAAAAAAAAAGGAGCTAGGAAGAAGTATCTTCACCTTATTCCCATGTGGAAGTAAGTTCACAGACATGTGTTGGTGGTTTCTGCTCCAGGGCAGACAGGTCTTTACTAACCACAAATTGTTGCAAATTCTTTTGATCCTCAGGATTCGTGACTCTACTACTGAATGAAAAGCATAATAAAGCCAGGGAGGGGGAAAGGTGTGCAGCCAACAGAGGAGCACCAAGTGCCAGTATCTGTCTGCTGGCCAAACTTTAAGCAGCCCAATGGAGTAAGCGCCAACTCAGAGGGCATTACATTCAAGCAAAGACCTGCCAATTTCATCCAAGTATGGGGGGGGGGTGACACTCTTTCTCTTTCCGGATGTGTCACTAGATCCTCTCCTACTCCCCAATTTCTAGTTTTCTATAGCAGAAGTTTCCAATGGCCTATACTGTCTCAAAGATACATGCCCCCTCCTCCTTAGGCTGATGCCTCCCAGACAAGCCACAGTCGTCTTGTCATCCTATTTCCAGTGCAGAAAAAGTATGGGGGGATGCTAAGCCAAGATAGTGGAAGTGGAAGTGATGATGAGGAGAGGTGTAGGAGATACTAGAATACCTTGGCTCCAACAGCCAACTCCCTTCTCCCGGCAGGTCAGTTGCTAAGGCTAATTTGCATCAAGTCACAAACACAGGCAGACGGTTGGCAGGCAGCAGGATCATCTAATCGCCAGATGTTCTTTGCTATACAGCAAGAACAAGATGTTGTTGGACTCTAACTCCCAGCATTACTTACTATTAGCTCTGCTGGAAATTGCAGACATCTGGAGGTTTGCACAATTTTCACTTCTGCTTCAGAGGCAATACCCTTTCCACCAGGACATCTCCACTAAAGCCTCTTTTCTCCCCCTGCCCTAACACAAGCTCTCTAAGGTCTGTAATTTCAGACACTGTTGCTCCAGGGTGTTTTGTTTTTTTTTGAAACTCTGATTTTGCAACCTTAATGAGTCTTCTGCCAAAAAGGAAAGGGATGCCACCTTTGTGGCCACATCATTAGTGATGGGGGGGGGGCATACCCAGGTTGATCCCATTTGCTCCATGTTACCAAGGTAACTACATCAGCTTGAGAAGCATCCATTCAAACAGCACACAACACACACATACATTCTCCATGGAGCTGGCTCGGCCTACATAGGCAGCTGCCTTTATTGCCATTTTTGTGGCAAACAACAGCCCTCCACTCCTGCCCTGTTGCTGTGGGCATCAGCAAGGAATTGACTAATACTCCGGACCCATCAGCCTAGGCCTTTCCTTTTTCTGGCCACTGACCCTCAGCCCACATCTGCTTCCTGTGGCTCTCCTTGATTCAAGAGGCATCTCCATTGCTGTTCTGAATCAGGAATAGGACACACACAGACTTCAAACCCTGCTTTAATCGTAGGCATTTGCAACTCACATGCTTGGTGTGAAGGGGCTTTCCGAATCTACTCAAGAATAATTTAAACCTGAACCAACCCTGAATCACTTTCTCCTCACAAATGGGAATTGGCTCCACAGTCAAGAGTCTGAGCTGAGACAGTTTGAGCTCCTCTTTCCATAGAGCCCAAGAAGGCCTTCTCCTGCTGTACTTTCACAACACTTGGCCGAGGGATGATGGAACAGAAATACAAAACAGGCAATATGTCTCTTTCACTGGACTGAGCTTCTGAGAAGAGAGAGCAGCAATTCTGGGAAAAGAATAAATGAAAGTACAAGCACTTTTGCCTCCTGGGTATACAGGGAATAAAAGTGGTTATAAACGCAATTGCTGATTTCAGACAATTGAAACAGCAGTTCACCCACAAAGATATAAAGCATTCACTTCACCGTATACAGCATATGTGCACACATGCTACATTACTCATATGCCTCTAACCTAATCAAATACCAGGAGGAAGGCTGGGTTGGTTTGTTAAACCTAAAACAAAGTAGTCGGCAATCGTGTAGGTCTGGAGCTCCATTCATATTCAAAGGTGATACAGAAATCTCAGACACTTTTTTTGAAAAATATTACCTTGCTGTATTTCAACTACACCTTGAGTTGAGATGAAAAAGATAGTTAATCCAGAGGATAATCCTGAGGGTTGTGAGGAAACTATATAAACATGGCTGGACCAAGGCATTTTGCTGCCAGTGGCAAAATACAAGATGGTATCCCTTTTCCATTCCACATAGGGAAGACAACTGGACTGACAGCTGAATCTCATGATGGGATAGCACTGTCCCTTGCCCCTGAGGCAGTAGGCTAGGCGACGAGGCTCAAGAGAGGCCATGTGGCACCCACACATCTGTCAGCAAAGGGAAATGCCTAAAGGCCTCAGGAGAAACACTTGTCCTCTGTCCCTGTGCCTGTCCGTGGCACTGCCACCCTATAGCATCTCTGGCCTGAGGCACCTCATTTTGCCTGAAAGTAGGGCTGGCCCTGTACATGAGGCTTGGATAGAAGGTTTGGGCATGAAAGGAGAGGAAATATTTTCTCCATCGGGCAGAAGGAGGAAAGTATATTTATGAATTTTGAGGTGCCCTGGCTGAAATCGTGTAGTACTGGTACCACTCTACTCTGCTTTGGTTAGACCTCATCTTGAATACTGTGTCCAGTTCTGGTCACCCCAATTCAAGAAGGACATGGTCAGGTTGGAGCAGGTCCAGAGGAGGGCGACCAAAATGGTGAGAGGCCTGGAAGCCATGCCCTATGAGGACAGACTTAGAGAGCTGGGTATGTTCAGTCTGCAGAAGAGAAGGTTAAGAGGGGACATGACAGCCATGTTTAAATATTTGAAGGGATGCCATGCACAGGAAGGAGAGGGCTTGTTTTCTGCCGCTCCAGAGACCAGGACAAGGAGCAGTGGATTCAAGCTGCAGGAAAGGAGATTCCACCTGAACCTCAGGAAGAAATTCCTGACGGTCAGGGCTGTCCGGCAGTGGAATATGCTGCCTCGGAGTGTGGTGGAGTCTCCTTCTTTGGAGGTTTTTAAGCAGAGGCTGGAGGGCCATCTGTCGGGAGTGCTTTGGGGGTGTTCCTGTGTGGCAGGGGGTTGGACTGGATGGCCCGTGTGGTCTCTTCCAACTCTGCATTTCTGTGATTCTATGATTCTATGAAATAGATAATGAGTAGAACTGAGGGGAATGAACGGGGGGCCATTCTAGCAAGGCCCAAGTCTAATATTGTCTGTATGGGTACATGTGTGCAGGCATGTTTTGGTCAACTAGAAATCAATACAGCTGCCTGAGGTTTTCCCAGTCCTGCTTCAGGTTCAGTACTGTAAAAGGAACAGACTATTCTGGTGTTTGGAAAGTTGTAACGGAGCCCAGCACACAGGTTGTAGGCTGAGCTTCATTTCCTCAGAACTGCCATGTGGGGAAGCTTCTCCCAACAGCCTCAGCCTCTAGGGGCCATGTGGGAAATGCTCAGACAAGCACCTTCTCAATTCAAGTCAGGTTTCAGCGGCTGACAAAGGAAGCCAAGTTCTGAAGGAGAAGTCTGATGCAAACCAGCTTTTCTGGGGAAAAGCTTCAGCGGCTAGATTTGGCTCGCCCTCTGTTCCGTGTTTAGTTGCAAATATAAATGGCCACCACCTTATCACCCACTTAAAGATCCTTCAGAGGGTTGCTTTTTTAACCCCCCCCTTTTATTATAAAACACATACTTAATCTACATCGATATATACTACATTACAGTGTTATTACAACAAAAAAACTTTTTTTAACAATTGTTTTTTCAAGCTAACCACACCCCTACCCCCCCAAATGGCTGAGGGTTGCCATAAGCCAACTGGGTGGCAATTAATGACAGCAAACACTGAGAATGGAAAGAATATTTGAAAAATGGTCAAAGAACCAGGGTTTTCAAGTAACAGCAAACCCCAATGAGAAGAATCCTAGAGAGGCAAGAATATTAATATTTTTTGTGCAAAAAACTTGTTTTCTGTGCCGAAGTATTATTTTCTGCACAGAAAATACTTTCAGTAAAAAACCCACAACAACCCTAAATATGCATTGTTTCCCACACAAATAGTCCTGCACTGCAAATAGTCTTGGAAAACTACAGTTTCCAACAACTTTCTCACAGTGAGAGGATTGATTCTGGCCCACAACAATGAAATTTACCAAAGATTTGCATCCCTCCTTATCTATTTGGGACTTCATTTCTAATATGGGTAGTATCAAGACAGCCTACCTGGAAGTGGTAGCCACTGCTTGGTAGAAGTGCTTTCTACAGATACTCTGCACATTTTTGGGTCCACTGTCACTTCACCTGTTAACATCAAATTCTGGCACCGAACGTAGAGTCTGGGTCTGGGTCCTGACATAGCTTGGTTCAGATTAAGCCCTCTACAGATTATTCCGTGCACATTTCCTGTCTCAAAGAAGTGATGCATACGTGCCTATTTCCTGCTGTACCTCCACAGTGAACAAAACCTACCAGCCAAGAGCATGTCCTTGAATGCAAAACTGAGGGAACAGTCAACAATCAATCATACCTGTGCAAAATATATACAACAACCCTGGCAAGCAAGATAGGGAGAACACATTTTATATGCATACTGCTGAACGACACACACGTAATGCTGAGCATTGGACACAGACATATATTAAAGGCACACACCCAGAAAGATACACACAAAACTAAACAGATGCCGTACATTCGTACTTAGGTTCATTCAAGGATCCTTAGAGCAATGCCCTACAGATTCAACTATGAAGGAGAAAAGCTTTTTTTTTTAAATCAGGTATTTTATGAACACATTTTTACAAAAAGTGGAAAAGAAAGACTGAGAACCTTCCCCAACCCCACTCCCCAGGACTTAACCATCATCTGCAGAAAATGCACCATATGGATATTGCTCAGTGTTTCAAACATCTACTAATATATAAAAGTCAAAGTTTGTTTGTCTGTGTCAGGCGAGAAGAGCTCATATGACTGGCTGTGTGAGGCAAAGATCTCATATGATTGGCTGCCTGAGAAGATTCTATGGAATCCTGGGGTTTGCAGTTTAGGGAGGAGCCTTTAGAATTCTCAGCCGGAGAGCTCTTGGGCCTCAGGCCAGTTGCTATGGAAATGAGGACTAGCAGCAGCAGGAGGGCAGTGTATTCCCCTAGGAACCCAACCTCTGTATATTAATAACTCTGAATACTGATTGGATTGGGGAATATGGAGCAAAGTTACAGGTGCTGGACAAGATAGTTTGGGGAATTAGAGACACAGGATCTCAAATCTTTCTAACAAGCATTACCTACGAGAAAATAAAATCCTGGGCAACGCTGGTTATATATACTAGTACAGTACAAAGTCATTTCATCTATGTCTGTTTTCAGAAGCCAGGAAAAGTAAAGCTCTATACAAACCAAAATCTGGTCTGGGACAACGTGGAGTGGGGTGTACACCTTAAAAAGAGTCAGTGGCAGTGGCTGCAGCAGCTCATTGCTGGCTGAAGCTCCATGTTTCTCTCACAGCAAACTCTCTAGCCCTTAAGACATACCACAGTATGACTCAAGGACTGGCTACAGCAGGCTGTGTCAGTGGGTGTGAGGAAGGCAAAACCTAGCTCTAGGGTAGAGTTGCTCAACGATCTTGGTCTGGGGAAATTCTGAGAAGAGACAAAGTTTGAGGGAATAGCCCTGTTATTTGGTCCATTCTTCTCAGGATCTGGACAAATTAAGTAAGTAAATCTCTCTCTCTCTCTCTCTCTCTCTCTCTCTCCATCCATCCATCCATCCAAGCAAATCAAGCAGCCAAACATGATGTGTTATACTGCCCAAACACCAGCTTTCAAAAGTAGACACCATACAGCCCATGAACGCAGGTGCTGGTTTTGTTTTCAGAAGTATAGGCATGTGGGCCTCACTGCCTCTACTAAGCATATGTAAAATATATTTCTTTTTTGCCCTTGTAACAGCACAGCAAGCTTCAGTTTGCCTGCTTTTTTTAATGGATCTAAAACAGGGATGGGGCATTCTGATAGGTCTGGAGGCTTGTTTTTAGCCCCCTGGATCTTGTGTGGGCTGCATGGACTCTAAAAAATGCCCCCAAAATGGGAAATAAACTAGAAGTCCTCTTCTGGTTTTGAAAATTTTCTTACAGTAAATTGTGCAAGAAGGGGCTGCAACCTCTTTAAAAGAAGCACTGTTACTTCTGCAGGTTCCAGAGAAAGCCATTGATCCCTGTCTTTGGGTAGGGGAGCCAGAAAAACAGATGGTCCTTAGAATCTGGAGAGGATCTGAACCACAAATACTGCCTTGGGGCCCATACTTTGCCTACCCCTAATGAAACTGAGGCAGAACCTCTGAGCATATACAGAATGTCTCTAAACACTTTGGGAGGTGAGAATGTATACTACACATGTACACAAAAACTTAGATTACAAATCAGAAAATGCAGACATTTCACAGATTAGTTTACGGGTAGAGAGGGGGTAAAATTAGGACTTGTTTGTAACCATACCTGTAAGGCAGTTCTCTGCAAGTGAGGACTCTTTAAGTGGACATGAGTTCTTATACGTTTGTTTAAATATAAATAAATTAGAATGTAAATGTATTCCAAAGGCTTAAAATTATTTAAAAGAGAGAGAGAGAGAGAGAGAGAGAGAGAGAGAAATATGTAATTATAATCTTGTTTGATTCTTGCACCTAGTGAAATGTCTGATATATTTAACTATTTGGGGGTGATCACTTGGACCTGTTGGACCTAAGCACAATCTTCTTTATCTACTTCTAACCATCTCCTCTCTAGTTTCATTATAAATCATCCTTGCAGGAATTTACCTTAGCCCAAAAGCCTAATTCTTGGGAAAGTTGTGAAATTATCTGCATGGCTGAGACATCTAAACCTGATTTGTGATCCCAGCACAAACAGTCCTTACTTATCAAATAGGGGCACCAGGGCCCAGAAGTAGTTTGCCTGTGGCTTTGTCGAAAATGACCAGCTTTAGACTGGCAAAAATCCAGCAAGGGCTAAGGACAAAATGGGGCAAATTGCTCTGGGTGGATCATATCTATGCTACAGCTGAAAATAATGGGCAGGTCCTAAATGGAAATAAAATTAGAATGGTCAACTCAGCACAGTAAAGAACTTGGGAGCTTCTGCTCCCCAGAACACCAGTTGTATGAAGTGGGGCCAGAGCCTAGAAATGTACACCTCTGGATTACAGTTTCCAGGGTTTGTAGTCCAAAAGGTCATCACTGCAAGCTCAGGCCATGGCTGTGGACCTGGTCTATGAGCAAACACCACATGTGAGCAATCCATCCAATACTTCACATTATATACTCCTGGTGTGTCGCAGTATCAAGATGCCCAAGCTCTCTGCACAGATGCACAGCCAGCTGTCCTGTACCCAACTCTAGATTATACAGCCAGTCCCCAGTGTCCAAGGGTGTGTGGAAAGCCTTCACCCTTTCAAAACAAACAAGGCATAAAGATTCCCTGGGCACCATCCTGCCCACTCAGTTCAGACAGTTCCCACTAGAACCTCAGTGTGTATATACACACGGTACTGTGAAACAGCACCTGAATGCAACATAAACACACCCTGTCCAATTATATCCATTTTTTTCTCCTGCCTGGAGCTTTCCCTCTACCCGTTCCCCACCTCTCGAGCCTGCAAATCTCATCAGAGGGTGCCTGAGTGAGGTCCATAATCAACACTCAGCCCTCATAGCCAGCAGACATAGGAGAAAAATAGCCTCAAACTGGTCTGAATTACAGGTAATTAACTGTAATCGGATATAAACTCTCACTGGGTCTTTTCAGACTGTACACATGTTGCTGTGGAACTGCAATGTGTACATTTCAAAATTCCTCCTGGCCTTATCAAGGGATGGGAAGGCAGCTGTAAGCTCAAATGTGTGGCATGCTGAACCAGATCCAGCAGCTCGTTCTATAATAACCGGGGACTCCAGTTTTTTGGTTTTGTTTTTATTTTAATCAAATCAGAACAAAGGTTTGTTGAGGTGGTGGAGGTTCAAACCACCACCGTAATCTGTTTTTACCCAGTTGCTTCTCTCTTCTCTCTTTTAGTGGTCTTTGCTCATGGTCAGGGCTATGTTTTGAGCTCAGTTCAAAATTCTGCAGTAAATTTGGCAATCTGCGTAAAGAGTAAATCAGATTGAATAAGTTTGTTGGCTGATCCAGCTTCCAGTATTAGATATGGCGAACATTCTTTTAAAAAAAAAGGTTGGGGTGACAACGCAAAAGAAAGCAGGAAAGAGCCCAGAAACTGCGGATAGGTGGTCGGTCGGCAGGATCAATAGAATGTCAAAAAATAACTTTCAGAGAAAGTTCTATGCAAATCTTTAAAGCTCTTTTACTCAAATTCCTGTTCAGCAGCTCCTTTGGTTCTTGCAACTTCCCTGGTCATGATCAATTAGCTCAGTGGTGGGTGGCCTTTCTAGGGGTGGGGAGGGCTTTTGCCTTGGGAACAGTTTGTTGGGAGGAAGATCACATGTCTACAGTTGTGAGAAGCAGTCAGCCCTTGCTTAATTTCCCTCGCTTTTCTCTCTCTCCCCCCCACTTCCTCCCCACCTAGTGGAATACTGGGGAAGGGAGGGATGGCTCTTGGCAGAGAGGCCTCAGCTGATGCTCACTGAAGCCTTCTGCAATTAAGCGGGGTTGCCCATCCCTCCATTAACTTTACGCAGCAATCATTAGAATTAGAATTTAATAAAGGATAGATGAGTTTGCAAATGATCCCATGCATGCTTTCTTGTGGGCAAGCCATACTGGACACAAAGGGACTCCTGTACAATGGTAGATAGGACAATACTATAAGTTTCTGAAGATGCCAAGTACAAGATTCCACATTAGCACAGTAGAGCTCTAAACTATATATTTACTGATCAGAAATCTTCTAGATCTTTCCAAAAAAAAAATCTTCTGGATCAACCTTGCTTTGCAAAAATAGAAGGAGACAGCAGCTGTGGGAGCAGTGTTAGCGAAATCACCTAGCACCAAAGCAACCTCTTCCAGAGGCCACTGACTTTTTCCTTACCTTTTCTGATGTCACTCAAAGCTGTATTAAAGATCTTCCTCACCCAATCTATGTGAGCATTCTGAGTCCTCCCACTTCCTCCTCTCTCCTCAACAACCCTTTGCTTCATTAAGCAGAAGGCATAGCCCCCAACATTATCCTGAGTGAGCTTACAAAGACTGACATCTAACAACCAAGACAAGAGGCTCCACTTCTCTTTGGTAGCCTCCACCCTACTGCTGGCCTGGCTTGCCCTACGTTTCCATCAGCTCCCATATCCGGGCGGCCAGAAAAGCCTCTCTTCCTGGCCAGGCCCTGGATCCCTAGAGCAGGTTCCTCCCTCACAAACACAATGTTCCCTGGATGAGTCATTCTGTTCACAGGGGAATGGATGGATAACTAACAGTGGGGAAGAGGTGACAAAACTGTGGGGAGCAAAGACAGAAAGAACATTGTGCAAGTGCATGAAGCAGGGTGGGGCAAAGGAGCAACTGCAGAAAACAGAGCTGTTGGCTGGGGTCTCTCTCTCTCTCTCTCTCTCTCTCAGCTTTTCCCAGATTTCATCATGGAGCCAGCAATGAGACACTGAGCTGGCTCAAATGGGAAGTAGATATCTGGGTAAAGGATTGAAGCATTCCATACAGATGTTCTATTTTATGTACAAAAATCCTGCAATTAAATGGTTGGCATCTCCTGGCTCTTCCTGGAATAGGCTGAGCTGTGACAGATACCTAACCATTTTACTTGGCGGTGGCAGCAGAGGCCATGTCTGGGAGCAACTTTCTGGAAAAGAAACCACACTTGAAGAAATTTGAGGCCAGCATGGTGTAGTGGGTAAAAGAGTGTGTGCAGGAAATAAACAGAGCTTGGAAAAGTTACTTTTCCCATTCAACCCCACTCAGTGTCCAGTCATCCAATGTTGATTAGGGGGGCTCTCAAAATGGTAATCCAAAAAAGGAACATTTCCAAGCTCTGGGAAAAATCCAGGTTAAAACCCCAGGTTGACCAGAAAGTTTTCTCTGTAGTTCTGGGCTTGTTGTTTTCCCACTTGGTTCCTTTATGGCTAAGGGCCACTTTGCACATTTTAACAGGAAAGAACTCAGTTGTGTGCCAGCTAAAACAGTAATATCTAAATTCTGTACAGTACTTCAAACTTTCCATACAGTGCTAAAGCTCTCAGAAAAAGAACCACAAATGGCTTTGGCTCCTGCTTTGTGGTGTACCTGTTGTGTGTATGTGTGTTTTGCTGCTGGTCTTGTCTTAATTGTGCATATGCTCTCAACATTACAGTTTCACCAGTCACACAGTGTGAGAGTATAATATGTACCTGTTACAATCACAGTGTGTGAAGTCAGCCAAAGTGAGACAGGAATTTGCAGAGTATTCTCAGAAGTGAAAAATGTTCAAGAGGTGATGGATAACAATCCAGGAAGTTCTCCTAGGTACATCCTGCTATGGAGAACAGGAGCTTGCATGAGCCTGGTAGTGATTCTCTGCAGCCCACATTAATTCCAATGAGGCTTGCTCAGAAACAGACAATGATACAGATGTCTCTTCAGTCTCTTGTCTCTTTAATCAGTACACGTCAATGTATTTGGCTTTGCAGCGCAATTCTTATCACCAAAGCCTCATTTAACAAAAATAATATGGAAAGATGGAGACAGCAAAGTTGAATTATTCAGCCTGAAATATTTTCAACCTGAAAAAATTATTCAGCCTTCAATTATGCAAATAAAAAAAACTGTAATTTCATTTTCTCAATCTTATTTTTGATTCATTTATTTTACTATTCATGGGAGGGCCAAGGACTCTGAAATTTCATTCCCAAGCATTCAAGAACAAAAACAAAAATAAAAAAGCCAAAATTCTCAGCAGGCCTCTATGCCCACTGCCCACAAAACTGAAAGTGACACACCTCACTGTGAACAGTACACCTAAAGCAATATATACTGAAATTCCTTGAATTTCAAGAATTCAAGAACTCAAGTAGACAGTGAATATTTACAAAATGTTCATTGCTCACACAGAACCCTGAGGCTTTGTACTTTAGGATTCGCAGAGACTCGTCTATTTAAGCTAGCGATTAAACAGTAGTAGTCAAGTGACAGATGCCATCAGAGAGAAATAGCTGATGATTTATGATTTTAAACATTTATTTTCCTGGCTGTTAAAAATGGGGAACATATTTCCTAAATTTAATTCTTCGCTAATTAAGAGGTTTGCCATACCTTTGTATTGTCCCTGTTGATGCCAATTTTTATTTTGGGAAATGTTTATTTTGTGTAAGTGTAAAGATGAATCAAACAATAACCAGATAATGAAGATTTGTACCTCCTTGACTTTTGGAAATAATATATACTACATGTTTCTTGCATTTAATCCTGTAGAAAATTACAGATGCTACTGATCTCTGAAGTTCTGCCCTGAGAATAAATGTCTTGGCCCAAAGTGTTACTGAGGTAGTGAACCTGCATTTGGTTTGTACCACTTCAGATGTGCATGTAGCCTCCCACAACATAATGCTGCTTTATATAAAAAGTAACTAAATCCAGATTTTTAAAAAGTCCACTTTTTTGGACTATAGTTCTGAAAGTCCCACAGCCAGCATGGCCAAAGGTGTTTCTGGAAGTTGTAGAGCAAAAAAATAATTTTTCCAAGATCTGGATAAATTCCTGAACACAGAAAAGAAGACTGCCAGCGAAAATGTTAGGCCAAACCTGTTCCAGTCGAACTCTAGTTCTCTATCTAGAACGATATTTTTTTTAATGGAGAAGCATTGTACCATGTGAAGCGTGACATGCAGGATGAGATGACAAATACCACAGTGGTGTAGTAGTTGAGGAATACTGGACTGGGACTTGAGATACAAAAGGTAACCAATAAATAAATAAAATAAAATTATACACCCCAGAGACAAGTTTGTCACCTCATCGAGAACTAGGTTTCACTCTTGAGGTCAAGATCCTTCAATAAAAGCAATGAAAATAATGGCTCATCACATTAGTTTCAGGACGGATATTTGCATCCTTAGTAAAGAATGAAGAGGAAGACCCCATCAAACACTTAATCCTCCTTAATTCTTCTATTTCCTTTCTCACAATCTGTGTATATTATTTTCTTCCCAAGGTCCCAATTAGACCACAGACCATGAAGAAGAATCCTTCCTTCCTTACTCCCCTCCTTCCTTCCCTCCCTCCCAATTCTACCTGCAATAACTACAAAACAGTTTTGATGGTATGACAGTAAATGTGTAAAATTTCCAGAGCCAGAGGAGACTGGGAAGAAAGCCAGTGTGGTGTTTCAAGACCCCAAATATATTTTTGCCCTTCTCAATAACTTGCAGAGTACACTGTGTAAAATAAGTGCATCTATGAAAAGGTTCTTGATTTGCATAGGCAAACAGAATTTGGGGTACACAACCTTGGGTGTAACTGCCACATGTCTACTGCAGCAGAAAATAATGAACACATGCTGTAGCCGGCTAGAACAAAATAGAAAACCAGAAATATGTCATAGGTTACTACTCTTCCATGCAGCAATAGCCAGACTTATCAAAATCTGCATTCTAATACTGGTGTTTTACAACATAGCAAATGCTTCTATGGTGCAGAACCCAGCTGGTACATGTAGAATCCAGCCATTATTATTTTTTAAGGGGAAATTTATCATTCCCAATTGTGGTGGTGGTGGGATTGAAAATATGATATAAAACTTCATTCAAGAGTCAGAAAGCTTCACAGGGTCTGAAAAGTCTGTTTGCCCTATTTTCTTCCTGTTAGCACCCTTGCCCTTTGGCTTGTGCAGTTTCTCCATTCCATCAGTTGCATCATTGACAAAAGCCCGGGTTTTGCAATTGAACTGGGCAAGGAACATCAAAATCAAAAGTGAAAAAGCACAAATGCATATTTTATCTTGATCATATGACTTAGATCATTAATTATTATTTCAAGATTTGGATTTTATTTTTGGTTTTTTAAGTAGGAGTTCATACTCCCAGTAACAATCTGTGTTGTCTGATTGAGATGTTTCAGGAATTTAGCATACCAGCCTGGGACTTGAGATCCGCTTTAGCATCTAAGTCCCTCCTTCTGCCACAGACTTTCTATGTGGTTCAGGGCAAATTATTCAGGGAAGGAGTATACCCAGGATCACAGAATGCTGCCTTATAGTGTGACAGACCATCACACCCCATCTAGTATTATCAATCCCAACTGATAGCAGCACTCCAGGTTTTTAGGCAAAAATAATTCTTAGGCCTACCTGGAGATGCCTGGTATTCCCTGTGGTCTCCCATCCAAGTATTAGCTAGGTTCAATCCTGCTTAGCTTCCAAAAACAAACAAGATTAGTATGTTCAGGGCAGTATGATGGAAATAGGACATAGGTTGTCCTGTGGCACAACCCATGCAGCCCTGGAAGTTAGAGAGACCTTAACCATTTTTTCTTACTGCCCATCTGATCAGCTGTATGGGATGGAAGGGAAACATTGCTCTTGGGCCTCCTAGATTACTCCCAGATGGGAGAGATTTTCACCTCTCCCCACCGAAAGTTCTCTAAGTCTCAGCAGGCAGGGAAGAAGGTTTAAAACTTCTCTTCCCCAGACACTGAAATGTGTGCATTATCTTGAGTGCATGCTTACATATGTGTGGGCCCTGACTCATCAGCTGATACCAAAAGTGATGATTGAAAGTTTGAACACCTCTGACTTAAAGTTTGAACACCTCTGATTTAGAACGATACCTCAGCATTACGAGTCTCCAGTAGCCAGATATCTCTGTTACCTACCATCATGTATTTAGAACCATGTAGTGTTCTAAACTTCAGGAGGACCTTATTAATTTAGAGAAGGCTCT
This sequence comes from Cyclura pinguis, assembly GCA_030412105.1. Classification (NCBI taxonomy): domain Eukaryota; kingdom Metazoa; phylum Chordata; class Lepidosauria; order Squamata; family Iguanidae; genus Cyclura; species Cyclura pinguis. The sequence goes on from CM059600.1 coordinate 163,885,757, forward strand.
CTCCTACAGCAGTTTCTCCTCCAGTACAAGTGATGAACATGTCATAAAAGGGCTGGGGTCAATGAACTGAGATCTACTCCCTACCCCCATATAAGCTAAATTGTGGCCTGGCATGGTTAATCCCTGTACAGGACTACAATACAGCTTGGAAAGGTTACTAGATGATAGCACTTCATTAATTCTGGGCTTGTTTCTTAGTTTTATAGAGAATGCTTAAAAGTTTGGTCCCTCTCTCCCACATTACACAAGTCTTACACATTGTTCTATGGTCAAAAGCACATCCATGTGAGAGAGTATAAGAACTAAACGAAAATGGCAGTGGCTCAATTTATTGTTAGATAGTGATCTAATCCTGAGACGCATCATTGCAAATAAAATGGTGGGTAGATTACATTGGAAATTTTAAAAAATTATACATAATTAACTACCGTTCTTCAGAAGGGAGAGCAACCACAACTTCACTGTTAGGGAAAGTGGCTCATTTCCACAGCGTTCAAGGACGACAACATTATATTTTATTGAAACAATCTCTTTAAAGTTTTGGCCCTAAAAGTGTGAAATGGCCTGAAGCAAAACCAGCAATCTGGCAGCTCCCTTTTTCAAACTATTTAGCAGGTACAGTAATAGGAATGGAAAAGCCAACAGTTACAAATTAACACCCAAGCAGCATTCTGAGACAGGCTAAATGCCGCCCCCCTCCGCACTTCTTTGGTCTTTTCAAGTATTCCCCTATAAGCGTTACCTTTACTGGATGTAATCTTAGCCTGTCTTGATCATCAATCAACCTGTCCTGTATAGTTGTCTAACACACAAACATATCAGAGAAACATCCACTTCATCAGTTTATGCAAATAGAGACAATCTCTTCAAATATTGATTATGTTTCCTAATTTACAGCAAAATAATGGCGACAACGGCGATGATGATGATGATGATGATGGTCACAATCATCATCATCATCAAATAAAGCATGGAGCAGTGAGAGGTGGAATGGAAGGAGTAAGGCATCACTGTGTGTTTGTATGCTTGTGAAAGGGAAGGAGCTTGGGAAAATCTCAGCTAGTGACTGAAAAATAAATTGCAACTAATGTAGAAAATGTGCTGAATGCTTTGTGGTAAATGTAGGTTGACAAGCTAGAGACAGAGAAGGATCAGCAGGAAGTTGTGGCGAGGTGGGGAAAATGAAATGGAAATTACTCAAACCTACCCCATCTGGCAAGGTAAGTCTTCCTCTGAAAGGGAGACTCTCTTAGTACTTGTGGAAAGCAACCACGATTAAAGTCTCTTTCATATTCTGCAGGTCAGCACATCCAGAACTGGTGCCAGATGTACACTGAACATGGTGCTATGGCCAATCGCAACTCCCTGATTTTTTATTAATATTATATTTAAACCCTGCTTTTCAGTCCATGTAAACTGCCAAAGCAGCTTACACTGAAAATCCATTGAAAGATGCAGGCATCATAAGCAATAGGCAGGAGGTGGGAACAGGGGCAGGAACAAAGGATGTTTACAGATGAGCCTGCGTTTACGAATGAAGCTATGCAGTGCCCGCAAACAGATATGTCGCATTCACTTTATACCATCAGGTACAACAACTTTGTAAAGTCTTAAGTGTGTGCTACAACAAGCCAGGATTTGTAATGGTCCATTTTTATCACAGCGCATTTTCACGAGGAATCTGAATTAAGAAACACACCTGAAATTATGACTGAAAAGCAGGGGAAGGAAGAGTGAAAAGAGAGGGCCGAGATATTCAGCTGCAGTTTCAGACTCTGGAAAGGAAATGACATTTAGGCAAATAGAGAAAGGAAGGAAATGAAAGCTGGTTCACTTGTTCATTGTCTTTCCTCCTCCTGCATCCCTGCCTTTTAGGTTCACTTGGCATGAAAGTTAGTTTCCCAGTGTGAGATCTATTTGTTAAAAGCTCTGGAGAAAAATAAACCCATACATCTATATCAACAATCCCAACCCACTGCCCTCAGGAATTGCCAGAGTGAAAATTGGAGAGAGCTCCTGTACCTTTATTGGTTGTGGAGAAAAGAAAATTTCAGCAGGTGTTACATGACAAGCAATACTTAGATGTGTTGACTTTGACTCCTATCAACCCCAGACAGCATGACCAATGGCTATGCTGGCTGGTTCAGGCAGAAGTTATAGTCCAATACATTTAGAGGGCATGAGCCGGGGAAGACTAATCTAAAGCAAGGATGAAACACACATACCCTATCATGCTCCTGTTCGCCCCCTCCTGGCCCAAGCAGGTACACAACAGAGCACAATGTAAACACTTCTGTCTGGTATAGGGCTGTTACCAGAACACCCACCCTCCACTTCCTATTTTCTTATGTTGGGCAGGCTAGTGACTCTGTACTTGTGAAATAGCCTTCAGGTATACTCCTGGAAAAAACGGCTAGAGATATGTTTAGAAGTGTTTAACCTGTTTAGAAGGGCAGGTGTACACCATTCTGAAGTTGCATCAGAAACCATTTTGGATTGAGCTCAGGATTTCTGGGCTGCACTAGGCTATGCCAATCAGGTGCCTGCACTAGGCCCTTTTCGCACCTTACCTTTTAATGCTGCTGGGTTGGGGTCCTCTCACAAGAAGCCTGGGCAGGAAGGCTCTCGCAAGCCTCCTGCTTCAGCTCCACAGCTCCTTCCTGCTCACGCGAGAGCCCCGCCCGTGCCACGCCCCACCCCTTCCTTCTGCAGTGCAGCCTAGGAGTTGGAGGCTGCACTGAGGAGAGGATGCGCGTCCGGCCTGGCTCCAGAGGCCCCGCATGGCAGATGAGTGCGGCCCAGGCCTGTGAGCGTTGCACAAGCGCAGGTCATTTTTGGCTAAAAGCCGAAAATAAAAAATGCGTGTTCGCTGCGCATGAGGGCCTTGAGTAAATGGGACTGCGTCATGCAGACCGCTCCTCACGTTTACACGATGCTCAAGGGGCCCTCTCGCTTGCGAAAAGGGCCTAAGTTTGGCATCACTTGCATAGACTGAAAGGTACTTTCCCTACCCGCACCTCAGTGACTACCAAGTACAGATGTTGGTAGATGCTCTGTATGTGTATGTATGTGTATGTTGCCTTTAAGTCATTTCTGACTTATGGAGGCTCTAAGGGGACCTATCACAGGGTTTTCTGGGCAGGATTATTCAGAGATGCTTTACCATTGCCTTCCTCTGAGACTGAGAGAGGGTGAGTTGCCCAAAAACCCACATGGGTTTCCTTGGCTGAGTGGGGATTCAAACTCTGGTCTCACAGACC